>OX493411.1:13752841-18965144 GCA_950371165.1 Lacanobia oleracea | reverse complement strand
TTTTTGACACCTTACTATAGGATTTATAGCACCTGTAGCGTTTACCAACTCTATTTTACAACGGTAATACAGATTAAAGTAGTAGCTGACGATGAATAAGCGCTCTTGTGCAGCTTTAATATCTTTGTGACACCGTACTATAGGCTTTCTACAACTTTTACCTGTAAAACTGTGGGCCTCTTTCGTGGTTATAAGTGAGTTAGAGCATGCTCTAACTCAGTTGCACAGGTATGCGTTAACACTTTTATACTCAAATGGAACTGATATACGAGTCTTATATAGGTTTTTTTAACGCTTTGGTGCTAGTTGGGAACTTCATACATGGCCTCTTCCGCCATGCAGGCCCTTCTGGCCAAAACCTCTCTATACTACGGAATAGATGGTCTTCTGCCATTCTGCCTAAAGATAGTAAGGGAGGCAGACCCCACCCGTGCCGAGGAGTACCGCAACCAGTTCATGTCGGTATTCCAAGATCTTAACCCCAATATGTCCATAAGGGGATGACCATCCTCACCCGCTCCAAGGCCCTCCTCAGGTCCCAATCAGGACCCTGTCACCGCGCCCCTTCAGGGTCTCACTCTTAATTACATCGCTGATTTAATTGATGTCTTTGACAGACCGGCACCCCTGAAAGAGTACCTACCCCGGTGCTCACTAACATGGACTACGATAACGAGTCCGACTGCCCGGATTTCTGCCCCTACCCTTCCCCCACTTCGTCTTGCTCCTACCTGTCGGCTGGGTTTACCACAGTCGGCAAGGGAAAGAGGAAGACGAGGTGCTTCGCGGTGGAAACCGCCCCCAAAGCTAGGAATACAGCGACCCCAACTGAAAATTAAATGAAAAATTTAAAATTCTCCCCTTCTCTTTCGCTTTCGCTACGTAAAATCGTACCCTGTCTGCCATATAGTGTATGCCAGACAATATGCAAATCTCTAGTAAAGCCACACTTACTGTACCGAATCGAAATATTGGGCAACGCACCTAAAACATCCTTAAAACTTTAAGAGACCTACAAATTGCACAAAAAAAATTATTAAAATGCTTTTTTACTACGACTACCTAACACTTACAACTAAAATATACAAAGATACGAAACTCATGAACATTACACAACTTCACGCATACTGTACCTGCATACTCATTCAAAAAATACTTAATAAATCCATACATACACAAATCATATTCACCAAAACACATCAAATACATAACCGTAGCAGTCGTAGAAAAGATCACATCGTTCTTCCTCGAACGCGAACCACTCAAAGTAGAAGATCACTTGTTTATGAGGGAATAAAATTTTTCAATAAATTACCTAACGAGATAAGGGGTGTGATTTCGATCAATATTTTTAAGACCAAACTAAAAAAATACGTTTTTCAAAATATTAATACGAATTAACAATAAAAGATTATTGCTCCTAATTTACGTAAAATCAATACGAAAATTAAAACATAAAATAAATATAAACTTAAAATAGCAATTGTAAACACCAGTTGTACTACTGGCCAACTTATCTGCAGTATGACAACGGGACCACACTCATTATCGTCGAGCAGGGTATTTTCGCGTGGTGACACAATTTAGATTTTGGGAGTACCCGACAAATCTTATTTATAAAATACAATGCAAGTTAATGATATGTACAACTCTGTCAAGAAAGTACCGGGAAAAGATCAATAATACACAAAATGTCTGTTATTCATCCAAATTTATTTTATCACCTTCAAAGTATGCTTCTTTAGAAACGATACACTTGCGCCAACGAATAATCCATTCATCAAAACATTTTTTAAACGCTGCTTCCGGAATTGAGTTCAGTTCTCGCCGCGAATTCTCCTTTATGTCTTCTATCGATTGAAAACGGGTGCCACGAAGTGGTAATTTGAGTTTAAGAAAAAGAAAAAAGTCAGCAGGAGCCATATCTGGTGAATATGGTGGTTGCTGGATGGTATTTGTTGAGTGTTTGGTTAAAAATTCGTTCACAATGATAGCCTTGTGCGAAGGCGCATTGTCGTGGTGCAAAATCCAAGAATTTTCTTTCCACAAATCTGGCCTTTTTCGTCGAATTTGCTCTCTTAAACGCCGCATAACGCTCAAATAATATTCTTATTTTACCGTTAGACCTTCCGGTAAGAATTCAGAGTGCACAACACCGCGATAGTCAAAGAAAACAGTCAACATGACTTTGACTTTTGATCGACATTGGCGTGGTTTTTTCGGTTTCGGTTCAGTTGGAAGGCGCCATTCCGAAGCTTGTTGACTAGTTTGCATGTCAAACTCGTAAACCCACGTCTCGTCACCAGTAACAATGCGTTTCATGAATGTTGGGTCCGAACTGACTCGTTCTAGCATGTCCTCAGCGACTTTCATGCGATTGAGTTTTTGGAGAAAATTCAGATCTTTTGGGACTAGCCGAGCAGCAACATGTTTCATACCCAAATGATTAGTTAAAATGGTACGGATCGACTCGTGAGATACAGAAAGTTCGGCGGCTATCTCTCTCAGAGTTGAATGGGGATTTTCAGTCACTATTTCCTTCACTTTTGCGATGTTAACTTCAGTTGCAGACGTTGACGGCCTACCAGAGCGAGGCAAATCTTCCATCACATCTCGACCGCTTTTGAACGCTTTGAACCACTCATAAGCACGAGTTTTTGATAAAGTCGATTCACCGTAAGCCTTCTGTAACATTTTCAGTGACTCCGAACACGAAATTCCATTGGCGATGCAAAATTTAAGACAAACTCTGTTCGATATTTTTGTCCATTATGAAATTCGCAATACACACTATATATGATATTACTAAAACCAGCACTGTATTTAATATAAATAACAGATGCAACTCAAACTCCGCGCCAAAATGGAAAACAGTTGTGCCAATTTAACAACTACAAAAAAACAAAAATTTGTATTTGGAACCATAAACAAATCATCCATTCCCGATACTTTTTTGACTGAATGTATAGTAATATACGTTAGATTTATTCTTAGTCCGATTGTCGAATGACAGTGATTAGTTTTTACATTTAAATTTGTTCTCATGTAAGTGAAATGTATTTATAGAATTAAACGTCTTTTACCAGAAAATAAAATGAAAAATTTAAAATACTACCGACTACCGACGCAAGCAGCGTCGGGGTGGGCGCCGTGTTGTCGCACATCACGCCGAGTGGCGAGCGGCCGATAGCATACGCTTCGCGGTCACTTAGTGCAGCGGAGAGATCATATTCTCAGATTGATCAGGAGGTGCTATCGATAGTTTTTGGAGTGATAAAATACCATCAGTATTTGTACGGTCGGAAGTTTGTGCTGAAGACCGACCATAAACCACTAACGTACTATATATATTCTGAAATAAAGTAGGAATACCAATTATGGCGGCATCTAGGTTACAGAGATGGGCGGTACTCTTGTCTGCTTACAATTATACGATAGAGTTCGTCGGATCAAAAAAATAATATGCGGACGCATTGTTACGTCTGCCTGATAACACTAACTTATGTAAAGATAGAAACGAAAGTACCTATGTACATTTTGTAAAAGAATTTTTACCTGTCACGCACGAAGATGTAAAGAACGCTACGGAAAAAAATATTGAGTTTGAAAAAATAATGACATACGTACAGTCAGGCTGGCCAAACGAATGTGCGGTTACAGAAATACAGCCATATTTCTATAGGCGTCACGAAATATATTCGGAGTTTGGGTGTCTTATGTGGGGGTATAGAAATTGTACCCATGAAATTAAGAAACCTGATTTTAAGACAATTTCATAACAGCCATATGGGTATCGTGAAGATGAAGAGCCTAGCCCGAAGTTATGTCTGGTGGCCTAACATAGACGCGGACATAGAAGCGATGTGTAAGCAGTGTGAGACGTGCGCCGCGGAGGCTGACGCACCGGCGCGGGCGCCGCCGCAGCCGTGGCCTTTTACCACGCAGCTGTGGACCAGGTTGCATGTAGATTTTCTGGGTCCATATCAAGGTGTAAAATTTTTTGTTTTGGTCGATTCTAGTTCAAAGTGGATAGAAATGTTTGAAATGAAACAGACCAATGCAAAAAGCGTAATTTAGGTATTAAGAGCTACTTTTGCTAGGTTTGGTCTGCCCGAAGAGTTAGTTTCAGATCAAGGCCCTCCGTTCACAAGTGAAGAGTTTAAATCATTCTTTAAAAAAAAATGGCATCTGACAAAGCTTTTCACCTGTCTACCACCCAGCATCTAATGGCGCAGCAGAAAACGCGGTAAAACTTTGCAAGCGGGCCATTAAAAAGGCGCTTACGGATAGGGTTGATGTCTCCCTTTGCATTAGCAGTGGATGTTGAGGCATGTCTAGTACTATGTCCTGAAAAATTCAAATATTTATGCCGCTAACAGAAAGAGTATTTTTTATCCATCTACTAATAGTAGAGGGAGAAACTGGCTTGTGGGGTTTGTTCAATGAAAGTATTAAGTGAGTATTACTTCCCCTAATGCTCTGAGTATAGTTAATGTAATCACGTGTAATCAGTGTACTAGCTGGACAGATTTCAATCGCTTCAAAGAAAGTTAAAAACAGGTTCGGTTGGCTGCGACAAGGACCAGATGTTTTAATAGTATCTGTAATATAAATGTGTACACCTGCGTGATTTACAGTGATGTTAGGTATTTTAATAAGGGACAAAGTCTGTGCTCTTTGGGCTATGCTTAGTACTAATAACATTACCAATTTTTTGGACAACTTTTCAAAATTTAAAGAACTATTTGGAGTCCAAGTTTTTAAAACATTCAGGACTTTACTTGGGTCCCAATTACTTTGATACTTGGCCCCAGGCGGTTTGATTTTATAAAAACCTTTGAGTAGCCTCTTGATGCGATCATCACCCTCAATTTTTGAGCCTATTATAACAGTAAGAGCTGACTTGTGTGATTTTAAAGACCCATACGAGGCCCCTAAGTTGAATTGTTTGGTTAAAAAATACACAATGATAGGTATAGACGGTGCAAATGGATCTATACTTTGTTTTTGACAAAAGGCCCACCAGATTTTATAGGTGACATTGTATTGTTTCAATGTATTATTTGAAAGTGAACTTAACATGACCTCTACTGCTGAAGGGGGGATGGCTCGTTTTAGTCATGCCTTCCTGATAATATCCCGACCATTAGTGTAAGGTGGAGATATAGAGGGTGATTCTCTCTGAAAGAGGAATGCAATAATTGTTTATTGGGTTTAAATATTAACTGTTTTGAGACTAACATTGTTTGCATTAATGGATACCAGGCTTGTGACGGCCAATATGGCATGACCATAATGCCTGTTGCGTAATCATTTTTATTTTTTTGTAAACATCTTAATGTAAGACTAAATGGGAGAAAGGCATACAAAATGGTTGGTCCAAGGCACAGTGAAAGTATCTATATTCAGTGCATCGGGTTCTGGTTTCCAGGAAATGTAAGATTCACATTTTGCACTATTTCTTGAGGCAAAAAGATCAATATCAGGTTGGCCAAACTGAGTCACAATGTACTGGAATGTGGAGATATTCAGTTCCCACTCTATGTCAGGATCGACCCTACGTGATTCTTCATCTGCTTTTTTATTATCTCTTGATTTTATGTAAAAAGCAAATAGACAAATTTGTCTATCTTCACACCATTGCCATATGCTTCTGGCTAAGTTACTTAAATGTGGGTACTGAATACCTCCCATTCGGTTAATGTAAGCTATAGCAGTCTTATTATCCACACGCAACAATATAAGTAAATGTTGTTTATTTTAAGGGCGTAGTACACAGTATGGTCGAGCGCAGGGCGTTGGCGGTGAGGAGCAATATGCTGGCCCGTAGGTTCGCTCGATGTACGGCAGACGTCAAAGTAACTTTATTTAAAGCGTTCTGCCAGTCTTTCTACTCGAGTGGCCTATGGGTATCATATACGAGCCGAGCCTACAACGTCCTGTTTTTTTTAAGGATGGGAAATCATCAAATGACTCCTCCCGCTCTGGGTGAAGCAAGAGGTAGTGTCAGACTCTTACTGGCTAAAACCCATCCGTGTTCCTCCTGGTGCCTTTTGCGTTCCAAGGCTACGGCACCTCTTTCGAACAGATTCCGCAGCCCCAGCAGGCACCTGCCCTAGCGGGCCCCGTCTTCCACGCTGACATCTCTTTGAGGCGCGCTGGAATCGCAGCGCGCCGCCGACCCGGACCTAGTTCTGATGATCAGACGGCGAGCCACCCACTGCGCTCACCGTCCGCAGGCCCGCGCCTACGGCGGCCGGGAATCGTCCTGCGACTCCCGACGCCTGGGGCGTCTTCTTCTGTTGCGGCGACTGGGACGTGAGGTTTCCCTCTCTCTCACACGTTCGGCCTCCTCCTTTGCTAGCATTACTGCTTCGCAGAAGGAGGTGATCGCTTCCCATGCCTCCTCGCTCCGGACCAAAGATTGAACCAAGGCCGGTCGCGAGAGGTCGCAGCCTACAACGTCCTGCGAGTTCAATTCAACAACGCCTTCAGGATGCTGTTGCGGCTGCCGTGGCGCTGTAGTGCGTCAGGCATGTTCGCTGAAGCTCGCACTGATGGTTTCCACGCCATCATGCGTAAGAAAGCGGCATCCTTACTGCAGCGCTTGCGTAACACTCGGAACAGCATCCTGAAAATGATTGTTGACAGACCCGACTGCCCCATCCAAAGACACTGGGTGGAAGTAGCGATAGGGTTATGTACCTAATAAATAAGCTAGTAATTAAAGTACCTACTAATATTACTAATATAGCATATAAGCATAATTTGTTACTAACTCATTACTAACAACTTATATTAAGTCTGAAATAAAGATATATTTTTTTTTTTAATTATTTGACAAACATTTTTAAGGCTAAAAATATAGCCAGTAGTTCTGGATAATTTGTGTGAAATAATTTTTCAGTTTCTTTCCAAAAACCATGAACCCTTTTATTATTACAAACGGCCTCCCACCCACTTCTTGAGGCATCTGTAACTATCTCCAAATCATATTTTGAGTATGCTATACTTTTGTGTAAGCTATTGATATTATCAGCCCACCACTGTAAGTCTAGTTTTAGTTTTATATCTGGGTGAATGATAATTTTTGTATCATAATTGCCTTTACTTTTAACTAATCCATGATATTTATGGTGTTCTAATAGCTTTGTATAAAGCCAGCCATATGTACTTGCCGGGCATGCGGCAGTTAATGTTCCTATTAACTGAGCAAGGCTTCTTATACTACAACTCTGTTTATTCAAATATGTTTAATAGATTTTTGAATAGATATTTTTTTCTCAATGGGTAATGATAGTGTCCATTGTTTTTGTATCAAATACAAAACCTAAAAAATTACAGGACTGTGATGGTCTAACTATACTTTTTTCATAATTAATAACAAATCCAAGGCGTTTTAAAATAGCAATTGTTCCAAACACGTTTTATAATCAGAACCAATGCACAAAAGGTCATCTAAGTCATCATCATCATCTGCCTAGCCTTTTCCCAACTATATTGGAGTCGGCTTCCAGTCAAACCGAATTTAGCTGAATACTAGTATTTAACGCGGAGCGGCTGCCTACCAGACCTCCACAACCCAGTAACTGGGTAACACGGTACTTCATGGCAAGACTGAAGTCAGATTTACTGGCTTCTGACAATCCGTAACGACTGCCAAAGATCTACAAATGACAGCCGGAACCAACGGCTTAATGTGCTTTCCGAGGCACGGAGGAAACTCGGTACCTATGTTAAGATGGTCACCCATCCACAGACCATCCTTGGCAAGCGTTGCTCAACCTTGAAGATCGACCCGTGCGGCTGTTATTATCTAGCCACGAGCTCCTCACAAAAGGTCATCTAAGTATTGTACAGATTTGTGACCTTTAGATCTTAAGTATGTAACCACCACCCTCATAATCTTAGAAAACACATAAGGTGCTGAACATAAGCCATATGGGAGTGCGTTAAATTCATATCATTGATCATAAATTGAAACCGTAAATATTTCCTGTGAACTGGATTAATATTCACCAATAAATAGGACTCTTTTAAATCAATTTTAGCCATAAATTCTCCTGGAGAAATGAGTGCTACTGCAGTTCTATGGTCTTCCATTTTAAAATGGCACGTGTTAACAAATTTGTTAAGAGGTTTAAGGTTTAGGATAAATCTTTTGCTACCATTTGGTTTTAGAATTAAAAACACTTTAGATATGAAATGGTCTTTACATGGTATACAAAGAGAAATTGCACCTAATGCCAGTAAATTATTAATGGCTGTATGCATATCAGGATCATTTAAAATATCTGTTTGTAATGACTGTTGATATTGTGACTGATAAGGTGTGTCAGTAAAAGGAATTGAATATCCATTGATGTGATTCAATATTGAAACATCATCACAGATCCTTTGCCAACAAGGTAAGAAATAAAGTAATCTTCCAGCATGACTAACCTCTAGTGTCGAGCACGAGTCTTGTCCTGTGGTAGTGGTGCTTTGGGCTTTCTCGCAAAGTGCTGTGGCTGGTACTGGTTGCTTTGTTGTGCTGGTTGATATTCTTTGCTTGATATGAGGACTGGGGTTTTTAGTCACCCTTTCTCTTCAACACTTTCTCCACCAGGTACACATCTGGATATTTAACTTTTTGCAGTTCCTGTTCATAAAATCCACCAAAGATTGATTGTTTACTTTCGTCTTGCAAATGATAGGTCACCGGATTGGTGTTATTTACTTTCACCACTTGAAATATCTCTGACTGGAGTTCAGAGATATTTCCGGTGTAGCCCTTGAAAAAGCGAAATTATATCTGCTGATATACACATCATAGATACACTGATAGTCATCAAATACATATTTTGATTTATATCGTGCTTTGCTATGGTTATAAACAGTAGATAAAAGGTCATTAGTGTTCTAAGGTTGTTTCACGGTCACTGGGGCAGCCCGATAGTACGATGTATTTTATTGTATAACTAGCTGTGCCCGCGACGTCGTTCGCGTGCGCTTAGATCGATGCCAGCCTATTTATCTTACTTCTAATTTTTGTTTACTAATAAACGCGAAAGTTTGGCTGGCTGGATGTTTCTTACTCAATTACGACAATACGGCTGAACGGATCTGGATGAAATTTCGCACAGATGTAGATTATAGTCTGGAATACCACATAAGCATTATTATCTCGAGAGTACCTACTTTGGGAGATATTCAAGATTCAAACCAAATTTATTTATAGGTAGATACTTTTGAATTGTTAAGATCAGTCTGTCAAAAACATGAAGCTATTTGCGAGTTTTAAAGCGTAAGTAGATCACTATGAAAAAGAACGTGCAAGAAACTCCACGGCCAGTCTTTTATATCATGTTATGTACCTATTATAAAAATACTGGTTGGTTGGCCGCGTGCGCCGGCCGGTGGGACTCGGTACTGATGGCGCATTGGATAGGCCTACACGCGAGAGTAAGCGCCTAACTATTTGTACTTACTAACACTAGGCTAAGAATATTGTTACTAACAAACGTTATGGACCAAGTCTGAAATAAATTTATTATTATTATTATTCTTATTTACATACAAAGTAGATTTTTAAATATATCTCTAAAAAACCATAAAAAAATACATTTAAAAATATAAAAGTAGTAGTCCGCCGGTATCGGGAGCAGGGTCCAAGCTACCGGTGGTTAGGGCTCCAGAGAAAGGAACCTCCTCACAATACGAGCCGTATCGAGGAGTACTGCCTTCTGTACCAGGCCCTTTACCCAACCGCGTAACGCCAGCTTCGACAGATGTTCGTCGAAGCTTTTGGCCATCAGGCCATTGGCCGTAATGACTATCGGCACAATGATAGCTGAGTCCACATTCCACATGTCGACAACCTCGTGCGCTAAGTCGAGATACTTGATTTGTTTCTCTTTCTCGGCCTTCACGAGGTTCTCGTCATGCGGGATGGTAACATCAATTATCATTGTGCGGCGCGCTAATCGGTCTATCACCACTATGTCAGGCTTATTGGCAACAATAGTCCTATCAGTGATGATAGACCGATCCCAGTACAACGTGACATGGTCATTTTCGAGAACTGGGTCGGGCACATACTTGTAATACGGTACCTCAGAATCCACAAGTTTATATTTCAAAGCAAGTTGCTGATGGATAATCCTGGCCACTTGGTTGTGCCTGTGCAAGTACTCGCCGTTAGCCAGCCGAGAACAACCAGAGATAATATGTCTGATGGACTCACCCGGACGGTGGCATGCCCGACACACGTCCACCGTCCCATCCTTCATAATATGCCTCCGGTAGTTATTCGTCAAGATAACTTCATCCATAATCGCACAGACAAAACCTTCAGTTTCCCCGAAGAGATCACTGAAACGTAGCCAGGCCACGGACGCTGAAAAATCTACATCAGACCCATGAAGAGCCCGATAGAAGCGCCCGTGAAGCTCCTTGCCTTTCCATACCTCCTTGCGGTCATCCGTGGTAAGTATCACAGGTTTGCGCCAGTTCTCCTTAGCCATGGACAACGGGGTGAGACCCTTGTCCACTGCGACCACATCTCGGTGCATACCCACATCAGCTGTGAGGAAATATTCTCTGAGACTGCACATCTCGCGGTTGTGGAGAGTCTTGGCGTTTAAAAAGCCTCGACCTCCACACTTCCGCGGAATGTACAGTCTCATCACCGACGATCGTAGGTGATGCATCCGGTTTGCGGTCAGCAGTGTACGTACTCTCCTATCCAGGGCGTCAAGCTCAGTTTGAGTCCATTTGAGTATGCCGAAAGAGTACATTAATACCGGCATGACCCAACCGTTGAAGGCGCGCACCTTATTTCCGCCCGACAAAAGGCTATTCAAAACCTTTTTCAGGCGGCCAAAGAAGCGTTCCTTCAACGATTGCTTCATGTCGTTAACATTAATGCCCAACGCTTCCGATATACCCAAATACTTATAGGTTTGTATTATTTACAATGTTTTTTACTTTCTCGGGTCCCTCTTCCTAGAGACCCGGTCCTTTGGTAGGCGTACGAGGGGCCGAAGCCAACTCGCAGAGGCCTCTTTAGACATTTCAAATGGAATGGGACACCAACCGATGATTATCCCTGTATGCACTGTGAAAGTATACCCAAGGACAATCCCCGGTTGGAGCAGGACTATTGCAGAATATGGAAACAAAAGATGAAACGCTATGGGTTTGGCTGGTTTAGTGGACTAATAATCGTTTACTATGGAAGAACTATTGGCCCCTGCCTGACTTGACAATTAAAACGGCTTTAAAATGGCAGGGGGTGACTTGCACACTCAATAAACGGGCCCCCCGAAAAGGGTCGCTAGCACAAAGTAACGTAGCGCCAAGGGGGCAACATATCCTGAGGTGCTAGAGGAGTGGAGAGGTATACCACGGCTATCAGGACAATCCCGGAAGTACGGTCAAGATCCCTACCAGCACCTTACTGGATTATACATCCTTCTCCCGAGCACGTTTGCTCTTGCGAATCTCCACTCAGACCGGCCGATTAAGGCAAGAAAGAGGTGGGAGCTCTGTTCCTCGTCAGTTTTCACCCCGGCCAGCCAATAAAGGCAAGCCGGAAATGAGGAACAAGAATTCTCCCTGGAGATCAGGTCCGTGGGGTCGCTAGTGCCCAACAGTTCGCCACAAAACTGCCTTGCGGATGTATTATTTATATTATTATTATTATTCCATTTATTTATTTATATATACATACAAATTACATTTTTAAATATTTCTATAAAAATACAAAAAACATTTAAAAATATAAAAAATAGTAACCCACCGGTATCGGGAACAGGGTCCAAGCTACCGGTGGTCAGGGCTTCTGAGAGAGGAACCTCCTAACGATGCGCGCCGTGTCCAGGAGTACTGCTTTCTGGATCAAGCCCTTGATCCAGCTGCCCAACGAGAGCCTCTTGAGATGTTGGTCGAGGCTCTTGGCAATAATGCCATTGGCCGTCACGATTATCGGCACAATAACTGCTGTGTTCACATCCCACATGTCGACAACCTCGCGAGCCAAGTCAAGATACTTCGTTTGTTTATCTTTCTCTGACTTCACGAGGTTCTCGTCATGAGGGACTGCTATATCAACAATCATTGCGCGACGCTCTAGTCGGTCTATCACCACTATATCAGGCTTATTGGCAACAATAGTCCTGTCAGTGATGATAGACCGATCCCAATACAATGTGCAACTACCACTTTCGAGAACTGGGTCGGGCACATACCTATAGTACGGTACTTCCGATTCCACAAGATTGTATTTAAGAGCAAGTTGCTGGTGGATAATCCTGGCTACAAGGTTGTGCCTGTGCAAATAGTCTCCATTAGCCAGACTAGAACAACCGGAAATAATGTGGCGGATGGATTCCCCGGGCCGGTGACATGCCCGACATATGTCAACCGTACCGTCCTTCACAATGTATTTCCGGTAGTTATTAGTCATCATAACTTCGTCCATAATTGCACAGACAAAACCTTCGGTTTCCCCGAAGAGGTCACCAAAACGAAGCCAGGCTACGGACGCTAAGAAGTCTACATCGGGCCCATGTAGGACCCGATAAAAGCGTCCGTGCAGCTCCTTGCTCTGCCATACCTCCCTGCGGTCGTTAGTATCTAATACCACAGGTTTGCGCCAGTTCTCGTTAGCCAAGGAGAGCGCGGTGAGGCCTTTGTCCACCGCTACCACATCTCGATGCATACCCACGTCGGCCTCTAGGAAGTACTCCCTAAGGCTGCTTACCTCGCGGTTGTGCAGGGTCTTAGCATTTAAGAAGCCACGACCCCCGCACTTCCGCGGGATATACAGCCTCATCACCGATGACCGTGGGTGATGCATCCGATTTGCGGTAAGCAGTGAACGTACCCTCCTATCCAGGGCGTCAAGTTCCGTCTGAGCCCATTTGAGTATGCCGAAAGAATACATCAAAACCGGCATGACCCAACCGTTGAAGGCGCGCACCTTGTTTCCGCCTGATAAAAGACTGTTAAGTACTTTGTTCAGGCGGCCAAAGAAGCGCTCCTTCAATGATTGTTTCATGTCCGTAGCACTGATGCCTAACGCTTCCGACATACCCAAATACTTGTAAGTTTCGGTTGAGGAGAGGGACCTAAGGTCTATGGAATCCGAGAGTTGTGTTCCCACGGATTCCATAATCTCCCCTCGCTTTACATGCATGACCGCACATTTGTCCAAACCAAATTCCATCCTGATGGCGCCACTGAAGGTTTCTGTTACCTTCAGTAGCTTCATCAGTTGCAAGTTGTTAGGAGCAAAGAGTTTCAAGTCATCCATGTAAAGGAGGTGCGATATGACCTGACCACCTCTTCTCAACCGGTAGCCTTGGCCCGAACCCTCCAACAATGTACTGAGAGGGTTGAGGGCCAGACAAAACCACAGTGGACTCAGACTGTCACCCTGAAATATGCCACGTTCGATCCTTATAGGTTCGCTGTTCGCCTGGGTCTGTCGACACCCTGGATAGTGAAGAACCGTCCTCCACTGTCCCATACACGACATCAGGAAGGTGCGTAAAACTGCATCAACTTTGTAAAGCTCCAGCACCCTCATGAGCCATGTATGTGGCACTGAGTCATAGGCCTTCTTATAATCTATCCAGCATGTCGACAGATCTCTTCGGGAACGTCGAACCTGTTGGCTAATGGCTATGTCGATGAGGAGCAGCTCCTTAGTACCGCGGGACCCGTTCCTACATCCATTCTGAGAAGAAGACATTATTGAATTACTATCAATATACAAAATACAAAAATACAAATACAAAATAGTTTATTGTGACAAATAGAAATTACATCACATTTGAACGTGTTCGGAGCCTCCAGTTAAGCAAACAATGCCTGTATTAGAAGGCTCCGCTCTTTCATATCACTGTAGTACACTTATACTAACTAGAGTTATAGTGGACTGTGACCTTAAGGGTAATTATGCAATGTAAGTACATTTCCATTTATTGAGCTTCTATATTTTTACTAACTAATTTTAATATAACTAATAAACAAAATGTAAATATTTTAGTTAAATTGCACTTTAAATTATTTACAGTAGTGAGTGTAGTGCGTCGTGGGAATTGCGTACGATGTGGTGCGATGAAGGGCGTGTGGTGTGGTGTGGTGTGATGTAGTGTGATGTGGTGTGGTGTGGTGTGGTGTGGTGTGGTGTGATGTGATGTGATGTGACGTGACGTGACGAGACGTGACGTGACGTGACGTGACGTGATGTGATGTGATGTAATATGATGTGATGTGATGTGATGATTGTGATGTGATGTGATGTGATGTGATGTGATGTAATGTGATGTGGTGTGGTGTGGTGTGGTGTGTGTGTTGAGTTGCGTGGTGTGGTGTGGTGTGGTGTTTTAATTAATAGTATATATATATAAGTCATTTATTTCGACTATTCAACGTGTTCCAGGAGTGCCTCGGTTTCCTCATAGGTTAGTGTTTTTATCCAGTCTATAATCCGTTTTTTACAGTCGTGGTAACTGATATTATATATACATTCAGTCAAAAAAGTATCGGGAATGGATGATTTGTTTATGGTTCCAAATTCAAATTTTTATTTTTTTGTAGTTGTTAGATTGGCACAACTGTTTTCCATTTTGGCGCGGAGTTTGAGTTGCATCTGTTATTTATATTAAATACAGTGCTGGTTTTAGTAATATCATATATAGTGTGTATTGCGAATTTCATAATGGACAAAAATATCGAACAAAGAGTTTGTCTTAAATTTTGCATCGCCAATGGAGTTTCGTGTTCGGAGTCACTGAAAATGTTACAGAAGGCTTACGGTGAATCGACTTTATCAAAAACTCGTGCTTATGAGTGGTTCAAAGCGTTCAAAAGCGGTCGAGATGTGATGGAAGATTTGCCTCGCTCTGGTAGGCCGTCAACGTCTGCAACTGAAGTTAACATCGCAAAAGTGAAGGAAATAGTGACTGAAAATCCCCATTCAACTCTGAGAGAGATAGCCGCCAAACTTTCTGTATCTCACGAGTCGATCCGTACCATTTTAACTAATCATTTGGGTATGAAACATGTTGCTGCTCGGCTAGTCCCAAAAGATCTGAATTTTCTCCAAAAACTCAATCGCATGAAAGTCGCTGAGGACATGCTAGAACGAGTCAGTTCGGACCCAACATTCATGAAACGCATTGTTACTGGTGACGAGACGTGGGTTTACGAGTTTGACATGCAAACTAGTCAACAAGCTTCGGAGTGGCGCCTTCCAACTGAACCGTTTTCAATCGATAGAAGACATAAAGGAGAATCCGCGGCGAGAACTCAACTCAATTCCGGAAGCAGCGTTTAAAAAATGTTTTGATGAATGGATTATTCGTTGGCGCAAGTGTATCGTTTCTAAAGGAGCATACTTTGAAGGTGATAAAATAAATTTGGATGAATAACAGACATTTTGTGTATTATTGATCTTTTCCCGGTAGTTTCTTGACAGAGTAGTATATACCTGTTTATTAATTTTGTTATAGAGCTGAGCAGAGCGCTTGTTGAATTGTTTGCATGCTAACCTTGTTTTAGTTTGGGGAACTTGAACAACTAAATCTTTTCTCCTTTTAGATTTTTGTTTATCAAATGGTAAGGTTTTATGTTTTTTTAGTATGGTTTGGGTTACATACAGTTTCCTCACAGAGAGTAAATTACTTATTTGGTATAAGCTTGGAGTGGAGAATCTTTTATTTTTAAAATACAAAATCTTTATAAATGCACGCTGCGCCCGTTCTATACCTATAAATTTTGTTTTTGCTGCACCTCCCCAGATTGGGATACAATATAATAGTACAGACTAGGCAAGTGCTACATATAGTTCATTTAAGAGATTTCTAGGACGGTTATTACAGCTCTCTATTTTATTTGGAACAACATGTCTGAGGGTTTTAAAGATCCAGCTAAGTTTCCTTATTCTCCCAGAAATTTGCTCAAGTTGAGGGTACCAAGATAGTGCTTGATCTACTATAACTCCAAGATATTTAGTTTTAGTGACCTTCTCAATGCATGGGCAGTTACAGCTTGTAGTAAGTATGTCTCCACATATGTGTACTTTTAAATCTAAGTCTACAACAGGCTGTGTTCGGTTACTGATACTAAAGCATAATTATGTAGTTGGTTTTACTAGTGTTCAGGGAAAGTAAGTTACTTTTTAGCCATTCAGCTACCCGAGCCATTCCAGCCTCTGCACTCAGTTTAACTTCATGCCAAGATGAACCAGAAAACACAATAGATGTATCATCGGCGTACGAGAATACTTTGGCATTATTTATTTTCATATTACAGAGATCATTTATGTACAGGAGAAAGAGGGTAGGCCCTAAAACACTACCCTGTGGGACGCCGTATGACACATCTACTTCGTAACTGAAGTACTGTCCTATTTTTACTCTTTGTTTCCTGTTGGAAAGGTAGTCTTTGAGTAAACTGAGTGCCGTCCCTCTTAATCCGGCTTTTTCCAGCTTGTTCACAAAGATTGGGACAGAGACGGTGTCGAATGCTTTTTTGAGGTCTAGGAAAACAGACAGGCATTTTGTTCCTTTGTCAAGGTGCTCAGCAACAAGAGAACTTAATGCAGATACCGCATCTTCAGTACATACACCCTGCCTAAAGCCAAATTGTGAATTGGATAAAATATTGAATTTTTTTAAATAATTAATTAGTCTGATATTTATAATTTTTTCAAGCACTTTTGAAATTGACGGTAAAACGGATATAGGCCTGTAGTTGCTGACATCGTCACTGTCCCCTCCCTTGTAAACTGGGGTTATAACGGACTGTTTTAGTGGAGCCGGGAATACGCCCTTTCGAAGACAGAGATTAGTAAGATGAGTTATAATGGGGACAGCCTCCTTTCTTATGTATTTTAAAAATTTTGTCGAGACATTATCCCATCCAGGGGCACTGCTAGATTTCAAATTCATCAGAATACCATCTACCTCAGTTTCATCCGTATCTAGCAGTACGAAACTATTCAGTTGTGATCTTAATGTATGTGTTTGATTATTATTAGGAATATTATTTAAGTCAGGATTAATTTTTTGAGCAAGTTGTTTTCCAATGTTGGCAAAATAATCATTAACGAAATTTATCGACTCCACGGGGGTTGCTTTTATGTTTAATAATTCTATGTTTTGACTTTGTAATCTATTTGAGTGTGTGATGATTTTTATATTTTTCCAGAGTAATTTGTTATTAGATACTGATTGTGCTAGTAAGTTTCTCTCATATTTTCTCTTCAATTTTTTTATTAGATTGTTACAGTAGTTCCTGTATCTAGTATAAGTTATTTTTAACATATCGTTATGAGGATCATTGCGACTTTGTTTTTGCAATTTATTTCGGTTTTTGATACATCGAAGGACGCCCAAGGTAATCCACGGCCTTATGATGCGTTTATTGCTTGGAATATTTTTTATGTTAGTGTTTTCATTTATGACGTTGGTTAGCATATTAATAAAACTGTCTATTAATAAATTTGGATCATTACAGAATAATAAGTCTGAAATATTCCTTTCCTGTAAATCTTTTAAAGCTTGTTCATAATTTAGTATATTGGAGGTTCTATTTATTATTTGAATATTTTTTACCTTTGTAATAGAGATAAATGTAGTATAGTGATCAGTCACCGTAGTCTGCAGGATAGCGATAGATGCCGAGAACCTTTTGTTTATTTTAAGCATGAAATGATCAAGACAGCTTTGTTCCCTAGTGGGCAACGTGTGTCCAGGAAGTATACCGAAAAAGGATAACATATTTAGGTAGTTAACCCTACTCTTGTGCTCTTGGGATGACTCGGTCTCTTTGTGTTTGAGGTTAATATTTATGTCACCAGCTATTATAATATTTTTTTGTGATGTTAATGTGTTTAACTGTGTGCTGAGGGAGTCAACGAAGCTGTCTGTATTTGAGTTAGAGGGTGATCGGTAGATACAATAAACAATATTACCCAAAATGTCTATTCGCAGACAGGATGCTTGAACTAGCTGAATTTCTTCAACTTTAGGGTTTAGAGAGCCCTTAACGTATACAACCACGCCGTCATTCTGGTTCAACTGGCGAGTCGTCATATACGAGTGATAGTTGTTCATTTGTGGAATCGTTTTATTAGCATGCAATCTGCTGTTAGGATTACAATGTCTGGTTCAAATTTAAGGGTAGATAAAGTGATCACAAAGTTTTCAAAATTACAGTAAATACTCCGAATGTTTTGAGATATTATGGTGAGGTCGCTTTTATTTACACTGATATGTTTATGGAGCTCTGTAGAGTCGCATTCTACTGTACGGGCAATTTCAATGCTATCTATTTCGGAGACAGTATGTAGTATGTTTGTATTATCCATTTAAACTTGATGTCAATTGAATAACCGTCAAGATTAGGTAAGTGTTTATTTCAATGTATTTAGACATTAAGTAGCCATGTACTGAGATTTGAACTTGTGTTTTTTGGGTGGGCTGTATTGT
Organism: Lacanobia oleracea; assembly: GCA_950371165.1. Lineage (NCBI taxonomy): Eukaryota > Metazoa > Arthropoda > Insecta > Lepidoptera > Noctuidae > Lacanobia > Lacanobia oleracea. The sequence goes on along the minus strand of OX493411.1, from coordinate 18,946,659 downwards.
TATTTTATAGAATTGTAAAACGTGTGTATAGATGAACATAAGTGTGTTATGTATTTTTGTGTTGTAGCATAGTGTAGGTAATTCATGTGTAAGTAAGATAGATAAGTGTTTTATGTGTGTATGTATAGTAGAGTTCCGTATTTTATCAAAATAGTTTAGCATAACTGTCGGAAAAACAATATACACATATGAGTAAATCTTAAACCAAAATACGCTTGGAAACAATTTCAAATGATACAGTAAAACTACCACTTTCACTGATAAAAGGTGACAATTTATGAGGTTAAGGGAAAATAGTCACTTGTCTAGTAATAGTTTATGTACCTGCTCTTCAGTTCTTACAACTATTGTTGGCGAATTTTCATCCTTTCTGATGTATACCTTGCCGTAGGCAGTCCAGCAAAACTTGTATATTCCTGCTTTAGTTAGGTCACGTGCAAGGAAGTGGAGTCGGGAGCCTTTAGCCGTTAAATGTTCCGTTATGAAGACCGGTGTGTCTTCTTGACTTTTAAATCCCATGTGTTTACAACTTAATTTGTTTTGATGTTTTATGTTGAACGCCTTGGCCATTTTCAAAGTCTCGGTCTTCAGGATTGTAGATCCAATTTCCACAACAATAGGTGTGTTCTGTTTATCCGCTGTTTTCCCGCGTACTCGATATATATCCTTAATGTCGTATTTTTTAATGCTGCATTGTAAGTTTTCAAAAAGGGACATAGTCATGTCTAAAAGATCCACTTTAGTCTCGCCATGTTTTCTCGGTACATTTTTAATCATCAGATTGCTTTTCCGACTTTCAATTTGCATGTCCTCAATCTTGTTTTCTAAAATGGAGATATATTTCTTGTCTTCTTTAGACTGCATTTCAAGTCGGGTAATCTTCTCTTGAAGGTCCGAATTTTGTGCTGTCAAGAACGCAATCGACTTTTCTATGAGTGCGTTTGATTGTTGAATTTCCTGTAGTTTTGTATTGATTTGTTGTGTCTCTTTCCTTTGTTTTTCGTTAAAAGACGAGAGCATTATTTTCATCTCTTCCTTAAATTCATTTAATTGTTTGATAATTGAGTCATCCATGTCATCTCTGCTTCTTTTGACGCGTTGGAACACATAATGAGGTGGAGTTTGGTGTGTGTCCGCTGTATTAATTTCCGAGTCCGAGACAGATTTATTCAAGAGGTTACGATCCGCAGTAGTCAGGGACTGAGGCGGCGGCGTGCGCTTCATTTCTTGGCACAAAATCAAGTTGACTTATTTACTTATATAAGGTTGAATGAATTAAACACCACTTAGCTTTAGAGATATTAATCCTGTGACCCCAAATGCTGCGCCTAAGCGTGCTTCATAAACGAGTCAGTGATTGTCAAAATCAAGTTTCTTTGTGTTCGCTCACGATGTGTCACCAGGCTTGTGGAACGCGCCGTTATCGCTCTTACGCCACTCACATAACCGTGATGATCCCGTGCACTTGCCGCGTTGTTTGAATAACTACTCAATGATTTGCACTTTAGTCAATTTCGAATTATTGTTTGTTTATCACTTTTTGCACTTGTTTTTCTGTTAGAACCACACTCCTGTACGAACTCAATATTTTTATGAAAATTATAGTTTGTTTAATGCACTAAGTTATTTATTAGAATTTTTCAAAGTAGGACAACGAAATTTTGGGCTGTCAACTTAGATGCGCGTTTACGGAGTATATGATGGTTAATCTTTCCTCTCAAAATGGATGTAAGAACTTTATAGACCGTCGGTAAACACGTGATCGGTCTATAATTTTTAGGCTCCGCGGTACTACCTGATTTATGGAGCAGGTGGGTTATTCCTGTAGTTAGGAACTGGGGCAGCGACCCTAACTCTAACGCAGACTGGAATTGAGATGCCAAGCGAGCGTGCGATCTTTTGAACCATTTAATCCAAAAGTTGTGCAGCCCGTCCGGTCCCGGAGATTTCCAGTTAGGCAACGGACGGACTGCACGAGCTACGTCTTGGGGGCTGATGTTAATTGCCCCCATTTCTGGTATCGGATCGCACGCGCACTCAACCTCCCGAGTCCAATCGCCCTCGGTATGACTGACAGGCACCGACCAGATGCTGCGCCAGAATGAACACATGGCATCATCATCCGGTAGGCGCGTATCAGTCACACCTTGGTCTGGTCGCTCCCAAGCCCTATAAACCCACCTCTCATTGCTTTGGAATGTGCGATTCTGAGTGTATCGCTCCACTCGCCGCTTGTACCGACGTATACGGTTTGCCCATGCATAGACTTTCTGCTTCAGGAAGTCGATACGCTCTGTGACGCGGGTCAGATAATCTCGAGGACTAATATCATTCCCCGAGAACGCCCGCCTCACAAAGCGCATCACTCTGCGGCGAGTGTTGCCCTCCCTGAAGCAGATTAGTTTGCCAATGAGTGCTCTAGCCTCACCGATACGACGCTCGATCCTGCACTGCCAAGCTGGTACAGCCGGTCGTGTAACTCTATCACTACTAGGAAATTTGACATGAGCTACACGACATGCCGCTGCAGCCGCACAGTACAAGATCGAGTGGGTATCGACAAGGTCTTCGCTGCTATCAAAATAACTTGTTAGCTGCGAATCTAGAGCACACACCAACGCCCTATTTTTGTTATGCATGGGCAAACGAGGTAGACGAGGTCTAAGCCCAGGCGGTGTGGAGCGATACTCTCGGAAGGCATCCTCCAAAGCGCTCCTCAATCGCTCATTGCATTGGGTACTCACGGATGTGGCCCCGTCATCATCATCTTCACCGACGTAGTTGGGTCGCGGTGAAACACTTGCACTGGGTTGTATTTGCACCGCGGCCAGTGGCGAAGTAGGTGAGACGCGGCTGCTCCATGATTCCAGACGCAGTCTATCAAGTACGGCGTCATCCAACATACGGTTACGCTGGATAACCCGCACCTGATCCGACAATCGTTGGGCTGAAACGTTGACAGCTGGCTCAAGTACCTGAAACAGAGAGAGCATCCGACCACGGTACGCAGTCAGGTTAGTTCCCCCCTCTGTAGCCCCAAAGTATGAGCGTATAACATTCTCGTTCATGGCTTGTGTCCATTTTATACGCTGCACACTTCCACCGATAGCGGGGACCCTGTCAGAGACCGGTGGGCCTCGAGGTCCTAAGCTGGCCGGTGGTCGGCCTCGTCCGCGCCGACGCGCAGGTGGTGGTGTCGTCGGCGGCGAGAAGTATTCGTCGCTCGAGCTCGACGCAACTGCAGCTACCGGAATCTCTGGACTCGCGGCTGGCGCAGGTCCCGGCGGCTGCGAGGCGGAGCTCAGCGACGAACCCGAAGATGGTGTTGGTGCGGCTTGTAGTCGTGCTCGGCGTCGTGTCAACATTTTATTTTCATATTGTAATTTTGTTTTTCCATTAGTTCCGCATTGCTTAGTTTTTTATTTTCGTGTGGTTCTATTTTTTTTTTCTTGATGTATTCGGTATAAAAAGCATTGTTTCTATGGTTTATTTAAATAAAAATCGATAAAAATACGGGATGAAAAATTTCTTACGTCAGTTGGCTTGACAGCCGAGCCACAGATTTATTATTATTATTTCCTTTATTTATTTTCTTTACATATTTAGATATTTTTAAACATTTTTAAACAATATATACATTAGAAAAATAAAAACATTTAAAAATATAAAAATAGTAGCCCACCGATATCGGGAACAGGGTCCAAGCTACCGGTGGTCAGGGCTCCAGAGATAGGAACCTCCTGACAATGCGAGCCGTGTCCAGAAGTACCGCTTTCTGAATCAAGCCCTTGATCCAGCTGCCCAACGAGAGCCTCCTAAGGTGTTGGTCGAGGCTCGTGGCTATTAAGCCATTGGCCGATACGACTATCGGTACAATGATTGCGGAGTCCACTTCCCACATGTCGACAACCTCGCGAGCCAAGTCAATATACTTGATTTGTTTGTCTTTCTCGGCTTTCACGAGGTTCTCGTCATGCGGGACGGTTATGTCTACAATCATTGCACGCCTCACAATTCGGTCCACCACCACTATATCAGGCTTATTGGCAACAATAGTCCTGTCAGTGATGATGGACCGATCCCAGTACAATGTGATATTGCCATTATCGAGAACTGGGTCGGGCGCATACCTATAGTATGGCACCTCCGACTCCACAAGAGAGTATTTCAGAGCAAGTTGCTGATGGATAATCCTGGCTACAAGGTTGTGCCTATGCAAGTATTCTCCGTTAGCTAGACGAGAACAACCAGAGACAATGTGGGAATTGATTCTCCCGGACGGTGACATGCCCGACATATGTCGACCGTGCCGTCTTTCACAATAAATCTCCGGTAGTTATTCGTCATGATAACTAATTATTATTATTATTATTATTATTATTGTCCTTGTTGCACATTGTTTGGGAGTTCGGTCGTAACACTGGTGGTGATCGGACGCGTGTTGCTGGCCCTAGTGATCTTTTTTCTGATTGGCTCTCACGCTAACAGTTTGATTCCTTGTTACTCCTATTGACTTTATACCTGTTGTTCCCTCCCAGTGGGCAGTCCTAGACAGAGATAGTGCTAATTTCGTCAGTTTTAACTCAATTAATTGAAAAAACACGAACTTTGATTCGACGTGATTTGAACCGGGCAGTGTCTGCGTGGGAGACCGCGCTCTAAACCACTACGCCACGGAACGAGTGACGTATCTCGTCAAAAACAAAAACCACTACGAACAAGGACGCCAGCGGATCGGCTACGAGCTACGCGCCTACGGCATCTGCTACGAGCTGTGCACTGACATCTGCTACGAGCTACGCGCCTACGGCATCTGCTACGAGCTGTGCACTGACATCTGCTACGAGCTACGCACCGAATATATCTGCTACGAACTCCGCACTCAAGCTACGTCACAACCTACACTTATTGTTCCTGCGCCTTCGCTACGTTTGAGTAAGGAATTACTTATATCTAATTTTCGTAGCACGGTAAAGTTTACCCTCTTTTAAATATTCTTCCTCGATATGTCGTTGCAACGCACTCCGCCAAATCCTGCTTCCTCTACTATTGAGCACACGCAATCGGATACCGATTTAAATCTACTTACTGAGGTTTCCTACGTAAATACGACTAGACATAAACGCCTCCGATCTGATTTGTCACCAAGAACGCATAATCTAGATCACAAAGAAGAAATGATGGGCATGCTGAATAATTTTAAAACTGAGTTAGATGCGAAGCTAAACGAAATATGTGATAAACAAAACTCGCTTATCACAAAAATTTCTACAGATACCCGTGAATTAAAGTCACAAACGAGTAAATTGCAGACCTCGAATGACGAAATCGTTCAATCTATGGCTTTCATAAACAATCAATATGAAGAAATTAGGATGGGACTAGAAAACTTACAAAAGGAGCGTTTAGAACAACGCAAATGCATTGAAAATCTGGAAAAGAAAGTACAGGATCTGCAACTCAAGTCAAGATCTTCATGCATTGAAATAAAAAACATTCCGCTCATCGAAAAGGAGACCAGTGCGGACCTCACAAACACAATCTGTGCCATCGGTCAGGCTGATGGTTCAGGAATCACACCAGCTCAACTTCGGGACATTTACCGCATACCCGGCAAACCAGGACTGACACGACCCATTGTCGCAGAGTTTCAATCGGTCCAAATGAAGCAAAAAATCATATCAGCCGTGCGGGACTATAAAAACAGCAAAAAAACTGTGGAGGAAAAACTGAACACGGAACAACTAAACATCGCCGGTAAGAGGCAGGCGGTTTATATAGCCGATCATCTCCCGGCAAGTTTGAAAAAAAATTTCTACCAGTCTCGTGAATTTGCTAAGCAGCATGGCTACCAGTTCTGCTGGACCTCTAACGGCAACATCTTCGTTCGAAAATCTCATGGTGAAAAGCAAATACTAATTTCCTCTGAACAATCTCTGCTGGCCCTGAAACCAAAACAGTGACTAGTTTTAGAATCTTCACCAATCACTAGTATACGCTTTTATTTGTCTAAACGTATATACTGTTTCCATATATTAATGCATGGATTTATATTACTTATTTATTTATTAATGCACACAAATACCTCACAAATGTAGGTAATTACAATTAAATCTCTACACTTACATTCATCACACACACACTATGTACAGAAAAACACACAATACCTTTTATACTCTTATGCTATCCACATTTGCAGTCGGCTTTTCATATACTCCATCATGTTTCCACTTTCTTCTACAAAGAGATCACTTCGTAGGTCGCTAAAATTTTGGGTTTCTCTAACTTATAAGGCTAACATAAATAACGTTAATACTGACCTGGATTCGTTGGAGATAACGACGTCTTACAACTGTCTCCCGAAAGACTGTAAACTATTTATTAATACTAGAGGAGGCATTACACTACTTCATTTAAATATCAGAAGTATTACTAAAAATTTTGACCAACTCTGCATGTTAATATCCGACATGAACATCAATTAAGACATAAAAATACTTACGGAATGCTGGCTTAAAAAATCTAATAACTTACCTATCCTTGCAGGATATACGGGTCATTATACCAGACTAAATCAAAACCAGAATGACGGTATCATCGTCTATACCAAATTAGATCTAACGTGTAAAGTAAACGAACCAATATTCAAGGAAGGAAACTGTCTCGTTTGTCAAATAGATCGCAGTATCAGTGTGGTAGCCATATACCGATCCCCTTCTTCATCTACCAAAGAAAAATTTAATAACTTTATTAACAGCCTAAATGACGTATACGCCAATATAAAAACTCAAAACATTATTTTGGTAGGGGACCTTAATATCGACATAGCATGACTTCAACTGATCCATTTCGTGAAGAATACCTAACGTTAAATGCCTCACATGGCTTGTTTTCCTCGCATTATCAGCCTACTAGAGCTAATTCGTGCCTCGACCACTTTTTCATTAAATCAGAATTTCCTTCTACAACACTCATTTTGGAATCCCACATAACCGACCATCAGCCCATTACTTTATGTCTTAATAAAAACATCTCTCACAATCGAGACCATAACACTAGAACATGTACGTGCTATGATAGTATCAAAACGGATTTAGAAAACACCAACTTCTCTGAAATTCTAGCAGTTACCGACGCAAACGTTGCATCTAATATGCTTGTCACACTCCTCTCAGACACAATTGCGAAACACACTAGTACATTAACAGTCTCCAGAAACAAACGAGTTCTAAAACCTTGGATGTCACCGGGTCTCCTAAAATGCATTAGAAACCGCGATAGACTCCACTCAAAGTCCAAAAAAGCACCTGATAATATGATCCTAAAACTAATATATACGCGTTACCGTAACTTCTGCAATAACCTCCTTTGTAAATTAAAGCTTGATTTAAAAAAATCCCAAATTCAAAATGCCGGTAATGACCCAAAAGCCCTGTGGAAAGCCATTAGGGATATAACAAATACTCAGAAGACCAAAAATAGTGCAAAAGAATAATTATTGAAATTATCCGACAACCCGAAAATGACTACTAACCATGTCTGTACCTACTTTAAAGAGATTGGTAAGAATTTAGCTGAGGAAATTTGTAACACCGCCAACATTCATATAAAAACTACCTCTCCACAAGAACTCGAACAAAACAGCCCATCCGATTCATTGGTCATCCTGGAAGTTACAAACGCCGATATAGAAGCATTAATCTTTTAACTTCGTTCTGACAGCGCTACAGGGTGGGTCAATATTCCCTCTCAAGTCCTCCAACAAAATTACCAGGTACTAACACCTATAATAACTCACATTTGCAATCTTGCCATAAGTAGCGGCGTTTTCCCAGAAGTCTTTAAGAAATCGCTTATACATCCTATTTTTAAAAATGGTGAAAGGGATTGCCTTAACAATTATCGCCCTATTTCAGTACTCTCAGCCTTATCTAAGATCTTAGAGAAAATACTGATTCGAGCGCTGAAAACGTTTAAAAATTTGTTTACTATATTAGCACCTAATCAATAGTGCTTTCGCCCTGGTTTATCCACAGAAGACGCTGTAACGGATTTGACAAAAACCGTTGTTGACAATTTAGATGCAAAAAATAGATACTAATGCATCTTTTTTAGACCTCTCAAAGGCCTTCGACACGGTATTTGTCCCTACCCTACTGGAGAAACTTCAATAGCTAGGAGTAAGAGGTTTAGCCCATAAAATGTTTAAAAGACTACCTCACAAATAGGAGACAACGAGTCAAAATTGAGAGCTATATTAGTGAGGAAGAAACAGTGAGTTACGGTGTGCCCCAGGTTAGTGTTTTAGGCCCCACACTATTCCTCCTATACATAAACGATCTCTGCTCACTCCAATTACCGTATACTAACATCTTTACCTACACAGATGATACTGCTATCCTTGTTTGGGGTACAAATTGGCAAACTGTTAAGGAGCGTGCTGAATACTCACTATCCAGAGTTATGAACTGGCTAAAAAATAACCTACTAACACTAAATCTAACAAAGACCAACTATATCGCATTTTCCCTCAGCAAAATTACCGACCCTGGCGAAAACTTCTATATTAAAGCTCACACGTGTTCTAATTGCAACGAATGTGACTGTCTTGAACTTACGCGGGTCGAAGAGGTAAAATACTTGGGCGTATAGATTGACTACAGACTGAAATGGAATAAACAGATAGATTTAGTCACAACAAGAGTGAGGCGATTGATATACGTCTTTAAATCCCTACGAGATGCCCTAACACATGACAAGCTAAAACTAGTCTATCTGTCTCTATGCCAGTCTGTATTACAATACTGCATCACAGTCTGGGGTGGAGCTGCTAAAACGCACCTTATTAAATTGGAAAGGGCTCAACGAGCCGTCCTAAAGGTAATGACCAGGAAACCTTACAGATACCCGACTGTGAGCCTTTATTCAAACTGCAAGGTCCTAACAGTTCGTCAGCTGTTCATCTTGAATGCTGTTCTCAAAAAGCATCGAGATGTGCCCATCCCAAACTCAAATAAACGCAGTTTATCATCTGTATGCCCTCGTGTGGTTTGTAGAACCTCTTTCGCAAAAAGGCAAACACGTAGCACAAGCGCTAAACTATACAACGATTTAAACAAGAAACTTAACATCATTTCATTATGAAGGGGGGGGTCTGTATGTATGCTTTTACGGTTGCACAACGACACGCTTTGCTTTGCTTTGCTTGGTAGTATAGATGCAGGCCTACCTTGCTGTCTCCTTCAGAGGCGGGAAGGTGGCGTGGTCTTGAGGGGGAGCGCAACGGTCGTGTAGATCCTCAAGGCAAGTCCGGTGGATATACCTTCTCGAGGTTGCCACCCCGTTTTTGGTCTAGTTCCTTACGAAATAGACGTAACTGAAACCACCGGGCGACCCGCAGAGTGGAGGGCTTTCCACTCAGTCCCATCCCATATCCCACTAAACCCCTTTTCCTCTCTATAACCCCTCCCAACTCCCCTCCTAACTGTGACCCTTCTGTGACGAAGTGGTTGCGGGCTCGGCCGTCACGAAACTCAGCTGACGGCGGGTAGGAGAATTTTGTCACCTGCGCTAGGACCTGCGCAGTCGAGCGCCGTAAGCGGGGATGAAGGAGTCCTGGGGGGTTGAGCCGATCGGCACTGGCGGTAATGTGTCCGTGAGGCAACACGCCCCCTTTGGTCTGGATTTCAAGCAAAACGGTGGCCCTATCTTCTAGCCAAGGGTAGGGAAATGGCCAAAGTGTCCCGTCAGAGGGCCACAGGCGAGGTGCGTGGGGTCCGCTAAGGTCGTCCTTGGGCGGCCGAAGCGGTAGGTAAAGGCCATGCTGACGGTGTAAGTGAGGGTTGATTAGTTGCCAACCCGATCGAGCACCCGATGTCGCGCTGTAAACCAGCCTTGCGCACCTATATCTTCCTGGTAGTCCTAACGTTCGCACTCACAGTAGTGCGACGTTCCCAGGTGCGGGCTCCATGGTGGGTGGGAGCCAGGAAGATGAAGTTAAATAATTTTTAGTATGGACGTATTGAAGCCAACTGAAAATACCGCAGGAGTGGAGTCGGCGAAAGCTGGCAAAGCTCCTAAGCAAGGTACCTCTGGTGCCTTGCTCGCCCCTGGATGCCCTGCGGCTCACGCCGTGGGCGCCAGCGCGGGCGCTGGTCCGGCTGTGGCGAAAACCGCAGCTAAGACCAAAAAGTCCCACTCCAAGCAAAGGAGAACGGCGCTGCATGGGACCAGTACCGATCCTTTAAATACAAAGGCGAAAACGGAGACGGCTAACACCTCTGCCGGAAGTAGCCTTCCCAAACACCCTCCCGCTCCTCCTGTGGCTCCTCAAGCCGCTTCCCAAGTCGCGGCCGCCTCCGGTCACACGGAGGCGATCAGCAACACCGAGGATGTTTTTAACAGCGCCTGGCAGGTGCCTACTCGTAAGGGTAAAGGTAAAGGCAAGGGCAAGGGTAAAAAATCCATTCCACAAGTCCATTGCTCTTGTTCGGGCCCCTCGGGTCCTACAGCTCCTACAAGCCAGGGTAAGAGGAGGGAAAGACTGACGCGCAAGGAGCGGCGTCACGAACGCAGGCGGGGACGCAAAGCCCCCCAAAACAAGCAGGTTGCTGCCACCAGCTCGGTTAAACCGACCAAGCAAGGTAAGCTGAACTTCTCTGAGGGGAAGCGGTCGCAGGCTGAGGCCGGCACTAGCCGACCAACGCCTAGCACACTGCAATCTAAATCCGCAGGAGGTCCGGCCGAGGAGGCAACCACAACGCAGCGATCCGATGGAAGTGACCAGGCTGCGGTCAAGCGGGCTCTCAACGAGACGATTTCGCCCCGTGGAGAGCACAAGCGGCCGCGGCTTGACCAATCCCAGAGGATCGCTAACAGAAGCTACGCCCAAGCTGCCAGTGCGTCCCTAAACGTCGCAATAACCTGCGACCGGAGGGGCATCATAAGCCAGGGAGTATCGGACCAGGTCTTGGCTGCTATCCACAAGCGGATCATCAGCGAGGCCTGCTCTGCTATGCAGGATACACCGGGACCAACCTTCAACGCGAAGCCGCTGTTCACCGGTGGAGTCCTCAAGCTGTGGTGCGGTAACGACTTCACCTTAGCCTGGCTGAAAAAAACAGTCTCCAGCCTGGCTCTCCCGGCTGGCACCTCGCTAGTCGTCAAGAGCCAGGCGGAGATCCAGAAGCGGGTGCGTTGCGGCATCGCCATCCCCGACGACCAGGGAGTCTACGAGGACTCGACCTTTATTGGACGAGCCCTCTGGTACCAGAATCGCTGGATCGACGTAAGGAGGTGGGTAGTGCTGCACGCCGAGAAGCAGAAGGCTTGCTGGTTCGTGGTGCTGGGTATCCCCGAGGACCAAGTTCCGACCCTGATGAGCGCCGAGCGCCGTCTCTCAATTGGTTTGGGAGCGGTGTACGTCAAGTTCCAGGGTCCGAACGGCAGGTTCGTCGACGTCCCTCGGGGTTGGGACCCGATCACGAAACAGCCGCTGGAAGACGCAGAGGACACCGATTCTCCGCCAAACAACCCGGAAGCAACTGCGGCCGAACATGCTGTAGCAGCAGACTCAGCCGACCCTGCCGCCACCGTGGGTGCCGTCCCTTCATCGGGGGGGGAGCCGGACGACGTAATGTTGTCCCCGGCTTCAGACCCGGGAGGGGACGGTTTCGACGAGGGCGACCTGTTTGCCGGGCTGCGACTTGAGGGCGACGAGGAGGGTCTTGCCGGCGATGGCGTCCCTTTTGTCGGCCTGTAAAGTCGTGCAGGCTAACCTCCACCACAGCCAGACCGCGACGGCTCAACTCCGCAAGTGGCTGGAGGTTCAACACACGGCCATTGCCCTGATCCAAGAGCCGTGGATTAGGGGTGGCCACATACGAGGACTCTCCAATCTTGGTGGTAAGCTCCTTGTTACTGCGGACCATGATCACCCTAGATCGTGCATCTATGTCACAGGTAACCTTAAAACACAGCTATTAAACGACTTCTGTTGCAGAGATGTCTCTGCTGCTAGGCTGAACATACAGCGGGGAGCCACTAAGTTGGCTATCGTCTTCGCCTCGGTATATATGCCTGAGGCGGAGGAACCGCCCCCACACGACCTGGTCCGCCTCATCACGCACTGTGAAAACAGCAGGGATGAGATTGTCATTGGGACCGACGCAAACGCACACCATCCACTGTGGGGGATGGAGACGCAAAACGCAAGGGGTAAGACATTAGTTGATTATCTGTTCACTACTAACCTATCCCTACTAAACACGGGTTCGGAACCAACCTTCGTGACCAGACGCAGTCGTACTATCATAGACCTGACTCTGGCTACGGAGGGAGCAGCGGAACTAATCACTGGGTGGCAAGTCTCGAATGAGGCTTCCTGCTCAGACCACAGGTGGATCCGCTTCGACATCCAGGTCTGTATACCACCCAAACAACCTACGCGTAATCCTCGCAACACGGATATATCGGTGTACACACGCAACCTTACCTCAAGGCTTGTACCATCATGCGATTCGGAGTTGCTTGCGGACACGGCACAGATCGATGCGCAAGTAACACTACTCACCGAATCGCTGATAAACAGCTACCGAATCGCCTGCCCAGAAACGATTCCGCGCGACACACCGGGTAAACAACCTTGGTGGGGTGCAGACCTGGAGCGCAAACGCGGTAAGGTAAGAAAGGCTCTTAACAGAGCCATGAACACATGTAGTGATGAAGACTGGGACGCTTATTACGCGGCCAAATCGAGCTACAAGAGATGCATCAGATTCAGAAGAACTACAGGGTGGCGTAAATTCTGTGGTAACATTGAATCATGCCAACAAGCAAACAGGGTAAGGAAAATACTGGCGCAACAGAACAAACCTGAGATCGCCACACTCCGGAAACCCGATAACACGTTGACCACGACACCTGAAGAAGCGCAACGTCTCCTAGTAGAAACTCACTTCCCAGGCAGCGTATTCGCGCAGGTAAATGAATGGCTTGACGTTATCCAAACACCATCAGATGATGACTGGCTTTATGCAGAAAAGATGATTACGCTGGAAAAACTTCAGTGGGCCATCAAAAGCTTCCAACCTTTCAAGGCACCAGGTCCCGACGGCGTGTTTCCTGCCTTACTACAGTGGGGAGGTACCGCTGTTGCAACAAAACTGGTGCTCTTAATGCGAGCGTGCCTGGCCTTTAGATACGTTCCTAAAGGATGGAGGGAAGTGAAAGTCATATTCATTCCGAAGCCAGGTAAAAGTGACTACACAAACGCTAAATCCTATCGACCTATTAGTCTGACCTCGTTTTTACTAAAGACAATGGAAAGACTGTGTGAAAGGGAACTACGTGATGGCGTTTTAAAAACAATACCACTGCATGGTAACCAACACGCATACAGCTCGGGTAAGTCGACAGAGTCCGCTCTTCATCTGGTGGTGAACCAGATTGAGGAAGCGATTCACCAGAAAGGGTCCTGCCTGGGCACATTCATAGACATCGAAGGAGCCTTCGACAAGACAAACTTTTCCAGCATTAGTGCCGCTCTCTCCAAACACGGCGTGGAACAGGTACTAAATGACTGGATAACTAATATGTTAAGCAAACGAGTGGTTCGCCTTGAGGAAGAGCAGCAGTTGGCTCTGATAGCCAGAGGCTGCCCGCAGGGGGGTGTGCTCTCCCCTCTTCTGTGGAATCTGGTAATTGATGACCTGATCACCAAACTCAACGCACATCGTTACTACACAATAGGTTATGCTGACGACCTCGCAATCCTAGTGTCAGGGAAAGTGACTGGAACGATCTGCAACCTTACTCAACAAGCACTACGCATCGTGGAAAGATGGTGCGACGAATATGATCTGTCGGTAAACCCCACGAAAACTGAATTAGTCATGTTCACTCAAAAGCGAGCACTAGGCCACTACCGGCTACCTATGCTCTTCAATACAGAGCTCCAGCTGTCTAACGAGGTAAAGTATCTAGGCGTCATCCTAGACAGTAAGTTAAGCTGGAGTAATCACCTAGACTACAAACTAAACAGGGCCTGCATTACCTTCTGGCAATGCAGGAAAATGATAGGGAAGAAGTGGGGCCTATCTCCCAAAATAATACTATGGCTGTACAGCGCAGTAATTCGGCCCATGGTAACCTACGGGGCCGTGGTGTGGTGGCCACGCTCAAAGCTAGCTACAGCCGTAAACAAGTTACAACACATGCAAAGGCTGGCCTGCATGGCAACGACGGGCTGCATGAGGACTACTCCAACTGCGGCGCTGGAAGCCATGCTGGGGCTCCCTCCGCTACACTTGTTTATACAACAGGAAGCGACGATGGCAGCAGTACGCCTTAAAACATTAGGTCTCTGGAGTAAGAGAGACACACGACACACCGCTCTGCTCGAGGAGCTCAACAATGAACTCCCCATAACAAAGGCAATCAATGACCGGGTGCCCAAGCAATTTATCTTCGATAAAAAATACAAAATCCAATTGCATGAGGATCATCGGTGCGAGGGGCTCTGCCCCGCCGAGCTGCGGATCTTCACCGATGGATCAAAAACAGGTACAGGTACTGGTGCGGGAATCTTCTCAGAGGATCTCAATATCCACATAGCCACACCATTGGGGGTCCACAACACAGTGTTCCAGGCTGAATGCATGGGCATTTCTCTGGCGGCATCAGCCATCCTAACCAGGGAAGTTAAGGACCACTCAATACGCATACTCTCGGACAGCATGGCTGTCCTGCAAGCTCTGAACAGCCACACAGTGAACTCTGGGTTGATTCTCGAGTGTCACCAACGTCTAAACCAGGTTGGTAGACACAACAAAGTAACCATTCAATGGATCAAGGGACACAGTGAATCTCGAGGCAACGACGCTGCGGATGAACTCGCCCGAAGGGGGTCGAGTTTGTCAGCAATGGGACCTGAGCCCATCGTGCCGCTGCCTTTCGGGTACTTACGCAATCTGGTAAGGAAACGCACCGGAGATAAACATCACAAGCTATGGGCTGACCATAGTGAGTGTAGGCAGGCCAAGGAGGCACTTCCCTCTATAAATGGCCGTTTCACAAAACAAGCCCTAAGACTGACTAAACAACAGTTGCGTTCAGTCACAGCCGTAACAACTGGCCATGGGTCTTTTAATTTTTATTTTATTTTATTTTATTTATTCAGGGACAATAAACAGCTACAATATTTGTGTTGGAACAGAGAAAAGGTAATACAAAATAATATATACAATATTGCAGCCCACTACATTATCCGCATATTAACAAAAAAAAAATGATAATGAGTGCCACTAGATAGGCAAGTAATAAATAATTATATCAAATTCAAATTAATAACAAATAATTACATCATACATGATAAAATAAAAAATCTTATTGAATACTTGGCAAGAGAGAAATAATTAATTAACATTAAAAACAACAAATATAATCTAGACTAGTTTACATTCCTAATTTACTGGTTAATAATAATCTTCATAACATTAAATTTAAATTTGGATTTTGAACATATAAAAATATCAATATTAACAAAATTAGAATTATAAGATTCGACCATTCGACGAATAGGGCAGCGCAAACCAGAATTAGTACGACAGGTGTTGACGGCAAATAGGGTACCTGCACGGATACTACGTATATTAGCAGTACGTGGAACTACATAACAAAGTTTGCTCGTGAGATCGATACAGTCAAAATCCCCACGAACAATGCCATACAGTACAGAAGCTTCTAGATACTTTCGTCTGGATTCTAGCTTGATCTGCCCATACTTAATTAGTAATTGTGAGTACGACAAATACGTTTTATAGCATCTATAATGCATGGCTCTTAAAAACTTACGCTGGACCATTTCAATCTCGTTTATGTATTTCTGGTAAAACGGGTTCCAAATAGGGACGGCATATTCTAATTGTGATCGTACAAGGGTCTTATATAGGTAAAGGTATGTGGAGACCCGCTTGAACTCAGTGGCCGACCTCATAACGAAACCATACATTTTAAATGCTTTATTTACAATATTTTCTACATGTTGGTTTAGGGACAATTTATCATCAATTAACACACCAAGGTCTCTCACAGTAGAAACATTACTGAGTGTTGTGTCGTGCAATGAGTATTTAAAATTAACAACTATTTTATTCTTTGTGAAATTTATGTAATTGCACTTGCAGAGACTAAGGTGTAGTTTTATTGCTTAGACAATAGTCGGCAAGACGGTCCAGATCCTGTTGGAACAGTCGACAATCCTCTACAGTCTGTATAGACCTATAAGCTTTTAGGTCATCAGCGTATACAAGGAACTTGGTATTTTTAAAACATTTGTCAATATCATTAATATATAAAATAAACATTAATGGTCCCAAGATTGAACCTTGTGGAACACCCGAGGTTATATGCACTGCATCAGACTGATGACCATTCACAACAACTTTCTGAGTTCTATTTTTAATATAGGATGAGAACCAGCGCAGCAGATTTCCTCGTATACCATTATACGCAATCTTATTTAGTAGGATTTCATGGTCGACCTTGTCAAAAGCTTTTTTGAAATCTGTATAAACAGCGTCGACTTGCAACCGCCTGTCCATGTTCTCAAAAAGATAACTGGAAAAAACTAATAAATTTGAAACAGTCGAACGGCGCTGAACAAACCCATGTTGCTCTGGGATAATGACGCTGTGTAAGACCGGATAAATTTCATTGTGTACGAGTCTCTCAAAAAGTTTTGACAAGGTCGACAGAATCGAGATAGGTCGGTATTGCTCTACTTCATGTTTTGAGCCATTCTTGTGTACAGGCGTGATGTTAGCCCGTTTCCATTCATCCGGGAAAACACCCTCACTTAAACATTTATTGTAAATAATAAAGAGTGGCTTACAGATACTGCCAGCGGCGGCCTTAAAGAACAGAGCTGGGTACCCATCGGGACCCGCCCCCTTAGATGGATCCAGTAATTTTAACTCTCGAAGTATTTTGTTTTCCTCAATATGCAAGTTATCGATCAAGTCAACATTGGCATTACATTGTGTAGGCGGGGTCCAATTAGACAATGAAGGTGAACTAGGCTCAAACACAGACTGAAAAAAGTCTGAAAACATACCACAAATCTCTTCTGGAGCACTTGACTTAATGTTTTGATAGTGCATAGTGGATGGAATACCTGATTTATTTTTGCGATTTGATACATATGTCCAGAAGTATTTAATGTTTGTGGTAAGTTTATCTTCAACTGATTTAATATAGCCTGAGTAGCAGGTCTTACACGCCTCTTTAAAAGTTACTCTATATTCCGAAAACTCATTGTAATCCTTGATATTCTTAAACTTTTTCCATTTTACCCAAAGACGTTGTTTTCTCTTGTAAATTTTAATTAATTGTGCTGAGAACCAAACCGGAAAATCAAGGGTGCGAGACTTAACACGCGGTACATTGCGTTCAGTAATGCCACCGAGAACATCATAAAACCGCTGCACGGCTTCCCGCGACGGAAGGTGCTCCAGCAGATTCACCCATTCAACCCCACTGATCTGTTCATTAATCACATCATAGTTAGCTTTGCGAAAGTCATATTTACTCAACGGTTTTCTTTTCAGAGGTTGTGTGGAGGTACTGGTGGGGGCTGTAGCAACAAACGGGGGATGATGTGTGTCTATAGGTAGTAGTGAGTCTAAAGGAGGGCTTATAGTACTGTAGATGTTAGAAATAAACAGATCTAAGATTTTCCCATTAGCATTAGGTATGTTATTGAATTGATTTACATTCAGGGCTGACATGAGTTGTGCCAATTGTGAGCATACAGGGGACGCTCCAAAGCATGACATGCCAGTAAGCTGATGCGACCCGACAGACGGTCCAACCTTCCATGTAACTTCAGGGAGATTATAATCACCAATAATAAATATATTTTCGACAAAAGGTTCATTTAACATGTCCTGAAGTGTACCAAGGTGAGATGTATATACTTCGGTGCCCGCCCAAGGTGGAATGTATACAGCACTAACAACATGCATTTTAGGGCTATTGTCCCTACTCGGAATGCCAACCGCAAGATGCTCAATGCACGTCGGTCGACCAGGAATGTCAAGCAAACATGATCGGAGTCCACGCGACACCGCGACCAGAACCCCACCACCATCACGTTTACAAGTTGTGTCGCGATTCCGATCACAGCGGTACACTACGTATCGAGGATCTACAAACTCACCGCTAGCAATATCGGGAATAAGCCACGTCTCAGTCAATATAATTAAGTCATAGGAGAACGAAAGAATACTCAAATACAAGGCATGCAATTTGGTTCTCACCCCTCTGCAGTTTTGGTAGTAAATAGTTATATCCTTATTATCCATTAAATAAAAATCTTAACATAAATATGTGAAAGGCAGCAAGTGTTGTGCACAAAGAGTCGAGCCGTAGTATAAAATGACGGGAGGTTGTGAACATATTTATATGTAGATATACCATGTCGTACTCACAAAGGAAGATCAACAAAATAATTACAGAAAAATACAATTTAAAGGAATGTAAATAATAGTAAATTTTGGAATGCCACCAAATAGTAATTAATTTCGTTAATAAATAGTTGAAAAAGGATGAAATTAAGACTATTAAAGTAACATGCAACATAATAAAACTACAATAATAAAACTCAAGCAATGAATACACGAACTTATGCAGACAATACCTCAAGACTATAGCGCCTAAGACGATAAAGAGAAAGCAGTTAGTCGGTGGTCTTCTTTTTAATTTTATTAAGATCGCCATCTCCACGTATCGCAAAGGCGGTTGCACCATCACGCTCGCGTACCAGTATGGTACCATTTCTGATCCATACGTATTTATAATTATGGTTGTTTGCAACTTCTCGGGTCCTACGAAACAACCGCTTTCTCTTTAAGGTTAAATGCTCATTTATGCAAATAGACATGGAAGTACCAGACATACCAATTTGATCAGTCTTCAACGAGGCAGCCCTACGATACGCGCTGAGCAAATTGTCTCTCTGCAGGCGAGATGTGAACTTTAAAATAATATTCTTTGGTCTAGTGCTCTGTTGATGAGCATGAGGCACTCTATGTACTGCGACAATGTTATTGAGTAAAATCGGAGATTTAAGGACGCTCCCTATGGCTTCAATGATGGAAGGTAAGTTTTCATTTCGCCTCTCAGGTAGGTTACATATCTCGACATTACACTGTCGAGCTTGCTGTTCAAGAACGTCAATCTTAGTTTCCAAACTACTAATTGTTAAGTCAAACTCAGCTGACGATGTGTTACAGCTCAAATCATCCACACGCTTTTTGAGGGTGTCATGCTCCGCCATCTGGTACTGAGCACTGGTTTGCAGGTCAGTAATGTCATCACGAAGGGTAGACACCTGTTGCTTTAAGAGAGTTTGCTCTTTACGTAGCACCTGCATGTCCTTCTGAATGTCAGTCAAGGTGGTCCTGATATCGTCTCGAATTTGAAGCATATCCTTGTTCATTTCACTTCGCCACTGGCCAAGAGTTGCTTGTAGCTTTATTGTGAATGATTCAAAGTCTGTTGGGTTTGAGGGCTGCGATGACTTTTCTGTGATCAGTGTCCTATTACCGCCAAGACTGGTGGACGAACTGAGATGACTGTGGTCCAAGTTGTCACAGGACATATCCATGGTGAGATCATCAGCTGGAAGCTCAGTGTAGCTGCGTACGGGAGTGTTTAAGTTCGACCTGGCCCGCCTAGTCACGTTACAACATGAGGGACACCTCCAAGCAGCCTTGTATTCGTCTTTTAGAGCTACAAACTGATTCGGAGTCAGGCCCAAGCACTCACAGTGGTATTTCCCAGCACACACAGAGCACTGAAGAACATTAGTGGACAAAGCCGAGGCATCATTACAGCATTCCATCTTGATTGAAATCGTCCGTTGAATAAAAAGTTCAGTTATTGTTTATTAAGGAGCAACAAGCGCCCTCTATATTAATACACCAACAACAAAGTTCCCTATCGATCGCTAGTTATCGGTCGAGTAATAAACGCGTCGCAGTAAGCCCAGTTGACTCCGTGATTCCCTGGTGAACCAATAGATGGCGCTGAGTTCAGGGGCACGTAACGAATTGTCAGTGACTTTGCAATTTTGAAAATAATATCGTTGGATTATTAAACACGAATTATCACTTCACTGCAACACTGTTTTGCCACTAGAGATGCTAGGCATGGGTCCCTTTGCCCAACACCAGTAACTCAACGTCCAAATTATGCTTGTTTTCTAGCAATGGTAGGTAGGCTGCACACAGTTAGTATTCACTTTACACAGTCAATGTTTCTTCTAATATAGGTGAATTATTACACGGTTAACAAAATATTACACCAAGCAACGTCCGAGCTTCAATTAAAAGCCAAGAAATACTAGTATTATGCACTTGTACTATTTTATATAAATATTCAAAAATGGAGCGATGTAAAAAGTAAACAAGTTGTAGCGCCCTCTAGCGGGTTGTTGCTCCTATAGCATAGAGGTGTTTAATAAACACCTCTATGCTATAGGAGTCACTGACAGCCCGCTATGCAGAGCCTGCATGGAGGAGAATGAGACAGCAGCACACCTGCTTCTAAGCTGCCCGGTGGTTGCGGATTACAGGGCAAAGTACTTCGGAAACCCAGGTACCCTCTGCGAGATAGTTAGTAACACCAAGGCGTTGCTGGCCTTCCTTGGGGAGCTGGGGTGGATCGAATGACGCATTTGTCCCACCTACACGCAAAATACGCGCTTAGTCGTGGAGTTGCGGAAACCAGCCCGATTTACATACATACATACATACATTATGTAGACGCAAAGTTAAATCGAAAATTACTGAATGGCTTCGAAAAAACTTAATAATCAGCAACCTTATGTACAAACAGTTTTGTGTACCTTTTGCTGCGACTGAACACTGCCTCCCAAGATACAGGCCTAGTTTGGGATTCATTATCAGTACACATATATTGTTACAAACATCCTAAGACTGTCCATACTTAAGTACCATTGTTGTAATTTTTGTGTCAATAAACAATTTTTATTTTATTTTATTTATTTATTAATCAGATTATCAGTGACTGTCGTTCGTCCGACAATTTCGAATAAGAGTTCTAGAAGTTAAGCATTGTATCCTTGTTTTAGGAATATTCCATGTTAGTTAGCGTTACAAGGCCGCACTCAACACTCAGGCGCCGTCGTGTAACGTGTAACTAACAGCTGTGGCGATAGCTGTTAGTCACACGTTCTCATGGCATTTCATGTGTTTTGACGTTAGCTAACAAGGGTTGACAGACACGGTAGACTATGTCGTATAGTATGTAAGAATTATGTTTTAAGATTTATTCTTCAATAAACGACCATCTGAATAAGACTCCGCGTTTTATTTCCAAAATCCTCCGCAACGCTCCCGACGACAGGTAACTGCTAATATCGTGTTATGTAGTAAACATACAAAAACCATTCTGTCACTAACCACATTGTTGGTAGGTGATTATATCAGCCAGTAATGTAAAATTAGCTTCTGGCTACCCACTGCTGGGCAGAGGCCTCCGCCAGATCTATCTAGACACTGTTTTCTTTGGTCCACTTCCAGTCAGAATATTTATTACTTACAAAGGAGGTGGGGAAAAATAATAGGTAAATAAAATCAACTAACACGTAGTCGCTTCGATGCTCTTCGGGAAATATTTTTCCGAGTTAATTTTATTTTTAATTTAGATTGGTTTGCTCCTGACTCTAGTCTAGGTCAGAGATGACAGTGACAGAGTCTACCCAGAAGGAGCCTGTTCATTCTGACTTAATGATTCTCAATGTTCTTGATGATTTTTCTGACTTATTATTTTCCGATTTATAATATTAATAGGAAGTAGGATAGTAGGATTGATCACGTGACATTTTGACCGCGCTACCACTGACAGAATGTCACTGGTCTAGAGCCTCTGTCGGAGTGTCGGTGTACTCTGTCGACATGTCACCGTGTAGTGTTGTGTGCAGTGCTGTAAACTTTTCTACGCCCTGTGCGAGCTTCTATAACTGCGCCTTTGTTTCTTTTTTATATTTTCCCAACTAACATTTTGGTATCAGTTACAGGTTTTTTTATTACTTTAAGTGATGTAACACAGTCACAATTATCTCAATTCTAGCTATAGGCGATATAGAGGAGTTAACAAACAAATTTCAATTTCATGTAGGTACGTATGTGTTGGAATCGAGCAATAGGGGCGCAGGACTTATCAGGAGCAAACCGAAAAAATAACAGTCCTGCCTGGTCTGGCCATTCTTGCACCCCCTAGAGTCTACGCACTGATGGCACCGCCTTACTTAAGGCACTGGTTGTGTGCAGTGAGCGTGAAGTGAGCTGGCATTCCATCTTGTGCGTATATTTTGACAGCTCACTTTGTGTTCACTTCTCCTAACGTTACACGGTGAGATGTTGACAGAACGACACTTCTGGTCCTCCGGGTAGAGTAACAGTCCGAATTAATGTTTCATGGAAATCGCCTCTTCTATTGCATGAGGTTTAAGAATTATTTGCGAAGTCGGGAATGCTGCTGTAGGTATACCTCCACCTGATTCTTCCTAGTACATGTTGGACGAGATTCAGAATAAATCTAACAGAATTCTATAGTTATTACGTCCATGTCAGAAAGGCATAAATGTACCCAGGTGCGTATTAACAAGCATTTACGAGTATGTTATGATAACTATTGATGACTTTCACTTTGAAAAAATAATTGATTACGCTAGTGTTTCACTTGTCAATAACAATTAATCAATAGGTATACTTAAAAATCTTCGATTACTGACTGAGTGACCGTGGCCTCTTGAGACAACGCACAGTCAAAACTACTGGCCGTAAAAAGCTGAAATTTGGCGTGTAGGTTTCTTGGGGAGAAAAGAAAAACGGGATATGCGCGTACGAAGTCGCGTGCAAAAGCTAGTCGCTATAATTATTATAAAATCGACAAGACCTTACAGGCTGTCTCTCAATGGAGCGATGCCAATATGGTCAGGTTCAATGCTGCTAAGACCCAAGCGTGTCTTTTTTCCGCTAAACGAAGCCAATTCCACCCAGCTCCAGGTATAACAGTGCCGGTAACCGACTTACTTGAGCTTCTTGGTGTTACGTTGACATCAATACTCAATTCGGCCCTTTCATAGAAGCAAAGGCTCAAGTGGCTGCCAGAAAGTTTGGGATCCTAGCAAAGGTGAGACGGTACTTCACGCCGGAACAGCTGCTCAAACTCTATCAAGCGCAAGTTCGATCGTGTATGGAGTACTGCTCTTATCTTTGAGACGGATCTGCCTGATACCAGCTTGATGCCCTTGAGTCAATTGAGAAACGAGCCAAGAGGATCATCATTTCATAGGTCGACGCTCCAAAGTCTTGAGCATCGACGCCCAGTTGCTGGCCGGTCGGTTTTCTATCGGTTGGATTTTGGGGAGTGTGCGACGGAATCGCATAATTTAATTCGGCTAGCTCGTTCCATCATCGGACCACAAAACGGTTTGGGAACACATTCATAGTGCGTACAGCTAAGGAGTGGAATTCCCTGCCAGAGTCTGTGTTTCCAAATAGCTATAACCTGGGTGTCTTTAAGTCAAGAGTGAATCGGTTACTTCTAGGCAAACGTTCATCTTCGACTGCATCATCAACTACCATCAGATGATATAGTGGTCAAACGTATGCCAATCAATAGTAAAAAAACATATAGCATCGTTATCAGATATCGATGGCCTTCCTGTGAAGTAGGTAACGGTCCAACGATATCGACGTGTATGTGTTCGAATCGGTCGCAGGCAGGAAATTGGCCTAATTCTGACAGAGTGTGTCGATGTACTTTTGCCTTTTGGCACCGGATACATGTCTTTGCTATCCTACTGACGTCTTTGTTCATGCCTATCCAGAAATAACGGTCAGATACATGCGTCTGGTAGTTCTGATGCCTGGGTGACTGATGCTGTGTATGGTTTCGATAGTTTTATCGCGAAACTGTACTGGTAGGTACCGTTCCTTACCAGTTGATGTTTCAAATGTGTTGTGATGCTCTGTGCCTGCAACTTTGTGTTGACTGAAGCGTAAACTACTGTTTTTAGAGCTGTATAATAATCCTGAGAGTTGCTTATCGGGTTCCTGTGCTCGGGCTGGTTCCACTAAATCGAAGCCTATTGGGCAATTGATTGTTTCAATGCGCGATAATGAATCCGCTGTGACGTTATCAGCGCCACTGATGTGTTTTATTTTTGTTGTAAACTCGCTAATGAACATAATCTGCCTGGTTCGCCTGGGGGTTTCCTTTTCGCTACCTAGTTTACTAAATAAATACACTAAGGGTTTGTGTCTGTGTAGATCACTACTTCGCGGCCCTCTATTAGTTTTCTAAAATGTATTATCGCCAAGTATATGCCTAATAACTCTCTATCGTATGTACTGTACTTTTTTTGGGCTTCAGTGAGTCGCTTGGAGAAAAAACTTAGAGGACTCCAGTTGTTACCTTCTCGTTGCTGCAATACCGCTCCTACGCTGCTGTCAGATGCGTCTGTCATCAATGCTAGTGGGGAATCTGGTAGGGGGTGTGTCAACAAAGCTGCCTTTTGTAAACTGACCTTACTTTTTTCGAACTCGCATTCCGCCTCCCTTGTCCATTCGATGATAGTCTTGTCTTTTTTCTTTGAGTTGTGGAGGTATTTGTTCATTTCTGCTTGGTCCTGAGCTGCGTGTGGAATGTGTGATCTATAAAAGTTTAACATACCTAGGTATCTGCGAAGTTCTTCTACTGTCTTTGGCCTTGGGCACTCGCTTATCACTTTGACCTTGTCTTGCAGGGGCCGAATTCCTTCCGTGGATACCTCGTAGCCTAGAAAATTTAGTTTTTCTTGTCCAAAGCTATACTTAGATATATTTATTGTGATGCCGAATGTATTAAATCGTTTAAAAACTTCCTCTAGGTGTCGCTTGTGTGCGGCAGCGTCGACGGAAGCTATGATGACGTCATCCGCGAATGAATATAGAAAGTCCAATCCCTGTAATACACTGTGGTCCATGAATCTTTGAAAGGTTTGGGCTGCGTTGCGCAAACCGAAGGGCATTCTGGGAAATTCATATAATCCGAATGGGGTGATAACTGCTGTTTTTTCTATGTCATCTTTATTTACTGGAATACAGTTGTAGGCCCTATTAATATCTAGACTAGAGAATACCTTTTTGCCCGCTAATATGTACGTGAAATCTTGTAATCTAGGGACGGGGTATCTATCCGGCTTAGTCATGGCGTTTAGCATTCTATAATCGCCACACGGTCTAATGTTGCCGTCCTTTTTTGGGACTATGTGCAGTGGGCTGGCCCATGCGCTTTTGCTAGGCCTGCAAATACCCAAGTCTAGCATGAGTTGAAATTCGTTCTTAGCTTTAGCATATCTATCTGGGGGCAGTGGGCGTGCGCCTGAGTGCACCGGTGCACCGCTGGTCTCGATGTGATGGCAAACATTATGTTTTAGTACCTCTTTAAATGAAAATGGCTTAGTTAAACTCGGATACTTTGCTAATAAATCTATATATGGGTTATCATCTACTATTGTCTTAATCGTGGGTTGGTTGGAGTCCGAAATGCCACCTACAACCCTCATTTGGGTTTCGCTATCAATCAGTCGGCGGCCGCTTAGGTCTATTAACAATTTATACCTTACCAGGAAATCCGCGCCTATTATTGGTTGCTTTACATCCGCCACAATAAATACCCATCTAAAGTTGCGACGTAGCCTAAAATTTAGTTCTTTTGTTATTAGTCCATATGTTTCTATTGGTGTGCCGTTCGCCGCGAACAATTTATACTTATTGGGTTCTCACTCTTTTGATGCACTATTTACACTCACGAGATTACGCGGGTATACCGATACATTTGCGCCACTGTCAATTAAGAATTGTATGCCTGTATTTACGTTCATTACACTTAGGCGGTGGTTCTAGTTTTCCGGCTTGTTCCCTCTTTGCTTGTTCCAGTTGCATGGGTCCATGCAATTGTTGGCGCGTTGTCCGAAGCGAAAGTGGTATACGCAAAGCCAATTTGGGTCTTGCGGGGTTCGTCGTCTGCTGGTGCTGCGGTCTCACGATCTTGATCTGTAATTTTGTCTTCCCCAGTTGTTGTACTTCGGTCTTGAGTTACGGCTCTCCAATCCCTTGATGCGTTCACCTAGACTTCTTATTTCGGCGATTATGTCGGTCGTTTCTTTAGGTTCGTCTATTTTGCTAATTTTATCTTTCGTCGTAATTGTTTCCATTATTTTGTCCGCTACCGAAGCCAAGATCTCCGTGTCTTTTGACTCTGTGGCTGCTAGAACACTACCCACAGTGGTGGGCAAGTGATTCTTCCATAGAACTGTCAATGTTTCCTTAGTGACTTTTCCTCGTGCCAGGTCCTTCATTTTTCGCAGCAGCTGCGATGGTTTTTGATCTCCCAGTTCCATTTCTCCTATCAGTTTCTGCACTTGCCGGGCTTCAGACTGCGCGTAAATGTTGCATAATCTTGTTTTTAGCACCTCATACTTTCCTGATGCAGGTGGGTCCAGTAATATGTCCGTAACCTGCGATGACACCTCCTTGCCTAGCTTGGACACCACGACCTGGTACCTGGCCTCGTCGGATGCCTTTTGTGGGTTCAATGCCGCTTCTGTTTGTATGAACCACAACTTAGGTTCATCACGCCAAAAATCTGGAGTTCGTGCTGACACTGAAATGCTGGTAACCTGCTGCTCTTCATTCAACGCTTCCTTCACCTTTTCTGATGCCATTACTTGATTCTTCAAATTATTATGCAAGGCAATTTCCACGTGGTAGTAGAGTCCTCCGACTGAGTTATGTGTAACGCGATATCCTTTCCTGCTTGATCACGTCAGGGTCACAAATGTAACTTCCTGGTTTATATTGGTTGGGAGGATGAACAAATGAATATATTGGCAGAGAGTTCACTTGTGGTTTTATTTGATTATACAGAAGTTACACAATGACACTTAATTATTACATACAGTTAATCCACGTCACGACAACACCACTCCAAGTGGAGCTCACCAAACGACTGGCTGGCCCGCATCGCCTGTGCCTTTTCTATGAGAAATGCTTACATTGCATTTGCTGACCTGTACGTCGCTACAACGTCCATCTATTGACTTGAAGTTTGCGCGCTCCCCTCTCCCCCACTATTGTCACGTGGGCACTATGCAGTCAACTCAACTAATGGTGTGGTCGAGGTGGCCAATCTATCGTCGATCGATTTCGGATCGGCCAGTCTTCGCGTGCAGTAGTTCCAAGCAGTGATCATCGCCCTACCCGCACGGACCGCGCTCTTCATCTACCCCCATGACTATGAGCCCGGACTTTGTTCGTTCGCACAGCTGCGGGGCCGAGCAACTTGATTCCAAGTGAAGAAAAAAATCTACCCACACTTTTTGGTCGCGTTCAAGAACTTCTCATTTCGATGCCGTCAACCGGCGCCCGTGGCCCTCCAGGCCGCGGCAGCGCCCCCGAAGAAGACCCACCACCTTCGGAGCCCCGTCCGACGCTGGGCCGGGTGGCGTCATTGCCAAATATTGGCAGGGCGCTGACCTGCTCGGCGGCTGCCGGAGCCCATCTACACCCTCCATCAGCTGCAGCGAAGATCTACGACACCACCGCAGCCTCAGCCACCTTCAAGCCCTCATCATCTGCGAGGACAGCGGTCAAAAGAGGAGGTCAAAAGCGGCTTGGCCTACCCGCACGCCGACCGCGCCCGCCGCGCACCGCGCGCCCGCGACCTATCGCGGCGCAGCGCCCGCGAGTCGCGAGTCCGCCGCCACCGCTCGCTCCGCACCGCAACGTGCTCCCGTTGCGCGCCCCGGGGCGCCGCAGGCGAAGTCGTACGCGCAAATGCTGCGCCTACCTCCTCACAGATGTCTGCGCTTACCCGCATAAAAAATAAAAGTTCGCCGCCGGCGCCCCCCCGCAGGGCTGCGCCGCGATCGGTCGAGGGCGCACGGTGCGCGGCGGGCGCGGTCGGCGTGCGGGTAGGCCAAGCCGCTTTTGACCTCCTCTTTTGACCGCTGTCCTCGCAGATGAGAGCTTGAAGGTGGCTGAGGCTGCGGTGGTGTCGTAGATCTTCGCTGCAGCTGGCGGAGGGTGTAGATGGGCTCCGGCGGCCGCCGAGCCGGTCAGCGCCCTGCCAATATTTGGCAATGACGCCACCCGGCCCAGCGTCGGACGGGGCTCCGAAGGCAGTGGGTCTTCTTCGGGGGCGCTGCCGCGGCCTGGAGGGCCACGGGCGCCGGTTGACGGCATCGAAATGAGAAGTTCTTGACCGCGACCAAAAAGTGTGGGTAGATTTTTTTCTTCACTTGGAATCAAGTTGCTCGGCCCCGCGGCTGTGCGAACGAACAAAGTCCGGGCTCATAGTCGTGAGGGTAGATGAAGAGCGCGGTCCGTGCGGTGCGTGCGGGAGTGCGATGATCACTGCTTGGAACTACTGCACGCGAAGACTGGCCGATCCGAAATCGATCGACGATAGATTGGCCACCTCGACCACACCATTAGTTGAGTTGACTGCACAGTGCCCACGTGACAATAGTGGTGGAGAGGGGAGCGTGCAAACTTCAAGTCAATAGATGGACGTTAAACGATTTGCAATTATATTAATACAAATACGTACGTCATGTTTTTTAGGCTTAATTTTTCATGGTTTTTAATTATGTTACAATATTTTAACAAGTTACAAATATTTTACCGAACCAAATAACCTTTTTACGAGTCAAATGATGTACTAATAATAGATACCTATCTATTAAACTGTCGTATTTACTTCAATTACTATTAAAATATTTCAATTCATTCTGCAATTGCTTACACAACATTCTCGCCACGCTTACTCTAGTCAAAGACAGATTAGAACCCTCACCTTCGAAAACCGTGTCCCTCCGAAGCGTTCTGTTTTTACATTTTAGTAAAACAGCTCCTCGTATGAAATTTTTAAATAAAATATCAGTTTCTCGCGAGACGCCGAGTCGAGCGCACGCTTTATAATCATGAATGCATGCGCAGTCCTCGCGCAAGCGCCACAGTGTTCGGGCGTGTGTGCGTTTGTCTCATGTGCGGTCATTGACCTGGCAATGTCAACGATGAATTCTAAAGTTTTAAAATGTTCAAGTTGTAATATTGTGATCAATGAGGTGCTTGCATTTGTGCAAAATAAGATAGAAGTAATGAATGAAGAAAGTTTGGTGCAAATTTGTGTAACGGCTTTTTCTGAGGAAGAAGTTGAAAATGCCAAAGTCCTGTTATTTGGATCCGTTCAGATTTTAGTACGCAACATAACGCGCAAAAGTAAAGGCAAGAAGAATAGGAATTTGGAGGATATCATAAGTCTACTCAAGCAGACAGACCCGGAATTGATACCAATTTTCGTTGCTCGCGATCTGCAGAAGCTGCCACCAGTATCTTTTGACCAAATAGATGTAACTAGATTACTCAAAGATCTTCGAATTTTGCGAAGTGATATATCTAGTATCAAGGAGAAATATGTCACGGGTGAGCAATTCAGTGAGCTAAAGTGTGACCTAGAAAACCTCAAGAGAGCTTCATTAGTTAACGTTCATCAAATGAACGTTAATACGAAAAGAGGTGTTTTTTTATGTGATAATTATGACTGTGGGCCAATGGGCATAATAACACACAGCGATCGGCCGTTATCAACCGCCCACGAACAGGTGCGCGCATCGGATCAGCTGTCTCTTTCACCCGAGTGCGCTAACGATAGTCGCGTCCCGCTTGCGAAACCAGAATCGCTTGCGAACATTGCAGTGTCTGCGAGTGCAGAGCGGGTAGTTTCGCAGCTGAGTCATGCGACGACACATATGATATCTGCGCCCGCGATTACGGAGGTAGACAGGGAAAAAGTAAATCACGATGTGAATGTAAAACGAAAACAAAGGACTTTGGCGGATGTGGTGCGGCAACCGGCTATTTGGAAAGATCAAAAACCAAGGACTTTGGCGGATGTGGTGCGGCAACCGGCTATTTGGAAAGATCAAAAACAAAGGACTTTGGCGGATGTGGTGCGGCAACCGGGTATTTGGAAAGATCAAAAACAAAGGACTTTGGCGGATGTGGTGCGGCAACCGGGTATTTGAAAAGATCAAAAACGAAGGACTGTGGCGGATGTGGTGCGGCAACCGGCTATTTGGAAAGGTCAAAAACAGGACAGTGAATAGATAGAAGTTCAAAATAAGCGATACAAAAATCGTTTTATTGGTCAAAAAGGCAAAGCGACAAGCATGTTTGATAATAAATTCAAAGCGGCGGATATTAAAGTCCCGTTGTTTATTTATAATGTAGACAAAGGTGCCTCGGTGAGCGACATAGCGAATTATATTCTAAGTAAAACTCAGGTGTCTGTACAGTTAGAAAAGATTGTTATGAAACAGGAAAGGGACTACAGTGCCCACAAGGTTTTTGTCCCAAGCCATAAGTTGCCAGTTTTCTTGGATGACAGCCTGTGGCCGGAGGGTGTAAATTTCAGGAAATTTGTGAATTTCAGAAGGAAAACTACTGAAATATTACGTGTACAGTCACCAAAAAACCGTAATGGAACGAAACCTAGTTAAATTCGTAAGCTTCAACTGTAAGTCTATTCGTAGATCGATTGACGGCGTCAGATCACTTTGCCAGTCAGCTGATATCATTGCACTTCAGGAGACATGGCTCCTCCCACACGACATTGCCTTCCTGGGAACTATCCACAATGAGTTCGCGTTTACGGGCAAGTCAGCTGTGGATACATCAACAGAAATATTACGAGGGCGGCCGTTTGGAGGGGTTGCGCTGATATGGAGAAGAAGTTTGTTTACATCGGTGTCCGTTATCGAATGTAATAGTGTGCGTCTTGTGGCTATTAAGATAGTAGTGGCAGAGCGTGCGTTTATAGTGTTTTCCGTATATATGCCTACGGACTCGGTGGACAACCTTAGTGAGTTTACGGAATGCCTGAGCGAAATAAGTGCAGTTATCGAGAACGAGAACGTTGAAAGTGTCTTCGTGCTGGGAGACTTTAACACACACCCAGGTGAGCGCTTTGGTGTTGAATTACTTAGTTTCTGTAATGAGCAACAATGGTTTTGCGCAGATATGAATAGACTCGGACTAAATTCTGATACGCACACTTATGTTAGTGACGCTCATGATGATTGTCGTAGGTGGCTTGATCACTGTGTGGTCACAGAGTCTGCATTTAAAACGGTTGTTGATGTTAAAATTTTAAATGATGTTTTCTGGTCAGATCACGTCCCATTAGAAGTGACATGCAACATGAAAGTATTGCAACCAAAAGTTGTAAACAATAATTTAATGTTTAGCAAGGTTAAGTGGGGGATTAGAGAATCAAGTCAGATAAAAGAGTATAAATTACACACAAACATTATAAATAAGACTTATTTAAGAAATAATAAGTGAACTTTTTGTGAATATACCCAACCGCACATCGAACACAGAGCCCCTGTCGCGAACGCGTAAGCGACGCCGTATACCGTGCACTTAAGACCTTTTGAACGCGAGCTTCGATTCACTCACTCGCCGTGGGCATTTGTTAGTGTGTGCTTTCAACAAACGAAACTTTTTTTTTTTTTGCCGTGGGCCTTTGTTCGTGTCCACTTTTTTGGAAGTCAGGCAGCTCTTGAACACCGAAGCGGACAGACGTGTGTCACATCGTGCTGTGGTCATTGGTAGTGTGTTGAGCTGTGATGAGCTATTGCTCATAGTTGCGACTCTTTGTCGCCCATGCAGTGTTTTTACCTGTGGTCTACGCCCAGTCGACGGAGTGGAGACATTTCTTACATTGAAATTGAAATTGTCTTCGAGGAGCTTTAAAATTTTTGCGTGAATCGAGATTTGAACCTGCACCGTGTCGGTTGGCGCGTTTTTCTTCGCACTCGACCAACCATCTGGCCGCCGTCTCAAAATAGGTGATCTATACCAAAAAGCTAAGCCGTCTGACAGTTTTGCTCTGCTAATTGCTGCATTAGAGATTTACCTACCATGCCACGCGTGATTCGCTCACCCCCCCAGGGTTCTCCAAATGCTTGTGTGTTACCGCAGACGCGGTCAGAGCCCGACCTTTCGCCTGCTACGTCGGCATCCGATAGCAACCTCTTTGTGTCAGTAAATGTTACTATAAGACCGAGTAATAAACGTTTTCGAGGCGATGACAGCATTCCGGAGCTGGACGGATTCGAGGAGTTGAAGAACATGCTGCATTCTTGGAAGGCTGATCAGGATAAAATCCTTAATAAATTAGTCACTGACGTTTCCGAATTAAGACAGCAGAATCTTTCCATTCAAAAATCCAACTCGGAGATTGAAAAGTCTATTAAATTAATTCTTCAACGCAGAATATGAGACCATGAAGACTCGCTTAGACGCCATAGAAGCTGAACGTAAGGAATATGTGAAGCGTTTCCATGAAATTACCAGCAATAGTAGCAATCATAGGGTGGCCCAACTGGAAGCAAAAGTGGACTCCATGGAACAGCAGGCACGCCAATTTAACATAGAGGTTTGTAACCTACCCGGAAAACGCAATGAGAATCTTGTGTCAATTATGGAGTCGATATGTGGTGCGATTAATTCGCCGGTGTCACAGAATTACATAATTTCCATCCATAGAGTCCCACATGCGCGCCAGCAGGATACCAAACCTAAGAATCTTATCGTTAAACTCAGGTCGCGGATCGTTAGGGACAGCATACTCAACGCCTATCGAAATGTGAAGAGCCTCAAGTCTGATCAAGTTGGCATTTCAGGCGCTGCTGTTCCTGTCTATTTAAATGAATATTTGACTCTTAAGAATAAGACTTTATTTCGTGAGGCCAAAATACTTGCTCATAAAAATAGATTTAAATATGTTTGTGCCGGAATGCGACGATACTTGTGCGTGAGCAAGATGGTGCCAAATCATTTGCGATTCGCTCCGCTGAAGACCTCAAAAAGATCGTCACTTCCGCGAACACTGGTCCCGGTGGCACAACCTTATGAATTTAATTGCACTATTGTATTACAGATTGCCTTTTCCACTGGTTTACTACTTTCATATGGTATATTTTTTGCTCCAATCTCTTCTTTCTTAGTACTAAGCATGTGTATTTTATTAATGTTTTCTGTTAATCTTCCTGCAATCTGCTTGCTGTTAATTATTATGACTTCAATCTTATGCTCTCTTCAGTTTGATAGCTGTATTTCATATGTGCTGCTCCTTAGAGGTGAATTACTGAAATTTCATATATTATTCTGTCAAAAATATTCTAAGTCTGTGTTTAGAACAAGTGACTGTATGTTTTGCAGGTTACTAATGCTTTGGACTGCAAACTTGGAACCGCTTTTTCAATTCTACGTTCGCTTTATTTTATTATTGTACCTTACTGATATAAACTTATCAATCAATGGCTACTAACAACATTATAATTTACTACCAGAATTTTCGAGGGATCCGCACAAAGTTGCATACACTTTACATGAATATAATGGCCTGTTTCTATGACGTCATCATATTGACAGAAACCTAGCTAATTCCCAGCATACGGGACAGCGAATTTGTTGACGATCGCTATGTAGTGTTTAGATGCGATCGCGATCGTTCTGCTACAAAAAACATGACGGCGGGGGAGTTCTAATAGCAGTGCACCGTGAACTGCGCCCAACTAAGTTCACAACAAAATTTGTCCACCCAGAAGTCGAACACGTTGTTGTTCAACTACCTGCTTCCCAACACAATAAACGCCATATTATCAGTGCCATGTGTATGCCACCACGAACACGTGAAGAACTAAATACACGATATTTGGACATGCTGCAAAGCTTAGCTAACGCTCCCACCACTGACTCATACTTCATTATTGGTGATTTTAACCTACCGGAAATTACTTGGCTAGACCAAGGGAACCATGCAATAGCACAAGTTTGAAACTCCATAGGACAAATACTTTTAAATTTTATCAATTTAATCAATGGCTTACAATTTAATGTTACAAAAAATAAGTTAGGTCGAATACTAGATTTACTTATATCAAATGTAGACTGTCAGGTGGTACCATGCAATGCTCTACTTGATCCCGATAGTCACCATCCAGCTTTCTCCGCTTTAACTTGTCTAAATATGCAATACACTCCGCTGAAATGCCGCATGGTTCATAGACATAATTTTCATAAAGCTGATTACGATGCTATAAAACGTGACCTGGATAAAATTGACTGGGATTTGGCACTCTCTCACCTGAAGTCTGAGCAGGCCGTAAGCGTTTTCTATGAGGTATTGTACAAGATTATTAAATCGCATGTTCCTTTAACTAGAGTCAAAAGTTCAAACTTCCCTGTCTGGTTTTCGCCTTCTCTTATACGGATCTTTAAAACTAAGGAACGCACCTGGATTAAATGGAAGAAGTACAGGAATCAATCAGATTATCTCAAATTCTCAAGCTATCGGAAGCTTTTTCACGGCGAGTCCATTGAGAGCTATAGGAATTACATCAAAGCGGTAGAAGACAGTATTCCTAAAAATGTAAAGCATTTCTGGACTTACATCTCGTCAAAAAAGGGAAAGGCTAACTATCCAGCCAGTATGTATTTCAAAAATGTTTCTTGTGATGACCCCACCGATATATGTAACTTGTTCTCATCCTTCTTTTCGTCTGTTTACGTGCCTTCTACTTTTGACCCCGACAAATGGCAGCCTCCTGACAACTTTGCAGACAACTCGTCTTGCATAACCGAAATTTGCCTAGCCATAGAAGTGATACGACTGAAATTGAAATCTTTGGATCCTTGTAAAAGAGCAGGACCTGACGGCATACCTCCCAACTTCTTCACATTGTTCTTAACAAATGTCTGCGTGAGGATGTCTTTCCCGAAATTTGGAAACGTGCCTTTATCACTCCCGTTCATAAAGCTGGTGACAAGAGTAATGTAGAGAACTACCGTTTCATTTCAATCCTCTCCACCATTTCTAGGGTTTTTGAGAGTCTCGTCCACGGTGCCTTGTATTACCATATCCATCCACTTATTATACCTGAACAGCACGGTTTTGTCAAACGACGTTCAACCACGACGAACCTGATAAAATTTACCAATTTTCTTTTTGAAAAAATTGATCAACGAGTTCAAGTGGACGCTGTGTACACGGACTTTCAGAAGGCCTTTGACAGGGTGGATTCATTGCTTTTAGAAAAAATAGCCTGCAATGGTATTCGTGGCAATTTGCTGAGATGGTTCGCTTCATACATTTTTAATAGAACACAAAAAACCGTAGTTAATGGCTTTGAGTCCGACCCTGTTGTGGCAAGGTCCGGTGTTCCACAGGGATCCATCTTGGGCCCTCTTCTTTTTGTTTTGTATATTAACGATATTAAAAATTGCTTCATAAACTCAAATTTCTTAATGTATGCAGATGACATTAAGGTTTATAGATCTTGCAAGAGTATACATGACTGTGAACTCTTGCAAGATGACCTAGACAAGCTTTATGCGTACTGCATTAGAAATAAACTATATCTCAGTCTGCCCAAATGTCATACCATTTCATTTACCAAAAATAAGAACATTTTAAATTTCAATTATAATATTAATAACACACACTTGGGCAAAGTAGCATCTGTCCGGGATCTGGGTATCACTTTGGATTCGCGCTTGCATTTCGACATACACGTGGACAACATAGTGGATCGCTTTACGAGACGCGAGACAAAGCGGACGTGTTTTCTGTAATTGATTATTATGTAATAACAATTACGATAAATAAATATAATTATTGCTCCGTCAGTGTAACATTAAAGTGTGTCGCGTGTGTCAGTAGGTTTTTACCGATTAAGCAAGATGAACTAAATAGTTTTTATAAACATTAAATAAAGTGTTTCTGTTAGAATGTCAAACCCAGGTTCGAGCCCGTTTGGTCGTAGCCAATTACTACGACGAAGTCCTCCGCCGACGCCTACCCAACCAGTACCACCGAGCGCCCCAAACCCACCAGCACCCGCGGAAAAAGAATTGCCGACTGAAGTCATCAGTACGTCGGAGATCCAGAAGTGGTTAGGATCTATAGATGGGCTTCTGAACGAAGTTTGCACGATCGTCGGTGATGGGAAAATGAACTCGGATCAGAAGCTTCGAGTTACCACTCTCTGCCGGAAAGTCTCCAGTGGGACTTCTCAGATGGCCGTTTTATACCAATCTTTGAAGTCAAAAACGATCCAGGCTCATACCACAATCCAACACCTTCAGGCTCACCAGAATGTTGTGAACTCTCTTCAGCAGTTCAGAGAGGTTGTAGAGGCTAAGTTGAATCCATCGATGAATACTTCTTACGCTAGCATGGTGAAGAAAGGTACGGATAACTTCGTCCGTCCTGCTAATTTGAGATCAGTCGCCATTTATCCGAGCGATAAGACCCAAACAAGTGACGACACCAAGTCACTTGTCCAAAAGATCATCTCCCCAGAACAACTTAAGCTTCATGTCCGTGGCCTGAAAAAAGTACAGAATGGGGGCGTTCTGATCAGCACCGAAAATAAAGGCGATATTGATAAACTCAAGAACTCGGAAAAACTGGTATCATCGGGCCTTACAATAGAAGAACCTTCTAAACGCCGCCCTAGGATAGCTGTCGTTGGTGTCCCCGTAGCCCTTACTGAAAAGGAAGTATTCGACTGTATTTACGAGCAGAACTTATCAGACAAGTTACCGCATATGACTCGTGAGTCCTTCCTTGAGTGCATCAAATTAAGCCATAAATCGGGTAAAAAAGATCTTCCCACTTGCAACTACATCTTGGAACTACCCGCTAGCATAAGAAAAATTATAATTAATCAGAGCCGAATTTTCATCAATTGGACATCATGCCCTGTTAGAGATTTCACAATAGTCACCAGGTGCTTCAATTGCCAGCAGTTCGGACACGCAGCAAAGTTTTGCCGGGAAACGAATCCTACTTGCAACCACTGTGGAGAGAGTGGACACTCCTTCAAGGACTGCAGCAGCAAAGTTTCTCCCCCTCAATGTGCGACGTGCAAGCGCTTCAAGAGAAAATGTGACCATCCAACTGGTGATGTAGGTTGCCCGGCCCGCAAACATGCAGAAATGAATTACATAAACTCAATAGATTATGAAGGCGCCTAAGAGCGCCACTTAACACTTTATTTAGTTAGCAGATAAACAGGTAGCTTGTATTTATTTTTCTCTTTTTTTTTTTTTTTTTTTTTGTAACTGTCATGACAAATCATCTTATTTGCGATCTAGATAGTTTTTCTGTGTCGGAGTCTAAAATCTGTAATGTTGAGGACTGTAAACACCTTCTTCCTTCTGGTGACAAAACCTTAACCCTGCTCACGCAGAATATTCGCAGCATAAATCGTAACATTAACGGTTTTGAAGTGTTATTGCAGAACATTGACATAAACTGTGATATTCTTGTCTTAACAGAATGTTGGTTATCAAAACAGGTGGCCAACTTACCATCTCTTGACGGTTACTATTCCTACAGAACTAACAGGAACATAAACCAGAACGATGGATTAGTAGTTTATGTCAAAAATAATTTAACAACAGTAAGGGAGGAACCTGTTTTCCTCGACAGTAATTGTTTAATAATTAAAATTGTTCCTGACACGGTAGTCGTGGCTATTTATAGGCCTCCTTCTCAAAATATGGACAGATTTTTGGACTCACTCGACACTAACTTAAAAAACATTACATGTTTTAAAAACATTATACTTTTGGGTGATATTAACATTAACATTGCTTCCGGGAAAACAGATACTCATGTACATAATTATCTCAATATTTGCTCATTTCACGGACTCCTACCAGCTCACTATCACCCCACGCATCAGAGTGGCTCATGCTTGGATCATATCATTCTAAAATCAAAAAATCCATCCAAAACATTGGTTACTAATTCTACGCTTACTGATCATCAAGCTGTTTTATTATCATTACAAATAAATTCACCTAGAAAAAACTGCATGCGTAGCTACACTAAAGTCAATATGACAAATCTCGAAAAGGACATACGCAGTATTAATTTTGACCCTGTTTATAATTCAGACGATGCAAATAGTTGTTTAAAGTATTTCATAGACTCACTACAATCTGCATTAAGGACAAACACGTTCTCTAAAACAATGCCTAGAAAGTATAGTTGTATTAAGCCCTGGATCACACCCGGTCTCGTTCGTTGTATAAGGCATAGAGACAAACTGCACCTAAAATTAAAACTTGCTCCTGATGACGAAGTACTCTCTGTAACTTATAAAAGGTATCGGAATTTCTGTAATAATCTTTTGAAAAAACTAAAAAATCAGTATGATAAAAATGAATTACAGAAGGCGGGAAAAAATAGTAAACTTATATGGAAATTTGTTAAAACTCATACATTTAGATCAAAAAATGCCGAACCTCCGCTTGATATACTATCAACAGAGATAAGCCCATCCGAAGCAATCAATAAAGCAAACCATTTTTTTGTTAACGTTGGAAAAAACTTGGCTGAAAAATCATTAAATTCAAGAATTATTTCCCAACAAAACTCGACCACGACATCCTCTACACTAAATTCTTTTGTTTTATTAGATACCGACGTTAATGAAGTAGTCAGAATTATAAACGGGTTAAAGGATGTTTGTGCTACTGGGTGGGATGACATACCTAATAATATACTTAAACGATTTAAATACTTACTTGCCCCTCCTCTAACCCACATTTTTCGTCTATGCTTATCAAAAGGAATATTCCCAAAATTGCTTAAAAAGGCTGTGGTCACACCTGTATTCAAATCTGGAGATAAAAACTACGTGAATAACTACAGACCCATTTCAGTGTTAACAGGCCTCTCAAAAATTTTAGAAAAAATTATAAACAGTAGATTGGTAAAATATCTAGAAGATAACAGACTATTATCAGACAGTCAATTTGGTTTTAGGGCCAAAAGATCAACTAGCCAAGCAGTTCACGAATTGACTAACTATGTTACTACCAACCTAGACAATGGTATGCACACAATTGGGATCTTCCTAGACCTTGCCAAGGCTTTCGACACAATTTCTTGTACTTTACTTTTGCACAAGCTTGAAACACTTGGGATAAGGGGTGAACAACTTCTGCTATTTTCTGATTATCTCAGCGATCGTCATCAGTGTGTTAAGATTGGTCAGCACACAAGCTCTGAACTTAAAAATAGTAGTTTTGGTATACCACAAGGTAGCATTTTGGGCCCTACTTTATTTTTAATCTATATTAATGATCTATGCAGCCTCTCACTCCAAAATGGTGTGATAATATCTTATGCGGATGACACCGCTCTATTATTTTCAGCTAAATCAAGAGTGGAGGTCTATGAATACGCCCAAAATGGTTTTAACATTGTGACTAATTGGCTCCGTAATAATCTCCTAACATTAAATACAGATAAAACCAATTATGTTATATTTACAATGAGAAATACTAACATACCGCTTACTAATCTAAACATTCGCGCACATAATTGTTGCACGTATGCTGACACTGCATGTTCTTGCCCCACTTTAGCTATAGCTGACCATTTAAAATATCTAGGTGTCACCATTGACTCAAATTTAAATTTCCGTAAACATATCGATTTACTGTGTTCGAGAGTGCGCAAATTAATATATGTTTTTAAGAATTTGCGGAACATAGCCGACTTTAAATTAATTAAACAGGTCTATTTAGCTTTGTGTCAATCCATTCTTACATATTGCATAACTTCTTGGGGTGGTGCGGCAAAAACAATTTTACTCCCGTTAGAGCGTGCTCAAAGAGCAATTCTAAAGGTTGCTACATTTCGCCCTTTTAGATTTCCTACGCACCAGCTTTACGCAGCATGTAAGGTGCTTACAGTACGGCAATTATTTATTTTAAACATAGTACTTCACCAGCACACTGCACTTCCTTTTGATCCTGTGCCTTCTGACAAAAGAAGAAAGGACTTGGTTTGCATTAAGTCTCAAACTAGACATGCGTTTGCTAATCGTTTTTATCTGTTCTTGGGACCTTTTCTATATAACAGGCTCAACAAGGTTCTATAGTATATAATAATAGAATAGTATATAATAATAGATAGAATAATATATAATAGTTTCTATAGTGTAAGGTATAAAAAATGTAGTAAAATGTTGTGTGAATATTTAGAGACTCTACATTACACAGACACAGAACAACTTCTAGAAATCTTGGCATGATGATATTTATCCTCGTAATTTTTTACTTTTGTATAATTACATAAGCTTAGTTTTAGATATTAAGGTACTTATTAAGCTTTTCTCGTAGTTGTTAAAAGATTCTTTATTTTATTTAGTTAACCTTTAAATATTACTGCACCAATGTAGTTGAATTGTAAAGTGGTGGCCTGAAACACAGGTTTAAATTAACCTAGATCGGGCTGGTTGCTACATAACATTGCAATTCCGAACCACCATAACTTGCACCTATAATAATAATAATATATTAGTTTTAGTTCATTTTCAGGCATCATAATTGTATGGAAATCTTATCACTGTTGGCTAAATGTAAACTTTTTTGTAAACATTTTTATTTGAATAAATTTATTATTATTATTTGTTATTATTATTATTATAGTGAACAAAGCGTTTCGGATGTACGGCCTCGTCATGAGATCCTCACGTGACTTTGTGCGGCCTTCTACGTTCTTATTGTTGTACAAAACATTGATACGGTCCCAGTTAGAGTACGCCATCCAGATCTGGAGCCCGTTCTATGACAAATATTGCTCTAGACTGGAAATGGTACAAAAGAAGCTCTTACGGTCAATGAACTATAAATGCTGTCATTCAAAGGTTCCTTATATGCAGCTACTGAAGCGATACGGGGTTCTTAGTTTAGAGTCTAGGCGACTACTTCTGGGTGTAATGACACTATATGGCTTATGTAACAATAAGTTCGATTGTATCGAGCTCACTGGTCAATTATGTTACACAGTGCCCAGAACTGTTATCCAGCGAGGGGTGCGCGTGCCTCGATTGTTCCACACAGACATGTGTAAGACTAACGCTGGGCTACGTGCGCCCCTTCGTCGCCTTGTTGAGACATACCACCCACTTTATGAAGCTTGACATATTTAGTCTATCTGAACAGTTGTTCAAAAAAAGAGCTATAGCTGTTTTTTAAAGTGATGGTGAACTAAATTAATTTAAGTAAATGTGTGAATTAAATTAAAATTATTAAAATATTGCTAAGTCATTTGTTCGCGACGGAGCATTTTGATTTATATAACTCGCATAAACGGCCTTATGTACTTATATTCGTAAGCTTATATGTTTTTTAAGTTAGAAGCTTATATACTTAAATAGTAATAGAAATGTTCGCGGAGACGCATTTGGCATTGTGTAACTCGCATAGATAGTACCTATGTACCTATAGTCGTGGGCCTATGTACTGAATTTGGAAGCTTATGTACTTGCATAGTGATAGTTTGTAAGCTATGTAATCAATTTAAAATCGTATGTTTGTCGTTTTCCCCAAACACGTAAAAGATGTTCTGGGGAAAACATATTTTCAAAGAAAATTATAGTCAATAGGTAGGGCTACACATTTCCCTTACACATTCCCGATAGCACCCTGAGGGCGTGTTCTGATTGGCTGATGGAAATCAGCCAAATCGAAGGTATACACAAAATAGTCATTTCACATTCGAACATAGTAGGGTGGTTGAAGAAAACCACCATGTACACGCACCTTCAGTGCTAAGTTTTTAGGGCATCTAGGAATTTAGGTCTTAAACCATAGGCACTGGAAAGCTGGCACTCAGCCCTATCCAGATATGTACACATCTTCATGGTCAGGCAAGGCATAAAGCCACAAAATAGATAAGAAGATAAACATAGTTTTTTATCCTCTCCCGGGTTCCTGACCTATAGTACCTCCACCCTTGGAGGGGTGGCTTGGTAAGTTGTGTAGCTGGATGGAGGGATGATGCACCTACCCGAATATAGATAGTTTCATAGCCCATGGGGCACAGTTTTTCGGGGAATCAACCCCAAATAGTAAGCAAGCTCAAAACTTGTAATATTTTTGATAGTTAAATGCAACAAGCCCACTAGTGGGCAGGGTTGAGGGGTTGATTTCCAACCCGTTCGACGGGGAATTTCGGGGGATTTGAATAGAGGTGCGTCAACCCCCATCCAGACCTAGAATAGACCTAGATATAGCCGAAAATGTCATAGAACCATAGTAAAAATTTGCAGTTAAAATAAACTGAAGCAGTTAGTAGTTTTTGGGCCTCGTTACGGTAAAGTAACCTCGTACCTTAGTAAATGGTAAAAAATAGCCAATTCGTAGTCACCGGCAGAAGAAACCCTAGAATCTATAAATAGAATCACAGTACTCGCGACTTTGCCCTTAAACCATTAGCTGCAGTGTCCTCAAATTCCTGCCTATTATTTAACCCTGGTAAGCATTCACCCTGCACCCCAATCTACCCCGAAGACAGCAAGTACTTGGCAAGATAGAAGAACGCTGTACGTTAGGTGCGGAAGAGCCTTAGTTTTCGGTACAGGACGTCAGCGCGGCTGGACGTCGTCGGTCGGTCACAGTTCACTTCGGAGGAGAAGAAAAAGGATAGACCTACCCCATCACAACCCCGTTCCAGTCGATCACGCCCGTCCGGTACATCATTGAAAAATTGAATTAAACTGAATTTAAGTTAAATTGTTAGACAGAATTATATGATATTTTTAAATAAAATTGAATGTAAATATTAA
Organism: Lacanobia oleracea; assembly: GCA_950371165.1. NCBI lineage: Eukaryota > Metazoa > Arthropoda > Insecta > Lepidoptera > Noctuidae > Lacanobia > Lacanobia oleracea. The sequence continues at coordinate 18,903,857 of OX493411.1, read as the reverse complement.
ATATGACAACATTTAATTATATTAAATGTAATTACATTGAATTTATTTATATTATATTAAGCTGTCACAGAGATATGTAATCTGTGACTGCCAGAATTGAATGAAATTGAAATGAATTGTTTGTGTTATATATGGCAAGATATGAGGCTATCACAGATCTTCCATCTGTGAACTCATACCACAGTCCTGCACTTTTATTATTCTTTTGTAAATACGCGGACATTGGTGTGCGTTACATGTTTGTTATTAGGATTTCTTGTTTATTTGAAGCATGTAACTGTTTTTTGTCCCTAATAAATAAATAAATAAATAAATAAATAAATAAATGCAACAGTAAAAAAATGAAAATAAAGATGAGCCTGCATCGCTAAAAATAGATTTTAAAAGACTAAAGAAGCTTCTGTATCTCACTGTAATTTTGACGTTAAAGTTAAATTAGTATTTAATATACCTAATGCTTTAAGAATGTTTTAAGTATATTGTGAACTTAGTTAAGGAGACAGATGTTATTAGCACAACTATTTCCGCATTATGTGACTTGTTTTCATAAAGATAGGTATTAATTTAGGCCTTCTCCATGTCGAGGAATGCTGCTACCGCGTATTCCTTCTTGTTCATCGTCGAAGACAGCAGGTGTAGCACCCTCGACAGTTGGAGCGTCGACTGTGGTCTGCCCGAAATCCGAATTGTTCGGGTCGTGGCATGATGTGCTGCTGGAGGTGTCGCAGCAGGAGTGTCTCGAACACCTTGGAGATGGCGGGCAGCAGGGTGATGGGCCGATAGCTCGCCGGCTTCAGGATGTTCTTCCCGGCCTTGGGCAGCATGATGCCCTTCCTTCCATTGTGTGGGGAAGGCCCCGGTGCGCAGCATCCCCGTAAACAGGCGCGCCAAGGCCGCGACCATACGGTGCGGCAGGTGGCGCAGCGCTGTGTTGGTGATACCGTCGGCACCTGGGGCCTTACGTAGCTTCGTGCGTTGTAGGGCGCGTCTAACTGCGCCCGGCGAGAAGAAGATGGCGTCCTCATCGGGAGCTATCGGCGTTGCAAAGTATTCTCTAAGGTGTTGCTCGACTGCCGCGACCTGTGCGTGCTCGGCGATCGGGTTCGGGCAGAACTGACGCTCCAGGTGGACGGCGAAGACCTCCGCCTTTTCCTCCGCAACGTATTTGAGCGCCCCGTCGCTATCTTGTAGAGGGCGCACTGGAGCTGGGGTATGTGTAATCTGGCGGCACAGCTGGTGTACGGACGGCCAGTCGCCCACTGCGGCGTCAATGCGCTCCTCCCTGCTCGCGGTGGCCTGAGCTCGCAACTCGGCCTTTACCCTCTCCGCGAGACGGTTGAGTGACGCTTTTTGTGTGGGGCAGCGAGTTTGCTGCCACTGCTTGCGCAGGCGCCTCTTCTCGGCGACCATTGCGCGCAGCCTGGGCGGTAGGGGCGGCTGTAGCCCTCTCCCCTTCGTAGGCGTGGTGGTAGTCGCCTCCTCTAAGGCGCTTTGCACGCAAGCAGTGACGGTATTGGTAAGTAGATCAACGTCCGCGGCGGTATTGATGGGCCGAGTCGGTGTAGTGGCCTCAATCTTTCCTACGAACTTTGTCCAGTCCGTTTGTCGGCGTGGCGCTAGCGGCTTCAGTCGGGTCGGCATCCCCAATATGACGACACGTACAGGCTGATGGTCGGATTGTAACTCGTCGTCGATCACTTCCGGCGTGATCTGTCAGTTTAACCCTCGATAGACGACGATGTCCAGCACGTCGGGCATGTGGCGGTCGTTATCCGGGTAGTGGGTTGGACTTTCAGGGCCGGACACCGTCAAGCCGAAGGCTTCGGCCTCGACGAAGAGTTGTCTCCCCCCGGTGTTCGTGGTTTGCGCGTTCCACGCTGGGTGCTTACAATTTAAGTCACCAGCGAGGATGGTCGCGTTCTGCGATTGGTACATAAGCGCCCGCAGCTCAGTCGGAATTAGTTTAACTTGGGACGCCTTGTACCCGGCGTATATGTTCAGGTTCTCGCCGGCTACGTGCAGCTGTACACCCAGCGCATACATGCTCTGCAGTGACGGCGGGGGGAGTTCCTGGTAGACGATCCTTCGCCTTACCAGTACTGCCAGACCTCGGTAAGCATTGTTCTGAGCCGACCGTTCTTCTTTCCTGTAAGCGAGATAGCCTGGCAACCTTATCCTGTCTTCAAGTTTTAGGAGCGTCTCGCTTATCGGCGCCACGTCGACGTTTTGATCCCTCAGAATATGGCGGAGAGGGGCGACCTTGTTTTTTAGGCCACGGGCATTCCAGTGAATGACCCTCGACGGCCTACTAGACATTGTAGAGATGGAGTAGGTCGGTCAGGCCGTCGAGGATCACTTGCCCTGCGTCCTGTCCCTGCCTGATGGCCTTCAGCAGATCCATGAGCAGTCTGATGGCGCAGGCCGTGACGTCCTTCTGGTTGCTAGCGCCGGCATTAGTGTTGGCGCTCTTGCCTTCGTGCGACTTGTTGCTATGATTTTGTGGTAAGCGCTTGACTTGCGTTTTGCCGGCGCTAGCCACGTCAACCTTTTTCTTACCTGCGGCCTGCGCCTTTTCCTGGGCAGAGATGGCCTGTGCGGTGGTGGTTTCTGCCAGGGTCGCTGGGGGCTTTGGCTTTCTGCCTTTGCCCGCCCTCTTCTTACTCTTCTTCTTCCGCTTTGAGGAGGAGGCTCCGTTGCGGTTCGTGGGCCCGTTGGCTGCCGTCATTAACGAGGCGCCGCCTTGTGCCTCATCTTGAGGCCCATCTGCGCTGGATTGGCGGCGCGGTACTGAGCTAGTAATAGCAACAGTCCCCGCCCACTTGTTCCTTGTCTCCCTTTGGAAGACGAGGCAGCTACTGTGGCTTGCTGGATGCGCACCCCCGCAGTTGACGCAGGTGGCAGGCTCTTTTCTCGGGCGCGGACAAACGCACGCAGCAAGCCCCTCACCGCATCTGACGCAAGCGAGCGGGCGGTGGCACTGGTGCAATGAGTGCCTAAATTTCTGGCACCGATGATACTGGGCGGGCCCACGTTTTCCCCGCCATGCCTCTATTTTGACACCCCGCATGAAGAGCAGTACGGTGGTGTACGAAGATGCGGCGCACGTCCGGCGTCCGCTTCAGTATGGCGAAGAACACGCAGCCCGGTCTTCTCTGGCGCGCCCTAATGTGGCGCACGTACTCGGGCTCGTGTCCTAACATGCGGAGCTCCTCCTCGATCTCCTGGGGATCTGTGTCCGCAGGCAGCCCGCGGATCGCTACCTTGAGTAGCTTCTCCGCTGGGAGCGAGTAGGCGAACCAGCTTCCTTCTCTAGGCTCGTCAGGTATCTTTGGACCAGCCGATATTTGTCCTCGGACTCCGGTGAAAATCGAACACCGGATCCATAGGGACGAGCGTTGGGAGGCCGGCCCAATTTGCCGGCTAGTGTCCTATAGGGGGTCGCCCAGTTGGGCGACATTTCTCGACTACCAGCGGAAGGTAGCGAGGCCTCTTCTTATTGGCCGTTTGGGTGCCTGTGGCCGCATTGTTCGTGGCGGTGCCCGCTACTGGGGCTGCCTGGGACGAAGTAGTATGATTGGAGTGGACTGAAAAGCTCGCGAAGCTCGCGGGCGCGTCGTATGCAGACGAGCGCGGTGGCACGGGTGAAGCGGGTGTAGAAGGGTTGCGGGCAGCCCGGCGCCCCTCTGCAGGCGCAGGTCGCGCGAGGTGATGTGCGCGGACGACGCCGCAGCACCCGCCGGCAAAAAGCGGGGCGCGGCAGGCGACGCGGTGCACGATGTAGAGTGCGCAATGGGCACGCTGGGTGCACTCACCTGCGCGGGCGCAGCCCCGCGGGGGGGCGCCGGCGGCGAACTTTTATTTTTTATGCGGGTAAGCGCAGACATCTGTGAGGCGGTAGGCGCAGCGGTTTGCGCGTACGACTTCGCCTGCGGCGCCCCGGGGCGGGCAACGAGAGCACGTTGCGGTGCGGAGCGAGCGGTGGCGGCGGACTCGCGACTCGCGGGCGCTGCGCTGCGATCGGTCGCGGGCGCGCGGTGCGCGGCGGGGGCGGTCGGCGTGCGGGTAGGCCGAGCCGCTTTTGACCTCCGCTTTTGACCGCTGTCCTCGCAGATGATGAGGGCTTGAAGGTGGCTGAGGCTGCGGTGGTGTCGTAGATCTTCGCTGCAGCTGACGGAGGGTGTAGATGGGCTCTGGCGGCCGCCGAGCCGGTCAGCGCCCTGCCAATATTTGGCAATGACGCCACCCCGTCCAGCGTCGGATGGGGCTCCGAAGGCGGTGAGTCTTCTTCGGGGGCGCTGCCGCGGCCTGGAGGGCCACGGGCGCCGGTTGACGACATCGAAATGAGAAGTTCTTGAACGCGACCAAAAAGTGTGGGTAGATTTTTTTCTTCACTTGGAATCAAGTTGCTCGGCCCCGCGGCTGTGCGAACGAACAAAGTCCGGGCTCATAGTCGTGGGGGCAGATGAAGAGCGCGGTCCGTGCGGTGCGTGCGGGTAGTGCGATGATCTCTGCTTGGAACTACTGCACGCGAAGACTGGGTGATCCGAAATCGATCGACGATAGATTGGCCACCTCGACCACACCTGTTCGGGGTTGGATTAAAATAGAGATAAAGGATGAGATAAAGAGATGAAAGTCAAAAGAAAATTAGCTCTCATTTATAAAATTAATATTATTTAATTGAAACATTATTTGAAATTGTTTATGACTTATTTTAAAAGTTCATAGTTGGTACCTGCTGGTGTAGCGTTATCTCTTCCAATTTCCTCTTCATAACTACTATCCACTTCTGATCACAATGGATTCACAGTCACTGTCAAGCACTCTGAACGAACTGAAGGAGTTGTTTCACTCGAGGATGTCTGCCTTTGAAGGAGAACTACAGAAGGCCCCGTCATCCCCCATCACAGCTCCTAGCCTGGCATCGGAGTTTGCTATGTTCCGGACATTTATAACACAAGCACTCAACAGCCTTCAGCGACAGGTGGAGCTACTTGCTCGTAGCGTTGATCAGATTGAGATGCGAGGACGGAGAAAGATCTTGCTTTTGCACGGTGTTGAGGAAGAGCCGAAGGAAGACACAGCCAAAGTCATCGCCAAGGTGGTCTGTAGTAAATTACAGCTGACGGAGTTCACTGTGACTGACATTAGCCGGTGCCACAGGATGGGACGAGCAGTGGCTAATAAAACGAGGCCTATTCTGTTCAAACTTGTAAATCTTGCACTCCGGGATAAGATTTGGTTCTCAAAAGCCAAGCTACGGGCTTCAGGCGTCACCTTGTCCGAATTCCTCACAAAGGGGCGTCACGACGTGTTCCTGGCTGCGAGGGAAAGATGTGGCGTCTCCAAAAGCTGGACTAAGGCGGGCTGCGTGTACGTCCTTGGTCCAAACGATACGCGGCACCGTGTTGACTCCCTTGCTGAATTGGATAAAATTGTGCCGATTCCTAGAGATCCCGAACCTGCATCGGTAGTGACAGACTCTGTTCCGACCGCTACTACTGCGAAGACTGCAAGGATAAAGCGTGCTGTTGCTACGAGGAAATAACTTTGCCCCTTGTGATCATAGTTTGTGATGTCTTGCTGAGGTCCGGGTAATATTTTATTTTGTTTTTACCTGCTTTTGTCATTGTTTTGTGTTTGTGATGTCAAGAAACTGAGACTTATTTTCCCACTTGTCAACGTCATTGTCACGTCAATCAATCCATAGTAAATTTCAATTTCTGTGCGTTCCGTTGTAGGTAACGGCGCATTAGCAAGTGTTATCTTTATATTTACTTAAATGTTTCAAATTATTAGTTCTCCTTTTTTTCCTTTCTACTATTTTCTTTGTTACCCGGACTCCATTAATCATATAGGTACCTACCTATTTTTGTTGTATTAACGCAACCAGCAGGTCAATTTGTGATTGATTTTTTAGGTTTTTATTTTATAATTTGTAAATTGTAATTTAGGTTTTTTAATTATTATATTGTTGGAAACTAAAGGATTAATTATTTTTTTAAAAACAAATACTTTACAGCTACAATAGAAATTTAATAAAACAAAACAAATGTACACTTCCACACGATATTAAAATTAGAAAGTAAAAATGTCGGTCGAAAAGACGTGCTGCTTGGCCGGTGGTTCTCGAACGAAAAAAGGGGCGCGCTGCGGTCGGCACTCCCTTTTATACCAACTGATGTCTTTTATTTCTCCGGCTCACAACACGGCCTCTCCTGACAGGAGGCCGTCCCGGGCTCCTTGATGTCTTCAGGTCTGGTAGTCAGTCTCCGGCACGGGCATCGATGGTCCTTCGTCCGCTGAAGGTCCCTCAGGCTCGACGTGAAGCTGCTGTGACTCAGGCTGGACCTGATGTTGCAGTGGCTCAGCCTCGGTGGAGCAACGCAGCGTCTCAGCCTGGAACCCAGAGGTACCAGGTTGTGGATCGGGAACAGCCTGATCAGCTGACGAACCCAGCTCAGCTCTAGCCAGTGTAGACTCCTCTTCACGGTCTGCATCTGCACAGAAAATAAAAAGCGTATGCCTAACACACGACAATACACACACACAAGCGTATACACACGCTTGCTTTCAGATACGTGGTAAGCCATCGAGATAGAGGCACTACGTGAAGCTTGTCTCGATGCAATCACACAAACAGTCAGGGAAAGAGGCACTACGTGAAGCTTATCCCAGTAAAAACACATATGGGAAAGAGGCACTGCGTGAAGCTTATCCCAGTAAAAACACATATGGGAAAGAGGCACTACGTGAAGCTTATCCCAGTAAAAACACACATGGGAAAGAGGCACTATGTGAAGCTTATCCCAGTAAAAACACATATGGGAAAGAGGCACTACGTGAAGCTTATCCCAGTAAGAACACATATGGGAAAGAGGCACTACGTGAAGCTTATCCCAGTAAGAACACATCAGGGAAAGAGGCACTGCGTGAAGCTTATCCCTGTAAAAACACATATGGAGCTTCATACTTAAAAGAGCCATAAGGCACTCACCATCAAAGTAAGCAGCACATACTTCAGGAGTCCACTCTCCACGCCAAGGAATCATGTATTCCGCGGCTGCCTGCGTATACTTTCCATACGAGCCGGTCAAAAGTTGGAGCTCATAGCGTCCTTGTGGCAGCGTTTTCACGATGCGGTAGGGTCCACGCATACAGGAGTCCAACTTGCCAGTTGATTGAGCCTGCTTTCGAACAAAAACTAAACCATTTAGTTCAAACACCCGGGAAGGTTTCCTCCCTTGATTGATGTACACATCTTGTTGGTGCTGATTCTGTTTAAGTCGTTCCGCTGCTCGCTGTCTACTCATTTCACGTAGAGTTTCTCTGTTAGGACTGGAACCATCGAGCGCAACATCACGTACCAGGCTTCTTATAAGTGGAGTTGCTGCTTCAATACCCGCCAGCAGATTTAGGGCAGAGTATTGCGTAGTTCTATGCTTGGTGATGTTCAGTACTAACTGAATTTTCCAGACAACAGTCGGCCATGCGTTTTGTCGGTAATTAGTTTCGACACGAATCATATTCAAAACCGTTCGACAATAACGCTCGACTTGCCCATTTGATTGATGCATCTCGGGCGTTATAAAATGCGTATCACATCCCATATTCTTAACCCAATTAAGAAATTCCGCGCTTTGGAACATGCGGCCTCTGTCGGCTACTATTAATTTAGGCGCCCCAAATAGCGATACCACATTAGTAAAATATTGCTTTAGCTCATTTGCGTCCTGCCGATACATTGGGTAAAGGAGACAAAACTTGGAAAAGGCATCAATAACTATTAGGACATGACGGTACCCATCGGCTTCGGGAAGCGGTCCTAAGACATCCATGTGAATGGTTTCAAAGGGTAAGTCTGGCTTTTCCCAAGACTTAATAGGTTGTAGTGGGGCTCGTGCAACTTTCTTATGCGTGATGCACACCAGACAATGTGAAATGTACTTTAAAACAAAATTTCGTAACCCAGGAAACCAAAAGTGCTTAAGAATTAAATCAACCGTTTTATCGACACCAACATGGTTGTGTTCGTCATGAAACACACGCAAGAGACTGAGTCGATGACCCTTAGGAATGTAACAAAGAAAACGGGAAGACTCACCAGTAGGGGAGTGCTTTACATAGAGAATATCGTTCTTGAGAACATATCGCGTGGCATCTAGTTGCCCGTCATTTAGTTTTTGTATTAGAACTTGAGTTTCTTCGTCGGCAGCCTGTGCAACCTGTGCCCAATTCTGAGGTTTTTGAACTGAACACACGTTGACAGGATTCCGACTTAGATAATCAGCGTGAGACATAAGAGTGCCTTTGCGATAGTCCAGGCCAAAATCAAAGTCTTGCAGGTAGACCCACCATCGAGCTACCCTGGGTAATAAATCCCTCTTGCGCTGTGTGAGCTTCAACGCGTTACAGTCTGTAACGACAGTGAAGTGCACACCCACAAGATAAGGTCTAAAATGCTGTAGAGCTTTAACCACAGCAAGGGTTTCTAGCTCATACGAGTGGTACCTACTTTCAGCGCGCTGTGTAAGTCTGCTCAAGTAGGCAACCACTCGCTTGTGATTACCATCATGCACTTGGAACAAGACAGCTCCATAACCAATAGAACTAGCGTCTGTATGAACTTCTATCGGCAAGGAAGGGTCATATATTGCTAACACAGGTTCCCTTGTGAGGCACTCAAGTATTAATTTACGAGCAGTCTGCTGTTCTTTTCCCCAATTAAACGCTACACCTTTCTTAGTGAGAGCAGCAATACAAGCTGTCTTCTGAGCGAAACCTGATATATATCTACGGAAGTAGCTGGCTAAGCCTAAGAACTGGCGAACCTGTTTCACATTTTTTGGTTCAGGGGAATCAATTAAAGCCTTTATTTTGTTAAGGCTCGGTCGTACCTGACCTTGACTAATTCTACGTCCTAGATACTCGATTTCAGTCGTTAAAAAGGAACATTTTTTCAAATTGACCGAAAATCCTGATTTTGTTAGAGCTTTAAGTACCTGATACAAAAGGTCGAACCCCTGGTCTATTGTCTGACTCAAAATCAATATGTCATCGATGTAAACAAGTACATCACCAGAATCAATAAATTTGCGGAGTGTTTTTGATATAATTCGTTGATACACCACCGGGGCGTTCGCTAATCCATAAGGCATCTTTAGGTATTCAAAATGGCCCTCTGGCGTTACGAACCCTGTAAGTGGAACAGACTCCTCGTAAAGGGGTATCTGATGGAACCCAGTTGCCATATCGAGACTGGTGAAGTACCTGTTACGTCCCAGTCGGTCTATGTAATCGTCAATTCGCGGTAGTGGGAAACGATCTTTGACTGTGATTTCGTTTAACTTGCGGAAATCTACGCACATCCTGTCGGATCCGTCTTTTTTCTTGACCAACAGAACCGGACTTGCATAATTGGACTCGGATTCGCGAATAATACATTTGTCGATTAAGTCTTTTATTATTTCGCGAACGCGAAGCGTTTCCGTATGAGACATTCGATAAGGTCTGTAATGGACAGGATTATCATTGCTCAGTCTAATCGTCATACACCCTGTATTCACAGTTGAAGTCGCGGTACCGGATATGAAATTTGCTGAAAACTCGTTTATCATATTGAGTAGTCGTTGTAATTGTTCACCTACAAGAGGCGTATTAATTGGTATCGGCTCATCGTTCTGAACAATCGTTACATTTTCTACGCTGTCGATCTTTCTAGTGAGAGATTGAAATTTACGCGTGCGAATGTACCGAACACCCTCCCTATTGAGTACGTCGGTTCCCACAATAATTGGTGTATTCATGAATTCGGGTGCCACAACAAACAAGTCCACTTCAAGTGTTAAACCGTCGAATTCAATCGGTAGGATGACATATGAGGTGCTTTCGATTTCTTGACTTCCCAATCCCCGTAATACGCGAAAAGCTGGCTTATGCGAACAACTGAAATGTTTCAGCAGCGATGATGATATAAGAGATATGGTCGAACCACTATCGATTAACACATCTACCGGTATTCCCTGAATAACGGCTACTACGACATCATTATTGCGGGTAGTCATATTTTCTCGACAAAAATTAACATTATTTTTGTTGCGCGACTCTGTTTTCTGTTTTGCGAAACAATTATCTACTTTGTGACCAGGCTTTTTGCAAAAGGAACAAGGTTCAGATTTGGGCGGCACGAACATTGGTTTGGAGACGGAATTATTTGATTCATTTGAATCGACTTTAGGTTTTTTGTTGCAAGAAGCCTGTCTATGACCCGTCGCTCCACACGAAAAACACTTGCCCTCCTCAAGTCTACGTTTTCTTGTCAAATTATTCGCGTGATTACTTTTAGCAGAATTATTTTGGAGGGTAGAACGTGAACTTTGTGTCTTAGGCGTAGGTGGTTTTACATAAATAGATAAAAATTCAACAATGTCATTTGGCGACAACTTAGCATTGGTAGCCGACGCTCTAATATGAGGATCCATGATACCACGAACGACAATCGCAGAAATGAGCTCGTCACTGAGTCCGCGTACTATACGCAATCTAAGTAATGAACGTCGGGCGTAATCCGCATAGGTGGAATAATTATCTGAATTTGTATTCATTACATCAAATAAAATATTTGCAATATCTGGCGTTCTCGGGCACAACGGCGTAAATTCCCTTTTAAAACTACTCCAGGTACGATCACTCGAAACCCATTCGCGTAGCCATGTACGAGCATCACCTCTTAAACAGTTGCCTATTCGCGACAGACACTCATAATCATTCCAATTATTTAAAAGTTTTGCCCGATCGACTTCGTCACACCAATCACTAATATTATTGAGACTAGGGTCAAAACTAGAAATAAAAAAATGGTGGTCAGATCTCACCCTGTTTCCAATGGAACGGATGGCGTCGACTATGCGGTCCGTTGCGGTGACATCACTAGCAGCGCCGGCCTGTTCCGACAAATACTCCGGCATTGGGCCTGCATGGACCACACTGGACGGCACAGGCGCCAGCGGTGGCGTGCGTGAACACGGCGTGTGCGCCGATCGCCTCGGCAACGGAGACTCGACAACACGCTCGGCATGGCGCCGCGATGTCGGGGTCGTCTGGCGCCGGGCTGGCGGCGGCGGCGATGCGCCGCGCTCCGATCGCGATGAGTTTTGTGGAGATACCCTCTTTTCGCGGGAGCGCTTCGGCTGTGCCACTGATGCCTGTTTCTCCATTTCCTCTAAACGTGCTCGCATTACCTTTAGTTCACGCGGTATGTCTCGTTCTGGGGTCTGCGTATGATCCCGTCGTCTGCTGTGTCGCCGACCTAGCTCACGGCTGTGGCGACGACTTTGAGAGCGATCCGACATTTTTACCACACAGAACTAATTTAAATAACAGAAACAGAAATTGGATTGAATCTCACTTCTGATGTTGGAAACTAAAGGATTAATTATTTTTTTTTAAAACAAATACTTTACAGCTACAATAGAAATTTAATAAAACAAAACAAATGTACACTTCCACACGATATTAAAATTAGAAAGTAAAAATGTCGGTCGAAAAGACGTGCTGCTTGGCCGGTGGTTCTCGAACGAAAAAAGGGGCGCGCTGCGGTCGGCACTCCCTTTTATACCAACTGATGTCTTCTATTTCTCCGGCTCACAACAATATTTATATTTAAATTGTTATATATTTATGTCTGATGAAGGTGGTGATAGTGACAGTTATTTTTCTATAACAGGTAGCGATGACAGTTTTGTGAGTGTTCCTTCTCTTGCAGACAGTCTTACTGCTCAGTTTTCTGATGTTCCTAGGAATTTCAACGTTATACACATAAACGCCCAAAGTATTCCGGCTCATTTCCACGATATGTTGGCAAGCTTTGACTGTAAGAACATACATGCCATTCTTGTTTCTGAGTCATGGCTTAAACCTTGTCTCCTGTCTACCAGTTATTCTCTTCCCGGCTTCGTGCTTATAAGAAACGACCGGACTGTTGGTGGTGGTGGTGGTGTTGCTATATAGGTATCTCCGCGCATTTATTCCGTTCTCTGTTGTCAGTGTATCAGCGCAGCCACCACCATCAAATGCTGGTGAACATCTTTTTGTCGAGGTTGAACTCAACTACTCTAAGTTACTTCTTGGCGTCTATTACTGTCCTTCATTACGTGTAAATTTCTTTTCATCTTTCGAAAAGGTTTTAGAAATGCTGATCCCTTCTTATAGTCACAGCATAATTATGGGTGATTTTAATACCTGCCTTCTAAAGAGTGACCATCGCTCTTCTTCCCTGACCAATATTTCAACTTCTAGTAATCTTACCATTCTTCCACTTAGTGCCACTCACCATTTTCCTAACTCCACTCCTTCACTTCTTCTTGACTTGATTTTTGTTTCCTCTTCTGATCGCGTTGCAAAGCATGGTCAATGCTCAGCCGATGCTTTCTCCTATCATGACTTAATTTTTCTTTCTTACAAAATTCGTCCACCTAGGGCCAAAGCCAAAATTCTCTTGCAACGCAATTTTGGTGGTATGAACGTGGATAGTCTTCCCGTGGATGCCAGCAATATAGACTGGTCTTCCCTATTTGCTTCTACTTCAGTCGATGAGCAAGTGAGTACTTTTACGGATAAGCTAATTGAGCTCTACGATCGTCACGCTCCTATACGTGCAGTTAAGATGAGACATTTGCCGGCGCCATGGCTGACGGAGGAAATAAAAAAAATGATGTCGAAGAAAGCTGCGGCTAAGTCCAGATTTAAGCGTCGCCCTAATGACGCTAACAGGGAAAGATATGTCTCCATTCGTAATCACTGCAATAAGGTGTGTAGGAATGCTAATCGCCATCACATTCATGATTCTGTCCAAAATGGGGACGCATCCAAAGTTTGGAAATTTCTTAGGTCATTGGGAGTCGGTAAAACCCACCAAGAAACTATCCCTAAAGATATTGACATCGATGCTTTGAATAGTCATTTTACTGCTTCGTCCAATTTCGATAGGACAATAAAGTTAAATACGTTGAATCATCTTTCATCACTTCCGACCCCCAGTTATTCTCCATTTGTTTTTGGTCAATTTTCCGTATGTGATGTTAAGAAGAGCATATTATCGATAACTTCAAATGCAGTAGGAAGCGACTGTATCAGCCGGAAAATGTTGCTCCCAGTGCTGGACTTAATCCTTCCCATCATCTGCCACATCCTCAATTTTTCTGCATCGAGCGGTGTTTTTCCAAGCTCATGGAAAGATGCTCAAATAATTCCTTTACCAAAAACATCCAATCCCACATCCTTTTCCGAATACCGTCCAATATCTGTCTTGCCGTTCTTGTCCAAAGTCCTTGAAAGATTAATCCACAACCAAATAAGCACTTTCCTCTCCAGAAATAATCTCCTTAACCCCTTCCAGTCCGGCTTCCGTCCTGGTCATAGCACAACTACAGCACTTCTTAATATTACGGAGGATATTAGGTCAGCCATGGAAATGGGTAATTTAACGGTTTTGGCTCTACTGGATTTCAGTAATGCGTTTAATACTGTGGATTACGATGTTCTGCTTAGCATTCTTAGCTCTCTTAACATATCTCCGTCGGTAATTGACTGGTTTCGTAGTTACCTGTTCGGTCGTCAGCAACGTATTTGCATCGGAGAGACCTTGTCTTCCTGGTGTAGTACTACTGCTGGGGTACCACAGGGTGGCGTTTTGTCTCCTTTACTTTTCGCAGTGTTCATTAACTCTATCTCCAACGAATTAACTTCTTCCTACCACCTTTATGCAGATGATCTTCAGATTTACACACGAGCTCCTCTTGGAAGTCTGTCTGAGGCTATCTTGACCCTAAACCGTGATCTAGCCCGTATATGCGACTGGAGCAAGAGGCACGGACTTACGGTGAACCCCATAAAGACCCAGGTTTTAGTGGTGGGCAGTTCAAGGACGGTCTCAAGGATTGACTGGACGACTTTACCCCAAGTATTTTTTGACAAATCTCTTATTCCTTTTAGTGAGAAAGTAAAGAATTTGGGGATTTTTATTGACAAGAACTTCTCGTGGACTGCCCAGCTACAGGAAGTAAGCCGCAAGCTATTCGCATCTGCTGCATCTTTGAGAAGACTGCGTAATTTTCTACCGACTGCCACCAAGATTGCGCTTGCGCAAACTCTTCTTCTTCCCATTCTTGATTATGCAGCTGTCAGCTATCTTGACCTTACTGAAGTGCAACTTGATAAACTTGAACGCCTCCAAAATGTTTGCATCCGGTTCGTATATGGTTTGCGCAAATACGACCATGTTTCCGAATTCCGAGTTAAACTCAAGTGGTTGCCAATTCGCCTTCGCCGGAATTCTCATATACTATCCTTATTATATAATGTGCTCTTTTCTCTTTCCACTCCTCTTTACCTGAAGGAACGATTTCAGTTTCTTTGCGACTCTCACACGAAATGTCTTAGGTCATCGGATAACTTGAAACTGAAAATGCCAATGCATTCCACTACCTTCTTGGACAAGTCTTTTTCAGTCCAAGCTGCCCGTTTGTGGAATGCATTGCCAGTGTTAATTAAGCGTGCGCAATCGCTGCCTGTTTTTAAGAGACTTGTTAGGGAACACTACTTGTCGCTGTGATTACTTTTTCGATGTTAATTTTTAAAAAATGACACTTATTTTCTTTTAATATGTATATTTAATATGTATGTATTTGTGTATCTATTTTAGTATTATGTATTGCTTTTTTTCTATAAGAATTTTTTACTTAACCTTTATATTTGCACCAAGTGCAACCCCATTTCTTGTCCAGGCTATCCCTATCTATTACAGGTTGCCTGGAAGAGATCGCGGAATGCGATAAGTCAGTCTGCGATCGCGAGCGCGAGCGAGCGAACGTATCGAAGATGTCGCATCCGAATCCGAACGCGATGATATCTAGTAAAGTGAAGTGCAGTAATTGTAACATAGTTATTTGCGAGGTCCTGGCGTTTATTCAGAATAAAATAGACGTCATGGACGAGGAGAGTATTGTGCGGATATGTTCAACTTCGTTCACCGCGGAGGACATAAACGATGCTAAGGATTTGCTGTATGAATCGGTGACTTCTAAGAAACGCAAAGTAACACGGAAGAGGGATGGAAGATCGCACCGAGATCTTTATGATGTTATTTCTGTTTTTAAGGAGACAGATCCTGAGGAAACTCCAATATTTGTCGCCAGAGAATTGCAGAAATTACCACCAGTTACATTCGATCACATAGATGCCACAAGATTGTTAAAAGATATACTTGTGATACAGAAAGATCTGAGATTATTAAAGGACACGTATGTGTCATCAGATCAACTGCATGAGGTAAAACAAGACCTAATAAATCTGAAACAAGCATCTTTGGTCAATAATTATGAATGCATGAATATAAATAAAAATCGTGGCGGTGGAGGTATGTCTAACAGCTGCTTTATGGACAGCGGGCCGTTGGGCCTACCTCACATTGAAGAACATAGCATGACTCATGACTCAGCTGAGAGCGCAACACACGACGAAACCTGCGTAGGGGCAACTGTATCGCGCGCACGGATCGACTGTGACGCTGTCCCGCTCACACAGGTGCGTTGCGCAAATGAGGCGAAGCATATGGAGGCACGTTACGACATCGCGGTTTCGAACAGCGAATGCTCGCCTCCACCTAAACGGCAAGCAAACCTCACTGTGGACAAAGGAGCGTCTATGAGTCATCAGATGGCATCTACGCCGGTAAATCAAAAAACAATAGCGCGTATTGTTGCTAAAGATGGAGAATGGAAGGATAAGAAGCAGTCGGAGGAATGGACTTTAATACAGCGAAAAAAGTTGAGGAATCATCATACTATTGAAGGCAAAGCCCTTAATCAACCCAATGAGAAATTTAAGGCCGCGGATATTAGAATACCTTTGTTTCTAAACAATGTAGATAAGAGTACTTCGGAAAGTGATATAATGGCTTACATAGTGAATAAAACGCAGGTTAATGTATCTTTGCAACGAATCAACGCAAAGATTCAGCGAGAATATAATGCGTACAAAATTTGTGTCCCAAAGTCAAAGATTACACTTTTCTTAGAAAGTAGTTTATGGCCGGAAGGCGTCTCTGTTAGAAGGTTTGTGGAATACAAAAATAGTGATGGAAGACAAATCAGAAAAGAAAACAAATAATACGACTTTTGTCAGTTTCAATTGTCGGTCAATAACAAGATCAATTGACTGTGTTAGGTCGTTATGTCAAACAGCTGATATAGTGGCGTTACAAGAAACATGGCTGATGCCCCATGACATTTCATACCTAGGAGGTATAGACCAGGATTTTGCGTATACTGGCAAATCAGCGGTGGATACGTCGGCGGGGATGTTGCGGGGCAGACCGTACGGCGGCGATGCTATATTATGGCGCAAGAGTGTGTATCCGTACGTATCTATAGTAGAGTGTGAAAATGTGAGACTCACAGCCATTAAAGTAGTGCTTGAAAATCGACAGTTTTTAGTGTTTTCGGTTTACATGCCGACAGATACTACGGATAACATGGCCGATTTTACGGACTGTTTGAGTGAGATGAGTGCAGTGATAGACAGTTGTGGCGTGGAAACGGTCTTCATGCTTGGGGACTTTAATGCTCACCCGAGTGCATCGTTTGGTAAGCATCTCATGAATTTTTGTGTTGATCAGTGCTGGGTGTGTGCGGATATTGACTTTTTGGGATCACTATCGGACTCATACACATACATTAGTGACGTTCATGGTACTAGATCATGGTTAGATCATATTGTTGTGACCGAAGCAGCGAGGTGGTCAGTTTTAAATGTTAAAATTAAATATAATATCTCGTGGTCTGAACATTTTCCTATTGAGATGATGTGTGATATTAGTACTCTAAAACCAAAAGTTATGCATGCCAAGACTGTACAGAACAGTGTGATATGGGGTGTTAGGGATTTGTCGCAATTAAAACAATACAGTCAAGAGTGTACACACAAACTACGTGACGTAGATTTCCCTCTGGAGTTTAGAAAATGTGCAGATGTATTTTGTAGCAATTTAGAACATAGAGGTATTATAGACAAGATGTATTATAATATAGTTAATATTTTACAAAATGCAGCATCAAATTGCAGTAAGAAAATAGTAAATAGTTTTCAAAAGAAAAAGCACTTTGTTACTGGATGGAACAAATATGTGAAAAAGGCTCATGGTGACGCTCGACTTTGGTTTCAGGAGTGGGTTATTAATGGAAAGCCCACAGCTGGTCCTCTTTTTGAAAATATGCGAAAATCGCGTGCTACGTTTAAGTCAAAGCTTAAATGGTGTCAAAACAACCAGACACAAATAAAAATGGATATTTTAGCAACACAACACACAGCTAAGAATTTCGGTAAATTTTGGAAGGAAACCGGTAAACTGAGTCCAGGGTCGGGCGTTCCAGTGAGCGTCGAGGGTAGTAGTGGGCCCGATGAGATTGCCAACCTGTTTAAGGAGCACTTTAAGGTCTGTTCACCTTTGGCAACTGGGAATAAAGAGACTGAGTCACATAAGGCACGATGCGAGGACATGTTTGTACAGATTACAGGTAGGGATGTTGCGCAGGCGGTGAAACGCATGAAGCGAGGAAAATCCCCTGGCCATGACTCATTGAGCATAGAACACTTGCAATATGCGGGCGACCACTTGCCAAGGGTGCTAGCCATGCTTTTCACCTTCTGCGTGGGGCACTCATACTTACCTGATGCGTTGATGAGAACCATAGTTGTCCCTATTATTAAGAACAAGACAGGGGACGCTTCGAGTCTGAATAATTACAGGCCTATCTCGCTCGCAACTGTGATTGCTAAGGTACTGGATAGTGTGATTGACAAATATTTAGATAAACATCTTAAATTACATGACGCTCAGTTCGGATTTCGGACTGGGCTGTCTACTGAAACAGCTATACTGAGTCTCAAGCATACTATCCAGTATTACACCAGCAGGAATACGCCAGTTTACGCCTGTTTTTTAGACCTCTCCAGGGCGTTCGACCTGGTTGTGTATGATAAGCTGTGGCAGAAGCTGTCGAGTGAGACTGAACTTCCTGACGGATTTACGTCGCTCCTTAAATATTGGTATGGCAATCAGCGTAACAATGTCAGATGGGCGGGATCACTATCGGATGCGTATAGGTTGGAGTGTGGCGTAAGACAGGGTGGTCTGACGTCGCCCAAGCTCTTTAACTTGTACGTAGATCGGCTGGTCCGTGAGCTCAGCGGTACCCAGATAGGTTGTTCGATTGATGGAGTTTTCGTTAACAATATAAGTTACGCTGACGATATGGTGTTGCTGAGCCCATCGATCAGTGCCCTCAGGCGCTTAATTAAGTTATGTGAGTGCTTTGCGGAGGCCCATGGGCTCAGGTATAACACGGCCAAGAGTGAGATGATGATGTTCAAGTCCGGTACGAAGAGCTATGACACCGTACCTCAGGTCACATTGAATGGCAGTGCTCTCAAAAGAGTGGCGCAATTTAAGTACCTGGGCCACTGGGTCACCGAGGCCCTCACAGATAACGTGGATATTGAAAGGGAACGCAGGGCATTGTCAGTCAGAGCTAATATGCTGGCCCGTAGGTTTGCACGCTGTACTGCACAGGTAAAAATGACTTTATTCAAGGCGTACTGTCAGTCATTTTATACATGCAGCCTATGGGTGAGGCATACGCAGGGGGCTTACAATGCCCTGCGGGTCCAATACAATAATGCATTCAGGATGTTGATGGGGTTGCCACGCTTTTGTAGCGCATCAGGTATGTTTGCAGATGCTCAAGTAGATGGCTTTCAGGCGATACATCGCAAAAGAATAGCCTCCCTGATGCGCTGCATACGGGGCAGCCCCAACAGCTTACTGAAGCTCATTGTAGGGAGAATGGATGTGGATTGCCACTTCATGGAGCATTGGACAAAGTTACATGTACGGGTAGTGCGGACCTGATCCAATATCTCCAATGTTGTGTGTTTGTTTGTTTGTTTGTTTTGTTTGTTTCCCTTGTTGTGTTTGTTGTCAATCATGAGTCTAGCTGTTGTTGTTGTTATTAATACCGAGAAAGAAAAAGGGTTTTTAGTGGTATATGTTGTTATAGCAGCAATAGAAATATTTAATTTGAGAAAATTTCAACTATTTAGTGACAGACAGACGGTCAAATTTATTTTTTCCACCGAGAAATCCAATCCAATAATCCAGACATCTTTTTTCTCGGGAGATAAAAGGAAATACTTATCCATTATAAAGACACACATTAGTACCTACCTACTAGTAAATAAAATTATTTTATAGTCTTACCTGTCAGAGTTTCCAGGTAATTTAAAAAAAGTTATCTCTGGATGCGTTATTGACGAATTCATGCAACCAAAAACAGCACAATATTTCCTACTCGTCATATTAAATATTTACTTGAACTTGAAAAAAAAAACAACACACCGTCCGTTAGTCACTGCGGCACAGTCGCGACTGTCTGCATCCCGAGCGCACCTCGAGATCATAGTATAAAGAGAAGGGAAGTAGGTTATCTTCATACAAACGCACCGCGCGCGGCTTGTATGTGTGCGCCATAGTATCTATGCATCGACGCACGCACACTTTAACAAAATCTCGACCCGTTTCTCAGTGCGCCAGTCGGGGCTAACACAAAGTGTGCGTGCGTCGATGCATAGATACTATGGCGCACACATACAAGCCGCGCGCGGTGCGTTTGTATGAAGATAACCTACTTCCCTTCTCTTTATACTATGGTAATACTGACCGTATTCGGCCCCGATCGCGAAGCATCCGAATTAGCATTTCTTGACGTAAAACATTCATGTAGAATCGTATTGTGGTTTTTATTGCACTCTTTACACTTTACTTCCTAAAGGCATTTTCTACCTTCGTGATAGTGCAAACAGTTGATACAAAGGTTCAAATTTGCTATTGCGTTTCTACGAGCCGATGGATGCATTTTTGCCAGCTTTTGGCAATTTTCTATGCGATGATCGCTTGCATTGCAAATACCACATTGTTTATGTGTTTCGTTATTTTTCCAATCGGACTTTGACGATTGCGAAATGACCTGGTTTGTCGAATAGGTAATAATAATAATAATAATAATATGTTTATTTCTCACCACAATATGATACAATAGGTACATCAATTAAATGTTATCATTACAATTTAACATTGTGGGAGACTGGTGCCTGAGCTAAGCTACAAGCCTGTGTTTCAGGACACCAGGACTCCGCCTTTTACATATAAATCAGCATTACGTAAATAACATTTCAGATTGTACATTGATGGGTGAACCCGAACATAATTACTATCCAAAAGTTATAGTTAGTATGATTGTGTTTGTGTGTTTGTGAGCGTAAAAGTGTGTGTGTTGTGCATAGTAGTGTGTGTGTGTGTGTGTGTGTGTGTGTGTGTGTGTGTGTGTGTGTGTGTGCGCGCGCGTGTGTGTGTGTGTATCAATATGTGTGCATATGTGTTCGTCTATGTTTGTTACATTACTAACATTACACTAAGGTCGCTAGTAGTTTTTCAGTGTCGTCATAATTTATTTCTTGTAAGAAGGAAGTTATTTTCATTTTACACGTGGTCTTGTTAAGATTGAATATCGGTAGCATCCCGTTAATTTTATTGTAAAGATAACCACCTAGATGGCAGAAGAAGCGCTTGGAGAATTGGGTTGAAAGGCGGATATCCGGTCGATCTACTGGGCTGTATCGTCTCTTACCTTGTGAAGCTGAGGAGTGGTATGTTAGCAAAGAGTGCTGTTTTAATATTATGCTTTTAATGAATAATTGGCGAACTGTCAAAAATTTCGCGTCTTTATATAGGAGCTCAGTGGGGTAACGGTAAGGTAGACCCAAGGACACCTTCAATATGGCTCTTTGCGCTCTCTCTAAGACTAGGAGTTTAGACTTCGGAGCTCCGCCCCATACATTGATACAGTAATTTAACAATGACTGAGCGAGGGCAAAGTATACTGATCTTTTCAACTTCGCATCTGCCACTTTCCTCAGAGTTTTGAAGATGTATATAAGCTTACGTAACCTAGTATTAAGCGCGTCTATATGTTCCCGAAATCTAAGGGTATTATCTATTAATACACCCAAATATTTAACAACTTGGGTGCTACGAAGGTGTGTACAATTACATGCATTCCCTTCATGTGGTGAAGGACAGGTATGTGCTGTGATTGCATAAGGTGTTACTGTTGTGGGAGTGTTATAATTATTTTTTAGTGTGAATGTTATGTAATTGGTTTTGTCAGCATTTAGTGTCAATTTATTAATACGTAACCACTCTGACACAGTATTGAAACCCAACTGAGCGTGTGAAAAGACCTCACCCCACGTGTCGGCATTGAAGAGTAGGGCTGTATCGTCAGCAAATGTTATGATCCTCCCTTTGGGGAGTGTGAGCATACCCAGGTCGTTGATGTAAATGAGGAAGAGGGTTGGGGCAAGTACACTGCCCTGGGGCACGCCGTAAGAGACTTTTCGTTCCTCGCTTATGAACTCATCTATCTTAACGCACTGGGTACGCTAACTCAAGTAATCTGCAAACAGCTCTAGTTGAGTCCCTCTGATTCCCATGTTCTCCATTTTTCGGATAAGGATGGGCACAGAAACCGTGTCGAATGCTTTAGCAAGGTCCAGAAATATCCCAAGTACCTTTTTCCTACTGTCTAAATTAGTGACGATATAGTTGGTAAGATCATGCACTGCATCAGACGTGGACTTGTCAGATCTAAAGCCATATTGTGTCGGAGAGAGTAGGTTTTGCTTTTCAAGATAGTCCTTTAGCCTATTATTCATGAGCCGCTCGAGTACCTTAGACATAGCCGGCAGCACTGCTATAGGCCTATAATTGCTGACACGGCTTCTGTCCCCATTCTTAAAGATCGGGTGTACAATGGATTTTTTAAAAACTTTGGGGAATCTGCCTGATGAAAGAGCTAGGTTACAAATGTATGTCAGAGGTGGAACAATTAGTGCTTTATGCTTTTTGAGTAGGCGACTGGAAATTTTATCCCACCCCACCGCATAGTCATTACGAAGAGACATTAATAGTCTCTCAACTTCATCTTCATTTGTTGGTAATAGAACCATTGAATGCGAGTTATTATTTAAAGGTGAAATGGAAGAATCTGTAAGGCCCGTAACTTTTTCCGCAAGGTTTTTACCAATCTCAGCAAAAAAGCCATTAACAGAGGTCACCGACAGTTGAGGAGTCGATGACAACCTTAACAATTCAGACGATGTTTCTTTCTTCTTGACTCTGTGTGTTATGTTATTTATAGCTGACCAAAGAAGCTTAGAATTGGTCCCTGCCTTAGCTATTTCATTTTTTTCATATTCAGATTTAATTTTCCTTAGCAATTTGTTACAGAAGTTTCTGTATCTGTGAAAGGTAATTTTAAGGTCGTGATTTTCTGGTGCCTTTTTTAGTTTTTTATGCAGATTGTCTCTGTGTCGGACACACCGAAGAAGGCCTGGTGTTATCCACGCCTTCAGAATCTTTTTACGATTTGGCACTATGACAGTTTGTGAGTTAGCGTCTACAGCTTTTTTTATTTGATTTACCATAGTCTCAGCAGCTATATTTGGATCTCGTGTGCTATAAACTTCGCTAAAGTTGAGTTGCTTAATGTCAAAATCTATCTGCTCATGATTGATTCGGATCTTTGTTTTTTTTACAACTGTTTTAAAATTTGTATTTGAAAGGAACAATATTACCGTTTCATGGTCAGTTAGTGCCGAATGCGCTACAAGTGTTGAAGCAGGCCGCTGGGTTTTTAAAGCGATATGATCAAGACAGGCGTGCAAACGTGTAGGCAATGTATGGGCAGGCAGCAGTCCATGTGAGGCTAATAAATTTAAATAGGAATATTTGTTTGAATCTTGGCTTTGATATATATTAATGTTGATATCTCCGCTAATTATTATATTTTTGTAGTGTGTTATATTTGTTAACGTAGAGTTTAAAGAATTTAGAAAATTAGTAATGTCTTTATAGCCTGGCGGTCGGTATATTGCTAGTAGTATAGTGTTCTGATCAATTGATACTTGTAAACAATTTGCATTTAGGAATGAGGGCTCATCAACGGTGACCTTAAGTTCTTTTCTAACATATACAATAACCCCCTCATTTTGAGTGAAATTATTAGCTGTGCTAAAGCAATCGTAACCATCTATGTCGGGCAAGTTATGTGTATTGGGAAGCCAGCATTCGGTTAATGTTATAACATCCCAATCTATTTTTGTTCTAGCTAATAATGTATGGAAGCCTGCAATATTTTTTTTTATACTACGGATGTTCTGACTAATAATTTTTAGTGATAAGTTTGACTTAACATTAGGCGGAATACAACTGTCAAGATCACAGACCGATGAGTCCGACACAGATACCGAATCTATATTTTGTATGTTATCTGTTAAGTTATCGAATGTTTATATTTTAAGTTTCTTTTGCACCTTTTATCGGAGCTAAGACTTTCTAAAGTGTATGTGTTTATGAAAAACTTTGGTGGGACTTGTAGTGAGCGATAATGTAGTATTAGAAAAACCGAAAAGTAAGTAAGTATAATATACGTGTAAAGTGTAAGTAGCAGCTTTTGTTTTAAGTAGCAGTAGTGAAAAATAATGTGTAATATTATTGTATGATTAGTGATAGTTAAATGTAGTAATGTGAAATAACTGTGTGTTTGTTGAACATAAATCTGTAAATGTTTATATAGTAGTAGGTTAGTGTTAATTTTTAACATAATTATGGCATATCAGACCAGGTAGAAACAATAGATAAAAAACAAATCAATAGGAAGTAGGATAACAAATACTAGTCATTCCACTTTTCGCAGTTTGGCCAGAACTTCTTCGGACTTTATTAGTTGACTGCGCATACCTTCTCTTTCTCGTATGTAAACTTTGCCATTTGAAGTCCAGCATTGCCCGTAATCACTGTTTTTTATGAACTCCCTGGCAAGATAATACAGACGTTTTGTTGCGGAAGTGAGCGATTCGGAGACATATATCGGTTTTTTCGGTCCCGAGGGTTGCAAATGCGTGGTATTTAGTCGATTTTCTGGGTTAAGTTTATTATAGTTTTTAGAGGACCGCATAAATTGAACTTTTCTGGCCGGGGATGAGAACTCCACAATGACGGTGCCAACTGTCTCTCTTTTGCTTCTTAGACGGTAGATGTTTTTTATTTCTGGTGGTGAAACAGGTTGATTTGTAATACAACCGATTTTTTGCACCAACTCCGTAAGTGTTTCGCGGGTCTCAGGTTTTGAAGTAGGGATATTTCTCAGTTCTATTGTTGCCTCTTTTAGGTTTCTTTCCAGGTAGTCTATTTTAGACTCCAGCATTTTTACCACCTTTTGGCTGTTCCTGCTCTCCGCCCGTAAGTGATCGATCTCTCGAATAGCCTCATCGTATTTATCAGATAGGAATTGTACGGAAGTTCTTCATTCTGGTGTTGTTATTCTGTTTGAAACGAGAAATAAATCCTTTCGAATGAGATTGTTGGTTATTAAGATACCCTTTAGATGATGAAGATGTTCTTGTTTCTTCCGTGAAGTTTCCAGCGACGTAACTTATTTGAAGATGTTGGATTAATTTTACCGGCTCGCCCTTGATCTTACTTTTCAGGAACTGCATTTTTTTGGGCGTTCGATAAAGATGGATTATTGTGTACAGTTTCTGTAAAAAGATCTTTGAAAGATATCCAGGACGTATAACTTCCTTCAAAAGTAGTTATTTCCATTTTTGGGGTCGATTTTTCAACATGAGCCACCGACCACATCTTTAATATCCCATTTCAGAGTTTTATAATATTTCTCGTAGTTCGAGAATTGCTCGTCGTACTGGGCGTTGGAGCCGTTGAGCTCGTTGTCCAGTTCCCAGTGCAGGGTGTCAATAGCTGCCCAACGAGTTTTTAAAGTTTTTAGGATGTCTTCAAACTCCCACTTTTCAGAGATAAGATTGAGATCAATGTCAGCAGCTTCTCTTGAAAAAGCCCTAAAATTAGTAGCATGTTTCTTTAAGAGGTCTTCTATATTTACGCTATCCTTAGGAGGATTATTTTGAGATGAGAGGTTCGAGGTTTGAGATATTGAAGATGGTTGAAAAGTAGGGGGTTTCAAAACAGGGGCTTGAGGTCTGTCTGTGGAAGGCTTATAATTCTGAATGGCTGTTTTAATATTGCTATATTTCACCTTCATTTGATCATACTGATCGGTAGTGAAATACGCATGAGATCGATCACCAAAGGATAACAAATTCATATGATTGTTATGAAACTCCGTAAAATATTGCTCTAGGCTTTCTTATCGTCGACGTAGGTAGTCGGGGGTCTTCCGCTCTGCTCCATTTTTGTTGAAGTTGGAGTAAAGTCTATCTATGCCTTCAATGATTTGCTGTTGAGTAGCTAAAATTGTTTCCATTGTAGCCATAGTCAGTGAGAAGAAAGATACCTTACTTGTAGGGTTTCTTCGGGGTCGAACAGGATCGTAAGATGAGATGAGTGGCGCCCTCCTAGGTACCGGGATTGACCAGGATCACGAGATGAGATAAAGTGGCGCCTTCCTAGGCACCGGGATTGAACAGAATCACGAGATGAGGCAAAGTGGCGCCTTCCTAGGCACCGGGATTCAACAGGATCACGAGATAACGCACACTGTATGTTCCAAGGTTTTTAATTGCGTATAACGAAACCGGTAAAACGCACACACAAAAGAACAAAGCACAAAGTTTTGCACACGCGTTTCGGTCCCGCTAACGTGCTCGAAGGACCAATGTTCGGGGCTGGATTAAGATAGAGATAAAGGATGAGATAAGAGATGAAAGTCAGTTTAAGGTTAATAAATTCACTGTATTGTCAGTTTCCACACAAATGTAAGATTAAGATTAATTTATGCTAGGATGAAAGGTGGACGATATGGGATTATGAGTCACGCGCACGGTATGTCGCCGAATTACGTACTGAACTATTGCGGTGTAAGTGCAATAATATAAATGATGGAAACATACTGAGCGGGTGGCGTAATAATGATGATCCAGGTAAACGTGCTGTACGGTGGTTGACCCGTACAGATATTTTGTGAAAAATGGGTTAACTATAAAAAATGCTCCTTTATTAAAAATCAATTAACGTTTTTAGGCTATGACATTTCCGAACAAAGCCTGCCAAAGTCAATGCAGCAATTAAGACAATTCTAAAAATTCATTAAAAATTGTGCGTTTCTCTGCAAACCATTGACTAGTTTATTGAAAAAGGGTGCGATCTGCCAATGGGGGGCCGAACAAGATCAGGCTGTAGCACGGGTGAAGGATTCATTGATTGCAAATGCGATGCTCAGCGTCTTTGACTCTAAATTACCCATACAATTATATACGGACGCTAGTCGTGCTGGCATAGGATGCATTTTGTCGCAAGTCAGTAGAAACGGTGAAAACCCAGTATATTTTTATAGTTGCCAAACAATTGATGATGAAAAGAAGTACCATTCGTTCGAATTGGAGCTTCTGGCAATTGTTTCCGCTTTACAAAAATTTAGGCATTATTTATTAGGATCGAGTTTAAAAATTACAACCGATTGCAATGCAGTACGACACGCTTTAAGTAAAAAAGAAATAATTCCACGAATCAGTAGGTGGGTATTGTACACACAGGATTTAACGTTTGAAATAGTGCACAAGGCCGGGTCACAGATGCAACACGTTGACGCATTGAGTAGGAACCCTATTAGTACTATTGAGAATGTTTGTAATGAGGTAGAAAGCGTGAACACAATTACCGAAGGTGATTGGTTGCTAGCAGTTCAGTTGCAAGATCCTAGTATATGCAGTATTAGAGACATATTACAGTCAGGCGAGGCCGAAGCGAATAAACATGTATTTAATCAATATGAGTTATTAGGAAACAAAGTTTATCGTAGAACCGAATTTGGCAGGCGTTGGTTAGTACCGAAAATGTGTATATGGCATGTGATTCGTGCCAACCATGATGATGTAGGGCATTTTGCAGTAGATAAAACTATCGAAAGAATTAAGTCAAAATATTGGTTCCCTCGTTTGAAGAAGACCGTTTCAAAATACATTCAAAATTGCTTAAATTGTTTCTACTTGCAAATTGTTTCCAATCTCAAAATTTGCTAGGCCATTTCACACACTTCACGTCGATCACCTTGGTCCATTTGTTAATACTACACAACAAAATAGTTACCTCCTAGTGATAGTTCACTCATTTACCAAATTTGTTTTTATTTCGGCTGTAAAAAAATACCAAAAGGAAAGTCGTTACCAATGAATTGAATAAAATATTTAAAGTATTCGGAAATCCAAAACGCCTTATTTGTGATGCTGGGAGTGCTTTTACATCCAAATTATTGCAAAGATAAAAACATAAGGCTTCACATAATTGCTACTGCTGTTCCGCGCTCAAATGGCCAAGTCGAGCGCTATAATCAGACAATTTTAGAAGCATTGCGTAGTATGAGTGCTGATACTGATAATAATAAGTGGGATCAGCATATTACTAGCATACCGCAAGGCATTAATAGCACAATTAATAAAACCACATCAGCCGTGCCGAGTGAGGTTTTTTTTTGGGTTCAGAATTCGAATGAATAATGACGCGATCACTGATGATAATGAGCATTCTATTGACATCACTGCGTTAAGGAATAAGGTCGATGCAAATATTAAAAGTAATGCTGAGCGACAAAAGGCATCTTTCGATTCCAAAAGAAAAGAAGGTTTTTACAATTTACAAGGTTGGAGACTTAGTGGTACTCAAAATACCGAGTCACACAAATGATGGTCAAAGCACTAAGCTGTTGCCCCTGTACAAGGGGCCCTATCAAGTGACTAATATCTTGGGGCACGATAGATATCAAGTGGCGGACCTGAGGGGTGCTGAAAGATCTTCAAAGAGGTACTTTGGTGTTGTCTGCGTGGAGAATATGAAGCCCTGGATCCGCGTCGCTGAAATACCGGATGTTGTCAGAGATACATAGGTACCTTAAAGTGACAATAAGGTAAATTTTATAATACTAACTAACTCAGTTTGTTGTTTCTTATATATTTATTCAGACATCTTAAACATTTCCATTTCATTTTCCAATAGATACTGATTACTTTAAATCATTTATGTGGTCCAATGCATTCGCTTTAAACATGGTCTTATATAGGGTGTTCGGTAAAGGAAGCAACAGGCATCCGTTGTGAACGCTATTGTAGCATTACTGGTGATACACAACTAGATCGATACCAAGTGAACATTGGTCAAGTTCAAGCCACAGGCAGGAGCAGCATGTTAACCATCGATGGCATAACATGCTCTAATCTGTTCAAACACATTATCTTCAGTCCAATGTTAAAGCAGGTCATGAATGTACAGCGTTAATATACTTACAGCTTAAACTAATTTCTATTTAATATGTTTACAGCTTCTTCATTTGACAAAAACGCTGTTCGAGGACGAACGCGTGAGCAGGACGGCCGGATGTTGTCGCATCTACTTTTTCGTAAACGGAAATGGCTAGCGTGAATCGGAACGTCATCGCGTCATCGGAGGTTAGGAAGGGTGCGGCACGCCAACTCGTTTTTGGACACCGCTGCACAGCTCACTCACTTTGCCACGCACCATCGTCGAGACAACACGTCAACACCAGCTCTCCGAGATATTTAAGTGTGAATAGGTATCGGTCAGAAATAATGTTGGCAAAACATTATTTCTAGACATTTATTTTCTGTTTAAATATTCTAGTGCCTTTAACTGTTAAAAGTAATTTTATTTTAATAAATTATTATGATAAATGTATTCTAAATTAAAGTGTGAATCTAAATTGTTTGTGAAATATAATATTATAATCTTGCAATTAAAGAAGCAAAATTTATGCAACATTAGGTATACCTTCAAGATGTTATATATCCGTGATTGACAATAAACGCTTGCTATGATTTACTGACCGTTCTGTTTTTCTATTATAAATTATAAGAGAGACAGGAAAGCAAGAATCCAATAAAAAGAAGGAAGCCGAAGAAGACTCACCAAAAAAGCAAACTGAAACCAAAGAAGCATAATATGAAAGACATCGAGAATGAAGACTCAGAATGCTTATCCTGTCATGGTTTATATTCAGAGTCCAATGATGGGTGAGTAAATTGTCAGGTTAGTGGAAAATGGGTGCATTGTGCTGGAGTAGAAGATAACGACGACAATGCTGTCCGCCCATATTTGTCCATTTTGCAAGGATAGTGACTAAATATATTATCATACCCTATCTTGCCCAGGGGGGTACACCGTCTTACCTAATGGGTGGAGTAAGATAAAGATCTCATAATGTTTTTGTTTTTGAATATTTTTTTAAGAAGATTTATAGTTTTGAGCTTTGTTTCATTAGATTTCACAAGGAGAAAGACTGATTATTTCAAAATAAATGTATCTAAGTTGTGAAATCTAAAAGTGTTGTTTTTATTTGTACTTTTTCTTAAGGACCCCGTCTCACCCCACCTTCCCTAACCGATTTTGATAGCACATATTTAACAAACAACGGTGCATTGTGCTGGAGTAGAAGATAACGACGACAATGCTGTCCGCCCATATTTGTCCATTTTGCAAGGATAGTGACTAAATATATTATCATACCCTATCTTGCCCAGGGGGGTACACCGTCTTACCTAATGGGTGGAGTAAGATAAAGATCTCATAATGTTTTTGTTTTTGAATATTTTTTTAAGAAGATTTATAGTTTTGAGCTTTGTTTCATTAGATTTCACAAGGAGAAAGACTGATTATTTCAAAATAAATGTATCTAAGTTGTGAAATCTAAAAGTGTTGTTTTTATTTGTACTTTTTCTTAAGGACCCCGTCTCACCCCACCTTCCCTAACCGATTTTGATAGCACATATTTAACAAACAACGGTTATCAAAGGTCACTAACCATTTAAAATATTTCCAGAAAATAAGGAAAGAGGTGGGAAGTCATCTGCCTAGCCTTTTCCCAACTATATTGGGGTCAGCTTCCAATCAAACCGAATTTAGCTGAATACCAGTATTTTACGTGGAGCGGCTGCCTACCAGACCTCCACAACCCATTAACTGGGTAACACGGTACTTCATGGCAGGACTGGAGTCAGATTAACTGGCTTCTGACTATCCGTAACGACTGCCAAAAATCTACAAATGACAGCCGGGACCAACGGCTTGACGTGCTTTTCGTGGCACGTAGAAAACTCGGTATATTGAGATGGTCACCCATCCGCAGACCAACCTTGGCAAGCGTTGCTTAATCTTCAAGATCGACCCGTGCGGCTGTTATTATTTAGCCACGAGCTCCTCAGAAAGCTTATGAAACAGAATTAACACTACTTCGTTTCTGAAAGCTTATGAAACATAGTAGTGTTAATCTATACTAATACATAAAGCTGAAGAGTTTGTTTGTTTGAACACGCTAATCTCAGGAACTACTGGTCCGATTTGAAAGATTCTTTCTGTGTTAAATAGCCCATTTATCGAGGAAGGCTATAGGCTATATATATTCACGCTAAGACCAATAAGAGCGGAGCAGTAATGAAAATTGTGATGCAGACGAAGTTACGCGGGTCAACTAGTTCTGTTATATTTAGGTCAAGTGTCAAAAACGTATTTAGGGTAAACTGCCTCAATATACAAAAAAAAACTCCCAGGTCTAAAGGTTATCTGGAAACAAAGACTCTGGCAGGGATTTCCCAAATCGTTTTGTGCGTGTGGGTGGGATGTCCACCACGTACCGGTGGCGCATCGCCGTTTGTCTTATGGTCCGATGATGGAACGAGCTGGCCGAATTAAATTATGCGATTCCGTCGCACATGCACGCAAAATGCAACCGATAGAAAACCGACAGGCCAGCAACTCGGTGTCGATGCTCAAGACTTTGGACCTTCCATTACCAATGATCCTCTTGGCTCGTTTCTCAATTGACTCAAGAGCATCAAGCTGGTATCTAGCAGATCCGTCTCAAAGATAAGATCAGTACTCCATACACGATCGAACTTGCGCTTGATAGAGTTTGAGCAGCTGTTCCGGCGTGAAGTACCGTCTCACCTTTGCTAGGATCCCAAATTTTTTGGCAGCCACTTGAGCCTTTGCTTCTATGAAAGGGCCAAATTGAGGATAGATGTCAACGTAACACCAAAAAGCTCAAGTAAGTCGGTTATCGGCACGGTTACACCTGGAGCTGGGTGAAATTGGCTCCTTTTAGCGGAAAAAAGACACGCTTGGGTCTTAGCAGCATTGAAACTGACCATATTGGCATCGCCCCATTGAGAGACAGCCTGTAAAATCTTGTCGATTTTACAATAATTATAGCGACTAGATTTTGCACGCGACTTCGTACGCGCATATCCCGTTTTTCTTTTCCCCCGTCAGTCACTCAGCCAGTAATCGAAGATTTTTAAGTATATTGATTAATTGTTATTGCCAAGTAAAACACTAGCGTAATCAATTACTTTTTCAAAGTGAAAGTCATCAATAGTTATCATAACATACTCGTAAATGCTTGTTAATACGCACTTGGGTACATTTATGCCTTTCTGACATGGACGTAAAAACCATAGAATGCTGTTAGGTTTATTCTGAATCTCGTCAAACATGTACTAGGAAGAATCAGGTGGAGGTGTGCCTACAGCAGCATTCCCGACTACGCAAATAATTCTCAAACCTCATGTAATAGAAGAGGCGATTTCCATGAAACATTAATTCGGACTGTTACACTACCCGGAGGACCAGAAGTGTCGTTCTGTTAACATCTCACCGAGTAACGTTAGGAGAAGTGAACACGAAGTGAGCTGACAAACTATACGCACAAGATGGAATACCAGCTCACTTCACGCTCACTGCACACAACCAGTTCCGTAAATAGGGCGGTGCCACCGGTGCCCAGGCACAGGGCGTAGACTCTGGGGGGCGCAAGAATGGCCAGACCAAGCAGGACTATTATTTTTTCGGTTTGCTCCCGGTAAGTCCTGCACCCCTATTGCTCGATTCCAACACATACGTAAGTACATGCCATAAGTGAGTAACTTTTAGTGAGTGAGACACAGTGGGTGGTATAATAGGCGAAGGGTCCACTTAAATAGATCGTGCGCTTGTTTGCCCACATCAGTTCTGGTTCTTTAACAAAATAGGTTTTTCTTCCAAAATATCAGATAATTGGTCCACCAACACCAAGGACCTTGAGCTTTGTTTTATCACCCTGAATTAAATAAAGTAGGCCTATACATGGCGTCCATAGCATTACTCTTGCTTATAGTTCTAGTGCCACGATTGGGTCTAAAATTTGTTTGTTAACTCCTGTATATCGCCTATAGCTAGAACTGAGATAATTGTAACAGTGTTATATCACTTAAAGTAATGAAAAATCTGTAACTGACACCAAAATGTTAGTTGGGATAATATACAAAAGAAACACAGGCGCAGTTATAGAAGCTCGCACAGGGCGCAGAAAAGTTTACGGCACCGCACACAACACTACACGGTGACATGTCGACAGAGTACACCGACACTCCGATAGAGGCTCTAGACCAGTGACATTCTGTCAGTGGTAGCGCGGTCGAAATGTCTCGTGATCAATCCTACTATCCTACTTCCTTCTAATATTATAAATCAGAAAATAATAAGTCAGAAAAATCATTAAGAATCATTAAGTCAGAATGAACAGGCTCCTTCTGGGTAAGCTCGCTCCATCGTAGACTCTGTCACTGTCATCTCTGACCTAGACTAGAGTCAGGAGCAAACCCATCACAAATAAAAAAAATAACACGGCAAAATAATTCCCGAAGAACATCGAAGCGACTACGTGTTAGTTGATTTTAGATACTTATTATTTTTCCCCAGCTCCTTCGTAAGTTATAAATATTCTGACTCGAAGTGTACCAAGAAAGCAGTGCAGTGAAAATAGATCTGGCGGAGGCCTCTGCCCAGCAGTGGAAAGCCACAAGCTAATTTTATATTACTGGCTGATATAATCACCTACCAACAATATGATTAGTGACAGAATGGTTTTTGTATGTTTACTACATAACACGATGAAAGCCTGTCGTCGGGAGCGTTGCGGAGGATTTTGGAAATAAAACGCTGAGTCTTACTAAGATTGTCGTTTATTCAAGAATAAATGTTAAAATATAATTCTTACATACTACATGACATAGTCTACATCGCTTTCGATCATAAACCTACCTTTTCTGTCAACCCTTGTTAGCTGACGTCAAAACACATGAAATGCCATGAGAACATGAAACTAACAGCTATGGCGACGACGGCGCCTGAGTGTTGAGCGCGGCCTTTTAACGCTTACTAACATGAAATCTTCACTACTCTAATTCGAAATTGTCGGAGGAATGACAGTCACTGAAGTGACTAATATCGTCACTTCGATTATTTCATTAGAGACTCCTTACTTACGTAACATGTTATTTCTATAATATTATAATCTAGTGTTAAGAAAAATAACTCTACAGTACAAAACTTACGACTATAACTAGGTGCACACGGTGGCACTCGTCCACTGTTTCATCGCGTTATTGGCGTGATGTGCTACTAGTGTAGTGACAGCTCAAGGGTTTACGATTGTCCTAATGGTTTATAATAAACTTTTATGAATGATTTTAAAAGTAAACTATTATTGTGTACTTACTCTTCTACACAACGTCTAACAGAATAAACCCTATAACTGAAAAGGGTTCAATGTACTCATCATTATGAACAATGTTCACTTTGGAACTGGAAAATCGACTGTCCCACACATTTTTGTGCGCGGAATATAACTCAACAAAATATACTGAACAGCTAATTTTTTTTTTCGCAGTTTCGGGTTTGGTCCCATGGTAAAAGCGGTGATGAGTACAGTGACCCTTTTCAAATATGTGGTACCTTATGCTAGTCATAGATTTCAGGAGGGGGGGGGGGATATTGGGTCAGGTATCAGGATAAAAAAAGTTTCCACGCCGCACTTGAAGGCGCAGATTTGGATCTAGGCCGCATTCTCACCAAGTTTACCCCAGTGAGTTACCTACAGGGTACATTGTAGCTCTTCGCTAATAACTTGATTCACTTTGCTGTGCAGGTTTCGTAATATTTGTTGCGTCATCGTCTTGTCAGCACAGACACAGACGTCAGTGAGAGTGGTAGCAACATCGCATCGTTCACCCTCATAGCCTGCTGTGCACTGGCAGACCGGCTCGTCTTCTTCATTTAGGGAACAGTCACCATTGTTAAGACAATAACTATGGCACGCGTTCACTTCGCACCGTTCCCCAGAGTAGCCGGCATCACATCTGAAGCAATGAAGATAAATTAATAAAACAACTACATTTGAGACTATTTCTTACAAGTAAATAAGGTGCGTCCATTACGCAATGTTTTGGACGCTCTGAAAGTTTAACCTTGACAACATTGTCAGCGGTGAAGGAAACACCGTGAGGGAAAATGGACTTCTAATTAATGCAAGTCGTTTTGAGATAGCATGCTGTTGAATGCTTGTACCAGCCGGTAGATATCCAGTAAAGTATTCATTTTCAATGCTAAGAATTACAAGGTAGAATGGAACAACAAATACCTGCAAGAACGTCGTCCCTCAGTACTGACACTACAGTTCCCCTGCATACAATAATCTTTGCAATTGGATACGTCGCATCTTTCTCCAGAGTATCCGCGATCGCAACTGAAACAGTGAGAATACAAGTCTGAAACCGTAAACTCGCATTGAGCATGCGTGCTGATAAATGCTCGCACCTCCTCTGTACGAGCAGAGGCTATGCCAGCATTAGGACAGCAACGAGCTGGTAAATATTAAAAAAAAAATATCATTATCTATGCAACAAAATAACAAGGTAGAATGGAACAACAAATACCTGCAAGTACGTTTTCCCTCAGTACTGACACTACAGTGTCCTTGCAAACAATAATCCTTGCAAATGGAAACGTCGCATCTTTCCCCAGAGTATCCGCGATCGCAACTGAAACAGCGAGCATACAAATATTTGTAACTAGTTGTAACAAGTGAAAGAGGTGCGTCCACTGTGCTGCGTTTCAGATGCTTGAAAAATGTTTCTTAGACAGCAGTATGACACTGCTGTGAAGGAAACATTTAGAGAATACAATTCTAAAACCGTAAACTCGCATTGAGCATGCATGCTGATAAATGCTCGCAGCTCCTCTGTATGACCAGAGGCTTTGCCAGCATTAGGACAGTAGGTAACGAGCTAGTAGATATTTATAAAAATATCATTATCTATGCATCAAAATTACAAGGTAGAATGGAACAACAAATACCTGCAAGTACGTTTTCCCTCAGTACTGACACTACAGTTTCCTTGCAAACAATAATCATTGCATATGGAAACGTCGCATCTTTCCCCAGAGTATCCGGGATCGCAACTGAAACAGTGAGAATACAAATATGTATTTGTAACTAGTTTTATTTATATTTAATTAGGATCAGTAGATCATATTTCGACAAATCACCGGTTAACTATTGCGCTTATATTGTGACAGCAAACGGAGCTCTGCGAAAAAAAATAATTATGCCGGTTTGCGCTATCATAACGTGTCGAAAAAGAAGCCAGGTATGTAGTGTGGCTCGAGAAGGGATTTCTTTTCACAGGCAAGTCCAGAAACCTTAAAATACAAGAGATATTTGTAGTTATTGTAATAGTATTATGTAGTTTGTAGGCAAAAATTAAACTATCGCAAGCAGATACAAAATTATACATTGCTTGCAATACGTAGGTGTACCATCTTGAACAAAGCGGGAGATTGCGCAATGTATCTCGTTCCTGCGAACGTTGCGTGTGACGAGCCAAAGCTTGAATTCAGCGAATTCTAAACGTATCGATAGTGTTGTACCAATTTGTAAACAATGTCGAAATTAAGTATGTGTGAATGTATTCTAATGAATATTACCTATCAGTCAAAATAACTTTGTTTATTAGCAAAAACTATTGTTTATGGTTATTGATTTAGTTTCTGAGTTCGTCTAAAATTTGCTTTGAGGTTAGCCATTTATAATGGAAACGTAGATTTAAAATTTTATTATTAGTTTTCCAAAAGATCCAGATACAAGAAAGCTATGGATAGAAGTAACCGGTAGAATTGAATGGACTGCTGCTGTTTTTTGTACAGTGTAGGTACCTACCTAATTATTACCTTAAAAAGTCACCTTTATCGATATATTTTGTGGATATAATTATATACACCGGCAAAACTGGATGAACACAAAAAGGTTTCTTTTAAAAAAGGGAATATTTCATTTATAAGGAATAAGTATATAATGAATGAGGGGTCCACATTTTTAATTAAGGTGACCGTATTGTGTGGGGTATCGTATGAAAGGGCTTCATTAGCAAAAACTAAAACAAGTTTGTAATTATTTTTATGACGTATATTTTTGGATATCTTACGTTTTGAAAATATTAAAAAAATGTACGGAACCCTTGGCCGGTTTTTTCGTAACGCTTACTTTCACAAATACTTCTCTGGTGACGAGCAAATATTTTTTGTTTTTTTAACAATCATCACTTGCATCTACCAGCGATACCGTAACATAAGCTGCGTCTACTAGTGATATAACACAAGTTGCATCTACTAGCGACATAACACTAGTTGGATCTACCGTAGATGAGAAAAAAAACCAAAACAAATCAATTCCAACTACACCACGAAGAGAAAAGTCCATGAAGAAACGAAACCTACTGGTAAATAAGTTATTTTTTTTTTCGTTACACATTTAATCCTAAGTGTTGACACAAGCTCAAAATAATCAATTTTAATGTGGTTATTAATAAAATAATAATAATAATGGTTTAGTCGAAGACAATGTCCAAATAGTAATGATAATGAAGACATAAATTGATTTTTTCAAAATGTTTCTGATTTTGGAAAAACAAATTTAGTTATTAGCCACATCGCGGGTTACATAGCACACCTTTTAATTAAGAAAATTGATTGTGACATATGTGTTGGAGCACTGTTGTCAAATGAAATAACTTCGGACCATAAATTTATCGTAGCAACAGATAAAGGGGTCTCCTGTATCCTTCGAAAGATCTGATATTAATCAGTAAAACGTCCGAAGCAGTCATCAAGATTTACACCGACAATCTTCGGAAAATTAATAAACATATGTTGACTACGAAGATTTTGCGCAGCTTTGTCGGAACTGAATTATTTAGCAATATCAGTAATCATCAGCAATCATCCTACTGCGAGCCATATCACAGACCTAACTAAAGCTATTATTGAAAAATATATTAGTGTAAGATTGCATTTTTTTTTTGTAATTCTAATTTAAAAGAAGCAAGCGCATGCTACTTAATAAATACGTTTTACTTCAGGGACAATAATTAAATATTGTTGTTAAAAATTATTGTTCAATATTAAAACTATTTTTGTATTATTTACTTGTCTTTTATTTACTTACAAGCTATAGCTTATGTCTTTGTACGCATGAATAGCGTTTATCGCGGACACAGACAGCCTAGGTTCGCACAGGCAATTTATTTCGTGGACATGATTTTTATTCTTGGTATTCGGAAATCGTGTGATAATGTCGTGACTATATTGTATCTTGCCCTTTAATTTGATAGGTATTATTATTTATATGTATTTAGAAAGTCCACATTATTTGTACCCTATACCTACCCTCGTCCCGAATTTAAATCGGAACATTGCAAAACTTAAAGTAAAAAAATTACAGTAATTTTATTGATATAATTATCGACCTTGTGGTCGCCGTAACATGTTTGAGAAATAAATTGCTTTTGAGCGAGTGTGAGTGTACATCAAGCGCAGTGTTTGCGCTAGTGTGAGAACCAATAGCAAACTCGCGATCTAAGCAAGTGTAGTTTATTTGTGTGCGTAATGCGCGTACGTATGGGCCTTTTGCTTGTAGTGGAGATGGAGAGTGAGAGATAAGCGGCGACACGCGTTCTAATACGAATCGGGAACTATTTCCTTTCTAACCTCCTTTATCTGTTCTGTGGTGCAGATAAATGCTCGCAGCTCCTCTGTATGAGCAGAGGCTTTGCCAGCATTAGGACAGTAACAAAGACTATAAAACCACTTGACTGCGCATACAGTGCCCCGACGCTCGAACACTATCAGTATTTTGTCACCTATGTATAGGCTGCGGTACTAGTAACCATTGTAGTTGTGACCAAGTGTTAGACCAGTGTGCACGCTAAGTTATTACAAATTTTCATAATTTTCTACACAATTTACAACTCGGGAGCGATTTTAGTTTTCGTTGTCTTTGGTGCGCACAGATAACATAGCTATTCTTTTACTTTTTTATTACTTTTTACAGTTGTGCGCACCTTTACTAATCAGCCACATTCACACTCACATTGTTGCC
Organism: Lacanobia oleracea; assembly: GCA_950371165.1. Classification (NCBI taxonomy): domain Eukaryota; kingdom Metazoa; phylum Arthropoda; class Insecta; order Lepidoptera; family Noctuidae; genus Lacanobia; species Lacanobia oleracea. The sequence continues at coordinate 18,865,449 of OX493411.1, read as the reverse complement.
ATCTTCTCATTTCTTATTTATTATATTTTGCCCTTATGTGTTTTTTATTTTTTCTGTTTACTTATCACGTTTTAATTACTTTTATGCCGCTCCGATCGACGTCATACTTAACGCCTGCTGTCGCTGAAAACCAGCGCTGTGGCTCTGTCTCGCACACGAGTCCCAGCATTATGCTGAGCGATGGCCATTTTGCGCGAATATGACGCATATCTTCCCAATTTTTGTAATTAAGTTTTATTTAATTTCTATTTTATTTTTTTGGTATGCGTCATGCTTGGTGCAAATAAACGCTTTTTCTTTCTTTTCTTTTAGAGCCACCACTAACCATAAGCTTCCTACGCACTTGACCTTTAACTAACCAATCGCAGACGCGCATTTTCCTCGTCACCCGTATCCGAACAACATTTTCTATGCAACAACATTACATAGTAGAATGGAACAACAAATACCTGCAAGTACGTCGTCCCTCAGTACTGACACTACAGTTCCCCTGCATACAATAATCTTTGCAAATGGATACGTCGCATCTTTCCCCAGAGTATCCGCGATCGCAACTGAAACAGTGAGAATACAAATATTTGTAACTAGTTGTAACAAGTGAACGAGGTGCGTCCACTGTGCCGCGTTTTAGATACTCGAAAAATGTATCTTAGACAGCAGTATGACACTGCTGTGAAGGAAACATTGAGAAAATACAAGTCTGAAATCGTAAACTCGCATTGAGCATGCGTGCTGATAAATGTTCGCATCTCCTCTGTATGAGCAGAGTCTTTGCCAGCATTAGGACAGTAACGATCTAGTAGATTTAAAAAAAAATATCATTATCTATGCAACAAAATTACAAGGTAGAATGGAACAACAAATACCTGCAAGTACGTTTTCCCTCAGTACTGACACTACAGTTTCCTTGCAAACAATAATCCTTGCAAATGGAAACGTCGCATCTTTCCCCAGAGTATCCGGGATCGCAACTGAAACAGTGAGAATACAAATATGTATTTGTAACTAGTTGTAACTAGTGAACGAGGTGCGTCCACTGTGCTGCGTTTTAGACGCTCGGAAAATTTATCTTAGAGAGCATTATGAAACTTCTGTGAAGGAAACATCGTGTGAATACAAGTCTGACACCGTAAACTTGCTTTGAGCATGCGTGCCGAAAAATGGTCGCACCTCCTCTGTATGAGCAGAGGCTTTGTAAGCATTCGGACAGTTACAAAGACTATAAAACCACTTGACTACACATACAGTGCCCCGACGCTCGAACACTATTAGTATTAGTCGCCTATGTATAGGCTGCGGTACTAGTAACCATTGTAGTTGTGACCAAGTGTTAGACCTACAATTTATAACTCATAAAAATGCGCGGTGAAGTGGCGTGGGAAACATTCCAAGACATCTATTTACAAAAAGGATAGCATACCTTTTCTTTGGAAAGTAAAGACTACGAAAATTATTTTTGATTTAGTCAGATTATGACCCATCGCCGGGGTTTATTTAAAATGGTGGTTCCTCCTCTGTATGAGCAGAGGCTTTGCCAGCTTTAGGACAGTAAGGAGCTGGTAGATATTAAAAAAAAAATATCATTATCTATGCAACAAAATTACAAGGTAGAATGGAACAACAAATACCTGCAAGTACGTTGTCCCCCAGTACTGACACTACAGCTCCCTTTCATACAATAGTCCTTGCAAATGGAAACGTCGCATCTTTTACTCTCATAATCCTCTGTGCACTTGCAAACTGGCTTCCCCGCCTCATTCACGGAACAGACTCCGTTGTTTAAGCAGTACATATAGCACGCGTTAACTTCGCACCTTTCCCCGGAGTAACCAGCTTCACAACTGAAATAATGAAGACAAGAAACAGTATTACTCGATGAACAAGGAAACCAACAAATATTTGTGACGAGTAGTAACAGGCGAACGAGGTGCGTGGCCGGTACGAGTACGCTCAGCTACGCTGTGATTGTATAATGTGAAAAATATATAATTTCTGTGCAACACAGACTTAGTCTCATGGGTAACTTTTATTTACTGCCAATAGTTCAGGGGAAGCATGTTGAGGAGCTCGTGGCTAGATAACGACAGCCGCACGGGTCGATCTTCAAGGTTAGGCAGCGCTTGCCACGGTCGGTCTGTGGATGGGAGACCATCTTAACATACCGAGTTTCCTCCGTGCCTCGGAAAGCACGTTAAGCCGTTGGTCCCGGCAGTCATTTGTAGATCTTTGGCAGTCGTTACGGATAGTCAGAAGCCAATTAATCTGACTCCAGTCTTGCCATAAAGCAACGTGTTACCCAGGTACTGGGTTGTGGAGGTCTGGTAGGCAGCCGCTCCGTGTAAAATACTGGTATTCAGCTAAATCCGGTTTGACTGGAAGCCGACCCCAATATATTTGGGAAAAGGCTAGGCAGATGATGAGTTCAGGGTTAGCAAGTTCTCATGAATAGGAATTATTTATTGCCTCGTGTTATCTTCACTAGTACATATTGAGATGAAAATGTTTTATTTATTTATTTTTATTTATTTATTTAGGCTTATCAATGATGAGTACCGTAAAACAAACAATATGCCCGGTTTGCTTACTATTTTATCGGTTTCTACCATTTGTTATGAACTATTTGTTATTAGGGCAACATATTTATAATTTTTAGGGTTCCGTACCTCATAAGGAAAAAACGGAACCCTTATAGGATCATTTTGTTGTCCGTCCGTCTGTCTGTCAAGAACGTTTATTTCGGGAACGTGTGGGGGTATTGAATTGAAATTAAAACCATATACTCAGATGTATAGCCCCTTGCTGCTGTGAAAAATATAATCTTCTAAGTTAATTTAAAAAAGATACGGTCGTTCATGTTGCAAAAAACGTATATTTCGACACTCTCAAGGAAATCAAAATGTATATGGTATTTCCCGTTCACCTAGAACTACGAAATTTGGCAAGTTATACCTACCGTCTTATATAACAAGTATAGGGAAAAGTCTGAAAACTATACATTTGTAATGAAATCATAAAAAAACATAGCCTATATTTTAAGTCATTTGTAGCTACAAAATTGTACGGAACCCTTGGTGGGCGAGTCCGACTCGCACTTGGCCGGCTTTTTTTAATGATAACTTCATTGACACTGTCAGTTGGGCGAAAAAAACCGTTGCGAGTGGGTGGATATTTTTGGGCTTCTGTAACTTTTGCTATTGTGGCTACAGCAACAGTGTACGTTACTCCAGCTAGAAAGTAGCTTCTAGCGCGATATGAGTGATACGTATAATTAATGCGTAATTTGCTGTAAATGTGCGCCTCATAAAAAAATTGTGCGTGTTGTCGTTTTGGAAACGATTGCTGCTGGAGTAACGTTGTTCCAGCAGGAAAATTCTAAACGAATGATCCGAGAGTGAAATATTGTGCATGGTGCAAAAATGTGCGCCGAAAACATAATTTGTGCATCTTATCGCAGCGCCTAAATAAGAAAGCACATAAACTTGTCAAAAACTGTATCCGGTCCGCCTTGATGCTTGTAATGACCATAAAAAGTTACAATATTGCTAAAATTCAAAACTTCGGTGCCATAACTTTGACTTCAAACTGGCTCAACTCAAGATGTGTAGGGTAAACCAAAAACTAGTGCGTTTAGTCCAAAGGATATAGGGAAAATATTAAGCTTACATTGATTTGCAATAAGTAGATATAAAGTAAAAACCAAACATGTTAACAACGACTGGTTATCCGCCCAAGTTCGAATGTCTAGAAAAAAGCGACGATCTCATACATATTGATGACCTTCTTTATTGGACGTATTAAACCTAAACTGTTGTCCGTACACTCGCGTTCAAACGTAACTTTAGCAATGATGTGACCTAATTTTGGGGGCTAATTAAAAATAATTATATTAAATGACCGTGTGACTAAATCATATCTACTTTCTAGCTGGAATAACGAACACACGGCAACAGTGTTCTCGTGAAGGAGTAATATACCAATATAAGAAAATACTGTCGTTTTACTGTGTTATTTGATATTTTAATAAAAAGGACTAGATTTCATCAAAATAACTCAATAGGCAATGTTGCGCACTGTTTTGGAACCTTGAGTGACACAACATTGCCTGGTTGTCACTCGTTGGACTTTATCAATTACTACTCGACCCTGGCAACTTTGTCTGCTCCGTTCCTATTGGTCTTAGCGTGATGATATTATAGTTTATACCCTTGCTCGATACATTGGCTATCTAACACTAAAATAATTTTTAAAATCGGTTTAGGAGTTCCTGAGATTAGCGCGTTCAAGCAAACAAATAGACAAATACATAAACAAACTCTTCAGCTTTATATCTCCTTTATATATTATATAATTCTACTGGACGTGTGTATCTCACGGAACTCCTCTTAAACGGCTGGATCGATTTGAATGTTATTTTTTGGTTTGCGTTTATGATACGCGGTATGGATAGTATAGATTCAAAAATCAGCAGGGTAGGTAGGGTCGGTAGGGTAGGTAGGGTAGGCAGGGTAGAGTAGCCAGTTGACGGGAGCGAAGCCGCGCGGGGCAGCTAGTCTTTATATATATAATTCTACTGCACGTGTGTATGTCACTGAACTCCTCCTAAACGTCTGGACCGATTTGAATGATTTTTTTTGGGTGGCGCCCTGGATGGTTTAAATTCACAAATCTACCCGGCAAATGGCGCTGCAGTCGGGCAGGACAACGTCTGTCGAGTCCGCTAGTATTAGTACCACAGAAATATAAAAAACAAGAGAAGTGGCAAGGGGGCGTGTCGGTGTCAGCGCGGCATGCGAAAGTTGATCATTTAATACGCAAATGGCCGTCTCCGCGAACTAGCGCTTTCGACCGTGATCGTGAAAATTTATAAGAATGCCGTGTTGTTCAGTGGTTTCTTGTAAAAACCGAAGCACACACCAAATCTTTGTTAATCATGGAATCACTTATCATAATGTAAGTACAAGTATTTTACTAAATTTGTCTTTAATATCAACAAAAACAACAAATCGTAAAACACTTCTGGCTCTTACTATGTTATTTTTGTTTCCAAATATCACAACGACTGTATTATTTTTGCAACAAATACATTGCTCCTTACTGACTAGACGAGCAATGTAAAAATCACAAAAAGATACTGTATTATTCAGCGGTTGATTCGCGTAGTACGGCCGCTGCACCTTGCGATGAGTTAGTGGTGTGCGTGTGCACTAACTGATCCACTAACGATCGATAACCATGTCGATTGACGAATGAAATTTTGCTATTATAGTTTATTTATCAACCGTTTTAACCCGGATGGAAGATCGATGTGAAATAATGTTTTTTTGCGTATTTTGATTTTTAACAGTGGAGTACAGAAATGTGTAACCAACTTTCGTATAGTAAGTTAATTAAATCTTAGGTTAATAATCGGTGAAGTGTCTTTGAAGTATCGTATATTTTGTCTTATCCCCGTGCCATACTTTTTATGGTTTTTGTATTTGACTTCCGTTAAAGCTTCGAATGCGTTATAGTAATCGGCATGGTTCAGATAATATAATATCAACTTTAGCTTTTGATAAGTTAACATTTTCATGTTAATTGTTTATTATGCATGGGTGTGTGTTTTCTTGTCATATAATTATACTAATTTAATAACTAGGGTTCACTTTTAAACAAAAACCTGCATGGTAATCGCGTAACAAACTTACAGTAGGAATCAGTTTTATTAAGTCAGTTCAACAACATTCATTACGTTATTTACTTTGCTGAGCCGACCAATTTTTCGCACACATGAAGCAATATGTTTCAAAGTCAATCAGATCTAGATTGAAAGTGTGTTACACAATTAGGGCGCTGCCTCGTGGTGAGGTTTAGAAGTAGTTTAGGATAGATGTAAATGATAAATAAGTTGGTTTTACCTTTTCAGCTACTCTAAAGATGCGAATTTAAAGAAGGAATGGATTGAGCCACAGGCAAGCCACCTAATTGGTTTCCTACAAAAAGTAGTACTGTATGTTCGGTTCACTTTGAGGCGTGATTATATTGTACAGCCTAGTAGCCTTCCTCGATAAATGGGCTATCTAACACTGAAAGATTATTTCATATCGGACCAGTAGTTCCTGAGATTAGCGCGTTCAAGAAAACAAACAAACAAACTCTTCAGCTATATATATTAGTATAGATAGTAAAAAAGATATTTGTTTAGCTACATTTGTTTATTTTTATTATATTATTTCCTGTACATGTTGTTTTTCTATTTTATTTTTTTAAGTGACCCCAAAAAATGTTTTTTTACAATAATTATATTGAAGATTCGATAACTTTCCGGTTTAGTCAATCACTAGCGTATATGAGAAATAAATTGCTTTTGCACAGCACAACGATAGCGACCGTTGTTTTAGTGTGCGTGACCCCTATACTAAAAAGTATTTATTTACGTAAAACATCCGTGTTTGAGTCACATAATTCCATATGGATACCAAATTTTAACAGAATCAGTCCAATAGATCCGGAAAAAACTAGCTGTGACATACGGACAGACAGACATACACCCGAGTGATCCAATAAGGGTTCCGTTTTTACGGATGTTCGGAACCCTAAAAAGTAACTGAAATTAATATTGAACACGCAAAATCAGCTGTACCTACCTAAGTTCAGCTAATTAATTTAAAGTAACGGTACGCAGGCTTACTTGTAATTCGACGTATATTCGTCAGGTCTCAATTCTATCGTTCTCAAGATATTTGAATTTTTAGGTTTTTTCGATATTTACCCAAAATTTGTCATTTAACTCCAAATAAAAAGGAAACTACATAATATATGGAATAGGTACCATTAGAATATGATATTGTAGCTGGTACTTCAGTTAAGCCATGAACATAATAAAAGGTACTTAATTCAACAAAATTATTAAAATGACTAGTTGACCCGCGCAACTTCGTCTGCGTCACAATTTTCATTTCTGCTTCGCTCCTATTAGTCTTAGCGTGATGATATATAGCCTATAGCATTTCTCGATAAATGGGCTATCTAACACTGGAAGAATTTTTCAAATCGAACCAGTAGTTCCTGAGATTAGCGCGTTCAAGTAAACAAACAAACAAACTCTTCAGCTTTATATATTAGTATAGATATAGATTATAGAGTATAGATGAGTGATTTATGAGTAATATCGTACCAATATTTTCATTACACTCTACAAAAACTGACGTCTCGATCAAAAAATTAATATGAACTTAATCGTACAAATAAGTAAAATCAGTTATTTTAGTGAGGATCCTGAACTAAAAACACAGATGATTTTCTCTCCGTGCGCCGATTCAAACACATGCCGTGCCACGGATCACGTATCTTTAAATTGACTTTCACACCTTTTTGGAAAGTTAACAGAATAGGCAAGTTATTTGTACGATTAAGTTCATAGTAATTTTTTGAACGAGACAACATTTTTTGAAGAGTGTAATAAAACATTGGTACGATATTATCTTTAAATCACTCATCATTTTAACAATTTTGTTGAATTTAGTACTTTTAATTATGTTCACAGCTTAATTAGAGTGCCAGCTACAATATCATATTCTAAAAGTACCCATTCCATACACATTTTTCTTTTTATTTGAAGTTTAATGTCAATTTTTGGGTAATAATCGAAAAAACTTTAAAATTCAAATATCTCGAGAACGATTGAATTTGGCCACCCTTATCAGCACCTGACGGATATACGTCGAATTACAAGGAACCCTGTATAGGAATATAAAAATCATAGTTGCCAAAATGTGGTGTACTAGTAGGTATAGAATTCTGCAAAACTCTTCGGGGGTTGATTTGTGTGGTAAGTATTCAAGTGCGTCTTAATTCTATTTCAGTTGAATGAAAAAACGGAAAACAATAAAAAACGGAGCACGAGAAAACCAGGAGCGATCTTGTGTGAAACAAAGATATTTCATCTTGTTGAATTGATTACCTAAAGTCTATTTTTTAATTTCGGAGACTAAATTGACACGTGCAAATGTCAAAACTGACTTAAATGCTATTGTAATCTACGTCAGTTTGCCATTTGCACTTGTCAATTTAGTCTCCGGGATTTAAAAACAGACTATAAGTGTCTTCGAACATACTCAAATATGTTCTGATAAAACCATGTTATAAAAATTCGTTTTTATTAAATTAATAATTGTGAGTTTGAAAAAAGTATTAAAAATTTAAAACGTAATCAGTAAAAATATTGTACGACTTTGTTTTAAAATCGTACAAAATTAAATTCTCAATAATCCTGAGCACACTAATAAAACGCACGCTAATAAAGGCCCACGCCTGCCAACGAACATTCGATGCGTAAGTCGGCGAGAAGAACGTCGTAAGCGCCGCGGATGGCGCGTCACTTACGCGTTGCATTCATTAAGTCGGTATAATAAAATCACCGGTTGATTGTTTTAGTCACTGCTTTGTTATTATGAGTATTTATCACGAAATAAGTAAAGTTTACACGTATTATAGTCGATGCTATTAAAGGGAGCTCGTGGCTAGATAATAACCGCCGCACGGGTCGATCTTCAAGGTTAAGCAACGCTTGCCAAGGTTGGTCTGTGGATGGGTGACCATCTTAACATAGCGAGTTTCCTCCGTGCCTCGGAAAGTACGTTAAGCCGTTGGTCCCGGCTGTCATTTGTAGATCTTTGGCAGTCGTTACGGATAGTCAGAAGCCAGTTAATCTGACTCCAGTCTTGCCAAGAAGTACCGTGTTACCCAGTTAATTGGTTGTGGAGGTCTGGTAGGCAGCCGCTCCTCGTAAAATACTGGTATTCAGCTAAATCCGGCTTATTGGAAGCCGACCCCAATATAGTTGGGAAAATGGCAGTGGCTAGGCAGATGATGATAATAGTCGATGCTATTAAACTTTACAAGAATCAGAACACGCCACTTAGGTACTAGTTTGCGGGTTTTTAAATTATTCAGACGGAACAAATTAATGCAGGTATTACTCGCGCTCCGTATCGAAGATCTACTTACCTGCATTTAGGATGTCCCTCAGCACTGACGCTGCAGTTTCCTTGGAAGCAGTAGTTGTGACATATTGAACCGCGGCGTTCCTCCACATCCGGTATTAGACTCTTCAGCGCTTCACAGGAATGGTTCCCCAAGGTTTGTTCCTCAATTGTATAGTTGGCTGCTGTAAGTGGACAGTCCCAAAAGTCTCTGCTAGACTGTGAGTAAACAACTGGCGCCACATCGTGTTGTTGACGCTTTGGTAACCGCACAATGGCTTTTTGATTGTAGTTCCTCCAGTAAATGAAATCTTTTGATACGGTTAAAGCACCTGAGTTATATGATCCTATGAAATAAAATGTTTTTCTGTTTTTTCCATTCAAGTCGGCACTTTCAATGGAATACTGATAAGGATATGTAGTTCTCTCAATCCAGTACATTTTCTCCGATTGTTGGTCAATAACCAAACTCCATCGCCAGTAAACATAAGCGTCAATTAAAACTTCTCTCTCGGAGCCATCAAACGCAGCCCTCTGTATGTTATACTCTGTGGTCCAGTAAACATACCTGTAATTTTAAAATAACTGTAAATATTGACAAAGTTCAACACGAATCTTTAAACTACAGTTAATTGTTATATTAGCGACGTACCCTCCACAGCTGTCTACAGCTATAGCCCCGCAGTAGTGATTCGACGTAACTATAAGATTTCCGTCAACTGCTGTGTTAGACGATGCAGACTTTAATGACAACGAGTATATTTTCTTGACTTCAGTCCAAAATAGTAATTGTGTGAGCGGGTCGTAGGCGAGACGAGCGACAGTACTTGTTTGTTTCATTACTAAAGTTTGCATCTTTCTCGTTGTGAGGTCAAAGCTGTATATGGAGAACTGTGCGTTGTCATAGTCGGAAAACAGCACCCTGAAGTGAACTGGATCGTACGTGACAGCAGAGATATAATGAGCCGACGGAATGTCTTCAACGTGCGTTACAGTTCCGTTGTAATAGAATTCTAATCGTGTCTGTTCGCCCACGACGATGTCTGAAACACGAAAATAACATTTTTCTTATCCGTTTGCTAAACAGAGCTGCAGAGCTTCCCATTAGTCTTCACTATCACTTCATCTAGTCTAGTCTATACTAATATTGTTAAGGTGGATGCTCCAGGGTGGCCCGCGAAATTCAAATATTTTTATGTTTTTTGCAATTTGCCAGTCAGTGTGAAGCTGTATGTGGACCAAATGCGTTCTGCGACCGTAACGCGTATTTATCTAACAAATTATAACCATTTTAATCATCAATATAGCCCTCTAAGTTCATGTAGTTCGAAAGAATGAATATTTCAGAAATAATGGCTTTTTTAACCTTAGCCTATAGCCTTTCTTGATAAATGGGCTTTCTAACACTGAAAGAATTTTTCAAATCGGACCAGTAATTCCTGAGATTAGCGCGTTCAAGTAAACAAACTAACAAACTCTTCAGCTTTATATATTAGTATAGATAGATATAGATGTAAATCAATTTCGAATGTCACAAGTCATTAGGTAAATAAGTGATTGTTATAATAAAGTGAGTAGTTGCTTTAAATAACTACAGCATTAATCAGTAAAACGTGCCATTGGATGTCATTCTTCACCAATAAAAAAATATTTATTTCCAGAAACTCCACAGATAGGTTTAGATGAGCTTTCGCTTACGGGCTAGTGCTAGCCCAAGGTACATAATGCACTATGTATTTATTCTGGGCGGCACATAGCCTAACTCCCACATGTGGATGGTCAATGTCCTTTTCAACTGTTTACCAATTACGGTTCTTGAGATACAGCCCGGTGACAGACAGACGGACGGATGGATGGACTGACGGACGGACGGACGGAAGGATGATCGGACGGACGGACGAACAGCGGAGGCTTATAGGTTTTCCTGTTATCTTTAAAACTTCAAAACTATTTATCTTAAAATTATGAAAATATAAATGAAACCCTCACAGTAAGTCCTTTCATTTGATATAATTATATGTCACACGATACAGTTTGAAAACTTTTTTTAATTTTCTTGTTTGACCTCCAAATGAATACTAAACATACTCGTATATTTATTTACGTAACGCGTCCGTGTTTGGGTCACAGAAGACCACATGTGTAACAAAATTCAACAGAATCGGTTTCGTAGATCCGGGGAAAACTGGCTGTGAGAAACGGACGGACAGACAGACAGACAGACAGACACCCGAATGATCCTACAAGGGTTCCGCTTTTTACGTATTTTCGGAACCCTAAAAAGGCTTTGATCGCAAGCCTTTATGCCAGCCAGCCCTTTTTTATTGTTTCTTTGTACCTGGAGTAGTGCGATGAGCCGATCAATCGGAATAATACTTTCAATTTTATTTTAAAGATTATGGTCTGTCTACTAACAAATAATTCTCAAACAAACATACAGTTTTTATCTTTATACCTAATATTATTTAATATTTTCTTTGGGTCTCTATGAGCCTTACTGACTTTGATTAAACCCCATCTGTATACATAATTAATCTGAACATATTGGCCTTTTAAGAACCATTTCAAAATGTGTAAATTCAACTTCATTTTCCGAAAATATGTTAGCAAGTGCAATTCGTTCAGTACCTAATTAATAGATAATCATTTTAATCGTGTGTCTGTTACCTTACAGCTGGTATCGATAAGTAACTCGTTATACGCATCACAATTCTTTATTTCCATTCTGTACCGATTGGAAATAAAGTATTTTTGCAACATTTATTTTTATGCCTAAAGATTACAGGAAAACCTATATGAAGTCTGTAGTGCTAAAATAACTAGCTAAAAAAATTAAATTGGTTCGGAACCAACTCGCACTTGGCCAGTTTTTTTCCAAATAAAAATAAAACAGAATATATTATAAAATACCTACTTTTCTCTTGCCTGTCCAAATAATATGATACTTTATTTTTCTCAAAAAACGTTGGCAACCCTACACATGGCAGTGGTCATATCTAATCATTACAATGATTGAATATCATTATTATTATTATTTAAAGGTGATTCCAATCTATCATTATTTAAATGTACAACTCAAAAGTAGTTCCAGGATGACTTTGATCGTGCCTTCTTGTGCTTTTCAAATTATATTACCTTTTATTATATTAATTCATGCAATGTTGATCATAATAATTATTACTTTTTTGTTAACTGTACTTTTCCTCTTTCTCTGGTGGTCAAAAATAATATAGGTTTAGTCCGAGACCGTGGTCCCGGTCCCAAACGCGCCTCGACCCGTTTCATGGCGCATTTTTTCTTCAAAATCATGATATGAAGAAAAAATATGACGACGGGGTGTTTAACCAGAATTTAGGTACCTGTATCACATAATAGGACAAAAAATCACCAAATCCAAATTTGGATTTGTTTCCCACGGGTCGATCAGGTTAAGCTACGCTTGCCAAGGTTGGTCTGATGGATGGGTGACCATCTTGGTGACTAATTGACCATTTCGATTTAAAATTTTTGAGATTCCAATGAGACTCCGAGATTTTAGGCGTACCTTGAATATAACAGTGAACCAGTCACACGGGTCGATCTTCTAGGTTAAGCAACACTTGCCGAGGTCGGTCTTAGGATGGGTGACCATTTAAAAAAAATTCCTACAGGAATGGGAAAAACCGGTATACGCGCGTACGAAGTCGCGGGCAAAAGCTAGTAAATAATAAACTCTTCAGCTTTATATATTAGTATACAAATAGAATTATAGATATATAAAAATTACAGTAATAGTGTGTGTATATTAGGTACTCGACTGCGTCACTGTAAAAATGAACCCTCAAAATAAAGTCCTGTCCGTTTCGTTACTTATTTTAACATTTTCGTATGCCACATACTTACCTGGTAGAGTATTAAAATACATGAACGAAAATGAGTACGATTTTAAGAGCGAGTCGGTTTTAAGATTCTGTACCCAAAGCCTCCGCTGTCCGTACGTCCGGCCATCCGTCCGTCCGTCCGTCTGCCAGCGGGCTGTAGGTATCTAAAGAACTGCTAGTCTGTTCTGTAAGTAACCATTTCGATATCGAGCTTCATCGATTGAGATAGCTCACAAAGTGAACTTTATTGCACACAGCATAAAGGTCTTATGTTTACCTCGTTGAGACATGTAAATGTTGTTACAGAATAGGGGTACTGTTATAAGTAGACAGATGAAATTTTCATGGAGTACGTATTTCTATTGCCGCAATAACAACAAATAATATAAATTAAATTGGCTCCCATATATGAAACGTGTTTTTATCGGTTTATGAATCGGAACCCTTCGTGTGAGAGACAGACTCGCACTTGGCCGGTTTTTTTTCTTTTATTATTTTGATTGCGAACAGCTACGAAGAAAGCGAAATGATATTCAAGTGCTTATACGAGTGTATAATTGCTTGAGATTTCGCTGTTCGTAGAGTAGTTGTAAGGACTACCTAGATAGACTTTAGAGCTGCTTGTGAGATAATTAAACGCACTGATTAATACAATCGAGCAGGCGTCAGACTTCACCAGATGCTGTACAAACTAATCTTGAATTTATTTGCAACGGTTTTTCTGAAAGTTATATTGAAAGAAATAAGGAAATCTTATATTAATATATCTAATACTAATATATAAATCTGTACAGTTTGTTTGTTTGTTTGCTTGAACGCGCTAATCTCAGGAACTACTGGTCCGATTTGAAAAATTCTTTAGTGTTAGATGGTCCATTTATCAAGGAAGGCTATAGGCTATAATATCATCACGCTAACACCAATAGGAGCGGAGCAGTAACGAAAATTGTGACACAGACGAAGTTGCGCGGGTCAACTAGTCGTTTTATATAACTTTAGCACAGCAGATATACGTGTGTTCAGAGCACATCCTGACACGGTGCACAAATCCTGACACCGTTAGGGTAGGTGGCATACGACCACCGGTTATCCTCTGAGCATCACTATGAATATTATGAAAATTTTTGTCTATGCTTCTTAGAGAAAAGCAGATATTAATAGCTCTTTAAACATAACAGGAAAACCAACAAGAAGTTTATTGTAATAACATGATGGGTAAGGAACCCCTTGCACGCCCGTCCGACTCGCAGTTGGCTGGTTTCATTCTTAATAATTTCCTTGTGTTTTTAGTTGAGTATGTATTGGTCCGTGAAGTCGCTGATGAAGGGTGACCTACCTCTATCCCTGAAGCGCAAACACATCGACACGTGCATTCCGCCCATCTTAACCTACTCATCATCATCATCTGCGGTCGGCTTCCAGTCAAGCCGGATTTAGCTGAATACCAGTATTTTACGAGGAACGGCTGTCTACCAGACCTCCAAAACCCATTAACTGGGTAATATGGTACTTCATGGCAAGACTGGAGTCAGATTTACTGGCTTCTGACTAGCCGTAACGACTGCCAAAGATCTACAAATGACAACCGGGACCAACGGCTTAACGTGCTTTCCGAGGCACGCAGGAAACTCGGTATGTTAAGATGGTCACCCATCCACAGACCAACCTTGGCAAGCGTTGCTTAACCTTCAAGATCGACCCGTGCGGCTGTTATTATTTAGCCACGAGCTCCTCACCACATGCGGTACTCCAATGACTCCCCAAAAGCCTTAGCAAAGTGGAAAATGTGTCAATAAATTCATATCATTGTAATTCAGTATTTTATTTGATATCCCTGTCATCATACGGATGTTTGTGAAATGTTATCCATCTTAACCTACTTCGGTGCGCAAACGTGGTCCCTGACCGAGTCTCAAAAGTCCAAACTCAAGGTTTGTTCTATATGTTAGGCTCAACGATCGAATACGTTACACCATGATACGATCCAAAACGGATTGCCGATGTGGGCAACGAATCTGTCAAGTTGAAATGGGATTGGGCGGGTCACATAATTATGTAGGATGCATCAAGACAGATGGGCTAGAGTCATTACGCAGTGGGAGCCAGAGGACGGGCGCCGTCGCCGAGGAAGGCCTACGAAACGACGCGTGACGACTTGGAGGCGTTCATGACGTATGGGACAGAGAAAGCAATAGACCGGGAAGAGTGGGAGGCTATGGGAGATACCTTTGCCCTGCAGTGGGACAGTATAGGTTAAAAGAAATATATTAATAGTTAAATAAGAACGGTTCAGGTATGGGTTAATAATTCAGTCATGAAAAACTAAAATAAAATGACAAACAATGATAGTCGTTCCCGGCGCTTGTACTTACCCCAGGAGAAGGAATGCGCCAGTCCCGCGTACAGGGCCAGCACCGCCAACACACGCGTGAACATCTTGTACTACTATATACTATTATACTCTCGACGAACACAAAAGCAATGTGTTAGTTTCTGTCCACCCGAAGCTTTATATAGGCAGCTACATAGGTATGCCATGTAACTCTTTCCTGTTAAATTGGTGATTAAGGAATTTTGGCTGGGTTTATCCTAATTAGGAATAAAATATTAATAGATACCTATAGAGGTCCGGAATCCGGAGTCTGTGATAGCTACAACCTGAGTGAATAAGTTATTTATAGACAAGCGTGCTCCATCTTCGACCACATCATCTCTTACCATCAGGTGAGATAGTGGTCAAACGCGTGCCTATCAATAGTAAAAAAAAAAAAAAACCAAAGAGGTTCGAAATTTTTTCCTATGGGAGCTATCATATTCCCTAACATATTTCGTAGCGTATGATGTAACATTTATACAGGGTGATTTTTTAAAGTGTGCCTTCAGGGCCAAATCCGATACTATGAGGAATATCGAAAAACGCTGAAAGGAATTTTGAGCCCGATTTTGATGAAAAGCAAAACTGCATCAAAGGGTTTTTGAAAAATCGTTGATCCTACCCAGGAATCAAACCTGCAGCTTATAAGGATCAAATTCTTGGAGAAATAATACATGGCAAACTAAAGGAAAAGCTCATATAAAAAATACTTTTTTTATTGTCAAAGAAAAAATATCGACAAAATATTTTTTTAGATCAATTATGCAGTTTTAGTTATCATCAACATCGGGCCTGAGAAGCCACAACTTTATTATTGGATTTTTTTAAAAATATCAGTAACCTACGGTTTAGGTAGGTAGCTTTCGTCAGACATTATTATTATATTTAGTATGTGTTACGTCACTGCGTCCGTGGCATCACAGACCCTATCATAAAACCAGCGCTGTGTTATTTATTTTTAAATTTCGCAGCCTATGCTGAGATAGGGACCTTCTTGGCCTCGCACAGACTAAAATGTTTATAGACTAAGTAATTCTGTTAATTTAATTAAATTTACATCTGTCTGTTTAGTGCGAGTCTCAAATAAACATTTTTTCTTTCTTCCTTTAGACATTTTAAAACAAATTTGTTAAAAAACCGGCCAAGTGCGAGTCGGACTCGCACACGAAGAGTTTCGTATCGTAAACCTTATTTTTTTTTCTGTCTGAGTTGATTGAATGAAAGGTAAATTACGGTTTACGATTTATGACGTATTAAAAAAAAACTACTAACTAGATCTCGTTCACACCAATTTTCAGTGGAAGTTTGCATGGTGATGTACATCACATATGTTTTAGTTTTATCATCATCTGCCTAGCCTTTTCCCAACTATATTGGGGTCGGCTTCCAGTCAAACCGGATTCAGCTGAATACCAGTGTTTTACGTGGAGCGGCTGCCTACCAGACCTCCACAACCCATTAACTGAGTAACACGGTACTTCATGGCAAGACTGGAGTCAGATTTACTGGCTTCTGACTATCCGTAACGACTGCCAAAGATCTACAAATGACAGCCGGGACCAACGGCTTAACGTGCTTTCCGAGGCACGGAGGAAACTCGTTATGTTAAGATGGTCACCCATCCACAGACCAACCTTGGCAAGCGTAGCTTAACCTTAAAGATCAACCCGTGCGGCTGTTATTATTTAGCCACGAGCTCCTCATATGTTTTAGTTTTATCATTCTCTTATTTTAGAAGTTACAGGGGGGGACACATTTTACCACTTTGGAAGTGTCTCTCGCGCAAAAAATTTCAATTTAGATCATAATCATTTTTAAAGATCTATCCATAGATACCCCACACGTATGGGATTTTCAGTTCTAAGTATAGGGAACCCCCAACATTATTGTTTTTTTTTTATGTGAAAATCTTAATGCGGTTCACAGAATACTTCTACTTACCAAACCAAGTTTCAATAGTATATAGTCCTTATACTTTCGGAAAAAAGTGGCTGTGACATACGGACGGACAGACAGACAGACAGACATGACGAATCCATAAGGGTTCCGTTTTTTGCCATTTGGCTACGGAACCCTAAAAATGAGAGCTTTCCTTTAGCTTGTCATGTGTTATTACTTCCCAGAGTTTGATCCTTATTAGCTACACTTTTAGATGGTGTAATAATATCTACAGGGTGTGTGGTTTTCTCAATAGTAGTAGGTTTTTTCAATCGTAGTAGTTTCAATAGTATATAGTCCTTATACTTTCGGAAAAAAGTGGCTGTGACATTCGGACGGACAGACAGACAGACAGACATGACGAATCCATAAGGGTTCCGTTTTTTGCCATTTGGCTACGGAACCCTAAAAATGAGAGCTTTCCTTTAGCTTGTCATGTGTTATTACTTCCCAGAGTTTGATCCTTATTAGCTACACTTTTAGATGGTGTAATAATACAGGGTGTGTGGATTTTTCAAAATCATCCGGTTCGATTCCTGGGTAGGCACAACGATTAAAAAAAAATCCAATGATGCTGTTTTAATTTTCATCAAAATCGGGCTCGAGGCTCCTTTCAGTCATCATCATCATCTGCCTAACCTTTTCCTAACTACATTGGGGTCGGCTTCCAGTCAAACCGGATTCAGCTGAATACCAGTGCTTTACGTAGAGCGGCTGCCTATCAGACCTCCACAACCCATTAACTGGGTAACACGGTACATTTACTGACGTCTGACAATCCGTAACGGCTGCCACAGAGCTACAAATGACAGCGGGGACAAAATCATCCTGTATATGGGTAGAGGAAAATTAAACATACAAAACATATTATTAACATGGTGTTCCAAAGTGTCACGTTGCTGAGACATTTAGAGGTAATGTTGCCATGTGAGAACAAGGAATATTATTAAAAGTTAACTAATCACGTGACTATGTGCACGTGTTCTGATTTTAACTTTCTTCCAATTAATGATTAAAGCTAGCTATTTTGAATTTAATCTAATACATATATGAGCACATAATAATTATAAATGATAGCCATGATTGTCTCATGTTGATTGTACCACAAAATATCTCGACAACACGTGACCTTTCAGGGCACTGTGTACTAACGTTTTGTTTCTTGAAATGTCTCTACCCATACATGCATGTAAGATCGCCGCAACTTTGAGAAAAAAAACCGGTCGAATTTTCATCAGCGAGGCCTATATTCGTCAGAGATTTTTTTCGGGAAAAGAAGTATAGACGGCACTCTGCGATACAAAGCTACATAGCTTTGTATCAATGTACTCGGATCAGTACGTCCTGCCTTTACAAACACAATAATGTAGAGCAACTTCCCAGAGCCCCCGACATTGTTTATCTTCTCAGTAGCAAGATGTGTCGGAGAGAATAGAGTTAGTATGTACAAGTTATATAATTTGAACGTGCGTATTCCTGCAGGCTTGAGGCGACGACGTATAATTTACAGGTATCAGTGCTCGTTACAAAATATATATTTATGTGTAAGTACTGATTTTAATGGGATTTTTGTCATAATATTGTTAAAAATAATTAATTGCCTAAATAATGTTTAACAAACTAATAAGTAAATAAAAAGAAAAATAACAGACTTAGAGCTGTAGTGCTATTCTGTAACAACAGTTTCATGTCTCGACAGCGGAATCCGAGGTGAGTATAATTAGGTCAAACGTAAGACCTTTATGTTGTGCGCAATAAAGCTCACTTTGTGAGGTTTGTTACTCAGGTGAGGCTCAATATCGAAATGGTTATTTACAGAATAAACTAGCCCTTTACTTCGCAAGGAAACAAAATCTGCATTTTTATGTTTTTATTTAGTTTATACTACTCTGTCAAGAAAGTACCGGGAAAAGATCAATAATACACAAAATGTCTGTTATTCATCCAAATATATTTTATCACTTTCAAAGTATGCTCCTTTAGAAACGATACACTTGCGCCAACGAATAATCCATTCATCAAAACATTTTTTAAACGCTGCTTCCGAAATTGAGTTCAGTTCTCGCCGCGAACTCTCCTTTATGTCTTCTATCGATTGAAAACGGGTGCCACGAAGTGGTAATTTTAGTTTAGGAAAAAGAAAAAAGTCAGCAGGAGCCATATCTGGTGAATATGGTGGTTGCTGGATGGTATTTGTTGAGTGTTTGGTTAAAAATTCGTTCACAATGATAGCCTTGTGCGAAGGCGCATTGTCGTGGTGCAAAATCCAAGAATTTTCTTTCCACAAATCTGGCCTTTTTCATCGAATTTGCTCTCTTAAACGCCGCATAACGCTCAAATAATATTCTTTATTTACCGTTAGACCTTCCGGTAAGAATTCAGAGTGCACAACACCGCGATAGTCAAAGAAAACAGTCAACATGACTTTGACTTTTGATCGACTTTGGCGTGGTTTTTTCGGTTTCGGTTCAGTTGGAAGGCGCCACTCCGAAGCTTGTTGACTAGTTTGCATGTCAAACTCGTAAACCCACGTCTCGTCACCAGTAACAATGCGTTTCATGAATGTTGGGTCCGAACTGACTCGTTCTAGCATGTCCTCAGCGACTTTCATGCGATTGAGTTTTTGGAGAAAATTCAGATCTTTTGGGACTAGCCGAGCAGCAACATGTTTCATACCCAAATGATTAGTTAAAATGGTACGGATCGACTCGTGAGATACAGAAAGTTCGGCGGCTATCTCTCTCAGAGTTGAATGAGGATTTTCAGTCACTATTTCCTTCACTTTTGCGATGTTAACTTCAGTTGCAGACGTTGACGGCCTACCAGAGCGAGGCAAATCTTCCAGCACATCTCGACCGCTTTTGAACGCTTTGAACCACTCATAAGCACAAGTTTTTGATAAATTCGATTCACCGTAAGCCTTCTGTAACATTTTCAGTGACTCCGAACACGAAATTCCATTGGCGATGCAAAATTTAAGACAAACTCTTTGTTCGATATTTTTGTCCATTATGAAATTCGCAATACACACTATATATGGTATTACTATAACCAGCACTGTATTTAATATAAATAACAGATGCAACTCAAACTCCGCGCCAAAATGTAAAACAATGGTGCCAATCTAACAACTACAAAAAAACAAAAATTTGAATTTGGAACCATAAACAAATCATCCATTCCCGATACTTTTTTGACTGAATGTATGTGTCTAAATAGTGTATACATGTACAAAAAATAAGTAAATAAATTTAGTTTGTGTAACTTTTGGAAAAACATACGTTAAAAATACTCAACGTTGCGATGTATTGAAAACAGTAGGTGATAAAATGAACGTTGAGTATTTTCAACGTCGCGATATTATGTAGGTTTTTGAGACTTTTGTAAAATAAACACTTATTCACAATTATCACACATTTATTATCAAAAATAAAATTGAAAAAGACATAAAAAGGACAATCAGTCATGATTATGATAAAAAGTGAAGGATATATTACCTAAAAGGTACCTACTGTAATATATGATAGTTATAAAAACAGTTTCTTTTAGATACAAAACAAAGCCGTAAGTTACATTTTGTACAATTCACATTTGTATAACCTGTTTTACAGAATTTGCAACGCCCATAGGATATAAATGTAGGCCAGTGACCTGTGTTGTCATACCTGACTGAATCAGGAGGTCTTGGAGCACAAGCAGTTTGTATGTGCTGCTTGGCGTTGTCGACTTTTTCGTTAGTTTGTCTAATTCGGTTTTTGTGTAACAGTTCATTTGCAATTTGAACTCTAAACATTTTCAAACTAAGACATTTTTTTGCATCTGGGCTTTCCCTTCTGTATAATAACCAGGCATTGTTTACGCATATGTCAAGAGTCTGGGAGAAAATCGCCATGTACCATCTTTTGGTTTTGAAAGCAGATCTGTACAATGCAATCAACATATCTGCCAAGTCTACACCGCCCATGTGAGCGTTATATTCTTTTACTATTCGAGGACAATTCACTTCAATCTTAGCTTTACTTTCTTTGCAATATCTTTGAATTTTCCCCAACGGATAAGAGTCAACAAATGAACTTGCTAGAGTGACCACCTTGTTATACAGCCATTTCACAACAGCTATTTTATTGGTATTGCAAACGACCTGTTGACTTGTACCTCTATCTTTTTTGGACAATTGCTTGTCAGTCAACATTTTACTTTGACAACCTCGCAGGCGATTGGCTTTTATAGTTCCTAGGCTAAAAATGCCGTACTGTTCGCGTAAATGGTGAATCAACTCTAATGAAGTAAAAAAGTTGTCAAAGTAAACTGTTGCTGGCTTCGCTTCTATTGTCTGACAGAGCGCCAAAACAACTTTCGCTCCAAGACCTAAACTATTTTCATAGTCTGTGAAAGTGTTATTTCGAAAGGTGTCCTCCCCAGCGTAAGGAATAAAATCGTATACTAGCCCAGATACGCCAGCTCTCACAAATATTTTAAACCCCCATTTTTTGGGTTTTTTCGGCAAGTATTGACGTCTACTGCCTGCCCTAGTACCTTTATAGGGTACCATCATTTCGTCAATGCTGTATCTACTTTCTTCTTTAAGTTTTAGGCAATTGCGTCTTACCATTTCTAAAAGTGGCCGAACTTTAAAATAACGATCATCATTCATATCCAAGTTGTCCACAAAGTGAAGATATTTTCTGATTTTTTCGTACATTTTGACCGGCATGATGTCTGCGATCGGGGGATATCTTAATTCACGACTCCAATAATCCTTATAGGATGGCATTTGTACTACGCCCATCATAAGAGTAATGGCTAAAAAGTCCCGTATATTATCATTAGTGACATTTGCGCATTTGGCAGCATCATTTTGTACTGAATATAAGTTTGTATGATCTGTAATCAAATGAATAACATCTTCTGAAAAAAATTGTAGAAGTAGTCTAAAGGGGACATCGTACTTGAATCAATCGGAACCTCAAGTACAGTTGGTTCGATATGTGCTTCATGTCTAAATTTGTCAGTTTTCCATTTGAATAACAACGGTTTCCTCACATACTTTTTTGTTTTCTTAGTAACAATTTTAGGTGTTGTATTTGCTCGCCTTTTGGAACGTGTCGCTGGAGATACATTTGTAGGAACTTGTGGGGATAAGACAGATGAAACTTGAGGTGATAAAATGGACGAAACTTGAGGTGATAAAATAGACGAAACTGACTGGAGAACTGGAAGTTGATGAGATGTTTTATCTGGAGGGAACATGTTATTCATGACGGGTGTCAATGGAACAGTTTCTTCAACATCGGATAAGAAAGGCGTGGGAGACTCATTTCTAGAACTATCAAGGTCCAAGTCATTAAGTGATGAAGGGTATGACCTGGGTTCGGAGCTAGAATAAGAGTTTTCACGTTTTTTTGTCCTGTCTTCAAATATAACTTCATCGTCAGTACTGGTACTGCTACTGTCTGACGGAGCATTCTCTGGAGGAACTAGTGCCATAATTTTGCGTGTTCTTTGCCATATTGGCTTAGTCTGAAGCAAGCAAAAAAAAAACATGCAAACCACACCCAAAGCATGAGAAAACACCAATATATAAAATAAAATGTTAATATAACTACATGCTAAGAAAAGTGTTAGCAAAGCCGCAATGTTGAACATGCTCAACATACATCTTACGAAGTACTTTACTGATTACGTCGCAACGTTGAGAATGTTCAACGTATCACTTTTTTATGAACTCTGTTCTCGTAAGTTAGTCAATAAAATGAAGTTATTTGTAATCATAATACTAAAATAGCTTTCTAAAAATAAAATACTGAAGTCCACTATCAGAAAAAACTCTCAAAAGTATTTTTATAGAATAAAATTACCTGCAATCCGCGAAGTCGCTGCGACCGTGACGCCATTTTGTACAACACTGACGTAAAATGCGTTCAGAAATGTCAAACTGTTTTTTTTTACAATTACGTTTAGTTATTCGTTGTAGGCATTAAATAAAAACTTTTAAAAAGTTACAATTTTTTGAACAATATTTTTTTTAAGTAAACGTTGAGCCGGCTTATCGTTGCGAGCTAAAGGGCTAGCTGGTCGTCGTACGCATGACACTTGGCTAGTTTATTTACTAGATGTAAATAACGAAAATGAAAGTCTGCCAGGATGTGGGAGGGGAAAGGATGCCAGGGGGTGCTAAACTACCTCCGTGTGTTATGAAATACGTTCCAGACAACACCACAACAAATTGACCGTCGGCCCAAGCTAGTAAGTACGCGTAATATTGCTCACCTTCATAGTAGGTACGCACTGCATACACAGTACACTACTCTTCTCCGCACATATTTTCTTTGAGGACATACGTAAGTTAAATGTGAGAGCTCTGGGATCTGGGATCTTAGACTATTACTCATTATAAATTGAACGTGTAACAATTATGTACTTTATATTTTTAGAGTAGTGTATTATTTGCGAAAATAAACAAATAAAGGAAAGTTTTGTGATATTGTGGGCTACTGCCACAATTAAGAATGGGGAAAACTGAGGGTCGGCAACATTCTAATTAGATAGGTAAGCCAAGTTTTAGCGGCAAATCATTATGAAAATGATAACGAATATAAAATAAAAAACCCGTACCTAAAAATGTTGTTTTTTTGCAATTATTTGGCGGTTTGTGAGAGCTTATCGCGAATACCGACTGCGCTCCTTTCTATTTCCTATAGGTAACATGAGCATGGCAACAGCGAATGATTATGTTGTGCACGTCGCGCTATTAATATAATGAGTAAAGATTGAATGCTGCTCGACGGCTAGCATATTTATTTATTTAAACTTTATGCACTAGTAAACCCTGTACAAAGGCGAACTTAATGCCGGAGGCATTTACTACCAGTTTCACCACTGCGG
The DNA here is from genome assembly GCA_950371165.1 of Lacanobia oleracea. Lineage (NCBI taxonomy): Eukaryota > Metazoa > Arthropoda > Insecta > Lepidoptera > Noctuidae > Lacanobia > Lacanobia oleracea. Next base: position 18,841,429 of record OX493411.1, on the reverse strand, counting down.
CATCGCTGTACACAAGGCTGAATCCTTAGAGAATAGCATAGCAGTCGACCTTAGGGTGGTGCCGAGACAGCATGGTATCTTTTCTTTATGTTGCACATAAAGAAAAGACAAACAAAGAGAAAAAAGAAATACAGTTACTGAGTGACTGAGTGAAATGTTGAAGGTCTTCATTAAAAAATGTAGGGACTAACAGAGGATTTCCCAAAATTCCTACGGAAACAGGAAAAAAGGGAGAGGCGCGTACGAAGTCGCAGGCAAAAGCTACTCTATAATAAATACATAGATACCTACATACATACACATAAACAAAATTAACCACGTTATTAATAAAACAAGAATCCAACGAATTAGCGCTGTAATGACTCTTCCAACTTCTTGCGAATGTGCTCACGTGCCTTCACCTTAAAGAACAACCGACTGGTTGCCGTCCTGATGTTCAGAGGGAGCGCATTCCAAAGGAAGATTGCTTGGACACAGAAAAAGGAGTAGATCAACCCATAGTGGAGTGAGGGACAGCGTAAAAGGAGATTAGGTATTAGTAGAGCGAAGATATTACTGTGCGCAAAGCAAATGACTTGAATTTGTGAAGTTAGATAAAAGGGAGAGAGAAGAAGGCCTCAGCGCTCTGCGCTGATGAATGGGTAACCATTTTAATAGAGATCGATGCGCGAACAGATGATCATACTTACGCAGACTAAAGACGAATGGAATGCAGTTATTTAGAAGGTTGTCAAGTATTGAGGAGATCTGCATTCAGGTCGTAGTAGTACAACACCATAGTCATTCATGGGGAAAATTAGGAACTGTACAAGCATTGCCTTTATGTGAGCTGGGAGATGTTTCAGTCGATATAGTGACTCTGACACTGAGACTTGCCTACGCCAAACAAGACCGGTGTCGACAAACAAACCAAGATCCTTAACCTTGGAGCCAACATATCACTTGAGAACGGCTGGACTGGTTTGTTTTTCTGTCTCTTTACATAGCATAACATCACACATCATAACCTCACGCCTGCATCGCCGAAGGGTTAGGCAGAAGATCAGTCATAAACTCAAAACTAGAGATCGGATATTCAGATGCATATTTGCCCTAAGTTAAGAATTTGGCTATTATGGAAAGAACTTTTGTATCGAAATAATCCCACAATTTCGGGATCAACCAATTTAATTCTATGATCCGTGAGATGAAGTAAACCCGATTGGACACACATGACAGTTGCTTTATTAAAACGCAGTACAGTCGCCTTTCCCTAGTTTTATTATCAGAAAAAAACCGGTCACGAGCGAGTAGAACTCGCGCACCGAGGGTTCCGTACCATCATATAAAACGTGAAATGTTGTAAATATTCATCGTCGAGATTTATATTTGTTAGAGTATAAGCCTCGCCGATGAATATTTTACTATACTAGCTGTCCCCCGCGGCTTCGCTCCCATCTACCCCGACCTACTTACCCATTTTTATGTTTTTAAACCTTCCCTGTATTCTGGCAAAACTAACAAAAAAATAATTATTCAAATCGGCCTCGTCGTTCTCGAGTTTTAGCGAGACAAACGAACAGCAATTCATTTATATATATAAGAAGAAGAAGACTAGTCCACCCGCGCAACTTCGTCTGCTCCGCTCCTATTGATCTTAGCGTGATGATATATAGCATATAGCCTTCCTCAATAAATGGGCTACCTAAAACTGTTCCTAAGATTAGCGCGTTGAAGCAAACAAACAAACTCTTCAGCTTTATAATTATATTAGTATAGATTTCTGAAAAAGTGAGCTATTTAAATACATCGTTTTATTTTTCCTGTAATCTTCTATCACACAATAATATCAGATTTTTCTCAATGCAAGCTTTGGCGAGTGGTCAAGATTTTCAAATTTTTCGTCAAAAGTCGAAAACCGGCTTAAAAATAGAAAAAATGTTTAAGAATGTGCGAATAGCGCTCTTTCATTATGATACCCCATACCCCACATGTCCTTGTAGCCCCACTTCAAATTTTTAAGAACCAGTCGCTGTTGCAAAAAGATGTAATTTTACATTTTTATTTCTTTCTTATTTAAAAAATAGTTAAAGAAACGTCATCTATAACTATTCCCAATTTCAAGTTTATACCATAAGTTGTTCTTGAGATATCTAGCTGTGATAGAAGGACAGACTTAGTCACACCATAAGGGTTCCTTTTTACCATTTTAGTACTGAACCCTAAAAAGTATAAAAACATACCACAAGTTGCAGGGACTGACGTAAAATGGTGGTTTGTGCGGGAAATCGTATTTAGCTTTTTTTTTCATTTACGAATGGCATATGTTAGTCAAAACTAAGTTAAGGTAAATATGCATCCGATTAACCGATTACTACACGTCCACATTTCACGAGCTACGCTAAGGGCGAATTTCACCAACGAAACTGATCGCGATCACAAACCACGTTTACGAGTTATTTTCTGTGGATTATTGACACTGATACCTCTGGAACGCAGTTCAGTACTGATCGCGATCAGTTTGAATTGGTGAAAATGGCCCCTAGTCTCATCAGTGTGTCCTCACCCACCGCGCACAAGTCCACACTGCGAACTGCTACTGACAACTTTCAGATGAAGGGCCCAGCATTACTATATGGATTGACAGAATAAATACAGAAACAAATAAATGTATAAACTACTATGATTTTACGTCATTTCTTTACGTATAGAATGCCTAATGGTTCAGCAATTCTAATTTTAACACGTTTCCTTAAGGAAAAGCATTACTGAGCTCATTTAGTTAATAGAACTAACATTTCAACGCGTTTTTATCCGACTTCAAAAAAAGGAGGAGGTTCTCTATTCGGTCGCATTTTTTTTTTAAATAAATAAAAACATTTATTGCAGAATCTCTTCCATAATTTGTTAGTGACAATGTAAACTTATGAACTCGTGTTAGTAATATTTGCATTATGAGCCTGCATGAGGCACGCCGATCCTGAGGAATGTCTACTTGACAGCATGCAGTCGTATCCACCGCCCCAAGATTGTTCAGCGTTCCAAGGATGATGTTGGGGCTGGCGCGAACACGGCGCAACAGAGAATGCGCAACTCTTGCGCAATATGGTCGAAAAACTATCGACGTTCGCGTCGGCAAACATGCCGGACGCGCGACAAAAACGCGGCAGCCCCATCAACACCCGGAACGTGTTGTTATATTGTATGCGCAGGCCGCTATATGCCCTTTGCGTAAAGTCAACCCACAGGCTGCACGTGTAAAAGGTTTGGCATTAGGCTTTGAAAAGAGTCACCTTAACCTGAGCCGTACAACGTGCAAACCTGTGGGCCAACATCCCACATCGAACAGCGACCTACGCTCCCGCTCGACATCAACGTTATCTCTCAGGTCGTCTGAGACCCGATGACCCAAATACTTAAAATGTGCAACTCTTTTCAGAGGTCTGCCACAAAGCATTACTGGAGGAATTGTGCTATAGCATTTACTGCCTGCTTTGAATACCATGAATTCACTTTTTAGTGCATTATATTCTAGCCTATGGCTCTCAGCGTACGATTCACACACGTTAATCAGTTTCCTTAATGCCCCGATCGATGGGCTCAGCAAAACCATATCGTCTGCATAACTTATATTATTAATGCATATGCCATCAATATGACAGCCGATTCCGGTTCTGCTAAGCTCATCGATAAGATTATTCACGTACAGAATAAACAATGCGCACTCTCAAGCCTGTACTCAGCTGAAAAGGAGTTAGCCCATCTGACACGGTAACGTTGATTAACACACCAAAATTTAAATAAACTTATCACTTCTCGGGGCACATCCGTCTCATGCTGCAGCTTACCCCATAACACTTTATATGACACAAGGTCAAATTCTTTTGACAGATCCAGGTAACACGCAAATACTGGCGTCTTTCTTGCTGAATAGTACTGCACAGTCTGCTTAAGGCTAAGGATAGCACTCTCTGTAGATAAACCGGGCCGAAACCCCAATTGAGCATCATTTATTTTTAGATGTTTATCAAGCTGGCATACAAGCAGACTGTTCAGTACCTTAGCAATTATCGTCGCTAAAGAAATAGGTCTATAGTTTGATAACACAGACGAATCACCCGTTTTATTCTTAATTATCGGTACAACAGTTGTACGCATCAGTTTTTCAGGTAAATAAGAAAGACCTAGGCATAAATTTAAAAACATACATAAAATAAAACGCGTGGCAAGTGGATCCCAGCATGCTGCAGGTGTTCGCTACTTCATATCTCCGTCATTTATGAACCGATTTGAAAAAATATTATTTTAAGTGAAAGGATATAGGTACTTCTCGATTGGTCCCATTTAGTTGTTCCAAAACTGGTTTAGTGGTTTTGGTTTTTAAATCAAAATAGCTAAAATTCGTTTACTTACCTGACGTATTTGGTTTGTCATCAAAGTAAACAGAATTCATATTTGTCTTTCCTGCGACTTTCCAGTGGTGTTGTTAGGTGTGAGATACCATTATAAAAATACAACCGACTTCCAAATAAAACACTTTACTAAGTAGATATAAAATAACTTTAATTTCAGAAGTCGGTACAGCTTTTTGAAGCTGTGAAAAAATCAGACTTCTAAGCTATCGTCAAAAAAGATACCGCCTTATAGGAACTACTTGTTTAAGGAAAGTCTAAAGTGTAAATAAATCATAAAAAAATATTTTTATTTAAAGTAATTTGTACGGAACCCTCGGTGGGTCTACAGTGATTTTGTTGCCGCCAAAACTATAACTGATTTTTAGTAGGTAAATTAGGTACCTGGATTTCAACTCCATACTTATCATTTTAATGCAACGTGTTGTTTTCGAGTTAGGAGTTTATGTCTAAACAAAACAAAATGAGAAAATTGTTAACATTTAATTACACTATTTCACAGGTAGGAAGCTTGTTTCTCGGGTTTCTTTACTATGTGCATTGTTATGAACCTCCCGTGTGATACTCTATCAACAATCTGCCGTCACATGCTCATCCCAGCGACCTTGGTACCTCTTTTCTATTACTTCTTGATCCTGATGGAAGCACTCTCCTTGTTCTTCGCTGTAGGAACCAAGGCTTTCAGGGAACTTGTCCAAGTGGCTGTGCAGGTAGTCCACTTTTTACTCATGTTGCAGCCAAAAGTTTTCAAGTTATAAGAAGCTCCTGAACTATTTCCACGTTATTTTTCTGCCTTTTCATTATCTAAGAGACCTCCATCATATCAGTGTCCGATGAATCGGATGGTTCTGCCCTCTCAGTCTCATCTGAGTGTGGAGAAGGCCGTCTAGCAGACGGTAGGTCAGGGACCCAATTCTTCCGCAACACTCGTACCGTAACGACGGTGTCATTACCCTTCGGTCCCAATGTCGGCATCAAAGTAGTGAGATTTTCTCACAATACGTATTTTCGCAACAAGTGGAGCGAAATATTGATCCGAAGGATGAAAATGTTGCCATCACTCGTCGCGCAAAGCAATCCATTTCACATAACTATAGCGATATTTTTAACCCAACCGTTAATGAACTTCTTACACAATTCCAAATGGATTTTGAGATAAACGTTTTGAACTGTATTTTATATATGTATCACCAACTCTTATACAAACAACAGATATTATCGATTTATTTAATCCATTTTAATCTTAATATTAGAATAAGTTTGCAAGAACGGAATGCATTAGGTTTTGAGATTTAAATGACAGCGATATTTATCAGATCAAATTAAAGTCGTATTTCATTATAGGTTACTATCACAAATATTTTACCTAAATACAAGCGGAGAGGCTATGTAAACTGATGTCAACAACCTACAATTGAGGGTTTTCAAGTTGGAGAAGAAAGAGGGAGTCGAAGCCGGATTATTGAAAAGAGAGCGGTACTTCTCCGACCGCACCAAATCACTCCGCTCTTAGAACGAGTCCTGCTCCAACGACGACGCTGCTACATAACAAAGGTCACATCACTGATAAAACCTTGCAAAAACTTATTACCCAAATAAGCCAAGAGGAAATGTTACGATTTTAGCAATCTATGTGTATGAAGTGGAGGTAAATGCAAAATTAATTTGTTTGTTTGCTGTCTCTTCACGTCTAAACGGCTGAACGGATACGGATGAAACTTTATAGAGGAGTGGACCATATTCCGGAATAGGTCATAGGTACGGCACATTTCATCTCGAGAGTATGCTGCCGTGGGATAATCTATACGATCACGCGAGCGAAACCGCGCGTGGAATCGGCTTTTTCCAAATTCTTTTATTTACGATACGTCAGTAATTGGGACCCAGACATTTAAATATAAATATTAAATTTGAGTCCATTAGCTGAAACAGATAGGAAGACAGGCAGACACACGAGCGATCCTCTAAGTGTTCGTTATTTCATACAGACGAACGGAACTCTTAAAATATGAATACAATAAGTATTGAAGAAGCGAGTGGTAGGGAAATTATTTTACAGCATTGCGCCCTTTAGCACATTATTCCGTAGACCCAGTCTTGACCCAGTAGACCAGCGTTAGATTTTAACTAAATAATAATACTTCTATTTGTTTTCCATTAAGTTCAAGCGACTTAATTCTAATGGAACTCCAGTTTCTTGAATAAAAAGGATCAGACACACACTATCGAAATTCATGAAGACACGGCGAGAGCCAGCTACCGGGCAGATCAAGCCAAATATTCATGTTTGAAGAACACACAATATTAGAAACTTTTTTGTCTTTATGTCAATCCTATTTTTAGTTCTTATCATAAAAATGACGAATAACCAAAATACAGGAGACCCTGACGTTATTGGTTGCACAAATACGCAACCCAAACCTACCGCGGCTTGCCGGAACAAATTTTTGAAGACCATTAAAAACACGTGGTGAAGAAGATATTGGATAAACCTATAAGAACGCATAAAAGCTGAACTGTCCTATCAAGTAGCGCCCGAAAGAGTTCAAATGTTCCGAAGCGTTTCAGACGCTGGCCAAGCAGTAGATGTGTTACTGAATCAGCCTTGAATCAGGGTGTTTGATAGAATCATCGAAAATTCGGAGACAAAACTCGTAAATGCACAAGTAATCACAAGTCTGCATTAGGAACGGGAAATGATACAAGCATATTGTTGTATATTTTGAAAATATTTAGACGTTTAGTTAGCTTTATATTACATTGTGCTATTGCAGTATGAGTCATGTTGCTTGATTCAATGAAATTAAATGTAATTATTTGTATTTTTTATCATTTATTTCATTATGTACACACAACACACCTATGAACGAATTAAACACTGAAAGAAGAGCACAAGGGTTTAAAAAAACCAGCCAAGTGCGAGTCGGACTCGCACACAAAGGGTTCCGTACGATAAACCTTAATTTTTATTTTTTGTTGTTATAGCGGCATAAGAAATACACAATCTTTGAAAATTTCAACTGTTTATCTATTACGGTTCTCGCTGACAAACAAACGGGCGGACGGACGAGCAGCGGAGGCTTTAGTAATAGGGTTCCATTGGTTAGCCTTAGGGTTCGGAACTCTAAAAAACTCAAAAGGTTCCACATAATCTAGAACTTTGGGCACCACTTCGACGTGATGGCTGATGACCCTGTTGTAATTGCATAACTAGCTGACGCCCGTTGCTCCGCTCGCGTGAATGTCAAAAATCCGTCTAATATCCCAAGGGATCATACCCCCGGGATAAAAAGTATCCTATTTGTTATGCCAGACTATGACTTCAGTGCCAAATTTCATCAAGATCCGTTTAGCCGTTCTGACGAATTGAGAAACAATTCCAGCCATCCATCCGAACATACAAACTTTCGCATTTATAAAACATACTAGCGATCAGCCCCGGCTTCGTACGGGTGCAAATTATATACTTAAACCTTCCTCGAGAACCACTTTATCTATTAGAAAATCTGTTGTCTAGTTTTAAAGATCTAAGCATACATAGGGACAGACAGACAGCGTTTGCGACTTTGTTTTAAACTATGTAATGATTAAGAATAGATAGTTATAAAATATTTATATCAATTACTAGTTGTCCCGCGCAACTTCGTCTGTGTCACAATTATTATTACTGCTCCGCTCCTATTGGACTTAGCGTGATGATATATAGCCTATAGCCTTTCTCAATAAATGGGATATCTATCACTGAAAGAATTTTTCAAATCGGACCGGTAGTCTCTTGTTCCAGCCCAGATAATTGTACTTGTCCATACATCGAACAAACAGACTCAATTAAATAGCTTGGTGTCTTCGTAGATAGCCGATTGTCATGATCCACTCATTTGAGTGCTTTACGGGGTAGGGTTCGAACGATGCTACGTATCTTTAAGCAACTTGGTAAGATTGCAGATGATTCAGTTCCAAAGAAGATTTACTTTTCTCTCTGTCAATCAGTCCTGAACTACTGCATAATAGCAAGGGGCGCGGCTGGGAAAACCTCATTAATAAAGCTAGAAAGAGCTCAACGAGCTCTTCTTAAAGTTGCCTATAGTCGCCCGTTCCGGTACCCCACTAACTCACTATACACCGAAGTGGGAGTTCTTAGAGTCAGACAGCTTTACATCCTATCTGTCACTCTAAAATTTCACAAAACCTCCCTGAGCACTTGTGTTATATCAAGTAGAAGGGTTCAATGGGAAAGGGCTCGATGCCGTAAAACAATCGGGAGAAGATCGTACGTTTTATGGGACCGCACATTTACATAAAACTCAATAACCGACTCAAAATTCTACAACTAACTCAAATTAAATGTAAAATTACGGTTACAAAATGGCTACTGACTCTGGACTATGACATGACTGAAAATTTATTTACCTGAAAAAAAAAACGATTTGATAGGTACTCACTGATATATACCTCTATTTATATATTTATTACTCTATATCACAAACATCTATATATTTATATACTCGTACATCCTCAAACCAACACAACTATTTTAATGTAAACATGACACACAACACATAACACCCATGCAAACACTTACAAACACACCATACATGCAAACCTATAAGTACTTGGTTTCTTTGTGTATTAGTTTTTCTTTTTTATGTATTGTAAAAGATTACGAGTAGATTGGATCAAATTAATAAGTTCATTGTAACATAATTATGTATTTATACCAATTACATATAAAACAACAAATGTAAACGGAATGAAGGAGCCTGGAACACACGACACAAGGAATCCTAGTGTGAGTTCCAGGAATCAACGCACTCGAATGTAATTTCCAAACAATAAACTATTCTGTTCTATTCTAGTTCCTGAGATTAGCGCGTTCAAGTAAACAAACAAACAAACTCACCGGATTGGTGTTATTTACTTTCACCACTTGAAATATCTCTGAACTGTAGTTTCCGGTGTAACCCTTGAAAAAAGCGGACTTATACCTGCTGATCCACACATAGTCACCACATAATTATTTTGATATAGTTCGTATTTTGATATGGTTGTAAACAGTAGATAAAAGGTCATTAGCATTAGATTGTTTCACGGTCACTGGGGCGACCCGATAGTACGATGTTATTGTTATAATAATATAAAAATAACTTTTATTTCGGGTGGCATAGACCCATAGAAAACTCAACCTAGTCCACACAGTACGGTACACGCTTATTTGCTATGACTCACCAAACCAACACAAGTCATGACCCAGTGATTTTGGAAGGGAGAATCGAAACGTACAGCTATTGCGTTCAGAATGCTGTTGTTACTACCCCGCATACGGGCCAGCAGCTTTATTACGCATGATGGCCTGGAAACCATCAGTGCACGCTTCAGCAAACATCCCAGATGCGCGGCACCTCCACGGCAGACCCAACAACATTCTGAACGCATTGTTGTACTGAGTGTGTTGGGCTCTGTAGGCTCGCTGCGTATATCTCACCCACAGGCCTAATAAGCTTTGAAAAGCGTAACTTTCACTTCTCTCGTGCATCGTGCAAATCTGCCGGCGAGCATATTATTACACTGGCCAATTAATTTAAGCTTTTTATGTACTAACAATAGGTTAAGATTTTACTAACACTATATGGATCAATGGTCTGAATTAAATAAATTATTATTATTATTATTAGCTCTCACCGCCAGAGGCCTGCGCTCCCGCTCAATGTCCTCATCGTCCTTGAGGTCACTTGTCACAATGTGACCCAGACATTTAAAAGTTTGAACCTGCTTTAGGGCTATTCTTATAAGAAATACAGGAGGCACATGGGTTGGCAGTTGTTTGCCAGATTTAAATACTAAAATTTCACTCTTTTTAGAGTTAATTGTAACCCATGCGCCTCCGCGTACTTCTCACAAATAGACAACAGTTTCCTTAGCCCGCTTATGGAGGGGCTCAGCAGCACCATATCGTCTGCATAGCTAATATTGTTAGAACAAGTGTCATCGATGTGGTAGCCGACATGTTTGCTATTAAGTTGCTCGACAAGCTGGTTAACATAAATGTTAAATAATAGAGGAGAACTCAAACCAGCCTGCCTAACGCCACATTCCAACTTGTACTCATCCGACAGCGCATCGGCCCACCTCACACGGTTTTTCTGGTTTGCTTACCAATACCTCAGGAGAGAGATATACTCCCCCGGCACACCCGCGCTGCCCAGCTTGTCCCAAAGAAGGTCATAACTGACAAAAACGATAGCCTTGGACAAGTCTAGGAAGCACGCGTATACCGGCGTCCTTCTGTCTGTATAGTAGCCGATAGCATACTTTACACTCAAAATGGCACTCTCAGTGGACAACTCTGCTCTGAACCCAAATTGAGCATCATGCAGGTCGACTATTTTCGCGAGGTTCGCATTAAGCATGCTGTCAAGTACCTTGGCTGCAGTGGAGCCAGTGAAATGGGCCAGTAGTTAGCCTTGTCAGATGAGTCCTCCGTCCTATTTTTTAAAATAGGGACCATAATAGTTCGCATGAGCGGCTCCGATAGATATGAATGGGACATACAAAAATTAAAAAACATTGATAACACACTCGGCAAATGAACACCAGCATATTTAAAAGGTTTTATGCTGATGTTGTCATGACTGACTGACTGACATGATTGATTATGTTTTTGATACACTTAGCAGACAAGGACATCTTACGATCAGTCATGACGGCACTTGCATCGTGAACATAACTCGTTGACGACGGACCCAGAGTCGACGGGATTGTAAACTGTTCTTTAAACATGTCAGCAGTAGTCTTTTGATCGCTGACGCCGTCGACACTCATTGGGAGGCTTGTTCTCACATTTGATCAGTAAACATTTTTCCAAAAATCTTTAAATTTTGTAACCGAATGTTTAGAGGCTAGAATATTCATTTTTAATTGTTCTTGTCGGGCTTGGCATGATTTTAATTTGGACTTAAATCTTTTGCGTGTGTCTGACATTTCGTCATACACTGTGCCACTCGTGGGCTTACCGGCTAGTACCCACATTTTAAATTATGCGCGAGTGTCTCGACGCGCGTCCGCGACGTATTCATTCAACCCAGTTATATGACAAGACTTTGTTCTTATCTTTTTACTAAGATACGTTTTCATTGCAGCCTCCGACAATACAGAAACAATTCATCATACAACTCATTAATAATTACGTAATGATCTGGATTACGGCACACGGCATCACAACAGTGTCTTAATACTAATGGGAAGTCTATTGCTCGAAGTTTAGAATTACATAATTTGTGATATTTATGAATTTGATTTGGCTGTCTTTCTCCCCAGATGACATGCCGCCTGAGATCATCTTTATTTAAATTAAATTCATATTTCATGTTAAGTTTATACAAATTACATTCTATTATAAGTGGGAAGTGGTCAGACCGATAGTATAATTAATAAACATTTTCCAGTATACGGCTTACCACATTATAACTGTAAAAAATTGTCTACTCATTTCTTCTAGGCTACACATATGAAGAAACGGCAAAATAGTTTAAGATTAGTAAAATGGAGAATAGTAACTTAACATAATATGTTACACTACACAAACACGCACGAAGTAGTTTTAGTCACATTTAATTTTTAAAATTGTTGTTACCAACTTAAAGATATATTTTTTGTTTGCATGTTTTTTTTTTCTTTTTTACATTTAATAATACCGTAATTTTGTAGCAGTAATACATATTACGGAAATTGTAGTAAAAACACATATTGTCTAATTTATGGGGGACCGGAATAGTCACTCCTTCAAACAGGTTATCTGGGCGCAATGGCTGGAAAAGCAATGACTGCACAATTACGTTCTAATGGTAGGTCACTAGGTATTGTAATAGCAGACTTGGGGCCCAGGGCCCCAAGTCTGCTATTACAATAGTGTCAGAATGGTCAATCACTGATCTCGTAATTGTTGATTTTGACAAGTTTGGTAATCTATAAACATAATAGTGTCATTATGACTAACCAAAGATCAACCACTGACACTCCACTGAACGAAATGGCATAAAATGGTAATCTCGTACATAATGACAAATTAATGACAGACGTTTGCGGTAATCTGCTAAAATTTTGACAGTTCCATCGATCAGTGACCTACCATTTAGAACGTAATTGTGTGTCATTGTTTTTCCCATAGAGTAACTTACATTCCACTACGATTTCATTACGAGACCACTGACATGCCACTGACCGATCAGTGATTGACCATTATGAATTTAGCAGATTACGAACTTTTGGCAAAATGACAATGGCATCGTGTTGGAATGACGAATTTATAAAAAATAGCAGACTAGGTTAGGAGATCAAAACTGCACCCACCATAATTGTAGCAAAGTAATTTTGCCATGTTTAATTATATACCCATGTATTGCAATTCTTGTAAAAAATATCAATTAGATTCCATTTATTTATTTTGATAAACAAACAATTTATATTTTTACGTCTTTCTTTGCTGTTATTTATAAAAAACTATTTAAAAAAAAATAGTAGCCCACCGATATCGGGAACAGGGTCCAAGCTACCGGTGGTCAGGGCTCCCGAGAGAGGAACCTCCTCACTATACGCGCCGTATCCGGAAGTACTGCCTTGGAAATATTTTATATTTGTACAGGCGCGGTCTAAAATCCAGTTCCAGTTTTACAAGTTTAGTCTGTCGCATCAAAACTAGTCTCACATACAACCTCTTTCTATAAGATACATTTTGCACACATACACTACTTCGTATATCGTACTCTTTTACCATTACCTATTCAGAAAGAGAACGATACAATGACCGTTTGCCTTAGTGGCGACAAGTCGCGACGGCGTATACTGCTATTTAATTTCGATGTGAAAGGTATATGACTGAGTGAAACCCGAGTTCGAATCCCAGCACAACTACACTTTTTATGTTTTAAATTATGAATTTCTGCGGCAAGTTAGACCCAATCAGCAAGGTGTTTCTTAAAGTATTAATTAGTCAAATATTATTTCCAAAAAACTTTTTTACAAAAAATACAACCGACTTCCAAAAACAAAACACTACAAGGTACAAAATAACTTCGGAAGAAAGAAAAAAAGTTTAATTTCTGAAGTCGGTGTCAACACACGAAAAAATAACCAAAAGCACCGACTTCAGAAATTAAAGTTTTTTTCTTTCTTTTCTCGGTTGTATTTTTTGTAAAAAAGTTTTTTATTTTTCAATTTTTAGTGGTACCTAGGTACCTGCGTACCCATTAACAGCGTACCAGCGCAATGTTATGTTAAGAACTGGTGTGAACACTAAAAAAACATGCGATTTCAGCAATCCTGATCCCTTTGCTATCATTTATTGAAGAGTTCCGTTGCCTACCTCCGAAGTTCTTCGTCAGATCTTCACCAAATTGAAACGAGATCAGTACAGGAAAATACTCTTTCAAACAAAAAAAGAATCATCCAAATCGGCTGACAATTCGCTAAAGTATCGCTGAACAAAACATTTTTCATGGGATCTCATCATCAGATCCTAATTTATACCTTTCATCATCAGCTCAGCAACATGAGATGATAATTACCAGGCACAAATATCTGAAATGCGTTAGAAAGTTCATGAAAAACATTGTATGTGCCTATAAAATTTAAGGGTTGCCCTCGATTTTCGTGGGATCCCATCATCAGATTCTGACATGGTGACAATGGGACCAATCGAGAGTTCCCTTTCAGATGAATCAAAACTTTTTCAAATCGGTTTACAAATGACGGAGTAACAAACATAAAAAAACCGAATTGAGAACCTCCTCCTTTTTTTGAAGTCGGTTAAAAAGAAAAAAGTTGAGGGTGAATGTGAAACAAGATGAATTACTGAGTTGAATAAGTAGTTTCGACGTTGTTGGTGTTGGTTGGTGAACTTTGTTACAAGCGTTTGCGTTATTATTGCGATTAGCGTGTTTTGTCTGTATTTAAGATGCAAGCAAACATTAGTATTGAAGACTAGGCAAATATTGCTGCTTTGCTTAAAAATGGGCTATATATTTTTCAAATTTCAAATAAGACAGGCTAATGCGTAAGTTATTTATAAATATTATAACTGAGACGATAATTGGTGTGTGATTTTATAAATCGCTATTGGCAAGTGCGTAATACAATTTTATTTTTAGAGAGCTACAGTGAGGCGTTGGGTAACGAGGTTTGAGGAAGAAGGTAGTCTGAAGAGTCGTGGAAGAAGTGGAATACCATTACTTACTAACCCGACACAGGGACGTTTCATGGTGGAAAAATATGAAACAAATGGCTTTATTCCAACTAGGATATTCGCAGAGCAATTTGATACGTCATTGTGAACTGTTCGCCGTGCACTCCATGCCGAAGGGTTACATAATCGGAAACCAGACTGTATTTGTCTGCTTAGCTGCATTGACAATAATGGAGGACACAAATATTAAATATTACGCTGTTATTTACAGGAGATGTGTTTGTCGTAATATATTGTTCTGTTAGTTAGTTAATGATTGTAAGATTGGGATATTGGGATTAAGCTTCAATCTTCTTTTCTCTTTGAGAAAATGAATAATCAAGCTATAATCTCAATAAAGCAGAAGATCAATTTTATTACGTAAAATTTTAGCAATCATCTTTTATGGTTATTAATATCGTTTAAAGTTTGTTCTTCAAAATATTGATCATAATTATTGCACTCCAAGACTCGTTTGTTTATTAAACAATTACGGAACCCTATTACTAAGCCACCGCTGTCCGTCCGTCCGTCTGTCCATCCGTCCGTCCGTCTGTCAGTCAGCGGGCTGTATCTCAAGAACCGTTATAGGTAGACAGTTGACATTTTCACAGATTGTGTATCTCTATTGCCGCTAAAACAACAAATACCTACTAAAAATTAAGGTTCATGATACAGAACCCTTCGTTGCGAGTCCGACTGCACTTGACCGGGTTTTTTGGCAAATTATTTTTATTTTATTATTTCCTTTTAAATTGTGTTTCACTGCATGGTTAAGCGATAAGCTTGTATAGATTCAGTTAGATAACAACTCGGTACCTACGAATGTTTTGAACCAATAAGTTTTGAGAAAAACTTCTCTCAGTATGATCCTCGTTTGCCACCCGAAGGGCGGAGGTGATGGTGTATTCTATTACTTACTACTCTTTCTACTCTACAATCTGAGCTACAAACATTAGCGCCGCCGCTGAGTTAATTATGAACAGGTCCTTTATGAGTATGTCCCTGGGTTAATTCCAGCACCGTAAGTATGTAAAATATTTGTAGAGATTATAAACACTCTAGGGATGACACGTATTTACCATACTTGGTTTGAAAACCAGGGCTTTGCTTCAAAGTACGGCGCCCTGGTACGAAGTAGGAAAAACTTGAAAGTGTGGAAGTATTTTCTATGCTATCGGGCACCGGCAGACCTAGAAAATACTTTCATAGGAAATTGATTCATGTAACTCTTAATTATAAGAAGCATTTGCAAATAAAAAACCTTTAGTATCTGCAGTGTTTATATATTTTTCGAGGATGCGATTATTATCCTAATTACTATACGCATAAGAATCAATTTCCTATGAGAGTATGTTGGCGTTGACGCTAACGCCGCGAGCCCTTTACTGCCGCACCTTGAGCGTCCGAGGTGAAAATAATTGCATAAGAAAGTGATTCCTATTGTGTATTTCTATTGTGAGTCCTAGGCAAGTATTTTTACAAGGGGCATAATCGTATCAGAAAACATACTTGGAAGTTCAAAGTATTTTTCATTTGTAAATGCGATTGTGCTCCTTAATATAATCACACTACGAATCAATTTCCTAAGAAAGTATGCCTAATTTAGGATTGGGGGCTCAGCTGCTGGAGGACTCAAAAAAAAAACAAATTAATTTTAAACTAATTTATTTTAATATAAAATACAATTTTAATATATTTTACCTCGTAGCAACTGGGTTGACGATGCGCACGCGGCTTGCCTCGTGCCTTTGTGTCAGCGCTTTCCATAATAGGGGTGCACTTAACACCTCCCCCTTCAGATCGACGACTATTTCACATTCTTAGATGAAATATCGTCGGGAGTTTGGGTTGGTCTTGGTGTGCTGGTTGGTTCTGGCGGATTTCAGATGTTTCAGGCTTGGCGTGGGTGGCTTCATCTGGAGTTGTCATCTGTTTCTTTCGGCGAATGTAGATAGTATTGCTCTCAGTATGAATATGGAAGCAAGTAGTGTACCATAAAATGGTATTGTCGTATGGTAAATGGTTGAGGTTGGTTCAATGTGGATTTGCTTCTGTGAATCTATTCTATCTTGAATATCGTGCAGCTTCTTTGGGTGGCATGGTTGATTCTTCGATGTCATCTGGTAAGTTGCTTATCTTCATGGGTTGTCCTCTAATGTAGTCGATAATGTTGACGATGGTGAATTCGTCTGTTCGTAGCTTGCAGTTTTGTGGAATGGTGGCTAGGAAGCTATCGGTTATGGTTATGGATTCTTCGACTTGTCCGCAGATTAGCTGGACCTGTGTTGGTTTCGGGAACACGACGGCGCGGCGTAGCGACGGTCGTCTAACTTTTCCATTGCAGGCTTCGTCAAGCTAATGGTAATGGTGTTGCATGATTTGTGCGGTGTTTGACCTCCAATAATTTCGCAAATGCAGTCTGGATGGGTTCTCATTTGGTGGTTGAGTTTTTCCTCGCAGAGATACTCTGAAGCTTCGGGCATTCTGCCTCTATGTACTCGTGAATATTTCCAGTGATTGCTAGGAATAGGTAGGATGGGATGATAGCTTGCTTATTTTTATTTGGTACAATGACTAACTAATACAACAGGAATTTTAGTGGAGAAGTTATGAGAAATTTAAATGCAAATACTATTTGATTCCCGCAATAATAAGCTAATGGTTTAATGATGTCATAATATTCTCTAATTTCTAGTTCTAGTAGTTGGTATTTATTATAAAGCACGCTTAGTTTGCGTATCATATTGCTAAGTATTTCTGTACCTAACATGGAATGATGAGTATGCAATTTACCAGAAAGTGCAATTGCGTTTTCTAACCTGCTAAATAAACTATGTACGTTATTGCTAGTTATTTGCAGTATTTGCGAAAACTTTGCAAACTTTATAAGGCTAAGTTGTTTATACTTATCGGCGTTAAGCAAAATATGCAGACTGACATTTAATTGTACTTGATTCTCTACTAGTTTCGTAATAATTTATGTATGTTCCTTCATCAAACTTTTGCTCAGACTTTTATGATGATTTTGCTCAATGGCTATCTGTTGCTGATTATCATTGAGAGCTTTAAGGGCGTTAGCATATATGGCGTCGGTGTAATCCAAGTTTCCCGTCATGCTCTTAATGACAGATCCGAGGATCAGATCAGAATCGGTTCGGCTTTAGACTTTGTAAATGAGAAGAGGCTTTGTTTAATTTTATGTTCAAGTTTAATTTCATCTGAAGTTCATATAAGGTACGAGTATAATTGTCTAGTCTGTCTGTGGCTTTAGTAAGTTGAATTCGTATTGCATTAATGTTGTTATCTATGTCTGTTAGTTCTATGTTCTGAAGGAATGTATGATAAATAATGAGTGATGTGTTTCATGGGGCCTAGTTTGAAAGGCAATAGTCCAGGTCCATTCTCAAGTCGTTCTAGATTAATCTCTTGAGCCCATGTTAGGCTAAGTGACAGCATCAGGAGTATCCTGCAACAATATCGCAGTTTTAGGGACACGCTTTAGTCCAGACTTAGCTATAGGTCCCTTTTTCTTGGAGGTGTAAATGTGGATAGGTAAGTTAGCTAGGACGGTGTCTTTTGTATCTGGGTGCGAGTTTAGATCTACTAGCAGAGGTATTACTAATGAATATTTGTTGGTCGGGCTCGTAGTCGACCTCGTCCTCGCGGGTTTTATTACGAGTGTCTATTCCTATCAAACCATCAAAACGATCATGAAATCTGTATACGAAAAGTTTAATTGATTCTGTGTCACCGAACTCGGGAAAGTAGGGTAAGTTAATAGAGTAGTCATTCCTGCTTGTGGCATGAACGTTAGTAACCTCGAATGGATCGTAGTTAGAGGTATATGCGGGAAATAATTCTGGACTGCTTCTGGACTGATAAATGATTGGTTTGCACCGGTATCTATTATTACAAAATTAAGTGGAGGATTATGGATACGAACGTACGGTAGTTTTCTTTGGGTTTGCAAATTTAATTCTATCCTGTCTGCCCTATCTTAGCTGTTTGACTTCGGACCTTTCTGAAAATCCTGACTGGTTGGGGGCTGCTGTTGGTCAGTAGTACCGCCGTAGGCTTGTCCTTGTTATTAGTCCCAGCGCGTCGATCTGTTGTGGTGTAACGTAGTCGTATGTACAGTCGTTGAGGTGAAGTAATCAGGGTTATAGCGGTCAATGTAAAAGTAGTCAGATAGGTCGGGGTAATAAAAGTCCTTCCCATAATTCGAACACTCGTTCACGTTACAATGCGGGTTTTAAGATAATTGGAAGGTGGTGGATAGCCCTGTAGTGCCCAATTCCAGCTGCTAGTGGCAAGCATGGGCCTAGGTACAAAGTGGCTAACGCCGGTCATTGGTTTGGGGCCATTTTCGGCGGCTACGGGTTTCTTGGGGGCGTTCTGAATCCAGAGCCACCTTGATTGTTATTAGGCGGTGGTGCTCCAAATACTTGTTGCGTACGAGTCGGGCCACGTGGTTGCATGTTATATGGATTAAACGGCATTCCGAATTGGTTTTGATATGACAAAGATTGTAACATAAATTGCGGTCCCTGTGGTCTAAATGGACCGGGCATATAAAAAAAATATTGGGCTTCATCGGAACAGGCATATTATTTAAATGGACCGGCATTTTATGATTGGTTTCGTTTTGATGATTAGGTGGCATTCGAGCTGAGGATTTTTTATCCGGTAAGTTATCAATTCTACTCTGCAAGTAAATCTTCTTGCAAGTAAGTAAACTTTCTCAATAGTTTCTGGTCTCATACATCTAATACGCGCGCCTAACTGATCTATCAAACCGCGGAGATAGGCCTGCAAAGGTAGTTTACGATATAAATCGCGTTTGGCCTCTATAGTCGACTCCAAAGTATCGTGCAATGAAACGTATGTCATGACGGTGCTGAAAAGACTCTGGTAGCGCTTTTAAAACTCCTGAGGCGTGCCGGAACCTTGAGTAAGTAAAGCCAAATCGTTATAAAGGGCGGTCTCATCTCGCTGGTCGGCAAAGTTGGTAATAAGAGCACTACGTATGTCTCCCAATCATTCGGTATGCCGTTAGCATTAATCAGACGGGCGGTGGGCCCTGTAACTTTGTTCAATATACCGTTTAAAAGCGCTATCTTATTTAAATCCGGTTGCCCCTCTTGAATGAACTGAAGTGCTAACTGGTTTACAATTTGATGAATTTGATAAAATCGGGAACTAAGCGGAGGGTTTTGAGTATTGATACAATCTAAATCGGCCATCTCGGGTTCAATTTCGGGATTAATATTACGTCTACAATCTACACTTCTATGCCTACCTACTACTAATTAACCTAGGTGTACTCGATCTACGTATGTAAAAAATGTTGAATAAGAGATATGGAACTTACACACAAACGTAAAGCAAGCAACCACTAAGAAAATTCAGCGGACATGCATGAACATTCTGGTCTTCGTTGAACGGTATCGATATCTGGATCTCCGGAAACTAATTTATTTTAATAAACATTACAATTATTGTAAAATGAATATGACTCGATCGATGGTGGATGCAAAGTGCGCGGGCTCGGTCACGTAGATGGTGTCTTCGGGCCTCGTGTCCTGTGTCAGCAGTTTTATCTCGTAGCAACTGGGTTGACGATGCGCACGCGGCTTGCCTCGTGTCTTTGTGTCAGCGCTTTCCATAATAGGGGTGCACTTAATATGTACGTAACTTTATTTATTAGTTAGGAATGTAAATAATTAAACAAGTTCATGACAAAATACCGTAAATACAATATAGTTCTCTTAGCAGACAGTCCTACGGCTGTGATTCAAGTAGGAAGAAAAGATTTCATTTTCATCTACAAAAGCCGTATAAAATTGTCGCATGGTACGAACCAAACTAAGAGACTGAAATACGCGTTAGGCTTAAAATACTTTCTAGTATTGTAATAGCTGGTTTCTGACCCAAGTATTTTTACAGACTCGTACTTGCAAGCCCTGGTATTGATAATTGCAAGTACATTCAGTCAAAAAAGTATCGGGAATGGATGATTTGTTTATGGTTCCAAATTCAAATTTTTGTTTTTTTGTAGTTGTTAGATTGGCACAACTGTTTTCCATTTTGGCGCGGAGTTTGAGTTGCATCTGTTATTTATATTAAATACAGTGCTGGTTTTAGTAATATCATATATAGTGTGTATTGCGAATTTCATAATGGACAAAAATATCGAACAAAGAGTTTGTCTTAAATTTTGCATCGCCAATGGAATTTCGTGTTCGGAGTCACTGAAAATGTTACAGAAGGCTTACGGTGAATCGACTTTATCAAAAACTCGTGCTTATGAGTGGTTCAAAGCGTTCAAAAGCGGTCGAGATGTGATGGAAGATTTGCCTCGCTCTGGTAGGCCGTCAACGTCTGCAACTGAAGTTAACATCGCAAAAGTGAAGGAAATAGTGACTGAAAATCCCCATTCAACTCTGAGAGAGATAGCCGCCGAACTTTCTGTATCTTACGAGTCGATCCGTACCATTTTAACTAATCATTTGGGTATGAAACACGTTGCTGCTCGGCTAGTCCCAAAAGATCTGAATTTTCTCCAAAAACTCAATCGCATGAAAGTCGCTGAGGACATGCTAGAACGAGTCAGTTCGGACCCAACATTCATGAAACGCATTGTTACTGGTGACGAGACGTGGGTTTACGAGTTTGACATGCAAACTAGTCAACAAGCTTCGGAGTGGCGCCTTCCAACTGAACCGAAACCGAAAAAACCACGCCAAAGTCGATCAAAAGTCAAAGTCATGTTGACTGTTTTCTTTGACTATCGCGGTGTTGTGCACTCTGAATTCTTACCGGAAGGTCTAACGGTAAATAAAGAATATTATTTGAGCGTTATGCGGCGTTTAAGAGAGCAAATTCGACGAAAAAGGCCAGATTTGTGGAAAGAAAATTCTTGGATTTTGCACCACGACAATGCGCCTTCGCACAGGGCTATCATTGTGAACGAATTTTTAACCAAACACTCAACAAATACCATCCAGCAACCACCATATTCACCAGATATGGCTCCTGCTGACTTTTTTCTTTTTCCTAAACTCAAATTACCACTTCGTGGCACCCGTTTTCAATCGATAGAAGACATAAAGGAGAATTCGCGGCGAGAACTGAACTCAATTCCGGAAGCAGCGTTTAAAAAATTTTTTGATAAATGGATTATTCGTTTGCGTAAGTGTATCGTTTCTAAAGGAGCATACTTTGAAGGTAATAAAATAAATTTGGATGAATAACAGACATTTTGTGTATTATTGATCTTTTCCCGGTACTTTCTTGACAGAGTAGTATACCTCATCCCTCGTGCTCGGAGTGTTTAACACTCCGAGCACAGACACGATCATGTAGTTGTTTCTGTAGAACGCGCGGGTACAGCAGCTAGTGCAACTTTTTCTTCTTGTTAGGTATATTAAGAAATCTCACTCCAGACATTACGATATAATACTATACTAGCTTATATACTAGCTTCTGCCGGTGGCTTCGCCCGTGTGTATGTCGGAAATTATCCTTTTTTTAGGATGGGTAATCATCAAATGACTCCTTCCGCTTTGGGTAAAGCAGGAGGGAGTATCTGACTTTTACTGACTAAAACCCATCAGTGTTTCTCCTAGTGCCCTTTGCGTTCCAGGGTACGGTGCCTCTTTCGAACGAAGTCCGCAGCCCCAGCAGGCACTGGCTCTAGCGGGCCCCGTCTGTAATGCTGACAGCTCTTTGAGGCGCGCGTGGACGAAGCGCGCCGTCGACCCGGGCCTGGTTCTGATCAGACGGCGAGCCACCCAATGCTCGCCGTCCACAGACCCGCGCCTACGGTGGCCGAGAATCGTCCGGCGACTCCCGACGCCCGGGGCGTCTTCTTCTGTTGCGGCGGCTGGGGCGCGAGGTTTCCCTCTCCCTCACGCGTTCGGCTTCCTCCTTTGCTAGCATTATCCTGAGAGAACATCCCACCAACACAGAAGTCTATGTGATATTCTAGATTACCTATAATCCCAAAAAACCCAACCATCGAAAATTTCCCTTTATGAAATAGTTTACGTAAGATATGAAAATCTTTGTGCTAGGACTCCACTTGGCGTATTTCGCTAGATATTTGTGCAATAAAAAATATACCTTACTAGGTGTACTTCGTTTGCGTCACAATTTTCGTTACTGCTCCGCTCCTATTGGTCTTAGCGTGATGATATATAGCCTATAGCCTTCCTCGATAAATGGACCATCTAACACTGAAGTATTTTTCAAATCTGACCAGTAGTTCCTGAGATTAGCGCGTTCAAGCACACAAACAAACTCTTCAGCTTTATATATTAGTACCTATAGAAGTATAGACAGATAAAAATTACAATAATAGTGTGTGTAGACTAGTTTAGCTATAAGTCTATAACGCAGTATTTGCTTGCTGCGTCTATCGTTTAATATTAATAATAATAATAATAATAATTGTTTATTGATCAAGAAGGTACAGATGGTGCGAAAAAGAACTTAAACTAGTAACAGCAAGATAGTTTACATGTTTATGAACTATATTATATGATAGAACCAAATTAAGAACGTGGTACATCTGTTGACAATATACGTTTCCCTGTCTCTTAAACTAGGGTATACCTGTATCTTAAGAGACAGTTGACGGCCAAAAGGCTAAGTTCTTATATTACATATTTAATAAGTGAGGACACTGTCGATCTATCCATCCACAATTGAACAATTATCAGAAAATGATAACAAAGAATAAAATTAAATAGTTAAATAATTGTTGATAGTCTTGTGAGTGTGTAATGTGTATGCATGTGTGTGTGTGTATGTGAGTGCGTGTGTATATGTGTGTGCGTATGTGTATGAGCGTGCAAATGCTAGGTTAGGTAAGTTAAAAGTGATTCTGTGTGTTCATAATCTTGTTGGAGTAGCCACTCAGTGAGTTTCTGTTTAACTTCCCATTTTGTCAGATCAAGTATATTTAGATGTTTATGAATTTTTCTGTAAATGAGAGAGCTGAGAATAAGATATTGATGTTTGGCAAAGGTTGTTCTATGAGGAGTACTTGGAGGGATAAAGGTACGTTTTTTCTGGTTGGGAGGGGGTAGGGATGAATGTTTTTTAAGGACCGAGTAGAGCACAAAGAGTTGACGAACTGTAAGAACTTTACAGTCGGAATACAGTTGAGTTGTTGGGTATCTGTAGGGTTTTCTGATCATAACTTTAAGTATAGCTCTCTGTGCTCTCTCTAGTATGAGAAGCAGTGTTTTACATGCCCCTCCCCACACCGTAATACAATATCCTAGTACCGATTGACACAGGCCAAAGTACACCATTTTTAAAGTGTCGAGATTAGCAGATTCTCTCAAGGACTTAAAAATATGTAAGAGACGGAGGGTTCTGGTGGTGAGAGCCTCAATTTGTTTATCCCATCTTAGTTCACTATCTATTTGTACACCTAGATATTTAACGCTGATTGTTCTGGTAAGTTTAGGACAGTTGCATGATATGAGCGTACTAGAAGGGACCTGGCATGAGTGAGCAGTAATCGAGAACGTGTCTGATGGTGAGTTATTACGTCTTATCGCAAATGGCATGTAGGTAGATTTTAGTAGATTGAGTGTAAGTAGATTCGAGTTTAGCCATGTCATTATGGTACTTAATGCAGACTCTGCTGCTGTTTTGACGCTATCCCAAGTAGGTCCATGTACTATTATCGCCGTGTCGTCAGCGTAAGTAAAATTTTTGCATTGTGGTAAATTTAAATTGCATAGGTCATTTATGTAAATTTGGAATAAACTGGGCCCCAGAATGCTACCCTGCGGGACGCCGAAGGAGACAACTTCTTCATCACTGAGATGAGTACTGATTTTAACACGGTGAGTGCGGTTTCTCAGGTAGTCTTTAAATATTTCAAGGGCAATTCCTCGTACACCAAGCAACTCCAGCTTAGAGATCAGTAGGGGAACAGAAACTGTGTCAAAGGCCTTGGACAGGTCCAGAAATATGCCTAGGCATTTAGTTTTGCTATCCAGGTTCTTCGCTACATGTTGCGTCAAGTCAAGTACTGCGTGTTCTGTTGATATACCTTTCCGGAAGCCGTACTGATTCTCAGCGATTATATTGAACCTATCCAAGAAATCTTTAAGGCGGTTGTTGAGTATCCTTTCCAGAATTTTAGAAAGTACAGGTAACACCGATATGGGTCTATAGTTATTGACACAGTTTCTGTCTCCCCCCTTATGAATAGGATGCACTAATGCCTTTTTTAAGGCATCAGGAAAGACACCATTTTGCAAACAGCAGTTAAAAAGGTAAGTTATGTGAGGAACTAACACATTTTTACAGTTCTTTAATAGTAAGGGTGATATTCCGTCCCAGCCAACAGCACTGTCATTATTTAATTGAAGTATAAGTGACTCCACTTCGGCTTCATCTACATCTAGCAGAGCCAATGAGTTGATAGTGGGGTTGGAGATATTACAAGAGGACGATCGGTGTTTTGGGAGCAAGGGGGGTTGTGCACCGGATTGGATATTTGCCGCCAGGTTTTTGCCAACGTTAGCAAAGAAATGGCATATTTTGTTAACGGAAGAATATGGATTATCACATAAATTTAGAAGCTCTTCAGGTATAGTTCGAGTTTTAGATGTGTTTGTAATATTCTTAATGGTTTTCCACAACTCTCTAGGATTGTTTTTCGTTCTCTCCAGTTCACTTTTTTCATATGAAATTTTCAACTTGCGAAGTAAGGAGTTACAAAAGTTTCTATATCGAGTGTAGGTTAGCTTAAGTATTAGATTATCGGGTGCTTTTTTGGACTTATTATGAAGTTTATCACGGTTTTTCATACATTTTAGAAGACCCGGTGTTATCCACGGTTTTATAGTTCGTTTGCGTCTAGGGATTTTAATTTGTACTGAGTTATTTGATATTATAGATGTTATTATAGTGATGAATTTGTTCATGAATAGATTTGGATCGTTAGTTACATAAATATCTGAAAAGTCCGATATTGTGCACGTGGTTTATCGACTAACAGTGTATCAATGTTGTAAGTAGATCGAGTAAAGTTTTAACTTAACCTTTTAACCGCCCGACTTCACATCAGTTGTCGCGCCCCCAGCGCCCGGCAAAAAAACATCTCTTAAAATAAGCACCAACAGCAAAGACGGATGTGAAATACCTAACTTTGGTTTAACGAGCTGTCGACTGACGAAGTGACGACTTGCAGCTACGGTACTACAAAGACAAACCCTATTCGATCGGCGTGTGGAACAGAATTTGGTATCAAACTTAAGTCGGCTGTGTTTGCGAAGGATAGTTTTTAGGATAAATAGCTATCTGACGGTGAGGACTTGGCAGAGGGTATATAGAGAGGATGTAGGATATCGGATCGGCTTCCTTGCCAGCACCTTCAGGACAGCTCTCTGCGCTCGTTCGACCCGTAGCATCACTGTTTTACCGGCACCACCCCAGACCGTTACACAGTACCCCAGAACAGACTGAGCGAGTGCAAAGTAGACGTTTAACAAACAGCTGAAATCGGCCGCACCTCTGAGCTTCTTAATATATATGAGTTTTCTCACACGATGACACGAGCCACTGTTGAAGCAATATGTTCCTCCCATTTCAGGTTGCTATCAAGAGTGACTCCAAGATATTTGATAAAAGGGGTATTTTCCAACTGTTTACATCCACAGTTTGCGTGCAAGTTTGGGCAGGTGTGTGCACGAATTTCACGAAATACCATAACAACGGCATGACATGGCAACAACACCCAACTGTTCGATTTCCAACTAGGCAGCTACAACAATAGCCTTAAATGGCATCCAAGGGATTGGGGCTGGATGGCTCCCTATCAAACAAAATATATGAAAAATATTGTTTACAGCTTATGTGACTAAAAAATAAGGGCTAAGGGTATTTTCCAAAGGAATTTCAATATATAGTGAAAAGAACTCTGTCACTGTAAGTCCTGTCCAATAGTCACAAATATAATACGGCATTTGATCCACATTATTACAATCAAAAGTTACTGGATCTCTTTTCAGAAGTTGTATTACATCTTCTGACTGTTGAACAGTTAAATAAGACGAGGTATTTATTTCTCAGGTAGTAAATGCCACTCATTAGCAAATAAATTTATCTCGCATGTTCGTTAAGCAACATTACCTTAACAAAAGTAGGAATTAAATGCCCTGATTGATTTTTCTTTCTTCTTTGTATATGATAGCCACCATCATGAGGAAGGCTATAGTGTAGTTTATACGGGAACACGGGAATAAGCGGGATATTTATGAAACGAAACTGTCAAATTTTCCCGATCAACTTTGAACCTAATGCTTTAGCGATAAAGTTGAAAATCTATTGAAGAGATGTGACAGATTGTTGTAACCTTGACGTGCTGGCGTCTGTACCTAATAATATCCATTTAAAATTATAACAAAAGTTATCCTCTTATCAGAGAGCGACCTTGTTATGTGCTCACATCCGAGTGGTTTTATCTGTGTTAGGTACCGTTAAAGCCCGAACTATCGTCCATCTTGAATTCTGATTATAAATAGCATTCAACTAAACGAAAATGAAGGAACCTGTTGTTAAACAGTAACAGCCGCACGCTTGCTACGCTTGCCAAGGTTGCTCCGCGGATGGGTCGTTTATGTTGTACCGAGTTTCCTCTGTGCCTCGGAAGGCACGTTAAGCCCTTAGTCGCGGCGCGGCTGCCATGTCACCCAGTTACTGCATTGTGCAGGTCAGATTGGCCGTCACTTCACATCACATACGGTATACGGCTGTGTCCGGTTTGACTGAAAGCCGATCCCAATACATTTGGAAAAAGGCAGGCAGATGATGATCAATACAAAATGAAATATCAGATAGAGAAATAATCAAATAATTCCTAAGTACCTACCTACCGTTTGTGCTTATTTGTGATTGGGAATTGTTCAAAGCACAGGACCGATCGACGTGGCCGCCAGGCGCGGTCGCAGCTATAAACTAAGGGGGGAGGGGTCAGGTCACATGAATACCTGAACTAAGTCGAGAAAGAGGGTTAACCTTGATTTACCTGAGATCCCATCATCAGATGCTAACTAACAGATGGTAACATTGAGACCACTTCAGGAGTACCTACAGGCTTTCGAATTAAAAAAAGAAGTTTGGTTTTGAAGATCAGTCCACAATTGGTGGACAAATTGGTGAACATACATGAAAATAAAAAAACACATACTCTTTTTTTGGAAATTACTTAAAATTATAGACTTCAGTGTTTTTCTGTAATCTTTATTTAAAGACCAATAATCTGTATTTCTTTTTTGAAAATTAAAGTCTAAGTAGTTTCGAAGATAAGGGGGGAATGGTCAAATTTCATCTTTTTTTTGATATCTTCGAAATGGAATTATAAAAAAAAATTGGTACCCTTAAGATGAACCCTTTGATATGTCACACGATAGAGCTGAAAAAAACTTTTTTTTTTCAATTTCTGCCCAAAAAGTGACCCCTTATTTATTTTCGTTACACAACCGTGTTTGGGTCACTTAAGTTTATGTATACCTACCAAATTTCAACTGAATCGCTCAGGTAGATCCGGAGAAAATTCGCTGTGACAGACGGACAGACAGACAGGCAACCGAGTGATACTATAAGGGTTTCGTTTTCCATTTAGAGGTTCGGAACCCTAAAAATAACTATGGAAAGTTTACTAGTAATTTTAGATTTACCGTAGTTTGAACTTTTACAGTAAAATTACACAAGGAAACCATCGATACCTAACAATATGAATGTGCTGAAAATACATATTACACATTTTTAGGGTTCCGTACCTCAGAAGGAAAATACGGAACCCTTATAGGATCACTTTGTTGTCCGTCCGTCTGTCTGTCAAGACCCTTTATCTCGGGAACGCGAAGATTTATCGAGGAATTTAAACCATATACCTACTCAGGTCTACGGTCCCTTCAAACTGCGAAAAAATTATAGTAATAAGTTGACATACAAAAAAGATACAGCCGTTTATGCCTCAAAAAAACTAATATTTCGACACTATCAAGGGAATCAAAATTTATAGAGTATTTCCCGTTTACTTAGAACTATGAAATTTCGCAAGTAACATCGTCTTATACTATAGGTATAGGGAAAAGAAATTAAATCATGAAAATAATAGCTTTTATTTAAAGTAGTCTGTTGTCAACATTATCTGACCCACCCTAAAAACAAACGAATTTGGACCCTCTGACAGTAACATTAAGGTTTATTCAAATTATACGAGCTTATCAGACAAGTGCTCGAGGTCTTGATGCTGGTTTCTGACCCAAGTATTTTTACAGACTCGTACTTGCAAGCCCTGGTATTGATAATTGCAAGTACATTCAGTCAAAAAAGTATCGGGAATGGATGATTTGTTTATGGTTCCAAATTCAAATTTTTGTTTTTTTGTAGTTGTTAGATTGGCACAACTGTTTTCCATTTTGGCGCGGAGTTTGAGTTGCATCTGTTATTTATATTAAATACAGTGCTGGTTTTAGTAATATCATATATAGTGTGTATTGCGAATTTCATAATGGACAAAAATATCGAACAAAGAGTTTGTCTTAAATTTTGCATCGCCAATGGAATTTCGTGTTCGGAGTCACTGAAAATGTTACAGAAGGCTTACGGTGAATCGACTTTATCAAAAACTCGTGCTTATGAGTGGTTCAAAGCGTTCAAAAGCGGTCGAGATGTGATGGAAGATTTGCCTCGCTCTGGTAGGCCGTCAACGTCTGCAACTGAAGTTAACATCGCAAAAGTGAAGGAAATAGTGACTGAAAATCCCCATTCAACTCTGAGAGAGATAGCCGCCGAACTTTCTGTATCTTACGAGTCGATCCGTACCATTTTAACTAATCATTTGGGTATGAAACACGTTGCTGCTCGGCTAGTCCCAAAAGATCTGAATTTTCTCCAAAAACTCAATCGCATGAAAGTCGCTGAGGACATGCTAGAACGAGTCAGTTCGGACCCAACATTCATGAAACGCATTGTTACTGGTGACGAGACGTGGGTTTACGAGTTTGACATGCAAACTAGTCAACAAGCTTCGGAGTGGCGCCTTCCAACTGAACCGAAACCGAAAAAAACACGCCAAAGTCGATCAAAAGTCAAAGTCATGTTGACTGTTTTCTTTGACTATCGCGGTGTTGTGCACTCTGAATTCTTACCGGAAGGTCTAACGGTAAATAAAGAATATTATTTGAGCGTTATGCGGCGTTTAAGAGAGCAAATTCGACGAAAAAGGCCAGATTTGTGGAAAGAAAATTCTTGGATTTTGCACCACGACAATGCGCCTTCGCACAGGGCTATCATTGTGAACGAATTTTTAACCAAACACTCAACAAATACCATCCAGCAACCACCATATTCACCAGATATGGCTCCTGCTGACTTTTTTCTTTTTCCTAAACTCAAATTACCACTTCGTGGCACCCGTTTTCAATCGATAGAAGACATAAAGGAGAATTCGCGGCGAGAACTGAACTCAATTCCGGAAGCAGCGTTTAAAAAATGTTTTGATGAATGGATTATTCGTTGGCGTAAGTGTATCGTTTCTAAAGGAGCATACTTTGAAGGTAATAAAATAAATTTGGATGAATAACAGACATTTTGTGTATTATTGATCTTTTCCCGGTACTTTCTTGACAGAGTAGTATACCTCATCCCTCGTGCTCGGAGTGTTTAACACTCCGAGCACAGACACGATCATGTAGTTGTTTCTGTAGAACGCGCGGGTACAGCAGCTAGTGCAACTTTTTCTTCTTGTTAGGTATATTAAGAAATCTCACTCCAGACATTACGATATAATACTATACTAGCTTATATACTAGCTTCTGCCGGTGGCTTCGCCCGTGTGTATGTCGGAAATTATCCTTTTTTTAGGATGGGTAATCATCAAATGACTCCTTCCGCTTTGGGTAAAGCAGGAGGGAGTATCTGACTTTTACTGACTAAAACCCATCAGTGTTTCTCCTAGTGCCCTTTGCGTTCCAGGGTACGGTGCCTCTTTCGAACGAAGTCCGCAGCCCCAGCAGGCACTGGCTCTAGCGGGCCCCGTCTGTAATGCTGACAGCTCTTTGAGGCGCGCGTGGACGAAGCGCGCCGTTGACCCGGGCCTGGTT
Source organism: Lacanobia oleracea (assembly GCA_950371165.1). Classification (NCBI taxonomy): domain Eukaryota; kingdom Metazoa; phylum Arthropoda; class Insecta; order Lepidoptera; family Noctuidae; genus Lacanobia; species Lacanobia oleracea. The sequence goes on along the minus strand of OX493411.1, from coordinate 18,810,680 downwards.
CTGATCAGACGGCGAGCCACCCAATGCTCGCCGTCCGCAGACCCGCGCCTACGGTGGCCGAGAATCGTCCGGCGACTCCCGACGCCCGGGGCGTCTTCTTCTGTTGCGGCGGCTGGGGCGCGAGGTTTCCCTCTCCCTCACGCGTTCGGCTTCCTCCTTTGCTAGCATTATCCTGAGAGAACATCCCACCAACACAGAAGTCTATGTGATATTCTAGATTACCTATAATCCCAAAAAACCCAACCATCGAAAATTTCCCTTTATGAAATAGTTTACGTAAGATATGAAAATCTTTGTGCTAGGACTCCACTTGGCGTATTTCGCTAGATATTTGTGCAATAAAAAATATACCTTACTAGGTGTACTTCGTTTGCGTCACAATTTTCGTTACTGCTCCGCTCCTATTGGTCTTAGCGTGATGATATATAGCCTATAGCCTTCCTCGATAAATGGACCATCTAACACTGAAGTATTTTTCAAATCTGACCAGTAGTTCCTGAGATTAGCGCGTTCAAGCACACAAACAAACTCTTCAGCTTTATATATTAGTACCTATAGAAGTATAGACAGATAAAAATTACAATAATAGTGTGTGTAGACTAGTTTAGCTATAAGTCTATAACGCAGTATTTGCTTGCTGCGTCTATCGTTTAATATTGTGCACGTGGTTTATCGACTAACAGTGTATCAATGTTGTAAGTAGATCGAGTAAAGTTTTAACTTAACCTTTTAACCGCCCGACTTCACATCAGTTGTCGCGCCCCCAGCGCCCGGCAAAAAAACATCTCTTAAAATAAGCACCAACAGCAAAGACGGATGTGAAATACCTAACTTTGGTTTAACGAGCTGTCGACTGACGAAGTGACGACTTGCAGCTACGGTACTACAAAGACAAACCCTATTCGATCGGCGTGTGGAACAGAATTTGGTATCAAACTTAAGTCGGCTGTGTTTGCGAAGGATAGTTTTTAGGATAAATAGCTATCTGACGGTGAGGACTTGGCAGAGGGTATATAGAGAGGATGTAGGATATCGGATCGGCTTCCTTGCCAGCACCTTCAGGACAGCTCTCTGCGCTCGTTCGACCCGTAGCATCACTGTTTTACCGGCACCACCCCAGACCGTTACACAGTACCCCAGAACAGACTGAGCGAGTGCAAAGTAGACGTTTAACAAACAGCTGAAATCGGCCGCACCTCTGAGCTTCTTAATATATATGAGTTTTCTCACACGATGACACGAGCCACTGTTGAAGCAATATGTTCCTCCCATTTCAGGTTGCTATCAAGAGTGACTCCAAGATATTTGATAAAAGGGGTATTTTCCAACTGTTTACATCCACAGTTTGCGTGCAAGTTTGGGCAGGTGTGTGCACGAATTTCACGAAATACCATAACAACGGCATGACATGGCAACAACACCCAACTGTTCGATTTCCAACTAGGCAGCTACAACAATAGCCTTAAATGGCATCCAAGGGATTGGGGCTGGATGGCTCCCTATCAAACAAAATATATGAAAAATATTGTTTACAGCTTATGTGACTAAAAAATAAGGGCTAAGGGTATTTTCCAAAGGAATTTCAATATATAGTGAAAAGAACTCTGTCACTGTAAGTCCTGTCCAATAGTCACAAATATAATACGGCATTTGATCCACATTATTACAATCAAAAGTTACTGGATCTCTTTTCAGAAGTTGTATTACATCTTCTGACTGTTGAACAGTTAAATAAGACGAGGTATTTATTTCTCAGGTAGTAAATGCCACTCATTAGCAAATAAATTTATCTCGCATGTTCGTTAAGCAACATTACCTTAACAAAAGTAGGAATTAAATGCCCTGATTGATTTTTCTTTCTTCTTTGTATATGATAGCCACCATCATGAGGAAGGCTATAGTGTAGTTTATACGGGAACACGGGAATAAGCGGGATATTTATGAAACGAAACTGTCAAATTTTCCCGATCAACTTTGAACCTAATGCTTTAGCGATAAAGTTGAAAATCTATTGAAGAGATGTGACAGATTGTTGTAACCTTGACGTGCTGGCGTCTGTACCTAATAATATCCATTTAAAATTATTACAAAAGTTATCCTCTTATCAGAGAGCGACCTTGTTATGTGCTCACATCCGAGTGGTTTTATCTGTGTTAGGTACCGTTAAAGCCCGAACTATCGTCCATCTTGAATTCTGATTATAAATAGCATTCAACTAAACGAAAATGAAGGAACCTGTTGTTAAACAGTAACAGCCGCACGCTTGCTACGCTTGCCAAGGTTGCTCCGCGGATGGGTCGTTTATGTTGTACCGAGTTTCCTCTGTGCCTCGGAAGGCACGTTAAGCCCTTAGTCGCGGCGCGGCTGCCATGTCACCCAGTTACTGCATTGTGCAGGTCAGATTGGCCGTCACTTCACATCACATACGGTATACGGCTGTGTCCGGTTTGACTGAAAGCCGATCCCAATACATTTGGAAAAAGGCAGGCAGATGATGATCAATACAAAATGAAATATCAGATAGAGAAATAATCAAATAATTCCTAAGTACCTACCTACCGTTTGTGCTTATTTGTGATTGGGAATTGTTCAAAGCACAGGACCGATCGACGTGGCCGCCAGGCGCGGTCGCAGCTATAAACTAAGGGGGGAGGGGTCAGGTCACATGAATACCTGAACTAAGTCGAGAAAGAGGGCTACCCTTGATTTACCTGAGATCCCATCATCAGATGCTAACTAACAGATGGTAACATTGAGACCACTTCAGGAGTACCTACAGGCTTTCGAATTAAAAAAAGAAGTTTGGTTTTGAAGATCAGTCCACAATTGGTGGACAAATTGGTGAACATACATGAAAATAAAAAAACACATACTCTTTTTTTGGAAATTACTTAAAATTATAGACTTCAGTGTTTTTCTGTAATCTTTATTTAAAGACCAATAATCTGTATTTCTTTTTTGAAAATTAAAGTCTAAGTAGTTTCGAAGATAAGGGGGGAATGGTCAAATTTCATCTTTTTTTTGATATCTTCGAAATGGAATTATAAAAAAAAATTGGTACCCTTAAGATGAACCCTTTGATATGTCACACGATAGAGCTGAAAAAAACTTTTTTTTTTCAATTTCTGCCCAAAAAGTGACCCCTTATTTATTTTCGTTACACAACCGTGTTTGGGTCACTTAAGTTTATGTATACCTACCAAATTTCAACTGAATCGCTCAGGTAGATCCGGAGAAAATTCGCTGTGACAGACGGACAGACAGACAGACAACCGAGTGATACTATAAGGGTTTCGTTTTCCATTTAGAGGTTCGGAACCCTAAAAATAACTATGGAAAGTTTACTAGTAATTTTAGATTTACCGTAGTTTGAACTTTTACAGTAAAATTACACAAGGAAACCATCGATACCTAACAATATGAATGTGCTGAAAATACATATTACACATTTTTAGGGTTCCGTACCTCAGAAGGAAAATACGGAACCCTTATAGGATCACTTTGTTGTCCGTCCGTCTGTCTGTCAAGACCCTTTATCTCGGGAACGCGAAGATTTATCGAGGAATTTAAACCATATACCTACTCAGGTCTACGGTCCCTTCAAACTGCGAAAAAATTATAGTAATAAGTTGACATACAAAAAAGATACAGCCGTTTATGCCTCAAAAAAACTAATATTTCGACACTATCAAGGGAATCAAAATTTATAGAGTATTTCCCGTTTACTTAGAATTATGAAATTTCGCAAGTAACATCGTCTTATACTATAGGTATAGGGAAAAGAAATTAAATCATGAAAATAATAGCTTTTATTTAAAGTAGTCTGTTGTCAACATTATCTGACCCACCCTAAAAACAAACGAATTTGGACCCTCTGACAGTAACATTAAGGTTTATTCAAATTATACGAGCTTATCAGACAAGTGCTCGAGGTCTTGATGCACAAATACAATAATAATACAGACACGCAAATTTGAACTTTAAAACGTTAGCATTAGGTTTTAAGTTATAACTACTTGTTATAATATAATTAGTGCAATAGCTTGTTTTAATAATTGCATTCAAGTAATTCTAGTCTCGTGGTCTGTGTATAAGACTGAGAAAAACAAGTTGCGAGATCAAATCCTGCGACGAAGATGTCGTTTTGCTTTCAATTAAGAATTTATTCCAAAACTATTTCTTGTATTATTGTATAGAACTATAGACGGATAACCTTCAAATATAAACTTTCTAAAATGGTAATATTTTCGCATAACTTGTAATAAGTGGGTAGTTGAAAAATAAATATTTGTATTCATTATAAAACTGGTATTCAAATGCTACTAAGGGTATGCAGTGACTACGCGCAAACATATTTTACCTTGCCTTACTAAATTGGAAAAACAACGTCTCTTTACAATTTTTTATTTTCTATTTTATAGGTTGTTTTTTTATTATGATGTCTCAATGGAGTGATTATTCAAAATACAAAATAATCTATTTGCACGAGGAGAAGGTTGACTGCTTGTGCTGTGCAAGAATAAACTTTATGAAAGTATACTATATGGTTTAAATTGTTTAGAATATTGCGTCTAGAAATTACAACTAAGATCAAATTTTAATGCGCCTTATAAGAGTTGAGTTGGTCTTGCGGTCACTAAGGTAGTACGATGTTCATCGTTATCTACGTTCGAACTAAGTTTAACCTAAATATAGCTTTTTGCTCAGCTGTTTTTTTTTTTAATTTTTTCATAACACTTATTTAATATTTCTTTAATAAACGACGTAGGGTCTTGTCTTTTTAAAAGGGCAGTTTGTATAGAAATAAAACTAAACAATTGCAAGTTTGAAATGTTTATTATTTCATTAAAACACTTAGTTAAGATAAAGTAGGTAAATGCTCATATATTTCCAAATTAATATACATTTTATATTAGTATGCCATAATCAAATCTAACCATTTATAAACATTAAAAAAGGTGTGCTTATGCTTAAATGTTTGCTATCGAGAAAATGAATTCTTCTGTGAAATGCTTTACAGATTTATAGCTGCCTATTTGTAGTGAATAAACATATTATTTAAATTGAAAAATCTATTTATAACAATAATATCACCACATAATCAGCAACATTTTAATGGTTTAACAGTCAATCCATTGAGCATTTACTTACATGGTGTGTTTAAAAATGCCTAGACACTAGATTAACCTTCAAGCGGTCGCGCGGCGTCGAATCGACCGCGCTCGTTAAGTTTTCACTGATTACATCGAGATTTCTCGCCACAAGTATTTCTCTTTACCAGTAGCTTTTCATTAATTCACTATGCACGAAAATGACTGCATTCCACTCTTCACCGAGCCTCTGTAGTGGAATAGAATGCATTTGTTTAGGTCGCGGCGCAGGCGTCGAAAGGACTACACGCGCCTGGCTCTTTCTTTTACCTTGACGAGATGACTAATTTCGAAGTAAAATACCTGAGTTGATAAAATAAACACTTTGATAGTAATTATTCGATTGCATAGAACTAATAAAAAATAAAAACATCTAAATAAAAATGAGAACACAAATCATTCTCCCAAGAGAACAAAACTTTGGTTTAGCGGGTCTGGCGTGCATAGCTGGTGTGTAATCGAACGATAGTGGGTTGTTTTAATTTTAATTCCAAAAAAATGTTGCCTAGGTAAAAATTTATAATGTCTGAATATAGAACATAAATAATTATTAATTTACCAGTATTCTAAATTCCTGAAATCTCACATAGGTCTTTAAGGTTACGCGCGACCGCTGTCGCTACAAATACCCACGCGCCCGCTTGAAGGTTAATTAGTAGCGGATTGGCGCACCGTCCCCTACTATAACTTGCTGTAAGCGGCTACGCATACCGCGCACCATATTCCAACACAAATTTTTGCCTCTCATGTGCTCCCAAGTCGATGTCACGATCTCAGCCAAGTTGTGTTTGTTTCGCACTTCCGTTGTGTCCCAATTTAAAACCATTTGACCCCATAGATTTTCTATAGGGTTCAAATCAGGACTTTTAGATGGCCAATTAATAACTGTCACACCTTCTTGAGCAGCTAACCAATCCTGCACAATGCCTGCACGGTGGATGGAGCAGTTATCGTGCATGAAATAAATATGTGATGTTGGATAGGCAATTCGCACAGTCGGCAGCATGACGTCACGCAGAACCTCCAAATACAAACTACTATTAAACCTACCACCAACTTCCACCAATTCACCAGGTCCCATAGACGACATCCAGCCCCAGTAGCACAGGGTTATTCTACCGCTGGTTCTACAAGGTAGCAAGCACTTCTCATTGTAGCGTTCTCCTTTCCTTCGCCATAAGATTTTACGTCCATCTTTGTCCGATTTAAATGATTTTTCATCAGTGAAGATCACAACATTTTCTTCCCAATTAAAATTTAAATATTCCTGGCCAAAACGGACCCTTTCTTCGCGATGAGCAGGTGTTAATGCAATTTTCAGTGCCGGTTTATAATTCCTTATCTGGTGTGCTTATATGGTTTATTGCGGTTACACGAATGGGCAAAAATGGATTATCAACACGGCTTGAAACAATAGCCCGGTGGCGTTCGAATTCGGGACTATACTTGATGGCTTTTACTCCTGGACGAATCCGCTGAATGTTTCCATTGTCTTCATAACGTCTAAGCCATAGCCTGACTGTATTTCTCTAAAACAAAAAAAAAATATTTTTGGAACCGTGTATGTAACTTGTAAGGAGAAAACTACGCGTTAATCACAATCAATAAAATAAAATAGGTATAAAAAAAACACTTACTGCTATATTAAGTTGACGACCAATCTCTGTAATTCCAACATTCTGTTCACGTAAAAATATGATTTTATGTTTGGTATAGTCATCAAGTTGCGACATGATGCTTTTTTACACCAAATTGCTAACGAGTTATGTGGATCGATTTACAAATGTGTGTGCGCAGTCACTGCTATTAATCGTAGTGTAACTTTTGTCACTTATATGAATTTATTATCTACCTCACAAAGCAAATGTATGCTTTACTTCGTATCCAACCATTCATGGTAAACTTAAATTCTCTAAACTTAAAGTATTTTTTAATTTACCCACCTGTTTACAAGATAAGTTATTAGGCGTAAATCATATTGGTCGTTCTTTAATAATGCAAGCAATATTGTAGTTCCTTTTTTAATTGATTGTCATTACAACTAATTAAAAAAGGGACTAATACTATGAGGAATGTGTTTTTGAACCCACATGTTGTTCGTCGCCAATCCAGCATCAAACCGCTAAGCCACAAGAACTGGTCGACAATACGCGAAATTAAAGATTGGGTTGTAATTATATTGAGTAACTTAAAAGTTTTTCATCTTTAAAGTCGACGAGATAATGATTAAAATAGCTTAACCAAATGATACATAATGCCGGTGGCTCCGACAATGTTGGGTGGGTTTACCTTAACGTTACGTGTTAAAGATCAAATTTGCGTGTCTGTATTATTATTGTATATGTTCATCGAGTCCTCGAGCACTTGTCTGTTAATTTCATATAAATTGAATGAACCTTAATGTAACAAGCAGAGGCCCAAATTCGTTTGTTTTTAGGGTGGATCAGATAATGTTGACAACAGACTGTACGATATCGATCACATTTTTTTCTTATTTTCGAGAATCGTATGTTCGAGGTAAAAACTCGCAACGTGTAAATGGCGCTTACATCGCTTCTACGAAACCAGTAAAATTGCAATCCTAATAAAAAATAACTTCAATTTCAAGTCGATGTTCAAAAACAAAATAACCAAAAACACTGACTTCCGAAATTAAAGTTATTTTTTACTTTGAAGTGTTTTGTTTTTGGAAGTCGGTTTTATTTTTTTGGTAAAAAGTTTTTTTTATTTTACGCAGCTAACCACTAAAAAGTGAAACCACAAACACGAACGTGCCGGCGTGATGTTATGTCATGAACATCACGCCGGCGGCGTGATGTTATGGTGTACCTAAACAATCAATAGACATACGATTTCAGAAAACCCGATCAATTTTCTATCATTTATTGAAGAGTTCCGTTGTCTACCTCCGAAGTTCTTCATCAGATCTTCACTAAATTTAAATGGGACTCGTCCGAGAAAATACTCTTCCAAACAAAAACAGAATCATCCAAATCGGTTAACAATTGGCGAAAATATCGCTGAACAAACATTTTTCATAGGATACCATCATTAGATCCTGACTTATACCTTCCATCATCAGCTCAGCAACCTGAGATGATGATTACCAGGCACAAATATCTGAATTGCGTTAGAAATTTCATGAAGAACATTGTATGTGCCTATAAAATTTGAGGGTTTCCCTCGATTTTCATGGGATCCCATTCGTCAGATTCTGACATAGTGACAATGGGACCACCTCAGGAGTATAGGCTTTCGAATATAAAATATTTTTTTAACTCGGACCAGAATTCACGGAGAAACCGGTGAACATACATAAAAAAAAAAAACATACAGCCGAACATAGAACCTCCTCCTTTTTGAAGAAGTCGGTTAAAAATACGTCATAAAAAGCTGAATTTTGCCTTTAAGAAAAAGTTTCCCGAAGTTTTTCCAGAAGTCGCGGGCAAAAGCTAGTATATGTATAATTAATCAGTAACTACTAATGTGTACGGAATCCTCGGTGCGTGAGTCCGACTCGCTCTTGACCGGTTTATTTAAATATCGTTATCATACAGTAACACACGAAGCCCTCTTATCACAGGAAGTCCTCCCAGTTTTGGCAGCGAGGCTACCAAGATAATATATTTATAGATTCGTGTTCACGGGCAGCCACAGCTTTGCTTTATATTGCTTTAGCGTTTCGTGAATGTGCTCTACTTGTTTTTTTCGTGTTTCTCAACAGATTTACTTTTTACTGCTTTTTCCTTGGACTTCGAAGACTCTGCTTACAACATTTGACCCCCGCAAAACACACAGGTCACCGATTTGCTCACGATTTGGATACTTATATACCAACTGGAACGTGGCTGGTTCTGTAAGGAGTTGTTGTGTTCCCAAATGCGGAAAAACCCGTAGTATTTGATAATTATGTCTTTTTAATGTAAAACTTTAGTAGTTATTTAAATTGGGGTCCTAAGGTAGTCTTCTGGAGTGAGTTGTTAGTTGATAAACATCTTGTAAGAAATCGAGATAATGTTTTGAATGGAGGGAGGCGAGCGGTCAAACCACCACTGTATGTTAGGTAAGCAGGGGCGTAGCTACCGCCGTATCAGCCATACGGCTGATACGGCGGGCCCCGATCCTTGCATACGCAAGGAACGGGGCCCCCGGACTACAAGGGCCCAGATGTATGGACGGAAAGCTCCTAAATTTAGTCCCGCCGTTACTTTAGTGGTCTGCCGTAACACTTATGAGCTAGTAGGACCTATTTTGTTTAAAAAAAAAATAAGCAGCCGAACAAAGAACCTCCTTCTTTTTGAAGAAATCTGTTAGTATAAAAATAATTATCATTGCAGGTGCAGATAACATTGTTCTGCATGCATTTCCGGATCCAGAAAAGGAGATGGAGCGATTTGTAACTTGGGTAAATGCAGTTGGAAGTAGCATATCCTCATTAGATTACCACTATATTTATAATAATCGAATAATATGCCACCATCATTTTGAGACAAGGTATTTGACTTGGTCTCGAAGATTGAGCAGTGGAGCAGTGCCTACGATACACATTGCCTGGTAATTTTTTAATACATTTTTTTGGTACTCATTATTGGTGATCTGAAAAAGGTAGGTTAATTTTCCTAAAGTTCAAGCAAGTAAGTAACATAGAGTTGACAATGCCTCCTCGAAAATCCCAAAATCATAAGGTGACACTTAAAACCCGGGTTATAAAATGAGCAAATTACTTATTGTGCTTTGAAAACTATATTTATTTTAACTAAATTGTAATTTTGTATTTCTAACTAAGCTCTTTATTTTAGAAGTTTTAGTACGGAGATCTGTTTACGTAAAGTTGCTTGAACTTTACATTATTAGCCACCTTTTTCCAATCACTGCTCATTACAAATTTTGTATGTGCATGTACTATCTTACGGGCTAACTTTATTAAATACCTTGTAATTATTTAAATCCATTTAATTTCTAACAGCTATAAATTTATATCAAAGGGTTTTTATTTCCAGTCAAGAAAAAATATAATATCAGTATTTTATACATGTTTTGAGTCTCTGAAGTTCATAAAATATCATTTAAAACAAATAGCCTTTCACCCCTCTTTGTCATCTTAAAGTTACAAATTTTATGTGTATTTTTATTTTCTATTTTTATTCTACAGGTTTTCAAATAGAACGAGTGGTTTTGGGAGAAATAACTAATATGGGTGGAACAGGATCATTGGAAAAGGATAATAATTCTACCAGACCAATCTACCTGTTGAGCGAAAACTGGTTGTCACAATCATCATCAAAAAATATTGGTATTGCCTCCAGAAATTTGGAACCAGTGAAGCCTTCCACTTCTGCAGGTACACAATATTATTTTCTTGTAAAGACATTATTTATAAAATAATTTCCTCAAAATTATTTCTGCTCCTTAGGTTTGCAATTATTGTCTTTGGGCTTGTCTCAGAATGAGAGATTTGGTTTAGTTCCGTAGACGAAGTTAATATTATATATGTTTCTAACATGGCCATATCATCATTATTATCCCACTGCGTTGTATCACCCACCCTGGGTTTTTCTTCATGGATATTTAAACCTTTTGCTTTTATGGTACAATTGACTTGAAATTTCCATTGTCGAAAACGTGGATCAATACCTGCGTATTAATTTTTTCACTTTTTAAAGTAATTCTTTGTCAGGGTTTTTATTCAATTTAGCAGTATGTTTGTACCAACATAGCTATTGGCAGGAAAAGGCAAAATACAGAATTAGCTGGAAAAATATGGGGGAGGTCCTTGCCCAGCAGTGGGGCAAAACAATCTAATAAATTAAAAAATAAGAGTGCTATTAAATAGTGTTACTACTGATATGCTACAACTCTCTACAACATGCTTAAATTACTTCCTTGAGAAGCAGTTTTATAAACACATAATTAATTAAACTTATATTCTTGACTCAACATCATCATTTTGAGGCTAATTTAACTTAAAGGTTCATACTTAAAACTTCCAGACTCAACACCAGTACTGAAACCAGAGACAAAAATTCAAAAGAATGTGATTGATTTAACACCAGCGCTGATACCTGAGACATCTATCAGAAATTAAAAAAAAAGGTATAAAAAGCTAATAAAATACATATTGTAAGCCTAATCTAAAATGAGGCCATGAGAACCATAGTGGCCTAACTCATTTTTTTACAATATTGAGTTTATTTTTTCCATTTCAAATTGATCAATTTGATAGAACCGGGGTGGCCTAAAAGTCAGGAGCTCGTGGCTAGATAATAACAGCCGCACGGGTCAATCTTCAAGGTTAAGCAAGGCTTACCAAGGTTGATCTGTGGATGGGTGACCATCTTAACATACCGAGTTTCCTCCGTGCCTCGGTGCGCACGTTAAGCCGTTGGTCCCGGCTGTCACTTGTAGATCTTTGGCAGTCGTTACGGATAGTCAGAAGCCAGTTAATCTGACTCCAGTCTTGCCATGAATTACCGTGTTACCCAGTTACTGGGTTGTGGAGTTCTGGTAGGCAGCCGCTCCGCGTAAAATACTGGTATTCAGCTAAATCCGGTTTGACTGGAAGCCGACCCCAATATAGTTGGGAAAAGGCTAGGCAGATGAGGGTGGCCTAAAAGTGATACAACGAATATTCACTAGATGGCAGAATAATCACTGTTATAGCTTTAAGTCTGTGATCTAAATTTGAGGTGCTATACTGGCCTAAGATGATTTTATTTCAACAAAAAGCTGGAGAATAACATAAGAAAATAAATAGGAAGATAACTGCTGAAAAATCAAAGGTGCTTTTGCTTAACAAAATGCAATAAAGCTATTTTCTCACTACTAAAATCATAAATTGGAACATTGATAGGTCAATTAAAACATAAAAGTTATAAAAAATATGTATTCTGAAGAGTGCTAGTTGATTAAAAAATTACTGTTTTTATTTTCTTAGGTACTCAAAAAGCTTGTCCATTGAATTAGGCCACTATGGTACTCATGGCCTCAAATTAAATGACGTGAATAAAAACATAAATCAAAAGTGAAAATGATATTTTGAACATTGCTAATTAATTATTACGCAAAAGGGTAGCCCGCGAAATTCAAATATTTTTATGTTTTTTGCAATTTGCCGGTCAGTGTGAAGCTGTATGTGGACCAAATGCGATCCGCGACCGTAACGCGTATTTATCTAAAGAATTATAACCATTTTAATCATCAATATAGCCCTCTAAGTTCATGTAGTTCGAAAGAATGAATATTTCAGAAATAATCATTCTTTCGAACTACATGAATAAATATTTGAATTTCGCGGGCTACCCTGGAGCATCCACCTTAAAGAGACATTTATATTTCATTAAAATTTTTGATTATAGTACCTTTCATGGATGAAAAAGCAGCAGATGGTTAAAAACTGACAAAGAAGAAGGAAAAATATGCGCATCGGTTGAAACAAGCCTTAAACCTGTCTGAAAACATTACTTTTAGAAGAATTATGAATAAATTTACCAGTCTTGCTACAATCTTTATGATTATGCAGTTCCGAGAAGTGACTAAGAAGAAGATGGGGAGGAAGTTCACTGAGCAAGAAAAAATCATGGCTTTGAGCATTTATAAGCAGGGGCCAAGGTGTTACAGATTGCTGAGTAAAATATTCGTTTTGCCATCTCCACTCACCCTTAGTAGATTAATCACACAGGCTGATTTAAGGGCTGCACTAAATGAAAAATTATTTAATGTCATGTTAAAAAAAATAAAAAACTGAATGCTGATGACAAGTTATGTGTACTCTTGTTCGATGAAGGTGCCTTAACGCCTCATTTTGACTACAACCAGAGGAAGGATATTATATCAGGCTTTGTGACAAATGGGATGACCAGAAAAAATAAAATTGCTGACCATGCACTGGTTTTTATGATAAGGGGAGTTTTACGCAACTACAAACAGCCAGTTGCGTACACCATTTGATTGCTACTACAAAAGCAAAATGTTTGAGGAATAATTTGGAATTGAAAAGAAATATATTTGAAATAGAAGATAAGAAATTATTCCTCTATATGATCCACCGCACCTTATTTAAGGAATAAGGAATAATTTACTGGATAAAGATTTGAAATGTGTAATCGATGGCTCAACTAAAATGGCCAAATGGGAACATAATTATAGTTCAACTACACCAAGAAGACCCTTCATATTCTGGTTTCAAATTGGTGAAAACCCTTACAGAGGACCATATCAACCCCGAAAAATGTAAAATGAAAGTGAAGTATGCAACCCAAGTATTTAGCCAAAAGATTGCAAGCACAATGGGGTATTTAGCATGTAAGTTTTACTTGAATTGTATTTACAAGGTTTCTTGTTTGCCACTTAAATGTATGTAAATGTAAATAAAACTTGAACATTATTAGGTTCATTGTCTAGTGGTTTCTAAATCAATTAAGTTTTAATCTCTTGTCAAATGGTCCGTACTTGCGTTTTGTCTAATGTACTTATTGAGGAAACACAATTAAATTTTATTTTTATTTATTTTTCAGCCAAAGGAATTTTGCCGAAGGAATGTCAACAGACTGCAGACGTCCTTTTATTTTTTGATGAACTATTTGATTCCCTCAACGGAAACAAGGTCAACTCCGAAAAAAGACGCAGAAAACCCTTACACCAAAATCTTCTCATAATAATATTTGGGCAAATGCCAAAAAGGTATTAAGTACTATGAAGTTTTTGAAAAATGGTAAAGAACATACTGTTCCCTCTATTACTAATTGGGTTACATAGTATCAATAATGTTGAGTATCTGCGGGATGTGTTGTTCAACAAATATAATATAAAATCTGTTTGGATGAGGCATTATAATCAAGACCCTTTGGAAAACTTTTTCGGCGCTATTCGTAGTCATGGGTGTAGAAACATAAGTCCATCCCCAGAAGGCTTCGAAATAGCATTTTCATCACTTTTAATTAGTAACTTAACAGGCACACATTCACCAGGTTCAAACTGTGAACAAGACTCATGTAAAAATATGTTCAAGTCATTGAAAGAACTTTTTAAACCCATAAAAAAGGACAAAATATAGACCTAAGTTATATCGAACTCAATATAATTGTGGATTACGAAATAAAGAAAAATGACCCAAAAATATTAGCTCAATTGGAGTATGTAACTGGTTGTTTTTTAAGACATACAAAACAAAATGTATTCAAAAACTGCAATGCATGTAAAAATAACTTTTACAATAAAAATAAAGATAACGAATATTTAAGGGCAAGGGAATTTAATAAAAATAAACAATGTTCAGAATACCCCTCGCAAAATGTAATGAAAATGTATTCTGAGAAACAAGATGTTATAATATGGATTTTAAAAAACCATAGCATTGAAGAAAACATAAAATTGTATGCAAAAACAATGCTCTACATAGGAATCAACACAAATTTTTTAACTTGTGAAGTGCATAAAAAAGACAATATTGAATACATTTTTAATTTGGCGTGTCGATTTTTTATCCACAACTGGTGTATACTTAAATAAATACATAAATAATATTTTACAATTATGCAGAAAAGATAGAGTTGGTGATGACATTACAAAGAATCTTGCCCTTGCCTTGCTCTGTAAGAAAACGAAAAAAATGAAAATAGATGTAAAATAATATTCATAAATAAATGTTGTATAACAGTATTCTTGTTTTAATTAATACAACCTATAATTGTTATTTTCGGATGATGCTATAAGATTAAGGCATATTGTTTGGCTTTTTATTATTTAAAGCCAAAACAATATACCTTAATCTTATAGCATCATCTGAAAGTTGATTTGATTACTAGCTCTTTGTATATTCCCGCCACCCCCATTCCAGTAGGTACTTAAGCACGGTTCAAGTAGTTAGTTCCATCAACGTTAGATGGCTTTAGCATCATTATTTTAACTGATGTCTCTATTCCTATACCTATATAATAAGTTACTCTACGTAGCGCCCGACCCAGCGGGACGTGTAGACTAAACGAAAGGGCTTACTGTGAGGGTTTTAATCATATGTTTGTGTGGTTCAGTGATGCTGTTTTACTATCACACTCCGCCCCTAAGACGACTCACTGACCAAGATTTTTTTAAGAAAAGAAAAGTCAGTCACTATTGCAAGAAGGCGGGTCACATCAAAACAAAATGCTTCAAGTTGAAGAAGGAGAAGACGTTCAAGAAACCAGAAGAAGAAGAGAAATCTTTTTTGGTTACAGCATTCCTGGCCGATTTGCAGGATTGGATTGTTGACTCCTCATAATTTTCTATCATGTGCGCTGTGCACAGCGCACATGATAGAAAATTATTTTCAGAATTATTAACACTTATTCTGAAAATATTTTTTTTATATTATAATTAATAATTAATTCCATAAGTATCGCTAATGGTGAGAAGCTGGATTGTTTAGGTAAAGGGCAATTCACATTCAAACTGGGAATGTGGTAAGGAAACTTAATGTTCAGTAATGGGGGATGTTTTTATTCATGATAATAGGAGTAAAAAAATCTGGCAACTTAATAGCTTCTGCAAATAATGTAAATGGTGATAAATTGAATTCTAAAGTATGTAGGTCTGATAGGTATTCGCAATCAGTGCACTCTCCTCTCCTGTGTAATAGACAGGAGGTCCTGAGTGCTAAGGTTGCTGCTCGTGATGTGTCTATTGATTTGTGGCACAAGAGGCTTGGCCATTTGGGTATACAGGGTATTTATACATCAAGGAATGGTAGTGCAATGGGTGTTCAGTTTCAGACTGACAATGAGCAGTGACTGAAGGAATATGTGTCTCTTGTTTGGAGGGAAGTTGGCTGCCAAGCAGTTTCCGGCTGGAGAGGCAAAGCGATCTGAAATGTCCCTGGAGGTAATCCGTTCCGATGTATTGAGGCCGTTACCCGCAAATAGCTGGAGAGATGCAACTTTGGGTTACTTGTTCGGTAACTCTTTCTCCGTTTTTTAAAATCGTATTTTTTTGTTCATTAAGTTCCCTTTGGATTTTTTTCAGAGCATTCATGGCTTCTTCCATGTTTGAAATATTTCCTTGATTGTTCAATATTGTAATGTTATGTGGTTGAAAGCGCCTTCTCTTGACAGCGCACTGAAGTTCTAGCAGCGCTTGAGGTCACTCGATCAATAGTTCTGATTGTTTAGAGATCGATCTTATTTGAAATGATACACACGTTTATCAACAGATGGCGTTAGTGTCTATGAACAAAAGGAACGATTTTTGCAGTCATTTATACGAATAGGTTATTTTTCATAGATTTTTGTTTAAAAGGTTCATTTCGACCGTAATTGATCATCACTTATTGTTGAGTAACTGTTTTATTATATCAATGTTTTTTTTTAATTTCTTTTGGATCTTTATTTCACAGTCATGGTTCACTGCAGTTTTTTTGTATTATATATACCGCATTTACACATTCATGTTCGCTATTCGCCTCGTCATTCGACGAAACATGCGAAATACGAATGCCGTCGCGAACTAGATACTGTTCACACATTCGCGGGGTGAATTATTTTAGACTCACAATCACAATTATTATAGGGAGCCGGCCGCTCGCAGTCCTACCTGATCGAGCTACCGGGAAGAAACAGTTTGTAGAAGAACTAGACAGGGGTTCTACAATAAGTCGATCTGCCGAGGTGCAAAATACCTCATGAAGTGGCCGAACGAAACTAATATGCCACGGCCGATGTTGTGTGTGAGGGTATAAAGGGTATAAGGGAGGATCATAAAGGGTAGGTTTCATTCGGTGAGAAAAAATTTGTACATTTCATCAACCTTCTGTACCTTATTTATGCAATCAAATGTTTTTTCTTTTTGACTCGATGAGGTGAAATGGTCCTCTCAAGCTTCCTTTGGTCCTTACTTTGTTCTACCGGCGGGATGGGGCTTTGGTCTGGCTCCCGGACTACATTGTTATCATATCTACAACTACACATGCACGAAGACTAATTCAGTTTGTTTATAAAACTTTTGCTTTGTCAATCGAAATCAGCATTGTTAAGGTTCCGTACAAAAAGGCCAACGCGACCCTATCACTAAGCATCCGCCGTTCATTCGTCGGTCTGTCTGTCAGCGAGCAGTATCTCATGAACCGTAACAGGTAGACACTTAAAATTTTCACCGTTTATATTTCTGTTGCCGCTTTAACAAAAAATAGTTATAAATAATTTTTACAAAAAAAAACAACCGGCTTCCAAAAAACAAGTCAGTGTTAGTGGCATTTTTTTTTTGTTTTTTGACACCGACTTCCGAAATTAAAGTTATTTTAAACTTTGTAGTGTTTTATTTTTTGTAACTCGGTTGTATTTTTTTTAATTTTCACTTTTTGTTGGTGATTCTCCACAGTTAAATTGACATTCACTTGTCATTCTTGTCATGTTTGTTTTTATGAACTGGTGCAACCAATACACAGACATGAGATTTCATCAGTCCCGTTGCATTTGCTATCTATTGTTGAGGAAGTCCGTTGCCTATCTCCGAAGTTCTTTATCAGTTGTTCATCAAATTGAAATGATATCTAAGTACTATTACGAGGAAGCACCCAAAAACTACACAAATTGCTTCAAGTGTGCCTATAAAATTTGAAGAGATCCATTATCAGATCCTAATCTGATGATAGGACCACCTGGGAAGTTTACCTTTTCAGACGAAAAAAGAATTTTCCAAATCGGTCCAGGCATCTTCAAATAATCGGGGAACATACATAAAAAATAAAAAAGTTTCCGAAAAATTGTGAACCTCCTCTTTTTTAAAGTCGGTTAAAAAATACGATGGTACGGAACCTTACATGCGCGAGTCCGACACAGTTGACCGGTATTTTTTATGTTTCACGATTGTGCGTGCGTTATCTGTTTCTGGTCATTGAAAAGGTCAAATAAGACTTAAAAATATGTTAAAAATAGATAAGTTTGTGATTGTATCTGCCACTTTGGAGAAATATTACCAAAACGATACCTACATGTTTTGAACAACGCAGTAGTATTTTTAATTTACCCTGCCTGCTTGTCGGTTTTCTACAGATTGTACTTCGGTGAGTGTGCCCATGAACTCCACGATCTCATCCCACCGGCCCCCTTCTACCATTGGACTTTCAATCGCACTGCATCTTACCATTCCTTCCTTGTTGCTATTCCACCAATTCGCACTAAGCGTTTCCAAACGTCTTTAATAAAGCGCTCACAACCCTAATCTCTTCAAAGTTAGAGTGAACAGGCTCCTTCTGGGTAAGCTCGCTCCATCGTAGAGTTTGTCTCTCATCTCTGACCTAGACTAGAGTCCCACCAGTTCAGTTCAGTTTGATTGAAGAGTCCCTCGAAAAGTCCGACCGACTTTTCGAGGGACTCTACAATCATACTCGTTTTGATTTGATTAGAAACAAAGATGAAAGAAGCGAAGTGACATGCAAGCTAGACCTGAGCACCTCTTACAACTACTTGTGACACTCATCGCAGACTCAGTTGATTTGCTCTCCGTAACCGAGCAGGCGTTAGGCTGACTGTCCTCTGGAGCGGAGAGGAATGGAGCTGTGCTTGACGCGGAGCGAGGCAGCAAAGCTGATCGACGTAATTAGGCTGCATTTCCACCAGAGATGTGCGAGGTTGCATAGCGAAGAACAAATAAATAGAATCGCTTTATTTATCAAGCCAAGCTCAGCGCACGCGACTAAACAAACATATACCTCGGCACGCACTCTCGCACATCGCTGGTGGAAATGCAACCCGATGCGGAGCGGACTTGCGGACTGAACGAGTTCACGCGAAGAGTACGTAAATCGAGCGGGCGGTTTTTTCCGCTTCCCCGCTCCGCTGCCTCGCTACGCTTCCCGGAATTGAATGAATCTTTAAACTAGTCTACATTTATCCTTGTTGACTGAAGCGGAATGGAGATGTTATGCAATTCCATTTGTTAATATGGCTCGCTACGCTCGGCTCCTCTCCTGTGCGCTCGAGTGGATAGTCAGCCTTAGGTTCGGACAGATGCTATTCAAACTAAACTTTAATTAATTTGTAACTAGCTTTTGCCAGTGGTTTTGCCCACGGAAGGTCACTCGAAAGTAATAGGATCTAGGGCTAGCTGTTGATAAGGTGTTGTGGAGCTCGTCTACCACGTTTTAAAGCAATGTGCTAGTAAGGCAGCTTACAGAAATAACTTAACGGTGTGATCCTCTTCATTGTGAAATGGCAGAATGGCCTGTTGTCTTCGCCTATCTCAGAGGAAGCCTGACTGAAGTGTAAGTGTAAGCTGGTAGTGTACACATGGATATTAAGAATTGCCTTAAATTAATCTACTATACGGTTTGTAATAATAACATAATAATATGAAATGTACATGGGTGTTTATGTTTTCTAATGGGTGTGACATGTTCCAATATTAGCATAGGAGACTTCCTTAACACATAAATATTAAAAAACATCACCTCATCTATGCGTGATTTAATAAAAAAATATGTTATGTCACAAAGACGCACAAACGAACGATAAGATTACATGTTTATTAATAATATTGTTACCATGTAAAACTAGTTAGCAGCCCCTGCTTCACTCGCTGTGTTTTTGCAATGATCATTTATATCTAATGAATAGGTAAGTAGTTATACGAGTATTAGTAGGTGTGTAAGACATCCGTGTTTTGTCATCATCATTCGTCTAGTCTCCTCCCAACTATGGCGGGCTCACACCTGACTCGAAGCAGCTGAAGAACAAACACTCGTATGTTTTGGTAGTACTAAGTTAAAATTTGTTGTTTTATTTAAAACGTAAATTCCAGATGACATCATTTCAGCGTTGAAACGTGATAATAATATGATATCGTTATAATTATGGCATACTGGTTTCCACCCGCGACGTCGTCCGTGCCTACATTTTTCGTACAGCAAAAGTCGAATTCCTTTCATGACCATTTTTTTTAAACCCACCAGCGTTCCTCCATATGCCCTTTGCATTCCAGGCTCGTCCTCATCGGGCGCCGAGATACCCATCGCTCGCCGCCAGCAGACCCCCGCCTATAGCGACCAATCGCCCTGTGTCTCCCGACGCCCGGTGACTTCTTCCGTTGCGGTGGCTGGGGAGTGAGGTTTGCGTCTCCCTCACGTGTCCTGCCTCCTCCATTGCTCGCTTTAGGTGTTTGCTTCCCATGACGCTTCGGACCATGGATTGAACCAGGGCAGGTCACGAGAGCGCACCACCGCCAATCTCTTCTACGAGGACACGGCGGAGCTTTGCGCAAACAGGGCAGACCTGCACCGTATGCGGGCAATCCACACAGTGGTGACACCCGGGCTTGTCTTCCCGCCGAATCTGAAGCAGGTTCTTCCTGAAACAACTGTGTCCGCTGAGTACCTGCGTCAGGCGAAAGGTGAGGACGTCGTGGCGCCTCTCTGGCCACTCCTTAAAGTGGAGACTTATCGCCACAATAGTAACATCACCCTGCACTACGATTGTGTCAGTTTCTCACCGTGTCAGCTAAGGTGTCGTGAACAAAAGGTGCAAACAAACAAGATGGAATGAAAGCCCACAACACGCTCACTCCACCTCAGTTTACTCGATGAGTCGTTGACAAGCCGCACCCAGTCATGCGCTAAGATTGCCTTACTTATTTACACTTTAACCAAAATAATATCTATTTATTCATCCAAAGTAGAAAATCTCGATACAATTTAAATTAGATATTAACAAAGTAGGAAGACTCCAGGGGTCCAGCTAATAAATAAACTAGGGACTCCAGGATTTATCGTCGCATACAAGTAATAGCAGTTCTTGCATCAGGACTTTGGTCCTGGCTGTCATTTGTAGATCTTTGGCAAAGCACGTTAAGCCGTTGGACTTTCCGAGGCACGGCGGAAACTCGATACCTGTGTTAAGATGGTCACCCACCCATAGACCAACCTTGGCAAGCGTTGCTTAACCTTAAAGTTCGATCCGTGCGACTAGTATTCTTTGGCCACGAGCTCCTCACCGTGTAGCTGTCAATCTATTCAACAAGATGTAATGACAGCTGTTCACTCCATGCTCACTGCTCCTCAGTGTACCTACACGGAGAGATGTTGACAGCACAGACGCGCTGGTGGCTACTCAGCGAGCATGCGCTGTAATGAGTCTACGAGGATAATGTTTCACGAGGAAATAGCTTCTGATTTTGCGTTAGTGTTAGATATTCATGCTGGTGAGTGTACTAAGCGAATGCTGTCTATTTAATCGCCAAGGTAACCTTCCAGTATTGCCGGGACAGTCGCAGCTTTATCGTAGAACTAGCTGACCCACACAATTTTGTTTGCGACACAATTTTCATTACTGCTCCGCTTTTTTTGGTCCTAGTGCGATAATATAACTGAAAAGATTTTTCAAATCGGACCACTAGTTTCGTAGATCACGCGTTCAAACAAACAAACAAACTCTTCAGTTTTACATATTAAGTACTAGTCGACCCGTGCAACTTCGTCTGCTCCGCTCCTATTGGTATTAGCGTGATGATATATAGCCTATAGCCAGTGGCGTTCCGTAGGTGCAAGCCAGCATAGACCAGCATAGGTAATAACTGGTTAAAAAGAAAACACCATAATATAACTCATCGCTATCACGCCGACCCACTGCACCGTGATGTTTCTGTATTGAATTTGCTATAGTGATATTGCTACGTCTTTATTTCTTATATTATAAAATAATAAAAATAGCTAAAACAGCTGAGTTAGTAGTTTATAACGTAAATGATATAAGAGAAACACACAAATAATCTATCTAACACTGAAAAAAATTCAAATCGGACCAGTAGTTCCTGAGATTAGCGCGTTTAAGCAAACAAACAAACTCTTCAGCTTTATATATTAGTAAAGAGAATAGATAGAAGTATAGATTTGCCATTTCATGATGTGGCTGAGGTTAGGCTAGGTTCAACGTGACCATTTGTGTCTATTTGTGAGAAGCGCGCGGTGGCCCATGGGTTACAATATAACTGAGTGAAGATTTAGTGTTTAAATCAGGCAAACAACAGCCTACCCATGTGCTTCATGTATTTTTCCATGGAATAGCCCTTAAGCAGGTTCAAGCTTTTAAATATCTGCGTCACATTGTGACTAGTGACCTCAAGGACGATGAGGACATCGAGCGGGAGCGCAGGGCTCTGGCGGTGAGAGCTAATATGCTCACCCGAAGGTTTGCACGATGCACGAGAGAAGTGAAAGTTACGCCATTCAAAGATTATTACCAGTCCTTCTACTCAAGTGGCCTAGCTGTGGGTGAGATGTACGCAGCGAGCCTACAGAGCCCCGCGCACTAAGTACCTACAATAATGCGTTCAGGATGTTGTTGGGTCTGCCGTGGCGGCGCAGCGCAACTGGAATGTCAGCTGAAGCGCGCACTGAAGGTTTCCAGGTCATCCTGGCCAGTAAAGCAGCTTCTCTTCTGGCCCGTATGCGGGGTAGCAACAACGGCGTTCTGAACGCAATAGCTGTATGTGTGGCGAGTGCAATATCTTGTGCAGGTGTGGCGAGTCGTAGCAAATAATAATGTTTAATGGACTAGGTTTAGGTTTCTATGGGTCTATGCCACCCGAAATAAAGTTATTATTATTACTACGAAATAACCATCCATTTTGTGAAATGCCACTTCATGAAATGGCCAATTCTAAGACAGTAACATTATTTTGTCTAATCTTTGCCCGGAATATCTCCTGTATCATGGGTGCGTTTAAAATCATATAAACTCACATACACCAACTGCTAGACCTGGAATAACTGTCTGGAAGCCATAAATATGTGCTCCTTGCAGGAATCGAACCCGCGCAGCACAGCAGCCAATCGGTCAACCACTGCGTCAACCATAGCAAATTTTTTGTTTCTCAAAATACGCTCTTGTAGAATAGGTTCCTCGACTATAAAAATACTCATACAAACCGTTCAAGCTAAGAACATTTGAAGTTTATCGTGTAAGTATATCGAGGTAGTTTACCCTAAATACCTACATGTTTCACACTTGATCTAAATATAAGAGAAAACTCTTTTTTTTTTTCATAAGCTTTCTAAATTATAAAGTAAATACGTACCCACTTTTTGTCAGGCGTTTCAATAAACTTCACCCAAACGGTACTTGGTAGTACACATTGTTCGATGGCCGCCTTGCTTGTTGAGTATCGGTATGTGATGCTAGCTGACTGAATCACTACGATGCGCTCTGCTCGCTCAGCCGGTCCGTTTTAACTAAATCTCGCCGTGTAAACTTAGGAGTGAACTGTCTTTCCATCTTGTTTGTATGGACGGACAGCTTACTTCGTGTTCACTGCACCTAAGCCAACGTGGTGAGATGTGTCCTGAGTCGCGCTATAGATCACGCTAATCGGTCACTACCATATCTATGTTATTACGAACGAGCTTTTATTTAGTTTCAACAGACCATTTTTACTGACGAGCTTCAGCCGGCATGAACGTAAAAAATTATCCCAACAGAACATATTCCACGGATGAAAAAATCCTAAAACCTATTCCAGGATATGGTCAACTATTGTGCCAAGTTTCAACCAAATCCGTTAAAGCTTTTTAGTCATGACGAAGTAACAAACAAACAAACTCACTTTTGCAGTTGAAATATTAAGATAAGGAAATATTAAGATAAGTATCTAACAGTGTTTTAATAGGTAAGTAGGTAGGATGAAATTTCTACTTTCCTGTGTTTTTTTTTCCTGATGGTAATTGATGATGCGGTCGAAGATGAACGTTTGCCTAGAAGTAACCGATTCACTCTTGACTTAAAGTCTCCCAGGTTATAGCTATCTGGAAACACAAACTCTGGCAGGGAATTCCGCTCCTTAGCTGTACGCACTATTGAATGTGTTCCCAAATCGTTTTGTGCGTGTTAGTAGGATGTCGACCATGTACCGGTGGCGCATTGCCGTGCGTCTTATGATCTGAAGATGGAACGAGCTGGCCGAATTAATTTATGCAATTACGTCGCACACTCCCCAAAATCCAACCGGTAGAAAACCGACAAGCCAGTAACTCGGCGTCGATGCTCAAGACTTTGGAGCTTCGACTCGACGAGCCTATCTTTACCAACAACAACAACATCATTTCGAGGTCTGTTTAGGTACTTAGTTTATAATAATGAACGCTTTTTTTAGGCACTACGTAGACGAATGATTGTACACGAAACTGCCCCGCATGACGAGAACCTCGTGAAAGCCGAGAAAGATAAACAAATCAACTTGGCTCGCGAGGTTGTCGACATGTGGGAAGTGGACTCCGCAATCATTGTACCGATAGTCGTGACAGCCAACGGCTTAATTGCCACGAGCCTCGACCAACACTTTAGGAGGCTCTCGTTAGGCAGCTGTATCAAGGGCTTGATTCAGAAAGTGGTACTTCTGGACACGGCTCGCATTGTTAGGAGGTTCCTCTCTCTGGAGCCCTGACCGCCGGTAGCTTGGACCCTGTTCCCGATACCGGTGGGCTACTAAACTTTTGCACAAGCTTGAAACACTTGGGATAAGAGGAGAACAACTTCTACTATTTTCTGATTATCTCAGCAATGTGTTAAAATTGGTCAGCATACAAGCTCTGAACTAAAAATAGTAGTTTTGGTAGTCCACAAGGTAGCATCTTTTTTTTAAGGATGGGAAATCATCAAATGGCTCCTCCTGCTTTGTGTAAACCAGAAGGGAGTGTTAGACTCTTACTGACTAAAACCCATCTGTGTTCCTCCTCGTGCCCTTTGCGTTCCAGGGTACGGTGCCTCTTTCGAACGAAGTCCGTAGCCCTTGCATCTTGGGCCCTACGTTATTTTTATCTATACATATTAATGAGCTATGCAGCCTCTCACTCCAAAATGGTCTTATAATATCTTATGAGAATGCACCGCTCTGTTATTTTCAGCTAAATCTAAAGTTGAGGTCTATTAATGTGCTCAAAATTGTTTTAACATTGTGTTTAATTGGCTCCGTAATAATCTCCTATCATTAAATGCAGATAAAACCAATTACTTTTTATTTACAATGAGAAATACAAACATACCGCTAACTAATCTAAACATTCGCGCACATAATTGTTGCACGTATGCTGACATCGCATGTTCTTGCCCCACTTTAGCTAAAGCTGACCATTTAAAATATCTAGGTGTCACCATTGACACAAATTTAAATTTCCGTTAATGTTTTACTGTGTACGAGAATTCGCAAATTAATATATGTTTTTAAAAATTAACGGAACGTAGCCAACTTCAAATTGATAAAACAGGTTTATATAGCTTTGTGTCAATCCATTCTTACATATTGCATAACTACTTGGGGTAGTGCAGCAAAAACAATTTTGCTCCCGTTAGAACGTGCTCAAAGAGCAATACTGAAGGTTGCTACCTTCCGCCCTTTTAGATTTCCTACGCATCAATACACCTACACAGCATGTAAGGTGCTTACAGTACAGCAATTATTTATTTTAAACACAGTACTACTCCAGCACACTGCACTTCCTTTGACCCTGTTCCTTCTGACAAGAGAAGGAAGGACTTGGTTTGCATAAAGCCTCAAACTAAGCATGCGTTTGCTAATCGTTTTTATCTGTTCTTGGGACCTTTTCTGTATAATAAGCTCAACAAGGTACTAAGTTTCTACAGTTTAAGGTATAAAAAATGTAATAAAGAGCTATCTGAATATTTAAAGACACTACATTACACAGACACAGAACAACT
Source organism: Lacanobia oleracea (assembly GCA_950371165.1). Lineage (NCBI taxonomy): Eukaryota > Metazoa > Arthropoda > Insecta > Lepidoptera > Noctuidae > Lacanobia > Lacanobia oleracea. The sequence continues at coordinate 18,784,861 of OX493411.1, read as the reverse complement.
TCTAGCAATTTTGGCATGATGATATTTGATCCCCTCGTAAGTGTTTACTTTTGTATCATTACATAGGCTTAATTTTAAATATTAAGATACCATTATGCTTTTTCTCGTAGTTCTTAAAAGATTTTTTTATATAGATTAACTTTAAATTGTACTAGACCTAAGTAGTGGATTGTAAAGTGATGGCCTGAAACACTGGTTTAAATTAACCTAAATCGGGCTGGTCGCTACCTAACGTTGCAATTCCGAACAACCATTACTTGCACCTATAATAATATCTTAGTCTTAGTTTATTTTTAGGCACCATAATTGATGGATAACTTATAACTGTTGGTTACATGTACACCTTTTGTAAATGTTTTATTTGAATAAATTATTATTACTATTTTATATTTTTAAATGTTTTTATATTTTTTTGATTTTTTTTTTCAAAAATTTATAAATGTAATTTGTAGGAATATTTATTGAATAAAGGAAATAATAATAAAACTTTAATTCAGGCCAAGGTACCCATATATATGTTAGTATTGACTTAAAAACTATCTTAGTATATTAACAATTATGTAACTATCCTAAACAATAATTAAAATCTTCTGGGAACATCTAACAGGAACAAGTATCTCCCATACAAGTGTCCCATCAGGTGTCCCTCAGTTTTGCTGACAACAACTCAAGAGACTGTTACCGCTGCCACGCACACGACGCAACATACCTGATGCGCTACAAAAACGTGGCAGCGACAATAATATCCTAAATGCGTTGTTGTACTGTACGCGCAGGGCATTGTACGCTTTCTGTGTGTATCTAGTCCACAGGCTGCAGGTGTAAAATGATTGGCAACATGCCTTAAATAAAGTTATCTTGACGTTCAAGTCGCATCTTGCAAACCTGCGTGCCAGCATATTACAACTTACGGTCAATGCCCTGCGCTCTCTCTCGATCGTAACCTAGTGACCAAGGTTATTAATCCGCGTTACTCTGTTTAATGTAGCACCATCTAGCGAGACTGATGGCACTACACCATACGTCTTATTTCCTGCCTTGAATAGCAGGAGTTCGCTCTTCTTCGCATTATACCTCACAGATGCTAACAAGTTTCCTGAGGGCACCGATCGATGGACTCAGCAGCACCATGTCGTCTGCGTAACTGAGATTGATAAACGACACTCCATCTATCATGCGTCCGACACCCGTACTGCTGAGTTCATCAATCAGCTTATTCATATAAACATTGAACAACTTGGGCGAGGTCAACCCATCCTGCCTCACCCCACATTCAAGTATATACTCATTGGAGTTAGCACCTAACCATCGAACACAGTTGGTTTGATTACCAAAATTTAAACATTTCTATTATTTTAGTTGGTATAGGATCATTACCGATGACCCTCTTGGCTCATTTCTCAATTGACTCAAGGGCATCAAGCTGGTATCTAGCAGATCCGTCCCATAGTTGAGAGCAGTACTCCATTCACAAACAAACATGCGCTTGATAAAGTTCGAGCAGCTGTTCCGGCGTGAAGTACCGTCTCACTTTTGCTAGGATCCCCAACTTTCTGGCAGCCGCTTGAGCCTTTGCCTCTATGTAGGGCCAAATAGAGGATAGATGTTAACGTTACACCAAAAAGCTCAAGTAATTTGGTTATCGGCACGGTAACACCTCGGTAAGATGGAGCTAGGTAGAATTGTCTCCTTTTAGCGGAAAAAAGACACGCTTGGGTCTTAGCAACATTGAACCTGACCAGATTAGCATCGCTCCATTCAGAGACAGCCTGTAAGGGTTTTACACGCGACTACGTACGCGCATATCCCGAAAAGGCATCAACTCTGACTAGCTGAGATTCTTAGGAAACACGTAACGTATCTTCATGCATGAACATTTGACTTAAAAGAAAAAGCAATTATTTCGTGAAACCAGAGATACAGACAAAAAATGTAACTTTAAGTATGTGTGGGTCAAGCACTCGTCCGTGAAACGGATAACCTCTATAGCGCTGGCAATACGCTCGTCAGAAGATATCAAAAAGATTAAACCCGGTCCTCGCTCCTCCATCGGTAATAATACACAACAGTCTGAAAATTATATGTCACAGTTACAGTAATTTGTTCTCTAAAGCTTTACAATTTAATTTAATTTTTCTTTTATAATAGGGTAGAAACTCATAATTTATGTATAAAGATAGTAGTTATTAATACAATTAGCCATGTTGTCATGTTTTGGACGTTGGGTCATTCATGGGTACATATTTACTTATGTAGTACATAAGTATTTGTTATTACACTATTCTCTACTTTTACATTTCTTATCTCTTAGATGTTTTCATACTCTTTTCGGAAGTAATGCATGTCTTTATTTTTTTTCGAGTATACTTTTAAATCAGTATTTTCTTAATGTTGGATAACTTAACAGTCTATTATCAGAACTGCAGGGAATACGAACGTTTATGGGACGCCTGTTTGGGCGCCTACTTTGAGGAAGCGACCTGCCCGTTACCTCAATGCGTCCCAGAGGGTTATGGCCATCCGGCTGGCCCGGGGATACCGTACGGTCTCTGGCGAGGCGGCGAAACTCCTTGCTGGACTGCCGCCATGGAATCTGGAGACGAGAGCCCTCGCACTCATTTACGAGTGGCGCGTGGACGCGCAACGCTAGGGCGAGACTCCTCTGCCGCGGCAAATCGCAGCAAGGCGAACGGAGCTCCGGCAGGATCTCATGGCGGTATGGAGACAGCGACTGTCGCAACCCAGCGCTGGGCATGTCACAATCCAGGCAATTAGTCCCCTCTTTGAGGAGTGGCTGGAGCGGCGCCACGGCGTCCTCACCTTCCGCCTGACGCAGGTACTCACCGGACACGGTTGTTTCGGGAGATACCTGTTTCGGATTCGGCGGGAGGATACGCCCGGGTGTCAACACTGCGAGGACCGCCCGGAGGATACGGTGGAGCATACGGTGGAGGTCTGCCCTGCCTGGGCGGAGAACCACCGGGTCCTCGTTGAGGCGATCGGCGGCGGCGACCTCTCGCGACCGGCCCTGGTTCAATCTATGGTCCGGAGCGAAGAGGCATGGGAAGCGATCAACTCCTTCTGCGAAACAGTAATGCTAGCAAAGGAGGAGGCCGAACGTGTGAGAGAGAAGGAAACCTCACGACCCAGCCGCCGCAACAGAAGAAGACGCCCCGAACTTCGGGAGTCGCAGGGCGATTTCCGGCCACCGTAGGCGCGGGCCTGCGGACGGCGAGCATTGGGTGGCTCGCCGTCCGATCAGAACCAGGCCCGGGTCGGCGGCGCGCTGTGTTCCACACGCGCCTCAAGGAGCTGTCAGCATGGGAGACGGGGCCCGCTAGGGCAAGTGCCTGCCGGGGTGCGGAATCCGTTCGAAAGAGACGCCGCAGCCCTGGAACGCAAAAGGCATTAGGAGGAGCACGGATGGGTTTTTGTCAGTAAGAGTCTGACACTCCCTTCCGCCTCGCCCAGAGCGGAAGGAGTCATTTGATGATTTTCCATCCTTAAAAAAAAAAAGGGAATACGAACGAAACTTAATATCTTGTACATGAATATTTTAAGTAACTGTTATGATATAATCATTCTAATTAGGCTTTTCGGAAACTTCATTTCCTATCTACATGCACGAACATCTCACTTTGAAAAATCAAAATATTATTTCGTGAATGCCGAGATGCAGCAAAAGCGAATAATTATCGGTTTTAATGGGTTAGACACGGAACCATCCTCATTCGTGAGAAGTCGTTCGTAGTTCGGGAGCTAAGTCATTCGCAATCAAGGACCCAACTTCTATTTGTTTTCCATTAAGGTCAAGCGACTTAATTCTCATCAGACTCCAGTTTCTTGAATGGAAAAGGATCAGACACACACTGTCGAAATTCATGAAGACAAGGCGGGGAGCCAGCTACCAGGCAGATGAAGCCAAATTTTCATGTTAGAAGAACACACAATATTAGAAACTTTTTTGTCTTTATGTCAATCCTTTTTCCGTCTTTACGTCTTAGCAACATAAGTACCTTCAGTTGCCCGAAAAACCAAAATACAGGAGACCCTGACGTTATTGGTTGCACAAATACGGAACCCAAACCTACCGCGACTTGTCGGAACAAATTTTTGAAGACCATTTAAAACACGTGGTGAAGAAGATATTTGATAAACCTATAAGAACGCATAAAAGCCGAACTGATTTAATTTAAGAGGATAGATCCGCTCAACAGGGAGTCGAAGCGAAAGAGTTCAAATATTCCGAAGCGTTTCAGACGCTGGCCAAGCAGTAGATGTGTTACTGAATTAGCCTTGAATCAGGGTGTTTGATGGAATCATCGAAAATTCGGAGACAGAGCTCGTAAATGCACAAGTAATCACAAGTCTGCATTAGGAACGGGAAATGATACAAGCATATTGTTGTATATTTTGAAAGTATTTTTGTTGGTTAGCTTTATATTACATTGTGCTATTGCAATATGAGTCATGTAGCCTGGTTTAATGAAATTAAATGTTATTTGTATTTTTATCATTTTCTTCATTACTAGCTGATCTGCGCGGCTTCGCTCCCGTCAACTGGCTACCCTACCTACCTACCTCCTTACCTCCCTACCTACCCAACCTACCTCCCTACCTACCTACCTGTTTTTTTTAATATTTCAATACTTATTATGCTATTCCGGACAAAGACTAATCCAAAAACACAAACATCATGAAAATCGGTCCAGCCGTTCTTGAGTTATAAGTGTTCGAACAAACCCGACTTTATTTTATATATTAATTAAGATTAACACACAACACACCTGGGCCCCAAGTCTGCTATTACAATAGTGTCAGAATGGTCGATCACTGATCTCATAATTGTTGATTTTGATAAGTTTGGTAATCTACTAACATAATAGTGTCATTATGACTTTCCAATGATCAATCACTGACACTCCACTGAACGAAATGGCATAAAATGGTAATCTCTTACATAATGACAAATGAATGACAGACGTATGCGTTAATCTGCTAAAATTTTGACAGTTCCATCGATCAGTGACCTACCATTAGAACGTAATTGTGTAGTCATTGCTTTTCCAGTCACTGCGCCCTGTTTGCTACCCACAGCCCATCTTGCGTGACGGCACGAAAACTCGCGGGCTACCCGATATGCAGCGGTGAAGATGGTGGCGACATCTTGCGTTACACAACGGCGCTTATCGATCTGCGCGCGCAACCCGGTCGCGAATGTGGTTAATCATCATCATGTGCAAAGAGTACCTACCTACCTACAATACATTCTGGACTTTGAGTGGACTAGAGGAGTGGCGGGTCTGATTTTCCTATCCATTACCTATCCTATCTCGGTCTGTGCTTAATATTCGTGATGTGTTCCTAGTTGTTGAGCGGCGGTGCCCAGCTGGTGTGATAACCCGACGCCGTGAGTTTTAATCTCGCGGGCCTGAGCGGGCGGCTCGGGGCGCAAGTCCACATCACACAGGAAGGATTACAGTGAGTACTCTTGCGTTCTTATTTTCCCTTAAAATGAGCGAAGCTAAGATGTCAGAACTTCTTAAGAAAAGAGCAGTAGTCAAAGGTCGGTTAACGGTTTTTGAAAATTATATTAAAAGATGTAAATGCCCATTAGATGACCAACAAATATTAGAGTTACAGTTACGCGTAGATAACCGTTCGAGTTTATTAAGTAATTTCACCGAAATACAAAGTTTAATTCAAGAAAACACGGACGAGCTCGACCTTCCAAAACTGTTGGAAGACCGAGACCGTTTCGAAGAGCAGTACTTTAGGACAATAGCTTGTGCCAAACTCTTGCTGCAGAAGGAGGTACCTGTAAATAATAATAATGTAGTCGTTAAAAGTAAAATGTGTGTTAAGTTACCGGACATTAAGATACCTACCTTTGACGGTTCGTACGATAGCTGGTTGGAGTTTAAGAGTTCTTATTGTAGTATGATCCACGAGCGTGAGGACTAAGATTGCATTCAAAAATTTCATTATTTGCGATCGTCCCTTACGAATAATGCATCGCAGGTAATTAGTGCATTGGAGTTTATGGCCGACAATTACACTCACGCATGGGAGCTTCTAGTAAATAGGTACAATAACCTACGGCTATTGCAACACAACCATGTAAAGTCTCTCTATACGATTCCTTCAATACATAAAAAATCTGCTTCACAACTTAGAAAATTGATAGACACTGTTCTACGTAACCTACGTGCGCTTTCCTCACTGGGGGAACAAACACATGCGTGGGACACTTTAATTGTTTATTTGGTTGTGTCTAAATTAGATCCCACTACCGAACGCGAATGGGAAGAGTATCAAGGTACGCTTTATAATTCTAACACTAAACCGCCTTTCGTTAAGTTAGACGAGTTACTCAAGTTCCTAAAGGACAGGGCAGACATGTTAGACATTATCAAATTAAACCAAAGTAAACATTCTCACGAAAAGAAAAGTAGTGAACAAATAAATAATAACAAAAAACAATCTACTCATAATTACGTCGCTACGAACATTGGTGATAAAAATAATAATAAAAACTCGAAAACGAGCAAGCGTGGTCCACACGCGCGGACCGTGCGATGTGTTAAGGTCACCTTATCATTCACCTTATGCGTGTTCTAAATTCATTAACCCACCAATTCAAGAGAGTATTAACTTTGTAAGTACAACAAATATTTGCAAAAACTGTCTGCGGTCAGGTCATGCTGTGCAGGAATGTACGTTTGGCCCGTGTAGGTTGTGTCATCTTGAGAAACACAACAGTTTGCTTCATGTTGACGGAGACAGCGTGAACGTATCGGTAGGTGCAAATAATACGCAGTCGCAGCCGGTAACCAATAACGTTTCTACTGTTTCAATTTCGTTACATTCATCAGCTGATAGTACCGACTCGCTATGTAAACAAACGTCTTCCATGTTACCTACGGTCCTACTGTCCACAGCTCTGGTGGATATTGCAGATAATTATAATGAGTATCACACCGCAAGCGTGCTTGAGACCTTGCTTCTTGAGGCTACCATTAAGTCAACAGTGTTTTTTTAGAAAGTCTTTATGCGATAAACTAAATGCAAGTTTAATACAGTCCAATTGTCAAGTTACGGGTATAGGCCATTCGATCGCGAAGTCTACAAAAATATTATTACGTTCGAAAGATAAGCGTTATCATACTAATATTGAATGTTTAGTGTTGCCGTGTATGACTAATAAGTTACCCGTATTTTATTTAAATATAAATAATATTAGTATTCCATACAATATTCAACTGGCTGACTCCACCTTTCATTCGCCGTCGGATATTGATATCCTGATAGGTGCGGATAGGTTTTGGGATTTATTAATTGATGGTAAAATTAGGTTGAAAAATGGACCTTATTTGCAAAATTCGAAGCTAGGGTAGATAATTTCTGGACCTTTGTATAATACAAATAATGGCTTGCGCATTAATCAGGTTCAGTGTAACTATTCGCAAACATTAGATGCAAAATTAAAACGATTTTGGAAACTCGAAGAGATTCCCAACGCCGGGAATATCCTTAGTCCTGACGAGCAAAAGTGCGAGAATATTTTCGTTGAAACGACAACACGTACTCAGGAAGGTAAATTCTCTGTGCGTATTCCCCTTAAGGAATCGCCTACGGTTCTCGGAGAAAGTTACAGTGCGGCTGAAAACGTTTGTTGTCGCTTGAACGTAAGTTCACTCGTTTTCCCGAATTTAGGGAAAAATATATTAATTTTATGAATAAATACGAAAGTCTCGGTCACATGAGTCGCGTGAATACATACGGGTCACCTCACTATTTCTTACCTCACCACGGTGTAATAAACGAAAACAGTAGTAGGTACCACCAAATTACGCACGGTGTTCGATGCTAGCGCAGTGACATCTACAGGCAAGTCGTTGAACAGTATACAGTTTATTGGGCCGCCGCTTCAGAACGACATTTTTTCCATCTTATTACGCGTTAGGCAGTATAAATACGTAGCATGTGCCGACGTAGAAAAAATGTACCGTCAAATTATGGTTCAGCCAGATCAACGTGACTTACAGTTAATTCTGTGGCGTAAAAATCCGTCGGACCCAATAGGTAGGTATCTATCGCCTTAACACCGTGACGTACGGCACTGCATCGGCGCTTTATCTGAGCATGAGGTGTCTGAACCAACTGGCGCGTGAATGTGAGGATGAACAGGTAGCTACTGTGATTAGGGATGAATTTTACGTGGATGATGTGTTGATAGGTAATGATGACTTAAATAGTTTATTTGACATGTGTGATAAGGTCACCAATAGGTACGTTAAAATCCGCGTGTCTTCCATTACGTAAATGGACATTTAATTTGGATATCACTGCCCATGATATATCAAAAAGGTTGTCATTGGGAGATCAGTGTCAAAATAAAACTTTAGGTATGGGGTGGTTTAATAAAAATGATGAATTACACTTTACATCACAAGTAAATCATAATACCACGAACCCATTAACTAAACGTAGCATGTTGTCAGTGATAGCGCAGGTGTACGATCCGTTAGGTATATTGACACCAGCAATAATAATAGCAAAAATTGTTATGCAAAAGTTATGGTTGTGTAAAATAAATTGGGACAAACGAGTTCCTAATGATGTCGTGTTATCTTGGGATAAATTCATTAGTACCTTACAATGTTTACATACATTAGATACGCATTCCGCGTTGTGTAATGAGTTCGCACTCACAATACATAGAATTGCATATTTTTAGTGACTCTTCTAAGTGTGTACGGCGCATGCGCGTAAGTGCGTACACATTCTGATAACTCAGCTGTTACTTGTAAGTTACTGTGTGCCAAAAGCAAAGTTGCGCCTTTAAAACCGACTAGTATACCCCGTCTAGAATTATGCGGGGCATTGACCGGCGCACGTTTATACAGAAAAATAATTCACTCATTACGTTTGACCTTTCATAAAGTTTTCTTTTGGACAGATTCAACCATTGTCCTTGGGTGGCTTCGAATGTCACCTCACTCGTTGAAGACTTTCGTTCAAAATAGAGTAGTAGAGATAAATGAACTTACAAGCAATGCTATATGGTCGCATGTAGGTACTAAAAATAATCCCGCGGACATAGTCTCACGCGGTGTCAGCTTGGACACACTCAGTGAATGTAGTCTGTGGTGGAACGGTCCACCATTGTCACCATTGGTCATGAGCTGATGGAGTCACAGCAGGCCACAGTCTCCCACTCTGACTACGCCACTGACCTACCGGAGTTAAAACCACATACTACAGCAATGGTTTGTGACGTCACACAAAATAAAATTATTAATTTTGAACGGTTTTCTTCATATAATCGTATAAGGCATACAGGTGCATATGTATTGCGTTTCATTCATAACGCACACACACAACGACACGACCGCATTATAGGGCTTTTATCAGTGAATGAGTTGCGTGCGTCAACGCAAATGTCAATAACATATTTTTAGATAAACATGATATAATAAGAGTAGGCGGACGCTTAAGTAACTCGCCTAGCTTCGAGTATAATAAAAACATCCTAGCCTATTATGCTGTAGACATCTCACATTATTATTGTTTCAGCATTTTCATGATTAACTTCTCCATGCTGGTCCCCAACTGCTACTGGCTACCATGCGTGAGAGTGTGTGGCCATTAGGGGGAAGAAATTTGGCCAGAAAGGTAGTTCATCAGTGTGTCCGCTGCACGCGACTGAGGGGAAAGACTGTTTCTCCAATCATGGGCAACTTGCTTGCGGAGCGTTTAGAACCAGGGTTTCCTTTCATTCGCTGTGGGGTTGACTATGCTGGACCCGTATCTGTACTGAACCGCAAAGGTAGGGGGGCTAAACTTGAAAAGGGGTATATATATACCCCTTTTGTGTAAGCCGTGTAGCTGAACTACGAACAGCGACGGACTCTGTGCAGCGAGCCTTCTCCAAAATCTGTCCGCTTCCGGTGCCATCGGCGAGTGGTGGTCAGGATACCAGCGAAGTCGACGCCACAGGCGCACACCCACCGTGCAGCGACGCATCTAATTAGTTTGGAACCCAGAGGATTCCAAGGCGGCCGGCATGTTCGCTACCCACAACCCATCTTCCGTGACGGCGCGAAAACTCGCGGGCTACCCGATATGCAGCGGTGAAGACGATGGCGACATCTTGCGTTACACAACGGCACTTATCGATCTGCGCGCGCAACCCGGTCGCGAATGTGGTTAATCATCATCATTCTGTTCAATCGTTCTTTTTCTTGTATAAAATATATTCGATTTCAAAAACTTGTAGTACTAATTGATTGTCCTTGGAGTAAATGCATTAGAAGAAATATCTTTCCAGTATTTTATTTCAATTCAAATCCTAGTAGACGCCCAAACAACACCTATGAACGAATTATACACTGAAAGAAGAGCATAAGGGTTTAAAAAAAAACAGCCAAGTGCGAGTCGGACTCGCACACGAAGGGTTCCGTACGATAAACCTTAATTTTATTTGTTGTTATAAGGCAAAAGAAATACACAATCTGTTAAAATTTCAACTGTTTACCTATTATGGTTCTCGAGATACAGCCCACTGACAAACAAACGGACGGACGGACGAGCAGCGGAGGCTTTAGTAGTAGGGTTCCATTTGTTCGGAACTCTAAAAAACTCAAAAGGTTCCACATAATGTAGAACTTTGGGCACCACTTCGACGTGATGGCTGATGACCCTGTTGTAATATTGCATAACTAGCTGACGCCCGTTGCTCCACCCGCGTGAATGTCAAAAATCTGTCTAATATCCCAAGGAAACATACCCCCGGGATAAAAAGTATCCTTTTTGTTATGCCAGACTATGACTTTAGTACCAAATTTCATCAAGATCCGTTTAGCCGTTCTGACGAATTGAAAAAAAAATCCAGCCATCCATCCGAACATACAAACTTTCGCATTTATAAAACATACTAGCGAGTAGCCCCGGCTTCGTACGGGTGCAAATTTTATACTAAAACCTTCCTCGTAAACCACTTTATCTATTAAAAAATCTGGTGCCTAGTTTTAAAGATCTAAGCATACATAGGGACAGACAGACAGCGTTTGCGACTTTGTTTTAAACTATCTAATGATTGCAACTACCAGCGGCAAAAAATATCAGTCTTGAGGGATATAAGGTGCACGACTTTAGTCTTTCTGCTCGAGTCAGTCTGCAACAGCTTCAGCAATATTCAACCTTTGACACTGATTTCACCTTGACTTGGCTTGGATGTACTGGAAAAGGGATGTCTGTGGTGCCAATCGTACTATATACGAACATGGTGGACAATGCATCCTCGCTTTCAGGAGCGGCATTTGCTTGTTGCAGTTGCGTCACCATTGACTCTTCTTTCTCCTTGACCAGAGCCAAGCTGTTGTTGCTAAATTAAGTGGTTTTAGGAACCAGCGTCTCAACACTTAATGCTGCACTATCAGTGCTTAGTGACGGTGCATTATATATTCCAATACAATCCGAAGCAGTGTTTATCGGAGAACTACAGCAGACGCGTAAAGTTGTCTTCGTATGTTTCTTGCTGAAGTATTTTTCTATCTAAATTGCACGAATTCAATCATAATTAAACAGCTTGTTTATTTAGTAAAATATTTTTATATACCTACCTATACATTTTCAATCACGCAATTGATTTAATAATGAATGACACAAGAGTTTTTGACGTGTCATGTCGAAATCAATGTACATTTCGAGTGGTCCCGACCCCTCGTTGAATCCGGCGTGTATAACAAAGCATCTCGCAGGCATTTCCTGCGTAATTTACCAAAATCGACATTGCGAGAACAGCTCTACACCATTTTACGCTAGAGATGAGATAGTTACGAGTGAAAACTCGCGCGCGGGATTTGCGAGAATCGCCTTCCTATTAGTATTAAGTCTCTCACATGTACAATAATAATAATTAAGCAGGCTTATGTTAGCAGGTAGGTCAGGAAAATAAAACATTTTGAACTTTAGTTAATCTTGTTTTCTTTATTTATCCAACTTGTCGAGGCCATATCGAACCTCTTCACTAGAACTTTATCACCCTTTCTCTTCAACACTTTCTCCAACAGGTATTTAATTTTTTGCAGTTCCTGTTCATAAATGCCATCAAAGATTTGTTGTTTACTTCCATTTTGCAAATGATAAATCACCGGATTGGTGTTATTTATTTTCACCACTTGAAATATCTCTGAACTGTAGTTTCCGGTATAAGTCCGCTTTTTTCAAGGGCACACCCTTGAAAAATGTGGACTTATCTGCTGATACACACATAGTCACCACATGAATATAATACACCACATAATACGAACTAAATCAAAAGATGTATGTAGTTCATATTTTGATACGATTGTAAACAGTAGATAAAAGGTCATTACCGTTAGATTGTTTCACGGTCACTGGGGCAGCCCGATAGTACGACGTATTTTATTGTTATAATAATAAAATAAACTTTTATTTCGGGTGGCATACAAAAGAGATGTGTGTTTAGTCAACATTTAAATAACAGGATTATGTGGAGTGAGCGGGATTTGGCGCAAATTAGGCTGTACAATACTGAGTGTCATAAACGTCTGAGATTAATTGATTTTCCTATGCAATTACGCGATTGTTGTGACCATTGATTTAAATCATAGACGTGTTATTGATAAATTGTATGGGCAAATCGTTGCTGCTTTATGTGAAATAGACATGTTGCCGACGCACACAGGCGTGCTAGGGATAAATATATTTTATGGACGAGTTACGGGCCGTTATTATGACGAAATGTGCGAGTCGAAACGAATATTTAAATCTCGGTTGAAGTGGTGCCAGGACCAAGAGCAAAAGATAAAAATGGATATCCTCGCATCAAATCATTTGAATAAAGACTTTCGTGGGTTTTGGAAAAACACGAATACACTCAATCATAAGCCTAGCGAGCCTGTGTGCGTCGACGGTGTGAGTGATGCGCAGGGAATAGCTGAACTGTTCAAAGCTTAATTCGAGATAAAGTCGTCCTTGGGACCATCGCAGGCGGTGATCGATGTTGAGCCCAAAGGAGAATTAGTCAGGGTCACTGCCAGAGACGTTGCGAGGTCCTCCTCGCAACGTCCGAGCTCCTGCTCGTGGCTAAATAATAACAGCCGCACGGGTCGATCTTGAAGGTTAAGCAACGCTTGCCAAGGTTGGTCTGTGGATGGGTGACCATCTTAACATAACGAGTTTCCTCCGTGCCTCGGAAAGCACGTTAAGCCGTTGGTCCCGGCTGTCATTTGTAGATCTTTGGCAGTCGTTACGGATTGTCAGAAGCCAGTAAATCTGACTCCAGTCTTGCCAAGATGTACCGTGTTACCCAGTTAATGGGTTGTGGAGGTCTGGTAGGCAGCCGCTCCACGTAAAACACTGGTATTCAGCTGAATCCGGTTTGACTGGAAGCCGACCCCAATTTAGTTGGGAAAAAGGCTAGGCAGATGATGATGACTGCCAGAGACGTTGCGACTGTCGTCCAGTCAATGTCAAGGGGGAAGTCTCCTGGCCATGATGGGCTCAGCATCGAGCATCTTCACTTAACGCGTGCTTTGGCTTTACTTTACAATCTTTGTCTAAGTCATGCGTATCTACTCCCAGATATGTTAAAAACAATTGTTGTGCCTATTGTTAAAAATAAAACTAGACTATTGACTGATAGGAATAACTATAGACCTGTTTCACTGGCTACGGTTGTGGCTAAGGTTGACAGCGTGCTCAATGCGCAATTAAATGAACACATTAGATTGCATGACAACCAGTTTGGGTTTCGACCTGGGCTATCTACCGACAGTGCTATTTTGGACTTTAAGCACGCCGTGGAGTACTACACATGCTGTAGCACCGCGGTTTACGCCTATTTCCTCGACCTTTCATACGATGCTCTGTGGAAAAAGCTTAATGATGCGAAGCTACCACCTGAAATAGTAAATATTTTTAAGTTTTGGTACGGGAACCAGGTCAATAGTGTCAGGTGGGACGGGGCGTTGTGAAGTCCATATGGTCTTGAGTCAGGTGTGAGGCGGGGGGGTCTGAGTTCTCCTACACTCTTCAACCTGTATATGAAACAGTTGATTGTGGAGCTGAGTAGCACCATAGTCGGATGTTATTTTGATGGCATATGTGTCAACAACATAAGCTATGCGGATGATATGGTGCCGCTCAGTGCTTCAGTCTGTGGCCTGAGGAAGCATGTGAGAGATACGCCAGTGCTCATGGCCTGTTGTACAACGTACAAAAGCGTGTCGTTATGGTCTTTGGGGCTAGTGGGAAATGTCCAGAAACGGTACCCCCAATAAAGTTGAATGGTGTACCGTTATCGAGAGTGCACTCTTTCAAATACCTTGGGCATGTCTTGTCTTGAGAGGGAGCGAAGGGCGCTGTCGGTCAGAGCGAATATGATTGCCCGCCGGTTTAAGCGTGTTTCTACGGAGGTTAAAAAAACACTTTTTAGAACCTTCTGTTCCTCGATTTACACCTGTAGCCTGTGGGTACATTTTACGCAAAGATCATACAGTGCCCTTCGCGTTCAGTATAACAATGCATTCAGGGTGTTGATGGGGCTGCCTCGCTTCTGTAGCGCATCAGGGATGTTTGCGGAAATGCGCGTTGATTGCTTTTATGTATTAATGCGTAAAAGATGTGCGTCCTGGGTGCGCAGGGTGCGAGCCAGTTCCAAGGTTCCAACCGTATCCTGGGCATGATTGCTGACAGGGTGGACTGCAGTACTGTCAATCATTGCTCCAGTATCTCAGCTGAGATGCTGAAGCGGTGATAATTAAGTTGTGTGTGTTCATATAGTTGTTGTTGTATTGTGTCACTAACATATTTGTAAGTTTATTTATTGTACTAACACTAAGAGTCATTGTTGCTCGCAATAAATAATTTGATTATCAATCAATCAAGATTAATAGGCCCATAGAAAACTCAACCTAGTCCACACAGTACGGAACACGCTTATTTGCTATGACTCGCCACACCCACACAAGTCACGACCCAGTGATTTTGGAAGGGACAATCGAAACGTACAGCTATTGCGTTCAGAATGCTGTTGTTACTACCCCGCATACGGGCCAACAGCTTTATTACGCATGATGGCCTGGAAACCATCAGTGCACGCTTCAGCAAACATCCCAGATGCGCTGCACCTCCACGGCAGACCCAACAACAATCTGAACGCATTATTGTACTGAGTGCGCAGGGCTCTGTAGGCTCGCTGCGTATATCTCACCCACAGGCCTAATAAGCTTTGAAAAGCGTAACTTTCATTTCTCTCGTGCATCGTGCAAATCTGCGGGCGAGCATATTAGCTCTCACCGCCAGAGCCCTGCGCTCCCGCTCAATGTCCTTATCGTCCTTGAGGTCACTTGTCACAATGTGACCCAGATATTTAAAAGTTTGAACCTGCTTTAGGGCTATTCCTTTGAGAAATACAGGAGGCACATGGGTTGGCAGTTGTTTGCCAGATTTAAATACTAAATGTTCACTCTTTGTAGAGTTATATTGTAACCCATGCGCCTCCACGTACTTCTCACAAATAGATAACAGTTATGATAGCCCGCTTATGGAGGGGCTCAGCAGCACCATTTCGTCTGCATAGCTAATATTGTTAAAACAAGTGTCATCAATGTGGCAGCCGACATGTTTGCTACAAGCCACTCGACAAGCTGGTTAACATAAATGTTAAATAATAGAGGAGAACTCAAACCAGCCTGCCTAATGCCACATTCCAACTTGTACTCATCCGACAGTACATCGGCACACCCGCACTGCCCAGCTTGTCCCAAAGAAGGTCATAACTGACAAGATCGAAAGCCTTGGATAAGTCTGGGAAGCACGTGTATACCGGCGTCCTTCTGGCTGTATAGTACCCGACAGCATGCTTGAGACTCAAAATGGCACTCTCAGTGGACAACTCTGCTCTGAACCCAAACTGAGCATCATGCAGGTCAACTATTTTCACGAGGTTCACATTAAACATGCTGTCAAGTACCTTGGCTGCAGTGGTGGCCAGTGAAAATCTTTAAATTTTTTAACCGAATATTTGGAGGCTAGAATATTCATTTTTAAATTGTTCTTGTTGGGCTTGGCATGATTTTAATATAGACTTAAATCTTTTGCGTGTGTCTCTCATTTTGTCATACACTGTACCTACCACTCGTGGGCTTACCGGCTAGTACCAACATTTTAAATTTAGGCGAGCGTCTCGATGCGCGTCCGCGACGTATTCATTCCACCCAGTTATATGACAAGACTTGGTTCTTAGACCTAAGACTAATGGGAAGTCTATTGCTCGAAGTTTAGAATTACATAATCTATATATATAAAAGAAAGTCGTGTTAGTTACTTCACTTATAACTCAAGAACGGCTGAACCGATTTAGCTGAAAATTGGCAGGGAGGTAGTTTAGAGCCAGGAGAAGGACATAGGATACTTTTTATCCCGTAGGGTAGGTAGGGTAGGTAGGGTAGGTAGGGTAGGTAGGGTAGGTAGGGTAGGTAGGGTAGGTAGGGTAGGTAGGGTAGGTAGGGTAGGTAGGGTAGGTAGGGTAGGTAGGGTAGGTAGGGTAGGTAGGGTAGGTAGGGTAGGTAGGGTAGGTAGGGTAGGTAGGGTAGGTAGGGTAGGTAGGGTAGGTAGGGTAGGTAGGGTAGGTAGGGTAGGTAGGGTAGGTTGATGGACGGGAGCGAAGCCGCGCGGGTCAGCTAGTTTGTGATATTTATGAATTTGATTAGGCTGTCTGTCTCCCCAGATGGCTTTGCCGCTTTCATATTAAGTTTATACAAATTACATTCTTTTATAAGTGGGAAGTCGTCAGACCAGTACACATCTTCGTGTACCCATACTTTACTAATAGTAGATACTGTAGATTGTGTTGTAATGCAATGATCCAACGACCTCGCGCACCCATGCGTCTCTACGAAATGTACCAGAGGCCAATTCTCCGGCAACACTCGCACCGTACGAACGGAGACATTACCCTTCGGTCCCAATGTCGGCATCAAAATAGTGGTATATTTTCACATTATCTATTCCCGAAACATGTCGTGTGAAATATCGATCCGAAGGACGAATATGTTGCCTTTACTCGCCGCGCAATCCATTTCACATAACGATAGCGATATTTTTCGATTTTTTTAACGGAAGCGTTAATGAAATTTTTACAAAATTTAAAATAGATTTTGAGGTAAGAAACGTTTTGAACTGTATTTTATAAATATCTCACTAACTCTTATACAAACAACAGACATTTTCGACTATCATTACTAACAACTTATGGGCATATTATGTCTGAAGTAAAGATATTTTTTTTTGTTTTTACAATATGAATAAGTTCTCCTTATTGTTTGCCTCAACGGAATGTATTACTGAGATTTCAATGACAGCGATATTTATCACCAAATTAAGGTCATATTTTATAACTAGCTGTGCCCGCGACTTCGTCCGCGTGGAATAGTGTCTTTAGGTAGCATTTTTAATTATTTAGGCAATTTTTTTTACAAACTGACACAAAATGATCAGACTCAAATGGATAAATACTTTAATGGCATGGCAAAAACAATTTTACTCCCGTTAGAGCGTGCTCAAAGAGCAATTCTAAAGGTTGCTACATTTCGCCCTTTTAGATTTCCTACGCACCAGCTTTACACAGCATGTAAGGTGCTTACAGTACGGCAATTATTTATTTTAAACATAGTACTTCACCAGCACACTGCACTTCCTTTTGATCCTGTGCCTTCTGACAAAAGAAGAAAGGACTTGGTTTGCATTAAGTCTCAAACTAGACATGCGTTTGCTAATCGTTTTTATCTGTTCTTGGGACCTTTTCTATATAACAGGCTCAACAAGGTTTTAAGTTTCTATAGTGTAAGGTATAAAAAATGTAGTAAAATGTTGTGTGAATATTTAGAGACTCTACATTACACAGACACAGAACAACTTCTAGAAATCTTGGCATGATGAAATTTGTTTCCCTCGTAATTGTTTACTTTTGTATAATTACATAGGCTTAGTTTTTAGATATTAAGGTACTTACTTATTAAGCTTTTTCTCGTAGTTGTTAAAAGATTTTTTATTTAGTTAACCTTTAAATAGTACTGCACCAATGTAGTTGAATATTGTAAAGTGGTGGCCTGAAACACAGGTTTAAATTAACCTAGATCGGGCTGGTTGCTACATAACATTGCAATTCCGAACCACCATAACGTGCACCTATAATAATAATATATTAGTTTTAGTTTATTTTTAGGCACTATAATTGTATGGAAATCTTATCACTGTTGGCTAAATGTAATCATTTTTATTTGAATAAATTTATTATTATTATTTATTGGTATACATTTTTGTATCTCAGCAGTAGTCTGCCGGTTTTTAAGAATAACACGGGCCGAAGCCAAGTGCTACCCCTGAGAGTAAACCTACGTTATAAAAGGTGTGTCTGCGTTGTTATCGTTTTGTCGGAATTTCCGGACGATTCTGCAGGTGTTTAGGATAGCTGCTTTCTGTAGAGTTTGATAGGTGGAGGAAGCTATGTCTAGCATTTTTAAAGATTGGTGCAGTTGTTTAGGCACGACACCCGTACTGGAGATCACTACAGAGATGATGGACACGTTGCCTAGTCGCCACATTCTACTTATTTCTATTTTCAGGTCTGTGTATTTAGAAAGCTTTTCGGCTATTGTACTTTGTATGTTGTGCGTGTTTGGTACTGCTATGTCAATAATTTGCGCTGTTTTATTAATTTTATCTAGTAGAGTAATGTCTGGTCTATTGTAATGTGTTGTTTTGTCCGTTAGTATGGCTTGATCAAAGTACAACTTGTGCATTGCGTTTTCCAGCACCGTTTCAGGAACATATTTGTAGTAAGGTACTGGGAGTGTGGTAATTAATTTATATTTTATAGCCAGTTTTTGATGGATAATGTTTGCTATTTGATCGTGTATGTGTTTGTAATCAGTCTGAACTATTGCTTTGCATGCTCCAGTGATACTCGTATGTTGTATAGTTTCGGAAGAGCTATGATTTCGCCTACAAGAATCTGTTGAATGGGGGACTCGCATGATGTGCTTTTGATAGTTGCGAGTTTCAATAACCTGATCTTGGATTGCCATGATGAACCCTTCAGTCTCAGGGAATAAATCTCCACGCCTGAGCCATTCGTTCGACGCTAACTTGTCGACGTTAGGCTGGCAAATGTCGCGGCGATGTCTTCTATGAAGTGACTTCTGGGTCCATTCTAATATTTTTGTCGGGTTGTCAGTCTGTTTCTCGTTGATTTGAGTTGTTTTTTCGTGCATGTTTAATGGAGTCAGTTTTTGGTCGTAATATACTATTGCTTTGTGAAGGGCAGAGGTAGCGCATTTTACGTTTAAATATTTTCTAAGAGCACTTATTTGTTTGTTGTGTAGGTTCGTAATATCTATTATGCCTCGTCCGGGATCCTTCCTTGGTAATGTCAGTCGCTGGACGCAAGATCTAGGGTGGTGCTTTCTATGTTTGGTCACAGTGGTATTAATGACGCGCTGTAAGTTTTTAAGGTCCGTTTTTGTCCAGCTTATTATACCAAAGGAGTATGACGATAGGGATAGCAAAAGTATTTATAGCTTTTACTGTATGTCTTGAGTACAATAAATTGAGTATTAAGAATGGATTTCAATCTATGTTTAAATTCTTGAATAAGTTTATTTTTAATAAGTTTATGTTTAATTTGCCTATTCTGAATGTATCCTAAATACTTGTAAGTTTCGTTTGCATTTAAGGAGTCTATGGTTTCACCTGTCTGTATAGTGTATGAATTGTGGTAAGGTTGGCCCGCTTTGACTGAGTTGATCTTGCACTTATCAATACCAAACTCCATTTTAATATCAGTTGAAAACTGATCTGCGGTTTCCGCCAGTGCAAACAAATCAGCTGGGGTATAAGATTATTATTATTATTAATGAGTTATTTGAAGTGTTTCACTGCAAAGAGTTTATTAAATTATTTAAGATAAGTACGTAACGTATAAAGTAATAACATGAGTTTATTTAAGTGCATTTTTATAAACTACTTTTTGCGTTTTCCCATCTTTTGCCAAAATATAAAGATTTTGCGGATTTGATACACGTGAGCACACCACATAGATTATGTTCCCAATTTTTTATAATTAAGTATTATTTAATTTCTATTTTATTTTTTTGGTATGCGTCATGCTTGGCGCAAATAAACGCTTTTTCTTTCTTTCTTTCATAAAGTGGCCCATGGGAAAAACATTTTTTTCTAAATGATTTTCTGTCCTTGAGCTTTATTAATTGTTATTGCAGATACTGCTTTCAGGGCATTCCAGTCATGTTTGTAGTTTGTCTAATGTTGTGCCCCAGATGTGTAATTTGTAGCCGTGTTCTATTACATAGCCTTGGAACACCAACTTTTAGCCTCAACTTATGGGAAGGCACTCCTAATAATTCTAAAGAGTTGAGAAACTCTATAGGGTATGATGCGACTTGTTCAGTGTCCATAACATTGTCTACTGAGAGGTATTGGACAATATCCCCCTCCATGTCTGACATGATTTGTTAATTTATTTGATTAACTATCTCATTAGTCGGCGCCAAAATTGCCCTTTCTCACAGCCATTCTCGTTTGTCCATATTTATTTGAAGATATTTTTAGGTCATCTGTGCTATCGACAATTTGACAGAACTCACCTCTCAGTGTAATCATGTCGTTACTGTCAGTTGGCATACAATCTTCTCCGATATTTAGAAGAGCAGCTGCATACTGCCCTGCTTGAGAATCATTATAAACTTGTACTAGCATATTTGTAGTGAGATAAAACTTTTTTACGTGTACCCATAATTTAAGCAGGCATTTATTTCATCTGCTGGCGTACCTCTAGTAACAACCGGAAGGGTGTGTCTAAAGTCACCAGCTAAAAGTACCACCACAACTCCCATGATATCCTGGTGGCCTTTAATATCCCTCATTGTACGATCTAGTGCTTTGATTGCTCTTTTGTGGGATATCGTACATTCATCCCAAACCAACAGCTTACACTGCTGTCACATTATTCCGCGCTCACTGCTTTTGCTAATGTTACATACTGGCATTTTCTCATGAGCTAAGTTCAATGGTAGTTTTAAAACCGAGTGCGCTGTTCGTCTCCCACTAAGTAGCGTAGCAGCTATTCCAGAGGAAGCTACTGCAACAGCAACTCCTTTATCTTTCTGGATTTGGGTTAATAATAAATTTAAAAGATAGGTTTTTCCAGTGCCTCTTGGAGCATAAAAAAGAACAGACATCCTTGGCCACGGGCAACTTTTTTAATAATCGAATCAAAAATTATTTTTTGCTCTTAATTTAAAAGAGGAAGAGCTTCTGTTATTTGTTGCATTAAAGAAACAGTATCGTAATCTAGTTCTCTCATTAAATCACTACTAACTTTTCTTTATGGTCATTGCTTTATATTCATTCCAAAATCGCTTAAATCTTTTCCGGTAATAGTAATCACTTGATTTTCAACTTTTGTTAACGCGTCATTGTAAATTAAATCATTGTATGAAGCAGTCGTATTCTGTTCTTGTCATCATCTGCCTAGCCTTTTCCCAACTATATTGGGGTCGGATCCAGTCAAGCCAGATTCAGCTGAATAACCAGTGTTTTACGTGGAGCGGCTGCCTACCAGACCTCCACAACCCATTAACTGGGTAACACGGTACCTACTTCTTGGCAAGACTGGAGTCAGATTTACTGGCTTCTGACAACCCGTAACGACTGCCAAAGATCTACAAATGACAGCCGGGACCAACGGCTTAACGTGCTTTCCGAAGCACGGAGGAAACTCGTTATGTTAAGATAGTCACCCATCCACAGACCAACCTTGGCAAGCGTTGCTTAACCTTGAAGATCGACCCGTGCGGCTGTTATTATTTAGCCACGAGCTCCTCTCGTATTCTGTTCTTGTAATCGGTATAAAATATCATCCGCCATATCTTTTTTATATTTTTCCCATAATTATTGTGGGTTTGAAAGTCCACTTGTCCAAAATTTCTCTCACTTTGGGCGCAGATTTGCATTGTGCAGCCTCTTCCAGAGTTATTTCCCACTATCATTCTCTTATAACCCGCTTGCCTCACATGCCTCTCGAAATGTCGAAAATTCTCAATTGTTGAGCTTTTTAAGAACTTTGAAAGAGGTTGGCCCACGCACATGGTGTAAAAGCATCCTTAAACAAAAGCATTCCATATTACTAACATGGATCGCGTACACTCGACCTGAAGCATCTCCAGATTTGAGACCAGTTCTGAACAGGTACTCCTTGATTTCGGCGTTTGCATTCTCTCCTTGTTGTATTCCAAGTGCAATATCTCGGTACCTCAACATAGAGAAGAGTTTGTGCAAATTTATCTTTGGTACAAAGGTCAAAAAAGCAGTAAGTGTCGTTTTTGGAGGAGAAGATAATCTTTCTTGAAAATTATTTTTTTGTACTTTACTGAAAATAATTCACACACCTCAATGTGCACCCAGAAAATTCTAGGTGCATATTAAGGTGTGACGGTTGGGTACCTTTCACAGCTTCGTTGCTACTGACAACGACCAGACTGTGAGATTAGTGGTTTTTGTGTTTCTGAACTTGAAAACAGCTTAGTCACTACCTTTATTAATAAATTTGCAGATATATTTAATAGCACGCACTGAACTGCAAGCCTCGACATTTATATTATGGGCATTAAACATTTTGGACAAAATGGGAGAGTAACGAACCACCCAACCATTATCTACAGTAACGTAACTACCATTTCGGAGTTTTACAGATGCTGTTCGACCTCCGTCTGCTGGCGCCCTTCTACGATACAGCGGATATCCGTTATCATTGCGGACTGTCTCTTCAATAAAGTTGCGCGGATATTTTTTAGTGCGTTTGCCACCCTTCATGCAAGGACATTGTGGAATTTCAGGACCGCATGGACCATGAATCACATTTTTAATAATCGTTTCATGTAGGGACTTGTCATAATTTGGTTCCGGTATTCCAGCGCTGATGATTTTATGTATTAATCAGGCCTCAATTTCTCTATTAACCACACAAAATATGCACATGTGGTAGGCCGCGCTGTTGCCATTCTATGGAATACGTAAAACACAATACTTCTCCGAATATTTTTCCTTTGTTAATAACAGTAATTAGCTTTTAATTTTTAATCTAAAACTCTCGCAACTACATCGTGTCTATCTATCGCATTTGTCCCGGCAGCAACTCATCAACTATTTCAGACCAACTTGGGATACAGGTGAAAGTGATAAATAAATCAGGGCGACCATATGTACTTACGTACATAAGCAAACGTGGTTTAAGTATATTCGTGCAAGTACCTAGGGCTTTGTAAACAGCCCTAGGTACTTACGAAGACGGAAAAATAACCATTTTACCAAAATCATCAGGATTAACGATACTGTCATTTGCTACAGCATCTTGAAGATGAATATAGTTCTCCGCACTTAATTTGCTTTGATTTAATGATATGTAACGTAATTGTTCGCTTTCAACTTTTACGTACATGTCAACATAAAACTGATTGGCCAATTGTGCGGATATTGCAGCGCGTCGTAAAATGTGTGTGTCTGGTACCCTGGTTAATAATTGTTCGCCAGATACCACGGCTGCGATTTCATTGATTAATGGTGCATTATACCGTCTTTCATGTTCCCCACTTGGCGTACGGTCAGGGTGTATGACCAACTTGTTTCCTTCTTCCGGCATTCTTTCTAACGCAGTTTTGAAAGTGTTGATGAGGCTGTTATTATAGTGCAACAATATTTGAATATTTAAAACGATATCTTTTTAACTCCTTGAATATTTTGACACCTGCGATCAACTTCGCTTTTTTGTTCTCCCATAAAGTAAATCTGCAAAAATGTTGGCCGATCATATGTAGGCAGTAAACCAATCCTATGATAGATCTGTCCTTGGATTGTAAATGTAGTGAAAATTCCGGGCTCCAAACGACGATTTCCTTATTTTGTTCAAAAAACGCCGTGATTCATTACTGTCGTACAAATGTAAGGATTTTGGAGGTTTCTCTGGCTCACCAAGGGATGGCAGTGAAATTTTACTACCAGAACAACACATTCCCGGACCACACGTTTTACGGTTAAAGTTATTTACTTCTCAAAAGAATTCCAAATTCACTTAAAGAGAAAACATAAACCGGTTTATAAAAATGTTCTTTGCCAGTTAGCGTAGATAAAAAACAAAAGCAAGTATACGTCTTAAAACTAACATTCCAACAATACTTCGACTTAACACATACCGTTTTTGCATTACAAATACAAAATAAACAGATCAACAGAAGGTAGTTATGTTCCCAACCTAACGCTGAGGTAGAGTCTGACATGGTCTAGACGCTGACTGCGATTAGGCGTACGTGACAGGATGTGTGGCGCGACCTGCGTGTGGGCCGACCACCAGGCCACGATGTATTAGAATTAAGATAGGCTAAGTTAGTCTTACATGAACTTCTGTAAAGCTCGGGTCGTAATAAAATCTTACTTCCACGCAAACACCGTTTCATTTGCGCTCCCGAAATCTAACTGGCGCAGCCGGTAGGATTGCCGCAAACGGTTTCCTCCGCGAAAAGTCAAGTGCGAAAACCTGTGAAATACATTAAAACACGTGGACTGTGTTTCGCGAGTGGTTACTGATTACATATATAGTCGTCGTCCTTAAAATCAGTGAGGCGTCGTTCTATATCGGGCAATCTTCGAACCAATTAAATAAGTTTAGATAACGCGCAAATTACGTGAGTGAGCAGAGATGGTGATAATATATCAAGCGGTTGGCATGTGAGTAACCTTCTACATCCTTCCTCATTCCTTACACTATTATTGTGATAGACGTAATTAGTATTTTAGTAGTTTAATTTAGTTTTAGAGAGAAAAGTAACATTAATTTTTCTGTCTATTTTTGCTAATTCTATGGTGTGAATTAACATATAAATTGAGGTTTATCTTTTAATTTTACAATTTAATTGCATCGTAAGTTTTAATTATATCTAAAATGAATCAAGGTCAAATACCTTTAACTGCGACGGCGGCCGGGGCGACCCCTTCGGTTCGTTCTGAAACACCGTTTCCGATGCAATCGTCAGACTCTTTAATACCTCACGATGTTTTAAAATTAATTCCCGAATTTAGTGGTGAAACTAATATACTTAGTTTATTTTTACGGAAGTGCGAATATGTTATCGGAAAATATCAAGGGACTTCAGGGCGAAACGAATTTTTAATGCAGAATATTACAAGTAAATTAAAGGGTAAGGCAGCGGCTCTTTTAAGTGAAAGAGGTGACCTTGAAACTTATTCTGAGTTTAAATCTTTGATGATCCAACATTTTGGTGATCCGAGGAGTGAAGAATGCGTAGCAATTGAGCTGAAAACCCTAAAAATTAAATCAAATGAGTCATATTTAGATTTTTGCAGCCGTATACAAGATATTCGTGCCATATTAATGTCTAAGGTTAATCAGAACGGTTCCGCTACGTTAAGAGAAGCTAAGAAAGTGATTTACAATAATACTTCGCTTAACGTTTTTCTGTACAACTTACCAGAACATATGGTACGGATTGTTCGAATTAAAAACCCTAGTACACTGGAAGAAGCCTTACAATTTGTCCTTGAAGAGGTTAATTTTCAGGAACAATATAATTTACGTAGTAAAATGTTACAACACCGACCACAAGGTCATCAGTCATTGCCATCATCTGAAAAAGGCGTTATTTTAAGTTCAAACAATCCGAGACCTCCCTTTACAGCACCTCAATTGCAACATAATTACTACAGGCCTCCTACAAATCAAACTCAATTTAAATTCGGTATACCTAACCAAGTTTTTGTACGTCCAAATATGCCGAATCAACAAATAGGTTTTCGACCGCAATTACCGCAACTTGGGAATAAACAACCTCAACAATTCGGTAATAGACCTCAAGCAGCACCATTCGGTTATAGACCCCAAGCAGCACAATTCGGTTATGGACCTCAAGCAGCACCATTCGGTTATAGACCCCAAGCAGCACAATTCGGTTATGGACCTCAAGCAGCACCATTCGGTTATAGACCCCAAGCAGCACAATTCGGTTATGGACCTCAAGCAGCACCATTCGGTTATAGGCCTCAAGTAGGACAATTCGGCTATGGAGCTCCACAACCTTCGGGCTACCGTCCCCCTAACAATTTATCTGGTGATCGTGACGTGACAATGAGAACTGCACAACACCTGTTAAGCAACCACAAAGTTTTCCTATACACGAGCTTTATACTAGTAATGAACAGTACTATTACGACCCCAATTACAATGATTATGGTATATGTTATCTAGGATACTGTGACTATGACTATACAAATATGTACATTAATATTGATTGCGTGGATCAGAACCCAAATGCTAAAATTCCTAAAGCTATTGAAAAGATTGATGATTCGCATTCAACTGAAAATAAAGTAGACTCAAAAGATGCCCCAAATCTTCAAATAAATTTGACCTGTGTTCGCCCGAAATGATAGAACTTAAGTTTGACGCTAATCTTAAACATCCTTATATAACCATTCCCGACATAAACGGTAAATTTATGTTGGATACAGAAAGCACTAGATCTTTCATAAGCCCTAGAAAAGTTGACGAATATTTCCCACAATCAAAATTCTACGAACCATTTACAGTTACAAGTACACATGCTACTAGTGAACATAATGAAGTAGCTAACATTCCCCTTTTTTAAATTTTTAAGGTAAACGGTTATCATAAACTTTATATTTATGATGTGGACAATAGATATGACGGATTGATTGGAATGGATCTTATGTCTGAACTTAATGCTAGTATATGTTTCAAGAATAGAATTTTAAAGATAAACGATATTAATATTCCTATAATTTATAACACTGATCATGAACTTAAACTTGAACCTCGCACAGAACAAAAAGTGAAGCTACCCGTAAATATGAAAGATGGCTATGCCATACTAGATTACACGCAATTTCACGAAAGTGTTAGAATGCCAGCTGCAATTGTAAAGTGTGAAAATTATCTTGCCTCCACTATAATTCAGAATGCAACTGACTTTGAAGTAAGGCTAACTATAACTGCTCCTTTCAAAGTTACCAACTTCTCTGAAGAGTGTATAGTAAATAACACAACTGAGTTAACTGACATTGACTCGTTACTGACAGCCAACTTACAAAAATTAAGACTTGATCATCTTAACCAAGAAGAGAATGAACTTATTAGTAAATTATGCTACGAGTATAAGGACATATTTTACTATGAAGACCTGCCTTTAACTTTTACAAATCAAGTGAAGCATCACATACGGACTACTAATGAAGATCCAATCTATATTAAACCTTATAGGCAAGCTCCAGCACGCGTGTGCATGGGGTTGGGGTGCATGGGGTCTGTTACCATCTTAAGACCCAAGCCAACCTCACCTGCTAGCGGTGCACCCTGCTGTCCAACGGACGAGGCTCTGGCGAACCTGGTTTCCCTCTCGTAGGGTTGTGGGGGTCAGACAGCTGGTCGCCCCACGTAAAACCAACTTCAGCCAAATAAAATGGACATGAAGTTGATAACGGGTACTCGGGCTAGGGCGTCGCCGCATAACGACGCGCAGGCACATCGCCCTAAACCTGCGATAAGTGGGCTAGGGCTACCGTGTCGAGTACGGGCACGGCTAAAGAGGATAGTACCCAAGAAGAAGTTCCGCTTTGCCACCTGGAACATTGGCTCCCTAACCGGACGTTGCCGAGAACTCGCGGACGTACTTGCGAAGCGTCGGGTCCAGTGCGCCTTCCTTCAGGAGACGCGCTGGAAGGGAAATAAGTCACGTGACATCGGGCAGGGCTACCGGCTAGTGTACACCGGATCACCAACGGGCAGGGGCGGAGTGGCCGTGGTGCTGTCTAAGGACCTTCAGGATGGCCGCCTTGAAGTAGACCGATGCAGCGACCGGTTGATGCGAGTTAGGGTGCTGATCGAATGGTCGGTAACGAAGCTAATCAGCGCCTATGCTCCTCAAACTGGTTGCTGTGAGTCTGAAAAGGAGGCCTTCTGGGATGAGTTCGAGGACGTAATACGCGCTATTCCGAATTCCGAAGGTGTTTTGGTTGGGGGGGATCTCAACGGTCACGTAGGTCAGTTTGCTGAAGAGTACGGACGTGTTCACGGTGGTTTTGGATATGGCCAGCTAAATGCAGAGGGAGTCAGTATACTCAGCACCTGCGCTTTGTCTGACCTAGCCATCGCGAACACGTTCTTTCAGAAGAAGCCCCAGCATCTTATTACGTAACGTAGTGGTGCCTACTCAACCCAAATAGATTACCTGCTGGTGCGACGGTGCCACATTGGCAAGGTTACCAACTGCAAAGTCATCCCAGGTGAAAGCCTAACGGCTTAACACCGCCTCCTTGTCCTGGACTTTGCGGTTGTACCGAAAAAGAAAGTGACCGAAAAACGCAAACCCCGCACTAAGTGGTGGTTGCTTGATGGTCCTAGGCAGTCGGACTTCATCGCGGAGGTCGAGCATCTCGAGATCAGTGCTCCGCATGAGTCCGCTCAAGAGATCTGGAGTAGGATCCATTCAGCAATCACCGATGCGGGTAAGCGCGTCCTTGGCCCTTCTCGTGGTGGCCGCACCATAGAAAAGGAGACGTGGTGGTGGGATGACGGGGTGCAGGAGGCGACTCGGAAGAAGAAGGTTTTATTTAAACAGTGGCAAGGGTCCAACTCTCCGGATGACAGGGAGGCATATGAAGCGGCTAAGCGCGCTTGCAAAAAAGCTGTAGCTAGAGCCCGCAGCAAAAGTCTGGCGCCCTTGTACGACAAACTGGAAACTGCGGAGGGGCAAAAGCTTATTTTTAAGCTGGCGCGTGCCCGGGAGAAAGCTACACGGGACATTAGCAAATGTCTCTGTGTAAGGGACGCCCAGGGTAAGCTGCTCTACGATGCCCCCTCTGTTAAGGAGAGATGGTGTACATACTTCGCGGAGCTGTCTAACAAACAGCATCCCCATAACCTTCCTCCCGAACCGCCTCCTAACCTTGGACTTATTTCCCCTATTTCCCCCGACGAAACCCGCATTGCTCTTCGCCACATGAAGAACCGGAAAGCGGTCGGGCCTGACAATGTGCCAATTGAAGTGTGGAAGGCGATGGGCCTACATGGCGTGGACCTTCTGACGGATCCTTTTAACCGCATCCTGATCACCAAGGAAATGCCGAACCAGTGGCGATTTAGCCTGATTATCCCTGTATACAAAGGCAAAGGTAGCGTACAGGATTGTAGTAGCTACCGCGGTATCAAGATCATGTGCCACACCATGAAGCTCTTCGAGCGCATCATTGACTTACGGCTCCGTAGCGAGTGTACTGTCTCTGAGTGTCAATATGGCTTCCGGGCGGGTAACAGCACCATGGACGCAGTATTCGCCTTACGGAATCTGGCTGAGGCTTACAGAGAGAGAAGGAGAGCTTTGCATATGGCCTTTTTAGACCTGCAGAAGGCCTTCGACTGTATACCTCGGCAGTCCATCTGGTGGGCACTGCGCTTCAAGGGCGTTCCCGAGGCCTATATTGACATTATCAGAGACATGTACCGCGATTCCATGTCCTCTGTCCAGACCGCTGTTGGCGAATCGAATGGCTTCCCAATATCTGTTGGCGTTCACCAAGGCTCGGCTCTTAGCCCGTTCTTGTTTAACGTAGGCTCGATGTAGTTACGGCAAACATCCAAGATAAGCCCCCATGGCTAATGATGTATGCCGATGACATCGCCCTCGTTAATCAGAACAAAGCCTATCTTGAGCGCAAAGTCAACATTTGGAAGGACACGCTTGAAAACGGTGGTCTGAGACTAAATGTGGCGAAGACTGAGTACATGTCCTGTGGCGGCACGGATTCAAATAGGTTCATCCGAATAGGTTTGGACCTGATCAGAAAGTTCGATACGTTCAGGTACCTTGTGAAAGGAAACTCCAAATTGATTCCCAGGCATTTATTTTTATTGAAAATTAAGTATAATCACAATTCTAATACCACTAAATATTACATCCATTACTTGTTATTAAAACAGTGTACATACCTTAATTTATTCCAAACAGCACTTATACCACAATTACGAATTTATGCACTCGTGTAATAACGACTTGATTTCGTCTATTCGCCTCGACTTCCGCAGCAAGATTGACTCGACTCGCTTCCTTGTTGCGCCCACGCCACGCTTCCCCTCCCATTGCTTATTGGAAGGGCGCAACGATGTGGCGAGTAGGTCAGTGTTGCCAGGATAAAAACCAAAATTATTGAAATAATAATTAGGTAATACATTTAAATATTTTGTAAATCGTGAGTAATAAAAATATACCGACAGCTAAAATGATTTCTAACGCTTGTACAATTAAATCTATGACTAACTATAACAATTTCTAACTGATTCCTAACACTTGGATCCGTGCTGCACGAGTCTGGCAACGTGAACGACGATGTCCACGCACGTATAGGCGCGGCTTGGGCGAAGTGGCGCGAGGTAACGGGCGTTGTATGCGACCGCAAAATGCCTCCGAAGCTCAAGGGGCAGATACATAAATGCATCATACGGCCTGTCCTACTGTACGGCGGTGAATGTTAGCCAGCACTAAGCAGACACACCCAGGAGCTTCGCGATACGGAGATGAAGATGCTGAGGTGGATGAGTGGCGTAACGCGATCCGATCGCATACGCAACTCTTTCATCCGAGGTAGTCTTGGTGTCCGATACGTGGGGGAAAAACTGCAAGAGTGTCGTCTGCGATGGTATGGCCACATCATGCGCCGCCCTATGGAGTACGTTGGTCGGGGATAAATGAATATGGCTGTTCTTGGGGCTAGGTCCCGTGGTCGCCCTCGCAAGCGCTGGTTGGACGTCGTTAAGTCCGACATGAGAGCCAATGACCTAACTGAGAAGGATGTTCAAGATCGGGCAAAGTGGAGGAAGCTAAGTAGGAAGGCGGACCATTTCAATAGCCGGGATTAACGCCAGGTAGAAGAAGAAGAAGGCATGCTCCAGCACAGGCTGAAGAAATCAAACGTCACGTCGAAAAACTTCTCAAGGACAATGTGATCCGAGAATCACATTCGCCCTGGAGTGCACCTGTTCATTTGGTACCAAAAAAGCCAGATGCTTCCGGTCAGGTAAAATATAAAATGGTAATAGACTACCGCCGACTTAACGACATAACGATCGATGACAAGTACCCACTTCCCAATATAATTATGCGACTTATTTGACAAACTTGGCAAAAGTAATTACTTCACCACATTAGATTTAGCATCCGGATATCACCAAGTCGAAGTTTCTGACCGTGAGAAAACAGCCTTTTCTACACAGAATAGACATTACGAATTCCTCCGTATGCCATTTGGCCTCAAAACAGCTCCGGCAACCTTTCAAAGGACTCTCGATAATGTCTTGAGAGGCCTACAGGGTATACATTGCCTGGTTTATTTGGATGATATACTCATCATCATCTGCCTAGCCTTTTCCCAACTATATTGGGGTCGGCTTCCAGTCAAGCCGGATTCAGCTGAATACCAGTGTTTTACGTGGAGCGGCTGCCTACCAGACCTACACAACCTATTAACTGGGTAACACGGTACCTACATCTTGGCAAGACTGGAGTCAGATTTACTGGCTTCTGACAATCCGTAACGACTGCCAAAGATCTACAAATGACAGCCGGGACCAACGGCTTAACGTGCTTTCCGAGGCACGGAAGAAACTCGTTATGTTAAGATGGTCACCCATCCACAGACCAACCTTGGCAAGCGTTGCTTAACCTTCAAGATCGACCCGTGCGGCTGTCCGTTCCCAATATATGCGACTTATTTGACACACTTGGCAAAAGTAATTACTTGACCACATTAGATTTAGCATCCGGATATCACCAAGTCGAAGTTTCTGACAGTGAGAAAACAGCCTTTTCTACACAGAATGGACATTACGAATTCTTCCGTATGCCATTTGGCTTCAAAACAGCTCCGGCAACCTTTCAAAGGACTCTCGATAATGTCTTGAGAGGCCTACAGGGTATACATTGCCTCCCCACCGCTGTATCTCTACGTTGTCGTCGTGGTGGAGCTTGTGTGTCTCAATGATCTTGGAGCTTTGCCGGTAGAGTTACTCATGCCGGAAAGGTCCTAGTGAGAGACCAGACCAAGAGAGATACCGGGAAGTGGTTGCTCTTGATTGATCGACGGAAGTCGATCGACAGATGACGTGACCATGCCGCTGCGGTGCAGGCGCACCAAAGCGGCGCACCTTTCTCTCCTTGAGGAGAGAATTTTTGGCGGGTTCGCTGAGCTGGGTTGGCCGGACAGCGAACGGAGGCATGTTTAATGCCGCCGCCGGGGGCTTGGCTTGACCGCCTGGCCCAGAGGAAGGCTACCTCTAAGATAAAAAACCACCTAATCCTAAGCTTTGAAGCGCGGTGAGAGGATGAATGGCTGGAGGGAGTCCAGTCGCGAGCGCTTCCCCTGTAGAGCACCTGCCGCACTCTGCAGTATGTAGGCTTACCCAGGTAAATAGGCTCTGCCTGGGTGGACATTTTTTCCTTACTACTCGTGGGATCAAAAATGAATGAATGTTCTCAAAAAATTAAAAATAGAAAAGATGTTGTGGAGGTACCGCTTGCCGGCGACGGCAACAAGAGCCGAGGAGGCTCCCGATCCTCAATAGAGGATCGAAATATGTCTGACCAGGACTTGCGCGGTCGCTCCAAATTTTGGAGAAAACGATCGCGCAACGAAATTTCTTCGGACAGAGTGGGGTCGGTGGGTCTCTCCTCAAGTGAAGAGAACCTGCCGGCTGCTAAAGTGGCGACAACGAAGAGAGGCCGGGGTCGAGCGACGGTGAGTGGAGCTTCCGCTACTCTGCCAGGGCGTAACGTACGGGGTCGCTTCAAGCGCCCTGATATGACGGGAATTGGCGGGGAGAGTGATCCCGGAGTCTCATCAGGGGTCTCCATTGAGGAGCCGGGAGGAGTCTCCGTCTCTCTCGTAGGCACGAGGGTGGGTGGCGGCTCCGATCTAGATCTGGAGCGGAAGGCCAGGTTTGCGGAGGTTGTGAAGGCCGCGATCCGCGATGTAGCTTTGAAGAGGTCGCAGTCTTCCAAAAATACGGCTATAAGTGCGGCCTCAGCCTCCATTTTGGCGGCAGCGTAGGCTAACTATTGCGGGCTTCCGTCTGACGAAATGTCCAAGCTGCAGGTTGGAGGTGGAGGTTGCTCGCTTGACGGCCGCAACGGAGCTTCTCCAAAAGCAGAATGAGAAGCTCCGAGCAGACCTGGCCGGGCTCCGAGGAGCTGGCGCAAAGGAGGCGCCTCAAGGGGGGCGCAAGCACGGGCAGGCCGTGTCAGCGGAGGAGCAGGTCCTGCATCTGGTGCGGCAGGAGATGGCTGCATTCGCACAAAGGTTTTCGGTCCTGGAGGGCATCGTTCTGCGCCCCCCACTAGCGACGAACCAGAAGGCATCGGGCCAGCCGAAGGCGGCCTCGTACGCGGCCGACGCGGGTGCCAAACCGAGGTCGTCCGGTCAGGCTAACCGAGGGGCCGGACCAGCACCCACGAAACCTGCAACCGCGAAGCAAGCCAAGCAGAAGAAGAAAGGTGGGGCGGCTGCACAGGTGGCGAAGACTCAAGCGCCAGCAGTGCAACCGGCACCCCCGCCTTCCAACTCTCCTGCGGCCGAAGCCGGATGGCAAGTGGTCGGGGAAAAAAGGAAGGCGGGCAAGGCAGCCAGGGCGGCCAAGAAACGTCAGAGGAGGCGGCAGCGCAAAGTGCAAAGCGTCGCGGCTAGGCTACGCGCCCCGAACACCGCAGCTGTAGTAATGACACTACAGCCGGATGCGGAGAAAAGGGGCGTGACTTACCGCGATGTCATTACTAAGGCAAAGGAGGCGAGGACCGAGTGTCCAGGCCGATCAAGTGCGTGGACATGCGCATCCTGGGCCTGGATGATTCCGTCACGGAAGAGGAGGTCGTGGCCGCCGTCGTCAGGACTGGGGGGTGCTCTGCTGAGCAAGTGAAGGCAGGCACCATACGCCCTGACAACACGGGCATGCGAACCGTTGTGGTAAGCTGTCCGGTGACGGCGGCCAAGGACATCTCGGAGGGCCGAAGGCTTCTGGTGGGCTGGGTTTCAGCGCAGGTGAAACTGCTGGAACCCAGACCCCTGAGGTGCTTCCGCTGCCTAGTGGGCAATCACACGGGAGCTCTCTGCACCTCGGAGGTGGACCGCAGCGACCTTTGTTTCCGCTGTGGTCAGCCCGGACACAAGGCCGGCACGTGTAACGCCACGCCGCACTGCGTTGTTTGTGCGGCAGCCGGCAAGCCGGCCGATCACTGGGCTGGGGGCAATGCCTGCGCTCCACCTGCCAAGGCCGGGGGCAAAAACAAGCCCTCCACCACCGCCGTCCCTGCCGCCGTCGTCACTTCGGTTGCTGCGAGTGAGCCCTCACAAGGGACTCAGGAGGAGGCTGAAATGGAGAGCCAATAACGGCTCCATTACGCCTCCTCCAGGCGAACATCAACCACTGCGCCGCCGCTCAGGACCTGTTGGTCCAAAGCATGGCACAGTGGTTGATTAACATCGCCGTGGTCGCTGAGCCCTACTTTTTCCCGCCCAGGGATGACTGGGTGGAGGACCTGAATGGCTCAGTTGCCCTAATTTCGTCGGCCGCTGCAGGTACCCCATCCCTCGAAAACGTCAGGAGAGGACAGGGGTGCGTAGCAGCACGGTTTGGGGAGATTGTTGTGGTAGGAGTGTACTTCTCCCCGAACCGAACTCTCGCCGAGTTCCAAAACTCCCTTACGGAGTTGGGCGCCGTCGTCGCCGGGTGTCGTTCCCTCCCTGTACTCGTTCTCGGGGACTTCAATGCCAAGCACCTGGCTTGGGGTTCCCGTTACACCGATACGCGGGGTAGGATGGTAGGGAACAGGAGTCAGGCCTGGTCGTCCTAAACCGAGGTTCTGTCCCCACGTGTGTGCGGATGCAGGGGGAGTCTGTGGTGGACATTTCGTTCGCTAACCCTGCTCTGTCACCGCGTGTTATTGACTGGCGCGTATTAGAGGAGGTGGAGACCTATTCCGATCAACGGTACATCCGGTTTGACGTCTCCGCCCAGACTTCAACCGCGCCAGTCCGGCAGGCCCCGAGTGGTCCGCGGTGGGCGCTGAAACAGCTGGACCGGGAGCTCCTCCTGGAAGCTGCGATCGTGCAGGCCTGGGTGTCACCTCCGGACAGGCCTGCTGACATCAACGACGAAGCGGAGTGGTTCCGGGAGGCCATGTCCGATATTTGTGACGTGGCAATGCCCCGGGTTAAGCCAGGACGCGCCCGCCGCCAGGTGTACTGGTGGTCGCAAGAGCTGGCGACGCTGCGTCAGGCTTGCGTTGCCGCACGGCGCCGGTACACCAGGCACCGCAGGCTCCGCATCCGCCCTCCGGATGCGCAGATCAGAGAGGCGGAGCTGTACGAGGGGTACAGAGTGGCGAAGGCCGCCCTCCGAGCTGAGATCCTGCAGGCCAAGGATCTGGCTGTCAAGGAGATGCTGGAGTCTCTGAACGGGGACCCGTGGGGAAGACCCTACAAAATGGTGCGGAATAAGCTTCGCACCTGGGCCCCCCCGTTATCGCAGAGTCTACGGCCCCAGCTGGTGGAGGACGTGGTAAGCGCTCTGTTCCCCTCGCGAAGGGAGCATACTCCCCCGCTTATGGCTCTGCCACCTGCGGCGCCTGATACGGACGACACCGGTGCCGACGATGACGATGCTCCTGAGGTGACTGAGGTAGACCTGAGAGTGGCGGTTAATAGGCTGAAGGCCAAAAATACCGCCCCAGGACCCGACGGCTTACCTGGAAAAGCCTGGGTCCTGGCCTTGGAGGCTCTCGGGCCTCGACTAAGAGGGTTCCTAAGCGCATGCTTGGAGAGGGGCCAGTTCCCACTTCGTTGGAAGACGGGGAAACTGGTCCTCATTAAGAAGCCGGGGCGCCCTGCGGACTCTCCGTCCGCATACCGGCCCATTGTGCTGCTCGATGAGGTGGGCAAGCTCTTTGAAAGAGTAATTGCAAACCGCCTTGTCGAGCACCTAGGGAGGGTGGGGCCGGATCTGGCGGAGAACCAGTTCGGTTTCCGCACGGGACGCTCTACGGTGGACGCCATCATGCGCGTGAGAGCCCTCTCGACGGGGGACGCGGTTTTCCGGAGCGGGGTCGTCTTGGCGGTGTCTCTAGACATCGCCAATGCCTTCAACACCCTGCCCTGGAGTTGCATTAGGGAGGCACTTCGGTATCACCGGGTGCCGACCTACCTCCGTCGCGTAGTCGAGGATTACTTGACGGACAGAGCCGTCATCTACCCCGGTCACCTGGGAGAGTGGAATCGGCGAGAGATGTCGTGCGGTGTTCCACAGGGTTCCGTTCTGGGGCCGCTTCTGTGGGACATCGGCTACGACTGGATGCTGCGCGCCGACCTCCCTAGTGGCGTCAGCGTTGTGTGCTATGCCGATGACACGCTGGTACTGGCGCAAGGGGGATCGCACCAAGTGGCGGCTGACGCTATGACACGCGGGGTTGCGATAGTCGTTGAGAGGATCCGGCAGTTGGGTCTCGAGGTGGCCCTACACAAGTCCGAAGCCATGTGCTTTCATGGATCTCGGAACAGACCACCGTCGGGATCCCAAATAACGGTAGGAGGGGTTCAAATCAGCGTCGAATCGACGATGACTTACTTGGGTCTCGTTATTGACAGCCGGTGGAACTTTGTTGAGCATTTCCGACGTTTGGCTCCTAGACTGAAGCGAGCCGGGGCTGCCTTCAAGCGGCTTTTGCCCAATCTAGGGGGTCCAAACGCCTCCTGCCGGAGGCTTTACGCGGGAATCGCGCGGTCCATGGCCCTTTATGGGGCGCCGGTGTGGGCGCCTACTTTGAGGAAGCGACCTGCCCGTTACCTCAACTCGTCCCAGAGGGTGATGGCCATCCGGCTTGCCCGGGGATACCGCACGGTCTCTGGCGAGGCGGCGAACCTCCTTGACGGAATGCCGCCATGGGATCTAGAGGCGAGAGCCCTCGCACTCATTTACGAATGGCGCCTGGAAGTGCTACGCCGGGGCGAGACTCCTCTGCCGCGGCAAATCGCAGTACGGCGGGCGGAGCTCCGGCAGGATCTCATGGCAGTATGGAGACAAAGACTGTCCCAACCCAGCGCTGGTCACGCCACAATTGCGGCGATAAGTCCCCTCTTTGAGGAGTGGCTAGAGCGGCGCCACGGCGTCCTTACTTTCCGCTTGACGCAGGTACTCACCGGACACGGTTGTTTCGGGAGGTACCTGTTTCGAATACGGCGGGAGGATACGCCCGGGTGTCAACACTGCGAGGATCGCCCGGAGGACACGGTGGAGCATACGGTTGAGGTCTGCCCTGCTTGGGCGGAGCACCGCCGTGTCCTCGCCGAGGCGATCGGCGGCGGCGATCTCTCGCGTCCGGCCCTGGTTCAGGCTATGGTCCGAAGCGAGGAGACATGGGAAGCGGTCACCTCCTTCTGCGAAGCAGTAATGCTAGCAAAGGAGGAAGCCGAACGTGTGAGAGAAAGGGAAACCTCAAGCCCCAGCCGCCGCAACAGAAGAAGACGCCCCGGGCGTCGGGAGTCGCAGGGCGATTTTCGGCCACCGTAAGCGCGAGCCTGCGGACGGCGAGCATTGGGTGGCTCGCCGTCTGATCAGAACCAGGCCCGGGTGGACGGCGCGCTGTGTTTCACGCGCGCCTCAAAGAGCTGTCAGCGTAAAAGACGGGGCCCGCTAGGGCCAGTGCCTGCTGGGGCTGCGGACTTCGTTCGAAAGAGGCACCGTACCCTGGAACGCAAAGGGCACTGGGAGAAACGCGGATGGGTTTTAGTCAGTAAGAGTCTGACACTCCCTTCTGCTTCACCCAAAGCGGGAGGAGTCATTTGATGATTTCCCATCCTTAAAAAAAAAAAAACGAAAAGGGTATACATTGCCTGGTTTATTTGGATGATATACTAATATATTCAAATGGCATAGTAGAGCATATCCAAAAATTACGTTCTGTCTTCGATAGACTTCGTCAAACTAACCTGAAGGTTCAGTTAGACAAATCCGAATTTTTACGCAAGGAAGTGCAGTACTTAGGACACACGTTGACTCAAAATGGACTACGACCAAACAACGACAAAATACAAGCAGTTCTTAAATATCCCTTACCACGGACACAGACTGAAATCAAACGATTCTTAGGTTTTGTGGGTTATTACAGACGGTTTATTAAAGACTTCTCCAAAATCACACAGCCATTGACAGCCTGCTTGAAAAAGGGTAAAAGGGTAGTCGTGGACCAAAATTATACCGAAGCTTTTGAAAAATGTAAGGAACTCCTGATAAACGCACCAATATTGCAATATCCGGACATGAATAAACCATTTCTATTAACAACCGACGCCTCTGAAGTCGCAATTGGCGCGGTTTTGTCACAGGGCCCTATAGGTAGTGACAAACCAATAGCATATGCCAGTCGGACCTTGACAGATACAGAAATGAAGTACAGTACTATTGAACGCGAGTTATTGGCAATCATTTGGGCCACAAAACACTTCAGACCTTATTTATACGGACATCAATTTGATATTTACACTGATCATAGACCGTTATTCTGGCTGTATCAACTTAAGGAACCTAATAGCAAGTTAACGCGTTGGCGCTTACGGTTACAAGAATACGATTTTAATGTCATATATAAAAATGGTAAACAGAATGTCACGGCAGATGCGCTGTCTCGAAGCCAACGTTTCCGACGATATTTCGATGATTGTTAATATAGACGAAAAAGAAAGCAGACTTCAAAATTATTTAGAAGACGTGATTACACTAAATTCTGATGACTCAAGAACTATTTCTATTTCTGACTCTGAAAGAACCGCGACAGCTAGCCCAATGACTATTAATTTAGATTCC
This sequence comes from Lacanobia oleracea, assembly GCA_950371165.1. Classification (NCBI taxonomy): domain Eukaryota; kingdom Metazoa; phylum Arthropoda; class Insecta; order Lepidoptera; family Noctuidae; genus Lacanobia; species Lacanobia oleracea. The sequence continues at coordinate 18,745,827 of OX493411.1, read as the reverse complement.
GATACAGACTTGGAACAATCACCCAATAATTATCCTATACCGACTGAACCTTCTAGTATACAAACAGTTCACTCAGCCGAAGATCTCGAATCTCATGGAATACCGATATTGAAGGAAGCAATAGATACCAAGCCTAACCAAATACTAGTTTTTAGCTGGTTTCGTAATGAGCTCCACGTAAAAGATATGTCTAGGGACAAACAAAAAGTGTTAGAAGTATTTTTGCCTCTTCATAATCAAGACCATATTAAACATTTCTTAAAAGAATACGTAAACCGAAAATTAAATATTTCATATATTTTGAGAATCCGGAACATAGAAAAGACTTTAGTAATATTATAGTTTCACTATTTAAGAAAGATATGGTTAATTTCTACGAATGTACCGAGCGCGTTATTTACGTCGAAGATGAACAGGAACAGAAAGCTATTGTGATTAAGTTACACGAAGGCAAGACATGTCATCGCGGCATTACAGAAACTGTTAAAAGAATCCGTCGTTATTATCATTGGCCAAATTTATCCAAAACCGTTTCCGCCCTAATTAATTCATGTGATCGCTGTAAAACCTCTAAGTATGACAGAAAACCAATTAAACCTATACTGCAGCTCACACAAACCCAGAACACACCCTTTCAGGAAATATTTATAGATCTGTTTAGTATAGAATCAAAATACTATTTAACTTTAATCGATGCCTTTAGCAAATTAGGACAAGCTATAGAAATTGCATCTCGCTCTACACCCAAAGTGGTCAGAGCATTAATGAAATACTTTTCTTTTTACGGCGTACCACAGAAAATAAGTTCTGATCCGGGAACCGAATTCAATAATGAATTACTAAGAGAACTGACGGACTTACATAAAATTAAACTACACATAGGTACACCCAATAATCCCAATTCTATGGGGCTCATAGAGCGGTTTCACTCTACAATTATAGAAATATATTGATTAGCGAAATATGAAAAGAAATTTACAGACGCAGCATCAGTTATGACCTACGCCGTTATGGCTTACAATAACACTATCCACAGTACCACTGATTTAACTCCATTCGAAGCTGCGTTTGGTCATACGGAATTAAATTCTACTTTTAACTCTGAATTCGATAAAGCATACAATCAGCAACTAATTAGGGACCATAAGAAAAGAACACGGGCAATTTATGAATATATTTCTGAAAAGGTAAAGAGTCATAAGGAAAGAATTATAGCCAAGCGGGGAGGTGAATCTAGACCAGCCTTAGAAATAGGCCAACCGATCTTCACTAAAGCCGTAAATAAAAGACAAGCTAAAGATAAACCTAGGTTTCAAAAGGCCATGGTTGCAGGTCAGATAACAGGTAACATCGTACTGATAAAAGTCAAAAATAGAGATACTAAAGTTCCAGTTAAAAATGTAAAACGCCCTCCACAGGTGGTGTTTGATCCTGGTGACATGGACAACGACCAGTTGGGCTCTCCCAAGCCAGGCCCTTCAAGTGATAAAGATTAACTAAAACCCTGGGATTCTGCCGGTGAAATTAGGTCAAGCATTTATACAATATGATAAATGGTCTATTTTTAAAATAATCAATCTCCAATGCATTGGTACTGATCTTTCTTTTAATATTAAAAATACTCCGAATTTAGTCAAATGTTACACCCAAACAAATCGTATGCAGATGAGTTCAGGAGTCTTAAAATACAGGTGGAGTACATTAAAAATGAGACTCTAGAAAAGTACAGCAATTAATTCCATCTAAAAGATTCAAACGTGGTATTGTAAACTCTCTAGGGTCTATCATCAAAATTATAACAGGTAATCTTGACCATGAAGATGCAGTTAGATATGACGATCTAATCAGTAGTATTCAGACTCAGGAACAAGCAATATCTAACAAATTTACGATGATATCTAAAATGTTGGATCATTTTCTGAACTCTACCGAAATAATCAATGAAAATACAAAAATAATAGAGGCACGCATTAAATTACTTGAAAGTCTTGTAACTTACCTCACTACAAAAGATAATCATTCAATTTATATGACCTATGTCTTTGGATTACTTAACCAATTTATTGTAAATTTTAGAACACTCTATATAAAACTCAGTGAACTTGAAACGGCCATTGCATTAAGTAAATTATCAGTTTTACATAAGGCCGTAATGGATCCTAATGAACTGTTGAAAGTGTTAAAATATATAAGCCAATATGATAACCTAATGTACCCTGTAAATGAACGAAATTTAATTAATATAGAAGAATCATTATCTGTAAAAGCTTACATTAAGAATGAAGAAGTAACATTTGTAATAAAAGTTCCACTAATTTATAATGCAACTTATAGTTACTATAAACTGTATTCCATTCCTAGGTCAGATGATTCCTTAAATCTTACCTTTGTTGTGATTCCTGAATTCCCTTACCTACTAGTAGAAGGGTCAAAGTATCGTCCAACTGATCAACCGTGTCAAGAGATAACAGCTAAAGAATACCTCTGCTCTGAAGATAAACTAATCGGACATGTGGAAGAAACGTGCATTGAACAACTAATGAAATACCACGACAATCCGTCACGCTGTTCCCCACGTAAGATACTATCTGAGTTCCTGAAACTTTAAAGAATTGGTCCCAATAGTTGGATAGTGTATTCAAAACACAACCAAGTCATATCACAGACTTGTAATAATGATGAAACAAAGGAACGCATACGAGGAACATACTTGCTAACTATAAGAGGAGAATGTGATGTCTTTATCTAGATAATATCCAAATCCATGGACGGCGCTCTTACTCACTACAAACAGATTATACGCCTGTTCCCCTATTAAACTTACCTGACTTGAGAGGTCTAACCCTCGACGCAGCAAGGATCGAACCTATGGATCTGAAGGGAGTAAACCTGGACGACATACGCCAACTGAATTATATTTTGAAGAATAGTGCTAATAACGTGAAAAGTGAAATCACAAGTGAAAGTGTTAGTGTCGCCCTTTATGTCTTATACGCGGTTGTCGTTTTATTGTCAGTAGCTATAATTATATATATATATTCAGATGTAATAAGAAAATTGTGCAAAGAGCGAGATCATCGTCTGAGGGCTATTGAAGATAATCCCGCTCAACCTGAGGACAGTCAAGTTAATCAAAGACCTATACTATTAGTGTAATTAACTTTGCAATTTTTAGATTATGATTTTCATAAAGGAATACTTTGATAATTTTATTATTTCATAAGCGATAAATTGTAACTTTCTAATTTATAATTACACAAAGTTCTCGGAAAACCCCTGTTTTTTCCGATAACTTTGGTCTAAGGGGGGAGGAGTTATGTTCCCAACCTAACGCTGAGGTAGAGTCTAGACATGGTCTAGACGCTGACTGCGATTAGGCGTACGTGACAGGATGTGTGGCGCGACCTGCGTGTGGGCCGACCACCAGGCCACGATGTATTAGAATTAAGATAGGCTAAGTTAGTCTTACATGAACTTCTGTAAAGCTCGGGTCGTAATAAAATCTTACTTCCACGCAAACACCGTTTCATTTGCGCTCCCGAAATCTAACTAGGTAGGTTACAAATAAACAGCAAAACAGCAAAAGTATTGAGCGATGAGGGTAGGGTGCAATTCAATAGTTGTTGCGTGTTTACTAAGTTCTACAACACAGTGCAGAACATGAGCGATTTATAAATTGTTTGATTGATTGTTTAATTGTTTGATTTTATTTGTTTGTATGGTTTTTGTTTTACGTATTGTTATGTATAGAAACCGTGCATTTTTCTAGGATATAAAAAGTAGCCTATGTCATACTCAGACACCTAAACTACCACAATGCAAAGAACCAATTCAAACCCGTACTCTGTAAAAAGTAAAACAGATTTATCCCACGGGAACCGTACTTTTTTCCACGAGTGAGGTTTATTACACACAACATAAAGGTCTTAAGTTTGACGCGATTTGATACTCACCTCGGATTTCGCTGTCAAGACACGACAAGTTCCAGTGTCCGGAGATCCTTCAGTGGCGACGATTAAGTGATTACACGCGTGTAAATTTTATGTTGCGACCAGAAAACTCTAAAGGTGCGGTGTAAAGTTACATAACGGACTCAAAATGGCGGTTGGAAAGATCGGTGCGTTTGACCTAACGAAAGACAATTGGGACACGTATGTGGATCGATTAGATCAATACTTTATTGCCAACAGTGTAAAAAGTGAATTAAAAGTCGCAACTTTAATTACGGTCGTTGGTAATAGTGCATATGAGTTAATGGTTAATTTATGCACACCCGTTAAACCATCCACAAAGACTTATTCGGAGTTAATAGCGGTAATGAAAGGACACTTGAACCCCAAACCGTGTATGCTCGCTGAGAGGTTCAAATTTCGGCAACGGATTCAAAAGCCTGGTGAAAATATCGCGACGTACTTCTCGGAGTTTAAAAGACTGAGTAAAGATTGTTCTTTTACGGCGGACAGTTTAAAAGAAAATATGAGAGATCAATTTGTGTGCGGCTTAGTAAACGATGACATTCGGCAGAAGTTGTTTACTGAAGACGACAGCATCAGTATCGACCGGGCGTATAAGCTGGCCTTATCGATGGAGGCGGCTGAGACAAACGCGGCAATAGTGGAAGACGGTACGAGAAGAAGGACCGGCGGCAGTGCAGCGGATGCGGAGTCCATACCCGTTCATAAGATCGGGCATGACGGCGGCGGAGGAAGGCGCGGGGCGTTGGGAGGCGGCGGCGGCGGCGGCTATCGGCCGGCCGCGAGGCGAAACACTCGCTCGACGCGTGACTCACGACGCGCGACGATCCGGCGGCGGCGGTCCAAGTACCATAGGCGGAGCGGGTTACAACTTACTTCGAGCGGGCACTAAAAATGAGGAATGCAAAGTCTGTGGAGGCAAACACAATTCGAATACGTGTAAATTCAAACTGTATGTGTGTAGAATTTGTACCCAGGAGGGACATTTGAAGAGGATGTGTCCGAAGTTGACCAAGAATAATTTCTTAAATAACATACAAGAAAACGGGCATGGCAGCAACGACAGGTGTGGCGCTTACTCGACGGGGAGCGACAGTGACGAGGTAATAGTACCTATTAATCGCTTATCACTTGGACAGTGTAAACCTATTATGATTTCTGTAAGTGTGCACGGTTGTGACTTAAAAATGGAATGTGACACGGGGAGTGCAATCTCGTGCATTAATTACCAATTATATCAGAAAAAGTCTTCCAGTTTAAGTAAGTTAGTTTTAAGATATTACACGGGTGAACTAGTTAGGCCTGTAGGTGTTATTAAACCCGTTGTTAAATATAATAATACTGAAAAGATATTGGATTTATATGTTATTGACAATGGAAATACCGTTTTAATAGGTAGACAGTGGTTAGCGGAGCTAAATATATTGGTGTCGACTATGCATTATAATAAAGTCAAGAATAATCGGAATTTGGATTTTAATTTCTCGGAATTCAGTTCCAGATACCGTGAGGTGTTTGCGGATGGCCTGGGGTGGTTCACGGGAGGACAAGTGAGCATCCACGTGCGCGATGGGGTGCGGCCGATGTTCCTGCGCGCGCGCCCGTTGACGTACGCGCTGCAGGAGCCGGTTGAGCGCGCACTGGAACAGCTGGTACGCGACGACATCCTCACTCCCGTCCACCACTCAGACTGGGCAACACCAATCGTGCCAGTAGTCAAGAAAGATGGTACCATTAGAGTCTGTGCCGATTTTAAACTAACCTTGAACAAAGTGTTAGAAGTCGACCGTTATCCATTACCAAAGGTAGAAGATCTTTTGTCTCGGTTGCACGGAGGCGAAAGATTTAGTAAAATCGATTTGTCACAGGCATACGCTCAGTTTGAACTGGATGATACTAGGAGATACGCGGTAATTAACACACATAAGGGGCTTTTCATGTATAAACGATTAGTGTATGGGCTGTCGTCGAGCCCAGGAATATTTCAACGATATTTAGAACAATTGTTTGCAGATATACCCCACGTAGGAGTTTTTTTAGATGATATTATTATAACAGGAAAGGACACACCCCAACACTTAAGTAGCCTACATAAAGTTTTTGAACGCCTGAACTCGAGTGGCTTGAAAGTAAAAAAAGAAAAATGTTCTTTCTTTGTGGAATCGCTCGAATATTTAGGGTATGTAATAAGTAAGGAAGGTGTTCACACGTGCAAAGATAAAGTGGAAGCAATTGTTAAAACTCCGATACCGAGGAACGTATCGGAGTTGAAAGCTTTTATTGGGATGGTCATGTATTATGGAAAGTTTATAAAAAATGTAAGTACGATCCTTACACCATTGTATAATTTGTTGCGTGCCGGGGTGAAGTACGTATGGAGCGATGCTTGTGAGGTAGCCTTTGCTCGGGTTAAGCGAGCACTGAGCACGAGTGAAGTGCTTGTGCTTTACTCCCTGGAGCTACCGCTTGTGCTGACGACAGACGCTAGCGCCACGGGGATAGGCGCCGTCATCTCGCACATCACGCCGGAAGGCGAAAGCCCAATCGCATACGCGTCACGCACACTTACCTCCGCGGAGAGATCGTATGCTCAAATAGACAGGGAGGCATTAGCGATTATATACGGTGTTAAAAAATTCCATCAGTACTTGTACGGTAGGAAGTTTACTTTAAGAACAGACCACAAACCCTTAACATACATTTTCGGGAATAAAGTAGGCATTCCGGTTATGGCAGCATCCAGGTTACAAAGGTGGGCAATAATATTAACAGGTTATTCGTATGATATAGAATATGTTACGTCTGCTAAAAACTGTGCCGACGCATTGTCGCGACTGTCTCAACCAACAGATAAGAATAAAATCGGGCGTGAATATACCTATTTAAATTTTGCAGAAAGTTTTTTGCCGGTGACGAATGATGATGTACGTCTAGCAACTGCGCGGGATCAGGTGCTTAGTAGAGTGATGGTGAGCGTACAGTCAGGGTGGCCGTCGCATTGCACAGACGAACTGATGAAACCGTACTTTAATAGGCGACACGAATTATATGTGGAACGGGGTTGTATTATGTGGGGCTATAGAATTGTTGTACCACCGACGCTTCGGGACACAATACTAAAAGAGCTTCATGTTAGCCATATGGGCATAGTTAAGACCAAGTCGATGGCACGAAGTTTTGTGTGGTGGCCCAATATAGACGCAGACATCGAATCGACAGGCCGCTCTTGCGAAACATGTGCGATGGAAGCAGCTGCGCCGCCGCAGGCTGCACCACGTAGTTGGCCGTATTTAGCCCAGCCGTGGAGTAGATTACATGTAGACTTTTTAGGCCCATACCAGGGAAAAACGTTTTTCGTAGTTATAGATTCCAGTACAAAGTAGATTGAAATTTTTGAAATGAATTAAACAAATGCTTCGGCAGTCATTAAGGTTATGAGGTCATTATTTGCGCGATTTGGTTTGCCTTTGGAGGTTGTATCCGACCAGGGCCCACCATTTACTAGTACGGAGTTAGGAGAATTCTTAAAATTGAACGGTATTAAGCAGTCGTATTCCCCAGTATATCATCCAGCTTCAAACGGGGCAGCAGAAAATGCCGTCAAATTGTGTAAGCGAACAATAAAAAAGGCAGTCCGAGAGGCAGTAGACATCGACACAGCTTTACAGACATACCTACTAGCGTATAGAAATAGTATTCAAAGCACTACAGGGGAAAGTCCCGCCATGCTGTTGCAACGTAGGCCGTTGCGTTCCCGGTTAGACCTTTTGCGCGCAGACCGCGCGCGTCAGGACCGGGTGGAAGGGGTGCAGCGTCAGCAGTCAACGAGTTCGGGCACTGAACCATTGCAACACACCGTTGGTGATACGATATGGGCCAGGAACTACGGTAGCAAAGACAAGTGGTTAAAAGGAACGGTAGTAAACCAACAAGGTTCACGTAGTTATATAGTAAACAGCGATGATGGTCGACTTCTCACACGGCATAGCGATCAAATTAGGCATAGAACTCGACGTTCAAGTAGAATGTACCCAGACGTAAGGTCCGAGGGACAAGTCAGTGGGGATGTCGTTGAACCGCAACAGCAACAGCTGTCTCCAAGTATATCAGAGCCAAGGGTTCGTGAGGGGACGAGTAGGGGCGAAGTCGGGGGCGACGGCCCATTAGTGAGTGACGCGGTGGATACAGCAGTCACTAAGACCTCACCAACCCGTAAGGCACCATCGTCCCCACCAGTCGGCAGTAAATAATCGCCGGCGGCCGCGACCGTTCCGGATTCCGTGAACCGTCCCATCCGTAATCGCAAGAAACCGGTTAGATATGGATTTGAGTTCGATTAGATGTAAGAATATATTGTTATTATTATTATAGTACATAGAGTAAAGTCTAGTTATAATAAGGTTAAGTTAGTGTGTTAGTTAATGTTAACGTTTTGTTTTGTATCTTCCTATATTAGTTATATACTAGAAGTTTAAGTGTGGAGGTGTGATGTAGGTAATTCTGTATTTTATATTCATAGCAATAAGTCGGTATGTACAACTTTGCATGTGTGAGCCAGTCTCTCAATAAATCTGTTCCGCGATTGACGTGGTTTTACTGCCGCCGATTCCCCGGGGTTCCAGTGTCCGGAGATCCTTCAGATGTGTTACAAAAAAGGTCTTTTTTCAGCTGCTCTCTACTCTGTTGTTTCTGGCCAATGGAAGTTATCAAAAAATATTGGGTAAAAATGTAAATACTTTTCTGTCTCAAGCCTCCATATTACGCAGCCTACATCTTATTGTGAATGTATTATACCATCCTACGATAGTAAAGAAATACATTCGATTTCCACAAAATGCAGCTGAATGACAAGCATTATAAGAACAGTAAGTTTGTTTAAAATCTGCTTTTAGATTCTTCTTATATTATAGGTAGCCTAGTAAGAGATCACCACTTTTAGAGCACCCTCTCTGAGAAGTATGTATGGGCTATTGTGCTAACGGTGATCTTCACATGTTAGGTATATTAACTAACTGGTCCCCTTCTCAAGTAAACTAGAATGAAAATGATTTTTGTAAGCCGTTATTTAGATGTATGTACTTGCACTTATTTAAAACACTATTTTAGGATTTATGAAAAATTTAACATACCAGGTGTCATAGGATGTATAGATGGCACATTGGTAGCTATGATAAGACCTAAGGAGAATGAAGAAAGATATTTCTGTCGCAAAGGGTATCATGCAAGAAATGTTCTCTTGGTAAGTTCAGTCAAAGAAATGAATACTTGATTTTTTATTTGGTTATCAAACAGTAGGTACAGTACCCGGCGATAAATATTGCACATCGACCTTTGGAAACAGGCAATCGGCTAATTTCAATTTCGGCTTCGTAGAGCGTTATCTCTGACGCACGAAATACAAACAGTCCAGAATCTATTAGGAGCTGTTAAAAGAACAATATTTATCGCCGGGTACTGTATAACAAATTGGTGCATTAAAAAAATATCATCTTTGTTATTAATATTATGATACCAGCAAAAAATACCAATTTGTGATTTTACTTTAAATGCAAGTATAATCCATATCTAACGATTGAATTGTCTGTATGTATTTATTTACTTTGATTGCAGATTATAGATGCAGATTTAAATATTATACATGTGGATGCTTCATATGGTGGAGCATCTCATGATAGTTTTGTATTTAATAATCCCGAAATTAAACGCCATTTAAAGAAGTGTCTAATGCCGGTGAAGTTGTATATTTATTAGGTAAATATATTGGGCATTGTTATTAATTCTGGTTTGAAGAAAACTGGTTAAAAACTGGGCTAGACACAGCCAATAAAATACACTCTTTGGCAAATCAATTGTCATTGTAGAACAGTGTAGCATCAAAAGATCTACAGAGAAATTTCTGGACCCGCAGACACGACGCTTGTTCAATCAGATTTAACAGATATTGAAAAGTGGTGTACAGCTAATAATATGACCCTAAACCCCAATAAATGCTTCCATATCCGCTTCACCAGAAAAAAAAACATTTCCATCTACTACTACCTACTCATTGTGTAGCACTTCGTTGGCAAAGGTAAGAGAAATACGAGATCTAGGGATTCTGGTCGACGGTAGACTTAGTTTCGAACCACATATCAACGACATCGTAAAAAAATCAGCGCAGATGATGCTGGGATTTGTAAAACGAAACACAAAGGGCTTCCACCGCCCTAAGACTAAAATAGTTTTGTACAATACCTTGGTACGTAGTCGGTTAGAATACGGCAGTATAGCTTGGAACCCGCTTTACGCAGTCCATTCGCAAAGAATTGAAATCATTCAAAGAGCTTTCACCAAACATCTTGGATTTACATCTGGGAAATTAGCCGTCGCTGCCTGTACGAACAGCGTCTACACTTCTTCAAAATAAAAACACTGCGTGACCGTCGGCGTTCGCGTGAATTAATTTTTCTTTATAAAATAGCAAACGGGTTTGTAAAGTGCAGCGATTTAGTAGAAAGTATTCATTATTCAGTCCCTTCAAAACTTCCTAGACATCCCATCACGAGACTGCTCCGTATTCCTTTCCGTAAATCCAACCTTGGCCTCAACGCACCTCTACTCCGAATGTTCAGAACTCACAACAGTATATGCAAGACACCAGACACCGATTTACACGGTGTCTCACTCCATAAATTTAGATTTGCAGTCTCGGAGGTACGCGAGAGACAAAGTTACAGTTATTGTAATTATAGTCAATCTTTTATGTACAATTTTTATATACTTTTTTGTTTTATCTGTGTTCTGATTTGTATGTTTATGTTTTAATATTTTACTTTAGATACCTACTAATTTTATTTTATTTTTATTTTAGACACTAATAATTTGTTGTACATAATGGTGTAAGCTGTGTATACTCGTACCTATAATAGGCATGCATACCAGAACTTATATTTTAATACTTGTTTCTAGCATATAGTTGTGTATGTATTGCTGTTGGTATACCAAATAATAAATAATAAAAATAAATAAACATCATCTTGCTAGAACTCTTAATGTTTTAGTAACAACCACCCTACTAGGTAAACAATCTTTTGAACCCTTGCACCATATGTTACATACTCAGATATTACTTAGGTAAAAGATTTGGTAAGATTTAAGATGAATCATTTTTTTTATTTTTTTTATTTCATCTTATAGAGCTATCCTTACAGGTTTTTTAACCTAATGCGATAGTCTACGTACTAGTAACTTAAATATATTATACTTAAATCTATTTTAACTTAATACCTAATACATTTTGCACACAGTTATGCTATACAATAAATTATTATTACTCTAATCTACAGTAAAACACAAAACAAACAATAGTCTCTTTGCGAATTCACTAAAAGGGCATATGTAAATGTCTACTTCGACATGGAGTCTATTAATGACCCGGATAGCTCGGGTTAGAGGAGCCTTGGCCAGTAGGTTGGTTCTAGCGAGCGGCAAGGCCAGCAGTGGCGGGCGCAGCCGCCTCCATACGTAGCGGTCCGGTACACACAAGTTCAAGCGCTGTAGCACTCCTGGATTATGGTCAATGCCACGGAGTATTTTGACCAAGTACATAACAAGTGCGAATTCCCGCCGCACCCTCAATTGGTTGTACCCGACTATACCTAATACAAACAGAGTGGGGTACATTAACGGGTAAAATGGATATACCCCATAAAGTTTTTTATACAAGTAGCGCGTAAACTTGTTCTGAACGCGCTCCAACATAGCAGAATACTTAGCTCATGTGGGGCCCATATGATCGCACTATGTTCCAGATGACTCCTGACTAGTGCGTCATACAGGACCCTGACTGTTGCAATGTTAGTGAAGTGTTGCGTCTGCCTCAGCACAAAGCCCAAGTTTCTGAACGCCCTTTTGCAGATCTCCGTTATGTGTTCGCGAAACTGTAGCTCAGAACTTAAGGAAACCCCTAAATCCCGTACTTGTGTGACTCTTTGCATAGGCTGCGCATCCATCACTTACTCATGAAGTAGAGGTGCCCGTGCGCGTGTGAAACTTATCACCGAGCACTTCGATACATTGAAATAGAGCTTGTTCTCGTGACTCCATTCCACTATCCTATCTATGTCCTCCTGCAAGCGCTTACAATCGGCCTCACTCTTAACCTCTAGCAGCAACTTTAGGTCATCTGCAAATAATAAACAACATCAGGTAGATCATTTACCATTATGATGAATTCGAGTGGCCCCAAGTTGCTACCTTGACTTCACACCAGACCAAGTGTAATATGGGTCAGATTCGGTCCCATTATAGTCCACGTACTGCTGTCTATTCTGCATATAGCTGGCGAAGAAGTGCAATAGATGTGGTGTGCAGCCGATTCTTGCGAGCTTCGCTAATAAGATATCATTGTCGACAGTATCGAAAGCTTTTTTAAAATCAAAATAAGCAGCATCAACTTGCACATCAGCATCTACCACCAGCACCACCTGCGCCATAAAGTTCAGCAGATTGGTGGCAGTGCTGCGCGCCGGCCGGAACCCATGCTGCGCGTCCGAAAACTGTCCGCGCACCTGCTGCTGCATGCAGCGCTGAATAGCGGACTCAAAAACCTTGGCCGGCGTCGACAGCACGGCCACCGGTCTAAAACCAGCTATGTCCGATCCCGCTTTACCTTTGGGTACAGGAATGACCCGCGTGATCTTCCATTGGGTGGGGAAGGTCGCCGAAAGAAGACACAAATTAAAAATATAAAGCAGCGGTTCTGCAAGCACCCTACCACAATCTCTAAAAAGAAATGCCGGTATACCGTCTGGGCCCGCTGAACGCTTCGGTTTCAGGCGCTCAAGTGCACCTCTGACGTCATCCAGACCCAGTGCATCCAGTTGTACCCGCGCACTGCTCCCCGCCGCCGCCGCCACCGCCTCTTGAGCGTTCAACCGCGGCGGTTGATCACTGTACACTGATTCGAAAAACTTCGCGAACTGTTTAGCACATTCGTCATCGGATAAACGTTTACCATCTTTTATAATAGTGTTCTTGCTTGCCGCCCCTTTCTTTGATCGTATGTATTTCCAGAATGACTTAGGATCTTTAGCAAACTGACACTGGATTTTGCGTTGAAGCAGTTTGTGAGCTATTTCTATGGATTTTTTAATAAGCGCTCTGCATTTTGAATAGGTATACGTCATAATCCCTACTTAATTTAGTTGTTTTAAATATCTTGTGAAGTCTAGCTTTTGTCTTTAAACCTATTATTATTTCGCTCGTATACCATTCCGGATAAATGTACCGCGATTTCGGACTAAGTTTTTTCCTGGGAACACATTCATCCAAGATGTTGTTAAGAGTACTGTAAAATAAATCCAATATTGCTTCTAAATCTTTCATTTCATACATACTTCTCCAATCAATCAACACTAACTTTGAGTACAACAATTGATAATCTGCTTTGTAAAAGTTCCACTGCGGTCTCGTATTACGTGCACCTGTGGGCGCGAGAGCGGGGGAGGCAGCGGGGGCGGCGGCGGCGGCGGCGGGCACAGCCGCGCCCACGGGCGGCACGCGGACCGCGAGCGGCGGGTGATGCACGTCAACCGGCACGAGCGGCTCGTCCGCCGCTACTACCGACACCTCTTCGCTAAAACCTGAAGTTAAAACCAAATCCAGCTGCCTATTTAAACTGTTGGGTACATTATTACTTTGAGTGAATTCGCAAAATGACATGAAACATTCATAATAATTAGTTACATTCAAAGGACACGAATGTAAATTAAAATCACCTATTACAACGATTTCCTTATATCTAGAGCACATTTTTTCTATAATATCTACTAAACAAAATCATATAGTAATTCTCCGAACTACCGGGTGGAATATAAATCACTGAACACAAAAACAAAATCTGTTATTTAAGTGTACCGTCGCACAAATCATTTCGAAAACGCAACTGTCTATCGATACGTCCGTCACATGTACCATAGTATAAAGAGAAGCATGTACTTTCCGCAGCTCAAACCAGTGTGTGGCCACTAAAAACGCACCTCCCTGTTTTCGTCCGTCCGCACGATCACACCGCAGTATTTGATACCCAGGTGGGATAATTTCAGAATCTTCAATGGAATCATTGCAACCAGATTCCGTGATTGCATACAAATCTGAATTCAATGAGGCAATATTATTTCTAAACTCGTCCAGCTTTGTGCGAAGACCACGTACGTTTTGATAATATATATCGATACTATTCATCCGGCGTTCTTTTTGCTGACCTGCGAAACCAAATCCACTCACTAAATTCCGCGTTCATAGGCCAGAACTCCGCTCGATTTAATTTAGCAAAGCAGCGTTCAGACACCCCAATAACAAAAGACGAGTAATCTCGCTCCGTTTTATGCTTGATTTTGTCAACTTTGAAGACCGAATCAGGGTACCGGGACCGATCACGTAAAAAGTATATGTATACTTTTTACGTGATCGGCTATGGCTTCCAGAGTTGTGTCCGGATGCAATCGCCATACATGCAGGTGTTTTTTCCGTTTGGTAGCTTGGATGGCCTTCAAGTTCTTATTTGTACCTACATTAACCTCTTTGGGTTGTCTATTAGATTTCTTAGTTCTAACAGTCGTCCACCCCGATTCAGTATCTTCAATATTTGCCTTCATTACTTCATCCGCCGCTAGTTGGTTAGTAATGACCTTAGTGTTTTCCGCTAATACCGCAGACTTCGTGGCCCCACGTTTGTTTACATTTTTGACGTAGGTATTCTTAGAAAACATATTTGGTCGACTAACTACTTCTGCGAAAGTAGATGTAGAAATAGAAGGAGGGTTGTCAGGTACCTCATGCATGACGCTGCTTCGGGTTTGCCTATCCTGCGGCAGCTTCTCCTCCACTTTTTCCTCGAGTACCCGCATGATCCGTACTATGTTGTCCAACTCCAATTTCGTTTGAGAAAATTGATCTAACAATAGTGTTATCGTTTTTGCCTGACTGTCCATGCGAGTTACCATCTCTGACCTAAACTCTCTTAGTTCCTCAAGCAATACAGACTCATTATCCATGGTCGGTGAGAACTTAACCTGGCTCCCGCGCTGAATGTTTACGTTATTCATAGGTGTATTAGAAGTGATCTTGAAGTCCGGTGTATTTATTCGGACTGGAGTTTCACTGTTCCCCCTTTTAGGTTTTGAACAAATACATTCAGGGCATACCCAGTTCTTCTATGACATCGTATACGACTTAAACGTGTTTATGTTTATTTCTAGACACGCTAGGTCATACTTTTTCTTGCATTTGTCATTCGAGCATTCCATACAAATATTGCTATCTGCTATTGTAGTACCACAAGCTTCGCAACAATTAGGCATTTTATTGGCCTAACAGTTTCCAAGAAATCAAAATTCAAATCTCGGTAGTAACCGGCGGTGCGACAGAGATGAATTATTGGTTTTGCGCAGCCCGTTTCTTTCACCCGAGGTGAGGAGGGGTGTACCTCAGCGTCTCCGGACAGAGCGATGTCGCGCTCGCGAAAAATATTCACTAAATTAGTTCACACCACTTTAGTACTTGTTACACTTATTGTCAATACTCATCACGAGTCAATATTGCGTACATTAATTCACCAAAAATTAGGCAATAAAAAAAATAAAAATAAAAACACGTCCGCACTGACCGCGCGAAATGCGAACAAAATCATGTTATAATTCAAATCGTTCAGTTTTAGTTTCTTCTTTTATTTGTAATTAGGATTTTTTTTTACTGATCTTATCTATTCTTGGGCAAAGGCTTCACCCATTCCTTCCACTTTCCGCGATGTTACGCCTCTTCCCGCCAATTAACGAGAAAGCCATCCAAGGCGTCCGCGGCGCCATCTCCTCCTCGGCCTGCCGCGACCCCGTCAGCTGTCTCAGGGCTCCAGTTTAGTCCAATTGCTGTACCTTACTTAATGCTACTTTATTCTCTTCAGGAGATTCGGGATATGCACAGCATCCATATTTAATGACACCAGTCGTAAATGCAGAAGAAAATTCTCCAGAGGCATATTACACAAAGCTTCACGCTACTGCACGTAATAGCGTTGAAAGGGCTATTGGTCTCCTGAAGGAGCGGTTCCGATGTATTTTGGTGCACAGAGAGCTACACTATCATCCAGACATGGTCGCCAAAATTAGTGGCATGTTGTGTATTACACAACCTATGTAACCGGGCAGGAGTACCAGCACCTGTGCTATCCCCTGAAGACATGCTGAATGAAGCGAGCATGACAATTCAGCATGATATAGGACCGACAGAATTGGAAATGGGAAGAATCGCGCGGACAGACTTAATAAATCGATTATAGCAGTCAAGAGTGGTCTAATTACAATGTGTCTTATTATTAGTGTTCGCTAAATTTGGGTATTGACTATTTGAAATAAATTGTATTGTATTATTAATCATTTGTTTTATTGATGATGATGATTATACAATTAAATAAATACAAAACAATACAAAAAAAATGGATTAGTCAATAGACATTTCCAAGTTAATGAACTACCAGGGAAGCCACATGTGTAGCAGTAGTCATTGCCATATTAGCGCTTGATTGCTTCCGCCAAAGCTTTGAAGCCTTCTCCCATAGGCATGTCGATTCACTTTAAAAAATATCGATCTCCGATTCGATTCAAATTGAACATACTAGAATCGATTCTTGTTTAAATCGAGCATTAAAAGATCGATTTTCGATTAATCGCGCCAATTTCAAACATGCCTAATTGCTTCATATAGATACAGGACATTATTGATGACCATTTAACGCAAATACAAGTAATTGGATAGAAGTATTATTAAATTAATAAACATAATATCACGCCTATATTCCTTCGAAAGAATAGGTAGAGGTGGGGATCGAACCCAGGATCTTTTGCTCAGCAGTAGTGCTTGCGACCACTAAACTAATGTGGCAGTTTAAATTCCTAGTCTCGCTTAAGCACTCGTAAGTCAGTCATTAAATTAATCTATACTAATATATGTATAATCTATACTAATACATAAAGCTGAAGAGTTTGTTTGTTTGTTTACTTGAATGCGCTAATCTCAGGAACTACTGGTCCGATTTGAAAAATTCTTTCAGTATTAGATAGCCCATTTATTGAGAAAGGCTATATGCTATATATCATCACGCTATGACAAATAAAAGCGGAACAGTAACGAAAATTGTGACGGAGACGAAGTTGCGTGGGTCGACTAGTTAAATTATAAGTTTTTAAAAATAAAATGAAATGTTTTTTAAACGCAAGTAACGCCACCTTGGAAGCGTTCATAAATATTTACTCTATGATGCGTTCAAATTATTGACCAAGTACTACCAGTTGCTTTTGTGTCCGACAACAGCAAAAAAATAAAAACTAAATACTGCAGCCCGTTGAGGAATATTATCGCTAGTGATTTGAATTGATCGGTCCGATTCGGAAGGTTTATGAATCGATTCATTGAATCGTAGTAGGGTTCAAAATCGATCTGAAAAATCGATTATATACTCTAAATATTCTTTGATTAATCGATTTCAAATCGACATGCCTATTCTCCCATAGCTTTAGTAGTCTCCAGCAGCAAACTATCCCTCTCACTGTTGCGTTCCATGAGAGCAAGCATTCGGCTATCTAAATCCAAACGCTGCTGCTCTATCTGCAAAAATTTATCAGCCATGCCTATTAAGTTGCTACGTCGCTGAGATGGTGGTGACGACTGGGCACTTCTTCTTGTGGCTTGCAAAGTCCTGCGACGCGGTCGTCTTGGACCTAAAAAAAAACAAAGCAAGTTTCAGCAAGTAAATGGTTTACCGTTATCTTAGGCGTCACCAACCAAACCTACACGTGGCCACTTAACAAACAAGAACGGCAAACCCACATTTACTTAAAAACACCGCAACGGATGTAGTTCTTGCACTGAATAAAAAATAATGACTGTCAAAAAACCCGACCGCTGAAAACAACTAAAAAGTTCTAAACAAGTGCCTTGAAGTGTATGTATGCTCCCTAACAGTGCATAACGTAGTAAGTACGCTCCTTTAGAATATAAGTATAATTTTAAGCTAAGTAAGCAGTTTACTCCAATGCGCATTGTAATATATATTCCATAATTAAAGTACGTTCAATCGGGCTGTTTGTCTGATTTAAAAGACCATAGAACCTCCAACATTTCATGGCGACCCTGCCATAAGGTCTGCCAAGGGGCAGAGCCAGCAAAGTTTAGTTGCGTGAATTTCAAAATGTGTAACTCCAAAATAGAAAAGGCCGAGGTGTTCTTAAATCAAAATGCGGCTGGTGGAAACAATGACGCCCTACTGAAGGACATCGGAGGACACATGGAGCGGCTGAGCTCGATCACTCTTCTGCTATCATATCTTTCCTGGTAATATACTTTTTCCTGAAGTACTACCGGAGCTGCCATCGTCAATGGATACAAGAAGAAATCGGATTCAACGCAATTCAACGCATAAGGTCATCCCTACGTGGACGAGTGGAAGGTACACCTGTTAACTGATTAGTTAAACATCGAAGTCAAGTTAATACTACAAATAACTCAGTGATTTTTATACATTCTCATACCCATTTGTTTTATAACACAAAAACTTAAACGACATAAAATAGTGCACGAAGACTCAGTGAATATGATACCTCGCGGCTAAAACTGCAACGTGTGAAATTCTTGTGTGCCTTTTCGCAATAATTATGTTAACATGATACTTTTGTTTTTTCCATTAGGAAATATGGCCTTATATTAAGTAATATTTTATAATAATTAATATTTTATTAGAAAAATATAATGACCTGGTAGATATTAGAAAATACTTAATTAAGAAGGGACAGACTAGGTATAAAGGTCAAGTTATTGAGACGAAGTTAGGTGAGGCAAAAAATATTTTTAGTGCATGTGAACAAACACTATTAGTTTTAGAAAAAAGCAAGGATGCGAAATTAGTTGCAACGGCATTGGATATTTTTCAGAAGATTAGGACAAGTTTTGAGGAAATAAATAGTTTGTGTACTTTCCCAGAAATAATTTCTGAAAAAATGGAGTTTGACCTTAAAGTGGCGTGTAGTTTGCTTCCAGCAATGGACAGTAGTGAGGGGACAACTAAACGCTTGATAGATTCGATCGAGATGTATGGAGATATGCTGGACGAGAAAGGTTAGACACTACTTATTACATTTGTCATTAGAAGCAGATTGTCCGAAAATGCCAAGTTACGCATCACAGGGAAATTATAAGACCATTCAAGACCTAATCAAAGTTATGAGATGCCATCTATTGACCCAAAAATCCTTTACGGCCATACTGGCACGTTTGTTAAATATACAACAGGGTTTAAATAGTATCGACGAGTATGGCACAGAAGTTAAAAAGCTGTTTACTGAACTAACTTTATGTCAGTCAAATGGTAATTCTAACGCATTTGAAGTTTTAAAACTATTGAATTAAAAGCTTGCCATAAAACGGTTTTCAGACGGACTATGCAGTTCAAAATTGGGTACGATCATCTCCGCTAGGACCTACAGCAGCCTGAAGGATGCAGTCCAAGCTACCAAAGATAAAGATACAGCAGGCCAGTCATCGCCAGGTAATGTCTTACATGCATTTAGATATGGACGAGGTTTTAATAATTCAAGACGACAAGACAATTCACCGTCAAATCAATAGGTACTAATCGT
This sequence comes from Lacanobia oleracea, assembly GCA_950371165.1. Classification (NCBI taxonomy): domain Eukaryota; kingdom Metazoa; phylum Arthropoda; class Insecta; order Lepidoptera; family Noctuidae; genus Lacanobia; species Lacanobia oleracea. The sequence continues at coordinate 18,726,185 of OX493411.1, read as the reverse complement.
GGTCAATATAATAACAGTTATAGTCGTGGTCAATATGGTAATTATTATAATCAAAGAAATACATGGCGTGGAAATTTCAGAGGGTATCACGGAAATAGGTATAACAACGGAAATAGGTATAACAATCGTGTATCATCAAATTATAATAGGGGTCAAAGAAGTTCTAGGAGTTCAAGATATTTTAGAAATAATAACCGAAATGTATGTTTAGCGGATCAGAACGAAGACAATAAGCCAATCATAAGTGACAATAAAGATAAAAAGGAATCAGAAAACCAGTTTTTTCGTTCTTAAACATTGCGTTTTATCAAATTTAGGTAATGCAAATGTATGTAGTTTTTTACGTAATAACATTAAATACTTCTGGCTTGTTGATACAGGCGCTTCCTTGTCAATTATTAAAAGTGAAGCGTTACCAAGAAACGTTATCGTTAGAAAAGATGAAACTTTGATAAATGGAATCGGTGGACAAAAGTATTCTCGAGGTTTAGTGGATTTAAGTTTAGAGTATAACAGTGAAATATTTCAGCATTCGTTTATAATTTTTGAGTCGCCATTAAAAGCAGACTGAATTATAGGGTTAGATTTTCTGAATAAGTATCAAGCAAATATTAACTTAAGTACTAATACTTTAACACTGTGTTATCATGGGAAAGAATATTATTTAAATTTCGTGGATGAACGTATTAGGAGAAGTAATAATCTGATTGTACCAGCTCGTTCTGAGTCGATTCATTTTATACACGTAGATAAAAATGTGAATGATGATGTTACTGTCTGTGGACGTGAGTTAGCGAAGGTTGTATATCTGGAGAATACGATAGCCACGGTAAAAAACAACAGGATCCCTATAAAGATTCATAACATTAATGATATAAACTTACCAAGTTTTATTCCTAGTACGCAATCTTTGAGTGATTATAATATTTGTCAATTTAGTAACAATAATATCGACGTTAACAAGAGTTCAAAAACTATTATCACAGGTCAAATTAGATTATTTAAATGACGAAGAGAGAAGGTCTATTGAAGCGATTTGCGCAAAATATTCTGATATTTTTTACATAGCTGGAGATAAATTAACTCATCTGCCTAGCCTTTTCCCAACTATATTGGGGTCGGCTTCCAGTCAAACCAGATTCAGCTGAATACCAGTGTTTTACGTGGAGCGGCTGCCTACCAGACCTCCACAACCCATAAACTGGGTAACACGGTACTTCTTGGCAAGATTGGAGTCAGATTTACTGGCTTCTGACAACCCGCAACGACTGCCAAAGATCTACAAAGGACAGCCGAGACCAACGGCTTAACGTGCTTTTACGAGGTACGGAGGAAACTCGTTATGCTAAGATGGTCACCCATCCACAGACCAACCTTGGCAAGGAGATAAATTAACTACTACAAATATTTATGTGCAATCCACTATCGTAAAACAAAATTCAACTCCTGTATAATATGTTAAGCCATATAGGTTACCGCAATCGTTAACACCAGAATTAGCAAAACAGATTAATAAAATGATAGAAGATGATATAATAGAAGAATCCAACAGTGAATAGTCAAGTCCAATATTATTAGTACCCAAAAAGAGTAGAGAAGGAACTGATAAGAAATGGCGATTAGTAGTAGACTACAGAAAATTAAATGAGACGGTTTGTGATGATTAGTTCCCCTTACCAAACAGCTGTATATTTCACTCATCTTGACCTTCAGAAAGGTTATTATCAATTGACCCTAGAGCCTAATAGTCGTAAATTAACTGCTTTTACTACTAATACAGGTCAGTATCAAATGAAACGTTTGCCTATGGGTCTCAAAATAAGTCCAAGCGCATTTAGTCGTATGCCAGTAGATGTCAGTAGCAATGTCTGGTTTGACTTACGAAAAATGCTTAGTATATCAGGATGATCTCATTATATTCGGTAGAAATGTACAAATTCACAATCAAAACTTAATAAATATAATGGAAAAGTTAAGAAAAGTCAATTTTAAATTAAATCCTCAGAAATGCGAATTTCTAAGGAAAGAAATTCTTTATCTAGGTCATGTTGTTTCAGACTAAGGTGTTTTACCAGATCCCGAAAAAACAAACGTACTGAAAAATGATCCTATACCCAAAACAGCAGATGAAGTTAAGCGTTTCGTAGCCTTTTGTAGCTATTACCGTAAATTTATAAAAGGTTTTTCAGACATAGCTTTGCCATTAAATAAAATATCTAGGAAACATGAACCTTTTATTTGGACTGATGAATGTAAACATGCCTTTGGGTATCTAAAAAACGCATTAATTTCGTCTACAATATCCAGATTTTACAGAAAACAACGAATTCACAAACAGATGCTTCAGACACTGCAGTTGGTGCCGTGCTGTGCAATAAAGATCTCAGACCAATAGCGTACGCAAGTAGACCTTTGAATAAAGCGGAAAAGAATTACCCTACAATACAGAAAGAGCTTCTAGCAATAGTTTGGTCAGTAAAATATTTTAGACCGTATTTATATGGTAGAGAATTCACAATAATGACAGATCACAAACCTTTAGTTTATCTTTTTGGCATGAGAGATCCTTCAAGTAGACTTCTTTTAAATTCCGTTTGACATAAATTTAAAAGAAGAATATAAATTTAAAATTATTTATGTACGCGGAAAAGAAAATGTTGTAGCAGATGCATTGTCTAGAATATGTATAACATCGGACGAACTAAAGAATATGCAAGCGCAAGTGGTTGCTGTGATGACTAGGGCACAAAAGCGAAAGGTTGATGATGAATTAAGTAATAATAAGGATGACGTAGAGAAGGCGGATCTTAATAAATCTCCTGACTATTGGTCTGGCCAACCAAGGGTTGTGGATATATTAAGGAAACCGTGCGACTCAGTCGAAATGAATTATATTGAATTAAATAAACAAAAAAAACTCATTTATTCGTTTTTTTTTGTTTATTTCCCTCGCCCAAAGAGGTGAAGTGTATGTATGCTCCCTAACAGTGCATAACGTAGTAAGTACGCTCCTTTACAATATAAGTATAATTTTAAGCTAATTAAGCAGTTTACTCCAATGCGCATTGTAATATATATTCCATATAGTCAGTAATTAAAGTACGTTCAATCGAGCTGTTTGTCTGATTTAAAAGACCATAGAACCCCCAACATTTCACGCTTTTCAAGCAGTATGATGTAATAGGTGGCATCAGATCAGTGATTGAACTGCACCAGACTGCTTGAAATGCGACTTGTTTAATTTTTTAATCTCCTACATTTTAGTGAGTTACATTTTTGAAATAGTCTCCTTGAGCCATTTATCTTGATAACCCACTCAATAGGTTTTGAAAATTAAAAATGTTTTGAAGGCAATATGGCGCCAAAAATCGAACATTTTGTATTTTGTTTATTTTGATGTACCCACTGTCACTCTCAAGACCACATAAAAATACGACAAGCCGTTTAGGCTCTAGGGTTTGCCAAAGAACAAAACATACATACACTCGATAAACATAACCCTTCTTCTGTCGCAGTCGGGTAATAAGGTACACAAAAGAAAGCAGCCTGCACATGGTGCACCCTGCTAATTAGCAAACTCTTGCAGCAGCTTTACATCAGTCGAACCTCTACTTGTTTCCATTGTATGTTGCGTTTGTAAATATTACTCTAGGTTGATATAGTAGCAAAGTACAACAACACCTGCAAGCCCAGATAATGAAGGTCTTGTAGTAGGAGGCAAGTGCTGCTCGGTGGTGCTCCTAGCAGGCTCAGACTGCTGCTGCTGGTTCCGAATAGCCGTCCGTTCCGTCAGATGTTGATTTGTGATGTTCTGGTCAATAACAACAACATTAAATGTTTAAAATACAAAAGAAAAGCCAAAGAAATAAATTGAGAAATTTCTTACAATTATTGTAAACCTTTCATTAGGCCTGGTGGGACTGGTGGTGGTGACAACTTCCGTTTCTGGGCCCAGAAGATTGTTCTAGAAAATATTTTTAAATGTAATTTTTTATGTTGTTTTTAAAGGTCATACTTGTAAAAATAAGAATTCTAATGAATAATAATGATAAAAACACACCATTAATTCTGATTGGGCTCTATGACCCAAACTGTAGTCCATGTCAGCTGTGTTCGGTTAAATAAGTATAACTATTAATACTCATTACATTAACAATTATGTTAAAAAAGGAAAATATTGAATATTTCATTCAACAACTGGATCAACAAGCGCTGATGTGCCTGGTACCGCAAATAGACATTAATCAATATCCTGAAATAGAAAAATTTTAATGTAAAAAATATAACAAAACAAAACAAAACCTAGTAATAAAAAAACTTTTTACAAAAAATACAACCGACTTCCAAAAACAAAACACTACAGGGTACAAAATAACTTCAGTGGAAAGAAAAGATTTTTAATTTCTGAAGTCGGTGTTTTTGGTAATTTTTTTCGTTTTTTGACACCGACTTCCGAAATTAAAAATCTTTTCTTTCCACTGAAGAGTTCCGTTGCCTACCTCCGAAGTTCGTCGTCAGATCTTCACCAAATTGAAACGAGACCAGTCCAGGAAAATACTCTTTCAAACAAAAAAAGAATCATCCAAATCGGCTACCAATTGGCTAAAGTATCGCTGAACAAACATTTTTCATGGGATCCCATCATCAGATTCTAATTTATACCTTTCATCATCAGCACAGCAACATGAAATGATGATTACCAGGCACAAATATCTGAATTGCGTTAGAAAGTTCATGAAAAACATTGTATGTGCCTATAAAATTTGAGGGTTGCCCTCGATTTTCGTGGGATCCCATCATCAGATTCTGACATGGTGAAAATGGGACCAATCGAGAAGTATATCCTTTCAGATGAAACAAAAATTTTTCAAATCGGTTCATAAATGACGGAGTTATTAGGTAACAAACATAAAAAAAAAAAAAAAAATACAACCGAATTGAGAACCTCCTCCTTTTTTTGAAGTCGGTTAAAAAAATATAAGAGTCGCTTATGTTGCATTACTCATTTTAATTGAATATGCCAGTTTAAAAAAACTTGACAGCCCATCATCACCTACATTATCTGAAACTCTGAAGCTCCTTCATGCACGGGAGTGTATGTACATACATATATGTCTTTGATCTCAGCTGTTGTTATAGAGTGACAGTAATTAAGCCAAATCAGTGGCCTCCAGCCGGCTTGAAAACACTGGCCTCTGCCTAGCCACAGTGAGGCAGCACAGTGAAGTAAGCCCGAAGACATTTTCATTGAGATCAGATCTTGACAGTGGAATGAAGAAGAATATTTTTATAACACTAATATTCAAATCACTTACTGGCATATTCGTGCAGGTACTACTGGACTGTTCCGCTGGTGCTAGTATCGAGGGACTATTTTCTTTTGAAGGTTCCTATAAAATCAACTATATATAATATATACCTATACATGAGTAAGTACAAAATGTATGTATACATGACTAAGTACCTGAGTAAGAAAAACATACATTAAAAGGCTGTATCTGTAAATGAGTGTCGCCTGTAGCTAAACCTTCTCCACCCATTAACATTACTATACGCTCTTCTATAATTGAAAGCTCTGGCATGCCAACTTCTGCCATTCCAAAGCCTGTGGTACTTCTAAAATCGGCGAGTGCAGCGGCTTTCTTTCTTACAGCACTTTTTTTGTCAGACCAATACTATAATGGGAAATACAGAAATAATAATTATTTCACACTGCATGATAGGCAGAGGCGCAAAAAGTTTATTTTTGCGCCTCTGCCTATCATGCAGTGTAAGCTTAGTTTATTTTATTGTGCGTAACATATGCACAATAAAATAAACTAAGCAAACTATGTATAAAAGTCAACTGAAATGACCAACTCCTTAATCCATTTTTTTACCGTCTTCACCGTACCTCCACCCATTCTATTTTGTGTTAGGGTGATACGGTCCCACTCCTTACTAGCTGCTTGTTTGGTGCCTTCCTTCCTTCAGCCAATCTTGGTTTCCTCTCTAAAAATCTATTAGCGTCTCCACTTGGGCCGCAGATGGATGGAAAGTACGCTCGGCACTGAAGTAGAGAATTTACAATTAAATACGAATATATCGATAACATCATCTTCCTGCCCTTATCCCATGTTACTTGGGGTCAGCGCATCACGTTTTATTCTTCCATTCTGTTCTATCAGTCGTCACTCTATCACTAACTCCCTTTTCTTTCATATCGCTCCTCACATAATCCATGCATCTTTTTTTGGCCTTCCTCTCCCTCTCCATCCATCTACATTTATGTTCATAACTCTTCTAGTTATATGCGTTTCATCCATCCTCTTCACACATGACCATACCAAGACAAGCGATTCCCTTTTATCTTTTCCGTCACTGGCGCCACTTTTAAAGTGCCTCTAATGTACTCATTTCTCAAAAATAACAAATAATGGTAGGGAAGCCAGAAACTAAGTGTGTGTCTCACGGCTGCACTAAAAAGGTTCATTTCAGCGATATGTCAGACAGCCTGAGACTGTCTGACGCTGGTTTTCTGATGAACCCTAAGGATGAGTGGCGGTTCATTTGAATCAAAATGATATCAAATTATATGTAAAACTATCATAAAAAAAAACGTACATAAAAGAATAAACAGATATAATGAATATTGAGCAATTATACTAGAAATAAAAACAAAGTTAAGAAGATATTATAAGAATTTGTATAACAGTGCTTGTGTGTATACGTGTATTAATTATAATAAATACCTAAATAGTTTTCCACCGTTGGAAACAAAATAAACTATTCGGTTAACTATGCTACACACACTACAATAACCTGTTTTTGTGACACTTATATCCGGGCAGGGTGTCTCACTAAGCGATGCAGGCCGCCGAGCGCAACAGACATACCACCGAACATTAAAATTAATCGAAATAACCACGATTGTCTCCCGTATTTTGAAAATAATTGATTTCAAGACTAAAAAGCTAATTGAACATATTATTTAAGAGTGATGTTAAGAGAACTGTTGATAAAAAGTGCAGCGGAGATGGATGAAAGGTAGGTGTATTTTACTACCTTTATATATACCCATGTGTATTTTTGTACCTTAAAAGTTTATATGTATTACCAAACTTGTCTTTTCCTTCCAGTTTGTAAAATTACCCATTTCTTAAGATACCTACCAAACCCTGTTAATACAAACAGAAAATCGTCACCAGCTAAATACAAGCTTGCTGTGCGATCTTAACGCGTCGGTTGTACGTCACAGTTGCAAGTAGACCAGGACCATTGGGTGAGTAAGGCACACACGCACGAGACTGATAGCCTGACTCCCACAGGTCTCACAACTGCGACGGCACATGGGCGACGTGGATACCACAGCAGGACATAACAGAAGAGGTACAACAGGAGGAAAAATATACCTATCGTGCTCAATGCAGACTACCCACAAACTCATAACATACTCGTACAATATGTTTTAGATAGCAGTGTTTTTTTATATAATGGAAACATTTAGGTTGATCATATCCTGTTTCCGTTGTGCATCCATCGAATACTACCGTAAACGCGTTCTGAACGAATGGACGGTTCCCAAAACCCGCAATGGTGGTGGAATATTATTCCACACCTTAGATGCGGTATCGGAAACTGCCTCTGAAGGCTGCTGTTCTATGCGACTGTGTTGATAGTTGTTGCGCGCAAAGCCTGGCCGCGCACTCTCGTAAAGCCATCCAACTAAGTTTATCGTACAAATACCTCGGCTTCTTAAATTTGATGACACCAAAAAGAAGACAGGCCAGGTGTAACTTGCGCCTCGACTTCATTTTAAGGATAGCGTGCGTGTTTAGAAAGGGGGTGACGTGACTTCTAGGGGGAACCGAATAACAGAAACGAGCACAAGCGTTTTGGATTCTCTGTATAAGCCTTTCGGTACGTGCCAGCAAGCGCGGGCCGTAACCAGTATCAGCGTAATTTAACTTAGACAAGACTAGGGTTTCGACCAGCTGCTCACGAAGCTTTTCGGACAAGAAGGGCCTCATTTTGTACAGCAACCTCAGGCGAATGAAGCAGTTTTGCATGGAATCAGTAATGTGTTTCTCAAATTTAAGGCTACCATCAACACATAATCCAAGGTTCCGCGCCTCATCTACCCGCTCAATAGGCTCACCCATAAGAGTCAAACTCAGAGTTGCCGGTAGCCGCTTTAACTGCTGTTTCGTACCAAACAGTATGTCGTGTAGTATGTAAGTATTTATGTATTAAAATTCATTCTACAATAAACCGCCATCTGATTAACACTCCTCTTTTTCCTTCAAAAATCCTCAGCAACGCTCCCGACAGTTTTCCGGCAGGGAATTTCACTCCTTAGCTGAACGCTAAGATGTGGTTGTACGTGATGTTCGTACGTTAACTACACCGTATTAAGTAGTTAACACACATACACTGTGGTAGGTAATTAGCCTAAACTATAAAATAAGCCTATGGTGTCCTTCTTAATGTAAAGGCCTCCGCCAAATCTATCTAGGCACAGCTGTCTTGATTCACTTCGATTCAGAATATTTAGAACTTGCAAAGGAGATGGGGCTTGGTTTTGTCACTACATATTTCCGCTGTCTGTCTGTCCCTATGTATGCTTAGATCTTTAAAACTACGCAACGGATTCTGATGCGGGTTTAATAGATAGAGTGAATCTCGAGGATAGTTTTAGTATATAATTTGCACCCGTGCGCAGCCTGGGTGGGTCGCTAGTTATTCATAAAAACTTATGATTAAACAGTAACAAGCCCCACCTCCACCACCGTACTACATCACCATACCAACCGTACTCATCTCTTGAGATGTAGGTATAGAAACTGTGAACACACGAGTTTGTATGTGTGGCTGGCGGACTAAGCATCCCTGCAACTTGAATTACAAATAGAGGTAGCAGTAGGCATTATCCGTATCACTGCTGTAATGTGCCTATTACTAACGTACTCACGTCTAAGATAGTAATAATCACTTGTGTTTACTCTGTGCGCAAATTAAATTTGACAAATTCCACCACCACCTACCACTTTGGAATTAACACTGGCACTGGCACTTTGGCCGGTTCGTAAGCCTAGTGGCTTAGCCCGCGGCTAGGTGTCATTGATGATTGAACACAAGACGGAAGTAGGTATTACCAGTTCGAGACGAATGACAAGCAAGACATAAATGTGACCGCGTACCTTACTTTGCACTTGCTCCTAACGAGCTATATGTTCCCTTGTAAAAAAATATTTTGTTCTTGAATTTGCATTTGTCATTCGATAAGAATTTTATTTAATTTTTTAATTGAAGTTATAGCCATTCCCGCGGCTGCACTCACGTAAACTTTGTATTATTTACCTATATTTTATCAGTTCAGAAACGAGAATTCAAAGTTACATAGTACAAGTATATTTGATCATTGTAGGGAGATATAAGTAGTAAATAATAGTAATAGGTACTGTCTACTGATTTGACCCTGGAGCTTGGTGCTCAATAAAACGATGAAAATATTGATGTAAGACAATTATGTAGGTACATACTTTAATTCTGACTTTCTTGTGGATGGACACTTCTATTCAACTTGACAAAAAAGATTTAATTCTAGGAATGATCGTAGATAGAGTTAGATAAGTAAGGCGATTAGATAAATTACGTACATTTCTATAATAGGAGGTGGAATTATTACTTACCTAAATTAAGTTGGATGCTTCTGAGAAATGAGCGAGCTTATCTGTCGCAGGAACGTCCGTGTTTTATATGTTGTTGAGGACACAACCGCATGAGGTGCAAACAAGTACGTTTAACCTGTAAGCAGTTGCGTAAATTGAATAGCTTCTATCACCAATTACAATAACATTGTCAGAGTCAATAAACATTGCAAAGCTGTGAATATTGCTTGTTTGTCAAAACAGCCTGCCTTATAGTAGCTGGAAGTAGTTCTACCGTAGGTGCCCGTCCGAGGAATGACGCTCTGAAGTAGTTGTAGTACTTTAACTACTAATTAGTTATTTTCTATCCCTTTCCTTAACTAGAAAGGAAAGAGCTAGAGTGTATTTTCGGGCAAGGTGAGGAAAGATCTGGTTTGCTCTAACCCTTAGACTAGACGTACTTTCAAGAACTGATTTTATTTATTCACAGGACCTTACTCATAACGAATATCATCAAACTACTTCTACCACTTTGGTCGAAAGGTCGAAGTGGGAGTGTGTGGTCAGACTCTTAGTGACTAAAACCTACCCGTGTTCGTTCAAATACCCCTTGCGTTGCAGGGCCTTGAATTGTAACATTACTTAAGATATAGTTTAATAAGCGAAACTAAATTACTCAGACACAAAACATCAATGTACTCGAATTGCTTAAATGCTTATGGAATTAGGTTGGTGAGGTTAAACTGTGACCTGTTCGTGTAACAATCAGTGCTTGAATGTGGTATATGGAAGTGTAAAGAGCATCCAAGTTTGTAGCGGAAGGGGATACGTGACGATGATCGCTGTGGTTGTACCAGTTTAGATATTTAAACGATTGCTCGCACAGTCTTGTAGATGTGCTAGTCTGAACAGGTTCCTGGATGTAACCTTAATTCTTTAATGTCTACCACAGCAACTTATAATATCATTAACTGTGAAGAAAAGTTCGCGAACAAAAGCGACCTTACTCAACATTGAGTTTCCTCCAGCAAACGCTTGAGTGATGGAGAGAGATGACAATAGAGGGTGGATCCAGTGTATCATTGTGGATCATTTGATAATTATTATTGTTTGTATAAAGTAATAACGAGTATCCGGGCGGCAACAGTGGAAGCTTATCTTGGCCGTTTGATAGCCAGCTCTTGTTAGTACAGTCTGTACCATTATATTACAAAAAAACAAGTTATCTATGTTCTGCAAATATGTTGTGCTGTAAAGGTCAGTGACTTTTGATAACCGGAAAGTTTTGTTAGTTTAAATATATTATGTACAGCAACAGCGGTACCTACCTACAGTTTTAGGCATGAGAAGAGAAAGATCGACACGCATGCGACTAAAGGGGGTGATCCATTGGCGAGTAAGACCGCTGGTACGCTAAAGAGCCGGCGGCGGCGAGCCTGAGGTGTAGGCCGCCAAATTAAAAAAAGAACTGGCCGAGTGCGAGTCGGACTTGCGTGCTAAGAGTTCCGAAACAAGTTATTTTAACACTACAGACTTCATAAAGGTTTTTCTGTAATCTATAGCTATAGAACTATTATCTATCCCCTTATCTATATAGAGATAAGGGGGGAAATTGGTCATTTTTGGTCTAATTTCTTGAATAACTTTAAAACTATTTATATTTTAAAATTACGAAAAAACATATAATTAAAACCTTCACCGTGAGCCCTTTTATTTGAAATGTCACGCAATACGTAAAGCGTCCGTGTTTGGGTCGCAGAAGTTCATTATAGGTACCTAATTTCAACAGAATTGGTTTAGTAGATCCGGAGAAAACTGACTGTGAAAGATGGACAGACAGATAGACAGACGGGCAGACAGACACCTGAGTGATCCTATAAGGGTTCCGTTTTTAAGGATGTTCGGAATCCTAAAAAGTTGAAATCCTTGCGGACCAAGTCGCAGAAGCTGTGTGGCATTATTATAACAATCTCATATGATTATCACCTCTCAACCGTAAAATGATGCAATCTGGAGTTTTAGTTAAAAATAATGACACGAAGTTTTTTACTTGATAAAAAATTATTTATAAGTAAACAGTTTAGTCGATAAGGTAGCGGCCGGTTCTCAATCTAATGCTGCGTACTGACTGGTGAATGGTAACGTGCAATGTTACGAGAAAGAAGCATTTCAGCAAGCATTTCCCATCCTTAAAAAAAGATGAAGAACTAATCAAAATGAAAAGAGAAATCATTTCAGTAGTCATTGCCAGCTAAGTATTACTTAATTCTCCTTGCTTGTTCGCGACTCGCAGAACTGTCGCGAATGATCATCCAAATCACACTACGCACACTAAGTGTATGTCAATAAAACCGACAATCAGCGGATACCGACGAGCGCGTTACGAATGCACGCTAATTTGCATCGCATGTTGTGTTTCATAATTATATTGTATACCGGGCTTGACAAACACGCGCGCAATGAGACCAGACTATGAGAATTTATTATAAATTATGTACATTACATGATACATTGCACCACTAGGTACTGTGGACGACATGTTCTATCATTTCATGTACGTTGCGTAATTCTGCACGCAGCTTAATAGTCACAGTTTCAGAGCTGGCAAACACACTAAGAGTTACTTATCAGGATGTCGTATCAGTGGACCTCTAAGGTTATCAACATGCTAGCAATTCTGTATATAAATCACGTTCCCGAAAAAAATTCGCATTTCTCAAGAAGTGATCGTGTCATTTCAATTTGCCGGAAAAGCAAAGTCAGGTGAACAAGATGAATATAACTCGTGTGCTGTCGTTATTACCGCTGTTCATAGTGTTGGCGCACACTTTCTCCTGGGGTATGTACTGCAGTCCTGTAATAATTATTTATTTCTTGGTTTATGTTTTTAAATTAACAGAAACGCTAACCAAGCGTGAAGATGTTAACACCTTCATAAAGGAATATTATGAAATCAATTAGGAGTCCGTCCGGCCGGATCGCTTGTATAGCACCGTAGCACCGAGGGGTACCACGCACGGTGCTACTCTTCAGGATCCAAATAAAACACTTGTACTCCAGGCAAACTACGCTGAAAATTAGGCTGACTAGTAACTTACCACGCAATAATTCTCAACTCTGATTTTTAGCTGTTAACTTGTGGAGTATAGGCATGTTAGAATATAGGTAGGTATTCTAGAACAAAAACATCTAATATCAATAATAATTCGATGTGATATAATATTAACTGGCATATTTATATGGAGCGCCTGTAGAAGAGATATAGTTTTACGAGTAGGTAAATAAATTAAACATAATCCAAGCAACGACCCTATTTTATTAAAGAATGTAATTTATACTTAATAAATATCTACTTCATTCACTTAATAAAATTAAAATGATAATTTTAATTCGCTGACCAACATAATTGAACATTATCTACTATCGCAAGTTACATAATATGTATTTTAGTTTTTTTTGTTATGGCAGTTCTGAAAAAGTAGTTTAAGAATTAAATTGTGTATCATTTTAATTAATAGGCTGACTTAATTGTAGTTACATCATTTTTTCATGTATTTACTTTTTTATAAATATTCCTCAGGGCGAAAATATTTAGTTCTGACAAAGTAAATTAATTTAACTTATTATTCATATAATGCAAAAAGAAAATTAGAGATAACTTGTAATTTTCCTGATCTTTATTCGAAATAACCGCGGTTTCATTTTTTCATAAAGACCGGTTATGTATTTTTTTATTTTTTTTGATATTATTACAAAAGATATAGATCAAATAAGTACACGATTCAAGAGTTAATTTGACTGGCCTTTATAGGTACTTGTTAAATCTGTATGTCTATACTAATATATAAAGCTGATGAGTTTGTTTGTTTGTTTGCTTGAACGCGCTAATCTCAGGAACTGCTGGTCCGATATGAAAAATTATTTCAGTGTTAGATAGCCCATTAATCGAGAAAGACTATTGGCAATCCATATCATCGCGCTAAGAGTAATAGGAGCGGAGCTGACGAAGTTGCGCAGGTCAACTAGAGATACGATAATCCCGTCTTACTTCAATCGGCACATAACTCACGTGTAAAACATTTTTTTTTCTAGTATTATTTCTTATATAAAATACAATTTTATTTCTGCCAGAGGCTTCTAAAGTTCCATGGACTAACTTATCTTCCAGTGATATGCAAACAAAGAGGTCGCACTCGACGGAACCAACCGATGTGATTACTTTATGATTTCACTCTTATTGGAAATGTCGTATGTCTGTTATGTGTTATTATGTTCCGTACCTCAAAAAGGAAAAAACGGAACCCTAATAGAATCACTTTGTTGTCCGTCCGCCTGTCTGTCTGTCTGTCTGTCTGTCAAGACCCTTTATCTTGGGAACGCGTGGAGGTATCGAGTTGAAATTACAACCATATACTCACATCTACAGTCCCTGAAGTTGTGAAAAGATCAGCCTTCTAAGTCTACGTAAAAAACGTATGTTTCACACTCTCAAGGGAATCAAAATTTATAGGGTATTAGCTGACCCGCGCAACTTCGTCTGCGTCACATTTTTCCTGACTGCTCCGCTCCTATTGGTCGTAGCGTGATGTTATATAGCCTACTAGCTTTTGCCCGCGATCTCGTACAAGTATATCCCGTTTCTTCCCATCCTCGTAAGAATTGCGGGAAATCCTCTCTTAGTGCTCCCCTACACTCCCCAAGGAACCTACATGCCAAATTTCAGCTTTCTACGAGCAGTAGTTTCGGCTGTGCGTTGTCGGTCAGTCACTCAATCAGTCGGTAACGGAAGAATGTTAGTTATTAGGATAGCGTTCTTCGATAAAAAGTATCCAACACTAAAACAAAAGTTCAATGCGAACCAGTAGTTGCTGAGATTAGGGCTTTGGAGGTAGCGGTACAGAGAGTACAGTTCCGCATACCCCCATTGAAAAGGCACGATCCTCCGACGAGGCGGCTGTTATGCCTGGCGGGCTAGTGCCCGATACTTAATATTCGGGTTGCTATATATGTTCAAATCGCACGGTAAACTTTGCTTGCACGATGCAGGATTTTAGTTCCCTGCTAGTTGAATAGATCGCGTTGCGGTTCTTTTTGCTGCGATGTAGATTTGCTCCGTTGGTTTTTCTTGTGGCGGCCTTGATGCCGCTATATCACTCCCCTCCGGAAACTGGAAGTCGATGGTAGATGAGTCGTCCATTTATCTTGAGATGCTTGCTAGGCCAGTGGAAGGTTGGTTCCAGTGAATCGGAACCGGAAGCCGCAGAGTTCGCAATGAGTCGGAACTGTCTGCAGTGCCTCAGTGAGTCGGGGTGCTTATCAAAAATTGAGAATTATATTATGTAGGGTCTTGTTCTATTTTTATGTACTATTACTTCTTTCCTTTATACAGTATTTTTAAATTAGGATTCCAATCTTCTATTACTTCATACGGTCCTATATATAGCGGTTCGAATTTACTTACAGTTTGTTCATACTGTGATTTTTGAAGTCACAAGTTATAATAATATAGCAGTTCTATATCTGTTGTTAAATTACTCGGTAAATTGCACTGTTTTCGAAATCCGAGTTCGTATGGAGTGTATTTAGTTTCTGTATGTATAGTCGTATTAAAAGCAAAGCACCAATATGGAAGCCATAAACTCCAATTTTGGGGTTGGTTGTCTGTTTGTATTCGAAGGAATGATAGTAAATTTTTAGGTGTATTTTCTAAGCCTCCTATTGTTGGTGATGTTGATGTAGGTTGATGTTTTTTGTGTTATTTTTAGTATTTTACAAACTTCATTCATTACTTTCGAAACGAAGTCAGTACCGCGATCTGATACTCGTATAATATTTCTCGGAATGCCATAGCGTAGTACAAAATTATTAATGAAAGCCATCGCAACTGAAATTGTATCCTTATTTATAAGTGAATAAGCTACTACTTACTTACTGCTTAGATCACACTGTAGTGTCAGTCATCATCTGCCTAGCCTTTTCCCAACTATTTTGGGGTCGGCTTCTAGTCAAGCCGGATTTAGATGAATACCAGTATTTTACGTGGAGCGACTGCCTACCAGACCTCCACAACCCATTTACTGGGTAACACGGTACTTTCTGGTAAGACTGGAGTCAGATTTACTGGCTTCTGACTATCCGTAATGACTGCTAAATATCTACAAATGACAGCCAGGACCAACGGCTTAACGTGCTTTCTGAAACACGGAGGAAACTCGTTATGTTAAGATATACCAACCTTGGCAAACGTTGCTTAACCTTGAAGATCGACCCGGGCGACTGTTATTATCTAGCCACGAGCTCCTCATCACACTGTGGTGTGAGTATATACTTATAATTATCACTTATACTTACACATAAATATATATTTTGTAACGGGCACTGATACCTGTAAATTGGACGTCGTCGCCTCAAGCCTGCAGGAATACGCACGTTCAAATTATGTAAGTACATACTAACTCTATTCTCTCCGACACATCTTGCTACTGAGAAGATAAACAATGTCGAGAACGTGTACTGGGAAGTTGCTCTACATTATTGTGTTTGTAAAGACAGGACGTACTGATCCGAGTACATTGATGAGCTTTGTATCGCAGAGTAAGATACTTCTTTTCCCGAAAAAATCTCTGACGAATATAGGCCTCGCTGATGAAAATTCGACCAGTTTTTTTTTTCTCAAAGTTGCGGCGATCTTACATGCATGTATGGGTAGAGACATTTCAAGAAACAAAACGTTAGTACACAGTGCCCTGAAAGGTCACGTGTTGTCGAGATATTTTGTGGTACAATCAACATGTGACAATCATGGCTATCATTAATAATTACTTATTATGTGCTCATATATGTATTAGATTAAATTCAAAATAATAGTTCCTAGCTAGCTTTAATCATTAATTGGAAGAAAGTTAAAATCAGAACACGTGCACATAATCACGGGATTAGTTAACTTTCATAATTTTCCTTGTTCTCACATGGCAACATTACCTCTAAATGTCTCAGCAACGTGACACTTTGGAACACCATGTTAATAATATGTTTTGTATGTTTAATTTTCCTCTACCCATATACAGGTGATTTTTTAAGGCGCTCCTTCATGGCCAAATCCGAAACTATGAGGAATATCGAAAAACATTGAAAGGAGGCTCGAGATGGATGGATAACATTTCACAAACATCCGTATGATGACAGGGATATCAAATAAAATACTGAATTACAAACATATGAATTTATTGACATATTTTGCACTTTGCTAAGGCTTTTGTGGAGTCATTGGAGTATCGCATGTGGTGAGGAGCTCGTGGCTAAATAATAACAGCCGCACGGGTCGGTCTTGAAGGTTAAGCAACGCTTGCCAAGGTTGGTCTGTGGATGGGTGACCATCTTAACATACCGAGTTTCCTGCGTGCCGCGGAAAGCACGTTAAGCCGTTGGTCCCGGTTGTCATTTGTAGATCTTTGGCAGTTGTTACGGATAGTCAGAAGCCAGTAAATCTGACTCCAGTCTTGCCATGAAGTACCATGTTACCCAGTTAATGGGCTGTGGAGGTCTGGTAGACAGCCGCTCCTCGTAAAATACTGGTATTCAGCTAAATCCGGCTTGACTGGAAGCCGACCGCAGATGATGATGATGAGTAGGTTAAGATGGGCGGAATGCACGTGTCAATGTGTTTGCGCTTCAGGGATAGGGGTAGGTCACCCTTCATCAGCGACTTCATGGACCAATATTACATACTCAACTAAAAAGACAAGGAAATTATTAAGAATGAAACCAGCCAACTGTGAGTCGGACGGGCGTGCAAGGGGTTCCTTACCCATCATGTTATTACAATAAACTTCTTGTTGGTTTTCCTGTTATGTTTAAAGAGCTATTAATATCTGCTTTTCTCAAAGAAGCATAGACAAAAACTTTCATTATATTCATAGTGATGCTCAGAGGATAGCCGGTGGTCGTATGCCACCTACCCTAACGGTGTCAGGATGTGTGCACCGTGTCAGGATGTGCTCTGAACACACGTATATCTGCTGTGCTAAAGTTATATAAAACCACTAGTTGACCCGCGCAACTTCGTCTGCGTCACAATTTTCATTACTGCTCCGCTCCTATTGATCTTAGCGTGATTATATATAACCTATAGCCTTCCTCGATAAATGGGCTATCTAATACTGAATAAATGTTTTAAATCGGACCAGTAGTTCCTGAGATTAGCGCGTTCAAGCAAACAAACAAACAAACTCTTCAGCTTTATATATTAGTATAGATATAGATTAACTCCTATTTATTAGAGTTCGAGTGTTTATTAGTAGTAAATGGCTTTATGTCTTCCGGAGGGCGCCGTATTCAATTTAATGTGACGTCGCATAGCCAGCGGACGAGCTACACGCTTCCATAAGCCATAACTCATTTGTGCAGTAATGATTAGCAATGTAGAAGTTATGATGGAACAGTTTGACATATGTACATACATACAGGTCCAAGCCTCTTTTTGCTTCATTTATGTGGCATAGCACCCTGTCGTCATATGTTTTCTTCAAAAATCATGATTTTGAAGAAAAATAGCGCCATGAAACAGGTCGAGGCGCGTTTGGGACCGGGACCGCGGTCTCGGACTACACCTATAGGTATTGTTTTTGAGTAGTACTTAACTCATGTGGTACTTTGTGACCACATGAGAAAGAGGTAAAGTACAGTTAACAAAAAAGTTAATTAATATTTTGATCAACAATTGCATGAATTATATAATAATAATATGATAAAAGGTAATATAATTTAAAAAGCACAAGGAGGAACGATCAAAGTCATCCTGGAACTACTTTTGAGTTGTACATTTAAATAATGATAGATTGGAATCACCTTTAAATAATAATAATAATGATATTCAATCATTGTAATGATTATGACCACTGCCATATGTAGGGTTGCCAACATTTTTTGAGAAAAATAAAGTATCATATTATTTGGACAGGCAAGAGAAAAGTAGGTATTTTATAATATATTCTGTTTTATTTTTATTTGGAAAAAAACTGGCCAAGTGCGAGTTGGTTCCGAACCAATTTAATTTGTTTAACTTGTTATTTTAACACTACAGACTTCATATAGGTTTTCCTGTAATCTTTAGGCATAAAAATAAATGTTGCAAAAATACTTTATTTCCAATCGGTACAGAATGGAAATAAAGAATTGTGATGCGTATAACGAGTTACTTATCGATACCAGCTGTAAGGTAACAGACACACGATTAAAATGATTATCTATTAATTAGGTACTGAACGAATTGCACTTGCTAACATATTTTCGGAAAATGAAGTTGAATTTACACATTTTGAAATGGTTCTTAAAAGGCCAATATGTTCAGATTAATTAAGTATACAGATGGGGTTTAATCAAAGTCAGTAAGGCTCATAGAGACCCAAAGAAAATATTAACTAATATTAGGTATAAAGATAAAAACTGTAAGTTTGTTTGAGAATTATTTGTTAGTAGACAGACCATAATCTTTAAAATAAAATTGAAAGTACTATTCCGATTAATCGGCTCATCGCACTACTCCAGGTACAAAGAAACAATAAAAAAGGGCTGGCTGGCATAAAGGCTTGCGATCAAAGCCTTTTTAGGGTTCCGAACATACGTAAAAAGCGGAACCCTTGTAGGATCACTCGGGTGTCTGTCTGTCTGTCTGTCTGTCCGTCCGTTTCTCACAACCAGTTTTCCCCGGATCTACGAAACCGATTCTGTTGAATTTTGTTACACATGTGGTCTTCTGTGACCCAAACACGGACGCGTTACGTAAATAAATATACGAGTATGTTTAGTATTCATTTGGAGGTCAAACAAGAAAATTAAAAAAAGTTTTCAAACTGTATCGTGTGACATATAATTATATCAAATGAAAGGACTTACTGTGAGGGTTTCATTTATATTTCATAATTTTAAGATAAATAGTTTTAAAGATAACAGGAAAACCTATAAGCCTCCGCTGTTCGTCCGTCCGTCCGATCATCCTTCCGTCCGTCCGTCCGTCAGTCCATCCATCCGTCCGTTTGTCTGTCACCGGGCTGTATCTCAAGAACCGTAATTGGTAAACAGTTGAAAAGGACATTGACCATCCACATGTGGTAGTTAGGCTATGTGCCGCCCAGAATAAATACATAGTGCATTACGTACCTTGGGCTAGCACTAGCCTGTAAGCGAAAGCTCATCTAAACCTATCTGTGGAGTTTAAGGAAATAAATATTTTTTTATTGGTGAAGAATGACATCCAATGGCACGTTTTACTGATTAATGCTGTAGTTATTTAAAGCAACTACTCACTTTATTATAACAATCACTTATTTAATGACTTGTGACATTCGAAATTGATTTACATCTATATGTATCTATACTAATATATAAAGCTGAAGAGTTTGTTAGTTTGTTTACTTGAACGCGCTAATCTCAGGAATTACTGGACCGATTTGAAAAATTCTTTCAGTGTTAGAAAGCCCATTTATCAAGAAAGGCTATAGGCTGTATATCATCACGCTAAGACCAATAGGAGCGGAGCAGAAGCAGTTGCGCGGGTCGACTAGTTTATATTTAAAACAAAGCCGGGTTTGTTACAACACTTATAACTCGAGAACTGCTGGACCGATTTTCATGGTTTTTGATTAGTTGGATTAGTCTCCACCGGTAGAGGTATGGTACGGTAGGTAGGGTAGTAGTAGTAAATGGCGACAGATCACATTAGAGAGAAACACATATAAGTACATAATCTAAATGTGCGCTTGCGAGACAGCATTTACAACTGGGAGGAGTCAGCGCCGTTGGTTGATGGATTTGTCCAAAGAACCGGTTTCGGAGCCGAGCGAGATCCCGTGTGATGGAATCTGATGGATCGATCTTATTATTTAATTAAAAAAAACCTTAGGACCGATTTTTTTTAGATATAAATTAATGCAAGTAAACCTAACCTAACCATTCGGAAGTAGGTACTCCCATGAAAAGAATAAAACACTCCCAGAAACAATCACGTCCTTTCATTGCGCGTGTATTTTACAATTGCCGCTGTAACAACAAATAATAAAAATAAATTTAATTAAGAATTAAAGGCATACAAGACACGAGTTTTTTTCAGTTTGTGGTACGGAACCCGTCATGTGAGAGTCTGACTCGCTCTTGGACGGTGTCACATTCAAGATATTTTCAACTGTTTCCCAATAACGGTTCTTGAGATACAGCTCGTTGACAGACAGACCGACGGTCGGACAGTCGGACGGACAGCGGAGGCTTAGTAATAAGTTTCAGTTGGTGACCCTTTGGGTAAACTACGAAATTTAGGTGTCCTTGTAAGAAGTAATTTATAGAAGTAGAGAGACTTTAAGTACTTAGTTTTCGAGACTGTCGGTAATTTCGAAAGTATTCGTATGAGCAGCGTATTATACGAAAGACTAGCGACCCGCCCCGGCTTCGCGCGGGTGCAAATGTTTATTCAGCCCAAACCAACAAAGTGAACATCTAATTACCAGATTCAATAATATTGTGGTTCAGCTGAAATAAAAAGTGCAATAGACAACCGTCAACGACGTCTGCTCTCAGGTGTCTACCAGTTCGGGACATCTCTACCTCCGTTATAATTATTTGGTTGCGCGACTTACTGTAATTTTGAGATATCTCCTAAGATATTCATCCAAATTAAATGGTGTGAAGGGCAATTTTGCTCTAAATTAAACACTCAAGATGAATAACATATTTATTGAGATAAGGATTTGTACTATATTAGTGAAAACACCTCTGCAAATGAAACAGTATTTTATGTCAAATTTGAATTTCATAAAAATGGTTATTGTAAGTCAAGTATAATAGATAGACATGTGCTATCGCGGACTTTTTCGTAGATATTGATGTGTTATCTATACCTGTAGTATATTGTTTTGTTCGATCATGAACAGTTTTCGCAGCGCACGCGATGTAAAGAATTTTTTAGAGCATTTTTTTCTGACTTCTTCAGTAATAATCTTCATGTATCAGCCAATTTACACAAAACCTTAATAATAAATATATTTAAACCTACCTCGAGAACCATTCTATCTGTTAAAAAAACCCGCATCAAAATCCGTTTCGTAGTTTCAAAGATCTAAGCCTACATAGGGACAGACAAACAGCGGGAAGCGACTTTGTTTTATACTAGACTAGCGGACGTCACGCGGTTTCGCCCGCGTAGTTCCCGTTCCCGTAGGAACGCGGGGATAAAATATAGCCTATGTTACTCCCTGATAATATAGCTATCCATTGGTGAAAGAATTTTTCAAATCGGTGCAGTAGTTTTTGAGTTTATTAATTATAAACATACACACACAAAAATTTAAATTTTTGCTCTTAACAATATTAGTATAGACTAGACTAGATGAAGTGATAGTGAAGACTAATGGGAAGCTCTGCAGCTCTGTTTAGCAAACGGATAAGAAAAATGTTATTTTCATGTTTCAGACATCGTCGTGGGCGGACAGACACGATTAGAATTCTATTACAACGGAACAATAACGCACGTTGAAGACATTCCGTCGGCTCGTATTATCTCTGCTGTCACGTACGATCCAGTTCACTTCAGGGTGCTGTTTTCCGACTATGCCAACGCACAGTTCTCCATATACAGCTTTGACCTCACAACGAGAAAGATGCAAACTTTAGTAATGAAACAAACAAGTGTTACATATTACGCTCGTCTCGCCTACGACCCGCTCACACAATTACTATTTTGGTTTGAAGACAAGAAAATATACTCGTTGTCATTAAAGTCTGCATCGTATAACACAGCAGTTGACGGAAATCTTATAGTTACGTCGGATCACTACTGCGATGCTATAGCTGTAGACAGCTGTGGAGGGTACGTCGCTAATATAACAATTAACTATAGGTTTTAGACTCGTGTTGAACTTTGTCAATATTTACAGTTTTTTTAAAATTTCAGGTATGTTTACTGGACCACTGATTATGAGATACAGAGGGCTGCGTTTGATGGCTCCGAGAGAGAAGTTTTAATTGTCGCTCATGTTTACTTGCGACCGAGTTTGGTTATTGACCAACAATCGGAGAAAATGTACTGGATGGAGAGAACTACATATCCTCGTCATTCTTCCATTGAAAGTGCCGACTTGAATGGAAAAAACAGAAAAACATTTTATTTCATAGGATCAGATTATTACTCATCTGCTTTAACCGTATCAAAAGATTTTATTTACTGGAGGAGCCACAATCAAAAAGCCATTTTGCAGTTACCAAAGCATCAACAACACGATGTGGCGCCAGTTGTTAACTCACAGTTTAGCAGAGGCTGTTGGGAGTGTCCACTTGCAGCAGCCAACTATACAATTGAGGAACAAACCTTGGGGAACCCTTCCTGTGAAGCGCTGAAGAGTCTAATACCGGATGTGGAGGAACGCCGCGGTTCAATATGTCACAACTACTGCTTTCAAGGAAACTGCAGCGTCAGTGCTGAGGGACATCCTAAATGCAGGTAAGTAGATCTTCGATACGGAGCGCGAGTAATACCTGCATTAATTTGTTCCGTCTGAATAATTTAAAAACCCGCAAACTAGTACCTAAGTGGCGTGTTCTGATTCTTGTAAAGTTTAATAGCATCGACTATTATCATCATCTGCCTAGCCTTTTCCCAACTATATTGGGGTCGGCTTCCAATAAGCCGGATTTAGCTGAATACCAGTATTTTACGAGGAGCGGCTGCCTACCAGACCTCCACAACCAATTAACTGGGTAACACGGTACTTCTTGGCAAGACTGGAGTCAGATTAACTGGCTTCTGACTATCCGTAACGACTGCCAAAGATCTACAAATGACAGCCGGGACCAACGGCTTAACGTACTTTCCGAGGCACGGAGGAAACTCGCTACGTTAAGATGGTCACCCATTCACAGACCAACCTTGGCAAGCGTTGCTTAACCTTGAAGATCGACCCGTGCGGCGGTTATTATCTAGCCACGAGCTCCCTTTAATAGCATCGACTATAATACGTGCAAACTTTACTTATTTCGTGATAAATACTCATAATAACAAAGCAGTGACTAAAACAATCAACCGGTGATTTTATTATACCGACTTAATGAATGCAACGCGTAAGTGACGCGCCATCCGCGGCGCTTACGACGTTCTTCTCGCCGACTTACGCATCGAATGTTCGTCGGCAGGCGTGGGCCTTTATTAGCGTGCGTTTTATTAGTGTGCTCAGGATTATTGAGAATTTAATTTTGTATGATTTTAAAACAAAGTCGTACCATATTTACTGATTACGTTTTAAATTTTTAATACTTTTTAAAAACTCACAATTATTAATTTAATAAAAACGAATTTTTATAACATGGTTTTATCAGAACATATTTGAGTATGTTTGAAAAACGTTTTATCGCAAATAACTTAAAATTAGACAATTATGGTCTGTTTTGAAATCCCGGAGACTAAATTGACAAGTGCAAATGGCAAACTGACATAAATTACAATAGCATTTAAGTCAGTTTTGACATTTGCACGTGTCAATTTAGTCTCCGAAATTAAAAAATAGACTTTAGGTAATCAATTCAACAAGATTAAATATCTCTGTTTCACACAAGATCGCTCCTGGTTTTCTCGTGCTCCGTTTTGACGTGACAACGTCTTATAAATTGGTTTGCCGGGTGACACTTCAAGAAACTGCGTTACGCTCCGCTCACGTTATGCGCTCACAATGAGAGCGAGTGAGAGGCACGCGTCCCTTCCACTCGGGCATGGTTAGCCCGCCTAAGAGCGAGAGAGACAGACATAAAAAGTCGTTGTCACGTAAAACTTGTCGTTGCCCGTATACCGACTTTACAGGCAACCAATTTTTTTTTTATTGTTTTCCGTTTTTTCATTCAACTGAAATAGAATTAAGACTCACATGAATACCTACCACACAAATCAACCCCCGAAGAGTTTTGCAGAAGTCTATACCTACTAGTACACCACATTTTGACAACTATGATTTTTATATTCCTATACAGGGTTACTTGTAATTCGACGTATATCCGTCAGGTGCTGATAAGGGTGGCCAAATTCAATCGTTCTCGAGATATTTGAATTTTAAAGTTTTGTCGATTATTACCCAAAATTTGACATTAAACTTCAAATAAAAAGAAAAATGTGTATGGAATGGGTACTTTTAGAATATGATATTGTAGCTGGCACTCCAATTAAGCTGTGAACATAATTAAAAGTACTAAATTCAACAAAATTGTTAAAATGATGAGTGATTTAAAGATAATATCGTACCAATTTTTTATTACACTCTTCAAAAAATGTTGTCTCGTTCAAAAAATTACTATGAACTTAATCGTACAAATAACTAAAATAACTTGCCAATTCTGTTAACTTTCCAAAAAGGTGTAAAAGTTAATTTAAAGATACGCGATCCGTGGCATGGCATGAGTTTGAATCGGCGCAGGGAGAGAAAATTATCTGTTTTTTTAGTGAAGGATCCTCACTAAAACGTTCGATTTTACAGGTGAATGGGGTTTATTCGTAATCGTTCACTATTGTTAATTCTTATTTCTGTTTTGTTATCTTTTATTATTTTGAGATAAAATCTGAATTAAAAAATACTTATTAAAATGAATGAGCATTAGCAATTTCGGATCTTCCATTTTTAATTTAGTTTAATTTAAAGTACTTAAAATGAGTAAGCTTTAGTTTTATGTGGTGATCATTATTAGGGTTCCGTATCTAAGGGTTAACCGACGGAACCTTATTACCGAGCCTCCGCTGTCCGTCCGTCCGTCCGTCCATCCACCCGTCCGTCCAGCCGTCTGTCTATCAACGGGCTGTATCTCAAAAACCGTAATTAGGTAGATAGTTAAAATTTGCACAGATCGTAATGCCGCTATTTCAACACATAATAAAAATTAATTAATTAATTAATTAATAAGGTTTATGATACGGAATCCTTCATCTGCGAGTCCGACTCGCACTTGGTCGGTTATTAATCTGGGGCCCTAGGACATCACTAAGAATTTCGCTAGTAAAATCGGTTGTTTTAGTGAGGATCCTTAACTAAAATCACAGATGATTTTCTCTCTGTGCGCCGATTCAAACACATACCATGCCACAGATCGCGTATCTTTAAATTAACTTTTACACCTTTTTGGAAAGCTAAGGCAAGTTATTTTAGTTATTTGTACGATTAAGTTCATATTAATTTTTTGATCGAGACGTCAGTTTTTGTAGAGTGTAATGAAAATATTGGTATGATATTACTCATAAATCACTCATCTATACTCTATAATCTATATCTATACTAATATATAAAGCTGAAGAGTTTGTTTGTTTGTTTACTTGAACGCGCTAATCTCAGGAACTACTGGTTCGATTTGAAAAAATCTTCCAGTGTTAGATAGCCCATTTATCGAGAAAGGCTATAGGCTATAATATATCATCACGCTAAGACCAATAGGAGCGGAGCAGTAATGAAAATTGTGACGCAGACGAAGTTGCGCGGGTCAACTAGTTATTTTAATAATTTTGTTGAATTAAGTACCTTTTATTATGTTCATGGCTTAACTGAATTACCCGCTACAATATCATATTCTAATGGTACCTATTCCATTATATTATGTAGTTTTCTTTTTAGTTGGAGTTAAATGACAAATTTTGGGTAAATATCGAAAAAACCTAAAAATTCAAATATCTTGAGAACGATTGAATTGATAGGGCTATCAGCACCTGATATACGTCGAATTACAAGTAAGCCTGCATACCGTTACTTTAAATTAATTAGCTGAACTTAGGAAGGTACAGCTGATTTTGCGTGTTCAATATTAATTTCAGTTACTTTTTAGGGTTCCGAACATCCGTAAAAACGGAACCCTTATTGGATCATTCGGGTGTCTGTCTGTCTGTCCGTATGTAACAGCTAGTTTTTTCCGGATCTACTGGACTGATTCTGTTAAAAGGAGAAAGAGCAAAATGGTCTATGAGCGGCCAACAACGAAATAGGTATTAAATGAAAGTACTATTACTAAGGACTAACTTTTACTATGAACGTAACATTGCAGCTCATTTAGAAAAAAAAATACATATAGGTAAAATACTTAGATAATAAGTGCAAGAAAATGTGCAAACCCATTTTATAAAATACTTATTAACATTAGTTTATGTCTTCAAAAGTATTTCAAAACGTTGTCAGCATACCGTTTACAAGACT
Organism: Lacanobia oleracea; assembly: GCA_950371165.1. NCBI lineage: Eukaryota > Metazoa > Arthropoda > Insecta > Lepidoptera > Noctuidae > Lacanobia > Lacanobia oleracea. Next base: position 18,699,358 of record OX493411.1, on the reverse strand, counting down.
CAGCTCAACAATGGGTTTACTACATGGACTACCTGAGTTCGAACGGCCCAATCAGCTTCGAGTGCAAACAAAAGAGCCGAGGTGTGGGGTGCGTGTGCGTCACTCGGCGCAGTCCTTCGCTTACCCTTGTGACGTTGTGTACTGTGCGCTCATCTACGGATTCTTTTTCAAACGTTTTGACCCTGGCTACCCTCTGGACTGTGTTTCTTCCTAACCTGATAACCTGGCTATTAACTCTGAACTTCTGTACGTTTGTGCTTGTGTACTTGGACTCTGGACTTGTGTACGCCAACGGAACATTATTGAAAAATGGCAGAAAATCGACCTATATGTGTTTTGTGCAATCGATCAGTGGTTAATAGAAGAAGGTTAGAAATAACCCATGCTCTTTTTGAGGAAAATGCTGCCAATGCTCAATATATTATTGAAGCTATAGCTCCACAGCAAGTAAGTATTTTTAGACTATTTTTTGGTTGTTTTTACCCGTATGTACGCACCCTATAGCGGTGATGGCCTCATAATATTGTGTCACGATGTGCATATGCGACACATCGTTGGGTGAAGTGTGGGCTCTTTATTGAAAGTCCACGTTACAGTTTTGATTGTATTTTTATGTACGTCCTTTTAGTGAATTATGTTATTTCCTTAAGCGTATGGTTCTTTTCTAACAATACTTAAGTTATAGTCAAAACAGATCTTCTCTCTCTTTTACACACATGGTGCATATGGAAACAGAGCCAACGTTATCTAGCTTCGAAATATAATAGAGGCCAACCACTCATTAACAATGCGTATGAGCATGACTCATTCGTCACGTTGAAAAAGAGCTCGGCATGTTCTACTATACAACACATGATTTAACTGAAACTGCTGTGAGTTTTAAATACTATGTTATAAACTATTTTCCTTTTCAGGTTGAATACAACGGCCGAGAATACGTTTGTCGACCCTGTTGGCAACGAGCTCAACGGGCTGTGCAGCCAAACAATAACCCTGCCCCGCACGAATGTGTTCTTCAAGTGGAAGAATATTCACGAGTGCCTAGCACCTCGGCAAACTGTATGTTTGACAGATGCCGTAGTGTTTCACGTCGTCGAATGCCTGAGAATGTAAGGATTACTCTTATGTTACATTCTAACTTATTCATACCAGACAGTGCCAGAATATGTGATGCACATTTAACATCAAATGATTGGGAAGAGCTCATTGATAGTCCAAATCTCAGACATGATTTTAACAGCTCTCATTTTGTGCAAATACTAGAGCTTTTTAAAAAAGCTGTTTTAAATAAATCTCATCATCATCATAAATAAAATTGCATCATCGTTCGTAAATATAATTAATGAACGTTTTGAAATACCGAACCTCTTAGCGGACTATGTTATCCGTCATAACATAAATAGACAGAGGGCATCATTTGAAAGACTCAGCAGCGACCAACCTATTTTTGAAGACTTTCCGGTTTTTTCTGAAGAAGACCTAATTCTGTTTGCACTTGGCACATACCAAATCAAGTTGGCTCGCAGCTACTACGCTGAACACTTAATTGAAGGCTTATACAATATCGAAGTATACCGGGAGCGACAAATAAGTCAGCTCAGAGATTTTATTGAAGAAGAAGATATTTGGTTATTACGTGTGCGAATACAATCTAGACATGTAAGGTCCAGAATATATTATTCTTATATTGTAATTAACCGACAAAGACAAAATAGAGAAGCAATTGCTCATTATTATTGCAGTTGTTTGAGTGGAAGGCGCACAATCGGTTGTTGCGCACACGTTATGTGTGTAGTGTGGTATCTGGCATGGGCTAGACATCAAGACGAGGATATTTTATTACCGGCATCAGAACTCAGTGCTATTATTGTACATTAAATGTATGAATGTGGACGAGGCAAAAGGAGTATGTAAGGATCGTAGCAAGTGGCGTTCTGTGGTTTCTGCCTACCCCCATGGGAAAAGGGCGTGAGTTTATGTATGTAAATGTATGTAAAATAAATGTATTGAAGTAAACAAGTCATTTTATTTTATTTCCTTATTTTTAAGACTAAATCTTAGTAATTAATACGCTAAATCACAGGCTTACATATCTAAAATAAAAATGTATTTAGTTCCATTAATAATGACACTACAGATATAAAACTTCTTGAACCCGTTATTGTAGGGTGATATTAAACCAAAAAAAAATAAAATGTTCCTGGCCGCTGATAGACCAAGTGCCGTACGATTTTGCCCATTCTCCTTTGGTATCCATATGGAATTATGTGACCCAAACACGGATGTTTTACGTAAATAAATACTTTTTAGTATAGGGGTCACGCACACTAAAACAACGGTCGCTATCGTTGTGCTGTGCAAAAGCAATTTATTTCTCATATACGCTAGTGATTGACTAAACCGGAAAGTTATCGAATCTTCAATTTAATTATTGTAAAAAAAAAACATTTTTTTGGGGTCACTTAAAAAAATAAAATAGAAAAACAACATGTACAGGAAATAATATAATAAAATGTAGCTAAAAAAATATCTTCTTTACTATCTATATCTACTAATATATATAGCTGAAGAGTTTGTTTGTTTGTTTGCTTGAACGCGCTAATCTCAGGAACTACTAGTCCGATATGAAATCATCGTTCAGTGTTAGATAGCCCGAGGAAGGCTACTAGGCTATACAATATAATCACGCTTCAAAGTGAACCGAACATACAGTACTACTTTTTGTAGGAAACCAATTAGGTGGCCCGCCTGTGGCATCAATCCATTCCTTTTTTAAATTCGCATCTTTAGGGAAGCTGAAAAGGTAAAAGCAACTTATTTATCATTTACATCTATCCTAAACTACTTCTAAACCTCACCATGAGGCAGCGCCCTAATTGCGTAACACATTTTCAATCTAGATCTCAGTCGCGCGCGACACTTCGTAGCGAGCGGATGCTTTACTCTGTTAACGATATGAGTATTTTTTTTACGTATACCCTCAAATTAAAATATAATAAAAATGAGTAAAAAAGCTAATTGGTTACTGTACAAACAAACCCTAGAACAAACATTTTTATATGAAAACATAGTCGCTTTAGATAGTGTTCAGGTAAAATATGATATCTTTGTAAATGGAATTAATTCTGCCGCGGAAAAAAGTATTCCTTTGGTCAAGATATGTACTGACCCTTTGTCTAAATTTAAACCGAAGCCTTATTGGAACGCTGATCTATCGAAAGCAGTTGCTAAGAGAAGGTTAGCGTTATCGAAATTTAGACGGAACCCGACCCCTTGCAATTTAGATATTTTAGAAAAACATTCCAATGACGCAAAACTATCTTTAATTCGAGCCAAGTCACAAGAGTGGAGGGATTTTTGTAGCAGTATTAATGAATCAACCTCGGTTTCGGAAGCTTGGAATAGAATGCGATGGATGAAAGGGCATAAAAGTTCAAAATTTTATGCTTCAAGGCAACAAATTGAAGATTTATTATGTAGTCTCGCGCCAGATTATGTCGTTCCTCAGATGCCAGTAATTGATTCCAATAATACATCCCTAGAAACTAAATTTACTACTCAAGAACTTGATAAATGTCTTAAAAAGAAAGATGCTGCACCGGGTGATGATCAAATAACGTTCTCTTTGCTTTATAATCTTCCAAAATCAGCAAAATTGTACCTATTAGAAATATATAATTTGATTCTAGAAACTGGTAATATTCCCATCCAATGGTGAGATATTAAAATAGTACCGATTCCCAAAAATTCACACATCCCCTTAAAGTTAAGACCAATTTCTCTAATTTCTTGTACATGCAAAATATTCCATACTTTATTATGTAAAAGACTAGAATGGTATGTGGAAAAAGAAAAATGTTTATCAGTGAATACTGTTGGATTTAGACGTTCTCAGTCATGTTTGGATTGTTTGACTCGATTAGCTTGCTACATCCAGATGGGTTTCTCCAAGAATTATCCTACGCTGGCGTGCTTTCTAGATATAGAAAATGCGTACAACAATGTGACGGTAGATAGTGTTATCCAAGCCCTTAATGGAATTAACGTCGGAAAGAAAATATGCAAATATCTGTGGGAATTCTTGTCAGAAAGGCACCTCAAAAGCACATTCGACGATAATGAAGCTAACTTCGTGGTTAGATGGACCAGCAAAGACATTGGCCAAGGTGACCCATTATCCCCTTTGATTTTTAATATAGTTACCCATCAAATTTGTCACAATATTACTAACGTTATAATATCACAGTATGCCGACGACTTCGTCCTCTATACTAGCTGTAAAAATCTTGCTGATATTGCTTTAGAAGTACAAAGTGCGATTGGTACAATTATTAAACTATTAGGACAGCTAGGTCTAGAATTATCAGGTAATAAATCGCAAGTCTGCCTGTTTAGTAGAGGGAGAAGGAGACAACAAATCACCCTAAACATTAATGGCTCACTAGTAAGTCAATCTGAATATGTTAAATACCTGGGAGTATGGATGGATAGAAGCCTACGCTGGGGAAAGCACATTAATGAAATATGTGGGAAAACTCAAAGGTTTTTGAGTATACTAAAAGTTTTGGCAGGAACAGCATGGGGTATGCACCCTAAACATCTTCGTAGGCTGTACATAGCCCGAATCCGAAGTAGGGCTGATTTTGGAAGTTTTCTTTTCGATAACAGTGCCAAACCCCCAAACAAGTAAATTGGACAAGGTACAAAACCAAGCAATGAGGATAATTGGTGGTTTTATACGAACCACTCCCATCCATGTCATGGAGTGTGAATTGTCTATCCCTAATCTAGCACTAAGATGAAAATATCTAGCAATTAAATACTGTTTAAAATCGCATTCTTTTGATAATAATTTAATATTAGATCTTTTAAATAGTTTAAGGAGCCACATTTCTAACACTTATTGGCGGAATAAGAAAATACCGTTACTAGTAACGGTATATAACAGTACTAAAGACGAAGTTGTGTCATCTAGTTATCCCTTAGAAATGTTCAGCTTAGATACTTGGGTTTCAAATATAAACGTAGGAGACAGTATTAGAGATACCTTAGATAATATGAAACTATGTAAGAAATCATATGATAATAACATCCTGAAAAACATAATAATGGAAGAATTACATACTAAATATTTTGGATGGTTAAAACTATATACGGATGGTTCTAAAATAGGAAATGTTCTTGGTGCTGCCTTTTACGATCCGAGCACAATATTAAAGGTTTATTTAAAATTTGTAACAGTAATATATGTATTATGACGGCGGAGCTCGTTGCAATATCGAAGGCTCTTACCTTACATATTTACAAAATGCGGAAATCGATAACAATAGGATTGTCATTTTTGTAGACAGCAGAAGTGCTCTGCAGCATATAGTTCGATGCGCCTCTGGCCACAGAGGTGTCTCGATAACATATGCTATATTAAGCCAAATATGGTATTTCACATGCAATAATATTGATGTGATATTGCAATGGGTTCCGTCACGTGTGGGTCTACGGGGGAACGAGGAGGTTGACCAATTAGCAAAGACTTCTGTTGTGGACGGTATTGAGCTGAATATTACTCCGAGCTACTTTGAACTTCTGCCAAAATACAAAATTGAATGCTCTAATAATTTTAAAGAATATTTTAATAAAATGTCATTAGAAAAGGGAATTTGGTACAAGACATTGCAATGTGAACCTCCTCGTATTTTTTTTTTTTACTATTGATAGGCACGCGTTTGACCACTATCTCACCTGATGGTAAGCGAGGATGTGGTCGAAGATGGAGCACGCTTGCCTAGAAATAACTTTTTTTTTTTTTTTTTTTTCGATGGTCACTCGCAGTTTCAACCCTAGAGGGTGGTCAACTACTGAACCGGACTTGCCTGTGTGGGCCTCTAGAATTTAAGGCCCCCAGCCGAGGCTACAAAATTTATATATATTAAAACTCCGCTCGCTGAGGGCACCCCTGTGGGGTACGGACCTCGGCTCAGCGGCGTCGTTTAGGGGGGGGGCAGCAAGAGACTGGCTGGGTCATGTCATTATTTAGGGAGATATTTGTCACTACTGGCTCAGCTTCGCGGGCTGGCTCGTTTGGCAAAAGACGGGGGGGAGCGTTACTGGGACGTCGCGACGGACGTCGGCGGCGAGGTCGAAATACGGATCGCGGTCTGTATTTGTGTTTCTTGAGAGTGCTGGTTTCCCTACAGCTTTCTTGAAGGACGGTGATTGGGTCGTCAGGGTCGACGAGGGTATGCCGAGGACGGCGAATCTTACTAATCTTGGAGGGAGCGTATCGGGTAGCCGATACGATTAAGGGATTCTGGTGCTTTTCTGCAGATTCGATGAAGTGCTTAGTAAGACGCTTCATGAATTGCTTGATGGTTGGGACTTTGAGGTCGACATGTAGTCGGTCATTCCTCCGTGGTTCGTACCACGGAGCGCCCGTGGCCTTTTGGAGAAAACGGTTTTGGATGGTCTGCATCCTATGGATATGTCGATCCTTTGTGTGTGCGAAGACGGCACACGCATAGGTCATTATCGGACGTATGCACGTGGTATAAATGCGCAGTTTGCATTTAAGGGATAGCTTGCTGCGTGCATTCAGCATGGGATGAAGCCTACCGAGAGCGAAAGCAGCACGCGAACGTACCGCCTTTATGTGCTCGCCAAAGGTGAGGTTTTGGTCAAGGATCACTCCTAGATATTTGGCTTGCTTCTCCCAAGGGATCGGCTTGTCAAACATGGTGATCGGACTAAGGGGGGGTAGAGCTCTAATACGCGGCTTGCGAAACAAGACCGCCTGACTCTTCTCCGGATTGACTTCGATCCTCCATCTCCGAAACCATTCGCCTAGGGCGTTGGCGGATCTTTGGAGGTTGAGGGTGATGGCCTTGGTGCTCGTGCCGGAGCAGTAGATGGCGGAATTAAATTAAGCAATTCCGTCGCACATTCCCCAAAATGCAACCGGTCAAAAACCGACAGGCTAGCAACTCGTCGTCGATGTTCAAGACTTTGGAGCTTCGACGCGACGAGCTTCTCATTGCCGATAATCCTCTTGGCTCGTTCCTCAATTGACTCAAGGACATCAAGCTGGTATCTGGCAGATCCATCCTAAAGATGAGAGCAGTATTCCATACACGATCGAACTTGCGCTTGATAGAGTTTGAGCAGCTGTTCCGGCGTGAAGTACCGTCTCACCTTAGCCAGAATCCTCAACTTCTTTCGTATTCCTTGGTTTGCCAATATTAAGCTTAATAGAAAGTTTGTAATAATAGCGCATAGATTACGGTCGGGACACGTTCCACTCAACAAGTTTCGGCACTTAATGGGGAAAAGTGACAGTCCCAACTGTGCACAATGTGATGTGATGGAGGATGTCCATCACTTGTTGGTGGAATGCGTCAGGACCCGAGCTAGAGAGGTGCTGATGTATACCTTTAAAATTAATTTGATAGATGTTGGTTTTGTTCAAAGTATATTATCAGAGCCTGTTTCGAATGCAGCTATTTTACTTTACAAAATAGTATATAAGGTTTTTAAGTCGGAATAGCGTTAAAAATCTTGTATTAGGTTATGATGGGGCTGGCGTGGTCGTATTGTAACCAAAAGACCCTAAATTTATAGTAGATATTAAAAAAAAAAAAAAAAAAAACAATCTAGATTTGAATGACTCTGAAACATATTGCTTCATGTGTGCGAAAAATTGGTCGGCTCAGCAAAGTAAATAACGTAATGAATGTTGTTGAACTGACTTAATAAAACTGATTCCTACTGTAAGTTTGTTACGCAATTACCACGCAGCTTTTTGTTATAAAGTGAACCCTAGTTATTAAATTATAATTATATGACAAGAAAACACACCCATGCATAACAAACAATTAACATGAAAATGTTAACTTATCAAAAGCTAAAGTTGATATTATATTATCTGAACCATGCCGATTACTATAACGCATTCGAAGCTTTAACGGAAGTCAAATACAAAAACCATAAAAAATATGGCACGGGAATAAGACAAAATATACGATACTTCAAAGCCAAAAACACTCCACCGATTATAAACCTAAGATTTAATTAACTTACTATACGAAAGTTGGTTACACATTTCTGTACTCCACTGTTAAAAATCAAAATACGCAAAAAAACATTATTTCACATCGATCTTCCATCCGGGTTAAAACGATTGATAAATAAACTATAGGTAATAGCGAAATTTCATTCTAACATTTCGTCAATCGACATGGTTATCGATCGTTAGTGGATCAGTTAGTGCACACGCACACCACTAACTCATCGAAGGTGCAGCGGCCGTACTACGCGAATCAACCGCTTAATACAGTATCTTTTTGTGATTTTTACATTGCTCGTCTAGTCAGTTAGCGACAAACTTACGTAGTGGTTATGGAGCAATGTATTTGTTGCAAAAATAATACAGTCGCAGTCATATTTGGAAACAAAAATAACATAGTAACAGCCAGAAGTGTATGATTTGTTGTTTTTGTTGATATTAAAGACAAATTTAGTAAAATACTTGTACAGTCAACAGCAAAAGTAGATGATCAAAATCAGAAATTCAATACTAATGAACGGAGTTCGCGTCAGAACTGTGTGGCGTCGAAGTGATTCAAAAGTATGTGATTGTAAATTATACCAAACATTTACTACTAGTACAGCTGCCATATATTCGTGATCAGTTTTGACTCCAAAAGTTATTAACTCAATTCGCATCAGAACTAAGGAGTGAAAAAAATTACAAAACTAGTGAACAGTTAAAATCAAAAATTAAATGATGAAACTGAGGCCACGTTATCATGAGGCATATAATTCATCCATCCTTATTTTTTAATTAACCCAGTAATTTAATTTGCTTTGTTTTACGGAAAATCTGCTGAATTGGATAAAAATTTGCATATTGAATATATGCCAAATTTCATCCAATTTAACCCCTAAAAAAGCATATGTTCGTTAAAAAAAAACTTTTTACAAAAAAAAACAAGCGACTTCCAAAAAAAACACTACAAAGTGAAAAATAATAGAGTTATTTTTCACTTAGAAGTCGGTGTCTTTGGATCTGTGTTTTAGTTTTTTACCACCGATTTCCAAAATTAAAGTTATTTTTCACTTTGAAGTGTTTTTTTGGAAGTCGGTTGTATTTTTTTGTAAAAAGTTTTTATTTTTCACTTTCTAGTGGGTCAGTTTGTAATTTATCTAAGTTACAATAGCTCATCACCTTTTACAACGTATTGCTTTTCCCGATGCAGGGACGTTAATTGTTGAGGAGTTCTCCTAGTAAGAACCAGGAGAATTGGAGCTCCATGGTGAAGGCATCATCATCATTTTGACGAGCATAAATTACTTAGCAACCATATTAAAGTAATCGAATCGCAACCCGTGAAATACTTAGGTATAATTATTGAGTAGTTCCGATGCCCATCTGTGGTCTTCATCATCAGTTCCACTTCAGCAAATGGTGCTTTTCGAGAGCGAATGCACGAGTTACTATAAAAAATACCCAAATCACTGTAGGTGTGCCTATAAAATTTGAGATTTCCATCGTATCGCATCAGCTACTTTTGAACATTGACAAAAAATCACAAACATGCAAAGATAATAATATTTATTGAATTATCGTTTTGTATCACATCAGCTACTTTTAAACATTTGACAGAAGTTACAAAAAAAAAACAATTAAAATAGTAAAGTTTTCTATTATTTGATTTTAACCGACTTCTGAAAAAGGAGGAGGTAATCAATTCGGATGTTTATATATATTTATATTTTGTTTTACGTATATTCAGGCATAACTACTTCATACTTCTTTTTTTGTTTGAAAGGGTATACTCTCGATGTGGTCCCATTGTCACCAAGTCAGAATCTGATGAAGGGATCCCATGGAAGTCGAGGGAAACCCTTAAATTTTATAGACACACCTATAGTGATTTGGGTATTTTTTATAGTAACTCGTGCATTCGCTCTCGAAAAGCACCATTTGCTGAAGTGGAACTGATGATGAAGACCACAGATGGGCATCGGAACTACTCAATTATACCTAAGTATTTCACGGGTTGCGATTCGATTACTTTAATATGGTTGCTAAGTAATTTATGCTCGTCAAAATGATGATGATGCCTTCACCATGGAGCTCCAATTCTCCTGGTTCTTACTAGGAGAACTCCTCAACAATTAACGTCCCTGCATCGGGAAAAGCAATACGTTGTAAAAGGTGATGAGCTATTGTAACTTAGATAAATTACAAACTGACCCACTAGAAAGTGAAAAATAAAAACTTTTTACCAAAAAATACAACCGACTTCCAAAAAAACACTTCAAAGTGAAAAATAACTTTAATTTTGGAAATCGGTGGTAAAAAACTAAAACACAGATCCAAAGACACCGACTTCTAAGTGAAAAATAACTCTATTATTTTTCACTATGTAGTGTTTTTTTTTGGAAGTCGCTTGTTTTTTTTTGTAAAAAAGTTTTTTTTAATGAACATATGCTTTTTTAGGGGTTCAATTGGATGAAATTTGGCATATATTCAATATGCAAATTTTTATCCAATTCAGCAGATTTTCCGTAAAACATAGCAAATTAAATTACTGGGTTAATTAAAAAATAAGGATGGATGAATTATATGCCTCATGATAACGTGGCCTCAGTTTCATCATTTAATTTTTGATTTTAACTGTTCACTAGTTTTGTAATTTTTTTTCACTCCTTAGTTCTGATGCGAATTGAGTTAATAACTTTTGGAGTCAAAACTGATCACGAATATACGGCAGCTGTACTAGTAGTAAATGTTTGGTATAATTTACAATCACATACTTTTGAATCACTTCGACGCCACACAGTTCTGACGCGAACTCCGTTCATTAGTATTGAATTTCTGATTTTGATTATCTACTTTTGCTGTTGACTGTACTTACATATGATAAGTGATACCATGATTAACAAAAATTTGGTGTGTGCTTCGGTTTTTACAAGAAACTACTGAACAACACGGCATTCTTATAAACTTTCACGATTAAGGTCGAAAGCGCTAGTTCGCGGAGACGGCCATTTGCGTACTAAATGATCAACTTTCGCATGTCGCGCGGACACCGACACGCCCCCTTGCCACTTCTTCTGTTTTTATATTTCTGTGGTACTAATACTAGCGGACTCGACAGACGTTTTCTGATTAATTTGTGAATTTAAACCATTCAGGGCGCCACCCAAAAAAAATCATTCAAATATTCAAATCGGTCCAGCCGTTTAGGAGGAGTTCAGTGACATACACACGTACAGTAGAATTATATATATAAAGACTAGCTGCCCCGCGCGGCTTCGCTCCCGTCAACTGGCTACTCTACCCTGCCTACCCTACCTACCCTACCTACCCTGCTGATTTGTGAATCCATAACGCGTATCATAAACGCTTACCAAAAAATAACATTCAAATCGTTCAAGCCGTTTAAGAGGAGTTCCGTGAGATACACACGTCTAGTAGAATCTATACTAATATATAAAGCTGAAGAGTTTGTTTGTTTGTTTGTTTACTTGAATGAATCTCAGAAACTACTGATCCGATTTGTAAAATTCTTTCAGTGTTAGATAGCCAATGTAGCGAGGAAGGGTATAAGCTATAATATCATCACGCTAAGATCAATAAGAACGGAGCAGACGAAGTTGCGAGGGTCGAGTAGTAATTGCTAAAGTCCAACGAGTGACAACCAGGCAAAGTTGTGTCACTCAAGGTTCCAAAACAGTGCGCAACATTGCCTATTGAGTTATTTTGATGAAATCTAGTCCTTTTAATTAAAATATCAAATAACACAGAAAAACGACAGTATTTTCTTATATTGGTATATTATTCCTTCACGAGAACACTGTTGCTGTGTGTTCGTTACTCCAGCTAGAAAGTAGCTATGTTATGGTCACAAGGTCATTTAATATAATTATTTTTAATTAGCCCCCAAAATTAGGTCACATCATTGCCAAAGAACGTTTGAACGCGAGTGTACGGACAACATTTTAGGTTTAATACGTCCAATAAAGAAGGTCATCAATATGTATGAAACCGTCGCTTTTCTAGTCATCCGAACTTGGGCGGATAACCAGTCATTGTTAACATGTTCGGATTTTACTTTATATCTACTTATTGCAAATAAATCTAAGCTAAATATTTTCCCTATATCCTTTGGACTAAACGCACTAGTTTTTGGTCTACACCTACACATCTTGAGTTGAGCTGGTTTAAAGTCAAAGTTATAACACCGAAGTTTTGAATTTTAGCAATATTATTTAAAAACGCATGCATGTACACTTTTGAAACTTTTTATGGTCATTACAAGCATCAAGGTAGACCGAGTACAGTTTTTAACAAGCTTATGCGTTTTCTCATTTAGGCGCTGCGATAAGATGCACTAATTATTTTTTCGGCGCACATTTTTGCGCAAATATAAGCTCTCTACCCATGCACAATATTTCACTCTCGGATCATTCGTTTTGAATTTTCCTGCTGGAACAACGCAACGCATTAATTATACGTACCACTCATATCGCTCTAGGACCTACTTTCTAGCTGGAGTAACGTACACTGTTGCTGTAGCCACAATATGTTTGTGTGTGTGTTATGTTTTTTATGATTTCAATACTTAAATGTATAGTTTTCAGACTTTTCCCTATACTTGTAATATAAGACGGTAACGGAACCCTAAAAATTAAAAATATGTTGCCCTAATAACAAATAGTTCATAACAAATGGTAGAAACCGAGAAAACAGTAACCAAACCAAATATTGTAAAACGAAATAGGCAAAATTGGGCATGCTTGGCGAAGTTACAGCGTTTCACGGTACTCATTATTGAGAAGCCTAAATAAATAAAAATAAATATATAAAACATGTTCATCTCAATATAGACTAGTGAAGATAACACGAGGCAATAGACGGTTCTTAATCATGAGAACTTGTTTCCCCTGAACTCAATTAACTGGCTTCTGACTATCCGTAAAGACTGCCAAAGATCTACAAATGATAGCGGAGATCAACGGCTTAACGTGCTTTCCAAAACACGGAGGAAACTCGGTATGTTAAGATGGTCTCCCATCCACAGACCAACCGTGGCAAGCGTTGCTTAACCTTGAAGATCGACCCATGCGGCTGTCATTATCTAGCCACGAGCTCCTCAACATGCTTCCCCTGAACTATTGGCAGTAAATAAAAGTTACCCATGATACCAAGTCTGTGTAGCACAGAAATTATATATTTTTCACATTATACAATCGCAGCGTACTCGTACCGGCCACGTACCTCGTTCGCCTGTTACTACTCGTCACTAATATTTGTTGATTTCCTTGTTCACCGAGTAATGCTGTTTCTTGTCTTCATTATTTCAGTTGCGAAGCTGGTTACTCCGGGGAAAGGTGCGAAGTTAACGCGTGCTATATGTACTGCTTAAACAACGGAGTTTGTTCCGTGAATGAGGCGGGGAAGCCAGTTTGCAAGTAATAATCCAATACTAATAGTTTTCGAGCGTCGGGATACTGTATGTGCAGTCAAGTGGTTTTATAGTCTTTGTTACTGTCCTAATGCTGGCAAAGGCTCTGCTCATACAGAAGAGGTGCGAGCATTTATCAGCACGCATGCTCAAAGCGAGTTTACGGTTTCAGACTTGTATTTTCTCAATGTTTCCTTCACAGCAGTATCATACTGCTGTCTAAGATACATTTTTTGAGCATCTAAAACGCAGCACAGTGGACGCACCTCGTTCACTTGTTACAACTAGTTACAAATTTTTGTATTCTCACTGTTTCAGTTGCGATCGCGGATACTCTGGGGAAAGATGCGACGTTTCCATTTGCAAGGATTATTGTTTGCAAGGGAACTGTAGTATCAGTACTGACGGACAACGTACTTGCAGGTATTTGTTGTCCATCCTACCATGTAATTCGTTGCATAGAAAATGAATACTTTACTAAATATCTACCAGCTGGTGCAAGCATTCATCAGCATGCTTTCTCAAAAAGACTTGTTTTAATTTGAAGTTCATGTTCCCTCACGGTGTTTCTTTCACTAATGACAATGTTGTCAAGGTTAAACTTTCGGGGCGTCTAAAACATTGCGCAGTGGACGCACCTCATTTATTGTAACAAATGTAGTTGTTTTAATAATTTATCTTCATTGCTTCAGATGTGATGCCGACTACTCTGGGGAACGGTGCGAAGTGAACGCGTGCCATAGTTATTGTCTTAACAATGGTGACTGTTCCCTAAATGAAAAAGACGAGCCGGTCTGCCAGTGCACAGCAGGCTATGAGGGTGAACGATGCGGTGTTGCTACCACTCTCACTGACGTCTGTGTCTGTGCTGACAAGTCGATGACGCAACAAATATTACGAAACCTGCACAGCAAAGTGAATCAAGTTATTAGCGAAGAGCTACAATGTACCCTGTAGGTAACTCACTGGGATAAACTTGGTGAGAATGCTGCCAAGATCGAAATCTGCGCGTTCAAGTGCGTGGAAACGTTTTCTTCCTGATACCTGACCCAATATTCCCCCCCCCCCCTCCTGAAATCTATGACTAGCATAAGGTACCACATATTTTAAAAGGGTCACTGTACTCATCACCGCTTTCACCATGGGACCAAACCCGAAATTGCAAAAAAAAAATCAGCTGTTCAGTATATTTTGTTGAGTTATATTCCGCGCACAAAAATGTGTGGGACAGTCGATTTTCCAGTCCCATAGTAAAAATTTCATAATGATGAGTACATTGACCCTTGTTAAGGTATTGGGTTTATTCTGATACAAGTTGTGAAGAGTACATAATAATAGATTACTTTTAAAATCATCCATAAACGTTTATTGTAAAACACTAGGACAATCATAAACCCTTGAGCTGTCACTACACTAGCACATCACGTCAATAACGCGATGAAACAGTGGACGAGTGTCACCGTGTGCACCTAGTTATAGTCGTAAGTTTTGTACTGTATAGTTAATTTTCTTAACACTAGATTATAATATTATAGAAATAACATGTTATGTAAGTATGGAGTCTCTAATGAAGTAATCGAAGTGACGATATTAATTACTTCAGTGACTGTCGTTCCTCCGACACTTTCGAATTAGAGTAGAAGAAGTTAAGCATCGTATCCTTGTTTTAGGAATATTTCATGTTAGTTAGTGTTACAAGGCCGCGTTCAACACTCAGGCGTCATCGTTGCCAAAGCTGTTAGCTTCACGTTCTAATTGCATTTCAAGTGTTTTGTCGTCAGCTAACAAGGGTTTACAGACACGGTAGGTTAATGATCGATAGCGATGTAGACTATATCATGTAGTATGTAAGCATTATATTTTAAGATTTATTCTAAAATAAACCGCAATCTGAGTAATACTCCTCGTTTTTCTTCAAAAATCCTCAGCAACGCTCCCGACAGTTTTCCGGCAGGGAATTTCACTCCTTAGCTGTACGCTAAGATGTGTTTGTACGTAATGTTCGTACGTTAACTACTACATCGTGCTAAGTAGTTAACATACAACTAATAATATTCTGTCATTAACTGTGGTAAGTATTTTTTTTTTTGTAGCCCAAAAAAGAATAAACCTATGTTGTCCAACTTAAAGTAAAGGAGTCCGCCAAATCTATCTACGCATTGCTTTCTTGGTTTAGAATATTTACAACTTGCAAATGAGATGGGGCTTGGTATTGTTAGAGTGCGTTACCTGACTTCGAAAAGTGAAACCTCGAATAACACGTCCCCGTAAGTTTACTAATACGAAACATTTAAATACGAATGCACGCTACCTCGAAAAATTTAACACCGTAGCCATGCAATTTCGAATAACCCAATCTCTAAATTCTCCAATTCTAATCACTTAACAACGAATGCGCGCTACCACGAAAAACTTAACACCGAAGCCATGCGACCTCGTTTAATCAAACCTAGTAGTAGCCACCAGCGCCCTGTTCTTGTTATGCGTGGGCAAACGAGGTAAGCGTGGTCTAAGTTCAGGCGGCATGTAGCTGTATTCCCGAACAACACACTCCAAAGCTGACAAGGTGGACTGTATATTTTTGAGTAAAACTCCGAGCTTGACTGTTCTTAATTTATTTCTGGTTGCCTAAGGACTGGCTTGCTGCTGAATGTTTGCGTGACGAGTGTTGATAGGGGAAGAGACCCGCAACGACTGGTAGATGTCGCTGCGCCTCCGCAAGGGGGCGCGGCAGGCGGTGTCGGGGCGAAGCCCCCTGACCGCAGTGGCCACACCTCGGCCCGCCAATACGGGCCGGTCACTTGATCGGCAACGAAAATGCCATAAAAATGTTGACGTGCGCCTGCCACTATTTTCTTAGCAACAGTCGCACGCCTGTGATTGGGTCGCTGAAGTGTTTTACTACAGGCGCGTCGCGACTGTTTGTCGCTTCTTCACGGCACCTTCGGCGGTCAGTCCCCGCCGAGTGAGACCCCCAATGACCTGGGGGAGGCCCAGCGAGAACGACCAGCGACGAAGGTGTCGACTTTGGTGACGCACCTGCAGCAAGGAGTGAGTGACTCTCGTCCGCACCGGTTCTCAGATCTAGCCGATTGCGGCCCGGACTGCAGAGCCGAGTGTGTGTGTGGGCGGCCGTGTGTTGTTAGTACTGCCGCCCAGTGGGTAAGCACCGAATAAGCCTATATTAACCTAGGAAACATATTTGGTGCGTGAGTTCTAGCGCTTGTCTAGTGGTGAGTGTGTGAATTTCGGAACGCAACCTGCCTATATTAACTTAGCACAGGTCGACAGCGCCGGGATGCGAGTTGTGTGTCGAGTGTCACTGTTTGAGTAGGCCGCGTGTAGCGGGAAGCGGCCTACTCGGCATCAGTCCGGTGAGGTGTGGACCAGGTCGCAGGGTAGGCGCTTCGCGTCAGGCGGACGCGCGCGCCAGGGCGCAATTTGCTTGACGTGGGGCCAAGCGGATGCGTCGGCGCGCGCGAACATGCCCTTCGCGAGGCGCTGCACAAACTCATCCAGGCCCTCAATCCCGAGGTCCCGCTGGATGACATCATTCCTCACCATGTAAGGGGCATGCACTATGATCCGCTGCGCAAGGTTTTGTTGCGCGCGGAGCTTCGCGCGATTCCCCATACATGTGAGGGCGAACCAAGCGGGGGCGGCGTACGTCAGAATCGGGCGTATGTACGTCTTGTACACACCCAACTTGACGCGCGCCGGCAGCTGGAACGAGAGCACCGGGCGGAGTTGTGCGCGGGCGACCTTCGCCTAGGCAGTGACCCGGCGGACGTGCGGCCCCATCGTGAGCCGACGGTCGATGGTCACACCGAAGTACTTCGCCTGGGGGGACCACTCGACATCTACTCTTTGCAGCTTCAGGGGCGGTGGGAGGCGCGCTGAGCCTGTAGCTATCGCTTGCGTCTTACCCACGTTAACCGACAGTCGCCACTTGGCGAGCCAGGCGGGAAGTTTGTCTAGCGCTGCATCTTAGACGCCGCGTGGCTAGTGTTTAGTGATGTTGCAATGTACGCGGCGTCGTCAGCAAACAGCGCGAGCGTAACGATAGAGGTGGCGGGGGTGTCGTCGGTGTAACGTGAGTACACGCAGCTGCCTTGCAGCACGCCCGCCTTGACGGGGCGGGGGGTGGACAACGCACCGTCAACCACCACTCGGAAACTCCTGTCAGAGAGGAAAGATTGGACCACTTTGACAATGCGACGGGGCGCGGGGTAGGTGGCTAGTTTGTAGACTAGCCCCTCGTGCCAAACTCAGTCGAAGGCCTTCTCCATGTCGAGGAATACTGCTACCGCGTATTCCTTCTTGTTCATCGTCGACGACAGCAGGTGCAGTACCCTCGACAGTTGGAGCGTCGTGCTGTGGTCTGCCCGAAATCCAAATTGTTCGGGTCGTGGCTTGGTGTGCTGCTGGAGATGTTGCAGCAAGAGTGATTCGAACACCTTGGAGATGGTGGGCAGCAGGGTGATGGGCCGATAGCTCGCCGGCTTCAGGATGTTCTTCCCGGCCTTGGGCAAAATGATGACGCGCCCTTCCTTCCATTGTGTGGGGAAGGCCCCGGTGCGCAGTATCCCCGTAAACAGGCGCGCCAAGGCCGCGACCATACGGTGCGGCAGGTGGCGCAGCGCTGTGTTGGTGATACCGTCGGCACCTGGGGCCTTTCATGGCTTCGTGCGTTGTAGGGCGCGTCTAACTGCGCCCGGCGAGAAGAAGATGCCGTCCTCATCGGGAGCTATCGGCGTGGCAAAGTAGTCCCCAAGGTGTTGCTCGACTGCCGTGACATGTGCGTGCTCGGCGGTCGGGTTCGGGCAGAACTGACGCTCCAGGTGGGCAGTGAAGACCTCCGCCCTTTCCTCCGCAACGTATTTGAGCGCCCCGTCGCTATCTTGAAGAGGGCGCACCGGAGCTGGGGTATGTGTAATCTGGCGGCACAGCTGGTGCACGGACGGCCAGTCGCCTACTGCGGCATCAATGCGTTCCTCCCAGCTCGCGGCGGCCTGAGCTCGCAACTCGGCCTTTACCCTCTCCGCGAGACGGTTGAGTGACGCTTTTTGAGTGGGGCAGCGAGTTTGCTGCCACTGCTTGCGCAGGCGCCTCTTCTCGGCGACCATTGCGCGCAGCCTGGGCGGTAGGGGCGGCTGTAGCCCTCTCCGTAGCAGTCGCCTCTTCTAAGGCGCTTTGCACGCAAGCAGTGACGTCACATGCAAGTAGGTCAACGTCCGCGGCGGTATTGATGGACCGAGTCGGTGTAGTGGCCTCAATCTTTCCTGCGAACTTTATTCAGTCCGTTCGTCGGCGTGGCGCTAATGGCTTCAGTCGGGTCGGCATCCCCGATAAGACGACGAGTACAGGCTGATGGTCGGATTGTAACTCGTCGTCGATCACTTCCTGCGTGATCTGGCAGTTTAGCCCTCGATGGACGACGATGTCTAGCACGTCGGGCATGTGGCGGTCGTTATCCGGGTAATGGGTTGGAGTTTCAGGGCCGGACACCGTCAAGCCGAAGGCTTCGGCCTCGGCGAAGAGTTGTCTCGGCGAGGATGGTCGCGTTCTGCGATTGGTACATGAGCGCCCGCAGCTCAGTCGGAATTAATTTCGTTTGGGGCGCCTTGTACCCGTCATATATATTCAGGTCCTCGCCGGCTACGTGCAGCTGCACACCCAGCGCATACTTGCTCAGCAATAACGGCGGGGGGGTTCCTGGTGGACGTTCCTTCGCCTTACCAGTACTGCCAAACCTCGGTATGCATTGTTCTGAGCCGACCGTTCGTCTTTCCTGTAAGCAAAATAGCCCGAGAACCTTATCCTGTCTTCAGGTTTCAGGAGCGTCTCGCTTATCAGCGCCACGTCGACGTTTTGATCCCTCAGAAGATGGCGGAGAGGGGCGACCTTGTGTTTGAGGCCACGGGCGTTCCAGTGAATGACCCTCAACGGCCTACTAGACATTGTAGAGGTGAAGTAAGTCGGTCAGGCTGTCGAGGATCACTTGCCCTGCGTCCTGTCCCTGTCTGATGGCCTTCAGCAGGTCCATAAGCAGTCTAATGGCGCAGGCCGTGACGTCCTTCTGGTTGCTAGCGCCGGCATTAGTGCTGGCGCTCTTGCCTTCTTGCTACTTGTTGCTCTGTTTTTGTGGTAGGCGCCTGGCTTGCGTTTTGCCGGCGCTAGCCAAATCGACCTTTTTCTTGCCTGCGGCCTGCGCCTTTTCCTGGGCAGAGACGGCCTGTGCGGTGGTGGTTTCCGCCTGGGTCGCTGGGGGCTTTGGCTTTCTGCCTTTGCCCGCCCTCTTCTTGCTCTTCTTCCTCCGCAACGGAGCCTCCTCCTCGGCTCCGTTGCGGTTCGTGGGCCCGTTGGCTGCCGCCATTAACGAGGCGCCGCTTTGTGCCTCACCTTGAGGCCCGTCTACGCTGGATTTGCGGCACGGTACTGTGCTAGTAATGGTGACAGACCCCGCCCGCTTGTTCCTAGTCTCCCTTTGGAAGACGGGGCAGCTGCTGTGGCTTGCTGGATTCGCGCCCCCGCAGTTGACGCAAGTGGCGGGCTCCTCTCTCGGGCAATCGCGCGCAGCATGCCCCTCGCCGCATCTGACGCAAGCGAGCGGGCGGCCGGCCCAGTTTGCCGGCTAATGCCCTGAAGTGAGTCGCCCAGTTGGGTAGTTTTTCGACTACCAGCGGAGGGTAGCGGGGCCTCTTCTTGTTGGCCGTTTGGGGGCCTGCGGCCGAGTTTTTCGCGGCGGCGCCCGCTACTGGGGCTGTCTGGGACGAAGTAAAATAGGTGACACTTACCCCGTCTTGCTGTTGGGAGGTGAGGCTCGGCGACATGTTGCTCGGGCCCCGCGACAGGCGCTCGCTGGCGTGCGAGCGCGGTGAGCCGAAGCGATGCCGCTTGGCTTCCTCCTCCTCTTCGTCCGATCTCCTGCGTCGGCGCTGGGCTCTGACCTCCTGGTACTCCAGGTCCATTCCCTGGTCTTCCGGTGGGGGAAACGCCGGCGCGGAAGGTGCATCGTCGAGAGACGCGAGCGACGCGTTTGATCCCGCGCGCGAAGAGTGCGCTGAGAAGCTCGCAAAGCTCGCGGGCGCATCGTAAGCGGACGAGCGCGGCGGCGCGGGTGAAGCGGGTGTAGAGGGGGTTGCGGGCAGCGCGGCGCCCCTTTGGAGGCGCGGATCGCGCGAGTTGATGTGCGCGGACGATGTCGCAGCGCCCGCCGGCAAAAAGCGGGGTGCGGCTGGTGACGCGGTGCACGATTTGGAGTGCGCAGTGGGTACACCGGGTGCACTCACCTGCGCGGGCGCAGCCCCGCGGGGGGACGCCGGCGGCGAATTTTTATTTTTTGTGCGGGTAGGCGCAAAAGTTTGAGTAACGGTAGGCGCAGTGGTTTGCGCGTACAACTTCGCCTGCGTCACCCCGGGGCGCGCAACGGGAGCACGTTGCAGTGCTGAGCGAGCGGCGGCGGCGGACTCGCGAGTCGCGGGCGCTGCGCCGCGATCGGTTGCGGGCGCGCGGTGCGCGGCGGGCGCGGCCGATGTGCGGGTAGGCCGAGCTGCTTTGACGGCGGCGCGGCTGTCCCCGCGGACGATGAGGGCTTGAAGGTGGCTGAGGCTGCGGTTGTGTCTCGATGCTTCGCTGCAGCTGGCGGTGGGTGTAGATGGGCTCCGGCGGCCGCCGAGCCGGTCAGCGCCCTGCTAATATTTGGCAATGACGCCACCCGGCCCAGCGTCGGGCGGAGCTCGGCAGGTGGTGGGTCTTCTTCCGGGGCGCCATCGCGGCCTGGAGGGCCACGGGCGCCGGTCGACGACATCTTCTTTAAAATTTTCTACTTCCGCGACCGAAGTGAGGGTAGTCACTGGCGGCGCAAAGGTGCTCGGCCCCGCGGCTGTGCGAGCGAACAATGTCCGAGCGCACAGTCGGGGGGTAGTTGGAGAGCGCAGTCCGTGCGGCGCGTGCGAGTACGCAGTTGGCAATACCAGAAGCGACTACCGGCACGCGGAGACTAGCCGATCCAGAGGCCCGCACAGCAAACCAGCCTTCTTTTATACAAGGCCGGGTTAGCGTGGGCTAACCCAGGTAGAACGGGGCGCAGAGCGCGGCTTGGTTTGCCGTCGGCCAATCGGAGTGCAGCGTGAGCGCTTCGTTTGTTTGCACCCCGGACATGTCTGGACTTGCTCGCGCTCTGTGCCCTCTTACAATAGTAAATTGCATTTTCGTGTCATTCTATTTTTTTTTATGTATTCGGTACAAAATGCATTGTTTCTATGGTATGCTGGCGGACTAAGCATCAATAACCTGAATGACTAATAGAGGTACTCGTATATTAATTAAATTGTCAAATTCCATACTGCACGAGCAGTTCGGTAACTTTGTATTGTACTAGGCTCAGCCCGCGGCTAGGTGTCATTGAACATCTATGACGGGAATAGGTGAGGTGAGTAGGTGCGAGAAGAATGACAAGCAAGATATAAATGTGACCACTTACCTCACTTTGCATATTCCGCTCTCGGCACCCGTCCTCACTGCCCGTATCGCGATCAGCTACGCCGTAGCAGAGCGGTCCTCTAGCGCTACGCCCCTCGTAGCGCACCGACGCGACGTCACTGACGATCGCCCCGCCTCCTCGTAGCAGTGCTACGTGAGTGCTACACTTTGTGCTACGGACCTTGCTATGCGCTCATGGACACATTGCTACGCCATTTAATCGGCTACGAGTGTACAAACAAACCCATGTAGTCGATTCAACGATCGCGTTTTTGGCCCCTAATTCTAGGTTAAATCCACTTTCAGTGGAACTTGAGGGATACCTTACGGTGCCAACGAAACCACGTGGTATGGACCCAAAACATCAGCCTAGCCCCCAGGGCTCGGCTAAGTCGGAAGAGCTTTGGTAAGCGGCCGTGGGGATCTCCTAGTCGCGGCCACTGTCAACTCCCGTTTCCTTTCAGCTGCACCCGGTGACGGTTGGGTGTGTCTACCCCTTCGGCACCGGATCTGTCAAAAGACCTATAGTGCCCCGCTGCACATTAAGATTGGCAGTGGTTTGTGGCTCAACCTAGGTACTCACCTCCCTCTCTACACCCGACAGGGAGGGTACTCATCCCCGCGCTCTCCATCCCGTGGAGTTTGGATTACTGGCCCTTCAAGCTTACACAAAGTTGTGTTGCCGGCGGAGTTTGTTCGGGCATTTCTTCGCGCTTGTGGTAACACTAGGAAACGCTCACGGGAAGGGAGTTTTTGGGGAGTTGTATGCTCGAGAAGCCGCGATTCACGTGACCCCTCGAGGCGTTTTTTTTTATTTATTTATTTCAGAAAAGTAACATAGAAAAAAATACACATATCTTCTGCCAAACTACTGTACAGTTTGTCGGCAGTGTTCTCGTGGATCGGTACAGTTTAACCCAAGTAGGTACTTATCGACTACTTTATACTTACTACTACTACATTACTTTGAACAAAAATACTTATTAATGTAATAAAAAGGGGCATGAGTCAGGTCTTGCCCACCAGGCTGGCAACGCATGCACACAACGCAATCGTCCTAATCGCCACCGCACCCCCCCACTGCGAGATAGCTACGCAGCGCGAGCGAGACGCCGCGACGGCCGCCCGACATCGGCCACACAAGCCAAGAGGCCCACAACAACAACAAGCCGTGCGTGCATGCCAGACTGGCCGGCCCGCGCCTGCCTCATACTCGTAAAGTCATTACATAACTATAGCAGCCAAACAAAGGTAAACAATCTCGATGTTACTCTTTACACAGACAAATTTCAAAGAAATAAATAATCGTTATTTTTGCATTTAAGTACCTACCTACATTGATTTTAGTTGCATTACATTTCTAAACTGAGTGTTAAAATAATAAAGAATAAAGAGACACATCAAGACTGCTCACAAACTGCTGACAGCATAGGTCTAACGCTAAGGACACAAACCCAAATAGTGCTTACGCAGGACATTCTTTAAGACATTTTTGAAAACTGAAATTCATTTAACAATGTTGGAATTAGCCATCGCTGCGTCCTTTGACCGAAATAATTATTTACGTTAGGGACTACATATCTGTTTCTCTGTGTCGCTTTACGAGTTGGCCGGTTATACACTCTCTTAATCTTGTATATGTTTTTATTGTGGTGTGCTAAGATTATACTTAACTTGACTTTTTTTTGTATAGGTAATATTTTACAAATTTTAAATAACTTTTCGTACTCCTTAATTATATTGTCTTTAGTTGCCTTATTTGCTAGTATTTTTAATAGTCTAATTTGCATTTATTTTATTTTATTTAAATATACCGAAAACGTTAATTAGTTTCCGCGGACGCGGTTGAGTGCGGACGCATTATTCGTAATTTACCCAAAAAAAATGGTGTGTTAATTCATAGAAAATTGATTCGTATTGTTGTCGTACAACTAATAAACTAAGTACCAAAGTGGAGTGAACTTTTTTCGCTGATTTTATTCGTGAGTGCAATATCGTGCGCGCTAGCAAGGCTAAAGTAAGCTCTTCACCTCCTCGGGAGAAAAAGAAAGGCTGCGCGCGACAAATAATTCTTCCTTGTCGCACTTCCACGTAATTTTTGATTAATAATATTTCAAAAATAATGGAGAAAAAGTGCGGCGCTTGTAGTTCAACTATAACAGATAACTTCTTTATGGAATGCTCAAATGAAAAATGCATGAAAGCTTATGATTTAAATTGTCTCAAAATTAACCTAGATGCTTTTAAAACATTTACCCTAGCATATAAGAAGAAATGGGTATGTCCAGAGTGTGTTTGCTTAAATCCGAAGCGCGAAATTATAGATACGCCGGTCAGAGGGGATTCCACCAGACTACACACAACCATAACACCGGATATTGTAAACTCCCAACCAGGAACCCGGGTCCAATTCTCACCTACAATTTCAAGCGACGTGGATTTCGTGTTGCTGGATGAACTTAGGCAGTTTCGATTGGACATTATGGCCCGCTTGGACTCTCAGGCAAATGCGATTACGCTCATGCAAGATCAATATACGCAAATAAAAAAAGATCTTGACAAATTAGTTTTAATTATAATAATAATAATAATAATAGCGACCCTTTTCGGGGGGCCCATTTATTGAGTGTGCAAGTCACCCCCTGCCATTTTAAAGCCGTTTTAATTGTCAATGGTCAGGCAGGGGCCAATAGTTCTTCCATAGTAAACGATTATTAGTCCACTAAACCAGCCAAACCCATAGCGTTTCATCTTTTGTTTCCATATTCTGCAATAGTCCTGCTCCAACCGGGGATTGTCCTTGGGTATACTTTCACAGTGCATACAGGGATAATCGTCGGTTGGTGTCCCATTCCATTTAAAATGTCTAAAGAGGCCTCTGCGAGTTGGCTTCGGCCCCTCGTACGCCTACCAAAGGACCGGGTCTCTAAGAAAAGGGACCCGAGAAAGTAAAAAAAAATAAATAATAATAATTTGTTTCAGATTTCTCCATATAAATTGTTAGTAACACAAAA
Source organism: Lacanobia oleracea (assembly GCA_950371165.1). Lineage (NCBI taxonomy): Eukaryota > Metazoa > Arthropoda > Insecta > Lepidoptera > Noctuidae > Lacanobia > Lacanobia oleracea. The sequence goes on along the minus strand of OX493411.1, from coordinate 18,674,394 downwards.
ATACTTAAAAACTAGTGTTAGTAAACAAAAAAAATGGAGTATGACAAAATATTACAGATTTTGGGAGAATCCGACACCAGAACGCATACAACATGCTATTTTACTGCGTGCAGTCGTATCCAGCGCTCAAGCATCGGACAATCCCACCTGTCCGTCAATACGCTCAAGATGCTGTTGGAACTAGCTCGCACGCGAGTCAGGGTCGAGGTGCAACGTTTACGCATGATTGTCGCAAAACTGTCGACGTCGGCCTCGGCAAACATGCCGGAGGCACTGCAATACCGCGGCAGTCCCATCAGCATCCTAAACGCATTATTGTACTGCACCCGCAGGTCACTGTATGCCCTCTGCAAATAGCCAAGCCACAGGCTGCACGTGTAAAATAATAATAATAACGACGAATAATAATAATGACGGTGATAGAAGAAAAACTCAACCTACAATTAGCTCGCAATGTCCTATCTCAGACATCATCCAACGTCGTCCCACCACCGGAAGAGGCATCCACAAGCTCTCACTCTACATTTGCTGAAGCCGTTGGTCAAAATAAAAACAAAAAACTTAAAAAAATAACAATACGCATAATCAACCAACCGCAGAAATCCATAATGTAAACAAGTGTGGGGCCACGAAATCTGCTACTACGGTACTTGAAACACAGGCGAGTTATACTGGCGCCCCAGACGTTATTGAACAGTCGGAGCGGGAAGAAGAAACTGGCTGGACTACGGTACAATATAAAAAAAAATAACCGTTTTTCTAAAAATGTGACTATTGGAAGAAATACGGAAATTAAAGGAGTAGTTAATAATATTCCACACAACTATCACACAACGCCATCTAGTCCCAAGCTAAGCAGAGCTTGTGTTATGGGTACTAGACAACTGATAAACATACTTATATATTTCTAAATACATACATATTATAGATAAGTTGCTATGGAAAGAATGAAATATATACATGTATGGCGCTTGCATCCGGAAACCACACAAGAAGCTATTACTGATTAGATAAAAAATCTTTGTGGGCCTGAAGCACCTATGAAAATTGAGAAGATCAAACATAAAACAGCACGAGATTACTCGTCTTTATTATAGGCGTATCCGAAAAGCACTATACCTTGCTGAATAATGCGGAAGTATGGCCACTAAACGCTGAATTCAATGAATGGATTTGGTTTCGTAAACAACCCAACAGCCCGCTCCATAAGTAATAGTGTTATTTAAATCTTCTTCCACCTGGCGTTAATCCCGGCTATTGCCAGGGTCCGCCTTCCTACTTAGCTTCCTCCACTTTGCCCGATCTTCAACATCCTTCTCAGTCAGGCCATTGGCTCTCATGTCGGACTTGACGACGTCCAGCCAGCGCTTGCGAGGGCGACCACGGGGCCTAGCCCCAAGAACAGCCATATTCATGCATCTCCGACCAACGTACTCCATAGGGCGGCGCATGATGTGGCCATACCAACGCAGACGACACTCTTGCAGTTTTTCCCCCACGTCACGGACACCAAGACTACCTCGGATGTAAGAGTTGCGTATGCGATCGGATCGCGTTACGCCACTCATCCACCTCAGCATCTTCATCTCCGTGACGCGAAGCTCCTGGGTGTGTCTGCTTAGTGCTGGCCAACACTCGCCCCCGTACAGTAGGACAGGCCGAATGATGCATTTATATATCTGCCCCTTGAGCTTCGGAGGCATTTTGCGGTCGCATACAACGCCCGTCACCTCGCGCCACTTCGCCCAAGCCGCGCCAATACGTGCTTGGACATCGTCGTCCACGATGCCAGACTCGTGCAGCACGGATCCAAGGTACCCGAACGTATCGGACTTTCTGATCAGGTCCGAACCTATTCGGATGGTGTTTGTATCCGTGCTGCCACAGGACATGTACTCAGTCTTCGCCACATTTAGTCTCAGACCACCGTTTTCAAGCGTGTCCTTCCAAATGTTGACTTTGCGCTCAAGATGGGCTTTGTTCTGATTAACGAGGGCGATGTCATCGGCATACATCATTAGCCATGGAGGCTGATCTTGGATGTTTGCCGTAACTACATCGAGCACTACGTTAAACAAGAACGGGCTAAGAGCCGAGCCTTGGTGAACGCCAACAGATATTGGGAAGCCATTCGATTCGCCAACAGCGGTCTGGACAGAGGACACGGAATCGCGGTACATGTCTCTGATAATGTCAATATAGGCCTCGGGAACGCCCTTGAAGCGCAGTGCCCACCAGATGGACTGCCGAGGTATACAGTCGAAGGCCTTCTGCAGGTCTAAAAAGGCCATATGAAAAGCTCACCTTCTCTCTCTGTAAGCCTCAGCCAGATTCCGTAAGGCGAACACTGCGTCCATGGTGCTGTTACCCGCCCGGAAGCCATATTGACACTCAGAGACAGTACACTCGCTACGGAGCCGTGTGTCAATGATGCGCTCGAAGAGCTTCATGGTGTGGCACATGATCTTGATACCGCGGTAGCTACCACAATCCTGTACGCTACCTTTGCCTTTGTAAACAGGGATAATCAGGCTAAATCGCCACTGGTTCGGCATTTCCTTGGTGATCAGGATGCGGTTAAAAAGATCCGTCAGAAGGTCCACACCATGAGGGCCCATCGCCTTCCACACTTCAATTGGCACATTGTCAGGCCCGACCGCTTTCCGGTTCTTCATGTGGCGAAGAGCAATGCGGGTTTCGTCGGGGGAAATAGGGGAAATAAGCCCAAGGTTAGGAGGCGGTTCCGGAGGAAGGTTATGGGGATGCTGTTTGTTAGACAGCTCCGCGAAGTATGTACACCATCTCTCCTTAACAGAGGGGGCATCGTAGAGCAGCTTACCCTGGGCGTCCCTTACACAAAGACATTTGCTAATGTCCCGTGTAGCTTTCTCCCGGCCACGCGCCAGCTTAAAGATAAGCTTTTGCCCCTCCGCAGTTTCCAGCTTGTCGTATAAGGGCGCCAGACTTTTGCTGCGGGCTCTGGCTACAGCTTTTTTGCAAGCGCGCTTAGCCGCTCCATATGCCTCCCTGTCATCCGGAGAGTTGGACCCTTGCCACTGTTTAAACAAAACCTTCTTCTTCCGAGTCGCCTCCTGCACCCCGTCATCCCACCACCACGTCTCCTTTCCTATGGTGCGGCCACCACGAGAAGTGCCAAGGACGCGCTTACCCGCACCGGTGATTGCTGAATGGATCCTACTCCAGATCTCTTGAGCGGACTCATGCGGAGCACTGATCTTAAGATGCTCGACCTCCGCGATGAAGTCCGACTGCCTAGGACCATCAAGCAACCACCACTTAGTGCGGGGTTTGCGTTTCTCGTTCACTCTCTTCTTCGGTACAACCGCCAAGTCCAGGACAAGGAGGCGGTGTTGAGCCGTTAGGCTTTCGCCTGGGATGACTTTGCAGTTGGTAACCTTGCCAATGTGGCACCGTCGCACCAGCAGGTAATCTATTTGGGTTGAGTAGGCACCACTACGGTACGTAATAAGATGCTGGGGCTTCTTCTGAAAGAATGTGTTCGCGATGGCTAGGTCAGACACAGCGCAGGTGCTAAGTATATTGACTCCCTCTGCGTTTAGCTGGCCATAACCAAAACCACCGTGAACACGTCCATACTCTCCAGCAAACTGACCTACGTGACCGTTGAGATCCCCCCCAACCAAAACACCTTCGGAATTCGGGATAGCGCGTAATACGTCCTCGAACTCATCCCAGAAGGCCTCCTTTTCAGACTCACAGCAACCAGTCTGAGGAGCATAGGCGCTGATTAGGTTCGTTACCGACCCTTCGAACAGCACCCTAACTCGCATCAACCGGTCGCTGCATCGGTCTACTTCAAGGAGTCCATCCTGAAGGTCCTTAGACAGCACCACGGCCACTCCGCTCCTACCCGTTGGTGATCCGGTGTACACTAGCCGGTACCCCTGCCCGATGTCACGTGACTTATTTCCCTTCCAGCGCGTCTCCTGAAGGAAGGCGCACTGGACCCGACGCTTCGCAAGTACGTCTGCGAGTTCTTGGCAACGTCCGGTTAGGGAGCCAATGTTCCAGGTGGCAAAGCGGAACTTCTTCTTGGGTACTATCCTCTTTAGCCGTGCCCGTACTTGACACGGTAGCCCTAGCCCACTTATCGCAGGTTTAGGGCGATGTGCCTGCGCGTCGTTATGCGGCGACGCCCTAGACCGAGTACCCTTACCTAACTTCTTTCTCTCCATTCATATATGACTGAAAGTTGGTTTTACGTGGGGCGACCAGCCGTCTGACCCCCACAACCCTACAAGAGGGAAACCAGGTTCGCCAGAGCCTCGTCCGTTGGACAGCAGGGTGCACCGCTAGCAGGTGAGGTTGGCTTGGGTCTTTAAGATGGCAACGGACCCCATACACCCCAATAGTGTTATTTAAATACATTACCAAAATGTTAGGGGTTTTGAACTAAGCTAGACTACTTCAGAAATAATTTAATGGCATCCGCCTCGGACTTACTCGCTATTACTGAGTCTGGCTGCAGTGAATCCATACAAGACGCGGAAATTGTTCCACCCGGATACAATATATTTGTCGGAGTCGGTTGTCAATCACAATAGTGGGTAATCACCAAATCTTATTAGAAATTGATTTTCGTATTACTAATCGGAGTGCTTTTTACTATCAATTATTGTCTCATAAATCGTAACTTAATTTATTAAGTACTACTAGTTGATTTTTGGCAACTTATTTCGATAAGTGTGACCGTTAGTTTTGTTTATGACAGTTGATGAATATGATGGCATGTTGCTTTAATTTTAAAATGTTTTACTTTGTTATTGTCTACTTACGATAATTATTCTTGTATAATTTGATTATTTTCTAATGTAAATCTTATTAGATTTAGCACATTTTGTATTTAGTAAACGCGTGACGTACTTCCGTACGTCAACGGACAGAGTTGTCGGGGAGGGATTGCAAAGTGGGGAAATCGTCCTATAAAACAGCCTACTTTCGGTAAGCTAGTCAGTCCGTCTTGGGATTCGACTCGATACAGAGCTCCCATGCTCCCGACAAAACTGTCGGTTTACTTGTTACAGCGCTGCTGTATATTGCACATAGCTGTATATTGCACATAGCTGTATTTGATACACTTTGTGTTTGGGTGGCTTGGCCATTATACGAACTGAGACCCTAAAAAGTCTGTTCGCCCTACTGTTTTATTACCTTTTTACCTGCTTAATCTTTTTTCTATTTACCATTTATATTGTGTACCTTTTGTATTGTGTATGGTGTTTTAATTAGTGCCTACTTTAATAAAAACATTGTATCTGATTATACAGTCTTGTTTATCCCAATAAAATGGGAACTACAAACCCTGAAGATATACCCCTCGGCACTCCTGATCCTACATCAGAAGTGGGATTAGGTTTAGCCCAGGAATCGGAAGGTGTTGGTGATCCATGGCGAGTAATGTTGGAGCTTCAGAATCATAATATGACTCAGTTGATTGAAGCGATTAAAACTAACTCCGCTTCATCTACTGTGATTACTTTGCCCGATTTTAATCCAGACCTACCCGATTCCGATGCTCAATCTTGGAGTACAACCGTAGATATTTGCCTATCGGAAAAACTTCTTCAAGGTAGCCCTCTTATAATTGCCCTCACTAAAGCCTTAAAGGGCAGTGCCAACGTATGGCTTTCCCAAGTGTCTTATGCAGGTATGACCTGGACAGACTTTAAAGGTCTCTTCCTCTCTCGTTATGCCATTTCAGAAACTGTTGCCGCTACCCTCATTAACCTCCATAACTGTCAACCAAAAGAAGGAGAATCTTTAGCCGCACATGCTAGTCGACAGGTCACTTCACTAACGTCAAAATGGAATAGCCTGAGTGTCGAAAACATTGCTGTTTCTACTGTACTGGCCCATGTCTCCAAATTTGATTCCCATGCTCATCGCCTAGCATACACTACCGAGGTACCTAATAGGCACAAACTTCAACAAGAACTTAGTGTCTTGTCCCACCTTAAGAGAAAGTCTAGTTCCACTGACCAGCAAGATTCTTCTCAACCTAAAAAAGGTAAAATAGTATGCCACTTTTGTGGTATAGTAGGCCATAAATCAATTAACTGTCGCAAGAAGGCCAAGAAGACGAACAAAAATCCTGGACCAGCCAGCTCGTCACAAAAGGGTCCTGCAAAGAAAATCGTCTGCTACCGCTGTGGGGAGTCCGGACACGTCGCTCCTTGCTGCCCAAAGGCGGCCGGGAGGTTCCAGCAAAGATACCGGGAGTCAGCCTTCGAGCAGCCAATCATCCGTGAAGCGAGTTGAAGCTTGTGATGTACGACCTATCACTGGTGTTCTACGGCAATCTGGTGAGTCGCTTGCATTTTGTTATGACTCTGGGGCTGAATGTTCTCTTATTACTGAAACATGTGCTGAAAAGTTGTCTGGCAAACGTATTTCTTGTACTGTCAATATAATGGGAATAGGAAATTCTAAAATAATATGTACCGAACAAATTCTGACTGAAGTAGAAATAGATGGTTACCATTTAGAGATACTGTTTCATGTGATACCGGATGCCTACATAAGCCATAGTATCATGATAGGCCGTGAGATGTTAAAGTTAGGTTTTGCGGTTAACATGACTGAATCAAGTCTTACTATTACAAAAGTTAAGATTATTGATCAGTGCTCTATTCCTGAGACCTTGAATTTGTCGGATCTGATCGAATTGCCATTCGGATTACGAAATGCTCCTAGTGTTTTCCAACGTGCTGTAACTAATGCATTAGGTCCATTCTTACGTGATTATTTACATCGATGACATCATGGTGCCAAGTGGAGATCCCTGTGAAGGTTTACATCGACTAGGAGAAGTCCTTGAATCATTGACCAAAGCAGGTTTTTCATTAAATCTTAGCAAGTGCTCTTTTCTAAAGCGTAGGGTAGAATATCTTGGGTACGAAATCACTTCTGGGGAACTTCGCCCAAATCCTCGAAAAATAGAAGCATTAATGAAATTAAACTCTCCAAAAACAATTCACCAGTTGAGACAGTTCATTGGTCTTGCATCCTATTTTAGAAAATTTGTAGAGAACTTTTCACAAATTATGAAACCTTTGTTCTTCTTAACTACTACTAAACAGACTTTTAAGTGGACTGATGAACATGAGAAAATTAGGCAAAAAGAGATTTCAATCCTTACTAATGAACCAGTTTTAATGATTTATAACCCTGAATATCCCATCGAATTACATACTGACGCTAGCGCTGATGGTTACGGTGCCATTCTTTTTCAAAAAGTTGATAAAAAAATGCATGTTGTAGAATACTTTAGTAAAAGAACGACTGCAACTGAAAGGAAATATCACTCTTATGAGTTGGAAACTTTAGCCGTTGTTAACGCAGTTAAACATTTTCACCATTATCTGCAAGGACATAAATTTACTGTTGTTACTGACTGTAATTCCCTTAAAGCCTCGCGCAGTAAAGCTGATTTAACTCCCCGAGTACATAGATGGTGGGCTTTTCTACAAGCCTATGATTTTGATATTATGTATAGAGAAGGCAGATATATGAACCACGTAGACTTTCTTTCTAGAAACCCCCTTCCACAATCAATCAACAAAATAGAACAGAAACGCGTTGATATTACAACTCTGTCTAATAGTTGGCTTTTAGCTGAACAACAGCGTGATTCTGAGATTCTAGGAATCGTTTCTAATCTGAAAAATAACTCTCTAACCCCTGATACTGCCCAAAGTTATGAATTACGATCAGGAACCTTGTACCGTAAAATACAACGTAATGGACAAACTCGTTGCTTACCTTTTGTCCCAAGAGCTTTTAGATGGTCTGTTATAAACCACATCCATGAAGCAATCATGCATTTAGGTTGGGATAAAACACTTGAAAAGGTCTATGGGCATTACTGGTTTGATAAGATGGCTAGATATGTTAGAAAATTCGTAGATAACTGTAACACATGTAAAATCTCGAAATCTAACTCGGGTAAAATTCAAGCAGAATTACACCCTATACCTAAAGTCAGTATACCTTGGCACACAGTGCATATAGATGTTACGGGAAAACTTAGTGGAAAGAGTGATCTCAAGGAATACATCATTGTTTTAATTGATTCTTTTACAAAGTATGTTTTACTGTACCATACTACTCAGATTGACGCATCAAATTGCATTAAAGCCCTTAAGTCTAGTGTCTCTTTATTTGGAGCACCTTCTCGGGTTATAGCTGACCAAGGTCGCTGTTTTGCTAGCAAAAACTTCAAAGAATTTTGTGATTCCCATAATATTGCTTTGCATTTAATAGCCACTGGTGCATGTAGGGCTAATGGGCAGGTTGAACGCATAATGAAAACATTAAAAAGTATGCTTACCGCCGTTGAGACCAGTGAGCGCTCATGGCAAGATGCCATTGAAGACGTTCAAATCGCTCTTAATTGCACAGTTAATCGGGTTACTAAATCTAGTTCTTTAGACTTATTGATTGGACGAGTTGCTAGACCTTTAGGTTTGATGACTGTTGACAATGAGGAGATAAGAGAAGTAAATCTGTCTCGTGTGAGGGAACACGCAGCCCTGGGTATAACTAAAAATGCCGAATACGACAAAGCCCGATATGATAAGACTAAAGCTGTATTGAAAAAGTTTCAAGTTGGAGATTTTGTGCTTAATGCAAATGAAGAAAGAAACCAGACTAAATTAGACCCTAAATTTAAAGGTCCCTATAAAATTTTAGAACTATTAGATGGTGATAGATATTTGTTAAAAGCTTTGAGTACCAATAGAATTTACAAATATGCCCATGATCGTGTACGAAAAATGCCTGAATGTCCAGTTACTGTTAGTGATGATGTCAATACTGACACTGATGGTGATTCCTCTGCTGCTGACATACTATAGCTGAATTGACAAGATGTCTATGTTGACTCTTGTATAGCTTGATGCTTAATCGGATGTCTATGTTGACTCCTGGATTTGGATGTTGATCTTGACGCTTATGCGGGTTGTCTATGTTGACGCCTATGCGGGTTGTCTATTTGACTCCAAATTACTTGTCGAATCCCATGGTGTGATTTCGGCTGGGAGACTATGTCTCTACTTTAATTGAGCTATGTATTGTCAGTAACAGTATGGTAATCTTGAATGGTTGCGATGCAACTACTATTGATAATAATTTGATTTGGTTAACTCGGGATTTTTCTTTTCAACATACCATTTGTTAAGGCGAGGTTACCCCAGCCGTGTAGGCATTTAACGCTTACCTCAGGCTCCGCAACCAATAGCGCTACGTAATAAACTGCGATGCATCGGAGAAACGTCGCGCGTGTCGTCATACCGCTCATTCATGACTTCACGAACTCGAGTAGGTACACAGTTGCGTCACAGAATAGAGTAATGCCGTAGAGCAACTTCAATTTATTAATTTAGATATGATAGAATTCATGAACTACGATATCAATATTGTAATTCAAAAATACTTAGATGCATTGAATGGTTATTTAATTTTAGTATCCCACATAATAAGAATATAAGTATGCGTGGAAAGTATGGGTTTAGGGAAAATGGGTTAAATAAATAATGGGTAATGGGTTAATTTTCCTTTAAACGTAAAATCCGAAAACACTACCTGAAAGCCTGATTCTTAGTTTGGTCTTCGTCAATATTATTATGAGTTCTCTTAATCAGAAAGATAATTATAAACCATCATATTTATTAGTTTATTATTTTAACAATATAAGTGTATTTTATTGGTAATATATATTTCGTTTATTCATTTACTTGTATTATATATGTTATTTCTTTGTATATTTATTTTTTCCGAAAAATATTCTATTTTATATTTTATTTATTTGCTATACACCTACCACAGTGTGTTTCTTTTTAACCCAAAGGTTGACTGGTAGAAAATGCCTTGTTGCATTAAGTCCGCCTATGTACCACTATTGTACATGAAGTTTAAATAAATAAATAAATAATAAATAAATATTTGATTTTTTAAACACAGTTTAATTAAGATTAGCTAAAATATTGCCAGATAAAAGTAAAAATAGAGGAAAAATCAATTAAAAGTATAGAAATAAAAGTAATAAAAATATGTAAATTATGCATATTTGGCTACAATTTGTCGAAACGTAGTTGACGTGGTTTGCATGGGCTTACCAGAACAGATTGACTTGGGATTTGGTTTTGTTTAGTTTGTTTGCTTGGACCTGCCATTATATTATGTTCATCAATAACATTTTCTTTGCTACTGTGCAATGTTATGTCTCGTATGGGCATACCGCAAATTTGCCGTGGGTCTACAATTTCTGGCAATACGCATTTCAAATAAAAGTTTACAATTTTTTTTGTCTATTTTCACCTTCCAAAATTCGTCATCCCTTGGAATATATACCACTAATAGTGAGTGATTTTCGCCCGACCATATTCCAAATATGCATTGGGCTCTTTGGGTAACATGTAGTTGACCCTGCACTTGGTAATACCAATTGCTTTTTTTATTGTTTCATACCCGTTGCTGCCCGTGACATCGCCCGCGTGATTTTTCGTATGTATGCCTCTAGTTTTAAGGAAGCCGAATGGTAAAAAACTAAAACCTTATAGATTCTTTATATCTGTCTGTCTGTCTGTCCGTATGTCACAACCGTTATTAAGAAACTGTTAGGACTACACAGTTGGAAATTGGTAGGTGGATGTGGTTTGGGAACCGCTATACGTTTTTACAAAAAAAAACAACGAAATGACCTGAAACTATTTTTTTTAATGAAGTATTACAATTGCAGGCATAACGTAGTTTATATATAACGCAGGCATTAACGAAAATAATAAACATACTTGTAGGAAATGAGCAATGTAATACTGTACTTTGCTACACTGTGGTCCGAGTGTGCTGTGGTACGTGACCTTCACAAACATAGACACAAAATATAATAATATTATTTGTTGTGTTGTGGTAGTTGTTGTGTTTTATGGTAAAATATAATTTAGGTACCTAAATAAAAAATATCGTCAAAGTATTCTTACCTTTTTTGTTTATTAATTCTAATATTAATTTATTCTAATAATCTACCTAATAAAACGAAAAATATTACAATTATTTAAAAAACTAAATTAAAGTGATGATAAAGTATGTACATGTATTACTATTTTTCGAAATCAATTTTTTATCGGGGGATGACGGAAAAAATTGGCGCACGTCCGACCTCGAACACGTTCCGCTAGGGACTAAAGGACTCGGAGCGAGCGCAAACTAGTGAAATACACTTGGCTTTGGAATTTGTGATACATTTATTTTCATATTGCACATTATGTGACCCGAAATAATACACATTTTTTACGACCTTTGTTATGATATAAGTTTTATTTTTCAAAGCCTAATATAACTAAAGTAAAACGATTATTTAGCCATCATTTGGACATGTCTTTGCGATTTAATTGGATGCAGAGAAGTGTAAGTAATCGTGTATCGCATGCCCGACATATCATGATCGAAGAGTCAACTATGTAATACATTTTTTTCAAAATTTAAATCCGTTCCATGTACGAGTAAAACGCTATTGTTGACGAAGTTTATCGGGGTAACCTCGCCTTAAAAGGCCGATCGATATTCACAAGAGATTTTCATTTTCAGGATCACACGAGGTCGTGTAGAACGTCAGTTCTGGCCGTGTCGGAGTCGGTTGTCAATCACAATAGTGGGTAATCACCAAATCTTATTAGAAATTGATTTTCGTATTACTAATCGGAGTGTTTTTTACTATCAATTATTGTCTCATAAATCGTAACTTAATTTATTAAGTACTACTAGTTGATTTTTGGCAACTTATTTCGATAAGTGTGACCGTTAGTTTTGTTTATGACAGTTGATGAATATGATGGCATGTTGCTTTAATTTTAAAATGATTTACTTTGTTATTGTCTACTTACGACAATTATTCTTGTATAATTTGATTATTTTCTAATGTAAATCTTATTAGATTTAGCACATTTTGTATTTAGTAAACGCGTGACGTACTTCCGTACGTCAACGGACAGAGTTGTCGGGGAGGGATTGCAAAGTGGGGAAATCGTCCTATAAAACAGCCTACACTCGGTAAGCTAGTCAGTCGGTCTTCGGATTCGACTCGATACAGAGCTCCCCTGCTCCCGACAAAACTGTCGGTTTACTTGTTACAGCGCTGCTGTATATTGCACATAGCTGTATATTGCACATAGCTGTATTTGATACACTTTCTGTTTGGGTGGCTTGGCCATTATACGAACTGAGACCCTAAAAAGTCTGTTCGCCCTACTGTTTTATTACCTTTTTACCTGCTTAATCTTTTTTCTATTACCATTTATATTGTGTACCTTTTTTATTGTGTATGGTGTTTTAATTAGTGCCTACTTTAATAAAAAAACATTGTATCTGGTTATACAGTCTTGTTTATCCCAATAAAATGGGAACTACAAACCCTGACGATATACCCCTAGGCACTCCTGATCCTACATATTTATTTATTTATTTATTAAAACTTGATGCACTAGTAAAAAATACTGTACAAAGGCGGACTTAATGCCTTAGGCATTTACATATTACGATGTGATCGAGCGGATGGTCGAAAGCAAGGCGGCGCGCTTCTCGTGGCCACACACCGGTTTGAGCTGCGACAACTACCTATCTTGGACGCGTCGATAGACACTAGTGTGTTCGAAATGGTTTGTGCAACGGTACATTTAAATAAACGTTTTTTGTTTGTGTTTTGTGTTGTCTACATTCCGCCAGGTAGTTCGGAAAATGATTACATGTTGTCATTTAGAATAATAGAAAAATTGTGTGATAGGTATGGAGAAGTTATTGTAATTGGTGATTTTAATTTGTATTCTAGTCCTGCTAATATTAGTAATTATTTCGAATGTTTTTTAGCATATTGCGAGTTCACTCAAAGTAACACAGTACTCAACCATTTAGGTCGTCAGTTGGATTTGGTGCTGAGTGCAGGCATTAGCGGAGGAGTGACGGTGGTAGCAGCGGATGAGGCGCTGGTGCCGGTCGACGCGCACCATCCGCCGCTAGCGGTTAGCGTGCGCCCCGCCTCCGCCCCGCTGACGTACCCCGCCGTCGCCCGCGTTTCTAGTGCACATCATATTAGACCACAGTGGAATTTTCTTTTTGTTTTTACTGAACATAGGCACGCGTTTGACCACTATCTCACCTGATGGTAAGTGATGATGTGGTCGAAGATAGAGCACGCTTGCCTAGAAATAACCTATTCACTCTTGATTTAAATTGGAATAAGGTAAATAATTAGATATATACTCTCGCGGACTTTTTTGTAGATGGAAGAGTTCGTGGCTAAATAATAACAGACGCACGGGTCGATCTTCAAGGTTAAGCAACGCTTGCCTAGGTTGGTCTGTGGATGGGTGACCATCTTAACATACCGAGTTTCCTCCGTGCCTCGGAAAGCACGTTAAGCCGTTGGTTCCGGCTGTCATTTGTAGATCTTTGGCAGTCGTTTCGGATTGTCAGAAGCCAGTAAATCTGACTCCAGTCTTGCCAAAGATGTACCGTGTTACCCAGGTAATAGGTTGTGGAGGTCTGATAGGCAGCCGCTCCACGTAAAGCACTGGTATTCAGCTGAACCCGGTTTGACTGGTAGCCGACCCCAATGTAGTTGGGAAAAGGCTAGGCAGATAAGTGTAATTGGAATAAGGCTGATTTTCAACTGTTATATTCTAGGATTCTTTCCATTGACTGGAGTATGATGTACGGAATGCATGATTTAGAAGAAGTGTTGAACTTCTTTTATGATAATATTAATTGTACTATTAATGGGTGCGTACCCCGGAAAAAGCTTAGTAGTGGAAATTCGCGGTATGTATACCCAGTATGGTATACGAGAGATATAATAACAAATATACAAATTAAAGCCAGACTTTACAAAAAATTAAAAAAAACTAAGTTGGATAATGATTATCACAAATTTGCGGAATGTAGAACTCGTGTAAAAAAGTTAATAGAAACTGCGCATATACAACATAAAAATAAAATTCAGTATCAATTTGTGAAGGATCCGAAATCGTTTTGGCAGTATATACGATCGAAAAGAAAAACACTAAATCAGCAGAGCATCATAAAAGAAGGTCAACATCTATCAGATGATGAGTGTGCTGTGCAGTTCGCTGACTTTTTTGAGTCTGTATACAGCAAGGAGCCACCCAAACTTGACGCGTGCGCGGCGGCAGCGGAGGTCGGCGCGACCAGTGCACGGGTACACATTGAGACGCTGAGTCTAGCGGAAGTTCAGCAGGCGCTTGGGAGTCTCAAGCCAAAACGTTCGTCTGGCTCAGACGGAATACCAGCGTTTCTGTTCCGAGACTGTGGGAGGGTACTAGCGGAGCCATTACTTCACATTTTTAATGTATGTTTACAACAAGCCACGTTGCCTCAAAGGTGGAAGATCACGCGCGTTGTTCCAGTTCCTAAAGGAAAACCAAGTTCAGATACCTGTAATTATGGACCAGTGGCTGTACTCTCCACGCCTGCTAAAGTACTCGAGTCGGCTATTCAGCGCTCCGTTCAGGAACAAATGCGTGCGCGTCTGTCAGATGCGCAACATGGGTTCCGACCTGGATGCAACACTGCTGCAAACCTTATTAACTTTATGGTGCAGGTGGTGCCGGCAGTAGACTCGGGGGTACAGGTAGATGCCACGTACTTCAATTTTAAAAAGGCATTCGATACGGTGGATAATGACATCTTGTTAAGGAAGCTTGCGAAAATTGGATGTACACTACCTCTGCTACAGTTCTTCGCTAGCTATATGAAGGATTGCCAGCAATATGTTGACTACAATGGCTGTGTATCTTAACCGTATTACACGAGATCGGGCGTGAGCCAGGGCAGCAATGTAGGGCCTCTCGAGTTTATTGTGATGATAAATGACTTGCCGGAAGTCGTCAGACATGTTACTTGTTTATTGTTTGCGGATGATCTGAAATTGCTGCTCGAGGTTCGGGATCACTCGGATTGTGAACGCCTACAGGAAGACATTAACAGAGTATTCGAATGGAGCAATGACAATAAAGTGCATTTTAATGTTGCTAAATGTTCGGTGATGTCGTTCACTCGCGCGCGATCTCCCTTGAGTTATCAGTACAAGGTTGAAGATGTGCCGATGCAACGAGTGTCTCAGGTACGAGACTTAGGGGTAGTCTTCTCTCAGGAACTAACCTTCCGTGAGCATATCAATAAGATATGTAAGAAGGCATACAGAAACCTAGGTTTCGTACTCAGGCAGTCCCAAGGATTAACCAACATCACGACACTAAGTGTACTATATTTCGCATTAGTCAGAAGTCACCTCGAACATAGTGCATTCATTTGGGCTCCTCATGAGGCGAAATATAGTGTTATGCTGGAACGTATCCAAAATAAGTTCACGAGACACTTGTATTACAAGCTGTATGGGGTATATCCATTATACCCATTGATGTACCCTAAACTATTTGTTCTGGGTATGGTAGGGTATAACACTCTAAGAGTACGACGGGAGTTTTCGCTCGTAGCGTATGTAGTAAAACTACTACGTGGCGTGGCGCATAACCCGGGACTGCTGCGACACCTACAGCTGTGCGTGCCCGACCGATACGTGTGGAGGCGGCAACGCCCGCCCTTGCTCGCTGTGCCTGCAGCCAGGACCAACCTACTGGCGAGAACTCCTCTCACTAGAGCCAAACGCGTGGTGAATGAGGTTCACTGGATTGGATTGGTTGATGTATTGTGGTGCAACTCGAGTGAATTCGCAAAAGTTACACTATATGTAATAAGTTATTATTATTCCATTTATTTATTTATATATACATACTAATTACAGTTTTAAATCTATATATATAAAAATGAATCCCTATTTCCCTTGGTCATCGCATCACGCTTGAACGGCTGGACCGATTTCGATATATTTTTTGTTGTTGTGTTCGTTCTGGTCACGAGAAGGTTTTAGGCTTTATATTATCACGCTATGTGCTTTGGAGGATGAGCAATATTCAAAAACGTCCGTTTTAACGAGAGGCACAAGGTTCGATCCCCGGCCAGCAACAGCTATTATTTTTGTATTTATTTTGTCTTTTGAACTTTATTTTTACACCAAAGTATTGTCAAAAAAATAATAAAATGGGTTCTTTTGCATTTAAAATAACATTTAATTTATATTTCACATTTTGCCAAACAGTTTAGTGGGGGATTGTTATAAAAACCACAACTTTGCAGATACTTATGCGTCTAACCTTAGCAATTTTATCATCACGCTATACTTTCAAGGAGCTGAGCAGCGAAAAACCATGACATAAATAACATCGGCTATTTCAATTATTTGTCAACGGTTCTCATAGACCATAGGTTTAGCGACTGCCTTTATAACAACTTGGTGTGGGTTCGAATCCACAATTGATTATTTTTTAATTTTGTACATATTTTAAATTATTAATTTCCTTTCTTTTTTATTTGATTTTTATACATTGATAACATGTTATTATAGTATTTTGTATTTTTTTTGGCATGTATCTATGCCAAAATATAATAGCCCACATGTTAAATGATAATAATTATCAGAACGTATCACGTTCAAAAGTACAAAACCAACGTAAATAACATTTGCACATAAACCGGATAGGAATTGTGGCAATTCTCATGCTGTCTTAGGTCAATAGATGGTAGTACTTTTAAGACGTCTGAAAAAAAGGGATTCTTTTAATACCTTAAAAATATCGTTCTGAATGAATTCCTATTAATATAAATAAAACAAACTCGGAACTAATATATAGACGGTTCAGATTTCATAGATGGCGTTATGTATTTGATCTCATTTTTTTTAATCGTCAACAGGCGTCCGCTTACATTTGCTAAGCTTAACTTGAGTTGCTCAAAAATGAATCTATACGGGTCTAGGGCCTGGGGTCACGCCACCCGCGAGCAGCTGGCGAAGTCTCATGGTAGAAAGAGTCACGAAAAGAGTTGAATTGGATTGGTTATTCGGATGTCTAACTGGGTTCTAAAAACTTAAATCGTTTCTATTTAATTTCCCGATTCGAAATAAATTGAGAATTAACTTGATTCATCAAGTAGTTTCTTAACTTAGTAGTTTGAAGAATAGCACCATTCATATAGCGCAAAATAATATTAGCATTGGCACTAAAGGTCAAATATGCAAACATACGGCCTTTTTTATGGCCCGACGCTATAAAGAAGGCTGTTAAAGGCAGCATGCACAGAGCGGTCCACACTGCAGAAGACCGGGATGGTTGGCGCTTTGTGGGAAGCTTACATTTAACAGTGAATGGCAATTGACTGAATTGATGACGATGATGATAGTCGCCATAGACAGCCCAATGTACAGAGGTTGCTTCGATACCGAGAAATCAGTAGCCCACTTAATTCTGGAAATTAGGCCTTTGCTACCCGTCGTGCAAAATTCTTCGGAAAGATGAGGACACTGAGTGAAACCTATATGCGTAGCTTCGCTGGGTAACCTTGCCAGGACTCCTAAGCACAACGGCCCGAATGGGAGTCTAAGTGCGGATAACGAAATCTCAACTGTACTCTCTCCGTTGCGTCTCAGTCTTTCCTTCTGGATAGAGTTTTCCATTTCAACTTTATGTAGCTCTACCCTAGCAACTTTTACTTCAAATTAAAACGTTTCTCATTACGAAAAATTACTAAGGTTGGTCGGCGTTTTGAATAGAAGAGGTGATACAGCATTTCCCTTGCATTCTAAGGGGGTCAAGCAATGCCAGAAGTTGACTGTTCGTGTATCTTATGCCACAATGGTTGCTGATCGCCCACAATGGGCCTCATCAGAAGGCTTAAAGTCACTCAAAGGGAGTGGAGTGAATGGAGAGGGCAAAACCTTGAGTTTCGTTGCGTGATCGAATCAGGAATGATAATATTCGTAGAGAACCTAGGTTACCGACATAGCCCGAAGCATCGCCAAACTAAAGTGGCAGTGGGCAAGGCATATTGCTCGCAGAACCGACGGTCGATGAGGCTGGAAAATTCTGGAGTGACGACCGCGTACCAGAAGACGCAACGTTGAAAAGCCTCGCTGTTGTTGTTGTTGTTGTTGTTGTTGTTGTTGTTGTTGTTGTTGTTGTTGTTGTTGTTGTTGTTGTTGTTGTTGTTGTTGTTGTTGTTGTTGTTGTTGTTGTTGTTGTTGTTGTTGTTGTTGTTGTTGTTGTTGTTGTTGTTGTTGTTGTTGTTGTTGTTGTTGTTGTTGTTGTTGTTGTTGTTGTTGTTGTTGTTGTTGTTGTTGTTGTTGTTGTTGTTGTTGTTGTTGTTGTTGTTGTTGTTGTTGTTGTTGTTGTTGTTGTTGTTGTTGTTGTTGTTGTTGTTGTTGTTGTTGTTGTTGTTGTTGTTGTTGTTGTTGTTGTTGTTGTTGTTGTTGTTGTTGTTGTTGTTGTTGTTGTTGTTGTTGTTGTTGTTGTTGTTGTTGTTGTTGTTGTTGTTGTTGTTGTTGTTGTTGTTGTTGTTGTTGTTGTTGTTGTTGTTGTTGTTGTTGTTGTTGTTGTTGTTGTTGTTGTTGTTGTTGTTGTTGTTGTTGTTGTTGTTGTTGTTGTTGTTGTTGTTGTTGTTGTTGTTGTTGTTGTTGTTGTTGTTGTTGTTGTTGTTGTTGTTGTTGTTGTTGTTGTTGTTGTTGTTGTTGTTGTTGTTGTTGTTGTTGTTGTTGTTGTTGTTGTTGTTGTTGTTGTTGTTGTTGTTGTTGTTGTTGTTGTTGTTTGTGTAGTTGAGATGGATCGATGAAGATCGCGGGTAGCCGATGGATGCGAGACGCGCAAAACCGGTCGTTGTGGCAACGCTTGGGTTTTGCGGCTGATATGATGATATCTTATCTTAGCGATCTTACCTAGCAACATCAAACAATATGACATACACGCAAACGAAGTCACGTGCAACAGCTATCTTTTTCTTTTTCTTGACCGATTTATATGATTTTTTTTTGTTAATTAGTATGGCAAAACAACGTTTGCCGGGTCAGCTAGTATTTCTATAAAAATACAAAAAACATTTAAAAATATAAAAAATAGTAACCCACCGGTATCGGGAACAGGGTCCAAGCTACCGGTGGTCAGGGCTTCTGAGAGAGGAACCTCCTAACGATGCGCGCCGTGTCCAGGAGTACTGCTTTCTGGATCAAATCCTTGATCCAGCTGCCCAACGAGAGCCTCTTGAGATGTTGGTCGAGGCTCTTGGCAATAATGCCATTGGCCGTCACGATTATTGGCACAATAACTGCTGTGTTCACATCCCACAAACGACAACCTCGCGAGCCAAGTCAAATACTTCGTTTGTTTATCTTTCTCTAACTTCACGAGGTTCTCGTCATGAGGGACTGCTATATCAACAATCATTGCGCGACGCTCTAGTCGGTCTATCACCACTATATCAGGCTTATTGGCAACAATAGTCCTGTCAGTGATGATAGACCGATCCCAATACAATGTGCAACTACCACTTTCGAGAACTGGGTCGGGCACATACCTATAGTACGGTACTTCCGATTCCACAAGATTGTATTTAAGAGCAAGTTGCTGGTGGATAATCCTGGCTACAAGGTTGTGCCTGTGCAAATAGTCTCCGTTAGCCAGACTAGAACAACCGGAAATAATGTGGCGGATGGATTCCCCGGGCCGGTGACATGCCCGACATATATCAACTGTACCGTCCTTCACAATGTATTTCCGGTAGTTATTAGTCATCATAACTTCGTCCATAATTGCAAAGACAAAACCTTCGGTTTCCTCGAAGAGGTCACCAAAACGAAGCCAGGTAGACATTTTTCTTAGTAAACATTTTTCTTAAGAGCTATGTTAGTAGGAACATAATACATTTTTCTTAAAAAACTACAATTTTCCCGTCACTATTCCCACCCAGTGTGCCTGTATGGGACAGTCATGGCGGGATGCAATCATTTGCAAAATGCTGTTGGTGCTACCGCGCAGTCTTTGAAATAATGACGCCGTTTGGTGACCACGAGTTTCCACGGAGCACACATACAAAACATTCAGAGATCAATAGTTTGTGTCTTTGTCGTGGCAAAGGCGAGGTGGCGCTAGTGCAGTAAACTGTATCGGTCTTAATGATAACACCGGCACTCGATAGGTGGAGCTGATTTATGATTTTTATGTTGTTTTGTTTATTGATAAAATAATATTAGGTCTATTATCAGAACTAGGGTAGGCAGTGTCTTTCTGTCTTTATGAAAGGCACGCGACTGACCCCAACAGCATCCTGAAAGCATTATTATACTGAATACGCAGGACGTTGAAGGCTCGCTGCGTATACCGAACCCACAGGCCGCTCGAGTAAGTATTTTTTAACTAGGTATAAGGTGTAGATTTAGGATTTTGTTAGTAAGGCCACTCTGTCGCATTGGATCATAGATCTGTAATGACAGTGTAGGTAAGATTGTTATAAATAAATAAATTAAATGAGCAGCCAACCCGTAATTTACTGTTGCATCTGCAAGTGCGTGGTAAAGAATGTACAGTATTCGCTTACTAACTCATCATCATCATCTGCCTCGCCTTTTCCCAACTATATTGGGGTCGGCTTCCAGTCAAAGCGGATTCAGCTGAATACCAGTGTTTTACGTGGAGCGGCTGCCTACCAGACCTCCGCAACCCATTAACTGGGTAACACGGTATTTCTTGGCAAGACTGGAGTCAGATTTACTGGCTTCTGACAATCCGTAACGACTGCTAAAGATCTACAAATGACAGCCGGGACCAACGGCTTAACGTGCTTTCCGAGGCACGGAGGAAACTCGGTATGTTAAGATGGTCACCCATCCACAGACCAACCTTGGCAAGCGTTGCTTAACCTTTAAGATCGACCCGTGCGGCTGTTATTATTTAGCCATGAGCTCCTCATTCGCTTACTAACTATATATTTTAAATTATTCAGTTTACCTAACACTGAGCGCAGTCTACTACACACCGTGTCTACATGTGTGTCCCAAGAAAACTTCTCATCAATTGTTAGTCCTAGGTACTTAGGTAGTAGGCGTAGGTACGGGTATAGTTACTTCATTCCCAAACCCCACTTCTTCCTCCGCCATGCAGGCCCTTCTGGCCGAAACCTCACTATCCTACGGGATACATGGTCTTTTGGCTTTTTGCCTTAAGATTGTGAGGGAGGCAGATCCCACCCATGCCGAGAAGTACAGCAGTCAGTTCATGTCAGACTCCAAGACCTAAACCCAAAAATGCCCATAAGGGGCCGTCCATCCTCGGCCGCTACAGGGACCTCCTCAAGTCCCACCAGGACCTAGTCACTGTACCCCCTCAGGGCCCCCCTCAAAACGACATCGCTGATATCAGAAATGTCTTTGACAGCCGGGTGTCCCCCTCCATCACACCAGTCCCCACTAACATGGACTTTGATGAAGAGTCCGACTCCCAGGGCCTGGATTACTCTCCATTATTTATTATACTTTTTGTATGAGAAATTATAATATAATGACAAGCGGAAGGGAGTGTCAGACTCTTACTGACTAAAACCCACCCGTGTTCCTTCAAATGCCTAGACTACACGCCCGGTGACCGCATTCTGCCGAACAATGATGATCTTTTACTAATGATGATCGTTTTAACCGATTCGGCTGCAGCTCGTATTCAATCAACGACTAGTGTAAACGGGTTTTCGGTTAGTAGTATTCGACCACAGCCCGTATTCGGTCACGGACCAGTGTAAACAGGTTTTCGGTGATCCATTTTCAGTAAGTTGTAAACAGTTTTCAGTAACCGCACATGGCTGATTTGTTGAAATACGCCACAACAGTCGGCAGTATATTCATCATGCTCCCCTAGAAGTCACTGCTTGCGGTAGCGTCGGGGTCGGGTTACCTCCTTCCCTCAAACATGGCGAGGTTGTAATGACTGATCTTTGCATTTTTTTATTGTTTAACTATAGATGTCGGCTTTCGACCTTTGCTTGTGGTTCCAGTCAGAATCCCACTGATAGATTATACCATTGCACGTGTAAGCGGGTACACCATTTATGCCTGGAGGCTTAATTTGTTTGGTTTACTCGTTGAGTTTGTTTGCTTCTGATGGCTTAATTTATAGTGCTAGCTAACAAGTGTCAACTGATTTCATTTAAATTGACTTAACTTATTGGATATATAATTTTTTCCGTGTACTACTAAATAAATTCAAGTTCTTAAAACTTAGCAGACAGATTTGTTGCCGGGGAGTTTGTTGCGCCCCTTCTTCTTCCCAGCTAAAGCACTAGGAAGTGGTGACGGGCGGGCGTTTCGGAGGACTGTCTATGAGTAAGATTGACGTTCAAAAAGAACTAACACACGCCTAATTTGAGTTAACTTTTGACTTTGAACTAGGTTTCCTAGTTGCGATGTTGACAGAATCGCACTGCTGATTACTCGTTTTCTTCTTCCATCCCTTCCTATTAACCGTGACGCTATCACTGACTCACTTTTCGTCCATATCATTTAACCGCACACAATCCATCCATCTGTTCTTTGACTCTCTCTATCCGTCCCTCACAGTGATGTTCATAGCACTTTAAGCCACTCATTAGCAGTGGCGGCTGGTGGGTCGCGGAAGTAGTGGTGCACTTTATCAGTTTACTATGTATTCGGATTCGAAATAAAAATGAAAAAACAAAATTAGGATATTATTTAATAACATTAAAGTAGGTATTTTTATTTTTTATAAACTAAATCGATTCGCCGACTTTTTTCCGAAGCGAAATGTTCGGTCACCTTTTTATTAAAGTCTGGGATTTTCACTCAAATGCGTCAAATCGTTGACCCCTGTTTCCGTCCAAATAGATTCACCGCCGAAAACAATGCAAGGAAAACAAAAGATTGTATTGAGCCGCTCACAGCCACACAGCCATTTCTTTTTACTGTACATTTCACTTTTAAAACTCCGCGTGAACAATTTTTTTTTCGATTTACACTCTTGTTGCAAATTAAGAAATGGCCTGGGCGGTCCAGCCGATTTTATATCCAATATTTGTTGGAATGTTTTATTATTACTTTTAATGTAGTCAATGTTAAACTTTATACTCATTTTCACTAGTATTTATACACTCCCACAACACAGTAAGTAAATCCTTTCAACTTTCAAAAAAATGTAAACAAACACAAAAACACGCGCCGGGATGTGACAGATTACGAGCGAGCCGGCCGGCTCCGCGAATTTCGTGACACCTCGTGCGCTCTCGGTAATCTTCGGCCCGCTCGTGCGGCGCACGCGAACCATCATATTTTGCAGTACATTTTCTATCAAACTATCTTTGTCTCACGCGCCAGGCGTTCTAATTCGTATTTTATAGAAGTTGTATGAGCAATCGCCGTGCGCTCGCCCGAGCGCACGAGAAATTTTCTATACTGCGAAAATAAATCTTAGAGAAATTGTTGTAGAGCTGAAATTGTTTCGTCATAATTTTGTTTAGGTATAGAATAATGAATAGCTTGTTGTTGAGGTAGGTATATTAAGCATTTTTTGTTTTTTATTAACCTGCTAAATTCTGGTAGTTCAGCGCACGAGTGCACTGAAGGTACAGCCGCCTCTGCTCATTAGATGCACGAACCAAGAAGCAATTATTTTTGATTGTATAAAGTATTACTTAATAAGATAGAGGAAAGTGGGAAAAGATGGGGTAGTGAGGTAAGACGGAGACTGACACAAAATCAAAGTTCCAAAGTTAGTACAAACAAAACACATACTGATATCACCGTCTGTCTTCAGTTTTAGGGATTTATTTAGTGTCGCAATAATTATAGCTGCACGTGCACTCTGTGAGATGTAGTGAACAATTACTTGGTTTTTTACTATTTGATCTTATTTTTAGGGTAAGTAAAATGCGTGACTGTTAGGCACAAAAATATAACATACTAGTTGATTCGCGCAACTTCGTCTGCGTCACATTTTTCATTACTGCTCCGCTCCTATAGTCTTCCTCGATAAATGGGCTATCTAACACTGAAAGAGTTTTTCAAATCGGACCAGTAGTTCCTGAGATTAGCGCGTTCAAGCAAAAAAACAAACAAACTCTTCAGCTTTATACAGGGTGTAAGGAGAACGCTTCCGAAGCCAGAACGTAGATTATATACAACCTAAATGCAAACGGATACCAATAACCTATCGCTTTATATTGATTATTTTCAAGACTTCATATTTCGTAAACACGCAATGGAAACCGTACAAAACGTGAGGTCACTGAGACACTGACACGCAAGGCAACTTCACGCCACCGCGCGCCTCTCCGTACGGCCCGGCCGAGTCACGGGGTTTATACGGAATTTACAAACATCACTTTCAAAATGCCTAGGCCGCACCCCTACAACACTTCACTAAATTATGAATTTTAATCGCAATTTGTAGTCCACTGTTAAAAAGCTGACAGAGGCATTTTACGTACCTGTCTAAATCCTTTGCGACCTTATGAGGTTTGGTTCAAACTGCGCTCCATCCATTTCAATACAAAGCCGGGCCCGTCGCTGTGTCGACCCGTGAACACGAGGCATTAGTGTTGGATCCTCAACACATTCTTCACGTAGTTTATTAAAAACGCTCACTATTCTGCCCCGCATTTCATCAGCACTGTCACATTCCCGATCAAACACTCTTTCTTTCACATACCCCCACAAAAAGAAGTCCAACGGCGTTAAGTCGGGTGAACGAGCCGGCCAGGCGTGCGGCCCCAGCCTTCCGATCCAGCGGTCATCAAAAAGCTCAGTGAGACGCTCGCGGACGGGATGCGTAACATGCGGTGGAGCGCCATCGTGCTGGAACCATGCTCGACGAAATTCAGCCAGCGACACATTGTCTAGCATATCATTTAAATGTCCATTTATAAAATTAAGATATGCTGATCCATTGAGGCGCTGCGGTAGAAACACTGGTCCTAGAATTCGTCCATTAAAAACACCAGCCCATACGTTGACGGACCATCTGGTCTGATGGCCGGTTTCTTGAGTGGCGTACGGGTTCCCGTCTGACCATACATGGGCATTCCTCCTGTTCCACATCCCGTTTCTCGTGAATGTGGACTCGTCCGTCCAGATAATGTGCTCAATGAAGCCAGGCGCACGTTGTTGTTGATCTAGCAGCCAACGACAGTACGCACGACGACGAACGTGATCATTGGGCAGCAAAGCTTGTACTTTGTGTATTTTGTAGGGCCGCATTCTGTTCCGGCGCAAGACTTTGTGAACTGTCCAGTGAGAGACTGTCGGTACACCCCGCCGCCGCAATAATTTCGCCGCACTTCGTGTGCCCAGGCGTGGATTTTAGCGAATCACATTTAAAATACTCTCCTCGGTCTGAACATTCACTTGTTGTCCACCACCTGTCGCTATCGGAGCAATCGGTCGATTTTCTAAGACTCGCTGAAAAGCTGCCGTTATCATGCGAGAATCAGACGGATGTCGGACGTTCGGAAATCTGTTTCGATAAATTCTCAACGCTAGAGAAGCATTGCCAAGGGCTTCTCCTAAACACATCAACATGTTGCCGTATTCACGAGCACTGTACACGTATGCCTCAGGCATTGTTTAAAACTTCAAAAAGTAATAACTAAAAAACAATAAAACAGCACTAAAAACGTAACAATAATAACTAAACACAAATTTAAACTAACAAAACAATAATTAAATACGATTCAATACCTATCGATCGATTAAACGTAACGCACGTTAGCTCACGAACCGAGTCGGAAAGGAACTGACTAGATTACTATTATTTACTAAAGAAGTACTATGAAGATCAAACATGTGCCTACTTACCGACAAACGCTACCGCCGCTCGGCGGTACGCATCAAACGAAGGCGGCACGTTTGATCTTCATGGCGGCATGTCCGCGGACTCCGCGGAGTCACATAGCGGTGTCTTTTGATGTGCAAAGATCAACAATTTACAGAGGCGAAAATGTTAAAAGAATAATTATGAAATCAGAAACCAATTTATTTTAATTGTTAGGAAATTGTACTTATGCTTTATTTCAAACTGTTTTCATTTTCTAACTTTTAAATAAGATTTAACGGGTTTCTTAGATTAAATTAATTTAATTATCCACTTTAAATTGATTGGGTTTACTTACTAAATGAAGGATCCAGTTGACTTTAAATAATAAAGTTCAAATTCAATTGATTCACGCGCGCTTTAAACTGTACATGCGATGAAAATTTTTTAGTCAATCACAGCTGATGTCGGCGATCTTTTACTTTATTTCATTTTCTATCGATTATCGACTTAATACAAAACTGTTATTAAATGCACGACACAGTGCATCAATTTAAAACTGTTGACGCCTCTGTAATGTTTCTTTTTATTTATTTTGGCGGCGCTTTACAAAGGATACTTATGGCCACAGCCGCGCCGTGCCAGCAGTAGCGGCGCAGCCGACGCGACGCATCTCTCTCAAACTAGGTGGCCCGGGTTCAAACCTCGGCCTATACCAATGAGTTTTGTGGTGATTTACCGTGATTATCAGAATTCGAACGAAGGTTATTAGTACATTGTGTGATTCCGTGTGTGCCAAATAAATTAGTTTTCTTTCTTTCTTTCTTTTCTTACTAACTTGAGCACGTCGTGCAGAGTTCAGACAGCTACAACACGGTCACAATTATCTCTGTACCTCGCTGGAATGCGTTACCCATCTCGCTTCCATCTTCACCTCCCCACGTACCCGTCGCGCGCAGCGTCGCGTCGGTCTTGCGGACAGCGAGCAATGGCTCACTGTCCGACCGTCCGGTAACCGTCCGGACCGAGTCCAAGTCTTCGACGGCGCGTATTGTTCCACGCGCGCCTCAAGGAGATGTCAGCAAATCGTAGGGGCCCAGCAGGGTCGAAGCCTACTGGGGCCATGGGTAATGTGAAAATGAAACCCGGGGCCCTGGAATGAAGGCAAAGAAGGAACAGGAGTGGGTTTTTAGTCAGTACGGTGAGCCTCTTCAATGCTTAAAGGCGTCTCGTTATTTTTGTTTCGATATTTATTGTTAACTTTGCCGATATGAAGTCATCGACGCCAGGTCTAGAGATAATGTGACCGGGATGTAGGTAGGTAAGCATTTCAGTTTTGTTGCTATGCAAAATTTTAGTGACCGAATTAACAGTTGCTTGTAAAGTCAATGTCTTTGCACATAATCAACTTTTATACGTTTCTTTCCCAATCACAGTAGTGAGTAGGTATCTAAGTACCTTCGATATGGGCCTCAAGGTTAAGCAAAGTAAACTTGATTTTTCAGATTTGTAAGTATTTGCGAAAATTCAGATTAAAATAAAATTGTAACCCTGTTCAAGGGGAAAATCATTACGATCCTTGCACGAATGGAACCCGAAAGCAGATATCCCACAACTAGGTAGAAGTGAACTGAAAAGACATTTGCATCAGGCGATCGAGTAAAGGTTAGTACCTAGTTTAGGAGGTAGGATCACATAGCACCGCCGCACTAGGTACATAGCCAGCCGTCAGCCGTCGCGTCGCGCCGTCGCGCGTCACATGGACTTGGGGTCATCGGCCGCGCGGCTGTCGGCGAGCGCGCGCGCACTTTGACCCCGAGGTCATGTGCGAGCGTAAGATGATATTTATTTACGAATACATTGCTTGTTAGAGTTATAAAGAAAAAAAAATTGTTTAATCGCAAATAATGGTTACATTTAACTGTTCCCACAGCATAGTGTACGAAAAATGCTAAAAAAAATAGGTAAAATTGTTAAAAAAAAAATTCAGATTTTTTTATGGTATCGTATCGAGAATCACTAACCCTATCACCTGTCTTCGTTTTCGGAAGCGTTTCCCTTACACGCTGTATATTAGTATAAGATACAATGTTTTTCATGACATTTCAAACGCAATTCAGATATTTGTGCCAGGTAATCATCATCTCATGTTGCTGAGCTGATGATGGAAGGTAAAAGTCAGGATCTGATGATGGGATCCCATGAAAAATGTTTGTTCAGCGATATTTTCGCCAATTGTTAACCGATTTGGATGATTCTTTTTTTTGTTTGGAAGAGTATTTTCTCGGACTGGTCCCATTTAAATTTAGTGAAGATCTAAGAAGAACTTTCGAGGCAGGCAACGCAACTCTCCAATAAATAATAGCAGATGGATCGGGATTTCTGAAATCGCATGTCTGTTGATTGTTTGCACCAGTTCATGCATGCAGGCACGCTGTGCTTGTGGTTTAATTTCTTAGTGGTACCTGCGTTCCACTAAAAAGTGACAAATAAAAAAAACTTTTTACAAAAAAATAAAACCGACTTCGAAAAACAAAACACAAATAAAACCAAAAACACCGACTTCCGAAATTAAAGTTATTTTTTACTTTGTAGTGTTTTTTTAGTACCTGTTCTGCGATTTCGGCGGTCCCTCCAGTCCGATACCTATAGCTCTCACCGGAACGCCTATACCGATTTGCTCCGACTTTCGGTATCTCGGGTCGCTTGTCCAGGGAGATGGCGATATAGACCGAGACGTAACGCACCGGATCAACTCAGGATGGATGAAATGGCGACAGGTCACTGAAACAACTTGTGACCTTCGGATGCCCCTCAAATTAAAAGGGAAAATATATAAGTCGGCGATAAGACCTGTTGTAATGTATGGATCAGAATGTTGGGCTACGAAAAAGACGGATGAAAATAGATTGCATGTAGCGGAGATGAGAATGTTGAGATAGATGTGTGGAGTAACGAGAGTGGATAAAGTGAGAAATGAGTACATTAGAGGCACCTTAAAAGTGGCGTCAGTGACGGAAAAGTTAAAAGGGAATCGCTTGTCTTGGTTTGGTCATGTGAAGAGGAGGGATGAAACGCATATAACTAGAGGAGTTATGAACATAAATGTGGATGGATGGAGAGGGAGAGGAAGGCCAAAGAAAAGATGGATGGATTGTGTGAGGAGCGATATGAAAGAAAAGTGACGACTGATAGAACAGAATGGAAGGATAAAACGTGTTACGCCGACCCCAAGTAACATGGGATAAGGGCAGGAAGATGATGATGAGTGTTTTTTTAGTTACCAAAGCAATTGTTGTCTTACCCACGTATGACACAAAAAAACCACTACCATCACTGCTTCGCCATAGGTAAAGGCCTAAATGTTATCGCATCTACTTTTTCGTAACCGGAAATGCCAAGCGTGAATCGGAACGTCATCGCGTCATCGGAGGTTAGGAGGGGTGCGGCACGCCAGCTCGTTTTTAGACACCGCTGCACAGCTCACTTTGCACGCACCATCGTCGTCACCAGCTCTTTGAGATATTTAAGGGTGAATAGGTATCAGTCAGACATTTATTTTCTGTTTAAATATTCTGTGCCTTTAACTGTTAAAAGTAATTCTGGTCATGGTATACAAAACGGGGCACTATGAAAAAAAGACTTAGAAAAATTTCACCCAAAAACAACGCCTAATCAATCAAAGCCTTCGGGATCCGGTGGGATGTGGGAGTACTAGGGTGGGGAAACACCGGTGGACGACCTAAGGTCAATGACCTTGACCCCAAGGTCAAGGTCAAGGTCAGTGACCTCGAGAGTACGCCGTGACACGGTGTACGTAAAAAGACGCTGATACGGGGTACGCTTGAGGTCAGTGACCTTGATGCCAAGGTCAGTGACCTTGACCCCAAAGTCAAATTAACAAAGACGCAGACATGGGGTACGCTCGTGGTCAGTGACCTTGACCTCAAGGTCAGATTCATAAAAACACCCCTTTTAACCTAACCTGTCCAAGTCGGAGAGCCCCAAGTCTCGAGCTCACTTCGCTTGCTCTTGGACTAAGTTGATTAAAGGGCAAAGTCGGAGCCCCGCTTGGCGGGGCTTAATGGTCATAAAAAAAATAACCACGAAGGGGATGGCGGGGTCTGTTCGCTCGCTTTGCTCGCTCACTAGACCCCGCCATCCCCTTCTAACCTAACTTGTCCAAGTCGGAGTGCCCCAAGTCTCGAGCTCGCTTCGCTCGCTCTTGGACTAAGTTGCTTAAAGGGCAAAGTCAGAGCCCCGCTTCGCGGGGCTTAATGGTCATAAAAAAATAACCACGAAGGGGATGGCGGGGTCTGTTCGCTCGCTTTGCTCGCTCACTAGACCCCGCCATCCCCTTCTAACCTAACTTGTCCAAGTCGGAGTGCCCCAAGTCTCGAGCTCGCTTCGCTCGCTCTTGGACTAAGTTGCTTAAAGGGCAAAGTCAGAGCCCCGCTTCGCGGGGCTTAATGGTCATAAAAAAATAACCACGAAGGGGATGGCGGGGTCTGTTCGCCCGCTTTGCTCGCTCACTAGACCACGCCATCCCCTTCTAACCTAACCTGTCCAAGTCGGAGTGCCCCAAGTCTCGAGCTCGCTTCGCTCGCTCTTGAACTAAGTTGCTTAAAGGGCAAAGTCGGAGCCCCGCTTGGCGGGGCTTAACGGTCATAAAAAAAATAACCACGAAGTCCCGCACCGAACCCCGTGTCTGCGTCTTTGTTAATTTGACCTTGGGGTCAAGGTCACTGACCTCGAGCGTACCCCGTGTCTCCGACTTTTTTAATTTGACCTTGACCTTGGGGTCAAGGTAACTGACCTTGGCGTCAAGGTCATTGACCTTAAGGTCGTCCCCTGGTGTTTCCCCACCCTAGTACTCCCACATCCCACCGGATCCCGAAGGCTTGATTAGGTGTTGTTTTTCATTGCTTTTTCCTCAAAATTTTCTAAGTCCCAGATGCCTTCACAATGAGAGTTAAATTTTGCCTCCTAGCTCAGCGGTCATTGACCTCACAAAAAAAATCTCGGGAAAAAGTTGTTTCTTTTGATGTTCTCCATACGATAAAACCATAAAAAATAAGTATTATCATGTTTGAAAAATTCATCAAAAAGTGTTTTTTCCTCAGTGCCCCGTTACGTACACTCCAACCGTAATTCTATTTTAATAAATTATCATGATAAATATATACTAAATTAAAGTGTAAATGTAAATTATTGTGACATACTACTCTGTCAAGAAAGTACCGGGAAAAGATCAATAATACACAAAATGTCTGTTATTCATCCAAATTTATTTTATCACCTTCAAAGTATGCTCCTTTAGAAACGATACACTTGCGCCAACGAATAATCCATTCATCAAAACATTTTTTAAACGCTGCTTCCGGAATTGAGTTAAGTTCTCGCCGCGAATTCTCCTTTATGTCTTCTATCGATTGAAAACGGGTGCCACGAAGTGGTAATTTGAGTTTAGGAAAAAGAAAAAAGTCAGTAGGAGCCATATCTGGTGAATATGGTTGCTGGATGGTATTTGTTGAGTGTTTGGTTAAAAATTCGTTCACAATGATAGCCTTGTGCGAAGGCGCATTGTCGTGGTGCAAAATCCAAGAATTTTCTTTCCACAAATCTGGCCTTTTTCGTCGAATTTGCTCTCTTAAACGCCGCATAACGCTCAAATAATATTCTTTTTTTACCGTTAGACCTTCCGGTAAGAATTCAGAGTGCACAACACCGCGATAGTCAAAGAAAACAGTCAACATGACTTTGACTTTTGATCGACTTTGGCGTGGTTTTTTCGGTTTCGGTTCAGTTGGAAGGCGCCGCTCCGAAGCTTGTTGACTAGTTTGCATGTCAAACTCGTAAACCCACGTCTCGTCACCAGTAACAATGCGTTTCATGAATGTTGGGTCCGAACTGATTTGTTCTAGCATGTCCTCAGCTACTTTCATGCGATTGAGTTTTTGGAGAAAATTCAGATCTTTTGGGACTAGCCGAGCAGCAACATGTTTCATACCCAAATGATTAGTTAAAATGGTACGGATCGACTCGTGAGATACAGAAAGTTCGGCGGCTATCTCTCTCAGAGTTGAATGGGGATTTTCAGTCACTATTTCCTTCACTTTTGCGATGCTAACTTCAGTTGCAGACGTTGACGGCCTACCAGAGCGAGGCAAATCTTCCATCACATCTCGACCGCTTTTGAACGCTTTGAACCACTCATAAGCACGAGTTTTTGATAAAGTCGATTCACCGTAAGCCTTCTGTAACATTTTCAGTGACTCCGAACACGAAATTCCATTGGCGATGCAAAATTTAAGACAAACTCTTTGTTCGATATTTTGGTCCATTATGAAATTCGCAATACACACTATATGTGATATTACTAAAACCAGCACTGTATTTAATATAAATAACAGATGCAACTCAAACTCCGCGCCAAAATGGAAAACAGTTGTGCCAATCTAACAACTACAAAAAAAACAAAAATTTGAATTTGGAACCATAAACAAATCATCCATTCCCGATACTTTTTTGACTGAATGTATATAATCTTGCAATTAAAGGAGCAAAATTTATTCACGAGTAACATTACACCTTCAAGATGTTATATATCCGTGATTGACAATAAACGCTTGCTATGATTTACTGACTGTTCTGTTTTCCTATTATCAGAAGTGCTAACCGTATCTACGCTCACAAACATGCCGCGCAGCCGTAAACGAAGATCGAGAAGGGTGCAATCTACAAGTTCAAGTACGTCTACCTCCAGCTCGAGTAGCAGCAGTAGCAGCAGTGCTAATGAGCGCAGGCGCAGGAAGCGACGCCGCCGTAAGGATGCGCAAACCGTGAGTCAGAATGTTTTATTATCGTCAGTGATTCCCAAATTTGACCCACTTGTAGACAGTGTAGATATGTGGATTAATGTGGTTGAGGCAAATTCACGTGCGTTTGGATGGTTCGATAGTACTCGTATGATTAAGTATCAGGCGCTTCAAAACATACGTAATACCGCGAAAACTTGGCAAGATGCTTTGCAAAAAAATGCAATTAGGTGTACCACGTGGAAGTGGAAGCAATGGCGCGAAATATTGTCAGATACCTTTCAAGTAAGAAGTGGTATGTTCAGATCTCTTTAAGAACTTGTTGATACAAAACCTTCAGCAAATCAGTCTTTATGCGATTTCTTTTTTAATCAAAAGTCAAAAATACCTAGATCGTTTGCAGTTAGGTTTTCGGGAACGAGAAATAATATCCATAATAGTAGGTTCAATAGGTGATAAAAACATTAGCACAGCTGCCGAAGCTGGAAATTTTAGGTATTGTGACGACTTAGGTTCCTTTCTACACGGAAAAATTCACATGCCTGCGGTTACTGAACTTGCATTTAGAAACACGTTGCCACCTAAGCAGTCTTCTCGGCAGTTACCATCTGGGCAGCAAATTGAATCAAGTAAATCTGACGTCAAAAGAGAACCTTCTGTAAATAATAATAGCGTACCAAATCATACCTGCTACCGATGTGGAGAGATAGGGCACAGAAGAAACAATTGTGCAGTTAAAGACAATGTGAGGTGTACGTTTTGCAAAAAAATAGGACATTTAGAGGCAGCCTGCCACTCCAAATCGAAGCAGGTCGAGAAAAATGTTGAAGTTAAAATGATTTTTGATACAAAAATGAAACAGACGTATCACAAACCGGTGTCTATAAACAATCAGGAATGTAGTGCATTTTTTTATATGGGCAGTGACTGCTCTTTAATTACATCTGCGATAGTTAACCAGTTTAGTTTGCAAACTTTTTTTCTGAATAACCCTATTAATTTAGTGGGTTTTACTAATGATATATCTGCTACAGTAACTAAAGCGGTCTCCGTTAATCTTAAAGTCGACTCTGTAGAATTAACTATTATATTATACGTTATTGATGCACTTTCCGGCTGTGACATTTTGATAGGGAGGAATTTTACTGAAGATAAAAACATAATGTACATTCGTGTTGGAGATACTTTAACTTTTCAATCGGTTCAAGCGTTGAAAGTGTGCAGTATTAAGGTCTCTAATAACGTACCTTGTAAACACGAAAGAGCATTAAATAATATATTATTGAAATACCTTCAATCCTTCGCTCAAGATTTATCTAAATTAGGAAAAACCTCATGTGTAGAGTTCGAGATACAGCTTACATCTAATAAGCCTATTTATCAACGACAGTATAGGATGTCTGAGTCGGAAAGAACTATCATGCGTGAATTAGTTAATGATCTTTTGAAAAATGGGCTAATTCGAAACAGTAGTTCTGCATATGCTAGCCCAGCTCTTTTAGTTGACAAAACTTCTGGTGCTAAAAGATTATGCGTAGACTATAGGCAGTTAAATAAAATCACTGTTAAAGAAAAATACCCTATGCTGATGATAGAGGACCTCATCGACAGATTGCAGGGATGTAAATTCTATACTTCTTTAGATCTTAAAAGTGGCTACCATCAAATCAGCATCAAATCTGAAGATGTACACAAAACTGCGTTCATAACAAATGATGGCCATTTTGAATTTTTGAGAATGCCCTTTGGGGTATGTAATGGGCCAGCTGTTTTCCAAAGGTTAATGAATACAGTTTTGGGCAATCTCTGTTTTGGCAGGGTAATATGCTACATGGATGACATTTTCATTGCTACGAAAACTATAGAGCAAAATATGGTTTGTTTAGAAGAGGTGTTAGATATTGTTCGGGGTTGGATTAAAATAGAGATAAAGGATGAGATAAGAGATGAAAGTCAGTTCAAGGTTAATAAATTCACTATATTGTCAGTTTCCACAAATGTAAGATTAAGATTAATTTATGCTAGGATGGAAAGGTGAACGATATGGGATTATGAGTCACGCGCACGGTATGTCGCCGAATTACGTACTGAACTATTGCGGTGTAAGTGCAATAATATAAATGATGGAAACATATTGAGCGGGTGGCGTAATAATGATGACCCAGGTAAACGTGCTGTACGTTGGTTGACCCATAGGTACATGCTCCCGGGGCAAAGAAAGGGGTTAGTAGGATAAAGATGGAGATGAGATTTACAAGATGATAAACAATATTCAACTTATCAACTATATAACAGGGATAAGGATTAATAGTGAGTGATTATTAATATTTCGAACAGTTAAAAGTAGTCCAGCAACTATTTATCTAAGATCGGGAAGGGACATTATACGCGAAAAACAGGGGACGGGGCCCTATCTTCTGTTTGTAAACACTCGCTAGATTTAATAAGACTTTTGGGTTCACTTTTCACGGATTGACTAAATTAACCTTTTTCCCTAAGATCACAACACTCACTCAATGCACTTTTTACTTTGATTAAAGATTGCCTTTTTTCCCTAACCGCACTACACTCACTTGTAACACTCTCATTTCCGGGATGTGAAGAGATCGCAGTAGATCCAGCAGGCACCAAGGGTTCTCGACGTGTTGACCGCCTGTGAATCCCGCCAAAAGTATACCGTCGCAGTTATCAGAATTCCAAAGATTAGAGCATACAAGACGCTATAAATATGTACGTCGTGATAGGATATTTTATCACTCCATGGTTCAGTTTGTTTCATGATCTCAATCTTTTTCTGTATATCTTCAAATTGTCGCAATATTTCAGAATTATTAGGATTAATTTCAGGGGATTCAGGGATAGATATGTTGAACATGTGATTAATAGGTGATTTTTGTGGCGCAATAATTCTTGCACCAATACTCATTTTGCTTGACAGCCTTTTATTAGAATGGACAACGAAATCGTCCGTCTTTATCATACAGCCTTCCTCCACATTCAACAGACATGCATTCATCAATTTAACGGCGGTAATTTCGCCGTCACAGAGAAGTTTAAAGTTGCATTCATTGCAACAAAAATAAAAATATTTGTTATCCGCTGTTAATTCCTTCCAAATATTTTTACAAGGGGTTCTAATAGTTTCACAGGTTCTTGTGTGTGGAATCGTTTCACACAAGCTGTGATCATCTTTTAAGATATTTATAGGGTTTTCTGTATGACATAAAATCATCCCAGGATTTTGTCTTAAACAAGACTGGAAATCAGCATCAGTAAGGGTTACGTATGAGTCTTTCCTGAGGTTAATGGCAGCAAAACTTGAGATAACTTTCACATGTATCATGTCGTGGTTCAACAATCGTGGGACTGGAATGAGATTAAAGATTTCGTAAAGGTCTCTTTCTATGAGGGGTATTCTTATTTCAATGATCAAGTACTTACTATAGTACTTTGTCCGCACTTTTATCAAGTTGTAGAGATCCTTGAGATTCAAATGGTTGACAGGAAGTGCCATGTCTTTGGGGATATGTGCTGATATAGAACTTAATTCCGTTCTCAGCTGTTTAGGAGATATCAGATGTGAGCAATATCGATGCAAATCCAAAGACAGTTTATGCGAGACTGATTTATTGTTCGTTTACCCACATCACAATATATTACATTTCCTCCCTCACAAGTAGATACTCGTAACATAATTATGCTTAGGTTTATAACGAATTTTATCATTTTTAAACTTATCCAAACTTTACATTGTAATCAAAATATTCAAGTCAGAGTTACAATAGTAGGTGTTCATAACCTAAAGCTAGCACGATTATAAGATACATCTTCCTTCCTCTTACTTTTTATATTTTGTAGGTTGTAAGTTACTCAGTACATTTCTTTCCCTGCCTGCCTACATTGTAATAGGTATGTATTTGCGTTATCTTTTCATTACAAACATTGTGGCTTAATCAAAAGGTTAACTAATAGAAAAAATAAAACTTACGGATACCTAATTATGTGCTTACAAGTAATTACAAGGTTACTTAATCACCAACACGGCTTTTAAATCAACTGCTGGGTTCATAGAATTAGACTTCTTAAGAAGCATGAATTAGTCATTATAGATATTGTTTTTGTTTCTTGGTTTGTTATTGACCCAATCCCCGGAAGCGGACGGTTCATCCGCGCAATCGTTTAGAGTCTGATGAATGACGGGCGAGTCATGTGAACTCTGAAACGATGACGTAACCGGTGAGTTAGGTGCAGACTCAAACGTTTCATTTTCAGTGTTTACTGTTTGATTAGCTTTTTCTGTGATAGTAGGATTAGAGTACCGTGTGTGTCTTCGCAGTGGCATAATTTGATCAATATGTTTTCGGTGTTCCCCCTGATCAGATTTTACCTTATATGTCACTGCTCCGGTGCGCTCAGAAACCTCACCCTCCACCCATTTGGGATTGTTTTTCGAGTAGTCTCGAAACAGCACTTGGTCTCCAAGTTGGACCTCTCTATTTGTACCTTGAGCTTGTTCAACTTGCTTGGTCTGCGCCTCCTCGACCGCATCCACAGTGTTGCTGCGGAGCAAGTCCAAGCGCATGCGCAGCCTCCGTCCAGCAGCGCCACAGCTGGCTCGCGCTGTGTGCTTGTGTGTGTACTGTTTCTATACACTAAAAGAAAATTGTTTATCGCTCGTTCGATGTTCTCACCTTCTGCCGCCGCTTTTTTTATTACTTTCTTTACGGTTTTGACGGCGTTCTCGGCGGCGCCATTGCTCGGTGGATGGTAAGGGGCTATTAAAATGTGTTTGATTCCGTTGCGGCTTAAAAACAGTTCAAATTCCGCGGATCGAAATGGCGGACCCCCGTCACTCACCAAACACTTCGGCAGCCCAAATCGGCTGAAGCATTCTCTTAATTTGTTTGATACTAAATTAGCCGATGTACCAGTCCCCATCAGAAATACTTCGATCCACTTAGAGTGCGAGTCGAGTATCAAAAAGTAATATTTACCTTGGTATTGTAGAAAATCTACGTGAAGTCTCGTCCAAGGTTCCGTAGGCCATACATACGGTACCGGAGTGTGTCGCGGCGGCGCGTCCAGCTGCTGGCGGCAGGCGGCGCAGGAGGCGGCGCGCACCTCGAGGTCAGCGTCCAGGCGCGGCCACCACACGTAGCCGCGCGCGATGCTCTTCATGCGCACGACGCCCACGTGCCCCGCGTGCACTTCCTCCAGAATCTGCGCTCGCAACTGCTCCGGCACCACTATCCTGTATCCCCAAACTATACAACCGTGATCGATATATAGATTTTCACGTCGATTAAAATATGCCTTCTCATCTTCAGTATCGCCGATGAGTGGCCATCCACTCATTATGTAACCGTACACTTTACATAAAATTTTATCTTTTTTAGTCGCCTGTGCAACGTCATTATGACTAAGAGGGAAACTATCCTCAACAAAATGTAAATATGCCGCGTCGTCATAGTCCTCCACCCTGGTTTTCGCTAAAGGTAATCGTGATAACCCATCCGCATTGCTATTCATTTGTGAATTTACAAACACGATATTAAAATCATAAGCTGCCAGGCGCACCGCATATCTCTGTAAGCGGCTGGCTGCAGTTTGCGGGATACCCTTTTTAGGCCCGAATATATAGCTTAAAGCTTTATGATCGCTCCGTAACGTGAAATGCCTACCAAAGAGATATTGATGGTGCCTCGTAACTCCGTACACTATGGCTAGCGCTTCCTTGTCTACCTGGCTGTAGCGGCGCTCGGCGTCGTTGAGCGTGCGCGAGGCGCAGCACACAAGGCGCTCGCTGCCGTCGGGGTGGCGCTGCGCCAGCACGGCGCCCAGGCCGTAAGCGCTGCTGTCCACAGCCAGCACCAGCGGCAGCGCCGGCGAGTAGTGAGCCAGTACCGGGTCGCTCGTCAACCTCACCTTGATCTCCTCAAAAGCGGCATTACAGCTCTGGGACCACGACCATTTTACTCCCTTTTTTAAAAGAGCGTGAAGCGGATGTAAAATCATACTTAAATTGGGTTTAAAACGTGCATAGTAGTTTATGAAACCCAGCAAAGCTCTTAACTGTGACACATTCTCGGGGATGGGCATTTTCGTTATTGCGTTAACTTTTGATGTATCTGTATAAAGACCGTGTTTGTTGATTCTGTATCCCAAGTAACAAACCTCATCTTTTAAAAACTCGCATTTTGAAAACTTTATAGTTAATCCGGCTTCTCGTAGTCTAGTGAGCACCGCCCTTAAGTTTTCCAAATGATGAGATTTATTCCTGCCACTCACACAAATGTCATCAATAAAGGCTACCACATATTCCAGTCCATTTAACGTATCAAAAACTATTTTTTTTTTAACTTTTCAGGTAGGCACTTAAGTCCGAAAGGAGCCCTGCGATATACAAACGTCCCTACGTGTGTTGTGATCGCTGTAAGCGGTTGTGAGTTTTCATTTAATTCTAATTGCATAAATGCATTTTTTAAATCCAATTTACTATATTGCTCCCCACCACTTAGCGTTGCAAATAACTCTTCTATTTTCGGCAATGGAAAATGAAAATCTTTTAATAATTTATTCACGGTCACTTTGTAATCGCCGCATAAACGAATAGAACCGTCCGGCTTAATAATTGGTACAATAGGTGTTCCATAATCGGATCTGTCTACTTTGTAAATTATACCTTCGTTTTGTAAACGTTTAAGTTCATTTTCCACTGACACGAGTAGCGCAAGTGGAAGGGGACGAGACTTGCAAAATACCGGTGTATTATCTGTCAAGTACAATGATAACTTATGTTTATAAGTACCTATTTCATCTGTAAATACTTCTGGAAATTCTTGTTTCAATTTCAAAACAACAGGATCAATGTCTTCTTTTAGTTGGAATAAATCTATTGGCTTTAATTTAAGTTCGCGCATCCAGGTGCGGCCGATAAGCGGAGGTCCGCCCGCGCCCTGCTCAATAATAAATAATGGCAATAATATGGCGTCCTCAGCGGCCGCACAGCTGACTCGCGCCCAGACGCGGCCGCTAGGTATTATTGAGTCGATAAGCAGAGGTCCGCCCGCACCCTGCTCAATAATAAATAATGGCAATAATATGGCGTCCTCAGCGGCCGCACAGCTGACTCGCGCCCAGACGCGGCCGCTAGGTATTATTGAGTCGATAAGCAGAGGTCCGCCCGCGCCCTGCTCAATAATAAATAATGGCAATAATATGGCGTCCTCAGCGGCCGCACAGCTGACTCGCGCCCAGACGCGGCCGCTAGGTATTATTGAGTCGATAAGCGGAGGTCCGCCCGCGCCCTGCTCAATAATAAATAATGGCAATAATATGGCGTCCTCAGCGGCCGCACAGCTGACTCGCGCCCAGACGCGGCCGCTAGGTATTATTGAGTCGATAAGCGGAGGTCCGCCTGACCCTTCTCAATAATAAATAATGGCAATAATATGGCGTCCTCAGCGCCCGCGCAGCTGACTCGCACCCAGACGCGGCCGCTAGGTATTATTGAGTCGATAAGCGGAGGTCCGCCCGCGCCCTGCTCAATAATAAATAATGGCAATAATATGGCGTCCTCAGCGGCCGCACAGCTGACTCGCGCCCAGACGCGGCCGCTAGGTATTATTGAGTCGATAAGCAGAGGTCCGCCCACGCCCTGCTCAATAATAAATAATGGCAATAATATGGCGTCCTCAGCGGCCGCACAGCTGACTCGCGCCCAGACGCGGCCGCTAGGTATTATTGAGTCGATAAGCGGAGGTCCGCCCGCGCCCTGCTCAATAATAAATAATGGCAATAATATGGCGTCCTCAGCGGCCGCACAGCTGACTCGCGCCCAGACGCGGCCGCTAGGTATTATTGAGTCGATAAGCAGAGGTCCGCCCGCGCCCTGCTCAATAATAAATAATGGCAATAATATGGCGTCCTCAGCGGCCGCACAGCTGACTCGCGCCCAGACGCGGCCGCTAGGTATTATTGAGTCGATAAGCGGAGGTCCGCCCGCGCCCTGCTCAATAATAAATAATGGCAATAATATGGCGTCCTCAGCGGCCGCACAGCTGACTTGCGCCCAGACGCGGCCGCTAGGTATTATTGAGTCGATAAGCGGAGGTCCGCCCGCGCCCTGCTCAATAATAAATAATGGCAATAATATGGCGTCCTCAGCGGCCGCACAGCTGACTCGCGCCCAGACGCGGCCGCTAGGTATTATTGAGTCGATAAGCGGAGGTCCGCCCGCGCCCTGCTCAATAATAAATAATGGCAATAATATGGCGTCCTCAGCGGCCGCACAGCTGACTCGCACCCAGACGCGGCCGCTAGGTATTATTGAGTCACCTGTATATGATTGTAATTTTATGCTATCTTTTTCTATCGGTAAAGTTGGTAGATATTGATCGTAAAATGATTTAGATACCGCCGATATTTTGCTGCCCGTGTCGATTTCAAATAACACATTTTTATTTTCAACAATGAGTTCACAATGATATGGACCGTCTTTTACATTTTGAACTGACTGACCTTTAATAGTATATAATCCTTCGAACTCCTCACCTCCTGATTCCGATGAATATGTTTCCAAAAAGTTTTGATATTTAGAACCAGACCTGCCCGCACTCTCATCAGTTTTTTTGCACACGGACCCCAAGTGGCCCTTCGCTTTGCACTTGTCACACACGTACGACTTGTATCGGCACCTGTGCGACGCATGGCCGTCCCGGCCGCAGCGCCAGCACTTTTTGCGTCGCGGAGCCTCGGAGTCACGACCGGCGGCGCTGGCCTGCCCGGCCACGCTCACCCGGTGCACCCGCTCGCCCGCGTCTGCCTGGAGTCCCGCTGGCCCGACTGCTGCCCACGGCGTGGCTGGCGAGCGCGCCACGGCCTTAGCCGCGTGCTGCTCGACCGCCTCCAGCGCTAGCGCCAGCCCCACTGCCTTCTTGTAATCGAGAGTAGTCTCCGCAAATAAGCGTGACCGTATCTCTTCGCTACGTAGACCCGACACGAATTGATCTCGTATGTTCACTTCCAACTGGTTCTCAAAATTGCAATAGGTAGCCAAGTGTTTCAAATTCTGTAAGAACACTTTGATAGTTTCGCCTTCCCCTTGCCGCCGCTGGCGAAACACGTGACGCTCTGCTATTTCCGACCTTTTGGGTTCCAGATGATTTTTCACGAGCTCAACTAACGTAGAAAATGTTTTATCCTCTGGATTGTCTGGAGCACACAGGTCACACATCAGTCGGTAAGTCGGCGCTCCGACATGCGTCACCAGCGTGGCCACGCGTAAGTTGTCTTTTATGTCATTTAACAGAATAAATTGTTCCACTAAACGCACATATGCTGGCCAGTTTTCACCTCCATCCAGATCAAATACGTGTATTTTCCCGATCGGCATCTTGATATTTTACGGTTTTTATAATTACTCGTCGCCACTGAGGAATATCGATGCAAATCCAAAGACAGTTTATGCGAGACTGATTTATTGTTCGTTTACCCACATCACAATATATTACAAGATGGAAGTTCAATTTTCCATTGTAAATATTGGTTACCGTATCAAGAATAGTCTTGTATTTTCCTGAGGCTATACAGTAAGTTATTCGTCATAGCAGATGCTAAGAAATCGGTAACTAAACTTATGTTCTGTACATGGCGTTGAAGATCTTGATAAGATTCTTTAAGGTAATTATATCTTTGATTTATCGATTTATGATGTTTTTTCGCAGCTTTCTCCATTATTTTCATAAGATTAAGTTCGGCTTTCACGATTGAGGTTTGGTTTTTCCAGAGGTTATACAAATGTTTATTTCTTTCAAAAGGTCTTGAGCATATTTCTCCACAAAACGCTGATCTAGCACGCCAAACAAGCTGTTTGCGACGTAGCCTACTCCGTCTATTAGACCACGACGCCGGCGCCGCCGCTCGTCTCCAGTTACAGATGATTCATTCATTGTCAACATACTATCATAATGTTTGTTGATATATTTCTCGAGTGCCAACGTGCCTTCTTTGTAGGGATATGTGTCATAATAAACAATTAAACGCCAATCGTCTCTAATAAGATGCATGTTGGAGATTTTATCGAAATAAACGCTGTTGTTGCTCAAAGGGGTAAAAATATAAGATGCTTGAGATAGGTTTATTAGTGACAGTAAGAATAGCGTTACTGACAGAGCTATAGTCGAGAAGGAGATTTGCTTGGGATTTTTCTTCCTTGGTGCTTCTTCCTTAACCTTCGTGTCACTAGAAAGATTATTGTCTCTGTCTGCTGGTAATAGAGATAGCTTAACAACAGGCCGTTTTAGGAAACCATTTTTGGTTTTAAGGGTAACGACTGTAACTCCGTCAGATCCAGGATGCAGTTCTACGACACGCCCTAGAGCCCACTTCTCAGGCGGGAGATTTTCTTCTTGATGATAACAATATCGTTGAGATTGAGATTCTTTTGAGATTGTCTCCGTTTAGCTCTAATGGATAACTGTGAGAGATATTAGCGCCCTCCACACGTAGGTACAGTTCGGACCGCGCATCTTGGACTGCGTTCCAAACCGCAGTTAGATCTGTACAGTTTGGACTGCGGATCAAACTGTTGTGCTAATTACGATTAAAACTGCATTCACGGTTTGGATTGCCGAATAATCTAGACAACGTTCCGAACTGTGCGTGTAAATTGATATTCAAGAGTATGGACTGCAGTTTGAACTGGCGCGTGGAACGAATAAAGCGCCCTCCACACGTACAGTTCGGACCGCGCATCTTGGACTGCGTTCCAAACCGCAGTTAGATCTGTACAGTTTGGACTGCGGATCAAACTGTTGTGCTAATTACGATTAAAAATGCATTCACGGTTTGGATTGCCGAATAATCTAAACAACGTTCCGAACTGTGCGTGTAAATTGATATTCAAGAGTATGGACTGCAGTTTGAACTGGCGCGTGGAACGAATAACTTTTTAAAAGTTTTTTACGCAGTATTATGAAAAATGGACGAACGTTTGGTCATCGCGTTAGCTGGATTTGTAGTTAGTTTAAACAGCCGAAAAAAACGACGAGTGTGGGTAAAGGAATACAGACAAAGATATGGACATTTACCGATGTTAAGGGAATTACGACAGTGTCATTCGGAAGATTTTAAAAATTACCTAAGAATGGACAGTGACGATTTTTATTGTTTATTAGCACTGATACGTCCCAAAATAACCAAGCAAGATAGTTATGAGAAAATGTATAACAGCAGAAGAACGATTAGTTGCCACGTTAAGGTTTTTAGCGACCAGACGATCCTATCTTAAAGAACATGGGTCTGAACGTACCCAGTTTGTAGCAAGTTGAAATTGGTACCATTCGAAAGGTCTTTGAAAACGTAGATATTTTTTGTATGGGAGCAACTTTGTAACTTATGTAGGAAAAAAGATATTCGATGTTGAAAATACCGAAAATCCTTAGTAAAATCGACCCACGCACGTTCAATTTTTTTTTATTTTATCCATTAGGTGGGTAGTTCGAACTATTTTGTGCTAGCGTCGGTGTGTCGTCAGTAGTTAGTACCTGTTAGGAACTGATTTTGAGCGCGCGCGCATATCTTAGTTTATTTTATTCTTACTTTTATTTACAACCTCGGCTTTCACAACGGACTTCAGTGTATTACTTAACG
Source organism: Lacanobia oleracea (assembly GCA_950371165.1). Lineage (NCBI taxonomy): Eukaryota > Metazoa > Arthropoda > Insecta > Lepidoptera > Noctuidae > Lacanobia > Lacanobia oleracea. The sequence goes on along the minus strand of OX493411.1, from coordinate 18,630,179 downwards.
ATTGGATTATTATTATTACTCATCTGCTTCAAAAAAATGGAAGGTGAACGCCGTATACAGTGTGTTACATGTACAAGATCAGTAATTCGTGACCGAAACCGGCATATACTGACGCGAACCTATTTGGAAGACAATCCAGGCTTCACAGAGTATGTGATGGCACGGATTAACATAAATGAGGTTAGTATAACAATAGCTTTTGATCATCGAGTACACGGTGTCTTTTTGTTCACTCTTTATTAAGTTATTTATTGTTTTAGTTACTTGAGGATTTGGTTTTTCTTTTAGATGGCCCTGAATCAACTTCAGGCTATGTGTCATCGTTGTTGGGTAGCTGAAAGTCGACAGCAAGCTAGGTTCGAACAAGAACAAAACCAGGAACTTGCAAACCCAGAGCACCCAACGTCTGTTCCAACTTATAGAAGGGTTGCAAATACGGCGCGTCACTATTTATTTCATGGGTGCATCAATCAAGAACTTCACAGAGTGTCCAGGTTTATAAAAGTATTCTTGTTGGTTAATCATAGCGTGTACGTTCCTGAACATGCACGCGTTTGTACACATCACATCAACACAGAATTATTGCAGCAGAGAACAGATTGGAGCTCCCTGTATGATAATGGAGAGACAATATTCACACCAGACCATCTCAAAGATATGATTGATACGTTACGAGATGCATATAAACATAAGACTAATATAGATTTTGACAATGTAAACAACATTTTACCAGAGGATCTATATTACCTAACTGGCTTAACACACCAACAATTCGAAATCCTTTTGAATGAAACACCGTCTCTTTTAAATCAATGTAGAAGACCAAAAACTGCACTAGGAATATATTTATTAAAACAACGGTCTGGTGAACCAAATACACGTATAGCCTCCCAAATAGGTGTATCTCGTAAAACGATCGGTATTTTGCTTAAAACTGCTAGAAACTGCTTGACCCAAGACTTTGTTGTTCGCCATTTGGGTTTCAATCATATAAGTCTGAATTAAATTATAGCTCACAGCCTTGCAGTACCATCATCAATATATTCCAACCCTATAAACCCAGTGGCTATAGCTATTTGTGATGGTTCGTATATATACGTACAGAAAAGTAAAAACTTTTTATTTAAAAAAAAGTCTTACAGCTTACACAAGTATAAAAACTCGTTAAAACCCTTTGTGATTACTTGCCCAGATGGCTATATTATAGATATATGTGGACCATACACTGCAACAAAGACTGATGCCCAAATCATGACTGAGATTATGAATGATCAAACGTCCCCAGTGCATATAACGTTACAAACAGATGACGTTTTTATATTAGATCGAGGTTTTAGAGACTCTATACCAGATATAGAAAGTGCTGGCTATGTTGCCCATATGCCACCAAGTAAAGATAGGCATGCCACACAGCTTACAGATATATCTCGAGAAATCACCATAGTGCGTTGGGTCATTGAAGTAATAAACGGATGGTTCAAAAGGGACTACAAAATATTTAGGCATACAGTTATCAATAAAACACTCCCTCACTTATTTGAAGACTTCCGTATTGCGGGAGCCCTTATAAATGCATTTAGGCAGCGTCTGACAGATAATGAGCATGCCCACGCTTTTATCAATATAATAGCGCAAAGAAGAAGTGAACCCAACAGACTGGCCAATTATGTAGTCGCAGAACATATGAACAGACAGCGGGCGGTGTTCACAACAATGAGGGCTACGTCAATACCATTTCCACAATTGACAGAAGAAGACGTCATTCTACTCAGTTTGGGCACATACCATTTAAAGCTCGCTAGATCATATGTGGCCGAGCATTTGCGAGGTGGAGATGGTATAATTATATAATATTGAGGTATCTTCGAGCTGTAGCCCTAGTATGTCGCAGCATGGGCTAGTAACCGAAAACTGCTCGTTAATTAGAGGCCGCATATTATCGAGGCACGTGTCGAATAAAATATATTACACATATATTTTAATCAAGGTTAATGTCCAGGGCAGAGAAGCCATCGAAGCGTATTATTGCTCCTGCATGACGGGTATGAGAACTCTAGGTGCATGTGCCCATACTATTAGCATAATATGGTACTTAGGTGTTGGCAGGCACCTAGATAACTTCGTAGGTCCGGCAAGTGCCTGGGATGATATAATCATTGAAAGTAACAATACAATTTAATAAAACTGTGCTATTTAAGATTGATAGTTCTTATTTAATATTTTTTCTGTATCAAAAACCAACGATAGGAAGCTATATCGCTCTCTAAAGACAGAAAAAATGACTGGTTACCTATTTATTTAGTCCAATAAGCAGAAAAAGTGCGATTATTGGCAATTAAAAATGTTACAAAGAAGTTATCATAACTTCGGTCTTTCATTCATTCATTCATTCGTTCACTTATTTTCGAGTTACTCAATTAGGCCTCTTCTAAATTACACCTAGTCTAAAATGCTACAAAGTGGGTACGGGTTCCATACAAAATTACCCATTGTTCTTTAGTACAGGCGTGTCTACATTGGCGTTAAGTAAATTAATACCGGAAACGTGTAGAGTAATTTATAAAACGCTTCGGAAAGATTATATGAGGGTAAGTAAAACATTTTGTAAATCAGTTATATACCTACTTATATAATTTTTATCAGTCACAATAATTATAATTTTTATCAGTCTCAATAATCACAGTACAATCAGTTAAAATTAATAACATAATTATAATTTTTATCAGTTTCATAATCACAATATAATCAGTTAAAATTAATAATATAATTATAATTTTTATCAGTCTCAATAATCACAGTACAATCAGTTAAAATTAATAATTATTTATTATAATTAGTTAAAATTCTTATAGTAATCTCTTAATAAACACTGAGATTCATCTAGAAGAGTTACATCAGTTTTTTCGGTTTCCAATGTAGGTTGAAGAGACGAATTGTTTGCAGCGTCCGTGTGTACCGAAGTAGATGATGATGGTGAAGATATAATGATAGTTTTATTGCACTGCTTATCACAAATATCTGTTGAATCAGTTAATTGATTTAAAACTGAATGTATAATTGTTTCCGCATGTAAGGCTTGAATACTATCCATTTTCTCCAATTTTTTGGAAATGGTTATTGCCAAAGCATCATATTCTGTCACTTTTTTTTTTTAATGCTTCTGTACATACTGTCATGAATTTAATCTGAGTATCTATCACACTTGGTTTCGTTTTCCTCTTCATACCTCTTGAGGCTGATCCTAAAGATGAAGGTGATTCCTGAAACAATACAATTTATAATAAAAGTTGACGAAACATAATTTTATTGGTTTTTTTTCAGTTTCCTACGAGCAAAGAAGAATGGTTAGAAATTGCTAAAGGCTTTCAAAATCAGTGGAATTTCATTAATTGTGGTGGAGCTCTCGACGGAAAGCATATTCGAATTGTACCACCGGCAAATTCTGGTGGAAAATATTATAATTACAAAAACTTTTACAGCACGGTTTTATTAGCTTTGGTAAATTCAAACTACGAGTTTATTCTTGTAGATATTGGTAAAAACGGCAGAATGTCAGATGGAGGTGTCCTCGAACACACGGAATTTCACAAAAAAATGATAAGAAATCAATTAGAGGGTAGTTCTAATTGATTGACAAAAGTGAGAACGTTAACAATTTAAACTATGTTTTTATTGGTGATGAAGGTTTTGCACTCAAAGAAAATCTCTTAACGCCCTATGCACAAAGAGAACTTGATCATGACAAACGGATTTATAATTAAGACTCTCGCGCGCTCGCAATGTTGTCGAAAATGCATTCGGTATAATAGCCTCTAGATTCCAGATATTACGTACACCCATTAACATGAAACCCGAAAACATATGTTACATAGTACTAGCAATATGTAGGATCCACAATTTTCTAAGAAAGAGAAGTAATATGTACATATCGGCAACGACAGTAGACAGAGAAAGTATTGAATCTGGACGCGTTAGTGAAGGAGACTGGCGAAGAGACAATTTCGACCTAACTAGATTGGACAGACCTTCAGTCAGGAATGTCTCAACTTTGGCTAAACAGAGCAGAGATGAATACAAAACATATTTTAATTCAGTAGGTCGTGTGCCTTGGCAAGAAACTATGATTAACGCTGGTAGAGCATAACTTTATTCAGTGTACCTATAGGTTTATGGACGTAAGTTGAGCGCTGATTAAAGAGGCAGAAACAATAGGCTAGTTGCCGTAAAAAATGTAATTAGTCCGTCTTTTCGATTATGCAAAAATAAGGGGCACGTATTTTTTTATTTGTAAATTAAACCAAAAATGACAAAGATATAGCCCATTAAAGTTACGTGTATCGTCCGTCACCCCGTGCGAAAAAATGCAGCACGACGCGCCGTTATTTTTTGTTTAATCGAAAAATGAAAAAAATACGTGTCCAATATTTTTTAATTATCTAAAATACGGACTAAATAAAATGTAGTTATTTTGACCCTGGAAACTACCATAATGCGCGCAGTGACCAATAAAGTTGCCGCTACCTATACATCAACTATATTAACTGTACAGTAAAAATTTACAATATATTGTGTTTTTATTTACCACTTACCTCTACAATTATGTGGTCAGAGTTTGGCAGTGACGTTACATTCGTAGGCTGCTGAGATGTTGGCATGTCGTCGTTGATATAATGTTGTGAGGATGGTGTGTCGTTTGCAAAATCGTCTAAAGTTTCAGCTGTAGACTCGTCCGTCGGCATGTTAGACACGCTTGGGGTTGGTAGTTCTTGGTCTTTTGTGAATAAAAGTAGGTCAAAGTACCAAAGAGTCGGTTTATAAACATCTTCTTGGGAGCTTCCACTTTTGTTCCGTGTCTCCGTTACTTTCTTCAATTCTTTGCGAAATGCACCTCTTAAATTCTGTATTTTTTTGCTGACGAAATCGCGATCAGCTGAAACAAAACCTACTGACTTGCAAAAATCAACGAGCTCGTCATATGCTTTGTTTCTCATATTCCTTACTTTTTATCTTCCAGAGACACGGATGTTCACGGAACAAACGAATGAACTCTGTGATAGCTTCGACGCTCCAAACCGCCATTTTTGTAATTTACGTTTATACTTGATGCGCGCGTAAAATTGTGAGACATGCGCTCGTGTCGATATGCCAGATCGGACTGTTAGACCCGCACATCTACACGTACAGTTCGGTGCGAGGGATGGAACGGCGCGTGCTGTTTCCCGCGATCCGAACTGTACGTGTGGAGGGCGCTAATAGCGCCCTCCACACGTTTTTTCCTCCATTCATTTTTCCACTGGGCCCAAATATCTCTATAGATTTTTTGTACCAAGTGCCCCCGAGTCCTAAGATCATTTTCTGTTTCAAAGATCGTTAAGGTAGGCCCACTTGCAAGAAAGTGTGCCGGGGTTAAAAAGTCTATGTCCTCGGGATCCTCCTTCAAAGGACAAAGAGGTCGAGAGTTTAAACAACCCTCGAGTTGAGACAGGAGGGTGCTATATTCTTCGTAGGTGAGTTTTTGCTCACCAACAACACGCCTAAGATGATGTTTTAAACTTTTAACCGCAGCTTCCCAAAGTCCGCCAGCAGAAGGCCATGACGAAGCATTAAAATGCCACTCAATGTTCATTTCTGCGACGTTAGATAATGTTTCTTGGCTTGATAAGATTTCTGAGATTTCTAAGATTTCTTGTTTTCGGATCTTGTTAGCTCCAATGAAGTTAGTTCCTTGATCACTGTAGATGTGCCCGGGAACTCCTCTTCTGGCTGACATACGTCTGAGCGCTGCAAAAAAAGCCGACGCTGTGAGATCAGGTACGAGTTCTAAATGCGAGCCTTTGTAACCATACATATGAATACTGCAACGTATCCTTTATCTGTTTTGATGCCGCGACCTTTGTTCGCTTTCACCAAAACGTGTCCAGTGTAGTCAATACCGGTATGATAAAAGGGTGGACTAGGATTTAATCTGGATGAATGCAAGTCACCCATGAGTTGATGTTTTAGAATGGGATCGTGTTTTCTACACTTTACGCACATTCTTAATCGTTTTTTTGTAGCGCGGTTTCCTCCAATTATCCAGTAATTTTGTCGTATAAATCCACTCGTCATTTTCATTCCGCCATGGAATACTAATTTATAGGATTCGTCTATTATAAGATCAGCTAATTTAGTTTGATTTGGCATGATAATGGGATGTTTCATTTCGGGATCTAAACTCGAATGTTTTAGCCATCCACCGACACGGAGTACTTCGTGACTGTCTAAGATAGGATTGAGATTCAAGGTCTGGCTTTTTTTGCTTAAAGGTTCACCTTTTTCAAGTTGAGATATTTCCTTGAAAAAGTATTCTTGTTGCACATGTTTTATTAACATTTCCGTTGCTCGTTTGAGGTCATGCAGACTAAGATAGTTTTCACGCTTCTTTTTGTAAATTAAGATGTCGTTGAATTTGTTTACATAGGCTAAAACTCGGATGATTTTCTTGTAACTGCTGTATTTCTCTAATAATTGTTTTATAACGGAATTGCTAGAGTCAGCAGTAATAGTGTTTACTAGCTTTTTCTTTCTGAGATCTTCAGTTGTTTTATATAAGATGGGTTCAGGATTGTTTTCAGGATTGTATTGAGGTAACCAATCGGGTCCGTGCCACCAAAGTAAATGATTTGCTAAATGGGATGCAGTCAGACTACGGCTAGCGCAATCTGCGGGATTCTCTTGGGATTTCACATACCGCCACCTATTTTTTGGGATAATTTCGCAAATCATTTTTACTCGATTGGCAAAAAAGGTTTCCATTTTTCTGGTTCACCATTTATCCATCCTAGTACTGCCATGGAATCTACCCAGCCATAAGCGTGGATTTTGAGATCAGATACGGATGAGATGTGCAGGTCGTTCAGTAATGATTGAGGTCTGAGATCCCTGATCTAGAAGAGCTCTCATTCTTTCGTAAGATCCGTCAGCTGCTTGAACCTTGATAATTGCTGTCGCGAGGAGTATTTCTGTAGGATCAATTTGCATAGATACTAAGGTGTTCATACCTTGCTGAGGTGGAGATTTTGTAATAGTGACCGTATTCGGCCCCGATCGCGAAGCATCCGAATTAGCATTTCTTGACGTAAAACATTCATGTAGAATCGTATTGTGGTCTTTATTGCACTCTTTACACTTTACTTCCGAAAGGCATTTTCTACCTTCGTGATAGTGCAAACAGTTGATACAAAGGTTCAAATTTGCGATTGCGTTTCTACGAGCCGATGGATGCATTTTTGCCAGCTTTTGGCAATTTTGTATGCGATGATCGCTTGCATTGCAAATAGGTACCACATTGTTTATGTCTTTCGTTATTTTTCCAATCGGACTTTGACGATTGCGAAATGACCTTTTTTTTTTTTTTTTGTGTGGGGAAATCCTCATGGATATACTCCGTCTGGGGAGACGGATTATTATGTCGGACTCTTACCGACTAAAACCCCACAGTTCCTACCGTTACCATGACTGGAGGGCCCGGGATACAATAAAATTCACGCGCACCCCCGACTGGTATCAGACCGCCATTGCTAGCGGGCTCCACCTCTTAGTGTGGCCACTTCAACGACCTCACATGCTCCATTAAAGGCACACATGGAACTGCGCACCACGTCTTTTCGGCCTGGCTGGTCAGGCGACTACTCAGCCCCAAGTAAGTCGCCCGCAGGCCCCTCCTTATGGTGGCCGGAGATCATTTAGCGCCCTTCGACGCCCAGGTGCCCTTCTGTTGCGGTTGGATTGAGAGGTATGCTCTCTCTCCCTCTCCGCCGCCTCCTTTGCGTGCATCACCTCCTCGCAGAAAGAGGCGATGGCATCCCACGCGTTTTCGCTTCCGACTATGGTTTTAACTACGGACGGAAGCGTGAGATCATCTACGCGAAGTGCCGCAACGAGGGCACAGCGCTGTTGTGCCCAAGCTGAGCATTCCTCCAATGTATGCTGCGCCGTGTCCTCGGAGCAGTCCACGCAGTGGTGACAAATGGGCATCCGCTCCCGACCTATGCGACGCAGGTACTTTCCAAAGCACCCGTGTCCAGTGAGCACCTGCGTCATTCGAAAACTGAGCGCACCGTGCCGCCTCTCCAACCATGCTTCTAGAACGGGCCTTACGGCCACTATCGTGGCGTGTCCCCATCTGGGATGCGCCAGTCGCTGGCTCCATTCGGCTACCAGGTTCTGGTGGAGCTCGACTCTTCGTGCCTCTATTTCTCGCGGAACCGGCCGCTGATCGCAAGCTAGGTTTTCCTTTCGCCAGCGATAGAGGGACGCAAGAGATTTCGCATCCAAATCCCAGGGAGTTGATCCGGCCAAGAGCGTTGCTGCCTCGTAAGAAATCGTGCGATAACCCCGTATCACCCTGACGGCCATCGCTCTCTGCGGTCTTCGCAGTATTGCGGCATTGCGGGCCGTCAAGTTGTCTGCCCACACGGGTGCCCCATGTAGGGCCATGGACCGCACGATCCCCACGTAGAGCCTCCGACAAGAGGCGTTGGGCCCTCCTAAATTGGGCAAAAACCGTGCAAGAGCAGCTGCAACCCGCATCAACTTGGGGACAAGACGCTGCATGTGCGGCTCGAAGTCCCATCGGCTGTCGAGAACGAGTCCTAGATACTTCATCGTCGACTCGACACCGATGCGGACGCCTCCTACCACTATATGTTAATCCCGCGGTGGCTTATTCCGAAGCCCATGAAAACAGAGGGCCTCAGACTTGTGCAAGGCCACTTCGAGACCCAAACGCCGAATCCTTCCAACGACCTGTGCAACCCCTGCCGTGGCCAGTATTGCCGCCTGGCGATGCGTTTGCCCCCGGGCCATCACCAGGGTGTCATCAGCGTAGCATATTACGTCTACGCCCTCGGGAAGTGCACCGCGCAGCACCCAGTCGTAACCAATGTTCCACAGCGGTGGCCCTAAGACCGAGCCCTGTGGGACACCGCACGAAGTCTCTCGTTGACTCCATCTTTCCCGACCTGGAAAAACTACGGTTCTCTCCGTTAAATAGTCCCCGATAATTTGACGGAGATACGTTGGCACGCGATGGTATACAAGGGCCTCCCTAATGCAACTCCAGGGCAAGGTATTAAAGGCGTTTGCTATATCTAAAGATACCGCCAAGACGACTTCACCCTGGGCAACTGCTTCCTCCGTTAAAACTTTTACTCGCATGATTGCATCCACAGTAGAGCGACCTCGGCGAAAGCCAAACAATTATTTGACAAATCTAGCCCTTCGCCAGTGCTGGACAAGGCGGTCGGCAATAATTCTCTCCAGTAGCTTACTCGTCTCGTCCAAAAGCACAATAGGCCTGTATGCTGACGGGGAGTCGGAAGGGCGCCCCTCTTTCTTCAGCAGGACCAACTTGCCAGCTTTCCATCGCCGTGGAAACTGACCCCGCTCGAGGCATGCACTAAGAAGTCTCACAAATCTGGGCCAAAGTACCCGCATTGACAAGGCCAGCGCACGGCCCGGTATTCCGTCCGGTCCTGGCGCAGTGTTTTTGGCTTGTAGCCGCAAAAGCCCAGCCCTCAGTTCTACCTGGGTCACTTCAGGTATGTTTTCCTCAACATCCATTTCGACGGCGTCTCTGTCGTAAGTTGCAAGAGGCGGTATCATTGATGGGGGCGTGTGTTCCGTTCTTGAAGGAAACAGAGCGCAGACGACCTGATCAAGGAGTTGTGGCTGAAGACTCTGGGTAATTGGAGGAATCCAAGGTCTCAGTTTGTTCCTAACCATAAGATAAGGGCGCCCCCATGGATCTTCGTCCAAGGTCGCAATCAACTCCTCGCGGGCTTGCGTCTTAGCCCTTTCAATCGCCGATTTCATGGCTTCCTTTGCAGCTCTGTATCCTTCGTAGAGTTCCGCCTCTATGACATCTGCATTTGGGATGCGGATCCGCCTCCTTCGGTGCCTGGCATATAACGTTACGTAACACAGGCGTTACGTAACTGTGCAATCTCCTGCGACCACCAATATACCTGACGTTTGGCAGGTCCGCGCTGTGACCGTGGTATAGACGCATCACATATAATGGACAGTGCCCTTTGAAGCCACTCCACCTCATCGTTGATATCGTCAGGCCTTTCACCCCGCGCATCTGTTCTTCGGGAACCCCATGCCGTTGATTTAGCATTAAAGTCACCAAGGACCAACACGGGAACAGGGTGGCACCGACTGACCACAGTGCCCAACTCTGCTATAAAGCTCTGAAAGTCAGCGAGGGACCTGTTAGGAGAATGGTATACACCGACCACTACGATCTCTCCAGCATGTGCTGCTACAAAGCCTCGCCCTCTGGTGACGTTCTCAAAAGATGGAAAGTCAATGGAAGCCCGTAATACGAGCGCTACCAGACTGTTGACGTCACTCATCCAGTCATTTCTGGGTAGGACAAAGTAAGGCTCTGCAACCACAGCAATATGAATCGACCACTGTGCCATGCTCTGGAGAAGTAAGTCCTGAGCCCTGGCACAGTGGTTGATATTACTCTGAAGCACACTTAGATATGGGGCCATTATACAAAGTGCGTATCTGTACTCTCCATCCCGATAACCATTTGCGTGGCTTCTGTTGCAGCTGACTGCTGCGACGACGACTTTAACTGAGAAACAGGCATTGCCACCATACTTAGTCCTTCCTTAGCACTATTCTTAGGCGCAACACAGGCCTTACTGCCCGCCCAATGCTCCGCAGACTTTCCTTCTGCCGTACATATAAAACAATGCGGCGCGGCTTCACAGGCTTTCGCTATGTGCCCGGGCTGACTACAGCGGTAGCACAAATTGCTACGATCAATCGCCGATGTGCAACGCGCTGCGACATGACCACCTTCAAGGCAACGGAAGCACCTAAATGGTCTGGCAGCAAGCAGTTTCACCTGTGCAGACACCCAACCCACAAGTATTCTACGGCCTTCAATAATTTTATTTGCCGCTGTGACCGGATAACTAACGACTGTCGTCCTCGAGCCAGCCACGCCAGGACGAATCTCCGAAGCTTTAACAGTCTCGGGGGCACACTCTCCGACTCTGACGACTGCTGTCACCACTTCATCAGCCGTGACGGAGTCGTCTAAGCCCGATATTTTAAGATCAACACATTTAGTGGGCCTAGTCACTTGGATCTCTTCGCCAAAATATTCCTTTAATTTTTCGGCCAGTGCATCTGCTAGTGGACCACTTGAGGCACCTGACAATAGCAGCATGCGAGCACCTGTCGCTGCATTTTTTGTGCGCAGGCCCGTGATGCCAAGGTCCTCGATGCGTATGCTCTCCTTGGCTCTACCTAACACATTAGCATAGCTAACCCCTTTCGCTGCTGCCTCAGGCTTCAACGTGATTATAACAGCCGTTGATCGTGGGGCGCGAAGTCTAGCGGCTTGTTTACTCGCCTCTGCTCGTTGTTTACCCTCCTTCTTCTTGGCTTTCTTGCGAGCCTTTTTATTAGCCTTTTTTTCCCCTACTGTTTGCCACTGCTGCTGCTGCGTTCCAAAAACCTAAGAAACAGAGCTAGTTTGCCCAGCTTGGTTTGCCGAACCTGCCCTATTTCCCTGCTTTGATTTCTGCGCCTTCGAGGGCACTGACTTTAGTGGACCCACGGAGGTTAACGCAGCCTGGGTTGGTACTGCCGTTTTAGCTGCGTAAGTTGGCGCCACCGATGGCGCTTGCTGTATTCCATGATCTGCCGCCAGTGGCGGACGCAGAAGCCTTCCTTCCAAGGTGGAGTATCTTGTGTTAATGCTAAGAATGGCTTCTTCCAGACGGGAAATTCTTACATCTGTCGGAGTTTCCGGTTCTTGATGTGGCTTTTGCTGCCGCTCCTTATCCAACTTTGCAATATGGGCTCGTATGTCCTCGAGCTCCTTCTGTTATGAGCCACCTGTAAAGTAAGGCGGTCATTTTCTGCCTGAAGCCGTGTTGTCTCAGCGGAAGACGTGCGCTTACTCAGCGCCTCTACGGCCTCTCCTATAGCGGTTAATGCCATTTTAAGGGCTCGCTGGTCAGGCCCAGTTAAGCCCTTAGATACTTTACGCACCCTCTGCACCGTCGCTACAGCGTTTTGGACTTTGGTGTTCAAGCCTTCTGCCGATAAATCAGATAGTTTATCCTGTTCCTCCTCCGTTAGTTCTTTTCGGCCCTTTATGAAACTGCTAGTTGCAGGCCGACCCCTCCCTCTTCGTGCAGTACCGACTTTAGAAGCCGGTGCCGCTTCGTCACCCGAGGTCGAATCTGACCTCAAAATCTTCGCCTCATTGCGAAATGACCTGGTTTGTCGAATAGGTGTTGTTATTCTGTTTGAAACGAGAAATAAATCCTTTCGAATGAGATTGTTGGTTATTAAGATACCCTTTAGATGATGAAGATGCGATTGAGATGACTTTTGAATGAAGGGTTCTTGTTCCTTCCGTGAAGTTTCCAGCGACGTAACTTATTTGAAGATGTTGGATTAATTTTACCGGCTCGCCCTTGATCTTACTTTTCAGGAACTGCATTTTTTTGGGCGTTCAATAAAGATGGATTATTGTGTACAGTTTCTGTAAAAAGATCTTTGAAAGATATCCAGGACGTATAACTTCCTTCAAAAGTAGTTATTTCCATTTTTGGGGTCGATTTTTCAATATGAGCCACCGACCACATCTTTAATATCCCTTTTCAGAGTTTTATAATATTTCTCGTAGTTCGAGAATTGCTCGTCGTACTGGGCGTTGGAGCCGTTGAGCTCGTTGTCCAGTTCCCAGTGCAGGGTGTCAATAGCTGCCCAACGAGTTTTTAAAGTTTTTAGGATGTCATCAAACTCCCACTTTTCAGAGATAAGATTGAGATCAATGTCAGCAGCTTCTCTTGAAAAAGCCCTAAAATTAGTAGCATGTTTCTTTAAGAGGTCTTCTATATTTCGCTATCCTTAGGAGGATTATTTTGAGATGAGAGGTTCGAGGTTTGAGATATTGAAGATGGTTGAAAAGTAGGGGGTTTCAAAACAGGGACTTATAATTCTGAATGGCTGTTTTAATATTGCTATATTTCACCTTCATTTGATCATACTGATCGGTAGTGAAATACGCATGAGATCGATCACCAAAGGATAACAAATTCATATGATTGTTATGAAACTCCGTAAAATATTGCTCTAGGCTTTCTAATCGTCGACGTAGGTAGTCGGGGGTCTTACGCTCTGCTCCATCTTTGTTGAAGTTGGAGTAAAGTCTATCTAAGCCTTCAATGATTTGCTGTTGAGTAGCTAAAATGTCTTCCATTGTAGCCATAGTTAGTGAGAAGAAAGATACCTTACTTGTAGGGTTTCTTCGGGGTCGAACAAGATCGTAAGATGAGATGAGTGGCGCCCTCCTAGGTACCGGGATTGACCAGGATCACGAGATGAGACAAAGTGGCGCCTTCCTAGGCACCGGGATTGAACAGGATCACGAGATGAGGCAAAGTGGCGCCTTCTTAGGCACGGGGATTCAACAGGATCACGAGATAACGCACACTTTATGTTCCAAGGTTTTTAATTGCGTCTAACGAAACCGGTAAAACGCACACACAAAAGAACAAAACACAAAGTTTTGCCCACGCGTTTCGGTCCCGCTAACGTGCTCGAAGGACCAATGTTCGGGGCTGGATTAAGATAGAGATAAAGGATGAGATAAGAGATGAAAGTCAGTTTAAGGTTAATAAATTCACTGTATTGTCAGTTTCCACACAAATGTAAGATTAAGATTAATTTATGCTAGGATGAAAGGTGGGGATTATGAGTCACGCGCACGGCATGTCGCCGAATTACGTACTGAACTATTGCGGTGTTAGTGCAATAATATAAATGATGGAAACATACTGAGCGGGTGGCGTTATAATGATGATCCAGGTAAACGTGCTGTACGGTGGTTGACCCGTACAGATATTTTGTGAAAAATGGGTTAACTATAAAAAATGCTCCTTTTTTAAAAATCAAATAACGTTTTTAGGCTATGACATTTCCAAACAAAGCCTGCCAAAGTCAATGCATCAATTAAGACAATTCTAAAAATTCATTAAAAATGGTGCGCTTCTCTGCAAACCATTGACTAGTTTATTGAAAAAGGGTGCGATCTGCCAATGGGGGGCCGAACAAGATCAGGCTGTAGCACGGGTGAAGGATTCATTGATTGCAAATGCGGTGCTCAACGTCTTTGACTCTAAATTACCCATACATTTATATACGGACGCTAGTCGTGCTGGCATAGGATGCATTTTGTCGCAAGTCAGTAGAAACGGTGAAAAACCAGTATATTTTTATAGTCGCCAAACAAGTGATGATGAAAAGAAGTACCATTCGTTCGAATTGGAGCTTCTGGCAATTGTTTCCGCTTTACAAAAATTTAGGCATTATTTCGACGGTCCCTACGTATATAAAGACATGTCGAAAATGGCATTTTTTTTTTATTGTATCATTGGCTTTAGATTATCTATGCGCGCATACTGACACACGATTTTTTTTTTTTTTTTTTTATTTACCTTGTTTTACAAATCGTATAAAAGAACAAGTATTATAAATACAACGAATAAGTGTCGTAGATGCGGACATCTATACATATCTTTTTGTACGGTGTTTTAAAATGCGTGCCACTCGGTGCGAACGCGGTCTTGTCAGACTTATCGCCATTTACGGGAGTTCCCCGAATGAGACAGGTCGATGCTTGTTTGTGTGATGAAACAATATTAATGTTTTGATACAGTTTAGATTTAGTGGTGTGTTATTTAGTTATAAGTACTCTTTATTACCTCCAACAATACTATAAAATATGAATAACAGCAGATCAAAGTTATTGGTGGATATTGCAAACTCCAGAAATAATGTTATATGCGTTTCTGAAGCACAAGATTTAATTAACTATATCGATAAAGCTAATGAGGGTAAGTAGTAATCCAAATAAGTATACATTAAACGCTTAATAATACCCAAAACCATTATAATAATATATTTGTTGTTTTTAAAACCTAGAATGGCAGATTATCAGTGTAGAAGCGGTCATATCAGACATGTCCGCTTATACTATGACTTAGTATTTACGACAATTTTTTTTCACAAATAACAATAATAAATTGTATGCTTCTTTCAAATATTTGATTTCCTAAAGAATTGTTACAAAGAAAACAACTTCTTATTGTTATCAAAGTAAATGAAGTTATGTCTTACAAGTTTGTTTTTACACGTAACTTTTAATATTTTTATGGATTTGTTATTATTTACGGTTACTTACTGTACAATAAACATTTTTTTTTGTGAAGAGATTTGTGTTCCTCGGTGTAAATGATTACTTATAGCTTGATTTTTTTTAGACTCACGTCGTGTTTCTACCGAAAAAAGTATTTTAATGGATCTTGAGGAAGTTTCCAACGACGAAAATCAAGTTATTGAAGCACTCAGTGACGGAAAACAAAACCATACAGCAACTAATATATTATCGCAAAGTGATTTAAATTATATAATTGATACGGTAGGGGAAATTTCGAATGACGGAATTGAAAATTGCTTTCTAGACACACCTGTTTGTGAAAATGAAACACCCCGACACATACCTGAAAATGATAATGACCCACCTATTTGTGAAAATGAAACACCACAACAAGTACCTGAAAATGATAATGAAGAATCTTTGGTTACAACACCAATGCCAAGTCCATGCAGGACCTTTGGGGACACCGTCTGTGAGTTTAACTATTTGAGTGAGAGTAGCGCTATTTTTTCTGATGCCACCTTAAGATCAAGCCCGTTAGGATCCAGCGAAATGTCTGGTTCATCAACACCGCAACATCGAAAAAAAAAGCGTCAGTATGTGAAAAAAGCAATAACAAGAATCAGACTTACTAACAAATCTAACTGGCTAGATGAAAAAAGGAAGGTGCTCGTTAATTTGGGTGAAGCCCATACATCTCGATCTGGCAAACAACAAATGGCAAAACAAATAAAGGGTCCATGTTCATCTAACTGTCGATTAAAATGTTTTGAAAAGTTTGATATTCTATCTCGCCAAAATATATTTAAAACATTTTGGAATCTAGGTGACCATTCACAGCAGTGGTCGTTTATCGCATCACATATAAAAGAAATAAGAAAAAAACAATGGACACAGGATTCCAAGAGGTTAAATATTTTTAAGTTTTTTTTGCCGCTTTTATCTGGTAATGGTCACAAAGAAAAGATTATGGTATGCAAAACCATGTTTAAAAATACATTTTCCATAAGTAACACTTTTATACAATCTGCCATCGACAAGCATGATAAAAATACGGGTATTTCTATTAAAGATATGAGGGGATTTCATTCAAATCATCCAACTATTATAAATACGCCAATGAAAGAAAGTGTAATTCAACATGTTAAAAGTTTTGCGCCCATAGAAAGTCATTATATTCGCAAAGACTCAAACAAACAGTATTTAGATTGTGAATTAACTTTTAAAAAAATGTACGACCTATATACTGTATGGTGTAAAGAACTGAATTTAACTGAAAATTTTGCTACTTCTGTAAGACAATACAAAGATATTGTTAACAAAGAACTAAATATAGCTTTTCACTTACCCAAAAAAGACCAATGCGATCTGTGCCATGCAATGAAAAATAACACCTCGCCAACTTATGACGATAAACTGAAACATAAGTCACACATTGATAACAAAAAACTAGCCAGGGAATTGAAAAATGTTGATAAAATTGAAGCTCAATCGAATCCTTCCGATATTTGCACAGCGATGTTTGACTTCCAAAAAATAAATAACACTCCACATGGCGAAATCAGTGTGCTCTATTATAAAAGAAAATTATCAGTATATAATTTCACTGTTTTTGACGCTGGATTAAACATAGCTACTTACGTGTTACATGTGGGATGATACAGTTGCTAAACGTGGCGCCAATGAAGTGGCTAGTTGTTTGTTTTCTTTCGTTGACAGCAAGGTTAAAGCTGGCGTCAAAGATTTTGATTCTGGTCAGACAACTGTGCTGGTCAGAACCGCAATCGCATTGTTTTTTTTTTATGTACTTATTTATATGCGAGCGATAGATTTAAGGTAAATGTGTCCCATTGATTCCTAGAAAAGGGCCACACCCAAAACGAGGCGGATAGCGTTCACGCATTAATAGAGCGAACAGCAAAAAATAAACTAATTTCACACCAGATGAATGGTACACACTGGTTCATTGGGCTAAACAGAATAGTCCACCATATACAGTTGTAGAAGTAGACCAAGACTTAGTCTTGGATTTTAAAGCTTGGCTGCATACTAAAAACTGGACAAAAGATACAAATTCAGAGAAAATTTCTTGGAATAAGGTAAGAGAAGTAAAAGTGCAAGGGAATATTCCAGACATAATAGAATTTAAGTACGACTTTTCTGAAGAAAATTATAGAAAACTTAACTGTAGCAATCATTTGAAATTGACTAGAAGGAGGAAAAAGAGGGAACAAGAACTAATTCTAGAGAAGGTGTACAATAATCCTATTCCTATCACTGAAGTTAAATATAAAGACTTGATTAGTTTATGCGATACGTTGATTATTCCAAAAGTATCATGACTTCTATAGAAACCTTAAGCATAGTGAGGAAGAACAGGGCAATGACGAAGAAGATTGTTAAATTTATCTTTAATTTTTTATACATTTTGTTTTGTTATTTAACTACTAAGGGAACTTTATTAGTAATAAGATGAATCAGTCTGAATAAAGCTGTGATGATTGTTAAATATTACCAATTAGGTGTTAAAGATGAGGCCCATACTCAAACAATTCTGTGATGATTATTAAATTTTACTAATTAAGTCGATAGGTAGTTAATTAAGCGGAGGTACCTACTTAATAAAACTGTGATGATAATTAAATACTAGGTACTAATTGCATTGCTAGACATGATTAGGCTGAGGCACATGCTTAAAATTAAAATTATTAATTGCTAATATTAGACAACAGTGATTTTTTATGTTAGTTCCTACTTCAGTGAGTCTATAGGTATGTACCTATTATTTAGATGCTAAGAAGATTGTTATTTAATAATAAATAATGTTGAATTTATAAATTATAAACCTTGTTTAATTAATAAAACACAAACCTGATAATTTTAAAAGACATGTCGTTATTTACATTACAAGAATAGTCCTACCCCAAATGACTAAAACCACGTATAAAGTGATATGTCTTCATTGAAGTACTTTTTATATCCATGGGTGACGATTTCAGGATGTTTAACGTATTGATTTAAAAATAGTAACATAATCCTACATTTTCATAAAACATTTTATTTAAATTCTATATCAGACACTGTTTTTTTGTTTCCTGCGTATAAAAAGGTAACATAGACGTGACTGACATACTTCTATTTTATTATCGGCGTAGAAACGGTCATCTATCAGTTTTTTCAAGAAAACTTAAAAAAATAAAATATGTGTAAATAGCATTATAAAGCTCTTAAAACTGTTAAAATATTGTAGAAAGAAAATATTTATTATTTGTCATAGAATTATTTCTAGGGCGTGTTGAACACAAATTACGCTCTCCTGTAAACCTCGGTTTTTGACTTGACCTTATGTACGTAGGAACCGTCGATTTATTAGGATCGAGTTTTAAAATTACAACCGATTGCAATGCAGTACGACACGCTTTATGTAAAAAAGAAATAATTCCACGAATCAGTAGGTGGCTATTGTACACACAGGATTTAACGTTTGAAATAGTGCACAAGGCCGGGTCACAGATGCAACACGTTGACGCATTGAGTAGGAACCCTATTAGTACTATTGAGAATGTTTGTAATGAGGTAGAAAGCGTGAACACAATTACCGAAGGTGATTGGTTGCTAGCAGTTCAGTTGCAAGATCCTAGTATATGCAGTATTAGAGAGATATTACAGTCAGGCGAGGCCGAAGCGAATAAACATGTATTTAATCAATATGAGTTATTAGGAAACAAAGTTTATCGTAGAACCGAATTTGGCAGGCGTTGGTTAGTACCGAAAATGTGTATATGGTATGTGATTCGTGCCAACCATGATGATGTAGGGCATTTTGCAGTAGATAAAACTATCGAAAGAATTAAGTCAAAATATTGGTTCCCTCGTCTGAAGAAGACCGTTTCAAAATACATTCAAAATTGCTGAAATTGTTTCTACTTGCAAATTGTTTCCAATCTCAAAATTTGCTAGGCCATTTCACACACTTCACGTCGATCACATTTGTCCATTTGTTAATACTACACAACAAAATAGTTACCTCCTAGTGATAGTTCACTCATTTACCAAATTTGTTTTTATTTCGGCTGTAAAAAAATACCAAAAGGAAAGTCGTTACCAATGAATTGAATAAAATATTTAAAGTATTCGGAAATCCAAAACGCCTTATTTGTGATGCTGGGAGTGCTTTTACATCCAAATTATTCACAAATTATTGCAAAGATAAAAACATAAGGCTTCACATAATTGCTACTGCTGTTCCGCGCTCAAAGGGCCAAGTCGAGCGCTATAATCAGACAATTTTAGAAGCATTGCGTAGTATGAGTGCTGATACTGATAATAATAAGTGGGATCAGCATATTACTAGCATACCGCAAGGCATTAATAGCACAATTAATAAAACCACGTCAGCCGTGCCGAGTGAGGTTTTTT
This sequence comes from Lacanobia oleracea, assembly GCA_950371165.1. Taxonomy (NCBI): domain Eukaryota; kingdom Metazoa; phylum Arthropoda; class Insecta; order Lepidoptera; family Noctuidae; genus Lacanobia; species Lacanobia oleracea. The sequence goes on along the minus strand of OX493411.1, from coordinate 18,610,519 downwards.
TTTGGGTTCAGAATTCGAATGAATAATGACGCGATCACTGATGATAATGAGCATTCTATTGACATCACTGCGTTAAGGAATAAGGTCGATGCAAATATTAAAAGTAATGCTGAGCGACAAAAGGCATCTTTCGATTCCAAAAGAAAAGAAGGTTTTTACAATTTACAAGGTTGGAGACTTAGTGGTACTCAAAATACCGAGTCACACAAATGATGGTCAAAGCACTAAGCTGTTGCCCCTGTACAAGGGGCCCTTTCAAGTGACTAACATCTTGGGGCACGATAGATATCAAGTGGCGGACCTGAGGGGTGCTGAAAGATCTTCAAAGAGGTACGATGGTGTTGTCTGCGTGGAGAATATGGATCGGCGTCGCTGAAATACCGGATGTTGTCAGAGATACATAGGTACTTTAAAGTGACAATAAGGTAAATTTTATAATACTAACTAGCTCAGTTTGTTGTTTCTTATATATTTATTCAGACATCTTAAACATTTCCATTTCATTTTCTAATAGATACTGATTACTTTAAATCATTTATGTGGTCCAATGATTTCGCTTTAAACATGGTCTTATATAGGGTGTTCGGTAAAGGAAGCAACAGGCATCCGTTGTGAACGCTATTGTAGCATTACTGGTGATACACAACTAGATCGATACCAAGTGAACATTGGTCAAGTTCAAGCCACAGGCAGTAGCAGCATGTTAACCATCGATGGCATAACATGCTCTAATCTGTTCAAACACATTATCTTCAGTCCAATGTTAAAGCAGGTCATGAATGTACAGCGTTAATACAGCTTAAACTAATTTCTATTTAATATGTTTACAGCTTCTTCATTTGACAAAAACGCTGTTCGAGGACGAACGCGTGAGCAGGACGGCCGGATGTTGTCGCATCTACTTTTTCGTAACCGGAAATGCCGAGCGTGAATCGGAACGTCATCGCGTCATCGGAGGTTAGGAAGGGTGCGGCACGCCAACTCGTTTTTGGACACCGCTGCACAGCTCACTTTGCCACGCACCATCGTCGAGACAACACGTCAACACCAGCTCTCCGAGATATTTAAGTGTGAATAGGTATCGGTCAGAAATAATGTTGGCAAAACATTATTTCTAGACATTTTATTTTCTGTTTAAATATTCTAGTGCCTTTAACTGTTAAAAGTAATTTTATTTTAATAAATTATTATGATAAATGTATTTTAAATTAAAGTGTGAATCTAAATTGTTTGTGAAATATATTATTATAATCTTGCAATTAAAGAAGCAAAATTTATTCAACATTATACCTTCAAGATGTTATATATCCGTGATTGACAATAAACGCTTGCTATGATTTACTGACCGATCTGTTTTTCTATTATAAATTATAAGAGAGACAGGAAAGCAAGAATCCAATAAAAAGAAGGAAGCCGAAGAAGACTCACCAAAAAAAGCAAACTGAAACCAAAGACGCATAATATGAAAGACATCGAGAATGAAGACTCAGAATGCTTATCCTGTCATGGTTTATATTCAGAGTCCAATGATGGGTGAGTAAATTGTCAGGTTAGTGGAAAATGGGTGCATTGTGCTGGAGTAGAAGATAACGACGACAATGCTGTCCTCCCATATTTGTCCATTTTGCAAGGATAGTGACTAAATATATTATCATACCCTATCTTGCCTAGGGGGGTGCACCGTCTTACCTAATGGGTGGAGTAAGATGAAGATCGCATAATGTTTTTGCTCTGGAATATATTTTTTTAAGAAGATTTATAGTTTTGAGCTTTGTTTCATTAGATTTCACAAAGAGAAAGACTGATTATTTCAAAATAAATGTATCTAAGTTGTGAAATCTAAAAGTGTTGTTTTTATTTGTACTTTTCCTTAAGGACCCCGTCTCACCCCACCTTCCCTAACCGATTTTGATAGCACATATTTAACAAACAACGGTTATCAACCGGCCTGCCTACCAGACCTCCACAACCCATTAACTGGGTAACACGGTACTTCATGGCAGGACTGGAGTCAGATTAACTGGCTTCTGACTATCCGTAACGACTGCCAAAGATCTACAAATGACAGCCGGGACCAACGGCTTGACGTGCTTTTCGTGGCACGTAGAAAACTCGGTATGGTGAGATGGTCAACCATCCGCAAACCAACCTTGGCAAGCGTTGCTTAATCTTCAAGATCGACCCGTGCGGCTGTTATTATTTAGCCACGAGCTCCTCAGAAAGCTTATGAAACAGAATTAACACTACTTCGTTTCTGAAAGCTTATGAAACATAGTAGTGTTAATCTATACTAATACATAAAGCTGAAGAATTTGTTTGTTTGAACACGCTAATCTCAAGAACTACTGGTCCGATTTGAAAGATTCGTTCTGTGTTAAATTGCCCATTAATCGAGGAAGGCTAGGCTATATATTCACGCTAAGACCAATAAGAGCGGAGCAGTAATGAAAATTGTGATGCAGACGAAGTTACGCGGGTCAACTAGTTCCGTTATATTTAGGTCAAGTGTCAAAAACGTATTTAGGGTAAACTGCCTCAATATACAAAAAAAAACTCCCAGGTCTAAAGACTGTCTGGAAACAAATACTCTGGCAGGGATTTCCCAAATCGTTTTGTGCGTGTGGGTTATGGCCACCACGTACCGGTGGCGCATCGCCGTTTTTCTTATGGTCCGATGATGGAACGAGCTGGCTGAATTAAATTATGCGATTCCGTCGCACACCCCCCAAAATGCAACCGATAGAAAACCGACAGGCCAGCAACTCGGTGTCGATGCTCAAGACTTTGGACCTTCCATTACCCATGATCCTCTAGGCTCGTTTCTCAATTGACTCAAGAGCATCAAGCTGGTATCTAGCAGATCCGTCTCAAAGATAAGAGCAGTACTCCATACACGATCGAACTTGCGCTTGATAGAGTTTGAGCAGCTGTTCCGGCGTGAAGTACCGTCTCACCTTTGCTAGGATCCCAAATTTTTTGGCAGCCACTTGAGCCTTTGCTTCTATGAAAGGGCCAAATTGAGGATAGATGTCAACGTAATACCAAAAAGCTAAGTCGGTTATCGGCACGGTTACACCTGGAGCTGGGTGAAATTGGCTCCTTTTAGCGGAAAAAAGACACGCTTGGGTCTTAGCAGCATTGAAACTGACCATATTGGCATCGCCCCATTGAGAGACAGCCTGTAAAATCTTGTCGATTTTACAATAATTATAGCGACTAGATTTTGCACGCGACTTCGTACGCGCATATCCCGTTTTTCTTTTCCCCCGTCAGTCACTCAGCCAGTAATCGAAGATTTTTAAGTATATTGATTAATTGTTATTGCCAAGTAAAACACTAGTGTAATCAATTATTTTTTCAAAGTGAAAGTCATCAATAGTTATCATAACATACTCGTAAATGCTTGTTAATACGCACCTGGGTACATTTATGCCTTTCTGACATGGACGTAAAAACTATAGAATGCTGTTAGGTTTATTCTGAATCTCGTCAAACATGTACTAGGAAGAATCAGGTGGAGGTGTGCCTACAGCAGCATTCCCGACTACGCAAATAATTCTCAAACCTCATGTAATAGAAGAGGCGATTTCCATGAAACATTAATTCGGACTGTTACACTACCCGGAGGACCAGAAGTGTCGTTCTGTTAACATCTCATTGTGTAACGTTAGGAGAAGTGAACACGAAGTGAGCTGACAAACTATACGCACAAGATGGAATACCAGCTCACTTCACGCTCACTGCACACAACCAGTGCCGTAAATAGGGCGGTGCCACCGGTGCCCAGGCACAGGGCATAGACTTTGGGGGGCGCAAGAATGGCCAGACCAAGCAGGACTATTATTTTTTCGGTTTGCTCCTGATAAGTCCTGCACCCCTATTGCTCGATTCCAACACATACGTAACTACATGCCAGTATAAGTGAGTAACTTTTAGTGAGTGAGACACAGTGGGTGGTATAATAGGCGAAGGGTCCACTTAAATAGATCGTGCGCTTGTTTGCCCACATCAGTTCTGGTTCTTTAACAAAATAGGTTTTTCTTCCAAAATATCAGATAATTGGTCCACCAACACCAAGGACCTTGAGCTTTGTTTTATCACCCTAAATTAAATAAAGTAGGCCTATACATGGCGTACATAGCATTACTCTTGCTTATAGTTCTAGTGCCACGATTGGGTCTAAAATTTGTTTTTTAACTCATCTATATCGCCTATAGCTAGAATTGAGATAATTGTAACAGTGTTATATCACTTTAAGTAATAAAAAATCTGTAACTGACACCAAAATGTTAGTTGGGATAATATAAAAAAGAAACAAAGGCGCAGTTATAGAAGCTCGCACAGGACGCAGAAAAGTTTACGGCACTGCACACAACACTACACGGTGACATGTCGACAGAGTACACCGACACTCCGACAGAGGCTCTAGACCAGTGACATTCTGTCAGTGGTAGCGCGGTCGTTGTCTCGTGATCAATCCTACTATCCTACTTCCTTCTAATATTATAAATCAGAAAATAATAAGTCAGAAAAGTCATAAAAATCATTGAGAATCATTAAGTCAGAATGAACAGACTCCTTCTGGGTAAGCTCGCTCCATCGTAGACTCTGTCACTGACATCTCTGACCTAGACTAGAGTGAGGAGCAAACCCATAACAAATAAAAAAAATAACACTGCAAAATATTTCCCGAAGAGCATCGAAGCGACTACGTGTTAGTTGATTTTAGAAACTTATAATTTTTCCCCACCTCCTTCGTAAGTTATAAATGTTCTGACTCGAAGTGTACCAAGAAAGCAGTGCAGTGAAAATAGTTCTGGCGGAGGCCTCTGCCCAGCAGTGGAAAGTCACAAGCTAATTTTATATTACTGGCTGATATAATCACGTACCAACAATATGATTAGTGACAGAATGGTTTTTGTATGTTTACTACATAACACGATGAAAGCAGTTACCTGTCGTCGAGAGCGTTGCGGAGGATTTTGGAAATAAAACGCGGAGTCTTACTAAGATTGTCGTTTATTCAAGAATAAATGTTAAATATAATTCTTACATACTACATGATATAGTCTACATCGCTTTCGATCATAAACCTACCTTTTCTGTCAACCCTTGTTAGCTGACGTCAAAACACATGAAATGCCATGAGAACATGAAACTAACAGCTATGGCGACGACGGCGCCTGAGTGTTGAGCGCGGCCTTTTAACGCTAACTAACATGAAATATTCACTACTCTAATTCGAAATTGTCGGAGGAATGACAGTCACTGAAGTGACTAATATCGTCACTTCGATTATTTCATTAGAGACGTTACATTTACTTACGTAACATGTTATTTCTATAATATTATAATCTAGTGTTAAGAAAAATAACTCTACAGTACAAAACTTACGACTATAACTAGGTGCACACGGTGGCACTCGTCCACTGTTTCATCGCGTTATTGGCGTAATGTGCTGCTAGTGTAGTGACAGCTCAAGGGTTTACGATTCTCCTAATGGTTTATAATAAACTTTTATGAATGATTTTAAAAGTAAACTATTATTGTGTACTTACTCTTCTTCACAACGTCTAACAGAATAAACCCTATAACTTAAAAGGGTTCAATGTACTCATCATTATGAACAATGTTTACTTTGGAACTGGAAAATCGACTGTCCCACACATTTTTGTGTGCGGAATATAACTCAACAAAATATACTGAACAGCTGATTTTTTTTTTCGCAATTTTCGGGTTTGGTCCCATGGTAAAAGCGGTGATGAGTACAGTGACCCTTTTCAAATATGTGGTAGGTACCTACCTTATGCTAGTCATAGATTTCAGTAAGGGGGGGGGGAATATTGGGTCAGGTATCAGGATAAAAAAAGTTTCCACGCCGCACTTGAAGGCGCAGATTTGGATCTAGGCCGCATTCTCACCAAGTTTACCCCAGTGAGTTACCTACAGGGTACATTGTAGCTCTTCGCTAATAACTTGATTCACTTTGCTGTGCAGGTTTCGTAATATTTGTTGCGTCATCGTCTTGTCAGCACAGACACAGACGTCAGTGAGAGTGGTAGCAACATCGCATCGTTCACCCTCATAGCCTGCTGTGCACTGGCAGACCGGCTCGTCTTCTTCATTTAGGGAACAGTCACCATTGTTAAGACAATAACTATGGCACGCGTTCACTTCGCACCGTTCCCCAGAGTAGCCGGCATCACATCTGAAGCAATGAAGATAAATTAATAAAACAACTACATTTGAGACTATTTCTTACAAGTAAATAATGTGCGTCCATTACGCAATGTTTTGGACGCTCTGAAAGTTTAACCTTGACAACATTGTCAGCGGTGAAGGAAACACCGTGAGGGAAAATGGACTTCTAATTAATGCAAGTCGTTTTGAGAGAGCATGCTGTTGAATGCTTGTACCAGCCAGATATTCAGTAAAGTATTCATTTTCAATGCTAAAAATTACAAGGTAGAATGGAACAACAAATACCTGCAAGTACGTCGTCCCTCAGTACTGACACTACAGTTCCCCTGCATACAATAATCTTTGCAAATGGATACGTCGCATCTTTCTCCAGAGTATCCGCGATCGCAACTGAAACAGTGAGAATACAAGCCTGAAACCGTAAACTCGCTTTGAGCATTCTTGCTGATAAATGCTCGCACCTCCTCTGTACGAGCAGAGGCTTTGCCAGCATTAGGACAGCAACGAGCTGGTAAATATTAAAAAAAAATATCATTATCTATGCAACAAAATAAACAAGGTAGAATGGAACAACTAATACCTGCAAGTACGTTTTCCCTCAGTACTGACACTACAGTGTCCTTGCAAACAATAATCCTTGCAAATGGAAACGTCGCATCTTTCTCCAGAGTATCCGCGATCGCAACTGAAACAGTGAGCATACAAATATTTGTAACTAGTTGTTTGTGTGAAACAGTGAGCATACAAATATTTGTAGTGAAAGAGGTGCGTCCACTGTGCTGCGTTTTAGACGCTCGAAAAATGTATCTTAGAGAGCAGTATGACACTGCTCTGAAGGAAAAATCGTGAGAATACAAGTATGAAACCGTAAACTCGCTTCGAGCATGCGTGCTGATAAATGCTCGCACCTCCTCTGTACGAGCAGAGGCTTTGCCAGCATTAGGACAGTAACGAGCTAGTAGATATTTATAAAAATATAATTATCTATGCATCAAAATTACAAGGTAGAATGAAAAACAAATACCTGCAAGTACGTTTTCCCTCAGTACTGACACTACAGTTTCCTTGCAAACAATAATCATTGCATATGGAAACGTCGCATCTTTCCCCAGAGTATCCGGGATCGCAACTGAAACAGTGAGAATACAAATATGTATTTGTAACTAGTCGTAACAAGTGAACGAGGTGCGTCCGCTGTGCTGCGTTTTAGACGCTCGAAAAATGTATTTTAAAGAGCAGTATGACACTGCTGTGAAGGAAACATCGTGAGAATACAAGTCTGAAACCGTAAACTCGCTTTGAGCATGCGTGCTGATCACAGAACAGTAAAAGAGGTTAGAAGGGCCTTGCGGGCGTGGCAGGCGCGCCGCAATTAGGATCAGTAGATCATATTTCGACAAATCACCGGTTAACTATTGCGCTTATATTGTGACAGCAAACGGAGCTCTGCGAAAAAAAAAAAATGCCGGTTTGCGCTATCATAATGTGTCGAAAAAGAAGCCAGGCATGTAGTGTGGCTCGAGAAGGGATTTCTTTTCACAGGCAAGTCCAGAAACCTTAAAATACAGGAGATATTTGTAGTTATTGTAATAGTATTATGTAGTTTGTTGGCAAAAATTAAACTATCGCAAGCAGATACAAAATTATACATTGCTTGCAATACGTAGGTGTACCATCTTGAACAAAGCGGGCGATTGCGCAATGTATCTCGTTAACTGCGAACGTCGCGTGCGACGAGCCAAAGCTTGAATTCAGCGAAATCTAAACGTATCGATAGTGTTGTACCAATTTGTAAACAATTTCGAAATTAAGTATGTGTGAGTGTATGAAATTCTAATGAATATTACCTATCAGTAATATTATGATCAAAATAACTTTGTTTAGTAGCAAAAACTATTGTTTATGGTTATTGATTTAGTTTCTGAGTTTCGTCTAAAATTTGCTTTGAGGTTAGCCATTTATAATGGAAACGTAAATTTAAAATTTTATCATTAGGTTTCCAAAAGATCCAGATACAAGAAAGCTATGGATAGAAGTAACCGGTAGAATTGAATGGACTGCTGCTGTTTTTTGTACAGTGTAGGTACCTACCTAATTATTACCTTAAAAAGTCACCTTGATCGATATCTTTTGTGGATATTATTATATACACCGGCAAAACTAGATGAACACAAAAAGGTTCCTTTAGAAAAAGGAATATTTCATTTATAAGGAATAAGTAGTAGGGGAAGGTGGGGGGACACCGGATAGTTAAGAAAAAGACACAATAAAAAAATTACTATGTTATTTATTGAGGTAATCAATGTCATAAATGTCTAAGTATACCTTAGGTATAACTTTGGCATAAAAATGTTTGAGATCAATCTTAGTAATTACAAAATATAATTGTTTTAATAAAAATTATAAATCCGAATTCACCCCATACCTATGGGTCAAACCGGATAGGCATTTTTTATTCAAGGGGTGAATATAGATACTAACAATAAATGTAAATAATCAAATTATTCGCAGTTTTTGCATACAAAAAATAATAATTCTTGCTCAGAACAACTGATGCAACTTTCGTGAGTCCATTTAAGACAAGCAGTGCATTGGTACCATTCATCTGTGGACTTAGTTTGACTGTACTTTTCGCCACAAACCAAACACTCCGAATCCTCCTGATAGCTTTCTTTATGCGTCTTTTTACCGATACCTTTACCTTTGCCTTTTTTGGTTTTAATTACTGATGACATAGCCTTATCTAGCAGTTTATTTTTATACGGTGATTCAGTCAAAATTGCGGTTTTTCCTCGACGCGCAGATGGCCGCATGTTCTTTTTAAAATGAGGAATCGGCATGATATCTTTCGGTGATACAAGACTTAAAGAATCTGAAAACGTTTGTCCTTCTCTAGATGTTCCTGCTTGTGGGGACGGAGTTCTTTCATGAGGCAATGGATCCTGAGAGAATTCATTTGTGGTTGGTGGTACAAATGATATTTCTGTTGTCTGTGATGGTGCAAAATCTACATCTGTAAACGTGTTGGGATACAGAGGGCAAATTCCAGTTTTGGTAAAAGCAGACACTGCATTTTGCATAGTAGCGGCACATATGTTCGTGGCATGTTGACGCTCGCACTCTGTAAAAAGTAAAAAAATAGTAATTAAATAGACGAATAAAACAAACGCCCGCAATACCTACATACAAAATCAATCGGGGTGAAACCGGATAGTCGAAATCACCCCGTCCGCTTGTACCCCACAGGTGCCATGTTTGAAATTGCAATACTAACAGAGATTATGTTTACACTCATAGCAACAACACATACCGTTTTAAAAGGTTAAATATATATTACTTCATAAAAAATACAACTGTATAAGATAGCACATAGCTAAACTTAATGATAACACTTTAAAAAAGTCAAAATATTAGTTAACTTACCTTTGTTTACAATTTTCGTTTATAGACGCACGCGCTGAGATGTTACCGTCGCCAACATTTGCAACTGCACTGAGTAAGCATTCGCGCGTACTTCACTACAAGCTAGAGCGAGACAGCTGTACGCAGAGTAATGAAATAGCAACTATCTGGTTTCACCCCCTGTCCGATTTCACCCCTCATTCCTATAAGGAATGAGGGGTCCACATTTTTAATTAAGGTGACCGTATTGTTTGGGGTATCGTATGAAAGGGCTTCATTAGTACAAACTAAAACAAGTTTGTAATTATTTTTATGACGTATATTTTTGGATTTTTTTCGTTTTGAAAATATTTAAAAAATGTACGGAACCCTTGGCCGGTTCTTTTGTAACGCTCACTTTCACAAATACATCTCTGGTGACCAGCAAATATTTTTTGTTTTTTTAACAGTCATCACTTGCATCTACCAGCGATACCGTAACATAAGCTGCGTCTACTAGTGATATAACACAAGTTGCATCTACTAGCGACATAACACTAGTTGGATCTACCGTAGATGAGAAAAAAAGCCAAAACAAATCAATTCCAACTACACCACGAAGAGAAAAGTCCATGAAGAAACGAAACCTACTGGTAAATAAGTTATTTTTTTTTTCATTACACATTTAATCCTAAGTGTTGACACAAGCTCAGAATAATCAATTTTAATGAGGTTATTAATAAAATAATAATAATAATGGTTTAGTCGAAGACAATGTCCAAATAGTAATGATAATGAAGACATAAATTGATTTTTTCAAAATGTTTCTGATTTTGGAAAAACAAATTTAGTTATTAGCCACATCGCGGGTTACATAGCACACCTTTTAATTAAGAAAATTGATTGTGACATATGTGTTGGAGCACTGTTGTCAAATGAAATAACTTCGGACCATAAATTTATCGTAGCAACAGATAAAGGGGTCTCCTGTATCCTTCGAAAGATCTGATATTAATCAGTAAAACGTCCGAAGCAGTCATCAAGATTTACACCGACAATCTTCGGAAAATTAATAAACATATGTTGACTACGAAGATTTTGCGCAGCTTTGTCGGAACTGAATTATTTAGCAATATCAGTAATCATCAGGTTGGATTATATCCTACTGCGAGCCATATCACAGACCTAACTAAAGCTGTTATTGAAAAATATATTAGTGTAAGATTGCATTTTTTTTTGTAATTCTAATTTAAAAGAAGCAAGCGCATGCTACTTAATAAATACGTTTTATTTCAGGGACAATAATAAATACTTCATTAAAAATTATTGTTCAATATTAAAACTATTTTTGTATTATTTACTTGTCTTTTATTTACTTACTAGCTATAGCTTATGTCTTAGTACGCATGAATAGCGTTTATCGCGGACACAGACAGCCTCGGTTCGCACAGGCAATTTATTTCGTGGACATGATTTTTATTCTTGGTATTCGGAAATCGTGTGATAATGTAGTGACTATATTGTATCTTGCCCTTTAATTTGATAGGTATTATTATTTATATGTATTTAGAAAGTCCACACTATTTGTACCCTATACCCTCGTCCCGAATTTAAATCGGAACATTGCAAAACTTAAAGTAAAAAAATTACAGTAATTTTATTGATATAATTATCGACCTTTTGGTCGCCGTAACATGTATGAGAAATAAATTGCTTTTGAGCGAGTGTGAGTGTACATCAAGCGCAGTGTTTGCGCTAGTGTGAGAACCAATAGCAAACTCGCGATCTAAGCAAGTGTAGTTTATTTGTGTGCGTAATGCGCGTACGTATGGGCCTCTTGCTTGTAGTGGAGATGGAGAGTGAGAGATAAGCGGCGACACGCGTTCTAATACAAATCGGGAACTATTTCCTTTCTAACCTCCTTTATCTGTTCTGTGGTGCTGATAAATGCTCGCAGCTCCTCTGTATGAGCAGAGGCTTTGCCAGCAGTAGGACAGTAACAAAGACTATAAAACCACTTGACTGCACATACAGTGCCCCGACGCTCGAACACTATTAGTATTTTGTCACCTATGTATAGGCTGCGGTACTAGTAACCATTGTAGTTGTGACCAAGTGTTAAACCTACAATTTATAACTCATAAAAATGCGTGGTGAAGTGGTGTGGGAAACATTGCAAGACATCTATTTACAAAAAGGATAGCATACCTTTTCTTTGGAAAGTAAAGACTACGAAAATTATTTTTGATTTAATCAGAATATAAGCCATCGCCGGGGTTTATTTAAAATGGTGGTTTCTCCTCTGTATGAGCAGAGGCTTTGCCAGCTTGAGGACAGGTAAGGAGCTGGTAGATATTTCAAAAAATATCATTATCTATGCAACAAAATTACAATGTAGAATGGAACAACAAATACCTGCAAGTACGTTGTCCCCCAGTACTGACACTACAGCTCCCTTTCATACAATAGTCCTTGCAAATGGAAACGTCGCATCTTTTACTCTCATAATCCGCTGTGCACTTGCAAACTGGCTTCCCCGCCTCATTCACGGAACAGACTCCGTTGTTTAAGCAGTACATATAGCACGCGTTAACTTCGCACCTTTCCCCGGAGTAACCAGCTTCACATCTGAAATAATGAAGACAAGAAACAGTATTACTCGATGAACAAGGAAACCAACAAATATTTGTGACGAGTAGTAACAGGCGAACGAGGTGCGTGGCCGGTACGAGTACGCTCAGCTACGCTGTGATTGTATAATGTGAAAAATATATAATTTCTGTGCAACACAGACTTAGTCTCATGGGTAACTTTTATTTACTGCCAATAGTTCAGGGGAAGCATGTTGAGGAGCTCGTGGCTAGATAATGACAGCCGCATGGGTCGATCTTCAAGGTTAGGCAGCGCTTGCCACGGTCGGTCTGTGGATGGGAGACCATCTTAACATACCGAGTTTCCTCCGTGCCTCGGAAAGCACGTTAAGCCGTTGGTCCCGGCAGTCATTTGTAGATCTTTGGCAGTCGTTACGGATAGTCAGAAGCCAATTAATCTGACTCCAGTCTTGCCATAAAGCAACGTGTTACCCAGTTAATGGGTTGTGGAGGTCTGGTAGGCAGCCGCTCCGTGTAAAATACTGGTATTCAGCTAAATCCGGTTTGACTGGAAGCCGACCCCAATATATTTGGGAAAAGGCTAGGCAGATGATGACTTCAGGGTTAGCAAGTTCTCATGAATAGGAATTATTTATTGCCTCGTGTTATCCTCACTAGTACATATTGAGATGAAATTGTTTTATTTATTTTGTTTTATTATTTTATATTTATTATATTGTTATTTATTTTATATTTATTTATTTATTTTTATATTTATTTATTTTATTTTATATTTATTATATTGTTATTATATTATTATTTATATTGTTTTATTATTTATTAAGGCTTATCAATGATGAGTACCGTAAAACAAACAATATGCCCGGTTTGCTTACTATTTTATCGGTTTCTACCATTTGTTATGAACTATTTGTTATTAGGGCAACATATTTTTAATTTTAAGGGTTCCGTACCTCATAAGGAAAAAACGGAACCCTTATAGGATCACTTTGTTGTCCGTCCGTCTGTCTGTCAAGAACGTTTATTTCGGGAACGTGTGGGGGTATTGAATTGAAATTAAAACCATATACTCAAATGTATAGCAGAAAAATATAAACTTCTAAGTAAATTTCAAAAGATACATAGTTCATGTTGCAAAAAACGTAAATTTCGACACTCTCAAGGAAATCAAAATGTATAGGGTATTTCCCGTTCACCTAGAACTACGAAATTTGGCAAGTTATACCGACTTATATTACAAGTATAGGGAAAAGTCTGAAAGCTATACATTTGTAATGAAAACATTAAAAACAGCCTATATTTTAAGTCATTTTTAGCTACAAAATTGTACGAAACCCTTGGTGGGCGAGTCCGACTCGCACTTGGCCGGCTTTTTTCAATGATTACTTCATTGACACTGTCAGTTGGGCGAAAAAAACCGTTGCGAGTGGGTGAATATTTTTGGCCTTCATTAACTTTTGCTATTGTGGCTACAGCAACAGTGTACGTTACTCCAGCTAGAAAGTAGGTCCTAGAGCGATATGAGTGGTACGTATAATTAATGCGTTGCGTTGTTCCAGCAGGAAAATTCTAAACGAATGATCCGAGAGTGAAATATTGTGCATGGATAGAGAGTTTATATTTGTGGAAAAATGTGCGCCGAAAACATAATTTGTGCATCTTATTGCAGCGCCTAAATGAGAAAACGCATAAGCTTGTTAAAAACTGTACTTGGTTCACCTTGATGCTTGTAATGACCATAAAAAGCTTCAAAAGTGTACATGCATGCGTTTTAAATAATATTGCTAAAATTCAAAACTTCGGTGTTATAACTTCGACTTCAAACCGGCTCAACTCAAGATGTGTAGGTGTAAACCAAAAACTAGTGCGTTTAGTCCAAAGTTGCAATAAGTAGATATAAAGTAAAAACCAAACATGTTAACAACGACTGGTTATCCGCCCAAGTTCGAATGTCTAGAAAAAAGCGACAGTTTCATACATATTGATGACCTTCTTTATTGGACGTAAACTGTTGTCCGTACACTCGCGTTCAAACGTTCTTTGGCAATGATGTGACCTAATTTTGGGGCTAATTAAAAATAATTATATTAAATGACCTTGTGACCATATCATAGCTACTTTCTAGCTGGAGTAACGAACACACAGCAACAGTGTTCTCGTGAAGGAATAATATACCAATATAAGAAAATACTGTCGTTTTTCTGTGTTATTTGATATTTTAATTAAAAGGACTAGATTTCATCAAAGTAACTCAATAGGCAATGTTGCGCACTGTTTTGGAACCTTGAGTGACACAACTTTGCCTGGTTGTCACTCGTTGGACTTTAACAATTACTACTCGACCCTCGCAAATACGTCTGCTCCGTTCCTATTGGTCTTAGCGTGATGATATTATAGCTTATACCCTTCCTCGATACATTTGCTATCTAACACTGAAATAATTTTTAAAATCGGTTTAGGAGTTCCTGAAATTAGTACGTTCAAACAAACAAATAGACAAACGCATAAACAAACTCTTCAGCTTTATATATATAATTATACTGGACGTGTGTATCTCACTGAACTTCTCTGGACCGATTTGAATGTCATTTTTTGTTATGCGTTTATGATACGCGGTATGGATAGTATAGATTCACAAATCAGCAGGGTAGGTAGTGTCGGTAGGGTAGGCAGGGTAGAGTAGCCAGTTGACGGGAGCGAAGCCGCGTGGGTCAGCTAGTCTTTATATATATAATTCTACTGTACGTGTGTATGTCACTGAACTCCTCCTAAACGGCTGGACCGATTTGTATATTTTTTTTTTGGGTGGCGCCCTGGATGGTTTAAATTCACAAATCTACCCGGCAAATGGCGCTGCAGTTGGGCAGGACAACGTCTGTCGAGTCCGCTAGTATTAGTACCACAGAAATATAAAAAACAAGAGAAGTGGCAAGGGGGCGTGTCGGTGTCAGCGCGGCATGCGAAAGTTTATCATTTAATACGCAAATGGCCGTCTCCGCAAACTAGCGCTTTCGACCGGGTTGTGAAAATTTATAGATAAGAATGCCGTGTTGTTCAGTGATTTCTTGTAAAAACCGAAGCACACACCAAATCTTTGTTAATCATGGAATCACTTATCATATGTAAGTACAAGTATTTTACTAAATTTATCTTTAATATCAACAAAAACAACAAATCGTAAAACCCTTCTGTCTCTTACTATGTTATTTTTGTTTCCAAATATCACAACGACTGTACTATTTTTGCAACAAATACATTGCTCCTTGACCACTACGTAAGTTTGTCGCTAACTGACTAGACGAGCAAT
This sequence comes from Lacanobia oleracea, assembly GCA_950371165.1. NCBI lineage: Eukaryota > Metazoa > Arthropoda > Insecta > Lepidoptera > Noctuidae > Lacanobia > Lacanobia oleracea. Next base: position 18,595,018 of record OX493411.1, on the reverse strand, counting down.
GTAAAAATCACAAAAAGATACTGTATTAAGCGGTTGATTCGCGTAGTACGGCCGCTGCACCTTGCGATAAGTTAGGGGTGTTCGGTGCAGATCCACTAACGATCGATAACCATGTCGATTGACGAATGAAATTTTGCCATTATAGTTTATTTATCAACCGTTTTAACCCGGATGGAAGATCGGTGTGAAATAATGTTTTTTTGCGTATTTTGATTTTTAACAGTGGAGTACAGAAATGTGTAACCAACTTTCGTATAGTAAGTTAATTAAATCTTAGGTTAATAATCGGTGGAGTGTTTTTGGCTTTGAAGTATCGTATCATACTTTTATGGTTTTTGTATTTGACTTCCGTTAAAGCTTCGAATGCGTTATAGTAATCGGCATGGTTCAGATAGTATAATATCAACTTTAGCTTTTGATAAGTTAACATTTTCATGTTAATTGTTTGTTATGCTTGGGCGTGTTTTCTTGTCATATAATTATAATTTAATAACTAGGGTTCACTTTATAACAAAAAGCTGCGTGGTAATTGCGTAACAAACTTACAGTAGGAATCAGTTTTATTAAGTCAGTTCAACAACATTCATTACGTTATTTACTTTGCTGAGCCGACCAATTTTTCGCACACATGAAGCAATATGTTTCCAAATCATTCAGATCTAGATTGAAAGTGTGTTACGCAATTAAGGCGCTGCCTCATGGTGAGGTTAAGAAGTAGTTTAGGATAGATTTAAATGATAAATAAGTTGGTTTTACCTTTTCAGCTTCCCTAAAGAAGCGAATTTAAAAAAGGAATGGATTGATGCCACAGGCAGGCCACCTAATTGGTTACCTACAAAAAGTAGTACTGCATGTCCGGTTCACTTTGAGGCGTGATTATATTGTATAGCCTAGTAGCCTTCCTCGATAAATGGGATATCTAACAATGAAAGAATATTGCATATCGGACCAGTAGTTCCTGAGATTAGCGCGTTCAAGCAAACAAACAAACGAACTCTTCAGCTACATATATTAGTGTAGATAATAAAGAAGATATTTTTTTAGCTTTTTTTTTTATTTGTAATGGGTTTGCTCTTGACTCTAGTCTATGTCAGAGATGACAGAGACAAAGTCTACGATGGAGCGAGCCCACCCAGAAGGAGCCTGTTCACTCTAACTTTGAAGAGATTAGGGTGTAAGCTATCGGGAACACAGACGCGGGCAGAGAGTTCCACTCCTTTGCTGTGCGCATTATAAAAGACCTTTGAAAACGCTTAGTGCGAATTGGTGGAATAGCCACAAGGTAGGGATGGTAAGATGCAGTGCGTCTGGATGTCCGATGGTAGAAGGGGGCCGGTGGGATGAGGTCGTGGAGTTCTTGGGCACACTCACCGAAGTACAATCTGTAGAAGACCGACAAGCAGGCAACCTTACGGTGATGAGCCAAGCTATGTAGCTTGGCATCCACCAGTTTTACGTCGCCGATGAGCCGTTTAGCTCTGCGTTCCACCGAGTCAAGCGCGGCAAGCTGATACCTAGCTGAGCCATCCCAAAGGTGGCTACAATACTCCATGTAGGATCGGACTTGTGCTTTGTATAGTGTTAAAAGCTGTCCAGGCGTAAAGTATCGCTTCACCCTATTTAGGATGCCCAGCTTTTTGGCCGCAGTTTGGGCTTTGTACTCGATGGTGGCGCCGAAGTTGAGACTGGATGTCAACTCCATGCCTAGGAGCTCGAGCCGATCAGTCACAGGAACAGATGCACCCCGAAAAGTAGGAGCTTGGTCAAAACGAATCCTTTTTGCGGTAAAAAGACACGCCTGTGTTTTGGTGGCGTTAAAAGTGACCAAATTGTCATCACCCCACTGGGAGACAACGCTTAAGGTCAAATTTGACCGCTCTACCATGACCTCTCTCAAGGAACAAACTTCAACCCCACTGGTTGTTGCGTTGGACAAGTATCTCTCTGAAACCGTACTGTCATCTGCGTACCCAACAAGACCAGGCTGAAGTAGGTCATTGATGTGCAGCAGGAAAAGAGTTGCAGAGAGAACAGACCCTTGAGGAACTCCGGCATCAATAGCCATGAGGTCAGAGGAGCAGCCGTCAACGACCACTCGGATCGACCGTTCGCTCAGGAAGTCTGATATCCAGCTACAAAAACCAGCTGGGATACCATAAGCAGGAAGCTTGCTGAGTAGACCTGCGTGCCAGACCCTGTCAAAAGCCATCGAGATATCAAGCGACACGGCAAGTGCTTCGCCGTGTCTCTCAATGGCTTCGCCCCAGCAGTGCGTGACATACACAAGAAGATCGCCAGTTGACCGTCCCCGGCGAAAGCCATATTGACGGTCACTGAAGAGATTGTTGTCTTCAAGGTAGGTCAGCAGCTTACTGTTCAGACCCCTTTCCATAACCTTGCATAGGATGGAGGTAATGGCGATCGGACGGGCGCAGGGTCAGCACGGTCTCCCTTTTTGGGCACCGGTTGCACATTCGCAAGCTTCCATGATCTCGGCACCGTTCTTTTTACAAGAGAGAGGCGGTACAGGCGTGTCAACACAGGAGACAATTCAGGTGCACATTGCCTCAACACTCTTGGTGGAATGCATATCTAAACTACATAATACTCTACAGACCTCTTTATTATGAACTTTGATCTCCGGCATCGAAGAGTCACAACGAGGTAAAATTGGTGGTTGCTTGGAGCCAGCGTCCAGACGCGAATTGCCTGCAAAGAGAGTTGCAAATAAATTTGCTTTCTCTCTTGCAGAGTGAGCCAGCGAAGCATCAGGTTTCAGCATTGGAGGCAAAGTGAGTCGACAGAAATTCGTTTCGACCGCTTTCGACAGGGACCAAAACTGCTTACTGCGATGCTAGTTTGGCCCCGATACGTCTGACATGGTCAAAACGTGCCCTACGAAAAACCCGCTTGCAGAACTTCGCGGCAGAATTAAAGGCTTTTTCCTCGCGCGAACCCTACGCGCTTTAGCCTTTCGATCGCGGGCCTTGATCCAGGCTTGGTAAGCAGATTCTTTACGTGCCTCAGCGTGGGCGCATTCTGCATTATACCAAGGCCGGGATTTGTGACCGAGCGGGATGTCGGAGAATGGAATAAAATACTCCATCCCCTGCCGAATCACGTCCGCAATCACATCAGCGCAGCACGAAGGGTCACCCGAGGAGAAGCACACTTGCCGCCAAGGATATGACGCAAAAAAGTGTCGCATCTCATCCCAATCAGCTGACTCGTATAGCCATACTCGTCTCGTGCCTCTAGGACTCTTATCAGGAGAAGAGCAGGCCAACACGGATTTCCAGTGGTCAGACGTTCCCAGCGGGGCTGAGACTGATACTGATTGACTGCCCGGATCAGTTGTCAGCAGAAGGTCCAAGCAACTGGGTGTATGGGCGTCAACATCCGGTACCCGCGTTGCCACATTCACCAGCTGGGTTAGATCTAGCGTTACTGCAAACTTGCGCGCCTCTAACCGCCATGGTCAGTTCTCTGGTTTCTATTTTATATTTACAAGTGACCCCAAAAAATGTTTTTTACAATAATAAAATTGAATATTCGATAACTTTCCGGTTTAGTTAATCACTAGCGTATATGAGCAATAAATTGCTTTTGCACAGCACAACGATAGCGAACGTTGTTTTAGTGTGCGTGAGTTGTACGGTGAACGGCAAATACACGCTCTGTGTTGATGGGATAAGGTTTATAAATTGTTTGTGTAGTTCACTCTGATTTAAGAAATGCGGGTCTGTGCGCGACTGCGTATCTATTGCTTTTACAGAAGTGTATGTTTAGTAGTTTTCGTGTGGAAGGGATTTACTGGGGACACAGGGTTCGACATATTTTCGTCTAACGGGCGACATCTCCTTGTTTCTTATATCTATGATTAATATAGATATATTTGAATATGGGTTGATTCAGTCAGTATTTTCTCACTGATGTGTAAAGGCTTCTCTGTCAGTCAAACAAAATACATTAATAGTAGTGCTTATTACTTCACGTCAAATTAATTAGCAAAACTTGACACACGTGATGAGAATAATATACATTTTTTTTTTATTCCTCCTAGCGACATAAAATTTCTAATAACACTGTTACATGTTAGTTAATGTTTTTAAACAACTGATGTAATTAAATCTTAAAATTACATAGAGTTTCAAATTGGTGCCCATTTTTTAAGTTCAATAATAGATTTGTTGCAACCATCTGCATTATTGCGCCATCTTGTTTCTGTTTTACAATTCAAATAGCCTTATTTACTTCGAAACTAAATACTAGTTTAATGATGACGCTTGGCCCAAAGAATCGTACCTGTATTAAACTACAAGGATCAATAGAAATTTAATTTTACTTTTTAAAGTTTTTTTTTTGTCGGATTTTTTTTTTATTTCATGCTTTTTAAAATCCTCTTTAATATAGTGCACATAATTCTACTAGTCAAGCCCTTTCATTTGATACCCACATTGAGGGAGTGGCGAAAAAATATGTTATCCGCCATTTTGTGGCGGCGGCCATCTTGGACCGATTTTCCTCAAAAATAGCTAAGAACAATCCTGACTAATTCACCTTTCAAACAAAATCAAAATCGGTTTATCCGTTCGGGAGCTACGATGCCGCAGACACACACACATGCACGCAGGCACGTCAAACTTAAAACTCCGGTCGTTTTTGCGTCGAGGGTTAAAAACTGGCCAAGTGCGAGTGCGTTTCGTTTTTTTAATATGTTATTTTAACACAAGAAACTTCTTATAGGTTTTCCTGTAATCTTTAGATAAGAACTATTAAGTATCTGCATTTTTTCAAAATTTTAGGTGTTTTAAAAATTTTAGTTTTGGAGATAAGGGGGACAGGGTAACTTGTGGTCTATTTTCTTGATATCTTCAAAACCATTTATTTTAAAATAATAAACCCTTATATTTAATATGTCACACGATACAGTTTGATTTTTTTTTTGTTTGACCCCCAAAAGTGACCCCTATACTAAAAAGTAATTATTTTCGTAAAACGTCCGAGTTTGGGTCACAGAATTCCATATGTATACCAGATTTCAACAGAATCGGTCCAGTAGATCCGGAGAAAACTGGCTGTGACAGACGGACATACAGACAGACACCCGAGTGATCCAATAAGGGTTCTGTTTTTACGGATGTTCGGAACCCTAAAAAGTAACTAAAATTAATATTGATCACGCCAAATCAGCTGTACCTGCGTAAGTTCAGCTAATTAATTTAAAGTAGGTAACGGTATACAGGGTTACTTGTAATTCGACGTATATTCGTCAGGTATGATAGGGGGCCAAATTCTATCGTTCTCAAAATATTAGAATTTTTAGATTTTTTCGATATATACTCAAAATTTGACATTTAACTCCAAATAAAAAGAAAACTACATATATGGAATAGGTACCATTCGAATATGATATTTTGTAGCTGGTACTTCAATTAAGCCATGAACATAATTAAAGGTACTTAATTCAACAAAATTATTAAAATGACTAGTTGACCCGCGCAACTTCGTCTGCGTCACAATTTTCATTACTGCTCCGCTCCTATTGGTCTTAGCGTGATGTTATATAGCCTATAGCCTTCCTCGATAAATGGGCTATCTAACACTGAAATAATTTTTCAAATTCGACCAGTAGTTCCTGAGATTAACGCGTTAAAGTAAACAAACAAACAAACTCTTCAGCTTTATATATTAGTATAGAGTATAGATGACTGATTTATGAGTAATATCGTATCAATATTTTCATTACACTCTACAAAAACTGACGTCTCGATCAATCAATTACTATGAACTTAATCGTACAAATAACTAAAATAACTTGCCTATTGTTAGCTTTCCAAAAAGGTGTAAAAGTTAATTTAAAGATACGCGATCTGTGGCATGGCATGTATTTGAATCAACTTTCACACCTTTTTGGAAAGTTAACAGAATAGTAATTTTTTGAACGAGACGTCAGTTTTTGTAGTGTAATAAAAATATTGGTACGATATTATCCTTAAATCACTCATCATTTTAATAATTATGGCGAATTTAGTACTTTTAATTATTTTCATAGCTTAATTAGAGTGCCAGCTACAATATCATATTCTAAAAGTACCCATTCCATACAAATTTTTCTTTTTAATTGGAGTTTAATGTCAAATTTTGGGTAATAATCGAAAAAACCTTAAAATTCACATATCTCGAGAACGATTGAATTTGGGCACCCCTATCAGCACTTGACGAATATACGTCAAATCACAAGTAACCCTGTATAGGAATACAAAAATCATAGTTGCCAAAATGAGGTGTACTAGTAGGTATAGACTTCTGCAAAACTCTTCGGGGGTTGTTTTGTGTGGTAGGTATTCAAGTGAGTCTTAATTCTATTTCAGAGGAATGAAAAGACGGAAAACAATAAAAAACGGAGCACGAGAACATTTCATCTTGTTGAATTGATTCCCTAAAGTCTATTTTTTAATTTTGGAGACTAAATTGACACGTGCAAATGTCAAAACTGACTTAAATGCTATTGTAATCTACGTCAGTTCGCCATTTGCACTTGTCAATTTAGTCTCCGGGATTAAAAAACAGACTAAAAGTGTCTAATTCTAAGTTATTTGCGATAAAACATTTTTCAAACATACTCAAATATGTTATGGTCTTGTGTATTTGTTTTAATTAAATTAATAATTGTGAGTTTGAAAAAAAAGTATTAAAAATTTAAATCGTAATCGGTAAATATGGTACGACTATGTTTTAATATCATACAAAATTAAATTCTCAATAATCCTGAGCACACTAATTAACCGCACGCTAATAAAGGCCCACGCCTGCCAACGAACATTCGATTCGTAAGTCAACGAGAAGAACGTCGTAAGCGCCGCGGATGGCGCGTCACTTACGCGTTGCGTTCATCAAGTCGGTTCTCACAGTTTATTTAAATTGTCGGTATAATAAAATCACTGGTTGATTGTTTTAGTCACTGCTTTGTTATCATGAGTGTTTATCACGAAGTAAATAAAGTTCACACGTATTATAGGCGTGCTATTAAACTTTACAAGTATCAGAACTATTCAGAACACGCTACTTAGGTACTAGTTTGCGGGTTTTTAACCGACTTCAAAAAAAGGAGGAGGTTCTCAATTCGATTGTATTTTTTTTTTTTTATGTTTGTTACCTCAGATCTCCGTCATTTATAAACGGATTTTTTTAAAAATTGTTTCATTTGAAAGGGTATACTTCTCGATTAGTTTCATTGTCACCATGTCAGAATCTGATGATGGGATCCCACGAAAATCGAGGGCAACCCTCAAATTTTTTAGGCACATACAATGTTTTTCATGAATTTTCTAACGCAATTCAGATATTTGTGCCTGGTAATGATCATCTCATGTTGCTGAGCTGATGATGGAAAGTATAAGTCAGGATCTGATGATGTGATCCCATGAAAAATGTTTGTTCAGCGATACTTTCACCAATTGTCAGCCGATTTGGATGATTATTTTTTTTGTTTGAATGAGTATTTTCCGGGGCTGGTCTCATTTCAATTTGGTGAAGATCTCACGAAGAACTTCGGAGGTAGGCAACGGAACTCTCCAATAAATGATAGCAAAGGGATCAGGATTGCTGAAATCGCATGTTTTTTTTAGTGTTTACACCAGTTCTTACCATAACATTGCGCCGGTATGCTATTAATGGGTACGCAGGTACCTAGGTACCACTAAAAAGTGAAAAATAAAAAACATTTTTACAAAAAATACAACCGACTTCCAAAAACAAAACACTACAAGGTACAAAATAACTTCGGAAGAAAGAAAAGAACTTTAATTTCGGAAGTCGGTGTCAAAAAACGAAAAAATAACCAAAAACACCTTAAAGTTCTTTTCTTTCTTCCGAAGTTATTTTGTACCTTGTAGTGTTTTGTTTTTGGAAGTCGGTTGTATTTTTTGTAAAAACGTTTTTTATTAAATTATTCAGACGGAACAAACTAATGCAGGTATTACTCGCGCTCCGTATCGAAGATCTACTTACCTGCATTTAGGATGTCCCTCAGCACTGACGCTGCAGTTTCCTTGGAAGCAGTAGTTGTGACATATTGAACCGCGGCGTTCCTCCACATCCGGTATTAGACTCTTCAGTGCTTCACAGGAATGGTTCCCCAAGGTTTGTTCCTCAATTGTATAGTTGGCTGCTGTAAGTGGACAATACCAACAGTGTGTGCTATACTGTGAGTAAACAACTGGCGCCACATCGTGTTGTTGATGCTTTGGTAACTGCATAATGGCTTTTTGATTGTAGCTCCTCCAGTAAATGAAATCTTTTGATACGGTTAAAGCAGCTGATTGATCTGATCCTATGAAATAAAATGTTTTTCTGTTTTTTCCATTCAAGTCGGCACTTTCAATGGAATACTGATAAGGATATGTAGTTTCCTCAATCCAGTACATTTTCTCCGATTGTTGGTCAATAACCAAACTCGGTCGCCAGTCAACATGAGCGTCAATTAAAACTTCTCTCTCGGAGCCATCAAACGCAGCCCTCTGTATCTTATAATTAGTGGTCCAGTAAACATACCTGTAATTTTAAAATAACTGTAAATATTGACAAAGTTCAACATGAGTCTTAAAACTACAGTTAATTGTTATATTAGCGACGTACCCTCCACAGCTGTCTACAGCTATAGCCCAGCAGAAGTAATCCGACGTAACTATAAGATTTCCGTCAACTGCTGTGTTAGACGATGCAGACTTTAATGACAACGAGTATATTTTCGTGTTTTCTATCCAAAATAGTAATTGTGTGAGCGGGTCGTAGGCGAGATGAGCGTAATATGTAACACTTATTTGTCTCATTACTAAAGTTTGCATCTTTCTCGTTGTGAGGTCAAAGCTGTATATAGAGTACTTTGTGTTGTGATCGTCGGCAAACAGCACCCTGAAGTGAACTGGATCGTACGTGACAGCAGTGATATAATTAGCCGACGGAATGTCTTCAACGTGCGTTACAGTTTCGTTGTAATAGAATTCTAATCGTTTCTCTCCGCCCACGACGATGTCTGAAACACGAAAATAACATTTTTCTTATCCGTTTGATAAACAGAGCTGCAGAGCTTCCCATTAGTCTTCACTATCACTTCATCTACTCTAGTCTATACTAATATTATTAAGAGCAAAAATTTGATTCTTTCTGTGTGTGTTTATAATTAATAAACTCAAAAACTACTGGACCGATTTGAAAAATTCTTTCATCAATAGATAGCTACATTATCAAGGAGTAACATAGGTTATGTTTTATCCCCGCGTTCCCACGGGAACGGGAACTACGCGGGCGAAACCATGTGACGTCCGCTAGTCTAGTATAAAACAAAGTCGCTTCCCGCTGTCTGTCTGTCCCTACGTAGGCTTAGATCTTTAAAACTACGAAACGGATTTTGATGCGGGTTTTTTTAATAGATAGTGTGGTTCTTGAGGTAGGTTTAAATATATAATTTGTCAAGTTTTTGTGTAAATTGGCTGATATATGAAGATTATTACTGAAGAAGTCAGAAAAAAATGCTCTAAAAAATTCTTTACATCGCGTGCGCTGCGAAAACTGTTCATGATCGAACAAAACAATGTACTACAGTTTTAGATAACACATCAATACCTACGAAAAAGTCCGCGATAGCACATGTCTAACTATTATACTTGACTTACAATAACCATTTTTATGAAATTCTAATTTGACATAAAATACTGTTTCATTTGCAGAGGTGTTTTCACTAATATAGTACAAATCCTTATCTCAATAAATATGTTATTCATCTTGAGTGTTTAATTTAGAGCAAAGTTGCCCTTCACACCATTTAATTTGGATGAATATCTTAGGAGATATCTCAAAATTAAAGTAAGTCGCGCAACCAAATAATTATAACGGAGGTAGAGATGTCCCGAACTGGTAGACACCTGAGAGCAGACGTCGTTGACGGTTGTCTATTGCACTTTTTATTTCAGCTGAACCACAATATTATTGATTCTGGTAATTAGATGTTCACTTTGTTAGTTTGGGCTAAATAAACATTTGCACCCGCGCGAAGCCGGGGCGGGTCGCTAGTCTTTCGTATAATACGCTGCTCATACGAATAGTTTTGAAATTACCGACAGTCTCGAAAACTAAGTACTTAAAGTCTCTCTACTTCTATAAATTACTTCTTACAAGTGAACCTAAATTTCGTAATTTACCCAAAGGGTAACCAACTTAAACTTATTACTAAGCCTCCGCTGTCCGTCCGACTGTCCGACCGTCGGTCTTTCTGTCAACGAGCTGTATCTCAAGAACCGTTATAGGGAAACAGTTGAAAATATCTTGAATGTGTACACCGTCCAAGTGCGAGTCAGACTCTCACATGACGGGTTCCGTACCACAAACAGAAAAAAACTCGTGTCTTGTATGCCTTTAATTCTTAATTAAATTTATTTTTATTATTTGTTGTTACAGCGGCAATTGTAAAATACACGCGCAGTGAAAGGACGTGATTGTTTCTGGGAGTGTTTTTTCTTTTCATGGGAGTAGGTACCTACTTCCGAATGGTTAGGTTAGGTTTACTTGCATTAATTTATATCTAAAAAAAATCGGTCCTAAGGTTTTTTTTAATTAAATAATAAGATCGATCCATAAGATTCCATCACACGGGATCTCGCTCGGCTCCGAAACCGGTTCTTTGGACTAATCCATCAACCAACGGCGCTGACTCCTCCCAGTTGTAAATGCTGTCTCGCAAGCGCACATTTAGATTATGTGCTTATATCTATGTGTTTCTCTCTAATGTGATCTGTCGCCATTTACTACCCTACCTACCGTACCATACCTCTACCGGTGGAGACTAATCCAACTGATCAAAAACCATGAAAATCGGTCCAGCAGTTCTCGAGTTATAAGTGTTGTAACAAACCCGGCTTTGTTTTATATATAAACTAGTCGACCCGCGCAACTGCTTCTGCTCCGCTCCTATTGGTCTTAGCGTGATGATATACAACCTATTGCCTTTCTTGATAAATGGGCTTTCTAACACTGAAAGAATTTTTCAAATCGGACCAGTAATTCCTGAGATTAGCGCGTTCAAGTAAACAAACTAACAAACTCTTCAGCTTTATATATTAGTATAGATACATATAGATGTAAATCAATTTCGAATGTCACAAGTCATTAAATAAGTGATTGTTATAATAAAGTGAGTAGTTGCTTTAAATAACTACAGCATTAATCAGTAAAACGTGCCATTGGATGTCATTCTTCACCAATAAAAAAATATTTATTTCCAGAAACTCCACAGATAGGTTTAGATGAGCTTTCGCTTACAGGCTAGTGCTAACCCAAGGTACGTAATGCACTATGTGTTTATTCTGGGCAGCACATAGCCTAACTCCCACATGTGGATGGTCAATGTCCTTTTCAACTGTTTACCAATTACGGTTCTTGAGATACAGCCCGGTGACAGACAGATGGACGGATGGATGGACTGACGGACGGACGGACGGAAGGATGATCGGACGGACGGACGAACAGCGGAGGCTTATAGGTTTTCCTGTTATCTTTAAAACTTCAAAACTATTTATCTTAAAATTATGAAAATATAAATGAAACCCTCACAGTAAGTCCTTTCATTTGATATAATTATATGTCACACGATACAGTTTGAAAACTTTTTTTAATTTTCTTGTTTGACCTCCAAATGAATACTAAACATACTCGTATATTTATTTACGTAACGCGTCCGTGTTTGGGTCACAGAAGACCACATGTGTAACAAAATTCAACAGAATCGGTTTCGTAGATCCGGGGAAAACTGGTTGTGAGAAACGGACGGACAGACAGACAGACAGACAGACACCCGAATGATCCTACAAGGGTTCCGCTTTTTACGTATGTTCGGAACCCTAAAAAGGCTTTGATCGCAAGCCTTTATGCCAGCCAGCCCTTTTTTATTGTTTCTTTGTACCTGGAGTAGTGCGATGAGCCGATCAATCGGAATAGTACTTTCAATTTTATTTTAAAGATTATGGTCTGTCTACTAACAAATAATTCTCAAACAAACATACAGTTTTTATCTTTATACCTAATATTAGTTAATATTTTCTTTGGGTCTCTATGAGCCTTACTGACTTTGAATAAACCCCATCTGTATACTTAATTAATCTGAACATATTGGCCTTTTATGAACCATTTCAAAATGTGTAAATTCAACTTCATTTTCCGAAAATATTATGTTAGCAAGTGCAATTCGTTCAGTACCTAATTAATAGATAATCATTTTTATCGTGTGTCTGTTACCTTACAGCTGGTATCGATAAGTAACTCGTTATACGCATCACAATTCTTTATTTCCATTCTGTACCGATTGGAAATAAAGTATTTTTGCAACATTTATTTTTATGCCTAAAGATTACAGGAAAACCTATATGAAGTCTGTAGTGTTAAAATAACAAGCTAAAAAAATTAAATTGGTTCGGAACCAACTCGCACTTGACCAGTTTTTTTCCAAATAAAAATAAAACAGAATATATTATAAAATACCTACTTTTCTTTTGCCTGTCCAAATAATATGATACTTTATTTTTCTCAAAAAAAGTTGGCAACCCTACATATGGCAGTGGTTATAATCATTACAATGATTGAATATCATTATTATTATTATTTAAAGGTGATTCCAATCTATCATTATTTAAATGTAGGTACAACTCAAAAGTAGTTCCAGGATGGCTTTGATCGTGCCTTCTTGTGCTTTTCAAATTATATTACCTTTTATTATATTAATTCATGCAATGTTGATCAAAATATTAATTACTTTTTTGTTAACTGTACTTTTCCTCTTTCTCTGGTGGTCAAAAATAATATAGGTTTAGTCCGGTCCCGGTCCCAAACGCGCCTCGACCCGTTTCATGGCGCATTTTTTCTTCAAAATCATGATATGAAGAAAAAATATGACGACGGGGTGTTTAACCAGAATTTAGGTACCTGTATCACATAATAAGACAAAAAATCACCAAATCCAAATTTGGATTTGTTTTCCACGCTTGCCAAGGTTGGTCTGATGGATGGGTGACCAACTTGGTGACTAATTGACCATTTAGATTTAAAATTTTTGAGATTCCAATGAGACGCCGAGATTTTAGGCGTACCTTGAATATAACAGTGAACCAGTCACACGGGTCGATCTTCAAGGTTAAGCAAAACTTGCCGAGGTCGTTCTTAGGATGGGTGACCATTTAAAAAAAAATCCTACAGGAATGGGAAAAACCGGTATACGCGCGTACGAAGTCGCGGGCAAAAGCTAGTAAATAATAAACTCTTCAGCTTTATATATTATTATACAAATAGAATTATAGATATACAAAAATTACAGTAATAGTGTGTGTATATTAGGTACTCGACTGCGTCACTGTAAAAATGAACCCTCAAAATAAAGTCCTGTCCGTTTCGTTACTTATTTTAACATTTTCGTATGCCACATACTTACCTGGTAGAGTACCTATTAAAATACGTGAACGAAAATGAGTACGATTTTAAGAGCGAGTCGGTTTTAAGGCTTGTATATTTGCCAATGACCTTGTGCATACAAACGGAGCTAACCACACCTCGGCGCGCCACTCCGATACACGTGTTTTTAATTTTTTATAATAAAACAAATACATATTTTAAAAAAGTAACAAAACCAAGTTATTTTCGTTTGTATTGCACAGTAGTAGATATTATTTTTTTAGTCTTTTGTTAAAAAATGAAGGAGTAAAATGGTTTCATCTCAACGATTTGGAGTTGATTTGGTGATTTTTTTTCCTATTATGTGATACCAAAACATAAATTCTAGCTAAACCAAGTTACGTGCAATATCATGTAGATTACTACCTATTTTTTTCAGATGTAATTTCTCAGTAAATGCCGACGAAAAACTGCTTCATCTGCACGCTATTTTTAAGCCTTTTCGAGAGAGCACCCTTAAGATTCTGTACCCAAAGCCTCCGCTGTCCGTACGTCCGGCCATCCGTCCGTCCGTCCGTCCGTCCGTCCGTCTGCCAGCGGGCTGTAGGTATCTAAAGAACTGCTAGTCTGTTCTGTAAGTAACCATTTCGATATCGAGCTTCATCGATTGAGATAGCTCACAAAGTGAACTTTATTGCACACAGCATAAAGGTCTTATGTTTACCTCGGATTCCGCTGTCGAGACATGTAAATGTTGTTACAGAATAGGGGTACTGTTATAAGTAGACAGATGAAATTTTCATGGAGTACGTATTTCTATTGCCGCAATAACAACAAATAATATAAATTAAATTGGCTCCCATATATGAAACGTGTTTTTATCGGTTTATGAATCGGAACCCTTCGTGTGAGAGACAGACTCGCACTTGGCCGGTTTTTTTCTTTTATTATTTTGATTGCGAACAGCTACGAAGAAAGCGAAATGATATTCAAGTGCTTATACGAGTGTATAATTGCTTGAGATTTCGCTGTTCGTAGAGTAGTTGTAAGGACTACCTAGATAGACTTTAGAGCTGCTTGTGAGATAATTAAACGCACTGATTAATACAATCGAGCAGGCGTCGGACTTCACCAGATGCTGTATAAACTAATCTTGAATTTATTTGCAACGGTTTTTCTGAAAGTTATATTGAAAGAAATAAGGAAATCTTATATTAATATATCTAATCTTAATATATATAAATCTCGTGTCACAATGTTTGTCCTCAATGGACTCCTAAACCACTTAACCGATTATAATAAAATTCGCACACCATGTGCAGTTCGATCCAACTTGAGAGATAGGATAGTTTAAATCTCAAATTATAGTCGCAATTTTAATTTATTGCTAATTATTTGTCTGTTATTATTTGACAGCGGGTAGGGTAGGTAGGGTAGGTAGGGTAGGTAGGGTAGGTAGGGTAGGTAGGGTAGGTAGGGTAGGTAGGGTAGGTAGGGTAGGTAGGGTAGGTAGGGTAGGTAGGGTAGGTAGGGTAGGTAGGGTAGGTAGGGTAGGTAGGGTAGGTAGGGTAGGTAGGGTAGGTAGGGTAGGTAGGGTAGGTAGGGTAGGTAGGGTAGGTAGGGTAGGTAGGGTAGGTAGGGTAGGTAGGGTAGGTAGGGTAGGTAGGGTAGGTGGGGTAGGTGGGGTAGGTAGGGTAGGTAGGGTAGGTAGGGTAGGTAGGGTAGGTAGGGTAGGTAGGGTAGCCAGTTGACGGGAGCGAAGCCGCGCGGGTCAGCTAGTACTAATATATAAAGCTGTAGAGTTTGTTTGTTTGTTTGCTTGAACGCGCTAATCTCAGGAACTACTGGTCCGATTTGAAAAATTCTTTAGTGTTAGATGGTCCATTTATCGAGGAAGGCTATAGGCTATAATATCATCACGCTAACACCAATAGGAGCGGAGCAGTAATGAAAATTGTGACGCAGACGAAGTTGCGCGGGTCAACTAGTCGTTTTATATAACTTTAGCACAGCAGATATACGTGTGTTCAGAGCACATCCTGACACGGTGCACACATCCTGACACCGTTAGGGTAGGTGGCATACGACCACCGGCTATCCTCTGAGCATCACTATGAATATTATGAAAATTTTTGTCTATGCTTCTTAGAGAAAAGCAGATATTAATAGCTCTTTAAATATAACAGGAAAACCAACAAGAAGTTTATTGTAATAACATGATGGGTAAGGAATCCCTTGCACGCCCGTCCGACTCGCACTTGGCTGGTTTCTTTCTTAATAATTTTCTTGTGTTTCTGGTTGAGTATGTATTGGTCCATGAAGTCGCCGATGAAGGGTGACCTACCTCTATCCCTGAAGCGCAAACACATTGACACGTGCATTCCGCCCATCTTAACCTACTCATCATCATCATCTGCGGTCGGCTTCCAGTCAAGCCAGATTTAGCTGAATACCAGTATTTTACGACGAGCGGCTGTCTACCAGACCTCCATAACCAAACTGGGTAACATGGTACTTCATTGCAAGACTGGAGTCAGATTTACTGGCTTCTGACTATCCGTAACGACTGCCAAAGATCTACAAAAATGACAACCGGGACCAACGGCTTAACGTGCTTTCCGAGGCACGCAGAAAACTCGGTATGTTAAGATGGTCACCCATCCACAGACCAACCTTGGCAAGCGTTGCTTAACCTTCAAGATCAACCCGTGCGGCTGTTATTATTTAGCCACGAGCTGCTCACCACATGCTGTACTCCAACGACTCCCCAAAAGCCTTAGCAAAGTGGAAAATAAGTCAATAAATTCATATGAT
The DNA here is from genome assembly GCA_950371165.1 of Lacanobia oleracea. Taxonomy (NCBI): domain Eukaryota; kingdom Metazoa; phylum Arthropoda; class Insecta; order Lepidoptera; family Noctuidae; genus Lacanobia; species Lacanobia oleracea. Next base: position 18,578,767 of record OX493411.1, on the reverse strand, counting down.
TAATTCAGTATATTATTTGATATCCCTGTCATCATATGGATGTTTGTGAAATGTTATCCATCTTAACCTACTACGGTGCGCAAACTTGGTCCCTGACCGAGTCTCAAAAGTCCAAACTCAAGGTTTGTTTTATATGTTAGGCTCGGCGATCGAATACGTAACACCATGATACGATCCAAAACGGATTGCCGATGTGGGCAACGAATCTGTCAGGTTGAAATGGAATTGGGCGGGTCACATAATGTAGGATGCATCAAGACAGATGGGCTAGAGTCATTACTCAGTGGGAGCCAGAGGACGGGCGCCGTCGCCGAGGAAGGCCTACGAAACGACGCGTGACGACTTGGAGGCGTTCATGACGGATGGGACAGAGAAAGCTATAGACCGGGAAGAGTGGGAGGCTATGGGAGATACCTTTGCCCTGCAGTGGGACAGTATAGGTTAAAAGAAATCTATTAATAGTTAAATAAGAACGGTTCAGGTATGGGTTAATAATTCAGTCATGAAAAACTAAAATAAAATGACAAACAATGATAGTCGTTCCCGGCGCTTGTACTTACCCCAGGAGAAGGAGTGCGCCAGTCCCGCGTACAGGGCCAGCACCGCCAACACACGCGTGCACATCTTGTACTACTATATACTATTATACTCTCGACGAACACAAAAGCAATGTGCTAGTTTCTGTCCACCCGAAGCTTTATATAGGCAGCTACATAGGTATGCCATGTAACTCTTTCCTGTTAAATTGGTGATTAAGGAACTTTGGCTGGGTTTATCCTAATTAGGAATAAAATATTAATAGATACCTATAGAGGTCCGGAATCCGGAGTCTGTGTTTCATGATAGCTACAACCTGAGTGAATAGGTTATTTATAGACAAGCGTGCTCCATCTTCGACCACATCATCTCTTACCATCAGGTGAGATAGTGGTCAAACGCGTGCCTATCAATAGTAAAAAAAAAAACCAAAGAGGTTCGAAATTTTTCCTATGGGAGCTATCATATTCCCTAACATATTTCGTAGCGTATGATGTAACATTTATACAGGCTGAAGTTTTAAAGTGTGCCTTCAGGGCCAAATCCGATACTATGAGGAATATCGAAAAACGCTGTAAGGAATCTTGAGCCCGATTTTGATGAAAAGCAAAACTGCATCAAAGGGTTTTTGAAAAATCGTTGATCCTACCCAGGAATCAAACCTGCAGCTTATAAGGATCAAATTCTTGGAGAAATAATACATGGCAAACTAAAGGAAAAGCTCATATAAAAAATACTTTTTTTATTGTCAAAGAAAAAATTACGACAAAATATTTTTTTAGATCAATTATGCAGTTTTAGTTATCATCAACATCGGGCCCGAGAAGCCACAACTTTATTATTGGATTTTTTTTTTAAATATCAGTAACCTACGGTTTAGATAGGTATCTTTCGTCAGACATTATTATTTAATTTAATATGTGTTACGTCACTGCGTCCGTGGCATCACAGGCCCTATCATAAAACCAGCGCTGTGTTATTTATTTTTAAATTTCGCAGCCTATGCTGAGATAGGGACCTTTTTGGCCTCGCACAGACTAAAATGTTTATAGACTAAGTAATTCTGTTGATTTAATTAAATTTACATCTGTCTGTTTAGTGCGAGTCTCAAATAAACATTTTTTCTTTCTTTCTTTAGACATTTTAAAACAAATTTGTTAAAAAACCGGCCAAGTGCGAGTCAGACTCGCACACGAAGAGTTTCGTACCGTAAACCTTATTTTTTTTTATGTTTGAGTTGATTGAATGAAAGGTAAATTACGGTTTACGATTTATGACGTATTAAAAAAAAATATACTAGAATTCTCAATATCATCTTTAAAGATCTATCCATAGATACCCCACACGTATGGGATTTTCAGTACTAAGTATGGGGAACCCCCAACATTATTGTTTTTTTTTATGTGAAAATCTTAATGCGGTTCACAGAAAACATCTACTTACCAAGTTTCAATAGTATATAGTCCTTATACTTTCGGAAAAAGTGGCTGTGACATACGGACGGACAGACAGACCATCCATCCATCCATCCATCTCGAGCCTCCTTTCAATGTTTTTCGATATTCGTCATAGTTTTGGATTTGGCCATGAAGGCACGCTTTAAAAAATCATCCTGTATATGGGTAGAGGAAAATTAAACATACAAAACATATTATTAACATGGTGTTCCAAAGTGTCACGTTGCTGAGACATTTAGAGGTAATGTTGCCATGTGAGAACAAGGAAAATTATTAAAAGTTACGTACGTGATTATGTGCACGTGTTCTGATTTTAACTTTCTTCCAATTAATGATTAAAGCTAGCTAGGAACTATTATTTTGAATTTAATCTAATACATATATGAGCACATAATAATTATTAATGATAGCCATGATTGTCACATGGTGATTGTACCACAAAATATCTCGACAACACGTGACCTTTCAGGGCACTGTGTACTAACGTTTTGTTTCTTGAAATGTCTCTACCCATACATGCATGTAAGATCGCCGCAACTTTGAGAAAAAAAAAACGGTCGAATTTTCTTTAGCGAGGCCTATACCTATTCGTCAGAGATTTTTTCGGGAAAAGAAGTATCTTACGGCACTCTGCGATACAAAGCTACATAGCTTTGTATCAATGTACTCGGATCAGTACGTCCTGTCTTTACAAACACAATAATGTAGAGCAACTTCCCAGAGCCCCCGACATTGTTTATCTTCTCAGTAGCAAGTTGTGTCGGAGAGAATAGAGTTAGTATGTACTTATATAATTTGAACGTGCGTATTCCAGCAGGCTTGAGGCGACGACGTATAATTTACAGGTATCAGTGCTCGTTACAAAATATATATTTATGTGTAAGTACTGATTTTAATGGGATTTTTTTCATAATATTGTTAAAAATATTTAATTGCCTAAATAATGTTTAACAAACTAATAAGTAAATAAAAAGAAAAATAACAGACTTAGAGCTGTAGTGCTATTCTGTAACAACAGTTTCATGTCTCGACAGCGGAATCCGAGGTGAGTATAATTACGTCAAACGTAAGACCTTTATGTTGTGCGCAATAAAGCTCACTTTGTGAGGTTTGTTACTCAGGTGAAGCTCGATATCGAAATGGTTATTTACAGAATAGACTAGCTGGTTGTCGTACGCATGACACTTGGCTAGTTTATTTACTAGATGTAAATAACGAAAATGAAAGTCTGCCAGGATGTGGGAGGGGAAAGGATGCCAGGGGGTGCTAAACTACCTCCGTGTGTTATGAAATACGTTCTAGACAACACCACAACAAATTGACCGTCGGCCCAAGCTAGTAGGTACGCGTAATATTGCTCACCTTCATAGTAGGTACGCACTACATACACAGTACACTACTCTACTCCGCACATATATTCTTTGAGGACATACGTAAGTAAAATGTGAGAGCTCTGGGATCTGGGATCTTAGACTATTACTTATTATAAATTGAACGTGTAACAGTTATGTACTTTATATTTTTAGAGTAGTGTATTATTTGCGAAAATAAACAAAACAAGGAAAGTTTTGTGATATTGTGGGCTACTGCCACAGATAAGAACGGGGAAACTGAGGGTCGGGAACGTGCTAATTAGGTAGGTAAGCGTAGTTTTAGAGGCAAATCATTACTAAAATTATAACGAATATGAAATAACAAAGCCAGTACCTAAAAATGTTGTTTTTGCAGTTATTTGCCGGTTTGCGAGAGCTTATCGCGAATACCGACTGCGCTCCTTTCCGTTTTCTATAGGTAACATGAGCATGGCAACAGCGAATGATTATGTTGTGCACGTCGCGCTATTATTATAATGAGAAAAGATTGAATGCTGCTCGACGGCTAGCATATTTATTTATTTAAACTTTATGCACTAGTAAACCCTGTACAAAGGCGAACTTAATGCCGGAGGCATATACTACCAGTCGACCTTAGGGTGGTGCCGAGACAGCAAAAGACAAACAAAGAGAAACAAGAAATACAGTCCGTTACTGAGTGACTGAGTGAAATGTTGAAGGTCTTCATTAAAAAATGTAGGGACTAAGAGAGGATTTCCCAAAATTCCTACGGAAACAGGAAAAAAGGGAGAGGCGCGTACGAAGTCGCAGGCAAAAGCTACTCTATACTAAATACATAGATATAAACAAAATTAACCACGTTATTTATAAAACACGAATCTAACGAATTAGCGCTGAAATGACTCTTCCAACTTCTTGCGAATGTGCTCACGTGCCTTCACCTTAAAGAACAACCGACTGGTTGCCGTCCTGATGTTCAGAGAGAGCGCATTCCAAAGGAAGATTGCTTGGACACAGAAAGAGGAGTGGATCAACCCAGAGTGGTGTGAGGGACAGCGTAGAAGGAGATTAGGTATGAGTAGAGCGAAGATATTACTGTGCGCAAAGCAAATGACTTGAATTTGTGAAGTTAGATAAAAGGGAGAGAGAAGAAGGCCTCAACGCTCTGCGCTGATGAATGGGTAACCATTTTAATAGAGATCGATGCGCGAACAGATGATCATACTTACGCAGACTAAAGACGAACGGAATGCAGTTATTTAGAACGTTGTCAAGTATTGAGGAGATCTGCATTCAGGTCGTAGTAGTACAACACCATAGTCATTCATGGGGAAAATTAGGAACTGTACAAGCATTGCCTTTATGTGAGCTGGGAGATGTTTCAGTCGATATAGTGACACTAACACTGAGACTTGCCTACGCCAAACAAGACCGGTGTCGACAAACAAACCAAGATCCTTAACCTTGGAGCCAACATATCACTTGAGAACGGCTGGACTGGTTTGTTTTTCTGTCTCTTTACATAGCATAACATCACACATCATAACCTCACGCCTGCATCGCCGAAGGGTTAGGCAGAAGATCAGTCATAAACTCAAAACTAGAGATCGGATATTCAGATGCATATTTGCTCTAAGTTAAGAATTTGGCTATTATGGAAAGAACTTTTGTATCGAAATAATCCCACAATTTCGGGATCAACCAATTTAATTCTAAGATCCGTGACTCCGTGAGATGAAGTAAACCCGATTGGACACACATGACGGTTGCTTTATTAGAACGCAGTATAGTCGCCTTTCCCTAGTTTTATTATCAGAGAAAAACCGGTCACGAGCGAGTAGAACTCGCGCACCGAGGGTTCCGTACCATCATATAAAACGTGAAATGTTGTAAATATTTATCGGCGAGATTTATATTCGTTAGAGTATAAGCCTCGCCGATGAATATTTTACTATACTAGCTGTCCCCCGCGGCTTCGCTCCCATCTACCCCGACCTACTTACCCATTTTTATGTTTTTAAACCTTCCCTGTATTCTGGCGAAACTGACAAAAAAATAATTATTCAAATCGGCCTCGTCGTTCTCGAGTTTTAGCGAGACAAACGAACAGCAATTCATTTTTATATATAAGAAGAAGAAGACTAGTCTACCCGCGCAACTTCGTCTGCTCCGCTCCTATTGGTCTTAGCGTGATGATATATAGCATATAGCCTTCCTCAATAAATGGGCTACCTAAAACTGTTCCTAAGATTAGCGCGTTGAAGCAAACAAACAAACTCTTCAGCTTTATAATTATATTAGTATAGATTTCTGAAAAAGTGAGCTATTTAAATACATTCAGTCAAAAAAGTATCGGGAATGGATGATTTGTTTATGGTTCCAAATTCGAATTTTTGTTTTTTTGTAGTTGTTAGATTGGCACAACTGTTTTCCATTTTGGCGCGGAGTTTGAGTTGCATCTGTTATTTATATTAAACTAGCTGACCCGCGCGGCTTCGCTCCCGTCCATAACCGGTCACGAGCGAGTAGAACTCGCGCACCGAGGGTTCCGTACCATCATATAAAACGTGAAATGTTGTAAATATTTATCGGCGAGATTTATATTCGTTAGAGTATAAGCCTCGCCGATGAATATTTTACTATACTAGCTGTCCCCCGCGGCTTCGCTCCCATCTACCCCGACCTACTTACCCATTTTTATGTTTTTAAACCTTCCCTGTATTCTGGCGAAACTGACAAAAAAATAATTATTCAAATCGGCCTCGTCGTTCTCGAGTTTTAGCGAGACAAACGAACAGCAATTCATTTTTATATATAAGAAGAAGAAGACTAGTCTACCCGCGCAACTTCGTCTGCTCCGCTCCTATTGGTCTTAGCGTGATGATATATAGCATATAGCCTTCCTCAATAAATGGGCTACCTAAAACTGTTCCTAAGATTAGCGCGTTGAAGCAAACAAACAAACTCTTCAGCTTTATAATTATATTAGTATAGATTTCTGAAAAAGTGAGCTATTTAAATACATTCAGTCAAAAAAGTATCGGGAATGGATGATTTGTTTATGGTTCCAAATTCGAATTTTTGTTTTTTTGTAGTTGTTAGATTGGCACAACTGTTTTCCATTTTGGCGCGGAGTTTGAGTTGCATCTGTTATTTATATTAAACTAGCTGACCCGCGCGGCTTCGCTCCCGTCCATCAACCTACCCTACCTACCCTACCTACCCTACCTACCCTACCTACCCTACCTACCCTACCTACCCTACCTACCCTACCTACCCTACCTACCCTACCTACCCTACCTACCCTACCTACCCTACCTACCCTACCTACCCTACCTACCCTACCTACCCTACCTACCCTACCTACCCTACCTACCCTACCTACCCTACCTACCCTACCTACCCTACCTACCCTACCTACCCTACCTACCCTACCTACCCTACCTACCCTACCTACCCTACCTACCCTACCTACCCTACCTACCCTACCTACCCTACCTACCCTACCTACCCTACCTACCCTACCTACCCTACCTACCCTACCTACCCTACCTACCCTACCTACCCTACCTACCCTACCTACCCTACCTACCCTACCTACCCTACCTACCCTACCTACCCTACCTACCCTACCTACCCTACCTACCCTACCTACCCTACCTACCCTACCTACCCTACCTACCCTACCTACCCTACCTACCCTACCTACCCTACCTACCCTACCTACCCTACCTACCCTACCTACCCTACCTACCCTACCTACCCTACCTACCCTACCTACCCTACCTACCCTACCTACCCTACCTACCCTACCTACCCTACCTACCCTACCTACCCTACCTACCCTACCTACCCTACCTACCCTACCTACCCTACCTACCCTACGGGATAAAAAGTATCCTATGTCCTTCTCCTGGCTCTAAACTACCTCCCTGCCAATTTTCAGCTAAATCGGTTCAGCCGTTCTTGAGTTATAAGTGAAGTAACTAACACGACTTTCTTTTATATATATAGATACAGTGCTGGTTTTAGTAATATCATATATAGTGTGTATTGCGAATTTCATAATGGACAAAAATATCGAACAAAGAGTTTGTCTTAAATTTTGCATCGCCAATGGAATTTCGTATTCGGAGTCACTGAAAATGTTACAAAAGGCTTACGGTGAATCGACTTTATCAAAAACTCGTGCTTATGAGTGGTTCAAAGCGTTCAAAAGCGGTCGAGATGTGATGGAAGATTTGCCTCGCTCTGGTAGGCCTTCAACGTCTGCAACTGAAGTTAACATCGCAAAAGTGAAGGAAATAGTGACTGAAAATCCCCATTCAACTCTGAGAGAGATAGCCGCCGAACTTTCTGTATCTCACGAGTCGATCCGTACCATTTTAACTAATCATTTGGGTATGAAACATGTTGCTGCTCGGCTTGTCCCAAAAGATCTGAATTTTCTCCAAAAACTCAATCGCATGAAAGTCGCTGAGGACATGCTAGAACGAGTCAGTTCGGACCCAACATTCATGAAACGCATTGTTACTGGTGACGAGACGTGGGTTTACGAGTTTGACATGCAAACTAGTCAACAAGCTTCGGAGTGGCGCCTTCCAATTGAACCGAAACCGAAAAAACCACGCCAAAGTCGATCAAAAGTCAAAGTCATGTTGACTGTTTTCTTTGAATAACGCGGTGTTGTGCACTCTGAATTCTTACCGGAAGGTCTAACGGTAAATAAAGAATATTATTTGACCGTTATGCGGCGTTTAAGAGAGCAAATTCGACGAAAAAGGCCAGATTTGTGGAAAGAAAATTCTTGGATTTTGCACCACGACAATGCGCCTTCGCACAAGGCTATCATTGTGAACGAATTTTTAACCAAACACTCAACAAATACCATCCAGCAACCACCATATTCACCAGATATGGCTCCTGCTGACTTTTTTCTTTTTCCTAAACTCAAATTACCACTTCGTGGCACCCGTTTTCAATCGATAGAAGACATAAAGGAGAATTCGCGGCGAGAACTGAACTCAATTCCGGAAGCAGCGTTTAAAAAATGTTTTGATGAATGGATTATTCGTTGGCGCAAGTGTATCGTTTCTAAAGGAGCATACTTTGAAGGTGATAAAATAAATTTGGATGAATAACAGACATTTTGTGTATTATTGATCTTTTCCCGGTACTTTCTTGACAGAGTAGTACATCGTTTTATTTTTCCTGTAATCTTCTATCACATAATAATATCAGATTTTTCTCAATGCAAGCTTTGGCGAGTGGTCAAGATTTTCAAATTTTTCGTCAAAAGTCGAAAACCGGCCTAAAAATAGAAAAAATGTTTAAGAATGTGCGAATAGCGCTCTTTCATTATGATACCCCATACCCCACATGCCCTTGTAGCCCCACTTCGAATTTTTAAGAAGTCGCTGTTGCAAAAAAGATGTAATTTTACAATTTTATTTCTTTCTTATTTAAAAAATAGTTAAAGAAACGTCATCTATAACTATTCCCAATTTCAAGTTCATAGCATAAGTTGTTCTTGAGATATCTAGCTGTGACAGAAGGACAGACTTAGTCACACCATAAGGGTTCCTTTTTACCATTTTAGTACTGAACCCTAAAAAGTATAAAAACATACCACAAGTTGCAGGGACTGACGTAAAATGGTGGTTTGTGCGGGAAATCGTATTTAGCTTTTTTTTTCATTTACGAATGGCATATGTTAGTCAAAACTAAGTTAAGGTAAATATGCATCCGATTAACCGATATCTACACATCCACATTTCGCGAGCTACGCTAAGGGCGAATTTCACCAACGAAACTGATCGCGATCACAAACCACGTTTACGAGCTATCAGTGTCGTTATTTTCAGTGGATTATTGACACTGACACCTCTGGAACGCAGTTCAGTACTGATCGCGATCAGTTTGAATTGGTGAAAATGGCCCCTAGTCTCATGCAAGAGGGAGTGAGTGTGTCCTCACCCACCGCGCACAAGTCCACACTCCGACCTGCTACTGACAACTTTCAGATGAAGGGCCCAGCATTACTGTACTGTACTATATGGATTGACAAAATAAATACAAAAACAAATAAATGTATAAACTACTATGATTTTACGTCATTTCTTTACGTATAGAATGCCTAATGGTTCAGCAATTCAAATTTTAACACGTTTCCGTAAGGAAAAGCATTACTGAGCTCATTTAGTTAATAGAACTAACATTTCAACGCGTTTTTATCCGACTTCAAAAAAAGGAGGAGGTTCTCTATTCGGTCGTATTTTTTTTAGAAATAAATAAAAACATTTATTGCAGAATCTCTTCCATAATTTGTTAGTAACAATGTGAACTTATGAACTAGTGTTAGTAATATTTGCATTATGAGCCTGCATGAGGCACGCCGATCCTGGGGAATGTCTACTTGACTGCATGCAGTCGTATCCACCGCCCCATGATTGTTCAGCGATCTAAGGATGATGTTGGGGCTGGCACGAACACGGCGCAACAGAGAATGCGCATCTCTTGCGCATAATGGTCGAAAAACTATCGACGTTCGCGTCGGCAAACATGCCGGACGCGCGACAAAAACGCGGCAGCCCCATCAACACCCGGAACGTGTTGTTATATTGTATGCGCAGGCCGCTATATGCCCTTTGCGTAAAGTCAACCCACAGGCTGCACGTGTAAAAGGTTTGGCATTAGGCTTTGAAAAGAGTCACCTTAACCTGAGCCGTACAACGTGCAAACCTGTGGGCCAACATCCCACATCGAACAGCCAGCGACCTACGCTCCCGCTCGACATCGCACGTTATCTTTCAGGTCGTCTGAGACCCGATGACCCAAATACTTAAAATGTGCAACTCTTTTCAGAGATCTGCCACAAAGCATTACTGGAGGAATTGTGCTATAGCATTTACTGCCTGCTTTGAATACCATGAATTCACTTTTTAGTGCATTATATTCTAGCCTATGGCTCTCAGCGTACGATTCACACACGTTAATCAGTTTCCTTAATGCCCCGATCGATGGGCTCAGCAAAACCATATCGTCTGCATAACTTATATTATTAATGCATATGCCATCAATATGACAGCCGATTCCGGTTCTGCTAAGCTCATCGATCAGATTATTCACGCACAGACTAAACAATGCGCACTCTCAAGCCTGTACTCAGCTGAAAAGGAGTTAGCCCATCTGACACGGTTACGTTGATTAGCGTACCAAAATTTAAATAAACTTATCACTTCCCGGGGCACATCCGTCTCATGCTGCAGCTTACCCCATAACACTTTATATGACACAAGGTCAAATGCTTTTGACAGATCCAGGTAACACGCAAATACTGGCGTCTTTCTTGCTGAATAGTACTGCACAGTCTGCTTAAGGCTAAGGATAGCACTCTCTGTAGATAAACCGGGCCGAAACCCCAATTGAGCATCATGTATTTTTAGATGTTTATCAAGCTGGCATACAAGCAGACTGTTCAGTACCTTAGCAATTATCGTCGCTAAAGAAATAGGTCTATAGTTTGATAACACAGACGAATCACCCGTTTTATTCTTAATTATCGGTACAACAGTTGTACGCATCAGTTTTTCAGGTAAATAAGAAAGACCTAGGCATAAATTTAAAAACATACATAAAATAAAACGCGTGGCAAGTGGATCCCAGCATGCTGCAGGTGTTCGCTACTTCATATCTCCGTCATTTATGAACCGATTTGAAAAAATATTATTTTAAGTGAAAGGATATAGGTACTTCTCGATTGGTCCCATTTAGTTGTACCAAAACTGGTTTAGTGGTTTTGGTTTTTAAATCAAAATAGCTAAAATTCGTTTACTTACCTGACGTATTTGGTTTGTCATCAAAGTAAACAAAATTCATATTTGTCTTTCCTGCGACTTTCCAGTGGTGTTGTTAGGTGTGAGATACCATTAAAAAAATACAACCGACTTCCAAATAAAACACTTTACTAAGTAGATATAAAATAACTGTAATTTCAGAAGTCGATACAGCTTTTTGAAGCTGTGAAAAAATCAGACTTCTAAGCTATCGTCAAAAAAGATACCGCCTTATAGGAACTACTTGTGTAAGGAAAAGTCTAAAGTGTAAATAAATCATAAAAAAATATTTTTATTTAAAGTAATTTGTACGGAACCCTCGGTGGGTCTACAGTGGTTTTGTTGCCGCCAAAACTATAACTGATTTTTAGTAGGTAAATTAGGTACCTGGATTTCAACTCCATACTTATCATTTTAATGCAACGTGTTGTTTTCGAGTTAGGAGTTTATGTCTAAACAAAACAAAATGAGAAAATTGTAAACATTTAATTACACTATTTCACAGGTAGGAAGCTTGTTTCTCGGGTTTCTTTACTATGTGCATTGTTATGATCCTCTCGTGTGATACTCTATCAGTAATCTGCCGTCACATGCTCATCCAGCGACCTTGGTACCTCTTTTCTATTACTTTTTGATCCTGATGGAAGGACTCTCCTTGTTCTTCGCTGTAGGAACCAAGGTTTTCAGGGAACTTGCCCAAGTGGCTGTGCAGGAAGTCCACTTTTTACTCATGTTGCAGCCAAAAGTTTTCAAGTTATAAGAAGCTCCTGAACAATTTCCACGTTATTTTTCTGCCTTTTCATTATCTAAGTGACCTCCATCATATCAGTGTCCGATGAATCGGATGGTTCTGCCCTCTCAGTCTCGTCTGAGTGTGGAGAAGGCCGTCTAGCAGACGGTAGGTCAGGGACCCAATTCTTCCGCAACACTCGTACCGTAACGAGCGGTGTCATTACCCTTCGGTCCCAATGTCGGCATCGTAGTAGTGAGATTTTCTCACAATACGTATTTTTGCAACAAGTCGAGCGAAATATTGATCCGAAGGATGAAAATGTTGCCATCACTCGTCGCGCAAAGCAATCCATTTCACATAACTATAGCGATATTTTTAACCCAACCGTTAATGAACTTCTTACACAATTCTAAATGAATTTTGAGATAAGAAACGTTTTGAACTATATTTTATGTATGTATCACTAACTCTTATACAAACAACAGACATTATCGATTTATTTAATCTATTTTCCTTAATATTAGAATAAGTTTGCAACAACGGAATGCATTAGGTACTGAGATTTAAATGACAGCGATATTTTTTGTCAGATCAAATTAAAGTCATATTTTATTATTTGTTTACAAACATAGGTTACTAACACAAATAAATTACCTAAATACAAGCGGAAAGGCTATGTGAACTGATGTCAACAACCTACAATTGAGAATTTTCAAATTGGAGAAGAAAGAGGGAGTCGAAGCCGGATTATTGAAAAGAGAGCGGTACTTCTCCGACCGCACCAAATCACTCCGCTCTTAGAACGAGTCCTGCTCAACGACGACGCTGCTACATAACAAAGGTCACATCACTGATAAAACCTTGCAAAAACTTATTACCCTAATAAGCCAAGAGGAAATGTTACGATTTTAGCAATCTATGTGTATGAAGTGGAGGTATTTGCTGCTGGGATCCTAAGTAATACGGAAAATGCAAAATTAATTTGTTTGTTTGCTGTCTCTTCACGTCTAAACGGCTGAACGGATACGGATGAAACTTTATAGAGGAGTGGACTACATTCCGGAATAGGTCATAGGTACAGCACCTTTCATCTCGAGAGTATGCTGCCGTGGGATAATCTATACGTTCACGCGGGTGAAACCGCGCGTGGAATTGGCTTTTTCCAAATTCTTTTATTTACGATACGTCAGTAATTGGGACCCCAGATATTTAAATATAAATATTAAATTTGAGTCCATTAACTGAAACAGATGGGAAGACAGGCAAACACACGAGCGATGCTCTAAGTGTTCGTTATTTCATACAGACGAACGGGACTCTTAAAATATGAATACAATAAGTATTGAAGAAGCGAGTGGTAGGGAAATTATTTTACAGCATTGCGCCCTTTAGCATATTATTCGTAGACCCAAGCGTTAGTTTTTAACTAAATAATAATACTTCTATTTGTTTTCCATTAAGTTCAAGCGACTTAATTCTAATGGGACTCCAGTTTCGGATCAGACACACACTATCGAAATTCATGAAGACACGGCGAGAGCCAGCTACCGGGCAGATCAAGCCAAATATTCATGTTTGAAGAACACACAATATCAGAAACTTTTTTGTCTTTATGTCAATCCTCTTTTTAGTTCTTATCATAAAAATTACGAATAACCAAAATACAGGAGACCCTGCCGTTATTGGTTGCACAAATACGCAACCCAAACCTACCGCGGCTTGCCGGAACAAATTTTTAAAGACCATTAAAACACGTGGTAAAGAAGATATTGGATAAACCTATAAGAACGCATAAAAGCTGAACTGTCCTATCAAGTAGCCCAGCTCTTTCCGCTCAACAGGGAGTCGAAGCGAAAGAGTTCAAATGTTCCAAAGCGTTTCAGACGCTGGCCAAGCAGTAGATGTGTTACTGAATCAGCATTGAATGATGATGATTGTTTGTTTGATGGAATCATCGAAAATTCGGAGACAGAGCTCGTAAATGCACAAGTAATCACAAGTCTGCATTAGGAACGGGAAACGATACAAGCATATTATTTTTATTATATACTTTATTGTACACCTCATAACAAGCACAGTAAAAACGCTTATAAAACTAGTGTACAATGGGCGGTCTTATCGCACAGGGCAATCTCTTACAGACAACCTTTGGATGGACTGAACTAAAGAAGCTAGATTTAGGGCGGTCAGTGTACAAACATCATAAATAATATTAATAGAGAGACATACATTATAATATAAAACAAATACATACAATATTAAGTAATATACTAATAAATATCAAATATATAACAGGGAAAGGAGACAAAACGTTATAGTGAGAGGTAATGTTCCTTCACCAATTTTTTAAACGTTGGTAGCGTTTGAGCGCGCCTCACATCTATTGGTAATGCATTCCACAAACGAGCTGCTTGAATAGTGAAAGATTTGTCAAAGAAGGATGTGGAATGCATACGAATACTTAATTTAAGATTTTCCGATGATCTCAAAGACCTAGAATGCGTGTCACAGAGAAACTGAAATCGTTCTTTAAGATAAAAAGGAGTATAAGGATTAAAGAGCACATTATAAAGCAAAGAAAGTATGTGGGCATTCCGGCGAAGGCGAATAGGAAGCCATTTGAGCTTGGTACGAAAATCAGAAACGTGGTCATACTTGCGCAAGCCAAATATGAACCTGATGCAGAGATTTTGAAGTCGCTCAAGCTTGTCCAATTGGACTTGGGTGAGATCAAGCATATTGTTGTATATTTTGAAAATATTTTTGTTGGTTAGCTTTATATTACATTGTGCTATTGCAGTATGAGTCATGTTGCCTGGTTTAAAGAAATTAAATGTAATTATTTGTATTTTTTAACATTTATTTCATTATGTACACACAACACACCTATGAACGAATTAAACACTGAAAGAAGAGCACAAGGGTTTAAAAAAACCAGCCAAGTGCGAGTCGGACTCGCACACGAAGGGTTCCGTACGATAAACCTTAATTTTTATTATTTGTTGTTATAGCGGCAATAGAAATACACAATCTGTGGTAAATTTCAACTGTTTACCTATAACGGATCTCGCTGACAAACAAACGGGCGGACGGACGAGCAGCGGAGGCTTTAGTAATAGGGTTCCATTGGTTAGCCTTAGGGTTCGGAACTCTAAAAAACTCAAAAGGTTCCACATAATTTAGAACTTTGGGCACCACTTCGACGTGATGGCTGATGACCCTGCTGTAATATTGCATAACTAGCTGACGCCCGTTGCTCCGCTCGCGTGAATGTCAAAAATCCGTCTAATATCCCAAGCGAACATACCCCCGGGATAGAAAGTATCCTATTTGTTATGCCAGACTATGACTTCAGTGCCAAATTTCATCAAGATCCGTTTAGCCGTCCTGACGAATTAAGAAACAAATCCAGCCATCGATCCGAACATACAAACTTTCGCATTTATAAAACATACTAGCGATCAGCCCCGGCTTCGTACGGGTGCAAATTATATACTTAAACCTTCCTCGAGAACCACTTTATCTATTAGAAAATCTATTGTCTAGTTTTAAAGATCTAAGCATACATAGGGACAGACAGACAGCGTTTGCGACTTTGTTTTAAACTATGTAATGATTAAGAATAGATATTTATAAAATATTTATATGAATTACTATTTGTCCCGCGCAACTTCGTCTGCGTCACAATTATCATTACTGCTCCGCTCCTGTTGGTCTTAGCGTGATGATATATAGCCTATAGCCTTTCTTAATAAATGGGATATCTATCACTGAAAGAATTTTTCAAATCGGACCAGTAGTCTCCTGTTCCAGCACAGATAATTGTACTTGTCCATACATCGAACAAACAGACTCAATTAAATATCTTGGTGTCTTCGTAGATAGCCGTTTGTCATGGTCCACTCATTTGAGTGCTTTACGGGGTAGGGTTCGAAAGATGCTACGTATCTTTAAGCGACTTGGTAAGATTGCAGAATGATTCAGTTCTAAAGATGATTTACTTCTCTCTCTGTCAATCAGTCCTGAACTACTGCATAATAGCATGGGGCGCGGCTGGGAAAACCTCATTAATAAAGGTAGAAAGAGCTCAACGAGCTCTTCTTAAAGTTGCCTATGGTCGCCCGTTCCGGTACCCCACTAACTCACTATACACCGAAGTGGGAGTTCTTAGAGTCAGACAGCTTTACATCCTATCTGTCACTAAGATTTCACAAAACCTCCCTGAGCACTTGTGTTATATCAAGTAGAAGGGTTCAATAGGAATGGGCTCGATGCCGTAAAACAATCGGGAGAAGATCGTACGGTTTTATGGGACCGCACATTTACACAAAACTCAATACCCGACTCAAAATTCTACAACTAACTCAAATTAAATGTAAAATTACGGTTACAAAATGGCTACTGACTCTGGACTATGACATGCCTGAAAATTTATTAACCTGAAAAAAAAAACGTTTTGATAGGTACTCACTGATATATACCTCTATTTATATATTTATTACTCTATATCACAAACATCTATATACTCGTACATCCTCAGATACAACTCTCAAAACCAACACAACTATCTTAATGTATACACCCATGCAAACACTTACAAACACACCATACATGCATACCTATAAGTACTTGGTTTCTTTGTGTATTCGTTTTTCTTTTTTTGTGTATTGTAAAAGATTACGAGTAGATTAGATCAAATTAATAAGTTTATTGTAACATAATTATGTATTTATACCAATTACATATAAAACAACAAATGCAAACGGAACGAAGGAGCCTGGAACACACGACACAGGGAATCCTAGTGTGAGTTCCAGGAATCAACGCACTCGAATGTAATTTCCAAACAATAAACTATTGTATTCTATTTTATTCTATTCTATTCTATTCTTGTTCCTGAGATTAGCGCGTTCAAGTAAACAAACAAACAAACTCACCGGATTGGTGTTATCTACTTTCACCACTTGAAATATCTCTAAACTGTAGTTTCCGGTGTAACCCTTGAAAAAAGCGGACTTATACCTGCTGATCCACACACAGTCACCACATAATTATTTTGATATAGTTCGTATTTTGATATGGTTGTAAACAGTAGATAAAAGGTCATTAGCATTAGATTGTTTCACGGTCACTGGGGCGACCCGATAGTACGATGTTATTGTTATAATAATATAAAAATAACTTTTATTTCGGGTGGCATAGACCCATAAAAAACTCAACCTAGTCCACACAGTACGGTACACGCTTATTTGCTATGACTCGCCAAACCAACACAAGTCATGACCCAGTGATTTTGGAAGGGAGAATCGAAACGTACAGCTATTGCGTTCAGAATGCTGTTGTTACTACCCCGCATACGGGCCAGCAGCTTTATTACGCATGATGGCCTGGAAACCATCAGTGCACGCTTCAGCAAACATCCCAGATGCGCGGCACCTCCACGGCAGACCCAACAACATTCTGAACGCATTGTTGTACCGAGTGCGCAGGGCTCTGTAGGCTCGCTGCGTATATCTCACCCACAGGCCTAATAAGCTTTGAAAAGCGTAACTTTCACTTCTCTCGTGCATCGTGCAAATCTGCGGGCGAGCATATTAGCTCTCACCGCCAGAGGCCTGCGCTCCCGCTCAATGTCCTCATCGTCCTTGAGGTCACTTGTCACAATGTGACCCAGACATTTAAAAGTTTGAACCTGCTTTAGGGCTATTCTTATGAGAAATACAGGAGGCACATGGGTTGGCAGTTGTATGCCAGATTTAAATACTAAAATTTCACTCTTTTTAGTGTTAATTGTAACCCATGCGCCTCCGCGTACTTCTCACAAATAGACAACAGTTTCCTTAGCCCGCTTATGGAGGGGCTCAGCAGCACCATATCGTCTGCATAGCTAATATTGTTAGAACAAGTGTCATCGATGTGGTAGCCGACATGTTTGCTATTAAATCGCTCGACAAGCTGGTTAACATAAATGTTAAATAATAGAGGAGAACTCAAACCAGCCTGCCTAACGCCACATTCCAACTTGTACTCATCCGACAGCGCATCGGCCCACCTCACACGGTTTTTCTGGTTTGAATACCAATACCTCAGGAGAGAGATATACTCCCCCGGCACACCCGCGCTGCCCAGCTTGTCCTAAAGAAGGTCATAACTGACAAAAACGATAGCCTTAAATTGGACAAGTCTAGGAAGCACGCGTATACCGGCGTCCTTCTGTCTGTATAGTAGCCGATAGCATACTTTACACTCAAAATGGTACTCTCAGTGGACAACTCTGCTCTGAACCCAAATTGAGCATCATGCAGGTCGACTATTTTCGCGAGGTTCGCATTAAGCATGCTGTCAAGTACCTTGGCTGCAGTGGAGCCAGTGAAATGGGCCAGTAGTTAGCCTTGTCAGATGAGTCCTCCGTCCTATTTTTTAAAATAGGGACCATAATAGTTCGCATGAGCGGCTCCGATAGATATGAATGGGACATACAAAAATTAAAAAACATTGATAACACACTCGACAAATGAACACCAGCATATTATTTAAAAGGTTTTATGCTGATGTTGTCATGACTGACTGACTGACATGATTTATTATGTTTTTGATACACTTAGCAGACAAGGACATCTTACGATCAGTCATGACGGCACTTGCATCGTGAACATAACTCGTTGACGACGGACCCAGAGTCGACGGGATTGTAAACTGTTCTTTAAACATGTCAGCATGTCTTTTGATCGCTGACGCCGTCGACACTCATTGGGAGGCTTGTTCTCACATTTGATCAGTTAACATTTTTCCAAAAATCTTTAAATTTTGTAACCGAATGTTTAGAGGCTAGAATATTCATTTTTAATTGTTCTTGTCGGGCTTGGCATGATTTTAATTTCGACTTAAATCTTTTGCGTGTGTCTGACATTTCGTCATACACTGTGCCACTCGTGGGCTTACCGGCTAGTACCCACATTTTAAATTATGCGCGAGCGTCTCGATGCGCGTCCGCGACGTATTCATTCAACCCAGTTATATGACAAGACTTCGTTCTTATCTTTTTACTAAGATACGTTTTCATTGCAGCCTCCGACAATATAGAAACAATTCATCATACAACTCATTAATAATTACGTAATGATCTGGATTACGGCACACGGCATCACAACATTGTCCTAATACTAATGGGAAGTCTATTGCTCGAAGTTTAGAATTACATAATTTGTGATATTTATGAATTTGATTTGGCTGTCTTTCTCCCCAGATGACATGCCGCCTGAGATCATCTTTATTTAAATTAAATTCATATTTCATGTTAAGTTTATACAAATTACATTCTATTATAAGTGGGAAGTGGTCAGGCCGATAGTATAATTAATAAACATTTTCCAGTATACGGCTTACCACATTATAACTGTAAAAAATTGTCTATTCATTTCTTCTAGGCTACACATATGAAGAAACGGCAAAATAGTTTAAGATTAGTAAAATGGAGAATAGTAACTTAACATATCTAATAATAATATGTTACACTACACAAACACGCACGAAGTAGTTTTAGTCACATTTAATTTTTAAAATTGTTGTTACCAACTTAAAAATATATTTTTTTGGTTTGCATGTTTTTTGTTTTCTTTTTTACATTTAATAATACCGTAATTTTGTAGCATTTTACGGAAATTGTAGTAAAAACACATATTGTCTAATCTATGGGGGACCGGAATAGTCACTCCTTCATACAGGTTATCTGGGCGCAATGGCTGGAAAAGCAATGACTGCACAATTACGTTCTAATGGTAGGTCACTGATCGATGGAACTGTCAAAATTTTGGCAGATTACCGCATACGTCTGTCATTCATTTGTCATTATGCACGAGATTACCATTTTTGTGCCATTTCTTTCAGTGGAGTGTCAGTGGTTGATCATTGGAAAGTCATAATGACACTATTACGTTAGTAGATTACCAAACTTGTCAAAATCAACAATTATGAGATCAGTGATCGACCATTCTGACACTATTGTAATAGCTGACTTGGGGCCCTGGATAGGAGATCAAAACTGCACCCACTATAATTGTAGCAAAGTAATTTTGCCATGTTTAATTATATACCCATGTATTGCAATTCTTGTAAAAAATATCAATTAGATTCCATTTATTTATTTTGATATACAAACAATTTATATTTTTACATCTTTCTTTGCTTTTTTTATAAAAAACAATTAAAAAAAAAATAGTAGCCCACCGATATCGGGAACAGGGTCCAAGCTACCGGTGGTCAGGGCTCCTGAGAGAGGAACCTCCTCACTATACGCGCAGTATCCGGGAGTACTGCCTTGGAAATATTTTATATTTGTACAGGCGCGGTCTAAAATCCAGTTCCAGTTTTACAAGTCTGTCGCATCAAAACTAGTCTCACATACAACCTCTTTCTATAAGATACATTTTGCACACATACACGACTTCGTATATCGTACTCTTTTACCATTACCTATTCAGAAAGAGAACGATACAATGACCGTTTGCCTTAGTGGCGACAAGTCGCGACAAGTCGCGACGGCGTATACTGCTATTTAATTTCGATGTAAAAAGTATATGACTGAGTGAAACCCGAGTTCGAATCCCAGCACTACACTTTTTATGTTTTAAATTATGAATTTCTGCGGCAAGTTAGACCCAATCAGCAAGGTGTTTCTTAAAGTATTAATTAGTCAAATATTATTTCCAAAAAACTTTTTTACAAAAAATACAACCGACTTCCAAAAACAAAACACTACAAGGTACAAAATAACTTCGGAAGAAAGAAAAAAAGTTTAATTTCTGAAGTCGGTGTCAACACACGAAAAAATAACCAAAAACACCGACTTCAGAAATTATTTTTTTTTCTTTCTTTTCTCGGTTGTATTTTTTGTAAAAAAGTTTTTTATTATTCAATTTTTAGTGGTACCTATTATAGGTACCTGCGTACCCATTAACAGCGTACCAGCGCAATGTTATGTTAAGAACTGGTGTAAACACTAAAAAAACATGCGATTTCAGCAATCCTGATCCCTTTGCTATCATTTATTGAAGAGTTCCGTTGCCTACCTCCGAAGTTCTTCGTCAGATCTTCACCAAATTGAAACGAGATCAGTACAGGAAAATACTCTTTCAAACAAAAAAAGAACCATCCAAATCGGCTGACAATTGGCTAAAGTATCGCTGAACAAAACATTTTTCATGGGATCTCATCATCAGATCCTAATTTATACCTTTCATCATCAGCTCAGCAACATGAGATGATGATTACCAGGCAAAAATATCTGAATTGCGTTAGAAAGTTCATGAAAAACATTGTATGTGCCTATAAAATTTAAGGGTTGCCCTCGATTTTCGTGGGATCCCATCATCAGATTCTGACATGGTGACAATGGGACCAATCGAGAGGTATACCCTTTCAGATGAATCAAAACTTTTTCAAATCGGTTTACAAATGACGGAGTAACAAACATAAAAAAACCGAATTGAGAACCTCCTCCTTTTTTTGAAGTCGGTTAAAAAGAAAAAAGTTGAGGGTGAATGTGAAATAAGATGAATTACTGAGTTGAATATTGAATAAGTAGTTTCGACGTTGTTGGTGTTGGTTGGTGAACTTTCTTACAAGCGTTTGCGTTATTATTGCGATTAGCGCGTTTTGTCTGTATTTAATATGCAAGCAAATATTAGTATTGAAGACTAGGCAAATATTGCTGCTTTGCTTAAAAATGGGCTATATATTTTTCAAATTTCAAATAAGACAGGCTAATGCGTAAGTTATTTATAAATATTATAACTGAGACGATAATTGGTGTGTGATTTTATAAATCGCTATTGGCAAGTGCGTAATACAATTTTATTTTTAGAGAGCTACAGTGAGGCGTTGGGTAACGAGGTTTGAGGAAGAAGGTAGTCTGAAGAGTCGTGGAAGAAGTGGAATACCATTGCTTACTAACCCGACACAGGGACGTTTCATGGTGGAAAAATATGTAACAAATGGCTTTATTCCAACTAGGATATTCGCAGAGCAATTTGATACGTCATTGTGAACTGTTCGCCGTGCACTCCATGCCGAAGGGTTACATAATCGGAAACCAAACTGTATTTGTCTGCTTAGCTGCATTGACAATAATGGAGGACACAAATATTAAATATTACGCTGTTATTTACAGGAGATGTGTTTGTTGTAATATATTGTTCTGTTAGTTAGTTAATGATTGTAAGATTGGGATATTGGGATTAAGCTTCAATCTTCTTTTCTTTTTGAGAAAATGAATAATCAAGCTATAATCTCAATAAAGCAGAAGATCAATTTTATTACGTAAAATTTTAGCAATCATCTTTTATGGTTATTAATATCGTTTAAAGTTTGTTCTTCAAAATATTGATCATAATTATTGCACTCCAAGACTCGTTTGTTTATTAAACAATAACGGAACCCTATTACTAAGCCACCGCTGTCCGTCCGTCCGTCTGTCCATCCGTCCGTCCGTCTGTCAGTCAGCGGGCTGTATCTCAAGAACCGTTATAGGTAGACAGTTGAAATTTTCACAGATTGTGTATCTCTATTGCCGCTAAAACAACAAATAGATACCTACTAAAAATTAAGGTTCATGATACAGAACCCTTTGTTGCGAGTCCGACTGCACTTGACCGGGTTTTTTGACAAATTATTTTTATTTTATCATTTCCTTTTAAATTGTGTTTCACTGCATGGTTAAGCGATAAGCTTGTATGGATTCAGTTAGATAACAACTCGGTACCTACGAATGTTTTGAACCAATAAGTTTTGTGAAAAACTTCTCTCAGTATGATCCTCGTTTGCCACCCGAAGGGCGGAGGTGATGGTGTATTCTATTACTTACTACTCTTTCTACTCTTTCTACTCTACAATCTGAGCTACAAACATTAGCGCCGCCGCTGAGTTAATTATGAACAGGTCCTTTATGAGTATGTCCCTGGGTTATTGCACCGTAAGTATGTAAAATATTTGTAGAGATTATAAACACTCTAGGGATGACACGTATTTACCATACTTGGTTTGAAAACCAGGGCTTTGCTTCAAAGTACGGCGCCCTGGTACGAAGTAGGAAAAACTTGAAAGTGTGGAAGTATTTTCTATGCTATCGGGCACCAGCAGATCTAGAAAATACTTTCATAGGAAATTGATTCTTGTAACTCTTAATTATAAGGAGCATTTGCAAATAAAAAACCTTTAGTACGAGGGTGCGTTTTTAAGTTCGCGGAATGGGAGGGTGAGATGATAAAAATAGGTCATTATCGAGGTGGCCACGACTTCAGCCACTCAATATTAGTATAAATACCAGTTTTTGTCTTAATTGGGTCATTAGTCTTTGAACTATCGTCAAGCAAACAACTCAATCGGGAAGAAAGTGTGCATTATGGAAAAAATCGAGTACCGTGCCGTAATAAAGTTCCTTACCAAGCAAGGAAAGTCAGTTCAAAACAAACTGGAAGAGATGGAATCCGTTTACGGGGACTCTTGCCCGGGTAAAACCATGGTTTACAAGTGGCATTGTCTTTTTAAACAAGGCAGGACCTCACTTGAAGACGACCCGCGGCCCGGACGGGCGATCGAGGTGACTACTCCGGAAATCATTAAAAATGTCGAAAAAATAATATTGGAAGATGCCAGACTAAAGAAGAAACTGCTTGCAGAAATGGTTGGAGTATCGGATACTACAATTTTCAAAATTCTACACGATCATCTTGGCATGACAAAGGTCAGTGCAAGATGGGTGCCAAGAATGCTCACGCCGCCTCAGAAACAACGCCGCGTGGAGTGTTCTCGCACGTTTTTGGACCTCTGTAACGAAGATAAGGATGGACTATTAAGTCGAATTGTTACTGGAGATGAAACTTGGGTTCATCATTATGAGCCTGAGTCAAAACAGGACTCTATGCAGTGGCACAAAAAAGGTACACCACCACCCAAGAAGTTTAAAGTGTCACAATCGGCTGGGAAACTCATGGCAAAAGTGTTTTGGGATTCGGAAGGGATTCTGTTGACCGATTATAAAGATAAAGGCGTTTCTATAACCGGAGAATACTATGCTTCTATGCTCGAGAGGTTGAAAGAAAGTATTAAAGAAAAAAGGAGGGGAAAATTGACCACAGGTGTCCTTCTTCTTCACGACAACGCGCCTGTACAAGAGCCGTGTTGCGTTGGCTGCCCTGCATAAGGTGGGCTTCGATATTTTAGATCATCCACCCTACAGCCCAGACCTGGCTCCCAGTGATTATTACCTCTTTCCAAATCTGAAAAAAGAACTTCGTGGAAAGAAATTTTCAACTGATGAAGAAGTGAAGGACGCGGTTTCAGCTTATTTTTCGGACAAAGACAAAACATTTTTTTATGAAGGTATACATAAGCTAATTGAAAGATCTGAAAAATGTATTAGGGTAGCGAATGAATGTGGTGAATATATTGAAAAAGAAAAATAATTTAGTATTTTTAATTTCACTCCTTGCCCTCCATTCCGCGAACTTAAAAACGCCCCCTCGTATCTGCAGTGTTTGTATATTTTTCGAGGATGCGATTATTATCCTAATTACTATACGCATAAGAATCAATTTCCTATGAGAGTATGTTAGCGTTGACGCTAACGCCGCGAGCCCTTTACTGCCGCACCTTGAGCGTCCGAGGTCAAAATAATTGCATAAGAAAGTGATTCCTATTGTGTATTTCTATTGTGAGTCCTAGGCAAGTATTTTTACAAGGGGCATAA
Source organism: Lacanobia oleracea (assembly GCA_950371165.1). Lineage (NCBI taxonomy): Eukaryota > Metazoa > Arthropoda > Insecta > Lepidoptera > Noctuidae > Lacanobia > Lacanobia oleracea. Next base: position 18,554,126 of record OX493411.1, on the reverse strand, counting down.
TCGTATCAGAAAACATACTTGGAAGTTCAAAGTATTTTTCATTTGTAAATGCGATTGTGCTCCTTAATATAATCACACTACGAATCAATTTTCTAAGAAAGTTTGCCTAATTTAGGATTGGGGGCTCAGCTGCTGGAGGACTCAAAAAAAACAAATAAATTTAAACTAAATTATTTTATTATAAAATACAATTTTAATATATTTTACCTCGTAGCAACTGGGTTGACGATGCGCACGCGGCTTGCCTCGTGCCTTTGTGTCAGCGCTTTCCATAATAGGGGTGCACTTAACACCTCCCCCTTCAGATCGACGACTATTTCAGTTTCTTAAATGAAATATCGTCGGGAGTTTGGGTTGGTCTTGGTGTGCTGGTTGGTTCTGGCGGATTTCAGATGTTTCAGCCTTGGCGTGGGTGGCTTCATCTGGAGTTGTCATCTGTTTCTTTCGCCGAATGTAGATAGTATTGCTCTCAGTATGAATATGGAAGCAAGTAGTGTACCATAAAATGGGATTGTCGTATGGTAAATGGTTGAGGTTGGTTCAATGTGGATTTGCTTCTGTGAATCTATTCTATCTTGAATATCGTGCAGCTTCTTTGGGTGGCATGGTTGATTCTTCGATGTCATCTGGTACGTTGCTTATCTTCATGGGTTGTCCTCTAATGTAGTCGATAATGTTGACGATGGTGAATTCGTCTGTTCGTAGCTTGCAGTTTTGTGGAATGGTGGCTAGGAAGCTATCGGTTATGGTTATGGATTCTTCGACTTGTCCGCAGATTAGCTGGACCTGTGTTGGTTTCGGGAACACGACGGCGTAGCGACGGTCGTCTAACTTTTCCATTGCAGGCTTCGTCAAGCTAATGGTAATGGTGTTGCATGATTTGTGCGGTGTTTGACCTCCAATAATTTCGCAAATGCAGTCTGGATGGGTTCTCATTTGGTGGTTGAGTTTTTCCTCGCAGAGATACTCTGAAGCTTAGGGCATTCTGCCTCTATGTACTCGTGAATATTTCCAGTGATTGCTAGGAATGGGTAGGATGGGATGATAGCTTGCTTATTTTTATTTGGTACAATGACTAACTTATACAACAGGAATTTTAGTGGAGAAGTTATGAGAAATTTAAATGCAAATACCATTTGATTCCCGCAATAATAAGCTAATGGTTTAATGATGTCATAATATTCTCTAATTTCTAGTTCTAGTAGTTGGTATTTATTATAAAGCGCGCTTAGTTTGCGTATCATATTGCTAAGTATTTCTGTACCTAACATGGAATGATGAGTATGCAATTTACCGGAAAGTGCAATTGCGTTTTCTAACCTGCTAAATAAACTATTTACGTTATTGCTAGTTATTTGCAGTATTTGCGAAAACTTTGCAAGGCTAAGTTGTTTATACTTATCGGCGTTAAGCAAAATATGCAGACTGACATTTAATTGTACTTGATTCTCTACTAGTTTCGTAATAATTTATGTATGTTCCTTCATCAAACTTTTGCTCAGACTTTTATGATGATTTTGCTCAATGGCTATCTGTTGCTGATTATCATTGAGAGCTTTAAGGGCGTTAGCATATATAGCGTCTGTGTAATCCAAGTTTCCCGTCATGCTCTTAATGACAGATCCGAGACTATCCATTAAACCCCTTTTGAATCGGTTCGGCTTTAGACTTTGTAAATGAGAAGAGGCTTTGTTTAATTTTATGTTCAAGTTTAATTTCATCTAAAGTTCATATAAGGTACGAGTATAATTGTCTAGTCTGTCTGTGGCTTTAGTAAGTTGAATTCGTATTTCATTAATGTTGTTATCTATGTCTGTTAGTTCTATGTTCTGAAGGAATGTATGATAAATAATGAGTGATGTGTTTCATGGGGCCTAGTTTGAAAGGCAATAGTCCAGGTCCATTCTCAAGTCGCTCTAGATTAATCTCTTGAGCCCATGTTAGGCTAAGTGACAGCATCAGGAGTATCCTGCAACAATATCGCAGTTTTAGGGACACGCTTTAGTCCAGACTTAGCTATAGGTCCCTTTTTCATGGATGTGTAAATGTGGATAGGTAAGTTAGCTAGGACGGTGTCTTTTGTATCTGGGTGCGAGTTTAGATCTACTAGCAGAGGGATTACTAATGAATATTTGTTGATCTCATAGTCGACCTCGTCCTCGCGGGTTTTATTACGAGTGTCTATTCCTATCAAACCATCAAAACGATCATGAAATCTGTATACGAAAAGTTTAATTGATTCTGTGTCACCGAACTCGGGAAAGTAGGGTAAGTTAATAGAGTAGTCATAACTGCTTGTGGCATGAACGTTAGTAACCTCGAATGGATCGTAGTTACAGGTATATGCGGGAAATAATTCTGGACTGCTTCTGGACTGATAAATGATTGGTTTGCACCGGTATCTATTATTACAAAATTAAGTGGAGGATTATGGATACGAACGTACGGTAGTTGTCTTTGGGTTTGCAAATTTAATTCTATCCTGTCTGCCCTATCTTAGCTGTTTGACTTCGGAGCTTTCTGAAAATCCTGACTGGTTGGGGGTTGCTGTTGGTCAGTAGTACCGCCGTAGGCTTGTCCTTGTTATTAGTCCCGGCGCGTCGATCTGTTGTGGTGTAACGTAGTCGTATGTACAGTCGTTGAGGTGAAGTAATCAGGGTTATAGCGGTCAATGTAAAAGTAGTCAGATAGGTCGGGGTAATAAAAGTCCTTCCCATAATTCGAACACTCGTTCACGTTACAATGCGGGTTTTAAGATAATTGGAAGGTGGTGGATAGCCCTGTAGTGCCCAATTCCAGCTGCTAGTGGCAGGCATGGGCCTAGGTACAAAGTGGCTAACGCCGGTCATTGGTTTGGGGCCATTTTCGGCGGCTAAGGGTTTCTTGGGGGCGTTCTGAATCCAGAGCCACCTTGATTGTTATTAGGCGGCGGTGCTCTAAATACTTGTTGCGTACGAGTCTGGCCACGTGGTTGCATGTTATATGGATTAAACGGAATTCCGAATTGGTTTTGATATGACATAGATTGTAACATAAATTGCGGTCCCTGTGGTCTAAATGGACCGGGCATATAAAAAAAAAATTGGGCTTCATCGGAACAGGCATATTATTTAAATGGACCGGCATTTTATGATTGGTTTCGTTTTGATGATTAGGTGGCATTCGAGCTGAGGATTTTTTATCCGGTAAGTTATCAATTCTACTCTGCAAGTAAATCTTCTTGCAAGTAAGTAAACTTTCTAAATAGTTTCTGGTCTCATACATCTAATACGCGCGCCTAACTGATCTATCAAACCGCGGAGATAGGCCTGCAAAGGTAGTTTACGATATAAATCGCGTTTGGCCTCTGTAGTCGACTCCAAAGTATCGTGCAATGAAACGTATGTCATGACGGTGCTGAAAAGACTCTGGCAGCGCTTTTAAAACTCCTGAGGCGTGCCGGAACCTTGAGTAAGTAAAGCCAAATCGTTATAAAGAGCGGTCTCATCTCGCTGGTCGGCAAAGTTGGTAATAAGAGCACTACGTATGCCTACCCAATCATTCGGTATACCGTTGACTCGATCGATGGTGGATGCAAAGTGCGCGAGCTCGGTCACGTAGACGGTGTCTTCGGGCCTCGTGTCCTGTGTCAGCAGTTTTACCTCGTAGCAACTGGGCTAACGATGCGCACGCGGCTTGCCTCGTGTCTTTGTGTCAGCGCTTTCCATAATAGGGGTGCACTTAATATGTACGTAACTTTATTTATTAGTTAGGAATGTAAATAATTAAACAAGTTCATGACAAAATACTGTAAGGGATCGCTTTTAATGGGGTGCGAGAGGTACTCTTCAATAAGTAAAATCAGAGTATTTTCAAGTATAATTATATTTTGCGTGTTTTTAACGTCAAGGCCAAACAATTGAATCCCTTCGAAAAAAAACTAACACTTCCTTATGTCATCACATTCGAATTCTAACTTTCTTTTTTCTTAACTCTTTCAAGGCTTATGTCATTGAGGTCGCACCTCCCAAAGAGGATCTCTGCATGAGCTACCCCCCGAAGAATGGAGGATAGTAAGAATAATTTTCTTGCAATCATACATTCTCAGCCTTGGAAGAGTCAAGCACCTACCTACTCCTAACCCGAAGTCCCTGCCTAAGTGGCGACTCTTCGTAGACAGGTGGACATATGCCTCTATAGAAGCAGTTTCAGTCATACCCTGCGCTGGGCAATATTCTTTAAATTATTATGCGCCATTTGCGCAATATCTTAAAGCAGTTATGCTGAAACCCTGCTGCAGCAAAACGCCACAAAAACCTGCAACACATCGTCGGACGTAAACAAAATCGATGCGACAATTCACATCTACCCAGAAGGGATTGAATTGATTAGATTTACCCTAACTAATCTACGTGATTGCTCGTCGGAATAGTAGGTCTACTCTGCTAAAGTTTTTAAATTTTAACTTTGAACTTACTCCAGTGATTATAATACATAAGAATTGAAATCAATTGCCTCCATAATCAGTTCAACCAATGGTGACAACTAGCCACCCTTCGCGAAGGTTATACCTCGTATGCAAAGTTAGTTTAACCGCCCATGGAGTTCTTTAATGGCGTAAAATTAATTGCGAAAACTCTACCTTCAACACCACTGGAATGAGTTCACCCTAGCTAATATTATTTAAACGCGCTCTTCACAAATCTGGGAGCGCCCTCGAAGTTGTCGATCACGTACATGTCCTTCTTCGAATGTACATGGAACGGAAGACTCACTTAATATCTTATTCAACTTACCAAACAAAAATATTGTTTGTTTACATAAAATTATTTGACATCTATCTGCTTTGACATCCTACTTTTTCTGCTATCACAAATGCTTTTTTTAAAATAAAATGGTTTCGACCTATTTACGAGGGTGCGTTTTTAAGTTCGCGGAATGGGAGGGTAGATGATAAAAATAGGTCATTATCGAGGTGGCCACGACTTCAGCCACTCAATATTAGTATAAATACCAGGTTTTGTCTTAATTGGGTCATTAGTCTTTGAACTATCGTCAAGCAAACAACTCAATCGGGAAGAAAGTGTGCATTATGGAAAAAATCGAGTACCGTGCCGTAATAAAGTTCCTTACCAAGCAAGGAAAGTCAGTTCAAAACATACTGGAAGAGATGGAATCCGTTTACGGGGACTCTTGCCCGGGTAAAACCATGGTTTAAGTGGCATTGTCTTTTTAAACAAGGCAGGACCTCACTTGAAAACGACCCGCGGCCCGGACGGGCGATCGAGGTGACTACTCCGGAAATCATTAAAAATGTCGAAAAAATAATATTGGAAGATGCCAGACTAAAGAAGAAACAGCTTGCAGAAATGGTTGGAGTATCGGATACAAAAAATTTCAAAGTTCTATACGATCATCTTAGCATGACAAAGGTCAGTGCAAGATGGGTGCCAAGAATGCTCACGCCGCCTCAGAAACAACGCCGCGTGGAGTGTTCTCGCACGTTTTTGGACCTCTGTAACGAAAAGAAGGATGGACTATTGAGTCGAATTGTTACTGGAGATGAAACTTGGGTTCATCATTATGAGCCTGAGTCAAAACAGGACTCTATGCAGTGGCACAAAAAAGGTACACCACCACCCAAGAAGTTTAAAGTGTCACAATCGGCTGGGAAAATCATGGCAACAGTGTTTTGGGATTCGGAAGGGATTCTGTTGACCGATTATAAAGATAAAGGCGTTTCTATAACCGGAGAATACTATGCTTCTATGCTCGAGAGGTTGAAAGAAAGTATTAAAGAAAAAAGGAGGGGAAAATTGACCAAAGGTGTCCTTCTTCTTCACGACAACGCGCCTGTACAAGAGCCGTGTTGCGTTGGCTGCCCTGCATAAGGTGGGCTTCGATATTTTAGACCATCCACCCTACAGCCCAGACCTGGCTCCCAGTGATTATTACCTCTTTCCAAATCTGAAAAAAGAACTTCGTGGAAAGAAATTTTCAACTGATGAAGAAGTGAAGGACGCGGTTTCAGCTTATTTTTCGGACAAAGACAAAACATTTTTTATGAAGGTATACATAAGCTAATTGAAAGATCTGAAAAATGTATTAGGGTAGCGAATGAATGTGGTGAATATATTGAAAAAGAAAAATAATTTAGTATTTTTATTTTCACTCCTTGCCCTCCATTCCGCGAACTTAAAAACGCCCCCTCGTATATATGAATATTAACTAGAACCTTATTTAATTTAATCTTTACAGGTTCTCTATGAAAGCATAATCTTTTTGGTTCGTTTGACACAATATGACAAATTGTTTTTATGTTGTCATGTCATCCTATGACTGAAATAATACAAGTCAATCCTTCGGCTTTCGCTGCCATTAAAATAAATAAATTATATGTTATGAGATTAGCAGAAAACTTGAAAATAACTAACATTATATAAATCTAGCGAGTATAATAAAGTGAAATTTCGAACAACTATAAAATCTTCAAAATAAAACGTTTCCTGACCTTATAATTGCGTATAGTAGATTCATATTCCTTTCTAAAATATTTCCATTTACAAAATAAAGGTTGCCGTACTATCAAACCAGTAGAATAATGTTTTAGATGTTTTGATGTGTACGATTTTTTTTATATATTATTATATAAATGTGTTTATAATTTTTATTTGTTCTTCTTCCAACCCTTGTTTTCTTTTCAGTTTGGGCACGAAGATAAATTTTGTATACCCCATTCAAGTACTTACTAATAGCCTGTGTTAGTTGTGTCTGTGTGTTTGTGTTTAAAATTTTCCTACCAAATGAAACAGATATATTATTATTAGACAGATTATGGGAGGACAAAGGAAGTTGCGCCTCCTCAGGGAACATCTCCTTCGGTTCGTCTTCCTGAGTGGTGGCCTCCTCAACTTGGGCATCATCCAACATGTGATCCAATATGCTACTACCGATGACTGATTCGTCATGGAGATCACATACAGGTTCAGACAAAGTCGCTTGACATTCTGGAATAGAATCTGGAATAATAATGGAATGAACACACCGGGCTCTTTCTCTTCATCCGTCATGTCCGCTTCCATCTCGTCCTCGAATAGGCTGCTCTCTCCACAGCTCTGCTTTACTTCGTCATCATTGTCATCATGGTCATCATTGTTTTCGATTTGTGGGTCGTCAATTTTCAAACTAGAATATAATGGTGTATTATTATCGACATTTACATATTCCTGCTGTCCGCATTCGTCAGACACTTCAGCGATCGTATTCTTAACATAAATAGAGCATTCCAATGACCGTCGTCGTTTACAGGAAATGCATTTGCACGGAAATTCCTTCCTTATCTTGTCGCATAGCAGCGAAAAATCTATACCGTCATGGTAAATCGTGTTATAAAAATATCTTGCAGCGCTCTGCAGAAATGCGCCCAAAATTAAAGAATAATCGGCTTCTCGCCACTCGCTTTCGATAGCGACGAGCCTGAATTCGGCTAAAAAATCTTCAAAGCATACTCGGTCTATACCGGTATATAACATAGACATGTTTATATATAAATTCTTTCTTTTAACTATAAAAACCACTTAGCTCTTGTTTCCAGGCGTCCATCCATCTAGCGCCTGAAAATCGTTAGCATCTCGTCCTTTTCGAGATGAATTTATAAAATTGGGAGTTTCTTCATGCACTTTTATATTTTACGCAGTGCACACGCGTACTTTACCGGGCACCTCCACCACTTGTAAGGGATCGCTTTTAATGGGGTGCGAGAGGTACTCTTCAATAAGTAAAATCAGAGTATTTTCAAGTAGGTATAATTATATTTTGCGTGTTTTTAACGTCAAGGCCAAACAATCGAATCCCTTCGAAAAAAAACTAACACTTCCTTATGTCATCCCATTCGAATTCTAACTTTCTTTTTTCTTAACTCTTTCAAGGCTTATGTCATTGAGGTCGCACCTCCCAAAGAGGATCTCTGCAATACCGTAAATACAATATAGTTCTCTTAGCAGACAGTCCTACGCCTGTGATTCAAGTAGGAAGAAAGGTTTCATTTTCATCTACAAAAGCCGTATAAAATTGTCGCATGGTACGAACCAAACTAAGAGACTGAAATACGCGTTAGGCTTAAAATACTTTCTAGTATTGTAATACCTGGTTTCTGACCCAAGTATTTTTATAGACTCGTACTTGCAAGCCCTGGTATTGATAATTGCAAGTATATCTCATCCCTAAAACACTCCGAGCACAGACACGATCATGTAGTTGTTTCTGTAGAACGCGCGGGTACAGCAGCTAGTGCAACTTCGTACTATCCGTCTTCATGTTAGGTATATTAAGTAATCTCACTCCAGACATTAGATACGATATAATACTATACTAGCTTATATACTAGCTTCTGCCGGTGGCTTCGCCCGTGTGTATGTCGGAAATTCTCCTTTTTTTAGGATGGGTAATCATCAAATGACTCCTTCCGCTTTGGGTAAAGCAGGAGGGAGTATCTGACTTTTACTGACTAAAACCCATCCGTGTTCCTCCTAGTGCCCTTTGCGTTCCAGGGTACGGTGCCTCTTTCGAACGAAGTCCGCAGCCCCAGCAGGCACTGGCTCTAGCGGGCCCCATCTGTAATGCTGACAGCTCTTTGAGGCGCGCGTGGACGAAGTGCGCCGTCGACCCGGGCCTGGTTCTGATTAGACGGCGAGCCACCCAATGCTCGCCGTCCGCAGACCCGCGCCTACGGTGGCCGAGAATCGTCCGGCGACTCCCGACGCCCGGGGCGTCTTCTTCTGTTGCGGCGGCTGGGGCGCGAGGTTTCCCTCTCCCTCACGCGTTCGGCTTTACTTCGGAAATTATCCTGAGAGAACATCCCACCAACACAAAAGTCTATGTGATATTCTAGATTACCTATAATCCCAAAAAACCCACCCAGCAAAACTTTCCCTTTATGAAATAGTTTACGTAAGATATGAAAATCTTTGTGCTAGGACTCCACTTGGCGTATTTCGCTAGATATTTGTGCAATAAAAAATATACCTTACTAGGTGTACTTCGTTTGCGTCACAATTTTCGTTACTGCTCCGCTCCTATTGGTCTTAGCGTGATGATATATAGCCTATAGCCTTCCTCGATAAATGGACCATCTAACACTGAAGTATTTTTCAAATCTGACCAGTAGTTCCTGAGATTAGCGCGTTCAAGCACACAAACAAACTCTTCAGCTTTATATATTAATACCTATAGAAGTATAGACAGATAAAAATTACAATAATAGTGTGTGTAGACTAGTTAAGCTATAAGTCTATAACGCAGTATTTGCTTGCTGCGTCTATCGTTTAATATTGTGCACGTGGTTTATCGACTAACAGTGTATCAATGTTGTAAGTAGATCGAGTAAAGTTTTAACTTAACCTTTTAACCGCCCGACTTCACATCAGTTGTCGCGCCCCCAGCGCCCGGCAAAAAAACATCTCTTAAAATAAGCACCAACAGCAAAGACGGATGTGAAATACCTAACTTTGGTTTAACGAGCTGTCGACTGACGAAGTGACGACTTGCAGCTACGGTACTACAAACCCTATTCGAGCGGCGTGTGGAACAGAATTTGGTATCAAACTTAAGTCGGCTGTGTTTGCGAAGGATAGTTTTTAGGATAAATAGCTATCTGACGGTGAGGACTTGGCAGAGGGTATATAGAGAGGATGTAGGATATCGGATCGGCTTCCTTGCCAGCACCTTCAGGACAGCTCTCTGCGCTCGTTCGACCCGTAGCATCACTGTTTTACCGGCACCACCCCAGACCGTTACACAGTACCCCAGAACAGACTGAGCGAGCGCAAAGTAGACGTTTAACAAACAGCTTCTTAATATAATGAGTTTTCTCACACGAGCCACTGTTGAAGCAATATGTTCCTCCCATTTCAGGTTGCTATCAAGAGTGACTCCAAGATATTTGATAAAAGGGGTATTTTCCAACTGTTTACATCCACAGTTTGCGTGCAAGTTTGGGCAGGTGTGTGCACGAATTTCACGAAATACCATAACAACGGCATGACATGGCAACAACACCCAACTGTTCGATTTCCAACTAGGCAGCTACAACAATAGCCTTAAATGGCATCCAAGGGATTGGGGCTGGATGGCTCCCTATCAAACAAAATATATGAAAAATATTGTTTACAGCTTATGTGACTAAAAAATAAGGGCTAAGGGTATTTTCCAAAGGAATTTCAATATATAGTGAAAAGAACTCTGTCACTGTAAGTCCTGTCCAATAGTCACAAATATGATGCGGCATTTGATCCACATTATTACAATCAAAAGTTACTGGATCTCTTTTCAGAAGTTGTATTACATCTTCTGACTGTTGAACAGTTAAATAAGACGAGGTATTTATTTCTCAGGTAGTAAATGCCACTCATTAGCAAATAAATTTATCTCGCATGTTCGTTAAGCAACATTACCTTAACAAAAGTAGGAATTAAATGCCCTGATTGATTTTTCTTTCTTCTTTGTATATGATAGCCACCATCATGAGGAAAGCTATAGTGTAGTTTATACGGGAACACGGGAAAAAACGGGATATATATGAAACGAAACTGTCAAATTTTCCCGATCAACTTTGAACCTAATGCTTTAGCGATAAAGTTGAAAATCTATTGAAGAGATGTGACAGATTGTTGTAACCTTGACGTGCTGGCGTCTGTACCTAATAATATCCATTTAAAATTATAACAAAAGTTATCCTCTTATCAGAGAGCGACCTTGTTATGTGCTCACATCCGAGTGGTTTTATCTGTGTTAGGTAATTCTGATTATAAATAGCATTTAACTAAACGAAAATGTAGGAACCTGTTGTTAAACAGTAACAGCCGCACGCTTGCTACGCTTGCCAAGGTTGCTCCGCGGATGGGTCGTTTATGTTGTACCGAGTTTCCTCTGTGCCTCGGAAGGCACGTTAAGCCCTTAGTCGCGGCGCGGCTGCCATGTCACCCAGTTACTGCACTGTGCAGGTCAGATTGGCCGTCACTTCACATCACATACGGTATACGGCTGTGTCCGGTTTGACTGAAAGCCGATCCCAATACATTTGGAAAAAGGCAGGCAGATGATGATCAATACAAAATGAAATATCAGATAGAGAAATAATCAAATAATTCCTAAGTACCTACCTACCGTTTGTGCTCATTTGTGATTGGGGATTGTTCAAAGCACAGGACCGATCGACGTGGCCGCCAGGCGCGGTCGCAGCTATAAACTAAAGGGGGAGGGGTCAGGTCACATGAATACCTGAACTAAGTCGAGAAAGAGGGTTACCCTTGATTTACCTGAGATCCCATCATCAGATGCTAACTAACAGATGGTAACATTGAGACCACTTCAGGAGTACCTACAGGCTTTCGAATTAAAAAAAGAAGTTTGGTTTTGAAGATCGGTCCACAATTGGTGGAGAAATTGGTGGACATACATGAAAATAAAAAAACACATACTCTTTTTTTGGAAATTACTTAAAATTATAGACTTCAGTGTTTTTCTGTAATCTTTATTTAAAGACCAATAATCTGTATTTCTTTTTTGAAAATTAAAGTCTAAGTAGTTTCGATGGTCAAATTTCATATTTTTTTTGATATCTTCGAAATGGAATTATAAAAAAAAATTGGTACCCTTAAGATGAACCCTTTGATATGTCACACGATAGAGCTGAAAAAAACTTTTTTTTTTCAATTTCTGCCCAAAAAGTGACCCCTTATTTATTTTCGTTACACAACCGTGTTTGGGTCACTTAAGTTTATGTATACCTACCAAATTTCAACTGAATCGGTCAGGTAGATCCGGAGAAAATTCGCTGTGACAGACGGACAGACAGACAGACAACCGAGTGATACTATAAGGGTTTCGTTTTCCATATAGAGGTTCGGAACCCTAAAAATAACTATGGAAAGTTTACTAGTAATTTTAGATTTACCGTAGTTTGAACTTTTACAGTAACATTACACAAGGAAACCATCGATACCTAACAATATGAATGTGCTGAAAATACATATTACACATTTTTAGGGTTCCGTACCTCAGAAGGAAAATACGGAACCCTTATAGGATGACTTTGTTGTCCGTCCGTCTGTCTGTCAAGACCCTTTATCTCGGGAACGCGAAGATTTATCGAGGAATTTAAACCATATACCTACTCAGGTCTACGGTCCCTTCAAACTGCGAAAAAATTATAGTCATAAGTTGACATACAAAAAAGATACAGCCGTTTATGCCTCAAAAAAACTAATATTTCGACACTATCAAGGGAATCAAAATTTATAGAGTATTTCCCGTTTACTTAGAATTATGAAATTTCGCAAGTAACATCGTCTTATACTATAGGTATAGGGAAAAGAAATTAAATCATGAAAATAATAGCTTTTATTTAAAGTAGTCTGTTGTCAACATTATCTGACCCACCCTAAAAACAAACGAATTTGGACCCTCTGACAGTAACATTAAGGTTTATTCAAATTATACGAGCTTATCAGACAAGTGCTCGAGGTCTTGATGAACAAATACAATAATAATACAGGCACGCAAATTTGAACTTTAAAACGTTAGCATTAGGTTTTAAGTTATAACTACTTGTTATAATATAATTAGTGCAATAGCTTGTTTTAATAATTGCGTTCAAGTAATTCTAGTCTCGTGGTCTGTGTATAAGACTGAGAAAAACAAGTTGCGAGATTAAATCCTGCGACGAAGATGTTGTTTTGCTTTCAATTAAGAATTTATTCCAAAACTATTTCTTGTATTATTGTATAGAACTATAGACGGATAACCTTCAAATATAAACTTTCTAAAATGGTAATATTTTCGCATAACTTGTAATAAGTGGGTAGTTGAAAAATAAATATTTGTATTCATTATAAAACTGGTATTCAAATGCTACTAAGGGTATGCAGTGACTACGCGCAAACATATTTTACCTTGCCTTACTAAATTGCAAAAACAACGTCTCTTTACAATTTTTTATTTTCTATTTTATAGGTTGTTTTTTTATTATGATGTCTCAATGGAGTGATTATTCAAAATACAAAATAATCTATTTGCACGAGGAGAAAGTTGACTGCTTGTGCTGTGCAAGAATAAACTTTATGAAAGTATACTATATGGTTTAAATTGTTTAGAATATTGCGTCTAGAAATTACAACTAAGATCAAATTTTAATGCGCCTTATAAGAGTTGAGTTGGTCTTGCGGTCACTAAGGTAGTACGATGTTCATCGTTATCTACGTTCGAACTAAGTTTAACCTAAATATAGCTTTTGGCTCAGCTGTTTTTTTTTTAATTTTTTCATAACATTTATTTAATATTTCTTTAATAAACGACGTAGGGTCTTGTCTTTTTAAAAGGGCAGTTTGTATAGAAATAAAACTAAACAATTGCAAGTTTGAAATGTTTATTATTTCATTAAAACACTTAGTTAAGATAAAGTAGGTAAATACTCATATATTTCCAAATTAATATACATTTCATATTAGTATGCCATAATCAAATCTAACCATTTATAAACATTAAAAAAGGTGTGCTTATGCTTAAATGTTTGCTATCGAGAAAATGAATTCTTCTGTGAAATGCTTTACAGATTTATAGCTGCCTATTTGTAGTGAATAAACATATTATTTAAATTGAAAAATCTATTTATAACAATAATATCACCACATAATCAGCAACATTTTAATGGTTTAACAGTCAATCCATTGAGCATTTACTTACATGGTGTGTTTAAAAATGCCTAGACACTAGATTAATTAGTAGCGGATTGGCGCACCGTCCCCTACTATAACTTGCTGTAAGCGGCTACGCATACCGCGCACCATATTCCAACACAAATCTTTGCCTCTCATGTGCCCCCAAGTCGATGTCACGATCTCAGCCAAGTTGTGTTTGTTTCGCACTTCCGTTGTGTCCCAATTTAAAACCATTTGACCCCATAGATTTTCTATAGGGTTCAAATCAGGACTTTTAGATGGCCAATTAATAACTGTCACACCTTCTTGAGCAGCTAACCAATCCTGCACAATGCCTGCACGGTGGATGGAGCAGTTATAGTGCATGAAATAAATATGTGATGTTGGATAGGCAATTCGCACAGTCGGCAGCATGACGTCACGCAGAACCTCCAAATACAAACTACTATTAAACCTACCACCAACTTCCACCAATTCACCAGGTCCCATAGACGACATCCAGCCCCAGTAGCACAGGGTTATTCTACCGCTTGTTCTACAAGGTAGCAAGCACTTCTCATTGTAGCGTTCTCCTTTCCTTCGCCATAAGATTTTACGTCCATCTTTGTCCGATTTAAATGATTTTTCATCAGTGAAGATCACAACATTTTCTTCCCAATTAAAATTTAAATATTCCTGGCCAAAACGGACCCTTTCTTCGCGATGAGCAGGTGTTAATGCAATTTTCAGTGCCGGTTTATAATTCCTTATCTGGTGTGCTTATATGGTTTATTGCGGTTACACGAATGGGCAAAAATGGATTATCAACACGGCTTGAAACAATAGCCCGGTGGCGTTCGAATTCGGGACTATACTTGATGGCTTTTACTCCTGGACGAATCCGCTGAATGTTTCCATTGTCTTCATAACGTCTAAGCCATAGCCTGACTGTATTTCTCTAAAACAAAAAAAAAACATTTTTGGAACCGTGTATGTAACTTGTAAGGAGTAAACTACGCGTTAATCACAATCAATAAAATAAAATAGGTATAAAAGAAACACTTACTGCTATATTATTAAGTTGACGACCAATCTCTGTAATTCCAACATTCTGTTCACGTAAAAATAGGATTTTATGTTTGGTATAGTCATCAAGTTGCGACATGATGCTTTTTTACACCAAATTGCTAACGAGTTATGTGGATCGATTTACAAATGTGTGTGCGCAGTCACTGCTATTAATCGTAGTGTAACTTTTGTCACTTATATGAATTTATTATCTACCTCACAAAGCAAATGTATGCTTTACTTCGTATCCAACCATTCATGGTAAATTTAAATTCTCTAATCTTAAAGTTTTTTTTAATTTACCCACCTGTTTACAAGATAAGTTATTAGGCGTAAATCATATTGGTCGTTCTTTAATAATGCAAGCAATATTGTAGTTCCTTTTTTAATTGATTGTCATTACAACTAATTAAAAAAGGAACTAATACTATGAGGAATATGTTTTCGAACCCACATGTTGTTCGTCGCCAATCCAGCATGAAACCGCTAAGCCACAAGAACTGGTCGGTTCTGGTTGTAATTATATTGAGTAACTTAAAAGTTTTTCATCTTTAAAGTCGACGAGATAATGATTAAAATAGCTTAACCAAATGATACATAATGCCGGTGGCTCCGACAATGTTGGGTGGGTTTACCTTAACGTTACGTGTTAAAGATCAAATTTGCGTGTCTGTATTATTATTGTATATGTTCATCGAGTCCTCGAGCACTTGTCTGTTAATTTCATATAAATTGAATGAACCTTAATGTAACAAGCAGAGGCCCAAATTCGTTTGTTTTTAGGGTGGATCAGATAATGTTGACAGCAGACTGTACGATATCGATTACATTTTTTTCTTATTTTCGAGAATCGTATGTTCGAGGTAAAAACTCGCACCGTGTAAATGGCGCTTACATCGCTTCTACGAAACCAGTAAAATTGCAATCCTAATAAAAAATAACTTCAATTTCCGAAGTCGATGTTCAAAAACAAAATAACCAAAAACACTGACTTCCGAAATTAAAGTTATTTTTTACTTTGAAGTGTTTTGTTTTTGGAAGTCGGTTTTATTTTTTTGGTAAAAAGTTTTTTTTATTTTACGCAGCTAACCACTAAAAAGTGAAACCACAAACACGAACGTGCCGGCGTGATGTTATGTCATGGACATCACGCCGGCGGCGTAATGTTATGGTGTACCTAAACAATCAATAGACATACGATTTCAGAAATCCCGATCAATTTGCTATCATTTATTGAAGAGTTCCATTGTCTACCTCCGAAGTTCTTCATCAGATCTTCACTAAATTTAAATGGGACTCGTCCGAGAAAATACTCTTCCAAACAAAAACAGAATCATCCAAATCGGTTAACAATTGGCGAAAATATCGTTTTTCATAGGATACCATCATTAGATCCTGACTTATACCTTCCATCATCAGCTCAGCAACATGAGATGATGATTACCAGGCACAAATATCTGAATTGCGTTAGAAATTTCATGAAGAACATTGTATGTGCCTATAAAATTTGAGGGTTTCCCTCGATTTTCATGGGATCCCATTCGTCAGATTATGACATAGTGACAATGGGACCACCTCAGGAGTATAGGCTTTCGAATATAAAATATTTTTTTAACTCGGACCAGAATTCACGGAGAAACCGGTGAACATACATAAAAAAAAAAAACATACAGCCGAACATAGAACCTCCTCCTTTTTGAAGAAGTCGGTTAAAAATACGTCATAAAAAGCTGAATTTTGCCTTTAAGAAAAAGTTTCCCGAAGTTTTAACAGGAACGGGAAAAAACGGAATATGCGCGTACGAAGTCGCGGACAAAAGCTAGTATATGTATAATTAATCAGTAACTACTAATGTGTACGGAATCCTCGGTGCGTGAGTCCGACTCGCTCTTGACCGGTTTATTTAAATATCGTTATCATACAGTAACACACGAAGCCCTCTTATCACAGGAAGTCCTCCCAGTTTTGGCAGCGAGGCTACCAAGATAATATATTTATAGATTCGTGTTCACGGGCAGCCACAGCTTTGCTTTATATTGCTTTAGCGTTTCGTGAATGTGCTCTACTTGTTTTTTTCGTGTTTCTCAACAGATTTATTTTTTACTGCTTTTTCCTTGGACTTCGAAGACTCTGCTTACAACATTTGACCCCCGCAAAACACACCGGTCACCGATTTGCTCACGATTTGGATACTTATATACCAACTGGAACGTGGCTGGTTCTGTAAGGAGTTGTTGTGTTCCCAAATGCGGAAAAACCCGTAAGTATTTGAAAATTATGTCTTTTTAATGTAAAACTTTAGTAGTTATTTAAATTGGGGTCCTTAGGTAGTCTTCTGGAGTGAGTTGTTAGTTGATAAACATCTTGTAAGAAATCGAGATAATGTTTTGAATGGAGGGAGGCGAGCGGTCAAACCACCTCTGTATGTTAGGTAAGCAGGGGCGTAGCTACCGCCGTATCAGCCGTATGCAAGGAACGGGGCCCCCGGACTACAAGGGCCCAGACGTATGCACGGAAAGCTCCTAAATTTAGTCCCACCGTTACTTTTGTTTAAAAAAAAAATAAGCAGCCGAACAAAGAACCTCCTTCTTTTTGAAGAAATCTGTTAGTATAAAAATAATTATCATTGCAGGTGCAGATAACATTGTTCTGCATGCATTTCCGGATCCAGAAAAGGAGATGGAGCGATTTGTAACTTGGGTAAATGCAGTTGGAAGTAGCATATCCTCATTAGATTACCACTATATTTATAATAATCGAATAATATGCCACAATCATTTTGAGACAAGGTATTTGACTTGGTCTCGAAGATTGAGCAGTGGAGCAGTGCCTACGATAGACATGCCTGGTAATTTTTTAATACATTTTTTTGGTACTCATTATTGGTGATCTGAAAAAGGTAGGTTAATTTTCCTAAAGTTCAAGCAAGTAAGTAACATAGAGTTGACAATGCCTCCTCGAAAATCCCAAAATCATAAGGTGACACTTAAAACCCGGGTTTTAAAATGAGCAAATTACTTATTGTACTTTGAAAACTATATTTATTTTAACTAAATTGTAATTTTGTATTTCTAACTAAGCTCTTTATTTTAGAAGTTTTAGTACGGAGATCTGTTTACGTAAAGTTGCTTGAACTTTACATTATTAGCCACCTTTTTCCAATCACTGCTCATTACACATTTCGTATGTGCATGTACTATCTTACGGGCTACCTTTATTAAATACCTTGTAATTATTTAAATCCATTTAATTTCTAACAGCTATAAATTTATATCAAAGGGTTTTTATTTCCAGTCAAGAAAAAATATCCAATTGGCTTTAAAGTGTGAGCATTAGTAAAAATTAGTTATAAAATATCAGTATTTTATACATGTTTTGAGTCTCTGAAGTTCATAAAATATCATTTAAAACAAATAGCCTTTCACCCCTCTTTGTCATCTTAAAGTTACAAATTTTATGTGTATTTTTATTTTCTATTTTTTATTCTACAGGTTTTCAAATAGAACGAGTGGTTTTGGGAGAAATAACTAATATGGGTGGAACAGGATCATTGGAAAAGGATAATAATTCTACCAGACCAATCTCCCTGTTGAGCGAAAACTGGTTGTCACAATCATCATCAAAAAATATTGGTATTGCCTCCAGAAATTTGGAACCAGTGAAGCCTTCCACTTCTGCAGGTACACAATATTATTTTCTTGTAAAGACATTATTTATAAAATAATTTCCTCAAAATTATTTCTGCTCCTTAGGTTTGCAATTATTGTCTTTGAGCTTGTCTCAGAATGAGAGATTTGGTTTAGTTCCGTAGACGAAGTTAATATTATATATGTTTCTAACATGGCCATATCATCATTATTATCCCACTGCGTTGTATCACCCACCCTGGGTTTTTCTTCATGGATATTTAAACCTTTTGCTTTTATGGTACAATTGACTTGAAATTTCCATTGTCGAAAAGGTGGATCAATACCTGCGTATTAATTTTTTCACTTTTTAAAGTAATTCTTTGTCAGGGTTTTTATTCAATTTAGCAGTATGTTTGTACCAACATAGCTATTGGCAGGAAAAGGCAAAATACAGAATTAGCTGGAAAAATATGGGGGAGGTCTTTGCCCAGCAGTGGGGCAAAACAATCTAATAAATTAAAAAATAAGAGTGCTATTAAACAGTGTTACAACTGATATGCTACAACTCTCTACAACATGCTTGAGAAGCAGTTTTATAAACACATAATTAATTAAACTTATATTCTTGACTCAACATCATCATTTTGAGGCTAATTTAACTTAAAGGTTCATACTTAAAACTTTCAGACTCAACACCAGTACTGAAACCAGAGACAACAATTCAAAAGAACGTGATTGATTTAACACCAGCACTGAAACCTGAGACATCTATCAGAAATCAACAAAAAGGTATAAAAGCTAATAAAATACATATTGTAAACCTATGGTAAAATATAAGTCGTAAATAAAGAAGTAAATGAAATGTGAAAATTATATTTTGAACATAGCCAATTAATTATTATGCAAAACCATTTAAAGACACATTTATATTTCATTAACATTTTTGATTGCATTGAGGCTAATTTAACTTAAAGGTTCATACTTAAAACTTCCAGACTCAACACCAGTACTGAAACCAGAGACAAAAATTCAAAAGAATGTGATTGATCTAACACCAGCGCTGATACCTGAGACATCTATCAGAAATTAAAAAAAGGTATAAAAAGCTAATAAAATACATATTGTAAGCCTAATCTAAAATGAGGCCATGAGAACCATAGTGGCCTAACTCATTTTTTTACAATATTGAGTTTATTTTTTCCATTTCAAATTGATCAATTTGATAGAACCAGGGTGGCCTAAAAGTCAGGAACTCGTGGCTAGATAATAACAGCCGCACGGGTCAATCTTCAAGGTTAAGCAAGGCTTGCCAAGGTTGGTCTGTGGATGGGTGACCATCTTAACATAGCGAGTTTCCTCCGTGCCTCGGAAAGCACGTTAAGCCGTTGGTCCCGGCTGTCACTTGTAGATCTTTGGCAGTCGTTACGGATAGTCAGAAGCCAGTTAATCTGACTCCAGTCTTGCCATGAATTACCGTGTTACCCAGTTACTGGGTTGTGGAGTTCTGGTAGGTAGCCGCTCCGCGTAAAATACTGGAATTTGGCTAAATCCGGTTTGACTGGAAGCCGACCCCAATATAGTTGGGAAAAGGCTAGGCAGATGAGGGTGGCCTAAAAGTGATACAACGAATATTCACTAGATGGCAGAATAATCACTGTTATAGCTTTAAGTCTGTGATCTAAATTTGAGGTGCTATACTGGCCTAAGATGATTTTATGTCAACAAAAAAGCTGGAGAATAACATAAGAAAATAAATAGGAAGATAACTGCTGAAAAATCGAAGGTGCTTTTGCTTAACAAAATGCAATAAAGCTATTTTCTCACTACTAAAATCATAAATTGGAACATTGATAGGTCAATTAAAACATAAAAGTAATAAAAAGTATGTATTCTGAAGAGTGCTAGTTGATAAAAAAAAGTCTTGTGTTTAAACACCGCCCAAAAAAGTACCTATTTTACTACCAAAAAAGTTCTAAACGGTTACCAAAACAGATAAATGGTCACCAAATAATATTCGAGAAGTAGCGCTCGCCGGCCGCTCCCGCGGCACCGCTCGCTTCGCTCGCTCGGCTCGCGCGCGGTTGGTCACAATTCTAACCTAACCTATTTTATCCAGTTTGTAACCCCAAGCCTACATTTTATGGCAATCACAGTTGAGTTGGATAGAATTTGGTGACCATTGATCCATTTTGGTGCCTAGGCTCAGAGTCTTAAAAATATTATTTTTGGTGACCGTCTAAATTATACCCTTAAAAAATACTGTTTTTATTTTCTTAGGTACTCAAAAAGCTTGTCCATTGAATTAGGCCACTATGGTACTCATGGCCTCAAATTAAATGTCGTCAATAAAAACATAAATCAAAAGTGAAAATGATATTTTGAACATTGCTAATTAATTATTACGCAAAACATTTAAAGAGACATTTATATTTCATTAAAATTTTTGATTATAGTACCTTTCATGGATGAAAAAACAGCTTTGGCGCAGATGGTTAAAAAACTGACAAAGAAGAAGGAAAAATATGCGCATCGGTTGAAACAAGCCTTAAACCTGTCTGAAAACATTACTTTTAGAAGAATTATGAATAAATTTACCAGTCTTGCTACAATCTTTATGACTATGCAGTTCCGAGAAGTGACTAAGAAGAAGATGGGGAGGAGGTTCACTGAGCAAGAAAAAGTCATGGCTTTGAGCATTTATAAGCAGGGGCCAAGGTGTTACAGATTGCTGAGTAAAATATTCGTTTTGCCATCTCCACTCACCCTTAGTAGATTAATCACACAGGCTGATTTAAGGGCTGCACTAAATGAAAAAATATTTAATGTCATGTTAAAAAAAAATAAAAAACTGAATGCTGATGACAAGTTATGTGTACTCTTGTTCGATGAAGGTGCCTTA
Organism: Lacanobia oleracea; assembly: GCA_950371165.1. Taxonomy (NCBI): domain Eukaryota; kingdom Metazoa; phylum Arthropoda; class Insecta; order Lepidoptera; family Noctuidae; genus Lacanobia; species Lacanobia oleracea. The sequence continues at coordinate 18,532,857 of OX493411.1, read as the reverse complement.
ACGCCTCATTTTGACTACAACCAGAGGAAGGATATTATATCAGGCTTTGTGACAAATGGGATGGCCAGAAAAAATAAAATTGCTGACCATGCACTGGTTTTTATGATAAGGGGAGTTTTACGCAACTACAAACAGCCAGTTGCGTACACCATTTGATTGCTACTACAATAGCAAAATATTTGAGGAATAATTTAGAATTGAAAAGAAATATATTTGAAATAGAAGACAAGAAATTATTCCTCTATATGATCCACCGCACCTTATTTAAGGAATAAGGAATAATTTACTGGATAAAGATTTGAAATGTGTAATCGATGGCTCAACTAAAAAGACCCTTCATATTCTGGTTTCAAATTGGTGAAAACCCTTACAGAGGACCATATCAACCCCGAAAAATGTAAAATGAAAGTGAAGTATGCAACCCAAGTATTTAGCCAAAAGATTGCAAGCACAATGGGGTATTTAGCATGTAAGTTTTACTTGAATTGTATTTACAAGGTTTCTTGTATGCCACTTAAATGTATGTAAATGTAAATAAAACTTGAACATTATTAGGTTCATTGCCTGGTGGTTTCTAAATCAATTAAGTTTTAATCTCTTGTCAAATGGTCCGTACTTGCGTTTTGTCTAATGTACTTATTGAGGAAACACAATTAAATTTTATTTTTATTTATTTTTCAGCCAAAGGAATTTTGCCGAAGGAATGTCAACAGACTGCAGACGTCCTTTTATTTTTTGACGAACTATTTGATTCCCTCAACGGAAACAAGGTCAACTCCGAAAAAAGACGCAGAAAACCCTTACACCAAAATCTTCTCATAATAATATTTGGGCAAATGCCAAAAAGGTATTAATTACTATGAAGTTTTTGAAAAATGGTAAAGAACATACTGTTCCCTCTATTACTAATTGGTTACATAGTATCAATAATGTTGAGTATCTGCGGGATGTGTTGTTCAACAAATATAATATAAAATCTGTTTGGATGAGGCATTATAATCAAGACCCTTTGGAAAACTTTTTCGGCGCTATTCGTAGTCATGGGTGTAGAAACATAAGTCCATCCCCAGAAGGCTTCGAAATAGCATTTTCATCACTTTTAATTAGTAACTTAACAGGCACACATTCACCAGGTTCAAACTGTGAACAAGACTCATGTAAAAATATGTTCAAGTCAATGAAAGAACTTTTTAAACCCATAAAAAAGGACAAAATATAGACCTAAGTTATATCGAACTCAATATAATTGTGGATTACGAAATAAAGAAAAATGACCCAAAAATATTAGCTCAATTGGAGTATGTAACTGGTTGTTTTTTAAGACATACAAAACAAAATGTATTCAAAAACTGCAATGCATGTAAAAATAACTTTAATAATAAAAATAAAGATAACGAATATTTAAGGGCAAGGGAATTTAATAAAAATAAACAATATTTAGAATACCCCTCGCAAAATGTAATGAAAATGTATTCTGAGATACAAGATGTTATAATATGGATTTTAAAAAACCATACCATTGAAGAAAACATAAAATTGTATGCAAAAACAATGCTCTACATAGGAATCAACACAAATTTTATAACTTGTGAAGTGCATAAAAAAGACAATATTGAATACATTTTTAATTTGGCGTGTCGATTTTTTATCCACAACTGGTGTATGTAAATAAATACATAAATAATATTTTAAAATTACGCAGAAAAGATAGAGTTGGTGATGACATTACAAAGAATCTTGCCCTGGAATATGTAAGAAAACGTAAAAAATGAAAATAGATGTTGTAAAATAATATTCATAAATAAATGTTGTATAATAGTATTCTTGTTTTAATTAATACAACCTATAATTGTTATTTTCGGATGATGCTATAAGATTAAGGCATATTGTTTGGCTTTTTATTATTTAAAGCCAAAACAATATACCTTAATCTTATAGCATCATCTGAAAGTTGATTTGATTACTAGCTTTTTGTATATTCCCGCCACCCCCATTCCAGTAAGTACTTAAGCACGGTTCAAGTAGTTAGTTCCATCAACGTTAGATGGCTTTAGCATCATTATTTTAACTGATGTCTATTCCTATATATATAAGTTACTCTACGTAGCGCCCGACCCAGCGGGACGTGTAGACTAAACGAAAGGGCTTACTGTGAGGGTTTTAATCATATGTTTGTGTGATTCAGTGATGCTGCTTTACTATCATACTCCGCCCCTAAGACGACTCACTGACCAAAATTTTTTCAAGAAAAAAAAAAAAGTCAGTCACTATTGCAAGAAGGCGGGTCACATCAAAACAAAATGCTTCAAGTTGAAGAAGGAAAAGACGTTCAAGAAACCAGAAGAAGAAGAGAAATCTTTTTTGGTTACAGCATTCCTGGCCGATTTGCAGGATTGGATTGTTGTGTCCGGGTGCACAGCGCACGTGATAGAAAATTATTTTCAGAATTGTTAACACTTATTCTGAAAATGTTTTTTTTATATTATAAAAAAAAAATATTAATAGGTAATAATAATAAGTATCGCTAATGGTGAGAAGCTGGATTGTTTAGGTAAAGGGCAATTCACATTCAAACTGGGAATGTGGTAAGGAAACTTAATGTTCAGTAATGGGGGATGTTTTTATTCATGATAATAGGAGTAAAAAATCTGGCAGCTTAATAGCTTCTGCAAATAATGTAAATGGTGATAAATTTAATTTTAAAGTATGTAGGTCTGATAGGTATTCGCAATCAGTGCACTCTCCTCTCCTGTGTAATAGATAGGAGTCCTGAGTGCTAAGTTTGCTGCTCGTGATGTGTCTATTGATTTGTGGCACAAGAGGCTTGGCCATTTGGGTATACAGGGTATTTATACATCAAGGAATGGTAGTGCAATGGGTGTTCAGTTTCAGACTGACAATGAGCAGTGACTGAAGGAATATATGTCTCTTGTTTGGAGGGAAAGTTGACTGCCAAGCAGTTTCCGGCTGGAGAGGCAAGGCGATCTGAAATGTCCCTGGAGGTACTCCGTTCCGATGTGTTGAGGCCGTTACCCGTAAATAGCTGGAGAGATGCAACTTTGGGTTACTTGTTCGGTAACTCTTTCTCCGTTTTTTAAATCGTATTTTTTTGTTCATTAAGTTCCCTTTGGATTTTTTTCAGAGCATTCATGGCTTCTTCCATATTTGAAATATTTCCTTGATTGTTCAATATTGTAATGTTATGTGGTTGAAAGCGCCCTCTCTTGACAGCGCACTGAAGTTCTAGCAGCGCTTGAGGTCACTCGATCAATAGTTCTGATTGTTTAGAGATCGATCTTATTTGAAATGATACACACGTTTATCAACAGATGGCGTTAGTGTCTATGAACAAAAGGAACGATTTTTGCAGTCATTTAGACGAATAGGTTATTTTTCATTGATTTTTGTTTAAAAGGTTCATTTAGACCGTAATTGATCATCACTTTAAATTGTTGAGTAACTGTTTTATTATATCAATGCTTTTTTTTATTTCTTTTGGATCTTTATTTCACAGTCATGGTTCACTGCAGTTTTTAGTATTAATGCCGTCGCGAACTAGATACTGTTCACACATTCGCGGGGTGAATTATTTTAGACTCACAATCACAATTATTAGACTGGGTGCCGGCCGCTCGCAGTCCTACCTGATCGAATTACCGGGAAGAAGCAGTTTGTAGAAGAACTAGACTATCAGGGGTTCTACAATAAGTCGATCTGCCGAGGTGCAAAATATCTCATGAAGTGGCCGAACGAAACTAATATGCCACGGCCGATGTTGTGTGTGAGGTATCATAAAGGGTAGGTTTCATTCGGTGAGAACAATTTTGTACATTTTATCAACCTTCTGTACCTTATTTATGCATATAAATGTTTTTTCTTTTTGACTCGATGAGGTGAAATGGTCCTCTCAAGCTTCCTTTGGTCCTTACTTTGTTCTACCGGCGGGATGGGGCTTTGGTCTGGCTCCCGGACTACATTGTTATCATATCTACAACTGCACACGCACGAAGACTTATTCAGTTTGTTTATAAAACTTTTGCTTTTGCAATCGAAATCAGCATTGTTAAGGTTCCGTATTCAAAGGCCAACGCGACCCTATCACTAAGCATCCGCTGTTCATTCGTCGGTCTTTCTGTCAGCGAGCAGTATCTCATGAACCGTAACAGGTAGACACTTAAAATTTTCAACGTTTATATTTCTGTTGCCGCTTTAACAAAAAATAGTAATAAAACATTTTTACACAAAAAAACAACCGGCTTCCAAAAAACAAAAGTCAGTGTTAGTGGCATTTTTTTTTGTTTTTTGACACCGACTTCCGAAATTAAAGTTATTTTAAACTTTGTAGTGTTTTATTTTTTTTAACTCGGTTGTATTTTTTTTAATTTTCACTTTTTATTGGTGATTCTCCAGAGATAAATTGACATTCACTTGTCATTCTTGTCATGTTTGTTGTTATGAACTGGTGCAACCAATACACAGACATGAAATTTCATCAGTCCCGTTGCATTTGCTATCTATTGTTGAGGAAGTCCGTTGCCTATCTCCGAAGTTCTTTATCAGTTGTTCATCTTATTGAAATGATATCTACTATTACGAGGAAGCACCCAAAAACTACCCAAATTGCTTCAAGTGTGCCTATAAAATTTGAAGAGATCCCGCTATTTCTCTAGGATCCCATTATCAGATCCTAATCTGATGATAGGACCACCTGGGAAGTTTACCTTTTCAGACAAAAAAAGAATTTTCCAAATCGGTCCAAGCATCTTCGAATAATCGGGGAACATACATAAAAAATAAAAAAGTTTCCGAAAAATTGTGAACCTCCTCTTTTTTAAAGTCGGTTAAAAAAATACGATGGTACGGAACCTTACATGCGCGAGTCCGACACAGTTGACCGGTATTTTTTATGTTTCACGATAGTACATGCGTTATCTGTTTTTGTTCATTGAAAAGGTCAAATAAGACTTAAAAATATGTTAAAAATAGATAAGTTTGTGATTGTATCTGCCATTTTGGAGAAATATTACCAAAACGATACCTAAGTACATGTTTTGAACAACGCAGTAGTATTTTTAATTTACCCTGCCTGCTTGTCGGTTTTCTACAGATTGTACTTCGGTGAGTGTGCCCATGAACACCACAATCTCATCCCACCGGCCCCTTTCTACCATTGGACATTCAAACGCACTGCATCTTACCATTCCTTCCTTGTTGCTATTCCACCAATTCGCACTAAGCGTTTCCAAACGTCTTTTATAAAGCGCTCACAACCCTAATCTCTTCAAAGTTAGAGTGAACAGGCTCCTTCTGGGTAAGCTCGCTCCATCGTAGACTTTGTCTCTCATCTCTGACCTAGACTAGAGTCCCACCAGTTCAGTTCAGTTTGAGTGAAGAGTCCCTCGAAAAGTCCGACCGACTTTTCGAGGGACTCTTCAATCATACTCGTTTTGATTCGATTAGAAACAAAGATGAAAGAAGCGAAGTGACATGCAAGCTAGACCTGAGCACTTCTTACAACTACTGGTGACACTCATCGCAGACTCAGTTGAGTTGCTCTCCGTAACCGAGCAGGCGTTAGGCTGACTGTCCTCTGGAGCGGAGAGGAATGGAGCTGTGCTTGACGCGGAGCGAGGCAGCAAAGCTGATCGACGTAATTAGGCTGCGTTTCCACCAGAGATGTGCGAGGTTGCATAGCGAAGAACAAATAAATAGAATCGCTTTATTTATCAAGCCAAGCTCAGCGCACGCGACTAAACAAACATATACCTCGGCACGCACTCTCGCACATCGCTGGTGGAAATGCAACCCGATGCGGAGCTGACTTGCGGACTGAACGAGTTCACGCGAAGAGTACGTAAATCGAGCGGGCGGTTTTTTCCGCTTCCCCGCTCCGCTGCCTCGCTACGCTTCCCGGAATTGAATGAATCTTTAAACTAGTCTACATAATTATCCTTGTTGACTGAAGCGGAATGGAGATGTTATGCAGTTCCATTTGTTAATATGGCTCGCTATGCTCGGCTCCTCTCCTGTGCGCTCGAGTGGATAGTCAGCCTTAGGTTCGGACAGATGCTATTCAAACTAAACTTTAATTAATTTGTAACTAGCTTTTGCCGGTGGTTTTGCCCACGGAAGGTCACTCGAAAGTAATAGGATCTAGGGCTAGCTGTTGATAAGGTGTTGTGGAGCTCGTCTACCACGTTTTAAAGCAATGTGCTAGTACGGCAGCTTACAGAAATAACTTAACGGTGTGATCCTCTTCATTGTGAAATGGCAGAATGGCATGTTGTCTTCGCCTATCTCAGAGGAAGCCTGACTGAAGTGTAAGCTGGTAGTGTACACATGGATATTAAGAATTGCCTTAAATTAATCCACTGTATGGTTTGTAATAATAACATAATAATATGAAATGTACATGGGTGTTTATGTTTTCTAATGGGTGTGACATGTTCCAATATTAGCATAGGAGACTTCCTTAACACATAAATATTAAAAAACATCACATCATCTATGCGTGATTTAATAAAAAAATATGTTATGTCACAAAGACGCACAAACGAACGATAAGATTACATGTTTATTAATAATATTGTTATCATGTAAAACTAGTTAGCAGCCCCTGCTTCACTCGCTGTGTTTTCGCAATGATCATTTATATCTAATGAATAGGTAAGTAGTTATATGAGTATTAGTAGGTGTGTAAGACATCCGTGTTTTGTCATCATCATCCGTCTAGTCTCCCAACTATAGCGGGCTCACACCTGACTCGAAGCAGCTGAAGAACAAACACTCGTATGTTTTGGTAGTACTAAGTTAAAATTTGTTGTTTTATTTAAAACGTAAATTCCAGATGACATCATTTCAGCGTTGAAACGTGATAATAATATGATATCGTTATAATTATGGCATACTGGTTTCCACCCGCGACGTCGTCCGTGCCTACATTTTTCGTACAGCAAAAGTCGAATTCCTTTCATGACCATTTTTTTTAAACCCACCAGCGTTCCTCCATATGCCCTTTGCATTCCAGGCTCGTCCTCATCGGGCGCCGAGATACCCATCGCTCGCCGCCAGCAGACCCCCGCCTATAGCGACCAATCGCCCTGTGTCTCCCGACGCCCGGTGACTTCTTCCGTTGCGGTGGCTGGGGAGTGAGGTTTGCGTCTCCCTCACGTGTCCTGCCTCCTCCATTGCTCGCTTTAGGTGTTTGCTTCCCATGACGCTTCGGACCATGGATTGAACCAGGGCAGGTCACGAGAGCGCACCACCGCCAATCTCTTCTACGAGGACACGGCGGTGCTTTGCGCAAACAGGGCAGACCTGCACCGTATGCGGGCAATCCACACAGTGGTGACACCCGGGCTTGTCCTCCCGCCGAATCTGAAGCAGGTTCTTCCTGAAACAACTGTGTCCGCTGAGTACCTGCGTCAGGCGGAAGGTGAGGACGTCGTGGCGCCTCTCTTGCCACTACTTAAAGTGGAGACTTATCGCCGCAATAGTAACATCACCCTGCACTACGATTGTGTCAATTTCTCACCGTGTCAGCTTAGGTGTCGTGAACAAAAGGTGCAAACAAACAAGATGGAATGAAAGCCCACAACACGCTCACTCCACCTCAGTTTACTCGATGAGTCGTTGACAAGCCGCACCCAGTCATGCGCTAAGATTGCCTTACTTATTTACACTTTAACCAAAATAATATCTATTTATTCAACCAAAGTAGAAAATCTCGATACAATTTAGATTAGATATTAACAAAGTAAGAAGACTCCAGGGGTCCAGCTAATAAATAAACTAGGGACTCCAGGATTTATCGTCGCATACAAGTAATAGCAGTTCTTGCATCAGGACATTGGTCCTGGCTGTCATTTGTAGATCTTTGGCAAAACACGTTAAGCCGTTGGACTTTCCGAGGCACGGCGGAAACTCGGTACCTGTGTTAAGATGGTCACCCACCCATAGACCAACCTTGGCAAGCGTTGTTTAACCTTAAAGATCGATCCGTGCGACTAGTATTCTTTGGCCACGAGCTCCTCACCGTGTAGCTGTCAATCTATTCAACAAGATGTAATGACAGCTGTTCACTCCATGCTCACTGCTCCTCAGTGTACCTACACGGAGAGATGTTGACAGCACAGACGCGCTGGTGGCCGCTCAGCGAGCATGCGCTGTAATGAGTCTACAAGGATAATGTTTCACGAGGAAATAGCTTCTGATTTTGCGTTAGTGTTAGATATTCATGCTGGTGAGTGTACTAAGCGAATGCTGCCTATTTTATCGCCAAGGTAACCTTCCAGTATTGCCGGGACAGTCGCAGCTATATCGTAGAATTAGCTGACCCACACAATTTTGTCTGCAACACAATTTTCATTACTGCTCCGCTTCTTTTGGTCCTAGTGCGATAATATAACTGAAAAGATTTTTCAAATCGGACCACTAGTTTCGTAGATCACGCGTTCAAACAAACAAACAAACTCTTCAGTTTTACATATTAAGTACTAGTCGATCCGCGCAACTTCGTCTGCTCCGCTCCTATTGGTATTAGCGTGATGATATATAGCCTATAGCCAGTGGCGTTCCGTAGGTGCAAGCCAGCATAGACCAGCATAGGTAATAACTGGTTAAAAAGAAAACACCATAATATAACTCATCGCTATCACGCCGACCCACTGCACCGTGATGTTTCTGTATTGAATTCTGTGCTATAGTGATATTGCTACGTCTTTATTTCTTATATATCATTATAACATAATAAAAATAGCTAAAACAGCTGAGTTAGTAGTTTATAACGTAAATGATATAAGAGAAACACACAAATAATCTATCTAACACTGAAAAAAATTCAAATCGGACCAGTAGTTCCTGAGATTAGCGCGTTTAAGCAAACAAACAAACTCTTCAGCTTTATATATTAGTAAAGAGAATAGATAGAAGTATAGATTTGCCATTTCATGATGTGGCTGAGGTTAGGCTAGGTTGAACGTGACCACTTGTGTCTATTTGTGAGAAGCGCGCGGTGGCCCATGGGTTACAATATAACTGAGTGAAGATTTAGTGTTTAAATCAGGCAAACAACAGCCTACCCATGTGCTTCATGTATTTTTCCATGGAATAGCCCTTAAGCAGGTTCAAGCTTTTAAACATCTGCGTCACATTGTCTGACTAGTGACCTCAAGGACGATGAGGACATCGAGCGGGAGCGCAGGGCTCTGGCGGTGAGAGCTAATATGCTCACCCGAAGGTTTGCACGATGCACGAGAGAAGTGAAAGTTACGCCATTCAAAGATTATTACCAGTCCTTCTACTCAAGTGGCCTAGCTGTGGGTGAGATGTACGCAGCAAGCCTACAGAGCCCCGCGCACTAAGTACCTACAATAATGCGTTCAGGATGTTGTTGGGTCTGCCGTGGCGGCGCAGCGCAACTGGAATGTCAGCTGAAGCGCGCACTGAAGGTTTCCAGGTCATCCCGGCCAGTAAAGCAGCTTCTCTTCTGGCCCGTATGCGGGGTAGCAACAACGGCGTTCTGAACGCAATAGCTGTATGTGTGTGCAATATCTTGTGCAGGTGTGGCGAGTCGTAGCAAATAATAATGTTTAATGGACTAGGTTTAGCTTTCTATGGGTCTATGCCACCCGAAATAAAGTTATTATTATTACTACGAAATAACCATCCATTTTGTGAAATGCCACTTCATGAAATGGCCAATTCTAAGACAGTAACATTATTTAGGGTGCGTTTAAAATCATATAAACTCACATACACCAACTGCTAGACCTGGAATAACTGTCTGGAAGCCATAAATATGTGCTCCTTGCAGGAATCGAACCCGCGCAGCACAGCAGCCAATCGGTCAACCACTGCGTCAACCATAGCAAATTTTTTGTTTCTCAAAATACGCTCTTGTAGAATAGGTTCCTCGACTATAAAAATACTCATACAAACCGTTCAAGCTAAGAACATTTGAAGTTTATCGTGTAAGTATATCGAGGTAGTTTACCCTAAATACCTACAAGTTTCACACTTGACCTAAATATAACAGAAAACACATTTTTTTTTTCATAAGCTTTCTAAATTATAAAGTAAATACGCACCCACTTTTTGTCAGGCGTTTCAATAAACTTCACCCAAACGGTACTTGGTAGTACACATTGTTCGATGGCCGCCTTGCTTGTTGAGTATCGGTATGTGATGCTAGCTGACTGAATCACTATGATGCGCTCTGCAAGCTCAGCCGGTCCGTTTTAACTAAATCTCGCCGTGCAAACTTAGGAGTGAACTGTCTTTCCATCTTGTTTGTATGGACGGACAGCTTACTTCGTGTTCACTGCACCTAAGCCAACGTGGTGAGATGTGTCCAGAGTCGCGCTATAGATCACGCTAATCGGTCACTACCATATCTATGTTATTACGAACGAGCTTTTATTTAGTTTCAACAGACCATTTTTACTGACGAGCTTCAGCCGGCAGTTTCGCCCGCATGAACGTAAAAAATTATCCCAACAGAACATATTCCTCGGATGAAAAAATCCTAAAACCTATTCCAGGATATGGTCAACTATTGTGCCAAATTTCAACCAAATCCGTTAAAGCTTTTTAGTCGTGACGAAGTAACAAATAAACAAACTCACTTTTGCAGTTGAAATATTAAGATAAGGAAATATTAAGATAAGTATCTAACAGTGTTTTAATAGGTAAGTCGGTAGGATGAAATTTCTACTTTCCTGTGTTTTTTTTCCTGATGGTAATTGATGATGCGGTCGAAGATGAACGTTTGCCTAGAAGTAACCGATTCACTCTTGACTTAAAGTCTCCCAGGTTATAGCTATCTGGAAACACAAACTCTGACAGGGAATTCCGCTCCTTAGCTGTACGCACTACTGAATGTGTTCCCAAATCGTTTTGTGCGTGTTAGTAGGATGTCGACCATGTACCGGTGGCGCATTGCCGTGCGTCTTATGATCCGAAGATGGAACGAGCTGGCCGAATTAATTTATGCAATTACGTCGCACACTCCCCAAAATCCAACCGGTAGAAAACCGACAGGCCAGTAACTCGGCGTCGATGCTCAAGACTTTGGAGCTTCGACTCGACGAGCCTATCTTTACCTTCAACAACAACATCATTTCGAGGTCTGTTTAGGTGCTTAGTTTATAATAATGAACGCTTTTTTTAGGCACTACGTAGACGAATGATTGTACACGAAACTGCCCCGCATGACGAGAACCTCGTGAAAGCCGAGAAAGATAAACAAATCAACTTGGCTCGCGAGGTTGTCGACATGCGGGAAGTGGACTCCGCAATCATTGTACCGATAGTCGTGACAGCCAACGGCTTAATTGCCACGAGCCTCGACCAACACTTTAGGAGGCTCTCGTTAGGCAGCTGTATCAAGGGCTTGATTCAGAAAGTGGTACTTCTGGACACGGCTCGCATTGTTAGGAGGTTCCTCTCTCTGGAGCCCTGACCGCCAGTAGCTTGGACCCTGTTCCCGATACCGGTGGGCTACTAAACTTTTGCACAAGCTTGAAACACTTGGGATAAGAGGAGAACAACATCTACTATTTTCTGATTATCTCAGCAATGTGTTAAAATTGGTCAGCATACAAGCTCTGAACTAAAAATAGTAGTTTTGGTAGTCCACAAGGTAGCATCTTTTTTTTAAGGATGGGAAATCATCAAATGGCTCCTCCTGCTTTGTGTAAACCAGAAGGGAGTGTTAGACTCTTACTGACTAAAACCCATCTGTGTTCCTCCTCGTGCCCTTTGCGTTCCAGGGTACGGTGCCTCTTTCGAACGAAGTCCGTAGCCCTTGCATCTTGGGCCCTACGTTATTTTTATCTATACATATTAATGAGCTATGCAGCCTCTCACTCCAAAATGGTCTTATAATATCTTATGAGAATGCACCGCTCTGTTATTTTCAGCTAAATCTAAAGTTGAGGTCTATTAATGTGCTCAAAATTGTTTTAACATTGTGTTTAATTGGCTGCGTAATAATCTCCTATCATTAAATGCAGATAAAACCAATTACTTTTTATTTACAATGAGAAATACAAACATACCGCTTACTAATCTAAACATTCGCGCACATAATTGTTGCACGTATGCTGACATCGCATTTTCTTGCCCCACTTTAGCTAAAGCTGACCATTTAAAATATCTAGGTGTCACCATTGACACAAATTTAAATTTCCGTAAACATATTGATTTACTGTGTACGAGAATTCGCAAATTAATATATGTTTTTAAAAATTAACGGAACGTAGCCAACTTCAAATTGATAAAACAGGTTTATATAGCTTTGTGTCAATCCATTCTTACATATTGCATAACTACTTGGGGTAGTGCAGCAAAAACAATTTTGCTCCCGTTAGAACGTGCTCAAAGAGCAATACTGAAGGTTGCTACCTTCCGCCCTTTTAGATTTCCTACGCATCAATACACCTACACAGCATGTAAGGTGCTTACAGTACAGCAATTATTTATTTTAAACACAGTACTACTCCAGCACACTGCACTTCCTTTGACCCTGTTCCTTCTGACAAGAGAAGGAAGGACTTGGTTTGCATAAAGCCTCAAACTAAGCATACGTTTTCTAATCGTTTTTATCTGTTCTTGGGACCTTTTCTGTATAATAAGCTCAACAAGGTACTAAGTTTCTACAGTTTAAGGTATAAAAAATGTAATAAAAAGCTATCTGAATATTAAAAGACACTACATTACACAGACACAGAACAACTTCTAGCAATTTTGGCATGATGATATTTGATCCCCTCGTAAGTGTTTACTTTTGTATAGGCTTAATTTTAAATATTAAGATAACATTATGCTTTTTCTCGTAGTTCTTAAAAGATTTTTTTATATAGATTAACTTTAAATTGTACTAGACCTAAGTAGTGGATTGTAAAGTGATGGCCTGAAACACTGGTTTAAATTAACCTAAATCGGGCTGGTCGCTACCTAACGTTGCAATTCCGAACAACCATTACTTGCACCTATAATAATATCTTAGTCTTAGTTTATTTTTAGGCACCATAATTGATGGATAACTTATAACTGTTGGTTACATGTACACCTTTTGTAAACGTTTTATTTGAATAAATTATTATTACTATTTTATATTTTTAAATGTTTTTATATTTTTTTGGTTTCTTTTTTCAAAAATTTATAAATGTAATTTGTAGGAATATTTATTGAATAAAGGAAATAATAATAAAACTTTAATTCAGGCCAAGGTACCCATATATATGTTAGTATTGACTTAAAAACTATCTTAGTATATTAACAATTATGTAACTATCCTAAACAATAATTAAAATCTTCTGGGAACATCTAACAGAAACAAGTATCTCCCATACAAGTGTCCCATCAGGTGTCCCTCAGTTTTGCTGACAACAACTCATAAGAGACTGTTACCGCTGCCACGCACACGACGCAACATACCTGGGGCCCCTAGTCTGCTAATTTTTATAAATTCGTCATTCCAACACGACGCCATTGTCATTTTGCTAAAAGTTCGTAATCTGCTAAATTCATAATGATCCTTCACTGATCGCTCAGTAGCATGTCAGTGGTCTCGTAATGAAATTGTAGTGGAATGACAGTGTCGTATTGCCATTATTATAAAACCCGTTTGGAGAAATAATTTTCGAAAAACTGCTATTAAATTTGAACATTAATTTATGCCAGATTGCTATTGTATATAATTTTACATATTATTTATTAGTGTTCTATGAAATCTGAAGTAGTAACAATGTCGTAAATAGCAAATACGTAATGAAACTCATTTATATTTTATCCGTTTTGCTGTCAAAGTCAAATGTGACATTAGTGACATTAGGTACTGTTTACTTTACTGACGTCGACGACTGTTTTTATTTGTTTTGAAGCGACCGGTGTTTTGCAAAGAGCTAATTGAATTTTAACGTGAGCGTCATTAAAAAATCAAATAATTAATAGATTTGTTTATTGCTCTTTTTTACTTCTCAATTACGACATCATGAGACTGTGCATCAATTGCGGAATAGCAACGGAACGCTGCAATACAATAGGAAGGTGAATATTGGAAATGGATCATTCTTCCTATTGTACAGGAATGGGTGGGTTAGTATCTGATATTTCTATATCGTAAACATTTAACATTTTTGTACGTAATATTTAATGTAAACAAACTAAATGGTGTAATAGGTTCTGTTAAGTTTTCTTTTAATGGTTTTATTTTAAAAAATTAACCAGAATGTGCAACAAATTCAAATTCAAAACATCACCAATCCAGACTAAATCTGTATGGTCAATTACAACCTATTCTCTCTCTCAGAGGGGAGGCCAGCGTCCCCTCAATGGAAATGTAATATGGCCACTTATGTTTACCAAAAATAGCCACTCAGATGTTTATTTCTAAATGCTAGTGCTAGACCTAATAGTCGAATGAAAATTGTTTGTTTCAGATAAATGAAAATGACTTCATCTTCCAAGCTTGCTCTTGATGAAAGTAGACCAGATGGAAATGAACAGACACTAGGACACCGATGAGTGTTATTCAATGTGGATGTTGTCTTCTGAAAAAAGTTTGTCCTCATCAACTTTTACAGTACAGAACTGGTACAGTGCAAGAGTGTAATAGTTTACTAGTTTTATTCACGGGTTATGAAAAACATTATTTAGTTTAGTTTTGTTAACGAGGGCATAGAGAGTGTTATTTTCACTATCTATCTATACTTATATATAAAGCTGAAGAGTTTGTTTGTTTGATAACTTGAACGAGCTAATCTCAGGAACTACTGGTGTGATTTGAAAAATTTTTTCAGTGTTAGATAGCCCATTTATTGAGGTAGGCTGTAGGCTGTATATCATCACGCTAAGACCAACAGGAGCGGAGCAGTAATGAAAATTGTGACGCAGATGAAGTTGCGGGTCAACTAGTACTAATATTATAAAGCTGAAGAGTTAGTTTGTTTACTTGAACGCGCTAATCTCAGGAACTACTGGTCCGATTTTAAAAATTCTATCAGTGTTAGATAGCCCATTTATCGAGGAAGGCTATTGGCTATATTATCACGCTAAGACCAACAGGAGCGGAGCAGTAACGAAAATTGTGAGGCAAACGAAGTTGCGCAGGTCAATTAGTATTTAATATTAGTCAGGCTCTTAACATCAACATTTCTCATTTGCAGGATTTCATTAATTCAGTCATTTTCAAAATGGGCACACACATACACAATGTCTCTGTGTAATGGCTTCCTGTAATGTGGATAAATTATTTTCAGGTGGGTGCTTCAAGTGTGCTTCTTTTGATGGGTGCGAGCAAATAGAGCATCCCGGTATTTCCATTCAGGCCCCTCACCATCTGGGGCATCTTCATCAGCTGTCAATGAGCGGAACAGTCAAGACATTCCTCATTTAGAAGAACCTACTTACACACATATTATGATAATCCTAATGAAGAAGATGATTAAAACGATTTACTTACTGCTATGTTTTATTTTTATTTTAATATAATACTATTTCTTATTACTGTACCTGATATAAGTTAGCACCCTATTAAATACAATATAAGCAAAAGCAAGCCAGAAGTGATGCACATGGCCCTTGTCTAAAAATATAGTTTTCTGAAAACTTCAGCTTAAAGAAACTGAAAGCCTGAGCACTTTTATAAAAAATCATCATTATAGGATGCAAGCACTGCAGCATAGCTGCAAGTGCATTCTAGAGTATATAGTCTTAGATCTCTATAACGACGAATGTTTGATAATATTTAGTGTAGGAAATATAGCCACAAATATGCATTTTTCGTTTGAACGAGCTAATCTCTGGAATCAGTCAGATTTGAAAAAATATTGTTATATTGTTAGGCTATACGGGAACAGAAAAAAACGAGATATGCGCGTACAAAGTCGCGAGCTAAAGCTAGTAACTACTAACTAGTATTTAAAAATAATAACCTAAAATATGGGAAAATATTATCTGATTTGGTCAGTGGGTCAAAATTGGGCTCGTGAAACCTTCCTAAATGCTCTAATTTATGGCGAAATCCAGCTCTGTAACGCCAGGCCCAAGTTTTTATGGAGTTACGGTTTCTCCTTTCGGCTCTCATTGAGTTTCTCGAAAACCACTGACACCTGGCGCTTGGCTACAGTAGCCGCACCAATGAAGGGCGAAGTTTGTCCAAAAAATATTGGATATAAAACGCCGGTAGAATGGCGCAGTGACTGGAAAAGCAATGACTACACAATTACGTAGGTCACTGATCGATGGAACTGTCAAAATTTTAGCAGATTACCGCATACGACTGTCATTATGTACGAGATTACCATTTTATGCCATTTCGTTCAGTGGAGTGTCAGTGATTGTTCATTGGAAAGTCATAATGACACTATTATGTTAGTAGATTGCCAAACTTGTCAAAATCAACAATATATAGCAGACTTGGGGCCGGGCCCCAAGTCTGCTATTACAATAGTGTCAGAATGGTCGATCACTGATCTCATAATTGTTGATTTTGATAAGTTTGGTAATCTACTAACATAATAGTGTCATTATGACTTTCCAATGATCAATCACTGACACTCCACTGAACGAAATGGCATAAAATGGTAATCTCTTACATAATGACAAATGAATGACAGACGTATGCGTTAATCTGCTAAAATTTTGACAGTTCCATCGATCAGTGACCTACCATTAGAACGTAATTGTGTAGTCATTGCTTTTCCAGTCACTGCGCCCTGTTTGCTACCCACAGCCCATCTTCCGTGACGGCACGAAAACTCGCGGGCTACCCGATATGCAGCGGTGAAGATGGTGGCGACATCTTGCGTTACACAACGGCGCTTATCGATCTGCGCGCGCAACCCGTCGCGAATGTGGTTAATCATCATCATTTTGTTCAATCGTTCTTTTTCTTGTATTAAATATATTTGATTTCAAAAACTTGTAGTACTGATTGATTGTGTTTGGAGTAAATGCATTAGAAGAAATATCTTTCCAGTATTTTATTTCAATTCAAATCCAAGTAGACACCCAAACATATGCTCCTACGAGCCGGATTATTGAGAACAACAAGAGGATGTGGTGAAGATTCAAGAATTCGTCGCATTATTACAAAGAAGTTCACCCGCCCGCCATCACAAGAACGCGTGCAAAGAGTACCTACCTACCTACAATACATTCTGGACTTCGAGTGGACTAGAGGAGTGGCGGGTCTGATTTTCCTATCCATTACCTATCCTATCTCGGTCTGTGCTTAATATTCGTGATGTGTTCCTAGTTGTTGAGCGGCGGTGCCCAGCTGGTGTGATAACCCGACGCCGTGAGTTTTAATCTCGCGGGCCTGAGCGGGCGGCTCGGGGCGCAAGTCCACATCACACAGGAAGGATTACAGTGAGTACTCTTGCGTTCTTATTTTCCCTTAAAATGAGCGAAGCTAAGATGTCAGAACTTCTTAAGAAAAGAGCAGTAGTCAAAGGTCGGTTAACGGTTTTTGAAAATTATATTAAAAGATGTAAATGCCCATTAGATGACCAACAAATATTAGAGTTACAGTTACGCGTAGATAACCGTTCGAGTTTATTAAGTAATTTCACCGAAATACAAAGTTTAATTCAAGAAAACACGGACGAGCTCGACCTTCCAAAACTGTTGGAAGACCGAGACCGTTTCGAAGAGCAGTACTTTAGGACAATAGCTTGTGCCAAACTCTTGCTGCAGAAGGAGGTACCTGTAAATAATAATAATGTAGTCGTTAAAAGTAAAATGTGTGTTAAGTTACCGGACATTAAGATACCTACCTTTGACGGTTCGTACGATAGCTGGTTGGAGTTTAAGAGTTCTTATTGTAGTATGATCCACGAGCGTGAGGACTAAGATTGCATTCAAAAATTTCATTATTTGCGATCGTCCCTTACGAATAATGCATCGCAGGTAATTAGTGCATTGGAGTTTATGGCCGACAATTACACTCACGCATGGGAGCTTCTAGTAAATAGGTACAATATAATAACCTACGGCTATTGCAACACAACCATGTAAAGTCTCTCTATACGATTCCTTCTTTACATAAAAAATCTGCTTCACAACTTAGAAAATTGATAGACACTGTTCTACGTAACCTACGTGCGCTTTCCTCACTGGGGGAACAAACACATGCGTGGGACACTTTAATTGTTTATTTGGTTGTGTCTAAATTAGATCCCACTACCGAACGCGAATGGGAAGAGTATCAAGGTACGCTTTATAATTCTAACACTAAACCGCCTTTCGTTAAGTTAGACGAGTTACTCAAGTTCCTAAAGGACAGGGCAGACATGTTAGACATTATCAAATTAAACCAAAGTAAACATTCTCACGAAAAGAAAAGTAGTGAACAAATAAATAATAACAAAAAACAATCTACTCATAATTACGTCGCTACGAACATTGGTGATAAAAATAATAATAAAAACTCGAAAACGAGCAAGCGTGGTCCACACGCGCGGACCGTGCGATGTGTTAAGGTCACCTTATCATTCACCTTATGCGTGTTCTAAATTCATTAACCCACCAATTCAAGAGAGTATTAACTTTGTAAGTACAACAAATATTTGCAAAAACTGTCTGCGGTCAGGTCATGCTGTGCAGGAATGTACGTTTGGCCCGTGTAGGTTGTGTCATCTTGAGAAACACAACAGTTTGCTTCATGTTGACGGAGACAGCGTGAACGTATCGGTAGGTGCAAATAATACGCAGTCGCAGCCGGTAACCAATAACGTTTCTACTGTTTCAATTTCGTTACATTCATCAGCTGATAGTACCGACTCGCTATGTAAACAAACGTCTTCCATGTTACCTACGGTCCTACTGTCCACAGCTCTGGTGGATATTGCAGATAATTATAATGAGTATCACACCGCAGGCGTGCTTCTTGAGACCTTGCTTCTTGAGGCTACCATTAAGTCAACAGTGTTTTTTTAGAAAGTCTTTATGCGATAAACTAAATGCAAGTTTAATACAGTCCAATTGTCAAGTTACGGGTATAGGCCATTCGATCGCGAAGTCTACAAAAATATTATTACGTTCGAAAGATAAGCGTTATCATACTAATATTGAATGTTTAGTGTTGCCGTGTATGACTAATAAGTTACCCGTATTTTATTTAAATATAAATAATATTAGTATTCCATACAATATTCAACTGGCTGACTCCACCTTTCATTCGCCGTCGGATATTGATATCCTGATAGGTGCGGATAGATTTTGGGATTTATTAATTGATGGTAAAATTAGGTTGAAAAATGGACCTTATTTGCAAAATACGAAGCTAGGGTAGATAATTTCTGGACCTTTGTATAATACAAATAATGGCTTGCGCATTAATCAGGTTCAGTGTAACTATTCGCAAACATTAGATGCAAAATTAAAACGATTTTGGAAACTCGAAGAGATTCCCAACGCCGGGAATATCCTTAGTCCTGACGAGCAAAAGTGCGAGAATATTTTCGTTGAAACGACAACACGTACTCAGGAAGGTAAATTCTCTGTGCGTATTCCCCTTAAGGAATCGCCTACGGTTCTCGGAGAAAGTTACAGTGCGGCTGAAAACGTTTGTTGTCGCTTGAACGTAAGTTCACTCGTTTTCCCGAATTTAGGGAAAAATATATTAATTTTATGAATAAATACGAAAGTCTCGGTCACATGAGTCGCGTGAATACATACGGGTCACCTCACTATTTCTTACCTCACCACGGTGTAATAAACGAAAACAGTAGTAGGTACCACCAAATTACGCACGGTGTTCGATGCTAGCGCAGTGACATCTACAGGCAAGTCGTTGAACAGTATACAGTTTATTGGGCCGCCGCTTCAGAACGACATTTTTATTACGCGTTAGGCAGTATAAATACGTAGCATGTGCCGACGTAGAAAAAATGTACCGTCAAATTATGGTTCATACAGATCAACGTGACTTACAGTTAATTCTGTGGCGTAAAAATCCGTCGGACCCAATAGGTAGGTATCTATCGCCTTAACACCGTGACGTACGGCACTGCATCGGCGCTTTATCTGAGCATGAGGTGTCTGAACCAACTGGCGCGTGAATGTGAGGATGAACAGGTAGCTACTGTGATTAGAGATGAATTTTACGTGGATGATGTGTTGATAGGTAATGATGACTTAAATAGTTTATTTGACATGTGTGATAAGGTCACCAATAGGTACGTTAAAATCCGCGTGTCTTCCAATACGTAAATGGACATTTAATTTGGATATCACTGCCCATGATATATCAAAAAGATTGTCATTGGGAGATCAGTGTCAAAATAAAACTTTAGGTATGGGGTGGTTTAATAAAAATGATGAATTACACTTTACATCACAAGTAAATCATAATACCACGAACCCATTAACTAAACGTAGTAGCATGTTGTCAGTGATAGCGCAGGTGTACGATCCGTTAGGTATATTGACACCAGCAATAATAATAGCAAAAATTGTTATGCAAAAGTTATCGTTGTGTAAAATAAATTGGGACGAACCAGTTCCTAATGATGTCGTGTTATCTTGGGATAAATTCATTAGTACCTTACAATGTTTACATACATTAGATACGCATTCCGCGTTGTGTAATGAGTTCGCACTCACAATACATAGAATTGCATATTTTTAGTGACTCTTCTAAGTGTGTACGGCGCATGCGCGTAAGTGCGTACACATTCTGATAACTCAGCTGTTACTTGTAAGTTACTGTGTGCCAAAAGCAAAGTTGCGCCTTTAAAACCGACTAGTATACCCCGTCTAGAATTATGCGGGGCATTGACCGGCGCACGTTTATACAGAAAAATAATTCACTCATTACGTTTGACCTTTCATAAAGTTTTCTTTTGGACAGATTCAACCATTGTCCTTGGGTGGCTTCGAATGTCACCTCACTCGTTGAAGACTTTCGTTCAAAATAGAGTAGTAGAGATAAATGAACTTACAAGCAATGCTATATGGTCGCATGTAGGTACTAAAAATAATCCCGCGGACTTAGTCTCACGCGGTGTCAGCTTGGACACACTCAGTGAATGTAGTCTGTGGTGGAACGGTCCACCATTGTCACCATTGGTCATGAGCTGATGGAGTCACAGCAGGCCACAGTCTCCCACTCTGACTACGCCACTGACCTACCGGAGTTAAAACCACATAAGTACTACAGCAATGGTTTGTGACGTCACACAAAATAAAATTATTAATTTTGAACGGTTTTCTTCATATAATCGTATAAGGCATACAGGTGCATATGTATTGCGTTTCATTCATAACGCACACACACAACGACACGACCGCATTATAGGGCTTTTATCAGTGAATGAGTTGCGTGCGTCAACGCAAATGTCAACGAGACTCGCACAACGGGAATCTTTTCCTAATGAATTTATTAAATTAAAAAGTAACTTACCATTACAAACTACTGATGCGATTTCTAGCATTAACATATTTTTAGATAAACATGATATAATAAGAGTAGGCGGACGCTTAAGTAACTCGCCTAGCTTCGAGTATAATAAAAACATCCTAGCCTATTATGCTGTAGACATCTCACATTATTATTGTTTCAGCATTTTCATGATTAACTTCTCCATGCTGGTCCCCAACTGCTACTGGCTACCATGCGTGAGAGTGTGTGGCCATTAGGGGGAAGAAATTTGGCCAGAAAGGTAGTTCATCAGTGTGTCCGCTGCACGCGACTGAGGGGAAAGACTGTTTCTCCAATCATGGGCAACTTGCTTGCAGAGCGTTTAGAACCAGGGTTTCCTTTCATTCGCTGTGGGGTTGACTATGCTGGACCCGTATCTGTACTGAACCGCAAAGGTAGGGGGGCTAAACTTGAAAAGGGGTATATATATACCCCTTTTGTGTAAGCCGTGTAGCTGAACTACGAACAGCGACGGACTCTGTGCAGCGAGCCTTCTCCAAAATCTGTCCGCTTCCGGTGCCATCGGCGAGTGGTGGTCAGGATATCAGCGAAGTCGACGCCACAGGCGCACACCCACCGTGCAGCGACGCATCTAATTAGTTTGGAACCCAGAGGATTCCAAGGCGGCCGGCATGTTCGCTACCCACAACCCATCTTCCGTGACGGCGCGAAAACTCGCGGGCTACCCTATATGCAGCGGTGAAGACGATGGCGACATCTTGCGTTACACAACGGCGCTTATCGATCTGCGCGCGCAACCCGGTCGCGAATTTGGTTAATCATCATCATTCTGTTCAATCGTTCTTTTTCTTGTATAAAATATATTCGATTTCAAAAACTTGTAGTACTAATTGATTGTCCTTGGAGTAAATGCATTAGAAGAAATATCTTTCCAGTATTTTATTTCAATTCAAATCCTAGTAGACGCCCAAACAACACCTATGAACGAATTATACACTGAAAGAAGAGCATAAGGGTTTAAAAAAAAACAGCCAAGTGCGAGTCGGACTCGCACACGAAGGGTTCCGTACGATAAACCTTAATTTTTATTTGTTGTTATAAGGCAAAAGAAATACACAATCTGTTAAAATTTCAACTGTTTACCTATTATGGTTCTCGAGATACAGCCCACTGACAAACAAACGGACGGACGGACGAGCAGCGGAGGCTTTAGTAGTAGGGTTCCATTTGTTCGGAACTCAAAAGGTTCCACATAATGTAGAACTTTGGGCACCACTTCGACGTGATGGCTGATGACCCTGTTGTAATATTGCATAACTAGCTGACGCCCGTTGCTCCGCCCGCGTGAATGTCAAAAATCTGTCTAATATCCCAAGGAAACATACCCCCGGGATAAAAAGTATCCTTTTTGTTATGCCAGACTATGACTTTAGTACCAAATTTCATCAAGATCCGTTTAGCCGTTCTGACGAATTGAAAAAAAAATCCAGCCATCCATCCGAACATTCAAACTTTCGCATTTATAAAACATACTAGCGAGCAGCCCCGGCTTCGTACGGGTGCAAATTTTATACTAAAACCTTCCTCGAAAACCACTTTATCTATTAAAAAATCTGGTGCCTAGTTTTAAAGATCTAAGCATACATAGGGACAGACAGACAGCGTTTGCGACTTTGTTTTAAACTATCTAATGATTGCAACTACCAGCGGCAAAAAATATCAGTCTTGAGGGATATAAGGTGCACGACTTTAGTCTTTCTGCTCGAGTCAGTCTGCAACAGCTTCAGCAATATTCAACATTTGACACTGATTTCACCTTGACTTGGCTTGGATGTACTGGAAAAGGGATGTCTGTGGTGCCAATCGTACTATATACGAACATGGTGCACAATGCATCCTCGCTTTCAGGAGCGGCACTTTGCTTGTTGCAGTTGCGTCACCATTGACTCTTCTTTCTCCTTGACCAGAGCCAAGCTGTTGTTGCTAAATTAAGTGGTTTTAGGAACCAGCGTCTCAACACTTAATGCTGCACTATCAGTGCTTAGTGACGGTGCATTATATATTCCAATACAATCCGAAGCAGTGTTTATCGGAGAACTACAGCAGACGCGTAAAGTTGTCTTCGTATTTTTCTTGCTGAAGTATTTTTCTATCTAAATTGCACGAATTCAATCATAATTAAACAGCTTGTTTATTTAGTAAAATATTTTTATATACCTACCTATACATTTTCAATCACGCAATTGATTTAATAATGAATGACACAAGAGTTTTTGACGTGTCATGTCGAAATCAATGTACATTTCGAGTGGTCCCGACCACTCGTTGAATCCGGCGTGTATAACAAAGCATCTCGCAGGCATTTCCTGCGTAATTTACCAAAATCGACATTGCGAGAACCGCTATACACCATTTTACGCTAGAGATGAGATAGTTACGAGTGAAAACTCGCGCGCGGGATTTGCGAGAATCGCCTTCCTATTAGTATTAAGTCTCTCACATGTACAATAATAATAATTAAGCAGGCTTATGTTAGCAGGTAGGTCAGGAAAATAAAACATTTTGAACTTTAGTTAATCTTGTTTTCTTTATTTATCCAACTTGTCGAGGCCATATCGAACCTCTTCACTAGAACTTTATCACCCTTTCTCTTCAACACTTTCTCCAAAAGGTATTTAATTTTTTGCAGTTCCTGTTCATAAATGCCATCAAAGATTTGTTGTTTACTTCCATTTTGCAAATGATAAATCACCGGATTGGTGTTATTTACTTTCACCACTTGAAATATCTCCAAAGAGAATATATATCGTCGTTGAATATCTCTGAACTGTAGTTTCCGGTATAAGTCCGCTTTTTTCAAGGGCACACCCTTGAAAAATGTGGACTTATCTGCTGATACACACATAGTCACCACATGAATATAATACACCACATAATACGAACTAAATCAAAAGATGTATGTAGTTCATATTTTGATACGATTGTAAACAGTAGATAAAAGGTCATTACCGTTAGATTGTTTCACGGTCACTGGGGCAGCCCGATAGTACGAGTACGACGTATTTTATTGTTATAATAATAAAATAAACTTTTATTTCGGGTGGCATACAAAAGAGATGTGTGTTTAGTCAACATTTAAATAACAGGATTATGTGGAGTGAGCGGGATTTGGCGCAAATTAGGCTGTACAATACTGAGTGTCATAAACGTCTGAGATTAATTGATTTTCCTATGCAATTACGCGATTGTTGTGACCATTGATTTAAATCATAGACGTATTATTGATAAATTGTATGGGCAAATCGTTGCTGCTTTATGTGAAATAGACATGTTGCCGACGCACACAGGCGTGCTAGGGATAAATATATTTTATGGACGAGTTACGGGCCGTTATTATGACGAAATGTGCGAGTCGAAACGAATATTTAAATCTCGGTTGAAGTGGTGCCAGGACCAAGAGCAAAAGATAAAAATGGATATCCTCGCATCAAATCATTTGAATAAAGACTTTCGTGGGTTTTGGAAAAACACGAATACACTCAATCATAAGCCTAGCGTGCCTGTGTGCGTCGACGGTGTGAGTGATGCACAGGGAATAGCTGAACTGTTCAAAGCTTAATTCGAGATAAAGTCGTCCTTGGGACCATCGCAGGCGGTGATCGATGTTGAGCCCAAAGGAGAATTAGTCAGGGTCACTGCCAGAGACGTTGCGAGGAGGAGCTCGTGGCTAAATAATAACAGCCGCACGGGTCGATCTTGAAGGTTAAGCAACGCTTGCCAAGGTTGGTCTGTGGATGGGTGACCATCTTAACATAACGAGTTTCCTCCGTGCCTCGGAAAGCACGTTAAGCCGTTGGTCCCGGCTGTCATTTGTAGATCTTTGGCAGTCGTTACGGATTGTCAGAAGCCAGTAAATCTGACTCCAGTCTTGCCAAGATGTACCGTGTTACCCAGTTAATGGGTTGTGGAGGTCTGGTAGGCAGCCGCTCCACGTAAAACACTGGTATTCAGCTGAATCCGGTTTGACTGGAAGCCGACCCCAATTTAGTTGGGAAAAAGGCTAGGCAGATGATGATGACTGCCAGAGACGTTGCGACTGTCGTCCAGTCAATGTCAAGGGGGAAGTCTCCTGGCCATGATGGGCTCAGCATCGAGCATCTTCACTTAACGCGTGCTTTGGCTTTACTTTACAATCTTTGTCTACGTCATGCGTATCTACTCCCAGATATGTTAAAAACAATTGTTGTGCCTATTGTTAAAAATAAAACTAGACTATTGACTGATAGGAATAACTATAGACCTGTTTCACTGGCTACGGTTGTGGCTAAGGTTGACAGCGTGCTCAATGCGCAATTAAATAAACACATTAGATTGCATGACAACCAGTTTGGGTTTCGACCTGGGCTATCTACCGACAGTGCTATTTTGGACTTTAAGCACGCCGTGGAGTACTACACATGCTGTAGCACCGCGGTTTACGCCTATTTCCTCGACCTTTCATACGATGCTCTGTGGAAAAAGCTTAATGATGCGAAGCTACCACCTGAAATAGTAAATATTTTTAAGTTTTGGTACGGGAACCAGGTCAATAGTGTCAGGTGGGACGGGGCGTTGTGAAGTCCATATGGTCTTGAGTCAGGTGTGAGGCGGGGGGGTCTGAGTTCTCCTACACTCTTCAACCTGTATATGAAACAGTTGATTGTGGAGCTGAGTAGCACCATAGTCGGATGTTATTTTGATGGCATATGTGTCAACAACATAAGCTATGCGGATGATATGGTGCCGCTCAGTGCCTCAGTCTGTGGCCTGAGGAAGCATGTGAGAGATACGCCAGTGCTCATGGCCTGTTGTACAACGTACAAAAGCGTGTCGTTATGGTCTTTGGGGCTAGTGGGAAATGTCCAGAAACGGTACCCCCAATAAAGTTGAATGGTGTACCGTTTTCGAGTGTGCACTCTTTCAAATACCTTGGGCATGTCTTGTCTTGAGAGGGAGCGAAGGGCGCTGTCGGTCAGAGCGAATATGATTGCCCGCCGGTTTAAGCGTGTTTTTACGGAGGTTAAAAAAACACTTTTTAGAACCTTCTGTTCCTCGATTTACACCTGTAGCCTGTGGGTACATTTTACGCAAAGATCATACAGTGCCCTTCGCGTTCAGTATAACAATGCATTCAGGGTGTTGATGGGGCTGCCTCGCTTCTGTAGCGCATCAGGGATGTTTGCGGAAATGCGCGTTGATTGCTTTTATGTACTAATGCGTAAAAGATGTGCGTCCTGGGTGCGCAGGGTGCGAGCCAGTTCCAAGGTTCCAACCGTATCCTGGGCATGATTGCTGACAGGGTGGACTGCAGTACTGTAAATCATTGCTCCAGTATCTCAGCTGAGATGCTGAAGCGGTGATAATTAAGTTGTGTGTGTTCATATAGGTGTTGTTGCATTGTGTCACTAACATATTTGTAAGTTTATTTATTGTACTAACACTAAGAGTCATTGTTGCTCGCAATAAATAATTTGATTATCAATCAATCAAGATTAATAGGCCCATAGAAAACTCAACCTAGTCCACACAGTACGGAACACGCTTATTTGCTATGACTCGCCACACCCACACAAGTCACGACCCAGTGATTTTGGAAGGGACAATCGAAACGTACAGCTATTGCGTTCAGAATGCTGTTGTTACTACCCCGCATACGGGCCAATAGCTTTATTACGCATGATGGCCTGGAAACCATCAGTGCACGCTTCAGCAAACATCCCAGATGCGCTGCACCTCCACGGCAGACCCAACAACATTCTGAACGCATTATTGTACTGAGTGCGCAGGGCTCTGTAGGCTCGCTGCGTATATCTCACCCACAGGCCTAATAAGCTTTGAAAAGCGTAACTTTCATTTCTCTCGTGCATCGTGCAAATCTGCGGGCGAGCATATTAGCTCTCACCGCCAGAGCCCTGCGCTCCCGCTCAATGTCCTTATCGTCCTTGAGGTCACTTGTCACAATGTGACCCAGATATTTAAAAGTTTGAACCTGCTTTAGGGCTATTCCTTTGAGAAATACAGGAGGCACATGGGTTGGCAGTTGTTTGCCAGATTTAAATACTAAATGTTCACTCTTTGTAGAGTTATATTGTAACCCATGCGCCTCCACGTACTTCTCACAAATAGACAACAGTTATGATAGCCCGCTTATGGAGGGGCTCAGCAGCACCATTTCGTCTGCATAGCTAATATTGTTAAAACAAGTGTCATCAATGTGGCAGCCGACATGTTTGCTACAAGCCACTCGACAAGCTGGTTAACATAAATGTTAAATAATAGAGGAGAACTCAAACCAGCCTGCCTAATGCCACATTCCAACTTGTACTCATCCGACAGTACATCGGCACACCCGCACTGCCCAGCTTGTCCCAAAGAAGGTCATAACTGACAAGATCGAAAGCCTTGGATAAGTCTGGGAAGCACGTGTATACCGGCGTCCTTCTGGCTGTATAGTACCCGACAGCATGCTTGAGACTCAAAATGGCACTCTCAGTGGACAACTCTGCTCTGAACACAAACTGAGCATCATGCAGGTCAACTATTTTCACGAGGTTCACATTAAACATGCTGTCAAGTACCTTGGCTGCAGTGGTGGCCAGTGAAATGGGTCGGTAGTTAGCCCTGTCAGATGAGTCACCCGTCCTATTTTCTAAAATAGGGACCATAATAGTATGCATGAGCGGCTCCGATAGGTATGAATGGGACATACACAAATTAAAAACATTGATAACACACGCGGCCAATGAACACCAGCATATTTAAAATGTTCTATGCTGTCGTTGTCATGACCAGGTGATTTTCCACGTTGCATATGATTTATTATGTTTTTGATACACTTAGCAGAAAAGAACATTTTACGCTCAGTCATGACGGCACTTGCATCGTGAACATAACTCGTTGACGACGGACCCAGGGATAACGGGATTGTAAACTATTCTTTAAACATGTCAGCAATAGTCTTTTGATCGCTCACGCCGTCGACGCTCATCGGGAGGCTTGTTTTCACATTTGATCAGTTAACATTTGTCCAAAAATCTTTAAATTTTTTCACCGAATATTTGGAGGCTAGAATATTCATTTTTAAATTGTTCTTGTTGGGCTTGACATGATTTTAATATAGACTTAAATCTTTTGCGTGTGTCTGTCATTTCGTCATACACTGTACCACTCGTGGGCTTACCGGCTAGTACCAACATTTTAAATTTAGGCGAGCGTCTCGATGCGCGTCCGCGACGTATTCATTCCACCCAGTTATATGACAAGACTTGGTTCTTAGACCTAAGACTAATGGGAAGTCTATTGCTCGAAGTTTAGAATTACATAATTTGTGATATTTATGAATTTGATTAGGCTGTCTGTCTCCCCAGATGGCTTTGCCGCTTTCATATTAAGTTTATACAAATTACATCCTTTTATAAGTGGGTAGTCGTCAGACCAGTACACATCTTCGTGTACCCATACTTTACTAATAGTAGATACTGTAGATTGTGTTGTAATGCAATGATCCAACGACCTCGCGCACCCATGCGTCTCTACGAAATGTACCAGAGGCCCAATTCTCCGGCAACACTCGCACCGTACGAACGGAGACATTACCCTTCGGTCCCAATGTCGGCATCAAAATAGTGGTATATTTTCACATTATCTATTCCCGAAACATGTCGTGTGAAATATCGATCCGAAGGACGAATATGTTGCCTTTACTCGCCGCGCAATCCATTTCACATAACGATAGCGATATTTTTCGATATTTTTAACGGAAGCGTTGATGAAATTTTTACAAAATTTAAAATAGATTTTGAGGTAAGAAACGTTTTGAACTATATTTTATAAATGTCTCACTAACTCTTATACAAACAACAGACATTTTCGATTATCATTTCTAACAACTTATGGGCATATTATGTCTGAAGTAAAGATATTTTTTTTTGTTTTTACAATATGTATAAGTTCTCCTTATTGTTTGCAACAACGGAATGTATTACTGAGATTTCAATGACAGCGATATTTATCACCAAATTAAGGTCATATTTTATTACTAGCTGTGCCCGCGACTTCGTCCGCGTGGAATAGTGTCTTTGGGTAGCATTTTTAATTATTTAGGCAAATTCTTTTACAAACTGACACAAAATGATCAGACTCAAATGGATAAATACTTTAATGGCATGGCAAAAACAATTTTACTCCCGTTAGAGCGTGCTCAAAGAGCAATTCTAAAGGTTGCTACATTTCGCCCTTTTAGATTTCCTACGCACCAGCTTTACACAGCATGTAAGGTGCTTACAGTACGGCAATTATTTATTTTAAACATAGTACTTCACCAGCACACTGCACTTCCTTTTGATCCTGTGCCTTCTGACAAAAGAAGAAAGGACTTGGTTTGCATTAAGTCTCAAACTAGACATGCGTTTGCTAATCGTTTTTATCTGTTCTTGGGACCTTTTCTATATAACAGGCTCAACAAGGTTCTAAGTTTCTATAGTGTAAGGTATAAAAAATGTAGTAAAATGTTGTGTGAATATTTAGAGACTCTACATTACACAGACACAGAACAACTTCTAGAAATCTTGGCATGATGAAATTTGTTTCCCTCGTAATTGTTTACTTTTGTATAATTACATAGGCTTAGTTTTTAGATATTAAAGTACTTACTTATTAAGCTTTTTCTCGTAGTTGTTAAAAGATTCTTTATTTTTATTTAGTTAACCTTTAAATAGTACTGCACCAATGTAGTTGAATTGTAAAGTGGTGGCCTGAAACACAGGTTTAAACTAACCTAGATCGGGCTGGTTGCTACATAACATTGCAATTCCGAACCACCATAACTTGCACCTATAATAATAATATATTAGTTTTAGTTTATTTTTAGGCACTATAATTGTATGGAAATCTTATCACTGTTGGCTAAATGTAAACATTTTTATTTGAATAAATTTATTATTATTATTTATTGGTATACATTTTTGTATCTCAGCAGTAGTCTGCCGGTTTTTAAGAATAACACGGGCCGAAGCCAAGTGCTACCCCTGAGAGTAAACCTACGTTATAAAAGATGTGTCTGCGTTGTTATCGTTTTGTCGGAATTTCCGGACGATTCTGCAGGTGTTTAGGATAGCTGCTTTCTATAGAGTTTGATAGGTGGAGGAAGCTATGTCTAGCATTTTTAAAGATTGGTGCAGTTGTTTAGGCACGACACCCGTACTGGAGATCACTACAGAGATGATGGAAACGTTGCCTAGTCGCCACATTCTACTTATTTCTATTTTCAGGTCTGTGTATTTAGAAAGCCTTTCGGCTATTGTACTTTGTATGTTTTGCGTGTTTGGTACTGCTATGTCAATAATTTGCGCTGTTTTATTAATTTTATCTAGTAGAGTAATGTCTGGTCTATTGTAATGTGTTGTTTTTTCCGTTAGTATGGCTTGATCAAAGTACAACTTGTGCATTGCGTTTTCCAGCACCGTTTCAGGAACATATTTGTAGTAAGGTACTGGGAGTGTGGTAATTAATTTATATTTTATAGCCAGTTTTTGATGGATAATGTTTGCTATTTGATCGTGTATGTGTTTGTAATCAGTCTGAACTATTGCTTTGCATGCTCCAGTGATACTCGTATGTTGTATAGTTTCGGAAGAGCTATGATACCGCCTACAAGAATCTGTTGAATGGGGGACTCGCATGATGTGCTTTTGATAGTTGCGAGTTTCAATAACCTGATCTTGGATTGCCATGATGAACCCTTCAGTCTCAGGGAATAAATCTCCACGCCTGAGCCATTCGTTCGACGCTAACTTGTCGACGTTAGGCTGGCAAATGTCGCGGCGATGTCTTCCATGAAGTGACTTCTGGGTCCATTCTAATATTTTTGTCGGGTTGTCAGTCTGTTTCTCATTGATTTGAGTTGTTTTTTCGTGCATGTTTAATGGAGTCAGTTTTTGGTCGTAATATACTATTGCTTTGTGAAGGGCAGAGGTAGCGCTTTTTGCGTTTCTAAGAGCACTTATTTGTTTGTTGTGTAGGTTCGTAATATCTATCGTCGTCCCTCCTTCCTTGGTAATGTCAGTCGCTGGACGCAAGATCTAGGGTGGTGCTTTCTATGTTTGGTCATAGTGGTATTAATGACGCGCTGTAAGTTTTTAAGGTCCGTTTTTGTCCAGCTTATTATACTAAAGGAGAATGAGGATAGGGATAGCAAAGGTATTTATAGCTTTTACTGTATGTCTTGAGTACAATTGAGTATTAAGAATGGATTTGAGTCTATGTTTAAATTCTTGAATAAGTTTATTTTTAATAACTTTATGTTTAATTTGCCTATTCTGAATGTATCCTAAATACTTGTAAGTTTCGTTTGCATTTAAGGAGTCTATGGTTTCACCTGTCTGTATAGTGTATGAATTGTGGTAAGGTTGGCCCGCTTTGACTGAGTTGATCTTGCACTTATCAATTCCAAACTCCATTTTAATATCAGTTGAAAACTGATCTGCGGTTTCCGCCAGTGCAAACAAATCAGCTGGGGTAGAAGATTATTATTATTATTAATGAGTTATTTGAAGTGTTTCACTGCAAAGAGTTTATTAAATTATTTAAGATAAGTACGTAACGTATAAAGTAATAACATGAGTTTATTTAAGTGCATTTTTATAAACTACTTTTTGCGTTTTCCCATCTTTTGCCAAAATATAAAGATTTTGCGGATTTGATACACGTGAGCACACCACATAAATTATCTTCCCAATTTTTAATAATTAAGTATTATTTGATTTCTATTTTATTTTTTTGGTATGCGTCATGCTTGGCGCAAATAAACGCTTTTTCTTTCTTTCTTTCATAAAGTGGCCCATGGGGAAAACATTTTTTTCTAAATGTTTACCTGTCCTTGAGCTTTATTAATTGTTATTGCAGATACTGCTTTCTGGGCATTCCAGTCATGTTTGTAGTTTGTCTAATGTTGTGCCCCAGATGTGTAATTTGTAGTCGTGTTCTATTACATAGCCTTGGAACACCTACTATTAGCCTCAACTTATGGGAAGGCACTCCTGATAATTCTAAAGAGTTGAGAAACTCTATAGGGTATGATGCGACTTGTTCAGTGTCCATAACATTATCTACTGAGAGGTATTGGACAATATCCCCCTCCATGTCTGACATGATTTGTTCATTTATTTGATAAACTATCTCATTAGTCGGCGCCAAAATTGCCCTTTCTCACAGCCATTCTCGTTTGTCCATATTTATTTGAAGATATTTTTTAGGTCATCTGTGCTATCGACAATTTGACAGAACTCACCTCTCAGTGTAATCATGTCGTTACTGTCAGTTGGCATACAATCTTCTCCGATATTTAGAAGAGCAGCTGCATACTGCCCTGCTTGAGAATCATTATAAACTTGTACTAGCATATTTGTAGTGAGATAAAACTTTTTTACGTGTACCCATTTTAAACAGGCATTTATTTCATCTGCTGGCGTACCTCTTGTAACAACCGGAAGGGTGTGTCTAAAGTCACCAGCTAAAAGTACCACCACACCTCCCATGATATCCTGGTTGCCTTTAATATCCCTCATTGTACGATCTAGTGCTTTGATTGCTCTTTTGTGGGATATCGTACATTCATCCCAAACCAACAGCTTACACTGCTGTAACATTATTCCGCGCTCACTGCTTTTGCTAATGTTACATACTGGCATTATCTCATGAGCTAAGTTCAATGGTAGTTTTAAAACCGAGTGCGCTGTTCGTCTCCCACTAAGTGGCGTAGCAGCTATTCCAGAGGAAGCTACTGCAACAGCAACTCCTTTATCTTTCCGGATTTGGGTTAATAATAAATTTAAAAGATAGGTTTTTCCAGTGCCTCTTGGAGCATAAAAAAAGAACAGACATCCTTGGCCACGGGCAACTTTTTTAATAATCGAATCAAAAATTATTTTTTGCTCTTAATTTAAAAGAGGAAGAGCTTCTGTTATTTGTTGCATTAAAGAAACAGTATCGTAATCTAGTTCTCTCATTAAATCACTACTAACTTTTCTTTATGGTCATTGCTTTATATTCATTCCAAAATCGCTTAATTCTTTTCCGGTAATAGTAATCACTTGATTTTCAACTTTTGTTAACGCGTCATTGTAAATTAAATCATTGTATGAAGCAGTCGTATTCTGTTCTTGTCATCATCTGCCTAGCCTTTTCCCAACTATATTGGGGTCGGATCCAGTCAAGCCAGATTCAGCTGAATAACCAGTGTTTTACGTGGAGCGGCTGCCTACCAGACCTCCACAACCCATTAACTGGGTAACACGGTACCTACTTCTTGGCAAGACTGGAGTCAGATTTACTGGCTTCTGACAACCCGTAACGACTGCCAAAGATCTACAAATGACAGCCGGGACCAACGGCTTAACGTGCTTTCCGAAGCACGGAGGAAACTCGTTATGTTAAGATAGTCACCCATCCACAGACCAACCTTGGCAAGCGTTGCTTAACCTTGAAGATCGACCCGTGCGGCTGTTATTATTTAGCCACGAGCTCCTCTCGTATTCTGTTCTTGTAATCGGTATAAAATATCATCCGCCATATCTTTTTTATATTTTTCTCATAATTATTGTGGGTTTGAAAGTCCACTTGTCCAAAATTTCTCTCACTTTGGGCGCAGATTTGCATTGTGCAGCCTCTTCCAGAGTTATTTCCCACTATCATTCTCTTATAACCCTCTTGCCTCACATGCCTCTCGAAATGTCGAAAATTCTCAATTGTTGAGCTTTTTAAGATCTTTGAAAGAGGTTGGCCCACGCACATGGTGTAAAAGCATCCTTAAACAAAAGCATTCCATATTACTAACATGATCGCGTACACTCGACCTGAAGCATCTCCAGATTTGAGACCAGTTCTGAACAGGTACTCCTTGATTTCGGCGTTTCCATTCTCTCCTTGTTGTATTCCAAGTGTAATATCTCGGTACCTCAACATAGAGAAGAGTTTGTGCAAAATCTTTGGTACAAAGGACAAAAAAGCAGTAAGTGTCGTTTTTGGAGGAGAAGATAATCTTTCTTGAAAATTATTTTTTTGTACTTTATTGAAAATAATTCACACACCTCAATGTGCACCCAGAAAATTCTAGGTGCACATTAAGGTGTGACGGTTGGGTACCTTTCACAGCTTCGTTGCTACTGACATAACGACCAGACTGATATGTACTTACTTCATCTATGGGATTAGTGTTTCTAAACTTGAAAATAGCTTAGTCACTACCTTTATTAATAAATTTGCAGATATATTTAATAGCGCGCACTGAACTGCAAGCCTCGACATTTATATTATGGGCATTAAACATTTTGGACAAAATGGGCGAGTAACGAACCACCCAACCATTATCTACAGTAACGTAACTACCATTTCGGAGTTTTACAGATGCTGTTCGACCTCCGTCTGCTGGCGCCCTTCTACGATACAGCGGATATCCGTTATCATTGCGGATTGTCTCTTCAATAAAGTTGCGCGGATATTTTTTAGTGCGTTTGCCACCCTTCATGCAAGGACATTGTGGAATTTCAGGACCGCATGGACCATGAATCATATTTTTAATAATCGTTTCATGTCATTATTTGGATCTGGTATTCCAGCGCTGATGATTTTATGTATTAATCAGGCCTCAATTTCTCTATTAACCACACAAAATATGCACATGTGGTAGGCCGCGCTGTTGCCATTCTATGGAATACGTAAAACACAATACTTCTCCGAATATTTTTCTTTTGTTAATAACTGTAATTAGCTTTTAATTTTTATCTAAAACTCTCGCAACTACATCGTGTCTATCTATCGCATTTGTCGGCAGCAACTCATCAACTATTTTAGACCAACTTGGGATACAGGTGAAAGTGATAAATAAATCAGGGCGACCATATGTACTTACGTACATAAGCAAACGAGGTTTAAGTATATTCGTGCAAGTACCTAGGGCTTTGTAAACAGCCCTAGGTACTTACAAATAACCATTTTACCTAAATCATCAGGATTAACGATACTGTCATTTGCTACAGCATCTTGAAGATGAATATAGTTCTCCGCACTTAATTTGCTTTGATTTAATGATATGCAACGTAATTGTTCGCTTTCAACTTTTACGTACATGTCAACATAAAACTGATTGGCCAATTGTGCGGATATTGCAGCGCGTCGTAAAATGTGTGTGTCTGGTACCCTGGTTAATAATTGTTCGCCAGATACCACGGCTGCGATTTCATTGATTAATGGTGCATTATACCGTCTTTCATGTTCCCCACTTGGCGTACGGTCAGGGTGTATGACCAACTTGTTTCCTTCTTCCGGCATTCTTTCTAACGCAGTTTTGAAAGTGTTGATGAGGCTGTTATTATAGTGCAACAATATTTGAATATTTAAAACGATATCTTTTTAACTCCTTGAATATTTTGACACCTGCGATCAACTTCGCTTTTTTGTTCTCCCATAAAGTAAATCTGCAAAAATTTTGGCCGATCATCTGTAGGCAGTAAACCAATCCTATGATAGATCTGTCCTTGGATTGTAAATGGAGTGAAAATTCCGGGCTCCAAACGACGATTTCCTTATTTTGTTCAAAAAACGCCGTGATTCATTACTGTCGTACAAATGTAAGGATTTTAGAGGTTTCTCTGGCTCACCAAGGGATGGCAGTGAAATTTTACTACCAGAACAACACATTCCCGGACCACACGTTTTACGGTTAAAGTTATTTACTTCTCAAAAGAATTCCAAATTCACTTAAAGAGAAAACATAAACCGGTTTACAAAAATGTTCTTTGCCAGTTGGTGTAGATAAAAAACAAAAGCAAGTATACGTCTTAAAACTAACATTCCAACAATACTTCGACTTAACACATACTGTTTTTGCATTACAAATACAAAATAAACAGATCAACAGAAGGTAGTTATGTTCCCAACCTAACGCTGAGGTAGAGTCTAGACATGGTCTAGACGCTGACTGCGATTAGGCGTACGTGACAGGATGTGTGGCGCGACCTGCGTGTGGGCCGACCACCAGGCCACGATGTATTAGAATTAAGATAGGCTAAGTTAGTCTTACATGAACTTCTGTAAAGCTCGGGTCGTAATAAAATCTTACTTCCACGCAAACACCGTTTCATTTGCGCTCCCGAAATCTAACTGGCGCAGCCGGTAGGATTTCCGCAAACGGTTTCCTCCGCGAAAAGTCAAGTGCGAAAACCTGTGAAATACATTAAAACACGTGGACTGTATTTCGCGAGTGGTTACTGATTACATATATAGTCGTCGTCCTTAAAATCAGTGAGGCGTTCTATATCGGGCAATCTTCGAACCAAATAAATAAGTTTAGATAACGCGCAAATTAAGTGAGTGAGCAGAGATGGTGATAATATATCAAGCGGTTGGCATGTGAGTAACCTTCTACATCCTTCCTCATTCCTTACACTATTATTGTGATAGACGTAATTAGTATTTTAGTAGTTTAATTTAGTTTTAGAGAGAAAAGTAACATTAATTTTTCTGTCTATTTTTGCTAATTCTATGGTGTGAATTAACATATAAATTGAGGTTTATCTTTTAATTTTACAATTTAATTGCATCGTAAGTTTTAATTATATCTAAAATGAATCAAGGTCAAATACCTTTAACTGCGACGGCGGCCGGGGCGACCCCTTCGGTCCGTTCTGAAACACCGTTTCCGATGCAATCGTCAGACTCTTTAATAACTCACGATGTTTTAAAATTAATTCCCGGATTTAGTGGTGAAACTAATATACTTAGTTTATTTTTACGGAAGTGCGAATATGTTATCGGAAAATATCAAGGGACTTCAGGGCGAAACGAATTTTTAATGCAGAATATTACAAGTAAATTAAAGGGTAAGGCAGCGGCTCTTTTAAGTGAAAGAGGTGACCTTGTAACTTATTCTGAGTTTAAATCTTTGATGATCCAACATTTTGGTGATCCGAGGAGTGAAGAATGCGTAGCAATTGAGCTGGAAACCCTAAAAATTAAATCAAATGAGTCATATTTAGATTTTTGCAGCCGTATACAAGATATTCGTGCCATATTAATGTCTAAGGTTAATCAGAACGGTTCCGCTACGTTAAGAGAAGCTAAGAAAGTGATTTACAATAATACTTGGCTTAACGTTTTTCTGTACAAATTCCCAGAACATATGGTACGGATTGTTCGAATTAAAAACCCTAGTACACTGGAAGAAGCGTTACAATTTGTCCTTGAAGAGGTTAATTTTCAGGAACAATATAATTTACGTAGTAAAATGTTACAACACCGACCACAAGGTCATCAGTCATTGCCATCATCTGAAAAAGGCGTTATTTTAAGTTCAAACAATCCGAGACCTCCCTTTACAGCACCTCAATTGCAACATAATTACTACAGGCCTCCTACAAATCAAACTCAATTTAAATTCGGTATACCTAACCAAGTTTTTGTACGTCCAAATATCGAATCAACAAATAGGTTTTCGACCGCAATTACCGCAACTTGGGAATAAACCACCTCAACAATTCGGTAATAGACCTCAAGCAGCACCATTCGGTTATAGACCCCAAGCAGCACAATACGGTTATGGACCTCAAGCAGCACCATTCGGTTATAGACCTCAAGTAGGACAATTCGGCTATGGAGCTCAACTTTCAGGCTACCGTCCCCCTAACAATTTATCTGGTGATCGTGACGTGACAATGAGAACTGCACAACACCTGTTAAGCAACCAGAAAGTTTTCCTATAAACGAGCTTTATACTAGTAATGAACAGTACTATTACGACCCCAATTACAATGATTATGGTATATGTTATCTAGGATACTGTGACTATGACTATACAAATATGTACATTAATATTGATTGCGTGGATCAGAACCCAAATGCTGAAATTCCTAAAGCTATTGAAAAGATTGATGATTCGCATTCAACTGAAAATAAAGTAGACTCAAAAGATGCCCCAAATTTTTAAATAAATTTGACCTGTGTTCGCCCGAAATGATAGAACTTAAGTTTGACGCTAATCTTAAACATCCTTATATAACCATTCTCGACATAAATGGTAAATTTATGTTGGATACAGGAAGCACTAGATCTTTCATAAGCCCTAGAAAAGTTGACGAATATTTCCCACAATCAAAATTCTACGAACCATTTACAGTTACAAGTACACATGCTACTAGTGAACATAATGAAGTAGCTAACATTCCCCTTTTTTCAATTTTTAAGGTAAACGGTTATCATAAATTTTATAATTATGATGTGGACAATAGATATGACGGATTGATTGGAATGGATCTTATGTCTCAACTTAATGCTAGTATATGTTTCAAGAATAGAATTTTAAAGATAAACGATATTAATATTCCTATAATTTATAACACTGATCATGAACTTAAACTTGAAACTCGCACAGAACAAAAAGTGAAGCTACCCGTAAATATGAAAGATGGCTATGCCATACTAGATTACACGCAATTTCACGAAAGTGTTAGAATGCCAGCTGCAATTGTAAAGTGTGAAAATTATCTTGCCTCCACTATAATTCAGAATGCAACTGACTTTGAAGTAAGGCTAACTATAACTGCTCCTTTCAAAGTTACCAACTTCTCTGAAGAGTGTATAGTAAATAACACAACTGGGTTAACTGACATTTACATTGACTCGTTACTGACAGCCAACTTACAAAAATTAAGACTTGATCATCTTAACCAAGAAGAAAATGAACTTAATAGTAAATTATGCTACGAGTATAAGGACATATTTTACTGTGAAGACCTGCCTTTAACTTTTACAAATCAAGTGAAGCATCACATCCAGACTACTAATGAAGATCCAATCTATATTAAACCTTATAGGCAAGCTCCAGCACGCGTGTGCATGGGGTTGGGGTGCATGGGGTCTGTTACCATCTTAAGACCCAAGCCAACCTCACCTGCTAGCGGTGCACCCTGCTGTCCAACGGACGAGGCTCTGGCGAACCTGGTTTCCCTCTCGTAGGGTTGTGGGGGTCAGACGGCTGGTCGCCCCACGTAAAACCAACTTCAGTCAAGTATTAAAATGGACAAGAAGTTGAAAACGGGTACTCGGGCTAGGGCGTCGCCGCATAACGACGCGCAGGCACATCGCCCTAAACCTGCGATAAGTGGGCTAGGGCTACCGTGTCGAGTACGGGCACGGCTAAAGAGGATAGTACCCAAGAAGAAGTTCCGCTT
This sequence comes from Lacanobia oleracea, assembly GCA_950371165.1. Classification (NCBI taxonomy): domain Eukaryota; kingdom Metazoa; phylum Arthropoda; class Insecta; order Lepidoptera; family Noctuidae; genus Lacanobia; species Lacanobia oleracea. The sequence continues at coordinate 18,493,206 of OX493411.1, read as the reverse complement.
TGCCACCTGGAACATTGGCTCCCTAACCGGACGTTGCCGAGAACTCGCGGACGTACTTGCGAAGCGTCGGGTCCAGTGCGCCTTCCTTCAGGAGACGCGCTGGAAGGGAAATAAGTCACGTGACATCGGGCAGGGCTACCGGCTAGTGTACACCGGATCACCAACGGGCAGGGGCGGAGTGGCCGTGGTGCTGTCTAAGGACCTTCAGGATGGACTCCTTGAAGTAGACCGATGCAGCGACCGGTTGATGCGAGTTAGGGTGCTGATCGAAGGGTCGGTAACGAACCTAATCAGCGCCTATGCTCCTCAAACTGGTTGCTGTGAGTCTGAAAAGGAGGCCTTCTGGGATGAGTTCGAGGACGTAATACGCGCTATTCCGAATTCCGAAGGTGTTTTGGTTGGGGGGGATCTCAACGGTCACGTAGGTCAGTTTGCTGTAGATTACGGACGTGTTCACGGTGGTTTTGGATATGGCCAGCTAAATGCAGAGGGAGTCAGTATACTCAGCACCTGCGCTTTGTCTGACCTAGCCATCGCGAACACGTTCTTTCAGAAGAAGCCCCAGCATCTTATTACGTACCGTAGTGGTGCCTACTCAACCCAAATAGATTACCTGCTGGTGCGACGGTGCCACATTGGCAAGGTTAACAACTGCAAAGTCATCCCAGGTGAAAGCCTAACGGCTTAACACCGCCTCCTTGTCCTGGACTTTGCGGTTGTACCGAAAAAGAAAGTGACCGAAAAACGCAAACCCCGCACTAAGTGGTGGTTGCTTGATGGTCCTAGGCAGTCGGACTTCATCGCGGAGGTCGAGCATCTCGAGATCAGTGCTCCGCATGAGTCCGCTCAAGAGATCTGGAGTAGGATCCATTCAGCGATCACCGATGCGGGTAAGCGCGTCCTTGGCACTTCTCGTGGTGGCCGCACCATAGAAAAGGAGACGTGGTGGTGGGATGACGGGGTGCAGGAGCCGACTCGGAAGAAGAAGGTTTTATTTAAACAGTGGCAAGGGTCCAACTCTCCGGATGACAGAGAGGCATATGGAGCGGCTAAGCGCGCTTGCAAAAAAGCTGTAGCCAGAGCCCGCAGCAAAAGTCTGGCGCCCTTGTACGACAAGCTGGAAACTGCGGAGGGGCAAAAGCTTATTTTTAAGCTGGCGCGTGCCCGGGAGAAAGCTATACGGGACATTAGCAAATGTCTTTGTGTAAGGGACGCCCAGGGTAAGCTGCTCTACGATGCCGTCTCTGTTAAGGAGAGATGGTGTACATACTTCGCGGAGCTGTCTAACAAACAGCATCCCCATAACCTTCCTCCCGAACCGCCTCCTAACCTTGGGCTTATTTCCCCTATTTCCCCCGACGAAACCCGCATTGCTCTTCGCCACATGAAGAACCGGAAAGCGGTCGGGCCTGACAATGTGCCAATTGAAGTGTGGAAGGCGATGGGCCCACATGGCGTGGACCTTCTGACGGATCTTTTTAACCGCATCCTGATCACCAAGGAAATGCCGAACCAGTGGCGATTTAGCCTGATTATCCCTGTATACAAAGGCAAAGGTAGCGTACAGGATTGTAGTAGCTACCGCGGTATCAAGATCATGTGCCACACCATGAAGCTCTTCGAGCGCATCATTGACACACGGCTCCGTAGCGAGTGTACTGTCTCTGAGTGTCAATATGGCTTCCGGGCGGGTAACAGCACCATGGACGCAGTATTCGCCTTACGGAATCTGGCTGAGGCTTACAGAGAGAGAAGGAGAGCTTTGCATATGGCCTTTTTAGACCTGCAGAAGGCCTTCGACTGTATACCTCGGCAGTCCATCTGGTGGGCACTGCGCTTCAAGGGCGTTCCCGAGGCCTATATTGACATTATCAGAGACATGTACCGCGATTCCGTGTCCTCTGTCCAGACCGCTGTTGGCGAATCGAATGGCTTCCCAATATCTGTTGGCGTTCACCAAGGCTCGGCTCTTAGCCCGTTCTTGTTTAAAGTAGTGCTCGATGTAGTTACGGCAAACATCCAAGATAAGCCCCCATGGCTAATGATGTATGCCGATGACATCGCCCTCGTTAATCAGAACAAAGCCCATCTTGAGCGCAAAGTCAACATTTGGAAGGACACGCTTGAAAACGGTGGTCTGAGACTAAATGTGGCGAAGACTGAGTACATGTCCTGTGGCGGCACGGATTCAAATAGGTTCATCCGAATAGGTTCGGACCTGATCAGAAAGTCCGATACGTTCAGGTACCTTGGATTCGTGTTGCACGAGTCTGGCAACGTGGACGACGATGTCCACGCACGTATAGGCGCGGCTTGGGCGAAGTGGCGCGAGGTAACGGGCGTTGTATGCAACCGCAAAATGCCTCCGAAGCTCAAGGGGCAGATATATAATACATCATACGGCCTGTCCTACTGTACGGCGGTGAATGTTGGCCAGCACTAAGCTGACACACCCAGGAGCTTCGCATTACGGAGATGAAGATGCTGAGGTGGATGAGTGGCGTAACGCGATCCGATCGCATACGCAACTCTTTCATCAAAGGTAGTCTTGGTATCCGTGACGTGGAGGAAAAACTGCAAGAGCGTCGTCTGCGATGGTATGGCCACATCATGCGCCGCCCTATGGAGTACGTTGGTCGGGGATGCATGAATATGGCTGTTCTTGGGGCTAGGTCCCGTGGTCGCCCTCGCAAGCGCTGGTTGGACGTCGTTAATTCCGACATGAGAGCCAATGGCCTAACTGAGAAGGATGTTCAAGATCGGGCAAAGTGGAGGAAGTTAAGTAGGAAGGCGGACCCTGGCAATAGCCGGGATTAACGCCAGGTAGAAGAAGAAGAAGGTAAGCTCCAGCACAGGCTGAAGAAATCAAACGTCAGGTCGAAAAACTTCTCAAGGACAATGTGATCCGAGAATCACATTCGCCCTGGAGTGCACCTGTTCATTTGGTACCAAAAAAGGCAGATGCTTCCGCTCAGGTAAAATATAGAATGGTAATAGACTACCGCCGACTTAACGACATAACGATCGATGACAAGTACCCACTTCCCAATATATGCGACTTATTTGACAAACTTGGCAAAATTACTTCACCACATTAGATTTAGCATCCGGATATCACCAAGTTGAAGTTTCTGACCGTGAGAAAACAGCCTTTTCTACACAGAATGGACATTACGAATTCCTCCGTATGCTATTTGGCCTCAAATCAGCTCCGGCAACCTTTCAAAGGACTCTCGATAATGTCTTGAGAGGCCTACAGGGTATACATTGCCTGGTTTATTCGGATGATAAACTAATATATACAAATGCCATAGTAGAGCATATCCAAAAATTACGTTTTGTCTTCGATAGACTTCGTCAAACTAACCTGAAGGTTCAGTTAGACAAATCCGAATTTTTACGCAAGGAAGTGCAGTACTTAGGACACACGTTGACTCAAAATGGACTACGACCAAACAACGACAAAATACAAGCAGTTCTTAAATATCCCTTACCACGGACACAGACTGAAATCAAACGATTCTTAGGTTTTGTGGGTTATTACAGACGGTTTATTAAAGACTTCTCCAAAATCACACAGCCATTGACAGCCTGCTTGAAAAAGGGTAAAAGGGTAGTCGTGGACCAAAATTATACCAAAGCTTTTGAAAAATGTAAGGAACTCCTGATAAACGCACCAATATTGCAATATCCGGACATGAATAAACCATTTCTATTAACGACCGACGCCTCTGAAGTCGCAATTGGCGCGGTTTTGTCACAGGGCCCTATAGGTAGTGACAAACCAATAGCATATGCCAGTCGGACCTTGACAGATACAGAAAAGAAGTACAGTACTATTGAACGCGAGTTATTGGAATCATTTGGGCCACAAAATACTTCAGACCTTATTTATACGGACATAAATTTGATATTTACACTAATCATAGACCGTTAGTCTGGCTGTATCAACTTAAGGAACCTAATAGCAAGTTAACGCGTTGGCGCTTACGGTTACAAGAATACGATTTTAATGTCATATATAAAAATGGTTAACAGAATGTAACGGCAGATGCGCTGTCTCGAATCCAACTTAAAGCACTAGGAGAAGCCAACGTTTCCGACGATATTTCGATGATTGTTAATATAGACGAAAAAGAAAGCAGACTTCAAAATTATTTAGAAGACGTGATTACACTAAATTCTGATGACTCAAGAACTATTTCTATTTCTGACTCTGAAAGAACCGCGACAGCTAGCCCAATGACTATTAATTTAGATTCCGATACAGACTTGGAACAATCACCCAATAATTATCCTATACCGACTGAACCTTCTAGTATACAAACAGTTCACTCAGCCGAAGATCTCGAATCTCATGGAATACCGATATTGAAGGAAGCAATAGATACCAAGCCTAACCAAATACTAGTTTTTAGCTGGTTTCGTAATGAGCTCCATGTAAAAGATATGTCTAGGGACAAACAAAAAGTGTTAGAAGTATTTTTGCCTCTTCATAATCAAGATCATATTAAACATTTCTTAAAAGAATACGTAAAACCGAAAATTAAATATTTCATATATTTTGAGAATCAGGAACATAGAAAAGACTTTAGTAATATTATAGTTTCACTATTTAAGAAAGATATGGTTAATTTCGAATGTACCGAGCGCGTTATTTACGTCGAAGATGAACAGGAACAGAAAGCTATTGTGATTAAGTTACACGAAGGCAAGATATGTCATCGCGGCATTACAGAAACTGTTAAAAGAATCCGTCGTTATTATCATTGGCCAAATTTATGCGAAACCGTTTCCGCCCTAATTAATTCATGTGATCGCTGTAAAACCTCTAAGTATGACAGAAAACCAATTAACCTTCAAGCGGTCGCGCGGCGTCGAATCGACCGCGCTCGATAAGTTTTCGCTGATTACATCGCGATTTCTCGCCACAAGTGTTTCTCTTTACCAGTAGCTTTTCATTAATTCACTATGCACGAAAATGAATGCATTCCACTCTTCTCCGAGCCTTTGTAGTTGAATAGAATGCATTTGTTTAGGTCGCGGCGCAGGCGTCGAAACGACTACACGCGCCTGGCTCTTTCTTTTACCTTGACGAGAAGACTTATTTCGAAGTAAAATACCTCAGTTATTAAAATAAACACTTTAATAGTAATGATTCGAGTGCATAGTAATAATAAAAACAAAAACATCTAAATAAAAATGAGAACACAAATCATTCTCCCAAGAGAACAAAACTTTGGTTTGGCGGGTCTGGCGTGCATAGCTGGTTTGTAATCGAACGATAGTGGGTTGTTTTAATTTTAATTCCAAAAAATTGTTGCCTAGGTAAAAATTGATAATGTCTGAATATAGAACATAAATAATTATTAGTTTACCAGTATTCTAAATTCCTGAAATCTCACATAGGTCTTTTAGGTTACGCGCGACCGCTGTCGCTACAAATACCCACGCGCCCGCTTGAAGGTTAAACCTATACTGCAGCTCACACAAACCCAGAACACACCCTTTCAGGAAATATTTATAGATCTGTTTAGTATAGAATCAAAATACTATTTAACTTTAATCGATGCCTTTAGCAAATTAGGACAAGCTATAGAAATTGCATCTCGCTCTACACCCGAAGTGGTCAGAGCATTAATGAAATACTTTTCTTTTTACGGCGTACCACAGAAAATAAGTTCTGATCCGGGAACCGAATTCAATAATGAATTACTAAGAGAACTGACGGACTTACATAAAATTAAACTACACATAGGTACACCCAATAATCCCAATTCTATGGGGCTCATAGAGCGGTTTCACTCTACAATTATTGAAATATATCGATTAGCAAAATATGAAAAGAAATTTACAGACGCAGCATCAGTTATGACCTACGCCGTTATGGCTTACAATAACACTATCCACAGTACCACTGATTTAACACCATTCGAAGCTGCGTTTGGTCATACGGAATTAAATTCTACTTTTAACTCTGAATTCGATAAAGCATACAATCAGCAACTAATTAGGGACCATAAGAAAAGAACACGGGCAATTTATGAATATATTTCTGAAAAGGTAAAGAGTCATAAGGAAAGAATTATAGCCAAGCGGGAAGGTGAATCTAGACCAGCCTTAGAAATAGGCCAACCGATCTTCACTAAAGCCGTAAATAAAAGACAAGCTAAAGATAAACCTAGGTTTCAAAAGGCCATGGTTACAGGTCAGATAGAACGTAACATCGTACCGATAAAAGTCAAAAATAGAGATACTAAAGTTCCAGTTAAAAATGTAAAACGCCCTCCACAGGTGGTGTTTGATCCTGGTGACATGGACAACAACCAGTTGGGCTCTCCCAAGCCAGGCCCTTCAAGTGGTAAAGATTAACCAAAACCCTGGGATTCTGCCGGTGAAATTAGGTCAAGCTTTCATACAATATGATAAATGGTCTATTGTTAAAATAATCAATCTCCAATGCATTGGTACTGATCTTTCTTTTAATATTAAAAAATACTCCGAATTTAGTCAAATGTTACACCCAAACAAATCGTATGCAGATGAGTTCAGGAGTCTTAAAATACAGGTGGAGTACATTAAAAATGAGACTCTAGAAAAATTACAGCAATTAATTCCATCTAAAAGATTCAAACGTGGTATTGTAAACCCTCTGGGGTCTATCATCAAAATTATAACAGGTAATCTTGACCATGAAGATGCAGTTAGATATGACGATCTAATCAGTAGTATTCAGACTCAGGAACAAGCAATATCTAACAAATTTACGATGATATCTAAAATGTTGGGTCATTTTCTGAACTCTACCGAAATAATCAATGAAAATACAAAAATAATAGAGGCACGCATTAAATTACTTGAAAGTCTTGTAACTAACCTCACTACGAAAGATAATCATTCAATTTATATGACCTATGTCTTTGGATTACTTAACCAATTTATTGTAAATTTTAGAACACTATATAAAACTCAGTGAACTTGAAACGATCATTGCATTCAGTAAATTATCAGTTTTACATAAGGCCGTAATGGATCCTAATGAACTGTTGAAAGTGTTAAAATATATAAGCCAATATGATAACCTAATGTACCCTGTAAATGAACGAAATTTAATTAATATAGAAGAATCATTATCTGTAAAAGCTTACATTAAGAATGAAGAAGTAACATTTGTAATCGAAGTTCCACTAATTTATAATGCAACTTATAGTTACTATAAACTGTATTCCATTCCTATGTCAGATGATTCCTTAAATGTTACCTTTGTTGTGATTCCTGAATTCCCTTACCTACTAGTAGAAGGGTCAAAGTATCGTCCAACTGATCAACCGTGTCAAGAGATAACAGCTAAAGAATACCTCTGCTCTGAAGATAAACTAATCCGACATGTGGAAGAAACGTGCATTGAACAACTAATGAAATACCACGACAATCCGTCACGCTGTTCCCCACGTAAGATACTATCTGAGTTCCTGAAACTTCAAAGAATTGGTCCCAATAGTTGGATAGTGTATTCAAAACACAACCAAGTCATATCACAGACTTGTAATAATGATGAAACAAAGGAACGCATACGAGGAACATACTTGCTAACTATAAGAGGAGAATGTGATGTCTTTATCTAGATAATATCCAAATCCATGGACGGCGCTCTTACTCACTACAAACAGATTATACGCCTGTTCCCCTATTAAACTTACCTGACTTGAGAGGTCTAACCCTCGACGCAGCAAGGATCGAACCTATGGATCTGAAGGGAGTAAACCTGGACGACATACGCCAACTGAATTTTATTTTGAAGAATAGTGCTAATAACGTGAAAAGTGAAATCACAAGTGAAAGTGTTAGTGTCGCCCTTTATGTCTAATACGCGGTTGTCGTTTTATTGTCAGTAGCTATAATTATTATATAAGTATTCAGATGTAATAAGAAAATTGTGCAAAGAGCGAGATCATCGTCTGAGGGCTATTGAAGATAATCCCGCTCAACCTGAGGACAGGCAAGTTAATCAAAGACCTATACTATTAGTGTAATTAACTTTGCAATTTTTAGATTATGATTTTCATAAAGGAATAGTTTGATAATTTTATTATTTCATAAGCGATAAATTGTAACTTTCTAATTTGTAATTACACAAAGTTCTCGAAAAACCCCTGTTTTTCCGATAACTTTGGTCTAAGGGGGGAGGAGTTATGTTCCCAACCTAACGCTGAGGTAGAGTCTAGACATGGTCTAGACGCTGACTGCGATTAGGCGTACGTGACAGGATGTGTGGCGCGACCTGCGTATGGGCCGACCACCAGGCCACGATGTATTAGAATTAAGATAGGCTAAGTTAGTCTTACATGAACTTCTGTAAAGCTCGGGTCGTAATAAAATCTTACTTCCACGCAAACACCGTTCCATTTGCGCTCCCGAAATCTAACTAGGTAGGTTACAAATAAACAGCGAAACAGCAAAAGTATTGAGCGATGAGGGTAGGGTGCAGTTCAATAGTTGATGCGTGTTTACTAACTTCTACAACACAGTGCAGAACATGAGCGACTTAATAAATTGTTTGATTGATTGTTTAATTGTTTGATTTTATTTGTATGTATGGTTTTTGTTTTACGTATTGTTATGTATAGAAACCGTGCATTTTTCTAGGATATAAAAAGTATCCTATGTCAAACTCAGACACCTAAACTACCACTATGCAAAGAACCAATTCAAACCCGTACTCTGTAAAAAGTAAAACAGATTTATCCCACGGGAACCGTACTTTTTTCCACGATGCAAAAGTAAAGTAAATAGTTGTTAAAGTAAGTAGTAACTACTTACTATACATAAAATCATGTTAATGCCCTGCTAGTCTATTCTGTAAATAACCATTTCGATATCGAGCTTCACCTGAGTGACAAACCTCACAAAGTGAGCTTTATTACACACAACATAAAGGTCTTAAGTTTGACGTGATTTGATACTCACCTCGGATTTCGCTGTCAAGACACGACAAGTTCCAGTGTCCGGAGATCCTTCAGTGGCGACGATTAAGTGATTACACGCGTGTAAATTTTATGTTGCGACCAGAAAACTCTAAAGGTGCGGTGTAAAGTTACATAACGGACTCAAAATGGCGGTTGGAAAGATCGGTGCGTTTGACCTAACGAAAGACAATTGGGACACGTATGTGGATCGATTAGATCAATACTTTATTGCCAACAGTGTAAAAAGTGAATTAAAAGTCGCAACTTTAATTACGGTCGTTGGTAATAGTGCATATGAGTTAATGGTTAATTTATGCACACCCGTTAAACCATCCACAAAGACTTATTCGGAGTTAATAGCGGTAATGAAAGGACACTTGAACCCCAAACCGTGTATGCTCGCTGAGAGGTTCAAATTTCGGCAACGGATTCAAAAGCCTGGTGAAAATATCGCGACGTACTTCTCGGAGTTTAAAAGACTGAGTAAAGATTGTTCTTTTACGGCGGACAGTTTAAAAGAAAATATGAGAGATCAATTTGTGTGCGGCTTAGTAAACGATGACATTCGGCAGAAGTTGTTTACTGAAGACGACAACATCAGTATCGACCGGGCGTATAAGCTGGCCTTATCGATGGAGGCGGCTGAGACAAACGCGGCAATAGTGGAAGACGGTACGAGAAGAAGGACCGGCGGCAGTGCAGCGGATGCGGAGTCCATACCCGTTCATAAGATCGGGCATGACGGCGGCGGAGGAAGGCGCGGGGCGTTGGGAGGCGGCGGCGGCGGCGGCTATCGGCCGGCCGCGAGGCGAAACACTCGCTCGACGCGTGACTCACGACGATCCGGCGGCGGCGGTCCAAGTACCATAGGCGGAGCGGGTTACAACTTACTTCGAGCGGGCACTAAAAATGAGGAATGCAAAGTCTGTGGAGGCAAACACAATTCGAATACGTGTAAATTCAAACTGTATGTGTGTAGAATTTGTACCCAGGAGGGACATTTGAAGAGGATGTGTCCGAAGTTGACCAAGAATAATTTCTTAAATAACATACAAGAAAACGGGCATGGCAGCAACGACAGGTGTGGCGCTTACTCGACGGGGAGCGACAGTGACGAGGTAATAGTACCTATTAATCGCTTATCACTTGGACAGTGTGAACCTATTATGATTTCTGTAAGTGTGCACGGTTGTGACTTAAAAATGGAATGTGACACGGGGAGTGCAATCTCGTGCATTAATTACCAATTATATCAGAAAAAGTTTTCCAGTTTAAGTATTAAACCCACTAAGTTAGTTTTAAGATATTACACGGGTGAACTAGTTAGGCCTGTAGGTGTTATTAAACCCGTTGTTAAATATAATAATACTGAAAAGATATTGGATTTATATGTTATTGACAATGGAAATACCGTTTTAATAGGTAGACAGTGGTTAGCGGAGCTAAATATATTGGTGTCGACTATGCATTATAATAAAGTCAAGAATAATCGGAATTTGGATTTTAATTTCTCGGAATTCAGTTCCAGATACCGTGAGGTGTTTGCGGATGGCCTGGGGTGGTTCACGGGAGGACAAGTGAGCATCCACGTGCGCGATGGGGTGCGGCCGATGTTCCTGCGCGCGCGCCCGTTGACGTACGCGCTGCAGGAGCCGGTTGAGCGCGCACTGGAACAGCTGGTACGCGACGACATCCTCACTCCCGTCCACCACTCAGACTGGGCAACACCAATCGTGCCAGTAGTCAAGAAAGATGGTACCATTAGAGTCTGTGCCGATTTTAAACTAACCTTGAACAAAGTGTTAGAAGTCGACCGTTATCCATTACCTAAGGTAGAAGATCTTTTGTCTCGGTTGCACGGAGGCGAAAGATTTAGTAAAATCGATTTGTCACAGGCATACGTTCAGTTTGAACTGGATGATACTAGGAGATACGCGGTAATTAACACACATAAGGGGCTTTTCATGTATAAACGATTAGTGTATGGGCTGTCGTCGAGCCCTGGAATATTTCAACGATGTTTAGAACAATTGTTTGCAGATATACCCCACGTAGGAGTTTTTTTAGATGATATTATTATAACAGGAAAGGACACACCCCAACACTTAAGTAGCCTACGTAAAGTTTTTGAACGCCTGAAGTCGAGTGACTTGAAAGTAAAAAAAGAAAAATGTTCTTTCTTTGTGGAATCGCTCGAATATTTAGGGTATGTAATAAGTAAGGAAGGTGTTCACACGTGCAAAGATAAAGTGGAAGCAATTGTTAAAACTCCGATACCGAGGAACGTATCGGAGTTGAAAGCTTTTATTGGGATGGTCATGTATTATGGAAAGTTTATAAAAAATGTAAGTACGATCCTTACACCATTGTATAATTAGTTGCATGCCGGGGTGAAGTACGTATGGAGCGATGCTTGTGAGGTAGCCTTTGCTCGGGTTAAGCGAGCACTGAGCACGAGTGAAGTGCTTGTGCTTTACTCCCTGGAGCTACCGCTTGTGCTGACGACAGACGCTAGCGCCACGGGGATAGGCGCCGTCATCTCGCACATCACGCCGGAAGGCGAACGCCCAATCGCATACGCGTCACGCACACTTACCTCCGCGGAGAGATCGTATGCTCAAATAGACAGAGAGGCATTAGCGATTATATACGGTGTTAAAAAATTCCATCAGTACTTGTACGGTAGGAAGTTTACTTTAAGAACAGACCACAAACCCTTAACATACATTTTCGGGAATAAAGTAGGCATTCCGGTTATGGCAGCATCCAGGTTACAAAGGTGGGCAATAATATTAACAGGTTATTCGTATGATATAGAATATGTTGCGTCTGCTAAAAACTGTGCCGACGCATTGTCGCGACTGTCTCAACCAACAGATAAGAATAAAATCGGGCGTGAATATACCTATTTAAATTTTGCAGAAAGTTTTTTGCCGGTGACGAATGATGATGTACGTCTAGCAACTGCGCGGGATCAGGTGCTTAGTAGAGTGATGGTGAGCGTACAGTCAGGGTGGCCGTCGCATTGCACAGACGAACTGATGAAACCGTACTTTAATAGGCGACACGAATTATATGTGGAACGGGGTTGTATTATGTGGGGCTATAGAATTGTTGTACCACCGACGCTTCGGGACACAATACTAAAAGAGCTTCATGTTAGCCATATGGGCATAGTTAAGACCAAGTCGATGGCACGAAGTTTTGTGTGGTGGCCCAATGTAGACGCAGACATCGAATCGACATGCCGCTCTTGCGAAACATGTGCGATGGAAGCAGCTGCGCCGCCGCAGGCTGCACCACGTAGTTGGCCGTATTTAGCCCAGCCGTGGAGTAGATTACATGTAGACTTTTTAGGCCCATACCAGGGAAAAACGTTTTTCGTAGTTATAGATTCCAGTACAAAGTAGATTGAAATTTTTGAAATGAATAAAACAAATGCTTCGGCAGTCATTAAGGTTATGAGGTCATTATTTGCGCGATTTGGTTTGCCTTTGGAGGTTGTATCCGACCAGGGCCCACCATTTACTAGTACGGAGTTAGGAGAATTCTTAAAATTGAACGGTATTAAGCAGTCGTATTCCCCAGTATATCATCCAGCTTCAAACGGGGCAGCAGAAAATGCCGTCAAATTGTGTAAGCGAACAATAAAAAAGGCAGTCCGAGAGGCAGTAGACATCGACACAGCTTTACAGACATACCTACTAGCGTATAGAAATAGTATTCAAAGCACTACAGGGGAAAGTCCCGCCATGCTGTTGCAACGTAGGCCGTTGCGTTCCCGGTTAGACCTTTTGCGCGCAGACCGCGCGCGTCAGGACCGGGTGGAAGGGGTGCAGCGTCAGCAGTCAACGAGTTCGGGCACTGAACCATTGCAACACACCGTTGGTGATACGATATGGGCCAGGAACTACGGTAGCAAAGGCAAGTGGTTAAAAGGAACGGTAGTAAACCAACAAGGTTCACGTAGTTATATAGTAAACAGCGATGATGGTCGACTTCTCACACGGCATAGCGATCAAATTAGGCATAGAACTCGACGTTCAAGTAGAATGTACCCAGACGTAAGGTCCGAGGGACAAGTCGGTGGGGATGTCGTTGAACCGCAACAGCAACAGCTGTCTCCAAGTATATCAGAGCCAAGGGTTCGTGAGGGGACGAGTAGGGGCGAAGTCGGGGGCGACGGCCCATTAGTGAGTGACGCGGTGGATACAGCAGTCACTAAGACCTCACCAACCCGTAAGGCACCATCGTCCCCACCAGTCGGCAGTAAATCATCGCCGACGGCCGCGACCGTTCCGGATTCCGTGAACCGTCCCATCCGTAATCGCAAGAAACCGGTTAGATATGGATTTGAGTTCGATTAGATGTAAGAATATATTGTTATTATTATTATAGTACATAGAGTAAAAGTCTAGTTATAATAAGGTTAAGTTAGTGTGTCAGTTAATGTTAACGTTTTGTTTTGTATCTTCCTATATTAGTTATATACTAGAAGTTTAAGTGTGGAGGTGTGATGTAGGTAATTCTGTATTTTATATTCATAGCAATAAGTGGGTATGTACAACTTTGCTTGTGTGAGCCAGTCTCTCAATAAATCTGTTACGCGATTGACGTGGTTTTACTGCCGCCGATTCCCCGGGGTTCCAGTGTCCGGAGATCCTTCAGATGTGTTACAAAAAAGGTCTTTTTTCAGCTGCTCTCTACTCTGTTGTTTCTGGCCAATGGAAGTTATCAAAAAATATTGGGTAAAAATGTAAATACTTTTCTGTCTCAAGCCTCCATATTACGCAGCCTACATCTTATTGTGAATGTATTATACCATCCTACGATAGTAAAGAAATACATTCGATTTCCACAAAATGCAGCTGAAAGACAAGCATTATAAGAACAGTAAGTTTGTTTAAAATCTGCTTTTAGATTCTTCTTATATTATAGGTAGCCTAGTAATAGATCACCACTTTTAGAGCACCCTCTCTGAGAAGTATGTATGGGCTATTGTGCTAACGGTGATCTTCACATGTTAGCTAACTGGTCCCCTTCTCAAGTAAACTAGAATGAAAATGATTTTTGTAAGCCGTTATTTAGATGTATGTACTTGCACTTATTTAAAACACTATTTTAGGATTTATGAAAAATTTAACATACCAGGTGTCATAGGATGTATAGATGGCACATTGGTAGCTATGATAAGACCTAAGGAGAATGAAGAAAGATATTTCTGTCGCAAAGGGTATCATTCAAGAAATGTTCTCTTGGTAAGTTCATTCAAAGAAATGAATACTTGATTTTTTATTTGGTTATCAAACAGTAGGTACAGTACCCGGCGATAAATATTGCACATCGACCTTTGGAAACAGGCAATCGGCTAATTTCAATTTCGGCTTCGTAGAGCGTTATCTCTGACGCACGAAATACAAACAGTCCAGAATCTATTAGGAGCTGTTAAAAGAACAATATTTATCGCCGGGTACTGTATAACAAATTGGTGCATTAAAAAAAATATATCATCTTTGTTATTAATATTATGATACCAGCAAAAAATATCAATTTGTGATTTTACTTTAATTGCAAGTTTAATCCATAACTAACTATTGAATTGTCTGTATGTATTTATTTACTTTGATTGCAGATTATAGATGCAGATTTAAATATTACACATGTGGATGCTTCATATGGTGGAGCATCTCATGATAGTTTTGTATTTAATAATCCCGAAATTAAACGCCATTTAAAGAAGTGTCTAACGCCGGTGAAGTTGTATATTTATTAGGTAAATATATTGGGCATTGTTATTAATTCTGTATATTTCTTAAGATGTTGGTTTGAAGAAAACTGGTTAAAAACTGGGCTAGACACAGCCAATAAAATACACTCTTTGGCAAATCAATTTGTCATTGTAGAACAGTGTAACATCAAAAGATCTACAGAGAAATTTCTGGACCCGCAGACACGACGCTTGTTCAATCAGATTTAACAGATATTGAAAAGTGGTGTACAGCTAATAATATGACCCTAAACCCCAATAAATGCTTCCATATCCGCTTCACCAGAAAAAAAAAACATTTCCATCTACTACTACCTACTCATTGTGTAGCACTTCGTTGGCAAAGGTAAGAGAAATACGAGATCTAGGGATTCTGGTCGACGGTAGACTTAGTTTCGAACCACATATCAATGACATCGTAAAAAAATCAGCGCAGATGATGCTGGGATTTGTAAAACGAAACACAAAGGGCTTCCACCGCCCTAAGACTAAAATAGTTTTGTACAATACCTTGGTACGTAGTCGGTTAGAATACGCCAGTATAGCTTGGAACCCGCTTTACGCAGTCCATTCGCAAAGAATTAAAAGCATTCAAAGAGCTTTCACCAAACATCTTGGATTTATATCTAGGGAAATTAGCCAATGCTGCCCGTACGAACAGCGTCTACACTTCTTCAAAATAAAAACACTGCGTGACCGTCGGCGTTCGCGTGACTTAATTTTTCTTAATAAAATAGCAAACGGGTATGTAAAGTGCAGCGATTTAGTAGAAAGTATTCATCATTCAGTCCCTTCATAACTTCCTAGACATCCCATCACAAGACTGCTCCGTATTCCTTTCCGTAAATCCAACCTTGGCCTCAACGCACCTCTACTCCGAATGTTCAAAACTCACAACAGTATATGCAAGACACCAGACACCGATTTACACGGTGTCTCACTCCATAAATTTAGATTTGCAGTCTCGGAGGTACGGGAGTGACAAAGTTACAGTTATTGTAATTATAGTCAATCTTTTATGTACAATTTTTATATACTTTTTTGTTTTATCTGTGTTCTGATTTGTATGTTTGTTTTAATATTTTACTTTAGATACCTACTAATTTTATTTTATTTTTATTTTAGACACTAATAATTTGTTGTACATAATGGTGTAAGCTGTGTATAATAATAATATATATAAAAATAAAAAGCCTTATATTTCCTTCTTAAATACAAAATAGTTAATTAATTAAAAGTTAACATTTTTTGTTTAGCAGGAACCCCTTAAACAGGTGAAGGCCTCCTCCAAATCTTTCCAATTGGTTCTGTCTTGGGCTACTTTTAGCCATTTTGGGCCAGCAATAGTTTTTATATCATCCTCCCATCTTGATATTGGGCGACCCTTTTTTCTTTGCTGTGTATACTCGTACCTATAATAGGCATGCATACCAGAACTTATATTTTAATACTTGTTTCTAGCATATAGTTGTGTATGTATTGCTGTTGCTATACCAAATAATAAATAATAAAAATAAATAAACATCATCTTGCTAGAACTGTTAGTGTTTTAGTAACAACCACCCTACTAGGTAAACAATCTTTTGAACCCTTGCACCATATGTTACATACTCAGATATTACTTATAAGATTTGGTAAGATTTAAGATGAATCATTTTTTTTTTTATTTATTTATTTCATCTTATAGAGCTACCCTTACAGGTTTTTTAACCTAATGCGATAGTCTACGTACTATTAACTTAAATATATATTATACTTAAATCTATTTTAACTTAATACCTAATACATTTTGCACACAGTTATGCTATACAATAAATTATTATTACCTACTCTAATCTACAGTAAAACACAAAACAAACAATAGTCTCTTTGCGAATTCACTAAAAGGGCATATGTAAATGTCTACTTCGACATGGAGTCTATTAATGACCCGGATAGCTCGGGTTAGAGGAGCCTTGGCCAGTAGGTTGGTTCTAGCGAGCGGCACGGCCAGCAGTGGCGGGCGCAGCCGCCTCCATACGTAGCGGTCCGGTACACACAAGTTCAAGCGCTGTAGCACTTCTGGATTATGGTCAATGCCACGGAGTATTTTGACCAAGTACGTAACAAGTGCGAATTCCCGCCGCACCCTCAATTGGTTGTACCCGACCATACCTAGTACAAACAGAGTGGGGTACATTAACGGGTAAAATGGATATACCCCATAAAGTTTTTTATACAAGTAGCGCGTAAACTTGTTCTGAACGCGCTCCAACATAGCAGAATACTTAGCTCATGTGGGGCCCATATGATCGCACTATGTTCCAGATGACTCCTGACTAGTGCGTCATACAGGACCCTGACTGTTGCAATGTTAGTGAAGTGTTGCGTCTGCCTCAGCACAAAGCCCAAGTTTCTGAACGCCCTTTTGCAGATCTCCGTTATGTGTTCGCGAAACTGTAGCTCAGAACTTAAGGAAACCCCTAAATCCCGTACTTGTGTGACTCTTTGCATAGGCTGCGCATCCATCACATACTCATGAAGTAGAGGTGCCCGTGCGCGTGTGAAACTTATCACCGAGCACTTCGATACATTGAAATAGAGCTTGTTCTCGTGACTCCATTCCACTATCCTATCTATGTCCTCCTGCAAGCGCTTACAATCGGCCTCACTCTTAACCTCTAGCAGCAACTTGAGGTCATCTGCAAATAATAAACAACATCAGGTAGATCATTTACCATTATGATGAATTCGAGTGGCCCCAAGTTGCTACCTTGACTCACACCAGACCAAGTGTAATATGGGTCAGATTCGGTCCCATTATAGTCCACGTACTGCTGTCTATCCTGCATATAGCTGGCGAAGAAGTGCAATAGATGTGGTGTGCAGCCGATTCTTGCGAGCTTCGCTAATAAAATATCATTGTCGACAGTATCGAAAGCTTTTTTAAAATCAAAATAAGCAGCATCAACTTGCACATCAGCATCTACCGCCAGCACCACCTGCGCCATAAAGTTCAGCAGATTGGTGGCAGTGCTGCGCGCCGGCCGGAACCCATGCTGCGCGTCCGAAAACTGTCCGCGCACCTGCTGCTGCATGCAGCGCTGAATAGCGGACTCAAAAACCTTGGCCGGCGTCGACAGCACGGCCACCGGTCTAAAACCAGCTATGTCCGATCCCGCTTTACCTTTGGGTACAGGAATGACCCGCGTGATCTTCCATTGGGTGGGGAAGGTCGCCGAAAGAAGACACAAATTAAAAATATAAAGCAGCGGTTCTGCAAGCACCCTACCACAATCTCTAAAAAGAAATGCCGGTATACCGTCTGGGCCCGCTGAACGCTTCGGTTTCAGGCGCTCAGGTGCACCTCTGACGTCATCCAGACCCAGTGCATCCAGTTGTACCCGCGCACTGCTCCCCGCCGCCGCCACCGCCTCTTGAGCGTTCAACCGCGGCGGTTGATCACTGTACACTGATTCGAAAAACTTCGCGAACTGTTTAGCACATTCGTCATCGGATAAACGTTTACCATCTTTTATAATAGTGTTCTTGCTTGCCGCCCCTTTCTTTGGTCGTATGTATTGCCAGAATGACTTAGGATCTTTAGCAAACTGACACTGGATTTTGCGTTGATGCAGTTTGTGAGCTATTTCTATGGATTTTTTAATAAGCGCTCTGCATTTTGAATATACGTCATAATCCCTACTTAATTTAGTTGTTTTAAATATCTTGTGAAGTCTAGCTTTTGTTTTTAAACCTATTATTATTTCGCTCGTATACCATTCCGGATAAATGTACCGCAATTTCGGACTAAGTTTTTTCCTGGGAACACATTCATCCAAGATGTTGTTAAGAGTACTGTAAAATAAATCCAATATTGCTTCTAAATCTTTCATTTCATACATACTTCTCCAATCAATCAACACTAACTTTGAGTACAACAATTGATAATCTGCTTTGTAAAAGTTCCACTGCGGTCTCGTATTACGTGCACCTGTGGGCGCGTGAGCGGGGGAGGCAGCGGGGGCGGCGGCGGCGGCGGCGGGCACAGCCGCGCCCACGGGCGGCACGCGGACCGCGAGCGGCGGGTGATGCACGTCAACCGGCACGAGCGGCTCGTCCGCCGCTACTACCGACACCTCTTCGCTAAAACCTGAAGTTAAAACCAAATCCAGCTGCCTATTTTATTTTTTTATTTTTTATTTTTATTTTTTTTATTTTTTTTTAATATAATATATATATATATTTAAACTGTTGGGTACATTATTACTTTGAGTGAATTCGCAAAATGACATGAAACATTCATAATAATTAGTTACATTCAAAGGACACGAATGTAAATTAAAATCACCTATTACAACGATTTCCTTATATCTAGAGCACATTTTTTCTATAATACTAAACAAAATCATATAGTCATCCTCCGAACTACCGGGTGGAATATAAATCACTGAACACAAAAACAAAAATCTGTTATTTAAGTGTACCGTCGCACAAATCATTTCGAAAACGCAACTGTCTATCGATACGTCCGTCACATGTACTTTCCGCAGCTCAAACCGGTGTGTGGCCACTAAAAACGCACCTCCCTGTTTTCGTCCGTCCGCACGATCACACCGCAGTATTTGATACCCAGGTGGGATAATTTCAGAATCTACAATGGAATCATTGCAACCAGATTCCGTGATTGCATACAAATCTGAATTCAATGAGGCAATATTATTTCTAAACTCGTCCAGCTTTGTGCGAAGACCACGTACGTTTTGATAATATATATCGATACTATTCATCCGGCGTTCTTTTTGCTGACCTGCGAAACCAAGTCCACTCACTAAATTCCGCGTTCATAGGCCAGAACTCCGCTCGATTTAATTTAGCAAAGCAGCGTTCAGACACCCCAATAACAAAAGACGAGTAATCTCGCTCCGTTTTATGCTTGATTTTGTCAACTTTGAAGACCGAATCAGGGTACCGGGACCGATCACGTAAAAAGTATATGTATACTTTTTACGTGATCGGCTATGGCTTCCAGAGTTGTGTCCGGATGCAATCGCCATACATGCAGGTGTTTTTTCCGTTCGGTAGCTTGGATGGCCTTCAAGTCCTTATTTGTACCTACATTAACCTCTTTGGGTTGTCTATTAGATTTCTTAGTTCTAACAGTCGTCCACCCCGATTCAGTATCTTCAATATTTGCCTTCATTACTTCATCCGCCGCTAGTTGGTTAGTAATGACCTTAGTGTTTTCCGCTAATACCGCAGACTTCGTGGCCCCACGTTTGTTTACATTTTTGACGTAGGTATTCTTAGAAGACATATTTGGTCGACTAACTACTTCTGCGAAAGTAGATGTAGAAATAGAAGGAGGGTTGTCAGGTACCTCATGCATGACGCTGCTTCGGGTTTGCCTATCCTGCGGCAGCTTTTCCTCCACTTTTTCCTCGAGTACCTGCATGATCCGCACTATGTTGTCCAACTCCAATTTCGTTTGAGAAAATTGATCTAACAATAGTGTTATCGTTTTTGCCTGACTGTCCATGCGAGTTACCATCTCTGACCTAAACTCTCTTAGTTCCTCAAGCAATACAGACTCATTATCCATGGTCGGTGAGAACTTAACCTGGCTCCCGCGCTGAATGTTTACGTTATTCATAGGTGTATTAGAAGTGATCTTGAAGTCCGGTGTATTTATTCGGACTGGAGTTTCACTGTTCCCCCTTTTAGGTTTTGAACAAATACATTCAGGGCATACCCTGTTCTTCTTAAATGACATCGTATACGACTTAAACGTGTTTATGTTTATTTCTAGACACGCTAGGTCATACTTTTTCTTGCATTTGTAATTCGAGCATTCCATACAAATATTGCTATCTGCTATTGTAGTACCACAAGCTTCGCAACAATTAGGCATTTTATTGGCCTAACAGTTTCCAAGAAATCAAAATTCAAATGTCGGTAGTAACCGGCGGTGCGACAGAGATGAATTATTGGTTTTGCGCAGCCCGTTTCTTTCACCCGAGGTGAGGAGGGGTGTACCTCAGCGTCTCCGGACAGAGCGATGTCGCGCTCGCGAAAAATATTCACTAAATTAGTTCACACCACTTTAGTACTTGTTACACTTATTGTCAATACTCATCACGAGTCAATATTGCGTACATTAATTCACCAAAAATTAGGCAAATAAAAAAAAATAAAAATAAAAACACGTCCGCACTGCCCGCGCGAAATGCGAACAAAATCATGTTATAATTCAAATCGTTCAGTTTTAGTTTCTTCTTTTATTTGTAATTAGGATTTTTTTTTACTGATCTTATCTATTCTTGGGCAAAGGCTTCACCCATTCCTTCCACTTTCCGCGATGTTACGCCTCTTCCCGCCAATTAACGAGAAAGCCATCCAAGGCGTCCGCGGCGCCATCTCCTCCTCGGCCTGCCGCGACCCCGTCAGCTGTCTCAGGGCTCCAGTTTAGTCCAATTGCTGTACCTTACTTAATGCTACTTTATTCTCTTCAGGAGATTCGGGATATGCACAGCATCCATATTTAATGACACCAGTCGTAAATGCAGAAGAAAATTCTCCAGAGGCATATTACACAAAGCTTCACGCTACTGCACGTAATAGCGTTGAAAGGGCTATTGGTCTCCTGAAGGGGCGGTTCCGATGTATTTTGGTGCACAGAGAGCTAGCTATCATCCAGACATGGTCGCCAAAATTAGTGGCATGTTGTGTATTACACAACCTATGTAACCGGGCAGGAGTACCAGCACCTCTGCTATCCCCTGAAGACATGCTGAATGAAGCGAGCATGACAATTCAGCATGATATAGGACCGACAGAATTGGAAATGGGAAGAATCGCGCGGACAGACTTAATCAATAGATTATAGCAGTCAAGAGTGGTCTAATTACAATGTGTCTTATTATTAGTGTTCGCTAAATTTGGGTATTGACTATTTGAAATAAATTGTATTGTATTATTAATCATTTGTTTTATTGATGATGATGATTATACATTTAAATAAATACAAAACAATACAAAAAATGGATTAGTCAATAGACATTTCCAAGTTAATGAACTACCAGGGAAGCCACATGGTAGCAGTAGTCATTGCCATATTAGCGCTTGATTGCTTCCGCCAAAGCTTTTAAGCCTTCTCCCATAGGCATGTCGATTCACTTTAAAAAATATCGATCTCCGATTCGATTCAAATTGAACATACTAGAATCGATTCTTGTATAAATCGAGCATTAAAAGATCGATTTTCGATTAATTGCGCCAATTTCAAACATGCCTAATTGCTTCATATAGATACAGGACATTATTGATGACCATTTAACGCAAATACAAGTAATTGGATAGAAGTATTATTAAATTAATAAACATAATATCACGCCTATATTCCTTCGAAAGAATAGGTAGAGGTGGGGATTGAACCCAGGATCTTTTGCTCAGCAGTAGTGCTTGCGACCACTAAACTAATGTGGCAGTTTAAATGCCTAGTCTCGCTTAAGCACTCGTAAGTCAGTCATTAAATTAATCTATACTAATATATGTATAATCTATACTAATACATAAAGCTGAAGAGTTTGTTTGTTTGTTTACTTGAATGCGCTGATCTCAGGAACTACTGGTCCGATTTGAAAAATTCTTTCAGTATTAGATAGCCCATTTATTGAGAAAGGCTATAGGCTATATATCATCACGCTATGACAAATAAGAGCGGAACAGTAACGAAAATTGTGACCGAGACGAAGTTGCGTGGGTCGACTATATAAATTATAAGTTTATAAAAATAAAATGAAATGTTTTTTAAACGCAAGTAACGCCACCTTGGAAGCGCTCATAAATACTCTATGATGCGTTCAAATTAATGACCAAGTACTACCAGTTGCTTTTGCGTCCGACAACAGCAAAAAAATAAAAAACTAAATACCAGTTGAGGAATATTATCGCTAGTGATTTGAATTGATCAGTCCGATTCGGGAGGTTTATGAATCGATTCATTGAATCGTAGTAGGGTTCAAAATCGATCTGAAAAATCGATTATATAACTCTAAATAATTGATTCTTTGATTAATCGATTTCAAATCGACATGCCTATTCTCCCATAGCTTTAGTAGTCTCCAGCAGCAAATTATCCCTCTCACTGTTGCGTTCCATGAGAGCAAGCATTCGGCTATCTAAATCCAAACGCTGCTGCTCTATCTGCAAAAATTTATCAGCCATGCCTATTAAGTTGCTACGTCGCTGAGATGGTGGTGACGACTGGGCACTTCTTCTTGTGGCTTGCAAAGTCCTGCGACGCGGTCGTCTTGGACCTAAAAAAAAACAAACCAAGTTTCAGCAAGTAAATGGTTTACCGTTATCTTAGGCGTCACCAACCAAACCTACACGTGGTGCTCCCCGCCACTTAACAAACAAGTACGGCAAAGCCACATTTACTTAAAAGCACCGCAACTGATGTAGTTCTTGCACTGAATAAAAATAATGACTGTCAAAAAACCCGACCGCTGAAAACAACTAAAAAGTTCTAAACAAGTCCCTTGAAGTGTATGTTTGCTCCCTAACAGTGCATAACGTAGTAAGTACGCTCCTTTAGAATATAAGTATAATTTTAAGCTAAGTAAGCAGTTTACTCCAATGCGCATTGTAATATATATTCCATATAGTCAGTAATTAAAGTACGTTCAATCGAGCTGTTTGTCTGATTTAAAAGACCATAGAACCCCCAACATTTCATGGCAACCCTGCCATAAGGTCTGCCAAGGGGCAGAGCCAGCAAAGTTTAGTTGCGTGACTTTCAAAATGTGTAACTCCAAAATAGAAAAGGACGAGGTGTTCTTAAATCAAAATGCGGCTGGTGGAAACAATGACGCCCTACTGAAGTCATCGGAGGACACATGGAGCGGCTGAACACGATCACTCTTCTGCTATCATATCTTTCCTGGTAATATACTTTTTCCTGAAGTACTGCCAAAGCTGCCATCGTCAATGGATACAAGAAGAAATCGGATTCAACGCAATTCAACGCATAAGGTCATCCCTACGTGGACGAGTGGAAGGTACACCTGTTAACTGATTAGTTAAACATCGAAGTCAAGTTAATACTACAAATAACTCAGTGATTTTCATACCCATTTGTTTTATAACACAAAAACTTAAACGACATAAAATAGTGCACGAAGACTCAGTGAATATGATACCTCGCGGCTAAAACTGCAACGTGTGAAATTCTTGTGTGCCGTTTCGCAATAATTATGTTAACATGATACTTTTGTTTTTTCCATTAGGAAATATGGCCTTATATTAAGTAATATTTTATAATAATTAATATTTTATTAGAAAAATATAATGACCTGGTAGATATTAGAAAATACTTAATTAAGAAGGGACAGACTAGGTATAAAGGTCAAGTTATTGAGACGAAGTTAGGTGAGGCAGAAAATATTTTTAGTGAATGTGAACAAATACTATTAGTTTTAGAAAAAAGCAAAGATGCGAAATTAGTTGCAACGGCATTGGATATTTTTCAGAAGATTAGGACAAGTTTTGAGGAAATAAATAGTTTGTGTACTTTCCCAGAAATAATTTCTGAAAAAATGGAGTTTGACCTTAAAGTGGCGTGTAGTTTGCTTCCAGCAATGGACAGTAGTGAGAGGACAACTAAACGCTTGATAGATTCGATCGAAATGTATGGAGATATGCTGGACGAGAAAGGTTACACACTACTTATTACATTTGTCATTAAAAGCAGATTGTCCGAAAATGCCAAGTTACGCATCACAGGGAAATTATAAGACCATTCAAGACCTAATCAAAGTTATGAGATGCCATCTATTGACCCAAAAATCCTTTACGGCCATACTGGCACGTTTGTTAAATATACAACAGGGTTTAAATAGTATCGACGAGTATGGCACAGAAGTTAAAAAGCTGTTTACTGAACTAACTTTATGTCAGTCAAATGGTAATTCTAACGCATTTGAAGTTTTAAAACTATTGAATTAAAAGCTTGCCATAAAACGGTTTTCAGACGGACTATGCAGTTCAAAATTGGGTACGATCATCTCCGCTAGGACCTACAGCAGCCTGAAAGATGCAGTCCAAGCTACCAAAGATGAAGATACAGCAGGCCAGTCATCGCCAGGTAATGTCTTACATGCATTTAGATATGGACGAGGTTTTAATAATTCAAGACGACAAGACAATTCACCGTCAAATCAATACTAATCGTGGTCAATATAATAACAGTTATAGTCGTGGTCAATATGGTAATTATTATAATCAAAGAAATACATGGCGTGGAAATTTCAGAGGGTATCACGGATATATGTATAACAACGGAAATAGGAATAACTATCGTGTATCATCAAATTATAATAGGGGTCAAAGAAGTTCTAGGAGTTCAAGATATTTTAGAAATAATAACCGAAATGTATGTTTAGCGGATCAGAACGAAGACAATAAGCCAATCATAAGTGACAATAAAGATAAAAAGGAATCAGAAAACCAGTTTTTTCGTTCTTAAACATTGCGTTTTATCAAATTTAGGTAATGCAAATGTATTTAGTTTTTTACGTAATAACATTAAATACTTCTGGGCCCCTAGTCTGCTAATTTTTATAAATTCGTCATTCCAACACGATGCCATTGTCATTTTGCTAAAAGTTCGTAATCTGCTAAATTCATAATGGTCGTTCACCAATCGGTCAGTGGCAAGTCAGTGGTCTCGTAATGAAATTGTAGTGGAATGACAGTGTCGTATTGCCATTATTATTAAACCCGTTTGGAGAAATGATTTTCGAAAAACTGCAATTAAATTTGAACATTAATTTATGCTAGATTGCTTTTGTATATAATTTTACATATTATTTATTAGTGTTCTATGAAATCTGAAGTCGTTCGTAAATAGCAAATACGTGATGAAACTCATTTATATTTTATCCGTTTTGCTGTCAAAGTCAAATGTGACATTAGTGACATTAGGTACTGTTAACTTTACTGACGTCGACGTCTGTTTTTAATTTATTTGTTTTGAAGCGACCGGTGTTTTGCAGAGGTTGAATTTTAACGTGAGCGTCATTTTAAAAAATCAAATAATTAATAGATTTGTTTATTGCTTTTTTTTTAATCTCAATAACGACATCATGAGACTGTGCATCAATTGCGGAATAGCAACGGACCGCTGCAATACAATAGGAAGGTGAATATTGGAAAATGAATCATTCTTTCTATTGTACAGGAATGGGTGGGTTAGTATCTGATATTTCTTATCGTAAACATTTAACATTTTTGTACCTACGTAATATTTAATGTAAACAAACTAAATGTAATAGGTTCTGTTTAGTTTTCTTTTAATGGTTTTATTTTTAAAAATAATACCAGAATGTGCAACAAATTCAAATTCAAAACATCACCAATCCAGACTAAATCTGTATGGTCAATTACAACCTATTCTCTCTCTCAGAGGGGAGGCCAGCATCCCTTCAATGGAAATGTAATATGGTCACTTATGTTTACCAAAATTAGTCACTCAGATGTTTATTTCTAAATGCTAGTGCTAGACCTAATAGTTTAATGATAAATGTTTGTTTCAGGTAAATGAAAATGACTTCATCTTCAAACCTTGCTCTTGATGAAAGTAGACCAGATGGAAATGAACAGACACTAGGACACCGATGAGTGTTATTCAATGTGGATGTTGTCTTCTGAAAAAAGTTTGTCCTCTTCAACTTGTAGAGTACAGAACTGGTACAGTGCAAGAGTGTAATATAATGGATTCTGCCGTGCTCGGTTAGTTTACTAGTTTTATTCACGGGCTATGAAAAACATTATTTAGTTTAGTTTTGTTAACGAGGGCATAGAGAGTGTTATTTTCATTATCTATCTATACTAATATATAAAGCTGAAGAGTTTGTTTGTTTGTTTACTTGAACAAGCTAATCTCAGGAACTACTGGTCTGATTTGAAAAATTCTTTCAATGTTAGATAGCCCATTTATTGAGGTAGGCTGTAGGCTATATATTATCACGCTAAGAGCAACAGGAGCGGGGCAGTAACGAAAATTGTGAGGCAATCGAAGTTGCGCAGGCCAACTAGTATTTAATATTAGTCAAGCTCTTAACTTCAACATTTCTCATTTGCAGGATTTCATTAATTCAGTCATTTTCAAAATGGGCACACACATACACAATGTCTCTGTGTAATGGCACCATGTAATGTGGATAAATTATTTTTAGGTGGGTGTTTCAAGTGTGCTTCTTTTGATGGGTGCAAGCAAATAGAGCATCCCGGTATTTCCATTCAGGCCCCTCACCATCTGGGGCATCTTCATCAGCTGTCAATGAGAAGAACAGTCAAGACATTCCTCATTTAGAAGAACCTACCTACACACATATTATGATAATCCTAATGAAGAAGATGATTAAAACGATTTACTTACTATGTTTTATTTTTATTTTAATATAATACAATTTCTGATTACTGTACCTGATATAAGTTAGCACCCTATTAAATACAATATAAACAAAAGCAAGCCAGGAGTGATGCACATGGCCCTTGTCTAAAAAATATAGTTTTCTGAAAACTTCAGCTTAAAGAAACTGAAAGCCTGAGCACTTTTATAAAAAAATCATCGTTAAGCACTGCAGCATAGCTGCAAGTGCATTCCAGAGTATATAGTCTCAGTTCTCTATAACGACGAATGTTTGATAATATTTAGTGTAGGAAACATAGCCACAAAAATATGCATTTTTCTTTATCTATTTTTGTTTGAACGAGCTAATCTCTGGAATCAGTCAAGATTTGAAAAATTCTTTTTATATTGTTAGGCTATACGGGTATATGAATATGCGCGTACAAAGTCGCGAGCTAAAGCTATTTAAAAATAATAACCTAAAATATGGGCAAATATTATCTGATTTGGTCAGTGGGTCAAAATTGGGCTCGTGAAACCTTCCTAAATGCTCTAATTTATGGCGAAATCCAGCTCTGTAACGCCAGGCCCAAGTTTTTATGGAGTTACGGTTTCTCGAAAACCACAGACACCTGGCGCTTGGCTACTGCAGCCGCACCAATGAAGGGCGAAGTTTGTCCAAAAAATATTGGATATAAAACGCCGGTAGAATGGCACAGTGACTGGAAAAGCAATGACTGCACAATTACGATCTAATGGTAGGTCACTGATCGATGGAACTGTCAAAATTTTAGTAGATTACCGCATACGTCTGTCATTATGTACGAGATTACCATTTTATGCCATTTCGTTC
This sequence comes from Lacanobia oleracea, assembly GCA_950371165.1. Classification (NCBI taxonomy): domain Eukaryota; kingdom Metazoa; phylum Arthropoda; class Insecta; order Lepidoptera; family Noctuidae; genus Lacanobia; species Lacanobia oleracea. The sequence continues at coordinate 18,465,226 of OX493411.1, read as the reverse complement.
AGTGGACTGTCAGTGATTGATCATTGGAAAGTCATAGTGATACTATTATGTTAGTAGATTACCAAACTTGTCAAAATCAACAATTATGAGATCAGTGATCGACCATTCTGAGACTATTGTAATAGCAGACTTGGGGCCCTGGCTTGTTGATACAGGCGCTTCCTTGTCAATTATTAAAAGTGAAGCGTTACCAAGAAACGTTATCGTTAGAAAAGATGAAACTTTGATAAATGGAATCGGTGGACAAAAGTATTCTCGAGGTTTAGTGGATTTAAGTTTAGAGTATAACAGTGAAATATTTCAGCATTCGTTTATAATTTTTGAGTCGCCATTAAAAGCAGACTGAATTATAGGGTTAGATTTTCTGAATAAGTATCAAGCAAATATTAACTTAAGTACTAATACTTTAACACTGTGTTATCATGGGAAAGAATATTATTTAAATTTCGTAGATGAACGTATTAGGAGAAGTAATAATCTGATTGTACCAGCTCGTTCTGAGTCGATTCATTTTGTACACGTAGATAAAAATGTGAATGATGATGTTACTGTCTGTAGACGTGAGTTAGCGAAGGTTGCATATCTGGAGAATACGATAGCCACGGTAAAAAACAACAGGATCCCTATAAAGATTCATAACATTAATGATATAAACTTAACAAGTTTTATTTCTAGTACGCAATCTTTGAGTGATTATAATATTTGTCAATTTAGTAACAATAATATCGACGTTAACAAGAGTTCAAAAACTATTATCACAGGTCAAATTAGATTATTTAAATGACGAAGAGAGAAGGTCTATTAAAGCGATTTGCGCAAAATATTCTGATATTTTTTACATAGCTGGAGATAAATTAACTCATCTGCCTAGCCTTTTCCCAACTATATTGTGGTCGGCTTCCAGTTAAACCAGATTCAGCTAAATACCAGTGTTTTACGTGGAGCGGCTGCCTACCAGACCTCCACAACCCATAAACTGGGTAACACGGTACTTCTTGGCAAGACTGGAGTCAGATTTACTGGCTTCTGACAACCCGCAACGACTGCCAAAGATCTACAAAGGACAGCCGAGACCAACGGCTTAACGTGCTTTCCGAGGTACGGTGGAAACTCGTTATGCTAAGATGGTCACCCATCCACAGACCAACCTTGGCAAGGAGATAAATTAACTACTACAAATATTTATGAGCAATCCATTATCGTAAAACAAAATTCAACTCCTGTATATGTTAAGCCATATAGGTTACCGCAATCGTTAAAACCAGAAATAGCAAAACAGATTAATAAAATGATGAATGATGATATAATAGAAGAATCCAACAGTGAATGGTCAAGTCCAATATTATTAGTACTCAAAAAGAGTAGAGAAGGAACTGATAAGAAATGGCGATTAGTAGTAGACTACAGAAAATTAAATGAGACGGTTTGTGATGATAGTTCCCCTTACCAAACAGCTGTATATTTCACTCATCTTGACCTTCAGAAAGGTTCATCAATTTTTAGGGTTTTATCAATTGACCCTAGAGCCTAATAGTAGTAAATTAACTGCTTTTACTACTAATACAGGTCAGTATCAAATGAAACGTTTGCCTATGGGTCTCAAAATAAGTCCGAGCGCATTTAGTCGTATGATGTCAGTAGCAATGTCTGGTTTGACTTACGAAAAATGCTTAGATCATCCTGATATATCAGGATGATCTCATTATATTCGGTAGAAATGTACAAATTCACAATCAAAACTTAATAAATATAATGGAAAAGTTAAGAAAAGTCAATTTTAAATTAAATCCTCAGAAATGCGAATTTCTAAGGAAAGAAATTCTTTATTTAGGTCATGTTGTTTCAGACAAAGGTGTTTTACCAGATCCCGAAAAAACAAACGTACTGAAAAATGATCCTATACCCAAAACAGCAGATGAAAAAGATGCCATCTTAAATTCTCAAATTCAACGAATTATATTAACGATATATAAATCATAAAAAAATCGGTGAAAGCCGTTTCGAAGGAGTTTGATAACAAAAACTGTGACACGAGATTTTTATATATTAGAAGATCTTCTATAAAATATGGATGAGAAAAAATGGTGCAAAAGATCAGATGTAAGCAGATACACCCCGTTGTTATTGGACGTCAACTTATATTGTCCATCTAAGGTGGCCCTTAGATCGTCCGACTGGCGGAGCGACGTCTGCAGCCCAACCATAACACCGGCTAGAAAGACTTCCCAGCATTTTACATACTCTTTGGCTGTTCTGCATGCGCGCAGCGCCCCAGGCTCCGAGGGCGACTGCGTCAAAGCCGTCAATTTTTGGCAGTGTCATCTTATATTTTATTGTGAAAAAGTGCTATTTGTTATTATAAGTGTAGTTTTAGTTATTTCTTGTGTTGTGTTGTTTTTGTAATACTTTATTTCATGATGTCTTTGTTTATTTGGTAAGTTTAATCAAATTTTTATGTTTAATGCCGGCTGTAGCGATGTCGGAACCTGTAGCAGTCAACCTGCTACATCGCTTGAAACCCAGCTGGTGAGATGCCCCCATTGCTCTCAGGCACGTTTTTTTAAAGGCGAACGGGGTTTAAGGATCCACTATGGCAAAGTTCACAAGCCACGTAGTGTACCTTTGTGCCCCCAAAGCCCAGCCAATTCCCAAATAACTACAGATTTAGAACCACTTTGGACAATTCTATCTAAATTTAAAAATTCAACACCTTTAGTGAAGAGAGTTCCTCGGGGTGCAAGACGGTCTGTTGCACTGAGTTTAGCGCGATGCGTACATCTTGCGACCCAGGAAAACACACTAAGTGCCTGGGAGGAACTACTCACCTTCCCTTATAGGATTCTGCATGTCCAAAAAAATTTGGCTTCAAAAAAAACATTAACGTCCCAAATTAAAGACAATTGTAACAGTTCGGCCTTCGTTTTAGATTCAAAATTACCAGCTTTCAACATTGTTCCCCAGAAAGATGTGTGTTCACTTGTGGAATCAAAATTAAGTGAAGGTGACATTAGGGGAGCGGCCAGGCTGTTGTTTAGTAGTGATGTGGTGGCGCCTTACTCTCCAGATACTATTTCAGTTTTGGAGAGTAAACACCCAGCGCCTGCGGATGACCTCACCTGATCCCCCCGATACCCCCAATCCGGATTCTTCTTTCTTCCAAATTTCAGCTCCCCAATTGATGGCAGCCATGAGCTCCTTCAGAAGTGGTTCCGCCGGCGGCCTCGACGGCCTTACTCCTCAGCATTTAAAGGACCTCTTAAGTCCAGGCGCCGGGGAAGCTGGTGAGTCGCTTTTGAAGGAGCTGTCGGCTCTCGTCACTTTGATGCTGTCCGGCGGTGTGAACGTTGCTGTCGTCAATATCTTGTACGGGGCTAACCTATGTGCCCTGCGCAAGAAGGACGGCGGCATTCGTCCCATTGCCGTCGGATGCACCTACAGGCGTATGGCAGCCAAAATTTGCTGTAAATTATATAGTGAATCACTAATACAGAAATTTCAGCCCCTACAGCTTGGCTTTGGATCTAGAGGGGGCTGCGAGGCTGCCGTACATGCCTTTTCAACGTTTTTAAATTCAGATAAGAGTGAGGTCATCCTCAAAGTTGACGTTAAAAACGCCTTTAATTCCATTAACAGGGATACTTTGTTGGCGGAAGCTAAAAAAGAATTACCGGAAATTTACGGCTTTTTGTGGCAATGCTACAGGTACCCTTCAAAATTATTATACAAGGACAATGTTTTGGAATCTGCAGTTGGCTGCCAACAAGGTGACCCTCTCGGGCCAGTCATTTTCAGCTTGGCTATTCATCCCATCATCCAAAAACTAAATTCAAAATTTAACGTCTGGTATTTAGATGATGGAGCTTTAGGGGGTGACGTGGACACAGTTTTGAAAGATTTCCAATTCCTGAAGAAACAGTTCCAATCCATCGGCCTTGACCTCAACCACTCCAAATGTGAAATTTTTCTTAATGACAATACCGACAGACAAATGACTCTACAGAAATTCAACTCAATAGCCCCAGATATCAAAATTTTAAACAAGAGTTCACTTCACCTCCTAGGTTCACCTATATTGGAAGACAGTTTTTCTTCATTCATTGACGACAAAATTAATCTTTTTAACGATATTTCGGAAAGACTTAGCAAAATTAATTTACATTCGGCTTTCACCCTCATTAGATATTGTTGTTTTGGGCCAAATTTTATGTATTTTCTCCGCTCTTCACCTTTATGGAAGCAATCACATCTTTTGGACAAAATCAATCAAATCATTCAAGACACACTGACATCTATCTTAAATGTGGCTCTAGATGACCGAGCGTGGCTGCAAGCCACACTACCCATTCGCTTTGGTGGGCTCGGCATCCGCAAAATTTCTATTGTAAGCCTACCGGCGTTCCTGTCATCGGTCAACAGCACTGAAAAGTTAACCAAAAGGATATTAACTCCATCATTGGTTAACTGTGAAGTGCCTTGTTTGACCGATGCATTGAACGCCTGGAAAGTGGCTTGCCCGAATACGGCATTGCCCGATAACCCGTTCTCCCAAAGACAATGGGACGAGCCGCTCTGCAGATTGGTACGGAATAACCTCATAAATAAGACCACCAATACTGCGGAGCGTGCCCGCCTGCAGGCTGTGGGTGAATGGGAGTCGGGTCTTTGGCTACAGGCACTACCGTCACCCAACATAGGTACTTTGCTGAGTGACAGTACTTTCCGGATCGCTACGTGTCTGCGTTTGGGTGCTCCTAGCGGAGCTCCACATCGGTGTCAATGCGGTGAAGCAGTCGACCGCCTCGGACACCATGGCCTGTCCTGCAGTAGGAGCGCTGGTCGGTTAGCACGGCACGCCAGCATTAATGACATTATCCGTCGGGCCCTTGTCACCGCCGGGGTGCCAGCTGTTTTAGAACCCAACGGCTTGGCACGCGACGATGGAAAAAGGCCAGATGGGATGACCATAATGCCTTGGAAGGTGGGTAGGCCTTTGGTGTGGGATGCAACATGTGTCGACACCCTTGCGCCATCCCATCTTCTTAGCACGGCGGGCTGTGCTGGGGCGGCTGCTGCAGGTGCAGAAAACCTCAAACGGCGCAAATATAACAACTTAATTGGAAGTTACATATTTGAGCCGTTTGGCGTTGAAACACTAGGCCCATGGGGTCCGAGTGCGCATCGAGTCTTTCGGGACATTAGCAAACAACTTGTCGACTGTTCACGTGACCAGAGGGCTGGGCTGTTTTTCGGCCAAAGAATCAGCATTGCGATTCAACGCGGCAATGCTGCCAGTATTCTGGGAACTTTTGCCATTGACAGCGATGTGGATTATTTTTTTGATGCCCAATGATTAATTTTGTTTTTATACGCGTTTGTACATAATTTCGTGTTAATTAGTGTATGATAATTAAGTATTTGTTAATTTATTTAGATTATGTTCCCTTCTAATAATAAATGAAAGTAACTTTTAAGAGTTAAAGGCACTATAAAAAAAAAACAGCAGATGAAGTTAAGCGTTTCGTAGCCTTTTGTAGCTATTACCGTAAATTTATAAAAGGTTTTTCAGACATAGCTTTGCCATTAAATAAAATATCTAGTAAACCTTTTATTTGGACTGATGAATGTAAACATGCCTTTGGGTATCTAAAAAACGCATTAATTTCGTCTACAATATCCAGATTTTACAGAAAACAACGAATTCACAAACAGATGCTTCAGACACTGCAGTTGGTGCCGTGCTGTGCAATAAAGATCTCAGACCAATAGCGTACGCAAGTAGACCTTTGAATAAAGCGGAAAAGAATTACCCTACAATACAGAAAGAGCTTCTGGCAATAGATTGGTCAGTAAAATATTTTAGACCGTATTTATATGGTAGAGAATTCACAATAATGACAGATTACAAACCTTTAGTTTATCTTTTTGGCATGAGAGATCCTTCAAGTAGACTTCTTAAATTCCGTTTGACATAAATTTAAAAGAAGAATATAAATTTAAAATTATTTATGTACGCGGAAAAGAAAATGTTGTAGCAGATGCATTGTCTAGAATATGTATAACATCGGACGAACTAAAGAATATGCAAGCGCAAGTGGTTGCTGTGATGACTAGGGCACAAAAGCGAAAGGTTGATGATGAATTAAGTAATAATAAGGATGACGTAGAGAAGGCGGATCTTAATAAATCTCCTGACTATTGATCTGGCCAACCAAGGGTTGTGGATATATTAAGGAAACCGTGCGACTCAGTCGAAATGAATTATATTGAATTAAATAAACAAAAAAAACTCATTTATTCGTTTTTTTTGTTTATTTCCCTCGCCCATAGAGGTGAAGTGTATGTATGCTCCCTAACAGTGCATAACGTAGTAAGTACGCTCCTTTACAATATAAGTATAATTTTAAGCTAATTAAGCAGTTTACTCCAATGCGCATTGTAATATATATTCCATATAGTCAGTTATTAAAGTACGTTCAATCGAGCTGTTTGTCTGATTTAAAAGACCATAGAACTCCCAAAATTTCACGCTTTTCAAGCAGTATGATGTAATAGGTGGCATCAGATCAATGATTGAACTGCACCAGACTGCTTGAAATGCGACTTGTTTAATTTTTTAATCTCCTACATTTTAGTGAGTTACATTTTTGAAATAGTCTCCTTGAGCCATTTATCTTGATAACCCACTCAATAGGTTTTGAAAATTAAAAATGTTTTGAAGGCAATATGGCGCCAAAAATCGGACATTTTGTATTTTGTTTATTTTGATGTACCCACTGTCACTCTCAAGACCACATAAAAATACGACAAGCCGTTTAGGCTCTAGGGTGTGCCAAAGAACAAAACATACATACACTCGATAAACATAACCCTTCTTCTTTCGCAGTCGGGTAATAAGGTACACAAAAGAAAGCAGCCTGCACATGGTGCACCCTGCTAATTAGCAAACTCTTGCAGCAGCTTTACATCAGTCGAACCTCTACTTGTTTCCATTGTATGTTGCGTTTGTAAATATTACTCTGAGTTGATATAGTAGCAAAGTACAACAACACCTGCAAGCCCAGATAATGAAGGTCTTGTAGTAGGAGGCAAGTGCTGCTCGGTGGTGCTCCCAGCAGGCTCAGACTGCTGCTGCTGGTTCCGAATAGCCGTCCGTTCCGTCAGATGTTGATTTGTGATGTTCTGGTCAATAACAACAACATTAAATGTTTAAAATACAAAAGAAAAGCCAAAGAAATAAATTGAGAAATTTCTTACAATTATTGTAAAACTTTCATTAGGCCTGGTGGGACTGGTGGTGGTGACAACTTCCGTTTCTGGGCCCAGAAGATTGTTGTAGAAAATATTTTTAAATGTTTAATTTTTATGTTGTTTTTAAAGGTCATACTTGTAAAAATAAGAATTCTAATGAATAATAATGATAAAAACACACCATTAATTTTGATTGGGCTCTATGACCCAAACTGTAGTCCATGTCAGCTGTGTTCGGTTAAATAAGTATAACTATTAATACTTATTACATTAACAATTATGTTAAAAAAGGAATATATTGAATATTTCATTCAACAACTGGATCAACAAGCGCTGATGTGCCTGGTACCGCAAATAGACATTAATCAATATCCTGAAATAGAAAAATTTTAATGTAAAAAATATAACAAAACAAAACAAAACCTAGTAATAAAAAAACGTTTTACAAAAAATACAACCGACTTCCAAAAACAAAACACTACAAGGTACAAAATAACTTCAGTAGAAAGAAAAGAACTTCAATTTCTGAAGTCGGTGTTTTTGGTAAATTTTTTCGTTTTTTGACACCGACTTCCGAAATTAAAAATCTTTTCTTTCTACTGAAGTTATTTTGTACCTTGTAGTGTTTTGTTTTTGGAAGGCGGTTGTATTTTTTGTAAAACGTTTTTTATTTTTCACTTTTTAGTGGTACCTAGGTACCTGCGTACCCATTAACAGCGTACCGGCGCAATGTTATGTTAAGAACTGGTGTAAACACTAAAAAAAATATGCGATTTCAGCAATCCCGATCAATTTGCTATCATTTATTGAAGAGTTCCGTTGCCTACCTCCGAAGTTCTTCGTCAGATCTTCACCAAATTGAAACGGGACCAGTCCAGGAAAATACTCTTTCAAACAAAAAAAGAATCATCCAAATCGGCTATCAATTGGCTAAAGTATCGCTGAACAAACATTTTTCATGGGATCCCATCATCAGATTCTAATTTATACCTTTCATCATCAGCACAGCAACATGAAATGATGATTACCAGGCACAAATATCTGAATTGCGTTAGAAAGTTCATGAAAAACATTGTATGTGCCTATAAAATTTGAGGGTTGCCCTCGATTTTCGTGGGATCCCATCATCAGATTCTGACATGGTGAAAATGGGACCAATCGAGAAGTATATCCTTCCAGATGAAACAAAAATTTTTAAAATCGGTTCATAAATGACGGAGTTATTAGGTAACAAACATAAAAAAAAAAAAAAAAAATACAACCGAATTGAGAACCTCCTCCTTTTTTTAAAGTCGGTTAAAAAATATAAGAGTCGCTTATGTTGCATTACTCATTTTAATTGAATATGCCAGTTTAAAAAAACTTGACAGCCCATCATCACCTACATTGTCTGAAACTCTGAAGCCCCTTCATGCACGGGAGTGTATGTACATACATATATGTCTTTGATCTCAGCTGTTGTTATAGAGTGACAGTAATTAAGCCAAATCAGTGGCCTCCAGCCGGCTTGAAAACACTGGCCTCTGCCTAGCCACAGTGAGGCAGCACAGTGAAGTAAGCCCGAAGACATTTTCATTGAGATCAGATCTTGACAGTGGAATGAAGAAGAATATTTTTATAACACTAATATTCAAATCACTTACTGGCATATTCGTGCAGGTACTACTGGACTGTTCCGCTGGTGCTAGTATCGAGGGACTATTTTCTTTTGAAGGTTCCTATAAAATCAACTATATATATTATATACCTATACATGAGTAAGTACAAAATGTATGTATACATGACTAAGTACCTGAGTAAAAAAAAACATACATTAAAAGGCTGTATCTGTAAATGTGTGTCACCTGTAGCAAAACCTTCTCCACCCATTAACATTACTATACGCTCTTCTATATTTGAAAGCTCTGGCATGCCAACTTCTGCCATTCCAAAGCCTGTGGTACTTCTAAAATCGGCGAGTGCAGCGGCTTTCTTTCTTACAGCACTTTTTTTGTCAGACCAATACTATAATGGGAAATACAGAAATAATAATTATTTCACACTGCATGATAGGCAGAGGCGCAAAAAGTTTATTTTTGCGCCTCTGCCTATCATGCAGTGTAAGCTTAGTTTATTTTATTGTGCGTAACATATGCGTCTTCACCGTACCTCCACCCATACTATTTTGTGTTAGGGTGATACGATCCCACTCCTTACTAGCTGCTTGTTTGGCGCCTTCCTTCTTTCAGCCAATCTTGGTTTCCTCTCTAAAAAATCTATTAGCGTCTCCACTTGGGCCGCAGACGGATGGAAAGTACGCTCGGCACTGAAGTAGAGAATTTACAATTAAATACGAATATTTCGATAACATCATCTTCCTGCCCTTATCCCATGTTACTTGGGGTCGGCGCATCACGTTTTATTCTTCCATTCTGTTCTATCAGTCGTCACTCTATCACTAACTTCCTTTTCTTTCATATCGCTCCTCGCATAATCCATGCATCTTTTTTTTGGCCTTCCTCTCCCTCTCCATCCATCCACATTTATGTCCATAACTCTTCTAGTTATATGCGTTTCATCCCTCCTCTTCACACATGACCATACTAAGACAAGCGATTCCCTTTTAACTTTTCCGTCACTGGCGCCACTTTTAAAGTGCCTCTAATGTACTCATTTCTCAAAAATAACAAATAATGGTAGGGAAGCCAAAAACTAAGTGTGGGTCTCACGGCTGCACTAAAAAGGTTCATTTCAGCGATATGTCAGACAGCCTGAGACTGTCTGACGCTGGTTTTCTGATGAACCCTAAGGATGAGTGGCGGTTCATTTGAATCAAAATGATATCAAATTATATGTAAAACTATCATAAAAAAAAACGTACATGAAAGAATAAACAGATATAATGAATATTGAGCAATTATACTAGAAATAAAAACAAAGTTAAGAAGATATTATAAGAATTTGTATAACAGTCAAAGTGAGTAAAGGTAGGTGTATTTTACTACCTTTAGATATACCTATGTGTATTTACCTTAAAAGTTTATATGTATTACCAAACTTGTCTTTTCCTTCCAGTTCGTAAAACTACTCATTTCTTAAGATACTGTAGAAGACTCGCTTGTAGCTAATACGAGAGGAACTTTTCTATAATTTAAAATCAGATTATTTCAGAGAATAATTATATATTTTGCGTGTTTTCAACGTGTCAAAAACCTCACACTTCTTTATGACATCACATTCGAAACCTAACTTTCTTTATTCTTAATTCTTTCAAGGCTTATGTCATTGAGGTTGCACCTCCCAAAGAGGATCTCTGCAAGAGCTACCCCCCGAAGAATGGAGGATAGTAAGAATGATTTTCTTGCAATCATACATTCCCAGCCTTGGAAGAGTCAAGCACCTACCTACTCCTAACCCGAAGTCCCTGCCTAAGTGGCGACTCTTCGTAGACACTTAGACATATAGAAGCAGTTTCAGTCATACCCTGCGCTGGGCAATATTCTTTATATTATTACGCGCCATTTGCGCAATATCTTAAAGCAGTTATGCTGTAACCCTGCTGCAGTAAAACGCCACAAAAACCTGCAACACATCGTCAGACTTAAACAAAATCGATGCGACAATTCACATCTATCCAGAAGGGATTGAATTGATTAAATTTACCCTAACTAATCTATGTGGTTGCTCGTCGGATGAACCTACTCTGCTAAAGTTTTTAAATTTTAACTTTGAACTTACTCCAGTGATTCTAATATATAAGAATTGTAATCAATTGCCTCCATAATCAGTTAAACCAATGGTGACAACTAGCCACCCTTCTCGAAGGTTATACCTCGTATGCAAAGTTAGTTTAACCGCCCATGGAGTTTTTTTAATGGCGTAAAATTAATCGCGAAAACTCTACCTCTGACACCACTGGAATGAGTTCACCCTAGCTAATATTATTTAAACGCGCTCTTCACAAATCTGGGAGCGCCCTCGAAGTCGTCGATCACGTACACGTCCTTTTTCGAATGTACATGGAAAAAAGACTTCATTCAATAACTTATTCAACCTACCAACGAAAATTATGTTTGTTTACATAAAATTGTAATTGACATCTATCTGCTTTGACATCCTACTTTTTCTATTACCATAAATATTCTTTATAATAAAATGGTTTCAACCTATTCACATGAATATTAACCTTGAACCTCATTCAATTCAACCTTTACAGGTTCTATATGCAAGCATAATCTTTTTGGTTCGTTTGACACAATATGACAAATTGTTTTTTATGTTGTCATGTCATCCTATGACTGAAATAATACAAGTCAATCCTTCGGCTTTCGCTGCCATTAAAATAAATAAAACATATGTTATGAAATTAGCAGAAAACTTGAAAATAACTAACATTATATAAATCTAGCGAGTATAATAAAGTGGAATTTAGAACAACTATAAAATCTTCAAAATAAAACGTTTCCTGACCTTATAATTGCGTATAATAGATTCATATTTCTTTCTAAAATATTTCCATTTACAAAATAAAGGTTGCCGTACTATCAAACCAGCAGTATAATGTTTTAGATGTTTTGATGTGTACGATTTTTTTTTATATATATAAATGTGTTTATAATTTTTATTTGTTCTTCTTCCAACCCTTGTTTTCTTTTCAGTTTGGGCACGAGGATAAATTTTGTAGGCCCCATTCAAGTACTTACTAATAGCCTGTGTTAGTTGTGTCTGTGTGTTTGTGTTTAAAATTTTCCTACCAAATGAAACAGATATATTATTATTAGAAAGATTATTGGAGGACAAAGGATGTTGCGCCTCTCCAGGGAACATCTCCTTCGGTTCGTCTTCCTGAGTTGTGGCCTCCTCATCTTGGGCATCATCCAACATGTGATCCAATATGCTACTACCGATGACTGATTCGTCATGGAGATCACATACAGGTTCAGACAAAGTCGCTTGACATTCCGGAATAGAATCTGGAATAAATAATGGAATGGACACACCGGGCTCTTTCTCTTCATCCGTCATGTCCGCTTCCATCTCGTCCTCGAATAGGCTGCTCTCTCCACAGCTCTGCTTTACTTCGTCATCATGGTCATCATGGTCATCATTGTTTTCGATTTGTGGGTCGTCAATTTTCAAACTAGAATATAATGGTGTATTATTATCGACATTTACATATTCCTGCTGTCCGCATCCATCGGACACTTCAGTAATTGTCTTTTCGACATAAATAGAGCATTCCAATGGCCGTCGTCGTTTACACGAAATGCATTTACACGGAAATTCCTTCCTTATCTTGTCGCATAGCTGCAGAAATGCACCCAAAATTAAAGAATAATCGCTTCTCGCCACTCGCTTTCGATAGCGACTCGCCTGAATTCGGCTACGAACTCTTCAAAACATACTCGGTCTATACCGGTATATAACATAGACATCTTTTACACATACAATCTTTCTTTCAAATATAAAAACCACTTAGCTCTTATTTCCAGGCGTCCATCCATCTAGCGCCTGAAAATCGTTCGCATCTCGTCCTTTTCGAGATGAATCTATAAAATTGGGAGTTTCTTCATGCACTTTTATACTTTACGCAGTGCACACGCGTAAATTACCCGGCGCCTCCACCACTTGTAGAAGACTCGCTTGTAGCTAATACGAGAGGAACTTTTCTATAATTTAAAATCAGATTATTTCAGAGAATAATTATATATTTTGCGTGTTTTCAACGTGTCAAAAACCTCACACTTCTTTATGACATCACATTCGAAACCTAACTTTCTTTATTCTTAATTCTTTCAAGGCTTATGTCATTGAGGTTGCACCTCCCAAAGAGGATCTCTGCAATACCTACCAAACCCTGTTAATACAAACGGAAAATCGTCACCTGCTAAATACAAGCTTGCTGTGCGATCTTAACGCGTCGGTTGTACGTCACAGTTGCAAGTAGACCAGGACCATTGGGTGAGTAAGGCACACACGCACGAGACTGATAGCCTGACTCCCACAGGTCTCACAACTGCGACGGCACATGGGCGACGTGGATACCACAGCAGGACATAACAGAAGAGGTACAACAGGAGGATAAATATACCTATCGTGCGCAATGCAGACTACCCACAAACTCATAACATACTCGCACAATATGTTTTAGATAGCAGTGTTTTTTTATATAATGGAAACATTTAGGTTGATCATATCCTGTTTCCGTTGTGCATCCATCAAATACTGCCGTAAACGCGTTCTGAACGAATTGACGGTTCCCAAAACCCGCAATGGTGGTGGAATATTATTCCACACCTTAGATGCGGCGTATCGGAAACTGCCTCTGAAGGCTGCTGTTCTATGCGACTGTGTTGATAGTTGTTGCGCGCAAAGCCTGGCCGCGCACTCTCGTAAAGCCATCCAACTAAGTTTATCGTACAAATACCTCGGCTTCTTAAATTTGATGACACCAAAAAGAAGACAGGCCAGGTGTAACTTGCGCCTTGACTTCATTTTAAGGATAGCGTGCGTGTTTAGAAAGGGGGTGACGTGACTTCTAGGGGGAACCGAATAACAGAAACGAGCACAAGCGTTTTGGATTCTCTGTATAAGCCTTTCGGTACGAGCCAGCAAGCGCGGGCCGTAAACAGTATCAGCGTAATTTAACTTAGACAAGACTAGGGTTTCGACCAGCTGCTCACGAAGCTTTTCGGACAAGAAGGGCCTCATTTTGTACAGTAACTTCAGGCGAATGAAGCAGTTTTGCATGGAATCAGTAATGTGTTTCTCAAATTTAAGGCTACCATCAACACATAATCCAAGGTTCCGCGCCTCATCTACCCGCTCAATAGGCTCACTCATAAGAGTCAAACTCAGAGTTGCCGGTAGCCGCTTTAACTGCTGTTTCGTACCAAACAGTATGTCGTGTAGTATGTAAGTATTATGTATTAAAATTCATTCTACAATAAACCGCCATCTGATTAACACTCCTCTTTTTCCTTCAAAAATCCTCAGCAACGCTCCCGACAGTTTTCCGGCAGGGAATTTCACTCCTTAGCTGAACGCTAAGATGTGGTTGTACGTGATGTTCGTACGTTAACTACACCGTATTAAGTAGTTAACACACATACACTGTGGTAGGTAATTAGCCTAAACTATAAAATAAGCCTATGGTGTCCTTCTTAATGTAAAGGCTTCCGCCAAATCTATCTAGGCACAGCTGTCTTGATTCACTTCGATTCAGAATATTTAGAACTTGCAAAGGAGATGGGGCTTGGTTTTGTCACTACATAATATAAAACAAAGTCGCTTCCGCTGTCTGTCTGTCCCTATGATGCGGGTTTAATAGATAGAGTGGATCTCGAGGATAGTTTTAGTATTTTTAGTATCGCTAGTTATTCATAAAAACTTATGATTAAACAGTAACAAGCCCCACCTCCACCACCGTACTACCTACATCACCATACCAACCGTACTCATCTCTTGTGATGTAGGTATAGAAACTGTGAACACACGAGTTTGTATGTGTGGCTGGCGGACTAAACATCCCAGCAACTTGAATTACAAATAGAGGTATATTAATTAAATTTGACAAATTCCAAAGTGCTTGAGCAGTTTGGTAACTTTGTACTAGGCTTAGCCCGCGGCTAGGTGTCATCGATGATTGAACACAAGACGGAAGTAGGTATTACCAGTTCGAGACGAATGACAAGCAAGACATAAATGTGACCGCGTACCTTACTTTGCACTTGCTCCTGACGAGCTATATGTTCCCTTGTAAAAAAATATTTTGTTCTTGAATTTGCATTTGTCATTCGATAAGAATTTTATTTAATTTTTTAATTGAAGTTATAGCCATTCCCGCGGCTGCACTCACGTAAACTTTGTATTATTTACCTATATTTTATCAGTTCAGAAACGAGAATTCAAAGTTACATAGTACCTACAAGTATATTTGATCATTGTAGGGAGATATAAGTAGTAAATAATAGTAATAGGTACTGTCTACTGTTTTGACACTGGAGCTTGGTGCTCAATAAAACGATGAAAATATTGATGTAAGACAATTATGTAGGTGCATACTTTAATTCTGACTTTCTTGTGGATGAACACTTCTATTCAACTTGACAAAAAAGATTTAATTCTAGGAATGATCGTAGATAGAGTTAGATAAGTAAGGCGATTAGATAAATTACGTACATTTCTATAATAGGAGGTGGAATTATTACTTACCTAAATTAAGTTGGATGCTTCTGAGAAATGAGCGAGCTTATCTGTCGCAGAAGCGTCCGTGTTTTATATGTTGTTGAGGACACAACCGCATGAGGTGCAAACAAGTACGTTTAACCTGTAAGCAGTTGCGTAAATTGAATAGCTTCTATCACCAATTACAATAACATTGTCAGAGTCAATAAACATTGCAAGCTGTGAATATTGCTTGTTTGTCGAAACAGCCTGCCTTATAGTAGCTGGAAGTAGTTCTACCGTAGGTGCCCGTCCGAGGAATGACGCTCTGAAGTAGTTGTAGTACTTTAACTACTAATTAGTTATTTTCTATCCTTTTCCTTAACTAGAAAGGAGCGAGCTAGAGTGTATTTTCAGGCAAGATGAGGAAAGATCTGGTTTGCTCTAACCCTTAGACTAGACGTACTTTCAAGAACTGATTTTATTTATTCACAGGACCTTACTCATAACGAATATCATCAAACTACTTCTACCACTTTGGTCGAAAGGTCGAAGTGGGAGTGTGTGGTCAGACTCTTAGTGACTAAAACCTACCCGTGTTCGTTCAAATACCCCTTGCGTTGCAGGGCCTTGAATCGTAACATTACTTAAGATATAGTTTAATAAGCGAAACTAAATTACTCAGACACAAAACATCAATGTACTCGAATTGCTTAAATGCTTATGGAATTAGGTTGGTGAGGTTAAACTGTGACCTGTTCGTGTAACAATCAGTGCTTGAATGTGGTATGTGGAAGTGTAAAGAGCATCCAAGTTTGTAGCGGAAGGGGATACGTGACGATGATCGCTGTGGTTGTACCAGTTTATATATTTAAACGATTGCTCGCACAGTCTTGTAGATGTGCTAGTCTGAACAGGTTCCTGGATGTAACCTTAATTCTTTAATGTCCACCACAGCATCTTATAATATCATTAACTGTGAAGAAAAGTTCGCGTACAAAAGCGAACTTTACTCAACATTGAGTTTCCTCCAGCAAACGTTTGAGTGATGGAGAGAGATGACAATAGAGGGTGGATCCAGTGTATCATTGTGGATCATTTGACAATTATTATTGTTTGTATAAAGTAATAACGAGTATCCGGGCGGCAACAGTGGAAGCTTATCTTGGCCGTTTGATAGCCAGCTCTTGTTAGTACAGTCAGCAGCATAAATATCTTACACTTCCAAATAGATAACTATATATCTACAATAACTTTACGTCGAGACATAGGTACACCAGCCGGTTGATTCTGTAAACCTGACACCCTGAAAACTCAGGTGGAGTGAGCGCGAAGTGAACTGTCATTTTATTGATTGTTTGATTATATAGATTGACAGCCCACTTCACGACCACATTTCACGGTGCCTTCACCACAACCCAAGCCTTCACGTCGACATGTTCACAGAATCGACCGGCTGGATTGCACCGCTGTGCTCTACTACACCACCACCATACACAAACAAATATGCAATTTATTTTATCTCTTTTCTTTCAATATGAAATCAGATAGATATGAATAACCAAATTGAATTTAACAATGATTTGTCACATACAAATATACGGACTACACCAACACAATATAAAAAAAATCTTTACCGTTTTTCCAATCAATATGCAGTAACATGCATACTTGTTGCTTATTCTTGTCTGCGACCTCGTTAACTACACATAGCTGTCACATAATTATCACGTGTCTGTACCATTATATTACAAAAAAACAAGTTATCTATGTTCTGCAAATATGTTGTGCTGTAAAGGTCAGTGACTTTTGATAACCGGAAAGTTTTGTCAGTTTAAATATATCATGTACGGCAACTGCGGTACCTACCTACCTACGGTTTTAGGCATGAGAAGAGAAAGATCGACACGCATGCGACTAAAGGGGGTTGACCATTGGCGAGTAAGACGGCTGGTACGCTAAAGAGCCGGCGGCGGCGAGCCTGAGGTATAGGCCGCCAAATTAAAGAAAAAACTGGCCGAGTGCGAGTCGGACTTGCGTGCTAAGAGTTCCGAAACCAGTTATTTTTACACTACAGACTTCATAAAGGTTTTTCTGTAATCTATAGCTATAGAACTATTATCTATCCCCTTATCTAGGTATATAGAGATAAGGGGGGAAATTGGTCATTTTTGGTCTAATTTCTTGAATAACTTTAAAACTATTTATATTTTAAAATTACGAAAAAACATATAATTAAAACCTTCACCGTGAGCCCTTTTATTTGAAATGTCACGCAATACGTAAAGCGTTCGTGTTTGGGTCGCAGAAGTTCATTATAGGTACCTAATTTCAACAGAATTGGTTTAGTAGATCCGGAGAAAACTGACTGTGACAGATGGACAGACAGATAGACAGACGGGCAGACAGACACCTGAGTGATCCTATAAGGGTTCCGTTTTTAAGGATGTTCGGAACCCTAAAAAGTTGAAATCCTTGCGGACCAAGTCGCAGAAGCTGTGTAGCATTATTATAACAATCTCATATGATTATCACCTCTCAACCGTAAACTGATGCAATCTGGAGTTTTAGTTAAAAATAATGACACGAAGTTTTTACTTGATAAAAAAATATTTATAAGTAAACAGTTTAGTCGATAAGGTAGCGGCCGGTTCTCAATCTAATGCTGCGTACTGACTGGTGAATGGTAACGTGCAATGTTACGAGAAAGAAGCATTTCAGCAAGCATTTCCCATCCTTAAAAAAAGATGAAGAACTAATCAAAATGAAAAGAGAAATCATTTCAGTAGTCATTGCCAGCTAAGTATTACTTAATTCTCCTTGCTTGTTCGCGACTCGCAGAACTGTCGCGAATGATCATCCAAATCACACTACGCACACTCAGTGTATGTCGATAAAACCGACAATCAGCGGATACCGACGAGCGCGTTACGAATGCACGCTAATTTGCATCGCGTGTTGTGTTTCATAAATTATATTGTATACCGGGCTTGACAAACACGCGCGCAATGAGACCAGACTATGAGAATTTATTATAAATTATGTACATTACATGATACATTGCACCACTAGGTACTGTGGACGACATGTTCTATCATTTCATGTACGTTGCGTAATTCTGCACGCAGCTTAATAGTCACAGTTTCAGAGCTGGTAAACACACTAAGAGTTACTTATCAGGATGTCGTATCAGCGGACCTCTAAGGTTATCAACATGCTAGCAATTCTGTATATAAATCACGTTCCCGAAAAAAATTCGCATTTCTCAAGAAGTGAGCGTGTCATTTCAATCTGCCGGAAAAGCAAAGTCAGGTGAACAAGATGAATATAACTCGTGTGCTGTCGTTATTACCGCTGTTCATAGTGTTGGCGCACACTTTCTCCTGGGGTATGTACTGCAGTCCTGTAATAATTATTTATTTCTTGGTTTTTGTTTTTAAATTAACAGAAACGCTAACCAAGCGTGAAGATGTTAACACCTTAATAAAGGAATATTATGAAATCAATTAGGAGTCCGTCCGGCCGGATCGCTTGTATAGCACCGTAGCACCGAGGGGTACCACGCACGGTGCTACTCTTCAGGATCCAAATAAAACACTTGTACTCCAGGCAAACTACGCTGAAAATTAGGCTGACTAGTAACTTACCACGCAATAATTCTCAACTCTGATTTTTAGCTGTTAACTTGTGGAGTATAGGCATGTTAGAATATAGGTAGGTATTCTAGAACAAAAACATCTAATATCAATAATAATTCGATGTGATATAATATTAACTGGCATATTTATATGGAGCGCCTGTAGAAGAGATCAAGTTTTACGAGTAGGTAAATAAATTAAACATAATCCAAGCAACGACCCTATTTTATTAAAGAATGTAATTTATACTTAATAAATATCTACTTCATTCACTTAATAGAATTAAATTAATAATTTTAATTCGCTGACCAACATAATTGAACATTATCTACTATCGCAAGTTACATAATATGTATTTTAGTTTTTTTGTTATGGCAGTTCTGAAAAAGTAGTTTAAGAATTAAATTGTGTATCATTTTAATTAATAGGCTGACTTAATTGTAGTTACATCATTTTTTCATGTATTTACTTTTTTATAAATATTCCTCAGGGCGAAAATATTTAGTTCTGACAAAGTAAATTAATTTAACTTATTATTTATATAGTGCAAAAAGAAAATTAGAGATAACTTGTAATTTTCCTGATCTTTATTCGAAATAACCGTGGTTTCATTTTTTCATAAAGACCGGTTATGTATTTTTTTAATTTTTTTGATATTAGGTATTACAAGAGATAGAGATCAAATAAGTACAAGATTCAAGAGTTAATTTGACTGGCCTTTATAGGTACTTGTTAAATCTGTATATCTATACTAATATATAAAGCTGAAGATTTTGTTTGTTTGTTTGCTTGAACGTGCTAATCTCAGGAACTGCTGGTCCGATACGAAAAATTCTTTCAGTGTTAGATAGCCCATTAATCGAGAAAGACTATTGGCTACATATCATCACGCTAAGAGTAATGGGAGCGGAGCAGACGAAGTTGCGCAGGTCAACTAGAGATACGATAATCCCGTCTTACTTCAATCGGCACATAACTCACGTGTAAAACTATTTTTTTTTTCTAGTATTATTTCTTATATAAAATACAATTTTATTTCTGCCAGAGGCTTCTAAAGTTCCATGGACTAACTTATCTTCCAGTGATATGCAAACAAAGAGGTCGCACTCGACGGAACCAACCGATGTGATTACTTTATGCTTTCACTCTTATTGGAAATGTCGTATGTCTGTTATGTGTTATTATGTTCTGTACTTCAAAAAGGAAAAAACGGAACCCTTATAGGATCACTTTGTTGTCCGTCCGCCTGTCTGTCTGTCTGTCAAGACCCTTTATCTCGGGAACGCGTGGAGATATCGAGTTGAAATTACAACCATATACTCACATCTACAGTCCCTGAAGTTGTGAAAAGATCAGCCTTCTAAGTCTACGTAAAAAACGTATGTTTCACACTCTCAAGGGAATCAAAATTTATAGGATATTAGCTGACCCGCGCAACTTCGTCTGCGTCACATTTTTCCTCACTGCTCCGCTCCTATTGGTCGTAGCGTGATGTTATATAGCCTACTAGCTTTTGCCCGCGATCTCGTACAAGTATATCCCGTTTTTTCCCATCCTCGTAAGAATTGCGGGAAATCCTCTCTTAGTGCTCCCCTACACTCCCCAAGGAACCTACATGCCAAATTTCAGCTTTCTACGAGCAGTAGTTTCGGCTGTGCGTTGTCGGTCAGTCACTCAATCAGTCGGTAACGGAAGAATGTTAGTTATTAGGATAGCGTTCTTCGATAAAAAGTATCCAACACTAAAACAAAAGTTCAATTCGAACCAGTAGTTGCTGAGATTAGGGCTTTGGAGGTAGCGGTACAGAGAGTACAGTTCCGCATACCCCCATTGAAAAGGCACGATCCTCCGACGAGGCGGCTGTTATGCCTGGCGGGCTAGTGCCCGATACTTAATATTCGGGTTGCTATATATGTTCAAATCGCACGGTAAACTTTGCTTGCACGATGCAGGATTTTAGTTCCCTGCTAGTTGAATAGATCGCGTTGCGGTTCTTTTTGCTGCGATGTAGATTTGCTCCGTTGGTTTTTCTTGTGGCGGCCTTGATGCCGCTATATCACTCCCCTCCGGAAACTGGAAGTCGATGGTGGATGAGTCGTCCATTTATCTTGAGATGCTTGCTAGGCCAGTGGAAGGTTGGTTCCAGTGAATCGGAACCGGAAGCCGCAGAGTTCGCAATGAGTCGGAACTGTCTGCGGTGCCTCAGTGAGTCGGGTGCTTATCAAAAATTGAGAATTATTTTATGTAGGGTCTTGTTCTATTTTTATGTACTATTACTTCTTTCCTTTATACAGTATTTTTAAATTAGGATTCCAGTCTTCTATTACTTCATACGGTCCTATATATAGCGGTTCGAATTTACTTACAGTTTGTTCATACTGTGATTTTTGAAGTCACAAGTTATAATAATATAGCAGTTCTATATCTGTTGTTAAATTACTCGGTAAATTGCACTGTTTTCGAAATCCGAGTTCGTATGGAGTGTATTTAGTTTCTGTATGTATAGTCGTATTAAAAGCAAAGCACCAATATGGAAGCCATAAACTCCAATTTTGGGGTTGGTTGTCTGTTTGTATTCGAAGGAATGATAGTAAATTTTTAGGTGTATTTTCTAAGCCTCCTATTGTTGGTGATGTTGATGTAGGTTGATGTTTTTTGTGTTATTTTTAGTATTTTACAAACTTCATTCATTACTTTCGAAACGAAGTCAGTACCGCGATCTGATACTCGTATAATATTTCTCGGAATGCCATAGCGTAGTACAAAATTATTAATGAAAGCCATCGCAACTGAAATTGTATCCTTATTTATAAGTGAATAAGCTACTATTTACTTACTGCTTAGATCACACTGTAGTGTCAGTCATCATCTGCCTAGCCTTTTCCCAACTATTTTGGGGTCGGCTTCTAGTCAAGCCGGATTTAGATGAATACCAGTATTTTACGTGGAGCGATAGCCTACCAGACCTCCACAACCCATTTACTGGGTAACACGTTACTTCCTGGTAAGACTGGAGTCAGATTTACTGGCTTCTGACTATCCGTAATGACTGCTAAATATCTACAAATGACAGCCGGGACCAACGGCTTAACGTGCTTTCTGAAACACGGAGGAAACTCGTTATGTTAAGATAGACCAACCTTGGAAAACGTTGCTTAACCTTGAAGATCGACCCGGGCGACTGTTATTATCTAGCCACGAGCTCCTCATCACACTGTAGTGTGAGTATATACTTATAATTATCACTTATACTTACACATAAATATATATTTTGTAACGAGCACTGATACCTGTAAATTGTACGTCGTCGCCTCAAGCCTGCAGGAATACGCACGTTCAAATTATGTAAGTTCATACTAACTCTATTCTCTCCGACACATCTTGCTACTGAGAAGATAAACAATGTCGGGGGCTCTGGGAAGTTGCTCTACATTATTGTGTTTGTAAAGGCAGGACGTACTGATCCGAGTACATTGATGAGCTTTGTATCGCAGAGTGCCGTAAGATACTTCTTTTCCCGAAAAAATCTCTGACGAATATAGGCCTCGCTGATGAAAATTCGACCAGTTTTTTTTTCTCAAAGTTGCGGCGATCTTATGTATGGGTAGAGACATTTCAAGAAACAAAACGTTAGTACACAGTGCCCTGAAAGGTCACGTGTTGTCGAGATATTTTGTGGTACAATCACCATGTGACAATCATGGCTATCATTAATAATTAGGTACTTATTATGTGCTCATATATGTATTAGATTAAATTCAAAATAATAGTTCCTAGCTAGCTTTAATCATTAATTGGAAGAAAGTTAAAATCAGAACACGTGCACATAATCACGTGATTAGTTAACTTTTAATAATTTTCCTTGTTCTCACATGGCAACATTACCTCTAAATGTCTCAGCAACGTGACACTTTGGGACACCATGTTAATAATATGTTTTGTATGTTTAATTATTTATTTATTTATTTAACACTTTACGCACACAGATGTACAGAGGCGGACTTAATGCCTGAGGCATTTTCTACCAGTCAACCTATGGGTGATGCAGAGAATAATACTAGTAGGTGCAAATTGTGAAAAAAAAACAGAAACGCGATTAATATTTTAATTAATACAAAGATATATATAAACATATATATAAACTATAAATACAATAAAAAAAAAAAAAAAAAATTAAAAAAAAATTCCTCTACCCATATACAGGTGATTTTTTAAGGCGCTCCTTCATGGCCAAATCCGAAACTATGAGGAATATCGAAAAACATTGAAAGGAGGCTCGAGATGGATGGATAACATTTCACAAACATCCGTATGATGACAGGGATATCAAATAAAATACTGAATTACAAACAAATGAATTTATTGACATATTTTCCACTTTGCTAAGGCTTTTGTGGAGTCATTGGAGTATCGCATGTGGTGAGGAGCTCGTGGCTAAATAATAACAGCCGCACGGGTTGATCTTGAAGGTTAAGCAACGCTTGCCAAGGTTGGTCTGTGGATGGGTGACCATCTTAACATACCGAGTTTCCTGCGTGCCGCGGAAAGCACGTTAAGCCGTTGGTCCCGGTTGTCATTTGTAGATCTTTGGCAGTTGTTACGGATAGTCAGAAGCCAGTAAATCTGACTCCAGTCTTGCCATGAAGTACCATGTTACCCAGTTAATGGGTTGTGGAGGTCTGGTAGACAGCCGCTCTTCGTAAAATACTGGTATTCAGCTAAATCTGGCTTGACTGGAAGCCGACCGCAGATGATGATGATGAGTAGGTTAAGATGGGCGGAATGCACGTGTCAATGTGTTTGCGCTTCAGGGATAGGGGTAGGTCACCCTTCATCAGCGACTTCATGGACCAATATTACATACTCAACTAAAAAGACAAGGAAATTATTAAGAATGAAACCAGCCAACTGCGAGTCGGACGGGCGTGCAAGTGGTTCCTTACCCATCATGTTATTACAATAAACTTCTTGTTGGTTTTCCTGTTATGTTTAAAGAGCTATTAATATCTGCTTTTCTCTAAGAAGCATAGACAAAAATTTTCATAATATTCATAGTGATGCTCAGAGGATAGCCGGTGGTCGTATGCCACCTACCCTAACGGTGTCAGGATGTGCTCTGAACACACGTATATCTGCTGTGCTAAAGTTATATAAAACCACTAGTTGACCCGCGCAACTTCGTCTGCGTCACAATTTTCATGACTGCTCCGCTCCTATTGGTCTTTGCGTGATTATATATAACCTATAGCCTTCCTCGATAAATGGGCTATCTAATACTGAAAAAATGTTTTAAATCGGACCAGTAGTTCCTGAGATTAGCGCGTTCAAGCAAACAAACAAACTCTTCAGCTTTATATATTAGTATAGATATAGATTAACTCCTATTTATTAGAGTTCGAGTGTTTATTAGTAGTAAATGGCTTTATGTCTTCTGGAGGGCGCCGTATTCAATTTAATGTGACGTCGCATAGCCAGCGGACGAGCTACACGCTTCCATAAGCCATAACTCATTTGTGCAGTAATGATTAGCAATGTAGAAGTTATGATGGAACAGTTTGACATATGTACATACATACAGGTCCAAGCCTCTTTTTGCTTCATTTATGTGGCATAGCACCCTGTCGTCATATTTTTTCTTCAAAAATCATGATTTTGAAGAAAAATAGCGCCATGAAACGGGTCGAGGCGCGTTTGGGACCGGGACCGCGGTCTCGGACTACACCTATATTGTTTTTGAGTAGTACTTAACTCATGTGGTACTTTGTGACCACATAAGAAAGAGGTAAAGTACAGTTAACAAAAAAGTTAATTAATATTTTGATCAACAATTGCATGAATTATATAATAAAAGGTAATATAATTTAAAAAGCACAAGGAGGAACGATCAAAGTAATCCTGGAACTACTTTTGAGTTGTACATTTAAATACTGATAGATTGGAATCACATTTAAATAATAATGATATTCAATCATTGTAATGATTATGACCACTGCCATGTGTAGGGTTGCCAACTTTTTTTGAGAAAAATAAAGTATCACATTATTTGGACAGGCAAGAGAAAAGTAGGTATTTTAAAATATATTCTGTTTTATTTTTATTTGGAAAAAAACTGGCCAAGTGCGAGTTGGTTCCGAACCAATTTAATTTTTTTAGCTTGTTATTTTAACACTACAGACTTCATGTAGGTTTTCCTGTAATCTTTAAGCATAAAAATAAATGTTGCAAAAATACTTTATATCCAATCGGTACAGAATGGAAATAAAGAATTGTGATGCGTATAACGAGTTACTTATCGATACCAGCTGTAAGGTAACAGACACACGATTAAATGATTATCTATTAATTAGGTACTGAACGAATTGCACTTGCTAACATATATTCGGAAAATGAAGTTGAATTTACACATTTTGAAATGGTTCATAAAAGGCCAATATGTTCAGATTAATTAAGTATACAGATGGGGTTTATTCAAAGTCAGTAAGGCTCATAGAGACCCAAAGAAAATATTAACTAATATTAGGTATAAAGATAAAAACTGTATGTTTGTTTGAGAATTATTTGTTTGTAGACAGACCATAATCTTTAAAATAAAATTGAAAGTACCATTCCGATTAATCGGCTCATCGCACTACTCCAGGTACAAAGAAACAATAAAAAAGGGCTGGCTGGCATAAGGGCTTGCGATCAAAGCCTTTTTAGGGTTCCGAACATACGTAAAAAGCGAAACCCTTGTAGGATCACTCGGGTGTCTGTCTGTCTGTCTGTCTGTCCGTCCGTTTCTCACAACCAGTTTTCCCCGGATCTACGAAACCGATTCTGTTGAATTTTGTTACACATGTGGTCTTCTGTGACCCAAACACGGACGCGTTACGTAAATAAATATACGAGTATGTTTAGTATTCATTTGGAGGTCAAACAAGAAAATTAAAAAAAGTTTTCAAACTGTATCGTGTGACATATAATTATATCAAATGAAAGGACTTACTGTGAGGGTTTCATTTATATTTTCATAATTTTAAGATAAATAGTTTTGAAGTTTTAAAGATAACAGGAAAACCTATAAGCCTCCGCTGTTCGTCCGTTCGTCCGATCATCCTTCCGTCCGTCCGTCCGTCAGTCCATCCATCCGTCCGTCTGTCTGTCACCGGGCTGTATCTCAAGAACCGTAATTGGTAAACAGTTGAAAAGGACATTGACCATCCACATGTGGGAGTTAGGCTATGTGCCGCCCAGAATAAACACATAGTGCATTATGTACCTTGGGTTAGCACTAGCCTGTAAGCGAAAGCTCATCTAAACCTATCTGTGGAGTTTCTGGAAATAAATATTTTTTTATTGGTGAAGAATGACATCCAATGGCACGTTTTACTGATTAATGCTGTAGTTATTTAAAGCAACTACTCACTTTATTATAAAAATCACTTATTTAATGACTTAAATTGTGACATTCGAAATTGATTTACATCTATATCTATCTATACTAATATATAAAGCTGAAGAGTTTGTTAGTTTGTTTACTTGAACGCGCTAATCTCAGGAACTACTGGTCCGATTTGAAAAATTATTTCAGTGTTAGAAAGCCCATTTATCAAGAAAGGCTATAGGCTGTATATCATCACGCTAAGACCAATAGGAGCGGAGCAGAAGCAGTTGCGCGGGTCGACTAGTTTATATATAAAACAAAGCCGGGTTTGTTACAACACTTATAACTCGAGAACTGCTGGACAGATTTTCATGGTTTTTAATTAGTTGGATTAGTCTCCACCGGTAGAGGTATGGTACGGTAGGTATGGTAGTAGTAGTAAATGGCGACAGATCACATTAGAGAGAAACACATATAAGTACATAATCTAAATGTGCGCTTGCGAGACAGCATTTACAACTGGGAGGAGTCAGCGCCGTTGGTTGATGGATTTGTCCAAAGAACCGGTTTCGGAGCCGAGCGAGATCTCGTGTGATGGAATCTGATGGATCGATCTTATTATTTAATTAAAAAAACCTTAGGACTGATTTTTTTTAGATATAAATTAATGCAAGTAAACCTAACCTAGCCATTCGGAAGTAGGTACTCCCATGAAAAGAATAAAACACTCCCAGAAACAATCACGTCCTTTCACTGCGCGTGTATTTTACAATTGCCGCTGTAACAACAAATAATAAAAATAAATTTAATTAAGAATTAAAGGCATACAAGACACGAGTTTGTTTTTGTTTGTGGTACGGAACCCGTCATGTGAGAGTCTGACTCGCACTTGGACGGTGTACACAATCAAGATATTTTCAACGGTTTCCCTATAACGGTTCTTGAGATACAGCTCGTTGACAGACAGACCGACGGTCGTACAGTCGGACGGACAGCGGAGGCTTAGTAATAAGTTTCAGTTGGTGACCCTTTGGGTAAATTACGAAATTTAGGTGCCCTTGTAAGAAGTAATTTATAGAAGTAGAGAGACTTTAAGTACTTAGTTTTCGAGACTGTCGGTAATTTCGAAAGTATTCGTATGAGCAGCGTATTATACGAAAGACAAATGTCAATTAGGTGCAAATTTTTATTTAGCCCAAACTAACAAAGTGAACATGTAATTACCAGAATCAATAATATTGTGGTTCAGCTGAAAGAAAAAGTGCAATAGACAACCGTCAACGACGTCTGCTCTCAGGTGTCTACCAGTTCGGGACATCTCTACCTCCGTTATAATTATTTGGTTGCGCGACTTACTGTAATTTTGAGATATCTCCTAAGATATTCATCCAAATTAAATGGTGTGAAGGGCAATTTTGCTCTAAATTAAACACTCAAGATGAATAACATATTTATTGAGGTAAGGATTTGTACTATATTAGTGAAAACACCTCTGCAAATGAAACAGTATTTTATGTCAAATTTGAATTTCATAAAAATTGTTATTGTAAGTCAAGTATAATAGATAGACATGTGCTATTGCGGACTTTTTCGTAGGTATTGATGTGTTATCTAAAACTGTAGTACAGTCAGCATCAAAAGTTGATGACTACATTTAGATTTTCAAAATCGCTGTACACCGTATTATACCTAAATCGCTCAACATGACAAGCGCCAGAAATGAATGATTATCATAAAAGGGCATAAGTAGGTGACCATTACTTTTCAAAAGTCGCTAAACAAAGTTGTAGTAAAAAAAGCATAACATTCTTCGTCTCTAAAGTTTCTGAACAAATTTTAGACAAAAATAGCATACCATCGTTTATCTCTAAAGTCCCTGAACAAAATGCCATTTCATTTTGTTCAGGGACTTTAGAGATAAACGATTTTGGGTTTAATATGTGTGTGTATTTTTTTCGGCAGGTGTGTGTGTTTGGTATATATATTAAGTAGACACATGCACATGTAAATCACCACCCTTTTATTTATTATCAACAAAATTAAATTAAATGGTTCGATAAATCAATACAGATAATTATTATTTGTTTTAATTACAACTCAATACAATCATCTATACTACCTATATACTATAATATTATAAAGAGGAAAACTTTGTTTGTTTGTAATGAATAGGCTCAAAAACTACTGGGCTGATTTTTAAAACTCTTTCACAAAATCAAATCAATGTTTTATAAACAAAAACAAGGTATGATTTTTTATCAATTACAATTATGATTAGACTTAAACTACTTAGAATTAAAACCTAGTGTGTCCCCCATTAGCATCGATGACATTTTGGAGACGTTCTCGCATGGAGTTTACCATATTTGCACAAGTATCTCGTCCTCTAAAATCTTCCCAGATTTCTATGGCGTGATTAAGTAAATTTTCCCTTGTTCGAGGAGTGCTTTCATCCCAAGCTTGGACCATAAGCCCCCATAAATTTTCGATGGGGTTAAGGTCTGGGCTCTTTGGTGGGAATGGAATTTCGACAATGTGATCAGCGTTATCCCGGAACCAAGCTCTGCACACTCGGGCCATGTGGATTGAACAGTTGTCATGTATGAAATGTATTGGGGCCATATCAGGTAACACTATTTGTGCTGTGGGCAGTAAAACATCTTGCAAGATGTCTTTGTAGCCTTCGGCATTTAGCCGACCACCAATTTCTATCAGTTCCCCTGGTCCACTTTTATTCATCCACCCCCAAAGACCCACAGAAATCCTTCCACTGGATCTATTTTCTAATAAGTGCTCCTCTTGATAACGGGTATTATTAATTCTCCATAACGTAATTCGACCGTGTTCAGAAGATGTGAAGGTCTTTTCATCAGCAAATATTACATTGGAAAAATCAAAATTTAAATATCGTTCTGCAAACTGAAGTCTTTGCAACTTATGTCGAGCAGTAAATTTTAACTTACGGGCTGGTTTTCGGCAATGTATACCACCTTCGTGGAGACGTCGGCGAACGGTGGTTAAAGAAATATTGTTAGCTATAGCTACATTTCTGGTTTGAAGGAACGGAGTCTCTCTGAATTGACGAATGATATTTACGTCCTGTGTTCTTGAAGTTTTTCTTGGTCTACCGGTCTTCTTAATTTCATCAACGTTTCCTTCATTATCCCATCGTCTTATCCACAAGTACACGGTATTACGCTACAAAAAAAACATGCATTAGAACCTAACACCTTATTGATCGGAACCTATGACCTATACCTATATATATTTTTTAAGTTTGAATTGTATTCTATATTTCAGAATGACTAATAATGATTACTTTGTAATTAAACTTCACTGATATTATTGCGTTATGAGATATATTTCCGTCAATATTTTATAGTCATAGTCATAGTAGTCATTGTTGTGTTTGTTAGATATTTTCATACATTTAAATGAGGCACAGAGGATACGATTTACTGAGTGATCGGCCCGCCCGCGGCTTAACGTTGTATTCGTCGCCGTCAACAAGTTATTCCCACTGCTGGGATACAGACCTACTTTCTAGAAAACCGTATTTCAATGAATATTCAGAAAGGTTACTTAAAAAATATCATCATCAGCCATATTTTTTTAATGATCCCACTGCTGGGATACAGGCCTACTCTCTAGGAGACAGTATTTCAATGAATATTCAGATAGGTTACTTAAAAAATATTATCACCAGCCATATTTTCTTAATGATCCCACTGCTGGGATACAGGCCTACTCTCTAGGAGACAGTATTTCAATGAATATTCAGATAGGTTACTTAAAAAATATTATCACCAGCCATATTTTTTTAATGATCCCACTGCTGGGATACAGGCCTACTCTCTAGGAGACAGTATTTCAATGAATATTCAGATAGGTTACTTAAAAAATATTATCACCAGCCATATGTTTTTAATGTTCCCACTGCTGGGATACAGGCCTCCTCTCAAGGAGACAGCATTTCAATGAATATTCAGATAGGTTACTTAAAATAATATAATTATCAGCCTTTTTTTTTAATGTTCTCACTGCTGGGATACAGGCCTCCTCTCAAGGAGACAGCATTTCAATGAATATTCAGATAGGTTACTTAAAATAATATAATTATCAGCCTTTTTTTTAATGTTCCTACTGCTGGGATGCAGGCCTCTTCTCTTGGAGAGGGATGGGGCCGTAATCTATAACAGGGGCCCAGTGTGGGTTGATTTATTTAAAAAATACAGAACCAATCGATTCATACATAAAATACGGTATCAAATGGTATTATACCGTTTAATACGGTATTTTTCGTTTAATACGTAATAAACGAAATTGTATTATACCGCACTTACATCTCTAATCCTGTATAATCTCAAAATACATAAAATAAAATAACTTACAGCAACTCCCATTTCTCTAGCTATTTCGGCAACAGAAAGTCCTTCTTCTCGCAATATCACTATTTTGTGACGTTCATGTGCAGTAATATGAACATTAAATGACATTATAATGTTTATTTGTTACTAAAGCGCAATTGATAACTAATACAATAAATAGATGAAAAATAATTGCAACCGCAATGGTCTACATCCGATACAAAGTGATAATTAAGTAGAAATATTCTTTTTACATTCAAGGGTAAACAATTTTTCAAATACCCACAATTATGTTTCCCTAAGAATTGAATTAAAACGGAATTTGTGTTAATTTTGAAAATGACTCTTATATGTATACAGATTAGGTTCTAATTCAATCGTAACTATAAAAATCATAAACTAAGTCGACGGTATGAATTTGAACAGAATCTGTGTGATTTTTGAAAATGAGTCTTATTGTTTTACGAATAAGGTTACAATTCAATCGAACTAAAAAAATAATTAATTACGTGATGGTATAAATTCAAGCAGAATCTGCGTGATTTTTGATAGTCAAATATGGTTACTATTCAATCGTAATACAGCAACATCGTCAACGTTTTTAGTTTGCAGTTCAGCTACTTTTGATAGTATAAGTTTACACGCTACGAATCCGAAACAAAGTAATGTTCAGTAACTTTTGCTATCAATGATTTTAAGTTATTTTTGGACGTCGTGATTACACTAGATAACCAAAACAAGCATTTTATATTGTTCAGTGATTTTTGTAAAACTTATTGATATGATGTTTTCGGATATTATAACGATCAGCAATTTTTGACAAAATGGTGTTCAGTGACCTTTGAAGAGTAGTGTTCAGTTAATTTTGAACATAAATGATGTTCATTCAATACTGGCGCCCTCTCTTGTTAAGCGATTTATGGGTGATATAATGTACAGTGATTTTGAAAATTTGAATGTGGTTATCGACTTTTGATGCTGACTGTACATTGTTTTGTTCGATCATGAACAGTTTTCGCAGCGCACGCGATGTAAAGATTTTTTTAGAGCATTTTTTTCTGACTTCTTCAGTAATAATCTTCATATATCAGCCAATTTACACAAAACCTTGACAAATTATTTAATTAAACCTGCCTCGAGAACCACACTATCTATTAAAAAAACCCGCATCAAAATCCGTTTCGTAGTTTTAAAGATCTAAGCCTACATAGGGACAGACAAACAGCGGGAAGCGACTTTGTTTTATACTAGACTAGCGGACGTTACGCGGTTTCGCCCACGTAGTTCCCGTTCCCGTGGGAACGCGGGGATAAAATATAGCTTATGTTACTCCCTGATAATGTAGCTATCCATTGGTGAAAGAATTTTTCAAATCGGTCCAGTAGTTTTTGAGTTTATTAATTATAAACATAATAATACACACACAAAAATTTAAATTTTTGCTCTTAACAATATTAGTATAGACTAGACTAGATGATTAGTGATAGTGAAGACTAATGGGAAGATCTGCAGCTCTGTTTAGCAAACGGATAAGAAAAATGTTATTTTCGTGTTTCAGAAATCGTCGTGGGCAAAGAGAAACAATTAGAATTCTATTACAACGGAACAGTAACGCACGTTGAAGACATTCCGTCGGCTAATTATATCTCTGCTGTCACGTACGATCCTGTTCACTTCAGGGTGCTGTTTGCCGACCATCACAACCAAAAGTACTCCATATACAGCTTTGACCTCACAACGAGAAAGATGCAAACTTTAGTAATGAAACAAACAAGTGTTACATATTACGTTCGTCTCGCCTACGACCCGCTCACACAATTACTATTTTGGATTGAAGACAAGAAAATATACTCGTTGTCATTAAAGTCTGCATCGTCTAACACAGCAGTTGACGGAAATCTTATAGATACGTCGGATTACTTATGCTGGGCTATAGCTGTAGACAGCTGTGGAGGGTACGTCGCTAATATAACAATTAACTGTAGGTTTAAGACTCATGTTGAACTTTGTCAATATTTACAGTTATTTAAAAATTACAGGTATGTTTACTGGACCACAGAGTATAACATAGAGAGGGCTGCGTTTGATGGCTCCGAGAGAGAAGTTTTAATTGACGCTCATGTTTACTGGCGACCGAGTTTGGTTATTGACCAACAATCGGAGAAAATGTACTGGATGGAGACAACTACATATCCTTATCAGTATTCCATTGAAAGTGCCGACTTGAATGGAAAAAACAGAAAAATATTTTATTTCATAGGATCATATGACGCAAGTGCTTTAACCGTATCAAAAGATTTAATTTACTGGAGGAACTACAATCAAAAAGTCATTCTGCAGATACCAAAGCGTCAACAACACGATGTTGCGCCAGCTGTTTACTCACAGTCTAGCACACACTGTTGGTATTGTTCACTTACAGCAGCCAACTATACAATTGAGGAACAAACCTTGGGGAACCATTCCTGTGAAGCGCTGAAGAGGCTAATACCGGATGTGGAGGAACGCCGCGGTTCAATATGTCACAACTACTGCTTCCAAGGAAACTGCAGCGTCAGTGCTGAGGGACATCCTAAATGCAGGTAAGTAGATCTTCGATACGGTGCGCGAGTAATACCTGCATTAATTTGTTCCGTCTGAATAATTTAAAAACCCACAAACTAGTACCTAAGTGCCGTGTTCTGATTCTTGTAAAGTTTAATAGCATCGACTATTATCATCATCTGCCTAGCCACTGCCATTTTCCCAACTATATTGGGGTCGGCTTCCAATCAAGCCGGATTTAGCTGAATACCAGTATTTTACGAGGAGCGGCTGCCTACCAGACCTCCACAACCAATTAACTGGGTAACACGGTTCTTCTTGGCAAGACTGGAGTCAGATTAACTGGCTTCTGACTATCCGTAACGACTGCCAAAGATCTACAAATGACAGCCGGGACCAACGGCTTAACGTACTTTCCGAGGCACGGAGGAAACTCGCTATGTTAAGATGGTCACCCATCCACAGACCAACCTTGGCAAGCGTTGCTTAACCTTGAAGATCGACCCGTGCGGCTGTTATTATCTAGCCACGAGCTCCCTTTAATAGCATCGACTATAATACGTGTAAACTTTACTTATTTCGTGATAAATACTCATAATAACAAAGCAGTGACTAAAACCATCAACCGGTGATTTTATTATACCGACTTAATGAACGCAACGCGTAAGTGACGCGCCATCCGCGGCGCTTACGACGTTCTTCTCGCCGACTTACGCATCGAATGTTCGTCGGCAGGCGTGGGCCTTTATTAGCGTGCGTTTTATTAGTGTGCTCAGGATTATTGAGAATTTAATTTTGTACGATTTTAAAACAAAGTCGTACCATATTTACTGATTACGTTTTAAATTTTTAATATCTACTTTTTTCAAACTCACAATTATTAATTTAATAAAAACGAATTTTTATTACTTGGTTTTATCAGAACAATTTGAGTATGTTTGAAAAACGTTTTATCGCAAATAACTTAAAATTAGACAATTATGGTCTGTTTTGAAATCTCGGAGACTAAATTGACAAGTGCAAATGGCAAACTGACATAGATTACAATAGCATTTAAGTCAGTTTTGACATTAGCACGTATCAATTTAGTCTCCGAAATTAAAAATTAGACTTTAGGTAATCAATTCAACAAGATGAAATATATTTGTTTCACACAAGATCGCTCCTGGTTTTCTCGTGCTCCGTTTTTTATTGTTTTCCGTTTTTTCATTCAACTGAAATAGAATTAAGACTCACTTGAATACCTACCACACAAAACAACCCCCGAAGAGTTTTGCAGAAGTCTATACCTACTAGTACACCACATTTTGGCAACTATGATTTTTGTATTCCTATACAGGGTTACTTGTAATTCGACGTATATCCGTCAGGTGCTGATAAGGGTGGCCAAATTCAATCGTTCTCGAGATATTTGAATTTTAAAGTTTTTTCGATTATTAACCAAAATTTGACATTAAACTTCAAATAAAAAGAAAAATGTGTATGGAATGGGTACTTTTAGAATATGATATTGTGGCTGGCACTCTAATTAAGCTGTGATCATAGTTAAAAGTACTAAATTCAACAAAATTGTTAAAATGATGATTGATTTAAAGATAATATCGTACCAATTTTTTATTACACTCTTAAAAAAATGTTGTCTCGTTCAAAAAAATACTATGAACTTAATCGTACAAATAACTTGCCTATTCTGTTAACTTTCCAAAAAGGTGTGAAAGTTAATTTAAAGATACGCGATCCGTGGCATGGCGTGAGTTTGAATCGGCGCAGGGAGAGAAAATTATCTGTTTTTTTAGTGAAGGATCCTCACTAAAACGTTCGATTTTACTGGCGAATGGGGTTTATTCGTAATCGTTCACTATTGTTAATTCTTATTTCTGTTTTGTTATCTTTTATTATTTTGAGATAAAATCTGAATTAAAAAATACTTATTAAAATGAATAAGCATAAGCAATGTCGGATCTTCCATTTTTAATTTAGTTGAATTTAAAGTTTAACGGTTTTTAAAAGTTAACCGACGGAACCTTATTACCGAGCCTCCGCTGTCCGTCCGTCCGTCCGTCCATCCACACGTCCGTCCAGCCGTTTGTCTATCAACGGGCTGTATCTCAAAAACCGTAATTAGGTAGATAGTTAAAATTTGCACAGATCGTAATGCCGCTATTTCAACAAATAATAAAAATTAAGGTTTATGATATGGAATCCTTCATCTGCGAGTCCAACTCGCACTTGGTCGGTTATTAATCTGGGGCCCTAGGACATCACTAAGAATTTCGCTAGTAAAATCGGTTGTTTTAGTGAGGATCCTTAACTAAAATCACAGATGATTTCTCTCTGTGCGCCGATTCAAACACATACCATGCCACAGATCGCGTATCTTTAAATTAACTTTTACACCTTTTTGGAAAGCTAACAGAATAGGCAAGTTATTTTAGTTATTTGTACGATTAAGTTCATATTAATTTTTTGATCGAGACGTCAGTTTTTGTAGAGTGTAATGAAAATATTGGTATGATATTACTCATAAATCACTCATCTATACTCTACTAGCTGACCCGGCAAACGTTGTTTTGCCATATAAATAAACACAAAAATTTCATAAAAATCGGTCAAGCCATTTCGGAGGAGTTCGATAACAAACACTGTGACACGAGATTTCTATACATTAGAAGATTAGAAAAAGATAGATAGCTGTTGCACGTGACTTCGTTTGTGTGTATGACGTACAGTATGATGTCGCTAGGTAAGATCGCTAAGATAAGGTATCATCATATCAGCCGACAGACCTCTACTACTGGATAAAGGCCTCCCCAAGCGTCGCCACAACGACCGGGAGGCTTTTCAACGTTGCGTCTTCCGATACGCGGTCGTCACTCCAGAACTTTGAGGTCCCATCGACATCGACATTGTTCTGCCAGCAATATGCCTTGCCCACTGCCACTTTAGTTTGGCGATCCTTCGGGCTGTGTCGGTAACCTTGGTTCGTCCGGCAACCTTCGTTAGAACGAATATCATTATTCCTGATTCGATCACGCAAGGAAACTCCAAGCATTGCCCTCTCTATTGCCCTTTGAGTGATTTTAAGCCTTCTAATGAGGCCCATTGTGAGCGACTAGCAACCATTGTGAGATAAGATATACGAACAATAAACTTCTAGCCTTGCTTGACTCCTTAGCATGCAAGTCTGTATCACCTCTTCTGTTCAAAACGCTGGACAACCTTAGTAAGTTTTCGTAATGAGAATCGTTTTAATGATAACGCTTTTCTATACACGATGTTGAAGAAATTTGCTGGAGTTGTTAACACGCGGTTGAGCTACATAAAGTTGAAATGGGAAACTCTATCCAGAAGGAAAGAATACCTTCGCAACGGAAACAGTACAGTTGAGATTCCGTTATCCGCACTTAGACTCCCATTCGCTCCGTTGTGCTTGAGCAAGGTTAGGCAGCGAAGCTATGCATATAGGTTTCGCTCAGCGCCCTCGTAGTTCCGAGGATGTTTGCACGTCGGGTAGCAAAGACCTCATTTCCAGAACGAAGTCGGCGACTGATTTCTCGGTATCGAACAACCTCTGTACATTGGGCTGTCTATAGCAACTATCATCATCATCATCATTTCAGCCAATTGGCGTCCACTGTTGAATGTAAGCCTCCCAAAAAGAGCCAACCATCCCGGTCTTGTGCAGTCCGCGTCCATTCGCTGCCATCCACCTTTTTTAAATAATCGATCCATCGTGCCGCAGTACCTACCTATATTGAAAATATATTTTTCTAGGGGGCAATGACCCGGAATTATACCTATTATTATTCGGGAGGTATTTCGACTTGGGTTGAGAAGTCGCTTGGTTATTCGCAAGTATAGGCTTAACATTGCCATTTTTGATTGCTTGTAATTTGTTGTCTTGAAGTTCAGTCGATCTCTGACAAATTCATGTACGAATCAGTGTGAAAGGTAAGAGGAGAAGTGGGTACCGGTCCATCAGTATCATTTCGGAAAATCTCTTCGCGAGTTTGTCTCTGGCGTCATTGCTTGGGGATCTATAGTTTCCCATGATCCACTGAAGGGTGCCACCCGCAACGGATAATTTTTGGCCCTGAGCTGTTACTTCACTGGAAATTGAACAAATTTTAGCCATGCCGGAGCATGGAAATGTCGTGGCTTCTTTAATCAATTCCTCACTAAACTGTTTGGAGTAAATGTGGATTATAAACTTAAATATTATTTTAAGTACGCAAAAACCCATTTTATTATGTTTTTTACAAAATTATGGTGTAAAAATACAGTTAAAAAGATAAAATAAATACAAAAATAATAGCTGTTGCTGGCCGGGGATCGAACCATGAGCCAGTCGTTAAAACAGTCATTTTTGAATATTACTCATCCTCCAAAGCACATAGCGTGATAATATATAGCCTAAAACCTTCTCCTGACCAGAACGAACACAACAAAAGAATAATTATCGAAATCGGTCCAGCCGTTCACGCGTGATGCGATGACTAAGCAGAAAAATAAAAAACCTCGCCATATTGCGGAATTTTTAAGAACAAAATGTATTCGTCATACATTTTGATAGAAGATTGGCAGTTAAAACACGAAAGCGACCTCCTGACAGGTTTATTATATTTCTGGTCAGGCTATACATTAGTTTAGATCATAGACTATTACTTTGGATAGTGCACTTTTTAACCTTTGTAATTATTAATCTTAGAAAAATCATAGACAACATAAAAAAGACATTTACGTTTTCGATAACCTATAAAATAAATCTTAGAAATTGTTTTCAGAATTACAATAGTTTAGAACATAGACTACTAATAAATTTATGAACGCACGCGTAAATGTTAATCATTTGTCATTATTTCTGAACGCATGTCAACCATTACTCATAGTATTTGACAGGATGGACAACAAATGTTTGACAGGTACGAAACAAAGTAACATTAAGGGAAAATGATTCATCTTTTATAATTATGTTTTCGTCGAGTTTTCATTATTTTTAAGATGTATTCTGCTATTCGGGGCGGGGACAAATCCAACGAACCAAAAACCATGAAAATTGTTCTAGCCGATCTCGAGTTATAAGTGTTGTAACAAACCCGTCTTTGTTTTATATATATAGATAATCTATATCTATACTAATATATAAAGCTGAAGAGTTTGTTTGTTTGTTTACTTGAACGCGCTAATCTCAGGAACTACTGGTTCGATTTGAAAAATTCTTCCAGTGTTAGATAGCCCATTTATCGAGAAATGCTATAGGCTATATATCATCACGCTAAGACTAATAGGAGCGAAGCAGAAATGAAAATTGTGACGCAGACGAAGTTGCGCGGGTCAACTAGTCATTTTAATAATTTTGTTGAATGTACCTTTTATTATGATTATGGCTTAACTGAAGTACCCGCTACAATATCATATTCTAATGGTACCTATTCCATATTTTTTTCAGTTTTCTTTTTATTTGGAGTTAAATGTCAAATTTTGGGTAATTATCGAAAAAACCTAAAAATTCAAATATCTTGAGAACGATAGAATTATTGATAGGGCTATCAGCACCTGACGAATATACGTCGAATTACAAGTAAGCCTGCATACCGTTACTTTAAATTAATTAGCTGAACTTAGGAAGGCACAGCTAATTTTGCGTGTTCAATATTAATTTTAGTTACTTTTTAGGGTTCCGAACATCCGTAAAAACGGAACCCTTATTATATCACTCGGTTATCTGTCTGTCTGTCCGTCTGTCACAGCTAGTTTTCTCCGGATCTACTGGACTGATTCTGTTAAAATTTGGTATCCATATGGAAGTCTGTGACCCAAACATGGATGTTTTACGTAAATAAATACTTTTTAGTATGGGGGTCACGCACACTAAAACAACGGTCGCTATCGTTGTGCTGTGCAAAAGCAATTTATTTCTCATATACGGAAACCGGAAAGTTATCGAATCTTCAATTTAATTATTGTAAAAAAAACATTTTTTTGGGGTCACTTAAAAAAATAAAATAGAAAAACAACATGTATAGGAAATAATATAATAAAAATGTAGCTAAAAAAATATCTTCTTTACTATCTACACTAATATATATAGCTGAAGAGTTTGTTTGTTTGTTTGCTTGAACGCGCTAATCTCAGGAACTACTAGTCCGATATGAAATCATCGTTCAGTGTTAGATAGCCCGAGGAAGGCTACTAGGCTATACAATATAATCACGCCTCAAAGTGAACCGAACATACAGTACTACTTTTTGTAGGAAACCAAGTAGGTGGCCCGCCTGTGGCATCAATCCATTCCTTTTTTAAATTCGCATCTTTAGGGAAGCTGAAAAGGTAAAAGCAACTTATTTATCATTTACATCTATCCTAAACTACTTCTAAACCTCACCATGAGGCAGCGCCCTAATTGCGTAACACACTTTCAATCTAGATCTCAGTCGCGCGCGACACTTCGTAGCGAGCGGATGCTTTACTCTGTTAACGATATGAGTATTTTTTTTGCGTATACCCTCAAATTAAAATATAATAAAAATGAGTAAAAAAGCTAATTGGTTACTGTACAAACAAACCCTAGAACAAACATTTTTATATGCAAACATAGTCGCTTTAGATAGTGTTCAGGTAAAATATGATATCTTTGTAAATGGAATTAATTCTGCCGCGGAAAAAAGTATTCCTTTGGTCAAGATATGTACTGACCCTTTGTCTAAATTTAAACCGAAGCCTTATTGGAACGCTGATCTATCGAAAGCAGTTGCTAAGAGAAGGTTAGCGTTATCGAAATTTAGACGGAACCCGACCCCTTGCAATTTAGATATTTTAGAAAAACATACCAATGACGCAAAACTATCTTTAATTCGAGCCAAGTCACAAGGGTGGAGGGATTTTTGTAGCAGTATTAATGAATCAACCTCGGTTTCGGAAGCTTGGAATAGAATGCGATGGATGAAAGGGCATAAAAGATCAAAATTTTATGCTTCAAAGCAACAAATTGAAGATTTATTATGTAGTCCCGCGCCAGATTATGTCGTTCCTCAGATGCCAGTAATTGATTCCAATAATACATCCCTAGAAACTAAATTTACTACTCAAGAACTTGATAAATGTCTTAAAAAGAAAGATGCTGCACCGGGTGATGATCAAATAACGTTCTCTTTGCTTTATAATCTTCCAAAATCAGCAAAATTGTACCTATTAGAAATATATAATTTGATTCTAGAAACTGGTCATATTCCCATCCAATGGTGAGATATTAAAATAGTACCGATTCCCAAAAATTGTACAGGTTCAGACATCCCCTTAAAGTTAAGACCAATTTCTCTAATTTCTTGTACATGCAAAATATTCCATACTTTATTGTGTAAAAGACTAGAATGGTATGTGGAAAAAGAAAAATGTTTATCAGTGAATACTGTTGGATTTAGACGTTCTCAGTCATGTTTGGATTGTTTGACTCGATTAGCTTGCTACATCCAGATGGGTTTCTCCAAGAATTATCCTACGCTGGCGTGCTTTCTAGATATAGAAAATGCGTACAACAATGTGACGGTAGATAGTGTTATCCAAGCCCTTAATGGAATTAACGTCGGAAAGAAAATATGCAAATATCTGTGGGAATTCTTGTCAGAATGGCACCTCAAAAGCACATTCGACGGTAATGAAGCTAACTTCGTGGTTAGATGGACCAGCAAAGACATTGGCCAAGGTGACCCATTATCCCCTTTGATTTTTAATATAGTTACCCATCAAATTTGTCACAATATTACTAACGTTATAATATCACAGTATGCCGACGACTTCGTCCTCTATACTAGCTGTAAAAATCTTGCTGATATTGCTTTAGAAGTACAAAGTGCGATTGGTACAAATTATTAAACTATTAGGACAGCTAGGTCTAGAATTATCAGGTAATAAATCGCAAGTCTGCCTGTTTATTAGAGGGAGAAGGAGACAACAAATCACCCTAAACATTAATGGCTCACTAGTAAGTCAATCTGAATATGTTAAATACCTGGGAGTATGGATGGATAGAAGCCTACGCTGGGGAAAGCACATTAATGAAATATGTGGGAAAACTCAAAGGTTTTTGAGTATACTAAAAGTTTTGGCAGGAACAGCATGGGGTATGCACCCTAAACATCTTCGTAGGCTGTACATAGCCCGAATCCGAAGTAGGGCTGATTTTGGAAGTTTTCTTTTCGATAACAGTGCAAAAACACACACAAGTAAATTGGACAAGGTACAAAACCAAGCAATGAGGATAATTGGTGGTTTTATACGAACCACTCCCATCCATGTCATGGAGTGTGAATTGTCTATCCCTAAACTAGCACTAAGAAGAAAATATCTAGCAATTAAATACTTTTTTTTTTTTTTTTTTTACTAAACATAGGCACGCGTTTGACCACTATCTCACCTGATGGTAAGTGATGATGTGGTCGAAGATGGAGCACGCTTGCCTAGAAATAACCTATTCACTCTTGATTTAAAGACTCCCAGGTTGTAGCTATCAGGAAACACAGACTCCGGCAGGGAATTCCACTCCTTAGCTGTACGCATTATGAATGTGTTACCAAAACGTTTTGTGCGTATGGGTGGGATATCCACCGTGTACCGGTGGCGCATCGCCGTTCGTCTTGTGGTCCGATGATGGAACGGGCTTGGCGGAATTAAATTATGCAATTCCGACGCACATTCCCCAAAATGCAACCGGTAGAATACCGACAGGCTAGCAACTCGTCGTCGATGTTCCAGACTTTGGAGCTTCGTCGCGACAAGCCTCTCATTGCCGATGATCCTCTTGGCTCGTTTCTCAATTGACTCAAGGGCATCAAGTTGGTATCTGGCAGATCCATCCCAAAGATGAGAGCAGTACTCCATACACGATCGAACTTGCGCTTGATAGAGTTTAAGCAGCTGTTCCGGCGTGAAGTATCGTCTCACCTTTGCCAGAATCCCCAACTTCTTTGCAGCCACTTGGGCTTTTGCCTCTATGTAAGGGCCAAAATTGAGAGTAGAATACTGTTTAAAATCGCATTCTTTTGATAATAATTTAATATTAGATCTTTTAAATAGTTTAAGGAGCCACATTTCTAACACTTATTGGCGGAATAAGAAAATACCGTTACTAGTAACGGTATATAACAGTACTAAAGACGAAGTTGTGTCATCTAGTTATCCCTTAGAAATGTTCAGCTTAGATACTTGGGTTTCAAATATAAACGTAGGAGACAGTATTAGAGATACCTTAGATAATATGAAACTATGTAAGAAATCATATGATAATAACATCCTGAAAAACATAATAATGGAAGAATTACATACTAAATATTTTGGATGGTTAAAACTATATACGGATGGTTCTAAAATAGGAAATGTTCTTGGTGCTGCCTTTTACGATCCGAGCACAATATTAAAGGTTTATTTAAAATTTGTAACAGTAATATATGTATTATGACGGCGGAGCTCGTTGCAATATCGAAGGCTCTTACCTTACATATTTACAAAATGCGGAAATCGATAACAATAGGATTGTCATTTTTGTAGACAGCAGAAGTGCTCTGCAGCATATAGTTCGATGCGCCTCTGGCCACAGAGGTGTCTCGATAACATATGCTATATTAAGCCAAATATGGTATTTCACATGCAATAATATTGATGTGATATTGCAATGGGTTCCGTCACGTGTGGGTCTACGGGGGAACGAGGAGGTTGACCAATTAGCAAAGACTTCTGTTGTGGACGGTATTGAGCTGAATATTACTCCGAGCTACTTTGAACTTCTGCCAAAATACAAAATTGAATGCTCTAATAATTTTAAAGAATATTTTAATAAAATGTCATTAGAAAAGGGAATTTGGTACAAGACATTGCAATGTGAACCTCCTCGTATTTTTTTTTTTTTTTTTACTATTGGTAGGCACGCGTTTGACCACTATCTCACCTGATGGTAAGCGAGGATGTGGTCGAAGATGGAGCACGCTTGCCTAGAAATAATTTTTTTTTTTTTTTCTTTTCGATGGCCACTCGCAGTTTCAACCCTAGAGGGTTGTCAACTACTGAACCGGACTTGCCTGTGTGGGCCTCTAGAATTTAAGGCCCCCAGCCGAGGCTACAAAATTTATATTCCCCTTCCCCTTGGACCGCTAAAGCGAGTAGACGTGTTTTCTATGCCAATAATTTTGCAAAGTTTTAAATAAATCATTTAAATAAATTAAAAAACAGTGAACGAAAATCAGCGCAAGTACCAGGAGCGCATAACAAAGAAGCGGTGTCGCGCGACGGCGATCGCCCGGTAAGCACCCTCCCCATTTGCTAGTATTGACACGCCCATCACACGTCACATAGCGAAGCTGCTAGAGCGCCTACCTAAAACTAAATAGCAGATACTTGCTCACACTCTTATCGCGGATACATAATCAAAAGTAAAATGATGCGATCACCAAACAAAGCTGCTTCCGACTCTGACCTGTCGAAGCCCGAATCGCCGGCGCAGCCTGCATACGTGACCTCTAGGCCCAAACGCAAGCACGATGATGTTACTATCACCAAGGATGACTTTCTTGCTTTTAAGAATGAAATCAAGCAAATGTTATGTTCTTGGAACACAGAACAAGACAAAAAACTTAAAAAAATGGAGAGCTCACTGTTGCTAATACAAAATACCACAAATGATTTTGAAAAATCTCTGCAATTCATCTCCCAACAGTATGAAGATATGCAAAACAAGATAAGACATCTAGAACAACAATGCAAAGATAACTGTTTGTACATCTCATCACTCGAAGGAAAATTAGAGGACTTGCAACATAACATTAAGAAAAATAATTTAGAGATTCGTAACCTGCCTTGTCAGGAAAAAGAGTCAACTGCTGAACTAATTCAGATGATGCACAACCTAGCAAGTGAGCTAAACTATGGGCTCCAGTCAAGTGACATACGCCATATCTACCGCGTCCCCGGAAAGAAAGGAGCAAACAGACCAATCATCATGGAACTCAACACTATCGGAACTAAACAAGACATCCTTAACTCTGTCAGACGTCACAACACCTCGAATCCATCTCAAAAGCTCAACACCACCCACTTTGGGATAAGCGGCACCGCCAACGCCGTCTACATAGGAGAAGACTTGACTAGCAGCACTAGGAAGCTCTTCTATTTGGCACGTGAGCTGTGC
This sequence comes from Lacanobia oleracea, assembly GCA_950371165.1. Lineage (NCBI taxonomy): Eukaryota > Metazoa > Arthropoda > Insecta > Lepidoptera > Noctuidae > Lacanobia > Lacanobia oleracea. The sequence continues at coordinate 18,420,745 of OX493411.1, read as the reverse complement.
AAGGAAAAACATTACAAGTTCTGCTGGATTGCTCACGGAAAAGTCCTCATACGGAAAATAGAAGGCCAAACAGCGGTGCTTATTAAAAACGAAGCCCAAATACAAAAACTAAGGCAAGAATGACTAGATTCTTCTTTGATGCTATTAATAAGCTCCTATTTACTCCGCACTTGCATGCTTTATTTGCATATCATTATAAAAATTGTATACTACACTACTCAGATAACAATAAAACATCCTACTCACGCTACCCTACAAACTACGAACACCTATACTCACACGCTAATACCCGTCAATCAGACTCACCATACATACAATAACAACTCAATTTTCATTCATACTAAAACTTGCCTGTCAATTAAAATTATCGATTTACCAAGCGAGTCCCGCTCACTACGTCATACCTTTGTCTTACCGGGCACTATAGTGGTTACTCTCATAATGATCCCCCTTAATAGAAGAATTAAACAATATCACTCTAACAGTGGATAACGTAAACGATATTATTGACAATATCGTCCATCTCTCAGTCTCTGCTACGATAAACTGTATGCCCGAAGAATGCTCAAATTATGTCACAAACCCGTCTCAACAACTAAAAATAATAACACAGAACATTCGCTCTATTCACGCAAACATTAACTCATTCTTAACACTTCTTTGTGGAACAAATGTTGACTGTGAAATACTTGTTCTAACTGAGTGCTGGCTAAATCGTTATAATGGTCTCATTCCTTCCATTGATCCTTACACTTATTATTTTACAAAAAATCTCCTCAACCAAAATGATGGTGTGGTGCTGTATGTTAAAAACATAAAAAGCTACACAGTTGAAGAACCCGTTTTGCAGGACGCCAGTTGTCTAATTCTAAAAATTGGCACCGACAAGGCAATAATCTGCATTTACCGTTCTCCGTCCATCAGAGATATAAGTAAATTCCTTCAATCCCTAGACCCCCTCCTAGCGGATCTAACTTCGTATAAAACCGTAGTTATTGTAGGGGACCTTAATATTGACATTGCCTGTTCTCCATCTTCTAACCAAACCTCAGACTATCTAGATCTTATAGCCTCTCATGGCATGTTACCAGCTCACACTCTTCCTACTCGTGAAACCGCCTGTCTTGATCACGTCATACTCAAAACCAACCTATCAGCTGTCACCATAGTCCTACACTCTTCTGTCACTGACCACGAACCTGTACTTCTGTGTCTCAAGCTAAAAAACCGCGTCAAACCACGTTCACTCACCGCCTCGAAGACGAATTTTAGCACTCTAGACCACGCGATGAACACTACTGACTTACTGATGCTAATGAAGCCACAGACCGCTTAATCACTACCCTTATTAGACTCTTAAATAACCACACATCTATTATCAAGCTCCCAAGCAATCAACGGTTAATCAAACCGTGGATGACCATCGGTATGCTCCGCTGTATCCGTAATAGAGACGTCATGCACTATAAACTCAAACAAACTCCAAACAACACTGTTTTATCTATTACCTACAAAAGGTATAGAAATTTTTGCTCCAAAATATTAAAAAATCTTAAAAGAGACTATGACAGGACGGAACTGAGAGAGGCCGCTAATGATAGTAAGAAACTTTGGAAAATAATAAAGAGAGTAACACACACTGAAAACCCAAATACACCCAATACTGACTTGTTAGCTCATTCTACCTCACCCCAGCTCTCGGTGGATAGAGTAAATGAGTTCTTTGCTAGTGTAGGTCGGAATCTTGCTCAAAACTTTTCATCTCCCCCCAGTAGTGAAAAATTTACTACAGAAATGACCTCCTCACCTCCGACCTTACAATCATTCGTCATGTTGAACACCGATGAAGCTGAGGTGGATGAAATAATCAAATCACTGAAAATAGATTCTGCCACTGGTTGGGACAACATTTCGACTAGCTTTCTAAAGCGCTACACCAAAATACTTGTTCCTCTGCTTACACACATTTTTAATATTTCCCTTAGTACTGGCACCTTCCCACGGCACTTCAAGAAGGCCATCATCCATCCAATACATAAAACTGGGGACACACACTGTGTAAATAATTACCGCCCTATTGCAGTCCTGTCGTCCATTTCCAAAATTCTTGAACGTATTGTGAATAAAAGGCTAGTGAAGTATCTGGAAGATAAAAACCTCTTCTCTCCCAATCAATTCGGATTTAGGCGCGGCAAATCAACCAGCAATGCCGTCACGGAATTAGTCAATTGCGTCGTCAAAAATATTGACAAGAAGAAAAAAGTATTGTCAATATTTTTGGACCTGAGAAAGGCATTCGACACAGTTTCGATTCCTAACTTGCTTTCAAAGCTGGAGAACCTGGGGATTCGAGGTAATCCTCTTGAATTTATGAAGGATTATCTTCAAAATCGAACTCAGTGCGTAAAAATACAGGAGTACTACAGTAGAGATGCGCCTGTCACTTTTGGCGTCCCCCAAGGCAGCGTGCTTGGGCCAACTCTGTTCCTAATTTACGTTAACCAGCTCTGTAACATAAAACTGAGAGACGGAAATATAATAGCGTTCGCCGACGACACTGTCCTTACCTTTTCCGGCGATTCTTGGCACGAAACCTTTAACTCGGCACAAAAAGGACTCAATACTGTTCTGCAGTGGCTTAAGGCACATGCCCTCACTCTAAACAGTGACAAAACCAAAATCCTTACCTTCTCTATGCGAAACTCCACACAACCTTCTGACACGTTAACTTTAACAGCACACTCGTGTTTAATGCCGGGTATGGTAGCTTGTACCTGGCAATTGTTTGTGCTAAACACTGTACTACTTCAGCACCATATAACTCCCTACGAGGTAATCACCACAAGACGCAAAGACAAAATAGGCCAACCCTACCGTTCGCATTACTCTTTTACAAGAAGGTTTCCCTGTTTTCAAGGCCCCCATCTGTATAATAAAATTAATAAAATATTAAACTTCCACTCACTTCCAAATGTATCACTTAAAAAGAAACTATCTACTTGGCTCCAGACCCTCAACTATAACAACACAGAGCTCTTATTGTCGACTTAATCAACTAAGGTAAAATCTACACAGCGCACTATTACTCATAAACACATACAAACCTACACACACACACCCACTCACACACTCCTTCACACACACACACCCACTAACACACCCACTCACACACCCACTAACACACCCACTCACACACCCACTCACACACCCTCACTCTCACACCCCCACACTCTACATCTATCCTTTTAATCACTTTTAATTTTATCCTTGTTTCCTTGTTTTGCTAAATGATTTATTTGTCTGTCCATCTACCTGCAGCAAAAATGTAAATAAGTTCTCGTAAACTAGTCAAACCTTCTTTTCAAGGCACCCATGAAAGGGTTGGGCCTAGCACCTTTAATACAAGTTGTCTTGTCAACTTAGCAAGGGTGCTAGAGTCTCCAAACATATTAATGTATAACGTCTCCATCTGTTTGTTTCGTTCGTTTGTTTGTTTCGTTTGTTCTGTTTGTTTGGTCCGTACCCCTGTGGGGTACGGACCTCGGCTCAGCGGCGTCGTTTAGGGGGGGGCAGCAAGAGACTGGCTGGGTCATATCATTATTTAGGGAGATATTTGTCACTACTGGCTCAGCTTCGCGGGCTGGCTCGTTTGGCAAAAGACGGGGGGGAGCGTTACTGGGACGTCGCGACGGACCTCGGCGGCGAGGTCGGAATACGGATCGCGGTCTGTATTTGTGTTTCTTGAGAGTGCTGGTTTCCCTACAGCTTTCTTGAAGGACGGTGATTGGGTCGTCAGGGTCGACGAGGGTATGCCGAGGACGGCGAATCTTACTAATCTTGGAGGGAGCGTATCGGGTAGCCGATACGATTAAGGGATTCTGGTGCTTTTCTGCAGATTCGATGAAGTGCTTAGTAAGACGCTTCATGAATTGCTTGATGGTTGGGACTTTGAGGTCGACATGTAGTCGGTCATTCCTCCGTGGTTCGTACCACGGAGCGCCCGTGGCCTTTTGGAGAAAACGGTTTTGGATGGTCTGCATCCTATGGATATGTCGATCCTTTGTGTGTGCGAAGACGGCACACGCATAGGTCATTATCGGACGTATGCACGTGGTATAAATGCGCAGTTTGCATTTAAGGGATAGCTTGCTGCGTGCATTCAGCATGGGATGAAGCCTACCGAGAGCGAAAGCAGCACGCGAACGTACCGCCTTTATGTGCTCGCCAAAGGTGAGGTTTTGGTCAAGGATCACTCCTAGATATTTGGCTTGCTTCTCCCAAGGGATCGGCTTGTCAAACATGGTGATCGGACTAAGGGGGGGTAGAGCTCTAATACGCGGCTTGCGAAACAAGACCGCCTGACTCTTCTCCGGATTGACTTCGATCCTCCATCTCCGAAACCATTCGCCTAGGGCGTTGCCGGATCTTTGGAGGTTGAGGGTGATGGCCTTGGTGCTCGTGCCGGAGCAGTAGATGGCCGTGTCATCGGCAAATAATGCTAACTGCGTCTTGGGGTTTTTGGGGACATCGCTAGTGAATAGCGTGAATATTAGGGGGGAGAGCACACCGCCTTGCGGTACGCCGGCACGGATGGGGCCTAGAAATAACCTATTCACTCTTGATTTAAAGACTCCCAGGTTGTAGCTATCAGGAAACACAGACTCCGGCAGGGAATTCCACTCCTTAGCTGTACGCACTATGAATGTGTTCCCAAAACGTTTTGTGCGAATGGGTGGGATGTCCACCATGTACCGGTGGCGCATCGCCGTTAGTCTGGTCCGATGATGGAACGGGCTTGGCGGAATTAAAATATGCAATTCCGTCGCACATTCCCCAAAATGCAACCGGTCAAAAACCGACAGGCTAGCAACTCGTCGTCGATGTTCAAGACTTTGGAGCTTCGACGCGACGAGCTTCTCATTGCCGATAATCCTCTTGGCTCGTTCCTCAATTGACTAAAGGACATCAAGCTGGTATCTGGCAGATCCATCCCAAAGATGAGAGCAGTATTCCATACACGATCGAACTTGCGCTTGATAGAGTTTGAGCAGCTGTTCCGGCGTGAAGTACCGTCTCACCTTAGCCAGAATCCCCAACTTCTTTCGTATTCCTTGGTTTGCCAATATTAGGCTTAATAGAAAGTTTGTAATAATAGCGCATAGATTACGGTCGGGACCCGTTCCACTCAACAAGTTTCGGCACTTAATAGGGAAAAGTGACAGTCCCAACTGTGCACAATGTGATGTGATGGAGGATGTCCATCACTTGTTGGTGGAATGCGTCAGGACCCGAGCTAGAGAGGTGCTGATGAATACCTTTAAAATTAATTTGATAGATGTTGGTTTTGTTCAAAGTATATTATCAGAGCCTGTTTCGAATGCAGCTATTTTACTTTACAAAATAGTATATAAGGTTTTTAAGTCGGAATAGCGTTAAAAATCTTGTATTAGGTTATGATGGGGCTGGCGTGGTCGTATTGTAACCAAAAGACCCTAAATTTATAGTAGATATTAAAAAAAAAAAAAAAAACAATCTAGATCTGAATGACTCTGAAACATATTGCTTCATGTGTGCGAAAAATTGGTTGGCTCAGCAAAGTAAATAACGTAATGAATGTTGTTGAACTGACTTAATAAAACTGATTCCTACTGTAAGTTTGTTACGCAATTACCACGCAGGTTTTTGTTATAAAGTGAACCCTAGTTATTAAATTATAATTATATGACAAGAAAACACACCCATGCATAACAAACAATTAACATGAAAATGTTAACTTATCAAAAGCTAAAGTTGATATTATATTATCTGAACCATGCCGATTACTATAACGCATTCGAAGCTTTAACGGAAGTCAAATACAAAAACCATAAAAAATATGGCACGGGAATAAGACAAAATATACGATACCTACTTCAAAGCCAAAAACACTCCACCGATTATAAACCTAAGATTTAATTAACTTACTATACGAAAGTTGGTTACACATTTCTGTACTCCACTGTTAAAAATCAAAATACGCAAAAAAACATTATTTCACATCGATCTTCCATCCGGGTTAAAACGGTTGATAAATAAACTATAATAGCAAAATTTCATTCTAACATTTCGTCAATCGACATGGTTATCGATCGTTAGTGGATCAGTTAGTGCACACGCACACCACTAACTCATCGAAGGTGCAGCGGCCGTACTACGCGAATCAACCGCTTAATACAGTTTGTGATTTTTACATTGCTCGTCTAGTCAGTTAGCGACAAACTTACGTAGTGGTTATGGAGCAATGTATTTGTTGCAAAAATAATACAGTCGCAGTCATATTTGGAAACAAAAATAACATAGTAACAGCCAGAAGTGTTTTATGATTTGTTGTTTTTGTTGATATTAAAGACAAATTTAGTAAAATACTTGTACAGTCAACAGCAAAAGTAGATGATCAAAATCAGAAATTCAATACTAATGAACGGAGTTCGCGTCAGAACTGTGTGGCGTCGAAGTGATTCAAAAGTATGTGATTGTAAATTATACCAAACATTTACTACTAGTACAGCTGCCATATATTCGTGATCAGTTTTGACTCCAAAAGTTATTAACTCAATTCGCATCAGAACTAAGGAGTGAAAAAAAATTACAAAACTAGTGAACAGTTAAAATCAAAAATTAAATGATGAAACTGAGGCCACGTTATCATGAGGCATATAATTCATCCATCCTTATTTTTTAATTAACCCAGTAATTTAATTTGCTATGTTTTACGGAAAATCTGCTGAATTGGATAAAAATTTGCATATTGAATATATGCCAAATTTCATCCAATTGTACCCCTAAAAAAGCATATGTTCGTTAAAAAAAACTTTTTACAAAAAAAACAAGCGACTTCCAAAAAAAATACTACAAAGTGAAAAATAATAGAGTTATTTTTCACTTAGAAGTCGGTGTCTTTGGATCTGTGTTTTAGTTTTTTACCACCGATTTCCAAAATTAAAGTCTTTTTTCACTTTGAAGTGTTTTTTTGGAAGTCGGTTGTATTTTTTTGTAAAAAGTTTTTATTTTTCACTTTCTAGTGGGTCAGTTTGTAATTTATCTAAGTTACAATAGCTCATCACCTTTTACAACGTATTGCTTTTCCCGATGCAGGGACGTTAATTGTTGAGGAGTTCTCCTAGTAAGAACCAGGAGAATTGGAGCTCCATGGTGAAGGCATCATCATCATTTTGACGAGCATAAATTACTTAGCAACCATATTAAAGTAATCGAATCGCAACCCGTGAAATACTTAGGTATAATTATTGAGTAGTTCCGATGCCCATCTGTGGTCTTCATCATCAGTTCCACTTCAGCAAATGGTGCTTTTCGAGAGCGAATGCACGAGTTACTATAAAAAATACCCAAATCACTATAGGTGTGCCTATAAAATTTGAGGGTTTCCCTCGATTTCCATGGGATCCCTTCATCAGATTCTGACTTGGTGACAATGGGAACACGTCGAGAGTATACCCTTTCAAACAAAAAAAGAAGTATGAAGTTGTTATGCCTGAACATACGTAAAACAAAATATAAATATATTTAAATATCCGAATTGATTACCTCCTCCTTTTTCAGAAGTCGGTTAAAATCATATAATAGAAAAACTTTACTATTTTAATTGTGTTTTTTTTTTTGTAACATCTGTCAAATGTTTAAAAGTAGCTGATGTGATACAAAACGATAATTCAATAAATATTATTATCTTTGCATGTTTGTGATTTTTTGTCAATGTTCAAAAGTAGCTGATGCGATACAAAATCATAACTCAATGATTGTTTTTGCCCAGTCGGCTACAATATATTATTAAAACCGGAAGGTAGATTGATAGTTTTATCTTTAGGGCATTACCAACTTATATTGACTTGTTGAGCTTTTGTCGCACTGTTAGCGTTGAGTGCGTCTGTTGTCTATTGCATTGATTTATTATAGCCAAGAACTAATAGATTAAAAATATGACACATCATATAACAGAGCATGAACGACATAGAATTATATCATTGCATGAAGACGGATTGAGTGTTAGTGATATAATGAGAAGAGTAGGTGTCACGGAGAGCAAGCATTCATTACTTTTTTATGGGAATATCTCCTAATATATATATAATTACATATATATATATATTTATTTATATATATATAGGATATTTATGTAGATATACGTTATAACGTAAAAATGTAGCACTCAGAATATCCCCCTACGAATTTCTCAAATTTCAAATTTTGGAATTTGTTTTTGTCTCGGTGTGGCGGGCGCAGGGCAGTGCCAGTGTTGGTAACTGTTTGGCAGTCTATGGGCAGACGTGGCGCTTACAAATATATCTAAATGTTACTAATAAATTTTAAACTATGAAAACTAGTAATTCTAATAATAGGTTTAATCTGGACTAGTAGACTAATCTGACAGGTTTAATTTAAATGTGTTTTCACTTTTTCCAATTACCAAATGTTAGGAGATATTCCAATAAAGAAGTAATGAATGCTTGCTTACCGTGACACCTACTCTTCTCATTATATCACTAACACTCAATCCGTCTTCATGCAATGATATAATTCTATGTCGTTCATGCTCTGTTATAATGGTGTGTCATATTTTTAATCTATTAGTTCTTGGCTATAATAAATCAATGCAATAGACAACAGACGCACTCAACGCTAACAGTGCGACAAAAGCTCAACAAGTCAATATAAGTTGGTAATGCCCTAAAGATAAAACTATCAATCTACCTTCCGGTTTGTATAATATATTGTAGCCGACTGGGCGAAAACAATCATTGAGTTATGATTTTGTATCGCATCAGCTACTTTTGAACATTGACAAAGAATCACAAACATGCAAAGATAATAATATTTATTTAATCATCGTTTTGTATCACATCAGCTACTTTTAAACATTTGACAGAAGTTACAAAAAAAAACAATTAAAATAGTAAAGTTTTCTATTATTTGATTTTAACCGACTTCTGAAAAAGGAGGAGGTAATCAATTCGGATGTTTATATATATTTATATTTTGTTTTACGTATATTTAGGCATAACTACTTCATACTTCTTTTTTTGTTTGAAAGGGTATACTCTCGATGTGGTCCCATTGTCACCAAGTCAGAATCTGATGAAGGGATCCCATGGAAGTCGAGGGAATCCCTTAAATTTTATAGGCACACCTATAGTGATTTGGGTATTTTTTATAGTAACTCGTGCATCCGCTCTCGAAAAGCACCATTTGCTGAAGTGGAACTGATGATGAAGACCACAGATGGGCATCGGAACTACTCAATTATACCTAAGTATTTCACGGGTTGCGATTCGATTACTTTAATATGGTTGCTAAGTAATTTATGCTCGTCAAAATGATGATGATGCCTTCACCATGGAGCTCCAGTTCTCCTGGTTCTTACTAGGAGAACTCCTCAACAATTAACGTCCCTGCATCGGGAAAAGCAATACGTTGTAAAAGGTGATGAGCTATTGTAACTTTGATAAATTACAAACTGACCCACTAGAAAGTGAAAAATAAAAACTTTTTACCAAAAAATACAACCGACTTCCAAAAAAACACTTCAAAGTGAAAAATAACTTTAATTTTGGAAATCGGTGGTAAAAAACTAAAACACAGATCCAAAGACACCGACTTCTAAGTGAAAAATAACTCTATTATTTTTCACTATGTAGTGTTTTTTTTGGAAGTCGCTTGTTTTTTTTTGTAAAAAAGTTTTTTTTAATGAACATATGCTTTTTTAGGGGTTCAATTGGATGAAATTTGGCATATATTCAATATGCAAATTTTTATCCAATTCAGCAGATTTTCCGTAAAACATAGCAAATTAAATTACTGGGTTAATTAAAAAATAAGGATGGATGAATTATATGCCTCATGATAACGTGGCCTCAGTTTCATCATTTAATTTTTGATTTTAACTGTTCACTAGTTTTGTAATTTTTTTTCACTCCTTAGTTCTGATGCGAATTGAGTTAATAACTTTTGGAGTCAAAACTGATCACGAATATATGGCAGCTGTACTAGTAGTAAATGTTTGGTATAATTTACAATCACATACTTTTGAATCACTTCGACGCCACACAGTTCTGAGGCGAACTCCGTTCATTAGTATTGAATTTCTGATTTTGATTATCTACTTTTGCTGTTGACTGTACTTACATATGATAAGTGATACCATGATTAACAAAAATTTGGTGTGTGCTTCGGTTTTTACAAGAAACTACTGAACAACACGGCATTCTTATAAACTTTCACGATTAAGGTCGAAAGCGCTAGTTCGCGGAGACGGCCATTTGCGTACTAAATGATCAACTTTCGCATGTCGCGCGGAGACCGACACGCCCCCTTGCCACTTCTTCTGTTTTTATATTTCTGTGGTACTAATACTAGCGGACTCGACAGACGTTTTCTGATTAATTTGTGAATTTAAACCATTCAGGGCGCCACCCAAAAAAAATCATTCAAATATTCAAATCGGTCCAGCCGTTTAGGAGGAGTTCAGTGACATACACACGTACAGTAGAATTATATATATAAAGACTAGCTGCCCCGCGCGGCTTCGCTCCCGTCAACTGGCTACTCTACCCTGCCTACCCTACCTACCCTACCTACCCTGCTGATTTGTGAATCCATAACGCTTATCATAAACGCTTACCAAAAAATAACATTCAAATCGTTCAAGCCGTTTAAGAGGAGTTCCGTGAGATACACACGTCTAGTAGAATCTATACTAATATATAAAGCTGAAGAGTTTGTTTGTTTGTTTGTTTACTTGAATGAATCTCAGAAACTACTGATCCGATTTGAAAAATTCTTTCAGTGTTAGATAGCCAATGTAGCGAGGAAGGGTATAAGCTATAATATCATCACGCTAAGATCAATAAGAACGGAGCAGACGAAGTTGCGAGGGTCGAGTAGTAATTGCTAAAGTCCAACGAGTGACAACCAGGCAAAGTTGTGTCACTCAAGGTTCCAAAACAGTGCGCAACATTGCCTATTGAGTTATTTTGATGAAATCTAGTCCTTTTAATTAAAATATCAAATAACACAGAAAAACGACAGTATTTTCTTATATTGGTATATTATTCCTTCACGAGAACACTGTTGCTGTGTGTTCGTTACTCCAGCTAGAAAGTAGCTATGATATGGTCACAAGGTCATTTAATATAATTATTTTTAATTATCCCTCAAAATTAGGTCACATCATTGCCAAAGAACGTTTGAACGCGAGTGTACGGACAACATTTTAGGTTTAATACGTCCAATAAAGAAGGTCATCAATATGTATGAAACCGTCGCTTTTCTAGTCATCCGAACTTGGGCGGATAACCAGTCATTGTTAACATGTTCGGATTTTACTTTATATCTACTTATTGCAAATCAATCTAAGCTAAATATTTTCCCTACATCCTTTGGACTAAACGCACTAGTTTTTGGTTTACACCTACACATCTTGAGTTGAGCTGGTTTAAAGTCAAAGTTATAACACCGAAGTTTTGAATTTTAGCAATATTATTTAAAAACGCATGCATGTACACTTTTGAAACTTTTTATGGTCATTACAAGCATCAAGGTAGACCGAGTACAGTTTTTAACAAGCTTATGCGTTTTCTCATTTAGGCGCTGCGATAAGATGCACTAATTATTTTTTCGGCGCACATTTTTGCGCAAATATAAGCTCTCTACCCATGCACAATATTTCACTCTCGGATCATTCGTTTTGAATTTTCCTGCTGGAACAACGCAACGCATTAATTATACGTACCACTCATATCGCTCTAGGACCTACTTTCTAGCTGGAGTAACGTACACTGTTGCTGTAGCCACAATATGTTTGTGTGTGTGTTATGTTTTTTATGATTTCATTACTTAAATGTATAGTTTTCAGACTTTTCCCTATACTTGTAATATAAGACGGTAACGGAACCCTAAAAATTAAAAATATGTTGCCCTAATAACAAACAGTTCATAACAAATGGTAGAAACCGAGAAAACAGTAACCAAACCAAATATTGTAAAACGAAATAGGCAAAATTGGGCATGCTTGGCAAAGTTACAGCGTTTCACGGTACTCATTGTTGAGAAGCCTAAATAAATAAAAATAAATATATAAAACATGTTCATCTCAATATAGACTAGTGAAGATAACACGAGGCAATAGACGGTTCTTAATCATGAGAACTTGTTTCCCCTGAACTCAATTAACTGGCTTCTGACTATCCGTAAAGACTGCCAAAGATCTACAAATGATAGCGAAGATCAACGGCTTAACGTGCTTTCCAAAACACGGAGGAAACTCGGTATGTTAAGATGGTCTCCCATCCACAGACCAACCGTGGCAAGCGTTGCTTAACCTTGAAGATCGACCCATGCGGCTGTCATTATCTAGCCACGAGCTCCTCAACATGCTTCCCCTGAACTATTGGCAGTAAATAAAAGTTACCCATGATACCAAGTCTGTGTAGCACAGAAATTATATATTTTTCACATTATACAATCGCAGCGTACTCGTACCGGCCACGTACCTCGTTCGCCTGTTACTACTCGTCACTAATATTTGTTGATTTCCTTGTTCACCGAGTAATGCTGTTTCTTGTCTTCATTATTTCAGTTGCGAAGCTGGTTACTCCGGGGAAAGGTGCGAAGTTAACGCGTGCTATATGTACTGCTTAAACAACGGAGTTTGTTCCGTGAATGAGGCGGGGAAGCCAGTTTGCAAGTAATAATCCAATACTAATAGTTTTCGAGCGTCGGGATACTGTATGTGCAGTCAAGTGGTTTTATAGTCTTTGTTACTGTCCTAATGCTGGCAAAGGCTCTGCTCATACAGAAGAGGTGCGAGCATTTATCAGCACGCATGCTCAAAGCGAGTTTACGGTTTCAGACTTGTATTTTCTCAATGTTTCCTTCACAGCAGTATCATACTGCTGTCTAAGATACATTTTTTGAGCATCTAAAACGCAGCACAGTGGACGCACCTCGTTCACTTGTTACAACTAGTTACAAATTTTTGTATTCTCACTGTTTCAGTTGCGATCGCGGATACTCTGGGGAAAGATGCGACGTTTCCATTTGCAAGGATTATTGTTTGCAAGGGAACTGTAGTATCAGTACTGACGGACAACGTACTTGCAGGTATTTGTTGTCCATCCTACCATGTAATTCGTTGCATAGAAAATGAATACTTTACTAAATATAGAATCTACCAGCTGGTGCAAGCATTCATCAGCATGCTTTCTTAAAGAGACTTGTTTTAATTTGAAGTTCATGTTCCCTCACGGTGTTTCCTTCACTAATGACAATGTTGCAAAGGTTAAACTTTCGGGGCGTCTAAAACATTGCGCAGTGGACGCACCTCATTTATTGTAACAAATGTAGTTGTTTTAATAATTTATCTTCATTGCTTCAGATGTGATGCCGGCTACTCTGGGGAACGGTGCGAAGTGAACGCGTGCCATAGTTATTGTCTTAACAATGGTGACTGTTCCCTAAATGAAAAAGACGAGCCGGTCTGCCAGTGCACAGCAGGCTATGAGGGTGAACGATGCGGTGTTGCTACCACTCTCACTGACGTCTGTGTCTGTGCTGACAAGTCGATGACGCAACAAATATTACGAAACCTGCACAGCAAAGTGAATCAAGTTATTAGCGAAGAGCTACAATGTACCCTGTAGGTAACTCACTGGGATAAACTTGGTGAGAATGCTGCCAAGATCGAAATCTGCGCGTTCAAGTGCGTGGAAACGTTTTCTTCCTGATACCTGACCCAATATTCCCCCCCCCCCCTCCTGAAATCTATGACTAGCATAAGGTACCACATATTTTAAAAGGGTCACTGTACTCATCACCGCTTTCACCATGGGACCAAACCCGAAATTGCAAAAAAAAAATCAGCTGTTCAGTATATTTTGTTGAGTTATATTCCGCGCACAAAAATGTGTGGGACAGTCGATTTTCCAGTCCCATAGTAAAAATTTCATAATGATGAGTACATTGACCCTTGTTAAGGTATTGGGTTTATTCTGATACAAGTTGTGAAGAGTACATAATAATAGATTACTTTTAAAATCATCCATAAACGTTTATTGTAAAACACTAGGACAATCATAAACCCTTGAGCTGTCACTACACTAGCACATCACGTCAATAACGCGATGAAACAGTGGACGAGTGTCACCGTGTGCACCTAGTTATAGTCGTAAGTTTTGTACTGTATAGTTAATTTTCTTAACACTAGATTATAATATTATAGAAATAACATGTTATGTAAGTATGGAGTCTCTAATGAAGTAATCGAAGTGACGATATTAATTACTTCAGTGACTGTCGTTCCTCCGACACTTTCGAATTAGAGTAGAAGAAGTTAAGCATCGTATCCTTGTTTTAGGAATATTTCATGTTAGTTAGTGTTACAAGGCCGCGTTCAACACTCAGGCGCCATCGTTGCCAAAGCTGTTAGCTTCACGTTCTAATTGCATTTCATGTGTTTTGTCGTCAGCTAACAAGGGTTTACAGACACGGTAGGTTAATGATCGATAGCGATGTAGACTATATCATGTAGTATGTAAGCATTATATTTTAAGATTTATTCTAAAATAAACCGCAATCTGAGTAATACTCCTCGTTTTTCTTCAAAAATCCTCAGCAACGCTCCCGACAGTTTTCCGGCAGGGAATTTCACTCCTTAGCTGTACGCTAAGATGTGTTTGTACGTAATGTTCGTACGTTAACTACTACATCGTGCTAAGTAGTTAACATACAACTAATAATATTCTGTCATTAACTGTGGTAAGTATTTTTTTTTTTGTAGCCCAAAAAAGAATAAACCTATGGTGTCCAACTTAAAGTAAAGGCCTCCGCCAAATCTATCTACGCATTGCTTTCTTGGTTTAGAATATTTACAACTTGCAAATGAGATGGGGCTTGGTATTGTTAGAGTGCGTTACCTGACTTCGAAAAGTGAAACCTCGAATAACACGTCCCCGTAAGTTTACTAATACGAAACATTTAAATACGAATGCACGCTACCTCGAAAAATTTAACACCGTAGCCATGCAATTTCGAATAACCCAATCTCTAAATTCTCCAATTCTAATCACTTAACAACGAAAGCGCGCTACCACGAAAAACTTAACACCGTAGCCATGCGACCTCGTTTAATCAAACCTAGTAGTAGCCACCAGCGCCCTGTTCTTGTTATGCGTGGGCAAACGAGGTAAGCGTGGTCTAAGTTCAGGCGGCATGTAGCTGTATTCCCGAACAACACACTCCAAAGCTGACAAGGTGGTGGACTGTATATTTTTGAGTAAAACTCCGAGCTTGACTGTTCTTAATTTATTTCTGGTTGCCTCAGGACTGGCTTGCTGCTGAATGTTTGCGTGACGAGTGTTGATAGGGGAAGAGACCCGCAACGACTGGTAGATGTCGCTGCGCCTCCGCAAGGGGGCGCGGCAGGCGGTGTCAGGGCGAAGCCCCCTGACCGCAGTGGCCACACCTCGGCCCGCCAATACGGGCCGGTCACTTGATCGGCAACGAAAATGCCATAAAAATGTTGACGTGCGCCTGCCACTATTTTCTTAGCAACAGTCGCACGCCTGTGATTGGGTCGCTGAAGTGTTTTACTACAGGCGCGTCGCGACTGTTTGTCGCTTCTTCACGGCACCTTCGGCGGTCAGTCCCCGCCGAGTGAGACCCCCAGTGACCTGGGGGAGGCCCAGCGAGAACGACCAGCGACGAAGGTGTCGACTTTGGTGACGCACCTGCAGCAAGGAGTGAGTGACTCTCGTCCGCACCGGTTCTCAGATCTAGCCGATTGCGGCCCGGACTGCAGAGCCGAGTGTGTGTGTGGGCGGCCGTGTGTTGTTAGTACTGCCGCCCAGTGGGTAAGCACCGAATAAGCCTATATTAACCTAGGAAACATATTTGGTGCGTGAGTTCTAGCGCTTGTCTAGTGGTGAGTGTGTGAATTTCGGAACGCAACCTGCCTATATTAACTTAGCACAGGTCGCGCGCCGGGATGCGAGTTGTGTGTCGAGTGTCACTGTTTGAGTAGGCCGCGTGTAGCGGGAAGCGGCCTACTCGGCATCAGTCCGGTGAGGTGCGGACCAGGTCGCAGGGTAGGCGCTTCGCGTCAGGCGGACGCGCGCGCCAGGGCGCAATTTGCTTGACGTGGGGCCAAGCGGATGCGTCGGCGCGCGCGAACATGCCTTTCGCGAGGCGCTGCACAAACTCATCCAGGCCCTCAATCCCGAGGTCCCGCTGGATGACATCATTCCTCACCATGTAAGGGGCATGCACTATGATACGCTGCGCAAGGTTTTGTTGCGCGCGGAGCTTCGCGCGATTCCCCATACATGTGAGGGCGAACCAAGCGGGGGCGGCGTACGTCAGAATCGGGCGTATGTACGTCTTGTACACACCCAACTTGACGCGCGCCGGCAGCTGGGACGAGAGCACCGGGCGGAGTTGTGCGCGGGCGACCTTCGCCTAGGCAGTGACCCGGCGGACGTGCGGCCCCATCGTGAGCCGACGGTCGATGGTCACATCGAAGTACTTCACCTGGGGGGACCACTCGACATCGACTCTTTGCAGCTTCAGGGGCGGTGGGAGGCGCGCTGAGCCTGTAGCTATCGCTTGCCTCTTACCCACGTTAACCGACAGTCGCCACTTGGCGAGCCAGGCGGGAAGTTTGTCTAGCGCTGCATCTTAGACGCCGCGTGGCTAGTGTTTAGTGATGTTGCAATGTACGCGGCGTCGTCAGCAAACAGCGTGAGCGTAACGATAGAGGTGGCGGGGGTGTCGTCGGTGTAACGTGAGTACACGCAGCTGCCTTGCAGCACGCCCGCCTTGACGGGGCGGGGGGTGGACAGCGCACCGTCAACCACCACTCGGAAACTCCTGTCAGAGAGGAAAGATTGGACCACTTTGACAATGCGACGGGGCGCGGGGTAGGTGGCTAGTTTGTATACTAGCCCCTCGTGCCAAACTCAGTCGACGGCCTTCTCCATGTCGAGGAATACTGCTACCGCGTATTCCTTCTTGTTCATCGTCGACGACAGCAGGTGCAGTACCCTCGACAGTTGGAGCGTCGTGCTGTGGTCTGCCCGAAATCCAAATTGTTCGGGTCGTGGCTTGGTGTGCTGCTGGAGATGTTGCAGCAGGAGTGATTCGAACACCTTGGAGATGGTGGGCAGCAGGGTGATGGGCCGATAGCTCGCCGGCTTCAGGATGTTCTTCTCGGCCTTGGGCAAAATGATGACGCGCCCTTACTTCCATTGTGTGGGGAAGGCCCCGGTGCGCAGTATCCCCGTAAACAGGCGCGCCAAGGCCGCGACCATACGGTGCGGCAGGTGGCGCAGCGCTGTGTTGGTGATACCGTCGGCACCTGGGGCCTTTCATGGCTTCGTGCGTTGTAGGGCGCGTCTAACTGCGCCCGGCGAGAAGAAGATGCCGTCCTCATCGGGAGCTATCGGCGTGGAAAAAGTAGTCCCCAAGGTGTTGCTCGACTGCCGTGACATGTGCGTGCTCGGCGGTCGGGTTCGGGCAGAACTGACGCTCCAGGTGGGCGGTGAAGACCTCCGCCCTTTCCTCCGCAACGTATTTGAGCGCCCCGTCGCTATCTTGAAGAGGGCGCACCGGAGCTGGGGTATGTGTAATCTGGCGGCACAGCTGGTGCACGGACGGCCAGTCGCCTACTGCGGCATCAATGCGTTCCTCCCAGCTCGCGGCGGCCTGAGCTCGCAACTCGGCCTTTACCCTCTCCGCGAGACGGTTGAGTGACGCTTTTTGAGTGGGGCAGCGAGTTTGCTGCCACTGCTTGCGCAGGCGCCTCTTCTCGGCGACCATTGCGCGCAGCCTGGGCGGTAGGGGCGGCTGTAGCCCTCTCCCCTCCGTAGGCGTGGTGGTAGTCGCCTCTTCTAAGGCGCTTTGCACGCAAGCAGTGACGTCACATGCAAGTAGGTCAACGTCCGCGGCGGTATTGATGGACCGAGTCGGTGTAGTGGCCTCAATCTTTCCTGCGAACTTTATTCAGTCCGTTCGTCGGCGTGGCGCTAATGGCTTCAGTCGGGTCGGCATCCCCGATAAGACGACGAGTACAGGCTGATGGTCGGATCACTTCCTGCGTGATCTGGCAGTTTAGCCCTCGATGGACGACGATGTCTAGCACATCGGGCATGTGGCGGTCGTTATCCGGGTAATGGGTTGGAGTTTCAGGGCCGGACACCGTCAAGCCGAAGGCTTCGGCCTCGGCGAAGAGTTGTCTCCCCCCGGTATTCGTAGTTTGCGAATTCCACGCTGGGTGCTTACAATTTAAGTCACCGGCGAGGATAGTCGCGTTCTGCGATTGGTACATGAGCGCCCGCAGCTCAGTCGGAATTAATTTCGTTTGGGGCGCCTTGTACCCGGCGTATATATTCAGGTCCTCGCCGGCTACGAGCAGCTGCACACCCAGCGCATACTTGCTCAGCAATAACGGCGGGGGGAGTTCCTGGTGGACGATCCTTCGCCTTACCAGTACTGCCAGACCTCGGTATGCATTGTTCTGAGCCGACCGTTCGTCTTTCCTGTAAGCAAAATAGCCCGAGAACCTTATCCTGTCTTCAGGTTTCAGGAGCGTCTCGCTTATCAGCGCCACGTCGACGTTTTGATCCCTCAGAAGATGGCGGAGAGGGGCGACCTTGTGTTCGAGGCCACGGGCGTTCCAGTGAATGACCCTCAACGGCCTACTAGACATTGTAGAGGTGAAGTAAGTCGGTCAGGCTGTCGAGGATCACTTGCCCTGCGTCCTGTCCCTGTCTGATGGCCTTCAGCAGGTCCATAAGCAGTCTAATGGCGCAGGCCGTGACGTCCTTCTGGTTGCTAGCGCCGGCATTAGTGCTGGCGCTCTTGCCTTCTTGCTACTTGTTGCTCTGTTTTTGTGGTAGGCGCTTGGCTTGCGTTTTGCCGGCGCTAGCCAAATCGACCTTTTTCTTGCCTGCGGCCTGCGCCTTTTCCTGGGCAGAGACGGCCTGTGCGGTGGTGGTTTCCGCCTTGGTCGCTGGGGGCTTTGGCTTTCTGCCTTTGCCCGCCCTCTTCTTGCTCTTCTTCCTCCGCTTTGAGGAGGAGGCTCCGTTGCGGTTCGTGGGCCCGTTGGCTGCCGCCATTAACGAGGCGCCGCTTTGTGCCTCACCTTGAGGCCCGTCTACGCTGGATTAGCGGCACGGTACTGTGCTAGTAATGGCGACAGACCCCGCCCGCTTGTTCCTAGTCTCCCTTTGTAAGACGGGGCAGCTGCTGTGGCTTGCTGGATTCGCGCCCCCGCAGTTGACGCAAGTGGCGGGCTCCTCTCTCGGGCGCGGGCAATCGCGCGCAGCATGCCCCTCGCCGCATCTGACGCAAGCGAGCGGGCGGCCGGTCCAGTTTGCCGGCTAATGCCCTGAAGTGAGTCGCCCAGTTGGGTAGTTTTTCGACTACCAGCGGAGGGTAGCGGGGCCTCTTCTTGTTGGCCGTTTGGGGGCCTGCGGCCGAGGTATTCGCGGCGGCGCCCGCTACTGGGGCTGCCTGGGACGAAGTAAAATAGGTGACACTTACCCCGTCTTGCTGTTGGGAGGTGAGGCTCGGCGACATGTTGCTCGGGCCCCGCGACAGGCGCTCGCTGGCGTGCGAGCGCGGCGAGCCGAAGCGATGCCGCTTGGCTTCCTCCTCCTCTTCGTCCGATCTCCTGCGTCGGCGCTGGGCTCTGACCTCCTGGTACTCCAGGTCCATTCCCTGGTCTTCCGGTGGGGGAGACGCCGGCGCGGAAGGTGCGTCGTCGAGAGACGCGAGCGACGCGTTTGATCCCGCGCGCGAAGAGTGCGCTGAGAAGCTCGCAAAGCTCGCGGGCGCATCGTAAGCGGACGAGCGCGGCGGCGCGGATGAAGCGGGTGTAGAGGGGGTTGCGGGCAGCGCGGCGCCCCTCTGGAGGCGCGGGTCGCGCGAGTTGATGTGCGCGGACGATGCCGCAGCGCCCGCCGGCAAAAAGCGGGGTGCGGCTGGTGACGCGGTGCACGATTTGGAGTGCGCAGTGGGTACACCGGGTGCACTCACCTGCGCGGGCGCAGCCCCGCGGGGGGACGCCGGCGGCGAATTTTTATTTTTTGTTCGGGTAGGCGCAAAAGTTTGAGTAACGGTAGGCGTAGCGGTTTGCGCGTACAACTTCGCCTGCGTCACCCCGGGGCGCGCAACGGGAGCACGTTGCGGTGCTGAGCGAGCGGCGGCGGCGGACTCGCGAGTCGCGGGCGCTGCGCCGCGATCGGTTGCGGACGCGCGGTGCGCGGCGGGCGCGGCCGATGTGCGGGTAGGCCGAGCTGCTTTTGACGGCGGCTCGGCTGTCCCCGCGGACGATGAGGGCTTGAAGGTGGCTGAGGCTGCGGTGGTGTCTCGATGCTTCGCTGCAGCTGGCGGTGGGTGTAGATGGGCTCCGGCGGCCGCCGAGCCGGTCAGCGCCCTGCTAATATTTGGCAATGACGCCACCCGGCCCAGCGTCGGGCGGAGCTCGGCAGTTGGTGGGTCTTCTTCCGGGGCGCCATCGCGGCCTGGAGGGCCACGGGCGCCGGTCGACGACATCTTCTTTAAAATTTTCTACTTCCGCGACCGAAGTGAGGGTAGGTAGTCACTGGCGGCGCAAAGGTGCTCGGCCCCGCGGCTGTGCGAGCGAACAATGTCCGAGCGCACAGTCGGGGGGTAGTTGGAGAGCGCAGTCCATGCGGTGCGTGCGAGTAGGCAGTTGGCAATACCAGAAGCGACTACCGGCACGCGGAGACTAGCCGATCCAGAGGCCCGCACAGCAAACCAACCTTCTTTTATACAAGGCCGGGTTAGCGTGGGCTAACCTAGGTAGAACGGGGCTCCTGCGGAGCATGGCCCTGTACGGGGCCCCCATCTGGTCGGACTCCCTCAACAGGAGAGAGAACGCTACTTTGATGCGGAGGCCCCAAAGGGCCATTGCACTGCGGGTGGCGAGGGCCTACCGCTCCGTGGGCTTTTCGGCAGCGTGCGCTCTGGCGGGCACCCCTCCTTGGGAGTTGGAGGCGTGGGTGCTCGCCAGAGTGTACGAGTGGACGGCGCGGCGAAAGGCCCTGGGCGAGCGCCCCGTCGCGGAGGAGCGGGAGGCCGTGCGGCGGGAGGCGAGGGACGCCATCATCGTCCATTGGACGGAGGACCTCGCCTCCGCCACCTTTGGCCGCCGAACCCTGGACGCGCTCGGGCCGGTCCTGCGAGACTGGCTCGAGCGCTCCCACGGGTTCCTCTCATTCCGTCTGGTGCAGGTGTTGTCAGGCCACGGCTGTTTCGGCAAGCACCTGCACCGGATCGGGAGGGAGGAGACCCCGGCGTGCCACGACTGCGGCGCGGCGGAGGACACGGCTCAGCACACCCTCGAGGTGTGCCCGGCTTGGTCTGAGCCGCGTCGCAGTCTAACAGCGGAGATCGGACAGGACCTCTCGCTTCCCGGCGTGGTGAACGCCATGCTGGAGAGTGAGGGGTCCTGGGCAGCTGTCGCCTCTTTTTGCGAGGATGTCATCTCGCAAAAGGAGGCGGCGGAGCGCGCGCGGGAGGACGACCCTCTCGCTGCGCCGCTCCGCAGGCGCAGAAGAGGTCGGAAAAGACGCCGTCTTCTCCCTCCTCATGGTGGTGATGGGCGGGCGACAGGCGCGGGGGCGCCTTCGCCCGCATTGCACTCCACACCACCCTCGCCGGTAATTCCCAGCCCTCCCCCTGAACGGGGAGGACTTGAGGGGCCCGCCGCTTTAGGCGGGTTGTCGTCGGAGGAGGACTGGACGCTAAGGCTGCGCCGATCTCCCAGTCCTCTTCCACTCGGACGACGCGGGAATAACACTGGGTCGTTTTAGTGGGTATACCGGGTCAGCCCGGGGAGTCCCACATACCCCTCCCGTTCCCCCGACGGGAGGGTATGCGTAATGCATTTTTTCCCAGTTTAAAAAAAAAAAAAAAAAAAAAAAGGTAGAACGGGGCGTTCATGCGGTGTATCCCTCCTCAACAGGGGGGCGGTCCACACGTGTGTGCGGCAACGGGGAGGGTCGGTGGTGGACGTTTCGTTCGCCACCCCCGTGCTAGCCGCACGCATCGTGAACTGGCGGGTGGAGTTGGTGGAGACCTTGTCGGACCACCGTTATGTGCGGTTCGACATCTCCACCCAGAGCCCCCGTGGGGAGATGGCCCGCTCTGGCAGGTCTCCTTTCCCACGGTGGGCTCTCACTCGCCTGGACCGGGAGGCAGCCAAGGAGGCGGCCTTCCTCCAAGACTGGCTGTCGCCCCCTGTTGGGGCCTCGGACGTTGACGCCGCAGCGGTCCGGCTGAGGGAATCCTTGACCGAGGTGTGCAACTCCAGCATGCCTCGGTCTCGGCGTCCGCCTCCCCGCCGGGCCGTTTATTGGTGGTCAGAGGAGCTGGCGGGCCTCCGGGCCACCTGCGTGGCGGCCAGAAGGGCCTACACGCGGAGTCGCCGGCGCAGCGCCCGTAATCAGGCAGAGCAGCAGAGAGAGGCAGAGGAGGACCGCCTCTACGCCTCTTACCGAGAGGCAAAGGCGGTCCTCAAGTCGGCTATGGGCGCTGCCAAGGACTCGGCGAGGGCCGAGATGCTGGAGGGTCTCGACAGGGATCCGTATGGGAGACCATACAGGGCGGCGCGGAACCAACTGCGGCCCCATGGTCCCCCACTTACGGAGACCCTCGAGCCGGCGTTGCTGGATGGGGTGGTCCGGTCTCTGTTTCCGCGCAGGACCGACTTCACCCCTCCAGCGATGGACCCTCCGCAGTCGGCGGCTCCGCAGGAGGAAGAGGAGGCACCTCCGGTGACGGAGGAGGAGTTTCGCGCGGGGGTGCTTAGCCTCCGCGCGAAGAAGACGGCTCCTGGGCCGGACGGCGTCCCCGCACGGGTGGTGGCCATAGCTGCCGCTCAAATGGAGGACAGATTTCGGGAACTCTTCAGCGCGTGCCTTACGGCTGGAAGGTTCCCGAAACTGTGGAAGGAGGGGCAGCTATGCCTCCTCCGAAAGGAGGGACGCCCGGCGGATTCCCCCTCGGCATACCGGCCCATCGTTCTGCTCGATGAGGTCGGTAAATTGTTCGAGGGGATTATCGCCGGCCGGCTCAGGAGCCATTTGCAGGGTGTAGGGCCGGACCTGTCGGACGCCCAGTTTGGTTTCCGACAGGGCCGGTCCACCATCGACGCGCTGGCCCTTTTGAAGGGCCAGGTGAAAGGGGCGGTGGAGGCGGGGGACGGAGTGTTGGCGGTGTCCTTCGACATAGCCAACGCCTTCAACTCCGTTCCCCACTCTACAATATTGGAGGCGCTCCGGTATCACGGAGTGCCCCAATACTTGAGGAGGCTCCTGGCCAGCTACTTGGAGGATCGAGAGGTCCTCCTTGTGGACAAACTGGCCAGGTTGCGGAGATACGGCGCGGAGTCCGGTGTTCCGCAGGGGTCTGTCTTAGGGCCCCCCCTGTGGAACATCGGATTCGATTGGCTGTTGCGGGGAGCTCTTCTCCAGGGCACGAGTGTCATCTGCTACGCGGATGACACTCTCCTCACTGCCCGGGGGAAGAGCTTCGGGGAGGCGGCCTGTCTGGCCTCGGCTGGCGGGTCCTTGGTGGCAGGGAGGATCCGCCGCCTGGGATTGAGGGTGGCGCTGAACAAGACCGAGGCCGTGTTCTTTCACGGGCCTCGGCAGCGCTGCCCTCCCGACGCCCACATTGTGGTGGAGAGCGTCAGGGTGGACGTCCAGGCCCAGATGAAGTATCTGGGCCTGGTGCTGGACAGCAGGTGGCGCTTCGGTCCGCACTTCAGCGGGCTGTCGACGCGCCTGCTGAAGGCCGCGGACGCCCTGTCGTGGCTCCTCCCGAATTTGGGGGGGCCGAACGCACGATGCCGGCGTTTATATGCCGGCATCTTGCGGAGTATGGCCCTGTACGGGGCCCCCATCTGGGCGGACTCCCTCCACAGGAGGGAGAACGCTACTTTGATGCGGAGGCCCCAAAGGGCCATTGCACTGCGGGTGGCGAGGGCCTACCGCCCGGTGGGCTTTTCAGCGGCGTGCGCTCTGGCGGGCACCCCTCCTTGGGAGTTGGAGGCGTGGGTGCTCGCCAGAGTGTACGAGTGGACGGCGCGGCGAAAGGCCCTGGGCGAGCGCCCCGTCGCGGCAGCTGTCGCCTCTTTTTGCGAGGATGTCATCTCGCAAAAGGAGGCGGCGGAGCGCGCGCAGGAGGACGACCCTCTCGCTGCGCCGCTCCGCAGGCGCAGAAGAGGTCGGAGAAGACGCCGTCTTCTCCCTCCTCATGGTGGTGATGGGCGGGCGATAGACGCGGGGGCGCCTCCGCCTGCATTGCACTCCACACCACCCTCGCCGGTCATTCCCAGCCCTCCCCCTGAACGGGGAGGACTTGAGGGGCCCGCCGCTTTAGGCGGGTTGTCGTCGGAGGAGGACTGGACGCTAAGGCTGCGCCGATCTCCCAGTCCTCTTCCACTCGGACGACGCGGGAATAACACTGGGTCGTTTTAGTGGGTATACCGGGTCAGCCCGGGGAGTCCCACATACCCCTCCCGTTCCCCCGACGGGAGGGTATGCGTAATGCATTTTTTCCCAGTTTAAAAAAAAAAAAAAAAGGTAGAACGGGGCGCGGGGGACCCCCCACAGAGCTCTTGCGTCCACGTCGCGTCCCCTGGAAACGGCCCAGTTTGTCACCGTAACGTAGTGGCAGACTGGGTACGGCTAAAGTGCTCTGTGATCTCGTAGCTTCATTTTAATTGCGTTGTTGACTGCGAACATGCGGAAGGCTATGCCTACGCCCCCGCGGCCAAAAAAGGCCCTTCTCAGGGCCAACCCAAAGGCCCTTCTCAGGGCCAACCCAAAGGCCCTTCTCAGGGCCAACCAAAAGGCCCTTCTCAGGGCCACTCCGACGCTTCAGCGTCGGAAGCTAGTCGCGCGCCGTCTGCGGCTAGCTTCGTTGGAAGGGTGGATTTGTCGGATTCCGACGACGAGTCCCTCTTAAGCGTCTCGGACGCGGGCGACTGTCGGTCGCGAAAGCGGGCCTTCCTCAAGGAGGGGTCCGAGGGCTCCTCGGGCTCAGCCAGGAGGTCGAAGGCCAAGAGGCCGACGACATCTGCGGACACCCACGTCGTGGGTCTCGCAGATGCCCAGCGGCAGTTGGACCTGGCTCGGCGGACGCAGCACCAGCAGGAGCTGGAAGAGCGTGTTGCTGCGAAGGAGCAGCGGGCGCGTGCTGCTCGGGCCAAGTCCGGTTACGGCGCGTCCCGCGTGCTA
This sequence comes from Lacanobia oleracea, assembly GCA_950371165.1. Classification (NCBI taxonomy): domain Eukaryota; kingdom Metazoa; phylum Arthropoda; class Insecta; order Lepidoptera; family Noctuidae; genus Lacanobia; species Lacanobia oleracea. The sequence continues at coordinate 18,395,426 of OX493411.1, read as the reverse complement.
TACGCGGACCAGTCATTGGCCGAACTGGCGCGCATGGCGGAAGAGGACGAGGAGGAGATCCTTAAGGCCCTTAAGTGCCGTGCCGCAAGCATGCGCGCCATTATCGAGGAGTTGGTCCAGCGTGAGGCGACCGACGAATCGCGCAAATTGCAGGCGACCGTCGATCGCCTCAAGCTGGAGGTCAGCCAGCTTCATCAGAAGCTGGCTGATGTCATGGCTCGGCCCATTCAGGCCGAACCAAGACCTGCGGCGGAGGCCCCCACCCCCACCAACCTTGAGGATATCATCCGCAAGGTGGTAATGGAGGAGAGGGCCTTCACTAGAGCCTGCTTGGCAGGCATTGAGGACCGGCTCTTGCCGGAGAAGCGCCTCCGACCACCGCTTGCGGCGGACAAGAGGCGGGCCGAGCCGGGGCCGTCCTCGCTGTCGTATATGTGGGTAGTTATAAGTTAGCGCACGCTCAGAATTGTATCTGTGTCAGTCTCCAGTTAAATATACGCTCTGTTCGAACGCACGTCTTTTATTTAGCAGTGGCGACGAGGATTAAAAAACGAACTTTGTTCGGTGCAGAATACTTTAAGTAATCGTGTCGTGTAATCGTGGACAATCGTTACAATGTCTGTGGGCAAAATCAAAGACTTCGATGTGAAAACCGGTAACTGGTCAGCATATGTGGAGCGGCTAGAAATGTACTTTGTGGTTAACAAGATAACGGACGATTTAAAATTGCCAACTCTAATCGCGGTAATCGGGGAGCAGGCATACGAATTGTTGTCAACATTAGCGAGTCCTAGGAAGCCGTCAAGCTTATCATACGCGGTCGCGGTGGAGCTACTGCGTGCACATCTGCAACCGACACCGTCAATCTTGGCAGAGAGATATAGATTTCGACAAAGACGGCAAATGGCGGGCGAATTAGTAGCGGACTACGTGGCGGATTTGAAAAAGATGGCTAGGTACTGTGATTTTAAAACGAACTTAGAAGAAAACTTACGGGATCAGTTTGTTTGTGGTTTGCGGAGCGATTTCATTCGACAAAGATTGTTCGCAGAAAATGATCTAGACTACAACAAAGCACTACAGTTAGCCAATACCCTGGAGGCAGCCGAGCGGGACGCTGGAGCTGTCGAGGGCTCGCGGGAACAAGTCCCAGACCGGGAACTTAGCGAGAACATGCACAAGTTAGCAATCAATAGCTCAGCGTGCGGCGACAGTGGACATAGCCCGCAAAACTGCAGGTACAAAGATTTTCAATGCAGTTACTGTCGAAGAACGGGCCATTTACGAAGAGTATGCAGGAAGAAGAAATTCGATCACCGTATCACATCGGCAAGTTCAAACTCCAACGGCACGCGAGGAAGGTCACGCGGAGGTCGCGCGCTCGGTGCAAGCGGCCACAGCGAGGGTGAGCACGGCGGGAAGCGACGCAGAGGCGCGGCAGCGGCGGCACGCGGTACACACGACAGAGGAAGCGCCGCCGCCGACGCGGCCCGCGACTCTGCCGGTGCAGCGCACTGGCTACGCGGCCCAGCAGCGGGTGACAGCTCCGGGGATGACCGGGAAACGTCGGGTGATGACGAGGAACCAATGTACCAGATGTCATTAGTGAAGCATAGACCGGTATCCGAAAAACCTGTAAGACGATTCCGCCCTTCGCTATTTTTTCCAGTAGGCAACGACCAACAGCCCGGTACTCCGGTCGGGGCCCCGAGCCCGAACGCGCCGCTCGTATCAGAGAGCGCATCACCAAAACCAACCGACGATACGGGCATTGTGTTAACAACAACCCCGCTAAAAGCGTCTAGCGTGCCCAATGTGCAGGAATTAGATAATCATGGCTCGGACAACAATGTACCTAATGAACCGCTTCATGTTCGTCGTGTACGTAAGCCAGTGAGACGATATGGTTTCGAGGACTGTTACGAGTAGTTAAGGTAGTAATATAGAAGTTATATGTTTAATTAAATTTAAGATTGTTGATGGTTTTTATTAGGTATGCTAATTTGGATAGGTAGTTTTAAGTCTAGTAAATAAGTGTTAGTAATTAGTACAGCTGTTGTTATTGTGTTAGTAATAAGTATTGTAGAAATTAAGGGTGAAGGTGTCGTATATGTGGGTAGTTATAAGCGCACGCTCATAATTGTATCTGTGTCAGTCTCCAGTTAAATATACGCTCTGTTCGAACGCACGTCTTTTATTTAGCACTCGCAAGAGGATGACGCCCTTCTCCCTTCCACCACTCCGTCCAACCAGCAGGGTTGGACCGAAGTGGCCCGGAAGGGAAAGGGCAGGGGGAAAAAGACGGCAACAGCCGTCCCTGCCGTCCCTGCCACCACGACTCCCAGCCGGTCGCGGGCGACTGAGAAGGGAAAGGGGAAGGGGAAGGGCAAAAGGCCGGCAACGCCCGGACCTGCCGTCTCCGTCACCACGCCTCCCGGTCAGTCGCGGGCGGCTGGCGGGAGCAAGAAGAAGGGGAAGAGGAAATTGGTTCCCCCGAGGTCCGCAGCCGTCGTGGTGACGCTCACCGCGGAGGCTGCGGAACGCGGGGAAACCTACGCCTCCATTTTGGTGCGGGCGCGTGCCAATGCCGATTCCGCCCAACTGGGGATCGGCAAGCTTTCTTGCAGGCGGACCGAAACCGGGGCTCGAATATTCGAGTTCCCGGGGGCGGAGGGCAGCGCCAACGCTGACCTCTTTGCAGCCAAGCTGCAAGAGGTCATCGCGGACGCTGCCAAGGTGGCCCGACCGGTGAAGTCGGCAACCATAGAGGTGACCGGTCTTGACGACTCGGTCACCAAGGAGGAGGTGGTGGCGGCGGTCGCAGCCATTGGGGGCTGCGGCGTCGCAGCGGTGCAAGGCCGGGACATCAGGCCCGGCCGCGGCGGCATGGGCACTATTCGGCTCGAGTGCCCAGTCGCCGTTGCAAAAGCGGTCGTTAGCAGGGGTCGGCTCTGCGTCGGCTTCAGCTCGGGTGCAGTCCGGGCCCTTGAGGAGCAGCCTCTGCGCTGCTTCAGGTGCTGCGGCATCGGCCACACCCGAGCCCTGTGCCCGTCGGCGGTGGACAGGTCGGAGACCTGCTACCGCTGCGGCACAGAGGGCCACAGAGCCGCCTCCTGCGCGGTCGCCAAGCCGCACTGCGCCGTCTGTGCCGCGAGGGGACGCCCGGCAGGCCATGTGATGAGGGGGAGGTTGTGCAATCCTCCCCCTCAGAGGGGCAAAGCGCAGGTGCCGGTCGGGCCTGTTGCTAGCATCGCCGTTCCTGAGGCAGGAACGGCGGTGGCTGCGGAGGAGGGGGGTGCGATGTCCGATTGATGGATACAATCGAACATCGCATCCTCCAGGCGAACACCAACCACTGCCGGGCTGCACAGGATCTCCTGATGCAGACCATGGCTGAGTGGTTGGTGGACTTGGCGGTGGTCGCCGAGCCCTACTCGGTCCATGGCCATTGGCTGGGCGACCGAGACGGCCTGGTGGCGATGGTGTCGCGGTCTTCCACAGACTCCCCTCCCCTCTCGCTTTTAGAGAGGGGACCGGGATACGTGGCCGCCGCGTGGGGAGATTTGGCCCTGGTTGGGGTCTATTTCTCCCCAAACCGCCCTCTCTCGGACTTTGAGGATTTCCTGGAGATCCTCACTGCAGCCGTAGGGAGGGCGGCACCACGCCAGGTCGTGGTGTTGGGCGACCTGAACGCCAAGTCGGTGGCCTGGGGCAATCCAGCTGCCTCTTGCAACGTCCGGGGACGCGCCGTCGAATTTTGGGCGGCGTCATGCGGTGTGTCCCTCCTCAACAGGGGGGCGGTCCACACGTGTGTGCGGCAACGGGGAGGGTCGGTGGTGGACGTTTCGTTTGCCACCCCCGTGCTAGCCGCACGCATTGTGAACTGGCGGGTGGAGTTGGTGGAGACCTTGTCGGACCACCGTTATGTGCGGTTCGACATCTCCACCCAGAGCCCCCGTGGGGAGATGGCCCGCTCTGGCAGGTCTCCCTTCCCACGGTGGGCTCTCACTCGCCTGGACCGGGAGGCAGCCAAGAAGGCGGCCTTCCTCCAAGACTGGCTGTCGCCTCCTGTTGGGGCCCCGGACGTTGACGCCGCAGCGGTCCGGCTGAGGGAATCCTTGACCGAGGTGTGCAACTCCAGCATGCCTCGGTCTCGGCGTCCGCCTCCCCGCCGGGCCGTTTATTGGTGGTCGGAGGAGCTGGCAGGCCTCCGGGCCACTTGCGTGGCGGCCAGAAGGGCCTACACGCGGAGCCGGCGCAGCGCCCGTAGTCAGGCAGAAGAGGACCGCCTCTACGCCTCTTACCGAGAGGCAAAGGCGGTCCTCAAGTCGGCTATGGGTGCTGCCAAGGACTCGGCAAGGGCCGAGATGCTGGAGGGTCTCGACAGGGATCCGTATGGGAGACCATACAGGGCGGCGCGGAACCAACTGCGGCCCCATGGTCCCCCACTTACGGAGACCCTCGAGCCGGCGTTGCTGGATGGGGTGGTCCGGTCTCTGTTTCCGCGCAGGACCGACTTCGCCCCACCAGCAATGGACCCTCCGCAGTCGGCGGCTCCGGAGGTGGAGGAGGAGGCACCTCCGGTGACGGAGGAGGAGTTTCGCGCGGGGGTGCTTAGCCTCCGCGCGAAGAAGACGGCTCCTGGGCCGGACGGCGTCCCCGCACGGGTGGTGGCCATAGCTGCCGCTCAAATGGAGGACAGGTTTCGGGAACTCTTCAGCGCGTGCTTTACGGCTGGAAGGTTCCCGAAACTGTGGAAGGAGGGGCAGCTATGCTTCCTCCGAAAGGAGGGACGCCCGGCGGATTCCCCCTCGGCATACCGGCCCAACGTTCTGCTCGATGAGGTCGGTAAATTGTTCGAGGGGATCATCGCCGGCCGGCTCAGGAGCCATCTGCGGGGTGTAGGGCCGGACCTGTCGGACGCCCAGTTCGGTTTCCGACAGGGCCGGTCCACCATCGACGCGCTGGCCCTTCTTAAGGGCCAGGTGAAAGGGGCGGTGGAGGCGGGGGACGGAGTGTTGGCAGTGTCGTTCGACATAGCCAACGCCTTCAACTCCGTTCCCCACTCCACCATATTGGAGGCACTCCGGTATCACGGAGTGCCCCAATACTTGAGGAGCCTCCTGGCCAGTTACTTGGAGGATCGAGAGGTCCTCCTTGTGGACAAACTGGCCAGGTTGCGGAGGTAAAGCGCGGAGTCCGGTGTTCCGCAGGGGTCAGTCTTAGGACCCCCCCTGTGGAACATCGGCTTCGACTGGCTGTTGCGGGGAGCTCTTCTCCAGGGCACGAGTGTCATCTGCTACGCGGATGACACTCTACTCACTGCCCGGGGGAAGAGCTTCGGGGAGGCGGCCTGTTTGGCCTCGGCTGGCGGGTCCTTGGTGGCAGGGAGGATCCGCCGCCAGGGATTGAGGGTGGCGCTGAACAAGACCGAGGCCGTGTTCTTTCACGGGCCTCGGCAGCGCTGCCCTCCCGACGCCCACATTGTGGTGGAGGGCGTCAGAGTGGACGTCCAGGCCCAGATGAAGTATCTGGGCCTGGTGCTGGACAGCAGGTGGCGCTTCGGCCCGCACTTCAGCGGGCTGTCGACGCGCCAGCCGTGGGTGCTCGCCAGAGTGTACGAGTGGACGGCGCGGCGAAGGGCCCTCGGCGAGCGCCCCGTCGCGGAGGAGCGGGAGGCCGTGCGGCGGGAGGCGAGGGACGCCATCATCGTCCATTGGACGGACGACCTCGCCTCCGCCATCTTTGGCCGCCGAACCTTGGACGCGCTCGGTCCGGTCCTGCGAGACTGGCTCGAGCGCTCCCACGGGTTCCTCTCATTCCGTCTGGTGCAGGTGTTGTCAGGCCACGGCTGTTTCGGCAAGCACCTGCACCGGATCGGGAGGGAGGAAACCCCGGCGTGCCACGACTGCGGCGCGGCGGAGGACACGGCTCAGCACACCCTCGAGGTGTGCCCGGCTTGGTCTGAGCCGCGCCGCAGTCTAACAGCGGAGATCGGACAGGACCTCTCGCTTCCCGGCGTGGTCAACGCCATGCTGGAGAGTGAGGAGTCCTGGGCAGCTGTCGCCTCTTTTTGCGAGGATGTCATCTCGCAAAAGGAGGCGGCGGAGCGCGCGCGGGAGGACGACCCTCTCGCTGCGCCGCTCCGCAGGCGCAGAAGAGGTCGGAGAAGACGCCGTCTTCTCCCTCCTCATGGTGGTGATGGGCGGGCGATAGGCGCGGGGGCGCCTCCGCCCGCATTGCACTCCACACCACCCTCGCCGGTCATTCCTAGCCCTCCCCCTGAACGGGGAGGACTTGAGGGGCCCGCCGCTTTAGGCGGGTTGTCGTCGGAGGAGGACTGGACGCTGACGCTAAGGCTGCGCCGATCTCCCAGTCCTCTTCCACTCGGACGACGCGGGAATGCCGCTGGGTCGTTTTAGTGGGTATACCGGGTCAGCCCGGGGAGTCCCACATACCCCTCCCGTTCCCCCGACGGGAGGGTATGCGTAATGCATTTTTTCCCAGATTAAAAAAAAAAAAAAAAAAAAAAAAAAGGTAGAACGGGGCGCAGAGCGCGGCTTGGTTTGCCGTCGGCCAATCGGAGCGCAGCGTGAGCGCTTCGTTTGTTTGCACCCCGGACATGTCTAGACTTGCTCGCGCTCTGTGCCCTCTTACAATAGTAAATTGCATTTTCGTGTCATTCTATTTTTTTTTTTATGTATTCGGTACAAATGCATTGTTTCTATGGTATGCTGGCGGACTAAGCATCAATAACCTGAATGACTAATAGAGGTACTCGTATATTAATTAAATTGTCAAATTCCGTACTGCACGAGCAGTTCGGTAACTTTGTATTGTACTAGGCTCAGCCCGCGGCTAGGTGTCATTGAACACCTATGACGGGAATAGGTGAGGTGAGTAGGTGCGAGAAGAATGACAAGCAAGATATAAATGTGACCACTTACCTCACTTTGCATATTCCGCTCTCGGCACCCGTCCTCACTGCCCGTATCGCGATCAGCTACGCCGTAGCAGAGCGGTCCTCTAGCGCTACGCCCCTCGTAGCGCACCGACGCGACGTCACTGACGATCGCCCCGCCTCCTCGTAGCAGTGCTGCGTGAGTGCTACACTTTGTGCTACGGACCTTGCTACGCGCTCATGGACACATTGCTACGCCATTTAATCGGCTACGAGTGTACAAACAAACCCATGTAGTCGATTCAACGATCGCGTTTTTGGCCCCTAATTCTAGGTTAAATCCACTTTCAGTGGAACTTGAGGGATACCTTACGGTGCCAATGAAACCACGTGGTATGGACCCAAAACACCAGCCTAGCCCCCAGGGCTCGGCTAAGTCGGAAGAGCTTTGGTAAGCGGCCGTGGGGATCTCCTAGTCGCGGCCACTGTCAACTCCCGTTTCCTTTCAGCTGCACCCGGTGACGGTTGGGTGTGTCTACCCCTTCGGCACCGGATCTGTCAAAAGACCTATAGTGCCCCGCTGCACATTAAGATTGGCAGTGGTTTGTGGCTCAACCTAGGTACTCACCTCCCTCTTTACACCCGACAGGGAGGGTACTCATCCCCGCGCTCTCCATCCCGTGGAGTTTGGATTACTGGCCCTTCAAGCTTACACAAAGTTGTGTTGCCGGCGGAGTTTGTTAGGGCATTTCTTCGCGCTTGTGGTAACACTAGGAAACGCTCACGGGAAGGGAGTTTTTGGGGAGTTGTATGCTCGAGAAGCCGCGATTCACGTGACCCCTCGAGGCGTTTTTTTTTATTTATTTATTTCAGACAAGTAACATAGAAAAAAATACACATATCTTCTGCCAAACTACTGTACAGTTTGTCGGCAGTGTTCTCGTGGATCGGTACAGTTTAACCCAAGTAGGTACTTATCGACTACTTTATACTTACTACTACTACATTACTTTGAACAAAAATACTTATTAATATAATAAAAAAGGGGCATGAGTCAGGTCTTGCCCACCAGGCTGGCAACGCATGCACACAACGCAATCGTCCGGAACGCCACCGCACCCCCCCACTGCGAGATAGCTACGCAGCGCGAGCGAGACGCCGTGACAGCCGCCCGAGATCGGCCACACAAGCCAAGAGGCCCACAACAACAACAAGCCGTGCGTGCATGCCAGACTGGCCGGCCCGCGCCTGCCTCATACTCGTAAAGTCATTACATAACTATAGCAGCCAAACAAAGGTAAACAATCTCGATGTTACTCTTTACACAGACAAATTTCAAAGAAATAAATAATCGTTATTTTTGCATTTAAGTACCTACCTACATTGATTTTAGTTGCATTACATTTCTAAACTGAGTGTTAAAATAATAAAGAATAAAGAGACACATCAAGACTGCTCACAGACTGTTGACAGCATAGGTCTAACGCTAAGGACACAAACCCAAATAGTGCTTACGCAGGACATTCTTTAAGACATTTTTGAAAACTGAAATTCATTTAACAATGTTGGAATTAGCCATCGCTGCGTCCTTTGACCGAAATAATTATTTACGTTAGGGACTACATATCTGTTTCTCTGTGTCGCTTTACGAGTTGGCCGGTTATACACTCTCTTAATCTTGTATATGTTTTTATTGTGGTGTGCTAAGATTATACTTAACTTGACTTTTTTTTGTATAGGTAATATTTTACAAATTTTAAATAACTTTTCGTACTCCTTAATTATATTGTCTTTAGTTGCCTTATTTGCTAGTATTTTTAATAGTCTAATTTGCATTTATTTTATTTTATTTAAATGTACCGGAAACGTCAGTTAATTAGTTTCCGCGGACGCGGTCGAGTGCGGACGCATTATTCGTAATTTACCCAAAAAAAATGGTGGGTTAATTCATAAAAAATTGATTCGTATTGTTGTCGTACAACTAATAAACTAAAGTACCAAAGTGGAGTGAACTTTTTTCGCTGATTTTATTCGCAATCGCGAGTGCAATATCGTGCGCGCTAGCAAGGCTAAAGTAAGCTCTTCACCTCCTCGGGAGAAAAAGACAGGCTGCGCGCGACAAATAATTCGTCCTTGTCGCACTTCTGTGAAACGTGGAGCGCTTGGCATTACACTCACACATCCACGTAATTTTTGATTAATAGTAATTCAAAAATAATGGAGAAAAAGTGCGGCGCTTGTAGTTCAACTATAACAGATAACTTCTTTATGGAATGCTCAAATGAAAAATGCATGAAAGCTTATGATTTAAATTGTCTCAAAATTAACCTAGATGCTTTTAAAACATTTACCCTAGCATATAAGAAGAAATGGGTATGTCCAGAGTGTGTTTGCTTAAATCCGAAGCGCGAAAATATAGATACGCCGGTCAGAGGGGATTCCACCAGACTACACACAACCATAACACCGGATAATGTAAACTCCCAACCAGGAACCCGGGTCCAATTCTCACCTACAATTTCAAGCGACGTGGATTTCGTGTTGCTGGATGAACTTAGGCAGTTTCGATTGGACATTATGGCCCGCTTGGACTCTCAGGCAAATGCGATTACGCTCATGCAAGATCAATATACGCAAATAAAAAAAGATCTTGACAAATTAGTTTTAATTATAATAATAATAATAATTTATTTCAGATTTCTCCATATAAATTGTAAGTAACACAAAAATACTTAAAAACTAGTGTTAGTAAACAAAACAAATGGAGTATGACAAAATATTACAGATTTTGGGAGAATCCGACACCAGAACGCATACAACATGCTATTTTACTGCGTGCAGTCGTATCCAGCGCTCAAGCATCGGACAATCCCACCTGTCCGTCAGTACGCTCAAGATGCTGTTGGAACTAGCTCGCACGCGAGTCAGGGTCGAGGTGCAACGTTTACGCATGATTGTCGCAAAACTGTCGACGTCGGCCTCGGCAAACATGCCGGAGGCACTGTAATACCGCGGCAGTCCCATCAGCATCCTAAACGCATTATTGTACTGCACCCGCAGGTCACTGTATGCCCTCTGCAAATAGCCAAGCCACAGGCTGCACGTGTAAAATAATAATAATAACGACGAATAATAATAATGACGGTGATAGAAGAAAAAGTCAACCTACAATTAGCTCGCAATGTCCTATCTCAGACATCATCCAACGTCGTCCCACCACCGGAAGAGGCATCCACTAGCTCTCACTCTACATTTGCTGAAGCCGTTGGTCAAAATAAAAACAAAAAACTTAAAAAAATAACAATACGCATAATCAACCAACCGCCGAAATCCATAATGTAAACAAGTGTGGGGCCACGAAATCTGCTACTACGGTACTTGAAACACAGGCGAGTTATACTGGCGCCCCAGACGTTATTGAACAGTCGGAGCGGGAAGAAGAAACTGGCTGGACTACTGTACAATATAAAAAACCTAACCGTTTTTCTAAAAATGTGACTATTGGAAGAAATACGGAAATTAAAGGAGTAGTTGCTATGGAAAGAATGAAATATCTACATGTATGGCGCTTGCATCCGGAAACCACACAAGAAGCTATTACTGATTACATAAAAAACCTTTGTGGGCCTGAAGCACCTATGAAAATTGAGAAGATCAAACATAAAACAGCACGAGATTACTCGTCTTTATTATAGGCGTATCCGAAAAGCACTATACCTTGCTGAATAATGCGGAAGTATGGCCACTAAACGCTGAATTCAATGAATGGATTTGGTTTCGTAAACAACCCAACAGCCCGCTCCATAAGTAATAGTGTTATTTAAATATATTACCAAAATGTTAGGGGTTTCGAACTAAGCTAGACTACTTCAGAAATAATTTAATGGCATCCGCCTCGGACTTACTCGCTATTACAGAGTCTGGCTGCAGTGAATCCATACAAGACGCGGAAATTTTTCCACCCGGATATAATATATTTGTCGGAGTCGGTTGTCAATCACAATAGTGGGTAATCACCAAATCTTATTAGAAATTGATTTTCGTATTACTAATCGGAGTGTTTTTTACTATCAATTATTGTCTCATAAATCGTAACTTAATTTATTAAGTACTACTAGTTGATTTTTGGCAACTTATTTCGATAAGTGTGACCGTTAGTTTTGTTTATGACAGTTGATGAATATGATGGCATGTTGCTTTAATTTTAAAATGATTTACTTTGTTATTGTCTACTTACGACAATTATTCTTGTATAATTTGATTATTTTCTAATGTAAATCTTATTAGATTTAGCACATTTTGTATTTAGTAAACGCGTGACGTACTTCCGTACGTCAACGGACAGAGTTGTCGGGGAGGGATTGCAAAGTGGGGAAATCGTCCTATAAAACAGCCTACACTCGGTAAGCTAGTCAGTCGGTCTTCGGATTCGACTCGATACAGAGCTCCCCTGCTCCCGACAAAACTGTCGGTTTACTTGTTACAGCGCTGCTGTATATTGCACATAGCTGTATTTGATACACTTTGTGTTTTGGTGGCTTGGCCATTATACGAACTGAGACCCTAAAAAGTCTGTTCGCCCTACTGTTTTATTACCTTTTTACCTGCTTAATCTTTTTTCTATTTACCATTTATATTGTGTACCTTTTGTATTGTGTATGGTGTTTTAATTAGTGCCTACTTTAATAAAAACATTGTATCTGGTTATACAGTCTTGTTTATCCCAATAAAATGGGAACTACAAACCCTGACGATATACCCCTCGGCACTCCTGATCCTACATATTTATTTATTTATTAAAACTTGATGCACTAGTAAAAAATACTGTACAAAGGCGGACTTAATGCCTTAGGCATTTACATATTACGATGTGATCGAGCGGATGGTCGAAAGCAAGGCGGCGCGCTTCTCGTGGCCACACACCGGTTTGAGCTGCGACAACTACCTATCTTGGACGCGTCGATAGACACTAGTGTGTTCGAAATGGTTTGTGCAACGGTACATTTAAATAAACGTTTTTTGTTTGTGTTTTGTGTTGTCTACATTCCGCCAGGTAGTTCGGAAAATGATTACATGTTGTCATTTAGAATAATAGAAAAATTGTGTGATAGGTATGGAGAAGTTATTGTAATTGGTGATTTTAATTTGTATTCTAGTCCTGCTAATATTAGTAATTATTTCGAATGTTTTTTAGCATATTGCGAGTTCACTCAAAGTAACACAGTACCCAACCATTTAGGTCGTCAGTTGGATTTGGTGCTGAGTGCAGGCATTAGCGGAGGAGTGACGGTGGTAGCAGCGGATGAGGCGCTGGTGCCGGTCGACGCGCACCATCCGCCGCTAGCGGTTAGCGTGCGCCCCGCCTCCGCCCTGCTGACGTACCCCGCCGTCGCCCGCGTTTCTAGTTCACATCATATTAGACCACAGTGGAATTTTTTTTTTTTTTTTTACTGAACATAGGCACGCGTTTGACCACTATCTCACCTGATGGTAAGTGATGATGTGGTCGAAGATAGAGCACGCTTGCCTAGAAATAACCTATTCACTCTTGATTTAAATTGGAATAAGGTAAATAGTTAGATATATACTCTCGCGGACTTTTTTGTAGATGGAAGAGTTCGTGGCTAAATAATAACAGACGCACGGGTCGATCTTCAAGGTTAAGCAACGCTTGCCTAGGTTGGTCTGTGGATGGGTGACCATCTTAACATACCGAGTTTCCTCCGTGCCTCGGAAAGCACGTTAAGCCGTTGGTCCCGGCTGTCATTTGTAGATCTTTGGCAGTCGTTTCGGATTGTCAGAAGCCAGTAAATCTGACTCCAGTCTTGCCAAAGATGTACCGTGTTACCCAGGTAATAGGTTGTGGAGGTCTGAAAGGCAGCCGCTCTACGTAAAGCACTGGTATTCAGCTGAACCCGGTTTGACTGGTAGCCGACCCCAATGTAGTTGGGAAAAGGCTAGGCAGATAAGTGGAATTGGAATAAGGCTGATTTTCAACTGTTATATTCTAGGATTCTTTCCATTGACTGGAGTATGATGTACGGAATGCATGATTTAGAAGAAGTGTTGAACTTCTTTTATGATAATATTAATTGTACTATTAATGGGTGCGTACCCCGGAAAAAGCTTAGTAGTGGTATGGTATACGAGAGATATAATAACAAATATACAAATTAAAGCCAGACTTTACAAAAAATTAAAAAAAAATAAGTTGGATAATGATTATCACAAATTTGCGGAATGTAGAACTCGTGTAAAAAAGTTAATAGAAACTGCGCATATACAACATAAAAATAAAATTCAGTATCAATTTGTAAAGGATCCGAAATCGTTTTGGCAGTATATACGATCGAAAAGAAAAACACTAAATAAGCAGAGCATCATAAAAAAAGGTCAACATCTATCAGATGATGAGTGTGCTGTGCAGTTCGCTGACTTTTTTGAGTCTGTGTACAGCAAGGAGCCACCCAAACTTGACGCGTGCGCGGCGGCAGCGGAGGTCGGCGCGACCAGTGCACGGGTACACATTGAGACGCCGAGTCTAGCGGAAGTTCAGCAGGCGCTTGGGAGTCTCAAGCCAAAACGTTCGTCTGGCTCAGACGGGATACCAGCGTTTCTGTTCCGAGACTGTGGGAGGGTACTAGCGGAGCCATTACTTCACATTTTTAATGCATGTTTACAACAAGCCACGTTCCCTCAAAGGTGGAAGATCACGCGCGTTGTTCCAGTTCCTGAAGGAAAACCAAGTTCAGATACCTGTAATTATGGACCAGTGGCTGTACTCTCCACGCCTGCTAAAGTACTCGAGTCGGCTATTCAGCGCTCCGTTCAGGAACAAATGCGTGCGCGTCTGTCAGATGCGCAACATGGGTTCCGACCTGGATGCAACACTGCTACAAACCTTATTAACTTTATGGTGCAGGCAGTAGACTCGGGGGTACAGGTAGATGCTACGTACTTCAATTTTAAAAAGGCATTCGATACGGTGGATAATGACATCTTGTTAAGGAAGCTTGCGAAAATTGGATGTACACTACCTCTGCTACAGTTCTTCGCTAGCTATATGAAGGATTGCCAGCAATATGTTGACTACAATGGCTGTGTATCTTAACCGTATTACACGAGATCGGGCGTGAGCCAGGGCAGCAATGTAGGGCCTCTCGAGTTTATTGTGATGATAAATGACTTGCCGGAAGTCGTCAGACATGTTACTTGTTTATTGTTTGCGGATGATCTGAAATTGCTGCTCGAGGTTCGGGATCACTCGGATTGTGAACGCCTACAGGAAGACATTAACAGAGTAGTCGAATGGAGCAATGACAATAAAGTGCATTTTAATGTTGCTAAATGTTCGGTGATGTCGTTCACTCGCGCGCGATCTCCCTTGAGTTATCAGTACAAGGTTGAAGATGTGCCGATGCAACGAGTGTCTCAGGTACGAGACTTAGGGGTAGTCTTCTCTCAGGAACTAACCTTCCGTGAGCATATCAATAAGATATGTAAGAAGGCATACAGAAACCTAGGTTTCGTACTCAGGCAGTCCCAAGGATTAACCAACATCACGACACTAAGTGTACTATATTTCGCATTAGTCAGAAGTCACCTCGAACATAGCGCATTCATTTGGGCTCCTCATGAGGCGAAATATAGTGTTATGCTGGAACGTATCCAAAATAAGTTCACGAGACACTTGTATTACAAGCTGTATGGGGTATATCCATTATACCCATTGATGTACCCTACACTATTTGTTCTGGGTATGGTAGGGTATAACACTCTAAGAGTACGACGGGAGTTTTCGCTCGTAGCGTATGTAGTAAAACTACTACGTGGCGTGGCGCATAACCCGGGACTGCTGCGACACCTACAGCTGTGCGTGCCCGACCGATACGTGTGGAGGCGGCAACGCCTGCCCTTGCTCGCTGTGCCTGCAGCCAGGACCAACCTACTGGCGAGAACTCCTCTCACTAGAGCCAAACGCGTGGTGAATGAGGTTCACTGGATTGGATTGGTTGATGTATTGTGGTGCAACTCGAGTGAATTCGCAAAAGTTACACTATATGTAATAAGTTATTATTATTCCATTTATTCATTCATATATACATACTAATTACATTTTTAAATCTATATATATAAAAATGAATCCCTATTTCCCTTGGTCATCGCATCACGCTTGAACGGCTGAACCGATTTCGATATATTTTTTGTTGTTGTGTTCGTTCTGGTCACGAGAAGGTTTTAGGCTTTATATTATCACGCTATGTGCTTTGGAGGATGAGCAATATTCAAAAATGTCCGTTTTAACGAGAGGCACAAGGTTCGATCCCCAGCCAGCAACAGCTATTATTTTTGTATTTATTTTGTCTTTTGAACTTTATTTTTACACCAAAGTATTGTCAAAAAAATAATAAAATGGGTTCTTTTGCATTTAAAATAACATTTAAATTTATATTTCACATTTTGCCAAACAGTTTAGTGGGGGATTGTTATAAAAACCACAACTTTGCAGATACTTATGCGTCTAACCTTAGCAATTTTATCATCACGCTATACTTTCAAGGAGCTGAGCAGCGAAAAACCATGACATAAATAACATCGGCTATTTCAATTATTTGTCAACGGTTCTCATAGACCATAGGTTTAGAGACTGCCTTTATAACAACTTGGTGTGGGTTCGAATCCACAATTGATTATTTTTTAATTTTGTACATATTTTAAATTATTAATTTCCTTTCTTTTTTATTTGATTTTTATACATTGATAACATGTTATTATAGTATTTTGTATTTTTTTTGGCATTTATCTATGCCAAAATATAATAGCCCACATGTTAAATGATAATTAACAGAACGTATCACGTTCAAAAGTACAAAACCAACGTAAATAACATTTGCACATAAACCGGATAGGAATTGTGGCAATTCTCATGCTGTCTTAGGTCAATAGATGGTAGTACTTTTAAGACGTCTGAAAAAAAGTGATTCTTTTAATACCTTAAAAATATCGTTCTGAATGAATTCCTATTAATATAAATAAAACAAACTCAGAACTAATATATAGACAGTTCAGATTTCATAGATGGCGTTATGTATTTGATCTCATTTTTTTAAATCGTCAACAGGCGTCCGCTTACATTTGCTAAGCTTAACTTGAGTTGCTCAAAAATGAATCTTTACGGGTCTAGGGCCTGGGGTCACGCCACCCGCGAGCAGCTGGCGAAGTCTCATGGTAGAAAGAGTCACGAAAAGAGTTGAATTGGATTGGTTATTCGGATGTCTAACTGGGTTCTAATAACTTAAATCGTTTCTATTTAATTTCCCGATTCGAAATAAATTGAGAATTAACTTGATTCATCAAGTAGTTTCTTAACTTAGTAGTTTGAAGAATAGCACCATTCATATAGCGCAAAATAATATTAGCATTGGTACTAAAGGTCAAATATGCAAACATACGGCCTTTTTTATGGCCCGACGCTATAAAGAAGGCTGTTAAAGGCAGCATGCACAGAGCGGTCCACACTGCAGAAGACCGCATAGATACGCGGCGTGTAAGGTCGCGATCCTCAGCATTCCAAGAACGACGGAGAAGAAGAAAAATGCGAACATGCTCATTATTTTACGAATACTGATAAAAATTGCCGATGGCAACACCACAATCAAGAGATGGTTAAGTTATTTTAGAAGATAGCCTATGTTGTCCGTTTTTCAGCAATAATTCATTACTTCTGTGAACGGGAAATCCACTGACCAAGCAGACCATTACGACACGGATAATATTGACAATAATTGGGATAAATAAGGAAAATATGCCCATTAAAACGCAAAGGAACAAAATGATATTACCATCCGATCAAATTTTATGATTTCTATTTAAATAATTAATTTATAAAAAACTTTGC
Organism: Lacanobia oleracea; assembly: GCA_950371165.1. Lineage (NCBI taxonomy): Eukaryota > Metazoa > Arthropoda > Insecta > Lepidoptera > Noctuidae > Lacanobia > Lacanobia oleracea. The sequence continues at coordinate 18,378,627 of OX493411.1, read as the reverse complement.
AAAGGCACTTGGCCGAAAGGCACACGTATCCAACAAACTGTCATAGTAGCTGAAATAAGATTTCGGTTGATTGCTCCGGCATGGCTGTAAACTGTTCAATTCCCAGTTAAGCAACAGCTCAGGGCCAAAAACTATCCGTTGTGGGTTGCACCCTCCAATGGATCTTTTTTTTTTTTGGGACAAGCCCGCCACACATTCCCAACCACTGCAACTCCTGAAAGCCAGAATCAACAGTGGCGACCACCAGAAAAACGCTGAGCCAATGAAACCCGACGAGTCCCGGAGAAACGATTCAAGTGTCTTGGATCCTGCAACGAAATTAATCAGAAAAGTACAGCGGAGGAGTAGGAAAAAAAATATATATAATTTCCACTTCCCTCCGTATCAAGCAGGAGACAGAATAGAACTAGGCCAATAGGCACCAAGGGACAAATACAACTGGGTTAAGCCCAGTTGCCAAGCACCACGGATTATATCTTACCACTTAAACTAATGAGTCCTAAATTGTGAGCTACTTTTGATTCCAGTAATAGGTATGGCAAAATCGCTTGAACGCACGGAAATTTGTTCTGGTTTCAACAAGGTCCGTATAGTAAACTACCCCAGATGTAACCGTAATACTATCTAACATAATATTGCGTTCAGTTTGCCAAAGACTACACTCCCATAAGATGTGATGTGCGGATTGTTCGTATTCATGGTCAGCTGTAGAACATTGACATAAAGGCGAGGCCACAAGCTTAAAGAAAAATAATTTACTCTTAAAATTGCCATGACCTGTGAGAAATTGGGCAACACAGTGATCCACCTCCAGCCATGTCCTGTCCAGCCGCTTACGAACAGATGGAAAAAACTGGTGGAGGTGACGGCCTTTGATGGAATTTTCCCACCTTCATTGCCACTCGGATAAAAGTTCCTCCCAGACATCAGTCTGGGGTTTTAGTACTCTAGAGATCTTAGCACGGCCGCGTTGCGGTAAGAACTCTGGGTCCGTAATCTTTCTAGCGTAGTAGTACATTGCAGCACGCCGCTGCACTTCTAGATCGACTGGGAGAACACCCGCCAGCACTGGTCAGGCTTCAGTACTAACCTCTAACTAACTCCAGTGGATCATGGGAAACTATAGATCCCCAGGCAATGATGCCAGAGACGAATTTTGCGAAGAGAGTTTCCGAGACGGTACTGCTGGACCTATACTCACTTCTCCTCTTACCTTTCTCACTGATTCGTTCATGAATTTGCCAGAGATCAACTGATCTTTAAGACAACAGATGGACACCGTCTACAAATTACAGTGCAGCCTATACATGCGACTAACTCAGCGACTTCTCAACCCAAGTAGAAATACCCTCCGAATAATAATAGGTATTATTACGGGTCCTTTCCCCATAAAAAAATATCTTTTCAACATCGGCACTGCGGCACGATGGATCGATGATTTAAAAAAGGTGGCTGGCAGTGGATAGACGTGGACTGCACAAGACCGGGATGGTTGGCGCTTTGTGGGAAGCTTACATTTAACAGTGAATGGCAATTGACTGAATTGATGACGATGATGATAGTCGCCATAGACAGCCCAATGTACAGAGGTTGCTTCGATACCGAGAAATCAGTAGCCCACTTAATTCTGGAAATTAGGCCTTTGCTACCCGTCGTGCAAAATTCTTCGGAAAGATGAGGACACTGAGTGAAACCTATATGCGTAGCTTCGCTGGGTAACCTTGCCTGGACTCCTAAGCACAACGGCCCGAATGGGAGTCTAAGTGCGGATAACGAAATCTCAACTGTACTCTCTCCGTTGCGTCTCAGTCTTTCCTTCTGGATAGAGTTTTCCATTTCAACTTTATGTAGCTCTACCCTAGCAACTTTTACTTCAAATTAAAACGTTTCTCATTACGAAAAATGACTAAGGTTGGTCGGCGTTTTGAATAGAAGAGGTGATACAGCATTTCCCTTGCATTCTAAGGGGGTCAAGCAATGCCAGAAGTTGACTGTTCGTGTATCTTATGCCACAATGGTTGCTGATCGCCCACAATGGGCCTCATCAGAAGGCTTAAAGTCACTCAAAGGGAGTGGAGTGAATGGAGAGGGCAAAGCCTTGAGTTTCGTTGCGTGATCGAATCAGGAATAATAATATTCGTAGAGAACCTAGGTTACCGACATAGCCCGAAGCATCGCCAAACTAAAGTGGCAGTGGGCAAGGCATATTACTCGCAGACCCGACGGTCGATGAGGCTGGAAAATTCTGGAGTGACGACCGCGTACCAGAAGACGCAACGTTGAAAAGCCTCCCTGTTGTTGTTGTTGTTGTTGTTGTTGTTGTTGTTGTTGTTGTTGTTGTTGTTGTTGTTGTTGTTGTTGTTGTTGTTGTTGTTGTTGTTGTTGTTGTTGTTGTTGTTGTTGTTGTTGGTGTTGTTGTTGTGTGTGTAGTTGAGGTGGACCGATGAAGATCGCGGGTAGCCGATGGATGCGAGACGCGCAAAACCGGTCGTTGTGGCAACGCTTGGGTTTTGCGGCTGATATGATGATATCTTATCTTAGCGATCTTACCTAGCAACATCAAACAATATGACATACACGCAAACGAAGTCACGTGCAACAGCTATCTTTTTCTAATCTTCTAATGTATAAAAATCTCGGATCACAGTGTTTGTTATCGAAATCCTCCGAAATGGCTTGACCGATTTATATGAAATTTTTTTGTTAATTAGTATGGCAAAACAACGTTTGCCGGGTCAGCTAGTATTTCTATAAAAATACAAAAAACATTTAAAAATATAAAAAATAGTAACCCACCGGTATCGGGAACAGGGTCCAAGCTACCGGTGGTCAGGACTTCTGAGAGAGGAACCTCCTAACGATGCGCGCCGTGTCCAGGAGTACTGCTTTCTGGATCAAGCCCTTGATCCAGCTGCCCAACGAGAGCCTCTTGAGATGTTGGTCGAGGCTCTTGGCAATAATGCCATTGGCCGTCACGATTATTGGCACAATAACTGCTGTGTTCACATCTCACAAACGACAACCTCGCGAGCCAAGTCAAATACTTCGTTTGTTTATCTTTCTCTAACTTCACAAGGTTCTCGTCATGAGGGACTGCTATATCAACAATCATTGCGCGACGCTCTAGTCGGTCTATCACCACTATATCAGGCTTATTGGCAACAATAGTCCTGTCAGTGATGATAGACCGATCCCAATACAATGTGCAACTACCACTTTCGAGAACTGGGTCGGGCACATACCTATAGTACGGTACTTCCGATTCCACAAGATTGTATTTAAGAGCAAGTTGCTGGTGGATAATCCTGGCTACAAGGTTGTGCCTGTGCAAATAGTCTCCGTTAGCCAGACTAGAACAACCGGAAATAATGTGGCGGATGGATTCCCCGGGCCGGTGACATGCCCGACATATGTCAACCGTACCGTCCTTCACAATGTATTTCCGGTAGTTATTAGTCATCATAACTTCGTCCATAATTGCAAAGACAAAACCTTCGGTTTCCTCGAAGAGGTCACCAAAACGAAGCCAGGTAGACATTTTTCTTAGTAAACATTTTTCTTAAGAGCTATGTTAGTTGGAACATAATACAACCAATTATATATTTTTCTTAAAAACTACAATTTTCCCGTCACTATTCCCACCCAGTGTGCCTGTATGGGACAGTCATGGCGGGATGCAATCATTTGCAAAATGCTGTTGGTGCTACCGCGCAGTCTTTGAAATAATGACGCCGTTTGGTTCGTCGTCTTGTCGATTGATGATGTAGGTAATTGCCAAATGCCGACTCAAATATCTATAGATTGACTGATTTTATAGACATATCAATTTACGGATATTCGAAGTGGCCTTTCGGCGCGTTTGTTTGGTGTTTTGTAATGTTTGTGTGATTTGCAAAATTTAAATAGCATCATTGAAAAGATGGTGGTGTGAGTATACTAAGTATATAGGATTGTTTTATTTGTATATTAAATCTACACGCCTATCTTTCTGTAAGAATATCTGCAATATGGAATCGTAAAAGTTTTATTTCCGTAAGAAGGTTTTTTTCTATTGAAATCGTGGAAAGATCTGTAAGTCGCTGCTGGCCTTGTGTATTTCTTAAGTAGGTGTGTATACGTATTAGCGACGAGAATGACCTTTCGGTTGAAGCACTGCTCGCGGGAACTGTAACAATTAATTTTGCCAAACGCAGTACTTCGGGAAAAACTGTATTAATGTTATTTTCGTAAAAATGTTCTATAATTTTGTAAATACTAAGGTTTTTGAATTCGGCACATTTATAAACACATTTGAACTCATTGATAAGGCGGTCTAAGTTAAAGTCGTATAATTTATAAACATTTACGAATTGCGATACTAATTCAACCGGAAAATTGACATTATATTTATTGAAATTTTCGCATAAAAGTAGTCCAAAAAAATTTAACTCTTTCAGATTTTCATATCGGTCGCGACATTCGATGGATATATTGTCTATAATTTCAATAAAAATCCGCTTAAAATTGCTTTTCGCGTCCACAACATTACGTTTTTGTTTTGGCGGCCCTGTGATTATTTTTACGCCTTCAAAAATTAATTCAAACCTAGATCTGAATGATTCCAAAAACGATTCAAAGTCCCTAATTTTTTTAATGCAATAAGTCACATCTGATGTCTTTTTTTGCATAATTTCGTAAAGCACATCAGTTTCTGCGAATATTTGGTTAAACACATGAAGTAAAAACTGGAATTGAAAGTCTTTTAAATTGTGTAACAAATACGAAACTTGACTTAATGTCTCACCATCCCATATTTTATTTTATCAATACACACACCATCTGAACAACTTTTACAGACAATATTATACATTTTTCACTCTAATCACAATGTTAAAATCCTAAATATCTGATAGCGTAAGTCACAAACTGTTCCATCACACCACACATCAAACAAACAATATGGCTACTATTGAATATTGAAATTACGTATTAAAAAGGAAAATTAATACGACAGTAAAATGATGGCCATCTAAATATATAAAATTCATTGCAACAATGTTACTTCTTAAAATATTCGCATTGCATAGCAAACTTTCGTCGGAAATGTTCGGCAAGGATCGTAATTTTTCGTGTTAGCTTTAAGAATAACTAGAACAAGACACTGGCTTTTCATGCAGTTGTGTGCGTGATTTTTGTCATTGTGTGTCAGCAAAGCCCACGTAGCTATAGGAACACACACACATAAAAATACGCATGACCACGAGTTTCCACGGAGCACACATACAAAACATTCAGAGATCAATAGTTTGTGTCTTTGTCGTGGCAAAGGCGAGGTGGCGCTAGTGCAGTAAACTGTATCGGTCTTAATGATAACACCGGCACTCGATAGGTGGAGCTGATTTATGATTTTTATGTTGTTTTGTTTATTGATAAAATAATATTAGGTCTATTATCAGAACTAGGGTAGGCAGTGTCTTTCTGTCTTTATGAAAGGCACGCGACTGACCCCAACAGCATCCTGAAAGCATTATTATACTGAATACGCAGGACGTTGAAGGCTCGCTGCGTATACCGAACCCACAGGCCGCTCGAGTAAGTATTTTTTAACTAGGTATAAGGTGTAGATTTAGGATTTTGTTAGTAAGGCCACTCTGTCGCATTGGATCATAGATCTGTAATGACAGTGTAGGTAAGATTGTTATAAATAAATAAATAAAATGAGCAGCCACCCCGTAATTTACTGTTGCATCTGCAAGTGCGTGGTAAAGAATGTACAGTATTCGCTTACTAACTCATCATCATCATCTGCCTAGCCTTTTCCCAACTATATTGGGGTTGGCTTCCAGTCAAAGCGGATTCAGCTGAATACCAGTGTTTTACGTGGAGCGGCTGCCTACCAGACCTCCGCAACCCATTGGGTAACACGGTATTTCTTGACAAGACTGGAGTCAGATTTACTGGCTTCTGACAATCCGTAACTGCTAAAGATCTACAAATGACAGCCGGGACCAACGGCTTAACGTGCTTTCCGAGGCACGGAGGAAACTCGGTATGTTAAGATGGTCACCCATCCACAGACCAACCTTGGCAAGCGTTGCTTAACCTTTAAGATCGACCCGTGCGGCTGTTATTATTTAGCCATGAGCTCCTCATTCGCTTACTAACTATATATTTTAAATTATTTAGTTTACCTAACACTGAGCGCAGTCTACTACACACCGTGTCTACATGTGTCCCAAGAAAACTTCTCATCAATTGTTAGTCCTAGGTACTTAGGTAGTAGGCGTAGGTACGGGTATAGTTACTTCATTCCCAAACCCCACTTCTTCCTCCGCCATGCAGGCCCTTCTGGCCGAAACCTCACTATCCTACGGGATACATGGTCTTTTGGCTTTTTGCCTTAAGATTGTGAGGGAGGCAGATCCCACCCATGCCGAGAAGTACAGCAGTCAGTTCATGTCAGACTCCAAGACCTAAACCCAAAAATGCCCATAAAGGGCCGTCCATCCTCGGCCGCTACAGGGACCTCCTCAAGTCCCACCAGGACCTAGTCACTGTACCCCCTCAGGGCCCCCCTCAAAACGACATCGCTGATATCAGAAATGTCTTTGACAGCCGGGTGTCCCCCTCCATCACACCAGTCCCCACTAACATGGACTTTGATGAAGAGTCCGACTCCCAGGGCCTGGATTACTCTCCATTATTTATTGTACTTTTTGTATGAGAAATTATAATATAATGACAAGCGGAAGGGAGTGTCAGACTCTTACTGACTAAAACCCACCCGTGTTCCTTCAAATGCCTAGACTACACGCCCGGTGACCGCATTCTGCCGAACAATGATGATCTTTTACTAATGATGGTCGTTTTAACCGATTCGGCTGCAGCTCGTATTCAATCAACGACTAGTGTAAACGGGTTTTCGGTTAGTCGTATTCGACCACAGCCCGTATTCGGTCACGGACCAGTGTAAACAGGTTTTCGGTGATCCATTTTCAGTAAGTTGTAAACAGTTTTCAGTAACCGCACATGGCTGATTTGTTGAAATACGCCACAACAGTCGGCAGTATATTCATCATGCTCCCCTAGAAGTCACTGCTTGCGGTAGCGTCGGGGTCGAGTTACCTCCTTCCCTCAAACATGGCGAGGTTGTAATGGCTGATCTTTGCATTTTTTTATTGTTTAACTATAGATGTCGGCTTTCGACCTTTGCTTGTGGTTCCAGTCAGAATCCCACTGATAGATTATACCATTGCACGTGTAAGCGGGTACACCATTTATGCCTGGAGGCTTAATTTGTTTGGTTTACTCGTTGAGTTTGTTTGCTTCTGATGGCTTAATTTATAGTGCTAGCTAACAAGTGTCAACTGATTTCATTTAAATTGACTTAACTTATTGGATATATTATTTTTTCCGTGTACTACTAAATAAATTCAAGTTCTTAAAACTTAGCAGACAGATTTGTTGCCGGGGAGTTTGTTGCGCCCCTTCTTCTTCCCAGCTAAAGCACTAGGAAGTGGTGACGGGCGGGCGTTTCGGAGGACTGTCTAAGAGTAAGATTGACGTTCAAAAAGAACTAACACACGCCTAATTTGAGTTAACTTTTGACTTTGAACTAGAACCTAGTTGCGATGTTGACAGAATCGCACTGCTGATTACTCGTTTTCTTCTTCCATCCCTTCCTATTAACCGTGACGCTATCACTGACTCACTTTTCGTCCATATCATTTAACCGCACACAATCCATCCATCTGTTCTTTGCCTCTCTCTATCCGTCCCTCACAGTGATGTTCATAGCACTTTAAGCCACTCATTAGATGCACGAACCAAGACAAGCAATTATTTTTGATTGTATAAAGTATTACTTAATAAGATAGAGGAAAGTGGGAAAAGATGGGGTAGTGAGGTAAGACGGGGACTGACACAAAATCAAAGTTCCAAAGTTAGTACAAACAAAAAACATACTGGTATCACCGTCTGTCTTCAGTTTTAGGGATTTATTTAGTGTCGCAATAATTATAGCTGCACGTGCACTCTGTGAGATGTAGTGAACAATTACTTGGTTTTTTACTGTTTGATCTTATTTTTAGGGTAAGTAAAATGCGTGACTGTTAGGCACAAAAATATAACATACTTGTTGATTCGCGCAACTTCGTCTGCGTCACATTTTTCATTACTGCTCCGCTCCTATAGTCTTCCTCGATAAATGGGCTATCTAACACTGAAAGAGTTTTTCAAATCGGACCAGTAGTTCCTGAGATTAGCGCGTTCAAGCAAACAAACAAACAAACAAACTCTTCAGCTTTATACAGGGTGTAAGGAGAACGCTTCCGAAGCCAGAACGTAGATTATATACAACCTAAATGCAAACGGATACCAATAACCTATCGCTTTATATTGATTATTTTCAAGACTTCATATTTCGTAAACACGCAATGGAAACCGTACAAAACGTGAGGTCACTGACACGCAAGGCAACTTCGCGCCACCGCGCACCTCTCCGTACGGCCCGGCCGAGTCACGGGATTTATACGGAATTTACAAACATCACTTTCAAAATGCCTAGGCCGCACCCCTACAACACTTCACAAAATTATGAATTTTAATCGCAATTTGTAGTCCACTGTTAAAAAGCTGACAGAGGCATTTTACGTACCTGTCTAAATCCTTTGCGACCTTATGAGGTTTGGTTCAAACTGCGCTCCATCCATTTCAATACAAAGCCGGGCCCGTCGCTTTGTCGACCCGTGATCACGAGGCATTAGTGTTGGATCCTCAACACATTCTTCACGTAGTTTATTAAAAACGCTCACTATTCTGCCCCGCATTTCATTAGCACTGTCACATTCCCGATCAAACACTCTTTCTTTCATATACCCCCACAAAAAGAAGTCCAACGGCGTTAAGTCGGGCGAACGAGCCGGCCAGGCGTGCGGCCCCAGCCTTCCGATCCAGCAGTCATCAAAAAGCTCAGTGAGACGCTCGCGGACGGGACGCGTAACATGCGGTGGAGCGCCATCGTGCTGGAACCATGCTCGACGAAATTCAGCCAGCGACACATATCATTTAAATGTCCATTTATAAAATTAAGATATGCTGATCCATTGAGGCGCTGCGGTAGAAACACTGGTCCTAGAATTCGTCCATTAAAAACACCAGCCCATACGTTGACGGACCATCTGGTCTGATGGCCGGTTTCTTGAGTGGCGTACGGGTTCCCGTCTGACCATACATGGGCATTCCTCCTGTTCCACATCCCGTTTCTCGTGAATGTGGACTCGTCCGTCCAGATAATGTGCTCAATGAAGCCAGGCGCACGTTGTTGTTGATCTAGCAGCCAACGACAGTACGCACGACGACGAACGTGATCATTGGGCAGCAAAGCTTGTACTTTGTGTATTTTGTAGGGCCGCATTCTGTTCCGGCGCAAGACTTTGTGAACTGTCCAGTGAGAGACTGTCGGTACACCCCGCCGCCGCAATAATTTCGCCGCACTTCGTGTGCCCAGGCGTGGATTTTGGCGAATCACATTTAAAATACGCTCCTCGGTCTGAACATTCACTTGTTGTCCACCACCTGTCGCTATCGGAGCAATCGGTCGATTTTCTAAGACTCGCTGAAAAGCTGCCGTTATCATGCGAGAATCAGACGGATGTCGGACGTTCGGAAATCTGTTTCGATAAATTCTCAACGCTAGAGAAGCATTGCCAAGGGCTTCTCCTAAACACATCAACATGTTGCCGTATTCACGAGCACTGTACACGTATGCCTCAGGCATTGTTTAAAACAACAAAAAGTAATAACTAAAAAACAATAAAACAGCACTAAAAACGTAACAATAATAACTAAACACAAATTTAAACTAACAAAACAATAATTAAATACGATTCAATACCTATCGATCGCTTAAACGTAACGCACGTTAGCTCACGAACCGAGTCGGAAAGGAACTGACTAGATTACTATTATTTACTAAAGAAGTACTATGAAGATCAAACATGTGCCTACTTACCGACAAACGCTACCGCCGCTCGGCGGTACGCATCAAACGAAGGCGGCACGTTTGACCTTCATGGCGGCATGTCCGCGGACTCCGCGGAGTCACATAGCGGTGTCTTTTGATGTGCAAAGATCAACAATTTACAGAGGCGAAAATGTTAAAAGAATAATTATGAAATCAGAAACCAATTTATTTTAATTGTTAGGAAATTGTACTTATGCTTTATTTCAAACTGTTTTCATTTTCTAACTTTTAAATAAGATTTAACGGGTTTCTTAGATTAAATTAATTTAATTATCCACTTTAAATTGATTGGGTTTACTTACTAAATAAAGGATCCAGTTGACTTTAAATAATAAAGTTCAAATTCAATTGATTCACGCGCGTTTTAAACTGTACATGCGATGAAAATTTTTTAGTCAATCACAGCTGATGTCGGCGATCTTTTACTTTATTTCATTTTCTATCGATTATCGACTTAATACAAAACTGTTATTAAATGCACGACACAGTGCATCAATTTAAAACTGTTGACGCCTCTGTAATGTTTCTTTTTATTTATTTTGGCGGCGCTTTACAAAGGATACTTATGGCCACAGCCGCGCCGTGCCAGCAGTAGCGGCGCAGCCGACGCGACGCATCTCTCTCAAACTAGGTGGCCCGGGTTCAAACCTCGGCCTATACCAATGAGTTTTGTGGTGATTTACCGTGATTATCAGAATTCGAACGAAGGTTATTAGTACATTGTGTGATTCCGTGTGTGCCAAATAAATTAGTTTCCTTTCTTTCTTTCTTTTCTTACTAACTTGAGCACGTCGTGCAGAGTTCAGACAGCTACAACACGGTCACAATTATCTCTGTACCTCGCTGGAATGCGTTACCCATCTCGCTTCCATCTTCACCTCCCCACGTACCCGTCGCGCGCAGCGTCGCGTCGGTCTTGCGGACAGCGAGCAATGGCTCACTGTCCGACCGTCCGGTAACCGTCCGGACCGAGTCCAAGTCTTCGACGGCGCGTATTGTTCCACGCGCGCCTCAAGGAGATGTCAGCAAATCGTAGGGGCCCAGCAGGGTCGAAGCCTACTGGGGCCATGGGTAATGTGAAAATGAAACCCGGGGCCCTGGAATGAAGGCAAAGAAGGAACAGGAGTGGGTTTTTAGTCAGTACGGTGAGCCTCTTCAATGCTTAAAGGCGTCTCGTTATTTTTGTTTCGATATATTTTATTGTTAACTTTGCCGATATGAAGTCATCGACGCCAGGTCTAGAGATAATGTGACCGGGATGTAGGTAGGTAAACATTTCAGTTTTGTTGCTATGCAAAATTTTAGTGACCGAATTAACAGTTGCTTGTAAAGTCAATGTCTTTGCACATAATCAACTTTTATACGTTTCTTTCCCAATCACAGTAGTGAGTAGGTATCTAAGTACCTTCGATATGGGCCTCAAGGTTAAGCAAAGTAAACTTGATTTTTCAGATTTGTAAGTATTTGCGAAAATTCAGATTAAAATAAAATTGTAACCCTGTTCAAGGGGAAAATCATTACGATCCTTGCACGAATGGAACCCGAAAGCAGATATCCCACAACTAGGTAGAAGTGAACTGAAAAGACATTTGCTTCAGGCGATCGAGTAAAGGTTAGTACCTAGTTTAGGAGGTAGGATCACATAGCACCGCCGCACTAGGTACATAGCCAGCCGTCAGCCGTCGCGTCGCGCCGTCGCGCGTCACATGGACTTGGGGTCGTCGGCCGCGCGGCTGTCGGCGAGCGCGCGCGCACTTTGACCCCGAGGTCATGTGCGAGCGTAAGATGATATTTATTTACGAATACATTGCTTGTTAGAGTTATAAAGAAAAAAAAATTGTTTAATCGCAAATAATGGTTTCATTTAACTGTTCCCACAGCATAGTGTACGAAAAATGCTAAAAAAAAATAGGTAAAATTGTTAAAAAAAATTTTCAGATTTTTTGATGGTATCGTATCGAGAATTAGTGATTCTAATTCTCGATACCCTATCACCTGTCTTCGTTTTCGGAAGCGTTTCCCTTACACGCTGTATATTAGTATAAGATACAATGTTTTTCATGACATTTCAAACGCAATTCAGATATTTGTGCCAGGTAATCATCATCTCATGTTGCTGAGCTGATGATGGAAGGTAAAAGTCAGGATCTGATGATGGAATCCCATGAAAAATGTTTGTTCAGCGATATTTTCGCCAATTGTTAACCGATTTGGATGATTCTTTTTTTTGTTTGGAAGAGTATTTTCTCGGACTGGTCCCATTTAAATTTAGTGAAGATCTAAGAAGAACTTTCGAGGCAGGCAACGCAACTCTCCAATAAATGATAGCAGATGGATCGGGATTTCTGAAATCGCATGTCTGTTGATTGTTTGCACCAGTTCATGCATGCAGGCACGCTGTGCTTGTGGTTTAATTTCTTAGTGGTACCTGCGTTCCACTAAAAAGTGACAAATAAAAAAAACTTTTTACAAAAAAATAAAACCGACTTCGAAAAACAAAACACAAATAAAACCAAAAACACCGACTTCCGAAATTAAAGTTATTTTTTACTTTGTAGTGTTTTTTTAGTACCTGTTCTGCGATTTCGGCGGTCCCTCCAGTCCGATACCTATAGCTCTCACCGGAACGCCTATACCGATTTGCTCCGACTTTCGGTATCTCGGGTCGCTTGTCCAGGGAGATGGCGATATAGACCGAGACGTAACGCACCGGATCAACTCAGGATGGATGAAATGGCGACAGGTCACTGAAACAACTTGTGACCTTCGGATGCCCCTCAAATTAAAAGGGAAAATATACATAAGTCGGCGATAAGACCTGTTGTAATGTATGGATCAGAATGTTGGGCTACGAAAAAGACGGATGAAAATAGATTGCATGTAGCGGAGATGAGAATGTTGAGATAGATGTGTGGAGTAACGAGAGTGGATAAAGTGAGAAATGAGTACATTAGAGGCAGTTTAAAAGTGGCGTCAGTGACGGAAAAGTTAAAAGGGAATCGCTTGTCTTGGTTTGGTCATGTGAAGAGGAGGGATGAAACGCATATAACTAGAGGAGTTATGAACATAAATGTGGATTGATGGAGAGGGAGAGGAAGGCCAAAGAAAAGATGGATGGATTGTGTGAGGAGCGATATGAAAGAAAAGTGATATAGTGACTGATAGAACAGAATGGAAGGATAAAACGTGTTACGCCGACCCCAAGTAACATGGGATAAGGGCAGGAAGATGATGATGAGTGTTTTTTTAGTTACCAAAGCAATTGTTGTCTTACCCACGTATGACACAAAAAAACCACTACCATCACTGCTTCGCCATAGGTAAAGGCCTAAATGTTATCGCATCTACTTTTTCGTAACCGGAAATGCCAAGCGTGAATCGGAACGTCATCGCGTCATCGGAGGTTAGGAGGGGTGCGGCACGCCAGCTCGTTTTTAGACACCGCTGCACAGCTCACTTTGCACGCACCATCGTCGTCACCAGCTCTTTGAGATATTTAAGGGTGAATAGGTATCAGTCAGACATTTATTTTCTGTTTAAATATTCTAGTGCCTTTAACTGTTAAAAGTAATTCTGGTCATGGTATACAAAACGGGGCACTATGAAAAAAAGACTTAGAAAAATTTCACCCAAAAACAACGCCTAATCAATCAAAGCCTTCGGGATCCGGTGGGATGTGGGAGTACTAGGGTGGGGAAACACCGGTGGACGACCTAAGGTCAATGACCTTGACCCCAAGGTCAAGGTCAAGGTCACTGACCTCGAGAGTACGCCGTGACACGTAAAAAGACGCTGATACGGGGTACGCTTGAGGTCAGTGACCTTGATGCCAAGGTCAGTGACCTTGACCCCGAAGTCAAATTAACAAAGACGCAGACATGGGGTACGCTCGTGGTCAGTGACCTTGACCTCAAGGTCAGATTCATAAAAACACCCCTTTTAACCTAACTTGTCCAAGTCGGAGTGCCCCAAGTCTCGAGCTCGGGCTTAATGGTCATAAAAAAATAACCACGAAGGGGATGGCGGGGTCTGTTCGCCCGCTTTGCTCGCTCACTAGACCCCGCCATCCCCTTCTAACCTAACCTGTCCAAGTCGGAGTGCCCCAAGCCTCGAGCTCGCTTCGCTCGCTCTTGAACTAAGTTACTTAAAGGGCAAAGTCGGAGCCCCGCTTGGCGGGGCTTAATGGTCATAAAAAAAATAACCACGAAGTCCCGCACCGAACCCCGTGTCTGCGTCTTTGTTAATTTGACCTTGGGGTCAAGGTCACTGACCTCGAGCGTACCCCGTGTCACCGACTTTTTTAATTTGACCTTGACCTTGGGGTCAAGGTAACTGACCTTGGCGTCAAGGTCATTGACCTTAAGGTCGTCCCCTGGTGTTTCCCCACCCTAGTACTCCCACATCCCACCGGATCCCGAAGGCTTGATTAGGTATTGTTTTTCATTGCTTTTTCCTCAAAATTTTCTAAGTCCCAGATGCCTTCACAATGAAAGTTAAATTTTGCCTCCTAGCTCAGCGGTCATTGACCTCACAAAAAAAATCTCGGGAAAAAGTGGTTTCTTTTGATGTTCTCCATGCGATAAAACCATAAAAAATAAGTATTATTATGTTTGAAAAGTTCATCAAAAAGTGTTTTTTCCTCAGTGCCCCGTTACGTACACTCCAACCGTAATTCTATTTTAATAAATTATCATGATAAATATATACTAAATTAAAGTGTAAATCAAAATTATTGTGACATATATAATCTTGCAATTAAAGGAGCAAAATTTATTCACGAGTAACATTACACCTTCAAGATGTTATATATCCGTGATTGACAATAAACGCTTGCTATGATTTACTGACTGATCTGTTTTCCTATTATCAGAAGTGCTAACCGTATCTACGCTCACAAACATGCCGCGCAGCCGTAAACGAAGATCGAGAAGGGTGCAATCTACAAGTTCAAGTACGTCTACCTCCAGCTCGAGTAGCAGCAGTAGCAGCAGTGCTAATGAGCGCAGGCGCAGGAAGCGACGCCGCCGTAAGGATGCGCAAACCGTGAGTCAGAATGTTTTATTATCGTCAGTGATTCCCAAATTTGACCCACTTGTAGACAGTGTAGATATGTGGATTAATGTGGTTGAGGCAAATTCTCGTGCGTTTGGATGGTTCGATAGTACTCGTATGATTAAGTATCAGGCGCTTCAAAACATACGTAATACCGCGAAAACTTGGCAAGATGCTTTGCAAAAAAATGCAATTAGGTGGACCACGTGGAAGTGGAAGCAATGGCGCGAAATATTGTCAGATACCTTTCAAGTAAGAAGTGGTATGTTCAAATCTCTTTAAGAACTTGTTGATACAAAACCTTCAGCAAATCAGTCTTTATGCGATTTCTTTTTTAATCAAAAGTCAAAAATAGATCGTTTGCAGTTAGGTTTTCGGGAACGAGAAATAATATCCATAATAGTAGGTTCAATAGGTGATAAAAACATTAGCACAGCTGCCGAAGCTGGAAATTTTAGGTATTGTGACGACTTAGGTTCCTTTCTACACGGAAAAATTCACATGCCTGCGGTTACTGAACTCGCATTTAGAAACACGTTGCCACCTAAGCAGTCTTCTCGGCAGTTACCATCTGGGCACCAAATTGAATCAAGTAAATCTGACGTCAAAAGAGAACCTTCTGTAAATAATAATAGCGTACCAAATCATACCTGCTACCGATGTGGAGAGATAGGGCACAGAAGAAACAATTGTGCAGTTAAAGACAATGTGAGGTGTACGTTTTGCAAAAAAATAGGACATTTAGAGGCAGCCTGCCAGTCCAAATCGAAGCAGGTCGAGAAAAATGTTGAAGTTAAAATGATTTTTGATACAAAAATGAAACAGAAGTATCACAAACCGGTGTCTATAAGCAATCAGAAATGTAGTGCATTTTTTGATATGGGCAGTGACTGCTCTTTAATTACATCTGCGATAGTTAACCAGTTTAGTTTGCAAACTTTTTTTCTGAATAACCCTATTAATTTAGTGGGTTTTACTAATGATATATCTGCTACAGTAACTAAAGCGGTCTCCGTTAATCTTAAAGTCGACTCTGTAGAATTAACTATTATATTATACGTTATTGATGCACTTTCCGGCTGTGACATTTTGATAGGGAGGAATTTTACTGAAGATAAAAACATAATGTACATTCGTGTTGGAGATACTTTAACTTTTCGATCGGTTCAAGCATTGAAAGTGTGCAGTATTAAGGTCTCAAATAACGTACCTTGTAAACACGAAAGAGCATTAAATAATATATTATTGAAATACCCTCAATCCTTCGCTCAAGATTTATCTAAATTAGGAAAAACCTCATGTGTATAGTTAGAGATACAGTTTACATCTAAGAAGCCTATTTATCAACGACAGTATAGGATGTTTGAGTCGGAAAGAGCTACCATGCGCGAATCAGTTAATGATCTTTTGAAAAATGGGCTAATTCGAAACAGTAGTTCTGCATATGCTAGCCCAGCTCTTTTAGTTGACAAAGCTTCTAGAGCTATAAGATTATGCGTAGACTATAGGCAGTTAAATCAAATCACTGTTAAAGAAAAATACCCTATGCTGACGATAGAGGACCTCATCGACAGATTGCAGGGATGTAAATTCTATACTACTTTAGATCTTAAAAGTGGCTACCATCAAATCAGCATCAAATCTGAAGATGTGCACAAAATTGCGTTCATAACAAATAATGGCCATTTTGAATTTTTGAGAATGTCCTTTGGGGTATGTACCTAATGGACCAGCTGTTTTCCAAAGGTTCAAAAGGTAGGAATACAGTTTTGGGTAATCTACGTTTTGGCAGGGTAATATGTTACATGGATGACATTCTCATTGATACGAAAACTATAGAAGAAAATATGGTTTGTTTAGAATTTTTGTGAAAAATGGGTTGACTACAAATTTAGAAAAATGCTCCTTTTTAAAAATCAAATAACTTACTTACTTAATAACTTTAAGCTTTGTTTCATTAGATTTCACAGGGAGAAAGACTGATTATTTCATAATAAATGTTTCTAAGTTGTGAAATCTAAAAGTGTTGTTTTTATTTGCACTTTTCCTTAAGGACCCCGTCTCACCCCACCTTCCCTAACCGATTTTGATAGCACTTATTTAACAAACAACGGTTATCAAAGGTCACTGACCATTTAAAATATTTCCAGAAAATAAGGAAAGAGATGGGGAGTCATCTGCCTAGCCTTTCCCCAACTATATTGGGGTCAGCTTCCAGTCAAACCGGATTTAGCTGAATACCAGTATTTTACGTGGAGCGGCTGCCTACCAGACCTTCACAACCCATTAACTGGGTAACACGGTACTTCATGGCAGGACTGGAGTCAGATTAACTGGCTTCTGACTATCCGTAACGACTGCCAAAAATCTACAAATGACAGCCGGGACCAACGGCTTAACGTGTTTTTCGAGGCACGTAGGAAACTCGGTATGTTGAGATGGTCACCCATCCACAGACCAACCTTGGCAAGCGTTGCTTAATCTTCAAGATCGACCAGTGCGGCTGTTATTATTTAGCCACGAGCTCCTCAGAAAGCTTATGAAACAGAATTAACACTACTTCGTTTGTGAAAGCTTATGAAACATAGTAGTGTTAATCTATACTAATACATAAAGCTGAAGAGTTTGTTTGTTTGTTTGAACGCGCTAATCTCAGGAACTACTGGTCCGATTTGAAAAATTATTTCTGTGTTAAATAGCCCATTTATCGAGGAAGGCTATATATGTATATATATATATATATATATATATATATATATATATATATATATATATATATATATATATATATATATATATATATATATATATATTATACATATATTTATATTCACGCTAAGACCAATAGGAGCGGAGCAGTAATGAAAATTGTGATGCAGACGAAGTTACGCGGGTCAACTAGTTCTGATATATTTAGGTCAAGTGTCAAAAATGTATTTAGGGTAAACTGCCTCAATATACAAAAAAAAACTCCCAGGTCTAAAGGCTATCTGGAAACAACGACTCTGGCAGGGAATTCCCAAATCGTTTTATGCGTGTGGGTGGGATGTCTACCACGTACCGGTGGTGCATCGCCGTATGTCTTATGGTTCAATGATGGAACGAGCTGGCCGAATTAAATTATGCGATTCCGTCGCACACCCCCCAAAATGCAACCGATAGAAAACCGACAGGCTAGCAACTCGGCGTCGATGCACAAGACTTTGGACCTTCCATTACCGATGATCCTCTTGGCTCGTTTCTCAATTGACTCAAGAGCATCAAGCTGGTATCTAGCAGATCCGTCCCAAAGATGAGAACAGTACTCCATACACGATCGAACTTGCGCTTGATAGAGTTTGAGCAGCTGTTTTGGCGTGTTTCGGCGTTCCGTCTCACCTTTCTGGCAGCCACTTGAGCCTTTGCCTCTATGAAAGGGCCAAATTGAAGATAGATGTCAACGTAACACCAAGAAGCTCAAGTAAGTCGGTTATCGGCACGGTTTCACCCCAGAAAGATGCAACTGGGTGGAATTGACTCCTTTTAGCGATAAAAAGACACGCTTGGGTCTTAGCAGTATTGAACCTGACCATATTGGCATCGCCCCATTGAGAGACAGCCTGTAAAGTCTTGTCGATTTTATAATAATTATAGCGACTAGCTTTTGCACGCGACTTCGTACGCGCATACTCCGTTTTTCTTTTGTCCCCAAGAAACCTACATGCCAAATTGCAGCTTTTTACGGCCAGTAGTTTTGGCTGTGCGTTGTCTCAAGAGACCACGGTCACTCTGTCAGTAATCGAAAATTTTTAAATTTATATTGATTCATTGTTATTGCCAAGTGAAACAGTAGCGTAAACAATTATTTTTTCAAAGGGAAAGTGGTGTGTTTGTAGGGAAGTAAAACAACCGTCTCGCTCGCTAGCTAGTTTAATGCTGCCGAAATGTTACAACACAAGATGGCGCGCGGGCGCGCACACATAGACAATAGTAGTACATACAGTTCATCCCTCCAACATTAATTTGGGAACCTGTAACAATACAAAATCCTCCTCACTACATAATACAATTACTTACCATAGTAAAACACTTATTAGCTTAATTACCTAAAAGTATTTCCTATAACAAACAGGTTTTCGGAGTCTCTTAGAGCGCTCAACCGGGGTAGTGTTTACAGTACTTGGTATAGTATGCTCATTTGAAACGGAACATTGTTCAACCGGTTGAGTCTCTTCATCCATCACCTCGCCAGCCTCCGCCCACTCGTCATTATCGGTATCCCTCTGTTCCATTACTTTATCATGGCCACATTCTACGGTGTCAGACGCGGCCTGCAACTCTCTCTCCTCAGCACTAGCTGACGGAAACGACAAAGGTGGCTGTGGCGCCGGTCTCGCGGGGGATTGTACATCGGGTTCCGACGTAGGGAGCGGGGGCTGCGGCGGCGGTGCTGCGCCCCGCGCCGGCACTCGGTCGCATAATACCGAACTGTCGACGCCGGACGTGTTTCCACTAATATCTACATCAGTATCTTTGCTCGAATTAGTATACTTCCTCATCTGATCTATGTGTCTATTATGACTAGTTCCGTAATCCTTAAAATCAAACATTCTTGTGCCTATAATCTTTTTTACAATACCTATACTCCAAATACTTCTCCTTGCAATAAACCATTTAGCCCATACAGTCTCACCTATTTGAAAACATCTGTTACATTTTAATGCCGATTGTTCGGTGCCCTTATCAATAGCTTTAGCCTGTGGTAGAATTAAATCTAATCTGCATCTTAAATTACGACCAAACATTAACATCGCCGGTGTGACGCCTGTGGCGCAGTGAACAGTATTCCTAAAATTAAATAAAAAACTCTGTAGTTTTTCATGAATATCTTTTTGACTTCTACCCTCTGCTAATATACATTTAATCATCTTTTTACATGTTTTTACCGAGTTTTCCGCCTGCCCGTTGCTGGCTGGGTGATAAATAGGCGAGTTAAGGTATTCAATACCATTCACTTGGCAAAAGCTATGAAATTCTGATGAACTGATTTTCACATCATTGTCCGATACAATAACATTAGGCACACCGAACCTACAAAACATACCCTTTAATGTTTGAATAAGCGCATTGCTCGAAGTACCACGGTCCATTTGAACACATTCCAGCCATTTAGAATACGCGTCTACGACGACAAGATATACCACCTGACCTATGGACATGTAGTCTATGTGAATGCGGTGCCACGGGCCCGGTGGCCGCGGCCATGGCGCGGGGGCCGCTCGCGGCGGCGCGGCTCGCTGCGCAGCGCACGCGCGGCATGCTCCTACCCACCGTAATATATCTCTGTCAATTCCAGGCCACCACATTCTACTACGTGCGGCGCTTTTAGTTTTAACGACGCCAAAATGAGCCGAATGCAATTCTTCCAACATCCTATCTCTGTAGACAGGCGGAATTACTACCCTGTGGCCGCGAAACAAACAACCATCGATTAATTCTAAATCCGATTTGCATTGAAAATACGGCACTATAGATTTACATTTTATTTTCCTAGGCCAGCCATTAGACATATACTTAGTTACAGTTTTCAGCACCCTGTCGGCGGCGACCGCTCGCTTGATATCGTCGAACAAAACTGGTTTTACGTTAGCCTCTAAAAACAGAAAATACTTTGAACTCTTTTCATCTTCCTTATCACTGGCTACGACTGATAACGGTGACCGTGAAAAATAGTCCGCGACCTCATTATTTTTGCCGTTTACGTATTGCACCGTATAATTGTACGCGAATAAAATGATTGCATATCTTTGTAAACGTAGGGCGGCCGTAACGGAAATACCATTTGCTTTACCAAAAATTGATAACAGAGGCCTGTGATCAGTTTTCAAGATAAAGGGGGTTTGACGACCATATAAATATTGGTGGAAATGTTTTACACCAAAGATAATAGCCGTTGCCTCTTTCTGAATTTGGCTATAATTCTTTTCACTAACCGTCAGCGACCTTGAGGCGTAAGCTATCGGTCTCTCATGGCCCGGGCCGCTCGCGGGGCCGTGCGCGAGCACGGCGCCGAGCCCGCACGGTCCCGCGTCCACTGTTAGTACCAGCGGCGCTTCCGGGTCGAAATGTGCCAGTACGCGTTCACTGGCCAGCTCGCGCTTCACACTCTCGAATGCCGCTTGCTGTCGCTCACCCCACTGCCATTTCGTTCCCGCGCGCAGTAGTTCATGTAGCGGACTCAGCATAGCGGACGCGCTCGGAATAAAATTCCTGTAGTAATTAACTACACCTATAAACCTTTTAACCTCTGATACATTTGTGGGAGTAGGTGCACATAGGATAGCCTCGACTTTTGTTGGACAAGTCCTTAACCCGTTCTTGTCTATTACGTATCCTAAGTAGGTAACCTTACTTTCGAAAAACACACATTTTTCCTTTTGCAGGCGCAATCCTTGCAACCTACATAAAACCTCGCGCAGTCTTGACAAGTGTATTTCTTTTGTTGATCCGGTTATACAGATATCATCAAGCCATATACTAACTCCTTCTAAGCCTGACAACAGAGTTTCCATTGCTTTCTGGAATATAGCTGGAGCGTTAGCTAATCCGTAGACGAGCCGGCTGTAAGAAAATAACCCTTTTTGTGTATTTATTGTAGTTAACTTCTGCGATGATTTGCTTAATTTAAACTGATTATAAGCATTGCTCAAGTCTAACTTCGTATAATGTTCCCCACCCCCCAACTTGGAAAATACTTCCTCTATACGAGGTAGGGGGTACTTGTCTATTTTTAGATCTTTATTTAGTGTACATGAAAAATCACCTGCTAACTTTAACTTCCCGTTTTCCTTTAATACCGGTACTATTGGTGTGGCGTATTCAGAATAATTAACCGGAACTAGTATTCCTAAACTCACTAACCTATCAAGTTCTGCGCTGACTTTGTCTTTCAAGGCAAAAGGAACGGAACGCGGCTAAAAAAATTTTGGTGTGGCATTATCTTTTAATTGTAATTCGACTTCGAACTTATTAAAACATCCTAGTTCATCCTTCCAAACATCCGGGTATTCATTCAACAACCGCTGTACTTCGAGAATGTTCTTACTCGCGCAAACTAAGTTGTTATTGCTTGTCGCAAAATACATACTAAATTTTGTCATGAAATCACGTCCCAGTAAAGGTGGACCGCCGTTTGCTATGACATACATTTTTATATCTTTAGTTAACCTCTCGGGTATCAAAGGGACTCACGGACCCACTAGCGTCTAATTCCGTCAACACCCAGGTGGGTCCCTGTGGATCCACCCGACCCTACGGATTTAAAACTAAATTTTAGTAATTTTTACGGTTAATTTTCTTTTCTCAATGATTGAACTCTATGGTATATAATATTTTTCATATGGGAACACTGTCGGAAAAAAAAATACGCTTGACAAGAAGCGAAATGTCACAAAATACGTTTGTCAAATCAAACAAACATTCGTTCAACTTGTGCGCGAGAATTTTCGATTTTTACGTGTTTTTCTGTGGAAAGTAAGCCAAGTATTGATAGAAATTCATAATTTACTTTATTTTCGTTAAATTTCAACTAATATTCAAAGTCAAAAGTGTAAATTATCTGGTGAAAATTACGAAACAAAACTAGTTACCGGATTTCTTCCCGTACGTAAGTAATTTGATATTTCAGAATTATAGTGGCATATTGTAACGATATACAATTAAAAATGAGTTCGTGAATACATGGCTAGTAATCTAGAAACATTTCTTATTGGAATCTTATTGGAATATTCTTGACGTTTGTTTACAAAAATACAAATTACGTAAATCAAAATGTCTGCTCCGCGTACTATGAAGTTTGAGCTTAAATATTGCGGCAGTCGATTTTTGTTCTCGTAAAATAACATCATCACTAGATTACTTGTCTTTTTATGACCTTAATTCCAAAATTTTGTGTAAATTGATCCAATATTTGTGTCAGAAATCAACATAATAATACAACAAAATAGCTTTCAGCAAGTACTCTCGTATCTATCCAAAATGTTTATATTTCGGTTTGTTATAAGAATATTGTTTACATTCTAATACATAGTGACATAATTAAAGAACCCATAACAGTTTCAAGTGTGTGAATAGCTGCTTTGTGAGCAGAGAGATTAGGTTTTTTGTGCTGCGGGTCATATTACGCTTGCGATAAGCGGGCGCCCGCGATACGCGACGGAGTATGACGTAAACATGACATTGTGCAAATTCGAGTAGCGAGAGGTTAAGTTATCATATGTTATTTTAGCAACAAAATATCCTAAGGGCGTGATTTTATGGCCGTTGTACAGACACATTGTTAGATCACTCTTATCCAAACTTAAACTAGAAAAATGAAGCCGATACAATTTATCCGAAATCACAGTAGTTCCCGAACCCGTATCTAACTCCATACACAAATCAATTTTATTTATATTTACGTTAATTTTTATAGGCATTTGGTCAACATACCTCATGTTATAAAGTTCACACTCTTTGCAGTCACTTTCTTGAACCGCCTCCGTATCCTCCGCACCGATATTATATTAAGATTTGACTTCCTAACTGCGCATAACTTTTTTAGATGGCCTTTTTGCCCACAAATAAGACACTTGTAGTTCTTAAATCTACACTGAGCTGCATTATGTTTTTTTAAACCGCACACTGTGCAACGCACTTGATCGCCGTCGTTGGGTCCGCGACGGCCCGCGCCGCCGGCGGCAGCGGAGCCCCGCGCGTCGCGGCGGCTGCCAGCATGCACGTGGAACACCGGCTCCTCCTTGACAACAAGCTCGGCGCGCGCTTGCCGCGCACACGCCGCTTTCTGGGCCACCTCCAGCGCCTGTCCAAAAGTCAGGCTCTTGGAGTCACACTCAAACAATCTATCACGCTCCGGGCCCGTTTTGAAGCCAAGCACAAAGCGGTCACGCAAAAGTATGTCCAACTCCGAGCCAAAATCGCAGTACACGGCCAACCCTCGCAGCCGCGCAGCCCACTCCTCGATGCTTTCACCGTCGGATTTGATAGCTTCATAGAACTTCGCCCTGTCGGCGAACGTTGATCTTTTGGGCGTGAAATGTTTGTTGAGTACGTTCACTAGCTCACTAAAGGCGATTCCTTCGAGCTTATTCGGATGCACTAAGTTCCGAATCAGACGGTAGGATTCATCCGACAAATAAGTTAAAAGCACTGCACTTTGATTGTCGTCAGAAATTTTGTTTAACTTGATAAACTGTTTTAATTTACTTTGAAACACGTCCCACTCGTGGATTTTGTGATCGAATACATTTAAATTTCCTAAGAAATTCGCCATCCTCGTCGCCAAATGGTGTGTTTGTAGGGAAGTAAAACAACCGTCTCGCTCGCTAGCTAGTTTAATGCTGCCGAAATGTTACAACACAAGATGGCGCGCGGGCGCGCACACATAGACAATAGTAGTACATACAGTTCAGAAAGTCATCAATAGTTATCATAACTTACTCGTAAATGCTTGTTAATACGCACCTAGGTACATTTATGCCTTTCTGACATGGACGTAAAAACTATAGAATTCTGTTAGGTTTATTCTGAATCTCGTCAAACATATACTAGGAAGAATCAGGTGGAGGTGTACCTACAGCAGCATTCCCGACTTCGCAAATAATTCTTAAGCCTCATAAAATAGAAGAGGCGATTTCCATGAAACATTAATTCGAACTGTTACTCTACTTGGAGGACCAGAAGTGTCGTTCTGTCAACATCTCACCGTGTAACGTTAGGAGAAGTGAACACGAAGTGAGCTGACAAACTATACGCACATGATGGAATGCCAGCTCACTTCACGCTCACTGCAGACAACCAGTGCCGTAAATAGGGCGGTGCCACCGGTGCCCAGGCACAGAGCGTAGACTCTGGGGGGCGCAAGAATGGCCAGACCAGGCAGGACTGTTATTTTTTCGGTTTGCTCCTGATAAGTCATCTGCCTAGCCTTTTCCCAACTATATTGGGGTCGGCTTCCAGTCAAACCAGATTCAGCTGAATACCAGTATGTTACGAGGCGCGGCTGCCTACCAGATCTCCACAACCCATTAACTGGATAACACGGTACTTCATGGCAAGGCTGTAGTCAGATTTACTGGCTTCTGACAATCCGTAACGACTGCCAAAGATCTGCAAATGACAGCCGGGACCTACGACTTAACGTGCTTTCCGAGGCACGGAGGAAACTATTTATGTTAAGATAGTCACCCATCCACAGACCAACCTTGGCAAGCGTTGCTTAACCTTTAAGATCGACCCGTGCGGCTGTTATAAGTCCTGCACCCCTATTGCTCGATTCCAACACATACGTACCTACATGCCAGTATAAGTGAGTGACTTTTAGTGAGTGAGACACAGTGTGTGGTATAATAGGCGAAGGGTCCACTTAAATAGATCGTGCGCTTGTTTGCCCACATCAGTTCTGATTCATTAACAAAAAAGGTTTTTCTTCCAAAATATCAGATAATTGGTCCACCAACACCAAGGTCCTTGTGCTTTGTTTTATCACCCTTAATTAAATAAAGTAGGTCTATACATGGCGTACATAGCATTGCTCTAGCTTATAGTTCTAGTGCCACGATTGGGTCTAAAATTTGTTTGCTAACTCCTCTATATCGCCTATAGCTAGAATTGAGATAGTTGTAACTGTGTTATATCACTTAAAGTAATAAAAAAGCCTGTTACTGACACCAAAATGTTAGTTGGGATAATATACAAAAGAAACAAAGGCGCAGATATAGAAGCTCGCACAGGGCGCAGAAAAGTTTACGGCACTGCACACAACACTACACGGTGACATGTGGACAGAGTACACTGACACTCCGACAGAGGCTCTAGACCAGTGACATTCTGTCAGTGGTAGCGTGATCGCAATGTCACGTGATCAATCCTACTTCCTACTAATATTATAAATCGGAAAATAATAAGGCAGAAAAAACATCAAGAATCATTGAGAATCATTAAGTCAGAATGAACAGGCTCCTTCTGGGTAAGCTCGCTCTATCGTAGACTCCGTCACTGTCATCTCTGACCTAGACTAGAGTCAGGAGCAAACACATCTCAAATAAAAAAAACATTAACACGGCAAAACAATTCCCGAAGAACATCGAAGCGACTACGTGTTGTAGATTATAGGTACCTTTTATTTTTCCCCACCTCCTTTGTAAGTTATAAATATTCTGACACGAAGTGGACCAAGAAAACAGTGTCTAGATAGATCTAGCAGAGGTCTCTGCCCAGCAGTGGGTAGCTATAAGCTAATTTTACATTACTGGCTGATATAATTACCTACTAACAATATGGTTAGTGACAGAATGGTTTTTGTATGTTTATTACATAACACGATGTTAGCAGTTACCTGTTTTCGGGAGCGTTGCGGAGGATTTTGGAAATAAAACGCGGAGTCTTATTCAGATGGTCGTTTATTGAAGAATAAATCTTAAAACATAATTCTTACATACTATACGACAAAGTCTACCGTGTCTGTCAACCATTGTTAGCTGACGTCAAAACACATGAAATGCCATACAATGCTTAACTTCTACAACTCTAATTCGAAATATTGTCGGAGGAACGACAGTCACTGATTAATCTGATTAATCGTCATTCGATTATTTCATCATACACTACTTAGTTACGTAAAATGTTATCTATATCTATACCTTACAATAAAACAGTAGAGTCCATGATTTCTGTACATTGAACAAAAATACCAAATATCGAGTAGGGGTTTTCAAAAAAAAGCTATAGAACACAAAAAGAGCATTTTTATTTTTTTTGTCTGTTCACGGTAATCTCCGAAAGTACTGAACAACAAACTTAGATTAAGCTTTTTCGGAGCAACATTTAGTCTTTGTTTCATTCAAATTGGTGGCCGTAAAAAAAAGTTATGGACATTTAAATATTTTAAAATTACGTATCATCGTTTTTCGACCAGTTTTGTTCAACTTACAATTGTTCATAAAACTAGCCTTTAAAAACATATCCTTAAAAATTGTAATCATCACGCTATATCTTTGGGGAGCTAAGCAGTAAAAAACCATAGCAAATTATTACATCGGCTATTCAATCCAATTGTTAGTGACCCAAACACGGACGCGTTATTTTATTTTAAATATTAAAAATGAACAGTTTCGAAGTTATTCAAGAAATTAGCCCAAAAACTACCATTCTCCGCCCGAAACTACTTAGACACAATATTTTGAAAAAAAATTGCAGATAGTATAAGATGTACAGGAAAACCTATAACAAGTCTGTAGTGTTAAAACAACATGTAAAAAAAAAAAATTGGTACCGAACCCTTTGCACGCGAGTCCGACTCGCACTTGGCCAGTTTTTTTTTTTCTGTGTACGGAAAGCCCACCGACTAAGCAGTAACCATCGAAATGCATAATATTGACAAAGTTTTGATGGAAAATATTTTCTCTGTCTGATTAAGTTTAGTGGTTTTTATTTATTAACCTACATTTTTCATTTTGATACCCGATACCTGCCAAGCGTGGTGGTTATGGCAAAACCCCTTTGGGGGAGGCCTATGTCCAGCTGTGGACGTCTTCCGGCTGTTGTGATGATGATGAAATTTTGCAAAGGTACTCGACTGAAAGTCACATATATCCAACAAACTGTTATAGTAGCTGAAATAAGATTTCAGCTGATTACTCCGGGGTGTTGCTCCGGTGCCGTGATTATTCACAGTTTCGTACATAAATTTGCCAAAGATCAATGTTCAGGAGAACCAATGATCACGAGATACAAATTGCAGGCAAGCGACTTATCAGCCGAAGTAGAAATATCTTCAGAATAAGAGGTATAATCACGGGTAATTGCCCCGTAAACAAAAAATTTCGAACGGAGTGCCTATTCTACTCTACTCAATTAGACTTTTTCTCTGGTTGGTATACCGATGGCCTACTTTATGTAGCTCTACCGCGTATTACCAACCCTAGCAACTTTTTTAAACATCGCAAAGAAAAGTTTCTCATTAGGAAAAATTACTAGGGCGGCATTTTGAACAGAAGAGATGATAGGTATAACCAGTGCCTTGAATAACAGTCTTCCGAATTCTAAGAGAGGTCAAGCAATGTTAGATATTGACTTGCATATCTTAACTTAGCGGTCTTTCAAAGCGACATAATTTAGCTTTTGCTCTTTTCTTTTCTTTCGCGAGTATGTTGCGAACGAAGTCGCGGGCAGCAGTTTCTATAATATTATAATCTAGTGTTAAGAAAATGAACTCTACAGTACAAAACTTACGACTATAACTAGGTGCACACAGTGGCACTCGTCCACTGTTTCATCGCGTTATTGGCGTGGTGTCCTAGTTTAGTGACAGCTCAAGGGATTATCCGCTTGTCCGAATGTTTAACAATAAACTTATAAATGATTTTAAAAGTAGACTGTTATTATTTACTCTTCCTCAAACCCAATACCTTTAAGGGGTCAATATTTTCATCATTATGAACACTACTACACTATTTACTATGAGACTGGAAAATCGACTGCCCCACACATTTTTGTGCGCGTAATAAAACACAACAAAATGTACTAAACAGCTGATTTGCTTTTTCGCAATTTCAGAGTTGGTCCTATGATAACAGACCACTTTTACCATGGGACCTACCCCAAAATCGAGAATCGTCAATCGAATTGATAAAGGGTAATTGTACGTATCACAATGATGAGTACAATGACCCTTTTTCAAATTTGTGTTACCTCAAATGCTAGCCATAGATGTCAGTTTCAGGGGAAGTGGGGGGAGAGGGGGTATTGAGTCAGGTATTAGGAAGAAAAACATTCCACGTCGCACTTGACGTCGCAGGTGACGTCATCCGGGTCTTGTAAGGTAACTTTCGGAAGCTTGCTTAGCATATCCTTCAGGATTGTCTTTGCCAGATACGTTGACGTTAAGTTGGCTGCAATACTGAGCTTGCTCTAAAAGATTTATTTTCATTTATGACAACTTCATACTAGATGTTTGCGGTTTTGACATGGTTGCATCGTAGTTTTATTGATCGTCATTCCTCGACTCCTCGCAGATTTGGAGCTTGGCCTCATTCTCGTCAAGTTTAACCGTGTACAGTTGGAGGGTACATTGCAGATCTTCTCTAACTTGCTTCACTTCTAGTAATATTTGTTGCGTCATGTTGTCAGCACAGACACAGGCACCAGTGTGAGTGGTAACGACGTGGCATCGTTCACCCTCATAGCCTGCTGTGCACTGGCAGACCGGCTCGCCCTCTTCATTTAGGGAACAGTCACCGTTGTTATGACAGTAACTTTGGCACGCGTTCACTTCGCACCGTTCCCCAGAGTAGCCGGCACCACATCTGAAGCAATGAAGATAAATTCATAAATGACCTACATTTGAGACTTCGTTACAAGTAAATGAGGTGCGTCCACTGCGCAATGTTTTGGACGCTCTGAAAGTTTAACCTTGACAACTAAGTCATCGGTGAAGGAAACACAGTGATCCCACATAAACTTCAAATTAATACAAGTCGCTTTGAGAAAACATGCCGATAAATACTTGCACCAGCCGGAAGATATTTAGTGAAGTGTTTTCTATGCAACAAAATTACAAGGTAGAATGGAACAACAAATACCTGCAAGTACGTCGTCCCTCAGTACTGACACTACAGTTCCCCTGCATGCAATAATCTTTGCAAATGGATACGTCGCATCTTTCCCCAGAGTATCCGCGATCGCAACTGAAACAGTGAGAATACAAGTCTGAAACCGTAAACTCGCTTTGAGCATACGTGCTGATAAATGCTCGCACCTCCTCTGTACGAGCAGAGGCTTTGCCAGAATTAGGACAGCAACGAGTTGGTAGATATTAAAAAAAATATCATTATCTATGCAACAAAATTACAAGGTAGAATGGAACAACAAATAACTGCAAGTACGTTTTCCCTCAGTACTGACACTACAGTGTCCTTGCAAACAATAATCCTTGCAAATGGAAACGTCGCATCTTTCCCCAGAGTATCCGCGATCGCAACTGAAACAGTGAGCATACAAATATTTGTAACTAGTTGTTTGTAACAAGTGAAAGAGGTGCGTCCACTGTGCTGCGTTTTAGACGCTCGAAAAATGTATCTTAAAGATCAGTATGACACTGCTCTGAAGGAAAAATCGTGAGAAAACAAGTATGAAACCGTAAACTCGCTTTGAGCATGCGTGCTGATAAATGCTCGCACCTCCTCTGTACGAGCAGAGGCTTTGCCAGCATCAGGACAGTAACAAAGACTATAAAACCACTTGACTGCACATACAGTGCCCCGAGGCTCGAAAACTATTAGTATTTTGTCGCCTATGTATAGGCTGCGGTACTAGTAACCATTGTAGATGTGACCAAGTGTTAGACCTGTGTGCACGCTAAGTTATTACAAATTGTCATAATTTTCTATACAATTTATAACGCATAAAAACGCGCGTTGAAGTGGTGTGTAACGCATAAAAATGCTCTAAAAGTGTATCTTAGACAGCAGTATGACACTGCTGTGAAGGAAACATTGAGAGAATACAAGTCTGAAACTCGCATTGAGCATGCGTGCTGATAAATGTTCGCACCTCCACAGTAAGAGCAGAGGCTTTGCCAGCATTAGGACAGTAACGAGCTAGTACTTAGATATTTATAAAAATATCATTATCTATGCAACAAAATTACATAGTAAAATGGAACAACAAATACCTGCAAGTACGTTTTCCCTCAGTACTGACACTACAGTTTCCTTGCAAACAATAATCATTGCATATGGAAACGTCGCATCTTTCCCCAGAGTATCCGGGATCGCAACTGACACAGTGAGAATACAAATATGTACAAATATAACTAGTTGTAACAAGTGAACGAGGTGCGTCCGCTGTGCTGCGTTTTAGACGCTCGAAAAATGTATTTTAAAGAGCAGTATGACACTGCTGTGAAGGAAACATCGTGAGAATACAAGTCTGAAACCTTAAACTCGCTTAAAGCTTGCGTGTTGATCACAGAACAGTAAAAGAGGTTAGAAGGGCCTTGCGGGCGTGGCAGGCGCGCCGCAATTAGGATCAGTAGATCATATTTTGACAAATCACCGGTTAACTATTGCGCTTATATTGTGACAGCAAACGGAGCTCTACGAAAAAAAAAATTATGCCGGTTTGCGCTATCATAACGTGTCGAAAAAGAAGCCAGGTATGTAGTGTGGCTCGAGAAGGGATTTCTTTTCACAGGCAAGTCCAGAAACCTTAAAATACAATAGATATTTGTAGTTATAGTAATAGTATTATGTAGTTTGTAGGCAAAAATTAAACTATCGCAAGCAGATACAAAATTATACATTGCTTGCAATACGTAGGTGTACCATCTTGAACAAAGCGGGCGATTGCGCAATGTATCTCGTTCACTGCGAACGTCGCGTGCCAAAGCTTGAATTCAGCGAATTCTAAACGTATCGATAGTGTTGTACCAATTTGTAAACAATGTCGAAATTAAGTATGTGTGAATGTATTCTAATGAATATTATCTATCAGTAAAATTATGATCAAAATAACTTTGTTTATTAGCAAAAACTATTGTTTATGGTTATTGATTTAGTTTCTGAGTTTCGTCTAAAATTTGCTTTGAAGTTAGCCATTTATAATGGAAACGTTAATTTAAAATTTTATTACATATTAGGTTTCCAAAAGATCCAGATACAAGAAAGCTATGGATAGAAGAAACCGGTAGAATTGAATGGACTGCTGCTGTTTTTTGTACAGTGTAGGTACCTACCTAATTATTACCATGAAAAGTCACCTTGATCGATATCTTTTGTGGATATTATTATATACACCGGCAAAACTAGATGAACACAAAAAGGTTCCTATAAAAAAAGGAATATTTCATATATAAGGAATAAGTATACATATAAGGAATGAGGGGTCCACATTTTTAATTAAGGTGACCGTATTGTGTGGGGTATTGTATGAAAGGGCTTCATTAGCAAAAACTAAAACAAGTTTGTAATTATTTTTATGACGTATATTTTTGGATATTTTACGTTTTGAAAATATTAAAAAAATGTACGGAACCCTTGGCCGGTTTTTTCGTAACGCTTACTTTCACAAATACTTCTCTGGTGACCAGCAAATATTTTTTTGTTTTTTTTTAACAGTCATCACTTGCATCTACCAGCGATACCGTAACACAAGCTGCGTCTACTAGTGATATAACACAAGTTGCATCTACTAGCGACATAACACTAGGTGGATCTACTGTAGATGAGAAAACAAGCCAAAACAAATCAATTCCAACTACACCACGAAGAGAAAAGTCCATGAAGAAACGAAACCTACTGGTAAATAAGTTATTGTTTTTCATTACACATTTAATCCTAAGTGTTGACACAAGCCCAGAATAGAAGATTAAAAAGAAAAAATAATAAAACAATAATATTCAATTTTAATGAGGTTATTAATAAAATAATAAAAATAATAGTTTAGTCGAAGACAATGTCCAAATAGTAATAACAATGAAGACATAAATTGGTTTTTCCAAAATGTTTCTGATTTTGGAAAACAAATTTAGTTATTAGCCACATCGCGGGTTACATAGCACACCTTTTAATTAAGAAAATTGATTGTGACTTATGTGTTGGAGCACTGTTGTCAAATGAAATAACTTCGGACCATAAATTTATCGTAGCAAAGGATAAAGGGGGTCTCCTGTATCCTTCGAAAGATCTGATATTAATCTGTAATACGTCCGAAGCAGTCATCAAGATTTACATCGACAATCTTCGGAAAATTAATAAACATATGTTGACAACGAAGATTTTGCGCAGCTTTGTCGAACCTGAATTATTTAGCAATATCAGTAATCATCAGGTTGGATTATATCCTACTGCGAGCCATATCACAGACCTAACTAAAGCTATTATTGAAAAATATATTAGTGTAAGATTGCATTTTTTTTAAATTCTAATTTAAAAGAAGCAAGCGCATGCTACATAATAAATACGTTTTATTTCAGGGACAATAATAAATTCTGCATTAAAAATTATTGTTCAATATTATAGCTTATGTCTTTGTACGCATGAATAGCGTTTATAAAAATAAATACATTTATTTCGTGGACATGATTTTTATTCTTGGTATTCGGAAATCGTGTGATAATGTCGTGACTATATTGTATCTTGCCCTTTAATTTGATAGGTATTATTATTTATATGTATTTAGAAAGTCCACACTATTCGTACCCTATACCCTCGTCCCGAAATTAAATCGGAACATTGCAAAACTTAAAGCAAAAAAATTACAGTAATTTTATCGATATAATTATCGACCTTTTGGTTGCCGTAACATGTATGAGAAATAAATTGCTTTTGCGCGAGTGTGAGTGTACGTCAAGCACAGAGTTTGCGCTAGTGTGAGAACCAATAGCAAACTCGCGACCTAAGTAAGTGTAGTTTATTTGCGTGCGTAATGCGCGTACGTATGGGCCTCTTGCTTGTAGTGGAGATGGAGAGTGAGAGACAAGCGGCGACACGCGTTCTAATACAAATCGGGAACTATTTCCTTTCTAACCTCCTTTATCTGTTCTGTGGTGCTGATAAATGCTCGCACCTCCTCTGTATGAGCAGAGGCTTTGCCAGCATTAGGACAATAATGAGCTGGTAGATATTATAAAAAAATATCATTATCTATGCAACAAAATTACAAGGTAGAATGGAACAACAAATACCTGCAAGTACGTCGCCCCTCAGTACTGACACTACAGTTTCCTTGCATACAATAGTCCTTGCAAATGGAAACGTCGCATCTTTTACTCTCATAATCCGCTGTGCACTTGCAAACTGGCTTCCCCGCCTCATTCACGGAACAGACTCCGTTGTTTAAGCAGTACATATAGCACGCGTTAACTTCGCACCTCTCCCCGGAGTAACCGGCTTCACAACTGAAATAATGAAGACAAGAAACAGCATTACTCGATGAACAAGGAAACCCACAAATATTTGTGACGAGTAGTAACAGGCGAACGAGGTACGTGGCCGGTACGAGTACGTTGCGATTGTATAATGTGAAATTTCTGTGCAACACAGACTTGGTATCAAGGGTAACTTTTATTTACTGCCAATAGTTCAGGGGAAGCATGTTGAGGAGCTCGTGGCTATATAATGACAGCCACATGGGTCGATCTTCAAGGTTAAGCAACGCTTGCCACGGTTGGTCTGTGGATGGGAGACCATCTTAACATACCGAGTTTCCTCCGTGTCTCGGAAAGCACGTTAAGCCGTTGATCCCCGCTATCATTTGTAGATCTTTGGCA
The DNA here is from genome assembly GCA_950371165.1 of Lacanobia oleracea. NCBI lineage: Eukaryota > Metazoa > Arthropoda > Insecta > Lepidoptera > Noctuidae > Lacanobia > Lacanobia oleracea. Next base: position 18,344,266 of record OX493411.1, on the reverse strand, counting down.
GTCTTAACGGATAGTCAGAAGCCAGTTAATCTGACTCCAGTCTTGCCATGAAGTACCGTGTTACCTAGTTAATGGGTTGTGGCGGTCTGGTAGGTAGCCGCTCCGTGTAAATACTGGTATTCAGCTAAATCCGGTTTGACTGCTCCGGTTGCAGATGATGAGTTCAGGGGAAGCAAGTTCTCATGATTAAGAACCGTCTATTGCCTCGTGTTATCTTCACTAGTCTATATTGAGATGAACATGTTTTATATATTTATTTTTATTTATTTAGGCTTCTCAACAATGAGTACCGTGAAACGCTGTAACTTTGCCAAGCGTGCCCAACTTTGCCTATTACGTTTTACAATATTTGGTTTGGTTACTATTTTCTCGGTTTCTACCATTTGTTATGAACTATTTGTTATTAGGGCAACATATTTTTAATTTTTAGGGTTCCGTTACCGTCTTATATTACAAGTATAGGGAAAAGTCTGAAAACTATACATTTAAGTAATGAAATCATAAAAAACATAGCCTATATTTTAAGTCATTTGTAGCTACAAAATTGTACGGAACCCTTGGTGGGCGAGTCCGACTCGCACTTGGCCGGCTTTTTTTAATGATAACTTCATTGACACTGTCAGTTGGGAGAAAAAAACCGTTGCGAGTGGGTGGATATTTTTGGGCTTCTGTAACTTTTGCTATTGTGGCTACAGCAACAGTGTACGTTACTCCAGCTAGAAAGTAGGACCTAGAGCGATATGAGTGGTACGTATAATTAATGCGTTGCGTTGTTCCAGCAGGAAAATTCAAAACGAATGATCCGAGAGTGAAATATTGTGCATGGGTAGAGAGCTTATATTTGTGCAAAAATGTGCGCCGAAAAAATAATTTGTGCATCTTATCGCAGCGCCTAAATGAGAAAACGCATAAGCTTGTTAAAAACTGTACTCGGTCCACCTTGATGCTTGTAATGACCATAAAAAGTTTCAAAAGTGTACATACATGCGTTTTAAATAATATTGCTAAAATTCAAAACTTCGGTGTTATAACTTTGACTTCAAACCGGCTCAACTCAAGATGTGTAGGTGTAAACCAAAAACTAGTGCGTTTAGTCCAAAGGATATAGGGAAAATATTTAGCTTAGATTGATTTGCAATAAGTAGATATAAAGTTAAAACCAAACATGTTAACAACGACTGGTTATCCGACCAAGTTCGAATGACTAGAAAAAAGCGACGGTTTCATACATATTGATGACCTTCTTTATTGGACGTATTAAACCTAAACTGTTGTCCGTAGGTACACTCGCGTTCAAACGTTCTTTGGCAATGATGTGGCCTAATTTTGGGGGCTAATTAAAAATAATTATATTAAATGACCTTGTGACCATATCATAGCTACTTTCTAGCTGGAGTAACGAACACACAGCAACAGTGTTCTCGTGAAGGAATAATATACTAATATAAGAAAATACTGTCGTTTTTCTGTGGTATTTGATATTTTAATTAAAAGGACTAGATTTCATCAAAATAACTCAATAGGCAATGTTGCGCACTGTTTTGGAACCTTGAGTGACACAACTTTGCCTGGTTGTCACTCGTTGGACTTTATCAATTACTACTCGACCCTCGCAACTTCGTCTGCTCCGTTCCTATTGGTCTTAGCGTGATGATATTTTAAAATCGGTTTAGGAGTTCCTGAGATTAGTGCGTTCAAGCAAACAAATAGACAAACGCATAAACAAACTCTTCAGCTTTATATATATAATTCTACTGGACATGTGTATCTCACGGAACTTCTCTTAAACCGCTGGACCGATTTGAATGTTATTTTTTGGTATGCGTTTATGATACGCGGTATGGATAGTATAGATTCACAAATCAGCAGGGTAGGTAGGGTAGGTAGGGTTAGAGTAGCCAGTTGACGGGAGCGAAGCCGCGTGGGTCAGCTAGTCTTTATATATATAATTCTACTGTACGTGTGTATGTCACTGAACTCCTCCTAAACGGCTGGACCGATTTGAATGATTTTTTTTGGGTGGCGCCCTGGATAGTTTAAATTCACAATTCTACCCGGCAAATGGCGCTGCAGTCGGGCAGGACAACGTCTGTCGAGTCCGCTAGTAGTACCACAGAAATATAAAAAACAAGAGAAGTGGCAAGGGGGCGTGTCGGTGTCCGCGCGACATGTGAAAGTTGAATGGCCGTCTCCGCGAACTAGTGCGCTTTCGACCGCGATCGTGAAAATTTATAAGAATGCCGTGTTGTTCAGTGGTCTCTTGTAAAAACCGAAGCACACACTAAATCTTTGTTAATCACGAAATCACTTATCATAATGTAAGTACAAATATTTTACTAAATTTGTTTTTAATATCAACAAAAACAACAAATCGTAAAACACTTCTGGCTCTTACTATGTTATTTTTGTTTCCAAATATCACAGCGACTGTATTATTTTTGCAACAAATACATTGCTCCTTAACCACTACCTAAGTTTGTCGCTAACTGACTAGACGAGCAACGTAAAAATCACAAACCATACTGTATTAAGCGGTTGATTCGCGTAGTACGGCCGCTGCACCTTGCGATGAGTTAGTGGTGTGCGTGTGCAGTGCACTAACTGATCCACTAACGATCGATAACCATGTCGATTGACGAAATGTTCGAATGAAATTTTGCTATTATAGTTTATTTATCAACCGTTTTAACCCGGATGGAAGATCGATGTGAAATAATGTTTTTTTGCGTACCTAATTTGATTTTTAACAGTGGAGTACAGAAATGTGTAACCAACTTTCGTATAGTAAGTTAGTTAAATCTTAGGTTAATAATCGGTGGAGTGTTTTTGGCTTTGAAGTATCGTAAGTATATTATGTATTTTCTCCGTGCCATACTTTTTATGGTTTTTGTATTTGACTTCCGTTAAAGCTTCGAATGCGTTATAGTAATCGGCATGGTTCAGATAATATAATATCAACTTTAGCTTTTGATAAGTTAACATTTTCATGTTAATTGTTTGTTATGCATGGGTGTGTGTTTTCTTATCATATAATTATAATTTAATAACTAGGGTTCACTTTATAACAAAAACCTGCGTGGTAATTGCGTAACAAACTTACAGTAGGAATCAGTTTTATTAAGTCAGTTCAACAACATTCATTACGTTATTTACTTTGCTGAGCCGACCAATTTTTCGCACACATGAAGCAATATGTTTCAAAGTCATTCAGATCTAGATTGAAAGTGTGTTACTCAATTAGGGCGCTGCCTCATGGTGAAGTTTAGAAGTAAGTAGTTTAGGATAGATGTAAATGATAAATAAGTTGGTTTTACCTTTTCAGCTTCCCTAAAGATGCGAATTTAAAAAAGGAATGGATTGATGCCACAGGCGGGCCACCTAATTGGTTTCCTACAAAAAGTAGTACTGTATGTTCGGTCACTTTGAGGCGTGATTATATTGTATAGCCTAGTAGCCTTCCTCGATAAATGGGCTATCTAACTCTGAAAGATTATTTCATATCGGACCAGCAGTTCCTGAGATTAGCGCGTTAAAGCAAACAAACAAACAAACTCTTCAGCTATATATATTAGTATAGATAGTAAAGAAGATATTTTTTTAGCTACATTTTTATTATATTATTTCCTGTACATGTTGTTTTTCAATTTTATTTTTTTAAGTGACCCCAAAAAATGATTTTTTTACAATAATAAAATTGAAGATTCGATAACTTTCCGGTTTAGTCAATCACTAGCGTATATGAGAAATAAATTGCTTTTGCACTTAGCGACCGTTGTTTTAGTGTGCGTGACCCCTATACTAAAAAGTAGATATTTATTTACGTAAAACATCCGTGTTTGGGTCACAGAATTCATCATGGATACCAAATTTCAACAGAATCAGTCCAGTAGATCCGGAGAAAACTAGCTGTGACAGACGGACAGACAGACAGACACCCGAGTGATCCAATAAGGATTCCGTTTTTACGGATGTTCGGAACCCTAAAAAGTAACTGAAATTAATATTGAACACGTAAAATCAGTTGTACCTACCTAAGTTCAGCTAATTAATTTAAAGTAACGGTACCTATACAGGGTTACTTGTAATTCGACGTGACGTGTTGTCTCGAGATATTTGAATTTTTAGGTTTTTTCGATATTTACCCAAAATTTGACACTTAACTTCAAATAAAAAGAAAATTACATATATGGAATAGGTACCATTAGAATATGATATTGTAGCTGGTACTTACTTACTAATTAAGCCATGAACATAATAAAAGGTACTTAATTCAACAAAATTATTAAAATAACTAGTTGACCCGCGCAACTTCGTCTGCGTCACAATTTTCATTACTACTCCGCTGCTATTGGTCTTAGCGTGATGATATATATTATCTATAGCTTTTCTCGATAAATGGGCTATCTAACACTGAAAGAATTTTTCAATTCGGACCAGTAGTTCCTCAGATTAGCGCGTTCAAGTAAACAAACAAACAAACAAACAAACTCTTCAGCTTTATATATTAGTATAGATTATAGAGTATAAATGAGTGATTTATGAGTAGGTAATATCTTACCAATATTTTCATTACACTCTACAAAAACTGACGTCTCGATCAAAAAATTACTATGAACTTAATCGTATCTACAAATAACTAAAATAACTTGCCTATTCTGTCAGCTTTCCAAAAAGGTGTAAAAGTTAATTTAAAGATACGCGATCTGTGGCATGGTAGGTATGTGTTTGAATCGGCGCGAGGAGAGAAAATCATCTGTGTTTTTAGACTAAAACAACCGATTTTACTAGCGAAATCGTTAGTGATGTCCTAGGGCCCCAGATGCCGACCGACCAAGTGCGAGTCGGACTCGCAGATGAAGGATTCCGTATCATAAACCTTAATTTTTATTATTTGTTGAAATAGCGGCATTACGATCTGTGAAATTTTTAACTATCTACCTAATTACGGTTCTTGAGACACAGCCCGCTGACAGACAGACGGCTGGACGGACGGGTGGATGGACGGATAGACGGACGGACAGTGGAGGCTTGGTAATAAGGTTCCGTTGGTTAACCCTTGGGTACGGAACCCTAATAATGATCACCACATAAAACTAAAGCTTACTCATTTTAAGTACTTTAAATTAAACTTAATTAAAAATGGAAGATCCGAAATTACTAATGCTTATTCATTTAAATAAGTATTTTTTAATTCAGATTTATATATTATAAAATAATAAAAGATAACAAAACAGAAATAAGAATTAACAAAAGTGAACGATTACGAATTAACCCCCGCCATATCACGAATAAATTCGCCAGTAAAATCGAATGTTTTATTGAGGATCCTTCACTAAAAAAACAGATATAGTGTAGGTTTTTGCGCACACACAAATGAAACCACGCACTACGAGAATAAACAGTATATTGCCAGTAACAACCAGTTCAGTTCACACAAACATTGTAACAATATAATGAGCAGTGAAGTATGCAGTAAGTACTTTACATAGGATAAAACGATGAACGATGAACGGGCGAGAGCCGCGGAGATTTTTATTTGACATAACATGCGTGCGTTCCACACCGCGCGGCGTGGGCGACTGCCCGACTGGCGTGGCGGGGCGGGGCGGGGCGGGGCGGGCGCAGAGTACATTATACATACGGACAGGGGCGGGCGCGCGCGCCGGCGGGGAGCCCGACGGGAACGCTAGCGGCGTCGCGCACCGTGGCGCGAGTACTTGACCGTGCGTGTGTGCGCGACTGGCGTGGCGGGGCGGGGCGGGGCGGGGCGGGGCGGGCCGCGGGCGTGGCGGGCGCAGAGTACATTATACATACGGACAGGGGCGGGCGCGCGCGCCGGCGGGGAGCCCGACGGGAACGCTAGCGGCGTCGCGCACCGTGGCGCGAGTACTTGACCGTGCGTGTGTGCGCGACTGGCGTGGCGGGGCGGGGCGGGGCGGGGCGGGCCGCGGGCGTGGCGGGCGCAGAGTACATTATACATACGGACAGGGGCGGGCGCGCGCGCCGGCGGGGAGCCCGACGGGAACGCTAGCGGCGTCGCGCACCGTGGCGCGAGTACTTGACCGTGCGTGTGTGCGCGACTGGCGTGGCGGGGCGGGGCGGGGCGGGGCGGGCCGCGGGCGTGGCGGGCGCAGAGTACATTATACATACGGACAGGGGCGGGCGCGCGCGCCGGCGGGGAGCCCGACGGGAACGCTAGCGGCGTCGCGCACCGTGGCGCGAGTACTTGACCGTGCGTGTGTGCGCGACTGGCGTGGCGGGGCGGGGCGGGCCGCGGGCGTGGCGGGCGCAGAGTACATTATACATACGGACAGGGGCGGGCGCGCGCGCCGGCGGGGAGCCCGACGGGAACGCTAGCGGCGTCGCGCACCGTGGCGCGAGAACTTGACCGTGCGTGTGTGCGCGACTGCGCGTTGCCTGGCTGCCTGCGCACAACCCTCTACTGCGTGCGCTATACAGATTATTTTCTCTCCCCGCGCCGATTCAAACTCATGCCATGCCACGAATCGCGTATCTTTATTAAGTTAACTTTTATACCTTTTTGGAAAGCTAACAGAATAGGCAAGTTATTTTAGTTATTTGTACGATTAAGTTCATAGTAATTTTTTGAACGAGACTACATTTTTTGAAGAGTGTAATGAAAATAAAAAACTCATCAATTTAATAATCATGTCGAATTTAGTACTTTAAATCATGTTTGTAGCTTAAATAAAGTGCCAGCTACAATATCATATTCTAAAAGTACCCATTCCAAACACATTTTTCTTTTAATTTGAAGTTTTATGTCAAATTTTGGGTAATAATCGAAAAAACCTTAAAATTCATCTCGAGAACGATTGAATTTGGGCACCCCTATCAGCACCTGACGAATATACGTCGAATTACAAGTAACCCTGTATAGGAATACAAAAATCATAGTTGCCAAAATGAGGTGTACTAGTAGGTATAGGCTTCTGCAAAACTCTTCGGGGGTTGTTTTGTGTGGTAGGTATTCAAGTGAGTCTTAATTCTATTCCAGTTGAATTAAAAAATGGGAAACAATAAAAAACGGAGCACGTGAAAACCCAGGAGCGATCTTGTGTGAAACATAGATATTTCATCTTGTTGAATCGACTCCCTAAAGTCTATTTTTTTATTTCGGAGACTAAATTGACACGTGCAAATGTCAAAACTGACTTAAATGCTATTGTAATCTATGTCAGTTTGCCATTTGCACTGTCTTGTCAATTTAGTCTCCGGGATTTAAAAACAGACTAAAAGTGTCTAATTTTAAGTTATTTGCGATAAAACATTGTTCGAATATACTCAAATATGTTCTGATAAAACTATGTTACAAAAATTCGTTTTTATTAAATTAATAATTGTTAGTTTGAAAAAAGTATTAAAAATTTAAAACGTAATCGGTAAATATGGTACGACTTTGTTTTAAAATCATACAAAATTTAATTCTCAATAATCCTGAGCACACTAATAAAACGCACGCTAATAAAGGCCCACGCCTGCCAACGTACGTTCGATTCGTAAGTCGTCGAGAAGAACGTCGTAAGCGCCGCTGATGGCGCGTCACTTACGCGTTGCATTCATTAAGTCGGTATAATAAAATCACTGGTTGATTGTTTTAGTCACTGCTTTGTTATTATGAGTATTTATCACGAAAAAAATCAAGTTTCCACGTATTATAGTCGATGCTATTAAACTTTACAAGAATCAGAACACGCCACTTAGGTACTAGTTTGCGGGTTTTAAAATTATTCAGACGGAACAAATTAATGCAGGTATTACTCGCGCACCGTATCGAAGATCTACTTACCTGCATTTAGGATGTCCCTCAGCACTGACGCTGCAGTTTCCTTGGAAGCAGTAGTTGTGACATATTGAACCGCGGCGTTCCTCCACATCCGGTATTAGACTCTTCAGCGCTTCACAGGAATGGTTCCCCAAGGTTTGTTCCTCAATTGTATAGTTGGCTGCTGTATGTGGACATTCCCAGCAGTGTGTGCTAGACTGTGAGTAAACAACTGGCGACACATCGTGTTGTTGATGCTTTGGTAACTTTTAAATGGCTTTTTGATAGTAGCCACTCCAGTAAATTAAATCTTTTGATACGGTTAAAGCACCTGACAAAAAATCTGATCCTATGAAATAAAATGTTTTTCTGTTTTTTCCATTCAAGTCAGCACTTTCAATGGAAGACTGATCAGTATGTGTAGGTATATCAATCCAGTACATTTTCTCCGATTGTTGGTCTATAACCAAACTCGTTCGCCGGTAAACAGTAGCGTCAATTATAACTTCTCTCTCGGAGCCATCAAACGCAGCCCTCTCTATCTTATAATTTGCGGTCCAGTAAACATACCTGTAATTTTTGAAAAACTGTAAATATTGAAAAAGTTCAACATGAGTCTTAAAACTACAGTTAATTGTTATATTAGCGACGTACCCTCCACAGCTGTCTACAGCTATAGCCTCGCAGTCGTAATCCGACGTAACTATAAGATTTCCGTCAACTGCTGTGTTACACGATGCAGACTTTAATGACAACGAGTATATTTTCTTGAATTCAGTCCAAAATAGTAATTGTGTGAGCGGGTCGTAGGCGAGACGAGCGACAGCATCTTTTTGTCTTATTACTAAAGTTTGCATCTTTCTCGTTGTCAGGTCAAAGCTGCTGTATATGGACAACTTTTGATAGTGATTGTCGGAAAACAGCACCCTGAAGTGAACTGGATCGTACGTGACAGCAGTGATATAATTAGCCGACGGAATGTCTTCCACGTGCGTTATTGTTCCGTTGTAATAGAATTCTAATCGTTTCTCTCTGCCCACGACGATGTCTGAAACACGAAAATAACATTTTTCTTATCCGTTTGCTAAACAGAGCTGCAGAGCTTCCCATTAGTCTTCACTATCACTTCATCTAGTCTAGTCTATACTAATATTATTTAGAGCAAAAATTTAAATTTTTGTGTGTGTGTATGTTTATAATTAATAAACTCAAAAACTACTGGACCGATTTGAAAAATTCTTTCAGCAATGGATAGCTACATTATCAAGGAGTAACATAGAATATATTTTATCCCCGCGTTCCCACGGGAACGGGAACTACGCGGGCGAAACCGCGTGACGTCCGCTAGTCTAGTATAAAACAAAGTCGCTTCCCGCTGTCTGTCTGTCGGTTTTGTGTAAATTGGCTGATATATGAAGATTATTACTGAAGAAGTCAAAAAATGCTCTAAAAAATTCTTTACATCGCGTGCGCTGCGATAACTGTTCATGATCAAACAAAACAATGTACTACAGTTTTAGATAACACATCAATATCTACGAAAAAGTCCGCGATAGCACATGTCTAACTATTATACTTGACTTACAATAACCATTTTTATGAAATTCAAATTTGACATAAAATACTGTTTCATTTGCAGAGGTGTTTTCACTAAAATAGTACAAATCCTTATCTCAATAAATATGTTATTCATCTTGAGTGTTTAATTTAGAGCAAAATTGCCCTTTACACCATTTAATTTGGATGAATATAGGAGATATCTCAAAATTAAAGTAAGTCGCGCAACCAAATAATTATAACGGAGGTAGAGATGTCCCGAACTGGTAGACACCTGAGAGCAGACGTCGTTGACGGTTGTCTATTGCACTTTTTATTTCAGCTGAACCACAATATTATTGATTCTGGTAATTAGATGTTCACTTTTTTAGTTTGGGCTAAATAAACATTTGCACCCGCGCGAAGCCGGGGCGGGTCGCTAGTCTTTCGTATACGCTGCTCATACGAATAGTTTTGAAACTACCGACAGTCTCGAAAACTAAGTACTTAAAGTCTCTCTACTTCTATAAATTACTTCTTACAAGGGCACCTAAACTTCGTAATTTACCCAAAGGGTCACCAACTGAAACTTATTACTAAGCCTCCGCTGTCCGTCCGACTGTCCGACCGTCGGTCTGTCTGTCAACGAGCTGTATCTCAAGAACCGTTATAGGGAAACAGTTGAAAATATCTTGAATGTGTACATCGTCCAAGTGCGAGTCAGACTCTTACATGACGGGTTCCGTACCACAAACAGAAACAACAAAAAGTAAATAAAATTGTGACGCAGACGAAGTTGCGCGAGCCAACTAGTTAATTTATATATAAAAAAATCGGTCCAAGGGTTTTTTTTAATAAAATGATTACGCTCAAAAAAATAATGGTCCATCAGATTCCATCATACAGGATCTCGCTCGGCTTCAAAACCGGTTCTATTGTATGCTTACCAGCTTAGAGCTGAAACATAACCAGGCTCTTGAGAAAAGAGTAAATAAATGAAAAATGAAAGAACAACAAAGAATACACGTTTCTTCCGTCATAAATGACGTGACGTGACACCTAAAATAAAACAACTTATCCCTAACTAAAACCATCAATCAACGACGCTGACTGCTCATCATCATCTGCCCGCCTTTTTCCCAACTACATTGGGGTCGGCTTCCAGTCAAACCGGATTCAGCTGAATACCAGTGTTTTACAATCAGTACGGTCGTGACCGTGAACTCGAGCGCACGCAAGGTTGACCTCTGCTGCGACGATGAATAACGTGTCGAAAAGATTAAAATGTTCCAACTGCAATATTGTGATTCGTGAAGTATTAGCTTTTGTTCAAAATAAAGTAGATGTTATGACGGAAGTAAGCCTCGTACAATGTATATATATAAAAATGAATCTCTATTTGCCTTGGTCATCGCATCACGCTTGAACGGCTGAACCGATTTCGATAATTCTTTTTTTCTTGTGTGCGTTCTGGTCACGAGAAGGTTTTAGGAGATATATTATTCAAAAATATTCAAAAATGTCCGTTTTAACGACAGACACAAGGTTCGATCCCCGGCCAGTAACAGCTATTATTTTTGTATTTATTTTATCTTTTGACCTTTATTTTTACACCAAAGTATTGTCAAAAAAATAATAAAATGGGTTTTTTTTGTACTTAAAATAAGATTTAAATTTATATTTCACAGTTTAGTGAGGAATTGTTATAAAAATCACAACTTAATATAACTTTGCAGATACTAATTATGCGTCTAACCTTGGCAATGTTTATCATGACGCTATACTTTCAAGGAGCTGAGCAGCGAAAAACCATGACATAAATAAGATCGGCTATTTCAATCATTTGTCAACAGTTCCCATAGATCATCGGTTTAGAGACTGCCTTTCTAACGACTTGGTATGGGTTCGAATCCGTACAGTTATGGTTATTTTTGAATTTTGTACATATTTTTAAATTATTATTTTCCTGTCTTTTTTATTTTACTAATATTTTTATACATTGTAACATGTTATTATTGTATTTTTTTGGCATTTATCTATACCAAAATATATTTATAAATATATGTTAAATGATAATTAACAGAACGTTTCACGTTCAAAGGTACAAAACCATTGTAGATAACTTTTACACATAAACCGGATAGAAATCGTGGCAATTTACATGAAATCAACATTACATAATGCACATACCCATAATGCCATCTATTGACCTCAAGACAACATGAGAATTACATAAAAACATATTTTTTTGTTATTAGTTGTACTTTTAAGACGTCTGAAAAAAAAGGGATTATTTTAATAATACAAATAAAACAAACTCAGAACTAATGTTAAGACAGTTCAACTTCAGATTCCATAGATGGCGTTATATATTTGATCTCATTATTTTTAAATCGTCAAGAGGCGTCCGCTTACAATTGCTACGCTTAACTTGAGTTGCTCAAAAATGAATCTTTACGGCTCTAGGGCCTGGGATCACATCATACCACCCACGAGCAGCTGGCAAAGTCCCATGGTAGAAGAGTCGCGAAAAGAGTTGAATTAAATTGGTTAATCGGATGCATAACTGGGTTTTACAAACTTAAATCGTTTCGATTTACGTTCCCGATTCGAAATAAATATAATTAAATATAATATGGGAATTAACTTGATTCTTCAAGTAGTTTCTTAACTTAGTAGTTTGAGGAATAGCACCATTCATATAGCGCAAAATAATATTAGCATAGGTAAAGATCAAATATGCAAATATATGGCCTTTTTATGGCCCGATGCCATAAAGAAGGCTGTTAAAGGCAGCATGCACAGAGCGGTCTACACTGCAGAAGACTGCATGGATACGCGGCGTGTGTGGTCGCAATCCTCAGCATCCCAGAAACGACGGAGAAGAAGAAAAATGCGAACATGATATAAGGAGGCCATTCAAATGCGCATTATTTTACGAATACTGTTAAAAATTGCCGATGGTATACACCACAATCAAAGGATGGTTAGGTTATTTTATAAGATAGCCTATGTTGTCCGTTGCTTCAGCATTAATTAATTACTTCTGTGAACGGAGAATCCACCGACCAAGCAGACTATTAATACGGATAATATTGACCAATGTTTTTGGGAAAAATAAGGAAAATATTTCCATGAAAACGCAAAGGAAGAAAATGATATTACCATCCGATCAAATTTTGTGATTTCTATTTAAATATGATATTTCTAAAAAACTTTGCAAAGGCTCATGGCTGAAAGTCACACGTATACAACTAACTGTCATAGTACCTGAAATAAGATTTCGGTTGATTGCTCCGGCATGGCTTCACTGGGAATTGAACAGTCTTAACTGTTCAAGTCCCAGTAAAGCAACAGCTCAGGGCCAAAAACTATCCGTTGCGGGTTTCACCCTCCAGTGGATCACTGATTCGTACATGAATTTGCCTGAGATCAGCTGAACTTCAAGACAACGGATGGTCAGCGTCTACAAATTACAGTGCAGTTTATACATGCGACTAACTAAGCGACTTCTCAACCCAAGCAGAAATACCCTCCGAATAATAACAGGTAATTACGGGTCATTTCCCCGTAAAAAAATATCTTTTCAACATAGGCACTGCGGCTCGATAGACAGATGATTTAAAAAATGTTGGCAGTGGATGGACGTGGACTGCACAAGACCGGAATGGTTGGCGCTTTGTGGGAAGCTTACATTTAACAGTGGACGGCAGTTGGCTGAAATGATGATGATGATGATAGTCGCCATAGACAGCCCAATGTATAGAGGTTGCTTCGATACCGAGAAATCAGTAGCCCACTTCATTCTGGAAATGAGGCCTTTGCTACCCGACGTGCATAAATCTTCGGAAAGATGAGGACACTCAGCGAAACCTTGCCAGGACTCCTAAGCACAATGGCGCGAATGGGAGTCTAAGTGCGGATAACGGAATCTCAACTGTACTCTCTCCGTTGCGGGTAGTCTTTCCGTCTGGATACAGTTTTCCATTTCAACTTTATGTAGCTCTACCCTAGCAATTTTTTTCAAATAAAAACGTTTCTCATTACGAAAAATTAATAAGGTTGGTCGGCGTTTTGAATAGAAGAGGTGATACTACATTTCCCTTGCATTCTAAGGGGGTCAAGCAATGCCAGAAGTTTACTATTGGTATATCTTATGCCACAATGGTTGCTGGTCGCTCACAATGGGCCTCATTAGAAGGCTTAAAGTCATTCAAAGGGCAATGGAGAGGGCAATGGAGAGGGCAATGCTTGGAGTTTCCTTACTTGATCGAATGAGGAACGATAATATTCATAGAGAACTAAAGTAACCGACATAGCCCGAAGTATCGCCAATCTAAAGTGGCAGTGGGCAAGGCATATTGCTCACAGAACAGACGGTCGATGGGGCTGAAAAATTCTGGAGTGACGACCGCGTACCAGAAAACGCAACGTTGAAAAGCCTCCCACAAGGTGGACCGATGAAGATCGCGGATAGCCGATGGATGCGAGACGCGCAGAACCGGTCGTTTTGTCAACGCTTGGGGCTATGGCGACGCTATATCCAGCAGTAGAGGTATTTCGGCTGATATGATGATATCTTATCTTACCGATCTTACCTAGCGACATCAAACTGTATCAAAATAGGTACATGCAAACGAAGTTTCGTGCAACAGCTATCTTTTTCTAATCTTCTAATGTATAAAAATCTCGGATCACAGTGTTTGTTATCAAATTCCTCCGAAATGGCTTGCCCGATTTATATAAAATTTTTGTGTTAATTTTATATGGCAAAATACGTTTGCCGGGTCAGCTAGTAATAAATAAATAAATAAATAAGCCTCCCTGCCTGATTTAAAGCCTAGCCATCAACGCGGGAGATATAAGTCCAAAAGCGTATGCAAAACACAGGTTTTTCCATCACTGGCATAGTCTGACGACAACTTGTCAAGACCGGAGAGAGATCAAGATCAATAACGGCCTGGTCTCCGAGTCACGGGTTTATTTATTTACGGCCAGTCTCAATAACCTACCAAAACATTGACCTGTCACATCCACATCCAATCTATCTGTTACAGTATGAAATTTTCAAATAAAATATCAGTTTCTCGCGAGACGCCGAGTCGAGCGCACGCTTTTAAACAGCTTTCTATTTCGTATTTTAATTTTGCAACTACCTACTTAGTTTACTTGTTCAAATGTTTACTGATAATGGTTGGTGTACCGGATATTAGTAATTGTGAGTTGAGTGGGAGTGATTGTATGGAGGAAGAAATTCTGAAAGAGATGGAGGAACCAGTTAATGAATATACTATAGAAAGGAATACTAGTTTGTCGATTGAGAATCGGAAAGTTCCGGATAAGAAAAAAGAGAAGATAGTGAGGAAATCATAGAAGATGATGATGAATTTGTAACGGTTAGAAGTAGGAGAATGAATGTTTTAATTGATAATTGATTTTTGGCTCCTAATTAATTGAAATTGTTAGTGGTTTTATTTTTTATTGTTGACATTTTTAATTATTATTGTTGTTGTTGTTTTATTATTATTGTGATAATTACGTTTGCTGCGATCGGAGGATTGAAAAAAAACCGAAATGATTTTAATTAAATTTAATTGTCAAATTAATATTACAGATTAAACCTATGAATGATGATTCTAACTCGAAGTGGGATGAAAGAATAATCATTCTTACAATTATTTGATAAAACAACAAGTTGCGAAAGCGATTGGCGCCCTAGATACTCGTACATCAGCGATTTAAATAATTAATAAATATCGGCGCGGATGCAACATCAGCGGTCCTCATGTCATGGCACTATGTCATTTGATTTATATTCTTTTAATTGAGACGATGTTTTTCTTTTCAATATTTTAATTAATCGATTTGATCTTTTCTTAATTGTTTACTTAACTGTTTTTCTGTTCATTGTTTTGTAACACATTCAGACACAATGCAAATTGTTATTGAATTGAATAAATAAAATGAAAAGAAGATTATCAAAAAAATCTGATAGTGTGAGCGGTGAGAAACTTACAATCCTTGAGTTGTACTGTCAGCATTACGGGGGAAGAAACAACATTACCGAGACATTTGGTCTGGCAAAGTTATTGAGAGTAGAAAAAATAACAGTTAATAGAAAAATCCAGTACAAAATGCGTACAAAGCTTTATTGGAATTGGAAGACAGAGGGAATACTGAGAACCTAGTTAAGTGCCAAAAGTTTCATAGTTTAGGTTATAGAACATATAGATGTCAATTTGTAGAAGAAATAAATCTGTCCTATGGAGTTGTGAAACAAATAGATTTGGATATAGAGACAGAAGAAAATTCTGCAGAGTGCGGAATGCAAGTTCGAGATTGTTACGGTTAGAAGACTAAAGCGACTCAACGTTTCAAGAGGATGGGTAGACAGTGAAACTGTACGCCTAAGTTTCAAAAGCTCTACGTTACCCTCTCATGTGTATATGTATGGGTGTAAATTTAAGCTGGAACCATACATGTTTTCAGTCTCGCAATGTTCCAGGTGCTGGCGTTTTGGGCATTTATTAAAGGCATGCCCAACAAATAAAAAAATAATACGCTGCCCAAAATATGGAGAAAATCACAGTAACTGCGATACGACTACTTTCAAGTGCACAAGCTGTAAATGTTCACATTTGGCTCTTGAAAAATGATGTCCCGTTTTAATAAAAGAGAAAAAATAAGGGTACTAATGTGTGAGAATAACTATACCTATAGAAAAGCGTTATCTATATATACTTATACAACAACTAGCTGCTAAATTTGAACGTCAACATGTAGAGGAAAATGCAACACTGAAAAATATATGAGGAATAATAACAGGAAATCGTATAGAGATGTATTGTTCACAGAGACACAAACAAATATTCATTAATTAAAAAGGGGGTTAAATTACCAGCTTAAAATGTAGGCTTAGGTATTACCAAACGAAGTATTATGATGCCATATTAGCGCTAAAATGCTTATTACACTACCCGATTCATCGGGCCCAATTTCCAGGGCACCCTGTCCCTGCGGCAGGGAGCCGATTATTACACTACCCTAGAAATCACTCCCAATCTCAATATGAATGCGTCACGTCTGTGGCGGCGTAAAGTGGGGGTGGAGGGGGCTGGTCTGCACCGGGTGCCAACGCTAAGCACCAAACTGCCGTGGCTACTAAGGTGTTGGATAGCTTTGGAAGTTCGCAAACACAGATATCGACGATAGATATTTTTTACTCATTAATATATCATAAAAAGAAAGAAATCGACCAAATGTCGGATAACGGCTGTAGTGTATGTAGATTATACTATATAGTTCTGTCGTCTCATGCGTACACGCCGCAAGCTATAGTTTGGTGGGGGAGCGGGGCATACTCCCCCTCCCTCACTCACTTTGCTTGGAACCACGAAGCTGGACGGACGCGCGTGCGGCGAGTTAGGCAGTGAGCCGATATTTCAAGTTAAGTGCACGAACAGTACATTTTGGCGACGAGTATTGTAAGTACTGTGTTTTTTTTTCTGATTGAAAAAATGCAAAATTGTAACGTTTATTTTTCTAGTAAGGAAAGGTTAGAAAGAAAACCTAATATTAGTGTGCAAGTTCATAATAATTTAACGTGGGTTATTTACTGCAACAAAACTTTGCTTTGTCGTTGTGAATAATTAACTTTTGCGGGAAGAAGGACATGAGTTAAATATTTATAATATACGTTGATGATAATGCATAGCTTGGTCATTTTTATTTATATAAACGTGGGTAGTATCATATAGTTTTAAATATTTTTATTTTATCATATGATAAGTTCATGTTAAAACGTAAAAGGAAGTTGTTACGTGACTATGTAAACAATACCATCTAACGTCTACATTTTGTAGCATATATAAACATTATTCGAATTACATTTTAACAAATACAGTGCTAAATGGAAACAAACATTTGAAGTATGTTTTTGTCGTACCTACCCACTAGTCTATCGGGTTCGAGTCCCGGTTAAATGTCTGTTGATTTCTGATCTATATAACAATTTAACAGCTTTATATTATTGCATTATGTTTCCATTGTGAGTATTTATTATTTGAAATATGTTTTTATCGTAATTAGTTAAATACAGAGTATCTGATGTCTGTTGCTTAAACTTGAAAAGATGATTGTTTTATTGTAGAACAAAACGGTTGATGCCGTATTGTTTACATATTCTGAGCGATAAGGTGTTGATTAATGGGTTGAATTATTCTATTAATTACGGTTACATTGCGTACATAGGGAAGTTAGTCAGAACGGATGATGCCCGTTCATGGCTAGAAGTGTTATGATCAGTAATGATTGAAGCTTTCGTAAAGGTTAGTCAGAACGGATGATGCCCGTTCATGACTAGGTAGAAGTATTAAGATGAATTATGTCGGTCAGAACGGATGATGTTCATGACTAGAAGTATTAGGATGAGTGACGATGGAAGCTTTCGTAAAAGTTGATCAGAACGGATGATGCCCTTTCGTGACCAAAAGTATTATGATGAATGCTGTTGGTCAGAACGGACGATGCCCGTTCATGACCAGAAGTATTATGATAAGTGACGATGGAAGCTTTCATAAATGTATTTTCTTAAGTCATAGAACGGATGGTGCCCGTTTTGTGACCTATTTCGTTATTTACAGGTAACAATGGCAAACCTAACGTTAGGAAAATTTGACTGCGAGGGTGAGGTGACATCGGTGTGCGTAAGATGGGAACGATGGAAAAGGAGCTTGTACGTATACCTAGAAGCTGCAAATGTTACTACACCAAGTCAGAAGCGAGCAAGTCTTTTACATTGGGATGGGCCAGAATTACAAGAAATATTTTATAAAATTCCTGACGAAGCCACAACGAATACCCCAGAAGCTGAAACAGATGTTTTTAAAATGGCAATTAAGAAACTGGATGAGTATTTTGCACCCAAACAAAGTAAAAGATTTGAAAGGCACGTGTTTAGATTAATAAAGCAGGAAAAATTCGTTGTCCGGTTGCGGCAACAAGCTGCTAAATGCCAATTCGATGATGTAGACGACCTGCTCCTGGATCAGATTACTGACAGATGCAGTTCAGAAGAATTAAGGAAGAAAATCTTAAAAAATGGAGATAAAATGTCTCTTGAAGATGTTATAGCTGAAGCAAATGCGTTAGAAGTAATAAACAGACAATTAGAATATTTTTGTCAAAAACAGAAAATGAATCAAGAAGTAAATCAAGTGGAAGGTAACAGTAAGAATAAAAATCAAAGAGGAAAAAGAGAATGTTTTCGATGTGGCGGGTGGAATCACTTAGCATACGATGAGAAATGTCCAGCAAGGGGAAAGAAATGCACAAAATGTGGAAGAATCGGGCATTTCAAACTGCAGTGCAAGACAAACCCGCTAAAAAGGAAACTAGAAGAAGACGCAAAACAAACACGCAATAAAGATACAAAAAAATTCAAGAGACCGAGAAAAGATACTAACAACATAGACGAACGAAAAAATAGTCATTCAGATGAAGAAATTGATTATGTGTTTAGCATGAACAACGATGATATTGTAATCTTTAAAATAGGAGGCGTGGAAATCGACATGTTGATTGATTCCGGCTGCAAGTACAATTTGATTACAAGTAAATCTTGGAGTGTTATGAAGAGAAATAAGATAAAAGTAATTGAACAAACGCAAAATCCAAGAAAAAGATTTTATGCATTTGGATCCGATTCTCCTCTAAAATTGTTAGGAGCTTTTAAATCTTCAATAGAACTTGCAGGAAAAACTCAGCATTCAATTTTCTACGTAGTTGAAAATGGCACTAGAAATTTATTAGGAAAAGCGACAGCCTTGGCATTAGGAGTATTAAGGATAGGTGTAGCAGTAAATGAGATACGAAGTAAAGTATTTCTAAAATTCAAAAATGTTCTAATACACATTCCAATAGATGATAAAGTAAAACCGATTGCACAGCCTTATAGACGTATACCAATTCCTCTAGAAGGCAAAGTTAATGCTAAAATAAATGAACTTCTTGAAAAAGACATAATTGAAAAAGTTGATGGCCCTTCAGAATGGATATCGCCTATAGTTCCCATATTGAAAGAGAATGGAGATATCCGCCTATGTATAGATATGCGACGAGCAAATTCAGCAATAAAACGCGAAAACCACCCGTTACCGACGATGGATCAGTTGCTACCGAAGATAAGAGATGCGGTTATTTTCAGTAAATTGGATAGATGTGATGCTTTCCACCAATTGGAACTTCATCCAGATTCCAAATCCATCACAACGTTCATCTCAGCCAAAGGTCTTTACCGGTACAAAAGGATGATGTTCGGTATTTCTTGTGCTCCGGAAATATTTCAGAAAACTTTTGAGCGTATTCTCTTACCTTGTAAAGGGGTTATTAACTTCATTGATGACATCTTAGTGTATGGAAAAAATCGAACAGAACATGATGCCAGACTTGAAAAAGTCACTGAAGTGTTAGAAACCAATAATGTTATATTAAGACATGAAAAATGTATTCTTAGTACCAACGAAGTAGAATTCTTAGGCCATAAACTTTCTAAACAGGGTATAAGACCATTAGATAAATACCTAAGTACCATTGAAAAATTTAGGGCTCCTACAACTGTTTCTGAATTACAAAGCTTTATGGGCTTGATAAATTACGTGGGCAAATGGATTCCTAATTTAGCTACGAAAACAGAACCTCTTAAACAATTGCTTCGTAATAAATTTGGTAGAAACGCTGATATACGTGAGTTATGGGGAGAGAGTCAGCAAGCTTCTTTTAACTCTTTAAAAGTTGACCTTGCTGACATATCTGACTTGGGCTATTATAATGTACAAGATAGAACACTTGTATTCGCCGATGCAAGTCCGGTTGCTATAGGTGCTGTTCTAGTACAGGAGAATGATTCTGGACCACGTGTTATTGCATTTGGAAATAAAACCCTTACCGATTGCGAACGCCGCTATTGTCAGACTGAAAAAGAGGCATTAGCACTGGTATGGGCGGTAGAACACTTCCACATGTTCCTTTACGGAAAAGAATTCGACTTGGTGACTGATCACAAGCCTCTGGAAGTGATATTTAGTCCAAAGTCAAAACCGTGTGCGAGAATCGAAAGATGGATGCTCCGGTTACAATCATATCAGTATAAGGTTATTTATCGCCCGGGAAAAAACAACATTGCTGATCCTCTTTCTAGACTATGTAAACTCACCGTGGAAAATAGTGCCCCAAATGTCGATTATGTACAAAACATAATCGAGCATGTTAGACCCATAGCGGTATCATTGAGCGATATTAAACGTTGTTCTAATGAAGACCTAGAAATTCAAAAAGTTAAAGAAGGTGTTCATGAGCGCAAGTGGGATGCAGCTGTAAAATGTTACAAGCTGATTGAAAGTGAACTTTGCTTTCACGAAGGAATTCTACTCAGAGGAACTAAAATCGTTATACCAAAAGTATTGCGAAACAGAGTACTATCAGTGGCGCATGAGGGACACCCAAGTATTGTGGCAATGAAAGCGAGACTCAGAACAAAAGTGTGGTGGCCTAGATACGACCAAGATGTGGAGAGGATGGTTAAATCATGTAAAGGATGCACACTCGTGTCTGTACCTAATGCACCACACCCTTTGAAAAGAAGAGAATTACCATCACACCCATGGGTTGATATTGCAATCGATCTTCTAGGACCATTACCATCCAACGACTATCTTTTGGTAGTGGTCGATTATTACTCTAGATATCAAGAAATAAAGATTTGTCGAGATATATCCAGTAAGGAAATGATAAAACTCCTGAGGGAAGTTTTCAGTATGCTCGGGTATCCAGTTTCTTTAATGGCAGATAACGGAAAACAGTTTGTTAGCGAACAATTTAAGTCGTTTTGTAAGGAAAATGACATAAAATTATATCACTCTGTTCCGTACTGGCCGCAACAAAATGGAGAAGTCGAGCGCCAGAACAGAAGTATACTGAAACGACTACGAATATGCCAGGCTGAAAATAAAATTCACTGGAGAGAATCGTTAGTCGATTATCTGACTATGTACAATAATACCCCCCATACAGTCACAGGAAAAACACCAGCAGAGTTTTTCTTCCAGAGGAAAATCAGGGATAAAATACCTATGATCGATGACGTTGAGCATAGGAATGATGACATGGACTTACGAGACAAGGACAGAGAACAGAAGGAAAGAGGGAGAGAGTACGCGGACAGAAGAAGGAAAGCACAAGATATTGGCCTAGAACCAGGAGAGAAAGTATAAATAAACTTAGTACAAACTTTGAACCAACACAATATACAGTTAAATCACGAATAGGAGGCGATGTTGAGGTAGAAAACGAGGAAACAGGACAATGTTTGAGACGAAATATAGTACACCTAAAAAAGGTAGAAGGAGAATGGAAAGTTATAAGAGAGGACGAAACAGAAGTTCCAGAAAGAGAAAAAGAGGACTAGAAGAATTATAGTTTAAGAAGTAATAAATTAGAAGCAAAGATCTTGCTAACGAAGAATAAATTACTAAAATATATGAAAATCTGATGATTTGATTAGGTTTTGCTTAAAATTATGAACTAGGAAGCATGATGTTAGTTATAGTTGATAAATTGTCATTAGAAAAGCGAAGGAAGTTAGGAACAGGAACAAGCGAAGTGTTATGAGGTTAAATGTTAATAATAAAAGATAAATTGGGAAGTGAAGGAAGTATTAAATTAGTTAGTTATAACAAAGTGTTTGTTAAAACCAGAATATTGGAAAAATCATTGATGCTATTAATGTTATGCTGAATCGTAAACTTTACTTGATTATGATATTTGAAAAGTTAATGGAAAAGGTAATGGGGCATATCTGACCCGCTTGGCGAAAAGTGGCGGACATTTGATCAAAATAAATTTAAACTAAAGAGTACATTACCTTTGTGATGTCAATTAAAATGTAGAAGGTTGTTATGATGCTCTAATAAAGATGTTACTAAATATAATAAAAGTTATTATTATATCTAAAACTTTCATTAAAATAAGGAAGAGATGTAGTGTATGTAGATTATACTTTATAGTTCTGTCGTCTCATGCGTACACGCCGCACGCTATAGTATGGTGGGGGAGCGGGGCATACTCCCCCTCAGGGCCGAGCGGACCCCCCACGCATCTCAGGTTGAAGGTTTCTCCTTCAAACAAACATCTGGGTTGAACAATGGGCACAAGCGATTGACTGCACGACGAACGATACCATTCACCGTCCTCACGTCTACTACTCTGGCCACTTCATCGTTGCCTACGTGCAAGGCCTGTACTCGTGCTATTTTCCATTTGAGAGGAGGCAAGTTGTTATCCTTGATAATGACCATATCTCCAATTTGTAGTCTTGTATCCGCCTTACGCCATTTGGTGCGATGCTGAAGCTCAGTGACGTAATCATGCTGCCATCTCATCCAAAAACATTGTCTCATCTGTTCTAACTGTTCGTATCTGTGGAGTCGATTGCAATGAATATTTGACAAGTCAGGAGAAGGAAGAGCTATCAGTGGTTTACCGACGAGAAAATGCCCAGGAGTCAGGGGTTGGAAATCATTAGGATCGGATGACATGGGAAATAAAGGCCTGGAATTCAATATGGCTTCTACTTGAACAAATAATGTGGAAAGTTCTTCATATGTCAAGTGCCTATTCCCTAATACTCTTTTTATATGAAATTTGGCAGACTTTACCCCTGCCTCCCATAACCCTCCAAAATTCGGGGCATATGGTGGTATGAATGCGAATTTCATACCTTTATCTGAACAAAAATTATCTATTTCTCCCTTATTTACCAACAAAAATTTATTTAGTTCATTACTAGCACCTAAAAAATTTGTCGCATTATCGCAATATAGTGTGTTAGGTATTGAACGCCGCGAAATAAATCTTCTGAGTGCCAATAAAAACGCTTCAGTACTAAGGTCACTGTCAACTTCTAAATGCAGAGCCTTGGTTGTGAAACAAACGAATAAACACATATAACACTTACTGATTCAACAACCACGACCCTTTCTATCAGTGATGAGATAAGGACCAGCTAAGTCGACTCCAGAAGTTTCAAAAGGTGTCCCTGGACTCAAACGCTGTTTGGGTAAGTTCCCCATAATGGGCGATATTGACTTAAACCTAAATCGCTTACATACTATACAACTATTAGCTATGCTCCTAGCTACTTTACGAGCATTAATTACCCAATATTTTTCTCGAACAGCTGATACCATTAATTGACATCCACCGTGAAATAACTTTTTATGCTCGTTATCAAAAATAAGCCTTGACAATCGGTGAGTGGAATCTAAAAGAAACGGATGTCTTTTATCATAAGAAAGAGGTGAGTTACGAATACGACCTAGGAGGTCGTATTCGTTCCCGCATTACCTTAAGTTCAGAGTCCAAAAACGGGCTAAGAGATAACAATTTACTTTTATTACTTAAAGGCTTATTCGTTAATAGCTGATGATACTCGTTACTAAATGAATCTAACTGCGACAATCTAACTAAAATAAGCATGCTATCATTTAACTCGTCAACAGTTATATAAATACAAGTAAGTCTATTTTCACGATTCTTAATTCTACAATTCTGAATAAATCTAAGTACGTAGGCAATTGTATTTTGTAATCTCTTCAGCTTAGAATAACGATCAAAATCAATTAAAGTATTTTTAATATTTACATTTGTTACCAATGAACCTACGAGTTTCACTTCGGGTAACTGTACATTTTTTAATTTATTCTTATCTACCATTGGCCAATCAGTTTCTGATAACGATAGAAAAGATGGCCCGTTCCACCATAATTTCTGCACTGAATCCTTCATTTGGTCTACCCCTCGTGAAATGTAATCAGCTGGGTTCACATCGGTTGGTACGTATTGCCATTCACTATCCTTTGTTAAATTTTTAATTTTAATTATTCTGTTCGCAACAAACACCTTTCAACTACATTACAACGCAAGGACTGAGTCACCCGTTTTCCCAACTCGGCGGACAATAACGCGCCGCACAACTCGAGTTTAGGTATAGTTAGACTTTTTAATGGAGCGACCCTTGATTTAGCGCAGAGTAATTGTACATGAATATCTCCGTTCCGATTAGTTGAGCGCACATAGGCACACGTCCCATATGCACACATGGAAGCGTCAGAGAAGATATGAATTTCAATATGTACGGCATCTTCAACTTACTTCAACACAAATAAGAGAATTCATGTTTTTAATAAAGTTGTGCCACCAAGTCCGTATTTCATCGGTTACGGGTTCGTCCTACCCATGTTTACATAACCATAACTTCTGTAAAATTAATTTAGCCTTAATCACAATATACTTAAAAGACCTAAAGGATCGAAAATCCTTGCAATAGAAGATAATATACTTCGCTTGGTAATTTTTTCATGGTTGTCTATTTGTACACAAAATTTGAATACATCAGACTGAAGAGACCAAGTTAACCCTAAAGTGCTAGTTACCGTTTTGAATTCCGTTATTGATTGCACTTCATTAGATTTGTTTTCACAAAACAACTTAGTAGCGTTTGATCTAAACTTTCGTAAACTAAATCCGGCTGAACTTAAAATTTTAGTAATAATTCTACAAATTCGATTTAATCCTTCCTCAGTCTGATGCCCGGTAATGGAATCATCCATGAAAAAATCCCGCTTAATTATTTCTTTAATTTCTAAATCATCACACTCATTTGACAACTGCAAAAGACAACGAGTACTTAAAAACGGGGCAGACGCGGTTCCGTATGTAACAGTGTTTAACCTCAAATACTTAACCGGGTCGTGCTCATTATCCCTCCATACTATCATTTGCAAATCTCTTTGACTTTCAGATATTAATATTTGCCTATACATTTTTTCAATGTCTGACGTCATGACAAATTTATGTTGCCTAAACCTGGTCAATAGACTGAATAAATCATCTTGAATCACTGGACCAACCATTTGTATATCATTTAACGAGTACCCACTACTTGATTTCTGTGACGCGTTAAACACGACTCGAAGTTTCGTAGTCTCACTTTTTTCGCGTATTACGGGATGATGCGATAAATAATATGCAAAGGAAGGCTTACAAGTCTCAGACAAGTGATTCAATTGTTCATATTCCTTTATAAATTGTGTATATGAACTTTTTACACTAGGTTGCTTTTTAAACCTTTTTTCTAAATTAATTAAACGCGATTTTGATACTGTTTTTCGTTTATATTTAATACTTCTTCAATTTTCCAAAAATTTTCTAATTGTTCACTAATACTTCTAGTTAAATTACATTTCACTTCAGATGGTGGAGCATTTCTACTATACACCGGACCAGTGACAAGCCAACCTAACTTAGAATTCTGCAATGCGGGTAGACCCTTACCTAACTTTACTTGTTGACCGGTCACTAAATCCCAAAACAAATCTGCCCCTATTAATATATCTACATCGGCAGGTTCATAAAATCTACTGTCCGCCAAATCCCTGAATATGTCACCCGGAATATTCAAATCATTTACATTTACCTTTACATTGGGTAACCTATTCGTAATTTTTGGCAAGACCATGCAGTTAACTTCTACCGAAAAATCGTTTCGCAGTGAGTTTATTACTAACTTACAGCTGTTTGCTACTTGTATCTTACTATTTCCTATACCATAAATATTCAAATTTTGATCAGTTCCTTTGCACGACAACCCTAACTTATTACATAAATCTACAGTTACTATTGATATTTGGCTACCAGAATCCAACAATAAGCGTGCTACATAATGTTTGTTATCTATTTTGCTAAATAGTACGTGTTTAGTGGCGATCGTCGATAAGGAAACCGGTTCCGCTGCGAGCTGCGCCGGCGCCGCCGGAGCGGGCGCATGTTGCTTAGGCGCAGTGATCGACTCGGCGGGCATTGAAGTCCGCGCCGGTTCGATTATCGCCTGATGCACACCGCTGGTCGTGTTTACATTATTATTTATATTTGCTGTTTGAGGTTTACTTCTATGCAACAGAGAATTATGTTTATACTTGCATGTTTGACAGCCAGAAGATTTACAATTATAGGCTCGATGACCCGGTTTGAAACAATTGAGACACAGTTTATTTTTTGAAACTACTTCGTTTCTTTCTGCCATGCTCATAGAAAGAAACCTCGTGCATTCAAACAAGCGATGATCTTGATTACAAACGACACAATTCGAAGGACGATTACTGCTAATTTGAGCAAACGCAACCAAGTTCGTGGTTCTTTCATTTTTACTATTTCCACTTGTTTTACACGACCGGCTAGCTTCGATTACGTCCGCTCGATCACGTAAAAATTTAAAGAATTCTTCGAGGGTAGGTACATCTCCTAAGGTACTTTTATATTCCTCCCACTTTCTAGAAGTTACATTATCTAGTTTATTTACGGCTAAATGAATTATCATGGTATCCCAGTGTTTTACCGGTTGTTCTAACGTCTTTAAGCCTCTTAAATTCTTAGTTATATTGTCAATCATAAAACGCAAAGATTTTTCAGACTCTCTTGTAACACCTTCTATACTAAATAATGCCTTCATATAATTACTTATTAAAATTCTTTTATTGTTAAATCGTTGACACAGTAAGTCATACGCAACGAAGTAATTATCTGATCAAAACGACAATGAGTTAATTATTAATGCAGCACTACCCTCTAATGATGATCGCAAATAATGAAATTTATTTATTGTGTCAATATTCTCATTTTTATGAATCAATGCCTCGTATTTATCTCTATACTCTAACCATTTGCTATAAGTCCCATCAAACGTAGGTAAATAAAATTAATAGTGGGTAATTTTATAGAACTGGTAAATGCATCGGCACTTTCGAAACTTCCAGATTGTCTAAACGATTGATGGGCTATACTTTTTCGTTTAGCATGAACTTCTAATTTATCTAAAATGCATTGACCTTGAGAAATTAAAAAATAAAATTGACCTTCGATCTCGGAACGAATCTTCATCTGTTCGCTTGGATCTTCAGATTCAATTTCAATGTCAGACTGTAAATCATCGAAAGTTGAAAAACACGCTTCTAATTTAGATAATCTTAATCGTAACTCTGAAATTTGCTGATCTGATAGTTTTTCTAAATCGTTAATATCTTCTAAATACGATTTAAAAATTGTCAATCTACCCTTTATGTAGCTGCGCCATTTTATTGGCTCGGCACTTTTTCTGGCCGTTAAAGACATGATATAATACGACAAATTTTACGTTGTGCAATTAAAATATACAATACCCAGGTTCTACACAAACAAACACCAGAATATCAGAAACTTTACCACAAAATCTATCGAATATCGGCACTAGGAAAACGTAGGTAGTCAGGAAAAAAGGAATGGGCTCACTAATTATAGCGTAAATGTCCCTTTGGTATATTCTCTCTTTCCTTTATCCTTTGCTTTGTCCTTCTATTTGTTCCCTTTTTGATTTCCACAATTTCCAATATCCTGATATCCTGGTCACGGCACCAAAATGTCTAGGGCTAGACTATATACTTGTGGTGTCAGGTAAGTGTGCGGAGCTAAAAATAAACTCGGACTGCCAAAATACTACTTATTTATTTTCTTTGTAGATTTTACAAACTGATTTATTCTTTATGCGTAATAATGAATATAATACTAGTGGTCGTTCGCGATGGTTCTTTTAAATGATTTTTTTTTTTTTTTTTTTTTTTGTCGATGGCCACTCGCAGTTTTCAACCCTAGAGGGTTGTCAACTACTAAACCGGACTTGCCTGTGTGGGCCTCTAGAATTTAAGGCCCCCAGCCGAGGCTACAAATATTATATTTATTAGAACTCCGCTCGCTGAAGGCACCCCCTGTGGGGTACGGACCTCGGCTCAGCGGCGTCGTTTTGGGGGATCTTTCTTTTAAAAGATTCGGCGCACACGTATATATAGGCCCGGGTCGCGTGGTAGGGCCGAGCGGACCCCCCACGCATCTCAGGGCTAGGCGTTGACACTCACTTTGCTTGGAACCACGAAGCTGGACGGACGCGCGTGCGGCGAGTTAGGCAGTCAGCCGATATTTCAAGTTAAGTGTACCACGGCAGCGAGGTGACAACAACAACTCACTCGTACATCCAAAGAAGGCGCACAAAATCTCCCTCTTTAAAGACATAATCGATAAATAACTACCTACTTTTGTACCTAACTACTTACGTACTAATATCAACACATCGTAACTACACATTTTTTTTTGAATATAATTTCTAATTCCCTAAAATACTTAATTCAGGTTGCGCTTAGTCTGAACGTATACTGCGCGTAACATCTCGATTTTATCAATTGAAAGAGACAGAGAAGTCAGTTTTGATAATGTGATCGAATATTTTAGTCAAATAATCAATCGGAAATCTCCCAATACAAAACCGCCCAGGGCGCCAGTCTACCCTACGCTGCCACTGAGAGATCGGGACAACCCGATCGCGCGATGCAGGGTCCTAGCTCCTGTTTCTTATTACATCACGCTGTCCCTGCAGATCGGGACCGATAGATTGGGTAGAATAGAATAGAATAGAATACTCTTAATTATGTACACCATATAAGTTACAGAAAAGATAGATGAAGAAAACATTACATAGGGTGACACAATGGGTGGCCTTATCGCTAAAAGTGATATTTTCAAGACAACCTTTGAATGGATTTCAAAGATAACGGAAAGACAGTACTGCAGGTAGTCTTAGGTGTACGATTTATATAAATAAATACATAATAGATAAATATACACAATTATAATTATGTGACAAATAAATAAAAAGCATAGGAACCGAGTGAAAACGATCAAACAGAAAGGTAGTGATTTTTGAACATTGTTGTTGTTTGTTGGTAGTATACGAGTAATAAGCGCTAAGTTATGTCTCCGGCTTGCAATCCCCTCCCATCGCACCGCAAGGCAAGTACACTGCTAGTCATTTTAAATTAAAATGTGGTTAATAATTTGGTTTTCATTAACTATTTTTGGGTTAACAATGATATTTTTTGAGTCAGTTTGCTTAAATAGGATAGCGAGATGTAAAAACTTTGGTTATAAGTTTGCATTAAAATGCGGATTTAATTTTGGTGATCATTTACTATTTCTGTCTGTTATATGTTACTATATCTGGTGGTTAAACATAAGCCATTAGAAAGAGGTAAATCAGCAAAATCTGTCATTTTGGGGAAGGCATCAAGGAAAAGTAATAAAAAGAAAAAAAAGGCAAATCAGAGAGATTATGGGCAAAATTACGTGGAAGAATTGCCAATGTAACAGGAAACAAATGAAAATAAAGATGAGCCTGCATAGCGAAACATAGATTTTAAAAAAACTAGTACAGGAGTTGAAAGAAGCTTCTGTATCTCACAGTAGTTTTGACGTTAAAGTTAAATTAGCATTTAATATACCAAATATTTCAAGAATGTTTTCAGTATATTGTGAACCTAGTTAAGGAGACAGGTGTTATTAGCAAAATTATTTCCGCATTATATGGCTTGTTTACATAAAGATAGGTATTAATTAAAAAATAATACAGTGGAATACACAGAGCTTGAAACCGAAATTAGACGAGGTCAAATGTTTATTGTTACAAGTAAAGGTAAATATAGCATTAATAGGTGAAACTTGGTTGGGAGAACAGGTATGTCTTAATTTTAATCAGTATAATATTTTTAGGCACGACAGAGAGGATTCGTATGGCGGGATTGCTATATTAACACACTAGTCGAACCGCACAACTTCGTCTGCTCCGCTCCTATTGGTCTTAGCGTGATGATATATAACCTATAGCCTTTCTCGATAAATGAGTTATCTAACGTTGAAAGAATTTTTCAAATCGGCCCAGTAGTTCCTGAGATTGGCGCATTCAAGCAAACAAACAAACTCTTCAGCTTTATATATTAATACCTATAGACTAGTTGACCCGCGCAACTTCGTCTGCGTTACTATTTTCAATACTGCACCACTGTTATGAGTCTTAGCGTGATGATATATAGCCTATAGCCTTCCTCGATAAATGATGGGCTATCTATCACTGAAAGAATTTTTCAAATCGGACCCTGAGATCCTGAGATTAGCTCTTTCAAGTAAACAAACAAACTCTTCAGCTTTATATATTAGTAATAGATTACTCATTAACTTTTCAGGAAGTACACATTGAGTGAAATAATTCGGGCATCGAGTTAATATGCATAAAACTAAATAATTCCAAATTCATCCGATATACAGGGCGTCCCACGGCTAGAACATTTTACTGAAAGAAGACGATTATTTTAATTTAGAAAGAATTTAAACTGCATTCACAGATTTTTTAATAATTACATAGTTGAACCGAGAATCGAACCCGCTACACGAGAAAAAAAATACCCTGTAGAACTATCATACCGATCGAAAGGCTCCATCATATGGATTATTTTTTGCTAAATAACATAGTGTCAGAAATGAAAAAGGAAGACCATAAATTTTAAGATCAGGAATAAGAATCAGGAGATGCCTGATGTCACATTTGTATCGGTGGACATAGCTTTTTACTTTGATTGGTACTGAATGCGGTTCTATAAACGTTTGTAAGATTTCTATAGGACTTGAAAATATGTGCTCTTAGGATACTTACAGGACCATATTTTGCTACTTGGGAACTATTCTCGACTAGCCAATAAGCCAAATTAAATTGTCTAAATTTTTCAGTTTCTAAGAATAAGAAAGCCAAAATTAGCTATTTTACGCAAAAAATACAGTCAGATTTGTAATAAGTACGCCTCTTTGTATCTAAAAAGTCATAATTCGAGGTTTGGCTCTCGCCTGTTTCCTCCTCCTATATTGGGCCGATTTAAAAGATATTTCATAAACTAAATAAAAAAGACATACAGTGTGTCCTCATGTTTTCCTTTTTGACGATATATTAACCGTGTAAGCACTAGAACCCTCAAAAAGTGCTTAAAATTGTCCGATATACCGCTGTGAACAGAGCCATAGAGTGTATAAATTTGGCAATAATTAATGAAAATAGAATTATCAGTTTGTGAAATATCTTTTAAACCGGTCCAATATTGGCGGAGGAAACAGGCGAGAGCCAAACGTCGAATTATGACTTTTTCCATACAAAGTCTATCCGCCCGCTTTTCCTCTTAAATCATACGTACAGTCCGTCTTTGTACCTACAGTGATTTTAAGTGCGTACCTACTCATCGTTTAAAAACTAATTAAAAAACTTGGCACTTTGAGGGACCTTCTCAAATCTATTCGCGGCTTCACTGAAGCGACACGCACTATGAAGTTCTGGTTCCGGATTAAGGGACACACTAAGCGGTTGAAAAATAACAGTGTTCCTGAACACATCGGTATGGTCAGTGACCAAAACCTTTTTGTTGCATATCATCTAAATTCAACATGATTTTATGTTCGCTTTTCATAGAATACTAAACCAAATAACCTACCTGCCTACAGATGGAAAGAAACCTCAAAACGATTCTAACTTAAGGATAGCTATTTTAAACGTCAATATTTTTAGGGTCCGTACCCGAAGAGGAACCAACGGAACCCTATTACTAAGCTTCCGTTGTCCGTCCCTCCGTCCGTCCGTCTGTCTGTCAGCGGGCTGTATCTCAAGAACCGTAATAGGTACCAACATACTTGAAATTTTCATAGATTGTGTATTTATATTGTCTCTATAACAACAGATAATAAAAATTAAATTAAATTAAAAATTAAAAAGAGGAAATATAAAAGAAACGTGTTTTTGTCGGTTTATCGTACGGAACCTTTCCTGTTTTTTAATAATACTAAAGTAATAGATTAAAAATATCTAAAGAAAGAAAAAAAAAAACAGAATTTCATAATTTTGGTGGTAAAATTGTTAGGACTGATTCTGGTTCGCGCTATTAATTTGTGATTAAACCCAAAATAAAGAAACAAAAGATAGTACATCATGACTCTTCTACTTACCCCAGGGGAACGACTGCGCCGATCCCACGAGCACTGCTAAGAACGCCAACACACGCGCGCTATACATCTTGTTCTTCTCACAAGTTTGGTTGCGCAGACTTGTAATGAGACGTCAGCCCTCGGTGACCGCTGGCTGGATATAAAGCAAAGCTCTGGCTGCCCGTGAACACGAATCTATAAATATATTATCTTCTACGTAGCCACATCGCTGCAAAAATTGGGCGGAGTTCCTGTGATAAGAGGGCTTCCTGTGTGTTACTGTATGATAACGATATTTAAAAAACCGGTCAAGAGCGAGTCGGACTCGAGCACCTAGAGTTCCGTACACATTAGTAGTTACTGATTAATATATACTAGCTGTTGCCCGCGACTCCGTACGCGCATATTCCGTTTTTTCCTGTTCCTGTTAAAATTTCGGGAAATCCTTAAAGGCAAATTTCAGCTTCTTACGAAGTATTTTATATATTGAGATTACAGTTTCACAGAAGCAATTTAAGCGCCATTTCTTACCTTGAACATACGATTCTCAAAAGTAAGAAAAAAAATGTGATCATGTAAACATAATATACGATATCATACATGGAAGGGCGATAATCGCCTCGCCTTTGAATATTGGATTTCACCGTGTGAACGAAATTGAAAGCAAGAAAATCGTACTTTGAGTTCACGACACGTGACCTTGAAGGGCGAGTCTCGCATGGTTTGGTTGCAACCGATTTGTACGATACTCGCATGAACTTGAAAAAATGTCATTCGAGATCGTGTTTAGACGAGTCGAGAAATCGTAGGCAAATATCGCATTGCTATTTCTGTCATCGTTTAAGCAAAAGTCAGGGCAATTATTACCTTACGATTGTCGTATGACATACTCGTAGCCGAGTTTTTTTGTTTTTGGGTCGAATGTAAACGTGCAGATGCGATAATCGCCTTAAGATTATCGCATGCAATTATCGTAATACGACTTTTCGCTCCAAAACGTTCGAGAAACTCGCATCAGTGAAAGAATAATCGATTTTTGTAATAAATATTTAGTAGGTACTGAATTAGGAAACTGATTGAATGAGGAGCTCGAAGTTAAGTAATAACAGTCGCACGGGTTGATCGACCCGTATGTATGTTAAAATGGTCACCAATCCTCAGACCGACCCCGACAAGCGTTGCTTAACCTTGAAGATCGACTTGTGTGACTGGTAATCTGGTATATTCCAAGGCACGCTCGAATCTCGGTACCTATATGTTAAAATTGCGACACGGATGGCGCAGTGGTTGAGCGATAGGCTGCTGCACTGCGTGTTGCGGGTTCGATTCCCGCACGGAACAAATATTTGTATAGCCTACAGATAGTTGTTCCGGGTCTGGCTGTTTGTGTATGTGACTTTGTATGTTTGTGAACGCACCCACGATACAGAATGTTAAAAAAAAAAGAAAATAAAGAATAAAATGGTTACCCATCCATAGACCAACCTCGGCAAGCGTAGCTTAACCTTAAAAATCGACCCGTGCGATGACTGAATTAATCAACTAACAATGCAGATTGTAATAATCGTCATGTTGATCTTCGTCGTTAAACGAAACGTGGTTATTTCAACAAGGGCTGACGTCATATTTCTGCGAAAAAACACCACCATTCAGAAAAATGCGTCATCAGTATAACGCCATCTATCGACAATGTAGTTGAACTGTCAAATATAAGATCACAATTGTTACGATAAATAATGATGAGATAATAAAATGTTCACTTTTACTACATATTAAAAGTACAACAAATAACTCAACAATATTTTTTTGTGTTCTTTTCACACAAATGTGTTACTCAACTCAACAATATGTTCTGTGTTACTACTATTTTTCTCAATAGATGGCATTGCAAGTATCTGGAGTCTTAATGAAAACTACCTTTTTGCACTCGATGAAGTTTCTTCCTAAACTTAAAAATTCAATATCTTTGGATTTTATCGGTCGATTTTGATGAAGTAAACGTTAAATGTTACTCGAAATAACACTTAATTTTATTAAGTACTTAATTTTTGAATCCAATCAGTGCTTTATTACGCTCGGTCATAAATTACGTACTTTAAATAAAAATTATATTTTTCATGATTTAATTTCTTTTCCCTATACCTATAGTATAAGACGATATTACTTGCGAAATTTCATAATTCTAGGTCAACGGGAAATACTCTATAAATTTTGATTCCCTTGATAGTGTCGAAATATTAGTTTTTTTGAGGCATAAACGGCTGTATCTTTTTTGTATGTCAACTTATTACTATATTTTTTTCACAGTTTTAAGGGACCGTAGACCTGAGTATATGGTTTAAATTCCTCGATAAATCTTCGCCTTCCCGAGATAAAGGGTCTTGACAGACAGACGGACGGACAACAAAGTGATCCTATAAGGGTTCCGTATTTTCCTTTTGAGGTATGGAACCCTAAAAATGTGTAATATGTTTTTTCAGCACATTCATATTGTTAGGTATCGATGGTTTCCTTGTGTAATGTTACTGTAAAAGCTCAAACTACGGTAAATCTATAATTACTAGTAAACTTTCCATAGTTATTTTTAGGGTTCCAAACCTCTATATGGAAAACGGAACCCTTGTAGTATCACTCGGTTGTCTGTCTGTCTGTCCGTCTGTCACAGCGAATTTTCTCCGGATCTACCAGACCGATCCAGTTGAAATTTGGCAGGTATACTACTCTGTCAAGAAAGTACCGGGAAAAGATTAATAATACACAAAATGTCTGTTATTCATCCAAATTTATTTTATCACCTTCAAAGTATGCTCCTTTAGAAACGATACACTTGCGCCAACGAATAATTCATTCATCAAAACATTTTTTAAACGCTGCTTCCGGAATTGAGTTCAGTTCTCGCCGCGAATTCTCCTTTATGTCTTCTATCTATTGAAAACGGGTGCCACGAAGTGGTAATTTGAGTTTAGGAAAAAGAAAAAAGTCAGCAGGAGCCATATCTGGTGAATATGGTGGTTGCTGGATGGTATTTGTTGAGTGTTTGGTTAAAAATTCGTTCACAATGATAGCCTTGTGCGAAGGCGCATTGTCGTGGTGCAAAATCCAAGAATTTTCTTTCCACAAATCTGGCCTTTTTCGTCGAATTTGCTCTCTTAAACGCCGCATAACGCTCAAATAATGTTCTTTATTTACCATTAGACCTTAGGTTTAAAGAATTTTATTCTCATAAGAACTTAAATAACAGTTCACTTAAAATGAGATACAAATAGTGCTTACATCTAAAAATATATATTTGCCTCTAGGGTGTTGGCAACGTTACAGGGTACACAATATGTTTTTTAAGCCTTGCTTTAAATATGTTTATATTATTACACTTCTTTAAATCTTCTGGTAAATCATTAAATAGTTTTGCTCCCTCAGACAATATGGTTTTCTTGCCGTAGTTAGTTCGTGCACGTGTGGTCATTAGTTGAAACTTGTTTTTACTTCTTGTGTTGTATGTAGGTGTCTTTTTATGTAGTTTGATGTTTGATTGTACAGAATTCGTAGTGATTTTTTTTATTAGAATGCAGGTGTAATATTTGTACAGTTGTGTGAGATTTAGTAGATTAGTTTTTTCGTATAATTTTTTTGTTGGATATAGGTAGTGATAATGAAATAGTACTTTGATAATTTTGTTTTGTATTCTTTGGAGCGAGTTTAAGTTAGATTTAGCGGCTGATCCCCACAATTCAATTAGGTATTCTAGGTTTGATTTTACCAGCGAGTTGTAAATAATTAGACGTATCTTTTTCGGAATACATACCTTCCGGTAAGAATTCAGAGTGCACAACACCGCGATAGTCAAAGAAAACAGTCAACATGACTTTGACTTTTGATCGACTTTGGCGTGGTTTTTTCGGTTTCGGTTCAGTTGGAAGGCGCCACTCCGAAGCTTGTTGACTAGTTTGCATGTCAAACTCGTAAACCCACGTCTCGTCACCAGTAACAATGCGTTTCATGAATGTTGGGTCCGAACTGACTCGTTCTAGCATGTCCTCAGCGACTTTCATGCGATTGAGTTTTTGAAGAAAATTCAGATCTTTTGGGACTAGCCGAGCAGCAACATGTTTCATACCCAAATGATTAGTTAAAATGGTACGGATCGACTCGTGAGATACAGAAAGTTCGGCGGCTATCTCTCTCAGAGTTGATTGGGGATTTTCAGTCACTATTTCCTTCACTTTTGCGATGTTAACTTCAGTTGCAGACGTTGACGGCCTACCAGAGCGAGGCAAATCTTCCATCACATCTCGACCGCTTTTGAACGCTTTGAACCACTCATAAGCACGAGTTTTTGATAAAGTCGATTCACCGTAAGCCTTCTGTAACATTTTCAGTGACTCCGAACACGAAATTCCATTGGCGATGCAAAATTTAAGACAAACTCTTTGTTCGATATTTTTGTCCATTATGAAATTCGCAATACACACTATATATGATATTACTAAAACCAGCACTGTATTTAATATAAATAACAGATGCAACTCAAACTCCGCGCCAAAATGGAAAACAGTTGTGCCAATCTAACAACTACAAAAAAACAAAAATTTGAATTTGGAACCATAAACAAATCATCCATTCCCGATACTTTTTTGAATGAATGTACATAAACTTAAGTGACCCAAACACGGTTGTGTAACAAAAATAAATAAGGGGTCACTTTTTGGCCAAAACTAAAAAAAAAAAGATTTTTTCAACTCTATCGTGTGACATATCAAAGGGTTCATCTTTAGGGTAACAATTTTTTTTTATAATTTTAAAATTATCCATTTCGAAGAAATAAAAAAAATGATAATTTACCATTCCCCCCTTACCTTCGAAACTACTTAGCCTGAAATTTTCAAAAAAGAAATACAGATTATTGGTCTTTCCCTAAAGATTACAGAAAAACATATAAGAAGTCTATAATTTTAAGTAATTTCCAAAAAAAGAGTATGTGTTTTTTTATTTTCATGTATGTTTACCAATTTCTCCACCAATTGTGGACCGATCTTCAAAACCAAAACTTCTTTTTTTAATTTGAAAGCCTGTAGGTACTCCTGAAGTGGTCTCAATGTTACCAAGTTAGCATCTGATGATGGGATCTCAGGTAAATCAAGGGCAACCCTCTTTCTCGACTTAGTTCAGGTATTCATGTGACCTGACCCCTCCCCCCTAAGTTTATAGCTGCGACCGCGCCTGGCGGCCACGTCGATCGGTCCTGTGCTTCGAACAATCTCCAATCACAAATAAGCACAAACGGTAGGTAGGTACTTAGGAATTAATTGATTATTGGTCTATTTGATCTTTCATTTTGTATTGATCATCATCTATAATAATAATAATAATAAATCCGCAAGGCAGTTTTGTGGCGAACTGTTGGGCACTGGCGACCCCACGGACCTGATCTCTAGGGAGAATTCTTGTTCCTCATTTCCGGCTTGCCTTTATTGGCTGGCCGGGGTGAAAACTGACGAGGAACAGAGCTCCCACCTCTTTCTTGCCTTAATCGGCCGGTCTGAGTGGAGATTCGCAAGAGCAAACGTGCTCGGGAGAAGGATGTATAATCCAGTAAGGTGCTGGTAGGGATCTTGACCGTACTTCCGGGATTGTCCTGATAGCCGTGGTATACCTCTCCACTCCTCTAGCACCTCAGGATATGTTGCCCCCTTGGCGCTACGTTACTTTGTGCTAGCGACCCTTTTCGGGGGGCCCATTTATTGAGTGTGCAAGTCACCCCCTGCCATTTTAAAGCCGTTTTAATTGTCAATGGTCAGGCAGGGGCCAATAGTTCTTCCATAGTAAACGATTATTAGTCCACTAAACCAGCCAAACCCATAGCGTTTCATCTTTTGTTTCCATATTCTGCAATAGTCCTGCTCCAACCGGGGATTGTCCTTGGGTATACTTTCACAGTGCATACAGGGATAATCGTCGGTTGGTGTCCCGTTCCATTTAAAATGTCTAAAGAGGCCTCTGCGAGTTGGCTTCGGCCCCTCGTACGCCTACCAAAGGACCGGGTCTCTAAGAAAAGGGACCCGAGAAAGTAAAAAAAAAAAAAAAAAAATAATAATAATAATCTGTGGTCCGGCTGTCAAGTTGACTGACAGCATAAATTTTCTTCCCGAATTTTTTATATTAATTTTAATAAATACCAAGCTCCAAAATGATAAAAATGCAGGACACATCCAGGAAAAAATTAATAAAAACAATATACAGTTGAATTGCAACACAAACTACACACACTTGTAAGAAAATGCTGACAAGACGCCGGGCACAATTACTAGCCGCACAAGAAACATCTTCGGGTTCGTCGCTCAGTTCCGCCTCGCAGCCGCCGGGACCTGCTCCAGCCGTAAATCCTGATATTCCGGTAGCTGCAGTTGCGTCGAGCTCGAGCGACGAGTACTTCTCGCCGCCGACGACACCACCAGCTGCGCGTCAGCGCGGGCGAGGCCGACCACCGGCCAGCTTAGGGCCTCGAGGCCCACCAGTCTCTGACAGGGTCCCCGCTATCGGTGGAAGTGTGCAGCGTATAAAATGGACTCAAGCCATAAATGAGAATGTTATACGCTCATACTTTGGGGCTACAGAGGGGGGAACTAACCTGACTGCGTACCGTGGTCGGATGCTCTCTCTGTTTCAGGTACTTGAACCAGCTGTCAGCGTATCGGCCCAACGTCTGTCGGATCAGGTGCGCGTCATCCAGCGTAACCGTATGTTGGATGATAGTGTGCTTGATCGCCTCCGCACTGAAATGTGTAGCCATGTCATTGCTCCTCCGTCGCAGACTGTGGCACCAGCACAGTCAACCCAGTTGCCCAGCCACGCTGACGAGGAGAGTAATGACAGGGTTACAAACGTAAGTACCCAGTGCAATGACGAATTGAGGAGTGCTTTGGAGTGTGCTATTCGGGAATACCGCTACATGCCGCCTGAACTTAGACCACGCTTACCTCGTTTGCCCATGCATAACAAGAACAGGGCGCTGGTGGCTGCTCTGGATTCGCAGTTGTCAAGCCATTTTGATAACTGTGATAACCTCACCGATGCACATTCGATCATGTACTGCGCGGCTGTAGCGGCATGTCGTGTAGCTCATGTCAAAATAAAAATAACCAATGACAGAGTTACACGACCAAAACCAGCCGTACCAGCTTAGCAGTGCAGGATCGAGCGTCGTATTGGTGAGGCCAGAGCGCTAATCGGCAAACTGATCTGCTTCAGGGAGGGCAACAC
Source organism: Lacanobia oleracea (assembly GCA_950371165.1). Taxonomy (NCBI): domain Eukaryota; kingdom Metazoa; phylum Arthropoda; class Insecta; order Lepidoptera; family Noctuidae; genus Lacanobia; species Lacanobia oleracea. The sequence goes on along the minus strand of OX493411.1, from coordinate 18,304,758 downwards.
ACGCCCTAGAGTGATGCGCTTTGTGAGACGGGCGTTTTCGGGGACGTAAGTAACGAAAGGTGGGTATATAGGGATTGGGAACGACCGGACCAAGGTGTGACTGACACGCGCTTGCCGGATGATGATGCTATGTGTTCATTCTGGCGCAGCATCTGGTCGGTTCCTGTCAGTCATACTGAGGGTGACTGGACTCGGGAGGTCGAGCGTGTGTGCGATCCGATACCAGAAATGGGGGCAATTTCCATCAGCCCCCAAGATGTAGCTTGTGCAGTCCGCCCGTTGCCTAACTGGAAATCTCCAGGGCCGGACGGGCTGCACAATTTCTGGATTAAATGGTTTACGAGATCGCACGCTTGCTTGGCGTCTCAATTCCAGTCTGCCTTAGAGTCTGGGTCGCTACCCCAGTTCTTAACTACAGGAATAACCTACCTGCTCCATAAATCAGGTAGTACTGCGGAACCTAAAAATTATAGACCGATCACGTGTTTACCGACGGTCTATAAAGTTCTTACATCCATTTTGAGGGCAAAGATTAATAGTCATATTAACAACAACAACATCATGTCTGCCTCTCAAAATGGATGTAGGAATGGGTCCCGCGGTACTAAGGAGCTACTCCTTATTGATATGGCCATTAGCCAACAGGTTCGGCGTTCCCGAAAGGATCTGTCGACATGCTGGATAGACTATAAGAAGGCCTATGACTCGGTGCCTCATACATGGCTCATGAGGGTGCTAGAATTGTATAAAGTTAATGCAACGCTACGCACCTTCCTCATGTCGTGTATGGGGCAATGGAGGACAGTCCTTCGCTATCCAGGATGTCGAAATATCCAGAGGAATAGCGAACCGGTAAGGATCGAGCGGGGTATATTTCAGGGCGATAGTTTGAGTCCACTTTGGTTTTGTCTAGCCTTGAATCCTCTTAGCACACTGCTGGAGAATTCAGGGCTAGGCTATCGGTTGAAGAGAGGTGGTCAGGTTATATCTCACCTCCTTTACATGGATGATCTGAAACTCTTTGCCCCCACTAATCTGCAACTGATGGAGCTACTGAAGGTAACTGAAACATTCAGTAACGCCATCAGGATGGAGTTTGGTGTGGACAAATGTGCGGTCATGCATGTAAAGCGTAGAGAGATTATGGAATCCGTGGGAACTCAACTCTCGGATTCCATAAACCTGAGATCCCTCTCTCCAACTGAAACTTACAAGTATTTGGGTATGTCGGAAGCGTTAGGTATCAATGTTACTGACATGAAGCAATCGTTGAAGGAGCGCTTCTTTGGCCGCCTGAAGAAGGTATTCAATAGCTTTCTATCGGGCGGAAACAAGGTGCGCGCCTTCAACGGTTGGGTCATGCCAGTATTGATGTACTCTTTCGGCGTACTCAAATGGACTCAAACGGAACTTGACGCCCTGGATAGGCGGGTCCGTACACTGCTTACTGCGTATCGAATGCATCACCCACGGTCGTCGGTAATGAGACTGTATATCCCGCGAAAATGTGGAGGTCGAGGCTTTTTAAATGCTAAGACTCTCCACAATCGCGAGATATGCAGTCTTAGGGAATACTTCCTAGCTGTCGACGTGGGTATGCATCGAGATGTAGTGGCGGTGGACAAGGGACTCACCCCGCTCTCCTTGGCAAATGAGAACTGGCGCAAACCTGCAGTGCTTGACACTAACGATCGCAGGGCGGTATGGCAGAGTAAGGAGCTTCACGGACGCTTTTTCCGGGCCCTACATGGGCCTGACGTAGACCAACTAGCGTCCGTAGCCTGGCTGCGTTTCGGTGATCTGTTTGGAGAAACCGAAGGTTTTGTTTGTGCAATTATGGACGAAGTTATCATGACGAATAACTACCGGAGATTTATTGTGAAAGACGGCACGGTCGACATATGTCGGGCATGTCACCGTCCGGGAGAATCAATTCGCCACATTATTTCCGGTTGTTCTAGTCTGGCTAACGGAGAATACTTGCATAGGCACAACCTTGTAGCCAGGATTATCCATCAGCAACTTGCTCTGAAATACTCTCTTGTGGAGTCGGAGGTGCCATACTATAGGTATGCGCCCGACCCAGTTCTCGATAATGGCAATATCACATTGTACTGGGATCGGTCCATCATCACTGACAGGACTATTGTTGCCAATAAGCCTGCTATAGTGGTGGTGGACCGAATTGTGAGGCGTGCAATGATTGTAGTCATAACCGTCCCGCATGACGAGAACCTCGTGAAAGCCGAGAAAGACAAACAAATCAAGTATATTGACTTGGCTCGCGAGGTTGTCGACATGTGGGAAGTGGACTCCGCAATCATTGTACCGATAGTCTTATCGGCCAATGGCTTAATAGCCACGAGCCTCGACCAACACCTTAGGAGGCTCTCGTTGGGCAGCTGGATCAAGGGCTTGATTCAGAAAGCGGTACTTCTGGACACGGCTCGCATTGTCAGGAGGTTCCTTTCTCTGGAGCCCTGACCACCGGTAGTTTGGACCCTGTTCCCGATATCGGTGGGCTACTATTTTTATATTTTTAAATGTTTTTTTATTTATTTTAATCAAATATTTAAAAATATAATTTATATGTATAGTTAAATGAATAAAGGAGATAATAATAATAATATCTGTGGCTCAGCTGTCAACTCGAACGTCATAATTTTTTTCTGAATCCGCAATTTTCAATATAATTTATTAAATCATTACCATTAAAATGGCAAATATAATCAGTACAACAAAAAAAAAACCAGGAACACAACAATAAAATCAAGAACAACAACAATTACCGCTTTTTGGACCGACAACAAAATGTGAAATGCTGACAAGAAGCCGAGCTCAAAAACAAAACGCACGACCAACATCTTCGGGTTCGTCGCTCAGCTCCGCCTCGCAGCCGCCGGGACCTGCGCCAGCCGCGAGTCCAGGGATTCTGGTAGCTGCAGTTGCGTCAAGTTCGAGCGACGAATACTTCTCGCCACCGACGACACCACCACCTGCGCGTCGGCGCGGACGAGGCCGACCACCGGCCAGCTTAGGACTTCGAGGCCCACCGGCCTCTGACAGGGTCCCCGCTACCGGTGGAAGTGTGCAGCGTATGAAATGGTCGCAATCCATAAACGAGAATGTGATACGCTCATACTTTGGGGCTACAGAGGGGGGAACTAACCTGACTGCGTACCGTGGTCGGATGCTCTCTCTGTTTCAGGTACTTGAGCCAGCTGTCAACGTTTCAGCCCAACGGTTATCGGATCAGGTGCGGGTTATCCAGCGTAACCGTATGTTGGAGGACGCCGTGCTTGATAGACTGCGTCTGGAATCACGGAGCAGCCGCGTCTCACCTACTTCGCCAGCGGCCGCGGTGCAAATACAACCCAGTGCAAGTGTTTCACCGCGACTCAACTACGTCGGTGAAGATGATGATGACGGGGCCACATCCGTGAGTACCCAATGCAATGAGCGATTGAGGAGCGCTTTGGATGATGCCTTCCGAGAGTATCGCTCTACACCGCCTGGGCTTAGACCTCATCTACCTTGTTTGCCCATGCATAATAAAAATAGGGCGCTGGTGTGTGCTCTAGATTCGCAGCTAACAAGTTATTTTGACAGCAGCGAAGACCTTGCCAATACCCACTCGATCTTGTACTGTGCGGCTGCAGCAGCATGTCGTGTAGCTCATGTCAAATTTCCTAGTAGTGACAGAGTTACACGACCAGCTGTACCAGCTTGGCAGTGCAGGATCGAGCGTCGTATCGATGAGGCTAGAGCACTCATCGGCAAACTAATCTGCTTCAGGGAGGGTAACACTCGCCGCAGAGTGATGCGCTTTGTGAGGCGGGCGTTCTCGGGGACTGATATTAGTCCTCGGGATTATCTGACCCGCGTCACAGAGCGTATCGACTTCCTGAAGCAGAAAGTCTATGCATGGGCAAGCCGTATACGTCGGTACAAGCGGCGAGTGGAGCGATACACTCAGAATTGCACATTCCAAAGCAATGAGAGGTGGGTTTATAGGGCTTGGGAGCGACCAGACCAAGGTGTGACTGATACGCGCCTACCGGATGATGATGCCATGTGTTTATTCTGGCGCAGCATCTGGTCGGTGCCTGTCAGTCATACCGAGGGCGATTGGACTCGGGAGGTCGAGCGCGCGTGCGATCCGATACCAGAAATGGGGGCAATTAACATCAGCCCCCAAGACGTAGCTCGTACAGTCCGTCCGTTGCCTAACTGGAAATCTCCGGGACAGGACGGGCTGCACAACTTTTGGATTAAATGGTTTAAAAGATCGCACGCTCGCTTGGCATCTCAATTCTAGTCTGCGTTAGAGTCAGGGTCGCTGCCCCAGTTCCTGACTACAGGAATAACCCACCTGCTCCATAAATCAGGTAGTACCACGGAGCCAAAAAATTATAGACCGATCACGTGTTTACCGACGGTCTATAAAGTTCTTACATCCATTTTGAGAGGAAAGATTAACCATCATATTGATAGTAATTCAATAATGTCTTCTTCTCAAAATGGATGTAGGAACGGGTCCCGCGGTACTAAGGAGCTGCTCCTCATCGACATAGCCATTAGCCAACAGGTTCGACGTTCCCGAAGGGATCTGTCGACATGCTGGATAGATTATAAGAAGGCCTATGACTCGGTGCCACATACATGGCTCATGAGGGTGCTGGAACTGTACAAAGTTGATGCAGTTTTACGCACCTTCCTGATGTCGTGTATGGGGCAGTGGAGGACGGTTCTTCACTATCCAGGGTGTCGACAGACCCAGGCGAACAGCGAACCGATAAGGATCGAGCGTGGCATATTTCAGGGTGACAGTCTGAGTCCACTGTGGTTTTGTCTGGCCCTCAACCCTCTCAGTACATTGTTGGAGGGTTCGGGCCAAGGCTACCGGTTGAGAAGAGGTGGTCAGGTCATATCGCACCTCCTTTACATGGCTGACTTAAAACTGTTTGCTCCTAACAACTTGCAACTGATGAAGCTACTGAAGGTAACAGAAACCTTCAGTGGCGCCATCAGGATGGAATTTGGTTTGGACAAATGTGCGGTCATGCATGTAAAGCGAGGGGAGATTATGGAATCCGAGGGAACACAACTCTCGGATTCCATAGACCTTAGGTTCCTCTCCTCAACCGAAACTTACAAGTATTTGGGTGTGTCGGAAGCGTTAGGCATCAGTGCTACTGACATGAAACAATCGTTGAAGGAGCGCATCTTTGGCCGCCTGAACAAAGTACTTAACAGTCTTTTATCAGGCGGAAACAAGGTGCGCGCCTTCAACGGTTGGGTCATGCCGGTTTTGATGTATTCTTTCGGCATACTCAAATGGACTCAGACGGAACTTGACGCCCTGGATAGGAGGGTACGTTCACTGCTTACTGCAAATCGGATGCATCACCCACGGTCATCGGTGATGAGGCTGTATATCCCGCGGAAGTGCGGGGGTCGTGGCTTCTTAAATGCTAAGACCCTGCACAACCGCGAGGTATGCAGCCTTAGGGAATACTTCCTAGAGGCCGACGTGGGTATGCATCGAGATGTGGTAGCGGTGGACAAAGGCCTTACCGCGCTCTCCTTGGCTAACGAGAACTGGCGCAAACCTGTGGTATTAGATACTAACGACCGCAGGGAGGTATGGCAGAGCAAGGAGCTTCACGGACGCTTTTATCGGGTCCTACATGGGCCCGATGTAGACTTCTTAGCGTCCGTAGCCTGGCTTCGTTTTGGTGACCTCTTCGGGGAAACCGAAGGTTTTGTCTGTGCAATTATGGACGAAGTTATGATGACTAATAATTACCGGAAATACATTGTGAAGGACGGTACGGTTGACATATGTCGGGCATGTCACCGGCCCGGGGAATCTATCCGTCACATTATTTCCGGTTGTTCTAGTCTGGCTAACGGAGACTATTTGCACAGGCACAACCTTGTAGCCAGGATTATCCACCAGCAACTTGCTCTTAAATACAATCTTGTGGAATCGGAAGTACCGTACTATAGGTATGTGCCCGACCCAGTTCTCGAAAGTGGTAGTTGCACATTGTATTGGGATCGGTCTATCATCACTGACAGGTCTATTGTTGCCAATAAGCCTGATATAGTGGTGATAGACCGACTAGAGCGTCGCGCAATGATTGTTGAAATAGCAGTCCCTCATGACGAGAACCTCGTGAAGTCAGAAAAAGATAAACAAACGAAGTATCTTGACTTGGCTCGCGAGGTTGTCGACATGTGGGATGTGAACACAGCAGTCATTGTGCCGATAGTCGTGACGGCCAATGGTATTATTGCCAAGAGCCTCGACCAACATCTCAAGAGGCTCTCGTTGGGCAGCTGGATCAAGGGCTTGATCCAGAAAGCAGTACTCCTGGACACGGCGCGCATTGTTAGGAGGTTCCTCTCTAAGGAGCCCTGACCACCAGTAGCTTGGACCCTGTTCCCGATACCGGTGGGCTACTACCCAACTAGCACCAAAGCGTTAAAAAAACCTATATAAGACTCGTATATCAGTTCCATTTGAGTATAAAAGTGTTAACGCATACCTGTGCAACTGAGTTAGAGCATGCTCTAACTCACTTATAACCACGAAAGAGGCCCTCAGTTTTACAGGTAAAAGTTATAGAAAGCCTATAGTACGGTGTCACAAAGATATTAAAGCTGCACAAGAGCGCTTATTCATCGTCAGCTACTACTTTAATCTGTATTACCGTTGTAAAATAGAGTTGGTAAACGCTACAGGTGCTATAAATCCTATAGTAAGGTGTCAAAAAGATCTTAAAGCTCCACAAGAGCGCTTATTCATCGTCAGCTACTACTTTAACCGGTATTACCGCGATAGTGAGCACTACAGGTGGTAAAAAGCACACGTCAAGATAAAAAAGCCTGTAACCTTACTAAAATTAAATCTGTTCGTAATGGAAGTGTTATATGTCATCCATTATTCAACACAGCAGAATAATATTATGGAATATTATGTTATTTAAGTATGTGAAGTGAAAAATGACTGCCCTTATGATTTCACAGTAAATGTATACCATGTTTCTCATCTCAATTTTAACGCGCCTAGGATTTATTAAACATTTAAAAGAAAAATTATGATAACAAAATAGGTACCTCAAGCTAAACATTACTATTCATTCCTGCATCTTGAGCAGTGGTACGTAAAATTAAGTGGCATTCATTGAATGCTTCAAATAATGTAAGAAATTTTGTTTATTGTAGTCAAATGTTGAATAACTCGAAATAATATTAATTGTTAGGTTACCAAAACAATGGCGAACTTTACAAAAGTGAGGTTAGTGTTAATAACGACCCATACTTGCGTTGTTTGACACCAATACCTTTAGAACGTCTGTAAAAGAGGACAGCCTAACACAATAAGCTTTAGTTAAACCCTTTATTACAGGTTAAACCTAGATAGAGGAGTTGTTTGACACTTTTAGTTTCTCGTGTTACTAAACTCTCGATAAACTCTATTTTACAGCTTATGACTGCAGTAATAGTCAATATAGCACCTTAAGTGGTATAAAAGAGTTCATTGCAATAACTATACAACAATAAGTGTTAAGAGGTGTCGGCAAACACTTTTATAAAGACTTGGGTGTCACAAAAAGGTTAAAGCTATAACGTATTAAGTATACTTGCTGCTACTAGCGCCATTATAACTCTCAAAGCTGTATTACATCATCCATTAACGCTATAGTGCTGCGATTGGGGCTAAAACTTGTTTGTTAGCTCCTTTATATCGTCTTTAGTAATAACTGAGGTAATTATAACCCTGTTATATTACTTAAAGTCATAAAAAAGCCTGTAACTGACACCAAAATGTTAGTTGGGTATTTTATATATTTTTAAATGTTTTTTGTATTTTTATAGAAATATTTAAAAATGTATTGAATATGTATATAAATGAATAAATGGAATAATAATAATAATAATAATATTCCACACAGCTAACACACAACGCCATCTAGTCCCAAGCTAAGCAGAGCTTGTGTTATGGGTACTAGACAACTGATAAACATACTTATATATTTCTAAATACATACATATTATAGATAAACTACACCCAGACACAGAACAAATGATCATGCTCATCACACAAACATTTGTCCTGGGTGAGAATTGAATCGAATCGAATCTGCCTGCCTTTTTCCAACTGTATTAGGATCAGCTTTAAGTCAAACCGGCCACAGCTGTATACCGTATGTGATGTGAAGTGACGGCCAATCTGACCTGCACAATGCAGTAACTGGGTAACATGGCAGCCGCGACTAAGGGCTTAACGAGCCTTCCGAGGCACAGGGGAAACTCGGTATAACATAGACCACCTATCCACGGCGCAACCTTGGCAAGCGTAACAAGCGAGCGACTGTTACTGTTTAACAACAGGTTCCTTCATTTTCGTTTAGTTGAATGCTATTTATAATCAGCGAAATACTAATATGATTTGAAGATATTTTCATGCCCAGGAGGTTTACAGACAAATTCTAGATTGATGATAGTTCGGGCTTTGACGGTAACACAGATAAAAAACCACTCGGATGTGGGCACATAACAAGGTCGCTCTCTGATAAGAGGATCGCTTTAGTTAAAATTATATATGGATATTATTAGTCCCGTTTTTTCCCGTGTTCCCATATAGACTACATTATAGCCTTCCCCATGATGGTGGCTATCATATACAAAGAAGAAAGAAAATTCCAATTTATCCGACTGGTCGTTCTAGAAATTAGAGCGTTCAAACAAATAAACGCTTCAGCTATCCTAATGTATAAAGTTCTTCCGTTACTGAGTGACTGACAGACAACGCACAGCCGAAACTACTAAAAAGCTGAAATTTGGCATGTAGGTTTCTTGGGGAGTGTAGGGGAGCACTAAGAGAGGATTCCCGAAAATCTTACGAACGGGAAAAAATAGGATATGCGCGTACGAAGACGTCGGTGTTTTGGTTATTGTTTCGTTTTTTGACACAGACTTCCGAAATTAAAGTTTTTTTCTTTCTTCCAAAGTTATTTTGTACCTTGTAGTGTTTTATTTTTGGAAGTCGGTTGTATTTTTTGTAAAAAAGTTTTTATTTTTCACTTTTTAGTAGTACCTAGGTACCTGCGTACCCATTAACAGTGTACCAGCGCAATGTTATGTTAAGAACTGGTGTAAACACTAAAAAACATGCGATTTCAGCAATCCCGATCCCTTTGCTATCATTTATTGAAGAGTTCCGTTGCCTACCTCCGAAGTTCTTCGTCAGATCTTCACCAAATTGAAACGCGACCAGTCCAGAAAAATACTCTTTCAAACAAAAAAATAATCATCCAAATCGGCTGACAATTGGCTAAAGTATCGCTGAACAAACATTTTTCATGGGATCTCATCATCAGATCCTAATTTATATCTTCCATCATCAGCTCAGCAACATAAGATGATGATTACCAGGCACAAATATCTGAATTGCGTTAGAAAGTTCATAAAAAACATTGTATGTGCCTATAAAATTTGAGGGTTGCCCTCGATTTTCGTGGGATCCCATCATCAGATTCTGACATGGTGACAATGGGACCAATTGAGGAGTATAACCTTTCAGATGAAAGATTTTTTTTTCAAATCGGTTCATAATTCCTCCTTTTTTGAAGTCGGTTAAAAATTACAGTAATAGTGTGTGTATATCACTCGACTGCGTCACTGTAAAAATGAACCCTCAAATAAAGTCCTGTCCGTTTCGTTACTTATTTTAACATTTTCGTATGCCACATACTTACCTGGTAGAATATTAAAATACGTGAACGAAAATGAGTACGATTTTAAGAGCGAGTCGGTTTTAAGATTCTGTACCCAAAGCCTCCGCTGTCCGTACGTCCGGCCATCCGTCCGTCCGTCTGTCCGTCTGCCAGCGGGCTGTAGGTATCTTAAGAACTGCTAGTCTATTCTGTAAGTAACCATTTCGATATCGAGCTTCATCGAGTGAGATAGCTCACAAAGTGAACTACATTGCACACAGCATAAAGGTCTTATGTTTACCTCGGATTCCGCTGTCGAGACACGTAAATGTTGTTACAGAATAGGGGGGGTACTGTTATAAGTAGACAGATGAAATTTTCATGGAGTACGTATTTCTATTGCCGCAATAACAACAAATAATGAAAATTAAAGGAGCTCCCATACATGAAACGTGTTTTTATCGGTTTAAGGATCGGAACCCTTCGTGTGTGAGACCGACTCGCACTTGGCCGGTTCTTTTTTATTATTTTGATTGCGAACAGCTACGAAGAACGCGAAATGATATTCAAGTGCTTATACGAGTGTATAATTGCTTGAGATTTTGCTGTTCGTAGAGTAGTTGTAAGGACTATCTAGATAGACTTTAGAGCTGCTTGTGAGATAATTAACCTTCAAGCGGGCGCGTGGGTATTTGTAGCGACAGCGGTCGCGCGTAACCTAAAAGACCTATGTGAGATTTCAGGAATTTAGAATACTGGTAAAATAATAATTATTTATGTTCTATATTCAAACATTATCAATTTTTACCTAGGCAACAATTTTTTGGAATTAAAATTAAAACAACCCACTATCGTTCGATTACAAACCAGCTATGCACGCCAGACCCGCCAAACCAAAGTTTTGTTCTCTTGGGAGAATGATTTGTGTTCTCATTTTTATTTAGATGATTTTGTTTTTATTATTACTATGCAATCGAATCATTACTATCAAAGTGTTTATTTTAATAACTGAGGTATTTTACTTCGAAATAAGTCTTCTCGTCAAGGTAAAAGAAAGAGCCAGGCGCGTGTAGTCGTTTCGACGCCTGCGCCGCGACCTAAACAAATGCATTCTATTCAACTACAAAGGCTCGGAGAAGAGTGGAATGCATTCATTTTCGTGCATAGTGAATTAATGAAAAGCTACTGGTAAAGAGAAATACTTGTGGCGAGAAATCGTGATGTAATCAGCGAAAACTTATCGAGCGCGGTCGATTCGACGCCGCGCGACCGCTTGAAGGTTAAACGCACTGATTAATACAATCGAGCAGGCGTCGGACTTCACCAGATGCTGTTCAAACTAATCTTGAATTTATTTGCAACGGTTTTTCTGAAAGTTATATTGAAAGAAATAACATTTATTTTGTATTGCACAAATATCTAGCGAAATACGCCAATTGGAGTCCTAGCACAAAGATTTTCATATCTTACGTAAACTATTTCATAAAGGGAAATTTTCGATGGTTGGGTTTTTTACTCAAATAAGTCAGAGATAGATTATAGGTAATATAGAATATCACATAGACTTTTGTGTTGGTGGGATGTTCTCTCAGGATAATTTCCGACATACACATGGGCGAAGCCCACGGGCAGAAGCTAGTATAGTATTATATCGTAATGTGTGGTGTAAGATTACTTAATATACCTAACATGAAGGTGGATAGTACGAAGTTGCACTAGCTGGTGTACCCGCGCGTTCTACAGAAACAACTACATGATCGTATCTGTGCTCGGAGTGTTTTAGGGATGAGTGAGATATACTTGCAAATATCAATACCAGGGCTTGCAAGTACGAGTTTGTATAATAATTAATGATAGACATTATTTTAATACTAGAAATAAAGATATATTAGATCCACCATTTTATAGATTAGCTAAAGTACACACATCTTTCATGGGGTTAAATGTTACAATAAAATACCTTGTGACATATTAGAACTAAATGAAAGACAATTTGAAGCGTAAATCAAAAGCACACTGTAAACAAGCTTATTACAAATTAGAAGATTACATTCAGGATAAGAATACCTGGAAGCATGCTGGTCCTGCTCCTTAGGACAGTCAATGTTGTGGACAAAATCAAACTGGTTGCTTTATGTATTAACTTTATAGATGTTCTGTTTCTTTTTATGTTTGTATTTTTCTGTAAACTCACACACTTTTAATTAGTGATTCCAATATTTGTAAATGTGTGAGTATCATGTACCTACTTATTTAGAAAATTGATAGATAAGTCTACCTCTGCATACCTTAGGTGCATGGTCCTCACATATTAAAAAAATATTGTAAAAGATTTATTTGAAAAGAGTAACTATGGAGTTTCTTGTCCATTCTTCTCCATAAGAATCTACCTTTCCGAATGGACAGTAGAGTCACTTCAGAATTTTTATATATTTGAAATGTGAATGACGTTCAAAAGTGCCGTTTAATGGCCTAATTGCAATAAACGTTTTGACTATGACTTCGAGAAAAATATCAGCTGTTTCATACAAAATGCAAAATTTAGCCAATGAAAATGTATGAAACAGCTGATATTTTTTTAGAGATTTCGGAGTTTTCCCAAAGTAAAGGTTGCTTATAATCATGTGTACTTTCACTGCCTAAGAGGTTGCTGGTGTTTTACAAATAACCCTGTATACTAATATATTAACTGGCTTCTGACTATCCGTAACGACTGCCAAAGATCTACAAATGACAGCCGGGACCAACGGCTTAACGTGCTTTCCGAGGCACGGAGGAAACTCGGTATGTTAAGATGGTCACCCATCCACGGGCCAACCATGGCAAGCGTTGCTTAACCTTAAAGATCGACCCGTGCGGCTGTTATTATCTATAAGTTTAAGTAAGTTTATAACAATATATTCCACGTTAAATGCAATTAAATTGACTGATCAGCCTTGGGAACGTAAAATTCCTAAGCAATGCAATGGAATGTATTCTTTTAACGCGTGGTCACCTTTCTTATACTAACTTAAACCTTTTTACAGCCAAATCAAAACCTCCCAGATTTTTGCAGTGGGTTGATACAAACACCTATAGAGCACATAAGTATAGTTTGTGAATGCCAAACAGAAAATATTGCTATCAAAGAAGAATTACCAACTGTATTTGAGAGACTAGATGATTATGTAGAGCCAAAGGAGGAACAGCAGAGTGATGGTAAGTTCCAAGAACAAAACCAGCCTAGTGCGTGTCGGCCAAACACAGTGAAGGGTTCCGTAGATACCTCTCTCGTTAACGACAAAAGATTCAAAAGCAAATTTATACTTATACATTCAGTCAAAAAAGTATCGGGAATGGATGATTTGTTTATGGTTCCAAATTCAAATTTTTGCTTTTTTGTAGTTGTTAGATTGGCACAACTGTTTTCCATTTTGGCGCGGAGTTTGAGTTGCATCTGTTAATTATATTAAATACAGTGCTGGTTTTAGTAATATCATATATAGTGTGTATTGCGAATTTCATAATGGACAAAAATATCGAACAAAGAGTTTGTCTTAAATTTTGCATCGCCAATGGAATTTCGTGTTCGGAGTCACTGAAAATGTTACAGAAGGCTTACGGTGAATCGACTTTATCAAAAACTCGTGCTTATGAGTGGTTCAAAGCGTTCAAAAGTGGTCGAGATGTGATGGAAGATTTGCCTCGCTCTGGTAGGCCGTCAACGTCTGCAACTGAAGTTAACATCGCAAAAGTGAAGGAAATAGTGACTGAAAATCCCCATTCAACTCTGAGAGAGATAGCCGCCGAACTTTCTGTATCTCACGAGTCGATCCGTACCATTTTAACTAATTATTTGGATATGAAACATGTTGCTGCTCGGCTAGTTCCAAAAGATCTGAATTTTCTCCAAAAACTCAATCGCATGAAAGTCGCTGAGGACATGCTAGAACGAGTCAGTTCGGACCCAACATTCATGAAACGCATTGTTACTGGTGACGAGACGTGGGCTTACGAGTTTGACATGCAAACTAGTCAACAAGCTTCGGAGTGGCGCCTTCCAACTGAACCGAAACCGAAAAAACCACGCCAAAGTCGATCAAAAGTCAAAGTCATGTTGACTGTTTTCTTTGACTATCGCGGTGTTGTGCACTCTGAATTCTTACCGGAAGGTAAATAAAGAATATTATTTGAGCGTTAGGCGGCGTTTAATAAAAGAGAGTAAATTCGACGAAAAAGGCCAGATTTGTGGAAAGAAAATTCTTGGATTTTGCACCACGACAATGCGCCTTCGCACAAGGCTATCATTGTGAACGAATTTTTAACCAAACACTCAACAAATACCATCCAGCAACCACCATATTCACCAGATATGGCTCCTGCTGACTTTTTTCTTTTTCCTAAACTCAAATTACCACTTCGTGGCACCCGTTTTCAATCGATAGAAGACATAAAGGAGAATTCGCGGCGAGAACTGAACTCAATTCCGGAAGCAGCGTTTAAAAAATGTTTTGATGAATGGATTATTCGTTGGCGCAAGTGTATCGTTTCTAAAGGAGCATACTTTGAAGATGATAAAATAATTTTGGATGAATAACAGACATTTTGTGTATTATTGATCTTTTCCCGGTACTTTCTTGACAGAGTAGTATATAAAGCTGAAAAGTTTGTTTGTTTACTTGAACGCGCTAATCTCAGGAACTCCTGGATCGATTTAAAAAATTCTTTCAGTTTTAGATAGCCCATTTATCGAGGAAGGCTAAGACCAATAGGAGCGGAGCAGTAATGAAAATTGTGACGCAGACAAAGTTGCGCCGGTCAACTAGTCCTAGTATTATATTGCTAAGTGATAATTGCACTTAGTTTTAAGTCAGTTGCTATGGAATTATAAAGCAATTTTTACTATTTACTGCGCCGCGAAAGCTTTGCAGACGTCATTAAGGTTGAACCAACCTATACTTCTTTTTCAAAACGGTTCTCCCGTTTTAGACATGATTCACTCATTTCTGTCTTTTCAGATGTACGAGTAGAAGATATACCAGTACAGCATTCTGAGTCCGATTTGCTTTTAACAGAATTTAAAATTGAAGTGGAGGAACTTGAACTATTGCGGCAGACACCAAAACTGGATGTGATCACAGCCAAGCAAAAGAATATTGAAACATCAGGCAGGAAAGCTATCTGGAGAACTGAAAATTTTACACTCAAAACAGTATCAAAATTCAAAAAAACTGTAACTGACACACAACATGGAGTACATTGTAGTTTGGATACAAAATTTCGTAAAAAGGAGTAACTAAATGTAAAAAATCAAAGAAAGTCATTGTCAGTGATTCGATAAATAGACGCCAAAGCCGATGTGTTAAAGAAAAATCTTTCAAATGTGATATGTGTGAGCGAAGTTATAATCGTCGTGATAATTTAACAGCACATATTCGTACGCACACTGGTGAAAAACCTTTCAAAATACTATATGTTAAAGAAAAATCTTTCAAGTGTGATATTTGTGAGCGCAGTTTTACTCGTCGTGATAATTTAATAACGCATATTCGTATACACACCTGACACCGGTGAAAAACCTTTCAAATGTGATGTCTGTCAGCGTGGTTTTAGTGTGAAGAGAAGTTTATCAAGCCATATTCGTACACACACTGGTGAAAAACCTCATAAGTGTGATGTATGTCAACGCAGGTTTAGTGATAAAAGCTACTTAGTTAATCATATCCGTATACATGCTGGTAGAAAATCATACCACTGTGATATTTGCCAGCGCAGTTTTAATTGTAAGAGTTATTTAATAAAACATATTCGTGTGCATGCTGGTGATGAAGATGATGATTCGCAGACATACTGGTGAAAAACCTTACAAATGTGATGTTTGGCAGCGTAGAATTTATAAAGACATGTTTGTTTAAGTTGAAGCCATTGATGTTAACGGCCCTATCGCAGGATTGATGTTTCAACCACAAAACTGCTGACTCATCGCATTGCGTTGTTAAGTTGAGTGGTCATGGTCTTTGGGGCCAGGGGTAAGTACCCAGAAGCTGTACCTTCAGTGAGGTTGAACGGTATGCCCCTTGAAAGGGTGGATCAATTTAAATATCTGGGTCACTTATTGACCACTGGCCTCAAAGACGTTGAGGATATTGACAGGGAGCAGAGGGCGCTGTGTGTGAGAGCTAACATGATTGCCCACAGATTCAGGCGTGCCTCTAAGGAAGTCAAGCGCACTATATTTAGTGCTTATTAATAATAATAATGATTTATTTCTCACCACAATATAGGTACAGTAGAGAGGTATCAATACAAAATACGTAACAGCTACAATATACTGTGGTAGACTGGTGCCTAAACTAGACTTAAGGTCTGTGTTTCAGGACACCACCCTTGGGAAATGTTTTCATTTCTGTTTTGTACAGTACAATAATAAGTGCAGTAAGAATTTATACAAAAAATAACATAAGCTTATATGATTAATAATAAAAGATAAAAAAAGGAAACTAGAATTAATTAGTGTTATTAGGTAAGATTGTGTATGTGTGAGTGAGTTAGGTGTGTGTGTGGGTGTATATGTGGGAGTGGTGTGTGTGTGTATGTGGTGGGGGAAAAAAAGAATGTGCTAAATTGGCTATTTAGGAACAAAAAGTAGTTTTTCTGTTTCTTCGTAATTTAGTTCCTGGAGCCAGCTACCTAGCTTAATTTTGCATTTGGTTTTGGCGATGTTATAAATTGGGAGTATTATTGCACGTCTTTTTACTCCTGCAGTCTGTGGGCTCATTATACTCAGAAATCATACAGCGCCCTTCGAGTTCAGTACAATAACGCTTTCAGGGTGCTGATGGGGTTGCCCCGATACTGTAGTGCATCGGGGATGTTTGCTGAAGCTCACGTTGACTGGTTTTATACTGTGATGCGGAAGCAGTGCGCATCCCTGGTCAGAAGGGTGCGGGGCAGCGCCAACAGCATCCTGTCCATGATAGCAAGCAGGCTAAATTGTGCGTTTGTGAACCACTGCTGTAGGGTATCAGCTGGGCCTGTCACCTTGCAGCAGTCATGTCGCAATTTTGTGTTGTTAATGTATTACTAACATAGTTTGTAAGTATTTTGTTACTTACACTATGAGTCTTGGTACTTGCAATAAATGTTTATTATTATTATTTCCTTTATTCCTCTTCTTTATTTATTTATAAATTTTTAAATATTTTTATACAATATAAATATATAAAAAAACACATTAAAAAATATAAAAATAGTAGCCCACCGATATCGGGAACAGGGTCCAAGCTACCGATGGTCAGGGCTCCAGAGAAAGGAACCTCCTGAAAATGCGAGCCGTGTCCAGAAGTACCGCTTTCTGAATCAAGCCCTTGATCCAGCTGCCAAACGAGAGCCTCCTAAGGTGTTGGTCGAGGCTCGTGGCTATTAAGCCATTGGCCGACACGACTATCAGTGCAATGATTGCCGAGTCCATTTCCCACATGTCGACAACCTCGCGAGCCAAGTCAATATACTTGATTTAATTGTCTTTCTCGGCTTTCACGAGGTTCTCGTCATGCGGGACGGTTATGTCTACAATCATTGCACGCCTCACAATTCGGTCCGCCACCACTGTATCAGGCTTATTGGCAACAATAGTCCTGTCAGTGATGATAGACTGATCCCAGGGAACTGGGTCGGGCGCTTACCTATAGTATGGCACCTCCAACTCCACAAGAGAGTATTTCAGAGCAAGATGCTGATGGATAATTTTGAGGAGCTCGTGGCTAAAGAATAACAGCCGCACAGGTCGATATTCAAGGTTTAAGCAACGCTTGCCAAGGTCTGTCTGTGAATGGGTGACCATCTTAACATAACGAGTTTCCTCCGTGCCTCGGAAAGCATGTTAAGCTGTTGGTCCCGGCTGTCATTTGTATAATTTTGGCAGTCGTTACGGATTGTCAGAAGCCTGTAAATCTGACTCCAGTCTTGCCAAGAAGTACCGTGTTACCCAGTTAATGGGTTGTAGACGTCTGGTAGGCCGCCGCTCCATGTAAAACACTGGTATTCAGCTGAATCCGGTTTGACTGGAAGCCAACCCCAATACAGTTGGGAGAAGGCTAGGCAGATGATGATGATGATGATGCTGATGGATAATCCTGGCTACAAGGTTGTGCCTATGCAAGTATTCTCCGTTAGCTAGACGAGAACAACCAGAGATAATGTGGCGTATTGATTCTCCCGGACGGTGACATGCCCGACATATTATGCTGACCGTGTAAATCTCCGGTAGTTATTCATCATGATAACTTCGTCCATAATTGCGCAACCAAAACCCTCGGTTTCTCCAAAAAGATTACCGAAACGCAGCCAGACTACAGACGCTAGTTGGTTTACGTCGGGCCCATGTAGGGCCCGGAAAAAGCGTCCATGAAGCTCCTTTACTCTGCCATACCGCCCTGCGATCGTTAGTGTCAAGCACCGCAGGTTTGCGCCAGAGAGCGGGGTGAATCCTTTGTCCACCGCCACTACATCTCGATGCATACCCACGTCGACAGCTAGGAAGTATTCCCTAAGACTGCATATCTCGCGATTGTAGAGAGTTTTAGCATTTAAAAAGTCTCGACCTCCACACTTGCGCGGGATATACATTCTATCCAGCATGTCGAAAGATACTTTCGGGAACGCCGAACCTGTTGGCTAATGGCCATATCAATAAGGAGTAGCTCCTTAGTACCGCGGGACCCATTCCTACATCCATTCTGAGAGGCAGACATGATGTTGTTGTTAATATGACTATTAATCTTTGCCCTCAAAATGGATGTAAGAACTTTATAGACCGTCGGTAAACACGTGATCGGTCTATAATTTTTAGGTTCCGCAGTATTACCTGATTTATGGAGCAGGTGGGTTATTCCTGTAGTTAAGAACTGGGGTAGCGACCCAGACTCTAAGGCAGACTGGAATTGAGACGCCAAGCAAGCGTGCGATCTCATGAACCATTTAATCCAGAAATTGTGCAGCCCGTCCGGCCCTGGAGGTTTCCAGTTAGGCAACGGAAGGACTGCACAAGCTACATCTTGGGGGCTGATGGAAATTGCCCCCATTTCTGGTGTCGGATCGCACACACGCTCGGCCTCTCGAATCCAGTCAACCTCAGTATGACTGACAGGAACCGACCAGATGCTGCGCCAGAATGAACACATAGCATCATCATCCGGCAAGCGCGTGTCAGTCACACCTTGGTCCGGTCGCTCCCAATCCCTATATACCCACCTTTCGTTACTTCGGAATGTGTGATTCTGGGTGTATCGCTCCACTCGCCGCCTGTACCTACGAAAACGGCTTGCCCATGCATACACCTTCTGCTTCAGGAGGTCGATGCGCTCTGTGACACGAGATATATTATCTCGGGGATTGATATCAGTCCCCAAAAAAGTCCGTCTTACAAAGCGCATCACTCTAGGGCGTGTGTTGCCCTCCCTGAAGCAGACCAGTTTGCCGATTAGCGCTCTGGCCTCACCAAAACGACGCTCGATCCTGCACTGCCAAGCTGTTACGGCTGGTTTTGGTCGTGTAACTCTGTCATTGGCTATTTTTATTTTGACATGAGTTACACGACATGCCGCTACAGCCGCGCATTACATGATTGAATGTGCATCGGTGAGGTTATCACAGTTTTCAAAATAGCAAACGAGGTAAGCGTGGTCTAAGTTCAGGCAACATGTAGCGGTATTCCCGAATAGCTCACTCCACAGCACTCCTCAATTCGTCATTGCACTAGATACTTACGTTTGTAACCCTGTCATTACTCTCCTCGTCAGCGTGGCTGGGCAATTGGGTTGACTGTGCTGGTGCCACAGTCTGCGACGGAGGAGCAATGACATGGCTACACATTTCAGTGCGAAGGCGATCAAGCACACTATCATCCAACATACGGTTACGCTGGATGACGCGCACCTGATCCGACAGACGTTGAGCCGATACGCTGACAGCTGGTTCAAGTACCTGAAACAGAGAGAGCATCCGACCACGGTACGCAGTCAGGTTAGTTCCCCCCTCTGTAGCCCCAAAGTATGAGCGTATAACATTCTCATTTATGGCTTGAGTCCATTTTATACGCTGCACACTTCCACCGATAGCAGGGACCCTGTCAGAGACCGGTGGGCCTCGAGGTCTTAAGCTGGCCGGTGGTCGGCCTCGTCCGCGCCGATGCGCAGCTGGTGGTGTCGTCGGCGGCGAGAAGTATTAATAATAATAATATATTTATTTTCTTACCACAAATTACAAGAGTCACACAAATTATTCGTCGCTCGAGCTCGACGCAACTGCAGCTACCGGAATATCAGGATTTACGGCTGGAGCAGGTCCCGGCGGCTGCGAGGCGGGGCTGGGCGACGAACGCGAAGGTGATGGTCGTGTGTTTTTCTCTCGTGCCCGGCTTATGGTCAGCATTTCAGTTTTTTACTGTTGTATTTCCATGATTATTTTTTGTTGTTATCTACTTGCTGTAATTATCATTCCATTTTTTTTCTTGGTGGATTGGTGATCAAATTCATTTTGTAACTATTTTTTTTTTCAATAAAACTGTGCAAAAATACGAGGCGATAAAAATTTGACGTCAGCCAAGTTGACAGCCGGGCCACAGATTTATTATTATTTCCTTTATTCAATAAATTAACCTACAAATTACATTTTTAAATATTTGTAAAAGAAATTTAAAAAAAAATTAAAAATATAATAAATAGTAGCCCACCAGTATCGGGAACAGGGTCCAAGCTACCGGCGGTCAGGGCTCCAGAGAGAGGAACCTCCTAACAATACGAGCCGTGTCCAGAAGTACCGCTTTCTGAATCAAGCCCTTGATCCAGCAGCCTAACGAAAGCCTCTTGAGGAGTTGGTCGAGGCTCGTTGCTATTAAGCCATTGGCTGATACGACTATCGGTACAATGATTGCGGAATCCACATCCCACATGTCGACAACCTCGCGAGCCAAGTCAATATACTTGATTTGTTTATCTTTCTCGGCTTTCACGAGGTTCTCGTCATGTGGGACGGTTATGTCTACAATCATTACACGCCTCTCGATTCGGTCCAACACCACTATATCAGGCTTATTGGCAACAATAGTCCTATCAGTGATGATGGACCGATCACAGTAAAATGTGATATTGCCATTATCGAGAATTGGGTCGGGCGTATACCTGTAGTACGGCACCTCCGACTCCACAGGAGAGTATTTCAGAGCAAGTTGCTGATGAATAATCCTGGCTACAAGGTTGTGCCTATGCAAGTATTCTCCGTTAGCTAGACGAAAACAACCAGAGATAATGTGGCGTATTGATTCTCCCGGACGGTGACCTGCCCGACATATTATGCCGACCGTGCCGTCTTTCACAATAAATCTCCGGTAGTTATTCGTCATGATATATGAGAAACCGAGGGTTTTGGTTGCGCAATTATGGACAACTTCGTCCATAATTGCGCAACCAAAACCCTCGGTTTCTCCAAAAAGATCACCCAAACGCAGCCAGGCATTGCACGCAGCATGCGTCAGGCCCGTGTAGGGCCCGGAAAAAGCGTCCGTGAAGTTCCTTCCTCTGCCATACCGCCCTGCGATCGTTTTGCGCCAGTTCTCATTTGCCAAGGAGAGCGGGGTGAGTCCTTTGTCCACCGCCACTACATCTCGATGCATACCCACGTCGACAGCTTTTTTTTTTTTTTTTTAAGGATTATGATTGGGCTCAGTCGGAATAAATATATAAATGAAAGAGTGGACTGTATCAAAATAGGTATAATTTACAAAAGGGTACAAAGAAATGCCCGTAGCGGAGCGCGTCTGTGAGCTGAGTGGAGTGGCGAGCGCGCAGTGGTCGCCGCTGTCCCGGGTTCTGTACCCCGACCCCGCGCAGTCCCCGCGGTGGTCCATGACGCGCGTAAGTGATGCGCCAACATATTCCCCGGGTTGAAGGGAAGTCTTCAATTTTCGACTGGAAGGGGGCAGATGCAGTTGAAGGCACGACGAATGGTGCCCCGCTTCGTCTTCAGTTCAGCCACTCTCGTGACCCCGTCTACGCCGGGATAGGTCTTCACGACCCGGCCCAGGGACCAGAGCAGAGGTGGTGGTAAGCCGGGGTCCTTAGTCCTGATAAAGGACAAAACAACGCCACCTGAGTGGACTGTATCAAAATAGGTATAATTTACAAAAGGGTACAAAGAAATGCCCGTAGCGGAGCGCGTCTGTGAGCTGAGTGGAGTGGCGAGCGCGCAGTGGTCGCCGCTGTCCCGGGTTCTGTACCCCGACCCCGCGCAGTCCCCGTGGTGGTCCATGACGCGCGTAAGTGATGCGCCAACAGATGGGAAATCATCAAATGACTCCTCCCGCTCCGGGTGAAGCAAGAGGGAGTGTCAGACTCTTACTGACTAAAACCCATCCGTGTTCCTCCTGGTGCCCTTTGCGTTCCAAGGCTACGCCACCTCTCTCGAACAGATTCCGCAGCCCCAGCAGGCACCTGCCCTAGCGGGCCCCGTCTTCCACGCTGACATCTCTTTGAGGCGCGCTGGGATCGCAGCGCGCCGGCGACCCGGGCCTAGTTCTGATTTGGATGATTCTTTTTTGTTTGGAAGAATATTTTCTCGGACTGGTCCCATTTAAATTTGGTGAAGATCTGATGAAGAACTTCGGAGATAGGCAACGAAACTCTTAAATAAATGATAGCAAAAGGATCGGGATTTCTGAAATCGCATGTCTGTTGATTGTTTACACCAGTTCATAACATAACATCACACCGGCACGCTGTGTTTGTAAAAAAAAAACTTTTTAACAAAAAAATAAAACCGACTTCCAAAAACAAAACACTACAAAGTAAAAAATAACTTTAATTACGGAAGTCGGTGTTTTAACACCGTCACAAGTCGGTTTTATTTTTCACAGATAGTGTATTTCTTTTCTACCTATTACGGTTCTTGAGATAGATACAGCTCGCTGACAGACGGACGGACGGACGGACGGACTGACGGACGGACAGCGGATGCTTGATAATAGGGTTCCGTTGGTTACCCTTCGGGTACTGAACCCTAGAAAAAATCAGCAGTTATTTCTAACAAAAAACAATATCATAGTAAAACTACATGTTGTCTATACGTATACACACACACACACACATACACACACACATATATACCTACATTTCACATTTTTGAAACGCACATTTGTCGTTACGAACAAAATAAACAAATTAGCGCGGCGTTCCGTCCATTCTAGATAGAGCCGCCTCGCTTCCGAGTCGGCTACGAAAAATGTACATACCTACCTAATTATGAAAAATATCGATTAAAATAAAAAAGAAATGCTGCGGTCTTGTGAATGCATAAACAACCTGATGGTTGTTTATGCATTTTCTGTTGTGTGATGATTCACACAACAACAACATCAGGTGAGATAGGGAACAAACGCTTGCCTATCAAAAGAAAAAAAAAAAATTAACACTTAAAGTTGTTTTCAAATCGGACCAGTAGTTCCTGAGATTAACGCGTTCAAGCTAGGGAATGCAAAATCTGGGTTTTTCTGTTTCTGTATTCTCGTCCTATTAAAATCCGGATTATCCAGATTATTCAAGCTTTTGCGTTTTTAAGTTGATTTGATAAAACTCAATTAAAATAGCATAAATTATTCAAAATCTGAACAATTCACAGCACGATAGAATAAAATCAGCTAAAATAAACAAAACTTTGGGCATTAGTCATTTTTAATGGAAATATATAAATATAAATAGGAGGAGCTCATGGCTAAATATTAACAGCCGCACGGGTCGATCTTGATGGTTAAGCAACGCTTGCCAAGGTTGGTCTGTGGATGGATGACCATCTTAACATAACGAGTTTCCTCCGTGCCTCGGAAAGCATGTTAATCACATAGCTACGCCGTTCCGCGCTTTTGACTGTACCTTCGCTTGCTTTCGATCATCTGTACTATTTTTCTACCACTCCTTCTTCTTCTTAGTGAAACTCTTGTGAGTGAACTGTAACCTGTGTCTTTACAATAAACTTTCATAAATAATAATACTTAAGGTTGAAATAAAATAAACAGTAGGTAATTTGAAGAAACATAATTATTTAATTCCTTCTCAAAAAAAAAATTACATTTCGCACATGAGAACAAAAACTTAAATATGAAATCTAATAGTTCTCTTTCGACACTCGGATTACAATAAAATCTAAATTTAGTATTGGTTAGTGACATATTGAGTGACATATTAAGGTTTGTGGGTACTACTATTTAATAAACAAACGAGTCATGGATGATAAGTATGAAGTTTTCAATATCCTGAATGTATATCTGCTTTTATTTTATTTCTGCATAAAATTCTATATTTTTTACTGTTGTTCATGCGTTAGCGCAACTGCATTTAGTTGTGTTAGTGGTTATGCACAAAAAAACCGACTCGTACTGATAGAAAGAGAGAGAACGATACCGACTGAGTCATTTTTATACGAATACATGCGCCTGCGCAGTTATCGCTGTGACTTCGTGGCGCTCAGTATGTTCAGCTTTCATTTTTTGGACTCTCACTTGGATTTCTTCCCACCTAACCTTCGAGAAGTATCAGATGAACATGGTGAGAGGTTTCATTAAGATATTATGCACATAGAGATGCGCTACAACGGAAAATGGTCATAAGGAATGCTTGCTGATTTTTTGCTGGTTTATTCGGCGCGAAACTCCACTTCAAAATATGAAAAGAAAGAAAACCACAAAGTAAAATAATATTAATAAGTCATAAACATTTTATAATAATACGTTTTAATGTTTTTTCATGGTTTGTATCCAAAATTATGATAATAAATAAATATATGATTAAAATATAATGCTAAAAACGCTATTTTATAAAAAAAATCCATTGTAAAAAAAATATACGTGATAGAAAGCTTTTGATACCATATTTCTATTTAGTACTATTGAATTAATAATAATAATGTGTAGTTATGTAAAGGATACAAAAAAAAAAATTTTAACAGATCAGTGATCATCAATATTTTGAAGACCAAACTTTAAAATATCCATATTAATAACCATAAAAAATTATTGCAAAAATTTTACGTAAGTAATGAAATTATTTATTTATCATAACAAGTTTCACAAAAAATCTTTCTTATAACTATGCCCCACAAAACCGTTTACACGGTTTGTCTGCGGGAACGGAACAAACTGTTGTTACAAACAAAATATCTTAAAACTAGTAGTGCGGACACGTATAATTAACTAACAGAATTATTTGTCTTCGTCGTCTCAGAAACCTGTCATTAGTCTACGAATCCCTGAGAAAGAACTGCATAACTGACTTGGCAAATATACTTTTTATTTTCTGGCTACTTATCATCATCTGCCTAGCCTTTTCCCAACTATATTGGGGTTGGCTTCCAGTCAAACCGGATTTAGCTGAATATCAGTATTTTACGTGGAGCGGCTGCCTACCAGACCTCCACAATCCAGTAACTGGGTAACACGGTACTTCATGGCAAGACTGGAGTCAGATTAACTGGCTGATTAACGACTGTCAAAGATCTACAAATGACAGCCGGGACCAACGGCTTAACGTGCTTTCCGAGGCACGGAGTAAAATCGATATGTTAAGATGGTCACCCATCCACAGACCAACCTTGGCAAGCGTTGCTTAACCTTGAAGATCGACCCGTGTGGCTGTTATTGTCTAGCCACGAGCTTCTCGGCTATTTTCTGGCTTCTTATATCAACGGGTAATTTATTGAGAAGATATGGTACTCTTTTATCAAGCGTTCGGTTGATTGTTGATTGATCTTCTGTTTTTAACTTTATTGAGATTATAGCCTAATCAATCATTTTCTCAAACATAAAAGAAGGTTGAGGCTTAATTCCAATCTTACAATCATAATCAACTCACAGAACACTATAAACCGACAAGCACATCCCCTGTAAATAACACCGTACTCACATATTCACACTTATTCTACCTGATTCTGTGTTCGGAATAATGTTTTTCTCACACCAGCGAGTATTATCTTTTCGCCACAACTAAAGTCTTCCTTTTTGGCAAGATTTGAAAGTTAAAATCTAAATATTCCCGAGCCAAACGTAGTTGTTCCTCCTTGTGCTTTTGTGTCAAAAAATGGTTTTTTAGCTGGTTTCCGATTATGTAACCCTTCGGCATAGAGTGCACGGTAAACAGTTCGCAATGACGTATAAAGTTGCTCTGCGAATATCCTAGATAGAATAAAGCCATTTGTTTCATATTCTTACACCATGAAACGTCGCTGCGTCGTGTTAATAAGCGATAGTCTACCACTTCTTCCACGACCCTTCAGACTACCTTCTTCCTCAAACCTCTTTACCCAAAGCTCTCTAAAAAATAAAATTGTATTAGGGTATTATTTAGACGGTCACCAAAAATAATATTTTTAAGACTCTAAGCCTAGGCACCAAAATGGATCAACGGTCACCAAATTCTATCCAACTCAACTGTGATTGCCATAAAATGTAGGCTTGGGGTTACAAACTGGATAAAATAGGTTAGGTTAGGTTAGAATTGTGACCAACCGCGCGTGAGCCGAGCGAGCGAAGCGAGCGGTGCTGCGGCAGCGGCCGGCGAGCGCTACTTCTCGAATATTATTTGGTGACCATTTATCTGTTTTGGTAACCGTTTAGAACTTTTTTGGTAGTAAAATAGGTACTTTTTTGGGCGGTGTTTAAACACAAGCCATTGTATTATACACATGCCACTAGCAAGTTATAAAAAAATTACACCAATTATAATATGTAGGTATAAATAACTTACGCATAAGCCGGTTTCATTTGAAATTTGAGAAATATTTAGCCCATTTTTATGCAAAGCGACAATATTTGCCCTGTCTTCAATACTAATGTTTGCTTGCATCTTGAAACACGCTAATCGCAATAATAACACAAACGCTCGAAACAAAGTTCACCAACCAACACCAACAACGTCGAAACTACTTATTCAACTCAGTAAATCATCTTGTTTCACATTCACCCTCATCTTTTAAAGAAACACATCTTTGATCGGTTCTAATATGCAGCAGAAATTCATAATTTTAAAACACAAATAGTGTATTTTTTCTGGGATTCGAACTCAGGTTCTAAGATGCTTTAATAGCATCTTAGATTCATCATTCTGATTTCGTTAACCACTAAGCCACACAGTCATATACTAATGCATCGAAATTAAATAGCAGTATACGCCGTCGCGACTTGGTAGGCGTGGCGTGTCGTCACCAAGGCATACGGTCATTATATCGTACTCTTTCGGAATAGATAATGATAAAAGAGTACGATATATAAATCGTGTATGTGTGAAAAATGTTTCTTACAGAAAGAGGTCGTATAAGAGACTTGTTTTGATGCGATAGACTTGTGAAACTGGAACAGGATTTTAGACCGCGCCTGTACATATGGTCGCCCTGATTTATTTGTCCTGAAATAGTTGATGAGTTGCTGCCGGGACAAAGTGCGATATATAGACACGATATAGTTGCGAGAGTTTTAAGATTAACCTGCGGTTACCCGGTCGAAATAGCCGTCGCGACGCCACAACAATTTAATAGTTTTATTGTAATCGGCGGCTGCCACGTTTTTTGGTCGATCAGGGGCCATAGGATATTAAAAACGATGTTTTAAAAAAAGATGTTTAAACTGCGTGATTTGGTATGAAATTTGGGATGCCATTAAGCGATGCCAAAAAGTTAATTACTGTTATTAACAAAGGAAAAATAATTGGAGGAGTATTGTGTTTTATGTATTCGATAGAATGGCAAAAGCGCGGCCTACCACACGTGCATATTTTAGAGAAGTTGAGGCCTGATCAAACAGATAAAATCATTAGCGCTGGAATACCCGATCCAAATAATGACAAGTCACTACATGAAACGATTATTAAAAAATTAATTAATGGTTCATGCGGTTCTGAAAATCCACAATGCCCTTGCATGAAGGGTGGAAATGCACTAAAAAATATCCGCGCAACCTTATTAAAGAGACAATTCACAATGATAACGGATATCCGCTATATCGTAGAAGGGTGCCAGCAGACGGAGGTCGAACAACATCTGCAAAACTCCGAAATGGTAGTTACGTTATTTCAGTAGCAACGAAGCTGTGTGGCGGCTCTTAGGATTTCTGTTACACGAGAGGCATCCAACCGTTACACACCTCAATGTGCACCTAAAAATGGTAAACGTGTGTACTTTACTAAAAATAATTTTCTAGAAAGATTATCTTCTCCTCCAAAAACGACACTTACTGCTTTTTTGACCTT
This sequence comes from Lacanobia oleracea, assembly GCA_950371165.1. Taxonomy (NCBI): domain Eukaryota; kingdom Metazoa; phylum Arthropoda; class Insecta; order Lepidoptera; family Noctuidae; genus Lacanobia; species Lacanobia oleracea. Next base: position 18,276,767 of record OX493411.1, on the reverse strand, counting down.
TGTACAAAAATGATTTTTTTATAAATGTTTATATTCAATATACTTCTCCCCTGGCTCAAACACATGCGAAGATCCTCCTGATTTGTTGTTTAAGTTTGGTTTAACAATCTTTTTCTTTCTTTTAAATTCCTATTACAATTATATTCTGATTAATTACTCAATTTTGGTTAATAGAAAAAAAAAATTGTTTTATTTTGTAAAAAACAACAAATAGTTTTATATGACAAAGTTAAATTTAAAAAAATATAACAGCTTATGCTAGTGACCGCGAAATTTTTTTGATGTGTACACATTATTATGATGTAGGTATAGAAACTAAACTTGTGAACACACGAGTTTGTATGTGTGGCTGGCGGACTAAGCATCAATAACCTGAATTACAAATAGAGGTATATTAATTAAATTGACAAATACCGAAGTACTAAGCTTAGCCCGCGGCTAAGTGTCATTGAACACCTATCCCGGGAGTAGGTATTACCAGTTCGAGACGAATGATAAGCAAGACATAAATGTGACCGCGTACCTTACTTTGCACTTGCATTCCGCTCTCGACAACCGTCCGAGACACACGCGCTCACTGCCCGTATCGCGATTTGCTACGTCGTAGCAGAGCGGTCCCCTAGCGCTACGCCCCTCGTAGCGCACCGACGCGGACGCGACGTCACTGACGATTGCCTCACCTCCTCGTAGCAGTGCTACACTTTGTGCTACACACCTTGCTACGCGCTCACGGCCACATTGCTACGCCGTTTAATCGGCTACGTTTAATCACTTGAAGTCGATTTAACAATCGCGTTTCTGGCCCCATCTGGGTTAAATCCACAGTCAGTGGTACTTGGGGGATACCTTACGATGCCAACAAACCCACTTGGTGTGGACCCGACACACTAGCCCAGCCCCGTCAGGGCTTTTTTTTTTAATAACGTGGGTTAATCCTCATGGATGTCCTCCACCCTGGCAGATGGGCGGGCAGAGGGGTCTGCCAGACTCTTACTGGCTAAAACCACCCCGGTGCTCCATCTCTCACCAACCAGCAATCACGAGAACTAATGCGACTTCCGTAATTCGCGGCTGGTCCTCACTCATCCCCGCGCACTCCCACCCGTGGAGTTAGGATTACTGGCCTTTCAGGATTACAAACAGTTGTGTTGGCGGCGAGTTTGATTGGGCATTTCTTCTCGCTGGTGGTAACACTAGGAAACGCTCACAGAGATTTTTTTTGGGAGCTGTCTACTCGAGGAGCCGCGATTTACGTGACTCCTCGAGGCGTAGGTACCCCAATAACCCCATAATAATAATAGTATGTTAATAATAGTAGTAGTAATAGTTTACCCCATTTCCCATACCCCACTTCATACATGGCCTCTTCTTCCGCTATGCGAGCCCTTCTCTGGCCGAAACCTCTCTATCCTACGGGATAGATGTTCTTTTGGCATTCTGCCTTCTTACCCACACCGAGGAAAACTGCTACCAGTTCGTGTCGGTACTCCAAGATCTTAACCCCAATATTAGGGGACGACCATCTTCGTCCGCCCAAGGTCCTCCTCAGGTGCCAACCAGGACCCTATGTCCGTGCCCTCTCAGAGCCCCACACTTAATGACATTTGATGTCTATGACAGCCCGGTGTCCCCGTCCATCACACCAGTCCCCACTAACATGGACTTTGACGAAGATTCCGACTCCCAGGGCCCGGATTACTCTCCCCACCCTTCCCCCTCCTCGTCTTGCTGCGACCTATCGGCTGGGTTTACCCCAGTCGGCAAGAGTAAGAGGAAGAAGAAGAGCTTTGCGGTGGATTTCGCACCTAAATCCAGGAAGACAGCGAGCCCAGCCTCTCCCTGTCTCCCCTGCATCAGCAGCCCCCCCCTTCTCGCCCCGCTACACCAGCTGGTACCTCCCAGCAGGTGAATCGCGCTCCCAGCCCAATGGCAATTGCCATCTCGGCTGCCCCACCCAAGACCAAGCCGCCTCTCCTCTTCTTCATCCACAACAGAAATCATCAAGTTCACCCATGCCCATACAGTACTGCAGAGATCCTCTTTGGGAGGTGCAACCTCAATGATATAAGCCTTGAAAGAGTTAAGAAAAAAGAAAGTTAGAATTCGAATGTGATGTCATAAAGAAGTGTTGGTTTTTTTTCGAAGTGATTCGATTGTTTGCCTTGACGTTGAAGACACGCAATATATAATTATTCTGGAAAATACTCTGATTTTATTTATTAAAGACTACCTCTCGCACCCCATTAAAAGCGATCCCTCACAAGTGGCGGAGGTGCCCGGTAATGTACGCGTGTGCACTGCGTAAAATATAAAAGTGCATGAAGAAACTCCCAATTTTATAAATTCATCTCGAAAAGGTCGAGATGCTAACGATTTTCAGGCGCTAGATGTGTGGACGCCTGGAAAGCAAAGCTAAGTGGTTTTTATATTTACAAGAAAGATTTCATATGTGTAAAAGATGTCTATGTTATATACCGGTATAGACCGAGTATGCTTTGAAGAGTTCGTAGCCGAATTCAGGCGAGTCGCTATCGAAAGCGAGTGGCGAGATGCCGATTATTCGTTGATTTTGGGCGCATTTCTGCAGAGCGCTGCTAGATATTTTTATAATACGGTATACCATGACGGTATAGATTTTTCGCTGCTATGCGACAAGATAAGGAAGGAATTTCCGTGTAAATGCATTTCGTGTAAACGACGACGGCCATTGGAATGCTCTATTTATGCCGAAAAGACAATTACTGAAGTGTCCGATGGATGCGGACAGCGAGAGTTTGTGAATGTCGATAATGATACGCCTTTATATTCCAGTACGAAAATTGAAAATCCACAAATCGAAAACCATGATGACAATGATGACCATGGTGACAAGGATAACAATAGTGACGACGTCGAGCTGAGCTGTGGAGAGAGCAGCCTAGTCAAGAACGAAACTGAACTGGACAGAATAGAGGAAAGTGTACAAGCTGGTGTATCCATTCCAATATTTACATCTGAACTCCTTACCGAAAGCAAGGCGATTCTGATATCCGAACCAGGGCGCAGTTCCACTGACAACCATGATGTGGATGCTGTCGAAGTAGATTCAAGAGAGGGTGACCAGTATGCGGACGCCGCGATGGAGGTTGAGGAAGCTGCCTCAGCGGAAGACGATCCAAAGGAGATGGTTCAATACGGAACACAACTCGATGTGTCGACGAATGTTGTTTTATATTCATTATTAAATTTTATTTCGGCCAATAAGGCAAACCGTAGCGTAGAAAATAAAAGTGATAGGGACGTTTTATTATTTGATAGGAGAATTTTACACACAGACATACACACACATAATTTCCTTAAGAGGCGTGAGTTAATTACTCAAAATGAGTATAAGTTTCCTCTTCATACCCTGAATAAAATAAAGAAAACAAGGGTGATGAAAATATCAAGGAAATATTGCACATATATTTATACATTTAAAGATAAATCATACACATCAAATCATATGAAACATTTCACTAATGGTTTGATAGTTCAGCAACCTTTAATTTACATATGGAGATATTTTAGAAAGAAATACGAAATTATTATATAAAATTATAAGGTCAGGAAACGTTTTATTTTGAAGATTTTATAGTTGTTCGAAATTCCACTTTATCTTACTTGCTAGATTTATATAGTGTTAGTTACTTTCAAGTTTTCTGCTAATTTCATAACACATGTTTTATTTATTTTAATGGCAGCGAAAGCCGAAGGATTGACTTGTACTATTTCAATCATAGGTTGACATGACAACATAAAAAACAATTTGTCATACTGTGTCAAACTAATCAAAAAGTTTATTGTTTCATATAGAACCTGTAAAGGTTGAATTGAATAAGGTTCTATAGTTAATATTCATGTAAATAGGTTGAAACCATTTTATTATAAAGAATATTTATGGTAATAGAAAAAGTAGGATGTCAAAGCAGATAGATGTCAATTATAATTTTATGTAAACAAACATTATTTTCGTTGGTAGGTTGATTAAGTTATTGAATGAAGTCTTCCGTTCCATGTACATTCGAAGAAGGACTTGCACGTGATCGACGACTTCGAGGGCGCTCCCAGATTTGTGAAGAGCGCGTTTAAATAATATTAGCTAGGGTGAACTCATTCCAGTGGTGTTAGAAGTAGAGTTTTCGCGAGTTTTTTTTTACGATGGGGCTGACATATCTTTTGATAAAAGCCTCTAAATAAAAAATAGATTAAAAAAAAAAAAAAAAAAAGTATCCACTTTTTGTCAGGCGTTTGAATAAATTTTACCCAAACGGTACTTGGAAGTACACATTGTTCGATGGCCACCTTGCTTGTTGAGTATCGGTATGTGATGCTAGCCGGTCCGTTCTAACTAAATCTCGCCGTGTAAACTTAAGAGTGAACTATCTTTCCATCTTGTTTGTATGTACGGACAGCTCACTTCGTGTTCACTGCAACTAAGCGAACGCGTTGAGATGTGTCCAGAGTCGCGCTGCAGATCACGCTAATCGGTCACTGCCATATCTATGTTATTACGAACAGGCTATTATTTAGTTTCAACAGTCCATTTTTACTGACGAGCTTCCGAAAATTATCCCAACAGAACATATTCCTCGGATAAAAAAATCTTAAAATCTATTCCAGGACATGGTCTACTATTGTGCCAAGTTTCAACCAAATCCGTGAAGCATTTTAGTCGTGACGAAGTAACAAACAAACACTCACTTTTGCAGTTGAAATATTAAGATAAGGAAATATTATGTTTAAATATCTAACAGTGTATTAATAGGTAAGTAGGTAGAAAGATATTTCTACTTTCCTGTGTTTTTTTCCTGATGGTAATTGATGATGTGGTCGAAGATGAACGTTTGCCTAGACGTCGCCTTAGTGCTTGAATGGCCAAACAACCATTGATCAAATTTTACAGGAGACATTTTTTTAAAGTTACGTATGGATATAATGAAAAGTTTACCAAAATCTTTTATGAATTAGAAACCTGACAAGTATTTTTTATATTATTGAAATAGTAATTAAAAATAATAATTGTAATACTGATTATTTTTAATTTTATTGTTGGAGGTTGGCCAAAATGTCGCCAACAAAATTATGTGTAAGGAGATTGAGCATAATGACATGGAGATAAAGCTCTAAAATGATGCGCAAGTATAGTGCTTGTTTGTCCAAACTGCCATCATAGACGCTATACAGTATGTTCAATTTTTATACAAGATTTTCTGTAACATGCGAATACAAGATTTGGCTTGGGAAATTTGTGGACAGACATACATACATTAATGGAAATTGAAACAGGTGTTTAGTAACCCATTTATACTAACATAATATTACACACAACACATACGGACCGTAATGATAACTCCTTCTTCTTTAAGTCGGTTAAATAAAAATAGGTAGTTATTAGTTATTATTTTTGTAAGCAAACTTTTACCGTGACTTTGCCCGCATGGAAAACATTTATCACAACTTCTACAACCTGATCACGTCTTACATGCGAAAAGGTAACAATCAACCTGTATATAACATACAAGTAACTTCAAACATAAAATAAAAGAAAGTCAATAAAATTCCAACGTAACTTTCCAAATCCGAAACCCTCAATTTACAATCTTTTTTCTTCGTTGTTACTGACATTTTAAACTACTATAACTGCATAAAAACAATATAATTCAGAATTTTGTCTTAGAAACCACGCTATATCGATAACGAAACAAATAATAGCCAAAACAATATGGCGTTGCATGGCGTCGGAATGCTTGACCGTGATTGGTCGGTCGACGGAGGTTGGACAAACAAGAACGGAGACTGATATTTGAATGCGTTCATTTGAGCATAATTTGGAGTTTGACTATTCAAGCACTTAAAACAGTTTTTATAAGGGAGTTTGGATATTTTATTTTTGCTAATAGTGCAAATTACATCCAACAAAATTAAAAAATATATACATTAAAAAGCGTGTACTAAGGGTTGCTATAGTTTGATATAAAAAAGTCTATTTTGGTAAAGTTGGTCGTTTGGCCATTCAAGCACTAGGGCAGCGTAGAAGTAACCGATTCACTCTTGACTTAACTCCTACTCCCAGGTTATAAGCTAGATAGCTATAACCTGGATAGAGTCTGTGTTTCCACTCCTTAGCTGTATGAACTATGAATGTGTTCCCAAATCGTTTTGTGCGTGTGGGTGGGATGTTCACCATGTACCGGTGGCGCATCGCCGTTCGTCTTGTGGTCCAATGATGGAACGAGCTGGCCGAATTAAATTATGCGATTCCGTCGCACGTTCTCCAAAATGCAACCGATAGAAAACCGATAGGCCAGGAACTCGGCGTCGATGCTCAAGACTTTGGAGCTTTCATTACCGATGATCCTCTTGGCTCGTTTCTCAATTGACTCAAGAGCATCAAGCTGGTATCTAGAAAATCCGTCCCAAAGATGAGAGCAGAACTCCATATACATTCAGTCAAAAAAGTATCGGGAATGGATGATTTGTTTATGGTTCCAAATTAAATTTTTTGTTTTTTTGTAGTTGTTAGATTGGCACAACTGTTTTCCAATTTGGCGCGGAGTTTGAGTTGCATCTGTTATTTATATTAAATACAGTGCTGGTTTTAGTAATATCATATATAGTGTGTATTGCGAATTTCATAATGGACAAAAATATCGAACAAAGAGTTTGTCTTAAATTTTGCATCGCCAATGGAATTTCGTGTTCGGAGTCACTGAAAATGTTACAGAAGGCTTACGGTGAATCGACTTTATCAAAAACTCGTGCTTATGAGTGGTTCAAAGCATTCAAAAGCGGTCGAGATGTGATGGAAGATTTGCCTCGCTCTGGTAGGCCGTCAACGTCTGCAACTGAAGTTAACATCGCAAAAGTGAAGGAAATAGTGACTGAAAATCCCCATTCAACTCTGAAAGAGATAGCCGCCGAATTTTCTGTATCTCACGAGTCGATCCGTACCATTTCAACTAATCATTTGGGTATGAAACATGTTGCTGCTCGGCTAGTCCCAAAAGATCTGAATTTTCTCCAAAAACTCAATCGCATGAAAGTCGCTGAGGACATGCTAGAACGAGTCAGTTCGGACCCAACATTCATGAAACGCATTTTTACTGGTGACGAGACGTGGGTTTACGAGTTTGAAATGCAAACTAGTCAGCAAGCTTCGGAGCCGAAACCGAAAAAACCATGCCAAAGTCGATCAAAAGTCAAAGTCATATTGACTGTTTTCTTTGACTATCGCGGTGTTGTGCACTCTAATTTCTTACCGGAAGGTCTAACGGTAAATAAAGAATATTATTTGAGCGTTATGCGGCGTTTAAGAGAGCAAATTCGACGAAAAAGGCCAGATTTGTGGAAAGAAAATTCTTGTATTTTGCACCACGACAATGCGCCTTCGCACAAGGCTATCATTGTGAACGAATTTTTAACCAAACACTCAACAAATACCATCCAGCAACCACCATATTCACCAGATATGGCTCCTGCTGACTTTTTTCTTTTTCCTAAACTCAAATTACCACTTCGTAGCACCCGTTTTCAATCGATAGAAGACATAAAGGAGAATTCGCGGCGAGAACTGAACTCAATTCCGGAAGCAGCGTTTAAAAAATGTTTTGATGAATGGATTATTCGTTGGCACAAGTGTATCGTTTCTAAAGGAGCATACTTTGAAGGTGATAAAATAAATTTGGATGAATAACAGACATTTTGTGTATTATTGATCTTTTCCCGGTACTTTCTTGATAGAGTAGTACAATCGAACTTGCACTTGATAGAGTTTGAGCAGCTGTTTCGGCGTAAAGTACCGTCTCACCTTTCTGGCAGCCACTTGAGCCTTTGCCTCTATGCCTCTGCCTCCAAATTGAGGATAGATGTCAACGTAACACCAAGAAGCTCAAGTAAGTCGGTTATCGGCACGGTTTCACCCCAGAAAGATGCAGCTGGGTGGAATTGACTCCTTTTAGCGATAAAAAGACACGCTTGGGTCTTAGCAGCATTGAATCTGACCATATTGGCATCGCCCCATTGAGAGACAGCCTGTAAGGTCTTGTCGATTTTATAATAATTATAGCGACTAGCTTCTGCACGCGACTTCGTACGCGCATACTCCGTTTTTCTTTTCTCCCCAAGAAACCTACATGCCAAATTTCAGCTTTTTACGGCCAGTAGTTTTGGCTGTGCGTTGTCTCAAGAGACCACGGTCACTCAGTCAGTAATCGAAGATTTTTAAATATATTGATAATTTGTTATTGCTAAGTGAAACACTAGCGTAAACAATTATTTTATCAAAGCGAAAGTCGACATCATAACATACTCGTAAATGCTTGTTAATACGCACGGTTATATTTATGCCTTTCTGACATGGACGTAAAAACTATAGAATTCTGTTAGGTTTATTCTGAATCTCGTCAAACATGTACTAGGAAGAATCAGGTGGAGGTGTACATACAGCAGCATTCCCGACGGCGCAAATAATTTTTAAACCTCATTTAATAGAAGAGGCGATTTCCATGAAACATTAAATCGGACTGTTACTCTACCCGGAGGACCAGAAGTGTCGTTCTGTCAACATCTCACCGTGTAACGTTAGGAGAAGTGAACACGAAGTGAGCTGTCAAACTATACAAACAAGATGAAATGCCAGCTCACTTCACGCTCAATGCACACAACCAGTGCCGTAAATAGGGCGGTGGCACCGGTGCTCAGGCACAGGGCGTAGACTCTGGGGGGGCCCAAAAATGGCCAGACCAGGCAGGACTATTATTTTTTCGGTTTGCTCCTGATAAGTCCTGCGCCCCTATTGCTCGATTCCGACACATACGTACCTACATGCCAGTATAAGTGAGTGACTTTTAGTGAGTGAGACACAGTGGGTGGTATAATAGGCGAAGGGTCCACTTAAATAGATCGTGCGCTTGTTTGCCCACATCAGTTCTAGTTCTTTAACGAAATAGGTTTTTCTTTCAAAATTTCACATAAGTGGTCCACCAACACCAAGGTCCTTGTGCTTTGTTTTATCACCCTGAATTAAATAAAGTAGGCCTATACATAGCGTACATAGCATTGCTCTAGCTAGAGTAAAATAGGGTAGGGTAGGCTAGTATGGTAGCTAGGTAAGATAATATAAAAAAGAAACAAGGGCGCAGTTACAGAACCTCGCACAGGGCGCAGAAAAGGCTATTTACTTTACGGCATTGCACACAACACTACACGGTGACATGTGGACAGAGTACACCGACACTCCGACAGAGGCTCTAGACCAGTGACATTCTGTCAGTGGTAGCGTGATCGAAATGTCACGTGATCAATCCTACTATCCTACTTCCTAAGTTCCTACTAATATTATAAATCAGAAAATAATAAGTCAGAAAAATCATCAAGAATCATTAAGAATCATTGAGAATCATTAAGTCAGAATTAACAGGCTACTTCTGGGTAAGCTCGTTCCATCGTAGACTCTGTCACTGTCATCTCTGACCTAGGCTAGAGTCAGGAGCAAACCCATCACAAACAAAAAACAATAACACAGCAAAATTATTGTTCCCGAAGAGCATCAAAGTGAGTGTAAGTTATAAATGTTCTGACTCGAAGTGGACCAAGAAAACAGTGTCCAGATAGATCGGGCGGAGATCTCTGCCCAGCAGTGGGTAGCCACAAGCAAATTTTACATTACTGGCTGATAAAATTACCTACTTACAATATGGTTAGTGACAGAATGGTTTTTGTATGTTTACTACATAACACGATGTTAGCAGTTACCTGTCGTCGGGAGCGTTGCGGTGGATTTTGGAAACAAAAAGCGGAGTCTTATTCAGATGATCGTTTATTGAAGAATAAATCTTAAAAAATAATTCTTACATACTACACGACATAGTCTACCGTGTCTGTCAACCCTTGTTAGCTGACGTCAAAATACATGAAATGCCATTAGAACGTGTGACTAACAGCTATCGCCATAGCTGTTAGTTACACGTTACACGACGGCGCGGCGCCTGAGTGTTGAGCGCAGCCTTGTAACGCTAACTAACATGAAATATTCCTAAAACAAGGATACAATGCTTAACTTCTAGAACTCTTATTCGAAATTGTCGGAGGAACGACAGTCACTGATAATCTGATTAATCGTCATTCGATTATTTCATCGTAGACTACTTACTTACTTACGTAACATGTTATCTATATCTATACTTATAATAAAACAGTAGAGACCATGATTTCAGTACATTGAACAAAAATACCAAAATTGGGGTTTTCGAAAAAAGTTATAGAACACAAAAAGAGCATTTTTATTTTTTTGTCTGTCTGTACACGGTAATCTCCGAAAATACCGATCAGATTTTGCTGGCTTTTTCAAAGTTAGATTAAGCTTCTTTCTGAGCAACATTTAGTCTTTGTGTCATTCAAATTGGTGGCCGTAAAGAGGTTATGGACATTTAAATATTTTAAAATTACGTATCATCGATTTTCGACCAGTTTTGTTCAACTTACAATTATTGTTCATAAAACTAGCCTTTAAAAACATATCCTTAAAAATTATAATCATCACGCTATATCTTTGGGGAGCTAAGCAGTAAAAAACCGTAACAAATTATTACATCGGCTATTCAATCCAATTGTTAGTGACCCAAACACGGACGCGTCATTTTTTAAAAAATAATAAAAATAAACAGTTTCGAAGTTATTCAAGAAATTTGACCAAAAACTATCATTCTCCGCCCCCCTTATCTCCGAAACTACTAAGACAAAAATTTCGAAAAAAATGCAGATAGTATAAGATATACAGGAAAACCTATAAGAAGTCTGTAGTATTAAAACAACACGTAAAAAAAAAAAAAAATTGTTACCGAACCCTTTGCACGCGAGTCCGACTCGCACTTAGCCAGGGTTTCTTTTCTGTGTATGGAATGCCCACCGACCAAGCAGTAACCATCGAAATGCATAATATTGACAAATGTTCGTGGGAAAATATTCTTATGAAATCGGCCATAGAGGAAAAGGTCGATCGTCCGATTAAGTTTAGTGGTTTTTATTTACCTACATTTTTAATTTCGATACCCAATACCTGCCAAGCGTGGTGGTTATGATAAAACACCTTTGGGGGTGGCCTATGTCCAGCAGTGGACGTCTTCCGGCTGTTGTGATGATGATGAAATTTTGCAAAGGCACTCGGCTGAAAGTCACATATATCCGACAAACTGTTATTAGTAGCTGAAATAAGATTTCGGCTGATTACTCCGGGGTGTTGCTCCGGTGCCGTGATTATTCACAGTTTCGTACATGAATTTGCCAGAGATCAAACTTCATGAGAACCAATGATCACGAGATACTAATTGCAAGCAGTCAAGCCTATGCACGTGACTTACTAAATGACTTATCAGCCGAAGTAGAAATATCTTCCGAATAAGAGGTATAATCACGGGTCATTGCCCCGTAAAAAACATTTCTAAAACAAAGACGCCACAGACAGTTCAATTTACAGAGGTTGCTTCGACTAACGTGAACAAATCCTCAAACGTTGAGGTCGCTCCGAAAAACCTGTGGAACACCCAGGAAGCTTCTGTGCATTTAGGTGGAGCTAGGCTGGCTACTTTAGCCAGAACACTTACGCGCAATGGACCAAACGGAGTGTCTACTCTACTTAATTAGACTTTTTCTCTGGTTGGTATACCGATGGCCAACATTATGTCGCTCTACCGCGTATTACCAACCCTAGCAACTTTCTTAAACACCGCAAAGAAAAGTTTTTCATTAGGAAAAATTACTAGGGCTGGACGGCATTTTAACAGAAGAGATGGTAGGTATAACCAGTGCCTTGAATAAAATTCTTCCGAATTCTAAGAGAGGTCAAGCAATGTTAGATATTGACTTGCATACCATCTTATCTTAGCGGTCTTTCAAAGCGACATAATTTAGCTTTTGCCCTTTTCTTTTCTTTCGCGAGTATGTCGCGAACGAAGTCGCGGGCAGCAGTTTCTATAATATTATAATCTAGTGTTGAGAAAATGAACTCTAAAGTACAAAACTTACAACTATAACTAGGTGCACACGGTGACTACGGTACATCATCGCATCACAATGATGAGTACAATGACCCTTTTTCAAATTTGTGTTACCTCAAATGCTAGCCATAGATGTCAGTTTCAGGGGGAGTGGGGGGGGGGTATTGGGTCAAATATTAGGAAGAAAAACTTTCCACGTCGCACTTGAAGGTGACGTCATCCGGGTTTTGTAAGGTTACTTACGGAAGCTTGCTTAGCATATCCTTCAGGATTGTCTTTGCCAGATACGTTGACGTTAAGTTGGTTGCAATACTGAGCTTGCTATATCAGATTTATTTTCATTTATTAGAACTTCATACTCGATGTTTGCGGTTTTGAAATGGTTGCATCGTAGTTTTGCTGGTTTTCATTCCTCGACTCCTCGCAGATTTGGAGTTTGGCCTCATTCTCGTCAAGTTTGTCCGTGTACAGATGAAGGGTACATTGCAGATCTTCTCTAACTTGCTTCACTTCGCTGCGAAGGTCTAGTAACATTTGTTGCGTCATGTTGTCATCACAGACACAGGCACCAGTGTGTGTGGTAGCGACGTGGCATCGTTCACCCTCATAGCCTGCTGTGCACTGGCAGACCGGCTCGACCTCTTCATTTAAGGAACAGTCACCGTTGTTTTGACAGTAACTTTGGCACGCGTTCACTTCGCACCGTTCCCCAGAGTAGCCGGCATGACAACTGAAGCAATGAAGATAAATTAATAAAACAACTACATTTGAGACTTTGTTACAAGTAAATGAGATGCGTCCACTGTGCAATGTTTTGGATGCTCGCCGAAAGTTTAACCTTGACAACATTGTCACCGGTGATGGAAACACCGTGAGGGAACACGGACTTCAAATTAATACAAATCGCTTTGAGAAAACATGCTAATGAATATTTGCACCAGCCGGTAGATATTTAGTGAAGTATTCATTTTCTATGCAACAAATTACATGGTAGGATGGACAACAAATAGCTGCAAGTACGTTTTCCCTCAGTACTGACACTACAGTTTCCTTGCAACCAATATTCCTTGCTAATGGAAACTTCGCATCTTTCCCCAGAGTATCCGCGATTGCAACTGAAACAGTGAGAATATAAATTTGTAACAAGTTGTAACAAATGAACGAGGTGCGCCCACTATGCTGCGTTTTAGACGCTCGAAAAATGTATCTTAGAGAGCAGTATGACACTGCTGTGAAGGAAACATCGTGAGAATACAAGTCTGAAACCGTAATCTCGCTTTGAGCATTCGTGCTGATAAATGCTCGCACCTCCTCTGTACGAGCAGAGGCTTTGCCAGCATTAGGACAGTAACAAAGACTTTAAAACCACTTGACTGCGCATACAGTGCCCCGACGCTCGAAAACTATTAGTATTTGGTCGTTTGGTCGTTAGGCTGCGGTACTAGCAACCATTGTAGTTGTGACCAAGTGTTAGACCTGTATGCACGCTAAGTTATTACAAATTGTCATAATTTTCTATACAATTTATAACGCATAAAAACGCGCGGTGTAGTGGTGTGTAACGCATAAAAATGATCGAAAAATGTATCTTAGACAGCAGTATGACACTGCTGTGAAGGAAACATTGAGAGAATACAAGTCTGAAACCGTAAACTCGCATTGAGCATTCGTGCTGATAAATACTCGCACCTCCACTGTAAGAGCAGAGGCTTTGCCAGCATTGGGACAGTAACGAGCTAGTACTTAGATATTTATAAAAACATCATTATCTATGCAACAAAATTACAAGGTAAAATGGAACAACAAATACCTGCAAGTACGTTTTCCCTCAGTACTGACACTACAGTTTCCTTGCAAACAATAATCATTGCATATGGAAACGTCGCATCTTTCCCCAGAGTATCCGGGATCGCAACTGAAACAGTGAGAATACAAATATGTATTTGTAACTAGTTGTAACAAGTGAACAAGGTGCGTCCGCTGTGCTGCGTTTTAGACGCTCGAAAAATGTATTTTAAAGAGCAGTATGATACTGCTGTGAAGGAAACATCGTGAGAATACAAGTCTGAAACCGTAAACTCGCTTTGAGCTTGCGTGTTGATCACAGAACAGTAAAAGAGGTTAGAAGGGCCTTGTGGGCGTGGCAGGCGCGCCGCAATTAGGATCAGTAGATCATATTTCGACAAATCACCGGTTAACTATTGCGCTTATATTAAAGAACCGTAGCGAGTACCGTTCTACCCCCACCGACCGGGGTGAAACTGACGCCAAAGACCCTTATAAAAGAGGCCCGCGGGCCAAAACAAATCAGTTCCTCTCCATACATCAGCGCCTTCGGTGTCTTCATAGAGTCCCATCTATCCACCACGAGACAGAGGGCTTGGCTCAGCAGGGACCGTACTCGCTACCATCTACAGAGGATAAAGTATTTTCAATTAAGTACATCCCACGTGGTAGCACCTTCTCACAGTGACAGTGTCTTGTAGTATTTCAACCCTCCAATCCAGCAACTTGTACGACCCATCGTGCAAAGCTTCATTAGCACAAACTAAAACAAGTTTGTAATTATTTTTATGACGTATATTTTTGGATTTTTTACGTTTTGAAAATATTAAAAAAATGTACGGAACCCTTGGCCGGTTCTTTCGTAACGCTTACTTTCACAAATACTTCTCTGGTGACCAGAAAATATTTTTAGTTTTTTTAACAGTCATCACTTGCATCTACCAGCGATACCGTAACACAAGCTGCGTCTACTAGTGATATAACACAAGTTGCATCTACTAGCGACATAACACTAGTTGGATCTACCGTAGATGAGAAAACAAGCCAAAACAAATCAATTCCAACTACACCACGAAGAGAAAAGTCCATAAAAACACGAAACCTTAGGTTAGCAATTTATTTTTCATTACACATTTAATGCTAAGTGTTGACACAAGCTCAGAATAGAAGATTAAAAAGAAAAAATAATAATATTCAACTTTAATGAGGTTATTAATAAAATAATAATAATGGTTTAGTCGAAGACAATATCCAAATAGTGATGATAATGAAGACATAAATTTGTTTTTCCAAAATGTTTCTGATTTTGGAAAAACAAATTTAGTTATTAGCCACATCGCGGGTTACATAGCACACCTTTTAATTAAGAAAATTGATTGTGACTTATGTGTTGGAGCACAGTTGTCAAATGAAATAACTTCGGACCATAAATTTATCGTAGCAAAAGATAAAGGGGGTCTCCTGTATCCTTCGAAAGATCTGATATTAATCTGTAATACGTCCGAAGCAGTCATCAAGATTTACACCGACAATCTTCGGAAAATTAATAAACATATGTTGACAACGAAGATTTTGCGCAGCTTTGTCAGAACTGAATTATTTAGCAATATCAGTAATCATCAGGTTGGATTATATCCTACTGCGAGCCATATCACAGACCTAACTAAAGCTATTATTGAAAAATATATTAGTGTAAGATTGCATTTTTTTTTAAATTCTAATTTAAAAGAAGCAAGCGCATGCTACTTAATAAATACGTTTTATTTCAGGGACAATAATAAATTCTGCATTAAAAATTATTGTTCAATATTATAATATTTCTAGCCTATGTCTTTGTACGCATGAATAGCGTTTATAAAAATAAATAAATTGCCTGTGCGAACCTAGGCTCTCTAGCCTAGGTTCGCACAGGCAATTTATTTCGTGGACATGATTTTTATTCTTGGTATTCGGAAATCGTGTGATAATGTCGTGACTATATTGTATCTTGCCCTTTAATTTGATAGGTATTATTATTTATATGTATTTAAAAAGTCCACACTATTCGTACCCTATACCCTCGTCCCAAAATTAAATCGGAACATTGCAAAACTTAAAGTAAAAAAAATACAGTAATTTTATCGATATAATTATCGACCTTTTGGTCGCCTTAACAAGTATGAGAAATAAATTGCTTTTGCGCGAGTGTGAGTGTACGTCAAGCACAGTGTTTGCGCTAGTGTGAGAACCAATAGCAAACTCGCGATCTAAGTAAGTGTAGTTTATTTGTGTGCGTAATGCGCGTACGTATGGGCCTCTTGCTTGTAGTGGAGATGGAGAGTGAGAGATAAGCGGCGACATGCGTTCGAATACAAATCGGGAACTATTTCCTTCCTAACGTCCTTTACCTGTTCTGTGGTGCTGATAAATGCTCGCACCTCCTCTGTATGAGCAGAGGCTTTGCCAGCATTAGGACAATAATGAGCTGTTAGATATTAAAAAAAATATCATTATCTATGCAACAAAATTACAAAGTAGAATGGAACAACAAATACCTGCAAGTACGTTTTCCCTCAGTAGTGACACTACAGTTTCCTTGCAAACAATAATCCTTGCAAATGGAAACGTCGCATCTTTTACTCTCATAATCCGCTGTGCACTTGCAAACTGGCTTCCCCGCCTCCTTCACGGAACAGACTCCGTTGTTTAAGCAGTACATATAGCACGCGTTAACTTCGCACCTCTCCCCGGAGTAACCAGCTTCACAACTGAAATAATGAAGACAAGAAACAGCATTACTCGATGAACAAGGAAACCAACAAATATTTGTGACGAGTAGTAACAGGCGAACGAGGTGCGCGGCCGGTATGAGTACGCTGCGATTGTATAATGTGAAAAATATATAATTTCTGTGCTACACAGACTTGGTATCATGGGTAACTTTTATTTACTGCCAATAGTTCAGCGGAAGCATGTTGAGGAGCTCGTGGCTAGATAATGACAGCCGCATGGGTCGATCTTCAAGGTTAAGCAACGCTTGCCACGGTTGGTCTGTGGATGGGAGACCATCTTAACATACCGAGTTTCCTCCGTGTCTCGGAAAGCACGTTAAGCCGTTGATCCCCGCTACCATTTGTAGATCTTTGGCAGTCTTTACGGATAGTCAGAAGCCAGTTAATCTGACTCCAGTCTTGCCATGAAGTACCGTGTTACCTAGTTAATGGGTTGTGGCGGTCTGGTAGGTAGCCGCTCCGTGTAAATACTGGTATTCAGCTAAATCCGGTTTGACTGCTCCGGTTGCAGATGATGAGTTCAGGGGAAGCAAGTTCTCATGATTAAGAACCGTCTATTGCCTCGTGTTATCTTCACTAGTCTATATTGAGATGAACATGTTTTATATATTTATTTTTATTTATTTAGGCTTCTCAACAATGAGTACCGTGAAACGCTGTAACTTTGCCAAGCATGCCCAACTTTGCCTATTACGTTTTACAATATTTGGTTTGGTTACTATTTTCTCGGTTTCTACCATTTGTTATGAACTATTTGTTATTAGGGCAACATATTTTTAATTTTTAGGGTTCCGTTACCGTCTTATATTACAAGTATAGGGAAAAGTCTGAAAACTATACATTTAAGTAATGAAATCATAAAAAACATAGCCTATATTTTAAGTCATTTGTAGCTACAAAATTGTACGGAACCCTTGGTGGGCGAGTTCGACTCGCACTTGGCCGGCTTTTTTTAATGATAACTTCATTGACACTGTCAGTTGGGCGAAAAAAACCGTTGCGAGTGGGTGGATATTTTTGGGCTTCTGTTACTTTTGCAATTGTGGCTACAGCAACAGTGTACGTTACTCCAGCTAGAAAGTAGGTCCTAGAGCGATATGAGTGGTACGTAAAATTAATGCGTTGCGTTGTTCCAGCAGGAAAATTCAAAACGAATGATCCGAGAGTGAAACATTGTGCATGGGTAGAGAGCTTATATTTGTGCAAAAATGTGCGCCGAAAAAATAATTTGTGCATCTTATCGCAGCGCCTAAATGTGAGAACGCATAAGCTTGTTAAAAACTGTACTCGGTCCACCTTGATGCTTGTAATGACCATAAAAAGTTTCAAAAGTGTACATGCATGCGTTTTTAAATAATATTGCTAAAATTCAAAACTTCGGTGTTATAACTTTGACTTCAAACCGGCTCAACTCAAGATGTGTAGGTGTAAACCAAAAACTAGTGCGTTTAGTCCAAAGGATATAGGGAAAATATTTAGCTTAGATTAATTTGCAATAAGTAGATATAAAGTAAAATCCGAACATGTTAACAATGACTGGTTATCCGCCCAAGTTCGAATGACTAGAAAAAAGCGACGGTTTCATACATATTGATGACCTTCTTTATTGGACGTATTAAACCTAAACTGTTGTCCGTACACTCGCGTTCAAACGTTCTTTGGTAATGATGTGACCTTATTTTGGGGGCTAATTAAAAATAATTATATTAAATGACCTTGTGACCATATCATAGCTACTTTCTAGCTGGAGTAACGAACACACAGCAACAGTGTTCTCGTGAAGGAATAATATACCAATATAAGAAAATACTGTCGTTTACTACTAATACTGTGTTATTTAATATTTTAATTAAAAGGACTAGATTTGATCAAAATAACTCAATAGGCAATGTTGCGCACTGTTTTGGAACCTTGAGTGACACAACTTTGCCTGGTTGTCACTCGTTGGACTTTAGCAATTACTACTCGACCCTCGCAACTTCGTCTGCTCCGTTCTTATTGATCTTAGCGTGATGATATTATAGCTTATACCCTTCCTCGCTACATTGGCTATCTAACACTGAAAGAATTTTTCAAATCGTATCAGTAGTTTCTGAGATTCATTCAAGTAAACAAACAAACAAACTCTTCAGCTTTATATATTAGTATAGATTCTACTAGACGTGTGTATCTCACGGAACCCCTCTTAAACGGCTGGAACGATTTGAATGTTATTTTTTGGTATGCGATTATGATACGCGTTATGGATTCACAAATCAGCAGGGTAGGTAGGGTAGGCAGGGTAGAGTAGCCAGTTGACGGGAGCGAAGCCGCGCGGGGCAGCTAGTCTTTATATATATAATTCTACTGTACGTGTGTATGTCACTGAACTCCTCCTAAACGGCTGGACCGATTTCAATGATTTTTTTTGGGTGGCGCCCTGAATGGTTTAAATTCACAAATTAATCAGAAAACGTCTGTCGAGTCCGCTAGTATTAGTACTACAGAAATATAAAAACAGGAGAAGTGGCAAAGGGGCGTGTCGGTGTCCGCGCGACATGCGAAAGTTGATCATTTAGTACGCAAATGGTCGTCTCCGCGAACTAGCGCTTTCGACCTTAATCGTGAAAGTTTATAAGAATGCCGTGTTGTTCAGTGGTTTCTTGTAAAAACCGAAGCACACACCAAATTTTTGTTAATCATGGTATCACTTATCATATGTAAGTACAAGTATTTTACTAAATTTGTCTTTAATATCAACAAAAACAAAAATCATAAAACACTTCTGGCTGTTATCTACTATGTTATTTTTGTTTCCAAATATGACAGCGACTGTATTATTTTTGCAACAAATACATTTCTCCATAACCACTACGTAAGTTTGTCGCTAACTGACTAGACGAGCAATGTAAAAATCACAAAAAGATACTGTATTAAGCGGTTGATTCGCGTAGTACGGCCGCTGCACCTTCGATGAGTTAGTGGTGTGCGTGTGCACTAACTGATCCACTAACGATCGATAACCATGTCGATTGACGAAATATTAGAATGAAATTTTGCTATTATAGTTTATTTATCAACCGTTTTAACCCGGATGGAAGATCGATGTGAAATAATCCCCCCGCGCTCGCGACGTCCTCGCGTACGCACGTACTTACTTGCATCTCCGTGTTTTAAAATCATAAACAGTGTAAATAGTGCACCATTTATAATAAAACTACACAGTATTGACTTACAAGTGCCAGTTATTGTTTATATGCAAAAATTGTGGAGAACGATTAACTTTACCAACAGTGGAAACGATTTTTTTAAAATCAAAACAAACTTACGAACCATAAACCGAAAACATACTATATTATGCATTTTTGTGACTCATATTGACCTATAAGTGCTAAGTGATCGTTGTGCGCATAAATCTCACGGTACTAATCACTTCAACTCGCAGTGAGAACAATTTTAAATCAAAAGTTCAAAACAAACTATACAATTAAAAACATGCAAATAATTTGGACTTTGAACCCATTAGCACAAAGACATCGTCGGCAGCAGGCGCCGTCCGTAACTAGCTCGCTAATTTCGTCAGTTACGTTAATGTTAACTTGACTTAGTCGGTTAGCGCTCGCAGTCAAGCAGTGAACTTGGTGACCTGAGTTCGAATCCGGCAAACCAAGGGAAAACAAAGAAAAATTTTTGTATATTCTTTTTGTGGTTTTGCATAGGTCGCTTACTTTTGTTTTTTATTTTTTTTTGTTGTCATTATGGCCACTAAGAGAACTCCTCCTGGAAAAGCCAACCAAAAATTATTAAAACCAACTATTATGGAACAGGAATCTGATACAGCTTCGGATTATGTGGGTTCGGAAACTGATTGTGTTAGTCAGCAGAATATTACGCGGCGCTATAAATGTAAATATGATGACTCAACGCTGGCCGAATTAAGGGACATGTTGGTTGATGTACAGCTTCAGTAAAAATCTCAGGCGGTGAAATTCGACGAAGAGATGCGAAAATTGACTCAGCAAAATAACAAAATCACAGATTCTATTAAATTCATGTCGGATAAATATGACGAAATTTTATGTCAACTTCGCCAAACTAAATCGGAAAATACTGCTTTTAAGACTCAAATTAGAACACTGGAGCAAAAAGTTGAGGCTCTGGAACGTAGTTCAAAGGCGTCAACCCTGGAACTCAGAAATGTACCGGAAACCCAATTAGAGGATAAATACGCATTAATGAGCTTAGTAAAAAATGTTGGTGATGTATTGAATGTTAAGGTACTCGACACAGACGTAAGAAACATATATAGGCAAAATAAATCTCCAAACAGGACTGCTCTATTATAGTGGAATTTTGTTCGACCTCACTTAAAGAAAATATAGTTAAGTCTTCTAAAAAGTACAACAAGGACAAAACTAATGAAAAACTTAACTCGACCCACCTAAAGATGAATCGCTCACCACCTGCGCAAGGAAATTGTATTATCTAGCTCGACAGTACGTGAAAAATCATAAGAATGCAAGTTGCCGGACTGCATATGGAAGGGTTTATATTCGCCAGAATGAGGGTGACTCGCCTACGCTGATCTCACAAGAAGAGGACTTTTCTACGCTAAACCCACAATGACTAGCATTTACGTTGTACATAACATTAGATTTCTCCTGTCTCTCTGAACCTAGTTTTAAATACTGCGGCAAAATTGGATTTGTAACACATTATTCTGTCATTTTGAAATACATGGAAGTGTTTATGTCCCTGTATTCGAGGCACGGTGCGCCGCTGGCCGACCGCAGTTAGTTGGGGGCCCAAGTAGTGTGCTAGCCACACATGAAAGGCTGCCCCGCCAACTGACGAAAAATCCCGGGGTGCGCCATCGTGCTGGCTGGCGACCAGATGGGGAGGACCCGATGGACATTCCCGGGGGGGCTCGGGCGTCCCCGCAGTCTCCAGACTAGTCCCCCAATGATATCGTCCTGTCAGAGCGTGCCTGAGGGTAGCAGCTTGGAACCTCATTTCACTTCCTTCTCCTCAACAACCTTCACTCTCAACATGACGAAAAGGAACAAAATAAAAAAAGCTGTACAGCGGCAGCACTTCCTCCCCCACAAAGTGCACCTCAGCAATATTCGAGGTCTGCACTCAAATCTCGCCGCAGTCCATCACCACCTGGAGACTGAGAAACCAGCACTCCTGTTCCTTCCGAGACGCAGATCAGGTGTCCGTCAGACGTGTCTTACCTTTCGTACCCAGGGTTTACCCTGGAGCACCATTTCAAACCACGTGCGGGTGTATGTATGTACGCCCGTGACGACATCTGTTATCGGCGTCTCCGTAATCTTGAGGACTCCAGGTTCTCAACGCTGTGGGTTTTAGTGGACACAGGCCTGGATAAAATTGTCAACGCTTGTGTCTACCGTTCGCACAGCGGTGATTTGGAGACAACTAAGCTCACACAGCACCTGAGTGAGGCGGCGGATGCGGCTCAGCAACGGTACCCTTCTGCCCAATTGGTGTTACTGGGGGACTTCAACGCCCACCATCAGGAGTGGCTATTCCCATACCAGTGTACAGACCATGCTGGACGAGAAACGAGAAAGCTAGCCCTAGCGCTGAATCTTACCCAGCTGGTCCAGGAGGCAACGAGGGTGACACTTTTCCACATTTAAAAGATTATCTTAAATTTTTATCCAACAGAGCAGATTTACTTGAATCCTTAAATTACAATAATAATAATAAAAACACAACAAATACTAAAAACACTAACGAAAACAACAAAACTAAAAACTTTCTTTCAACTACTAAAACTAAACAAATCAATTCAGATAATGTGACATGTCCTATGTGTTCTCAGAATCACTTTTTATTCAGTTGTCAGCCTTTCAGAATTCTTGATGTCGAGGCACGCATCAAAAAAGCTTCAGAAAGCAATATTTGTTTGAACTGCCTTCGGCCTGGTCATACAGTAAAGCGTTGCAGTCTATCGCATTGCAAATATTGCAAAATCAAACATAATACCCTCTTACATAGGGAATCAACAGCTGAAAAACCAACAGGGGAAAACATTGCATTGTCAACAAACGTCGTATTACCCTATTCAGACAATAATCAGGTTCATATTTTGCTATCCACAGCCTTGGCAAAGGTGAAAGATGCCAACGGAGAGCTACATACAGCCAGAATCCTGTTGGACAACGGCAGCACCTCCAATTTCATCACCCAAGGCCTCTGTGGGAAGCTTGGTCTGGAAAAACACAGCACTAGCTCCACCGTCTCAGGTATAAACGGTCAAGTTTCTAATACCTCAGAAACCTGCAGTCTTCATTTGCAGTCTTGTAATGGTGGTTATCAAGCGAAAGTAAGCTGTTTCGTTTTACCTAAGATCACACAATCGTTGCCTGGTTCATACGTGGATAAAAGGTACATTACCAGCCCGCCAGGTATTCAATTAGCAGATCCTTCATTTAATATACCTACTGCTATTGATATCCTTGTAGGTGCTGAGGTATTTTGGGACGTCTTAGGTTCCGATACCATTCATTTAGGCAATAATCAACCTAGATTGCAGTCATCCAAACTAGGTTGGCTTATTTCAGGCCGCACCAGTCAGCCTCGTACACAACCTTCTGTTTGTCATTTTCTTTCACAAGAGGAGTCTGATCAGCTGACTCGTTTCTGGGAACTTGATACTGTGTCGTCTGCTAGCTGTTTCTCTTCAGAAGAACAAGCTTGTGAAAAGCTCTTTCAAGAGACCACACGTCGGGATACGCATGGTCAATTCGTTGTCACCATACCATTGAAGGACTCGCCTGAGTGCATAGGTGACTCTTATGCAATTGCGAAGCGTCGTTTCCTTTCCTTAGAGCGTAGATTTGAGCGGGACTCCACATTTAAACACAGATATTTACAATTTATGCAAGAATACATAGACCTTTATCACATGACACAAACAAATCAATCAGAACCAAAAACTAATCAATCAGAACTTAACTACTTTTTGCCCCATCACGGCGTTGTTCGCGAGTCTAGTTCTACCACAAAACTTCGCGTAGTTTTCGACGCTTCGGCCTCCAGCACCTCGGGCAAGTCCTTCAATGACATTCAGATGGTAGGTCCAACTGTACAAGAGGACTTGCTATCCATACTCTTAAGATACAGACAACACAAGTTTGTTGTAACGGGTGACATTGAAAAAATGTATAGAGCCATTTTAGTTGAGCCATCTCAGCGCCCCTTACAACAAATTATTTTCAGATTCAATTCTTCAGATCCAATAAAAACGTATGCACTGAACACAGTGACGTACGGTACAGCATCAGCCCCATATCTGGCCACAAAATGCCTAGTGTCTCTAGCAGATCAATGTTCAGACCCAGAGGTTAGTCAGTCACTAATATCAACACAGAAAATCGTGACAAAAAATTAAATCTTAATGACACTCCTAGCAAAACGCTTGGGCTATACTGGGACTGTAAAACAGACAGACTATTTTTTTTCAATAGATTTAAAACAAATTTCAAAAATTACTAAGCGTAATATTTTGTCTTTAATAATATAATAATAATAATAATAATATTCCACACAACTAACACACAACGCCATCTAGTCCCAAGCTAAGCAGAGCTTGTGTTATGGGTACTAGACAACTGATAAACATACTTATATATTTCTAAATACATACATATTATAGATAAACTACACCCAGACACAGAACAAATGATCATGCTCATCACACAAACATTTGTCCTGGGTGGGAATCGAACCCACAACCTCTGGCATAGCAGTCAGGGTCACTAACCACTAGACCAACAGGTAGGCGTTAATAAGTCAGGTGTTTGACCCTCTTGGCCTCGTCGGGCCATGCGTGGTTCAGGCCAAACTAATGTTGCAGCAGCTTTGGATACTTAAATGTAACTGGGATGATGAAATACCAACAGAAATAAAATCACAATTCCTTGAGTTCATACAGACACTTCCAGCGCTTAACTTAGTTCATATTCCTCGTTGGGTATCCTGTAGCGATGCTTTTTCAGTACAGTTGCATACGTTCACGGATGCTTCTGAACGGGCGTATGGAACGTGTATTTACGTTAGAACGGTAGCGGTCGACGGAACAGTTTGCGTTCGCCTTTTAGCTTCGAAGAACAGGGTTGCCCCAATAAAGCCCACAACCATACCAAGGTTGGAGTTGTGTGGTGCTTTACTGGGTACAAGACTTTTTCTGAAGGTACGTAAATCACTCACTCTAGAGTTCAATCACTGTTACTTCTGGTGTGATTCGACGATCGTGCTGGGATGGCTGTCTACATTACCATTTAGCGAGCGTATCTTCATTTAAAAATATTATCATCGTCGGAGATATAAATATTGACCTCATCGGAATTGGTTCCGCAACCACGGCGTATCTGGATACCGTTGCTTTCAATGGAATTCTCCCGGCTATTAATACTAGCACCAGAGGTAAGGCATGTCTGGACCATGTAATACTGAAAACAAAGCTGGACGCGTTCACATTTTCCTTAGGTACTAGCATTACCGATCACGAAGCAGTCTTATTCTGTTTAAAAAACGATGTTACCAAGAAAACACCAATAAAAATGAAAATAAATTATAAAATCAACGCAGAAAAACTAAAATCTGATTGTAATAAATTAAAGTTTGACGAAATATATCAGGAATCTAATTTAAATACCGCTACGTACAGTTTTATTAACATAATACAACTTTTAATTGCAAAGAACTCAATAAAACGATTAATCCCTAGAAATAAAATTATAATTAAACCTTGGATAACTCCTGGTATGTTACGCTGCATCCACACTAGAGATAAAATGCACAAAAAGATAAAAACGAATGAGAACGACGTGATATTGAAAATATCGTACTTGAGATACCGGAACTACTGTAACAACCTCTTAAAAAAACTTAAAAAACAATATGAGAGAGATCAATTGATAATGTCAAAACACAATTCTAAAAAACTCTGGTCTGCCATTAAAACAATAACCAACCACAATAGTTTAAAACAGTTACCACTCCAACTATTACGTACAGATGAAACCCCTCAGGAATCAATAAATAAAGCTAATGAATATTTCTCGAATATTGGTAAACGTTTGTCAAGCATGATTCCCCCACATATTCCTTCCTTCAATAAAGTCACCAACCCACCACTAAATTCTTTTGTTCTCCTTCCTACTGATATCGAGTAAGTTGAAAGGACAATTCAGCTATTGAAAAGTGACTGCTCGCCTGGTTGGGATCAGATTAGTGCAGAGGTACTAAAGATAACATCCAATTCTATAACACCTGTTATCACTGACTTAATAAATCGCTGTTTTCTTTCTGGAGTATTTCCCCTCGTGTTTAAAAAAGCGTTAATACACCCAATACATAAGGCGGGTGATAGAGACAACGTTAGCAACTATAGGCCAATTGCAAACTTAACTGCGTTGTCAAAGGTATTTGAACGAATAATAATCAACAGGCTAACTAAATATTTCGAAAAGCATAACATGTTCTCTAATACGCAGTACGGTTTTAGAGCTGGCCGTTCAACTGACAATGCAGTATTTGACCTTGTTAACTTTTTAGTCAGTAAATTGGATAGCAAAAGTAAGTGTTTGACTATATTTCTCGACCTAGCAAAAGCCTTTGATACTGTCTCTGTACCTCGCCTTGTGCAAAAGTTGGAAGACTATGGCATTAGAGGCGTACCATTGGCGTTAATACAGATTATTTAAAAAATAGAACACAGTCAATAAAAGTAGGCGAACACATCAGCAGCGAACTACCGGTTGAAGTTGGAGTGCCACAAGGCAGTATATTGGGTCCTACTCTTTTTCTCTGCTACATTAATGAGCTCTGTTCTCTAATAATTCAAAATTGTCGCATTTCAGCATATGCAGATGACACTGCCCTTACTTTTTTTGCAGACTCATGGAATGAGCTTTTTAATGTCGCACAGGATGGTTTCAACACCGTGTGTCACTGGCTGTCATCAAATTTTCTTACTTTGAATGAAGACAAAACCAAATACATAGTATTTTCAATTCGTAATGAACTCAAATTAGCCAACCTTAACTACAATATTTTTGCGCATAAATGTAACTTTCCTCCAAATTTAAACTGTAACTGTCCTAATATTAGTTCTACTAAATGTCTCCAATATCTTGGCGTTGAAATTGATGCTAACTTAACTTTTGAAAACCACACAGAATATCTATCTAAAAGAATAAGAAAGCTCACATATATTTTTAAAGAACTCCGTAATGTAGCAGACAAACAGACGATGAGGATGATATACGAAGCTCTGGTCCAATCGATTATTGGCTACTGCATCACAACGTGGGGTGGAGCATGTAAAACAAAACTCATTACTATTGAAAGAGCCCAAAGGCTGATCCTAAAAGTAAGTTTATTCAAGCCACGTCTATTCTCCACCAAAATACTTTATGAGGAAGCGCAGGTACTAACCGTATGCCAGCTATACATATGCTTACTGTTCTTCTTCAACACTCCAACTTATCGGTGGAAAGGAGAATACATGTAACCCTCACCAGAAGAAACTAAGCAATGTGTCGGACCACTGCGGTTAAAACTTCTTTCGCGCAAAGGTTTTTTCCATTCCGAGCATGCGAATTATATAATAAAATAAATAAAGTTCTAAATATCGACCTGTCGCAAAAAGGAATGTAAAAATAAAATCATCCAATGGTTACTGAACCAAAACTATGAGGAAACAGAAAAACTGCTTGTTGTAGTTAGGTAGCAATGTGCATGGGTATGAATGTGCGTACTATGACATGTATTAATGTTTTCTTAACATTTTTATTTATTGATATATTTTTTTTTTATATTTGGCACCGGTTTCACACTATCTGGGTGGCCAACTAAACGGAAGGCTACCCGCTGATGGGGGACGGATGGTAGGTATATAATAATTATATAATAATTTTATATTCTTCTTTTATATTTATAAACAATTATATATACTATAAATACCTATTACGCACGCACACACACACACACATACACACACACACACACACACACACACTGACTACACGTTGACAATCTTTTCTGTTCAGGATGTGATGGGGGCCTGGAGCTCTGATATACAGGCCTAGGCTTAGTTCAAGCTCCAGATCTCCCACAAATTACAATTGTTTTGCCAAACTGTCCGTCGACTTAAAATGTGTAGTGTAATTTTTGTGGAGATAAATAAATAAACATTATTATTATATATTATTATTATAAACATTATTAGTGTTTTTTTTGCGTATTTTGATTTTTAACAGTGGAGTACAGAAATGTGTAACCAACTTTCGTATAGTAAGTTAATTAAATCTTAGGTTTATAATCGGTGGAGTGTTTTTGGCTTTCGTGCCATAGTTTTTATGGTTTTTGTATTTGACTTCCGTTAAAGCTTCGAATGCGTTATAGTAATCGGCATGGTTCAGATAATATAATATCAACTTTAGCTTTTGATAAGTTAACATTTTCATGTTAATTGTTTGTTATGCATGGGTGTGTTTTCTTGTCATATAATTATAATTTAATAACTAGGGTTCACTTTATAACAAAAACCTGCGTGGTAATTGCGTAACAAACTTACAGTAGGAATCAGTTTTATTAAGTCAGTTTAACAACATTCATTACGTTATTTACTTTGCTGAGCCGACCAATTTTTCGCACACATGAAGCAATATGTTTCAAATTCATTCAGATCTAGATTTTTTTTTTTTTTTTTAGTATCTACTATAAATTTAGGGGCTTTTGGTTACAATACGACCACGCCAGCCCCATCATAACCTAATACAAGATTTTTAACGCTATTCCGACTTAAAATCCTTATATACTATTTTGTAAAGTAGCTGCATTCGAAACAGGCTCTGATAATATACTTTAAACAAAACCAACATCTATCAAATTAATTGTAAAGGTATTCATCAGCACCTCTCTAGCAACTCGGGTCCTGACGCATTCCACCAACAAGTGATGGACATCCTCCATCACATCACATTGTGCACAGTTGAGACTGTCACTTTTCCCCATTAAGTGCCGAAACTTGTTGAGTGGAACGTGTCCCGACCGCAATCTATGCGCTATTATTACAAACTTTCTATTAAGCCTAATATTGGCAAACCAAGGAATACGAGGAGGTTCACATTGCAATGTCTTGTACCAAATTCCCTTTTCTAATGACATTTTATTAAAATATTCTTTAAAATTATTAGAGCATTCAATTTTGTATTTTGGCAGAAGTTCAAAGTAGCTCGGAGTAATATTCAGCTCAATACCGTCCACAACAGAAGTCTTTGCTAATTGGTCAACCTCCTCGTTCCCCCGTAGACCCACATGTGACGGAACCCATTGCAATATCACATCAATATTATTGCATGTGAAATAACATATTTGGCTTAATATAGCATATGTTATCGAGACACCTCTGTGGCCAGAGGCGCATCGAACTATATGCTGCAGAGCACTTCTGCTGTCTACAAAAATGACAATCCTATTGTTATCGATTTCCGCATTTTGTAAATATGTAAGGTAAGAGCCTTCGATATTGCAACGAGCTCCGCCGTCATAATACATATATTACTGTTACAAATTTTAAATAAACCTTTAATATTGTGCTCGGATCGTAAAAGGCAGCACCAAGAACATTTCCTATTTTAGAACCATCCGTATATAGTTTTAACCATCCAAAATATTTAGTATGTAATTCTTCCATTATTATGTTTTTCAGGATGTTATTATCATATGATTTCTTACATAGTTTCATATTATCTAAGGTATCTCTAATACTGTCTCCTACGTTTATATTTGAAACCCAAGTATCTAAGCTGAACATTTCTAAGGGATAACTAGATGACACAACTTCGTCTTTAGTACTGTTATATACCGTTACTAGTAACGGTATTTTCTTATTCCGCCAATAAGTATTAGGAATGTGGCTCCTTAAACTATTTAAAAGATCTAATATTAAATTATTATCAAAAGAATGCGATTTTAAACAGTATTTAATTGCTAGATATTTTCTTCTTAGTGCTAGATTAGGGATAGACAATTCACACTCCATGACATGGATGGGAGTGGTTCGTATAAAACCACCAATTATCCTCATTGCTTGGTTTTGTACCTTGTCCAATTTACTTGTGTGTGTTTTTGCACTGTTATCGAAAAGAAAACTTCCATAATCAGCCCTACTTCGGATTCGGGCTATGTACAGCCTACGAAGATGTTTAGGGTGCATACCCCATGCTGTTCCTGCCAAAACTTTTAGTATACTCAAAAACCTTTGAGTTTTCCCACATATTTCATTAATGTGCTTTCCCCAGCGTAGGCTTCTATCCATCCATACTCCCAGGTATTTAACATATTCAGATTGACTTACTAGTGAGCCATTAATGTTTAGGGTGATTTGTTGTCTCCTTCTCCCTCTACTAAACAGGCAGACTTGCGATTTATTACCTGATAATTCTAGACCTAGCTGTCCTAATAGTTTAATAATTGTACCAATCGCACTTTGTACTTCTAAAGCACTATCAGCAAGATTTTTACAGCTAGTATAGAAGACGAAGTCGTCGGCATACTGTGATATTATAACGTTAGTAATATCGTGACAAATTTGATGGGTAACTATATTAAAAATCAAAGGGGATAATGGGTCACCTTGGCCAATGTCTTTGCTGGTCCATCTAACCACGAAGATAGCTTCATTACCGTCGAATGTGCTTTTGAGGTGCCGTTCTGACAAGAATTCCCACAGATATTTGCATATTTTCTTTCCGATGTTAATTCCATTAAGGGCTTGGATAACCCTATCTACCGTCACATTGTTGTACGCATTTTCTATATCTAGAAAGCACGCCTGCGTAGGATAATTCTTGGAGAAACCCATCTGGATGTAGCAAGCTAATCGAGTCAAACAATCCAAACATGACTGAGAACGTCTAAATCCAACAGTATTCACTGATAAACATTTTTCTTTTTCCACATACCATTCTAGTCTTTTACATAATAAAGTATGGAATATTTTGCATGTACAAGAAATTAGAGAAATTGGTCTTAACTTTAAGGGGATGTCTGAACCTGTACAATTTTTGGGAATCGGTACTATTTTAATATCTCACCATTGGATGGGAATATTACCAGTTTCTAGAATCAAATTATATATTTCTAATAGGTACAATTTTGCTGATTTTGGAAGATTATAAAGCAAAGAGAACGTTATTTGATCATCACCCGGTGCAGCATCTTTCTTTTTAAGACATTTATCAAGTTCTTGAGTAGTAAATTTAGTATCTAGGGATGTATTATTGGAATCAATTACTGGCATCTGAGGAACGACATAATCTGGCGCGAGACTACATAATAAATCTTCAATTTGTTGCTTTGAAGCATAAAATTTTGATCTTTTATGCCCTTTCATCCATCGCATTCTATTCCAAGCTTCCGAAACCGAGGTTGATTCATTAATACTGCTACAAAAATCCCTCCACCCTTGTGACTTGGCTCGAATTAAAGATAGTTTTGCGTCATTGGTATGTTTTTCTAAAATATCTAAATTGCAAGGGGTCGGGTTCCGTCTAAATTTCGATAACGCTAACCTTCTCTTAGCAACTGCTTTCGATAGATCAGCGTTCCAATAAGGCTTCGGTTTAAATTTAGACAAAGGGTCAGTACATATCTTGACCAAAGAAATACTTTTTTCCGCGGCAGAATTAATTCCATTTACAAAGATATCATATTTCACCTGAACACTATCTAAAGCGACTATGTTTTCATATTTACAATGTTTGTTCTAGGGTTTGTTTGTACAGTAACCAATTAGCTTTTTTACTCATTTTTACTATATTTTAATTTGAGGGTATACGTAAAAAAAATACTCATATCGTTAACAGAGTAAAGCATCCGCTCGCTACGAAGTGTCGCGCGCGACTGAGATCTAGATTGAAAGTGTGTTACGCAATTAGGGCGCTGCCTCATGGTGAGGTTTAGAAGTAGTTTAGGATAGATGTAAATGATAAATAAGTTGCTTTTACCTTTTCAGCTTCCCTAAAGATGCGAATTTAAAAAAGGAATGGATTGATGCCACAGGCGAGCCACCTAATTGGTTTCCTACAAAAAGTAGTACTGTATGTTCGGTTCACTTTGAGGCGTGATTATATTGTATAGCCTAGTAGCCTTCCTCGGGCTATCTAACACTGAACGATTATTTCATATCGGACTAGTAGTTCCTGAGATTAGCGCGTTCAAGCAAACAAACAAACAAACTCTTCAGCTATATATATTAGTATAGATAGTAAAGAAGATATTTTTTTGCTACATTTTTATTATATTATTTCCTATACATGTTGTTTTTCTATTTTATTTTTTTAAGTGACCCCAAAAAAATGTTTTTTTTACAATAATTCAATTAAAGATTCGATAACTTTCCGGTTTAGTCAATCACTAGCGTATATGAGAAATAAATTGCTTTTGCACAGCACAACGATAGCGATCGTTGTTTTAGTGTGCGTGACCCCTATACTAAAAAGTAATTATTTACGTAAAACATCCGTGTTTGGGTCACAGAATTCCATATGGATACCAAATTTTAACAGAATCAGTCCAGTAGATCCGGAGAAAACTAGCTGTGACAGACGGACAGACAGACAGATACCCGAGTGATATAATAAGGGTTCCGTTTTTACGGATGTTCGGAACCCTAAAAAGTAACTAAAATTAATATTGAACACGCAAAATTAGCTGTACCTTCCTAAGTTCAGCTAATTAATTTAAAGTAACGGTTTGCAGGCTTACTTGTAATTCGACGTATATTATAAATAAAAAGAAAACTGAAAAAAAAATATGGAATAGGTACCATTAGAATATGATATTGTAGCGGGTACTTCAGTTAAGCCATGATCATAATAAAAGGTACTTAATTCAACAAAATTATTAAAATGACTAGTTGACACGCGCAACTTCGTCTGCGTCACAATTTTCATTTCTGCTTCGCTCCTATTAGTCTTAACGTGATGATATATAGCCTATAGCATTTCTCGATAAATGGGCTATCTAACACTGGAAGAATTTTTCAAATCGAACCAGTAGTTCCTGAGATTAGCGCGTTCAAGAACAAGAAACAAACAAACTCTTCAGCTTTATATATTAGTATAGATATAGAGTATAGATGAGTGATGCAGCAGCAAGTTCAAATAAATGGTGTCAATTCACGGGGTTTAAAAGTCAAAATGGGGGTACCACAAGGCTCTATTTTGGGTCCTTTCCTCTTTCTAGTATATATTAACAATCTACCCCATCTTTTAAAAAATCAACCTCATATGGTATTATTTGCTGACGATACGTCCTTAATTTTTAAGATAGATAGACGTTCCATAAATCTTGACGACGTAAATAACGCCCTACAGCAGGTCCAAAATTGGTTTACTGCTAATAATTTATTATTAAATGGGAAAAAAACTAAATGCATCAGATGTGCCTTACCGAACGTTAAAAGAAATGATTGCGACATAGTATTGAACAAAGAGAAACTTGAATTCGTCGAAAACACGGTTTTTCTGGGGATTACGCTTGACTCAAGGCTACAATGGGGTCCTCATTTAACATCTCTTGCGGGACGGCTAAGTTCAGCAGCATACGCTGTCAGAAAAATCCGTCAATTTACCGATATAGATACCGCGAGGCTGGTCTATTTTAGTTACTTTCATAGTATCATGTCTTACGGTATCTTATTATGGGGACGTGCTGCAGACATCGAGTCTATATTTATCCTGCAGAAAAGAGCCATCAGAGCCATTTACAATCTCCGTCGGCGTGATTCTCTAAGAGAACTGTTTAAGGATATCAACATCATGACGGTACCTTGTCAATACATTTACGAAAATATTATGTATGTTCGGAAAAATCTTCATCTCTTTAGCAAGATTAGTGACAGGCATAATTTTAATACTAGAAATAGGAACAAATTAGATCAACCCCGATTCAGATTGGCCAAAGTACACACTTCTTTTATGGGGTACTGTATTAAATTTTATAATAAAATACCAGTTGATATTCTCGAACTGAATGAGAGAAAATTTAAAGCATGCATAAAACGCACACTATGTAGACAAGCGTATTATAAACTGGAAGATTATATCCTCGATAAAAACGCTTGGCTAAATGCTGGTCCTGCTCCACAGTCACAGCTGCTTAGGTCCACTTTTTAGGTTTTTATGTTTTTATATTTGGAAGAGATGCTCGCTCCTTTTAGAGGTTCTTACATTATTTCGTTTATTTATTCTTATATACATGCAAATTATATTATTATATTAATTACTTATTTATTCTTTTTGATGTAAGAACTTAATCGTTCTCTTTATTAATTTATTTTTCATTATTTGGTCATTGACAACCATAGTTTTGTGTAAAGTAGAAGCATATTTTTCAAATTTTGTAAATGTGAGTACCATGAATCCATTTACATTTTATGTGAGTAGTTATAGTTTTACTTGTTGGACATGAACGAGCATGGTGGTTGAGAGCATGTCATGCTCACTCAAAATATGTCTCGCTGATGGCGGCGCGTGGGTTTGATCATTCGGTTCCCTTCGAAATGGTTGAGCTGAAGGGTGCCGATACACGCGTCATGTTCGTGAACAGGCGCCGTCGGTTGAGACTGGTCATCTCTTAACTGCCATTGGCTTATTTTAATCTTTATATTTAAAATTCTTATAATAAGCCCTTTTTTTTTTCCTTTGCATTGTCCTCACATGCAGAAGCAACAAGTATATGTAACTTGAAATTTTGTAAAACCAGAACATGATTTAAAAGAGTGTCCGTGGAGTTTCTTGCACGTTCTTCTCCATAGAGATCTACGCTTTGGAACGTGCAAATAGCTTCCATGTTTTTGACTGACCGACCTTGACGTTTCAAAAGTGCCTGTGAATGGTTTATTTGAAATAAAATGCTTTGAATATGAATTTGAATTTGAATTTGATTTATGAGTAATATCATACCAATATTTTCATTACACTCTACAAAAACTGACGTCTCGATCAAAAAATTAATATGAACTTAATCGTACAAATAACTAAAATAACTTGCCTATTCTGTTAGCTTTCCAAAAAGGTGTAAAAGTTAATTTAAAGATACGCGATCTGTGGCATGGTATGTGTTTGAATCGGCGCACAGAGAGAAAATCATCTGTGATTTTAGTTAAGGATCCTCACTAAAACAACCGATTTTACTAGCGAAATTCTTAGTGATGTCCTAGGGCCCCAGATTAATAACCGACCAAGTGCGAGTCGGACTCGCAGATGAAGGATTCCGTATCATAAACCTTAATTTTTATTATTTGTTGAAATAGCGGCATTACGATCTGTGCAAATTTTAACTATCTACCTAATTACGGTTTTTGAGATACAGCCCGTTGATAGACAGACGGCTGGACGGACGGGTGGATGGACGGACGGACGGACGGACAGCGGAGGCTCGGTAATAAGGTTCCGTCGGTTAACCCTTAGATACGGAACCCTAATAATGATCACCACATAAAACTAAAGCTTACTCATTTTAAGTACTTTAAATTAAACTAAATTAAAAATGGAAGATCCGAAATTGCTAATGCTTATTCATTTTAATAAGTATTTTTTAATTCAGATTTTATCTCAAAATAATAAAAGATAACAAAACAGAAATAAGAATTAACAATAGTGAACGATTACGAATAAACCCCATTCGCCAGTAAAATCGAACGTTTTATTGAGGATCCTTCACTAAAAAAACAGATAATTTTCTCTCCCTGCGCCGATTCAAACTCATGCCATGCCACGGATCGCGTATCTTTTAATTAACTTTCACACCTTTTTGGAAAGTAAACAGAATAGGCAAGTTATTTTAGTTATTTGTACGATTAAGTTCATAGTAATTTTTTGAACGAGACAACATTTTTTGAAAAGTGTAATAAAAAATTTAACAATTTTGTTGAATTTAGTACTTTTAATTATGTTCACAGCTTAATTAGAGTGCCAGCCACAATATCATATTCTCAAAGTACCCATTCCATACACATTTTTCTTTTTATTTGAAGTTTAATGTCAAATTTTGGGTAATAATCGAAAAAACTTTAAAATTCAAATATCTCGAGAACGATTGAATTTGGCCACCCTTATCAGCACCTGACGGATATACGTCGAAGTACAAGTAACCCTGTATAGGAATACAAAAATCATAGTTGCCAAAATGAGGTGTACTAGTAGGTATAGACTTCTGCAAAACTCTTCGGGGGTTGTTTTGTGTGGTAGGTATTCAAGTGAGTCTTAAATCTATTTCAGTTGAATGAAAAAACGGAAAACAATAAAAAACGGAGCACGAGAAAACCAGGAGCGATCTTGTGTGAAACAGAGATATTTCATCTTGTTGAATTGATTACCTAAAGTCTATTTTTTAATTTCGGAGACTAAATTGACACGTGCAAATGTCAAAACTGACTTAAATGCTATTGTAATCTATGTCAGATTGCCATTTGCACTTGTCGATTTAGTCTCCGGGATTAAAGAGGAGACTAAAAGTGTCTAATTCTAAGTTATTTGCGATAAAACATTTTTCAAACATACTCAAATATGTTCTGAAAAACCATGTTATAAAAATTCGTTTTAATTAAATTAATAATTGTGAGTTTAAAAAAAAGCATTAAAAATTTAAATCGTAATCGGTAAATATGGTACGACTATGTTTTAAAATCATACAAAATTAAATTCTCAATAATCTTGAGCACACTAATTAAACGCACGCTAATAAAGGAGCCAACCAACATTCGATTCGTAAGTCAACGAGAAGAACGTCGTAAGCGCCGCGGATGGCGTGTCACTTACGCGTTGCGTTCATCAAGTCGGTTCTCACAGTTTATTTAAATTGTCGGTATAATAAAATCACTGGTTGATTGTTTTAGTCACTGCTTTGTTATCATGAGTGTTTATCACGAAGTAAATAAAGTTCACACGTATTATAGGCGTGCTATTAAACTTTACAAGTATCAGAACACGCTACTTAGGTACTAGTTTGCGGGTTTTTAACCGACTTCAAAAAAAGGAGGAGGTTCTCAATTCGATTGTATTTTTTTTCTTTTTTATGTTTGTTACCTCATATCTCCGTCATTTATAAACGGACTTTTTAAAAAATTGTTTCATTTGAAAGGGTATACTTCTCGATTAGTTTCATTGTCACCATGTCATAATCTGATGATGGGATCCCACGAAAATCGAGGGCAACCCTCAAATTTTATAGGCACATACAATGTTTTTCATGAATTTTCTAACGCAATTCAGATATTTGTGCCTGGTAATGATCATCTCATGTTGCTGAGCTGATGATGGAAAGTATAAGTCAGGATCTGATGATGTGATCCCATGAAAAATGTTTGTTCAGCGATACTTTCACCAATTGTCAGCCGATTTGGATGATTATTTTTTTTGTTTGAATGAGTATTTTCCGGGGCTGGTCTCATTTCAATTTGGTGAAGATCTGACGAAGAACTTCGGAGGTAGGCAACGGAACTCTCCAATAAATGATAGCAAAGGGATCGGGATTGCTGAAATCGCATGTTTTTTTTAGTGTTTACACCAGTTCTTAACATAACATTGCGCCGGTATGCTATTAATGGGTACGCAGGTACCTAGGTACCACTAAAAAGTGAAAAATAAAAAACTTTTTTACAAAAAATACAACCGACTTCCAAAAACAAAACACTACAAGGTACAAAATAACTTCGGAAGAAAGAAAAGAACTTTAATTTCGGAAGTCGGTGTCAAAAAACGAAAAAATAACCAAAAACACCTTAAAGTTCTTTTCTTTCTTCCGAAGTTATTTTGTACCTTGTAGTGTTTTGTTTTTGGAAGTCGGTTGTATTTTTTGTAAAAACGTTTTTTATTAAATTATTCAGACGGAACAAATTAATGCAGGTATTACTCGCGCACCGTATCGAAGATCTACTTACCTGCATTTAGGATGTCCCTCAGCACTGACGCTGCAGTTTCCTTGGAAGCAGTAGTTGTGACATATTGAACCGCGGCGTTCCTCCACATCCGGTATTAGCCTCTTCAGCTCTTCACAGGAATGGTTCCCCAAGGTTTGTTCCTCAATTGTATAGTTGGCTGCTGTAAGTGGACACCTTCCACAGTGTGTGCTAGACTGTGAGTAAACAACTGGCGCCACATCGTGTTGTTGACGCTTTGGTAACTGCATAATGGCTTTTTGATTGTCGCTCCTCCAGTAAATGAAATCTTTTGATACGGTTAAAGCAGCTGAGTCATCTGAACCTATGAAATAAAATGTTTTTCTGTTTTTTCCATTCAAGTCGGCACTTTCAATAGAATACTGATAAGGATATGTAGTTGTCTCCATCCAGTACATTTTCTCCGATTGTTGGTCAATAACCAAACTCAGTCGCCAGTCAACATGAGCGTCAATCAACACTTCTCTCTCGGAGCCATCAAACGCAGCCCTCTCTATGTTATACTCTGTGGTCCAGTAAACATACCTGTAATTTTTAAATAACTGTAAATATTGACAAAGTTCAACATGAGTCTTAAACCTACAGTTAATTGTTATATTAGCGACGTACCCTCCACAGCTGTCTACAGCTATAGCATCG
The DNA here is from genome assembly GCA_950371165.1 of Lacanobia oleracea. Lineage (NCBI taxonomy): Eukaryota > Metazoa > Arthropoda > Insecta > Lepidoptera > Noctuidae > Lacanobia > Lacanobia oleracea. The sequence goes on along the minus strand of OX493411.1, from coordinate 18,238,572 downwards.
CAGTAGTAATCCGACGTAACTATAAGATTTCCGTCAACTGCTGTGTTATACGATGCAGACTTTAATGACAACGAGTATATTTTCGTGCCTTCAGTCCAAAATAGTAATTGTGTGAGCGGGTCGTAGGCGAGACGAGCGTAATATGTAACACTTATTTGTCTCATTACTAAAGTTTGCATCTTTCTCGTTGTGAGGTCAAAGCTGTATATGGAGAACTGTGCGTAGTGATCGTCGACAAACAGCACCCTGAAGTGAACTGGATCGTACGTGACAGCAAAGATATAATTAGCCGACGGAATGTCTTCCATGTGCGATACTGTTCCGTTGTAATAGAATTCTAATCGTTTCCGTCCGCCCACGACGATGTCTGAAACATGAAAATAACATTTTTCTTATCCGTTTGCTAAACAGAGCTGCAGAGCTTCCCATTAGTCTTCACTATCACTTCATCTAGTCTAGGCTAAACTAATATTATTAAGAGCAAAAATTTGAATTTTTCTGTGTGTGTGTGTATGTTCATAATTAATAAACTCAAAAACTACTGAACCGATTTGAAAAATTCTTTCACCAATGGATAGCTACATTATCAAGGAGTAACATAGGTTATATTTTATCCCCGCGTTCCCACGGGAACGGGAACTACGCGGGCGAAACCACGTGACGTCCGCTAGTCTAGTATAAAACAAAGTCGCTTCCCGCTGTCTGTCTGTCCCTATGTAGGCTTAGATCTTTAAAACTACGAAACGGATTTTGATGCGGGTTTTTGACGAGGGTTTTTTTAATAGATAGTGTGGTTCTCGAAGCAGGTTTAATTATATAATTTGTCAAGGTTTTGTGTAAATTGGCTGATATATGAAGATTATTACTGAAGAAGTCAGAAAAAAATGCTCTAAAAAATTCTTTACATCGGTGCGCTGCGAAAACTGTTCATGATCGAACAAAACAATGTACTACAGTTTTAGATAACACATCAATATCTACGAAAAAGTCCGCGATAGCACATGTCTATCTATTATACTTGACTTACAACAACCATTTTTATGAAATTCAAATTTGACATAAAATACTGTTTCATTTGCAGAGGTGTTTTCACTAAAATAGTACAAATCCTTATCTCAATAAATGTGTTATTCATCTTGAGTGTTTAATTTAGAGCAAAATTGCCCTTCACACCATTAATTAATTTGGATGAATACCTTAGGAGATATCTCAAAATTAAAGTAAGTCGCGCAACCAAATAATTATAGCGGAGGTAGAGATGTCCCGAACTGGTAGACACCTGAGAGCAGACGTCGTTGACGGTTGTCTATTGCACTTTTTATTTCAGCTGAACCACAATATTATTGATTCTGGTAATTAGATGTTCACTTTGTTAGTTTGGGCTAAATAAACATTTCTCCCGCGCGAAGCCGGGGCGGGTCGCTAGTCTTTCGTATAATACGTTGCTCATACGAATACTTTCAAAATTACCGACAGTCTCGAAAACTAAGTACTTAAAGTCTCTCTACTTCTATAAATTACTTCTTACAAGGGCACCTAAATTTCGTAATTTACCCAAAGGGTCACCAACTTAAACTTATTACTAAGCCTCCGCTGTCCGTCCGACTGTCCGACCGTCGGTCTGTCTGTCAACGAGCTGTATCTCAAGAACCGTTATAGGGAAACAGTTGAAAATATCTTGATTGTGTACACCGTCCAAGTGCGAGTCAGACTCTCACATGACGGATTCCGTACCACAAACAGAAAAAAACTCGTGTCTTGTATGCCTTTAATTCTTAATTAAATTTATTTTTATTATTTGTTGTTACAGCGGCAATTGTAAAATACACGCGCAGTGAAAGGACGTGATTGTTTCTGGGAGTGTTTTTTCTTTTCATGGGAGTACCTACTTCCGAATGGTTAGGTTAGGTTTACTTGCATTAATTTATATCTAAAAGAAATCGGTCCTAAGGTTTTTTTTAATTAAATAATAAGATCGATCCATCAGATTCCATCACACGGGATCTCGCTCGGCTCCGAAACCGGTTCTTTGGACAAATCCATCAACCAACGGCGCTGACTCCTCCCAGTTGTAAATGCTGTCTCGCAAGCGCACATTTAGATTATGTACTTATATGTGTTTCTCTCTAATGTGATCTGTCGCCATTTACTACTACTACCCTACCTACCGTACCATACCTCTACCGGTGGAGACTAATCCAACTAATCAAAAACCATGAAAATCGGTCCAGCAGTACTCGAGTTATAAGTGTTGTAACAAACCCGGCTTTGTTTTATATATAAACTAGTCGGCCCGCGCAACTGCTTCTGCTCCGCTCCTATTGGTCTTAGCGCGATGATTTACAGCCTATAGCCTTTCTTGATAAATGGGCTTTCTAACACTGAAAGAATTTTTCAAATCGGACCAGTAATTCCTGAGATTAGCGCGTTCAAGTAAACAAACTAACAAACTCTTCAGCTTTATATATTAGTACTAGCTGACCCGCGCGGCTTCGCTCCCGTCCATCAACCTACCCTACCTACCCTACCTACCCTACCTACCCTACCTACCCTACCTACCCTACCTACCCTACCTACCCTACCTACCCTACCTACCCTACCTACCCTACCTACCCTACCTACCCTACCTACCCTACCTACCCTACCTACCCTACCTACCCTACCTACCCTACCTACCCTACCTACCCTACCTACCCTACCTACCCTACCTACCCTACCTACCCTACCTACCCTACCTACCCTACCTACCCTACCTACCCTACCTACCCTACCTACCCTACCTACCCTACCTACCCTACCTACCCTACCTACCCTACCTACCCTACCTACCCTACCTACCCTACCTACCCTACCTACCCTACCTACCCTACCTACCCTACCTACCCTACCTACCCTACCTACCCTACCTACCCTACCTACCCTACCTACCCTACCTACCCTACCTACCCTATCTCTCAAGTTGGATCGAACTGCACATGGTGTGCGAATTTTATTATAATCGGTTAAGTGGTTTAGGAGTCCATTGAGGACAAACATTGTGACACGAGATTTATATATATTAAGATAGATAAATATAGATGTAAATCAATTTCGAATGTCACAAGTCATTAAATAAGTGATTGTTATAATAAAGTGAGTAGTTGCTTTAAATAACTACAGCATTAATCAGTAAAACGTGCCATTGGATGTCATTCTTCACCAATAAAAAAATATTTATTTCCTTAAACTCCACAGATAGGTTTAGATGAGCTTTCGCTTACAGGCTAGTGCTAGCCCAAGGTACGTAATGCACTATGTATTTATTCTGGGCGGCACATAGCCTAACTCCCACATGTGGATGGTCAATGTCCTTTTCAACTGTTTACCAATTACGGTTCTTGAGATACAGCCCGGTGACAGACAAACGGACGGATGGATGGACTGACGGACGGACGGACGGAAGGATGATCGGACGGACGGACGAACAGCGGAGGCTTATAGGTTTTCCTGTTATCTTTAAAACTTCAAAACTATGTATCTTAAAATTAATTATGTGTCACACGATACAGTTTGAAAACTTTTTTTAATTTTCTTGTTTGGCCTCCAAATGAATACTAAACATACTCGTATATTTATTTACGTAACGCGTCCGTGTTTGGGTCACAGAAGACCACATGTGTAACAAAATTCAACAGAATCGGTTTCGTAGATCCGGGGAAAACTGGTTGTGAGAAACGGACGGACAGACAGACAGACAGACAGACACCCGAATGATCCTACAAGGGTTCCGCTTTTTACGTATGTTCGGAACCCTAAAAAGGCTTTGATCGCAAGCCTTTATGCCAGCCAGCCCTTTTTTATTGTTTCTTTGTACCCGGAGTAGTGCGATGAGCCGATTAATCGGAAAAGTACTTCCAATTTTATTTTAAAGATTATGGTCTGTCTACAAACAAATAATTCTCAAACAAACATACAGTTTTTATCTTTATACCTAATATTAGTTAATATTTTCTTTGGGTCTCTATGAGCCTTATTGACTTTGATTAAACCCCATCTGTATACTTAATTAATCTGAACATATTGGCCTTTTAAGAACCATTTCAAAATGTGTAAATTCAACTTCATTTTCCGAAAATATGTTAGCAAGTGCAATTCGTTCAGTACCTCATTAATAGATAATCATTTTAGTCGTGTGTCTGTTACCTTACAGCTGGTATCGATAAGTAACTCGTTATACGCATCACAATTCTTTATTTCCATTCTGTACCGATTGGAAATAAAGTATTTTTGCAACATTTATTTTTATGCCTAAAGATTACAGGAAAACCTATATGAAGTCTGTAGTGTTAAAATAACAAGTTAAACAAATTAAATTGGTTCGGAACCAACTCGCACTTGGCCAGTTTTTTTCCAAATAAAAATAAAACAAATTAGTAAAACTAAGTGCATAAATATTTTAAAAATACCTACTTTTCTCTTGCCTGTTCAAATAATATGATACTTTATTTTTCTCAAAAAACGTTGGCAACCCTACACATGGCAGTGGTCATAATCATTACAATGATTGAATATCATTATTATTATTATTTAAAGATGATTCCAATCTATCATTATTTTAATGTACAACTCAAAAGTAGTTCCAGGATGACTTTGATCGTTCCTCCTTGTGCTTTTCAAATTATATTACCTTTTATTATATTAATTCATGCAATGTTGATCAAAATATTAATTACTTTTTGTTAACTGTACTTTTCCTCTTTCTCGTGTGATCACAAAGTACTACTCAAAAATACGGTCCCAAACGCGCCTCGAGCCGTTTCATGGCGCATTTTTTCTTCAAAATCATGATATGAAGAAAAAATATGACGACGGGGTGTTCAACCAGAATTTAGGTACCTGTATCACATAATAAGACAAAAAATCACCTCCAAATCGTTGAGATGGAACCATTTTACTCCTTCGTTTTTTAACAAAAGACTAAAAAAAATATCTACTGCTTTGCAATGCAAACGAAAATAATTTGGTTTTGTTACTTTTAAAAATATGTATAATTTTTTATAAATAATAAACTCTTCAGCTTTATATATTAGTATACATATAGAATTATAGATATATAAAAATTACAGTAATAATGTGTGTATATTAGGTACTCGACTGCGTCACTGTAAAAATGAACCCTCAAAATAAAGTCCTGTCGGTTTCGTTACTTATTTTAACATTTTCGTATGCCACATACTTACCTGGTAGAGTATTAAAATACGTGAACGAAAATGAGTGCGAATTTAAGAGCGAGTCAGTTTTAAGGTTCTGTACCCAAAGCCTCCGCTGTCCGTACGTCCGACCATCCGTCCGTCCGTCCGTCCGTCCGTCTGCCAGCGGGCTGTAGGTATCTAAAGAACTGCTAGTCTGTTTTGTAAGTAACCATTTTGATATCGAGCTTCATCGAGTGAGATAGCTCACAAAGTGAACTTTATTGCACACAGCATAAAGGTCTTATGTTTACCTCGGATTCCGCTGTCGAGACACGTAAATGTTGTTACAGAATAGGGGTACTGTTATAAGTAGACAGATGAAATTTTCATGGAGTACGTATTTCTATTGCCGCAATAACAACAAATAATAAAAATTAAAGGGGCTCCCATACATGAAACGTGTTTTTATCGGTTTATGAATCGGAACCCTTCGTGTGAGAGACAGACTCGCACTTGGCCGGTTTTTTTTCTTTTATTATTTTGATTGCGAACAGCTACGAAGAAAGCGAAATGATATTCAAGTGCTTATACGAGTGTATAATTGCTTGAGATTTCGCTGTTCGTAGAGTAGTTGTAAGGACTACCTAGATAGACTTTAGAGCTGCTTGTGAGATAATTAAACGCACTGATTAATACAATCGAGCAGGCGTCGGACTTCACCAGATGCTGTACAAACTAATCTTGTATTTATTTGCAACGGTTTTTCTGAATGTTATATTGAAAGAAATAAGGAAATATTATACTAATATATAAAGCTGTAGAGTTTGTTTTTTGTTTGTTTGCTTGAACGCGCTAATCTCAGGAACTACTGGTCCGATTTGCAAAATTCTTCAGTGTTAGATGGTCTATTTATCGAGGAAAGCTATACTCGTAGGCTATAATATCATCACGCTAACACCAATAGGAGCGGAGCAGTAATGAAAATTGTGACGCAAACGAAGTTGCGCGGGTCAACTAGTCATCTGCCTAGCCTTTTCCCAACTATATTGGGGTCGGCTTCCAGTCAAGCCGGATTTAGCTGAATACCAGTATATTACGAGGAGCGGTTGCCTACCAGACCTCACCCATTAACTGGGTAACACGGTACTTCATGGCAAGACTGGAGTCAGATTTACTGGCTTCTGACTATCCGTAACGACTGCCAAAGATCTACAAATGACAGCCGGGACCAACGGCTTAACGTGCTTTCCGAGGCACGGAGGAAACTCGCTATGTTAAGATGGTCACCTATCCACAGACCAACCTTGGCAAGCATTGCTTAACCTTGAAGATCGACCCATGCGGCTGTTATTATTTAGCCTCGAGCTCCTCGCGCGGGTCAACTGGTGGTTTTATATAATTTTAGCACAGCAGATATACGTGTGTTCAGAGCACATCCTGACACGGTGCACAAATCCTGACACCGTTAGGGTAGGTGGCATACGACCACCGGTTATCCTCTGAGCATCATTGTGAATATTATGAAAATTTTTGTCTATGCTTCTTAGAGAAAAGCAGATATTAATAGCTCTTTAAACATAACAGGAAAACCAACAAGATCTTAATAATTTCCTTGTGTTTTTGGTTGAGTATGTATTGGTCCATGAAGTCGCTGATGAAGGGTGACCTACCTCTATCCCTGAAGCGCAAACACATTGACACGTGCATTCCGCCCATCTTAACCTACTCATCATCATCATCTGCGGTCGGCTTCCAGTCAAGCCGGATTTAGCTGAATACCAGTATTTTACGAGGAGCGGCTGTCTACCAGACCTCCATAACCAAACTGGGTAACATGGTACTTCATGGCAAGACTGGAGTTAGATTTACTGGCTTCTGACTATCCGTAACGACTGCCAAAGATCTACAAATGACAACCGGGACCAACGGCTTAACGTGCTTTCCGAGGCACGCAGGAAACTCGGTATGTTAAGATGGTCACCCATCCACAGACCAACCTTGGCAAGCGTTGCTTAACCTTCAAGATCGACCCATGCGGCTGTTATTATTTAGCCACGAGCTCCTCACCTCATGCGGTACTCCAATGACTCCCCAAAAGCCTTAGCAAAGTGGAAAATATGTCAATAAATTCATATGATTGTCATTCAGTATTTTATTTGATATCCCTGTCATCATACGGATGTTTGTGAAATGTTATCCATCTTAACCTACTACGGTGCGCATACTTGGTCCCTGACCGAGTCTCAAAAGTCCAAACTCAACGTTTGTTCTATATGTTAGGCTCAGCGATCGAATACGTAACACCATGATACGATCCAAAACGGATTGCCGATGTGGGCAACGAATCTGTCAAGTTGAAATGGGATTGGGCGGGTCACATAATTATGTAGGATGCATCAAGACAGATGGGCTAGAGTCATTACGCAGTGGGAGCCAGAGGACGGGCGCCGTCGCCGAGGAAGGCCTACGAAACGACGCGTGACGACTTGGAGGCGTTCATGACAGATGGGACAGAGAAAGCAATAGACCGGGAAGAGTGGGGGGCTATGGGAGATACGAGTACCTTGGCCCTGCAGTGGGACAGTATAGGTTAAAAGAAATGTATTAATAGTTAAATAAGAACGGTTCAGGTATGGGTTAATAATTCAGCCATGAAAAACTAAAATAAAATGACAAACAATGATAGTCGTTCCCGGCGCTTGTACTTACCCCAGGAGAAGGAGTGCGCCAGTCCCGCGTACAGGGCCAGCACCGCCAACACACGCGTGCACATCTTGTACTACTATATACTATTATACTCTCGACGAACACAAAAGCAATGTGCTAGTTTCTTTCCACCCGAAGCTTTATATAGGCAGCTACATAGGTATGCCATGTAACTCTTTCCTGTTAAATTGGTGATAAGGAACTTTGGCTGGGTTTATCCTAATTAGGAACAAAATATTAATAGATACCTATGAGCTTCGGCCGCTAGAAAATGGTTTATGCAACATACAAAGAGGTACGGAATCCGTGTTGAGTCTGTGTTTCCTGATAGCTACAACCTGGGAGTCTTTAAGTCAAGAGTGAATAGGTTATTTCTAGGCAAGCGTGTTCCATCTTCGACCACATCATCGCTTACCATCAGGTGAGATAGTGGTCAAACGCGTGCCTATCAATAATAGTAAACAAAAAAAAAACCAAAGAGGTTCGAAATTTTTTCCTAGGTAGCTAGCATATTCCCTAACATATTTCGTAGCGTATGATGTAACATTTATACATGGTGAATTTTTAAAGTGTGCCTTCAGGGCCAAATCCGATACTATGAGGAATATCGAAAAACGCTGAAAGGAATCTTGAGCCCGATTTTGATGAAAAGCAAAACTGCATCATAGGGTTTTTGAAAAATCGTTGATCCTACCCAGGAATCAAACCTGCAGCTTATAAGGATCAAATTCTTGGAGAAATAATACATGGCAAACTAAAGGAAAAGCTCATACAAAAATTACTTTTTTTATTGTCAAAGAAAAAATATCGACAAAATATTTTTTTAGATCAATTATGCAGTTTTAGTTATCATCAACATCGGGCCCGAGAAGCCACAACTTTATTATTGGATTTAAAAAAAAAAAATCAGTAACCTACGGTTTAGATAGGTAGCTTTCGTCAGACATTATTATTATACTTAGTATGTGTTACGTCACTGCGTCGTCCGTGGCATCACAGGCCCTATCATAAAACCAGCGCTGTGTTATTTATTTTTAAATTTTGCAGCCTATGCTGAGATAGGGACCTTTTTGGCCTCGCACAGACTAAAATGTTTATAGACTAAGTAATTCTGTTAATTTAATTAAATTTACATCTGTCTGTTTTGTGCGAGTCTCAAATAAACATTTTTTCTTTCTATCTTTAGACATTTTAAAACAAATTTGTTAAAAAACCGGCCAAGTGCGAGTCGGACTCGCACACGAAGAGTTTCGTACCGTAAACCTTATTTTTTTTTCTGTCTGAGTTGATTGAATGAAAGGTAAATTACGGTTTACGATTTATGACGTATTAAAAAAAAACTACTAACTAGATCTCGTTTACACCAATTTTCAGTGGAAGTTTGCATGGTGATGTACATCACATATGTTTTAGTTTTATCATTCTCTTATTTTAGAAGTTACAGGGGGGGACACATTTTACCACTTTGGAAGTGTCTCTCGCGCAAAAAATTTCAATTTAGAAAAAAAAATACTAGAATTCTCAATATCATTTTTAAAGATCTAGATTATCCATACATACACGTATGGGATTTTCAGTTCTAAGTATAGGGAACCCCCAACATTATTGTTTTTTTTTTATGTGAAAATCTTAATGCGGTTCACAGAATATATCTACTTACCAAACCAAGTTTCAATAGTATATAGTCCTAATACTTTCGAAAAAAAGTGACTGTGACATACGGACGGACAGACAGACATGACGAATCCATAAGAGTTCCGTTTTTTGCCATTTGGCTACGGAACTCTAAAAATGAGAGCTTTCCTTTAGCTTGTCATGTGTTATTACTTCCCGGAGTTTGATCCTTATTAGCTACACTTTTAGATGGTGTAATAATATCTACAGGGTGTGTGGTTTTCTCAATAGTAGTAGGTTTTTTCAATCGTAGTAGTTTCAATAGTATATAGTCCTTATACTTTCGGAAAAAAGTGGCTGTGACATTCGGACGGACAGACAGACAGACAGACATGACGAATCCATAAGGGCTCCGTTTTTTGCCATTTGGCTACGGAACCCTAAAAATGAGAGCTTTCCTTTAGCTTGTCATGTGTTATTACTTCCCAGAGTTTGATCCTTATTAGCTACACTTTTAGATGGTGTAATAATACAGGGTGTGTGGATTTTTCAAAATCATCCGGTTCGATTCCTGGGTAGGCACAACGATTAAAAAAAAATCCAATGATGCTGTTTTAATTTTCATCAAAATCGGGCTCGAGGCTCCTTTCAGTCATCATCATCATCTGCCTAACCTTTTCCTAACTACATTGGGGTCGGCTTCCAGTCAAACCGGATTCAGCTGAATACCAGTGCTTTACGTAGAGCGGCTGCCTATCAGACCTCCACAACCCATTAACTGGGTAACACGGTACATTTACTGACGTCTGACAATCCGTAACGGCTGCCACAGAGCTACAAATGACAGCGGGGACAAAATCATCCTGTATATGGGTAGAGGAAAATTAAACATACAAAACATATTATTAACATGGTGTTCCAAAGTGTCACGTTGCTGAGACATTTAGAGGTAATGTTGCCATGTGAGAACAAGGAATATTATTAAAAGTTAACTAATCACGTGACTATGTGCACGTGTTCTGATTTTAACTTTCTTCCAATTAATGATTAAAGCTAGCTATTTTGAATTTAATCTAATACATATATGAGCACATAATAATTATAAATGATAGCCATGATTGTCACATGTTGATTGTACCACAAAATATCTCGACAACACGTGACCTTTCAGGGCACTGTGTACTAACGTTTTGTTTCTTGAAATGTCTCTACCCATACATGCATGTAAGATCGCCGCAACTTTGAGAAAAAAAACCGGTCGAATTTTCATCAGCGAGGCCTATATTCGTCAGAGATTTTTTTCGGGAAAAGAAGTATAGACGGCACTCTGCGATACAAAGCTACATAGCTTTGTATCAATGTACTCGGATCAGTACGTCCTGCCTTTACAAACACAATAATGTAGAGCAACTTCCCAGAGCCCCCGACATTGTTTATCTTCTCAGTAGCAAGATGTGTCGGAGAGAATAGAGTTAGTATGTACAAGTTATATAATTTGAACGTGCGTATTCCTGCAGGCTTGAGGCGACGACGTATAATTTACAGGTATCAGTGCTCGTTACAAAATATATATTTATGTGTAAGTACTGATTTTAATGGGATTTTTGTCATAATATTGTTAAAAATAATTAATTGCCTAAATAATGTTTAACAAACTAATAAGTAAATAAAAAGAAAAATAACAGACTTAGAGCTGTAGTGCTATTCTGTAACAACAGTTTCATGTCTCGACAGCGGAATCCGAGGTGAGTATAATTAGGTCAAACGTAAGACCTTTATGTTGTGCGCAATAAAGCTCACTTTGTGAGGTTTGTTACTCAGGTGAGGCTCAATATCGAAATGGTTATTTACAGAATAAACTAGCCCTTTACTTCGCAAGGAAACAAAATCTGCATTTTTATGTTTTTATTTAGTTTATACTACTCTGTCAAGAAAGTACCGGGAAAAGATCAATAATACACAAAATGTCTGTTATTCATCCAAATATATTTTATCACTTTCAAAGTATGCTCCTTTAGAAACGATACACTTGCGCCAACGAATAATCCATTCATCAAAACATTTTTTAAACGCTGCTTCCGAAATTGAGTTCAGTTCTCGCCGCGAACTCTCCTTTATGTCTTCTATCGATTGAAAACGGGTGCCACGAAGTGGTAATTTTAGTTTAGGAAAAAGAAAAAAGTCAGCAGGAGCCATATCTGGTGAATATGGTGGTTGCTGGATGGTATTTGTTGAGTGTTTGGTTAAAAATTCGTTCACAATGATAGCCTTGTGCGAAGGCGCATTGTCGTGGTGCAAAATCCAAGAATTTTCTTTCCACAAATCTGGCCTTTTTCATCGAATTTGCTCTCTTAAACGCCGCATAACGCTCAAATAATATTCTTTATTTACCGTTAGACCTTCCGGTAAGAATTCAGAGTGCACAACACCGCGATAGTCAAAGAAAACAGTCAACATGACTTTGACTTTTGATCGACTTTGGCGTGGTTTTTTCGGTTTCGGTTCAGTTGGAAGGCGCCACTCCGAAGCTTGTTGACTAGTTTGCATGTCAAACTCGTAAACCCACGTCTCGTCACCAGTAACAATGCGTTTCATGAATGTTGGGTCCGAACTGACTCGTTCTAGCATGTCCTCAGCGACTTTCATGCGATTGAGTTTTTGGAGAAAATTCAGATCTTTTGGGACTAGCCGAGCAGCAACATGTTTCATACCCAAATGATTAGTTAAAATGGTACGGATCGACTCGTGAGATACAGAAAGTTCGGCGGCTATCTCTCTCAGAGTTGAATGAGGATTTTCAGTCACTATTTCCTTCACTTTTGCGATGTTAACTTCAGTTGCAGACGTTGACGGCCTACCAGAGCGAGGCAAATCTTCCAGCACATCTCGACCGCTTTTGAACGCTTTGAACCACTCATAAGCACAAGTTTTTGATAAATTCGATTCACCGTAAGCCTTCTGTAACATTTTCAGTGACTCCGAACACGAAATTCCATTGGCGATGCAAAATTTAAGACAAACTCTTTGTTCGATATTTTTGTCCATTATGAAATTCGCAATACACACTATATATGGTATTACTATAACCAGCACTGTATTTAATATAAATAACAGATGCAACTCAAACTCCGCGCCAAAATGTAAAACAATGGTGCCAATCTAACAACTACAAAAAAACAAAAATTTGAATTTGGAACCATAAACAAATCATCCATTCCCGATACTTTTTTGACTGAATGTATGTGTCTAAATAGTGTATACATGTACAAAAAATAAGTAAATAAATTTAGTTTGTGTAACTTTTGGAAAAACATACGTTAAAAATACTCAACGTTGCGATGTATTGAAAACAGTAGGTGATAAAATGAACGTTGAGTATTTTCAACGTCGCGATATTATGTAGGTTTTTGAGACTTTTGTAAAATAAACACTTATTCACAATTATCACACATTTATTATCAAAAATAAAATTGAAAAAGACATAAAAAGTACAATCAGTCATGATTATGATAAAAAGTGAAGGATATATTACCTAAAAGGTACCTACTGTAATATATGATAGTTATAAAAACAGTTTCTTTTAGATACAAAACAAAGCCGTAAGTTACATTTTGTACAATTCACATTTGTATAACCTGTTTTACAGAATTTGCAACGCCCATAGGATATAAATGTAGGCCAGTGACCTGTGTTGTCATACCTGACTGAATCAGGAGGTCTTGGAGCACAAGCAGTTTGTATGTGCTGCTTGGCGTTGTCGACTTTTTCGTTAGTTTGTCTAATTCGGTTTTTGTGTAACAGTTCATTTGCAATTTGAACTCTAAACATTTTCAAACTAAGACATTTTTTTGCATCTGGGCTTTCCCTTCTGTATAATAACCAGGCATTGTTTACGCATATGTCAAGAGTCTGGGAGAAAATCGCCATGTACCATCTTTTGGTTTTGAAAGCAGATCTGTACAATGCAATCAACATATCTGCCAAGTCTACACCGCCCATGTGAGCGTTATATTCTTTTACTATTCGAGGACAATTCACTTCAATCTTAGCTTTACTTTCTTTGCAATATCTTTGAATTTTCCCCAACGGATAAGAGTCAACAAATGAACTTGCTAGAGTGACCACCTTGTTATACAGCCATTTCACAACAGCTATTTTATTGGTATTGCAAACGACCTGTTGACTTGTACCTCTATCTTTTTTGGACAATTGCTTGTCAGTCAACATTTTACTTTGACAACCTCGCAGGCGATTGGCTTTTATAGTTCCTAGGCTAAAAATGCCGTACTGTTCGCGTAAATGGTGAATCAACTCTAATGAAGTAAAAAAGTTGTCAAAGTAAACTGTTGCTGGCTTCGCTTCTATTGTCTGACAGAGCGCCAAAACAACTTTCGCTCCAAGACCTAAACTATTTTCATAGTCTGTGAAAGTGTTATTTCGAAAGGTGTCCTCCCCAGCGTAAGGAATAAAATCGTATACTAGCCCAGATACGCCAGCTCTCACAAATATTTTAAACCCCCATTTTTTGGGTTTTTTCGGCAAGTATTGACGTCTACTGCCTGCCCTAGTACCTTTATAGGGTACCATCATTTCGTCAATGCTGTATCTACTTTCTTCTTTAAGTTTTAGGCAATTGCGTCTTACCATTTCTAAAAGTGGCCGAACTTTAAAATAACGATCATCATTCATATCCAAGTTGTCCACAAAGTGAAGATATTTTCTGATTTTTTCGTACATTTTGACCGGCATGATGTCTGCGATCGGGGGATATCTTAATTCACGACTCCAATAATCCTTATAGGATGGCATTTGTACTACGCCCATCATAAGAGTAATGGCTAAAAAGTCCCGTATATTATCATTAGTGACATTTGCGCATTTGGCAGCATCATTTTGTACTGAATATAAGTTTGTATGATCTGTAATCAAATGAATAACATCTTCTGAAAAAAATTGTAGAACCTCAAGTACAGTTGGTTCGATATGTGCTTCATGTCTAAATTTGTCAGTTTTCCATTTGAATAACAACGGTTTCCTCACATACTTTTTTGTTTTCTTAGTAACAATTTTAGGTGTTGTATTTGCTCGCCTCTTGGAACGTGTCGCTGGAGATACATTTGTAGGAACTTGTGGGGATAAGACAGATGAAACTTGAGGTGATAAAATGGACGAAACTTGAGGTGATAAAATAGACGAAACTGACTGGAGAACTGGAAGTTGATGAGATGTTTTATCTGGAGGGAACATGTTATTCATGACGGGTGTCAATGGAACAGTTTCTTCAACATCGGATAAGAAAGGCGTGGGAGACTCATTTCTAGAACTATCAAGGTCCAAGTCATTAAGTGATGAAGGGTATGACCTGGGTTCGGAGCTAGAATAAGAGTTTTCACGTTTTTTTGTCCTGTCTTCAAATATAACTTCATCGTCAGTACTGGTACTGCTACTGTCTGACGGAGCATTCTCTGGAGGAACTAGTGCCATAATTTTGCGTGTTCTTTGCCATATTGGCTTAGTCTGAAGCAAGCAAAAAAAAAACATGCAAACCACACCCAAAGCATGAGAAAACACCAATATATAAAATAAAATGTTAATATAACTACATGCTAAGAAAAGTGTTAGCAAAGCCGCAATGTTGAACATGCTCAACATACATCTTACGAAGTACTTTACTGATTACGTCGCAACGTTGAGAATGTTCAACGTATCACTTTTTTATGAACTCTGTTCTCGTAAGTTAGTCAATAAAATGAAGTTATTTGTAATCATAATACTAAAATAGCTTTCTAAAAATAAAATACTGAAGTCCACTATCAGAAAAAACTCTCAAAAGTATTTTTATAGAATAAAATTACCTGCAATCCGCGAAGTCGCTGCGACCGTGACGCCATTTTGTACAACACTGACGTAAAATGCGTTCAGAAATGTCAAACTGTTTTTTTTTACAATTACGTTTAGTTATTCGTTGTAGGCATTAAATAAAAACTTTTAAAAAGTTACAATTTTTTGAACAATATTTTTTTTAAGTAAACGTTGAGCCGGCTTATCGTTGCGAGCTAAAGGGCTAGCTGGTCGTCGTACGCATGACACTTGGCTAGTTTATTTACTAGATGTAAATAACGAAAATGAAAGTCTGCCAGGATGTGGGAGGGGAAAGGATGCCAGGGGGTGCTAAACTACCTCCGTGTGTTATGAAATACGTTCCAGACAACACCACAACAAATTGACCGTCGGCCCAAGCTAGTAAGTACGCGTAATATTGCTCACCTTCATAGTAGGTACGCACTGCATACACAGTACACTACTCTTCTCCGCACATATTTTCTTTGAGGACATACGTAAGTTAAATGTGAGAGCTCTGGGATCTGGGATCTTAGACTATTACTCATTATAAATTGAACGTGTAACAATTATGTACTTTATATTTTTAGAGTAGTGTATTATTTGCGAAAATAAACAAATAAAGGAAAGTTTTGTGATATTGTGGGCTACTGCCACAATTAAGAATGGGGAAAACTGAGGGTCGGCAACATTCTAATTAGATAGGTAAGCCAAGTTTTAGCGGCAAATCATTATGAAAATGATAACGAATATAAAATAAAAAACCCGTACCTAAAAATGTTGTTTTTTTGCAATTATTTGGCGGTTTGTGAGAGCTTATCGCGAATACCGACTGCGCTCCTTTCTATTTCCTATAGGTAACATGAGCATGGCAACAGCGAATGATTATGTTGTGCACGTCGCGCTATTAATATAATGAGTAAAGATTGAATGCTGCTCGACGGCTAGCATATTTATTTATTTAAACTTTATGCACTAGTAAACCCTGTACAAAGGCGAACTTAATGCCGGAGGCATTTACTACCAGTTTCACCACTGCGGCATCGCTGTACACAAGGCTGAATCCTTAGAGAATAGCATAGCAGTCGACATTAGGGTGGTGCCGAGACAGCATGGTATCTTTTCTTTATGTTGCACATAAAGAAAAGACAAACAAAGAGAAAAAAGAAATACAGTTACTGAGTGACTGAGTGAAATGTTGAAGGTCTTCATTAAAAAATGTAGGGACTAACAGAGGATTTCCCAAAATTCCTACGGAAACAGGAAAAAAGGGAGAGGCGCGTACGAAGTCGCAGGCAAAAGCTACTCTATAATAAATACATAGATACCTACATACATACACATAAACAAAATTAACCACGTTATTAATAAAACAAGAATCCAACGAATTAGCGCTGTAATGACTCTTCCAACTTCTTGCGAATGTGCTCACGTGCCTTCACCTTAAAGAACAACCGACTGGTTGCCGTCCTGATGTTCAGAGGGAGCGCATTCCAAAGGAAGATTGCTTGGACACAGAAAAAGGAGTAGATCAACCCATAGTGGAGTGAGGGACAGCGTAAAAGGAGATTAGGTATTAGTAGAGCGAAGATATTACTGTGCGCAAAGCAAATGACTTGAATTTGTGAAGTTAGATAAAAGGGAGAGAGAAGAAGGCCTCAGCGCTCTGCGCTGATGAATGGGTAACCATTTTAATAGAGATCGATGCGCGAACAGATGATCATACTTACGCAGACTAAAGACGAATGGAATGCAGTTATTTAGAAGGTTGTCAAGTATTGAGGAGATCTGCATTCAGGTCGTAGTAGTACAACACCATAGTCATTCATGGGGAAAATTAGGAACTGTACAAGCATTGCCTTTATGTGAGCTGGGAGATGTTTCAGTCGATATAGTGACTCTGACACTGAGACTTGCCTACGCCAAACAAGACCGGTGTCGACAAACAAACCAAGATCCTTAACCTTGGAGCCAACATATCACTTGAGAACGGCTGGACTGGTTTGTTTTTCTGTCTCTTTACATAGCATAACATCACACATCATAACCTCACGCCTGCATCGCCGAAGGGTTAGGCAGAAGATCAGTCATAAACTCAAAACTAGAGATCGGATATTCAGATGCATATTTGCCCTAAGTTAAGAATTTGGCTATTATGGAAAGAACTTTTGTATCGAAATAATCCCACAATTTCGGGATCAACCAATTTAATTCTATGATCCGTGAGATGAAGTAAACCCGATTGGACACACATGACAGTTGCTTTATTAAAACGCAGTACAGTCGCCTTTCCCTAGTTTTATTATCAGAAAAAAACCGGTCACGAGCGAGTAGAACTCGCGCACCGAGGGTTCCGTACCATCATATAAAACGTGAAATGTTGTAAATATTCATCGTCGAGATTTATATTTGTTAGAGTATAAGCCTCGCCGATGAATATTTTACTATACTAGCTGTCCCCCGCGGCTTCGCTCCCATCTACCCCGACCTACTTACCCATTTTTATGTTTTTAAACCTTCCCTGTATTCTGGCAAAACTAACAAAAAAATAATTATTCAAATCGGCCTCGTCGTTCTCGAGTTTTAGCGAGACAAACGAACAGCAATTCATTTATATATATAAGAAGAAGAAGACTAGTCCACCCGCGCAACTTCGTCTGCTCCGCTCCTATTGATCTTAGCGTGATGATATATAGCATATAGCCTTCCTCAATAAATGGGCTACCTAAAACTGTTCCTAAGATTAGCGCGTTGAAGCAAACAAACAAACTCTTCAGCTTTATAATTATATTAGTATAGATTTCTGAAAAAGTGAGCTATTTAAATACATCGTTTTATTTTTCCTGTAATCTTCTATCACATAATAATATCAGATTTTTCTCAATGCAAGCTTTGGCGAGTGGTCAAGATTTTCAAATTTTTCGTCAAAAGTCGAAAACCGGCTTAAAAATAGAAAAAATGTTTAAGAATGTGCGAATAGCGCTCTTTCATTATGATACCCCATACCCCACATGTCCTTGTAGCCCCACTTCAAATTTTTAAGAACCAGTCGCTGTTGCAAAAAGATGTAATTTTACATTTTTATTTCTTTCTTATTTAAAAAATAGTTAAAGAAACGTCATCTATAACTATTCCCAATTTCAAGTTTATACCATAAGTTGTTCTTGAGATATCTAGCTGTGATAGAAGGACAGACTTAGTCACACCATAAGGGTTCCTTTTTACCATTTTAGTACTGAACCCTAAAAAGTATAAAAACATACCACAAGTTGCAGGGACTGACGTAAAATGGTGGTTTGTGCGGGAAATCGTATTTAGCTTTTTTTTTCATTTACGAATGGCATATGTTAGTCAAAACTAAGTTAAGGTAAATATGCATCCGATTAACCGATTACTACACGTCCACATTTCACGAGCTACGCTAAGGGCGAATTTCACCAACGAAACTGATCGCGATCACAAACCACGTTTACGAGTTATTTTCTGTGGATTATTGACACTGATACCTCTGGAACGCAGTTCAGTACTGATCGCGATCAGTTTGAATTGGTGAAAATGGCCCCTAGTCTCATCAGTGTGTCCTCACCCACCGCGCACAAGTCCACACTGCGAACTGCTACTGACAACTTTCAGATGAAGGGCCCAGCATTACTGTACTGTATGGATTGACAAAATAAATACAGAAACAAATAAATGTATAAACTACTATGATTTTACGTCATTTCTTTACGTATATGCGTAATGGTTCAGCAATTCTAATTTTAACACGTTTCCGTAAGGAAAAGCATTACTGAGCTCATTTAGTTAATAGAACTAACATTTCAACGCGTTTTTATCCGACTTCAAAAAAAGGAGGAGGTTCTCTATTCGGTCGCATATTTTTATAAATAAGTAAAAACATTTATTGCAGAATCTCTTGCATAATTTGTTAGTGACAATGTAAACTTATGAACTAGTGTTAGTAATATTTGCATTATGAGCCTGCATGAGGCACGCCGATCCTGGGGAATGTCTACTTGACAGCATGCAGTCGTATCCACCGCCCCAAGATTGTTCAGCGTTCCAAGGATGATGTTGGGGCTGGCGCGAACACGGCGCAACAGAGAATGCGCAACTCTTGCGCATAATGGTCGAAAAACTATCGACGTTCGCGTCGGCAAACATGCCGGACGCGCGACAAAAACGCGGCAGCCCCATCAACACCCGGAACGTGTTGTTATATTGTATGCGCAGGCCGCTATATGCCCTTTGCGTAAAGTCAACCCACAGGCTGCACGTGTAAAAGGTTTGGCATTAGGCTTTGAAAAGAGTCACCTTAACCTGAGCCGTACAACGTGCAAACCTGTGGGCCAACATCCCACATCGAACAGCCAGCGACCTACGCTCCCGCTCGACATCAACGGTATCTTTCAGGTCGTCTGAGACCCGATGACCCAAATACTTAAAATGTGCAACTCTTTTCAGAGGTCTGCCACAAAGCATTACTGGAGGAATTGTGCTATAGCATTTACTGCCTGCTTTGAATACCATGAATTCACTTTTTAGTGCATTATATTCTAGCCTATGGCTCTCAGCGTACGATTCACACACGTTAATCAGTTTCCTTAATGCCCCGATCGATGGGCTCAGCAAAACCATATCGTCTGCATAACTTATATTATTAATGCATATGCCATCAATATGACAGCCGATTCCGGTTCTGCTAAGCTCATCGATCAGATTATTCACGTACAGACTAAACAATGCGCACTCTCAAGCCTGTACTCAGCTGAAAAGGAGTTAGCCCATCTGACGCGGTAACGTTGATTAGCGTACCAAAATTTAAATAAACTTATCACTTCCCGGGGCACATCCGTCTCATGCTGCAGTTTACCCCATAACACTTTATATGACACAAGGTCATATTCTTTTGACAGATCCAGGTAACACGCAAATACTGGCGTCTTTCTTGCTGAATAGTACTGCACAGTCTGCTTAAGGCTAAGGATAGCACTCTCTGTAGATAAACCGGGCCGAAACCCCAATTGAGCATCATTTATTTTTAGATGTTTATCAAGCTGGCATACAAGCAGACTGTTCAGTACCTTAGCAATTATCGTCGCTAAAGAAATAGGTCTATAGTTTGATAACACAGACGAATCACCCGTTTTATTCTTAATTATCCGTACAACAGTTGTACGCATCAGTTTTTCAGGTAAATAAGAATGACCTAGGCATAAATTTAAAAACATACATAAAACGCGTGGCAAGTGGATCCCAGCATGCTGCAGGTAATCGCTACTTCATATCTCCGTCATTTATGAACCGATTTGAAAAAATATTATTTTAAGTGAAAGGATATAGGTACTTCTCGATTG
This sequence comes from Lacanobia oleracea, assembly GCA_950371165.1. Taxonomy (NCBI): domain Eukaryota; kingdom Metazoa; phylum Arthropoda; class Insecta; order Lepidoptera; family Noctuidae; genus Lacanobia; species Lacanobia oleracea. The sequence goes on along the minus strand of OX493411.1, from coordinate 18,217,883 downwards.
GTCCCATTTAGTTGTACCAAAACTGGTTTAGTGGTTTTGGTTTTTAAATCAAAATAGCTAAAATTCGTTTACTTACCTGACGTATTTGGTTTGTCATCAAAGTAAACAAAATTCATATTTGTCTTTCCTGCGACTTTCCAGTGGTGTTGTTAGGTGTGAGATACCATTAAAAAAAATACAACCGACTTCCAAATAAAACACTTTACTAAGTAGATATAAAATAACTTTAATTTCAGAAGTCGGTACAGCTTTTTGAAGCTGTGAAAAAATCAGACTTCTAAGCTATCGTCAAAAAAGATACCGCCTTATAGGAACTACTTGTGTAAGGAAAAGTCTAAAGTGTAAATAAATCATAAAAAAATATTTTTATTTAAAGTAATTTGTACGGAACCCTCGGTGGGTCTACAGTGATTTTGTTGCCGCCAAAACTATAACTGGTTTTTAGTAGGTAAATTAGGTACCTGGATTTCAACTCCATACTTATCATTTTAATGCAACGTGTTGTTTTCGAGTTAGGAGTTTATGTCTAAACAAAACAAAATGAGAAAATTGTAAACATTTAATTACACTATTTCACAGGTAGGAAGCTTGTTTCTCGGGTTTCTTTACTATGTGCATTGTTATGATCCTCCCGTGTGATACTCTATCAGTAATCTGCCGTCACATGCTCATCCAGCGACCTTGGTACCTCTTTTCTATTACTTTTTGATCCTGATGGAAGGACTCTCCTTGTTCTTCGCTGTAAGAACCAAGGTTTTCAGGGAACTTGCCCAAGTGGCTGTGCAGGAAGTCCACTTTTTACTCATGTTGCAGCCAAAAGTTTTCAAGTTATAAGAAGCTCCTGAACAATTTCCACGTTATTTTTCTGCCTTTTCATTATCTAAGTGACCTCCATCATATCAGTGTCCGATGAATCGGATGGTTCTGCCCTCTCAGTCTCGTCTGAGTGTGGAGAAGGCCGTCTAGCAGACGGTAGGTCAGGGACCCAATTCTTCCGCAACACTCGTACCGTAACGAGCGGTGTCATTACCCTTCGGTCCCAATGTCGGCATCAAAGTAGTGAGATTTTCTCACAATACGTATTTTTGCAACAAGTCGAGCGAAATATTGATCCGAAGGATGAAAATGTTGCCATCACTCGTCGCGCAAAGCAATCCATTTCACATAACTATAGCGATATTTTTAACCCAACCGTTAATGAACTTCTTACACAATTCTAAATGAATTTTGAGATAAGAAACGTTTTGAACTATATTTTATGTATGTATCACTAACTCTTATACAAACAACAGACATTATCGATTTATTTAATCTATTTTCCTTAATATTAGAATAAGTTTGCAACAACGGAATGCATTAGGTACTGAGATTTAAATGACAGCGATATTTTTTGTCAGATCAAATTAAAGTCATATTTTATTATTTGTTTACAAACATAGGTTACTAACACAAATAAATTACCTAAATACAAGCGGAAAGGCTATGTGAACTGATGTCAACAACCTACAATTGAGAATTTTCAAGTTGGAGAAGAAAGAGGGAGTCGAAGCCGGATTATTGAAAAGAGAGCGGTACTTCTCCGACCGCACCAAATCACTCCGCTCTTAGAACGAGTCCTGCTCCAACGCCGACGCTGCTACATAACAAAGGTCACATCACTGATAAAACCTTGCAAAAACTTATTACCCAAATAAGCCAAGAGGAAATGTTACGATTTTAGCAATCTATGTGTATGAAGTGGAGGTATTTGCTACTGGGATCCTAAGTAATACGGAAAATGCAAAATTAATTTGTTTGTTTGCTGTCTCTTCACGTCTAAACGGCTGAACGGATACGGATGAAACTTTATAGAGGAGTGGACTACATTCCGGAATAGGTCATAGGTACAGCACCTTTCATCTCGAGAGTATGCTGCCGTGGGATAATCTATACGTTCACGCGGGTGAAACCGCGCGTGGAATTGGCTTTTTCCAAATTCTTTTATTTACGATACGTCAGTAATTGGGACCCCAGATATTTAAATATAAATATTAAATTTGAGTCCATTAACTGAAACAGATGGGAAGACAGGCAAACACACGAGCGATGCTCTAAGTGTTCGTTATTTCATACAGACGAACGGGACTCTTAAAATATGAATACAATAAGTATTGAAGAAGCGAGTGGTAGGGAAATTATTTTACAGCATTGCGCCCTTTAGCACATTATTCGTAGACCCAAGCGTTAGTTTTTAACTAAATAATAATACTTCTATTTGTTTTCCATTAAGTTCAAGCGACTTAATTCTAATGGGACTCCAGTTTCGGATCAGACACACACTATCGAAATTCATGAAGACACGGCGAGAGCCAGCTACCGGGCAGATCAAGCCAAATATTCATGTTTGAAGAACACACAATATCAGAAACTTTTTTGTCTTCTTCTTCTTCTTTTTAGTTCTTATCATAAAAATTACGAATAACCAAAATACAGGAGACCCTGACGTTATTGGTTGCACAAATACGCAACCCAAACTTACCGCGGCTTGCCGGAACAAATTTTTAAAGACCATTAAAACACGTGGTAAAGAAGATATTGGATAAACCTATAAGAACGCATAAAAGCTGAACTGTCCTATCAAGTAGCCCAGCTCTTTCCGCTCAACAGGGAGTCGAAGCGAAAGAGTTCAAATGTTCCAAAGCGTTTCAGACGCTGGCCAAGCAGTAGATGTGTTACTGAATCAGCATTGAATGATGATGATTGTTTGTTTGATGGAATCATCGAAAATTCGGAGACAGAGCTCGTAAATGCACAAGTAATCACAAGTCTGCATTAGGAACGGGAAACGATACAAGCATATTGTTGTATATTTTGAAAATATTTTTGTTGGTTAGCTTTATATTACATTGTGCTATTGCAGTATGAGTCATGTTGCCTGGTTTAAAGAAATTAAATGTAATTATTTGTATTTTTTAACATTTATTTCATTATGTACACACAACACACCTATGAACGAATTAAACACTGAAAGAAGAGCACAAGGGTTTAAAAAAACCAGCCAAGTGCGAGTCGGACTCGCACACGAAGGGTTCCGTACGATAAACCTTAATTTTTATTATTTGTTGTTATAGCGGCAATAGAAATACACAATCTGTGGTAAATTTCAACTGTTTACCTATAACGGATCTCGCTGACAAACAAACGGGCGGACGGACGAGCAGCGGAGGCTTTAGTAATAGGGTTCCATTGGTTAGCCTTAGGGTTCGGAACTCTAAAAAACTCAAAAGGTTCCACATAATTTAGAACTTTGGGCACCACTTCGACGTGATGGCTGATGACCCTGCTGTAATATTGCATAACTAGCTGACGCCCGTTGCTCCGCTCGCGTGAATGTCAAAAATCCGTCTAATATCCCAAGCGAACATACCCCCGGGATAGAAAGTATCCTATTTGTTATGCCAGACTATGACTTCAGTGCCAAATTTCATCAAGATCCGTTTAGCCGTCCTGACGAATTGAGAAACAAATCCAGCCATCGATCCGAACATACAAACTTTCGCATTTATAAAACATACTAGCGATCAGCCCCGGCTTCGTACGGGTGCAAATTATATACTTAAACCTTCCTCGAGAACCACTTTATCTATTAGAAAATCTATTGTCTAGTTTTAAAGATCTAAACATACATAGGGACAGACAGACAGCGTTTGCGACTTTGTTTTAAACTATGTAATGATTAAGAATAGATATATTTTATAAAATATTTATATGAATTACTATTTGTCCCGCGCAACTTCGTCTGCGTCACAATTATCATTACTGCTCCGCTCCTATTGGTCTTAGCGTGATGATATATAGCCTATAGCCTTTCTCAATAAATGGGATATCTATCACTGAAAGAATTTTTCAAATCGGACCAGTAGTCTCCTGTTCCAGCACAGATAATTGTACTTGTCCATACATCGAACAAACAGACTCAATTAAATATCTTGGTGTCTTCGTAGATAGCCGTTTGTCATGGTCCACTCATTTGAGTGCTTTACGGGGTAGGGTTCGAAAGATGCTACGTATCTTTAAGCGACTTGGTAAGATTGCAGAATGATTCAGTTCTAAAGATGATTTACTTCTCTCTCTGTCAATCAGTCCTGAACTACTGCATAATAGCATGGGGCGCGGCTGGGAAAACCTCATTAATAAAGGTAGAAAGAGCTCAACGAGCTCTTCTTAAAGTTGCCTATGGTCGCCCGTTCCGGTACCCCACTAACTCACTATACACCGAAGTGGGAGTTCTTAGAGTCAGACAGCTTTACATCCTATCTGTCACTAAGATTTCACAAGACCTCCCTGAGCACTTGTGTTATATCAAGTAGAAGGGTTCAATGGGAATGGGCTCGATGCCGTAAAACAATCGGGAGAAGATCGTACGGTTTTATGGGACCGCACATTTACACAAAACTCAATACCCGACTCAAAATTCTACAACTAACTCAAATTAAATGTAAAATTACGGTTACAAAATGGCTACTGACTCTGGACTATGACATGCCTGAAAATTTATTAACCTGAAAAAAAAAACGTTTTGATAGGTACTCACTGATATATACCTCTATTTATATATTTATTACTCTATATCACAAACATCTATATACTCGTACATCCTCAGATACAACTCTCAAAACCAACACAACTATCTTAATGTATACACCCATGCAAACACTTACAAACACACCATACATGCATACCTATAAGTACTTGGTTTCTTTGTGTATTAGTTTTTCTTTTTTTGTGTATTGTAAAAGATTTCGAGTAGATTAGATCAAATTAATAAGTTTATTGTAACATAATTATGTATTTATACCAATTACATATAAAACAACAAATGTAAACGGAACGAAGGAGCCTGGAACACACGACACAGGGAATCCTAGTGTGAGTTCCAGGAATCAACGCACTCGAATGTAATTTCCAAACAATAAACTATTGTATTCTATTTTATTCTATTCTATTCTATTCTTGTTCCTGAGATTAGCGCGTTCAAGTAAACAAACAAACAAACTCACCGGATTGGTGTTATCTACTTTCACCACTTGAAATATCTCTAAACTGTAGTTTCCGGTGTAACCCTTGAAAAAAGCGGACTTATACCTGCTGATCCACACACAGTCACCACATAATTATTTTGATATAGTTGGTATTTTGATATGGTTGTAAACAGTAGATAAAAGGTCATTAGCATTAGATTGTTTCACGGTCACTGGGGCGACCCGATAGTACGATGTTATTGTTATAATAATATAAAAATAACTTTTATTTCGGGTGGCATAGACCCATAAAAACTCAACCTAGTCCACACAGTACGGTACACGCTTATTTGCTATGACTCTCCAAACCAACACAAGTCATGACCCAGTGATTTTGGAAGGGAGAATCGAAACGTACAGCTATTGCGTTCAGAATGCTGTTGTTACTACCCCGCATACGGGCCAGCAGCTTTATTACGCATGATGGCCTGGAAACCATCAGTGCACGCTTCAGCAAACATCCCAGATGCGCGGCACCTCCACGGCAGACCCAACAACATTCTGAACGCATTGTTGTACCGAGTGCGCAGGGCTCTGTAGGCTCGCTGCGTATATCTCACCCACAGGCCTAATAAGCTTTGAAAAGCGTAACTTTCACTTCTCTCGTGCATCGTGCAAATCCGCGGGCGAGCATATTAGCTCTCACCGCCAGAGCCCTGCGCTCCCGCTCAATGTCCTCATCATCCTTGAGGTCACTTGTCACAATGTGACCCAAACATTTAAAAGTTTGAACCTGCTTTAGGGCTATTCCTTTGAGAAATACAGAAGGCACATGGGTTGGGTTGTTTGCCAGATTTAAATACTAAAAGTACACTCTTTTTAGAGTTATATTGTAACCCATGCGCCTCCGCGTACTTCTCACAAATAGACAACAGTTTCCTTAGCCCGCCTATGGAGGGGCTCAGCAGCACCATATCGTCTGCATAGCTAATATTGTTAAAACAAGTGTCATCGATGTGGTAGCCGACATGTTTGCTACTAAGTCGCTCGACAAGCTGGTTAACATAAATGTTAAATAATAGAGGAGAACTCAAACCAGCCTGCCTAACGCCACATTCCAACTTGTACTCATCCGACAGCGCATCGGCCCACCTCACACGGTTTTTCTGGTTTGCATACCAATACCTCAGGAGAGAGATATACTCCCCCGGCACACCCGCGCTGCCCAGCTTGTCACAAAGAAGGTCATAACTGACAAAAACGATAGCCTTGGACAAGTCTAGGAAGCACGCGTATACCGGCGTCCTTCTGGCTGTATAGTAGCCGATAGCATACTTTACACTCAAAATGGCACTCTCAGTGGACAACTCTGAACCCAAACTGAGCATCATGCAGGTCATTAAGCATCAATTCGCATTAAGCATGCTGTCAAGTATCTTGGCTGCAGTGGAGCCAGTGAAATGGGCCAGTAGTTAGCCTTGTCAGATGAGTCCTCCGTCCTACTTTTTAAAATAGGGACCATAATAGTTCGCATGACTGACTGACTGACATGATTTATTATGTTTTTGATACACTTAGCAGACAAGGACATCTTACGATCAGTCATGACGGCACTTGCATCGTGAACATAACTCGTTGACGACGGACCCAGAGTCGACGGTATTGTAAACTGTTCTTTAAACATGTCAGCAGTAGTCTTTTGATCGCTGACGCCGTCGACGCTCATTGGGAGGCTTGTTTTCACATTTGATCAGTTAACATTTTTCCAAAATCTTTAAATTTTGTAACCGAATGTTTAGAGGCTAGAATATTCATTTTTAATTGTTCTTGCCGGGCTTGGCATGATTTTAATTTGGACTTAAATCTTTTGCGTGTGTCTGACATTTCGTCATACACTGTGCCACTCGTGGGCTTACCGGCTAGTACCCACATTTTAAATTATGCGCGAGCGTCTCGATGCGCGTCCGCGACGTATTCATTCCACCCAGTTATATGACAAGACTTCGTTCTCATTGCAGCCTCCGACAATACAGAAACAATTCATCATACAACTCATTAATAATTACGTAATGATCTGGATTACGGCACACGGCATCACAACATTGTCCTAATACTAATGGGAAGTCTATTGCTCGAAGTTTAGAATTACATAATTTGTGATATTTATGAATTTGATTTGGCTGTCTTTCTCCCCAGATGACATGCCGCCTGAGATCATCTTTATTTAAATTAAATTCATATTTCATGTTAAGTTTATACAAATTACATTCTATTATAAGTGGGAAGTGGTCAGGCCGATAGTATAATTAATAAACATTTTCTAGTATACGGCTTACCATATTATATCTGTAAAAAATTGTCTACTCATTTCTTCTAGGCTACACATATGAAGAAACGGCAAAATAGTTTAAGATTAGTAGAATGGAGAATAGTAACTTAACATAATATGTTACACTACACAAACACGCACAAAGTAGTTTTAGTCACATTTAATTTTTAAAATTGTTGTTACCTACTTAAAGATATATTTTTTTGTTTGCATGTTTTTTTTTTTCTTTTACATTCAATTATACCGTAATTTTGTAGCAGTAATACATATTACGGAAATTGTAGTAAAAACACATATTTTCTAATCTATGGGAGACCGGAATAGTCACTCCTTCATACAGGTTATCTAGGCGCAATGGCTGGAAAAGCAATGACTGCACAATTACGTTCTAATGGTAGGTCACTGATCGATGGAACTGTCAAAATTTTAGCAGATTACCGCACACGTCTGTCATTCATTTGTCATTATGCACGAGATTACCATTTTATGCCATTTCTTTCAGTGGAGTGTCAGTGGTTGATCATTGGAAAGTCATAATGACACTATTATGTTAGTAGATTACCAAACTTGTCAAAATAAACAATTATGAGATCAGTGATCGACCATTCTGACACTATTGTAATAGCAGACTTGGGGCCCTGGTTAGGAGATCAAAACTGCACCCACTATAATTGTAGCAAAGTAATTTTGCCATGTTTAATTATATACCCATGTATTGCAATTCTTGTAAAAAAGATCAATTAGATTCCATTTATTTATTTTGATATACAAACAATTTATATTTTTACATATTTCTTTGCTTTTTTTTATAAAAAACAATTAAAAAAAAAAATAGTAGCCCACCGATATCGGGAACTGGGTCCAAGCTACCGGTGGTCAGGGCTCCCAGAGAGGAACCTCCTCACTATACGCGCCGTATCCGGGAGTACTGCCTTGGAAATATTTTATATTTGTACAGGCGCGGTCTAAAATCCAGTTCCAGTTTTACAAGTTTAGTCTGTCGCATCAAAACTAGTCTCACATACAACCTCTTTCTATAAGATTCTATACATTTTGCACACATACACGACTTCGTATATCGTACTCTTTTACCATTATCCATTCAGAAAGAGAACGATACAATGACCGTTTGCCTTAGTGGCGACAAGTCGCGACGGCGTATAGGTACTGCTATTTAATTTCGATGTAGAAAGTATATAACTGAGTGGCTTAGTGGTTAACGAGTTCAGATAATTAGCATCATAAACCCGAGTTCGAATCCCAGCACAACTACACTTTTTACGTTTTAAATTATGTATTTCTGCGGCAAGTTAGACCCGATCAGCAATGTGTTTCTTAAAGTATTAATTAGTCAAATATTATTTCCAAAAAACTTTTTTACAAAAAAATACAACCGACTTCCAAAAACAAAACACTACAAGGTACAAAATAACTTCGGAAGAAAGAAAAAAACTTTAATTTCGGAAGTCGGTGTCAAAAAACGAAAAAATAACCAAAAACACCGACTTCAGAAATTAAAGATTTTTTCTTTCTTTCTTTCTTACCTATGTTATATAGTGTTTTGTTTTTGGTAGTCGGTTGTATTTTTTGTAAAAAAGTTTTTACCCATTAACGGCGTACCAGCGCAATGTTATGTTAAGAACTGGTGTTAACACTAAAAAATCATGCGATTTCAGCAATCCCGATCCCTTTGCTATCATTTATTGAAGAGTTCCGTTGCCTACCTCCGAAGTTCTTCGTCAGATCTTCACCAAATTGAAACGGGACCAGTACAGGAAAATACTCTTTCAAACAAAAAAAGAATCATCCAAATCAGCTGACAATTGGCTAAAGTATCGCTGAACAAAACATTTTTCATGGGATCTCATCATCAGATCCTAATTTATACCTTTCATCATCAGCTCAGCAACATGAGATGATGATTACCAGGCACAAAAATCTGAATTGCGTTAGAAAGTTTATGAAAAACATTGTATGTGCCTATAAAATTTAAGGGTTGCCCTCGATTTTCGTGGGGCCCATCATCAGATTCTGACATGGTGACAATGGGACCAATCGAGAGGTATATTCCCTTTCAGATGAATCAAAACTTTTTCAAATCGGTTTACAAATGACGGAGTTATGAGGTAACAAACATAAAAAAAACAACCGAATTGAGAACCTCCTCCTTTTTTGAAGTCGGTTAAAAAGAAAAAAGTTGAGGGTGAATGTGAAACAAGATGAATTACTGAGTTGAATATTGAATAAGTAGTTTCGACGTTGTTGGTGTTGGTTGGTGAACTTTGTTACAAGCGTTTGCGTTATTATTGCGATTAGCGTGTTCTGTCTATAGGTATTTAAGATGCAAGCAAATATTAGTATTGAAGACTAGGCAAATATTGCTGCTTTGCTTAAAAATGGGCTATATATTTTTCAAATTTCAAATAAGACAGGCTAATGCGTAAGTTATTTATAAATATTATAACTGAGACGATAATTGGTGTGTGATTTTATAAATCGCTATTGGCAAGTGCGTAATACAATTTTATTTTTAGAGTGCTACAGTGAGGCGTTGGGTAACGAGGTTTGAGGAAAAAGGTAGTCTGAAGAGTCGTGGAAAAAGTGGAATACCATTGCTTACTAACCCGACACAGGGACGTTTCATGGTGGAAAAATATGAAACAAATGGCTTTATTCCAACTAGGATATTTGCAGAGCAATTTGATACGTCATTGTGAACTGTTCGCCGTGCACTCCATGCCGAAGGGTTACATAATCGGAAACCAAACTGTATTTGTCTGCTTAGCTGCATTGACAATAATGGAGGACACAAATATTAAATATTACGCTGTTATTTACAGGAGATGTGTTTGTCGTAATATATTGTTCTGTTAGTTAGTTAATGATTGTAAGATTGAGATATTGGGATTAAGCTTCAATCTTCTTTTCTCTTTGAGAAAATGAATAATCAAGCTATAATCTCAATAAAGCAGAAGATCAATTTTATTACGTAAAATTTTAGCAATCATCTTGTATGGTTATTAATATCGTTTAAAGTTTGTTCTTCAAAATATTGATCATAATTATTGCACTCCAAGACTCGTTTGTTTATTAAACAATAACGGAACCCTATTACTAAGCCACTGCTATCCGTCCGTCCGTCTGTCCATCCGTCCGTCCGTCTGTCAGTCAGCCTATAACGGTTCTTGAGATACAGCCCTATCTCAAGAACCGTTATAGCTAGACAGTTGACATTTTCACAGATTGTGTATCTCTATTGCCGCTAAAACAACAAATACCTACTAAAAATTAAGGTTCATGATACAGAACCCTTCGTTGCGAGTCCGACTGCACTTGACCGGGTTTTTTGGCAAATTATTTTTATTTTATCATTTCCTTTTAAATTGTGTTTCACTGCATGGTTAAGCGATAAGCTTGTATGGATTCAGTTAGATAACAACTCGGTACCTACGAATGTTTTGAACCAATAAGTTTTGTGAAAAACTTATCTCAGTATGATCCTCGTTTGCCACCCGAAGGGCGGAGGTGATGGTGTATTCTATTACTTACTACTCTTTCTACTCTACAATCTGAGCTACAAACATTAGCGCCGCCGCTGAGTTAATTATGAACAGGTCCTTTATGAGTATGTCCCTGGGTTATTGCACCGTAAGTATGTAAAATATTTGTAGAGATTATAAACACTCTAGGGATGACACGTATTTACCATACTTGGTTTGAAAACCAGGGCTTTGCTTCAAAGTACGGCGCCCTGGTAAGAAGTAGGAAAAACTTGAAAGTGTGGAAGTATTTTCTATGCTATCGGGCACCGGCAGATCTAGAAAATACTTTCATAGGAAATTGATTCATGTAACTCTTAATTATAAGGAGCATTTGCAAATAAAAAACCTTTAGTATCTGCAGTGTTTGTATATTTTTCGAGGATGCGATTATTATCCTAATTTCTATACGCATAAGAATCAATTTCCTATGAGAGTATGTTGGCGTTGCCGCTAACGCCGCGAGCCCTTTACTGCCGCACCTTGAGCGTCCGAGTTGAAAATAATTGCATAAGAAAGTGATTCCTATTGTGTATTTCTATTGTGAGTCCTAGGCAAGTATTTTTACAAGGGGCATAATCGTATCAGAAAACATACTTGGAAGTTCAAAGTATTTTTCATTTGTAAATGCGATTGTGCTCCTTAATATAATCACACTACGAATCAATTTCCTAAGAAAGTATGCCTTATTTAGGATTGGGGGCTCAGCTGCAGATTAAGCAGCTACAAATTAATTTTAAACTAATTTATTTTAATATAAAATACAATTTTAATATATTTTACCTCGTAGCAACTGGGTTGACGATGCGCACGCGGCTTGCCTCGTGCCTTTGTGTCAGCGCTTTCCATAATAGGGGTGCACTTAACACCTCCCCCTTCAGATCGACGACTATTTCAGATTCTTAGATGAAATATCGTCGGGAGTTTGGGTTGGTCTTGGTGTGCTGGTTGGTTCTGGCGGATTTCAGATGTTTCAGGCTTGGCGTGGGTGGCTTCATCTGGAGTTGTCATCTGTTTCTTTCGCCGAATGTAGATAGTATTGCTCTCAGTATGAATATGGAAGCAAGTAGTGTACCATAAAATGGGATTGTCGTATGGTAAATGGTTGAGGTTGGTTCAATGTGGATTTGCTTCTGTGAATCTATTCTATCTTGAATATCGTGCAGCTTCTTTGGGTGGCATGGTTGATTCTTCGATGTCATCTGGTACGTTGCTTATCTTCATGGGTTGTCCTCTAATGTAGTCGATAATGTTGACGATGGTGAATTCGCCTGTTCGTAGCTTGCAGTTTTGTGGAATGGTGGCTAGGAAGCTATCGGTTATGGTTATGGATTCTTCGACTTGTCCGCAGATTAGCTGGACCTGTGTTGGTTTCGGGAACACGACGGCGTAGCGACGGTCGTCTAACTTTTCCATTGCAGGCTTCGTCAAGCTAATGGTTTTTTTTTTTTTTTTTTTTTTTTTTCATTTTATTTAAGGAATTTTTATACACAGTACATGTCAATTCCATCGTAAACTAACTTAAACTCAAGCTAATGGTAATGGTGTTGCATGATTTGTGCGGTGTTTGACCTCCAATAATGTCGCAAAAATGCAGTCTGGATGGGTTCTCATTTGGTGGTTGAGTTTTTCCTCGCAGAGATACTCTGAAGCTTCGGGCATTCTGCCTCTATGTACTCGTGAATATTTCCAGTGATTGCTAGGAATGGGTAGGATGGGATGATAGCTTGCTTATTTTTATTTGGTACAATGACTAACTTATACAACAGGAATTTTAGTGGAGAAGTTATGAGAAATTTAAATGCAAATACTATTTGATTCCCGCAATAATAAGCTAGTGGTTTAATGATGTCATAATATTCTCTAATTTCTAGTTCTAGTAGTTGGTATTTATTATAAAGCGCGCTTAGTTTGCGTATCATATTGCTAAGTATTTCTGTACCTAACATGGAATGATGAGTATGCAATTTACCGGAAAGTGCAATTGCGTTTTCTAACCTGCTAAATAAACTATGTACGTTATTGCTAGTTATTTGCAGTATTTGCGAAAACTTTGCAAACTTTATAAGGCTAAGTTGTTTATACTTATCGGCGTTAAGCAAAATATGCAGACTGACATTTAATTGTACTTGATTCTCTACTAGTTTCGTAATAATTTATGTATGTTCCTTCATCAAACTTTTGCTCAGACTTTTATGATGATTTTGCTCAATGGCTATCTGTTGCTGATTATCATTGAGAGCTTTAAGGGCGTTAGCATATATGGCGTCTGTGTAATCCAAGTTTCCCGTCATGCTCTTAATGACAGATCCGAGACTATCCATTAAACCCCTTTTGAATCGGTTCGGCTTTAGACTTTGTAAATGAGAAGAGGCTTTGTTTAATTTTATGTTCAAGTTTAATTTCATCTGAAGTTGTCTAAGTCTGTGGCTTTAGTAAGTTGAATTCGTATTTCATTAATGTTGTTATCTATGTCTGTTAGTTCTATGTTCTGAAGGAATGTATGATAAATAATGAGTGATGTGTTTCATGGGGCCTAGTTTGAAAGGCAATAGTCCAGGTCCATTCTCAAGTCGCTCTAGATTAATCTCTTGAGCCCATGTTAGGCTAAGTGACAGCATCAGGAGTATCCTGCAACAATATCGCAGTTTTAGGGACACGCTTTAGTCCAGACTTAGCTATAGGTCCCTTTTTCTTGGAGGTGTAAATGTGGATAGGTAAGTTAGCTAGGACGGTGTCTTTTGTATCTGGGTGCGAGTTTAGATCTACTAGCAGAGGGATTACTAATGAATATTTGTTGATCTCATAGTCGACCTCGTCCTCGCGGGTTTTATTACGAGTGTCTATTCCTATCAAACCATTAAAACGATCATGAAATCTGTATACGAAAAGTTTAATTGATTCTGTGTCACCGAACTCGGGAAAGTAGGGGAAGTTAATAGAGTAGTCATTCCTGCTTGTGGCATGAACGTTAGTAACCTCGAATGGATCGTAGTTAGAGGTATATGCGGGAAATAATTCTGGACTGCTTCTGGACTGATAAATGATTGGTTTGCACCGGTATCTATTATTACAAAATTAAGTGGAGGATTATGGATACGAACGTACGGTAGTTGTCTTTGGGTTTGCAAATTTAATTCTATCCTGTCTGCCCTATCTTAGCTGTTTGAATTCGGAGCTTTCGGAAAATCCTGACTGGTTGGGGGTTGCTGTTGGTCAGTAGTACCGCCGTAGGCTTGTCCTTGTTATTAGTCCCGGCGCGTCAATCTGTTGTCGTATGTACAGTCGTTGAGGTGAAGTAATCAGGGTTATAGCGGTCAATGTAAAAGTAGTCAGATAGGTCGGGGTAATAAAAGTCCTTCCCATAATTCGAACACTCGTTCACGTTACAATGCGGGTTTTAAGATAATTGGAAGGTGGTGGATAGCCCTGTAGTGCCCAATTCCAGCTGCTAGTGGCAAGCATGGGCCTAGGTACAAAGTAGCTAACGCCGGTCATTGCTTTGGGGCCATTTTCGGCGGCTAAGGGTTTCTTGGGGGCGTTCTGAATCCAGAGCCACCTTGATTGTTATTAGGCGGTGGTGCTCCAAATACTTGTTGCGTACGAGTCAGGCCACGTGGTTGCATGTTATATGGATTAAACGGCATTCCGAATTGGTTTTGATATGGCAAAGATTGTAACATAAATTGCGATCCCTGTGGTCTAAATGGACCGGGCATATAAAAAAAAAATTGGGCTTCATCGGAACAGGCATATTATTTAAATGGACCGGCATTTTATGATTGGTTTCGTTTTGATGATTAGGTGGCATTCGAGCTGAGGATTTTTTATCCGGTAAGTTATCAATTCTACTCTGCAAGTAAATCTTCTTACAAGTAAGTATACTTTCTCAATAGTTTCTGGTCTCATACATCTAATACGCGCGCCTAACTGATCTATCAAACCGCGGAGATAGGCCTGCAAAGGTAGTTTACGATATAAATCGCGTTTGGCCTCTATAGTCGACTCCAAAGTATCGTGCAATGAAACGTATGTCATGACGGTGCTGAAAAGACTCTGGCAGCGCTTTTAAAACTCCTGAGGCGTGCCCGAACCTTGAGTAAGTAAAGCCAAATCGTTATAAAGAGCGGTCTCATCTCGCTGGTCGGCAAAGTTTGTAATAAGAGCACTACGTATGTCTACCCAATCATTCGGTATACCGTTGACTCGATCGATGGTGGATGCAAAGTGCGCGAGCTCGGTCACGTAGACGGTGTCTTCGGGCCTCGTGTCCTGTGTCAGCAGTTTTACCTCGTAGCAACTGTGTTGACGATGCGCACGCGGCTTGCCTCGTGTCTTTGTGACAGCGCTTTCCATAATAGGGGTGCACTTAATATGTACGTAACTTTATTTATTAGTTAGGAATGTAAATAATTAAACAAGTTCATGACAAAATACTGTAAGGGATCGCTTTTAATGGGGTGCGAGAGGTACTCTTCAATAAGTAAAATCAGAGTATTTTCAAGTATAAGCACCTCCCAAAGAGGATCTCTGCATGAGCTACCCCCCGAAGAATGGAGGATAATAAGAATAATTTTCTTGCAATCATACATTCTCAGCCTTGGAAGAGTCAAGCACCTACCTACTCCTAACCCGAAGTCCCTGCCTAAGTGGCGACTCTTCGTAGACAGGTGGACATATGCCTCTATAGAAGCAGTTTCAGTCATACCCTGCGCTGGGCAATATTCTTTAAATTATTATGCGCCATTTGCGCAATATCTTAAAGCAGTTATGCTGAAACCTTGCTGCAGCAAAACGCCACAAAAACCTGCAACACATCGTCGGACGTAAACAAAATCGATGCGACAATTCACATCTATCCAGAAGGGATTGAATTCATTAGATTTACCCTTACTAATCTACGTGGTTGCTCGTCGGAATAGTAGGTCTACTCTGCTAAAGTTTTTAAATTTTAACTTTGAACTTACTCCAGTGATTATAATACATAAGAATTGAAATCAATTGCCTCCATAATCAGTTCAACCAATGGTAACAACTAGCCACCCTTCGCGAAGGTTATACCTCGTATGCAAAGCTGGTTTAACCGCCCATGGAGTTCTTTAATGGCGTAAAATTAATTGCGAAAACTCTACCTTCAACACCACTGGAATGAGTTCACCCTAGCTAATATTATTTAAACGCGCTCTTCACAAATTTGGGAGCGCCCTCGAAGTTGTCGATCACGTACATGTCCTTCTTCGAATGTACATGGAACGGAAGACTCACTTAATATCTTATTCAACTTACCAAACAAAAATATTGTTTGTTTACATAAAATTATTTGACATCTATCTGCTTTGACATCCTACTTTTTCTGCTATCACAAATGCTTTTTTTTAAATAAAATGGTTTCGACCTATTTACGAGGGTGCGTTTTTAAGTTCGCGGAATGGGAGGGTAGATGATAAAAATAGGTCATTATCGAGGTGGCCACGACTTCAGCCACTCAATATTACTATAAATACCAGGTTTTGTCTTAATTGGGTCATTCATACGTCCGATAATGACCTATGCGTGTGCCGTCTTCGCACACACAAAGGATCGACATATCCATAGGATGCAGACCATCCAAAATCGTTTTCTCCGAAAGGCCACGGGCGCTCCGTGGTTCGTTAGGAATGACCGACTACATGTCGACCTCAAAGTCCCAACCATCAAGCAATTATAGTGTAGTTTATCTATAATATGTATGTATTTAGAAATATATAAGTATGTTTATCAGTTGTCTAGTACCCATAACACAAGCTCTGCTTAGCTTGGGACTAGATGGCGTTGTGTGATAGTTGTGTGGAATATTAATATTATTAATAATATTATTATTATTAATTCATGAAGCGTCTTACTAAGCACTTCATCGAATCTGCAGAAAAGCACCAGAATCCCTTAATCGTATCGGCTACCCGATACGCTCCTTCAAAGATTAGTAAGATTCGCCGTCCTCGGCATACCCTCGTCGACCCTGACGACCCAATCACCGTCCTTCAAGATAGCTGTAGGGAAACCAGCACTCTCAAGAAACACAAATACAGACCGCGATCCGTATTCCGACCTCGCCGCCGAGGTCCGTCGCGACGTCCCAGTAACGCTCCCCCCCGTCTTTTGCCAAACGAGCCAGCCCGCGAAGCTGAGCCAGTAGTGACAAATATCTCCCTAAATAATGACGTGACCCAGCCAGTCTCTTGCTGCCCCCCCTAAACGACGCCGCTGAGCCGAGGTCCGTACCCCACAGGGGGTGCCCTCAGCGAGCGGAGTTCTAATAAATATAAATTTTGTAGCCTCGGCTGGGGGCCTTAAATTCTAGAGGCCCACACAGGCAAGTCCGGTTCAGTAGTTGACAACCCTCTAGGGTTGATAACTGCGAGTGGCCATCGACAAAAAAAAAAAAAAAAAAAATAATAATAATTGGGTCATTAGTCTTTGAACTATCGTCAAGCAAACAACTCAATCGGGAAGAAAGTGTGCATTATGGAAAAAATCGAGTACCGTGCCGTAATAAAGTTCCTTACCAAGCAAGGAAAGTCAGTTCGAAACGTACTGGAAGAGATGGAATCCGTTTACGGGGACTCTTGCCCGGGTAAAACCATGGTTTACAAGTGGCATTGTCTTTTTAAACAAGGCAGGACCTCACTTGAAGACGACCCGCGGCCCGGACGGGCGATCGAGGTGACTACGGAAATCATTAAAAATGTCGAAAAAATAATATTGGAAGATGCCAGACTAAAGAAGAAACAGCTTGCAGAAATGGTTGGAGTATCGGATACAAAAATTTTCAAAATTCTATACGATCATCTTGGCATGACAAAGGTCAGTGCAAGATGGGTGCCAAGAATGCTCACGCCGCCTCAGAAACAACGCCGCGTGGAGTGTTCTCGCACGTTTTTGGACCTCTGTAACGAAGATAAGGATGGACTATTGAGTCGAATTGTTACTGGAGATGAAACTTGGGTTCATCATTATGAGCCTGAGTCAAAACAGGACTCTATGCAGTGGCACAAAAAAGGTACACCACCACCCAAGAAGTTTAAAGTGTCACAATCGGCTGGGAAAATCATGGCAACAGTGTTTTGGGATTCGGAAGGGATTCTGTTGACCGATTATAAAGATAAAGGCGTTTCTATAACCGGAGAATACTATGCTTCTATCCTCGAGAGGTTGAAAGAAAGTATTAAAGAAAAAAGGAGGGGAAAATTGACCAAAGGTGTCCTTCTTCTTCACGACAACGCGCCTGTTCACAAGAGCCGTGTTGCGTTGGCTGCCCTGCATAAGGTGGGCTTCGATATTTTAGACTATCCACCCTACAGCCCAGACCTGGCTCCCAGTGATTATTACCTCTTTCCAAATCTGAAAAAAGAACTTCGTGGAAAGAAATTTTCAACTGATGAAGAAGTGAAGGACGCGGTTTCAGCTTATTTTTCGGACAAAGACAAAACATTTTTTATGAAGGTATACATAAGCTAATTGAAAGATCTGAAAAATGTATTAGGGTAGCGAATGAATGTGGTGAATATATTGAAAAAGAAAAATTTTTCACTCCTTGCCCTCCATTCCGCGAACTTAAAAACACCCCCTCGTATATATGAATATTAACTAGAACCTTATTTAATTTAATCTTTACAGGTTCTCTATGAAAGCATAATCTTTTTGGTTCGTTTGACACAATATGACAAATTGTTTTTATGTTGTCATGTCATCCTATTACTGAAATAATACAAGTCAATCCTTCGGCTTTCGCTGCCATTAAAATAAATAAATTATATGTTATAAGATTAGCAGAAAACTTGAAAATAACTAACATTATATAAATCTAGCAAGTATAATAAAGTGAAATTTCGAACAACTATAAAATCTTCAAAATAAAACGTTTCCTGACCTTATAATTGCGTATAATAGATTCATATTTCTTTCTAAAATATTTCCATTTACAAAATAAAGGTTGCCGTACTATCAAACCAGTAGTATAATGTTTTAGATGTTTTGATGTGTACGATTTTTTTTTATATATATAAATGTGTTTATAATTTTTATTTGTTTTTCTTCCAACCCTTGTTTTCTTTTCAGTTTGGGCACGAAGATAAATTTTGTAAACCCCATTCAAGTACTTACTAATAGCCTGTGTTAGTTGTGTCTGTGTGTTTGTGTTTAAAATTTTCCTACCAAATGAAACAGATATATTATTATTAGACAGATTATGGGAGGACAAAGGAAGTTGCGCCTCCTCAGGGAACATCTCCTTCGGTTCGTCTTCCTGAGTGGTGGCCTCCTCAACTTGGGCATCATCCAACATGTGATCCAATATGCTACTACCGATGACTGATTAGGCATGGAGATCACATACAGGTTCAGACAAAGTCGCTTGACATTCTGGAATAGAATCTGGAATAAATAATGGAATGGACACACCGGGCTCTTTCTCTTCATCCGTCATGTCCGCTTCCATCTCGTCCTCGAATAGGCTGCTCTCTCCACAGCTCTGCTTTACTTCGTCATCATTGTCATCATGGTCATCATTGTCATCATTGTTTTCGATTTGTGGGTCGTCAATTTTCAAACTAGAATATAATGGTGTATTATTATCGACATTTACATATTCCTGCTGTCCGCATTCGTCAGACACTTCAGCGATCGTATTCTTAACACAAATAGAGCATTCCAATGACCGTCGTCGTTTACAGGAAATGCATTTGCACGGAAATTCCTTCCTTATCTTGTCGCATAGCAGCGAAAAATCTATACCGTCATGGTAAATCGTGTTATAAAAATATCTTGCAGCGCTCTGCAGAAATGCGCCCAAAATTAAAGAATAATCGGCTTCTCGCCACTCGCTTTCGATAGCGACGAGCCTGTATTCGGCTAAAAAATCTTCAAAGCATACTCGGTCTATACCGGTATATAACATAGACATGTTTATATATAAATTCTTTCTTTTAACTATAAAAACCACATAGCTCTTGTTTCCAGGCGTCCATCCATCTAGCGCCTGAAAATCGTTAGCATCTCGTCCTTTTCGAGATGAATTTATAAAATTGGGAGTTTCTTCATGCACTTTTATATTTTACGCAGTGCACACGCGTACTATACCGGGCACCTCCACCACTTGTAAGGGATCGCTTTTAATGGGGTGCGAGAGGTACTCTTCAATAAGTAAAATCAGAGTATTTTCAAGTATAATTATATTTTGCGTGTTTTTAACGCCAAGGCCAAACAATCTAATCCCTTCGAAAAAAAACTAACACTTCCTTATGTCATCACATTCGAATTCTAACTTTCTTTTTTCTTAACTCTTTCAAGGCTTATGTACATTGAGGTCGCACCTCCCAAAGAGGATCTCTGCAATACCGTAAATACAATATAGTTCTCTTAGCAGACAGTCCTACGCCTGTGATTCAAGTAGGAAGAAAGGTTTCGTTTTCATCTACAAAAGCCGTATAAAATTGTCGCATGGTACGAACCAAACTAAGAGACTGAAATACGCGTTAGGCTTAAAATACTTTCTAGTATTGTAATACCTGGTTTTTGACCCAAGTATTTTACAGACTCGTACTTGCAAGCCCTGGTATTGATAATTGCAAGTATATCTCATCCCTAAAACACTCCGAGCACAGACACGATCATGTAGTTGTTTCTGTAGAACGCGCGGGTACAGCAGCTAGTGCAACTTCGTACTATCCGTCTTCATGTTAGGTATATTAAGTAATCTCACTGCAGACATTACGATATAATACTATACTAGCTTATATACTAGCTTCTGCCGGTGGCTTCGCCCGTGTGTATGTCGGAAATTATCCTTTTTTTAGGATGGGTAATCATCAAATGACTCCTTCCGCTTTGGGTAAAGCAGGAGGGAGTATCTGACTTTTACTGACTAAAACCCATCAGTGTTTCTCCTAGTGCCCTTTGCGTTCCAGGGTACGGTGCCTCTTTCGAACGAAGTCCGCAGCCCCAGCAGGCACTGGCTCTAGCGGGCCCCGTCTGTAATGCTGACAGCTCTTTGAGGCGCGCGTGGACGAAGCGCGCCGTCGACCCGGGCCTGGTTCTGATCAGACGGCGAGCCACCCAATGCTCGCCGTCCGCAGACCCGCGCCTACGGTGGCCGAGAATCGTCCGGCGACTCCCGACGCCCGGGGCGTCTTCTTCTGTTGCGGCGGCTGGGGCGCGAGGTTTCCCTCTCCCTCACGCGTTCGGCTTCCTCCTTTGCTAGCATTATCCTGAGAGAACATCCCACCAACACAAAAGTCTATGTGATATTCTAGATTACCTATAATCCCAAAAAACCCACCCAGCAAAACTTTCCCTTTATGAAATAGTTTACGTAAGATATGAAAATCTTTGTGCTAGGACTCCACTTGGCGTATTTCGCTAGATATTTGTGCAATAAAAAATATACCTTACTAGGTGTACTTCGTTTGCGTCACAATTTTCGTTACTGCTCCGCTCCTATTGGTCTTAGCGTGATGATATATAGCCTATAGCCTTCCTCGATAAATGGACCATCTAACACTGAAGTATTTTTCAAATCTGACCAGTAGTTCCTGAGATTAGCGCGTTCAAGCACACAAACAAACTCTTCAGCTTTATATATTTTAGTACCTATAGAAGTATAGACAGATAAAAATTACAATAATAGTGTGTGTAGACTAGTTTAGCTATAAGTCTATAACGCAGTATTTGCTTGCTGCGTCTATCGTTTAATATTGTGCACGTGGTTTATCGACTAACAGTGTATCAATGTTGTAAGTAGATCGAGTAAAGTTTTAACTTAACCTTTTAACCGCCCGACTTCACATCAGTTGTCGCGCCCCCAGCGCCCGGCAAAAAAACATCTCTTAAAATAAGCACCAACAGCAAAGACGGATGTGAAATACCTAACTTTGGTTTAACGAGCTGTCGACTGACGAAGTGACGACTTGCAGCTACGGTACTACAAACCCTATTCGAGCGGCGTGTGGAACAGAATTTGGTATCAAACTTAAGTCGGCTGTGTTTGCGAAGGATAGTTTTTAGGATAAATAGCTATCTGACGGTGAGGACTTGGCAGAGGGTATATAGAGAGGATGTAGGATATCGGATCGGCTTCCTGGCCAGCACCTTCAGGACAGCTCTCTGCGCTCGTTCGACCCGTAGCATCACTGTTTTACCGGCACCACCCCAGACCGTTACACAGTACCCCAGAACAGACTGAGCGAGCGCAAAGTAGACGTTTAACAAACAGCTGAAATCGGCCGCACCTCTGAGCTTCTTAATATATATGAGTTTTCTCACACGAGCCACAGTTGAAGCAATATGTTCCTCCCATTTCAGGTTGCTATCAAGAGTGACTCCAAGATATTTGATAAAAGGGGTATTTTCCAACTGTTTACATCCACAGTTTGCGTGCAAGTTTGGGCAGGTGTGTGCACGAATTTCACGAAATACCATAACAACGGCATGACATGGCAACAACACCCAACTGTTCGATTTCCAACTAGGCAGCTACAACAATAGCCTTAAATGGCATCCAAGGGACTGGGGCTGGATGGCTCCCTAACAAACAAAATATATGAAAAATATTGTTTACAGCTTATGTGACTAAAAAATAAGGGCTAAGGGTATTTTCCAAAGGAATTTCAATATATAGTGAAAAGAACTCTGTCACTGTAAGTCCTGTCCAATAGTCACAAATATGATGCGGCATTTGATCCACATTATTACAATCAAAAGTTACTGGATCTCTTTTCAGAAGTTGTATTACATCTTCTGACTGTTGAACAGTTAAATAAGACGAGGTATTTATTTCTCAGGTAGTAAATGCCACTCATTAGCAAATAAATTTATCTCGCATGTTCGTTAAGCAACATTACCTTAACTAAAGTAGGAATTAAATGCCCTGATTGATTTTTCTTTCTTCTTTGTATATGATAGCCACCATCATGAGGAAGGCTATAGTGTAGTTTATTCGGGAACACGGGAAAAAACGGGATATGTATGAAACGAAACTGTCAAATTTTCCCGATCAACTTTGAACCTAATGCTTTAGCGATAAAGTTGAAAATCTATTGAAGAGATGTGACAGATTGTTGTAACCTTGACGTGCTGGCGTCTGTACCTAATAATATCCATTTAAAATTATAACAAAAGTTATCCTCTTATCAGAGAGCGACCTTGTTATGTGCTCACATCCGAGTGGTTTTATCTGTGTTAGGTAATTCTGATTATAAATAGCATTTAACTAAACGAAAATGAAGGAACCTGTTGTTAAACAGTAACAGCCGCACGCTTGCTACGCTTGCCAAGGTTGCTCCGCGGATGGGTCGTTTATGTTGTACCGAGTTTCCTCTGTGCCTCGGAAGGCACGTTAAGCCCTTAGTCGCGGCGCGGCTGCCATGTCACCCAGTTACTGCACTGTGCAGGTCAGATTGGCCGTCACTTCACATCACATACGGTATACGGCTGTGTCCGGTTTGACTGAAAGCCGATCCCAATACATTTGGAAAAAGGCAGGCAGATGATGATCAATACAAAATGAAATATCAGATAGAGAAATAATCAAATAATTCCTAAGTACCTACCTACCGTTTGTGCTCATTTGTGATTGGGGATTGTTCAAAGCACAGGACCGATCGACGTGGCCGCCAGGCGCGGTGAGCAGCTATAAACTAAAGGGGGAGGGGTCAGGTCACATGAATACCTGAACTAAGTCGAGAAAGAGGGTTACCCTTGATTTACCTGAGATCCCATCATCAGATGCTAACTAACAGATGGTAACATTGAGACCACTTCAGGAGTACCTACAGGCTTTCGAATTAAAAAAAGAAGTTTGGTTTTGAAGATCGGTCCACAATTGGTGGAGAAATTGGTGGACATACATGAAAATAAAAAAACACATACTCTTTTTTTGGAAATTACTTAAAATTATAGACTTCAGTGTTTTTCTGTAATCTTTATTTAAAGACCAATAATCTGTATTTCTTTTTTGAAAATTAAAGTCTAAGTAGTTTCGATGGTCAAATTTCATCTTTTTTTTGATATCTTCGAAATGGAATTATAAAAAAAATTGGTACCCTTAAGATGAACCCTTTGATATGTCACACGATAGAGCTGAAAAAAACTTTTTTTTTTCAATTTCTGCCCAAAAAGTGACCCCTTATTTATTTTCGTTACACAACCGTGTTTGGGTCACTTAAGTTTATGTATACCTACCAAATTTCAACTGAATCGGTCAGGTAGATCCGGAGAAAATTCGCTGTGACAGACGGACAGACAGACAGACAACCGAGTGATACTATAAGGGTTTCGTTTTCCATATAGAGGTTCGGAACCCTAAAAATAACTATGGAAAGTTTACTAGTAATTTTAGATTTACCGTAGTTTGAACTTTTACAGTAACATTACACAAGGAAACCATCGATACCTAACAATATGAATGTGCTGAAAATACATATTACACATTTTTAGGGTTCCGTACCTCAGAAGGAAAATACGGAACCCTTATAGGATGACTTTGTTGTCCGTCCGTCTGTCTGTCAAGACCCTTTATCTCGGGAACGCGAAGATTTATCGAGGAATTTAAACCATATACCTACTCAGGTCTACGGTCCCTTCAAACTGCGAAAAAATTATAGTAATAAGTTGACATACAAAAAAGATACAGCCGTTTATGCCTCAAAAAAACTAATATTTCGACACTATCAAGGGAATCAAAATTTATAGAGTATTTCCCGTTTACTTAGAATTATGAAATTTCGCAAGTAACATCGTCTTATACTATAGGTATAGGGAAAAGAAATTAAATCATGAAAATAATAGCTTTTATTTAAAGTAGTCTGTTGTCAACATTATCTGACCCACCCTAAAAACAAACGAATTTGGACCCTCTGACAGTAACATTAAGGTTTATTCAAATTATACGAGCTTATCAGACAAGTGCTCGAGGTCTTGATGAACAAATACAATAATAATACAGGCACGCAAATTTGAACTTTAAAACGTTAGCATTAGGTTTTAAGTTATAACTACTTGTTATAATATAATTAGTGCAATAGCTTGTTTTAATAATTGCGTTCAAGTAATTCTGGTCTCGTGGTCTGTGTATAAGACTGAGAAAAACAAGTTGCGAGATTAAATCCTGCGACGAAGATGTTGTTTTGCTTTCAATTAAGAATTTATTCCAAAACTATTTCTTGTATTATTGTATAGAACTATAGACGGATAACCTTCAAATATAAACTTTCTAAAATGGTAATATTTTCGCATAACTTGTAATAAGTGGGTAGTTGAAAAATAAATATTTGTATTCATTATAAAACTGGTATTCAAATGCTACTAAGGGTATGCAGTGACTACGCGCAAACATATTTTACCTTGCCTTACTAAATTGCAAAAACAACGTCTCTTTACAATTTTTTATTTTCTATTTTATAGGTTGTTTTTTTATTATGATGTCTCAATGGAGTGATTATTC
Source organism: Lacanobia oleracea (assembly GCA_950371165.1). Taxonomy (NCBI): domain Eukaryota; kingdom Metazoa; phylum Arthropoda; class Insecta; order Lepidoptera; family Noctuidae; genus Lacanobia; species Lacanobia oleracea. The sequence goes on along the minus strand of OX493411.1, from coordinate 18,192,539 downwards.
GAAATACAAAATAATCTATTTGCACGAGGAGAAAGTTGACTGCTTGTGCTGTGCAAGAATAAACTTTATGAAAGTATACTATATGGTTTAAATTGTTTAGAATATTGCGTCTAGAAATTACAACTAAGATCAAATTTTAATGCGCCTTATAAGAGTTGAGTTGGTCTTGCGGTCACTAAGGTAGTACGATGTTCATCGTTATCTACGTTCGAACTAAGTTTAACCTAAATATAGCTTTTGGCTCAGCTGTTTTTTTTTAATTTTTTCATAACATTTATTTAATATTTCTTTAATAAACGACGTAGGGTCTTGTCTTTTTAAAAGGGCAGTTTGTATAGAAATAAAACTAAACAATTGCAAGTTTGAAATGTTAATTATTTCATTAAAACACTTAGTTAAGATAAAGTAGGTAAATGCTCATATATTTCCAAATTAATATACATTTCATATTAGTATGCCATAATCAAATCTAACCATTTATAAACATTAAAAAAGGTGTGCTTATGCTTAAATGTTTGCTATCGAGAAAATGAATTCTTCTGTGAAATGCTTTACAGATTTATAGCTGCCTATTTGTAGTGAATAAACATATTATTTAAATTGAAAAATCTATTTATAACAATAATATCACCACATAATCAGCAACATTTTAATGGTTTAACAGTCAATCCATTGAGCATTTACTTACATGGTGTGTTTAAAAATGCCTAGACACTAGATTAATTAGTAGCGGATTGGCGCACCGTCCCCTACTATAACTTGCTGTAAGCGGCTACGCATACCGCGCACCATATTCCAACACAAATCTTTGCCTCTCATGTGCTCCCAAGTCGATGTCACGATCTCAGCCAAGTTGTGTTTGTTTCGCACTTCCGTTGTGTCCCAATTTAAAACCATTTGACCCCATAGATTTTCTATAGGGTTCAAATCAGGACTTTTAGATGGCCAATTAATAACTGTCTCACCTTCTTGAGCAGCTAACCAATCCTGCACAATGCCTGCACGGTGGATGGAGCAGTTATAGTGCATGAAATAAATATGTGATGTTGGATAGGCAATTCGCACAGTCGGCAGCATGACGTCACGCAGAACCTCCAAATACAAACTACTATTAAACCTACCACCAACTTCCACCAATTCACCAGGTCCCATAGACGACATCCAGCCCCAGTAGCACAGGGTTATTCTACCGCTTGTTCTACAAGGTAGCAAGCACTTCTCATTGTAGCGTTCTCCTTTCCTTCGCCATAAGATTTTACGTCCATCTTTGTCCGATTTAAATGATTTTTCATCAGTGAAGATCACAACATTTTCTTCCCAATTAAAATTTAAATATTCCTGGCCAAAACGGACCCTTTCTTCGCGATGAGCAGGTGTTAATGCAATTTTCAGTGCCGGTTTATAATTCCTTATCTGGTGTGCTTATATGGTTTATTGCGGTTACACGAATGGGCAAAAATGGATTATCAACACGGCTTGAAACAATAGCCCGGTGGCGTTCGAATTCGGGACTATGCTTGATGGCTTTTACTCCTGGACGAATCCGCTGAATGTTTCCATTGTCTTCATAACGTCTAAGCCATAGCCTGACTGTATTTCTCTAAAACAAAAAAAAAAAATATTTTTGGAACCGTGTATGTAACTTGTAAGGAGTAAACTACGCGTTAATCACAATCAATAAAATAAAATAGGTATAAAAAAAACACTTACTGCTATATTAAGTTGACGACCAATCTCTGTAATTCCAACATTCTGTTCACGTAAAAATATGATTTTATGTTTGGTATAGTCATCAAGTTGCGACATGATGCTTTTTTACACCAAATTGCTAACGAGTTATGTGGATCGATTTACAAATGTGTGTGCGCAGTCACTGCTATTAATCGTAGTGTAACTTTTGTCACTTATATGAATTTATTATCTACCTCACAAAGCAAATGTATGCTTTACTTCGTATCCAACCATTCATGGTAAATTTAAATTCTCTAAACTTAAAGTTTTTTTTAATTTACCCACCTGTTTACAAGATAAGTTATTAGGCGTAAATCATATTGGTCGTTCTTTAATAATGCAAGCAATATTGTAGTTCCTTTTTTAATTGATTGTCATTACAACTAATTAAAAAAGGGACTAATACTATGAGGAATGTGTTTTCGAACCCACATGTTGTTCGTCGCCAATCCAGCATCAAACCGCTAAGCCACAAGAACTGGTCGACAATACGCGAAATTAAAGATTGGGTTGTAATTATATTGAGTAACTTAAAAGTTTTTCATCTTTAAAGTCGACGAGATAATGATTAAAATAGCTTAACCAAATGATACATAATGCCGGTGGCTCCGACAATGTTGGGTGGGTTTACCTTAACGTTACGTGTTAAAGATCAAATTTGCGTGTCTGTATTATTATTGTATATGTTCATCGAGTCCTCGAGCACTTGTCTGTTAATTTCATATAAATTGAATGAACCTTAATGTAACAAGCAGAGGCCCAAATTCGTTTGTTTTTAGGGTGGATCAGATAATGTTGACAACAGACTGTACGATATCGATCACATTTTTTTCTTATTTTCGAGAATCGTATGTTCGAGGTAAAAACTCGCACCGTGTAAATGGCGCTTACATCGCTTCTACGAAACCAGTAAAATTGCAATCCTAATAAAAAATAACTTCAATTTCCGAAGTCGATGTTCAAAAACAAAATAACCAAAAACACTGACTTCCGAAATTAAAGTTATTTTTTACTTTGAAGTGTTTTGTTTTTGGAAGTCGGTTTTATTTTTTTGGTAAAAAGTTTTTTTTATTTTACGCAGCTAACCACTAAAAAGTGAAACCACAAACACGAACGTGCCGGCGTGATGTTATGTCATGAACATCACGCCGGCGGCGTGATGTTATGGTGTACCTAAACAATCAATAGACATACGATTTCAGAAATCCCGATCAATTTGCTATCATTTATTGAAGAGTTCCATTGTCTACCTCCGAAGTTCTTCATCAGATCTTCACTAAATTTAAATGGGACTCGTCCGAGAAAATACTCTTCCAAACAAAAACAGAATCATCCAAATCGGTTAACAATTGGCGAAAATATCGTTTTTCATAGGATACCATCATTAGATCCTGACTTATACCTTCCATCATCAGCTCAGCAACATGAGATGATGATTACCAGGCACAAATATCTGAATTGCGTTAGAAATTTCATGAAGAACATTGTATGTGCCTATAAAATTTGAGGGTTTCCCTCGATTTTCATGGGATCCCATTCGTCAGATTCTGACATAGTGACAATGGGACCACCTCAGGAGTATAGGCTTTCGAATATAAAATATTTTTTTAACTCGGACCAGAATTCACGGAGAAACCGGTGAACATACATAAAAAAAAAAAAACATACAGCCGAACATAGAACCTCCTCCTTTTTGAAGAAGTCGGTTAAAAATACGTCATAAAAAGCTGAATTTTGCCTTTAAGAAAAAGTTTCCCGAAGTTTTAACAGGAACGGGAAAAAACGGAATATGCGCGTACGAAGTCGCGGGCAAAAGCTAGTATATGTATAATTAATCAGTAACTACTAATGTGTACGGAATCCTCGGTGCGTGAGTCCGACTCGCTCTTGACCGGTTTATTTAAATATCTTTATCATACAGTAACACACGAAGCCCTCTTATCACAGGAAGTCCTCCCAGTTTTGGCAGCGAGGCTACCAAGATAATATATTTATAGATTCGTGTTCACGGGCAGCCACAGCTTTGCTTTATATTGCTTTAGCGTTTCGTGAATGTGCTCTACTTGTTTTTTTCGTGTTTCTCAACAGATTTATTTTTTACTGCTTTTTCCTTGGACTTCGAAGACTCTGCTTACAACATTTGACCCCCGCAAAACACACCGGTCACCGATTTGCTCACGATTTGGATACTTATATACCAACTGGAACATGGCTGGTTCTGTAAGGAGTTGTTGTGTTCCCAAATGCGGAAAAACCCGTAAGTATTTGAAAATTATGTCTTTTTAATGTAAAACTTTAGTAGTTATTTAAATTGGGGTCCTTAGGTAGTCTTCTGGAGTGAGTTGTTAGTTGATAAACATCTTGTAAGAAATCGAGATAATGTTTTGAATGGAGGGAGGCGAGCGGTCAAACCACCTCTGTATGTTAGGTAAGCAGGGGCGTAGCTACCGCCGTTTCAGCCGTATGCAAGGAACGGGGCCCCCGGACTACAAGGGCCCAGACGTATGGACGGAAAGCTCCTAAATTTAGTCCCGCCGTTACTTTAGTGGTCTGCCGTAACACTTATGAGCTAGTAGGACCTATTTTGTTTAAAAAATGAATAAGCAGCCGAACAAAGAACCTCCTTCTTTTTGAAGAAATCTGTTAGTATAAAAATAATTATCATTGCAGGTGCAGATAACATTGTTCTGCATGCATTTCCGGATCCAGAAAAGGAGATGGAGCGATTTGTAACTTGGGTAAATGCAGTTGGAAGTAGCATATCCTCATTAGATTACCACTATATTTATAATAATCGAATAATATGCCACAATCATTTTGAGACAAGGTATTTGACTTGGTCTCGAAGATTGAGCAGTGGATCAGTGCCTACGATAGACATGCCTGGTAATTTTTTAATACATTTTTTTGGTACTCATTATTGGTGATCTGAAAAAGGTAGGTTAATTTTCCTAAAGTTCAAGCAAGTAAGTAACATAGAGTTGACAATGCCTCCTCGAAAATCCCAAAATCATAAGGTGACACTTAAAACCCGGGTTTTAAAATGAGCAAATTACTTATTGTGCTTTGAAAACTATATTTATTTTAACTAAATTGTAATTTTGTATTTCTAACTAAGCTCTTTATTTTAGAAGTTTTAGTACGGAGATCTGTTTACGTAAAGTTGCTTGAACTTTACATTATTAGCCACCTTTTTCCAATCACTGCTCATTACACATTTCGTATGTGCATGTACTTACGGGCTACCTTTATTAAATACCTTGTAATTATTTAAATCCATTTAATTTCTAACAGCTAGAAATTTATATCAAAGGGTTTTTATTTCCAGTCAAGAAAAATTATCCAATTGGCTTTAAAATGTGAGCATTAGTAAAAATTAGTTATAAAATATCAGTATTTTATACATGTTTTGAGTCTCTGAAGTTCATAAAATATCATTTAAAACAAATAGCCTTTCACCCCTCTTTGTCATCTTAAAGTTACAAATTTTATGTGTATTTTTATTTTCTATTTTTATTCTACAGGTTTTCAAATAGAATGAGTGGTTTTGGGAGAAATAACTAATATGGGTGGAACAGGATCATTGGAAAAGGATAATAATTCTACCAGACCAATCTCCCTGTTGAGCGAAAACTGGTTGTCACAATCATCATCAAAAAATATTGGTATTGCCTCCAGAAATTTGGAACCAGTGAAGCCTTCCACTTCTGCAGGTACACAATATTATTTTCTTGTAAAGACATTATTTATAAAATAATTTCCTCAAAATTATTTCTGCTCCTTAGGTTTGCAATTATTGTCTTTGAGCTTGTCTCAGAATGAGAGACTTGGTTTAGTTCCGTAGACGAAGTTAATATTATATATGTTTCTAACATGGCCATATCATCATTATTATCCCACTGCGTTGTATCACCCACCCTGGGTTTTTCTTCATGGATATTTAAACCTTTTGCTTTTATGGTACAATTGACTTGAAATTTCCATTGTCGAAAAGGTGGATCAATACCTGCGTATTAATTTTTTAACTTTTTAATGTAATTCTTTGTCAGGGTTTTTTTTTTCAAATTAGCAGTATGTTTGTACCAACATAGCCATTGGCAGGAAAAGGCAAAATAAAGAATTAGCTGGAAAAATATGGGGGAGGTCTTTGCCCAGCAGTTAGGCAAAACAATCTAATAAATTAAAAAATAAGAGTGCTATTAAATAGTGTTACTACTGATATGCTACAACTCTCTACAATATGCTTGAGAAGCAGTTTTATAAACACATAATTAATTAAACTTATATTCTTTACTCAACATCATCATTTTGAGGCTAATTTAACTTAAAGGTTCATACTTAAAACTTTCAGACTCAACACCAGAACTGAAACCAGAGACAACAATTCAAAAGAACGTGATTGATTTAACACCAGCACTGAAACCTGAGACATCTATCAGAAATTAACAAAAAGGTATAAAAGCTAATAAAATACATATTGTAAACCTATGGTAAAATATAAGTCGTAAATAAAGAAGTAAATGAAATGTGAAAATTATATTTTGAACATAGCCAATTAATTATTATGCAAAACCATTTAAAGACACATTTATATTTCATTAACATTTTTGATTGCATTGAGGCTAATTTAACGTTCATACTTAAAACTTCCAGACTCAACACCAGTACTGAAACCAGAGACAAAAATTCAAAAGAATGTGATTGATCTAACACCAGCGCTGATACCTGAGACATCTATCAGAAATAAAAAAAAAGGTATAAAAAGCTAATAAAATACATATTGTAAGCCTAATTAATCTAAAATGAGGCCATGAGAACCATAGTGGCCTAACTCATTTTTTTACAATATTGAGTATTTTTTCCATTTCAAATTGATCAATTTGATAGAACCAGGGTGGCCTAAAAGTCAGGAGCTCGTGGCTAGATAATAACAGCCGCACGGGTCAATCTTCAAGGTTAAGCAAGGCTTGCCAAGGTTGGTCTGTGGATGGGTGACCATCTTAACATAGCGAGTTTCCTCCGTGCCTCGGAAAGCACGTTAAGCCGTTGGTCCCGGCTGTCACTTGTAGATCTTTGGCAGTCGTTACGGATAGTCAGAAGCCAGTTAATCTGACTCCAGTCTTGCCATGAATTACCGTGTTACCCAGTTACTGGGTTGTGGAGTTCTGGTAGGCAGCCGCTCCGCGTAAAATACTGGTATTCAGCTAAATCCGGTTTGACTGGAAGCCGACCCCAATATAGTTGGGAAAAGGCTAGGCAGATGAGGGTGGCCTAAAAGTGATACAACGAATATTCACTAGATGGCAGAATAATCAATGTTATAGCTTTAAGTCTGTGATCTAAATTTGAGGTGCTATACTGGCCTAAGATGATTTTATTTCAACAAAAAAGCTGGAGAATAACATAAGAAAATAAATAGGAAGATAACTGCTGAAAAATCAAAGGTGCTTTTGCTTAACAAAATGCAATAAAGCTATTTTCTCACTACTAAAATCATAAATTGGAACATTGATAGGTCAATTAAAACATAAAAGTTATAAAAAATATGTATTCTGAAGAGTGCTAGTTGATTAAAAAATTACTGTTTTTATTTTCTTAGGTACTCAAAAAGCTTGTCCATTGAATTAGGCCACTATGGTAGGTACTCATGGCCTCAAATTAAATGTCGTGAATAAAAACATAAATCAAAAGTGAAAATGATATTTCGAACATTGCTAATTAATTATTACGCAAAACATTTAAGGTGAATGCTCCAGGGTAGCCCGCGAAATTCAAATATTTTTATGTTTTTTGCAATTTGCCGGTCAGTGTGAAGCTGTATGTGGACCAAATGCGATCCGCGAACCGTAACGCGTATTCATCTAAAGAATTATAACCATTTTAATCATCAATATAGCCCTCTAAGTTCATGTAGTTCGAAAGAATGAATATTTCAGAAATAATCATTCTTTCGAACTACATGAATAAATATTTGAATTTCGCGGGCTACCCTGGAGCATCCACCTTAAAGAGACATTTATATTTCATTAAAATTTTTGATTATAGTACCTTTCATGGATGAAAAAGCAGCTTTGGCGCAGATGGTTAAAAAACTGACAAAGAAGAAGGAAAAATATGCGCATCGGTTGAAACAAACCTTAAACCTGTCTGAAAACATTACTTTTAGAAGAATTATGAATAAATTTACCAGTCTTGCTACAATCTTTATGACTATGCAGTTCCGAGAAGTGACTAAGAAGAAGATGGGGAGGAGGTTCACTGAGCAAGAAAAAATCATGGCTTTGAGCATTTATAAGCAGGGGCCAAGGTGTTACAGATTGCTGAGTAAAATATTCGTTTTCATCATCCATCTCCACTCACCCTTAGTAGATTAATCACACAGGCTGATTTAAGGGCTGCACTAAATGAAAAATTATTTAATGTCATGTTAAAAAAAAATAAATAACTGAATGCTGATGACAAGTTATGTGTACTCTTGTTCGATGAAGGTGCCTTAACGCCTCATTTTGACTACAACCAGAGGAAGGATATTATATCAGGCTTTGTGATAAATGGGATGACCAGAAAAAATGAAATTGCTGACCATGCACTGGTTTTTATGACAAGGGGAGTTTTACGCAACTACAAACAGCCAGTTGCGTACACCATTTGATTGCCACTACAAAAGCAAAATATTTGAGGAATAATTTGGAATTGAAAAGAAATAATTATATTTGAAATAGAAGACAATGAAATTATTCCTCTATATGATCCACCGCACCTTATTAAAGGAATAAGGAATAATTTACTGGATAAAGATTTGAAATGTGTAATCGATGGCTCAACTAAAATGGCCAAATGGGTACATATAGTTCAACTACACCAAGAAGACCCATCATAATTATTCTGGTTTCAAATTGGTGAAAACCCTTACAGAGGACCATATCAACCCCGAAAAATGTAAAATGAAAGTGATGTATGCAACCCAAGTATTTAGCCAAAAGATTGCAAGCACAATGGGGTATTTAGCATGTAAGTTTTACTTGAATTGTATTTACAAGGTTTCTTGTTTGCCACTTAAATGTATGTAAATGTAAATAAAACTTGAACATTATTAGGTTCATTGTCTAGTGGTTTCTAAATCAATTAAGTTTTAATCTCTTGTCAAATGGTCCGTACTTGCGTTTTGTCTAATGTACTTATTGAGGAAACACAATTAAATTTTATTTTTATTTATTTTTCAGCCAAAGGAATTTTGCCGAAGGAATGTCAACAGACTGCAGACGTCCTTTTATTTTTTGACGAACTATTTGATTCCCTCAACGGAAACAAGGTCAACTCCGAAAAAAGACGCAGAAAACCCTTACACCAAAATCTTCTCATAATAATATTTGGGCAAATGCCAAAAAGGTATTAAGTACTATGAAGTTTTTGAAAAATGGTAAAGAACATACTGTTCCCTCTATTACTAATTGGTTACATAGTATCAATAATGTTGAGTATCTGCGGGATGTGTTGTTCAACAAATATAATATAAAATCTGTTTGGATGAGGCATTATAATCAAGACCCTTTGGAAAACTTTTTCGGCGCTATTCGTAGTCATGGGTGTAGAAACATAAGTCCATCCCCAGAAGGCTTCGAAATAGCATTTTCATCACTTTTAATTAGTAACTTAACAGGCACACATTCACCAGGTTCAAACTGTGAACAAGACTCATGTAAAAATATGTTAAGTCAATGAAAGAACTTTTTAAACCCATAAAAAAGGACAAAATATAGACCTAAGTTATATCGAACTCCGAATTGTGGATTACGAAATAAAGAAAAATGACCCAAAAATATTAGCTCAATTGGAGTATGTAACTGGTTGTTTTTTAAGACAAACAAAACAAAATGTATTCAAAAACTGCAATGCATGTAAAAATAACTTTAATAATAAAAATAAAGATAACGAATATTTAAGGGCAAGGGAATTTAATAAAAATAAACAATGTTCAGAATACCCCTCGCAAAATGTAATGAAAATGTATTCTGAGATACAAGATGTTATAATATGGATTTTAAAAAACCATAGCATTGAAGAAAACATACAATTGTATGCAAAAACAATGCTCTACATAGGAATCAACACAAATTTTATAACTTGTGAAGTGCATAAAAAAGACAATATTGAATACATTTTTAATTTGGCTTGTCGATTTTTTATCCACAACTGGTGTATACTTAAATAAATAAATACATAAATAATATTTTAAAATTACGCAGAAAAGATAGAGTTGGTGATGACATTACAAAGAATCTTGCCCTGGAATATGTAAGAAAACGTAAAAAATGAAAATAGATGTTGTAAAATAATATTCATAAATAAATGTTGTATAATAGTATTCTTGTTTTAATTAATACAACCTATAATTGTTATTTTCGGATGATGCTATAAGATTAAGGCATATTGTTTGGCTTTTTATTATTTAAAGCCAAAACAATATACCTTAATCTTATAGCATCATCTGAAAGTTGATTTGATTACTAGCTTTTTGTATATTCCCGCCACCCCCATTCCAGTAGGTACTTAAGCAGGTTCAAGTAGTTAGTTCCATCAGCGTTAGATGGCTTTAGCATCATTATTTGAACTGATGTCTATTCCTAGGTATATATAAGTTACTCTACGTAGCGCCCGACCCAGCGGGACGTGTAGACTAAACGAAAGGGCTTACTGTGAGGGTTTTAATCATATGTTTGTGTGATTCAGTGATGCTGCTTTACTATCACACTCCGCCCCTAAGACGACTCACTGACCAAGATTTTTTCAAGAAAAAAAGTCTGTCACTATTGCAAGAAGACGGGTCACATCAAAACAAAATGCTTCAAGTTGAAGAAGGAGAAGACGTTCAAGAAACCAGAAGAAGAAGAGAAATCTTTTTTGGTTACAGCATTCCTGGCCGATTTGCAGGATTGGATTGTTGACTCCGGGTGCACAGCGCACATGATAGAAAATTATTTTCAGAATTATTAACACTTATTCTGAAAATATTTTTTTTATATTATAATTAATAATTAATTCCATAAGTATCGCTAATGGTGAGAAGCTGGATTGTTTAGGTAAAGGGCAATTCACATTCAAACTGGGAATGTGGTAAGGAAACTTAATGTTCAGTAATGGGGGATGTTTTTATTCATGATAATAGGAGTAAAAAATCTGGCAACTTAATAGCTTCTGCAAATAATGTAAATGGTGATAAATTGAATTCTAAAGTATGTAGGTCTGATAGGTATTCGCAATCAGTGCACTCTCCTCTCCTGTGTAATAGACAGGAGGTCCTGAGTGCTAAGGTTGCTGCTCGTGATGTGTCTATTGATTTGTGGCACAAGAGGCTTGTCCATTTGGGTATACAGGGTATTTATACATCAAGGAATGGTAGTGCAATGGGTGTTCAGTTTCAGACTGACAATGAGCAGTGACTGAAGGAATATGTGTCTCTTGTTTGGAGGGAAAGTTGGCTGCCAAGCAGTTTCCGGCTGGAGAGGCAAAGCGATCTGAAATGTCCCTGGAGGTAATCCGTTCCGATGTATTGAGGCCGTTACCCGCAAATAGCTGGAGAGATGCAACTTTGGGTTACTTGTTCGGTAACTCTTTCTCCGTTTTTTAAAATCGTATTTTTTTGTTCATTAAGTTTGGATTTTTTTCAGAGCATTCATGGCTTCTTCCATGTTTGAAATATTTCCTTGATTGTTCAATATTGTAATGTTATGTGGTTGAAAGCGCCCTCTCTTGACAGCGCACTGAAGTTCTAGCAGCGCTTGAGGTCACTCGATCAATAGTTCTGATTGTTTAGAGATCGATCTTATTTGAAATGATACACACGTTTATCAACAGATGGCGTTAGTGTCTATAAACAAAAGGAACGATTTTTGCAGTCATTTAGACGAATAGGTTATTTTTCATAGATTTTTGTTTAAAAGGTTCATTTCGACCGTAATTGATCATCACTTATTGTTGAGTAACTGTTTTATTATATCAATGTTTTTTTTTTATTTCTTTTGGATCTTTATTTCACAGTCATGGTTCACTGCAGTTTTTTTGTATTATATATACCGCATTTACACATTCATGTTCGCTATTCGCCTCGTCATTCGACGAAACATTCGTATACGAATGCCGTCGCGAACTAGATACTGTTCACACATTCGCGGGGTGAATTATTTTAGACTCACAATCACAATTATTAGACTGGGAGCCGGCCGCTCGCAGTCCTACCTGATCGAGCTACCGGGAAGAAACAGTTTGTAGAAGAACTAGACAGGGGTTCTACAATAAGTCGATCTGCCGAGGTGCAAAATACCTCATGAAGTGGCCGAACGAAACTAATATGCCACGGCCGATGTTGTGTGTGAGGGTATAAAGGGTATAAGGGAGGATCATAAAGGGTAGGTTTCATTCGGTGAGAAAAAATTTGTACATTTCATCAACCTTCTGTACCTTATTTATGCAATCAAATGTTTTTTCTTTTTGACTCGATGAGGTGAAATGGTCCTCTCAAGCTTCCTTTGGTCCTTACTTTGTTCTACCGGCGGGATGGGGCTTTGGTCTGGCTCCCGGACTACATTGTTATCATATCTACAACTACACATGCACGAAGACTAATTCAGTTTGTTTATAAAACTTTTGCTTTGTCAATCGAAATCAGCATTGTTAAGGTTCCGTACAAAAAGGCCAACGCGACCCTATCACTAAGCATCCGCCGTTCATTCGTCGGTCTGTCTGTCAGCGAGCAGTATCTCATGAACCGTAACAGGTAGACACTTAAAATTTTCACCGTTTATATTTCTGTTGCCGCTTTAACAAAAAATAGTTATAAATAATTTTTACAAAAAAAAACAACCGGCTTCCAAAAAACAAGTCAGTGTTAGTGGCATTTTTTTTTTGTTTTTTGACACCGACTTCCGAAATTAAAGTTATTTTAAACTTTGTAGTGTTTTATTTTTTGTAACTCGGTTGTATTTTTTTTAATTTTCACTTTTTGTTGGTGATTCTCCACAGTTAAATTGACATTCACTTGTCATTCTTGTCATGTTTGTTTTTATGAACTGGTGCAACCAATACACAGACATGAGATTTCATCAGTCCCGTTGCATTTGCTATCTATTGTTGAGGAAGTCCGTTGCCTATCTCCGAAGTTCTTTATCAGTTGTTCATCAAATTGAAATGATATCTAAGTACTATTACGAGGAAGCACCCAAAAACTACACAAATTGCTTCAAGTGTGCCTATAAAATTTGAAGAGATCCATTATCAGATCCTAATCTGATGATAGGACCACCTGGGAAGTTTACCTTTTCAGACGAAAAAAGAATTTTCCAAATCGGTCCAGGCATCTTCGAATAATCGGGGAACATACATAAAAAATAAAAAAGTTTCCGAAAAATTGTGAACCTCCTCTTTTTTAAAGTCGGTTAAAAAATACGATGGTACGGAACCTTACATGCGCGAGTCCGACACAGTTGACCGGTATTTTTTATGTTTCACGATTGTGCGTGCGTTATCTGTTTCTGGTCATTGAAAAGGTCAAATAAGACTTAAAAATATGTTAAAAATAGATAAGTTTGTGATTGTATCTGCCACTTTGGAGAAATATTACCAAAACGATACCTACATGTTTTGAACAACGCAGTAGTATTTTTAATTTACCCTGCCTGCTTGTCGGTTTTCTACAGATTGTACTTCGGTGAGTGTGCCCATGAACTCCACGATCTCATCCCACCGGCCCCCTTCTACCATTGGACTTTCAATCGCACTGCATCTTACCATTCCTTCCTTGTTGCTATTCCACCAATTCGCACTAAGCGTTTCCAAACGTCTTTAATAAAGCGCTCACAACCCTAATCTCTTCAAAGTTAGAGTGAACAGGCTCCTTCTGGGTAAGCTCGCTCCATCGTAGAGTTTGTCTCTCATCTCTGACCTAGACTAGAGTCCCACCAGTTCAGTTCAGTTTGATTGAAGAGTCCCTCGAAAAGTCCGACCGACTTTTCGAGGGACTCTACAATCATACTCGTTTTGATTTGATTAGAAACAAAGATGAAAGAAGCGAAGTGACATGCAAGCTAGACCTGAGCACCTCTTACAACTACTTGTGACACTCATCGCAGACTCAGTTGATTTGCTCTCCGTAACCGAGCAGGCGTTAGGCTGACTGTCCTCTGGAGCGGAGAGGAATGGAGCTGTGCTTGACGCGGAGCGAGGCAGCAAAGCTGATCGACGTAATTAGGCTGCATTTCCACCAGAGATGTGCGAGGTTGCATAGCGAAGAACAAATAAATAGAATCGCTTTATTTATCAAGCCAAGCTCAGCGCACGCGACTAAACAAACATATACCTCGGCACGCACTCTCGCACATCGCTGGTGGAAATGCAACCCGATGCGGAGCGGACTTGAGGACTGAACGAGTTCACGCGAAGAGTACGTAAATCGAGCGGGCGGTTTTTTCCGCTTCCCCGCTCCGCTGCCTCGCTACGCTTCCCGGAATTGAATGAATCTTTAAACTAGTCTACATTTATCCTTGTTGACTGAAGCGGAATGGAGATGTTATGCAATTCCATTTGTTAATATGGCTCGCTACGCTCGGCTCCTCTCCTGTGCGCTCGAGTGGATAGTCAGCCTTAGGTTCGGACAGATGCTATTCAAACTAAACTTTAATTAATTTGTAACTAGCTTTTGCCAGTGGTTTTGCCCACGGAAGGTCACTCGAAAGTAATAGGATCTAGGGCTAGCTGTTGATAAGGTGTTGTGGAGCTCGTCTACCACGTTTTAAAGCAATGTGCTAGTAAGGCAGCTTACAGAAATAACTTAACGGTGTGATCCTCTTCATTGTGAAATGGCAGAATGGCCTGTTGTCTTCGCCTATCTCAGAGGAAGCCTGACTGAAGTGTAAGTGTAAGCTGGTAGTGTACACATGGATATTAAGAATTGCCTTAAATTAATCTACTATACGGTTTGTAATAATAACATAATAATATGAAATGTACATGGGTGTTTATGTTTTCTAATGGGTGTGACATGTTCCAATATTAGCATAGGAGACTTCCTTAACACATAAATATTAAAAAACATCACCTCATCTATGCGTGATTTAATAAAAAAATATGTTATGTCACAAAGACGCACAAACGAACGATAAGATTACATGTTTATTAATAATATTGTTATCATGTAAAACTAGTTAGCAGCCCCTGCTTCACTCGCTGTGTTTTTGCAATGATCATTTATATCTAATGAATAGGTAAGTAGTTATACGAGTATTAGTAGGTGTGTAAGACATCCGTGTTTTGTCATCATCATTCGTCTAGTCTCCTCCCAACTATGGCGGGCTCACACCTGACTCGAAGCAGCTGAAGAACAAACACTCGTATGTTTTGGTAGTACTAAGTTAAAATTTGTTGTTTTATTTAAAACGTAAATTCCAGATGACATCATTTCAGCGTTGAAACGTGATAATAATATGATATCGTTATAATTATGGCATACTGGTTTCCACCCGCGACGTCGTCCGTGCCTACATTTTTCGTACAGCAAAAGTCGAATTCCTTTCATGACCATTTTTTTTAAACCCACCAGCGTTCCTCCATATGCCCTTTGCATTCCAGGCTCGTCCTCATCGGGCGCCGAGATACCCATCGCTCGCCGCCAGCAGACCCCCGCCTATAGCGACCAATCGCCCTGTGTCTCCCGACGCCCGGTGACTTCTTCCGTTGCGGTGGCTGGGGAGTGAGGTTTGCGTCTCCCTCACGTGTCCTGCCTCCTCCATTGCTCGCTTTAGGTGTTTGCTTCCCATGACGCTTCGGACCATGGATTGAACCAGGGCAGGTCACGAGAGCGCACCACCGCCAATCTCTTCTACGAGGACACGGCGGAGCTTTGCGCAAACAGGGCAGACCTGCACCGTATGCGGGCAATCCACACAGTGGTGACACCCGGGCTTGTCTTCCCGCCGAATCTGAAGCAGGTTCTTCCTGAAACAACTGTGTCCGCTGAGTACCTGCGTCAGGCGAAAGGTGAGGACGTCGTGGCGCCTCTCTGGCCACTCCTTAAAGTGGAGACTTATCGCCACAATAGTAACATCACCCTGCACTACGATTGTGTCAGTTTCTCACCGTGTCAGCTAAGGTGTCGTGAACAAAAGGTGCAAACAAACAAGATGGAATGAAAGCCCACAACACGCTCACTCCACCTCAGTTTACTCGATGAGTCGTTGACAAGCCGCACCCAGTCATGCGCTAAGATTGCCTTACTTATTTACACTTTAACCAAAATAATATCTATTTATTCATCCAAAGTAGAAAATCTCGATACAATTTAAATTAGATATTAACAAAGTAGGAAGACTCCAGGGGTCCAGCTAATAAATAAACTAGGGACTCCAGGATTTATCGTCGCATACAAGTAATAGCAGTTCTTGCATCAGGACTTTGGTCCTGGCTGTCATTTGTAGATCTTTGGCAAAGCACGTTAAGCCGTTGGACTTTCCGAGGCACGGCGGAAACTCGATACCTGTGTTAAGATGGTCACCCACCCATAGACCAACCTTGGCAAGCGTTGCTTAACCTTAAAGTTCGATCCGTGCGACTAGTATTCTTTGGCCACGAGCTCCTCACCGTGTAGCTGTCAATCTATTCAACAAGATGTAATGACAGCTGTTCACTCCATGCTCACTGCTCCTCAGTGTACCTACACGGAGAGATGTTGACAGCACAGACGCGCTGGTGGCTACTCAGCGAGCATGCGCTGTAATGAGTCTACGAGGATAATGTTTCACGAGGAAATAGCTTCTGATTTTGCGTTAGTGTTAGATATTCATGCTGGTGAGTGTACTAAGCGAATGCTGTCTATTTAATCGCCAAGGTAACCTTCCAGTATTGCCGGGACAGTCGCAGCTTTATCGTAGAACTAGCTGACCCACACAATTTTGTTTGCGACACAATTTTCATTACTGCTCCGCTTTTTTTGGTCCTAGTGCGATAATATAACTGAAAAGATTTTTCAAATCGGACCACTAGTTTCGTAGATCACGCGTTCAAACAAACAAACAAACTCTTCAGTTTTACATATTAAGTACTAGTCGACCCGTGCAACTTCGTCTGCTCCGCTCCTATTGGTATTAGCGTGATGATATATAGCCTATAGCCAGTGGCGTTCCGTAGGTGCAAGCCAGCATAGACCAGCATAGGTAATAACTGGTTAAAAAGAAAACACCATAATATAACTCATCGCTATCACGCCGACCCACTGCACCGTGATGTTTCTGTATTGAATTTGCTATAGTGATATTGCTACGTCTTTATTTCTTATATTATAACATAATAAAAATAGCTAAAACAGCTGAGTTAGTAGTTTATAACGTAAATGATATAAGAGAAACACACAAATAATCTATCTAACACTGAAAAAAATTCAAATCGGACCAGTAGTTCCTGAGATTAGCGCGTTTAAGCAAACAAACAAACTCTTCAGCTTTATATATTAGTAAAGAGAATAGATAGAAGTATAGATTTGCCATTTCATGATGTGGCTGAGGTTAGGCTAGGTTGAACGTGACCATTTGTGTCTATTTGTGAGAAGCGCGCGGTGGCCCATGGGTTACAATATAACTGAGTGAAGATTTAGTGTTTAAATCAGGCAAACAACAGCCTACCCATGTGCTTCATGTATTTTTCCATGGAATAGCCCTTAAGCAGGTTCAAGCTTTTAAATATCTGCGTCACATTGTGACTAGTGACCTCAAGGACGATGAGGACATCGAGCGGGAGCGCAGGGCTCTGGCGGTGAGAGCTAATATGCTCACCCGAAGGTTTGCACGATGCACGAGAGAAGTGAAAGTTACGCCATTCAAAGATTATTACCAGTCCTTCTACTCAAGTGGCCTAGCTGTGGGTGAGATGTACGCAGCGAGCCTACAGAGCCCCGCGCACTAAGTACCTACAATAATGCGTTCAGGATGTTGTTGGGTCTGCCGTGGCGGCGCAGCGCAACTGGAATGTCAGCTGAAGCGCGCACTGAAGGTTTCCAGGTCATCCTGGCCAGTAAAGCAGCTTCTCTTCTGGCCCGTATGCGGGGTAGCAACAACGGCGTTCTGAACGCAATAGCTGTATGTGTGGCGAGTGCAATATCTTGTGCAGGTGTGGCGAGTCGTAGCAAATAATAATGTTTAATGGACTAGGTTTAGGTTTCTATGGGTCTATGCCACCCGAAATAAAGTTATTATTATTACTACGAAATAACCATCCATTTTGTGAAATGCCACTTCATGAAATGGCCAATTCTAAGACAGTAACATTATTTTGTCTAATCTTTGCCCGGAATATCTCCTGTATCATGGGTGCGTTTAAAATCATATAAACTCACATACACCAACTGCTAGACCTGGAATAACTGTCTGGAAGCCATAAATATGTGCTCCTTGCAGGAATCGAACCCGCGCAGCACAGCAGCCAATCGGTCAACCACTGCGTCAACCATAGCAAATTTTTTGTTTCTCAAAATACGCTCTTGTAGAATAGGTTCCTCGACTATAAAAATACTCATACAAACCGTTCAAGCTAAGAACATTTGAAGTTTATCGTGTAAGTATATCGAGGTAGTTTACCCTAAATACCTACATGTTTCACACTTGATCTAAATATAAGAGAAAACTCATTTTTTTTTTCATAAGCTTTCTAAATTATAAAGTAAATACGTACCCACTTTTTGTCAGGCGTTTCAATAAACTTCACCCAAACGGTACTTGGTAGTACACATTGTTCGATGGCCGCCTTGCTTGTTGAGTATCGGTATGTGATGCTAGCTGACTGAATCACTACGATGCGCTCTGCTCGCTCAGCCGGTCCGTTTTAACTAAATCTCGCCGTGTAAACTTAGGAGTGAACTGTCTTTCCATCTTGTTTGTATGGACGGACAGCTTACTTCGTGTTCACTGCACCTAAGCCAACGTGGTGAGATGTGTCCTGAGTCGCGCTATAGATCACGCTAATCGGTCACTACCATATCTATGTTATTACGAACGAGCTTTTATTTAGTTTCAACAGACCATTTTTACTGACGAGCTTCAGCCGGCAGTTTCGCCCGCATGAACGTAAAAAATTATCCCAACAGAACATATTCCACGGATGAAAAAATCCTAAAACCTATTCCAGGATATGGTCAACTATTGTGCCAAGTTTCAACCAAATCCGTTAAAGCTTTTTAGTCATGACGAAGTAACAAACAAACAAACTCACTTTTGCAGTTGAAATATTAAGATAAGGAAATATTAAGATAAGTTTCTAACAGTGTTTTAATAGGTAAGTAGGTAGGATGAAATTTCTACTTTCCTGTGTTTTTTTTTCCTGATGGTAATTGATGATGCGGTCGAAGATGAACGTTTGCCTAGAAGTAACCGATTCACTCTTGACTTAAAGTCTCCCAGGTTATAGCTATCTGGAAACACAAACTCTGGCAGGGAATTCCGCTCCTTAGCTGTACGCACTATTGAATGTGTTCCCAAATCGTTTTGTGCGTGTTAGTAGGATGTCGACCATGTACCGGTGGCGCATTGCCGTGCGTCTTATGATCTGAAGATGGAACGAGCTGGCCGAATTAATTTATGCAATTACGTCGCACACTCCCCAAAATCCAACCGGTAGAAAACCGACAAGCCAGTAACTCGGCGTCGATGCTCAAGACTTTGGAGCTTCGACTCGACGAGCCTATCTTTACCAACAACAACAACATCATTTCGAGGTCTGTTTAGGTACTTAGTTTATAATAATGAACGCTTTTTTTAGGCACTACGTAGACGAATGATTGTACACGAAACTGCCCCGCATGACGAGAACCTCGTGAAAGCCGAGAAAGATAAACAAATCAACTTGGCTCGCGAGGTTGTCGACATGTGGGAAGTGGACTCCGCAATCATTGTACCGATAGTCGTGACAGCCAACGGCTTAATTGCCACGAGCCTCGACCAACACTTTAGGAGGCTCTCGTTAGGCAGCTGTATCAAGGGCTTGATTCAGAAAGTGGTACTTCTGGACACGGCTCGCATTGTTAGGAGGTTCCTCTCTCTGGAGCCCTGACCGCCGGTAGCTTGGACCCTGTTCCCGATACCGGTGGGCTACTAAACTTTTGCACAAGCTTGAAACACTTGGGATAAGAGGAGAACAACTTCTACTATTTTCTGATTATCTCAGCAATGTGTTAAAATTGGTCAGCATACAAGCTCTGAACTAAAAATAGTAGTTTTGGTAGTCCACAAGGTAGCATCTTTTTTTTAAGGATGGGAAATCATCAAATGGCTCCTCCTGCTTTGTGTAAACCAGAAGGGAGTGTTAGACTCTTACTGACTAAAACCCATCTGTGTTCCTCCTCGTGCCCTTTGCGTTCCAGGGTACGGTGCCTCTTTCGAACGAAGTCCGTAGCCCTTGCATCTTGGGCCCTACGTTATTTTTATCTATACATATTAATGAGCTATGCAGCCTCTCACTCCAAAATGGTCTTATAATATCTTATGAGAATGCACCGCTCTGTTATTTTCAGCTAAATCTAAAGTTGAGGTCTATTAATGTGCTCAAAATTGTTTTAACATTGTGTTTAATTGGCTCCGTAATAATCTCCTATCATTAAATGCAGATAAAACCAATTACTTTTTATTTACAATGAGAAATACAAACATACCGCTAACTAATCTAAACATTCGCGCACATAATTGTTGCACGTATGCTGACATCGCATGTTCTTGCCCCACTTTAGCTAAAGCTGACCATTTAAAATATCTAGGTGTCACCATTGACACAAATTTAAATTTCCGTTAATGTTTTACTGTGTACGAGAATTCGCAAATTAATATATGTTTTTAAAAATTAACGGAACGTAGCCAACTTCAAATTGATAAAACAGGTTTATATAGCTTTGTGTCAATCCATTCTTACATATTGCATAACTACTTGGGGTAGTGCAGCAAAAACAATTTTGCTCCCGTTAGAACGTGCTCAAAGAGCAATACTGAAGGTTGCTACCTTCCGCCCTTTTAGATTTCCTACGCATCAATACACCTACACAGCATGTAAGGTGCTTACAGTACAGCAATTATTTATTTTAAACACAGTACTACTCCAGCACACTGCACTTCCTTTGACCCTGTTCCTTCTGACAAGAGAAGGAAGGACTTGGTTTGCATAAAGCCTCAAACTAAGCATGCGTTTGCTAATCGTTTTTATCTGTTCTTGGGACCTTTTCTGTATAATAAGCTCAACAAGGTACTAAGTTTCTACAGTTTAAGGTATAAAAAATGTAATAAAGAGCTATCTGAATATTTAAAGACACTACATTACACAGACACAGAACAACTTCTAGCAATTTTGGCATGATGATATTTGATCCCCTCGTAAGTGTTTACTTTTGTATCATTACATAGGCTTAATTTTAAATATTAAGATACCATTATGCTTTTTCTCGTAGTTCTTAAAAGATTTTTTTATATAGATTAACTTTAAATTGTACTAGACCTAAGTAGTGGATTGTAAAGTGATGGCCTGAAACACTGGTTTAAATTAACCTAAATCGGGCTGGTCGCTACCTAACGTTGCAATTCCGAACAACCATTACTTGCACCTATAATAATATCTTAGTCTTAGTTTATTTTTAGGCACCATAATTGATGGATAACTTATAACTGTTGGTTACATGTACACCTTTTGTAAATGTTTTATTTGAATAAATTATTATTACTATTTTATATTTTTAAATGTTTTTATATTTTTTTGATTTTTTTTTTCAAAAATTTATAAATGTAATTTGTAGGAATATTTATTGAATAAAGGAAATAATAATAAAACTTTAATTCAGGCCAAGGTACCCATATATATGTTAGTATTGACTTAAAAACTATCTTAGTATATTAACAATTATGTAACTATCCTAAACAATAATTAAAATCTTCTGGGAACATCTAACAGGAACAAGTATCTCCCATACAAGTGTCCCATCAGGTGTCCCTCAGTTTTGCTGACAACAACTCAAGAGACTGTTACCGCTGCCACGCACACGACGCAACATACCTGATGCGCTACAAAAACGTGGCAGCGACAATAATATCCTAAATGCGTTGTTGTACTGTACGCGCAGGGCATTGTACGCTTTCTGTGTGTATCTAGTCCACAGGCTGCAGGTGTAAAATGATTGGCAACATGCCTTAAATAAAGTTATCTTGACGTTCAAGTCGCATCTTGCAAACCTGCGTGCCAGCATATTACAACTTACGGTCAATGCCCTGCGCTCTCTCTCGATCGTAACCTAGTGACCAAGGTTATTAATCCGCGTTACTCTGTTTAATGTAGCACCATCTAGCGAGACTGATGGCACTACACCATACGTCTTATTTCCTGCCTTGAATAGCAGGAGTTCGCTCTTCTTCGCATTATACCTCACAGATGCTAACAAGTTTCCTGAGGGCACCGATCGATGGACTCAGCAGCACCATGTCGTCTGCGTAACTGAGATTGATAAACGACACTCCATCTATCATGCGTCCGACACCCGTACTGCTGAGTTCATCAATCAGCTTATTCATATAAACATTGAACAACTTGGGCGAGGTCAACCCATCCTGCCTCACCCCACATTCAAGTATATACTCATTGGAGTTAGCACCTAACCATCGAACACAGTTGGTTTGATTACCAAAATTTAAACATTTCTATTATTTTAGTTGGTATAGGATCATTACCGATGACCCTCTTGGCTCATTTCTCAATTGACTCAAGGGCATCAAGCTGGTATCTAGCAGATCCGTCCCATAGTTGAGAGCAGTACTCCATTCACAAACAAACATGCGCTTGATAAAGTTCGAGCAGCTGTTCCGGCGTGAAGTACCGTCTCACTTTTGCTAGGATCCCCAACTTTCTGGCAGCCGCTTGAGCCTTTGCCTCTATGTAGGGCCAAATAGAGGATAGATGTTAACGTTACACCAAAAAGCTCAAGTAATTTGGTTATCGGCACGGTAACACCTCGGTAAGATGGAGCTAGGTAGAATTGTCTCCTTTTAGCGGAAAAAAGACACGCTTGGGTCTTAGCAACATTGAACCTGACCAGATTAGCATCGCTCCATTCAGAGACAGCCTGTAAGGGTTTTACACGCGACTACGTACGCGCATATCCCGAAAAGGCATCAACTCTGACTAGCTGAGATTCTTAGGAAACACGTAACGTATCTTCATGCATGAACATTTGACTTAAAAGAAAAAGCAATTATTTCGTGAAACCAGAGATACAGACAAAAAATGTAACTTTAAGTATGTGTGGGTCAAGCACTCGTCCGTGAAACGGATAACCTCTATAGCGCTGGCAATACGCTCGTCAGAAGATATCAAAAAGATTAAACCCGGTCCTCGCTCCTCCATCGGTAATAATACACAACAGTCTGAAAATTATATGTCACAGTTACAGTAATTTGTTCTCTAAAGCTTTACAATTTAATTTAATTTTTCTTTTATAATAGGGTAGAAACTCATAATTTATGTATAAAGATAGTAGTTATTAATACAATTAGCCATGTTGTCATGTTTTGGACGTTGGGTCATTCATGGGTACATATTTACTTATGTAGTACATAAGTATTTGTTATTACACTATTCTCTACTTTTACATTTCTTATCTCTTAGATGTTTTCATACTCTTTTCGGAAGTAATGCATGTCTTTATTTTTTTTCGAGTATACTTTTAAATCAGTATTTTCTTAATGTTGGATAACTTAACAGTCTATTATCAGAACTGCAGGGAATACGAACGTTTATGGGACGCCTGTTTGGGCGCCTACTTTGAGGAAGCGACCTGCCCGTTACCTCAATGCGTCCCAGAGGGTTATGGCCATCCGGCTGGCCCGGGGATACCGTACGGTCTCTGGCGAGGCGGCGAAACTCCTTGCTGGACTGCCGCCATGGAATCTGGAGACGAGAGCCCTCGCACTCATTTACGAGTGGCGCGTGGACGCGCAACGCTAGGGCGAGACTCCTCTGCCGCGGCAAATCGCAGCAAGGCGAACGGAGCTCCGGCAGGATCTCATGGCGGTATGGAGACAGCGACTGTCGCAACCCAGCGCTGGGCATGTCACAATCCAGGCAATTAGTCCCCTCTTTGAGGAGTGGCTGGAGCGGCGCCACGGCGTCCTCACCTTCCGCCTGACGCAGGTACTCACCGGACACGGTTGTTTCGGGAGATACCTGTTTCGGATTCGGCGGGAGGATACGCCCGGGTGTCAACACTGCGAGGACCGCCCGGAGGATACGGTGGAGCATACGGTGGAGGTCTGCCCTGCCTGGGCGGAGAACCACCGGGTCCTCGTTGAGGCGATCGGCGGCGGCGACCTCTCGCGGCCGGCCCTGGTTCAATCTATGGTCCGGAGCGAAGAGGCATGGGAAGCGATCAACTCCTTCTGCGAAACAGTAATGCTAGCAAAGGAGGAGGCCGAACGTGTGAGAGAGAAGGAAACCTCACGACCCAGCCGCCGCAACAGAAGAAGACGCCCCGAACTTCGGGAGTCGCAGGGCGATTTCCGGCCACCGTAGGCGCGGGCCTGCGGACGGCGAGCATTGGGTGGCTCGCTGTCCGATCAGAACCAGGCCCGGGTCGGCGGCGCGCTGTGTTCCACACGCGCCTCAAGGAGCTGTCAGCATGGGAGACGGGGCCCGCTAGGGCAAGTGCCTGCCGGGGTGCGGAATCCGTTCGAAAGAGACGCCGCAGCCCTGGAACGCAAAAGGCATTAGGAGGAGCACGGATGGGTTTTAGTCAGTAAGAGTCTGACACTCCCTTCCGCCTCGCCCAGAGCGGAAGGAGTCATTTGATGATTTTCCATCCTTAAAAAAAAAAGGGAATACGAACGAAACTTAATATCTTGTACATGAATATTTTAAGTAACTGTTATGATATAATCATTCTAATTAGGCTTTTCGGAAACTTCATTTCCTATCTACATGCACGAACATCTCACTTTGAAAAATCAAAATATTATTTCGTGAATGCCGAGATGCAGCAAAAGCGAATAATTATCGGTTTTAATGGGTTAGACACGGAACCATCCTCATTCGTGAGAAGTCGTTCGTAGTTCGGGAGCTAAGTCATTCGCAATCAAGGACCCAACTTCTATTTGTTTTCCATTAAGGTCAAGCGACTTAATTCTCATCAGACTCCAGTTTCTTGAATGGAAAAGGATCAGACACACACTGTCGAAATTCATGAAGACAAGGCGGGGAGCCAGCTACCAGGCAGATGAAGCCAAATTTTCATGTTAGAAGAACACACAATATTAGAAACTTTTTTGTCTTTATGTCAATCCTTTTTCCGTCTTTACGTCTTAGCAACATAAGTACCTTCAGTTGCCCGAAAAACCAAAATACAGGAGACCCTGACGTTATTGGTTGCACAAATACGGAACCCAAACCTACCGCGACTTGTCGGAACAAATTTTTGAAGACCATTTAAAACACGTGGTGAAGAAGATATTTGATAAACCTATAAGAACGCATAAAAGCCGAACTGATTTAATTTAAGAGGATAGATCCGCTCAACAGGGAGTCGAAGCGAAAGAGTTCAAATATTCCGAAGCGTTTCAGACGCTGGCCAAGCAGTAGATGTGTTACTGAATTAGCCTTGAATCAGGGTGTTTGATGGAATCATCGAAAATTCGGAGACAGAGCTCGTAAATGCACAAGTAATCACAAGTCTGCATTAGGAACGGGAAATGATACAAGCATATTGTTGTATATTTTGAAAGTATTTTTGTTGGTTAGCTTTATATTACATTGTGCTATTGCAATATGAGTCATGTAGCCTGGTTTAATGAAATTAAATGTTATTTGTATTTTTATCATTTATTTCATTACTAGCTGATCTGCGCGGCTTCGCTCCCGTCAACTGGCTACCCTACCTACCTACCTCCTTACCTCCCTACCTACCCAACCTACCTCCCTACCTACCTACCTGTTTTTTTTAATATTTCAATACTTATTATGCTATTCCGGACAAAGACTAATCCAAAAACACAAACATCATGAAAATCGGTCCAGCCGTTCTTGAGTTATAAGTGTTCGAACAAACCCGACTTTATTTTATATATTAATTAAGATTTACACACAACACACCTGGGCCCCAAGTCTGCTATTACAATAGTGTCAGAATGGTCGATCACTGATCTCATAATTGTTGATTTTGATAAGTTTGGTAATCTACTAACATAATAGTGTCATTATGACTTTCCAATGATCAATCACTGACACTCCACTGAACGAAATGGCATAAAATGGTAATCTCTTACATAATGACAAATGAATGACAGACGTATGCATTAATCTGCTAAAATTTTGACAGTTCCATCGATCAGTGACCTACCATTAGAACGTAATTGTGTAGTCATTGCTTTTCCAGTCACTGCGCCCTGTTTGCTACCCACAGCCCATCTTCCGTGACGGCACGAAAACTCGCGGGCTACCCGATATGCAGCGGTGAAGATGGTGGCGACATCTTGCGTTACACAACGGCGCTTATCGATCTGCGCGCGCAACCCGGTCGCGAATGTGGTTAATCATCATCATGTGCAAAGAGTACCTACCTACCTACAATACATTCTGGACTTTGAGTGGACTAGAGGAGTGGCGGGTCTGATTTTCCTATCCATTACCTATCCTATCTCGGTCTGTGCTTAATATTCGTGATGTGTTCCTAGTTGTTGAGCGGCGGTGCCCAGCTGGTGTGATAACCCGACGCCGTGAGTTTTAATCTCGCGGGCCTGAGCGGGCGGCTCGGGGCGCAAGTCCACATCACACAGGAAGGATTACAGTGAGTACTCTTGCGTTCTTATTTTCCCTTAAAATGAGCGAAGCTAAGATGTCAGAACTTCTTAAGAAAAGAGCAGTAGTCAAAGGTCGGTTAACGGTTTTTGAAAATTATATTAAAAGATGTAAATGCCCATTAGATGACCAACAAGTATTAGAGTTACAGTTACGCGTAGATAACCGTTCGAGTTTATTAAGTAATTTTACCGAAATACAAAGTTTAATTCAAGAAAACACGGACGAGCTCGACCTTCCAAAACTGTTGGAAGACCGAGACCGTTTCGAAGAGCAGTACTTTAGGACAATAGCTTGTGCCAAACTCTTGCTGCAGAAGGAGGTACCTGTAAATAATAATAATGTAGTCGTTAAAAGTAAAATGTGTGTTAAGTTACCGGACATTAAGATACCTACCTTTGACGGTTCGTACGATAGCTGGTTGGAGTTTAAGAGTTCTTATTGTAGTATGATCCACGAGCGTGAGGACTAAGATTGCATTCAAAAATTTCATTATTTGCGATCGTCCCTTACGAATAATGCATCGCAGGTAATTAGTGCATTGGAGTTTATGGCCGACAATTACACTCACGCATGGGAGCTTCTAGTAAATAGGTACAATAACCTACGGCTATTGCAACACAACCATGTAAAGTCTCTCTATACGATTCCTTCAATACATAAAAAATCTGCTTCACAACTTAGAAAATTGATAGACACTGTTCTACGTAACCTACGTGCGCTTTCCTCACTGGGGGAACAAACACATGCGTGGGACACTTTAATTGTTTATTTGGTTGTGTCTAAATTAGATCCCACTACCGAACGCGAATGGGAAGAGTATCAAGGTACGCTTTATAATTCTAACACTAAACCGCCTTTCGTTAAGTTAGACGAGTTACTCAAGTTCCTAAAGGACAGGGCAGACATGTTAGACATTATCAAATTAAACCAAAGTAAACATTCTCACGAAAAGAAAAGTAGTGAACAAATAAATAATAACAAAAAACAATCTACTCATAATTACGTCGCTACGAACATTGGTGATAAAAATAATAATAAAAACTCGAAAACGAGCAAGCGTGGTCCACACGCGCGGACCGTGCGATGTGTTAAGGTCACCTTATCATTCACCTTATGCGTGTTCTAAATTCATTAACCCACCAATTCAAGAGAGTATTAACTTTGTAAGTACAACAAATATTTGCAAAAACTGTCTGCGGTCAGGTCATGCTGTGCAGGAATGTACGTTTGGCCCGTGTAGGTTGTGTCATCTTGAGAAACACAACAGTTTGCTTCATGTTGACGGAGACAGCGTGAACGTATCGGTAGGTGCAAATAATACGCAGTCGCAGCCGGTAACCAATAACGTTTCTACTGTTTCAATTTCGTTACATTCATCAGCTGATAGTACCGACTCGCTATGTAAACAAACGTCTTCCATGTTACCTACGGTCCTACTGTCCACAGCTCTGGTGGATATTGCAGATAATTATAATGAGTATCACACCGCAAGCGTGCTTCTTGAGACCTTGCTTCTTGAGGCTACCATTAAGTCAACAGTGTTTTTTTAGAAAGTCTTTATGCGATAAACTAAATGCAAGTTTAATACAGTCCAATTGTCAAGTTACGGGTATAGGCCATTCGATCGCGAAGTCTACAAAAATATTATTACGTTCGAAAGATAAGCGTTATCATACTAATATTGAATGTTTAGTGTTGCCGTGTATGACTAATAAGTTACCCGTATTTTATTTAAATATAAATAATATTAGTATTCCATACAATATTCAACTGGCTGACTCCACCTTTCATTCGCCGTCGGATATTGATATCCTGATAGGTGCGGATAGGTTTTGGGATTTATTAATTGATGGTAAAATTAGGTTGAAAAATGGACCTTATTTGCAAAATACGAAGCTAGGGTAGATAATTTCTGGACCTTTGTATAATACAAATAATGGCTTGCGCATTAATCAGGTTCAGTGTAACTATTCGCAAACATTAGATGCAAAATTAAAACGATTTTGGAAACTCGAAGAGATTCCCAACGCCGGGAATATCCTTAGTCCTGACGAGCAAAAGTGCGAGAATATTTTCGTTGAAACGACAACACGTACTCAGGAAGGTAAATTCTCTGTGCGTATTCCCCTTAAGGAATCGCCTACGGTTCTCGGAGAAAGTTACAGTGCGGCTGAAAACGTTTGTTGTCGCTTGAACGTAAGTTCACTCGTTTTCCCGAATTTAGGGAAAAATATATTAATTTTATGAATAAATACGAAAGTCTCGGTCACATGAGTCGCGTGAATACATACGGGTCACCTCACTATTTCTTACCTCACCACGGTGTAATAAACGAAAACAGTAGTAGGTACCACCAAATTACGCACGGTGTTCGATGCTAGCGCAGTGACATCTACAGGCAAGTCGTTGAACAGTATACAGTTTATTGGGCCGCCGCTTCAGAACGACATTTTTTCCATCTTATTACGCGTTAGGCAGTATAAATACGTAGCATGTGCCGACGTAGAAAAAATGTACCGTCAAATTATGGTTCAGCCAGATCAACGTGACTTACAGTTAATTCTGTGGCGTAAAAATCCGTCGGACCCAATAGGTAGGTATCTATCGCCTTAACACCGTGACGTACGGCACTGCATCGGCGCTTTATCTGAGCATGAGGTGTCTGAACCAACTGGCGCGTGAATGTGAGGATGAACAGGTAGCTACTGTGATTAGGGATGAATTTTACGTGGATGATGTGTTGATAGGTAATGATGACTTAAATAGTTTATTTGACATGTGTGATAAGGTCACCAATAGGTACGTTAAAATCCGCGTGTCTTCCATTACGTAAATGGACATTTAATTTGGATATCACTGCCCATGATATATCAAAAAGATTGTCATTGGGAGATCAGTGTCAAAATAAAACTTTAGGTATGGGGTGGTTTAATAAAAATGATGAATTACACTTTACATCACAAGTAAATCATAATACCACGAACCCATTAACTAAACGTAGCATGTTGTCAGTGATAGCGCAGGTGTACGATCCGTTAGGTATATTGACACCAGCAATAATAATAGCAAAAATTGTTATGCAAAAGTTATGGTTGTGTAAAATAAATTGGGACAAACGAGTTCCTAATGATGTCGTGTTATCTTGGGATAAATTCATTAGTACCTTACAATGTTTACATACATTAGATACGCATTCCGCGTTGTGTAATGAGTTCGCACTCACAATACATAGAATTGCATATTTTTAGTGACTCTTCTAAGTGTGTACGGCGCATGCGCGTAAGTGCGTACACATTCTGATAACTCAGCTGTTACTTGTAAGTTACTGTGTGCCAAAAGCAAAGTTGCGCCTTTAAAACCGACTAGTATACCCCGTCTAGAATTATGCGGGGCATTGACCGGCGCACGTTTATACAGAAAAATAATTCACTCATTACGTTTGACCTTTCATAAAGTTTTCTTTTGGACAGATTCAACCATTGTCCTTGGGTGGCTTCGAATGTCACCTCACTCGTTGAAGACTTTCGTTCAAAATAGAGTAGTAGAGATAAATGAACTTACAAGCAATGCTATATGGTCGCATGTAGGTACTAAAAATAATCCCGCGGACATAGTCTCACGCGGTGTCAGCTTGGACACACTCAGTGAATGTAGTCTGTGGTGGAACGGTCCACCATTGTCACCATTGGTCATGAGCTGATGGAGTCACAGCAGGCCACAGTCTCCCACTCTGACTACGCCACTGACCTACCGGAGTTAAAACCACATACTACAGCAATGGTTTGTGACGTCACACAAAATAAAATTATTAATTTTGAACGGTTTTCTTCATATAATCGTATAAGGCATACAGGTGCATATGTATTGCGTTTCATTCATAACGCACACACACAACGACACGACCGCATTATAGGGCTTTTATCAGTGAATGAGTTGCGTGCGTCAACGCAAATGTCAATAACATATTTTTAGATAAACATGATATAATAAGAGTAGGCGGACGCTTAAGTAACTCGCCTAGCTTCGAGTATAATAAAAACATCCTAGCCTATTATGCTGTAGACATCTCACATTATTATTGTTTCAGCATTTTCATGATTAACTTCTCCATGCTGGTCCCCAACTGCTACTGGCTACCATGCGTGAGAGTGTGTGGCCATTAGGGGGAAGAAATTTGGCCAGAAAGGTAGTTCATCAGTGTGTCCGCTGCACGCGACTGAGGGGAAAGACTGTTTCTCCAATCATGGGCAACTTGCTTGCGGAGCGTTTAGAACCAGGGTTTCCTTTCATTCGCTGTGGGGTTGACTATGCTGGACCCGTATCTGTACTGAACCGCAAAGGTAGGGGGGCTAAACTTGAAAAGGGGTATATATATACCCCTTTTGTGTAAGCCGTGTAGCTGAACTACGAACAGCGACGGACTCTGTGCAGCGAGCCTTCTCCAAAATCTGTCCGCTTCCGGTGCCATCGGCGAGTGGTGGTCAGGATACCAGCGAAGTCGACGCCACAGGCGCACACCCACCGTGCAGCGACGCATCTAATTAGTTTGGAACCCAGAGGATTCCAAGGCGGCCGGCATGTTCGCTACCCACAACCCATCTTCCGTGACGGCGCGAAAACTCGCGGGCTACCCGATATGCAGCGGTGAAGACGATGGCGACATCTTGCGTTACACAACGGCACTTATCGATCTGCGCGCGCAACCCGGTCGCGAATGTGGTTAATCATCATCATTCTGTTCAATCGTTCTTTTTCTTGTATAAAATATATTCGATTTCAAAAACTTGTAGTACTAATTGATTGTCCTTGGAGTAAATGCATTAGAAGAAATATCTTTCCAGTATTTTATTTCAATTCAAATCCTAGTAGACGCCCAAACAACACCTATGAACGAATTATACACTGAAAGAAGAGCATAAGGGTTTAAAAAAAAACAGCCAAGTGCGAGTCGGACTCGCACACGAAGGGTTCCGTACGATAAACCTTAATTTTATTTGTTGTTATAAGGCAAAAGAAATACACAATCTGTTAAAATTTCAACTGTTTACCTATTATGGTTCTCGAGATACAGCCCACTGACAAACAAACGGACGGACGGACGAGCAGCGGAGGCTTTAGTAGTAGGGTTCCATTTGTTCGGAACTCTAAAAAACTCAAAAGGTTCCACATAATGTAGAACTTTGGGCACCACTTCGACGTGATGGCTGATGACCCTGTTGTAATATTGCATAACTAGCTGACGCCCGTTGCTCCACCCGCGTGAATGTCAAAAATCTGTCTAATATCCCAAGGAAACATACCCCCGGGATAAAAAGTATCCTTTTTGTTATGCCAGACTATGACTTTAGTACCAAATTTCATCAAGATCCGTTTAGCCGTTCTGACGAATTGAAAAAAAAATCCAGCCATCCATCCGAACATACAAACTTTCGCATTTATAAAACATACTAGCGAGTAGCCCCGGCTTCGTACGGGTGCAAATTTTATACTAAAACCTTCCTCGTAAACCACTTTATCTATTAAAAAATCTGGTGCCTAGTTTTAAAGATCTAAGCATACATAGGGACAGACAGACAGCGTTTGCGACTTTGTTTTAAACTATCTAATGATTGCAACTACCAGCGGCAAAAAATATCAGTCTTGAGGGATATAAGGTGCACGACTTTAGTCTTTCTGCTCGAGTCAGTCTGCAACAGCTTCAGCAATATTCAACCTTTGACACTGATTTCACCTTAACTT
Source organism: Lacanobia oleracea (assembly GCA_950371165.1). NCBI lineage: Eukaryota > Metazoa > Arthropoda > Insecta > Lepidoptera > Noctuidae > Lacanobia > Lacanobia oleracea. The sequence goes on along the minus strand of OX493411.1, from coordinate 18,160,220 downwards.
GGCTTGGATGTACTGGAAAAGGGATGTCTGTGGTGCCAATCGTACTATATACGAACATGGTGGACAATGCATCCTCGCTTTCAGGAGCGGCATTTGCTTGTTGCAGTTGCGTCACCATTGACTCTTCTTTCTCCTTGACCAGAGCCAAGCTGTTGTTGCTAAATTAAGTGGTTTTAGGAACCAGCGTCTCAACACTTAATGCTGCACTATCAGTGCTTAGTGACGGTGCATTATATATTCCAATACAATCCGAAGCAGTGTTTATCGGAGAACTACAGCAGACGCGTAAAGTTGTCTTCGTATGTTTCTTGCTGAAGTATTTTTCTATCTAAATTGCACGAATTCAATCATAATTAAACAGCTTGTTTATTTAGTAAAATATTTTTATATACCTACCTATACATTTTCAATCACGCAATTGATTTAATAATGAATGACACAAGAGTTTTTGACGTGTCATGTCGAAATCAATGTACATTTCGAGTGGTCCCGACCACTCGTTGAATCCGGCGTGTATAACAAAGCATCTCGCAGGCATTTCCTGCGTAATTTACCAAAATCGACATTGCGAGAACAGCTCTACACCATTTTACGCTAGAGATGAGATAGTTACGAGTGAAAACTCGCGCGCGGGATTTGCGAGAATCGCCTTCCTATTAGTATTAAGTCTCTCACATGTACAATAATAATAATTAAGCAGGCTTATGTTAGCAGGTAGGTCAGGAAAATAAAACATTTTGAACTTTAGTTAATCTTGTTTTCTTTATTTATCCAACTTGTCGAGGCCATATCGAACCTCTTCACTAGAACTTTATCACCCTTTCTCTTCAACACTTTCTCCAACAGGTATTTAATTTTTTGCAGTTCCTGTTCATAAATGCCATCAAAGATTTGTTGTTTACTTCCATTTTGCAAATGATAAATCACCGGATTGGTGTTATTTATTTTCACCACTTGAAATATCTCTGAACTGTAGTTTCCGGTATAAGTCCGCTTTTTTCAAGGGCACACCCTTGAAAAATGTGGACTTATCTGCTGATACACACATAGTCACCACATGAATATAATACACCACATAATACGAACTAAATCAAAAGATGTATGTAGTTCATATTTTGATACGATTGTAAACAGTAGATAAAAGGTCATTACCGTTAGATTGTTTCACGGTCACTGGGGCAGCCCGATAGTACGACGTATTTTATTGTTATAATAATAAAATAAACTTTTATTTCGGGTGGCATACAAAAGAGATGTGTGTTTAGTCAACATTTAAATAACAGGATTATGTGGAGTGAGCGGGATTTGGCGCAAATTAGGCTGTACAATACTGAGTGTCATAAACGTCTGAGATTAATTGATTTTCCTATGCAATTACGCGATTGTTGTGACCATTGATTTAAATCATAGACGTGTTATTGATAAATTGTATGGGCAAATCGTTGCTGCTTTATGTGAAATAGACATGTTGCCGACGCACACAGGCGTGCTAGGGATAAATATATTTTATGGACGAGTTACGGGCCGTTATTATGACGAATTGTGCGAGTCGAAACGAATATTTAAATCTCGGTTGAAGTGGTGCCAGGACCAAGAGCAAAAGATAAAAATGGATATCCTCGCATCAAATCATTTGAATAAAGACTTTCGTGGGTTTTGGAAAAACACGAATACACTCAATCATAAGCCTAGCGAGCCTGTGTGCGTCGACGGTGTGAGTGATGCGCAGGGAATAGCTGAACTGTTCAAAGCTTAATTCGAGATAAAGTCGTCCTTGGGACCATCGCAGGCGGTGATCGATGTTGAGCCCAAAGGAGAATTAGTCAGGGTCACTGCCAGAGACGTTGCGAGGAGGAGCTCGTGGCTAAATAATAACAGCCGCACGGGTCGATCTTGAAGGTTAAGCAACGCTTGCCAAGGTTGGTCTGTGGATGGGTGACCATCTTAACATAACGAGTTTCCTCCGTGCCTCGGAAAGCACGTTAAGCCGTTGGTCCCGGCTGTCATTTGTAGATCTTTGGCAGTCGTTACGGATTGTCAGAAGCCAGTAAATCTGACTCCAGTCTTGCCAAGATGTACCGTGTTACCCAGTTAATGGGTTGTGGAGGTCTGGTAGGCAGCCGCTCCACGTAAAACACTGGTATTCAGCTGAATCCGGTTTGACTGGAAGCCGACCCCAATTTAGTTGGGAAAAAGGCTAGGCAGATGATGATGACTGCCAGAGACGTTGCGACTGTCGTCCAGTCAATGTCAAGGGGGAAGTCTCCTGGCCATGATGGGCTCAGCATCGAGCATCTTCACTTAACGCGTGCTTTGGCTTTACTTTACAATCTTTGTCTAAGTCATGCGTATCTACTCCCAGATATGTTAAAAACAATTGTTGTGCCTATTGTTAAAAATAAAACTAGACTATTGACTGATAGGAATAACTATAGACCTGTTTCACTGGCTACGGTTGTGGCTAAGGTTGACAGCGTGCTCAATGCGCAATTAAATGAACACATTAGATTGCATGACAACCAGTTTGGGTTTCGACCTGGGCTATCTACCGACAGTGCTATTTTGGACTTTAAGCACGCCGTGGAGTACTACACATGCTGTAGCACCGCGGTTTACGCCTATTTCCTCGACCTTTCATACGATGCTCTGTGGAAAAAGCTTAATGATGCGAAGCTACCACCTGAAATAGTAAATATTTTTAAGTTTTGGTACGGGAACCAGGTCAATAGTGTCAGGTGGGACGGGGCGTTGTGAAGTCCATATGGTCTTGAGTCAGGTGTGAGGCGGGGGGGTCTGAGTTCTCCTACACTCTTCAACCTGTATGTGAAACAGTTGATTGTGGAGCTGAGTAGCACCATAGTCGGATGTTATTTTGATGGCATATGTGTCAACAACATAAGCTATGCGGATGATATGGTGCCGCTCAGTGCTTCAGTCTGTGGCCTGAGGAAGCATGTGAGAGATACGCCAGTGCTCATGGCCTGTTGTACAACGTACAAAAGCGTGTCGTTATGGTCTTTGGGGCTAGTGGGAAATGTCCAGAAACGGTACCCCCAATAAAGTTGAATGGTGTACCGTTATCGAGAGTGCACTCTTTCAAATACCTTGGGCATGTCTTGTCTTGAGAGGGAGCGAAGGGCGCTGTCGGTCAGAGCGAATATGATTGCCCGCCGGTTTAAGCGTGTTTCTACGGAGGTTAAAAAAACACTTTTTAGAACCTTCTGTTCCTCGATTTACACCTGTAGCCTGTGGGTACATTTTACGCAAAGATCATACAGTGCCCTTCGCGTTCAGTATAACAATGCATTCAGGGTGTTGATGGGGCTGCCTCGCTTCTGTAGCGCATCAGGGATGTTTGCGGAAATGCGCGTTGATTGCTTTTATGTATTAATGCGTAAAAGATGTGCGTCCTGGGTGCGCAGGGTGCGAGCCAGTTCCAAGGTTCCAACCGTATCCTGGGCATGATTGCTGACAGGGTGGACTGCAGTACTGTCAATCATTGCTCCAGTATCTCAGCTGAGATGCTGAAGCGGTGATAATTAAGTTGTGTGTGTTCATATAGTTGTTGTTGTATTGTGTCACTAACATATTTGTAAGTTTATTTATTGTACTAACACTAAGAGTCATTGTTGCTCGCAATAAATAATTTGATTATCAATCAATCAAGATTAATAGGCCCATAGAAAACTCAACCTAGTCCACACAGTACGGAACACGCTTATTTGCTATGACTCGCCACACCCACACAAGTCACGACCCAGTGATTTTGGAAGGGACAATCGAAACGTACAGCTATTGCGTTCAGAATGCTGTTGTTACTACCCCGCATACGGGCCAACAGCTTTATTACGCATGATGGCCTGGAAACCATCAGTGCACGCTTCAGCAAACATCCCAGATGCGCTGCACCTCCACGGCAGACCCAACAACAATCTGAACGCATTATTGTACTGAGTGCGCAGGGCTCTGTAGGCTCGCTGCGTATATCTCACCCACAGGCCTAATAAGCTTTGAAAAGCGTAACTTTCATTTCTCTCGTGCATCGTGCAAATCTGCGGGCGAGCATATTAGCTCTCACCGCCAGAGCCCTGCGCTCCCGCTCAATGTCCTTATCGTCCTTGAGGTCACTTGTCACAATGTGACCCAGATATTTAAAAGTTTGAACCTGCTTTAGGGCTATTCCTTTGAGAAATACAGGAGGCACATGGGTTGGCAGTTGTTTGCCAGATTTAAATACTAAATGTTCACTCTTTGTAGAGTTATATTGTAACCCATGCGCCTCCACGTACTTCTCACAAATAGACAACAGTTATGATAGCCCGCTTATGGAGGGGCTCAGCAGCACCATTTCGTCTGCATAGCTAATATTGTTAAAACAAGTGTCATCAATGTGGCAGCCGACATGTTTGCTACAAGCCACTCGACAAGCTGGTTAACATAAATGTTAAATAATAGAGGAGAACTCAAACCAGCCTGCCTAATGCCACATTCCAACTTGTACTCATCCGACAGTACATCGGCACACCCGCACTGCCCAGCTTGTCCCAAAGAAGGTCATAACTGACAAGATCGAAAGCCTTGGATAAGTCTGGGAAGCACGTGTATACCGGCGTCCTTCTGGCTGTATAGTACCCGACAGCATGCTTGAGACTCAAAATGGCACTCTCAGTGGACAACTCTGCTCTGAACCCAAACTGAGCATCATGCAGGTCAACTATTTTCACGAGGTTCACATTAAACATGCTGTCAAGTACCTTGGCTGCAGTGGTGGCCAGTGAAAATCTTTAAATTTTTTAACCGAATATTTGGAGGCTAGAATATTCATTTTTAAATTGTTCTTGTTGGGCTTGGCATGATTTTAATATAGACTTAAATCTTTTGCGTGTGTCTCTCATTTTGTCATACACTGTACCTACCACTCGTGGGCTTACCGGCTAGTACCAACATTTTAAATTTAGGCGAGCGTCTCGATGCGCGTCCGCGACGTATTCATTCCACCCAGTTATATGACAAGACTTGGTTCTTAGACCTAAGACTAATGGAAAGTCTATTGCTCGAAGTTTAGAATTACATAATCTATATATATAAAAGAAAGTCGTGTTAGTTACTTCACTTATAACTCAAGAACGGCTGAACCGATTTAGCTGAAAATTGGCAGGGAGGTAGTTTAGAGCCAGGAGAAGGACATAGGATACTTTTTATCCCGTAGGGTAGGTAGGGTAGGTAGGGTAGGTAGGGTAGGTAGGGTAGGTAGGGTAGGTAGGGTAGGTAGGGTAGGTAGGGTAGGTAGGGTAGGTAGGGTAGGTAGGGTAGGTAGGGTAGGTAGGGTAGGTAGGGTAGGTAGGGTAGGTAGGGTAGGTAGGGTAGGTAGGGTAGGTAGGGTAGGTAGGGTAGGTAGGGTAGGTAGGGTAGGTAGGGTAGGTAGGGTAGGTAGGGTAGGTAGGGTAGGTAGGGTAGGTAGGGTAGGTAGGGTAGGTAGGGTAGGTAGGGTAGGTAGGGTAGGTAGGGTAGGTAGGGTAGGTAGGGTAGGTAGGGTAGGTAGGGTAGGTAGGGTAGGTAGGGTAGGTAGGGTAGGTAGGGTAGGTAGGGTAGGTAGGGTAGGTAGGGTAGGTAGGGTAGGTAGGGTAGGTAGGGTAGGTAGGGTAGGTAGGGTAGGTAGGGTAGGTAGGGTAGGTAGGGTAGGTAGGGTAGGTAGGGTAGGTAGGGTAGGTAGGGTAGGTAGGGTAGGTAGGGTAGGTAGGGTAGGTAGGGTAGGTAGGGTAGGTAGGGTAGGTAGGGTAGGTAGGGTAGGTAGGGTAGGTAGGGTAGGTAGGGTAGGTAGGGTAGGTAGGGTAGGTAGGGTAGGTAGGGTAGGTAGGGTAGGTAGGGTAGGTAGGGTAGGTAGGGTAGGTAGGGTAGGTAGGGTAGGTAGGGTAGGTAGGGTAGGTAGGGTAGGTAGGGTAGGTAGGGTAGGTAGGGTAGGTAGGGTAGGTAGGGTAGGTAGGGTAGGTAGGGTAGGTAGGGTAGGTTGATGGACGGGAGCGAAGCCGCGCGGGTCAGCTAGTTTGTGATATTTATGAATTTGATTAGGCTGTCTGTCTCCCCAGATGGCTTTGCCGCTTTCATATTAAGTTTATACAAATTACATTCTTTTATAAGTGGGAAGTCGTCAGACCAGTACACATCTTCGTGTACCCATACTTTACTAATAGTAGATACTGTAGATTGTGTTGTAATGCAATGATCCAACGACCTCGCGCACCCATGCGTCTCTACGAAATGTACCAGAGGCCCAATTCTCCGGCAACACTCGCACCGTACGAACGGAGACATTACCCTTCGGTCCCAATGTCGGCATCAAAATAGTGGTATATTTTCACATTATCTATTCCCGAAACATGTCGTGTGAAATATCGATCCGAAGGACGAATATGTTGCCTTTACTCGCCGCGCAATCCATTTCACATAACGATAGCGATATTTTTCGATTTTTTTAACGGAAGCGTTAATGAAATTTTTACAAAATTTAAAATAGATTTTGAGGTAAGAAACGTTTTGAACTGTATTTTATAAATATCTCACTAACTCTTATACAAACAACAGACATTTTCGACTATCATTACTAACAACTTATGGGCATATTATGTCTGAAGTAAAGATATTTTTTTTTGTTTTTACAATATGAATAAGTTCTCCTTATTGTTTGCCTCAACGGAATGTATTACTGAGATTTCAATGACAGCGATATTTATCACCAAATTAAGGTCATATTTTATAACTAGCTGTGCCCGCGACTTCGTCCGCGTGGAATAGTGTCTTTAGGTAGCATTTTTAATTATTTAGGCAATTTTTTTTACAAACTGACACAAAATGATCAGACTCAAATGGATAAATACTTTAATGGCATGGCAAAAACAATTTTACTCCCGTTAGAGCGTGCTCAAAGAGCAATTCTAAAGGTTGCTACATTTCGCCCTTTTAGATTTCCTACGCACCAGCTTTACACAGCATGTAAGGTGCTTACAGTACGGCAATTATTTATTTTAAACATAGTACTTCACCAGCACACTGCACTTCCTTTTGATCCTGTGCCTTCTGACAAAAGAAGAAAGGACTTGGTTTGCATTAAGTCTCAAACTAGACATGCGTTTGCTAATCGTTTTTATCTGTTCTTGGGACCTTTTCTATATAACAGGCTCAACAAGGTTTTAAGTTTCTATAGTGTAAGGTATAAAAAATGTAGTAAAATGTTGTGTGAATATTTAGAGACTACATTACACAGACACAGAACAACTTCTAGAAATCTTGGCATGATGAAATTTGTTTCCCTCGTAATTGTTTACTTTTGTATAATTACATAGGCTTAGTTTTTAGATATTAAGGTACTTACTTATTAAGCTTTTTCTCGTAGTTGTTAAAAGATTTTTTATTTAGTTAACCTTTAAATAGTACTGCACCAATGTAGTTGAATATTGTAAAGTGGTGGCCTGAAACACAGGTTTAAATTAACCTAGATCGGGCTGGTTGCTACATAACATTGCAATTCCGAACCACCATAACGTGCACCTATAATAATAATATATTAGTTTTAGTTTATTTTTAGGCACTATAATTGTATGGAAATCTTATCACTGTTGGCTAAATGTAATCATTTTTATTTGAATAAATTTATTATTATTATTTATTGGTATACATTTTTGTATCTCAGCAGTAGTCTGCCGGTTTTTAAGAATAACACGGGCCGAAGCCAAGTGCTACCCCTGAGAGTAAACCTACGTTATAAAAGGTGTGTCTGCGTTGTTATCGTTTTGTCGGAATTTCCGGACGATTCTGCAGGTGTTTAGGATAGCTGCTTTCTGTAGAGTTTGATAGGTGGAGGAAGCTATGTCTAGCATTTTTAAAGATTGGTGCAGTTGTTTAGGCACGACACCCGTACTGGAGATCACTACAGAGATGATGGACACGTTGCCTAGTCGCCACATTCTACTTATTTCTATTTTCAGGTCTGTGTATTTAGAAAGCTTTTCGGCTATTGTACTTTGTATGTTGTGCGTGTTTGGTACTGCTATGTCAATAATTTGCGCTGTTTTATTAATTTTATCTAGTAGAGTAATGTCTGGTCTATTGTAATGTGTTGTTTTGTCCGTTAGTATGGCTTGATCAAAGTACAACTTGTGCATTGCGTTTTCCAGCACCGTTTCAGGAACATATTTGTAGTAAGGTACTGGGAGTGTGGTAATTAATTTATATTTTATAGCCAGTTTTTGATGGATAATGTTTGCTATTTGATCGTGTATGTGTTTGTAATCAGTCTGAACTATTGCTTTGCATGCTCCAGTGATACTCGTATGTTGTATAGTTTCGGAAGAGCTATGATTTCGCCTACAAGAATCTGTTGAATGGGGGACTCGCATGATGTGCTTTTGATAGTTGCGAGTTTCAATAACCTGATCTTGGATTGCCATGATGAACCCTTCAGTCTCAGGGAATAAATCTCCACGCCTGAGCCATTCGTTCGACGCTAACTTGTCGACGTTAGGCTGGCAAATGTCGCGGCGATGTCTTCCATGAAGTGACTTCTAGGTCCATTCTAATATTTTTGTCGGGTTGTCAGTCTGTTTCTCGTTGATTTGAGTTGTTTTTTCGTGCATGTTTAATGGAGTCAGTTTTTGGTCGTAATATACTATTGCTTTGTGAAGGGCAGAGGTAGCGCATTTTACGTTTAAATATTTTCTAAGAGCACTTATTTGTTTGTTGTGTAGGTTCGTAATATCTATTATGCCTCGTCCGGGATCCTTCCTTGGTAATGTCAGTCGCTGGACGCAAGATCTAGGGTGGTGCTTTCTATGTTTGGTCACAGTGGTATTAATGACGCGCTGTAAGTTTTTAAGGTCCGTTTTTGTCCAGCTTATTATACCAAAGGAGTATGACGATAGGGATAGCAAAAGTATTTATAGCTTTTACTGTATGTCTTGAGTACAATAAATTGAGTATTAAGAATGGATTTCAATCTATGTTTAAATTCTTGAATAAGTTTATTTTTAATAAGTTTATGTTTAATTTGCCTATTCTGAATGTATCCTAAATACTTGTAAGTTTCGTTTGCATTTAAGGAGTCTATGGTTTCACCTGTCTGTATAGTGTATGAATTGTGGTAAGGTTGGCCCGCTTTGACTGAGTTGATCTTGCACTTATCAATACCAAACTCCATTTTAATATCAGTTGAAAACTGATCTGCGGTTTCCGCCAGTGCAAACAAATCAGCTGGGGTATAAGATTATTATTATTATTAATGAGTTATTTGAAGTGTTTCACTGCAAAGAGTTTATTAAATTATTTAAGATAAGTACGTAACGTATAAAGTAATAACATGAGTTTATTTAAGTGCATTTTTATAAACTACTTTTTGCGTTTTCCCATCTTTTGCCAAAATATAAAGATTTTGCGGATTTGATACACGTGAGCACACCACATAGATTATGTTCCCAATTTTTTATAATTAAGTATTATTTAATTTCTATTTTATTTTTTTGGTATGCGTCATGCTTGGCGCAAATAAACGCTTTTTCTTTCTTTCTTTCATAAAGTGGCCCATGGGAAAAACATTTTTTTCTAAATGATTTTCTGTCCTTGAGCTTTATTAATTGTTATTGCAGATACTGCTTTCAGGGCATTCCAGTCATGTTTGTAGTTTGTCTAATGTTGTGCCCCAGATGTGTAATTTGTAGCCGTGTTCTATTACATAGCCTTGGAACACCAACTTTTAGCCTCAACTTATGGGAAGGCACTCCTGATAATTCTAAAGAGTTGAGAAACTCTATAGGGTATGATGCGACTTGTTCAGTGTCCATAACATTGTCTACTGAGAGGTATTGGACAATATCCCCCTCCATGTCTGACATGATTTGTTAATTTATTTGATTAACTATCTCATTAGTCGGCGCCAAAATTGCCCTTTCTCACAGCCATTCTCGTTTGTCCATATTTATTTGAAGATATTTTTAGGTCATCTGTGCTATCGACAATTTGACAGAACTCACCTCTCAGTGTAATCATGTCGTTACTGTCAGTTGGCATACAATCTTCTCCGATATTTAGAAGAGCAGCTGCATACTGCCCTGCTTGAGAATCATTATAAACTTGTACTAGCATATTTGTAGTGAGATAAAACTTTTTTACGTGTACCCATAATTTAAGCAGGCATTTATTTCATCTGCTGGCGTACCTCTAGTAACAACCGGAAGGGTGTGTCTAAAGTCACCAGCTAAAAGTACCACCACACCTCCCATGATATCCTGGTGGCCTTTAATATCCCTCATTGTACGATCTAGTGCTTTGATTGCTCTTTTGTGGGATATCGTACATTCATCCCAAACCAACAGCTTACACTGCTGTCACATTATTCCGCGCTCACTGCTTTTGCTAATGTTACATACTGGCATTTTCTCATGAGCTAAGTTCAATGGTAGTTTTAAAACCGAGTGCGCTGTTCGTCTCCCACTAAGTAGCGTAGCAGCTATTCCAGAGGAAGCTACTGCAACAGCAACTCCTTTATCTTTCTGGATTTGGGTTAATAATAAATTTAAAAGATAGGTTTTTCCAGTGCCTCTTGGAGCATAAAAAAGAACAGACATCCTTGGCCACGGGCAACTTTTTTAATAATCGAATCAAAAATTATTTTTTGCTCTTAATTTAAAAGAGGAAGAGCTTCTGTTATTTGTTGCATTAAAGAAACAGTATCGTAATCTAGTTCTCTCATTAAATCACTACTAACTTTTCTTTATGGTCATTGCTTTATATTCATTCCAAAATCGCTTAAATCTTTTCCGGTAATAGTAATCACTTGATTTTCAACTTTTGTTAACGCGTCATTGTAAATTAAATCATTGTATGAAGCAGTCGTATTCTGTTCTTGTCATCATCTGCCTAGCCTTTTCCCAACTATATTGGGGTCGGATCCAGTCAAGCCAGATTCAGCTGAATAACCAGTGTTTTACGTGGAGCGGCTGCCTACCAGACCTCCACAACCCATTAACTGGGTAACACGGTACCTACTTCTTGGCAAGACTGGAGTCAGATTTACTGGCTTCTGACAACCCGTAACGACTGCCAAAGATCTACAAATGACAGCCGGGATCAACGGCTTAACGTGCTTTCCGAAGCACGGAGGAAACTCGTTATGTTAAGATGGTCACCCATCCACAGACCAACCTTGGCAAGCGTTGCTTAACCTTGAAGATCGACCCGTGCGGCTGTTATTATTAAGCCACGAGCTCCTCTCGTATTCTGTTCTTGTAATCGGTATAAAATATCATCCGCCATATCTTTTTTATATTTTTCCCATAATTATTGTGGGTTTGAAAGTCCACTTGTCCAAAATTTCTCTCACTTTGGGCGCAGATTTGCATTGTGCAGCCTCTTCCAGAGTTATTTCCCACTATCATTCTCTTATAACCCGCTTGCCTCACATGCCTCTCGAAATGTCGAAAATTCTCAATTGTTGAGCTTTTTAAGAACTTTGAAAGAGGTTGGCCCACGCACATGGTGTAAAAGCATCCTTAAACAAAAGCATTCCATATTACTAACATGATCGCGTACACTCGACCTGAAGCATCTCCAGATTTGAGACCAGTTCTGAACAGGTACTCCTTGATTTCGGCGTTTGCATTCTCTCCTTGTTGTATTCCAAGTGCAATATCTCGGTACCTCAACATAGAGAAGAGTTTGTGCAAATTTATCTTTGGTACAAAGGTCAAAAAAGCAGTAAGTGTCGTTTTTGGAGGAGAAGATAATCTTTCTTGAAAATTATTTTTTTGTACTTTACTGAAAATAATTCACACACCTCAATGTGCACCCAGAAAATTCTAGGTGCATATTAAGGTGTGACGGTTGGGTACCTTTCACAGCTTCGTTGCTACTGACAACGACCAGACTGTGAGATTAGTGGTTTTTGTGTTTCTGAACTTGAAAACAGCTTAGTCACTACCTTTATTAATAAATTTGCAGATATATTTAATAGCACGCACTGAACTGCAAGCCTCGACATTTATATTATGGGCATTAAACATTTTGGACAAAATGGGAGAGTAACGAACCACCCAACCATTATCTACAGTAACGTAACTACCATTTCGGAGTTTTACAGATGCTGTTCGACCTCCGTCTGCTGGCGCCCTTCTACGATACAGCGGATATCCGTTATCATTGCGGACTGTCTCTTCAATAAAGTTGCGCGGATATTTTTTAGTGCGTTTGCCACCCTTCATGCAAGGACATTGTGGAATTTCAGGACCGCATGGACCATGAATCACATTTTTAATAATCGTTTCATGTAGGGACTTGTCATAATTTGGTTCCGGTATTCCAGCGCTGATGATTTTATGTATTAATCAGGCCTCAATTTCTCTATTAACCACACAAAATATGCACATGTGGTAGGCCGCGCTGTTGCCATTCTATGGAATACGTAAAACACAATACTTCTCCGAATATTTTTCCTTTGTTAATAACAGTAATTAGCTTTTAATTTTTAATCTAAAACTCTCGCAACTACATCGTGTCTATCTATCGCATTTGTCCCGGCAGCAACTCATCAACTATTTCAGACCAACTTGGGATACAGGTGAAAGTGATAAATAAATCAGGGCGACCATATGTACTTACGTACATAAGCAAACGTGGTTTAAGTATATTCGTGCAAGTACCTAGGGCTTTGTAAACAGCCCTAGGTACTTACGAAGACGGAAAAATAACCATTTTACCAAAATCATCAGGATTAACGATACTGTCATTTGCTACAGCATCTTGAAGATGAATATAGTTCTCCGCACTTAATTTGCTTTGATTTAATGATATGTAACGTAATTGTTCGCTTTCAACTTTTACGTACATGTCAACATAAAACTGATTGGCCAATTGTGCGGATATTGCAGCGCGTCGTAAAATGTGTGTGTCTGGTACCCTGGTTAATAATTGTTCGCCAGATACCACGGCTGCGATTTCATTGATTAATGGTGCATTATACCGTCTTTCATGTTCCCCACTTGGCGTACGGTCAGGGTGTATGACCAACTTGTTTCCTTCTTCCGGCATTCTTTCTAACGCAGTTTTGAAAGTGTTGATGAGGCTGTTATTATAGTGCAACAATATTTGAATATTTAAAACGATATCTTTTTAACTCCTTGAATATTTTGACACCTGCGATCAACTTCGCTTTTTTGTTCTCCCATAAAGTAAATCTGCAAAAATGTTGGCCGATCATATGTAGGCAGTAAACCAATCCTATGATAGATCTGTCCTTGGATTGTAAATGTAGTGAAAATTCCGGGCTCCAAACGACGATTTCCTTATTTTGTTCAAAAAACGCCGTGATTCATTACTGTCGTACAAATGTAAGGATTTTGGAGGTTTCTCTGGCTCACCAAGGGATGGCAGTGAAATTTTACTACCAGAACAACACATTCCCGGACCACACGTTTTACGGTTAAAGTTATTTACTTCTCAAAAGAATTCCAAATTCACTTAAAGAGAAAACATAAACCGGTTTATAAAAATGTTCTTTGCCAGTTAGCGTAGATAAAAAACAAAAGCAAGTATACGTCTTAAAACTAACATTCCAACAATACTTCGACTTAACACATACCGTTTTTGCATTACAAATACAAAATAAACAGATCAACAGAAGGTAGTTATGTTCCCAACCTAACGCTGAGGTAGAGTCTGACATGGTCTAGACGCTGACTGCGATTAGGCGTACGTGACAGGATGTGTGGCGCGACCTGCGTGTGGGCCGACCACCAGGCCACGATGTATTAGAATTAAGATAGGCTAAGTTAGTCTTACATGAACTTCTGTAAAGCTCGGGTCGTAATAAAATCTTACTTCCACGCAAACACCGTTTCATTTGCGCTCCCGAAATCTAACTGGCGCAGCCGGTAGGATTGCCGCAAACGGTTTCCTCCGCGAAAAGTCAAGTGCGAAAACCTGTGAAATACATTAAAACACGTGGACTGTGTTTCGCGAGTGGTTACTGATTACATATATAGTCGTCGTCCTTAAAATCAGTGAGGCGTCGTTCTATATCGGGCAATCTTCGAACCAATTAAATAAGTTTAGATAACGCGCAAATTACGTGAGTGAGCAGAGATGGTGATAATATATCAAGCGGTTGGCATGTGAGTAACCTTCTACATCCTTCCTCATTCCTTACACTATTATTGTGATAGACGTAATTAGTATTTTAGTAGTTTAATTTAGTTTTAGAGAGAAAAGTAACATTAATTTTTCTGTCTATTTTTGCTAATTCTATGGTGTGAATTAACATATAAATTGAGGTTTATCTTTTAATTTTACAATTTAATTGCATCGTAAGTTTTAATTATATCTAAAATGAATCAAGGTCAAATACCTTTAACTGCGACGGCGGCCGGGGCGACCCCTTCGGTTCGTTCTGAAACACCGTTTCCGATGCAATCGTCAGACTCTTTAATACCTCACGATGTTTTAAAATTAATTCCCGAATTTAGTGGTGAAACTAATATACTTAGTTTATTTTTACGGAAGTGCGAATATGTTATCGGAAAATATCAAGGGACTTCAGGGCGAAACGAATTTTTAATGCAGAATATTACAAGTAAATTAAAGGGTAAGGCAGCGGCTCTTTTAAGTGAAAGAGGTGACCTTGAAACTTATTCTGAGTTTAAATCTTTGATGATCCAACATTTTGGTGATCCGAGGAGTGAAGAATGCGTAGCAATTGAGCTGGAAACCCTAAAAATTAAATCAAATGAGTCATATTTAGATTTTTGCAGCCGTATACAAGATATTCGTGCCATATTAATGTCTAAGGTTAATCAGAACGGTTCCGCTACGTTAAGAGAAGCTAAGAAAGTGATTTACAATAATACTTCGCTTAACGTTTTTCTGTACAACTTACCAGAACATATGGTACGGATTGTTCGAATTAAAAACCCTAGTACACTGGAAGAAGCCTTACAATTTGTCCTTGAAGAGGTTAATTTTCAGGAACAATATAATTTACGTAGTAAAATGTTACAACACCGACCACAAGGTCATCAGTCATTGCCATCATCTGAAAAAGGCGTTATTTTAAGTTCAAACAATCCGAGACCTCCCTTTACAGCACCTCAATTGCAACATAATTACTACAGGCCTCCTACAAATCAAACTCAATTTAAATTCGGTATACCTAACCAAGTTTTTGTACGTCCAAATATGCCGAATCAACAAATAGGTTTTCGACCGCAATTACCGCAACTTGGGAATAAACAACCTCAACAATTCGGTAATAGACCTCAAGCAGCACCATTCGGTTATAGACCCCAAGCAGCACAATTCGGTTATGGACCTCAAGCAGCACCATTCGGTTATAGACCCCAAGCAGCACAATTCGGTTATGGACCTCAAGCAGCACCATTCGGTTATAGACCCCAAGCAGCACAATTCGGTTATGGACCTCAAGCAGCACCATTCGGTTATAGGCCTCAAGTAGGACAATTCGGCTATGGAGCTCCACAACCTTCGGGCTACCGTCCCCCTAACAATTTATCTGGTGATCGTGACGTGACAATGAGAACTGCACAACACCTGTTAAGCAACCACAAAGTTTTCCTATACACGAGCTTTATACTAGTAATGAACAGTACTATTACGACCCCAATTACAATGATTATGGTATATGTTATCTAGGATACTGTGACTATGACTATACAAATATGTACATTAATATTGATTGCGTGGATCAGAACCCAAATGCTAAAATTCCTAAAGCTATTGAAAAGATTGATGATTCGCATTCAACTGAAAATAAAGTAGACTCAAAAGATGCCCCAAATCTTCAAATAAATTTGACCTGTGTTCGCCCGAAATGATAGAACTTAAGTTTGACGCTAATCTTAAACATCCTTATATAACCATTCCCGACATAAACGGTAAATTTATGTTGGATACAGAAAGCACTAGATCTTTCATAAGCCCTAGAAAAGTTGACGAATATTTCCCACAATCAAAATTCTACGAACCATTTACAGTTACAAGTACACATGCTACTAGTGAACATAATGAAGTAGCTAACATTCCCCTTTTTTAAATTTTTAAGGTAAACGGTTATCATAAACTTTATATTTATGATGTGGACAATAGATATGACGGATTGATTGGAATGGATCTTATGTCTGAACTTAATGCTAGTATATGTTTCAAGAATAGAATTTTAAAGATAAACGATATTAATATTCCTATAATTTATAACACTGATCATGAACTTAAACTTGAACCTCGCACAGAACAAAAAGTGAAGCTACCCGTAAATATGAAAGATGGCTATGCCATACTAGATTACACGCAATTTCACGAAAGTGTTAGAATGCCAGCTGCAATTGTAAAGTGTGAAAATTATCTTGCCTCCACTATAATTCAGAATGCAACTGACTTTGAAGTAAGGCTAACTATAACTGCTCCTTTCAAAGTTACCAACTTCTCTGAAGAGTGTATAGTAAATAACACAACTGAGTTAACTGACATTGACATTGACTCGTTACTGACAGCCAACTTACAAAAATTAAGACTTGATCATCTTAACCAAGAAGAGAATGAACTTATTAGTAAATTATGCTACGAGTATAAGGACATATTTTACTATGAAGACCTGCCTTTAACTTTTACAAATCAAGTGAAGCATCACATACGGACTACTAATGAAGATCCAATCTATATTAAACCTTATAGGCAAGCTCCAGCACGCGTGTGCATGGGGTTGGGGTGCATGGGGTCTGTTACCATCTTAAGACCCAAGCCAACCTCACCTGCTAGCGGTGCACCCTGCTGTCCAACGGACGAGGCTCTGGCGAACCTGGTTTCCCTCTCGTAGGGTTGTGGGGGTCAGACAGCTGGTCGCCCCACGTAAAACCAACTTCAGCCAAATAAAATGGACATGAAGTTGATAACGGGTACTCGGGCTAGGGCGTCGCCGCATAACGACGCGCAGGCACATCGCCCTAAACCTGCGATAAGTGGGCTAGGGCTACCGTGTCGAGTACGGGCACGGCTAAAGAGGATATAGTACCCAAGAAGAAGTTCCGCTTTGCCACCTGGAACATTGGCTCCCTAACCGGACGTTGCCGAGAACTCGCGGACGTACTTGCGAAGCGTCGGGTCCAGTGCGCCTTCCTTCAGGAGACGCGCTGGAAGGGAAATAAGTCACGTGACATCGGGCAGGGCTACCGGCTAGTGTACACCGGATCACCAACGGGCAGGGGCGGAGTGGCCGTGGTGCTGTCTAAGGACCTTCAGGATGGCCGCCTTGAAGTAGACCGATGCAGCGACCGGTTGATGCGAGTTAGGGTGCTGATCGAATGGTCGGTAACGAAGCTAATCAGCGCCTATGCTCCTCAAACTGGTTGCTGTGAGTCTGAAAAGGAGGCCTTCTGGGATGAGTTCGAGGACGTAATACGCGCTATTCCGAATTCCGAAGGTGTTTTGGTTGGGGGGGATCTCAACGGTCACGTAGGTCAGTTTGCTGGAGAGTACGGACGTGTTCACGGTGGTTTTGGATATGGCCAGCTAAATGCAGAGGGAGTCAGTATACTCAGCACCTGCGCTTTGTCTGACCTAGCCATCGCGAACACGTTCTTTCAGAAGAAGCCCCAGCATCTTATTACGTAACGTAGTGGTGCCTACTCAACCCAAATAGATTACCTGCTGGTGCGATGGTGCCACATTGGCAAGGTTACCAACTGCAAAGTCATCCCAGGTGAAAGCCTAACGGCTTAACACCGCCTCCTTGTCCTGGACTTTGCGGTTGTACCGAAAAAGAAAGTGACCGAAAAACGCAAACCCCGCACTAAGTGGTGGTTGCTTGATGGTCCTAGGCAGTCGGACTTCATCGCGGAGGTCGAGCATCTCGAGATCAGTGCTCCGCATGAGTCCGCTCAAGAGATCTGGAGTAGGATCCATTCAGCAATCACCGATGCGGGTAAGCGCGTCCTTGGCCCTTCTCGTGGTGGCCGCACCATAGAAAAGGAGACGTGGTGGTGGGATGACGGGGTGCAGGAGGCGACTCGGAAGAAGAAGGTTTTATTTAAACAGTGACAAGGGTCCAACTCTCCGGATGACAGGGAGGCATATGAAGCGGCTAAGCGCGCTTGCAAAAAAGCTGTAGCTAGAGCCCGCAGCAAAAGTCTGGCGCCCTTGTACGACAAACTGGAAACTGCGGAGGGGCAAAAGCTTATTTTTAAGCTGGCGCGTGCCCGGGAGAAAGCTACACGGGACATTAGCAAATGTCTCTGTGTAAGGGACGCCCAGGGTAAGCTGCTCTACGATGCCCCCTCTGTTAAGGAGAGATGGTGTACATACTTCGCGGAGCTGTCTAACAAACAGCATCCCCATAACCTTCCTCCCGAACCGCCTCCTAACCTTGGACTTATTTCCCCTATTTCCCCCGACGAAACCCGCATTGCTCTTCGCCACATGAAGAACCGGAAAGCGGTCGGGCCTGACAATGTGCCAATTGAAGTGTGGAAGGCGATGGGCCTACATGGCGTGGACCTTCTGACGGATCCTTTTAACCGCATCCTGATCACCAAGGAAATGCCGAACCAGTGGCGATTTAGCCTGATTATCCCTGTATACAAAGGCAAAGGTAGCGTACAGGATTGTAGTAGCTACCGCGGTATCAAGATCATGTGCCACACCATGAAGCTCTTCGAGCGCATCATTGACTTACGGCTCCGTAGCGAGTGTACTGTCTCTGAGTGTCAATATGGCTTCCGGGCGGGTAACAGCACCATGGACGCAGTATTCGCCTTACGGAATCTGGCTGAGGCTTACAGAGAGAGAAGGAGAGCTTTGCATATGGCCTTTTTAGACCTGCAGAAGGCCTTCGACTGTATACCTCGGCAGTCCATCTGGTGGGCACTGCGCTTCAAGGGCGTTCCCGAGGCCTATATTGACATTATCAGAGACATGTACCGCGATTCCATGTCCTCTGTCCAGACCGCTGTTGGCGAATCGAATGGCTTCCCAATATCTGTTGGCGTTCACCAAGGCTCGGCTCTTAGCCCGTTCTTGTTTAACGTAGGCTCGATGTAGTTACGGCAAACATCCAAGATAAGCCCCCATGGCTAATGATGTATGCCGATGACATCGCCCTCGTTAATCAGAACAAAGCCTATCTTGAGCGCAAAGTCAACATTTGGAAGGACACGCTTGAAAACGGTGGTCTGAGACTAAATGTGGCGAAGACTGAGTACATGTCCTGTGGCGGCACGGATTCAAATAGGTTCATCCGAATAGGTTTGGACCTGATCAGAAAGTTCGATACGTTCAGGTACCTTGTGAAAGGAAACTCCAAATTGATTCCCAGGCATTTATTTTTATTGAAAATTAAGTATAATCACAATTCTAATACCACTAAATATTACATCCATTACTTGTTATTAAAACAGTGTACATACCTTAATTTATTCCAAACAGCACTTATACCACAATTACGAATTTATGCACTCGTGTAATAACGACTTGATTTCGTCTATTCGCCTCGACTTCCGCAGCAAGATTGACTCGACTCGCTTCTTTGTTGCGCCCACGCCACGCTTCCCCTCCCATTGCTTATTGGAAGGGCGCAACGATGTGGCGAGTAGGTCAGTGTTGCCAGGATAAAAACCAAAATTATTGAAATAATAATTAGGTAATACATTTAAATATTTTGTAAATCGTGAGTAATAAAAATATACCGACAGCTAAAATGATTTCTAACGCTTGTACAATTAAATCTATGACTAACTATAACAATTTCTAACTGATTCCTAACACTTGGATCCGTGCTGCACGAGTCTGGCAACGTGAACGACGATGTCCACGCACGTATAGGCGCGGCTTGGGCGAAGTGGCGCGAGGTAACGGGCGTTGTATGCGACCGCAAAATGCCTCCGAAGCTCAAGGGGCAGATACATAAATGCATCATACGGCCTGTCCTACTGTACGGCGGTGAATGTTAGCCAGCACTAAGCAGACACACCCAGGAGCTTCGCGATACGGAGATGAAGATGCTATACGTGGGGGAAAAACTGCAAGAGTGTCGTCTGCGATGGTATGGCCACATCATGCGCCGCCCTATGGAGTACGTTGGTCGGGGATAAATGAATATGGCTGTTCTTGGGGCTAGGTCCCGTGGTCGCCCTCGCAAGCGCTGGTTGGACGTCGTTAAGTCCGACATGAGAGCCAATGACCTAACTGAGAAGGATGTTCAAGATCGGGCAAAGTGGAGGAAGCTAAGTAGGAAGGCGGACCATTTCAATAGCCGGGATTAACGCCAGGTAGAAGAAGAAGAAGGCATGCTCCAGCACAGGCTGAAGAAATCAAACGTCACGTCGAAAAACTTCTCAAGGACAATGTGATCCGAGAATCACATTCGCCCTGGAGTGCACCTGTTCATTTGGTACCAAAAAAGCCAGATGCTTCCGGTCAGGTAAAATATAAAATGGTAATAGACTACCGCCGACTTAACGACATAACGATCGATGACAAGTACCCACTTCCCAATATATGCGACTTATTTGACAAACTTGGCAAAAGTAATTACTTCACCACATTAGATTTAGCATCCGGATATCACCAAGTCGAAGTTTCTGACCGTGAGAAAACAGCCTTTTCTACACAGAATAGACATTACGAATTCCTCCGTATGCCATTTGGCCTCAAAACAGCTCCGGCAACCTTTCAAAGGACTCTCGATAATGTCTTGAGAGGCCTACAGGGTATACATTGCCTGGTTTATTTGGATGATATACTCATCATCATCTGCCTAGCCTTTTCCCAACTATATTGGGGTCGGCTTCCAGTCAAGCCGGATTCAGCTGAATACCAGTGTTTTACGTGGAGCGGCTGCCTACCAGACCTACACAACCTATTAACTGGGTAACACGGTACCTACATCTTGGCAAGACTGGAGTCAGATTTACTGGCTTCTGACAATCCGTAACGACTGCCAAAGATCTACAAATGACAGCCGGGACCAACGGCTTAACGTGCTTTCCGAGGCACGGAAGAAACTCGTTATGTTAAGATGGTCACCCATCCACAGACCAACCTTGGCAAGCGTTGCTTAACCTTCAAGATCGACCCGTGCGGCTGTCCGTTCCCAATATATGCGACTTATTTGACACACTTGGCAAAAGTAATTACTTGACCACATTAGATTTAGCATCCGGATATCACCAAGTCGAAGTTTCTGACAGTGAGAAAACAGCCTTTTCTACACAGAATGGACATTACGAATTCTTCCGTATGCCATTTGGCTTCAAAACAGCTCCGGCAACCTTTCAAAGGACTCTCGATAATGTCTTGAGAGGCCTACAGGGTATACATTGCCTCCCCACCGCTGTATCTCTACGTTGTCGTCGTGGTGGAGCTTGTGTGTCTCAATGATCTTGGAGCTTTGCCGGTAGAGTTACTCATGCCGGAAAGGTCCTAGTGAGAGACCAGACCAAGAGAGATACCGGGAAGTGGTTGCTCTTGATTGATCGACGGAAGTCGATCGACAGATGACGTGACCATGCCGCTGCGGTGCAGGCGCACCAAAGCGGCGCACCTTTCTCTCCTTGAGGAGAGAATTTTTGGCGGGTTCGCTGAGCTGGGTTGGCCGGACAGCGAACGGAGGCATGTTTAATGCCGCCGCCGGGGGCTTGGCTTGACCGCCTGGCCCAGAGGAAGGCTACCTCTAAGATAAAAAACCACCTAATCCTAAGCTTTGAAGCGCGGTGAGAGGATGAATGGCTGGAGGGAGTCCAGTCGCGAGCGCTTCCCCTGTAGAGCACCTGCCGCACTCTGCAGTATGTAGGCTTACCCAGGTAAATAGGCTCTGCCTGGGTGGACATTTTTTCCTTACTACTCGTGGGATCAAAAATGAATGAATGTTCTCAAAAAATTAAAAATAGAAAAGATGTTGTGGAGGTACCGCTTGCCGGCGACGGCAACAAGAGCCGAGGAGGCTCCCGATCCTCAATAGAGGATCGAAATATGTCTGACCAGGACTTGCGCGGTCGCTCCAAATTTTGGAGAAAACGATCGCGCAACGAAATTTCTTCGGACAGAGTGGGGTCGGTGGGTCTCTCCTCAAGTGAAGAGAACCTGCCGGCTGCTAAAGTGGCGACAACGAAGAGAGGCCGGGGTCGAGCGACGGTGAGTGGAGCTTCCGCTACTCTGCCAGGGCGTAACGTACGGGGTCGCTTCAAGCGCCCTGATATGACGGGAATTGGCGGGGAGAGTGATCCCGGAGTCTCATCAGTGGTCTACATTGAGGAGCCGGGAGGAGTCTCCGTCTCTCTCGTAGGCACGAGGGTGGGTGGCGGCTCCGATCTAGATCTGGAGCGGAAGGCCAGGTTTGCGGAGGTTGTGAAGGCCGCGATCCGCGATGTAGCTTTGAAGAGGTCGCAGTCTTCCAAAAATACGGCTATAAGTGCGGCCTCGGCCTCCATTTTGGCGGCAGCGTAGGCTAACTATTGCGGGCTTCCGTCTGACGAAATGTCCAAGCTGCAGGTTGGAGGTGGAGGTTGCTCGCTTGACGGCCGCAACGGAGCTTCTCCAAAAGCAGAATGAGAAGCTCCGAGCAGACCTGGCCGGGCTCCGAGGAGCTGGCGCAAAGGAGGCGCCTCAAGGGGGGCGCAAGCACGGGCAGGCCGTGTCAGCGGAGGAGCAGGTCCTGCATCTGGTGCGGCAGGAGATGGCTGCATTCGCACAAAGGTTTTCGGTCCTGGAGGGCATCGTTCTGCGCCCCCCACTAGCGACGAACCAGAAGGCATCGGGCCAGCCGAAGGCGGCCTCGTACGCGGCCGACGCGGGTGCCAAACCGAGGTCGTCCGGTCAGGCTAACCGAGGGGCCGGACCAGCACCCACGAAACCTGCAACCGCGAAGCAAGCCAAGCAGAAGAAGAAAGGTGGGGCGGCTGCACAGGTGGCGAAGACTCAAGCGCCAGCAGTGCAACCGGCACCCCCGCCTTCCAACTCTCCTGCGGCCGAAGCCGGATGGCAAGTGGTCGGGGAAAAAAGGAAGGCGGGCAAGGCAGCCAGGGCGGCCAAGAAACGTCAGAGGAGGCGGCAGCGCAAAGTGCAAAGCGTCGCGGCTAGGCTACGCGCCCCGAACACCGCAGCTGTAGTAATGACACTACAGCCGGATGCGGAGAAAAGGGGCGTGACTTACCGCGATGTCATTACTAAGGCAAAGGAGGCGAGGACCGAGTGTCCAGGCCGATCAAGTGCGTGGACATGCGCATCCTGGGCCTGGATGATTCCGTCACGGAAGAGGAGGTCGTGGCCGCCGTCGTCAGGACTGGGGGGTGCTCTGCTGAGCAAGTGAAGGCAGGCACCATACGCCCTGACAACACGGGCATGCGAACCGTTGTGGTAAGCTGTCCGGTGACGGCGGCCAAGGACATCTCGGAGGGCCGAAGGCTTCTGGTGGGCTGGGTTTCAGCGCAGGTGAAACTGCTGGAACCCAGACCCCTGAGGTGCTTCCGCTGCCTAGTGGGCAATCACACGGGAGCTCTCTGCACCTCGGAGGTGGACCGCAGCGACCTTTGTTTCCGCTGTGGTCAGCCCGGACACAAGGCCGGCACGTGTAACGCCACGCCGCACTGCGTTGTTTGTGCGGCAGCCGGCAAGCCGGCCGATCACTGGGCTGGGGGCAAAGCCTGCGCTCCACCTGCCAAGGCCGGGGGCAAAAACAAGCCCTCCACCACCGCCGTCCCTGCCGCCGTCGTCACTTCGGTTGCTGCGAGTGAGCCCTCACAAGGGACTCAGGAGGAGGCTGAAATGGAGAGCCAATAACGGCTCCATTACGCCTCCTCCAGGCGAACATCAACCACTGCGCCGCCGCTCAGGACCTGTTGGTCCAAAGCATGGCACAGTGGTTGATTAACATCGCCGTGGTCGCTGAGCCCTACTTTTTCCCGCCCAGGGATGACTGGGTGGAGGACCTGAATGGCTCAGTTGCCCTAATTTCGTCGGCCGCTGCAGGTACCCCATCCCTCGAAAACGTCAGGAGAGGACAGGGGTGCGTAGCAGCACGGTTTGGGGAGATTGTTGTGGTAGGAGTGTACTTCTCCCCGAACCGAACTCTCGCCGAGTTCCAAAACTCCCTTACGGAGTTGGGCGCCGTCGTCGCCGGGTGTCGTTCCCTCCCTGTACTCGTTCTCGGGGACTTCAATGCCAAGCACCTGGCTTGGGGTTCCCGTTACACCGATACGCGGGGTAGGATGGTAGGGAACAGGAGTCAGGCCTGGTCGTCCTAAACCGAGGTTCTGTCCCCACGTGTGTGCGGATGCAGGGGGAGTCTGTGGTGGACATTTCGTTCGCTAACCCTGCTCTGTCACCGCGTGTTATTGACTGGCGCGTATTAGAGGAGGTGGAGACCTATTCCGATCAACGGTACATCCGGTTTGACGTCTCCGCCCAGACTTCAACCGCGCCAGTCCGGCAGGCCCCGAGTGGTCCGCGGTGGGCGCTGAAACAGCTGGACCGGGAGCTCCTCCTGGAAGCTGCGATCGTGCAGGCCTGGGTGTCACCTCCGGACAGGCCTGCTGACATCAACGACGAAGCGGAGTGGTTCCGGGAGGCCATGTCCGATATTTGTGACGTGGCAATGCCCCGGGTTAAGCCAGGACGCGCCCGCCGCCAGGTGTACTGGTGGTCGCAAGAGCTGGCGACGCTGCGTCAGGCTTGCGTTGCCGCACGGCGCCGGTACACCAGGCACCGCAGGCTCCGCATCCGCCCTCCGGATGCGCAGATCAGAGAGGCGGAGCTGTACGAGGGGTACAGAGTGGCGAAGGCCGCCCTCCGAGCTGAGATCCTGCAGGCCAAGGATCTGGCTGTCAAGGAGATGCTGGAGTCTCTGAACGGGGACCCGTGGGGAAGACCCTACAAAATGGTGCGGAATAAGCTTCGCACCTGGGCCCCCCCGTTAACGCAGAGTCTACGGCCCCAGCTGGTGGAGGACGTGGTAAGCGCTCTGTTCCCCTCGCGAAGGGAGCATACTCCCCCGCTTATGGCTCTGCCACCTGCGGCGCCTGATACGGACGACACCGGTGCCGACGATGACGATGCTCCTGAGGTGACTGAGGTAGACCTGAGAGTGGCGGTTAATAGGCTGAAGGCCAAAAATACCGCCCCAGGACCCGACGGCTTACCTGGAAAAGCCTGGGTCCTGGCCTTGGAGGCTCTCGGGCCTCGACTAAGAGGGTTCCTAAGCGCATGCTTGGAGAGGGGCCAGTTCCCACTTCGTTGGAAGACGGGGAAACTGGTCCTCATTAAGAAGCCGGGGCGCCCTGCGGACTCTCCGTCCGCATACCGGCCCATTGTGCTGCTCGATGAGGTGGGCAAGCTCTTTGAAAGAGTAATTGCAAACCGCCTTGTCGAGCACCTAGGGAGGGTCGGGCCGGATCTGGCGGAGAACCAGTTCGGTTTCCGCACGGGACGCTCTACGGTGGACGCCATCATGCGCGTGAGAGCCCTCTCGACGGGGGACGCGGTTTTCCGGAGCGGGGTCGTCTTGGCGGTGTCTCTAGACATCGCCAATGCCTTCAACACCCTGCCCTGGAGTTGCATTAGGGAGGCACTTCGGTATCACCGGGTGCCGACCTACCTCCGTCGCGTAGTCGAGGATTACTTGACGGACAGAGCCGTCATCTACCCCGGTCACCTGGGAGAGTGGAATCGGCGAGAGATGTCGTGCGGTGTTCCACAGGGTTCCGTTCTGGGGCCGCTTCTGTGGGACATCGGCTACGACTGGATGCTGCGCGCCGACCTCCCTAGTGGCGTCAGCGTTGTGTGCTATGCCGATGACACGCTGGTACTGGCGCAAGGGGGATCGCACCAAGCGGCGGCTGACGCTATGACACGCGGGGTTGCGATAGTCGTTGAGAGGATCCGGCAGTTGGGTCTCGAGGTGGCCCTACACAAGTCCGAAGCCATGTGCTTTCATGGATCTCGGAACAGACCTAAGTCGGGATCCCAAATAACGGTAGGAGGGGTTCAAATCAGCGTCGAATCGACGATGACTTACTTGGGTCTCGTTATTGACAGCCGGTGGAACTTTGTTGAGCATTTCCGACGTTTGGCTCCTAGACTGAAGCGAGCCGGGGCTGCCTTCAAGCGGCTTTTGCCCAATCTAGGGGGTCCAAACGCCTCCTGCCGGAGGCTTTACGCGGGAATCGCGCGGTCCATGGCCCTTTATGGGGCGCCGGTGTGGGCGCCTACTTTGAGGAAGCGACCTGCCCGTTACCTCAACTCGTCCCAGAGGGTGATGGCCATCCGGCTTGCCCGGGGATACCGCACGGTCTCTGGCGAGGCGGCGAACCTCCTTGACGGAATGCCGCCATGGGATCTAGAGGCGAGAGCCCTCGCACTCATTTACGAATGGCGCCTGGAAGTGCTACGCCGGGGCGAGACTCCTCTGCCGCGGCAAATCGCAGTACGGCGGGCGGAGCTCCGGCAGGATCTCATGGCAGTATGGAGACAAAGACTGTCCCAACCCAGCGCTGGTCACGCCACAATTGCGGCGATAAGTCCCCTCTTTGAGGAGTGGCTAGAGCGGCGCCACGGCGTCCTTACTTTCCGCTTGACGCAGGTACTCACCGGACACGGTTGTTTCGGGAGGTACCTGTTTCGAATACGGCGGGAGGATACGCCCGGGTGTCAACACTGCGAGGATCGCCCGGAGGACACGGTGGAGCATACGGTTGAGGTCTGCCCTGCTTGGGCGGAGCACCGCCGTGTCCTCGCCGAGGCGATCGGCGGCGGCGATCTCTCGCGTCCGGCCCTGGTTCAGGCTATGGTCCGAAGCGAGGAGACATGGGAAGCGGTCACCTCCTTCTGCGAAGCAGTAATGCTAGCAAAGGAGGAAGCCGAACGTGTGAGAGAAAGGGAAACCTCAAGCCCCAGCCGCCGCAACAGAAGAAGACGCCCCGGGCGTCGGGAGTCGCAGGGCGATTTTCGGCCACCGTAAGCGCGAGCCTGCGGACGGCGAGCATTGGGTGGCTCGCCGTCTGATCAGAACCAGGCCCGGGTGGACGGCGCGCTGTGTTTCACGCGCGCCTCAAAGAGCTGTCAGCGTAAAAGACGGGGCCCGCTAGGGCCAGTGCCTGCTGGGGCTGCGGACTTCGTTCGAAAGAGGCACCGTACCCTGGAACGCAAAGGGCACTGGGAGAAACGCGGATGGGTTTTAGTCAGTAAGAGTCTGACACTCCCTTCTGCTTCACCCAAAGCGGGAGGAGTCATTTGATGATTGCCCATCCTTAAAAAAAAAAAAAAGAAAAGGGTATACATTGCCTGGTTTATTTGGATGATATACTAATATATTCAAATGGCATAGTAGAGCATATCCAAAAATTACGTTCTGTCTTCGATAGACTTCGTCAAACTAACCTGAAGGTTCAGTTAGACAAATCCGAATTTTTACGCAAGGAAGTGCAGTACTTAGGACACACGTTGACTCAAAATGGACTACGACCAAACAACGACAAAATACAAGCAGTTCTTAAATATCCCTTACCACGGACACAGACTGAAATCAAACGATTCTTAGGTTTTGTGGGTTATTACAGACGGTTTATTAAAGACTTCTCCAAAATCACACAGCCATTGACAGCCTGCTTGAAAAAGGGTAAAAGGGTAGTCGTGGACCAAAATTATACCGAAGCTTTTGAAAAATGTAAGGAACTCCTGATAAACGCACCAATATTGCAATATCCGGACATGAATAAACCATTTCTATTAACAACCGACGCCTCTGAAGTCGCAATTGGCGCGGTTTTGTCACAGGGCCCTATAGGTAGTGACAAACCAATAGCATATGCCAGTCGGACCTTGACAGATACAGAAATGAAGTACAGTACTATTGAACGCGAGTTATTGGCAATCATTTGGGCCACAAAACACTTCAGACCTTATTTATACGGACATCAATTTGATATTTACACTGATCATAGACCGTTATTCTGGCTGTATCAACTTAAGGAACCTAATAGCAAGTTAACGCGTTGGCGCTTACGGTTACAAGAATACGATTTTAATGTCATATATAAAAATGGTAAACAGAATGTCACGGCAGATGCGCTGTCTCGAAGCCAACGTTTCCGACGATATTTCGATGATTGTTAATATAGACGAAAAAGAAAGCAGACTTCAAAATTATTTAGAAGACGTGATTACACTAAATTCTGATGACTCAAGAACTATTTCTATTTCTGACTCTGAAAGAACCGCGACAGCTAGCCCAATGACTATTAATTTAGATTCCGATACAGACTTGGAACAATCACCCAATAATTATCCTATACCGACTGAACCTTCTAGTATACAAACAGTTCACTCAGCCGAAGATCTCGAATCTCATGGAATACCGATATTGAAGGAAGCAATAGATACCAAGCCTAACCAAATACTAGTTTTTAGCTGGTTTCGTAATGAGCTCCACGTAAAAGATATGTCTAGGGACAAACAAAAAGTGTTAGAAGTATTTTTGCCTCTTCATAATCAAGACCATATTAAACATTTCTTAAAAGAATACGTAAACCGAAAATTAAATATTTCATATATTTTGAGAATCCGGAACATAGAAAAGACTTTAGTAATATTATAGTTTCACTATTTAAGAAAGATATGGTTAATTTCTACGAATGTACCGAGCGCGTTATTTACGTCGAAGATGAACAGGAACAGAAAGCTATTGTGATTAAGTTACACGAAGGCAAGACATGTCATCGCGGCATTACAGAAACTGTTAAAAGAATCCGTCGTTATTATCATTGGCCAAATTTATCCAAAACCGTTTCCGCCCTAATTAATTCATGTGATCGCTGTAAAACCTCTAAGTATGACAGAAAACCAATTAAACCTATACTGCAGCTCACACAAACCCAGAACACACCCTTTCAGGAAATATTTATAGATCTGTTTAGTATAGAATCAAAATACTATTTAACTTTAATCGATGCCTTTAGCAAATTAGGACAAGCTATAGAAATTGCATCTCGCTCTACACCCAAAGTGGTCAGAGCATTAATGAAATACTTTTCTTTTTACGGCGTACCACAGAAAATAAGTTCTGATCCGGGAACCGAATTCAATAATGAATTACTAAGAGAACTGACGGACTTACATAAAATTAAACTACACATAGGTACACCCAATAATCCCAATTCTATGGGGCTCATAGAGCGGTTTCACTCTACAATTATAGAAATATATTGATTAGCGAAATATGAAAAGAAATTTACAGACGCAGCATCAGTTATGACCTACGCCGTTATGGCTTACAATAACACTATCCACAGTACCACTGATTTAACTCCATTCGAAGCTGCGTTTGGTCATACGGAATTAAATTCTACTTTTAACTCTGAATTCGATAAAGCATACAATCAGCAACTAATTAGGGACCATAAGAAAAGAACACGGGCAATTTATGAATATATTTCTGAAAAGGTAAAGAGTCATAAGGAAAGAATTATAGCCAAGCGGGGAGGTGAATCTAGACCAGCCTTAGAAATAGGCCAACCGATCTTCACTAAAGCCGTAAATAAAAGACAAGCTAAAGATAAACCTAGGTTTCAAAAGGCCATGGTTGCAGGTCAGATAACAGGTAACATCGTACTGATAAAAGTCAAAAATAGAGATACTAAAGTTCCAGTTAAAAATGTAAAACGCCCTCCACAGGTGGTGTTTGATCCTGGTGACATGGACAACGACCAGTTGGGCTCTCCCAAGCCAGGCCCTTCAAGTGGTAAAGATTAACCAAAACCCTGGGATTCTGCCGGTGAAATTAGGTCAAGCATTTATACAATATGATAAATGGTCTATTTTTAAAATAATCAATCTCCAATGCATTGGTACTGATCTTTCTTTTAATATTAAAAATACTCCGAATTTAGTCAAATGTTACACCCAAACAAATCGTATGCAGATGAGTTCAGGAGTCTTAAAATACAGGTGGAGTACATTAAAAATGAGACTCTAGAAAAGTACAGCAATTAATTCCATCTAAAAGATTCAAACGTGGTATTGTAAACTCTCTAGGGTCTATCATCAAAATTATAACAGGTAATCTTGACCATGAAGATGCAGTTAGATATGACGATCTAATCAGTAGTATTCAGACTCAGGAACAAGCAATATCTAACAAATTTACGATGATATCTAAAATGTTGGATCATTTTCTGAACTCTACCGAAATAATCAATGAAAATACAAAAATAATAGAGGCACGCATTAAATTACTTGAAAGTCTTGTAACTTACCTCACTACAAAAGATAATCATTCAATTTATATGACCTATGTCTTTGGATTACTTAACCAATTTATTGTAAATTTTAGAACACTCTATATAAAACTCAGTGAACTTGAAACGGCCATTGCATTAAGTAAATTATCAGTTTTACATAAGGCCGTAATGGATCCTAATGAACTGTTGAAAGTGTTAAAATATATAAGCCAATATGATAACCTAATGTACCCTGTAAATGAACGAAATTTAATTAATATAGAAGAATCATTATCTGTAAAAGCTTACATTAAGAATGAAGAAGTAACATTTGTAATAAAAGTTCCACTAATTTATAATGCAACTTATAGTTACTATAAACTGTATTCCATTCCTAGGTCAGATGATTCCTTAAATCTTACCTTTGTTGTGATTCCTGAATTCCCTTACCTACTAGTAGAAGGGTCAAAGTATCGTCCAACTGATCAACCGTGTCAAGAGATAACAGCTAAAGAATACCTCTGCTCTGAAGATAAACTAATCGGACATGTGGAAGAAACGTGCATTGAACAACTAATGAAATACCACGACAATCCGTCACGCTGTTCCCCACGTAAGATACTATCTGAGTTCCTGAAACTTTAAAGAATTGGTCCTAATAGTTGGATAGTGTATTCAAAACACAACCAAGTCATATCACAGACTTGTAATAATGATGAAACAAAGGAACGCATACGAGGAACATACTTGCTAACTATAAGAGGAGAATGTGATGTCTTTATCTAGATAATATCCAAATCCATGGACGGCGCTCTTACTCACTACAAACAGATTATACGCCTGTTCCCCTATTAAACTTACCTGACTTGAGAGGTCTAACCCTCGACGCAGCAAGGATCGAACCTATGGATCTGAAGGGAGTAAACCTGGACGACATACGCCAACTGAATTATATTTTGAAGAATAGTGCTAATAACGTGAAAAGTGAAATCACAAGTGAAAGTGTTAGTGTCGCCCTTTATGTCTTATACGCGGTTGTCGTTTTATTGTCAGTAGCTATAATTATATATATATATTCAGATGTAATAAGAAAATTGTGCAAAGAGCGAGATCATCGTCTGAGGGCTATTGAAGATAATCCCGCTCAACCTGAGGACAGTCAAGTTAATCAAAGACCTATACTATTAGTGTAATTAACTTTGCAATTTTTAGATTATGATTTTCATAAAGGAATACTTTGATAATTTTATTATTTCATAAGCGATAAATTGTAACTTTCTAATTTATAATTACACAAAGTTCTCGGAAAACCCCTGTTTTTTCCGATAACTTTGGTCTAAGGGGGGAGGAGTTATGTTCCCAACCTAACGCTGAGGTAGAGTCTAGACATGGTCTAGACGCTGACTGCGATTAGGCGTACGTGACAGGATGTGTGGCGCGACCTGCGTTTGGGCCGACCACCAGGCCACGATGTATTAGAATTAAGATAGGCTAAGTTAGTCTTACATGAACTTCTGTAAAGCTCGGGTCGTAATAAAATCTTACTTCCACGCAAACACCGTTTCATTTGCGCTCCCGAAATCTAACTAGGTAGGTTACAAATAAACAGCAAAACAGCAAAAGTATTGAGCGATGAGGGTAGGGTGCAATTCAATAGTTGTTGCGTGTTTACTAAGTTCTACAACACAGTGCAGAACATGAGCGATTTAATAAATTGTTTGATTGATTGTTTAATTGTTTGATTTTATTTGTTTGTATGGTTTTTGTTTTACGTATTGTTATGTATAGAAACCGTGCATTTTTCTAGGATATAAAAAGTAGCCTATGTCATACTCAGACACCTAAACTACCACTATGCAAAGAACCAATTCAAACCCGTACTCTGTAAAAAGTAAAACAGATTTATCCCACGGGAACCGTACTTTTTTCCACGAGTGAGGTTTATTACACACAACATAAAGGTCTTAAGTTTGACGCGATTTGATACTCACCTCGGATTTCGCTGTCAAGACACGACAAGTTCCAGTGTCCGGAGATCCTTCAGTGGCGACGATTAAGTGATTACACGCGTGTAAATTTTATGTTGCGACCAGAAAACTCTAAAGGTGCGGTGTAAAGTTACATAACGGACTCAAAATGGCGGTTGGAAAGATCGGTGCGTTTGACCTAACGAAAGACAATTGGGACACGTATGTGGATCGATTAGATCAATACTTTATTGCCAACAGTGTAAAAAGTGAATTAAAAGTCGCAACTTTAATTACGGTCGTTGGTAATAGTGCATATGAGTTAATGGTTAATTTATGCACACCCGTTAAACCATCCACAAAGACTTATTCGGAGTTAATAGCGGTAATGAAAGGACACTTGAACCCCAAACCGTGTATGCTCGCTGAGAGGTTCAAATTTCGGCAACGGATTCAAAAGCCTGGTGAAAATATCGCGACGTACTTCTCGGAGTTTAAAAGACTGAGTAAAGATTGTTCTTTTACGGCGGACAGTTTAAAAGAAAATATGAGAGATCAATTTGTGTGCGGCTTAGTAAACGATGACATTCGGCAGAAGTTGTTTACTGAAGACGACAGCATCAGTATCGACCGGGCGTATAAGCTGGCCTTATCGATGGAGGCGGCTGAGACAAACGCGGCAATAGTGGAAGACGGTACGAGAAGAAGGACCGGCGGCAGTGCAGCGGATGCGGAGTCCATACCCGTTCATAAGATCGGGCATGACGGCGGCGGAGGAAGGCGCGGGGCGTTGGGAGGCGGCGGCGGCGGCGGCTATCGGCCGGCCGCGAGGCGAAACACTCGCTCGACGCGTGACTCACGACGATCCGGCGGCGGCGGTCCAAGTACCATAGGCGGAGCGGGTTACAACTTACTTCGAGCGGGCACTAAAAATGAGGAATGCAAAGTCTGTGGAGGCAAACACAATTCGAATACGTGTAAATTCAAACTGTATGTGTGTAGAATTTGTACCCAGGAGGGACATTTGAAGAGGATGTGTCCGAAGTTGACCAAGAATAATTTCTTAAATAACATACAAGAAAACGGGCATGGCAGCAACGACAGGTGTGGCGCTTACTCGACGGGGAGCGACAGTGACGAGGTAATAGTACCTATTAATCGCTTATCACTTGGACAGTGTAAACCTATTATGATTTCTGTAAGTGTGCACGGTTGTGACTTAAAAATGGAATGTGACACGGGGAGTGCAATCTCGTGCATTAATTACCAATTAT
This sequence comes from Lacanobia oleracea, assembly GCA_950371165.1. NCBI lineage: Eukaryota > Metazoa > Arthropoda > Insecta > Lepidoptera > Noctuidae > Lacanobia > Lacanobia oleracea. The sequence goes on along the minus strand of OX493411.1, from coordinate 18,126,728 downwards.
ATCAGAAAAAGTCTTCCAGTTTAAGTAAGTTAGTTTTAAGATATTACACGGGTGAACTAGTTAGGCCTGTAGGTGTTATTAAACCCGTTGTTAAATATAATAATACTGAAAAGATATTGGATTTATATGTTATTGACAATGGAAATACCGTTTTAATAGGTAGACAGTGGTTAGCGGAGCTAAATATATTGGTGTCGACTATGCATTATAATAAAGTCAAGAATAATCGGAATTTGGATTTTAATTTCTCGGAATTCAGTTCCAGATATGAGGTGTTTGCGGATGGCCTGGGGTGGTTCACGGGAGGACAAGTGAGCATCCACGTGCGCGATGGGGTGCGGCCGATGTTCCTGCGCGCGCGCCCGTTGACGTACGCGCTGCAGGAGCCGGTTGAGCGCGCACTGGAACAGCTGGTACGCGACGACATCCTCACTCCCGTCCACCACTCAGACTGGGCAACACCAATCGTGCCAGTAGTCAAGAAAGATGGTACCATTAGAGTCTGTGCCGATTTTAAACTAACCTTGAACAAAGTGTTAGAAGTCGACCGTTATCCATTACCAAAGGTAGAAGATCTTTTGTCTCGGTTGCACGGAGGCGAAAGATTTAGTAAAATCGATTTGTCACAGGCATACGCTCAGTTTGAACTGGATGATACTAGGAGATACGCGGTAATTAACACACATAAGGGGCTTTTCATGTATAAACGATTAGTGTATGGGCTGTCGTCGAGCCCAGGAATATTTCAACGATATTTAGAACAATTGTTTGCAGATATACCCCACGTAGGAGTTTTTTTAGATGATATTATTATAACAGGAAAGGACACACCCCAACACTTAAGTAGCCTACATAAAGTTTTTGAACGCCTGAACTCGAGTGGCTTGAAAGTAAAAAAAGAAAAATGTTCTTTCTTTGTGGAATCGCTCGAATATTTAGGGTATGTAATAAGTAAGGAAGGTGTTCACACGTGCAAAGATAAAGTGGAAGCAATTGTTAAAACTCCGATACCGAGGAACGTATCGGAGTTGAAAGCTTTTATTGGGATGGTCATGTATTATGGAAAGTTTATAAAAAATGTAAGTACGATCCTTACACCATTGTATAATTTGTTGCGTGCCGGGGTGAAGTACGTATGGAGCGATGCTTGTGAGGTAGCCTTTGCTCGGGTTAAGCGAGCACTGAGCACGAGTGAAGTGCTTGTGCTTTACTCCCTGGAGCTACCGCTTGTGCTGACGACAGACGCTAGCGCCACGGGGATAGGCGCCGTCATCTCGCACATCACGCCGGAAGGCGAAAGCCCAATCGCATACGCGTCACGCACACTTACCTCCGCGGAGAGATCGTATGCTCAAATAGACAGGGAGGCATTAGCGATTATATACGGTGTTAAAAAATTCCATCAGTACTTGTACGGTAGGAAGTTTACTTTAAGAACAGACCACAAACCCTTAACATACATTTTCGGGAATAAAGTAGGCATTCCGGTTATGGCAGCATCCAGGTTACAAAGGTGGGCAATAATATTAACAGGTTATTCGTATGATATAGAATATGTTACGTCTGCTAAAAACTGTGCCGACGCATTGTCGCGACTGTCTCAACCAACAGATAAGAATAAAATCGGGCGTGAATATACCTATTTAAATTTTGCAGAAAGTTTTTTGCCGGTGACGAATGATGATGTACGTCTAGCAACTGCGCGGGATCAGGTGCTTAGTAGAGTGATGGTGAGCGTACAGTCAGGGTGGCCGTCGCATTGCACAGACGAACTGATGAAACCGTACTTTAATAGGCGACACGAATTATATGTGGAACGGGGTTGTATTATGTGGGGCTATAGAATTGTTGTACCACCGACGCTTCGGGACACAATACTAAAAGAGCTTCATGTTAGCCATATGGGCATAGTTAAGACCAAGTCGATGGCACGAAGTTTTGTGTGGTGGCCCAATATAGACGCAGACATCGAATCGACAGGCCGCTCTTGCGAAACATGTGCGATGGAAGCAGCTGCGCCGCCGCAGGCTGCACCACGTAGTTGGCCGTATTTAGCCCAGCCGTGGAGTAGATTACATGTAGACTTTTTAGGCCCATACCAGGGAAAAACGTTTTTCGTAGTTATAGATTCCAGTACAAAGTAGATTGAAATTTTTGAAATGAATTAAACAAATGCTTCGGCAGTCATTAAGGTTATGAGGTCATTATTTGCGCGATTTGGTTTGCCTTTGGAGGTTGTATCCGACCAGGGCCCACCATTTACTAGTACGGAGTTAGGAGAATTCTTAAAATTGAACGGTATTAAGCAGTCGTATTCCCCAGTATATCATCCAGCTTCAAACGGGGCAGCAGAAAATGCCGTCAAATTGTGTAAGCGAACAATAAAAAAGGCAGTCCGAGAGGCAGTAGACATCGACACAGCTTTACAGACATACCTACTAGCGTATAGAAATAGTATTCAAAGCACTACAGGGGAAAGTCCCGCCATGCTGTTGCAACGTAGGCCGTTGCGTTCCCGGTTAGACCTTTTGCGCGCAGACCGCGCGCGTCAGGACCGGGTGGAAGGGGTGCAGCGTCAGCAGTCAACGAGTTCGGGCACTGAACCATTGCAACACACCGTTGGTGATACGATATGGGCCAGGAACTACGGTAGCAAAGACAAGTGGTTAAAAGGAACGGTAGTAAACCAACAAGGTTCACGTAGTTATATAGTAAACAGCGATGATGGTCGACTTCTCACACGGCATAGCGATCAAATTAGGCATAGAACTCGACGTTCAAGTAGAATGTACCCAGACGTAAGGTCCGAGGGACAAGTCAGTGGGGATGTCGTTGAACCGCAACAGCAACAGCTGTCTCCAAGTATATCAGAGCCAAGGGTTCGTGAGGGGACGAGTAGGGGCGAAGTCGGGGGCGACGGCCCATTAGTGAGTGACGCGGTGGATACAGCAGTCACTAAGACCTCATCAACCCGTAAGGCACCATCGTCCCCACCAGTCGGCAGTAAATAATCGCCGGCGGCCGCGACCGTTCCGGATTCCGTGAACCGTCCCATCCGTAATCGCAAGAAACCGGTTAGATATGGATTTGAGTTCGATTAGATGTAAGAATATATTGTTATTATTATTATAGTACATAGAGTAAAGTCTAGTTATAATAAGGTTAAGTTAGTGTGTTAGTTAATGTTAACGTTTTGTTTTGTATCTTCCTATATTAGTTATATACTAGAAGTTTAAGTGTGGAGGTGTGATGTAGGTAATTCTGTATTTTATATTCATAGCAATAAGTCGGTATGTACAACTTTGCATGTGTGAGCCAGTCTCTCAATAAATCTGTTCCGCGATTGACGTGGTTTTACTGCCGCCGATTCCCCGGGGTTCCAGTGTCCGGAGATCCTTCAGATGTGTTACAAAAAAGGTCTTTTTTCAGCTGCTCTCTACTCTGTTGTTTCTGGCCAATGGAAGTTATCAAAAAATATTGGGTAAAAATGTAAATACTTTTCTGTCTCAAGCCTCCATATTACGCAGCCTACATCTTATTGTGAATGTATTATACCATCCTACGATAGTAAAGAAATACATTCGATTTCCACAAAATGCAGCTGAAAGACAAGCATTATAAGAACAGTAAGTTTGTTTAAAATCTGCTTTTAGATTCTTCTTATATTATAGGTAGCCTAGTAACAGATCACCACTTTTAGAGCACCCTCTCTGAGAAGTATGTATGGGCTATTGTGCTAACCCGGTATCAGTTGGTGATCTTCACATGTAGGTACGAGTATATTAACTAACTGTTCCCCTTCTCAAGTAAACTAGAATGAAAATGATTTTTGTAAGCCGTTATTTAGATGTATGTACTTGCACTTATTTAAAACACTATTTTAGGAATATGAAAAATTTAACATACCAGGTGTCATAGGATGTATAGATGGTACATTGGTAGCTATGATAAGACCTAAGGAGAATGAAGAAAGATATTTCTGTCGCAAAGGGTATCATGCAAGAAATGTTCTCTTGGTAAGTTCAGTCAAAGAAATGAATACTTGATTTTTTATTTGGTTATCAAACAGTAGGTACAGTACCCGGCGATAAATATTGCACATCGACCTTTGGAAACAGGCAATCGGCTAATTTCAATTTCGGCTTCGTAGAGCGTTATCTCTGACGCACGAAATACAAACAGTCCAGAATCTATTAGGAGCTGTTAAAAGAACAATATTTATCGCCGGGTACTGTATAACAAATTGGTGCATTAAAAAAAAAAATCATCTTTGTTATTAATATTATGATACCAGCAAAAAATACCAATTTGTGATTTTACTTTAAATGCAAGTATAATCCATATCTAACTATTGAATTGTCTGTATGTATTTATTTACTTTGATTGCAGATTATAGATGCAGATTTAAATATTATACATGTGGATGCTTCATATGGTGGAGCATCTCATGATAGTTTTGTATTTAATAATCCCGAAATTAAACGCCATTTAAAGAAGTGTCTAATGCCGGTGAAGTTGTATATTTATTAGGTAAATATATTGGGCATTGTTATTAATTCTGGTTTGAAGAAAACTGGTTAAAAACTGGGCTAGACACAGCCAATAAAATACACTCTTTGGCAAATCAATTGTCATTGTAGAACAGTGTAACATCAAAAGATCTACAGAGAAATTTCTGGACCCGCAGACACGACGCTTGTTCAATCAGATTTAACAGATATTGAAAAGTGATGTACAGCTAATAATATGACCCTAAACCCCAATAAATGCTTCCATATCCGCTTCACCAGAAAAAAAAAAACATTTCCATCTACTACTACCTACTCATTGTGTAGCACTTCGTTGGCAAAGGTAAGAGAAATACGAGATCTAGGGATTCTGGTCGACGGTAGACTTAGTTTCGAACCTCATATCAACGACATCGTAAAAAAATCAGCGCAGATGATGCTGGGATTTGTAAAACGAAACACAAAGGGCTTCCACCGCCCTAAGACTAAAATAGTTTTGTACAATACCTTGGTACGTAGTCGGTTAGAATACGCCAGTATAGCTTGGAACCCGCTTTACGCAGTCCATTCGCAAAGAATTGAAAGTATTCAAAGAGCTTTTACCAAACATCTTGGATTTATATCTAGGGAAATTAGCCATCGCTGCCCGTACGAACAGCGTCTACACTTCTTCAAAATAAAAACACTGCGTGACCGTCGGCGTTCGCGTGACTTAATTTTTCTTAATAAAATAGCAAACGGGTTTGTAAAGCGCAGCGATTTAGTAGAAAGTATTCATTATTCAGTCCCTTCATAACTTCCTAGACATCCCATCACAAGACTGCTCCGTATTCCTTTCCGTAAATCCAACCTTGGCCTCAACGCACCTCTACTCCGAATGTTCAGAGCTCACAACAGTATATGCAAGACACCAGACACCGATTTACACGGTGTCTCACTCCATAAATTTAGATTAGCAGTCTCGGAGGTACGCGAGTGACAAAGTTACAGTTATTGTAATTATAGTCAATCTTTTATGTACAATTTTTATATTCTTTTTTGTTTTATCTGTGTTCTGATTTGTATGTTTATGTTTTAATATTTTACTTTAGATACCTACTAATTTTATTTTATTTTTATTTTAGACACTAATAATTTGTTGTACATAATGGTGTAAGCTGTGTATACTCGTACCTATAATAGGCATGCATACCAGAACTTATATTTTAATACTTGTTTCTAGCATATAGTTGTGTATGTATTGCTGTTGGTATACCAAATAATAAATAATAAAAATAAATAAACATCATCTTGCTAGAACTGTTAGTGTTTTAGTAACAACCACCCTACTATGTAAACAATCTTTTGAACCCTTGCACCATATGTTACATACTCAGATATTACTTATAAGATTTGGTAAGATTTAAGATGAATCATTTTTTCTTTTTTATTTATTTATTTCATCTTATAGAGCTATCCTTACAAGTTTTTTAACCTAATGCGATAGTCTACGTACTATTAACTTAAATATATTATACTTAAATCTATTTTAACTTAATACCTAATACATTTTGCACACAGTTATGCTATACAATAAATTATTATTACTCTAATCTAAAGTAAAACACAAAACAAACAATAGTCTCTTTGCGAATTCACTAAAAGGACATATGTAAATGTCTACTTCGACATGGAGTCTATTAATGACCCGGATAGCTCGGGTTAGAGGAGCCTTGGCCAGTAGGTTGGTTTTTGCGAGCGGCACGGCCAGCCGCCTCCATACGTAGCGGTCCGGTACACACAAGTTCAAGCGCTGTAGCACTCCTGGATTATGGTCAATGCCACGGAGTATTTTGACCAAGTACGTAACAAGTGCGAATTCCCGCCGCACCCTCAATTGGTTGTACCCGACCATACCTAGTACAAACAGAGTGGGGTACATTAACGGGTAAAATGGATATACCCCATAAAGTTTTTTATACAAGTAGCGCGTAAACTTGTTCTGAACGCGCTCCAACATAGCAGAATACTTAGCTCATGTGGGGCCCATATGATCGCACTATGTTCCAGATGACTCCTGACTAGTGCGTCATACAGGACCCTGACTGTTGCAATGTTAGTGAAGTGTTGCGTCTGCCTCAGCACAAAGCCCAAGTTTCTGAACGCCCTTTTGCAGATCTCCGTTATGTGTTCGCGAAACTGTAGCTCAGAACTTAAGGAAACCCCTAAATCCCGTACTTGTGTGACTCTTTGCATAGGCTGCGCATCCATCACATACTCATGAAGTAGAGGTGCCCGTGCGCGTGTGAAACTTATCACCGAGCACTTCGATACATTGAAATAGAGCTTGTTCTCGTGACTCCATTCCACTATCCTATCTATGTCCTCCTGCAAGCGCTTACAATCGGCCTCACTCTTAACCTCTAGCAGCAACTTTAGGTCATCTGCAAATAATAAACAACATCAGGTAGATCATTTACCATTATGATGAATTCGAGTGGCCCCAAGTTGCTACCTTGACTCACACCAGACCAAGTGTAATATGGGTCAGATTCGGTCCCATTATAGTCCACGTACTGCTGTCTATCCTGCATATAGCTGGCGAAGAAGTGCAATAGATGTGGTGTGCAGCCGATTCTTGCGAGCTTCGCTAATAAGATATCATTGTCGACAGTATCGAAAGCTTTTTTAAAATCAAAATAAGCAGCATCAACTTGCACATCAGCATCTACCGCCAGCACCACCTGCGCCATAAAGTTCAGCAGATTGGTGGCAGTGCTGCGCGCCGGCCGGAACCCATGCTGCGCGTCCGAAAACTGTCCGCGCACCTGCTGCTGCATGCAGCGCTGAATAGCGGACTCAAAAACCTTGGCCGGCGTCGACAGCACGGCCACCGTTCTAAAACCAGCTATGTCCGATCCCGCTTTACCTTTGGGTACAGGAATGACCCGCGTGATCTTCCATTGGGTGGGGAAGGTCGCCGAAAGAAGACACAAATTAAAAATATAAAGCAGCGGTTCTGCAAGCACCCTACCACAATCTCTAAAAAGAAATGCCGGTATACCGTCTGGGCCCGCTGAACGCTTCGGTTTCAGGCGCTCAGGTGCACCTCTGACGTCATCCAGACACAGTGCATCCAGTTGTACCCGCGCACTGCTCCCCGCCGCCGCCACCGCCTCTTGAGCGTTCAACCGCGGCGGTTGATCACTGTACACTGATTCGAAAAACTTCGCGAACTGTTTAGCACATTCGTCATCGGATAAACGTTTACCATCTTTTATAATAGTGTTCTTGCTTGCCGCCCCTTTCTTTGATCGTATGTATTGCCAGAATGACTTAGGATCTTTAGCAAACTGACACTGGATTTTGCATTGATGCAGTTTGTGAGCTATTTCTATGGATTTTTTAATAAGCGCTCTGCATTTTGAATATACGTCATAATCCCAACTTAATTTAGTTGTTTTAAATATCTTGTGAAGTCTAGCTTTTGTTTTTAAACCTATTATTATTTCGCTCGTATACCATTCCGGATAAATGTACCGCAATTTCGGACTAAGTTTTTTCCTGGGAACACATTCATCCAAGATGTTGTTAAGAGTACTGTAAAATAAATCCAATATTGCTTCTAAATCTTTCATTTCATACATACTTCTCCAATCAATCAACACTCACTTTGAGTACAACAATTGATAATCTGCTTTGTAAAAGTTCCACTGCGGTCTCGTATTACGTGCACCTGTGGGCGCGAGAGCGGGGGAGGCAGCGGGGGCGGCGGCGGCGGCGGCGGGCACAGCCGCGCCCACGGCCGGCACGCGGACCGCGAGCGGCGGGTGATGCACGTCAACCGGCACGAGCGGCTCGTCCGCCGCTACTACCGACACCTCTTCGCTAAAACCTGAAGTTAAAACCAAATCCAGCTGCCTATTTAAACTGTTGGGTACATTATTACTTTGAGTGAATTCGCAAAATGACATGAAACATTCATAATAATTAGTTACATTCAAAGGACACGAATGTAAATTAAAATCACCTATTACAACGATTTCCTTATATCTAGAGCACATTTTTTCTATAATACTAAACAAAATCATATAGTAATTCTCCGAACTACCGGGTGGAATATAAATCACTGAACACAAAAACAAAAATCTGTTATTTAAGTGTACCGTCGCACAAATCATTTCGAAAACGCAACTGTCTATCGATACGTCCGTCACATGTACTTTCCGCAGCTCAAACCGGTGTGTGGCCACTAAAAACGCACCTCCCTGTTTTCGTCCGTCCGGACGATCACACCGCAGTATTTGATACCCAGGTGGGATAATTTCAGAATCTTCAATGGAATCATTGCAACCAGATTCCGTGATTGCATACAAATCTGAATTCAATGAGGCAATATTATTTCTATCTTCTTCTTTATTTATATCTTTCTTTGGGTTGTCTATTAGATTTCTTAGTTCTAACAGTCTACCCCGATTCAGTATCTTCAATATTTGCCTTCATTACTTCATCCGCCGCTAGTTGGTTAGTAATGACCTTAGTGTTTTCCGCTAATACCGCAGACTTCGTGGCCCCACGTTTGTTTACATTTTTGACGTAGGTATTCTTAGAAGACATATTTGGTCGACTAACTACTTCTGCGAAAGTAGATGTAGAAATAGGAGGGTTGTCAGGTACCTCATGCATGACGCTGCTTCGGGTTTGCCTATCCTGCGGCAGCTTCTCCTCCACTTTTTCCTCGAGTACCCGCATGATCCGCACTATGTTGTCCAACTCCAATTTCGTTTGAGAAAATTGATCTAACAATAGTGTTATCGTTTTTGCCTGACTGTCCATGCGAGTTACCATCTCTGACCTAAACTCTCTTAGTTCCTCAAGCAATACAGACTCATTATCCATGGTCGGTGAGAACTTAACCTGGCTCCCGCGCTGAATGTTTACGTTATTCATAGGTGTATTAGAAGTGATCTTGAAGTCCGGTGTATTTATTCGGACTGGAGTTTCACTGTTCCCCCTTTTAGGTTTTGAACACACAGGGCATACCCAGTTCTTCTATGACATCGTATACGACTTAAACGTGTTTATGTTTATTTCTAGACACGCTAGGTCATACTTTTTCTTGCATTTGTCATTCGAGCATTCCATACAAATATTGCTATCTGCTATTGTAGTACCACAAGCTTCGCAACAATTAGGCATTTTATTGGCCTAACAGTTTCCAAGAAATCAAAATTCAAATGTCGGTAGTAACCGGCGGTGCGACAGAGATGAATTATTGGTTTTGCGCAGCCCGTTTCTTTCACCCGAGGTGAGGAGGGGTGTACCTCAGCGTCTCCGGAAAATATTCACTAAATTAGTTCACACCACTTTAGTACTTGTTACACTTATTGTCAATACTCATCACGAGTCAATATTGCGTACATTAATTCACCAAAAATTAGGCAAATAAAAAAAAATAAAAATAAAAACACGTCCGCACTGACCGCGCGAAATGCGAACAAAATCATGTTATAATTCAAATCGTTCAGTTTTAGTTTCTTCTTTTATTTGTAATTAGAATTTTTTTTTACTGATCTTATCTATTCTTGGGCAAAGGCTTCACCCATTCCTTCCACTTTCCGCGATGTTACGCCTCTTCCCGCCAATTAACGAGAAAGCCATCCAAGGCGTCCGCGGCGCCATCTCCTCCTCGGCCTGCCGCGACCCCGTCAGCTGTCTCAGGGCTCCAGTTTAGTCCAATTGCTGTACCTTACTTAATGCTACTTTATTCTCTTCAGGAGATTCGGGATATGCACAGCATCCATATTTAATGACACCAGTCGTAAATGCAGAAGAAAATTACACAAAGCTCTCCAGAGGCATATTACACAAAGCTTCACGCTACTGCACGTAATAGCGTTGAAAGGGCTATTGGTCTCCTGAAGGGGCGGTTCCGATGTATTTTGGTGCACAGAGAGCTACACTATCATCCAGACATGGTCGCCAAAATTAGTGGCATGTTGTGTATTACACAACCTACCTATGTAACCGGGCAGGAGTACCAGCACCTGTGCTATCCCCTGAAGACATGCTGAATGAAGCGAGCATGACAATTCAGCATGATATAGGACCGACAGAATTGGAAATGGGAAGAATCGCGCGGACAGACATAATCAATAGATTATAGCAGTCAAGAGTGGTCTAATTACAATGTGTCTTATTATTAGTGTTCGCTAAATTTGGGTATTGACTATTTGAAATAAATTGTATTGTATTATTAATCATTTGTTTTATTGATGATGATGATTATACATTTAAATAAATACAAAACAATACAAAAAATGGATTAGTCAATAGACATTTCCAAGTTAATGAACTACCAGGGAAGCCACATGGTAGCAGTAGTCATTGCCATATTAGCGCTTGATTGCTTCCGCCAAAGCTTATAAGCCTTCTCCCATAGGCATGTCGATTCACTTTAAAAAATATCGATCTCCGATTCGATTCAAATTGAACATACTAGAATCGATTCTTGTTTAAATCGAGCATTAAAAGATCGATTTTCGATTAATCGCGCCAATTTCAAACATGCCTAATTGCTTCATATAGATACAGGACATTATTGATGACCATTTAACGCAAATACAAGTAATTGGATAGAAGTATTATTAAATTAATAAACATAATATCACGCCTATATTCCTTCGAAAGAATAGGTAGAGGTGGGGATCGAACCCAGGATCTTTTGCTCAGCAGTAGTGCTTGCGACCACTAAACTAATGTGGCAGTTTAAATTCCTAGTCTCGTTTAAGCACTCGTAAGTCAGTCAATAAATTAATCTATACTAATATATGTATAATCTATACTAATACATAAAGCTGAAGAGCTTGTTTGTTTGTTTACTTGAATGCGCTAATCTCAGGAACTACTGGTCCGATTTGAAAAATTCTTTCAGTATTAGATAGCCCATTTATTGAGAAAGGCTATAGGCTACATATCATCACGCTATGACAAATAAGAGCGGAACAGTAACGAAAATTGTGACGGAGACGAAGTTGCGTGGGTCGACTAGTTAAATTATAAGTTTATAAAAATAAAATGAAATGTTTTTTAAACGCAAGTAACGCCACCTTGGAAGCGTTCATAAATATTTACTCTATGATGCGTTCAAATTATTGACCAAGTACTACCAGTTGCTTTTGTGTCCGACAACAGCAAAAAAATAAAAACTAAATACTGCAGCCCGTTGAGGAATATTATCGCTAGTGATTTGAATTGATCGGTCCGATTCGGAAGGTTTATGAATCGATTCATTGAATCGTAGTAGGGTTCAAAATCGATCTGAAAAATCGATTATATACTCTAAATATTCTTTGATTAATCGATTTCAAATCGACATGCCTATTCTCCCATAGCTTTAGTAGTCTCCAGCAGCAAACTATCCCTCTCACTGTTGCGTTCCATGAGAGCAAGCATTCGGCTATCTAAATCCAAACGCTGCTGCTCTATCTGCAAAAATTTATCAGCCATGCCTATTAAGTAGCTACGTCGCTGAGATGGCGGTGACGACTGGGCACTTCTTCTTGTGGCTTGCAAAGTCCTGCGACGCGGTCGTCTTGGACCAAAAAAAAACAAAGCAAGTTTCAGCAAGTAAATGGTTTACCGTTATCTTAGGCGTCACCAACCAAACCTACACGTGGCCACTTAACAAACAAGTACGGCAAACCCACATTTACTTAAAAGCACCGCAACTGATGTAGTACTTGCTCTGAATAAAAAAAAATGACTGTCAAAAAACCCGACCGCTGAAAACAACTAAAAAGTTCTAAACAAGTCGCTTGAAGTGTATGTTTGCTCCCTAACAGTGCATAACGTAGTAAGTTCGCTCTTTTAGAATATAAGTATAATTTTAAGCTGAGTACCTAAGCAGTTTACTCCAATGCGCATTGTAATATATATTCCATAATTAAAGTACGTTCAATCGGGCTGTTTGTCTGATTTAAAAGACCATAGAACCTCCAACATTTAATGGCGACCCTGCCATAAGGTCTGCCAAGGGGCAGAGCCAGCAAAGTTTAGTTGCGTGAATTTCAAAATGTGTTACTCCAAAATAGAAAAGGCCGAGGTGTTCTTAAATCAAAATGCGGCTGGTGGAAACAATGACGCCCTACTGAAGTCATCGGAGGACACATGGAGCGGCTGAGCACGATCACTCTTCTGCTATCATATCTTTCCTGGTAATATACTTTTTCCTGAAGTACTACCGAAGCTGCCATCGTCAATGGATACAAGAAGAAATCGGATTCAACGCAATTCAACGCATAAGGTCATCCCTACGTGGACGAGTGGAAGGTACACCTGTTAACTGATTAGTTAAACATCGAAGTCAAGTTAATACTACAAATAACTCAGTGATTTCCATACATTCTCATACCCATTTGTTTTATAACACAAAAACTTAAACGACATAAAATAGTGCACGAAGACTCAGTGAATATGATACCTCGCGGCTAAAACTGCAACGTGTGAAATTCTTGTGTGCCGTTTCGCAATAATTATGTTAACATGATACTTTTCTTTTTCCATTAGGAAATATGGCCTTATATTAAGTAATATTTTATAATAATTAATATTTTATTAGAAAAATATAATGACCTGGTAGATATTAGAAAATACTTAATTAAGAAGGGACAGACTAGGTATAAAGGTCAAGTTATTGAGACGAAGTTAGGTGAAGCAAAAAATATTTTTAGTGAATGTGAACAAATACTATTAGTTTTAGAAAAAAGCAAGGATGCGAAATTAGTTGCAACGGCATTGGATATTTTTCAGAAGATTAGGACAAGTTTTGAGGAAATAAATAGTTTGTGTACTTTCCCAGAAATAATTTCTGAAAAAATGGAGTTTGACCTTAAAGTGGCGTGTAGTTTGCTTCCAGCAATGGACAATAGTGAGGGGACAACTAAACGCTTGATAGATTCGATCGAGATGTATGGAGATATGCTGGACGAGAAAGGTTAGACACTACTTATTACATTTGTCATTAAAAGCAGATTGTCCGAAAATGCCAAGTTACGCATCACAGGGAAATTATAAGACCATTCAAGACCTAATCAAAGTTATGAGATGCCATCTATTGACCCAAAAATCCTTTACGGCCATACTGGCACGTTTGTTAAATATACAACAGGGTTTAAATAGTATCGACGAGTATGGCACAGAAGTTAAAAAGCTTACTGAACTAACTTTATGTCAGTCAAATGGTAATTCTAACGCATTTGAAGTTTTAAAACCATTGAATTAAAAGCTTGCCATAAAACGGTTTTCAGACGGACTATGCAGTTCAAAATTGGGTACGATCATCTCCGCTAGGACCTACAGCAGCCTGAAGGATGCAGTCCAAGCTACCAAAGATGAAGATACAGCAGGCCAGTCATCGCCAGGTAATGTCTTACATGCATTTAGATATGGACGAGGTTTTAATAATTCAAGACGACAAGACAATTCACCGTCAAATCAATACTAATCGTGGTCAATATAATAACAGTTATAGTCGTGGTCAATATGGTAATTATTATAATCAAAGAAATACATGGCGTGGAAATTTCAGAGGGTATCACGGAAATAGGAATAACTATCGTGTATCATCAAATTATAATAGGGGTCAAAGAAGTTCTAGGAGTTCAAGATATTTTAGAAATAATAACCGAAATGTATGTTTAGCGGATCAGAACGAAGACAATAAGCCAATCATAAGTGACAATAAAGATAAAAAGGAATCAGAAAACCAGTCTTTTCGTTCTTAAACATTGCGTTTTATCAAATTTAGGTAATGCAAATGTATGTAGTTTTTTACGTAATAACATTAAATACTTCTGGCTTGTTGATACAGGCGCTTCCTTGTCAATTATTAAAAGTGAAGCGTTACCAAGAAACGTTATCGTTAGAAAAGATGAAACTTTGATAAATGGAATCGGTGGACAAAAGTATTCTCGATGTTTAGTGGATTTAAGTTTAGAGTATAACAGTGAAATATTTCAGCATTCGTTTATAATTTTTGAGTCGTTACCATTAAAAGCAGACTGAATTATAGGGTTAGATTTTCTGAATAAGTATCAAGCAAATATTAACTTAAGTACTAATACTTTAACACTGTGTTATCATGGGAAAGAATATTATTTAAATTTCGTAGATGAACGTATTAGGAGACGTAATAATCTGATTGTACCAGCTCGTTCTGAGTCGATTCATTTTATACACGTAGATCAAAATGTGAATGATGATGTTACTGTCTGTGGACGTGAGTTAGCGAAGGATGTATATCTGGAGAATACGATAGCCACGGTAAAAAACAACAGGATCCCTATAAAGATTCATAACATTAATGATATAAACTTACCAAGTTTAATTCCTAGTACGCAATCTTTGAGTGATTATAATATTTGTCAATTTAAAAACAATAATATCGACGTTAACAAGAGTTCAAAAACTATTATCACAGGTCAAATTAGATTATTTAAATGACGAAGAGAGAAGGTCTATTGAAGCGATTTGCGCAAAATATTCTGATATTTTTTACATAGCTGGAGATAAATTAACTCATCTGCCTAGCCTTTTCCCAACTATATTGGGGTCGGCTTCCAGTCAAACCAGATTCAGCTGAATACCAGTGTTTTACGTGGAGCGGCTGCCTACCAGACCTCCACAACCCATAAACTGGGTAACACGGTACTTCTTGGCAAGACTGGAGTCAGATTTACTGGCTTCTGACAACCCGCAACGACTGCCAAAGATCTACAAAGGACAGCCGAGACCAACGGCTTAACGTGCTTTCCGAGGTACGGAGGAAACTCGTTATGCTAAGATGGTCACCCATCCACAGACCAACCTTGGCAAGGAGATAAATTAACTACTACAAATATTTATGTGCAATCCACTATCGTAAAACAAAATTCAACTCCTGTATATGTTAAGCCATATAGGTTACCGCAATCGTTAACACCAGAATTAGCAAAACAGATTAATAAAATGATAGAAGATGATATAATAGAAGAATCCAACAGTGAATAGTCAAGTCCAATATTATTAGTACCCAAAAAGAGTAGAGAAGGAACTGATAAGAAATGGCGATTAGTTGTAGACTACAGAAAATTAAATGAGACGGTTTGTGATGATTAGTTCCCCTTACCAAACAGCTGTATATTTCACTCATCTTGACCTTCAGAAAGGTTATTATCAATTGACCCTAGAGCCTAATAGTCGTAAATTAACTGCTTTTTACTACTAATACAGGTCAGTATCAAATGAAACGTTTGCCTATGGGTCTCAAAATAAGTCCGAGCGCATTTAGTCGTATGATGTCAGTAGCAATGTCTGGTTTGACTTACGAAAAATGCTTAGTATATCAGGATGATCTCATTATATTCGGTAGAAATGTACAAATTCACAATCAAAACTTAATAAATATAATGGAAAAGTTAAGAAAAGTCAATTTTAAATTAAATCCTCAGAAATGCGAATTTCTAAGGAAAGAAATTCTTTATCTAGGTCATGTTGTTTCAGACAAAGGTGTTTTACCAGATCCCGAAAAAACAAACGTACTGAAAAATGATCCTATACCCAAAACAGCAGATGAAAAAGATGCCATCTTAAATTCTCAAATTCAACGAATTATATTAACGATATATAAATCATAAAAAAATCGGTGAAAGCCGTTTCGAAGGAGTTTGATAACAAAAACTGTGACACGAGATTTTTATATATTAGAAGATCTTCTATAAAATATGGATGAGAAAAAATGGTGCAAAAGATCAGATGAAAGCAGATACACCCCGTTGTTATTGGACGTCAACTTATATTGTCCATCTAAGGTGGCTCTTAGATCGTCCGACTGGCGGAGCGACGTCTGCAGCCCAACCATAACACCGGCTAGAAAGACTTCCCAGCATTTTACATACTCTTTGGCTGTTCTGCATGCGCGCAGCGCCCCAGGCTCCGAGGGCGACTGCGTCAAAGCCGTCAATTTTTGGCAGTGTCATCTTATATTTTATTGTGAAAAAGTGCTATTTGTTATTATAAGTGTAGTTTTAGTTATTTCTTGTGTTGTGTTGTTTTTGTAATACTTTATTTCATGATGTCTTTGTTTATTTGGTAAGTTTAATCAAATTTTTATGTTTAATGCCGGCTGTAGCGATGTCGGAACCTGTAGCAGTCAACCTGCTACATCGCTTGAAACCCAGCTGGTGAGATGCCCCCATTGCTCTCAGGCACGTTTTTTTAAAGGCGAACGGGGTTTAAGGATCCACTATGGCAAAGTTCACAAGCCACGTAGTGTACCTTTGTGCCCCCAAAGCCCAGCCAATTCCCAAATAACTACAGATTTAGAACCACTTTGGACAATTCTATCTAAATTTAAAAATTCAACACCTTTAGTGAAGAGAGTTCCTCGGGGTGCAAGACGGTCTGTTGCACTGAGTTTAGCGCGATGCGTACGTCTTGCGACCCAGGAAAACACACTAAGTGCCTGGGAGGAACTACTCACCTTCCCTTATAGGATTCTGCATGTCCAAAAAAATTTGGCTTCAAAAAAAACATTAACGTCCCAAATTAAAGACAATTGTAACAGTTCGGCCTTCGTTTTAGATTCAAAATTACCAGCTTTCAACATTGTTCCCCAGAAAGATGTGTGTTCACTTGTGGAATCAAAATTAAGTGAAGGTGACATTAGGGGAGCGGCCAGGCTGTTGTTTAGTAGTGATGTGGTGGCGCCTTACTCTCCAGATACTATTTCAGTTTTGGAGAGTAAACACCCAGCGCCTGCGGATGACCTCACCTTCCCTGATCCCCCCGATACCCCCAATCCGGATTCTTCTTTCTTCCAAATTTCAGCTCCCCAATTGCTGGCAGCCATGAGCTCCTTCAGAAGTGGTTCCGCCGGCGGCCTCGACGGCCTTACTCCTCAGCATTTAAAGGACCTCTTAAGTCCAGGCGCCGGGGAAGCTGGTGAGTCGCTTTTGAAGGAGCTGTCGGCTCTCGTCACTTTGATGCTGTCCGGCGGTGTGAACGTTGCTGTCGTCAATATCTTGTACGGGGCTAACCTATGTGCCCTGCGCAAGAAGGACGGCGGCATTCGTCCCATTGCCGTCGGATGCACCTACAGGCGTATGGCAGCCAAAATTTGCTGTAAATTATATAGTGAATCACTAATACAGAAATTTCAGCCCCTACAGCTTGGCTTTGGATCTAGAGGGGGCTGCGAGGCTGCCGTACATGCCTTTTCAACGTTTTTAAATTCAGATAAGAGTGAGGTCATCCTCAAAGTTGACGTTAAAAACGCCTTTAATTCCATTAACAGGGATACTTTGTTGGCGGAAGCTAAAAAAGAATTACCGGAAATTTACGGCTTTTTGTGGCAATGCTACAGGTACCCTTCAAAATTATTATACAAGGACAATGTTTTGGAATCTGCAGTTGGCTGCCAACAAGGTGACCCTCTCGGGCCAGTCATTTTCAGCTTGGCTATTCATCCCATCATCCAAAAACTAAATTCAAAATTTAACGTCTGGTATTTAGATGATGGAGCTTTAGGGGGTGACGTGGACACAGTTTTGAAAGATTTCCAATTCCTGAAGAAACAGTTCCAATCCATCGGCCATGACCTCAACCACTCCAAATGTGAAATTTTTCTTAATGACAATACCGACAGACAAATGACTCTACAGAAATTCAACTCAATAGCCCCAGATATCAAAATTTTAAACAAGAGTTCACTTCACCTCCTAGGTTCACCTATATTGGAAGACAGTTTTTCTTCATTCATTGACGACAAAATTAATCTTTTTAACGATATTTCGGAAAGACTTAGCAAAATTAATTTACATTCGGCTTTCACCCTCATTAGATATTGTTGTTTTGGGCCAAATTTTATGTATTTTCTCCGCTCTTCACCTTTATGGAAGCAATCACATCTTTTGGACAAAATCAATCAAATCATTCAAGACACACTGACATCTATCTTAAATGTGGCTCTAGATGACCGAGCGTGGCTGCAAGCCACACTACCCATTCGCTTTGGTGGGCTCGGCATCCGCAAAATTTCTATTGTAAGCCTACCGGCGTTCCTGTCATCGGTCAACAGCACTGAAAAGTTAACCAAAAGGATATTAACTCCATCATTGGTTAACTGTGAAGTGCCTTGTTTGACCGATGCATTGAACGCCTGGAAAGTGGCTTGCCCGAATACGGCATTGCCCGATAACCCGTTCTCCCAAAGACAATGGGACGAGCCGCTCTGCAGATTGGTACGGAATAACCTCATAAATAAGACCACCAATACTGCGGAGCGTGCCCGCCTGCAGGCTGTGGGTGAATGGGAGTCGGGTCTTTGGCTACAGGCACTACCGTCACCCAACATAGGTACTTTGCTGAGTGACAGTACTTTCCGGATCGCTACGTGTCTGCGTTTGGGTGCTCCTAGCGGAGCTCCACATCGGTGTCAATGCGGTGAAGCAGTCGACCGCCTCGGACACCATGGCCTGTCCTGCAGTAGGAGCGCTGGTCGGTTAGCACGGCACGCCAGCATTAATGACATTATCCGTCGGGCCCTTGTCACCGCCGGGGTGCCAGCTGTTTTAGAACCCAACGGCTTGGCACGCGACGATGGAAAAAGGCCAGATGGGATGACCATAATGCCTTGGAAGGTGGGTAGGCCTTTGGTGTGGGATGCAACATGTGTCGACACCCTTGCGCCATCCCATCTTCTTAGCACGGCGGGCTGTGCTGGGGCGGCTGCTGCAGGTGCAGAAAACCTCAAACGGCGCAAATATAACAACTTAATTGGAAGTTACATATTTGAGCCGTTTGGCGTTGAAACACTAGGCCCATGGGGTCCGAGTGCGCATCGAGTCTTTCGGGACATTAGCAAACAACTTGTCGACTGTTCACGTGACCAGAGGGCTGGGCTGTTTTTCGGCCAAAGAATCAGCATTGCGATTCAACGCGGCAATGCTGCCAGTATTCTGGGAACTTTTGCCATTGACAGCGATGTGGATTATTTTTTTGATGCCCAATGATTAATTTTGTTTTTATACGCGTTTGTACATAATTTCGTGTTAATTAGTGTATGATAATTAAGTATTTGTTAATTTATTTAGATTATGTTCCCTTCTAATAATAAATGAAAGTAACTTTTAAGAGTTAAAGGCACTATAAAAAAAAAACAGCAGATGAAGTTAAGCGTTTCGTAGCCTTTTGTAGCTATTACCGTAAATTTATAAAAGGTTTTTCAGACATAGCTTTGCCATTAAATAAAATATCTAGTAAACCTTTTATTTGGACTGATGAATGTAAACATGCCTTTGGGTATCTAAAAAACGCATTAATTTCGTCTACAATATCCAGATTTTACAGAAAACAACGAATTCACAAACAGATGCTTCAGACACTGCAGTTGGTGCCGTGCTGTGCAATAAAGATCTCAGACCAATAGCGTACGCAAGTAGACCTTTGAATAAAGCGGAAAAGAATTACCCTACAATACAGAAAGAGCTTCTGGCAATAGATTGGTCAGTAAAATATTTTAGACCGTATTTATATGGTAGAGAATTCACAATAATGACAGATTACAAACCTTTAGTTTATCTTTTTGGCATGAGAGATCCTTCAAGTAGACTTCTTAAATTCCGTTTGACATAAATTTAAAAGAAGAATATAAATTTAAAATTATTTATGTACGCGGAAAAGAAAATGTTGTAGCAGATGCATTGTCTAGAATATGTATAACATCGGACGAACTAAAGAATATGCAAGCGCAAGTGGTTGCTGTGATGACTAGGGCACAAAAGCGAAAGGTTGATGATGAATTAAGTAATAATAAGGATGACGTAGAGAAGGCGGATCTTAATAAATCTCCTGACTATTGATCTGGCCAACCAAGGGTTGTGGATATATTAAGGAAACCGTGCGACTCAGTCGAAATGAATTATATTGAATTAAATAAACAAAAAAAACTCATTTATTCGTTTTTTTTGTTTATTTCCCTCGCCCATAGAGGTGAAGTGTATGTATGCTCCCTAACAGTGCATAACGTAGTAAGTACGCTCCTTTACAATATAAGTATAATTTTAAGCTAATTAAGCAGTTTACTCCAATGCGCATTGTAATATATATTCCATATAGTCAGTTATTAAAGTACGTTCAATCGAGCTGTTTGTCTGATTTAAAAGACCATAGAACTCCCAAAATTTCACGCTTTTCAAGCAGTCTGATGTAATAGGTGGCATCAGATCAATGATTGAACTGCACCAGACTGCTTGAAATGCGACTTGTTTAATTTTTTAATTTCCTACATTTTAGTGAGTTACATTTTTGAAATAGTCTCCTTGAGCCATTTATCTTGATAACCCACTCAATAGGTTTTGAAAATTAAAAATGTTTTGAAGGCAATATGGCGCCAAAAATCGGACATTTTGTATTTTGTTTATTTTGATGTACCCACTGTCACTCTCAAGACCACATAAAAATACGACAAGCCGTTTAGGCTCTAGGGTGTGCCAAAGAACAAAACATACATACACTCGATAAACATAACCCTTCTTCTTTCGCAGTCGGGTAATAAGGTACACAAAAGAAAGCAGCCTGCACATGGTGCACCCTGCTAATTAGCAAACTCTTGCAGCAGCTTTACATCAGTCGAACCTCTACTTGTTTCCATTGTATGTTGCGTTTGTAAATATTACTCTGAGTTGATATAGTAGCAAAGTACAACAACACCTGCAAGCCCAGATAATGAAGGTCTTGTAGTAGGAGGCAAGTGCTGCTCGGTGGTGCTCCCAGCAGGCTCAGACTGCTGCTGCTGGTTCCGAATAGCCGTCCGTTCCGTCAGATGTTGATTTGTGATGTTCTGGTCAATAACAACAACATTAAATGTTTAAAATACAAAAGAAAAGCCAAAGAAATAAATTGAGAAATTTCTTACAATTATTGTAAAACTTTCATTAGACCTGGTGGGACTGGTGGTGGTGACAACTTCCGTTTCTGGGCCCAGAAGATTGTTGTAGAAAATATTTTTAAATGTTTAATTTTTATGTTGTTTTTAAAGGTCATACTTGTAAAAATAAGAATTCTAATGAATAATAATGATAAAAACACACCATTAATTTTGATTGGGCTCTATGACCCAAACTGTAGTCCATGTCAGCTGTGTTCGGTTAAATAAGTATAACTATTAATACTTATTACATTAACAATTATGTTAAAAAAGGAATATATTGAATATTTCATTCAACAACTGGATCAACAAGCGCTGATGTGCCTGGTACCGCAAATAGACATTAATCAATATCCTGAAATAGAAAAATTTTAATGTAAAAAATATAACAAAACAAAACAAAACCTAGTAATAAAAAAACGTTTTACAAAAAATACAACCGACTTCCAAAAACAAAACACTACAAGGTACAAAATAACTTCAGTAGAAAGAAAAGAACTTTAATTTCTGAAGTCGGTGTTTTTGGTAAATTTTTTCGTTTTTTGACACCGACTTCCGAAATTAAAAATCTTTTCTTTCTACTGAAGTTATTTTGTACCTTGTAGTGTTTTGTTTTTGGAAGTCGGTTCTATTTCTTGTAAAAAGTTTTTTATTTTCACTTTTTAGTGGTACCTAGGTACCTGCGTACCCATTAACAGCGTACCGGCGCAATGTTATGTTAAGAACTGGTGTAAACACTAAAAAAACATGCGATTTCAGCAATCCCGATCCCTTTGCTATCATTTATTGAAGAGTTCCGTTGCCTACCTCCGAAGTTCTTCGTCAGATCTTCACCAAATTGAAACGAGACCAGTCCAGGAAAATACTCTTTCAAACAAAAAAAGAATCATCCAAATCGGCTACCAATTGGCTAAAGTATCGCTGAACAAACATTTTTCATGGGATCCCATCATCAGATTCTAATTTATACCTTTCATCATCAGATCAGCAACATGAAATGATGATTACCAGGCACAAATATCTGAATTGCGTTAGAGAGTTCATGAAAAACATTGTATGTGCCTATAAAATTTGAGGGTTGCCCTCGATTTTCGTGGGATCCCATCATCAGATTCTGACATGGTGAAAATGGGACCAATCGAGAAGTATATCCTTTCAGATGAAACAAAAATTTTTCAAATCGGTTCATAAATGACGGAGTTATTAGGTAACAAACATAAAAAAAAAAAAAAAAAATACAACCGAATTGAGAACCTCCTCCTTTTTTTGAAGTCGGTTAAAAAAATATAAGAGTCGCTTATGTTGCATTACTCATTTTAATTGAATATGCCAGTTTAAAAAAACTTGACAGCCCATCATCACCTACATTGTCTGAAACTCTGAAGCTCCTTCATGCACGGGAGTGTATGTACATACATATATGTCTTTGATCTCAGCTGTTGTTACAATATAGTGACAGTAATTAAGCCAAATCAGTGGCCTCCAGCCGGCTTGAAAACACTGGCCTCTGCCTAGCCACAGTGAGGCAGCACAGTGAAGTAAGCCCGAAGACATTTTCATTGAGATCAGATCTTGACAGTGGAATGAAGAAGAATATTTTTATAACACTAATATTCAAATCACTTACTGGCATATTCGTGCAGGTACTACTGGACTGTTCCGCTGGTGCTAGTATCGAGGGACTATTTTCTTTTGAAGGTTCCTATAAAATCAACTATATATATTATATACCTATACATGAGTAAGTACAAAATGTATGTATACATGACTAAGTACCTGAGTAAGAAAAACATACATTAAAAGACTGTATCTGTAAATGTGTGTCACCTGTAGCTAAACCTTCTCCACCCATTAACATTACTATACGCTCTTCTATATTTGAAAGCTCTGGCATGCCAACTTCTGCCATTCCAAAGCCTGTGGTACTTCTAAAATCGGCGAGTGCAGCGGCTTTCTTTCTTACAGCACTTTTTTTGTCAGACCAATACTATAATGGGAAATACAGAAATAATAATTATTTCACACTGCATGATAGGCAGAGGCGCAAAAAGTTTATTTTTGCGCCTCTGCCTATCATGCAGTGTAAGCTTAGTTTATTTTATTGTGCGTAACATATGCACAATAAAATAAACTAAGCAAATTATGGATAAAAGTCAACTGAAATGACCAACTCCTTAATCCATTTTTTTACCGTCTTCACCGTACCTCCACCCATACTATTTTGTGTTAGGGTGATATGATCCCACTCCTTACTAGCTGCTTGTTTGGCGCCTTCCTTCCTTCAGCCAATCTAGGTTTCCTCTCTAAAAAATCTATTAGCTTCTCCACTTGGGCCGCAGATGGATGGGAAGTACGCTCGGCACTGAAGTAGAGAATTTACAATTAAATACGAATATATCGATAACATCATCTTCCTGCCCTTATCCCATGTTACTTGGGGTCGGCGCATCACGTTTTATTCTTCCATTCTGTTCTATCAGTCGTCACTCTATCACTAACTCCCTTTTCTTTCATATCGCTCCTCACATAATCCATTCATCTTTTTTTTGGCCTTCCTCTCCCTCTCCATCCATCCACATTTATGTTCATAACTGTTCTAGTTATATGCGTTTCATCCCTCCTCTTCACATGACCATACCAAGACAAGCGATTCCCTTTTAACTTTTTCGTCACTGGCGCCACTTTTAAAGTGCCTCTGATGTGAGATGTGTGATCTCATTATTTGTTATTTCTCAAAAATAACAAATAATGGTAGGGAAGCCAAAAACTAAGTGTGTGTCTCACGGCTGCTCTAAAAAGGTTCATTTCAGCGATATGTCAGACAGCCTGAGACTGTCTGACGCTGGTTTTCTGATGAACCCTAAGGATGAATGGCGGTTCATTTGAATCAAAATGATATCAAATTATATGTAAAACTAGGTACATATAAGAATAAACAGATATAATGAATATTGAGCAATTATACTAGAAATAAAAACAAAGTTAAGAAGATATTATAAGAATTTGTATAACAGTGCTTGTGTGTATACGTGTATTAATTAAAATAAATACCTAAATAGTTTTCCACCGTTGGAAACAAAATAAACTATTCGGCTAACTATGCTACACACACTACAATAACCTGTTTCTGTGACACTTTTATCCGGGCAGGGTGTCTCACTAAGCGATGCAGGCCGCCGAGCGCAACAGACATACCACCGAACATTAAAATTAATCGAAATAACCACGATTGTCTCCCGTATTTTAAAAATAATTGATTTCAAGACTAAAAAGCTAATTGAACATATTATTTAAGAGTGATGTTAAGAGAACTATTGATAAAAAGTGCAGCGGAGATGGATGAAAGGTAGGTGTATTTTACTACCTTATATATACCTATGTGTATTTACCTTAAAAGTTTATATGTATTACCAAACTTGTCTTTTCCTTCCAGTTTGTAAAACTACCCATGTCTTAAGATACCTACCAAACCCTGTTAATACAAACAGAAAATCGTCACCTGCTAAATACAAGCTTGCTGTGCGATCTTAACGCGTCGGTTGTACGTCACAGTTGCAAGTAGACCTCCTGGTCTACTTGCAACTGTGACGTACCTGCCTTACTCACCCAATGGTCCTCCATTGGGTGAGTAAGGCACACACGCACAAGACTGATAGCCTGACTCCCACAGGTCTCACAACTGCGACGGCACATGGGCGACGTGGATACCACAGCAGGACATAACAGAAGAGGTACGTACAACAGGAGGAAAAATATACCTATCGTGCGCAATGCAGACTACCCACAAACTCATAACATACTCGCACAATATGTTTTAGATAGCAGTGTTTTTTTATATAATGGAAACATTTAGGTTGACCATATCCTGTTTCCGTTATGCATCCATCAAATACTGCCGTAAACGCGTTCTGAACGAATGGACGGTTCCCAAAACCCGCAATGGTGGTGGAATATTATTCCACACCTTAGATGCGGCGTATCGGAAACTGCCTCTGAAGGCTGCTGTTCTATGCGACTGTGTTGATAGTTGTTGCGCGCAAAGCCTGGCCGCGCACTCTCGTTTACTAGCCATCCAACTAAGTTTATCGTACAAATACCTCGGCTTCTTAATTAAATTTGATGACACCAAAAAGAAGACAGGCCAGGTGTAACTTGCGCCTCGACTTCATCTTAAGGATAGCGTGCGTGTTTAGAAAGGGGGTGACGTGACTTCTAGGGGGAACCGAATAACAGAAACGAGCACAAGCGTTTTGGATTCTCTGTATAAGCCTTTCGGTACGAGCCAGCAAGCGCGGGCCGTAAACAGTATCAGCGTAATTTAACTTAGACAAGACTAGGGTTTCGACCAACTGCTCACGAAGCTTTTCGGACAAGAAGGGCCTCATTTTGTACAGTAACCTCAGGCGAATGAAGCAGTTTTGCATGGAATCAGTAATGTGTTTCTCAAATTTAAGGCTACCATCAACACATAATCCAAGGTTCCGCGCCTCATCTACCCGCTCAATAGGCTCACCCATAAGAGTCAAACTCAGAGTTGCCGGTAGCCGCTTTAACTGCTGTTTCGTACCAAACAGTATGTCGTGTAGTATGTAAGTATTATGTATTAAAATTCATTCTACAATAAACCGCCATCTGATTAACACTCCTCTTTTTCCTTCAAAAATCCTCAGCAACGCTCCCGACAGTTTTCCGGCAGGGAATTTCACTCCTTAGCTGAACGCTAAGATGTGGTTGTACGTGATGTTCGTATGTTAACTACGCCGTATTAAGTAGTTAACACACATACACTGTGGTAGGTAATTAGCCTAAACTATAAAATAAGCCTATGGTGTCCTTCTTAATGTAAAGGCCTCCGCCAAATCTATCTAGACACAGCTGTCTTGATTCACTTCGATTCAGAATATTTAGAACTTGCAAAGGAGATGGGGCTTGGTTTTGTCACTACATAATATAAAACAAAGTCGCTTCCGCTGTCTGTCTGTCCCTATGTATGCTTAGATCTTTAAAACTACGCAACGGATTCTGATGCGGGTTTAATAGATAGAGTAGATCTCGAGGATAGTTTTAGTATAAAATTTGCACCCGTGCGCAGCCTGGGTGGGTCGCTAGTTATTCATAAAAACTTATGATTAAACAGTAACAAGCCCCACCTCCACCACCGTACTACATCACCATACCAACCGTACTCATCTCTTGTTATGTAGGTATAGAAACTGTGAACACACGAGTTTGTATGTGTGGCTGGCGGACTAAGCATCCCTGCAACTTGAATTACAAATAGAGGTATATTAATTAAATTTGACAAATTCCAAAGTGCTTGAGCAGTTTGGTAACTTTGTACTAGGCTTAGCCCGCGGCTAGGTGTCATTGATGATTGAACACAAGACGGAAGTAGGTATTACCAGTTCGAGACGAATGACAAGCAAGACATAAATGTGACCGCGTACCTTACTTTGCACTTGCTCCTAACGAGCTATATGTTCCCTTGTAAAAAAATATTTTGTTCTTGAATTTGCATTTGTCATTCGATAAGAATTTTATTTAATTTTTTAATTGAAGTTATAGCCATTCCCGCGGCTGCACTCACGTAAACTTTGTATTATTTACCTATATTTTATCAGTTCAGAAACGAGAATTCAAAGTTACATAGTACAAGTATACTTGATCATTGTAGGGAGATATAAGTAGTAAATAATAGTAATAGGTACTGTCTACTGATTTGACACTGGACCTTGGTGCTCAATAAAACGATGAAAATATTGATGTAAGACAATTATGTAGGTACATACTTTAATTCTGACTTTCTTGTGGATGAACACTTCTATTCAACTTGACAAAAAAGATTTAATTCTAGGAATGATCGTAGATAGAGTTAGATAAGTAAGGCGATTAGATAAATTACGTACATTTCTATAATAGGAGGTGGAATTATTACTTACCTAAATTAAGTTGGATGCTTCTGAGAAATGAGCGAGCTTATCTGTCGCAGAAGCGTCCGTGTTTTATATGTTGTTGAGGACACAACCGCATGAGGTGCAAACAAGTACGTTTAACCTGTAAGCAGTTGCGTAAATTGAATAGCTTCTATCACCAATTACAATAACATTGTCAGAGTCAATAATCATTGCAAGCTGTGAATATTGCTTGTTTGTCAAAACAGCCTGCCTTATAGTAGCTGGAAGTAGTTCTACCGTAGGTGCCCGTCCGAGGAATGACGCTCTGAAGTAGTTGTAGTACTTTAACTACTAATTAGTTATTTTCTATCCCTTTCCTTAACTAGAAAGGAAAGAGCTAGAGTGTATTTTCGGGCAAGGTGAGGAAAGATCTGGTTTGCTCTAACCCTTAGACTAGACGTACTTTCAAGAACTGATTTTATTTATTCACAGGACCTTACTCATAACGAATATCATCAAACTACTTCTACCACTTTGGTCGAAAGGTCGAAGTGGGAGTGTGTGGTCAGACTCTTAGTGACTAAAACCTACCCGTGTTCGTTCAAATACCCCTTGCGTTGCAGGGCCTTGAATTGTAACATTACTTAAGATATAGTTTAATAAGCGAAACTAAATTACTCAGACACAAAACATCAATGTACTCGAATTGCTTAAATGCTTATGGAATTAGGTTGGTGAGGTTAAACTGTGACCTGTTCGTGTAACAATCAGTGCTTGAATGTGGTATGTGGAAGTGTAAAGAGCATCCAAGTTTGTAGCGGAAGGGGATACGTGACGATGATCGCTGTGGTTGTACCAGTTTAGATATTTAAACGATTGCTCGCACAGTCTTGTAGATGTGCTAGTCTGAACAGGTTCCTGGATGTAACCTTAATTCTTTAATGTCCACCACAGCAACTTATAATATCATTAACTGTGAAGAAAAGTTCGCGAACAAAAGCGACCTTACTCAACATTGAGTTTCCTCCAGCAAACGCTTGAGTGATGGAGAGAGATGACAATAGAGGGTGGATCCAGTGTATCATTGTGGATCATTTGATAATTATTATTGTTTGTATAAAGTAATAACGAGTATCCGGGCGGCAACAGTGGAAGCTTATCTTGGCCGTTTGATAGCCAGCTCTTGTTATTAGTCTGTACCATTATATTACAAAAAAACAAGTTATCTATGTTCTGCAAATATGTTGTGCTGTAAAGGTCAGTGACTTTTGATAACCGGAAAGTTTTGTCAGTTTAAATATATTATGTACAGCAACAGCGGTACCTACCTACAGTTTTAGGCATGAGAAGAGAAAGATCGACACGCATGCGACTAAAGGGGGTGATCCATTGGCGAGTAAGACCGCTGGTACGCTAAAGAGCCGGCGGCGGCGAGCCTGAGGTAAAGGCCGCCAAATTAAAAAAAGAACTGGCCGAGTGCGAGTCGGACTTGCGTGCTAAGAGTTCCGAAACCAGTTATTTTTACACTACAGACTTCATAAAGGTTTTTCTGTAATCTATAGCTATAGAACTATTATCTATCCTCTTATCTATATAGAGATAAGGGGGGAAATTGGTCATTTTTGGTCTAATTTCTTGAATAACTTTAAAACTATTTATATTTTAAAATTACGAAAAAACATATAATTAAAACCTTCACCGTGAGCCCTTTTATTTGAAATGTCACGCAATACGTAAAGCGTTCGTGTTTGGGTCGCAGAAGTTCATTATAGGTACCTAATTTCAACAGAATTGGTTTAGTAGATCCGGAGAAAACTGACTGTGACAGATGGACAGACAGATAGACAGACGGGCAGACAGACACCTGAGTGATCCTATAAGGGTTCCGTTTTTAAGGATGTTCGGAACCCTAAAAAGTTGAAATCCTTGCGGACCAAGTCGCAGAAGCTGTGTGGCATTATTATAACAATCTCATATGATTATCACCTCTCAACCGTAAAATGATGCAATCTGGAGTTTTAGTTAAAAATAATGACACGAAGTTATTACTTGATAAAAAATTATTTATAAGTAAACAGTTTAGTCGATAAGGTAGCGGCCGGTTCTCAATCTAATGCTGCGTACTGACTGGTGAATGGTAACGTGCAATGTTACGAGAAAGAAGCATTTCAGCAAGCATTTCCCATCCTTAAAAAAAGATGAAGAACTAATCAAAATGAAAAGAGAAATCATTTCAGTAGTCATTGCCAGCTAAGTATTAGGTACTTAATTCTCCTTGCTTGTTCGCGACTCGCAGAACTGTCGCGAATGATCATCCAAATCACACTACGCACACTCAGTGTATGTCGATAAAACCGACAATCAGCGGATACCGACGAGCGCGTTACGAATGCACGCTAATTTGCATCGCATGTTGTGTTTCATAATTTATTATATTGCATACCGGGCTTGACAAACACGCGCGCAATGAGACCAGACTATGAGAATTTATTATAAATTATGTACATTACATGATACATTGCACCACTAGGTACTGTGGACGACATGTTCTATCATTTCATGTACGTTGCGTAATTCTGCACGCAGCTTAATAGTCACAGTTTCAGAGCTGGCAAACACACTAAGAGTTACTTATCAGGATGTCGTATCAGTGGACCTCTAAGGTTATCAACATGCTAGCAATTCTGTATATAAATCACGTTCCCGAAAAAAATTCGCATTTCTCAAGAAGTGATCGTGTCATTTCAATCTGCCGGAAAAGCAAAGTCAGGTGAACAAGATGAATATAACTCGTGTGCTGTCGTTATTACCGCTGTTCATAGTGTTGGCGCACACTTTCTCCTGGGGTATGTACTGCAGTCCTGTAATAATTATTTATTTCTTGGTTTTTGTTTTTAAATTATCAGAAACGCTAACCAAGCGTGAAGATGTTAACACCTTCATAAAGGAATATTATGAAATCAATTAGGAGTCCGTCCAGCCGGATCGCTTGTATAGCACCGTAGCACCGAGGGGTACCACGCACGGTGCTACTCTTCAGGATCCAAATAAAACACTTGTACTCCAGGCAAACTACGCTGAAAATTAGGCTGACTAGTAACTTACCACGCAATAATTCTCAACTCTGATTTTTAGCTGTCAACTTGTGGAGTATAGGCATTTTAGAATATAGGCAGGTATTCTAGAACAAAAACATCTAATATCAATAATAATTCGATGTGATATAATATTAACTGGCATATTTATATGGAGCGCCTGTAGAAGAGATCTAGTTTTACGAGTAGGTAAATAAATTAAACATAATCCAAGCAACGACCCTATTTTATTAATGAATGTAATTTATACTTAATAAATATCTACTTCATTCACTTAATAAAATTAAAATGATAATTTTAATTCGCTGACCAACATAATTGAACATTATCTACTGTCGAAAGTTACATAATATGTATTTTAGTTTTTTTGTTATGGCAGTTCTGAAAAAGTAGTTTAAGAATTAAATTGTGTATCATTTTAATTAATAGGCCGACTTAATTGTAGTTACATCAATTTTTCATGTATTTACTTTTTTATAAATATTCCTCAGGGCGAAAATATTTAGTTCTGACAAAGTAAATTAATTTAACTTATTATTTATATAGTGCAAAAAGAAAATTAGAGATAACTTGTAATTTTCCTGATCTTTATTCGAAATAACCGTGGTTTCATTTTTTCATAAAGACCGGTTATGTATTTTTTTAATTTTTTTGATATTAGGTATTACAAGAGATAGAGATCAAATAAGTACAAGATTAAAGAGTTAATTTGACTGGCCTTTATAGGTACTTGTTAAATCTGTATATCTATACTAATATATAAAGCTGAAGATTTTGTTTGTTTGTTTGCTTGAACGTGCTAATCTCAGGAACTGCTGGTCCGATACGAAAAATTCTTTCAGTGTTAGATAGCCCATTAATCGAGAAAGACTATAGGCTACATATCATCACGCTAAGAGTAATGGGAGTGGAGCAGACGAAGTTGCGCAGGTCAACTAGAGATACGATAATCCCGTCTTACTTCAATCGGCACATAACTCACGTGTAAAACTATTTTTTTTTCTAGTATTATTTCTTATATAAAATACAATTTTATTTCTGCCAGAGGCTTCTAAAGTTCCATGGACTAACTTATCTTCCAGTGATATGCAAACAAAGAGGTAGCACTCGACAGAACCAACCGATGTGATTACTTTATGCTTTCACTCTTATTGGAAATGTCGTATGTCTGTTATGTGTTATTATGTTCCGTACTTCAAAAAGGAAAAAACGGAACCCTTATAGGATCACTTTGTTGTCCGTCCGCCTGTCTGTCTGTCTGTCAAGACCCTTTATCTCGGGAACGCGTGGAGATATCGAGTTGAAATTACAACCATATACTCACATCTACAGTCCCTGAAGTTGTGAAAAGATCAGCCTTCTAAGTCTACGTAAAAAACGTATGTTTCACACTCTCAAGGGAATCAAAATTTATAGGGTATTAGCTGACCCGCGCAACTTCGTCTGCGTCACATTTTTCCTCACTGCTCCGCTCCTATTGGTCGTAGCGTGCTGTTATATAGCCTACTAGCTTTTGCCCGCGATCTCGTACAAGTATATCCCGTTTTTTCCCATCCTCGTAAGAATTGCGGGAAATCCTCTCTTAGTGCTCCCCTACACTCCCCAAGGAACCTACATGCCAAATTTCAGCTTTCTACGAGCAGTAGTTTCGGCTGTGCGTTGTCGGTCAGTCACTCAATCAGTCGGTAACGGAAGAATGTTAGTTATTAGGATAGCGTTCTTCGATAAAAAGTATCCAACACTAAAACAAAAGTTCA
Organism: Lacanobia oleracea; assembly: GCA_950371165.1. Lineage (NCBI taxonomy): Eukaryota > Metazoa > Arthropoda > Insecta > Lepidoptera > Noctuidae > Lacanobia > Lacanobia oleracea. The sequence continues at coordinate 18,094,529 of OX493411.1, read as the reverse complement.
ATTCGAACCAGTAGTTGCTGAGATTAGGGTTTTGGAGGTAGCGGTACAGAGAGTATCTACAGTTCCGCATACCCCCATTGAAAAGGCACGATCCTCCGACGAGGCGGCTGTTATGCCTGGCGGGCTAGTGCCCGATACTTAATATTCGGGTTGCTATAGGTATATGTTCAAATCGCACGGTAAACTTTGCTTGCACGATGCAGGATTTTAGTTCCCTGCTAGTTGAATAGATCGCGTTACGGTTCTTTTTGCTGCGATGTAGATTTGCTCCGTTGGTTTTTCTTGTGGCGGCCTTGATGCCGCTATATCACTCCCCTCCGGACACTGGAAGTCGATTGTGGATGAGTCGTCCATTTATCTTGAGATGCTTGCTAGGCCAGTGGAAGGTTGGTTCCAGTGAATCGGAACCGGAAGCCGCAGAGTTCGCAATGAGTCGGAACTGTCTGCAGTGCCTCAGTGAGTCGGGTGCTTATCAAAAATTGAGAATCATTTTATGTAGGGTCTTGTTCTATTTTTATGTACTATTACTTCTTTTCCTTTATACAGTATTTTTAAATTAGGATTCCAATCTTCTATTACTTCATACGGTCCTATATACAGCGGTTCGAACTTACTTACAGTTTGTTCATACTGTGATTTTTGAAGTCACAAGTTATAATAATATAGCAGTTCTATATCTGTTGTTAAATTACTCGGTAAATTGCACTGTTTTCGAAATCCGAGTTCGTATGGAGTGTATTTAGTTTCTGTATGTATAGTCGTATTAAAAGCAAAGCACCAATATGGAAGCCATAAACTCCAATTTTGGGGTTGGTTGTCTGTTTGTATGCGAAGGAATGATAGTAAATTTTTAGGTGTATTTTCTAAGCCTCCTATTGTTGGTGATGTTGATGTAGGTTGATGTTTTTTGTGTTATTTTTAGTATTTTACAAACTTCATTCATTACTTTCGAAACGAAGTCAGTACCGCGATCTGATACTCGTATAATATTTCTCGGAATACCATAGCGTAGTACAAAATTATTAATGAAAGCCATCGCAACTGAAATAGTATCCTTATTTATAAGTGAATAAGCTACTACTTACTTACTGCTTAGATCACACTGTAGTGTCAGTCATCATCTGCCTAGCCTTTTCCCAACTATTTTGGGGTCGGCTTCTAGTCAAGCCGGATTTAGATGAATACCAGTATTTTACGTGGAGCGACTGCCTACCAGACCTCCACAACCCATTTACTGGGTAACACGGTACTTCCTGGTAAGACTGGAGTCAGATTTACTGGCTTCTGACTATCCGTAATGACTGCTAAATATCTACAAATGACAGCCGGGACCAACGGCTTAACGTGCTTTCTGAAACACGGAGGAAACTCGTTATGTTAAGATAGACCAACCTTGGCAAACGTTGCTTAACCTTGAAGATCGACCCGGCCGACTGTTATTATCTAGCCACGAGCTCCTCATCACACTGTAGTGTGAGTATATACTTATAATTATCACTTATACTTACACATAAATATATATTTTGTAACGAGCACTGATACCTGTAAATTGTACGTCGTCGCCTCAAGCCTGCAGGAATACGCACGTTCAAATTATGTAAGTACATACTAACTCTATTCTCTCCGACACATCTTGCTACTGAGAAGATAAACAATGTCGGGGGCTCTGGGAAGTTGCTCTACATTATTGTGTTTGTAAAGGCAGGACGTACTGATCCGAGTACATTGATGAGCTTTGTATCGCAGAGTAAGATACTTCTTTTCCCGAAAAAATCTCTGACGAATATAGGCCTCGCTGATGAAAATTCGACCAGTTTTTTTTTTCTCAAAGTTGCGGCGATCTTACATGCATGTATGTATGTATGGGTAGAGACATTTCAAGAAACAAAACGTTAGTACACAGTGCCCTGAAAGGGCACGTGTTGTCGAGATAATTTGTGGTACAATCACCATGTGACAATCATGGCTATCATTAATAATTATTATGTGCTCATATATGTATTAGATTATAGCTTTCATCATTACTTGGAAGAAAGTTAAAATCAGAACACGTGCACATAATCACGGGATTAGTTAACTTTCATAATTTTCCTTGTTCTCACATGGCAACATTACCTCTAAATGTCTCAACAACGTGACACTTTGGGACACCATGTTAATAATATGTTTTGTATGTTTAATTTTCCTCTACCCATATACAGGTGATTTTTTAAGGCGTGCCTTCATGGCCAAATCCGAAACTATGAGAATAATCGAAAAACATTGAAAGGAGGCTCGAGATGGATGGATAACATTTCACAAACATCCGTATGATGACAGGGATATCAAATAAAATACTGAATTACAAACATAATAATATGAATTTATTGACATATTTTCCACTTTGTTAAGGCTTTTGTGGAGTCATTGGAGTATCGCATGTGGTGAGGAGCTCGTGGCTAAATAATAACAGCCGCACGGGTCGATCTTGAAGGTTAAGCAACGCTTGCCAAGGTTGGTCTGTGGATGGGTGACCATCTTAACATACCGAGTTTCCTGCGTGCCGCGGAAAGCACGTTAAGCCGTTGGTCCCGGTTGTCATTTGTAGATCTTTGGCAGTTGTTACGGATAGTCAGAAGCCAGTAAATCTGACTCCAGTCTTGCCATGAAGTACCATGTTACCCAGTTAATGGGTTGTGGAGGTCTGGTAGACAGCCGCTCCTCGTAAAATACTGGTATTCAGCTAAATCTGGCTTGACTGGAAGCCGACCGCAGATGATGATGATGATTAGGTTAAGATGGGCGGAATGCACGTGTCAATGTGTTTGCGCTTCAGGGATAGAGGTAGGTCACCCTTCATCAGCGACTTCACGGACCAATATTACATACTCAACTAAAAAGACAAGGAAATTATTAAGAATGAAACCAGCCAACTGCGAGTCGGACGGGCGTGCAAGGGGTTCCTTACCCATCATGTTATTACAATAAACTTCTTGTTGGTTTTCCTGTTATGTTTAAAGAGCTATTAATATCTGCTTTTCTCTAAGAAGCATAGACAAAAATTTTCATAATATTCATAGTGATGCTCAGAGGATAGCCGGTGGTCGTATGCCACCTACCCTAACGGTGTCAGGATGTGTGCACCGTGTCAGGATGTGCTCTGAACACACGTATATCTGCTGTGCTAAAGTTATATAAAACCACTAGTTGACCCGCGCAACTTCGTCTGCGTCACAATGTTCATTACTGCTCCGCTCCAATTGGTCTTAGCGTGATTATATATAAAATATAGCCTTCCTCGATTAATGGGCTATCTAACACTGAAATAATTTTTCATATCGGACCAGCAGTTCCTGAGATTAGCGCGTTCAAGCAAACAAACAAACTCTTCAGCTTTATATATTAGTATAGATATAGATTAACTACTATTTATTAGAGTTCGAGTGTTTATTAGTAGTAAATGGCTTTATGTCTTCTGGAGGGCGCCATATTCAATTTAATGTGACGTCGCATAGCCAGCGGACGAGCTACACGCTTCCATAAGCCATAACTCATTTGTGCAGTAATGATTAGCAATGTAGAAGTTATGATGGAACAGTTTGACATATGTACATACATACAGGTCCAAGCCTCTTTTTGCTTCATTTATGTGGCATAGCACCTCGTCGTCATATTTTTTCTTAAAAAATCATGATTTTGAAGAAAAATAGCGCCATGAAACGGGTCGAGGCGCGTTTGGGACCGGGACCGCGGTCTCGGACTACACCTATATTGTTTTTGAGTAGTACTTAACTCATGTGGTACTTTGTGACCACATGAGAAAGAGGTAAAGTACAGTTAACAAAAAAGTTAATTAATATTTTGATCAACAATTGCATGAATTATATAATAAAAGGTAATATAATTTAAAAAGCACAAGGAGGAACGATCAAAGTCATCCTGGAACTACTTTTGAGTTGTACATTTAAATAATGATAGATTGGAAGCACCTTTAAATAATAATAATAATGATATTCAATCATTGTAATGATTATGACCACTGCCATGTGTAGGGTTGCCAACTTTTTTTGAGAAAAATAAAGTATCACATTATTTGGACAGGCAAGAGAAAAGTAGGTATTTTAAAATATATTCTGTTTTATTTTTATTTGGAAAAAAACTGGCCAAGTGCGAGTTGGTTCCGAACCAATTTAATTTTTTTAGCTTGTTATTTTAACACTACAGACTTCATATAGGTTTTCCTGTAATCTTTAGGCATAAAAATAAATGTTGCAAAAATACTTTATTTCCAATCGGTACAGAATGGAAATAAAGAATTGTGATGCGTATAACGAGTTACTTATCGATACCAGCTGTAAGGTAACAGACACACGATTAAAATGATTATCTATTAATTAGGTACTGAACGAATTGCACTTGCTAACATATTTTCGGAAAATGAAGTTGAATTTACACATTTTGAAATGGTTCTTAAAAGGCCAATATGTTCAGATTAATTAAGTATACAGATGGGGTTTAATCAAAGTCAGTAAGGCTCATAGAGACCCAAAGAAAATATTAACTAATATTAGGTATAATGATAAAAACTGTATGTTTGTTTGAGAATTATTTGTTAGTAGACAGACCATAATCTTTAAAATAAAATTGAAAGTACTATTCCGATTAATCGGCTCATCGCACTACTCCAGGTACAAAGAAACAATAAAAAAGGGCTGGCTGGCATAAAGGCTTGCGATCAAAGCCTTTTTAGGGTTCCGAACATACGTAAAAAGTGGAACCCTTGTAGGATCACTCGGGTGTCTGTCTGTCTGTCTGTCTGTCCGTCCGTTTCTCACAACCAGTTTTCCCCGGATCTACGAAACCGATTCTGTTGAATTTTGTTACACATGTGGTCTTCTGTGACCCAAACACGGACGCGTTACGTAAATAAATATACGAGTATGTTTAGTATTCATTTGGAGGTCAAACAAGAAAATTAAAAAAAGTTTTCAAACTGTATCGTGTGACATATAATTATATCAAATGAAAGGACTTACTGTGAGGGTTTCATTTATATTTTCATAATTTTAAGATAAATAGTTTTGAAGTTTTAAAGATAACAGGAAAACCTATAAGCCTCCGCTGTTCGTCCGTCCGTCCGATCATCCTTCCGTCCGTCCGTCCGTCAGTCCATCCATCCGTCCGTCTGTCTGTCACCGGGCTGTATCTCAAGAACCGTAATTGGTAAACAGTTGAAAAGGACATTGACCATCCACATGTGGGAGTTAGGCTATGTGCTGCCCAGAATAAACACATAGTGCATTATGTACCTTGGGCTAGCACTAGCCTGTAAGCGAAAGCTCATCTAAACCTATCTGTGGAGTTTCTGGAAATAAATATTTTTTTATTGGTGAAGAATGACATCCAATGGCACGTTTTACTGATTAATGCTGTAGTTATTTAAAGCAACTACTCACTTTATTATAAAAATCACTTATTTAATGACTTAAATTGTGACATTCGAAATTGATTTACATCTATATCTATCTATACTAATATATAAAGCTGAAGAGTTTGTTAGTTTGTTTACTTGAACGCGCTAATCTCAGGAACTACTGGTCCGATTTGAAAAATTATTTCAGTGTTAGAAAGCCCATTTATCAAGAAAGGCTATAGGCTGTATATCATCACGCTAAGACCAATAGGAGCGGAGCAGAAGCAGTTGCGCGGGTCGACTAGTTTATATATAAAACAAAGCCGGGTTTGTTACAACACTTATAACTCGAGAACTGCTGGACAGATTTTCATGGTTTTTGATTAGTTGGATTAGTCTCCACCGGTAGAGGTATGGTACGGTAGGTAGGGTAGTAGTAGTAAATGGCGACAGATCACATTAGAGAGAAACACATATAAGTACATAATCTAAATGTGCGCTTGCGAGACAGCATTTACAACTGGGAGGAGTCAGCGCCGTTGATTGATGGATTTGTCCAAAGAACCGGTTTCGGAGCCGAGCGAGATCCCGTGTGATGGAATCTGATGGATCGATCTTATTATTTAATTAAAAAAAACCTTAGGACCGATTTTTTTTTGATATAAATTAATGCAAGTAAACCTAACCTAACCATTCGGAAGTAGGTACTCCCATGAAAAGAATAAAACACTCCCAGAAACAATCACGTCCTTTCACTGCGCGTGTATTTTACAATTGCCGCTGTAACAACAAATAATAAAAATAAATTTAATTAAGAATTAAAGGCATACAAGACACGAGTTTTTTTCTGTTTGTGGTACGGAACCCGTCATGTGAGAGTCTGACTCACACTTGGACGGTGTACACATTCAAGATATTTTCAACTGTTTCCCTATAACGGTTCTTGAGATACAGCTCGTTGACAGACAGACCGACGGTCGGACAGTCGGACGGACAGCGGAGGCTTAGTAATAAGTCTAAGTTGGTGACCCTTTGGGTAAATTACGAAATTTAGGTGCCCGTGTAAGAAGTAATTTATAGAAGTAGAGAGACTTTAAGTACTTAGTTTTCGAGACTGTCGGTAATTTCGAAAGTATTCGTATGAGCAGCGTATTATACGAAAGACTAGCGACCCGCCCCGGCTTCGCGCGGGTGCAAATGTTGATTTAGCCCAAACTAACAAAGTGAACATCTAATTACCAGAATCAATAATATTGTGGTTCAACTGAAATAAAAAGTGCAATAGACAACCGTCAACGACGTCTGCTCTCAGGTGTCTACCAGTTCGGGACATCTCTACCTCCGTTATAATTATTTGCTTGCGCGACTTACTTTAATTTTGAGATATCTCCTAAGATATTCATCCAAATTAAATGGTGTGAAGGGCAATTTTGCTCTAAATTAAACACTCAAGATGAATAACATATTTATTGAGATAAGGATTTGTACTATATTAGTGAAAACACCTCTGCAAATGAAACAGTATTTTATGTCAAATTTGAATTTCATAAAAATGGTTATTGTAAGTCAAGTATAATAGATAGACATGTGCTATCGCGGACTTTTTCGTAGATATTGATGTGTTATCTAAAACTGTAGTACATTGTTTTGTTCGATCATGAACAGTTTTCGCAGGGCACGCGATGTAAAGAATTTTTTAGAGCATTTTTTTCTGACTTCTTCAGTAATAATCTTCATATATCAGCCAATTCACACAAAACCTTAATAATAAATATATTTAAACCTACCTCGAGAACCACTCTATCTATTAAAAAAACCCGCATCAAAATCCGTTTCGTAGTTTTAAAGATCTAAGCCTACATAGGGACAGACAGACAGCGGGAAGTGACTTTGTTTTATACTAGACTAGCGGACGTCACGTGGTTTCGCCCGCGTAGTTCCCGTTCCCGTGGGAACGCGGGGATAAAATATAACCTATGTTACTCCTTGATAATGTAGCTATCCATTGGTGAAAGAATTTTTCAAATCGGTCCAGTAGTTTTTGAGTTTATTAATTATAAACATACACACACACACACAGAAAAATTCAAATTTTTGCTCTTAATAATATTAGTATAGACTAGACTAGATGAAGTGATAGTGAAGACTAATGGGAAGCTCTGCAGCTCTGTTTAGCAAACGGATAAGAGAAATGTTATTTTCATGTTTCAGACATCGTCGTGGGCGGACGGAAACGATTAGAATTCTATTACAACGGAAAAGTATCGCACATGGAAGACATTCCGTCGGCTCATTTTATATATGCTGTCACGTACGATCCAGTTCACTTCAGGGTGCTGTTTTCCGACTATGACAACACAAAGTACTCCATATACAGCTTTGACCTCACAACGAGAAAGATACAAACTTTAGTAATGAGACAAACAAATACTCTCGCTCGTCTCGCCTACGACCCGCTCACACAATTACTATTTTGGACTGAAGACAAGAAAATATACTCGTTGTCATTAAAGTCTGCATCGTCTAACACAGCAGTTGACGGAAATGTTATAGTTACGTCGGATTACTACTGCCATGCTATAGCTGTAGACAGCTGTGGAGGGTACGTCGCTAATATAACAATTAACTGTAGTTTAAAGACTCATGTTGAACTTTGTCAATATTTACAGTTATTTTAAAATTACAGGTATGTTTACTGGGCCACTGATTATAACATACAGAGGGCTGCGTTTGATGGCTCCGAGAGAGAAGTGTTGATTGACGCTTTTGTTTACTGGCGATGGAGTTTGGTTATTGACCAACTATCGGAGAAAATGTACTGGATGGAGACAACTACATATCCTTATCAGTATTCCATTGAAAGTGCCGACTTGAATGGAAAAAACAGAAACACATTTTATTTCATAGGATCATATGACTCATTTGCTTTAACCGTATCAAAAGATTTCATTTACTGGAGGAACTACACTCAAAAAGCCATTATGCAGTTACCAAAGCATCAACAACACGATGTGGCGCCAGCTGTTTACTCTCAGTTTAGCGGAGACAACTGTTGGGGGTGTCCACATACAGAAGCCAACTATACAATTGAGGAACAAACCTTGGGGAACCATTCCTGTGAAGCGCTGAAGAGGCTAATACCGGATGTGGAGGAACGCCGCGGTTCAATATGTCACAACTACTGCTTCCAAGGAAACTGCAGCGTCAGTGCTGAGGGACATCCTAAATGCAGGTAAGTAGATCTTCGATACGGAGCGCGAGTAATACCTGCATTAGTTTGTTCCGTCTGAATAATTTAAAAACCCGCAAACTTTTTTTTTTTTACTATTGATAGGCCCGCGTTTGACCACTATCTCACCTGATGGTAAGCGAGGATGTGGTCGAAGATGGAGCACGCTTGCCTAGAAATAACCTATTCACTCTTGACTTAAAGACTCCCAGGTTGTAGCTATCAGGAAACACAGACTCCGGCAGGGAATTCCACTCCTCAGCTGTACGCTCTATGAATGTATTCCCAAAACGTTTTGTGCGTATGGGTGGGATGTCCACCATGTACTATGTACTAGTACCTAAATGGCGTGTTCTGATTCTTGTAAAGTTTAATAGCATCGACTATAATACGTGTAAACTTTATTTACTTCGTGATAAATACTCATAATAACAAAGCAGTGACTAAAACAATCAACCAGTGATTTTATTATACCGACTTAATGAATGCAACGCGTAAGTGACGCGCCATCCGCGGCGCTTATGACGTTCTTCTCGCCGACTTACGCATCGAATGTTCGTTGGCAGGCGTGGGCCTTTCTTAGCGTGCGTTTTATTAGTGTGCTCAGGATTATTGAGAATTTAATTTTCTATGATTTTAAAACAAAGTCGTACCATATTTACCGATTACGTTTTAAATTTTTAATACCTTTTTTCAAACTCACAATTAATAATTTAATAAAAACGAATTTTTATAACATGGTTTTATCAGAACATATTTGAGTATGTTCGAACAATGTGTTATCGCAAATAACTTAAAGTTAGACAATTATAGTCTGTTTTTAAATTCCGGAGACTAAATTGACAAGTGCAAATGGCAAACTGACATAAATTACAATAGCATTTAAGTCAGTTTTGACATTTGCACGTGTCAATTTAGTCTCCGAAATAAAAAAATAGACTTTAGGTAATCAATTCAGCAAGATAAAATATATTTGTTTCACACAAGATCGCTCCTGGTTTTCTCGTGCTCCGTTTTTTATTGTTTCCCATTTTTTAATTCAACTGGAATAGAATTAAGACGCACTTGAATACCTACCACACAAAACAACCCCCGAAGAGTTTTGCAGAAGTCTATACCTACTAGTACACCACATTTTGGCAACTATGATTTTTGTATTCCTTTACAGGGTTACTTGTAATTTGACGTATATCCGTCAGGTGCTGAGTCGTCGTTCTCGAGATGAATTTTAAGGTTTTTTCGATTATTACCCAAAATTTGACATTAAACTTCAAATAAAAAGAAAAATGTGTATGGAATGGGTACTTTTAGAATATGATATTGTAGCTGGCACTCTAATTAAGCTGTGAACATAATTAAAAGTACTAAATTCAACAAAATTGTTAAAATGATGAGTGATTTAAAGATAATATCGTACCAATTTTTATTACACTCTTCAAAAAATGTTGTCTCGTTCAAAAAATTACTATGAACATAATCGCACAAATAACTAAAATAACTTGCCTATTCTGTTAGCTTTCCAAAAAGGTGTGAAAGTTAATTTAAAGATACGCGATCCGTGGCATGGCATGAGTTTGAATCGGCGCAGGGAGAGAAAGTTATCTGTTTTTTTAGTGAAGGATCCTCACTAAAACGTTAGATTTTACGGGCGAATGGGGTTTATTCGTAATCGTTCACTATTGTTAATTCTTATTTCTGTTTTGTTATCTTTTATTATTTTGAGATAAAATCTGAATTAAAAAATACTTATTAAAATGAATAAGCATTAGCAATTTCGGATCTTCCATTTTTAATTTAGTTTAATTTAAAGTACTTAAAATGAGTAAGCTTTAGTTTTATGTGGTGATCATTATTAGGGTTCCGTATTTAAGGGTTAACCGACGGAACCTTATTACCGAGCCTCCGCTGTCCGTCCGTCCGTCCGTCCATCCACCCGTCCGTCCAGCCGTCTGTCTATCAACGGGCTGTATCTCAAAAACCGTAATTAGGTATTTCAACAAATAATAAAAATTAAGGTTTATGATACGGAATCCTTCATCTGCGAGTCCGACTCGCACTTGGTCGGTTATTAACTTCTTTTATGGGGTACTGTATTAAATTTTATAATAAAATACCAGTTGATATTCTCGAACTGAATGAGAGAAAATTTAAAGCATGCATAAAACGCACACTATGTAGACAAGCGTATTATAAACTGGAAGATTATATCCTCGATAAAAACGCTTGGCTAAATGCTGGTCCTGCTCCACAGTCACAGCTGCTTAGGTCCACTTTTTAGGTTTCTATGTTTTTATATTTGGAAGAGATGCTCGCTCCTGTTAGAGGTTCTTACATTATTTCGTTTATTTATTCTTATATACATACAAATTATATTATTATATTAATTACTTATTTATTCTTTTTGATGTAAGAACTTAATCGTTCTCTTTATTAATTTATTTTACATTATTTGGTCATTGACAACCATAGTTTTGTGTAAAGTAGAAGCATATTTTTCAAATTTTGTAAATGTGAGTACCATGAAACCATTTACATTTTATGTGAGTAGTTATAGTTTTACTTGTTGGACATGAACGAGCATGGTGGTTGAGAGCATGTCATGCTCACTCAAATGTCTCGCTGATGGCGGCGCGTGGGTTTGATCATTCGGTTCCCTTCGAAATGGTTGAGCTGAAGGGTGCCGATACACGCGTCATGTTCGTGAACAGGCGCCGTCGGTTGAGACTGGTCATCTCTTAAATGCCATTGGCTTATTTTAATCTTTATATTTAAAATTCTTATAATAAGCCCTTTTTTTTTCCTTTGCATTGTCCTCACATGCAGAAGCAACAAGTATATGTAACTTGAAATTTTGTAAAACCAGAACATGATTTAAAAAAGTGTCCGTGGAGTTTCTTGCACGTTCTTCTCCATAGAGATTTACGCTTTGGAACGTGCAAATAGCTTCCATGTTTTTGACTGACCGACCTTGACGTTTCAAAAGTGCCTGTGAATGGTTTATTTGAAATAAAATGCTTTGAATTTGAATTTGAATTAATCTGGGGCCCTAGGACATCACTAAGAATTTCGCTAGTAAAATCGGTTGTTTTAGTGAGGATCTTTAACTAAAATCACAGATGATTTTCTCTCTGTGCGCCGATTCGAACACATACCATGCCACAGATCGCGTATCTTTAAATTAACTTTTACACCTTTTTGGAAAGCTAACAGAATAGGCAAGTTATTTTAGTTATTTGTACGATTAAGTTCATATTAATTTTTTGATCGAGACGTCAGTTTTTGTAGTGTAATGAAAATATTGGTATGATATTACTCATAAATCACTCATCTATACTCTATAATCTATATCTATACTAATATATAAAGCTGAAGAGTTTGTTTGTTTGTTTACTTGAACGCGCTTATCTCAGAAACTACTTGTTCGATTTGAAAAATTCTTCCAGTGTTAGGTAGCCCATTTATCGAGAAATGCTATAGGCTATATATCATCACGCTAAGACTAATAGGAGCGAAGCAGAAATGAAAATTGTGACGCAGACGAAGTTGCGCGGGTCAACTAGTCATTTTAATAATTTTGTTGAATTAAGTACCTTTTATTATGATCATGGCTTAACTGAAGTACCCGCTACAATATCATATTCTAATGGTACCTATTCCATATTTTTTTTCAGTTTTCTTTTTATTTGGAGTTAAATGTCAAATTTTGGGTAAATATCGAAAAAACCTAAAAATTCAAATATCTTGAGAACGATAGAATTATTGATAGGGCTATCAGCACCTGACGAATATACGTCGAATTACAAGTAAGCCTGCATACCGTTACTTTAAATTAATTAGCTGAACTTAGGAAGGTACAGCTAATTTTGCGTGTTCAATATTAATTTTAGTTACTTTTTAGGGTTCCGAACATCCGTAAAAACGGAACCCTTATTATATCACTCGGGTATCTGTCTGTCTGTCCGTCTGTCACAGCTAGTTTTCTCCGGATCTACAGGACTGATTCTGTTAAAATTTGGTATCCATATGGAATTCTGTGACCCAAACACGGATGTTTTACGTAAATAAATACTTTTTAGTATAGGGGTCACGCACACTAAAACAACGGTCGCTATCGTTGTGCTGTGCAAAAGCAATTTATTTCTCATATACGCTAGTGATTGACTAAACCGGAAAGTTATCGAATCTTCAATTTAATTATTGTAAAAAAAACATTTTTTTGGGGTCACTTAAAAAATAAAATAGAAAAACAACATGTACAGGAAATAATATAATAAAAATGTAGCTAAAAAAATATCTTCTTTACTATCTATACTAATATATATAGCTGAAGAGTTTGTTTGTTTGTTTGCTTGAACGCGCTAATCTCAGGAACTACTAGTCCGATATGAAATAATCGTTCAGTGTTAGATAGCTCGAGGAAGGCTACTAGGCTATACAATATAATCACGCCTCAAAGTGAACCGAACATACAGTACTACTTTTTGTAGGAAACCAATTAGGTGGCCCGCCTGTGGCATCAATCCATTCCTTTTTTAAATTCGCATCTTTAGGGAAGCTGAAAAGGTAAAAGCAACTTATTTATCATTTACATCTATCCTAAACTACTTCTAAACCTCACCATGAGGCAGCGCCCTAATTGCGTAACACACTTTCAATCTAGATCTCAGTCGCGCGCGACACTTCGTAGCGAGCGGATGCTTTACTCTGTTAACGATATGAGTATTTTTTTTACGTATACCCTCAAATTAAAATATAATGAAAATGAGTAATAAAACTAATTGGTTACTGTACAAACAAACCCTAGAACAAACATTTTTATATGAAAACATAGTCGCTTTAGATAGTGTTCAGGTAAAATATGATATCTTTGTAAATGGAATTAATTCTGCCGCGGAAAAAAGTATTACTTTGGTCAAGATATGTACTGACCCTTTGTCTAAATTTAAACCGAAGCCTTATTGGAACGCTGATCTATCGAAAGCAGTTGCTAAGAGAAGGTTAGCGTTATCGAAATTTAGACGGAACCCGACCCCTTGCAATTTAGATATTTTAGAAAAACATACCAATGACGCAAAACTATCTTTAATTCGAGCCAAGTCACAAGGGTGGAGGGATTTTTGTAGCAGTATTAATGAATCAACCTCGGTTTAGGAAGCTTGGAATAGAATGCGATGGATGAAAGGGCATAAAAGATCAAAATTTTATGCTTCAAAGCAACAAATTGAAGATTTATTATGTAGTCTCGCGCCAGATTATGTCGTTCCTCAGATGCCAGTAATTGATTCCAATAATACATCCCTAGAAACTAAATTTACTACTCAAGAACTTGATAGGTAAATGTCTTAAAAAGAAAGATACTGCACCGGGTGATGATCAAATAACGTTCTCTTTGCTTTATAATCTTCCAAAATCAGCAAAATTGTACCTATTAGAAATATATAATTTGATTCTAGAAACTGGTAATATTCCCATCCAATGGTGAGATATTAAAATAGTACCGATTCCCAAAAACTGTACAGGTTCAGACATCCCCTTAAAGTTAAGACCAATTTCTCTAATTTCTTGTACATGCAAAATATTCCATACTTTATTACGTAAAATACTAGAATGGTATGTGGAAAAAGAAAAATGTTTATCAGTTAATACTGTTGGATTTAGACGTTCTCAGTCATGTTTGGATTGTTTGACTCGATTAGCTTGCTACATCCAGATGGGTTTCTCCAAGAATTATCCTACGCTGGCGTGCTTTCTAGATATAGAAAATGCGTACAACAATGTGACGGTAGATAGTGTTATCCAAGCCCTTAATGGAATTAACGTCGGAAAGAAAATATGCAAATATCTGTGGGAATTCTTGTCAGAAAGGCACCTCAAAAGCTCATTCGACGGTAATGAAGCTAACTTCGTGGTTAGATGGACCAGCAAAGACATTGGCCAAGGTGACCCATTATCCCCTTTGATTTTTAATATAGTTAACCATCAAAGTCACAATATTACTAACGTTATAATATCACAGTATGCCGACGACTTCGTCCTCTATACTAGCTGTAAAAATCTTGCTGATAGTGCTTTAGAAGTACAAAGTGCGATTGGTACAATTATTAAACTATTAGGACAGCTAGGTCTAGAATTATCAGGTAATAAATCGCAAGTCTGCCTGTTTAGTAGAGGGAGAAGGAGACAACAAATCACCCTAAACCTTAATGGCTCACTAGTAAGTCAATCTGAATATGTTAAATACCTGGGAGTATGGATGGATAGAAGCCTACGCTGGGGAAAGCACATTAATGAAATATGTGGGAAAACTCAAAGGTTTTTGAGTATACTAAAAGTTTTGGCAGGAACAGCATGGGGTATGCACCCTAAACATCTTCGTAGGCTGTACATAGCCCGAATCCGAAGTAGGGCTGATTATGGAAGTTTTCTTTTCGATAACAGTGCAAAAACACACACAAGTAAATTGGACAAGGTACAAAACCAAGCAATGAGGATAATTGGTGGTTTTATACGAACCACTCCCTTCCATGTCATGGAGTGTGAATTGTCTATCCCTAATCTAGCACTAAGAAGAAAATATCTAGCAATTAAATACTGTTTAAAATCGCATTCTTTTGATAATAATTTAATATTAGATCTTTTAAATAGTTTAAGGAGCCACATTTCTAATACATATTGGCGGAATAAAAAAATACCGTTACTAGTAACGGTATATAACAGTAGGTACTAAAGACGAAGTTGTGTCATCTAGTTATCCCTTAGAAATGTTCAGCTTAGATACTTGGGTTTCAAATATAAACGTAGGAGACAGTATTAGAGATACCTTAGATAATATGAAACTATGTAAGAAATCATATGATAATAACATCCTGAAAAACATAATAATGGAAGAATTACATACTAAATATTTTGGATGGTTAAAACTATATACGGATGGTTCTAAAATAGGAAATGTTCTTGGTGCTGCCTTTTACGATCCGAGCACAATATTAAAGGTTTATTTAAAATTTGTAACAGTAATATATGTATTATGACGGCGGAGCTCGTTGCAATATCGAAGGCTCTTACCTTACATATTTACAAAATGCGGAAATCGATAACAATAGGATTGTCATTTTTGTAGACAGCAGAAGTGCTCTGCAGCATATAGTTCGATGCGCCTCTAGACACAGAGGTGTCTCGATAACATATGCTATATTAAGCCAAATATGGTATTTCACATGCAATAATATTGATGTGATATTGCAATGGGTTCCGTCACGTGTGGGTCTACGGGGGAACGAGGAGGTTGACCAATTAGCAAAGACTTCTGTTGTGGACGGTATTGAGCTGAATATTACTCCGAGCTACTTTGAACTTCTGCCAAAATACAAAATTGAATGCTCTAATAACTTTAAAGAATATTTTAATAAAATGTCATTAGAAAAGGGAATTTGGTACAAGACATTGCAATGTGAACCTCCTCGTATTCCTTGGTTTGCCAATATTAGGCTTAATAGAAAGTTTGTAATAATAGCGCATAGATTACGGTCGGGAAACGTTCCACTCAACAAGTTTCGGCACTTAATGGGGAAAAGTGACAGTCCCAACTGTGCACAATGTGATGTGATGGAGGATGTCCATCACTTGTTGGTGGAATGCGTCAGGACCCGAGCTGCTAGAGAGGTGCTGATGAATACCTTTAAAATTAATTTGATAGATGTTGGTTTTGTTCAAAGTATATTATCAGAGCCTGTTTCGAATGCAGCTACTTTACAAAATAGTATATAAGGATTTTAAGTCGGAATAGCGTTAAACATCTTGTATTAGGTTACGATGGGGCTGGCGTGGTCGTGTTGTAACCAAAAGCCCCTAAATTTATAGTAGATAATAAAAAAATAAAAAAAAACAATCTAGATCTGAATGACTTTGAAACATATTGCTTCATGTGTGCGAAAAATTGGTCGGCTCAGCAAAGTAAATAACGTAATGAATGTTGTTGAACTGACTTAATAAAACTGATTCCTACTGTAAGTTTGTTACGCTATTACCACGCAGGTTTTTGTTATAAAGTGAACCCTAGTTATTAAATTATAATTATATGACAAGAAAACACACCCATGCATAACAAACAATTAACATGAAAATGTTAACTTATCAAAAGCTAAAGTTGATATTATATTATCTGAACCATGCCGATTACTATAACGCATTCGAAGCTTTAACGGAAGTCAAATACAAAAACCATAAAAAATATGGCACGGGAATAAGACAAAATATACGATACTTCAAAGCCAAAAACACTCCACCTAATAAACCTAAGATTTAATTAACTTACTATACGAAAGTTGGTTACACATTTCTGTACTCCACTGTCAAAAATCAAAATACGCAAAAAAACATTATTTCACATCGATCTTCCATCCGGGTTAAAACGATTGATAAATAAACTATAATAGCAAAATTTCATTCTAACATTTCGTCAATCGACATGGTTATCGATCGTTAGTGGATCAGTTAGTGCACACGCACACCACTAACTCATCGAAGGTGCAGCGGTCGTACTACGCGAATCAACCGCTAAATACAGTATCTTTTGTGATTTAAACATTGCTCGTCTAGTCAGTTAGCGACAAACTTACGTAGTGGTTATGGAGCAATGTATTTGTTGCAAAAATAATACAGTCGCTGTGATATTTGGAAACAAAAATAACATAGTAACAGCCAGAAGTGTTTTATGATTTGTTGTTTTTGTTGATATTAAAGACAAATTTAGTAAAATACTTGTACTTACATAATACATGATAAGTGATACCATGATTAACAAAAATTTGGTGTGTGCTTCGGTTTTTACAAGAAACCACTGAACAACACGGCATTCTTATAAACTTTCACGATTAAGGTCGAAAGCGCTAGTTCGCGGAGACGGCCATTTGCGTACTAAATGATCAACTTTCGCATGTCGCGCGGACACCGACACGCCCCCTTGCCACTTCTCCTGTTTTTATATTTCTGTGGTACTAATACTAGCGGACTCGACAGACGTTTTCTGATTAATTTGTGAATTTAAACAATTCAGGGCGCCACCCAAAAAAAAATCATTCAAATCGGTCCAGCCGTTTAGGAGGAGTTCAGTGACATACACACGTACAGTAGAATTATATATATAGAGACTAGCTGCCCCGCGCGGCTTCGCTCCCGTCAACTGGCTACTCTACCCTGCCTACCCTACCTACCCTACCTACCCTGCTGATTTGTGAATCCATAACGCGTATCATAAACGCATACCAAAAAATAACATTCAAATCGTTCCAGCCGTTTAAGAGGAGTTCCGTGAGATACACACGTCTAGTAGAATCTATACTAATATATAAAGCTGAAGAGTTTGTTTGTTTGTTTACTTGAATGAATCTCAGAAACTACTGATCCGATTTGAAAAATTCTTTCAGTGTTAGATAGCCAATGTAGCGAGGAAGGGTATAATATCATCACGCTAAGATCAATAAGAACGGAGCAGACGAAGTTGCGAGGGTCGAGTAGTAATTGCTAAAGTCCAACGAGTGACAACCAGGCAAAGTTGTGTCACTCAAGGTTCCAAAACAGTGCGCAACATTGCCTATTGAGTTATTTTGATCAAATCTAGTCCTTTTAATTAAAATATCAAATAACACAGAAAAACGACAGTATTTTCTTATATTGGGTATATTATTCCTTCACGAGAACACTGTTGCTGTGTGTTCGTTATTTCAGCTAGAAAGTAGCAATGATATGGTCACAAGGTCATTTAATATAATTATTTTTAATTAGCCCCCAAAATTAGGTCACATCATTGCCAAAGAACGTTTGAACGCGAGTGTACGGACAACAGTTTAGGTTTAATACGTCCAATAAAGAAGGTCATCAATATGTATGAAACCATCGCTTTTTTCTAGTCATTCGAACTTGGGCGGATAACCAGTCATTGATAACATGTTCGGATTTTACTTTATATCTACTTATTGCAAATCAATCTCAGCTAAATATTTTCCCTATATCCTTTGGACTAAACGCACTAGTTTTTGGTTTACACCTACACATCTTGAGTTGAGCCGGTTTGAAGTCAAAGTTATAACACCGAAGTTTTGAATTTTAGCAATATTATTTAAAAACGCATGCATGTACACTTTTGAAACTTTTTATGGTCATTACAAGCATCAAGGTAGACCGAGTACAGTTTTTAACAAGCTTATGCGTTTTCTCATTTAAGCGCTGCGATAAGATGCACAAATTATTTTTTCGGCGCACATTTTTGCACAAATATAAGCTCTCTACCCATGCACAATATTTCACTCTCGGATCATTCGTTTTGAATTTTCCTGCTGGAACAACGCAACGCATTAATTATACGTACCACTCATATCGCTCTAGGACCTACTTTCTAGCTGGAGTAACGTACACTGTTGCTGTAGCCACAATAGCAAAAGTTACAGAAGCCCAAAAATATTCACCCACTCGCAACGGTTTTTTTCGCCCAACTGACAGTGTCAATGAAGTTATCATTAAAAAAAGCCGGCCAAGTGCGAGTCGGACTCGCCCACCAAGGGTTCCGTACAATTTTGTAGCTACAAATGACTTAAAATATAGGCTATGTTTTTTATGATTTCATTACTTAAATGTATAGTTTTCAGACTTTTCCCTATACTTGTAATATAAGACGGTAACGGAACCCTAAAAATTAAAAATATGTTGTCCTAATAACAAATAGTTCATAACAAATGGTAGAAACCGAGAAAATAGTAACCAAACCAAATATTGTAAAACGAAATAGGCAAAATTGGGCATGCTTGGCAAAGTTACAGCGTTTCACGGTACTCATTGTTGAGAAGCCTAAATAAATAAAAATAAATATATAAAACATGTTCATCTCAATATAGACTAGTTAAGATAACACGAGGCAATAGACGGTTCTTAATCATGAGAACTTGCTTCCCCTGAACTCATCATCTGCAACCGGAGCAGTCAAACCGGATTTTGCTGAATACCAGTATTTACACGGATCGGCTACCTACCAGACCGCCACAACCCATTAACTAGGTAACACGGTACTTCATGGCAAGACTGGAGTCAGATTAACTGGCTTCTGACTATCCGTAAAGACTGCCAAAGATCTACAAATGATAGCGGGGATCAACAGCTTAACGTGCTTTCCGAGACACGGAGGAAACTCGGTATGTTAAGATGGTCTCCCATCCACAGACCAACCGTGGCAAGCGTTGCTTAACCTTGAAGATCGACCCATGCGGCAGTCATTATCTAGCCACGAGCTCCTCAACATGCTTCCCCTGAACTATTGGCAGTAAATAAAAGTTACCCATGAAACCAAGTCTGTGTTGCACAGAAATTATATATTTTTCACATTATACAATCGCAGCGTACTCGTACCGGCCGCGCACCTCGTTCGCCTGTTACTACTCGTCACAAATATTTGTTGGTTTCCTTGTTCATCGAGTAATGCTGTTTCTTGTCTTCATTATTTCAGTTGTGAAGCTGGTTACTCCGGGGAGAGGTGCGAAGTTAACGCGTGCTATATGTACTGCTTAAACAACGGAGTCTGTTCCGTGAATGAGGCGGGGAAGCCAGTTTGCAAGTGCACAGCGGATTATGAGAGTAAAAGATGCGACGTTTCCATTTGCAAGGACTATTGTATGAAAGGGAGCTGTAGTGTCAGTACTGGGGGACAACGTACTTGCAGGTATTTGTTGTTCCATTCTACCTTGTAATTTTGTTGCATAATATAATGATATTTTTTTTTAATATCTACCAGCTCATTTTTGTCTAATGCTGGCAAAGCCTCTGCTCATACAGAGGAGGTGCGAGCATTTATCAGCACCACAGAACAGATAAAGAAGGTTAGAAAGGAAATAGTTCCCGATTTGTATTAGAACGCGTGTCGCCGCTTATCTCTCACTCTCCATCTCCACTACACGCAAGAGGTCCATACGTACGCGCATTACGCACACAAATAAACTACACTTACTTAGATCGCGAGTTTGCTATTGGTTCTCACACTAGCGCAAACACTGTGCTTGACGTACACTCACACTCGCGCAAAATTTAAGCAATTTATTTCTCATACATGTTAAGGCGACCAAAAGGTCGATAATTATATCGATAAAATTACTGTAATTTTTTTACTTTAAGTTTTGCAATGTTCCGATTTAATTTCGGGACGAGGGTATAGGGTACGAATAATGTGGACTTTCTAAATACATATAAATAATAATGCCTATCAAATTAAAGGGCAAGATACAATACAGTCAAGACATTATCACACGATTTTCGAATACCAAGAATAAAAATCATGTCCACGAAATAAATTGCAGGCAATTTATTTATTTTTATCGCATGAATATACGCTATTCATGCGCACAAAGACATAAGCTATAATATTTAACAATAATTTTTGTTGCAGAATTTATTACTATCCCTGAAATAAAACGTATTTATTAAGTAGCATGCGCTTGCTATATTTTAAATTAGAATTAAAAATAAAATGCAATCTTACACTAATACATTTTTCAATAATAGCTTTAGTTATGTCTGTGATATGGCTCGCAGTAGGATATAATCCAACCTGATGATTACTGATATTGCTAAATAATTCAGGTTCGACAAAGCTGCGCAAAATCTTCGTTGTCAACATATGTTTATTAATTTTCCGAAGATTGTCGGTGTAAATCTTGATGACTGCTTCGGACGTTTTACAGATTAATATAAGATCTTCGAAGGATACAGGAGACCCCCTTTATCTTTTGCTACGATAAATTTATGGTCCGAAGTTATTTCATTTGACAACAGTGCTCCAAAACATATGTCACAATCAATTTTCTTAATTAAAAGGTGTGCTATGTAACCCGCGATGGGGCTAATTATTAAATTTGTTTTTCCAAAATCAGAAACATTTTGGAAAAACCAATTTATGTCTTCATTATCATTACTATTTGGACACTGTCTTCGACTTAACCATTATTAGTATTATTTTATTAATAACCTCATTAAAATTGAATATTATTTTTTCTTTTTAATCTTCTATTCTGAGCTTGTGTCAACACTTAGGATTAAATGTGTAATGAAAAAAAAATAACTTATTTACCAGTAGGTTTCGTTTCTTCATGGACTTTTCTCTTCGTTGATTTGTTTGTTTTCTCATCTACGGTAGATCCAACTAGTGTTATGTCGCTAGTAGATGCAACTTGTGTTATATCACTAGTAGACGCAGTTTGTGTTACGGTATCGCTGGTAGATGCAGACCAGCAAATATTTTTTGTTTTTTTTTAACAGTCATCACTTATGACTGTTAAAAAAACAAAAAAATATTTGCTGGTCACCAGAGAAGTATTTGTGAAAATAAGCGTTACGAAAGAACCGTCCAAGGGTTCCGTACATTTTTTTAATATTTTCAAAACGTAAAAAATCCGAAAATATACGTCATAAAAATAATTACAAACTTGTTTTAGTTTGTGCTAATGAAGCTCTTTCATACGATAACACACACAACACGGTCACCTTAATTAAAAATATGGACCCCTCATTCCTTATACTTATTCCTTACTCGTATAAATGATATACTATACAGGGAAATTGAAAAAATACCCAAAACCTCTCAATCCTGACTTTGTATCATGACCCTGAACAACATTTGTTCTACGACTTTGACCTCAACCAATCAATGTAGCCAAAACCAATTTGTTTTAATTTATTTGAAGTCTGTTTATTTCGCGTATACTACGCGCGCGCGCGCACTCAGTCACTCGCCGCCAACCTGGCGGCGGCCTTTCGTGGGCCGCCTCATAAAGAATATGCAAAATTTAGACTGTTTATATTTTTTTGTATGGAATAAAAATGTTTCGAATTTTGAAAAGTCGTAGAACAAATGTTGTTCAGCGTCATGATACAAAGTCAAGATTAAGAGGTTTCGGGTATTTTTTAAATTACCCTGTATACCTTTTTTTAAAGGAACCTTTTTGTGTTCATCTAGTTTTGCCGGTGTATATAATGATATCCTCAAAAGATATCGATCAAGGTGACTTTTTAAGGTAATAATTAGGTAGGTACCTACACTGTACAAAAAACAGCAGCAGTCCATTCAATTCTACCGGTTACTTCTATTCATAGCTTTCTTGTATCTGGATCTTTTGGAAACCTAATAATAAAATTTTAAATTTACGTTTCCATTATAAATGGCTAACCTCAAAGCAAATTTTAGACGAAACTCAGAAACTAAATCAATAACCAAAAACAATAGCTTTTGCTAATAAACAAAGTTATTTTGATCATAATATAACTGATAGGTATTATTCATTAGAATACACTCACACATACTTAATTTCGAGATTGTTTACAAATTGGTACAACACTATCGATACGTTTAGATTTCGCTGAATTCAAGCTTTGGCTCGTCGCACGCGACTTTCGCAGTGAACGAGATACATTGCGCAATCGCCCGCTTTGTTCAAGATGGTACACCAACGTATTGCAAGCAATGTATGATTTTGTATCTGCTTGCGATAGTTTAATTTTTGTCTACAAACTACATAATACTATTAAAATAACTACAAATATCTCTTGTATTTTAAGGTTTCTGGACTTGCCTGTGAAAAAAAATTCCTTCTCGAGCCACACTACATACCTGGCTTCTTTTTCGACACGTTATGATAGCGCAAACCGGCATATTTTTTTTTATCGCAGAGCTCCTTTTGCTTTCACATTATGAGCGCAATAGTTGACCGGTGAATCAAATTTTGTCGAAATATGATCTATTGATCCTAATTGCGGCGCGCCTGCCACGCGCACAAGGCCCTTCTAACCTCATTTACTGTTCTGTGATCAACACGCATGCTCAAAGCGAGTTTACGGTTTCAGACTTGTATTCTCACGATGATTCCTTCACAGAAGTGTCATACTGCTCTTTAAAATACATTTTTCGAGCGTCTAAAACGCAGCACAGCGGACGCACCTCGTTCACTTGTTACAACTAGTTACAAATACATAATTGTAATCTCACTGTTTCAGATGCGATCCTGGATACTCTGGAGAAAGATGCGACGTTTCCATTTGCAAGGATTATTGTTTGCAAGGAAACTGTAGTGTCAGTACTGAGGGAAAACGTACTTGCAGGTATTTGTTGTTCCATTCTACCTTGTAATTTTGTTGCATAGATAATGATATTTTTTTTTAAATATCAACCAACTCGTTACTGTCCTAATGCTGGCAAAGCCTCTGCTCAAACAGAGGAGGTGCGAGCATTTATCAGCACGCATGCTCAAAGCGAGATTACTGTTACAGACTTGTATTCTCACGATGTTTCCTTCACAGAAGTGTCATACTGCTCTTTAAAATACATTTTTCGAGCGTCTAAAATGCAGCACAACGGACGCACCTCGTTCACTTGTTACAACTAGTTACAAATATATTATTGTATTCTCACTGTTTCAGTTGCGATCCCGGATACTCTGGGGAAAGATGCGACGTTTCCATTTGCAAGGATTATTGTTTGCAAGGAAGCTGTAGTGTCAGTGCTGAGGGAAAACGTACTTGCAGGTATTTGTTGTTCCATCCTACCATGTATTTTGTTGCATAGATAATGATATTTTTTATAAATATCTACTAGCTCGTTACTGTCCTAATGCTGGCAAAGCCTCTGCTCTTACAGTGGAGGTGCGAAAATTTATCAGCACGCATGCTCAATGCGCGTTTACGGTTTCAGACTTGTATTCTCTCAATGTTTCCTTCACATCATTGTCATACTGCTGTCTAAGATACATTTTTCGAGCATTTTTATGCGTTATAAATTGTATGGAAAATTATGACAATTTGTAAAACTTAGCGTGCACACAGGTCTAACACTTGGTCACAACTACAATGGTTACTAGTACCGCAGCCTATACATAGGCGACAAAATACTAATAGTTTTTGAGCGTCGGGGCACTGTATGCGCAGTCAAGTGTTTTGATAGTCTTTGTTACTGTCCAATGCTGGCAAAGCCGCTGCTCTTACAGTGGAGGTGCGAAAATTTATCAGGACGCATGCTCAATGCGAGTTTACGGTTTCAGACTTGTATTCTCTCAATGTTTCCTTCACAGCAGTGTCATACTGCTGTCTAAGATACATTTTTCGATCATTTTTATGCGTTACACACCACTACACCGCGCGTTTATATGCGTTATAAATTGTATAGAAAATTATGACAATTTGTAATAACTTAGCGTGCATACAGGTCTAACACTTGGTCACAACTACAATGGTTACTAGTACCGCAGCCTATACATAGGCGACCAAATACTAATAGTTTTCGAGCGTCGGGGCACTGTATGCGCAGTCAAGTGGTTTTAAAGTCTTTGTTACTGTCCTAATGCTGGCAAAGCCTCTGCTCGTACAGAGGAGGTGCGAGCATTTATCAGCACGCATACTCAAAGCGAGATTACGGTTTCAGACTTGTATTCTCACGATGTTTCCTTCACAGCAGTGTCATACTGCTCTCTAAGATACATTTTTCGAGCGTCTAAAACGCAGCATAGTGGGCGCACCTCGTTCATTTGTTACAACTTGTTACAAATTTGTATTCTCACTGTTTCAGTTGCAATCGCGGATACTCGGGGAAAGATGCGAAGTTTCCATTAGCAAGGATTATTGTTTGCAAGGAAACTGTAGTGTCAGTACTGAGGGAAAACGTACTTGCAGCTATTTGTTGTCCATCCTACCATGTAATTTGTTGCATAGAAAATGAATACTTCACTAAATATCTACCGGCTGGTGCAAATATTCATTAGCATGTTTTCTCAAAGCGATTTGTATTAATTTGAAGTCCGTGTTCCCTCACGGTGTTTCCATCACCGGTGACAATGTTGTCAAGGTTAAAATTTCGGCGAGCGTCCAAAACATTGCACAGTGGACGCACCTCATTTACATTTAACAAAGTCTCAAATGTAGTTGTTTTATTAATTTATCTTCATTGCTTCAGATGTGATGCCGGCTACTCTGGGGAACGGTGCGAAGTGAACGCGTGCCAAAGTTACTGTCAAAACAACGGTGACTGTTCCTTAAATGAAGAGGTCGAGCCGGTCTGCCAGTGCACAGCAGGCTATGAGGGTGAACGATGCCACGTCGCTACCACACACACTGGTGCCTGTGTCTGTGATGACAACATGACGCAACAAATGTTACTAGACCTTCGCAGCGAAGTGAAGCAAGTTAGAGAAGATCTGCAATGTACCCTCCAACTGTACACGGACAAACTTGACGAGAATGAGGCCAAACTCCAAATCTGCGAGGAGTCGAGGAATGACGACCAGCAAAACTACGATGCAACCATTTCAAAACCGCAAACATCGAGTATGAAGTTCTAATAAATGAAAATAAATCTGATATAGCAAGCTCAGTATTGCAACCAACTTAACGTCAACGTATCTGGCAAAGACAATCCTGAAGGATATGCTAAGCAAGCTTCCGAAAGTAACCTTACAAAACCCGGATGACGTCACTTTCAAGTGCGACGTGGAAAGTTTTTCTTCCTAATATTTGACCCAATACCCCCCCCCCCACTCCCCCTGAAACTGACATCTATGGCTAGCATTTGAGGTTACACAAATTTGAAAAAGGGTCATTGTACTCATCATTGTGATGCGATGATGTACCGTAGTCACCGTGTGCACCTAGTTATAGTTGTAAGTTTTGTACTTTAGAGTTCATTTTCTCAACACTAGATTATAATATTATAGAAACTGCTGCCCGCGACTTCGTCATGTTCGCGACATACTCGCGAAAGAAAAGAAAAGGGCAAAAGCTAAATTATGTCGCTTTGAAAGACCATTAAGATAAGATATGCAATTCAATATCTAACATTGCTTGACCTCTCTTAGAATTCGGAAGACTTTTATTCAAGGCACTGGTTATACCTACCATCTCTTCTGTTAAAATCCAGCCCTAGTAATTTTTCCTAATGAAAAACTTTTCTTTGCGGTGTTTAAGAAAGTTGCTAGGGTTGGTAACACGCGGTAGAGCTACATAATGTTGGCCATCGGTATACCAACCAGAGAAAAAGTCTAATTGAGTAGAGTAGAGTAGACACTCCGTTTGGTCCATTGCGCGTGAGTGTTCTGGCTAAGTTAGCCAGCCTAGCTCCACCTAAATGCACAGAAGCTTCCTGGGTGCTCCACAGGTTTTGCGGAGCGACCTCAACGTTTGAGGATTTGTTCACGTTAGGAGTGGAAGTGGGCGCCTGATTTCTCGGCGTCGAAGCAACCTCTGTAAATTGAACTGTCTGTGGCGTCTTTGTTTTGAAATGTTTTTTACGGGGCAATGACCCGTGATTATACCTCTTATTCGAAAGATATTTCTACTTCGGCTGATAAGTCATTTAGTAAGTCACGTGCATAGGCTTGACTGCCTGCAATTAGTATCTCGTGATCATTGGTTCTCATGAAGTTTGATCTCTGGCAAATTCATGTACGAAACTGTGAATAATCACGGCACCGGAGCAACACCCCGGAGTAATCAGCCGAAATCTTATTTCAGCTACTAATAACAGTTTGTTGGATATATGTGACTTTCAGCCGAGTGCCTTTGCAAAATTTCATCATCATCACAACAGCCGGAAGACGTCCACTGCTGGACATAGGCCTCCCCCAAAGGTGAATTACCATAACCACCACGCTTGGCAGGTATTGGGTATCGAAATTAAAAATGTAGGTAAATAAAAACCACTAAACTTAATCGGACGATCGACCTTTTCCTCTATGGCCGATTTCATAAAAATATTTTCCATCAAAAATTTGTCAATATTATGCATTTCGATGGTTACTGCTTGGTCGGTGGGCTTTCCATACACAGAAAAAAAAACCTGGCTAAGTGCGAGTCGGACTCGCGTGCAAAGGGTTCGGTACCAATTTTTTTTTTTTACATGTTGTTTTAACACTACAGAGTTGTTATAGGTTTTCCTGTACATCTTATATTATCTGCAATTTTTTTCAAAAATTTTGTCTAAGTAGTTTCGGGTGGAGAATGGTAGTTTTTGGGCTAATTTCTTGAATAACTTCGAAACTGTTTATTTTTACAATTTTTAAAAAATAACGCGTCCGTGTTTGGGTCACTAACAATTGGATTGGATAGCCGATGTAATAATTTGCTATGGTTTTTAACTGCTTAGCTCCGATATATCAGATATAGCGTGATGATTATAATTTTTAAGGATATGTTTTTAAAGGCTAGTTTTATGAACAATTGTAAGTTGACCAAAACTGGTCGAAAAACGATGATACGTAATTTTAAAATATTTAAATGTCCATAACTTCTTTACGGCCATCAATTTGAATGACACAAAGACTAAATGTTGCTCAGAAAAAAGCTTAATCTAACTTTGAAAAAGCCAGCAAAATCTGATCGGTATTTTCGGAGATTACCGTGTACAGACAGACAAAAAAATAAAAATGCTCTTTTTGTGTTCTATAACTTTTTTCGAAAACCCCAATTTTGGTATTTTTGTTCAATGTACAGAAATCATGGTCTCTACTGTTTTATTATAAGTATAGATACCTATAGATAACATGTTACGTAAGTAAGTAAGTAGTCTACGATGAAATAATCGAATGACGATTAATCAGATTATCAGTGACTGTCGTTCCTCCGACAATTTCGAATAAGAGTTCTAGAAGTTAAGCATTGTATCCTTGTTTTAGGAATAATTCATGTTAGTTAGCGTTACAAGGCTGCGCTCGACACTCAGGCGCCGTCGTGTAACGTGTAACCACCAGCTATGGCGATAGCTGTTAGTCACACGTTCTAATGGCATTTCATGTATTTTGACGTCAGCTAACAAGGGTTGACAGACACGGTAGACTATGTCGTGTAGTATGTAAGAATTATTTTTTAAGATTTATTCTTCAATAAACGACCATCTGAATAAGACTCCGCTTTTTATTTCCAAAATCCACCGCAACGCTCCCGACGACAGGTAACTGCTAACATCGTGTTATGTAGTAAACATACAAAAACCATTCTGTCACTAACCATATTGTTAGTAGGTAATTTTATCAGCCAGTAATGTAAAATTAGCTTGTGGCTACCCACTGCTGGGCTGAGATCTCCGCCCGATCTATCTAGACACTGTTTTCTTGGTCCACTTCGAGTCAGAACATTTATAACTTACACTCACTTTGATGCTCTTCGGGAACAATAATTTTGCTGTGTTATTGTTTTTTATTTGTGATGGGTTTGCTCCTGACTCTAGCCTAGGTCAGAGATGACAGTGACAGAGTCTACGATGGAGCGAGCTTACCCAGAAGGAGCCTGTCAATTCTGACTTAATGATTCTCAATGATTCTTAATGATTCTTGATGATTTTTCTGACTTATTATTTTCTGATTTATAATATTAGTAGGAACTTAGGAAGTAGGATAGTAGGATTGATCACGTGACATTTCGATCACGCTACCACTGACAGAATGTCACTGGTCTAGAGCCTCTGTCGGAGTGTCGGTGTACTCTGTCCACATGTCACCGTGTAGTGTTGTGTGCAATGCCGTAAAGTAAATAGCCTTTTCTGCGCCCTGTGCGAGGTTCTATAACTGCGCCCTTGTTTCTTTTTTATATTATCTTACCTAGCTACCATACTAGCCTACCCTACCCTATTTTACTCTAGCTAGAGCAATGCTATGTACGCTATGTATAGGCCTACTTTATTTAATTCAGGGTGATAAAACAAAGCACAAGGACCTTGGTGTTGTTGGACTACTTATGTGAAATTTTGAAAGAAAAACCTATTTCGTTAAAGAACTAGAACTGATGTGGGCAAACAAGCGCACGATCTATTTAAGTAGACCCTTCGCCTATTATACCACCCACTGTGTCTCACTCACTAAAAGTCACTCACTTATACTTTCATATAGGTACGTATGTGTCGGAATCGAGCAATAGGGGCGCAGGACTTATCAGGAGCAAACCGAAAAAATAATAGTCCTGCCTGGAGTTATGTTTCGGCGGTCGGGAATTTAGTTAAAAAAATATTTATTTATTACAAATTAATTTAATTATAAAAAATACAGGATATTTAGCTGATGGCTGAGGCTAGACTAAATATATAACGCAAAGAAAAATAAGTAACTCTAATTTCCAGTAAAATGCATAGTTGCAATACGACGCACGTTGACGGTCGCTGCATACTCAGCGTAAACAACTGTTACGATGAGTTAACTCCTCCCTCCATAGGATAGAAGCAACTCCTGCTGCTTCTGGCTGCGTCCACGCTGCTCTTGGTGTTTTCCAGGATGTTCTTTGTTTTCCATTGATACAGCTTCCAGGTTGCTGCTGCGACCAGTAGGATGTACAGGATGATTGTGTTCCAGCTGGGTATGGCTGCTATGGTTGGCCAATTGTCATCTTCTGACACGGAGATATCGCCTGCTCTGTTGATAAGTCCATGGATGCTGTCTAGTGAGATGTCTTCTAATTGGAGTTCATATTGTATTGATTGCTCCGAGACTTGATGCTGCTTGGGTAATGGAATGACTTCGTTGATGACGACTGTGTCGGTGTGAGACCGCAGTGTCCTGTTCATGACGTTCATCTGGCAGTCTTCTGTTAGTGTAACGAGATGAATTCCGGATAGCTTCTTGTAATCTGTCTTGGTGTTGCATTGTGTTTTGGTGACTTCGTCTTCTGTGAGGACAAGTAGCCAGTTGTTGTCTCCGATCTTCTGAACTTTCCCTCTTCTTAAGTCCATCTTAGCGTGAGTGCAGTTTGCCGGGCGATGCTGAATGAGTGATAGTATGCAGTCATCTGTGTCTTCGATTCTTCTGGTGTCGAGAAGTTTGCAGAGCTGGGTGTCGTCGGTGAGTGGCTGACAAACTTCTTCCAGGTAAGCGTACTCATCGTTACCAAGTGCTAAGTATTTGGATTTGGGGATGATAGTAAGGTTATTTTTGTTTGGGATAGAATAGAGATGGATAAGGTCGTAGGTTTTCGAGGTAATTGAGGGGATTTCGAGAATAAAGTTAACTGAGTGTTCTGTGCTGTAAGCTTTAACTCTAATTGACTTCTCTATCCTGTATATGTTACTAATGCTAATACTAGCTACTGGTTTAAACATAAACATATTTTCTAAGTTTCTTAACTCTTCTACTAAGTTCTGAGGACTTATAATACTTGGATGCATAGTGCCCATCTGAGCAAAAGTCATAGCATCTTCTAATAACATTAACCTATCTAAAATTATCTGTAAACTAAAATCAATCTGTACGTAAATATCTAGAAAATGTAAGTGGTTAGACAGATCGTTGGAATTATAAGTAATATTTTGTAATAAACTAGCCAAATGTTTCTGGTTATTATTTAATTTTGTTAACTGTTTGCTGAACTCATCGATTGTATTATGTGCTAATACTAGAGATTTCTTTTGTGAATCCTGTACGTTTCTAACTCTGTTTTTAATGTTTAAGATTTCTTCTTCAAACTTAACTGCATCTTCATGATCAAGGTTACCTGTAATGGACTTAACGACAGTACCTAATCCATCTAAAAGACCGCGTCGCTTTCTAACTTGCGGCGTTAAAAACTTAATCTTTTTACCTATAATATTAAGGCTATATTCTATTTGATTCCTATACGTTTTATGTAACTCTCCCGATGCCGTATTCTCAGCGTTTTTCGCACTTGTATATAAAGACATCAATTGGATAGCCGTAAAATGCAAATTACTAATGTTGTGAACGCAAGCAAGGCTAAAGTAGTTGTCTTGTTTAAGGAGTTGACCTTGTTTGAGGAGGAGGATACCATTGTCATTACCTACATGAGTAATGGTTACGGTTGCTGTTGTGTTGAGCACGACGGCTCCTGCGATGAAAGTCCTGCAACAAGATGAGGCCTCCGTAGTAGCTTGAAGTGAACCCTAATGGACTTAGAATTTGGATGGTTACCTATTATTTCAGCCACGTTATTTGGGTGAAGATGTATGATCTTGTATGGTCCTTTGAAGACAGGCTTCTTTTTGTCGCTGCGTGCTGACTTTGCTACCTGTTTATAAACAGTTTCACCTACCTTGAATTTCATTTCTTCTGCTTCTTGGTTACGTTTAGCGATCACCTGCTCCTTATTTTTGGACATGTGTGCAGCAATGCACTCTTGAACTGCCTCTGCATTAGCACGATGCTTAATAACATAGTCCTGGTAAAATTCTTTTGGATAGTATAACTCTAGTGGGTTTCTGGATGCTGTGTGTCCAAATAATAACTCATGAGGTGTATAATCTGTTGTTTGTTGATTTCAAACAGGTGTCGCATTGATTAACGAATCTTTGAATGGTAAGAAGCATGTTTGGCCAATGATAATTTCTGTGCAACTGCTTGTACGTCTCCTGAATACCACGATGAACAGTTTTACCTTCATGATATTTCTTAATCAACTCTTGTTGTTCTTGTTTGTTTTCTACTAGAGTTACGCGTGTTGTACATTTAAGTAGCTTAGGGCCTCTCTCATTGAATATTGTTGTGTAAACTCTAGAAAAGGCATGGTATAATTCTTCGTTATGAAAGTAACAATGGAATCTACGGTCAGCGATGGTGTGTTCTTTAAGGAATCTAATTATCTCGGACTCTGTATTATTTACCGGGATAAATACATCTTTTATAACTACCTTTGAGTTAGTGGATCTGTTATCTACTCTATATGTATATCCGGGAGTTGACCTAATGTGGAACTGCTTTAGTTGTCTGTCAATAGCGTCTGCAATGATGGGTATACCTTTATTTCATTGTCAGGCTGTGTATGTCTTGTGGATACTAATTCAGGTTCGGCTGACACTATACTCATGCTATCAGTATCTATATGAGATTCGGGAATGCTTGGGTTTTGTGGTTGTATATTTTCATTGGGAGCTACTCTGTCTGTTTGATTTTCGGCTTCCCTACGTGCGTTTTCGAATATCCTATTAATTATCTCATCGTCTTCGTTATCGTCTAAATTAATAGCTAAAGAGTCGATACTGCCATGGAAGATTTTAACACGTGATAGAGCGTCTGCGTTGGTGTTTTGGCGACCTTTCTTGTACACAATCTTATAATCGTATTCTGAGAGTTTTAAACGCCATCTTGTTAATTTAGAGTTTGGATCTTTTAGTGACATTAACCAGGTCAGAGGCCTGTGATCAGTGTAGATAATAAACTTTCTACCGTAAAGATAGGGCCTGAAATATTTAATTGCCTATACTATGGCAAGTAGCTCCTTTTCTATTGTAGAGTAACGCGATTCGGTATCTGATAGTGTCCGGGATGCAAATGCTACGGGTTTGTCGGATCCTACTATTCCTTGGGATAACACCGCGCCTAGTGCTACATTTGAAGCATCGGTGGTGAGGATGAAGGGTTCATCAAAATTCGGGTACTGTAGTATTGGGGCATTAGTAAATATTTGTTTGCACTTATTGAAAGCTTCTAAGAAATCTGGGGAGTGTATGACTTTACTATTTTTCTTAAGGCAAAGGGTCATGGTTTAGTAAGCTTGGCGAAATCTTTAATAAACTTTCGGTAATATCCGGATAAACCTAGAAAGGTTTGATTTCTTTCTGAGACTTGGGTAGGGGGAAGTTAAGTACGGCTTTTATCTTGTCTTTGTTTGGTTTTAAGCCTTCGTCTGTTAGTTCGTGTCCTAAGAAATCGACTTGTTTTTGTATGGTTATGTGTTTCAAATCGATCAAATACTTGTTTTAGTTTTTGTATGTGTTCTTGTAATGACGTAGATATTATTATTACGTCATCTAAGTATGTGTAAACATTATCAATGCCTCTTAATATATGATCCATTAGTCTTTGAAACGTACTTGGTGCATTTTTGAGTCCAAACGGCATTCTAAGGAACTCATAGTGTCCTCGTTCAGTGGTAAATGCAGTTTTTTCAATATCATTTGGGTGCATTTCCACTTGGTGGAAACCACTAGCAAGATCTAAGGTTGTGAAGTATTGCGCACGACCTAATCTATCTAATATGTCGTGTATATTGGGCAAAGGGTATTTATCTTCAATGATACGGTCATTGAGTCGTCTGTAATCAATTACAAGTCGCCATTTGACGTTGCCTGAGGAATCGGCTTTTTTCGGTACGATATGCACGGCACACGACCAAGGGGATATGCTCTCTCGCACGATACCTTGCTGGAGGAGCTTATCTACTTGTTTACGAATTTCTTCGCGTTGTTGGGGAGCTTGTCTGTAACTACGGACAAAAACGGGTGTATTATCGCTTAATCTGAGTTCGTGTTTAACAGCGTGCGTAAAAGTGAGTGGTATATCTTCTGCATACAACAAGTCCCTGTATTGATAACATAACCGGGTTATTTCGCGCTTTTCCTCTTCGTTCATATGATCTGTACGGATTTTCTTAAGGTTTTCGTTTAATATATGGTCGATATTAGTTTGAACCTGTGTGGTATTTATATCATGACTATCACTTTTATCGACGTTGGAAATTATCTCTAATTCAATTGACGGGTTGAACATTTCTTTTGATCACTATGATTAATTACCGACGTTTTAAATGAACCGTTTGTAACGTTAACTATTGCTGCTGGGGACATTAAACCATCAGACCATATTACATCGTCGTGAAGGTATTGTCCATCTAAGTAGTTGGTTTTTACTTTGACAACCTTTTCACATCTAGGTTCGATACTTATCTTTTGGGGTGGAGAACTAAAGTGTATTGGTATTTCCGCTGTAGATGTACGCAACACATTATTATTCAAATCTATGTTACTCTTTAATTTTTGTAGAAGGTCCATTCCGATAAGACCTTTATATTTAGGGTCGAAGTCGAATATCAGAAACTTATGTGTTATATCGCTATTAAACGCGGGAGGTAAGGGGAGGTACACTACTTTGTCATGGACTGATGAACTGTGTGCTGTATTAATTTGAAAGGGTTCTGTTTCTACACAGAACTCAAATATGGTGCCTGCGATTACGTCAGTTGCTATAGTTGAATGACTGGCCCCTGTGTCTAATAGAAACTTACCGTCAAACTCTGGTAGTATTATGTAGGGTAAATATTTCTTGGTTTGGAAGTTTATTGAAACTAGGTCTGGCTGTCTTGGCTGGTGTCCAAGGTAAAATCCTGGTTAACACCTACCTCTTGCTCATCCGTGGTTACGTT
Source organism: Lacanobia oleracea (assembly GCA_950371165.1). Classification (NCBI taxonomy): domain Eukaryota; kingdom Metazoa; phylum Arthropoda; class Insecta; order Lepidoptera; family Noctuidae; genus Lacanobia; species Lacanobia oleracea. The sequence continues at coordinate 18,059,760 of OX493411.1, read as the reverse complement.
TGGCTCGAGCGCGATGTCAACTGTGTGACTTTCTGCAATACTTTTGTAGAACTCCATGTCGCTGGGTGTTTACGAGTACGTGGCGCCACCAAGCGGACACCACGGGCAACAGCATCACGGGCAACGGCGACGTGGAACCGAACACGGCGGGGGGCACCGCGTCCTCCCCCCTCACTTTTTCAACGGCTATATAAACCGCTTCACCCGGGCGGCCGGGACTTACTATATATCCAAAACCATTGTAATATACTATTTTCATTAAATCTAAGTTCTTCATCATCAAGTCTTTCCGTAACAACTAACATTCTCATCACGACGACTGACCATTCCTGCACATATTTTGGTCCTTCGAGCCGGAGCTACGACTTCTACGAAACTCCAAAGAAGAAGCGTCGTCGCAAGAAAAGCACCATCTGCAACGAAGAGGATTCGAGAAGATCACCGTCTGCAGTTAACGGTCAGGTCATTCAATCTATTCCTTCCCATTTCATTTCCGTGCTGAGTTTGTGCTAACATTGTGTTATTTCTCGAGATTTCGGTTTTCGCAGCGAGTGTGTATCTACCAACAACGGTGCATACCTACATCACGACATTCTAAATTTTAAATAAGTACTTGATTTTCGTCTCTCGCAGCCACCATAATGACAAAAAAGAGGCATTCGATCGTAGACACAGAAAGTAATGAAGATATTATTCGTGATTTAGTAAAAAAACGCGGCTCCTTGAAAGGCAAATTTACGTTGTTATCAAAATTTGTTCAATTACTAGAAGGTTCTAATCCAACAGAAATTCAGAAAACAGAATTACAGGAGCACTTAAAAAGGTTAGAAGTGTTATTTGATCAGTTTTGTAGCACTCAAGATGAAATAGATCTGTACGTCGCGGGTAGTCAGATAGATAAAGAATTGCAAGAAAGGGAATGTTTCGAAAATCAATATTACGCTATTGTGGCCAAATCTAAGTGTATTTTAAAAGAAAATTCGACAGTTCAAAGCGATAATAATAATTGTAAATCACACACACACGGTATTAAACTACCCACAATTACTTTGCCGAACTTCGATGGTTCTTATGATCAATGGCTTGAGTTCCGAGATACATTTTTATCAATCGTTCACAATAGTAATACTCTAGACAATATTCAGAAATTTCACTATTTGCGTTCAGTTCTATCAGGTAATGCACTACAGGTTATTAAAGCTTTGGAATTTTCCGCACAAAATTACATCGTTGCTTGGGATTTATTGGAGAATAGATACAACAACAGCCGTTTGCTAGTTCATAATCACGTTAAGGCGCTATTTACTGTCCAGGCAATAAATAAAGAGTCAGCTTCTCAAATACGCAAACTTATGGATGCTATTTCGCGTAATCTTCGCGCATTAAAAACATTAGACGAACCTACCGACACATGGGATACCTTAATTATCTATATCATCGTCACAAAGTTAGATTCGTCAACCGAGCGCGAATGGGAACTTTTCAAAGGTACCCTCACAAGCACGTCACCCAATAGAAAAACATCGTTGTCTGACTTAATGACTTTTCTTAAGGACCGCGCGGATTTTCTAGAAACGGTTAATCCTTCTCATAGTAAACAAATGGATAGTAGTCAAAATAATCACACGAAAAATTCGGCGTCAGTAAAAACGCATAGTCATGTTTCAACTCGGAAAGATGGAAAGAAATCGGCTAATCACACAAAATCGCCACGTTACAAGTGCAATATGTGCAGCTTAAATCATCCTATTTATTCGTGCGATAGGTTCCTTCTTTTATCATCTAAAGATAAATTAAAGTTAATCGACGAAAAGAATCTTTGCCGTAACTGTTTACGTGCCGGTCACGCATTAGCTGAGTGTTGGTTTGGGCCGTGCAAGCACTGTAATAAAAAGCACAATACGTTAATACACAGTGAATTCGTTGACGCGAACGAATCGTCTACTGTTGCACACACAGCACAAATAGTGGCTCAGCCAGAGTCCAGGAGGGAAATCACACACACAAATATAATTACTTCAACCGCATCTCATACGTCTCACACACCTCGTAAAGTCGGTGGTAATATTGATACGCGCTATTTTTATGATCAAGTATTATTATCGACAGCATTAGTTGAGATTGCGGATGTAGAAAATAAATATCACACTACCCGCGCTCTTCTCGATAACGGGAGCCAGCATTGTTTTGTAACCGAAAAGCTTTGCAAAACTCTCAACATTCCAACGATACAGTCCACTATACAAGTCATTGGGGTAGGCAACTCCGTGACACAATCCACGCAATTATGTGAAATAAAAATACGATCCAAAGCAAGCTCATACAATACACACATTAATTGCTTAGTTTTGTCTCAAATCACAGCACAACTACCATCATTGGGCATCGATCATAACATCGAAATTCCAAATAACATACAACTTGCTGATCCTGACTTTCATTCAAGTAATGAAATTGAGTTATTAATAGGTGCCGACAAGTTTTGGGATTTGCTAAATGAAGGTCTAATACGTTTGCCTAAAGGTCCTTATTTGCAAAACACAAAGCTTGGCTGGGTTATCTCGGGTTCAGTCCAAAAACAAATAAAACGAAGTTTCAATAATACTCGAACACAGTGTAATTTTACGCAAGCATTGGATGCAGAACTTAAACGCTTCTGGGAACTCGAAGAAATTACCTGTAATAAACCAAATTTGACAAAGGAAGAAATCGCATGCGAAAATTTATTTAAAGACACCACTTTGCGTGACGATAAGGGTCGTTTTTCGGTGCGTATTCCGCTTAGGGAATCAGCTGACGAGCTGCGCGATACGTTTTCATTGGCCGAGAACCGGTTTTTGGCACTCGAACGCAAACTAATCCGAAGCGCGCCGAGTTATAGGGAAATGTATTGCAACTTTATGAAAGAATACTTAGGTTTAGGACACATGAGCCGTATCACTGAATATTCGCCGCCTTACTATTTCATGCCCCATCATGGTGTGTATAGAGAGCACAGTACAACCACAAAACTTAGAGTAGTGTTCGATGCGAGTGCTAAGTCTACGTCGGGCAAGTCTTTAAATGATATACAGTTTATCGGTCCGACCTTACAAAATGACCTATTCGCTATTTTATTACGGTTTCGGCAATTTAAATACGTCGCATGTGCAGACATTGAGAAAATGTATCGTCAGATATTAGTTCAGCCAGATCAAAGACAATTACAATTAATTCTTTGGAGGGAGAAGCCGTCTGAACCCCTTGGCATATATCAACTTAACACCGTCACCTATGGAACGGCATCCGCGCCTTATTTGAGTATTCGGTGCATCAAACAACTCGCGTTGGAATGCGACGATGACGTCATTGCACAAGTAATTAGTGACGACTTTTATGTCGATGATTTGATAACGGGAAATCAGGATTATCAAAAATTATTAGAAATATGTAGTGACGTTTCTAAGGTTTTAGAATCGGCTTGTTTTCCGTTGAGAAAGTGGATCTTTAATGCAAAACCTTCGCAAGCGCAACTTGAGTCTACGTTTAAAGAACTATCGCTAGGAGACTCGTGCCACACCAAAACGTTGGGAATGGGGTGGTTAAATTCTTCGGACGAACTGTATTTTAACACTCAATTTGAGCAGGCTGTAACTCATGCTAGTAAACGTAGTATTCTTTCCACTATAGCGCAAATATACGATCCTTTGGGTCTACTCGCCCCAACGATAGTCATTGCAAAGATCATACTTCAAAAACTGTGGTTAGCTAAGATAGGTTGGGATGACCCAGTTCCTAAGCCGATTTTATTGGAATGGCAGAACTTTGTCGATAAACTGCAACATTTAAAATATTTACGCATACCTCGTTACGTAATAGGAAATAACGCGCACACAGTCGAATTACACATCTTCTGTGATTCATCGAAGGATGCATTCGGAGCATGTGGGTATATGCGTAGCTATACAGATACAATGATAACCACGCGTTTGTTATGTGCGAAGAGCAAAGTGGCACCGGTGAAACCGGTTTCCATTCCGCGCTTAGAATTGTGCGGAGCGGTGGTAGGCGCGAGACTTTACAAAAAGATAATTAGTTCGTTACGATTAACTTTTAATAATGTATATTTCTGGTCAGATTCTACCGTGGTACTAGGATGGCTTAAGACGCCACCGAGTCAATTAAAACCATTCGTGCAAAACCGTGTTGTGGAAGTGAACGAACTAACGGGTGATAAGGCCTGGCTTCACGTTAGTGGTAAACAAAACCCAGCTGACTTACTATCGCGCGGAATGCAATTGGATGTGTTAAACGCGTCTGATCTGTGGTGGCACGGACCTCCATTCTTACAAGTTCATGGAATGGACGGTAAACATAATAACAATCAAAACATTAATTACGATGAATTACCAGAATTAAAACCCACAAAGGTCGCATTAGTGAATCAAACGACACCGAGATTTTTTCCTTTCGAAAGGTTTCCAATTTTAATCGTATGCTACGTGTGGTAGCCTACATAATACGTTTTGCGAATAATTGTCGACATAAGATAAAATCACAGCGCTTCATAGATAACCTGTCGGTTGATGAATTAAACATGTCAACAAGAATTTTAACGCGTATTGCGCAGCAAGAGTCTTTTTCAACTATTTATGATAACTTAAAAAGTAAACAATCTTTAAAGTGTCATCGTAATATTTCTAACTTGAACATATTTTTAGACGAGCACAATATAATCAGAGTAGGGGGTAGATTAGAAAATTCTGAATCATTCTCATTTGATAAAAAACATCCTATGTTGTTATGCGGTCGTCATAGATTCACGCGTCTTTTATTCGAATTTAAACACAGGGAATTATTACACTCGGGGCCCCAATTGTTACTCGCTACGATAAGAGAATCTTGGTGGCCACTCAGAGGGCGGAACTTAGCGAAACAAGTAGTGCATACCTGTGTGAAATGTGTTCGTATGACAGCCAAACCATTAAATATTCAAATGGGTAATTTACCGCACGAAAGATTGGTACCCGGGTATCCATTCATGAACTGCGGGGTCGACTATGCGGGACCATTGTTTATTTTGAATCGTTCCGGAAGGGGGGCAAAGTTAATAAAATGCTACATATGTTTGTTCGTGTGTTTTACAACGCGTGCAGTGCATTTAGAGTTGGTCACTAATCTCACGACTGAAGCATACTTACTAGCGTTAAAGCGTTTTATTTCTAGACGAGGTAAACCTTTGCAAATCTATTCAGATAACGGTACAACATTTATAGGGGCCCTAAAGGAATTTGCTAAATTTCTAGTAGACAAAGAGAGTGACATTCGGGATTATGCTGCGAATAACCTAATTAAACTCACTTTCATTCCGCCGTATTCGCCTCATTTTGGTGGTTTGTGGGAGGCAGGCATCAAGTCTTGCAAATTCCATTTAACTCGCGTAGTAAGAAATGCACATTTGACTTACGAGGAATTAAGTACTGTGTTGGCACAAATTGAGGCTGTCCTCAACTCCCGACCCATGTTTCCTTTGTCGTCCGACTCCTGTGACTTTCTCCCTCTGACTCCCGCTCACTTCCTGATTGGCCGACCGCTCACTGCACCCGCCAGTCAAGACTTCACCACAACAGCTACGCAGCGTCTTCGTCGACACGACCGGGTGGAGCAAATGCGTCAGAACTTCTGGAATCGATGGTCTAAGGAATATGTCTCTGAACTCCAGAAAAGAACGAAATGGCAGACCAACCAGGATACTATCGTTCCTAACACACTCGTGCTCGTGAACGAAGACAACTTACCTCCCCTTAAGTGGCGCCTAGGCCGGGTGCTGCAGACATTCCCAGGCAAGGATGGCATAGCTCGCGTTGCAAGCATAATGACAGCGACGGGCACAATCAAGCGGTCATTTTCGAAGATATGCCCACTTCCGCTTCCTGATGAAGATAACCTCGCGACATCTGCTTCGTTGGAACCGGGTGCTTCCAAGGCCGGGGGCATGTTTACGAGTACGTGGCGCCACCAAGCGGACACCACGGGCAACAGCATCACGGGCAACGGCGACGTGGAACCGAACACGGCGGGGGGCACCGCGTCCTCCCCCCTCACTTTTTCAACGGCTATATAAACCGCTTCACCCGGGCGGCCGGGACTTACTATATATCCAAAACCATTGTAATATACTATTTTCATTAAATCTAAGTTCTTCATCATCAAGTCTTTCCGTAACAACTAACATTCTCATCACGACCATTCCTGCACACTGGGTCCTGGTTGGTCTTGAGTGGCCATCTGAATTGGAATGTAGAACAACTGTTGTGCGAACTGTGGTTTTTCTGACTTACCTGCCGTACGCATCGTGACGTCCGATGATACTGGCGTGGGAACCGGTGGTTTTGGAATGTTAGGTTGATTCCTAAAGTTATTTGAACCATTTGGCCTAGAGTTACCTGATGCTGGTTTGGCCTTCCAGGGCAATACGGATTGTAGCCACTGTTGACGCTGTTCGGGGGTCATATTATTTTGTTGTGGAATCAAGTTTTGTGAGGGAATAATGACGCCAGGTACAAACGGGTTTACTGTACGGATGGGATTATTATTGCCTGGTTGTTTGGATATCTGCTCCTTTGGCTTTGCTTGTGACGTTGATGGATTATTCGTGTAATTAGCCCTATTGTATGACAGCCTAGCTTCCTCTTGTCTAGCCGCTATGATAGCTGCTTCGAAGGTGTCCGGTTTTGCGATTCGAACGCCCAACGAGACATGGAAGTCTAACTGGTTTATATACTGTTCAATTACCATCTTTTCGTAATATGATTTATTACCATGCTCACCTACAGAGTACAACGTATCTAACAGCTCGCGGAGGCGTTTGCCGAAGCTTTCGGCGTCTTCTGTTTTAGACTTACGCACTCGCGTTAATTCCTGCATAACTTGTATTTCATTTCGTGGTTCGCCGAGGCGCCTAATTAATGCGTTCTTAATTGACAGCCACGAGTCTAAGTAGCCCTCGTACGCTATTGCGTCTATGGCTGGACCACTGAGCCTACTTTTAATTAAACAGATAAAAGCTGAATGCTCACGATCTGCCTCGGACGTTAACTGAATTAAGGTTTCTACTTCCCTAATATAATAGTTAAGTAACTTAGGATTGCCATCATATCTTGGCATTAAATCTGCGATTAGTTTGTAAGGTTTATAGTTAGCATCATAATCCCTGAGCGACATTGTTTTTCTGTTGCTTGCCTGCCTAGTGGCGCTTGACGCAAAACAATAGAGGTGTCAAATTAAACACTCGGAATTTACTCGTGAGATACTTAACGCTACTTTTTATAATTTTATGGTTGCCTACTGCGATTTTAGCTTATAGACAGACACACATAGACTAACATAAAATACACAAATTAAAATAAGACAGGAACAAAAAATACAGGATATTTAGCTGTGGCTAGTCTGAATATAATGCACAGAAAAATAAGTAACTCTAATTTCCAGTAAAATGTATAGTTGCAATACGACGCACGTTGACGGTCGCTGCATACTCAGCGTAAACAACTGTTACGATGAGTTAACTCTGGTCTGGCCATTTTTGGGCCCCCCCCAGAGTCTACGCCCTGTGCCTGAGCACCGGTGCCACCGCCCTATTTACGCCCTATTTATTTTGTATTTATTTTTTTGGTTGTGTGCATTGAGCGTGAAGTGAGCTGGCATTCCATCTTGTTTGTATAGTTTGACAGCTCACTTCGTGTTCACTTCTCCTAGCGTTACACGGTGAGATGTTGACAGAACGACACTTCTGGTCCTCCGGGTAGAGTAACAGTCTTAATTCGGAGAGTAACAGTCTTGTTTCATGGAAATCGCCTCTTCTATTAAATGAGGTTTAAAAATTATTTGCGCAGTCGGGAATGCTGCTGTAGGTACACCTCCACCTGATTCTTCCAAGTACATGTTTGACGAGATTCAGAATAAACCTAACAGAATTCTATAGTTTTTACGTCCATGTCAGAAAGGCATAAATCATAAATGTACCTAGATGCGTATTAACAAGCATTTACAAGTATGTTATGATATCGACTTTCGCTTTGAAAAAATAATTGTTTACGCTAGTGTTTCACTTGGCAATAACAATTTATCAATATATTTAAAAATCTTCGATTACTGACTGAGTGACCGTGGTCTCTTGAGACAACGCACAGCCAAAACCACTGGCCGTAAAAAGCTGAAATTTGGCATGTAGGTTTCTTGGGGATAAAAGAAAAACGGAGTATGCGCGTACGAAGTCGCGTGCAAAAGCTAGTCGCTATAATTATTATAAAATCGACAAGACCTTACAGGCTGTCTCTCAATGGGGCGATGCCAATATGGTCAGGTTCAATGCTGCTAAGACCCAAGCGTGTCTTTTTATCGCTAAAAGGAGTCAATTCCACCCAGCTCCATCTTTCTGGGGTGAAACCGTGCCGATAACCGACTTACTTGAGCTTCTTGGTGTTACGTTGACATTTATCCTCAATTTGGAGGTAGAGGCATAGAGACAAAGGCTCAAGTGGCTGCCAGAAAGGTGAGACGGTACTTTACGCCGAAACAGCTGCTCAAACTCTATCAAGCGCAAGTTCGTTGGTAAGTGGAGTACTGCTCTCATCTTTGGGACGGATTTGCTAGATACCAGCTTGATGCTCTTGAGTCAATTGAGAAACGAGCCAAGAGGATCATCGGTAATGGAAGCTCCAAAGTCTTGAGCATCGACGCCGAGTTGCTGGCCTATCGGTTTTCTATCGGTTGCATTTTGGAGAGCGTGCGACGGAATCGCATAATTTAATTCGGCCAGTTCGTTCCATCATTGGACCACAAGACGAACGGCGATGCGCCACCGGTACATGGTGGACATCCCACTCACACACACAAAACGATTTGGGAACACATTCATAGTTCATACAGCTAAGGAGTGGAATCCCCTGCAAAAGTCTGTGTTTCCAGATAGCTATAACCTGTGAGTAGGAGTTAAGTCAAGAGTGAATCGGTTACTTCTAGGCAAACGTTCATCTTCGACCGCATCATCAATTACCATCAGGAAAACAAACACAGGAAAGTAGAAATATCTTCCTACCTACTTACCTATTAATACACTGTTAGATACTTAAACATAATATTTCCTTATCTTAATATTTCAACTGAAAAAGTGAGTTTGTTTGTTTGTTACTTCGTCACGACTAAAAGGCTTAACGGATTTGATTGAAACTTGGCACAATAGTAGACCATGTCCTGGAATAGGTTTTAAGATTTTTTCATCCGAGGAATTTGTTCTGTTGGTATAATTTTCGGAAGCTCGTCAGTGAAAATGAACTGTTGGAACTAAATACAAGCTCGTTCATAATAACATAGATATGGCAGTGACCGATTAGCGTGATCTGCAGCGCGACCCTGAACACATCTCACCGCGTTCGCTTAGGTGCAGTGAACACGAAGTGAGCTGTCCGTACATACAAACAAGATGGAAAGATAGTTCACTCCTAAGTTTACACGGCGAGATTTAGTTAGAACAGACCGGCTGAGCGAGCAGAGTGCATCGTAGTGAGTCAGACAGCTAGCATCACATACCGATACTAAACAAGTAAGGCGGCCATCGAACAATGTGTACTACCAAGTATCATTTGGGTTAAAATTTATTCAAACGCCTGACAAAAAGTGGGTACGTATTTACTTTTTTAGAAAGCTTATGAAAGAAAATAATGTTTTCTGTTATATTTAGGTCAAGTGTGAAACATGTAGGTATTTAGGGTAAACTGCCTCGATATACTTACACGATAAACTTCAAATGTTCCTAGCTTGAACGGTTTGTACGTTACACAACGCTTCATTTCCTTAGTAATGAGTATTTTTTATAGTCGAGGAACCTATTCTAGAAGAACGTATTTTGGGAAACAAAAACTTTGCTGACGGCATGGTTGGCGCAGTGGTTGACCGATTGGCTGCTGTGCTGCGCGGGTTCGATTCCTGCAAGGAGCACATATTTATTGCTTGCAGACAGTTATTCCAGGTCTAGCTGTTGCTGTATGTGGTATGATATTAACTCTTTGCTAATTCAAAGAGTGTTTATGCACATCGCTGAACTCTTTGTACTTTACATTATCTCTATGTATTGTGTAAAACTGTCAAGCTGTGTCATGTATAATTTATAATTGAATAAAGCCTAGCTTTATGTTTAAAGGTTTATTTCTCTTATTATTACAATTTATTCAATTAGAAAAATGGATAGATTCTTACGACCCGAACGTTTTGACGGTGATCCATCAGTAAATACTACCGCGCCTGAGTGGGAACACTGGAAGTGGACCTTCGTAAACTTCTTAACCACACGTGAAGCCGCGTCCGCCCCCGTTGCAACGGATGCTGGCATACCTGCTGCTCCTGCTCCTCTTCTTGACGCCGTGAAGCTGCAGCTGCTAGTGAACTATATTTAGCCGCGAGTTTTTGCATACATCAGTGATTCAAATTCAAATTCAAATTCAAAGCATTTTATTTCAAATAAACCATTCACAGGCACTTTTGAAACGTCAAGGTCGGTCAGTCAAAAACATGGAAGCTATTTGCACGTTCCAAAGCGTAGATCTCTATGGAGATGAACGTGCAAGAAACTCCACGGACACTCTTTTAAATCATGTTCTGGTTTTACAAAATTTCAAGTTACATGTACTTGTTGCTTCTGCATGTGAGGACAATGCAAAGGAAAAAAAAAGGGCTTATTATAAGAATTTTAAATATAAAGATTAAAATAAGCCAATGGCAGTTAAGAGATGACCAGTCTCAACCGACGGCGCCTGTTCACGAACATGACGCGTGTATTGGCACCCTTCAGCTCAACCATTTCGAAGGGAACCGAATGATCAAACCCACGCGCCGCCATCAGCGAGACATTTGAGTGAGCATGACATGCTCTATCCTGTATCTCTCATTGTACAACGTACGCTGATGCTATCGCTATCCTGGATGCTTTGTATGTAAAACCTAATAATATTTTATACGCCAGACATGTACTCACGACGAGGCGCCAGCAGTCAGGAGAATCTATTGACACATATCTTCAGGCACTCAGACAACTATCTAAAGAATGCCAATTCAATGCCGTGGACGCTGAAACGAATAAAAATGATAGCATACGTGGAGTTTTTATAGCCGGGATAAATTCATCTAACATTCGTCAGAGACTGTTAGAAAATTTGACGCTGACCCTGGAGCAAGCCTACAATCTAGCGCTATCTATGGAAACGGCTGAAACTAACTCGGTGCTATTTAATAGCCAAACTCCAATTGTCAACTCTATGTCTCATTCTTCAGAAAACAATGAAACTACCGCTTCCTCTACTTCCAGTTCTCTTGAAACAGTAGCTGCTGCACCTAGATCCACGGTAACAAAAACTTATCGACGCAAGTGCTTTTTCTATGGCGGCCCCCTTCATGCTCGCAAAATCTGCCCGGCAGCTGATGTTGAATGTCATGCTTGTGGTAAGAGGGGACATTTTTCGACAGTTTGTCGTAGTAAAGGTCAAAACAGTGCCGCCACCTCCAGTACTGATGATGGTTGTAAGCACTGCACCGCTTGTATAACAGCTGCTTCACCTACTTCACTTCAAAAAGCTATGGTTATAGCTTATATCAAAGGTGTTCGTGCTGACGCTTTAATTGACACGGGAAGCAGCATAAGTTTCATAAACGAAGAATTCGCAAATCTGCTAAAGCTAAGAAAGCTTAACTGTCAACAAACAGTGACGATGGCTTCACTGTCATTGACATCAAAAGTAAATGGCCTCACTCATCAAATTATTCGCATAGGAAAGTACTCTTACGAAAACATTGAACTCCTTATCGTAAAGGATTTGTGTGCTGACATGATTATTGGTCATGACATATTAAATTGTTACGAGACGGTATAATTGAAGAGACCCAATCGCCGTGGAGAGCGCAGGTCTTAATAACTAGGAACTCTAATCACAAGAAAAGGATGGTGATTGATTACTTGCAAACTATTAATCGATACACACAGTTAGATGCTTATCCTCTGCCAAATATAGAAGAAACTGTTACTAAGATCTCTAATTACAATATATTCAGTGCTATCGATCTTCAGAGTGCTTATCACCAAGTGCCGATACTTCCTCATGAGAAAATCTACACTGCGTTTGAAGCTGCAGGAAATCTTTACCAATTCACTAGAATTCCTTTCGGCGTCACAAATGGCATATCTGCGTTCCAAAGAACCATCGACTGGGTGATCCGGAAGGAAGGATTAACAGGGACGTTCGCATATCTCGACGATATTACCGTTTGTGGTAAAACACAAGAAGACCATGATGCGAATCTCGAAAAATCTCTCAATGCACTCAATAAGTACGGGCTTACAATAAATAAGGAGAAAAGTAAGTTCAGCCTGAAATCGATCAACATATTGGGTTACTCTATTGACAACCACATAATCAAGCCTGATAACAATAGATTGCAACCCCTGCTCGACTTACCTCCGCCCAATGATATTGCTTCACTCCGCAGAACTATGGGAATGTTTGCACATTACTCTAAATGGATTCCCAATTTTTTTGAGAGAATTCATGCTCTAGTTCACACCTCGCAGTTTCCTTTAAGCGAAGAAGCACTGAAATCTTTTGAAATCTTGAAATCGATAATCGCCAAGTCTTCCGTAAATGCTATTGATAACAACGTGGTTTTCACAGTTGAATCGGACGCCTCTGAACATTCGATCGCAGCTACTCTATCTCAAAACTCTACGCCAGTTGCTTTCTATTCAAGAACTTTAAATCACTGCGAACAAAAACATTCCGCCATAGAAAAGGAGGCCTACGCCATCGTTGAGTCTTTAAAGAAATGGCTACATTTCCTGATCGGAAAACCTTATCTTATAACCAATCAAAGGTCTGTCAGTGTCATGTTCAATGCTAAGCTGCCAAGCAAGATAAAGAATGAGAAAATTCAGAGATGGCGACTTGAACTGGCTCCGTTCAATTACGACATAATTTACAGACCTAGGCGAGAAAACCACGTCGCTGACGCACTATCCAGAGTCTCTGCTAGCCTGAGTTTACAATCACGAAGTCTTAAACTAAAGGAATTGCACGATCATCTCTGTCACCCCGGTGTGACAAGAATGCATCATTGGCTCAAAACAAAAAATCTGGCTTATACTATCGAAGAGATAAGGACTATGACAAGCAATTGCAGAACTTGCGCAGAGATAAAGCCAAAGTTTTTCAGAAATCAGGATCCGCTTCCTGAGCTCATAAAGGCCACTTCACCTTTTGAGCGTCTTAGTATTGATTTCAAGGGCCCGGTCCCAACAAATACCAAGAATCGGTTTATACTCACTGTTATCGACGAATATTCACGTTTTCCATTTGCCTTTCCGTGCACAGATGTAAGTGCAAAGACTGCAATTATGCATCTGAATTCGCTTTTCATGTTGTTTGGTATGCCGGCGTACATACACTCTGACCGGGGTTCGTCGTTCATGTCCGCAGAAGTTAAAAAATTTCTTCACTCACGAGGTGTCGCTACGAGTCGCACTACTGCCTACAACCCCCAAGGGAATGGCCAGGTCGAAAGATTAAATTCAGCATTATGGAAAACAGTTCAATTGGCTCTACGAACTCATAATTTGCCGAAGGAAGAGTGGGAGAAAGCCCTTCCATTCGCTCTACATTCTATGCGCTCATTGTTGAGTACGGCAATTAATTGTACACCACACGAGAGAATGTTCCGACACAGCAGACGCTCTCCTAACGGAACCTCGATGCCTACATGGTTGACTGGAACAGGGCAGGTTCTTCTACGCCGCTGTGACCGAACCAGCAAATATCAGCCTCTAGTGGAAGAAGTGGATCTGCTAGAAGCAAACCCAGATTATTCATATATTCGGCTCCCTGATGGCCGTGAAACAACTGTGTCAAATAGGCACCTAGCCCCGATTGGAGGTCAGGGAGAAATCATTGCTCAAGAAACAGAACCTGATTCTAATACGCGAGAATCTCCAATAATAACTCAAGATAGCTCCGAGCACCAATCTGTGTCAGGAAGAGACAGTTTTACACCTCTTCGAGATGTTGCACAGCCTGATGTAGCTCCAGTGCCAGAGCCAGAAGCGTTAAGGAGATCTACCAGGGCTCGAAAACCGCCGCACTACCTCAAGGATTACAGCATGAGCGTGTGTTGTTGTGGTAACTGTGGAGGAATCTTCTCAGAGCCGCGGTGAATGATATGATATTAACTCTTTGCTAATTCAAAGAGTGTTTATGCACATCGCTGAACTCTTTGTACTTTACATTATCTCTATGTATTGTGTCAAACTGTCAAGCTGTGTCATGTATAATTTCTAATTGAATAAAGCCTAGCTTTATGTTTAAAGGTTTATTTCTCGTATTATTACAGTATGTGAGTTTATATGATTTTAAACGAACCCATGATACAGGAGAAATTCCGGGCAAAGATTAGAATAAATAATGTTACTGTCTTAGAATTGGCCATTTCATGAAGTGGCATTTTACAAAATGTATGGCCATTTCGTAGTAATAATAATAACTTTATTTCGGGTGGCATAGACCCACAGAAACCTTAACCTAGTCCAATATACATTTGTATTTGTTCAGGACCGATTGTACATTTCCGTGAGTGAGCCGATCGCGGACCTCGTGTCAGCTGCGGACTCGATGTTGTTCGGGATCTTGTCCAAGTGAGGTGACATGGAGTCTTTCGGCATTTCACTTACTTCTAACACGGTTCTCGATTTTAAGGCCGTCCAGGGTGCAGATCCTTTCGACCTTGAAAATTTGGTGGAAGCCCTCGACGGGGCTGCATACAACGAGCACAAAATTATATGGTGCTCCACCACGAAGGTGCATGTGGTAAACCACATCCACGAGGATCCTCAGCTTCCTAAGGTCGCAGCGAATGTCTTCTGTGTCAATGTCGCGAGGGATATTTCTCACCACCACACGAACTTGTCTCTCCTCGTGCAACGAGAAGGAATGGAAGGCGACCTTCCTGGCGAGGAGGAGTTTGTGTAACTCCCTATAATCATTCGCCGTGGGGAAGATGACCTTAATGCCTTGCAGTAGGTACTGTATGGGCATGGGTGAACTAGATGATTTCTGTTGTGGATGAAGAAGAGGAGAGGAGGCTTGGTCTTGCGTGGGGCAGCCGGGATGGCAATTGGCATTGGGCTGGGAGCGCGATTCACCTGCTGGGAGGTACCAGCTGGTGTAGCGGGGCGAGGGGGGGGCTCCTGATGCAGGGGAGACAGAAAGAGGCTGGGCTCGCTGTCTTTCTGGATTCAGGGGTGAAATCCACCGCAAAGCTCTTCTTCTTCCTCTTACTCTTGCCGACTGGGGTAAACCCAGCCGATAGGTCGCAGCAAGACGAGGAGGGGGAAGGGTGGGGGGAGTAATCCGGGCCCTGGGAGTCGAAATCTTCATCAAAGTCCATGTTAATGGGGACTGGTGTGATGGACGGGGACACCAGGCTGTCATAGACATCAAATGTCATTTAGAGTGGGGCTCTGAGAGGACGCGGTGAAAGGTCCTGGTTGGTACCTAAGGAGGACCTTGGAGCGGACGAAGATGGTCGTCCCCTAATATTGGGGTTAAGATCTTGGAGTACCGACACGAACTGGTTGCGGTTTCCCTCGGTGTGGGTAAGAAGGCAGAATGCCAAAAGAACATTTATCCCGTAGGATAGAGTGGTTTCGGCCAGGAGGGCTCGCATAGCGGAAGAAGAGGCCATGTATGAAGTGGGGTATGGGAAATGGGGTAAACTATTACTACTACTATTATTAACATACTATTATTATTATGGGGTTATTGGGGTACCTACGCCTCGAGGAGTCACGTAAATCGCGGCTCCTCGAGTAGACAGCTCCCAAAAAAAATCTCTGTGAGCGTTTTCTAGTGTTACCACCAGCGAGAAGAAATGCCCAATCAAACTCGCCGGCAACACAACTGTCTGTAAGCCTGAAGGGCCAGTAATCCTAACTCCACGGGTGGGAGAGCGCGGGGATGAGTGAGGGCCAGCCGCGAATTACGGAAGTCGCATTAGTTCTCGTGATTGCTGGTTGGTGAGAGATGGAGCACCGCCGTGGTTTTAGCCAGTAAGAGTCTGGCAGACCCCTCTGCCCGCCCTAGGGTGGAGGACATCCATGAGGATTAACGCACGTTATTAAAAAAAAAAAAGCTAGTGTGTCGGATCCACACCAAGTGGGTTTGTTGGCATCGTAAGGTATCCCCCAAGTACCACTGACTGTGGATTTAACCCAGAAGGGACCAGAAACGCGATTGTTGAATCGACTTCAAGTGTTTGTACACTCGTAGCCGATTAAACGGCGTAGCAATGTGTCCGTGAGCGCGTAGCAAGGTGTGTAGCACAAAGCGTAGCACTGCTACGAGGAGTCGAGGCAATCGTCAGTGACGTCGCGTCGCCGGCGGTGCGCTACGAGGGGCGTAGCGCTAGGGGACCGCTCTGCTATGACGTAGCAAATCGCGATACGAGCAGGTGTCGAGAGCGGAATGCGAGTGCAAAGTGAGGTAAGTGGTCACATATGTCTTGCTTGTCATTCGTCTCGAACTGGTAATACCTACTTCCGTCTTGTGTTCAATCATCAATGACACCTAGCCGCGGGTTAAGCCTAGTACAAAGTTACCAAACTGCTCAAGCACTTTGGAATCTGTCAGTTTAATTAATATAGTCTGCCAGCCACACATACAAACTCGTGTGTTCACAAGTTTCTATACCTACATCACAATAATGTGTACACACATAATAAAAAAGTTCGCGATCACTAGCATAAGCTGTTATATTTTTTTAAATTTAACGTTATCAAGAAAAATTCTTTGTTGTGTTTTATAAAATAAAACAATTTTTTTTTATTATAAAAAATTGAGTAATTAATCAGAATATAATTGTAATAGGAATTTAATAGAAAGAAAAGACTGTTTAACCAAACTTAAACAACAAATTTTTATAAATGTTTATGTAGTATATTATGTAGTCTGACGGTATGTCAAAATAATATGATAATTGTATGTGAGAGGGTGTGTGGAAATAAACCAGTGTTTAACCAACTTGCGTGCGTTTCATTACATGGTGGCAGCGGTGTGCCTTTTTAACAGTTATACGAGTTAAAACGGACTTGAACCTACAAAATATTGTATCTTAATACCGTGACAAACGTCTAAAATAGTAATAATGGAGCACGCACGTCCTCCAGCGGAATCATCGCTCGACGGCGGTCCGGCTGCGCGGTCCGATGCGTGGCAGAAATGGCGGAAGCTGTTCGAAATTTTTCTTAAAGCATCTGGAGTGAGCAAAGAGCCAAAAGAGGTCCAGGCTAGTTTGTTGGTTAACCTCGTTGGATCAACAGGTTACGAAGCATACACAACGTTTACATTCGAAGAAGAAAGTGAAGACGACATTAATTGTGTGTTGAAAAAGTTTGACAAGTATTTCGGTACAAAACCAAATATCACAGTTAGGCGGTTTAAATTCTTTACACGCAACCAAGAAGACGGCGAAAACATCGACCAATACGTCACAGCATTGCGAGTATTGAGTCAACAGTGCGAGTTCGGTGAATTGCACGAAAGCTTGTTGCGAGATAAGATCCTGTGTGGTATTGTCAACAACACTGTGAGAGATCGACTTCTTCGTACAGATGAATTGACATTATCAAAGGCAATTCAGATTTGCCAGACAGCAGAGATGTCCAAAGAGGAAAGTAAGTGCATTGATGGCGCATCAGCGGGCGTTCAAGTGAATGCAGTTCGCAGCGCACGAGGTGGACGGCGGGCTAGAAGTCGGCGTGGTGGCGGCAGCGGAGCGCGAGATCGTGGCGAAGGCGCCGCCGGCGCCGGGGCTCGTCCGGCGCGCACGCAGCGCAGCGCCTGCGAGAGGTGCGGCAGCGGGCGGTGTCTCGGCGGAGAGCGCTGCCCGGCACGTAACGTCATGTGTTATGTTTGCGAAAAGACAGGTCACTTCTCGCGAGTGTGCAAACATAAGAAAACAATACGTAAAGTGTTAAATCTTAGTGTAGAAACGGTAAATAGTGACAGTAATGAAAGCGGAAAAGACATGTTTTATGTGAATACACTTGAAGAAGACAAACAACAACGTAAGTTGACAAAGGAATGGATAGAAGTAGTAAACTGCAAAGGTAAAAACATTTTATTAAAAATTGATACAAGATCAATGATTAATGTTATCTCCAAAGTTACATATTTGAACTTGGGATTCTTAATAACAGACCTTATGCCGTTCACAAAACGAGTACATTCCTTTACAGGTGATCGATTACCCATAATAGGCATTAGCAAAGTGCCATTTGTATTTAATCAAACACGTTATGAGTTGTCATTTGTTGTTGCTGATTTAAACTGTCAGAATGTACTTGGTTTGGAAGGTTGCATTGCATTAGGATTAATAAGCCAAGTTAATGCAATACATATTAATTACTACCATGATTTGTTTCAAGGATTGGGCAAATTACCCGGTAAATATAGTATCGTAGTGGATAAAAATGTACAGCCAGTTGTTTGCCCAACTAGAAAAATACCTTTGGGACTTAGAGATAAATTATTGGATGAGACACATAGAATGGAGGAGTTGGGCGTAGTCCGAAAGGTTACACATCCAACCTCTTGGGTTAACGCAATTGTTTTGGTTGCGAAAAAAAATGGTAGCATTCGTGTTTGTTTAGATCCGCGACCTCTAAACCGCGCGGTGCGGCGTGCGCAGTACTCGTTGCCGTCGGTGCCCGAGCTGGCAGCGCGCTTGCGCGGTGCCACTGTTTTCAGTGTGCTGGATGCTCGCTGCGGTTTTTGGATGATTGAGATAGATGACGCGAGTGCCGACCTTCGCACGTTCAGCACACCGTTCGGACGGTACCAATTTCTGCGTTTACCTTACGGGATAAACTGTGCGCCGGCGGTATTTCATGCGAAACTTAGGCAACATTTAGAAGATCTAGATGGCGTAGAATCTTTTATTGATGACGTAATAGTATGGGGTCGCACAAAGGAAGAGCACGATCGAAAATTGGAGTGTCTATTGCGTCGTGCTAGGGATATTGGTATAAAATTTAATCGGGAAAAATGTAAATTTGGAGTGTCAGAAATTACATACTTAGGTCACAAGTTTGACGCAAACGGAATGAGGGCAGACGACTCAAAAGTGAAAGCAATAATTGAGATGCCTTACCGGACCGATAGGAAAGCTCTGGAGAGATTCTTAGGAATGGTCAATTATTTGGCAAAATTTATACAAAACTACTCGGAGAGTGTAAATGTTCTAAGGTTATTGTTAAAAAAAGACACTGAATGGTCATGGCAATCACAACATTCAGAGGCTGTGGATAGGCTAAAAGCAAAGCTAAGTACCGCACCGGTACTGGCGCTGTACAGCAACAGCGCGCCGCGCCGGTAGTGCTGTCGGTGGACGCGTCCAGCGTCGCGCTGGGCGCGGTGCTGCTGCAGAGCGGTCGCCCGGTGGAGTTCCACCCACACCCAAACCAGGTATGCACATACAGAAAAAGAAATGCTAGCTATTGTTTTTGGGGTCGAGCGGTTTAGGCAGTATATTTATGGCAGGTCTGATGTCACTGTGCATACTGACCATAAGCCACTGGAGGCCTTGTTTACCAAGCCATTAGTTTCAGTCCCAGCCCGGTTACAACGAATGATAATGAGAGTGCAGGGTTACGACTTTAGGGTGGTATACACACCGGGTAAATATATGTATATAGCGGACACGCTATCGCGAGCTCCTCTAAAGGAAATTATGCATGACCGAGTGTCTGCAGAAGTAGAAGTACAGACCTGCTTTATGCTGGAGAACGTACCATTTAGCCAACCAAATATGGAAGCGATTAAAGCAGAATCAGAGTTAGATAGTGACACCAGATGGTTAATTAGGTATATTGCAAAAGGCTGGCCTAAAAACAGACGTGATGTGAGCGAGAGAGTTAATGTTTTCTGGCCTTATCGCGAGCTGCTACATTGCGTTGACGGAATAGTTTTCAAGGGGGATTGTGTGTTTATTCCTCGTGCATTACGAGAAAACATGCTGTCACGCGTCCATGAAGGACATCTAGGTATAGAAAGATGCAAGCGGCGCGCACGCGAAGTAATGTTTTGGCCAGGCATGTGCGAAGACGTGGAGCGTGCGGTACGTGCGTGCGCAGCATGCGCGCTGCACGCGCTGCGCCCGCGCCGCCAGCCGCTACTCCAGCACAGTGTGCCGGCACTGCCCTGGCACAAACTAGCTTCGGACATGTTCGAATATAAAAAAAAGAATTACATTGTTTTGGTCGATTACTTTTCCAACTACGTTGAGGTCGGGCAGTTATCTAGTATTACCACGAGACAGGTTATAGCTTTTATGAAAGAGCAGTTCTCGCGGCACGGTATACCAGCGGAGCTGGTGAGTGATAATGGACCACTGAATTCCTGTGAGCTTCCTGTGAAGCTCACAGGAATTTAGAAAGTTTATGAGTGAATGGGAAATACGGCATGTGACGGCTTCACCGCATTACCCACAGTCAAACGGTAAAAGCGAAAGAACCGTACAGACAGTGAAAAATTTGCTAAAAAAGAGTCTAGATTCGGGACAGGATTTTTACTTGGCACTGTTAAATTACAGGGCTACACCACGTCATAACATAGATTCGCCCGCACAGATTCTAATGGGCAGACGACTAAAAACTAGATTACCTGTCAGTGCTAAGTTGCTAACGGAGAAGGTAGATAATAACCAGAACTACGAAAAAATTATGATAAACAGAAACAAATTAAAATAAATTACGACAAAAAGGCGAACACACTAAAAAGTCAGCAGGTGATAAGGCAACTTTAGTCAGTAATGGCGACAGAAAACCGGTAACAATAGTAGCACGTGCATCACAACCACGCTCGTATTTAGTTGAAGACGAACGTGGAGGCCGCTATCGACGAACACGAAGTCAGTTGGTTATGCGTACAACGTCAGCAGACAGAGCAGGGAAGTCTGCGAGACAGCCAACTGATAGTGCAGGTAGTGGCAAGACACCCAGTGTGGTGTCAATGACAGGCGTCCGTAGACGTAGACAAAGGGCACAGGCGGAAGTCCGAACCGAAGCGCAGACGAGTCCAGCTAGCAACAATCAGTCGGCACTGCTCGACGAGAGTGGTGAATATAATAGTCCAGCTGGACCTTGCGATCAATCGTCAACATCAACACCATCGCCATAAGCGGCCCCTTTGAAAGGTCTAAGGAAAGAACAGCACGAATGCTACTGTTCTTTGATCGTGAATAGAGAGGTAACAACTGGCTAGGTATTAAATAAAAGTAATAATCAACGAAAATAAGTAGGATAATGAGTCATAAGAACATTGATTATTGTAACTACATTTAAAATATTAAAACTACTGCATCTGTATAATATTAGTTGGTAACTATTCACTAAGCCGTAAGCCTTAACTGGCATAGTAAACTTACGAATAAGTAAGCATTTATTTTTGTTTGTTATTAACATGAAGAAGTAAGTACGTTCAGTAAGTAACATCATGTAATCTTTAGTCATATCGTAACTCAGTTTTTTTATTAATATATTATTTTGCCAATGTTTTCTTTGAAGGGAAAAGATGTAGTATATTATATAGTCTGACGGTATGTCAACATAATATGATAATTTTATGCGAGAGGGTGTGTGGAAATAAACCAGTGTTTAACCAACTTGCGTGCGTTTCATTACAAACGCGGGGTGACATTTATTCAGTACATTGAACATTTAATATCGTTATAAGTTGGGTTGGTCACTTCAACCATACCGCGGCTATTAAAAACGGTGGTCAGACATTCGGATATAATGCAATTGCAAATTATCTGTTCCTCTACAAAAACCTCACCATCCGGTGCATTAACAAGTAACCGTATTAACTTAGAACAACCAACTGGTACGATTTCTTCATAAAGATTTAAATTTCGAGAGTAATAAATTTGGATGGGATTAATTGCAGACTTGGTTATCAATATAAGTTCTTTCAGATCTAATTTAGCCTCCCATTCCTATCAAACCATCAAAACGATCATGAAATCTGTATACGAAAAGTTTAATTGATTCTGTGTCACCGAACTCGGGAAAGTAGGGTAAGTTAATAGAGTAGTCATTCCTGCTTGTGGCATGAACGTTAGTAACCTCGAATGAATCGTAGTTAGAGGTATGTGCGGGAAATAATTCTGGATTACTTCTGGACTGATAAATGATTGGTTTGCACCGGTATCTATTATTACAAAATTAAGTGGAGGATTATGGATACAAAACGTACGGTAGGTACGGTCTTTGGGTTTGCAAATTTAATTCTATTCTGAGCTGTTTGACTTTGGAGCTTTCTGAAAATCCTGACTGGTTGGGGGTTGCTGTTGGTCAGTAGTACCACCGTAGGCTTGTCCTTGTTATTAGTCCCGTCGTCGGTCTCTTGTGGTGTAACGTAGTCGTATATACAGTCGTTGAGGTAAAGTAATCAGGGTTATAGCGGTCAATGTCTCGAGTGTCAGTCGAAAAGTTACCGGAACGTTGCGGTCACTGTATCGACTGAAAAATCTTCTCCCAGCTCACATAAAGGCAATGCTTGTACAGTCCCTAATTTTCCCAATAATTGACTATGGTGATGTGTGCTACTACGACCTGAATGCAGATCTCCTCAATAAACTTGACCGTCTTCTAAATAACTGCATTCGATTCGTCTTCAATCTTCGTAAGTATGATCACATATCCGCGCATCGATCACTATTAAAATGGTTACCCATTCGCCAGCGCAGAGCGCTGAGGGCCTTGACTAGTCTGTTTTCTTTTCTTAACAATCCTTCTTGTCCCTCTTATCTAACTTCTCAAATTCAATTCCTTTGCTCCGCCCACACTAAAAATCTTCGTTCTACCAATAATCTCCTTCTACGATGCCCTTCACACCGCTCTGGGTTTATCCACTCCTCTTTCTTTGTCCAGGCGATCTTCCTTTGGAATGCGCTCCCTCTGAACATCAGGACGGCAAAAAGTCGGTTGTCGTTTAAGGTGAAGGCTCGTGAGCATATTCACAAGATGTTGGAAGAATCACTACATCGCTAATTCGTTGGTTTCGTGTTTTCTTAATAACGTTGTTAGTTTTGTTTATTAGTATGTATGTATCTATGTATTTATTATAGATTGTATTTATTTTTCTTCTCTCTATTTGTCTTTTCTTTATGTTGCACCTGCCATGCTGTCTCTGCACCACCCTAAGGTCGACTGGTAGAAAATGCCTACGGCATTAAGTCCGCCTTTGTACAGTGTTTCACTTGTGCATAAAGTTTTAATAAATAATAAATAAATAAATGTAAAAGTAGTCAGATAGGTCGGGGTAATAAAAGTCCTCCCCATAATTCGAACACCCGTTCACGTTAACATCGCGGGTTTTAAGAT
This sequence comes from Lacanobia oleracea, assembly GCA_950371165.1. Taxonomy (NCBI): domain Eukaryota; kingdom Metazoa; phylum Arthropoda; class Insecta; order Lepidoptera; family Noctuidae; genus Lacanobia; species Lacanobia oleracea. The sequence continues at coordinate 18,036,305 of OX493411.1, read as the reverse complement.
AATTGGAAAGTGGTGGATTACTCTGCACTGCCCAATTCCAGCTGCTAGTGGCAGGCATGGGCGTAAGTACAAAGTGGCTAACGCCAGTCATTGGTTTGGGGCCATTATGCGGCGGCTAAGGATTTCTTGGGGGCGTTCTGAATCCAGAGCCACCTTGATTGTTAGTAAGCGGTGGTGCTCTAAATACTTGTTGCGTACGAGTCGGGCCACGTGGTTGCATGTTATATGGATTAAACGGCATTCCGAATTGGTTTTGATATGGCAAAGATTGTAACATAATTTGCGGTCCCTGTGGTCTAAATGAACCGGGCATATTACAAAAATTGGGTTTCATCGGAACAGGCATATTATTTAGATGGACCGGCGTTTTATGATTGGTTTGGTTTTGATGTTTAGGTGGCATTCGAGCTGAAGATTTTTTATCCGGTAAGTTATCATGCAAGTAAATCTTCTTGCAAGTAAGTAAACTTTCTAAATAGTTTCTGGTCTCATACATCTAATACGCGCGCCTAACTGATCTATCAAACCGCGGACATTGGCCTGCAAAGATAGTTTACGATATAAATCGCGTTTGGCCTCTATAGTCGACTCCAAAGTATCGTGCAATGAAACGTATGTCATGACGGTACTGAAAAGACTCTGACAGCGCTTTTAAAACTCCTGAGGGTTGCCGGAACCTTGAGTAAGTAAAGCCAAATCGTTATAAAGAGCGGTCTCATCTCGCTGGTCGGCAAAGTTGGTACTAAGGAGCACTACGTACGCCTACCCAATCATTCGGTATACCGTTAGCATTAATCAGACGGGCGGCGGGCCCTGTAACTTTGTTCAATATACCGTTTAAAAGCGCTATCTTATTTAAATCCGGTTGCCCCTCTTGAATGAACTGAAGTGCTAACTGGTTTACAATTTGATGAACCTGGTAAGTACGTTTGGGTTCCCGTCAAAATCAGGAACTAAGCGGAGGGTTTTGAGTATACAATCTAAATCAGCCATCTCGGGTTCAATTTCGGGATTAATATTACGTCTACAATCTACACTTCTATCCCTACTACTAATTAACCTATGTGTACTCGATCTACGTAGGTAAAAAATGTTGGATAAGAGATATGGAACTTACACACAAACGTAAAGCAAGCAACCACTAAGAAAATTCAGCGGACTTGCATGAACATTCTGGTCTTCGTTGAACGGTATCGATATCTGGATCTCCGGAAACTAATTTATTTTAATAAACATTACAATTATTGTAAAATGAATATGACTCGATCGATGGTGGATGCGAAGTGCGCGGGCTCGGTCACGTAGACGGTGTCTTCGGGCCTCGTGTCCTGTGTCAGCAGTTTTACCTCGTAGCAACTGGGTTGACGATGCGCACGCGGCTTGCCTCGTGCCATTGTGTCAGCGCTTTCCATAATAGGGGCGCACTTAACATGTACGTAACTTTATTTATTAGTTAGGAATGTAAATAATTAAACAAGTTCATGACAAAATACCGTAAAAACAATATAGTTCTCTTAGCAGACAGTCCTACGCCTGTGATTAAAGTAAGAAGAAAAGATTTCATTTTCATCTACAAAACCCGTATAAAATTGTCGCATGGTACGAACCAAACTATGAGACAGAAATACGCGTATGGCTTAAAAGACTTTCTAGTATTGTAATACCTGGTTTCTGAACCAAGTATTTTTACAAACTCGTACTTGCAAGCCCTGGTATTGATAATTGCAAGTATATCTCATCCCTCGTAATACACGATCATGTAGTTGTTTCTGTAGAACGCGCGGGTACAGCAGCTAGTGCAACTTCGTACTATCCGTCTTCATGTTAGGTATATTAAGTAATCTCACTCCAGACATTACGATATAATACTATACTAGCTTATATACTAGCTTCTGCCGGTGGCTTCGCCCGTGTGTATGTCGGAAACTATCCTTTTTTTTTAGGATGGGTAATCATCAAATGACTCCTTCCGCTTTGGGTAAAGCAGGAGGGAGTATCTGACTTTTACTGACTAAAACCCATCCGTGTTCCTCCTAGTGCCCTTTGCGTTCCAGGGTACGGTGCCTCTTTCGAACGAAGTCCGCAGCCCCAGCAGGCACTGGCTCTAGCGGGCCCCGTCTGTAATGCCGACAGCTCTTTGAGGCGCGCGTGGACGAACCGGCCAGCCGTCGACCCGGGCCTGGTTCTGATCAGACGGCGAGCCACCCAATGCTCGCCGTCCGCAGACCCTCGCCTACGGTGGCCGAGAATCGTCCGGCGACTCCCGACGCCCGGGGCGTCTTCTTCTGTTGCGGCGGCTGGGGCGCGAGGTTTCCCTCTCCCTCACGCGTTCGGCTTCCTCCTTTGCTAGCATTACTTCGGAAATTATCCTGAGAGAACATCCCACCAACACAAAAGTCTATGTGATATTCCAGATTACCTATAATCCCAAAAAACCCAACCATCAAAAATTTCCCTTTATGCAATAGTTTACGTAAGATATGAAAATCTTTGTGCTAGGACTCCAATTGGCGTATTTCGCTAGATATTTGTGCAATACAAAATAAATGTTATTTCTTTCAATATAACTTTCAGAAAAACCGTTGCAAATAAATTCAAGATTAGTTTGTACAGCATCTGGTGAAGTCCGACGCCTGCTCGATTGTATTAATCAGTGCGTTTAATTATCTCACAAGCAGCTCTAAAGTCTATCTAGATAGTCCTTACAACTACTCTACGAACAGCAAAATCTCAAGCAATTATACACTCGTATAAGCACTTGAATATCATTTCGCGTTCTTCGTAGCTGTTCGCAATCAAAATAATAAAAAAAAAAACCGGCCAAGTGCGAGTCGGTCTCTCACACGAAGGGTTCCGATCCGTAAACCGATAAAAACACGTTTCATGTATGGGAGCTCCTTTAATTTTCATTATTTGTTGTTATTGCGGCAATGGAAATACGTACTCCATGGAAATTTCATCTGTCTACTTACCCCTATTCTGTAACAACATTTACATGTCTCGACAGCGGAATCCGAGGTAAACATAACAACATACCTTTATGCTGTGTGCAATAAAGTTCACTTTGTGAGCTATCTCACTCGATGAAGCTCGATATCGAAATGGTTACTTACAGAATAGACTAGCAGTTCTTAAGATACCTACAGCCCGCTGGCAGACGGACGGACGGACGGACGGACGGACGGACGGATGGCCGGACGTACGGACAGCGGAGGCTTTGGGTACAGAATCTTAAAACCGACTCGCTCTTAAAATCGTACTCATTTTCGTTCACGTATTTTAATATTCTACCAGGTAAGTATGTGGCATACGAAAATGTTAAAATAAGTAACGAATCGGACAGGACTTTATTTGAGGGTTCATTTTTACAGTGACGCAGTCGAGTAATATACACACATTATTACTGTAATTTTTAACCGACTTCAAAAAAGGAGGAGGTTTCAATTCGGTTATATATATTTTTTTTTTTTTTTTTATGTTTGTTACCTCATAACTCCGTCATTTATGAACCGATTTGAAAAAAATTTCTTTCATCTGAAAGGTTATACTCCTCAATTGGTCCCATTGTCCCACGAAAATCGAGGGCAACCCTCAAATTTTATAGGCACATACAATGTTTTTCATGAATTTTCTAACGCAATTCAGATATTTGTGTCTAGTAATCATCATCTCATGTTGCTGAGCTGATGATGAAAGGTATAAATTAGGATCTGATGATGAGATCCCATGAAAAATGTTTGTTCAGCGATACTTGTCGCCAATTGTCAGCCGATTTGGATGATTCTTTTTTTGTTTGAAAGATTTATTTTCCTGGACTGGTCCCGTTTCAATTTGGTGAAGATCTGACGAAGAACTTCGGAGGTAGGCAACGGAACTCTTCAATAAATGATAGCAAAGGGATCGGGATTGCTGAAATCGCATGTTTTTTAGTTGTTACACCAGCTCTTAACATAACATTGCGCTGGTACGCTGTTAATGGGTACGCAGGTACCTAGGTACCACTAAAAAGTGAAAAATAAAAACTTTTTTACAAAAAATACAACCGACTTCCAAAAATAAAACACTACAAGGTACAAAATAACTTTGGAAAAAAGAAAAAAACTTTTATTTCGGAAGTCGGTGTCAAAAAACGAAACAATAACCAAAACACCGACTTCCGAAATAAAAGTTTTTTTCTTTCTTCCAAAGTTATTTTGTACCTTGTAGTGTTTTATTTTTGGAAGTCGGTTGTATTTTTTGTAAAAAAGTTTTTATTATACTATCTATATACCTACCTACCTATACTTCTATTTGTATACTAATATATAAAGCTGAAGAGTTTAGTATTTATAAAAAAATAATACATATTTTTAAAAAGTAACAAAACCAAATTATTTTCGTTTGTATTGCAAAGCAGTAGATATTTTTTTTAGTCTTTTGTTAAAAAATGAAGGAGTAAAATGGTTTCATCGCAACGATTTGGAGGTGATTTGGTGATTTTTTATCTTATTATGTGATACAAGTACCTAAATTCTGGTAACTAAATTAAATACCACATCATGTGTATTACTACCTATTTTTTTCAGATGTAATTTCTCAGTAAATGCCGACGAAAAACTGCTTCATCTGCACGCTATTTTTAAGCTTTTTCGAGTGAGTGGCCTTAATACAAATTTATCCTACTAATAATATAAATGCGAAAGTTTGTGAGGATGGATGGATGTCTGGTACTCTTTCACGTCAAGAACGCCTGAAAGGATGTTGATGAAATTTGGCACAGAGGTAGATTATAGTCAGGAATAACACATAGGCTACTTTTTATCTCGAAAGTTTGTTCCTGACAGATCACGCGAGTGAAGCTCGCGTCTTCGTACGCGCATATCCTATTTATTCCCGTTCGCGTAAGATTTTCGGGAATCCTCTCTTAGTGCTCCCCTACACTCCCCAAGAAACCTACATGCCAAATTTCAGCTTTTTAGTAGTTTCGGCTGTACGTTGTCTGTCAGTCACTCAGTAACGGAAGAACTTTATACATTAGGATAGTTGAAGCGTTTGTTTGTTTGAACGCTCTAATTTCTAGAACGACCAGTCGGATAAATTGGAATTTTCTTTCTTCTTTGTATATGATAGCCACCATCATGAGGAAGGCTATAATGTAGTCTATACGGGAACACGGGAAAAAACAGGATATGCGCGTACGCAATCGCGAAGAAAAGCTAGTATGTACAGACGCTAGCACGTAAAAGTACCCAAAACTGTCAAATTTTCCCAATCAACTTTGAACCTAATGCATTAGCGGTAAAGTTGAAAATCTATTGAAGAGCTGTGAAAGATTGTTGTAGCTTGATGTGCTGGCGTCTGTACCTAATAATCTCCATTTAAAATTTTAACTAAAGTGATCCTCTTATCAGAGAGCGACCTTGTTATGTGCCCACATCCGAGTGGTTTTGTCCGTGTTACGGTATACGGCTGCGGCCGGTTTTACTGAAAGCTGATCCCAATACAGTTGGAAAAAGGATGATCAATACAAAATGAAAGATCACATAGAGCAATAATCAAATAATTCTTAAGTACCTACCTACCGTTTGTGCTCGTTAGTGATTGGGGATTGTTTGATACCTAACAATATGAATGTGCTGAAAATACATATTACACATTTTTAGGGTTCCGTACCTCAAAAGGAAAAAACGCTTATAGGATCACTTTGTTGCCGTCCGTCTGTCTGTCAAGACCCTTTATCTCGGGAACGCGAAGATATATCGAGTGGGAATTTAAACCATATACTCAGGTCTACGCGGCGGTCCCTTGAAAATTATTTGTTAATAAGTTAACATACAAAAAAGAAACAGCCGTTTATGCCGCAAAAAAACGAATATTTCGACACTCTCAAGGTAATCAAAATTTATCAAATAATAATCAAAATTTTAGGAGCTCGTAGCTAAAAATAACAGCCGCACGGGTCGATCTTCAAAGTTAAGCAACGCTTGCCAAGGTTGGTCAATGGGTGACCATTTTAATATACCGAGTTTCCTCCGTGCCTCGGAAAACACGTTAAGCCGTTGGTCCCAGCTGTCATTTGTAGATCTTTGGCAGTCGTTACGGATTGTCAGAAGCCAGTAAATCTGACTCCAGTCTTGCCAAGAAGTACCGTGTTACCCAGTTAATGGGTTGTGGAGGTCTGGTAGGCAGCCGCTCCATGTAAAACACTGGTATTCAGCTGAATCCGGTTTGACTGGAAGCCGACCCCAATATAGTTGGGAAAAGGCTAGGCAGATGATGATGATGATGAAGGTAATCAAAATTTATAGGGTATTTCCTGTTGACCTAGAATTATGCAATTTCGCAAGTAATATCGTCTTATACTATAGGTATAGGGAAAATAAATTAAATCATGAAAAATAAAGTTTTTATATAAAGTACGTAATCAATCACCGAGCGTAATAAAGCACTGATTGGATTCAAAAATTAAGTACTTAAAAAAATTAAGTGTTATTTTGAGTAACATTTAGCGTTTACTTCATCAAAAATTACCCACAAAATCAAAAGATACTGAATTTTTAAATTTAGGAAGAAACTTCGTCGAGTGCAAAAAGGTAGTTTTTATCGCATCTGCACGTTTACGTTCAACCAAAAAACAAAAACTCGGCTACGAGTATACGATAATCGTAAGGTAATAATCGCCCTGACTTTTGTTTAAACGATGACAGAAATTGCAATGCGATATTTGCCTACGATTTCTCGACTCGTCTAAACACAATCTCGAATGTAATTTTTCCAAGTTCATGCGAGTATCGTACAAATCGGTTGCAACCAAACCATGCGAGACTCGCCCTTCTAGGTCACGTGTCGTGAACTCGAAGTACGATTTTCTTGCTTTCAATTTCGTTTACACGGTGAAATCGAATATTCAAAGGCGAGGCGATTATCGCCCTTTCATGTACGATATCGTATACATTCAGTCAAAAAAGTATCGGGAATGGATGATTTGTTTATGGTTCCAAATTCAAATTTTTGTTTTTTTGTAGTTGTTAGATTGGCACAACTGTTTTCCATTTTGGCGCGGAGTTTGAGTTGCATCTGTTATTTATATTAAATACAGTGCTGGTTTTAGTAATATCATATATAGTATGTATTGCGAATTTCATAATGGACAAAAATATCGAACAAAGAGTTTGTCTTAAATTTTGCATCGCCAATGGAATTTCGTGTTCGGAGTCACTGAAAATGTTACAGAAGGCTTACGGTGAATCGACTTTATCAAAAACTCGTGCTTATGAGTGGTTCAAAGCGTTCAAAAGCGGTCGAGATGTGATGGAAGATTTGCCTCGCTCTGGTAGGCCGTCAACGTCTGCAACTAAAGTTAACATCGCAAAAGTGAAGGAAATAGTGACTGAAAATCCCCATTCAACTCTGAGAGAGATAGCCGCCGAACTTTCTGTATCTCACGAGTCGATCCGTACCATTTTAACTAATCATTTGGGTATGAAACATGTTGCTGCTCGGCTAGTCCCAAAAGATCTGAATTTTCTCCAAAAACTCAATCGCATGAAAGTCGCTGAGGACATGCTAGAACGAGTCAGTTCAGACCCAACATTCATGAAACGCATTGTTACTGGTGACGAGACGTGGGCTTACGAGTTTGACATGCAAACTAGTCAACAAGCTTCGGAGTGGCGCCTTCCAACTGAACCGAAACCGAAAAAACCACGCCAAAGTCGATCAAAAGTCAAAGTCATGTTGACTGTTTTCTTTGACTATCCCGGAGTTGTGCACTCTGAATTCTTACCGGAAGGTCTAACGGTAAATAAAGAATATTATTTGAGCGTTACGCGGCGTTTAAGAGAGCAAATTCGACGAAAAAGGCCAGATTTGTGGAAAGAAAATTCTTGGATTTTGCACCACGACAATGCGCCTTCGCACAAGGCTATCATTGTGAACGAATTTTTAACCAAACACTCAACAAATACCATCCAGCAACCACCATATTCACCAGATATGGCTCCTGCTGAATTTTTTCTTTTCCTAAACTCAAATTACCACTTCGTGGCACCCGTTTTCAATCGATAGAAGACATAAAGGAGAATTCGCGGCGAGAACTGAACTCAATTCCGGAAGCAGCGTTTAAAAAATGTTTTGATGAATGGATTATTTGTTGGCGCAAGTGTATCGTTTCTAAAGGAGCATACTTTGAAGGTGATAAAATAAATTTGGATGAATAACAGACATTTTGTGTATTATTGATCTTTTCCCGGTACTTTCTTGACAGAGTAGTATGATGTTTACATGATCACATTTTTTTTCTTACTTTCTAAAATCGTATGGTTGATGTAAGAAATGGCGCTTAAATAGCTTCTATGAAACTGTAATCCCAATATATAAAACACGTCGTAAGAAGCTGAAATTTGCCTTTAAGGATTTCCCGAAATTTTAACAGGAACGGGAAAAACTGAATATGCGCGTACGAAGCCGCGGGCAAAAGCCAGTATATAATTAATCAGTAACTACTAATGTGTACGGAGCTCTAGGTGCGCGATTCCGACTCGCTCTTGACCAGTTTTTTTAAATATCGTTATCATACAGAAACACACGGGAAGCCCTCTTATCACAGGAACTCTGCCCGGTTTTTGCAGCGATGTGGCTACGTAGATAATATACATATTTATAGATTCGTGTTCACGTGCAGCCTGAGCTTTGCTTTATATCCAGCGAGCGGTCACCGAGGGCTGACGTCTCATTACAAGTCTGCCGAACCATACTTGTGAGAAGAACAAGATGTACAGCGCGCGTGTGTTGGCGTTCTTAGCAGTGCTCGTGGGATCGGCGCAGTCGTTCCCCTGGGGTAAGTAGAAGAGTCATGATGTACTATCTCTTGTTTCTTTATTTTGGGTTTAATCCCAAATTAATAGCACGAACCAGAATCAGTCCTAACAATTTTACTACCAAAATTATGAAATTCTGGTTATTTTTTCTTTCTTTAGATATTTTTAATAGTATTATTAAAAAACCGGCCAGTTGCAAGTCGGACTCTCACAGGAATGGTTCCGTACGGTAAACCGTTAAAAACACGTTTCTTTTAAAATTCCTCTCTTTAATTTTTAATTTCATTAATTTTTATTATCTGTTATTAAAAAACCGGCCAGTTGCGAGTCGGACTCTCACAGGAAAGGTTCCGTACGGTAAACCGACAAAAACACGTTTCTTTTAAAATTCCTCTCTTTAATTTTTAATTTAATTATTTTTTATTATCTGTTGTAATAGAGACAATAGAAATACACAATCTATGAAATTTCAACTATGTTGGTACCTATTATGGTTCTTGAGATACAGCCCGCTGACAGACGGATGGACGGACGGAGGGACGGACAACGGAAGATTAGTAATAGGGTTCCGTTGGTTACTCTTCGGGTACGGAACCCTAAAAATATTGACGTTTAAAATAGCTATCCGTAAGTTAGAATCGTTTTAAGGTTTCTTTCCATCTGTAGGCAGGTAGGTTATTTGCTTTAGTATTCTATGAAAAGCGAACATAAAATCATGTTGAATTTGGATGATATGCAACAAAAAGGTTTTGGTCACTGACCGCACCGATGTGTTCAGGAACACTGTTATTTTTCAACCGCTAAGTGTGTCCCTCAATCCGGAACGAGAACTTCATAGTGCGTGTCGCTTTAGTGAAGCCGCGAACATATTTAAGAAGGTCCCTCAAAGTGCCAAGATTTTTTATTAGTTTTTAAAGGATGATTACGCACTTAAAATCACTGTAGGTACAAAGACGGACTGTACGTTTGACTTAAGAGGAAATGCGGGCGGATAGACTTAATATGGAAAAAGTCATAATTCGAGGTTTGGCTCTCGCCTGTTTCCTCCTCCAATGGATGGTCACATGGTCTTCCTTTTTTATTTCTGACACTATGTTATTTAGCAAAAAATAATCCATATGATGAAGCCTTTCGATCGGTATGATAAAGCTACAGGGTAATAGGGAAGATGCAAATACAGAATTTATGAGAATGTTGTCAGTAAAATGATAAAAAAGTATAAAATAAAGGCCATTAAAAGTTTTCATTTTGGTAAGTATCGATTTTTAACAAAAATAATGAATTAAAGTAACGTGAAACGGAGCGTATTTAAAAACAACAATCAGCGTTTAGTGCGTATCTGCTGTTATGCCAACGAAAAGGCAACCTTATGTCTTTGAGTTGGGACAGTTCTTGACCAGTTATAGACACGAGTGACGTCATCGTCCGTTTTAAAAACGCAATTTTGGCAATAAATTAAAGCGATTAAGGTACTTTCCCTCCATGTGGCATAGCCGGTATATCGGATGCATCTGGAATTATTTAGTTTTATGCATATTAACTTGATGCCTGAATTATTCAACTCAATGTGTACTTCCTGAACAGTTAATGAGTAATCTATACTAATACTTATAATATATAAAGCTGAAGAGTTTGTTTGTGTGTTTGTTTGTTTGCTTGAACGCGTTAATCTCAGGAACTCTACTGGTCCGTTTTGAAAATTTCTTTCAGCGTTAGATAACTCATTTATCGAGGAAGGCTATATATTATCACGCTAAGATCAATAGGAGCGGAGCAGAGGAAGTTGCGCGGGTCGACTAGTGTGTTAATATAGCAATCCCACCATACGAATCCTCTCTGTCGCGCCTAAAAACATTATACTGATGCACACCTGTGACCACACCTGAGACATACCTGGGCCCCAAGTCTGCTATTACAATAGTGTCAGAATGGTCGATCACTGATCTCATAATTGTTGATTTTGACAAGTTTGGTAATCTACTAACATATTAGTGTCATTATGACTTTCCAATGAACAATCACTGACACTCCACTGAACTAAATGGCATAAAATGGTAATCTCGTACATAATGACAGTCGTATGCGGTAATCTGCTAAAATTTTGACAGTTCCATCGATCAGTGACCTACCAATAGAACGTAATTGAGTAGTCATTGCTTTCCAGTCACTGCGCCATTCTACCGGCGTTTTATATCCAATATTTTTTGGACAAACTTCACCCTTCATTGGTGCGGCTGCTGTAGCCAAGCGCCAGGTGTCAGTGGTTTTCGAGAAACTTAATGAGAGCCGAAAGGAGAAACCGTAACTCCATAAAAACTTGAGCCTGGCGTTACAGAGCTGGATTTCGCCATAAATTAGAGCATTTAGGAAGGTTTCACGAGCCCAATTTTGACCCACTGACCAAATCAGATAATATTTGCCCATATTTTAGGTTATTATTTTCAAATAAGTTACTAGCTTTAGCTCGCAACTATGTACGCGCATACCTCGATTTTTTCCGTTCCCGTATAGCCTAACAATATAAAAATATTTTTTCAAATCTGACTGATTCCAGAGATTAGCTCGTTCAAATGAAAAATGCATATTTGTGGCTATGGTTCCTACACTAAATATTATCAAACATTCGTCGTTATAGAGATCTAAGACTATATACTCTAGAATGCACTTGCAGCTATGCTGCAGTGCTTGCATCCTATAATGATGATTTTATAAAAGTGCTCAGGCTTTCAGTTTCTTTAAGCTGAAGTTTTCAGAAAACTATATTTTTTAGACAAGGGCCATGTGCATCACTTCTGGCTTGCTTTTGCTTATATTGTATTTAATAGGGTGCTAACTTATATCAGGAACAGTAATCAGAAATAGTATTATATTAAAATAAAATGAAACATAGCAGTAAGTAAATCGTTTTAATCATCTTCTTCATTAGGATTATCATAATATGTGTGTAGGTAGGTTCTTCTAAATGAGGAATGTCTTGACTGTTCCGCTCATTGACAGCTGATGAAGATGCCCCAGATGGTGAGGGGCCTGAATGGAAATACCGGGATGCTCTATTTGCTCGCAACCATCAAAAGAAGCACACTTGAAGCACCCACCTGAAAATAATTTATCCACATTACAGGAAGCCATTACACAGAGACATTGTGTATGTGTGTGCCCATTTTGAAAATGACTGAATTAATGAAATCCTGCAAATGAGAAATGTTGATGTTAAGAGCTTGACTAATATTAAATACTAATTGACCTGCGCTACTTCGTTTGCCTCACAATTTTCGTTACTGCTCCGCTCCTGTTGGTCTTAGCGTGATAATATAGCCAATAGCCTTCCTCGATAAATGGGCTATTTAACACTGATAGAATTTTTTAAATCGGACCAGTAGTTCCTGAGATTAACGCGTTCAAGTAAACAAACTAACTCTTCAGCTTTATAATATTAGTACTAGTTGACCCGCAACTTCATCTGCGTCACAATTTTCGTTACTGCTCCGCTCCTGTTGTTCTTAGCGTGATGATATACAGCCTACAGCCTACCTCAATAAATGGGCTATCTAACACTGAAAAAATTTTTCAAATCAGACCAGTAGTTCCTGAGATTAGCTCGTTCAAGTTAACAAACAAACAAACTCTTCAGCTTTATATATAAGTATAGATAGATAATGAAAATAACACTCTCTATGCCCTCGTTAACCAAACTAAACTAAATAATGTTTTTCATAACCCGTGAATAAAACTAGTAAACTAACCAAGCACGGCAGAATCCATTATATTACACTCTTGCACTGTACCAGTTCTGTACTGTAAAAGTTGATGAGGACAAACTTTTTCAAAGACAACATCCACATTGAATAACACTCATCGGTGTCCTAGTGTCTGTTCATTTCCATCTGGTCTACTTTCATCAAGAGCAAGCTTGGAAGATGAAGTCATTTTCATTTATCTGAAACAAACAATTTTCATTCGACTATTAGGTCTAGCACTAGCATTTAGAAATAAACATCTGAGTGGCTATTTTTGGTAAACATAAGTAGCCATATTACATTTCCATTGAAGGGACGCTGGCCTCCCCTCTGAGAGAGAGAATAGGTTGTAATTGACCATACAGATTTAGTCTGGATTGGTGATGTTTTGAATTTGAATTTGTTGCACATTCTGGTATTATTTTTAAAAATAAAACCATTAAAAGAAAACTTAACAGAACCTATTACACCATTTAGTTTGTTTACATTAAATATTACGTACAAAAATGTTAAATGTTTACGATATAGAAATATCAGATACTAACCCACCCATTCCTGTACAATAGGAAGAATGATTCATTTCCAATATTCACCTTCCTATTGTATTGCAGCGTTCCGTTGCTATTCCGCAATTGATGCACAGTCTCATGATCTCGTTATTGAGAAGTAAAAAAGAGCAATAAACAAATCTATTAATTATTTGATTTTTTAATGACGCTCACGTTAAAATTCAATTAGCTCTTTGCAGAACACCGGTCGCTTCAAAACAAATAAAAACAGTCGTCGACGTCAGTAAAGTAAACAGTACCTAATGTCACTAATGTCACATTTGACTTTAACAGCAAAACGGATAAAATATAAATGAGTTTCATTACGTATTTGCTATTTACGACTTTGTTACTACTTCAGATTTCATAGAACACTAATAAATAATATGTAAAATTATATACAATAGCAATCTGGCATAAATTAGTGTTCAAATTCAATAGCAGTTTTTCGAAAATTATTTCTCCAAACGGGTTTTATAATAATGGCAATACGACACTGTCATTCCACTACAATTTCATTACAAGACCACTGACATGCTACTGAACGATCAGTGAAGGACCATTATGAATTTAGCAGATTACGAACTTTTAGCAAAATGACAATGGCATCGTGTTGGAATGACGAATTTATAAAAATTAGCAGACTAGGGGCCCTGTTCTCCCAACCAAGTTTCACTTACTTATGCTAAATGAACCTCTTCTTGCCATAATAAACATTTGACCTCCTCTAATTTCAGTTTCAAGCTCTGTGTATTCCACTGTATTGTTTTCAAATTAATACTTATCTTTATGTAAACAAGCCATATAATGCGGAAATAATTGTGCTAATTACATCTGTCTCCTTACTAAGTCCACAATATAGAATAGAATAGAATACTCTTTATTATGTAAAACATTCTTGAAGTATTAGGTACTCGTATATTAAAATAAATTAATTTAACTTTAACGAGGAGCTTGTGGCTAAAGAATAACAGCCGCAAAGGACGATCTTCAAGGTTAAGCAACGCTTGCCAAGGTTGGTCTGTAGATGGGTGACCATCTTAACATACCGAGTTTCCTCCGTGCCTCGGAAAGCACGTTAAGCTGTTGGTCCCGGCTGTCATTTTTAGAACTTTGGCAGTCGTTACGGATTGTCAGAAGCCAGTAAATCTGACTTCAGTCTTGCCAAGAAATACCGTGTTGTTACCCATTTAATGGGTTGTGGAGGTCTGGTAGGCAGCCGCTTCACGTAAAATACTGGTATTCAGCTGAATCCGGTTTGACTGGAAGCCGACCCCAATATACTTGGGAAAAGGCTAGGCAGGCAGATGATGATTAATTTAACTTTAACGTCAAAACTACAGTGAGATACAGAAGCTTCTTTCAATTCACGTACTAGTCTTTTAAAATCTATTTTTCGCGATGCAGGCTCATCTTTATTTTCATTTTGTTCCTGTTGCATTGGCAATACTTCCACGTAATTTTGCCCATAATCTCTCTGATTTGCCTTTTTCTTTTTATAACGTTTTCTTGATGCCTTCCCCAAAATGACAGATTTTGCTGATGTGCTGTACCTCTTTCTAATGGCTTATGTTAAACTTATCACCAGATTTAACAGACAAAAATAGTAAATGATCACCAAAATTAAACCAGCATTTAAATGTAAACTTATAACCAAAGTTTTGACATCTCGCTATCCTATTTAAGCAACCTGACTCCAAAAAAATCATTGTTAACCCAAAAATAGTTAATGAACACCAATTTATTAACTACATTTTAATTTAAAATGACTAGCAGTGTACTTGCCTTGCGGTGCGGTGGGAGAGGATTGCAAGCCACAGCCATGACTTAGCGCTTATCACACTACCCAATCTATCGGTCCCGATCTACAGGGACAGCGTGGTGTAATAAGAAACAGGGAGCTAGGGCCCTGCATCGCGCGATCGGGTTGTCCCAATTTCGCAGTGGCGGCGTAGGGTAGATTGGCACCTTGGGCGGTTTTTAACCGACTTCTTCAAAAAGGAGGAGGTTCTATATCCCATTTTTTCCCATTCCTGTTAAAACTTCGGGAGGCAAATTTCAGCTTTTTATGACGTACTTTTAACCGATTTCTTCAAAAAGGAGGAGGTTCTATGTTCGGCTGTATGTATTTTTTTTATGTATGTTCACCAATTTCTCCGCGAATTCTGGTCCGGGTTAAAAAAATATTTTTTTATTTGAAAGCCTATACTCCTGAGGTGGTCCCATTGTCACTTTGTCAGAATCTGATGATGGGATCCCATGAAAATCGAGGGAAACCCTCAAATTTTATAGGCACATACAATGTTCTTAATGAAATTTCTAACGCAATTCAGATATTTGTGCCTAATAATCATCATCTCATGTTGCTGAGCTGATGATGGAAGGTATAAGTCAGGATCTGATGATGGGATCCCATGAAAAATGTTTCTTCAGCGATATTTTCGCCAATTGTAAACCGATTTGCATGATTCTTTTTTGTTTAGAAAAGTATTTTTTCGGAATGGTCCCATTTAAATTTGGTGAAGTTCTGATGAAATACTTCGGAGATGGGCAACGGAACTGTTCAATAAATGATAGCAAAAGGATCGGGATTTCTGAAATCGCATGTCTGTTGACTGTTTACACCAGTTCATAACATAACATCACACCGGCACGCTGTGTTTGTGGTACTTTTTAGTGGTACGTAGGTACCACTAAAAAGTGAAAAGTAAAAAACTTTTTACAGTAAATAAAACCGACTTCCAACAACACTACAAAGTAAAAAAAAAAATTAATTTCGGAAGTCGGTGTTTAAAACCGAAACAACCAAAAACACTTTGTTTACGACGCACAAATAATTTGTTTTTGGAAGTTGGTTTTATTTTTTTGTAAAAAAGTTTTTGTATTGAGAGATTTCCGATTGATTATTTGACTAAAATATTCGATCACATTATCAAAATGGACTTCCCTGTCGCTTTCAATTGATAAAATCAATATGTTACGCGCGGTATACGATCAGAATAAGCGCAACATGAATTCATTATTTTAGGGAGTTAGAAATTATAGTAAGAGTAGGTAGTTATTTATCGGTATACCTTTAAAGAGGGTTGATTTGGTGCGCCTTCTTTGGATGTACGAGTGAGTTGTCGTTGTCTCGTCGCTGTCGTGGTATAGCTAAAATGCCGTTATCCGACATTTGGTCGATTTCTTACTTTTTATGATAAATTAATGAGTAAAAAATATCTATCGTCGATATCTGTGTTTGCGAACTTCCAAAGCTATTCAACACCTTAATTAGCCACGGAGGCTTGGTGCTTAGCGTTGGCACCCGGGGCGGACCAGCCCCCTCCACCCCTACTTTACGCCGCCACTGACGTGAGGCATTCATACTGAGATTGGGAGTGATTTCTAGGTTAGTTTAATATTCGGCTCCCTGCCGCAGGGACAGGGTGCCCTGGAAATCGAGCTTGATGAATCGGGTAGTGTAATGAGCGTTTTTGCGCTAATATGGCATCATAATACTTCGTTTGGTAATAAGCCTACATTTTATGGTGGTCATTTAACCCCCTTTTTAATTCATGAATATTTGTTTGCGTCTCTGTGAACAATACATCTCTATATTATTTCCTGTTATTATTCCTGATACATTTTTCAGTGTTTGCATTTTCCTCCACATGTTGATGTTCAGATTTAGCAGCTAGTTGTTGTATAAGTATATGTAGATAAAACTTTTCTATAGGTAGGTATAGTTATTCTCACACATTAGTACCCTTATTTTTTCTCTTTTATGAAAACGGGACATCATTTTTCAAGAGCCAAATGTGAACATTTACAGTTTGTGCACTTGAAAGTAGTCGTATCGCAATTACTGTGATTTTCTCCACATTTTGGGCAGCGTATTATTTTAGTTGGGCATGCCTTTAATAAATGTCCGAAACGCCAGCACCCGGAACATTGTGAGACCGGAAACATGTATGGTTCCACCATAAATTTACACCCATACATATACAAATGAAAGGGAAAAGTAGAGCTTTTGAAACTTAGGAGTACAGTTTCACTGTCTACCCATCCTCTTGAAACGTTGAGTCGCTTTAGTCTTCTAACCGTAACAATCTCGAACTTGCATTCCGCACTCTGCAGAATTTTCCTCTGTCTCTATATCCAAATCTATTTGTTTCACAACTCCATAGGACAGATTTATTTCTTCTACAAATTGACATCTATAAGTTCTATAACCTAAACTATGAAACTAACTGCTTCAGTTTATTTTAACTGCAAATTTTGACTATGGTTCTATAACATTTTCGGCGATATCTAGGTCTATTCTAGGTCTGGATAGGGGTTGATGCACCTCTATTCAAATCCCTCGAAATTCCCCGTCGAACGGGGTGGAAATCAACCCTTCAACCCTGCCCACTAGTGTGCTTGTTGCATTTAACTATCGAAAATGTTACAAGTTTTGAACTTGTTTACTATTTAGGGTTGATTTCCCGGAAAACTATGCCCCATGGGCTATGAAACTATCTATATTCGGGTAGGTGCATCATCCCTCTATCCAGCTACACAACTTACCAAGCCACCCCTCCAAGGGTGGAGGTACTATAGGTCAGGAACCCGGGAGAGGATAAAAAACTATGTTTATCTTCTTATCTATTTTGTGGCTTTATGCCTTGCCTGACCATGAAGATGTGTACATATCTGGATAGGGCTGAGTGCCAGCTTTCCAGTGCCCATGGTTTAAGACCTAAATTCCTAGATGCCCTAAAGACTTAGCACTGAAGGTGCGTGTACATGGTGGTTTTCTTCAACCACCCTACTATCTTTGAATGTGAAATGACTATTTTGTATGTACCTTCGATTAGGCTGATTTCCATCAGCCAATCAGAACACGCCCTCTGGGTGCTATCGGGAATGTGTAGGGGAAATGTGTAGCCCTACCTATTGGTCATAATCTAATTCTTTGAAAATAAGTTTTCCCCAGAACATCTTTTACGTGTTTGGGGAAAACGACAAACATACGACTTTAAATCGATTACATAGCTTATAAACTATCACTATGCAAGTACATAAGCCTCTAAGTTCAGTATATAGGCCTACGACTATAGGTACATAGGTACTATCTATGCGAGTTACACAATGCAAATGCTTCTCCGCGAATATTTCTATGACTATTTGAGTATATAAGCTCCTAACTTAAAATATATATAAGCTTACGACTATAGGTACATAAGGCTGTTTATGCGAGTTATATAAAGCAAAATGCTCCGTCGCGAACAGTAAAGGTGCGCACAACTCTAAAAAGTAATAAAAAAGTAAAAGAATAGCTATGTTATCTGTGCGCACCAAAGACAACGAAAACTAAAATGGCCCCCGAGTTGTAAATTGTGTAGAAAATTATGACAATTTGTAATAACTTAGCGTGCACACAGGTCTAACACTTGGTCACAACTACAATGGTTACTAGTACCGCAGCCTATACATAGGCGACAAAATACTAATAGTGTTCGAGCGTCGGGGCACTGTATGCGCAGTCAAGTGGTTTTATAGTCTTTGTTACTGTCCTATTGCTGGCAAAGCCTCTGCTCATACAGAGGAGGTGCGAGCATTTATCAGCACCACAGAACAGATAAAGGAGGTTAGAAAGGAAATAGTTCCCGATTTGTATTAGAACGCGTGTCGCCGCTTATCTCTCACTCTCCATCTCCACTACAAGCAAGAGGCCCACGCGCGGGGTACGCGCATTACGCACACAAATAATCCACACTTACTTAGATCGTAGTTTGCTATTGGTTCTCACACTAGCGCAAACACTGTGCTTGACGTACACTCACACTCGCGCAAAAGCAATTTATTCTCATACATGTTACGGCGGCCAAAAGGTCGATAATTATATCGATAAAATTACTGTAATTTTTTTACTTTAAGTTTTGCAATGTTCCGATTTAATTTCAGGACGAGGGTATAGGGTACAAATAGTGTGGACTTTCTAAATACATATAAATAATAATACCTATCAAATTAAAGGGCAAGATACAATATAGTCACGACATTATCACACGATTACCGAATACCAAGAATAAAAATCATGTCCACGAAATTAATTGCCTGTGCGAACCGAGGCTGTCTGTGTCCGCGATAAACCCTATTTATGCGTACAAAGACATAAGCTATAGCTATTAAGTAAATAAAAGACACAAGTAAATAATACAAAAATAGTTTTAATATTGAACAATAATTATTAATGCAGAATTTATTATTGTCCTTGAAAAAAAACGTATTTATTAAGTAGCATGCGCTTGCTATATTTTAAATTAGAATTAAAAAAAAATGCAATCTTAAACTAATATATTTTTCAATAATAGCTTTAGTTAGGTCTGTGATATGGCTCGCAGTAGGATATAATCCAACCTGATGATTACTGATATTGCTAAATAATTCAGTTCCGACAAAGCTGCGCAAAATCTTCGTAGTCAACATAAGTTTATTAATTTTCCGAAGATTGTCGGTGTAAATCTTGATGACTGCTTCGGACGTTTTACAGATTAATATCAGATCTTTCGAAGGATACAGGAGACCCCCTTTATCTTTTGCTACGAAAAATTTATGGTCCGAAGTTATTTCATTTGACAACTGTGCTCCAACATTTATGTCACAATCAGTTTTCTTAATTAAAAGGTGTGCTATGTAACCCGCAATGTGGCTAATAACTACATTTGTTTGTCCAAAATCAGAAACATTTTGGAAAACCAAATTTATGTCTTCATTATCATTACTGTTTCGACATTCTCTTCGACTAAACCATTATTGTTATGATTTCATTAATAATCTCATTAAAATTGATTATTATTATTTTATTATTTTTTCTTTTTAATCTTCTATTCTGAGCTTGTGTCAACACTTAAGATTAAATGTGAAATGAAAAAAAAAATAACTTATTTACCAGTAGGTTTCGTTTCTACATGGACTTTTCTCTTCGTGGTGTAGTTGGAATTGATTTATTTTGGCTTAGTTTCTCATCTACGGTAGATCCACCTAGTGTTATGTCGCTAGTAGATGCAACTTGTGTTATATCACTAGAAGACGCAGCTTGTGTTACGGTATCGCTGGTAGATGCAAGTGATGACTGTTAAAAAAACAAAAAATATTTGCTGGTCACCAGAGAAGTATTTGTGAAAGTGAGCGTTACAAAAGAACCGGCCAAGGGTTCCGTACATTTTTTAAATATTTTCAAAACGAAAAAAATCCAAAAATATACGTCATAAAAATAATTACAAACTTGTTTTAGTTTGTACTAATGAAGCCCTTTCATACGATACCCCAAACAATACGGTCACCTTAATAAAAAATGTGGACCCCTCATTCCTTATATACTCATTCCTTATAAATGAAATATTCCTTTTTTTAAAGGAACCTTTTTGTGTTCATCTAGTTTTGCCGGTGTATATAATAATATCCACAAAAGATATCGATCAAGGTGACTTTTTAAGGTAATAATTAGGTAGGTACCTACACTGTACAAAAAACAGCAGCAGTCCATTCAATTCTACCGGTTACTTCTATCCATAGCTTTCTTGTATCTAGATCTTTTGGAAACCTAATGATAAAATTTTAAATTTACGTTTCCATTATAAATGGCTAACCTCAAAGCAAATTTTAGACGAAACTCAGAAACTAAATCAATAACCATAAACAATAGTTTTTGCTAATAAACAAAGTTATTTTGATCATAATATTACTGATAGGTAATATTCATAAGAATTTCATACACTCACACATACTTAATTACGAAATTGTTTACAAATTGGTACAACACTATCGATACGTTTAGATTTCGCTGAATTCAAGCTTTGGCTCGTCGCACGCGACGTTCGCAGTTAACGAGATACATTGCGCAATCGCCCGCTTTGTTCAAGATGGTACACCTACGTATTGCAAGCAATGTATAATTTTGTATCTGCTTGCGATAGTTTAATTTTTGCCTACAAACTACATAATACTATTACAATAACTACAAATATCTCCTGTATTTTAAGGTTTCTGGACTTGCCTGTGAAAAGAAATCCCTTCTCGAGCCACACTACATGCCTGGCTTCTTTTTCGACACGTTATGATAGCGCAAACCATTATTATATTATAATATTATTTTTTTTCGCAGAGCTCCGTTTGCTGTCACAATATAAGCGCAATAGTTAACCGGTGATTTGTCGAAATATGATCTACTGATCCTAATTGCGGCGCGCCTGCCACGCCCGCAAGGCCCTTCTAACCTCTTTTACTGTTCTGTGATCAGCACGCATGCTCAAAGCGAGTTTACGAATTCAGACTTGTATTCTCACGATTTTTCCTTCACAGCAGTGTCATACTGCTCTTTAAAATACATTTTTCGAGCGTCTAAAACGCAGCACAGTGGACGCACCTCTTTCACTTGTTACAAACAACTAGTTACAAATATTTGTATGTTCACTGTTTCAGTTGCGATCGCGGATACTCTGGAGAAAGATGCGACGTTTCCATTTGCAAGGATTATTGTTTGCAAGGACACTGTAGTGTCAGTACTGAGGGAAAACGTACTTGCAGGTATTTGTTGTTCCATTCTACCTTGTTATTTTGTTGCATAGATAATGATATTTTTTTTAATATTTACCAGCTCGTTGCTGTCCTAATGCTGGCAAAGCCTCTGCTCGTACAGAGGAGGTGCGAGCATTTATCAGCACGAATGCTCAAAGCGAGTTTACGGTTTCAGGCTTGTATTCTCACTGTTTCAGTTGCGATCGCGGATACTCTGGAGAAAGATGCGACGTATCCATTTGCAAAGATTATTGTATGCAGGGCAACTGTAGTGTCAGTACTGAGGGACGACGTACTTGCAGGTATTTGTTGTTCCATTCTACCTTGTAATTTTTAGCATTGAAAATGAATACTTTACTGAATATCTGGCTGGTACAAGCATTCAACAAAACGACTTGCATTAATTAGAAGTCCATTTTCCCTCACGGTGTTTCCTTCACCGCTGACAATGTTGTCAAGGTTAAACTTTCAGAGCGTCCAAAACATTGCGTAATGGACGCACCTTATTTACTTGTAAGAAGTAGTCTCAAATGTAGTTGTTTTATTAATTTATCTTCATTGCTTCAGATGTGATGCCGGCTACTCTGGGGAACGGTGCGAAGTGAACGCGTGCCATAGTTATTGTCTTAACAATGGTGACTGTTCCCTAAATGAAGAAGACGAGCCGGTCTGCCAGTGCACAGCAGGCTATGAGGGTGAACGATGCGATGTTGCTACCACTCTCACTGACGTCTGTGTCTGTGCTGACAAGACGATGACGCAACAAATATTACGAAACCTGCACAGCAAAGTGAATCAAGTTATTAGCGAAGAGCTACAATGTACCCTGTAGGTAACTCACTGGGGTAAACTTGGTGAGAATGCGGCCAAGATCCAAATCTGCGCCTTCAAGTGCGGCGACTAGCATAAGGTACCACATATTTGAAAAGGGTCACTGTACTCATCACCGCTTTTACCATGGGACCAAACCCGAAAATTGCGAAAAAAAAAATCAGCTGTTCAGTATATTTTGTTGAGTTATATTCCACGCACAAAAATGTGCGGGACTGTCGATTTTTCAGTTCCAAAGTAAACATTGTTCATAATGATGAGTACATTGAACCCTTTTAAGTTATAGGGTTTATTCTGTTAGACGTTGTGAAGAAGAGTAAGTACACAATAATAGTTTACTTTTAAAATCATTCATAAAAGTTTATTGTAAACCATTA
The DNA here is from genome assembly GCA_950371165.1 of Lacanobia oleracea. Classification (NCBI taxonomy): domain Eukaryota; kingdom Metazoa; phylum Arthropoda; class Insecta; order Lepidoptera; family Noctuidae; genus Lacanobia; species Lacanobia oleracea. The sequence continues at coordinate 18,013,467 of OX493411.1, read as the reverse complement.
GGACAATCGTAAACCCTTGAGCTGTCACTACACTAGTAGCACATTACGCCAATAACGCGATGAAACAGTGGACGAGTGCCACCGTGTGCACCTAGTTATAGTCGTAAGTTTTGTACTGTAGAGTTATTTTTCTTAACACTAGATTATTATATTATAGAAATAACATGTTACGTAAGTAAGGAGTCTCTAATGAAATAATCGAAGTGACGATATTAGTCACTTCAGTGACTGTCATTCCTTCGACAATTTCGAATTAGAGTAGTGAACATTTCATGTTAGTTAGCGTTAAAAGGCCGCGCTCAACACTCAGGCGCCATCGTCGCCATAGCTGTTAGTTTCATGTTCTCATGGCATTTCATGTGTTTTGACGTCAGCTGACAAGGGTTGACAGAAAAGATAGGTTTATGATCGAAAACGATTTAGACTATATCATGTAGTATGTAAGAATTATATTTTAATATTTATTCTTGAATAAACGACCATCTTAGTAAGACTCCGCGTTTTATTTTCAAAATCCTCCGCAACGCTCCCGACGACAGGTAACTGCTTTCATCGTGTTATGTAGTACATACAAAAACCATTCTGTCACTAATCATATTGTTGGTAGGTGATTATATCAGCCAGTAATATAAAATTAGCTTGTGGCTTTCCACTGCTGGGCAGAGGCCTCCGCCAGATCTATTTTCACTGCACTGCTTTCTTGGTACACTTCGAGTCAGAATATTTATAACTTACGAAGGAGGTGGGGAAAAATAATAAGTTTCTAAAATCAACTAACACGTTGTCGCTTCGATGTTCTTCGGGAAATATTTTGCCGTGTTATTTTTTTTATTTGTGATGGTGTAGTGACCTCATACATATCGCATCAACACGTCCGACCACCGCGGCGCGCGGCCGTGTACTGAAGAGCGCGGCCGCAAGCGCCGAGCGCCGAGGCCCGCACAGATGTCTTACGCCACCTGCGCCGGCTCGGAGACTCGCTTGGCAAATCGGCTGACGTGAGACAACATGCCTGCGCGGGATGAAGCTAGTCACTGAGCACGCGCGCAGGCCGTTCATATACTTATATGCGACAGACGAAGACAGCGCCGCGCGCTCCCTTCAGTCAAGACAACTGGAACTAGTAGTACCTACTATACATTGCGCATGGCGCAACCTGATTGGTTCGTCGTAACAATGTTTGTTGACCATAACCACTGCGTACAAATTACCTACTATGAAACTATATAAGTGAGCCAAAAATAAATGTGACCATCATTTATTGTCAGCATTCGAGTTTCATTTACCTACGACAAGCTATCCCCACATTGGTGACCCCGACGTAGAAGAAAATGTCGAACGAAGACCACAAACTCGTACTCGACAGAGAAGATGTGGAAGCTATATCTTTGAAGTCACGTCTACCTCTTTTCTGGCGTGACCAACCCAGGCTGTGGTTCGCGCAGTTTGAGACCATGGTTGCCAGTCAGAAACCTAGCGACGAGAACAAGTTCGGCCTCGTTTGCGCACAGCTTGAGAAAGTGGACGTGCAACAAGTTGGGGATATCATCTTGTCGTCACCAAACACAGGCAGGTATGAGGAACTCAAACTCAACGGAACTCAAACGGAACGAATTTTGTGGATGAGCCACTTGCCATCAACTACGCGAGCGATACTATCAGTGAGCGAAGAATCAAAATTGGACGCACTGGCAGCAATGGCAGATAAAATGGAAGAACAAACCAAGGAAATATCATCCATTTGTTCCTGTGTTCACGGCGCAAATACTACAAGTCCGTCGACTTCATCAACGTCAGAAACAAAAATATTAGAAATGATCGCATCGCTCACCAAAGAAATCGCCGAGTTAAAAGTAGATCGAAGCAACTACCGTCGTTCACAAAATTATCGACGCGGAGCGCGATCACGTTCAAGATCATCAAGGCGAGCAACGGATATATGCTTTTATCACCAAAAGTTTGGAAAGGACGCATACAAATGTCGGAGCCCGTGCAACTATAACAGGGCGAGATCGACTCAGGAAAACCAGTAAAGACTTCAGCTACGACGGGAGCCGAAGTCGACGAACTTACGAACCGCCGTCTATTTATCAAGGAATTATCAACGGGACTTCATTTTCTAATCGATACTGGTGCGAACGTATCAGTGTTACCAGTACGAGGAACAGGAAAAAGAAAACAAAACCCAAGTAATTACTTGTACGCCGCCAACGGCTCGTCAATACCCTCTTATGGCGAACAATCAATTTTGCTGAACATCGGACTGCGACGACCGTACAGATGGAGTTTTGTGGTCGCTGAAGTGAAACGACCCATAATTGGTGCCAATTTCCTACACAAACATCAGCTGACAGTGGATATTCACGGACAAAAACTCATCGACAAGCGAACCAGTCTATCCGTCAAGGGTTACGTAACAACGTCATCGGACCACAGCGTTAACACGGTGAACAGACAGCAGCCATACCACGATCTACTTGCAAAATATCCAGATATCACTAGACCATCCCTGAAGCTCTGTCACAGCGAAGTAGAACACCAGATCGAAACAATGGGTCCGCCCATTTATTCAAAGGCAAGACCACTACCACCACACAAGTATAAGGTAGCGAAGGAAGAATTTGAAGCAATGATGGAGCAAGGAATCTGCAGTCCTTCAAACAGTCCATGGGCGAGCCCACTCCACCTAGTACTGAAGAAAGACGGCAAGTATCGAGCCTGCGGAGATTATTGCCGTCTCAACGCCATAACAGTACCCGACCGGTACCCTATACCCAGACTGCACGACTTCACCTACAACCTACTAGGGAAATAAATTTTCTCCGTAATCGACCTTCGAAAAGCATATTATCAAGTTCGAAATCGAGAAGAAGACATAATGAAAACCGCAGTCATCACTCCATTCGGCCTCTACGAGTTCACAAGAATGGGTTTCGGTTTACGAAACAGCGGTCAAACGTTCCAGCGCCACATCGACAACGTACTCCGAGGACTACCTGTTTTCCCTTTCGTCGATGACATATTAGTGGCATCGGAAAATGAAGAAGAACACAGAAGAGACTTAGAAGAGGTATTTAAGAGACTCAACGATAACGGGTTACAACTCAATGTCGCAAAATGTATGTTCGGCCAAACTACCCTCGATTTCTTAGGCTACACAATATCCACAGAAGGAATTAAGCCAACGCAAGAAAAGACCAAAGCAATTACGTCATACCCATTACCACAGACGGTTCAACAACTACGACGTTTCTTAGGAATGATAAATTTCTATCGTGAAAACGTCCCGCACGCCGCCGACCATCAAAAGGAGCTTAACGCTTATTTACGTGACTCAAAGAAAAACGATAAAACTCAAATCCAATGGAGCGACACCGCAAGGAGAGCATTTGAAAAGTGCAAAGAAGACATTAGCAACGCCACATTAATATCGTATCCATCACCAAGCCAGCCCTTCGCCTTGATGACCGACGCCAGCGAAACCAGCGTCGGGGCAGTTCTTCAACAGCAAATCGCAGGGAGATGGAAACCACTCGGATTTTTCTCAAAAAAACTCGACGATGCTCAAAAGAAATACTCCACCTACGACAGAGAACTGCTATCAATATATATGGCTGTACGTCACTTTCGAAGAATTTTTGAAGGCCGTGACGTCACCATATTCACCGACCACAAGCCGCTTGTCAACGCACTCAAGGCAATAAGTAAGAACGAAACGCCACGCCGCAACCGCTACTTAGAATACATCGGTCAATTCGTCAACGGCATCAAGCACATAGCAGGCAAAGATAACATCGTCGCCGACGCGTTATCAAGAGTAAAAGCAATAACATGCCCGTCGCCGATCGATTACGACGAGTTAGCAGAAGCACAGAGCAAAGACGCAGAACTCAAACAGTTGATCAATAACGAACGTTACTCAATCACACGAACCAAATTACACGGATCGACAAAATTAATAAACTGCGAGATGTCGACAGGGGCTGCTCGTCCGTTCCTACCCGAGCCATACAGAAAACAAGCTTATCAAGCCATGCACGACATGAATCACCCCGGCGTGAGAGCAACGAGACGACTAGTCACGACACGATTTTTCTGGCCATCGATGAAGAAAGATGTCACAGAGTGGTCGAGAGCTTGTGCCCAGTGTCAGCGTGTAAAAGTGCAACGTCACACCGTCTCACCGATTGCAAGCTTTCAAAACGCCAACCGACTAGCCCACTTAAACATCGACATCGTCGGCCCGTTGCCGATATCGAAAAACTGTCGATACTTACTTACAATGATAGACAGAGCAACAAAGTGGCCAGAAGCACAAGCAATCGAAGAAATAACAGCGGAAACGGTAGCCAACGCATTGTACGAAGTTTGGATCGCAAGATACGGGTGCCCGGCAACAATAACAACAGATCGTGGCCGGCAATTCGAGTCGGAACTGTTCAACAAATTAATGCATCGCATGGGTATCAAGCGCATACGAACAACAGCATACCATCCCCAGTCCAATGGCTTGATAGAACGTTGGCACCGCACACTGAAGATGTCACTCGCCGCAAAACTCAACACTGCAAACTGGGCACACGAGTTGCCAACTGTATTATTAGGCCTACGCGCTGCTTACAAAGCAGATATTGGAGCAAGTGTAGCTGAGTTGTTATACGGACAGACACTAAGATTGCCAGGCGAATTCTACGACGAAGCTGTAGCATCGCATCACAATCCATCGTACTTTATGAGCCACCTAAGCGAAGCACTGAAGAAGGCACAAGCACAGCGTGATAGTATAAGCAGGAATCATGCAACATTCGTACATGGCGACCTGTATACATGTACGCACGTATATATTCGCAACGATGCAGTCCGCAAGCCATTAACACCGACTTATAATGGACCATACCGAGTCATCGCCCGCAACGACAAGTATTTTGAAGTTCAGCTGGAGAACAGGAGCTCTAACATATCGATTGACAGACTGAAGCCTGCCTATTACCTTAGTCCGGAGCAAGAAGCAACACATACTTGCGCTTATGTAACAAGAACAGGCAGAATATCAAAACCACCTGTACGCTTCGCTGGGGGGGAGTAATGTAGTGACCTCATACATATCGCATCAACACGTCCGACCGCCGCGGCGCGCGGCCGTGTACTGAAGAGCGCGGCCGCAAGCGCCGAGCGCCGAGGCCCGCACAGATGTCTTACGCCACCTGCGCCGGCTCGGAGACTCGCTTGGCAAATCGGCTGACGTGAGACAACATGCCTGCGCGGGATGAAGCTAGTCACTGAGCGCGCGCGCAGGCCGTTCATATACTTATATGCGACAGACGACGACAGCGCCGCGCGCTCCCTTCTGTCAAGACAACTGGAACTAGTAGTACCTACTATACATTGCGCATGGCGCAACCTGATTGGTTCGTCGTAATAATGTTTGTTGACCATAACCACTGCGTACAAATTACCTACTATGAAACTATATAAGTGAGCCAAAAATAAATGTGACCATCATTCATTGTCAGCATTCGAGTTTCATTTACCTACGACAAGCTATCCTCACAATGGGTTTGCTCCTGACTCTAGTCTAGGTCAGAGATGACAGTGACAGAGTCTACGATGGAGCGAGCTTACCCAAAAGGAGCCTGTTCATTCTGACTTAATGATTCTCAATGATTTTTAATGATTTTTCTGACTTATTATTTTCTGATTTATAATATTAGAAGGAAGTAGGATAGTAGGATTGATCACGAGACATTTCGACCGCGCTACCACTGACAGAATGTCACTGGTCTAGAGCCTCTGTCGGAGTGTCGGTGTACTCTGTCGACATGTCACCGTGTAGCGTTGTGTGCGGTGCCGTAAACTTTTCTGCGCCCTGTGCGAGCTTCTATAACTGCGCCTTTGTTTCTTTTTTATATTATCCCAACTAACATTTTGGTGTCAGTTACAGATTTTTTATTACTTAAAGTGATATAACACTGTTACAATTATCTCAATTCTAGCTGTCGGCGATATAGATGAGTTAAAAAACAAATTTTAAACCCAATCGTGGCACTAGAACTATAAGCAAGAGTAATGCTATGTACGCCATGTATAGGCCTACTTTATTTAATTCAGGGTGATAAAACAAAGCTCAAGGTCCTTGGTGTTGGTGGACCAATTATCTGATATTTTGGAAGAAAAACCTATTTTGTTAAAGAACCAGAACTGATGTGGGCAAACAAGCGCACGATCTATTTAAGTGGACCCTTCGCCTATTATACCACCCACTGTGTCTCACTCACTAAAAGTTACTCACTTATACTGGCATGTAGTTACGTATGTGTTGGAATCGAGCAATAGGGGCGCAGGACTTATCAGGAGCAAACCGAAAAAATAATAGTCCTGCCTGGTCTGGCCATTTTTGGCCCCCCCCCAGAGTCTACGCCCTGTGCCTGAGCACCGGTGCCACCGCCCTATTTACGGCACTGGTTGTGTGCATTGAGCGTGAAGTGAGCTGGCATTCCATCTTGTTTGTGTAGTTTGACAGCTCACTTCGTGTTCACTTCTCCTAGCGTTACACGGTGAGATGTTGACAGAACGACACTTCTGGTCCTCCAATTAGAGTAACACTCCGAATTAATGTTTCATGGAAATCGCCTCTTCTATTACATGAGGCTTAAGAATTATTTGCGAAGTCGGGAATGCTGCTGTAGGTACACCTCCACCTGATTCTTCCTAGTATATGTTTGACGAGATTCAGAATAAACCTAACAGAATTCTATAGTTTTTACGTCCATGTCAGAAAGGCATAAATGTACCCAAGTGCGAAGTGCGTATTAACAAGCATTTACGAGTATGTTATGATAACTATTGATGACTTTCCCTTTGAAAAAGTAATTGATTACGGTAGTGTTTCACTTGGCAATAACAATTAATCAATATATTTAAAAATCTTCGATTACTGACTGAGTGACCGTGGTCTCTTGAGACAACGCACAGCCAAAACTACTGGCCGTAAATAGCTGAAATTTGGCATGTAGGTTTCTTGGGGAGAAAAGAAAAACGGAGTATGCGCGTACGAAGTCGCGTGCAAAAGCTAGTCGCTATAATTATTATAAAATCGACAAGACCTTACAGGCTGTCTCTCAATGGGGCGATGCCAATATGGTCAGGTTCAATGCTGCTAAGACCCAAGCGTGTCTTTTTATTGCTAAAAGGAGTCAATTCCACCCAGCTGCATCTTTTGGGGTGAAACCGTGCCGATAACCGACTTACTTGAGCTTCTTGGTGTTACGTTGACATCTATCCTCAATTTGGAGGCAGAGGCATAGAGGCAAAGGCTCAAGTGGCTGCCAGAAAGGTGAGACGGTACTTTACGCCGAAACAGCTGCTCAAACTCTATCAAGCGCAAGTTCGATTGTACTACTCTGTCAAGAAAGTACCGGGAAAAAATCAATAATACACAAAATGTCTGTTATTCATCCAAATTTATTTTATCACCTTCAAAGTATGCTCCTTTAGAAACGATACACTTGCGCCAACGAATAATCCATTCATCAATACATTTTTTAAACGCTGCTTCCGGAATTGAGTTCAGTTCTCGCCGCGAATTCTCCTTTATGTCTTCTATCGATTGAAAACGGGTGCTACGAAGTGGTAATTTGAGTTTAGGAAAAAGAAAAAGTCAGCAGGAGCCATATCTGGTGAATATGGTGGTTGCTGGATGGTATTTGTTGAGTGTTTGGTTAAAAATTCGTTCACAATGATAGCCTTGTGCGAAGGCGTATTGTCGTGGTGCAAAATCCAAGAATTTTCTTTCCACAAATCTGGCCTTTTTCGTCGAATTTGCTCTCTTAAACGCTGCATAACGCTCAAATAATATTCTTTATTTACCGTTAGACCTGCCGGTAAGAATTCAGAGTGCACAACACCGCGATAGTCAAAGAAAACAGTCAATATGACTTTGACTTTTGATCGACTTTGGCGTGGTTTTTTCGGGTTCGGTTCAGTTGGAAGGCGCCACTGCGAAGCTTGTTGACTAGTTTGCATGTCAAACTCGTAAACGCACGTCTCGTCACCAGTAACAATGCGTTTTATGAATGTTGAGTCCGAACTGACTCGTTCTAGCATGTCCTCAGCGACTTTCATGCGATTGAGTTTTTGGAGAAAATTCAGATCTTTTGGGACTAGCCGAGCAGCAACATGTTTCATACCCAAATGATTAGTTAAAATGGTACGGATCGACTCGTGAGATACAGAAAGTTCGGCGGCTGTCTCTCTCAGAGTTGAATGGGGATTTTCAGTCACTATTTCCTTCACTTTTGCGATGTTAACTTCAGTTGCAGACGTTGACGGCCTACCAGAGCGAGGCAAATCTTCCATCACATCTCGACCGCTTTTGAACGCTTTGAACCACTTATAAGCACGAGTTTTTGATAAAGTCGATTCACAGTAAGCCTTCTGTAACATTTTCAGTGACTCCGAACACGAAATTCCATTGGCGATGCAAAATTTAAGACTAACTCTTTGTTCGATATTTTTGTCCATTATGAAATTCGCAATACACACTATATATGATATTACTAAAACCAGCACTGTATTTAATATAAATAAGAGATGCAACTCAAACTCCGCGCCAAGATGGAAAACAGTTGTGCCAATCTAACAACTACAAAAAAACAAAAATTTTAATTTGGAACCATAAACAAATCATCCATTCCCGATACTTTTTTGACTGAAGTATATGGAGTACTGCTCTCATCTTTGGGACGGATTTGCTAGATACCAGCTTGATGCTCTTGAGTCAATTGAGAAACGAGCCAAGAGGATCATCGGTAATGGAAGCTCCAAAATCTTGAGCATCGACGCCGAGTTCCTGGCCTATCGGTTTTCTATCGGTTGCATTTTGGAGAACGTGCAACGGAATCGCATAATTTAATTCGGCCAGCTCGTTCCATCATTGGACCACAAGACGAACGGCGATGCGCCACCGGTACATGGTGAACATCCCACCCACACGCACAAAACGATTTGGGAACACATTCATAGTTCATACAGCTAAGGAGTGGAAACACAGACTCTATCCAGGTTATAGCTATCTAGCTTATAACCTGGGAGTAGGAGTTAAGTCAAGAGTGAATCGGTTACTTCTAGGCAAACGTTCATCTTTGACCACATCATCAATTACCATCAGGAAAAAAACACAGGAAAGTAGAAATATCTTCCTACCTACTTACCTATTAATACACTGTTAGATACTTAAACATAATATTTCCTTATCTTAATATTTCAACTGCAAAAGTGAGTGTTTGTTTGTTACTTCGTCACGACTAAAATGCTTAACGGATTTGGTTGAAACTTGGCACTATAGTAGACCATGTCCTGGAATAGGTTTTAAGATTTTTTTATCCGAGGAATATGTTCTGTTGGGATAATTTTCGGAAGCTCGTCAGTAAAAATGGACTGTTGAAACTAAATAAAAGCCTGTTCGTAATAACATAGATATGGCAGTGACCGATTAGCGTGATCTGCAGCGCGACTCTGGACACATCTCACCGCGTTCGCTTAGTTGCAGTGAACACGAAGTGAGCTGTCCGTACATACAAACAAGATGGAAAGATAGTTCACTCTTAAGTTTACACGGCGAGATTTAGTTAGAACGGGCCGGCTAGCATCACATACCGATACTCAACAAGCAAGGTGGCCATCGAACAATGTGTACTTCCAAGTACCGTTTGGGTAAAATTTATTCAAACGCCTGACAAAAAGTGGGTACGTATTTACTTTTTTAGAAAGCTTATGAAAGAAAATAGTGTTTTCTGTTATATTTAGGTCAAGTGTGAAACATGTAGGTATTTAGGGTAACTGCCTCGATATACTTACACGATAAACTTCAAATGTTCCTAGCTTGAACGGTTTGTACGTTACACAACGCTTCATTTCCTTAGTTATGAGTATTTTGACGTGACAACGTCTTATAAATTGGTTTGTCGGGTGACACTTCAAGAAACTGCGTTACGCTCCGCTCACGTTATGCGCTCACAATGAGAGCGAGTGAGAGGCACGCGTCCCTTCCACTCGGGCATGGTTAGCCCGCCTAAGAGCGAGAGAGACAGACATAAAAAGTCGTTGTCACGTAAAACTTTCGCCCGTATACCGACTTTACAGGCAACCAATTTTTTATAGTCGAGGAACCTATTCTAGAAGAGCGTATTTTGGGAAACAAAAAGTTTGCTGACGGCATGGTTGGCGCAGTGTTTGACCGATTGGCTGCTGTGCTGCGCGGGTTCGATTCCTGCAAGAAGTACATATTTATGGCTTCCAGACGGTTATTCCACGTCTAGCTGTTGTTGTTGGTGTATGTGAGTTTATATGATTTTTAACGCACCCATGATACAGGAGATATTCCGGGCAAAGATTAGAAAAAATAATGTTACTGTCTTAGAATTGGTCATTTCATGAAGTGGCATATCACAAAATGGATGGTTATTTCATAGTAATAATAATAACTTTATTTCGGGTGGCATAGACCCACAGAAACCTTAACCTAGTCCAATATATTTGTATTTGTTCAGGACCGATTGTACATGTTCCGTGAGTGAGCTGATCGCGGACCTCGTGTCAGCTGCGGACTCGATGTTGTTCGGGATCTTGTCCAAGTGAGGTGACATGGAGCCTTTTGGCATTTCACTTACTTCTAACACGGTTCTCGATTTTAAGGCCGTCCAGGGTGCAGATCCTTTCGACCGTGAAAATTTGGTGGAAGCCCTCGACGGGGCTGCATACAACGAGCACAAAATTATATGGTGCTCCACCACGAAGGTGCATGTGGTAACCCACATCCACGAGGATCCTCAGCTTCCTAAGGTCGCAGCGAATGTCTTCTGTGTCAATGTCGTGAGGGATATTTCTCACCACCACAAAGGACCTGTCTCTCCTCGTGCAACGAGAAGGAATGGAAGGCAACCTTCCTGGCGAGGAGGAGTTTGTGTAACTCCCTATAATCATTCGCCGTGGGGAAGATGACCTTAATGCCTTGCAGTTGGTACTGTGAGGGATCGCTTTTAATGGGGTGCGAGAGGTAGTCTTTAATAAATAAAATCAGAGTATTTTCCAGAATAATTATATATTGCGTGTCTTCAACGTCAAGGCAAACAATCGAATCACTTCGAAAAAAAAACCAACACTTCTTTATGACATCACATTCGAATTCTAATTTTCTTTTTTCTTAACTCTTTCAAGGCTTATGTCATTGAGGTTGCACCTCCCAAAGAGGATCTCTGCATGAGCTACCCACCGAAGAATGGAGGATAGTAAGAATGATTTTCTTGCAATCATACATTCCCAGCCTTGGAAGAGTCAAGCACCTACCTACTCCTAACCCGAAGTCCCTGCCTAAGTGGCGACTCTTCGTAGACAGGTGGACATATGCCTCTATAGAAGCAGTTTCAGTCATACCCTGCGCTGGGCAATAATCTTTAAATTATTATGCGCCATTTGCGCAATATCTTAAAGCAGTTATGCTGAAACCCTGCTGCAGCAAAACGCCACAAAAACCTGCAACACATCGTCGGACGTAAACAAAATCGATGCGACAATTCACATCTATCCAGAAGGGATTGAATTGATTAGATTTACCCTAACTAATCTATGTGGTTGCTCGTCGGATGATCATACTCTGCTAAAGTTTTTAAATTTTAACTTTGAACTTACTCCAGTGATTCTAATACATAAGAATTGAAATCAATTGCCTCCATAATCAGTTCAACCAATGGTGACAACTAGCCACCCTTCGCGAAGGTTATACCTCGTATGCAAAGCTGGTTTAACCGCCCATGGAGTTCTTTAATGGCGTAAAATTAATCGCGAAAACTCTACTTCTAACTCCACTGGAATGAGTTCACCCTAGCTAATATTATTTAAACGCGCTCTTCACAAATCTGGGAGCGCCCTCGAAGTCGTCGATCACGTGCAAGTCCTTCTTCGAATGTACATGGAACGGAAGACTTCATTCAAAAACTTAATCAACCTACCAACGAAAATAATGTTTGTTTACATAAAATTATAATTGACATCTATCTGCTTTGACATCCTACGTTTTCTATTACCATAAATATTCTTTATAATAAAATGGTTTCGACCTATTTACATGAATATTAACTAGAACCTTATTCAATTTAATCTTTACAGGTTCTCTATGAAAGCATAATCCTATTGGTTCGTTTGACACAATATGACAAATTGTTTTTTATGTTGTCATGTCAACCTATGATTGAAATAGTACAAGTCAATCCTTCGGCTTTCGCTGCCATTAAAATAAATAAAACATATGTTATGAAATTAGCAGAAAACTTGAAAGTAACTAACACTATATAAATCTAGCAAGTAAGATAAAGTGGAATTTCGAACAACTATAAAATCTTCAAAATAAAACGTTTCCTGACCTTATAATAGATAATAATTGTATATAATAATTTCGTATTTCTTTCTAAAATATTTCCATATGTAAATTAAAGGTTGCTGAACTATCAAACTATTAGTGAAATGTTTTATATGATTTGATGTGTATGATTTATCTTTAAATGTATAAATATATGTGCAATATTTCCTTGATTTTTTCATCACCCTTGTTTTCTTTATTTTATTCAGGGTATGAAGAGGAAACTTATACTCATTTTGAGTAATTAACTCACGCCTCTTAAGGAAATTATGTGTGTGTAAAATTCTCCTATCAAATAATAAAACGTCCCTACCACTTTTATTTTCTACGCTACGGTTTGCCTTATTGGCCGAAATAAAATTTAATAATGAACATAAAACAACATTCGTCGACACATCGAGTTGTGTTCCGTATTGAACCATCTCCTTTGGATCGTCTTCCGCTGAGGCAGCTTCCTCAACCTCCATCGCGGCGTCCGCATACTGGTCACCTTCTCTTGAATCTACTTCGACAGCATCCACATCATGGTTGTCAGTGGAACTGCGCCCTGGTTCGGATATCAGAATCGCCTTGCTTTCTGTAAGGAGTTCAGATGTAAATATTGGAATGGATACACCAGCTTGTACACTTTCCTCTATTCTGTCCAGTTCAGTTTCGTTCTTGACTAGGCTGCTCTCTCCACAGCTCAGCTCGACGTCGTCACTATTGTCATCCTTGTCATCATGGTCATCATTGTCATCATGGTTTTCGATTTGTGGATTTTCAATTTTCGTACTGGAATATAAAGGCGTATCATTATCGAAATTCACAAACTCTCGCTGTCCGCATCCATCGGACACTTCAGTAATTGTCTTTTCGGCATAAATAGAGCACTCCAATGGCCGTCGTCGTATACACGAAATGCATTTACACGGAAATTCCTTCCTTATCTTGTCGCATAGCAGCGAAAAATCTATACCGTCATGGTATACCGTATTATAAAAATATCTAGCAGCGCTCTGCAGAAATGCGCCCAAAATCAACGAATAATCGGCATCTCGCCACTCGCTTTCGATAGCGACTCGCCTGAATTCGGCTACGAACTCTTCAAAGCATACTCGGTCTATACCGGTATATAACATAGACATCTTTTACACATATGAAATCTTTCTTGTAAATATAAAAACCACTTAGCTTTGCTTTCCAGGCGTCCACACATCTAGCGCCTGAAAATCGTTAGCGTCTCGACCTTTTCGAGATGAATTTATAAAATTGGGAGTTTCTTCATGCACTTTTATATTTTACGCAGTGTACACGCGTACATTACCGGGCACCTCCGCCACTTGTGAGGGATCGCTTTTAATGGGGTGCGAGAGGTAGTCTTTAATAAATAAAATCAGAGTATTTTCCAAAATAATTATATATTGCGTGTCTTCAACGTCAAGGCAAACAATCGAATCACTTCGAAAAAAAACCAACACTTCTTTATGACATCACATTCGAATTCTAACTTTCTTTTTTCTTAACTCTTTCAAGGCTTATGTCATTGAGGTTGCACCTCCCAAAGAGGATCTCTGCAGTACTGTATGGGTATGGGTGAACTTGATGATTTCTGTTGTGGATGAAGAAGAGGAGAGGAGGCTTGGTCTTGGGTGGGGCAGCCGAGATGGCAATTGCCATTGGGCTGGGAGCGCGATTCACCTGCTGGGAGGTACCAGCTGGTGTAGCGGGGCGAGAGGAGGGGGGGGCTGCTGATGCAGGGGAGACAGGGAGAGGCTGGGCTCGCTGTCTTACTGGATTTAGGGGTGAAATCCACCGCAAAGCTCTTCTTCTTCCTCTTACTCTTGCCGACTGGGGTAAACCCAGCCGATAGGTCGCAGCAAGACGAGGAGGGGGAAGGGTGGGGAGAGTAATCCGGGCCCTGGGAGTCGGAATCTTCATCAAAGTCCATGTTAGTGGGGACTGGTGTGATGGACGGGGACACCGGGCTGTCATAGACATCAAATGTCATTAAGTGTGGGGCTCTGAGAGGGCGCGGTGATAGGGTCCTGGTTGGTACCTGAGGAGGACCTTGGAGCGGACGAAGATGGTCGTCCCCTAATATTGGGGTTAAGATCTTGGAGTACCGACACGAACTGGTAGCGGTTTTCCTCGGTGTGGGTAAGAAGGCAGAATGCCAAAAGAACATCTATCCCGTAGGATAGAGAGGTTTCGGCCAGAGAAGGGCTCGCATAGCGGAAGAAGAGGCCATGTATGAAGTGGGGTATGGGAAATGGGGTAAACTATTACTACTACTATTATTAACATACTATTATTATTATGGGGTTGTTGGGGTACCTACGCCTCGAGGAGTCACGTAAATCGCGGCTCCTCGAGTAGACAGCTCCCAAAAAAAATCTCTGTGAGCGTTTCCTAGTGTTACCACCAGCGAGAAGAAATGCCCAATCAAACTCGCCGCCAACACAACTGTCTGTAAGCCTGAAGGGCCAGTAAGCCTAACTCCACGGGCGGGAGTGCGCGGGGATGAGTGAGGACCAGCCGCGAATTACGGAAGTCGCATTAGTTCTCGTGATTGCTGGTTGGTGAGAGATGGAGCACCGGGGTGGTTTTAGCCAGTAAGAGTCTGGCAGACCCCTCTGCCCGCCCATCTGCCAGGGTGGAGGACATTCATGAGGATTAACCCACGTTATTAAAAAAAAAAAGCCCTGACGGGGCTGGGCTAGTGTGTCGGGTCCACACCAAGTGGGTTTGTTGGCATCGTAAGGTATCCCCCAAGTACCACTGACTGTGGATTTAACCCAGAAGGGGCCAGAAACGCGATTGTTAAATCGACTTCAAGTGATTAAACGTAGCCGATTAAACGGCGTAGCAATGTGGCCGTGAGCGCGTAACAAGGTGTGTAGCACAAAGCGTAGCACTGCTACGAGGAGGTGAGGCAATCGTCAAAGACGTCGTGTCCGCGTCGGTGCGCTACGAGGGGCGTAGCGCTAGGGGACCGCTCTGCTACGACGTAGCAAATCGCGATACGGGCAGTGAGCGCGTGTGTCTCGGACGGGTGTCGAGAGCGGAATGCAAGTGCAAAGTAAGGTACGCGGTCACATTTATGTCTTGCTTATCATTCGTCTCGAACTGGTAATACCTACTCCCGGGATAGGTGTTCAATGACACTTAGCCGCGGGCTAAGCTTAGTACATCGGGATTTGTCAATTTAATTAATATACCTCTATTTGTAATTCAGGTTATTGATGCTTAGTCCGCCAGCCACACATACAAACTCGTGTGTTCACAAGTTTAGTTTCTATACCTACATCACAATAATGTGTACACACATTAAAAAAATTTCGCGGTCACTAGCATAAGCTGTTATATTTTTTTAAATTTAACTTTGTCATATAAAATTATTTGTTGTGTTTTACAAAATAAAACATTTTTTTTTTTATTAACAAAAATTGAGTAATTAATCAGAATATAATTGTAATAGGAATTTAAAAGAAAGAAAAAGATTGTTAAACCAAACTTAAACAACAAATCAGGAGGATCTTCGCATGTGTTTGAGCCAGAGGAGAAGTATATTGAATATAAACATTTATAAAAAAATCATTGTTGTACAAAGGTCAAAAAAGCAGTAAGTGTCGTTTTTGGAGGAGAAGATAATCTTTCTAGAAAATTATTTTTAGTAAAGTACACACGTTCACCATTTTTAGGTGCACATTGAGGTGTGTAACGGTTGGGTGCCTCTCGTGTAACAGAAATCCTAAGAGCCGCCACACAGCTTCGTTGCTACTGAAATAACGTAACTACCATTTCGGAGTTTTGCAGATGTTGTTCGACCTCCGTCTGCTGGCACCCTTCTACGATATAGCGGATATCCGTTATCATTGTGAATTGTCTCTTTAATAAGGTTGCGCGGATATTTTTTAGTGCATTTCCACCCTTCATGCAAGGGCATTGTGGATTTTCAGAACCGCATGGACCATTAATTAATTTTTTAATAATCGTTTCATGTAGTGACTTGTCATTATTTGGATCGGGTATTCCAGCGCTAATGATTTTATCTGTTTGATCAGGCCTCAACTTCTCTAAAATATGCACGTGTGGTAGGCCGCGCTTTTGCCATTCTATCGAATACATACTCCTCCAATTATTTTTCCTTTGTTAATAACAGTAATTAACTTTTTGGCATCGCTTAATGGCATCCCAAATGCCATACCAAATCACGCAGTTTAAACTTCTTTTTTTAAACATAGTGTTTAATATCCTATGGCCTCTGATCGACCAAAAAACTTAGCAGCCGCCGATTACAATAAAACTATTAAATTGTTGTGGCGTCGCGACGGCTATTTCGACCGGGTAACCACAGGTTAATCTTAAAACTCTCGCAACTATATCGTGTCTATATATCGCACTTTGTCCCGGCAGCAACTCATCAACTATTTCAGGATAAATAAATCAGGGCGACCATATGTACAGGCGCGGTCTAAAATCCTGTTCCAGTTTCACAAGTCTATCGCATCAAAACAAGTCTCTTATACGACCTCTTTCTGTAAGAAACATTTTTCACACATACACGATTTATATATCGTACTCTTTTATCACTAACTATTCCGAAAGAGTACGATATAATGACCGTATGCCTTGGTGACGACACGCCACGCCTACCAAGTCGCGACGGCGTATACTGCTATTTAATTTCGATGCATTAGTATATGACTGTGTGGCTTAGTGGTTAACGAAATCAGAATGATGAATCTAAGATGCTATTAAAGCATCTTAGAACCTGAGTTCGAATCCCAGAAAAAATACACTATTTGTGTTTTAAAATTATGAATTTCTGCTGCATATTAGAACCGATCAAAGATGTGTTTCTTTAAAAGATGAGGGTGAATGTGAAACAAGATGATTTACTGAGGTGAATAAGTAGTTTCGACGTTGTTGGTGTTGGTTGGTGAACTTTGTTTCGAGCGTTTGTGTTATTATTGCAATTAGCGTGTTTCAAGATGCAAGCAAACATTAGTATTGAAGACAGGGCAAATATTGTCGCTTTGCATAAAAATGGGCTAAATATTTCTCAAATTTCAAATGAAACCGGCTTATGCGTAAGTTATTTATACCTACATATCGATCCTTAAAACAACAAATGGCGTAAAAGCCAAAAAGCTACTTTTCAGGAGAGCCAAAAAACTAAAATGAGTAACTTTGTTTCCTCAATATCTCTCAAAGTAGTAAAGCTATAATAACCAATTAAAGTTGTATTTTCTTAGAATTTTCATGTGTATAATTATAAAAACCTAATATTGTAGGGCCTATGCTAGTTTCCGAGATAGCATGTCTTTTACTACAAAAAATTTTGCTCTAACTGGCCTTTACGCCGTGAATTTTATACTTTGCAAGTTAAACAGGTTATGCGCACTTGGAGTAAAAGACTTAGGGAACATCTATGTTTGGGTTTTTGAAGAAATAAAAGACAAATATAATTACCGAATGTATTAATTATTGCAATAAATACAACACAAAATTTTGAAAAAGTACCAGTAAATCTAACATTTCGGATCAATGTAGTTATCTAAATTATGCCATGAACGCTATTTTTAGCGAAGAATGAATTGAGAAATTAAATTCAACATGAACATCAACATCAATTAAACAAACATCAACGAAATTGAAAAAAATCAACGAAAGTATTAAATATTGTAATAAAATAATACAAATTTTGAAAAAAATTAAAAGAAATAAGAAAATTTGAAATTTCGTATCAATTTACTTTCTAAATCGGTACTATAAATGCTATTTTTTAACGACGAAATAAAAAAAAATTGAACATCAACTATTAAAATTTGGATCGAACTTAATCAAACACTTTCACCTCGTACTGATGTTTACAAACAAATCAGTCTTAAATTTACCAATTACAGTTTTAATAACTAAATTGCGATTATTATTATTTTATATAAACTAACTAAAATACCACTATTATTAGAATCAGTCTAAATAATCAGTCCTTGCGGTAGAATTTTAATTAGTCTTAGAATGCAGTTGTACAAGAAAATTAAGTATTAATTACTTACTGCATAAAATATTTAAATAAATGAGTATTTTCTACCAAACTATCTGCTTAAAAGTAGTTAAAAATATAATAGGTAACAGAATTGTGGTACCTAATAGGTAACAAGTTTAATAATTAGTCGACATCATTATTTTCATCATTATCATCTTCTTCATCAGTTTCAATCAGAGTATCTTTCTTATCACCGATGTAAGGTAAGTCTAAGTAGTCTTTATGGAACCTCTTCGGTATTGTCCCATCTAGACATAATTTTTTCAAATCTTTATATTTCAGAGCAGAAATTGGTATTTTTTCTGAATAAGCTTTTGGCAAAGTAAAGGTATTTAATTCTTCCAAGTAAGTTTGGTCTTCATTTTTAGCTTCGGACGCTCTCTTGGCCTTTCCCTTTCCTTTCCCTTTCTTTGTTGGTTTCTCAAATAAAATAACTGTCCTGGCTACGGCATCTTCTTTCATGGAATACTTTATATCAATTTTATTAAGATGCTTTTTCTTGAAAGTAGCTATGCGTATATCTTTGAAATTGATATTTTTACAAGTATCTTTCGTAAAAGTTTTTGACGCAATTTCTTCCCAATTTATAAAATCTGTGTGCTCCAAAACATGAACATTATACGGTCTAACTGTTTTTCTTGCTGCTTCAAAATAGGAACTCCATTGAGTAGGACTCCATACTATAATTTTTCGAACTTCCTTCTCAATTGTGGCGTGTACTGAATCAACGGGCATGTACGTGTGCCCTGGAAGCAGGTAATTTATTTGTATAATCTGTAAATTGACAGACTTTGCTAAAAAGTAATTTAATACGGATAGAACGACTTTATTTTTATTTTGACCTGTACATGAATCACAATACAAAAGAGCAGTTTCAACACCTTGCTTGTCCAACTCTTTAAGGTATAAATATAAACAAGTAGCTATTTCCGTACTGCCTCTTCTTCCGTCACACTCACCCCATGTGAAACAGTAAACATTTCGTGTTAAGCTCTCGTACACAGTTAAATTGAAAACAGCGTATTTTCTTGCGTAGTATAATAACATGGATTCACCATAAGGTGTGTTTAAAACCTTTTGAAGATCGAAACTACTACACATGGTTTTACCATCATTTAGAGCTTGGTGTGCTTTATATCTTCTTTTCATAGCGACTTTCTCTTCCAAATGTTTTTTGTAGATCTCTTTGTCTCTTTCAGTCATTTCATCACACAAATTTTCTGCTTTGAGACACAAAACACACTTATCTTTTTTGGGAGTGTGAAACCCTAAATCATATTCTGTGTTAAATATATGTCTAAAAGTGACTTCGCTCACGATTTCTAGCCCTTGTTTTTTGCAGTGTTCAAGGTACAGTCTGTACAAATTTGATAAATTTCGCAACTCTTGTGGAAGATACATCCGTTTACTGTTCTTTCTATTGTAATGTGAGGGACAAGCAGGAAGATTTTCTATGTATTTTCGTACAATTATTTTCACAGGTTCTGAATATTTATTGGGAGCATGTCTTTTTCTTGATTCTTTCAGTGTCATGCCTTCTTCTGCCTTAGCTATAGTGTATAACAACACTTTTTGCGTTATATCCAAAGTACAAAGTAGAAATTTTTGGCATATTTTTTTGTGATCTTCACCGTCATTAATGTAATAATCAATTGTCAATGATCTTTTGTTAGATTCAACTCTTTTTCTCCGTATGTTTTCCGTATGAGCACAGCGAACCAACCAATCATGTTGTCTTTGACGGTCAAGACTCCAATAAAAGTTAAAAATCGATTGTCTGCGTTCTTCACTTATATTATAACAACCTCTTTTACAAATGCCTTCTACACACGGATTCCTTTTCATAGATTTTGCTGGAACTGTGTCGCCCTTTTTCCTGACATATTCTTTACCTTCTTCTTTAAGTTTTCTATTTAATTTGTAGGTATTTATACGTTTCTCTTTTTTTACTATAGCTATCTCAGCGCTGGACTTAGTCTTTGTTCTTTTTTTCTTCTTCCCTTTTTTCTTAATTTGTTCATCGTCACTGTTAGAAGTACTACTGCCAGTCCAAATGTCAGAACTACCACCAGAAAAATCTCCTTGTTCTTCGTCGGATTTAAAATCCAGATACGATTTTTTCGATGCTTTTGTAGATTTCCGTTTTTCACGACTTGCTTGAATAGAAGTGACTGGCTCTGTATTGCTGCTGTTATCCTCGGGTTCGGTGTACGTATGTTGTTGGTAAGTATCTTCCGCAACCGGTTGATCAAGACTCCGGGGGATGTTGGTTGCTTCGGTCCTGCTACCATCGAGTTTAGTATAGGTATCATATTGGTGAGTATCATCCTCTACAGCTTGAGTCGGAGTTGAGGAATTGACCGGAGCCACGTTGAGTTCGACACTGGTCTGGTATTGGTGAGTATTGTTCAAGTCAGATAATAATACAGAAGGCGAGATGCTGAACTGAGTTTCTTCGGGTCCGGTGTAAGTATGTTCCGCAACAGGTTGATCAAAAGTCTGAAGATTGTTGTAAGCTTCTGTCCCATTAACATCGACTTCGGTATAGGTATGATATTGATGAGTATCAATCACTGCAGCTGGAATAGCAGATGAAAAGTTAGCCGGTGCTGCGTTGAGTTCGATGCAGGTCAGATGTTGGTGAGTATTATATGAAACAGCTTCAAGAGGAGGTGAATTTACTAGTACTGCTTCGAGTCCAATGCAAGTTGGATGTTGGTGAACACCTTGACTAAGACGCGAGGAACCGGACCGTGTAGCGGTATTAACTTTGGGTCCGATGCAGTCTGGTGGTGTTAATGCAGAATTAGTAATGTACTTAGCAGGTATGGAAGTGATTATTTCACGTTCTGTAGACATTATTTCTTTGTCAGCGACCTTATACGGACTAAGTGCAGGACTCTTAAAAAAATTGTGAGATCGTGATAAGCTTATCGTAGACGTATTAATACTTTCATCTGAAGAATCACTGTTTTCAACCCGCACATTACAATGTTTCTGTTGTACTTTGACTGGTGTATCAATGTCGCTATTTTCTATGACATCCATGCTGCTATCTTCTGAATAATTGATAGCTTGTGTTTTAATAGAACATTTGTCCTTATTGACTGGTACACGGATATTGCTACATTCAGGCGGTTGTACGTCCTCAGGAAATGATCTGCAACGATGAAAATAATTGTTGGTAATCATGGCCTTTAAAGTCTACTTTTCTGGATGGAGGAATATAGGTAGGTAGCGTTCGTATATAAAAGATGTCACACGTCGATCTCAAACGGTTTAATTTTTGAGACTAATTCGAAGTAATCAAAGGTAGTAAGGAATAATATTCATAGTAACCTACTATAACTAGGTACAAACAACGAACGACGACGCACTGATGCACCACGGCTAAACAAATGGGTAAAAAGGTAGTACCTTTGATACAAAGAAATATTATTATAGGTAGGCAGGTTATACTATATCTAGATTTTAGGTACAAAAACTAGGTACGTCTTTCTACTATAACAATTAATGGGTAGGTACATCACAATTTTTTAAGTACTATTTTATCTACATTGTTTTTAATAGTCCGTCGTCCAGATCTCGACTTTTAGACCGTCTTTACTTTGTTGTCAGACTATAATGTTAATATGAGCATTTCATAGGTTTCCCCAAATATTGGCATTTAACATTTGGGGACAACACCTAAACAGGATGCGTGTTGATGTAACACAAGACCAAGTTAACTTGAAACCTGAGTTCAATACGCTGTCAACTGAACGAAGTCTCAATTTCTTTACAAAAACTAATGTTTATTTTAATCATCACTTTCAAAGGGAAAGGGTCGAGATCAAGGTCAAAATTCATAACATAAGCCTTTTTGATCTCTGACCTCGTCCTTCCTTCAGACTTTCTTAAAAACACTAATGTGAGAAAAGTAAGTGTGTTGAAAGAAATTAACTAAAAACTTCGTTTAGTTGACAACGCATTGAAATTAGGTCTCAAGTTAACTTAGTCGTATGTTTCATCAACACACTTCCGTTTGGCTCAACAGACGCCGATATTTGGAGACATCCATGAGGGGCGCATATTAACATCATAGTCCGACAACAAAGTATAGGCGGTCTAAAAATCGAGGTCTAGACGAACGGACAAGCTACGGACATGTTAACACAATGTTAAGTTTTAACATGTTTCGGAATAATGACGTAATGAACCTATTGTACCTAGATATTGTGATACCATTGTTTTAAAAGCCAAAGAATAAACAATATTAAATGTAAATTTTGTAGTAAAAGCCAAACAAAGGTAACATTTAAGACAGTTTTGTGCAGTAAAATGCAATTACATTTTACTTTCAGTACGATAATTTATGATAAAATCGCTTTTTGTTTTAATTAAAAATAATGTTGTACATAACCTCGGACATTGACAGTATATAACACTAGCTGCGCCCCGTGGTTTTGGCCTCGTAAATCTTGTTTCCGCGAGGATTTCGGGGTATAAAGCAGTCTAACTGTGTTAATTCGTCTCTTTCTAATCTACATACCTACCTGCCAAGTTCCATGGAAACCAGTGCAATAGTTTTTGCGTGAAGAGATAAAAAGATACACATAGATACAAACTAATAAACTTTCACCTTTATAATAATATTAATGTGCTAAATCTTTGCTACTAAGTATCTAATCATAATAATATAAAAATAATATCTAATATAAAAATAAAAAAATAACTTAATAGGCACTTACCTTTTGTTACATCTACGACTTTTACGAGATGACAGTATTGATTCCAGCGATTGTTTTCTACGTAGTAATGAATCTAGTTGACGGCTTTTATCATCCATTTTAATATTTCTAGAGATAACTAGTACAAAACACGTCACACATCTGCTTTGCTCAAACTCATTTTGCAGACTAAACGCGCGCGGCATGGTGAGTACCTACTTGCGTACGCGCGAATCGTCGCGGTGTGTGTGCGTCCACACTGAATGCGTGGCGGGCGCGACAAGCTGGAACGTGCGGTGGCCACACTGATGCGTAATCTTTTGTAGCGGTTTGACGTATCAGATGTCGCAAACAATTAAATCATAAAAAAATATTAATTTTACTAGTTTTTTTATGAAAAAATACATTGAAAACCATTTTCCTACCGTCTTGGTTTTTACGATCAAGAGATAAACACTCGGTTTTAATTATTACGCTAAAAAATTGACGTATAAGCCAATTATAATAAAATATTGTCTTTTACGACATTATTAACGTTTTATATTTGTAAAACTTAATTCTATTAAATTGTAGTAAAAGCCTATTTTTAAAAGTCTTGCATTTTAAAACAAGTTGTCTTTGATATTATTTACTTCGATATAATCGTAAAATGTAATATTAACCACATCACTAAGAAATTAAGTCTTTTACGCCCCAAATTTGCAGTTTTCGATTTTAATATTGGTTATAACGACACAAATCATAAAATTATTGGAATTTTTTCTTAAAAAATATTGGATGTAAGAGCCATTTTTTTGCGAATTTGAACATTTCAAATATACAGATCGATAGAGCTTCAAAAACTGAACAAAATGGCATTTATAAGTCATTTTGGCCAAAATGGCTTTTACGCCATTTGTTGTTTTAAGGATCGATATTATAATTGGTGTAATTTTTTTATAACTTGCTAGTGGCATGTGTATAATACAATGGCTTGTGTTTAAACACCGCCCAAAAAAGTACCTATTTTACTACCAAAAAAGTTCTAAACGGTTACCAAAACAGATAAATGGTCACCAAATAATATTCGAGAAGTAGCGCTCGCCGGCCGCTGCCGCAGCACCGCTCGCTTCGCTCGCTCGGCTCGCGCGCGGTTGGTCACAATTCTAACCTAACCTAACCTATTTTATCCAGTTTGTAACCCCAAGCCTACATTTTATGGCAATCACAGTTGAGTTGGATAGAATTTGGTGACCGTTGATCCATTTTGGTGCCTAGGCTTAGAGTCTTAAAAATATTATTTTTGGTGACCGTCTAAATAATACCCTAATACAATTTTATTTTTTAGAGAGCTTTGGGTAAAGAGGTTTGAGGAAGAAGGTAGTCTGAAGGGTCGTGGAAGAAGTGGTAGACTATCGCTTATTAACACGACGCAGCGACGTTTCATGGTGTAAGAATATGAAACAAATGGCTTTATTCTAACTAGGATATTCGCAGAGCAACTTGATACGTCATTGCGAACTGTTTACCGTGCACTCTATGCCGAAGGGTTACATAATCGGAAACCAGCTAAAAAACCATTTTTGACACAAAAGCACAAGGAGGAACAACTACGTTTGGCTCGGGAATATTTAGATTTTAACTTTCAAATCTTGCCAAAAAGGAAGACTTTAGTTGTGGCGAAAAGATAATACTCGCTGGTGTGAGAAAAACATTATTCCGAACACAGAATCAGGTAGAATAATTAGTGTGAATAAGTGAGTACGGTGTTATTTACAGGGGATGTGCTTGTCGGTTTATAGTGTTCTGTGAGTTGATTATGATTGTAAGATTGGAATTAAGCCTCAACCTTCTTTTATGTTTGAGAAAATGATTGATTAGGCTATAATCTCAATAAAGTTAAAAACAGAAGATCAATCAACAATCAACCGAACGCTTGATAAAAGAGTACCATATCTTCTCAATAAATTACCCGCTGATATAAGAAGCCAGAAAATAGCCGAGAAGCTCGTGGCTAGACAATAACAGCCACACGGGTCGATCTTCAAGGTTAAGCAACGCTTGCCAAGGTTGGTCTGTGGATGGGTGACCATCTTAACATATCGATTTTACTCCGTGCCTCGGAAAGCACGTTAAGCCGTTGGTCCCGGCTGTCATTTGTAGATCTTTGACAGTCGTTAATCAGCCAGTTAATCTGACTCCAGTCTTGCCATGAAGTACCGTGTTACCCAGTTACTGGATTGTGGAGGTCTGGTAGGCAGCCGCTCCACGTAAAATACTGATATTCAGCTAAATCCGGTTTGACTGGAAGCCAACCCCAATATAGTTGGGAAAAGGCTAGGCAGATGATGATAAGTAGCCAGAAAATAAAAAGTATATTTGCCAAGTCAGTTATGCAGTTCTTTCTCAGGGATTCGTAGACTAATGACAGGTTTCTGAGACGACGAAGACAAATAATTCTGTTAGTTAATTATACGTGTCCGCACTACTAGTTTTAAGATATTTTGTTTGTAACAACAGTTTGTTCCGTTCCCGCAGACAAACCGTGTAAACGGTTTTGTGGGGCATAGTTATAAGAAAGATTTTTTGTGAAACTTGTTATGATAAATAAATAATTTCATTACTTACGTAAAATTTTTGCAATATTTTTTTATGGTTATTAATATGGATATTTTAAAGTTTGGTCTTCAAAATATTGATGATCACTGATCTGTTAAAATTTTTTTTTTTGTATCCTTCACATAACTAGACATTATTTTATTAATTAAATAGTACTAAATAGAAATATGGTATCAAAAGCTTTCTATCACGTATATTTTTTTTACAATGGATTTTTTTAATAAAATAGCGTTTTTAGCATTATATTTTAATCATATATTTATTTATTATTATAATTTTGGATACAAACCATGAAAAAACATTAAAACGTATTATTATAAAATGTTTATGACTTATTTATATTATTTTACTTTGTGGTTTTCTTTCTTTTCATATTTTGAAGTGGAGTTTCGCGCCGAATAAACCAGCAAAAAATCAGCAAGCATTCCTTATGACCATTTTCCGTTGTAGCGCCTCTCTATGTGCATAATATCTTAATGAAACCTCTCACCATGTTCATCTGATACTTCTCGAAGGTTAGGTGGGAAGAAATCCAAGTGAGAGTCCAAAAAATTAAAGCTGAACATACTGAGCGCCACGAAGTCACAGCGATAACTGCGCAGGCGCATGTATTCGTATAAAAATGACTCAGTCGGTATCGTTCTCTCTCTTTCTATCAGTACGAGTCGGTTTTTTTGTGCATAACCACTAACACAACTAAATGCAGTTGCGCTAACGCATGAACAATAGTAAAAAATATAGAATTTTATGCAAAAAAAAAATAAAAGCAGATATACATTCAGGATATTGAAAACTTCATACTTATCATCCATGACTCGTTTGTTTATTAAATAGTAGTACCCACAAACCTTAATATGTCACTCAATATGTCACTAACCAATACTAAATTTAGATTTTATTGTTATCCGAGTGTCGAAAGAGAACTATTAGATTTCATATTTAAGTTTTTGTTCTCATGTGCGAAATGTAAATTTTTTTTTGAGAAGGAATTAAATAATTATGTTTCTTCAAATTACCTACTGTTTATTTTATTTCAACCTTAACTATTATTATTTATGAAAGTTTATTGTAAAGACACAGGTTACAGTTCACTCACAAGAGTTTCACTAAGAAGAAGAAGGAGTGGTAGAAAAATAGTACAGATGATCGAAAGCAAGCGAAGGTACAGTCAAAAGCGCGGCGCGGCGTAGCTATGTGATTAACATGCTTTCCGAGGCAAAGAGGAAACTCGTTATGTTAAGATGGTCACCCATCCACAGACCAACCTTGGCAAGCGTTGCTTAACCATCAAGATCGACCCGTGCGGCTGTTATTATTTAGCCATGAGCTCCTCCTATTTATATTTATATATTTCCATTAAAAATGACTAATGCCCAAAGTTTGTTTATTTTTGCTGATTTTATTCTATCGTGCTGTGAATTGTTCAGATTTTGAATAATTTATGCTATTTTAATTGAGTTTTATCAAATCAACTTAAAAAACGCAAAAGCTTGAAAAATCTGGATAATCTGGATTTTAATAGGACGAGAATACAGAAACAGAAAAATCCAGATTTTGCATTCCCTAGCTTGAACGCGTTAATCTCAGGAACTACTGGTCCGATTTGAAAACAACTTTCAGTGTTAATTTTTTTTTTTCTTTTGATAGGCAAGCGTTTGTTCCCTATCTCACCTGATGTTGTTGTTGTGTGATGATGGTTGTTTATGCATTCACAAGACCGCAGCATTTCTTTTTTTATTTTAATCGATATTTTTCATAATTAGGTAGGTATGTACATTTTTCGTAGCCGACTCGGAAGCGAGGCGGCTCTATCTAGAATGGACGGAACGCCGCGCTAATTTGTTTATTTTGTTCGTAACGATAAATGTACGTTTCGAAAAAATGTGAAATGTAGGTATATACGTATAGACAACATGTAGTTTTACTATGATTTTGTTTTTTGTTAGAAATAACTGCTGATTTTTTCTAGGGTTCAGTACCCGAAGGGTAACCAACGAAACCCTATTACCAAGCATCCGCTGTCCGTCCGTCAGTCCGTCCGTCCGTCCGTCCGTATGTCAGCGAGCTGTATCTCAAGAACCGTAATAGGTAGAAAAGAAAAACACTATCTGTGAAAAATAAAACCGACTTGTGACGGTGTTAAAACACCGACTTCCGTAATTAAAGTTATTTTTTACTTTGTAGTGTTTTGTTTTTGGAAGTCGGTTTTATTTTTTTGTTAAAAAGTTTTTTTTACAAACACAGCGTGCCGGCGTGATGTTATGTTATGAACTGGTGTAAACAATCAACAGACATGCGATTTCAGAAATCCCGATCCTTTTGCTATCATTTATTGAAGAGTTTCGTTGCCTATCTCCGAAGTTCTTCATCAGATCTTCACCAAATTTAAATGGGACCAGTCCGAGAAAATATTCTTCCAAACAAAAAAAGAATCATCCAAATCGGTTAACAATTGGCGAAAATATCGCTGAATAAACATTTTTCATGGGAGCCCATCATCAGATCCTGACTTATACTTTCCATCATCAGCTCAGCAACATGAGATGACGATTACCAGGCACAAATATCTGAATTGCGTTAGAAAGTTTATGAAAAACAGTGTATGTGCTTATAAAATTTGTGGGTTTCCCTCGATTTTCATAGGATCCCATCATCAGATTCTAACTTGGTGACAATGGGACCACCTCAGGAGTATAGGCTTTCGAATAAAAAAATAAATTTTGAAATTGGTTGAGAATTGGTGGAGAAATCGGTGAACATACATAAAAAAAAAAAACATACATACAACCGAACATAGAACCTCCTCCTTTTTGAAGAAGTCAGATAAAAATAAATTTTCACAGATTGTATATTTCTATTGCCGCTAGAACAACAAATATTAAAAACTAATGTTAATGGTACGGAAACCTTCGTGTGAGAGTCCGACTCGCACTTGGCCGGTTTTCATTATTGGTTTTTCGATGAATTCAAATCGTACCGTGCAACACGGACATAATAATTACCATGTGTAACAACTTTATGTAATATTCTGACAAATAAATGCATTTCTTGATACAGATACAATTATTTTCGTTTTAATTTCATAAGTTTAAAAAAAAATGAGCAATCTAGGTACTGTATTTATCAAAAAAGTCATTAGTTTATTGGTAAGTTGTTCAAGAATTGTGTGCCCTTCTGTACCAATCCAATAAGGATACTATACTAGAAATTTAAGAACGTTAGTTCTTTGTACTAAACGAGCGCCTCTAAAAAGTCATTCAAACTTGGTCGAATCATCCATGTTTTGTGGTGGTTCTGGTATTTTTAACTATATCTCTTTAATTATTCAGTGTAATGAGCTACATGTGAATAGTTGCATTAATACACTAAATATTGGAATATGTTTTATTTTGCTTCTTTTAAATAGTCCTACAATCGGATGTCATAAAACAGTGGTTCGGTCCTAGTACATTATGCCATTGCTCATTAATTACAAAGAGCACATAGTTGAAACTTGTCAAATTTGCTGATCACAGGGCTACACGACCAAAACAAGCCGTACCGGCCTCATCAGCACACTAGTTTGCTTCAGGGAGGGCAACACTCGCCCAAGAGTGATGCGCTTTGTGAGACGGGCGTTTTCGGGGACTGATATTAGTCCCCGAGAGTATTTGGCCCGGGTCACAGAGCGCATCATCCTGAAGCAGAAGGTGTATGCATGGGCAAACCGTATACGGAGGTATAAGCGGCGTGTGGATTGATACACCCAGAATCGCACATTCCAGAGTAATGAAAGGTGGGTATACAGAGCTTGGGAGCGACCGGACCAAGGCGTGACTGACACGCGCTTGCCGGATGATGATGCCATGTGTTCGTTCTGGCGCAGCATTTAGTCGGTGCCTGTCAGTCACACCGAAGGTGGTTGGACTAGAGAGGTCAAACGAGCGTGCGATTCAATACCAGAAATGGGGGCAATCACAATCAGCCCCCAAGATGTAGCTCGTTCCGTCCGCTGCCTAATTGGAAATCTCCAGGACCGGACGGACTGCACAGTTTTTGGTTTAAGTGGCTACAAAAGTCGCACGTTCGGTTGGCATTTCAGTACCAGACTGCCTTGGATACCGGCTCGCTACCTGAGTTTCTTACAACAGGAGTTACCCACTAGCTTCACAAATCTGGTAGCGGATCGAGCGGGGTATATTTCAGGGTGATAGTTTGAGTTCGCTTTGGTTTTGTCTGCTGGAGAATTCAGGGCTAGGATATCGGTTGAAGAGAGGTGGTCAGGTTATATCTCACCTCTTTTACTGAAATTCTTTGCCCCCCACTAATCTGCAACTGATGGAGCTACAGAAGGTAACTGAAACTTTCAGTAGCGTCATCAGGATGGAGTTTGGTATGGACAAATGTGCAGTCATGCATGTAAAGCGTGGAGAGATTATGGAATCCTTGGGAACTCAACTCTCGAATTCTATAAACCTGAGATCCCTCTCTCCAACTGAAACTTACAAGTATTTGGGTATGTCGGAAGCGTTAGGTATCAATATTACTGACATGAAAAAATCGTTGAAAGAGCACTTCTTTGGCCGCCTGAAGAAGGTATTCAATAGCTTTCTATCGGGCGGAAACAAGGTGCGCGCCTTGAGGCGTGCAATGATTGTAGACATAACCGTCCCACATGACGAGAACCTCGTGAAAGCCGAGAAAGATAAACAAATCAAGTATATTGACTTGGCTCGCGAGGTTGTCGACATGTGGGATGTGGATTCCGCAATCATTTTACCGATAGTCGTATCAGCCAATGGCTTAATAGCCACGAGCCTCGACCAACTCCTCAAGAGGCTTTCGTTAGGCTGCTGGATCAAGGGCTTGATTCAGAAAGCGGTACTTCTGGACACGGCTCGTATTGTTAAGAGGTTCCTCTCTCTGGAGCCCTGACCGCCGGTAGCTTGGACCCTGTTCCCGATACCGGTGGGCTACTATTTATTATATTTTTAAATGTTTTTAAAATTTCCATTACAAATATTTAAAAATGTAATTTGTAGGTTAATTTATTGAATAAAGGAAATAATAATAAATCTGTGGCCCGGCTGTCAACTTGGCTGACGTCAAATTTTTATCGCCTCGTATTTTTGCACAGTTTTATTGAAAAAAAAAAATAGTTACAAAATGAATTTGATCACCAATCCACCAAGAAAAAAAATGGAATAATAATTACAGCAAGTAGATAACAACAAAAAATAATCATGGAAATACAACAGTGAAAAACTGAAATGCTGACCATAAGCCGGGCACGAGAGAAAAACACACGACCATCATCTTCGCGTTCGTCGCCCAGCCCCGCCTCGCAGCCGCCGGGACCTGCTCCAGCCGTAAATCCTGATATTCCGGTAGCTGCAGTTGCGTCGAGCTCGAGCGACTAATAATTTGTGTGACTCTTGTAATTTGTGGTAAGAAAATAAATATATTATTATTATTAATACTTCTCGCCGCCGACGACACCACCAGCTGCGCATCGGCGCGGACGAGGCCAACCACCGGCCAGCTTAAGACTTCGAGGCCCACCGGTCTCTGACAGGGTCCCTGCTATCGGTGGAAGTGTGCAGCGTATAAAATGGACTCAAGCCATAAATGAGAATGTTATACGCTCATACTTTGGGGCTACAGAGGGGGGAACTAACCTGACTGCGTACCGTGGTCGGATGCTCTCTCTGTTTCAGGTACTTGAACCAGCTGTCAGCGTATCGGCCCAACGTCTGTCGGATCAGGTGCGCGTCATCCAGCGTAACCGTATGTTGGATGATAGTGTGCTTGATCGCCTCCGCACTGAAATGTGTAGCCATGTCATTGCTCCTCCGTCGCAGACTGTGGCACCAGCACAGTCAACCCAATTGCCCAGCCACGCTGACGAGGAGAGTAATGACAGGGTTACAAACGTAAGTATCTAGTGCAATGACGAATTGAGGAGTGCTTTGGAGTGAGCTATTCGGGAATACCGCTACATGCCGCCTGAACTTAGACCACGCTTACCTCGTTTGCTATTTTGAAAACTGTGATAACCTCACCGATGCACATTCAATCATGTAATGCGCGGCTGTAGCGGCATGTCGTGTAACTCATGTCAAAATAAAAATAGCCAATGACAGAGTTACACGACCAAAACCAGCCGTAACAGCTTGGCAGTGCAGGATCGAGCGTCGTTTTGGTGAGGCCAGAGCGCTAATCGGCAAACTGGTCTGCTTCAGGGAGGGCAACACACGCCCTAGAGTGATGCGCTTTGTAAGACGGACTTTTTTGGGGACTGATATCAATCCCCGAGATAATATATCTCGTGTCACAGAGCGCATCGACCTCCTGAAGCAGAAGGTGTATGCATGGGCAAGCCGTTTTCGTAGGTACAGGCGGCGAGTGGAGCGATACACCCAGAATCACACATTCCGAAGTAACGAAAGGTGGGTATATAGGGATTGGGAGCGACCGGACCAAGGTGTGACTGACACGCGCTTGCCGGATG
This sequence comes from Lacanobia oleracea, assembly GCA_950371165.1. NCBI lineage: Eukaryota > Metazoa > Arthropoda > Insecta > Lepidoptera > Noctuidae > Lacanobia > Lacanobia oleracea. The sequence goes on along the minus strand of OX493411.1, from coordinate 17,981,224 downwards.
ATGATGCTATGTGTTCATTCTGGCGCAGCATCTGGTCGGTTCCTGTCAGTCATACTGAGGTTGACTGGATTCGAGAGGCCGAGCGTGTGTGCGATCCGACACCAGAAATGGGGGCAATTTCCATCAGCCCCCAAGATGTAGCTTGTGCAGTCCTTCCGTTGCCTAACTGGAAACCTCCAGGGCCGGACGGGCTGCACAATTTCTGGATTAAATGGTTCATGAGATCGCACGCTTGCTTGGCGTCTCAATTCCAGTCTGCCTTAGAGTCTGGGTCGCTACCCCAGTTCTTAACTACAGGAATAACCCACCTGTTCCATAAATCAGGTAATACTGCGGAACCTAAAAATTATAGACCGATCACGTGTTTACCGACGGTCTATAAAGTTCTTACATCCATTTTGAGGGCAAAGATTAATAGTCATATTAACAACAACATCATGTCTGCCTCTCAGAATGGATGTAGGAATGGGTCCCGCGGTACTAAGGAGCTACTCCTTATTGATATGGCCATTAGCCAACAGGTTCGGCGTTCCCGAAAGTATCTTTCGACATGCTGGATAGAATGTATATCCCGCGCAAGTGTGGAGGTCGAGACTTTTTAAATGCTAAAACTCTCTACAATCGCGAGATATGCAGTCTTAGGGAATACTTCCTAGCTGTCGACGTGGGTATGCATCGAGATGTAGTGGCGGTGGACAAAGGACTCACCCCGCTCTCTGGCGCAAACCTGCGGTGCTTGACACTAACGATCGCAGGGCGGTATGGCAGAGTAAAGGAGCTTCATGGACGCTTTTTCCGGGCCCTACATGGGCCCGACGTAAACCAACTAGCGTCTGTAGTCTGGCTGCGTTTCGGTAATCTTTTTGGAGAAACCGAGGGTTTTGGTTGCGCAATTATGGACGAAGTTATCATGATGAATAACTACCGGAGATTTACACGGTCGGCATAATATGTCGGGCATGTCACCGTCCGGGAGAATCAATACGCCACATTATCTCTGGTTGTTCTCGTCTAGCTAACGGAGAATACTTGCATAGGCACAACCTTGTAGCCAGGATTATCCATCAGCATCATCATCATCATCATCTGCCTAGCCTTCTCCCAACTGTATTGGGGTTGGCTTCCAGTCAAACCGGATTCAGCTGAATACCAGTGTTTTACGTGGAGCGGCGGCCTACCAGACGTCTACAACCCATTAACTGGGTAACACGGTACTTCTTGGCAAGACTGGAGTCAGATTTACAGGCTTCTGACAATCCGTAACGACTGCCAAAATTATACAAATGACAGCCGGGACCAACAGCTTAACATGCTTTCCGAGGCACGGAGGAAACTCGTTATGTTAAGATGGTCACCCATTCACAGACAGACCTTGGCAAGCGTTGCTTAAACCTTGAATATCGACCTGTGCGGCTGTTATTCTTTAGCCACGAGCTCCTCAAAATTATCCATCAGCATCTTGCTCTGAAATACTCTCTTGTGGAGTTGGAGGTGCCATACTATAGGTAAGCGCCCGACCCAGTTCTCTGGGATCAGTCTATCATCACTGACAGGACTATTGTTGCCAATAAGCCTGATACAGTGGTGGCGGACCGAATTGTGAGGCGTGCAATGATTGTAGACATAACCGTCCCGCATGACGAGAACCTCGTGAAAGCCGAGAAAGACAATTAAATCAAGTATATTGACTTGGCTCGCGAGGTTGTCGACATGTGGGAAATGGACTCGGCAATCATTGCACTGATAGTCGTGTCGGCCAATGGCTTAATAGCCACGAGCCTCGACCAACACCTTAGGAGGCTCTCGTTTGGCAGCTGGATCAAGGGCTTGATTCAGAAAGCGGTACTTCTGGACACGGCTCGCATTTTCAGGAGGTTCCTTTCTCTGGAGCCCTGACCATCGGTAGCTTGGACCCTGTTCCCGATATCGGTGGGCTACTATTTTTATATTTTTAATGTGTTTTTTTATATATTTATATTGTATAAAAATATTTAAAAATTTATAAATAAATAAAGAAGAGGAATAAAGGAAATAATAATAATAAACATTTATTGCAAGTACCAAGACTCATAGTGTAAGTAACAAAATACTTACAAACTATGTTAGTAATACATTAACAACACAAAATTGCGACATGACTGCTGCAAGGTGACAGGCCCAGCTGATACCCTACAGCAGTGGTTCACAAACGCACAATTTAGCCTGCTTGCTATCATCGACAGGATGCTGTTGGCGCTGCCCCGCACCCTTCTGACCAGGGATGCGCACTGCTTCCGCATCACAGTATAAAACCAGTCAACGTGAGCTTCAGCAAACATCCCCGATGCACTACAGTATCGGGGCAACCCCATCAGCACCCTGAAAGCGTTATTGTACTGAACTCGAAGGGCGCTGTATGATTTCTGAGTATAATGAGCCCACAGACTGCAGGAGTAAAAAGACGTGCAATAATACTCCCAATTTATAACATCGCCAAAACCAAATGCAAAATTAAGCTAGGTAGCTGGCTCCAGGAACTAAATTACGAAGAAACAGAAAAACTACTTTTTGTTCCTAAATAGCCAATTTAGCACATTCTTTTTTTCCCCCACCACATACACACACACACCACTCCCACATATACACCCACACACACACCTAACTCACTCACACATACACAATCTTACCTAATAACACTAATTAATTCTAGTTTCCTTTTTTTATCTTTTATTATTAATCATATAAGCTTATGTTATTTTTTGTATAAATTCTTACTGCACTTATTATTGTACTGTACAAAACAGAAATGAAAACATTTCCCAAGGGGTGGAGACCTGGTGTCCTGAAACACAGACCTTAAGTCTAGTTTAGGCACCAGTCTACCACAGTATATTGTAGCTGTTACGTATTTTGTATTGATACCTCTCTACTGTACCTATATTGTGGTGAGAAATAAATCATTATTATTATTAATAAGCACTAAATATAGTGCGCTTGACTTCCTTAGAGGCACGCCTGAATCTGTGGGCAATCATGTTAGCTCTCACACACAGCGCCCTCTGCTCCCTGTCAATATCCTCAACGTCTTTGAGGCCAGTGGTCAATAAGTGACCCAGATATTTAAATTGATCCACCCTTTCAAGGGGCATACCGTTCAACCTCACTGAAGGTACAGCTTCTGGGTACTTACCCCTGGCCCCAAAGACCATGACCACTCAACTTAACAACGCAATGCGATGAGTCAGCAGTTTTGTGGTTGAAACATCAATCCTGCGATAGGGCCGTTAACATCAATGGCTTCAACTTAAACAAACATGTCTTTATAAATTCTACGCTGCCAAACATCACATTTGTAAGGTTTTTCACCAGTATGTCTGCGAATCATCATCTTCATCACCAGCAGGCACACGAATATGTTTTATTAAATAACTCTTACAATTAAAACTGCGCTGGCAAATATCACAGTGGTATGATTTCCTACCAGCATGTATACGGATATGATTAACTAAGTAGCTTTTATCACTAAACCTGCGTTGACATACATCACACTTATGAGGTTTTTCACCAGTGTGTGTACGAATATGGCTTGATAAACTTCTCTTCACACTAAAACCACGCTGACAGACATCACATTTGAAAGGTTTTTCACCGGTGTCAGGTGTGTATACGAATATGCGTTATTAAATTATCACGACGAGTAAAACTGCTCTCACAAATATCACACTTGAAAGATTTTTCTTTAACACATCGGCTTTGGCGTCTATTTATCGAATCACTGACAATGACTTTCTTTGATTTTTTACATTTAGTTACTCCTTTTTTACGAAATTTTGTATCCAAACTACAATGTACTCCATGTTGTGTGTCAGTTACAGTTTTTTTGAATTTTGATACTGTTTTGAGTGTAAAATTTTCAGTTCTCCAGATAGCTTTCCTGCCTGATGTTTCAATATTCTTTTGCTTGGCTGTGATCACATCCAGTTTTGGTGTCTGCCGCAATAGTTCAAGTTCCTCCACTTCAATTTTAAATTCTGTTAAAAGCAAATCATCTTCTGAATCGGACTCAGAATGCTGTACTGGTATATCTTCTACTCGTACATCTGAAAAGACAGAAATGAGTGAATCATGTCTAAAACGGGAGAACCGTTTTGAAAAAGAAGTATAGGTGGGTTCAACCTTAATGACGTCTGTAAAGCTTTCGCGGCGCAGTAAATAGTAAAAATTGCTTCATAATTCCATAGCAACTGACTTAAAACTAAGTGCAATTATCACTTAGCAATATAATACTAGGACTAGTTGACCGGCGCAACTTTGTCTGCGTCACAATTTTCATTACTGCTCCGCTCCTATTGGTCTTAGCCTTCCTCGATAAATGGGCTATCTAAAACTGAAATAATTTTTTAAATCGATCCAGGAGTTCCTGAGATTAGCGCGTTCAAGTAAACAAACAAACTCTTCAGCTTTATATACTACTCTGTCAAGAAAGTACCGGGAAAAGATCAATAATACACAAAATGTCTGTTATTCATCCAAAATTATTTTATCACCTTCAAAGTATGCTCCTTTAGAAACGATACACTTGCGCCAACGAATAATCCATTCATCAAAACATTTTTTAAACGCTGCTTCCGGAATTGAGTTCAGTTCTCGCCGCGAATTCTCCTTTATGTCTTCTATCGATTGAAAACGGGTGCCACGAAGTGGTAATTTGAGCTTAGGAAAAAGAAAAAAGTCAGCAGGAGCCATATCTGGTGAATATGGTGGTTGCTGGATGGTATTTGTTGAGTGTTTGGTTAAAAATTCTTTCACAATGATAGCCTTGTGCGAAGGCGCATTGTCGTGGTGCAAAATCCAAGAATTTTCTTTCCACAAATCTCAAATAATATTCTTTATTTACCTTCCGGTAAGAATTCAGAGTGCACAACACCGCGATAGTCAAAGAAAACAGTCAACATGACTTTGACTTTTGATCGACTTTGGCGTGGTTTTTTCGGTTTCGGTTCAGTTGGAAGGCGCCACTCCGAAGCTTGTTGACTAGTTTGCATGTCAAACTCGTAAGCCCACGTCTCGTCACCAGTAACAATGCGTTTCATGAATGTTGGGTCCGAACTGACTCGTTCTAGCATATCCTCAGCGACTTTCATGCGATTGAGTTTTTGGAGAAAATTCAGATCTTTTGGAACTAGCCGAGCAGCAACATGTTTCATATCCAAATGATTAGTTAAAATGGTACGGATCGACTCGTGAGATACAGAAAGTTCGGCGGCTATCTCTCTCAGAGTTGAATGGGGATTTTCAGTCACTATTTCCTTCACTTTTGCGATGTTAACTTCAGTTGCAGACGTTGACGGCCTACCAGAGCGAGGCAAATCTTCCATCACATCTCGACCGCTTTTGAACGCTTTGAACCACTCATAAGCACGAGTTTTTGATAAAGTCGATTCACCGTAAGCCTTCTGTAACATTTTCAGTGACTCCGAACACGAAATTCCATTGGCGATGCAAAATTTAAGACAAACTCTTTGTTCGATATTTTTGTCCATTATGAAATTCGCAATACACACTATATATGATATTACTAAAACCAGCACTGTATTTAATATAATTAACAGATGCAACTCAAACTCCGCGCCAAAATGGAAAACAGTTGTGCCAATCTAACAACTACAAAAAAACAAAAATTTGAATTTGGAACCATAAACAAATCATCCATTCCCGATACTTTTTTGACTGAATGTATAAGTATAAATTTGCTTTTGAATCTTTTGTCGTTAACGAGAGAGGTATCTACGGAACCCTTCACTGTGTTTGGCCGACACGCACTAGGCTGGTTTTGTTCTTGGAACTTACCATCACTCTGCTGTTCCTCCTTTGGCTCAACATAATCATCTAGTCTCTCAAATACAGTTGGTAATTCTTCTTTGATAGCAATATTTTCTGTTTGGCATTCACAAACTATACTTATGTGCTCTGTAGGTGTTTGTATCAACCCACTGCAAAACTCTGGGAGGTTTTGATTTGGCTGTAAAAAGGTTTAAGTTAGTATAAGAAAGGTGACCACGCGTTAAAAGAATACATTCCATTGCATTGCTTAGGAATTTTACGTTCCAAGGCTGCTCAGTCAATTTAATTGCATTTAACGTGGAATATATTGTTATAAACTTACTTAAACTTATAGATAATAACAGCCGCACGGGTCGATCTTTAAGGTTAAGCAACGCTTGCCATGGTTGGCCCGTGGATGGGTGACCATCTTAACATACTGAGTTTCCTCCGTGCCTCGGAAAGCACGTTAAGCCGTTGGTCCCGGCTGTCATTTGTAGATCTTTGGCAGTCGTTACGGATTGTCAGAAGCCAGTAAATCTGACTCCAGTCTTGCCAAGAAGTACCGTGTTACCCAGTTAATGGGTTGTGGAAGTCTGGTAGGCAGCCGCTCCATGTAAAACACTGGTATTCAGCTGAATGGAAGCCGACCCCAATATAGTAAGGAAAAGGCTAGGCAGATGATGATGATGATGAAGGTAATCAAAATTTATAGGGTATTTCCCGTTTACCTAGAATTATACAATTTCGCAAATAATATCGTCTTATACTATAGGTATAGGGAAAAGAAATTAAATCATGAAAAATATAGTTTTTATATAAAGTACGTAATCAATCACCGAGCGTAATAAAGCACTGATTGGATTCAAAAATTAAGTACTTAAAAAAATTAAGTGTTATTTTGAGTAACATTTAGCGTTTACTTCATCAAAATTGACCCACAAAATCAAAAGATATTGAATTTTAGGAACAAACTTCATCGAGTGCAAAAAGGTAGTTTTCATTGAGACTCCAGATACTTGCAATGCCATCTATTGAGAAAAATAGTAGTAACAAATGTTTGAAAAGAACACAAAAACATATTGTTGAGTTATTTGTTGTACTTTTAATATGTAGTAAAAGTGAACATTTTAGTATCTAATCATTATTTATCGTAACAATTGTGATCTTATATTTAACAGTTCAACTACATTGTCGATAGATGGCGTTATACTGATGACGCATTTTTCTGAATGGTGGTGTTTTTTCGCAGAAATATGACGTCAGCCCATGTTGAAATAACCACGTTTCGTTTAACGACGAAGATCAACATGACGATTATTACAATCTGCATTGTTAGTTGATTAATTCAGTCATCGCACGGGTCGATTTTCAAGGTTAAGCTACGCTTGCCGAGGTTGGTCTATGGATGGGTAACCATTTTATTCTTTATTTTCTTTTTTTTTAAACATTCTGTATCGTGGGTGCGTTCACAAACATACAAAGTCACATACACAAACAGCCAGACCCGGAACAACTATCTGTAGGCCATACAAATATTTGTTCCGTGCGGGAATCGAACCCGCAACACGCAGTGCAGCAGCCTATCGCTCAACCACTGCGCCATCCGTGTCGCAATTTTAACATATAGGTACCGAGATTCGAGCGTGCCTTGGAATATACCAGATTACCAGTCACACAAGTCGATCTTCAAGGTTAAGCAACGCTTGTCGGGGTCGGTCTGAGGATTGTTGACCATTTTCATATTCATATTCATATTCATTTATTTGCATTCTACAAGGTATTTACAAAAGATGTCATAAAAGGCTTACAGCTAAGAACCGTTGTAGACCCTGTTAGGGCACAGCAAAAGGTATTGTTCACTTAAAAATACAAAATAAATAATACTAACGAGATCATTTTTTCGTGTATCACAATTACAGGTAGGTAATTACACACTCAGCATATAGTACCTATTCTATAGTGTCAAATTATCTTCTTGACATATATCTATACAATTAAAATATTAAAGAAATATTAAAAACAAAATACATAAATTATATATTAAAGAATGTATGTATATATTTATATCAGTTATAGTTTATCATTTACGTATTCATTTGTATCATAATAGCACTTGTTTAAAAGAAATACTTTTAATTTATTAATAAAAATATTATACTTATTTATATTTCTAATTTCTTCTGGTAACTTATTATATATTTTTATCGACATAACGTAGGAGCTTGAGGAGTGAATTTTTAATCGGGATGTGGGTATATTTAATCTATTTTTATGTCTTAAGGTAAATTTGGTTTGTATATCTTCTCTTTTTGTGTAGAATTCCGGGTATTTACGTACAAATTTACAGAGCTCAAAGATGTAGAGGCACGGTAGGGTTAAAATTTTCAAGTCTTGAAAGTGTGGTTTACAGCTATCGGTTTGTTCGATGTTGACTAAAATTCTAATAAGTTTCTTTTGTAGGGTGAATAGAGTGGGTGCGTCTGTACTATTCCCCCATAATATGACACCGTATTTTAGCCATGCATAAGCATATGCGTAATATGTTACCAATGCAGTATTTTGGTCTGTCGTTTTTTTTAATTTCCCGAAAGGCGTATGAAAATTTAGATAATTTTGCTTTTAATTTTTGAATGTGCGTCTTCCAATTTATGTGTGTGTCTATATCTAAGCCTAATAGGGTGAATTTATTAACTGCTTCTAACTGATAATTTTTAAAACTGAAGTTAAGTGTAATAGGTTTTTTTTTGTCGTGGGTGATATGTCATTATTTTTGTTTTACTATAGTTTATTTCTAGGTTATGCTCCGTCATCCATTGAGTTGTAGTGTCAAGTATTGTATTGAGTTTATCGTAAAGGTTGGTACTAGTTTCGCATGAGGCAAGAATGGATATATCATCCGCAAACAAAACACAAGGTTCGCTGATATGCTTTGGGAGGTCGTTTATGTAAACTAAGAATAGGAAACAGCCTATTACACTGCCCTGTGGTATTGAAGCAGTGATTGGGATGTTTTCAGAACGAATCGATTCTATTTCGTTCGTTTTTTGGTTAAAAAATACCAATTCCACCAATTGCTCTCTATGCTGTAAATATGATGCGAACCATTCATGACATTTACCACGGATCCCTATTCCATATAGTTTATTTAGTAATATGTTGAATTGAACTTTGTCGTAAGCTTTTGTCATATCCAGCAGTAAGCCTATTGCATACTTTTTGGAGTTTATGGTATCGAGCGCTTTTTGAATGTATTTATAGACGGCCAGGATAGTGGATCGGTTTTTTCTGAAGCCATATTGACAGTTGTTAAATATATTGTATTTTTCACAAAAGGTGTAGACACGGTTGCACATGGCTTTTTCAAATATTTTTGATGCAGTTGGCAGGAGAGCGATGGGGCGGTAGTTGTTAGGGTCAGTTTTTGCGTTCTTCTTGTGAATAGGCTTTATTAGGGCTTTTTTCAAGAGGTTGGGGAAAGCGCCTTCCTCGAAAGATTGGTTCACCAGTTTATAGAATGGGAGAGTTAGTTCATCTGCACATTTTCTCAATAATGTAGGAGGAAGTTCGTCAACGCCATAGCTCGATTTATTTTTTAAGTTTCTTAATAATGCATTCACCTCATAGGGATCTGCTGGATTCAGGAAGATCGAATTCTCTGTTATAGACATTATGGGTGTCCCTTTTGGTGCACTGCCTGATGGGCTCACGCTAGTTTTCCCAAAACATACATACGGGTCGATCAACCTGTGCGATTGTTATTGCTTAACCTCGAGCTCCTCATTCAATCATTTTCCTTATTCAGTAAAAAATCGATTATTCTTTCACCGATGCGAGTTTCTCGAACGTTTTGGAGCGAAAAGTCGTATTACGATAATTGCATGCGATAATCTTAAGGCGATTATCGCATCTGCACGTTTACATTCGACCCAAAAACAAAAAACTCGGCTACGAGTATGTCATACGACAATCGTAAGGTAATAATTGCCCTGACTTTTGCTTAAACGATGGCAGAAATAGCAATGCGATATTTGCCTACGATTTCTCGACTCGTCTAAACACGATCTCGAATGACATTTTTTCAAGTTCATGCGAGTATCGTACAAATCGGTTGCAACCAAACCATGCGAGACTCGCCCTTCAAGGTCACGTGTCGTGAACTCAAAGTACGATTTTCTTGCTTTCAATTTCGTTCACACGGTGAAATTCAATATTCAAAGGCGAGGCGATTATCGCCCTTCCATGTACGATATCGTAATGATGTTTACATGATCACATTTTTTTTCTTACTTTCGAAAATCGTATGTTCGAGGTAAGAAATGGCGCTTAAATAGCTTCTGTGAAACTGTTATCTCAGTATATAAAATACGTCGTAAGAAGCTGAAGTTTGTCTATAAGGATTTCCCGAAGTTTTAACAGGAACGGGAAAAACGGAATATGCGCTTACGAAGCCGCGGGCAAAAGCCAGTATATAATTAATCAGTAACTACTAATGTGTACGGAGCTCTAGGTGCGCGAGTCCGACTCGCTCTTGACCAGTTTTTTTAAATATCGTTATCATACAGAAACACACAGGAAGCCCTCTTATCACAGGAACTCTGCTCAGTTTTTGCAGCGATGTGGCTACGTAGATAATATACATATTTATAGATTCGTGTTCACGGGCAGCCTGAGCTTTGCTTTATAACCAGCGAGCGGTCACCGAGGGCTGACGTCTCATTACAAGTCTGCCGAACCATACTTGTGAGAAGAACAAGATGTACAGCGCGCGTGTGTTGGCGTTCTTAGCAGTGCTCGTGGGATCGGCGCAGTCGTTCCCCTGGGGTAAGTAGAAGAGTCATGATGTACTATTTCTTGTTTCTTTATTTTGGGTTTAATCACAAATTAATAGCGCGAACCAGAATCAGTCCTAACAATTTTACTACCAAAATTATGAAATTCTGGTTATGTTTTCTTTCTTTAGATATTTTTAATCTATTACTTTAGTATTATTAAAAAACCGACCAGTTGCGAGTCGGACTCTCACAGGAAAGGTTCCGTACGGTAAACCGACAAAAACACTTTTCTTTTAAAATTCCTCTCTTTAATTTTTAATTTAATTTAATTTTTATTATCTGTAGTAATAGAGACAATAGAAATACACAATGTATGAAAATTTCAACTATGTTGGTACCTATTATGGTTCTTGAGATACAGCCCGCTGACAGACGGACGGACAGACGGAGGGACGGACAACGGAAGCTTAGTGATAGGGTTCCGTTGGTTACTCTTCAGGTACGGAACCCTAAAAATATTGACGTTTAAAATAGCTATCCGTAAGTTAGAATCGTTTTCGTTCCATCGATAGGCAGGTAGGTTATTTGGTTTAGTATTCTATGAAAAGCGAACATAAAATCATGTTGAATTTAGATGATATGCAACAAAAAGGTTTTGGTCACTGACCGCACCGATGTGTTCAGGAACACTGTTATTTTTCAACCGCTGAGTTTGTCCCTTAATCCGGAACCAGAACTTCATAGTGCGTGTCGCTTCAGTGAAGCCGCGAACAGATTTGAGAAGGTCCCTCAAAGTGCCAAGTTTTTTTATTAGTTTTTAAACGATGAGTACGCACTTTAAATCACTGTAGGTACAAAGACGGACTGTACGTTTGACTTGAGAGGAAATGCGGGCGGATAGACTTTGTATGGAAAAAGTCATAAATTAATTCGACGTTTGGCTCTCGCCTGTTTCCTTCGCCAATATTGGACCGGTTTAAAAGATATTTCACAAACTGACAATTCTATTTTCATTAATTACCTATTGCCAAAATTATACACTCTAGGGCTCTGTTCACAGCGGTATATCGGACAATTTTAAGCACTTTTTGAGGGTTCTAGTGCTTACACGGTTAATATATCGTCAAAAAGGAAAACGTGAGGACACACTATATGTCTTTTTTATTTAGTTTATGAAATATATTTTAAAGCGGCCCAATATAGGAGGAGGAAACAGGCGAGAGCCAAACCTCGAATTATGACTTTTTAGATACAAAAAGGCTTACTTATTACAATCTGACTGTATTTTTTGCGTAAAATAGCCAATTTTGGCTTTCTTATTCTTAGAAACTGAAAAATTTAGACAATTTTGGCTTATTAATTGGCTAGTCGAGAATAGTTCCCAAGTAGCAAAATATGGTCCTGTAAATATCCTAAGAGCACATATTTTCAAGTCCTATAGAAATCCTACAAACGTTTATAGAACCGCATTCGGTACCAATCAAAGTAAAAAGCTATGTCCACCGATACAAATGTGACATCAGGCATCTCCTGATTCTTATTCCTGATCTTAAAATTTATGGTCTTCCTTTTTTATTTCTGACACTATGTTATTTAGCAAAAAATTATCCATATGATGAAGCCTTTCGATCGGTATGATAATTCTACAGGGTATTTTTTTTTTCTTGTAGCGGGTTCGATTCCCGGTTCAACTATGTAATTATTAAAAAATCTGTGAATGCAGTTTAAATTCTTTCTAAATTAAAATAATCGTCTTCTTTCAGTAAAATGTTCTAGCCGTGGGACGCCCTGTATATCGGATGAATTTGGAATTATTTAGTTTTATGCATATTAACTCGATGCCCGAATTATTTCACTCAATGTGTACTTCCTGAAAAGTTAATGAGTAATCTATTACTAATATAATATTATATAAAGCTGAGGAGATTGTTTGTTTACTTGAAAGCGCTAATCTCAGGATCTCAGGGTCCGATTTGAAAAATTCTTTCAGTGATAGATAGCCCATCATTTATCGAGGAAGGCTATAGGCTATATATCATCACGCTAAGACTCATAACAGTGGTGCAGTATTGAAAATAGTGACGCAGACGAAGTTGCGCGGGTCAACTAGTCTATAGGTATTAATATACTACTCTGTCAAGAAAGTACCGGGAAAAGATCAATAATACACAAAATGTCTGTTATTCATCCAAATTTATTTTATCACCTTCAAAGTATGCTCCTTTAGAAACGATACACTTGTGCCAACGAATAATCTATTCATCAAAACATTTTTTAAACGCTGCTTCCGGAATTGAGTTCAGTTCTCGCCGCGAATTCTCCTTTATGTGTTCTATCGATTGAAAACAGGTGCCACACACACAGCTTGTTGACTAGTTTGCGTGTCAAACTCGTAAACCCACGTCTCGTCACCAGTAACAATGCGTTTCATGAATGTTGGGTCCGAACTGACTCGTTCTAGCATGTCCTCAGCGACTTTCATGCGATTGAGTTTTTGGAGAAAATTCAGATCTTTTGGGACTAGCCGAGCAGCAACATGTTTCATACCCAAATGATTAGTTTAAATGGTACGGATCGACTCGTGAGATACAGAAAGTTCGGCGGCTATCTCTCTCAGAGTTGAATGGGGATTTTCAGTCACTATTTCCTTCACTTTTGCGATGTTAACTTCAGTTGCAGACGTTGACGGCCTACCAGAGCGAGGCAAATCTTCCATCACATCTCGACCGCTTTTGAACGCTTTGAACCACTCATAAGCACGAGTTTTTGATAAAATCGATTCACCGTAAGCCTTCTGTAACATTTTCAGTGACTCCGAACACGAAATTCCATTGGCGATGCGAAATTTAAGACAAACTCTTTGTTCGATATTTTTGTCCATTATGAAATTCGCAATACACACTATATATGATATTACTAAAACCAGCACTGTATTTAATATAAATAACAGATGCAACTCAAACTCCGCGCCAAAATGGAAAACAGTTGTGCCAATCTAACAACTACAAAAAAACAAAAATTTGAATTTGGAACCATAAACAAATCATCCATTCCCGATACTTTTTTGACTGAATGTATAAAGCTGAAGAGTTTGTTTGTTTGCTTGAATGCGCCAATCTCAGGAACTACTGGGCCGATTTGAAAAATTCTTTCAACGTTAGATAACTCATTTATCGAGAAAGGCTATAGGTTATATATCATCACACTAAGACCAATAGGAGCGGAGCAGACGAAGTTGTGCGGTTCGACTAGTGTGTTAATATAGCAATCCCGCCATACGAATCCTCTCTGTCGTGCGTAAAAATATTATACTGATTAAAATTAAGACACACCTGTTCTCCCAACTAATGTTCACCTATTAATGCTATAATTATTTACCTTTACTTGTCACAATAAACATTTGACCTCCTCTAATTTCGGTTTCAAGCTCTGTGTATTCCACTGTATTATTTTTAAATTAATACCTATCTTTATGTAAACAAGCCATATAATGCGTAAATAACTGTGCTTACAACATCTGTCTCCTTAACTAAGTTCACAATATACTGAAAACATTCTTGAAATATTAGGTATATTAAATGCTAATTTAACTTTAACGTCAAAACTACAGTGAGATACAGAAGCTTTAATTCTTTATTGTACACCAAAACAGCTTATTCAAAATACAGTAATGAAAGTTCATGTACAGAGGCGAGCTTAACTCAGAAATGAGTTTTCTCCCAGCAAACCTTTGAGTGATAGAGAAAGATGACAATGGAGGGTAGGATCCAGTGCACATAATTACATTTATTTAATTACTTTTTATTATATATATATAGATTAAAACATAAACCTACATACATAACTATAAATATTCATACACATACATATATACATATATTATGTCAAAAGCGAAAGGAAATGCTCTTTAACTTTCCTCTTGAAGACATCAAGAGAAGGGCTGTCGCGTATGGAGTGTGGGAGCGAGTTCCAGAGACGTACTGCAGTAACAGAGAAAGAGCCACCATATCGACTAGAAGTGTGACGCGGGGTACGAAGGAGAAGAGAAGTGGCAGTTCGACATGATTTGCCCCTCGGGACGAGGTACTCAAAGCGTTCACGAAGGTATTGAGGAGAATTGGGATTGTGAAGGATAGTATAGAGAAGGGATAAGATATGGGTATCTCGCCGACGCCGAATCGGCAGCCACTTCAATCTGGTCCGAAATTCCGACACGTGGTCGTATTTCTGGATACCAAAAATAAACCGAATGCACAAGTTCTGCAGTCGCTCGAGTTTGTTCAGGAGTACCTCTGTAGCATCTAGGAAACAGACATCCGCGTAGTCTATAAGTGGTAAAAGAAGCGATTGAGCAAGACTGACCTTTGTGTGAAATGGTAAGAATTTTTGAAGACGTTTAAGAGACTGAAAAGTGTAGAATACCTTCTTACTAACATCAGCAATTTGAACCTCCCAAGAGAGGTTAGTATCAACAGGACGCCTAGATTTTTAGCGCTTTTAGAGTATAAAATTGGCACTGAATCATACACTACTGGTGGCAGAGACTGGTGATCCAATAGGCTGAGCATGTATCTGCCACCCACAATAAGCGCTTGAGATTTAGTTGGGTTAAGCAAAAGTCCAAAAGATTTAGCCCACTTGTTGATATTTTCAAGGTCATCGTTGATGGCAGCCACAGCCGCAGCCAGTTCGCCTACTTTAAAATGTCGATAAAGCTGCAAGTCGTCTGCATAGAGATGAAAGTTAGAAGTAAGGACCTTAGTGATAGCGTTTATAAATACTGAGAAGAGAAGAGGAGAGAGGACGCCACCTTGAGGAACACCCGCAGCCAATTCACACCACTCAGAGGAATCCCCATCAGATCGAACAGACTGCGAGCGACCCCGAAGATAAGATTTAAACCACTCAATTACTGGTACGGAGACATTGAGGGAGGAAAGGATACCCAAGAAAATGTCAAAGTCAACTGAGTTAAAAGCACTGCTGAAGTCCAGTAGAACCAATACTGTTAGACATTTGTTCTCCATAGCCAGCCTAATGTCATCAGTAATTTTGACTAAGGTTGTTACAGTGCTATGGCCAGGTCTGAAACCAGATTGGTAAGGACTTAGCAATGAATTAGAGGACAGATAATAAGACAGTTGCTTCTGAACAATACTCTCGAGGACTTTGGAGAGGACTGGAAGGATGGATATTGGACGGAACTGGGATGATGTGGAGGTCTGGTAGGCAGCCGCTCCACGTAAAACACTGGTATTCAGCTGAATCTGGTTTGACTGGAAGCCGACCCCAATACAGTTGGGAAAAGGCTAGGCAGATGATGAGAACGTGAGCTCTCTTCCAGGCTGAAGGAAAGGAACTAGTAAAGAGAGAAAAATTCACTATATGGGTTATGACAGGAAGTATTTCATTCAAAATAGGTACGAACATTTGGAGCTGGAGACCATCGTCACCTACCGCCTTAGTAGAGATGGATAGGATACATTTCTCAATGTCAAGTTCAGTAATTGGGTGGAACGAGAACGAAGTATTTGTAGGCAAAGTAAAAATAGAAAGATCATGGAGAGAGGAAGATTTAGCAAGAGTATCGAGTGTAATAGGTGACTTAGAAAAGTGCGCATTAAGTGCATTGAGGTCCATTTTATCTGGGGAACTCTTGCTAGGTGATTTACCAATGCCAAGAGACTTTAAAAATTGCCATACTTGTGTTGGATTAAAGTTTTCAATTGAGTTGTGAATGTGGCGCCTTTTTGCATTCCTACACAAACGACCACAGCGATTACGCAACTTCTTATAATGATCCCAGTTTTCCTCAGTGGGCCGCCTCCTGTACCGCCGCTTGGCCTTGTCACGCTTGGCCATATGGTTTTTTATTACTGGGGATAACCATGGCGCAGGAAGGTGCTTCACTTTCACCTTTTTCAAGGGAGCATGTGTCTCGTACAACTCCAACATAGATCTGCTGAAAACTGACACCATAGTATCTACATCCCCATAGTTGAACACAGAAGACCAGTCAATGCCACCAGCGTCGGCTCTTAAACGCTCCAAATTAATGTTTTTAAAACTACGAAGAATGAGAAATTTGGCCTTGCGTTTAGGAGGTCGAATCTTATAAGACAGATAGATGAGATCATGGTAGGAAAAGGGAGCAGGAAGCTGTCCATGTGTGGCTACTTTGTTAGGATCAGAAACTAGAATGAGATCTAAGAGAGAAGGAGTTGAGTGAGGAGCCCTGTGAGTAGCACTGAGTGGAAGAGCGTGCATATTGACAGAAGAGACAAGTGACTGGAGTTTACGGCTGCGCGAGTCCCCCTTCAGCAGACAGGTATTGAAGTCTCCGAGAATAAGCGTGTGGTCATAAAGTGGGGAAAGATTTTCTAATTTCGTTTCAAATGAGGAAAAATAGTCGATTTGACAGGAGGGACTGTAATAGACGCCCAAAAGTAACTTAGTATGCTGAAAGTCTATTTCAAGAAGTAAGTGTTCAGCAAACTTTGAGTAGACACTCGGAGACTGGTCTACAATGTTGTAGGTGATGTCACCACGGAGATAAATAGCAACCCCTCCACATCCCTTGCCCGTTCTATTATTACGCACGATTTTGTATCCGGGCAGAGAATACTGTGTGGAAGGAAGTGCAGGCTTCAAAAAAGTTTCGGAAACAAGGACAGCATGAACAAGGTCTGAGTCAAAAGAAGATAGTAAATCAGAGTAGTGAGCAGGAACGCTTTGAGCATTTATGTGGACAACATTAAAGAATTTGCGACAGTTGGAGAAAGTAGAAGACAAGTGGTCTCGAAGAGTCAGAGAAATGTCGTCGCTAAAAGCACTGGCAAAACTCTGATCCGACGCACAAGAGGATGAACACGAAAAGAAACTGTCGTCAACGAAATCATTTGACATAATAAGCTTTAAATATAAATATATAAATATAAAAAATTATAAGCAATAAAAAAAAACTAGACTATTTTAACTCAAAAAAATAAAAATAAAATATTTTCAGTACTCTAACCTCGATGCACTCGCCAGTTACATTAAATTATATTAACAAATGCTGAAAAGCCAGTAGGCCAAAGTGAAAGTAACATGAACAGTCTGTGTTTCCGAACGAAACTTAATGAACTGACATTGACAGAGCCAACAACATGACAACATACAGCAAAACAAAACAAAAAAATAAATAAAATAAAGATCGAGTGACCGACATACAAAAAATAATCATAATTATCTAGGTACACAAAGGAAATAGAAAAGTGGTGAAGTAGTACCATCATTTTGCTGGCTTGCGAGTTCTCTTCTCGGGTACTTGCTTCGATGATACGGCTGAGGATTCTGCAACGGGGAACGTAGCTACAACCTCTCGATACTCCGAAGCAGACTCAATCTTGCGTCGCGTACTATCGGAGACCTGGATGACAATCTTCCCTTCAGACGTCCAACACTTGTTAACCCCGTAGTACTTTCGAGCGTTCAAAAAAACCTCGTGCCTGGGTTTAGTGAGGAACTCCGATAGCGTCAGACCAGACCCTTTTAATTTGGTCTTATTTCGCCATACTTCATTCCGTACCATGCGACTTTCAAAACGTACCAGGAGAGGACGAGGCTTGCTGGTGTTACTTCCAAGGCGGTGACAAGCTGTTACGTCTTTCAAGATTACATTTTTCATTTCCAGACGCTCGGACAGTATTTGTAAGAGATTAGCGCTGGGATCAGACTCTTTCTCCTCAGATAAACCATGTAGTAGGAGAACCTTACCACGGGATGC
This sequence comes from Lacanobia oleracea, assembly GCA_950371165.1. Classification (NCBI taxonomy): domain Eukaryota; kingdom Metazoa; phylum Arthropoda; class Insecta; order Lepidoptera; family Noctuidae; genus Lacanobia; species Lacanobia oleracea. Next base: position 17,962,879 of record OX493411.1, on the reverse strand, counting down.
CATCTCATGTCTATCCAGCCCCACCACAAGCAACTCCATCTGGGCCTTTAGTGCAGTCAAGGTTTTCCACACCAAGCCCTTGAAGTCTGTGAAGTCCTTGGAAAGGCTGGCAATAGACTTGTGCGGTGCCTCACCGCTGGCATTCTTCAAGTCTTCTTCATATTGAGTCATTCTTGAAGCAAATGTTGAAGAAAGTTCCTCTACAGAGCTTGACAATTTGGCATATAGGTCCATGGTATTGTAGTGCAGTGCTGGCAGTGTAGAGCAGTGTTGTGCAGGAGAGTTGATTAACTGACCGAGTGCACCAGAGGTTAATGTACTACTTTATATTCTTTTTTTCATTTAAAAACTGTTTATAATATTTTATTTTATTAAAAATTTAAGAGTGCAAAAAATTATTGTGCATTAATAATTGGGACTACCCACATATTTCAATTTCAAGCTTCTTTCAAATCCTGTACTAGTTTTTTTAAATCTATGTTTCGCGATGCAGGCTCATCTTTATTTTCATTTGTTTCCTGTTACATTGGCAATTCTTCCACGTAATTTTGCCCATAATCTCTCTGATTTGTCTTTTTTTTTTTATTACTTTTCCTTGATGCCTTCTCCAAAATGACAGATTTTGTTGATTTTCCTCTTTCTAATGGTTTATGTTTAACTTATCACCAGATGTAGTAACATATAACAGACAGAAATAGTAAATTATCACCAAAATTAAACCCGCATTTTAATGTAAACTTATCACCAAAGTTTTGACATCTCGATATCCTATTTAAGCAAATTGACTCAAACAAAATCATAGTTAACCCAAAAATAGTTAATGAAAACCAAATTATTAACCACATTTTAATTTAAAATGACTAGCAGTGTACTTGCCTTGCGGTGCGGTGGGAGGGGATTGCAAGCCGGAGACATAACTTAGCGCTTATTACTCGTACACTACCAACAAACAACAACAATGTTCAAAAATCACTACCTTTCTGTTTGATCGTTTTCACTCGGTTCCTATGCTTTTTATTTATTTGTCACATAATTATAATTGTATATACTTATCTATTATGTATTTATTTATATAAATCGTACACCTAAGACTACCTGCAGTACTGTCTTTCCGTTATCTTTGAAATCCATCCAAAGTTTGTCTTGCGAATATCACTTTTAGCGATAAGGCCGCCCATTGTGTCACCCTATGTAATGTTTTCTTCATCTATCTTTTCTGTAACTTATATGGTTTACATAATTAAGAGTATTCTATTCTATTCTACCCAATCTATCGGTCCCGATCTGCAGGGACAGCGTGATGTAATAAGAAACAGGAGCTAGGACCCTGCATCGCGCGATCGGGTTGTCCCGATCTCTCAGTGGCGGCGTAGGGTAGACTGGCGCCCTGGGCGGTTTTGTATTGGGAGATTTCCGATTGATTATTTGACTAAAATATTCGATCACATTATCAAAACTGACTTCTCTGTCTCTTTCAATTGTTAAAATCGAGTTGTTTCGCGCAGTATACGATCAGACTAAGCGCAACCTGAATTAATTATTTTAGGGAATTAGAAATTATATTAAAAAAAAATGTGTAGTTGCGATGTGTTGATATTAGTAAGTAAGTAGTTAGGTACAAAAGTAGGTAGTTTTTTATCGATTATGTCTTTAAAGAGGGAGATTTTGTGCGCCTTCTTTGGATGTACGAGTGAGTTGTTGTTGTCACCTCGCTGCCGTGGTATAACTAAAATGCCGTTATCCGACATTTGGTCGATTTCTTACTTTTTATGATATATTAATGATTAAAAAATATCTATCGTCGATATCTGTGTTTGCGAACTTCCAAAGCTATCCAACACCTTAGTAGCCACGGCAGTTTGGTGCTTAGCGTTGGCACCCGGTGCAGACCAGCCCCCTCCACCCCCACTTTACGCCGCCACAGACGTGACGCATTCATATTGAGATCGGGAGTGATTTCTAGGGCAGTGTAATAATCGGCTCCCTGCCGCAGGGACAGGGTGACCTGGAAATCGGGCCCGATGAATCGGGTAGTGTAATAAGCGTTTTAGCGCTAATATGGCATCATAATACTTCGTTTGGTAATAAGCCTACATTTTAAGGTGGTAATTTAACCCCCTTTTTAACACGCTCAGCGCCGGTGTATTCTTAATGATACACCATGTAGGGTGTTTTGTCACAGGCCAGTGTATCCTTAATGATACACCACACTGCCCCGTCTTTGGAGGCCGGTGTATCCCTCAGTATACACCGTTTCATACATTTTAGTAAGGCGTTCAAAAGCGTTGGCCCTGGAGAATATGTCTGTGTTATTGGGGTGTAAATATTTAAAAAAATGAAGAAAATATGGCTAAAAAAACACAAAAGTTTATAGATTTGTTTTTATTATTGAGAAAACTGAAAAAGCTTATTCTAAACATTAATTTATAATGACTGTTAATAGTAAAAGTAGGTATTTGTAAATTTAGTTCACATCACAAATTATTTTGAAAAAAACATGCATTTTTTTTCATTTTATGGGTGTGCTTTATTGAAGCAGTTTCGACAGAAGAAGAATTTACAAATAATGCAAATAGTTTTTACTTGAGATGCATATTTCCTTTTACCATCAATTATTGTGCCCTTTTTACCATAAATTTCATAACAACCCTTACAACGGTCTCTCTTTGATTTTGGCGGGTTTCCGGAAATATGGTCTATAAGTTTGTGTGTTTTTGAGCTTGAGTTTCTTCTCTCTACGTGTTCTGGCGCGATACTTATTACACGCGTCTTGTATTTATCTATCATCTGTTCAAAGACTTTCTCTCGAAACTCAGTGATACTCAGTTTGCTGAGCCTGCTATATTTGGAGTACAAATAATAGGTGTTCACGAGGCTTGTACCCCAGATCAATTCATAGAGGAAAATAATCATTTTTGCAAAAGAAAACGTTCTACGTTCCCGGGCTAGTGTATCATAAATCATACACCTCAAAAAAAGGGGGTAAATTAAAAGAAAAAAAAAAGAAAACTCAAGGATTGTAAGTTTCTCACCGCTCACACTATCAGATTTTTTTGATAATCTTCTTTTCATTTCATTTATTCAATTCAATAACAATTTGCATTGTGTCTGAATGTGTTACAAAACAATGAACAGAAAAACAGTTAAGTAAACAATTAAGAAAAGATCAAATCGATTAATTAAAATACTGAAAAGAAAAACATCGTCTCAATTAAAAGAATATAAATCAAATGACATAGTGCCATGACATGAGGACCGCTGATGTTGCATCCGCGCCGATATTTATTAATTACTAGCTGACCCGGCAAACGTTGTTTTGCCCCATAAATAAACACAAAAAAATCGTAAAAATTGGTCAAGTTCGATAACAAACACTGTGATCCGGGATTATTATACACTAGCTGACCCGGCAAACGTTGTTTTGCCATATAAATAAACACAAAATTTAAAAAATCGGTCAAGCTATTTCGGAGGTGTTCAATAACAAACACTGTTATCCGAGATTTTTATACATTAGAAGATTAGAAAAAGATAGACAGTTGTTGCACGCATCTTCCTTTGAATGTATATCGTCTATAGTAAAATGATGTCGCTAGGTAAGATCGCTTAGACAAGATATTATCATATCAGCCGAAAGACATTCACTGCTGGACAAAGGCCTCCCTCAAGCGGCGCCACAACGACTACGACGGGCTTTTCAGTCCGATAGACCATCTGTTCTGCGAGCAATGTGCCCTGCCCACTGTCACTTTAGTTTGGCGATCCTTCGGGCTATCGGTAACCTTGGTTGTTTACGAATATCATCATTCCTGATTCGATCACGCAGGGAAACTCCTAGCATTGCCCTCTCCATTGCTCTTTGTGTGACTTTAAGCCTTCTGATGAGGCCCATTGTGAGCGACCAGCAATCATTGTGGCATGAGATATACGAACAGTCAACTTCTAGCATTGCTTGACCCCTTAGAATGCAAGGCATTGGCTGTATCACCTCTTCTATTCAGAACACCGACCAAAGTCATTTTTCGTAATAAGAAACGTTTTAATGATAACGCTTTTCTATACACGATGTTGAAAAAAATTGTTAGGGTTGTTAACACGCTATAGAGCTATATAAAGTTGAAATGGGAAACTCTATCTAGAAAAAATATTACCCCCGCAACGGGGAGAGTACAGTTGAAATTCCGTTGTCCGCACTTTGATTCCTATTCGCGTCGTTGTGCTTAAGAGTCCTGGCTAGGTTAGCCAGCGAAGCTACGCACATAAGTTTTGCTGAGCGCTCTCATCGTTCCGAGGATTTTTGCTCGTCGGGTAGCAAAGGCCTCATTTCCAGAATGAAGTCAGCGACTGATTTGTCAGTATCGAAGCAACCCCTGTACCTCTGTCTGTGGGCTGTCTATGGCAACTATCATCATCATCATCATCATTTCAGCCAATTGCCGTTCACTGCTGATTATATGCCTCCCTAAAAGCGCCAACCATCTCGGTCTTCGGTCTCGGTCCGCGTCCATCCGCTGCCAGCCACCTTTTTTAAATCATCAATCGATCGTGCCGCAGTGCCTTCGTAGAAAAAATCTTTCTAGGGGGTAGTGACCCGTAATTATACCTATTCCTTCTCATCTTTACTCGGAGGGTATTTCTACTTGGGTTGAGAAGTCGCTTAGTTAGTCGCATGTACAGGTTTAACATTGCCATTTTTGACTACCTGTAATTTGTAGCCCGTGATCATTTGTTGTCTTGAAGTTCAGTTGATCTCTAGCAAATTCATGTACAAATCAGTGAGAAAGGTAAGAGGAGAAGTGGGTACAGGTCCAGTAGCATCGTATCGGAAACTTTCTTCGCGAGTTCATGATCCACTGGAGGGTGAAACCCGTAACGGATATTTTTTGGCCCTGAGCTGTTGCTTCACTGGGCATTGTACAGTTTGTAGCCACGCCAGCCGAAATCTTATTTCAGCTACTATGACAGTTTGTTGGATACGTGTGACTTTCAACCGAGTGCCTTTGCAAAGTTTTTAGAAATTAAATATTTTAACAGAAATCATAAAATTTAATCGGATGTTATCTAACATTTCCTTCCTTTGCGTTTTCATGGAAATAATTTCCTTATTTTTCCCAAAAAATTGTGAATATTATCCGTATTGATGGTCTGCTTGGTCGGTAGGTTCCCCGTTCACAGAAGTAATGAATTAATGCTGAAACAACATTGGCTATCTTCTAAAATAACGTAATCATCTCTTGATTGTTGTGTAATTTTTTATATTTTTTTACAATATTCGTAAAACAATGCGCATTTGAGTGGTCTTCTTATATCATGTTCGCATTTTTCTTCTTCTCCATCGTTCCTTCACTGCTGAGGATCGCAACTACACATGCTGCCTTAAACAGCCTTCTTTATGGCGTTGGGCCAAAAAAAAAGGGCATATTTTAGCATATTTGATCTTTAGTATGCTGATATTATTTTATGTTATATGAATGGTGCTATTCCTCAAACTACAAAGATAAGAAACTACTTGATGAATCATGTTAATTTATTTCGAATCAGGAACGCAAATCGCAACAATTTAAGTTTTTAGAAAACAGTTACACATCCAATTAACCAATCTAATTCAACTCTTTTCGCGACTCCTCTATCATGGGACTTCGCCAGCTGTTCACGGGTAATATAAAGTGACCCCTGGCCCAAGGCCCGTAAATATTAATTTTTGAGCAACTCAAGTTAAGCTTAGCAAATGTAAGCGCACTCAAGATCAAACGCATAACGCCATCTAAGGAATCTGAAGTTGAATTGTCTAAATATTAGTTCGGAGTATGTTTTATTTTCATTAATAGGAATTCATTCAGACCGATATTTTCAAGGTATTAAAAGAATAACTTTTATAAGACGTTTTAAAAGTACCACTAATAACTAAAAAAAACTTTTTAACAAAAAAATAAAACCGACTTCCAAAAACTAAACACTACAAAGTAAAAAATAACTTTAATTTCGGAAGACGGTGTTTTTGGTTTTTTCGTTTTTGAACACCGACTTCCGAAATTAAAGTTTTGTTAAAAAGTTTTTTTTATTTTTCATTTTTTAATGGAACGCAGGTACCACTAAAAGTGAAACCACAAACTCAGCGTGCCGGCGTGATGTTATGTTATGAACTGGTTTAAACAATCAACAGACATGCGATTTCAGAAATCCCGATCCATTTGCTATCATTTATTGAAGAGTTCCGTTGCCTACCTCCGAAGTTCTTCATCAGATCTTCACCAAATTTAAATGAGACCAGTCCGAGAAAATACTCTTCCAAAAAAAAAAAGAATCATCCAAATCAGTTAACAATTGGCGAAAATATCGCTGATCAAATATTTTTCATGGGATCCCATCATCAGATCCTGACTTATACCTTCCAACATCAGCTCAGCAACATGAGATGATGATTACCAGGCACAAATATCTGAATTGCGTTAGAAAGTTTATGAAAAACAGTGTATGTGCTTATAAAATTAGAGGGTTTCCCTCGATTTTCATGGGATCCCATCATCAGATTCTAACTTGGTGATAATGGGACCACCTCAGGAGTATAGGCTTCTGAATAAAAAATATTTTTTTAAATCGGTACAGAATTGGCGGAGAAATCGGTGAACATAAATAAAAAAAAAGATACATACAACCGAACATAGAACCGCCTCCTTTTTGAAGAAGTCGGTTAAAAATATGTTTTGATGTAATGCTCATGCTGTCTTGAGTACTGTTTGGGTCAATAGATGGCATTACGTGTATCTGCATTACGTTATGTTGATTTTTGAAAAACAAAAGGTAATATAACTTTTTGCAGATACTTACATAAATAACATCGGCTATTTCAAACATACGTCAACAGCTTTCATAGACCATCGGTTTAGAGACTGCCTTTCTAACGACGTGGTGTGGGTTCGAATCCAAACATTTATGATTATTTTTTAATTTTGTACATTTTTTTAAATTATTCATTTCCTTTCTTTTTTATTTTAGCTAATATTTTATTATTGTATTTTTTTGGCGTTTATCTGTGCCAAAATATAGTGGCCCACATGTTAAATGACAATTTTAACAGAACGCATCACGTTCAAAAGTACAAAACCATGGTAGATAACTTTTACACATAAACCGGATAGGAATTGTGGCAATTTACATGAAATCAACATCTATTATCTTAATATATAAAACAAAGTCGGGTTTGTTCGAACACTTATAACTCAAGAACGGCTGGACCGATTTTCATGATTTTAGTGTTTTTGGATTAGTCTTTATCCGGAATAGCATAGGTTCGATCCCCGGCCAGTAACAGCTATTATTTTTGTGTTTATTTTATTTTTTAAACTGTATTTTTACACCATAATTTTGTAAAAAACATAATAAAATGATGTGCTTTGGAGGATGAGTAATATTCAAAAATGTCTGTTATAACGACTGGCTCATGGTTCGATCCCCGGCCAGCAACAGCTATTATTTTTGTATTTATTTTATCTTTTTAACTGTATTTTTACACCATAATTTTGTAAAAAACATAACTAAATGGGTTTTTGCGTACTTAAAATAATATTTAAGTTTATAATCCACATTTTTTCCAAACCGCTTAGTGAGGAATTGATTAAAGAAGCCACGACATTTCCATGCTCCGGCATGGCTAAAATTTGTTCAATTTCCAGTGAAGTAACAGCTCAGGGCCAAAAATTATCCGTTGCGGGTGGCACCCTTCAGTGGATCATGGGAAACTATAGATCCCCAAGCAATGACGCCAGAGACAAACTCGCGAAGAGATTTTCCGAAATGATACTGATAGACCGGTACCCACTTCTCCTCTTAACTTTCACACTGATTCGTACATGAATTTGTTAGAGATCGACTGAACTTCAAGACAACAAATAATCACGGGCTACAAATCTTCTCAACCCAAGTCGAAATACCTCCCGAATAATAATAGGTATAATTCCGGGTCATTGCCCCCTAGAAAAATATATTTTCAATATAGGTACTGCGGCACGATGGATCGATTATTTAAAAAAGGTGGATGGCAGCGAATGGACGCGGACTGCACAAGACCGGGATGGTTGGCTCTTTTTGGGAGGCTTACATTCAACAGTGGACGCCAATTGGCTGAAATGATGATGATGATAGTTCCTATAGACAGCCCAATGTACAGAGGTTGTTCGATACCGAGAAATCAGTCGCCGACTTCGTTCTGGAAATGAGATCTTTGCTACCCGACGTGCAAACATCCTCGGAACTACGAGGGCGCTTAGTGAAACCTATATGCGTAGCTTCGCTGGCTAACCTTGCCCAAGCACAACGGAGCGAATGGGAGTCTAAGTGCGGATAACGGAATCTCAACTGTACTCTTTCCGTTGCCAAGGTATTCTTTCCTTCTGGATAGAGTTTCCCATTTCAACTTTATGTAGCTCAACCGCGTGTTTTAACAACTCCAGCAAATTTCTTCAACATCGTATATAGAAATGCGTTATCATTAAAACGATTCTCATTACGAAAACTTACTAAGGTTGTCCAGCGTTTGGAACAGAAGACGTGATACAGACTTCCAAGCTAAGGAATCAAGCAAGGCTAGATGTTTATTGTTCGTATATCTTATCTCACAATGGTTGCTGGTCGCTCACAATGGGCCTCATCAGAAGGCTTAAAATCACTCAAAGGGCAATAGAGAGGGCAATGCTTGGAGTTTCCTTGCGTGATCGAATCAGGAATAATGATATTCGTTCTAACCAAGGTTGCCGGACGAACCAAGGTTACCGACACAGCCCGAAGGATCGCCAAACTAAAGTGGCAGTGGGCAAGGCATATTGCTCGCAGAACAATGTCGATGTCGATGGGATCTCAAAGTTCTGGAGTGACGACCGCGTATCGGAAGACGCAACGTTGAAAAGCCTCCCGGTCGTTGTGGCGACGCTTGGGGGAGGCCTTTATCCAGCAGTAGAGGTCTGTCGGCTGATATGATGATACCTTATCTTAGCGATCTTACCTAGCGACATCATACTGTACGTCATACACACAAACGAAGTCACGTGCAACAGCTATCTATCTTTTTCTAATCTTCTAATGTATAGAAATCTCGGGTCACAGTGTTCGTTATCGAGCTCCTCCGAAATGGCTTGACCGATTTTTATGAAATGTTTGTGTTTATTTATATGGCAAAACAACGTTTGCCGGGTCAGCTAGTTACATAATAATGCAGATACCCATAATGCTATCTATTGATCTCAAGACAGCATGAGCTTTACATCAAAACATATTTTATAGTTATTAGTGGTACTTTTAAGACGTCTGAAAAAAGGGATTCTTTTAATACCTTTAAAATTACTATTAATAAAAATAAAACAAACTCAGAACTAATATTCGACAGTTCAACTTCAGATTCCATAGATGGCGTTATGTATTTGATCTCATTTTTTTAAATCGTCAACAGGCGTCCGCTTACATTTGCTAAGCCTAACTTGAGTTGCTCAAAAATGAATCTTTACGGGTCTAGGGCCTGGAATCACGTCATACCACCCGCGAGCAGCTGGTGAAGTCCTATGTTAGAAGAGTATGGTAAAAGAGTTGAATTAGATTGGTTAATCGGATGTCTAACTGGGTTTTAAAAACTTAAATCGTTTCGATTTACGTTCCCGATTCGAAATAAATTGAGAATTAACTTGATTCATCAAGTAGTTTCTTAACTTAGTAGTTTGAAGAATAGCACCATTCATATAGCGCAAAATAATATTAGCATAGGGACTAAAGATCAAATATGGCCCGACGCCGTTAAGAAGGCAAATAAAGGCAGTGCTGCCAATGCTGTAGATCCCCAGGCAATGACGCCAGAGACGAACTTTGCGAAGAGAGTTTCCGAGACGGTACTGCTGGACCTGTACCCACTTTTCCTCTAACCTTTCTCACTGATTCGTACATGAATTTGCCAAAGATCAACTGAACTTCAAGACAACAAATGGTCACCGTCTACAAATTACAGTGCTGCCTATACATGTGACTAACTAAGCGACTTCTCAACCCAAGTAGACATACCCTCCGAATAATAATAGGTATAATTACGGGTCATTTTCCCGTAAAAAAATATCTTTTTAACATATGCACTGCGGCACGATGGATCGATGATTTAAAAAAGGTGGCTGGCAGTGGATGGACGTGGACTGCACAAGACCGGGATGGTTGGCGCTTTGTGGGAAGCTTACATTTAACAGTGGACGGCAGTTGGCTGAAATGATGATGATGATGGTAGTCACCATAGACAGCTCAATGTACAGAGGTTGCTTCGATACCGAGAAATCAGTAGCCCAGTTCATTCTGAAAATGAGGCCTTTGCTGCCCGACGTGCAAAAATCTCCGGAAAGATGAGGACACTCAGCGAAACCTATATGTGTAGCTTCGCTGGCTAACCTGGCCAGGACTCCTAAGCACAATGGCGCAAATAGAAGTCTAAGTGCGGGGTGGGGTGGAGTTTAAGTGGGGGGTGGGGGGTTGAAGAATTTTTCAAATCGGTCCAGTAGTTTTTGAGTTTATTAATTATAAACATACACACACACAGAAAAATTCAAATTTTTGCTCTTAATAATATTAGTATAGACTAGACTAGATGAAGCGATAGTGAAGACTAATGGGAAGCTCTGCAGCTCTGTTTATCAAACGGATAAGAACAATGTTATTTTCGTGTTTCAGACATCGTCGTGGGCGGAGAGAAACGATTAGAATTTTATTACAACGGAACTGTAACGCACAGAGAAGACATTCCGTCGGGTCCTATTATAACTACTGTCACGTACGATCCAGTTCACTTCAGGGTGCTGTTTGCCGACTATGACTACACAAAGCACTCCATATACAGCTTTGACTTCACAACAAGAATGATGCAAACTTTAGTAATGAGACAAAAAAGTTTTACAATTTACCCTCGTCTCGCCTACGACCCGCTCACACAATTACTATTTTGGACTGAAGACAAGAAAATATACTCGTTGTCATTAAAGTCTGCATCGTCTAACACAGCAGTTGACGGAAATCTTATAGTTACGTTGGATTACTCCTGCGATGCTATAGCTGCAGACAGCTGTGGAGGGTACGTCGCTAATATAACAATTAACTGTAGTTTTAAGACTCATGTTGAACTTTGTCAATATTTACAGTTATTTAAAAATTACAGGTATGTTTACTGGACCACAGAGTATAAGATAGAGAGGGCTGCGTTTGATGGCTCCGAGAGAGAAGTTTTAATTGACGCTCATGCTTACTGGCGACCGAGTTTGGTTATTGACCAACAAACGGAGAAAATGTACTGGATGGAGGAAACTACATATACTTATCAGTATTCCATTGAAAGTGCCGACTTAAATGGAAAAAACAGAAAAACATTTTATCTCATAGGATCAGATTATTACTTAGTAACTTTAGCCGTATCAAAAGATTTCATTTACTGGAGGAGCGGCAATCAAAAAGCCATTATGCAGTTACCAAAGCATCAACAACACGATGTGGCGCCAGTTGTTTACTCACAGTCTAGCACACACTGTGGGTGGTGTTCACTTACAGCAGCCAACTATACAATTGAGGAACAAACCTTGGGGAACCATTCCTGTGAAGTGCTGAAGAGTCTAATTCCGGATGTGGAGGAAAGCCACGGTTCAATATGTCACAACTACTGCTTCCAAGGAAACTGCAGCGTCAGTGCTGAGGGACATCCTAAATGCTGGTAAGTAGATCTTCGATACGGTGTGCGAGTAATACCTGCATTAATTTGTTCCGTCTAAATAATTTAAAAACCCGCAAACTAGTACCTAAGTGCCGTGTTCTGATTCTTGTAAAGTTTAATAGCATCGACTATAATACGTTTAAACTTTATTTACTTCGTGATAAATACTCATAATAACAAAGCAGTGACTAAAACAATCAACCGGTGATTTTATTATACCGACTTAATGAATGCAACGCGTAAGTGACGCGCCATCCGCGGCGCTTACGACGTTCTTCTCGCCGACTTACGAATCAAATGTTCGTTGGCAGGCGTGGGCCTTTATTAGAATGCGTTTTATTAGTGTGCTCAGGATTATTGAGAATTTAGTTTTGTATGATTTTAAAACAAAGTCGTACCATATTTACCGATTACGTTTTAAATTTGAACACTTTTTCCAAATTCACAATTATTAATTTAATAAAAACGAATTTTTATAACATGATTTATAACATCATTTATGACATGATTACAATAGCATTTAAGTCAGTTTTGACATTTGCACGTGTCAATTTAGTCTCCGAAATTAAAAAATAGACTTTAGGTAATCAATTCAACAAGATGAAATATCTCTGTTTCACACAAGATCGCTCCTGGTTTTCTCGTGCTCCGCTTTTATTGTTCCCCGTTTTTTAATTCAACTAAAATAGAATTAAGACTCACTTGAATACCTACCACACAAAACAACCCCCGAAGAGTTTTGCAGAAGTCTATACCTACTAGTACACCACATTTTGGCAGCTATGATTTTTGTATTCCTATACAGGGTTACTTGTAATTCGACGTATATCCGTCAGGTGCTGATAGCGGTGCCCAAATTCAATCGTTCTCGAGATATTTAAATTTGAAGGTTTTTTCGATTAGTACCCAAAATTTGACATTACACTCCAAATAAAAAGAAAACTACATATATGGAATAGGTATCATTAGAATATAATATTGTAGCTGGTTCTTCAATTAAGCCATGAACATAATTAAAAGAACTATATTCAACAAAATTATTAAAATGATGAGTGATTTAAGGATACTATAACATACCTAGCTATTCTTTTACTTTTTTTTTTAGAGTTGTGCGCACCTTTACTAATCAGCCACATTCCACCGTCTGCACAACAGTGTGTTGCCATCTCCCCACCGTCTTATTTATTTTATTTTACCCTTATGTATTTATTTTTTCTTTTTACTTATCACATTTTAATTACTTTATGCCGCTCCGATCGACGTCATACTTAACGCCGGCTGTCGCTGAAAACCAGCGTTGGGGCTCTGTCTCGCACACGAGTCCCAGCATTATGCTGAGCGCTGGCCGTTTTGCGCGAATATGACGCATATCTTCCCAATTTTTTATAATTTAGTTTTAATTAATTTCTATTTAATTTTTTTTTGGTATGCGTCATGCTGGACGCAAATAATCGCTTTTTCTTTCTTTCTGTAATATCGTACCAATATTTTCATTACACTCTTCAAAAATGTTGTCTCGTTCAAAAAATTACTATGAACTTAATCGTACAAATAACTAAAATAACTTACCTATTCTGTTAGCTTTCCAAAAAAGTATAAAAGTTAATTTAATAAAGATACGCGATTCGTGGCATGGCATGAGTTTGAATCGGCGCGGGGAGAGATAATCATCTGTTTTTTTTAGTGAAGGATCCTCAATAAAACATTCGATTTTACTGGCGAATTTATTCGTGATATGGCGGAGGTTAATTCGTAATAATAACAATAATAATGCACATTGTATTGGGATCGGTCTATCATCACTGACAGGACTATTGTTGCCAATAAGCCTGATATAGTGGTGATAGACCGACTAGAGCGTCGCGCAATGATTGTTGATATAGCAGTCCCTCATGACGAGAACCTCGTGAAGTCAGAGAAAGATAAACAAACGAAGTATCTTGACTTGGCTCGCGAGGTTGTCGACATGTGGGATGTGAACACAGCAGTTATTGTGCCGATAATCGTGACGGCCAATGGCATTATTGCCAAGAGCCTCGACCAACATCTCAAGAGGCTCTCGTTGGGCAGCTGGATCAAGGGCTTGATCCAGAAAGCAGTACTCCTGGACACGGCGCGCATCGTTAGGAGGTTCCTCTCTCAGAAGCCCTGACCACCGGTAGCTTGGACCCTGTTCCCGATACCGGTGGGTTACTATTTTTTATATTGTTAAATGTTTTTTGTATTTTTATAGAAATATTTAAAAATGTAATTTGTATGTATATATAAATAAATAAATGGAATAATAATAATATATTCCATATTCTGCAATAGTCCTGCTCCAACCGGGGATTGTCCTTGGCTATACTTTTACAGTGCATACAGGGATAATCGTCGGTTGGTGCCCCAATCCATTTGAAATATCTAAAGAGGCCTCTGCGAGTTGGCTTCGGCCCTTCGTACGCCTACCAAAAGACCGGGTCTCCAGGGACCCGAGAAAGTCAAAAACATAACAACAATAATAATATCACTGTACCGATAGTCGTATCGGCGAATGGCTTAATAGCCACGAGCCTTGACCAACACCTTAGGAGGCTCTCGTTGGGCAGCTGGATCAAGGGCTTGATTCAGAAAGCGGTACTTCTGGACACGGCTCGCATTGTCAGGAGGTTCCTTTCTCTGGAGCCCTGACCACCGGTAGCTTGGACCCTGTTCCCGATATCGGTGGGCTACTTTTTTTATATTTTTAAATGTTTTTTTATTTATTTTATTCAAATATTTAAAAATATAATTTATATGTATAGTTAAATGAATAAAGGAGATAATAATAATAATAATAATCTGTGGTCCGGCTGTCAAGTTGACTGACAGCATAAATTTTCATCCCGAATTTTTTACATTAATTTTAATAAATAACAAGCTCCAAAATGATCAAAATCCAGGACACATCCAGGAAAAAAATAATAAAAACAATATACAGTTGAATTGCAACACAAACTACACCTACTTGTAAGAAAATGCTGACAAGACGCCGGGCACAATTACTAGCCGCACAAGAAACATCTTCGGGTTCGTCGCTCAGTTCCGCCTCGCAGCCGCCGGGACCTGCTCCAGCCGTAAATCCTGATGTTCCGGTAGCTGCAGTTGCGTCGAGCTCGAGCGACGAGTACTTCTCGCCGCCGACGACACCACCAGCTGCGCGTCGGCGCGGGCGAGGCCGACCACCGGCCAGCTTAGGACCTCGAGGCCCACCGGTCTCTGACAGGGTCCCCGCTATCGGTGGAAGTGTGCAGCGTATAAAATGGACTCAAGCCATAAATGAGAATGTTATACGCTCATACTTTGGGGCTACAGAGGGGGGAACTAACCTGACTGCGTACCGTGGTCGGATGCTCTCTCTGTTTCAGGTACTTGAACCAGCTGTCAGCGTATCGGCCCAACGACTGTCGGATCAGGTGCGCGTCATCCAGCGTAACCGTATGTTGGATGATAGTGTGCTTGATCGCCTCCGCACTGAAATGTGTAGCCATGTCATTGCTCCTCCGTCGCAGACTGTGGCACCAGCACAGTCAACCCAATTGCCCAGCCACGCTGACGAGGAGAGTAATGACAGGGTTACAAACGTAAGTACCCAGTGCAATGACGAATTGAGGAGTGCTTTGGAGTGTGCTATTCGGGAATACCGCTACATGCCGCCTGAACTTAGACCACGCTTACCTCGTTTGCCCATGCATAACAAGAACAGGGCGCTGGTGGCTGCTCTGGATTCGCAGTTGTCAAGCCATTTTGATAACTGTGATAACCTCACCGATGCACATTCGATCATGTACTGCGCGGCTGTAGCGGCATGTCGTGTAGCTCATGTCAAAATAAAAATAACCAATGACAGAGTTACACGACCAAAACCAGCCGTACCAGCTTGGCAGTGCAGGATCGAGCGTCGTATTGGTGAGGCCAGAGCGCTAATCGGCAAACTGATCTGCTTCAGGGAGGGCAACACACGCCCTAGAGTGATGCGCTTTGTGAGACGGGCGTTTTCGGGGACTGATGTCAATCCCCGAGATTATATATCTCGTGTCACAGAGCGCATCGACTTCCTGAAGCAGAAGGTGTATGCATGGGCAAGCCGTATTCGTAGGTACAGGCGGCGAGTGGAGCGATACACCCAGAATCGCACATTCCGAAGTAACGAAAGGTGGGTATATAGGGATTGGGAGCGACCGGACCAAGGTGTGACTGACACGCGCTTGCCGGATGATGATGCTATGTTTTCATTCTGGCGCAGCATCTGGTCGGTTCCTGTCAGTCATACTGAGGGTGACTGGACTCGGGAGGTCGAGCGTGTGTGCGATCCGATACCAGAAATGGGGGCAATTTCCTTTAGCCCCCAAGATGTAGCTTGTGCAGTCCGCCCGTTGCCTAACTGGAAATCTCCAGGGCCGGACGGGCTGCACAATTTCTGGATTAAATGGTTTACGAGATCGCACGCTTGCTTGGCGTCAGTAGAGTAAAATTGGGGGGACCTGGATCAAGGAGATCCAGGTCACCCCAATTTTATCATTCATTTCATCAACATTCAAACATTCAACTTTCTATTCTAATTGATTATTTTTATATTCATTAAACTTATTTACACAGTCACACGTGCTTAGTTTCGAGTACCTATACGATTTTATTTTAGTAAGCAAAAATGAGATACTTGATCTGTTCAATGCAACTATGATCTCGCGAATGGACGAGCATTGTTGCTACGTGATATTTATAACACAATGTTTGCTTTATTGACTAACAGATTTTTTTTCAATGAACTTTATTTGCTAAATGACATTAAAATAATGGGAATATACTTAGTTTCTTATGGGTGATTTAATTTTAAAGCTTCTGTAATGAAACTACATTATTGTAATGAATAAGCAAGTATTTATTAGTTCATATAATTACAACTTAAATAAACAAATTAATTGCAATTAATTAGACAAAATGAACTAACAAAAGAACACTGAACCGAAGGACTGAAGGAATTAACAGATGCAGTAGGTGATCCGGGTGCTCGTAGGACCTATCCGTTTTTCTTCTTACAAGGATTGATAAAAAGTATTGTTTAAATATGGTAGCATGTCTTTGACACGTAAGTAGATGTTATCGGTGTAAATGCTCTTTACAATATGCTGAACACATATTTCAGCACTGCACTGGCACATAGAATTACTTTCAACTTGGTTTGCATCGTAAATTTCGATCCGTATAACTTTAGTGCCACCGGTGGAAACCGTTTTGTAAAAACTTATCAACTCCTTATTATTAGTTGTATTTGTATTTTGAACACATGGGGTTCGTTGTCGTTCATCCTCATCCAAATAATTTACGACTTTATCAATCACATCAGGTTCTATCATTAACGGAGGTGAAGTTGGTGAATAAACCCAACTCGGTATCTGAAACAAAATACATTATTATTATTATTATTATTATTTATTTTCACAGGTATAATAAATTATATATTATTATTATTATTATTATTTTATAATTAAAAGTAAAATATTTTCTAAAATTAGGTACTTACAGACATTGTAGAGTATCAGTAGCGCACTAAAAGAATGGAAGAACTGAATTGAATTTGTATCTTATTTTATCCTGATTTATATATAAAATATGTGTTGCTGATAGAGTTCAAAATAACGTAATGCTGAGTTGAATATATTTATGACTAGGAATAACCCGCGCCTATGCTCACGTAAATGTTGTTTTTAGCAGTAAAAAGTAATAGTAAACACATAAAAACATCTAATCTGCTGTACTGTGGAAGTAAACCATGGGGGATTTAGTAGTATGTATCACTTAAATTTAGGGTGTATTTACACGGGTCAGCCGTACTTTATACACATATAATGAAATACAGAAAAATAAAATGTAGACAACAATGTGTACCCTTACCCTAATGAATCTATATTTGGATAAAATGCTGACAGAGTTCTACTATTACTTGATGCTAAATGTAAGTCACTATATTGATTATGGTATCGGTTGATTTGTTTGTTTGTTGAAGTTTATATTGTATGAAAAGAAATGCAGGTACGATACGTTATTAGAATGAGAGAAACCAAGGTACTAGCATAGTACAACATAATCAATAACTCATATATATTTTTTGGATTGGTTAATATGATATCTTGTTTTGCAATGTAAGCATACATCTTCTCGATGACATATTTGGTAGTACATCGTCATAATTTGGCTGTATATAAAGTGCATCGATGCCAGACAAAATCACAAACTGCTCTCCCGAGGGAAACAATCATCACCTTCAGCCTTATCACATCTGAGCTTCAACCAGAATCAAAAATCTTCAAAATGTAAGTAGATCATAATTAATATTTTATTAGATGTGTTTAAATGTGTCATCACAAGGTCTATTCTATGAATGATCGAATGTACATATGTATGAATGAATGATTGAATGAATGCATATAGGTATAAATGAATGAATGAATACACAAATGATGGAATGATTGAATAAATAATTGAATTAACATGAATGAATTATTGAATGTATGGATGCATAAATGAATAAATGATGCTATTCTTATTCCTATCCGGCTTTTCAGTGGAATCTCGTAATCTATAAATAAGATGCTCCCTATGTTTTTAATGCAAATTTTATATTTTCAATTCCGAGTTTAACGGAGTCCTCCACTCATTTATTTTTTCTATCAGGTTAATATAATATTTCAAATTATATTGTTTCAGGTCCAAGTCATATTCATCTACATTGCCTCAACTGTGTTCATCGGATGAAGAGTCAGAGATCGAGACGCAGTCAGTGCAGCAGAAATCGACTTCTTCTTCTTCTTCTTCGAATCGACTCAAAAAATCGACTACTAACAAGCGGTTCAAAACCGATCGAGTCGATGGGTCTAAGACGCACGGACCCAAGAAACCTAAAATACAACCGGTGCCGTTAACCAGCAACAAGCTGACTGCACGGGATCTATTCGGTAGTGAGAGCGATGAAGAGGATTCGTCTGCGAAGCCGTCCACATCGACTGGTAAAAAACCGACTCCTCTTTATTCTTATTTCACTAAGAGGATTAGCAAAGGCTATGCCAGAAAAATAAGTGAGACAAAGCAGGGGCCTTATTACGTAGAGGTAAAGGTGTATAATTGTGATGAAATCACAGACGTACCACCAGTAAATAGATGGCGCCATTCAATAGTTACTATCAAAACAAAAGTTGATGCGGACACGGAGATGTGGCGCCATCTAAAAGGATTTACGTCTTCAGTTGAACAAGATTTTAGTAATTGTCCAGCTACCCTTATAAATTCTTATTATTAGCACATACTATGTACTTACTCTTACTAGTTTTTACACAACATATGTAAAAACACTTAATAATTACAAAATAATACCTAAGTATACATACATACATATGTACTTTATATTATAAGTAATCTTTATAATATCTAAATACTTGTACCTAAATAATCAATTAATAAATAAATAAAATATTATGTTATTTAAATCCAATGTTTTATTTCACAGTTGTACAGTCCAGAGATGGCAGAACACCTTTAACAAGACCATTTAGTAAAATTGTGAATTGTACCAAATGTGGAACTGAAATACCACGAAACCAGTTTGCATATCATAAGAGAACTAATATACACAAGACAAATAGCTTATTGAGTACTGAATTTAAAAATATTTTTATTGTAGCAACAGCATTTAAAAATAGAATTGTAACTTTTCGTCTGAACTTAGCTCAGGATGGCGAGCACCTCACTCGTGAGGCGATCCCGAGTAATAGTCAGACATGTATACCTCAGGATGACGAGCACCTCACTCGTGAGGCGATCCCGAGTAATAGTCAGACATATATACCTCAGGATGACGAGCACCTCACTCGTGAGGCGATCCCGAGTAATAGTCAGACATATATACCTCAGGATGACGAGCACCTCACTCGTGAGGCGATCCCGAGTAATAGTCAGACATACTACTCTGTCAAGAAAGTACCGGGAAAAGATCAATAATACACAAAATGTCTGTTATTCATCCAAATTTATTTTATCACCTTCAAAGTATGCTCCTTTAGAAACGATACACTTGCGCCAACGAATAATCCATTCATCAAAACATTTTTTAAACGCTGCTTCCGGAATTGAGTTGAGTTCTCGCCGCGAATTCTACTTTATGTCTTCTATCGACTAGTTTGCATGTCAAACTCGTAAACCCACGTCTCGTCATCAGTAACAATGCGTTTCATGAATGTTGGGTCCGAACTGACTCGTTCTAGCATGTCCTCAGCGACTTTCATGCGATTGAGTTTTTGGAGAAAATTCAGATCTTTTGGGACTAGCCAAGCAGCAACATGTTTCATACCCAAATGATTAGTTAAAATGGTACGGATCGACTCGTGAGATACAGAAAGTTCGGCGGCTATCTCTCTCAGAGTTGAATGGGGATTTTCAGTCACTATTTCCTTCACTTTTGCGATGTTAACTTCAGTTGCAGACGTTGACGGCCTACCAGAGCGAGGCAAATCTTCCATCACATCTCGACCGCTTTTGAACGCTTTGAACCACTCATAAGCACGAGTTTTTGATAAAGTCGATTCACCGTAAGCCTTCTGTAACATTTTCAGTGACTCCGAACACGAAATTCCATTGGCGATGCAAAATTTAAGACAAACTCTTTGTTCGATATTTTTGTCCATTATGAAATTCGCAATACACACTATATATGATATTACTAAAACCAGCACTGTATTTAATATAAATAACAGATGCAACTCAAACTCCGCGCCAAAATGGAAAACAGTTGTGCCAATCTAACAACTACAAAAAAACAAAAATTTGAATTTGGAACCATAAACAAATCATCCATTCCCGATACTTTTTTGACTGAATGTATATACCTCAGGATGACGAGCACCTCACTCGTGAGGCGATCCCGAGTCATACTCAGATATGTACAGGTCAGAATGACGAGCACCTCACTCCTGAGGCGATGCTGAATTCTGTACATCCAGATATTGATAAATTAATAACTATGATATTGAAGAAGTATGATTGCATAAAAGTAAATTTTGAGCTTTTTGCAAAGTTTCTTCTGCTAAAATCTGACGACGAACAGATAGAACTGAAATCTTTTAACACTAAGTATGATATTATCTATAAAAATACTGATATACACGAGTTCTTTTTGAATAAAATACATGTATTTATGCGCAAAATGTCTGAATTTGAACATGTACAGTCAGGTTGGACATATCTTTCGCTAAGTCATATTGAGATTAATATATGTAAATATTGTCCCATGAGAGGCGGCACGTACGTAGAGTTGCCCTCACTAATAAAAAAAACTAAAAGTTGTTTGAATTTACGTAATAATGACGAGTATTGTTTCTTATGGTCTGTCGTAGCTGCATTATTTCCTCGTACAAATAATGTGTGCAGAACGACATCCTATCCTCATTATAGCCAAGTTCTCAATATTCAAGGAATGTCATTTCCTCCTTCACAGAATGACATCCAACTTTTTGAGCGGTTAAATCCTACAATAAGCGTTACCATTTATGGGCTAGATAACAAATACGTTGTTACTGGCCCGTTATACATGACGAATAAGAAAAAAGAAAAACATGTTCATTTATTATACTTTGAACGGAATGGTAAAGGACATTACTGTTTAATAAAAGATCTTATACGATTAGTTCGACGCCAGGTTACTCAGCACCATGGCAAAGTTTTTTTATGCGATTCATGTTTACAATTTTTTACAAATGAAAAGAAATATGTTTCTCATACTTGTTCTAAAATACTAACTATACTACCGGAAAAAGATACCATATTGAAATTCAAACATTATGAAAGAAAACTTAAAATTAATTTTATTATTTATGCTGATTTTGAGAGTTTGCTAATAAATTGCAATGAAAATAGTTCTAAAAATACTAAGACACTAAAAAAGCATCAACCTTCAAGTTTTGCATATTATATATGTTGTTGTCATGACAAAAAACTTAACAAGTTTGTCACGTACAGAGGCATAGATTGCGTCGAAGTCTTTATTAAACGTTTAGTAAAAGATGTAAAGCGGATAAATAAAGTTTTGTTTACTCATTTATCAATGAAACCTTTAACTTATAAACAAGAACGAGAATATCGAAATGCAACTAAGTGTCATATATGTAATCAGTCATTGTCTGGAGATAAAGTTCGAGATCATGATCATATTACTTCCGAGTATAGAGGGGCAGCGCACTCACATTGTAATTTGATGTATAAAGTGTGTCCATTCATACCGGTAGTATTTCATAATCTAAGTGGTTATGACTCGCATATATTTATAAGAGAGTTGGCTAAATATGAGGGCTCAATTAAAATAATCCCAAAAACTAAAGAAAAATATCTTACAATAACTAAGCTAATTAAGACAAAAAAAGGTGCTCGTTCAGTACAGATTAAGTTTATTGATTCATTTCATTTTCTTAGCTCAAGCTTAGATTCTTTAAGTAAAAGCTTGTCAGATAAAGATTTTGTTTATTTGTCAAGAGAATTTAAGGATAAAACCAAACTTAAGTTATTACGTAAGAAAGGTATTTATCCATATGATTATATGGACGACTGGTCAAAATTTGATGAAAATCAACTACCCCCAAAGTCTAGTTTTTATAATAGTTTAACTATGGAATTTCTATCAGATGACGAATATGCTCACGCCCAAGATATTTGGAACAATTTTAACATAACAACGCTTGGTGAATACAGTGATCTGTATTTGAAATGCGATGTTTTGTTGTTATGCGACATATTTGAAAAATTCAGAGATACAAGTTTATTTTTTTACAAACTGGATCCTGCTCATTATGTAACTTCACCTAGTTTGAGCTGGGACGCTATGCTTCTGTACACTAACATTGAATTAGAGCTCATTAGTGACTTAGAAATTTATACATTTATTGAAAAAGGTATACGAGGAGGCTTGGCACAATGTTTCCTCCGTCATGCTAAGGCAAATAATAAGTATTTACCTCATTATAATGATTTAGAACCCTTGAGTTATTTAATATATCTAGATTGCAATAATCTATACGGTTATGCAATGACTAAAAAGTTACCGGTTTCAGAGTTCAGATTTTTAACTCGACATGAAATCGCCAACTTTAATGTATTGTGTGTATCAGATGACAGTTTGTATGGTTTTATTTTAGAAGTAGATTTATATTACCCGGATTGTATTCACGATCAGCATAAAGACTTGCCATTTGCTGCAGAGAAATTTGTACCCCCAGGAGGGAAATCAGCTAAGTTAATTGCTAATCTGTATGATAAAGTAAATTATGTTATTCATTACATACATTTAAAACAATGCATAAAAAATGGTTTGATTTTAAAAAAGATTCATCGCATACTAACTTTTAAACAAGATGATTTCTTAAAGAAATATATAGATCTTAATACCAATCGGCGTATGGCATCAAAAACTTCTTTTGAAAAAGATTTTTTTAAACTTCTAAATAATGCGATATTTGGTAAAACTATAGAAAATAAAAGGAAACAAGTTGACATAAAACTGGTAACCAAATGGGATGATAAGAAAAACTTCACGAATAAGAAACTTTGTGCACAGAAATTGATTTCAAAACCTAATTTTACAAGTGTGTCAATATTTGCAGAGGATTTTGTAGCTATACAATTGAATCGTGATAAAATAATATTAGACCGACCAATTTACATCGGATTTACAGTTCTGGAGTACGCCAAACAACATCTATATCAGTTTCATTATGATTTTATAAAAAAGAAATATGGAGATAATGTTGAATTATGTTATACAGATACCGATAGCTTACTTTACTTAATTTATACAGATGACTTTTATCATGATATGTACGATAATTTAACATATTTTGATACTAGCAATTTTCCAATAGATAATCAATTTAACATACCAAGAATTAACTCAAAAATCCCTGGCCTATTTAAGGACGAAATGGGGGGTGATGTAATTACTGAATTTACAGGTTTACGAGCAAAACTATATTGCATTAGCAGTTTAAACACACAGATAACAAAAGCGAAAGGTATGTCTAAATCTGTTACTAAACATTTAAAACAAAGTAATTACAATGATTCTTTGTTATTAGATAAAAGTCAGTCTTTAAAAATGAATATTATAAGATCTATCAAACATATATTGTACTCACAACAAGTTAGTAAGCAAGTATTAAACAGAAACGATGACAAAGTTCAGATACTTTCAGATCAAATTCACACTTTGCCCTGGGGATTTTATGATGCGATGATCTAAACCAATGTCCTTCAAACTTTTTATTCAATTTATTATCAATTATAATGTAATCCACATCTTGAGAACCACTGTTCTAAATTTTATTCATATGAAATACATAATTTAAAAATAATAAAATAAGAATAAATTAATGTACCTATTGTGTAGAAATGGTGTATGTTAATTATTTTAGAATAAGGTTTGTACTATTAATAAATATATTACGCTACTATTATGATGAACTTATAATAAAGTAATATGTTTCAAACCATGGGCTTTTATTCAAACGTATTCAACTTTCTAAACATCCATCATTAAATTTAAGTTAATGCTTGTTCCATGATAAGGTTCATATAGTAACGAGTATATAAGTGTACGTTAGGCGGTAATTAGATCAATATGCACTATGAAGTTGATCAAACAACCCATATCTCTAAACGTTAATAATATAAGATTAAGTGACTCTGTTCACCACATAAGACATAGTGCTTTATTGCCAAATACCATTCGCTGTATAATATGCGGTCCATCAAGTTGTGGTAAAACGAACGTTATGATTAGTTTACTGCTTCATGAAAATGGGCTCAAATTTAAAAATCTTTATCTTTACTCTAAAACTTCTTTTCAACCAAAATACCGTTTCTTGACCGAAGTATTAAAAAGAGTGCCGCAGATTAACTTTTATGAGTTCAACGATGATAAAGATGTCATTTCTCCGAGTGAAGCTTTAGCAAATTCTGTATTTATTTTTGATGATGTTGCATGTGAAAATCAAGTAAATATCCGCAATTATTTCTGTATGGGTAGGCATAAACAAATAGATTGTTTCTATTTATCTCAAACCTATTCTAAAATCCCGAAGCAATTGTTACGTGATAATGTTAATTTCCTTATTATATTCAAACAAGATGATGTGAATTTAAAACATATTTATGAAGAGCATGTTAGTTCTGATTTAAAATGGAAAGAGTTCAGAAATATTTGCCAAACTGTTTGGAGTAAACCTTATAATTTTCTACTTATTAATAAAGAATCGTCATTAAATAACGGAAGGTACAGACAGAATTTTGATATGTTTTTTAAATTTGACTGACTGTTTACATGCACATATAAGTAATTAACTCGCAAAATCAAACTCAGTATAATTTGTACTTTAGCTGAACGCAGTTGGTGTAATATACCATGGAGAAAAATATTAAAATAGAATTAATGAAGTCTGTAAACTCCATAAAGAATAAAATAAAACAAATGAAGGACCAAGAATACTCAATAAACTTGTCACTCGATCAAATGCTAAAACCTGTCACAGGCCCTCTTAAAACTCTAGTTGATTCGAATATAACTATGGAAAAACTTAAACATTTGGAAAATACAACACTTACTAAATCTGAAGACATCGAATTGGATGAAATAAATACTAGCTCTTCTACAAATTTTTTGGACTGTTACGAACCAAAACCTAATTCTACACAATTGGTTAAAGAGACTTCTGAAATGGTATTACCAGATGATTTAGAAATCTCATTAGAGGATCAGGATATCTGTAATATTTGTGATGGTGTAAATATACCGTTTGGAATAAGAAGTGACAACAAAACTTTATTGATAGGAAATTCAGTAGTATCGTTTTCCAAAATTGACAGTTTGAATAATGAAAATGTAATTTTGATTAAAATCGGTGATAAATCCTACAATTTAACTCCTGGTCTGAAAGAACTTTTACTTCGAAAAAAACCTGATTTAAAATTAATATCCAACAAAGATAAACTTATCTACAAGGATATATTGTATTATACAAATGTTCATAAGAGAGACTTCAATCCAAAAGGTCAAATAAAAGGAGATAAAGGAATAAAATATCGTGAAATAATCAGACCTTTGTTTTCTGAAACGTCTAACGATAATATTCATACTAAACTTGGGGGATACTTGCCAATGTTAAAGAAATATAAAAGAAATACTGACCTAGTATATTGGGATGACCCCAACGAATTAGTTGAGAGATTGAAACTATTAATTGCTTCAAAAGATGCTGGCAATACAAACCATGATAATGAAATACTATCGATAATTGAAGAATTAAAAGAAGCTGACATAATAAAAGAATAAATAGTAGCAATAACATGGTTTTCATTCAGTATCATTGCTGGATTCACTACAAATGTTTATATACTGAGTTTTGAATATGAGTAAAGCCGACGTGGTAAACGAAATTCATAAAAATGCGAGGGTAAACTTTCCACGAAGACATGTTATTATGAAAGATATAGATGACCTTTGGCAAGCAGACTTAATTGATATGCAATCGATTTCCAAAGAAAATAAAAATTATAGATTTATTCTTACCGTTATTGATACATTTTCGAAATATGCTTGGGCCTTTCCTTTGAAAAGTAAGACCAAAGATGTTGTATGCAACTCTTTCAAGATTTTGTTGAATAAAGGGCGTATCCCCAAAAATCTGCAAACGGATAATGGAACAGAATTTTATAATAATAAATTTCAAAAACTTATGAAATCTTTTTGTATAAACCATTATTCAACCTTCTCAACAAAAAAGGCATCAATAGTTGAGCGTTTTATCAGAACATTAAAATCCAAACTGTATAAGGAATTCAGTTTAAAAGGTGACTATAACTGGATAGATAATACCCTAATTAATGTTATCTATAAATACAATCACACCTATCATCGGACAATTGATGAAATCCCGGCAAACGTGGACAGTACTAATAAAACATGCATATTAGGGAGATATTTCAGGTTGGTAAAAACCGATAATATAAAAAGCAAGTTTAAAGTGGGTGATTTTGTACGTATCAGTAAATACAAAGGAACATTTGAAAAGGGGTATACTCCCAACTGGTCGACAGAAATATTTAAAATTCGAAAAATACAAAATACAACTCCTATTACCTACTTAATTGAAGATGCTATCAGAGGCCAACCCATTTTAGGTGCATTTTATGTGCAAGAGCTGCAAAAGACAAAACATCCTAATTTATATCTAGTCGAGAAAGTTCTTAGAAGTAAAGGAAATAGGGTTTTAGTAAAATGGTTAGGTTTGTCTTCATCTGAAAACAGTTGGATTGATAAATCGAATATTTATTAAGTGTTCAACTCATGATGCATCAGTCTAATGATGGGTATTGGAGAGAGCAGTCTTCTCAATTGGCTTATAAATAATTTACCAATTGAATTACATTTACCAGGATACAATTATTGCGGTCCAGGCACTAAGTTAATAAAAAGGCTTACACGCGGGGATGAAGGTGTTAATAAATTAGACGAATATTGCAAACAACACGACATTGCCTACCACAAGTCTTCAAACTTAAAGGAACGCCACAAGGCAGATTTAGTTTTGTTAAATATGGCTAAACAGCGAGCACTTGCCCCAGATGCTAGTGTAGGGGAAAAACTGGCAGCGCGCTTAGTAAGCAGCGCTATGTCAACAAAAATAAAAACTGGTTTTGGTTTAAAGAAAGATAGCAATAAGTGTTCTCGTAAAATTGAAGCTGGAAAAGGGTTGAAAAATAAATTTAAAAATGTTATTAACAAAACGAAGAGACATATGAAAAAGTTAAAACCGAAATGCAAGAAAGTGGCAATAGAATTAGCTATGGCTGCTGTCAGAGAATTAGCTAATGATTCATCTATAAAACTTCCTCGTGTTATTCCTATACCAAAAACTGGTGGAGTATTGCCTTTGATTCCGATTTTTGCGGGATTATCGGCTGCAGGAGCATTAGCAGGCGGTGCAGCTGGTATTGCTAAAACCATAAATGAATTCAAGATGGCTAAAAAGTTATTGATTGAATCGAAGAGACACAATGAAAAGATGGAAGCTTTATGTATCGGAAAAGGACTACACCTTAAACCACATAAAGCTGGGTTCGGAATTTTTGTATCGAAAGAAAAAAACTAAGATATCGGCTACCCAAACGAGCCTTGAGTAATTTAGACATTCTGAAATATGGAAATAATATTCCCTATTTCAGAGGTGTCTTTATGAGAGATAAACTCCCTAAACACCCTTTTAAAAAAGAATGTGGGGTTATAAATTTAGATAGCTCTAAAAATCCTGGTTCTCATTGGGTAGCCTATGCAAAATACAATGATTATATCGAGTATTTCGATAGTTACGGAAATCTTAAGCCTCCAAAGGAATTCATAAAATACCTAGGATACAAAATTCACTATAATTATGATAATATTCAGCGTGATCACCCTTATAATTGTGGACATCTTTGTTTAAACTTTTTGAAGAATTTTTGGTGTAGTGAAGGAATAAAATAAACAGATTCTTCCAAAAGAGGTCAGTATTAAAGCATGTCTACTACAGTTACCATCTCTGGAAGTAAATCGGAATTGGTTTCATACTTTCAACCACCACTACATTTGTCAGATCAATATGAGTGTGGTTTGGTATACTTTTCAGTATTAAAATCAAGACCGAATATTCCTATTACTAACAAAGGTCTGTCTGTAATCAGAATCGAATGTGATCTGGTTCATGGTTCGTACTGCAACGGATTACCAACTCATTTTATTCATGAATTTGTGTCTGATACTACTCCAGGTCATCAGTGCATGGAAATACCACAAAATGTTATTTACTTTCCAGTAAACAAAAATATAATTTCATCAATATCTGTTAAGATTGTGGATCAGTTTGGTCACTGTATTAACTTTGGAGAGGAACAAGTTCAGTTACGTCTTCATTTAAGAAAAACAAAATGATAGTATATTATAAAAACATCCAAGCGAATAAAAAACGTCTTAGTTCTTCTGCGATTGCTAAGGTGCAAAGACGTAAGAAAAAAGTTAAGAAATTGTCTAGAGAAAATAAAGATTTCCTTAAAGCCCTGGGGTTTAAAGTATGAATATACTACAGATTACTGAATCACCGCACTTCGACACTTCGATCGAAAGTTATGAAGTCCATTCATACAATCCCTACAATAACAGCTTTAGAGAAAACGATGAAATCAGAATTCCCATCCACCAGCAAGACATATACGTGCTACCATCAGCCAGTTCAATTTACGTCGAAGGACAGGCGAAGCTCTTCGGTAAAGATGGGAATCCAATCAAGAAAACTGTTACGTTCAGTAATAACCCTGTTATGTCTTTGTTTCAAGACATCAGATATGAAATGAATGGTATTGAAATAGACCGCATCAAAAATTCTGGAATAACGACAGCAATAAAATCATACATCTCATTAAATGAAGCAGAAAATAAAGTTGCTGCCCTATGGGGTTGGAGTTTAGACGGATTTCAAAGTGATGGATATTTCAGTGCTGTGATACCATTAAATAAGGTTTTAGGGTTTGCTGAGGATTACAATAAAATAGTGATAAATTGCAAACACGAACTTATATTGAACAGAAGTAACACTAATTTAAATAGTGTTATTTTGAATGATGATATTGCTCATTTTCAAATAGACATACAAAGAGTTCAGTGGAGGGTGCCGCACGTAAAAGTATCAGATCGAGAACGACTGACACTTTTAAAACATTTAGAAAGAGATAAACCTATTCAGATGACGTTTAGAAATTGGGATTTATATGAGTATCCGTTACTACCTAAAACTACAAAGCATTCTTGGTCAGTTAAAACTGCTTCACAATTGGAAAAACCCAGATATGTAATTTTTTGTTTACAAACTAATCGAAAAAATAATAAAACTAAAGACAGTTCAGTATTTGATCATTGTGAAGTAACAAACGTAACGCTCTTTTTGAATTCACAATATTATCCATATGAACCTTTAGGGTTAAAGTTTTCTGAGAACAAATATAGTATATTATACGAAATGTTTGTGAAATTTCGTCAGTCGTATTACAACTGTCCTGTAGACCCGTTACTTGACCTGAAGCAGTTCAAAGAAAAAGCCCCTCTCTTTATCTTAGACTGCTCAAGACAAAACGATAGCCTGAAAACAGGTCCTGTGGATGTGAGGTTGGAAATTGAATGTTCTACAGCAATCCCAGATAAGACGACTGCATATTGTTTGATTATAAACGACCGACTTGTGGAATATAAACCTTTGAGTAACATAGTGCGCAGGTTATCATGACTGTTATTGTAGATGTTCAAGGGTTTAAAACAGAAACAAATGAATTTATTATTAAAGAAATTGCCATATTATGTGATAAAAAAGTTGCAGTATTTTTAATTAAGCCACCATTTACATTTCACCATTTAACGAAGCCAGAAAAAAGACAAGTCAGTTGGATTGAACGTAATAGAAAGATATACTGGAGTGAAGGATTTGTGTCTTACTCAAATCACCAGAATTTGATTGTAGATATTTTAAGAGATAAATGTGTTTACACTAAAGGTTTCGAAAAAGTGTTGTGGTTAAAAAATATTTCGAAAAATAATAACATAAATAATTTAGAAGATGAAGGTTGTCCTAATTTATTAAGCTTGTACAATAAATATGAACATTCTCATGATGTGTATAGTTGTATTTATCATGATGAAGTATGTGCTTTAAAAAATGTAATATGTTTAAATAAATGGTGGATAGATAATAAATTTTTGTAATAAATATTTTCTTGTTTAATTTTTCAAAATGTTACCCAATTTTAAGTATCAGTTTCCTATCCCCACCAATCCCGAAACGTATAAGTTGTTAACAACTGCTGTGCGATGTCATTATAGTATTACACTTATTATCTGTATCAAGAACTAGAAAGCGAGTAAGCAGACCATGTGTCAAAATAAATACAATCCTCGATATGACATGTATAATACATATAAAATGCGTGAATTTTCATTTGGTTATTATTGGGCAATGGCTGATTCAGGGAGAAGATCGGTGATGGAAATGGCTGACGCTGGATTTTTTTATTGTGGAAATGGTGCAAATGATAAAGCAGCATGTTTCTCATGTGGAGGTGTTATAGAAGATTGGGAGATTTATGATGATCCTTGGATGCAACATGCTATACATTTTCCTCAATGTTTTTATTTGAACGCTGTGAAAGGAAAATATTATATTAATAATTGTCTGAAACAGTTTGCGCCATTGTATCGTGCTCCAAAATGAGTCGATTAATATGTACCCTATTAGAATGTTTGTGTACCTACATGATGCCATATTGCACTCAAAATGAAGCAAATTTGTGTATATATTATAAAAGCGTCGTGCATCACAGCAGTTCAACTCTGAACATTGCAGTGGAAAGACTCAATTTTAAATTTATCTCCTAAATAAATAACTAAATTTATTTATATTAATGTTTCCCTCAATGAAATCTGATTTAGATGGAATTCGTAAAATTATTTGCAAGAATGCTAGGGGTGACATAATTTATATTCAAGATATGCACCCTAGAAAAATAAAAATATCGAAGACATGTGAATTAAAACATCAGGATAATGATATAACCCAAACAGAAGATTTATTTTACCAGAAGTTGGAAGATTCAGTGAAATCTAACTTGAAAAATACTCACCACCTTATACTCAAAAGCGAATCTGGTGAGAATCTTCGCAAATTCATTAAAGTTGACAACAAACAAGCTGATCACCGAAAATCGATTGTGACTTCGTCAAAGAATAGTGAGAGTAATATATTGACAACAACAGCAGATTTATTCCATCAGGAAAGTGATACAGCACATGAATTAGTTTTACCTGCATTAGAAGATATTGATTGCTACCAGATACAGCCAGGAAATGAAATTTGTTTCATATAAATTGTGTCCCCATCACTAAAGCGAGAGAAAGTAATCAAATAAATTTATCAAAGAAACAAAAATATATGTATAATGGTTTTTTTCTTATCCCATCCCAATGTTTCCCTTGGATTATTATCTATTTAGAGTCTTGCATATCTGAATCTATTTGAATAGATATTTCCGATGCAATAAACAGCATAATTATTCTAAATTCTAATAGTAGACCATCAATGCAACAAACAAGATTTCGTATATTTTTGAAATGATGATGATGATGATGATGTAAATTAAATTGGGTGTTTCTGGATCGAAGAATGTTGATGAAATGAATGATAAAATTGGGGTGACCTGGATCTCCTTGATCCAGGTCCCCCAATTTTACTCTACTGGCGTCTCAATTCCAGTCTGCCTTAGAGTCTGGGTCGCTACCCCAGTTCTTAACTACAGGAATAACCCACCTGCTCCATAAATCAGGTAGTACTGCGGAACCTAAAAATTATAGACCGATCACGTGTTTACCGACGGTCTATAAAGTTCTTACATCCATTTTGAGGGCAAAGATTAATAGTCATATTAACAACAACAACATCCTGTCTGCCTCTCAAAATGGATGTAGGAATGGGTCCCGCGGTACTAAGGAGCTACTCCTTATTAATATGGCCATTAGCCAACAGGTTCGGCGTTCCCGAAAGGATCTGTCAACATGCTGGATAGACTATAAGAAGGCCTATGACTCGGTGCCTCATACATGGCTCATGAGGGTGCTAGAATTGTATAAAGTTGATGCAACGCTACGCACCTTCCTGATGTCGTGTATGGGGCAATGGAGGACAGTCCTTCGCTATCCAGGATGTCGAAATATCCAGAGGAATAGCGAACCGGTAAGGATCGAGCGGGGTATATTTCAGGGCGATAGTTTGAGTCCACTTTGGTTTTGTCTAGCCTTGAATCCTCTTAGCACACTGCTGGAGAATTCAGGGCTAGGCTATCGGTTGAAGAGAGGTGGTCAGGTTATATCTCACCTCCTTTACATGGATGATCTGAAACTCTTTGCCCCCACTAATCTGCAACTGATGGAGCTACTGAAGGTAACTGAAACATTCAGTAACGCCATCAGGATGGACTTTGGTGTGGACAAATGTGCGGTCATGCATGTAAAGCGTGGAGAGATTATGGAATCCGTGGGAACTCAACTCTCGGATTCCATAAACCTGAGATCCCTCTCTCCAACTGAAACTTACAAGTATTTGGGTATGTCGGAAGCGTTAGGTATCAATGTTACTGACATGAAGCAATCGTTGAAGGAGCGCTTCTTTGGCCGCCTGAAGAAGGTATTCAATAGCTTTCTATCGGGCGGAAACAAGGTGCGCGCCTTCAACGGTTGGGTCATGCCAGTATTGATGTACTCTTTCGGCGTACTCAAATGGACTCAAACGGAACTTGACGCCCTGGATAGGCGGGTCCGTACACTGCTTACTGCGTATCGAATGCATCACCCACGGTCGTCGGTAATGAGACTGTATATTCCGCGAAAGTGTGGAGGTCGAGGCTTTTTAAATGCTAAGACTCTCCACAATCGCGAGATATGCAGTCTTAGGGAATATTTCCTAGCTGTCGACGTGGGTATGCATCGAGATGTAGTGGCGGTGGACAAGGGACTCACCCCGCTCTCCTTGGCAAATGAGAACTGGCGCAAACCTGCAGTGCTTGACACTAACGATCGCAGGGCGGTATGGCAGAGTAAGGAGCTTCACGGACGCTTTTTCCGGGCCCTACATGGGCCTGACGTAGACCAACTAGCGTCCGTAGCCTGGCTGCGTTTCGGTGATCTTTTTGGAGAAACCGAAGGTTTTGTTTGTGCAATTATGGACGAAGTTATCATGACGAATAACTACCGGAGATTTATTGTGAAAGACGGCACGGTCGACATATGTCGGGCATGTCACCGTCCGGGAGAATCAATTCGCCACATTGTCTCTGGTTGTTCTCGTCTAGCTAACGGAGAATACTTGCATAGGCACAACCTTGTAGCCAGGATTATCCATCAGCAACTTGCTCTGAAATACTCTCTTGTGGAGTCGGAGGTGCCATACTATAGGTATGCGCCCGACCCAGTTCTCGATAATGGCAATATCACATTGTACTGGGATCGGTCCATCATCACTGACAGGACTATTGTTGCCAATAAGCCTGATATAGTGGTGGTGGACCGAATTGTGAGGCGTGCAATGATTGTAGACATAACCGTCCCGCATGACGAGAACCTCGTGAAAGCCGAGAAAGACAAACAAATCAAGTATATTGACTTGGCTCGCGAGGTTGTCGACATGTGGGAAGTGGACTCCGCAATCATTGTACCGATAGTCGTATCGGCCAATGGCTTAATAGCCACGAGCCTCGACCAACACCTTAGGAGGCTCTCGTTGGGCAGCTGGATCAAGGGCTTGATTCAGAAAGCGGTACTTCTGGACACGGCTCGCATTGTCAGGAGGTTCCTTTCTCTGGAGCCCTGACCACCGGTAGCTTGAACCCTGTTCCCGATATCGGTGGGCTACTATTTTTATATTTTTAAATGTTTTTTTATTTATTTTATTCAAATATTTAAAAATATAATTTATATGTATAGTTAAATGAATAAAGAAGATAATAATAATAGATCTCCAGGGAGAATTCTTGTTCCTCATTTCCGGCTTGCCTTTATTGGCTGGCCGGGGTGAAAACTGACGAGGAACAGAGCTCCCACCTCTTTCTTGCCTTAATCGGCCGGTCTGAGTGGAGATTCGCAAGAGCAAACGTGCTCGGGAGAAGGATGTATAATCCAGTAAGGTGCTGGTAGGGATCTTGACCGTACTTCCGGGATTGTCCTGATAGCCGTGGTATACCTCTCCACTCCTCTAGCACCTCAGGATATGTTGCCCCCTTGGCGCTACGTTACTTTGTGCTAGCGACCCTTTTCGGGGGGCCCATTTATTGAGTGTGCAAGTCACCCCCTGCCATTTTAAAGCCGTTTTAATTGTCAATAGTCAGGCAGGGGCCAATAGTTCTTCCATAGTAAACGATTATTAGTCCACTAAACCAGCCAAACCCATAGCGTTTCATCTTTTGTTTCCATATTCTGCAATAGTCCTGCTCCAACCGGGGATTGTCCTTGGGTATACTTTCACAGTGCATACAGGGATTATCGTCGGTTGGTGTCCCATTCCATTTGAAATGTCTAAAGAGGCCTCTGCGAGTTGGCTTCGGCCCCTCGTACGCCTACCAAAGGACCGGGTCTCTAGGAAGAGGGACCCGAGAAAGTAAAAAACATTGAAAATAATAATAGTTTATTTGAATAACTAAGTATTACAAATATCTCTTAGTGTATGGAAAATATAATAACAACAATGGGTGATTATGTAAACAAGAGAATACGTCGACGACCGTAGTAGTATGAACTGTGTCACAGTCGTCAGCGCCTTCCACTCTGTACATTAGTTTATAAGTAGGTACTAACAAAAAACAAAAAGTAAAACTTAGTAATATAAAATGCGGGTACTTAAACATAGGAAAATATAAAATAGACAATTTTATTGTATTGGTACGTTATCATTTTTGGATGGTGTGTGTGTGTGTGTGTGTGTGTGTGTGTGTGTGTGTGTGTGTTTGTGTGTGTGTGTGTGTGTGTGGGTGCGAGGATGAGTAAATTGATGTGTGGTGTAAGTGAAAAGAATTAACTGTATAAAATTTACTCCATTTGTGTATAATTTAGTTGCAATAGCCAACTTCGTATCTTTTCTTTGCACTTATTGGTAGGAAGTTCATAAATGTTATTGGCTCGGTTTGCAATGTTATACAATTTATTATTTATAGTATAGTACTGGTGTCTTGCGATAGTTGTACGAAAAGGAACCATAGAACAAACTGTTGTTCTATTGCGCTTAGAGATCGGTGTATATCTTCTTCTTCTTCTTCTACCTGGCGTTAATCCCGGCTATTGCTAGGGTCCGCCTTCCTACTTAGCTTCCTCCACTTTGCCCGATCTTGAACATCCTTCTCAGTTAGGCCATTGGCCCTCATGTCGGACTTAACGACGTCCAACCAGCGCTTGCGAGGGCGACCACGGGACCTAGCCCCAAGAACAGCCATATTCATGCATCCCCGACCAACGTACTCCATAGGGCGGCGCATGATGTGGCCATACCATCGCAGACGACACTCTTGCAGTTTTTCCTCCACGTCACGGACACCAAGACTACCTCTGATGAAAGAGTTGCGTATGCGATCGGATCGCGTTACGCCACTCATCCACCTTAGCATCTTCATCTCCGTGACGCGAAGCTCCTGGGTGTGTCTGCTTAGTGCTGGCCAACATTCACCGCCGTACAGTAGGACAGGCCGTATGATGCATTTATATATCTGCCCCTTGAGCTTAGGAGGCATTTTGCGGTGCGATGTCCAAGCACGTATAGGCGCGGCTTGGGCGAAGTGGCGCGAGGTAACGGGCGTTGTTCTGATTAACGAGGGCGAAGTCATCGGCATACATCATTAGCCATGGGGGCTTATCTTGGATGTTTGCCGTAACTACATCGAGCACTACGTTAAACAAGAACGGGCTAAGAGCCGAGCCTTGGTGAACGCCAACAGATATTGGGAAGCCATTCGATTCGCCAACAGCGGTCTGGACAGAGGACACGGAATCGCGGTACATGTCTCTGATAATGTCAATATAGGCCTCGGGAACGCCCTTGAAGCGCAGTGCCCACCAGATGGACTGCCGAGGTATACAGTCGAAGGCCTTCTGCAGGTCTAAAAAGGCCATATGCAAAGCTCTCCTTCTCTCTCTGTAAGCCTCAGCCAGATTCCGTAAGGCGAATACTGCGTCCATGGTGCTGTTACCCGCCCGGAAGCCATATTGACACTCAGAGACAGTACACTCGCTACGGAGCCGTGTGTCAATGATGCGCTCGAAGAGCTTCATGGTGTGGCACATGATCTTGATACCGCGGTAGCTACTACAATCCTGTACGCTACCTTTGCCTTTGTATACAGGGATAATCAGGCTAAATCGCCACTGGTTCGGCATTTCCTTGGTGATCAGGATGCGGTTAAAAAGATCCGTCAGAAGGTCCACGCCATGTGGGCTCATCGCCTTCCACACCTCAATTGGCACATTGTCAGGCCCGACCGCTTTCCGGTTCTTCATGTGGCGAAGAGCAATGCGGGTTTCGTCGGGGGAAATAGGGGAAATAAGTCCAAGGTTAGGAGGCGGTTCGGGAGGAAGGTTATGGGGATGCTGTTTGTTAGACAGCTCCGCGAAGTATGTACACCATCTCTCCTTAACAGAGGGGGCATCGTAGAGCAGCTTACCCTGGGCGTCCCTTACACAGAGACATTTGCTAATGTCCCGTGCAGCTTTCTCCCGGGCACGCGCCAGCTTAAAAATAAGCTTTTGCCCCTCCGCAGTTTCCAGCTTGTCGTACAAGGGCGCCAGACTTTTGCTGCGGGCTCTGGCTACAGCTTTTTTGCAAGCGCGCTTAGCCGCTCCATATGCCTCTCTGTCATCCGGAAAGTTGGACCCTTGCCACTGTTTAAATAAAACCTTCTTCTTCCGAGTCGCCTCCTGCACCCCGTCATCCCACCACCACGTCTCCTTTTCTATGGTGCGGCCACCACGAGAAGTGCCAAGGACGCGCTTACCCGCATCGGTGATTGCTGAATGGATCCTACTCCAGATCTCTTGAGCGGACTCATGCGGAGCACTGATCTCGAGATGCTCGACCTCCGCGATGAAGTCCGACTGCCTAGGACCATCAAGCAACTACCACTTTGTGCGGGGTTTGCGTTTTTCGGTCACTTTCTTTTTCGGTACAACCGCAAAGTCCAGGACAAGGAGGCGGTGTTGAGCCGTTAGGCTTTCACCTGGGATGACTTTGCAGTTGGTAACCTTGCCAATGTGGCACCGTCTCACCAGCAGGTAATCTATTTGGGTTGAGTAGGCACCACTACGGTACGTAATAAGATGCTGGGGCTTCTTCTGGAAGAACGTGTTCGCGATGGCTAGGTCAGACAAAGCGCAGGTGCTGAGTATACTGACTCCCTCTGCATTTAGCTGGCCATATCCAAAACCACCGTAAACACGTCCGTATTCTCCAGCAAACTGACCTACGTGACCGTTGAGATCCCCCCCAACCAAAACACCTTCGGAATTCGGAATAGCGCGTAGTACGTCCTCGAACTCATCCCAGAAGGCCTCCTTTTCAGACTCACAGCAACCAGTTTGAGGAGCATAGGCGCTGATTAGGTTCGTTACCGACCCTTCGATCAGCACCCTAACTCGCATCAACCGGTCGCTGCATCGGTCTACTTCAAGGAGTCCATCCTGAAGGTCTCTAGACAGCACCACGGCCACTCCGCCCCTGCCCGTTGGTGATCCGGTGTACACTAGCCGGTACCCCTACCCGATGTCACAATATAATTTATATGTATAGTTAAATGAATAAAGGAGATAATAATAGTAATAGTTTATTTGAATATCTAAGTATTACAAATATCTCTTAGTGTATGGAAAATATAATAACAACAATGGGTGATTATGTAAACAAGAGAATACGTCGACGACCGTAGTAGTATGAACTGTGTCACAGTCGTCAGCGCCTTCCACTCTGTACATTAGATTATAAGTAGGTACTAACAAAAACAAAAAGTAAAACTTAGTTATATAAAATGTGGGTACTTAAACTTAGGAAAATATAAAATAGACAATTTTATTGTATTGGTACGTTATCATTTTTGGATGGTGTGTGTGTGTGTGTGGGTGAATATGACTCGGTGTATATGTATGTATTGTCTCTGCGAGGATGAGTAAATTGATGTGTGGTGTAAGTGAAAAGAATTAACTGTATAAAATTTCCTCCATTTGTGTATAATTTAGTTGCAATAGCCAACTTCGTATCTTTTCTTTGCACTTATTGGTAGGAAGTTCATAAATGTTATTGGCTCAGTTTGCAATGTTATACAATTTATTACTTATAGTATAGTACTTGCGGTAGTTGTACGAAAAGGAACCATAGAACAAACTGTTGTTCTATTGCGCTTAGAGATCGGTGTATATGTAATTCTTTTATGCTTACGAAGAATAGTAGACAACACAAAGAGCTTCCTGATGGAAAGTACCAAACAGTCATTATACAATAGATCTGTGCTATATCTTCGAGGTTTACCTAGCATCACCTTTATGATAGCCCTTTGGGCTCGCTCGAGCGGAAATAGGGCAGTTTTGCCAATACCACCCCAAACAACAATGCAATAGTGAGATAAGGTCTGGACAAGGGCATAATAAACACACAACAGGGTTTCAAGATCAGCAGAGTTCTTCAGCCTTCTGAAAACAGGAATTAATTTTCTAATTCTGGCAGTAGTCTGAGCAATATGAGGTGACCAATTCAGTAAGCTGTCAATAGTGAGACCCAGATACTTTATATTAGAAGTACGGGTAAGCCTAGGACTCACAATCACGCTCAGGATCACATGAATGTGCTCCAACTTCGAATTCTGTTGATGGCTGCGTATGAGTGCTATGTGAAAAAGTAACATACTTAGTCTTGTCTACGTTTAGGGTTAAGAGGTTTTCATTGAGCCATGACATTATCACCCTTAGTGCATGTTCCGAACAGTTCTGAGCCTCTTTCCAATCAGATCCATGCACGATTAAAGCGGTGTCATCAGCATACGTCACAATGTTGCAGTTAGGCAGTTGTATTGTGCACAAGCTATTAATATACAGAAGAAAAAGTGTAGGCCCTAAAACACTGCCTTGAGGAACACCATAAGAAAGAGTAGCCACTGAACTAGTGTGAATCCCCAGTCTAACACACTGAGTCCGATTTGAGAGGTAAGATCTAAAGATATCTAAAACAATTCCACGTATACCAATTGATTCCATTTTAGCAAGCAGTAATGGTACAGAGACAGTGTCGAAGGCCTTTGAAAGGTCTAGAAAGATCCCAATAACTTTTTTATTACTGTCAAGATTTTTAGCGATAGTTTCTGTAAGAAGCAAAGTTGCATCTTCAGTAGATTTCCCTTTAACAAACCCGAATTGATTATGTGCACCGTTCGAAAACCCGAAAACTGTTCAAGTCTCCGAACGGTGCGCCTCTCGCGTGTGTGTGTCCCGCTTTGTCTGGTCTCTCACTTGGTCCTTTCCGGCATGAGCAACTCTACCGGCAGAGATCCAAGATCACTGAGACACACAAGCCCCATCATCTATCATCTAGCATCTGTAGCATTAAATACAGAACCAAAATCCAAATCAGAAAGGTGTAGAATTAGAGCCGGATAATTAATCTTTAGGAATGTGGTATTAGTGGTATTTCTTTTTATTTTGCAGTCCAAACAACAAACCAGAGGTGCATGGTCAGTTATAAATGGACAAAACTCGCCGAAGAGGTGCGCAACCCTGGAGCGACCGGTCGGAGGACTCTCCCTTCGGCGTCTTCTGGCGGTGAGCCGGACACCGACGGTGGCTCCGTTCTGGAGCGTAAGGCTAAGTTTGCGGAGATTGTGAAGGCTGCGATTCGCGATGTGGCCTTGAAAAGGTCGCAATCGTCCAAAAACAAGGCCATAAGTGCGGCCTCGGCCTCCATTTTGGCGGCAGTGGAAGCTAATGGTGGCGGGCCGCCGTCGGACGAAATGTCCAAGCTGCGGGCGGAGGTCGCTCGCTTGGCGGCCGCCACGGAGCTTCTCCAAAAGGAGAATTAGAAGCTCCGAGCAGAACTGGCCGGGCTCCGAGGAGCCGGCTCAAAGGAGGCGCCTCAAGGGGGCCGCAAGCATGGGCAGCCCGTGCCGGCAGAGGAGCAGGTCCTGAACCTGGTGCGGCAGGAGATGGCTGCATTTGCGCACAGGTTCTTGGTCCTGGAGGGCATCGTCCTGCGCCCCCCGCTAGCGGCGAGCCAAAAAGCAACCGGCCCGCAGAAAGCGGCATCATACGCGGCCGCCGTTACTGCCAAACCAGGTGCCGGGGTGGCACCAGCGAAGCATGCCAAGCCAAAGAAGAAAGGCGGGGTGGCTGCACAGGCGGTGAGGGCTCAAGCGCCGTCGATGCAACCCTCACCTAACTCTCCTGCGGCTGAAGCCGGATGGCAGGTGGTCGGGGAAAAAAAGAAGGCGAGCAAGGCAGCCAGGGCGGCCAAAAAAAGGCAGAGGAGACGGCAGCGTAAAGCGCGAAGCGTCGCGGATATGCTACGCGCCCCGGAGACCGCAGCTGTAGTGGTCACGCTACAGCCGGACGCGGAAAAGAGGGGCGTGACTTACCGCGATGTTATCACTAAGGCTAAGGAGACGGTGGACCTCCAGGAGCTCGATATCACGAGGGGCCTCCGGTTCAGGTTCACCATGACTGGGGCCCGGATGCTGGAGATCCCCGGTGCAGCCAGTGGCCCGACCGCTGACGCTCTGGCCGAAAAGCTAAGAGCGTCCTTAAATGTGGACGAGGTTCGAGTGTCCAGGCCGACTAAGTGCGTGGACATGCGCATCCTGGGCCTGGACGACTCCGTCACGGAAGAGGAGGTGGTGGCCGCCGTCGTCAGGACTGGGGGGTGCTCTGCCGAGCAGGTGAAGGCAGGCACCATACGTCCTGACCGCACGGGCATGCGAACCGTCGTGGTGAGCTGCCCAGTGACCGCGGCCAAGAACATATCAGAGGGCCGAAGACTCCTGGTGGGCTGGGTATCTGCGCAGGTCAAATTGCTGGAACCCAGACCTCTGAGGTGCTTCCGCTGCCAAGTGGGCAACCACGTGGGAGTTCAGTGCACCTCGGAGGTGGACCGCAGCGGTCTCTGCTTCCGCTGTGGTCAGCCCGGTCACAAGGCCGGCTCGTGTAACGCCGCTACGCCGCACTGTGTTGTATGTGCGGCAGTTGGCAAGCCGGCCGATCACTGGGCTGGAGGCAAAGCCTGCGCTCCATCCACCAGAGGCAAAAAGAAGGCCTCCACCGCCATCACCGCCGCCGCCACTGCAGTTGCCGTAAGAGAGCCCTCACAGAGAACTCAGGAGGAGGCAGAAACGGAGTACCAATAACGGCTCCTTTACGCCTCCTCCAGGCGAACATCAACCACTGCGCCGCTGCTCAGGACCTGTTGGTCCAGAGCATGGCACAGTGGTTGATTAACATCGCCGTAGTCGCTGAGCCGTACTTTGTCCCGCCCAGGGATGATTGGGTGAAGGACTTGAACGGCTCAGTGGCCCTGGTTTCGTCGGCCACCGCCGGTACCTCTTCCCTCGAGAACGTCAAGCGAGGACAGGGGTGCGTATCTGCACGGTTCGGGCAGATTGTCGTGGTAGGGGTATACTTCTCCCCGAATCGAACTCTCGCCGAGTTCCAAAACTCCCTGACGGAGTTGGGCGTCGTCGTCGCCGGGTATCGTTCCTGTCCCGTACTCGTTCTCGGGGACTTCAACGCCAAGCACTTGGCTTGGGGTTCCCGTCATACGGACACGCGGGGTAGAATGGTCGAGGACTGGGCTCTGGAGACAGGTCTGGTCGTCCTTAACCGGGGTTCTGTCCCCACGTGTGTGCGGATGCAGGGCGAGTCCGTGGTGGATATTTCGTTCGCCAGCCCTGCTCTGTCACCACGTGTCGTCGACTGGCGCGTCATAGAGGAGATGGAGACATATTCCGATCACAGGTACATCCGGTTTGATGTCTCCGCCCAGACCTCAACCGCGCCAGTCCGGCAGGCCTCGAGTGGTCCGCGGTGGGCGCTGAAGCAGCTGGACCGGGAGCTCCTCCTGGAAGCCTCGATCGTGCAGGCCTGGGTGTCACCACCGGAAAGGCCTGCTGATATCAACGACGAGGCGGAGTGGTTCCGGGAGGCCATGTCCGATATTTGTGACGTGGCAATGCCCCGGGTTAAGTCAGGACGCGCCCGCCGTCAGGTGTACTGGTGGTCGCAAGAGCTGGCGACACTGCGTCAGGCATGCGTTTCTGCACGGCGCCGGTACACCAGGCACCGCAGGCTCCGCATCCGCCCTCCGGATGCGCAGGTCAGAGAGGCGGAGCTGTACGAGGAGTACAGAGTGGCGAAGGCCGCCCTCCGAGCGGGGATCCTGCAGGCAAAGGATCTGGCTCGCAAGGAGTTGCTGGAGTCTCTGAACGGGGACCCGTGGGGAAGACCCTACAAAATGGTGTGGAATAAGCTCCGCACCTGGGCCCCCCCGTTGACGCAGAGTCTCCAGCACGCACTCTCCTCCTCTCGCGAGGGGAGCATACTCCCCCGCCTATGGCTCCACCACCTGCGGTGCCCGCTGCGGACTACACCGATGACGATGATGACGATGCTCCTGAGGTGACTGAGAGTGGCGGTTAATAGGCTGAAGGCCAAAAATACCGCCCCAGGACCCGATGGCTTACCTGGAAAAGCCTGGGTCCTGGCCTTGGAGGCTCTTGGGCCTCGACTAAGAGGGTTCCTAAGCGCATGCTTGGAGAGGGGCCAGTTCCCACTTCGTTGGAAGACGGGGAAACTGGTCCTCATTAAGAAGCCGGGGCGCCCTGCGGACTCTCCGTCCGCATACCGGCCCATCGTGCTGCTCGATGAGGTGGGCAAGCTCTTTGAAAGAGTAATTGCAAACCGCCTCGTCGAGCATCTAGTGAGGGTGGGGCCGGATTTGGCGGAGAACCAGTTCGGTTTCCGCACGGGACGCTCGACGGTGGACGCCATCATGCGCGTGAGAGCCCTCTCGACGGGGGACGCGGTTTCCCGGGGTGGGGTCGTCTTGGCGGTGTCTCTAGACATCGCCAATGCCTTCAACACCCTGCCCTGGAGTTGCATTAGGGAGGCACTTCGGTATCACCGGGTGCCGACCTACCTCCGTCGCGTAGTCGAGGATTACTTGACGGACAGAGCCGTCATCTACCCCGGTCACCTGGGAGAGTGGAATCGGCGAGAGATGTCGTGCGGTGTTCCACAGGGTTCCGTTGTGGGGCCGCTCCTGTGGGACATCGGCTACGACTGGGTGCTGCGCGCCGACCTCCCTAGAGGCGTCAGCATCGTCTGCTATGCTGACGATACGCTGGTCCTGGCACAGGGAGGGTCGCACCAGGCGGCGGCCGACGCTATGACACGCGGGGTTGCGATAGTCGTTGAGAGGATCCGGCAGTTGGGTCTCGAGGTGGCTCTACACAAGTCCGAAGCCATGTGCTTTCATGGATCTCGGAATAAGCCACCATCGGGATCCCAAATAACGGTAGGAGGGGTTCACATCGGCGTCGGATCGACGATGACATACCTGGGTCTCGTCCTCGATAGCCGGTGGAACTTCGTCGAGCATTTTCGACGTTTGGCTCCCAGACTGGGGCGGGCCGGGGCTGCCTTTAAGC
Source organism: Lacanobia oleracea (assembly GCA_950371165.1). Classification (NCBI taxonomy): domain Eukaryota; kingdom Metazoa; phylum Arthropoda; class Insecta; order Lepidoptera; family Noctuidae; genus Lacanobia; species Lacanobia oleracea. Next base: position 17,918,832 of record OX493411.1, on the reverse strand, counting down.
GGCTTCTGCCCAATCTAGGAGGACCAAACGCCTCCTGCCGAAGGCTTTACGCGGGGGTCGTGCGGTCCATGGCCCTTTATGGGGCGCCAGTGTGGGCGCCTACTTTGAGGAAGCGACCTGCCCGTTACCTCAACGCGTCCCAGAGGGTCATGGCCATCCGGCTGGCCCGGGGATACCGCACGGTCTCTGGCGAGGCGGCTCGCCTCCTTGCCGGACTGCCGCCATGGGATCTGGAAGCGAGAGCCCTCGCACTCATTTACGAGTGGCGCGTGGAGGCGCAACGCCGGGGCGAGACTTCTCTGCCGCGGCAAATCGCAGCAAGGCGGATGGAGCTCCGGCAGGATCTCATGGCGGTATGGAGACAGCAACCGTCGCAACCCAGCGCTGGGCACGCCTCAATACAGGCGATTAGTCCCCTCTTTGAGGAGTGGCTGGAGCGGCGCCACGGCGTCCTCACCTTCCGTCTGACACAGGTACTCACCGGACACGGTTGTTTTGGGGGATACCTGTTTCGGATTCGGCGGGAGGACACGCCTGGGTGTCAACATTGCGAGGATCGCCCGGAGGACACGGTGGAGCATACGGTGGAGGTCTGCCCTGCTTGGGCGGAGCACCGCCGATTTCTCGTCGAGGCGATCGGCTGCGGCGACCTCTCGCGACCGGCCCTGGTTCGGTCTATGGTCCGGAGCGAGGAGGCATGGGAGGCGGTCACCTCTTTCTGCGAAGCAGTAATGCTAGCGAAGGAGGAGGCCGAACGTGTGAGAGAGAGGGAGGCCTCACGACCCGGCCGCCGCAATAGAAGAAGACGGCCCGGGCGTCGGGAGTCGCAGGGCGATTTCCGACCACCGTAGGCGCGGGTCTGCGGACGGCGAGCATTGGGCGGCTCGCCGTCCGATCAAAAGTAGACCCGTGTCGGCGGCGCGCTGTATTCCACGCGCGCATCAAAGAGCTGTCAGCAAGGGAGACGGGGCCCGCCAGGGCCAGTGCCTGCCGGGGTGCGGAACCCGTTTGAAAGAGGCACCATACCCTGGAACGCAAAGGGCAGTAGGAGGAACACGGATGGGTTTTAGTCAGTAAGAGTCTGACACTCCCTTCCACTCCGCCCAGAGCGGAAGGAGTCATTTGATGATTTCCCATCCTTAAAAAAAAAAAGGATAAGGCAATTAGCACCCGTGAATGACGGCTGTTTTATGCAATGTTTTATCTCGGACTTAACATAAATAATTACTCCGTCATTCTGATTAGTGAAGTCTGAAGCATATGAGACGTACCCGGGAATTTCTGGCGTAAGTGTATTTTTACTTAGCCAACATTCTGTCAGCACAAGAATACCACACTGGATAGATATTCTGTCCAGTAGGATAATAAGAGCGTCAAAGTTACAACCCACACTACGGATGTTAGAATGCATTACGGTTAAGGCTGACCGAGATATATTAATATTATCACTTAAAGATTCCGGAGAACAGATCATAGACTCCGATACTTGTGCTAGATCGATGTCAATCATCATTTCATCCAAAAACAACATGGTTACGGTTAGTTTCAACAAGGCTTATCTGAATGTAACGCATGTGTATATTTTTCACAAGTAGACAAATTAGGAAAAAACGCAAAATAGGTGTAATAAGTGTAGCAGAGGTAATTTCAAACAGTGTTATTGGTATGTATGTATGTATGAGTGTGTGTGATAACAAGTAGCAGATTTTTGTTTTAGACACAATAATAAAATAAGAAGTGTTATTAAAAATTAAAGGCATGCAGTAAGAAAAACATAAGAGCCATACAATATATCTTAGTCACTTCTCTTTTTGAGGTTGCAGCTTGTCGATATCAATTTCACTATCAATCCGATGAGACGCCGCACCAATCTTCTGGCGAAGAAAAACCTTTCCATGAGCTGTCCAGCAAAAATCGTACTGCTTTTTTTTACTGAAGTCACGAGCTTGGTAGAATAATTTTTTTGCTTTATCGGTAAGGCATTCTACAATATAAATAGGCTGAGACTGGCATCCAAGTTGCAAATGGGTGGTGTTCAATTTATTGTCGCGGTTTGAGCGATTGTGTGTTTTCACCGCCGTTAAGATCTTTTCTTTCATTATGACTGAAGAAAAATCCACTATGATAGATCTACTGCCTTTTTTATCAGCGTTCGTTCGAAAAACATCTCGAATATGAGTCTCATTGACACAATTTTAGTAGCTAATCCAACTTTTTGAACTAACTGAAGCAGGTGGTCCTTTGTTTCATTTTTTTGAACAGGAACGTTTCTAATCTCAATAGAAGACTGTCTTTGGGATCTTTCGAGGTTCTCTACCTTTGTCTCTAGCGTTTGTATATATGCCAGGTGAGTTTTCCTCTCAGTTTCCATAGTGATAAGTTTATTTTTCATATCATCATACTGTGCAGATATAAGCTCCATAGATTTAATCATTTTGCTATTTTGCTTCTTAATTCCATTAATGCTTTCCAATATTGTGTTTTGTTGGAGTTTAAAAGTCTCGAGAGATTTCTTCATTTCCGCCATAGCAACAGTAACTTCTTCATCATATTGTCGCTTTCGAGGTCGAGGTCGGCTGGTGATGTTACTGGTAGTCTCATTGTCTGTATCGGTGACCGGTGCTGAACTTTGGTTTGTATCAGATACCATTTTACCTTGTGTTGTGGATGAGGGGGTCCTTTTCAGCGGCATAACAACGGCACGGCAATAATATCAGCTAAGCTAAGCTTTTCCAAGTTCGTGTAGTTATTCAGACGATCGAAAAATAACTTTAACCAACCGCAGTCCGCCTAAACGCTCCGCTCATGAAATTGCGGCAAGCGTAAACTATGACGCGCTGATGACGACAAGGCAGGCGACGACGCGGTTAGCGAACGCGCTGCTTGCGTAGCTCGGCAACTTCCTTGGCAACTGTTGTTGTCTTGCTCTTGCAACGACTCCTCGTTTGCACGTTAGCCGCTTCTATGTTCTGTGAGCCTGGTACTTCACTGATTTTAAATTTTGATTTTATTTGTCGAAAGATAGGATTTTTAAATATGATTTTTTTTTAAAAACAATTCTACAGGTCAACACGTCTATATGCTTTCGCTGTCCGGAGGTAAGGGGAAGGGGTAATCGGTCACTATTGTTAATTCTTCTTTCTGTTTTTTTTTATCTTTTATTATTCTGAGATAAAATCTGAATTATAAAATGCTTATTAACATGAATACCTAAGCATTAGCAATTTCGGATCTTCCATTTTTAATTTAGTTTAATTTAAAGTACTTAAAATGAGTAAGCTTTAGTTTTATGTGGTGATCATTATTAGGGTTCCGTACCCAAGCCGTCTGTCTGTCAACGGGCTGTATGTCAAGAACCGTAATTAGGTACATAGTTAAAATTTTCACAGATCGTAATGCCGCTTTATAATTTCAATAAATAATAAAAATTATGGATTATGATACGGAATCCTTCAACTGCGAGTTCGACTCGCACTTGGTCGGTTATTAATCTGGGGCCCTAGGACATCACTAAGAATTTCGCTAGTAAAATCAGTTGTTTTAGTGAGGATCCTAAATTAAAAAAAAACAGATGATTTTCTCTCCCCGCGCCGATTCAAACACATGCCATGCCACAGATCGCGTATCTTTAAATTAACTTTTACACCTTTTTGGAAAGCTAACAGAATAGGGAAGTTATTTTAGTTGTTTGTACGATTAAGTTCATAGAAATTTATTGATCGAGACGTCAGTTTTTGTAGAGTGTAATGAAAATATTGGTAAGATATTATCCTTAATCTTTACTCTATCTTATACTTATATTAAAAAGGTGAAGCTGGTGAAGATTTGTTTGTTTATTTGTTTACTTGAACGCGCTAATCTCAGGAACTACTGGTCGAATTTGAATGAAAATTGTGACGCAGACGAAATTGCGCGGGTCATCTAGTTATTTTAATAATATTGTTGAATTAAGTACCTTTTATTTTGTTCATAGCTTAATTGAAGTACCAGCTACAATATCATATTTTAATGGTACCTATTCCACATATGTAGTTTTCTTTTTATTTGGAGTTTAATGTCAAATTTTGGGTAAATATCGAAAAAACCTAAAAATTCAAATATCTCGAGAACGATAGAATTTGGCCCCCCTATCAGCACCTGACGAATATACGTCGAATTACAAGTAACCCTGCATACCGTTACTTTAATTTAATTAGCTGAACTTAGGTAGGTACAGCTGAATTTGCGTGTTCAATATTAATTTCAGTTACTTTTTAAGGTTCCAAACATCCGAAAAAACTAAATCCTTATTGGATCACTCGGGTGTCTGTCTGTCTGTCTGTCTGTCACAGACAGTTTTCTCCGGATCTACTGGACCGATTTTGTTGAAATTTGGTATACATATGGAATTCTGTAAACCAAACACGGACGTTTTACGTAAATAAATACTTTTTAGTATATGGGTCACTTTTGGGGGTCAAACAAAAAAAAAAATTCAAACTGTATCATGTGACATATTAAATAAAAGGGTTTATAATTTTAAAGTAAATGGTTTTGAAGATATCAAGAAATTAGGCCACAAAATACCCTGCCCCCTTATCTCCAAAACTAAATTTTTTAAAACAGGTGTTTTTAAAATTTTAGTTTTGGAGATATTAAAAATATTTTGAAAAATGCAGATAATAGTTCTTATCTAAAGATTACAGGAAAACCTATAACAAGTTTGCTGTGTTAAAATAACGAAATTGGTTCGGAACTCTTCGCACGCACTCGCACTTGGCCAGTTTTTAACCCTCGACGCAAAAACGACCAGATGTTTTAAGTTTGACGTACCTGCGTGCGTGTGTGTGTGTCTGTGGCATCGTAGCTCCCGAACGGATAAACTGATTTTGATTTTGTTTGAAAGGTGAATTAGTCAGGATTGTTCTTAGCTATTTTTGAGGAAAATCGGTCCAAGATGGCCGCCGCCACAAAATGGCGGATAACATATTTTTTCGCAACTCCCTCAATGTGGGTATCAAATGAAAGGACTTGACTAGTAGAATTATGTGCACTATATTAAAGAGGATTTTAAAAAGCATGAAATTATAAAAACTCCGACGAAAAAAACTTTAAAAAGTAAAATTAAATTTCTATTGATCCTTGTAGTTTAATACAGGTACGATTCTTTGGGCAAAGCGTCATCATTAAACTAGTCTTTAGTTTCGAAGTAAATAAGGCTATTTGAATTGTAAAACAGAAACTAGATGGCGCAATAATGCAGCTGGTGGCAACAAATCTATTATTTAACTTAAAAAATGGGCACCAATTTGAAACTCTATGTAATTTTAAGATTTAATTACATTAGCTGTTTCAAAACATTAACTAACATGTAACAGTGTTAGGTATTAGAAATTTACTCTCGGTAGGAGGAATTAACAAAAAATATATATTATTACCCATCACGTGTGTGAAGTTTCGACGTAAAGTAATAAGCACTACTATTAATGACTTGTATTTTGTTTGACTGACAGAGAAGCCTTTACACATCAGTGAGAAAATACTGACTGAATCAACCCATATTCAAATATATCTATACTAATACCAGCGGACTCGACAAACGTTGTCCTGCCCGACTGCAGCGCTGATCAGCCGGGCTGATTTGCGAATTTAAACCATCCAGGGATCCACCCAAACGCATACAAAAAAGTTCATTCAAATCGGTCCAGGAGTTCAGTGACATACACACGTACAGTAGAATTATATATATAAAGACTAGCTGACCCGCGCGGCTTCGCTTCCGTCAACTTACCTACACTACCTACCCTACCTACCCTACCGACCTTACCTTGCTGATCTGTGAATCTAAACTATCCATACCGCGTATCATAAACGCAAACTCATTCAAATCGGTCCAGCCGTTTAAGAGGAGTTCAGTGAGATACACACGTCCAGTAGAATTATATAATATATAAAGATATAAAGCTGAAGAGTTTGTTTATCTGTTTGTCTATTTGTTTGCTTGAACGCGCTAATCTCAGGAACTACTAAACCGATTTGGAAAATTGTTTCAGTGTTAGATAGCCAATGTATCGAGGAAGGCTATATAATATCATCACGCTAAGACCAATAAGAGCAGAGCAGATGAAATTGAGCGGGTCGAGTAGTAATTGATGAAGTCCAACTAGTGACAACCCAAGCAAAGTTGTGTCACTCAAGGTTCCAAAACAGTGCGCAACATTGCCTGCTAAGTTATTTTGATAAAATCTAGTTATTTTCATTGAAATATTAAATAATACAAAAAAAGACAGTATTTTCTTACCTTGGGATATTACTCCTTCACGAGAACACCTTTGCTGTAGCCACAATAGCAAAAGTTACAGAAGGCCAAAAATATCCATCCACTCGCAATGGTTTTTGTCGCCCAAATGACAAAGTCAATGAAGTTATCATTAAAAAACCGGCCAAGTGCGAGTCAGACTCGCCTGCCGAGGGTTCCTTACAAATTTGTAGGTACTTTTCATATGACTTGTAATAACGGACTACCACCGCCATCTAGTGTTGCATGCGTGTAACACTACCCGTCGTCGGTGACAACGAGCACAACAGTGTGGATCGGCGCCGCTCGTGAATCTTTGCATCACAACCACACGAATGTGTAGATATTGTGCACGCATACAAGCCTTGGCTGACATTATAAGGACCGACGCCTTGGAACATTTTTTTTTTCTTTTTTGATCGTTAAATAATTCCCTAAATAATGTCATGACGTAGCCAGTCCCTAACTGTCCCCCCAAAACGACGTCGTTGAGCCGAAGTCCGTAACCCACAGGGGGTGCCCTCAGCGAGCGGAGTTTTAGTTAATAAGTTGAATAGCCTCGGCTGGGCGCCTTAAATTCTTTTGAGGCCCACACAGGCAAGTCCATTTAAGTAGTTGCAACCCTTCTAGAGGTTAAAACTGCGAGTGGCCAACGACAAAAAAAGTAAAAAGTTCGGTAGCCACGCAGCCAATTCTAAGCCTAACTAATTCCTGTTCGATAGCCTAGCGGACTTCAGGAATTAGCCAGCTAGGAAGGTTTGAAGGCCGATAGCCACGCAGTCCCTTTCACTCCTCACTTAGGGTTGCCAATTAATTAATTATCTGTAACTGTACCATAGTTGCAAGTAGTAATACATGTATGACTAAACGTCAACGGGGCCTTTTTTTCCACCAGCAACCCTACACTTTTTTTAAATAAAGAATATTTTTTTTTATGATTTAATTGTATAGTTTTCAGACTTTTCCTTCTACTTGTAGTCTATTAATATTCAGAATGTGAACATGTTTAAAAATAAACTTATGGCGTTGTTAATCAATAAAGGCTATTACAGCATTGACGAATACTATAATGACCAAAATCTTAAAACAGTATTAAAGTAAAATTGAATTGAATGTTTGCCCATTGCTCATTGACTTTGTTTTCATTGCTTGTGTTGCTTGTTTTTGTATACGTCCTACTGTGCGAATAATTCGACACAAATGTATTTCGTTTATGAAATAAATAACTTGAAACTATTACTTGCCAAATTTTATAGTTCTAGGTCAACGGGAAATACCCTATGAATTTTGATTCCCTTGAGAGTGTCGACATACTTATACGTTTTTTCAGCATAAACGGCCGTATCTTTTTTTATCTTAACTTAGAAGTTTGGTTTTTTTACAGCTTCAAGGGACCGTAGAGCTGAGTATATGGTTTTTAGGGTTCTGTTTTTTCCTTTTGATGTACGGAACCCTAAAAAGTGATAAATATGTGCCCTGATAACAAATAGTTCATATCAAATCGTAGAAAACGAGAAAAATTAAGCAAACTGGACATATTGTTGTTGTCCTCTTCCCCCCGGACCTCTGAGGAGATCAGACGCTTGCACAGTAGACTTATTGTCAATTTGAATAAAATAAATATATTAACTATTTAGTACAATTAAATTAACTCAAAAAATATGAGTGCATACATTTTGAGGAGCTTCATTGCTGCGAGCGAACATCCAAGTATTAAAAAGTGAGTCACCGTACCATCAACGATATCACCGCCTGCAAAGTGACGCCCACTGCTGCTTCAAGACCAGCCCACAGGGGAGGCACGCGTCCCGGCCAATTAGCTGCGCAAGAGATACGCCATCGCACCGAGCGTCATCAGTTGGGAGGTACGTGATCTGTCATACTCTTTGCACATTGTGACTATCGCTGCTCTTCGCTGCGATCCTGGTACTCGCACCTTCAATCACCGTTCTTGTTAAAAATGCCGTTAAAACGCACTCCCCCGAAGCATTTAACTATGTCGGAGACGGACACGGAGAGAGTGGATGGAGGCGTATCAGACAAGTTAAACGTTGTTGCTCAATCTAACATTAACTTAAGTCGCCAAAAAAGAAAGCGCGTAAATGAAAGGTCACAATTTATGAGCGAAGTACGGGAAATGTTCGAGGCCTTTGTTACACAGCAAAATTATAAATTGCAAAATTTGGAGTCTTCGTTATCCGAAACAAAGAAACAAAATGATAGCATAAACACATCTTTAACTGCACTGTCTGATAAGTATGATGATATACAAAAAGAATTAGACAGTTTGAAGTTAGAACGCAAAGAACAGTGCGTTTACATTAAGAGTCTAGAGGAAAAAATAGAAAACTTTGAAAAACAATCTTGTACGACAAAGTTAGAGATAAGAAATGTGCCTAAGCTACAAAATGAGACAAAAGTAATCTTTGTAGTGCAGTCGCCAAAATTGGTGAAATATTGAACACTCCTCTGCATGCCTCCAATTTAAGAGACATCTATCAGCCCTACGTGAAATCGGATGTTGTTAAACCAATCGTAGTGGAATTCACATCAGTCTTAACAAAAGAAAGTGTAATGAATAACCTTAAAAAGCTGTCCCTGCAAGATAAGAAAGATAAAATGAATACCTCTATGTTTAATCTAGAAGGCCCTCAGAAACCAATATTTATCTCGGATTATCTTACTCCAAAAGGAAGACGACTTTTCTTTTGATCAGAGATTTCGCTTCTACCCACAATTATGACTTCATATGGTAAAATATACCTTAGGAAGAAAGAGGGGATGAAGCATATTCGCGTCGATGAGGAGGCAGATCTTAATAAGTTAAAAGAAAAATCAACCAAAATGACTATACTTCCTTGTCAACCTTTACTTCCCTGTTTTATTTTTATGCGTGCTTAGTTATTCGTAATTTGCATGCTAATAGTCTAATAGTTTTAATTTTCTACTTTAAAAATATGTTTTGCTCTTTTTATAAGCACTCCACACAAACAAAAATACACACGTTAATCTTATTAACGTGCAAAGCACAAAGTGTTGTCTCATACCAAATGATCAAGTACATGTTTTTATTGATTAACAGTATATCTAAATATATAGAATTCCTGCATTTGTCCATAAATAACCCCAGTGACTTTTTAATTATATTTCAAGGTAATCGCTTTATTTGTGTTGTTTTAATGTCGAAAAGTGGCTCCTATAGTCCATTCCTAAATGGTACTTCGTTATTTTTAATTATCAAAAATGGTTGATTTTGCCTCTGAAATTGATAGTATATCTATCTCCGATTCTCGGTTTTGTGACGTCGAGGATTGTAGCAATTTAGTATCAAGCCCTGCTAATTGTCTGACAGTATTAACTCAAAATATCCGAAGTATATCACGAAATATTGATGATTTTGTTACAATGCTGAGTAGATTAAAGATTACTTGCGATATTATTATCTTAACAGAGTGTTGGCTATCGTGCAACACTGTGGTGCCGAGATTAGATGGTTATAACCATCACATTACTGAATATTGTGTTAACTAAAATGACGGAGTTGCAGTATTTTGTAAATCGAATCTTGGCAATACCAATTAGTTTGGTTACCAACTCTGCGAAGAGCCTACTTGTGAAGAATTTAATTGTCTTGTAATAAAGATTGGTACTGAAAATGTTATTTTAGCCATTTACCGATCGCCGTCAAATAGAAATATTAATAACTTTCTCCAATCTTTGGATAACATTTTAAATAAGTTAGACAGTTTCAAAAATATCTCTATTATTGGAGATATCAATATAAATATCTGCCCCGAGTCTCTTGAGTCAAGGTCGCTGGACTATCTGAATCTGTGTTCATTTCATGGACTCTTACCAGCACACTCTCTCCCGACTAGACAAAATAAATCATGCCTTGACCATGTTATGCTAAAAACACAAAAATCTGCTCTTACACTGGTGTTAAACTCTACAATTACGGACCACCAAGCAGTCCTACTCTGTCTGAATCTTAAACAAAAAAGAACCTTTACCTATGTATCTATGAACCGGATCGATACTGAAGGGTTATCGTCAGATCTCACTAAAATCGATTTTGCACCTATCTTTTTTTTTTTTTTTTTACTATTGATAGACACGCGCTTGACCACCATCTGACCTGAGGTGCGATTGTGTAAGGCAATCGTATTCATTTGATATTTCAAAACGTACGGTATAATCTGTCAAACGGCTAATTCTAATTGTGTACGGAGTTCATTTATCGATAACGATTGGGTCGTTAATTTTAAACGATGAGTGAATGATGTACAAGTTTTTGACACATAATTCGAATTGCGTATGTTTTTTGAGCTCATTGCTAATGTCAAATGATTGCGGTGACTTGTGACTCATGACAATCGTGAATTATAGTGCTCGTAATTAATTGTTTTATTATTTTCTTTGAAAGAAAAGGGTAAGTAGTCGAAACTATCGAAAGAAAAAGGTTGGTGGGTTGGTTGGAAGTGAGTCCAACCAAACGTCGTAGTGAATAATGTATAGTGTTTAGTGTTAAATGGAAATAAAATAAAGTGAGTCACAAGAGTTCAACCAGTTCAACAATTCATCCAGTTTTCAAGGGAGGGGAGGGGAACTTACCAAATAATTATCGTCCGATAGTCGTTCTGAGTGCATTATCTAAGGTACTCGAATGTTTGATTAATAAGAGGCTTACTTACTACCTTGAACATTACAACTTAATATCGTTACAACAATACGGTTTTCGGAAAAACTAGTCAACCTGTGACGCTGTTCATGATTTGACTAACTATGTCGTAGAGAACTTAAACCAAAGCAAAAAGGTGCGAACTTTATTTTTAGATCTCGCAAAAGCTTTCGATACTGTTCCCGTCCCCACTCTTTTACTCAAGCTTGAGAGGGTGGGTGTCAGAGGTATACAACTGGATCTCTTTAAAAATTACCTCACAAATCGCTCCCAGACAGTTGAGTACAGAGTATGGTATTCTGTGTTACTATTAGTGATAAAAATATATTTTCTACGAACAACAACATCACAGACTACAAAGATGACAGCTTTAATGTCAATCTTCGTCTTGTCACTTGTCTTCTTGACAGGCACAGAATATAAAATGCTTGTAATTATAGCCCACTAACGCCACATAGTGTCGAGTAGCAGAAAACTTATGGCGCCACCTGGGGCCGAATAGCCGAAGCTCTCTTTCATTCTTTCCTTTGCGTTTGGTTACTTGAGTTGCAACATTTGCGTAGACAAATTTTCCATTATAATTCAATGTTTATAACAACCAAAGAGTTATTTTTAAGATGTAATAACAAAAAATAGCGGCTTTTTTTAATGTTAATTATTAAAATAATCCTAAAAAAATAAAGATTTTCTGAATATTTTGCATAATTAAACGCAATCTTATGATACGTTTGTTTACGATCCAATACGATCGTTCACTCATTGGATGGACAGTTTTACACAATTCGAATTTTTTATTTACGATTAATGACTATCGTATTCATTATTCATCATGTTACTAAAGTTAGACAATCGCACCTCTGATGGTAAGCGATGATGTGGTCGAAGATGGAGCACGCTTGCCAAGAAGTAACCCATTCACTCTTGACTTAAAAACTCCCAGGTTGTAGCTATCGGGAAACACAGACTCCGGCAGAGAATTCCACTCCTTAGCTGTACGCATTATGAATGTGTTCCCAAAACGTTTTGTGCACGTGGGTGGGATATCCACCATGTACGGAAGGCACATCACCGTTCGTCTTGTGGTCCAATGATGGAACGGGCTTGGCGGAATTAAATTATGCAATTCCGTCGCACGTTCCCCAAAATGCAACCGGTAGAAAACCGACAAGCCAGCAACTCGTCGTCGATGCTCAAGACTTTGGAGCTTCGTCGCGACGAGCCTCTCATTGCCAATGATCCTCTTGGCTCGTTTCTCAATTGACTCAAGGGCATCAAGCTGGTATCTGGCAGATCCGTCCCAAAGATGAGAGCAGTATTCCATACACGATCGAACTTGTGCTTGATAGAGTTTGAGCAGCTGTTCCGGCGTGAAGTACCGTCTCACCTTTGCTAGGATCCCCAACTTCCTTGCAGCCACTTGAGCTTTTGCCTCTATGAAAGGGCCAAAATTGAGAGTAGATGTTAATGTAACTCCAAGAAGCTCAAGTTGGTCGGTTATCGGCACGGTTGCACCTCGGAAAGATGGAGCTGGGTGGAATTGGCTCTTTTTGGCGGAAAATAGACACGCTTGGGTCTTAGCAGCATTGAACTTGACCAGATTGGCATCACCCCATTCAGAGACAGCCTGTAAGGACACATTCAAGCGCTCAACCATAGCCTCCCGGAGAGACCGGATCTGCGACCCACCAGCTCGTGCATCGGACACGTATCTCTCAGCAACAGTGCTATCGTCTGCATACCCAAAGGTACCGGGTTTAAGCAGATCATTAATATGCAGCAAGAACAGTGTTGCCGAAAGCACCGACCCCTGAGGAACCCCGGCATTAATATCCAGCAGTCCAGACGAGCAGCCATCTATTACCACTCGGATAGACCGATCCCTCAGGAAATCTGCGATCCAATCACACAAACCGGCGGGCAGACCGTAGGAAGGAAGCTTACTAGTAAGGCCTTCCAGTGCCTTCCCGTGCTTCTCTATGGCTTCGCTCTAGATGTGAATGGCATACGCTTGAAGATTTCGGCGGAACCCGTATTGGCGGTCACTAAGGATATCATTCGCTTCTAGGTACGCTAGGCTCATGATTCAGCACGCGTTCCATAGTCTTACAGAGTATGGACGTTACCGAGGTAGGTCTATAATTTGACGGGTCAGCTCAACTACCCTTCTTGGGCACGGGTTACACGTTAGCTTGCTTCCAAGCCTTCGGCACTTTTCCAGTCTCAATCGAAAGGCGAAATAGGCGTGTCAAGATCGGAGTCAACTCAGGCGCACAAGGTTTTAGAACAATTGCCGGTATCCCGTCGGGGCCACTAGCCCTGTTCACGTCTAGGTTACGCAGTACCCTACGGACGTCCTTCTGATGAATGCGAATGTTCGACATGCTCGACTCGCATCCACCAGGAGAAGCAGGGGGCCTCGCGCCACCAGGATCTAGACGCGAAGATTCCGCAAACAAGGAAGCAAACAAGTTTGCTTTCTCCTCAGTGGAGTGGGCAAGCGTCCCGTCGGGTCTCAGCAGTGGTGGTAGTGAGTAGTGATCTACTATATACGTCAATCGATGCAAATTTCGCTATGGAATACTTCTCCAAGTCAATTCAGAGGGTTATATTGCTAAACACAGTTGTAATAAATTATCCAAGACGTCAGAAAATTACGAAGCCATGGATGACACCTGGGCTATTAAGGTGTATTCGACATAGGGACAAGCTTCATAAAAGATTGCGACATTCACCTAATAATGAGACATTTAAAATTATTTACTCAAGGTATAGAAACCATTGCAATAACTTATTAAAAAAGGTCAAGCGTATATATGATAGAGACTTATTAACAAAAGCAGGAAATAACAATAAAAAAATATGGGAAGCGATAAAAACAATAACAAATACAACAAAATTAAAACATAGCGCTACGGAATTAATAAATCCATTAAAACCAAAAGAGTCTGTAGAGATGGTGAACGATTTTTTCGCATCGATTGGCAAAAGGTTGTCTGATAATACTCATTCCTGTTTAAACCCTACCCATAGTAACTTTAATAAAGCGCCCTCACAGCCGGTCTCCAAATCTTTTGTTTTGCAGGAAACCGATGAGTCTGAAGTGGAACGTTTAATACTGAACCTGAAGGATGCGTGTTCCGTTGGTTGGGATTCTGTACCAAATAATTTCCTCAAAGAATATAGACACATTTTAACCCGTCCATTAACGCATATTTTTAACGTCTGTTTAAATAAAGGTCAGTTTCCTACGATGTTAAAGAAGTCACTAGTACACCCAATTTATAAGTCGGGTGATAGAGATCGTGTCACTAATTATAGACCCATCTCCATATTGCCTTCGATTTCAAAGCTTCTGGAACGTATAATAAATAGTAGACTGATTGATGACCTGGAATTAAATAACCTTTTATCTAACAACCAGTTTGGTATTAGAGTAGGTAAGTCTACTAGTGACGCAGTCCACGAGCTCCAAGACTATGTGGTAAGGAATGTTGATTCAGGTAAAAAGACAATAGGTATTTTCCTTGACCTAGCCAAGGCATTTGACACGGTCTCTACGCCTTTGTTGATTAAGAAACTAGAACATCTAAGAATAAGAGGAAATCAAATACAACTTTTAAAGGACTACCTCTCTAATCGTTTTCAGTGCGTAAAGATTAATGACAGTATCAGCAGCGATTTGCCAATCACTCACGGAGTTCCACAGGGGAGCATTCTGGGACCGACACTCTTTCTCGTATACTTGAATGACCTCTGTAAACTAGACCTTTCAGGAGGTAAAATTATATCATATGCAGACGACACAGTTCTGTTGTTTGCTGCTGATACCTGGGACAAAGTATATAGGGAAGCGCAGGATGGATTCAATGTTGTGACCCACTGGCTGCAGAGTAACTCCCTGACTCTTAACCCGGATAAAACGCAGTACATGATATTCTTGATGCGCACTCAAAATGAGCAGCTTCCTTATAGCCCCTCGATTACAGCACATAATTGCTGTAATAGCTTAGTATGCTCTTGTCCAATACTAACAAAGACAGCGTCAATTAAATATCTTGGAGTTATTCTAGACAGTAACTTCTCCTTCAGAGACCATATTCACCTTCTTACATCTAGGACAAGAAAACTGATCTATGTTTTCAAGAACCTTAGACATGTTGCGCTCCCAAAATTAGTAAAGCAAATTTACTTGGCACTCGTACAGTCCATTCTTCAATATTGTATTACCGTTTGGGGAGGTGCACATAGAACTATATTAAAGCCTTTAGAAATAGCACAGAGGGCTGTACTAAAGGTAAGTACTTTTCGCCCCTATTTGTACCCAACCCATCTTCTGTATCAGTCGTGTGAGGTCCTGACAGTTCGCCACTTGTTTATATTTCTTGTGGTCCTGAGGCAACACTCTTTACTGCAGTTCTCAAAAGGTGATCTAACTAAAAGACGAAATATTATTAGTAATAAGGCCCGACCTTCCTTCAGACATGCGTACGTAAACAAATATTTTTGCTTCTTGGGACCGTACTTATATAATAAAATAAATGACGTTTTAGATATATACCCCTTGAATAAAAAAAGATGTAAAGGCACAATTTTAAATATATTAGTAAACATACATATGAAGAGACAGAAAACTTATTAAAAATAATTAAATAATATATCTCTTTTTACTCACCCTCTCACACTCCTTCACAAGCTTTATCACATTACTCACCGAGAGGTTAACACTCCACACACCGTTTTGTTTATTTTGATTTGTACTTTTTCTTTTTCTGTGTTAGAAACTCCTCGTATAATTATTTTGTCTATTTAAGCTAGTAATGTAGTGGTCATCATAAGGAAGAGCTCTGATGTCTGAAATACAGATATTCTATATCTAGTTTAGACACAGATGCCTTCAATATAAAATTAAGAAAAATTTAATGTATCCTTCATATCTGTTAAAATGTAACATATGTGCTGTGTCAAATAAATAAATTATTATTATTGTAATTTAAACGATATAGGCAAAACTGGGCATGGTTGGCAAAGTTGCAGCGTTTTACGGTACTCATTGTTGAGAAGCCTAAATAAATAAAATATAAATAAAACATGTTCATCTGAACATGGACTAGTGAAGATAACACTAGGCAATAAATTACTCCTATACATGAGAACTTGCTTTCCCTGAAATATTGGCAGTAAATAAACGTTCCCAATGATTCTAAGTCGGTTTTGCACAGAAATTTTATATTTGTCACATTATACAATCGCAGCGAACCGGTTGCGCACCTCGTTCGCCTGTTGCTACTCGACACAAATATTTGTTGGTTTCCTTGTTCATCGAGTAACGCTGTTTCTTATTTTCATTATTTCAGTTGTGAAGCTGGTTACTCCGGGGAAAGGTGCGAAATTAACGCGTGCTATATGTACTGCTCAAACAACGGAGTCTGTTCAGTGAATGAGGCGGGGAAGCCAGTTTGCAAGTGCACGGCGGCTTATGAGAGTGAAAGATGCGACATATCAATTTGCAAGGATTATTGTTTGCAAGGGAACTGTAGTGTCAGTACTGAGGGACAACGTACTTGCAGGTATTTGTTGTTCCATTCTACCTTGTAATTTTATACGGATATGGGAACGAGGAAGAATGTGCGGCTGCAATTATTAGTCAGTTTAAGTTTGACTTGTTGCATAGCGTACGTAGCCAATGGTAAGCGGTGGCTCTAATTGTTATATGGATTTTAACATTATAAAAATTCTCAACCAAAATAAACAGCGCTGTATTTGGTTGGAAACCAATGTTCCCTATGAACTCTACCTATGTATCCAATTTTCTTTAATTCTAGAATCTTCGAAAATCTCAAATTAAAACATGTACCTTTGTCAAACACACAGATTAAAAAATCGGCCAAGTGCGAATCGGACTCGCACACGAAGGGTTCTGTACCATAAGCCTTAATTTTTTATTATTTGTTGTGATGGCGACAATAGGAATACACAATCTGTGAAAATTTCAGCTCTCTACTTATTACGGTTCTTGAGATACTCAGGCGGATGGACGGACGGACCTCCGCTGTCCGTCCGTCTAGCGGAGGCTTTGTAATAGGAATCCACGTTACCCTTCGGGTACAGAACCCTAAAAACTGAGACCCTCCTCCTATGTTTAAAGTCGGTTATAAGTAGTTAGGTATTTTATGACAGTATGTGAATTGAATAAAAATTGTATTCAGTTTAATTTAATTATTATGGAAAAATCGTCATCAACCATTAAACGTAACAACATAGATTTTTACGATAAAAATACCTACACGTACAAAGAGAAAAAAATGCATAAAAGAATTTGTATTTTCTAATGAAAGAAAGGGACTTTTCCAAAAGACATCAACGCGCGCGACTCACCGTGTGCTCGTTCACCGAACCACCATTATTTATACTCGTCTAAACTTAGAAACCCTTACTAATATTAGAAATGCGAAAGTAACTCTGTCTGTCTGTCGCGCTTTCACGCCAAAACTACTACACCGATTTAAATTAAATTTAGTCAAAGTCAAAGTCAAAACGTTTATTCCAATTATGCCATTAAACGGCACTTTTGAACGTCATTCACATTTCAAATATATAAAAGTTCTGAAGTGACTCTACTGTCCATTCGGAAAGGTAGATTCTTATGGAGAAGAATGGACAAGAAACTCCATAGTTACTCTTTTCAAATAAATCTTTTACAATATTTGGTAAGAATACAATTTTTTTTTTTAATATGTGAGGACCATGCACCTAGGGTATGCAGAGGTAGACTTATCAATTTTCTAAATAAGTAGGTACATGATACTCACACATTTACAAATATTGGATATATAAATATGGATTCAATGTCAGCAGCCCGACCCCACAACAAAATTCCGTATGACATAATGCTGTGAAAGTAGCTAAAATAGACCAAACGTGCGGTTTCTACTCGTACGTCTGTTAACTGTCTTATTTTCCTAACAGCATAAGCAGCTGAGCTTAGCCGCCCCGCTAGAGATGTAATATGAGGTCCCCATTGCAACTTCTCGTCCACTGTGATTCCCAAGAAAACTGTCTAATCAATAAACTCCAGTTTTTTTTCCATTCAATATTATGTCACATTCGGTACTTTTAACATTAGGCAAAGTAAATGTAATACATTTAGTTATTTTTTCATTTAATACCAAGTTGTTTGCCGTAAACCAATTTTGGACTTGAAGAATAGAGTTATTGACGACGTCAAGATTTCGTGATCGTCGCTCTATTTTAAATATCAATGATGTGTCATCAACAAATAACACCATCTTTAGGTGATTTTGAAGTAATTGGGGCAAATTTATTATATAAACTAGAAAGAGGAAAGGACCTAATATTGAGCCTTGAGGAACTCCCATTATCACTTCATACCCTCGTGAGTTTACACCGTTTACCTGAACTTTAACCTGTCTGTCCATCAAGTATGACCTAAGCAACTCAAGGGCTGTATTTCCGATTCCATAGTGCTCAAGTTTCAACAAAAGTGTCTCATGTTCAACGCAATCAAACGCCTTCGAGAGGTCACAGAATACTGTCATGTTTTCGTTTAGAAACTTGTCACCCAATTGCAGGAAGTTGGTTTCTAGCTTGTACAACTTGTTCTTTTTTTTTTTTTTTTTTTCTTCTTTCCTCGATGTTCAATACGCAAACTCCGCATTTGGATGCCACTGTTTTTGATCGACTTTGTAAAGGGAGGTTTTTTATCTGTTTTGCATTGTAATTCCTTTTTTTTTATCTGTTGTAATGTATGGGAACAATGATTTTCGTTCATTTCTTTTTTTTTTTTTTGTTTTTATTCGATGAATTGTGTTTTATTAATTAGGTATGTAAAAGTGCTGAAGCTTTTTTTATGTCACTGTTTTTAATATTTCAGTTGTTTATATTGGCTGGCGGGTGGTGCAGAGTAGCACCAGTTGCCCATATTTGTTTCTTCGTATATCTATATATATTTATATATAATTAAAATATACTATTAACTTTTCTATTCATGTCAGACAATGAGTCTTATTTTTCGGCTAACGATTCGACTGCCTCTTTAAGCGACCCAAGCTTTTGTTCTCTTGACAACAATCTTGGTGACTTTTTGGTACAGAACTTCAATGATGAGTCTAGTCGGTTGCTGAATGTGTGTCACATCAACGCTCAAAGCGTAGCCAGTCACTACAGTGAACTGTACGATGCCTTTAACAACTGCAACGTTCACGCCATCCTGATATCCGAAACTTGGCTCAAGCCGCACCTTCTGTCAACCACATACCCTCTTACTGGTTTCATTCTCATTCGGAACGATCGGATCGGTAAGGGAGGGGGTGGTGTGGCCATATATCTTCGCAGTGATTTTCCTCACAAAATACTTGCTTCTTCTTCTTCTAACTATTCCGCTACTGCTGAGTATATCTTTCTTGAAGTTTGCGTCAAAGGAGCCAAAACCATTATTGGTGTTGTCTACTGTCCCCCCACTGTTGATTATTTCACTGAATTCGAATCAGTTCTTGAATCTTTGGGTTCTGAGTATGCACACCACATAATTATGGGTGATTTTAACACAAACCTCCTTGCCCCAAATTCCCCTCGGTCCCGTAAGCTTCTTAATCTCATAGAGTCAGCTAGTCTGCACGTGTTACCGCTACGACCCACTCATCACAATACTGTGAATGATGACACCTGGCTCGACCTTATCCTCACCTCGAATCCTTCCCTCGTTTCCTCCCATGGTCAACATGACGCTCCCGGTTTCTCTCATCAAGACATGATTTTTATTTCTTATATCCTTAAACCTCCTAAACCTCAGCCCAGGGTCCTGTACAGGCGTTGTTTTGCACGGATGGACGTTGAGAAACTCAAGAAAGATGCGTCTGTTGTCAACTGGGAGCATCTGACTGAGGCCACTTCAGTTGATGATAAGGTTGCGATCTTCAATGAAAAAAGTAAAATTGAAACGTCCTCCTGCACCCTGGATGACGAGAGGAATACGGATGGCCATGCGACGCAGGGACCGTGCGTTCCGTAAACATAAGAGGGATCGTACTGACGAGAACTGGTTATTATTATAAGGTTTGTAGGAATAGATGCAACCAGATGATACGCAACGCTAAACGCCGCCATATTCTCGAAAATATTTCTTCTTCTTCTTCTGCCGATATTTGGAAATTCCTAGGAACTCTTGGTTTCGGCAAACCGCGACATATAGACTTTCCAAATGGTATTGACTTAGACGATCTTAACTGTCATTTATCTGTTGTACCGACTATGGATCGTCTAGCCAAACAACGTACTCTGTCTCTAGTCTCTGGTCTAACGCGTCCTCAAATTAATTCTTTTCGTTTCGTTCCAGTTGAATCAGGAGAGATCAGGAAAATCATTCTATCCATAAAGTCCAAAGCGGTGGGCTGTGATAATGTCACTCGTGGCATGATCCTTACTATTCTAGATCACCTCTTACCTGCCATCACCCACATTGTTAATTTTTCCCTTTTCTCCGGAGTATTCCCGTCCTTGTGGCGTAAAGCTTATGTTCGTCCACTACCGAAAGTTTCCAATCCCACTCTTCCAACCCACTTCCACCCAATTTCTATACTTCCGTTCCTATCCAAGGTGCTCGAGGCCTGTGTACACAAACAGCTCTCGCACTTTGTGCATTGTAACTCCTTAATAAGCCCTCTACAATCTGGATTCAGGCCCGGGCATAGTACTGTTTCCGCTCTCCTTAAAGTGACTGGCGATATAAGGGCAGGATTGGAAGACACCAAGGTAACTGTACTAGTGTTGGTCGATTTCTCAAATGCGTTCAATACCGTCAATCACGACATCCTGTTAGCCATTCTCTCCTATGTTATGGTTTCTCCCGAAGCACTGGAGTGGTTCACCTCTTATCTTCAGGGACGTCAGCAGTCGGTTCGCGTTGGGGATTCCTCATCTTGCTGGCGTGATTTGGAAACTGGCGTTCCTCAAGGTGGCATTCTTTCTCCTCTTTTGTTTTCTATTTTTATTAATCTTATAATTTCTAAACTTCAATGTGCGTATCATCTGTATGCAGATGACCTACAGTTGTATTATCAAGGGAGGGTTGACGAATTACCTGACGTTATCAAAAAAATAAACAAAGACTTGTTAGCCATAAAAACATGGTCGGATAGCTTTGGTGTTGCTGTAAACCCTGATAAATGTCAGGCGATCATCATAGGGAGTTCTCGAAGCATCGCTAAAGTGGATGAAACAGCTTTGCCGAATGTCCTGTTCGACGGTGCGATTGTCCCGTTTAGCACTGATGTGAAGGATCTAGGTTTGCGTATTGATAGTACCTTAAACTGGCGTACACAAGTTGCTAGTGTCAGTCAGAAGGTTACGGGAACGTTGCGGGCCCTTTATCGTCTGAAATTTTTTTACCATCAAACACGAAGACAATGCTTGTACAGGCCTTAATTTTTCCTATTATCGATTATGGCGATGTGTGCTACTATGACCTGAATGCAGATCTCCTCAACAAACTTGACCGTCTTTTGAATTACTGCATTCGATTTGTTTTCAATCTACGTAAATATGATCATGTTTCTGCGCATCGGTCGCTTTTAAAGTGGTTGCCCATACGCGAGCGCAGAGAGCTAAGGGCTCTTACTACCTTGTTTTCATTTCTTGTCTCTCCCAACTCTCCCAGTTATCTAGCCCCTCACTTTCAATACATTTGCGCCAGCCACAATCTAAATCTACGCTCATCAAACAACCGTCTCCTTCAATGTCCCACTCACCGTACTGACTTTATTCACTCTTCTTTCTTCGTACAGTCTATCTCTCTGTGGAATGCGCTCCCTCAGGAGATCAGGATGGCCACCAACCGATTAACCTTCAAAGCCAAAGTTCGTGAACACATTCGTAAGAAGTTGGCAGTTGTATCGTCACAGCGTTAATATTTTCCAATTAGCTATTTTTATTAATTGTTTAAGTATTTCGTTTACACATTTTTCTTGTTAATTTGAGTACTTCTTATATATTTGTAGTGTATGTATGCTTTGTATATGTATATTATTGTTAAATTTTATGGTATTTAAATAATTTCAATCGCTTTTAATTTTTCATATTGCACCTACCACTATTCTCTGCATCACCCAAAGGTTGACTGGTAGAGAATGCCTATGGCATTAAGTCCACCTATGTACATTCGTGCTGAAAGTGTTAAATAAATAAATAAATATTCCAATGGCGTCTTGTGACTCTTCCCAGGCGTTAAAGATGTTCTTTATGAGGGTGACACCGGCGTCAGTTGTACAACGCCCTTTGGTGAAACCGTACTGTTGTTCATGAAAGATGGAATTTTTATTAAAGTGAAGTAACATCTGATTAACTTTTCAAACACTTTACTGAGGACTGGCAAAATTGACACAGGTCTATAATTATTGGGTTCCTGATTATCACCCGATTTGAACAAAGGAACTACTTTACTGTGTTTCATAAGATCGGGGAATACTCCTTGGTCTACACTAGTATTAAATATAACAGCTAAGTAGGGGGCAATAGTTTCAATGACAGATTTAAAGACTTTTACAGACATTCCCCAAAGATCATCAGTTGATTTTATTTTAAGATCTTTAAAAGCTTTTATAATGGCCTGGGGGTTTGTATGTTGAAACTTAAACTCCGATGGGCATACCTTCACATTCTTCCTAAGTAAAGCAGCAGCAAGCGCAAGAGACGAGTTGAGACTTTCAGTAGTTTTAAGAGGGATGTTAGCAAAGAAACTTTCAAATTCCTGAGCTACCTTTGCATCTGAGTTTATTGGGCCATTTACAGTATTTAAATTAAATTTAGTCTCACGTTGTTTCTTCCTACCTGTTTCGTTATTTATTATTTTCCAAGTCGTTTTTATTTTATCGTCTGCTGATTTTATTTTATTGCTAATATGTAGAGCTTTTGCTGTTTTGCATACACTTTTATAAGTTTTTGAATATTTTGCAACATACTTATTAAAGCTTGTATTATTCATATATTGCTTTTGGCCATACAGTTGGCTTTTTTTCCCGGGAGTATGTTCCCTAGACCACGCGGGCGAAGCCGCTGGAAGAAGCTAGTCAAAAATAATTTTCATAGTCTTTACTTTCCGATGAAAAGCTATGCCATCCTTTTTGTAACGATGTGTTGGAATGTTTCCCACACCACTTCACCGCGCATGAAGGAATTTTTATGCGTAAAATCATAACAATTTGGAATAACTAAGCTTGCGTGTATGGTGTCGGCGTGCCGTATGGTGCCGTAAAAGAATAATATCATTCCATCACATCCCGTGGGTGTCGTAAGAGGCGACTAAGGGACTCACCAGAGAATGGGCAGTAGCATTCTCTTTAAAATGAAACACCATACACTGCGATCTCTAACCCGCCGTTTTTGCGCTTATTTTACATATCACAATATAAATGGTACGCACTTCAGTAAAGTTAATGTGATCAGAGATTTGGGAGTCCTTCTTGATCGTAAATTAACATTTATTCCCCATGTGAGAAAAGACACTCGGTTTTGTGTTGTAATAAATAAATTAGCTTTTTATTTTTTTCTCATTTTTCCAAGCATTTTTACAAATTATTACATTTCCATGCAGCAGTTATTATATTGTTCAATAATTATTATTTTATTCAATTTAAATTTAAATCCATTTCAAGTTCTACAATTACTACATAATATAATTTACTCGTATATTCATTTTTGATTTAGTAATTTGGTTTATAATTTTCATTAGTAGGTAAGTATATTTTTAATTTAATTTATCTTGAATGAGAACCCCTCTATTGCGTAAAAACCTCCTCCATCTTGATTCATTGTTTTCTATCTCTCGCTTTAATTTGCCAGTTATCTCCTGCTATATCCTTGATGTCGTCATCATTTTCCTGTCGGTCTTCGTCGCTTTCTTTTCTTCTCGGGTCCTTCCCATACTACAGCACGACTCGTACACCGGTCATCTTCAATTCTAGCTAGATGTCCTGCCCATATCCATTTTAATTTCATAGACTGAAGTAGGAAATCCAATTGCTTTGTTATTTTTCTTATCTTGGTGTGGCGTACTTTATCTTTTTTTCGTATTCCAAGAATGGATCTTTCCATGGCTGCTTTACATAATAATTCTTATTTTTTCTTTTGCCACTTTTGTATAAGTCCATGTTTGTAAACCGTATGAAAGACAAGGAAGGATACAACTATCCATTACTTTCTTTTTCATATATGGTGGCATGTCTCCTTTTATTATTTCTCTGTGAGCCCAGTATTTTTGCCGTGATATATTTATTCTTCTTGTTATTTCCTCTATATTGTTGTTCTGGTGGAATGATACTTGTTTTCCCAGGTTTTCGTTAAGTATCTTTATTGGTGGTTTTGAAGAGTTTGTCATCAGTTTGGTTTTTTGCAGGTTCATCTCTAGTCCTACTCGTGCGCTTTCTACTTATAGACTATATACCATTTGCTCCAGTTGAGAACTTGATTGAGAGAAAAAGATTATGTCATCCGCGAAGCGCAAATGGCTGAGGTGTTTCCCATTTATTTTAATAACCAAATTTTACCACTCAAGTTTTTTGAATATCGTCTCCAATACGGCGATAAAATGCTTGGGAGGTAGAGGATCACCTTGCTTTACGCCTCTTTTGATTTTTATCTCCGGACCGCTTGTTTCCAGGCTGACTCTACTTGTGCTCCTCTCGTAGATGTTTTTTATTATATTACAGTAGGTTTCATCTATGTTGTTTTCCTTCAGTGTCTTCCATATTGAAATGTGTGAAATAGAGTCGAAAGCTTTTTGGTAATCTACAAAGGTTAGGTAGAAAGGCCTTTTTATTACTTATACTTCTCTATTATGCTCTCCAAAGTATGGATTTCGTTGACGGTTGAGTATCCTCTACGAAAATCTGCCTGTTCTATGGCTGATTTTCATCGATTTTCGCAGATATTCGACTAAGAATGCATTATGAAAACAGTTTGTAGAGGCTGTCAGTAAGCTGATAGGTCGGTAGTTGCCTATGTTCTTTGGATCACCTTTCTTATAAAGTAATATAATATTTGATTTGGTCCATTGTTCGGGGACTCTTTGCTCTTTATTTATTATGTTGAATAAGTAGGTTATTATTAATGTCAGTAGTGATCTCACCAGATTCAATGCCTCATTTGGGCCAGGGCTCTTATCAGACTTTAGTCTCTTTTGATCCCAATTTATTTCTATGTCTTTCCAGTCGGTGTTTATTTCGTTTTGAGAGTGAAAAATTACGGTTTCAGAAATTTCAAGATTTTTTGGTCGTTGAGGTTTGCGTAGAAATTTGTTGCTATCTTGATGATGTTTTCTCTGTTGGTCGATGGAGTAGAGTTTTCTGTAAGACTTGGTATCCAGGTTTTCTGCGTACAAAGTTCTTTATATGCGCGCTTGCGACTTCCTCTAGTTTTTTTATGTTTTTCTATTATTTTTAATCTATAGATCTTGTAGTCTTTCTTGATGATTTTGTTTGTTTTCTTAAAGATAAAATTGAGTTGTTGTTTTTCTTCACGACTTAGTTTTGATTGTTTGTAGAATGTGACGTTGCTTAATTAGGTTAACGTTTTGTCGGTCAGAATTTTGTTTATTTTGCGTTTCTCTACCACTTTGTCTCGTTTCATACTTTCCAGTAAACATTTTTCTAATTCATTGTACGAGTACAAGGTTTGACCCGTATGTGTTTTTTCTACTCTTATAGATTTTAAATTTTCTTCTAGTTTTTCAACGTAGCAACTCGCTTCATTTTGATTTTCAAGTGCGGAGATAGGATTTTTGTATTTTAGACGACATTTTTTCATTTGTGAAAGTGTTCTTTTTGATCTGACCAAGGAAAGGCATGGAGTCGGCTTTATTAAATGAAATAGATTTCATACTCACAACTAAGACCACAGGGTCTGACGGAAGCATTATGTTGTTTAGTACATGCACATCATGGAATCGTTTTGGAAAAGTTGTGAGTATAAAATCTATTTCATTTAATAAAGCCGACTCCATGCCTTCCCTTGGTCTGTCCGTTGTAGCATAATATGAATTCGTCGTATTCGTCTACACCATAACCCAATCTTCTCATTTCTGACAGTCCGATAATATCATATTTAACATTGCTCAGTGCGTTTGTAAGTTCTATAAGTTTTGCCGGACTCGCCAGCAACCTTACGTTATATGAATACGGTGTGACGACACGGACGTCGGTAACAGCTGACTAGCTTTCTATACTTTCGAGTTTTAAAAATAAACACAGCGTTCTTTTAAAAATATTTATTGTTAAAAACATTGAACTAAATACAATCGTTCACATATATTGTAGTGGAGTGACAGTGAATTTTAAAACATTACTAAAATCTATAAAATCAAACCAAAAGTGCAAACCGCCTACCCGAAACTTTATAAAAATAAAAACCTAATGCTAAAAACAATAAAAACATAACTGAAAAAGTGCAACAGTGTACAGTGCAAGTTGGGTTGTGTTGATAAACAAACTCACTGAAAGAAACACGGACTAAAACTTAACAGTTTGCCATACAACAATACTGGTTGTTAACGCCATCTGTGACTCGCTGGTGGTACTTATCTGTACCTGCTTTGTTTACGTTAAATAGTGAATCTTATTACGATCGTAAACTGTAAAAAGATCCACGATTATGGCTTAGTGTGGTGGCTCTGGTCAATTTGTGGCTAGGGCTGAGTGTATTCGCTGCACTAAGTGTCCGGGGTCGTATCATCCCACCTGCATTGGCGTTACATAAACAAAGGTCTCGCTTAACTGGTTGTGCCCTGATTGTAAGGTGAAGATTCCGAGAAAAGACAACTCGGCTACGCCCGTCAAAGGCCCATCTGACTGTGCAATACTCAACAGCCAGTCAAATATAATCCAGCTTTCTCCTAAAACTCAGTCACGCGCAGTTAACCAGAGTGCGGCGTCTGAACGCATAAATGTAGAATCAGCAATCATTCAGCCTATTCAACCCCCCTCCCCAATAACGACAGGCACTAGGGAGCTAGACGTTGCCTATGAGATTCGCTGCTTTCGTGAGGAACTTAGTGCTATGAGAGTGGAGTTGCGACAGTTCCGGGACGAAATGGCGAGTTTGAGAGCTGATGTCGGGCTGTGCAGGGAACGCGTAGATGTGGTTGAGGACAGAGTTTCCCATCTCGAGAGACGTTTTGAGGAAAAGGAGCCATCATCTTTCGACCACCTTGAGGAGACTATTGCGGAGCTGAAGCTGCAGTTAAATGAACGCGATCAGGATCTTCTGCTCAATGACGTCATAATAACGGGCTTACCAGAAACCAAAGATGAGAACCCGTTACATTTGGTGTCATTGAAGCTGGGAGTTAGCATT
The DNA here is from genome assembly GCA_950371165.1 of Lacanobia oleracea. Taxonomy (NCBI): domain Eukaryota; kingdom Metazoa; phylum Arthropoda; class Insecta; order Lepidoptera; family Noctuidae; genus Lacanobia; species Lacanobia oleracea. The sequence goes on along the minus strand of OX493411.1, from coordinate 17,891,515 downwards.
GACGAGCGCGAAATAGTTAACGCAGAGCGTATCGGTATGGTGCGCCGCAACTTTACCGCGGCCAGCAGTGCGGACGAGGCGGAGCGGGCGCGGCCGCGCGCGCTCGCCGTGCGACTGTCGCGCCGCGCTGCCCGCGATCAACTGTTGCGAACGGCGCGCGTGCGCCGCGGCCTCACCACGGCGGACCTCGACTTGCGCGGGCCTGCGAGAAGGTTGTATGTGAACGAAAGGCTGACGCCGATTAACGGAAGGTTGTTTTTTAATGCGCGTGAGGCTGGGCAGAAGCATAAATTTAAGTACGTGTGGACCAAAGACGGCCGCATATATGTAAGGAAAGAGGATGGGGTAGCTCCACATCGTATTCGTTCCGAGCTTGATTTGCACCGAATTTTTGGCAATGGTTCAATTTGATAGGCGTATTACGAGTATTTAGTTTAAAAATATTTTTTAAACATATTTGTTGTTTCACACGTTACTATGTTTGTTTTTTACCTTTTTTTGTGTCTGTTATTGTATTTTTTGTTGTTATTTATTGTGTATTTTTCTTGCTGCAGCTAGCCCAGCCTAAAGGGTGCATTATTTTCGTTGGTATTTTCCGTAGTGGCGCAAGTTTGATGATACCCATCTTCCATCGTTGCAAGTTGTTATTATATTTTCTTACATATAAAATTATTTATTTATCACAAGCATTCACCCCTTTCTCCACATTTTATATTCCTAAAGTTACTTTTCAAGTTGACACACTATACATATATGTATTAAAGGACATTTTAGTCGCGGGTCTGCCTATTTTGACATTGTTTCTTCTTTTTCAAGACGTAACATTAAAATTAAATTGTTGTTATTATTACGAAAACCCATTAACCAATAGTTACCTCATTGCAGGAAATAATTTTTTGTGTGGCATTGTGTTGATTGGTAATACTGATATATTGTAATGAGTGTAAAGTATTTTAAAATTGGATTTCTTAACCCTGGTTCATTAGGCACTAACCATGATGATTTTATCGCTGCTATGGAGCATCATGATGTCAGTGTAATGGCAATAAATGAGACTTGGCTTAGAACGGGTGAGGAGGGTTGCGCACCCGCTGTGCCCGGGTACCGGCTGCGGCACGTGCCGCGGCCGGTGAGCGTGCGCGGCGGCCGCGGCGGGGGCGTAGGGTTTTACATTAAGCACGGGATAAAGGTGCGTACCCATGCGCACCCGATTGACCCTCTCCACGAGTCAGTTGAACAGATGTGGCTAGTTCTGAGCACAAATGGTGTCAATATTGCTATCGGCACTGCATATAGACCCCCATGGATGGATGTTGATTTATTTCTAGACGCGCTTACTTGCTCAATTAATTCTATTACTTCTTGTAAACACATTATTCTTTTGGGCGACTTCAATATTAACTGGCTTAATCAAACAGACACTAGAACGAACAAATTGAGCATTTTTCTTCAAAGTCTCCAACTAAGTCAACTAGTGCAATCTGCTACTCATTTTACTTCCACTAGCGAGACTCTTATAGACCTCGTGTGTACGGATGCAAGGGCGCGCGACATCGAGGTGGACTGGATCAGTGCGCTTGGTGCGCATGCGTTTATTGCAGTTGTCTTTCATTTTAAAAAGGAGAAAATACCGCCTATTACTGTAACTCGTAGAAATTTAAAAATCATACCACTGGACAAGTTTAAGGAGGACCTGGTGTCAGTGGACTGGCTTGCGACAGCTGCGTCAAGTGACGTGAATGTTATGGTGGATCAACTTAACTTTAACATCACCTCGCTTTTTGATAAATACGCTCCACGTAAGATTAAAATTATTAAAGAAAGGTCATATCCATGGATCACGGATAACATCAAGTTTATGATGCGCCTCCGGGATCAGGCAAACATTAGATGTAGAAACACTGTGTCAGAGAGCAAAATATTATATTATAAGGAGCTTAAAGGTCTAGTCAAAAGGTCCATATACTTTGAAAAAGTGGCTTATTTCAAACACAATATTAATAGTAAAATACGCCATCCCAAAACCCTATGGAAAAATCTAAAGTCAACCCTACTACCCTTTAAAAGTGTGTCTGAATTACCCGCACACATCAATGATGCTGATGAGATTAATTCCCATTTCTTGAATGTCCCTGGTGGTAGTGTGGCACCAGCATCATGTCTGGCGTTTTATGAGTCGCATAGATTTAATAAAGGTATTTTTTCTATTAAACAAGTAGATCAATCAGAAATTATCAAATTCTTATCAAAATGTAAATCAAATGCAGAGGGTTTTGACCACATTACGCTTGACATGTTTTTTATGACTCTCCCACAAACCTTAGATATTTTAACCTCCATTATTAACAATTCAATTTCTATATCAACCTTTCCCGACTTGTGGAAAATTGCGGTGGTGCGCCCTATACCTAAAGTCGCAAACCCAAGCACTATAAAGGACTTACGGCCTATCAGCATCTTACCCTTCTTATCAAAGGTACTAGAAAAAGTAGTAAATGCCCAATTATCTAAATACCTTGAGCAAAACAACATCCTACCAGAGGCGCAATCAGGTTTTAGGAAGGGCCGTAGCACTGCAACGGCTCTATTAGATGTTACGGATAACATATTATCGGCTCAAGATGAAGGATGTTGTACCCTGTTAGTTCTACTGGACTTTTCCCGGGCATTGTATAAATTTACCACTTTTGCTATCTAAGATGGCGTATTATGGTTTTGATGCACCGACAGTTGCATGGTTCCAAAGTTATCTTTGCAATCGTAAATAGCTAGTTGAAATTCAAGATGCCAAAGGATCCAGTATTTTATCAAATATGACCCCAGTGACAAAAGGTGTTCCACAGGGATCTATATTGGGACCCCCTTTATTTATTTTGTATACTGCTGATATTATTAGTGTTCCCAAAAATACTAAATTCCACATTTACGCTGATGACATTGACCAACCTGAAGACTATGAGACCGCAGTGAAGTTATTAAATGAAGACCTAGACAGGATAGTGGACTGGTCGAAACAAAACTCCCTACTACTCAACCCGGCCAAAACTAAATTTATGCTTTTTGGATCTAAGAATCAACTCAGTAAAATAAATCCAAATCATGCAAATGTAAGCGTAATGGGCCAATGTATTGATCGAGTTAATGAAACAAGAAATTTGGGCTTAATCATGGACCAAGAATTACGATTTGAGGCCCATATTGCAAATTGTGTAAGCAACTGCTTCTACCGTCTAAAAGTTTTATATAAGATGCGTCCATATTTAAGCGAAGACTTGCGTGTACTTCTAGTTGAAAGTCTAGTTTGTCGGCATAATTTAACTTAGATAAAAGTTAAATTATGCCGACACCGTCGTTGGGCCTCGACTTCTGGCACGTACCGTACGACTAATCCAACGGGTTCAAAATGCTTGCGCGAGATTTTGCTTCAACGTACGACCAAGGAGTCACATTACACCATTTCTAAACAAGCATAATATTTTAAAGATGAAATCACGTCGGAAGTTACACTTAGCCTGTCTTCTTTTTGGTGTCATTAAGTACAAATGTCCCTTATACCTGTACTCGAAGCTTGTGTAAATAGTCACCGTGACCACAAAGCCAGGCGTTGTGCTCAGCAGCTGGCTACCCCGCATCACCGCACTGCAGCCTTCCGAGGAAGCTTTCGTTACGCGGCCTCCAAATGTTGGAATAACATTCCCCCACCAATTAGGGACCTAACAAATATAAATACATTTAAGGCAAAGCTTAAGAAATTCATTTTGATTTCTCAAATCGAATTTGATAATGTCAATGTTGATAAATCGTTTATTTAACTCAGTAATATATTTGAAAATTAATTTAATAATCATATATAATCACAAATTTATTTTTTCCTTTGACATTTAATCTTAATCGCCTATTTTAATAATTTTAGTTACTCACCAGTAGGTTATGTACCTAATTCTAAGTAACATGGAGGTTGTCAGTAGTCTGAATATGATGAGCCAGTTGCGTCTATCGCCGGGATCCACACGTTTTGCATTATCATTTTACCTTTCTTTCTACGACAGTCATTGCTATTTTAACTTTTACTTTTTTGGTTTTAATGATAGTTGCCGCGTGCTTACTACGTTAATACGTCAAAATTCAACCAGCCCGGTGGCTTGCCATTGGTCGACTGGTGCGCCATGTTGGCAGTAAGACACATTTGTTCTACACACACTACACAGCCATTTAAATATTATTTTTAACTGTATTAGTTTTTATACTTATTACTGTATTTAATTGCGATTTATTTTTACTTTAGAATATTTAAGTATTTTGTTTATTGTATTTACCTTCGTCCGTGTGTCACTGCGGGGTGCCAACTGAAAACCAGCGCTGGGTGTCTGACGCCCAGCAAATGCTGAGATGGTTACCCTTTCGGCATGGGCTCGCTCAGCGCTATTTGTGTACCTGCTAACTGTTACTTTTGTTTTTCTTTGTCGCTGTGCGTTTGTGTCTGTGCTGAATAAATGTTTTTCTATTCTATTCTTCTATTCTATATGTGCCAATATAGAGGTGGTATTAATTTTTCTTGTTTTGTGCATATACGTGCATTTCTTCGAGTGTTTTCCATGGAGGGTAATGGTCGAACTCTCCCTCGGCGACCAACCGTACTGGGAGATAAGAGGTGGGTAGAGGGTTCATTTGTGGTTGCTACGAGTACGATTGGTTTATCTGTGATGTCTTCGCTTGATTTTGAGAGGTATCGGTGTGGGTGAAGATTAATTTTGGTTTTTGTAGTACATAGTAGATTACATTGGGGGCTGAGTCACCCGCGTCCTTAGAAGAATACCCAATGTTGGACCCCACACGTGGTCCAAGGATGGTGCTAATTAGGTGACACTAACTGGTGGTAGGCTTTGGCCGATGGCTTGTGACCACCCACAGGGCCAAAACGTACCGCCAAGCGGCCTTTTTTTTTTTTTTTTTTTAAGGATGGGAAATCATCAAATGACTCCTTCCGCTCTGGGCGAGGCGGAAGGGAGTGTCAGACTCTTACGGACTAAAACCCATCCGTGCTCCTCCTAATGCGCTTTGCGTTCCAGGGCTGCGGCGTCTCTTTCGAACGGATTCCGCACCCCGGCAGGCACTGGCCCTAGCGGGCCCCGTCTCCCATGCTGACATCTCCTTAAGGCGCGCGTGGAACACAGCGCGCCGCCGACCCGGGCCTGGTTCTGGTCGGACGGCGAGCCACCCAATGCTCGCCGTCCGCAGGCCCGCGCCTACGGTGGCCGGAAATCGCCTTGCGACTCCCGACGCCTGGGGCGTCTTCTTCTGTTGCGGCGGCTGGGTCGTGAGATTTCCCTCTCTCTCACACGTTCGGCATCCTCCTTCGCTAGCATTACTGTTTCGCAGAAGGAGGTGACCGCTTCCCATGCCTCTTCGCTCTGGACCATAGATTGTACTAGGGCCGGTCGCGAGAGGTCGCTGCCGCCGATCGCCTCAACAAGGACCCGGCGGTTCTCCGCCCAAGCAGGGCAGACCTCCACCGTATGCTCCACCGTGTCCTCCGGGCGATCCTCACAGTGATGACACCCGGGCGTATCCTCCCGCCGAATCCGAAACAGGTATCTCCCGAAACAACCGTGTCCGGTGAGTATCTGCGTCAGGCGGAAAGTGAGGACGCCGTGGCGCCGCTCCAGCCACTCCTCAAAGAGGGGACTAATTGCCTGGATTGTAGCATGCCCAGCGCTGGGTTGCGACAGTCGCTGTCTCCATACCGCCATGAGATCCTGCCGGAGCTCCGTCCGCCTTGCTGCAATTTGCCGCGGCAGAGGAGTCTCGCCTTGGCGTTGCGCCTCCACGCGCCACTCGTAAATGAGCGCGAGGGCTCTCGCCTCCAGATCCCATGGTGGCAGTCCAGCAAGAAGGCTCGCCGCCTCGCCAGAGACCTTGCGGTATCCCCGGGCCAGCCGGATGGCCATGACCCTCTGGGACGCGTTGAGGTAACGGGCAGGTCGCTTCCTCAAAGTAGGCGCCCAAACAGGCGCCCCATAAAGGGCCATGGACCGCACAACCCCCGCGTAAAGCCTCCGGCAGGAGCCGTTTGGTCCCCCTAGATTGGGCAGAAGCCGCTTAAAGGCAGCTCCGGCCCGCCCCAGTCTGGGAGCCAAACGTCGGAAATGCTCGACGAAGTTCCACCGGCTATCGAGGACGAGACCCAGGTATGTCATCGTCGACCCGACCTCGATGTGAACTCCTCCTACCATTATTTGGGATCCCGATGGTGGCCTGTTCCGAGGACCATGGCAGCACATGGCTTCGGACTTGTGTAAGGCCACCTCGAGACCCAACTGCTGGATTCGCTCAATTATTGTCGCAACCCCGCGTGTCATAGCGTCGGCCGCCGCCTGGTGCGATCTCCCGTGCGCCAGGACCAGCGTGTCGTCAGCGTAACAAACCACACTGACGCCACTAGGGAGGACGGCTCGCAGCAGCCAGTCATAGCCGATGTCCCACAGGAGCGGCCCCAGAACCGAACCCTGTGGAACACCGCACGACATCTCTCGCCGGTTCCACTCTCCCAGGTGACCGGGGTAGATGACGGCTCTGTCCGTCAAGTAAGCCTCGACTACGCGACGGAGGTAGGTCGGCACCCGGTGATACCGAAGTGCCTCTCTGATGCAACTCCAGGGCAGGGTGTTGAAGGCATTAGCGATGTCTAGAGACACCGCCAAGACGACCCCACCCCGGGAAACCGCGTCCCCCGTCGAGAGGGCTCTCACGCGCATGATGGCATCTACCGTCGAGCGGCCCGTGCGGAAACCGAACTGGTTCTCTGCCAGATCCGGCCCCACCCGCACTAGGTGCTCGACGAGGCGGTTTGCAATTACTCTTTCAAAGAGCTTGCCCACCTCATCGAGCAGCACGATGGGCCGGTATGCGGACGGAGAGTCCGCAGGGCGCCCCGGCTTTTTGATGAGGACCAGTTTCCCCGTCTTCCAACGAAGTGGGAACTGGCCCCTCTCCAAGCATGCACTTAGGAACCCTCTTAGTCGAGGCCCAAGAGCCTCCAAGGCCAGGACCCAGGCTTTCCCAGGTAAGCCGTCGGGTCCTGGGGCGGTATTTTTGGTCTTCAGCCTATTAACCGCCACTCTCAGGTCTACCTCAGTCACCTCAGGAGCATCGTCATCGTCGTCAGCGGTGTAGTCCGCATCAGGCACCGCAGGTGGCGGAGCCATAGACGGGGGAGTATGCTCCCCTCGCGAGGGAAACAGAGCGCTCACCACGTCCTCTACCAGCTGGGGCCGAAGACTCTGCGTCAACGGGGGGGCCCAGGTGCGGAGCTTATTCCGCACCATTTTGTAGGGTCTTCCCCACGGGTCCCCGTTCAGAGACTCCAGCATCTCCTTGCGAGCCAGATCCTTGGCTTGCAGGATCCCCGCTCGGAGGGCGGCCTTCGCTACTTTGTACTCCTCGTACAGCTCCGCCTCTCTGACCTGCGAATCCGGAGAGCGGATGCGGAGCCTGCGGTGCCTGGTATACCGGCGCCGTGCAGTAACGCATGCCTGACGCAGCGTCGCCAGCTCTTGCGACCACCAGTACACCTGACGGCGGGCACGTCCTGGCTTAACCCGGGGCATTGCCACGTCACAAATATCGGACATGGCCTCCCGGAACCACTCCGCTTCGTCATTGATGTCAGCAAGCCTGTCCGGAGGTGACACCCAGGCCTGCACTATCGAAGCTTCCAGGAGGAGCTCCCGGTCAAGCTGTTTCAGTGCCCACCGCGGACCACTCGGGGCCTGCCGGACTGGCGCGGTTGAGGTCTGGGTGGAGACGTCAAACCGGATATACCGGTGATCAGAATAGGTCTCCACCTCCTCTAATACGCGCCAGTCAATGACACGCGGTGACAGAGCAGGGCTGGCGAATGAGATGTCCACCACAGATTCCCCCTGCATCCGCACACACGTTGGGACAGAACCCATGTTTAAGACGACCAGGCCTGTCTCCAGAGCCCAGTCCTCCACCATCCTGCCCCGCGTGTCCGTGTAACGGGAACCCCAAACCAAGTGCTTGGCATTGAAGTCCCCGAGAACGAGCACGGGGAGGGAACGATACCCGGCGACGACGACGCCCAACTCCGTGAGGGAGTTTTGGAACTCGGCGAGAGTTCGGTTCGGGGAGAAGTAAACTCCTACCACGACAATCTCCCCAAACCGTGCTGCTACGCACCCCTGTCCTCTCCTGACGCTTTCGAGAGACGGGGTACCGGCAGCGGCCGACGAAATTAGGGCCACCGAGCCGTTCAGGTCCTTCACCCAGTCATCCCTGGGCGGAACAAAGTACGGCTCAGCGACCACGGCGATGTTAATCAACCTCTGCGCCATGCTCTGGAAAAGCGTAATGGAGCCGTTATCGACACTCCATTTCAGCCTCCTCCTGAATCCCCTGTGAGGGCTCTCTCGCAGCAACCGAAGCGGCGGCGGCGGCAGTGACGGCGGTGGTGGAGGGCTTCTTTTTGCCCCTGGTTTTGGTGGGTGGAGCGCAGGCTTTACCCCCAGCCCAGTGATCGGCCGGCTTGCCAGCTGCCGCACATACAAAGCAGTGCGGCGTGGCGTTACACGAACCGGCCCTGTGACCGGGCTGACCACAGCGGAAACAAAGACCGCTGCGATCCACCTCCGAAGTGCACTGAACTCCCACATGGTTACCCACTTGGCAGCGGAAGCACCTCAGAGGTCTGGGTTCCAGCAGTTTGACCTGCGCAGAAACCCAGCCCACCAGGAGTCTTCGGCCTTCTGATATTTCTTTGGCCGCCGTCACTGGGCAGCTCACCACGACGGTTCGCATGCCTGTGCCGGAGGCCCCCCGTGATACCGAGCTCCTGGAGGTTAACCGCCTCTTTAGCCTTATTAATCACGTCGCGTTAAGTCACGCCCCTCTTCTCCGCGTCCGGCTGTAGTGTCATCACTACAGCTGCGGTTTTCGGGGCGCGGAGCAACGTGTTCCACTTTGCGCTGCCGCTTCCTTCGTCGTTTCTTGGCCGCCCTGGCTGCCTTGCCCGCCTTCTTCTTATCCCCGACCACTTGCCATCCGGTTTCAGCCGCAGGAGAGTTTGAAGGCGGGAGCGCCTTTTGCACCGCTGGCGCTAGCGCTGGAGTCTTCCCCGCTTGTGCAGCCACTCCACCTTTCTTACGTTTGGCCAATGCTGGGTTTCTCGGTGCTTGCTTCGCGGGTGTTGACCCGGCCCCTCGTTTGGTCTGGCTGGACGGCCCCGGTTTGGCAGCCGCGGCGGTTGCATACGCCTTCGGGTGACCCGTTACCTTTTGGCTCGCCGCTAGCGGGGGACGCAAGACGATGCCCTCCAAAACCGAGAATCGTGCCGCAAAATTGGCCATCTCCTGTCGCACCAGGTTCAGGACCTGCTCCTCCACAGGCGTGGCCTGGCTTTGCCCGTGCTTCCGTCCCGCTTGAGGTACCTCTTTTGGGCCGGCTCCTCGGAGCCCGGCCAGATCTGCTCGGAGCTTCTGGTTCTCCTTCTGGAGAAGCTCCGTGGCGGCCGCCAGGCGGGCGACCTCCGCCCGCAGCCTAGACACTTCGTCCGACGGAGGGCCGCAACAGTTGTTCTCCGCTGCCGCCAAAATGGAAGCCGCCGCCGCGCTTATGGCCTTGTTTTTAGAGGCTTGTGACCTCTTTAAAGCTACATCGCGGACCGCAGCCTCCACGACTTTCACGAATCTGGCCTTGCGCTCCTGTTCGGAGCCGCCAGCGACGTCTGGCTCACTGCCGGAAGACAACGAGGGAGGCACCTCCTCGGCAAGCTTCACGGCTCACTGCGCAGCCTCTTGGGAGGCGAGCCCTCTTCCTTTGCCTCCTTCTCGTCCTTTACTCCGCCTGCTGGTGGAGATTTTTCGGGCTGAGGCCTTCTCTCCATCGGAAGACGACCCCTCGTCATCCGCCGGTCTGGGCCGCTTGCGGTAGAACTCGGAGTTCCTCACAGCAGCTCCCGCTTCCTCGTGTTCAGAGCCCGCTGAGCCGCCGCCAGAAGCAGAGTCAGAGCCTGACCCCGCATCTCCTCGACGCATGAGCGAGCCTTTCCTCCAATATTTGGAGGGAGCATCTACACCATCGCGCTCCCCCGACACCTTGTCAGGCGTGTTAAAATTAGAACCGATCATGTCCATAAGGGACTCTACGGATCGGGAGCCTCCTCGGCCCTTGTTGCCACTGGCAAGTGGAAGACATCCGTTGCCCCCCCCAGAATACGAGGGGCATGACGCCTCCAATGGAGACGTAGCGGATTCTCCAGCTGCTGAGCAGCTGGTACCGCCCTGGGGTAGTTTTCTCGCGTCTGTCTTTTTCACCGCCAAGCGGCCTAGCTTTGTTCTGGTACGATGCTCAGTGTAGCCAATTCAGAGGACTTCGGTCGAAATAGTTATTCCAATCCAGGCAGACCAGCCAGGCTTGCTCTGACATGGGCGTATCGGGAGACTAGTCGCGGAGGGTAGGGAGATCCGAGGCACGGGGCTCCACTGGCCGACCGCAGGTAGTTGGGGGCCCAAGTAGTGTGCTAGCCACACATGAAAGGCTGCCCCGCCAACTGTTGAAAAATGCACCATCGTGCTGGTTGGCAATCAGATAAAAGGGCCTGATGGACATTCCCGGGGAGGCTCGGGCGTCCCCGCAGTCTACAGACTTTCCCCCAAAGATGTCGTCCTGTCAGGGCGTGCCTGAAGGTTAGCAGCATGGAACCTCATTTCACTTCCTTCTCCTCAACCTCCATCACTCAAGTTTTATGAACAGGAATAATAAGAAAAAAGCTGTACAGCGGCAGCACGCCCTTTCGCATAATGTGCACTTCTCTAATATACGGGACAACACTCAAATCTCGCCGCAGTCCATCACCACCTAGAGACCGAGAAACCAACACTCTTTTTCCTGTCGAAGACGCAGATCGGATGTCCGTCGGATGTGTCATACTTGTCTTACACAGGGTTTACCCTGGAGCACCACTTCAGACCCCGCGTGGGCGTATGCATGTGCGCCCGGGACGACGAAAACTCCAGGTTCTCAACGCTGTGGGCTATAGTGGACACAGGCCTGGACAAAATTATCTACGTCTGCGTCTACCGTTCGCACAAACGGTAATTTGGAGGCAACTGGGCTCACACAGCACCTGAGTGAGGCGGCGGATGCGGCTCAACAGCGGTACCCTTTTGCCCAATTGGTGTTACTGGGGGACTTCAATGCCCACCATCAGGAGTGGCTCATCCCATACCAGTGCACAGACCATGCTGGACGAGAGACGCGGAAGCTAGCGCTTACGTTAAATCATACCCAGCTGGTCCAGGGGGCAACGAGGGTGCCCGATAATGATTCGCACACTGCCAATTGCTTGGACTTTTTGCTGACAATAGATCCAGACCGCTATTCGGTGTCGATTTGGTAGTTCCGACCACAGTCTGGTGAAGTCTGTGTCCGTCTACTCTTCGCCCGATCCTGGCCCAAGTGGCATCCGGCGAGTATGGCGATACAGGTCAGCAGATTGGGATGGCATGCAATCTTTCTTGGCATGTTGTCCTTGGCAGCCTACTTGTTTTTCTTCGATTGATGCTTCGTCATGTATGGACGCCGAGACGGTTGTGTTGCGGAGGGGAATGGAGTACTACATTCCGTTCTCTGACATAACAATGTCTGGCAAAGCTCGTCCATGGTTTGGTGCCGAATGCAATCGCGCTGATGCGCTTAAACGTACACCGTATACGCAAACCGTCGTATGCGCAAAGCAAATGACATGAGTCAGAAGAAGAGAGCCTTCAACAGGACTGCCAAACCCTGCAAGGAGGTGTTGCGGAGGGCTCGGTTTGACCACATTAGCCGAATAGGGAACAAACTTGCTTCATACCCAGCAGGTAGTAAGGCTTTTTGGTCCCTGGCTAAGTCGGTCGAATCGAACTTCTGCCGCCCCTCACTTCCACCACTGCTGAGACCCAACGGGACGCTGGCCCACTCCGCTGAGCAGAAAGCGAACTTGTTTGCCTCTTTGTTTGCGGAATCTTCACGTCTGGATCCTGGTGGCGCGACGCCCCTTGCTTCTCCTGGTGGATGCGAGTCGAGTATGTCAAACATTCGCATTCATCAGAAGGACGTCCGTAGGGTACTGCGTAAACTAGACGTGAACAAAGCTAGTGGTCCCTACGGGATACCGGCAATTGTTCTGAAGACTTGTGCGCCTGAGTTGTCTCCGATCTTGACACGCCTATTTCGCCTTTCGTTTGAGACTGGAAAAGTGCCGAAGGATTTGAAGCAAGGTAACGTGCAGCCCGTGCCCAAGAAGGGTAGTCGAGCTGACCCGTCGAATTATAGACCCATCTCGGTAACGTCCATACTCTGTAAGACTATGGAACGCAAGGTGAATCATAAGCTCCTGGCGTACCTAGAACCTAGAATGATATCCTTATAATAGTGACCGACAATACGGGTTCCGCCGAAATAGGTCAACTGGAGATCTTCTAGCGTATGCTATTCACATCTGGAGTGAAGCCATAGAGAAGCACGGGGAGGCACTAGCGGTCTCCCTTGACATCTCGAAGGCCTTCGACAGGGTCTGGCACGATAGCCTTATTAGTAAGCTTCCTTCCTTCGGTCTGCCCGCCGGTTTGTGTGATGATAGATGGCTGCTCGTTTGGACTGCTGGATATTAATGCCGGGGTTCCTCAAGGGTCGGTGCTTTCAGCAACACTGTTCTTGCTGCATATTAATGATCAGCTTAGACCCGGCACCTGGGTACCTTTGGGTATGCAGACGACAGCACTGTTGCTGAGAGATGCATGTCCGACGCACGAGCTGGTGGGTCACAGATGCGGTCTTTGCAGGAGGCTATGGTTGAGCGCTTGAATGTGTCCTTACAGGCTGTCTCTGAATGGGGTGATGCCAATCTGGTCAAATTCAATGCTGCTAAGACCCAGGCGTGTCTATTTTCCGCCAAAAGGAAAAATCCGTTTAGTGCGCGTGGTGGACATCGCACACACGCGCACAAAACGTAACACATTCATAATGCGTACAGCTAAGGAGTGGAATTCCCTGCCGGAGTCTGTGTTTCCCGATAGCTACAACCTGGGAGTCGTTAAGTCAAGAGTGAATAGGTTACTTCTAGGCAAACGTGCTCCATCTTCGACCACATCATCGCTTACCATCAGGTGAGATGGTTGTCAAGCGCGTGCCTATCAATAGTAAAAAAAAAAAACTTCATCAACATACGTAACATATCATGTACATTACTACGAGTACCTATTTTTTCAGATGTAAACTTTCAGTAATAATGCCGACGAAAAACTGCTTCATCTGCACGCTAATTTTAATTTTTAAGCTTTTTCGAGAGATTGGCCTTAAACGCAGCACAAAGGACCTCGTATACTTGTTACAACAAATATTTGTATTCTCACTGTTTCAGTTGCGATCGCGGATACTCTGGGAAAAGATGCGACGTTTCCATTTGCATGGATTATTGTTTGCAAGGGAACTGTAGTGTCAGTAATGAGGGACAACGTACTTGCAGGTATTTTGTAGTCCATCCTACCATGTAATTCGTTGCATAGGAAATTAATACTTTACTTAATATCTACCGGCTGGTGTAAGCATTCATCAGCATGCTTTGTCAAAGCGACTTGTATTAATTTGAAGTCCATGTCCCCTCACAGTGTTTTCTTCATCGAAGACAATGTTGTCAAGGTTAAACTTTCAGAGCATCCAAAACATTGGCAGTGGACGCACCTCATTTACTTGTGACAAATAGTCTCAAATGTAGTTGTTTTATTAATTTATCTTCATTACTTCAGATGTGATGCCGGCTACTCTGGGGAACGGTGCGAAGTGAACGCGTGCCATAGTTATTGTCTTAACAACGGTGACTGTTCCCTTAACGAAGAGGAGGAGCCGGTCTGCCAGTGCACTGCAGACTACGATGGTGAAAGATGTGAAGTTTCTGTCTGGCAGGAGAATTGTGCTGAGGGACAACCTAATTCCAGGTAAACATTTTGTCGCATTGAACACTAGCTAGAGATGACAAGCACTCGAGCGCCTGCGTGAAACACTGATCGGACACTTTGCAGATACGATAAGATGTCAAACAAAACGAAATGACTACGAAAAAGCCGTCCAAGTGCGTGTCGGGCCACGTGTAGTGTAGGGTTCCGTAGTTGCACGTCACAATTGTTACATATTTTATAGCTTCGTTGACTATTACTCGTTTTTACAAGTATGTAAAGCCTACTTAGCTGTGGTAGTTTTCCTTTTAAATCGTTATTCATGTATGATACTAACGTGATTTTTTCACGCCTCCTAGAACAACAGTTTATATGGCATAAGGGGGGGGGGGGCACTTCACTCTAAGTTATATAAATTAGCTCTTTAAAGTTTAATATTTCGCAAACAGATACATGGATAGAAAAATGGTTTAACGCACACCCTCAATATTTTTAACCACGACCGCGAGCAACAACGACACCCATAAAAAATCATCCCCACTTGAAGTGCACCTAGGGGGATGCCTGATTTTTTTTTTAAGACTATTTTATTATTTTGCCGGCGTGATTAAAATGTACACCCACACCAAATTAAAACTTTGTAATGGTAAGCATCTTTGAGCTAAACCGCAACAGACAGACGGACATGGCGAAACTATATGGGTTCCTTGTTGACTACGGAACCCTAAAAACTGGCCAAGTGCAAGTCTAACTCACGTGCTAAGAGTTCTGAACGAATAATATTTTTTTAACATGTTACTTAAAATCATAATACTATATATTGATAATACTTTTTAAGTTCTCCTATAATCTATGATATTACGTGTATGCCAAATTCATTCAAACGTTAAAACGTGAAAAGATATCAGTCAGAGTTCCTTTCGCATTTAGAATATTATGTAGTATGGATTGGAACAGAAATAGACGTCCGCTTGAACAGTCAACTGCATACAGTCGGAATTAATTTGACATTCCTCATACCTTTACAATATGACACATCGTTGTGCTGTTGTGGGTGTGAACGTATGATGATTGACAGATAATGTGCGCTTGACTGTCGGTCTGATCAGCTTCTTTATTTTTTTTATTATTAAGTAGTTTTGGTGTTATCGGAGTATAGTTATGTAGTCACATTATTACTTGCTTATTTGTATATTAGCCGCGTACTGACTGAGCGAGCAGCCTCGCGAGGCAGCCTCGACCGTCCAAACGCTATCGCCACCACTTCTTTTATAATAATTCTACGGCTTGCAAAATAGAAAACGCAATCCTAAACGTTTTTGGATGGAACAGTTATATCGAAACAGATCACTAGCTGGGGGCAGATTGTTTGAAGCTTTGATGACACCGTTTTTTTTTACTAAAAGTTAAAAAAGAGTAAAAGTGAATTCAAATGCCTGTACTCTCTTATAAACTTGTTCTTTATCCATGACGCTAACTTAACACGTGACGAACAAGCTAGGTGGTGAGGCAGCGAGACAAAACAAAACAGTCTTGAGTGAGCGCGGCAAACGTACTGCAGCGCCTTTGAGCATGGACAAAACCGACAACTCTCGGCTCGAACCACGCCAGGCTCGCCCGAAGCTGGACGTGCGTTTGCCTCGGGCGAGACACGTCCTGACTGACCGAGGATTTGCCTCACGAGGCTGCTTCTCGAGGCTGCTTGCTCAGTCAGTACACAGCTATTCAGTTGCCCTGTTTCAAATGTTCGTTGTTTCAGATGCAGTGCTGGTAACTCGGACGAAAGGAATGTCAACGCATGCCATCAGTATTGCTTAAACGACGGTGTGTGCTCCCTGAATGAAGACAGTGAGCCAGTCTGCCGCTGCACTGCAGACTATGAGGGAGACAGATGCGATGTTCCCTCCTTTTTAATAAAATTTTTCTTATACGCGTACAAAAGTAAGAAAATAGTACATAGTTTTTCTTGTTTAACTTATTTCCTATCTGTTAATAGTTTAGTTATTCTTATTTTTTATAATAAATAATACGGTCACACGTTGTCACCGTGTAGTACTAATGACCATGACGGTGTCGGTGGCAGAGGTGCATGTTCCGAGTGCGGGTGACGATGATGTGGTCGAAGATGGAGCACGCTTGCCTAGAAATAACCTATTCACTCTTGACTTAAAGACTCCCAGGTTGTAGCCATCAGGAAACACAGACTTCGGCACGGAATTCCACTCCTTAGCTGTACGCATTATGAATGTAATTAATATTAATTGTGCATTATCACCCTTCCCTATCAGATATTCCACCGGTTACTCTGTGCAAAGGACTGAAGTCGACGTGTGCTGCAACTGCTGTCTGATCAGCGGAGCTTGATCGGCTCGAGCGCGAGATGTGAAGCTGTGGAAGAGTTCACTTTTCCGACTAGACCATCACCTCCACGTACTACTCAGTAGAAAAGCATCTGACCTCGGTAGATTTTAGATAAGTTCGCGGCAGTCTACTGCCAATCAATTTATAACTCATCATCATCATACTGACATCATACACCTATCCTGGCTGATTGGCCGTCACTTCAGAGTTCACGTCCCTTTTTGCCAACATTTCATGTTTCGAAAACATTTCATGAAACTCTTTTTATTACCTTTTCATATTTACCCTGAGCACATTGTCCGTACTCCTCACATGCTCAAGGGTCCGTGCGTCCCTCTCGCTTTTTATATTCTGTCTTCTTCGGGTATCAGTCTTTAGTAATTATCTACTTATGTTTGAACTTTCTTATAATTAAGTTTGATTTTTTAATAAAAATCACAGTTAAGTACTAATACATGTATTTTATTTAATACTCCCACTCTCCGTTATAGAATATTAAACAATGCTGAGTCCATTGTTTTAAATGAGACAGTCTGGGGATATTCTAATCTAGAAGAAAAACAGGAAAATGGTTTGGAAACCTTTAGCTGTTTCTTTAAGACAACAGTTCCAGTATGCTCATATTATTTTCTTTGGTCTTACATGACACTGTCGCAGACAAAACATCGCTCTTTGTACGGTTGATAAATACGTAGGTAGGGTAAAATTGGGGCTTCTGCATCATCTGCAAATGATGCAGAAGCCCCAATTTTACAATCGAGAACGGATAATACAATGTTTATAGTAAACAGAATGCATCGATTCAGACTCCGATGATTATTTTATGTTGTTGGCAGTTATGGTTCATAGCGAGTCTGCTTACAATTATTGAGCACTAGCTGTGCCCGCGACTTCGTCCGCGTGGAATAGTGTATTTGGGTAGCATTTTTAATTATTTAAGCAAATTCTTTTACAAATAAGACACAAATGTATATATTTATACATTAACAAAAAAAAAGAATTTATTTTAATGAGCTATTTAAAGTGTTTCACTGCAAAGAGCTTATTAAATTATTTAAGTATATATAAGAACGTAAGGTATACGAAGAGCTCGTGGCTAGATAATAACAGCCGCATGGGTCGATCTTCAAGGTTAAGCAACGCTTGCCAAGGTTGGTCTGTGGATGGGTGACCATCTTAACATACCGAGTTGCTTCCATACCTCGGAAAGCACGTTAAGCCGTTGGTCTCGGCTGTCATTTGTAGATCTTTGGCAGTCGTTACGGATAGTCAGAAGCCAGTAAATCTGACTCCAGTCTTGCCATGAAGTACCTACCGTGTTACCCAGTTTATTGGTTGTGGAGGTCTGGTAGGCAGCCGCTCCTCGTAAAATACTGGTATTCAGCTAAATCCGGCTTGACTGGAAGCCGACCCCAATATAGTTGGGAAAAGGCTAGGCAGATGATCTGTGCTATCGACAATTTGACAGAAATTACCTCTCAGTGTAATCATACTAATGTTACATACTGGCATTTTGTCATGAGCTAAGTTCAATGGTAGTTTTGAAACCGAGTGCGCTGTTCGTCCCCCACTAAGTAGCGTAGCAGCTATTCCAGAGGAAGCTACTGCAACAGCAACTCCTTTATCTTTCCGGATTTGGGCTAGTAATTAATTTAAAAGATAGGTTTTTCCAGTGGTTCTTGGAGCATCTAAAAAGAACAGACCTCCTTGGCCACTGGTAAGTTTTTGAATAATTGAATCAAAAATTAATTTTTGCTCTGAATTTAAAAGTGGAAGAGCTTCTGTTATTTGTTATTTAATTTTCCTTTTCTATCTATACATTTTATATATAATAACCAAAACTAACAAATACACTTAACTAAAAACAAACTAAAATATAGCATCAAAAAATTAATCCTCAACGCTGTCAGCTGGTAATGTGCCCAAGAGACTGGCGGCATTGCCACGTTGAATGGCAATGCTTAATCTCTGCCCAAAGTAAAAGCCAGCTCTTGGGTCACGGGAAGTGTCAACCAGCCGTTTCGAAACTTTGAAAAGGCTGTGAGCACAAGGACCCCACGGCCCAAGGGTTTCAACCCCAAACGGCTCGAAAATATAATTACCAATAAGGTTACTATATTTCCGCCGCTTGAGGTTTTCCGCAGCCGCAGCGGCATCGCCAGCACAACACGATGTACTAGGAAGACTCATCGCTGTTATTTGTTGCATTAAAGAAACAGTATCGTAATCTAGTTCTCTCATTAAAATTCACTTTTAACTTCTTGGGTTCTTTGTGGTCATTCCAAAATCACTTAAATCATTTCCAGTAATAGTAATCACTTGATCTTCAACTGTTGTTAACGCGTCATTGTAAATTAAATCATTGTATGCAGCATTCGTATTCTGTTCTTGTAATCGGTGTAAAATATTATCCGCCATTTTTTTTTTTATATTTTTCCCATAATTCTTGAAGGTTTGAAAGACCACATGTCGCTTTTAAAATAGTGAAAAACTCTCTCGCTTTGGTTATATCCCACTGGTTATCATTCTTTAATACCCCTCTTACCTCACATTCTTATCTCAGAGGTACCTACTTTGGGAGATATTCAAGATACAAACCATTTATTTACAGGTTTGAGTTCTTAAGATCAGTCTGTCAAAAACATGAAGCTATTTGCAAGTTTTAAAGCGTAAGTAGTTCACTTTGAAAAAGAACGTGCAAGAAACTTCACGGTCAGTCTTTTATATCATGTCATGTACCTACCTACCTATTACAAAAATACTGGTAACTTTGTCCTTGTTGCTTCGATATGTGAAGATAATTTAAAGAAAAAAGGAACCACGTAAAGCAATTTAAAATATCTATAAAGATAAGCCTGATAATTTGTAAAACGTGGGCGAAGCCGCTTTCTGGTAAAACATAATGAAACAATTCACATTAATGCTTCTCTGTAAACTATATTTGAAGTAAGATTTCCAGGAATGTATGGATATTAATTATGTGAATTGTGGAGAAGCCGCTGTACGAGATCTTTGAGAGCACAAGCGAGCGTCTGTGAAAGTCTCCGACTCTCGCGACAATGAATGGCGCTTTCTATCTACCGACAAACGCCCTGTACGTTCCTGGCTACTCTCGAAAGATCGAGAAATTGCCATGCGAGAACGTTTTGTACTTAGCCGAGCCTCGCGCTGAGTACAATTATCTAATGTGCGAGTTCTGCCCTTCTCTAGCTGCAGCAAGTCTGGCTTCTCGATCTTCTGCTGTTCCTTGAGACCTACTTAATCTCATATATTTATTTTTTTTGCTACATTGTAAAAGATTGCCAAGAAGTACCGTGTTACCCAGTTAATGGGTTGTGGAGGTCTGGTAGGCAGCCGCTCCACGTAAAACACTGGTATTCAGCTGAATCCGGTTTGACTGGAAGCCGACCCCAATGTAGTTGGGAAAAGGCTAGGCAGATGATGCTACATTGTAAAAGATTCGACCTTTTTCTAGAATGCATTTTTAATAAGCAAAACAGAAATAAAGTGTATATACTGAAGGAAGACGGACAGTAGTGGTCTATTTATAAACAAGGTTCCGTTAGCAACCTCTGTACGGTACCCTAAAAATCGAGTTTGTTTGCACGAATCAAAATCCTACGCGAAGGCTTATTAATAGGGTTCCGTTAGCACCTTTGGTACGGAACCCTATAATTCACCCTGTACCGCAAGTCGAATCATCTGATACTTCGCACGAATCAGGATTCGATCGCGGAGGCTTAGTAATGGGGTCCCGCGTCACCGTGACCACCTTTGGTACGGTACCCTATTATTATTAGCCTTGTTTAGCAAATCGAACCGTTCGTTGCTTCTAACGGAATCAATCGCGTACGTAGGTTTAGCAGTAGGGTCAACACTTTTGGTACGGAACTCTACAGGCCTGATCCGCAATTTGAACCGTCTAGAACTTCGCAAGAACCAAACCAATTCAAGACAATGAACGAATCCTATTAGAGACAACTCAGAGATTTTAGTGATTTTGGTAATTTAGACTTTCAAGACCTCATAGTGTTAGAAAAGTGAACGCCTTCAGTTTCAAGCTCTGATGAGAAAATTTAATATAAACCATTACTCAACATACACTTTAATGAAGGCTTCTGTTGTGGAGAGATTTATTAGAACTATCAAAAATTGGCTTTGGCAACGATTTGCATACAATTGCTCTTAGGCAGTTGTCTCACCGCCGGCGATCAGCGAGTAGCGAGTAAAGCTTCAAACTCGTAACAATTTGCGATCAGCGAGTAGCGAGTGAAAAGTTTCGACAGTTTTGACGCTCGGCTTTCAGCGAGTGCTTTAGTGCGACGGGCTTTTACTCGCAATACTCGCTCCGGCCGGAACTATAGGTAGAAATTATCGCAGTTTCGTTATTCTGAACGCCAAGCAAGTATTGCCGAGCGAGTGTTGCTGAGCGAGGAAAATCTGCTTTTTTTATGATTTGTTATACTTTTAAAATGTAGTAAACTAAAGCGTACATTTTAGTATCTAATCGTATTTTTCATTATCTATCGTAACAATTAATAATAATGCTTTATTTAACATACACAGTTACACATTTTTTCACATGTAATGGGATGGAATTACACTAACAATGCCCTTATCAAGTTATCAGCGGGTCCCAAACTAGGCGCAGCCTGTGTCTTAAAAATAATTTAAAAAATCTCCATGTTAGACGTGGCCTGCTAGCGCTACGTAACAGTTTATTACGAGGACAAAAACACAAAAATAAAAAGACAAAATAAAACAAAATTGACATCAATCAACAGAGCTAGTTCAGAAAACAGCAGTTGGTGTGAGTGAGTGAGTGAGTGTGAAGTGTAAATGAGGTTGTGAGTTTTTATAGGTGTTAAGTTGAACAACGAAGTAGATTTTCGGTATCCCCATAACTCCGGTTCAGTCGGCCATTTTTTTAGTTTGGTTTTGGCTTCAGAGTACTCATTTGGTATGGTGATACTTTTGCATTGAAAACCCGAACAGGCAGATACATCGAACGAGTCGCAATTATAAGGTTTTTGTTTTTGGAAGGGGGATTCTTTCAGGCAATTTCCTACCCCTTTTACTGCAACCAGAGCGTACCGTATTGTTTTTGACCAGTTTTAATAGAGACTCAAGGATGAAAAGCTGTCGTACACGTAATACCCCAGCCTCCTTGTAAAGTTCATTAGTCGAAAATCGCCGTGGTTTCCCAAGAAGGACCGCGCGTTGAGCTCGTTCCAGCTCCAGCGTGAATGTTCTGGCGGCACCACCCCAGACCCCAAAACAGTATTGCAGGACAGATTGGCACAGAGATCCAAATACCTGGAAGCAAATATTCTTAGGAACACTGCTTCGTAAGAGCTTTGCGACGTAGATAAATTTGCGAGTCTTTTTTGCGAGAGAATGGATATGTGCTTTGAAGGACAGGTTTTGATCGATTAGCAGAGGCGGCTCTAGTCTATGTAGCGCCCCTGTGCAATCAATACCCTGGCGCCCCCAAGTAGGCGCGCGGTCAAAATGGAAAACTTTTTTTATGAAGGGATTTGCCGTGGCAGTGGACTTTCGCCCCAGCGGCGGCTTAGGGCCTCCACGCACCTCGCGTAAAAGTGCGCAAGAGCCTTCAAATTCCATGGCGGCAATCCGGCAAGACCGTGAGACCCTGCGGTACCTCCGGGCCAGTCGGATGGTAATGACCCTCTGGGACGCGTTCAGACGGCCAGCTGGTCGTTACCTCAACGAAAGCGCTACACCGGGGCCATGCACATGTGACCCCGTGTAGAGCCTCTAGCGGGAGGCGTTTGGATCCTCTTGATTGGGCAGGAGGCGTTTGAACCCTCTAGGTTGGGCAGGAGCCCCTTGAAAGCAGCCCCGGCCGGCCCGCCCCAGCTTGGGAGGTTAACGTGCGAAGTGTTCGACGAAGTTTCATAGGCTATCGACGGTCGAGCCCTAAGGTACTTTTTCGTCGATGCGACGACCTGCTTTTGTGTTTTTTAGTGTGTCAATGTTTTGTTCACGTGATCGGGTAAGGTGAAAGGTTAAAAAATTAGTGTTAATAGCTCTTGGCGCTGCGATCAACTAGAGGTAAGAGCCGCTCGCCGGCAGTGTGAACAGCCAGCCATCGACTATGAATGTATGTGTCTCTTTTACTCACACGAGATCTATATCTTTGTCCCTTTCCTCAGCAAGCAAATGGTCGATAGCTACTCGCTTCCTCGTCGGCGGTGAGACAAGTGCTTTACAAATGGAACGGAAAAAAGCTCTCTGACGTAATAAACAGATTATACAATAAAATACGTCGTACTATCGGGCTGCCCCAGTGACCGTGAAACAACCCAACACTAATGACCTTTTATCTACTGTTTACAACCAAAGCACGAAATAAATCGTAATCGAGACTCTCATGTTGGAGAGAGTACAGAATAAATTTATTATATATAATATAATAATAATATAATAATATAATATTCCACACAACTATCACACAACGCCATCTAGTCCCAAGCTAAGCAGAGCTTGTGTTATGGGTACTAGACAACTGATAAACATACTTATATATTTCTAAATACATACATATTATAGATAAACTACACCCAGACACAGAACAAATGATCATGCTCATCACACAAACATTTGTCCTGGGTGGGAATCGAACCCACAACCTCTGGCATAGCAGTCAGGGTCACTAACCACTAGACCAACAGGCCAGTCAGTCTATGTATTTATACAAGAAATTTTACGGAGTATACCCATTTTACCCAAATAAGAATCCTACCATATTCATCTTAGGTATGATAGGATACAATGAGTTAAAAGTAAGATGGAGTTTAGCGCTGGTCTCATATATCTCTAAGGTTATGAGGGGAAAGATTCACAATCCAGACGTATAGCGTGCATGTGTGTTCCGGACAGATACGTGTGGCGGCGGCTGCTCGCAGTGCCGCGCGGCCGCACTCAGCTGGTGAATGAGGCGCCGCCGCCGTTTACGCGCGCACTGTGTATTCTCAACAGTATAGCAAAAGACATAGACCTATTTTGTTGTACTCTGGGTGGGTTCATAGTTAGAGCTCTCTTTGACAGCACGACCGTAACATATCTATGTTACGGTCCTGCTGTTACATAGTAATTGTTTTTAATTGTTTAGCTTTAATAACAGTTGACTACATTATCGCATTAGGTGACCTGTAAAGATAATTGTATGGTGAAACTAAATTAATAATAATAAAAAAAAACATTATTATAATTTTTTTAAAGCATACCGTGAAAATTTCTACTTACAAAATTTAGGTTTTTTTTGTCATATTTGTGATCAAACAACCACATTTGTAGTTTAATATGAAACAAATAAACTAGATAGTTTACATACTTCTTTGAAATATACAGTTTTCGACTTCTGAAAACCATCTACAAAGATAATGAACTTAATGTTTTCTAGATTCATTTTTATAAAAAACTAATTTCATTGCTGACCTTCATCGACGCATCTATTATAAAATCCTAGGGTAAAAACCGTAGCTCCAGAACCAACTCAACGCTAACCCCCAGGCCCCAGCGTCTACCTAATCAAATCCATATCACCACAGCACCAATCACTACCCTCCCCACAAAACTCAGTATCATCAATCGTCATGTATTGAGTAAAAAGAATCTCACCACTTGCATTCTTAAAAATAAGCTTAGAAATGCCTTTCAAATCAAATATCGACGAATGAGGCATAGTGTGAATAATATTATTTATTCTCTCTTGAAGAAAAACACGATGATTAAAATCGAACCATCACACTACAATGTCAACAAGCACAGGCCGCACTCCCATTTTGGCGCATGCTCAGATGGTCGTTGCCAGAGAAAAAGGAGGAATGGATAGGTCCATTAGGGCCCGAACGATCGGGGTGGACTTGAGGGTCTTGGGGACCGTGGTGGTCTTTTAAGCCTGGGACGTGGGCTTGTTGATTCAGCGCGTTCCAGGGGCTGGGGCGCTGTGGGCTTAATGCCGCAGGCGGTTGTTTTGAGTAGGCCTCTCTTTGCTGACCAGCGTTCCCACTCTTCGCCAGTTAAGAGGCAGATGACTTGGGTACCTTTGGGCAACCCCGGTAGTTAGCCGGGTGCCCTGACTCTCCACACAGCACACAGCTGGGAGGATCGACGCAAAGTTTCTGTTCCTTTGGCCGGGAGCAGTCCTGGGTGCCGTGGTCACCCAGGCACTTGACACAGCGCGGCTTGCCATTTCAGTTGCGTTGAGAGTGACCGTAAAGTTGGCATCTGTGGCATTGGCCAACGATACCACTACGGTGGGGGTTCTCAATTTTCGCCGTTCAAGCTGCAAATCTTGGTGACCTATTAAATCGGGTGAAAACTCTCAACGGGGTTACAGACTACGATCATCATGTTGTACGGTGCTCCACCCCGGCGGTGCATGCGGTAGACCGCATCAACTGGGATATTCTGCTTCTCAAGGTTGAAGCAAATATCTTCCGTAGCAATATCGTGAGGGATGTCCTCACCACCACACGTACCTGCCTTTCCTCGTGGAAAGCAAAAGAATGGAAGTCAACCTTCCAGGCGAGTTTGTGCAATTCCCTGTAATCCTTCGCCGTGGGATTAACTACCTTAATGCCCTGCAGTACTGCACGAGCATGGATGAAACGAGTGGTGCGCTCATTGCACGCTGCGGAAATTACAGTCCACTGATTCCCTTCGTGGATGAAGAAGGGAAGTGGAGGCTTGAACTTAAGTTGTCGTTGTTGTGCCGGGGTGACAATTGACATTGGGCCGGGAGCGAAAGAGAAGTGGAGAATTTTAATTTTTTCATTTCATTTTCTGGTTAAAGACGTATAATTCACTAACATGAGAACAAAATTAAATATAAAAACTAATCACTGTCCTTCGACACTCGGACTTACAATAAATCTAACTTATATTACTCGTACTATACCTACATATCATTAACTTGCATTGTATTTTATAAATAAGGTTTGTCGGGTACTCCCAAAATCTAAATTGTGTCACCACGCGAAAATACCCTGCTCGACGATAATGAGTGCAGTCCGGTTGTCATACTGCAGATAAATTGGCCAGTAGTAGTACAACTGGTGTTTACAATTGCTATTTTAAGTTTATATTTATTTAATATTTTAATTTTCGTATTGATTTTACGTAAAATTAGAAGCAATAATCTTTTATGGTTAATTAATATTAATATTTTGAAGAACGTTTTTTTTTAGTTTGGTCTTAAAAAATTTGATCGACATCGCACCCCTTATCTCGTTTGGTAATTTATTGAAAAGTTTTACTCCCTCATAAACAAGTGATCTTTTACCTTGAGTGGTTCGCGTTCGAGGAAGAACGATGTGATCTTTTCTACGACTGCTACGGTTATGTAATTGATGTGTTTTGGTGAATATGATTTGGGTATGTATGGATTTATTAAGTATTTTTGAATGAGTATGCAGGTACAGTATGCGTGAAGTTGTTTAATGTTCATGAGTTTCGTATCTTTGTATATTTTAGTTGTAAGTGTAAGGTAGTCGTAGTGAAAAAGCATTTTAATAATTTTGTTTTGTGCAATTTGTAGGTCTCTTAAAGTTTTAAGGATGTTTTAGGTGCGTTGCCCAATATTTCGATTCGGTACAGTAAGTGTGGCTTTACTAGAGATTGCATATTGTCTGGCATACACTATATGGCAGACAGGGTACGATTTTACGTAGCGAAAGCGAAAGAGAAGGGGAGAATTTTAAATTTTTCATTAAATTTTCAGTTGGGCTCGCTGTATTCCTAGATTTAGGGGCGGTTTCCACCGCGAAGCACCTCTTCAACCTCTTTCCCTTGGCGACTGTGGTAAACCCAGCCGATAGGTAGGAGCAAGACGAAGTGAGGGAACGGTAGGGGGAGAAATCCGGGCAGTCGGACTCGTCATCGTAATCCACGTTAGTGAGCACCGGGGTAGGTACTCTATCAGGGGTGCCGGTCTGTCAAAGACATCGATTAAATCAGCGATGTCATTAAGAGTGCGGCCCTGAAGGGGCCCGGTGACAGGGTCCTGATTGGGACCTGAGGAGGGCCTTGGAGCGGGTGAGGATGGTCATCCCCTTATGGACATATTGGGGTTAAGATCTTGGAGTACAGACATGAACTGGTTGCGGTACTCCTCGGCACGGGTGGGGTCTGCCTCCCTTACTATCTTTAGGCAGAATGCCAGATGACCATCTATCCCGTAGTATAGAGAGAACCAGAAGCCAGAAGGGCCTCCTTGGCGGAAAAAGAGGCCATGTATGAAGTTGGGTATGGGAAATGGGGTAAACTATTCTCCTACCTACGTCTCGAGGAGTCATGTAAATCGTGGCTCCTCGAGCAGACAGCTCCCAAAAAAACTCCCTTCCCGTGGGCGTTTCCTAGTGTTACTACCAGCGAGAAGAAATGTCCAAACAAACTCGCCGGTAACACACCTGTCTGTATATCTGAAGGGCCAGTAATCCTAATTTCCCGGGTGGGAGAGCCCGGGGATGAGAACCCTCCCTGTCGAGTGTAGACAAGGAGGTGAGTACCTAGGCTCACCCTAGGTACTCACACATTAAGATTGGCAGTGCGTTATCAAGCTCGTGATAACGCACTGCCAATCTTAATGTGCAGTGGGGCACTATGGGTCTTTTGACCGATCCGGTGCCGATGGGGTAGACACACCCAACCGTCATCGGGTGCAGCTAAAAGGAAACGGGGGTTATAACAGTGGCCGCGGCTAGGAGATCCCCCAAGACCGCTAAACAAAGCCGTTCCGACTTAGCTGAGCCCTGAAGGGGCTAGGCTGGTGTGTCAGATCCACACCACTTGGTTTCGTTAGCACCGTAAAGTATCCCCCAAGTAACACTGAAAGTGGATTTAACCCGGAAGGGGCCAAAAACACGATCGTTGAATCGGCTACTTGTGCTCACTCGTAGCCGATTAAACGGCGTGGCAATGTGTCCTTGAGCGCGTAGCGTACGTAGCACAAAACTTAGCACTCACGTAGCACTGCTACGAGGAGGCGGGGCGATCATCAAGCCTAGTACAATACAAAGTTACCAAACTGCTCGAGTACTTCGGAATTTGTTAATTTAATTAATATATGTTTTGGCAAAGAAGACAGGGGCTGGCAGGGGCTTCTTCAGTAAAACTCGAAATTAGTTGACAATGAAATATATTTATTTATTTATTAAAACTTGATGCACTAGTAAAAATACTGTACAAAGGCGGACTTAATGCCTTAGGCATTTTCTACCAGTCGACCTTAGGATGATGCAGAGACAACATGGCAGGTGCAACTTAAAGGAAAGACAAACGGAGTGGAAAAGAAATACAATCATAAATACATAGATACATACATACACATAAAAAAATATAAAAAAATCACGACGTTTAGAAAAAACCAATTAAACGAATTAACGCTGTGATGATTCCACCAACTTCTTGCGAATGTACTCACGTGCCTTCACCTTAAAGGACAACTGACTGGTTGCCGTCCTGATGTTTAGAGGGAGCGCATTCCAAAGGAAGATT
Source organism: Lacanobia oleracea (assembly GCA_950371165.1). Lineage (NCBI taxonomy): Eukaryota > Metazoa > Arthropoda > Insecta > Lepidoptera > Noctuidae > Lacanobia > Lacanobia oleracea. The sequence continues at coordinate 17,863,676 of OX493411.1, read as the reverse complement.
GCTTGGAAGAAAGACGAGTGGATAAATCCAGAACGGTGTATGGGACAGCGTAGAAGGAGATTATTAGTAGAGCGAAGATTTTTACTGTGCGCAGAGCAAATGAATTGAATTTGTGAAGTTAGATAAGAGGGAGAAGAAGGATTATTAAGAAAGGAAAACAGACTAGTTAAGGCCCTCAGCGCTCTGCGCTGACAAATAGGTAACCATTTTAATAATGAACGATGCGCGGACACATGATCATACTTACGGAGATTGAAAACGAATCGAATGCAGTTATTTAGAAGGCGAATTCAGTTATTTACTATGACCTGAATCTGCATTCAGGTCATAGTAGCACACATCACCATAATCAATCATGGGAAAAATTAGGGACAAGCATTGCCTTTATATGAGCTGGGAGAAGGTTTTTCAAACGATAAAGCGACCGCAACGTTCCGGTAACTTTTTGACTGACACTCGTGACCTGCTTTCGCCAGTCAAGACAGGTGTCGACGTGCAGACCAAGATCCTTAACGTCGGAACCAAACGGAATGACTGTGTTGTCATAGATTACGGGTGGTACAGTTAAGGCATTTAGCTTTCTCAAGCTATAGGGACTCCCAATTATGATAGCCTGACACTTTAATGGGTTAACCGCCACCCATATATTCTCCATATATTCTCGGTTTTACAATACTTTTTTGAATTTCTTCCAACATTAGGTACACGCAATCCTGCTGGTTATATCGCACTCGGGGGCGCGGCGGTCACAGACGGATGTTCCGCGAGCCGCACGCCGTCTTCTCGAATTCGACGATAGATGTCGCCGTTTTCTCAATCGACCGTAAATCTATCGATAGTCAATAGATGGCGCTGCTTGACTGAACATACCGGCCGCCTTGGAAGATCCGTCTTCCAACTAAACAGGAGTCACGTTGGCTTCATTTGTGGACACTGGCAGCAGGCAGATTTTCGAGGAAGCACGCTTGATGGTGCCTGTAGATGTTCGGTTTTCTGCAACTCTCGAGATTCCATCCTTTCCTGGAAACAGATGAACGATTCTACCCATTCTCCATTTGAAGGGTGGTAGGTTGTCTTCCTTGATGACGACAAGACTGTCTTGAGCTATGTCATCTTTGTTGTGTGCCCACTTCGTTCTGCGTTGTAGCTCAGACACATATTCTTTGGACCACCGTTCCCAAAAATGTTGTCGCAGCTGTTCCAACCGATGGTAGCGACAGGCAGGCGTAGATGTAGTGATGAGGTCCACACAGGCATTCGCAGTCAACGGCCGGCCGATTATGAAATGAGCAGGTGTGAGTGGAAGGTAGTCATTTGGATCTGTGGACATAGGTGACATAGGACGGGAGTTCAGGATGGCTTCAACCTGTGTCAATACCGTACCAAACTCCTCGTAAGTTAGCTTAGCGTTACCTGCGACACGTCTCAAGTGATACTTGCACGACTTCACTCCTCCCTCCCATAAACCATCAAAGTGAGGAACATAAAGCGGGATGAAAGTAAAATTAATATTATTACGGCTAGCAAAATCGATTATTTCGTTGGATTTTTCAAATATAGCTGAAAGCTCCCTTTCAGCTCCAACAAAATTCCTACCATTATCGGAGAAAACTTAACACGGCTTACCGCGTCGTGATATGAAGCGTTTGAATGCCAATAAATAATCCTGAGTCGACAATGAACCAACCAATTCTAAATGCACAGCTCTGGTAGCAAAACATACGAACAAACAAATATATCCTTTAATTAGTTGTGCACCTCTGCCTTTGCGATTCAATATAGATATTGGTCTGGCATAATCAACACCACACCGCATGAATGGAAATCCAGCTTCTAAACGTTCGGCAGGTAGATCCACACACACACACACATACACACACACACACACACACACACACACACACATTTATGAACCACTTGCCTTGCTTGACTACGCGCTCCCAGCACCCACCATTTATCACGCATCGCAGCCACGAGAAGCTGAGGTCCAGCATGAAGTAAACGTTTGTGTTCATACGAACACAATAACTATGTAAACCGATGTTTACGACATAATAACACTGAATGTTTCTTATCGTAATCAAATTTTGAATTACTAAGTCTGCCACCAACACGAATGATATTATCTTTATCTAAGAATATACCTAAGCCTAATGTTTTGTTGCTACACTTATTGTTCAAATGTACCTTTTCTTTAAGGCAATGATATTCCTTACTGAATGATTGTGACTGAACTAAATGTGTCAACACAACTAATGAGCTATTTATCTCACTCACAGTCAATGCCTTTCAATGTCTTTTATACCATGTTTTTATGCAAATAAATTTTATTATTATTATTATTATTCAGTTACATACATATAAATTATATTTTTAAATATTTGAATAAAATAAATACAAAAACATTTAAAAATATAAAAATAGTAGCCCACCGATATCGGGAACAGGGTCCAAGCTACCGGTGGTCAGGGCTCCAGAGAAAGGAACCTCCTGACAATGCGAGCCGTGTCCAGAAGTACCGCTTTCTGAATCAAGCCCTTGATCCAGCTGCCCAACGAGAGCCTCCTAAGGTGTTGGTCGAGGCTCGTGGCTATTAAGCCATTGGCCGACACGACTATCGGTACAATGATTGCGGAGTCCACTTCCCACATGTTGACAACCTCGCGAGCCAAGTCAATATACTTGATTTGTTTGTCTTTCTCGGCTTTCACGAGGTTCTCGTCATGCGGGACGGTTATGTCTACAATCATTGCACGCCTCACAATTCGGTCCACCACCACTATATCAGGCTTATTGGCAACAATAGTCCTGTCAGTGATGATGGACCGATCCCAGTACAATGTGATATTGCCATTATCGAGAACTGGGTCGGGCGCATACCTATAGTATGGCACCTCCGACTCCACAAGAGAGTATTTCAGAGCAAGTTGCTGATGGATAATCCTGGCTACAAGGTTGTGCCTATGCAAGTATTCTCCGTTAGCTAGACGAGAACAACCAGAGACAATGTGGCGAATTGATTCTCCCGGACGGTGACATGCCCGACATATGTCGACCGTGCCGTCTTTCACAATAAATCTCCGGTAGTTATTCGTCATGATAACTTCGTCCATAATTGCACAAACAAAACCTTCAGTTTCTCCAAAAAGATCACCGAAACGCAGCCAGGCTACGGACGCTAGTTGGTCTACGTCGGGCCCATGTAGGGCCCGGAAAAAGCGTCCGTGAAGCTCCTTACTCTGCCATACCGCCCTGCAATCGTTAGTGTCAAGCACCGCAGGTTTGCGCCAGTTCTCATTTGCCAAGGAGAGCGGGGTGAGTCCCTTGTCCACCGCCACTACATCTCGATGCATACCCACGTCGACAGCTAGGAAATATTCCCTAAGACTGCATATCTCGCGATTGTGGAGAGTCTTAGCATTTAAAAAGCCTCGACCTCCACACTTTCGCGGGATATACAGTCTCATTACCGACGACCGTGGGTGATGCATTCGATACGCAGTGAGCAGTGTACGGACTCGCCTATCCAGGGCGTCAAGTTCCGTTTGAGTCCATTTGAGTACGCCGAAAGAGTACATCAATACCGGCATGACCCAACCGTTGAAGGCGCGCACCTTGTTTCCGCCCGATAGAAAGCTATTGAATACCTTCTTCAGGCGGCCAAAGAAGCGCTCCTTCAACGATTGCTTCATGTCAGTAACATTGATACCTAACGCTTCCGACATACCCAAATACTTGTAAATTTCAGTTGGAGAGAGGGATCTCAGGTTTATGGAATCCGAGAGTTGAGTTCCCACGGATTCCATAATCTCTCCACGCTTTACATGCATGACCGCACATTTATCCACACCAAACTCCATCCTGATGGCGTTACTGAATGTTTCAGTTACCTTCAGTAGCTCCATCAGTTGCAGATTAGTGGGGGCAAAGAGTTTCAGATCATCCATGTACAGGAGGTGAGATATAACCTGACCACCTCTCTTCAACCGATAGCCTAGCCCTGAATTCTCCAGCAGTGTGCTAAGAGGATTCAAGGCTAGACAAAACCAAAGTGGACTCAAACTATCGCCCTGAAATATACCCCGCTCGATCCTTACCGGTTCGCTATTCCTCTGGATATTTCGAGATCCTGGATAGCGAAGGACTTTCCTCCATTGCCCCATACACGACATCAGGAAGGTGCGTAGCGTTGCATCAACTTTATACTTATTATTATTCCATTTATTTATTTATATATACATACAAATTACATTTTTAAATATTTCTATAAATACAAAAAACATTTAACAATATAAAAAATAGTAACCCACCGGTATCGGGAACAGGGTCCAAGCTACCGGTGGTCAGGGCTTCTGAGAGAGGAACCTCCTAACGATGCGCGCCGTGTCCAGGAGTACTGCTTTCTGGATCAAGCCCTTGATCCAGCTGCCCAACGAGAGCCTCTTGAGATGTTGGTCGAGGCTCTTGGCAATAATGCCATTGGCCGTCACGATTATCGGCACAATAACTGCTGTGTTCACATCCCACATGTCGACAACCTCGCGAGCCAAGTCAAGATACTTCGTTTGTTTATCTTTCTCTGACTTCACGAGGTTCTCGTCATGAGGGACTGCTATATCAACAATCATTGCGCGACGCTCTAGTCGGTCTATCACCACTATATCAGGCTTATTGGCAACAATAGTCCTGTCAGTGATGATAGACCGATCCCAATACAATGTGCAACTACCACTTTCGAGAACTGGGTCGGGCACATACCTATAGTACGGTACTTCCGATTCCACAAGATTGTATTTAAGAGCAAGTTGCTGGTGGATAATCCTGGCTACAAGGTTGTGCCTGTGCAAATAGTCTCCGTTAGCCAGACTAGAACAACCGGAAATAATGTGACGGATGGATTCCCCGGGCCGGTGACATGCCCGACATATGTCAACCGTACCGTCCTTCACAATGTATTTCCGGTAGTTATTAGTCATCATAACTTCGTCCATAATTGCACAGACAAAACCTTCGGTTTCCCCGAAGAGGTCACCAAAACGAAGCCAGGCTACGGACGCTAAGAAGTCTACATCGGGCCCATGTAGGACCCGATAAAAACGTCCGTGAAGCTCCTTGCTCTGCCATACCTCCCTGCGGTCGTTAGTATCTAATACCACAGGTTTGCGCCAGTTCTCGTTAGCCAAGGAGAGCGCGGTGAGGCCTTTGTCCACCGCTACCACATCTCGATGCATACCCACGTCGGCCTCTAGGAAGTACTCCCTAAGGCTGTGCGTTTGTGTGTGTACCTCGCGGTTGTGCAGGGTCTTAGCATTTAAGAAGCCACGACCCCCGCACTTCCGCGGGATATACAGCCTCATCACCGATGACCGTGGGTGATGCATCCGATTTGCGGTAAGCAGTGAACGTACCCTCCTATCCAGGGCGTCAAGTTCCGTCTGAGTCCATTTGAGTATGCCGAAAGAATACATCAAAACCGGCATGACCCAACCATTGAAGGCGCGCACCTTGTTTCCGCCTGATAAAAGACTGTTAAGTACTTTGTTCAGGCGGCCAAAGAAGCGCTCCTTCAACGATTGTTTCATGTCCGTAGCACTGATGCCTAACGCTTCCGACATACCCAAATACTTGTAAGTTTCGGTTGAGGCGAGGGACCTAAGGTCTATGGAATCCGAGAGTTGTGTTCCCACGGATTCCATAATCTCCCCTCGCTTTACATGCATGACCGCACATTTGTCCAAACCAAATTCCATCCTGATGGCACCACTGAAGGTTTCTGTTACCTTCAGTAGCTTCATCAGTTGCAAGTTGTTAGGAGCAAAGAGTTTCAAGTCATCCATGTAAAGGAGGTGCGATATGACCTGACCACCTCTTCTCAACCGGTAGCCTTGGCCCGAACCCTCCAACAATGTACTGAGAGGGTTGAGGGCCAGACAAAACCACAGTGGACTCAGACTGTCACCCTGAAATATGCCACGCTCGATCCTTATCGGTTCGCTGTTCGCCTGGGTCTGTCGACACCCTGGATAGTGAAGATCCGTCCTCCACTGCCCCATACACGACATCAGGAAAGTGCGTAAAACTGCATCAACTTTGTACAGCTCCAGCACTCTCATGAGCCATGTATGTGGCACTGAGTCATAGGCCTTCTTATAATCTATCCAGCATGTCGACAGATCTCTTCGGGAACGTCGAACCTGTTGGCTAATGGCTATGTCGATGAGGAGCAGCTCCTTAGTACCACGGGACCCGTTCCTACATCCATTCTGAGAAGAAAACATTATTGAATTACTATCAATATGATGGTTAATCTTTCCTCTAAAAATGGATGTAAGAACTTTATAGACCGTCGGTAAACACGTGATCGGTCTATAATTTTTAGGCTCCGCGGTACTACCTGATTTATGGAGCAGGTGGGTTATTCCTGTAGTTAGGAACTGGGGCAGCGACCCTGACTCTAACGCAGACTGGAATTGAGATGCCAAGCGAGCGTGCGATCTCTTGAACCATTTAATCCAAAAGTTGTGCAGCCCGTCCGGTCCCGGAGATTTCCAGTTAGGCAACGGACGGACTGCACGAGCTACGTCTTGGGGGCTGATGTTAATTGCCCCCATTTCTGGTATCGGATCGCACGCGCGCTCGACCTCCCGAGTCCAATCGCCCTCGGTATGACTGACAGGCACCGACCAGATGCTGCGCCAGAATGAACACATGGCATCATCATCCGGTAGACGCGTATCAGTCACACCTTGGTCTGGTCGCTCCCAAGCCCTATAAACCCACCTCTCATTGCTTTGGAATGTGCGATTCTGAGTGTATCGCTCCACTCGCCGCTTGTACCAACGTATACGGCTTGCCCATGCATAGACTTTCTGCTTCAGGAAGTCGATACGCTCTGTGACGCGGGTCAGATAATCTCGAGGACTAATATCAGTCCCCGAGAACGCCCGCCTCACAAAGCGCATCACTCTGCGGCGAGTGTTGCCCTCCCTGAAGCAGATTAGTTTGCCAATGAGTGCTCTAGCCTCACCGATACGACGCTCGATCCTGCACTGCCAAGCTGGTACAGCCGGTCGTGTAACTCTATCACTACTAGGAAATTTGACATGAGCTACACGACATGCCGCTGCAGCCGCACAGTACAAGATCGAGTGGGTATCGACAAGGTCTTCGCTGCTATCAAAATAACTTGTTAGCTGCGAATCTAGAGCACACACCAACGCCCTATTTTTGTTATGCATGGGCAAACGAGGTAGACGAGGTCTAAGCCCAGGCGGTGTGGAGCGATACTCTCGGAAGGCATCCTCCAAAGCGCTCCTCAATCGCTCATTGCATTGGGTACTCACGGATGTGGCCCCGTCATCATCATCTTCACCGACGTAGTTGGGTCGCGGTGAAACACTTGCACTGGGTTGTATTTGAAGTGGGTGAGACGCGGCTGCTCCGTGATTCCAGACGCAGTCTATCAAGTACGGCGTCATCCAACATACGGTTACGCTGGATAACCCGCACCTGATCCGACAATCGTTGTGCTGAAACGTTGACAGCTGGCTCAAGTACCTGAAACAGAGAGAGCATCCGACCACGGTACGCAGTCAGGTTAGTTCCCCCCTCTGTAGCCCCAAAGTATGAGCGTATAACATTCTCGTTCATGGCTTGTGTCCATTTTATACGCTGCACACTTCCACCGATAGCGGGGACCCTGTCAGAGACCGGTGGGCCTCGAGGTCCTAAGCTGGCCGGTGGTCGGCCTCGTCCGCGCCGACGCGCAGGTGGTGGTGTCGTCGGCGGCGAGAACTATTCGTCGCTCGAGCTCGACGCAACTGCAGCTACCGGAATCTCTGGACTCGCGGCTGGCGCAGGTCCCGGCGGCTGCGAGGCGGAGCTCAGCGACGAACCCGAAGATGGTGTTGGTGCGGCTTGTAGTCGTGCTCGGCGTCTCGTCGTGTCAACATTTTATTTTCATATTGTCATTTTGTTTTTCCATTAGTTAGTCCGCATTGGTTAGTTTTTTTATTTTCGTGTGGTTCTATTTTTTTTTTCTTGATGTATTCGGTATAAAAAGCATTGTTTCTATGGTTTATTTAAATAAAAATCGATAAAAATACGGGATGAAAAATTTCTTACGTCAGTTGGCTTGACAGCCGAGCCACAGATTGGAAGAACAGTTAGCCAGACTAGAACAACCGGAAATAATGTGACGGATGGATTCCCCGGGCCGGTGACATGCCCGACATATGTCAACCGTACCGTCCTTCACAATGTATTTCCGGTAGTTATTAGTCATCATAACTTCGTCCATAATTGCACAGACAAAACCTTCGGTTTCCCCGAAGAGGTCACCAAAACGAAGCCAGGCTACGGACGCTAAGAAGTCTACATCGGGCCCATGTAGGACCCGATAAAAGCGTCCGTGAAGCTCCTTGCTCTGCCATACCTCCCTGCGGTCGTTAGTATCTAATACCACAGGTTTGCGCCAGTTCTCGTTAGCCAAGGAGAGCGCGGTGAGGCCTTTGTCCACCGCTACCACATCTCGATGCATACCCACGTCGGCCTCTAGGAAGTACTCCCTAAGGCTGTGCGTTTGTGTGTGTACCTCGCGGTTGTGCAGGGTCTTAGCATTTAAGAAGCCACGACCCCCGCACTTCCGCGGGATATACAGCCTCATCACCGATGACCGTGGGTGATGCATCCGATTTACGGTAAGCAGTGAACGTACCCTCCTATCCAGACCGTCAAGTTCCGTCTGAGTCCATTTGAGTATGCCGAAAGAATACATCAAAACCGGCATGACCCAACCGTTGAAGGCGCGCACCTTGTTTCCGCCTGATAAAAGACTGTTTATTATTATTATTATTAATGAACCGGTTTTGCGAACTTGACCGAATCGCAAAGCACGTCAATTAAAAATGAACCGTAAGACATAAGCAACTGTTCTTTGTAAAGATTGAAACAAGAAAACCTTTGAAAATCGATCATAATATTATCAATTTCTATAGTACATTTAACAAATTTGCAGTTTTAGAACATTTTAGTTCCGGTAACTTAATATCAATTTCTTTATTATTTGTTGTCAACCAACATGAATTCGGTTCACAAAGAATGGTCGGACCAAACCACCACAACTTATCTCCCTTCATTGAATCAAAGAAAACGCCTCGTGATAAGGTATCAGCTGGATTCTCCTTTCCTTTAATATGCAACCTGGGGCCCACGCATTGAATATCATTCAACGAATTATTATTAGAAGTGTTCGCACTTGCATCGAAAACGACACGTAGGTAATTTAGTTGTCACGCTACTTTCACGATACACCCCATGGTGTGGAATAGTGTAATACGGCTTATTTAATTCATTAAAATCCTCAACATGTGTCATGTGACCTAATTGCTCGTACTCGTGCATAAATTCACAATACATTTTTTTATACTGTGGTAAACGATCCAGTTTCCTCTCTAAAGATAAAAAAACGCTGTTTAGCAGAATTATATGAATCACCCAACCAATCAGGTGATTGTTTGAATGGCATTCCTACACAAAACCTACCGGGTTGACCGCGTTCAGTAGTTTGCAAGAAAAACTCTCAAGGTGGATGCTCCAGGGTGGCCCGCGAAATTCAAATATTTTTATGTTTTTTGCAATTTGCCGGTCAGTGTGAAGCTGTATGTGGACCAAATGCAATCTGCGACCGTAACGCGTATTTATCTAAAGATTTATAACCATTTTAATCATCAATATAGCCCTCTAAGTTCATGTAGTTCGAAAGAATGATTATTTCTGAAATATTCATAAAAATATTTGAATTTCGCGGGCCACCCTGGAGCATCCACCTTAACAAAAACGATCTTCCTCGGTAATCGGGAGGGATATGTACTTCTTCGATTTCCCAGAACTTTCGTAACTGAGAATCAACTAACGTCAAATTGCACTGAACTTCTGTCATGCTAGCCGCTAATAAACAATTATTATTTTTATAAACCGGACCGGATAAAATCCAACCTACCATAGAATCTTGTAAATACGGACCGGTGTGAAGTTTTATTTTGTTTTCTTTTAGCACATCCCAAAAGACATCTGCGCCTATTAATAAATCTATGTCACTCGGTACATAAAATGTGGCATCTGCAAGTAGAATATTGCTAGGTATACTTAAAGCATTACTATTAACGTGTGTCGAAGGTAACTTCGAAATAATACTAGGCAACACTAAACAATGTAAGGTGGTATTAAAATCATTCACCTTAGAACGCATATTAATATTGTTCGCGACGAAACATTTAGCATTATATAACTCGCATAGACAGCGCCCATGTACCTATAGTCGTAAGCTTATGTACTTAAACTTAGGAGTTTATGTGCTCACACATAGTTTTAGTTTATAAGCTATGTAATGATTAAAAACATATATTTTTGTCGTTTTTCCCCAGGCACATAAAAGATGTTCTGGGGAAACTTATTTTCATTAAAAGTACATAGATAGGTAGGGCTACACATTTCCTCTACACATTCCTGGTAACCCTCAAAAGGTATGGTTTTGATGTTTGATGGAAATCAACGGTAACTAAGGTACATAGGTAATGAACATTTCACACATACCTACACAGGACAATTACTCAAAGGTAGTAGGGTGAATGGCAGAAACCACCATTTACAGACACCTTCAGTTACTAAACATACAGAAAATCTAGGTATATAGGTTTTAAATAATAAGCACTGGAAACCTGGCACTGCGCCCTATCCAGATATGTACACATCTTTATGGTCAGGCAAGGCATAAAGCCGCAAATTGTAAAAATGTAAAATCACAGATTTTTTTCCCCTTCCGGGTTCCTGACCTACAGTACCTCCACCCTTAGAGGGGTGGCCTCAAAAGTTGTGTATCTGGATAGAGGGATGATGCACCTACCCTAATACAGATAGTTTGATAGCCCATGGGGCACATTTTTTCGGGAAATCAACCCTTAATAGTAAACAAGTTCACACTTGTAAACAGTTTCGACAGTTAAATGCAACAAGCCCACTAGTGGGAAGGGTTGAAGGGTTGGTTTTCACCCCGTTCGACGGGGAATTTCGGGGGATGTACAGCCTAGAGAGGTGCATCAACCCCTATCCAGACCTAGAATAGACCTAGATATAACCATGAAATGTAATAGAACCGTAGTTAAAATTCACAGTTAAAATAAACTGAAACAGTTAGTGGTCAACGGCAGAAGAAATATAGAATTTATAAATAGAATCACAGTACTCGCGAATTTCCCCTAAACCATTAGCTGCAGTGTTGTCAAATTCCTGCATATTATTTAACCCTGGTAAGCATTCATCCCGCACCCCAATCTACCCCGAAGACAGCAAGTAATTGGCAAAATTAAAGAACGTTGTACGTGTGGTACGGGGAACCTCAGATCCCGGTACAGGACGTCAGCGCGACTGGACACAGTCGGGTGGTCACAGTTCACATCGGAGGATTAGAAGAAGGATAGACCTACCCCATCACACCCCCGTTCCAGTCGATCACGCCTGTCCGGTACAGTTTTTTGGTCCTTCGAGAGCCGGATTTCTGTGCCGCCGTATCTTGTTTCTTAACAGTATGTCAATTGGTATCCGTTCCCGAATCAACCCTTGAAGAATCAACCCTTGAAGAAACAAGCTTTGAAGAATCAACCGAAACCCCTTCGATATATGTAGTTTGGCACGTCCGAGCCAACCATCCGCACTCCGCATCTTGTTTCTTAACAGTCAGTCATTGGTATCCGTTCCCGAATCATCCCTTGAAGAATCAACCCTTGAAGAAACAAGCCTTGAAGAATCAACCCGAAGCCCCTTCGATATAGTTTGGCACGTCCGAGCCAAACATCCGTACCCCGCATCTTGTTTCTTAACAGCCAGTCATTTGGAACTCGTTCCCAAATCAACCCTTCAAGAATCATCCCTTGAAGACACCCTGAAGCGGATCCGAAACTATACGTCAACAGACGTTCCAGTTAAGAAGCCTCAAGCTCAGCATCGTGGTTTATCGTGAGGACTACCCCTTGAAGAACACTACCCTTCAAGAACCAACCCTTGAGGACTCACTCCGAAGCGGATCCGAAGCTATCCGTCAACAGACATTCCAGTTAAGAAGCCTCAAGCTCAGCATCGTGGTTCATCGTGAGGACTACCCCTTGAAGAAAACTACCCTTCAAGAGCCGTTAAGGACTCACCCCGAAACTTTGGACTTTGAAAATTTTCCTGAAACACTGAAGGATTGCGTCTGGACTTAGATTTTTGAAGAATTCTGGATTTCGAGAAAATTTGAAAATTCAACCTGGACTTGGGAAAGTTTTTGAAAATCAAACCTGGGACTTGGAAAATTTTTTTTGAAGATTGAACCCGACACAGAAAATTTTTCGTAGATAGAAGCTGGGACTTAGAAAAATTTTGAAGATTCTTCCTGGGACTTTAAAAATTTGAACATCGATCGGGACTTAGAAAATTTTTGAAGATTTTGGACTTTGAAAATTTTGAGAAGATTCTACACTTAGAAAATATAGATCGATTCGGAACATAGAAAATTTTTGAAGATTTTGGACTTTGAAAATTTTGAAGAGGATTCTACACTTAGAAAACATAGATCGATTCGGAACTTAGAAATTTTTTGAAGAATTTGGACTTTGAAAATTTTGAAGAGGATTCTATACTTAGAAAACATAGATCGATTCGGAACTTAGAAAATTTTTGTAGAATTTGGACTTTGGCAATTTTACACTTAGAAAATTCAGAGCAACTCTGGACTTTGAAGATTGGGGACTTCGAAGAATAATCCGAGAATATAAAAACAGTTTGAAGAAAAAACTTTAATTCAAGTTTTACTGAAGCCTTATCCAGGGATATAGAACAGTTTGACGAATCGACTTGAAGATTTGAATCATGCCGATCACGAGGTCACGTGGGAAGACACCTGAGGCGTGGGTAGTGGACCTGAACAGGGAACCAACCGAGAGGGCTCCCATCACCCGTCACCAGTTACCGCCGCGTTCACCATCCACGACTGAGGGAACACAGCCGTTGCAGTCGCACAGCGAAGAATTGTCTTCACCCTCTGCTCCAGTTGAACAAGAGGAGCGAACAGAGCCTCCAGCAACCTCAAGAAAGGGAACCAGATTTGAGACGCCTTCAGACAGTACACTGAAGCCGACAGATAGAACATACAGCTGAACCCTACCAGTGACTACCCGGGGTGACGCCCGTATCGAACGTATCGAACGTACTGAACGTATCGAACGTAGCAAGCCGCCGTCGACCGTGGGGTAGACGACGCGGTCTTATAGAAGAGTCACAAAGGCACGCGAAGACTTACTCAAGATTAAGTTGGAGCTTGCACAGTTAGCACTTCAGAGAGCCGAACAAGAATCGGACGACGATTATAATTATAGAAGACAGAAACTCGAACGACGAGTACGTGCGTTCCTGGCTGGAAGAGGCACCGGAACCTGTTCCTGATCAGAGAGAGACCAACGCCGCCGAGGGAGACATCCGTAATAGAATAGATAGAAGCTGCGAGCAGCAACCGTCTCCCCCTATGGACTCCGTACCGATAGTGGACTTTCGTCGAACGCAAGTACCGGAACTAGAGCCGAAAGTCGATGAAGTGACTAAACAGACGGCACCACCGAAGAAAATAGAAGACGACGGCAACAGGGAAAACAGATTACAGCCGTTCATAACGGACCTAACAGCAGCTATAGCATCGCTAGCTGACAGAAAAACAGAACAGATATCCTCCTCGCCGTCGAAGGTCATCATGACTTTACCGAACTTCAGTGGTGCACACACAGAATAATAATAAATAAATAATAAAATTTATTCAAATTAAACGTTTACAAAAGAGTTTACATTTAGCCAACAGTGATATGATTTCCATACAATTATAGTGCCTGAAAATAAACTAAAACTAATATCTTATTATTATAGGTGCAAGTTATGGTGGTTCGGAATTGCAATATTATATAGCAACCAGCCCGATCTAGGTTAATTTAATTAAACCTGTGTTTCAGGCCATCACATAACAATCCACTACTTAGGTCTAGTACAATTTCAAGTTAATCTATATAAAAAAAATCTTTTAAGAACTACGAGAAAAAGCTTAATAAGTAAGTACCTTAATATCTAAAAACTAAGCCTATGTATTATACAAAAGTAAACAATTACGAGGGAAACAAATATCATCATGCCAAGATTTCTAGAAGTTGTTCTGTGTCTGTGTATTGTAGAGTCTCTAAATATTCACACAACATTTTTTATACCTTACACTATAGAAACTTAAAACCTTGTTGAGCCTGTTATATAGAAAAGGTCCCAAGAACAGATAAAAACGATTAGCAAACGCATGTCTAGTTTGAGACTTAATGCAAACCAAGTCCTTTCTTCTTTTGTCAGAAGGCACAGGATCAAAAGGAAGTGCAGTGTGCTGGTGAAGTACTATGTTTAAAATAAATAATTGCCGTACTGAAAGCACCTTACATGCTGCGTAAAGCTGGTGCGTTGGAAATCTAAAATGGCGAAATGTAGCAACCTTTTGAATTGCTCTTTGAGCACGCTTTAACGGGAGTAAAATTGTTTTTGCCGCACCACCCCAAGAAGTTATGCAATATGTAAGAATGGATTGACACAAAGCTAAATAGACCTGTTTAATTAATTTAAAGTCGGCTATGTTCCGTAAATTCTTAAAAACGTATATTAATTTGCGCACTCTCGTACACAGTAAATCGATATGTTTACGGAAATTTAGATTTGAGTCAATGGTGACACCTAGATATTTTAAATGGTCAGCTTTAGCTAAAATGGGGCAAGAACATGCAGTGTCAGCATACGTGCAACAATTATGTGCGCGAATGTTTAGATTAGTAAGCGGTATGTTAGTATTTCTCATTGTAAATATAACATAATTGGTTTTATCTGTATTTAGTGTTAGGAGATTATTACGGAGCCAATTAGACACAATGTTAAAACCATTTTGGGCGTATTCATAGACCTCAACTCTTGATTTAGCTGAAAATAATAGAGCGGTGTCATCCGCATAAGAAATTATCACACCATTTTGGAGTGAGAGGCTGCATAGCTCATTTAACCTCTCGGGTATCAAAGGGACTCACGGACCCACTAGCGTCTAATTCCGTCAACACCCAGGTGGGTCCCTGTGGATCCACCCGACCCTACGGATTTAAAACTAAATTTTAGTAATTTTTACGGTTAATTTTCTTTTCTCAATGATTGAACTCTATGGTATATAATATTTTTCATATGGGAACACTGTCGGAAAAAAAAAATTCGCTTGACAAGAAGCGAAATGTCACAAAATACGTTTGTCAAATCAAACAAACATTCGTTCAACTTGTGCGCGAGAATTTTCGATTTTTACGTGTTTTTCTGTGGAAAGTAAGCCAAGTATTGATAGAAATTCATAATTTACTTTATTTTCGTTAAATTTCAACTAATATTCAAAGTCAAAAGTGTAAATTATCTGGTGAAAATTACGAAACAAAACTAGTTACCGGATTTCTTCCCGTACGTAAGTAATTTGATATTTCAGAATTATAGTGGCATATTGTAACGATATACAATTAAAAATGAGTTCGTGAATACATGGCTAGTAATCTAGAAACATTTCTTATTGGAATCTTATTGGAATATTCTTGACGTTTGTTTACAAAAATACAAATTACGTAAATCAAAATGTCTGCTCCGCGTACTATGAAGTTTGAGCTTAAATATTGCGGCAGTCGATTTTTGTTCTCGTAAAATAACATCATCACTAGATTACTTGTCTTTTTATGACCTTAATTCCAAAATTTTGTGTAAATTGATCCAATATTTGTGTCAGAAATCAACATAATAATACAACAAAATAGCTTTCAGCAAGTACTCTCGTATCTATCCAAAATGTTTATATTTCGGTTTGTTATAAGAATATTGTTTACATTCTAATACATAGTGACATAATTAAAGAACCCATAACAGTTTCAAGTGTGTGAATAGCTGCTTTGTGAGCAGAGAGATTAGGTTTTTTGTGCTGCGGGTCATATTACGCTTGCGATAAGCGGGCGCCCGCGATACGCGACGGAGTATGACGTAAACATGACATTGTGCAAATTCGAGTAGCGAGAGGTAGATTAAAAATAAAGTAGGGCCCAAAATGCTACCTTGTGGTATATCAAACCTACTATTTTTAAGTTCAGAGCTTGTGTGCTGACCAATCCTTACACACTGATGACGATCGCTGAAATAATCAGAAAATAGCAGAAGTTGTTCTCCCCTTATCCCAAGTGTTTCAAGCTTGTGCAAAAGTAAAGTACAAGAAATTGTGTCGAAAGCCTTGGCAAGGTCTAGGAAGATCCCAATTGTGTGCATACCACTGTCTAGGTTGGTAGTAACATAGTTAATCAATTCGTGAACTGCTTGGCTAGTTGATCTTTTGGCCCTAAAACCAAATTGACTGTCTGATAATAGTCTGTTATCTTCTAGAAATTTTATCAATCTACTGTTTATAATTTTTTCTAAAAAATTTGAGAGGCCTGTTAACACTGAAATGGGTCTGTAGTTATTCACGTTGTTTTTATCTCCAGGATTGAATACAGGTGTGACCACAGCCTTTTTAAGCAATTTTGGGAATATTCCTTTAGATAAGCATAGTTGAAAAATGTGGGTTAGAGGAGGGGCAAGTAAGTATTTAAATCGTTTAAGTATATTAGGTATGTCATCCCATCCAGTAGCACAAACCTCCTTTAACCCGTTTATAATTCTGACTACTACATTAACGTCGGTATCTAATAAAACAAAAAAAAATAGTGTAGAGGAAGTCGTGGTCGAGTTTCGTTGGGAAATAATTCTTGAGTTTAATGATTTTTCGGCCAAGTTTTTCCCAACGTTAACAAAAAAAATGGTTTGCTTTATTGATTTCTTCGGATGGGTTTATCTCTGTTGATAGTATATCAAGCGGAGGTTCGGCATTTTTATATCTAAATGTATGAGTTTTAACAAATTTCCATACAAGTTTACTATTTTTCCCCGCCTTCTGTAATTCATTTTTATCATACTGATTTTTTAGTTTTTTCAAAAGATTATTACAGAAATTCCGATACCTTTTACAAGTTACAGAGAGTACTTCGTCATCAGGAGCGAGTTTTAATTTTAGGTGCAGTTTGTCTCTATGCCTTATACATCGAACGAGACCGGGTGTGATCCACGGGTTAATACAACTATACTTTCTAGGCATTATTTTAGAGAACGTGTTTGTCCTTAATGCAGATTGTAGTGAGTCTATGAAATACTTTAAACAACTATTTGCATCGTCTGAATTATAAACAGGGTCAAAATTAATACTGCGTATGTCCTTTTCGAGATTTGTCATATTGACTGTAGTGTAACTACGCATGCAGTTTTTTCTAGGTGAATTTATTTGTAATGATAATAAAACAGCTTGATGATCAGTAAGCGTAGAATTAGTAACCAATGTTTTGGATGGATTTTTTGATTTTAGAATGATATGATCCAAGCATGAGCCACTCTGATGCGTGGGGTGATAGTGAGCTGGTAGGAGTCCGTGAAATGAGCAGATATTGAGATAATTATGTACATAAGTATCTGTTTTCCCGGAAGCAATGTTAATGTTAATATCACCCAAAAGTATAATGTTTTTAAAAGATGTAATGTTTTTTAAGTTAGTGTCGAGTGAGTCCAAAAATCTGTCCATATTTTGAGAAGGAGGCCTATAAATAGCCACGACTACCGTGTCGGGAACAATTTTAATTATTAAACAATTACTGTCGAGGAAAACAGGTTCTTCCTTTACTGTTGTTAAATTATTTTTGACATAAACTACTAATCCATCGTTCTGGTTTATGTTCCTGTTAGTTCTGTAGGAATAGTAACCGTCAAGAGATGGTGAGTTGGCCACCTGTTTTGACAACCAACATTCTGTTAAGACAAGAATATCACAGTTTATGTCAATGTTCTGCAATAACACTTCAAAACCGTTCATGTTACGATTTATGCTGCGAATATTCTGCGTGAGCAGGGTTAAGGTTTTGTCACCAGAAAGATGAAGGTGTTTACAGTCCTCAACATTACAGATTTTAGACTCCGACACAGAAAAACTATCTAGATCGCAAATTAGATGATTTGTCATTATAGTTATAAAAGAAGAGAAAATAAATCCAAGCTACCTGTTTATCTGCTAAATAAATAAAGTGTTAAGTGGCGCTCTTAGGCGCCTTCATAATCTATTGAGTTTATATAATTCATTTCTGCATGTTTGCGGGCCGGGCAACCAACATCACCAGTTGGATGGTCACATTTTCTCTTGAAGCGCTTGCACGTCGCACATTGAGGGGGAGAAACTTTGCTGCTGCAGTCCTTGAAGGAGTGTCCACTCTCTCCACAGTGGTTGCAAGTAGGATTCGTTTCCCAGCAAAACTTTGCTGCGTGTCCGAACTGCTGACAATTGAAGCACCTGGTGACTATCGTGAAATCTCTAACAGGGCATGACGTCCAATTGATGAAAATTCGGCTCTGATTAATTAAAACTTTTCTTATGCTAGCGGTTAGTTCCAAGATGTAGTTACAAGTGGGAAGATCTTTTTTACCCGATTTATGGCTTAATTTGATGCACTCAAGGAAAGACTCACGAGTTATATGCGGTAACTTGTCTGATAGGTTCTGCTCGTAAATACAGTCAAATACTTCCTTTTCAGTAAGGGCAACGGGGACACCAACGACAGCTATCCTAGGGCGGCGTTTAGAAGGTTCTTCTATTGTAAGGCCCGATGATACCAGTTTTTCCGAGTTCTTGAGTTTATCAATATCGCCTTTATTTTCGGTGCTAATCAGAACACCCCCATTCTTTACTTTTTTCAGGCCACGGACATGAAGCTTAAGTTGTTCTGGGGAGATGATCTTTTGGACAAGTGACTTGGTGTCGTCACTTGTTTGGGTCTTATCGCTTGGATAAATGGCGACTGATCTCAAATTAGCAGGACGGACGAAGTTATCCGTACCTTTCTTCACCATGCTAGCGTAAGAAATATTAATCGATGGATTCAATTTAGCCTCTACAACCTCTCTGAACTGCTGAAGAGAGTTCACAACATTCTGGTGAGCCTGATGGTGTTGGATTGTGGTATGAGCCTGGATCGTTTTTGACTACAAAGATTGGTATAAAACGGCCATCTGAGAAGTCCCACTGGAGACTTTCCGGCAGTGAGTGGTAACTCGAAGCTTCTGATCCGAGTTCATTTTCCCATCACCGACGATCGTGCAAACTTCGTTCAGAAGCCCACCTATAGATCCTAACCACTTCTGGATTTCCGACGTACTGATGACTTCAGTCGGCAATTCTTTTTCCGCGGGTGCTGGTGGGTTTGGGACGCTTGGTGGTACTGGTTGGGTAGGCGTCGGCGGTGGACTTCGTCGTAGTAATTGGCTACGACCAAACGGGCTCGATCCTGGGTTGGACATTCTACCAGAAACACTTTATTTAATGTTTATAAAAACTATTTAGTTCATCTTGCTTAATCGGTAAAACCTACTGACACATGCGACACACATTAATGTTACACTGGCGGAGAAATATTTATATTTATTTATCGTAATTGTTATTACATAATAATCAATTACAGAAAACACGTCCGCTTTGTCTCGCGTCTCGTAAAGCGAGAATAAGAATGGTTGTCGTTTCGAGCCATTTACGAAACAACTCGAAGATATTTCAATGATGTCGAGAATACAGCAAGGCTCAGAAGGAGCCTCCACGAACGTGCACTCGATACAGTGAGCTCAGAACTCATCGGATATGCAAGGCCAGACGATATTATGAAGGAACTGAAGCTGCAATTCGGAAGACCGGACTCGATAGCGCAAGCCGCAACAGATAGATTGCGCGGACTGACACGGTGCAGCGAGAATCCGAAAGATATTTGCACGTTCGCAAGCCGAGTGAGATGTGCCATCGTTACGTTACGAGCACTGAAGAAAGATCAATATTTGATCAATGCCGAACTAATGCGAACCTTGACAGAGAAGCTACCAAACTCTATTCGAGTTCAATGGTACCGGATATACACGGAGAAGTATCAGTCGCTACCTGACCTCTCGTTGTTCAGCGAATTCATCACTGAACAAGCTCGCTTCTGCAGCGCCTTTGCTCCCGCCGAGAACATCAACGCAACAGAGGGCCCATCAAACAGACGTACTGCACAGAGAACCCACACAGCAACAGAGAAACCGGCCGATAGATGCCGTGTATGTGGGAAAGATGGGCACATAGAACGCGACGGTCGAAAGTTCAGAGAAAACAACGACAAGAGATGGGAGCTAGCAAAGAAGCTCAACTTATGCTTTCGTTGTATGAGATTTCGACGTGAGTGACATCAGTGCAAACCGAACAGGTTTGGCATCAAAGGGTGTATAGCCACACACAATCGGCTACTTCATTACGAAAAGAAGCCCGCCGCAGTGGCCACCGAAAAGCCGAAGGTCCTCGAACAGAAACAAGAACCACAAGAAGTGGTTGCCAGCTCGCGAACATCGTCGAGTCATGCCTACCTCAACATGGTGCGGTCCGAGTGATTGGACAGGCGGAAGAGACATCTACATTCGCCCTTCTCGACGATGGATCAACCGTGTCATTGATCGACGAGGACCTTGCCAGACAAGTTGGAGCCGAAGGCCGCATCGACCCGCTGAAGATTGGTGCGAACCTCACGCCGCAAACCGTCAAAGAGGAAGATGTCACATACTGCAAGCATCTCAGCGACTTGAAACAACAACTAGTTTATAAAGTCGGCACGTCCAAGATTCTGATTGGCCAAGACAACTGGCATTTACTGTTAGCCAGTGAAGTAAGAAGAGGCCCGAAACACCAGCCCATAGCGTCACTCACGACTCTGGGATGGACACTACATGGCGCGCATAATAGAATACTCGGTCAACAGGTGCACTACGTGAACAACACAGCATCAAGAGACGAAAACCTTGATGAAAAGCTCCGTAAATACTTCGCATTAGAATCACTGATAGTAAACCCGCAACGTCCAAATTCTGATCCTGAAAAGAAGGCAGAAGACATCTTGAAATGACACATCAAACAGATAGAAAATAGGCATATAGAAACCACAATGCTATGGAAGCAAGATACATTTGAAATGCCCGACAGTTATGGGACAGCCCACAAGCGGCTTGTCTCTATAGAAAAGAAACTCGATAGAAATCCGACCCTTCGAGACAGATATACAGAACAAATGGACTCGCTCCTACAGAAAGGGTACGCCAAGAAAGCGCCCAAAAATAGTACACCAGGAAGAACCTGGTACCAACCTCATTTCGATGTCTTCAACCCAATGAAGCCAGAGAAGTTCCGTATAGTACCTACACGACGCCGCAGCTAAATCGAATGGAATGTCTTTGAACGACTTCCTACTCGCAGGATCAGACCTGTTACAGTCGCTGCCCGGCGTCCTGATGAGGTTCTGCAGACACCCCATAGCCATTTCCGGTGATATTACCGAAATGTTTATGCAGGTGAAAGTCCGACAAGAGGACACAGACGCCCTCCAATATCCGTGGAGAGGCAATAAAGAGAGGGAGCCCCCGACGAATATCGAATGACTTCAATCATGTTCGGCGCGGCCAGCTCACCGTGCACAGCTGCAGGCGCGAGGATGCACACAGAAAACACACTTGGTTCAATCTGGAGACCAAGTGCAGACACGCTAGGTTTGAACCTGACTCTAGCGCGTCTACCGAGTGGCGTCTTAGAAAAAGACATACCCACAAATAAAGTCCGACAAGAGGACACAGACGCCCTCCAATATCCGTGGAGAGGCAACAGAAGAGAGGGAGCCCCCGACGAATATCGAATGTCAATCATATTCGGCGCGGCCAGCTCACCGTCCACAGCTATATTCGCGAAGAATTGGAACGCGAAGATAGAACAGCATCCAGAAGCAGTTGAAGCCATCATTCATCTGGATAGCTACAGAACCACAGAAGAGACGCGAATAGCGAAAGCGGTGAAAGAAATACACCAACAGGCCCGTTTTGAAATTAAAAAATGGGCATCGAATGACATCAGCGTCATAGAAAACATAGAGCCGTCGCAAACTCAAACAGAAGTCGTCAATATCGGCGACATATAGAAGATTCTTGGTTTAATCTGGAGACCAAGTTCAGACACGCTAGATTTCAACCTGACTAGCGTGTCTACCGAGGTGCGTCTTAGAAAAAGACGTGCCCACAAAAGAAGAGACATTCGAAATAGTGCTTGGCGTAGCCTCAACAGTTACAGTACGCGCCAAGCAAAAACTCCAAAAAGCATGGAGAAAACGAGTCGACTGTAATCAGTCACTCGACACAGATACCGGACTCACAGAGAAACACACACGAAGAGGTGTTGTCCACACTGTTGTGTGAGGCAGAGTACACGGTAAACAGTCGCCCGCTGACATATGTATTAGTCGACAGCGAAGGCGATGAATCCATCACGCCGAACCACTTCCTACTCGGTGGTTCGGTCAGACTGCATCACCCACCGAGCAACACGTCGACAGCAAGAAACACTGGCGGCGCTCACAAGCGCTCGCCGACCAGTTCTGGCGCCGCTGGATGAGGGAGTACCTACTCGAGCTCCAACACCGGCGGGAGCCCCACAGCCGTGGCCCTGGTCTGCAGGAGGGCGACCCTGTGCTCATCGCAGATGGCCAGCTGCCTCGCAACACGTGGCCGCGAGGCCGCATCACCGCAGTCTTCCCTGGGGCGGATGGAGAGGTTCGGACCGCTGAGGTGCGCACATCTGGCGGCACTCTTAAGCGTCCGGCGAAGAGGCTGATCCCGCTACCGAAATGATCCAGAGCGTCGGAGCTACGGGCCGGAGCGACGGGCGTCGCGCCGGCGAGCTTCGAGGCAACAGTCCCTGGGGCGACGAGCGTTGCGTCGAGACAACGGTCACCGAGGCAACAGTCACCGTGGCAACGGGCGTCGCAGCTACAGTCGTCGCTCACCGGCGAAATGCAGCGCCGCGCCGACATCGCAACGAGTCGTCACTGCGCTGCACGATCTCCAGATTCCTAGCTTCATGGAAATACCTATTTGCGGCCGGTCGCCATTAAAAGCGCTAGTTGTTTGGTATCAAAGTGGGGTACGTCAACTGTCAAATGCTCATGAGCTGTTGATAAATTTGTGAATTTTGGAGTAATTTTGCTGTATTATTGCGTTTGAACTTGGTGTTACAGTGGATATCGTCAATTGCAAGATGCCCAATTGCAATATAATCGGATGTGGCATAAATAGAAGCGGAAATCACCCGAACATAACTTTGCACAAGTACGTACTTAATTTCAGCTGAAATATCTTTAGTTTTAGATAATAAACAAAAGATTCAGCATTCGTTGAAGAGTTTCAATAGTAAAGCATTTACAATTTCCTCTTTTGCCTTTATTATCAACAGTAATCATTGTATTTCAAATCATTTTCTTGTTATTGTTATTGTACCTAGGGTAGTGCATGGATGTCATTTTATATTTATCGATAGTGCTATATTATAGTTCTTTATTGGATTTTTGTTTTATTTTCAAGACTGCCTGTTAATAGAGAAAAAAAGAAAATTTGGCTGAAAACAATTGCTGTTAAAAATTTAAAGATGTCAACAAAAACAATATATATTTGTTTTGTGCACTTTGAAGAATGTTGTTTCAACCGGACACTGCGTAAGGTAATGTTGCGTGACGATGCTATACCTTCACGAACCTTATTGGTAAGTAACATTGCTTGTTATAAATTTGTCTGACATGATTGTGTAGTGGCCGATAAAATAATGATGGTGAGGTTTTCAATTGCAACACTTGCCTAATGGGTACAAAAAGTGATGTTAATAATGTATTTGAGTGTGGTCCTTAGATTAATTGCCTTTATAAGGTTTTTTTTTTAATTACAAATGTCACCAGTAGTCTTTTGAACAGTGCTATTCTGGAAAAATCTCCCTGTGAATAGTTGGATGAGGTAAAATGTGAAGTGAACTTCCGTTTGATTATTTAGCTCATTAACAACTGAGAGCTACTAAAGTAGCGAATGAGAGAGAAGTGAAAAGAGACTCGTCTCAACCCACCAATTTCAAATTAAATGGGGCGCTTTATAATAATAAATAAACCGATTACTAAAATCTAAAAATATCAAAAATACTAACAATTTTATTGTTTTTTTACAGCCTATGATTCGATCAAATGTGTCTGGCATTTTAATTGAAAATGATCAAAATCAGACAAACACACAATCAATATCTGGGTGTGGTGCTTTTAATATATGGTAATATTTTTTTTGGAATTTTAAGCAGTAGGATTACCTACTGTTTTTGAAATGTCATAAAATTTTTAAGTCTTTCCTTTTCTGTTTTTGTTAATATTTATGTTTATAAAGAGTGGTTTGTAGGTCAAAGCTGTTTGTGTGCCTACCATTCAATATCAACCTGGAGAGAGCACATCCGCTACGCTAGATTTAGTCACCAGCACCTACGCTGCGCCAGATTTGGCCGCTAGCACCTCCGCTACGCCAGGATTAGCCGCTAGCACCTCCGCTGCACCAGATTTGGCCGCTAGCACCTCCGCTACGCCAGGATTAGCCGCTAGCACCTCCGCTGCACCAGATTTGGCCGCTAGCACCTCCGCTACGCCAGGATTAGCCGCTAGCACCTCCGCTGCACCAGATTTGGCCGCTAGCACCTCCGCTACGCCAGGATTAGCCGCTAGCACCTCCGCTGCACCAGATTTGGCCGCTAGCACCTCCGCTACGCCAGGATTAGCCGCTAGCACCTCCGCTGCACCAGATTTGGCCGCTAGCACCTCCGCTACGCCAGGATTAGCCGCTAGCACCTCCGCTGCACCAGATTTGGCCGCTAGCACCTCCGCTACGCCAGGATTAGCCGCTAGCACCTCCGCTGCACCAGATTTGGCCGCTAGCACCTCCGCTGCGCCAGGTTTAGCCACTAGAATCTCTGCTGCGCCAAATTTACCGGTATGACTAGCTTCAGTTTTTCCTGCCATAATTATTTGCGAATTTGATCTCAATGATCACATGTCATCAACTGAATTAAGATTGGGTGGGAGATATCTCTCGCTTGTGGTCAATATCTATTAAAGCTTACTTTATTTTATTTGATTTCAGGTACACACAGTTAAAATGATTAAACAATTAAAGGACAAAATGTCAAAAACAAAACAAGAAGATAAAGAGACTTAATGAGAAAGTTAGAAGACAGAAAAAAAATTGCCCATTTTAGTAATATTATAAAAGATTTAAGGGAAAGTATTAAATTCAGAATCCCAAGCTTTGCTTGCAGAATGTGCAGGACCCCAAGACTTCTTAAAAAGACAAGTTGCAAACATGATACAAATCATAAATATTTATTAATTAAAAGTGTCTATGACACTTTTAATTAATAAATATTTATGATTATATATATATGAATGCTATATATGAATTTAAGATATAAATATTATGGAAAGAAATGTACTGAAACAATATCGTACAGAAATTACCTGAACAAAATTGTATTGTTCAGAAATGAATGATTTGTTTATATTGCAATATACTTTATTATAAATAATTATTGTTGACTTTTAATTTAAACCCAAAATCATCGGCATGTTAGAAAAGATAGGTGTTGGTTGGAGATGTCCGTATCCGTACCGGGAGCCCATTGCGGATACAACGTCATTTGTTTTCTTAGAATTTGTTACCTCCGCTCCGTCTCGAGCGTCTATCTAGCAAGGCCCTAGAATAACACTTTGCCGCTCGTACGCCGCCGCCGCGCCGCACTTGCACCGATGCGTTCGTGAACAGTTCCATATAAATCTATGCATTTGGGTTCGTGTCCACGGCCTTAGAAGGACGTCAGTTAGCAGTTAGCTCACCATGCATTGGTGTCGATTCTGTTGTGCACAAACGAAGTTTAGGCTATTGACGTAATTTAGAGCTGTCAAATATAATTGGAACTAATATTTCCATACAAACTAATTAAGGCTGGCACACGTAAAAACATGTGAGGAGCTGCATGTCGCGGAGCTCGTGGCTAAATAATAATAGCCGAAGGGGCGACCTTTAAGGTTAAGCAACGCTTGCCAAGGTTGGTCTGTGGATGGGTGACCATCTTAACATACCGAGTTTTCTCCGTGCCTCGGAAGGTCCCGGCTGTCATTTTTAGATCTTTGACAGATGTTACGGATTGTCAGAAGCCAGTAAATTTGACTCCAGTCTTGCCAAGAAGTACCGTGTGACCCAGTTAATGGGTTATGAAGGTCTGGTAGGCAGCCACTCCGCGTAAAATACTGGTATTCAGCTAAATCTGGTTTGACTGGAAGCCGACCCCAATATAGTTGGGAAAAGGCTAGGCAGATGATGACACGTAAAAACATGTCGACTAAAAACAAGGTGAAGCGCAAGGCATAAACTAGTTTGATATTTCTAACTTAGTTCATAGCTATAGCCGTACTTTTCTGCCTTTTAGTAAAATATAGCGTTCTCTAATTTTAGATTAGTTAATGAACAAGAGAATCAGCAGCAATGTCAGCCAAACTAAACATGTACCTATGCAAAATTTTAACTTTATCAAAAACCGAAAAGTGTGGGTCAAAAATAACTCAAGTGGGTGGAGATGTGTGTGAACTTATAGTACGCGGTCGTTATGATCGCGAGCTACGAGTAACTCGGCTCGACGTCGCCGTCGGTGACACACGTGAAAGCTTACTCATCACTATAGTATGAACCAGGCGGACTGCGATGTCATCAGGAAGTGCGATATCAGTAGGAAACTTTTTCTTATCCAGAAATAATATTTTATTACATCCAGACAGTTTAATTTGTATGAGAGAAGCAAAGAAAATAATTCAAATAATTATTAGTGTGCATAGCTTCAGTAATTTTTGCAACACAATAGCACTCGACGTGTCATAAAACAAAGTAAAGGCTCGCGGCTCGCGGTTAGCGGCGCTGACAGACGTGCGAGTCGAAGCAAGCTACGAGCTAAATCTAAAATCGAAAACAAACTTACTCGGCGGTTTTTATGTAAGCGTGCTTACGGTGACACACGGGCGAAAAAGCTCGTCCAGCCACAACACAAGTACCTACGCGTATTTGCTTGCACGTCTGTCACTCACTTTAAGATTTGTTTACATAGTTATTTTGTTAGTTATATAAAAGTGAAGCTAAGAAAAGTGTGTTAAAATTAGCCGTTGATATTATACCGTGACAATATGAAAAAATTCTCACAATATTTTATCTATGTTATTTTAGAGAAATATCACTAAGAACTACCCTATTGGCCGCCATAACAAGTTCTTGTCAAAGTATAGGTATGCACGATTTTTTTGTAGGTATGGTCAAGTCCATATGATTTATAAGTCAGTGAGCGATCTCCACTAACGCTGTAGACAGCAAGGCAGTCTGTAACGATTTAAAATTATCTGTGAATGTCACGGCTACGCTTATCAATATTGTCAGCTGTTTTACTAACGCAATGTAATACACAAGACTGTGGCAACGTATTATTGATAACGGAACGCTGTGATGTATTTGGAGTAACGCTATTATCAACATGAATTAACGCATTATGTTTTTGTTGACATAATTTGCAAGAACCAAAATTACAATTTTAAATTGTGTGAGTGTGTGTACGTAAACAGTTTAAACGGGTTCCCTACGTGTATTCGAAAGTTGTTAGTTTGATTTTTATTATATCGAACACGGTATGTCGATAATTCAGTTGTACGATGTTTTATTACATCGATGCTTTATTAATGCGATGTAACGTTTGTGCGAAACACCCTACAGCGATTGCTCATTAGTTCGACAGTATGTCGGTTCGAAACGCCTACTGTTTTCCGTGACATTTTATTAATAATCTTATTTTGCATTATAGACGTAAAGGAAATACATTATAAATACCATACATATCTTCACGTCTTTTTTCCTAAAATGAGGAAGACAGGTAACTAATTCAACACGTTTAGCTGTGGCGTTATCTTTGGCCCATCCAAAGATAACGTAGACAATATCAGTGACCGGTTGCTAGCCAATCGCCTGATACCTTCAAAAGCCAAAACCGTAATGACGGTAAACTGTCGGTTTCAAAACGCAATTTTGGCAATAAATTAAAGCGTTTTCATTTCTTATTTATGTGGTGGTTTATTCTAGATGGAGTTCTAATTAAAGCAAAAATGGAAATATTGCATGTTCCCTATTGAATAATATTGGCACTCAAACGAATCTCTGTAATCTAAATGTGACAGTAGTTCCTTCTCATCCACTATTATTTCTATTT
Organism: Lacanobia oleracea; assembly: GCA_950371165.1. NCBI lineage: Eukaryota > Metazoa > Arthropoda > Insecta > Lepidoptera > Noctuidae > Lacanobia > Lacanobia oleracea. The sequence goes on along the minus strand of OX493411.1, from coordinate 17,835,340 downwards.
TGGATTGCACGTCATTAAATTCGGCAAAGAAAATGGCTGCCGTAGTTCATGTAGTTCGAAACAATGATTATTTCTGAAATATTCATTCTTTCGAACTACATGAACTTAGAGGGCTATATTGATGATTAAAATGGTTATACTTAATTCTTTAGATAAATACGCGTTACGGTCGCAGATCGCATTTGGTCCACATACAGCTTCACCCTGACCGGCAAATTGCAAAAAACATAAAAATATTTGAATTTCGCGGTCTACCCTGGAGCATCCACCTTAAGCACAGAATCTAAACTCGATCTATTTAACTTATTAACATAATTTGCGGACAATGTCATTCTACCCTTAATCACACCACGTTGTTTTTTAAGATCAGATAGCTGATTATCATTACGTGAACTAGTTTCATCCTCACACATTTTGGTAGTTTATGAAAGTAGGTACTCACAGTTTCACTCTTGTTTTCTCACCTGAAGACGAGCCCAGTAATGCCAGTTGGTAGATTCTGACTGATATCGATCAGATCTGAAAAAACGTTTGGGTACGGTATTAACACAAGGCCAAGACACAGGGGAAGGAGGGAAAAGGGTGATTGGAAAACCTGACCGTTAACTATGGCTGCGAGCTTCCAGTTCCTCAACGTACTTCCTTCGAAGTTCCACTCGCTTCCTCACTTCTTCAACCCGGCTCGTAACGTTACTGGTATCTTCAATCCAGCTCGAAGGACCAATGTTTTGGCAAAGAAGACAGGGGGCTGGCAGGGGCTTCTTCAATCATCATCATCTGCCTAGCCTTTTCCCAACTATATTGGAGTTGGCTTCCAGTCAAGCCGGATTTAGCTGAATACCAGAATTTTACGAGGAGCGGCTGCGTCCCAGACCTCCACAACCTATTAACTGGGTAACACGGTGCTTCATGGCAAGACTGGAGTCTGATTTACTGGTTTCTGACTATCCGTAACGACTGCCAAAGATCTACAAATGACAGCCGGGACCAACGGCTTAACGTGCTTTCCGAGGCACGGAGGAAACTCGGTATGTTAAGATGGTCACCCATCCACAGACCAACCTTGGCAAGCGTTGCTTAACCTTGAAAATCGACCCATGCGACTGTTATTATCTAGTTCCTCCCGGATAAACAATCAACATTTCAGCAAAAGAAATAACGGTGTGTTTCACTCGTTTTTGGGTACATTCCTCCTTATACATGATTTTGCAATACTTTTTAATTTCATTGAAACAATTTTCAGTGCCTTTGCTGGAGCTTCTTTAATAAAGCTCGAAATTAGTTGACAGTGAAATATATCCTCGGTTTTACAATAGTTTTTTTTATTTTTTCCAACGTTAGGTACACACAATCCTGCTGGTTATATCGCACTCGGGGGCGCGGCGGTCACACTCACAGGAGGATGTCCGTCTTCTCGAATTCGACGATAGATGTCGCCGTTTTCTCAATCGACCGTAAATCTATCGATAGCCAACAGATGGCGCTGCTTGACCCAACAACTAAAAATTCCATAAGTATCGCTAATGGTGAGAAGCTGGATTGTTTAGGTAAAGGGCAATTCACATTCAAACTGGGAATGTGGTAAGGAAACTTAATGTTCAGTAATGGGGGATGTTTTTATACATGATAATAGGAGTAAAAAATCTGGCAACTTAATAATTAATTGTCTGATAGGTATTCGCAATTAGTGCACTCTCCTCTCCTGTGTAATAGACAGGAGGTCCTGAGTGCTAAGGTTGCTGCTCGTGATGTGGCTATTGATTTGTGGCACAAGAGGCTTGGCCATTTGGGTATACAGGGTATTTATACATCAAGGAATGGTAGTGCAATGGGTGTTCAGTTTCAGACTGACAATGAGCAGTGACTGAAGGAATATATGTCTCTTGTTTGGAGGGAAAGTTGGCTGCCAAGCAGTTTCCGGTAATCCGTTCCGATGTGTTGAGGCCGTTACCCGTAAATAGCTGGAGAGATGCAACTTTGGGTTACTTGTTCGGTAACTCTTTCTCCGTTTTTTAAATCGTATTTTTTTGTTCATTAAGTTCCCTTTGGATTTTTTCAGAGCATTCATGGCTTCTTCCATATTTGAAATATTTCCTTGATTGTTTCAATATTGTAATGTTATGTGGTTGAAAGCGCCCTCTCTTGACAGCACACTGAAATTCTAGCAGCGCTTGAGGTCACTCGATCAATAGTTCGGATTGTTTAGAAATCGATCTTATTTGAAATGATACACACGTTTATCAACAGATGGCGTTAGTGTCTATGAACAAAAGAAACGATTTTTGCAGTCATTTAGACGAATAGGTTATTTTTCATAGATTTTTGTTTAAAAGGTTCATTTAGACCGTAATTGATCATCACTTTAAATTGTTGAGTAACTGTTTTATTATATCAATGTTTTTTTTTATTTCTTTTGGATCTTTATTTCACAGTCATGGTTCACTGCAGTTTTTTGTATTATATACCGCATTTACACATTCATGTTCGCTATTCGCCTTGTCATTCGACGAAACATTCGTATACGAATGCCGTCGCGAACTAGATACTGTTCACACATTCTCGGGGTGAATTATTTTAGACTCAGAATCACAATTATTAGACTGGGAGCCGGCCGCTTGCAGTCCTACCTGATCGAACTACCGGGAAGAAGCAGTTTGTAGAAGAACTAGACTATCAGGGGTTCTACAATAAGTCGATCTGCCGAGGTGCAAAATATCTCATGAAGTGGCCGAACGAAACTAATATGCCACGGCCGATGTTGTGTGTGAGGTATCATAAAGGGTAGGTTTCATTCGATGAGAACAATTTTGTACATTTTATTAACCTTCTGTACCTTATTTATGCAAATAAATGTTTTTTCTTTTTGACTCGATGAGGTGAAATGGTCCTCTCAAGCTTCCTTTGGTCCTAACTTTGTTCTACCGGCGGGATGGGGCTTTGGTCTGGCTCCCTTCTGACTACATTGTTATCATATCTACAACTACAAACGCACGAAGACTAATTCAGTTTGTTTATAAAACTTTTGCTTTTGCAATCGAAATCAGCATTGTTAAGGTTCCGTACTCAAAGGCCAACGCGACCCTATCACTAAGCATCCGCTGTTCATTCGTCGGTCTTTCTGTTAGCGAGCAGTATCTCATGAACCGTAACAGGTAGACACTTAAAATTTTCAACGTTTATATTTCTGTTGCCGCTTTAACAAAAAATAGTAATAAAACATTAAAAAAAAAAAAAAAACAACCGGCTTCCAAAAAACAAAAGTCAGTGGTAGTGGCATTTTTTTTGTTTTTTGACACCGACTTCCGAAATTAAAGTTATTTTAAACTTTGTAGTGTTTTATTTTTTGTAACTCGGTTGTATTTTTTTTAATTTTCACTTTTTATTGGTGATTCTCCACAGATAAATTGACATTCACTTGTCATTCTTGTCATGTTTGTTGTTATGAACTGGTGCAACCAATACACAGACATGAGATTTCATCAGTCCCGTTGCATTTGCTATCTATTGTTGAGGAAGTCCGTTGCCTATCTCCGAAGTTCTTTATCAGTTGTTCATCTTATTGAAATGATATCTACTATTACGAGGAAGCACCCAAAAACTACCCAAATTGGTTCAAGTGTGCCTATAAAATTTGAAGAGATCCCGCTATTTCTCTAGGATCCCATTATCAGATCCTAATCTGATGATAGGACCACCTGGGAAGTTTACCTTTTCAGACAAAAAAAGAATTTTCCAAATCGGTCCAAGCATCTTTGAATAATCGGGGAACATACATAAAAAATAAAAAAGTTTCCGAAAAATTGTGAACCTCCTCTTTTTTAAAGTCGGTTAAAAAAATACGATGGTACGGAACCTTACATGCGCGAGTCCGACACAGTTGACCGGTATTTTTTATGTTTCACGATTGTGCGTGCGTTATCTGTTTCTGGTCATTGAAAAGGTCAAATAAGACTTAAAAATATGTTAAAAATAGATAAGTTTGTGATTGTATCTGCCACTTTGGAGAAATATTACCAAAACGATACCTACATGTTTTGAACAACGCAGTAGTATTTTTAATTTACCCTGCCTGCTTGTCGGTCTTCTACAGATTGTACTTCGGTGAGTGTGCCCATGAACTCCACAATCTCATCCCACCGGCCCCCTTCTACCATTGGACATTCAAACGCACTGCATCTTACCATTCCTTCCTTGTTGCTATTCCACCAATTCGCACTAAGCGTTTCCAAACGTCTTTTATAAAGCGCTCACAACCCTAATCTCTTCAAAGTTAGAGTGAACAGGCTCCTTCTGGGTAAGCTCGCTCCATCGTAGACTTTGTCTCTCATCTCTGACCTAGACTAGAGTCCCACCAGTTCAGTTCAGTTTGATTGAAGAGTCCCTCGAAAAGTCCGACCGACTTTTCGAGGGACTCTTCAATCATACTCGTTTTGATTCGATTAGAAACAAAGATGAAAGAAGCGAAGTGACATGCAAGCTAGACCTGAGCACCTCTTACAACTACTGGTGACACTCATCGCAGACTCAGTTGATTTGCTCTCCGTAACCGAGCAGGCGTTAGGCTGACTGTCCTCTGGAGCGGAGAGGAATGGAGCTGTGCTTGACGCGGAGCGAGGCAGCAAAGCTGATCGACGTAATTAGGCTGCGTTTCCACCAGAGATGTGCGAGGTTGCATAGCGAAGAACAAATAAATAGAATCGCTTTATTTATCAAGCCAAGCTCAGCGCACGCGACTAATCAAACATATACCTCGGCACGCACTCTCGCACATCGCTGGTGGAAATGCAACCCGATGCGGAGCTGACTTGCGGACTGAACGAGTTCACGCGAAGAGTACGTAAATCGAGCGGGCGGTTTTTTCCGCTTCCCCGCTCCGCTGCCTCGCTACGCTTCCCGGAATTGAATGAATCTTTAAACTAGTCTACATAATTATCCTTGTTGACTGAAGCGGAATGGAGATGTTATGCAATTCCATTTGTTAATATGGCTCGCTATGCTCGGCTCCTCTCCTGTGCGCTCGAGTGGATAGTCAGCCTTAGGTTCGGACAGATGCTATTCAAACTAAACTTTAATTAATTTGTAACTAGCTTTTGCCGGTGGTTTTGCCCACGGAAGGTCACTCGAAAGTGATAGGATCTAGGGCTAGCTGTTGATAAGGTGTTGTGGAGCTCGTCTACCACGTTTTAAAGCAATGTGCTAGTAAGGCAGCTTACAGAAATAACTTAACGGTGTGATCCTCTTCATTGTGAAATGGCAGAATGGCATGTTGTCTTCGCCTATCTCAGAGGAAGCCTGACTGAAGTGTAAGCTGGTAGTGTACACATGGATATTAAGAATTGCCTTAAATTAATCCACTGTATGGTTTGTAATAATAACATAATAATATGAAATGTACATGGGTGTTTATGTTTTCTAATGGGTGTGACATGTTCCAATATTAGCATAGGAGACTTCCTTAACACATAAATATTAAAAAACATCACCTCATTTATGCGTGATTTAATAAAAAAATATGTTATGTCACAAAGACGCACAAACGAACGATAAGATTACATGTTTATTAATAATATTGTTATCATGTAAAACTAGTTAGCAGCCCCTGCTTCACTCGCTGTGTTTTCGCAATGATCATTTATATCTAATGAATAGGTAAGTAGTTATATGAGTATTAGTAGGTGTGTAAGACATCCGTGTTTTGTCATCATCATCCGTCTAGTCTCCCAACTATGGCGGGCTCACACCTGACTCGAAGCAGCTGAAGAACAAACACTCGTATGTTTTGGTAGTACTAAGTTAAAATTTGTTGTTTTATTTAAAACGTAAATTCCAGATGACATCATTTCAGCGTTGAAACGTGATAATAATATGATATCGTTATAATTATGGCATACTGGTTTCCACCCGCGACGTCGTCCGTGCCTACATTTTTCGTACAGCAAAAGTCGAATTCCTTTTTTTTAAACCCACCAGCGTTCCTCCATATGCCCTTTGCATTCCAGGCTCGTCCTCATCGGGCGCCGAGATACCCATCGCTCGCCGCCAGCAGACCCCCGCCTATAGCGACCAATCGCCCTGTGTCTCCCGACGCCCGGTGACTTCTTCCGTTGCGGTGGCTGGGGAGTGAGGTTTGCGTCTCCCTCACGTGTCCTGCCTCCTCCATTGCTCGCTTTAGGTGTTTGCTTCCCATGACGCTTCGGACCATGGATTGAACCAGGGCAGGTCACGAGAGCGCACCACCGCCAATCTCTTCTACGAGGACACGGCGGTGCTTTGCGCAAACAGGGCAGACCTGCACCGTATGCGGGCAATCCACACAGTGGTGACACCCGGGCTTGTCCTCCCGCCGAATCTGAAGCAGGTTCTTCCTGAAACAACTGTGTCCGCTGAGTACCTGCGTCAGGCGGAAGGTGAGGACGTCGTGGCGCCTCTCTGGCCACTACTTAAAGTGGAGACTTATCGCCGCAATAGTAACATCACCCTGCACTACGATTGTGTCAATTTCTCACCGTGTCAGCTTAGGTGTCGTGAACAAAAGGTGCAAACAAATAAGATGGAATGAAAGCCCACAACACGCTCACTCCACCTCAGTTTACTCGATGAGTCGTTGACAAGCCGCACCCAGTCATGCGCTAAGATTGCCTTACTTATTTACACTTTAACCAAAATAATATCTATTTATTCAACCAAAGTAGAAAATCTCGATACAATTTAGATTAGATATTAACAAAGTAAGAAGACTCCAGGGGTTCAGCTAATAAATAAACTAGGGACTCCAGGATTTATCGTCGCATACAAGTAATAGCAGTTCTTGCATCAGGACATTGGTCCTGGCTGTCATTTGTAGATCTTTAGCAAAACACGTTAAGCCGTTGGACTTTCCGAGGCACGGCGGAAACTCGGTACCTGTGTTAAGATGGTCACCCACCCATAGACCAACCTTGGCAAGCGTTGTTTAACCTTAAAGATCGATCCGTGCGACTAGTATTCTTTGGCCACGAGCTCCTCACCGTGTAGCTGTCAATCTATTCAACAAGATGTAATGACAGCTGTTCACTCCATGCTCACTGCTCCTCAGTGTACCTACACGGAGAGATGTTGACAGCACAGACGCGCTGGTGGCCGCTCAGCGAGCATGCGCTGTAATGAGTCTACAAGGATAATGTTTCACGAGGAAATAGCTTCTGATTTTGCGTTAGTGTTAGATATTCATGCTGGTGAGTGTACTAAGCGAATGCTGCCTATTTTATCGCCAAGGTAACCTTCCAGTATTGCCGGGACAGTCGCAGCTTTATCGTAGAATTAGCTGACCCACACAATTTTGTCTGCAACACAATTTTCATTACTGCTCCGCTTCTTTTGGTCCTAGTGCGATAATATAACTGAAAAGATTTTTCAAATCGGACCACTAGTTTCGTAGATCACGCGTTCAAACAAACAAACAAACTCTTCAGTTTTACATATTAAGTACTAGTCGATCCGCGCAACTTCGTCTGCTCCGCTCCTATTGGTATTAGCGTGATGATATATAGCCTATAGCCAGTGGCGTTCCGTAGGTGCAAGCCAGCATAGACCAGCATAGGTAATAACTGGTTAAAAAGAAAACACCATAATATAACTCATCGCTATCACGCCGACCCACTGCACCGTGATGTTTCTGTATTGAATTTGCTATAGTGATATTGCTACGTCTTTATTTCTTATATTATAACATAATAAAAATAGCTAAAACAGCTGAGTTAGTAGTTTATAACGTAAATGATATAAGAGAAACACACAAATAATCTATCTAACACTGAAAAAAATTCAAATCGGACCAGTAGTTCCTGAGATTAGCGCGTTTAAGCAAACAAACAAACTCTTCAGCTTTATATATTAGTAAAGAGAATAGATAGAAGTATAGATTTGCCATTTCATGATGTGGCTGAGGTTAGGCTAGGTTGAACGTGACCACTTGTGTCTATTTGTGAGAAGCGCGCGGTGGCCCATGGGTTACAATATAACTGAGTGAAGATTTAGTGTTTAAATCAGGCAAACAACAGCCTACCCATGTGCTTCATGTATTTTTCCATGGAATAGCCCTTAAGCAGGTTCAAGCTTTTAAATATCTGCGTCACATTGTGACTAGTGACCTCAAGGACGATGAGGACATCGAGCGGGAGCGCAGGGCTCTGGCGGTGAGAGCTAATATGCTCACCCGAAGGTTTGCACGATGCACGAGAGAAGTGAAAGTTACGCCATTCAAAGATTATTACCAGTCCTTCTACTCAAGTGGCCTAGCTGTGGGTGAGATGTACGCAGCGAGCCTACAGAGCCCCGCGCACTAAGTACCTACAATAATGCGTTCAGGATGTTGTTGGGTCTGCCGTGGCGGCGCAGCGCAACTGGAATGTCAGCTGAAGCGCGCACTGAAGGTTTCCAGGTCATCCTGGCCAGTAAAGCAGCTTCTCTTCTGGCCCGTATGCGGGGTAGCAACAACGGCGTTCTGAACGCAATAGCTGTATGTGTGGCGAGTGCAATATCTTGTGCAGGTGTGGCGAGTCGTAGCAAATAATAATGTTTAATGGACTAGGTTTAGCTTTCTATGGGTCTATGCCACCCGAAATAAAGTTATTATTATTACTACGAAATAACCATCCATTTTGTGAAATGCCACTTCATGAAATGGCCAATTCTAAGACAGTAACATTATTTTGTCTAATCTTTGCCCGGAATATCTCCTGTATCATGGGTGCGTTTAAAATCATATAAACTCACATACACCAACTGCTAGACCTGGAATAACTGTCTGGAAGCCATAAATATGTGCTCCTTGCAGGAATCGAATCCGCGCAGCACAGCAGCCAATCGGTCAACCACTGCGTCAACCATAGCAAATTTTTTGTTTCTCAAAATACGCTCTTGTAGAATAGGTTCCTCGACTATAAAAATACTCATACAAACCGTTCAAGCTAAGAACATTTGAAGTTTATCGTGTAAGTATATCGAGGTAGTTTACCCTAAATACCTACATGTTTCACACTTGACCTAAATATAACAGAAAACTCATTTTTTTTTTCATAAGCTTTCTAAGTTATAAAGTAAATACGCACCCACTTTTTGTCAGGCGTTTCAATAAACTTCACCCAAACGGTACTTGGTAGTACACATTGTTCGATGGCCGCCTTGCTTGTTGAGTATCGGTATGTGATGCTAGCTGACTGAATCACTACGATGCGCTCTGCTCGCTCAGCCGGTCCGTTTTAACTAAATCTCGCCGTGCAAACTTAGGAGTGAACTGTCTTTCCATCTTGTTTGTATGGACGGACAGCTTACTTCGTGTTCACTGCACCTAAGCCAACGTGGTGAGATGTGTCCAGAGTCGCGCTATAGATCACGCTAATCGGTCACTACCATATCTATGTTATTACGAACGAGCTTTTATTTAGTTTTAACAGACCATTTTTACTGACGAGCTTAACGTAAAAAATTATCCCAACAGAACATATTCCTCGGATGAAAAAATCCTAAAACCTATTCCAGGATATGGTCTACTATTGTGCCAAGTTTCAACCAAATCCGTTAAAGCTTTTTAGTCGTGACGAAGTAACAAATAAACAAACTCACTTTTGCAGTTGAAATATTAAGATAAGGAAATATTAAGATAAGTATCTAACAGTGTTTTAATAGGTAAGTAGGTAGGATGAAATTTCTACTTTCCTGTGTTATTTTTTCCTGACGGTAATTGATGATGCGGTCGAAGATGAACGTTTGCCTAGAAGTAACCGATTCACTCTTGACTTAAAGTCTCCCAGGTTATAGCTATCTGGAAACACAAACTCTGGCAGGGAATTCCGCTCCTTAGCTGTACGCACTATTGAATGTGTTCCCAAATCGTTTTGTGCGTGTTAGTAGGATGTCGACCATGTACCGGTGGCGCATTGCCGTGCGTCTTATGATCCGAAGATGGAACGAGCTGGCCGAATTAATTTATGCAATTACGTCGCACACTCCCCAAAATCCAACCGGTAGAAAACCGACAAGCCAGTAACTCGGCGTCGATGCTCAAGACTTTGGAGCTTCGACTCGACGAGCCTATCTTTACCAACAACAACAACATCATTTCGAGGTCTGTTTAGGTGCTTAGTTTATAATAATGAACGCTTTTTTTAGGCACTACGTAGACGAATGATTGTACACGAAACTGCCCCGCATGACGAGAACCTCGTGAAAGCCGAGAAAGATAAACAAATCAACTTGGCTCGCGAGGTTGTCGACATGTGGGAAGTGGACTCCGCAATCATTGTACCGATAGTCGTGACAGCCAACGGCTTAATTGCCACGAGCCTCGACCAACACTTTAGGAGGCTCTCGTTAGGCAGCTGTATCAAGGGCTTGATTCAGAAAGTGGTACTTCTGGACACGGCTCGCATTGTTAGGAGGTTCCTCTCTCTGGAGCCCTGACCGCCAGTAGCTTGGACCCTGTTCCCGATACCGGTGGGCTACTAAACTTTTGCACAAGCTTGAAACACTTGGGATAAGAGGAGAACAACTTCTACTATTTTCTGATTATCTCAGCAATGTGTTAAAATTGGTCAGCATACAAGCTCTGAACTAAAAATAGTAGTTTTGGTAGTCCACAAGGTAGCATCTTTTTTTTAAGGATGGGAAATCATCAAATGGCTCCTCCTGCTTTGTGTAAACCAGAAGGGAGTGTTAGACTCTTACTGACTAAAACCCATCTGTGTTCCTCCTCGTGCCCTTTGCGTTCCAGGGTACGGTGCCTCTTTCGAACGAAGTCCGTAGCCCTTGCATCTTGGGCCCTACGTTATTTTTATCTATACATATTAATGAGCTATGCAGCCTCTCACTCCAAAATGGTCTTATAATATCTTATGAGAATGCACCGCTCTGTTATTTTCAGCTAAATCTAAAGTTGAGGTCTATTAATGTGCTCAAAATGGTTTTAACATTGTGTTTAATTGGCTCCGTAATAATCTCCTATCATTAAATGCAGATAAAACCAATTACTTTTTATTTACAATGAGAAATACAAACATACCGCTAACTAATCTAAACATTCGCGCACATAATTGTTGCACGTATGCTGACATCGCATTTTCTTGCCCCACTTTAGCTAAAGCTGACCATTTAAAATATCTAGGTGTCACCATTGACACAAATCTAAATTTCCGTAAACGTATTGATTTACTGTGTACGAGAATTCGCAAATTAATATATGTTTTTAAAAATTAACGGAACGTAGCCAACTTCAAATTGATAAAACAGGTTTATATAGCTTTGTGTCAATCCATTCTTACATATTGCATAACTACTTGGGGTAGTGCAGCAAAAACAATTTTGCTCCCGTTAGAACGTGCTCAAAGAGCAATACTGAAGGTTGCTACCTTCCGCCCTTTTAGATTTCCTACGCATCAATACACCTACACAGCATGTAAGGTGCTTACAGTACAGCAATTATTTATTTTAAACACAGTACTACTCCAGCACACTGCACTTCCTTTGACCCTGTTCCTTCTGACAAGAGAAGGAAGGACTTTGTTTGCATAAAGCCTCAAACTAAGCATACGTTTTCTAATCGTTTTTATCTGTTCTTGGGACCTTTTCTGTATAATAAGCTCAACAAGGTACTAAGTTTCTACAGTTTAAGATATAAAAAATGTAATAAAAAGCTATCTGAATATTTAAAGACACTACATTACACAGACACAGAACAACTTCTAACAATTTTGGCATGATGATATTTGATCCCCTCGTAAGTGTTTACTTTTGTATGATTACATAGGCTTAATTTTAAATATTAAGATACCATTATGCTTTTTCTCGTAGTTCTTAAAAGATTTTTTTATATAGATTAACTTTAAATTGTACTAGACCTAAGTAGTGGATTGTAAAGTGATGGCCTGAAACACTGGTTTAAATTAACCTAAATCGGGCTGGTCGCTACCTAACGTTGCAATTCCGAACAACCATTACTTGCACCTATAATAATATCTTAGTCTTAGTTTATTTTTAGGCACCATAATTGATGGATAACTTATAACTATTGGTTACATGTACACCTTTTGTAAACGTTTTATTTGAATAAATTATTATTACTATTTTATATTTTTAAATGTTTTTATATTTTTTTGATTTTTTTTTTCAAAAATTTATAAATGTAATTTGTAGGAATATTTATTGAATCAAGGAAATAATAATAAAACTTTAATTCAGGCCAAGGTACCCATATGTATGTTAGTATTGACTTAAAAACTATCTTAGTATATTAACAATTATGTAACTATCCTAACAATAATTAAAATCTTCTGGGAACATCTAACAGGAACAAGTATCTCCCATACAAGTGTCCCATCAGGTGTCCCTCAGTTTTGCTGACAACAACTCATAAGAGACTGTTACCGCTGCCACGCACACGACGCAACATACCTGATGCGCTACAAAAACGTGGCAGCGACAATTATATCCTAAATGCGTTGTTGTACTGTACGCGCAGGGCATTGTACGCTTTCTGTGTGTATCTAGTCCACAGGCTGCAAGTGTAAAAAGATTGGCAACATGCCTTAAATAAAGTTATCTTGACGTTCAAGTCGCATCTTGCAAACCTGCGTGCCAGCATATTACAACTTACGGTCAATGCCCTGCGGTCAATCCTCTCGATCGTAACCTAGTGACCAAGGTTATTAATCCGCGTTACTCTGTTTAATGTAGCACCATCTAGCGAGACTGATGGCACTACACCATACGTCTTATTTCCTGCCTTGAATAGCAAGAGTTCGCTCTTCTTCGCATTATACCTCACAGATGCTAACAAGTTTCCTGAGGGCACCGATCGATGGACTCAGCAGCACCATGTCGTCTGCGTAACTGAGATTGATAAACGACACTCCATTATCATGCGTCCGACACCCGTACTGCTGAGTTCATCAATCAGCTTATTCATATAAACATTGAACAACTTGGGCGAGGTCAACCCATCCTGCCTCACCCCACATTCAAGTATATACTCATTGGAGTTAGCACCTAACCATCGAACACAGTTGGTTTGATTACCAAAATTTAAACATTTCTATTATTTTGGTTGGTATAGGATCATTACCGATGACCCTCTTGGCTCATTTCTCAATTGACTCAAGGGCATCAAGCTGGTATCTAGCAGATCCGTCCCATAGTTGAGAGCAGTACTCCATTCACAAACAAACATGCGCTTGATAAAGTTCGAGCAGCTGTTCCGGCGTGAAGTACCGTCTCACTTTTGCTAGGATCCCCAACTTTCTGGCAGCCACTTGAGCCTTTGCCTCTATGTAGGGCCAAATAGAGGATAGATGTTAACGTTACACCAAAAAGCTCAAGTAATTTGGTTATCGGCACGGTAACACCTCGGTAAGATGGAGCTAGGTAGAATTGTCTCCTTTTAGCGGAAAAAAGACACGCTTGGGTCTTAGCAACATTGAACCTGACCAGATTAGCATCGCTCCATTCAGAGACAGCCTGTAAGGGTTTTACACGCGACTACGTACGCGCATATCCCGAAAAGGCATCAACTCTGACTAGCTGAGATTCTTAGGAAACACGTAACGTATCTTCATGCATGAACATTTGACTTAAAAGAAAAAGCAATTATTTCGTGAAACCAGAGATACAGACAAAAAATGTAACTTTAAGTATGTGTGGGTCAAGCACTCGTCCGTGAAACGGATACCTCTTTAGCGCTGGCAATACGCTCGTCAGAAGATATCAAAAAGATTAAACCCGGTCCTCGCTCCTCCATCGGTAATAATACACAACAGTCTGAAAATTATATGTCACAGTTACAGTAATTTGTTCTCTAAAGCTTTACAATTTAATTTAATTTTTCTTTTATAATAGGGTAGAAACTCATAATTTATGTATAAAGATAGTAGTTATTAATACAATTAGCCATGTTGTCATGTTTTGGACGTTGGGTCATTCATGGGTACATATTTACTTATGTAGTACATAAGTATTTGTTATTACACTATTCTCTACTTTTACATTTCTTATCTCTAAGATGTTTTCATACTCTTTTCGGAAGTAATGCATGTCTTTATTTTTTTTCGAGTATACTTTTAAATCAGTATTTTCTTAAAGTTGGATAACTTAACAGTCTATTATCAGAACTGCAGGGAATACGAACGTTTATGGGACGCCTGTTTGGGCGCCTACTTTGAGGAAGCGACCTGCCCGTTACCTCAATGCGTCCCAGAGGGTTATGGCCATCCGGCTGGCCCGGGGATACCGTACGGTCTCTGGCGAGGCGGCGAAACTCCTTGCTGGACTGCCGCCATGGAATCTGGAGACGAGAGCCCTCGCACTCATTTACGAGTGGCGCGTGGACGCGCAACGCTAGGGCGAGACTCCTCTGCCGCGGCAAATCGCAGCAAGGCGAACGGAGCTCCGGCAGGATCTCATGGCGGTATGGAGACAGCGACTGTCGCAACCCAGCGCTGGGCATGCCACAATCCAGGCAATTAGTCCCCTCTTTGAGGAGTGGCTGGAGCGGCGCCACGGCGTCCTCACCTTCCGCCTGACGCAGGTACTCACCGGACACGGTTGTTTCGGGAGATACCTGTTTCGGATTCGGCGGGAGGATACGCCCGGGTGTCAACACTGCGAGGACCGCCCGGAGGATACGGTGGAGCATACGGTGGAGGTCTGCTCTGCCTGGGCGGAGAACCACCGGGTCCTCGTTGAGGCGATCGGCGGCGGCGACCTCTCGCGACCGGCCCTGGTTCAATCTATGGTCCGGAGCGAAGAGGCATGGGAAGCGATCAACTCCTTCTGCGAAACAGTAATGCTAGCAAAGGAGGAGGCCGAACGTGTGAGAGAGAAGGAAATCTCACGACCCAGCCGCCGCAACAGAAGAAGACGCCCCGAACTTCGGGAGTCGCAGGGCGATTTCCGGCCACCGTAGGCGCGGGCCTGCGGACGGCGAGCATTGGGTGGCTCGCCGTCCGATCAGAACCAGGCCCGGGTCGGCGGCGCGCTGTGTTCCACACGCGCCTCAAGGAGCTGTCAGCATGGGAGACGGGGCCCGCTAGGGCAAGTGCCTGCCGGGGTGCGGAATCCGTTCGAAAGAGACGCCGCAGCCCTGGAACGCAAAAGGCATTAGGAGGAGCACGGATGGGTTTTAGTCAGTAAGAGTCTGACACTCCCTTCCGCCTCGCCCAGAGCGGAAGGAGTCATTTGATGATTTTCCATCCTTAAAAAAAAGGGAATACGAACGAAACTTAATATCTTGTACATGAATATTTTAAGTAACTGTTATGATATAATCCTTCTAATTAGGCTTTTCGGAAACTTCATTTCCTATCTACATGCACGAACATCTCACTTTGAAAAATCAAAATATTATTTCGTGAATGCCGAGATGCAGCAAAAGCGAATAATTATCGGTTTTAATGGGTTAGACACGGAACCATCCTCATTCGTGAGAAGTCGTTCGTAGTTCGGGAGTTAAGTCATTCGCAATCAAGGACCCAACTTCTATTTGTTTTCCATTAAGGTCAAGCGACTTAATTCTCATCAGACTCCAGTTTCTTGAATGGCAAAGGATCAGACACACACTGTCGAAATTCATGAAGACAAGGCGGGGAGCCAGCTACCAGGCAGATGAAGCCAAATTTTCATGTTAGAAGAACACACAATATTAGAAACTTTTTTGTCTTTATGTCAATCCTTTTTCCGTCTTTACGTCTTAGCAACATAAGTACCTTCAGTTGCCCGAAAAACCAAAATACAGGAGACCCTGACGTTATTGGTTGCACAAATACGGAACCCAAACCTACCGCGACTTGTCGGAACAAATTTTTGAAGACCATTTAAAACACGTGGTGAAGAAGATATTTGATAAACCTATAAGAACGCATAAAAGCCGAACTGATTTAATTTAAGAGGATAGATCCGCTCAACAGGGAGTCGAAGCGAAAGAGTTCAAATATTCCGAAGCGTTTCAGACGCTGGCCAAGCAGTAGATGTGTTACTGAATTAGCCTTGAATCAGGGTGTTTGATGGAATCATCGAAAATTCGGAGACAGAGCTCGTAAATGCACAAGTAATCACAAGTCTGCATTAGGAACGGGAAATGATACAAGCATATTGTTGTATATTTTGAAAGTATTTTTGTTGGTTAGCTTTATATTACATTGTGCTATTGCAATATGAGTCATGTAGCCTGGTTTAATGAAATGAAATGAAATGTTATTTGTATTTTTATCATTTATTTCATTACTAGCTGATCTGCGCGGCTTCGCTCCCGTCAACTGGCTACCCTACCTACCTCCTTACCTCCCTACCTACCCAACCTACCTCCCTACCTACCTACCTGTTTTTTTTAATATTTCAATACTTATTATGCTATTCCGGACAAAGACTAATCCAAAAACACAAACATCATGAAAATCGGTCCAGCCGTTCTTGAGTTATAAGTGTTCGAACAAACCCGACTTTATTTTATATATTAATTAAGATTTACACACAACACACCTGGGCCCCAAGTCTGCTATTACAATAGTGTCAGAATGGTCGATAACTGATCTCATAATTGTTGATTTTGATAAGTTTGGTAATCTACTAACATAATAGTGTCATTATGACTTTCCAATGATCAATCACTGACACTCCACTGAACGAAATGGCATAAAATGGTAATCTCTTACATAATGACAAATGAATGACAGACGTATGCGTTAATCTGCTAAAATTTTGACAGTTCCATCGATCAGTGACCTACCATTAGAACGTAATTGTGTAGTCATTGCTTTTCCAGTCACTGCGCCCTGTTTGCTACCCACAGCCCATCTTCCGTGACGGCACGAAAACTCGCGGGCTACCCGATATGCAGCGGTGAAGATGGTGGCGACATCTTGCGTTACACAACGGCGCTTATCGATCTGCGCGCGCAACCCGGTCGCGAATGTGGTTAATCATCATGTGCAAAGAGTACCTACCTACCTACAATACATTCTGGACTTCGAGTGGACTAGAGGAGTGGCGGGTCTGATTTTCCTATCCATTACCTATCCTATCTCGGTCTGTGCTTAATATTCGTGATGTGTTCCTAGTTGTTGAGCGGCGGTGCCCAGCTGGTGTGATAACCCGACGCCGTGAGTTTTAATCTCGCGGGCCTGAGCGGGCGGCTCGGGGCGCAAGTCCACATCACACAGGAAGGATTACAGTGAGTACTCTTGCGTTCTTATTTTCCCTTAAAATGAGCGAAGCTAAGATGTCAGAACTTCTTAAGAAAAGAGCAGTACTCAAAGGTCGGTTAACGGTTTTTGAAAATTATATTAAAAGATGTAAATGCCCATTAGATGACCAACAAATTTTAGAGTTACAGTTACGCGTAGATAACCATTCGAGTTTATTAAGTAATTTCACCGAAATACAAAGTTTAATTCAAGAAAACACGGACGAGCTCGACCTTCCAAAACTGTTGGAAGACCGAGACCGTTTCGAAGAGCAGTACTTTAGGACAATAGCTTGTGCCAAACTCTTGCTGCAGAAGGAGGTACCTGTAAATAATAATAATGTAGTCGTTAAAAGTAAAATGTGTGTTAAGTTACCGGACATTAAGATACCTACCTTTGACGGTTCGTACGATAGCTGGTTGGAGTTTAAGAGTTCTTATTGTAGTATGATCCACGAGCGTGAGGACTAAGATTGCATTCAAAAATTTCATTATTTGCGATCGTCCCTTACGAATAATGCATCGCAGGTAATTAGTGCATTGGAGTTTATGGCCGACAATTACACTCACGCATGGGAGCTTCTAGTAAATAGGTACAATAACCTACGGCTATTGCAACACAACCATGTAAAGTCTCTCTATACGATTCCTTCTTTACATAAAGAATCTGCTTCACAACTTAGAAAATTGATAGACACTGTTCTACGTAACCTACGTGCGCTTTCCTCACTGGGGGAACAAACACATGCGTGACTACCGAACGCGAATGGGAAGAGTATCAAGGTACGCTTTATAATTCTAACACTAAACCGCCTTTCGTTAAGTTAGACGAGTTACTCAAGTTCCTAAAGGACAGGGCAGACATGTTAGACATTATCAAATTAAACCAAAGTAAACATTCTCACGAAAAGAAAAGTAGTGAACAAATAAATAATAACAAAAAACAATCTACTCATAATTACGTCGCTACGAACATTGGTGATAAAAATAATAATAAAAACTCGAAAACGAGCAAGCGTGGTCCACACGCGCGGATCGTGCGATGTGTAAAGGTCACCTTATCATTCACCTTATGCGTGTTCTAAATTCATTAACTTACCAATTCAAGATTCGAGAGAATTAACTTTGTAAGTGCACCAAATATTTGCAAAAACTGTCTGCGGTCAGGTCATGCTGTGCAGGAATGTACGTTTGGCCCGTGTAGGTTATGTCATCTTGAGAAACACAACAGTTTGCTTCATGTTGACGGAGACAGCGTGAACGTATCGGTAGGTGCAAATAATACGCAGTTGCAGCCGGTAACCAATAACGTTTCTACTGTTTCAATTTCGTTACATTCATCAGCTGATAGTACCGACTCGCTATGTAAACAAACGTCTTCCATGTTACCTACGTTCCTACTGTCCACAGCTCTGGTGGATATTGCAGATAATTATAATGAGTATCACACCGCACGCGTGCTTCTTGAGACCTTGCTTCTTGAGGCTACCATTAAGTCAACAGTGTTTTTTTAGAAAGTCTTTATGCGATAAACTAAATGCAAGTTTAATACAGTCCAATTGTCAAGTTACGGGTATAGGCCATTCGATCGCGAAGTCTACCCAAAATATTATTACGTTCGAAAGATAAGCGTTATCATACTAATATTGAATGTTTAGTGTTGCCGTGTATGACTAATAAGTTACCCGTATTTTATTTAAATATAAATAATATTAGTATTCCATACAATATTCAACTGGCTGACTCCACCTTTCATTCGCCGTCGGATATTGATATCCTGATAGGTGCGGATAGGTTTTGGGATTTATTAATTGATGGTAAAATTAGGTTGAAAAATGGACCTTATTTGCAAAATACGATGCTAGGGTAGATAATGTCTGGACCTTTGTATAATACAAATAATGGCTTGCGCATTAATCAGGTTCAGTGTAACTATTCGCAAACGTTAGATGCAAAATTAAAACGATTTTGGAAACTCGAAGAGATTCCCAACGCCGGGAATATCCTTAGTCCTGACGAGCAAAAGTGCGAGAATATTTTCGTTGAAACGACAACACGTACTCAGGAAGGTAAATTCTCTGTGCGTATTCCCCTTAAGGAATCGCCTACGGTTCTCGGAGAAAGTTACAGTGCGGCTGAAAACGTTTGTTGTCGCTTGAACGTAAGTTCACTCGTTTTCCCGAATTTAGGGAAAAATATATTAATTTTATGAATAAATACGAAAGTCTCGGTCACATGAGTCGCGTGAATACATCGCACCCCCCACCGAATAAACCGGTAATCGACAATTCTAAATTTTACAGGAAAAATAAAAAACTGTTTTATGCATATATCTCAGCATGGGTGAATCCTACGATGGCCATTTATACATCAAAACAAAGCTAATTTTTTGCAGTCTGTTTTTTTATATGCATTTTTTTTGCAATAGTATAACAAAACAAAGTTATTGACGAAAATAAACTTACTGAATTTGTGGGACAAAACAATAGTACGCAACACATCATTACGATATTATTCGCGTATAACCTCAAGATTTTGTAGTTGGTATTAATGCATTACGGTATTATTCGTTGTAATACGGTGCTGAAAAGCCTACCAGTAATATGATATTACGATATTATTCAGGTGAAATCCAAGCGATAGTGTATACTGTAATGTAACATGACAATAATATTCGTCGATGTGTAGTGTCAAAGATTAAAAGTAACATAATGTCGCAAATACCATGTTTTATTAAATAATTCAGTAAGTACCTATTATTTGATTTGGCAGAAACTTAACAATATTAGAAGAAGTTGATAGTGATACTGGATAATTTATATTTTTATATTTTGTTCTGTTACATAATAGCGAATTTGTGAAAGTTATGAAGTGAAACAAAGGTTTAATTATTTATCATAATCAGTCTTTTTATTTATTAATAATGATAATCAAATTTTAATAATATTTCAATCACAAACAATAATTACTAGGAAGTCTTGTTGGCCCATTGGGCAGTTGGTAACTAACTATTATTAAAAATAAATCAAGCTAATCATCATTACAGTCTGATTCTGTTTCCGAAGACTGCTCTGTGGTATTTTCACAGGTTTGGAGGGAATTATAAAAAGAATGATAATGCTGAGGTATAGCTTCTGTTCTGCATAAACTTAATAAATCTTCTTTTAGCAATTTACTTACTGGGATTGGTTGATAGTAAGCTTGTTTTAATGGCATTCCAGCAGTAACTTCAGGTTCAAGTAATCTTCTTCCTCTCTTTGATCGGGTTTGAATTTCAGTATTCATCTCTGAATATTCATCTTCGAAATTATACTTCAATTGAATAGTGTTCGGTTTAGAACACGAAACCTTTATTTCCATTATTTGGTTCCATTTAATTTTTCGGCCATGGATATCTACAGTCCAGTTTTTGCCGATGATTAAATCTTTAATGTTAAAGAAATCTTTCTGCTCCATTTCTTTTACAGAGTATTGGTTGCCTCCCACCTTTGCATTTATAATGACGCCATAAATCTGGTCAGGAGTGTAGAGCACTTTATTTTTTAAGGCTCTTTCAATGCATGAATGCATGCTGTCGCCTTCATTCTGGCTATGACCAGTTTCAAAAAACCTGTGTGTAATATTTTCCATATCATAGACTTTTAGCGCATGGAGGTATAAAGCAAAAATATACCGATTTTTATTTTGGCCTGCACAGCCATCTGAATAGAATGATAAATTCTTGATGCCTTTACTCTTTTCTTCTTTGATGAATTGAGCCAAGCAACTACCAATTTCTATGGAACCTCTTTTGGCGATAGACAGGTGCCATACGTAACAGTGTCCAGATTTGTTAAGACTGTTGTAAATTGTAAAATTGTATACTGGGTATTTTCTTTTATAATAGAAAATTCCTACTTCAGATCGAGGTATACATAGTACTTTTTCTAAATCGAAAATAGCAACAGTCGTGTTGTTTTTGTCCAAAGTAGCCTTTTCTTCCTCTTTTAACTGACGCACTTTGTTTTTCCTTGCCACATGTTGATTATATTTTTCCTCCAATGCTTCTTTTCTGATTGGGTCCGCTTGTTCATATAAACAACATGTTCCACATAAGTCTTTTTTCGGCTTATAAAAGGAATAGTTAAACATGGTGTTAAATATAGTTTCATATTGCCGCTTTGATGCCTTCTGATCTGGAATATAGTCTTGATGTGTAAACCAGTCTGTATATAATCGGTACATTTTTGAAATATTGAGGTGTTGCGACAAATATTGTCGCTTTGATTGTTTTCTAGTGTAATGCGATTCTACGGAAGGAAACAGTTTGATGTGAGTTATTATGCTTTCTTTTGTAAGATCAGACATCTTCTTTGGCCTTGTTGAGTGATTTCCTCTGAGATCTGATAAACTTAGATCTTTTTTTATCTTTTCAAGCGCCGTATACACAACTTGTTCTGTTACTTTAATAGTGTTTAAAAAAAACACTTTACAAACCGGAATATTGGATTCTGCTAAAGGTAAGAAATATGTTATTGTCTGTGTCCTATTATTTTTACGATCTAAAGTTAATCTTTTTATAGGTTTTGTTTCGACATGTCGAACAATATACTGCCATTGAAGCTCGTGACTTTTCAAACTATAAAAGTTATTAAATATTTGTTCCCTTTGTTCTGTTGGAATTTTTTCGCCACATTTTTTTTGACAAGAACAAGTTGGTCCCATTGTTTTCGCGGAATATTTTGTTTTGGAACGCGCCCCTTCGTAGGACTGTCCAGAATTTTTCAGTCTTTTATTTTTAATATCAGACCAATCATTTCGATTATTTAAACGCTTTCTTGTTGATTTTACAGGAGAAGAAGACACACCATCATTTATCATGTTATTCTCATTGTCTATTAGAAAAGTTGATTCGTGGGAGTGGACCACAACTTCGTCAGTACTTTGTAGATCTTGTATATTAGCACTACTTATAAAAGGTATTTTTTCTGATAAATTATCTGCAGCAGATGGACTGACTAACTGGTCTTGCAAGGTAAACTGACTGTCATCATTATTGTTGGCTTTACATGTTATGTCATTGCTACATGCAGGCTCTTCTGTTTCATTTGATGCATGGTTTTCTTCGATTATTTCCTCTAATTCAATAACTACAGAAATTTCTTTCAAAGTATCATTTTCCACTACGGTATCGTCGTCTTCGTTCATTTTTAATGTCACATCTTCAACGCATTCGTCTATTTGCGAATGATATGATTGATTTTTAGGGCATTCTGTTCCAGGAGATAGTAATAATAATATAGCGTCCGATGGAGTAGTAATCCTATTGTCATGTTGTTGCGGCATGTGTTTAGGTGTGCTTGCATAATTAGTTTTATAAATAGCTGTAGGTGAAGCCACAAAATCAACATTGTCTAACAACAGAGATAGGTTTGAAATAACTGATGGAGAACCAGGTTTTGAATCAATTATCTTATTTAGATAACTCGAATATCCCCCTAAGCTGGAAGTCATGCTCTCTGAACGAGTACTACTAGCTTCACGATTAGAACTTGGTTGCTTATAAATACTAGACGTGTCATCGGAAACAAAATCGTCGCTATTTTCCTCACGCTCATCATAATGTATAGTTGATTTATCTGGAAAACGTTGAGAACCATTACTATTTATACTTATAGTTTGACAATAGCAAGCATTAGTAGGATGATAATAATTATGATGATAATTAATTAATTAACTATGTATATTTACGCACCACGCAAATTATAGATTTTTTTTTCCTGTATTTCATTACCACTCCATTCAACACTCGTTTTTGCAAGTTCTTCAATAGGTTCCTCTTCTGCCAATGACCTTGTATCAAAAGATTGGTTCTCTGAAAAGGTTGAAATATCTTGTAAAGATTTACGTCTCAAATCTTGATCAATTGGGCTGAGGCTGAATCATCATCATCAAAAATCGTCCTTTCGGGGCGTGCGCTGCATAAACAGTACACTGTACAAGTTACATAAAAAATAATAGGTACATTATTTTTTATGTAACTTGTACAGTGTACGAAAGAAGTGTAAGAAATTATTCCTATTAAAAAGTCCAAAAAAAAAATCCACGACAGCATTTATGTCTATCCTTGAAGATTGACTCACAATACCTAACCATTTTTGTGATTTTAAAATTACGTCAAAAATAATGCTTCATTTGCGAAGGTGTTTTTACAGACATCGTATTAATCCTTCTCAAAATAAATATGTTAGTAATCTTTAACGTTTAATTGTGACCTAAAATGCCATTTACATCATTTCATTTAGATGAATATCTTGGGAAATATAACATAATTAAAATAACTCGCGCAAAAAATACATAATATCATAACCACGACTAGGGTCCATTAGAAGATGGCTTTCAATGGGAAAGTACGCTGTATGAAGTGTCACAACATGACCACCATGATCCATGATCCATCCTTCAGAAGTCATCGACTATAGATTAGAGGTACCCGTGCGAAGCCGGGGCGGGTCGCTAGTTAGGTATAATTATTTATACAGGACTCACCAGCAACGTGTAATAAATCCAACATCCTTCTCGTACGGGGGTTTTTTAACTCATGTCTTTTCATATTTAAGACAGTAAATAAACAAAACACAAATAATTAACTTCGTATCAATAAAACAGTCTCTGACGCAACACAACACTTCACAGTAAAATGTCGCACTGGCGATTACGTAGGTAAACAAACGCACGCGCCGCGCGCCATACACCGCCGCATCGCTCTGTCCCTTTCTTTAGTGGAGAATGAAAATTAAGCGTTCGCTCTTACTCATCAATCACTAACGATAATAATGCTGTATTCATTCATTACGTACCGACACCATCGTAATGTTTTATTGTAAAACCGCTTGCTTTAAAAATATTAACTTTATGATACAGTGAACGACATTACGTTTTTGCATAATGTACTGTCATGTTTTGTAAAACCACATTACCAAATCCTGTGAATAAAAATAATACACGAATAAAATTGTATTATACTTTACGCGGAACAAGATATGCGTTTCTTACGCGAATAAAACGGTAATCGTCGATTACCGAAAAAGTTAGAGATTGTTTAATCTGTAATAACGTGTTATGATACTATTCGTGCAAAAAGTGTGTTGAGATTTTTGGGGAATAATATTGTTATGTCCAGTACGGGACCATTGGAAATATTGTACTTTTACAAATATGCATAGAAAAAATACGAAAAAAAATTACAAGGTGTAATTAATGCTCTAAATATCGAATATGCAATAAAACGTAAACTATCGTAATAGCACAATACCATATTATTCGGTGGGGGGTGCGACATACGGGTCACCTCACTATTTCTTACCTCACCACGGTGTAATAAACAAAACAGTAGTAGGTACCACCAAATTACGCACGGTGTTCGATGCTAGCGCAGTGACATCTACAGGCAAGTCGTTGAACAGTATACAGTTTATTGGGCCGCCGCTTCAGAACGACATTTTTTCCATCTTATTACGCGTTAGGCAGTATAAATACGTAGCATGTGCCGACGTAGAAAAAATGTACCGTCAAATTATGGTTCAGCCAGATCAACGTGACTTACAGTTAATTCTGTGGCGTAAAAATCCGTCGGACCCAATAGGTAGGTATCTATCGCCTTAACACCGTGACGTACGGCACTGCATCGGCGCTTTATCTGAGCATGAGTTGTCTGAACCAACTGGCGCGTGAATGTGAGGATGAACAGGTAACTACTGTGATTAGGGATGAATTTTACGTGGATGATGTGTTGATAGGTAATGATGACTTAAATAGTTTATTTGACATGTGTGATAAGGTCACCAATAGGTACGTTAAAATCCGCGTGTCTTCCATTACGTAAATGGACATTTAATTTGGATATCACTGCCCATGATATATCAAAAAGATTGTCATTGGGAGATCAGTGTCAAAATAAAACTTTAGGTATGGGGTGGTTTAATAAAAATGACGAATTACACTTTACATCACAAGTAAATCATAATACCACGAACCCATTAACTAAACGTAGCATGTTGTCAGTGATAGCGCAGGTGTACGATCCGTTAGGTATATTGACATCAGCAATAATAATAGCAAAAATTGTTATGCAAAAGTTATCGTTGTGTAAAATAAATTGGGACGAACCAGTTCCTAATGATGTCGTGTTATCTTGGGATAAATTCATTAGTACCTTACAATGTTTACATACATTAGATATCTACGCATTCCGCGTTGTGTAATGAGTTCGCACTCACAATACATAGAATTGCATATTTTTAGTGACTCTTCTAAGTGTGTACGGCGCATGCGCGTAAGTGCGTACACATTCTGATAACTCAGCTGTTACTAAACTTGTAAGTTACTGTGTGCCAAAAGCAAAGTTGCGCCTTTAAAACCGACTAGTATACCCCGTCTAGAATTATGCGGGGCATTGACCGGCGCACGTTTATACAGAAAAATAATTCACTCATTACGTTTGACCTTTCATAAAGTTTTCTTTTGGACAGATTCAACCATTGTCCTTGGGTGGCTTCGAATGTCACCTCACTCGTTGAAGACTTTCGTTCAAAATAGAGTAGTAGAGATAAATGAACTTACAAGCAATGCTATATGGTCGCATGTAGGTACTAAAAATAATCCCGCGGACTTAGTCTCACGCGGTGTCAGCTTGGACACACTCAGTGAATGTAGTCTGTGGTGGAACGGTCCACCATTGTCACCATTGGTCATGAGCTGATGGAGTCACAGCAGGCCACAGTCTCCCACTCTGACTACGCCACTGACCTACCGGAGTTAAAACCACATAGGTACTACAGCAATGGTTTGTGACGTCACACAAAATAAAATTATTAATTTTGAACGGTTTTCTTCATATAATCGTATAAGGCATACAGGTGCATATGTATTGCGTTTCATTCATAACGCACACACACAACGACACGACCGCATTATAGGGCTTTTATCAGTGAATGAGTTGCGTGCGTCAACGCAAATGTCAACGAGACTCGCACAACGGGAATCTTTTCCTAATGAATTTATTAAATTAAAAAGTAACTTACCATTACAAACTACTAGTGCGATTTCTAGCATTAACATATTTTTAGATAAACATGATATAATAAGAGTAGGCGGACGCTTAAGTAACTCGCCTAGCTTCGAGTATAATAAAAACATCCTAGCCTATTATGCTGTAGACATCTCACATTATTATTGTTTCAGCATTTTCATGATTAACTTCTCCATGCTGGTCCCCAACTGCTACTGGCTACCATGCGTGAGAGTGTGTGGCCATTAGGGGGAAGAAATTTGGCCAGAAAGGTAGTTCATCAGTGTGTCCGCTGCACGCGACTGAGGGGAAAGACTGTTTCTCCAATCATGGGCAACTTGCTTGCAGAGCGTTTAGAACCAGGGTTTCCTTTCATTCGCTGTGGGGTTGACTATGCTGGACCCGTATCTGTACTGAACCGCAAAGGTAGGGGGGCTAAACTTGAAAAGGGGTATATATATACCCCTTTTGTGTAAGCCGTGTATTCAGGAGCGGCACTTTGCTTGTTGCAGTTGCGTCACCATTGACTCTTCTTTCTCCTTGACCAGAGCCAAGCTGTTGTTGCTAAATTAAGTGGTTTTAGGAACCAGCGTTTATATATTCCAATACAATCCGAAGCAGTGTTTATCGGAGAACTACAGCAGACGCGTAAAGTTGTCTTCGTATTTTTCTTGCTGAAGTATTTTTCTATCTAAATTGCACGAATTCAATCATAATTAAACAGCTTGTTTATTTAGTAAAATATTTTTATATACCTACCTATACATTTTCAATCACGCAATTGATTTAATAATGAATGACACAAGAGTTTTTGACGTGTCATGTCGAAATCAATGTACATTTCGAGTGGTCCCGACCACTCGTTGAATCCGGCGTGTATAACAAAGCATCTCGCAGGCATTTCCTGCGTAATTTACCAAAATCGACATTGCGAGAACCGCTATACACCATTTTACGCTAGAGATGAGATAGTTACGAGTGAAAACTCGCGCGCGGGATTTGCGAGAATCGCCTTCCTATTAGTATTAAGTCTCTCACATGTACAATAATAATAATTAAGCAGGCTTATGTTAGCAGGTAGGTCAGGAAAATAAAACATTTTGAACTTTAGTTAATCTTGTTTTCTTTATTTATCCAACTTGTCGAGGCCATATCGAACCTCTTCACTAGAACTTTATCACCCTTTCTCTTCAACACTTTCTCCAACAGGTATTTAATTTTTTGCAGTTCCTGTTCATAAATGCCATCAAAGATTTGTTGTTTACTTCCATTTTGCAAATGATAAATCACCGGATTGGTGTTATTTACTTTCACCACTTGAAATATCTCCAAAGAGAATATATATCGTCGTTGAATATCTCTGAACTGTAGTTTCCGGTATAAGTCCGCTTTTTTCAAGGGCACACCCTTGAAAAATGTGGACTTATCTGCTGATACACACATAGTCACCACATGAATATAATACACCACATAATACGAACTAAATCAAAAGATGTAGGTATGTAGTTCATATTTTGATACGATTGTAAACAGTAGATAAAAGGTCATTACCGTTAGATTGTTTCACGGTCACTGGGGCAGCCCGATAGTACGAGTACGACGTATTTTATTGTTATAATAATAAAATAAACTTTTATTTCGGGTGGCATACAAAAGAGATGTGTGTTTAGGCAACATTTAAATAACAGGATTATGTGGACTGAGCAGGATTTGGCGCAAATTATGCTGTACAATACTGAGTGTCATAAACGTCTGAGATTAATTGATTTTCCTATGCAATTACGCGATTGTTGTGACCATTGATTTAAATCATAGACGTGTTATTGATAAATTGTATGGGCAAATCGTTGCTGCTTTATGTGAAATAGACATGTTGCCGACGCACACAGGCGTGCTAGGGATAAATATATTTTATGGACGAGTTACGGGCCGTTATTATGACGAAATGTGCGAGTCGAAACGATTATTTAAATCTCGGTTGAAGTGGTGCCAGGACCAAGAGCAAAAGATAAAAATGGATATCCTCGCATCAAATCATTTGAATAAAGATTTTCGTGGGTTTTGGAAAAACACGAATACACTCAATCATAAGCCTAGCGTGCCTGTGTGCGTCGACGGTGTGAGTGATGCACAGGGAATAGCTGAACTGTTCAAAGCTTAATTCGAGATAAAGTCGTCCTTGGGACCATCGCAGGCGGTGATCGATGTTGAGCCCAAAGGAGAATTAGTCAGGGTCACTGCCAGAGACGTTGCGAGGAGGAGCTCGTGGCTAAATAATAACAGCCGCACGGGTCGATCTTGAAGGTTAAGCAACGCTTGCCAAGGTTGGTCTGTGGATGGGTGACCATCTTAACATAACGAGTTTCCTCCGTGCCTCGGAAAGCACGTTAAGCCGTTGGTCCCGGCTGTCATTTGTAGATCTTTGGCAGTCGTTACGGATTGTCAGAAGCCAGTAAATCTGACTCCAGTCTTGCCAAGATGTACCGTGTTACCCAGTTAATGGGTTGTGGAGGTCTGGTAGGCAGCCGCTCCACGTAAAACACTGGTATTCAGCTGAATCCGGTTTGACTGGAAGCCGACCCCAATTTAGTTGGGAAAAAGGCTAGGCAGATGATGATGACTGCCAGAGACGTTGCGACTGTCGTCCAGTCAATGTCAAGGGGGAAGTCTCCTGGCCATGATGGGCTCAGCATCGAGCATCTTCACTTAACGCGTGCTTTGGCTTTACTTTACAATCTTTGTCTAAGTCATGCGTATCTACTCCCAGATATGTTAAAAACAATTGTTGTGCCTATTGTTAAAAATAAAACTAGACTATTGACTGATAGGAATAACTATAGACCTGTTTCACTGGCTACGGTTGTGGCTAAGGTTGACAGCGTGCTCAATGCGCAATTAAATAAACACATTAGATTGCATGACAACCAGTTTGGGTTTCGACCTGGGCTATCTACCGACAGTGCTATTTTGGACTTTAAGCACGCCGTGGAGTACTACACATGCTGTAGCACCGCGGTTTACGCCTATTTCCTCGACCTTTCATACGATGCTCTGTGGAAAAAGCTTAATGATGCGAAGCTACCACCTGAAATAGTAAATATTTTTAAGTTTTGGTACGGGAACCAGGTCAATAGTGTCAGGTGGGACGGGGCGTTGTGAAGTCCATATGGTCTTGAGTCAGGTGTGAGGCGGGGGGGTCTGAGTTCTCCTACACTCTTCAACCTGTATATGAAACAGTTGATTGTGGAGCTGAGTAGCACCATAGTCGGATGTTATTTTGATGGCATATGTGTCAACAACATAAGCTATGCGGATGATATGGTGCCGCTCAGTGCTTCAGTCTGTGGCCTGAGGAAGCATGTGAGAGATACGCCAGTGCTCATGGCCTGTTGTACAACGTACAAAAGCGTGTCGTTATGGTTTTTGGGGCTAGTGGGAAATGTCCAGAAACGGTACCCCCAATAAAGTTGAATGGTGTACCGTTATCGAGTGTGCACTCTTTCAAATACCTTGGGCATGTCTTGTCTTGAGAGGGAGCGAAGGGCGCTGTCGGTCAGAGCGAATATGATTGCCCGCCGGTTTAACCGTGTTTTTACGGAGGTTAAAAAAACACTTTTTAGAACCTTCTGTTCCTCGATTTACACCTGTAGCCTGTGGGTACATTTTACGCAAAGATCATACAGTGCCCTTCGCGTTCAGTATAACAATGCATTCAGGGTGTTGATGGGGCTGCCTCGCTTCTGTAGCGCATCAGGGATGTTTGCGGAAATGCGCGTTGATTGCTTTTATGTATTAATGCGTAAAAGATGTGCGTCCTGGGTGCGCAGGGTGCGAGCCAGTTCCAAGGTTCCAACCGTATCCTGGGCATGATTGCTGACAGGGTGGACTGCAGTACTGTAAATCATTGCTCCAGTATCTCAGCTGAGATGCTGAAGCGGTGATAATTAAGTTGTGTGTGTTCATATAGTTGTTGTTGCATTGTGTCACTAACATATTTGTAAGTTTATTTATTGTACTAACACTAAGAGTCATTGTTGCTCGCAATAAATAATTTGATTATCAATCAATCAAGATTAATAGGCCCATAGAAAACTCAACCTAGTCCACACAGTACGGAACACGCTTATTTGCTATGACTCGCCACACCCACACAAGTCACGACCCAGTGATTTTGGAAGGGACAATCGAAACGTACAGCTATTGCGTTCAGAATGCTGTTGTTACTACCCCGCATACGGGCCAATAGCTTTATTACGCATGATGGCCTGGAAACCATCAGTGCACGCTTCAGCAAACATCCCAGATGCGCTGCACCTCCACGGCAGACCCAACAACATTCTGAACGCATTATTGTACTGAGTGCGCAGGGCTCTGTAGGCTCGCTGCGTATATCTCACCCACAGGCCTAATAAGCTTTGAAAAGCGTAACTTTCATTTCTCTCGTGCATCGTGCAAATCTGCGGGCGAGCATATTAGCTCTCACCGCCAGAGCCCTGCGCTCCCGCTCAATGTCCTTATCGTCCTTGAGGTCACTTGTCACAATGTGACCCAGATATTTAAAAGTTTGAACCTGCTTTAGGGCTATTCCTTTGAGAAATACAGGAGGCACATGGGTTGGCAGTTGTTTGCCAGATTTAAATACTAAATGTTCACTCTTTGTAGAGTTATATTGTAACCCATGCGCCTCCACGTACTTCTCACAAATAGACAACAGTTATGATAGCCCGCTTATGGAGGGGCTCAGCAGCACCATTTCGTCTGCATAGCTAATATTGTTAAAACAAGTGTCATCAATGTGGCAGCCGACATGTTTGCTACAAGCCACTCGACAAGCTGGTTAACATAAATGTTAAATAATAGAGGAGAACTCAAACCAGCCTGCCTAATGCCACATTCCAACTTGTACTCATCCGACAGTACATCGGCACACCCGCACTGCCCAGCTTGTCCCAAAGAAGGTCATAACTGACAAGATCGAAAGCCTTGGATAAGTCTGGGAAGCACGTGTATACCGGCGTCCTTCTGGCTGTATAGTACCCGACAGCATGCTTGAGACTCAAAATGGCACTCTCAGTGGACAACTCTGCTCTGAACCCAAACTGAGCATCATGCAGGTCAACTATTTTCACGAGGTTCACATTAAACATGCTGTCAAGTACCTTGGCTGCAGTGGTGGCCAGTGAAATGGGTCGTTAGTTAGCCCTGTCAGATGAGTCACCCGTCCTATTTTCTAAAATAGGGACCATAATAGTATGCATGAGCGGCTCCGATAGGTATGAATGGGACATACACAAATTAAACATTGATAACACACGCGGCCAATGAACACCAGCATATTTAAAATGTTCTATGCTGTCGTTGTCATGACCAGGTGATTTTCCACGTTGCATATGATTTATTATGTTTTTGATACACTTAGCAGAAAAGAACATTTTACGCTCAGTCATGACGGCACTTGCATCGTGAACATAACTCGTTGACGACGGACCCAGGGATAACGGGATTGTAAACTATTCTTTAAACATGTCAGCAATAGTCTTTTTTTGATCGCTCACGCCGTCGACGCTCATCGGGAGGCTTGTTTTCACATTTGATCAGTTAACATTTTTCCAAAAATCTTTAAATTTTTTAACCGAATATTTGGAGGCTAGAATATTCATTTTTAAATTGTTCTTGTTGGGCTTGGCATGATTTTAATATAGACTTAAATCTTTTGCGTGTGTCTGTCATTTTGTCATACACTGTACCACTCGTGGGCTTACCGGCTAGTACCAACATTTTAAATTTAGGCGAGCGCCTCGATGCGCGTCCGCGACGTATTCATTCCACCCAGTTATATGACAAGACTTGGTTCTTAGACCTAAGACTAATGGGAAGTCTATTGCTCGAAGTTTAGAATTACATACCTAATTTGTGATATTTATGAATTTGATTAGGCTGTCTGTCTCCCCAGATGGCTTTGCCGCTTTCATATTAAGTTTATACAAATTACATTCTTTTATAAGTGGGAAGTCGTCAGACCAGTACACATCTTCGTGTACCCATACTTTACTAATAGTAGATACTGTAGATTGTGTTGTAATGCAATGATCCAACGACCTCGCGCACCCATGCGTCTCTACGAAATGTACCAGAGGCCCAATTCTCCGGCAACACTCGCACCGTACGAACGGAGACATTACCCTTCGGTCCCAATGTCGGCATCAAAATAGTGGTATATTTTCACATTATCTATTCCCGAAACATGTCGTGTGAAATATCGATCCGAAGGACGAATGTGTTGCCTTTACTCGCCGCGCAATCCATTTCACATAACGATAGCGATATTTTTCGATATTTTTAACGGAAGCGTTAATGAAATTTTTACAAAATTTAAAATAGATTTTGAGGTAAGAAACGTTTTGAACTGTATTTTATAAATGTCTCACTAACTCTTATACAAACAACAGACATTTTCGACTATCATTACTAACAACTTATGGGCATATTATGTCTGAAGTAAAGATATTTTTTTTGTTTTTACAATATGAATAAGTTCTCCTTATTGTTTGCAACAACGGAATGAGATTTCAATGACAGCGATATTTATCACCAAATTAAGGTCATATTTTATTACTAGCTGTGCCCGCGACTTCGTCCGCGTGGAATAGTGTCTTTGGGTAGCATTTTAAATTATTTAGGCAAATTCTTTTACAAACTGACACAAAATGATCAGACTCAAATGGATAAATACTTTAATGGCATGGCAAAAACAATTTTACTCCCGTTAGAGCGTGCTCAAAGAACAATTCTAAAGGTTGCTACATTTCGCCCTTTTAGATTTCCTACGCACCAGCTTTACACAGCATGTAAGGTGCTTACAGTACGGCAATTATTTATTTTAAACATAGTACTTCACCAGCACACTGCACTTCCTTTTGATCCTGTGCCTTCTGACAAAAGAAGAAAGGACTTGGTTTGCATTAAGTCTCAAACTAGACATGCGTTTGCTAATCGTTTTTATCTGTTCTTGGGACCTTTTCTATATAACAGGCTCAACAAGGTTTTAAGTTTCTATAGTGTAAGGTATAAAAAATGTAGTAAAATGTTGTGTGAATATTTAGAGACTCTACATTACACAGATACAGAACAACTTCTAGAAATCTTGGCATGATGAAATTTGTTTCCCTCGTAATTGTTTACTTTTGTATAATTACATAGGCTTAGTTTTTAGATATTAAGGTACTTACTTATTCAGCTTTTTCTCGTAGTTGTTAAAAGATTCTTTATTCTTATTTAGTTAACCTTTAAATAGTACTGCACCAATGTAGTTGAATTGTAAAGTGGTGGCCTGAAACACAGGTTTAAACTAACCTAGATCGGGCTGGTTGCTACATAACATTGCAATTCCGAACCACCATAACTTGCACCTATAATAATAATATATTAGTTTTAGTTTATTTTTAGGCACTATAATTGTATGGAAATCTTATCACTGTTGGCTAAATGTAAACATTTTTATTTGAATAAATTTATTATTATTATTTATTGGTATATATTTTTGTATCTCAGCAGTAGTCTGCCGGTTTTTAAGAATAACACGGGCCGAAGCCAAGTGCTACCCCTGAGGGTAAACCTACGTTATAAAAGATGTGTCTGCGTTGTTATCGTTTTGTCGGAATTTCCGGACGATTCTGCAGGTGTTTAGGATAGCTGCTTTCTGTAGAGTTTGATAGGTGGAGGAAGCTATGTCTAGCATTTTTAAAGATTGGTGCAGTTGTTTAGGCACGACACCCGTACTGGAGATCACTACAGAGATGATGGAAACGTTGCCTAGTCGCCACATTCTACTTATTTCTATTTTCAGGTCTGTGTATTTAGAAAGCTTTTCGGCTATTGTACTTTGTATGTTGTGCGTGTTTGGTACTGCTATGTCAATAATTTGCGCTGTTTTATTAATTTTATCTAGTAGAGTAATGTCTGGTCTATTGTAATGTGTTGTTTTGTCCGTTAGTACGGCTTGATCAAAGTACAACTTGTGCATTGCGTTTTCCAGCACCGTTTCAGGAACATATTTGTAGTAAGGTACTGGGAGTGTGGTAATTAATTTATATTTTATAGCCAGTTTTTGATGGATAATGTTTGCTATTTGATCGTGTATGTGTTTGTAATCAGTCTGAACTATTGCTTTGCATGCTCCAGTGATACTCGTATGTTGTATAGTTTCAGAAGAGCTATGACACCGCCTACAAGAATCTGTTGAATGGGGGACTCGCATGATGTGCTTTTGATAGTTGCGAGTTTCAATAACCTGATCTTGGATTGCCATGATGAACCCTTCAGTCTCAGGGAATAAATCTCCACGCCTGAGCCATTCGTTCGACGCTAACTTGTCGACGTTAAGCTGGCAAATGTCGCGGCGATGTCTTCCATGAAGTGACTTCTGGGTCCATTCTAATATTTTTGTCGGGTTGTCAGTCTGTTTCTCGTTGATTTGAGTTGTTTTTTCGTGCATGTTTAATGGAGTCAGTTTTTGGTCGTAATATACTATTGCTTTGTGAAGGGCAGAGGTAGCGCATTTTGCGTTTAAATATTTTCTAAGAGCACTTATTTGTTTGTTGTGTAGGTTCGTAATATCTATTATGCCTCGTCCTCCCTCCTTCCTTGGTAATGTCAGTCGCTGGACGCAAGATCTAGGGTGGTGCTTTCTATGTTTGGTCACAGTGGTATTAATGACGCGCTGTAAGTTTTTAAGGTCCGTTTTTGTCCAGCTTATTATACCAAAGGAGTATGACGATAGGGATAGCAAAGGTATTTATAGCTTTTACTGTATGTCTTGAGTACAATAAATTGAGTATTAAGAATGGATTTCAATCTATGTTTAAATTCTTGAATAAGTTTATTTTTAATAACTTTATGTTTAATTTGCCTATTCTGAATGTATCCTAAATACTTGTAAGTTTCGTTTGCATTTAAGGAGTCTATGGTTTCACCTGTCTGTATAGTGTATGAATTGTGGTAAGGTTGGCCCGCTTTGACTGAGTTGATCTTGCACTTATCAATTCCAAACTCCATTTTAATATCAGTTGAAAACTGATCTGCGGTTTCCGCCAGTGCAAACAAATCAGCTGGGGTAGAAGATTATTATTATTATTAATAAGTTATTTGAAGTGTTTCACTGCAAAGAGTTTATTAAATTATTTAAGATAAGTGCGTAACGTATAAAGTAATAACATGAGTTTATTTAAGTGCATTTTTATAAACTACTTTTTGCGTTTTCCCATCTTTTGCCAAAATATAAAGATTTTGCGGATTTGATACACGTGAGCACACCACATAAATTATCTTCCCAATTTTTTATAATTAAGTATTATTTAATTTCTATTTTATTTTTTTGGTATGCGTCATGCTTGGCGCAAATAAACGCTTTTTCTTTCTTTCTTTCATAAAGTGGCCCATGGGAAAAACATTTTTTTCTAAATGATTTTCTGTCCTTGAGCTTTATTAATTGTTATTGCAGATACTGCTTTCAGGGCATTCCAGTCATGTTTGTAGTTTGTCTAATGTTGTGCCCCAGATGTGTAATTTGTAGCCGTGTTCTATTACATAGCCTTGGAACACCAACTTTTAGCCTTAACTTATGGGAAGGCACTTCTGATAATTCTAAAGAGTTGAGAAACTCTATAGGGTATGATGCGACTTGTTCAGTGTCCATAACATTATCTACTGAGAGGTATTGGACAATATCCCCCTCCATGTCTGACATGATTTGTTCATTTATTTGATTAACTATCTCATTAGTCGGCGCCAAAATTGCCCTTTCTCACAGCCATTCTCGTTTGTCCATATTTATTTGAAGATATTTTTAGGTCATCTGTGCTATCGACAATTTGACAGAACTCACTTCTCAGTGTAATCATGTCGTTACTGTCAGTTGGCATACAATCTTCTCCGATATTTAGAAGAGCAGCTGCATACTGCCCTGCTTGAGAATCATTATAAACTTGTACTAGCATATTTGTAGTGAGATAAAACTTTTTTACGTGTACCCATAATTTAAGCAGGCATTTATTTCATCTGCTGGCGTACCTCTAGTAACAACCGGAAGGGTGTGTCTAAAGTCACCAGCTAAAAGTACCACCACACCTCCCATGATATCCTGGTTGCCTTTAATATCCCTCATTGTACGATCTAGTGCTTTGATTGCTCTTTTGTGGGATATCGTACATTCATCCCAAACCAACAGCTTACACTGCTGTCACATTATTCCGCGCTCACTGCTTTTGCTAATGTTACATACTGGCATTTTCTCATGAGCTAAGTTCAATGGTAGTTTTAAAACCGAGTGCGCTGTTCGTCTCCCACTAAGTAGCGTAGCAGCTATTCCAGAGGAAGCTACTGCAACAGCAACTCCTTTATCTTTCCGGATTTGGGTTAATAATAAATTTAAAAGATAGGTTTTTCCAGTGCCTCTTGGAGCATAAAAAAAGAACAGACATCCTTGGCCACGGGCAACTTTTTTAATAATCGAATCAAAAATTATTTTTTGCTCTTAATTTAAAAGAGGAAGAGCTTCTGTTATTTGTTGCATTAAAGAAACACTATCGTAATCTAGTTATCTCATTAAATCACTACTAACTTTTCTTTATGGTCATTGCTTTATATTCATTCCGAAATCGCTTAAATCTTTTCCGGTAATAGTAATCACTTGATTTTCAACTTTTGTTAACGCGTCATTGTAAATTAAATCATTGTATGAAGCAGTCGTATTCTGTTCTTGTCATCATCTGCCTAGCCTTTTCCCAACTATATTGGGGTCGGATCCAGTCAAGCCAGATTCAGCTGAATAACCAGTGTTTTACGTGGAGCGGCTGCCTACCAGACCTCCACAACCCATTAACTGGGTAACACGGTACCTACTTCTTGGCAAGACTGGAGTCAGATTTACTGGCTTCTGACAACCCGTAACGACTGCCAAAGATCTACAAATGACAGCCGGGACCAACGGCTTAACGTGCTTTCCGAAGCACGGAGGAAACTCGCTATGTTAAGATGGTCACCCATCCACAGACCAACCTTGGCAAGCGTTGCTTAACCTTGAAGATCGACCCGTGCGGCTGTTATTATTTAGCCACGAGCTCCTCTCGTATTCTGTTCTTGTAATCGGTATAAAATATCATCCGCCATATCTTTTTTATATTTTTCCCATAATTATTGTGGGTTTGAAAGTCCACTTGTCCAAAATTTCTCTCACTTTGGGCGCAGATTTGCATTGTGCAGCCTCTTCCAGAGTTATTTCCCACTATCATTCTCTTATAACCCTCTTGCCTCACATGCCTCTCGAAAGGTCGAAAATTCTCAATTGTTGAGCTTTTTAAGATCTTTGAAAGAGGTTGGCCCACGCACATGGTGTAAAAGCATCCTTAAACAAAAGCATTCCATATTACTAACATGGATCGCGTACACTCGACCTGAAGCATCTCCAGATTTGAGACCAGTTCTGAACAGGTACTCCTTGATTTCGGCGTTTCCATTCTCTCCTTGTTGTATTCCAAGTGTATCATGTAATATCTCGGTACCTCAACATAGAGAAGAGTTTGTGCAAATTTATCTTTGGTACAAAGGTCAAAAAAGCAGTAAGTGTCGTTTTTGGAGGAGAAGATAATCTTTCTTGAAAATTATTTTTTTGTACTTTACTGAAAATAATTCACACACCTCAATGTGCACCCAGAAAATTCTAGGTGCACATTAAGGTGTGACGGTTGGGTACCTTTCACAGCTTCGTTGCTACTGACATAACGACCAGACTGTGAGATTAGTGGTTTTTGTGTTTCTGAACTTGAAAACAGCTTAGTCACTACCTTTATTAATAAATTTGCAGATATATTTAATAGCACGCACTGAACTGCAAGCCTCGACATTTATATTATGGGCATTAAACATTTTGGACAAAATGGGAGAGTAACGAACCACCCAACCATTATCTACAGTAACGTAACTACCATTTCGGAGTTTTACAGATGCTGTTCGACCTCCGTCTGCTGGCGCCCTTCTACGATACAGCGGATATCCGTTATCATTGCGGACTGTCTCTTCAATAAAGTTGCGCGGATATTTTTTAGTGCGTTTGCCACCCTTCATGCAAGGACATTGTGGAATTTCAGGACCGCATGGACCATGAATCATATTTTTAACAATCGTTTCATGTAGGGACTTGTCATTATTTGGATCCGGTATTCCAGCGCTGATGATTTTATGTATTAATCAGGCCTCAATTTCTCTATTAACCACACAAAATATGCACATGTGGTAGGCCGCGCTGTTGCCATTCTATGGAATACGTAAAACACAATACTTCTCCGAATATTTTTCCTTTGTTAATAACAGTAATTAGCTTTTAATTTAAACTCTCGCAACTACATCGTGTCTATCTATCGCATTTGTCCCGGCAGCAACTCATCAACTATTTCAGACCAACTTGGGATACAGGTGAAAGTGATAAATAAATCAGGGCGACCATATGTACTTACGTACATAAGCAAACGTGGTTTAAGTATATTCGTGCAAGTACCTAGGGCTTTGTAAACAGCCCTAGGTACTTACGAAGACGGAAAAATAACCATTTTACCTAAATCATCAGGATTAACGATACTGTCATTTGCTACAGCATCTTGAAGATGAATATAGTTCTCCGCACTTAATTTGCTTTGATTTAATGATAAGTAACGTAATTGTTCGCTTTCAACTTTTACGTACATGTCAACATAAAACTGATTGGCCAATTGTGCGGATATTGCAGCGCGTCGTAAAATGTGTGTGTCTGGTACCCTGGTTAATAATTGTTCGCCAGATACCACGGCTGCGATTTCATTGATTAATGGTGCATTATACCGTCTTTCATGTTCCCCACTTGGCGTACGGTCAGGGTGTATGACCAACTTGTTTCCTTCTTCCGGCATTCTTTCTAACGCAGTTTTGAAAGTGTTGATGAGGCTGTTATTATAGTGCAACAATATTTGAATATTTAAAACGATATCTTTTTAACTCC
Organism: Lacanobia oleracea; assembly: GCA_950371165.1. Lineage (NCBI taxonomy): Eukaryota > Metazoa > Arthropoda > Insecta > Lepidoptera > Noctuidae > Lacanobia > Lacanobia oleracea. Next base: position 17,796,058 of record OX493411.1, on the reverse strand, counting down.
TTGAATATTTTGACACCTGCGATCAACTTCGCTTTTTTGTTCTCCCATAAAGTAAATCTGCAAAAATGTTGGCCGATCATCTGTTGGCAGTAAACCAATCCTATGATAGATCTGTCCTTGGATTGTAAATGTAGTGAAAATTCCGGCCTCCAAACGACGATTTCCTTATTTTGTTCAAAAAACGCCGTGATTCATTACTGTCGTACAAATGTAAGGATTTTAGAGGTTTCTCTGGCTCACCAAGGGATGGCAATGAAATTTTCCTACCAGAACAACACATTCCCGGACCACACGTTTTACGGTTAAAGTTATTTACTTCTCAAAAGAATTCCAAATTCACTTAAAGAGAAAACATAAACCGGTTTATAAAAATGTTCTTTGCCAGTTAGCGTAGATAAGAAACAAAAGCAAGTATACGTCTTAAAACTAACATTCCAACAATACTTCGACTTAACACATACTGTTTTTGCATTACAAATACAAAATAAACAGATCAACAGAAGGTAGTTATGTTCCCAACCTAACGCTGAGGTAGAGTCTAGACATGGTCTAGACGCTGACTGCGATTAGGCGTACGTGACAGGATGTGTGGCGCGACCTGCGTGTGGGCCGACTACCAGGCCACGATATATTAGAATTAAGATAGGCTAAGTTAGTCTTACATGAACTTCTGTAAAGCTCGGGTCGTAATAAAATCTTACTTCCACGCAAACACCGTTTCATTTGCGCTCCCGAAATCTAACTGGCGCAGCCTGTAGGATTGCCGCAAACGGTTTCCTCCGCGAAAAGTCAAGTGCGAAAACCTGTGAAATACATTAAAACACGTGGACTGTGTTTCGCGAGTGGTTACTGATTACATATATAGTCGTCGTCCTTAAAATCAGTGAGGCGTTCTATATCGGGCAATCTTCGAACCAAATAAATAAGTTTAGATAACGCGCAAATTACGTGAGTGAGCAGAGATGGTGATAATATATCAAGCGGTTGGCATGTGAGTAACCTTCTACATCCTTCCTCATTCCTTACACTATTATTGTGATAGACGTAATTAGTATTTTAGTAGTTTAATTTAGTTTTAGAGAGAAAAGTAACATTAATTTCTGTCTATTTTTGCTAATTCTATGGTGTGAATTAACATATAAATTGAGCTTTATCTTTTAATTTTACAATTTAATTGCATCGTAAGTTTTAATTATATCTAAAATGAATCAAGGTCAAATACCTTTAACTGCGACGGCGGCCGGGGCGACCCCTTCGGTTCGTTCTGAAACACCGTTTCCGATGCAATCGTCAGACTCTTTAATAACTCACGATGTTTTAAAATTAATTCCCGAATTTAGTGGTGAAACTAATATACTTAGTTTATTTTTTCGGAAGTGTGAATATGTTATCGGAAAATATCAAGGGACTTCAGGGCGAAACGAATTTTTAATGCAGAATATTACAAGTAAATTAAAGGGTAAGGCAGCGGCTCTTTTAAGTGAAAGAGGTGACCTTGAAACTTATTCTGAGTTTAAATTTTTGATGATCCAACATTTTGGTGATCCGAGGAGTGAAGAATGCGTAGCAATTGAGCTGGAAACCCTAAAAATCAAATCAAATGAGTCATATTTAGATTTTTGCAGCCGTATACAAGATATTCGTGCCATATTAATATCTAAGGTTAATCAGAACGGTTCCGCTACGTTAAGAGAAGCTAAGAAAGTGATTTACAATAATACTTCGCTTAACGTTTTTCTGTACAATTTACCAGAACATATGGTACGGATTGTTCGAATTAAAAACCCTAGTACACTGGAAGAAGCCTTACAATTTGTCCTTGAAGAGGTTAATTTTCAGGAACAATATAATTTACGTAGTAAAATGTTACAACACCGACCACAAGGTCATCAGTCATTGCCATCATCTGAAAAAGGCGTTATTTTAAGTTCAAACAATCCGAGACCTCCCTTTACAGCACCTCAATTGCAACATTTGCAACATAATTACTACAGGCCTCCTACAAATCAAACTCAATTTAAATTCTGTATACCTAACCAAGTTTTTGTACGTCCAAATATCCAACCAATCAACAAATAGGTTTTCGACCGCAATTACCGCAACTTGGGAATAAACAACCTCAACAATTCGGTAATAGACCTCAAGCAGCACCATTCGGTTATAGACCCCAAGCAGCACAATTCGGTTATGGACTTCAAGCAGCACCATTCGGTTATAGGCCTCAAGTAGGACAATTCGGCTATGGAGCTCCACAACCTTCGGGCTACCATCCCCCTAACAATTTATCTGGTGATCGTGACGTGACAATGAGAACTGCACAACACCTGTTAAGCAACCACAAAGTTTTCCTATAAACGAGCTTTATACTAGTAATGAACAGTACTATTACGACCCCAATTACAATGATAATGGTATATGTTATCTAGGATACTGTGACTATGACTATACAAATATGTACATTAATAATGATTGCGTGGATCAGAACCCAAATGCTGAAATTCCTAAAGCTATTGAAAAGATTGATGATTCGCATTCAACTGAAAATAAAGTAGACTCAAAAGATGCCCCAAATTTTCAAATAAATTTGACCTGTGTTCGCCCGAAATGATAGAACTTAAGTTTGACGCTAATCTTAAACATCCTTATATAACCATTCCCGACATAAACGGTAAATTTATGTTGGATACAGAAAGCACTAGATCTTTCATAAGCCCTAGAAAAGTTGACGAATATTTCCCACAATCAAAATTCTACGAACCATTTACAGTTACAAGTACACATGCTACTAGTGAACATAATGAAGTAGCTAACATTCCCCTTTTTTCAATTTTTAAGGTAAACGGTTATCATAAACTTTATATTTATGATGTGGACAACAGATATGACGGATTGATTGGAATGGATCTTATGTCTCAACTTAATGCTAGTATATGTTTCAAGAATAGAATTTTAAAGATAAACGATATTAATATTCCTATAATTTATAACACTGATCATGAACTTAAACTTGAACCTCGCACAGAACAAAAAGTGAAGCTACCCGTAAATATGAAAGATGGCTATGCCATACTAGATTACACGCAATTTCACGAAAGTGTTAGAATGCCAGCTGCAATTGTAAAGTGTGAAAATTATCTTGCCTCCACTATAATTCAGAATGCAACTGACTTTGAAGTAAGGCTAACTATAACTGCTCCTTTCAAAGTTACCAACTTCTCTGAAGAGTGTATAGTAAATAACACAACTGGGTTAACTGACATTGACATTGACTCGTTACTGACAGCCAACTTACAAAAATTAAGACTTGATCATCTTAACCAAGAAGAGAATGAACTTATTAGTAAATTATGCTACGAGTATAAGGACATATTTTACTGTGAAGACCTGCCTTTAACTTTTACAAATCAAGTGAAGCATCACATACGGACTACTAATGAAGATCCAATCTATATTAAACCTTATAGGCAAGGTCCAGCACGCGTGTGCATGGGGTTGGGGTGCATGGGGTCTGTTACCATCTTAAGACCCAAGCCAACCTCACCTGCTAGCGGTGCACCTGCTGTCCAACGGACGAGGCTCTGGCGAACCTGGTTTCCCTCTCGTAGGGTTGTGGGGGTCAGAAGGCTGGTCGCCCCACGTAAAACCAACTTCAGTCAAATATTAAAATGGACAAGAAGTTGAAAACGGGTACTCGGGCTAGGGCGTCGCCGCATAACGACGCGCAGGCACATCGCCCTAAACCTGCGATAAGTGGGCTAGGGCTACCGTGTCGAGTACGGGCACGGCTAAAGAGGATAGTACCCAAAAAGAAGTTCCGCTTTGCCACCTGGAACATTGGCTCCCTAACCGGATGTTGCCGAGAACTCGCGGACGTACTTGCGAAGCGTCGGGTCCAGTGCGCCTTCCTTCAGGAGACGCGCTGGAAGGGAAATAAGTCACGTGACATCGGGCAGGGCTACCGGCTAGTGTACACCGGATCACCAACGGGCAGGGGCGGAGTGGCCGTGGTGCTGTCTAAGGACCTTCAGGATGGACTCCTTGAAGTAGACCGATGCAGCGACCGGTTGATGCAAGTTAGGGTGCTGATCGAAGGGTCGGTAACGAACCTAATCAGCGCCTATGCTCCTCAAACTGGTTGCTGTGAGTCTGAAAAGGAGGCCTTCTGGGATGATTTCGAGGACGTAATACGCGCTATTCCGAATTCCGAAGGTGTTTTGGTTGGGGGGGATCTCAACGGTCACGTAGGTCAGTTTGCTGGAGAGTACGGACGTGTTCACGGTGGTTTTGGATATGGCCAGCTAAATGCAGAGGGAGTCAGTATACTCAGCACCTGCGCTTTGTCTGACCTAGCCATCGCGAACACGTTCTTTCAGAAGAAGCCCCAGCATCTTATTACGTACCGTAGTGGTGCTTACTCAACCCAAATAGATTACCTGCTGGTGCGACGGTGCCACATTGGCAAGGTTACCAACTGCAAAGTCATCCCAGGTGAAAGCCTAACGGCTCAACACCGCCTCCTTGTCCTGGACTTTGCGGTTGTACCGAAAAAGAAAGTGACCGAAAAACGCAAACCCCGCACTAAGTGGTGGTTGCTTGATGGTCCTAGGCAGTCGGACTTCATCGCGGAGGTCGAGCATCTCGAGATCAGTGCTCCGCATGAGTCCGCTCAAGAGATCTGGAGTAGGATCCATTCAGCAATCACCGATGCGGGTAAGCGCGTCCTTGGCACTTCTCGTGGTGGCCGCACCATAGAAAAGGAGACGTGGTGGTGGGATGACGTGGTGCAGGAGGCGACTCGGAAGAAGGTTTTATTTAAACAGTGGCAAGGGTCCAACTCACCGGATGACAGGGAGGCATATGGAGCGGCTAAGTGCGCTTGCAAAAAAGCTGTAGCCAGAGCCCGCAGCAAAAGTCTGGCGCCCTTGTACGACAAGCTGGAAACTGCGGAGGGGCAAAAGCTTATTTTTAAGCTGGCGCGTGCCCGGGAGAAAGCTACACGGGACATTAGCAAATGTCTCTGTGTAAGGGACGCCCAGGGTAAGCTGCTCTACGATGCCCCCTCTGTTAAGGAGAAATGGTGTACATACTTCGCGGAGGTGTCTAACAAACAGCATCCCCATAACCTTCCTCCCGAACCGCCTCCTAACCTTGGACTTATTTCCCCTATTTCCCCCGACGAAACCCGCATTGCTCTTCGCCACATGAAGAACTGGAAAGCGGTCGGGCCTGACAATGTGCCAATTGAAGTGTGGAAGGCGATGGGCCCACATGGCGTGGACCTTCTGACGGATCTTTTTAACCGCATCCTGATCACCAAGGAAATAAATATTTCAAATATTTTTTTTTTTTTTGTCTCTGAGTGTCAATATGGCTTCCGGGCGGGTAACAGCACCATGGACGCAGTATTCGCCTTTCGGAATCTGGCTGAGGCTTACAGAGAGAGAAGGAGAGCTTTGCATATGGCCTTTTTAGACCTGCAGAAGGCCTTCGACTGTATACCTCGGCAGTCCATCTGGTGGGCACTGCGCTTCAAGGGCGTTCCCGAGGCCTATATTGACATTATCAGAGACATGTACCGCGATTCCGTGTCCTCTGTCCAGACCGCTGTAGGCGAATCGAATGGCTTCCCAATATCTGTTGGCGTTCACCAAGGCTCGGCTCTTAGTCCGTTCTTGTTTAACGTAGTGCTCGATGTAGTTACGGCAAACATCCAAGATAAGCCCCCATGGCTAATGATGTATGCCGATGACATCGCCCTCGTTAATCAGAACAAAGCCCATCTTGAGCGCAAAGTCAACATTTGGAAGGACACGCTTGAAAACGGTGGTCTGAGACTAAATGTGGCGAAGACTGAGTACATGTCCTGTGGCGGCACGGATTCAAATAGGTTCATCCGAATAGGTTCGGACCTGTTCAGAAAGTCCGATACGTTCAGGTACCTTGGATCCGTGCTGCACGAGTCTGGCAACGTGGACGACGATGTCCACGCACGTATAGGCTTGGGCGAAGTGGCGCGAGGTAACGGGCGTTGTATGCGACCGCAAAATGCCTCCGAAGCTCAAGGGGCAGATATATAAATGCATCATACGGCCTGTCCTACTGTACGGCGGTGAATGTTGGCCAGCACTAAGCAGACACACCCAGGAGCTTCGCGTCACGGAGATGAAGATGCTGAGGTGGATGAGTGGCGTAACGCGATCCGATCGCATACGCAACTCTTTCATCAGAGGTAGTCTTGGTGTCCGTGACGTGGGGGAAAAACTGCAAGAGTGTCGTCTGCGATGGTATGGCCACATCATGCGCCGCCCTATAGAGTACGTTGGTCGGGGATGCATGAATATGGCTGTTCTTGGGGCTAGGTCCCGTGGTCGCCCTCGCAAGCGCTGGTTGGACGTCGTTAAGTCCGACATGAGAGCCAATGGCCTAACTGAGAAGGATGTTCAAGATCGGGCAAAGTGGAGGAAGCTAAGTAGGAAGGCGGACCCTGGCAATAGCCGGGATTAACACCAGGTAGAAGAAGAAGAAGGCAAGCTCCAGCACAGGCTGAAGAAATCAAACGTCAGGTCGAAAAGCTTCTCAAGGACAATGTGATCTGAGAATCATATTCGCCCTGGAGTGCACCTGTTCATTTGGTACCAAAAAAGGCAGATGCTTCCGGTCAGGTAAAATATAGAATGGTAATAGACTACCGCCGACTTAACGACATAACGATCGATGACAAGTACCCACTTCCCAATATATGCGACTTATTTGACAAACTTGGCAAAAGTAATTACTTCACCACATTAGATTTAGCATCCGGATATCACCAAGTCGAAGTTTCTGACAGTGAGAAAACAGCCTTTTCTACACAGAATGGACATTACGAATTCCTCCGTATGCCATTTGGCCTCAAAACAGCTCCGGCAACCTTTCAAAGGACTCTCGATAATGTCTTGAGAGGCTTACAGGGTATACATTGCCTGGTTTATTTGGATGATATACTAATATATTCAAATGGCATAGTAGAGCATATCCAAAAATTACGTTCTGTCTTCGATAGACTTCGTCAAACTAACCTGAAGGTTCAGTTAGACAAATCCGAATTTTTACGCAAGGAAGTGCAGTACTTAGGACACACGTTGACTCAAAATGGACTACGACCAAACAACGACAAAATACAAGCAGTTCTTAAATATCCCTTACCACGGACACAGACTGAAATCAAACGATTCTTAGGTTTTGTGGGTTATTACAGACGGTTTATTAAAGACTTCTCCAAAATCACACAGCCATTGACAGCCTGCTTGAAAAAGGGTAAAAGGGTAGTCGTGGATCAAAATTATACCGAAGCTTTTGAAAAATGTAAGGAACTCCTGATAAACGCACCAATATTGCAATATCCGGACATGAATAAACTATTTCTATTAACGACCGACGTCTCTGAAGTCGCAATTGGCGCGGTTTTGTCACAGGGCCCTATAGGTAGTGACAAACCAATAGCATATGCCAGTCGGACCTTGACAGATACAGAAAAGAAGTACAGTACTATTGAACGCGAGTTATTGGCAATCATTTGGGCCACAAAACACTTCAGACCTTATTTATACGGACATAAATTTGATATTTACACTGATCATAGACCGTTAGTCTGGCTGTATCAACTTAAGGAACCTAATAGCAAGTTAACGCGTTGGCGCTTTTTTTTTTTTTTTTTAGGATGGGAAATCATCAAATGACTTCTCCCGCTCTGGGTACAGCAGGAGGGAGTGTCAGACTCTTACTGACTAAAACCCATCCGTGTTTCTCCTAGTGCCCTTTGCGTTCCTGGGTACGGTGCCTCTTTCGAACGAAGTCCGCAGCCCCAGCAGGCACTGGCCCTAGTGGGCCCCGTCTTCTGTGCTGACATGTCCTTGAGGCGCGTTGGGATCGCAGCGCGCCGCCGACCTGGGCCTGGTTCTGATCAGACGGCGAGCCACCCAATGCTCGCCGTCCGAACGCGTTGGCGCTTACGGTTACAAGAATACGATTTTAATGTCATATATAAAAATGGTAAACAGAATGTCACGGCAGTTGCGCTGTCTCGAATCCAACTTAAAGCACTAGGAGAAGCCAACGTTTCTGACGATATTTCGATGATTGTTAATATAGACGAAAAAGAAAGCAGACTTCAAAATTATTTAGAAGACGTGATTACACTAAATTCTGATGACTCAAGAACTATTTCAATTTCTGACTCTGAAAGAACCGCGACAGCTAGCCCAATGACTATTAATTTAGATTCCGATACAGACTTGGAACAATCACCCAATAATTATCCTATACCGACTGAACCTTCTAGTATACAAACAGATTACTCAGCCGAAGATCTCGAATCTCATGGAATACCGATATTGAAGGAAGCAATAGATACCAAGCCTAACCAAATACTAGTTTTTAGCTGGTTTCGTAATGAGCTCCACGTAAAAGATATGTCTAGGGACAAACAAAAAGTGTTAGAAGTATTTTGCCTCTTCATAATCAAGATCATATTAAAAAATTCTTAAAAGAAAACGTAAAACCGAAAATTAAATATTTCATATATTTTGAGAATCTGGAACATAGAAAAGACTTTAGTAATATTATAGTTTCACTATTTAAGAAAGATATGGTTAATTTCTACGAATGTACCGAGCGCGTTATTTACGTCGAAGATGAACAGGAACAGAAAGCTATTGTGATTAAGTTACACGAAGGCAAGACATGTCATCGCGGCATTACAGAAACTGTTAAAAGAATCCGTCGTTATTATCATTGGCCAAATTTATCCGAAACCGTTTCCGCCCTAATTAATTCATGTGATCGCTGTAAAACCTCTAAGTATGACAGAAAACCAATTAAACCTATACTGCAGCTCACACAAACCCAGAACACACCCTTTCAGGAAATATTTATAGATCTGTTTAGTATAGAATCAAAATACTATTTAACTGTAATCGATGCCTTTAGCAAATTAGGACAACTTATAGAAATTGCATCTCGCTCTACACCCGAAGTGGTCAGAGCACTAATGAAATACTTTTCTTTTTACGGCGTACCACAGAAAATAAGTTCTGATCCGGGAACCGAATTCAATAATGAATTACTAAGAGAACTGACGGACTTACATAAAATTAAACTACACATAGGTACACCCAATAATCCCAATTCATAGAGCGGTTTCACTCTACAATTATAGAAATATATCGATTAGCGAAATATGAAAAGAAATTTACAGACGCAGCATCAGTTATGACCTACGCCGTTATGGCTTACAATAACACTATCCACAGTACCACTGATTTAACACCATTCGAAGCTGCGTTTGGTCATACGGAATTAAATTCTACTTTTAACTCTGAATTCGATAAAGCATACAATCAGCAACTAATTAGGGACCATAAGAAAAGAACACGGGCAATTTCTGAAAAGGTAAAGAGTCATAAGGAAAGAATTATAGCCAAGCGGGGAGGTGAATCTAGACCAGCCTTAGAAATAGGCCAACCGATCTTCACTAAAGCCGTAAATAAAAGACAAGCTAAAGATAAACCTAGGTTTCAAAAGGCCATGGTTACAGGTCAGATAGAACGTAACATCGTACCGATAAAAGTCAAAAATAGAGATACTAAAGTTCCAGTTAAAAATGTAAAACGCCCTCCACAGGTGGTGTTTGATCCTGGTGACATGGACAACGACCAGTTGGGCTCTCCCAAGCCAGGCCCTTCAAGTGGTAAAGATTAACCAAAACCCTGGGATTCTGCCGGTGAAATTAGGTCAAGCATTTATACAATATGATAAATGGTCTATTGTGAAAATAATCAATCTCCAATGCATTGGTACTGATCTTTCTTTTAATATTAAAAAATACTCCGAATTTAGTCAAATGTCACACCCAAACAAATCGTATGCAGATGAGTTCAGGAGTCTTAAAATACAAGTGTACATTAAAAATGAGACTCTAGAAAAATTACAGCAATTAATTCCATCTAAAAGATTCAAACGTGGTATTGTAAACCCTCTAGGGTCTATCATCAAAATTATAACAGGTAATCTTGACCATGAAGATGCAGTTAGATATGACGATCTAATCAGTAGTATTCAGACTCAGGAACAAGCAATATCTAACAAATTTACGATGATATCTAAAATGTTGGATCATTTTCTGAACTCTACCGAAATAATCAATGAAAATACAAAAATAATAGAGGCACGCATTAAATTACTTGAAAGTCTTGTAACTAACCTCACTACGAAAGATAATCATTCAATTTATATGACCTATGTCTTTGGATTACTTAACCAATTTATTGTAAATTTTAGAACATCATCTGCCTAGCCTTTTCCCAACTACATTGGGGTCGGCTTCCAGTCAAACCGGATTCAGCTGAATACCAGTGTTTTACGTGGAGCGGCTGCCTACCAGACCTCCACAACCCATTAACTGGGTTACACGGTACATCTTGGCAAGACTGGAGTCAGATTTACTGGCTTCTGACAATCCGTAACGACTGCCAAAGATCTACAAATGACAGCCGGGACCAACAGCTTAACGTGCTTTCCGAGGCACGAAGGAAACTCGTTATGTTAAGATGGTAACCCATCCACAGACCAACCTTGGCAAGCGTTGCTTAACCTTCAAGATCGATCCGTGCGGCTGTTTTTATTTAGCCACGAGCTCCTCAATGTAATTTAAATTGTAAATTTTAGAACACTCTATATAAAACTCAGTGAACTTGAAACGATCATTGCATTCAGTAAATTATCAGTTTTACATAAGGCCGTAATGGATCCTAATGAACTGTTGAAAGTGTTAAAATATATAAGCCAATATGATAACCTAATGTACCCTGTAAATGAACGAAATTTAATTAATATAGAAGAATCATTATCTGTAAAAGCTTACATTAAGAATGAAGAAGTAACATTTGTAATCGAAGTTCCACTAATTTATAATGCAACTTATAGTTACTATAAACTGTATTCCATTCCTATGTCAGATGATTCCTTAAATCTTACCTTTGTTGTGATTCCTGAATTCCCTTACCTACTAGTAGAAGGGTCAAAGTATCGTCCAACTGATCAACCGTGTCAAGAGATAACAGCTAAAGAATACCTCTGCTCTGAAGATAAACTAATCCGACATGTGGAAGAAACGTGCATTGAACAACTAATGAAATACCACGACAATCCGTCACGCTGTTCCCCACGTAAGATACTATCTGAGTTCCTGAAACTTCAAAGAATTGGTCCCAATAGTTGGATAGTGTATTCAAAACACAACCAAGTCATATCACAGACTTGTAATAATGATGAAACAAAGGAACGCATACGAGGAACATACTTGCTAACTATAAGAGGAGAATGTGATGTCTTTATCTAGATAATATCCAAATCCATGGACGGCGCTCTTACTCACTACAAACAGATTATACGCCTGTTCCCCTATTAAACTTACCCGACTTGAGAGGTCTAACCCTCGACGCAGCAAGGACCGAACCTATGGATCTGAAGGGAGTAAACCTGGACGACATACGCCAACTGAATTATATTTTGAAGAATAGTGCTAATAACGTGAAAAGTGAAATCACAAGTGAAAGTGTTAGTGTCGCCCTTTATGTCTTATACGCGGTTGTCGTTTTATTGTCAGTAGCTATAATTATATATAAGTATTCAGATGTAATAAGAAAATTGTGCAAAGAGCGAGATCATCGTCTGAGGGCTATTGAAGATAATCCCGCTCAACCTGAGGACAGTCAAGTTAATCAAAGACCTATACTATTAGTGTAATTAACTTTGCAATTTTTAGATTATGATTTTCATAAAGGAATAGTTTGATAATTTTATTATTTCATAAGCGATAAATTGTAACTTTCTAATTTGTAATTACACAAAGTTCTCGGAAAACCCCTGTTTTTCCGATAACTTTGGTCTAAGGGGGGAGGAGTTATGTTCCCAACCTAACGCTGAGGTAGAGTCTAGACATGGTCTAGACGCTGACTGCGATTAGGCGTACGTGACAGGATGTGTGGCGCGACCTGCGTGTGGGCCACCAGGCCACGATGTATTAGAATTAAGATAGGCTAAGTTAGTCTTACATGAACTTCTGTAAAGCTCGGGTCGTAATAAAATCTTACTTCCACGCAAACACCGTTTCATTTGCGCTCCCGAAATCTAACTAGGTAGGTTACAAATAAACAGCAAAACAGCAAAAGTATTGAGCGATGAGGGTAGGGTGCAATTCAATAGTTGATGCGTGTTTACTAAGTTCTACAACACAGTGCAGAACATGAGCGATTTAATAAATTGTTTGATTGATTGTTTAATTGTTTGATTTTATTTGTTTGTATGGTTTTTGTTTTACGTATTGTTATGTATAGAAACCGTGCATTTTTCTAGGATATAAAAAGTAGCCTATGTCATACTCAGACACCTAAACTACCACTATGCAAAGAACCAATTCAAACCCGTACTCTGTAAAAAGTAAAACAGATTTATCCCACGGGAACCGTACTTTTTTCCACGATGCAAAAAGTAAAGTAAATAGTTGTTAAAGTAAGTAGTAACTTCTTACTATACATAAAATCATGTTAATGCCCTGCTAGTCTATTCTGTAAATAACCATTTCGATATCGAGCTTCACCTGAGTGACAAACCTCACAAAGTGAGCTTTATTACACACAACATAAAGGTCTTAAGTTTGACGCGATTTGATACTCACCTCGGATTTCGCTGTCAAGACACGACAAGTTCCAGTGTCCGGAGATCCTTCAGTGGCGACGATTAAGTGATTACACGCGTGTAAATTTTATGTTGCGACCAAAAAACTCTAAAGGTGCGGTGTAAAGTTACATAACGGACTCAAAATGGCGGTTGGAAAGATCGGTGCGTTTGACCTAACGAAAGACAATTGGGACACGTATGTGGATCGATTAGATCAATACTTTATTGCCAACAGTATAAAAAGTGAATTAAAAGTCGCAACTTTAATTACGGTCGTTGGTAATAGTGCATATGAGTTAATGGTTAATTTATGCACACCCGTTAAACCATCCACAAAGACTTATTCGGAGTTAATAGCGGTAATGAAAGGACACTTGAACCCCAAACCGTGTATGCTCGCTGAGAGGTTCAAATTTCGGCAACGGATTCAAAAGCCTGGTGAAAATATCGCGACGTTCTTCTCGGAGTTTAAAAGACTGAGTAAAGATTGTTCTTTTACGGCGGACAGTTTAAAAGAAAATATGAGAGATCAATTTGTGTGCGGCTTAGTAAACGATGACATTCGGCAGAAGTTGTTTACTGAAGACGACAGCATCAGTATCGACCGGGCGTATAAGCTGGCCTTATCGATGGAGGCGGCTGAGACAAACGCGGCAATAGTGGAAGACGGTACGAGAAGAAGGACCGGCGGCAGTGCAGCGGATGCGGAGTCCATACCCGTTCATAAGATCGGGCATGACGGCGGCGGAGGAAGGCGCGGGGCGTTGGGAGGCGGCGGCGGCGGCGGCTATCGGCCGGCCGCGAGGCGAAACACTCGCTCGACGCGTGACTCACGACGATCCGGCGGCGGCGGTCCAAGTACCATAGGCGGAGCGGGTTACAACTTACTGCGAGCGGGCACTAAAAATGAGGAATGCAAAGTCTGTGGAGGCAAACACAATTCGAATACGTGTAAATTCAAACTGTATGTGTGTAGAATTTGTACCCAGGAGGGACATTTGAAGAGGATGTGTCCGAAGTTGACCAAGAATAATTTCTTAAATAACATACAAGAAAACGGGCATGGCAGCAACGACAGGTGTGGCGCTTACTCGACGGGGAGCGACAGTGACGAGGTAATAGTACCTATTAATCGCTTATCACTTGGACAGTGTAAACCTATTATGATTTCTGTAAGTGTGCACGGTTGTGACTTAAAAATGGAATGTGACACGGGGAGTGCAATCTCGTGCATTAATTACCAATTATATCAGAAAAAGTCTTCCAGTTTAAGTATTAAACCCACTAAGTTAGTTTTAAGATATTACACGGGTGAACTAGTTAGGCCTGCAGGTGTTATTAAACCCGTTGTTAAATATAATAATACTGAAAAGATATTGGATTTATATGTTATTGACAATGGAAATACCGTTTTAATAGGTAGACAGTGGTTAGCGGAGCTAAATATATTGGTGTCGACTATGCATTATAATAAAGTCAAGAATAATCGGAATTTGGATTTTAATTTCTCGGAATTCAGTTCCAGATACCGTGAGGTGTTTGCGGATGGCCTGGGGTAGTTCACGGGAGGACAAGTGAGCATCCACGTGCGCGAGGGGGTGCGGCCGATGTTCCTGCGCGCGCGCCCGTTGGCGTACGCGCTGCAGGAGCCGGTTGAGCGCGCACTGGAACAGCTGGTACGCGACGACATCCTCACTCCCGTCCACCACTCAGACTAGGCAACACCAATCGTGCCAGTAGTCAAGAAAGATGGTACCATTAGAGTCTGTGCCGATTTTAAACTAACCTTGAACAAAGTGTTAGAAGTCGACCGTTATCCATTACCTAAGGTAGATCTTTTGTCTCGGTTGCACGGAGGCGAAAGATTTAGTAAAATCGATTTGTCACAGGCATACGCTCAGTTTGAACTGGATGATACTAGGAGATACGCGGTAATTAACACACATAAGGGGCTTTTCATGTATAAACGATTAGTGTATGGGCTGTCGTCGAGCCCAGAAATATTTCAACGATGTTTAGAACAATTGTTTGCAGATATACCCCACGTAGGAGTTTTTTTAGATGATATTATTATAACAGGAAAGGACACACCCCAACACTTAAGTAGCCTACATAAAGTTTTTGAACGCCTGAAGTCGAGTGGCTTGAAAGTAAAAAAAGAAAAATGTTCTTTCTTTGTGGAATCGCTCGAATATTTAGGGTATGTAATAAGTAAGGAAGGTGTTCACACGTGCAAAGATAAAGTGGAAGCAATTGTTAAAACTCCGATACCGAGGAACGTATCGGAGTTGAAAGCTTTTATTGGGATGGTCATGTATTATGGAAAGTTTATAAAAAATGTAAGTACGATCCTTACACCATTGTATAATTTGTTGCGTGCCGGGGTGAAGTACGTATGGAGCGATGCTTGTGAGGTAGCCTTTGCTCGGGTTAAGCGAGCACTGAGCACGAGTGAAGTGCTTGTTCTTTACTCCCTGGAGCTACCGCTTGTGCTGACGACAGACGCTAGCGCCACGGGGATAGGCGCCGTCATCTCGCACATCACGCCGGAAGGCGAAAGCCCAATTGCATACGCGTCACGCACACTTACCTGCGCGGAGAGATCGTATGCTCAAATGGACAGGGAGGCATTAGCGATTATATACGGTGTTAAAAAATTCCATCAGTACTTGTACGGTAGGAAGTTTACTTTAAGAACAGACCACAAACCCTTAACATACATTTTCGGGAATAAAGTAGGCATTCCGGTTATGGCAGCATCCAGGTTACAAAGGTGGGAAATAATATTAACCGGTTATTCGTATGATATAGAATATGTTGCGTCTGCTAAAAACTGTGCCGACGCATTGTCGCGACTGTCTCAACCAACAGATAAGAATAAAATCGGGCGTGAATATACCTATTTAAATTTTGCAGAAAGTTTTTTGCCGGTGACGAATGATGATGTACGTCTAGCAACTGCGCGGGATCAGGTGCTTAGTAGAGTGATGGTGAGCGTACAGTCAGGGTGGCCGTCGCATTGCACAGACGAACTGATGAAACCGTACTTTAATAGGCGACACGAATTATATGTGGAACGGGGTTGTATTATGTGGGGCTATAGAATTGTTGTACCACCGACGCTTCGGGACACAATACTAAAAGAGCTTCATGTTAGCCATATGGGCATAGTTAAGACCAAGTCGATGGCACGAAGTTTTGTGTGGTGGCCCAATATAGACGCAGACATCGAATCGACATGCCGCTCTTGCGAAACATGTGCGAGGGAAGCAGCTGCGCCGCCGCAGGCTGCACCACGTAGTTGGCCGTATTTAGCCCAGCCGTGGAGTAGATTACATGTAGACTTTTTAGGCCCATACCAGGGAAAAACGTTTTTCGTAGTTATAGATTCCAGTACAAAGTAGATTGTAATTTTTGAAATTAATAAAACAAATGCTTCGGCAGTCATTAAGGTTATGAGGTCATTATTTGCGCGATTTGGTTTGCCTTTGGAGGTTGTATCCGACCAGGGCCCACCATTTACTAGTACGGAGTTAGGAGAATTCTTAAAATTGAACGGTATTAAGCAGTCGTATTCCCCAGTATATCATCCAGCTTCAAACGGGGCAGCAGAAAATGCCGTCAAATTGTGTAAGCGAACAATAAAAAAGGCAGTCCGAGAGGCAGTAGACATCGACACAGCTTTACAGACATACCTACTAGCGTATAGAAATAGTATTCAAAGCACTACAGGGGAAAGTCCCGCCATGCTGTTGCAACGTAGGCCGTTGCGTTCCCGGTTAGACCTTTTGCGCGCAGACCGCGCGCGTCAGGACCGGGTGGAAGGAGTGCAGCGTCAGCAGTCAACGAGTTCGGGCACTGAACCATTGCAACACACCGTTGGTGATACGATATGGGCCAGGAACTACGGTAGCAAAGACAAGTGGTTAAAAGGAACGGTAGTAAACCAACAAGGTTCACGTAGTTATATAGTAAACAGCGATGATGGTCGACTTCTCACACGGCATAGCGATCAAATTAGGCATAGAACTCGACGTTCAAGTAGAATGTACCCAGACGTAAGGTCCGAGGGACAAGTCAGTGGGGATGTCGTTGAACCGCAACAGCAACAGCTGTCTCCAAGTATATCAGAGCCAAGGGTTCGTGAGGGGACGAGTAAGGGCGAAGTCGGGGGCGACGGCCCATTAGTGAGTGACGCGGTGGATACAGTAGTCACTAAGACCTCACCAACCCGTAAGGCACCATCGTCCCCACCAGTCGGCAGTAAATCATCGCCGACGGCCGCGACCGTTCCGGATTCCGTGAACCGTCCCATCCGTAATCGCAAGAAACCGGTTAGATATGGATTTGAGTTCGATTAGATGTAAGAATATATTGTTATTATTATTATAGTACATAGAGTAAAAGTCTAGTTATAATAAGGTTAAGTTAGTGTGTTAGTTAATGTTAACGTTTTGTTTTGTATCTTCCTATATTAGTTATATACTAGAAGTTTAAGTGTGGAGGTGTGATGTAGGTAATTCTGTATTTTATATTCATAGCAATAAGTGGGTATGTACAACTTTGCATG
The DNA here is from genome assembly GCA_950371165.1 of Lacanobia oleracea. Lineage (NCBI taxonomy): Eukaryota > Metazoa > Arthropoda > Insecta > Lepidoptera > Noctuidae > Lacanobia > Lacanobia oleracea. Next base: position 17,778,771 of record OX493411.1, on the reverse strand, counting down.
TGTGAGCCAGTCTCTCAATAAATCTGTTACGCGATTGACGTGGTTTTACTGCCGCCGATTCCCCGGGGTTCCAGTGTCCGGAGATCCTTCAGATGTGTTACAAAAAAGGTCTTTTTTCAGCTGCTCTCTACTCTGTTGTTTCTGGCCAATGGAAGTTATCAAAAAATTTTGGGTAAAAATGTAAATACTTTTCTGTCTCAAGCCTCCATATTACGCAGCCTACATCTTATTGTGAATGTATTATACCATCCTACGATAGTAAAGAAATACATTCGATTTCCACAAAATGCAGCTGAAAGACAAGCATTATAAGAACAGTAAGTTTGTTTAAAATCTGCTTTTAGATTCTTCTTATATTATAGGTAGCCTAGTAATAGATCACCACTTTTAGAGCACCCTCTCTGAGAAGTATGTATGGGCTATTGTGCTAACGGTGATCTTCACATGTTAGGTATATTAACTAACTGGTCCCCTTCTCAAGTAGGTAAACTAGAATGAAAATGATTTTTGTAAGCCGTTATTTAGGTGTATGTACTTGCACTTATTTAAAACACTATTTTAGGATTTATGAAAAATTTAACATACCAGGTGTCATAGGATGTATAGATGGCACATTGGTAGCTATGATAAGACCTAAGGAGAATGAAGAAAGATATTTCTGTCGCAAAGGGTATCATGCAAGAAATGTTCTCTTGGTAAGTTCAGTCAAAGAAATGAATACTTGATTTTTCATTTGGTTATCAAACAGTAGGTACAGTACCCGGCGATAAATATTGCACATCGACCTTTGGAAACAGGCAATCGGCTAATTTCAATGTCGGCTTCGTTATCTCTGACGCACGAAATACAAACAGTCCGGAATCTATTAGGAGCTGTTAAAAGAACAATATTTATCGCCGGGTACTGTATAACAAATTGGTGCATTAAAAAAAAAAATATCATCTTTGTTATTAATATTATGATACCAGCAAAAAATACCAATTTGTGATTTTACTTTAAATGCAAGTATAATCCATGTCTAACTATTGAATTGTCTGTATGTATTTATTTACTTTGATTGCAGATTATAGATGCAGATTTAAATATTATACATGTGGATGCTTCATATGGTGGAGCATCTCATGATAGTTTTGTATTTAATAATCCCGAAATTAAACGCCATTTAAAGAAGTGTCTAACGCCGGTGAAGTTGTATATTTATTAGGTAAATATATTGGGCATTGTTATTAATTCTGTATATTTCTTAAGATGATGGTTTGAAGAAAACTGGTTAAAAACTGGGCTAGACACAGCCAATAAAATACACTCTTTGGCAAATCAATTGTCATTGTAGAACAGTGTAACATCAAAAGATCTACAGAGAAATTTCTGGACCCGCAGACACGACGCTTGTTCAATCAGATTTAACAGATATTTGAAGTGTTGTACAGCTAATAATATGACCCTAAACCCCAATATATGCTTCCATATCCGCTTCACCAGAAAAAAAAAACATTTCCATCTACTACTACCTACTCATTGTGTAGCACTTCGTTGGCAAAGGTAAGAGAAATACGAGATCTAGGGATTCTGGTCGACTTAGTTTCGAACCACATATCAATGACATCGTAAAAAAATCAGCGCAGATGATGCTGGGATTTGTAAAACGAAACACAAAGGGCTTCCACCGCCCTAAGACTAAAATAGTTTTGTACAATACCTTGGTACGTAGTCGGTTAGAATACGGCAGTATAGCTTGGAACCCGCTTTACGCAGTCCATTCGCAAAGAATTGAAAGCATTCAAAGAGCTTTCACCAAACATCTTGGATTTATATCTAGGGAAATTAGCCATCGCTGCCCGTACGAACAGCGTCTACACTTCTTCAAAATAAAAACACTGCGTGACCGTCGGCGTTCGCGTGTCTTAATTTTTCTTAATAAAATAGCAAACGGGTTTGTAAAGTGCAGCGATTTAGTAGAAAGTATTCATTATTCAGTCCCTTCATAACTTCCTAGACATCCCATCACAAGACTCCTCCGTGTTCCTTTCCGTAAATCCAACCTTGGCCTCAACGCACCTCTACTCCGAATGTTCAAAACTCACAACAGTATATGCAAGACACCAGACACCGATTTACACGGTGTCTCACTCCATAAATTTAGATTTGCAGTCTCGGAGGTACGGGAGAGACAAAGTTACAGTTATTGTAATTATAGTCAATCTTTTATGTACAATTTTTATATACTTTTTTGTTTTATCTGTGTTCTGATTTGTATGTTTATGTTTTAATATTTTACTTTAGATACCTACTAATTTTATTTTATTTTTATTTTAGACACTAATAATTTGTTGTACATAATGGTGTAAGCTGTGTATACTCGTACCTATAATAGGCATGCATACCAGAACTTATATTTTAATACTTGTTTCTAGCATATAGTTGTGTATGTATTGCTGTTGGTATACCAAATAATAAAAATAAATAAACATCATCTTGCTAGAACTGTTAGTGTTTTAGTAACAACCACCCTACTATGTAAACAATCTTTTGAACCCTTGCACCATATGTTACATACTCAGATATTACTTATAAGATTTGGTAAGATTTAAGATGAATCATTTTTTTTTTTTTTTTTATTTATTTCATCTTATAGAGCTATCCTTACAGGTTTTTTAACCTAATGCGATAGTCTACGTACTATTAACTTAAATATATTATACTTAAATCTATTTTAACTTAATACCTAATACATTTTGCACACAGTTATGCTATACAATAAATTATTATTACTCTAATCTACAGTAAAACACAAAACAAACAATAGTCTCTTTGCGAATTCACTAAAAGGACATATGTAAATGTCTACTTCGACATGGAGTCTATTAATGACCCGGATAGCTCGGGTTAGAGGAGCCTTGGCCAGTAGGTTGGTTTTAGCGAGCGGCACGGCCAGCAGTGGCGGTCGCAGCCGCCTCCATACGTAGCGGTCCGGTACACACAAGTTCAAGCGCTGTAGCACTCCTGGATTATGGTCAATGCCACGGAGTATTTTGACTAAGTACGTAACAAGTGCGAATTCCCGCCGCACCCTCAATTGGTTGTACCCGACCATACCTAGTACAAACAGAGTGGGGTACATTAACGGGTAAAATGGATATACCCCATAAAGTTTTTTATACAAGTAGCGCGTAAACTTGTTCTGAACGCGCTCCAACATAGCAGAATACTTAGCTCATGTGGGGCCCATATGATCGCACTATGTTCCAGATGACTCCTGACTAGTGCGTCATACAGGACCCTGACTGTTGCAATGTTAGTGAAGTGTTGCGTCTGCCTCAGCACAAAGCCCAAGTTTCTGAACGCCCTTTTGCAGATCTCCGTTATGTGTTCGCGAAACTGTAGCTCAGAACTTAAGGAAACCCCTAAATCCCGTACTTGTGTGACTCTTTGCATAGGCTGCGCATCCATCACATACTCATGAAGTAGAGGTGCCCGTGCGCGTGTGAAACTTATCACCGAGCACTTCGATACATTGAAATAGAGCTTGTTCTCGTGACTCCATTCCACTATCCTATCTATGTCCTCCTGCAAGCGCTTACAATCGGCCTCACTCTTAACCTCTAGCAGCAACTTTAGGTCATCTGCAAATAATAAACAACATCAGGTAGATCATTTACCATTATGATGAATTCGAGTGGCCCCAAGTTGCTACCTTGACTCACACCAGACCAAGTGTAATATGGGTCAGATTCGGTCCCATTATAGTCCACGTACTGCTGTCTATCCTGCATATAGCTGGCGAAGAAGTGCAATAGATGTGGTGTGCAGCCGATTCTTGCGAGCTTCGCTAATAAGATATCATTGTCGACAGTATCGAAAGCTTTTTTAAAATCAAAATAAGCAGCATCAACTTGCACATCAGCATCTACCGCCAGCACCACCTGCGCCATAAAGTTCAGCAGATTGGTGGCAGTGCTGCGCGCCGGCCGGAACCCATGCTGCGCGTCCGAAAACTGTCCGCGCACCTGCTGCTGCATGCAGCGCTGAATAGCGGACTCAAAAACCTTGGCCGGCGTCGACAGCACGGCCACCGGTCTAAAACCAGCTATGTCCGATCCCGCTTTACCTTTGGGTACAGGAATGACCCGCGTGATCTTCCATTGGGTGGGGAAGGTCGCCGAAAGAAGACACAAATTAAAAATATAAAGCAGCGGTTCTGCAAGCACCCTACCACAATCTCTAAAAAGAAATGCCGGTATACCGTCTGGGCCCGCTGAACGCTTCGGTTTCAGGCGCTCAGGTGCACCTCTGACGTCATCCAGACACAGTGCATCCAGTTGTACCCGCGCACTGCTCCCCGCCGCCGCCGCCACCGCCTCTTGAGCGTTCAACCGCGGCGGTTGATCACTGTACACTGATTCGAAAAACTTCGCGAACTGTTTAGCACATTCGTCATCGGATAAACGTTTACCATCTTTTATAATAGTGTTCTTGCTTGCCGCCCCTTTCTTTGATCGTATGTATTTCCAGAATGACTTAGGATCTTTAGCAAACTGACACTGGATTTTGCGTTGAAGCAGTTTGTGAGCTATTTCTATGGATTTTTTAATAAGCGCTCTGCATTTTGAATAGGTATACGTCATAATCCCTACTTAATTTAGTTGTTTTAAATATCTTGTGAAGTCTAGCTTTTGTTTTTAAACCTATTATTATTTCGCTCGTATACCATTCCGGATAAATGTACCGCAATTTCGGACTTAGTTTTTTCCTGGGAACACATTCATCCAAGATGTTGTTAAGAGTACTGTAAAATAAATCCAATATTGCTTCTAAATCTTTCATTTCATACATACTTCTCCAATCAATCAACACTAACTTTGAGTACAACAATTGATAATCTGCTTTGTAAAAGTTCCAGTGCGGTCTCGTATTACGTGCACCTGTGGGCGCGAGAGCGGGGGAGGCAGCGGGGGCGGCGGCGGCGGCGGCGGGCACAGCCGCGCCCACGGGCGGCACGCGGACCGCGAGCGGCGGGTGATGCACGTCAACCGGCACGAGCGGCTCGTCCGCCGCTACTACCGACACCTCTTCGCTAAAACCTGAAGTTAAAACCAAATCCAGCTGCAAACATTATTATTTATTTATTTATTTATTAAAACTTTATGCACAAGTGAAACACTGTACAAAGGCGGACTTAATGCCATAGGCATTTTCTACCAGTCGACCTTAGGGTGGTGCAGAGACAGCATGGCAGGTGCAACATAGAGAGAGAGAGAGTTGTGTCCGGATGCAATCGCCATACATGCAGGTGTTTTTTCCGTTCGGTAGCTTGGATGGCCTTCAAGTCCTCATTTGTACATTAACCTCTTTGGGTTGTCTATTAGATTTCTTAGTTCTAACAGTCGTCCACCCCGATTCAGTATCTTCAATATTTGCCTTCATTACTTCATCCGCCGCTAGTTGGTTAGTAATGACCTTAGTGTTTTCCGCTAATACCGCAGACTTCGTGGCCCCACGTTTGTTTACATTTTTGACGTAGGTATTCTTAGAAGACATATTTGGTCGACTAACTACTTCTGCGAAAGTAGATGTAGAAATAGGAGGGTTGTCAGGTACCTCATGCATGACGCTGCTTCGGGTTTGCCTATCCTGCGGCAGCTTCTCCTCCACTTTTTCCTCGAGTACCCGCATGATCCGCACTATGTTGTCCAACTCCAATTTCGTTTGAGAAAATTGATCTAACAATAGTGTTATCGTTTTTGCCTGACTGTCCATGCGAGTTGCCATCTCTGACCTAAACTCTCTTAGTTCCTCAAGCAATACAGACTCATTATCCATGGTCGGTGAGAACTTAACCTGGCTCCCGCGCTGAATGTTTACGTTATTCATAGGTGTATTAGAAGTGATCTTGAAGTCCGGTGTATTTATTCGGACTGGAGTTTCACTGTTCCCCCTTTTAGGTTTTGAACAAATACATTCAGGGCATACCCAGTTCTTCTATGACATCGTATACGACTTAAACGTGTTTATGTTTATTTTTAGACACGCTAGGTCATACTTTTTCTTGCATTTGTCATTCGAGCATTCCATACAAATATTGCTATCTGCTATTGTAGTACCACAAGCTTCGCAACAATTAGGCATTTTATTGGCGTAACAGTTTCCAAGAAATCAAAATTCAAATGTCGGTAGTAACCGGCGGTGCGACAGAGATGAATTATTGGTTTTGCGCAGCCCGTTTCTTTCACCCGAGGTGAGGAGGGGTGTACCTCAGCGTCTCCGGACAGAGCGATGTCGCGCTCGCGAAAAATATTCACTAAATTAGTTCACACCACTTTAGTACTTGTTACACTTATTGTCAATACTCATCACGAGTCAATATTGCGTACATTAATTCACCAAAAATTAGGCAAATAAAAAAAAATAAAAATAAAAACACGTCCGCACTGCCCGCGCGAAATGCGAACAAAATCATGTTATAATTCAAATCGTTCAGTTTTAGTTTCTTTATTTTATTTGTAATTAGGATTTTTTTTTACTGATCTTATCTATTCTTGGGCAAAGGCTTCACCCATTCCTTCCACTTTCCGCGATGTTACGCCTCTTCCCGCCAATTAACGAGAAAGCCATCCAAGGCGTCCGCGGCGCCATCTCCTCCTCGGCCTGCCGCGACCCCGTCAGCTGTCTCAGGGCTCCAGTTTAGTCCAATTGCTGTACCTTACTTAATGCTACTTTATTCTCTTCAGGAGATTCGGGATATGCACAGCATCCATATTTAATGACACCAGTCGTAAATGCAGAAGAAAATTCTCCAGAGGCATATTACACAAAGCTTCACGCTACTGCACGTAATAGCGTTGAAAGGGCTATTGGTCTCCTGAAGGGGCGGTTCCGATGTATTTTGGTGCACAGAGAGCTACACTATCATCCAGACATGGTCGCCAAAATTAGTGGCATGTTGTGTATTACACAACCTACCTATGTAACCGGGCAGGAGTACCAGCACCTGTTCTATCCCCTGAAGACATGCTGAATGAAGCGAGCATGACAATTCAGCATGATATAGGACCGACAGAATTGGAAATGGGAAGAATCGCGCGGACAGACTTAATCAATAGATTATAGCAGTCAAGAGTGGTCTAATTACAATGTGTCTTATTATTAGTGTTCGCTAAATTTGGGTATTGACTATTTGAAATAAATTGTATTGTATTATTAATCATTTGTTTTATTGATGATGATGATTATACATTTAAATAAATACAAAACAATACAAAAAATGGATTAGTCAATAGACATTTCCAAGTTAATGAACTACCAGGGAAGCCACATGGTAGCAGTTGTCATTGCCATATTAGCGCTTGATTGCTTCCGCCAAAGCTTATAAGCCTTCTCCCATAGGCATGTCGATTCACTTTAAAAAATATCGATCTCCGATTCGATTCAAATTGAACATACTAGAATCGATTCTTGTATAAATCGAGCATTAAAAGATCGATTTTCGATTAATCGCGCCAATTTCAAACATGCCTAATTGCTTCATATAGATACAGGACATTATTGATGACCATTTAACGCAAATACAAGTAATTGGATAGAAGTATTATTAAATTAATAAACATAATATCACGCCTATATTCCTTCGAAAGAATAGGTAGAGGTGGGGATTGAACCCAGGATCTTTTGCTCAGCAGTAGTGCTTGCGACCACTAAACTAATGTGGCAGTTTAAATTCCTAGTCTCGCTTAAGCACTCGTAAGTCAGTCATTAAATTAATCTATACTAATATATGTATAATCTATACTAATACATAAAGCTGAAGAGTTTGTTTGTTTGTTTACTTGAATGCGCTGATCTCAGGAACTACTGGTCCGATTTGAAAAATTCTTTCAGTATTAGATAGCCCATTTATTGAGAAAGGCTATAGGCTATATATCATCACGCTATGACAAATAAGAGCGGAACAGTAACGAAAATTGTGACGGAGACGAAGTTGCGTGGGTCGACTAGTTAAATTATAAGTTTATAAAAATAAAATGAAATGTTTTTTAAACGCAAGTATCGCCACCTTGGAAGCGCTCATAAATACTCTATGATGCGTTCAAATTATTGACCAAGTACTACCAGTTGCTTTTGCGTCCGACAACAGCAAAAAAATAAAAAACTAAATACCAGTTGAGGAATATTATCGCTAGTGATTTGAATTGATCGGTCCGATTCGGGAGGTTTATGAATCGATTCATTGAATCGTAGTAGGGTTCAAAATCGATCTGAAAAATCGATTATATAACTCTAAATAATTGATTCTTTGATTAATCGATTTCAAATCGACATGCCTATTCTCCCATAGCTTTAGTAGTCTCCAGCAGCAAATTATCCCTCTCACTGTTGCGTTCCGTTTGCAAGCATTCGGCTATCTAAATCCAAACGCTGCTGCTCTATCTGCAAAAATTTATCAGCCATGCCTATTAAGTTGCTACGTCGCTGAGATGGTGGTGACGACTGGGCACTTCTTCTTGTGGCTTGCAAAGTCCTGCGACGCGGTCGTCTTGGACCTAAAAAAAAACAAACCAAGTTTCAGCAAGTAAATGGTTTACCGTTATCTTAGGCGTCACCAACCAAACCTACACGTGGTGCTCCCCGCCACTTAACAAACAAGTACGGCAAAGCCACATTTACTTAAAAGCACCGCAACTGATGTAGTTCTTGCACTGAATAAAAATAATGACTGTCAAAAAACCCGACCGCTGAAAACAACTAAAAAGTTCTAAACAAGTCCCTTGAAGTGTATGTTTGCTCCCTAACAGTGCATAACGTAGTAAGTACGCTCCTTTAGAATATAAGTATAATTTTAAGCTAAGTAAGCAGTTTACTCCAATGCGCATTGTAATATATATTCCATATAGTCAGTAATTAAAGTACGTTCAATCGAGCTGTTTGTCTGATTTAAAAGACCATAGAACCCCCAACATTTCATGGCGACCCTGCCATAAGGTCTGCCAAGGGGCAGAGCCAGCAAAGTTTAGTTGCGTGACTTTCAAAATGTGTAACTCCAAAATAGAAAAGGACGAGGTGTTCTTAAATCAAAATGCGGCTGGTGGAAACAATGACGCCCTACTGAAGGACATCGGAGGACACATGGAGCGGCTGAGCACGATCACTCTTCTGCTATCATATCTTTCCTGGTAATATACTTTTTCCTGAAGTACTGCCGAAGCTGCCATCGTCAATGGATACAAGAAGAAATCGGATTCAACGCATAAGGTCATCCCTACGTGGAAGGTACACCTGTTAACTCATTAGTCAAACATCGAAGTCAAGTTAATACTACAAATAACTCAGTGATTTTCATACATTCTCATACCCATTTGTTTTATAACACAAAAACTTAAACGACATAAAATAGTGCACGAAGACTCAGTGAATATGATACCTCGCGGCTAAAACTGCAACGTGTGAAATTCTTGTGTGCCGTTTCGCAATAATTATGTTAACATGATACTTTTGTTTTTTCCATTAGGAAATATGGCCTTATATTAAGTAATATTTTATAATGATTAATATTTTATTAGAAAAATATAATGACCTGGTAGATATTAGAAAATACTTAATTAAGAAGGGACAGACTAGGTATAAAGGTCAAGTTATTGAGACGAAGTTAGGTGAGGCAAAAAATATTTTTAGTGAATGTGAACAAACACTATTAGTTTTAGAAAAAAGCAAGGATGCGAAATTAGTTGCAACGGCATTGGATATTTTTCAGAAGATTAGGATAAGTTTTGAGGAAATAAATGGTTTGTGTACTTTCCCAGAAATAATTTCTGAAAAAATGGAGTTAGACCTTAACGTGGCGTGTAGTTTGCTTCCAGCAATGGACAGTAGTGAGGGGACAACTAAACGCTTGATAGATTCGATCGAAATGTATGGATATATGCTGGACGAGAAAGGTTACACACTACTTATTATATTTGTCATTAAAAGCAGATTGTCCGAAAATGCCAAGTTACGCATTACAGTTAAATTATAAGACCATTCAAGACCTAATCAAAGATATGAGATAATATATGTGATATGACCATTCAAGACCTAATCAATAGATGGCTCTATTGACCCAAAAAATCCTTTACGGCCATACAGGCACGTGTGTTAAATATACAACAGGGTTTAAATAGTATCGACGAGTATGGCACAGAAGTTAAAAAGCTGTTTACTGAACTAACTTTATCTCATCTGCCTAGCCTTTTCCCAACTGTATTGGGGTCGGCTTCCAGTCAAACCGGATTCAGCTGAATACCAGTGTTTTACGTGGAGCGGCTGCCTACCAGACCTCCACAACCCATTAACTGGGTAACACGGTACTTCTTGGCAAGACTGGTGTCAGATTTATGGCTTCTGACAATCCGTAACGACTGCCAAAGATCTACAAATGACAGCCGGGACCAACGGCTTAACGTGCTTTCCGAGGCACGGAGGAAACTCGGTATATTAAGATGGTCACCCATCCACAGACCAACCTTGGCAAGCGTAGCTTAACCTTAAAGATCAACCCGTGCGGCTGTTATTATTTAGCCACGAGCTCCTCTGAACTAACTTTATCTCAGTCAAATGGTAATTATAACGCATTTGAAGTTTTAAAACCATTGAATGAAAAGCTTGCCATAAAACGGTTTTCAGACGGACTACGCAGTTCAAAATTGGGTACGATCATCTCCGCTAGGAACTACAGCAGCCTAAAGGATGCAGTCCAAGCTACTAAAGATGAAGATACAGCAGGCCAGTCATCGCCAGGTAATGTCTTACATGCATTTAGATATGAACGAGGTTTTAATAATTCAAGACGACAAGGTCGCCGTCAAATCAATGCTAATCGTGGTTAATATAATAACAGTTATAGTCGTGGTCAATATGGTAATTATTATAATCAAAGAAATACATGGCGTGGAAATTTCAGAGGGTATCACGGAAATAGGTATAACAACGGAAATAGGAATAACTATCGTGTATCATCAAATTATAATAGGGGTCAAAGAAGTTCTAGGAGTTCAAGATATTTTAGAAATAATAACCGAAATGTATGTTTAGCGGATCAGAACGAAGACAAAAGCAAAGCATAAGTGACAATAAAGATAAAAAGGAATCAGAAAACAGTTTTTTCGTTTTTAAACATTGCGTTTTATCAAATTTAGGTAATGTAAAATATGTAGTTTTTTACGTTAATAACATTAAATACTTCTGGTTTGTTGATACAGGCGCTTCCTTGTCAATTATTAAAAGTGAAGCGTTACCAAGAAACGTTATCGTTAGAAAAGATGAAACTTTGATAAATGGAATCGGTGGACAAAAGCGTTCTCGAGATTTAGTGGATTTAAAGTTAGAGTATAACAGTGAAATATTTCAGCATTCGTTTATAATTTTTGAGTCGTTACCATTAAAAGCAGATGGAATTATAGGGTTAGATTTTCTGAATAAGTATCAAGCAAATATTAACTTAAGTACTAATACTTTAACACTGTATTATCATGGGAAAGAATATTATTTAAATTTCGTAGATGAACGTATTAGGAGAAGTAATAATCTGATTGTACCAGCTCGTTCTGAGTCGATTCATTTTATACACGTAGATAAAAATGTGAATGATGATGTTACTGTCTGTGGACGTGAGTTAGCGAAGGATGTATATCTGACGAATACGATAGCCACGGTAAAAAACAACAGGATCCCTATAAAGATTCTTAACATTAGTGAGAATGATATAAACTTACCAAGTTTTATTCGTAGTACGCAATCTTTGAGTGATTATAATATTTGTCAATTTAGTAACAATAATATCGACGTTAAAAAGAGTTCAAAAACTATTATCACAGGTCAAATTAGATTATTTAAATGACGAAGAGAGAAGGTCAATTGAAGCGATTTGCGCAAAATATTCTGATATTTTTTACATAGATGGAGATAATTAACTACTACAAATATTTATGAGCAATCCATTATCGTAAAACAAAATTCAACTCCTGTATATGTTAAGCCATATAGGTTACCGTAATCGTTAAAACCAGAAATAGCAAAACAGATTAATAAAATGATAGAAGATGATATAATAGAAGAATCCAACAGTGAATGGTCAAGTCCAATATTATTAGTACTCAAAAAGAGTAGAGATGGAACTGATAATAAATGGCGATTAGTAGTAGACTACAGAAATCTAAATGAGACGGTTTGTGATGATTAGTTCCCCTTACCAAACATAAATGAAATTTTAGATTCTTTTTCTGGAGCTGTATATTTCACTCATCTTGACCTTCAGCAAGGTTATTATCAAGTGACCCTAGAGCCTAATAGTCGTAAATTAACTGCTTTTACTACTAATACAGGTCAGTATCAAATGAAACGTTTGCCTATGGGTCTCAAAATAAGTCCGAGCGCATTTAGTCGTATGATGTCAGTAGCAATGTCTGGTTTTACTTACGAAAAATGATTAGTATATCAGGATGATCTCATTATATTCGGTAGAAATGTACAAATTCACAATCAAAACTTAATAAATATAATGGAAAGGTTAAGAAAAGTTAATTTAAAATTAAATCCTCAGAAATGCGAATTTCTAAGGAAAGAAATTCTTTATCTAGGCCATGTTGTTTCAGACAAAGGTGTTTTACCAGATCCCTAAAAAACAAACGTACTGAAAAATTATCCTATACCCAAAACAGCAGATGAAGTTAAGCGTTTCGAAGCCTTTTGTAGCTATTACCGTAAATTTATAAAAGGTTTTTCAGACATAGCTTTGCCATTAAATAAAATATCTAGGAAACATGAACCTTTTATTTGGACTGATGAATGTAAACATGCCTTTGGGTATCTAAAAAACGCATTAATTTCGTCTACAATATCCAGATTTTACAGAAAACAACGAATTCACAAACAGATGCTTCAGACACTGCAGTTGGTGCCGTGCTGTGCAATAAAGATCTCAGACCAAGAGCGTACGCAAGTAGACCTTTGAATAAAGCGGAAAAGAATTACCCTACAATACAGAAAGAGCTTCTAGCAATAGTTTGGTCAGTAAAATATTTTAGACCGTATTTATATGGTTTATCTTTTTGGCATGAGAGATCCTTCAAGTAGACTTCTTAAATTCCGTTTGACATTAGAAGATTGTAAATTTAAAATTATTTATGTACGCGTAAAAGAAAATGTTGTAGCAGATGCATTGTCTAGAATATATATAAGATTGGACGAACTTAAGAATATTCAAGCGCAAGTGGTTGCTGTGATGACTAGGGCACAAAAGCGAAAGGTTGATGATGAATTAAGTAAAAATAAGGATGACGTAGAGAAGGCGGATCCTTATAAATCTCCTGACTATTGGTTTGGCCAATAGTTAACCGAAAACCCAAGAAAGCCGTGCGACTCGGTCGAAATGATAAATGATTTTATTGAAGGTGGCGAATTAAATAGATTGAGAGACGACGATATGATACCACAAAGCTTTGGGTGTATTTTTAAGGATCCAATGTGAAAACCATACAGATACATGGAGCTATTGGTTACCATATTGGTGTTTCAGTTTCAATAACACAGTTCATTCAAAAACAAATTACACGCCTTACGAACTTGTTTTTGGTAAACTTTGTCAAATACCTAGTAGAATTTCAGAGTCTCTAGAACCATTGTACAATAGTGATAACTATCCAATGCAGTTGAAATATCGCTTACAATTAGCCCATGCCGAGGCAAAAAATAATTTATTGTCTAATAAATATAAACGCAAGGAATTGTACGACAAATCAGTAAAACCCATAGTATATAAGGAAAATGATTTAATATTGTTAAAAAATGAAACGGGTCGTAAACTAGATGCTATTTTCGAAGGACCCTTTAGAGTAAAAAAAGATTTAGGTTGTAATGTTAGGATACATAGGAATAATAAGATAGATTTAGTTCATAAGAATAGGACAAGACCGTACTTCCAATAAAAAATAGATGTAGTATTTTTTTTTTGGTATAGTGCATAAAAAATTAAGACAATTGTTAACTTAAATATTTAGAAGTTTAGATATAAAGATAAGAGAAAACAAATAATAGTTACATTCATTGCAATGTTGTAAGAATATATTATGATCATTATTGTAGTTGTTGAGTAGACAAGTATAATGTAATGTTATAAGAAGAGTTAGTTAGTACTTATTTAGATTAAAAAAAAACTCATTTTATTCGTTTTTTTTGTTTATTTCCCTCGCCCAAAGAGGTGAAGTGTATGTATGCTCCCTAACAGTGCATAAGGTAGTAAGTACGCTCCTTTAGAATATAAGTATAATTTTAAGCTAAGTAAGCAGTTTACTCCAATGCGCATTGTAATAATATATTCCATATAGTCAGTAATTAAAGTACGTTCAATCGAGCTGTTTGTCTGATTTAAAAGACCATAGAACCCCCAACATTTCACGCCTTTCAAGCAGTCTGATATAATAGGTGGCATCAGATCAGTGATTGAACTGCACCAGACTGCTTGAAATGCGACTAATTTAATTTTTTTATTTCCTACATTTTAGTGAGTTAAATTTTTGGAATAGTCTCCTTGAGCCATTTATCTTAATACCCCACTCAATAGGTTTTGAAAATTAAAAAATTTTTAAAGTCACAATATGGCGCCAAAAATCGGACATTTTGTATTTTTGTTTATTTTGATGTACCCGCTGTCACTCTTAAGACCACATAAAAATACGACAAGCCGTTTAGGCTCCAGGGTGTGCCAAAGAACAAAACATACATACACTCGAAAAACATAACCCTTCTTCTTTCGCAGTCGGGTAATAAGGTACACAAAAGAAAGCAGCCTGCACATGGTGCACCCTGCTAATTAGCAAACTCTTGCAGCCGCTTTACATCAGTCGAACCTCTACTTGTTTCCATTGTATGTTGCGTTAATTACGTAGACTGTCGTTGATGATTGTGAGCTCTGTTGTTTCCAGATAGCAGTCCATGGGTATGGTGACAAGGTAACTTCCTTGTAGAACATTAAAGTATTTTCTGCCGCAGGCTAACTGTACTTTGGTCGGTTGGGGCAATGATAAGACGTAGTGTTGATCGTCCAGTTTTTCAACTGCTTGTTTGGAGAGTGAAATCTTGGTGAATTGGCAGGTGTCTTCTAGACCTTGGTTGATGATGAGTTCCTGGATACAGTCGGGCTTCGTCCGGATTTGATGGCTTATCTTCTTTTCACAGAGATGGATGCTACTGTACTTCGGGCATTCAGCCTCTATGTACACGAATGATTTCTCGTTTGTTGCTATATAGGGAGAGGACGGAATAAGGGCAAGTTGTTTTTTATTAGGCACAATGGATAGTCTGTATAAATCATAAAGGTCTTTAGAGACTATGGGAAAGCTGTATATTATTACTATCCTCTTCTCAATAAAGTAGGAACCTGGTTTTATAAGATTATAATATTCCCGTAATTCTAAGTTTAAGACTTGATCTTGATTGTATATTGATTTCAACTTATCTATCATAGATCTTAGCACTTCTATATCTATCATGGAATGATGAGTGCTGGACGCACGTATGAAAGCCATTATATTTTCTAACCTAATTATCTCTAACATTAAATCTTCAACGTTATTGGTTATGATTCCTAGAATTTGGGCAAACTTTGCAAATTTTATTAAGCTATAATCTGTGTATGCGGTTTTCTCTAGTAGTAGTTCTAACGTTGCATTAACCTTTTCCTGATTTCTTGTTATTTGGTCTAGAATAGTGCCATGTTGGGACATCCATTCTTTACTTAAGCTGATATGATTGTTGAATTCTGAAACTATTTTATTTTCGTTGTTTTGTAAAGTTCTAATAGCCTCGTCATATTTCAAGTCTAAGTTGCCAGTGACACTTTTTATCACTGACCCAAGGCCATCTACAAGACCTCTTTGACTCTCACGGGTTCCAGGGATTTTACCTTACTAAGTTTGTTAGTAAGGTAGTAATCTGGTAAGTTTAATTCTGAAAGTCTTTAGTTGCGTCTGTACGGAATTTACTTTATCTTCTATGTCGGTTAATTGTATGTACTGTATGAATGAGTGGTAATGTGTGGTTAGTCTGGTCGGTCCTAATCTGTACGGTAACAATCCTGGTCCATCGGCTAAGCTCTCAAGTCTTATCTCTTGGGGGTGAGTCACTTGGATTGTCAGTAGTAGCAGGATCCTGTAACAATTTGGTTGCTTTAGGAACACGTTTCAGCCGTGCTTTGGCTATCGGACCGCGTTTTTTCGAGGTATATATGTGTATAGGCAGATCGGCGAGTACCGTGTCCTGCGTATAACGTGGTGCAGCCTTCTGGCGACTGGCAAAGGGGTTTTTAATGAAAACTTGTTGCTGAGGGGCATATTCTACTTCGGGCTCGCGATTTTTATTCCTGTTACTAATTAGGGCTGTACGACTTGCAAGAGATGAGTCATTAATTATTTCGTAAACCTGTTTCATTTGTTGCCTATGGTTTTGCGCGTATTGTTGTAGGATATGTTCAGTCAGGTCTATGTCGGTTGGGTCTCTAGGGTCGAAATGTCCGGTCATTAAATCAAACGGTATGCACTTTGTAAAACTATGGATGGAACTGTTATATGCTATGATGGCGTATGGCATAAGGTTAATTATAGGTTCGTCTTTATTTTGCAATTTTAGGATTCTAATGTGTTCCAATAAGGTTGAGTGAAAACGTTCGATGTTGCCATTGTCATTTGGACTATGAGGTAGAATTTTATGGTGGGCGATCTTATGAAGGCGTACGAATTCTGAGAAAAGTTGGTTCGTAAACTCAGTACCGTTATCGGTGATGATAGTCAAAGGTAGTCCATGATGGGTACAAAAACGTAATAGTGCTTGTATAATGCTAATGGCGGTACCGTCTCGCAGATGATACGCTTGGGCGTACTTCGTGAATACATCTATAAAGGTTACGTATTTTTCATTTTGAACGGTAAAAAGGTCCATGTGAACAATTTCAAGTGGTTTGGTGGCTGGAGGTACTATATTGAATTGGGGTCTTATTGGATTTCTGTCATATTTAGCTTGACCACAGATGGTACACTCGTTAATGAATTTGGTGATTTGTTCTTTCATCTTTGGCCAGTAATATTTTCGTGAGAGGGCTAAATGACATTCGTTTATACCGCGGTGATTCGTTTTACCATCGTGATAATGTCGAATAATGTCTTGTTGTCGGAGGTATTCTTTAACGTTCTCGAGTTCTGTCTTAGCTAATACTAGGTTAAGTGAGGAACTTCTAAATTTGTCTTGTATAATGGGTATTACTGAGTACATGGCTAAAGGTGGATTAATCAAGATAGCTGTTTTGACTTTCGGGTTTACGTATTCCTTGACAGCATTAATAATGTCGCTTTCGAGATTGGATTCTGAAATTTGGATTGCAATTCGAGTATGATTTTCGAATGGTTTGGTTACTGCTGGTCGGCGTTTTATGTCACCAACTATAGTAAAGTACATTTGTCTATGAAACTTATTGAGAGGTTCGTCTGTAATGGGGATTTCTAGAATCGGATGTTCATTACTAGTATGTACGGTTTCGGTCGATGAGTTTGTTGGTGGAGGCGGTGCCTCCGATGGGTTGTTGATCATAGATTCGAGGTCGTTATTACTTTCTGTCAGTGAGTCATTATCAGTTTTTGAGGTATCTACTGGTGGTGTTGAAGCCTCTGTTGGGTTGTTGATCATTGATTGCAGATTCTTTATATTTTCGATCAATGAGTTAATTTCCTCTATTTCTTCATTATGGATTTCTACACGAGAAAGTGCATCAGCATTAGTATTGAATTTTCCTTTTTTGTACACTACAGTAAAGTCATATTCACTTAGTCTGAGTCGCCATCTGGTCAGTCGTGAATTGGGTTCTTTTAAGCTCATCATCCATTGCAAGGGTTTGTGGTCAGTCAGTACTTTAAATTTTCTACCGAAGAGATAAGAATATTTTGTGGCCCAGACTATGGCAAGCAATTCCTTCTCGATGGTACTATAATTTAGCTCACTTTCGTTAAGTGTGCGAGAAGCGTAGCAAACGGGTTTGTCAGAACCTATCGGTCCCTGGGATAACACTGCTCCGATAGCGAAATTTGAAGAATCTGTTGAACTCTTTTTTGAAATCCGGGTATTGTAGTATGGGGTCATTTGTAAGTAGTGTCTTGCAAGTTTCAAATGCATTGATATATTCTGAACTGAGGGTTATTTTACTGCCCTTCTTTAAGCATTGGGTAAGTGGTTTGGTTATGCGTGCAAAATCGGGGATAAAATTTCGGTAGCAACCGAGAAGGCCTAGAAATTGTTTGATCTCCTTGGTCTTTGGAATCGGGTATTTTTGAATTGCGGAGATTTTGTCGGGGTTTGGCTTGACGCCGTCTTGACTAATAATATGTCCTAAGTATGCGGTCTCGAGTTTCAGAAATTCGGATTTATCCATTTGGATTTTGAAGTTGGATTCTTTAAGTCTTTGGAAAACTTTTTCCAAGTTATCCATATGCTCTTGCAGAGAGGTACTATAGACTATTATGTCGTCCAAATAGACAAGACATATGTTATTTTGAAGGCCTCTGAGAACATTCTTTGGAAAGTTGATGGTGAATTCTTGAGTCCCATGGGCATTCGAAGGAACTCGAAATGGCCGTGTTCTACATTAAATGCGGTTTTAGAAATGTCTTGGGAGTCCATCTCGACCTAGTAGAATCCACTTGCCAAATCTAAGGTCGTAAAATATTGGCTCTTTCCTAACTTGTCAAGAACGTCATTGATGTTTGGAATGGGGTATTTGTCGTCAATGGTTTTCTCGTTCAATTTCCGAAAGTCTACCACGATACGCCATTTCTGTTTTCCAGAAGCGTCTATCTTTTTAGGCACAACCCAGATGGGTGAGCTCCAGGCTGAGTCGGAGGGCCTAATAATACCCTGAGCTAACATTTTGGTAATCTGATTCCTTACTTCTTCGCGGTGGATGAAGGGGTATCGGTAACTTTTAGTATACACGGGGGTTTCGTCTGTGGTTCTTATACGATGCTTAATTTTATTGGTGAACGTCAAAGGCTCCCCGTCAATGTAAAATATGTCTGTGTATCGAGAACAGAGATTAGCTTTTTCCTCTTCATTGAGGTGATCTGTACGTAGACGTGATAATACATCTTTCGCACGTTTCGATTGCTTGCTTGGTGTGCAAGCCCGCCACACATTCCCAACCACTGCAACTCCTGAAAGCCAGAATCAACAGTGGCGACCACCAGAAAAACGCCGAGCCAATGAAACCCGACGAGTCCCGGAGAAACGATTCAACTGTCTTGGATCCTGCAACGAAATTAATCAGAAAAGTACAGCGGAGGAGTAGGAAAAAAAAAATATATATAATTTCCACTTCCCTCCGTATCAAGCAGGAGACAGAATAGAACTAGGCCAATAGGCACCAAGGGACAAATACAACTGGGTTAAGCCCAGTTGCCAAGCACCACGGATTATATTTTACCACTTAAACTAATGGGTCCTAAATTGTGAGCTACTTTTGATTCCAGTAATAGGTATGGCAAAATCGCTTGAACGCACGGAAATTTGTTCTGGTTTCAACAAGGTCCGTATAGTAAACTACCCCAGATGTAACCTTAATACTATCTAACATAATATTGCGTTCAGTTTGCCAAAGACTACACTCCCATAAGATGTGATGTGCGGATTGTTCGTATTCATGGTCAGCTGTAGAACATTGACATAAAGGCGAGGCCACAAGCTTAAAGGAAAATAATTTACTCTTAAAATTGCCATGACCTGTGAGAAATTGGGCAACACAGTGATCCACCTCCAGCCATGTCCTGTCCAGCCGCTCACGAACAGATGGAAAAAATTGGTGGAGGTGACGGCCTTTGATGGAATTTTCCCACCTACATTGCCACTCGGATAAAAGTTCCTCCCAGACATCAGTCTGGGGTTTTAGTAATCTAGAGATCTTAGCACGGCCGCGTTGCGGTAAGAACTCTGGGTCCGTAATCTTTCTAGCGTAGTAGTACATTGCAGCACGCCGCTGCACTTCTAGATCGACTGGGAGAACACCCGCCAGCACTGGTAAGGCTTCAGTACTAACCGTCCTATACGCCTTGCATAAGAATATCAAAGCCAAACGCTGGCTTTGAAGCAATTTACGTCGTACCGCACCTATGGTGGCCCTATCGGCCCAGACAGGTGCCCCGTAGCACATACAACCCAAGTAGGTAGCCCCATAAATAGTTTTTAAGGTTTGAAAAGATAGACCCCAAGTAGCTTTGGATATTCTCGTCAAGGCGTAGAAGTTCTTTTTTGCTTTCTCACCTACTGTTTTTATATGATCAATAAATGAAAAGTTATTTTCTAATAGCATACCGAGATAGCACACGGATTCTTTTCTTTTAACGGGTACGTTATTGAATTTAATACTAGGCCAGGATTTAAGGTTTCCTTTTAAAATAAGTTGATAGGTTTTATGCGGTGCAAAGGTCAGACGGTTTCGATCGCCCCACTGAGATATTAATCGAAGGCATGTGTCAGCCAAATTCTCAAGGCCAGCACGAGTACTTGCCTGAATGAGAAGCAAGCCATCGTCCGCGTAACCGGTTAATGAGCAGCCGCATGGGAGCGGAAGCGCGAGGAAATCATCGTAGCCAATATTCCAAACATATGGACCGATAACTGAGCCCTGAGGACATCCCATGGTTAGAGACTTAGTAATGGAATGATGTCCTAGTTTGAGTTTCACGGAACCGTTTAGAAAGTAAGAAAGAATCAGATTATAGATGTTTTTGTAACAACCACGGTTTTTCATTTTAAGTAGTAGCATCGGCCACCATGCGTTATCAAAAGCGCCAGAAATGTCGAGAAAGATTCCAACCACATATTTATGTTCCGATAAGTTAATAATTTTACGAACAGAGAGCACCGCGTCGACGGTGGACTTACCAATAGTGAAACCAAATTGATTATTATGAAATTTAGGTCCATTCGGTAGTAAGCGCGGAACGATTAGTCACTCTAAGAGTTTTCCCAAAGATGGAAGTAGGGTTATGGGCCGATAGGACTTAGGGTCATCCGGGGGCTTATCGCCACTCTTCGGAATAATGCGTATAAAGCCCTGTCGCCATATTCGAGGAAAAATACCTTCCGCAATGCATCGGTTATATACTGATAAGATCGCGTCTCCGGCTGTCTTACACGCTTCTATAATCATTCTATTAGATATTTTATCTTCACCGGATGATTTGTTAAGAGGTAGTTTCTTCACAACGTTTATGAATTCGTCAGTGGATGGAAGATCTGACTCCGGCGATTCAGGTGGCACCGTGGCCCACGCTCTGATCTGTTGGTGGTATTCATTATCATTTACTGATGAATCGTCTGGTATAAGGGATTCAAGCAGAGCATCAGTTGTTTCTTCAATGCCGGTTGTATGTTTATTGTTTACTTTAATGTTTTGAACGTACGCAAGGTCGACAGATCTATTAGCTTTGAACTCGTGGTACAAAGGAGACCACGGACCCTCCCTATCAAGTTTATCAATAATTTTCCGCAATAAATTACCCTTAGATTTTTCAACAGATGCTCTGTAGCGTGACTTGGCAACTCTAAAAGTACTTAAAGCAAGATTAAGGAGGTCCCCGGTAACCTTACGTTTTTTTAGCTTGTTAAGCTGTCTACGAGCTCTACGAAAGCTTCTACGTTGTTCAACAAGGTAGTCACTCCACCAATCACATCTACGAATATTGGTCATGGATGCGCGACCAATAGCAATGTCAGCACAGTAAGTGAAGGCGTCCGACATTATCTCAGCACTTTCCTCAGCTGACAGTCCGTCGCGAGTGAAGTCTTTGACATGACCAGAAAAAAGTGAGCCGAAGAATTCCCAATTCGCGCCCTTACTTTTATATCTAAAATTTCCAATTAAGTGTGACGAACCTTGAGTAAACATAGGAACAAACTCGTACACGATCAGGCGATGATCACTACAAGACGCGTCCGGAAGGACACGCCACCTATCCAAGCGTACGTCTGCACTAGAAAGTGTGACGTCAATACAAGATTCGCCCATTTGGCTACAAAAAGTAGGTGGTGCGTCTGGGGTGTTATGAATTGATAAATTCATCTCAGCAATAAAATCTTCAACCGCACAACGTCGTTCAGAATCAGTGGATCGAACTTTGCCATACCACAGGGAAGAAGATGCATTTACATCAGCACCTACTATAACTTTGCAGCCCGCGAGCGACCGCAAGACGTGACGGAGATTATGTATATGTGGAGTAACTGGGTCTGAGTATTGAAAGTAGCAGCTCACAACGTAAACCTTAAAGGTAGGCGATGATACTTCCGCCACGGCGCAATGAGGCGTCATGAGATTACTTATAGATGTTACAGTAAAGCCCGAAGAACGCGCTACATAAATTCCGGCCCGCGCCCTGCAGTCCAGCTGAACCACCCTGTGACGTAAGCGCGCGTTTTGGTATTGTTCCTGAATAAGCACTATGTCAAGATTATAATCCACAATCAATTTATCCAGCTCGGATGTCGCCACCCTATCGTTATGGAGATTTAATTGGACCCTGTTAAGCAGAAAAGATCCAGCCAACATTTTATTACTTTTGAGTAAATGCAGTTTAAAGTTGGGCAGATAATAAAAAAATCGTATGATACAGTACCTATTTGAAATTTAATAGTGTATTAGGCCATAACATATACATTATTTTGAAAGTAATATATAGTGTATTTTTATATGAAGAGTATTTATTATTCCTAAAAAACTACGCGTGGATCTTTTATGCAAAATAAAATATTACAATATAAGTATCGGTTTAATGTGTGGTTCATTTTAGAAGGAGAAGAAAATTAATATATGTACTAATATAAGAACAGTTTAATGACAAAAAATAATACAAATTGACCTTTGATGTAAAAAAATATAATAAAACAATGAATCGGCAATCACTGGTTGGTTTTCCAAATTATTTAAGTAGTATCGCTTTCCTCAGCTTTATACTCTATCTCAAAATCAGGTTCAGCACCAAATCCGTCAATATCGTCTTCTACATTATTGTCACCTCTCAGATTTTTGTAGAATGTGTGAGCATCACGTGGAATCAAATGCATAAGGCTTTTGATATCGCTCAATTTCGCAGCTGCTATTTATTGGTTTACCATTCGTCAAAGCATATTTATCATATCTCTGGAAATGAAGGGTTGTCTTCCACGTTGACGTTTTTTCAGATCCACCTCTTCATAATCATCCTCTAAACTTTTTCGCATAAACAAGGAAAACATTGCTTCCTTTTTTAATAAAATTTCTTTGGTTTTTTGCCAGGAAATTATTTCACCAGTAATAGGTGTTTTTCTATTGGTGATTGCTTTTTCAAGATTAGCTGATCCAAGAAAATCTTTGACTTCCATTCTGTGCACTTGAAGAGGTTTATTTTTTTTGCAGGTTCTCATTGTGTTCATATAATCTTCAGGTAGGTAAACTCTTTGTTGGTATTTCAGAGGACATTCTACTTTCCCGAAATCTGTGTCATTAGGCAAAAAACTGTGTCCAGACTCAAAATCTAATAAAAATTTGTTGTAATGTCGGGTGATCGTTTAAAAAAGCTTTAAGCATAAGGGTGAGCTTAATATTCCTATTTTGGCCGCCGCAGGAATCGCTCCACAAAATAAGATTAGTCACTCCTTCTTTCAATCTTTCCGACAGGTGCTTAATCATACAAGAAACTACTTCTTGGGAGCCTCACCAGCTTCACCTTTTTTTTTTTTTTTAAGGATGGGAAATCATCAAATGACTCCTCCCGCTTTGGGTGAAGCAGAAGGGAGTGTCAGACTCTTACTGACTAAAACCCATCCGCGTTTCTCCCAGTGCCCTTTGCGTTCCAGGGTACGGTGCCTCTTTCGAACGAAGTCCGCAACCCCAGCGCGGGCCCCGTCTTTTTTGCTGACAGCTCTTTGAGGCACGCGTGAAACACAGCGCGCCGTCCACCCGGGCTTGGTTCTGATCAGACGGCGAGCCACCCAATGCTCGCCGTCCGCAGGCTCGCGCTTACGGTGGCCGAAAATCGCCCTGCGACTCCCGACGCCCGGGGCGTCTTCTTCTGTTGCGGCGGCTGGGGCGTGAGGTTTCCCTTTCTCTCACACGTTCGGCTTCCTCCTTTGCTAGCATTACTGCTTTGCAGAAGGAGGTGACCGCTTCCCATGTCTCCTCGCTTCGGACCATAGCTTGAACCAGGGCCGGACGCGAGAGGTCGCCGCCGCCGATCGCCTCGGCGAGGACTCCCAGCTTCACCTTCTACCCAAATGTTACAGTGCCCTTGATTACTTCTTAAGTTTTTGAAATAAAGTGAGGTATCGATTATGCAAAAAGATCCAAACCGTATGGTATGAAACTTTTACAACAATTATTGAGACTTTTAAAAGTTTTAAAAAGATCCATGCGACATGAATCTTTTGAAAACTATAAATCTTATTAATGTCTGTGTCCAGGCAACGTGATACTTTTCTACATTTTTCAAAATTAGTAATTAGGAGATGGTATCTTTGACACAGTATAACTTTTGTTAGGTTAATGTGGTCAAAATGCCTGGATCTTTTGTGCATATATGAAACTTGATGAGTGCTTTATGGATATGTAGATAACTCGATTTTAGAAAAAGTGTTGGTTGGATCTTTTCTGCTTAACAGGGTCCAATTGTCCTATGGTTAAAATATCCATTATTAGTAGTTAGTGTTTAGGATTAATTGTTCGAGTTTCAGTTTGTAGGTAGTACACTCTTGAGATCCGCAGCGATGATCACACGGTTTTTTAAAGCGTTTGCACGCCACGCAAGTCGGTTTAAAATTTAAGTCGTCCTTATGCGGGCAATCATTTGTTTCGTGTGCCTCCGAACAATTGGCACAGGTCGGTTCCTTACTAGCGCAGTGTTTCTTAACGTGACCGAACTGTTGGCAATGCAAGCACCGAACTACTTCTACATCATCAATAAAACGGCAGGTAGCCCAATCAATAAATAACTTATCCTTGGTAGTCACTAAATGTTTACGTACCGCGGGTTCTATTTCAATGCCAATCCATTTCCGACCGTTATCTAAAGAGCGCCTACGAATAATTTTGGTAGACTTTATAAAGTCATCCTCTTTAATTTGCATCTCATCCTTAATATTTTGGCGGTAAAGCGCGTTTAGAAAAGCGCCATCATCCATTGATGATGGAACATACTTCACTAACACTCTAGGGCGTCTACCCTTTGGCTTTTCTAGTCGTAAACCAGCGGCCTTGATAGCATCCACAGATTCTAACTTTCTAAGTTGAATTTCATTAGCAACGCGTAGTACGACTCCAGATTTCGCGGTTTTTTTCACGCCTACAATTTGAAAACCGTCGTCACTGGGCTTAATTGCCTTCATGAGCGCTTGTTTTGTCGCGGACGAAGTGTTATAGTCAGCTGACCGGTCCGCGGTAGGGTATGCGACCACACAGGGTAACGGTGGTCGGGACTGCATAATTGCTGGAGCTACTTTTGGCAAACGTAGTTTCAACGAGTCCGCATATGAAATTTTACAGTTGTTATTGACAGGATCGGGATTGACAGCGTTATTCGACTTGATTTTATCTAATTCGCGTTCCGTATTGGCTAACTTCGTCTCGTTGCATGATGATTTTATGGCCAGCATAGAAACAATGGCCGTGACACGCTGTGTCATATCCATGATAGCTGATTTATTTGCAACATTAATTCGAGAGCCCTGATCATTCACTAGGTCGTTAATTTTAGACAGGTATGACGACGCCTCGGAAACTAAGTCACAATAGTCGGTATTGCTCACATCACTGATGTTTAAAATCGGCGAGGATTTTTCCACGGTTTCGAATGTTTGATGAAGCCGTTTGGACCTATCATCGGGCGAAATGTATGATGGAGACATTTCGCTGAATAAACGTTTCGAATTAGCGGAGGTCGCCACGGGCGACCTTTGGGTTTTAGTATTTCTACGAAATATTTCTCCGCCGCGATCTGGTGGGTCATCATTTGTTGACATCATCATTGACGGAGAATACGATAAATAAACGTATTAGTAGAGTAAAATTGGGGGACCTGGATCAAGGAGATCCAGGTCACCCCAATTTTATCATTCATTTCATCAACATTCTTCGATCCAGAAACACCCAATTTAATTTACATCATCATCATCATCATCATTTCAAAAATATACGAAATCTTGTTTGTTGCATTGATGGTCTACTATTAGAATTTAGAATAATTATGCTGTTTATTGCATCGGAAATATCTATTCAAATAGATTCAGATATGCAAGACTCTAAATAGATAATAATCCAAGGGAAACATTGGGATGGGATAAGAAAAAAACCATTATACATATATTTTTGTTTCTTTGATAAATTTATTTGATTACTTTCTCTCGCTTTAGTGATGGGGACACAATTTATATGAAACAAATTTCATTTCCTGGCTGTATCTGGTAGCAATCAATATCTTCTAATGCAGGTAAAACTAATTCATGTGCTGTATCACTTTCCTGATGGAATAAATCTGCTGTTGTTGTCAATATATTACTCTCACTATTCTTTGACGAAGTCACAATCGATTTTCGGTGATCAGCTTGTTTGTTGTCAACTTTAATGAATTTGCGAAGATTCTCACCAGATTCGCTTTTGAGTATAAGGTGGTGAGTATTTTTCAAGTTAGATTTCACTGAATCTTCCAACTTCTGGTAAAATAAATCTTCTGTTTGGGTTATATCATTATCCTGATGTTTTAATTCACATGTCTTCGATATTTTTATTTTTCTAGAGTGCATATCTTGAATATAAATTATGTCACCCCTAGCATTCTTGCAAATAATTTTACGAATTCCATCTAAATCAGATTTCATTGAGGGAAACATTAATATAAATAAATTTAGTTATTTATTTAGGAGATAAATTTAAAATTGAGTCTTTCCACTGCAATGTTCAGAGTTGAACTGCTGTGATGCACGACGCTTTTATAATATATACACAAATTTGCTTCATTTTGAGTGCAATATGGCATCATGTAGGTACACAAACATTCTAATAGGGTACATATTAATCGACTCATTTTGGAGCACGATACAATGGCGCAAACTGTTTCAGACAATTATTAATATAATATTTTCCTTTCACAGCGTTCAAATAAAAACATTGAGGAAAATGTATAGCATGTTGCATCCAAGGATCATCATAAATCTCCCAATCTTCTATAACACCTCCACATGAGAAACATGCTGCTTTATCATTTGCACCATTTCCACAATAAAAAAATCCAGCGTCAGCCATTTCCATCACCGATCTTCTCCCTGAATCAGCCATTGCCCAATAATAACCAAATGAAAATTCACGCATTTTATATGTATTATACATGTCATATCGAGGATTGTATTTATTTTGACACATGGTCTGCTTACTCGCTTTCTAGTTCTTGATACAGATAATAAGTGTAATACTATAATGACATCGCACAGCAGTTGTTAACAACTTATACGTTTCGGGATTGGTGGGGATAGGAAACTGATACTTAAAATTGGGTAACATTTTGAAAAATTAAACAAGAAAATATTTATTACAAAAATTTATTATCTATCCACCATTTATTTAAACATATTACATTTTTTAAAGCACATACTTCATCATGATAAATACAACTATACACATCATGAGAATGTTCATATTTATTGTACAAGCTTAATAAATTAGGACAACCTTCATCTTCTAAATTATTTATGTTATTATTTTTCGAAATATTTTTTAACCACAACACTTTTTCGAAACCTTTAGTGTAAACACATTTATCTCTTAAAATATCTACAATCAAATTCTGGTGATTTGAGTAAGACACAAATCCTTCACTCCAGTATATCTTTCTATTACGTTCAATCCAACTGACTTGTCTTTTTTCTGGCTTCGTTAAATGGTGAAATGTAAATGGTGGCTTAATTAAAAATACTGCAACTTTTTTATCACATAATATGGCAATTTCTTTAATAATAAATTCATTTGTTTCTGTTTTAAACCCTTGAACATCTACAATAACAGTCATGATAACCTGCGCACTATGTTACTCAAAGGTTTATATTCCACAAGTCGGTCGTTTATAATCAAACAATATGCAGTCGTCTTATCTGGGATTGCTGTAGAACATTCAATTTCCAACCTCACATCCACAGGACCTGTTTTCAGGCTATCGTTTTGTCTTGAGCAGTCTAAGATAAAGAGAGGGGCTTTTTCTTTGAACTGCTTCAGGTCAAGTAACGGGTCTACAGGACAGTTGTAATACGACTGACGAAATTTCACAAACATTTCGTATAATATACTATATTTGTTCTCAGAAAACTTTAACCCTAAAGGTTCATATGGATAATATTGTGAATTCAAAAAGAGCGTTACGTTTGTTACTTCACAATGATCAAATACTGAACTGTCTTTAGTTTTATTATTTTTTCGATTAGTTTGTAAACAAAAAATTACATATCTGGGTTTTTCCAATTGTGAAGCAGTTTTAACTGACCAAGAATGCTTTGTAGTTTTAGGTAGTAACGGATACTCATATAAATCCCAATTTCTAAACGCCATCTGAATAGGTTTATCTCTTTCTAAATGTTTTAAAAGTGTCAGTCGTTCTCGATCTGATACTTTTACGTGCGGCACCCTCCACTGAACTCTTTGTATGTCTATTTGAAAATGAGCAATATCATCATTCAAAATAACACTATTTAAATTAGTGTTACTTCTGTTCAATATAAGTTCGTGTTTGCAATTTATCACTATTTTATTGTAATCCTCAGCAAACCCTAAAACCTTATTTAATGGTATCACAGCACTGAAATATCCATCACTTTGAAATCCGTCTAAACTCCAACCCCATAGGGCAGCAACTTTATTTTCTGCTTCATTTAATGAGATGTATGATTTTATTGCTGTCGTTATTCCAGAATTTTTGATGCGGTCTATTTCAATACCATTCATTTCATATCTGATGTCTTGAAACAAAGACATAACAGGGTTATTACTGAACGTAACAGTTTTCTTGATTGGATTCCCATCTTTACCGAAGAGCTTCGCCTGTCCTTCGACGTAAATTGAACTGGCTGATGGTAGCACGTATATGTCTTGCTGGTGGATGGGAATTCTGATTTCATCGTTTTCTCTAAAGCTGTTATTGTAGGGATTGTATGAATGGACTTCATAACTTTCGATCGAAGTGTCGAAGTGCGGTGATTCAGTAATCTGTAGTATATTCATACTTTAAACCCCAGGGCTTTAAGGAAATCTTTATTTTCTCTAGACAATTTCTTAACTTTTTTCTTACGTCTTTGCACCTTAGCAATCGCAGAAGAACTAAGACGTTTTTTATTCGCTTGGATGTTTTTATAATATACTATCATTTTGTTTTTCTTAAATGAAGACGTAACTGAACTTGTTCCTCTCCAAAGTTAATACAGTGACCAAACTGATCCACAATCTTAACAGATATTGATGAAATTATATTTTTGTTTACTGGAAAGTAAATAACATTTTGTGGTATTTCCATGCACTGATGACCTGGAGTAGTATCAGACACAAATTCATGAATAAAATGAGTTGGTAATCCGTTGCAGTACGAACCATGAACCAGATCACATTCGATTCTGATTACAGACAGACCTTTGTTAGTAATAGGAATATTCGGTCTTGATTTTAATACTGAAAAGTATACCAAACCACACTCATATTGATCTGACAAATGTAGTGGTGGTTGAAAGTATGAAACCAATTCCGATTTACTTCCAGAGATGGTAACTGTAGTAGACATGCTTTAATACTGACCTCTTTTGGAAGAATCTGTTTATTTTATTCCTTCACTACACCAAAAATTCTTCAAAAAGTTTAAACAAAGATGTCCACAATTATAAGGGTGATCACGCTGAATATTATCATAATTATAGTGAATTTTGTATCCTAGGTATTTTATGAATTCCTTTGGAGGCTTAAGATTTCCGTAACTATCGAAATACTCGATATAATCATTGTATTTTGCATAGGCTACCCAATGAGAACCAGGATTTTTAGAGCTATCTAAATTTATAACCCCACATTCTTTTTTAAAAGGGTGTTTAGGGAGTTTATCTCTCATAAAGACACCTCTGAAATAGGGAATATTATTTCCATATTTCAGAATGTCTAAATTACTCAAGGCTCGTTTGGGTAGCCGATATCTTAGTTTTTTTCTTTCGATACAAAAATTCCGAACCCAGCTTTATGTGGTTTAAGGTGTAGTCCTTTTCCGATACATAAAGCTTCCATCTTTTCATTGTGTCTCTTCGATTCAATCAATAACTTTTTAGCCATCTTGAATTCATTTATGGTTTTAGCAATACCAGCTGCACCGCCTGCTAATGCTCCTGCAGCCGATAATCCCGCAAAAATCGGAATCAAAGGCAATACTCCACCAGTTTTTGGTATAGGAATAACACGAGGAAGTTTTATAGATGAATCATTAGCTAATTCTCTGACAGCAGCCATAGCTAATTCTATTGCCACTTTCTTGCATTTCGGTTTTAACTTTTTCATATGTCTCTTCGTTTTGTTAATAACATTTTTAAATTTATTTTTCAACCCTTTTCCAGCTTCAATTTTACGAGAACACTTATTGCTATCTTTCTTTAAACCAAAACCAGTTTTTATTTTTGTTGACATAGCGCTGCTTACTAAGCGCGCTGCCAGTTTTTCCCCTACACTAGCATCTGGGGCAAGTGCTCGCTGTTTAGCCATATTTAACAAAACTAAATCTGCCTTGTGGCGTTCCTTTAAGTTTGAAGACTTGTGGTAGGCAATGTCGTGTTGTTTGCAATATTCGTCTAATTTATTAACACCTTCATCCCCGCGTGTAAGCCTTTTTATTAACTTAGTGCCTGGACCGCAATAATTGTATCCTGGTAAATGTAATTCAATTGGTAAATTATTTATAAGCCAATTGAGAAGACTGCTCTCTCCAATACCCATCATTAGACTGATGCATCATGAGTTGAACACTTAATAAATATTCGATTTATCAATCCAACTGTTTTCAGATGAAGACAAACCTAACCATTTTACTAAAACCCTATTTCCTTTACTTCTAAGAACTTTCTCGACTAGATATAAATTAGGATGTTTTGTCTTTTGCAGCTCTTGCACATAAAATGCACCTAAAATGGGTTGGCCTCTGATAGCATCTTCAATTAAGTAGGTAATAGGAGTTGTATTTTGTATTTTTCGAATTTTAAATATTTCTGTCGACCAGTTGGGAGTATACCCCTTTTCAAATGTTCCTTTGTATTTACTGATACGTACAAAATCACCCACTTTAAACTTGCTTTTTATATTATCGGTTTTTACCAACCTGAAATATCTCCCTAATATGCATGTTTTATTAGTACTGTCCACGTTTGCCGGGATTTCATCAATTGTCCGATGATAGGTGTGATTGTATTTATAGATAACATTAATTAGGGTATTATCTATCCAGTTATAGTCACCTTTTAAACTGAATTCCTTATACAGTTTGGATTTTAATGTTCTGATAAAACGCTCAACTATTGATGCCTTTTTTGTTGAGAAGGTTGAATAATGGTTTATACAAAAAGATTTCATAAGTTTTTGAAATTTATTATTATAAAATTCTGTTCCATTATCCGTTTGCAGATTTTTGGGGATACGCCCTTTATTCAACAAAATCTTGAAAGAGTTGCATACAACATCTTTGGTCTTACTTTTCAAAGGAAAGGCCCAAGCATATTTCGAAAATGTATCAATAACGGTAAGAATAAATCTGTAATTTTTATTTTCTTTGGAAATCGATTGCATATCAATTAAGTCTGCTTGCCAAAGGTCATCTATATCTTTCATAATAACATGTCTTCGTGGAAAGTTTACCCTCGCATTTTTATGAATTTCGTTTACCACGTCGGCTTTACTCATATTCAAAACTCAGTATATAAACATTTGTAGTGAATCCAGCAATGATACTGAATGAAAACCATGTTATTGCTACTATTTATTCTTTTATTATGTCAGCTTCTTTTAATTCTTCAATTATCGATAGTATTTCATTATCATGGTTTGTATTGCCAGCATCTTTTGAAGCAATTAATAGTTTCAATCTCTCAACTAATTCGTTGGGGTCATCCCAATATACTAGGTCAGTATTTCTTTTATATTTCTTTAACATTGGCAAGTATCCCCCAAGTTTAGTATGAATATTATCGTTAGACGTTTCAGAAAACAAAGGTCTGATTATTTCACGATATTTTATTCCTTTATCTCCTTTTATTTGACCTTTTGGATTGAAGTCTCTCTTATGAACATTTGTATAATACAATATATCCTTGTAGATAAGTTTATCTTTGTTGGATATTAATTTTAAATCAGGTTTTTTTCGAAGTAAAAGTTCTTTCAGACCAGGAGTTAAATTGTAGGATTTATCACCGATTTTAATCAAAATTACATTTTCATTATTCAAACTGTCAATTTTGGAAAACGATACTACTGAATTTCCTATCAATAAAGTTTTGTTGTCACTTCTTATTCCAAACGGTATATTTACACCATCACAAATATTACAGATATCCTGATCCTCTAATGAGATTTCTAAATCATCTGGTAATACCATTTCAGAAGTCTCTTTAACCAATTGTGTAGAATTAGGTTTTGGTTCGTAACAGTCCAAAAAATTTGTAGAAGAGCTAGTATTTATTTCATCCAATTCGATGTCTTCAGATTTAGTAAGTGTTGTATTTTCCAAATGTTTAAGTTTTTCCATAGTTATATTCGAATCAACTAGAGTTTTAAGAGGGCCTGTGACAGGTTTTAGCATTTGATCGAGTGACAAGTTTATTGAGTATTCTTGGTCCTTCATTTGTTTTATTTTATTCTTTATGGAGTTTACAGACTTCATTAATTCTATTTTAATATTTTTCTCCATGGTATATTACACCAACTGCGTTCAGCTAAAGTACAAATTATACTGAGTTTGATTTTGCGAGTTAATTACTTATATGTGCATGTAAACAGTCAGTCAAATTTAAAAAACATATCAAAATTCTGTCTGTACCTTCCGTTATTTAATGACGATTCTTTATTAATAAGTAGAAAATTATAAGGTTTACTCCAAACAGTTTGGCAAATATTTCTGAACTCTTTCCATTTTAAATCAGAACTAACATGCTCTTCATAAATATGTTTTAAATTCACATCATCTTGTTTGAATATAATAAGGAAATTAACATTATCACGTAACAATTGCTTCGGGATTTTAGAATAGGTTTGAGATAAATAGAAACAATCTATTTGTTTATGCCTACCCATACAGAAATAATTGCGGATATTTACTTGATTTTCACATGCAACATCATCAAAAATAAATACAGAATTTGCTAAAGCTTCACTCGGAGAAATGACATCTTTATCATCGTTGAACTCATAAAAGTTAATCTGCGGCACTCTTTTTAATACTTCGGTCAAGAAACGGTATTTTGGTTGAAAAGAAGTTTTAGAGTAAAGATAAAGATTTTTAAATTTGAGCCCATTTTCATGAAGCAGTAAACTAATCATAACGTTCGTTTTACCACAACTTGATGGACCGCATATTATACAGCGAATGGTATTTGGCAATAAAGCACTATGTCTTATGTGGTGAACAGAGTCACTTAATCTTATATTATTAACGTTTAGAGATATGGGTTGTTTGATCAACTTCATAGTGCATATTGATCTAATTACCGCCTAACGTACACTTATATACTCGTTACTATATGAACCTTATCATGGAACAAGCATTAACTTAAATTTAATGATGGATGTTTAGAAAGTTGAATACGTTTGAATAAAAGCCCATGGTTTGAAACATATTACTTTATTATAAGTTCATCATAATAGTAGCGTAATATATTTATTAATAGTACAAACCTTATTCTAAAATAATTAACATACACCATTTCTACACAATAGGTACATTAATTTATTCTTATTTTATTATTTTTAAATTATGTATTTCATATGAATAAAATTTAGAACAGTGGTTCTCAAGATGTGGATTACATTATAATTGATAATAAATTGAATAAAAAGTTTGAAGGACATTGGTTTAGATCATCGCATCATAAAATCCCCAGGGCAAAGTGTGAATTTGATCTGAAAGTATCTGAACTTTGTCATCGTTTCTGTTTAATACTTGCTTACTAACTTGTTGTGAGTACAATATATGTTTGATAGATCTTATAATATTCATTTTTAAAGACTGACTTTTATCTAATAACAAAGAATCATTGTAATTACTTTGTTTTAAATGTTTAGTAACAGATTTAGACATACCTTTCGCTTTTGTTATCTGTGTGTTTAAACTGCTAATGCAATATAGTTTTGCTCGTAAACCTGTAAATTCAGTAATTACATCACCCCCCATTTCGTCCTTAAATAGGCCAGGGATTTTTGAGTTAATTCTTGGTATGTTAAATTGATTATCTATTGGAAAATTGCTAGTATCAAAATATGTTAAATTATCGTACATATCATGATAAAAGTCATCTGTATAAATTAAGTAAAGTAAGCTATCGGTATCTGTATAACATAATTCAACATTATCTCCATATTTCTTTTTTATAAAATCATAATGAAACTGATATAGATGTTGTTTGGCGTACTCCAGAACTGTAAATCCGATGTAAATTGGTCGGTCTAATATTATTTTATCACGATTCAATTGTATAGCTACAAAATCCTCTGCAAATATTGACACACTTGTAAAATTAGGTTTTGAAATCAATTTCTGTGCACAAAGTTTCTTATTCGTGAAGTTTTTCTTATCATCCCATTTGGTTACCAGTTTTATGTCAACTTGTTTCCTTTTATTTTCTATAGTTTTACCAAATATCGCATTATTTAGAAGTTTAAAAAAATCTTTTTCAAAAGAAGTTTTTGATGCCATACGCCGATTGGTATTAAGATCTATATATTTCTTTAAGAAATCATCTTGTTTAAAAGTTAGTATGCGATGAATCTTTTTTAAAATCAAACCATTTTTTATGCATTGTTTTAAATGTATGTAATGAATAACATAATTTACTTTATCATACAGATTAGCAATTAACTTAGCTGATTTCCCTCCTGGGGGTACAAATTTCTCTGCAGCAAATGGCAAGTCTTTATGCTGATCGTGAATACAATCCGGGTAATATAAATCTACTTCTAAAATAAAACCATACAAACTGTCATCTGATACACACAATACATTAAAGTTGGCGATTTCATGTCGAGTTAAAAATCTGAACTCTGAAACCGGTAACTTTTTAGTCATTGCATAACCGTATAGATTATTGCAATCTAGATATATTAAATAACTCAAGGGTTCTAAATCATTATAATGAGGTAAATACTTATTATTTGCCTTAGCATGACGGAGGAAACATTGTGCCAAGCCTCCTCGTATACCTTTTTCAATAAATGTATAAATTTCTAAGTCACTAATGAGCTCTAATTCAATGTTAGTGTACAGAAGCATAGCGTCCCAGCTCAAACTAGGTGAAGTTACATAATGAGCAGGATCCAGTTTGTAAAAAAATAAACTTGTATCTCTGAATTTTTCAAATATGTCGCATAACAACAAAACATCGCATTTCAAATACAGATCACTGTATTCACCAAGCGTTGTTATGTTAAAATTGTTCCAAATATCTTGGGCGTGAGCATATTCGTCATCTGATAGAAATTCCATAGTTAAACTATTATAAAAACTAGACTTTGGGGGTAGTTGATTTTCATCAAATTTTGACCAGTCGTCCATATAATCATATGGATAAATACCTTTCTTACGTAATAACTTAAGTTTGGTTTTATCCTTAAATTCTCTTGACAAATAAACAAAATCTTTATCTGACAAGCTTTTACTTAAAGAATCTAAGCTTGAGCTAAGAAAATGAAATGAATCAATAAACTTAATCTGTACTGAACGAGCACCTTTTTTTGTCTTAATTAGCTTAGTTATTGTAAGATATTTTTCTTTAGTTTTTGGGATTATTTTAATTGAGCCCTCATATTTAGCCAACTCTCTTATAAATATATGCGAGTCATAACCACTTAGATTATGAAATACTACCGGTATGAATGGACACACTTTATACATCAAATTACAATGTGAGTGCGCTGCCCCTCTATACTCGGAAGTAATATGATCATGATCTCGAACTTTATCTCCAGACAATGACTGATTACATATATGACACTTAGTTGCATTTCGATATTCTCGTTCTTGTTTATAAGTTAAAGGTTTCATTGATAAATGAGTAAACAAAACTTTATTTATCCGCTTTACATCTTTTACTAAACGTTTAATAAAGACTTCGACGCAATCTATGCCTCTGTACGTGACAAACTTGTTAAGTTTTTTGTCATGACAACAACATATATAATATGCAAAACTTGAAGGTTGATGCTTTTTTAGTGTCTTAGTATTTTTAGAACTATTTTCATTGCAATTTATTAGCAAACTCTCAAAATCAGCATAAATAATAAAATTAATTTTAAGTTTTCTTTCATAATGTTTGAATTTCAATATGGTATCTTTTTCCGGTAGTATAGTTAGTATTTTAGAACAAGTATGAGAAACATATTTCTTTTCATTTGTAAAAAATTGTAAACATGAATCGCATAAAAAAACTTTGCCATGGTGCTGAGTAACCTGGCGTCGAACTAATCGTATAAGATCTTTTATTAAACAGTAATGTCCTTTACCATTCCGTTCAAAGTATAATAAATGAACATGTTTTTCTTTTTTCTTATTCGTCATGTATAACGGGCCAGTAACAACGTATTTGTTATCTAGCCCATAAATGGTAACGCTTATTGTAGGATTTAACCGCTCAAAAAGTTGGATGTCATTCTGTGAAGGAGGAAATGACATTCCTTGAATATTGAGAACTTGGCTATAATGAGGATAGGATGTCGTTCTGCACACATTATTTGTACGAGGAAATAATGCAGCTACGACAGACCATAAGAAACAATACTCGTCATTATTACGTAAATTCAAACAACTTTTAGTTTTTTTTATTAGTGAGGGCAACTCTACGTACGTGCCGCCTCTCATGGGACAATATTTACATATATTAATCTCAATATGACTTAGCGAAAGATATGTCCAACCTGACTGTACATGTTCAAATTCAGACATTTTGCGCATAAATACATGTATTTTATTCAAAAAGAACTCGTGTATATCAGTATTTTTATAGATAATATCATACTTAGTGTTAAAAGATTTCAGTTCTATCTGTTCGTCGTCAGATTTTAGCAGAAGAAACTTTGCAAAAAGCTCAAAATTTACTTTTATGCAATCATACTTCTTCAATATCATAGTTATTAATTTATCAATATCTGGATGTACAGAATTCAGCATCGCCTCAGGAGTGAGGTGCTCGTCATTCTGACCTGTACATATCTGAGTATGACTCGGGATCGCCTCACGAGTGAGGTGCTCGTCATCCTGAGGTATATATGTCTGACTATTACTCGGGATCGCCTCACGAGTGAGGTGCTCGTCATCCTGAGGTATATATGTCTGACTATTACTCGGGATCGCCTCACGAGTGAGGTGCTCGTCATCCTGAGGTATATATGTCTGACTATTACTCGGGATCGCCTCACGAGTGAGGTGCTCGTCATCCTGAGGTATACATGTCTGACTATTACTCGGGATCGCCTCACGAGTGAGGTGCTCGCCATCCTGAGCTAAGTTCAGACGAAAAGTTACAATTCTATTTTTAAATGCTGTTGCTACAATAAAAATATTTTTAAATTCAGTACTCAATAAGCTATTTGTCTTGTGTATATTAGTTCTCTTATGATATGCAAACTGGTTTCGTGGTATTTCAGTTCCACATTTGGTACAATTCACAATTTTACTAAATGGTCTTGTTAAAGGTGTTCTGCCATCTCTGGACTGTACAACTGTGAAATAAAACATTGGATTTAAATAACATAATATTTTATTTATTTATTAATTGATTATTTAGGTACAAGTATTTAGATATTATAAAGATTACTTATAATATAAAGTACATATGTATGTATGTATACTTAGGTATTATTTTGTAATTATTAAGTGTTTTTACATATGTTGTGTAAAAACTAGTAAGAGTAAGTACATAGTATGTGCTAATAATAAGAATTTATAAGGGTAGCTGGACAATTACTAAAATCTTGTTCAACTGAAGACGTAAATCCTTTTAGATGGCGCCACATCTCCGTGTCCGCATCAACTTTTGTTTTGATAGTAACTATTGAATGGCGCCATCTATTTACTGGTGGTACGTCTGTGATTTCATCACAATTATACACCTTTACCTCTACGTAATAAGGCCCCTGCTTTGTCTCACTTATTTTTCTGGCATAGCCTTTGCTAATCCTCTTAGTGAAATAAGAATAAAGAGGAGTCGGTTTTTTACCAGTCGATGTGGACGGCTTCGCAGACGAATCCTCTTCATCGCTCTCACTACCGAATAGATCCCGTGCAGTCAGCTTGTTGCTGGTTAACGGCACCGGTTGTATTTTAGGTTTCTTGGGTCCGTGCGTCTTAGACCCATCGACTCGATCGGTTTTGAACCGCTTGTTAGTAGTCGATTTTTTGAGTCGATTCGAAGAAGAAGAAGAAGAAGTCGATTTCTGCTGCACTGACTGCGTCTCGATCTCTGACTCTTCATCCGATGAACACAGTTGAGGCAATGTAGATGAATATGACTTGGACCTGAAACAATATAATTTGAAATATTATATTAACCTGATAGAAAAAATAAATGAGTGGAGGACTCCGTTAAACTCGGAATTGAAAATATAAAATTTGCATTAAAAACATAGGGAGCATCTTATTTATAGATTACGAGATTCCACTGAAAAGCCGGATAGGAATAAGAATAGCATCATTTATTCATTTATGCATCCATACATTCAATAATTCATTCATGTTAATTCAATTATTTATTCAATCATTCCATCATTTGTGTATTCATTCATTCATTTATACCTATATGCATTCATTCAATCATTCATTCATACATATGTACATTCGATCATTCATAGAATAGACCTTGTGATGACACATTTAAACACATCTAATAAAATATTAATTATGATTTACTTACATTTTGAAGATTTTTGATTCTGGTTGAAGCTCAGATGTGATAAGGCTGAAGGTGATGATTGTTTCCCTCGGGAGAGCAGTTTGTGATTTTGTCTGGCATCGATGCACTTTATATACAGCCAAATTATGACGATGTACTACCAAATATGTCATCGAGAAGATGTATGCTTACATTGCAAAACAAGATATCATATTAACCAATCCAAAAAATATATATGAGTTATTGATTATGTTGTACTATGCTAGTACCTTGGTTTCTCTCATTCTAATAACGTATCGTACCTGCATTTCTTTTCATACAATATAAACTTCAACAAACAAACAAATCAACCGATACCATAATCAATATAGTGACTTACATTTAGCATCAAGTAATAGTAGAACTCTGTCAGCATTTTATCCAAATATAGATTCATTAGGGTAAGGGTACACATTGTTGTCTACATTTTATTTTTCTGTATTTCATTATATGTGTATAAAGTACGGCTGACCCGTGTAAATACACCCTAAATTTAAGTGATACATACTACTAAATCCCCCATGGTTTACTTCCACAGTACAGCAGATTAGATGTTTTTATGTGTTTACTATTACTTTTTACTGCTAAAAACAACATTTACGTGAGCATAGGCGCGGGTTATTCCTAGTCATAAATATATTCAACTCAGCATTACGTTATTTTGAACTCTATCAGCAACACATATTTTATATATAAATCAGGATAAAATAAGATACAAATTCAATTCAGTTCTTCCATTCTTTTAGTGCGCTACTGATACTCTACAATGTCTGTAAGTACCTAATTTTAGAAAATATTTTACTTTTAATTATAAAATAATAATAATAATAATAATAATAATATATAATTTATTATACCTGTGAAAATAAATAATAATAATAATAATAATAATAATAATAATAATGTATTTTGTTTCAGATACCGAGTTGGGTTTATTCACCAACTTCACCTCCGTTAATGATAGAACCTGATGTGATTGATAAAGTCGTAAATTATTTGGATGAGGATGAACGACAACGAACCCCATGTGTTCAAAATACAAATACAACTAATAATAAGGAGTTGATAAGTTTTTACAAAACGGTTTCCACCGGTGGCACTAAAGTTATACGGATCGAAATTTACGATGCAAACCAAGTTGAAAGTAATTCTATGTGCCAGTGCAGTGCTGAAATATGTGTTCAGCATATTGTAAAGAGCATTTACACCGATAACATCTACTTACGTGTCAAAGACATGCTACCATATTTAAACAATACTTTTTATCAATCCTTGTAAGAAGAAAAACGGATAGGTCCTACGAGCACCCGGATCACCTACTGCATCTGTTAATTCCTTCAGTCCTTCGGTTCAGTGTTCTTTTGTTAGTTCATTTTGTCTAATTAATTGCAATTAATTTGTTTATTTAAGTTGTAATTATATGAACTAATAAATACTTGCTTATTCATTACAATAATGTAGTTTCATTACAGAAGCTTTAAAATTAAATCACCCATAAGAAACTAAGTATATTCCCATTATTTTAATGTCATTTAGCAAATAAAGTTCATTGAAAAAAAATCTGTTAGTCAATAAAGCAAACATTGTGTTATAAATATCACGTAGCAACAATGCTCGTCCATTCGCGAGATCATAGTTGCATTGAACAGATCAAGTATCTCATTTTTGCTTACTAAAATAAAATCGTATAGGTACTCGAAACTAAGCACGTGTGACTGTGTAAATAAGTTTAATGAATATAAAAATAATCAATTAGATTAGAAAGTTGAATGTTTGAATGTTGATGAAATGAATGATAAAATTGGGGTGACCTGGATCTCCTTGATCCAGGTCCCCCAATTTTACTCTACTCGTATTAGAACGCGAATGAATGAAATTAAAGAATTAAACAAATAAATATCGATCGATTAAGTTATTTCGCGGTACCCACACACAGAAAAAAATAAATGCACTTACCGAAGGCTGGAGAAATTGACTAATTAGCAATAAAAGAATAGACAGACAGCTTTAAAAACTTACAAAACACGCACTTAAAACACTATGGCACAGCTAGGAACAGTTCACAAGCCTTAGAATAGACACACAATGCAAATTCCGAATTTACAGAACGGAGCGATATAATAAACACCTCACAGCGCACAAGCGGGAAGGGAAGTGTGCTTGGTGTGCTTGGTGTGCAATTGACGTTAAAAAGATCAGCACGGGCTGGTTGGTCTAAGGAAAAGATAACGTCATTAGGTGTTGGATTTTCTAACTCTACATACCCACGGCTATTGGTAACGGTTGTAAGACATTCGTGGGTAATACAATTGCAAAAAACTTGTTCACTTACTAAAACATCGCCATCCGGGGCATTTATGGGTATTCGAACTAATTTGGAACTTTTGGCGGGGACAATATCCTCGTACAGGTTAACATCGCGTGAATTATATACTTTAATTTGATTCATAGCGGAACGCGTTACTAACTGGAAATCTTTTAAATCTATTTTAGCTTCCCATTTGGATAATAAGTCTAGTCCTATAAGGCCATCGAAGTAATCATGGAAACGGTAAACGAACAATTTTATACTATCGGACTCATTGAATTCATTAAAACACGGCAGTGTTATGGAATAGTCATTTCTGCTAACGCCGTGTACGTTCGTAACTTTGAAAGGGTCGTAGTTAAGAGGATAGTCATAGAAGAACTTTTGTACAGCCTCGGGGCTTATAAATGACTGGTTAGCGCCAGTGTCAATCAAAAATTTTTAAAGGAGGGCAAGAAATTTATATTTAAGGTCTTTGGGTCTGTAAATTAAGGTCTATTTTGGCTCTTTGGATGTCTGTCCCGATTGAAAATTTTGGTCTGGTTTCTGATTTGCACCGCTAGGGCTGGCTGTGGCTCTGTCTCACCTACTATTGGGTTATCGGAAACTGTAGTCAAATTGAAATCAGTCGTATTGGCGTTGTAGTCAAAGTCGCATACTATGTAGCAATCATTACCGTCCGTGTAGTAGTCATATACTGGTTCATAGTAGTAGTCAGCAGAATAATAGGAGCTATCAGGCAAAGCAAGTTCGTTAAGGTTTAACTCACGCGTTTTAAAATAATTGCTAGGTGGTGAGTTCCCGTTTCGTTGCCAATCGTGCCCTGGCACTATGGGTAATGGTTTCTGAACAAAATGTTGCACTCCGCTCATGGGTTTCGGACCCAAATTTTGTGGTGGGTTGGCCCTTTGTTGTAGTTTGAAAATGTGACTTTGAGGGTGGTAGTTTGGTAATGGTGCACGGAACATTTGTTGGGTTCGAGTAGGCATTCGATTTTGAGGCTGGTTGCTATTGAATTTAAAGGCCTGAGGCTGGGGTTGGTACCCACGTTGTCCTACTGGGGCCGGCCAGTTAGGTACTGGGGGTCGTGGAACATTAAAGGCATTAAAGGGCACAGTGGGCATCGAAGGATATTTATATAGAATTTTTGGTGCGTTCTGAGTAGTTTGAGCCTTTGGGGCATCGTTACGTTGCTGCAGGTATATAATATTTAGTTCTTCCTGCACAAATTCCAAGGCTTTTTCTATGGTTTCCGGACGCATACAACGTATACGTGAGCCTAAAGGTTCCTTAAGTCCTCGTACGAAAGCCTGCATTGTAACTTTCTTATAAAGTGTCCGTTTCGCTTCAATAGTCGTTTGTAAGGTTTCATGTAACGTCACGTAAGTCGTAATCGTACTAAACAAGGTTTGACATTGATCATAAAATACCTGTGGGGTTCTATTACCTTGTGTAGTTAACGAGAGGTCATTGTATAAGGCTGTTTCGTCTCTCTGATCTGAAAAGTTGTTAATAAGAGCTGATCTAATACCTGCCAAAGTTTCAGGAATGCCATTTGAATTATTGGTGGATGCGGCGGGCCCTGTTATCTTGTTTAGGATGCCATTTAAAAGACACAGGTTCCCTAGCTCACTACTTGGCTCGGCGCTTGCATACTGGGATACTATCCGGTCGCAGATGTTAATGAACCTCGTCAGTATATTGGGGTTTCCGTCGAAATCAGGCACAAGGCGTAAGGCTTTGAAAATTACATCGGGATCGTAAGGCATTTTAGGTTCAAATAAATTGCTCAAACTAATATCTAAATCGCTATCTAAATCTCTGTTAATATCTACTAAATGTCGGCGCCCCTGTCGTGATGCAGGTACCTGACAACTTGATCTTTCGTGATGAAAAATCTTGGACATAAAAGTAACTAGGAATAGAGAGGAAGCAACACGAGAAAGATTCTAGTGTACTCACATATATTTCATCTCTGGTTCTTCCCCGTGAATCGATGTCTGGATTCTCCACGCGTCTCCGCAGCTCTGCTGTAGATTCTGGATACTCGTGACGTGACTTGAAAGCCGCCCGGGTGATTCGCGATCGTGGAGACCGATGTGAGATGACTCTAACGCGTTTCGCGAACCGGCCCGCGAGTATCCTACCGACTGCGCCAATTACGTAGACTGCAGACGATGGATCGAAAAAAAACCAAAGTGATTTTAAAACTAACTTAATTAAAAGAAATTATTACAATTAAGTTGATGAAACCTATTCGATGTTAGAATATGGAATGACAAAATAATACTTAAAAATAACTTATTGCTACTGGTGAGTTTCTGCTGCGTCGACGGCTCGTGGCTGAACGGACGTCATCGCTGCAGTTTCTATGCGGTTGGCGTAAACATGTAGGAATGTGCGAAGTCGGCGGTATCCATTAGGGGTC
Source organism: Lacanobia oleracea (assembly GCA_950371165.1). Lineage (NCBI taxonomy): Eukaryota > Metazoa > Arthropoda > Insecta > Lepidoptera > Noctuidae > Lacanobia > Lacanobia oleracea. The sequence continues at coordinate 17,734,813 of OX493411.1, read as the reverse complement.
CGTATCTAACACGTTTGTAAATATTACTCTGAGTTGATATAGTAGCAAAGTACAACAACACCTGTAAGCTCAGATAATGAAGGTCTTGTAGTAGGAGGCAAGTGCTGCTCGGTGGTGCTCCTAGCAGGCTCAGCCTGCTGCTGCTGGTTCCGAATAGCCGTCCGTTCCGTCAGATGTTGATTTGTGATGTTCTGGACAAAAACAACAACATGAAATGTTTATAATACAAAAGAAAAGCCAAAGAAATAAATTGAGAAATTTCTTACAATTGTAAAACTTTCATTAGGCCTGGTGGGACTGGTGGTGGTGACAACTTCCGTTTCTGGGCCCAGAAGATTGTTCTAGAAAATATTTTGAAATGTTTTTTTTATGTTGATTTTTAAAGGTCATACTTGTAAAAATATTTTTTTTTTTTTTTACTAAACATAGGCACGCGTTTGACCACTATCTCACCTGATGGTAAGTGATGATAATAATAATGATAAAAACACACCATTAATTCTGATTGAGCTCTATGACCCAAACTGTAGCCCATGTCAGCTGTGTTCGGTTAAATAAGTATAACTATTAATACTTATTACATTACCAATTATGTTAAAAAAGGAAAATATTGATATTTCATACAACAACTAGGTAGATCAACAAGCGCTGATGTGCCTGAACCGCAAATAGACATTAATCAATATCCTGAAATAGAAAAATTTGAATGTAAAAAAATATAACAAAACAAAACAAAACTTAGGAATAAAAAAATATAAGAGTCACTAATGTTGCATTACTCATTTTAATTGAATATGCCAGTTTAAAAAAACTTGACAGCCCATCATCACCTACATTATCTGAAACTCTGAAGCTCCTTCATGCACGGGAGTGTATGTACATACATATATGTCTTTGATCTCAGCTGTTGTTACAATATAGTGACAGTAATTAAGCCAAATCAGTGGCCTCCAGCCGGCTTGAAAACACTGGCCTCTGCCTAGCCACAGTGAGGCAGCACAGTGAAGTAAGCCCGAAGACATTTTCATTGAGATCAGATCTTGACAGTGGAATGAAGAAGAATATTTTTATAACACTAATATTCAAATCACTTACTGGCATATTCGTGCAGGTACTACTGGACTGTTCCGCTGGTGCTAGTATCGAGGGACTATTTTCTTTTGAAGGTTCCTATAAAATCAACTATATACATTATATACCTATACATGAGTAAGTACAAAATGTATGTATACATGACTAAGTACCTGAGTAAAAAAAAACATACATTAAAAGGCTGTATCTGTAAATGTGTGTCACCTGTAGCAAAACCTTCTCCACCCATTAACATTACTATACGCTCTTCTATATTTGAAAGCTCTGGCATGCCAACTTCTGCCATTCCAAAGCCTGTGGTACTTCTAAAATCGGCGAGTGCAGCGGCTTTCTTTCTTACAGCACTTTTTTTGTCAGACCAATACTATAATGGGAAATACAGAAATAATAATTATTTCACACTGCATGATAGGCAGAGGCGCAAAAAGTTTATTTTTGCGCCTCTGCCTATCATGCAGTGTAAGCTTAGTTTATTTTATTGTGCGTAACATATGCACAATAAAATAAACTAAGCAAACTATGTATAAAAGTCAACTGAAATGACCAACTCCTTAATCCATTTTTTTACCGTCTTCACCGTACCTCCACCCATACTATTTTGTGTTAGGGTGATACGATCCCACTCCTTACTAGCTGCTTGTTTGGCGCCTTCCTTCCTTCAGCCAATCTTGGTTTCCTCTCTAAAAATCTATTAGCGTCTCCACTTGGGCCGCAGATGGATGGAAAGTACGCTCGGCACTGAAGTAGAGAATTTACAATTAAATACTAATATATCGATAACATCATCTTCCTGCCCTTATCCCATGTTACTTGGGGTCGGCGCATCACGTTTTATTCTTCCATTCTGTTCTATCAGTCGTCACTCTATCACTAACTCCCTTTTCTTTCATATCGCTCCTCACATAATCCATGCATCTTTTTTTGGCCTTCCTCTCCCTCTCCATCCATCTACATTTATGTTCATAACTCTTCTAGTTATATGCGTTTCATCCATCCTCTTCACACATGACCATACCAAGACAAGCGATTCCCTTTTATCTTTTCCGTCACTGGCACCACTTTTAAAGTGCCTCTAATGTACTCATTTCTCAAAAATAACAAATAATGGTAGGGAAGCCAAAAACTAAGTGTGTGTCTCACGGTTGCACTAAAAAGGTTCATTTCAGCGATATGTCAGACAGCCTGAGAATGTCTGACGCTGGTTTTCTGATGAACCCTAAGGATGAGTGGCGGTTCATTTGAATCAAAATGATATCAAATTATATGTAAAACTATCATAAAAAAACGTACATGAAAGAATAAACAGATATAATGAATATTGAGCAATTATACTAGAAATAAAAACAAAGTTAAGAAGATATTATAAGAATTTGTATAACAGTGCTTGTGTGTATACGTGTATTAATTATAATAAATACCTAAATAGTTTTCCACCGTTGGAAACAAAATAAACTATTCGGTTAACTATGCTACACACACTACAATAACCTGTTTCTGTGACACTTATATCCGGGCAGGGTGTCTCACTAAGCGATGCAGGCCGCCGAGCGCAACAGACATACCACCGAACATTAAAATTAATCGAAATAACCACGATTGTCTCCCGTATTTTGAAAATAATTGATTTCAAGACTAAAAAGCTAATTGAACATATTATTTAAGAGTGATGTTAAGAGAACTGTTGATAAAAAGTGCAGCGGAGATGGATGAAAGGTAGGTGTATTTTACTACCTTTATATATACCTATGTGTATTTACCTTAAAAGTTTATATGTATTACCAAACTTGTCTTTTCCTTCCAGTTTGTAAAATTACCCATTTCTTAAGATACCTACCAAACCCTGTTAATACAAACAGAAAATCGTCACCTGCTAAATACAAGCTTGCTGTGCGACCTTAACGCGTCGGTTGTACGTCACAGTTGCAAGTAGACCTGCCTTACTCACCCAATGGTCCTCCATTGGGTGAGTAAGGCACACACGCACAAGACTGATAGCCTGACTCCCACAGGTCTCACAACTGCGACGGCACATGGGCGACGTGGATACCACAGCAGGACAAACAGAAGAGGTACGTACAACAGGAGGAAAAATATACCTATCGTGCGCAATGCAGACTACCCACAAACTCATAACATACTCGCACAATATGTTTTAGATAGCAGTGTTTTTTTATATAATGGAAACATTTAGGTTGACCATATCCTGTTTCCGTTATGCATCCATCAAATACTGCCGTAAACGCGTTCTGAACGAATGGACGGTTCCCAAAACCCGCAATGGTGGTGGAATATTATTCCACATCTTAGATGCGGTATCGGAAACTGCCTCTGAAGGCTGCTGTTCTATGCGACTGTGTTGATAGTTGTTGCGCGCAAAGCCTGGCCGCGCACTCTCGTTTACTAGCCATCCAACTAAGTTTATCGTACAAATACCTCGGCTTCTTAATTAAATTTGATGACACCAAAAAGAAGACAGGCCAGGTGTAACTTGCGCCTCGACTTCATCTTAAGGATAGCGTGCGTGTTTAGAAAGGGGGTGACGTGACTTCTAGGGGGAACCGAATAACAGAAACGAGCACAAGCGTTTTGGATTCTCTGTATAAGCCTTTCGGTATGAGCCAGCAAGCGCGGGCGTAACCAGTATCAGCGTAATTTAACTTAGACAAGACTTGGGTTTCGACCAGCTGCTCACGAAGCTTTTCGGACAAGAAGGGCCTCATTTTGTACAGCAACCTCAGGCGAATGAAGCAGTTTTGCATGGAATCAGTAATGTGTTTCTCAAATTTAAGGCTGCCATCAACACATAATCCAAGGTTCCGCGCCTCATCTACCCGCTCAATAGGCTCACCCATAAGAGTCAAACTCAGAGTTGCCGGTAGCCGCTTTAACTGCTGTTTCGTATCAAACAGTATGTCGTGTAGTATGTAAGTATTATGTACTAAAATTTATTCTACAATAAACCGCCATCTGATTAACACTCCTCTTTTTCCTTCAAAAATCCTCAGCAACGCTCCCGACAGTTTTCCGGCAGGGAATTTCACTCCTTAGCTGAACGCTAAGATGTGGTTGTACGTGATGTTCGTATGTTAACTACGCCGTATTAAGTAGTTAACACACATACACTGTGGTAGGTAATTAGCCTAAACTATAAAATAAGCCTATGGTGTCCTTCTTAATGTAAAGGCCTCCGCCAAATCTATCTAGACACAGCTGTCTTGATTCACTTCGATTCAGAATATTTAGAACTTGCAAAGGAGATGGGGCTTGGTTTTGTCACTACATAATATAAAACAAAGTCGCTTCCGCTGTCTGTCTGTCCCTATGTATGCTTAGATCTTTAAAACTACGCAAGGGATTCTGATGCGGGTTTAATAGATAGAGTGGATCTCGAGGATAGTTTTAGTATATAATTTGCACCCGTGCGCAGCCTGGGTGGGTCGCTAGTTATTCATAAAAACTTATGATTAAACAGTAACAAGCCCCACCTCCACCACCGTACTACATCACCATACCAACCGTACTCATCTCTTGTGATGTAGGTATAGAAACTGTGAACACACGAGTTTGTATGTGTGGCTGGCGGACTAAGCATCCCTGCAACTTGAATTACAAATAGAGGTATATTAATTAAATTTGACAAATTCCAAAGTACTTGAGCAGTTTGGTAACTTTGTACTAGGCTTAGCCCGCGGCTAGGTGTCATTGATGATTGAACACAAGACGGAAGTAGGTATTACCAGTTCGAGACGAATGACAAGCAAGACATAAATGTGACCGCGTACCTTACTTTGCACTTGCTCCTGACGAGCTATATGTTCCCTTGTAAAAAAATATTTTCTTCTTGAATTTGCATTTGTCATTCGATAAGAATTTTATTTAATTTTTTAATTGAAGTTATAGCCATTCCCGCGGCTGCACTCACGTAAACTTTGTATTATTTACCTATATTTTATCAGTTCAGAAACGAGAATTCAAAGTTACATAGTACAAGTATATTTGATCATTGTAGGGAGATATAAGTAGTAAATAATAGTAATAGGTACTGTCTACTGATTCGACCCTGGAGCTTGGTGCTCAATAAAACGATGAAAATATTGATGTAAGACAATTATGTAGGTACATACTTTAATTCTGACTTTCTTGTGGAGGAACACTTCTATTCAACTTGACAAAAAAGATTTAATTCTAGGAATGATCGTAGATAGAGTTAGATAAGTAAGGCGATTAGATAAATTACGTACATTTCTATAATAGGAGGTGGAATTATTACTTACCTAAATTAAGTTGGATGCTTCTGAGAAATGAGCGAGCTTATCTGTCGCAGAAGCGTCCGTGTTTTATATGTTGTTGAGGACACATCCGCATGAGGTGCAAACAAGTACGTTTAACCTGTAAGCAGTTGCGTAAATTGAATAGCTTCTATCACCAATTACAATAACATTGTCAGAGTCAATAAACATTGCAAGCTGTGAATATTGCTTGTTTGTCAAAACAGCCTGCCTTATAGTAGCTGGAAGTAGTTCTACCGTAGGTGCCCGTCCGAGGAATGACGCTCTGAAGTAGTTGTAGTACTTTAACTACTAATTAGTTATTTTCTATCCCTTTCCTTAACTAGAAAGGAAAGAGCTAGAGTGTATTTTCGGGCAAGGTGAGGAAAGATCTGGTTTGCTCTAACCCTTAGACTAGACGTACTTTCAAGAACTAATTTTATTTATTCACAGGACCTTACTCATAACGAATATCATCAAACTACTTCTACCACTTTGGTCGAAAGGTCGAAGTGGGAGTGTGTGGTCAGACTCTTAGTGACTAAAACCTACCCGTGTTCGTTCAAATACCCCTTGCGTTGCAGGGCCTTGAATTGTAACATTACTTAAGATATAGTTTAATAAGCGAAACTAAATTACTCAGACACAAAACATCAATGTACTCGAATTGCTTAAATGCTTATGGAATTAGGTTGGTGAGGTTAAACTGTGACCTGTTCGTGTAACAATCAGTGCTTGAATGTGGTATGTGGAAGTGTAAAGAGCATCCAAGTTTGTAGCGGAAGGGGATACGTGACGATGATCGCTGTGGTTGTACCAGTTTAGATATTTAAACGATTGCTCGCACAGTCTTGTAGATGTGCTAGTCTGAACAGGTTCCTGGATGTAACCTTAATTCTTTAGTGTCCACCACAGCAACTTATAATATCATTAACTGTGAAGAAAAGTTCGCGTACAAAAGCGAACTTTACTCAAGATTGAGTTTCCTCCAGCAAACGTTTGAGTGATGGAGAGAGATGACAATAGAGGGTGGATCCAGTGTATCATTGTGGATCATTTGACAATTATTATTGTTTGTATAATGTAATAACGAGTATCCGGGCGGCAACAGTGGAAGCTTATCTTGGCCGTTTGATAGCCAGCTCTTGTTAGTACAGTCAGCAGCATAAATATCTTACACTTCCAAATAGATAACTATATATCTACAATAACTTTACGTCGAGACATAGGTACACCAGCCGGTTGATTCTGTAAACCTGACACCCTGAAAACTCAGGTGGAGTGAGCGCGAAGTGAACTGTCATTTTATTGATTGTTTGATTACATAGATTGACAGCCCACTTCACGACCACATTTCACGGTGCCTTCACCACAACCCAAGCCTTCACGTCGACATGTTCACAGAATCGACCGGCTGGATTGCACCGCTGTGCTCTACTACACCACCACCATACACAAACAAATATGCAATTTATTTTATCTCTTTTCTTTCAATATGAAATCAGATAGATATGAATAACCAAATTGAATTTAACAATGATTTGTCACATACAAATATACAGACTACACCAACACAATATAAAAAAATCTTTACCGTTTTTCCAATCAATATGCAGTAACATGCATACTTGTTGCTTATTCTTGTCTGCGATCTCGTTAACTACACATAGCTGTCACATAATTATCACGTGTCTATACCATTATATTACAAAAAAACAAGTTATCTATGTTCTGCAAATATGTTGTGCTGTAAAGGTCAGTGACTTTTGATAACCGGAAAGTTTTGTCAGTTTAAATATATTATGTACGGCAACAGCGGTATCTACCTACCTACGGTTTTAGGCATGAGAAGAGAAAGATCGACACGCATGCGACTAAAGGGGGTGATCCATTGGCGAGTAAGACCGCTGGTACGCTAAAGAGCCGGCGGCGGCGAGCCTGAGGTACAGGCCGCCAAATTAAAAAAAAAACTGGCCGAGTGCGAGTCGGACTTGCGTGCTAAGAGTTCCGAAACCAGTTATTTTTACACTACAGACTTCATAAAGGTTTTTCTGTAATCTATAGCTATAGAACTATTATCTATCCCCTTATCTATATAGAGATAAGGGGGGAATAACTTTAAAACTATTTATATTTTAAAATTACGAAAAAACATATAATTAAAACCTTCACCGTGAGCCCTTTTATTTGAAATGTCACGCAATACGTAAAGCGTTCGTATTTGGGTCGCAGAAGTTCATTATAGGTACCTAATTTCAACAGAATTGGTTTAGTAGATCCGGAGAAAACTGACTGTGACAGATGGACAGACAGATAGACAGACGGGCAGACAGACACCTGAGTGATCCTATAAGGGTTCCGTTTTTAAGGATGTTCGGAACCCTAAAAAGTTGAAATCCTTGCGGACCAAGTCGCAGAAGCTGTGTGGCATTATTATAACAATCTCATATGATTATCACCTCTCAACCGTAAAATGATGCAATCTGGAGTTTTAGTTAAAAATAATGACACGAAGTTTTTACTTGATAAAAAATTATTTATAAGTAAACAGTTTAGTCGATAAGGTAGCGGCCGGTTCTCAATCTAATGCTGCGTACTGACTGGTGAATGGTAACGTGCAATGTTACGAGAAAGAAGCATTTCAGCAAGCATTTCCCATCCTTAAAAAAAGATGAAGAACTAATCAAAATGAAAAGAGAAATCATTTCAGTAGTCATTGCCAGCTAAGTATTACTTAATTCTCCTTGCTTGTTCGCGACTCGCAGAACTGTCGCGAATGATCATCCAAATCACACTACGCACACTCAGTGTATGTCGATAAAACCGACAATCAGCGGATACCGACGAGCGCGTTACGAATGCACGCTAATTTGCATCGCATGTTGTGTTTCATAATTATATTGTATACCGGGCTTGACAAACACGCGCGCAATGAGACCAGACTATGAGAATTTATTATAAATTATGTACATTACATGATACATTGCACCACTAGGTACTGTGGACGACATGTTCTATCATTTCATGTACGTTGCGTAATTCTGCACGCAGCTTAATAGTCACAGTTTCAGAGCTGGCAAACACACTAAGAGTTACTTATCAGGATGTCGTATCAGTGGACCTCTAAGGTTATCAACATGCTAGCAATTCTGTATATAAATCACGTTCCCGAAAAAAATTCGCATTTCTCAAGAAGTGATCGTGTCATTTCAATCTGCCGGAAAAGCAAAGTCAGGTGAACAAGATGAATATAACTCGTGTGCTGTCGTTATTACCGCTGTTCATAGTGTTGGCGCACACTTTCTCCTGGGGTATGTACTGCAGTCCTGTAATAATTATTTATTTCTTGGTTTTTGTTTTTAAATTAACAGAAACGCTAACCAAGCGTGAAGATGTTAACACCTTCATAAAGGAATATTATGAAATCAATTAGGAGTCCGTCCGGCCGGATCGCTTGTATAGCACCGTAGCACCGAGGGGTACCACGCACGGTGCTACTCTTCAGGATCCAAATAAAACACTTGTACTCCAGGCAAACTACGCTGAAAATTAGGCTGACTAGTAACTTACCACGCAATAATTCTCAACTCTGATTTTTAGCTGTTAACTTGTGGAGTATAGGCATGTTAGAATATAGGTAGGTATTCTAGAACAAAAACATCTAATATCAATAATAATTCGATGTGATATAATATTAACTGGCATATTTATATGGAGCGCCTGTAGAAGAGATCTAGTTTTACGAGTAGGTAAATAAATTAAACATAATCCAAGCAACGACCCTATTTTATTAATGAATGTAATTTATACTTAATAAATATCTACTTCATTCACTTAATAGAATTAAAATGATAATTTTAATTCGCTGACCAACATAATTGAACATTATCTACTATCGCAAGTTACATAATATGTATTTTAGTTTTTTTGTTATGGCAGTTCTGAAAAAGATGTTTAAGAATTAAATTGTGTATCATTTTAATTAATAGGCCGACTTAATTATAATTACATAAATTTTTCATGTATTTACTTTTTTATAAATATTCCTCAGGGCGAAAATATTTAGTTCTGACAAAGTAAATTAATTTAACTTATTATTCATATAATGCAAAAAGAAAATTAGAGATAACTTGTAATTTTCCTGATCTTTATTCGAAATAACCGCGGTTTCATTTTTTCATAAAGACCGGTTATGTATTTTTTTATTTTTTTTGATATTATTACAAAAGATATAGATCAAATAAGTACACGATTCAAGAGTTAATTTGACTGGCCTTTATAGGTACTTGTTAAATCTGTATGTCTATACTAATATATAAAGCTGATGAGTTTGTTTGTTTGCTTGCTTGAACGCGCTAATCTCAGGAACTGCTGGTCCGATATGAAAAATTATTTCAGTGTTAGATAGCCCATTAATCGAGAAAGACTATTGGCAATCCATATCATCGCGCTAAGAGTAATAGGAGCGGAGCTGACGAAGTTGCGCAGGTCAACTAGAGATACGATAATCCCGTCTTACTTCAATCGGCACATAACTCACGTGTAAAACATTTTTTTTTCTAGTATTATTTCTTATATAAAATACAATTTTATTTCTGCCAGAGGCTTCTAAAGTTCCATGGACTAACTTATCTTCCAGTGATATGCAAACAAAGAGGTAGCACTCGACGGAACCAACCGATGTGATTACTTTATGATTTCACTCTTATTGGAAATGTCGTATGTCTGTTATGTGTTATTATGTTCCGTACCTCAAAAAGGAAAAAACGGAACCCTAATAGGATCACTTTGTTGTCCGTCCGCATGTCTGTCTGTCTGTCTGTCTGTCAAGACCCTTTATCTCGGGAACGCGTGGAGGTATCGAGTTGAAATTACAACCATATACTCACATCTACAGTCCCTGAAGTTGTGAAAAGATCAGCCTTCTAAGTCTACGTAAAAAACGTATGTTTCACACTCTCAAGGGAATCAAAATTTATAGGGTATTAGCTGACCCGCGCAACTTCGTCTGCGTCACATGTTTCCTTACTGCTCCGCTCCTATTGGTCGCAGCGTGATGTTATGTAGCCTACTAGCTTTTGCCCGCGATCTCGTACAAGTATATCCCGTTTTTTCCCATCCTCGTAAGAATTGCGGGAAATCCTCTCTTAGTGCTCCCCTACACTCCCCAAGGAACCTACATGCCAAATTTCAGCTTTCTACGAGCAGTAGTTTCGGCTGTGCGTTGTCGGTCAGTCACTCATTCAGTCGGTAACGGAAGAATGTTAGTTATTAGGATAGCGTTCTTCGATAAAAAGTATCCAACACTAAAACAAAAGTTCAATTCGAACCAGTAGTTGCTGAGATTAGGGCTTTGGAGGTAGCGGTACAGAGTGTACAGTTCCGCATACCCCCATTGAAAAGGCACGATCCTCCGACGAGGCGGCTGTTATGCCTGGCGGGCTAGTGCCCGATACTTAATATTCGGGTTGCTATACCTATATGTTCAAATCGCACGGTAAACTTTGCTTGCACGATGCAGGATTTTAGTTCCCTGCTAGTTGGATAGATCGCGTTGCGGTTCTTTTTGCTGCGATGTAGATTTGCTCCGTTGGTTTTTCTTGTGGCGGCCTTGATGCCGCTATATCACTCCCCTCCGGACACTGGAAGTCGATTGTGGATGAGTCGTCCATTTATCTTGAGATGCTTGCTAGGCCAGTGGAAGGTTGGTTCCAGTGAATCGGAACCGGAAGCCGCAGAGTTCGCAATGAGTCGGAACTGTCTGCAGTGCCTCAGTGAGTCGGGTGCTTATCAAAAATTGAGAATCATTTTATGTAGGGTCTTGTTCTATTTTTATGTACTATTACTTCTTTTCCTTTATACAGTATTTTTAAATTAGGATTCCAATCTTCTATTACTTCATACGGTCCTATATATAGCGGTTCGAATTTACTTACAGTTTGTTCATACCTACTGTGATTTTTGAAGTCAGAAGTTATATAGCAGTTCTATATCTGTTGTTAAATTACTCGGTAAATTGCACTGTTTTTAAAATCCGAGTTCGTATGGAGTTTCTGTATGTATAGTCATATTAAAAGCAAAGCACCAATATGGAAGCCATAAACTCCAATTTTGGGGTTGGTTGTCTGTTTGTATTCGAAGGAATGATAGTAAATTTTTAGGTGTATTTTCTAAGCCTCCTATTGTTGGTGATGTTGATGTAGGTTGGTGTTTTTGTGTTATTTTTAGTATTTTACAAATTTCATTCATTACTAACGAAACGAAGTCAGAACCGCGATCTGATATAATATTTCTCGGAATGCCATAGCGTAGTACAAAATTATTAATGAAAGCCGTCGCAACTGAAATTGTATCCTTATATTTTATAAGTGAATAAGCTACTACTTACTTACTGCTTAGATCACACTGTAGTGTCAGTCATCATCTGCCTAGCCTTTTCCCAACTATTTTGGTGTCGGCTTCTAGTCAAGCCAGATTTAGATGAATACCAGTATTTTACGTGGAGCGACTGCCTACCAGACCTCCACAACCCATTTACTGGGTAACACGATACTTCCTGGCAAGACTGGAGTCAGATTTACTGGCTTCTGACTATCCGTAATGACTGCTAAATATCTACAAATGACAGCCGGGACCAACGGCTTAACGTGCTTTCTGAAACACGGAGGAAACTCGTTATGTTAAGATAGACCAACCTTGGCAAACGTTGCTTAACCTTGATGATCGACCCGGGCGACTGTTATTATCTAGCCACGAGCTCCTCATCACACTGTAGTGTGAGTATATACTTATAGTTATCACTTATACTTACACATAAATATATATTTTTTAACGAGCACTGATACCTGTAAATTGTACGTCGTCGCCTCAAGCCTGCAGGAATACGCACGTTCAAATTATGTAAGTACATACTAACTCTATTCTCTCCGACACATCTTGCTACTGAGAAGATAAAAAATGTCGGGGGCTCTGGGAAGTTGCTCTACATTATTGTGTTTGTAAAGGCAGGACGTACTGATCCGAGTACATTGATGAGCTTTGTATCGCAGAGTAAGATACTTCTTTTCCCGAAAAAATCTCTGACGAATATAGGCCTCGCTGATGAAAATTCGACCAGTTTTTTTTTTCTCAAAGTTGCGGCGATCTTACATGCATGTATGTATGTATGGGTAGAGACATTTCAAGAAACAAAACGTTAGTACACAGTGCCCTGAAAGGTCACGTGTTGTCGAGATATTTTGTGGTACAATCACCATGTGACAATCATGGCGATCATTAATAATTATTATGTGCTCATATATGTATTAGATTAAATTCAAAATAATAGTTCCTAGCTAGCTTTAATCATTAATTGGAAGAAAGTTAAAATCAGAACACGTGCATATAATCACGTGATTAGTTAACTTTTAATAATTTTCCTTGTTCTCACATGGCAACATTACCTCTAAATGTCTCAGCAACGTGACACTTTGGGACACCATGTTAATAATATGTTTTGTATGTTTAATTATTTATTTATTTATTTAACACTTTACGCACACAGATGTACAGAGGCGGACTTAATGCCTGAGGCATTTTCTACCAGTCAACCTTTGGGTGATGCAGAGAATAATACTAGTAGGTGCAAATTGTGAAAAAAAAAACAGAAACGCGATTTATATTTGAATTAATACAAAGATATATATAAACATATATAAAAACTATAAATACCTACAAAAAAAAAAAAAAAAAATTAAAAAAAATTCCTCTACCCATATACAGGTGATTTTTTAAGGCGTGCCTTCATGGCCAAATCCGAAACTATGAGGAATATCGAAAAACATTGAAAGGAGGCTCGAGATGGATGGATAACATTTCACAAACATCCGTATGATGACAGGGATATCAAATAAAATACTGAATTACAAACATATGAATTTATTGACATATTTTCCACTTTGCTAAGGCTTTTGTGGAGTCATTGGAGTATCGCATGTGGTGAGGAGCTCGTGGCTAAATAATAACAGCCGCACGGGTTGATCTTGAAGGTTAAGCAACGCTTGCCAAGGTTGGTCTGTGGATGGGTGACCATCTTAACATACCGAGTTTCCTGCGTGCCGCGGAAAGCACGTTAAGCCGTTGGTCCCGGTTGTCATTTGTAGATCTTTGGCAGTTGTTACGGATAGTCAGAAGCCAGTAAATCTGACTCCAGTCTTGCCATGAAGTACCATGTTACCCAGTTAATGGGTTGTGGAGGTCTGGTAGACAGCCGCTCTTCGTAAAATACTGGTATTCAGCTAAATCTGGCTTGACTGGAAGCCGACCGCAGATGATGATGATGAGTAGGTTAAGATGGGCGGAATGCACGTGTCAATGTGTTTGCGCTTCAGGGATAGGGGTAGGTCACCCTTCATCAGCGACTTCATGGACCAATATTACATACTCAACTAAAAAGACAAGGAAATTATTAAGAATGAAACCAGCCAACTGCGAGTCGGACGGGCGTGCAAGTGGTTCCTTACCCATCATGTTATTACAATAAACTTCTTGTTGGTTTTCCTGTTATGTTTAAAGAGCTATTAATATCTGCTTTTCTCTAAGAAGCATAGACAAAAATTTTCATAATATTCATAGTGATGCTCAGAGGATAGCCGGTGGTCGTATGCCACCTACCCTAACGGTGTCAGGATGTGCTCTGAACACACGTATATCTGCTGTGCTAAAGTTATATAAAACCACTAGTTGACCCGCGCAACTTCGTCTGCGTCACAATTTTCATGACTGCTCCGCTCCTATTGGTCTTAGCGTGATTATATATAACCTATAGCCTTCCTCGATAAATGGGCTATCTAATACTGAAAAAATGTTTTAAATCGGACCAGTAGTTCCTGAGATTAGCGCGTTCAAGCAAACAAACAAACTCTTCAGCTTTATATATTAGTATAGATATAGATTAACTCCTATTTATTAGAGTTCGAGTGTTTATTAGTAGTAAATGGCTTTCCGTCTTATTCCAAAACAAGGCTTAAATACTGGTTTAAACCAAGACTAACAAGTCTAGGTTTGTTACGGTACTAACGCTAGTACCAGGTTTAAAATGTGCTCCGATTACAAAACTAAGACTATTCGAGGATTAGCTAGTACCAAACAAAGTCCGTGGTTTAAATAATACCCACAGATAAGAAGCATAAATGGCATTCTTTCATTCGTTCATTCAGGCTCCACTTGAAGCAACGTTCCGTTTCTCTAAATATTGATTTTATAATAACACTTGAAATGCTTAAATAATTAAATATCAATACAAAAATATATCATAAATTATTCTTTGTTTATTTTACAATATAATGAACAAGTACAACTTGTATTTTGACAAACTTTTTATAATCAAGTTGTCATATTTTTTAACACCTCTAGCATGAAGTGGAGCGACTTTCAGATGGCGGCAAGTTGTCGTTTGGCGGTCTTTTTAAAAAAAATTCTTTGTTTCGTCAGTTCGTCTGTTTCAATCATAATCTTCCTGCCCATATCCCACGTTACTTGAGGTCCGCAACACGTATTTTTCTTCCGTTCTGTCTTATCAGCCGCCACGCTATCACTTGTAAAAGTTACAAAATAGTGACTGAAATAAAAAATGGAACAGCACAGGAAAAAAAGGGGTGTAAACTGGAGTGTCGAAGAAAAAGTTAGTAAAACATGGATTTTTTTATTAATATTAGTGAAGCAATGCTTTGTGTCATCTTATTTCGACTGCCTAACGTGAATTTCCTTTTACTTATAGGAAATATTACGTCAACTAATTGCACAGTCAGCGTATATTATAGAAGATAAGTCTACAAAATCCTCTGTAAATATGCAAAAAATAAAAGAGTGGAAGAATATACAGACTAAGTAAGTACTTACTGCTTTTGTTGTGTACATTGAACAATAGTACGTTATTGTTTACGTGATATTAATTAGCTAACTTATTATTTTTAGATTTAATGAACTAACGGGTAAGTATCGAGCAGATGGAGAGTTAAAGTTGGCGTGGAAGCGCATGAAGTTGTCTGCTAAATCCAACTTATCCAGACACAGAAGGGAACAGACGCAGACAGGCGGTGGCGAAAAACCTCCATCACCTTCTCCTGAGGACTTACAAATTATGGCGATTGCTCCTCACGATTTTGTCATTGAAGTCAATGACTATGATAGTGATGCAGTGGTAAATAAAATGTCATATTAAGGTCATAAAACATTTAATTGAAATTGGTTAATTTTAGATATTTTACATAATACTAATAACATAACCTAACTAATTATAGAAAAAATACAGCAGTTGGTGTGAAAAAAAAACAAGTTAATTTATTTCTTTTAGACTCAAGTTCCTGTGCCAACTTCAAAAGAAATTTTCACTGAACCTAAACCTGGTCCTAGTAATGCGGAACCTGTAAAATGTGAAGTTACACACACAATACACAAAGAAGACCCAGAACAGCATATTGTGTATTTGCAAGGTAAATAGCTACTAATATAATCACGCTTTAATTAACGTTTCTATGAATTTGGATGGAATTAGCACTTTATCCAAGCACTAAGTTCCTGTGGACTAAATTTTAACATTAATTTTGGGCAGGAGCTACCAGTATTATAATGTATAATCTATGGCAGGAGCTAGTAAAATATATTATTACAATCCAATATGTACACAAGTTTTTTTCATGACTTCCATATCTATTTTTTATAAACCAATCCAGCGACAGATACAGAAAGCACCAGCATGATGTCGATGAATAAGAATATTGACACAAAAAGCACAACAAAGAAAAAGAAAACAAGCTTGCAAAATAGGTATGTAGAAATTCCTTAAATAATACAATACTCCCCGCAGGGTTAAGTGTTGTGGGTTCAGTACCCATCTTGGGCACAAGACATTTTCAAAGTCTAATTTTTAGTACATACTTTTATTATTCTAATATTATTTGAACATGCTTTTACAGAAGTGAAGAAAATATACAGTCAATAATTCAAAGCAACACTGATTTTAAAAAAAGACAGTTAGAAATGCTTGAAGAGGAACACAAATATAATATGAAAATTGCTAAATTAAAATTTAAAAAATAAAGTTACAAATAAGTATATTAGAAGACAAGAAGCACGCCAATACTGATGAATAAATGTAAGTAGATTTTTTATTCTGCATCCACACACGTATGGCTGAATGCTATAGTTTACTGGCCATTATAAGGCTCTTGTATCTTAACCAAATATGTATCTATCAACTTTTTACATAGAAAACCCTCCAATGCGGAAGTAGGTAGCTATCACAAGTAAAATTAGTTAAGAACACATTTATATGACCAGTTTGGCAATAAAAATGCTACCATTGGTAAGAGAAACAATTGTTATTGTCTACAGGAACTAAGCATATTTCTTATAAAGATTACAGTAAAAAATCTTATACTTAATAAACAATAGTAAGTTTAACTTCATTTTAAAACTGTAATTCACTGCTGCCCCTATGTTCAGCTGATGTATCATAATTATTAACATGTTTGTAAAATATCCTGATATGTGAAATTATTATTTTCAGGTACTTATTGCTCCATGTATTGTAAAAAGATTACTAATTTAAAATACATACTGATTAAAAGTAACATTTTTTTTACTAAAAATGAGTTTCAATAAACTGCCTTCTAATATTTCCCCTAACAGAAGTTGGAATATATTTTTGTACTGATGGTTCACTTGAAGATTGCTCTATGTTGTCTTCCTCACCAGGCAACATTATACACTGCCACGCCATCTGGTAACAATGTCCATGATTTTCAGGTCAGCATCACAAACCACCTGAAAAGTGAGTTTATTAGAACTTTACATTTTCTCTGTTATTTTAATATGACATTGGTAAATCAGGTAATCAAATAAGTTTTTCTCTATTGTAAGAAACATTTTGGATCAAACTAAAGTCATTTCACAATAATATTGAGACAATCACAAATTTTTGTTCAAGATTACCTGTACATTGATTGAAGCAAATCCTTTTCTATTAATATATAACTGACCCCATCAGCATTTACTTTTTTAACTCTTATGTGAGTACAATCTATTGCCCCAATCACTGTAGGAAAATTAGCGATCCTGCGGAATTTCCTCATGCTTTCCTCCTGCTCATTTATAGTATTAGGCATTTTAATGAATCTTCGGGACATCCGTGATAAAATCTCTGCTACCTTTTTACAAGTTTTGCTAACAACGGGTTGAGATACACCATGTAAATCAGCAGTATCGTCTTGAATCTAGAATAAAACAATAATATTAGTAGGTATAAGTCAGACATGGTTATCTATCATTGTAGTTGACAAAATTTGTTATATTAGGTACGCAAACTGATTTGTTTTGTTTGGCTTTCAGATAATTTATGTGATAATACTATTAATTACTATCTAATAGTAAAATTCAAAACATGATTTGTTGAGTAGGTACTCTGTGTACACAATAATTGATTTTTGGCAACTGATTTCAATAATAGTAACTGTTTGTCTTCTTCATTACAAGTTATGACATGAAATTTTAATTTCAAAACGATTAATAAGGTACAATATAAGTCTTATTAGATTTAGCAAATTTTAGTGTTTTGTATCATGTAAACAAGTGGCATATACGTACATATTACTTACATATTTGGATTTTGTCTAATGTTATGTTAGCATTGACCAAGGTTACTTACTTCATGTCGAGCCCAGTTCCGTAATGCACGAACCACTTGCATTTCAGGACTCAGTGATCCACAATTATCCGACCAAAACGTTTTGTGCATCTGTACTTATATTTAAAGTCTTCGTCACTCAATTGAAATGGATTCACACGATGGCGATGCCTGTACAATCGCCGAGACGTCTCCAACATGACCAAATCTTCCAAATCCATATATTAATATCCATTTTAACAAATTTTAAATAGAAAGACGCACAATATTTTAATGACATTAGCTGTCAAATATTTTTAGTACCGAAGTTAAACTAGGGGTCTCGGCGGACTAACTTTAGTACCATAGATAGTTCAGGAACTAGTGATAAACTTCGTTTTATAATAACGTTTTATTTAGTCATGGTTTAAACCTAGTATTAATCCCAGTACTAAAGTTAGATCGTGTTTTGTAATAAGACGGTTTATGTCTTCTGGAGGGCGCCGTATTCAATTTAATGTGACGTCGCATAGCCAGCGGACGAGCTACACGATTCCATAAGCCATAACTCATTTGTGCAGTAATGATTAGCAATGTAGAAGTTATGATGGAACAGTTTGACATATGTCAAACTGTTCCATCATATACCAAGCCAAGCCAAGTGACATATACCGGGCTTCATTGGCTTCTCTCTACGGCCGTCACTGGAGGTGGACGTGTGTCGCGTGTGTTTCTAACTTTTTAAATATATTTGATCTCTGAATTCCTATTGGTCCAAGTCTGATAACCTAATTCTCGTTTGCACTTGCGGCTTTCTAACGGCAGGACTCCTCCCCGAGAAAGGGATAGACAGTGTTTTTGTGGTGTTGCTTCACTATTAAGAGGTGTTTGTGCTGATCTAATTGGAGCGGGGTGCCCGGGATTTGAACTCGAACACTCTGCGCGGCGGCCGCTGGCTTGCCCCACTCGGCTACCGAGACGGTAGCGCGTCCACCGAAACAACAACTCGCTTCACTGTGGCCGGCCGCCTGTTCCTGCGCACCACTACATCGCTGACTCATCTGCCGACCGGTTTGACTATTGGGAATAGCTCACTCGTTACCATACACTGAGAGTTGAAATAACAACAAACTCAAATTTGTTTTTACTTTTGCTTACCTTGCAAAAATGCCGAAAACTCAACGCTCACCGCCGGTGACCACAGGTATATCAACACGGCACGCTATGTCATCCCCTGATATAACCACCATTGAAACCGGGGTTGAGCAATCAAATGTTACAGCGAGAGCCAAACGGCTTCGTCGCGACTTCTCTCCCGAGCAAACACTGACACACTCAGACAGCATGTTTGAATCGTTTGAATGCAGAATAACTAACATGCTTACGACGTGGAAACAGGAACAGGACGCTGTATTCAATAAAATAAGATCTGATATTAATGAGGTAAAGACACAGAATAGAGAAATACACAAAACCAACTCTGAAATTGAAAAGTCCATTGAATTTATGAACCAAGCTTACGAGACAATGAAAAACACCGTTGAAAAATTGGAGATAGAACGTGTAGAACAGCGCATATATATAATGGACTTGGAAAAAAAGGTCAATGACCTCCAGCAAAACTCACGTTCATCTTGTTTTGAAATTAGAAATATTCCACAAACAGAAAAGGAATCTATCGACGACCTCACTTCTATCGTACTGCAAACTTGCAATAAACTTGAAGTCTCTGTGAAACAGGCGGATCTGCGGGACATTTATCGTATGCCAGGAAAAAAAGGATCAACTAGACCCATAGTCGCTGAACTGGTAACTGTTCCTCAAAAGAACCGGGTATTGCAGGCTGCGCGAATGTTCAATAAAACCCGACCAACAATCGACAAATTAAATACTACTCATATTGGCCTATCAGGAGACACTAAACCCATCTATGTTGCTGATCATCTGTCTAGCAGCCTAAGAAAATTGTTTTTTGAAGCTCGCAAATACGCAACTGATAATAATTACAAGTTTTGCTGGTCAAATAATAATAAGATTTTTCTGCGCAAACAAGAGGGTATGCCTCAAATTATTATTAAATCTCTGGCATGTCTTAATGATTTGCCTAAGTCACAATAACATTTTATTTTTGGTGATATGTTGTTTCCGAAAACACTGCATGTTGTTTATTTCTATATTTGATAATGTTAATTCTGTTATAAATAAGCATATTAGAAACTTACGAATATTTTACATTTATAAACAATTTAATTTACTACACAAAACAGCACTTATAGTACACTATAAACTAACACATAAATACTTACTCATTTCTTTATATACATTATGGTATTACTTATTGTATGACCACGACAATATTATTTCTACAAACATACACACAGCATTAGCCATATTCTCATACAATAGTGATTATAATACGTATAACAGGTTTTATTTCCATAGAATTCTGTCACTTTATGCAGTATGTAACAAGTTTTATGGAATGCACGTCATAGATCTTATTCTAAAATCCAAAAGCTGTCTTTTGAAATGGTTCCAGAATACTTGCGTATCCTTAATCCTGTTGCCCGATGGGGTGGGCAGGGACTACAAGAAACCTTATTTGAAATTCATA
The DNA here is from genome assembly GCA_950371165.1 of Lacanobia oleracea. NCBI lineage: Eukaryota > Metazoa > Arthropoda > Insecta > Lepidoptera > Noctuidae > Lacanobia > Lacanobia oleracea. The sequence goes on along the minus strand of OX493411.1, from coordinate 17,714,196 downwards.
GCAAAAGTAGTTTTCGAAAATGGTTGCTATTGCTTCTTAAACAGGCACATGCGATGTCTGCACAAAACTATCGTTGCTGTATCTCTAATTGTCTTCTTTTATCCTTATAAATGTTCGATATAAACACAATAACAAATGAACTAGATTCTATAAGTACAACACAGTCATGCATATGTAAACCAGAACGATGTAGTGAGCACTTAAATAAAAAATCTGTGAACATATTGCATATCAATATACGTAGCGTCAACCACAATTTTGATGAATTTACTGTTCTTTTAAGTAATTTATCTATAATCCCTGAAATTATAGTTCTTTCCGAGTGCTGGCTAAGTAAGGCGCCCACCCACCCCACTCTAAGTGGTTATGTTGGTTATCACACGATAAAAAATATAAATCAGAACGACGGTGTTATTGTTTTTGTAAAGACTTCAATTACACATATCGTTACTGAGTCGCACGTACAAGACGCAAACTGCTTAATTTGCAAAATTGAATCTTTAAATCTAGTCATAGTTGCACTGTATCGCCCACCCTGTAACCGTAATATTGACAATTTTTTGGATAGCTTGGAAAATACACTTGCTTCACTGAGTAGCTATAAGAATGTGGTTTTATTAGGAGATATTAATATTAACATCATCCCGGCACAGTTAAACAGTATGGCGAACGACTATCTTAATCTAGCGGCACTGCATGGACTATTACCAACGCACAATCTACCTACCCGTGACAAAAGCTGTCTGGACCACGTTTTATTGAAGTCTAGTCTCAGAACCACCACTTTAATTATTGAATCTAGTATCACGGACCACTTACCAGTACTATTCAGCATGGAAACGACACTTAAACCGAATAAACGCAAGTCCCACTTTGTCAAAGTAGATTATGACTCTGTTTATGCGGATGTTGCGAAGACTGATTTCACGCAATTATTAAATACATCTGATCCTAACGCTGCATCTGAGATTTTGATTACAAGTATTGGATCAATAATACAAATGCACTCTAGAATAATTCGCCCACCGTCTAAACTTGTCATTTTCAAACCCTGGATCACTATAGGATTGCTCAGATGTATACGAAATCGTGACTCCATGAGTAAACAGCTTAAAATAAATCCTGATAACTACACCCTCAAAATAACTTTTCTCAGATACCGCAACTTTTGTAATAAGTTACTAAAAAGATTAAAACATAACTTCGAGAATAATGAATTACGTAAAGCACGAAAAAACCCACGGTCTACTTGGAAAATAGTTAAAAATATTACCTGCACGGAATCCATTAAACAATCGCCGGTTGAGCTTTTAAATATAGACAGAGATAATCTAAAATCCGTTAACCTAGTTAATGAGTACTTTTCCCGCATCGGTAGCGACTTAGCAGTACAAATTGACCCTAATATACAAAATTATCAATTGCCGAGTGATAACATCAATGCTAATTCTTTTGTTCTGTTGCCAACGGACGAGTCTGAGGTTGATGTAGTTATTAAAAGCCTGCGTAGAGACGCCGCTGTCGGGTGGGACGCAATCCCTGCTCATTTATTGCAAAGGTGCTCAAAAACCCTGGTGCCAATAATAACCCACATTTGCAATATTTCAATGGCAGAGGGGATTTTTCCAAAATCCTTTAAAAGAGCTGTTGTGCATCCCATATATAAAAATGGAGACAGAGACAGTGTCAATAATTACAGGCCCATATCTGTTCTACCTGCGCTGTCCAAAATTCTAGAAAAGTTGCTAGATACCCGTTTAAGAAACTTTTTACAGAAGAACAGTATTCTAGCGCCGAATCAATTTGGATTCAGAGTAGGAATATCGACTGAAGACGCAGTAGCTTCTCTGGTTGATCAAATAGTAAATACCCTCGATAGTGGACAAAAATGCCTGTCAATTTTCCTTGATCTCACCAAAGCATTTGACACTGTCTCTGTTCCTCATCTCCTACTGAAGATGGAAGGAATGGGCATTCGCGGATATGCACTTCGAATTTTTAAGGATTACCTTTCTAATAGGACTCAGTGTGTAAAGATAGATAACTTTGTTAGTGACAACGCTCCCCTTTCTTTTGGCGTCCCTCAGGGATCGATCCTTGGGCCAACCCTTTTCCTACTCTATATAAACTCCCTGTGCACCTTATCCCTTCCATTTTCCTCTATCTTTACCTACGCAGACGATACTGCAATACTTGTCAGTGGCAATAACTGGACTGAAGTATTTGCTCGTGCAGAGAGCGCTCTTAGTCTTGTAATGCAGTGGCTTTCAAATAATCTCCTAACTCTGAACCTCAACAAAACTACTTACATCACGTTTTCAAAGACGGCTGTAACTCAACCAACCTTAGAAACCTTTAATATAAGAGCGCACACTTGTACGACTTTCGCTTCTACCCACACCTGTGTCTGCCCATCTATACTAAGATCAGACCACACAAAGTATCTGGGAGTATTTATTGATAGTTTTATGTCATGGAAACACCAAGTGAATAATATTACATCCCGTGTCCGCAAGATGATATATATTTTTAAAAAATTGCGTAATTCAGCTGACTTTGACACCCTAAAACTAGTATATTATTCACTATGTCAATCTATTTTGACATACTGTATATCAGCCTGGGGTGGAGCTGTGAAATCATGTTTTCTGCCCTTGGAGCGAGCACAGAGGGCAGTCCTTAAGGTTATGACATTTAAGCCTTTCAGATACTCGACTGCCCAGTTATATCACGAGTGTAAACTGCTTACTGTCAGACAGCTCTTTGTGCTTGCAACTATCTGCAGAAGGCATGCTAGTCTGAAATATACCATTCCAGTCACAAACAGGCGCCGTCCACCTAGGATCTGCCAAGCCCAAAGATTTAGAAGTGCATTAGCAGCGCGCAACTACTCTGTTATAAGCTGTCATCTGTATAACACTGCTAACGAACAATGCAACATCTACTCAGTAACTAGATCGAAATGCAAGAAAAAAGTTACTCTTTGGCTTTTGTCTAAATCGTATGAGGAAACAGAAAAACTGATGAAACTAAGTTAAGTTTGCTATAACTTAAATTAATCCGTCACACACACACACACAATTACATACACATACATACATGCACACACACACTCACATACACAATACCTTGTTATATATATATATATACATATATACAAACAGTTATAATATCTAAGATTTTCTTACCGTAATGCAACATATACGATACACTACACTCTAATGTCACCTATTTGCTGCTTTTAAGTACGAGAGCCCTAGTACCCATACCACAAGTTAAATCTTACTTTGGGTACTAGCGGTCAACAAAATTATTGTACATGTTAAGTTTGTTACAACTCATGTGTTTTACCATTGTATGTATCTTCTTGGGACAATAAAGTTTTATTTATTTATTTATTTTTTATTTTATTTATACCAAGCCTCTTTTTGCTTCATTTATGTGGCATAGCACCCTGTCGTCATATTTTTTCTTCAAAAATCATGATTTTGAAGAAAAATAGCGCCATGAAACGGGTCGAGGCGCGTTTGGGACCGGGACCGCGGTCTCGGACTACACCTATATTGTTTTTGAGTAGTACTTAACTCATGTGGTACTTTGTGACCACATAAGAAAGAGGTAAAGTACAGTTAACAAAAAAGTTAATTAATATTTTGATCAACAATTGCATGAATTATATAATAAAAGGTAATATAATTTAAAAAGCACAAGGAGGAACGATCAAAGTAATCCTGGAACTACTTTTGAGTTGTACATTTAAATAATGATAGATTGGAATCACCTTTAAATAATAATGATATTCAATCATTGTAATGATTATGACCACTGCCATGTGTAGGGTTGCCAACTTTTTTTGAGAAAAGTAAAGTATCACATTATTTGGACAGGCAAGAGAAAAGTAGGTATTTTAAAATATATTCTGTTTTATTTTTATTTGGAAAAAAACTGGCCAAGTGCGAGTTGGTTCCGAACCAATTTAATTTTTTTAGCTTGTTATTTTAACACTACAGACTTCATGTAGGTTTTCCTGTAATCTTTAAGCATAAAAATAAATGTTGCAAAAATACTTTATATCCAATCGGTACAGAATGGAAATAAAGAATTGTGATGCGTATAACGAGTTACTTATCGATACCAGCTGTAAGGTAACAGACACACGATTAAATGATTATCTATTAATTAGGTACTGAACGAATTGCACTTGCTAACATATATTCGGAAAATGAAGTTGAATTTACACATTTTGAAATGGTTCATAAAAGGCCAATATGTTCAGATTAATTAAGTATACAGATGGGGTTTATTCAAAGTCAGTAAGGCTCATAGAGACCCAAAGAAAATATTAACTAATATTAGGTATAAAGATAAAAACTGTATGTTTGTTTGAGAATTATTTGTTTGTAGACAGACCATAATCTTTAAAATAAAATTGAAAGTACCATTCCGATTGATCGGCTCATCGCACTACTCCAGGTACAAAGAAACAATAAAAAAGGGCTGGCTGGCATAAAGGCTTGCGATCAAAGCCTTTTTAGGGTTCCGAACATACGTAAAAAGCGGAACCCTTGTAGGATCACTCGGGTGTCTGTCTGTCTGTCTGTCTGTCCGTCCGTTTCTCACAACCAGTTTTCCCCGGATCTACGAAACCGATTCTGTTGAATTTTGTTACACATGTGGTCTTCTGTGACCCAAACACGGACGCGTTACGTAAATAAATATACGAGTATGTTTAGTATTCATTTGGAGGTCAAACAAGAAAATTAAAAAAAGTTTTCAAACTGTATCGTGTGACATATAATTATATCAAATGAAAGGACTTACTGTGAGGGTTTCATTTATATTTTCATAATTTTAAGATAAATAGTTTTGAAGTTTTAAAGATAACAGGAAAACCTATAAGCCTCCGCTGTTCGTCCGTCCGTCCGATCATCCTTCCGTCCGTCCGTCCGTCAGTCCATCCATCCGTCCGTCTGTCTGTCACCGGGCTGTATCTCAAGAACCGTAATTGGTAAACAGTTGAAAAGGACATTGACCATCCACATGTGGGAGTTAGGCTATGTGCCGCCCAGAATAAACACATTGTGCATTATGTACCTTGGGTTAGCACTAGCCTGTAAGCGAAAGCTCATCTAAACCTATCTGTGGAGTTTCTGGAAATAAATATTTTTTTATTGGTGAAGAATGACATCCAATGGCACGTTTTACTGATTAATGCTGTAGTTATTTAAAGCAACTACTCACTTTATTATAACAATCACTTATTTAATGACTTGTGACATTCGAAATTGATTTACATCTATATGTATCTATACTAATATATAAAGCTGAAGAGTTTGTTAGTTTGTTTACTTGAACGCGCTAATCTCAGGAACTACTGGTCCGATTTGAAAAATTATTTCAGTGTTAGAAAGCCCATTTATCAAGAAAGGCTATAGGCTGTATATCATCACGCTAAGACCAATAGGAGCGGAGCAGAAGCAGTTGCGCGAGTCGACTAGTTTATATATAAAACAAAGCCGGGTTTGTTACAACACTTATAACTCGAGAACTGCTGGACAGATTTTCATGGTTTTTAATTAGTTGGATTAGTCTCCACCGGTAGAGGTATGGTACGGTAGGTAGGGTAGTAGTAGTAAATGGCGACAGATCACATTAGAGAGAAACACATATAAGTACATAATCTAAATGTGCGCTTGCGAGACAGCATTTACAACTGGGAGGAGTCAGCGCCGTTGATTGATGGATTTGTCCAAAGAACCGGTTTCGGAGCCGAGCGAGATCCCGTGTGATGGAATCTGATGGATCAATCTTATTAATTAATTAAAAAAACCTTAGGACCGATTTTTTTTAGATATAAATTAATGCAAGTAAACCTAACCTAACCATTCGGAAGTAGGTACTCCCATGAAAAGAAAAAACACTCCCAGAAACAATCACGTCCTTTCACTGCGCGTGTATTTTACAATTGCCGCTGTAACAAGAAATAATAAAAATTAAAGGCATACAAGACACGAGTTTTTTTCTGTTTGTGGTACGGAACCCGTCATGTGAGAGTCTGACTCGCACTTGGACGGTGTACACAATCAAGATATTTTCAACTGTTTCCCTATAACGGTTCTTGAGATACAGCTCGTTGACAGACAGACCGACGGTCGGACAGTCGGACGGACAGCGGAGGCTTAGTAATAAGTTTCAGTTGGTGACCCTTTGAGCAAATTACGAAATTTAGGTGCCCTTGTAAGAAGTAATTTATAGAAGTAGAGAGACTTTAAGTACTTAGTTTTCGAGAATGTCGGTAATTTCGAAAGTATTCGTATGAGCAGCGTATTATACGAAAGACAAATGTCAATTAGGTGCAAATGTTTATTTAGCCCAAACTAACAAAGTGAACATCTAATTACCAGAATCAATAATATTGTGGTTCAGCTGAAAGAAAAAGTGCAATAGACAACCGTCAACGACGTCTGCTCTCAGGTGTCTACCAGTTCGGGACATCTCTACCTCCGTTATAATTATTTGGTTGCGCGACTTACTTTAATTTTGAGATATCTCCTAAGAAATTTATCCAAATTAAATGGTGTGATGGGCAATTTTGCTCTAAATTAAACACTCAAGATGAATAACATATTTATTGAGATAAGGATTTGTACTATATTAGTGAAAACACCTCTGCAAATGAAACAGTATTTTATGTCAAATTTGAATTTCATAAAAATGGTTGTTGTAAGTCAAGTATAATAGATAGACATGTGCTATCGCGGACTTTTTCGTAGATATTGATGTGTTATCTAAAACTGTAGTACATTGTTTTGTTCGATCATGAACACTTTTCGCAGCGCACGCAATGTATTGAATTTTTTAGAGCATTTTTTTCTGACTTCTTCAGTAATAATCTTCATATATCAGCCAATTTACACAAAACCTTGACAAATTATATAATTAAACCTGCTTCGAGAACCACACTATCTATTAAAAAAACCCGCATCAAAATCCGTTTCGTAGTTTTAAAGATCTAAGCCTACATAGGGACAGACAGACAACGGGAAGCGACTTTGTTTTATACTAGACTAGCGGACGTCACGTGGTTTCGCCCGCGTAGTTCCCGTTCCCGTGGGAACGCGGGGATAAAATATAACCTATGTTACTCCTTGATAATGTAGCTATCCATTGGTGAAAGAATTTTTCAAATCGGTTCAGTAGTTTTTGAGTTTATTAATTATAAACATACACACACAGAAAAATTCAAATTTTTGCTCTTAATAATATTAGTATAGACTAGACTAGAAGAAGTGATAGTGAAGACTAATGGGAAGCTCTGCAGCTCTGTTTAGCAAACGGATAAGAGAAATGTTATTTTCATGTTTCAGACATCGTCGTGGGCGGAGAGAAACGATTAGAATTCTATTACAACGGAACAGTATCGCACACAGAAGACATTCCGTCGGCTTATTATATCACTGCTGTCACGTACGATCCAGTTCACTTCAGGGTGCTGTTTGTCGACGATCACGTTTCAAAGTTCTCCATATACAGCTTTGACCTCACAACGAGAAAGATGCAAACTTTAGTAATGAGACAAATAAGTGTTACATATTACGTTCGTCTCGCCTACGACCCGCTCACACAATTACTATTTTGGACTGAAGACACGAAAATATACTGGTTGTCATTAAAGTCTGCATCGTGTAACACAGCAGTTGACGGAAATCTTATAGTTACGTCGGATTACGACTGCTGGGCTATAGCTGTAGACAGCTGTGGAGGGTACGTCGCTAATATAACAATTAACTGTAGTTTTAAGACTCATGTTGAACTTTGTCAATATTTACAGTTATTTAAAAATTACAGGTATGTTTACTGGACCACATCGTATAACATAGAGAGGGCTGCGTTTGATGGCTCCGAGAGAGAAGTGTTAATTGACGCTCATGTTGAATGGCGACCGAGTTTGGTTATTGACCAACAATCTGAGAAAATGTACTGGATGGAGGAAACTACATATCCTTATCAGTATTCCATTGAAAGTGCCGACTTGAATGGAAAAAAAAGAAAAACATTTTATTTCATAGGATCAAATGACTCAAGTGCTTTAACCGTATCAAAAGATTTCATTTACTGGAGGAACTACAATCAAAAAGCCATTGTGCAGTTACCAAAGCGTCAACAACACGATGTGGCGCCAGTTGTTTACTCACAGTCTAGCACAGACTGTTGGTCGTGTCCACTTACAGCAGCCAACTATACAATTGAGGAACAAACCTTGGGGAACCATTCCTGTGAAGCGCTGAAGAGTCTAATACCGGATGTGGAGGAACGACACGGTTCAATATGTCACAACTACTGCTTCCAAGGAAACTGCAGCGTCAGTGCTGAGGGACATCCTAAATGCAGGTAAGTAGATCTTCGATACGGTGCGCGAGTAATACCTGCATTAATTTGTTCCGTCTGAATAATTTAAAAACCCGCAAACTAGTACCTAAGTGGCGTGTTCTGATTCTTGTAAAGTTTAATAGCATCGACTATTATCATCATCTGCCTAGCCACTGCCATTTTCCCAACTATATTGGGGTCGGCTTCCAATAAGCCGGATTTAGCTGAATACCAGTATTTTACGAGGAGCGGCTGCCTACCAGACCTCCACAACCAATTAACTGGGTAACACGGTACTTCTTGGCAAGACTGGAGTCAGATTAACTGGCTTCTGACTATCCGTAACGACTGCCAAAGATCTACAAATGACAGCCGGGACCAACGGCTTAACGTGCTTTCCGAGGCACGGAGGAAACTCGCTATGTTAAGATGGTCACCCATCCACAGACCAACCTTGGCAAGCGTTGCTTAACCTTGAAGATCGACCCGTGCGGCGGTTATTATCTAGCCACGAGCTCCCTTTAATAGCATCGACTATAATACGTGTAAACTTTACTTATTTCGTGATAAATACTCATAATAACAAAGCAGTGACTAAAACAATCAACCGGTGATTTTATTATACCGACTTAATGAATGCAACGCGTAAGTGACGCGCCATCCGCGGCGCTTACGACGTTCTTCTCGCCGACTTACGCATCGAATGTTCGTTGGCAGGCGTGGGCCTTTATTAGCGTGCGTTTTATTAGTGTGCTCAGGATTACTGAGAATTTAATTTTGTAGTATTTTAAAACAAAGTCGTACCATATTTACTGCTTACGTTTTAAATTTTTAATACTTTTTTCAAACTCACAATTATTAATTTAATAAAAACGAATTTTTATAACATGGTTTTACCAGAACATATTTGAGTATGTTTGAAAAACGTTTTATCGCAAATAACTTAAAATTAGACAATTATGGTCTGTTTTGAAATCCCGGAGACTAAATTGACAAGTGCAAATGGCAAACTGACATAGATTACAATAGCATTTAAGTCAGTATTGACATTTGCACGTGTCAATTTAGTCTCCGAAATTAAAAAATAGACTTTAGGGAATCAATTCAACAAGATGAAATATCTTTGTTTCACACAGGATCGCTCCTGGTTTTCTCGTGCTCCGTTTTTTATTGTTTTCCGTTTTTTCATTCAACTGAAATAGAATTAAGACTCACTTGAATACCTACCACACAAAACAACCCCCGAAGAGTTTTGCAGAAGTCTATACCTACTAGTACACCACATTTTGGCAACTATGATTTTTGTATTCCTATACAGGGTTACTTGTAATTCGACGTATATCCGTCAGGTGCTGATAAGGGTGGCCAAATTCAATCGTTCTCGAGATATTTGAATTTTAAAGTTTTTTCGATTATTACCCAAAATTTGACATTAAACTTCAAATAAAAAGAAAGATGTGTATGGAATGGGTACTTTTAGAATATGATATTGTAGCTGGCACTCTAATTAAGCTGTGAACATAATTAAAAGTACTAAATTCAACAAAATTGTTAAAATGATGAGTGATTTAAACATAATATCGTACCAATTTTTTTTTACACTCTTCAAAAAATGTTGTCTCGTTCAAAAAATTACTATAAACTTAATCGTACAAATAACTAAAATAACTTGCCTATTCTGTTAACTTTCCAAAAAGGTGTGGCTATACATCATCACGCTAAGACCAATAGGAGCGGAGCAGTAATGAAAATTGAGACGCAGACGAAGTTGCGCGGGTCAACTAGTCATTTTAATAGTTTTGTTGAATTAAGTAACTTTTATTATGTTCATGGCTTAACTGAAGTACCAGCTACAATATCATATTCTAATGGTACCTATTCCATATATGTAGTTTTCTTTTTATTTGGAGTTAAATGTCAATTTTTTTTGGGTAAATATCGAAAAAACCTAAAAATTCAAATATCTCGAGAACGATAGAATTGATAGGGGTATCAGCACCTGACGAATATACGTCGAATTACAAGTAAGCCTGCATACCGTTACTTTAAATTAATTAGCTGAACTTAGGTAGGTACAGCTGATTTTGCGTGTTCAATATAAATGAACCTAAATGATATTGTATGAAAGGTGTTTTGTGGCAATAAACTTTTTTTTTTTATATTAATTTTAGTTACTTTTTAGGGTTCCGAACATCCGTAAAAACGGAACCCTTATTGGATCACTCGGGTATCTGTCTGTCTGTCCGTCTGTCACAGCTAGTTTTCTCCGGAACTACTGGACTGATTCTGTTAAAATTTGGTATCCATATGGAATTCTGTGACCCAAACACGGATGTTTTACGTAAATAAATACTTTTTAGTAGAGGGGTCACGCACACTAAAACAACGGTCGCTATCGTTGTGCTGTGCAAAAGCAATTTATTTCTCATATACGCTAGTGATTGACTAAACCGGAAAGTTATCGAATCTTCAATTTAATTATTGTAAAAAAATCTTTTTTATGGGGTCACTTAAAAAAATAAAATAGAAAAACAACATGTACAGAAAATAATATAATAAAAATGTAGCTAAAAAAATATTTTCTTTACTATCTACACTAATATATATAGCTGAAGAGTTTATTTGTTTGTCGGTTCACTTTGAGGCGTGATTATATTGTATAGCCTAGTAGCCTTCCTCGATAAATGGGCGTGCAATTGCTTGAACGCGCTAATCTCAGGAACTACTGGTCCGATATGAAATAATCTTTCAGTGTTAGGTAGCCCATTTATCGAGGAAGGCTACTAGGCTATACAATATAATCACGCCTCAAAGTGAACCGAACATACAGTACTACTTTTTGTAGGAAACCAATTAGGTGGCCTGCCTGTGGCATCAATCCATTCCTTTTTTAAATTCGCATTTTTAGGGAAGCTGAAAAGGTAAAACTAACTTATTTATCATTTTTTACATCTATCCTAAACTACTTTTAAACCTCACCATGATTCAGCGCCCTGATTGCGCACACACTTTCAATCTAGAACTGAATGACTTTGAAACATATTGCTTCATGTGTGCGAAAAATTGGTAAAGTAAATAACGTAATGAATGTTGTTGAACTGACTTAATAAAACTGATTCCTACTGTAAGTTTGTTACGCAATTACCACGCAGGTCTTTGTTGTAAAGTGAACCCTAGTTATTAAATTATAATTATATGACAACAAAACACACACCCATGCATAATAAAACAGTTGACATGAAAATGTTAACTTATCAAAAGCTAAAGTTGATATTATATTATCTGAACCATGCCGATTACTATAACGCATTCGAAGCTTTAACGGAAGTCAAATACAAAAACCATAAAAAGTATGGCACGGGGAAAATACATAATATACACACATATACACTTACACATATATAATTCAAAGCCAAAAACACTCCACCGATTATTAACCCAAGATTTAATTAACTTACTATACGTAAGTTGGTTACACATTTCTGTACTCCACTGTTAAAAATCAAAATACGCAAAAAAAAAACAAACATTATTTCACATCGATCTTCTATCCGGGTTAAAACGGTTGATAAATAAACTGTAATAGCAAAAATTCATTCGTCAATCGACATGTTTATCGATCGTTAGTGGATCTGCACACGCTCACCACTAACTCATCGCAAGGTGCAGCGGCCGTACTACGCGATCTTTTTGTGATTTTTACATTGCTCGTCTAGTCAGTTAGCGACAAACTTAGGTAGTGGTTAAGGAGCAATGTATTTGTTGCAAAAATAATACAGTCGCTTTGATATTTGGAAACAAAAATAAGAGCCAGAAGTGTTTTACGATTTGTTGTTTTTGTTGATATTAAAGACAAATTTAGTAAAATACTTGTACTTACATAATATGATAAGTGATTCCATGATTAACAAAGATTTGGTGTGTGCTTCGGTTTTTACAAGAAACCACTGATCAACACGGCGTTCTTATAAATTTTCACAATCACGGTCGAAAGCGCTAGTTCGCGGAGACGGCCATTTACTATGTACTAAATGATCAACTTTCGCATGTCGCGCGGACGACGACACGCCCCCTTGCCACTTCTCCTGTTTTTATATTTCTGTGGTAGTAATACTAGCGGACTCGACAGACGTTGTCCTGCCCGACTGCAGCGCCATTTGCCGGGCAGATTTGTGATTTAAACCATCTAGGGCGCCACCCAAAAAAAAAACATTAAAATCGGTCCAGCCGTTTAGGAGGAGTTCAGTGACATACACACGTACAGTAGAATTATATATATAAAGACTAGCTGCCCCGCGCGGCTTCGCTCCCGTCAACTGGCTACTCTACCCTGCCTACCCTACCTACCCTACCTACCCTACCGACCCTACCTACCCTGCTGATTTTTGAATCTATACTATCCATACCCCGTATCATAAACGCAAACCAAAAAATAACATTCAAATCGATCCAGCCGTTTAAGAGGAGTTCCGTGAGATACATACGTCCAGTATAATTATATGATATATAAAGGAGATATAAAGCTGAAGAGTTTGTTTATGTATTTGTCTATTTGTTTGCTTGAACGCGCTAATCTCAGGAACTCCTAAACCGATTTTAAAAATTATTTTAGTGTTAGATAGCCTATGTATCGAGGAAGGGTATAAACTATAATATCATCACGCTAAGACCAATAGGAACGGAGCAGACGAAGTTGCCAGGGTCGAGTAGTAATTGATAAAGTCCAACGAGTGACAACCAGGCAATGTTGTGTCACTCAAGGTTCCAAAACAGTGCGCAACATTGCCTATTGAGTTATTTTGATGAAATCTAGTCCGTTTAATTAAAATATCAAATAACACAGTAAAACGACAGTATTTTCTTATATTGGTATATTATTCCTTCACGAGAACACTGTTGCTGTGTGTTCGTTATTCCAGCTAGAAAGTAGATATGATTTAGTCACACGGTCATTTAATATAATTATTTTTAATTAGCCCCCAAAATTAGGTCACATCATTGCTAAAGTTACGTTTGAACGCGAGTGTACGGACAACAGTTTAGGTTTAATACGTCCAATAAAGAAGGTCATCAATATGTATGAGATCGTCGCTTTTTTCTAGTCATTCGAACTTGGGCGGATAACCAGTCGTTGTTAACATGTTTGGTTTTTACTTTATATCTACTTATTGCAAATCAATCTAAGCTTAATATTTTCCCTATATCCTTTGGACTAAACGCACTAGTTTTTGGTTTACCCTACACATCTTGAGTTGAGCCAGTTTGAAGTCAAAGTTATGGCACCGAAGTTTTGAATTTTAGCAATATTGTAACTTTTTATGGTCATTACAAGCATCAAGGCGGACCGGATACAGTTTTTGACAAGTTTATGTGCTTTCTTATTTAGGCGCTGCGATAAGATGCACAAATTATGTTTTCGGCGCACATTTTTGCACCATGCACAATATTTCACTCTCGGATCATTCGTTTAGAATTTTCCTGCTGGAACAACGTTACTCCAGCAGCAATCGTTTCCAAAACGACAACACGCACAATTTTTTTATGAGGCGCACATTTACAGCAAATTACGCATTAATTATACGTATCACTCATATCGCGCTAGAAGCTACTTTCTAGCTGGAGTAACGTACACTGTTGCTGTAGCCACAATAGCAAAAGTTACAGAAGCCCAAAAATATCCACCCACTCGCAACGGTTTTTTTCGCCCAACTGACAGTGTCAATGAAGTTATAATTAAAAAAAGCCGGCCAAGGTCGTGTCGGTCTCGCCCACCAAGGGTTCCGTACAATTTTGTAGCTACAAATGACTTAAAATATAGGCTATGTTTTTTTATGATTTCATTACAAATGTATAGTTTTCAGACTTTTCCCTATACTTGTTATATAAGACGGTAGGTATAACTTGCCAAATTTCGTAGTTCTAGGTGAACGGGAAATACCATATACATTTTGATTTCATTGAGAGTGTCGAAATATAGGTACGTTTTTTGCAACATGAACGACCGTATCTTTTTTAAATTAACTTAGAAGATTATATTTTTCACAGCAGCAAGGGGCTATACATCTGAGTATATGGTTTTAATTTCAATTCAATACCCCCACACGTTCCCGAAATAAACGTTCTTGACAGACAGACGGACGGACAACAAAGTGATCCTATAAGGGTTCCGTTTTTTCCTTATGAGGTACGGAACCCTAAAAATTACAAATATGTTGCCCTAATAACAAATAGTTCATAACAAATGGTAGAAACCAAGAAAATAGTAAGCAAACCGGGCATATTGTTTGTTTTACGGTACTCATCATTGATAAGCCTAAATAAATAAATAAAAATAAATAAATAAAACATTTTCATCTCAATATGTACTAGTGAAGATAACACGAGGCAATAAATAATTCCTGTTCATGAGAACTTGCTAACCCTGAACTCATCATCTGCCTAGCCTTTTCCCAAATATATTGGGGTCGGCTTCCAGTCAAACCGGATTTAGCTGAATACCAGTATTTTACACGGAGCGGCTGCCTACCAGACCTCCACAACCCATTAACTGGGTAACACGTTGCTTTATGGTAAGACTGGAGTCAGATTAATTGGCTTCTGACTATCCGTAACGACTGCCAAAGATCTACAAATGACTGCCGGGACCAACGGCTTAACGTGCTTTCCGAGGCACGGAGGAAACTCGGTATGTTAAGATGGTCTCCCATCCACAGACCGACCGTGGCAAGCGCTGCCTAACCTTGAAGATCGACCCGTGCGGCTGTCGTTATCTAGCCACGAGCTCCTCAACATGCTTCCCCTGAACTATTGGCAGTAAATAAAAGTTACCCATGAGACTAAGTCTGTGTTGCACAGAAATTATATATTTTTCACATTATACAATCACAGCGTAGCTGAGCGTACTCGTACCGGCCACGCACCTCGTTCGCCTGTTACTACTCGTCACAAATATTTGTTGGTTTCCTTGTTCATCGAGTAATACTGTTTCTTGTCTTCATTATTTCAGTTGTGAAGCTGGTTACTCCGGGGAAAGGTGCGAAGTTAACGCGTGCTATATGTACTGCTTAAACAACGGAGTCTGTTCCGTGAATGAGGCGGGGAAGCCAGTTTGCAAGTGCACAGAGGATTATGAGAGTAAAAGATGCGACGTTTCCATTTGCAAGGACTATTGTATGAAAGGGAGCTGTAGTGTCAGTACTGGGGGACAACGTACTTGCAGGTATTTGTTGTTCCATTCTACCTTGTAATTTTGTTGCATAGATAATGATATTTTTTTTTAATATCTACCAGCTCCTTACTGTCCTAAAGCTGGCAAAGCCTCTGCTCATACAGAGGAGGAACCACCATTTTAAATAAACCCCGGCGATGGGTCATAATCTGACTAAATCAAAAATAATTTTCGTAGTCTTTACTTTCCAAAGAAAAGGTATGCTATCCTTTTTGTAACTAGATGTCTTGGAATGTTTCCCACGCCACCTCACCGCGCATTTTTATGAGTTATAAATTGTAGGTCTAACACTTGGTCACAACTACAATGGTTACTAGTACCGCAGCCTATACATAGGCGATTAATACTAATAGTGTTCGAGCGTCGGGGCACTGTATGTGCAGTCAAGTGGTTTTATAGTCTTTGTTACTGTCCGAATGCTAACAAAGCCTCTGCTCATACAGAGGAGGTGCGACCATTTTTCGGCACGCATGCTCAAAGCAAGTTTACGGTGTCAGACTTGTATTCACACGATGTTTCCTTCACAGAAGTTTCATAATGCTCTCTAAGATAAATTTTCCGAGCGTCTAAAACGCAGCACAGTGGACGCACCTCGTTCACTAGTTACAACTAGTTACAAATACATATTTGTATTCTCACTGTTTCAGTTGCGATCCCGGATACTCTGGGGAAAAATGCGACGTTTCCATTTGCAAGGATTATTGTTTGCAAGGAAACTGTAGTGTCAGTACTGAGGGAAAACGTACTTGCAGGTATTTGTTGTTCCATTCTACCTTGTAATTTTGTTGCATAGATAATGATATTTTTTTTAAATCTACTAGATCGTTACTGTCCTAATGCTGGCAAAGACTCTGCTCATACAGAGGAGATGCGAACATTTATCAGCACGCATGCTCAATGCGAGTTTACGATTTCAGACTTGTATTTTCTCAATGTTTCCTTCACAGCAGTGTCATACTGCTGTCTGAGATACATTTTTCGAGCATCTAAAACGCGGCACAGTGGACGCACCTCGTTCACTTGTTACAACTAGTTACAAATATTTGTATTCTCACTGTTTCAGTTGCGATCGCGGATACTCTGGGGAAAGGTGCGACGTATCCATTTGCAAGGATTATTGTATGCAGGGGAACTGTAGTGTCAGTACTGAGGGACGACGTACTTGCAGGTATTTGTTGTTCCATTCTACTATGTAATGTTGTTGCATAGAAAATGTTGTTCGGATACGGGTGACGAGGAAAATGCGCGTCTGCAATAATTGGTCAGTTAAAGGTCAAGTGCGTAGGTAGCTTATGGTTAGTGGCGGCTCTAAAAGAAAAGAAAGAAAACGCGTTTATTTGCACCAAGCATGACGCATACCATAAAAATAAAATAGAAATTAAATAAAACTTAATTACAAAAATTGGGAAGATATGCGTCATATTCGCGCAAAATGGCCATCGCTTAGCGCAATGCTGGGACTCGTGTGCGAGACAGAGCCACAGCGCTGGTTTTCAGCGACAGCCGGCGTTAAGTATAACGTCGATCGGAGCGGCATAAAAGTAATTAAAACGTGATAAGTGAACAGAAAAAATAAAAACACATAAGGGCAAAATATAATAAATAAGAAATGAGAAGATGGCAACAACGTGAATGTGAATGTGGCTGATTAGTAAAGGTGCGCACAACTGTAAAAAGTAATAAAAAAGTAAAAGAATAGCTATGTTATCTGTGCGCACCAAAGACAACGAAAACTAAAATCGCCCCCGAGTTGTAAATTGTGTAGAAAATTATGAAAATTTGTAATAACTTAGCGTGCACACAGGTCTAACACTTGGTCACAACTACAATGGTTACTAGTAACGCAGCCTATACATAGGTGACAAAATACTAATAGTGTTCGAGCGTCGGGGCACTGTATGCGCAGTCAAGTGGTTTTATAGTCTTTGTTGCTGTCCTAATACTGGCAAAGCCTCTGCTCATACAGAGGAGCTGCGAGCATTTATCTGCACCACAGAACAGATAAAGGAGGTTAGAAAGGAAATAGTTCCCGATTCGTATTAGAACGCGTGTCGCCGCTTATCTCTCACTCTCCATCTCCACTACAAGCAAGAGGCCCATACGTACGCGCATTACGCACACAAATAAACTACACTTGCTTAGATCGCGAGTTTGCTATTGGTTCTCACACTAGCGCAAACACTGCGCTTGATGTACACTCACACTCGCTCAAAAGCAATTTATTCTCATACATGTTACGGCGACCAAAAGGTCGATAATTATATCAATAAAATTACTGTAATTTTTTTACTTTGCGTTTTGCAATGTTCCAATTTAAATTCGGGACGAGGGTATAGGGTACAAATAGTGTGGACTTTCTAAATACATATAAATAATAATACCTATCAAATTAAAGGGCAAGATACAATATAGTCACGAAATTATCACACGATTTCCGAATACCAAGAATAAAAATCATGTCCACGAAATAAATTGCCTGTGCGAACCGAGGCTGTCTGTGTCCGCGATAAACGCTATTCATGCGTACAAAGACATAAGCTATAGCTAGTAAGTAAATAAAAGACAAGTAAATAATACAAAAATAGTTTTAATATTGAACAATAATTTTTAATGAAGAATTTATTATTGTCCCTGAAATAAAACGTATTTATTAAGTAGCATGCGCTTGCTTCTTTTGAATTAGAATTACAAAAAAAAATGCAATATTACACTAATATATTTTTCAATAACAGCTTTGGTTAGGTCTGTGATATGGCTCGCAGTAGGATATAATCCAACCTGATGATTACTGATATTGCTAAATAATTCAGTTCCGACAAAGCTGCGCAAAATCTTCGTAGTCAACATATGTTTATTAATTTTCCGAAGATTGTCGGTGTAAATCTTGATGACTGCTTCGGACGTTTTACTGATTAATATCAGATCTTTCGAAGGATACAGGAGACCCCTTTATCTGTTGCTACGATAAATTTATGGTCCGAAGTTATTTCATTTGACAACAGTGCTCCAACACATATGTCACAATCAATTTTTTTAATTAAAAGGTGTGCTATGTAACCCGCGATGTGGCTAATAACTAAATTTGTTTTTCCAAAATCAGAAACATTTTGAAAAAATCAATTTATGTCTTCATTATCATTACTATTTTGACATTGTCTTCGACTAAACCATTATTATTATTATTTTATTAATAACCTCATTCAAATTGATTATTCTGAGCTTGTGTCAACACTTAGGATTAAATGTGTAATGAAAAAAAAAATTACTTATTTACCAGTAGGTTTCGTTTCTTCATGGACTTTTCTCTTCGTGGTGTAGTTGGAATTGATTTGTTTTGGCTTTTTTTCTCATCTACGGTAGATCCACCTAGTGTTATGTCGCTAGTAAGTACACAAGTTGCATCCAACTTGTGTTATATCACTAGTAGACGCAGCTTGTGTTACGGTACCGCTGGTAGATGCAAGTGATGACTGTTAAAAAAACAAAAAATATTTGCTGGTCACCAGAGAAGTATTTGTGAAAGTGAGCGTTACAAAAGAACCGGCCAAGGGTTCCGTACATTTTTTAAATATTTTCAAAACGAAAAAAAAACCAAAAATATACGTCATAAAAATAATTACAAACTTGTTTTAGTTTGTACTAATGAAGCCCTTTCATACGATAGCCCAAACAATACGGTCACCTTAATTAAAAATGTGGACCCCTCATTCCTTATATACTACTTATTCCTTATAAATGAAATATTCCTTTTTTTAAAGGAACCTTTTTGTGTTCATCTAGTTTTGCCGGTGTATATAATAATATCCACAAAAGATATCGATCAAGGTGACTTTTTAAGGTAATAATTAGGTAGGTACCTACACTGTATAAAAAACAGCAGCAGTCCATTCAATTCTACCGGTTACTTCTATCCATAGCTTTCTTGTATCTGGATCTTTTGGAAACCTAATGATAAAATTTTAAATTTACGTTTCCATTATAAATGGCTAACCTCAAAGCAAATTTTAGACGAAACTCAGAAACTAAATCAATAACCATAAACAATAGTTTTTGCTAATAAACAAAGTTATTTTGATCATAATATTACTAGTAAGTAAGTAAGTAAGTAAATAGTTTATTTTCTCGCCACAATACAAATATTTTACACATTGTACATCAATATAATTATTATGGATATTGTGGGAGACTGGTGCCTAAGCTAGGCTTATTGCCTGTGTTTCAGGACACCAGGCCTCCTCCTTAATGGGTTACAGTTTGTGCACAGGATTTCACATAAGGTTGTGGTCAGAAATTTTACTAAATACACAAAAGAAAGAAAAAATCTAAAATTAAAATCAAATCAAATGATATAGAAAGTATGAAAAAAGCTAAGGTTATGTGTGTGAGTGTGAGTGTGCGTGATTGTAAGTGTACGTGAAAAAGTGTGTGTAAGTGGTTGAGAGGGATACAGAGGCCTACACTATTACGGTAAATAGTCCTTCGGTGTCGTCGTAGCTTAACTCCTGTAGCCATGTGGTTAGTTTCACCTTGCATTCAGTCTTTTGAAGTTTGAATATCGCCAAGATATTGTTTATTTTATTATAGAGATATGGACCGAGGTAGCAGAAGTAGCGTCTGGAGTGCATGGTGGTAAGTTTCAATTGGCTTCTGTCTACGGGATTGTAGCGCCTTTTGCCACAATACAAAGAGGGATTGTAGCTCAGAAGACCGTGCTGCATCAGGATGGTCTGCTGGACAAATATTTGGCGTACCGTCAGAACTTTTGCCTTTTTGTATAGAAGATTAGTGGGATATTTGAACGGCAGGAAAAAGGACACCTTTAATATTGCTCTTTGCGCTCTCTCTAATTGGATAAGAGTGGTCCTCGGAGCACCACCCCAAGACGTGATGCAGTAGCTAAGTATGGACTGAGCTAGGGCAAAGTACACGGATCTCCTTAACTTATCATCAGCCACATGTCTCAAGGTCTTAAAGACGTACATCAACTTGCGCATCCTACCACTAAGTGTAGATATGTGATCATGGAAACGCAGGCTACTGTCCACTATTACGCCAAGGTATTTTACAGAGTTGGCTTTCTTGAGATGTATGCAGGAGCAGGTGCTGTTGTGTGGCTTGGGACAGGAGTGGGCTATAATCGAATGCGGTAGCGTCGAGTTTGGTTCTGTCCTGTGGGTGATTGCAAAGGTAAGATAGTGTGTTTTTGCCGCATTTAACGTGAGGATATTACTTTGCAACCAGCCCGAGACAATGTTAAATCCCGATTGTGCGTATTTAAAGACATCACTCCAGGTATTCGCATTAAAAAGAAGGGCAGTGTCATCTGCGAAGGTAATTATTTTACCGTTCGGTAGAGTGAGCAAACCCAGGTCGTTTATGTAGATGAGAAAAAGTGTCGGGCCTATCACGCTGCCTTGAGGCACACCGTAGGTGACTATCCGCTCATCACTGATGTACTCATCCACTTTAACGCACTGGGTTCGCTCACTTAAGTAGTCCACAAAAAGCTTGAGCTGATTCCCTCTAATTCCTAGGCGATCCATTTTCTCAACCAGAATGGGAACAGAAACCGTGTCAAAGGCCTTGGCAAGATCCAGGAATATTCCAATGATCTTTTGCCCTTTATCTAGATTGGTAATAATATAGTTAGTGAGGTCATGAACAGCATCGGAAGTTGATCTGCCAGCTCTGAAACCGTACTGAGACGGAGAGATTATGTTGTACTTGGTTAGGTAGTCCACAAGTCTGCTGTTCATGATCCGTTCTAGTACCTTAGATAAAGTAGGCAATACAGCTATGGGTCTGTAGTTACTGACACAGTCTCTGTCCCCACCCTTGAAGATAGGGTGAATAATGGATTTTTTAAACGCCTTGGGGAATTGACCAGTGTGGAGTGAGAGGTTGCAGATATAAGTTAGGGGAGGGACAATCACAGCAATATGTTTTTTTAAAAGTGTACTAGATATTTGGTCCCATCCAACGGCACACTCACACTCACTGCGAAGGGAAATAATTATATTTGCAACCTCTGCTTCATCCGCGGGCAGAAACACCATAGAGTGTAACGTCTCATGCGTGACAGACACTGGTGGTCTAGATGTGCTGGTGTTATCAATTTTTTCAGCAAGGTTTTTACCAATGTCTGCAAAGAAGTCATTTAATTGGTTCACAGAGCCTAACGGTGTAGGAGATATCGTGAGCAGTTCTTGTCTTTTGTCCCTTTTCTTTACCCTATTCGCTATGGCATTGATGGCTGTCCATAATTTTTTTGAGTTGTTACCTGCGTCAGTGATCCGTGCCTTATCATTAGCGATCTTTACTTGCCTCATTAAATTATTACAGAAATTTCTGTATCTGGTATAGGTTGTTTTTAGAATAATGTTATCAGGATCATTTCCTGATCTTTTCTTTAGCTGATCTCTATGTCGAATACATCGTAGAAGGCCTGGGGTGATCCATTCCTTCAATATTTTTTTACGGTTAGGAACTTTGATTATTTTTGTGTTTTTCTCAATTGTCCGTGTGATTAAGCTAATCATTAGGTCAGCCGCGAGGTGTGGATTTTCAGTTTTGTATACTGGCTCAAAATCGATAAGTTCCATATCTGCATCTAGCTGTTCATGGTTGATGCGAGAGGCAGTTTTCTTTACGCGTAGTTTAGGTGTCTTTTTTGCAAGATACAACAGGACAGTGTCGTGGTCGGTTACTGAGGAATGAGCCACTAAAGTGGAGGCAGGTAAGTTTGTTTTTAAGCCTACATGGTCTAGACATGCTTGAAGACGTGTGGGCAGTGTGTGTGCAGGAAGGATACCGTGCGATGCAAGTAAGTTGAGGTAACTATTTTTGTTTGTGTCGTTACACTGTTGATGTATATTTATGTTCAAGTCCCCAGTAATAATAATATTTTTATAGTTTGAAATGCTTTTTAATATTATATCCAGGGAGTGGAGAAAGGTGTTGATAGCTCTATGACCAGGAGGCCGGTATATAGATAGTAAGACTGTGTGTTGGTCAATTATTAATTGGAGACAATTGGCATCTTCGATTGCGGTTTCCTTAACTGATACTTTGAGGTCATCAAGCACATACACAACCACTCCCTCATTTTGGGTAAGATTTTTCTCAGTTTTATAATATTTATAGCCTTCAAGGTTAGGAATGTGGGGCGTGCTGGGTAGCCAGCATTCCGTCAGTGAAATAATATCCCATTCCACTTTGGTCTGGTCTAGCTAGTATAGTTTGTAAACCTGTTATATTTTTGGTTATACTTCTAATGTTTTGGTTTAAGATCTTGAGTGAATGACCAGGCGAAAGATTAGGTGGAATGCAGTTGTCCAGATCACACATCGATGAGTCAGACACAGAGATCGAGTCAATATTTGTTATATTCTGCTTTGTGTTATCGAACAGTGAGTAGTTTGAGTTTTAGTAATACCTTTTTACAATTTGATCTGTCTCGAAAAGATACAGAATTACTCGTAAGTATACTTATCAAGTTCACTAACAATATACAGAAAGCCTCTTCTTGATATGATTGGTCTATGTGTGGGGGAGTGTAAAAGTGGGACGGTCTGGATGCAAAGCAGAATATTGAAATGTATTGTTTATGTATGTTAAGTGTATGTGTATGTGTTAAGGTAATCAGTAGATGGAAATGTTTCATTGTATGACTGTAGTGGAAACGTAATGTAGTGTGTATGTTAATAGTATAGGTAATCAGTATTAGTTTACAAAAAGATAAAAAACAAGGAGTTATACAAAGCAACAACAAATTAACATGCCAACTGGATCCCAGTCACTTTTCGTTACGTAATTTAACGAGATCTTCTTCCGTTTTGATAAGCCGACTAGGCTTACCATCTTTTTCTCGGACGTAAACCTTGCCATTTGCGATCCAGCATTGCTCATAAGTGCTGCTTCTAATGAATTCCTTCGTAAGATAGTGTATGCGCTTCGTCATCGAGGTTAAGGCTTCGGATACATAGATAGGTTTCACGGGCCCCTTATCTTGCAGGATGGAGGTGTTTAGACGGTTTGTTTTGTTAACCTTATTGTAATTTCTCGAAGCTAACAAGAATTGGTCTTTTCTAGCTGTAGATGAGAATTCTACATGGACAACGCCCACACCATCTTTTTTGCTCTTTGAGCGGAAAATATTTTTGATGTCGCAATCCTCCAATGTCTGATTTACAGTAGCTCCGATCGTTTGAACTGAACATGTAAGGGTTTTTCGAGTTTCAGGGTTTGAGGTTGGCAGATTACATATCTCGAGCGAAGCCGATTTCAAGTTTCTTTCCAGGATGTCCACTTTGAGTTCCAGGGATTTTATAATTTTTTGGCTGTTACTGTGGTCTGACTTGAGATTGTTTATCTCAATCATGGCATCGTCATACTTGTCTGACAGGAACTGCATTGAGTTTCGAATATCATTATTTTGAGTCCGAATTTCCGCGTTCTGGGCACTGATCAGCGTGTTTTGTGACCGGATATCCTCTAGAGCCAGGTGTAGGGCGTCTATTTTACTACTATGTTGAGCCTGCTGTGACACTAATTCCGAGAACATGGACTTCATTTCTGACATCATATTCTCCATACGCTGAAGGTCATCAAAGTCAAAATCGTGGCCACGCTTCCGTCTCCGCTGTGTAATGTTTATATCAATATTATCTTTGCTGCAAGTTAAATCTGGCTCAGACCTACGCAAAGGCGACGTCTTATTTTTCTTGGGAGATCCACTACTCATTGTGATTGCTTAAAATGCGTATAGCAAAATCAAGTGGCAATACTAGCAAAGTCGTCAGCAAGTCAGTCCCAAACAATAGGACGCAATAACAAATAAACCACTGACTGACTAACATACTGATAGGTAATATTCATTAGAATTTCATACACTCACACATACTTAATTTCGAAATTGTTTACAAATTGGTACAACACTATCGATACGTTTAGATTTCGCTGAATTCAAGCTTTGGCTCGTCGCACGCGACGTTCGCAGTTAACGAGATACATTGCGCAATCGCCCGCTTTGTTCAAGATGGTACACCTACGTATTGCAAGCAATGTATAATTTTGTATCTGCTTGCGATAGTTTAATTTTTGCCTACAAACTACATAATACTATTACAATAACTACAAATATCTCCTGTATTTTAAGGTTTCTGGACTTGCCTGTGAAAAGAAATCCCTTCTCGAGCCACACTACATACCTGGCTTCTTTTTCGACACATTATGATAGCGCAAACTGGCATATTTTTTTTTTTTCGCAGAGCTCCGTTTGCTGTCACAATATAAGCGCAATAGTTAACCGGTGATTTGTCGAAATATGATCTACTGATCCTAATAGCGGCGCGCCTGCCACGCCCGCAAGGCCCTTCTAACCTCTTTTACTGTTCTGTGATCAGCACGCATGCTCAAAGCGAGTTTACGGTTTCAGACTTGTATTCTCACGATGTTTCCTTCACAGCAGTGTCATACTGCTCTTTAAAATACATTTTTCGAGCGTCTAAAACGCAGCACAGCGGACGCACCTCGTTCACTTGTTACGACTAGTTACAAATACATATTTGTATTCTCACTGTTTCAGTTGCGATCCCGGATACTCTGGGGAAAGATGCGACGTTTCCATATGCAATGATTATTGTTTGCAAGGAAACTGTAGTGTCAGTACTGAGGGAAAACGTACTTGCAGGTATTTGTTTTTCATTCTACCTTGTAATTTTGATGCATAGATAATTATATTTTTATAAATATCTACTAGCTTGTTACTGTCCTAATGCTGGCAAAGCCTCTGCTCGTACAGAGGAGGTGCGAGCATTTATCAGCACGCATGCTCGAAGCGAGTTTACGGTTTCATACTTGTATTCTCACGATTTTTCCTTCAGAGCAGTGTCATACTGCTCTCTAAGATACATTTTTCGAGCGTCTAAAACGCAGCACAGTGGACGCACCTCTTTCACTACAAATATTTGTATGCTCACTGTTTCACACAAACAACTAGTTACAAATATTTGTATGCTCACTGTTTCAGTTGCGATCGCGGATACTCTGGAGAAAGATGCGACGTTTCCATTTGCAAGGATTATTGTTTGCAAGGACACTGTAGTGTCAGTACTGAGGGAAAACGTACTTGCAGGTATTTGTTGTTCCATTCTACCTTGTAATTTTTAGCATTGAAAATGAATACTTTACTGAATATCTACCGGCTGGTACAAGCATTCAACAGCATGCTCTCTCAAAACGACTTGCATTAATTAGAAGTCCATTTTCCCTCACGGTGTTTCATTTGTTGTCAAGGTTAAACTTTCAGAGCGTCCAAAACATTGCGTAATGGACGCACCTTATTTACTTGTAAGAAATAGTCTCAAATGTAGTTGTTTTATTAATTTATCTTCATTGCTTCAGATGTGATGCCGGCTACTCTGGGGAACGGTGCGAAGTGAACGCGTGCCATAGTTATTGTCTTAACAATGGTGACTGTTCCCTAAATGAAGAAGACGAGCCGGTCTGCCAGTGCACAGCAGGCTATGAGGGTGAACGATGCGATGTTGCTACCACTCTCACTGACGTCTGTGTCTGTGCTGACAAGACGATGACGCAACAAATATTACGAATCCTGCAAAGCAAAGTGAATCAAGTTATTAGCGAAGAGCTACAATGTACCCTGTAGGTAACTCACTGGGGTAAACTTGGTGAGAATGCGGCCTAGATCCAAATCTGCGCCTTCAAGTGCGGCGTGGAAACTTTTTTATCCTGATACCTGACCCAAAATCCCCCCCCCCCCTCCTGAAATCTATGACTAGCATAAGGTACCACATATTTGAAAAGGGTCACTGTACTCATCACCGCTTTTACCATGGGACCAAACCCGAAATTGCGAAAAAAAAAATCAGCTGTTCAGTATATTTTGTTGAGTTATATTTCGCGCACAAAAATGTGTGGGACAGTCGATTTTCCAGTTCCAAAGTAAACATTGTTCATAATGATGAGTACATTGAACCCTTTTAAGTTATAGGGTTTATTCTGTTAGACGTTGTGAAGAAGAGTAAGTACACAATAATAGTTTACTTTTAAAATCATTCATAAAAGTTTCACATTACGCCAATAACGCGATGAAACAGTGGACGAGTGCCACCGTGTGCACCTAGTTATAGTCGTAAGTTTTGTACTGTAGAGTTATTTTTCTTAACACTAGATTATAATATTATAGAAATAACATGTTACGTAAGTAAGGAGTCTCTAATGAAATAAGCGAAGTGATGATATTAGTCACTTCAGTGACTGTCATTCCTCCGACAATTTCGAATTAGAGTAGTGAACATTTCATGTTAGTTAGCGTTAAAAGGCCGCGCTCAACACTCAGGCGCCGTCGTCGCCATAGCTGTTAGTTTCATGTTCTCATGGCATTTCATGTGTTTTGACGTCAGCTAACAAGGGTTGACAGAAAAGGTAGGTTTATGATCGAAAACGATGTAGACTATGTCATGTAGTATGTAAGAATTATATTTTAACATTTATTCTTGAATAAACGACAATCTTAGTAAGACTCAGCGTTTTATTTCTAAAATCCTCCGCAACGCTCCCGACGACAGGCTTTCATCGTGTTATGTAGTAAACATACAAAAACCATTCTGTCACTAATCATATTGTTGGTAGGTGATTATATCAGCCAGTAATATAAAATTAGCTTGTGGCTTTCCACTGCTGGGCAGAGGCCTCCGCCAGAACTATTTTCACTGCACTGCTTTCTTGGTACACTTCGAGTCAGAATATTTATAACTTACGAAGGAGCTGGGGAAAAATAATAAGTATCTAAAATCAACTAACACGTAGTCGCTTCGATGTTCTTCGGGAATTATTTTGCCGTGTTATTTTTTTTATTTGTGATGGGTTTGCTCCTGACTCTAGCCTAGGTCAGAGATGACAGTGACAGAGTCTACGATGGAACGAGCTTACCCAGAAGGAGCCTGTTCATTCTGACTTAATGATTCTTAATGATTTTTCTGACTTATTATTTTCTGATTTATAATATTAGAAGGAAGTAGGATAGTAGGATTGATCACGAGACATTTCGACCGCGCTACCGCTGACAGAATGTCACTGGTCTAGAGCCTCTGTCGGAGTGTCGGTGTACTCTGTCGACATGTCACCGTGTAGTGTTGTGTGCAGTGCCGTAAACTTTTCTGCGCCCTGTGCGAGCTTCTATAACTGCGCCTTTGTTTCTTTTTTATATTATCCCAACTAACATTTTGGTGTCAGTTACAGATTTTTTATTACTTAAAGTGATATAACACTGTTACAATTATCTCAATTCTAGCTATAGGCGATATAGATGAGTTAAAAAACAAATTTTAGACCCAATCGTGGCACTAGAACTATAAGCAAGAGTAATGCTATGTACGCCATGTATAGGCCTACTTTATTTAATTCAGGGTGATAAAACAAAGCTCAAGGTCCTTGGTGTTGGTGGACCAATTATCTGATATTTTGGAAGAAAAACCTATTTTGTTAAAGAACCAGAACTGATGTGGGCAAACAAGCGCACGATCTATTTAAGTGGACCCTTCGCCTATTATACCATCCACTGTGTCTCACTCACTAAAAGTTACTCACTTATACTGGCATGTAGTTACGTATGTGTTGGAATCGAGCAATAGGGGTGCAGGACTTATCAGGAGCAAACCGAAAAAATAATAGTCCTGCTTGGTCTGGCCATTCTTGCGCCCCCCAGAGTCTACGCCCTGTGCCTGGGCACCGGTGGCACCGCCCTATTTACGGCACTGGTTGTGTGCAGTGAGCGTGAAGTGAGCTGGTATTCCATCTTGTGCGTATAGTTTGTCAGCTCACTTCGTGTTCACTTCTCCTAACGTTACACAATGAGATGTTAACAGAACGACACTTCTGGTCCTCCGGGTAGTGTAACAGTCCGAATTAATGTTTCATGGAAATCGCCTCTTCTATTACATGAGGTTTGAGAATTATTTGCGTAGTCGGGAATGCTGCTGTAGGCACACCTCCACCTGATTCTTCCTAGTACATGTTTGAAGAGATTCAGAATAAACCTAACAGCATTCTATAGTTTTTACGTCCATGTCAGAAAGGCATAAATGTACCCAAGTGCGTATTAACAAGCATTTACGAAAATGTTCTGATAACTATTGATGACTTTCACTTTGAAAAAATAATTGATTACGCTAGTGTTTTACTTGGCAATAACAATTAATCAATATACTTAAAAATCTTCGATTACTGGCTGAGTGACTGACGGGGGAAAAGAAAAACGGGATATGCGCGTACGAAGTCGCGTGCAAAATCTAGTCGCTATAATTATTGTAAAATCGACAAGATTTTACAGGCTGTCTCTCAATGGGGCGATGCCAATATGGTCAGTTTCAATGCTGCTAAGACCCAAGCGTGTCTTTTTTCCGCTAAAAGGAGCCAATTTCACCCAGCTCCAGGTGTAACCGTGCCGATAACCGACTTACTTGAGCTTTTTGGTGTTACGTTGACATCTATCCTCAATTTGGCCCTTTCATAGAAGCAAAGGCTCAAGTGGCTGCCAAAAAATTTGGGATCCTAGCAAAGGTGAGACGGTACTTCCATCATCGGACCATAAGACAAACGGCGATGCGCCACCGGTACGTGGTGGACATCCCACCCACACGCACAAACCGATTTGGGAAATCCCTGCCAGAGTCTTTGTTTCCAGATAGTCTTTAGACCTGGGAGTTTTTTTTTATATATTGAGGCAGTTTACCCTAAATACGTTTTTGACACTTGACCTAAATATAACAGAACTAGTTGACCCGCGTAACTTCGTCTGCATCACAATTTTCATTACTGCTCCGCTCTTATTGGTCTTAGCGTGAATATATATAGCCTATAGCCTTCCTCGATTAATGGGCTATTTAACACAGAAAGAATTTTTCAAATCGGACCAGTAGTTCTTGAGATTAGCGTGTTCAAACAAACAAACTCTTCAGCTTTATGTATTAGTATAGATTAACACTACTATGTTTCATAAGCTTTCAGAAACGAAGTAGTGTTAATTCTGTTTCATAAGCTTTCTGAGGAGCTCGTGGCTAAATAATAACAGCCGCACGGGTCGATCTTGAAGATTAAGCAACGCTTGCCAAGGTTGGTCTGCGGATGGGTGACCATCTCACCATACCGAGTTTTCTACGTGCCACGAAAAGCACGTCAAGCCGTTGGTCCCGGCTGTCATTTGTAGATCTTTGGCAGTCGTTACGGATAGTCAGAAGCCAGTTAATCTGACTCCAGTCCTGCCATGAAGTACCGTGTTACCCAGTTAATGGGTTGTGGAGGTCTGGTAGGCAGCCGGTTGATAACCGTTGTTTGTTAAATATGTGCTATCAAAATCGGTTAGGGAAGGTGGGGTGAGACGGGGTCCTTAAGGAAAAGTACAAATAAAAACAACACTTTTAGATTTCACAACTTAGATACATTTATTTTGAAATAATCGGTCTTTCTCTTTGTGAAATCTAATGAAACAAAGCTCAAAACTATAAATCTTCTTAAAAAAAAATATTCAAAAGCAAAAACATTATGCGATCTTCATCTTACTCCACCCATTAGGTAAGACGGTGCACCCCCCTAGGCAAGATAGGGTATGATAATAAATTTAGTCACTATCCTTGCAAAATGGACAAATATGGGAGGACAGCATTGTCGTCGTTATCTTCTACTCCAGCACAATGCACCCATTTTCCACTAACCTGACAATTTACTCACCCATCATTGGACTCTGAATA
Source organism: Lacanobia oleracea (assembly GCA_950371165.1). Classification (NCBI taxonomy): domain Eukaryota; kingdom Metazoa; phylum Arthropoda; class Insecta; order Lepidoptera; family Noctuidae; genus Lacanobia; species Lacanobia oleracea. The sequence goes on along the minus strand of OX493411.1, from coordinate 17,683,827 downwards.
TAAACCATGACAGGATAAGCATTCTGAGTCTTCATTCTCGATGTCTTTCATATTATGCTTCTTTGGTTTCAGTTTGCTTTTTTTGGTGAGTCTTCTTCGGCTTCCTTCTTTTTATTGGATTCTTGCTTTCCTGTCTCTCTTATAATTTATAATAGAAAAACAGATCGGTCAGTAAATCATAGCAAGCGTTTATTGTCAATCACGGATATATAACATCTTGAAGATATAATGTTGAATAAATTTTGCTTCTTTAATTGCAAGATTATAATAATATATTTCACAAACAATTTAGATTCACACTTTAATTTAGAATACATTTATCATAATAATTTATTAAAATAAAATTACTTTTAATAGTTAAAAGCACTAGAATATTTAAACAGAAAATAAATGTCTAGAAATAATGTTTTGCCAACATTATTTCTGACCGATACCTATTCACACTTAAATATCTCGGAGAGATGTTGACGTGTTGTCTCGACGATGGTGCGTGGCAAAGTGAGCTGTGCAGCGGTGTCCAAAAACGAGTTGGCGTGCCGCACCCTTCCTAACCTCCGATGACGCGATGACGTTCCGATTCACGCTCGGCATTTCCGGTTACGAAAAAGTAGATGCGACAACATCCGGCCGTCCTGCTCACGCGTTCGTCCTCGAACAGGGTTTTTGTCAAATGAAGAAACTGTAAACATATTAAATAGAAATTAGTAGCTGTAGGTATATTAACGCTGTACATTCATGACCTGCTTTAACATTGGACTGAAGATAATGTGTTTGAACAGATTAGAGCATGTTATGCCATCGATGGTTAACATGCTGCTCCTGCCTGTGGCTTGATTTTGACCAATGTTCACTTGGTATCGATCTAGTTGTGTATCACCAGTAATGCTACAATAGCGTTCACAACGGATGCCTGTTGCTTCCTTTACCGAACACCCTATATAAGATCATGTTTAAAGCGAAATCATTGGACCACATAAATAATTTAAAGTAATCAGTATCTATTAGAAAATGAAATGGAAATGTTTAAGATGTCTGAATAAATATATAAGAAACAACAAACTGAGTTAGTTAGTATTATAAAATTTACCTTATTGTCACTTTAAGGTACATCCGGTATTTCAGCGACGCGGATCCATATTCTCCACGCAGACAACACCATCGTACCTCTTTGAAGATCTTTCAGCACCCCTCAGGTCCACCACTTGATATCTATCGTGCCCCAAGATGTTAGTCACTTGAAAGGGCCCCTTGTACAGGGGCAACAGCTTAGTGCTTTGACCATCATTTGTGTGACTCGGTATTTTGAGTATCACTGAGTCTCCAACCTTGTAAATCGTAAAAACCTTCTTTTCTTTTGGAATCGAAAGATGCCTTTTGTCGCTCAGCATTACTTTTAATATTTGCATCGACCTTATTCCTTAACGCAGTGATGTCAATAGAATGCTCAATATCATCAGTGATCGCGTCATTATTCATTCGAATTCTGAACCCAAAAAAAAACCTCACTCGGCACGGCTGACGTGGTTTTATTAATTGTGCTATTAATGCCTTGCGGTATGCTAGTAATATGCTGAACCCACTTATTATTATCAGTATCAGCACTCATACTACGCAATGCTTCTAAAATTGTCTGATTATAGCGCTCGACTTGGCCATTTGAGCGCGGAACAGCAGTAGCAATTATGTGAAGCCTTATGTTTTTATCTTTGCAATAATTAGTGAATAATTTGGATGTAAAAGCACTCCCAGCATCACAAATAAGGCGTTTTGGATTTCCGAATACTTTAAATATTTTATTCAATTCATTGGTAACGACTTTCCTTTTGGTATTTTTTTACAGCCGAAATAAAAACAAATTTGGTAAATGAGTGAACTATCACTAGGAGGTAACTATTTTGTTGTGTAGTATTAACAAATGGACCAAGGTGATCGACGTGAAGTGTGTAAATGGCTTAGCAAATTTTGAGATTTTTTTTTTTTTTTTTTACTAAACATAGGCACGCGTTTGACCACTATCTCACCTGATGGTAAGTGATGATGTGGTCGAAGATGGAGCACGCTTGCCTAGAAATAACCTATTCACTCTTGATTTAAAGACTCCCAGGTTGTAGCTATCAGGAAACAATTTGCAAGTAGGTGTTGCAGAGGGCTCGGTTTGACCACATTAGCCGAATAGGGAACAAACTTGCTTCATACCCAGCAGGTAGTAAGGCTTTTTGGTCCCTGGCTAAGTCGGTCGAATCGAACTTCTGCCGCCCCTCACTACCACCACTGCTGAGACCCGACGGGACGCTGGCCCACTCCGCTGAGGAGAAAGCGAACTTGTTTGCTTCTTTGTTTGCGGAATCTTCACGTCTGGATCCTGGTGGCGCGACGCCCTCCGCCTCTCCTGGTGAATGCGAGTCGAGTATGTCGAACATTCGCATTCATCAGAGGAACGTCCGTAGGGTATTGCGTAACCTAGACGTGAACAAGGCTAGTGGTCCCGACGGGATACCGGCAATTGTTCTGAAGACTTGTGCGCCTGAGTTGTCTCCGATATTGATACGCCTATTTCGCCTTTCGTTTGAGACTGGAAAAGTGCCGAAGGCTTGGAAGCAAGCTAACGTGCAGCCCGTGCCCAAGAAGGGTAGTCGAGCTGACCCGTCGAATTATAGACCCATCTCGGTAACGTCCATACTCTGTAAGACTATGGAACGCGTGCTGAATCATAAGCTCCTGGCGTACCTAGAAGCGAATGATATCCTTAGTGACCGGCAATACGGGTTTCGCCGAAATCGGTCAACTGGGGATCTTCTAGCGTATGCCATTCACATCTGGAGTGAGGCCATAGAGAAGCACGGGGAGGCACTGGCGGTCTCCCTTGACATCTCGAAGGCCTTCGACAGGGTCTGGCACGATGGCCTTATTAGTAAGCTTCCTTCCTTCGGTCTGCCCGCCGGTTTGTGTGATTGGATCGCAGATTTCCTGAGGGATCGGTCTATCCGAGTGGTCATAGATGCCACTGCTGCGGCTGCTCGTCTGGACTGCTGGATATTAATGCCGGGGTTCCTCAGGGGTCGGTGCTTTCGGCAACACTGTTCTTGCTGCATATTAATGATCTGCTTAAACCCGGTACCTTTGGGTATGCAGACGACAGCACTGTTGCTGAAAGATACGTGTCCAACGCACGAGCTGGTGGGTCGCAGATCCGGTCTCTCCGGGAGGCAATGGTTGAGCGCTTGAACGTGTCCCTACAGGCGGTCTCTGATTGGGGCGATGCCAATCTGGTCAAGTTCAATGCTGCTAAGACCCAAGCGTGTCTATTTTCCGCCAAAAGGAGCCAATTCCGCCCAGCTCCATCTTTCCGCGGTGAAACCGTGCCGATAACCGACCATCTTGAGCTTCTTGGGGTTACATTAACATCTACTCTCAATTTTGGCCCTTACATAGAGGCAAAAGCTCAAGTGGCTGCAAAGAAGTTGGGGATTCTGGCTAAGGTGAGACGGTACTTCACGCTGGAACAGCTGCTCAAACTCTATCAAGCGCAAGTTCGATCGTGTATGGAATACTGCTCTCATCTTTGGGATGGATCTGCCAGATACCAGCTTGATGCCCTTGAGTCAATTGAGAAACGAGCTAAGAGGATCATCGGCAATGAGAGGCTCGTCGTGTCGAAGCTCCAAAGTCTTGAACATCGACGACGAGTTGCTAGCCTGTCAGTTTTTTACCGGTTGCATCCTGGGGAATGTGCGACGGAATTGCATAATTTAATTCCGCCAAGCCCGTTTCATCATCGGACCACAAGACGAACGGCGATGCGCCACCGGTACATGGTGGACATCCCACCCATACGCACAAAACGTTTTGGGAACACATTCATAGTGCGTACAGCTAAGGAGTGGAATTCCCTGCCGGAGTCTGTGTTTCCTGATAGCTACAACCTGGGAGTCTTTAAATCAAGAGTGAATAGGTTATTTCTAGGCAAGCGTGCTCCATCTTCGACCACATCCTCGCTTACCATCAGGTGAGATAGTGGTAAAACGCGTGCCTATCAATAGCAAAAAAAAAAAAAAAAAAAGTAGAAACTAAGCAATTTTTAATGTATTTTGAAACGGTCTTCTTCAAACGAGGGAACCAATATTTTGACTTAATTCTTTCGATAGTTTTATCTACTGCAAAATGCCCTACATCATCATGGTTGGCACGAATCACATACCATATACATATTTTCGGTACTAACCAACGCCTGCCAAATTCGGTTCAACGATAAACTTTGTTTCCTAATAACTCATATTGATTTAATACAGTCATGTTTATTCGCTTCGGCTTCGCCTGACTGTTATATGTCTCTAATACTGCATATACTAGGATCTTGCAACTGAACTGCTAGCAACCAATCACCTTCGGTATTTGTGTTCACGCTTTCTACCTCAGTACAAACATTCTCAATAGTACTAATAGGGTTCCTACTCAATGCGTCAACGTGTTGCATCTGTGACCCGGCCCTGTGCACTATTTCAAACGTTAAATCCTGTGTGTACAATACCCACCTACTGATTCGTGGAATTATTTCTATTTTACTTAAAGCGTATCGTACTGCATTGCAATCGGTTGTAATTTTAAAACTCGATATTAATAAATAATGCCTAAATTTTTGTAAAGCGGAAACAATTGCCAGAAGCTCCAATTCGAACGAATGGTACTTCTTTTCATCATCACTTGTTTGGCGACTATAAAAATATACTGGTTTTTTACCGTTTCTACTGACTTGCGACAAAATGCATCCTATGCCAGCACGACTAGCGTCCGTATATAAATGTATGGGTAATTTAGAGTCAAAGACGCTGAGCACCGCATTTGCAATCAATGAATCCTTCACCCGTGCTACAGCCTATACTTGTTCGGCCCCCCATTGCCAGATCGCACCCTTTTTCAATAAACTAGTCAATGGTTTGCAGAGAAGCGCACAATTCTTAATGAATTTTTAGAATTGTCTTAATTGATGCACTGACTTTGGCATTGGTTATTTCGAGATAACTTCTAGCTTTCGGGAACTGAGACTAATGCCTTGTTCGGAAATGTCATAGCCTAAAAACGTTATTTGATTTTTAAAAAAATGAGCATTTTTCTAAATTTATAGTCAAGCCATTTTTCACAAAAATATCAAACACCTCTTCTAATTAAACCATATTTTCCTGTATAGTTTTCGTAGCAATGAGAATGTCATCCATGTAGCATATTACCCTGCCAAAACAGAGATTGCCCAAAACTATATTCATTTACCTTTGGAAAACAGCTGGCCCATTACATACCCCAAAGGGCATTCTCAAAAATTCAAAACGGCCATAATTTGTTATGAACGCAAATCTGAAGATGTGCACAAATGCACATCTTCAGATTTGATGCTGATTTGATGGTAGCCACTTTTAAGATCTAAAGAAGTATAGAATTTACATCCCTGCAATCTGTCGATGAGGTCCTCTATCATCAGCATAGGGTATTTTTCTTTAACAGTGATTTTATTTAACTGCCTATTAGTCTACGCATAATCTTTTAGCACTAGAAGCTTTGTCAACTAAAAGAGCTGGGCTAGCATATGCAGAACTACTGTTTCGAATTAGCCCATTTTTCAAAAGATCATTAACTAATTCACGCATGATAGCTCTTTCCGACTCAGACATCCTATACTGTCGTTGATAAATAAGCTTATTAGATGTAAGCTGTATTTCTAACTCTACACATGAGGTTTTTCCTAATTTAGATAAATCTTGAGCGAAGGATTGAGGATATTTCAATAACATATTATTTAATGCTCTTTCGTGTTCACAAGGTACGTTATTAGAGACCTTAATACTGCACACTTTCAATGCTTGAACCGATTGAAAAGTTAAAGTATCTCCAACACGAATGTACATTATGTTTTTATCTTCAGTAAAATTCCTCCCTATCAAAATGTCACAACCGGAAAGTGCATTAATAACGTATAATATAATAGATAATTCTACAGAGTCGACTTTAAGATTAACGGAGACCGCTTTAGTTACTGTAGCAGATAAATCATTAGTAAAACCCACTAAATTAATTGGGTTATTCAGAAAAAAAGTTTGCAAACTAAACTGGTTAACTATCGCAGATGTAATTAAAGAGCAGTCACTGCCCATATCAAAAAATGCACTACATTCCTGATTGTTTATAGACACCGGTTTGTGATACTTCTGTTTCATTTTTGTATCAAAAATCATTTTAACTTCAACATTTTTCTCGACCTTAAGCTTCGATTTGGAGTGGCAGACTGCCTCTAAATGTCCTATTTTTTTGCAAAACGTACACCTCACATTGTCTTTAACTGCACAATTGTTTCTTCTGTGCCCTACCTCTCCACATCGGTAGCAGGTATGATTTGGTACACTATTATTATTTACAGAAGGTTCTCTTTTGACGTCAGATTTACTTGATTCAATTTGGTACCCGGATGGTAACTGCCGAGAAGACTGCTTAGGTGGCAACGTGTTTCCAAATGCGAGTTCAGTAACCGCAGGAATGTGAATTTTTCCGTGTAGAAAGGAACCTAAGTCGTCCCAATACCTAAAATTTCCAGCTTGGGCAGCTGTGCTAATGTTTTTATCACCTATTGAACCTACTATTATGGATATTATTTCTCGTTCCCGAAAACCTAACTGCAAACGATCTATTTTGGACTTTTGATAAAAGAAATCGCATAAAGACTGATTTGCTGAAGGTTTTGTATTAACAAGTTCTTAAAGAGATCTGAACATATCACTTCTTACTTGAAAGGTATCTGACAATATTTCGCGTTGCTTCCACTTCCACGTGGTTCACCTAATTGCATTTTTTTGCAAAGCATCTTGCCAAGTTTTCGCGGTATTACGTAAGTTTTGAAGCGCCTGATACTTAATCATACTATCGAACCATCCAAACGCACGAGAATTTGCCTCAACCACATTAATCCATGTGGATTAATGTGGTTGAGGCAAATTCTCGTGTCGTACCCACTTGTAGACAGTGTAGATATGTATCTACAAGGTCAAGGTCAAATTAAAAAAGTCGCAGACAGGGGGATCGCTTGAGGTCAGTGACCTTGACGCCAAGGTCAGTGACCTTGACCCCAAGGTCAAATTAAAAAAGACGCAGACACGGGGTTCGGTGCGGGACTTTGTGGTTATTTTTTTTATGACCTTTAAGCCCCGCCAAGCGGGGCTCCGACTTTGCCCTTTAAGCAACTTAGTTCAAGAGCGAGCGAAGCGAGCTCGAGACTTGGGGCACTCCGACTTGGACAGGTTAGGTTAGAAGGGGATGGCGGGGTCTAGTGAACGAGCGAAGCGAGCGAACAGACCCCGCTATCCCCTTCGTGGTTATTTTTTTTATGACCATTAAGCCCCGCGAAGCGGGGCTCCGACTTTGCCCTTTAAGCAACTTAGTCCAAGAGCGAGCGAAGCGAGCTCGAGACTTGGGGCACTCCGACTTGGACAGGTTAGGTTAGAAGGGGATGGCGGGTCAGTGACCTTGACCTCAAGGTCATATTCATAAAAACACCCCTTTTAACCTAACCTGTCCAAGTCGGAGAGCCCCAAGTCTCGAAGGGGATGGCGGGGTCTGTTCGCTCGCTTTGCTCGCTCACTAGACCCCGCCATCCCCTTCGTGGTTATTTTTTTTATGACCATTAAGCCCTGCGAAGCGGGGCTCCGACTTTGCCCTTTAATCAACTTAGTCCAAGAGCGAGCGAAGTGAGCTCGAGACTTGGGGCTCTCCGACTTGGACAGGTTAGGTTAAAAGGGGTGTTTTTATGAATCTGACCTTGAGGTCAAGGTCACTGACCACGAGCGTACCCCATGTCTGCGTCTTTGTTAATTTGACTTTGGGGTCAAGGTCACTGACCTTGGCGTCAAGGTCACTGACGTCAAGGTCACTGACCTAAGGTCATTGACCTCAGGTCGTCCACCGGTGTTTCCCCACCCTAGTACTCCCACATCTCACCGGATCCCGAAGGCTTGAGAAGGCGTTGTTTTTGGGTGAAAGTCTTTTTTTCATAGTGCCCCGTTTCGTATACAATGACCAGAATTACTTTTAACAGTTAAAGGCACTAAAATATTTAAACAGAAAATAAATGTCTGACTAATACCTATTCACCCTTAAATATCTCAAAGAGCTGGTGTCGACGATGGTGCGTGGCAAAGTGAGCTGTGCAGCGGTGTCTAAAAACGAGCTGGCGTGCCGCACCCCTCCTAACCTCCGATGACGCGATCACGTTCCGATTCACGCTTGGCATTTCCGGTTGCGAAAAAGTAGATGCGATAACATTTAGGCCTTTACCTATAGCGAAGCAGTGATGGTAGTGGTTTTTTTGTGTCATACGTGGGTAAGACAACAATTGCTTTGGTAACTAAAAAAACACTCATCATCATCTTCCTGCCCTTATCCCATGTTACTTGGGGTCGGCGTAACACGTTTTATCCTTCCATTCTGTTCTATCAGTCGTCACTATATCACTTTTCTTTCATATCGCTCCTCACACAATCCATCCATCTTTTCTTTGGCCTTCCTCTCCCTCTCCATCCATCCACATTTATGTTCATAACTCCTCTAGTTATATGCGTTTCATCCCTCCTCTTCACATGACCAAACCAAGACAAGCGATTCCCTTTTAACTTTTCCGTCACTGACGCCACTTTTAAACTGCCTCTAATGTACTCATTTCTCACTTTATCCACTCTCGTTACTCCACACATCTATCTCAACATTCTCATCTCCGCTACATGCAATCTATTTTCATCCGTCTTTTTCGTAGCCCAACATTCTGATCCATACATTACAACAGGTCTTATCGCCGACTTATATATTTTCCCTTTTAATTTGAGGGGCATCCGAGGGTCACAAGTTGTTTCAGTGACCTGTCGCCATTTCATCCATCCTGAGTTGATCCGGTGCGTTACGTCTCGGTCTATATCGCCATCTCCCTGGACAAGCGACCCGAGATACCGAAAGTCGGAGCAAATCGGTATAGGCGTTCCGGTGAGAGCTATAGGTATCGGACTGGAGGGACCGCCGAAATCGCAGAACAGGTACTAAAAAAACACTACAAAGTAAAAAATAACTTTAATTTCGGAAGTCGGTGTTTTTAATTTATTTGTGTTTTATTTTTGGAAGTCGGTTTTATTTTTTTGTTAAAAAGTTTTTTTTATTTGTCACTTTTTAGTGGAACGCAGGTACCACTAAGAAATGAAACCACAAGCACAGCGTGCCTGCATGCATGAACTGGTGCAAACAATCAACAGACATGCGATTTCAGAAATCCCGATCCATCTGCTATCATTTATTGGAGAGTTGCGTTGCCTGCCTCGAAAGTTCTTCATCAGATCTTCACCAAATTTAAATGGGACCAGTCCGAGAAAATACTCTTCCAAACAAAAAAAAAGAATCATCCAAACCGGTTAACAATTGGCGAAAATATCGCTGAACAAACATTTTTCATGGGATCCCATCATCAGATCCTGACTTTTACCTTCCATCATCAGCTCAGCAACATGAGATGATGATTACCAGGCACAAATATCTGAATTGCGTTTGAAATGTCATGAAAAACATTGTATCTTATACTAATATATAAAGCTGAAGAGTTTGTTTGTTTGTTTGCTTGAACGCGCTAATCTCAGGAACTACTGGTCGGATTTGAAAAACTCTTTCAGTGTTAGATAGCCCATTATCGAGGAAGACTATAGGAGCGGAGCAGTAATGAAAAATGTGACGCAGACGAAGTTGCGCGAATCGACTAGTATGTTATATTTTTGTACCTTACAGTCACGCATTTTACTTACCCTAAAAATAAGATCAAACAGTAAAAAACCAAGTAATTGTTCACTACGTCTCACAGAGTGCACGTGCAGCTATAATTATTGCGACACTAAATAAATCCCTAAAACTGAAGACAGACGGTGATACCAGTATGTTTGTTTGTTTGTACTAACTTTGTGTCAGTCCCCGTCTTACCTCACTACCCCATCTTTTCCCACTTTCCTCTATCTTATTAAGTGATACTTTATACAATCAAAAATAATTGCTTGTCTTGGTTCGTGCATCTAATGAGTGGCTTATAGTGCTATGAACATCACTGTGAGGGACGGATAGAGAGAGGCAAAGAACAGATGGATGGATTGTGTGCGGTTAAATGATATGGACAAAAAGTGAGTCAGTGATAGCGTCACGGTTAATAGGAAGGGATGGAAGAAGAAATCGAGTAATCAGCAGTGCGATTCTGTCAACATCGCAACTAGGAAACCTAGTTCAAAGTCAAAAGTTAATTCAAATTAGGCATGTGTTAGTTCTTTTTGAACGTCAATCTTACTCTTAGACAGTCCTCCGAAACGCCCGCCCGTCACCACTTCCTAGTGCTTTAGCTGGGAAGAAGAAGGGGCGCAACAAACTCCCCGGCAAAAAATCTGTCTGCTAAGTTTTAAGAACTTGAATTTATTTAGTAGTACATGGAAAAAATTATATATCCAATAAGTTAAGTCAATTTAAATGAAATCAGTTGACACTTGTTAGCTAGCACTATAAATTAAGCCATCAGAAGCAAACAAACTCAACGAGTAAACCAAACAAATTAAGCCTCCAGGCATAAATGGTGTACCCGCTTACACGTGCAATGGTATAATCTATCAGTGGGATTCTGACTGGAACCACAAGCAAAGGTCGAAAGCCGACATCTATAGATAAACAATAAAAAAAACGCAAAGATCAGCCATTACATCCTCCCCATGTTTGAGGGAAGGAGGTAACCCGACCCCGACGCTACCGCAAGCAGTGACTTCCAGGGGAGCATGATGGATGTACTGCCGACTGTTGTGGCGTATTTCAACAAATCAGACGTGTGCGGTTACTGAAAACTGTTTACAACTTACTGAAAATGGATCATCAAAAACCTGTTTACACTGGTCCGTGACCGAATACGGGCTGTGGTCGAATACGACTAACCGAAAACCCGTTTACACTAGTCGTTGATTGAATACGAGCTGCAGCCGAATCGGTTAAAACGACCATCATTAGTAAAAGATCATCATTGTTCGGCAGAATGCGGTCGCCGGGCGTGTAGTCTAGGCATTTGAAGGAACACGGGTGGGTTTTAGTCAGTAAGAGTCTGACACTCCCTTCCGCTTGTCATTATATTATAATTTCTCATACAAAAAGTATAATAAATAATGGAGAGTAATCCAGGCCCTGGGAGTCGGACTCTTCATCAAAGTCCATGTTAGTGGGGACTGGTGTGATGGAGGGGGACACCCGGCTGTCAAAGACATTTCTGATATCAGCGATGTCGTTTTGAGGGGGGCCCTGAGGGGGTACAGTGACTAGGTCCTGGTGGGACTTGAGGAGGTCCCTGGAGCGGCCGAGGATGGACGCCCCCCCCCCCTTATGGGCATTTTTGGGTTTAGGTCTTGGAGTCTGACATGAACTGACTGCTGTACTTCTCGGCATGGGTGGGATCTGCCTCCCTCACAATCTTAAGGCAAAAAGCCAAAAGACCATCTATCCCGTAGGATAGTGAGGTTTCGGCCAGAAGGGCCTGCATGGCGGAGGAAGAAGTGGGGTTTGGGAATGAAGTAACTATACCCGTTCCTACGCCTACTACCTAAGTACCTAGGACTAACAATTGATGAGAAGTTTTCTTGGGACACACATGTAGACACGGTGTGTAGTAGACTGCGCTCAGTGTTAGGTAAACTGAATAATTTAAAATATATAGTTAGTAAGCGAATGAGGAGCTCATGGCTAAATAATAACAGCCGCACGGGTCGATCTTAAAGGTTAAGCAACGCTTGCCAAGGTTGGTCTGTGGATGGGTGACCATCTTAATATACCGAGTTTCCTCCGTGCCTCGGAAAGCACGTTAAGCCGTTGGTCCCGGCTGTCATTTGTAGATCTTTAGCAGTAGTTACGGATTGTCAGAAGCCAGTAAATCTGACTCCAGTCTTGCCAAGAAATACCGTGTTACCCAGTTAATGGGTTGCGGAGGTCTGGTAGGCAGCCGCTCCACGTAAAACACTGGTATTCAGCTGAATCCGCTTTGACTGGAAGCCGACCCCAATATAGTTGGGAAAAGGCTAGGCAGATGATGATGATGATGAGTTAGTAAGCGAATACTGTACATTCTTTACCACGCACTTGCAGATGCAACAGTAAATTACGGGTTGGCTGCTCATTTTATTTATTTATTTATTACAATCTTACCTACCCTGTCATTACAGATCTATGATCCAATGCGACAGAGTGGCCTTACTAACAAAATCCTAAATCTACACCTTATACCTAGTTAAAAAATACTTACTCGAGCGGCCTGTGGGTTCGGTATACGCAGCGAGCCTTCAACGTCCTGCGTATTCAGTATAATAATGCTTTCAGGATGCTGTTGGGGTCAGTCGCGTGCCTTTCATAAAGACAGAAAGACACTGCCTACCCTAGTTCTGATAATAGATCTATTATTATTTTATCAATAAACAAAACAACATAAAAATCATAAATCAGCTCCATCTATCGAGTGCCGGTGTTATCATTAAGATCGATACAGTTTACTGCACTAGCGCCACCTCGCCTTTGCCACGACAAAGACACAAACTATTTATCTCTGAATGTTTTGTATGTATGCTCCGTGGAAACTCGTGGTCATGCGTATTTTTATTTGTGTGTGTTCCTATAGCTACGTGGGCTTTGCTGACACACAATGAAAAAAATCACGCACACAACTGCATGAAAAGCCAGTGTCTTGTTCTAGTTATTCTTAAAGCTAACACGAAAAATTACGATCCTTGCCGAACATTTCCGACGAAAGTTTGCTATGCAATGCGAATATTTTAAGAAGTAACATTGTTTCAATGAATTTTATATATTTAGATGGCCATCATTTTACTGTCGTATTAATTTTCCTTTTTAATACGTAATTTCAATATTCAATAGTAGCCATATTGTTTGATGTGTGGTGTGATGGAACAGTTTGTGACTTACGCTATCAGATATTTAGGATTTTAACATTGTGATTAGAGTGAAAAATGTATAATATTGTCTGTAAAAGTTGTTCAGATGGTGTGTGTATTGATAAAATAAAATATGGGATGGTGAGACATTAAGTCAAGTTTCGTATTTGTTACACAATTTAAAAGACTTTCAATTCCAGTTTTTACTTCATGTGTTTAACGAAATATTCGCAGAAACTGATGTGCTTTACGAAATTATGCAAAAAAAGACATCAGATGTGACTTATTGCATTAAAAAAATTAGGGACTTTGAATCGTTTTTGGAATCATTCAGATCTAGGTTTGAATTAATTTTTGAAGGCGTAAAATAATCACAGGGCCGCCAAAACAAAAACGTAATGTTGTGGACGCGAAAAGCAATTTTAAGCGGATTTTTATTGAAATTATAGACAATATATCCATCGAATGTCGCGACCGATATGAAAATCTGAAAGAGTTAAATTTTTTTGGACTACTTTCATGCGAAAATTTTAATAAATATAATGACAACTTTCCGGTTGAATTAGTATCGCAATTCGTAAATGTTTATAAATTATACGACTTTAACTTAGACCGCCTTATCAATGAGTTCAAATGTGTTTATAAATGTGCCGAATTCATAAACCTTAGTATTTACAAAATTATAGAACATTTTTACGAAAATAACATTAATACAGTTTTTCCCGAAGTACTGCGTTGGGCAAAATTAATTGTTACAGTTCCCGCGAGCAGTGCTTCAACCGAAAGGTCATTCTCGTCGCTAATACGTATACACACCTACTTAAGAAATACACAAGGCCAGCAACGACTTACAGATCTTTCCACGATTTCAATAGAAAAAAACCTTCTTACGGAAATAAAACTTTTACGATTCCATATTGCAGATATTCCTACAGAAAGATAGGCGTGTAGATTTAATATACAAATAAAACAATCTTATATACTTATCTTAGGAACCAGAGGTGAGGACAGTTTTGTAAAAAATAACGTACAAGTATTTCCTAAAATTATTTAATTAACAAAACAAAACTTAATAACCGAAATTACAAGAAATGATAATTGAAAATGATGACATCCGAAACTCTAATTACTGCAAATAATAATAATAATAATAATAATAATAATAAGTTTATTAGTACATAACCAAAACAACAAATATGCATCCGATTAACCGATATCTACACGTCCACATTTCGCGAGCTACGCTAATGATCGCGATCACAAACCACGTTTACGAGCTATCAATGTCGTTATTTTCTGTGGATTATTGACACTAACACCTCTGGAACGCAGTTCAGTACTGATCGCGATCAGTTTGAATTGGTGAAAATGGCCCCTAGTCTCATGCAAGAGGGAGTGAGTGTGTCCTCACCCACCGCGCACAAGTCCACACTCCAAACTGCTACTGACAACTTTCAGATGAAGGGCCCAGCATTACTATACTGTACTAAGTATATGGATTGACAAAATAAATACAAAAACAAATAAATGTATAAACTACTATGATTTTACGTCATTTCTTTACGTATAGAATGCCTAATGGTTCAGCAATTCTAATTTTAACACGTTTCCGTAAGGAAAAGCATTACTGAGCTCATTTAGTTAATAGAACTAACATTTCAACGCGTTTTTATCCGACTTCAAAAAAAGGAGGAGGTTCTCTATTCGGTCGCATTTTTTTTATAAATAAGTAAAAACATTTATTGCAGAATCTCTTCCATAATTTGTTAGTGACAATGTAAACTTATGAACTAGTGTTAGTAATATTTGCATTATGAGCCTGAATGAGGCACGCCGATCCTGGGGAATGTCTACTTGACTGCATGCAGTCGTATCCACCGCCCCATGATTGTTCAGCGATCTAAGGATGATGTTGGGGCTGGCACGAACACGGCGCAACAGAGAATGCGCATCTCTTGCGCATAATGGTCGAAAAACTATCGACGTTCGCGTCGGCAAACATGCCGGACGCGCGACAAAAACGCGGCAGCCCCATCAACACCCGGAACGTGTTGTTATATTGTATGCGCAGGTCGCTATATGCCCTTTGCGTAAAGTCAACCCACAGGCTGCACGTGTAAAAGGTTTGGCATTAGGCCGCTCGACATCAACGTTATCTTTCAGGTCGTCTGAGACCCGATGACCCAAATACTTAAAATGTGCAACTCTTTTCAGAGGTCTGCCGCAAAGCATTACTGGAGGAATTGTGCTATAGCATTTACTGCCTGCTTTGAATACCATGAATTCACTTTTTAGTGCATTATATTCTAGCCTATGGGTCTCAGCGTACGATTCACACACGTTAATCAGTTTCCTTAATGCCCCGATCGATGGGCTCAGCAAAACCATATCGTCTGCATAACTTATATTATTAATGCATATGCCATCAATATGACAGCCGATTCCGGTTCTGCTAAGCTCATCGATCAGATTATTCACGTACAGACTAAACAATACGCACTCTCAAGCCTGTACTCAGCCGAAAAGGAGTTAGCCCATCTGACACGGTTACGTTGATTAGCGTACCAAAATTTAAATAAACTTATCACTTCCCGGGGCACATCCGTCTCATGCTGCAGCTTACCCCATAACACTTTATATGACACAAGGTCATATTCTTTTGACAGATCCAGGTAACACGCAAATACTGGCGTCTTTCTTGCTGAATAGTACTGCACAGTCTGCTTAAGGCTAAGGATAGCACTCTCTGTAGATAAACCGGGCCGAAACCCCAATTGAGCATCATTTATTTTTAGATGTTTATCAAGCTGGCATACAAGCAGACTGTCCAGTACCTTAGCAATTATCGTCGCTAAAGAAATAGGTCTATAGTTTGGTAACACAGACGAATCACCCGTTTTATTCTTAATTATCGGTACAACAGTTGTACGCATCAGTTTTTCAGGTAAATAAGAATGACCTAGGCATAAATTTAAAAACATACATAAAACGCGTGGCAAGTGGATCCCAGCATGCTGCAGGTGTTCGCTACTTCATATCTCCGTCATTTATGAACCGATTTGAAAAAATATTATTTTAAGTGAAAGGATATAGGTACTTCTCGATTGGTCCCATTTAGTTGTACCAAAACTGGTTTAGTGGTTTTGGTTTTTAAATCAAAATAGCTAAAATTCGTTTACTAACCTGACGTATTTGGTTTGTCATCAAAGTAAACAAAATTCATATTTGTCTTTCCTGCGACTTTCCAGTGGTGTTGTTAGGTGTGAGATACCATTAAAAAAAATACAACCGACTTCCAAATAAAACACTTTACTAAGTAGATATAAAATAACTTTAATTTCAGAAGTCGGTACAGCTTTTTGAAGCTGTGAAAAAATCAGACTTCTAAGCTATCGTCAAAAAAGATACCGCCTTATAGGAACTACTTGTGTAAGGAAAAGTCTAAAGTATAAATAAATCATAAAAAAATATTTTTATTTAAAGTAATTTGTACGGAACCCTCGGTGGGTCTACAGTGGTTTTGTTGCCGCCAAAACTATAACTGGTTTTAAGTAGGTAAATTAGGTACCTGGATTTCAACTCCATACTTATCATTTTAATGCAACGTGTTGTTTTCGAGTTAGGAGTTTATGTCTAAACAAAACAAAATGAGAAAATTGTAAACATTTAATTACACTATTTCACAGGTAGGAAGCTTGTTTCTCGGGTTTCTTTACTATGTGCATTGTTATGATCCTCCCGTGTGATACTCTATCAGTAATCTGCCGTCACATGCTCATCCAGCGACCTTGGTACCTCTTTTCTATTACTTTTTGATCCTGATGGAAGGACTCTCCTTGTTCTTCGCTGTAAGAACCAAGGTTTTCAGGGAACTTGCCCAAGTGGCTGTGCAGGAAGTCCACTTTTTACTCATGTTGCAGCCAAAAGTTTTCAAGTTATAAGAAGCTCCTGAACAATTTCCACGTTATTTTTCTGCCTTTTCATTATCTAAGTGACCTCCATCATATCAGTGTCCGATGAATCGGATGGTTCTGCCCTCTCAGTCTCGTCTGAGTGTGGAGAAGGCCGTCTAGCAGACGGTAGGTCAGGGACCCAATTCTTCCGCAACACTCGTACCGTAACGAGCGGTGTCATTACCCTTCGGTCCCAATGTCGGCATCAAAGTAGTGAGATTTTCTCACAATACGTATTTTTGCAACAAGTCGAGCGAAATATTGATCCGAAGGATGAAAATGTTGCCATCACTCGTCGCGCAAAGCAATCCATTTCACATAACTATAGCGATATTTTTAACCCAACCGTTAATGAACTTCTTACACAATTCTAAATGAATTTTGAGATAAGAAACGTTTTGAACTATATTTTATGTATGTATCACTAACTCTTATACAAACAACAGACATTATCGATTTATTTAATCTATTTTCCTTAATATTAGAATAAGTTTGCAACAACGGAATGCATTAGGTACTGAGATTTAAATGACAGCGATATTTTTTGTCAGATCAAATTAAAGTCATATTTTATTATTTGTTTACAAACATAGGTTACTAACACAAATAAATTACCTAAATACAAGCGGAAAGGCTATGTGAACTGATGTCAACAACCTACAATTGAGAATTTTCAAATTGGAGAAGAAAGAGGGAGTCGAAGCCGGATTATTGAAAAGAGAGCGGTACTTCTCCGACCGCACCAAATCTCTCCGCTCTTAGAACGAGTCCTGCTCCAACGGCGACGCTGCTACATAACAAAGGTCACATCACTGATAAAACCTTGCAAAAACTTATTACCCAAATAAGCCAAGAGGAAATGTTACGATTTTAGCAATCTATGTGTATGAAGTGGAGGTATTTGCTGCTGGGATCCTAAGTAATACGGAAAATGCAAAATTAATTTGTTTGTTTGCTGTCTCTTCATACGGGATACGGGTGAAACTTTATAGAGGAGTGGACTACATTCCGGAATAGGTCATAGGTACGGCACCTTTCATCTCGAGAGTATGCTGCCGTGGGATAATCTATACGTTCACGCGGGTGAAACCGCGCGTGGAATTGGCTTTTTCCAAATTCTTTTATTTACGATACGTCAGTAATTGGGACCCCAGATATTTAAATATAAATATTAAATTTGAGTCCATTAGCTGAAACAGATGGGAAGACAGGCAGACACACGAGCGATCCTCTAAGTGTTCGTTATTTCATACAGACGAACGGAACTCTTAAAATATGAATACAATAAGTATTGAAGAAGCGAGTGGTAGGGAAATTATTTTACAGCATTGCGCCCTTTAGCACATTATTCCGTAGACCCAAGCGTTAGTTTTTAACTAAATAATAATACTTCTATTTGTTTTCCATTAAGTTCAAGCGACTTAATTCTAATGGGACTCCAGTTTCTTGAATAAAAAGGATCAGACACACACTATCGAAATTCATGAAGACACGGCGAGAGCCAGCTACCGGGCAGATCAAGCCAAATATTCATGTTTGAAGAACACACAATATTAGAAACTTTTTTGTCTTTATGTCAATCCTATTTTTAGTTCTTATCATAAAAATGACGAATAACCAAAATACAGGAGACCCTGAAGTTATTGGTTGCACAAATACGCAACCCAAACCTACCGCGGCTTGCCGGAACAAATTTTTGAAGACCATTAAAAACACCTGGTGAAGAAGATATTGGATAAACCTATAAGAACGCATTAAAGCTGAACTGTCCTATCAAGTAGCGCCCGAAAGAGTTCAAATATTCCGAAGCGTTTCAGACGCTGGCCAAGCAGTAGATGTGTTACTGAATCAGCCTTGAATCAGGGTGTTTGATGGAATCATCGAAAATTCGGAGACAGAGCTCGTAAATGCACAAGTAATCACAAGTCTGCATTAGGAACGGGAAACGATACAAGCATATTGTTGTATATTTTGAAAATATTTTTGTTGGTTAGCTTTATATTACATTGTGCTATTGCAGTATGAGTCATGTTACAAAAATGAAATGATGTGAATGGTGAATGGTGTTGTTAATGAAATTAAATGTAATTATTTGTATTTTTTATCATTTATTTCATTATGTACACACAACACACCTATGAACGAATTAAACACTGAAAGAAGAGCACAAGGGTTTAAAAAAACCAGCCAAGTGCGAGTCGGACTCGCACACAAAGGGTTCCGTACGATAAACCTTAATTTTTATTTTTTGTTGTTATAGCGGCAAAAGAAATACACAATCTGTGAAAATTTTAACTGTTTATCTATTACGGTTCTCGCTGACAAACAAACGGGCGGACGGACGAGCAGCGGAGGCTTTAGTAATAGGGTTCCATTGGTTAGCCTTAGGGTTCGGAACTCTAAAAAACTCAAAAGGTTCTACATAATCTAGAACTTTGGGCCCCACTTCGACGTGATGGCTGATGACCCTGTTGTAATATTGCATAACTAGCTGACGCCCGTTGCTCCGCTCGCGTGAATGTCAAAAATCCGTCTAATATCCCAAGGGATCATACCCCCGGGATAAAAAGTATCCCATTTGTTATGCCAGACTATGACTTCAGTGCCAAATTTCATCAAGATCCGTTTAGCCGTTCTGACGAATTGAGAAACAATTCCAGCCATCCATCCGAACATACAAACTTTCGCATTTATAAAACATACTAGCGATCAGCCTCGGCTTCGTACGGGTGCAAATTATATACTTAAACCTTCCTCGAGAACCACTTTATCTATTAGAAAATCTGTTGTCTAGTTTTAAAGATCTAAGCATACATAGGGACAGACAGACAGCGTTTGCGACTTTGTTTTAAACTATGTAATGATTAAGAATAGATAGTTATAAAATATTTATATCAATTACTAGTTGTCCCGCGCAACTTCGTCTGTGTCACAATTATTATTACTGCTCCGCTCCTATTGGACTTAGCGTGATGATATATAGCCTATAGCCTTTCTCAATAAATGGGATATCTATCACTGAAAGAATTTTTCAAATCGGACCAGTAGTCTCTTGTTCCAGCCCAGATAATTGTACTTGTCCATACATCGAACAAACAGACTCAATTAAATATCTTGGTGTCTTCGTAGATAGCCGATTGTCATGATCCACTCATTTGAGTGCTTTACGGGGTAGGGTTCGAACGATGCTACGTATCTTTAAGCAACTTGGTAAGATTGCAGATGATTCAGTTCCAAAGAAGATTTACTTCTCTCTCTGTCAATCAGTCCTGAACTACTGCATAATAGCAAGGGGCGCGGCTGGGAAAACCTCATTAATAAAGCTAGAAAGAGCTCAACGAGCTCTTCTTAAAGTTGCCTATGGTCGCCCGTTCCGGTACCCCACTAACTCACTATACACCGAAGTGGGAGTTCTTAGAGTCAGACAGCTTTACATCCAATCTGTCACTCTAAAATTTCACAAAACCTCCCTGAGCACTTGTGTTATATCAAGTAGAAGGGTTCAATGGGAAAGGGCTCGATGCCGTAAAACAATCGGGAGAAGATCGTACGTTTTATGGGACCGCACATTTACATAAAACTCAATAACCGACTCAAAATTCTACAACTAACTCAAATTAAATGTAAAATTACGGTTACAAAATGGCTGCTGACTCTGGACTATGACATGCCTGAAAATTTATTAACCTGAAAAAAAAAAACGTTTTGATAGGTACTCACTGATATATACCTCTATTTATATATTTATTACTCTATATCACAAACATCTATATACTCGTACATCCTCAGATACAACTCTCAAAACCAACACAACTATCTTAATGTATACACCCATGCAAACACTTACAAACACACCATACATGTGTACCTATAAGTACTTGGTTTCTTTGTGTATTAGTTTTTCTTTTTTATGTATTGTAAAAGATTACGAGTAGATTAGATCAAATTAATAAGTTTATTGTAACATAATTATGTATTTATACCAATTACATATAAAACAACAAATGTAAACGGAACGAAGGAGCCTGGAACACACGACACAGGGAATCCTAGTATGAGTTCCAGGAATCAACGCACTCGAATGTAATTTCCAAACAATAAACTATTCTATTTTATTCTATTCTATTCTAGTTCCTGAGATTAGCGCGTTCAAGTAAACAAACAAACTCACCGGATTGGTGTTATTTACTTTCACCACTTGAAATATCTCTGAACTGTAGTTTCCGGTGTAACCCTTGAAAAAAGCGGACTTATACCTGCTGATCCACACATAGTCACCACATAATTATTTTGATATAGTTCGTATTTTGATATGGTTGTAAACAGTAGATAAAAGGTCATTAGCATTAGATTGTTTCACGGTCACTGGGGCGACCCGATAGTACGATGTTATTGTTATAATAATATAAAAATAACTTTTATTTCGGGTGGCATAGACCCATAGAAAACTCAACCTAGTCCACACAGTACGGTACACGCTTATTTGCTATGACTCGCCAAACCAACACAAGTCATGACCCAGTGATTTTGGAAGGGAGAATCGAAACGTACAGCTATTGCGTTCAGAATGCTGTTGTTACAACCCCGCATACGGGCCAGCAGCTTTATTACGCATGATGGCCTGGAAACCATCAGTGCACGCTTCAGCAAACATCCCAGATGCGCGGCACCTCCACAGCAGACCCAACAACATTCTGAACGCATTGTTGTACCGAGTGCGCAGGGTTCTGTAGGCTCGCTGCGTATATCTCACCCACAGGCCTAATAAGCTTTGAAAAGCGTAACTTTCACTTCTCTCGTGCATCGTGCAAATCTGCGGGCGAGCATATTAGCTCTCACCGCCAGAGGCCTGCGCTCCCGCTCAATGTCCTCATCGTTCTTGAGGTCACTTGTCACAATGTGACCCAGACATTTAAAAGTTTGAACCTGCTTTAGGGCTATTCTTATGAGAAATACAGGAGGCACATGGGTTGGCAGTTGTTTGCCAGATTTAAATACTAAAATTTCACTCTTTTTAGAGTTAATTGTAACCCATGCGCCTCCGCGTACTTCTCACAAATAGACAACAGTTTCCTTAGCCCGCTTATGGAGGGGCTCAGCAGCACCATATCGTCTGCATAGCTAATATTGTTAGAACAAGTGTCATCGATGTGGTAGCCGACATGTTTGCTATTAAGTCGCTCGACAAGCTGGTTAACATAAATGTTAAATAATAGAGGAGAACTCAAACCAGCCTGCCTAACGCCACATTCCAACTTGTACTCATCCGACAGCGCATCGGCCCACCTCACACGGTTTTTCTGGTTTGCATACCAATACCTCAGGAGAGAGATATACTCCCCCGGCACACCCGCGCTGCCCAGCTTGTCCCAAAGAAGGTCATAACTGACAAAAACGATAGCCTTGGACAAGTCTAGGAAGCACGCGTATACCGGCGTCCTTCTGTCTGTATAGTAGCCGATAGCATACTTTACACTCAAAATGGTACTCTCAGTGGACAACTCTGCTCTGAACCCAAATTGAGCATCATGCAGGTCGACTATTTTCGCGAGGTTCGCATTAAGCATGCTGTCAAGTACCTTGGCTGCAGTAGAGCCAGTGAAATGGGCCAGTAGTTAGCCTTGTCAGATGAGTCCTCCGTCCTATTTTTTAAAATAGGGACCATAATAGTTCGCATGAGCGGCTCCGATAGATATGAATGGGACATACAAAATTTAAAAAACATTGATAACACACTCGGCAAATGAACACCAGCATATTTAAAATGTTTTATGCTGATGTTGTCATGACTGACTGACTGACATGATTTATTATGTTTTTGATACACTTAGCAGACAAGGACATCTTACGATCAGTCATGACGGCACTTGCATCGTGAACATAACTCGTTGACGACGGACCCAGAGTCGACGGAATTGTAAACTGTTCTTTAAACATGTCAGCAGTAGTCTTTTGATCGCTGACGCCGTCGACACTCATTGGGAGGCTTGTTCACATTTGATCAGTTAACATTTTTCCAAAAATCTTTAAATTTTGTAACCGAATGTTTAGAGGCTAGAATATTCATTTTTAATTGTTCTTGTCGGGCTTGGCATGATTTTAATTTGGACTTAAATCTTTTGCGTGTGTCTGACATTTCGTCATACACTGTGCCACTCGTGGGCTTACCGGCTAGTACCCACATTTTAAATTATGCGCGAGCGTCTCGATGCTCTCATATTATATATACTAGTCTATGTCGATGCGCGTCCGCGACGTATTCATTCAACCCAGTTATATGACAAGACTTCGTTCTTATCTTTTTACTAAGATACGTTTTCATTGCAGCCTCCGACAATACAGAAACAATTCATCATACAACTCATTAATAATTACGTAATGATCTGGATTACGGCACACGGCGTCACAACATTGGTCCTAATACTAATGGGAAGTCTATTGCTCGAAGTTTAGAATTACATAATTTGTGATATTTATGAATTTGATTTGGCTGTCATTCTCCCCAGATGACATGCCGCCTGAGATCATCTTTATTTAAATTAAATTCATATTTCATGTTAAGTTTATACAAATTACATTCTATTATAAGTAGGAAGTGGTCAGGCCGATAGTATAATTAATAAACATTTTCCAGTATACGGCTTACCACATTATAACTGTAAAAAATTGTCTATTCATTTCTTCTAGGCTACACATATGAAGAAACGGCAAAATAGTTTAAGATTAGTAAAATGGAGAATAGTAACTTAACATAATATGTTACACTACACAAACACGCACGAAGTAGTTTTAGTCACATTTAATTTTTAAAATTGTTGTTACCAACTTAAAGATATATTTTTTTGGTTTGCATGTTTTTTTTTTTCTTTTTTACATTTAATAATACCGTAATTTTGTAGCAGTAATACATTTTACGGAAATTGTAGTAAAAACACATATTGTCTAATCTATGGGGGACCGGAATAGTCACTCCTTCATACAGGTTATCTGGGCGCAATGGCTGGAAAAGCAATGACTGCACAATTACGTTCTAATGGTAGGTCACTGATCGATGGAACTGTCAAAATTTTGGCAGATTACCGCAAACGTCTGTCATTCATTTGTCATTATGCACGAGATTACCATTTTATGCCATTTCTTTCAGTGGAGTGTCAGTGGTTGATCATTGGAAAGTCATAATGACACTATTGTGTTAGTAGATTACCAAACTTGTCAAAATCAACAATTATGAGATCAGTGATCGACCATTCTCCCACTATAATTGTAGCAAAGTAATTTTGCCATGTTTAATTATAAACCCATGTATTGCAATTCTTGTAAAAAAAATCAATTAGATTCCATTTATTTATTTTGATATACAAACAATTTATATTTTTACATATTTCTTTGCTTTTTTTTATAAAAAACAATAAAAAAAAAAAATAGTAGCCCACCGATATCGGGAACAGGGTCCAAGCTACCGGTGGTCAGGGCTCCTGAGAGAGGAACCTCCTCACTATACGCGCCGTATCCGGGAGTACTGCCTTGGAAATATTTTATATTTGTACAGGCGCGGTCTAAAATCCAGTTCCAGTTTTACAAGTCTGTCGCATCAAAACTAGTCTCACATACAACCTCTTTCTATAAGATACATTTTGCACACATACACGACTTCGTATATTGTACTCTTTTACCATTACCTATTCAGAAAGAGAACGATACAATGACCGTTTGCCTTAGTGGCGACAAGTCGCGACGGCGTATACTGCTATTTAATTTCGATGTGAAAAGTATATGACTGAGTGAAACCCGAGTTCGAATCCCAGCACAACTACACTTTTTATGTTTTAAATTATGAATTTCTGCGGCAAGTTAGACCCAATCAGCAAGGTGTTTCTTAAAGTATTAATTAGTCAAATATTATTTCCAAAAAACTTTTTTACAAAAAATACAACCGACTTCCAAAAACAAAACACTACAAGGTACAAAATAACTTCGGAAGAAAGAAAAAAAGTTTAATTTCTGAAGTCGGTGTCAACAAAATAACCAAAAACACCGACTTCAGAAATTAAAGTTTTTTTCTTTCTTTTCTCGGTTGTATTTTTTGTAAAAAAGTTTTTTATTTTTCAATTTTTAGTGGTACCTAGGTACCTGCGTACCCATTAACAGCGTACCAGCGCAATGTTATGTTAAGAACTGGTGTAAACACTAAAAAAACTTGCGATTTCAGCAATCCTGATCCCTTTGCTATCATTTATTGAAGAGTTCCGTTGCCTACCTCCGAAGTTCTTCGTCAGATCTTCACCAAATTGAAACGAGATCAGTACAGGAAAATACTCTTTCAAACAAAAAAAGAATCATCCAAATCAGCTGACAATTGGCTAAAGTATCGCTGAACAAAACATTTTTCATGGGATCTCATCATCAGATCCTAATTTATACCTTTCATCATCAGCTCAGCAACATGAGATGATGATTACCAGGCACAAATATCTGAATTGCGTTAGAAAGTTCATGAAAAACATTGTATGTGCCTATAAAATTTAAGGGTTGCCCTCGATTTTCGTGGGATCCCATCATCAGATTCTGACATGGTGACAATGGGACCAATCGAGAGGTATACCCTTTCAGATGAATCAAAACTTTTTCAAATCGGTTTACAAATGACGGAGTAACAAACATAAAAAAACCGAATTGAGAACCTCCTCCTTTTTTTGAAGTCGGTTAAAAAGAAAAAAGTTGAGGGTGAATGTGAAACAAGATGAATTACTAAGTTGAATATTGAATAAGTAGTTTCGACGTTGTTGGTGTTGGTTGGTGAACTTTCTTACAAGCGTTTGCGTTATTATTGCGATTAGCGTGTTTTGTCTATATTTAAGATGCAAGCAAATATTAGTATTGAAGACTAGGCAAATATTGCTGCTTTGCTTAAAAATGGGCTATATATTTTTCAAATTTCAAATAAGACAGGCTAATGCGTAAGTTATTTATAAATATTATAACTGAGACGATAATTGGTGTGTGATTTTATAAATCGCTATTGGCAAGTGCGTAATACAATTTTATTTTTAGAGAGCTACAGTGAGGCGTTGGGTAACGAGGTTTGAGGAAGAAGGTAGTCTGAAGAGTCGTGGAAGAAGTGGAATACCATTGCTTACTAACCCGACACAGGGACGTTTCATGGTGGAAAAATATGAAACAAATGGCTTTATTCCAACTAGGATATTCGCAGAGCAATTTGATACGTCATTGTGAACTGTTCGCCGTGCACTCCATGCCGAAGGGTTACATCGGAAACCAAACTGTATTTGTCCGCTTAGCTGCATTGACAATAATGGAGGAAACAAATATTAAATATTACGCTGTTATTTACAGGAGATGTGTTTGTCGTAATATATTGTTCTGTTAGTTAGTTAATGATTGTAAGATTGGGATATTGGGATTAAGCTTCAATCTTCTTTTCTCTTTGAGAAAATGAATAATCAAGCTATAATCTCAATAAAGCAGAAGATCAATTTTATTACGTAAAATTTTAGCAATCATCTTTTATGGTTATTAATATCGTTTAAAGTTTGTTCTTCAAAATATTGATCATGATTATTGCACTCAAAGACTCGTTTGTTTATTAAACAATAACGGAACCCTATTACTAAGCCACCGCTGTCCGTCCGTCCGTCTGTCCATCCGTCCGTCCGTCTGTCAGTCAGCGGGCTGTATCTCAAGAACCGTTATAGGTAGACAGTTGAAATTTTCACAGATTGTGTATCTCTATTGCCGCTAAAACAACAAATACCTACAAAAAATTAAGGTTCATGATACAGAACCCTTCGTTGCGAGTCCGACTGCACTTGACCGGGTTTTTTGACAAATTATTTTTATTTTATCATTTCCTTTTAAATTGTGTTTCACTGCATGGTTAAGCGATAAGCTTGTATGGATTCAGTTAGATAACAACTCGGTACCTACGAATGTTTTGAACCAATAAGTTTTGTGAAAAACTTCTCTCAGTATGATCCTCGTTTGCCACCCGAAGGGCGGAGGTGATGGTGTATTCTATTACTTACTACTCTTTCTACTCTACAATCTGAGCTACAAACATTAGCGCCGCCGCTGAGTTAATTATGAACAGGTCCTTTATGAGTATGTCCCTGGGTTATTTCCAGCACCGTAAGTATGTAAAATATTTGTAGAGATTATAAACACTCTAGGGATGACACATATTCTATTTACCATACTTGGTTTGAAAACCAGGGCTTTGCTTCAAAGTACGGCGCCCTGGTACGAAGTAGGAAAAACTTGGAAGTGTGGAAGTATTTTCTTTGCTATCGGGCACCGGCAGATCTAGAAAATACTTTCATAGGAAATTGATTCATGTAACTCTTAATTATAAGGAGCATTTGCAAATAAAAAACCTTTAGTATCTGCAGTGTTTGTATATTTTTCGAGGATGCGATTATTATCCTAATTTCTATACGCATAAGAATCAATTTCCTATGAGAGTATGTTGGCGTTGCCGCTAACGCCGCGAGCCCTTTACTGCCGCACCTTGAGCGTCCGAGGTGAAAATACTTGCTTAGGAAAGTGATTCCTATTGTGTATTTCTATTGTGAGTCCTAGGCAAGTATTTTTACAAGGAGCATAATCGTATCAGAAAACATACTTGGAAGTTCAAAGTATTTTTCATTTGTAAATGCGATTGTGCTCCTTAATATAATCACACTACGAATCAATTTCCTAAGAAAGTATGCCTAATTTAGGATTGGGGGCTCAGCTGCTGGAGGACCTAAAAAAAAAAAACAAATTAATTTTAAACTAATTTATTTTAATATAAAATACAATTTTAATATATTTTACCTCGTAGCAACTGGGTTGACGATGCGCACGCGGCTTGCCTCGTGCCTTTGTGTCAGCGCTTTCCATAATAGGGGTGCACTTAACACCTCCCCCTTCAGATCGATGACTATTTCAGATTCTTAGATGAAATATCGTCGGGAGTTTGGGTTGGTCTTGGTGTGGTTCTGGCGGATTTCAGATGTTTCAGGCTCGGCGTGGGTGGCTTCATCTGGAGTTGTCTTCTGTTTCTTTCGGCGAATGTAGATAGTATTGCTCTCAGTATGAATATGGAAGCAAGTAGTGTACCATAAAATGGGATTGTCGTATGGTAAATGGTTGAGGTTGGTTCAATGTGGATTTGCTTCTGTGAATCTATTCTATCTTGAATATCGTGCAGCTTCTTTGGGTGGCATGGTTGATTCTTCGATGTCATCTGGTACGTTGCTTATCTTCATGGGTTGTCCTCTAATGTAGTCGATAATGTTGACGATGGTGAATTCGTCTGTTCGTAGCTTGCAGTTTTGTGGAATGGTGGCTAGGAAGCTATCGGTTATGGTTATGGATTCTTCGACTTGTCCGCAGATTAGCTGGACCTGTGTTGGTTTCGGGAACACGACGGCGTAGCGACGGGCGTCTAACTTTTCCATTGCAGGCTTCGTCAAGCTAATGGTAATGGTGTTGCATGATTTGTGCGGTGTTTGACCTCCAATAATTTCGCAAATGCAGTCTGGATGGGTTCTCATTTGGTGGTTGAGTTTATCCTCACAGAGATACTCTGAAGCTTCGGGCATTCTGCCTCTATGTACTCGTGAATATTTCCAGTGATTGCTAGGAATGGGTAGGATGGGATGATAGCTTGCTTATTTTTATTTGGTACAATGACTAACTTATACAACAGGAATTTTAGTGGAGAAGTTATGAGAAATTTAAATGCAAATACTATTTGATTCCCGCAATAATAAGCTAATGGTTTAATGATGTCATAATATTCTCTAATTTCTAGTTCTAGTAGTTGGTATTTATTATAAAGCGCGCTTAGTTTGCGTATCATATTGCTAAGTATTTCTGTACCTAACATGGAATGATGAGTATGTAATTTACCGGAAAGTGCAATTGCGTTTTCTAACCTGCTAAATAAACTATGTACGTTATTGCTAGTTATTTGCAGTATTTGCGAAAACTTTGCAAACTTTATAAGGCTAAGTTGTTTATACTTATCGGCGTTAAGCAAAATATGCAGACTGACATTTAATTGTTCTTGATTTTCTACTAGTTTCGTAATAATTTATGTATGTTCCTTCATCAAACTTTTGCTCAGACTTTTATGATGATTTTGCTCAATGGCTATCTGTTGCTGATTATCATTGAGAGCTTTAAGGGCGTTAGTATATATAGCATCTGTGTAATCCAAGTTTCCCGTCATGCTCTTAATGACAGATCTGAGACTATCCATTAAACCCCTTTTGAATCGGTTCGTTTTTAGACTTTGTAAATGAGAAGAGGCTTTGTTTAATTTTATGTTCAAGTTTAATTTCATCTAAAGTTCATATAAGGTACGAGTATAATTGTCTAGTCTGTCTGTGGCTTTAGTAAGTTGAATTCGTATTTCATTAATGTTGTTATCTTTGTCTGTTAGTTCTATGTTCTGAAGGAATGTATGATAAATAATGAGTGATGTGTTTCATGGGGCCTAGTTTGAAAGGCAATAGTCCAGGTCCATTCTCAAGTCGTTCTAGATTAATCTCTTGAGCCCATGTTAGGCTAAGTGACAGCATCAGGAGTATCCTGCAACAATATCGCAGTTTTAGGGACACGCTTTAGTCCAGACTTAGCTATAGGTAACTTTTTCATGGAGGTGTAAATGTGGATAGGTAAGTTAGCTAGGACGGTGTCTTTTGTATCTGGGTGCGAGTTTAGATCTACTAGCAGAGGGATTACTAATGAATATTTGTTGATCTCATAGTCGACCTCGTCCTCGCGGGTTTTATTACGAGTGTCTATTCCTATCAAACCATCAAAACGATCATGAAATCTGTATACGAAAAGTTTAATTGATTCTGTGTCACCGAACTCGGGAAAGTAGGGTAAGTTAATAGAGTAGTCATTCCTGCTTGTGGCATGAACGTTAGTAACCTCGAATGGATCGTAGTTAGAGGTATATGCGGGAAATAATTCTGGACTGCTTCTGGACTGATAAATGATTGGTTTGCACCGGTATCTATTATTACAAAATTAAGTGGAGGATTATGGATACGAACGTACGGTAGTTGTCTTTGGGTTTGCAAATTTAATTCTATCCTGTCTGCCCTATCTTAGCTGTTTGACTTCGGAGCTTTCTGAAAATCCTGACTGGTTGGGGGTTGCTGTTGGTCAGTAGTACCGCCGTAGGCTTGTCCTTGTTATTAGTCCCGGCGCGTCGATCTGTTGTGGTGTAACGTAGTCGTAAGTACAGTCGTTGAGGTGAAGTAATCAGGGTTATAGCGGTCAATGTAAAAGTAGTCAGATAGGTCGGGGTAATAAAAGTCCTTCCCATAATTCGAACACTCGTTCACGTTACAATGCGGGTTTTAAGATAATTGGAAGGTGGTGGATAGCCCTGTAGTGCCCAATTCCAGCTGCTAGTGGCAGGCATGGGCCTAGGTACAAAGTGGCTAACGCCGGTCATTGGTTTGGGGCCATTTTCGGCGGCTAAGGGTTTCTTGGGGGCGTTCTGAATCCAGAGCCACCTTGATTGTTATTAGGCGGTGGTGCTCTAAATACTTGTTGCGTACGAGTCGGGCCACGTGGTTGCATGTTATATGGATTAAACGGCATTCCGAATTGGTTTTGATATGACAAAGATTGTAACATAAATTGCGGTCCCTGTGGTCTAAATGGACCGGGCATATAAAAAAAAAATTGGGCTTCATCGGAACAGGCATATTATTTAAATGGACCGGCATTTTATGATTGGTTTCGTTTTGATGATTAGGTGGCATTCGAGCTGAGGATTTTTTATCCGGTAAGTTATCAATTCTACTCTGCAAGTAAATCTTCTTGCAAGTAAGTAAACTTTCTAAATAGTTTCTGGTCTCATACATCTAATACGCGCGCCTAACTGATCTATCAAACCGCGGAGATAGGCCTGCAAAGGTAGTTTACGATATAAATCGCGTTTGGCCTCTATAGTCGACTCCAAAGTATCGTGCAATGAAACGTATGTCATGACGGTGCTGAAAAGACTCTGGCAGCGCTTTTAAAACTCCTGAGGCGTGCCGGAACCTTGAGTAAGTAAAGCCAAATCGTTATAAAGAGCGGTCTCATCTCGCTGGTCGGCAAAGTTGGTAATAAGAGCACTACGTATGCCTACCCAATCATTCGGTATACCGTTGACTCGATCGATGGTGGATGCAAAGTGCGCGAGCTCGGTCACGTAGACGGTGTCTTTGGGCCTCGTGTCCTGTGTCAGCAGTTTTACCTCGTAGCAACTGGGCTGACGATGCGCACGCGGCTTGCCTCGTGTCTTTGTGTCAGCGCTTTCCATAATAGGGGTGCACTTAATATGTACGTAACTTTATTTATTAGTTAGGAATGTAAATAATTAAACAAGTTCATGACAAAATACTGTAAGGGATCGCTTTTAATGGGGTGCGAGAGGTACTCTTCAATAAGTAAAATCAGAGTATTTTCAAGTATAATTATATTTTGCGTGTTTTTAACGTCAAGGCCAAACAATCGAATCCCTTCGAAAAAAAACTAACACTTCCTTATGTCATCACATTCGAATTCTAACTTTCTTGTTTCTTAACTCTTTCAAGGCTTATGTCATTGAGGTCGCACCTCCCAAAGAGGATCTCTGCATGAGCTACCCCCCGAAGAATGGAGGATAGTAAGAATAATTTTCTTGCAATCATACATTCTCAGCCTTGGAAGAGTCAAGCACCTACCTACTCCTAACCCGAAGTCCCTGCCTAAGTGGCGACTCTTCGTAGACAGGTGGACATATGCCTCTATAGAAGCAGTTTCAGTCATACCCTGCGCTGGGCAATATTCTTTAAATTATTATGCGCCATTTGCGCAATATCTTAAAGCAGTTATGCTGAAACCCTGCTGCAGCAAAACGCCACAAAAACCTGCAACACATCGTCGGACGTAAACAAAATCGATGCGACAATTCACATCTATCCAGAAGGGATTGAATTGATTAGATTTACCCTAACTAATCTACGTGGTTGCTCGTCGGAATAGTAGGTCTACTCTGGTAAAGTTTTTAAATTTTAACTTACTCCAGTGATTATAATACATAAGAATTGAAATCAATTGAACCCGGACGGGCGATCGAGGTGACTACTCCGGAAATCATTAAAAATGTCGAAAAAATAATAGTGGAAGATGCCAGACTAAAGAAGAAACAGCTTGCAGAAATGGTTGGAGTATCGGATACAAAAATTTTCAAAATTCTATACGATCATCTTGGCATGACAAAGGTCAGTGCAAGATGGGTGCCAAGAATGCTCACGCCGCCTCAGAAACAACGCCGCGTGGAGTGTTCTCGCACGTTTTTGGACTTCTGTAACGAAGATAAGGATGGACTATTGAGTCGAATTGTTACTGGAGATGAAACTTGGGTTCATCATTATGAGCCTGAGTCAAAACAGGACTCTATGCAGTGGCACAAAAAAGGTACACCACCACCCAAGAAGTTTAAAGTGTCACAATCGGCTGGGAAAATCATGGCAACAGTGTTTTGGGATTCGGAAGGGATTCTGTTGACCGATTATAAAGATAAAGGCGTTTCTATAACCGGAGAATACTATGCTTCTATCCTCGAGAGGTTGAAAGAAAGTATTAAAGAAAAAAGGAGGGGAAAATTGACCAAAGGTGTCCTTCTTCTTCACGACAACGCGCCTGTTCCATCCACCCTACAGCCCAGACCTGGCTCCCAGTGATTATTACCTCTTTCCAAATCTGAAAAAAGAACTTCGTGGAAAGAAATTTTCAACTGATGAAGAAGTGAAGGACGCGGTTTCAGCTTATTTTTCGGAAAAAGACAAAACATTTTTTATGAAGGTATACATAAGCTAATTGAAAGATCTGAAAAATGTATTAGGGTAGCGAATGAATGTGGTGAATATATTGAAAAAGAAAAATAATTTAGTATTTTTATTTTCACTCCTTGCCCTCCATTCCGCGAACTTAAAAACGCCCCCTCGTATATATGAATATTAACTAGAACCTTATTTAATTTAATCTTTACAGGTTCTCTATGAAAGCATAATCTTTTTGGTTCGTTTGACACAATATGACAAATTGTTTTTATGTTGTCATGTCATCCTATTACTGAAATAATACAAGTAAATCCTTCGGCTTTCGCTGCCATTAAAATAAATAAATTATATGTTATGAGATTAGCAGAAAACTTGAAAATAACTAACATTATATTATAAATCTAGCAAGTATAATAAAGTGAAATTTCGAACAACTATAAAATCTTCAAAATAAAACGTTTCCTGACCTATAATAGATTCATATTTCTTTCTAAAATATTTCCATTTACAAAATAAAGTTTGCCGTACTATCAAACCAGTAGTATAATGTTTTAGATGTTTTGATGTGTACGATTTTTTTTTATATATATAAATGTGTTTATAATTTTTATTTGTTTTTCTTCCAACCCTTGTTTTCTTTTCAGTTTGGGCACGAAGATAAATTTTGTAAACCCCATTCAAGTACTTACTAATAGCCTGTGTTAGTTGTGTCTGTGTGTTTGTGTTTAAAATTTTCCTACCAAATGAAACAGATATATTATTATTAGACAGATTATGGGAGGACAAAGGAAGTTGCGCCTCCTCAGGGAACATCTCCTTCGGTTCGTCTTCCTGAGTGGTGGCCTCCTCAACTTGGGCATCATCCAACATGTGATCCAATATGCTACTACCGATGACTGATTCGGCATGGAGATCACATACAGGTTCAGACAAAGTCGCTTGACATTCTGGAATAGAATCTGGAATAAATAATGGAATGGACACACCGGGCTCTTTCTCTTCATCCGTCATGTCCGCTTCCATCTCGTCCTCGAATAGGCTGCTCTCTCCACAGCTCTGCTTTACTTCGTCATCATGGTCATCATTGTTTTCGATTTGTGGGTCGTCAATTTTCAAACTAGAATATAATGGTGTATTATTATCGACATTTACATATTCCTGCTGTCCGCATTCGTCAGACACTTCAGCGATCGTATTCTTAACACAAATAGAGCATTCCAATGACCGTCGTCGTTTACAGGAAATGCATTTGCACGGAAATTCCTTCCTTATCTTGTCGCATAGCAGCGAAAAATCTATACCGTCATGGTAAATCGTGTTATAAAAATATCTTGCAGCGCTCTGCAGAAATGCGCCCAAAATTAAAGAATAATCGGCTTCTCGCCACTCGCTTTCGATAGCGACGAGCCTGAATTCGGCTAAAAAATCTTCAAAGCATACTCGGTCTATACCGGTATATAACATAGACATGTTTATATATAAATTCTTTCTTTTAACTATAAAAACCACTTAGCTCTTGTTTCCAGGCGTCCATCCATCTAGCGCCTGAAAATCGTTAGCATCTCGTCCTTTTCGAGATGAATTTATAAAATTGGGAGTTTCTTCATGCACTTTTATATTTTACGCAGTGCACACGCGTACTATACCGGGCACCTCCACCACTTGTAAGGGATCGCTTTTAATGGGGTGCGAGAGGTACCTACTCTTCAATAAGTAAAATCAGAGTATTTTCAAGTATAATTATATTTTGCGTGTTTTTAACGTCAAGGCCAAACAATCGAATCCCTTCGAAAAAAATCTAACACTTCCTTATGTCATCACATTCGAATTCTAACTTTCTTTTTTCTTAACTCTTTCAAGGCTTATGACATTGAGGTCGCACCTCCCAAAGAGGATCTCTGCAATACCGTAAATACAATATAGTTCTCTTAGCAGACAGTCCTACGCCTGTGATTCAAGTAGGAAGAAAGGTTTCATTTTCATCTACAAAAGCCATATAAAATTGTCGCATGGTACGAACCAAATTAAGAGACTGAAATACGCGTTAGGCTTAAAATACTTTCTAGTATTGTAATACCTGGTTTCTGACCCAAGTATCTTTACAGACTCGTACTTGCAAGCCCTGGTATTGATAATTGCAAGTATATCTCATCCCTCGTGCTCGGAGTGTTTAACACTCCGAGCACAGACACGATCATGTAGTTGTTTCTGTAGAACGCGCGGGTACAGCAGCTAGTGCAACTTCGTACTATCCGTCTTCATGTTAGGTATATTAAGTAATCTCACTGCAGACATTACGATATAATACTATACTAGCTTATATACTAGCTTCTGCCGGTGGCTTCGCCCGTGTGTATGTCGGAAACTATCCTTTTTTTAGGATGGGTAATCATCAAATGACTCCTTCCGCTTTGGGTAAAGCAGGAGGGAGTATCTGACTTTTACTGACTAAAACCCATCAGTGTTTCTCCTAGTGCCCTTTGCGTTCCAGGGTACGGTGCCTCTTTCGAACGAAGTCCGCAGCCCCAGCAGGCACTGGCTCTAGCGGGCCCCGTCTGTAATGCTGACAGCTCTTTGAGGCGCGCGTGGACGAAGCGCGCCGTCGACCCGGGCCTGGTTCTGATCAGGCGGCGAGCCACCCAATGCTCGCCGTCCGCAGACCCGCGCCTACGGTGGCCGAGAATCGTCCGGCGACTCCCGACGCCCGGGGCGTCTTCTTCTGTTGCGGCGGCTGGGGCGCGAGGTTTCCCTCTCCCTCACGCGTTCGGCTTCCTCCTTTGCTAGCATTATCCTGAGAGAACATCCCACCAACACAAAAGTCTATGTGATATTCTAGATTACCTATAATCCCAAAAAACCCAACCATCAAAACTTTCCCTTTATGAAATAGTTTACGTAAGATATGAAAATCTTTGTGCTAGGACTCCACTTGGCGTATTTCGCTAGATATTTGTGCAATAAAAAATATACCTTACTAGGTGTACTTCGTTTGCGTCACAATTTTCGTTACTGCTCCGCTCCTATTGGTCTTAGCGTGCGTGTGAGCCTTCCTCGATAAATGGACCATCTAACACTGAAGAATTTTTCAAATCGGACCAGTAGTTCCTGAGATTAGCGCGTTCAAGCAAACAAACAAAAAAACTCTTCAGCTTTATATATTAAGTAGGTACTAGTTGACCCGCGAAACTTCGTCCGCGACATAATTTTCATTACTTCTCGGCCCCTTTTAGTATTAGCGTGATGATATCTATTTCCTTCATCGATAAATGGGCTATCGTTCTTGAGATTAGCGCATTTAAGCAAGCAAACAAACAAACTCTTCAGCTTAATATATTAGTACCTATAGAAGACTAGAAGTATATACAGATAAATATTACAATAATAGTGTGTGTAGACTAGTTTAGCTATAAGTCAATAACGCAGTATTTGCTTGCTGCGTCTATCGTTTAATATTGTGCACGTGGTTTATCGACTAACAGTGTATCAATGTTGTAAGTAGATCGAGTAAAGTTTTAACTTAACCTTTTACCTGCCCGACTTCACATCAACTGATGTGAAGTCGGGCGGTTAAAGGCCCCCCAGCGCCCGGAAAAAAACATCTCTTAAAATAAGCACCACAGCAAAGACGGATGTGAAATACCTAACTTTGGTTTAACGAGCTGTCGTATTTATACGACCCTGGTGAAATGGACACGAAAATATTTGTCGGATTAATCCGACGTAGGCGGTTAAAAGGTTAATTCAAATTTATCCTACTACTACTACTAATATTATAAATACGAAAGTTTGTGAGGATGGATGGTGATCTGTTACTCTTTCACGTCAAGAAAGCCTGAAAGTATTCGTATAGAGCCGTGCCCTAAAAAAAAACGATTCATGTACATACAGTACGTCATATTAAAGCTTACAGCCTTGCAATACTTTAAGTTTTATGATTAGAGAAGAATCGAGAGACGCGATAAATAGGATGCATCCGAGTTTTGTAGACGAAACAATGCAAGAAATACTGTTAACAATGGATACAAAGACAGTTTCTTCACTAACCCGATACGACATTCATTCACAACAATATCAGTGAACGTCTAATTCTATGAAAATGTATGGAATACTCTCAATGTCAGTGTTCCATACATTTTCACAGAATTACGAGTGAAGAGCCAAAAATCAAAATACCAACTAAAACTTATTGGTAGGTAATCACTAATTACATTGCTGTATATATTGGTACTAGTTGAGACGCGCAACTTCGTCTGCGTCACAATTATCAATACTGCTCCGCTCCTATTGGTCTTAGCGTGTTGATATATGATAATTTTTCAAAACGAACCACTAGTTCCTGAGATTAACGCGTTCAAACAAACAAACTCTTCAGCTTTATATATTAGTATAGAAGTATAGATTAGTTTCTCATCAAATCAGCCTCTCGTCATAGAAAGGCCGCGATAGCAAAGAAAAGTTCGTCGTCTACCGATAAATCTGGTCATTATAACTTGCTCGTAGAGACTTTGCAAAAAAAATATACAATTGGATAGGCAATAAAACACTAAAATAGCAATTGAATTTGTATTTAAGTATATAATTAAGTCGGTACAAATGATTTATATTTGCTTATTAAATATACCTACTTCTACCTACTTCCTTTACAGACATTTTAAGAAAAATATCATTGCAATCACTCAGTCGAGACACATTCAATGTTTTTATCCACTTTCAACCCTATTCATCTTCAAAGATCAATAAAAATTATCAAGGAATGAGGCTGGTGCCGTTATATTTGCTTGGTGCCTGGCCCAGCTAAAATAAATAAATAATAAAAATTTCCTTTAATTTTGGAACAATAACACATGACTAAGTACAACAGGTAAAACGATGATAGATGCAAAAGTATAAACTGTAGCGCAGCTAACAACGCCCTTCTCCAAATACAGAATGGAATGATGTTCCATACAATACAAACAGTGTTAAACAGGTAAAAGTTAAAAACAAGCAAGATAAAAATATGCAGTATAGGATCTATGATTGGGATGTATTTTGACGTTGAGTAAGAGTGGTGAGTGTTTCTGTAGGGCGAATGGGTGTGTATGAGTAATGAGTGTAATGAGTTATGCATGTATGTTGTGGTGTTTGTGGCATGTCTGTTGTGTGTGGTTATGTTGTGGTGTATGTATTTACACTTCCACGAGTTTCTCTGTTTCATCATATATTTTTTATTTTACCCAGGTGTCAAGTTTTATTTTGCATTTACTTTTGATTAATGGGTAGATGTGTGTAGGCTTTTGTTTAATTTGGTATAAATTTTAGAACTTAAGTGTTCGAAGTGACGACTTGCAGCTACGGTACTACAAACCCTATTCGAGCGGCGTGTGGAACAGAATTTGGTATCAAACTTAAGTTGGCTGTGTTTGCGAAGGATAGTTTTTAGGATAAATAGCTATCTGACGGTGAGGACTTCGCAGAGGGTATATAGAGAGGATGTAGGATATCGGATCGGCTTCCTTGCCAGCACCTTAAGGACAGCTCTCTGCGCTCGTTCGACTTGTAGCATCACTGTTTTACCGGCACCACCCCAGACCGTTACACAGTACCCCAGAACAGACTGAGCGAGCGCAAAGTAGACGTTTAACAAACAGCTGAAATCGGCCGCACCTCTGAGCTTCTTAATATATGAGTTTTCTCACACGAGCCACAGTTGAAGCAATATGTTCCTTCCATTTCAGGTTGCTATCAAGAGTGACTCCAAGATATTTAATAAAAGGGGTATTTTCCAACTGTTTACATCCACAGTTTGCATGCAAGTTTGGGCAGGTGTGTGCACGAATTTCACGAAATACCATAACAACGGCATGACATGGCAACACCCAACTGTTCGATTTCCAACTAGGCAGCTACAACAATAGCCTTAAATGGCATCCAAGGGATTGGGGCTGGATGGCTCCCTATCAAACAAAATATATGAAAAATATTGTTTACAGCTTATGTGACTAAAAAATAAGGGCTAAGGGTATTTTCCAAAGGAATTTCAATATATAGTGAAAAGAACTCTGTCACTGTAAGTCCTGTCCAATAGTCACAAATATGATGCGGCATTTGGACCGCTTTCTGCAAATATGATCCAGCCCACCGAAACCTCATTTCGAGATAATTGAGTTTAAAGTTTATTCCGGTATTTCTCTGGCTTTATAATGCTATATGCTGTATTTTTTATTTTATGATATTCTAGGTGTACTAAAGTAATTTACATGCATGTATTTAGTAAATAAAATTCAATAGTTTAATAGGTATTCAAGAAAACATGTGCGTGAATCATTATTACAAAATAAATTTTGTATGAAATTAGCTGAATAAGGTGCGGAATTAAAACTGCAAAAATGTTCCAAAGTATGACAAAAAATAGAGACTCAAACTGTTTAATATTTTTGTTTTATTTAAAAAAATACAAAAGTCCCTACTCCTCCTCTAAATCAAAATCAGGTTCTTCACAATAACCATCTACGAGTATATCGTCTATTATTGCAT
The DNA here is from genome assembly GCA_950371165.1 of Lacanobia oleracea. NCBI lineage: Eukaryota > Metazoa > Arthropoda > Insecta > Lepidoptera > Noctuidae > Lacanobia > Lacanobia oleracea. Next base: position 17,644,554 of record OX493411.1, on the reverse strand, counting down.
CGTCTCCCTTCAGTTTTTTATAGAAATCAATGCAATCATTTGGTATAAGATGGTATAACGATTTCAAATCATTTAACTTCTTTTTGTTAATCCGTTTTCCTGAAGGCCATAATGTTTGCAAATCTTCTTCTACGACAGCCAAAGCAACACCTTTAAATTTCTTTTTAATGCTCAATTCTTTGTAATCCTCATTAAAGGAAGTTCTCATGAACAAAGAATGTGGACTCTCTTTTGTGATTAAAATTTCTTTTGTCTTTAGCCAGTTTACTTTGCTCTTATCATTAAATGTTTTTCTATTGACTATGTTCTTCTCTAGAATTTGAGATCCAAAAAAATCACAACTTTCCATTTTATGCACTTGTAAACGGTTTTTGTTTTTGCATTGTTTCATAATGTTAATATAGTCATCCACAGAGTATATCCTTTCATATTGCTTGAGTCGAGTCTCTATTTTTGCGAAATCGTTATCATTCGGAAGGAAAGTGTGTCCTGCTAGTCTATTCTGTAAGTAACCACTTCGATATCAAGCTTCACCTGAGTGACAATCCTCACAAAGTGAGCTTTATTGCACACAACATAAGGTCTTACGTCTGACGTAATTTGATACTCACCTCGGATTCCGCTGTCGAGATACGAAAATGTTGTTACAGAATAGGGGTACTGATTCCAGGTACCGGAAACTGATTGTCTCTAGAGTGGGGTGGCTACTTAAGGTGAATGCTCCAGGGTAGCCCGCGAAATTCAAATATTTTTATGCCCTCTAAGTTCATGTAGTTCGAACGAATGAATATTTCAGAAATAATCATTCTTTCGAACTACATGAACTTAGAGGGCTATATTGATGATTAAAATGGTTATAATTCTTTAGATAAATACGCGTTACGGTCGCGGATCGCATTATTTTGGTCCACATACAGCTTCACACTGACCGGCAAATTGCAAAAAACATAAAAATATTTGAATTTCGCGGGCTACCCTGGAGCATCCACCTTAATAAAGCCTTTAAAATCAAAACGATTTTTATATTCCAATTTTGACCCCCGCAACAGTCACTCCACAAGATCAAATTTTTTACTGCAGGGGGTAGCACGCACTTAATATATTTTCTTAAACATGAACCCACTTCTTGGGCCCCTCTCCCAGCCTCGCTTTCAGCCCAAACAAAACAATTCCCAACATCGTTGGAAGCCGAGTGTATGCCGCAGTTGTACACCCATAACTGCCGTTTGTAGAAAACGATATTGGTCGGTATTCTGGGTAACGGCAATGTTTTCTCCAAATCGTAAGTCAGACATTCAGTTTCTACACAAGTTTTAGCCTGTTTAAAATCTTCGTTCATCTTCTTTAACAGTAATCTTTCACAGCGCTTAAAGATTTACAAAAATGATCCAGCTCACTAGAATCAGTTTAGCAAAACTTTAGCGCGATTAAAAAGGTCGATTTAGAAATATGCATAAATGATCTTCAATGAGTTTGACTACATGACCACAAATTAATTTTATTATCTTATAATAATAGAATAAATTTCATGCAAAACATAAAATTTTATTGAAGATACAAAATATTGCAATAAAATATAGAAGGTTTAAATAAATAAATGCCTACATAATAAAGGTTTTAGGCTAAAAAATAATATTCTGTTTACTTTAAAGAAAAAATATTAATGATAATTTTAGATTTCACCGTGAATCGTTTTCTAAGAATTATTTTTTTTCGTTTTCCTATATTTAAGTAGATATTCATGTGGTCTGAGTCATTATTTATGTAGTCGGATGTTATTAAGAATAGAGTTAAAATGATTCAAGGTTACTGGAACATTTAAGCAAAATGATTTTCGTAATATTTCCCATATTGTATAAAAAGCATAAATGTTCCAGGTAGTTTGAATCACTGTAGCAAAAAAAAAATAGCACATATCAGGGCAATCAAGAAAATACAAAAATGTTTCTAATAGCTTGAAACACTCATGCATTATAAATAATGACGTTTGCCATAACAGTTGTGGGTTGGATCATACGGATTTTCGTCAATTATTAACATAGAGTTCAGAGTCTTTGATATGTCAAAATATACCTTATTTGGAGTCCATACGTCACAAAATATCGAAAATGTCGAGTTTGTGGGTTGGATCACTTTTGCAGAAAGCGGTCCATTTGATCCACATTATTACAATCAAAAGTTACTGGATCTCTTTTCAGAAGTTGTATTACATCTTCTGACTGTTGAACAGTTAAATAAGACGAGGTATTTATTTCTCAGGTAGTAAATGCCACTCATTAGCAAATAAATTTATCTCGCATGTTCGTTAAGCAACATTACCTTAACAAAAGTAGGAATTAAATGCCCTGATTGATTTTTCTTTCTTCTTTGTATATGATAGCCACCATGATGAGGAAGGCTATAGTGTAGTTTATACGGGAACACGGGAAAAAACGGGATATGTATGAAACGTAACTGTCAAATTTTCTCGATCAACTTTGAACCTAATGCTTTAGCGATAAAGTTGAAAATCTATTGAAGAGATGTGACAGATTGTTGTAACCTTGACGTGCTGGCGTCTGTACCTAATAATATCCATTTAAAATTATAACAAAGCTATCCTCTTATCAGAGAGCGACCTTGTTATGTGCTCACATCCGAGTGGTTTTTGTACCGTTAAAGCCCGAACTATCGTCCATCTTGAATTCTGATTATAAATAGCATTCAACTAAACGAAAATGAAGGAACCTGTTGTTAAACAGTAACAGCCGCACGCTTGCTACGCTTGCCAAGGTTGCTCCGCGGATGGGTCGTTTATGTTGTACCGAGTTTCCTCTGTGCCTCGGAAGGCACGTTAAGCCCTTAGTCGCGGCGCGGCTGCCATGTCACCCAGTTACTGCATTGTGCAGGTCAGATTGGCCGTCACTATATACGTCGGTATACGGCTGTGCCCGGTTTGACTGAAAGCCGATCCCAATACATTTGGAAAAAGGCAGGCAGATGATAATCAATACAAAATGAAATATCAGGTAGAGAAATAATCAAATAATTCCTAAGTACCTACCTACCGTTTGTGCTCATTTGTGATTGGGAATTGTTCAAAGCACAGGACTGATCGACGTGGCCGCCAGGCGCGGTCGCAGCTATAAACTAAGGGGGGAGGGGTCAGGTCACATGAATACCTGAACTAAGTCGAGAAAGAGGGTTACCCTTGATTTACCTGAGATCCCATCATCAGATGCTAACTAACAGATGGTAACATTGAGACCACTTCAGGAGTACCTACAGGCTTTCGAATTAAAAAAAGAAGTTTGGTTTTGAAGATCAGTCCACAATTGGTGGACAAATTGGTGAACATACATGAAAATAAAAAAAACACATACCTACTCTTTTTTTGGAAATTACTTAAAATTATAGACTTCAGTGTTTTTCTGTAATCTTTATTTAAAGACCAATAATCTGTATTTCTTTTTTGAAAATTAAAGTCTAAGTAGTTTCGAAGATAAGGTGGGAATGGTCAAATTTCATCTTTTTTTTGATATCTTCGAAATGGAATTATAAAAAAAAATTGGTACCCTTAAGATCGGCGAAGTGCATCGGGGATGTTTGCTGAAGCGCACGTTGACTGTTTTTATACTGTGATGCGGAAGCGGTGCGCATCCCTGGTCGGAAGGGTGCGGGGCAGCGCCAACAGCATCCTGTCCATGATAGCAAGTAGGCTGGATTGTGCGTTTATGAACCACTGCTGCTGGGTATCAGCTGGGCCTGTCGCCTTGCAGCAGTGATGTCGCAATTTTGTGTTGTTAATGTACTACTAGCATAGTTTGTAAGCTTTTTGTTACTAACACTTTTGAGTCTTGGTACTTGTAATAAATGTTATTATTATTATTTCCTTTATTTATTTTCTTTACTTATTTAGATATTTTTAAGCATTTTTATACAATATATACATTAGAAAAATAAAAACATTTAAAAATATAAAAATAGTAGCCCACCGATATCGGGAACAGGGTCCAAGCTACCGGTGGTCAGGGCTCCAGAGATAGGAACCTCCTGACAATGCGAGCCGTGTCCAGAAGTACCGCTTTCTGAATCAAGCCCTTGATCCAGCTGCCCAACGAGAGCCTCCTAAGGTGTTGGTCGAGGCTCGTGGCTATTAAGCCATTGGCCGATACGACTATCGGTACAATGATTGCGGAGTCCACTTCCCACATGTCGACAACCTCGCGAGCCAAGTCAATATACTTGATTTGTTTGTCTTTCTCGGCTTTCACGAGGTTCTCGTCATGCGGGACGGTTATGTCTACAATCATTGCACGCCTCACAATTCGGTCCACCACCACTATATCAGGCTTATTGGCAACAATAGTCCTGTCAGTGATGATGGACCGATCCCAGTACAATGTTGTGATATTGCCATTATCGAGAACTGGGTCGGGCGCATACCTATAGTATGGCACCTCCGACTCCACAAGAGAGTATTTCAGAGCAAGTTGCTGATGGATAATCCTGGCTACAAGGTTGTGCCTATGCAAGTATTCTCCGTTAGCTAGACGAGAACAACCAGAGACAATGTGGCGAATTGATTCTCCCGGACGGTGACATGCCTGACATATGTCGACCGTGCCGTCTTTCACAATAAATCTCCGGTAGTTATTCGTCATGATAACTTCGTCCATAATTGCACAAACAAAACCTTCGGTTTCTCCAAAAAGATCACCGAAACGCAGCCAGGCTACGGACGCTAGTTGGTCTACGTCAGGCCCATGTAGGGCCCGGAAAAAGCGTCCGTGAAGCTCCTTACTCTGCCATACCGCCCTGCGATCGTTAGTGTCAAGCACTGCAGGTTTACGCCAGTTCTCATTTGCCAAGGAGAGCGGGGTGAGTCCCTTGTCCACCGCCACTACATTTCGATGCATACCCACGTCGACAGCTAGGAAATATTCCCTAAGACTGCATATCTCGCGATTGTGGAGAGTCTTAGCATTTAAAAATCCTCGACCTCCACACTTTCGCGGGATATACAGTCTCATTACCGACGACCGTGGGTGATGCATTCGATACGCAGTAAGCAGTGTACGGACCCGCCTATCCAGGGCGTCAAGTTCCGTCCGAGAGGTCCGTTTGAGTCCATTTGAGTACGCCGAAAGAGTACATCAATACTGGCATGACCCAACCGTTGAAGGCGCGCACCTTGTTTCCGCCCGATAGAAGACTATTAAATACCTTCTTCAGGCGGCCAAAGAAGCGCTCCTTCAACGATTGCTTCATGTCAGTAACATTGATACCTAACGCTTCCGACATACCCAAATACTTGTAAGTTTCAGTTGGAGAGAGGGATCTCAGGTTTATGGAATCCGAGAGTTGAGTTCCCACGGATTCCATAATCTCTCCACGCTTTACATGCATGACCGCACATTTGTCCACACCAAATTCCATCCTGATGGCGTTACTGAATGTTTCAGTTACTTTCAGTAGCTCCATCAGTTGCAGATTAGTGGGGGCAAAGAGTTTCAGATCATCCATGTAAAGGAGGTGAGATATAACCTGACCACCTCTCTTCAACCGATAGCCTAGCCCTGAATTCTCTAGCAGTGTGCTAAGAGAATTCAAGGCTAGACAAAACCAAAGTGGACTCAAACTATCGCCCTGAAATATACCCCGCTCGATCCTTACCGATTCGATATTCCTCTGGATATTTCGACATCCTGGATAGCGAAGGACTGTCCTCCATTGCCCCATACACGACATCAGGAAGGTGCGTAGCGTTGCATCAACTTTATACAATTCTAGCACCCTCATGAGCCATGTATGAGGCACCGAGTCATAGGCCTTCTTATAGTCTATCCAGCATGTCGACAGATCCTTTCGGGAACGCCGAACCTGTTGGCTAATGGCCATATCAATAAGGAGTAGCTCCTTAGTACCGCGGGACCCATTCCTACATCCATTCTGAGAGGCAGACATGATGTTATTGTTGTTAATATGACTATTAATCTTTGCCCTCAAAATGGATGTAAGAACTTTATAGACCGTCGGCAAACACGTGATCGGTCTATAATTTTTAGGTTCCGCAGTACTACCTGATTTATGGAGCAGGTGGGTTATTCCTGTAGTTAGGAACTGGGGTAGCGACCCAGACTCTAAGGCAGACTGGAATTGAGACGCCAAGCAAGCGTGCGATCTCGTAAACCATTTAATCCAGAAATTGTGCAGCCCGTCCGGCCCTGGAGATTTCCAGTTAGGCAACGGACGGACTGCACAAGCTACATCTTGGGGGCTGATGGAAATTGCCCCCATTTCTGGTATCGGATCGCACACACGCTCGACCTCCCGAGTCCAGTCACCCTCAGTATGACTGACAGGAACCGACCAGATGCTGCGCCAGAATGAACACATAGCATCATCATCCGGCAAGCGCGTGTCAGTCACACCTTGGTCCGGTCGCTCCCAATCCCTATATACCCACCTTTCTTTACTTCGGAATGTGCGATTCTGGGTGTATCGTTCCACTCGCCGCCTGTACCTACGAATACGGCTTGCCCATGCATACACCTTCTGCTTCAGGAAGTCGATGCGCTCTGTGACACGAGATATATAATCTCGGGGATTGACATCAGTCCCCGAAAACGCCCGTCTCACAAAGCGCATCACTTTAGGGCGTGTGTTGCCCTCCCTGAAGCAGATCAGTTTGCCGATTAGCGCTCTGGCCTCACCAATACGACGCTCGATCCTGCACTGCCAAGCTGGTACGGCTGGTTTTGGTCGTGTAGCTCTGTCATTGGTTATTTTTATTTTGACATGAGCTACACGACATGCCGCTACAGCCGCGCAGTACATAATCGAATGTGCATCGGTGAGGTTATCACAGTTATCAAAATAGCTTGACAACTGCGAATCCAGAGCAGCCACCAGCGCCCTGTTCTTGTTATGCATGGGCAAACGAGGTAAGCGTGGTCTAAGTTCAGGCGGCATGTAGCGGTATTCCCGAATAGCACACTCCAAAGCACTCCTCAATTCGTTATTGCACTGGGTACTTACGTTTGTAACCCTGTCATTACTCTCCTCGTCAGCGTGGCTGGGCAATTGGGTTGACGATGCTGGTACCACAGTCTGCGACGGAGGAGCAATGACATGGCTACACATTTCAGTTCGGAGGCGATCAAGCACACTATCATCCAACATACGGTTACGCTGGATGACGCGCACCTGATCCGACAGTCGTTGGGCCGATACGCTGACAGCTGGTTCAAGTACCTGAAACAGAGAGAGCATCCGACCACGGTACGCAGTCAGGTTAGTTCCCCCCTCTGTAGCCCCAAAGTATGAGCGTATTACGTTCTCATTTATGGCTTGAGTCCATTTTATACGCTGCACACTTCCACCGATAGCGGGGACCCTATCAGAGACCGGTGGGCCTCGAGGTCCTAAGCTGGCCGGTGGTCGGCCTCGTCCGCGCCGACGCGCAGGTGGTGGTGTCGTCGGCGGCGAGAAGTATTCGTCGCTCGAGCTCGACGCAACTGCAGCTACCGGAATCTCTGGACTCGCGGCTGGCGCAGGTCCCGGCGGCTGCGAGGCGGAGCTCGGCGACGAACCCGAAGATGGTGTTGGTGCGGCTTGTAGTCGTGCTCGGCGTCGTGTCAACATTTTATTTCCATATTGTCATTTTTTTTTCCATTTAGTGAGTTGTTTTTAATTTCGTGTGGTTCTATTTTTTTTTCTTGATGTGTTCGGTATAAAATGCATTGTTTCTATGGTTTTTTTAAATTGAAATCGATAAAAATACGGGATGAAAAATTCCTTACGTCAGTTGGCTTGACAGCCGAGCCACAGATTATTATTATTATTATTAAGATGAACCCTTTGATATGTCACACGATAAGCTGAAAAAAACTTTTTTTTTTCAATTTCTGCCCAAAAAGTGACCCCTTATTTATTTTCGTTACACAACCGTGTTTGGGTCACTTAAGTTTATGTATACCTACCTACCAAATTTCAACTGAATCGGTCAGGTAGATCCGGAGAAAATTCGCTGTGACAGACGGACAGACAGACAGACAACCGAGTGATACTATAAGGGTTTCGTTTTCCATATAGAGGTTCGGAACCCTAAAAATAACTATGGAAAGTTTACTAGTAATTTTAGATTTACCGTAGTTTGAACTTTTACAGTAACATTACACAAGGAAACCATCGATACCTAACAATATGAATGTGCTGAAAATACATATTACACATTTTTAGGGTTCCGTACCTCAGAAGGAAAATACGGAACCCTTATAGGATCACTTTGTTGTCCGTCCGTCTGTCTGTCAAGACCCTTTATCTCGGGAACGCGAAGATTTATCGAGGAATTTAAACCATATACCTACTCAGGTCTACGGTCCCTTCAAACTGCGAAAAAATTATAGTAATAAGTTGACATACAAAAAAGATACAGCCGTTTATGCCTCAAAAAAACTAATATTTCGACACTATCAAGGGAATCAAAATTTATAGAGTATTTCCCGTTTACTTAGAATTATGAAATTTCGCAAGTAACATCGTCTTATACTATAGGTATAGGGAAAAGAAATTAAATCATGAAAATAATAGCTTTTATTTAAAGTAGTCTGTTGTCAACATTATCTGACCCACCCTAAAAACAAACGAATTTGGACCCTCTGACAGTAACATTAAGGTTTATTCAAATTATACGAGCTTATCAGACAAGTGCTCGAGGTCTTGATGCACAAATACAATAATAATACAGACACGCAAATTTGAACTTTAAAACGTTAGCATTAGGTTTTAAGTTATAACTACTTGTTATAATATAATTAGTGCAATAGCTTGTTTTAATAATTGCATTCAAGTAACTCTGGTCTCGTGGTCTGTGTATAAGACTGAGAAAAACAAGTTGCGAGATCAAATCCTGCGACGAAGATGTCGTTTTGCTTTCAATTAAGAATTTATTCCAAAACTATTTCTTGTATTATTGTATAGAACTATAGACGGATAACCTTCAAATATAAACTTTCTAAAATGGTAATATTTTCGCATAACTTGTAATAAGTGGGTAGTTGAAAAATAAATATTTGTATTCATTATAAAACTGGTATTCAAATGCTACTAAGGGTATGCAGTGACTACGCGCAAACATATTTTACCTTGCCTTACTAAATTGCAAAAACAACGTCTCTTTACAATTTTTTATTTTCTATTTTATAGGTTGATTTTTTTATTATGATGTCTCAATGGAGTGATTATTCAAAATACAAAATAATCTATTTGCACGAGGAGAAGGTTGACTGCTTGTGCTGTGCAAGAATAAACTTTATGAAAGTATACTATATGGTTTAAATTGTTTAGAATATTGCGTCTAGAAATTACAACTAAGATCAAATTTTAATGCACCTTATAAGAGTTGAGTTGGTCTTGCGGTCACTAAGGTAGTACGATGTTCATCGTTATCTACGTTCGAACTAAGTTTAACCTAAATATAGCTTTTTGCTCAGCTGTTTTTTTTTTAATTTTTTCATAACATTTATTTAATATTTCTTTAATAAACGACGTAGGGTCTTGTCTTTTTAAAAGGGCAGTTTGTATAGAAATAAAACTAAACAATTGCAAGTTTGAAATGTTTATTATTTCATTAAAACACTTAGTTAAGATAAAGTAGGTAAATGCTCATATATTTCCAAATTAATATACATTTTATATTAGTATGCCATAATCAAATCTAACCATTTATAAACATTAAAAAAGGTGTGCTTATGCTTAAATGTTTGCTATCGAGAAAATGAATTCTTCTGTGAAATGCTTTACAGATTTATAGCTGCCTATTTGTAGTGAATAAACATATTATTTAAATTGAAAAATCTATTTATAACAATAATATCACCACATAATCAGCAACATTTTAATGGTTTAACAGTCAATCCATTGAGCATTTACTTACATGGTGTGTTTAAAAATGCCTAGACACTAGATTAATTAGTAGCGGATTGGCGCACCGTCCCCTACTTTAACTTGCTGTAAGCGGCTACGCATACCGCGCACCATATTCCAACACAAATCTTTGCCTCTCATGTGCTCCCAAGTCGATGTCACGATCTCAGCCAAGTTGTGTTTGTTTCGCACTTCCGTTGTGTCCCAATTTAAAACCATTTGACCCCATAGATTTTCTATAGGGTTCAAATCAGGACTTTTAGATGGCCAATTAATAACTGTCACACCTTCTTGAGCAGCTAACCAATCCTGCACAATGCCTGCACGGTGGATGGAGCAGTTATCGTGCATGAAATAAATATGTGATGTTGGATAGGCAATTCGCACAGTCGGCAGCATGACGTCACGCAGAACCTCCAAATACAAACTACTATTAAACCTACCACCAACTTCCACCAATTCACCAGGTCCCATAGACGACATCCAGCCCCAGTAGCACAGGGTTATTCTACCGCTGGTTCTACAAGGTAGCAAGCACTTCTCATTGTAGCGTTCTCCTTTCCTTCGCCATAAGATTTTACGTCCATCTTTGTCCGATTTAAATGATTTTTCATCAGTGAAGATCACAACATTTTCTTCCCAATTAAAATTTAAATATTCCTGGCCAAAACGGACCCTTTCTTCGCGATGAGCAGGTGTTAATGCAATTTTCAGTGCCGGTTTATAATTCCTTATCTGGTGTGCTTATATGGTTTATTGCGGTTACACGAATGGGCAAAAATTGATTATCAACACGGCTTGAAACAATAGCCCGGTGGCGTTCGAATTCGGGACTATACTTGATGGCTTTTACTCCTGGACGAATCCGCTGAATGTTTCCATTGTCTTCATAACGTCTAAGCCATAGCCTGACTGTATTTCTCTAAAACAAAAAAAAATATTTTTGGAACCGTGTATGTAACTTGTAAGGAGAAAACTACGCGTTAATCACAATCAATAAAATAAAATAGGTATAAAAAAAACACTTACTGCTATATTAAGTTGACGACCAATCTCTGTAATTCCAACATTCTGTTCACGTAAAAATATGATTTTATGTTTGGTATAGTCATCAAGTTGCGACATGATGCTTTTTTACACCAAATTGCTAACGAGTTATGTGGATCGATTTACAAATGTGTGTGCGCAGTCACTGCTATTAATCGTAGTGTAACTTTTGTCACTTATATGAATTTATTATCTACCTCACAAAGCAAATGTATGCTTTACTTCGTATCCAACCATTCATGGTAAATTTAAATTCTCTAAACTTAAAGTTTTTTTTAATTTACCCACCTGTTTACAAGATAAGTTATTAGGCGTAAATCATATTGGTCGTTCTTTAATAATGCAAGCAATATTGTAGTTCCTTTTTTAATTGATTGTCATTACAACTAATTAAAAAAGGGACTAATACTATGAGGAATGTGTTTTCGAACCCACATGTTGTTCGTCGCCAATCCAGCATCAAACCGCTAAGCCACAAGAACTGGTCGACAATACGCGAAATTAAAGATTGGGTTGTAATTATATTGAGTAACTTAAAAGTTTTTCATCTTTAAAGTCGACGAGATAATGATTAAAATAGCTTAACCAAATGATACATAATGCCGGTGGCTCCGACAATGTTGGGTGGGTTTACCTTAACGTTACGTGTTAAAGATCAAATTTGCGTGTCTGTATTATTATTGTATATGTTCATCGAGTCCTCGAGCACTTGTCTGTTAATTTCATATAAATTGAATGAACCTTAATGTAACAAGCAGAGGCCCAAATTCGTTTGTTTTTAGGGTGGATCAGATAATGTTGACAACAGACTGTACGATATCGATCACATTTTTTTCTTATTTTCGAGAATCGTATGTTCGAGGTAAAAACTCGCACCGTGTAAATGGCGCTTACATCGCTTCTACGAAACCAGTAAAATTGCAATCCTAATAAAAAATAACTTCAATTTCGGAAGTCGATGTTCAAAAACAAAATAACCAAAAACACTGACTTCCGAAATTAAAGTTATTTTTTACTTTGAAGTGTTTTGTTTTTGGAAGTCGGTTTTATTTTTTTGGTAAAAAGTTTTTTTTATTTTACGCAGCTAACCACTAAAAAGTGAAACCACAAACACGAACGTGCCGGCGTGATGTTATGTCATGAACATCACGCCGGCGGCGTGATGTTATGGTGTACCTAAACAATCAATAGACATACGATTTCAGAAATCCCGATCAATTTGCTATCATTTATTGAAGAGTTCCGTTGTCTACCTCCGAAGTTCTTCATCAGATCTTCACTAAATTTAAATGGGACTCGTCCGAGAAAATACTCTTCCAAACAAAAACAGAATCATCCAAATCGGTTAACAATTGGCGAAAATATCGCTGAACAAACATTTTTCATAGGATACCATCATTAGATCCTGACTTATACCTTCCATCATCAGCTCAGCAACATGAGATGATGATTACCAGGCACAAATATCTGAATTGCGTTAGAAATTTCATGAAGAACATTGTATGTGCCTATAAAATTTGAGGGTTTCCCTCGATTTTCATGGGATCCCATTCGTCAGATTCTGACATAGTGACAATGGGACCACCTCAGGAGTATAGGCTTTCGAATATAAAATATTTTTTTAACTCGGACCAGAATTCACGGAGAAACCGGTGAACATACATAAAAAAAAAAACATACAGCCGAACATAGAACCTCCTCCTTTTTGAAGAAGTCGGTTAAAAATACGTCATAAAAAGCTGAATTTTGCCTTCAAGAAAAAGTTTCCCGAAGTTTTAACAGGAACGGGAAAAAACGGAATATGCGCGTACGAAGTCGCGGGCAAAAGCTAGTATATGTATAATTAATCAGTAACTACTAATGTATACGGAATCCTCGGTGCGTGAGTCCGACTCGCTCTTGACCGGTTTATTTAAATATCGTTATCATACAGTAACACACGAAGCCCTCTTATCACAGGAAGTCCTCCCAGTTTTGGCAGCGAGGCTACCAAGATAATATATTTATAGATTCGTGTTCACGGGCAGCCACAGCTTTGCTTTATATTGCTTTAGCGTTTCGTGAATGTGCTCTACTTGTTTTTTTCGTGTTTCTCAACAGATTTATTTTTTACTGCTTTTTCCTTGGACTTCGAAGACTCTGCTTACAACATTTGACCCCCGCAAAACACACCGGTCACCGATTTGCTCACGATTTGGATACTTATATACCAACTGGAACGTGGCTGGTTCTGTAAGGAGTTGTTGTGTTCCCAAATGCGGAAAAACCCGTAAGTATTTGAAAATTATGTCTTTTTAATGTAAAACTTTAGTAGTTATTTAAATTGGGGTCCTTAGGTAGTCTTCTGGAGTGAGTTGTTAGTTGATAAACATCTTGTAAGAAATCGAGATAATGTTTTGAATGGAGGGAGGCGAGCGGTCAAACCACCACTGTATGTTAGGTAAGCAGGGGCGTAGCTACCGCCGTATCAGCCATACGGCTGATACGGCGGGCCCCGCCCCGGACTACAAGGGCCCAGACGTATGGACGGAAAGCTCCTAAATTTAGTCCCGCCGTTACTTTAGTGGTCTGCCGTAACACTTATGAGCTAGTAGGACCTATTTTGTTTAAAAAATAAATAAGCAGCCGAACAAAGAACCTCCTTCTTTTTGAAGAAATCTGTTAGTATAAAAATAATTATCATTGCAGGTGCAGATAACATTGTTCTGCATGCATTTCCGGATCCAGAAAAGGAGATGGAGCGATTTGTAACTTGGGTAAATGCAGTTGGAAGTAGCATATCCTCATTAGATTACCACTATATTTATAAAAATCGAATAATATGCTACAATCATTTTGAGACAAGGTATTTGACTTGGTCTCGTTGATTGAGCAGTGGAGCAGTGCCTACGATACACATGCCTGGTAATTTTTTAATACATTTTTTTGGTACTCATTATTGGTGATCTGAAAAAGGTAGGTTAATTTTCCTAAAGTTCAAGCAAGTAAGTAACATAGAGTTGACAATGCCTCCTCGAAAATCCCAAAATCATAAGGTGACACTTAAAACCCGGGTTTTAAAATGAGCAAATTACTTATTGTGCTTTGAAAACTATATTTATTTTAACTAAATTGTAATTTTGTATTTCTAACTAAGCTCTTTATTTTAGAAGTTTTAGTACGGAGATCAGTTTACGTAAAGTTTCTTGAACTTTACATTATTAGCCACCTTTTTCCAATCACTGCTCATTACACATTTCGTATGTGCATGTACTATCTTACGGGCTAACTTTATTGTACCGGACGGGCGTGATCGACTGAAACGGGGTTGTGATGGGGTAGGTCTATCCTTTTTCTTCTCCTCCGAAGTGAACTGTGACCGACCGACGACGTCCAGCCGCGCTGACGTCCTGTACCGAAAACTAGGGTTCTCCGCACCACACGTACAACGTTCTTCTATCTTGCCAAGTACTTGCTGTCTTCGGGGTAGATTGGGGTGCAGGGTGAATGCTTACCAGGGTTAAATAATAGGCAGGAATTTGAGAACACTGCAGCTAATGGTTTAAGGGCAAAGTCGCGAGTACTGTGATTCTATTTATAGATTCTAGGGTTTCTTCTGCCGGTGACTACGAATTGGCTATTTTTTACCATTTACTAAGGTACGAGGTTACTTTACCGTAACGAGGCCCAAAAACCACTAACTGCTTCAGTTTATTTTAACTGTGAATTTTAACTATAGTTCTAGAACATTTTTGGCTATATCTAGGTCTATTCTAGGTCTGGATGGGGGTTGACGCACCTCTATTCGAATCCCCCGAAATTCCCCGTCGAACGGGTTGGAAATCAACCCCTCAACCCTGCCCACTAGTGGGCTTGTTGCATTTAACTATCAAAAAATATCACAAGTTTTGAGCTTGCTTACTATTTGGGGTTGATTCCCCGGAAAACTGTGCCCCATGGGCTATGAAACTATCTATATTCGGGTAGGTGCATCATCCCTCCATCCAGCTACACAACTTACCAAGCCACCCCTCCAAGGGTGGAGGTACTATAGGTCAGGAACCCGGGAGAGGATAAAAAACTACGTTTATCTTCTTATCTATTTTGTGGCTTTATGCCTTGCCTGACCATGAAGATGTGTACATATCTGGATAGGACTGAGTGCCAGCTTTCCAGTGCCTATGGTTTAAGACCTAAATTCCTAGATGCCCTAAAAACTTAGCACTGAAGGTGCGTGTACATGGTGGTTTTCTTCAACCACCCTACTATGACTGAATGTGAAATGACTATTTTTCATGTACCTTCGATTTGGCTGATTTCCATCAGCCAATCAGAACACGCCCTCAGGGTGCTATCGGGAATGTGTAGGGGAAATGTGTAGCCCTACCTATTGACTATAATTTTCTTTGAAAATATGTTTTCCCCAGAACATCTTTTACGTGTTTGGGGAAAACGACAAACATATGACTTTAAATTGATTACATAGCTTACAAACTATCACTATGCAAGTACATAAGCTTCTAACTTCAGTACATAGGCTACGACTATAGGTACATAGGTACCATCTATGCGAGTTACACAATGTTAAATGCGTCTCCGCGAATGTTTCTATTACTATTTGACTATATAAGCTCCTAACTTAAAAAAGATATGAGCTTACGAATATAAGTACATAAGGCTGTTTATGCGAGTTATATAAATCAAAATGCTCCGTCGCGAACATTTATTAAATACCTTGTAATTATTTAAATCCATTTAATTTCTAACAGCTATAAATTTATATCAAAGGGTTTTTATTTCCAGTCAAGAAAAAATATAATATCAGTATTTTATACATGTTTTGAGTCTCTGAATTCATAAAATATCATTTAAAACAAATAGCCTTTCACCCCTCTTTGTCATCTTAAAGTTACAAATTTTATGTGTATTTTTATTTTCTATTTTTATTCTACAGGTTTTCAAATAGAACGAGTGGTTTTGGGAGAAATAACTAATATGGGTGGAACAGGATCATTGGAAAAGGATAATAATTCTACCAGACCAATCTACCTGTTGAGCGAAAACTGGTTGTCACAATCATCATCAAAAAATATTGGTATTGCCTCCAGAAATTTGGAACCAGTGAAGCCTTCCACTTCTGCAGGTACACAATATTATTTTCTTGTAAAGACATTATTTATAAAATAATTTCCTCAAAATTATTTCTGCTCCTTAGGTTTGCAATAATTGTCTTTGAGCTTGTCTCAGAATGAGAGATTTGGTTTAGTTCCGTAGACGAAGTTAATATTATATATGTTTCTAACATGGCCATATCATCATTATTATCCCACTGCGTTGTATCACCCACCCTGGGTTTTTCTTCATGGATATTTAAACCTTTTGCTTTTATGGTACAATTGACTTGAAATTTCCATTGTCGAAAAGGTGGATCAATACCTGCGTATTAATTTTTTCACTTTTTAAAGTAATTCTTTGTCAGGGTTTTTATTCAATTTAGCAGTATGTTTGTACCAACATAGCTATTGGCAGGAAAAGGCAAAATACAGAATTAGCTGGAAAAATATGGGGGAGGTCTTTGCCCAGCAGTGGGGCAAAACAATCTAATAAATTAAAAAATAAGAGTGCTATTAAATAGTGTTACTACTGATACGCTACAACTCTCTACAACATGCTTAAATTACTTCCTTGAGAAGCAGTTTTATAAACACATATTTAATTAAACTTATATTCTTGACTCAACATCATCATTTTGAGGCTAATTTAACTTAAAGGTTCATACTTAAAACTTCCAGACTCAACACCAGTACTGAAACCAGAGACAAAAATTCAAAAGAATGTGATTGATTTAACACCAGCGCTGATACCTGAGACATCTATCAGAAATTTAAAAAAAGGTATAAAAAGCTAATAAAATACATATTGTAAGCCTAATCTAAAATGAGGCCATGAGAACCATAGTGGCCTAACTCATTTTTTTACAATATTGAGTTTATTTTTTCCATTTCAAATTGATCAATTTGATAGAACCAGGGTGGCCTAAAAGTCAGGAGCTCGTGGCTAGATAATAACAGCCGCACGGGTCAATCTTCAAGGTTAAGCAAGGCTTACCAAGGTTGATCTGTGGATCTTAACATAGCGAGTTTCCTCCGTGCCTCGGAAAGCACGTTAAGCCGTTGGTCCCGGCTGTCACTTATAGATCTTTGGCAGTCGTTACGGATAGTCAGAAGCCAGTTAATCTGACTCCAGTCTTGCCATGAATTACCGTGTTACCCAGTTACTGGGTTGTGGAGTTCTGGTAGGCAGCCGCTCCGCGTAAAATACTGGTATTCAGCTAAATCCGGTTTGACTGGAAGCCGACCCCAATATAGTTGGGAAAAGGCTAGGCAGATGAGGGTGGCCTAAAAGTGATACAACGAATATTCACTAGATGGCAGAATAATCAATGTTATAGCTTTAAGTCTGTGATCTAAATTTGAGGTGCTATAGGCCTAAGATGATTTTATTTCAACAAAAAAGCTGGAGAATAACATAAGAAAATAAATAGGAAGATAACTGCTGAAAAATCAAAGGTGCTTTTGCTTAACAAAATGCAATAAAGCTATTTTCTCACTACTAAAATCATAAATTGGAACATTGATAGGTCAATTAAAACATAAAAGTTATAAAAAGTATGTATTCTGAAGAGTGCTAGTTGATTACAAAAATACTGTTTTTATTTTCTTAGGTACTCAAAAAGCTTGTCCATTGAATTAGGCCACTATGGTACTCATGGCCTCAAATTAAATGTCGTGAATAAAAACATAAATCAAAAGTGAAAATGATATTTCGAACATTGCTAATTAATTATTACGCAAAACATTTAAGGTGAATGCTCCAGGGAAGCCCGCGAAATTCAAATATTTTTATGTTTTTTACAATTTGCCGGTCAGTGTGAAGCTGTATGTGGACCAAATGCGATCCGCGACCGTAACGCGTATTTATCTAGAGAATTATAACCATTTTAATCATCAATATAGCCCTCTAAGTTCATGTAGTTCGAAAGAATGAATATTTCAGAAATAATCATTCTTTCGAACTACATGAATAAATATTTGAATTTCGCGGGCTACCCTGGAGCATCCACCTTAAAGTGACATTTATATTTCATTAAAATTTTTGATTATAGTACCTTTCATGGATGAAAAAGCAGCTTTGGCGCAGATGGTTAAAAAACTGACAAAGAAGAAGGAAAAATATGCGCATCGGTTGAAACAAACCTTAAACCTGTCTGAAAACATTACTTTTAGAAGAATTATGAATAAATTTACCAGTCTTGCTACAATCTTTATGACTATGCAGTTCCGAGAAGTGACTAAGAAGAAGATGGGGAGGAGGTTCACTGAGCAAGAAAAAATCATGGCTTTGAGCATTTATAAGCAGGGGCCAAGGTGTTACAGATTGCTGAGTAAAATATTCGTTTTGCCATCTCCACTCACCCTTAGTAGATTAATCACACAGGCTGATTTAAGGGCTGCACTAAATGAAAAATTATTTAATGTCATGTTAAAAAAAAATAAAAAACTGAATGCTGATGACAAGTTATGTGTACTCTTGTTCGATGAAGTTGCCTTAACGCCTCATTTTGACTACAACCAGAGGAAGGATATTATATCAGGCTTTGTGACAAATGGGATGACCAGAAAAAATAAAATTGCTGACCATGCACTGGTTTTTATGATAAGGGGAGTTTTACGCAACTACAAACAGCCAGTTGCGTACACCATTTGATTGCCACTACAAAAGCAAAATATTTGAGGAATAATTTGGAATTGAAAAGAAATAATTATATTTGAAATAGAAGACAATGAAATTATTCCTCTATATGATCCACCGCACCTTATTAAAGGAATAAGGAATAATTTACTGGATAAAGATTTGAAATGTGTATTCGATGGCTCAACTAAAATGGCCAAATGGGTACATAATTATAGTTCAACTACACCAAGAAGACCCATCATATTCTGGTTTCAAATTGGTGAAAACCCTTACAGAGGACCATATCAACCCCGAAAAATGTAAAATGAAAGTGAAGTATGCAACCTAAGTATTTAGCCAAAAGATTGCAAGCACAATGGGGTATTTAGCATGTAAGTTTTACTTGAATTGTATTTACAAGGTTTCTTGTTTGCCACTTAAATGTATGTAAATGTAAATAAAACTTGAACATTATTAGGTTCATTGTCTAGTGGTTTCTAAATCAATTAAGTTTTAATCTCTTGTCAAATGGTCCGTACTTGCGTTTTGTCTAATGTACTTATTGAGGAAACACAATTAAATTTTATTTTTATTTATTTTTCAGCCAAAGGAATTTTGCCGAAGGAATGTCAACAGACTGCAGACGTCCTTTTATTTTTTGACGAACTATTTGATTCCTTCAACGGAAACAAGGTCAACTCCGAAAAAAGACGCAGAAAACCCTTACACCAAAATCTTCTCATAATAATATTATGCCAAAAAGGTATTAAGTACTATGAAGTTTTTGAAAAATGGTAAAGAACATACTGTTCCCTCTATTACTAATTGGGTTACATACTATCAATAATGTTGAGTATCTGCGGGATGTGTTGTTCAATAAATATAATATAAAATCTGTTTGGATGAGGCATTATAATGAAGACCCTTTGGAAAACTTTTTCGGCGCTATTCGTAGTCATGGGTGTAGAAACATAAGTCCATCCCCAGAAGGCTTCGAAATAGCATTTTCATCACTTTTAATTAGTAACTTAACAGGCACACATTCACCAGGTTCAAACTGTGAACAAGACTCATGTAAAAATATGTTAAGTCAATGAAAGAACTTTTTAAACCCATAAAAAAGGACAAAATATAGACCTAAGTTATATCGAACTCAATATAATTGTGGATTACGAAATAAAGAAAAATTACCCAAAAATATTAGCTCAATTGGAGTATGTAACTGGTTGTTTTTTAAGACATACAAAACAAAATGTATTCAAAAACTGCAATGCATGTAAAAATAACTTTAATAATAAAAATAAAGATAACGAATATTTAAGGGCAAGGGAATTTAATAAAAATAAACAATGTTTAGAATACCCCTCGCAAAATGTAATGAAAATGTATTCTGAGATACAAGATGTTATAATATGGATTTTAAAAAACCATAGCATTGAAGAAAACATAAAATTGTATGCAAAAACAATGCTCTACATAGGAATCAACACAAATTTTATTACTTGTGAAGTGCATAGAAAAGACAATATTGAATACATTTTTAATTTGGCGTGTCGATTTTTTATCCACAACTGGTGTATAAATAAATAAATAAATACATAAATAATATTTTAAAATTACGCAGAAAAGATAGAGTTGGTGATGACATTACAAAGAATCTTGCCCTTGCCTTGCTCTGTAAGAAAAGGAAAAAAATTAAAATAGATGTTGTAAAATAATATTCATAAATAAATGTTGTATAATAGTATTCTTGTTTTAATTAATACAACCTATAATTGTTATTTTCGGATGATGCTATAAGATTAAGGCATATTGTTTGGCTTTTTATTATTTAAAGCCAAAACAATATACCTTAATCTTATAGCATCATCTGAAAGTTGATTTGATTACTAGCTTTTTGTATATTCCCGCCACCCCCATTCCAGTAGGTACTTAAGCACGGTTCAAGTAGTTAGTTCCATCAACGTTAGATGGCTTTAGCATCATTATTTTAACTGATGTCTCTATTCCTATATATAAGTTACTCTACGTAGCGCCCGACCCAGCGGGACGTGTAGACTAAACGAAAGGGCTTACTGTGAGGGTTTTAATATTATGTTTATGTGGTTCAGTTATGCTGCTTTACTATCACACTCCGCCCCTAAGACGACTCACTGACCAAGATTTTTTCAAGAAAAGAAAAGTCAGTCACTATTGCAAGAAGGCGGGTCACATCAAAACAAAATGCTTCAAGTTGAAGAAGGAGAAGACGTTCAAGAAACCAGAAGAAGAAGAGAAATCTTTTTTGGTTACAGCATTCCTGGCCGATTTGCAGGATTGGATTGTTGACTCCGGGTGCACAGCGCACATGATAGAAAATTATTTTCAGAATTATTAACACATTCTGAAAATATTTTTTTTTTATATTATAATTAATAATTAATTCCATAAGTATCGCTAATGGTGAGAAGCTGGATTGTTTAGGTAAAGGGCAATTCACATTCAAACTGGGAATGTGGTACGGAAACTTAATGTTCAGTAATGGGGGATGTTTTTATTCATGATAATAGGAGTAAAAAATCTGGCAACTTAATAGCTTCTGCAAATAATGTAAATGGTGATAAATTGAATTTTAAAGTATGTAGGTCTGATAGGTATTCGCAATCAGTGCACTCTCCTCTCCTGTGTAATAGACAGGAGGTCCTGAGTGCTAAGGTTGCTGCTCGTGATGTGGCTATTGATTTGTGGCACAAGAGGCTTGGCCATTTGGGTATACAGGGTATTTATACATCAAGGAATGGTAGTGCAATGGGTGTTCAGTTTCAGACTGACAATGAGCAGTGACTGAAGGAATATGTGTCTCTTGTTTGGAGGGAAAGTTGGCTGCCAAGCAGTTTCCGGCTGGAGAGGCAAAGCGATCTGAAATGTCCCTGGAGGTAATCCGTTCCGATGTATTGAGGCCGTTACCCATAAATAGCTGGAGAGATGCAACTTTGGGTTACTTGTTCGGTAACTCTTTCTCCGTTTTTTAAAATCGTATTTTTTTGTTCATTAAGTTCCCTTTGGATTTTTTTCAGAGCATTCATGGCTTCTTCCATATTTGAAATATTTCCTTGATTGTTCAATATTGTAATGTTATGTGGTTGAAAGCGCCCTCTCTTGACAGCGCACTGAAGTTCTAGCAGCGCTTGAGGTCACTCGATCAATAGTTCTGATTGTTTAGAGATCGATCTTATTTGAAATGATACACACGTTTATCAACAGATGGCGTTAGTGTCTATAAACAAAAGGAACAATTTTTGCAGTCATTTAGACGAATAGGTTATTTTTCATAGATTTTTGTTTAAAAGGTTCATTTAGACCGTAATTGATCATCAGTCATCACTTATTGTTGAGTAACTGTTTTATTATATCAATGTTTTTTTTTTATTTCGTTTGGATCTTTATTTCACAGTCATGGTTCACTGCAGTTTTTTTGTATTATATATAGGTACCGCATTTACACATTCATGTTCGCTATTCGCCTCGTCATTCGACGAAACATTCGTATACGAATGCCGTCGCGAACTAGATACTGTTCACACATTCGCGGGGTGAATTATTTTAGACTCAGAATCACAATTATTAGACTGGGAGCCGGCCGCTCGCAGTCCTACCTGATCGAGCTACCGGGAAGAAACAGTTTGTAGAAGAACTAGACAGGGGTTCTACAATAAGTCGATCTGCCGAGGTGCAAAATACCTCATGAAGTGGCCGAACGAAACTAATATGCCACGGCCAATGTTGTGTGTGAGGTATCATAAAGGGTAGGTTTCATTCGGTGAGAAAAATTTTGTACATTTTATCAACCTTCTGTAAGTACCTTATTTATGCAAATAAATGTTTTTTCTTTTTGACTCGATGAGGTGAAATGGTCCTCTCAAGCTTCCTTTGGTCCTAACTTTGTTCTACCGGCGGGATGGGGCTTTGGTCTGGCTCCCTTCTGACTACATTGTTATCATATCTACAACTATACACGCACGAAGACTAATTCAGTTTGTTTATAAATCTTTTGCTTTTGCAATCGAAATCAGCATTGTTAAGGTTCCGTACTCAAAGGCCAACGCGACCCTATCACTAAGCATCCGCTGTTCATTCGTCGGTCTTTCTGTCAGCGAGCAGTATCTCATGAACCGTAACAGGTAGACACTTAAAATTTTCAACTGTTGCCGCTTTAACAAAAAATAGTAATAAAACATTTTTACACAAAAAAAACAACCGGCTTCCAAAAAACAAAAGTCAGTGTTAGTGGCATTTTTTTTGTTTTTTGACACCGACTTCCGAAATTAAAGTTATTTTAAACTTTGTAGTGTTTTATTTTTTGGAACTCGGTTGTATTTTTTTTATTTTTTCTTTTTATTGGTGATTCTCCACAGTTAAATTGACATTTGCTTGTCATTCTTGTCATTGTTTGTTGTTATGAACTGGTGCAACCAATACACAGACATGAGATTTCATCAGTCCCGTTGCATTTGCCATCAATTGTTGAGGAAGTCCGTTGCCTATCTCCGAAGTTCTTTATCAGTTGTTCATCAAATTGAAATGATACTATAACGAGGAAGCACCCAAAAACTACCCAAATTGCTTCAAGTGTGCCTATAAAATTTGAAGAGTTCCCGCTATTTCTCCAGGATCCTATTATCAGATCCTGATCTGATGATAGGACCACCTGGGAAGTGTAAGTTTTCAGACAAAAAAGGATTTTCAAATCGGTCCAGGCATCTTCGAATAATCGGGGAACATACATAAAAATTAAAAAAGGTTCCGAAAAATTGTGAACCTCCTCTTTTTTAAAGTAGGTTAAAAAAATACGATGGTACGGAACCTTACACGCGAGCGCCCGACTTAGTTGACCGGTATTTTTTATGTTTCACGATAGTACATGCGTTATCTGTTTTTGGTCATTGAAAAGGTTAAATAAGACTTAAAAATATGTTAAAAATAGATAAGTTTGTGATTGTATCTGCCACTTTGGAGAAATATTACCAAAACGATACCTACATGTTTTGAACAACGCAGTAGTATTTTTAATTTACCCTGCCTGCTTGTCGGTCTTCTACAGATTGTACTTCGGTGAGTGTGCCAATGAACTCCACGACCTCATCCCACCGGCCCCCTTCTACCATTGGACATCCAGACGCACTACATCTTACCATTCCTTCCTTGTTGCTATTTCACCAATTCGCACTAAGCGTTTCCAAACGTCTTAAATAATGCGCACAGCAAAGGAGTGGAACTCGCTGCCTGCGTCTGTGTTTCCAAACGCTCACAACCCTAATCTCTTCAAAGTTAGAGTGAACAGGCTCCTTCTGGGTAAGCTCGCTCCATCGTAGACTTTGTTTTCTCATCTCTGACCTAGACTAGAGTCCCACCAGTTCAGTTCAGTTTGATTCGATTAGAAAAAAAGATGAAAGAAGCGAAGTGACATGCAAGATAGACCTGAGCACCTCTTACAACTACTTGTGACACTCATCGCAGACTCAGTTGATTTGATCTCCGTAACCGAGCCGGCATTAGGCTGACTCTCCTCTGGAGCGGAGAGGAATAGAGCTGTGCTTGACGCAGAGCGAGGCAGCAAAGCTGATCGACGTAATTAGGCTGCGTTTCCACCAGAGATGTGCGAGGTTGCATAGCGAAGAACAAATAAATAGAATCGCTTTATTTATCAAGCCAAGCTCAGTGCAGGCGACTAAACAAACATATTCCGAGGCACGCACTCTCGCACATCGCTGGTGTAAATGCAACCCGATGCGGAGCGGACTTGCGGACTGAACGAGTTTACGCGAAGAGTAGGTACGTAAATCGAGCGGGCGGTTTTTTCCTCTTCCCCGCTCCGCTGCCTCGCTAAGCTTCCCGGAATTGAATGAATCTTTAATTTAAACTAGTCTACAAATCCTTGTTGACTGAAGCGGAATGGAGATGTTATGCAATTCCATTTGTTAATATGGCTCGCTACGCTCGGCTCCTCTCCTGTGCGCTCGAGTGGATAGTCAGCCTTAGGTTCGGACAGATGCTATTCAAACTAAACTTTAATTAATTTGTAACTAGCTTTTGCCGGTGGTTTTGCCCGCGGAAGGTCACTCGAAAGTGATAGGATCTAGGGCTAGCTGTTGATAAGGTGTTGTGGAGCTCGTCTACCACGTTTTAAAGCAATGTGCTAGTAAGGCAGCTTACAGAAATAACTTAACGGTGTGATCCTCTTCATTGTGAAATGGCAGAATGGCCTGTTGTCTTCGCCTATCTCAGAGGAAGCCTGACTGAGGTGTAAGTGTAAGCTGGTACACATGGATATTAAGAATTGCCTTAATTTAATCCACTGTATGGTTTGTAATAATAAGTAACATAATAATATGAAATGTACATGGGTGTTTACGTTTTCTAATGGGTGTGACATGTTCAAATATTAGCATAGGAGACTTCCTTAACACATAAATATTAAAAAACATCACCTCATCTATGCGTGATTTAATAAAAAATATGTTATGTCACAAAGACGCACAAACGAACGATAAGATTACATGTTTATTAATAATATTGTTATCATGTAAAACTAGTTAGCAGCCCCTGCTTCACTCGCTGTGTTTTTGTAATGATCATTTATATCTAATGAATAGGTAAGAGTTATACGAGTATCAGTAGGTGTGTAAGACATCCGTGTTTTGTCATCATCATCCGTCTAGTCTCCTCCCAACTATGGCGGGCTCACACCTGACTCGATGCAGCTGAAGAACAAACACTCGTATGTTTTGGTAGTACTAAGTTAAAATTTGTTGTTTTATTTAAACGTAAATTCCAGATGACATCATTTCAGCGTTAAACGTGATAATAATATGAAATCGTTATAATTATAGCATACTGGTTTCTGCCCGCGACGTCGTCCGCGCCTACATTTTTCGTACAGCAAAAGTCGAAATTCTTTCATGACCATTTTTTTTAAACCCACCAGCGTTCCTCCATATGCCCTTTGCATTCCAGGCCCGTCCTCATCGGGCGCCGAGATACCCATCGCTCGCCACCCGCAGACCCCCGCCTATAGCGGCCGGGAATCGCCCTGTGTCTCCCGACGCCCGGGTTGACTTCTTCCGTTGCGGTGGCTGGGGAGTGAGGTTTGCGTCTCCCTCACGTGTCCTGCCTGCTTCCCATGACGCTTCGGACCATGGATTGAACCAGGGCAGGTCACGAGAGCGCACCACCGCCAATCTCTTCTAAGAGGACACTGCGGTGCTTTGCCCAAACAGGGTACCTGCACCGTATGCGGGCAATCCACACAGTGGTGACACCCGGGCTTGTCCTCCCGCCGAATCTGAAGCAGGTTCTTCCTGAAACAACTGTGTCCGCTGAGTACCTGCGTCAGGCGGAAGGTGAGGACGTCGTGGCGCCTCTCTGGCCACTCCTTAAAGTGGAGACTTATCGCCACAATAGTAACATCACCCTGCACTACGATTGTGTCAATTTCTCACCGTGTCAGCTTAGGTGTCGTGAACAAAAGGTGCAAACAAACAAGATGGAATGAAAGCCCACAACACGCTCACTCCACCTCAGTTTACTCGATGAGTCGTTGACAAGCCGCACCCAGTCATGCGCTAAGATTGCCTTACTTATTTACACTTTAACCAAAATAATATGTATTTATTTTTATTCATCCAAAGTAGAAAATCTCGATACAATTTAAATTAGATATTAACAAAGTAGGAAGACTCCAGGGGTCCAGCTAATAAATAAACTAGGGACTCCAGGATGTATCGTCGCATACAAGTAATAGCAGTTCTTGCATCAGGACTTTGGTCCTGGCTGTCATTTGTAGATCTTTGGCAAAGCACGTTAAGCCGTTGGACTTTCCAAGGCACGGCGGAAACTCGATACCTGTGTTAAGATGGTCACCCACCCATAGACCAACCTTGGCAAGCGTTGCTTAACCTTAAAGATCGATCCGTGCGACTAGTATTCTTTGGCCACGAGCTCCTCACCGTGTAGCTGTCAATCTATTCAACAAGATGTAATGACAGCTGTTCACTCCATGCTCACTGCTCCTCAGTGTACCTACACGGAGAGATGTTGACAGCACAGACGCGCTGGTGGCTACTCAGCGAGCATGCGCTGTAATGAGTCTACGAGGATAATGTTTCACGAGGAAATAGCTTCTGATTTTGCGTTAGTGTTAGATATTCATGCTGGTGAGTGTACTAAGCGAATGCTGTCTATTTAATCGCCAAGGTAACCTTCCAGTATTGCCGGGACAGTCGCAGCTTTATCGTAGAACTAGCTGACCCACACAATTTTGTTTTGCGACACAATTTTCATTACTGCTCCGCTTCTTTTGGTCCTAGTGCGATAATATAACTGAAAAGATTTTTCAAATCGGACCACTAGTTTCGTAGATCACGCGTTCAAACAAACAAACAAACTCTTCAGTTTTACATATTAAGTACTAGTCGACCCGTGCAACTTCGTCTGCTCCGCTCCTATTGGTATTAGCGTGATGATATATAGCCTATAGCCAGTGGCGTTCCGTAGGTGCAAGCCAGCATAGACCAGCATAGGTAATAACTGGTTAAAAAGAAAACACTATAATATAACTCATCGCTATCACGCCGACCCACTGCACCGTGATGTTTCTGTATTGAATTTGCTATAGTGATATTGCTACGTCTTTATTTCTTATATCATTATAACATAATAAAAATAGCTTAAACAGCTGAGTTAGTAGTTTATAACGTAAAGGATATAAGAGCCTAGAGAGACTAAAATGGCACCGTGTGTAGGGACTAGGGACTCTGCTGGCTTGCACCTACGGCACGCCACTGCCTATAGCCTTCCTCGATAAATAATCTATCTAACACTGAAAAAAATTCAAATCGGACCAGTCGCAAACAAACAAACAAACTCTTCAGCTTTATATAATAGTAAAGAGAGTAGATAGAAGTATAGATTTGCCATTTCATGATGTGGCTGAGGTTAGGCTAGGTTGAACGTGACTGGCCTCGTCACTATCGAGGCCATCCGGCCGGTGCTCGACCTGTGGCTCGGGAGAAGGCACGGCTCCTTGACATTTCGTGTGACGCAGGTCCTCTCGGGGCATGGCTGCTTCGGGAGGTTCCTGTGTCGCATAGGCAGGGAGCCGGACGCTCGGTGTCACCACTGCGTCGACTGTCGGGAGGACACGGCGCGGCATACACTAGCAGAGTGTGCCGCTTGGGAGGGGCCACGCCGTGCCCTCATCTCTGTGGTAGGCAGTGATCTCTCGCTGCCGGCCGTAGTTCGTGCTATGGTCGACGGCGAGGAGTCCTGGGACGCGGTGGTCTCCTTCTGTGAAGCAGTTGTCGCGCAGAAGGAGGCTGCGGAAAGGGAGAGGGAGATCTCCACCTCTCTCCCGGCCCGCAGTAGGCGCACCGGGCGTCGGAGGAGGGCATACGCTGCCCTCTTCCGGCCCCCCCTAACTGGGTCCTGAGGCGTCGGACTTGGGGATATCCGTCGCCCCCCATTCATTCGGACCCGAGGTGGCGGCGCGTGGTGTTCCCGTGCGCCCCTCTTTGACGTTGCGGGGGGAGTCAAACACCTCACTTCCCCCGCTGACCCGAGGTGGCCTGCAGAGGCGGGCCGGCACCAGCCGGGGATTACGGAAGTCGCATTAGTTCTCGCGATCCCCGGTTGGTGAGAGATGGAGCACCGGGGTGGTTTTAGTCAGTAAGAGTCTGACAGACCCCTCCGCCCGCCCCAGGGCGGAGGACATCCATGAGGATTTCCCCCCGTTATAAAAAAAAAAAAAAAAAAAGGTTGAACGTGACCATTTGTGTCTATTTGTGGGAAGCGCGCGGTGGCCCATGGGTTACAATATAACTTAGTGAAGTTTTAGTGTTTAAATCAGGCAAACAACACCCTACCCATGTGCTTCATGTATTTTTCCATGGAATAGCCCTTAAGCAGGTTCAAGCTTTTAAATATCTGCGTCACATTGTGACTAGTGACCTCAAGGACGATGAGGACATCGAGCGGGAGCGCAGGGCCCCTAGTCTGCTAATTTTTATAAATTCGTCATTCCAACACGATGCCATTGTCATTTTGCTTAAAGTTCGTAATCTGCTAAATTCATAATGGTCCTTCACTGATCGGTCAGTGACATGTCAGTGGTCCTGGGCGCAGTGACTGGAAAAGCAATGACTACACAATTACGTTCTAATGGTAGGTCACTGATCGATGCAACTGTCAAAATTTTAGCAGATTACCGCATACGTCTGTCATTCATTTGTCATTATGTACGAGATTACCATTTTATGCCATTTCGTTCAGTGGAGTGTCAGTGATTGATCATTGGAAAGCCATAATGACACTATTATGTTAGTAGATTACCAAACTTGTCAAAATCAACAATTATGAGATCAGTGATCGACCATTCTGACACTATTGTAATAGCAGACTTGGGGCCCAGGTCTCTGGCGGTGAGAGCTAATATGCTCGCCCGAAGGTTTGCACGATGCACGAGAGAAGTGAAACTTACTTAACTTATTATTACCAGTCCTTCTACTCAAGTGGCCTAGCTGTGGGTGAGATGTACGCAGCGAGCCTACAGAGCCCCGCGCACTAAGTACCTACAATAATGCGTCTGCCGGGGCGGCGCAGCGCAACCGGAATGTTAGCTGAAGCGCGCAATGAAGGTTTCCAGGCCATCCTGGCCAGAAAAGCAGCTTCTCTTCTGGCCCGTATGCGGGGTAGCAACAACAGCATTCTGAACGCAATAGCTGTATGTGTGGCAAGTGCAATATCTTGTGCAGGAGTGGCGAGTCGTAGCAAATAATAATGTATAATGGACTAGGTTTAGCTTTCTATGGGTCTATACCACCAGAAATAAAGTTATTATTATTACTACGAAATAACCATCCATTTTGTGAATGCTACTTCATGAAATGGCCAATTCTAAGACAGTAACATTATTTTGTCTAATCTTTGCCCGGAATATCTCCTGTATCATGGGTGCGTTTAAAATCATATAAACTCACATACACCAACTGCTAGACCTGGAATAACTGTCTGGAAGCCATAAATATGTGCTCCTTGCAAGAATATATCGAACCCACGCAGCACAGCAGTCAATCGGTCAACCACTGCGCCACCCATGCCGTGAGCAAATTTTTTGTTTCTCAAAATACGCTCTTGTAGAATAGGTTCCTCGACTATAAAAATACTCATACAAACCGTTCAAGCTAGGAACATTTGAAGGTTATCGTGTAAGTATATCGAGGCAGTTTACCCTAAATACCTACATGTTTCACACTTGACCTAAATATAACAGAAAACACTATTTTTTTTCATAAGCTTTCTAAATTATAAAGTCAATACGTACCCACTTTTTGTCAGGCGTTTCAATAAATTTCACCCAAACGGTACTTGGTAGTACACATTGTTCGATGGCCGCCTTGCTGGTTGAGTATCGGTATGTGATGCTAGCTGTCTGATTCACTACGATGCGCTCTGCTCGCTCAGTCGGTCCGTTCTAGCTAAATCTCGCCGTGTAAACTTAGGAGTGAACTGTCTTTTCATCTAGTTTATATGGACGGACAGCTCACTTCGTGATCACTGCACCTAAGCCAACGCGGTGAGATGTGTCCAGAGTCGCGCTATAGATCACGCTAATCGGTCACTACCATATCTATGTTATTACGAACGAGCTTTTATTTAGTTTCAACAGTCCATTTTTAGTGACGAGCTTCCGCCGGCAGTTTCGCCCGCGTGAACGTAGAAAATTATCCCAACAGAACATATTCCTCGGATGAAAAAATCCTAAAACCTATTCCAGGACATGGTCTACTATTGTGCCAAGTTTCAACCAAATCCGTTAAAGCTTTTTAGTCGTGACGAAGTAACAAACAAACTCACTTTTGCAGTTGAAATATTAAGATAAGGAAATATTAAGATAAGTATCTAACAGTGTTGTAATAGGTAAGTCGGTAGGATGAAATTTCTACTTTCCTGTGTTTTTTTTCCTGATGGTAATTGATGATGCGGTCGAAGATGAACGTTTGCCTAGAAGTAACCGATTCACTCTTGACTTAAAGACTCCCAGGTTATAGCTATCTGGAAACACAAACTCTGGCAGGGAATTCCGCTCCTTAGCTGTACGCACTATTGAATGTGTTCCCAAATCGTTTTGTGCGTGTCGACGTGTAGTGGGATGTCGACCATGTACCGGTGGCGCATTGCCGTTCGTCTTGTGATCCGATGATGGAACGAGCTGGCCGAATTAAATTATGCAATTCCGTCGCACACTCCCCAAAATCCAACCGATAGAAAACCGACAGGCCAGTAACTCGGCGTCGATGCTCAAGACTTTGGAGCTTCGACTCGACGAGTCTATCTTTACCAACAACAACAACATCATTTCGAGGTCTGTTTAGGTGCTTAGTTTATAATAATGAACGCTTTTTTTAGGCCCTACGTAGACGAACTAGCGTCCGTAGCCTGGTCGCAATTATGGATGAAGTTATCATGACGATTAGTGAAGCGTGCAATGATTGTAGACATAACTGCCCTGCATGACGAGAACCTCGTGAAAACCGAGAAAGATAAACAAATCAACTTGGCTCGCGAGGTTGTCGACATGTGGGAAGTGGACTCCGCAATCATTGTACCGATAGTCGTGACAGCCAACGGCTTAATTGCCACGAGCCTCGACCAATACTTTAGGAGGCTCTCGTTAGGCAGCTGTATCAAGGGCTTGATTCAGAAAGTGGTACTTCTGGACACGGCTCGCATTGTTAGGAGGTTCCTCTCTCTGGAGCCCTGACCGCCGGTAGCTTGGACCCTGTTCCCGATACCGGTGGGCTACTAAACTTTTGCACAAGCTTGAAACTCTTGGGATAAGAGGAGAACAACTTCTACTATTTTCTGATTATCTCAGCAATGTGTTAAAATTGGTCAGCATACAAGCTCTGAACTAAAAATAGTAGTTTTGGTAGTCCACAAGGTAGCCTCTTTTTTTTTAAGGATGGGAAATCATCAAATGACTCCTCCTGCTTTGTGTAAACCAGAAGGGAGTGTTAGACTCTTACTGACTAAAACCCATCTGTGTTCCTCCTCATGCCCTTTGCGTTCCAGGGTACGGTGCCTCTTTCGAACGAAGTCCGTAGCCCTTGCATCTTGGGCCCTACGTTATTTTTATCTATACATATTAATGAGCTATGCAGCCTCTCACTCCAAAATGGTCTTATAATATCTTATGAGAATGCACCGCTTTGTTATTTTCAGCTAAATCTAAAGTTGAGGTCTATTAATGTGCTCAAAATTGTTTTAACATTGTGTTTAATTGGCTCCGTAATAATCTCCTATCATTAAATGCAGATAAAACCAATTACTTTTTATTTACAATGAGAAATACAAACATACCGCTAACTAATCTAAACATTCGCGCACATAATTTTTGCACGTATGCTGACATCGCATGTTCTTGCCCCACTTTAGCTAAAGCTGACCATTTAAAATATCTAGGTGTCACCATTGACACAAATCTAAATTTCCGTTAACATATTGATTTACTGTGTACGAGAGTTCGCAAATTATATATATATGTTTTTAAAAATTAACGGAACGTAGCTAACTTCAAATTGATAAAACAGGTTTATATAGCTTTGTGTCAATCCATTCTTACATATTGCATAACTACTTGGGGTAGTGCAGCAAAAACAATTTTGCTCCCGTTAGAACGTGCTCAAAGAGCAATACTGAAGGTTGCTACCTTCCGCCCTTTTAGATTTCCTACGCATCAATACACCTACACAGCATGTAAGGTGCTTACAGTACAGCAATTATTTATTTTAAACACAGTACTACTCCAGCACACTGCACTTCCTTTGACCCTGTTCCTTCTGACAAGAGAAGGAAGGACTTGGTTTGCATAAAGCCTCAAACTAAGCATAATTACGTTTTCTAATCGTTTTTATCTGTTCTTGGGACCTTTTCTGTATAATAAACTCAACAAGGTACTAAGTTTCTACAGTTTAAGGTATAAAAAATGTAATAAAAAGCTATCTGAATATTTAAAGACACTACATTACACAGACACAGAACAACTTCTAGCAATTTTGGCATGATGATATTTGATCCCCTCGTAAGTGTTTACTTTTGTATCATTACATAGGCTTAATTTTAAATATTAAGATACCATTATGCTTTTTCTCGTAGTTCTTAAAAGATTTTTTTATATAGATTAACTTTAAATTGTACTAGACCTAAGTAGTGGATTGTAAAGTGATGGCCTGAAACACTGGTTTAAATTAACCTAAATCGGGCTGGTCGCTACCTAACGTTGCAATTCCGAACAACCATTACTTGCACCTATAATAATATCTTAGTCTTAGTTTATTTTTAGGCACCATAATTGATGGATAACTTATAACTGTTGGTTACATGTACACCTTTTGTAAACGTTTTATTTGAATAAATTATTATTACTATTTTATATTTTTAAATGTTTTTATATTTTTTTGATTTTTTTTTTCAAAAATTTATAAATGTAATTTGTAGGAATATTTATTGAATAAAGGAAATAATAATAAAACTTTAATTCAGGCCAAGGTACCCATATATATGTTAGTATTGACTTAAAAACTATCTTAGTATATTAACAATTATGTAACTATCCTAAACAATAATTAAAATCTTCTGGGAACATCTAACAGGAACAAGTATCTCCCATACAAGTGTCCCATCAGGTGTCCCTCAGTTTTGCTGACAACAACTCATAAGAGACTGTTACCGCTACCACGCACACGACGCAACATACCTGATGCGCTACAAAAACGTGGCAGCGACAATAATATCCTAAATGCGTTGTTGTACTGTACGCGCAGGGCATTGTACGCTTTCTGTGTGTATCTAGTCCACAGGCTGCAGGTGTAAAAAGATTGGCAACATGCCTTAAATAAAGTTATCTTGACGTTCAAGTCGCATCTTGCAAACCTGCGTGCCAGCATATTACAACTTACGGTCAATGCCCTGCGCTCTCTCTCGATCGTAACCTAGTGACCAAGGTTATTAATCCGCGTTACTCTGTTTAATGTAGCACCATCTAGCGAGACTGATGGCACTACACCATACGTCTTATTTCCTGCCTTGAATAGCAAGAGTTCGCTCTTCTTCGCATTATACCTCACAGATGCTAACAAGTTTCCTGAGGGCACCGATCGATGGACTCAGCAGCACCATGTCGTCTGCGTAACTGAGATTGATAAACGACACTCCATTATCATGCGTCCGACACCCGTACTGCTGAGTTCATCAATCAGCTTATTCATATAAACATTGAACAACTTGGGCGAGGTCAACCCATCCTGCCTCACCCCACATTCAAGTATATACTCATTGGAGTTAGCACCTAACCATCGAACACAGTTGGTTTGATTACCAAAATTTAAACATTTCTATTATTTTAGTTGGTATAGGATCATTACCGATGACCCTCTTGGCTCATTTCTCAATTGACTCAAGGGCATCAAGCTGGTATCTAGCAGATCCGTCCCATAGTTGAGAGCAGTACTCCATTCACAAACAAACATGCGCTTGATAAAGTTCGAGCAGCTGTTCCGGCGTGAAGTACCGTCTCACTTTTGCTAGGATCCCCAACTTTCTGGCAGCCACTTGAGCCTTTGCCTCTATGTAGGGCCAAATAGAGGATAGATGTTAACGTTACACCAAAAAGCTCAAGTAATTTGG
The DNA here is from genome assembly GCA_950371165.1 of Lacanobia oleracea. Lineage (NCBI taxonomy): Eukaryota > Metazoa > Arthropoda > Insecta > Lepidoptera > Noctuidae > Lacanobia > Lacanobia oleracea. The sequence goes on along the minus strand of OX493411.1, from coordinate 17,610,165 downwards.
TTATCGGCACGGTAACACCTCGGTAAGATGGAGCTAGGTAGAATTGTCTCCTTTTAGCGGAAAAAAGACACGCTTGGGTCTTAGCAACATTGAACCTGACCAGATTAGCATCGCTCCATTCAGAGACAGCCTGTAAGGGTTTGACACGCGACTACGTACGCGCATATCCCGAAAAGGCATCAACTCTGACTAGCTGAGATTCTTAGGAAACACGTAACGTATCTTCATGCATGAACATTTGACTTAAAAGAAAAAGCAATTATTTCGTGAAACCAGAGATACAGACAAAAAATGTAACTTTAAGTATGTGTGGGTCAAGCACTCGTCCGTGAAACGGATACCTCTTTAGCGCTGGCAATACGCTCGTCAGAAGATATCAAAAAGATTAAACCCGGTCCTCGCTCCTCCATCGGTAATAATACACAACAGTCTGAAAATTATATGTCACAGTTACAGTAATTTGTTCTCTAAAGCTTTACAATTTAATTTAATTTTTCTTTTATAATAGGGTAGAAACTCATAATTTATGTATAAAGATAGTAGTTATTAATACAATTAGACATGTTGTCATGTTTTGGACGTTGGGTCATTCATGGGTACATATTTACTTATGTAGTACATAAGTATTTGTTATTACACTATTCTCTACTTTTACATTTCTTATCTCTTAGATGTTTTCATACTCTTTTCGGAAGTAATGCATGTCTTTATTTTTTTTCGAGTATACTTTTAAATCAGTATTTTCTTAAAGTTGGATAACTTAACAGTCTATTATCAGAACTGCAGGGAATACGAACGTTTATGGGACGCCTGTTTGGGCGCCTACTTTGAGGAAGCGACCTGCCCGTTACCTCAATGCGTCCCAGAGGGTTATGGCCATCCGGCTGGCCCGGGGATACCGTACGGTCTCTGGCGAGGCGGCGAAACTCCTTGCTGGACTGCCGCCATGGAATCTGGAGACGAGAGCCCTCGCACTCATTTACGAGTGGCGCGTGGACGCGCAACGCTAGGGCGAGACTCCTCTGCCGCGGCAAATCTCAGCAAGGCGAACGGAGCTCCGACAGGATCTCATGGCGGTATGGAGACAGCGACTGTCGCAACCCAGCGCTGGGCATGCCACAATCCAGGAAATTAGTCCCCTCTTTGAGGAGTGGCTGGAGCGGCGCCACGGCGTCCTCACCTTCCGCCTGACGCAGGTACTCACCGGACACGGTTGTTTCGGGAGATACCTGTTTCGGATTCGGCGGGAGGATACGCCCGGGTGTCAACACTGCGAGGACCGCCCGGAGGATACGGTGGAGCATACGGTGGAGGTCTGCCCTGCCTGGGCGGAGAACCACCGGGTCCTCGTTGAGGCGATCGGCGGCGGCGACCTCTCGCGACCGGCCCTGGTTCAATCTATGGTCCGGAGCGAAGAAGCATGGGAAGCGGTCACCTCCTTCTGCGAAACAGTAATGCTAGCGAAGGAGGATGCCGAACGTGTGAGAGAGAGGGAAACCTCACGACCCAGCCGCCGCAACAGAAGAAGACGCCCCAGGCGTCGGGAGTCGCAGGGCGATTTCCGGCCACCGTAGGCGCGGGCCTGCGGACGGCGAGCATTGGGTGGATCGCCGTCCGATCAGAACCAGGCCCGGGTCGGCGGCGCGCTGTGTTCCACACGCGCCTCAAGGAGCTGTCAGCATGGGAGACGGGGCCCGCTAGGGCAAGTGCCTGCCGGGGTGCGGAATCCGTTCGAAAGAGACGCCGCAGCCCTGGAACGCAAAAGGCATTAGGAGGAGCACGGATGGGTTTTAGTCAGTAAGAGTCTGACACTCCCTTCCGCCTCGCCCAGAGCGGAAGGAGTCATTTGATGATTTTCCATCCTTAAAAAAAAAAGGGAATACGAACGAAACTTAATATCTTGTACATGAATATTTTAAGTAATTGTTATGATATAATCATTCTAATTAGGCTTTTCGGAAACTTCATTTCCTATCTACATGCACGAACATCTCACTTTGAAAAATCAAAATATTATTTCGTGAATGCCGAGATGCAGCAAAAGCGAATAATTATCGGTTTTAATGGGTTAGACACGGAACCATCCTCATTCGTGAGAAGTCGTTCGTAGTTCGGGAGCTAAGTCATTCGCAATCAAGGACCCAACTTCTATTTGTTTTCCATTAAGGTCAAGCGACTTAATTCTCATCAGACTCCAGTTTCTTGAATGGAAAAGGATCAGACACACACTGTCGAAATTCATGAAGACAAGGCGGGGAGCCAGCTACCAGGCAGATGAAGCCAAATTTTCATGTTAGAAGAACACACAATATTAGATAGAAACTTTTTTGACTTTATGTCAATCCTTTTTCCGTCTTTACGTCTTAGCAATAAGTACCTTCAGTTGCCCGAAAAACCAAAATACAGGAGACCCTGACGTTATTGGTTGCACAAATACGGAACCCAAACCTACCGCGACTTGTCGGAACAAATTTTTGAAGACCATTTAAAACACGTGGTGAAGAAGATATTTGATAAACCTATAAGAACGCATAAAAGCCGAACTGATTTAATTTAAGAGGATAGATCCGCTCAACAGGGAGTCGAAGCGAAAGAGTTCAAATATTCCGAAGCGTTTCAGACGCTGGCCAAGCAGTAGATGTGTTACTGAATTAGCCTTGAATCAGGGTGTTTGATGGAATCATCGAAAATTCGGAGACAGAGCTCGTAAATGCACAAGTAATCACAAGTCTGCATTAGGAACGGGAAATGATACAAGCATATTGTTGTATATTTTGAAAGTATTTTTGTTGGGTAGCTTTATATTACATTGTGCTATTGCAATATGAGTCATGTAGCCTGGTTTAATGAAATTAAATGTTATTTGTATTTTTATCATTTATTTCATTACTAGCTGATCTGCGCGGCTTCGCTCCCGTCAACTGGCTACCCTACCTACCTACCTCCTTACCTCCCTACCTACCCAACCTACCTCCCTACTTACCTACCTGTTTTTTTTAATATTTCAATACTTATTATGCTATTCCGGACAAAGACTAATCCAAAAACACAAACATCATGAAAATCGGTCCAGCCGTTCTTGAGTTATAAGTGTTCGAACAAACCCGACTTTATTTTATATATTAATTAAGATTTACACACAACACACCTGGGCCCCAAGTCTGCTATTACAATAGTGTCAGAATGGTCGATCACTGATCTCATAATTGTTGATTTTGATAAGTTTGGTAATCTACTAACATAATAGTGTCATTATGACTTTCCAATGATCAATCACTGACACTCCACTGAACGAAATGGCATAAAATGGTAATCTCTTACATAATGACAAATGAATGACAGACGTATGCGTTAATCTGCTAAAATTTTGACAGTTCCATCGATCAGTGACCTACCATTAGAACGTAATTGTGTAGTCATTGCTTTTCCAGTCACTGCGCCCTGTTTGCTACCACACATACAGCCCATCTTCCGTGACGGCACGAAAACTCGCGGGCTACCCGATATGCAGCGGTGAAGATGGTGGCGACATCTTGCGTTACACAACGGCGCTTATCGATCTGCGCGCGCAACCCGGTCGCAAATGTGGTTAATCATCATCATTTTGTTCAATCGTCCATTTTATTGTATAAAATATATTCGATTTCAAAAACTTGTAGTACTGATTGATTGTGTTTGGAGTAAATGCATTAGAAGAAATATCTTTCCAGTATTTTATTTCAATTCAAATCCAAGTAGACACCCAAACATAATTATGCTCTTTCGAGCCGGATTATTGAGAACAACAAGAGGACGTGGTGAAGATTCAAGAATTCGTCGCATTATTACAAAGAAGTTCACCCGCCCGCCATCACAAGAACGCGTGCAAAGAGTACCTACCTACCTACAATACATTCTGGACTTCGAGTGGACTAGAGGAGTGGCGGGTCTGATTTTCCTATCCATTACCTATCCTATCTCGGTCTGTGCTTAATATTCGTGATGTGTTCCTAGTTGTTGAGCGGCGGTGCCCAGCTGGTGTGATAACCCGACGCCGTGAGTTTTAACACTACAGTACACGCGCCTCAAAAAGGTCCACGAGTGCTCGCGTGGGCTACCCTTGTAGCCCATTTTAAATTGCTTTATTATGAAAGATAATGTTTCTATTTTAAAATGAAACAAATTTATTGTTATTAATGACATTTATTAAGTAAACTGAAATTAAAAAACTATCTCCTCTTTCTTAAATTAAAAAATATTAACAAATCTTCAGACTTCTTAAAAAATCACATAATTTTTACTTTTTTTGAGATCAATCAACTTTTGGTTAAATTTTTAAGTTTCTAAACAAAAGGAAATTAATTTTCATTACACGAAGGACAAATTAAAATTTGGTAATCACTACATATACGCCTGTAGCATTTTGAGCAAGTTTTCCTTGTGCTGCGATCGCGAACTCTGCTACAAAACGCACAGCCCAACAACTTTAAATCATTATTACTCGCACGTCCGCCAGCGTCGAGTGCTCACGCCACACTAAACGCGTCGAGCAACAACCAATTGGAGCTTAGCTAGAGGCTCAAAGTTAAATCATACGATTTCGTGAAGTAATGAACAAAAACGATACCCTGGGCTACATATGTAGCCCGCGCGTGTACTCGCGTGTTAATCTCGCGGGCCTGAGCGGGCGGCTCGGGGCGCAAGTCCACATCACACAGGAAGGATTACAGTGAGTACTCTTGCGTTCTTATTTTCCCTTAAAATGAGCGAAGCTAAGATGTCAGAACTTCTTAAGAAAAGAGCAGTAGTCAAAGGTCGGTTAACGGTTTTTGAAAATTATATTAAAAGATGTAAATGCCCATTAGATGACCAACAAATATTAGAGTTACAGTTACGCGTAGATAACCATTCGAGTTTATTAAGTAATTTCACCGAAATACAAAGTTTAATTCAAGAAAACACGGACGAGCTCGACCTTCCAAAACTGTTGGAAGACCGAGACCGTTTCGAAGAGCAGTCTTTAGGACAATAGCTTGTGCCAAACTCTTGCTGCAGAAGGAGGTACCTGTAAATAATAATAATGTAGTCGTTAAAAGTAAAATGTGTGTTAAGTTACCGGACATTAAGATACCTACCTTTGACGGTTCGTACGATAGCTGGTTGGAGTTTAAGAGTTCTTATTGTAGTATGATCCACGAGCGTGAGGACTAAGATTGCATTCAAAAATTTCATTATTTGCGATCGTCCCTTACGAATAATGCATCGCAGGTAATTAGTGCATTGGAGTTTATGGCCGACAATTACACTCACGCATGGGAGCTTCTAGTAAATAGGTACAATAACCTACGGCTATTGCAACACAACCATGTAAAGTCTCTCTATACGATTCCTTCTTTACATAAAGAATCTGCTTCACAACTTAGAAAATTGATAGACACTGTTCTAAGTAACCTACGTGCGCTTTCCTCACTGGGGGAACAAACACATGCGTGGGACACTTTAATTGTTTATTTGGTTGTGTCTAAATTAGATCCCACTACCGAACGCGAATGGGAAGAGTATCAAAGTACGCTTTATAATTCTAACACTAAACCGCCTTTCGTTAAGTTAGACGAGTTACTCAAGTTCCTAAAGGACAGGGCAGACATGTTAGACATTATCAAATTAAACCAAAGTTAACATTCTCACGAAAAGAAAAGTAGTGAACAAATAAATAATAACAAAAAACAATCTACTCATAATTACGTCGCTACGAACATTGGTGATAAAAATAATAATAAAAACTCGAAAACGAGCAAGCGTGGTCCACACGCGCAGACCGTGCGATGTGTTAAGGTCACCTTATCATTCACCTTATGCGTGTTCTAAATTCATTATCTTACCAATTCAAGAGAGGATTAACTTTGTAAATACAACAAATATTTGCAAAAACTGTCTGCGGTCAGGTCATGCTGTGCAGGAATGTACGTTTGGCCCGTGTAGGTTGTGTCATCTTGAGAAACACAACAGTTTGCTTCATGTTGACGGAGACAGCGTGAACGTATCGGTAGGTGCAAATAATACGCAGTCGCAGCCGGTAACCACTAACGTACGTAACGTTTCTACTGTTTCAACTTCGTTGCATTCATCAGCTAATAGTACCGACTCGCTATGTAAACAAACGTGTTCCATGTTACCTACGGTCCTACTGTCCACAGCTCTGGTGGATATTGCAGATAATTATAATGAGTATCACACCGCACGCGTGCTTCTTGAGGCTACCATTAAGCCAACAGTGTTTTTTTAGAAAGTCTTTATGCGATAAACTAAATGCAAGTTTAATACAGTCCACTTGTCAAGTTACGGGTGTAGGCCATTCGATCGCGAAGTCTACCCAAAATATTATTACGTTCGAAAAATAAGCGTTATCATACTAATATTGAATGTTTAGTGTTTCCGTGTATGACTAATTAGTTACCCGTATTTTATTTATATATAAATAATATTAGTATTCCAGACAATATTCAACTGGCTGACCCCACCTTTCATTCGCCGTCGGATATTGATATCCTGATAGGTGCGGATAGGTTTTGGGATTTATTAATTGATGGTAAAATTAGGTTGAAAAATGGACCTTATTTGCAAAATACGAAGCTAGGGTAGATAATGTCTGGACCTTTGTATAATACAAATAATGGCTTGCGCATTAATCAGGTTCAGTGTAACTATTCGCAAACATTAGATGCAAAATTAAAACGATTTTGGAAACTCGAAGAGATTCCCAACGCCGGGAATATCCTTAGTCCTGACGAGCAAAAGTGCGAGAATATTTTCGTTGAAACGACAACACGTACTCAGGAAGGTAAATTCTCTGTGCGTATTCCCCTTAAGGAATCGCCTACGGTTCTCGGAGAAGGTTACAGTGCGGCTGAAAAACGTTTGTTGTCGCTTGAACGTAAGTTCACTCGTTTCCCCGAATTTAGGGAAAAATATATTAATTTTATGAAGGGAGGGGGGAGGGAAGTTGCTCGCGTCCGTAGGATTTACCATCTATTCCTAGACCCACCCTACACGTCTCCCCCGGGTGGTGCAAAACGAGCAACAACGCTGAATCTCGGGCGGCGGTTACTAACCCGACTCTGCAAGGTCATTGCCAGCAGACAGCAGTGAAGGTAGGAAATGACCTTCTCAACCCGTAAACAACTATAATTTTACTCAGGAACGGGGGTCTTGGCTTAACTGCCCGGGCCGCGAGGAAGAAAACCTCTTCAAAAATTACCCAAATCCAATGGTGGGAAACGCGCCAACTGGATGCATGGCTGTATGGATGAACAGCATTAGCGCCAACCTCTACGGACCTGGCAAACGTAGTTGTATTCTGCCTTCTTAGGGAATGGCGTCACCCCTAAGTGACCTGTTATTTCGTCCAATACTCGTGGGAACAAAATGAATGAAAATCCACAAAATAAAACAAACAAAACCCCTACTATGATCCAACAAACTTTACACAAGAGCATGTTCATTAGAACACGCAGCAACTCTGTCGGTGCTATACCAAAAGACGTAAGTGCTCATGATATAACATTAAATCTAGAAAACAAAAATGAATCTGAAGTTTCTGAAGAAAATAAGAGAGCCTGGCAACAAGATCGAATACCTCAAGCAAAAAGAAAAAGAACGGAAACTAACTCACCGCAGACAGAAAATGCAAAAAAAAAGTCAAACACTATTGCATATGCAATACCTACTCAAAATCACTTTGAAATACTAGGCGATGAAGACGAAAAAACAGACAACATAGAAATAGCAAAGCCGCCCAAACCGGAACCGATCTTTGTAACTGGTGTCTTGGACATCACCTCCCTTAAAGATTTGTTACTAAAAATAACAACAGCAGAAAACTATACTATGACCACACTAAGATCAGGACACATTGTTCAATCAATCAATCAATCAATCAATATTTTTTATTTGTAAACATAGGTTACAGTAGTGTGTAAGATGTTACAATGGTTATTTTATAGTTTCTCTATGTTTTGCCATTTGGCGTACAAATACATAAACATTTAAATGGGAGGACAATTATGGACCTGTTAATTAAATTATCACAATTCAGTATTATCAATGTCAATTTTAAGATAAAATAAAATTTAATAAAATGCAATAGGCAATGTCAATATTAAACGAAATGTAGATCAGATAGTAATGTCAATAAAAGATAGGTAATTATAATGTCAATAAGTTACATAAACGAAAATAGTTTGAACTTCACATTGTCCTCAGAAATGCTACTAATCTTAAAATAGTTCCAACCAGTATAGAAGTCTACAAATCAATAAGAGATAGATTTATCACAGACAACATCAGTCATTACACCTACAAGTTAAAATGTGAAAGGCCTTATAGAGTCATACTGCGAGGCCTTCACAGCTCAGAGAACACCTCAGAAATCTCCGAGGCACTCAATCAACATGGACATGAAGTTAGACAAGTGGTCAACGTACGTCACCGGATCTCAAAAGAACCTCTACCCTTATTCTATGTGGATTTGGAACCAAAACCGAACAACAAAGACATATTTAAATTAAATTTTTTAAACCACATGAAAGTAACTTTTGAAGCACCCTACAAGAAAAAAGAGATACTACAATGTAAAAGATGTCAAAGATTCGGACATTCCAAGAACCAATGCTACAGACCATTTCGATGTGTCAAGTGCGGAGCCGACCATCCGACTACTAGCTGCGCCAAAACTAGAGATACGGAAGCTACTTGTGCTAATTGTCAAGAAAAACACCCTGCCAACTACCGTGGATGCATGAAATACAAACAATATAAAGAACACATACTAAAAATTCAACCGAAAGTTATACATAACAAACAACCCAATCAAACTGTCGAAGAGGACATCCAGCAACCAAGAAAAAAATTGAACATCTACAACAACAGAAGTACCGCAACCTACGCTGAAATGACAAAAAACAACATGGGAAACATAAATAATCCCAACAAACCTCTTGACATTCAACACCTCAGTGACATCCTAGAACAAATGTTCAACAGAATACAAACCATGATGCTCAACATGGTAGACAACATGATGGATCGCTTTGTCCAATTAGTAAGCAGCCAAATGAAAATACAATCACAACCTTAGAATATTCACATGGAACGCCAACGGGTTGGTCGCACGACGACTGGAGCTGGAAATCTTTCTAAATACAGAAAAAATTGACGTAATATTAATATCTGAAACCAGGTTTACGAACAAAAGCTTCTTCTCAATCAGAGGGTATGCAACTTATTATACTAACCACCCTTCAGGAAATGCGCATGGAGGCACGGCAATACTCATAAGAGCACACATGAAACACCATCCACTTGAACCCTTCGTAACAGATAAGATACAAGCCACAGCAATTAAAATTAAGGATGAAAACTCGGATATTAGTCTCGCCGCAGTCTATTGTCCCCCTAAACACCAAACATCAACCGAAGACTTTAAACACTTCTTCTCCACACTCGGACATCGCTTTATAAGTGGAGGAGACTGGAACGCCAAACACCTATTCTGGGGCTCGAGGCTAATCACAACCAGAGGTAGACAACTCTACCAAGCTGTGAAAGACCTTAACCTCGATTGTATATCCACCGGCGAACCCACCTACTGGCCGGCTGATCCTCAAAAAATCCCTGACCTGCTGGACTTCTTTGTCTCCAAAAATATCGCACTCAGTAATACCAGTGTGGAATCCAATTTCGATCTGATCTCAGACCACTCTGCGGCTCTTCTTAACGTTCACAGTAAGATCATTCTAACAAAAGTACCATCCAAAATTTATAATAAACACACAAACTGGGGAAAATATCAAGATATCATCTCCACGGAGACGCAGCTCAAAATATCTCTGAAATCAGTCGATGATGTAGAGCAGGCTATAGAAGGATTAAATCTTTTGATATATGACGCAGCGATCAGATCGCAAAACGAAAATTGCAAAAGTATGCTATCCTGCAATCATCAAGGAAAAGATAAGTGAAAGACGTGAACTCCGGAGGATTTGGCACGAGACGCACTACCCTAAAGATAAGACAGCATTTAATAAAGCTTCCCAACAACTAAAACTACTAATCAAGGAAATGAAAAACGAGAACCTACAATCTTACCTCGCAAAACTCTCTCCAACTAGTGACACAAACTACTCCTTGTGGAAGGCTACCAAAAATCTAAAGCGCCCGAAGCAGCAAGCAACACCACTAAAAACACAGATGGGCAACTGGGCTCGGTCCGACCGTGAGAAAGCGGATATCTATGCACATCACCTTCAAAAAGTTTTCGAACCACTACCCAGTAACAATCAACATCATGACAATGAAATAGAGAAATACCTGAGTTCACCTACACAAATGTGTTTACCACTAAAACATATCACGCCAAACGAACTGAAACAGGAAATCCTAAAACTCCAAGAAGGAAAGTGCCCGGGCTACGACCAAATTGACGCTACCTTATTAAAACATCTTCCAAAGAAAGGAGTACTGCTTATATTTGCTATCTTTAACGCATGTCTAAGACTGTCCCATTATCCCGGCCAGTGGAAAATCGCACAGGTAGTGATGATCTTGAAACCAGGTAAACCAGCCCAAGAGGCATCATCATACAGACCGATAAGTCTCCTACCGGTTATTGGAAAGTTAATGGAAAAAATCATACTGAATAGAATGCAAGAACACCTAAGCGAAATAATACCAAGTCACCAGTTCGGATTTAGAGGAGGACACGGGACCATTGAGCAAGTGCACCGGCTAGTAGACGTCATTGGCAGGGCACTGGAAAACAAACAATACTGCTGTGCAATTTTCCTAGACATTAGCCAGGCATTCGACAAAGTATGGCATAGAGGGCTGCTCTACAAAATCAAAACCATGCTACTCCTTCTTTCCAATTCTAAAATCTTACCTAGAGAACAGATGCTACGAAGTGAGACAAAATTCCGACACGTCACTAATGTACGAGATCAAATCCGGTGTGCCACAGGGTAGTATATTGGGACCAGTCCTATATCTTATTTTCACAGCAGATCTACCCACTGTCAGTTTCACCACCACAGCGACCTACGCAGATGATACCGCAGTTCTTTCGGTTCATGAAAATCATGATACTGCATCTGAAAAGCTTCAATCACACCTGACTCTTATCGAAACATGGTTCAATCAGTGGCGCATTAAAGCTAACACAAATAAGTCTGTCCAGGTTACGTTCGCACTCAGAAGGAAAACCTGCCCACCTGTGAAACTTTACAATAAAGACGTCCCTCAGCAAGAAGATGCCAAATACCTAGGTATGCATCTAGATCGCCGTCTTACCTGGCGCAAACACATCTGGACTAAAAGGAAACAACTAGACTGCAAACTTCGCAGCATGTACTGGCTCATCGGACGTAAATCTCAGTTGACAGACGTCAGTAAAATGACCATCTATAAAGCCATACTGAAGCCTGTATGGACGTACGGCACAGCTCTGGGGCTCAGCCAGCAATAGCAACATTGAAATACTGGAAAGATTTCAGAGCAAGACTATGCGAGCTATGTACAACATCCCACAAAACATATGCAATAAATATGTGAATCGAGACTTCAACCTACCAACAGTTAAACAAGAAATTGAATCATTCAGTAGGAAATATCAAGCAAAATTGGACCAACATATAAACACATTGGCTGCTGACTTACGGAGGGAGGGCAGTTTAAAATACACTCGCCTTAAGAGAAATAGTATACCGGATCTTGAGTTAAGATTCGCAGACAAATGATGAGATTAGCATCACTGGATGTATAACTCAGCTACAGACAATTTGACAAGGGAAACCTGACAAAGTATTAGATTATTGTATAGAAAAACAGATTGCTAAGTTCAAGGATACAAAAAAAAAAAAAAAATAAAAAAAAAAATTATGAATGAATACGAAAGTCTCGCTCACATGAGTCGCGTGGATACATACGGGACACCTCACTATTTCTTACCTCACCACGGTATAATAAACGAAAACAGTAGTACCACCAAATTACGCACGGTGTTCGATGCTAGCGCAGTGACATCTACAGGCAAGTTGTTGAACAGTATACAGTTTATTGGGCCGCCGCTTCAGAACGACATTTTTTCCATCTTATTACGCGTTAGGCAGTATAAATACGTAGCATGTGCCGACGTAGAAAAAATGTACCGTCAAATTTTAGTTCAGCCAGATCAACGTGACTTACAGTTAATTCTGTGGCGTAAAAATCCGTCGGACCCTATAGGTAGGTATCTATCGCCTTAACACCGTGACGTACGGCACTGCATCGGCGCTTTAGCTGAGCATGAGGTGTCTGAACCAACTGGCGCGTGAATGTGAGGATGAACAGGTAGCTACTGTGATTAGGGATGAATTTTACGTGGATGATGTGTTGATAGGTAATGATGACTTAAATAGTTTATTTGACATGTGTGATAAGGTCACCAATAGGTACGTTAAAATCCGCGTGTCTTCCATTACGTAAATGGACATTTAATTTGGATATCACTGCCCATGATATATCAAAAAGATTGTCATTGGGAGATCAGTGTCAAAATAAAACTTTAGGTATGGGGTGGTTTAATAAAAATGATGAATTACACTTTACATCACAAGTAAATCATAATACCACGAACCCATTAACTAAACGTAGCATGTTGTCAGTGATAGCGCAGGTGTACGATTCGTTAGGTATATTGGCACCAGCAATAACAATAGCAAAAATTGTTATGCAAAAGTTATGGTTGTGTAAAATAAATTAGGACGAACCAGTTCCTAATGATGTCGTGTTATCTTGGGATAAATTCATTAGTACCTTACAATGTTTACATACATTAGATACGCATTACGCATTGTGTAATGAGTTCGCACTCACAATACATAGAATTGCATATTTTTAGTGACTCTTCTAAGTGTGCATACGGCGCATGCGCGTAAGTGCGTACACATTCTGATAACTCAGCTGTTACTTGTAAGTTACTGTGTGCCAAAAGCAAAGTTGCACCTTTAAAACCGACTAGTATACCCCGTCTAGAATTATGCGGGGCATTGACGCGGCGCACGTTTATACAGAAAAATAATTCACTCATTACGTTTGACCTTTCATAAAGTTTTCTTTTGGACAGATTCAACCATTGTCCTTGGGTGGTTTCGAATGTCACCTCACTCGTTGAAGACTTTCGATCAAAATAGAGTAGTAGAGATAAATGAACTTACAAGCAATGCTATATGGTCGCATGTAGGTACTAAAAATAATCCCGCGGACTTAGTCTCACGCGGTGTCAGCTTGGACACACTCAGTGAATGTAGTCTGTGGTGGAACGGTCCACCATTGTCACCATTGGTCATGAGCTGATGGAGTCACAGCAGGCCACAGTCTCCCACTCTGACTACGCCACTGACCTACCGGAGTTAAAACCACATACTACAGCAATGGTTTGTGACGTCACACAAAATAAAATTATTAATTTTGAACGGTTTTCTTCATATAATCGTATAAGGCATACAGGTGCATATGTATTGCGTTTCATTCATAACGCACACACACAACGACACGACCGCATTATAGGGCCTTTATCAGTGAATGAGTTGCGTGCGTCAACGCAAATGTCAACGAGACTCGCACAACGGGAATCTTTTCCTAATGAATTTATTAAATTAAAAAGTAACTTACCATTACAAACTACTAGTGCGATTTCTAGCATTAACATATTTTTAGATAAACATGATATAATAAGAGTAGGCGGACGCTTAAGTAACTCGCCTAGCTTCGAGTATAATAAAAACATCCTAGCCTATTATGCTGTAAACATCTCACATTATTATTGTTTCAGCATTTTCATGATAAACTTCTCCATGCTGGTCCCCAACTGCTACTGGCTACCATGCGTGAGAATGTGTGGCCATTAGGGGGAAGAAATTTGGCCAGAAAGGTAGTTCATCAGTGTGTCCGCTGCACGCGACTGAGGGGAAAGACCGTTTCTCCAATCATGGGCAACTTGCTTGCGGAGCGTTTAGAACCAGGGTTTCCTTTCATTCGCTGTGGGGTTGATTATGCTGGACCCGTATCTGTACTGAACCGCAAAGGTAGGGGGGCTAAACTTGAAAAGGGGTATATATACCCCTTTTGCGTAAGCCGTGTAGCTGAACTACGAACAGCGACGGACTCTGTGCAGCGAGCCTTCTCCAAAATCTGTCCGCTTCCGGTGCCATCGGCGAGTGGTGGTCAGGATACCAGCGAAGTCGACGCCACAGGCGCACACCCACCGTGCAGCGACGCATCTAATTAGTTTGGAACCCAGAGGATTCCAAGGCGGCCGGCATGTTCGCTACCCACAACCCATCTTCCGTGACGGCGCGAAAACTCGCGGGCTACCCGATATGCAGCGGTGAAGACGGTGGCGACATCTTGCGTTACACAACGGCGCTTATCGATCTGCGCGCGCAACCCGGTCGCGAATGTGGTTAATCATCATCATTCTGTTCAATCGTTCTTTTTCTTGTATAAAATATATTCGATTTCAAAAACTTGTAGTACTAATTGATTGTCCTTGGAGTAAACGCATTAGAAGAAATATCTTTCCAGTATTTTATTTCAATTCAAATCCTAGTAGACGCCCAAACAACACCTATGAACGAATTATACACTGAAAGAAGAGCATAAGGGTTTAAAAAAAAACCAGCCAAGTGCGAGTCGGACTCGCACACGAAGGGTTCCGTACGATAAACCTTAATTTTTATTTGTTGTTATAAGGCAAAAGAAATACACAATCTGTAAAAATTTCAACTGTTTACCTATTATGGTTCTCGAGATACAGCCCACTGACAAACAAACGGACGGACGGACGAGCAGCGGAGGCTTTAGTAGTAGGGTTCCATTTGTTCGGAACTCTAAAAAACTCAAAAGGTTCCACATAATGTAGAACTTTGGGCACCACTTCGACGTGATGGCTGATGACCCTGTTGTAATATTGCATAACTAGCTGACGCCCGTTGCTCCGCCCGCGTGAATGTCAAAAATCTGTCTAATATCCCAAGGAAACATACCCCCGGGATATAAAGTATCCTTTTTCTTATGCCAGACTATGACTTTAGTACCAAATTTCATCAAGATCCGTTTAGCCGTTCTGACGAATTGAAAAAAAAAATCCAGCCATCCATCCGAACATATAAACTTTCGCATTTATAAAACATACTAGCGATCAGCCCCGGCTTCGTACGGGTGCAAATTTTATACTAAAACCTTCCTCGAAAACCACTTTATCTATTAAAAAATCTGGTGCCTAGTTTTAAAGATCTAAGCATACATAGGGACAGACAGACAGCGTTTGCGACTTTGTTTTAAACTATCTAATGATTGCAACTACCAGCGGCAAAAAATATCAGTCTTGAGGGATATAAGGTGCACGACTTTAGTCTTCCTGCTCGAGTCAGTCTGCAACAGCTTCAGCAATATTCAACCTTTGACACTGATTTCACCTTGACTTGGCTTGGATGTACTGGAAAAGGGATGTCTGTGGTGCCAATCGTACTATATACGAACATGGTGGACAATGCATCCTCGCTTTCAGGAGCGGCACTTTGCTTGTTGCAGTTGCGTCACCATTGACTCTTCTTTCTCCTTGACCAGAGCCAAGCTGTTGTTGCCAAATTAAGTGGTTTTAGGAACCAGCGTCTCAACACTTAATGCTGCACTATCAGTGCTTAGTGACGGTGCATTATATATTCCAATACAATCCGAAGCAGTGTTTATCGGAGAACTACAGCAGACGCGTAAAGTTGTCTTCGTATTTTTCTTGCTGAAGTATTTTTCTATCTAAATTGCACGAATTCAATCATAATTAAACAGCTTGTTTATTTAGTAAAATATTTTTATATACCTACCTATACATTTTCAATCACGCAATTGATTTAATAATGAATGACACAAGAGTTTTTGACGTGTCATGTCGAAATCAATGTACATTTCGAGTGGTCCCGACCACTCGTTGAATCCGGCGTGTATAACAAAGCATCTCGCAGGCATTTCCTGCGTAATTTACCAAAATCGACATTGCGAGAACCGCTCTACACCATTTTACGCTAGAGATGAGATAGTTACGAGTGAAAACTCGCGCGCGGGATTTGCGAGAATCGCCTTCCTATTAGTATTAAGTCTCTCACATGTACAATAATAATAATTAAGCAGGCTTATGTTAGCAGGTAGGTCAGGAAAATAAAACATTTTGAACTTTAGTTAATCTTGTTTTCTTTATTTATCCAACTTGTCGAGGCCATATCGAACCTCTTCACTAGAACTTTATCACCCTTTCTCTTCAACACTTTCTCCAACAGGTATTTAATTTTTTGCAGTTCTTGTTCATAAATGCCATCAAAGATTTGTTGTTTACTTCCATCTTGCAAATGATAAATCACCGGATTGGTGTTATTTACTTTCACCACTTGAAATATCTCTGAACTGTAGTTTCCGGTATAAGTCCGCTTTTTTCAAGGGCACACCCTTGAAAAATGTGGACTTATCTGCTGATACACACATAGTCACCACATGAATATAATACACCACATAATACGAACTAAATCAAAAGATGTATGTAGTTCATATTTTGATACGATTGTAAACAGTAGATAAAAGGTCATTACCGTTCGATTGTTTCACGGTCACTGGGGCAGCCCGATAGTACGAGTACGACGTATTTTATTGTTATAATAATAAAATAAACTTTTATTTCGGGTGGCATACAAAAGAGATGTGTGTTTAGTCAACATTTAAATAACAGGATTATGTGGAGTGAGCGGGATTTGGCGCAAATTAGGCTGTACAATACTGAGTGTCACAAACGTCTGAGATTAATTGATTTTCCTATGCAATTACGCGATTGTTGTGCCCATAATGTGCACTGATTTAAATCATAGACGTGTTATTGATAAATTGTATGGGCAAATCGTTGCTGCTTTATGTGAAATAGACATGTTGCCGACGCACACAGGCGTGCTAGGGATAAATATATTTTATGGAAGAGTTACTGGCCGTTATTATGACGAAATGTGCGACTCGAAACGAATATTTAAATCTCGGTTGAAGTGGTGCCAGGACCAAGAGCGAAAGATAAAAATGGATATCCTCGCATCAAATCATTTGAATAAAGACTTTCGTGGGTTTTGGAAAAACACGAATACACTCAATCATAAGCCTAGTGTGCCTGTGTGCGTCGACGGTGTGAGTGATGCGCAGGGAATAGCTGAACTGTTCAAAGCTTAATTCGAGATAAAGTCGTCCTTGGGACCATCGCAGGCGGTGATCGATGTTGAGCCCAAAGGAGAATTAGTCAGGGTCACTGCCAGAGACGTTGCGAGGAGGAGCTCGTGGCTAAATAATAACAGCCGCACGGGTCGATCT
The DNA here is from genome assembly GCA_950371165.1 of Lacanobia oleracea. NCBI lineage: Eukaryota > Metazoa > Arthropoda > Insecta > Lepidoptera > Noctuidae > Lacanobia > Lacanobia oleracea. The sequence goes on along the minus strand of OX493411.1, from coordinate 17,592,756 downwards.
TGAAGGTTAAGCAACGCTTGCCAAGGTTGGTCTGTGGATGGGTGACCATCTTAACATAACGAGTTTCCTCCGTGCCTCGGAAAGCACGTTAAGCCGTTGGTCCCGGCTGTCATTTGTAGATCTTTGGCAGTCGTTACGGATTGTCAGAAGCCAGTAAATCTGACTCCAGTCTTGCCAAGATGTACCGTGTTACCCAGTTAATGGGTTGTGGAGGTCTGGTAGGCAGCCGCTCCACGTAAAACACTGGTATTCAGCTGAATCCGGTTTGACTGGAAGCCGACCCCAATTTAGTTGGGAAAAAGGCTAGGCAGATGATGATGACTGCCAGAGACGTTGCGACTGTCGTCCAGTCAATGTCAAGGGGGAAGTCTCCTGGCCATGATGGGCTCAGCATCGAGCATCTTCACTTAACGCGTGCTTTGGCTTTACTTTACAATCTTTGTCTAAGTCATGCGTATCTACTCCCTGTTATGTTAAAAACAATTGTTGTGCCTATTGTTAAAAATAAAACTAGACTATTGACTGATAGGAATAACTATAGACCTGTTTCACTGGCTACGGTTGTGGCTAAGGTTGACAGCGTGCTCAATGCGCAATTAAATAAACACATTAGATTGCATGACAACCAGTTTGGGTTTCGACCTGGGCTATCTACCGACAGTGCTATTTTGGACTTTAAGCACGCCGTGGAGTACTACACATGCTGTAGCACCGCGGTTTACGCCTATTTCCTCGACCTTTCATACGATGCTCTGTGGAAAAAGCTTAATGATGCGAAGCTACCACCTGAAATAGTAAATATTTTTAAGTTTTGGTACAGGAACCAGGTCAATAGTGTCAGGTGGGACGGGGCGTTGTGAAGTCCATATGGTCTTGAGTCAGGTATGAGGCGGGGGGGTCTGAGTTCTCCTACACTCTTCAACCTGTATATGAAACAGTTGATTGTGGAGCTGAGTAGCACCATAGTCGGATGTTATTTTGATGGCATATGTGTCAACAACATAAGCTATGCGGATGATATGGTGCCGCTCAGTGCTTCAGTCTGTGGCCTGAGGAAGCATGTGAGAGATACGCCAGTGCTCATGGCCTGTTGTACAACGTACAAAAGCGTGTCGTTATGGTCTTTGGGGCTAGTGGGAAATGTCCAGAAACGGTACCCCCAATAAAGTTGAATGGTGTACCGTTATCGAGAGTGCACTCTTTCAAATACCTTGGGCATGTCTTGTCTTGAGAGGGAGCGAAGGGCGCTGTCGGTCAGAGCGAATATGATTGCCCGCCGGTTTAAGCGTGTTTCTACGGAGGTTAAAAAAACACTTTTTAGAACCTTCTGTTCCTCGATTTACACCTGTAGCCTGTGGGTACATTTTACGCAAAGATCATACAGTGCCCTTCGCGTTCAGTATAACAATGCATTCAGGGTGTTGATGGGGCTGCCTCGCTTCTGTAGCGCATCAGGGATGTTTGCGGAAATGCGCGTTGATTGCTTTTATGTATTAATGCGTAAAAGATGTGCGTCCTGGGTGCGCAGGGTGCGAGCCAGTTCCAAGGTTCCAACCGTATCCTGGGCATGATTGCTGACAGGGTGGACTGCAGTACTGTAAATCATTGCTCCAGTATCTCAGCTGAGATGCTGAAGCGATGATAATTAAGTTGTGTGTGTTCATATAGTTGTTGTTGTATTGTGTCACTAACATATTTGTAAGTTTATTTATTGTACTAACACTAAGAGTCATTGTTGCTCGCAATAAATAATTTGATTATCAATCAATCAAGATTAATAGGCCCATAGAAAACTCAACCTAGTCCACACAGTACGGAACACGCTTATTTGCTATGACTCGCCACACCCACACAAGTCACGACCCAGTGATTTTGGAAGGGACAATCGAAACGTACAGCTATTGCGTTCAGAATGCTGTTGTTACTACCCCGCATACGGGCCAACAGCTTTATTACGCATGATGGCCTGGAAACCATCAGTGCACGCTTCAGTAAACATCCCAGATGCGCTGCACCTCCACGGCAGACCCAACAACATTCTGAACGCATTATTGTACTGAGTGCGCAGGGCTCTGTAGGCTCGCTGCGTATATCTCACCCACAGGCCTAATAAGCTTTGAAAAGCGTAACTTTCATTTCTCTCGTGCATCGTGCAAATCTGCGGGCGAGCATATTAGCTCTCACCGCCAGAGCCCTGCGCTCCCGCTCAATGTCCTTATCGTCCTTGAGGTCACTTGTCACAATGTGACCCAGATATTTAAAAGTTTGAACCTGCTTTAGGGCTATTCCTTTGAGAAATACAGGAGGCACATGGGTTGGCAGTTGTTTGCCAGATTTAAATACTAAATGTTCACTCTTTGTAGAGTTATATTGTAACCCATGCGCCTCCGCGTACTTCTCACAAATAGACAACAGTTATGATAGCCCGCTTATGGAGGGGCTCAGCAGCACCATTTCGTCTGCATAGCTAATATTGTTAAAACAAGTGTCATCAATGTGGCAGCCGACATGTTTGCTACAAGCCACTCGACAAGCTGGTTAACATAAATGTTAAATAATAGAGGAGAACTCAAACCAGCCTGCCTAATGCCACATTCCAACTTGTACTCATCCGACAGTACATCGACACACCCGCACTGCCCAGCTTGTCCCAAAGAAGGTCATAACTGACAAGATCGAAAGCCTTGGATAAGTCTGGGAAGCACGTGTATACCGGCGTCCTTCTGGCTGTATAGTACCCGACAGCATGCTTGAGACTCAAAATGGCACTCTCAGTGGACAACTCTGCTCTGAACCCAAACTGAGCATCATGCAGGTCAACTATTTTCACGAGGTTCACATTAAACATGCTGTCAAGTACCTTGGCTGCAGTGGTGGCCAGTGAAATGGGTCGGTAGTTAGCCCTGTCAGATGAGTCACCCGTCCTATTTTCTAAAATAGGGACCAAAATAGTATGCATGAGCGGCTCCGATAGGTATGAATGGGACATACACAAATTAAAAACATTGATAACACACGCGGCCAATGAACACCAGCATATTTAAAATGTTCTATGCTGTCGTTGTCATGACCAGGTGATTTTCCACGTTGCATATGATTTATTATGTTTTTGATACACTTAGCAGAAAAGAACATTTTACGCTCAGTCATGACGGCACTTGCATCGTGAACATAGCTCGTTGACGACGGACCCAGGGATAACGGGATTGTAAACTATTCTTTAAACATGTCAGCAATAGTCTTTTTTTGATCGCTCACGCCGTCGACGCTCATCGGGAGGCTTGTTTTCACATTTGATCAGTTAACATTTTTCCAAAAATCTTTAAATTTTTTAACCGAATATTTGGAGGCTAGAATATTCATTTTTAAATTGTTCTTGTTGGGCTTGGCATGATTTTAATATAGACTTAAATCTTTTGCGTGTGTCTGTCATTTTGTCATACACTGTACCACTCGTGGGCTTACCGGCTAGTACCAACATTTTAAATTTAGGCGAGCGCCTCGATGCGCGTCCGCGACGTATTCATTCCACCCAGTTATATGACAAGACTTGGTTCTTAGACCTAAGACTAATGGGAAGTCTATTGCTCGAAGTTTAGAATTACATACCTAATTTGTGATATTTATGAATTTGATTAGGCTGTCTGTCTCCCCAGATGGCTTTGCCGCTTTCATATTAAGTTTATACAAATTACATTCTTTTATAAGTGGGAAGTCGTCAGACCAGTACACATCTTCGTGTACCCATACTTTACTAATAGTAGATACTGTAGATTGTGTTGTAATGCAATGATCCAACGACCTCGCGCACCCATGCGTCTCTACGAAATGTACCAGAGGCCCAATTCTCCGGCAACACTCGCACCGTACGAACGGAGACATTACCCTTCGGTCCCAATGTCGGCATCAAAATAGTGGTATATTTTCACATTATCTATTCCCGAAACATGTCGTGTGAAATATCGATCCGAAGGACGAATGTGTTGCCTTTACTCGCCGCGCAATCCATTTCACATAACGATAGCGATATTTTTCGATATTTTTAACGGAAGCGTTAATGAAATTTTTACAAAATTTAAAATAGATTTTGAGGTAAGAAACGTTTTGAACTGTATTTTATAAATGTCTCACTAACTCTTATACAAACAACAGACATTTTCGACTATCATTACTAACAACTTATGGGCATATTATGTCTGAAGTAAGGATATTTTTTTTGTTTTTACAATATGAATAAGTTCTCCTTATTGTTTGCAACAACGGAATGTATTACTGAGATTTCAATGACAGCGATATTTATCACCAAATTAAGGTCATATTTTATTACTAGCTGTGCCCGCGACTTCGTCCGCGTGGAATAGTGTCTTTGGGTAGCATTTTTAATTATTTAGGCAAATTCTTTTACAAACTGACACAAAATGATCAGACTCAAATCGATAAATACTTTAATGGCATGGCAAAAACAATTTTACTCCCGTTAGAGCGTGCTCAAAGAGCAATTCTAAAGGTTGCTACATTTCGCCCTTTTAGATTTCCTACGCACCAGCTTTACACAGCATGTAAGGTGCTTACAGTACGGCAATTATTTATTTTAAACATAGTACTTCACCAGCACACTGCACTTCCTTTTGATCCTGTGCCTTCTGACAAAAGAAGAAAGGACTTGGTTTGCATTAAGTCTCAAACTAGACATGCGTTTGCTAATCGTTTTTATCTGTTCTTGGGACCTTTTCTATATAACAGGCTCAACAAGGTTTTAAGTTTCTATAGTGTAAGGTATAAAAAATGTAGTAAAATGTTGTGTGAATATTTAGAGACTCTACATTACACAGATACAGAACCACTTCTAGAAATCTTGGCATGATGAAATTTGTTTCCCTCGTAATTGTTTACTTTTGTATAATTACATAGGCTTAGTTTTTAGATATTAAGGTACTTACTTATTCAGCTTTTTCTCGTAGTTGTTAAAAGATTCTTTATTTTTATTTAGTTAACCTTTAAATAGTACTGCACCAATGTAGTTGAATTGTAAAGTGGTGGCCTGAAACACAGGTTTAAACTAACCTAGATCGGGCTGGTTGCTACATAACATTGCAATTCCGAACCACCATAACTTGCACCTATAATAATAATATATTAGTTTTAGTTTATTTTTAGGCACTATAATTGTATGGAAATCTTATCACTGTTGGCTAAATGTAAACATTTTTATTTGAATAAATTTATTATTATTATTTATTGGTATATATTTTTGTATCTCAGCAGTAGTCTGCCGGTTTTTAAGAATAACACGGGCCGAAGCCAAGTGCTACCCCTGAGGGTAAACCTACGTTATAAAAGATGTGTCTGCGTTGTTATCGTTTTGTCGGAATTTCCGGACGATTCTGCAGGTGTTTAGGATAGCTGCTTTCTGTAGAGTTTGATAGGTGGAGGAAGCTATGTCTAGCATTTTTAAAGATTGGTGCAGTTGTTTAGGCACGACACCCGTACTGGAGATCACTACAGAGATGATGGAAACTTTGCCTAGTCGCCACATTCTACTTATTTCTATTTTCAGGTCTGTGTATTTAGAAAGCTTTTCGGCTATTGTACTTTGTATGTTGTGCGTGTTTGGTACTGCTATGTCAATAATTTGCGCTGTTTTATTAATTTTATCTAGTAGAGTAATGTCTGGTCTATTGTAATGTGTTGTTTAGTCCGTTAGTATGGCTTGATCAAAGTACAACTTGTGCATTGCGTTTTCCAGCACCGTTTCAGGAACATATTTGTAGTAAGGTACTGGGAGTGTGGTAATTAATTTATATTTTATAGCTAGTTTTTGATGGATAATGTTTGCTATTTGATCGTGTATGTGTTTGTAATCAGTCTGAACTATTGCTTTGCATGCTCCAGTGATACTCGTATGTTGTATAGTTTCGGAAGAGCTATGATACCGCCTACAAGAATCTGTTGAATGGGGGACTCGCATGATGTGCTTTTGATAGTTGCGAGTTTCAATAACCTGATCTTGGATTGCCATGATGAACCCTTCAGTCTCAGGGAATAAATCTCCACGCCTGAGCCATTCGTTCGACGCTAACTTGTCGACGTTAGGCTGGCAAATGTCGCGGCGATGTCTTCCATGAAGTGACTTCTGGGTCCATTCTAATATTTTTGTCGGGTTGTCAGTCTGTTTCTCGTTGATTTGAGTTGTTTTTTCGTGCATGTTTAATGGAGTCAGTTTTTGGTCGTAATATACTATTGCTTTGTGAAGGGCAGAGGTAGCGCATTTTGCGTTTAAATATTTTCTAAGAGCACTTATTTGTTTGTTGTGTAGGTTCGTAATATCTATTATGCCTCGTCCTCCCTCCTTCCTTGGTAATGTCAGTCGCTGGACGCAAGATCTAGGGTGGTGCTTTCTATGTTTGGTCACAGTGGTATTAATGACGCGCTGTAAGTTTTTAAGGTCCGTTTTTGTCCAGCTTATTATACCAAAGGAGTATGCGGATAGGGATAGCAAAGGTATTTATAGCTTTTACTGTATGTCTTGAGTACAATAAATTGAGTATTAAGAATGGATTTCAGTCTATGTTTAAATTCTTGAATAAGTTTATTTTTAATAACTTTATGTTTAATTTGCCTATTCTGAATGTATCCTAAATACTTGTAAGTTTCGTTTGCATTTAAGGAGTCTATGGTTTCACCTGTCTGTATAGTGTATGAATTGTGGTAAGGTTGGCCCGCTTTGACTGAGTTGATCTTGCACTTATCAATTCCAAACTCCATTTTAATATCAGTTGAAAACTGATCTGCGGTTTCCGCCAGTGCAAAAAAATCAGCTGGGGTAGAAGATTATTATTATTATTAATGAGTTATTTGAAGTGTTTCACTGCAAAGAGTTTATTAAATTATTTAAGATAAGTACGTAACGTATAAAGTAATAACATGAGTTTATTTAAGTGCATTTTTATAAACTACTTTTTGCGTTTTCCCATCTTTTGCCAAAATATAAAGATTTTGCGGATTTGATACACGTGAGCACACCACATAGATTATGTTCCCAATTTTTTATAATTAAGTATTATTTAATTTCTATTTTATTTTTTTGGTATGCGTCATGCTTGGCGCAAATAAACGCTTTTTCTTTCTTTCTTTCATAAAGTGGCCCATGGGAAAAACATTTTTTTCTAAATGATTTTCTGTCCTTGAGCTTTATTAATTGTTATTGCAGATACTGCTTTCAGGGCATTCCAGTCATGTTTGTAGTTTGTCTAATGTTGTGCCCCAGATGTGTAATTTGTAGCCGTGTTCTATTACATAGCCTTGGAACACCAACTTTTAGCCTCAACTTATGGGAAGGCACTCCTGATAATTCTAAAGAGTTGAGAAACTCTATAGGGTATGATGCGACTTGTTCAGTGTCCATAACATTGTCTACTGAGAGGTATTGGACAATATCCCCCTCCATGTCTGACATGATTTGTTCATTTATTTGATTAACTATCTCATTAGTCGGCGCCAAAATTGCCCTTTCTCACAGCCATTCTCGTTTGTCCATATTTATTTGAAGATATTTTTAGGTCATCTGTGCTATCGACAATTTGACAGAACTCACCTCTCAGTGTAATCATGTCGTTACTGTCAGTTGGCATACAATCTTCTCCGATATTTAGAAGAGCAGCTGCATACTGCCCTGCTTGAGAATCATTATAAACTTGTACTAGCATATTTGTAGTGAGATAAAACTTTTTTACGTGTACCCATAATTTAAGCAGGCATTTATTTCATCTGCTGGCGTACCTCTAGTAACAACCGGAAGGGTGTGTCTAAAGTCACCAGCTAAATGTACCACCACACCTCCCATGATATCCTGGTGGCCTTTAATATCCCTCATTGTACGATCTAGTGCTTTGATTGCTCTTTTGTGGGATATCGTACATTCATCCCAAACCAACAGCTTACACTGCTGTCACATTATTCCGCGCTCACTGCTTTTGCTAATGTTACATACTGGCATTTTCTCATGAGCTAAGTTCAATGGTAGTTTTAAAACCGAGTGCGCTGTTCGTCTCCCACTAAGTAGCGTAGCAGCTATTCCAGAGGAAGCTACTGCAACAGCAACTCCTTTATCTTTCTGGATTTGGGTTAATAATAAATTTAAAAGATAGGTTTTTCCAGTGCCTCTTGGAGCATAAAAAAGAACAGACATCCTTGGCCACGGGCAACTTTTTTAATAATCGAATCAAAAATTATTTTTTGCTCTTAATTTAAAAGAGGAAGAGCTTCTGTTATTTGTTGCATTAAAGAAACAGTATCGTAATCTAGTTCTCTCATTAAATCACTACTAACTTTTCTTTATGGTCATTGCTTTATATTCATTCCAAAATCGCTTAAATCTTTTCCGGTAATAGTAATCACTTGATTTTCAACTTTTGTTAACGCGTCATTGTAAATTAAATCATTGTATGAAGCAGTCGTATTCTGTTCTTGTCATCATCTGCCTAGCCTTTTCCCAACTATATTGGGGTCGGATCCAGTCAAGCCAGATTCAGCTGAATAACCAGTGTTTTACGTGGAGCGGCTGCCTACCAGACCTCCACAACCCATTAACTGGGTAACACGGTACCTACTTCTTGGCAAGACTGGAGTCAGATTTACTGGCTTCTGACAACCCGTAACGACTGCCAAAGATCTACAAATGACAGCCGGGACCAACGGCTTAACGTGCTTTCCGAAGCACGGAGGAAACTCGTTATGTTAAGATAGTCACCCATCCACAGACCAACCTTGGCAAGCGTTGCTTAACCTTGAAGATCAACCCGTGCGGCTGTTATTATTTAGCCACGAGCTCCTCTCGTATTCTGTTCTTGTAATCGGTATAAAATATCATCCGCCATATCTTTTTTATATTTTTCCCATAATTATTGTGGGTTTGAAAGTCCACTTGTCCAAAATTTCTCTCACTTTGGGCGCAGATTTGCATTGTGCAGCCACTTCCAGAGTTATTTCCCACTATCATTCTCTTATAACCCTCTTGCCTCACATGCCTCTCGAAATGTCGAAAATTCTCAATTGTTGAGCTTTTTAAGATCTTTGAAAGAGGTTGGCCCACGCACATGGTGTAAAAGCATCCTTAAACAAAAGCATTCCATATTACTAACATGGATCGCGTACACTCGACCTGAAGCATCTCCAGATTTGAGACCAGTTCTGAACAGGTACTCCTTGATTTCGGCGTTTCCATTCTCTCCTTGTTGTATTCCAAGTGTAATATCTCGGTACCTCAACATAGAGAAGAGTTTGTGCAAAATCTTTGGTACAAAGGACAAAAAAGCAGTAAGTGTCGTTTTTGGAGGAGAAGATAATCTTTCTTGAAAATTATTTTTTTGTACTTTACTGAAAATAATTCACACACCTCAATGTGCACCCAGAAAATTCTAGGTGCACATTAAGGTGTGACGGTTGGGTACCTTTCACAGCTTCGTTGCTACTGACATAACGACCAGACTGATATGTACTTACTTCATCTATGGGATTAGTGTTTCTGAACTTGAAAATAGCTTAGTCACTACCTTTATTAATAAATTTGCAGATATATTTAATAGCACGCACTGAACTGCAAGCCTCGACATTTATATTATGGGCATTAAACATTTTGGACAAAATGGGAGAGTAACGAACCACCCAACCATTATCTACAGTAACGTAACTACCATTTCGGAGTTTTACAGATGCTGTTCGACCTCCGTCTGCTGGCGCCCTTCTACGATACAGCGGATATCCGTTATCATTGCGGATTGTCTCTTCAATAAAGTTGCGCGGATATTTTTTAGTGCGTTTGCCACCCTTCATGCAAGGACATTGTGGAATTTCAGGACCGCATGGACCATGAATCATATTTTTAATAATCGTTTCATGTCATTATTTGGATCCGGTATTCCAGCGCTGATGATTTTATGTATTAATCAGGCCTCAATTTCTCTATTAACCACTCAAAATATGCACATGTGGTAGGCCGCGCTGTTGCCATTCTATGGAATACGTAAAACACAATACTTCTCCGAATATTTTTCCTTTGTTAATAACAGTAATTAGCTTTTAATTTTTAATCTAAAACTCTCGCAACTACATCGTGTCTATCTATCGCATTTGTCCCGGCAGCAACTCATCAACTATTTCAGACCAACTTGGGATACAGGTGAAAGTGATAAATAAATCAGGGCGACCATATGTACTTACGTACATAAGCAAACGTGGTTTAAGTATATTCGTGCAAGTACCTAGGGCTTTGTAAACAGCCCTAGGTACTTACAAATAACCATTTTACCTAAATCATCAGGATTAACGATACTGTCATTTGCTACAGCATCTTGAAGATGAATATAGTTCTCCGCACTTAATTTGCTTTGATTTAATGATATGTAACGTAATTGTTCGCTTTCAACTTTTACGTACATGTCAACATAAAACTGATTGGCCAATTGTGCGGATATTGCAGCGCGTCGTAAAATGTGTGTGTCTGGTACCCTGGTTAATAATTGTTCGCCAGATACCACGGCTGCGATTTCATTGATTAATGGTGCATTATACCGTCTTTCATGTTCCCCACTTGGCGTACGGTCAGGGTGTATGACCAACTTGTTTCCTTCTTCCGGCATTCTTTCTAACGCAGTTTTGAAAGTGTTGATGAGGCTGTTATTATAGTGCAACAATATTTGAATATTTAAAACGATATCTTTTTAACTCCTTGAATATTTTGACACCTGCGATCAACTTCGCTTTTTTGTTCTCCCATAAAGTAAATCTGCAAAAATGTTGGCCGATCATCTGTAGGCAGTAAACCAATCCTATGATAGATCTGTCCTTGGATTGTAAATGTAGTGAAAATTCCGGCCTCCAAACGACGATTTCCTTATTTTGTTCAAAAAACGCCGTGATTCATCACTGTCGTACAAATGTAAGGATTTTGGAGGTTTCTCTGGCTCACCAAGGGATGGCAGTGAAATTTTACTACCAGAACAACACATTCCCGGACCACACGTTTTACGGTTAAAGTTATTTATTACTCAAAAGAATTCCAAATTCACTTAAAGAGAAAACATAAACCGGTTTATAAAAATGTTCTTTGCCAGTTAGCGTAGATAAAAAACAAAAGCAAGTATACGTCTTAAAACTAACATTCCAACAATACTTCGACTTCACACATACTGTTTTTGCATTACAAATACAAAATAAACAGATCAACAGAAGGTAGGTTAGAAATAAACAGCAAAACAGCAAAAGTATTGAGCGATGAGGGTAGGGTGCAATTCAATAGTTGATGCGTGTTTACTAAGGCCTACGACACAGTGCAGAACATGAGCGATTTAATAAATTGTTTGATTGATTGTTTAATTTTATTTGTTTGTATGGTTTTTGTTTTACGTATTGTTATGTATAGGAACCGTGCATTTTTCTAGGATATAAAAAGTAGCCTATGTCATACTCAGACACCTAAACTACCAGTAAGCAAAGAACCAATTCAAACCCCTACTCTGTAAAAAGTAAAACAGATTTATCCCACGGGAACCGTACTTTTTCCCACGATGCAAAAGTAAAGTAAATAGTTGTTAAAGTAAGTAGTAACTACTTACTATACATAAAATCATGTTAAGGCCCTGCTAGTCTATTCTGTAAATAACCATTTCGATATCGAGCTTCACCTGAGTGACAAACCTCACAAAGTGAGCTTCATTGCACCCAACATAATGGTCTTAAGTTTGACGTGATTTGATACTCACCTCGGATTTCGCTGTCGAGACACGAAAATGTTGTTACAGAATAGCACTACTGGTCTCTGAAAAACAGTAATAAATCCGTCCCACGGGAACCGTAAAAATTGTCGGAATAAAAAGTAGCCTATGACCTTTCTCAGGCTCTAGACTATCTGTGTACCAAATTTCATTCAAATCGGTTAAGCAGTTTTGACGTGAAAGCGAGACAGACAGACAGAGTTAATATTAACAATAACAATATGTATTTGTTCCAGACGTAAACCTAATTACAATAATTGTACCTTCAATAGGACTTTATAAGTTAAAGGCAAGATACAAAACACGTGCAACTGGGCTTAAACTAGGAGGACTCCTGTGCTATAAGCACCAGTTACTTCCGTCACCACCGTAGTTGAGCTGCCTTACAAGTGTGATGCGGTGCAAAGTAAGTATTACTAATTACAATTTATTTAATTAATTACGAACTTGCGTGAGTGTGTAACATATATGTCTGTTTTAATGTGGTGTGTAGTATGATGTGTGGTGTGGTGTGTTATGGTGTGTTTGCGTATGTGAGTACGGCCTGAGTGACTGTATTTTATTTTAGGTATTTTTTATTTTATGTATTTTAGTATTTTTTCAGTATTTTCATAATTTTGAGAGAGATGGAAGTTATCTATGGTAAGATTTAATTTTGTTATCGGTAAGGTATATAACTGTGTATTTTTACTTATTTTGTTATAAAGGTATGGACCCATATAACAAGGTTCTCTCCTGAAGAAGTCTGTATTACACGATTTCAAGTCAAAGACTAGGTCCTTCCTACGTTTGTGTTTCAGTCAATCCAGGTCGTACTTTGAACCTTTATAAAGTTGCCGAACCATTAAAACCATACAATCCCTATATAGCTGCTCCGTTGGATACTGAAAGTTCTTTTTATACATTACTTTGATAACTGCTCGTTGGGTTCTTTCTAGGTTTAACATATGAGTTGTGTGTGTACTCCCCTAGATAGAGATACAGTCTTCCAGTACTGACTGGCACAGGGATAGATATATTGTTCTCAACAGCAGTGCTATTCTGAAGAGTTTACTTGCGAAATCACTTCTGAATCCGCAGTGAAATCATGTGAAATTAAAGTTTCGTATTCTTAAATGCAGTGAATTCGACACTGGCGCCACCAAGTGATGATCAAAGTGAGAGGAACTAAAACGGGTGAGTATTTTGACGTTTGTCTATAGGATGTTGTATTCATAAATACAATTCGCTTGTCATATCGAAAGTCATCTCGCATCTCACACACGAATTATCTGTCAAATGAAAACTTACAATTTCTTGAGTGAGTTTTTTAATAAAGTTAATGAAATTAACGCAAAGTCAAAAGAACACCTAAAAAGGATACCTATTTGTGACTTTCTTGCAGCAAAATTGAAACGGTTAGTGTGAACTAACTAATATACCGACCTTATAAACGGTTAGTGTGAACTAACTAATATACCGACCTTATAAACGGTTAGTGTGAACTAACTAATATACCGACCTTATAAACGGTTAGTGTGAACTAACTAATATACCGACCTTATAAACGGTTAGTGTGAACTAACTAATATACCGACCTTATAAACGGTTAGTGTGAACTAACTAATATACCGACCTTATAAACGGTTAGTGTGAACTAACTAATATACCGACCTTATAAACGGTTAGTGTGAACTAACTAATATACCGACCTTATAAACGGTTAGTGTGAACTAACTAATATACCGACCTTATAAACGGTTAGTGTGAACTAACTAATATACCGACCTTATAAACGGTTAGTGTGAACTAACTAATATACCGACCTTATAAACGGTTAGTGTGAACTAACTAATATACCGACCTTATAAACGGTTAGTGTGAACTAACTAATATACCGACCTTATAAAACTTTATGAACTTGTTGTTTTCATCTAAGTATTTCTAACTTTTGTAGATGTCTCGTTCTTTTTTTATGTTGAGTTTACTGAAAGAAGCTGATACCCTAGACGTTGCCGCAAGCCGTCGCCAAGCCCGGAACATTAGAAACCTATATTTATTGAGCCGTGGTCAAGACTACGTGCATGTGTACAGACTTACAGAGGAGCTTATTAGAAATTTAGAAGAAGAGCTTAGACCTCTATTAGCTGTGACCGCACAAAAAGGAAGAGGTCACGCCAATAAAATTAAGGTAGATATTTTGTTTTAAACAAAATATCTACCTTAATAGTATACTTTACAGTTTTATGCAGATGTTTACCATCAACATATGTGTCAAGTTTTACTTATTTTCTTGTTATGCTATAGCCCTATCTATTATCATAGGTTTTGTTTGTTTTTTTTTTTTAAACTACATGTGAGTACTTGATGTGTTACAAAAAAGGTCTTTTTTCAGCTGCTCTCTACTCTGTTGTTTCTGGCCAATGGAAGTTATCAAAAAATATTGGGTAAAAATGTAAATACTTTTCTGTCTCAAGCCTCCATATTACGCAGCCTACATCTTATTGTGAATGTATTAAACCATTTTACGATAGTAAAGAAATACATTCGATTTCCACAAAATGCAGCTGAAAGACAAGCATTGAAAGAACAGTAAGTTTGTTTAAAATCTGCTTTTAGATTCTTCTTAGATTATAGGTAGCCTAGTAAGAGATCACCACTTTTAAAGCACCCTCTCTGAGAAGTATGTATGGGCTATTGTGCTAACCCGGTATCAGTTGGTGATCTTCACATGTAGGTATATTAACTAACTGTTCCCCTTCTCAAGTAAACTAGAATAAAAATGATTTTTGTAAACCGTTATTTAGATGTATGTACTTGCACTTATTTAAAACACTATTTTAGGATTTATGAAAAAAATAACATACCAGCTGTCCTAGGATGTATAGATGGCACATTGGTAGCTATGATAAGACCTAAGGAGAATGAAGAAAGATATTTCTGTCGCAAAGGGTATCATGCAAGAAATGTTCTCTTGATAAGTTCAGTCAAAGAATTGAATACTTGATTTTTTATTTGGTTATCAAACAGTAGGTACAGTACCCGGTGATAAAATATATTGCATATCGACCTTTGGAAATAGGCAATCGGCTAAATTCGGCTTCGTAGAGCGTTATCTCTGTCGCACTAAATACAAATAGTCCAGAATCTATTAGGAGCTGTTAAAACAATTATGATTTGCTTCTTTTGATAATTCTTTTTATTCTTTGTATAAAATACACCAATTCAAAAGGTCGATGTGCAATATTTATCGCCGGGTACTGTATAACAAATTGGTGCATTAAAAAAAATATATCATCTTTGTTATTAATATTATGATACCAGCAAAAAATATCAATTTGTGATTTTACTTTACATGTAAGTATAATCCATAACTAACTATTAAATTGTCTGTATGTATTTATTTACTTTGATTGCAGATTATAGATGCAGATTTAAATATTACACATGTGGATGCTTCATATGGTGGAGCATCTCATGATAGTTTTGTATTTAATAATTCCGAAATTAAACGCCATTTAAAGAAGTGTCTAATGCCGGTGAAGTTGTATATTTATTAGGTAAATATATTGGGCATTGTTATTAATTCTGTATATTTCTTAAGATGTTGGTTTGAAGAAAACTGGTTAAAAACTGGGCTAGACACAGCCAATAAAATACACTCTTTGGCAAATCAATTGTCATTGTAGAACAGTGTAACATCAAAAGATCTACAGAGAAATTTCTGGACCCGCAGACACGACGCTTGTTCAATCAGATTTAACAGATATTGAAAAGTGGTGTACAGCTAATAATATGACCCTAAACCCCAATAAATGCTTCCATATCCGCTTCACCAGAAAAAAAAACATTTCCATCTACTACTACCTACTCATTGTGTAGCACTTCATTGGCAAAGGTAAGAGAAATACGAGATCTAGGGATTCTGGTCGACGGTAGACTTAGTTTCGAACCACATATCAATTACATCGTAAAAAAATCAGCGCAGATGATGCTGGGATTTGTAAAACGAAACACAAAGGGCTTCCACCGCCCTAAGACTAAAATAGTTTTGTACAATACCTTGGTACGTAGTCGGTTAGAATACGCCAGTATAGCTTGGAACCCGCTTTACGCAGTCCATTCGCAAAGAATTGAAAGCATTCAAAGAGCTTTCACCAAACATCTTGGATTTATATCTAGGGAAATTAGCCAATGCTGCCCGTACGAACAGCGTCTACACTTCTTCAAAATAAAAACACTGCGTGACCGTCGGCGTTCGCGTGACTTAATTTTTCTTAATAAAATAGCAAACGGGTATGTAAAGTGCAGCGATTTAGTAGAAAGTATTCATTATTCAGTCCCTTCAAAACTTCCTAGACATCCCATCACAAGACTGCTCCGTATTCCTTTCCGTAAATCCAACCTTGGCCTCAACGCACCTCTACTCCAAATGTTCAAAACTCACAACGGTACTACTCTGTCGAGAAAGTACCGGGAAAAGATCAATAATACACAAAATGTCTGTTATTCATCCAAATTTATTTTATCACCTTCAAAGTATGCTCCTTTAGAAACGATACACTTGCGCCAACGAATAATCCATTCATCAAAACATTTTTTAAACGCTGCTTCCGGAATTGAGTTCAGTTCTCGCCGCGAATTCTCCTCTATGTCTTCTATCGATTGAAAACGGGTGCCACGAAGTGGTAATTTGAGTTTAGGAAAAAGAAAAAAGTCAGCAGGAGCCATATCTGGTGAATATGGTGGTTGCTGGATGGTATTTGTTGAGTGTTTGGTTAAAAATTCGTTCACAATGATAGCCTTGTGCGAAGGCGCATTGTCGTGGTGCAAAATCCAAGAATTTTCTTTCCACAAATCTGGCCTTTTTCGTCGAATTTGCTCTCTTAAATGCCGCATAACGCTCAAATAATATTCTTTATTTACCGTTAGACCTTCCGGTAAGAATTCAGAGTGCACAACACCGCGATAGTCAAAGAAAACAGTCAACATGACTTTGACTTTTGATCGACTTTGGCGTGGTTTTTTCTGTTTCGGTTCAGTTGGAAGGCGCCACTCCGAAGTTTGTTGACTAGTTTGCATGTCAAACTCGTAAACCCACGTCTCGTCACCAGTAACAATGCGTTTCATGAATGTTGGGTCCGAACTGATTCGTTCTAGCATGTCCTCAGCGACTTTCATGCGATTGAGTTTTTGGAGAAAATTCAGATCTTTTGGGACTAGCCGAGCAGCAACATGTTTCATACCCAAATGATTAGTTAAAATGGTAAGGATCGACTCGTGAGATACAGAAAGTTCGGCGGCTATCTCTCTCAGAGTTGAATGGAGATTTTCAGTCACAATTTCCTTCACTTTTGCGATGTTAACTTCAGTTGCAGACGTTGACGGCCTACCAGAGCGAGGCAAATCTTCCATCACATCTCGACCGCTTTTGAACGCTTTAAACCACTCATAAGCACGAGTTTTTGATAAAATCGATTCACCGTAAGCCTTCTGTAACATTATCAGTGACTCCGAACACGAAATTCCATTGGCGATGCAAAATTTAAGATAAACTCTTTGTTCGATATTTTTGTCCATTATGAAATTCGCAATACACACTATATATGATATCACTAAAACCAGCACTGTATTTAATATAAATAACAGATGCAACTCAAACTCCGCGCCAAAATGGAAAACAGTTGTGCCAATCTAACAACTACAAAAAAACAAAAATTTGAATTTGGAACCATAAACAAATCATCAATTCCCGATACTTTTTTGACTGAATGTATATGCAAGACACCAGACACCGATTTACACGGTGTCTCACTCCATAAATTTAGATTAGCAGTCTCGGAGGTACGGGAGAGACAAAGTTACAGTTATTGTAATTATAGTCAATCTTTTATGTACAATTTTTATATTTTTTTGTTTTATCTGTGTTCTGATTTGTATGTTTATGTTTTAATATTTTACTTTAGATACCTACTAATTTTATTTTATTTTTATTTTAGACACTAATAATTTCGTAGTACATAATGGTGTAAGCTGTGTATACTCGTACCTATAATAGGCATGCATACCAGAACTTATATTTTAATACTTGTTTCTAGCATATAGTTGTGTATGTATTGCTGTTGGTATACCAAATAATAAATAATAAAAATAAATAAACATCATCTTGCTAGAACTCTTAGTGTTTTAGTAACAACCACCCTACTAGGTAAACAATCTTTTGAACCCTTGCACCATATGTTACATACTCAGATATTACTTATAAGACTTGGTAAGATTTAAGATGAATCATGGTATAATTCAAATTGTTCAGTTTTAGTTTCTTCTTTTATTTGTAATTAGGATTTTTTTTACTGATCTTATCTACTCCTGGGCAAAGGCTTCACCCATTCCTTCCACTTTCCGCGATGTTACGCCTCTTCCCGCCAATTAACGAGAAAGTCATCCAAGGCGTCCGCGGCGCCATCTCCTCTTCGGACTGCCGCGACCCCGTCAGCTGTCTCAGGGCTCCAGTTTAGTCCAATTGCTGTACCTTACTTAATGCTACTTTATTCTCTTCAGGAGATTCGGGATATGCACAGCATCCATATTTAATGACACCAGTCGTAAATGCAGAAGAAAATTCTCCAGAGGCATATTACACAAAGCTTCACGCTACTGCACGTAATAGCGTTGAAAGGGCTATTGGTCTCCTGAAGGGGCGGTTCCGATGTATTTTGGTGCACAGAGAGCTACACTATCATCCAGACATGGTCGCCAAAATTAGTGGCATGTTGTGTATTACACAACCTACCTATGTAACCGGGCAGGAGTACCAGCACCTGTGCTATCCCCTGAAGACATGCTGAATGAAGCGAGCATGACAATTCAGCATGATATAGGACCGACAGAATTGGAAATGGGAAGAATCGCGCGGACAGACTTAATCAATAGATTATAGCAGTCAAGAGTGGTCTAATTACAATGTGTCTTATTATTAGTGTTCGCTAAATTTGGGTATTGACTATTTGAAATAAATTGTATTGTATTATTAATCATTTGTTTTATTGATGATGATGATTATACAATTAAATAAATACAAAACAATACAAAAAATGGATTAGTCAATAGACATTTCCAAGTTAATGAACTACCAGGGAAGCCAGATGTGTAGCAGTAGTCATTGCCATATTAGCGCTTGATTGCTTCCGCCAAAGCTTTTAAGCCTTCTCCCATAGGCATGTCGATTCACTTTAAAAAAATCGATGTCCGATTCGATTCAAATTGAACATACTAGAATCGATTCTTGTATAAATCGAGCATTAAAAGATCGATTTTCGATTAATCGCGCCAATTTCAAACATGCCTAATTGCTTCATATAGATACAGGACATTATTGATGACCATTTAACGCAAATACAAGTAATTGGATAGAAGTATTATTAAATTAATAAACATAATATCACGCCTATATTCCTTCGAAAGAATAGGTAGAGGTGGGGATCGAACCCAGGATCTTTTGCTCAGCAGTAGTGCTTGCGACCACTAAACTAATGTGGCAGTTTAAATTCCTAGTCTCGCTTAAGCACTCGTAAGTCAGTCATTAAATTAATCTATACTAATATATGTATAATCTATACTAATACATAAAGCTGAAGAGTTTGTTTGTTTGTTTACTTGAATGCGCTAATCTCAGGAACTACTGGTCCGATTAGAAAAATTCTTTCAGTATTAGATAGCCCATTTATTGAGAAAGGCTATAGGCTATATATCATCACGCTATGACAAATAAGAGCGGAACAGTAACGAAAATTGTGACGGAGACGAAGTTGCGTGGGTCGACTAGTTAAATTATAAGTTTATAAAAATAAAATTAAATGTTTTTTAAACGCAAGTAACGCCACCTTGGAAGCGCTCATAAATATTTACTCTATGATGCGTTCAAATTATTGACCAAGTACTACCAGTTGCTTTTGCGTCCGACAACAGCAAAAAAATAAAAAACTAAATACCAGTTGAGGAATATTATCGCTAGTGATTTGAATTGATCGGTCCGATTCGGGAGGTTTATGAATCGATTCATTGAATCGTAGTAGGGTTCAAAATCGATCTGAAAAATCGATTATATAACTCTAAATAATTGATTCTTTGATTAATCGATTTCAAATCGACATGCCTATTCTCCCATAGCTTTAGTAGTCTCCAGCAGCAAATTATCCCTCTCACTGTTGCGTTCCATGAGAGCAATCATTCGGCTATCTAAATCCAAACGCTGCTGCTCTATCTGCAAAACTTTATCAGCCATGCCTATTAAGTTGCTACGTCTTGTTCTTGTGGCTTGCAAAGTCCTGCGACGCGGTCGTCTTGGACCTAAAAAAAAACAAACCAAGTTTCAGCAAGTAAATGGTTTACCGTTATCTTAGGCGTCACCAACCAAACCTACACGTGGTGCTCCCCGCCACTTAACAAACAAGTACGGCAAAGCCACATTTACTTAGAAGCACCGCAACTGATGTAGTTCTTGCACTGAATAAAAAAAATGACTGTCAAAAAACCCGACCGCTGAAAACAACTAAAAAGTTCTAAACAAGTGCCTTGAAGTGTATGTATGCTCCCTAACAGTGCATAACGTAGTAAGTACGCTCCTTTAGAATATAAGTATAATTTTAAGCTAAGTAAGCAGTTTACTCCAATGCGCATTGTAATATATATTCCATATAGTCAGTAATTAAAGTACGTTCAATCGAGCTGTTTGTCTGATTTAAAAGACCATAGAACCTCCAACATTTCATGGCGACCCTGCCATAAAGTCTGCCAAGGGGCAGAGCCAGCAAAGTTTAGTTGCGTGAATTTCAAAATGTGTAACTCCAAAATAGAAAAGGCCGAGGTGTTCTTAAATCAAAATGCGGCTGGTGGAAACAATGACGCCCTACTGAAGGACATCGGAGGACACATGGAGCGGCTGAGCACGATCACTCTTCTGCTATCATATCTTTCCTGGTAATATACTTTTTCCTGAAGTACTACCGAAGCTGCCATCGTCAATGGATACAAGAAGAAATCGGATTCAACGCAATTCAACGCATAAGGTCATCCCTACGTGGACGAGTGGAAGGTACACCTGTTAACTGATTAGTTAAACATCGAAGTCAAGTTAATACTACAAATAACTCAGTGATTTTTATACATTCTCATACCCATTTGTTTTATAACACAAAAACTTAAACGACATAAAATAGTGCACGAAGACTCAGTGAATATGATACCTCGCGGCTAAAACTGCAACGTGTGAAATTCTTGTGTGCCTTTTCGCAATAATTATGTTAACATGATACTTTTGTTTTTTCCATTAGGAAATATGGCCTTATATTAAGTAATATTTTATAATAATTAATATTTTATTAGAAAAATATAATGAGCTGGTAGATATTAGAAAATACTTAATTAAGAAGGGACAGACTAGGTATAAAGGTCAAGTTATTGAGACGAAGTTAGGTGAGGCAAAAAATATTTTTAGTGCATGTGAACAAACACTATTAGTTTTAGAAAAAAGCAAGGATGCGAAATTAGTTGCAACGGCATTGGATATTTTTCAGAAGATTAGGACAAGTTTTGAGGATATAAATAGTTTGTGTACTTTCCCAGAAATAATTTCTGAAAAAATGGAGTTTGACCTTAAAGTGGCGTGTAGTTTGCTTCCAGCAATGGACAGTAGTGAGGGGACAACTAAACGCTTGATAGATTCGATCGAGATGTATGGAGATATGCTGGACGAGAAAGGTTACACACTACTTATTACATTTGTCATTAAAAGCAGATTGTCCGAAAATGCCAAGTTACGCATCACAGGGAAATTATAAGACCATTCAAGACCTAATCAAAGTTATGAGATGCCATCTATTGACCCAAAAATCCTTTACGGCCATACTGGCACGTTTGTTAAATATACAACAGGGTTTAAATAGTATCGACGAGTATGGCACAGAAGTTAAAAAGCTGTTTACTGAACTAACTTTATGTCAGTCAAATGGTAATTCTAACGCATTTGAAGTTTTAAAACCATTGAATTAAAAGCTTGCTATAAAACGGTTTTCAGACGGACTATGCAGTTCAAAATTGGGTACGATCATCTCCGCTAGGACCTACAGCAGCCTGAAGGATGCAGTCCAAGCTACCAAAGATGAAGATACAGCAGGCCAGTCATCGCCAGGTAATGTCTTACATGCATTTAGATATGGACGAGGTTTTAATAATTCAAGACGACAAGACAATTCACCGTCAAATCAATACTAATCGTGGTCAATATAATAACAGTTATAGTCGTGGTCAATATGGTAATTATTATAATCAAAGAAATACATGGCGTGGAAATTTCAGAGGGTATCACGGAAATAGGTATAACAACGGAAATAAGAATAACTATCGTGTATCATCAAATTATAATAGGGGTCAAAGAAGTTCTAGGAGTTCAAGATATTTTAGAAATAATAACCGAAATGTATGTTTAGCGGATCAGAACGAAGACAATAAGCCAATCATAAGTGACAATAAAGATAAAAAGGAATCAGAAAACCAGTTTTTTCGTTCTTAAACATTGCGTTTTATCAAATTTAGGTAATGCAAATGTATGTAGTTTTTTACGTAATAACATTAAATACTTCTGGCTTGTTGATAGAGGCGCTTCCTTGTCAATTATTAAAAGTGAAGCGTTACCAAGAAACGTTATCGTTAGAAAAGATGAAACTTTGATAAATGGAATCGGTGGACAAAAGTATTCTCGAGGTTTAGTGGATTTAAGTTTAGAGTATAACAGTGAAATATTTCAGCATTCGTTTATAATTTTTGAGTCGCCATTAAAAGCAGACTGAATTATAGGGTTAGATTTTCTGAATAAGTATCAAGCAAATATTAACTTAAGTACTAATACTTTAACACTGTGTTATCATGGGAAAGAATATTATTTAAATTTCGTAGATGAACGTATTAGGAGAAGTAATAATCTGATTGTACCAGCTCGTTCTGAGTCGATTCATTTTATACACGTAGATAAAAATGTGAATGATGATGTTACTGTCTGTGGACGTGAGTTAGCGAAGGTTGTATATCTGGAGAATACGATAACCACGGTAAAAAACAACAGGATCCCTATAAAGATTCATAACATTAATGATATAAACTTACCAAGTTTTATTCCTAGTACGCAATCTTTGAGTGATTATAATATTTGTCAATTTAGTAACAATAATATCGACGTTAACAAGAGTTCAAAAACTATTATCACAGGTCAAATTAGATTATTTAAATGACGAAGAGAGAAGGTCTATTGAAGCGATTTGCGCAAAATATTCTGATATTTTTTACATAGCTAGACATAAATTAACTCATCTGCTTAGCCTTTTCCCAACTATATTGGGGTCGGCTTCCAGTTAAACCAGATTCAGCTGAATACCAGTGTTTTACGTGAAGCGGCTGCCTACCAGACCTCCACAACTCATAAACTGGGTAACACGGTACTTCTTGGCAAGACTGGAGTCAGATTTACTGGCTTCTGACAACCCGCAACGACTGCCAAAGATCTACAAAGGACAGCCGAGACCAACGGCTTAACGTGCTTTCCGAGGTACGGAGGAAACTCGTTATGCTAAAATGGGCACCCATCCACAAACCAACCTTGGCAAGGAGATAAATTAACTACTACAAATATTTATGTGCAATCCACTATCGTAAAACAAAATTCAACTCCTGTATAAGTTAAGCCATATAGGTTACCGCAATCGTTAACACCAGAATTAGCAAAACAGATTAATAAAATGATAGAAGATGATATAATAGAAGAATCCAACAGTGAATAGTCAAGTCCAATATTATTAGTACCCAAAAAGAGTAGAGAAGGAACTGATAAGAAATGGCGATTAGTAGTAGACTACAGAAAATTAAATGAGACGGTTTGTGATGATTAGTTCCCCTTACCAAACAGCTGTATATTTCACTCATCTTGACCTTCAGAAAGGTTATTATCAATTGACCCTAGAGCCTAATAGTCGTAAATTAACTGCTTTTACTACTAATACAGGTCAGTATCAAATGAAACGTTTGCCTATGGGTCTCAAAATAAGTCCAAGCGCATTTAGTCGTATGATGTCAGTAGCAATGTCTGGTTTGACTTACGAAAAATGCTTAGTATATCAAGATGATCTCATTATATTCGGTAGAAATGTACAAATTCACAATCAAAACTTAATAAATATAATGGAAAGGTTAAGAAAAGTCAATTTAAAATTAAATCCTCAGAAATGCGAATTTCTAAGAAAAGAAATTCTTTATCTAGGCCATGTTGTTTCAGACAAAGGTGTTTTATCAGATCCCGAAAAAACAAACGTACTGAAAAATTATCCTATACCCAAAACAGCAGATGAAGTTAAGCGTTTCGAAGCCTTTTGTAGCTATTACCGTAAATTTATAAAAGGTTTTTCAGACATAGCTTTGCCATTAAATAAAATATCTAGGAAACATGAACCTTTTATTTGGACTGATGAATGTAAACATGCCTTTGGGTATCTAAAAAACGCATTAATTTCGTCTACAATATCCAGATTTTATAGAAAACAACGAATTCACAAACAGATGCTTCAGATACTGCAGTTGGTGCCGTGCTGTGCAATAAAGATCTCAGACCAAGAGCGTACGCAAGTAGACCTTTGAATAAAGCGGAAAAGAATTACCCTACAATACAGAAAGAGCTTCTAGCAATAGTTTGGTCAGTAAAATATTTTAGACCGTATTTATATGGTTTATCTTTTTGGCATGAGAGATCCTTCAAGTAGACTTCTTAAATTCCGTTTGACATTAGAAGATTGTAAATTTAAAATTATTTATGTACGCGTTAAAGAAAATGTTGTAGCAGATGCATTGTCTAGAATATATATAAGATTGGACGAACTTAAGAATATTCAAGCGCAAGTGGTTGCTGTGATGACTAGGGCACAAAAGCGAAAGGTTGATGATGAATTAAGTAAAAATAAGGATGACGTAGAGAAGGCGGATCCTAATAAATCTCCTGACTATTGGTTTGGCCAATAGTTAACCGAAAACCCAAGAAAGCCGTGCGACTCGGTCGAAATGATAAATGATTTTATTGAAGGTGGCGAATTAAATAGATTGAGAGACGACGATATGATACCACAAAGCTTTGGGTGTATTTTTAAGGATCCAATGTGAAAACCATACAGATACATGGAGCTATTGGTTACCATATTGGTGTTTCAGTTTTAATAACACAGTTCATTCAGAAACAAATTACACGCCTTACGAACTTGTTTTTGGTAAACTTTGTCAAATACCTAGTAGAATTTCTGAGTCTTTAGAACCATTGTACAATAGTGATAACTATCCAATGCAGTTGAAATATCGCTTACAATTAGCCCATGCCGAGGCAAAAAAGAATTTATTGTCTAATAAATATAAACGCAAGGAATTGTACGACAAATCAGTAAAACCCATAGTATATAAGGAAAATGATTTAATATTGTTAAAAAATGAAACGGGTCGTAAACTAGATGCTATTTTCGAAGGACCCTTTAGAGTAAAAGAAGATTTAGGTTGTAATGTTAGGATACATAGGAATAATAAGATAGATTTAGTTCATAAGAATAGGACAAGACCGTACTTCCAATAAAAAATAGATGTAGTATTTTTTTTTTGGTATAGTGCATAAAAAATTAAGACAATTGTTAACTTAAATATTTAGAAGTTTAGATATAAAGATAAGAGAAAACAAATAATAGTTACATTCATTGCAATGTTGTAAGAATATATTATGATCATTATTGTAGTTGTTGAGTAGACAAGTATAATGTAATGTTATAAGAAGAGTTAGTTAGTACTTATTTAGATTAAAAAAAAACTCATTTTATTCGTTTTTTTTGTTTATTTCCCTCGCCCAAAGAGGTGAAGTGTATGTATGCTCCCTAACAGTGCATAAGGTAGTAAGTACGCTCCTTTAGAATATAAGTATAATTTTAAGCTAAGTAAGCAGTTTACTCCAATGCGCATTGTAATAATATATTCCATATAGTCAGTAATTAAAGTACGTTCAATCGAGCTGTTTGTCTGATTTAAAAGACCATAGAACCCCCAACATTTCACGCCTTTCAAGCAGTCTGATATAATAGGTGGCATCAGATCAGTGATTGAACTGCACCAGACTGCTTGAAATGAGACTAATTTAATTTTTTTATTTCCTACATTTTAGTGAGTTAAATTTTTGGAATAGTCTCCTTGAGCCATTTATCTTAATACCCCACTCAATAGGTTTTGAAAATTAAAAATTTTTTAAAGTCACAATATGGCGCCGAAAATCGGACATTTTGTATTTTTGTTTATTTTGATGTACCCGCTGTCACTTTTAAGACCACATAAAAATACGACAAGCCGTTTAGGCTCCAGGGTGTGCCAAAGAACAAAACATACATACACTCGAAAAACATAACCCTTCTTCTTTCGCAGTCGGGTAATAAGGTACACAAAAGAAAGCAGCCTGCACATGGTGCACCCTGCTAATTAGCAAACTCTTGCAGCCGCTTTACATCAGTCGAACCTCTACTTGTTTCCATTGTATGTTGCGTTAATTACGTAGACTGTCGTTGATGATTGTGAGCTCTGTTGTTTCCAGATAGCAGTCCATGGGTATGGTGACAAGGTAACTTCCTTGTAGAACATTAAAGTCTTTTCTGCCGCAGGCTAACTGTACTTTGGTCGGTTGGGGCAATGATAAGACGTAGTGTTGATCGTCCAGTTTTTCAACTGCTTGTTTGGAGAGTGAAATCTTGGTGAATTGGCAGGTGTCTTCTAGACCTTGGTTGATGATGAGTTCCTGGATACAGTCGGGCTTCGTCCGGATTTGATGGCTTATCTTCTTTTCACAGAGATGGATGCTACTTCGGGCATTCAGCCTCTATGTACACGAATGATTTCTCGTTTGTTGCTATATAGGGAGAGGACGGAATAAGGGCAAGTTGTTTTTTATTAGGCACAATGGATAGTCTGTATAAATCATAAAGGTCTTTAGAGACTATGGGAAAGCTGTATATTATTACTATCCTCTTCTCAATAAAGTAGGAACCTGGTTTTATAAGATTATAATATTCCCGTAATTCTAAGTTTAAGACTTGATCTTGATTGTATATTGATTTTAACTTATCTATCATAGATCTTAGCACTTCTATATCTATCATGGAATGATGAATGCTGGACGCACGTATGAAAGCCATTATATTTTCTAACCTAATTATCTCTAACATTAAATCTTCAACGTTATTGGTTATGATTCCTAGAATTTGGGCAAACTTTGCAAATTTTATTAAGCTGTAATCTGTGTATGCGGTTTTCTGTAGTAGTAGTTCTAACGTTGCATTAACCTTTTCCTGATTTCTTGTTATTTGGTCTAGAATAGTGCCATGTTGGGACATCCATTCTTTACTTAAGCTGATATGATTGTTGAATTCTGAAACTATTTTATTTTCGTTGTTTTGTAAAGTTCTAATAGCCTCGTCATATTTCAAGGCATCTAGATAGTCTAAGTTGCCAGTGACACTTTTTATCACTGACCCAAGGCCATCTACAAGACCTCTTTTGACTCTCACGGGTTCCAGGGATTTTACTTGTTGTAGACCTTACTAAGTTTGTTAGTAAGGTAGTCAATCTGGTATTCGTAAAGCATGTAAGTCTCATTGGTAAGTTTAATTCTGAAAGTCTTTAGTTGCGTCTGTACGGAATTTACTTTATCTTCTATGTCGGTTAATTGTATGTACTGTATGAATGAGTGGTAATGTGTGGTTAGTCTGGTCGGTCCTAATCTGTACGGTAACAATCCTGGTCCATCGGCTAAGCTCTCAAGTCTTATCTCTTGGGGGTGAGTCACTTGGATTGTCAGTAGTAGCAGGATCCTGTAACAATTTGGTTGCTTTAGGAACACGTTTCAGCCGTGCTTTGGCTATCGGACCGCGTTTTTTCGAGGTACATATGTGTATAGGCAGATCGGCGAGTACCGTGTCCTGCGTATAACGTGGTGCAGCCTTCTGGCGACTGGCAAAGGGGTTTTTAATGAAAACTTGTTGCTGAGGGTCATATTCTACTTCGGGCTCGCGATTTTTATTCCTGTTACTATTTAGGGCTGTACGATATGCAAGAGATGAGTCATTAATTATTTCGTAAACCTGTTTCATTTGTTGCCTATGGTTTTGCGCGTATTGTTGTAGGATATGTTCAGTCAGGTCTATGTCGGTTGGGTCTCTAGGGTCGAAATGTCCGGTCATTAAATCAAACGGTCTGCACTTTGTAAAACTATGGATGGAACTGTTATATGCTATGATGGCGTATGGCATAAGGTTAATTATAGGTTCGTCTTTATTTTGCAATTTTAGGATTCTAATGTGTTCCAATAAGGTTGAGTGAAAACGTTCGATGTTGCCATTGTCATTTGGACTATGAGGTAGAATTTTATGGTGGGCGATCTTATCCGCTGCCATGAAAACGCTTTGATCGCGACGCCGATAACGGTAGTCGCTAGCTGAGCTGGGTTCCGTATAAAGGCGCGCCGCCGCGAGCCATATGGCCGGGCTCTCAAAACAATTTTTTGCTGACTTGTTCGTAACATGAGTTACCCCGAGTGATGTTTTTATTCAAGCTTATGAATCACTCTTTTAAGTCGTGTCAAGTGTTTGTTTATATTTTGTTTCTAATTTATTATATGTAACGATAAACATTGACAATAGTAAAAAAAAAAAAAAGAACTTTTAAAGAGGATTATTTAAAAAACCAAATCAATAACATATATATTTTATGACTTTTATTTGTAGAAGAGATCTATCTTAAAATAATAAAATGGAAATAAACAAACCTCACATTTAAAAATATTTATTTTCAAGCGTATGACTAGCACGAAACATTTGCCGACGGTGAATAATTTTTCACTCAAGTTAAATAATTTATTACAATTATACCATAACACGTAAATTAAAAATATTGTTACTATCTGAAAGCTTATTTTACATTGTATCTTATATTGTTAACATTATATTGATAGGTTTATCTAACACACAGAAATATGGGATTGATTGAAGGAATTCCCACTTACGTAGAAACAAACTTTACATTTCATGTTTTTTTTTGTTCAGTGAAGTTTGAGTGAAGAAAATACATCATATGTAACTATGTTCTACAAGAAATGCCCTTTCCAATGATGTATCACACTTGTTATTCAATAGCCATCGAAAAAAAACACAAGTAAAGAAATATCAGAAATCGGGAGAATGGACAAAACAGGTGTGTCATAAAGCCGGGGTTACACGAAGTGCACATCCGGATCTATAAAACTATTATTTTTATGTTGTGTGATAAAAAAAAAACATATTGGGTTCCAATCCCTGTTTGAACGGATAAAAAAACTATGGTTTTATTACCCGACTGCCAAAAAGGAGGGTAATGGTTTTCGACTGTATGGAAGTAATATTTGTTGGTCCCGTCTATACAGATGGACCAATTTTGATAAATGATATGTTGTTAGATTTGTCTCAGTAGCCTGAATGTTGAAAAAAAAAACAAAATGGCGGAATACAGGGGCCTATCGAGATAAGTATCATAATAAAGGGTTTTGAACGACAATGAAAAAAAAAATTGATTCTCCCTCGACAGTCAGGTAAATAAAAAAAAATTGCTATAAAGAGTATCACTGCAGTCCCTGAGAAATATGATACTCTTTATAGCAACCAACTATGCACAGGTTCACGTTGCAAGTTTCGCACTTAAAAACTGTACAGGTGTCGATTTTTTTAAGTGCGCACCACTTGCAACGTGACTTCCTGACATTAGTTTTGCCAGGGTAGTGGTTGGGTGGGATCGGTCGTTCGATTTTTGGCGGGCGAAATCTCTGTACGATTTCGTCCGCCAACATCACCCGAAACTGCCTTTGGGCCATTTTAGTCCCAGTCTTCGGGAACATTACAAAAGCGTTGTGGACGGACACGTTTAGAAGCCGGCGGAAAAGCTTTTTATACCACACTAGATTACGAACCCGTTCTATGGGAAACGCCTGCAAAAGTTGGTCCTTCTTGTCGACGCCTCCCATAGCCAGGTTGTAATCTAGGACTACTTTCGGTTTGTACTTATAGTACCCGTACTTTTCTTTTCCGCCAACCTGTACCTTGTGGTACGTCGAAATAAGCGACACCACATTCGCGTCCTTCCACACCGAAATTGTCATGTCCCGTGTCTGGCTAAATGCCACTTCAGCAGGCCGCATGTTTGCCTTATTTTTATGGCGCAAACTTTCAGGCACGAACTCCCGGTTCAGACGCAGGGTGCCCATTACGTCCGTCTTCTGGGCCTTGAGGGTGCGTGCCAGCAAAGGACTGTTATAGAAGTTGTCCATTACTAGAGTATGACCTCTATTCAGTAATGGACGAACTAACTTTAAAACAGTCCTTGATGTCGCACCCTCAGGCTCAGCCTCGTTCGCGCCGTCCTCGACGTTATGCTGATCTTTCTTTCTAGTATAAATTATCATCTGCCAGAGATATCCCGTTCTGGACTCACAAAGTTCATAGCTCTTAATACCTACCTGAGCAGCTTTAGTTGCTATGAGCTGTGAAAAAGACAGTCTGCCTTTCCACAACATCAAAGACTCATCTATGGCTATTTCCTGCTCAGGTAGGTATAAAGAGCTAAATTTGTTATTTAGGTGGTCAATAATAGGTTGAATTTTTGCCAGTTTAGTCGGGGTACCTCTGGCACACAACATGTTGTCTACAAAATGTAGGCAGCGCTTTATTATTTGGAATCTATTTAGAGGCATAAGGTCCCTAAAGTTGCCCACTTTTAAATAAGGCAAACATGGAGTCCAGTATTCCTGTTCGACAGGGATTGGAACAATGCTTTGCAGCATAATAATGCCAAAAAATGTCCACAACTCTTCTGGCGTTAGAGGTGTCCAGTGCTTGAGGCGCGAAAATTTTGCTAGCGACGGGTTGGCCAGGAGATTTGCTGCATATTTGTTGGTCTCATCGACGATGAGGTTAATGATGTCTTCGTCCCAAATTTTCGAAAAAATTTGGAACGGAGACATCCCCTCAGTGGGGAAAGTTGGGCCCGCTGGTCCAACAAAAGCTTCCCGCACGCCAGTAAATACACGGGGGTCGTGAGACCAATCAAATGTCAGCAAATCCTCCTGACTTGACTCTCGCAGAGCACGATCATCCTGCCTGTCAATGGACCCTAGTACCTCGCGAAGATCGCTGGACAAATCGTCGTCGGCAAGTTCTCCAACGAGCCTCCTGCGAGAGCCTATGTCATCCAGGCTGTCTTCATCCTCGACATCGCTGCCGGGATTCTGACCCGCAGAGCGTTCCCACTGTAGAATTTCTTCCTCCAGGTTCTCTTCGTAAATCGAAGGTTCTGAAATCAATGACAACTATCAGCTGCTAATATTTAACTATTAGCTGCTTTGAACCACCTAGTCAATGATGCAACCAGATTTTCATAAAAATCGAGAAATAAACATAAATAAATACCTGGTCTTGTGGACGACGTCGATGGACCTGGAGAAAAATTTTGCTGTGTGAGACGCTCTGCAGAGAATGATGTGCTCGGCGAGAATCCCACCAACTCGACGCAAGCATCTACAAGACGACTCTCGTCCACCTGTTGCCCTTCTTCTAGGGTAATTACCCCTGTGGACGGGGTAAATACCAATTGATGTTCACTGTGAAATA
Organism: Lacanobia oleracea; assembly: GCA_950371165.1. NCBI lineage: Eukaryota > Metazoa > Arthropoda > Insecta > Lepidoptera > Noctuidae > Lacanobia > Lacanobia oleracea. Next base: position 17,561,261 of record OX493411.1, on the reverse strand, counting down.
ACATTACATTAAGTTGAATTCTTTTGAATGTTTTAAATTCTTTAAGTCAGAAATTAAGTTTTAACTTACCTCAGGGGAGGCGGCGTGGCTGCACCTTCTTCCAGCTCCTCTATTTCAACCCTGGATGGCCCACTTGCGTCCAGTGCTGGATAGAAAATTATTAATACATGTTAGGTTGGACCAGTCAATTAGGGTATTATATACGATATCCGGTATATAATGTACACACCTAACTTCTGCAACTCCCACGGCTGAAGAACATGCGGGGGCGGCACTTCTGGGGTGCCCGGTAGCAAAGGGCACGGCACTCGAACCGGTGACACTTTTCTGGAAATATAAAAATAATTAAAATATTTGTGACTGTGAAGAGCATATTATTTTCAAAAATATTTATCTTGCCTTCGCTTTTTACTAGGAGGAGCATCGGGCAATAAAAATTGCCCGACCTCCTTCCTGTCTCTGAGCTCTTCTAGCCGTGCCTTTTGCTCGGGAGTTAACCGGGCCATGTTCTTTCTGTCTACCGCCCGCACCTTTTTTATTTTTTTTAATTCTTCAGCCATTGTCCTAGAAAAAATAAATCGAATGAAAAAACAACACTATAGTATTGCTTTAAAATAGTGAATAAAATTAAAAAAAAATTACTTACATTGCCGGTCGCGACGGTCCAGCAGCAGCTGACCCGTCGAAAATAACATCCATTGTCCTAGAAGAAAGAAATTTAATGAAAAGAAAGCACTTTTAATATTTCTTTAAAATACTGAATAAACTAAAAAAAAAGTTTACTTACGTCGTCGGCTGCGAAGGTCCCGCATCAGGAAAAGACGCAGGTGACACGTCGACTTCGACTCCATTATCATCAACCAACACCCTTAAAATTAAGTAACAATTTGTGTAAAGGTCTAAAACAATCCAGTAGAGCAAGAAGAAATCCGTAACCAAATATAAGAAATTATAAACATAACAGAAAAAGCACAAACATGGCAAAGTCTAGAGACCGTGAAGCGCCGCGCCCACGTCCACGACCAGAGTTTCCCGCTCCACCACCACGGCCACCACGTCCAGCACCACCACCTCGGCCACCACGTCCACCACCACCACCACGGCCACCACGTCCACCACCACCACCATGGCTACCACCACCACCACCACCACGGCCACCACGTCCACCACCACCACCATGGCTACCACCACCACCACCACGGCTCGCTTTATTCTTAGCTCCTTCCATTTCTAAATTGTTAAAAGCAAAGTAAAACTCGAAAAGTCAATAAAATAAACAAAACAATATCACAACAACAAAAAAATCTCAATAACTCGAAAAATCATGCAATGAAAATCATTCAATAACTTTCTTTGACTAAAAATAAAGTAACAAATAATTTTCACTTTATTTCTTGTAAACTTCAACCGGTTCAAAATTCTCTGTGTGTACCAAGCTTTATGTTTAAATTGGGTGGGCGGCCATTTTTGTTTGTTTACATTCGGACCCACTCGAACAATAATTCTAATCTTAACTTAAAATTAGTAGCTTTTGCGTATTTTTTAACTGAAAACTATAATTGAGTAAATATTCAATACGATAGCAATAACTTTTTACGAAGAACTTGGCTCAAAATTTAATAATTTGTGATAGCATTCTGACAAAATTCTAGTGCTGTTACATGTGACTTGAAAACCATACAGAAATGCAAATATACTTACCCTTAGGTTAAAAACTGGTTGCACACACATAAACTATATTATAATTAACCAATAAATCAGTAATTCTTGCAAAAATACTCACCTCTTATCAAAAAAATCTTGTAACAAACACTAGGTAATCACTTTTGACTTCGTTAATCGCGCGCGAACCAACGACTGACATTTGACATTTTTTTTTTAATAGGAATGAACCACTGTGGTACTATTGTTGTATTTTTAGCATGAAAAAATGTATTAAGATTCTAGTTGAAAAGAGAAAAACTATAAAGAACACTGTCTGATAGAAAGAAATAGATATATTTAGACGAGGTGCCGTAAATGCACAAAAAGTGACATTTGTCACTTTGACTCGAGTAACGGAAAAACCGAAAAAAAGGGACAAAAGTCACTTTATGACAAAGCTCCGGGAAGGCGTACGAATTCTGAGAAAAGTTGGTTCGTAAACTCAGTACCGTTATCGGTGATGATAGTCAAAGGTAGTCCATGATGGGTACAAAAACGTAATAGTGCTTGTATAATGCTAATGGCGGTACCGTCTCGCAGATGATACGCTTGGGCGTACTTCGTGAATACATCTATAAAGGTTACGTATTTTTCATTTTGAACGGTAAAAAGGTCCATGTGAATAATTTCAAGTGGTTTGGTGGCTGGAGGTACTATATTAAATTGGGGTCTTATTGGATTTCTGTCATATTTAGCTTGACCACAGATGGTACACTCGTTAATGAATTTGGTGATTTGTTCTTTCATCTTTGGCCAGTAATATTTTCGTGAGAGGGCTAAATGACATTCGTTTATACCGCGGTGATTCGTTTTACCATTGTGATAATGTCGAATAATGTCTTGTTGTCGGAGGTATTCTTTAACGTTCTCGAGTTCTGTCTTAGCTAATACTAGGTTAAGTGAGGAACTTCTAAATTTGTCTTGTATTATGGGTATTACTGAGTACATGGCTAAAGGTGGATTAATCAAGATAGCTGTTTTGACTTTCGGGTTTACGTATTCCTTGACAGCATTAATAATGTCGCTTTCGAGGTTGGATTCTGAAATTTGGATTGCAATTCGAGTATGATTTTCGAATGGTTTGGTTACTGCTGGTCGGCGTTTTATGTCACCAACTATAGTAAAGTACATTTGTCTATGAAACTTATTGAGAGATTCGTCTGTAATGGGGATTTCTAGAATCGGATGTTCATTACTAGTATGTACGGTTTCGGTCGATGAGTTTGTTGGTGGAGGCGGTGCCTCCGATGGGTTGTTGATCATAGATTCGAGGTCGTTATTACTTTCTGTCAGTGAGTCATTATCAGTTTTTGAGGTATCTACTGGTGGTGTTGAAGCCTCTGTTGGGTTGTTGATCATTGATTGCAGATTCTTTATATTTTCGATCAATGAGTTAATTTCCTCTATTTCTTCATTATGGATTTCTACACGAGAAAGTGCATCAGCATTAGTATTGAATTTTCCTTTTTTGTACACTACAGTAAAGTCATATTCACTTAGTCTGAGTCGCCATCTGGTCAGTCGTGAATTGGGTTCTTTTAAGCTCATCATCCATTGCAAGGGTTTGTGGTCAGTCAGTACTTTAAATTTTCTACCGAAGAGATAAGGTCTAAAATATTTTGTGGCCCAGACTATGGCAAGCAATTCCTTCTCGATGGTACTATAATTTAGCTAACTTTCGTTAAGTGTGCGAGAAGCGTAGCAAACGGGTTTGTCAGAACCTATCGGTCCCTGGGATAACACTGCTCCGATAGCGAAATTTGAAGCATCTGTTGTGAGATTGAACTCTTTTTTGAAATCCGGGTATTGTAGTATGGGGTCATTTGTAAGTAGTGTCTTGCAAGTTTCAAATGCATTGATATATTCTGAACTGAGGGTTATTTTACTGCCCTTCTCTAAGCATTGGGTAAGTGGTTTGGTTATGCGTGCAAAGTCGGGGATAAACTTTCGGTAGCAACCGAGAAGGCCTAGAAATTGTTTGATCTCCTTGGGGGTCTTTGGAATCGGGTATTTTTGAATTGCGGAGATTTTGTCGGGGTTTGGCTTGACGCCGTCTTGACTAATAATATGTCCTAAGTATGCGGTCTCGAGTTTCAGAAATTCGGATTTATCCATTTGGATTTTGAAGTTGGATTCTTTAAGTCTTTGGAAAACTTTTTCCAAGTTATCCATGTGCTCTTGCAGAGAGGTACTATAGACTATTATGTCGTCCAAATAGACAAGACATATGTTATTTTGAAGGCCTCTGAGAACATTGTCCATAACCCTTTGGAAAGTTGATGGAGAATTCTTGAGTCCCATGGGCATTCGAAGGAACTCGAAATGGCCGTGTTCTACATTAAATGCGGTTTTAGAAATGTCTTGGGAGTCCATCTCGACCTGGTAGAATCCACTTGCCAAATCTAAGGTTGTAAAATATTGGCTCTTTCCTAACTTGTCAAAAACGTCATTGATGTTTGGAATGGGGTATTTGTCGTCAATGGTTTTCTCGTTCCATTTCCGAAAGTCTACCACGATACGCCATTTTTGTTTTCCAGAAGCGTCTATCTTTTTAGGCACAACCCAGATGGGTGAGCTCCAGGCTGAGTCGGAGGGCCTAATAATACCTTGATCTAACATTTTGGTAATTTGATTCCTTACTTCTTCGCGGTGGATGAAGGGGTACCGGTAACTTTTAGTATACACGGGGGTTTCGTCTGTGGTTCTTATACGGTGCTTAATTTTATTGGTGAACGTCAAAGGCTCCCCGTCAATGTAAAATATGTCTGTGTATCGAGAACAGAGTGCCAAAAGATTAGCTTTTTCCTCTTCATTGAGGTGATCTGTACGTAGACGTGATAATACATCTTTCGCACGTTTCGATTGCTTGCTTGGTGTGCAATTGACGTTAAAAAGATCAGCACGGGCTGGTTGGTCTAAGGAAAAGATAACGTCATTAGGTGTTGGATTTTCTAACTCTACATACCCACGGCTATTGGTAACGGTTGTAAGACATTCGTGGATAATACAATTGCAAAAAACTTGTTCACTTACTAAAACATCGCCATCCGGGGCATTTATGGGTATTCGAACTAATTTGGAACGTTTGGCGGGGACAATATCCTCGTACAGGTTAACATTGCGTGAATTACATACTTTAATTTGATTCATAGCGGAACGCGTTACTAACTGGAAATCTTTTAAATCTATTTTAGCTTCCCATTTGGATAATAAGTCTAGTCCTATAAGGCCATCGAAGTAATCATGGAAACGGTAAACGAACAATTTTATACTATCGGACTCATTGAATTCATTAAAACACGGCAGTGTTATGGAATAGTCATTTCTGCTAACGCCGTGTACGTTCGTAACTTCGAAAGGGTCGTAGTTAAGAGGATAGTCATAGAAGAACTTTTGTACAGCCTCGGGGCTTATAAATGACTGGTTAGCGCCAGTGTCAATCAAAAATTTTTAAAGGAGGGCAAGAAATTTCTATTTAAGGTAACTGTCTTTGGGTCTGTAAATTAAGGTCTATTTTGGCTCTTTGGATGTCTGTCCCGATTGAAAATTTTGGTCTGGTTTCTGATTTGCACCGCTAGGGCCTGGCTGTGGCTCTGTCTCACCTACTATTGGGTTATCGGAAACTGTAGTCAAATTGAAATCAGTCGTATTGGCGTTGTAGTCAAAGTCGCATACTATGTAGCAATCATTACCGTCCGTGTAGTAGTCATATACTGGTTCATAGTAGTAGTCAGCAGAATAATAGGAGCTATCAGGCAAAGCAAGTTCGTTAAGGTTTAACTCACGCGTTTTAAAATAATTGCTAGGTGGTGGGTTCCCGTTTCTTTGCCAATCGTGCCCTGGCACTATGGGTAATGGTTTCTGAACAAAATGTTGCACTCCGCTCATGGGTTTCGGACCCAAATTTTGTGGTGGGTTGGCCCTTTGTTGTAGTTTGAAAATGTGACTTTGAGGGTGGTAGTTAGGTAATGGTGCACGGAACATTTGTTGGATTCGAGTAGGCATTCGATTTTGAGGCTGGTTGCTATTGAATTTAAAGGCCTGAGGCTGGGGTTGGTACCCACGTTGTCCTACTGGGGCCGGCCAGTTAGGTACTGGGGGTCGTGGAACATTAAAGGCATTAAAGGGCACAGTGGGCATCGAAGGAGATTTATATAGAATTTTTGGTGCGTTCTGAGTAGTTTGAGCCTTTGGGGCATCGTTACGTTGCTGCAGGTATATAATATTTAGTTCTTCCTGCACAAATTCCAAGGCTTTTTCTATGGTTTCCGGACGCATACAACGTATACGTGAGCCTAAAGGTTCCTTAAGTCCTCGTACGAAAGCCTGCATTGTAACTTTCTTATAAAGTGTCCGTTTCGCTTCAATAGTCGTTTGTAAGGTTTCATGTAACGTCACGTAAGTCGTAATCGTACTAAACAAGGTTTGACATTGATCATAAAATACCTGTGGGGTTCTATTACCTTGTGTAGCCAACGAGAGGTCATTGTATAAGGCTGTTTCGTCTCTCTGATCTGAAAAGTTGTTAATAAGAGCTGATCTAATACCTGCCCAAGTTTCAGGAATGCCATTTGAATTGATGGTGGATGCGGCGGGCCCTGTTATCTTGTTTAGGATGCCATTTAAAAGACACAGGTTCCCTAGCTCACTACCTGGCTCGGCGCTTGCATACTGGGATACTATCCGGTCGCAGATGTTAATGAACCTCGTCAGTATATTGGGGTTTCCGTCGAAATCAGGCACAAGGCGTAAGGCTTTGAAAATTACATCGGGATCGTAAGGCATTTTAGGTTCAAATAAATTGCTCAAACTAATATCTAAATCGCTATCTAAATCTCTGTTAATATCTACTAAATGTCGGCGCCCCTGTCGTGATGCAGGTACCTGACAACTTGATCTTTCGTGATGAAAAATCTTGGACATAAAAGTAACTAGGAATAGAGAGGAAGCAACACGAGAAAGATTCTAGTGTACTCACATATATTTCATCTCTGGTTCTTCCCCGTGAATCGATGTCTGGATTCTCCACGCGTCTCCGCAGCTCTGCTGTAGATTCTGGATACTCGTGACGTGACTTGAAAGCCGCCCGGGTGATTCGCGATCGTGGAGACCGATGTGAGATGACTCTAACGCGTTTCGCGAACCGGCCCGCGAGTATCCTACCGAATGCGCCAATTACGTAGACTGCAGACGATGGATCGAAAAAAAACCAAAGTGATTTTAAAACTAATTTAATTAAAAGAAATTATTACAATTAAGTTGATGAAACCTATTCGATGTTAGAATATGGAATGACAAAATAATACTTAAAAATAACTTATTGCTACTGGTGAGTTTCTGCTGCGTCGACGGCTCGTGGCTGAACGGACGTCATCGCTGCAGTTTCTATGCGGTTGGCGTAAACATGTAGGAATGTGCGAAGTCGGCGGTATCCATTAGGGGTCCGTATCTAACACGTTTGTAAATATTACTCTGAGTTGATATAGTAGCAAAGTACAACAACACCTGTAAGCTCAGATAATGAAGGTCTTGTAGTAGGAGGCAAGTGCTGCTCGGTGGTGCTCCTAGCAGGCTCAGCCTGCTGCTGCTGGTTCCGAATAGCCGTCCGTTCCGTCAGATGTTGATTTGTGATGTTCTGGACAAAAACAACAACATGAAATGTTTATAATACAAAAGAAAAGCCAAAGAAATAAATTGAGAAATTTCTTACAATTGTAAAACTTTCATTAGGCCTGGTGGGACTGGTGGTGGTGACAACTTCCGTTTCTGGGCCCAGAAGATTGTTCTAGAAAATATTTTGAAATGTTTTTTTTATGTTGATTTTTAAAGGTCATACTTGTAAAAATATTTTTTTTTTTTTTTACTAAACATAGGCACGCGTTTGACCACTATCTCACCTGATGGTAAGTGATGATAATAATAATGATAAAAACACACCATTAATTCTGATTGAGCTCTATGACCCAAACTGTAGCCCATGTCAGCTGTGTTCGGTTAAATAAGTATAACTATTAATACTTATTACATTACCAATTATGTTAAAAAAGGAAAATATTGATATTTCATACAACAACTAGGTAGATCAACAAGCGCTGATGTGCCTGAACCGCAAATAGACATTAATCAATATCCTGAAATAGAAAAATTTGAATGTAAAAAAATATAACAAAACAAAACAAAACTTAGGAATAAAAAAATATAAGAGTCACTAATGTTGCATTACTCATTTTAATTGAATATGCCAGTTTAAAAAAACTTGACAGCCCATCATCACCTACATTATCTGAAACTCTGAAGCTCCTTCATGCACGGGAGTGTATGTACATACATATATGTCTTTGATCTCAGCTGTTGTTACAATATAGTGACAGTAATTAAGCCAAATCAGTGGCCTCCAGCCGGCTTGAAAACACTGGCCTCTGCCTAGCCACAGTGAGGCAGCACAGTGAAGTAAGCCCGAAGACATTTTCATTGAGATCAGATCTTGACAGTGGAATGAAGAAGAATATTTTTATAACACTAATATTCAAATCACTTACTGGCATATTCGTGCAGGTACTACTGGACTGTTCCGCTGGTGCTAGTATCGAGGGACTATTTTCTTTTGAAGGTTCCTATAAAATCAACTATATACATTATATACCTATACATGAGTAAGTACAAAATGTATGTATACATGACTAAGTACCTGAGTAAAAAAAAACATACATTAAAAGGCTGTATCTGTAAATGTGTGTCACCTGTAGCAAAACCTTCTCCACCCATTAACATTACTATACGCTCTTCTATATTTGAAAGCTCTGGCATGCCAACTTCTGCCATTCCAAAGCCTGTGGTACTTCTAAAATCGGCGAGTGCAGCGGCTTTCTTTCTTACAGCACTTTTTTTGTCAGACCAATACTATAATGGGAAATACAGAAATAATAATTATTTCACACTGCATGATAGGCAGAGGCGCAAAAAGTTTATTTTTGCGCCTCTGCCTATCATGCAGTGTAAGCTTAGTTTATTTTATTGTGCGTAACATATGCACAATAAAATAAACTAAGCAAACTATGTATAAAAGTCAACTGAAATGACCAACTCCTTAATCCATTTTTTTACCGTCTTCACCGTACCTCCACCCATACTATTTTGTGTTAGGGTGATACGATCCCACTCCTTACTAGCTGCTTGTTTGGCGCCTTCCTTCCTTCAGCCAATCTTGGTTTCCTCTCTAAAAATCTATTAGCGTCTCCACTTGGGCCGCAGATGGATGGAAAGTACGCTCGGCACTGAAGTAGAGAATTTACAATTAAATACTAATATATCGATAACATCATCTTCCTGCCCTTATCCCATGTTACTTGGGGTCGGCGCATCACGTTTTATTCTTCCATTCTGTTCTATCAGTCGTCACTCTATCACTAACTCCCTTTTCTTTCATATCGCTCCTCACATAATCCATGCATCTTTTTTTGGCCTTCCTCTCCCTCTCCATCCATCTACATTTATGTTCATAACTCTTCTAGTTATATGCGTTTCATCCATCCTCTTCACACATGACCATACCAAGACAAGCGATTCCCTTTTATCTTTTCCGTCACTGGCGCCACTTTTAAAGTGCCTCTAATGTACTCATTTCTCAAAAATAACAAATAATGGTAGGGAAGCCAAAAACTAAGTGTGTGTCTCACGGTTGCACTAAAAAGGTTCATTTCAGCGATATGTCAGACAGCCTGAGACTGTCTGACGCTGGTTTTCTGATGAACCCTAAGGATGAGTGGCGGTTCATTTGAATCAAAATGATATCAAATTATATGTAAAACTATCATAAAAAAACGTACATGAAAGAATAAACAGATATAATGAATATTGAGCAATTATACTAGAAATAAAAACAAAGTTAAGAAGATATTATAAGAATTTGTATAACAGTGCTTGTGTGTATACGTGTATTAATTATAATAAATACCTAAATAGTTTTCCACCGTTGGAAACAAAATAAACTATTCGGTTAACTATGCTACACACACTACAATAACCTGTTTCTGTGACACTTATATCCGGGCAGGGTGTCTCACTAAGCGATGCAGGCCGCCGAGCGCAACAGACATACCACCGAACATTAAAATTAATCGAAATAACCACGATTGTCTCCCGTATTTTGAAAATAATTGATTTCAAGACTAAAAAGCTAATTGAACATATTATTTAAGAGTGATGTTAAGAGAACTGTTGATAAAAAGTGCAGCGGAGATGGATGAAAGGTAGGTGTATTTTACTACCTTTATATATACCTATGTGTATTTACCTTAAAAGTTTATATGTATTACCAAACTTGTCTTTTCCTTCCAGTTTGTAAAATTACCCATTTCTTAAGATACCTACCAAACCCTGTTAATACAAACAGAAAATCGTCACCTGCTAAATACAAGCTTGCTGTGCGACCTTAACGCGTCGGTTGTACGTCACAGTTGCAAGTAGACCTGCCTTACTCACCCAATGGTCCTCCATTGGGTGAGTAAGGCACACACGCACAAGACTGATAGCCTGACTCCCACAGGTCTCACAACTGCGACGGCACATGGGCGACGTGGATACCACAGCAGGACATAACAGAAGAGGTACGTACAACAGGAGGAAAAATATACCTATCGTGCGCAATGCAGACTACCCACAAACTCATAACATACTCGCACAATATGTTTTAGATAGCAGTGTTTTTTTATATAATGGAAACATTTAGGTTGACCATATCCTGTTTCCGTTATGCATCCATCAAATACTGCCGTAAACGCGTTCTGAACGAATGGACGGTTCCCAAAACCCGCAATGGTGGTGGAATATTATTCCACACCTTAGATGCGGTATCGGAAACTGCCTCTGAAGGCTGCTGTTCTATGCGACTGTGTTGATAGTTGTTGCGCGCAAAGCCTGGCCGCGCACTCTCGTTTACTAGCCATCCAACTAAGTTTATCGTACAAATACCTCGGCTTCTTAATTAAATTTGATGACACCAAAAAGAAGACAGGCCAGGTGTAACTTGCGCCTCGACTTCATCTTAAGGATAGCGTGCGTGTTTAGAAAGGGGGTGACGTGACTTCTAGGGGGAACCGAATAACAGAAACGAGCACAAGCGTTTTGGATTCTCTGTATAAGCCTTTCGGTATGAGCCAGCAAGCGCGGGCGTAACCAGTATCAGCGTAATTTAACTTAGACAAGACTTGGGTTTCGACCAGCTGCTCACGAAGCTTTTCGGACAAGAAGGGCCTCATTTTGTACAGCAACCTCAGGCGAATGAAGCAGTTTTGCATGGAATCAGTAATGTGTTTCTCAAATTTAAGGCTGCCATCAACACATAATCCAAGGTTCCGCGCCTCATCTACCCGCTCAATAGGCTCACCCATAAGAGTCAAACTCAGAGTTGCCGGTAGCCGCTTTAACTGCTGTTTCGTATCAAACAGTATGTCGTGTAGTATGTAAGTATTATGTACTAAAATTTATTCTACAATAAACCGCCATCTGATTAACACTCCTCTTTTTCCTTCAAAAATCCTCAGCAACGCTCCCGACAGTTTTCCGGCAGGGAATTTCACTCCTTAGCTGAACGCTAAGATGTGGTTGTACGTGATGTTCGTATGTTAACTACGCCGTATTAAGTAGTTAACACACATACACTGTGGTAGGTAATTAGCCTAAACTATAAAATAAGCCTATGGTGTCCTTCTTAATGTAAAGGCCTCCGCCAAATCTATCTAGACACAGCTGTCTTGATTCACTTCGATTCAGAATATTTAGAACTTGCAAAGGAGATGGGGCTTGGTTTTGTCACTACATAATATAAAACAAAGTCGCTTCCGCTGTCTGTCTGTCCCTATGTATGCTTAGATCTTTAAAACTACGCAAGGGATTCTGATGCGGGTTTAATAGATAGAGTGGATCTCGAGGATAGTTTTAGTATATAATTTGCACCCGTGCGCAGCCTGGATGGGTCGCTAGTTATTCATAAAAACTTATGATTAAACAGTAACAAGCCCCACCTCCACCACCGTACTACATCACCATACCAACCGTACTCATCTCTTGTGATGTAGGTATAGAAACTGTGAACACACGAGTTTGTCTGTGTGGCTGGCGGACTAAGCATCCCTGCAACTTGAATTACAAATAGAGGTATATTAATTAAATTTGACAAATTCCAAAGTGCTTGAGCAGTTTGGTAACTTTGTACTAGGCTTAGCCCGCGGCTAGGTGTCATTGATGATTGAACACAAGACGGAAGTAGGTATTACCAGTTCGAAACGAATGACAAGCAAGACATAAATGTGACCGCGTACCTTACTTTGCACTTGCTCCTGACGAGCTATATGTTCCCTTGTAAAAAAATATTTTGTTCTTGAATTTGCATTTGTCATTCGATAAGAATTTTATTTAATTTTTTAATTGAAGTTATAGCCATTCCCGCGGCTGCACTCACGTAAACTTTGTATTATTTACCTATATTTTATCAGTTCAGAAACGAGAATTCAAAGTTACATAGTACAAGTATATTTGATCATTGTAGGGAGATATAAGTAGTAAATAATAGTAATAGGTACTGTCTACTGATTTGACACTGGAGCTTGGTGCTCAATAAAACGATGCAAATATTGATGTAAGACAATTATGTAGGTACATACTTTAATTCTGACTTTCTTGTGGATGAACACTTCTATTCAACTTGACAAAAAAGATTTAATTCTAGGAATGATCGTAGATAGAGTTAGATAAGTAAGGCGATTAGATAAATTACGTACATTTCTATAATAGGAGGTGGAATTATTACTTACCTAAATTAAGTTGGATGCTTCTGAGAAATGAGCGAGCTTATCTGTCGCAGAAGCGTCCGTGTTTTATATGTTGTTGAGGACACAACCGCATGAGGTGCAAACAAGTACGTTTAACCTGTAAGCAGTTGCGTAAATTGAATAGCTTCTATCACCAATTACAATAACATTGTCAGAGTCAATAAACATTGCAAGCTGTGAATATTGCTTGTTTGTCAAAACAGCCTGCCTTATAGTAGCTGGAAGTAGTTCTACCGTAGGTGCCCGTCCGAGGAATGACGCTCTGAAGTAGTTGTAGTACTTTAACTACTAATTAGTTATTTTCTATCCCTTTCCTTAACTAGAAAGGAAAGAGCTAGAGTGTATTTTCGGGCAAGGTGAGGAAAGATCTGGTTTGCTCTAACCCTTAGACTAGACGTACTTTCAAGAACTGATTTTATTTATTCACAGGACCTTACTCATAACGAATATCATCAAACTACTTCTACCACTTTGGTCGAAAGGTCGAAGTGGGAGTGTGTGGTCAGACTCTTAGTGACTAAAACCTACCCGTGTTCGTTCAAATACCCCTTGCGTTGCAGGGCCTTGAATTGTAACATTACTTAAGATATAGTTTAATAAGCGAAACTAAATTACTCAGACACAAAACATCAATGTACTCGAATTGCTTAAATGCTTATGGAATTAGGTTGGTGAGGTTAAACTGTGACCTGTTCGTGTAACAATCAGTGCTTGAATGTGGTATGTGGAAGTGTAAAGAGCATCCAAGTTTGTAGCGGAAGGGGATACGTGACGATGATCGCTGTGGTTGTACCAGTTTAGATATTTAAACGATTGCTCGCACAGTCTTGTAGATGTGCTAGTCTGAACAGGTTCCTGGATGTAACCTTAATTCTTTAATGTCTACCACAGCAACTTATAATATCATTAACTGTAAAGAAAAGTTCGCGAACAAAAGCGACCTTACTCAACATTGAGTTTCCTCCAGCAAACGCTTGAGTGATGGAGAGAGATGACAATAGGGGGTGGATCCAGTGTATCATTGTGGATCATTTGATAATTATTATTGTTTGTATAAAGTAATAACGAGTATCCGGGCGGCAACAGTGGAAGCTTATCTTGGCCGTTTGATAGCCAGCTCTTGTTAGTACAGTCTGTACCATTATATTACAAAAAAACAAGTTATCTATGTTCTGCAAATATGTTGTGCTGTAAAGGTCAGTGACTTTTGATAACCGGAAAGTTTTGTCAGTTTAAATATATTATGTACAGCAACAGCGGTACCTACCTACAGTTTTAGGCATGAGAAGAGAAAGATCGACACGCATGCGACTAAAGGGGGTGATCCATTGGCGAGTAAGACCGCTGGTACGCTAAAGAGCCGGCGGCGGCGAGCCTGAGGTATAGGCCGCCAAATTAAAAAAAAAACTGGCCGAGTGCGAGTCGGACTTGCGTGCTAAGAGTTCCGAAACCAGTTATTTTTACACTACAGACTTCATAAAGGTTTTTCTGTAATCTATAGCTATAGAACTATTATCTATCCCCTTATCTATATAGAGATAAGGGGGGAAATTGGTCATTTTTGGTCTAATTTCTTGAATAACTTTAAAACTATTTATATTTTAAAATTACGAAAAAACATATAATTAAAACCTTCACCGTGAGCCCTTTTATTTGAAATATCACGCAATACGTAAAGCGTCCGTGTTTGGGTCGCAGAAGTTCATTATAGGTACCTAATTTCAACAGAATTGGTTTAGTAGATCCGGAGAAAACTGACTGTGACAGATGGACAGACAGATAGACAGACGGGCAGACTGACACCTGAGTGATCCTATAAGGGTTCCGTTTTTAAGGATGTTCGGAACCCTAAAAAGTTGAAATCCTTGCGGACCAAGTCGCAGAAGCTGTGTGGCATTATTATAACAATCTCATATGATTATCACCTCTCAACCGTAAAATGATGCAATCTGGAGTTTTAGTTAAAAATAATGACACGAAGTTTTTACTTGATAAAAAATTATTTATAAGTAAACAGTTTAGTCGATAAGGTAGCGGCCGGTTCTCAATCTAATGCTGCGTACTGACTGGTGAATGGTAACGTGCAATGTTACGAGAAAGAAGCATTTCAGCAAGCATTTCCCATCCTTAAGAAAAGATGAAGAACTAATCAAAATGAAAAGAGAAATCATTTCAGTAGTCATTGCCAGCTAAGTATTACTTAATTCTCCTTGCTTGTTCGCGACTCGCAGAACTGTCGCGAATGATCATCCAAATCACACTACGCACACTCAGTGTATGTCGATAAAACCGACAATCAGCGGATACCGACGAGCGCGTTACGAATGCACGCTAATTTGCATCGCATGTTGTGTTTCATAATTATATTGTATACCGGGCTTGACAAACACGCGCGCAATGAGACCAGACTATGAGAATTTATTATAAATTATGTACATTACATGATACATTGCACCACTAGGTACTGTGGACGACATGTTCTATCATTTCATGTACGTTGCGTAATTCTACACGCAGCTTAATAGTCACAGTTTCAGAGCTGGCAAACACACTAAGAGTTACTTATCAGGATGTCGTATCAGTGGACCTCTAAGGTTATCAACATGCTAGCAATTCTGTATATAAATCACGTTCCCGAAAAAAATTCGCATTTCTCAAGAAGTGATCGTGTCATTTCAATCTGCCGGAAAAGCAAAGTCAGGTGAACAAGATGAATATAACTCGTGTGCTGTCGTTATTACCGCTGTTCATAGTGTTGGCGCACACTTTCTCCTGGGGTATGTACTGCAGTCCTGTAATAATTATTTATTTCTTGGTTTTTGTTTTTAAATTAACAGAAACGCTAACCAAGCGTGAAGATGTTAACACCTTCATAAAGGAATATTATGAAATCAATTAGGAGTCCGTCCGGCCGGATCGCTTGTATAGCACCGTAGCACCGAGGGGTACCACGCACGGTGCTACTATTCAGGATCCAAATAAAACACTTGTACTCCAGGCAAACTACGCTGAAAATTAGGCTGACTAGTAACTTACCACGCAATAATTCTCAACTCTGATTTTTAGCTGTTAACTTGTGGAGTATAGGCATGTTAGAATATAGGTAGGTATTCTAGAACAAAAACATCTAATATCAATAATAATTCGATGTGATATAATATTAACTGGCATATTTATATGGAGCGCCTGTAGAAGAGATCAAGTTTTACGAGTAGGTAAATAAATTAAACATAATCCAAGCAACGACCCTATTTTATTAAAGAATGTAATTTATACTTAATAAATATCTACTTCATTCACTTAATAGAATTAAATTAATAATTTTAATTCGCTGACCAACATAATTGAACATTATCTACTATCGCAAGTTACATATGTATTTTAGTTTTTTTGTTATGGCAGTTCTGAAATTGTGTATCATTTTAATTAATAGGCCGACTTAATTATAATTACATAAATTTTTCATGTATTTACTTTTTTATAAATATTCCTCAGGGCGAAAATATTTAGTTCTGACAAAGTAAATTAATTTAACTTATTATTCATATAATGCAAAAAGAAAATTAGAGATAACTTGTAATTTTCCTGATCTTTATTCGAAATAACCGCGGTTTCATTTTTTCATAAAGACCGGTTATGTATTTTTTTATTTTTTTTGATATTATTACAAAAGATATAGATCAAATAAGTACACGATTCAAGAGTTAATTTGACTGGCCTTTATAGGAACTTGTTAAATCTGTATGTCTATACTAATATATAAAGCTGATGAGTTTGTTTGTTTGTTTGCTTGAACGCGCTAATCTCAGGAACTGCTGGTCCGATATGAAAAATTATTTCAGTGTTAGATAGCCCATTAATCGAGAAAGACTATTGGCAATCCATATCATCGCGCTAAGAGTAATAGGAGCGGAGCTGACGAAGTTGCGCAGGTCAACTAGAGATACGATAATCCCGTCTTACTTCAATCGGCACATAACTCACGTGTAAAACTATTTTTTTTTCTAGTATTATTTCTTATATAAAATACAATTTTATTTCTGCCAGAGGCTTCTAAAGTTCCATGGACTAACTTATCTTCCAGTGATATGCAAACAAAGAGGTCGCACTCGACGGAACCAACCGATGTGATTACTTTATGCTTTCACTCTTATTGGAAATGTCGTATGTCTGTTATGTGTTATTATGTTCCGTACTTCAAAAAGGAAAAAACGGAACCCTTATAGGATCACTTTGTTGTCCGTCCGCCTGTCTGTCTGTCTGTCAAGACCCTTTATCTCGGGAACGCGTGGAGATATCGAGTTGAAATTACAACCATATACTCACATCTACAGTCCCTGAAGTTGTGATAAGATCAGCCTTCTAAGTCTACGTAAAAAACGTATGTTTCACACTCTCAAGGGAATCAAAATTTATAGGGTATTAGCTGACCCGCGCAACTTCGTCTGCGTCACATTTTTCCTCACTGCTCCGCTCCTATTGGTCGTAGCGTGATGTTATATAGCCTACTAGCTTTTGCCCGCGATCTCGTACAAGTATATCCCGTTTTTTCCCATCCTCGTAAGAATTGCGGGAAATCCTCTCTTAGTGCTCCCCTACACTCCCCAAGGAAATTACATGACAAACTTCAGCTTTCTACGAGCAGTAGTTTCGGCTGTGCGTTGTCGGTCAGTCATTCAATCAGTCGGTAACGGAAGAATGTTAGTTATTAAGATAGCGTTCTTCGATAAAAAGTATCCAACACTAAAACAAAAGTTCAATTCGAACCAGTAGTTGCTGAGATTAGGGCTTTGGAGGTAGCGGTACAGAGAGTACAGTTCCGCATACCCCCATTGAAAAGGCACGATCCTCCGACGAGGCGGCTGTTATGCCTGGCGGGCTAGTGCCCGATACTTAATATTCGGGTTGCTATACCTATATGTTCAAATCGCACGGTAAACTTTGCTTGCACGATGCAGGATTTTAGTTCCCTGCTAGTTGGATAGATCGCGTTGCGGTTCTTTTTGCTGCGGTGTAGATTTGCTCCGTTGGTTTTTCTTGTGGCGGCCTTGATGCCGCTATATCACTCCCCTCCGGACACTGGAAGTCGATTGTGGATGAGTCGTCCATTTATCTTGAGATGCTTGCTAGGCCAGTGGAAGGTTGGTTCCAGTGAATCGGAACCGGAAGCCGCAGAGTTCGCAATGAGTCGGAACTGTCTGCGGAGCCTCAGTGAGTCGGGTGCTTATCAAAAATTGAGAATTATTTTATGTAGGGTCTTGTTCTATTTTTATGTACTATTACTTCTTTCCTTTATACAGTATGTTTAAATTAGGATTCCAATCTTCTATTACTTCATACGGTCCTATATATAGCGGTTCGAATTTACTTATAGTTTGTTCATACTGTGATTTTTGAAGTCACAAGTTATATAGCAGTTCTATATCTGTTGTTAAATTACTCGGTAAATTGCACTGTTTCTAAAATCCGAGTCCGTATGGAGTTTCTGTATGTATAGTCATATTAAAAGCAGAGCACCAATATGGAAGCCATAAACTCCAATTTTGGGGTTGGTTGTCTGTTTGTATTCGAAGGAATGATAGTAAATTTTTAGGTGTATTTTCTAAGCCTCCTATTGTTGGTGATGTTGATGTAGGTTGGTGTTTTTGTGTTATTTTTAGTATTTTACAAATTTCATTCATTACTAACGAAACGAAGTCAGTACCGCGATCTGATATAATATTTCTCGAAATGCCATAGCGTAGTACAAAATTATTAATGAAAGCCGTCGCAACTGAAATTGTATCCTTATATTTTATAAGTGAATAAGCTACTACTTACTTACTGCTTAGATCACACTGTAGTGTCAGTCATCATCTGCCTAGCCTTTTCCCAACTATTTTGGGGTCGGCTTCTAGTCAAGCCAGATTTAGATGAATACCAGTATTTTACGTGGAGCGACTGCCTACCAGACCTCCACAACCCATTTACTGGGTAACACGGTACTTCCTGGCAAGACTGGAGTCAGATTTACTGGCTTCTGACTATCCGTAATGACTGCTAAATATCTACATTTGACAGCCGGGACCAACGGCTTAACGTGCTTTCTGAAACACGGAGGAAATTCGTTATGTTAAGATAGACCAACCTTGGCAAACGTTGCTTAACCTTGAAGATCGACCCGGGCGACTGTTATTATCTAGCCACGAGCTCCTCATCACACTGTAGTGTGAGTATATACTTATAATTATTACTTATACTTAAGCCTGCAGGAATACGCACGTTCAAATTATGTAAGTACTATCAGAGAAATATTGACCTAGCCAATTTTAAAACAAAATCCTTTGCATAGATGACCAAGACTGATTTTAGAAATTTATTAAAAGAAATGGTTTGGGTTTTTTTTTTGTGGATCTTTACAAATATGTATAATAAAAAAGAGCCTAAAAACCCGTTAGGTTTGCTCACTACGTGTTGATGACGGTTGCTATTGGTCGATGAGAAACAAAGACGCTGCTATACCGGCCGGGCAGTGCAAGCAATAATTACACTTAAGGTGGCCAGGTCAATATTTCCCTGATAGTACATACTAACTCTATTCTCTCCGACACATCTTGCTACTGAGAAGATAAACAATGTCGGGGGCTCTGGGAAGTTGCTCTACATTATTGTGTTTGTAAAGGCAGGACGTACTGATCCGAGTACATTGATGAGCTTTGTATCGCAGAGTAAGATACTTCTTTTCCCGAAAAAATCTCTGACGAATATAGGCCTCGCTGATGAAAATTCGACCAGTTTTTTTTTTCTCAAAGTTGCGGCGATCTTACATGCATGTATGTATGTATGGGTAGAGACATTTCAAGAAACAAAACGTTAGTACACAGTGCCCTGAAAGGTCACGTGTTGTCGAGATATTTTGTGGTACAATCACCATGTGACAATCATGGCTATCATTAATAATTACTTATTATGTGCTCATATATGTATTAGATTAAATTCAAAATAATAGTTCCAAGCTAGCTTTAATCATTAATTGGAAGAAAGTTAAAATCAGAACACGTGCACATAATCACGTGATTAGTTAACTTTTAATAATTTTCCTTGTTCTCACATGGCAACATTACCTCTAAATGTCTCAGCAACGTGACACTTTGGGACACCATGTTAATAATATGTTTTATACTACACCTGCTCGGAAAGTACCTTGATACTTTATCAAATTTACGGTAGAAAGTACGTCATTGCATATCGAACAAATATGCGGCGAGAAAACGCATCTGAGCGGGAGAGAAAAGTGTATGAAAATCCATTTCTTACGTGGTTTTTCTTTTTTAATTTTGGGTAAGACTATGCGCTGGTAACCTAAATATCAAAAGCCAAAAAGTTTTTACAGTGAGTTTTTATCTCCAAGTTCGCAAAATGACACTGGCCACTAGCTGTGTGTTGGATGGTGTCAAACAATTTGAAAAAAGAACATGTGAAAATTGCAGACGCCATTGGCGCCATTTTCAATTTGTGTGTTGTTTGAGGATTCAGTTTTCGTAGAAAAGTAAAATAAAACTATCAAAATGATAAGTAGTGATAGTGATGATGAAGATTTTTTAACTCCGCCGCAGTTGAAGGAAACAGCAAAAATACTGATTGATAACCTTTTACCACAGAAATCAATTAAAAATATAAATTTCAATTAGTAAAGATTTAGTTTTTTATTTTCCTCGTAGGTGTAGTATAAAGCACTATGTATCCACTCGAGAGAAAGTGCGATTCCCGATCTCGGGTGTTTTAAAGCCCTCGCCTACGGCTCGGGCTTCAAACGACACCCTCGACGGTAATCGGTCACTTTCTCCTCTCGGTGAACAATGTACTATTGTATGTTTAATTTTCCTCTACCCATATACAGGTGATTTTTTAAGGCGTGCCTTCATGGCCAAATCCGAAACTATGAGGAATATCGAAAAACATTGAAAGGAGGCTCGAGATGGATGGATAACATTTCACAAACATCCGTATGATGACAGGGATATCAAATAAAATACTGAATTACAAACATATGAATTTATTGACATATTTTCCACTTTGCTAAGGCTTTTGTGGAGTCATTGGAGTACCGCATGTGGTGAGGAGCTCGTGGCTAAATAATAACAGCCGCACTTGAAGGTTAAGCAACGCTTGCCAAGGTTGGTCTGTGGATGGGTGACCATCTTAACATACCGAGTTTCCTGCGTGCCGCGGAAAGCACGTTAAGCCGTTGGTCCCGGTTGTCATTTGTAGATCTTTGGCAGTTGTTACGGATAGTCAGAAGCCAGTAAATCTGACTCCAGTCTTGCCATGAAGTACCATGTTACCCAGTTAATGGGTTGTGGAGGTCTGGTAGACAGCCGCTCCTCGTAAAATACTGGTATTCAGCTAAATCCGGCTTGACTGGAAGCCGACCGCAGATGATGATGATGAGTAGGTTAAGATGGGCGGAATGCACGTGTCAATGTGTTTGCGCTTCAGGGATAGAGGTAGGTCACCCTTCATCAGCGACTTCATGGACCAATATTACATACTCAACTAAAAAGACAAGGAAATTATCAAGAATGAAACCAGCCAACTGCGAGTCGGACGGGCGTGCAAGGGGTTCCTTACCCATCATGTTATTACAATAAACTTCTTGTTGGTTTTCCTGTTATGTTTAAAGAGCTATTAATATCTGCTTTTTTCTAAGAAGCATAGACAAAAATTTTCATAATATTCATAGTGATGCTCAGAGGATAGCCGGTGGTCGTATGCCACCTACCCTAACGGTGTCAGGATGTGTGCACCGTGTCAGGATGTGCTCTGAACACACGTATATCTGCTGTGCTAAAGTTATATAAAACCACTAGTTGACCCGCGTAACTTCGTCTGCGTCACAATTTTTATTACTGCTCCGCTCCTATTGGTCTTAGCGTGATTATATATAACCTATAGCCTTCCTCGATAAATGGGCTATCTAATACTGAAAAAATGTTTTAAATCGGACCAGTAGTTCCTGAGATTAGCGCGTTCAAGCAAACAAACAAACTCTTCAGCTTTATGTATTAGTATAGATATAGATTAACTCCTATTTATTAGAGTTCGAGTGTTTATTAGTAGTAAATGGCTTTATGTCTTCTGGAGGGCGCCGTATTCAATTTAATATGACGTCGCATAGCCAGCGGACGAGCTACACGCTTCCATAAGCCATAACTCATTTGTGCAGTAATGATTAGCAATGTAGAAGTTATGATGGAACAGTTTGACATATGTACATACATACAGGTCCAACCCTCTTTTTGCTTCATTTATGTGGCACAGCACCTCGTCGTCATATTTTTTCTTCAAAAATCATGATTTTGAAGAAAAATAGCGCCATGAAACGGGTCGAGGCGCGTTTGGGACCGGGACCGCGGTCTCGGACTACACCTATATTGTTTTTGAGTAGTACTTAACTCATGTGGTACTTTGTGACCACATGAGAAAGAGGTAAAGTACAGTTAACAAAAAAGTTAATTAATATTTTGATCAACAATTGCATGAATTATATAATAAAAGGTAATATAATTTAAAAAGCACAAGGAGGAACGATCAAAGTCATCCTGGAACTACTTTTGAGTTGTACATTTAAATAATGATAGATTGGAATCACCTTTAAATAATAATAATAATGATATTCAATCATTGTAATGATTATGACCACTGCCATATGTAGGGTTGCCAACTTTTTTTGAGAAAAATAAAGTATCATATTATTTGGACAGGCAAGAGAAAAGTAGGTATTTTAAAATATATTCTGTTTTATTTTTATTTGGAAAAAAACTGGTCAAGTGCGAGTTGGTTCCGAACCAATTTAATTTGTTTAACTTGTTATTTTAACACTACAGACTTCATATAGGTTTTCCTGTAATCTTTAGGCATAAAAATAAATTTTGCAAAAATACTTTATTTCCAATCGGTACAGAATGGAAATAAAGAACTGTGATGCGTATAACGAGTTACTTATCGATACCAGCTGTAAGGTAACAGACACACGATTAAAATGATTATCTATTAATTAGGTACTGAACGAATTGAACTTGCTAACATATCTTCGGAAAATGAAGTTGAATTTACACATTTTGAAGTGGTTCATAAAAGGCCAATATTTTCAGATTAATTAAGTATAAAGATGGGGTTTATTCAAAGCCAGTAAGGCTCATAGAGACCCAAAGAAAATATAAACTAATATTAGGTATAAAGATAAAAACTGTATGTTTGTTTGAGAATTATTTGTTTGTAGACAGACCATAATCTTTAAAATAAAATTGAAACTATTCCGATTGATCGGCTCATCGCACTACTCCAGGTACAAAGAAACAATAAAAAAGGGCTGGCTGGCATAAAGGCTTGCGATCAAAGCCTTTTTAGGGTTCCGAACAGTCGTAAAAAACGGAACCCTTATGGAATCACTCGAGTGTCTGTCTGTCCGTCTGTCTGTCTGTCTGTCTGTCTGTCCGTCCGTCTGTCTGTCTGTCTGTCCGTCTGTCTGTCTGTCTGTCTGTCTGTCTGTCCGTCCGTTTCGCACAGCCAGTTTTCCCCGGATCTACGAAACCGATTCTGTTGAATTTTGTTACACATGTGGTCTTCTGTGACCCAAACACGGACGCGTTACGTAAATAAATATACGAGTATGTTTAGTACTCATTTGTGACATATATATCAAATAAAAGGACTAACTGTGAGGGTTTTATTTATATTTTCATAATTTTAAGATAAATAGTTTTGAAGTTTTAAAGATAACAGGAAAACCTATAAGCCTCCGCTGTTCATCCGTCCGTCCGATCATCCTTCCGTCCGTCCGTCCGATCATCCTTCCGTTCGTCCGTCCGTCAGTCCATCCATCCGTCCGTCTGTCTGTCACCGGGCTGTATCACAAGAATCGTAATTGGTAAACAGTTGAAAAGGACTTTGACCATCCACATGTGGGAGTTAGGCTATGTGCCGCCCAGAATAAACACGTAGTGCATTATGTACCTTGGGCTAGCACTAGCCTGTAAGCGAAAGCTCATCTAAACCTATCTGTGGAGTTTAAGGAAATAAATATTTTTATATTGGTGAAGAATGACATCCACTGGCACGTTTTACTGACTAATGCTGTAGTTATTTAAAGCAACTACTCACTTTATTATAACAATCACTTATTTAATGACTTGTTACATTCGAAATTGATTTACATCTATATCTATCTATACTAATATATAAAGCTGAAGAGTTTGTTAGTTTGTTTACTTGAACGCGCTAATCTCAGGAATAACTGGACCGATTTGAAAAATTCGTTCAGTGTCAGAAAGCCCATTTATCAAGAAAGGCTATAGGCTGTATATCATCACGCTAAGACCAATAGTTTATGTATAAAACAAAGCCGGGTTTGTTACAACACTTATAACTCGAGAACTGCTGGACCGATTTTCATGGTTTTTGATTAGTTGGATTAGTCTCCACCGGTAGAGGTATGGTACGGTAGGTAGGGTAGTAGTAGTAAATGGCGACAGATCACATTAGAGAGAAACACATATAAGTACATAATCTAAATGTGCGCTTGCGAGACAGCATTTACAACTGGGAGGAGTCAGCGCCGTTGGTTGATGGATTTGTCCAAAGAACCGGTTTCGGAGCCGAGCGAGATCCCGTGTGATGGAATCTGATGGATCGATCTTATTATTTAATTAAAAAAAACCTTAGGACCGATTTTTTTAGATATAAATGAATGCAAGTAAACCTAACCTATCCATTCGGAAGTAGGTACTCCCATGAGAAGAATAAAACACTCCCAGAAACAATCACGTCCTTTCACTGCGCGTGTATTTTACAATTGCCGCTGTAACAACAAATAATAAAAATAAATTTAATTAAGAATTAAAGGCATACAAGACACGAGTTTTTTTTTCTGTTTGTGGTACGGAACCCGTCATGTGAGAGTCTGACTCGCACTTGGACGGTGTACACATTCAAGATATTTTCAACTGTTTCCCTATAACGGTTCTTGAGATACAGCTCGTTGACAGACAGACCGACGGTCGGACAGTCGGACGGACAACGGAGGCTTAGTAATAAGTTTAAGTTGGTGACCCTTTGGGTAAATTACGAAATTTAGGTGCCCTTGTAAGAAGTAATTTATAGAAGTAGAGAGACTTTAAGTACTTAGTTTTCGAGACTGTCGGTAATTTCGAAAGTATTCGTATGAGCAGCGTATTATACGAAAGACTAGCGACCCGCCCCGGCTTCGCGCGGGTGCAAATGTTTATTTAGCCCAAACTAACAAAGTGAACATCTAATTACCAGAATCAATAATATTGTGGTTCAGCTGAAATAAAAAGTGCAATAGACAACCGTCAACGACGTCTGCTCTCAGGGGTCTACCAGTTCGGGACATCTCTACCTCCGTTATAATTATTTGGTTGCGCGACTTACTTTAATTTTGAGATATCTCCTAAGATATTCATCCAAATTAAATGGTGTGAAGGGCAACTTTGCTCTAAATTAAACACTCAAGATGAATAATATATTTATTGAAATATGGATTTGTACTATATTAATGAAAACACCTCTGCAAATGAAACAGTATTTTATGTCAAATTAGAATTTCATAAAAATGGTTATTGTAAGTCAAGTATAATAGCTAGACATGTGCTATCGCGGACTTTTTCGTAGATATTGATGTGTTATCTAAAACTGTAGTACATTGTTTTGTTCGATCATGAACAATTTTCGCAGCGCACGCGATGTAAAGAATTTTTTAGAGCATTTTTTTCTGACTTCTTCAGTAATAATCTTCATATATCAGCCAATTTACACAAAACCTTAATAATAAATATATTTAAACCTACCTCAAGAACCACACTATCTATTAAAAAAACCCGCATCAAAATCCGTTTCGTAGTTTTAAAGATCTAAGCCTACATAGGGACAGACAGACAGCGGGAAGCGACTTTGTTTTATACTAGACTAGCGGACGTCACGTGGTTTCGCCCGCGTAGTTCCCGTTCCCGTGGGAACGCGGGGATAAAATATAACCTATGTTACTCCTTGATAATGTAGCTATCCATTGGTGAAAGAATTTTTCAAATCGGTCCAGTAGTTTTTGAGTTTATTAATTATAAACATACACACACAAAGAAAAAGTCAAATTTTTGCTCGTAACAATATTAGTATAGACTAGATTAGATGAAGTGATAGTGAAGACTAATGGGAAGCTCTGCAGCTCTGTTTAGCAAACGGATAAGAAAAATGTTATTTTCGTGTTTCAGACATCGTCCAGGGCGGACAGACACGATTAGAATTCTATTACAACGGAACAGTAACGCACGTTGAAGACATTCCGTCGGCTCATTATATCTTTGCTGTCACGTACGATCCAGTTCACTTCAGGGTGCTGTTTGTCGACGATCACTACACACAGTTCTCCATATACAGCTTTGACCTCACAACGAGAAAGATGCAAACTTTAGTAATGAGACAAATAAGTGTTACATATTACGCTCGTCTCGCCTACGACCCGCTCACACAATTACTATTTTGGACTGAAGGCACGAAAATATACTCGTTGTCATTAAAGTCTGCGTCGTCTAACACAGCAGTTGACGGAAATCTTATAGTTACGTCGGATTACGACTGTAAAGCTATAGCTGTAGACAGCTGTGGAGGGTACGTCGCTAATATAACAATTAACTGTAGTTTTAAGACTCATGTTGATTTTTTTAAATTTTTACAGTTATTTAAAAATTACAGGTATGTTTACTGGACCACACAGTATAAGATAGAGAGGGCTGCGTTTGATGGCTCCGAGAGAGAAGTGTTGATTGACGCTCATGTTGACTGGCGACCGAGTTTGGTTATTGACCAACTATCGGAGAAAATGTACTGGATGGAGACAACTACATATCCTTATCAGTATTCCATTGAAAGTGCCGACTTGAATGGAAAAAACAGAAAAACATTTTATTTCATAGGATCAGATTATCACTCAGCTGCTTTAACCGTATCAAAAGATTTCATTTACTGGAGGAGCGACAATCAAAAAGCCATTATGCAGTTACCAAAGCATCAACAACACGATGTGGCACCAGCTGTTTACTCACAGTCTAGCAGAGACAGATGTTGGTCGTGTCCACTTGCAGCAGCCAACTATACAATTGAGGAACAAACCTTGGGGAACCATTCCTGTGAAGCGCTTAAGAGTCTAATACCGGATGTGGAGGAACGCCGCGGTTCAATATGTCACAACTACTGCTTCCAAGGAAACTGCAGCGTCAGTGCTGAGGGACATCCTAAATGCAGGTAAGTAGATCTTCGATACGGAGCGCGAGTAATACCTGCATTAGTTTGTTCCGTCTGAATAATTTAATAAAAAACGTTTTTACAAAAAATACAACCGACTTCCAAAAACAAAACACTACAAGGTACAAAATAACTTCGGAAGAAAGAAAAGAACTTTAAGGTGTTTTTGGTTATTTTTTCGTTTTTTGACACCGACTTCCGAAATTAAAGTTCTTTTCTTTTTCACTTTTTAGTGGTACCTAGGTACCTGCGTACCCATTAATAGCATACCGGCGCAATGTTATGGTAAGAACTGGTGTAAACACTAAAAAAAACATGCGATTTCAGCAATCCCGATCCCTTTGCTATCATTTATTGGAGAGTTCCGTTGCCTACCTCCGAAGTTCTTCGTCAGATCTTCACCAAATTGAAATGAGACCAGCCCCGGAAAATACTCATTCAAACAAAAAAAATAATCATCCAAATCGGCTGACAATTGGTGAAAGTATCGCTGAACAAACATTTTTCATGGGATCACATCATCAGATCCTGACTTATACTTTCCATCATCAGCTCAGCAACATGAGATGATGATTACCAGGCACAAATATCTGAATTGCGTTAGAAAATTCATGAAAAACATTGTATGTGCCTATAAAATTTGAGGGTTGCCCTCGATTTTCGTGGGATCCCATTATCAGATTCTGACATGGTGACAATGAAACCAATCGAGAAGTATACCCTTTCAAATGAAACAATTTTTTAAAAAATCCGTTTATAAATGACGGAGATATGAGGTAACAAACATAAAAAAAAAAAAATACAATCGAATTGAGAACCTCCTCCTTTTTATGAATTCGGTTAAAAACCCGCAAACTAGTACCTAAGTAGCGTGTTCTGATACTTGTAAAGTTTAATAGCACGCCTATAATGCGTGTGAACTTTATTTACTTCGTGATAAACACTCATGATAACAAAGCAGTGACTAAAACAATCAACCAGTGATTTTATTATACCGACAATTTAAATAAACTGTGAGAACCGACTTGATGAACGCAACGCGTAAGTGACGCGCCATCCGCGGCGCTTACGACGTTCTTCTCGTTGACTTACGAATCGAATGTTCGTTGGCAGGCGTGGGCCTTTATTAGCGTGCGGTTAATTAGTGTGCTCAGGATTATTGAGAATTTAATTTTGTATGATTTTAAAACATAGTCGTACCATATTTACCGATTACGATTTAAATTTTTAATACTTTTTTTTCAAACTCACAATTATTAATTTAATTAAAACAAATACACAAGACCATAACATATTTGAGTATGTTTGAAAAATGTTTTATCGCAAATAACTTAGAATTAGACACTTTTAGTCTGTTTTTTAATCCCGGAGACTAAATTGACAAGTGCAAATGGCAAACTGACGTAGATTACAATAGCATTTAAGTCAGTTTTGACATTTGCACGTGTCAATTTAGTCTCCAAAATTAAAAAATAGACTTTAGGGAATCAATTCAACAAGATGAAATGTTCTCGTGCTCCGTTTTTTATTGTTTTCCGTCTTTTCATTCCTCTGAAATAGAATTAAGACTCACTTGAATACCTACCACACAAAACAACCCCTGAAGAGTTTTGCAGAAGTCTATACCTACTAGTACACCTCATTTTGGCAACTATGATTTTTGTATTCCTATACAGGGTTACTTGTACTTCGACGTTTCGACGTATATCCGTCAGGTGCTGATAAGGGTGGCCAAATTCAATCGTTCTCGAGATATTTGAATTTTAAAGTTTTTTCGATTATTACCCAAAATTTGACATTAAACTTCAAATAAAAAGAAAAATGTGTATGGAATGGGTACTTTTAGAATATGATATTGTGGCTGGCACTCTAATTAAGCTGTGAACATAATTAAAAGTACTAAATTCAACAAAATTGTTAAATTTTTTATTACACTCTTCAAAAAATGTTGTCTCGTTCAAAAAATTACTATGAACTTAATCGTACAAATAACTAAAATAACTTGCCTATTCTGTTAGCTTTCCAAAAAGGTGTGAAAGTTAATTTAAAGATACGCGATCCGTGGCATGGCATGAGTTTGAATCGGCGCAGGGAGAGAAAATTATCTGTTTTTTTAGTGAAGGATCCTCACTAAAACGTTCGATTTTACTGGCGAATGGGGTTTATTCGTAATCGTTCACTATTGTTAATTCTTATTTCTGTTTTGTTATCTTTTATTATTTTGAGATAAAATCTGAATTAAAAAATACTTATTAAAATGAATAAGCATTAGCAATTTCGGATCTTCCATTTTTAATTTAGTTTAATTTAAAGTACTTAAAATGAGTAAGCTTTAGTTTTATGTGGTGATCATTATTAGGGTTCCGTATCTAAGGGTTAACCGACGGAACCTTATTACCGAGCTTCCGCTGTCCGTCCGTCCGTCCATCCATCCACCCGTCCGTCCAGCCGTCTGTCTATCAACGGGCTGTATCTCAAAAACCGTAATTAGGTAGATAGTTAAAATTTGCACAGATCGTAATGCCGCTATTTCAACAAATAATAAAAATTAAGGTTTATGATACGGAATCCTTCATCTGCGAGTCCGACTCGCACTTGGTCGGTTATTAATCTGGGGCCCTAGGACATCACTAAGAATTTCGCTAGTAAAATCGGTTGTTTTAGTGAGGATCCTTAACTAAAATCACAGATGATTTTCTCTCTGTGCGCCGATTCAAACACATACCATGCCACAGATCGCGTATCTTTAAATTAACTTTTACAACTTTTTGGAAAGCTAACAGAATAGGCAAGTTATTTTAGTTATTTGTACGATTAAGTTCATATTAATTTTTTGATCGAGACGTCAGTTTTTGTAGAGTGTAATGAAAATATTGGTATGATATAACTCATAAATCAAATTCAAATTCAAAGCATTTTATTTCAAATAAACCATTCACAGGCACTTTTGAAACGTCAAGGTCGGTCAGTCAAAAACATGGAAGCTATTTGCACGTTCCAAAGCGTAGATCTCTATGGAGAAGAACGTGCAAGAAACTCCACGGACACTCTTTTAAATCATGTTCTGGTTTTACAAAATTTCAAGTTACATATACTTGTTGCTTCTGCATGTGAGGACAATGCAAAGGAAAAAAAAAAGGGCTTATTATAAGAATTTTAAATATAAAGATTAAAATAAGCCAATGGCAGTTAAGAGATGACCAGTCTCAACCGACGGCGCCTGTTCACGAACATGACGCGTGTATCGGCACCCTTCAGCTCAACCATTTCGAAGGGAACCGAATAATCAAACCCACGCGCCGCCATCAGCGAGACATTTGAGTGAGCATGACATGCTCTCAACCACCATGCTCGTTCATGTCCAACAAGTAAAACTATAACTACTCACATAAAATGTAAATGGTTTCATGGTACTCACATTTACAAAATTTGAAAAATATGCTTCTACTTTACACAAAACTATGGTTGTCAATGACCAAATAATGAAAAATAAATTAATAAAGAGAACGATTAAGTTCTTACATCAAAAAGAATAAATAAGTAATTAATATAATAATATAATTTGCATGTATATAAGAATAAATAAACGAAATAATGTAAGAACCTCTAAAAGGAGCGAGCATCTCTTCCAAATATAAAAACATAAAAACCTAAAAAGTGGACCTAAGCAGCTATGACTGTGGAGCAGGACCAGCATTTAGCCAAGCGTTTTTATCGAGGATATAATCTTCCAGTTTATAATACGCTTGACTACATAGTGTGCGTTTTATGCATGCTTTAAATTTTTTCTCATTCAGTTCGAGAATATCAACTGGTATTTTATTATAAAATTTAATACAGTACCCCATAAAAGAAGTGTGTACTTTGGCCAATCTGAATCGGGGTTGATCTAATTTGTTCCTATTTCTAGTATTAAAATTATGCCTGTCACTAATCTTGCTAAAGAGATGAAGATTTTTCCGAACATACATAATATTTTCGTAAATGTATTGACAAGGTACCGTCATGATGTTGATATCCTTAAACAGTTCTCTTAGGGAATCACGCCGACGGAGATTGTAAATGGCTCTGATGGCTCTTTTCTGCAGGATAAATATAGACTCGATGTCTGCAGCACGTCCCCATAATAAGATACCGTAAGACATGATACTATGAAAGTAACTAAAATAGACCAGCCTCGCGGTATCTATATCGGTAAATTGACGGATTTTTCTGACAGCGTATGCTGCTGAACTTATCCGTCCCGCAAGAGATGTTAAATGAGGACCCCATTGTAGCCTTGAGTCAAGCGTAATCCCCAGGAAAACCGTGTTTTCGACGAATTCAAGTTTCTCCTTGTTCAATACTATGTCGCAATCATTTCTTTTAACGTTCGGTAAGGCAAATCTGATGCATTTAGTTTTTTTCCCATTTAATAACAAATTATTAGCAGTAAACCAATTTTGGACCTGCTGTAGGGCGTTATTTACGTCGTCAAGATTTATGGAACGTCTATCTATCTTAAAAATTAAGGACGTATCGTCAGCAAATAATATCATATGAGGTTGATTTTTTAAAAGATGGGGTAGATTGTTAATATATACTAGAAAGAGGAAAGGACCCAAAATAGAGCCTTGTGGTACCCCCATTTTGACTTTTAAACCCCGTGAATTGACACCATTTATTTGAACTTGCTGCTGCATCACTCATCTATACTCTATATCTATACTAATATATAAAGCTGAAGAGTTTGTTTGTTTCTTGTTCTTGAACGCGCTAATCTCAGGAACTACTGGTTCGATTTGAAAAATTCTTCCAGTGTTAGATAGCCCATTTATCGAGAAATGCTATAGGCTATATATCATCACGTTAAGACTAATAGGAGCGAAGCAGAAATGAAAATTGTGACGCAGACGAAGTTGCGCGTGTCAACTAGTCATTTTAATAATTTTGTTGAATTAAGTACCTTTTATTATGATCATGGCTTAACTGAAGTACCCGCTACAATATCACATTCTAATGGTACCTATTCCATATATTTTTTTTCAGTTTTCTTTTTATTTGGAGTTAAATGTCAAATTTTGGGTAAATATCGAAGAAACCTAAAAATTCAAATATCTTGAGAACGATAGAATTATTGATAGGGCTATCAGCACCTGACGAATATACGTCGAATTACAAGTAAGCCTGCAAACCGTTACTTTAAATTAATTAGCTGAACTTAGGAAGGTACAGCTAATTTTGCGTGTTCAATATTAATTTTAGTTACTTTTTAGGGTTCCGAACATCCGTAAAAACGGAACCCTTATTATATCACTCGGGTATCTGTCTGTCTGTCCGTCTGTCACAGCTAGTTTTCTCCGGATCTACTGGACTGATTCTGTTAAAATTTGGTATCCATATGGAATTCTGTGACCCAAACACGGATGTTTTACGTAAATAATTACTTTTTAGTATAGGGGTCACGCACACTAAAACAACGATCGCTATCGTTGTGCTGTGCAAAAGCAATTTATTTCTCATATACGCTAGTGATTGACTAAACCGGAAAGTTATCGAATCTTTAATTGAATTATTGTAAAAAAAACATTTTTTTGGGGTCACTTAAAAAAATAAAATAGAAAAACAACATGTACAGGAAATAATATAATAAAAATGTAGCTAAAAAATATCTTCTTTACTATCTATACTAATATATATAGCTGAAGAGTTTGTTTGTTTGTTTGCTTGAACGCGCTAATCTCAGGAACTACTAGTCCGATATGAAATAATCGTTCAGTGTTAGATAGCCCGAGGAAGGCTACTAGGCTATACAATATAATCACGCCTCAAAGTGAACCGAACATACAGTACTACTTTTTGTAGGAAACCAATTAGGTGGCCCGCCTGTGGCATCAATCCATTCCTTTTTTAAATTCGCATCTTATTTATCATTAAAAGCAACTTATTTATCATTTACATCTATCCTAAACTACTTCTAAACCTCACCATGAGGCAGCGCCCTAATTGCGTAACACACTTTCAATCTAGATCTCAGTCGCGCGCGACACTTCGTAGCGAGCGGATGCTTTACTCTGTTAACGATATGAGTATTTTTTTTACGTATACCCTCAAATTAAAATATAATAAAAATGAGTAAAAAAGCTAATTGGTTACTGTACAAACAAACCCTAGAACAAACATTTTTATATGAAAACATAGTCGCTTTAGATAGTGTTCAGGTAAAATATGATATCTTTGTAAATGGAATTAATTCTGCCGCGGAAAAAAGTATTTCTTTGGTCAAGATATGTACTGACCCTTTGTCTAAATTTAAACCGAAGCCTTATTGGAACGCTGATCTATCGAAAGCAGTTGCTAAGAGAAGGTTAGCGTTATCGAAATTTAGACGGAACCCGACCCCTTGCAATTTAGATATTTTAGAAAAACATACCAATGACGCAAAACTATCTTTAATTCGAGCCAAGTCACAAGGGTGGAGGGATTTTTGTAGCAGTATTAATGAATCAACCTCGGTTTCGGAAGCTTGGAATAGAATGCGATGGATGAAAGGGCATAAAAGATCAAAATTTTATGCTTCAAAGCAACAAATTGAAGATTTATTATGTAGTCTCGCGCCAGATTATGTCGTTCCTCAGATGTCAAGATATGTACTGACCCTTTGTCTAAATTTAAACCGAAGCCTTATTGGAACGCTGATCTATCGAAAGCAGTTGCTAAGAGAAGGTTAGCGTTATCGAAATTTAGACGGAACCCGACCCCTTGCAATTTAGATATTTTAGAAAAACATACCAATGACGCAAAACTATCTTTAATTCGAGCCAAGTCACAAGGGTGGAGGGATTTTTGTAGCAGTATTAATGAATCAACCTCGGTTTCGGAAGCTTGGAATAGAATGCGATGGATGAAAGGGCATAAAAGATCAAAATTTTATGCTTCAAAGCAACAAATTGAAGATTTATTATGTAGTCTCGCGCCAGATTATGTCGTTCCTCAGATGCCAGTAATTGATTCCAATAATACATCCCTAGATACTAAATTTACTACTCAAGAACTTGATAAATGTCTTAAAAAGAAAGATGCTGCACCGGGTGATGATCAAATAACGTTCTCTTTGCTTTATAATCTTCCAAAATCAGCAAAATTGTACCTATTAGAAATATATAATTTGATTCTAGAAACTGGTCATATTCCCATCCAATGGTGAGATATTAAAATAGTACCGATTCCCAAAAATTGTACAGGTTCAGACATCCCCTTAAAGTTAAGACCAATTTCTCTAATTTCTTGTACATGCAAAATATTCCATACTTTATTATGTAAAAGACTAGAATGGTATGTGGAAAAAGAAAAATGTTTATCAGTGAATACTGTTGGATTTAGACGTTCTCAGTCATGTTTGGATTGTTTGACTCGATTAGCTTGCTACATCCAGATGGGTTTCTCCAAGAATTATCCTACGCAGGCGTGCTTTCTAGATATAGAAAATGCGTACAACAATGTGACGGTAGATAGTGTTATCCAAGCCCTTAATGGAATTAACATCGGAAAGAAAATATGCAAATATCTGTGGGAATTCTTGTCAGAACGGCACCTCAAAAGCACATTCGACGGTAATGAAGCTATCTTCGTGGTTAGATGGACCAGCAAAGACATTGGCCAAGGTGACCCATTATCCCCTTTGATTTTTAATATAGTTACTCATCAAATTTGTCACAATATTACTAACGTTATAATATCACAGTATGCCGACGACTTCGTCTTCTATACTAGCTGTAAAAATCTTCCTGATAGTGCTTTAGAAGTACAAAGTGCGATTGGTACAATTATTAAACTATTAGGACAGCTAGGTCTAGAATTATCAGGTAATAAATCGCAAGTCTGCCTGTTTAGTAGAGGGAGAAGGAGACAACAAATCACCCTAAACATTAATGGCTCACTAGTAAGTCAATCTGAATATGTTAAATACCTGGGAGTATGGATGGATAGAAGCCTACGCTGGGGAAAGCACATTAATGAAATATGTGGGAAAACTCAAAGGTTTTTGAGTATACTAAAAGTTTTGGCAGGAACAGCATGGGGTATGCACCCTAAACATCTTCGTAGGCTGTACATAGCCCGAATCCGAAGTAGGGCTGATTATGGAAGTTTTCTTTTCGATAACAGTGCAAAAACACACACAAGTAAATTGGACAAGGTACAAAACCAAGCAATGAGGATAATTGGTGGTTTTATACGAACCACTCCCATCCATGTCATGGAGTGTGAATTGTCTATCCCTAATCTAGCACTAAGAAGAAAATATCTAGCAATTAAATACTGTTTAAAATCGCATTCTTTTGATAATAATTTAATATTAGATCTTTTAAATAGTTTAAGGAGCCACATTTCTAATACTTATTGGCGGAATAAGAAAATACCGTTACTAGTAACGGTATATAACAGTACTAAAGACGAAGTTGTGTCATCTAGTTATCCCTTAGAAATGTTCAGCTTAGATACTTGGGTTTCAAATATAAACGTAGGAGACAGTATTAGAGATACCTTAGATAATATGAAACTATGTAAGAAATCATATGTTAATAACATCCTGAAAAACATAATAATGGAAGAATTACATACTAAATATTTTGGATGGTTAAAACTATATACGGATGGTTCTAAAATAGGAAATGTTCTTGGTGCTGCCTTTTACGATCTGAGCACAATATTAAAGGTTTATTTAAAATTTGTAACAGTAATATATGTATTATGACGGCGGAGCTCGTTGCAATATCGAAGGCTCTTACATATGTATTTACAAAATGCGGAAATCGATAACAATAGGATTGTCATTTTTGTAGACAGCAGAAGT
This sequence comes from Lacanobia oleracea, assembly GCA_950371165.1. Taxonomy (NCBI): domain Eukaryota; kingdom Metazoa; phylum Arthropoda; class Insecta; order Lepidoptera; family Noctuidae; genus Lacanobia; species Lacanobia oleracea. The sequence continues at coordinate 17,525,597 of OX493411.1, read as the reverse complement.
GCTCTGCAGCATATAGTTCGATGCGCCTCTGGCCACAGAGGTGTCTCGATAACATATGCTATATTAAGCCAAATATGGTATTTCACATGCAATAATATTGATGTGATATTGCAATGGGTTCCGTCACATGTGGGTCTACGGGGGAGCGAGGAGGTTGACCAATTAGCAAAGACTTCTGTTGTGGACGGTATTGAGCTGAATATTACTCCGAGCTACTTTGAACTTCTGCCAAAATACAAAATTGAATGCTCTAATAATTTTAAAGAATATTTTAATAAAATGTCATCAGAAAAGGGAATTTGGTACAAGACATTGCAATGTGAACCTCCTCGTATTCCTTGGTTTGCCAATATTAGGCTTAATAGAAAGTTTGTAATAATAGCGCATAGATTACGGTCGGGACACGTTCCACTCAACAAGTTTCGGCACTTAATGGGGAAAAGTGACAGTCCCAACTGTGCACAATGTGATGTGATGGAGGATGTCCATCACTTGTTGGTGGAATGCGTCAGGACCCGAGCTGCTAGAGAGGTGCTGATGAATACCTTTAAAATTAATTTGATAGATGTTGGTTTTGTTCAAAGTATATTATCAGAGCCTGTTTCGAATGCAGCTACTTTACAAAATAGTATATAAGGATTTTAAGTCGGAATAGCGTTAAAAATCTTGTATTAGGTTATGATGGGGCTGGCGTGGTCGTATTGTAACCAAAAGCCCCTAAATTTATAGTAGACATAAAAAAAAAAACAATCTAGATCTGAATGACTTTGAAACATATTGCTTCATGTGTGCGAAAAATTGGTCGGCTCAGCAAAGTAAATAACGTAATGAATGTTTGATTCCTACTGTAAGTTTGTTACGCAATTACCACGCAGCTTTTTATTATAAAGTGAACCCTAGTTATTAAATTATATTTATATGACAAGAAAATGCATAACAAACAATTAACATGAAAATGTTAACTTATCAAAAGCTAAAGTTGATATTATATTATCTGAACCATGCCGATTACTATAACGCATTCGAAGCTTTAACGGAAGTCAAATACAAACACCATAAAAAATATGGCACGGGAATAAGACAAAATATACGATACTTCAAAGCCAAAAACACTCCACCGATTATAAACCTAAGATTTAATTAACTTACTATACGAAAGTTGGTTACACATTTCTGTACTCCACTGTTAAAAATCAAAATACGCAAAAAAACATTATTTCATATCGATCTTCCATCCGGGTTAAAACGGTTGGAAAATAAACTATAATAGCAAAATTTCATTCGAACATTTCGTCAATCGACATGGTTATCGATCGTTAGTGGATCAGTTAGTGCACACGCACACCACTAACTCATCGCAAGGTGCAGCGGCCGTACTACGCGAATCAACCGCTTAATACAGTATCTTTTTGTGATTTTTACATTGCTCGTCTAGTCAGTTAGCTACAAACTTACGTAGTGGTTAAGGAGCAATGTATTTGTTGCAAAAATAATACAGTCGCTGTGATATTTGGAAACAAAAATAACATAGTAATAGCCAGAAGTGTTTTACGATTTGTTGTTTTTGTTGATATTAAAGACAAATTTAAAATACTTGTACTTACATATGATAAGTGATTCCACGATTAACAAAGATTTGGTGTGTACTTCGGTTTTTACAAGAAACCACTGAACAACACGGCATTCTTATAAATTTTCACGATTAAGGTCGAAAGCTCTAGTTCGCGGAGACGGCCATTTGCGTACTAAATGATCAACTTTCGCATGTCGCGCGGACACCGACACGCCCCCTTGCCACTTCTCCTGTTCTATACTAATATATTTAAAGCTGAATAGTTTGTTTGTTGGTTTGTTTACTTGAACGCGCTACTCTCAGAAACTACTGATCCGATTTGAAAAATTCTTTCAGTGTTAGATAGCCAATGTATCGAGGAAGGGTATAAGCTATAATATCATCACGCTAAGACCAATAGGAACGGAGCAGATGAAGTTGCGAGGGTCGAGTAGTAATTGATAAAGTCCAACGAGTGACAACCAGGCAAAGTTGTGTCACTCAAGGTTCCAAAACAGTGCGCAACATTGCCTATTGAGTTATTTTGATGAAATCTAGTCCTTTTAATTAAAATATCAAATAACACAGAAAAACGACAGTATTTTCTTATATTGGTATATTATTCCTTCACGAGAACACTGTTGCTGTGTGTTTGTTACTCCAGCTAGAAAGTAGCTATGATATGGTCACAAGGTCATTTAATATAATGATTTTTAATTAGCCCCCAAAATTAGGTCACATCATTGCCAAAGAACGTTTGAACGCGAGTGTACGGACAACATTTTAGGTTTAATACGTCCAATAAAGAAGGTCATCAATATGTATGAAACCGTCGCTTTTTTCTAGTCATCCGAACTTGGGCGGAACCAGTCATTGTTAACATGTTCGGATTTTACTTTATATCTACTTATTGCAAATCAATCTAAGCTAAATATTTTCCCTATATCCTTTGGACTAAACGCACTAGTTTTTGGTCTACACCTACACATCTTGAGTTGAGCTGGTTTAAAGTCAAAGTTATAACACCGAAGTTTTGAATTTTAGCAATATTATTTAAAAACGCATGCATGTACACTTTTGAAACTTTTTATGGTCATTACAAGCATCAAGGTAGACCGAGTACAGTTTTTGACGAGCTTATGCGTTTTCTCATTTAGGCGCTGCGATAAGATGCACAAATTATTTTTTCGGCGCACATTTTTGCACAAATATAAGCTCTCTACCCATGCACAATATTTCACTCTCGGATCATTCGTTTTGAATTTTCCTGCTGGAACAACGCAACGCATTAATTATACGTACCACTCATATCGCTCTAGGACCTACTTTCTAGCTGGAGTAACGTACACTGTTGCTGTAGCCACAATATGTTTGTGTGTGTGTTATGTTTTTTATGATTTCATTACTTAAATGTATAGTTTTCAGACTTTTCCCTATACTTGTAATATAAGACGGTAACGGAACCCTAAAAATTAAAAATATGTTGCCCTAATAACAAATAGTTCATAAAAAATGGTAGAAACCGAGAAAATAGTAACCAAACCAAATATTGTAAAACGAAATAGGCAAAATTGGGCATGCTTGGCGAAGTTACAGCGTTTCACGGTACTCATTGTTGAGAAGCCTAAATAAATAAAAATAAATAATTATATAAAACATGTTCATCTCAATATAGACTAGTGAAGATAACACGAGGCAATAGACGGTTCTTAATCATGAGAACTTGTTTCCCCTGAACTCAATTAAGGCGCTGTACTCAGTCAAAATAGGCTTCACAAAACAGTTTTTTAGCCAAATGTATACATTTTAGAGCAGCTAAAAAAATATATGTTAATCTTGATCATATTTATGGGTGGACCATTGTGTTCAAAACACGTTTTCGGTAAATTTTCTCGATAAAAAAAATTCATAAAATTACCATTTAAATTGAAATTGTAGCAATTGTAACTGTATTATTTATAAACTAATCTTGATAAAATTAATAACAGTGATGTAATATATAATAATAAAGGGAACTGTTGTTTTTATTTATCGATTGGAATAAGATATTTGTAAGGATTAATGTATTTAATGATAAATAACTCAAACGAGTCGAACGAAACGCCGCGCCATCGCGGCGTCTTTTTGCTTCGTCTATTCACCGCGCCTTAACTGGCTTCTGACTATCCGTAAAGACTGCCAAAGATCTACAAATGATAGCGGAGATCAACGGCTTAACGTGCTTTCCAAAACACGGAGGAAACTCGGTATGTTAAGATGGTCTCCCATCCACAGACCAACCGTGGCAAGCGTTGCTTAACCTTGAAGATCGACCCATGTGGCTGTCATTATCTAGCCACGAGCTCCTCAACATGCTTCCCCTGAACTATTGGCAGTAAATAAAAGTTACCCATGATACCAAGTCTGTGTAGCACAGAAATTATATATTTTTCACATTATACAATCGCAGCGTACTCGTACCGGCCACGTACCTCGTTCGCCTGTTACTACTCGTCACTAATATTTGTTGATTTCCTTGTTCACCGAGTAATGCTGTTTCTTGTCTTCATTATTTCAGTTGCGAAGCTGGTTACTCCGGGGAAAGGTGCGAAGTTAACGCGTGCTATATGTACTGCTTAAACAACGGAGTTTGTTCCGTGAATGAGGCGGGGAAGCCAGTTTGCAAGTAATAATCCAATACTAATAGTTTTCGAGCGTCGGGATACTGTATGTGCAGTCAAGTGGTTTTATACTCTTTGTTACTGTCCTAATGCTGGCAAAGGCTCTGCTCATACAGAAGAGGTGCGAGCATTTATCAGCACGCATGCTCAAAGCGAGTTTACGGTTTCAGACTTGTATTTTCTCAATGTTTCCTTCACAGCAGTATCATACTGCTGTCTAAGATACATTTTTTGAGCATCTAAAACGCAGCACAGTGGACGCACCTCGTTAACTTGTTACAACTAGTTACAAATTTTTGTATTCTCACTGTTTCAGTTGCGATCGCGGATACTCTGGGGAAAGATGCGACGTTTCCATTTGCAAGGATTATTGTTTGCAAGGGAACTGTAGTATCAGTACTGACGGACAACGTACTTGCAGGTATTTGTTGTCCATCCTACCATGTAATTCGTTGCATAGAAAATGAATACTTTACTAAATATCTACCAGCTGGTGCAAGCATTCATCAGCATGCTTTCTCAAAGAGACTTGTTTTAATTTGAAGTTCATGTTCCCTCACGGTGTTTCCTTCACTAATGACAATGTTGTCAAGGTTAAACTTTCGGGGCGTCTAAAACATTGCGCAGTGGACGCACCTCATTTATTGTAACAAATGTAGTTGTTTTAATAATTTATCTTCATTGCTTCAGATGTGATGCCGGCTACTCTGGGGAACGGTGCGAAGTGAACGCGTGCCATAGTTATTGTCTTAACAATGGTGACTGTTCCCTAAATGAAGAAGACGAGCCGGTCTGCCAGTGCACAGCAGGCTATGAGGGTGAACGATGCGGTGTTGCTACCACTCTCACTGACGTCTGTGTCTGTGCTGACAAGTCGATGACGCAACAAATATTACGAAACCTGCACAGCAAAGTGAATCAAGTTATTAGCGAAGAGCTACAATGTATCCTGTAGGTAACTCACTGGGATAAACTTGGTGAGAATGCTGCCAAGATCGAAATCTGCGCGTTCAAGTGCGTGGAAACGTTTTCTTCCTGATACCTAGCCCAATATTCCCCCCCCCCCTCCTGAAATCTATGACTAGCATAAGGTACCACATATTTTAAAAGGGTCACTGTACTCATCACCGTTTTCACCATGGGACCAAACCCGAAATTGCAAAAAAAAATCAGCTGTTCAGTATATTTTGTTGAGTTATATTCCGCGCACAAAAATGTGTGGGACTGTCGATTTTCCAGTCCCATAGTAAAAATTTCATAATGATGAGTACATTGACCCTTGTTAAGGTATTGGGTTTATTCTGATACAAGTTGTGAAGAGTACATAATAATAGATTACTTTTAAAATCATCCATAAACGTTTATTGTAAAACACTAGGACAATCATAAACCCTTGAGCTGTCACTACACTAGCACATCACGTCAATAACGCGATGAAACAGTGGACGAGTGTCACCGTGTGCACCTAGTTATAGTCGTAAGTTTTGTACTGTATAGTTAATTTTCTTAACACTAGATTATAATATTATAGAAATAACATGTTATGTAAGTATGGAGTCTCTAATGAAGTAATCGAAGTGACGATATTAATTACTTCAGTGACTGTCGTTCCTCCGACAATTTCGAATTAGAGTAGAAGAAGTTAAGCATCGTATCCTTGTTTTAGGAATATTTCATGTTAGTTAGTGTTACAAGGCCGCGTTCAACACTCAGGCGCCATCGTTGCCAAAGCTGTTAGCTTCACGTTCTAATTGCATTTCATGTGTTTTGTCGTCAGCTAACAAGGGTTTACAGACACGGTAGGTTAATGATCGATAGCGATGTAGACTATATCATGTAGTATGTAAGCATTATATTTTAAGATTTATTCTAAAATAAACCGCAATCTGAGTAATACTCCTCGTTTTTCTTCAAAAATCCTCAGCAACGCTCCCGACAGTTTTCCGGCAGGGAATTTCACTCCTTAGCTGTACGCTAAGATGTGTTTGTACGTAATGTTCGTACGTTAACTACTACATCGTGCTAAGTAGTTAACATACAACTAATAATATTCTGTCATTAACTGTGGTAAGTATTTTTTTTTTGTAGCCCAAAAAAGAATAAACCTATGGTGTCCAACTTAAAGTAAAGGCCTCCGCCAAATCTATCTAGGCATTGCTTTCTTGGTTTAGAATATTTACAACTTGCAAATGAGATGGGGCTTGGTATTGTTAGAGTGCGTTACCTGACTTCGAAAAGTGTAACCTCGAATAACACGTCCCCGTAAGTTTACTAATATGAAACATTTAACAACGAATGCACGCTACCTCGAAAAATTTAACACCGTAGCCATGCAATTTCGAATAACCCAATCTCTAAATTCTCCAATTCTAATCACTTAACAACGAATGCGCGCTACCACGAAAAACTTAACACCGAAGCCATGCGACCTCGTTTAATCAAACCTAGTAGTAGCCACCAGCGCCCTGTTCTTGTTATGCGTGGGCAAACGAGGTAAGCGTGGTCTAAGTTCAGGCGGCATATAGCTGTATTCCCGAACAACACACTCCAAAGCTGACAAGGTGGACTGTATATTTTTGAGTAAAACTCCGAGCTTGACTGTTCTTAATTTATTTCTGGTTGCCTCAGGACTGGCTTGCTGCTGAATGTTTGCGTGACGAGTGTTGATAGGGGAAGAGACCCGCAACGACTGGTAGATGTCGCTGCGCCTCCGCAAGGGGGCGCGGCAGGCGGTGTCGGGGCGAAGCCCCCTGACCGCAGTGGCCACACCTCGGCCCGCCAATACGGGCCGGTCACTTGATCGGCAACGAAAATGCCATAAAAATGTTGACGTGCGCCTGCCACTATTTTCTTAGCAACAGTCGCACGCCTGTGATTGGGTCGCTGAAGTGTTTTACTACAGGCGCGTCGCGACTGTTTGTCGCTTCTTCACGGCACCTTCGGCGGTCAGTCCCCGCCGAGTGAGACCCCCAATGACCTGGGGGAGGCCCAGCGAGAACGACCAGCGACGAAGTTGTTGACTTTGGTGACGCACCTGCAGCAAGGAGTGAGTGACTCTCGTCGGCACCGGTTCTCAGATCTAGCCGATTGCGGCCCGGACTGCAGAGCCGAGTGTGTGTGTGGGCGGCCGTGTGTTGTTAGTACTGCCGCCCAGTGGGTAAGCACCGAATAAGCCTATATTAACCTAGGAAACATATTTGGTGCGTGAGTTCTAGCGCTTGTCTAGTGGTGAGTGTGTGAATTTCGGAACGCAACCTGCCTATATTAACTTAGCACAGGTCGCGCGCCGGGATGCGAGTTGTGTGTCGAGTGTCACTGTTTGAGTAGGCCGCGTGTAGCGGGAAGCGGCCTACTCGGCATCAGTCCGGTGAGGTGTGGACCAGGTCGCAGGGTAGGCGCATCGCGTCAGGCGGACGCGCGCGCCAGGGCGCAATTTGCTTGACGTGGGGCCAAGCGGATGCGTCGGCGCGCGCGAACATGCCCTTCGCGAGGCGCTGCACAAACTCATCCAGGCCCTCAATCCCGAGGTCCCGCTGGATGACATCATTCCTCACCATGTAAGGGGCATGCACTATGATCCGCTGCGCAAGGTTTTGTTGCGCGCGGAGCTTCGCGCGATTCCCCATACATGTGAGGGCGAACCAAGCGGGGGCGGCGTACGTCAGAATCGGGCGTATGTACGTCTTGTACACACCCAACTTGACGCGCGCCGGCAGCTGGGACGAGAGCACCGGGCGGAGTTGTGCGCGGGCGACCTTCGCCTAGGCAGTGACCCGGCGGACGTGCGGCCCCATCGTGAGCCGACGGTCGATGGTCACACCGAAGTACTTCGCCTGGGGGGACCACTCGACATCTACTCTTTGCAGCTTCAGGGGCGGTGGGAGGCGCGCTGAGCCTGTAGCTATCGCTTGCGTCTTACCCACGTTAACCGACAGTCGCCACTTGGCGAGCCAGGCGGGAAGTTTGTCTAGCGCTGCATCTTAGACGCCGCGTGGCTAGTGTTTAGTGATGTTGCAATGTACGCGGCGTCGTCAGCAAACAGCGCGAGCGTAACGATAGAGGTGGCGGGGGTGTCGTCGGTGTAACGTGAGTACACGCAGCTGCCTTGCAGCACGCCCGCCTTGACGGGGCGGGGGGTGGACAGCGCACCGTCAACCACCACTCGGAAACTCCTGTCAGAAAGGAAAGATTGGACCACTTTGACAATGCGACGGGGCGCGGGGTAGGTGGCTAGTTTGTAGACTAGCTCCTCGTGCCAAACTCAGTCGAAGGCCTTCTCCATGTCGAGGAATACTGCTACCGCGTATTCCTTCTTGTTCATCGTCGACGACACCAGGTGCAGTACCCTCGACAGTTGGAGCGTCGTGCTGTGGTCTGCCGGAAATCCAAATTGTTCGGGTCGTGGCTTGGTGTGCTGCTGGAGATGTTGCAGCAAGAGTGATTCGAACACCTTGGAGATGGTGGGCAGCAGGGTGATGGGCCGATAGCTCGCCGGCTTCAGGATGTTCTTCCCGGCCTTGGGCAAAATGATGACGCGCCCTTCCTTCCATTGTGTGGGGAAGGCCCCGGTGCGCAGTATCCCCGTAAACAGGCGCGCCAAGGCCGCGACCATACGGTGCGGCAGGTGGCGCAGCGCTGTGTTGGTGATACCGTCGGCACCTGGGGCCTTTCATGGCTTCGTGCGTTGTAGGGCGCGTCTAACTGCGCCCGGCGAGAAGAAGATGCCGTCCTCATCGGGAGCTATCGGCGTGGCAAAGTAGTCCCCAAGGTGTTGCTCGACTGCCGTGACATGTGCGTGCTCGGCGGTCGGGTTCGGGCAGAACTGACGCTCCAGGTGGGCGGTGAAGACCTCCGCCCTTTCCTCCGCAACGTATTTGAGCGCCCCGTCGCTATCTTGAAGAGGGCGCACCGGAGCTGGGGTATGTGTAATCTGGCGGCACAGCTGGTGCACGGACGGCCAGTCGCCTACTGCGGCATCAATGCGTTCCTCCCAGCTCGCGGCGGCCTGAGCTCGCAACTCGGCCTTTACCCTCTCCGCGAGACGGTTGAGTGACGCTTTTTGAGTGGGGCAGCGAGTTTGCTGCCACTGCTTGCGCAGGCGCCTCTTCTCGGCGACCATTGCGCGCAGCCTGGACGGTAGGGGCGGCTGTAGCCCTCTCCCCTCCGTAGGCGTGGTGGTAGTCGCCTCTTCTAAGGCGCTTTGCACGCAAGCAGTGACGTCACATGCAAGTAGGTCAACGTCCGCGGCGGTATTGATGGACCGAGTCGGTGTAGTGGCCTCAATCTTTCCTGCGAACTTTATTCAGTCCGTTCGTCGGCGTGGCGCTAATGGCTTCAGTCGGGTCGGCATCCCCGATAAGACGACGAGTACAGGCTGATGGTCGGATTGTAACTCGTCGTCGATCACTTCCTGCGTGATCTGGCAGTTTAGCCCTCGATGGACGACGATGTCTAGCACGTCGGGCATGTGGCGGTCGTTATCCGGGTAATGGGTTGGAGTTTCAGAGCCGGACACCGTCAAGCCGAAGGCTTCGGCCTCGGCGAAGAGTTGTCTCCCCCCGGTATTCGTAGTTTGCGAATTCCACGCTGGGCGCTTACAATTTAAGTCACCGGCGAGGATAGTCGCGTTCTGCGATTGGTACATGAGCGCCCGCAGCTCAGTCGGAATTAATTTCGTTTGGGGCGCCTTGTACCCGGCGTATATATTCAGGTCCTCGCCGGCTACGTGCAGCTGCACACCCAGCGCATACTTGCTCAGCAATAACGGCGGGGGGAGTTCCTGGTGGACAATCCTTCGCCTTACCAGTACTGCCAGCCCTCTTTATGCATTGTTCTGAGCCGAACGTTCGTCTTTCCTGTAAGCAAAATAGCCCGAGAACCTTATCCTGTCTTCAGGTTTCAGGAGCGTCTCGCTTATCAGCGCCACGTCGACGTTTTGATCCCTCAGAAGATGGCGGAGAGGGGCGACCTTGTCCTTGAGGCCACGGGCGTTCCAGTGAATGACCCTCAACGGCCTACTAGACATTGTAGAGGTGAAGTAAGTCGGTCAGGCTGTCGAGGATCACTTGCCCTGCGTCCTGTCCCTGTCTGATGGCCTTCAGCAGGTCCATAAGCAGTCTAATGGCGCAGGCCGTGACGTCCTTCTGGTTGCTAGCGCCGGCATTAGTGCTGGCGCTCTTGCCTTCTTGCTACTTGTTGCTCTGTTTTTGGTAGGCGCTTGGCTTGCGTTTTGCCGGCGCTAGCCAAATCGACCTTTTTCTTGCCTGCGGCCTGCGCCTTTTCCTGGGCAGAGACGGCCTGTGCGGTGGTGGTTTCCGCCTGGGTCGCTGGGGGCTTTGGCTTTCTGCCTTTGCCCGCCCTCTTCTTGCTCTTCTTCCTCCGCTTTGAGGAGGAGGCTCCGTTGCGGTTCGTGGGCCCGTTGGCTGCTGCCATTAACGAGGCGCCGCTTTGTGCCTCACCTTGAGGCCCGTCTACGCTGGATTTGCGACACGGTACTGTGCTAGTAATGGCGACAGACCCCGCCCGCTTGTTCCTAGTCTCCCTTTGGAAGACGGGGCAGCTGCTGTGGCTTGCTGGATTCGCGCCCCCGCAGTTGACGCAAGTGGCGGGCTCCTCTCTCGGGCGCGGGCAATCGCGCGCAGCATGCCCCTCGCCGCATCTGACGCAAGCGAGCGGGCGGCCGGCCCAGTTTGCCGGCTAATGCCCTGAAGTGAGTCGCCCAGTTGGGTAGTTTTTCGACTACCAGCGGAGGGTAGCGGGGCCTCTTCTTGTTGGCCGTTTGGGGGCCTGCGGCCGAGTTATTCGCGGCGGCGCCCGCTACTGGGGCTGCCTGGGACGAAGTAAAATAGGTGACACTTACCCCGTCTTGCTGTTGGGAGGTGAGGCTCGGCGACATGTTGCTCGGGCCCCGCGACAGGCGCTCGCTGGCGTGCGAGCGCGGTGAGCCGAAGCGATGCCGCTTGGCTTCCTCCTCCTCTTCGTCCGATCTCCTGCGTCGGCGCTGGGCTCTGACCTCCTGGTACTCCAGGTCCATTCCCTGGTCTTCCGGTGGGGGAAACGCCGGCGCAGAAGGTGCGTCGTCGAGAGACGCGAGCGACGCGTTTGATCCCGCGCGCGAAGAGTGCGCTGAGAAGCTCGCAAAGCTCGCGGGCAAAAAGCGGGGTGCGGCTGGTGACGCGGTGCACGATTTGGAGTGCGCAGTGGGTACACCGGGTGCACTCACCTGCGCGGGCGCAGCCCCGCGGGGGGACGCCGGCGGCGAATTTTTATTTTTTGTGCGGGTAGGCGCAAAAGTTTGAGTAACGGTAGGCGCAGCGGTTTGCGCGTACAACTTCGCCTGCGTCACCCCGGGGCGCGCAACGGGAGCACGTTGCAGTGCTGAGCGAGCGGCGGCGGCGGACTCGCGAGTCGCGGGCGCTGCGCCGCGATCGGTAGCGGCCGCGCGGTGCGCGGCGGGCGCGGCCGATGTGCGGGTAGGCCGAGCTGCTTTGACGGCGGCGCGGCTGTCCCCGCGGACGATGAGGGCTTGAAGGTGGCTGAGGCTGCGGTGGTGTCTCGATGCTTCGCTGCAGCTGGCGGTGGGTGTAGATGGGCTCCGGCGGCCGCCGAGCCGGTCAGCGCCCTGCTAATATTTGGCAGTGACGCCACCCGGCCCAGCGTCGGGCGGAGCTCGGCAGGTGGTGGGTCTTCTTCCGGGGCGCCATCGCGGCCTGGAGGGCCACGGGCGCCGGTCGACGACATCTTCTTTAAAATTTTCTACTTCCGCGACCGAAGTGAGGGTAGTCACTGGCGGCGCAAAGGTGCTCGGCCCCGCGGCTGTGCGAGCGAACAATGTCCGAGCGCACAGTCGGGGGGTAGTTGGAGAGCGCAGTCCGTGCGGCGCGTGCGAGTAGGCAGTTGGCAATACCAGAAGCGACTACCGGCACGCGGAGACTAGCCGATCCAGAGGCCCGCACAGCAAACCAGCCTTCTTTTATACAAGGCCGGGTTAGCGTGGGCTAACCCAGGTAGAACGGGGCGCAGAGCGCGGCTTGGTTTGCCGTCGGCCAATCGGAGCGCAGCGTGAGCGCTTCGTTTGTTTGCACCCCGGACATGTCTGGACTTGCTCGCGCTCTGTGCCCTCTTACAATAGTAAATTGCATTTTCGTGTCATTCTATTTTTTTTTATGTATTCGGTACAAAATGCATTGTTTCTATGGTATGCTGGCGGACTAAGCATCAATAACCTGAATGACTAATAGAGGTACTCGTATATTAATTAAATTGTCAAATTCCATACTGCACGAGCAGTTCGGTAACTTTGTATTGTACTAGGCTCAGCCCGCGGCTAGGTGTCATTGAACACCTATGACGGGAATAGGTGAGGTGAGTAGGTGCGAGAAGATTGACAAGCAAGATATAAATGTGACCACTTACCTCACTTTGCATATTCCGCTCTCGGCACCCGTCCTCACTGCCCGTATCGCGATCAGCTACGCCGTAGCAGAGCGGTCCTCTAGCGCTACGCCCCTCGTAGCGCACCGACGCGACGTCACTGACGATCGCCCCGCCTCCTCGTAGCAGTGCTACGTGAGTGCTACACTTTGTGCTACGGACCTTGCTATGCGCTCATGGACACATTGCTACGCCATTTAATCGGCTACGAGTGTACAAACAAACCCATGTAGTCGATTCAACGATCGCGTTTTTGGCCCCTAATTCTAGGTTAAATCCACTTTCAGTGGAACTTGAGGGATACCTTACGGTGCCAACGAAACCACGTGGTATGGACCCAAAACATCAGCCTAGCCCCCAGGGCTCGGCTAAGTCGGAAGAGCTTTGGTAAGCGGCCGTGGGGATCTCCTAGTCGCGGCCACTGTCAACTCCCGTTTCCTTTCAGCTGCACCCGGTGACGGTTGGGTGTGTCTACCCCTTCGGCACCGGATCTGTCAAAAGACCTATAGTGCCCCGCTGCACATTAAGATTGGCAGTGGTTTGTGGCTCAACCTAGGTACTCACCTCCCTCTCTACACCCGACAGGGAGGGTACTCATCCCCGCGCTCTCCATCCCGTGGAGTTTGGATTACTGGCCCTTCAAGCTTACACAAAGTTGTGTTGCCGGCGGAGTTTGTTCGGGCATTTCTTCGCGCTTGTGGTAACACTAGGAAACGCTCACGGGAAGGGAGTTTTTGGGGAGTTGTATGCTCGAGAAGCCGCGATTCACGTGACCCCTAGAGGCGTTTTTTTTTATTTATTTATTTCAGAAAAGTAACATAGAAAAAAATACACATATCTTCTGCCAAACTACTGTACAGTTTGTCGGCAGTGTTCTCGTGGATCGGTACAGTTTAACCCAAGTAGGTACTTATCGACTACTTTATACTTACTACTACTACATTACTTTGAACAAAAATACTTATTAATGTAATAAAAAGGGGCATGAGTCAGGTCTTGCCCACCAGGCTGGCAACGCATGCACACAACGCAATGGTCCTAATCGCCACCGCACCCCCCCACTGCGAGATAGCTACGCAGCGCGAGCGAGACGCCGCGACGGCCGCCCGACATCGGCCACACAAGCCAAGAGGCCCACAACAACAACAAGCCGTGCGTGCATGCCAGACTGGCCGGCCCGCGCCTGCCTCATACTCGTAAAGTCATTACATAACTATAGCAGCCAAACAAAGGTAAACAATCTCGATGTTACTCTTTACACAGACAAATTTCAAAGAAATAAATAATCGTTATTTTTGCATTTAAGTACCTACCTACATTGATTTTAGTTGCATTACATTTCTAAACTGAGTGTTAAAATAATAAAGAATAAAGAGCCACATCAAGACTGCTCACAGACTGCTGACAGCATAGGTCTAACTCTAAGGACACAAACCCAAATAGTGCTTACGCAGGACATTCTTTAAGACATTTTTGAAAACTGAAATTCATTTAACAATGTTGGAATTAGCCATCGCTGCGTCCTTTGACCGAAATAATTATTTACGTTAGGGACTACATATCTGTTTCTCTGTGTCGCTTTACGAGTTGGCCGGTTATACACTCTCTTAATCTTGTATATGTTTTTATTGTGGTGTGCTAAGATTATACTTAACTTGACTTTTTTTTGTATAGGTAATATTTTACAAATTTTAAATAACTTTTCGTACTCCTTAATTATATTGTCTTTAGTTGCCTTATTTGCTAGTATTTTTAATAGTCTAATTTGCATTTATTTTATTTTATTTAAATGTACCGAAAACGTTAATTAGTTTCCGCGGACGCGGTTGAGTGCGGACGCATTATTCGTAATTTACCCAAAAAAAATGGTGTGTTAATTCATAGAAAATTGATTCGTATTGTTGTCGTACAACTAATAAACTAAGTACCAAAGTGGAGTGAACTTTTTTCGCTGATTTTATTCGTGAGTGCAATATCGTGCGCGCTAGCAAGGCTAAAGTAAGCTCTTCACCTCCTCGGGAGAAAAAGAAAGGCTGCGCGCGACAAATAATTCTTCCTTGTCGCACTTCTGTGAAACGTGGAGCGCTTGGCATTACACTCATACATCCACGTAATTTTTGATTAATAATATTTCAAAAATAATGGAGAAAAAGTGCGGCGCTTGTAGTTCAACTATAACAGATAACTTCTTTATGGAATGCTCAAATGAAAAATGCATGAAAGCTTATGATTTAAATTGTCTCAAAATTAACCTAGATGCTTTTAAAACATTTACCCTAGCATATAAGAAGAAATGGGTATGTCCAGAGTGTGTTTGCTTAAATCCGAAGCGCGAAATTATAGATACGCCGGTCAGAGGGGATTCCACCAGACTACACACAACCATAACACCGGATATTGTAAACTCCCAACCAGGAACCCGGGTCCAGTTCTCACCTACAATTTCAAGCGACGTGGATTTCGTGTTGCTGGATGAACTTAGGCAGTTTCGATTGGACATTATGGCCCGCTTGGACTCTCAGGCAAATGCGATTACGCTCATGCAAGATCAATATACGCAAATAAAAAAAGATCTTGACAAATTAGTTTTAATTATAATAATAATAATAATTTATTTCAGATTTCTCCATATAAATTGCTAGTAACACAAAAATACTTAAAAACTAGTGTTAGTAAACAAAACAAATGGAGTATGACAAAATATTACAGATTTTGGGAGAATCCGACACCAGAACGCATACAACATGCTATTTTACTGCGTGCAGTCGTATCCAGCGCTCAAGCATCGGACAATCCCACCTGTCCGTCAATACGCTCAAGATGCTGTTGGAACTAGCTCGCACGCGAGTCAGGGTCGAGGTGCAACGTTTACGCATGATTGTCGCAAAACTGTCGACGTCGGCCTCGGCAAACATGCCGAAGGCACTGTAATACCGCGGCAGTCCCATCAGCATCCTAAACGCATTATTGTACTGCACCCGCAGGTCACTGTATGCCCTCTGCAAATAGCCAAGCCACAGGCTGCACGTGTAAAATAATAATAATAACGACGAATAATAATAATGACGGTGATAGAAGAAAAAGTCAACCTACAATTAGCTCGCAATGTCCTATCTCAGACATCATCCAACGTCGTCCCACCACCGGAAGAGGCATCCACAAGCTCTCACTCTACATTTGCTGAAGCCGTTGGTCAAAATAAAACCAAAAAACTTAAAGAAAATAACAATACGCATAATCAACCAACCTCCGAAATCCAAAATGTAAACAAGTGAGGGCCACGAAATCTGCTACTACGGTACTTGAAACACAGGCGAGTTATACTGGCGCCCCAGACGTTATTGAACAGTCGGAGCGGGAAGAAGAAACTGGCTGGACTACTGAACAATATAAAAAACCTAACCGTTTTTCTAAAAATGTGAGTATTGGAAGAAATACGGAAATTAAAGGAATAGTTGCTATGGAAAGAATGAAATATCTACATGTATGGCGCTTGCATCCAGAAACCACACAAGAAGCTATGACTGATTACATAGAAAATCTTTGTGGGCCTGAAGCACCTATGAAAATTGAGAAGATCAAACATAAAACAGCACGAGATTACTCGTCTTTTATTATAGGCGTATCCGAAAAGCACTATACCTTGCTGAATAATGCGGAAGTATGGCCACTAAACGCTGAATTCAATGAATGGATTTGGTTTTGTAAACAACCCAACAGCCCGTTCCATAAGTAATAGTGTAATTTAAATATATTACCAAAATGTTAGGGGTCTTCGAACTAAGCTAGACTACTTCAGAAATAATTTAATGGCACCCGCTTCGGACTTACTCGCTATTACTGAGTCTGGCTGCAGTGAATCCATACAAGACGCGGAAATTGTTCCACCCGGATACAATATATTACGATGTGATCGAGCGGACTGTCGAAAGCAAGGCGGCGCGCTTCTCGTGGCCACACGCCGGTTCGAGCTGCGACAACTACCTATCTTGGACGCGTCGATAGACACTAGGTGTGTTCGAAATGGTTTGTGCAACGGTACATTTTAACGACACACCTTATAAACGTTTTTTGTTTGTGTGTTGTGTTGTCTACATTCCGCCAGGTAGTTTGGAAAATGATTACATGTTGTTATTTAGAATAATAGAAAAATTGTGTGATAGGTATGGAGAAGTAATTGTAATTGGTGATTTTAATTTGTATTCTAGTCCTGCTAATATTAGTAATTATTCCGAATGTTTTTTATCATATTGCGAGTTCACTCAAAGTAACACAGTACCCAACCATTTAGGTCGTCAGTTGGATTTGGTTCTGAGTGCAGGCATTGGCGGAGGAGTGATGGTGGTAGCGGCGGATGAGGCGCTAGTGCCGGTCGACGCGCTCCATCCGCCGCTAGCGGTTAGCGTGCGCCCCGCCTCCGCCCCGCCGATGTCCCCCGCCGTCGCCCGCGTTTCTAGTGCTCATCATATTAGACCACAGTGGGATTGGAATAAGGTAAATAGTTAGATATATACTCTCGCGGACTTTTTTGTAGATAGAGGAGCTCGTGGCTAAATAATAACAGCCGCACGGGTCGATCTTCAAGGTTAAGCAACGCTTGCCTAGGTTGGTCTGTGGATGGGTGACCATCTTAACATACCGAGTTTCCTCCGTGCCTCGGAAAGCACGTTAAGCCGTTGGTCCCGGCTGTCATTTGTAGATCTTTGGCAGTCGTTTCGGATTGTCAGAAGCCAGTAAATCTGACTCCAGTCTTGCCAAAGATGTACCGTGTTACCCAGGTAATAGGTTGTGGAGGTCTGATAGGCAGCCGCTCCACGTAAAGCACTGGTATTCAGCTGAACCCGGTTTGACTGGTAGCCGACCCCAATGTAGTTGGGAAAAGGCTAGGCAGATAAGTGGAATTGGAATAAGGCTGATTTTCAACTGTTATATTCTAGGATTCTTTCCATTGACTGGAGTATGATGTACGGAATGCATGATTTAGAAGAAGTGTTGAACTTCTTTTATGATAATATTAATTGTACTATTAATGGGTGCGTACCCCGGAAAAAGCTTAGTAGTGGAAATTCGCGGTATGTATACCCAGTATGGTATACGAGAGATATAATAACAAATATACAAATTAAAGCCAGACTTTACAAAAAATTCAAAAAAACTAAGTTGGATAATGATTATCACAAATTTGCGGAATGTAGAACTCGTGTAAAAAAGTTAATAGAAACTGCGCATATACAACATAAAAATAAAATTCAGTATCAATTTGTAAAGGATCCGAAATCGTTTTGGCAGTATATACGATCGAAAAGAAAAACACTAAATAAGCAGAGCATCATAAAAGAAGGTCAACATCTATCAGATGATGAGTGTGCTGTGCAGTTCGCTGACTTTTTTGAGTCTGTGTACAGCAAGGAGCCACTCAAACTTGACGCGTGCGCGGCGGCAGCGGAGGTCGGCGCGACCAGTGCACGGGTACACATTGAGACGCTGAGTCTCGCGGAAGTTCAGCAGGCGCTTGGGAGTCTCAAGCCAAAACGTTCGTCTGGCCCAGACGGGATACCAGCGTTTTTGTTCCGAGACTGTGGGAGGGTACTGGCGGAGCCATTACTTCACATTTTTAATGCATGTTTACAACAAGCCACGTTTCCTCAAAGGTGGAAGATCACGCGCGTTGTTCCAGTTCCTAAAGGAAAACCAAGTTCAGATACCTGTAATTATGGACCGGTGGCTGTACTCTCCACGCCTGCTAAAGTACTCGAGTCGGCTATTCAGCGCTCCATTCAGGAACAAATGCGTGCGCGTCTGTCAGATGCGCAACATGGGTTGCGCCTGCGACCTGGATGCAACACTGCTACAAACCTTATTACCTTTATGGTGCAGGTGGTGCCGGCAGTAGACTCGGGGGTACAGGTAGATGCTACGTATTTCAATTTTAAAAAGGCATTCGATACGGTGGATAATGACATCTTGTTAAGGAAGCTTGCGAAAATTGGATGTACACTACCTCTGCTACAGTTCTTCGCTAGCTATATGAAGGATTGCCAGCAATATGTTGACTACAATGGCTGTGTATCTTAACCGTATTACACGAGATCGGGCGTGAGCCAGGGCAGCAATGTAGGGCCTCTCGAGTTTATTGTGATGATAAATGACTTGCCGGAAGTCGTCAGACATGTTACTTGTTTATTGTTTGCGGATGATCTGAAATTGCTGCTCGAGGTTCGGGATCACTCGGATTGTGAACGCCTACAGGAAGACATTAACAGAGTAGTCGAATGGAGCAATGACAATAAAGTGCATTTTAATGTTGCTAAATGTTCGGTGATGTCGTTCACTCGCGCGCGAACTCCCTTGAGTTATCAGTACAAGGTTGAAGATGTGCCGATGCAACGAGTGTCTCTGGTACGAGACTTAGGGGTAGTCTTCTCTCAGGAACTAACCTTCCGTGAGCATATCAATAAGATATGTAAGAAGGCATACAGAAACCTAGGTTTCGTACTCAGGCAGTCTCAAGGATTCACCAACATCACGACACTAAGGGTACTATATGACGCATTAGTCAGAAGTCACCTCGAACATAGCGCATTCATTTGGGCTCCTCATGAGGCGAAATATAGTGTTATGTTGGAACGTATCCAAAATAAGTTCACGAGACACTTGTATTACAAGCTGTATGGGGCATATCCATTATACCCATTAATAATAATAATAATAATAATCTGTGGCTCGGCTGTCAACTGAAACGTCATAATTTTTTTTCTGAATCCGCAATTTTCAATATAATTTATTAAATCATTACCATTAAAATGGCAAATATACTCAGTACAACAAAAAAAAAACCAGGAACAAAACAATAAAATCAAAGAAGACATCAATTACCACTTTTTGGACCGACAACAAAATGTAAAATGCTGACAAGAAGCCGAGCTCAAAATCAAAACGCACGACCAACATCTTCGGGTTCGTCGCTCAGCTCCGCCTCGCAGCCGCCGGGACCTGCGCCATCCGCGAGTCCAAGGATTCTGGTAGCTGCAGTTGCGTCGAGTTCGAGCGACGAATACTTCTCGCCGCCGACGACACCGCCACCTGCGCGTCGGCGCGGACGAGGCCGACCACCGGCTAGCTTAGGACTTCGAGGCCCACCGGCTTCTGACAGGGTCCCCGCTACCGGTGGAAGTGTGCAGCGTATGAAATGGTCGCAATCGATAAACGAGAATGTAATACGCTCATACTTCGGGGCTACAGAGGGAGGAACTAACCTGACTGCGTACCGTGGTCGGATGCTCTCTCTGTTTCAGGTACTTGAGCCAGCTGTCAACGTTTCAGCCCAGCGATTATCGGATCAGGTGCGGGTTATCCAGCGTAACCATATGTTGGATGACGCCGTACTTGATAGACTGCGTCTAGAATCACGGAGCAGCCGCGTCTCACCTACTTCGCTACCGGCCGCGGTGCAAATACAACCCAGTGCAAGTGTTTCACCGCGACCCAACTACGTCGGTGAAGATGATGATGACGGGGCCACATCCGTGAGTACCCAATGCAATGAGCGATTGAGGAGTGCTTTGGAGGATGCCTTCCAAGAGTATCGCTTCACACCCCCTGGTCTTAGACCTCGTCTACCTCGTTTGCCCATGCATAATAAAAATAGGGCGCTGGTGTGTGCTCTAGATTCGCAGCTAACAAGTTATTTTGATAGCAGCGAAGACCTTGCCGATACCCACTCGATCTTGTACTGTGCGGCTGCAGCGGCATGTCGTGTAGCTCATGTCAAATTTCCTAGTAATGACAGAGTTACACGACCAGCTGTACCAGCTTGGCAGTGCAGGATCGAGCGTCGTATCGGTGAGGCTAGAGCACTCATCGGCAAACTAATCTGCTTCAGGGAGGGCAACACTCGCCGCAGAGTGATGCGCTTTGTGAGGCGGGCTTTCTCGGGGACTGATATTAGTCCTCGGGATTATCTGACCCGCGTCACAGAGCGTATCGACTTCCTGAAGCAGAAAGTCTATGCATGGGCAAACCGTATACGTCGGTACAAGCGGCGAGTGGAGCGATACACTCAGAATCGCACATTCCAAAGCAATGAGAGGTGGGTTTATAGGGCTTGGGAGCGACCAGACCAAGGTGTGACTGATACGCGCCTACCGGATGATGATGCCATGTGTTCATTCTGGCGCAGCATCTGGTCGGTGCCTGTCAGTCATACCGAGGGCGATTGGACTCGAGAGGTCGAGCGCGCGTGCGATCCGATACCAGAAATGGGGGCAATTAACATCAGCCCCCAAGACGTAGCTCGTGCAGTCCGTCCGTTGCCTAACTGGAAATCTCCGGGACCGGACGGGCTGCACAACTTTTGGATTAAATGGTTCAAAAGATCGCACGCTCGCTTGGCATCTCAATTCCAGTCTGCATTAGAGTCAGGGTCGCTGCCCCAGTTCCTAACTACAGGAATAACCCACTTGCTCCATAAATCAGGTAGTACCGCGGAGCCTAAAAATTATAGACCGATCACGTGTTTACCGACGGTCTATAAAGTCCTTACATCCATTTTGAGAGGAAAGATTAACCATCATATTGATAGTAATTCAATAATGTCTTCTTCTCAGAATGGATGTAGGAACGGTTCCCGCGGTACTAAGGAGCTGCTCCTCATCGACATAGCCATTAGCCAACAGGTTCGACGTTCCCGAAGAGATCTGTCGACATGCTGGATAGATTATAAGAAGGCCTATGACTCGGTGCCACATACATGGCTCATGAGGGTGCTGGAGCTGTACAAAGTTGATGCAGTTTTACGCACCTTTCTGATGTCGTGTATGGGGCAGTGGAGGACGGTTCTTCACTATCCAGGGTGTCGACAGACCCAGGCGAACAGCGAACCGATAAGGATCGAGCGTGGCATATTTCAGGGTGACAGTCTGAGTCCACTGTGGTTTTGTCTGGCCCTCAACCCTCTCAGTACATTGTTGGAGGGTTCGGGCCAAGGCTACCGGTTGAGAAGAGGTGGTCAGGTCATATCGCACCTCCTTTATATGGATGACTTGAAACTCTTTGCTCCTAACAACTTGCAACTGATGAAGCTACTGAAGGTAACAGAAACCTTCAGTGGCGCCATCAGGATGGAATTTGGTTTGGACAAATGTGCGGTCATGCATGTAAAGCGAGGGGAGATTATGGAATCCGTGGGAACACAACTCTCGGATTCCATAGACCTTAGGTCCCTCTCCTCAACCGAAACTTACAAGTATTTGGGTATGTCGGAAGCGTTAGGCATCAGTGCTACGGACATGAAACAATCGTTGAAGGAGCGCTTCTTTGGCCGCCTGAACAAAGTACTTAACAGTCTTTTATCAGGCGGAAACAAGGTGCGCGCCTTCAACGGTTGGGTCATGCCGGTTTTGATGTATTCTTTCGGCATACTCAAATGGACTCAGACGGAACTTGACGCCCTGGATAGGAGGGTACGTTCACTGCTTACCGCAAATCGAATGCATCACCCACGGTCATCGGTGATGAGGCTGTATATCCCGCGGAAGTGCGGGGGTCGTGGCTTCTTAAATGCTAAGACCCTGCACAACCGCGAGGTATACAGCCTTAGGGAGTACTTCCTAGAGGCCGACGTGGGTATGCATCGAGATGTGGTAGCGGTGGACAAAGGCCTCACCGCGCTCTCCTTGGCTAACGAGAACTGGCGCAAACCTGTGGTATTAGATACTAACGACCGCAGGGAGGTATGGCAGAGCAAGGAGCTTCACGGACGCTTTTATAATTGTAATTGTCTGCTTTTATTTTGAATGTCTGATATTTATTATGAATTGTTTATTTTATATAATATTATGACTGAAATATTTTGTAATTATCTTCTATGGGCCTAGTTACCTGAAATAAATGAATTTTATTTATTTTTTATTTATTATTTTTATCGGGTCCTACATGGGCCCGATGTAGACTTCTTAGCGTCCGTAGCCTGGCTTCGTTTTGGTGACCTCTTCGGGGAAACCGAAGGTTTTGTCTGTGCAATTATGGACGAAGTTATGATGACTAATAACTACCGGAAATATATTGTGAAGGACGGTACGGTTGACATATGTCGGGCATGTCACCGGCCCGGGGAATCCATCCGCCACATTATTTCCGGTTGTTCTAGTCTGGCTAACGGAGACTATTTGCACAGGCACAACCTTGTAGCCAGGATTATCCACCAGCAACTTGCTCTTAAATACAATCTTGTGGAATCGGAAGTACCGTACTATAGGTATGTGCCCGACCCAGTTCTCGAAAGTGGTAGTTGCACATTGTATTGGGATCGGTCTATCATCACTGACAGGACTATTGTTGCCAATAAGCCTGATATAGTGGTGATAGACCGACTAGAGCGTCGCGCAATGATTGTTGACATAGCAGTCCCTCATGACGAGAACCTCGTGAAGTCAGAGAAAGATAAACAAACGAAGTTTCTTGACTTGGCTCGCGTGGTTGTCGACATGTGGGATGTGAACACAGCAGTTATTGTGCCGATAATCGTGACGGCCAATGGCATTATTGCCAAGAGCCTCGACCAACATCTCAAGAGGCTCTCGTTGGGCAGCTGGATCAAGGGCTTGATCCAGAAAGCAGTACTCCTGGACACGGCGCGCATCGTTAGGAGGTTCCTCTCTCAGAAGCCCTGACCACCGGTAGCTTGGACCCTGTTCCCGATACCGGTGGGTTACTATTTTTTATATTTTTAAATGTTTTTTGTATTTTTATAGAAATATTTAAAAATGTAATTTGTATGTATATATAAATAAATAAATGGAATAATAATAATAATGTTTATTTGGAACAACTTAAGTTTACAGGTTGATGTACCCTACACTATTTGTTCTGGGTATGGTAGGGTATAACACTCTAAGAGTACGACGGGAGTTTTCGCTCGTAGCGTATGTAGTGAAACTACTACGTGCCGTGGCGCATAACCCGGGGGTGGAGGCGGCAACGCCCGCCCTTGCTCGCTGTGCCTGCAGCCAGGACCAACCTACTGGCGAGAACTCCTCTCACTAGAGCCATACGCGTGGTGAACGAGGTTCACTGGATTGGATTGGTTGATGTATTGTGGTGCAACTCGAGTGAATTCGCAAAAGTTACACTATACGTAATAAGTTATTATTATTATTATTCCATTTATTCATTTATTACATTTTTAAATATTTCTATATAAATACAAAAAAGATTTAAAAATATAAAAAATAGTAACCCACCGGTATCGGGAACAGGGTCCAAGCTACCGGTGGTCAGGGCTTCTGAGAGAGGAACCTCCTAACGATGCGCGCCGTGTCCAGGAGTACTGCTTTCTGGATCAAGCCCTTGATCCAGCTGCCCAACGAGAGCCTCTTGAGATGTTGGTCGAGGCTCTTGGCAATAATGCCATTGGCCGTCACGATTATCGGCACAATAACTGCTGTGTTCACATCCCACATGTCGACAACCTCGCGAGCCAAGTCAAATACTTCGTTTGTTTATCTTTCTCTGACTTCACGAGGTTCTCGTCATGAGGGACTGCTATATCAACAATCATTGCGCGACGCTCTAGTCGGTCTATCACCACTATATCAGGCTTATTGGCAACAATAGTCCTGTCAGTGATGATAGACCGATCCCAATACAATGTGCAACTACCACTTTCGAGAACTGGGTCGGGCACATACCTATAGTACGGTACTTCCGATTCCACAAGATTGTATTTAAGAGCAAGTTGCTGGTGGATAATCCTGGCTACAAGGTTGTGCCTGTGCAAATAGTCTCCGTTAGCCAGACTAGAACAACCGGAAATAATGTGGCGGATGGATTCCCCGGGCCGGTGACATGCCCGACATATATCAACCGTACCGTCCTTCACAATGTATTTCCGGTAGTTATTAGTCATCATAACTTCGTCCATAATTGCAAAGACAAAACCTTCGGTTTCCTCGAAGAGGTCACCAAAACGAAGCCAGGTAGACATTTTTCTTAGTAAACATTTTTCTTAAGAGCTATGTTAGTTGGAACATAATACAACAAATTATATATTTTTCTTAAAAACTACAATTTTCCCGTCACTATTCCCACCCAGTGTGCCTGTATGGGATAGTCATGGCGGGATGCAATCATTTGCAAAATGCTGTTGGTGCTACCGCGCAGTCTTTGAAATAATGACGCCGTTTGGTTCGTCGTCTTGTCGATTGATGATGTAGGTAATTGCCAAATGCCGACTCAAATATCTATAGATTGACTGATTTTATAGACATATCAATTTACGGATATTCGAAGTGGCCTTTCGGCGCTTTTGTTTGGTGTTTTGTAATGTTTGTGTGATTTGCAAAATTTAAATAAAATCATTGAAAAGATGGTGGTGTGAGTATACTAAGTCTTAGCGAAACCTCCCCTCTCCAAGACCTGGTCCAAGCGGTGCGCTATTAAGGACGGCGCGCGCTTAGCAACGGATTCATTCGGTTATCGGTCGTCAACGGTTGTACATCGCTACCCTCGTTTGTATTTTCTTATTCGGTCGTTATATTGTTATTTTCGTAAGTAATTTAAATATTTGCAGTAATTAGAGTTTCGGATGTCATAATTTTCAATTATCATTTCTTGTAATTTCGGTTATTAAGTTTTGTTTTGTTAATTAAATAATTTTAGGAAATACTTGTACGTTATTTTTTAAAAAACTGTCCTCACCTCTGGTTCCTAAGATCAGAAGTCAGGGATAGACCACATGCTTAGTGCTGTTTGTGCCATCTGTTATAAATTAACTGAATGTCCGTTAGTGTTTGAATTTGACCTAATTACTGCAAGTTTTGTTGTTTATGGTTTCGCGCGTATCGGTGAGTGTTAAATTTAATTCTTGATCATTTAATTTCTGAGATATGCCGGGACGTTCGACAAGCGTTGAAAAACTAGACGTAACGCATCGTAATCGTTCCCGAACGTTGAGAAGTAGATCGCGTAATCGTAGCCATGGTTCCGGTAGGAGCAATCACACGCCTTCACCTCGTAGATACCATGAGCGTTCTCATGGTCGCGAACGTACCTCTTCGAGATATCGTAATGTGTCCCGTAGTCCACGTAGTGGTCGTAGACGTCGTGATACCTCATTTAGCCGTCGTGAATCTCCGCGTGATCAGGCCTTAGATCAAATATTAGCTCCCTTGAATTCTATTGAGAGCCGTTTGCCGACTTCAACAACGTGTCGCGTCTCTACGCCTGTTGAGGAGCATAACTCACGGGGGCAGGAAACTTTCACTAGGCAGAAGTCGCGAACGCTCGACCGGGATAATGACGTGACAGATAAGCTCGTAGGCGCATTGTCTTGCTTAGTTAAAGAGAGATCGCATAATTTTTATATTTCTCCCTTCGATCCTAACCTGCACGACTTTGACGTTTGGTGTTCAGAGGTAGACCGCGCTCGTAATTTAAATAAATGGGACGATCGCGAGTGTTTAGGGCGCATAGGAAGTTGTTTGCGTGGTGACGCAAAGTCATGGCTTAACGATTGGATAACAAATGATCGTTCGTGGAGCAACTTTAAGTTAGTTTCGTTCACTGTGCCCACGTAACGTAGATGTTGCCACAATTTTATTTGAGGTTATGTGTAACAATTCAAATAAATTCCCGACATACGCCGAATATGCTCGCAAGTCTCTTTTGCGTCTTAACATTGTAAAGGGCTTGTCTGACGAGCTGAAAGTTGCAATAATTGTGCGAGGTATTACTGATGCTCAAATAAAGGCTGCGGCAACGAATGCGAAACTTAACATAAAAGATTTAGTCGAATTTTTGTCGGTATATATCAAACCAAAAACCGAGACGCGCACTTTAAACAATCCTTCCCACTCAAACAATGTAGGACCGTCATCTTCGCGTAAACGCGAAGCAATCAAATCGGGAGATAGTAAAATAGTGTGTCATTATTGTCGTAAAGTTGGTCATACGAAATATGACTGCAGGAAAAGACCTAAAGTTGATACTAATGCGCCATCATCAGCAGATACCGTGACGTCAACGCCTTTAACATCGGGTGATAAATCAGTCAAGTTTTGCATATATTGTAAACGTAACGGTCACTTGATTGATACATGCTTTTCGAAACAAAAGTCTGAAAATGAACGTAATCAAAAGAAATCGGCTAAGATAAATTTTTGCTCAAGTGTGTCAAACAAAAGGAGACAACATAATGTCTGTTATTATTCAAAAGGTGCCTATAGATACTTTGATTGATAGTGGGTCTGATATCTCGTTGATTTTAGAGTCGGTTCTTAAATATTTTAATTTCAATCGAATCCCAACGTATCGTTTGTTGAGAGGTATAGGCAGCCAGGAGATCGAATCAACGTCATATGTTACGACGATGATTGAATTTCCTGAAGTGTCTTTGGAAGTTGATTTGTATGTGGTGCCAGTTGGGTGCATTACGGCGCCTATTTTGATTGGCACGGATGTATTAGATAGAGAGGGAATTACCTACACGCGTAGTAATAACTTACATCGGCTCACGAGATTAGACAGTGTGCCCTCCGTACTGCACGTTTCTACCGTTGAGTTTGAAAACATTAAAACGCCGTTAGTTGGCAATGACAGGAATCTTTTGCTTGATATCATCCGCGAGTTTTCGAGTTCTTTCATTACGGGAACTGCTACATCAACGTTGAATACGGGTAGTATGGAAATACGATTAACATCGAGTGCCCCGGTAGTTCACAGGCCTTATAAGCTTTCGTGTGACGAAAAAAATAGAGTTCGGGATATTATTAATGACCTACTCTCAAAGGGAATCATTCGTGAGTCACAGTCCGACTACGCCAGTCCTATCATCCTCGTCAAGAAGAGTGATAGGATGTGCGTCGATTAGCGGGTACTTAATGCTATAACGGTCAAAGAACGATTTCCTTTGCCCTTGATCGATGACCATATCGATAGGCTTGGTTGTTTCAAGTTCTTCATCAGTTTAGATATGGCAACTGGATTTCATCAGGTGCCGTTAAAAGATGACGATTCGATTTCCAAAACCGCCTTCGTAACGCCTGAAGGGCATTTCGAATATTTAAAAATGCCCTATGGGTTAGCTAACGCCCCCATAGTTTATCAAAGAATCATATCGAAAACGTTAAAACCCTATATTGAAAGTGGTCTAGTGTTGACGTATATCGACGATGGGCTTCTTATGTCAAACGAAATTCCTGAAGGACTCGACTTGCTGCGTCAAGTTTTGAGTACTCTCACGAATGCCGGTTTTTCGGTTAATTTAAAAAAATGTACCTTCTTAGATACCGAAATAGAATATTTAGGACGGGTAGTTGGTAATGGTCAGGTGCGGCCGAGCCCAAGAAAAATAGAGGCGCTGGTAAATTCTCCAAAACCTACTAATGTTAAGGGGGTTCGCCAATTTTTGGGTCTGGCCGGGTATTTTAGGCGTTATGTCGCGGGTTACGCTTCTAAAACAGCCTGCATAGCCAAATTGTTAAGAAAGGGAGAACCTTTCAAATGGGGTTCAGAACAAGATGTGGCTCGTGACAATATTATTCATTGTTTGACCCATGAACCAGTTTTAGCGATCTTTGAACCAAGTTTGCCTACGGAGCTTCATACCGATGCCAGCTCTATCGGTGTCGGTGCGGTGTTGTTGCAGGAACATTGAAACGAAAGAGAGTAGTCAGTTACTATAGTAGGTCCACACGGAGTGCAGAGAGTCGCTATCACAGCTACGAGCTGGAAACCCTAGCCATTGTACGCGCACTTCAGAACTTCCGTCATTATTTAATTGGCATCAACTTCAAAATAGTGACGGACTGTAATTCGTTGAAGTTAACTGAAACAAAAAAAGATTTGTTGCCTCGTGTCGCGCGTTGGTGGGTTTACCTGCAGGACTTTACCTTTACCTTGGAATATAGAAAAGGATCCATGATGCAGCACGCTGATTTTCTAAGCCGGCATCCTCCTGAAACCGTAAACGTATCACACATTCGCAATTCTAATAATTGGGCAAAGGTCGCTCAGACTGCGGATGAGGAAACCCAAAATTTAATTGTTAAGTTAAGAGAGGGCCAATTAGATTCTTCAAGGTATTTAATTAAAAATGAACTCTTGTATTACAAATATACACCAACCGGTGAAGAGCCACGCTTGTTGTGTTACATTCCTAAAGGTTACCGGCTTAGCCTTTTAAGAGCCTTCCATGATGAGCATGATCATGTTGGAGCCGACAGAACGACGGATCTTATATTGCGTCACTTTTGGTTTCCGAGTGTTAGGCAATTTGTTAGAAAATATGTTAGCCATTGCCTTGTATGTTTAGCCCATAAGAAAGTACCTAAAGCACCCTCACAACCGATTCAGTCTTGGTCGAAGCCTGATGACCCATTCTGTGTTATTCATGCCGATATATTGGGCCCGCTTCCAGAATCTAACGGGTTTAAGTACGCTTTAATAGTAGTAGACAGCTTTTCAAAATTTTGTTTGCTGTACTCCATGTATCGTCAAGACTCACGCGAATTAAAACGGGTGTTCACTAATGTGATATCTTTGTTCGGGTCTCCAAGTACTATAATATGTGACAGAGGGAGAATGTTCGAAAGCGTAGCCTTCCGAGACTGGGTTAGTAGCTTGGGCTGCTCCATTCATTTTATTACACCTGGAATGCATCGAGAAAACGGACAAGCAGAGAGGTACTGCAGAACTGTCTTAAACATGTTACGGGTAGAGGTGGGACATAAAGGTTCTCAGTGGGCTGACGCCTTATGGAAGGTGCAGCTCAATTTAAATGTCACCAGACAGGCTACTACACAAGCCTCGCCATTACAACTCCTCGTTGGGATTGATGCAGCTACCCCAGTAATAAGATCTCTAGTGCGTGACGTCGCACTTGAGAACCGTAACCCTAATCGAGAAGCACTTATTACGCTCAGGAGACAGCGTGCCTCAGACTTACTTACAGCTAACCAGCGGCGTCAAGACGAATACACCAACCAGAACCGGCGACAACCACGAGCCTACGCTGTTGGAGACTATGTCTTTGTCAACAAGGCATCGCAGAGCACAGGAAAGCTCGACTCTGGCATGCGGGGGCCCTATAAGGTCCTGTGTGTACTGCCACATCATCGCTACGAGCTGGAACTACTGGCTGGTTCGTATGGCAAAAAAACCCAGGCAGCTGCCGAGCATATGGTGCTCTGGCGTGGCGAGTGGACGCCTGACGAATGCTCAGCTTTCTTCGAGGCTGGTAAGCAACCGGAAGACTTCTGTTTGGCCTGAACCCCTGGTTTATGGCTTCTGTTCGGTCTGAGCCTCTGGCTTATGACTTCTGTTTGGCCTGAACCCCTGGTTCATGGCTTCTGTTTGGTCTGAGCCTCTGGCTTACGACTTCTGTTTGGTCTGAACCCCTAGTTCATGGCTTCCGATGGGTCTGAGCCCCTGGCTTATGACTTCCGTAAGGTCTGAGCTTCTGGCTTAAGACTTCTGTTTGGCCTGAACTTATGGTTCATGGCTTCTGTTATGGATAAGTAGTAATATTAGCTTCACTACTGTTTATTTATCTTGACTGGCATTCTACCCAATGGAAGCCCGGAATTCCATTGGTTGGAATGCTATTTAGTTCCAGTTACGTTTTAATGCTTAAAATCACTGCTTTTGTTTTGTAACTTTCTTTTTTTGTCTAGTCTGAAGCATTTAAATTTACATTTCGATTACCTAAGAAACCTTCCTGTTTAGTTGGGTGCCTGATGGTGGGAGTGCACGCTCACTATCGCGTACTTAACAACATTAGTTCAAGTGCTTACTATTCTTTGGCTTCAGACACATAAGTGACGCAAGAAAGCAAATGTACCTACAGTAGGTGTTACTTTGCAGATGATTATGGCCAGTCTGGTGATGGAGGACCTAGTGATGGCGCAAGGCAAGATGCGGTCGAGGACGCCTCGCTGTCAGGAACGGCCGTCTTAGCGAAACCTCCCTCTCCAAGACCTGGTCCAAGCGGTGCGCTATAAAGGACGGCGCGCGCTTAGCAACGGATTCATTCGGTTATCGGTCGTCAACGGTTGTACATCGCTACCCTCGTTTGTATTTTCTTATTCGGTCGTTATATTGTTATTTTCGTAAGTAATTTAAATATTTCAGCACAGTCCCCAATATCAAATACTTGGGAGTGATAATTGACGAAAATCTTAACTGGCACGCGCATATAGAGGCACTTTGCACTAGAGTTAGAAGGCTGATATATATTTTTAAAGAACTCAGGCACTCCGCCAATTCTGAAACTCTAACTCTTGTGTACATCAGCCTTTGTCAGTCCATCATTATGTACTGCATTCCGGTTTGGGGCGGTACTTACAAAACCGCAATGATCCCGGCAGAACGGGCACAACGAGCTGTTCTTAAAGTGATGCTTTTTAAACCTAGGGACTACCCCACTGATCAGTTATATTCTGAGGCCGAAGTTCTCACAGTCAGGCAACTATATGTCCTCCGTTCGGTCCTGAGGAGACACTCCAACCTTCCACTGGATAAAAAGCTGCTTTTGAGACGCCACGGTTTTCCTATATGTAAGACAAACCCCTGTCATTTTGCGTTTACTAGTCGACAGTTGTTGGTTCAAAGTTCACGAATGTATAATAAAATAAATAAAATTATTCCGTTGTATAGATATAACTTATATGAAATTAAAAATAAATTACGAAAATGGCTTTTATCCTTAACTTATGATGAGACAGAAATTATATTGGCTATAGAATCGTAACTTTATTAAACCTAGCTTGAAAGAAAGTTATTAGAAACTTTGATTTCATTTCACATACACACCTCGCCACACACACACACTACACTCATTTACAATCACTCCATTTGCTGTGTTAATAAAATAAAAAAAAATACTGTAAACAAACAGAAAAGTCACGGTTGTATTATATAAATTGAAGCCGCAAAATCTCCGACTCCTAAGATACAGGTCTGCGTACCTAGTTTAGGAGCCCGGAAAACTGTCAAAAATTTTAAAAATTGGTAGTACAACCCACTGTTTCCATATACTATGTACTGTGCTGTTGTTTTGGTTATGTACTAATAAACTTATTATTATTATTATTATTATTATTATTTACCTTAACTTAGTTTTGACTAACATATACCATTCGTAAATGAAAAAAAAAAGCTAAATACGATTTCCCGCACAAACCACCATTTTACGTCAGTCCCTGCAACTTGAGGTATGTTTTTATACTTTTTAGGGTTCAGTACTAAAATGGTAAAAAGGAACCCTTATGGTGTGACTAAGTCTGTCCTTCTGTCACAGCTAGATATCTCAAGAACAACTTATGCTATGAACTTGAAATTGGGAATAGTTATAGATGACGTTTCTTTAACTATTTTTTAAATAAGAAAGAAATAAAATTATAAAATTACATATTTTTTGCAACAGCGACTTCTTATAAATTCGAAGTGGGGCTACAAGGGCATGTGGGGTATGGGGTATCATAATGAAAGAGCGCTATTCGAACATTCTTAAACATATTTTCTAGTTTTAGGCCGGTTTTCGACTTTTGACGAAAAATTTGAAAATCTTGACCACTCGCCAAAGCTTGCATTGAGAAAAATCTGATATTATTATGTGATAGAAGGTTACAGGAAAAATAAAACGATGTATTTAAATAGCTCACTTTTTCAGAAATCTAGGTTTACTAATATAATTATAAAGCTGAAGAGTTTTTTTGTTTGCTTCAACGCGCTAATCTTAGGAACAGTTTTAGGTAGCCCATTTATTGAGGAAGGCTATATGCTATACATTCAGTCAAAAAAGTATCGGGAATGGATGATTTGTTTATGGTTCCAAATTCAAATTTTTGTTTTTTTGTAGTTGTTAGATTGGCACAACTGTTTTCCATTTTGGCGCGGAGTTTGAGTTGCATCTGTTATTTATATTAAATACAGTGCTGGTTTTAGTAATATCATATATAGTGTGTATTGCGAATTTCATAATGGACAAAAATATCGAACAAAGAGTTTGTCTTAAATTTTGCATCGCCAATGGAATTTCGTGTTCGGAGTCACTGAAAATGTTACAGAAGGCTTACGGTGAATCGACTTTATCAAAAACTCGTGCTTATGAGTGGTTCAAAGCGTTCAAAAGCGGTCGAGATGTGATGGAAGATTTGCCTCGCTCTGGTAGGCCGTCAACGTCTGCAACTGAAGTTAACATCGCAAAAGTGAAGGAAATAGTGACTGAAAATCCCCATTCAACTCTGAGAGAGATAGCCGCCGAACTTTCTGTATCTCACGAGTCGATCCGTACCATTTTAACTAATCATTTGGGTATTAAACATGTTGCTGCTCGGCTAGTCCCAAAAGATCTGAATTTTCTCCAAAAACTCAATCGCATGAAAGTCGCTGAGGACATGCTAGAACGAGTCAGTTCGGACCCAACATTCATGAAACGCATTGTTACTGGTGACGAGACGTGGGTTTACGAGTTTGACATGCAAATTAGTCAACAAGCTGTGTGTGTGGCACCCGTTTTCAATCGATAGAAGACAAAGGAGAATTCGCGGCGAGAACTGAACTCGATTCCGGAAGCAGCGTTTAAAAAATGTTTCGATGAATGGATTATTCGTTGGCGCAAGTGTATCGTTTCTAAAGGAGCATACTTTGAAGGTGATAAAATAAATTTGGATAAATAACAGACATTTTGTGTATTATTGATGTTTTCCCGGTACTTTCTTGACAGAGTAGTATATCATCACGCTAAGACCAATAGGAGCGGAGCAGACGAAGTTGCGCGGGTAGACTAGTCTTCTTCTTCTTATATATAAAAATGAATTGCTGTTCGTTTGTCTCGCTAAAACTCGAGAACGACGAGGCCGATTTAAATAATTATTTTTTTGTTAGTTTCGCCAGAATACAGGGAAGGTTTAAAAACATAAAAATGGGTAAGTAGGTCGGGGTAGATGGGAGCGAAGCCGCGGGGGACAGCTAGTATAGTAAAATATTCATCGGCGAGGCTTATACTCTAACGAATATAAATCTCGCCGATGAATATTTACAACATTTCACGTTTTATGATGGTACGGAACCCTCGGTGCGCGAGTTCTACTCGCTCGTGACCGGTTTTTTTCTGATAATAAGACTAGGGAAAGGCGACTGTACTGCGTTTTAATAAAGCAACTGTCATGTGTGTCCAATCGGGTTTACTTCATCTCACGGATCATAGAATTAAATTGGTTGATCCCGAAATTGTGGGATTATTTCGATACAAAAGTTCTTTCCACAATAGCCAAATTCTTAACTTAGGGCAAATATGCATCTGAATATCCGATCTCTAGTTTTGAGTTTATGACTGATCTTCTGCCTAACCCTTCGGCGATGCAGGCGTGAGGTTATGATGTGTGATGTTATGCTATGTAAAGAGACAGAAAAACAAACCTGTCCAGCCGTTCTCAAGTGATATGTTGGCTCCAAGGTTAAGGATCTTGGTTTGTTTGTCGACACCGGTCTTGTTTGGCGTAGGCAAGTCTCAGTGTCAGTGTCACTATATCGACTGAAACATCTCCCAGCTCACATAAAGGCAATGCTTGTACAGTTCCTAATTTTCCCCATGAATGACTATGGTGTTGTACTACTAAGACCTGAATGCAGATCTCCTCAATACTTGACAACCTTCTAAATAACTGCATTCCATTCGTCTTTAGTCTGCGTAAGTATGATCATCTGTTCGCGCATCGATCTCTATTAAAATGGTTACCCATTCGTCAGCGCAGAGCGCTGAGGCCTTCTTCTCTCTCCCTTTTATCTAACTTCACAAATTCAAGTCATTTGCTTTGCGCACAGTAATATCTTCGCTCTACTAATACCTAATCTCCTTCTACGCTGTCCCTCACTCCACTATGGGTTGATCTACTCCTTTTTCTGTGTCCAAGCAATCTTCCTTTGGAATGCGCTCCCTCTGAACATCAGGACGGCAACCAGTCGGTTGTTCTTTAAGGTGAAGGCACGTGAGCACATTCGCAAGAAGTTGGAAGAGTCATTACAGCGCTAATTCGTTGAATTCGTGTTTTATAAATAACGTGGTAAATTTTGTTTATGTGTATGTATGTATCTATGTATTTATTATAGAGTAGCTTTTGCCTGCGACTTCGTACGCGCCTCTCCCTTTTTTCCTGTTTCCGTAGGAATTTTGGGAAATCCTCTCTTAGTCCCTACATTTTTTAATGAAGACCTTCAACATTTCACTCAGTAACGGACTGTATTTATTTTTTCTCTTTGTTTGTCTTATGCTGTCTCGGCACCACCCTAAGGTCGACTGGTAGTAAATGCCTCCGGCATTAAGTTCGCCTTTGTACAGGGTTTAAGTGCATTAAGTTTAAATAAATAAATATGCTAGCCGTCGAGCAGCAATCAATCTTTACTCATTATAATAATAGCGCGACGTGCACAACATAATCATTCGCTGTTGCCATGCTCATGTTACCTATAGGAAATAGAAAGGA
Source organism: Lacanobia oleracea (assembly GCA_950371165.1). NCBI lineage: Eukaryota > Metazoa > Arthropoda > Insecta > Lepidoptera > Noctuidae > Lacanobia > Lacanobia oleracea. The sequence goes on along the minus strand of OX493411.1, from coordinate 17,490,471 downwards.
GCGCAGTCGGTATTCGCGATAAGCTCTCACAAACCGCTAAATAATTGCAAAAAAGCAACATTTTTAGGTACGGGTTTTTTTATTTTATATTCGTTATCATTTTCATAATGATTTGCCGCTAAAACTTGGCTTACCTATCTAATTAGAATGTTGCCGACCCTCAGTTTTCCCCGTTCTTAATTGTGGCAGTAGCCCACAATATCACAAAACTTTCCTTTATTTGTTTATTTTCGCAAATAATACACTACTCTAAAAATATAAAGTACATAATTGTTACACGTTCAATTTATAATGGGTAATAGTCTAAGATCCCAGATCCCAGAGCTCTCACATTTTACTTACGTATGTCCTCAAAGAATATAATATGTGCGGAGTAGAGTAGTGTACTGTGTATGTAGTGCGTACCTACTATGAAGGTGAGCAATATTACGCGTACCTACTAGCTTGGGCCGACGGTCAATTTGTTGTGGTGTTGTCTAGAACGTATTTCATAACACACGGAGGTAGTTTAGCACCCCCTGGCATCCTTTCCCCTCCCACATCCTGGCAGACTTTCATTTTCGTTATTTACATCTAGTAAATAAACTAGCCAAGTGTCATGCGTACGACGACCAGCTAGTCTATTCTGTAAATAACCATTTCGATATCGAGCTTCACCTGAGTGACAAACCTCACAAAGTGAGCTTTATTGCACACAACATAAAGGTAATTATACTCACCTCGGATTCCGCTGTCGAGGCATGAAACTGTTGTTACAGAATAGCACTACAGCTCCAAGTCTGTTATTTTTCTTTTTATTTAGATACTTATTAGTTTGTTAAACATTATTTAGGCAATTAATTATTTTTACCAATATTATGAATAAAATCCCATTAAAATCAGTACTTACACATAAATATATATTTTGTAACGAGCACTGATACCTGTAAATTATACGTCGTCGCCTCAAGCTTGCAGGAATACGCACGTTCAAGTTATATAAGTACATACTAACTCTATTCTCTCCGACACATCTTGCTACTGAGAAGATGTCGGGGGCTCTGGGAAGTTGCTCTACATTATTGTGTTTGTAAAGGCAGGACGTACTGATCCGAGTACATTGATACAAAGCTATGTAGCTTTGTATCGCAGAGTGCCGTCTATACTTCTTTTCCCGAAAAAATCTCTGACGAATATAGGCCTCGCTGATGAAAATTCGACCGGTTTTTTTTTCTCAAAGTTGCGGCGATCTTACATGCATGTATGGGTAGAGACATTTCAAGAAACAAAACGTTAGTACACAGTGCCCTGAAAGGTCACGTGTTGTCGAGATATTTTGTGGTAAGTACAATCACCATGTGACAATCATGGCTATCATTAATAATTATTATGTGCGCATATATGTATTATATTAAATTCTAAATAATAGTTCCTAGCTAGCTTTAATCACTAATTGGAAGAAAGTTAAAATCAGAACACGTGATTAGTTAACTTTTAATAATATTCCTTGTTCTCACATGGCAACATTACCTCTAAATGTCTCAGCAACGTGACACTTTGGGACACCATGTTAATAATATGTTTTGTATGTTTAATTTTCCTCTACCCATATACAGGTGATTTTTTAAAGCGTGCCTTCATGGCCAAATCCAAAACTATAAGGAATATCGAAAAACATTGAAAGGAGGCTCGAGATGGATGTATGGATGGATGGTCTGTCTGTCCGTCCGTATGTCACAGCCACTTTTTTCCGAAAGTATAAGGACTATATACTATTGAAACTTGGTAAGTAGATGTATTCTGTGAACCGCATTAAGATTTTCACATAAAAAAAAAACAATAATGTTGGGGGTTCCCCATACTTAGAACTGAAAATCCCATACGTGTGGGGTATCTATGGATAGATCTTTAAAAATTATATTAAGAATTCTAGTATATTTTTTTTTTCTAAATTGAAATTTTTTGCGCGAGAGACTTCCAAAGTGGTAAAATGTGTCCCCCCCCCCCTGTAACTTCTAAAATAAGAGAATGATAAAACTAAAAAATATGTGATGTACATTACCATGCAAACTTCCACTGAAAATTGGTTTGAACGAGATCTAGTTACTAGTTTTTTTTAATACGTCATAAATCGTAAACCGTAATTTACCTTTCATTCAATCAACTTAAACATAAAAAAAATAAGGTTTACGGTACGAAACACTTCGTGTGCGAGTCTGACTCGCACTTGGCCGGTTTTTTAACAAATTTGTTTTAAAATGTCTAAAGAAAGAAAGAAAAAATGTTTATTTGAGACTCGCACAAAACAGATGTTAAAACGATTTTTCAAAAACCCTATGATGCAGTTTTGCTTTTCATCAAAATCGTGCTCAAGATTCCTTTCAGCGTTTTTCGATATTCCTCATAGTATCGGATTTGGCCCTGAAGGCACACTTTAAAAATTCAGCCTGTATAAATGTTACATCATACGCTACGAAATATGTTAGGGAATATGCTAGCTGCCATAGAAAAAAAATTATTAAGATAGGCACGCGTTTGACCACTATCTCACCTGATGGTAAGCGATGATGTGGTCGAAGATGGAGCACGCTTGCCTAGAAGTAACCTATTCACTCTTGACTTAAAGACTCCCAGGTTGTAGCTATCAGGAAACACACACTCCGGATTCCGGACCTCTTTGTATGTTGCATAAACAATTTTCTAGCGGCCGAAGCTCGCAGGTAACTATTAATATTTTATTCCTAATTAGGATAAACCCAGTCAAAATTCCTTATCACCAATTTACAGGAAAGAGTTACATGGCATACCTATGTAGCTACCTATATAAAGCTTCGGGTGGACAGAAACAAGCACATTGCTTTTGTGTTTGTCGAGAGTATAACAGTATATAGTAGTACAAGATGTGCACGCGTGTGTTGGCGGTGCTGGCCCTGTACGTGGGACTGGCGCACTCCTTCTCCTGGGGTAAGTACAAGCGCCGGGAACGACTATCATTGTTTGTCATTTTATTTTAGTTTTTCATGACTGAATTATTAACCCATACCTGAACCGTTCTTATTTAACTATTAATAGATTTATTTTAACCTATACTGTCCCACTGCAGGGCAAAGGTATCTATAGCCTCCCACTCTTCCCGGTCTATTGCTTTCTCTGTCCCATCCGTCATGAACGCCTCCAAGTCGTCACGCGTCGTTTCGTAGGCCTTCCTCGGCGACGGCGCCCGTCCTCTGGCTCCCACTGCGTAATGACTCTAGCCCATCTGTCTTGATGCATCCTACATTATGTGACCCGCCCAATTCCATTTCAACCTGACAGATTCGTTGCCCACATCGGCAATCCGTTTTGGATCGTATCATGGTGTTACGTATTCGTTCGTTGAGCCTAACATAGGTATATAGAACAAACCTTGAGTTTGGACTTTTGAGACTCGGTCAGGGACCAAGTTTGCGCACCGTAGTAGGTTAAGATGGATAACATTTCACAAACATCCGTATGATGACAGGGATATCAAATAAAATACTGAATGATAATCATATGAATTTATTGACACATTTTCCACTTTGCTAAGGCTTTTGGGGAGTCATTGGAGTACCGCATGTGGTGAGGAGCTCGTGGCTAAATAATAACAGCCGCACGGGTCGATCTTGAAGGTTAAGCAACGCTTGCCAAGGTTGGTCTGTGGATGGGTGACCATCTTAACATACCGAGTTTCCTGCGTGCCTCGGAAAGCACGTTAAGCCGTTGGTCCCGGTTGTCATTTGTAGATCTTTGGCAGTCGTTACGGCTAGTCAGAAGCCAGTAAATCTGACTCCAGTCTTGCCATGAAGTACCATGTTACCTAGTTATTGGGTTTTGGAGGTCTGGTAGACAACCGTTCCTCGTAAAATACTGGTATTCAGCTAAATCCGGCTTGACTGGAAGCCGACCGCAGATGATGATGATGAGTAGGTTAAGATGGGCGGAATGCACGTGTCAATGTGTTTGCGCTTCAGGGATAGTGGTAGGTCACACTTCATCAGCGACGTCACGGACCAATACATACTCAACTAAAAACACAAGGAAATTATTAAGAATGAAACCAGCCAACTGCGAGTCGGACGGGCGTGCAAGGGGTTCCTTACCCATCATGTTATTACAATAAACTTCTTGTTGGTTTTCCTGTTATGTTTAAAGAGCTATTAATATCTGCTTTTCTCTAAGAAGCATAGACAAAAATTTTCATAATATTCATAGTGATGCTCAGAGGATAGCCGGTGGTCGTATGCCACCTACCCTAACGGTGTCAGGATGTGTGCACCGTGTCAGGATGTGCTCTGAACACACGTATATCTGCTGTGCTAAAGTTATATAAAACGACTAGTTGACCCGCGCAACTTCGTCTGCGTCACAATTTTCATTACTGCTCCGCTCCTATTGGTGTTAGCGTGATGATATTATAGCCTATAGCCTTCCTCGATAAATGGACCATCTAACACTGAAGAATTTTTCAAATCGGACCAGTAGTTCCTGAGATTAGCGCGTTCAAGCAAACAAACAAACTCTACAGCTTTTTATATTAGTATAAGATTTCCTTATTTCTTTCAATATAACTTTCAGAAAAACCGTTGCAAATAAATTCAAGTTTAGTTTGTACAGCATCTGGTGAAGTCCGACGCCTGCTCGATTGTATTAATCAGTGCGTTTAATTATCTCACAAGCAGCTCTAAAGTCTATCTAGGTAGTCCTTACAACTACTCTACGAACAGCGAAATCTCAAGCAATTATACACTCGTATAAGCACTTGAATTATATTTCGCTTTCTTCGTAGCTGTTCGCAATCAAAATAATAAAAGAAAAAATACCGGCCAAGTGCGAGTCTGTCTCTCACACGAAGGGTTCCGATCCATAAACCGATAAAACACGTTTCATGTATGGGAGCCCCTTTAATTTTTATTATTTGTTGTTATTGCGGCAATAGAAATACGTACTCCATGACAATTTCATCCGTCTACTTATAACAGTACCCCTATTCTGTAACAACATTTACGTGTCTCGACAGCGGAATCCGAGGTAAACATAAGACCTTTATGCTGTGTGCAATAAAGTTCACTTTGTGAGCTATCTCAATCGATGAAGCTCGATATCAAAATGATTACTTACAAAACAGACTAGCAGTTCTTTAGATACCTACAGCCCGCTGGCAGACGGACGGACGGACGGACGGACGGATGGTCGGACGTACGGACAGCGGTGGCTTTGGGTACAGAACCTTAAAACCGACTCGCTCTTAAAATCGCACTCATTTTCGTTCACGTATTTTAATACTCTATCAGGTAAGTATGTGGCATACGAAAATGTTAAAATAAGTAACGAAACGGACAGGACTTTATTTTAAGGGTTCATTTTTACAGTGACGCAGTCGAGTACTTAATATACACACATTATTACTGTAATTTTTATATAGGTATCTATAATTCTATATGTATACTAATATATAAAGCTGAAGAGTTTATTATTTATAAAAAATAATACATATTTTTAAAAGTAACAAAACCAAATTACTTTCGTTTGCATTGCAAAGCAGTAGATATTTTTTTTTAGTCTTTTGTTAAAAAACGAAGGAGTAAAATGGTTCCATCTCAACGATTTGGAGGTGATTTTTTGTCTTATTATGTGATACAGGTACCTAAATTCTGGTTGAACACCCCGTCGTCATATTTTTTCTTGATATCATGATTTTGAAGAAAAAATGCGCCATGAAACGGGTCGAGGCGCGTTTGGGACCGGGACCTCGGTCTCGGACTAAACCTATATTATTTTTGAGTAGTACTTTGTGACCACATGAGAAAGAGGAAAAGTACAGTTAACAAAAAAGTAATTAATATTTTGATCAACATTGCATGAATTAATATAATAAAAGGTAATATAATTTGAAAAGCACAAGGAGTAACGATCAAAGTCATCCTGGAACTACTTTTGAGTTGTACATTTAAATAATGATAGATTGGAATCACCTTTAAATAATAATAATAATGATATTCAATCATTGTAATGATTATGACCACTGCCATGTGTAGGGTTGCCAACGTTTTTTGAGAAAAATAAAGTATCATATTATTTGGACAGGCAAGAGAAAAGTAGGTATTTTATAATATATTCTGTTTTATTTTTATTTGGAAAAAAACTGGCCAAGTGCGAGTTGGTTCCGAACCAATTTAATTTTTTTAGCTAGTTATTTTAGCACTACAGACTTCATATAGGTTTTCCTGTAATCTTTAGGCATAAAAATAAATGTTGCAAAAATACTTTATTTCCAATCGGTACAGAATGGAAATAAAGAATTGTGATGCGTATAACGAGTTACTTATCGATACCAGCTGTAAGGTAACAGACACACGATTAAAATGATTATCTATTAATTAGGTACTGAACGAATTGCACTTGCTAACATATTTTCGGAAAATGAAGTTGAATTTACACATTTTGAAATGGTTCTTAAAAGGCCAATATGTTCAGATTAATTAAGTATACAGATGGGGTTTAATCAAAGTCAGTAAGGCTCATAGAGACCCAAAGAAAATATTAACTACCTAATATTAGGTATAAAGATAAAAACTGTATGTTTGTTTGAGAATTATTTGTTTGTAGACAGACCATAATCTTTAAAATAAAATTGAAAGTACTATTCCGATTAATCGGCTCATCGCACTACTCCAGGTACAAAGAAACAATAAAAAAGGGCTGGCTGGCATAAAGGCTTGCGATCAAAGCCTTTTAGGGATCCGAACATACGTAAAAAGCGGAACCCTTGTAAGATCATTCGGGTGTCTGTCTGTCTGTCTGTCTGTCCGTCCGTTTCTCACAACCAGTTTTCCCCGGATCTACGAAACCGATTCTGTTGAATTTTGTTACACATGTGGTCTTCTGTGACCCAAACACGGACGCGTTACGTAAATAAATATACGAGTATGTTTAGTATTCATTTGGAGGTCAAACAAGAAAATTAAAAAAAGTTTTCAAACTGTATCGTGTGACATATAATTATATCAAATGAAAGGACTTACTGTGAGGGTTTCATTTATATTTCATAATTTTAAGATAAATAGTTTTAAAGATAACAGGAAAACCTATAAGCCTCCGCTGTTCGTCCGTCCGTCCGATCATCCTTCCGTCCGTCCGTCCGTCAGTCCATCCATCCGTCCGTTTGTCTGTCACCGGGCTGTATCTCAAGAACCGTAATTGGTAAACAGTTGAAAAGGACATTGACCATCCACATGTGGGAGTTAGGCTATGTGCCGCCCAGAATAAATACATAGTGCATTACGTACCTTGGGCTAGCACTAGCCTGTAAGCGAAAGCTCATCTAAACCTATCTGTGGAGTTTAAGGAAATAAATATTTTTTTATTGGTGAAGAATGACATCCAATGGCACGTTTTACTGATTAATGCTGTAGTTATTTAAAGCAACTACTCACTTTATTATAACAATCACTTATTTAATGACTTGTGACATTCGAAATTGATTTACATCTATATGTATCTATACTAATATATAAAGCTGAAGAGTTTGTTAGTTTGTTTACTTGAACGCGCTAATCTCAGGAATTACTGGTCCGATTTGAAAAATTCTTTCAGTATTAGAAAGCCCATTTATCAAGAAAGGCTATAGGCTGTATTTCATCACGCTAAGACCAATAGGAGCGGAGCAGAAGCAGTTGCGCGGGTCGACTAGTTTATATATAAAACAAAGCCGGGTTTGTTACAACACTTATAACTCGAGAACTGCTGGACCGATTTTCATGGTTTTTGATTAGTTGGATTAGTCTCCACCGGTAGAGGTATGGTACGGTAGGTAGGGTAGTAGTAGTAAATGGCGACAGATCACATTAGAGAGAAACACATATAAGTACATAATCTAAATGTGCGCTTGCGAGACAGAATTTACAACTGGGAGGAGTCAGCGCCGTTGGTTGATGGATTTGTCCAAAGAACCGGTTTCGGAGCCGAGCGAGATCCCGTGTGATGGAATCTGATGGATCGATCTTATTATTTAATTAAAAAAAACCTTAGGACCGATTTTTTTAGATATAAATTAATGCAAGTAAACCTAACCTAACCATTCGGAAGTAGGTACTCCCATGAAAAGAATAAAACACTCCCAGAAACAATCACGTCCTTTCACTGCGCGTGTATTTTACAATTGCCGCTGTAACAACAAATAATAAAAATAAATTTAATTAAGAATTAAAGGCATACAAGACACGAGTTTTTTTCTGTTTGTGGTACGGAACCCGTCATGTGAGAGTCTGACTCGCACTTGGACGGTTTACACAATCAAGATATTTTCAACTGTTTCCCTATAACGGTTCTTGAGATACAGCTCGTTGACAGACAGACCGACGGTCGGACAGTCGGACGGACAGCGGAGGCTTAGTAATAAGTTTAAGTTGGTGACCCTTTGGGTAAATTACGAAATTTAGGTGCCCTTGTAAGAAGTAATTTATAGAAGGAGAAAGACTTTAAGTACTTAGTTTTCGAGACTGTCGGTAATTTCAAAACTATTCGTATGAGCAGCGTATTATACGAAAGACTAGCGACCCGCCCCGGCTTCGCGCGGGAGTAAATGTTTATTTAGCCCAAACTAACAAAGTGAACATCTAATTACCAGATTCAATAATATTGTGGTTCAGCTGAAATAAAAAGTGCAATATACAACCGTCAACGACGTCTGCTCTCAGGTGTCTACCAGTTCGGGACATCTCTACCTCCGTTATAATTATTTGGTTGCGCGACTTACTGTAATTTTGAGATATCTCCTAAGATATTCATCCAAATGAAATGGTGTGAAGGGCAATTTTGCTCTAAATTAAGCACTCAAGATGAATAACATATTTATTGAGATAAGGATTTGTACTATATTAGTGAAAACACCACTGCAAATGAAACAGTATTTTATTTCAAATTTGAATTTCATAAAAATGCTTATTGTAAGTCAAGTATAATAGTTAGACATGTGCTATCGCGGACTTTTTCGTAGATATTGATGTGTTATCTAAAACTGTAGTACATTGTTTTGTTCGATCATGAACACTTTTCGCAGCGCACGCAATGTATTGAATTTTTTAGAGCATTTTTTTCTGACTTCTTCATTAATAATCTTCATATATCAGCCAATTTACACAAAACCTTGACAAATTATATAATTAAACCTGCTTCGAGAACCACACTATCTATTAAAAAAACCCGCATCAAAATCCGTTTCGTAGTTTTAAAGATCTAAGCCTACATAGGGACAGACAGACAGCGGGAAGCGACTTTGTTTTATACTAGACTAGCGGACGTCACGCGGTTTCGCCCGCGTAGTTCCCGTTCCCGTGGGAACGCGGGGATAAAATATAGCCTATGTTACTCCCTGATAATGTAGCTATCCATTGGTGAAAGAATTTTTCAAATCGGTCCAGTAGTTTTAGAGTTTATTAATTATAAACATACACACACACAGAAAAATTCAAATTTTTGCTCTTAATAATATTAGTATAGACTAGACTAGAAGAAGTGATAGTGAAGAATAATGTGAAGCTCTGCAGCTCTGATTAGCAAACGGATAAGAAAAATGTTATAAATTTCATGTTTCAGACATCGTCGTGGGCGGAGAAAAACGATTAGAATTCTATTACAACGGAAAAGTATCGCACATGGAAGACATTCCGTCGGCTCATTATATCACTGCTGTCACGTACGATCCAGTTCACTTCAGGGTGCTGTTTTCCGACTATGACAACACAAAGTACTCCATATACAGCTTTGACCTCACAACGAGAAATATGCAAACTTTAGTAATGAGACAAACAGATACTTACGCTCGTCTCGCCTACGACCCGGTCACACAATTACTATTTTGGACTGAAGACAACAAAATATACTCGTTGTCATTAAAGTCTGCATCGTCTAACACAGCAGTTGACGGAAATCTTATAGTTACGTCGGATTACGACTGCTGGGATATAGCTGTAGACAGCTGTGGAGGGTACGTCGCTAATATAACAATTAACTGTAGTTTAAAGATTCGTGTTGAACTTTGTCAATATTTACAGTTATTTAAACATTACAGGTATGTTTACTGGACCACAGCGTATAACATAGAGAGGGCTGCGTTTGCTGGCTCCGAGAGAGAAGTTATAATTGACGCTTATGTTTACTGGCGATGGAGTTTGGTTATTGACCAACAATCGGAGAAAATGTACTGGATGGAGAGAACTATGTCTGATCAGTATTCCATTGAAAGTGCCGACTTGAATGGAAAAAAAAGAAAAACATTTTATTTCATAGGATCATATCAATCAGCTGCTTTAACCGTATCAAAAGATTTAATTTACTGGAGGAGCGACAATCAAAAAGCCATTGTGCAGTTACCAAAGCGTCAACAACACGATGTGGCGCCAGCTGTTTACTCACAGTTTAGCAGAGACAACTGTTGGGACTGTCCACTTACAGCAGCCAACTATACAATTGAGGAACAAACCTTGGGGAACCATTCCTGTGAAGCGCTGAATAGTCTAATACCGGATGTGGAGGAACGCCGCGGTTCAATATGTCACAACTACTGCTTCCAAGGAAACTGCAGCGTCAGTGCTGAGGGACATCCTAAATGCAGGTAAGTAGATCTTCGATACGGTGCGCGAGTAATACCTGCATTAATTTGTTCCGTCTGAATAATTTAAAAACCCGCAAACTAGTACCTAAGTGGCGTGTTCTGATTCTTGTAAAGTTTAATAGCATCGACTATTATCATCATCTGCCTAGCCACTGCCATTTTCCCAACTATATTGGGGTCGGCTTCCAATAAGCCGGATTTAGCTGAAAACCAGTATTTTACGAGGAGCGGCTGCCTACCAGACCTCCACAACCAATTAACTAGGTAACACGGTACTTCTTGGCAAGACTGGAGACAGATTAACTGGCTTCTGACTATCCGTAACGACTGCCAAAGATCTACAAATGACAGCCGGGACCAACGACTTAACGTACTTTCCGAGGCACGGAGGAAACTCGCTATGTTAAGATGGTCACCCATCCACAGACCAACCTTGGCAAGCGTTGCTTAACCTTGAAGATCGACCCGTGCGGCGGTTATTATCTAGCCACGAGCTCCCTTTAATAGCATCGACTATAATACGTGTAAACTTTACTTATTTCGTGATAAATACTCATAATAACAAAGCAGTGACTAAAACAATCAACCGGTGATTTTATTATACCGACTTAATGAATGCAACGCGTAAGTGACGCGCCATCCGCGGCGCTTACGACGTTCTTCTCGCCGACTTACGCATCGAATGTTCGTTGGCAGGCGTGGGCCTTTATTAGCGTGCGTTTTATTAGTGTGCTCAGGATTATTGAGAATTTAATTTTGTATGATTTTAAAAACCAAGTCGTACCATATTTACCGATTACGTTTTAAATTTTTAATACCTTTTTTCAAACTCACAATTATTAATTTAATAAAAACAATTTTTTATAACATGGTTTTATCAGAACATATTTGAGTATGTTCCAAAAATGTTTTATCTCAAACAACTTAAAATTAGACACTTATAGTCTGTTTTTAAATCCCGCCCAACTAACATTTTGGTGTCAGTTACAGGCTTTTTTATGACTTTAAGTAAATAACAGGGTTATAATTATCTCAGTTATTACTAAAGACGATATAGAGGAGTTAACAAACAAGTTTTAGCCCCAATCGCAGCACTATAGCGTTAATGGATGATGTAATACAGCTTTGAGAGTTATAATGGCGCTAGTAGCAGCAAGTATACTTAATACGTTATAGCTTTAACCTTTTTGTGACACCCAAGTCTTTATAAAAGTGTTCGCCGACACCTCTTAACACTTATTGCTGTATAGTTATTGCAATGAACTCTTTTATACCACTTAAGGTGCTATATTGACTATTATTGCAGTCATAAGCTATAAAATAGAGTTTATCGAGAGTTTAGTAACACGAGAAACTAAAGGTGTCAAACAACTCCTCTATCTAGGTTTAACCTGTAATAAAGGGTTTAACTAAAGCTTATTGTGTTAGGCAGTCCTCTTTTACAGACGTTCTAAAGGTATTGGTGTCAAACAACGCAAGTATGGGTCGTTATTAACTCTAACCTCACTTTTGTTAAAGTTCGCCATTGTTTTGGTAACCTAACAATTAATATTATTTCGAGTTATTCAACATTTGACTACAATAAACAAAATTTCATACATTATTTGAAGCATTCCATGAATGCCACTTAATTTTACATACCACTGCTCAAGAAGCAGGAATGAATAGTAATGTTTAGCTTGAGGTACCTATTTTGTTATCATAATTTTTCTTTTAAATCTTTAATAAATCCTAGGCGCGTTAAAATTGAGATGAGAAACATGGTATACATTTACTGTGAAATCATAAGGGCAGTCATTTTTCACTTCACATACTTAAATAACATAATATTCCATAATATTATTCTGCTGTGTTGAATAATGGATGACATAACACTTCCATTACGAACAGATTTAATTTTAGTAAGGTTACAGGCTTTTTTATCTTGACGTGCGCTTTTTACCACCTGTAGTGCTCACTATCGCGGTAATACCGGTTAAAGTAGTAGCTGACGATGAATAAGCGCTCTTGTGGAGCTTTAAGATCTTTTTGACACCTTACTATAGGATTTATAGCACCTGTAGCGTTTACCAACTCTATTTTACAACGGTAATACAGATTAAAGTAGTAGCTGACGATGAATAAGCGCTCTTGTGCAGCTTTAATATCTTTGTGACACCGTACTATAGGCTTTCTATAACTTTTACCTGTAAAACTGTGGGCCTCTTTCGTGGTTATAAGTGAGTTAGAGCATGCTCTAACTCAGTTGCACAGGTATGCGTTAACACTTTTATACTCAAATAGAACTGATATACGAGTCTTATATAGGTTTTTTTAACGCTTTGGTGCTAGTTGGGCGGAGACTAAATTGACAATTGCAAATGGCAAACTGACGTAGATTACAATAGCATTTAAGTCAGTTTTGACATTTGCACGTGACAATTCAGTCTCCGAAATTAAAAAATAGACTAGGTAATCAATTCAACAAGATGAAATATCTTTGTTTCACACAAGATCGCTCCTGGTTTTCTCGTGCTCCGTTTTAATTGTTCCCCATTTTTTAATTCAACTAAAATAGAATTAAGACTCACTTGAATACCTACCACACAAAACAACCCCCGAAGAGTTTTGCAGAAGTCTATACCTACTAGTACACTACATTTTGGCAACTATGATTTTTGTATTCCTATACAGGGTTACTTGTAATTCGACGTATATCCGTCAGGTGCTGATAAGGGTGCCCAAATTAAATCATTCTCGAGATATTTGAATTTTAAGGTTTTTTCGATTATTACCCAAAATTTTACATTAAACTCCAAATAAAAAGAAAAATTTGTATGGAATGGGTACTTTTAGAATATGATATTGTAGCTGGCACTTTAATTAAGCTATGAACATAATTAAAAGTACTAAATTCGACATAATTATTAAAATGATGAGTGATTTAAGGATAATACCGTACCAATATTTTTATTACACCCTTCAAAAAATGTTGTCTCGTTCAAAAAATTACTATGAATTTAATCGTACAAATAACTAAAATAACTTGCACATTCTGTTAATTTTCCAAAAATGTGTAAAAGTTAATTTAAAGATAAGCGATCCGTGGCATGGCATGAGTTTGAATCGGCGCGGGGAGAGAAAATCATCTGTTTTTTTTAGTGAAGGATCCTCACTAAAACATTCGATTTTACTGGCGAATTTACTCGTGATGTGGCGGGGGTTAATTCGTAATCGTCACTATTGTTACTTCTTGTTTCTGTTTTTTTATCTTTTATTATTTTGAGACAAAATCTGAATTAAAATATATAATAATATATTTTAATATAATACTATATACATAATATACATATATACATAATATAATACTTATTAAAATGAATAAGCATTAGCAACTTCGGATCTTCCATTTTTAATTTAGTTTAATTTAAAGTACTTAAAATGAGAAAGCTTTAGTTTTATGTGGTGATCATTATTAGGGTTCCGTATCTAAGGGTTAACCGACGGAACCTTATTACCAAGCCTCCGCTGTCCGTCCGTCCGTCCGTCCATCCACGCGTCCGTCCAGCCGTCTGTCTGTCAACGGGCTGTATCTCAAAAACCGTAATTAGGTAGATAGTTAAAATTTGCACAGATCGTAATGCCGCTATTTCAACAAATAATAAAAATTAAGGTTTATGATACGGAATCCTTCATCTGCGAGTCCGACTCGCACTTGGTGGTTATTAATCTGGGGCCCTAGGACATCACTAAGAATTTCGCTAGTAAAATCGGTTGTTTTAGTGAGGATCCTTAACTAAAATCACACATGATTTTCTCTCTGTGCGCCGATTCAAACACATACCATGCCACAGATCATTAACTTTTACACCTTTTTGGAAAGCTAACAGAATAGGCAAGTTATTTTAGTTATTTGTACGATTAAGTTCATATTAATTTTTTGATCGAGACGTCAGTTTTTGTAGAGTGTAATGAAAATATTGGTATGATATTACTCATAAATCACTCATCTATACTCTATAATCTATATCTATACTAATATATAAAGCTGAAGAGTTTGTTTGTTTGTTTACTTGAACGCGCTAATCTCAGGAACTACTGGTTCGATTTAAAAAATTCTTCCAGTGTTAGATAGCCCATTTATCGAGAAATGCTATAGGCTATATATCATCACGCTAAGACTAATAGGAGCGAAGCAGAAATGAAAATTGTCACGCAGACGAAGTTGCGCGGGTCAACTAGTAATTTTAGTAATTTTGTTGAATTAAGTACCTTTTATTATGATCATGGCTTAACTGAAGTACCAGCTACAATATCATATTCTAATGGTACCTATTCCATATTTTTTTTCAGTTTTCTTTTTATTTGGAGTTAAATGTCAAATTTTGGGTAAATATCGAAAAAACCTAAAAATTCAAATATCTTGAGAACGATAGAATTATTGATAGGGCTATCAGCACCTGACGAATATACGTCGAATTACAAGTAAGCCTGCATACCGTTACTTTAAATTAATTAGCTGAACTTAGGTAGGTACAGCTGATTTTGCGTGTTCAATATTAATTTTAGTTACTTTTTAGGGTTCCGAACATCCGTAAAAACGGAACCCTTATTATATCACTCGGGTATCTGTCTGTCTGTCCGTCTGTCACAGCTAGTTTTCTCCGGATCTACTGGACTGATTCTGTTAAAATTTGGTATACATATGGAATTCTGTGACCCAAACACGGATGTTTTACGTAAATAAATACTTTTTAGTACAGGGGTCACGCACACTAAAACAACGGTCGCTATCGTTGTGCTGTGCAAAAGCAATTTATTTCTCATATACGCTAGTGATTGACTAAACCGGAAAGTTATCGAATCTTCAATTTAATTATTGTAAAACAACATTTTTTTGGGGTCACTTAAAAAAATAAAATAGAAAAACAACATGTACAGGAAATAATATAATAAAAATGTAGCTAAAAAAATATCTTCTTTACTATCTATACTAATATATATAGCTGAAGAGTTTGTTTGTTTGTTTGCTTAAACGCGCTAATCTCAGGAACTACTAGTCCGATATGAAATAATCGTTCAGTGTTAGATAGCCCGAGGAAGGCTACTAGGCTATACAATATAATCACGCCTCAAAGTGAACCGAACATACAGTACTACTTTTTGTAGGAAACCAATTAGGTGGCCTGCTTGTGGCATCAATCCATTCCTTTTTTAAATTCGCATCTTTAGGGAAGCTGAAAAGGTAAAAGCAACTTATTTATCATTTACATCTATCCTAAACTACTTCTAAACCTCACCATGAGGCAGCGCCCTAATTGCGTAACACACTTTCAACCTAGATCTCAGTCACGCGCGACACTTCGTAGCGAGCGGATGCTTTACTCTGTTAACGATATGAGTATTTTTTTTACGTATACCCTCAAATTAAAATATAATAAAAATGAGTAAAAAAGCTAATTGGTTACTGTACAAACAAACCCTAGAACAAACATTTTTATATGCAAACATAGTCGCTTTAGATAGTGTTCAGGTAAAATATGATATCTTTGTAAATGGAATTAATTCTGCCGCGGAAAAAAGTATTCCTTTGGTCAAGATATGTACTGACCCTTTGTCTAAATTTAAACCGAAGCCTTATTGGAACGCTGATCTATCGAAAGCAGTTGCTAAGAGAAGGTTAGCGTTATCGAAATTTAGACGGAACCCGACCCCTTGCAATTTAGATATTTTAGAAAAACATACAAATGACGCAAAACTATCTTTAATTCGAGCCAAGTCACAAGGGTGGAGGGATTTTTGTAGCAGTATTAATGAATCAACCTCGGTTTCGAAAGCTTGGAATAGAATGCGATGGATGAAAGGGCATAAAAGATCAAAATGTTATGCTTCAAAGCAACAAATTGAAGATTTATTATGTAGTCCCGCGCCAGATTATGTCGTTCCTCAGATGCCAGTAATTGATTCCAATAATACATCCCTAGAAACTAAATTTACTACTCAAGAACTTGATAAATGTCTTAAAAAGAAAGATGCTGCACCGGGTGATGATCAAATAACGTTCTCTTTGCTTTATAATCTTCCAAAATCAGCAAAATTACCTATTAGAAATATGTAATTTGATTCTAGAAACTGGTCATATTCCCATCCAATGGTGAGATATTAAAATAGTACCGATTCCCAAAAACTGTACAGGTTCAGACATCCCCTTAAAGTTAAGACCAATTTCTCTAATTTCTTGTACATGCATTATATTCCATACTTTATTACGTAAAATACTAGAATGGTATGTGGAAAAAGAAAAATGTTTATCAGTGAATACTGTTGGATTTAGACGTTCTCAGTCATGTTTGGATTGTTTGACTCGATTAGTGATGATGAGTGATTTAAAGATAATATCGTACCAATGTTTTATTACACTCTTCAAAAAATGTTGTCTCGTTCAAAAAATTACTATGAACTTAATCGTACAAATAACTTGCCTATTCTGTTAACTTTCCAAAAAGGTGTGAAAGTTAATTTAAAGATACGCGATCCGTGGCATGGCATGAGTTTGAATCGGCGCAGGGAGAGAAAATTATTTGTTTTTTTAGTGAAGGATCCTTACTAAAACGTTCGATTTTACTGGCGAATGGGGTTTATTCGTAATCCGACGGAACCTTATTACCGAGCCTCCGCTGTCCGTCCGTCCGTCCGTCCATCCATCCGTCCGTCCAGCCGTCTGTCTATCAACGGGCTGTATCTCAAAAACCGTAATTAGGTAGATAGTTAAAATTTGCACAGATCGTAATGCCGCTATTTCAACAAATAATAAAAATTAAGGAGTATGATACGGAATCCTTCATCTGCGAGTCCGACTCGCACTTGGTCGGTTATTAATCTGGGGCCCTAGGACATCACTAAGAATTTCGCTAGTAAAATAGGTTGTTTTAGTGAGGATCCTTAACTAAAATCACAGATGATTTCTCTCTGTGCGCCGATTCAAACACATAGGTACCATGCCACAGATCGCGTATCTTTAATTTAACTTTTACACCTTTTTGGAAAGCTAACAGAATAGGCAAGTTATTTGTACGATTAAGTTCATATTAATTTTTTGATCGTGACGTCAGTTTTTGTAGAGTGTAATGAAAATATTGGTATGATATTACTCATAAATACTCTATAATCTATATCTATACTAATATATAAAGCTGAAGAGTTTGTTTGTTTGTTTACTTGAACGCGCTAATCTCAGGAACTACTGGTTCGATTTGAAAAATTCTTCCTAAAATTGTACCTATTAGAAATATATAATTTGATTCTAGAAACTGGTCATATTCCCATCCAATGGTGAGATATTAAAATAGTACCGATTCCCAAAAATTGTACAGGTTCAGACATCCCCTTAAAGTTAAGACCAATTTCTCTAATTTCTTGTACATGCAAAATATTCCATACTTTATTATGTAAAAGACTAGAATGGTATGTGGAAAAAGAAAAATGTTTATCAGTGAATACTGTTGGATTTAGACGTTCTCAGTCATGTTTGGATTGTTTGACTCGATTAGCTTGCTACATCCAGATGGGTTTCTCCAAGAATTATCCTACGCTGGCGTGCTTTCTAGATATAGAAAATGCGTACAACAATGTGACGGTAGATAGTGTTATCCAAGCCCTTACTGGAATTAACATCGGAAAGAAAATATGCAAATATTTGTGGGAATTCTTGTCAGAACGGCACCTCAAAAGCACATTCGACGGTAATGAAGCTATCTTCGTGGTTAGATGGACCAGCAAAGACATTGGCCAAGGTGACCCATTATCCCCTTTGATTTTTAATATAGTTACCCATCAAATTTGTCACAATATTACTAACGTTATAATATCACAGTATGCCGACGACTTCGTCCTCTATACTAGCTGTAAAAATCTTGCTGATAGTGCTTTAGAAGTACAAAGTGCGATTGGTACAATTATTAAACTATTAGAACAGCTAGGTCTAGAATTATCAGGTAATAAATCGCAAGTCTGCCTGTTTAGTAGAGGGAGGAGACAACAAATCACCCTAAACATTAGTGGCTCACTAGTAAGTCAGTCTGAATATGTTAAATACCTGGGAGTATGGATGGATAGAAGCCTACGCTGGGGAAAGCACATTAATGAAATATGTGGGAAAACTCAAAGGTTTTTGAGTATACTAAAAGTTTTGGCAGGAACAGCATGGGGTATGCACCCTAAACATCTTCGTAGGCTGTACATAGCCCGAATCCGAAGTAGGGCTGATTATGGAAGTTTTCTTTTCGATAACAGTGCAAAAACACACACAAGTAAATTGGACAAGGTACAAAACCAAGCAATGAGGATAATTGGTGGTTTTATACGAACCACTCCCTTCCATGTCATGGAGTGTGAATTGTCTATCCCTAATCTAGCACTAAGAAGAAAATATCTAGCAATTAAATACTGTTTAAAATCGCATTCTTTTGATAATAATTTAATATTAGATCTTTTAAATAGTTTAAGGAGCCACATTTCTAATACTTATTGGCGGAATAAGAAAATACCGTTACCAGTAACGGTATATAACAGTACTAAAGACGAAGTTGTGTCATCTAGTTATCCCTTAGAAATGTTCAGCTTAGATACTTGGGTTTCAAATATAAACGTAGGAGACAGTATTAGAGATACCTTAGATAATATGAAACTATGTAAGAAATCATATGATAATAACATCCTGAAAAACATAATAATGGAAGAATTACATACTAAATATTTTGGATGGTTAAAACTATATACGGATGGTTCTAAAATAGGAAATGTTCTTGGTGCTGCCTTTTACGATCCGAGCACAATATTAAAGGTTTATTTAAAATTTGTAACAGTAATATATGTATTATGACGGCGGAGCTCGTTGCAATATCGAAGGCTCTTACATATGTATTTACAAAATGCGGAAATCGATAACAATAGGATTGTCATTTTTGTAGACAGCAGAAGTGCTCTGCAGCATATAGTTCGATGCGCCTCTGGCCACAGAGGTGTCTCGATAACATATGCTATATTAAGCCAAATATGGTATTTCACATGCAATAATATTGATGTGATATTGCAATGGGTTCCGTCACATGTGGGTCTACGGGGGAACGAGGAGGTTGACCAATTAGCAAAGACTTCTGTTGTGGACGGTATTGAGCTGAATATTACTCCGAGCTACTTTGAACTTCTGCCAAAATACAAAATTGAATGCTCTAATAATTTTAAAGAATATTTTAATAAAATGTCATCAGAAAAGGGAATTTGGTACAAGACATTGCAATGTGAACCTCCTCGTATTCCTTGGTTTGCCAATATTAGGCTTAATAGAAAGTTTGTAATAATAGCGCATAGATTACGGTCGGGACACGTTCCACTCAACAAGTTTCGGCACTTAATGGGGAAAAGTGACAGTCCCAACTGTGCACAATGTGATGTGATGGAGGATGTCCATCACTTGTTGGTGGTTTGCGTCAGGACCCGAGCTGCTAGAGAGGTGCTGATGAATACCTTTAAAATTAATTTGATAGATGTTGGTTTTGTTCAAAGTATATTATCAGAGCCTGTTTCGAATGCAGCTACTTTACAAAATAGTATAATTATAAGGATTTTAAGTCGGAATAGCGTTAAAAATCTTGTATTAGGTTACGATGGGGCTGGCGTGGTCGTATTGTAACCAAAAGCCCCTAAATTTATAGTAGATATTAAAAAAAAAAAAAAAAAACAATCTAGATCTGAATGACTTTGAAACATATTGCTTCATGTGTGCAAAAAATTGGTCGGCTCAGCAAAGTAAATAACGTAATGAATGTTTGATTCCTACTGTAAGTTTGTTACGCAATTACCACGCAGCTTTTTATTATAAAGTGAACCCTAGTTATTAAATTATATTTATATGACAAGAAAATACACCCATGCATAACAAACAATTAACATGAAAATGTTAACTTATCAAAAGCTAAAGTTGATATTATATTATCTGAACCATGCTGAAGCTTTAACGGAAGTCAAATACAAAAACCATAAAAAATATGGCACGGGAATAAGACAAAATATACGATACTTCAAAGCCAAAAACACTCCACCGATTATAAACCTAAGATTTAATTAACTTACTATACGAAAGTTGGTTACACATTTCTGTACTCCACTGTTAAAAATCAAAATACGCAAAAAAAAAACATTAATAATGTTTATAATAATAATATATAATAATAATATTTATTTATTTATCTCCACAAAAATTACACTACACATTTTAAGTCGACGGACAGTTTGGCAAAACAATTGTAATTTGTGGGAGATCTGGAGCTTGAACTAAGCCTAGGCCTGTATTTCAGAGCTCCAGGCCCCCATCACATCCTGAACAGAAAAGATTGTCAAAGTGTAGTCAGTGTGTGTGTGTGTGTGTGTGTGTGTGTGTGTGTGTGCGTAATAGGTATTTATAGTATATATAATTGTTTATAAATATAAAAGAAGAATATAAAATTATTATATACCTACCATCCGTCCCCCATCAGCGGGTAGCCTTCCGTTTAGTTGGCCACCCAGATAGTGTGAAACCGGTGCCAAATATAAAAAAATAAATACATCAATAAATAAAAATATTAAGAAAACATTAATACATGTCATAGTACGCACATTCATACCCATGCACATTGCTACCTAACTACAACAAGCAGTTTTTCTGTTTCCACATAGTTTTGGTTCAGTAACCATTGGATGATTTTATTTTTACATTCCTTTTTGCGACAGGTTGCTATTTTTAGAACTTTATTTATTTGATTATATAATTCGCATGCTCGGAATGGAAAAAACCTTTGCGCGAAAGAAGTTTTAACCGCAGTGGTCCGACACATTGCGTAGTTTCTTCTGGTGAGGGTTACATGTATTCTCCTTTCCACCGATAAGTTGGAGTGTTGAAGAAGAACAGTAAGCATATGTATAGCTGGCGTACGGTTAGTACCTGCGCTTCCTCATAAAGTATTTTGGTGGAGAATAGACGTGGCTTGAATAAACTTACTTTTAGGATCAGCCTTTGGGCTCTTTCAACAGTAATGAGTTTTGTTTTACATGCTCCACCCCATGTTGTGATGCAGTAGCCAATAATCGATTGGACCAGAGCTTCGTATATCATCCTCATCGTCTGTTTGTCTGCTACATTACGGAGTTCTTTAAAAATATATGTGAGCTTTCTTATTCTTTTAGATAGATATTCTGTGTGGTTTTCAAAAGTTAAGTTAGCATCAATTTCAACGCCAAGATATTGGAGACATTTAGTAGAACTAATATTAGGACAGTTACAGTTTAAATTTGGAGGAAAGTTACATTTATGCGCAAAAATATTGTAGTTAAGGTTGGCTAATTTGAGTTCATTACGAATTGAAAATACTATGTATTTGGTTTTGTCTTCATTCAAAGTAAGAAAATTTGATGACAGCCAGTGACACACGGTGTTGAAACCATCCTGTGCGACATTAAAAAGCTCATTCCATGAGTCTGCAAAAAAAGTAAGGGCAGTCTGCATATGCTGAAATGCGACAATTTTGAATTATTAGAGTACAGAGCTCATTGCACGGTGCACCCTGCTGTCTAACGGACGAGGCTCTGGCGAACCTGGTTTCCCTCTCGTAGGGTTGTGGGGGTCAGACGGCTGGTCGCCCCACGTAAAACCAACTTCAGCCAAATAATCAAATGGACAAGAAGTTGAAAACGGGTACTCGGGCTAGGGCGTCGCCGCATAACGACGCGCAGGCACATTGCCCTTAACCTGCGATAAGTGGGCTAGGGCTACCGTGTCGAGTACGGGCACGGCTAAAGAGGATAGTACCCAAGAAGAAGTTCCGCTTTGCCACCTGGAACATTGGCTCCCTAACCGGACGTTGCCGAGAACTCGCGGACGTATTGTGAAGCGTCGGGTCCAGTGCGCTTTCCTTCAGGAGACGCGCTGGAAGGGAAATAAGTCACGTGACATCGGGCAGGGGTACCGGCTAGTGTACGCCGGATCACCAACGGGCAGGGGCGGAGTGGCCGTGGTGCTGTCTAAGGACCTTCAGGATGGACTCCTTGAAGTAGACCGATGCAGCGACCGGTTGATGCGAGTTAGGGTGCTGATCGAAGGGTCGGTAACGAACCTAATCAGCGCCTATGCTCCTCAAACTGGTTGCTGTGAGTCTGAAAAGGAGGCCTTCTGGGATGAGTTCGAGGACGTACTACGCGCTATTCCGAATTCCGAAGGTGTTTTGGTTGGGGGGGATCTCAACGGTCACGTAGGTCAGTTTGCTGGAGAGTACGGACGTGTTCACGGTGGTTTTGGATATGGCCAGCTAAATGCAGAGGGAGTCAGTATACTCAGCACCTGCGCTTTGTCTGACCTAGCCATCGCGAACACGTTCTTTCAGAAGAAGCCCCAGCATCTTATTACGTACCGTAGTGGTGCCTACTCAACCCAAATAGATTACCTGCTGGTGCGACGGTGCCACATTGGCAAGGTTACCAACTGCAAAGTCATCCCAGGTGAAAGCCTAACGGCTCAACACCGCCTCCTTGTCCTGGACTTTGCGGTTGTACCGAAAAAGAAAGTGACCGAGGAACGCAAACCCCGCACAAAGTGGTGGTTGCTTGATGGTCCTAGGCAGTCGGACTTCATCGCGGAGCTCGAGCATCTCGAGATCAGTGCTCCGCATGAGTCCGCTCAAGAGATCTGGAGTAGGATCCATTCAGCAATCACCGATGCGGGTAAGCGCGTCCTTGGCACTTCTCGTGGTGGCCGCACCATAGAAAAGGAGACGTGGTGGTGGGATGACGGGGTGCAGGAGGCGACTCGGAAGAAGAAGGTTTTATTTAAACAGTGGCAAGGGTCCAACTCTCCGGAGGACAGAGAGGCATATGGAGCGGCTAAGCGCGCTTGCAAAAAAGCTGTAGCCAGAGCCCGCAGCAAAAGTCTGGCGCCCTTGTACGACAAGCTGGAAACTGCGGAGGGGCAAAAGCTTATTTTTAAGCTGGCGCGTGCCCGGGAGAAAGCTGCACGGGACATTAGCAAATGTCTCTGTGTAAGGGACGCCCAGGGTAAGCTGCTCTACGATGCCCCCTCTGTTAAGGAGAGATGGTGTACATACTTCGCGGAGCTGTCTAACAAACAGCATCCCCATAACCTTCCTCCCGAACCGCCTCCTAACCTTGGACTTATTTCCCCTATTTCCCCCGACGAAACCCGCATTGCTCTTCGCCACATGAAGAACCGGAAAGCGGTCGGGCCTGACAATGTGCCAATTGAAGTGTGGAAGGCGATGGGCCCACATGGCGTGGACCTTCTGACGGATCTTTTTAACCGCATCCTGATCACCAAGGAAATGCCGAACCAGTGGCGATTTAGCCTGATTATCCCTGTATACAAAGGCAAAGGTAGCGTACAGGATTGTAGTAGCTACCGCGGTATCAAGATCATGTGCCACACCATGAAGCTCTTCGAGCGCATCATTGACACACGGCTCCGTAGCGAGTGTACTGTCTCTGAGTGTCAATATGGCTTCCGGGCGGGTAACAGCACCATGGACGCAGTATTCGCCTTACGGAATCTGGCTGAGGCTTACAGAGAGACAAGGAGAGCTTTGCATATGGCCTTTTTAGACCTGCAGAAGGCCTTCGACTGTATACCTCGGCAGTCCATCTGGTGGGCACTGCGCTTCAGGGGCGTTCCCGAGGCCTATATTGACATTATCAGAGACATGTACCGCGATTCCGTGTCCTCTGTCCAGACCGCTGTTGGCGAATCGAATGGCTTCCCAATATCTGTTGGCGTTCACCAAGGCTCGGCTCTTAGCCCGTTCTTGTTTAACGTAGTGCTCGATGTAGTTACGGCAAACATCCAAGATAAGCCCCCATGGCTAATGATGTATGCCGATGACATCGCCCTCGTTAATCAGAACAAAGCCCATCTTGAGCGCAAAGTCAACATTTGGAAGGACACGCTTGAAAACGGTGGTCTGAGACTAAATGTGGCGAAGACTGAGTACATGTCCTGTGGCGGCACGGATTCAAATAGGTTCATCCGAATAGGTTCGGACCTGATCAGAAAGTCCGATACGTTCAGGTACCTTGGATCCGTGCTGCACGAGTCTGGCAACGTGGACGACGATGTCCACGCACGTAAAGGCGCGGCTTGGGCGAAGTGGCGCGAGGTAACGGGCGTTGTATGCGACCGCAAAATGCCTCCGAAGCTCAAGGGGCAGATATATAAATGCATCATACGGCCTGTCCTACTGTACGGCGGTGAATGTTGGCCAGCACTAAGCAGACACACCCAGGAGCTTCGCGTCACGGAGATGAAGATGCTGGGGTGGATGAGTGGCGTAACGCGATCCGATCGCATACGCAACTCTTTCATCAGAGGTAGTCTTGGTGTCCGTGACGTGGGGGAAAAACTGCAAGAGTGTCGTCTGCGATGGTATGGCCACATCATGCGCCGCCCTATGGAGTACGTTGGTCGGGGATGCATGAATATGGCTGTTCTTGGGGCTAGGTCCCGTGGTCGCCCTCGCAAGCGCTGGTTGGACGTCGTTAAGTCCGACATGAGAGCCAATGGCCTAACTGAGAAGGATGTCCAAGATCGGGCAAAGTGGAGGAAGCTAAGTAGGAAGGCGGACCCTGGCAATAGCCGGGATTAACGCCAGGTAGAAGAAGAAGAGTACAGAGCTCATTAATGTAGCAGAGAAAAAGAGTAGGACCCAATATACTGCCTTGTGGCACTCCAACTTCAACCGGTAGTTCGCTGCTGATGTGTTCGCCTACTTTTATTGACTGTGTTCTATTTTTTAAATAATCTGTAAGTAACGCCAATGGTACGCCTCTAATGCCATAGTCTTCCAACTTTTGCACAAGGCGAGGTACAGAGACAGTATCAAAGGCTTTTGCTAGGTCGAGAAATATAGTCAAACACTTACTTTTGCTATCCAATTTACTGACTAAAAAGTTAACAATGTCAAGTACTGCATTGTCAGTTGAACGGCCAGCTCTAAAACCGTACTGCGTATTAGAGAACATGTTATGCTTTTCGAAATATTTAGTTAGCCTGTTGTTTATTATGCGTTCAAATACCTTTGACAACGCAGTTAAGATCGCAATTGGCCTATAGTTGCTAACGTTGTCTCTATCACCCGCCTTATGTATTGGGTGTATTAACGCTTTTTTAAACGCGAGGGGAAATACTCCAGAAAGAAAACAGCGATTTATTAAGTCAGTGATAACAGGTGTTATAGAATTGGATGTTATCTTTAGTACCTCTGCACTAATCTGATCCCAACCAGGCGAGCAGTCACTTTTCAATAGCTGAATTGTCCTTTCAACTTACTCGATATCAGTAGGAAGGAGAACAAAAGAATTTAGTGGTGGGTTGGTGACTTTATTGAAGGAAGGAATATGTGGGGGAATCATGCTTGACAAACGTTTACCAATATTCGAGAAATATTCATTAGCCTTATTTATTGATTCCTGAGGGGTTTTATCTGTACGTAATAGTTGGAGTGGTAACTGTTTTAAACTATTGTGGTTGGTTATTGTTTTAATGGCAGACCAAAGTTTTTTAGGATTGTGTTTTGACATTATCAATTGATTTCTCTCATATTGTTTTTTAAGTTTTTTTAAGAGGTTGTTACAGTAGTTCCGGTATCTCAAGTACGATATTTTCAATATAACGTCGTTCTCATTCGTTTTTATCTTTTTGTGCATTTTATCTCTAGTGTGGATGCAGCGTAACATACCAGGAGTTATCCAAGGTTTAATTATAATTTTATTTCTAGGGATTAATCGTTTTATTGAGTTCTTTGCAATTAAAAGTTGTATTATGTTAATAAAATTGTACGTAGCGGTATTTAAATTAGATTCCTGATATATTTCGTCAAAGTTTAATTTATTACAATCAGATTTTAGTTTTTCTGCGTTGATTTTATAATTTATTTTCATTTTTATTGGTGTTTTCTTGGTAACATCGTTTTTTAAACAGAATAAGACTGCTTCGTGATCGGTAATGCTAGTACCTAAGGAAAATGTGAACGCGTCTAGCTTTGTTTTCAGTATTACATGGTCCAGACATGCCTTACCTCTGGTGCTAGTATTAATAGCCAGGAGAAGTCCATTGAAAGCAACGGTATCCAGATACGCCGTGGTTGCGGGACCAATTCCGATGAGGTCAATATTTATATCTCCGACGATGATAATATTTTTAAATGAAGATACGCTCGCTAAAAAGTTATGTAATGAGTCAAGAAATATGTCAGGTGATTTAAAACTAGGGGGCCTATAAATTGCAATTATTATGGTTTCATTTTTAATTTTAATAGTCAAACAATTTGCTTCCAATAGGGCTGGTTCCTCTACATTGCATTCTAGACCTTCTTTTGTGTAGACAACTACGCCGTCATTTTGGTTGTAATTGTCACTTGTTTTGTATGAACTATATCCTTGGAGTAGTGGTAAGTTAACCACGTGCGATAACCAGCATTCTGAGAGCACAATAATATCACAGGATAGTTGCAGCCTACTGAGCAGAACGTGTAATTCTTGAAAGTAACAGTTTAGGCTACGAATATTCTGCTGTAGAACCTTTAAATAATGAGAAGAACTTTTCAGATATGAGTTGCATTGCTCGGGGTCGCATGAGATTGGGACAAATATATCAAATTGGTCAATGTCCCTCATTAGGTTACTTGTGGTATCGAATGTTAAGGTTTGCTAATGACAGTGAAAATAATTTTGGCGCCAATAATGTAGTTATAATTAAATAAGACAAGCACAGCCTATTCAGCGAAATAGGGAGCAAAACGATGTGACAGTGATTGGTAATATAGATTTTAGTTAGTCGTGAGATAATAATATATTTGATTAATGTGCATAGAATACTAAATGTAACTATTTTCCAGGTATATATTTTACTGTATAATTTAGAATAGTAGATGTTTGGTAGAGTAAATAAAATTGAAATGCGGATATGCAAATTAAAATACTTTTTTATTATTGTGTACAAGATAGTATTTGTATTTGTTGTATAGGTATGTGTTTTACTTTATAATTTAGTATAGGAAATGTTTGCTTTAGTTACTAAAATAAAAATATGGGTACGCAAATTAAAACATTTTAGTAATGTGTATAAGGTGATGTATGTATGTGTTGTATAGATATGTATTTTATTGTATAATTTAGAATTATACGTGTGTGTGATAGAAATGTAGCTTTGTGAGTAATAACATTTTAAAACGAATGGTGTGTAAAATGGTAGCAAATTCAGATATTTATACAGGGACATAAACACTTCCATGTATTTCAAAATGACAGAATAATGTGTTACAAATCCAATTTTGCCGCAGTATTTAAAACTAGGTTCAGAGAGACAGGAGCAATCTAATGTTATGTACAACGTAAATGCTAGTCATTATGGGTTTAGCGTAGAAAAGTCCTCTTCTTGTGAGATCAGCGTAGGCGAGTCACCCTCATTCTGGCGAATATAAACCCTTCCATATGCAGTCCAGCAACTTGCATTCTTATGATTTTTCACGTACTGTCGAGCTAGATAATACAATTTCCTTGCGCAGGTGGTGAGCGATTCAGATATGAAGATAGGTCTAGCTACGCCGTTCATCTTTAGGTGGGTCGAGTTAAGTTTTTCATTAGTTTTGTCCTTGTTGTACTTTTTAGAAGACTTAACTATATTTTCTTTAAGTGAGGTCGAACAAAATTCCACTATAATAGGAGCAGTCCTGTTTGGAGATTTATTTTGCCTATATATGTTTCTTACGTCTGTGTCGAGTACCTTAACATTCAATACATCACCAACATTTTTTACTAAGCTCATTAATGCGTATTTATCCTCTAATTGGGTTTCCGGTACATTTCTGAGTTCCAGGGTTGACGCCTTTGAACTACGTTCCAGAGCCTCAACTTTTTGCTCCAGTGTTCTAATTTGAGTCTTAAAAGCAGTATTTTCCGATTTAGTTTGGCGAAATTGACATAAGATTTCGTCATATTTATCCGACATGAATTTAATCTGTGATTTTGTCATTTTGCTGAGTTCATTTTCGCATCTCTTCGTCGAATTTCACCGCCTGAGATTTTTGCTAAAGCTGTACATCAACCAACATGTCCCTTAATTCGGCCAGCGTTGAGTCATCATATTTACGTTTATAGCGCCGCGTAATATTCTGCTGACTAACACAATCAGTTTCCGAACCCACATAATCCGAAGCTGTATCAGATTCCTGTTCCATAATAGTTGGTTTTAATAATTTTTGGTTGGCTTTTCCAGGAGGAGTTCTCTTAGTGGCCATAATGACAACAAAAAAAAAATAAAAACAAAAGTAAGCGACCTATGCAAAACCACAAAAAGAATATACAAAAATTTTTCTTTGTTTTCCCTTGGTTTGCCGGATTCGAACTCAGGTCACCAAGTTCACTGCTTGACTGCGAGCGCTAACCGACTAAGCCAGGTTAACATTAACGTAACTTTCGAAGTTAGCGAGCTAGTTACGGACGGGGCCTGCTGCCGACGATGTCTTTGTGCTAATGGGTTCAAAGTCCAAATTATTTGCACGTTTTTAATTGTATAGTTTGTTTTGAACTTTTTATTTAAAATTGTTCTCACTGCGAGTTGAAGTGATTAGTACCGTGAGATTTATGCGCACAACGATCACTTAGCACTTATAGGTCAATATGAGTCACAAAAATGCATAATATAGTATGTTTTCGGTTTATGGTTCGTAAGTTTGTTTTGATTTAAAAAAAATCGTTTCCACTGTTGGTAAGAGTTAATCGTTCTCCACATTTTTGCATATAAACAATAACTGGCACTTGTAAGTCAATACTGTGTAGTTTTATTAAAAATGGTGCACTATTTACACTGTTTATGATTTTAAAACACGGAGATGCACGTAAGTACGTGCGTACGCGAGGACGTCGCGAGCGCGGGGGGATTATTTCACATCGATCTTCCATCCGGGTTAAAACGGTTGATAAATAAACTATAATAGCAAAATTTCATTCTAACATTTCGTCAATCGACATGGTTATCGATCGTTAGTGGATCAGTTAGTGCACACGCACACCACTAACTCATCGAAGGTGCAGCGGCCGTACTACGCGAATCAACCGCTTAATACAGTATCTTTTTGTGATTTTTACATTGCTTGTCTAGTCAGTTAGCGACAAACTTAGGTAGTGGTTATGGAGCAATGTATTTGTTGCAAAAATAATACAGTCGCTGTGATATTTGGAAACAAAAATAACATAGTAACAGCCAGAAGTGTTTTATGATTTGTTGTTTTTGTTGATAAAAAATACTTGTACTTACATATGATAAGTGATACCATGATTAACAAAAATTTGGTGTGTGCTTCGGTTTTTACAAGAAACCACTGAACAACACGGCATTCTTATAAACTTTCACGATTAAGGTCGAAAGCGCTAGTTCGCGGAGACGGCTATTTGCATACTAAATGATCAACTTTCGCATGTCGCGCGGACACCGACACGCCCCCTTGCCACTTCTCCTGTTTTTATATTTCTGTGGTACTAATACTAGCGGACTCGACAGACGTTTTCTGATTAATTTGTGAATTTAAACAATTCAGGGCGCCACCCAAAAAAAATCATTCAAATCGGTCCAGCCGTTTAGGAGGAGTTCAGTGACATACACACGTACAGTAGAATTATATATATAAAGACTAGCTGACCCGCGCGGCTTCGCTCCCGTCAACTGGCTACTCTACCCTGCCTACCCTACCTACCCTGCTGATTTGTGAATCCATAACGCGTATCATAAACGCATACCAAAAAATAACATTCAAATCGTTCCAGCCGTTTAAGAGGAGTTCCGTGAGATACACACGTCTAGTAGAATCTATACTAATATATAAAGCTGAAGAGTTTGTTTGTTTGTTTGTTTGTTTACTTGAATGAATCTCAGAAACTACTGATCCGATTTGAAAAATTCTTTCAGTGTTAGATAGCCAATGTAGCGAGGAAGGGTATAAGCTATAATATCATCACGCTAAGATCAATAAGAACGGAGCAGACGAAGTTGCGAGGGTCGAGTAGTAATTGCTAAAGTCCAACGAGTGACAACCAGGCAAAGTTGTGTCACTCAAGGTTCCAAAACAGTGCGCAACATTGCCTATTGAGTTATTTTGATGAAATCTAGTCCTTTTAATTAAAATATCAAATAACACAGAAAAACGACAGTATTTTCTTATATTGGTATATTATTCCTTCACGAGAACACTGTTGCTGTGTGTTCGTTACTCCAGCTAGAAAGTAGCTATGATATGGTCACAAGGTCATTTAATATAATTATTTTTAATTAGCCCCCAAAATTAGGTCACATCATTGCCAAAGAACGTTTGAACGCGAGTGTACGGACAACAGTTTAGGTTTAATACGTCCAATAAAGAAGGTCATCAATATGTATGAAACCGTCGCTTTTTTCTAGTCATTCGAACTTGGGCGGATAACCAGTCATTGTTAACATGTTCGGATTTTACTTTATATCTACTTATTGCAAATCAATCTAAGCTAAATATTTTCCCTATATCCTTTGGACTAAACGCACTAGTTTTTGGTTTACACCTACACATCTTGAGTTGAGCCGGTTTGAAGTCAAAGTTATAACACCGAAGTTTTGAATTTTAGCTATATTATTTAAAAACGCATGCATGTACACTTTTGAAACTTTTTATGGTCATTACAAGCATAAAGGTGGACCGAGTACAGTTTTTAACAAGCTTATGCGTTCTCACATTTAGGCGCTGCGATAAGATGCACAAATTATTTTTTCGGCGCACATTTTTGCACAAATATAAGCTCTCTACCCATGCACAATATTTCACTCTCGGATCATTCGTTTTGAATTTTCCTGCTGGAACAACGCAACGCATTAATTATACGTACCACTCATATCGCTCTAGGACCTACTTTCTAGCTGGAGTAACGTACACTGTTGCTGTAGCCACAATAGCAAAAGTTACAGAAGGCCAAAAATATCCACCCACTCGCAACGGTTTTTTTCGCCCAACTGACAGTGTCAATGAAGTTATCATTAAAAAAAGCCGGCCAAGTGCGAGTCGAACTCGCCCACCAAGGGTTCCGTACAATTTTGTAGCTACAAATGACTTAAAATATAGGCTATGTTTTTTATGATTTCATTACTTAAATGTATAGTTTTCAGACTTTTCCCTATACTTGTAATATAAGACGGTAACGGAACCCTAAAAATTAAAAATATGTTGCCCTAATAACAAATAGTTCATAACAAATGGTAGAAACCGAGAAAACAGTAACCAAACCAAATATTGTAAAACGAAATAGGCAAAGTTGGGCATGCTTGGCAAAGTTACAGCGTTTCACGGTACTCATTGTTGAGAAGCTTAAATAAATAAAAATAAATAATATATAAAACATGTTCATCTCAATATAGACTAGTGAAGATAACACGAGGCAATAGACGGTTCTTAATCATGAGAACTTGCTTCCCCTGAACTCATCATCTGCAACCGGAGCAGTCAAACCGGATTTAGCTGAATACCAGTATTTACACGGAGCGGCTACCTACCAGACCGCCACAACCCATTAACTAGGTAACACGGTACTTCATGGCAAGACTGGAGTCAGATTAACTGGCTTCTGACTATCCGTTAAGACTGCCAAAGATCTACAAATGATAGCGGGGATCAACGGCTTAACGTGCTTTCCGAGACACGGAGGAAACTCGGTATGTTAAGATGGTCTCCCATCCACAGACCAACCGTGGCAAGCGTTGCTTAACCTTGAAGATCGACCCATGTGGCTGTCATTATATAGCCACGAGCTCCTCAACATGCTTCCCCTGAACTATTGGCAGTAAATAAAAGTTACCCTTGATACCAAGTCTGTGTTGCACAGAAATTTCACATTATACAATCGCAGCGTACTCGTACCGGCCACGTACCTCGTTCGCCTGTTACTACTCGTCACAAATATTTGTGGGTTTCCTTGTTCATCGAGTAATGCTGTTTCTTGTCTTCATTATTTCAGTTGTGAAGCTGGTTACTCCGGGGAGAGGTGCGAAGTTAACGCGTGCTATATGTACTGCTTAAACAACGGAGTCTGTTCCGTGAATGAGGCGGGGAAGCCAGTTTGCAAGTGCACAGCGGATTATGAGAGTAAAAGATGCGACGTTTCCATTTGCAAGGACTATTGTATGCAAGGAAACTGTAGTGTCAGTACTGAGGGACGACGTACTTGCAGGTATTTGTTGTTCCATTCTACCTTGTAATTTTGTTGCATAGATAATGATATTTTTTTATAATATCTACCAGCTCATTATTGTCCTAATGCTGGCAAAGCCTCTGCTCATACAGAGGAGGTGCGAGCATTTATCAGCACCACAGAACAGATAAAGGAGGTTAGAAAGGAAATAGTTCCCGATTTGTATTAGAACGCGTGTCGCCGCTTGTCTCTCACTCTCCGTCTCCACTACAAGCAAGAGGCCCATACGTACGCGCATTACGCACGCAAATAAACTACACTTACTTAGGTCGCGAGTTTGCTATTGGTTCTCACACTAGCGCAAACTGTGTGCTTGACGTACACTCACACTCGCGCAAATTAATTTATTTCTCATACATGTTACGGCAACCAAAAGGTCGATAATTATATCGATAAAATTACTGTAATTTTTTTGCTTTAAGTTTTGCAATGTTCCGATTTAATTTCGGGACGAGGGTATAGGGTACGAATAGTGTGGACTTTCTAAATACATATAAATAATAATACCTATCAAATTAAAGGGCAAGATACAATATAGTCACGACATTATCACACGATTTCCGAATACCAAGAATAAAAATCATGTCCACGAAATAAATGTATTTATTTTTATAAACGCTATTCATGCGTACAAAGACATAAGCTATAATATTGAACAATAATTTTTAATGCAGAATTTATTATTGTCCCTGAAATAAAACGTATTTATTAAGTAGCATGCGCTTGCTTCTTTTAAATTAGAATTTAAAAAAAATGCAATCTTACACTAATATATTTTTCAATAATAGCTTTAGTTAGGTCTGTGATATGGCTCGCAGTAGGATATAATCCAACCTGATGATTACTGATATTGCTAAATAATTCAGGTTCGACAAAGCTGCGCAAAATCTTCGTTGTCAACATATGTTTATTAATTTTCCGAAGATTGTCGATGTAAATCTTGATGACTGCTTCGGACGTATTACAGATTAATATCAGATCTTTCGAAGGATACAGGAGACCCCCTTTATCCTTTGCTACGATAAATTTATGGTCCGAAGTTATTTCATTTGACAACAGTGCTCCAACACATAAGTCACAATCAATTTTCTTAATTAAAAGGTGTGCTATGTAACCCGCGATGTGGCTAATAACTAAATTTGTTTTCCAAAATCAGAAACATTTTGGAAAAACCAATTTATGTCTTCATTGTTATTACTATTTGGACATTGTCTTCGACTAAACTATTATTTTTATTATTTTATTAATAACCTCATTAAAATTGAATATTATTGTTTTATTATTTTTTCTTTTTAATCTTCTATTCTGGGCTTGTGTCAACACTTAGGATTAAATGTGTAATGAAAAACAATAACTTATTTACCAGTAGGTTTCGTTTCTTCATGGACTTTTCTCTTCGTGGTGTAGTTGGAATTGATTTGTTTTGGCTTGTTTTCTCATCTACAGTAGATCCACCTAGTGTTATGTCGCTAGTAGATGCAACTTGTGTTATATCACTAGTAGACGCAGCTTGTGTTACGGTATCGCTGGTAGATGCAAGTGATGACTGTTAAAAAAAAACAAAAAAATATTTGCTGGTCACCAGAGAAGTATTTGTGAAAGTAAGCGTTACGAAAGAACCGGCCAAGGGTTCTGTACATTTTTTTAATATTTTCAAAACGCAAAACATCCAAAAATATACGTCATAAAAATAATTACAAACTTGTTTTAGTTTTTGCTAATGAAGCCCTTTCATACAATACCCCACACAATACGGTCACCTTAATTAAAAATGTGGACCCCTCATTCCTTATATACTTATTCCTTATATATGAAATATTCCTTTTTTTATAGGAACCTTTTTGTGTTCATCTAGTTTTGCCGGTGTATATAATAATATCCACAAAAGATATCGATCAAGGTGACTTTTCATGGTAATAATTAGGTAGGTACCTACACTGTACAAAAAACAGCAGCAGTCCATTCAATTCTACCGGTTTCTTCTATCCATAGCTTTCTTGTATCTGGATCTTTTGGAAACCTAATATGTAATAAAATTTTAAATTAACGTTTCCATTATAAATGGCTAACTTCAAAGCAAATTTTAGACGAAACTCAGAAACTAAATCAATAACCATAAACAATAGTTTTTGCTAATAAACAAAGTTATTTTGATCATAATTTTACTGATAGATAATATTCATTAGAATACATTCACACATACTTAATTTCGACATTGTTTACAAATTGGTACAACACTATCGATACGTTTAGAATTCGCTGAATTCAAGCTTTGGCACGCGACGTTCGCAGTGAACGAGATACATTGCGCAATCGCCCGCTTTGTTCAAGATGGTACACCTACGTATTGCAAGCAATGTATAATTTTGTATCTGCTTGCGATAGTTTAATTTTTGCCTACAAACTACATAATACTATTACTATAACTACAAATATCTATTGTATTTTAAGGTTTCTGGACTTGCCTGTGAAAAGAAATCCCTTCTCGAGCCACACTACATACCTGGCTTCTTTTTCGACACGTTATGATAGCGCAAACCGGCATAATTTTTTTTTTCGTAGAGCTCCGTTTGCTGTCACAATATAAGCGCAATAGTTAACCGGTGATTTGTCAAAATATGATCTACTGATCCTAATTGCGGCGCGCCTGCCACGCCCGCAAGGCCCTTCTAACCTCTTTTACTGTTCTGTGATCAACACGCAAGCTTTAAGCGAGTTTAAGGTTTCAGACTTGTATTCTCACGATGTTTCCTTCACAGCAGTGTCATACTGCTCTTTAAAATACATTTTTCGAGCGTCTAAAACGCAGCACAGCGGACGCACCTCGTTCACTTGTTATAACTAGTTATATTTGTACATATTTGTATTCTCACTGTGTCAGTTGCGATCCCGGATACTCTGGGGAAAGATGCGACGTTTCCATATGCAATGATTATTGTTTGCAAGGAAACTGTAGTGTCAGTACTGAGGGAAAACGTACTTGCAGGTATTTGTTGTTCCATTTTACTATGTAATTTTGTTGCATAGATAATGATATTTTTATAAATATCTAAGTACTAGCTCGTTACTGTCCTAATGCTGGCAAAGCCTCTGCTCTTACTGTGGAGGTGCGAACATTTATCAGCACGCATGCTC
Source organism: Lacanobia oleracea (assembly GCA_950371165.1). NCBI lineage: Eukaryota > Metazoa > Arthropoda > Insecta > Lepidoptera > Noctuidae > Lacanobia > Lacanobia oleracea. The sequence goes on along the minus strand of OX493411.1, from coordinate 17,454,443 downwards.
AATGCGAGTTTACGGTTTCAGACTTGTATTCTCTCAATGTTTCCTTCACAGCAGTGTCATACTGCTGTCTAAGATACACTTTTAGAGCATTTTTATGCGTTACACACCACTTCAACGCGCGTTTTTATGCGTTATAAATTGTATAGAAAATTATGACAATTTGTAATAACTTAGCGTGCACACAGGTCTAACACTTGGTCACATCTACAATGGTTACTAGTACCGCAGCCTATACATAGGCGACAAAATACTAATAGTTTTCGAGCGTCGGGGCACTGTATGTGCAGTCAAGTGGTTTTATAGTCTTTGTTACTGTCCTGATGCTGGCAAAGCCTCTGCTCGTACAGAGGAGGTGCGAGCATTTATCAGCACGCATGCTCAAAGCGAGTTTACGGTTTCATACTTGTTTTCTCACGATTTTTCCTTCAGAGCAGTGTCATACTGATCTTTAAGATACATTTTTCGAGCGTCTAAAACGCAGCACAGTGGACGCACCTCTTTCACTTGTTACAAACAACTAGTTACAAATATTTGTATGCTCACTGTTTCAGTTGCGATCGCGGATACTCTGGGAAAAGATGCGACGTTTCCATTTGCAAGGATTATTGTTTGCAAGGACACTGTAGTGTCAGTACTGAGGGAAAACGTACTTGCAGTTATTTGTTGTTCCATTCTACCTTGTAATTTTGTTGCATAGATAATGATATTTTTTTTAATATCTACCAACTCGTTGCTGTCCTAATTCTGGTAAAGCCTCTGCTCGTACAGAGGAGGTGCGAGTATTTATCAGCACGTATGCTCAAAGCGAGTTTACGGTTTCAGACTTGTATTCTCACTGTTTCAGTTGCGATCGCGGATACTCTGGGGAAAGATGCGACGTATCCATTTGCAAAGATTATTGCATGCAGGGGAACTGTAGTGTCAGTACTGAGGGACGACGTACTTGCAGGTATTTGTTGTTCCATTCTACCTTGTAATTTTGTTGCATAGAAAATACTTCACTAAATATCTTCCGGCTGGTGCAAGTATTTATCGGCATGTTTTCTCAAAGCGACTTGTATTAATTTGAAGTTTATGTGGGATCACTGTGCTTCCTTCACCGATGACAAAGTTGTCAAGGTTAAACTTTCAGAGCGTCCAAAACATTGCGCAGTGGACGCACCTCATTTACTTGTAACGAAGTCTCAAATGTAGGTCATTTATGAATTTATCTTCATTGCTTCAGATGTGGTGCCGGCTACTCTGGGGAACGGTGCGAAGTGAACGCGTGCCAAAGTTACTGTCATAACAACGGTGACTGTTCCCTAAATGAAGAGGGCGAGCCGGTCTGCCAGTGCACAGCAGGCTATGAGGGTGAACGATGCCACGTCGCTACCACACACACTGGTGCCTGTGTCTGTGCTGACAACATGACGCAACAAATATTACTAGAAGTGAAGCAAGTTAGAGAAGATCTGCAATGTACCCTCCAACTGTACACGGTTAAACTTGACGAGAATGAGGCCAAGCTCCAAATCTGCGAGGAGTCGAGGAATGACGATCAATAAAACTACGATACAACCATGTCAAAACCGCAAACATCGAGTATGAAGTTGTCATAAATGAAAATAAATCTTTTAGAGCAAGCTCAGTATTGCAACCAACTTAACGTCAACGTATCTGGCAAAGACAATCCTGAAGGATATGCTAAGCAAGCTTCCGAAAGTAACCTTACAAGACCCGGATGACGTCACCTTCAAGTGCGACGTGGAATGTTTTTCTTCCTAATACCTGACCCAATACCCCCCCCCCCACTTCCCCTGAAACTGACATCTATAAACTGACATTTGAGGTAACACAAATTTGAAAAAGGGTCATTGTACTCATCATTGTGATGCGATGATGTACCGTAGCCACCGTGTGCACCTAGTTATAGTCGTAAGTTTTGTACTTTAGAGTTCATTTTCTCAACACTAGATTATAATATTATAGAAACTGCTGCCCGCGACTTCGTTCGACATACTCGAGAAAGAAAAGAAAAGGGCAAAAGCTAAATTATGTCACTTTGAAAGACAGCTTAGATAAGATATGCAAGTCAATATCTAACATTGCTTGACCTCGCTTAGAATTCGGAAGACTGTTATTCAAGGCACTGGTTATACCTACCATCTCTTCTGTTCAAAATGCCGTCCAGCTCTAGTAATTTTTCCTAATGAAAAACTTTTCTTTGCGGTATTTAAGAAAGTTGCTAGGGTTGGTAATACGCGGTAGACCTTCATAATGTTGCCCATCGGTATACCAACCAGAGAAAAAATCTAATTGAGTAGAGTAGAGTAGACACTCCGTTTGGTCCATTGCGCGTAAGTGTTCTGGCTAAGTTAGCCAGCCTAGCTCCGCCTAAATGCACAGAAGCTTCCTGGGTGCTCCACAGGTTTTGCGGAGCGAACTCAACGTTTGAGGATTTGTTCACGTTAGGAGTGGAAGTGGGCGCCTGATTTCTCGGCGTCGAAGCAACCTCTGTGAATTGAACTGTCTATGGCGTCTTTGTTTTAGAAATGTTTTTTACGGGGCAATGACCCGTGATTATACCTCTTATTCGGAAGATATTTCTACTTCGGCTGATAAGTCATTTAGTTAGTCACGTGCATAGGCTTGACTGCCTGCAATTAGTATCTCGTGATCATTGGTTCTCATGAAGTTTGATCTCTGGCAAATTCATGTACGAAACTGTGAATAATCACGGCACCGGAGCAACACCCCGGAGTAATCAGCCGAAATCTTATTTCAGCTACTGTAACAGTTTGTTGGATATATGTGACTTTCAGCCGAGTGGCTTTGCAAAATTTCATCATCATCACAACAGCCGGAAGACGTGCACAGCTGGACATAGGCCTCTCCAAAGGTGTATTGCCTTAACCGCCACGCTTGGCAGGTATCGGGTATCGAAATTAAAAATGTAGGTAAATAAAAACCACTAAACTTTCCTCTATGGCCGATTTCATGAAAATATTTTCCCTCACACATTTGTCAATATTATGCATTTGGATGGTTACTGCTTGGTCGGCTGGCTTTCCGTACACAGAAAAAAAAACTGGCCAAGTACGAGTCGGACACGCGTGCAAAGGGTTCGGTACCAATTTTTTTTTTTTACATGTTGTTTTAACACCAGACTTCTTATAGGTTTTCCTGTATATCTGATAATATCTGCATTTTTTTCAAATTTTTTGTCTTAGTATTTTCGGAGATAAGGGGGGCGGAGAATGGTAGTTTTTGGTCTAATTTCTTGAATAACTTCGAAACTGTTTATTTTTATTATTAAAAAAAAAAATAACGCGTCCGTGTTTGGGTCACTAACAATTGGATTTAATAGCCGATGTAATAATTTGTTATGGTTTTTTATTGCTTAGCTCCCCAAAGATATAGCGTGATGATTATAATTTTTAAGGATATGTTTTTAAAGGCTAGATTTATGAATAATTGTAAGTTGAACAAAACTGGTCAAAAAACGATGATACGTAATTTTAAAATATTTAAATGTCCATAATTTTTTTTATGGCCACCACTTTGAATGAAACAAAGAATAACGTAAGCCAGCAAAATCTGTTCAGTATTTTCGGAGATTACCGTGTACAGACAGACAAAAAAAAAATGCTCTTATTATGTTCTATGGCTTTTTTTTTGATAACCCCTACTCGATTTTTGGTATTTTTGTTCAATGTACAGAATTCATGGTCTACTGTTTTATTATAAGTATAGATATAGATAAAATGTTACGTAAGTAAGTAGTCTATGATGAAATAATCGAATGACGATTAATCAGATTAATCAGTGACTGTCGTTCCTCCGACAATTTCGAATTAGTAGTAGAAGTTAAGCATTGTATCCTTGTTTTAGGAATATTTCATGTTAGTTAGCGTTACAAGGCCGCGCTCGACACTCAGGCGTCGTCGTGTAACGTGTAACTAACAGCTATGGCGATAGCTGTTAGTCACACGCTCTCATGGCATTTCATGTGTTTTGACGTTAGCTAAAGTAGTATGTGTAGTATGTAAAAAATTTGTTTTAAGATTAATTCTTCAATAAACGACCATCTGAATAAGACTCCGCGTTTTATTTTCAAAATCCTCCGCAACGCTCCCGTAGACAGGTAACTGCTAACATCGTGTTATGTAATAAACATACAAAAACCATTCAGTCACTAACCATATTGTTAGTAGGTAATTATATCAGGTAGTAATGTAAAATTTGCTTGTGGCTACACACTGCTGTGCAGAGGCCTCCGCCAGATCCGTTAGTACTTATACTTATCTATGGCCAGATCTATCTAGACACTGTTTTCTTGGTCCACTTCGAGTCAGAATATTTATAACTTACAAAGGAGGTGGGGAAAAAACAATAGATATCTAAAATCAACTAACACGTAGTCGCTTCGATGCTCTTCGGGAAATATTTTGCCGTGTTATTTTTTTTTTAATTTGTGATGGGTTTGCTCCTGACTCTGGCCTAGGTCAGAGATGACAGTGACAGAGTCTACGATGGAACGAGCTTACCCAGAAGGAGCTTATTCATTCTGACTTAATGATTCTCAATGACTTATTATTTTCTGATTTATAATATTAGAAGGAAGTAGGATAGTAGGATTGATCACGTGACATTTCGACCGCGCTACCACTGACAGAATGTCACTGGTCTAGAGCCTCTGTCGGAGTGTCGGTGTACTCTGTCCACATGTCACCGTGTAGGTAGTGTTGTGTGCGGTGCCGTAAACTTTTCTGCGCCCTGTGCGAGCTTCTATAACTGCGCCTTTGTTTCTTTTGTATATTATCCCAACTAACATTTTGGTGTCAGTTACAGGCTTTTTTATTACTTTAAGTGATATAACACAGTTACAATTATCTCAATTCTAGCTATAGGCAATATACAGGAGTTAACAAACAAATTTTAGACCCAATCGTGGCACTAAAACTATAAGCTAGAGCAATGCTATGTACGCTATGTGCTAGGCCTACTTTATTTAATACAGGGTGATAAAACAAAGCACAAGGACCTTGTTGTTGGTGGACCAATTATCTGATATTTTGGAAGAAAAACCTATTTTGTTAATGAATCAGAACTGATGTGGTACTGAACTGGTGTGGTGTGGGTGTGTGTGTGTTATACCACCCACTGTGTCTCACTCACTAAAAGTTACTCACTTATACTGGCATGTAGGTACGTATGTGTTGGAATCGAGCAATAGGGGCGCAGGACTTATAACAGCCGCACGGGTCGATCTTAAAGGTTAAGCAACGCTTGCCAAGGTTAGTCTGTGGATAGGTGACTATCTTAACATAACGAGTTTCCTCCGTGCCTCGGAAAGCACGTTAAGCCGTAGGTCCCGGCTGTCATTTGTAGATCTTTGGCAGTCGTTACGGATTGTCAGAAGCCAGTAAATCTGACTCCAGCCTTGCCATGAAGTACCGTGTTATCCAGTTAATGGGTTGTGGAGGTCTGATAGGCAGCCGCTCCTCGTAACGTACTGGTATTCAGCTGAATCTGGTTTGACTGGAAGCCGATCCCAATATAGTTGGGAAAAGGCTAGGCAGATGACTTATCAGGAGCAAACCGAAAAACAACAGTCCTGCCTGGTCTGGCCATTCTTGCGCCCCCCAGAGTCTACGCTCTGTGCCTGGGCACCGGTGGCACCGCCCTATTTACGGCACTGGTTGTCTGCAGTGAGCGTGAAGTGAGCTGGCATTCCATCTTGTGCGTATAGTTTGACAGCTCACTTCGTGTTCACTTCTTCTAACGTTACACGGTGAGATGTTGACAGAACGACACTTCTGGTCCTCCAAGTAGAGTAACAGTCCGAATTAATGTTTCATGGAAATCGCCTCTTCTATTACATGAGGCTTAAGAATTATTTGCGAAGTCGGAAATGCTGCTGTAGGTACACCTCCACCTGATTCTTCCTAGTATATGTTTGACGAGATTCAGAATAAACCTAACAGAATTCTATAGTTTTTACGTCCATGTCAGAAAGGCATAAATGTACACAAGTGCGTATTAACAAGCATTTACGAGTATGTTATGATAACTATTGATGACTTTCCCTTTGAAAAAATAATTGTTTACGCTAGTGTTTCACTTGGCAATAACAATTAATCAATATATTTAAAAATCGTCGATCACTGACTGAGTGACCGTGGTCTCTTGAGACAACGCACAGCCAAAACTACTGGCCGTAAAAAGCTGAAATTTGGCATGTAGGTTTCTTTTATCGTTTTTTTTTTTTTTTTTTTTTTTATCGTTTTTTTTTTTTCGGAAGTCGCGTGCAAAAGCTAGTCGCTATAATTATTATAAAATCGACAAGACCTTACAGGCTGTCTCTCAATGGGGCGATGCCAATATGGTCAGGTTCAATGCTGCTAAGACCCAAGCGTGTCTTTTTATCGCTAAAAGGAGTCAATTCCACCCAGCTCCATCTTTCTGGGGTGAAACCGTGCCGATAACCGACTTACTTGAGCTTCTTGGTGTTACGTTGACATCTATCCTCAAATTGGCCCTTTCATAGAGACAAAGGCTCAAGTGGCTGCTAGAAAGGTGAGACGGTACTTCACGCCGAAACAGCTGCTCAAACTCTATCAAGCGCAAGTTCGATCGTGTATGGAGTACTGCTCTCATCTTGGGGACGGATCTGCTAGATACCAGCTTGATGCTCTTGAGTCAATTGAGAAACGAGCCAAGAGGTTCATCGGTAATGGAAGCTCCAAAGTCTTGAGCATCGACGCCGAGTTGCTGGCCTGTCGGTTTTCTATCGGTTGCATTTTGGGGAGTGTGCGACGGAATCGCATAATTTAATTCGGCCAGTTCGTTCCATCATTGGACCACAAGACGAACGGCGATGCGCCACCGGTACATGGTGGACATCCCACCCACACGCACAAAACGATTTGGGAACACATTCATAGTTCATACAGCTAAGGAGTGGAATTCCCTGCAAAAGTCTGTGTTTCCAGATAGCTATAACCTGTGAGTAGGAGTTAAGTCAAGAGTGAATCGGTTACTTCTAGGCAAACGTTCATCTTCGACCGCATCATCAATTACCATCAGGAAAACAAACACAGGAAAGTAGAAATATCTTCCTACCTACTTACCTATTAATACACTGTTAGATATCTACTTAAACATAATATTTCCTTATCTTAATATTTCAACTGAAAAAGTGAGTTTGTTTGTTTGTTACTTCGTCACGACTAAAAGGCTTAACGGATTTGATTGAAACTTGGCACAATAGTAGACCATGTCCTGGAATAGGTTTTAAGATTTTTTCATCCGAGGAATATGTTCTGTTGGGATAATTTTCGGAAGCTCGTCAGTAAAAATGAACTGTTGAAACTAAATACAAGCTCGTTCGTAATAACATAGATATGGCAGTGACCGATTAGCGTGATCTGCAGCGCGACCCTGAACACATCTCACCGCGTTCGCTTAGGTGCAGTGAACACGAAGTGAGCTGTCCGTACATACAAACAAGATGGAAAGATAGTTCACTCCTAAGTTTACACGGCGAGATTTAGTTAGAACAGACCGGCTGAGCGAGCAGAGCGCATCGCAGTGAGTCAGACAGCTAGCATCACATACCGATACTCAACAAGCAAGGCGGCCATCGAACAATGTGTACTACCAAGAACCGTTTGGGTGAAGTTTATTGAAACGCCTGACAAAAAGTGGGTACGTATTTACTTTTTTAGAAAGCTTATGAAAGAAAATAGTGTTTTCTGTTATATTTAGGTCAAGTGTGAAACATGTAGGTATTTAGGGTAACTGCCTCGATATACTTACACGATAAACTTCAAATGTTCCTAGCTTGAACGGTTTGTACGTTACACAACGCTTCATTTCCTTAGTAATGAGTATTTTTTATAGTCCAGGAACCTATTCTAGAAGAGCGTATTTTGGGAAACAAAAAGTTTGCTGACGGCATGGTTGGCGCAGTGTTTGACCGATTGGCTGCTGTGCTGCGCAGGTTCGATTCCTGCAAGGTGCACATATTTATTGCTTGCAGACAGTTATTCCAGGTCTAGCTGTTGCTGTATGTGAGTTTATATGATTTTCAACGAACCCATGATACAGGAGAAATTCCGGGCAAAGATTAGAAAAAATAATGTTACTGTCTTAGAATTGGCCATTTCATGAAGTGGCATTTCACAAAATGGATGGCTATTTCGTAGTAATAATAATAACTTTATTTTGGGTGGCATAGGCCCATAGAAACCTTAACCTAGTCCAATATACATTTTTATTTGCTACGACTCGCCACACCTGCACAAGATATTGCACTCGCCACACCTGCACAAGATATTGCACTCGCCACACGTACAGCTATTGCGTTCAGAACGCCGTTGTTGCTACCCCGCATACGGGCCAGGAGAGAAGCTGCTTTTCTGCACATGATGGCCTGAAAACCTTCAGTGCGTGCTTTAGCAAATATTCCAGTCGCGCTGCACCGCCACGGTAGAGCCAACAGCATTCTGAATGCACTACTGTAGGTACTGAGTGCGCAGGGCTCTATAGGCTCGCTGCGTACATCTCACCCACAGCTAGGTCACTTGAGTCGAAGGACTGGCAATGGACAGGCTTTGAATAGCGTACTTTCCATTCACTTCTCTCGTGCATCGTGCAAACCTGCGGGCGAGCATATTACCTCACCTCGTCCTTGAGATCAAGAGTCACAATTAGTCAAAAGTGATCACGTTCGTAACCTAACCTAACCTCAGCCACTTCATGAAATGGCAAATCTATACATCTATCTATAATCTATACTAATATATAAAGCTGAAGAGTTTGTTTGTTTGCTTGAACGCGCTAACCTCAGAAATCGATCCTCAGGGTCTGATTTGAGCCATGTGATCTAGAGGCGAGAGCCCTCGCACTCATTTACAAATGGCGCCTGGAAGTGCTACGCCGTGGCGAGACTCCTCTGTCGCGGCAATTCGCAGTACGGCGGACGGAGCTCCGGCAAGATCTCATAGCAGTATGGAGACAAAGACTGTCCCAACCCAGCGCTGGGCACGCCACAATTGCGGCGATAAGTTCCCTCTTTGAGGAGTGGCTAGAGCGGCGCCACGGCGTCCTTACTTTCCGCTTGACGCAGGTACTCACCGGACACGGTTGTTTCGGGAGGTACCTGTTACGTATTCGAACGGTATCCTCCCGCCGGATTCGGCGGGAGGATACGCCCGGGTGTCAACACTGCGAGGATCGCCCGGAGGACACGGTGGAGCATACGGTTGAGGTCTGCCCTGCTTGGGCGGAGCACCGCCGTGTCCTCGCCGAGGCGATCGACGACGGCGATCTCTCGCGTCCGGCCCTGGTTCAAGCTATGGTCCGGAGCGAGGAGACAGGGGAAGTGGTCACCTCCTTCTGCGAAGCAGTAATGCTAGCAATCGAGGAAGCCGAACGTGTAAGAGAAAGGGAAATCTCACGCCCCAGCCGCCGCAACAGAAGAAGACACCCTGGGCGTCGGGAGTCGCAGGGCGATTTTCGGCAACCGTAAGCGCGAGCCTGCGGACGGCGAGCATAGGGTGGCTCGCCGTCTGATCAGAACCAGGCCCGGGTGGACGGCGCGCTGTGTTCCACGCGTGCCTCAAAGAGCTGTCAGCGTAAAAGACGGGGCCCGCTAGGGACCTGCTGGGGCTGCGGACTTCGTACGAAAGAGGCTCCGTACCCTGGAACGCAAAGGGCACTGGGAGGAACGCGGATGGGTTTTAGTCAGTAAGAGTCTGACACTCCCTTCTGCTTCACCTAAAGCGGGAGGAGTCATTTGATGATTTCCCATCCTTAAAGGAAATAAAATGGTCCGATTTGAAAAATTCTATCAGTGTCTCATTTATCGAGGAAGGCTATAGGCTATATATCATCACGCTAAGACAGCAGCACCCGTTCACGAGCACAACGCAAAGATCAGCCATTACCCCCTCGCCATGTTTGAGGGAAGGAGGTAACCCGACCCCGACGCTACCGCAAGCAGTGACTTCTAGGGGAGCATGATGAATGTGCTGCTGGTTGTAGTGGCGCGTTTCAACAAATTAGCCGTGTGCGGTTACTGAAAACGGTCTGCTCCTGAATACGGACGGGGTAGAATACGGCTAACCGAAAACCCGTTTGCACTAGTCGTAGATCGAATACGCGGGCTGCAACCAAATCGGTTGAAACGACCATTATGTGATAAAATAAATGAGCATCACAAAATTGACAAGCTTTACGGTGATATTGTTGATGTACTTCAGGGGGGGGCTATAAAATGTTATAGGTCGGTCTCCCGTGGACGTAAACCTCGTAAACCAGTAACGGGATGGAATTATCATGTGCGGGAATCCCATAGCGCTGCGAAGTTACACTACAATTGGTGGGTGATGGCTGGTAGGCCGTCTAGGGGTGACTTATTATGACAATATGATTACTAGTCGTAAGATTTTTAAAAATAAATTAAAATGGTGTCAACGTAACGAAGAATCAATTAAAATGGATATAATAGCAACGCATTGTAAAAACAAGAACTTCATAAAATTTTGGCAAAGTACGAAAAAGCTAAATAACAAGCAAAATGTACCGTTATCCATAGACGGCCTACTTGAGCCGTCTAGAATCGCAAATATGTTTGCTGATAGGTTTAAAATGAAGCCCGTGCCTGTGGAGCCGGCCGGCCAGGCTTCGGGGGAGTGTGGTCGGGGGTTGGGTGAGAATGAGAGGCGTATGGATTGTGAGCAGCTACAATTCTCGCCACAAGATGTTTTGGACGTTATAAAACGTATGAAGCGTGGTAAATCTGCGGGCTATGATAACCTGAGCATCGAACACTTAATTAACGCAGGGGAATTCATATACAGTAAGCTATGTTCGCTTTTTAATTTATGTATTAAGTATTCATATTTACCTGAAGCCCTAATGAAAACTGTTGTAATTCCAATTGCAAAAAATAAAACAGGCGATCTCAGTTCTGCTGCCAACTACCGACCTATCTCTCTTGGAACTGTCCTGGGCAAGGTGTTGGAGCGTCTTGTGCAGCCCTTACTGCTCAGGTGTGCTAAGATTAATGATGCGCAGTTTGGTTTTCGTCCTGGTTTGTCGACAGATCTAGCAATCCTTGCGTTGAAACATACGGTTCAGTATTATAGAAGTCGGAACACCTCTGTATATGCCTGTTTCTTGGACCTGAGTCGCGCATTTGATCTGGTGAATTATGGTGTTCTCTGGGACAAATTGCGCGGCTCCGGGGTGAACTCTCGCATCATAAGCATGTTACAATACTGGTACGGAAACCAAACTAACAATGTAAGATGGGGAAACGCACATTCTAGCGATTATAGGTTGGAATGCGGCGTGCGTCAGGGGGGTTTGACTTCTCCGGACCTTTTCAACATCTACGTGAATGGCCTTATTGAGGAGCTGGGGAGGGCAGGTGTCGGATGTCACATTGGCGGTGTATGCTTTAATAATATAAGTTACGCCGATGACATGGTTCTCCTCAGCCCCTCAATAAGGGCCCTCAGACGTCTACTTGACATTTGTGAGCAATACGCCAGTTCTCATGGCATGATCTACAATGTCGTGAAAACACAAATGTTAGTCTTTAGGGCTGGTAAGGGACCGGAGAAAGTCCCTGAAGTTAATATTAATGGTTCACCAGTGAGGGTTGTACGTACGTTTAGATATCTGGGCCATATGCTCACTGATGACCTTTCAGATGATGCTGACATGGAACGGGAGAGAAGGGCGCTCTCGATACGGTGCAATATGCTCGCACGCAGATTTTCCCGCTGCAGCACGTGTGTAAAAAAAACGTTGTTCCGAGCCTATTGTCTTTGTTTTTACACATGTCAGTTGTGGACGAAATTTAAAAGGTCAACGCTAAGTACCATGCGTGTGCAGTACAACGATGCTTATCGTATTCTTATGAGACTTCCGCGGTACTGTAGTGCGTCGAGCATGTTCGCTGAGGCGGGAATACCGGACTTTCACGCTGTTATTCGCTCGCGAATTGCAACGTTTTTGAGCAGATTATTAAAATCGGCAATCAGCTACTAAGGGTTGTCAGTGAGGATTGGTGCGGTCCGGTTCATAGGATTTTGATTTTGATTTTGATTTTGATTTTGATTTTGATTTTGATTTTGATTTTGATTTTGATTTTGATTTTGATTTTGATTTTGATTTTGATTTTGATTTTGATTTTGATTTTGATTTTGATTTTGATTTTGATTTTGATTTTGATTTTGATTTTGATTTTGATTTTGATTTTGATTTTGATTTTGATTTTGATTTTGATTTTGATTTTGATTTTGATTTTGATTTTGATTTTGATTTTGATTTTGATTTTGATTTTGATTTTGATTTTGATTTTGATTTTGATTTTGATTTTGATTTTGATTTTGATTTTGATTTTGATTTTGATTTTGATTTTGATTTTAATTTTGATTTTGATTTTGATTTTGATTTTGATTTTGATTTTGATTTTGATTTTGATTTTGATTTTGATTTTGATTTTGATTTTGATTTTGATTTTGATTTTGATTTTGATTTTGATTTTGATTTTGATTTTGATTTTGATTTTGATTTTGATTTTGATTTTGATTTTGATTTTGATTTTGATTTTGATTTTGATTTTGATTTTGATTTTGATTTTGATTTTGATTTTGATTTTAATTTTAATTTTGGTTTGAATTTTAATGAATATTTTATTTAATTATTATTTTAATTCAATTAAAGATTTTGTAATTGTTTAAGTTTTAATTTTGTAATTTTATATTTATTAATGTTTTGTTTTCATTTAATTGTAATATTGGGACTTAGTGCCCTAATAAACAAATTTATTATTATTCCATTTATTTATTTATATATACATACAAATTACATTTTTAAATATTTCTATAAAAATACAAAAAACATTTAAAAATATAAAAAATAGTAACCCACCGGTATCGGGAACAGGGTCCAAGCTACCGGTGGTCAGGGCTTCTGAGAGAGGAACCTCCTAACGATGCGCGCCGTGTCCAGGAGTACTGCTTTCTGGATCAAGCCCTTGATCCAGCTGCCCAACGAGAGCCTCTTGAGATGTTGTTCGAGGCTCTTGGCAATAATGCCATTGGCCGTCACGATTATCGGCACAATAACTGCTGTGTTCACATCCCACATGTCGACAACCTCGCGAGCCAAGTCAAGATACTTCGTTTGTTTATCTTTCTCTGACTTCACGAGGTTCTCGTCATGAGGGACTGCTATATCAACAATCATTGCGCGACGCTCTAGTCGGTCTATCACCACTATATCAGGCTTATTGGCAACAATAGTCCTGTCAGTGATGATAGACCGATCCCAATACAATGTGCAACTACCACTTTCGAGAACTGGGTCGGGCACATACCTATAGTACGGTACTTCCGATTCCACAAGATTGTATTTAAGAGCAAGTTGCTGGTGGATAATCCTGGCTACAAGGTTGTGCCTATGCAAATAGTCTCCATTAGCCAGACTAGAACAACCGGAAATAATGTGGCGGATGGATTCCCCGGGCCGGTGACATGCCCGACATATGTCAACCGTACCGTCCTTCACAATGTATTTCCGGTAGTTATTAGTCATCATAACTTCGTCCATAATTGCACAGACAAAACCTTCGGTTTCCCCGAAGAGGTCACCAAAACAAAGCCAGGCTACGGACGCTAAGAAGTCTACATCGGGCCCATGTAGGACCCGATAAAAGGGTCCGTGCAGCTCCTTGCTCTGCCATACCTCCCTGCGGTCGTTAGTATCTAATACCACAGGTTTGCGCCAGTTCTCGTTAGCCAAGGAGAGCGCGGTGAGGCCTTTGTCCACCGCTACCACATCTCGATGCATACCCACGTCGGCCTCTAGGAAGTACTCCCTAAGGCTGCATACCTCGCGGTTGTGCAGGGTCTTAGCATTTAAGAAACCACGACCCCCGCACTTCCGCGGGATATACAGCCTCATCACCGATGACCGTGGGTGATGCATCCGATTTACGGTAAGCAGTGAACGTACCCTCCTATCCAGGGCGTCAAGTTCCGTCTGAGCCCATTTGAGTATGCCGAAAGAATACATCAAAACCGGCATGACCCAACCGTTGAAGGCGCGCACCTTGTTTCCGCCTGATAAAAGACTGTTAAGTACTTTGTTTAGGCGGCCAAAGAAGCGCTCCTTCAATGATTGTTTCATGTCCGTAGCACTGATGCCTAACGCTTCCGACATACCCAAATACTTGTAAGTTTCGGTTGAGGAGAGGGACCTAAGGTCTATGGAATCCGAGAGTTGTGTTCCCACGGATTCCATAATCTCCCCTCGCTTTACATGCATGACCGCACATTTGTCCAAACCAAATTCCATCCTGATGGCGCCACTGAAGGTTTCTGTTACCTTCAGTAGCTTCATCAGTTGCAAGTTGTTAGGAGCCAAGAGTTTCAAGTCATCCATGTAAAGGAGGTGCGATATGACCTGACCACCTCTTCTCAACCGGTAGCCTTGGCCCGAACCCTCCAACAATGTACTGAGAGGGTTGAGGGCCAGACAAAACCACAGTGGACTCAGACTGTCACCCTGAAATATGCCACGTTCGATCCTTATCGGTTCGCTGTTCGCCTGGGTCTGTCGACACTCTGGATAGTGAAGAACCGTCCTCCACTGCCCCATACACGACATCAGGAAGGTGCGTAAAACTGCATCAACTTTGTACAGCTCCAGCACCCTCATGAGCCATGTATGTGGCACTGAGTCATAGGCCTTCTTATAATCTATCCAGCATGTCGACAGATCTCTTCGGGAACGTCGAACCTGTTGGCTAATGGCTATGTCGATGAGGAGCAGCTCCTTAGTACCGCGGGACCCGTTCCTACATCCATTCTGAGAAGAAGACATTATTGAATTACTATCAATATGATGGTTAATCTTTCCACTCAAAATGGATGTAAGAACTTTATAGACCGTCGGTAAACACGTGATCGGTCTATAATTTTTAGGCTCCGCGGTACTACCTGATTTATGGAGCAGGTGGGTTATTCCTGTAGTTAGGAACTGGGGCAGCGACCCTGACTCTAACGCAGACTGGAATTGAGATGCCAAGCGAGCGTGCGATCTTTTGAACCATTTAATCCAAAAGTTGTGCAGCCCGTCCGGTCCCGGAGATTTCCAGTTAGGCAACGGACGGACTGCACGAGCTACGTCTTGGGGGCTGATGTTAATTGCCCCCATTTCTGGTATCGGATCGCACGCGCACTCAACCTCCCGAGTCCAATCGCCCTCGGTATGACTGACAGGCACCGACCAGATGCTGCGCCAGAATGAACACATGGCATCATCATCCGGTAGGCGCGTATCAGTCACACCTTGGTCTGGTCGCTCCCAAGCCCTATAAACCCACCTCTCATTGCTTTGGAATGTGCGATTCTGAGTGTATCGCTCCACTCGCCGCTTGTACCGACGTATACGGTTTGCCCATGCATAGACTTTCTGCTTCAGGAAGTCGATACGCTCTGTGACGCGGGTCAGATAATCTCGAGGACTAATATCAGTCCCCGAGAACGCCCGCCTCACAAAGCGCATCACTCTGCGGCGAGTGTTGCCCTCCCTGAAGCAGATTAGTTTGTCAATGAGTGCTCTAGCCTCACCGATACGACGCTCGATCCTGCACTGCCAAGCTGGTACAGCCGGTCGTGTAACTCTATCACTACTAGGAAATTTGACATGAGCTACACGACATGCCGCTGCAGCCGCACAGTACAAGATCGAGTGGGTATCGACAAGGTCTTCGCTGCTATCAAAATAACTTGTTAGCTGCGAATCTAGAGCACACACCAACGCCCTATTTTTGTTATGCATGGGCAAACGAGGTAGACGAGGTCTAAGCCCAGGCGGTGTGGAGCGATACTCTCGGAAGGCATCCTCCAAAGCGCTCCTCAATCGCTCATTGCATTGGGTACTCACGGATGTGGCCCCGTCATCATCATCTTCACCGACGTAGTTGGATCGCGGTGAAACACTTGCACTGGGTTGTATTTGCACCGCGGCCAGTGGCGAAGTAGGTGAGACGCGGCTGCTCCGTGATTCCAGACGCAGTCTATCAAGTACGGCGTCATCCAACATACGGTTACGCTGGATAACCCGCACCTGATCCGACAATCGTTGGGCTGAAACGTTGACAGCTGGCTCAAGTACCTGAAACAGAGAGAGCATCCGACCACGGTACGCAGTCAGGTTAGTTCCCCCCTCTGTAGCCCCAAAGTATGAGCGTATAACATTCTCGTTCATGGCTTGTGTCCATTTTATACGCTGCACACTTCCACCGATAGCGGGGACCCTGTCAGAGACCGGTGGGCCTCGAGGTCCTAAGCTGGCCGGTGGTCGGCCTCGTCCGCGCCGACGCGCAGGTGGTGGTGTCGTCGGCGGCGAGAAGTATTCGTCGCTCGAGCTCGACGCAACTGCAGCTACCGGAATCTCTGGACTCGCGGCTGGCGCAGGTCCCGGCGGCTGCGAGGCGGAGCTCAGCGACGAACCCGAAGATGGTGTTGGTGCGGCTTGTAGTCGTGCTCGGCGTCATGTCAACATTTTATTTTCATATTGTAATTTTGTTTTTCCATTAGTTCCGCATTGCTTAGTTTTTTATTTTCGTGTGGTTCTATTTTTTTTTTCTTGATGTATTCGGTATAAAAAGCATTGTTTCTATGGTTTATTTAAATAAAAATCAATAAAAATACGGAATGAAAAATTTCTTACGTCAGTTGGCTTGACAGCCGAGCCACAGATTATTATTAATTCTTATTATTATTATTATTAGTAAAATATCATCATTGTTCGGCAGAATGCGGTCGCCGCGCGTGTAGTCTGGGCATTTGAAGGAATACGGGTGGGTTTTAGTCAGTAAGAGTCTGACACTCCCTTCCCCTTGTCATTATATTATAATTTCCCTTTAAAAAAAAGAAATGGTAATGAAAAATGAAATTCAACTTTTGTAGCACGATAAATATAGGCGCGGACGACGTCGCGGGCAGAAACAAGTATGCCATAATTATAACGATATTAAACTATCACATTTCGACTCTGAAATAACGTCATCTGGAATCGTTATTTTATTAACCTGGGAATTATTTTACTACGGTGTAACCGGATTACTACTTAGGTATCATGTAAGTGAATATAAGTGAACCAATAACTGCAAAGCCATCTGTCGCAGAAGTATCTGTCTGTATATGACGTTGCGAACACAATTATTTTGGGCGCAAAAAAGTAGTGTGACCGCAGTGTGGCTTCAAGGTGACAAACAGGAGCCCAGTATCATTTTGTCGGAGACCACTCGCAGTTACAAACTTGCAAAGGTTGTAACTACTTAACCGGACTTGCCTGTGTGGGCCTAAAATAAATTTACGGTCCTCAGCCGAGGCTATGCAACTTAAAAACTAAAACTCCGCTCGCTCAGGGCACCTCTGTGGGGCACGGACCTCGGCTCAACGGCGTCGTTTTGGGGAGGACAGCAAGGGACTGGCTAGGTCATACCATTATTTGGGGTATTTAAAGCTTAAAGCTCAGCGGCGCGGGCTGGCGCGTTAGGAAAAAGACGGGGGGGAGCATTACAGGGGCATCGCGAAGGGCATCGGTGGCGTGGCCGGAAAACGGAATGCGGCCTGTTTTTGTGTTTTCTGAGAGTGCTAGTTTCCCTACAGATTTCTTGAAGGAGGGTGATTTGGTGGTCAGGATCGACGAGAGTATGCCTAGCACGGCGAATCCTACTAATCTTAGAGAGAGCGTATCGGGTAGCCGATGCGATTAATGTGTTCTTGTGCTTTTCGGCAGATTCAGTGAAGCGTTTTGTAAGACGCTTCATGAACTGCTTAATAGTCGAGACTTTGAGGTCGACATGAAGTCATTCATTCCTAACGAACCACGGGTCGCCGGTTTTATTGAGTTGGCATCCTATGGATATGGTGTGACTTACGCATAAGTCATGATCGGGCGAATGCATGTAACGTAAATGCGCAGTTTGTATTTAAGCGATACTTTACTGCGTGCGTTCAGCATCACACCTAGGTATTTAACTCGCTTCTCGCAGGGGTCGGCTTGTCAAACATGGTGATAGGTATAGAGGGTAGTGGTGTTCTAGGCCGCGGCTTGTAAAACAAGATCACCTGACTTTTCTACGGATTTACTTCAATCCTCCATTTCCGGAACCATTCGCCTAGGGAGGTGGCGGATTTTTGGAGGTTTTGAGCACCATTGCCTTGGCGCTCGTGCCAGAGCAGTAGATGGCCGCGTCATCGGCAAATAATGCTAACTGCGTCTTGGGGGTTTTGGGAATATAACTAGTGAATAGCGTGAACATTAAGGGGGAAAACATACCGCCTTGCGGTACGCCGGCGCGGATGGGACGGGGTCTGAATAGCGCACCTTCGATGCGATATTGAAAAGTGTGGTTTGACAAATAGTCTCGTAAGATGAGCACGAGACGATCTGGCCCACCGAGCTGATACAACTTGTATCAGACCGTTGTGTCAGACCGTTGTGTCAGACCTTGTCGAAGGCTTTCGCAATATTGAAGTAACAGAGTACCAGACATCTGACCGTTCTGAAAGCGGCCGTTGATGTGCTCAACGATGCGGTACACCTGTTGGACGCAAGATTGGTTAAACTCAAAACGCTTGTTAGGAATAAGGTTCTAACGTTCAGCATAATCTTTGAGACGCTTATAAATAAGCCTCTCGTAGATCTTGTCGAGTGCATTGAGCAGACTAATGGGGCGATATGAGGACGGGGAGGCCTTGCCCAGTTTTATCATACCGATAACAGTAGCCTCTTTCCACTCTTGGAGGAACATGTTGTTTGACAGAATGCCGTTGAAAATGGCGGTTATCATCAAGATAAGAGTTTTAGGGAACAGTTGTAACACCTTGTTGGTGATACCATCAAACCTAGGGGTTTTCCTGGGTTTGAGTTGCCTAATGATCCTCTCTAACTCTTCTGGCGTGACGGGGTGAAAAGAATCATCAGGGTCCTTGATGAGAGGGAGAGAAGTCCTGCGTTCGGCTTAGCGTCAACCTCAGTGAGGTGTGCCGGGTCGACCGGATTTGAAAGCTTGGTGGTTTGGTTCGAGTTCGCCGAGCATCTTTTCCCAGCGCTATTACGCAGCTCTTTGACGCTGTTACTTAGTTTACGCTGTAAGTAACGCATTAAAGCTTTGTTATTTGCACAGGGGAAGGAGCTGTATGCACGGAAAGCTGCGTTCTTCTCAGTCGCGAGCGCACGTACATCATCCGGGAGTTTCCAGTGACGATTGTTCGTTACCAAGACCTCCCTTGAACATTCGTTCAGGACCAATTGTACATGTTCCGTGAGTGAGCCGTAAGCAGTAAGGCCCTATGGGTCTTTCGATCGATCCGGTGCCGAAGGGGTAGACTCACCCAACCGTCACCGGGTGCAGCTGAAACGAAACGGGGGTTATAACAATGGCCGCAACCAGGAGATCCCCAAGGCCGCTAACCAAAGCTCTTCCAACTTAGCCGAGCCCTGAAGGGGCTAGATGCGCAGAAGGAGGCTGCGGAAAGGGAGAGGGAGATCATGACCTCTCTTCCGGCCCGCAGTAGGCACACCGGGCGTCGGAGAAGGGCATACGCTGCCCTCTTCCGGCCCCCCTAACTAGGTCCAGGGGTGGCAGACTTGGGGACGTCAGTCACCCCCCATTCATTCGGACTTGGGTCCGAATAAATGTGGGCGATGGACATCCAGGTGGCGGCGCGTGGTGTTCCCGTGCGCCCTTCTTTGACGACGCGGGGGAAGTCAAACACCTCACTGCCCCCGCTGACCCGAGGTGACCCGCGGAGGCGGGCCAGCCGCGAATTACGGAAGTCGCATTAGTTCTCGCGATTCCTGGTTGGTGAGATATGGAGCACCGGGGTGGTTTAAGTCAGTAAGAATCTGGTAGACCCCTCTGCCCACCCCAGGGCGGAGGACATCCATGACGATTAAGCCTCGTCATTAAAAAAAAAAAGCCCTGAAGGGGCTGGGCTAGTGTGTCGGGTCCACACTACATGGGTTCGTTGGCACCGTAAGGTGTCCCCCAAGTACCACTGACAGTAAATATAACCCAGAAGGGGCCAGAAACGCGATTGTTGAATCGACTTCAAGTGATTAAACGTAGCCGATTAAACGGCGTAGCAATGTGACCGTGAGCGCGTAGCAAGGTGTGTTGCACAAAGCGTAGCACTGCTACGAGGAGGTGAGGTAATCGTCAGTGACGTCGCGTACGCGTCGGTGCGCTACGAGGGGCGTAGCGCTAGGGGACCGCTCTGCTACGACGACGTAGCAAATCGCGATACGGGCAGTGAGCGTGTGTGTCTCGGACGGGTGTCGAGAGCGGAATGCAAGTGCAAAGTGAGGTAAGTGGTCACATATGTCTTGCTTGTCATTCGTCTCGAACTGGTAATACCTACTCCCGGGATAGGTGTTCAATGACACCTAGCCGTGGGCTAAGCCTACTACAAAGTTACCAAACTGCTCAAGCACTTCGGGATTTGTCAATTTAATTAATATACCTCTATTTGTAATTCAGGTTATTGATGCTTAGTCCGCCAGCCACACATACAAGCTCGTGTGTTCGCAAGTTTCGTTGCTACTGACATAACGTAACTACCATTTCGGAGTTTTGCAGATGCTGTTCGACCTCCGTCTGCTGGCACCCTTCTACGATACAGCGGATATCCGTTATCATTGTGAATTGTTTCTTTAATAAGGTTGCGCGGATATTTTTTAGTGCATTTCCACCCTTCATGCAAGGGCATTGTGGATTTTCAGAACCGCATGGACCATTCATCATATTTTTAACAATCGTTTCATGTAGTGACTTGTCATTATTTGGATCCGGTATTCCAGCGCTAATGATTTTATCTATTTGATCAGGCCTCAACTTCTCTAAAATATGTACGTGTGGTAGGCCGCGCTTTTGCTATTCTATCGAATACATAAAACACAATACTTCTCCAAATATTTTTCCTTTGTTAATAACAGTAATCAACTTTTTGGCATCGCTTAATGGCATCCCAAATGCCATACCAAATCACGCAGTTTAAACTTATTTTTTTTAAACATAGTGTTTAATATCCTATGGCCCCTGATCGACCAAAAAACGTAGCAGCCGCCGATTACAATAAAACTATTAAATTGTTGTGGCGTCGCGACGGCTATTTCGACCGGGTAACCACAGGTTAAGCCGATGGTCCCAGCTGTCATTTGTAGATCTTTGGCAGTCAGAAGCCAATAATTATTATTCTATCTTTAAAAGGTTGTTAATGAAAGTATCGGTATATGTTACTACCATTTGCTTGCAAGCAACCTTGAATCATTTGGCGGTATGAATTAGTTGACGGGGTGTCGGTATATTCGATTTTTTTAACTTTTGATGAGGGAGAACGAGGAGAGTGTGCGGTGCAATCGGGGAGAGAGGGATCTTCCTAAATGGCTAAATCACGCCTTTCAAAGTGTTAGAAATTATTAACGAATGCTCTTAAGGTACTCGTATTTTGTCATGAACTTGTTTAAAAACTTAGCTTATTAGTTAACTTTATTATTTGTTAGGAATGTCACTAATAAACAAACAAAGTTACGTACACATAAAAAAGAAGTTTTGTTTATTTACACCGCCCATTGTATGTGTTTTAATTTTAAGTTTCCTGTTGTTTTATTTTTGGTGTATTTACAAAAACTCTTATAATAAATAAGGTCACTGTCAGCCAATTGCATAACAAGCTCGCACTCACTCAAACCACAACTGATGAAAGAAAAATAAAAAAACGTAAACATAACAAAATGTCTTCTAAAATACTTTCGTCCACGCAATAATTTTTTTTTTTTTTTTTTCAATAGCCATTAGGGTGAATGGCGCCGCAAACGAGTCAAAAGAAATCATAAAGTTCCCTGAGACACACACACCTACACAGATTTTGGTTTATGCACACGAACAACTTCGGAATATTTCGAGCACGGCTACTGAGCCCCCAATCCTCAATTAGCCTTACTTTCATAGGAAATTAATCCGTGAAATTATAATGTTAAGGAGCACAATCGCATTTGCAAATGAAAATACTTTGAATTTCCAAGTATTTTTTTCTGATACGATTATGCCCCGTGTTACTAACGCAAAACGAATCACTTTCCTATGCAAGTATTTTACATCGGACGCTCTAGGTGCGACCGCGTGCAGTGAAGGGCTCGCGCCAAAGTACTTGCCACAGGAAATTGATTCGTATTCGTATAGAAATTAGTACTATAATCGCATCCTCGAAAAACATACAAACTTTACAGATACTAAAGTTTTTTATTTGCAAAAGCGATTGTACTTATAATTAAGAGTAACATGGATCAATTTCCTATGAAAGTATTTTCTAGCTCTGCGGTGCCCGATAACATACAAAATACTACCACAATTGGCAGTTTTTCCTACTTCGTACCAGGGCGCCGTACTTTGAAGCCAAGCCCTGGTTTTCAAACCTGGTATAGTAAATACGTGTCATCCCGAGGTGTTTGGCAAAGAGCTTATTGGTTTTTAACGTGAGCGTCATTAAAAAATCAAATAAACAATAGATTTGTTTATTGCTCTTTTAACTTCTCAATAACGGCCTTCATGAGACTGTGCATCAATTGCGGAATAGCCACGGACCGGTGCAATACAATAGAAAGGTGAAGATTGGAAAATGAATCAATTCTTTCTATTGTACAGGAATGGGTCGCGCCTCAAACGGTTAGTATCTGATATTTCTATATCGTAGATAACATTTAACATTTTTGTTCGTAATATTTAATGTTAATGTAAACAAACTAAATGGTGTTTTATAGATTCTGTTTAGTTGTCTGTTAATGGTTTTATTTTTTTAAATAATACCAGAATGCAACAAATTCATATTCAAAACATCACCAATCCAGACTGAATCTGTATGGTCAATTACAACCTACTCTCTCTCTCAGAGAGAAGGCCAGCGTCCCTTCAATGACATGTAATTTGGCCACTTATGTTTACCAAAATTAGCCACTCAGATATTTATTTCTAAATGCTAGTGCTAGACCTAATAGTCTTATGATAAATATTTGTTTCAGGTAAATGAAAATGACATCATCTTCCAAGCTCGCTCTTGATGAAAGAAGACCAGATGGAAATGAACAGACACTAGGACACCGATAAGTGTTATTCAATGTGGATGTTGTCTTCTGAAAACAGTTTGTCTTCATCAACTTGTACAGTACAGAACTGGTACAGTGCAAGAGTGTAATATAATGGATTCTGCCGTGCTCGGTCAGTTTACTTGTTTTATTCACGGGTTATGAAAAACATTATTTAGTTTAGTTTTGTTAACGAGGGCATAGAGAGTGTTATTTTCATTATCTACACTAATATATAAAGCTGAAGAGTTAGTTTGTTTACTTGAACACGCTAATCTCAGGAACTGCTGGTCCGATTTGAAAAATAATGTATTAAATAATGATATGATAAATGTTTCAGTGTTAGATAGCCCATTTATCGAGGAAGGCTATAAGCTATATATCATTACGCTAAGACCAAATAGGAGCGGAGCAGTAATGAAAGTAAATTCAAGTAAATTGTGACGCAGACGAAGTTGCACGGGACAACTAGTATTTAATATTATTCAAGCTCTTAACATCAAGATTTCTCATTTGCAGGATTTCTTTAGTTCAGTCATTTTCAAAGTGGGCACACACACACAATGTCTCTATGTAATGGCACCCTGTAATGTGGATACATTATTTTCAGGTGGGTGCTTCAAGTGTGCTTCTCTTGATGGGTGCGAGCAAATAGAGCATCCCGGTATTTCCATTCGAGCCCCACACCATCTGGGGCATCTTCATCAGCTGTCAATGAGCGGGACAGTCAAGACATTCCTCATTTAGAAGAACCTACCTACACATATTATGATAATCCTAATGAAGAAGATGATTAAAACAATTTACCGCTATGTGTTTTATTTTTATTTTAATATAATACAATTCCAGATATAAGTTTGCATCAAATACCCTATTAGATACAATATAAGCAAAAGCAAGCCAGGAGTGATGCACATGGCCCTTGTCTAAAAAATATAGTTTTCTGAAAACTTCAGCTAAAGGGAACTGAAAGCCTGAGCACTTTTATGTAGCTACCTAAAACATCGTCGTTATAGGATGTGAGTGCTGCAGCATAGCTGCAAGTGCATTCCAAAGTATATAGTCTTAGATCTCTATAACGACGAATGTTTGATAATATTTCCAAAGTGGGAAACAGAGCCACAAACGTATGCATTTTTCTTAATCTATTTATAAATATGCGCGGGCTAAAGCTAGTAACCTATTTAAAAATAATAACCTTAAATATGGGCAAATATTGTCTGATTTGGTCAGCTCAGACCAACAAGTTGGTCAGTGGGTCAAAATTGGGCTCGTGAAACCTTCCTAAATGCTCAATTTATGGCGAAATCCAGCCCTGTAACGCTAGGTCCAAGTTTCTATTGAGTTTGAGTTTCTCCTTTCGGCTCTCATTGAGTTTCTCCTTTCGGCTCTCATTGAGTTTCTCGAAAACCACAGACACCTGGCGCTTGGCTACTGCAGCCGCACCCGCACCAATGAAGGGCGAAGTTTGTCCAAAAGATATTGGATATAAAACGCCGGTAGAATGACGCAATGACTAGAAAAGCAATGACTGCACAATTACATTCTAATAGTAGGTCACTGATCGATGGAAATGTCAAAATTTTAGCAGATTACGGCATAGGTACGTCTGTCATTAATTTGTCATTATGTACGAGATTACCATTTTATGCCATTTCGTTCAGTGGAGTGTCAGTGGTTGATCATTGGAAAGTCATAATGACGCTATTATGTTAGTAGATGACCAAACTTGTCAAAATCAACAATGATGAGATCAGTGATTGACCATTCTGACACTATTGTAATAGCAGACTTGGGGCCCTGATTTATTTATCACTTTCACCTGTAACCCAAATTGGCCTGAAATAGTTGATGAGTTGCTGCCGGGACAAAGTGCGATATATAGACACGATATAGATGCGAGAGTTTTAAGATTAACCTGTGGTTACCCGGTCGAAATAGCTGTCGCGACGCCACAACAATTTAATAGTTTTATTGTAATCGGCGGCTGCCACGTTTTTTGGTCGAACAGGGGCCATAGGATAAAAAAAAGAAGTTTAAACTGCGTGATTTGGTATGGCATTTGGGATGCCATTAAGCGATGCCAAAAAGTTAATTACTGTTATTAACAAAGAAAAAATAATTGGAGGAGTATTGTGTTTTATATATTCGATAGATTGGCAAAAGCGTGGCGTACCACACGTGCATATTTTAGAGAAGTTGAGGCCTGATCAAATAGATAAAATCATTAGCGCTGGAATACCGGATCCAAATAATGACAAGTCACTACATGAAACGATTGTTAAAAATATGATGAATGGTCCATGCGGTTCTGAAAATCCACAATGCCTTTGCATGAAGGGTGGCAAATGCACTAAATAATATCCGCGCAACCTTATTAAAGAGACAATTCACAATGATAACGGATATCCGCTGTATCGTAGAAGGGTACCAGCAGACGGAGGTCGAACAGCATCTGCAAAACTCCGAAATGGTAGTTACGTTATGTCAGTAGCAACGAAGCTGTGTGGCGGCTCTTAGGATTTCCGTTACACGAGAGGCACCCCACCGTTACACACCTCAATGTGCACCTAAAAAATGGTGAACGTGTGTACTTTACTGACACCTACTGCTTTTTTGACCTTTGTACAAAGATGAATTTGCACGAACTCTTCTCAATGTTGAGGTACCGAGATATTGCACTTGGAATACAACAAAGAGAGAATGGAAACGCTGAATTCAAGGAGTACCTGTTCAGAATTGGCCTGGTCTTAAATCTGGAGATGTTTTAGGTCGAGTATAGACGGTCCATGTTAGTAATATGGAATGCTTTTGTTTAAGGATGCTTTTACACCATGTGCGTGGGCTAACCTCTTTCAAATATCTTAAAAAGCTCAACAATTGAGAATTTTCGACATTTCGAGAGGCATGTGAGGCAAGAGATCTGGGATATATCTCTGGAAGAGGCTGCACAATGCAAATCTGCGCCCAAAGTATGAGAGCTTTTCGCTATTTTAATGACATGTTGACTTTAAAACCCTCAAAAATGATTGGTAAAATGTAAAAAGATATGGTAGACGATATTTTACACCGATTACAAAAACAGAATACGAATGCTTCGTACAATGATTTAATTTACAATGACGCGTTAACAAAAAAGTTGCAGATCAAGTGATTACTATTACTGGAAAAGATTTAAGCAATTTTGGAATGAGCAGACCACAAAGAACTGGAGAAGTTAGTAGTGATTTAATGAGAGAACTAGATTATGTTATTGTTTTTTTTTAATTCAACAAATAACAGAAGCTCTTCCACTTTTAAATACAGACAAAAAATTATTTTTGATTCAATTATTAAAAAAATTGCCAGTGGCCAAGGAGGTGCCGCCACAACAGAAGACCGGCCACCGTAGGCGTGGGCCTGCGGACAGTGAGCACTGGGTGGCTCGCCGTCCGATCAGCACCAGGCCCGTGTCGACGGCGCGCTGTGTTCCACGCGCGCCTCAAAGAGCTGTCAGTATGGGAGACGGGGCCCGCTCGAATTCCGTTCGAAAGAGACGCCGCGCCCTGGAACGCAAAGGGCATTAGGAAGAACACGGATGGGTTTTAGTCAGTTAGAGTCTGACACTCCCTTTCGCTCCGCCCAGAGCGGAAGGAGTCATTAGATGATTCTTAAACAAAAAAAAAGTGGCCAAGGAGGTCTGTTCTTTTTGGATGCTCCAGGAGGCACTGGGAAAACCTATCTTTTAAATTTATTACTAGCCCAAATCTGGAAAGATAAAGGAGTTGCTGTTGCAGTAGCTTCCTCTGGAATAGCTGCTACGCTACATAGTGGGAGACGAATAGCGCACTCGGTTTTAAAACTACCATTGAACTTAGCTCATGAGGAAATGCCAGTATGTAACATTAGCAAAAGCACTGAGCGCGGAAGAATGTTACAGTAGTGTAATCTGTTGGTTTGGGATGAATGTACGATGTCCCACAAAAGAGCAATCGAAGCACTAGATCGCATACAATGGGGGATATTAAAGGCAACCAGGATATCATGGGAGGTGTGGTGGTACTTGTAGCTGGTGACTTTAGACAGACCCTTCCGGTTATTACTAGAGGTACGACAGCATGAATGAATGGCTCACAGCAATCTAATATAGCGCTTTTGGGCAGCAGTCCAAACAGTTGGGATGCTCCTAAGCGAGCTATTTGGAACTGTCAGCCACGTCCCCAGATAGTGCCAGAGCTCAGAGAAACCGCTATTCAAGAATGAGACAGGTGACCCCAAAAAATGCTAGATAACTTGATCCTCTGCATGCTCAGGAGGATCTCCGCATGTGTTTGAGTCAGGCGAGAAGTTATATTATTTGGAATATAAACATTTATAAAAATTTGTTGTTTAATCTTTTTCTTTCTACTAAATTCCTGTTACAATTATATTTCGATTAATTACTCAATTTTTGTTAATAAAAAAAAAATGTTTTATTTTGTAAAAAACAACAAAGAATTTTTCTTGACAACGTTAAATTTAAAAAAATATAACAGCTTATGCTAGTGATCGCGAACTTTTTTTTTATGTGTGTACACATTATTGTGATGTAGGTATAGAAACTTGTGAACACACGAGTTTGTATGTGTGACTGGCAGACTAAGCAACTTTGTACTAGGCTTAACCCGCGGCTAGGTGTCATTGATGATTGAACACAAGACGGAAGTAGATATTACCAGTTCGAGACGAATGACAAGCAAGACATATTATGTGACCACTAACCTCACTTTGCACTTGCATTCCGCTCTCGACACCTGCCCGTATCGCGATTTGATACGTCACAGCAGAGCGGTCCCCTAGCGCTACGCCCCTCGTAGCGCACCGACGCGACGTCACTGACGATTGCCTCGACTCCTCGTAGCAGTGCTACGCTTTGTGCTACACACCTTGCTACGCGCTCACGGACACATTGCTACGCCGTTTAATCGGCTACGAGTGTACAACAAACACTTGAAGTCGATTCAACAATCGCGTTTCTGGCCCCTTCTGGGTTAAATCCACAGTCAGTGGTACTTGCTTACCTTACGATGCCAACAAACCCACTTGGTGTGGACCCGACACACTAGCCCAGCCCCTTCAGGGCTTTTTTTTTTGATAAAGTGGGTTAATCCTCATGGATGTCCTCCACCCTAGGGCGGGCAAAGAGGTCTGCCAGACTCTTACTGGCTAAAACCATCCCGGTGCTCCATCTCTCACCAACCAGCAATCACGAGAACTAATGCGACTTTCGTAATTCGCGGCTGGTCCTCACTCATCCCCGCGCTCTCCCACCCGTGGAGTTAGGATTACTGGCCCTTCAGCCTTACAAACAGTTGTGTTGCCGGCGAGTTTGATTGGGCATTTCTTCTCGCTGGTGGTAACACTAGGAAACGCTCACAGAGTTTTTCTTTGGGAGCTGTCTACTCGAGGAGCCGCAATTTACGTGACTCCTCGAGGCGTAGGTACCCCAATAACCCCATAATAATAATAGTATGTTAATAATAGTAGTAGTAATAGTTTACCCCATTTCCCATACCCCACTTCATACATGGCCTCTTCTGCCGCTATGCGAGCCCTTCTGGCCAAAACCTCTCTATCCTACGGGATAGATGTTCTTCTGGCATTCTGCCTTCTTACCCACACGGAGGAAAACCGCAACCAGTTCGTGTCGGTACTCCAAGATCTTAACCCCAATATTAGGGGACGACCATCTTCGTCCGCTCCAAGGTCCTCCTCAGGTACCAACCAGGACCCTATCACCGCGCCCTCTCAGAGCCCCACTCTTAAAAACATTTGATGTCTATGACAGCCCGGTGTCCCGTCCATCACACCAGTCCCCACTAACATGGACTTTGATGAAGATTCCGACTCCCAGGGCCGGGCAGGGAAGAGCTTTGCGTTGGATTTCGCCCCTAAATCCAGGAAGACCGCGAGCCCAGCTATCTCCCCTGCATCAGCAGCCCCCCCCTCTCGCCCCGCTACACCAGCTGGTACCTCCTTTTTTTTTTTTTTTTTTTTATGGATGGGAAATCATCAAATGACTCCTCCCGCTTTGGGTGAAGCAGAAGGGAGTGTCAGACTCTTACTGACTAAAACCCATCCGCGTTTCTCCCAGTGCCCTTTGCGTTCCAGGGTACGGTGCCTCTTTCGAACGAAGTCCGCAGCCCCAGCAGGCACTGGCCCTAGCGGGCCCCGTCTTTTACGCTGACAGCTCATTGAGGCACGCGTGAAACACAGCGCGCCGTCCACCCGGGCCTGGTTCTGATCAGACGGCGAGCCACCCAATGCTCGCCGTCCGCAGGCTCGCGCTTACGGTGGCCGAAAATCGCCCTACGACTCCCGACGCCCGGGGCGTCTTCTTCTGTTGCGGCGGCTGGGGCGTGAGGTTTCCCTTTCTCTCACACGTTCGGCTTCCTCCTTTGCTAGCATTACTGCTTCGCAGAAGGAGGTGACCGCTTCCCATGTCTCCTCGCTTCGGACCATAGCCTGAACCAGGGCCGGACGCGAGAGATCGCCGCCGCCGATCGCTTCGGCGAGGGCACGGCGGTGCTCCACCCAAGCAGGGCAGACCTCAACCGTATGCTCCACCGTGTCCTCCGGGCGATCCTCGCAGTGTTGACACCCGGGCGTATCCTCCCGCCATATTCGAAACAGGTACCTCCCGAAACAACCGTGTCCGGTGAGTACCTGCGTCAAGCGGAAAGTAAGGACGCCGTGGCGCCGCTCTAGCCACTCCTCAAAGAGGGGACTTATCGCCGCAATTGTGGCGTGACCAGCGCTGGGTTGGGACAGTCTTTGTCTCCATACTGCCATGAGATCCTGCCGGAGCTCCGCCCGCCGTACTGCGATTTGCCGCGGCAGAGGAGTCTCGCCCCGGCGTAGCACTTCCAGGCGCCATTCGTAAATGAGTGCGAGGGCTCTCGCCTCTAGATCCCATGGCGGCAGTCCGGCAAGGAGGTTCGCCGCCTCGCCAGAGACCGTGCGGTATCCCCGGGCAAGCCGGATGGCCATCACCCTCTGGGACGAGTTGAGGTAACGGGCAGGTCGCTTCCTCAAAGTAGGCGCCCACACCGGCGCCCCATAAAGGGCCATGGACCGCACGATCCCCGCGTAAAGCCTCCGACAGGAGGCGTTTGGACCCCCTAGATTGGGCAAAAGCCGCTTGAAGGCAGCCCCGGCTCTCCAGTCTAGGAGCCAAACGTCGGAAATGCTCAACAAAGTTCCAGCGGCTGTCAATAACGAGACCCAAGTAAGTCATCGTCGATCCGACGCTGATTTGAACCCCTCCTACCGTTATTTGGGATCCCGACGGTGGTCTGTTCCGAGATCCATGAAAGCACATGGCTTCGGACTTGTGTAGGGCCACCTCGAGACCCAACTGCCGGATCCTCTCAACGACTATCGCAACCCCGCGTGTCATAGCGTCAGTCGCCGCTTGGTGCGATCCCCCTTGCGCCAGTACCAGCGTGTCGTCGGCATAACACACAACGCTGACGCCACTAGGGAGGTCGGCGCGCAGCACCCAGTCGTAGCCGATGTCCCACAGAAGCGGCCCCAGAACGGAACCCTGTGGAACACCGCACGACATCTCTCGCCGGTTCCACTCTCCCAGGTGACCGGGGTAGATGACGGCTCTGTCCGTCAAGTAATCCTCGACTACACGACGGAGGTAGGTCGGCACCCGGTGATACCGAAGTGCCTCCCTGATGCAACTCCAGGGCAGGGTGTTGAAGGCATTTGCGATGTCTAGAGACACCGCCAAGACGACCCCGCTCCGGGAAACTGCGTCCCCCGTCGAGAGGGCTCTCACGCGCATGATGGCGTCCACCGTAGAGCGTCCCGTGCGGAAACCGAACTGGTTCTCCGCCAGATCCGGCCCCACCCTCCCTAGGTGCTCGACAAGGCGGTTTGCAATTACTCTTTCAAAGAGCTTGCCCACCTCATCGAGCAGCACAATGGGCCGGTATGCGGACGGAGAGTCCGCAGGGCGCCCCGGCTTCTTAATGAGGACCAGTTTCCCCGTCTTCCAACGAAGTGGGAACTGGCCCCTCTCCAAGCATGCGCTTAGGAACCCTCTTAGTCGAGGCCCGAGAGCCTCCAAGGCCAGGACCCAGGCTTTTCCAGGTAAGCCGTCGGGTCCTGGGGCGGTATTTTTGGCCTTCAGCCAGCTGGTACCTCCTAGCAGGTGAATCGCGCTCCCAATGGCAATTGCCATCCCGGCTGCCCCACCCAAGACCAAGCCTCCTCTCCTCTTCTTCATCCACAACAGAAATCATCAAGTTCACCCATGCCCATACAGTACCTACTGCAAGGCATTAAGGTCATCTTCCCCACGGCGAATGATTATAGGGAGTTACACAAACTCTTCCTCGCCAGGAAGGGCGCCAGGTTCCATTCCTTCTCGTTGCACGAGGAGAGACAGGTCCGTGTGGTGGTGAGAAATATCCCTCACGACATTGACACAGAAGACATTTGCTACGACCTTAGGAAGCTGAAGATCCTCGTGGATGTGGTTTACCACATGCACCTTCGTGGTGGAGCACCATATAATTTTGTGCTCGTTGTATGCAGCCTCGTCGAGGGCTTCCACCAAATTTTCAAGGTCGAAAGGATCTGCACCCTGGACGGCCTTAAAATCGAAAACCGTGTTAGAATTAAGTGAAATGCCGAAAGACTCCATGTCACCTCACTTGAACAAGATCCCGAACAACATCGAGTCCGCAGCTGACACGAGGTCCGCGATTGGCTCACTCACGGATCATGTACAATCGGTCCTGAACAAATAAAAATGTATATTGGACTACGTTAAGGTTTCTGTGGGTCTATGCCACCCGAAATAAAGTTATTATTATTACTACGAAATAGCCTTCATTTTGTGAAATGCCACTTCATGAAATGGCCAATTCTAAGACAGTAACATTATTTATTCTAATCTTTGCCCGGAATTTCTCTTGTATCATGGGTTCGTTTAAAATCATATAAACTCACATACAGCAACACCTAGACCTGGAATAACTATCTGCAAGCAATAAATATGTGCTCCTTGCAGGAATCGAACCCGCGCAGCACAGCAGCCAATCGGTCAACCACTGCGCCAACCATACCGTCAGCAAACTTTTTGTTTCCCAAAATACGCTCTTCTAGAATAGGTTCCTCGACTATAAAAAATACTCATTACTAAGGAAATGAAGCGTTGTGTAACGTACAAGCCGTTCAAGCTAGGAACATTTGAAGTTTATCGTGTAAGAATATCGAGGCAGTTACCCTAAATATCTACATGTTTCACATTTGACTTAAATATAACAGAAAAGACTATTTTCTTTCATGAGCTTTCTAAAAAAGTAAATACGAACCCACTTTTTTTCAGGCGTTTGAATAAACTTCACCCAAACGGTACTTGGTAGTACACATTGTTCGATGGCCGCCTTGCTTGTTGAGTATCGGTATGTGATGCTAGCTGTCTGACTCACTACGATGCGCTCTGCTCGCTCAGCCGGTCTGTTCTAACTAAATCTCGCCGTGTAAACTTAGGAGTGAACTGTCTTTCTATCGTGTTTGTATGGACGGACAGCTCACTTAGTGTTCACTGCACCTAAGCGAACGCGGTGAGATGTGTCCAGAGTCGCGCTGCAGATCACGCTAATCGGTCACTACCATATCTATGTTATTACGAACGAGCTTTTATTCAGTTTCAACAGTCCATTTTTACTAACGAGCTTCCGCCGGCAGTTCACTGTAAAAAATTATCCCAACAGAACATATTCCTCGGATGAAAAAATCTTAAAACCTATTTCAGGACATGGTCTACTATTGTGCCAAGTTTCAACCAAATCGGTTAAGCCTTTTAGTCGTGACGAAGTAACAAACAAACAAACTCACTTTTGCAGTTGAAATATTAAGATAAGGAAATACTATAATTAAGTAATATTATGTCTAACAGTATATTAATAGGTAAGTAGGTAGGAAGATATTTCTACTTTTCTGTTTTTTTTTTTCTGATGGTAATTGATGATGCGGTCGAAGATGAACGTTTGCCTAGAAGTAACCGATTCACTCTTGACTTAACTCCTACTCCCAGGTTATAGCTATCTGAAAACACAGACTCTTGCAGGGAATTCCACTCCTTAGCTGTATGAACTATGAATGTGTTCCCAAATCGTTTTGTGCGTGTGGGTGGGATGTCCACCATGTATCGGTGGCGCATCGCCGTTCGTCTTGTGGTCCAATGATGGAACGAGCTGGCTGAATAAAATTATGCGATTCCGTCGCACGCTCCCCAAAATGCAACCGATAGAAAACCGACAGGCCAGTAACTCGGCGTCGATGCTCAAGACTTTGGAGCTTCCATTACCGATGATCCTCTTGGCTCGTTTCTCAATTGACTCAAGAGCATCAAGCTTGTACCTAGCAGATCCGTCCCAAAGATGAGAGCAGTACTCCATACACGATCGAACTTGCGCTTGGTAGAGTTTGAGCAGCTGTTTCGGCGTGAAGTACCGTCTCACCTTTCTGGCAGCCACTTGAGCCTTTGCCTCTATAAGGGCCAAATTGAGGATAGATGTCAACGTAACACCAAGAAGCTTAAGTAAGTCGGTTATCGGCACGGTTTCACCCCAGAAAGATGGAGCTGGGTGGAATTGACTCCTTTTAGCGATAAAAAGACACCCTTGGGTCTTAGCAGCATTGAACCTGACCATATGGCATCTCCCCACTGAGAGACAGCCTGTAAGGTTTTGTCGATTTTATAATAAGCGACTAGCTTTTGCACGCGACTTCGTACGCGCATATCCCGTTTTTCTTTTCTCCCCAAGAAACCTACATGCCAAATTTCAGCTTTTTACGGCCAGTAGTTTTGGCTGTGCGTTGTCTCAAGAGACCACGGTCACTCAGTCAGTAATCGAAGATTTTTAAATATATTGATAAATTGTTATTGCCAAGTGAAACACTAGCGTAAACAATTATTTTTTCAAAGTGAAAGTCATCAATCGATATCATAACATACTCGTAAATGCTTGTTAATACGCACTTGGGTACATTTATGCCTTTCTGATATGGACGTAAAAACTATAGAATTCTGTTAGGTTTATTCTGAATCTCGTCAAACATGTACTAGGAAGAATCAGGTGGAGGTGTACCTACAGCAGCATTCCCGACTGCGCAAATAATTTTTAAACCTCATTTAATAGAAGAGGCGATTTCCATGAAACATTAATTCGGACTGTTACTCTACGCGGAGGACCAGAAGTGTCGTTCTGTCAATATCTCACCGTGTAACGCTAGGAGAAGTGAACACGAAGTGAGCTGTCAAACTATACAAACAAGATGGAATGCCAGCTCACTTCACGCTCAATGCACACAACCAATGCCGTAAATAGGGCGGTGGCACCGGTGCTCAGGCACAGGGCGTAGACTCTGGGGGGGCCCAAAAATGGCCAGACCAGGCAGGACTATTATTTTTTCGGTTTGCCCCTGATAAGTCCTGCGCCCCTATTGCTCGATTCCGACACATGTAAGTGAGTGAGACACAGTGGGTGGTATAATAGGCGAAGGGTCCACTTAAATAGATCGTGCGCTTGTTTGCCCACATCAGTTCTAGTTCTTTAACGAAATAGGTTTTTCTTTCAAAATTTCACATAAGTGGTCCACCAACACCAAGGTCCTTGTGCTTTGTTTTATCACCCTGAATTAAATAAAGTAGGCCTATACATAGCGTACATAGCATTGCTCTAGCTAGAGTAAAATAGGGTAGGGTAGGCTAGTATGGTAGCTAGGTAAGATAATATAAAAAAGAAACAAGGGCGCAGTTATAGAACCTCGCACAGGGCGCAGAAAAGGCTATTTACTTTACGGCATTGCACACAACACTACACGGTGACATGTGGACAGAGTACACCGACACTCCGACAGAGGCTCTAGACCACTGACATTCTGTCAGTGGTAGCGTGATCGAAATGTCACGTGATCAATCCTACTATCCTACTACCTAAGTTCCTACTAATATTATAAATCAGAAAATAATAAGTCAGAAAAATCATCAAGAATCATTAAGAATCATTGAGAATCATTAAGTCAGAATTAACAGGCTACTTCTGGGTAAGCTCGTTCCATCGTAGACTCTGTCACTGTCATCTCTGACCTAGACTAGACTCAGGAGCAAACCCATCACAAATAAAAAACAATAACACAGCAAAATTATTGTTCCCGAAGAGCATCAAAGTGAGTGTAAGTTATAAATGTTTTGACTCGAAGTGGACCAAGAAAACAGTGTCTAGATAGATCGGGCGGAGGTCTCTGCCCAGCAGTGGGTAGCCAGAAGCAAATTTTACATTACTGGCTGATAAAATTACCTACTAACAATATGGTTAGTGACAGAATGGTTTTTGTATGTTTACTACATAACACGATGTTAGCAGTTACCTGTTGTCGGGAGCGTTGCGGTGGATTTTGGAAATAAAAAGCGGAGTCTTATTCAGATGGTCGTTTATTGAAGAATAAATCTTAAAAAATAATTCTTACATACTACACGACATAGTCTACCGTGTCTGTCAACCCTTGTTAGCTGACGTCAAAATACATGAAATGCCATTAGAACGTGTGACTAACAGCTATCGCCATAGCTGGTAGTTACACGTTACACGACAGCGCCTGAGTGTCGAGCGCAGCCTTGTAACGCTAACTAACATGAAATATTCCTAAAACAAGGATACAATGCTTAACTTCTAGAACTCTTATTCGGAATTGTCGGAGGAACGACAGTCACTGATAATCTGATTAATCGTCATTCGATTATTTCATCGTAGACTACTTACTTACGTAACATGTTATCTACGAGTATATCTATACTTATAATAAAACAGTAGAGACCATGATTTCTGTACATGGAACAAAAATACCAAAAATCGAGTAGGGGTTATTAAAAAAAAGCCATAGAACACAATAAGAGCATTTTTTTTTGTCTGTCTGTACACGGTAATCTTCGAAAATACTGAACAGATTTTGCTGGCTTACATTATTCTTTGTTTCATTCAAATTGGTGGACATGGAAAAAGTTATGGATATTTAAATATTTTAAAATTACGTTTCATCGTTTTTCGACCAGTTTTGTTCAACTTACAATTATTCATAAAACTAGCCTTTAAAAACATATCCTTAAAAAGTATAATCATCACGCTATATCTTTGGAGAGCTAAGCAGTAAAAAACCATAACAAATTATTACATCGGCTATTCAATCCAATTGTTAGTGACACAAACACAGACGCGTCATTTTATTTTAAATATTAAAAATGAACAGTTTCGAAGTTATTCAAGAAATTAGACCAAAAACTACCATTCTCCGACCCCCTTATCTCCGAAACTACTAAGACAAAAAATTTGAAAAAAATGCAGATAATATCAGATATACAGGAAAACCTATAAGAAGTCTGTAATGTTAAAACAACATGTAAAAAAAAAAAAACTTGGTACCGAACCCTTTGCACGCGAGTCCGACTCGTACTTGGCCAGTTTTTTTTTTCTGTGTACGGAAAGCCAGCCGACCAAGCAGTAACCATCCAAATGCATATTATTGACAAATGTGTGAGGGAAAATATTTTCATGAAATCGGCCATAGAAGAAAAGGTACACATCGTCCGATTAAGTTTAGTGGTTTTTATTTACCTACATTTTTAATTTCGATACCCGATACCTGCCAAGCGTGGCGGTTAAGGCAATACACCTTTGGGGGAGGCCTATGTCCAGCAGTGGACGTCTTCCGGCTGTTGTGATGATGATGAAATTTTGCAAAGGCACTCGGCTGAAAGTCACATATATCCAACAAACTGTTACAGTAGCTGAAATAAGATTTCGGCTGATTACTCCGGGGTGTTGCTCCGGTGCCGTGATTATTCACAGTTTCGTACATGAATTTGCCTGAGATCAAACTTCATGAGAACCAATGATCACGAGATACTAATTGCAGGCAGTCAAGCCTATGCACGTGACTAACTAAATGACTTATCAGCCGAAGTAAAGATATCTTCCGAATAAGAGGTATAATCACGGGTCATTGCCCCGTAAAAAACATTTCTAAAACAAAGACGCCATAGACAGTTCAATTTACAGAGGTTGCTTCGACGCCGAGAAATCATGCGCCCACTTCCACTCCTAACGTGAACAAATCTTCAAACGTTGAGGTCGCTCCGCAAAACCAAAATAATGCAAAACCTAAATATTGTAATGCATGCTCGCTATTCGGTAGAGACGTACTGAATATGATAGTGCGTGCTCGCTATTCGGTGTGATTGCACTGAATATTGTAATGCAAGCTTGCTCTTTGGTGCAGACGTACTGAATAATATGATAGTGCGTGATCGTTATTCGGTACAGCTGAACTATAAATTGTAGTGCGTATTCGCTATTCGGTACAGATGAACTGAATATTTAAGTGGACCCTTCGCCTATTATACCACCCACTGTGTCTCACTCACTAAAAGTCACTCACTTATACTGGCATGTAGGTACGTATGTGTCGGAATCGAGCAATAGGGGCGCAGGACTTATCAGGAGCAAACCGAAAAAATAATAGTCCTGCCTGGTCTGGCCATTTTTGGGCCCCCCCAGAGTCTACGCCCTGTGACCTGTGTGGGCGGTGGCACCGGTGCTCAGGCACAGGGCGTAGACTCTGGGGGGGCCCAAAAATGGCCAGACCAGGCAGGACTATTATTTTTTCGGTTTGCTCCTGATAAGTCCTGCGCCCCTATTGCTCGATTCCGACACATACGTACCTACATGCCAGTATAAGTGAGTGACTTTTAGTGAGTGAGACACAGTGGGTGGTATAATAGGCGAAGGGTCCACTTAAATAGATCGTGCGCTTGATTGCCCACATCAGTTCTAGTTCTTTAACGAAATAGGTTTTTCTTTCAAAATTTCACATAAGTGGTCCACCAACACCAAGGTCCTTGTGCTTTGTTTTATCACCCTGAATTAAATAAAGTAGGCCTATACATAGCGTACATAGCATTGCTCTAGCTAGAGTAAAATAGGGTAGGGTAGGCTAGTATGGTAGCTAGGTAAGATAATATAAAAAAGAAACAAGGGCGCAGTTATAGAACCTCGCACAGGGCGCAGAAAAGGCTATTTACTTTACGGCATTGCACACAACACTACACGGTGACATGTGGACAGAGTACACCGACACTCCGACAGAGGCTCTAGACCAGTGACATTCTGTCAGTGGTAGCGTGATCGAAATGTCACGTGATCAATCCTACTATCCTACTTCCTAAGTTCCTACTAATATTATAAATCAGAAAATAATAAGTCAGAAAAATCATGAAGAATCATTAAGAATCATTGAGAATCATTAAGTCAGAATGAACAGGCTCCTTCTGGGTAAGCTCGTTCCATCGTAGACTCTGTCACTGTCATCTCTGACCTAGACTAGAGTCAGGAGCAAACCCATCACAAATAAAAAACAATAACACAGCAAAATTATTGTTCCCGAAGAGCATTAAAGTGACTGTAAGTTATAAATGTTCTGACTCGAAGTGGACCAAGAAAACAGTGTCTAGATAGATCGGGCGGAGGTCTCTGCCCAGCAGTGGGTAGCCAGAAGCAAATTTTACATTACTGGCTGATAAAATTACCTACTAACAATATGGTTAGTGACAGAATGGTTTTTGTATGTTTACTACATTACACGATGTTAGCAGTTACCTGTCGTCGGGAGCGTTGCGGTGGATTTTGGAAATAAAAAGCGGAGTCTTATTCAGATGGTCGTTTATTGAAGAATAAATCTTAAAAAATAATTCTTACATACTACACGACAAAGTCTACCGTGTCTGTCAACACCTTGTTAGCTGACGTCAAAATACATGAAATGCCTTTAGAACGTGTGACTAACAGCTATCGCCATAGCTGGTAGTTACACGTTACACGACGGCGCCTGTGTGTCGAGCGCAGCCTTGTAACGCTAACTAACATGAAATATTCCTAAAACAAGGATACAATGCTTAACTTCTACTACTCTTATTCGAAATTGTCGGAGGAACGACAGTCACTGATAATCTGATTAATCGTCATTCGATTATTTCATCGTAGACTACTTACTTACTTACGTAACATGTTATCTACGAGTATATCTATACTTATAATAAAACAGTAGAGACCATGATTTCTGTACATTGAACAAAAATACCAAAATTGGTGTTTTCGAAAGAAGTTATAGAACACAAAAAGAGCATTTTTATTTTTTTGTCTGTCTGTACACGGTAATCTCCGAAAATACCGATCAGATTTTGCTGGCTTTTTCAAAGTTAGATTAAGCTTTTTTCTGAGCAACATTTAGTATTTGTGTCATTCAAATTGGTGGCCGTAAAGAAGTTATGGACATTTAAATATTTTAAAATTACGTATCATCGTTTTTCGACCAGTTTTGTTCAACTTACAATTGTTCATAAAACTAGCCTTTAAAAACATATCCTTAAAAATTATAATCATCACGCTATATCTTTGGGGAGCTAAGCAGTAAAAAACCGTAACAAATTATTACATCGGCTATTCAATCCAATTGTTAGTGACCCAAACACGGACGCGTTATTTTTTTTAAAATAATACATAACAGTTTCGAAGTTATTCAAGTCATTAGATCAAAAACTACCATTCTCCGCCCCCTTATCTCCGAAACTACTAAGACAAAAATATGAAAAAAATGCAGATAATATCAGATATACAGGAAAACCTATAAGAAGTCTGTAGTGTTAAAACAACATGTAAAAAAAAATTAAATTGGTACCGAACCCTTTGCACGCGAGTCCGACTCGTACTTGGCCAGTTTTTTTTTCTGTGTACGGAAAGCCCACTGACCAAGCAGAAACCATCCAAATGCATAATATTGACAAATGTTTGAGAGAAAATATTTTCATGAAATCGGCCATAGAGGAAAAGGTACATATCGTCCGATTATGTTTATACCTACATTTTTAATTTCGATACTCGATACCTGCCAAGCGTGGCGGTTATGGTAAAACACCTTTGGGGGAGGCCTATGTCCAGCTGTGGACGTCTTCCAGCTGTTGTGATGATAATGAAATTTTGCAAAGGCACTCGGCTGAAAGTCACATATATCCAACAAACTGTTATAGTAGCTGAAATAAGATTTCGGCTGATTGCTCCGGGGTGTTGCTCCGGTGCCGTGATTATTCACAGTTTCGTAAATGAATTTGCCAGAGATCAAACTTCATGAGAACCAATGATCACGAGATACTAATTGCAGGCAGTCAAGCCTATGCACGTGACTAACTAAATGACTTATCAGCCGAAGTAGAGATATCTTCCGAATAAGAGGTATAATCACGGGTCATTGCCCCGTAAAAAACATTTCTAAAACAAAGACGCCATAGACAGTTCAATTTACAGAGGTTGCTTCGACGCCGAGAAATCATGCGCCCACTTCCACTCCTAACGTGAACAAATCCTCAAACGTTGAGGTCGCTCCGCAAAACCAAAATAATGCAAAACCTAAATGTTGTAATGCATGCTCGCTATTCGGTAGAGACGTACTGAATATGATAGTGCGTGCTCGCTATTCGGTGTGATTGCACTGAATATTGTAATGCAAGCTTGCTCTTTGGTGCAGACGTACTGAATATGAAAGTGCGTGATCGTTATTCGGTACAGCTGAACTATAAATTGTAGTGCGTATTCGCTATTCGGTACAGATGAACTGAATATTGTAGTGCAAGCTCGCAATTCGGTGCAAATGTACTGAATATGCATCTTATCTTAGCGGTATTTCAAAGCGACATAATTTAGCTTTTGCCCTTTTCTTTTCTTTCGCGGGTATGTCGCGAACGAAGTCGCAGGCAGCAGTTTCTATAAAATTATAATCTAGTGTTAAGAAAATTAACTCTACAGTACAAAACTTACGACTATAACTAGGTGCACAAGGTGGCTATGGTAATTGTACGCATCACAATGATGAGTACAATGACCCTTTTTCAAATTTGTGTTACCTCAAATGTCAGTTTATAGATGTCAGTTTCAGGGGAAGTGGGGGGGGTATTGGGTCAGGTATTAGGAAGAAAAACATTCCACGTCGCACTTGAAGGTGACGTCATCCGGGTCTTGTAAGGTTACTTTCGGAAGCTTGCTTAGCATATCCTTCAGGATTGTCTTTGCCAGATACGTTGACGTTAAGTTGGTTGCAATACTGAGCTTGCTCTAAAAGATTTATTTTCATTTATGAGAACTTCATACTCGATGTTTGCGGTTTTGACATGGTTGTATCGTAGTTTTATTGATCGTCATTCTTCGACTCCTCGCAGATTTGGAGCTTGGCCTCATTCTCGTCAAGTTTATACGTGTACAGTTGGAGGGTACATTGCAGATCTTCTCTAACTTGCTTCACTTCGCTGCGCAGGTCTAGTAACATTTGTTGCGTCATGTTGTCAGCACAGACACAGGCACCAGTGTGTGTGGTAGCGACGTGGCATCGTTCACCCTCATAGCCTGCTGTGCACTGGCAGAACGGCTCGTCCTCTTCATTTAGGGAACAGTTACCGTTGTTAAGACAATAACTATGGCACGCGTTCACTTCGCACCGTTCCCCAGAGTAGCCGGCATCACATCTGAAGCAATGAAGATAAATTCATAAATGAACTACATTTGAGACTTCGTTACAAGTAAATGAGGTGCGTCCACTGCGCAATGTTTTGGACGCTCTGAAAGTTTAACCTTGACAACTTTGTCATCGGTGAAGGAAACACCGTGAGGGAACATGAACTTCAAATTAATACATGCTTTGAGAAAACATGCCGATGAATACTTGCACCAACCGGTAGATATTTAGTGAAGTGTTCATTTTCTATGCAACAACATTACATAGTAGAATGGAACAACAAATACCTGCAAGTACGTCGTCCCTCAGTACTGACACTACAGTTCCCCTGCATACAATAATCCTTGCAAATGGATACGTCGCATCTTTCCCCAGAGTATCCGCGATCGCAACTGAAACAGTGAGAATACAAATATTTGTACACGTAACTAGTTGTAACAAGTGAAAGAGGTGCGTCCACTGTGCCGCGTTTTAGATGCTCGAAAAATGTATCTCAGACAGCAGTATGACACTGCTGTGAAGGAAACATTCAGAAAATACAAGTCTGAAATCGTAAACTCGCATTGAGCATGCGTGCTGACAAATGTTCGCATCTCCTCTGTCTGAGCAGAGTCTTTGTCAGCATTAGGAAAGTAATGAGCTGGTAGATATTAAAAAAAAATATCATTATCTATGCA
Organism: Lacanobia oleracea; assembly: GCA_950371165.1. Lineage (NCBI taxonomy): Eukaryota > Metazoa > Arthropoda > Insecta > Lepidoptera > Noctuidae > Lacanobia > Lacanobia oleracea. Next base: position 17,412,003 of record OX493411.1, on the reverse strand, counting down.
ACACAATTACAAGGTAGAATGGAACAATTATTTAATTAATTTATTTATTTATTTAGGCTTCTCAATAATGAGTACAAACAATATGTCCGGTTTGATTACTATTTTCTCGTTTTCAACCATTTGTTATGAACTATTTGTTATTTGGGTAATATATTTTTAATTTTTAGGGTTCCTTATCTCATAAGGAAAAAACGAAACCCTTATAGGATCACTTTGATTCACTTTGCTGTCCATCCATCTGTCTGTCAAGAACGTTTATTTCGGGAACGCGTGGGGGTATTGACTTGAAATTAAAACCATATGCTCAAATCTATAGCCCTTTGCTGCTGTGAAAAATATAAACTTCTAAGTAAATTTAAAAAAGATACGGTCGTTCATGTTGCAAAAAACGTATATTTCGACACTCTCAAGGGAATCAAAATGTATAGGGTATTTCCTGTTCATCTAGAACTACGAAACTTGGCAAGTTATACCGTCTTTCATTCAGTCAAAAAAGTATCGGGAATGGATGATTTGTTTATGGTTCCAAATTCAAATTTTTGTTTTTTTGTAGTTGTTAGATTGGCACAACTGTTTTCCATTTTGGCGCGGAGTTTGAGTTGCATCTGTTAATTATATTAAATACAGTGCTGGTTTTAGTAATATCATATATAGTGTGTATTGCGAATTTCATAATGGACAAAAATATCGAACAAAGAGTTTGTCTTAAATTCGGTCGAGATGTGATGGAAGATTTGCCTCGCTCTGGTAGGCCGTCAACGTCTGCAACTGAAGTTAACATCGCAAAAGTGAAGGAAATAGTGACTGAAAATCCCCATTCAACTCTGAGAGAGATAGCCGCCGAACTTTCTGTATCTCACGAGTCGATCCGTACCATTTTAACTAATCATTTGGGTATGAAACATGTTGCTGCTCGGCTAGTCCCAAAAGATCTGAATTTTCTCCAAAAACTCAATCGCATGAAAGTCGCTGAGGACATGCTAGAACGAGTCAGTTCGGACCCAACATTCATGAAACGCATTGTTACTGGTGACGAGACGTGGGTTTACGAGTTTGACATGCAAACTAGTCAGCAAGCTTCGGAGTGGCGCCTTCCAACTGAACCGAAACCGAAAAAACCATGCCAAAGTCGATCAAAAGTCAAAGTCATATTGACTGTTTTCTTTGACTTTCGCGGTGTTGTGCACTCTGAATTCTTACCGGAAGGTCTAACGGTAAATAAAGAATATTATTTGAGCGTTATGCGGCGTTTAAGAGAGCAAATTCGACGAAAAAGGCCAGATTTGTGGAAAGAAAATTCTTGGATTTTGCACCACGACAATGCGCCTTCGCACAAGGCTATCATTGTGAACGAATTTTTAACCAAACACTCAACAAATACCATCCAGCAACCACCATATTCACCAGATATGGCTCCTGCTGACTTTTTTGTTTTTCCTAAACTCAAATTACCACTTCGTAGCACCCGTTTTCAATCGATAGAAGACATAAAGGAGAATTCGCGGCGAGAACTGAACTCAATTCCGGAAGCAGCGTTTAAAAAATGTTTTGATGAATGGATTATTCGTTGGCGCAAGTGTATCGTTTCTAAAGGAGCATACTTTGAAGGTGATAAAATAATTTGGATGAATAACAGACATTTTGTGTATTATTGATCTTTTCCCGGTACTTTCTTGACAGAGTAGTATATTACAAGTATAGGGAAAAGTCTGAAAAGTCTGAGTTGTAATGAAATCATAAAAAATATAGCGTATATTTTAAGTCATTTGTAGCTAAAAAATTGTACGGAACCCTTGGTGGGCGAGTCCGACCCACACTTGGCCGGCTTTTTTTAATGATAACTTCATTGACGCTGCCAGTCGGGCGACGAAAATTATTGCGAGTGGGTGGATATTTTTGGCCTTTTGTAACTTTGTGTCTACAGCAACACTGTACGTTACTCCAGCTAGAAAGTAGCTCCTAGATCGATATGAGTGGTACGTATAATTAGTGCGTAATCTGCTGTAAATGTGCGCCACATAACAAAATTGTGCGTGTTGTCGCTTTGGAAACGATTCCTGCTGGAGTAACGTTTGATTATTTATTTATTTATTTTAAACACTTTCAGCACAAAAATGTACAGAGGCGGACTTAAAACCATAGGCATTCTCTAGCAGTCAACCTTTGGGTAATGCAGAGAATAGTCGTAGGTGCAATAAAGAAAATTTAAAGCGATTGATAATTATTCAAATACAATAATGAACAATATACAAATATAAACCATACGTATACAATATAAATGTTCCAACAGGAAAATTCTAAACGAATGATCCTAGAGTGAAATATTGTGCAGAAATGTGCGCCGAAAACATAAATTTGTGCGTCTTCAGGTTTTCGAGATATTGCATTTCCTGCTGGAGTGACGTTTTGCAGAATCGTGTATCTCCAAAACTATTGTATGTGCGCCTGTAGAATTAACACACACGAGTAGCTCTTTATTTGTGCGTATTTGTGACAGAATTAGATTCAAGAAGTTATTTGTAATTTTCATGTGATCGCGCTTCTTTAAAAACCCAAAAAATATATTGCAGCGCCTAAATGAGAAAACGTATAAGTTTGTTAAAAACTGTATTCGGTCCGCCTTTACGCTTATAATAATCATAAAAAGTTTTAAAAGTGTACATGCATGTGTTTTTAATAATATTGCTAAAAATAAAAACTACGATGGCAAAATATAATGGCCATTATTTTATACTTTTTTATCATTTTACTGACAACATTCTCATAAATTCTGTATTTGCATCTTCCTTATTCAAATAACCCTAGACACTTGGGTGCTAAAAACGAATTTAATGATATCTCATTTGATAAAAATTAAATCAAAATTTTAAAACCGCCACCAAAAAATTCTTTGAAAAGTAAAAATAATTTGTATTGATCCTTGTAGTTTTATACAGGTACAATTCTTAGGGCCAAGCGTCAACGCGTCGGAAGACCGCAAATCTTTTGTATTTCCTAAGTATAAGAATTATTAGCAGTCTCCCAAAGCGATGACGCTTGACCCTAAGAATCGTACCTGTATTAAACTACAAGGATCAATAGAAATTTATATTTTACTTTTTAAAGCTTTTTTTTGTTGGGGTTTTTTTCTTTCATATTTTTAAAATCCTCTTTAATTTAGTGCACATAATTCTAGTAGTCAAGCCTTTTCATTTGATATTCACATTGAGGGATTTGCGAAAAAATATGTTATCCGCCATTTTGTGGTGGTGGCCATCATAGACCGATTTTCCTCAAAAATTGCTAAAAAGAATCCTGATTAATCTAACACCTTTAAAAAAGAAATTGGTTTATCCGTTGGAGCTACGATGCCACAGACACGCACACACACACGCACGCAGGCACGTCAAACTTAAAAAATTCCGTCGTTTTTGCCTCGAGGGTTAAAAACTGGCCAAGTGCGAGTTAAACTCGCGTACAAGGGGTTCCGAACCAATTTCAAAAACACTACTGACTTCTTATAGGTTCTTATTGTCACACGACAGTTTGAATTTTTTTTTGTATGTCTCCCAAAAGTGACCTCTGTACTAAAAAAGTATTTATTTACGTAAAACGTCTGTGTTTGAGTCACAGAATGCTATGTGTATACCAAATTTCAACAGAATCGGTCCTGTAGATCCGGAGAAAACTGGATGTGACAGACGGACAGACAGACAAACCGACCCGAGTGATCCAATAAGGGTTTCGTTTTTACAAATGTTCGGAACCCTAAAGAGTAACTGAAATTAATATTGAACACGCAAAATCAACTGTACCTACCTAAGTTCCGCCAATTAATTTAAAGTAACGGTATGCAGGGTTACTTGAAATTCGACGTATATTCGTCAGGTGCTGATAGGGGGCCCAAATTTTATCGTTCTCGAGATATTTGAATTTTTAGGTTTTTTCGATATTTACCCAAAATTTGACATTCAACTCCCAATAAAAAGAAAACCACATATGTGGAATAGGTACCATTAGAATATGGTATTGTAGCTGGTACTTCAGTTAAGCCATGGGGGTGCATGGGGTCTGTTACCATCTTAAGACCCAAGCCAACCTCACCTGCTAGCGGTGCACCCTGCTGTCCAACGGACGAGGCTCTGGCGAACCTGGTTTCCCTCTCGTAGGGTTGTGGGGGTCAGACGGCTGGTCGCCCCACGTAAAACCAACTTCAGCCAAATAAAATGGACATGAAGTTGATAACGGGTACTCGGGCTAGGGCGTCGCCGCATAACGACGCGCAGGCACATCGCCCTAAACCTGCGATAAGTGGGCTAGGGCTACCGTGTCGAGTACGGGCACGGCTAAAGAGGATAGTACCCAAGAAGAAGTTCCGCTTTGCCACCTGGAACATTGGCTCCCTAACCGGACGTTGCCGAGAACTCGCGGACGTACTTGCGAAGCGTCGGGTCCAGTGCGCCTTCCTTCAGGAGACGCGCTGGAAGGGAAATAAGTCTCGTGACATCGGGCAGGGGTACCGGCTAGTGTACACCGGATCACAAACGGGCAGGGGCGGAGTGGCCGTGGTGCTGTCTAAGGACCTCCAGGATGGACTCCTTGAAGTAGACCGATGCAGCGACCGGTTGATGCGAGTTAGGGTGCTGATCGAAGGGTCGGTAACGAACCTAATCAGCGCCTATGCTCCTCAAACTGGTTGCTGTGAGTCTGAAAAGGAGGCCTTCTGGGATGAGTTCGAGGACGTACTACGCGCTATTCCGAATTCCGAAGGTGTTTTGGTTGGGGGGGATCTCAACGGTCACGTAGGTCGGTTTGCTGGAGAGTACGGACGTGTTCACGGTGGTTTTGGATATGGCCAGCTAAATGCAGAGGGAGTCAGTATACTCAGCACCTGCGCTTTGTCTGACCTAGCCATCGCGAACACGTTCTTTCAGAAGAAGCCCCAGCATCTTATTACGTACCGTAGTGGTGCCTACTCAACCCAAATAGATTACCTGCTGGTGAGACGGTGCCACATTGGCAAGGTTACCAACTGCAAAGTCATCCCAGGTGAAAGCCTAACGGCTCAACACCGCCTCCTTGTCCTGGACTTTGCGGTTGTACCGAAAAAGAAAGTGACCGAAAAACGCAAACCCCGCACAAAGTGGTGGTTGCTTGATGGTCCTAGGCAGTCGGACTTCATCGCGGAGCTCGAGCATCTCGAGGTCAGTGCTCCGCATGAGTCCGCTCAAGAGATCTGGAGTAGGATCCATTCAGCAATCACCGATGCGGGTAAGCGCGTCCTTGGCACTTCTCGTGGTGGCCGCACCATAGAAAAGGAGACGTGGTGGTGGGATGACGGGGTGCAGGAGGCGACTCGGAAGAAGAAGGTTTTATTTAAACAGTGGCAAGGGTCCAACTCTCCGGATGACAGAGAGGCATATGGAGCGGCTAAGCGCGCTTGCAAAAAAGCTGTAGCCAGAGCCCGCAGCAAAAGTCTGGCGCCCTTGTACGACAAGCTGGAAACTGCGGAGGGGCAAAAGCTTATTTTTAAGCTGGCGCGTGCCCGGGAGAAAGCTGCACGGGACATTAGCAAATGTCTCTGTGTAAGGGACGCCCAGGGTAAGCTGCTCTACGATGCCCCCTCTGTTAAGGAGAGATGGTGTACATACTTCGCGGAGCTGTCTAACAAACAGCATCCCCATAACCTTCCTCCCGAACCGCCTCCTAACCTTGGACTTATTTCCCCTATTTCCCCCGACGAAACCCGCATTGCTCTTCGCCACATGAAGAACCGGAAAGCGGTCGGGCCTGACAATGTGCCAATTGAGGTGTGGAAGGCGATGGGCCCACATGGCGTGGACCTTCTGACGGATCTTTTTAACCGCATCCTGATCACCAAGGAAATGCCGAACCAGTGGCGATTTAGCCTGATTATCTCTGTATACAAAGGCAAAGGTAGCGTACAGGATTGTAGTAGCTACCGCGGTATCAAGATCATGTGCCACACCATGAAGCTCTTCGAGCGCATCATTGACACACGGCTCCGTAGCGAGTGTACTGTCTCTGAGTGTCAATATGGCTTCCCGGCGGGTAACAGCACCATGGACGCAGTATTCGCCTTACGGAATCTGGCTGAGGCTTACAGAGAGAGAAGGAGAGCTTTGCATATGGCCTTTTTAGACCTGCAGAAGGCCTTCGACTGTATACCTCGGTAGTCCATCTGGTGGGCACTGCGCTTCAAAGGCGTTCCCGAGGCCTATATTGACATTATCAGAGACATGTACCGCGACTCCGTGTCCTCTGTCCAGACCGCTGTTGGCGAATCCAATGGCTTCCCAATATCTGTTGGCGTTCACCAAGGCTCGGCTCTTAGCCCGTTCTTGTTTAACGTAGTGCTCGATGTAGTTACGGCAAACATCCAAGATAAGCCCCCATGGCTAATGATGTATGCCGATGACATCGCCCTCGTTAATCAGAACAAAGCCCATCTTGAGCGCAAAGTCAACATTTGGAAGGACACGCTTGAAAACGGTGGTCTGAGACTAAATGTGGCGAAGACTGAGTACATGTCCTGTGGCGGCACGGATTCAAATAGGTTCATCCGAATAGGTTCGGACCTGATCAGAAAGTCCGATACGTTCAGGTACCTTGGATCCGTGCTGCACGAGTCTGGCAACGTGGACGACGATGTCCAAGCACGTATAGGCGCGGCTTGGGCGAAGTGGCGCGAGGTAACGGGCGTTGTATGCGACCGCAAAATGCCTTCTAAGCTCAAGGGGCAGATATATAAATGCATCATACGGCCTGTCCTACTGTACGGCGGTGAATGTTGGCCAGCACTAAGCAGACACACCCAGGAGCTTCGCGTCACGGAGATGAAGATGCTGAGGTGGATGAGTGGCGTAACGCGATCCGATCGCATACGCAACTCTTTCATCAGAGGTAGTCTTGGTGTCCGTGACGTGGGGGAAAAACTGCAAGAGTGTCGTCTGCGATGGTATGGCCACATCATGCGCCGCCCTATGGAGTACGTTGGTCGGGGATGCATGAATATGGCTGTTCTTGGGGCTAGGTCCCGTGGTCGCCCTCGCAAGCGCTGGTTGGACGTCGTTAAGTCCGACATGAGAGCCAATGGCCTAACTGAGAAGGATGTTCAAGATCGGGCAAAGTGGAGGAAGCTAAGTAGGAAGGCGGACCCTGGCAATAGCCGGGATTAACGCCAGGTAGAAGAAGAAGACTTCAGTTAAGCCATGAACATAATAAAAAGTACTTAATTCAACAAAATTATTAAAATGACTAGTTGACCCGCGCAACTTCGTCTGCGTCACAATTTTCATTACTGCTTCGCTCCTATTGGTCTTAGCGTGATGATATATATAGCCTTCCTCAATAAATGGGCTATCTAACACTGAAATAATTTTTCAAATCGGACCAGTAGTTCCTGAGATTAGCGCGTTCAAGCAAACAAACAAATTCTTCAGCTTTATATATTAGTATAGATGAGTGATTTATTATTATTATTTTCTATTTATTTCTGACATAATCCATAAGTGTTAGTAAAGATTTTTCTTAAGAGCTATGTTAGTAGGAACATAATACAATTTTCTTAAAAACTACAAAACAAAACTATTAAACTCATAAATCTCACTCTACAAAAACTGACGTCTGGATCAAAAAATTATTATAACTAAAATTAAATTAACTTAATCGTACAAATAACTAAAATAACTTGCCTATTCTATTAGCTTTCCAAAAAGGTATAAAAGTTAATTTAATAAAGATACGCGATAACGAAATATAATTAATCTATTTCAGTTGAATGAAAAAACGGAGCACGAGAAAGCTAGGAGCGATCTTGTGTGAAACAAAGATATTTCGTCGTGTTGAATTGATTACCTAAAGTCTATTTTTTAATTTCGGAGACTAAATTATTGACAAATGCAACTGGCAAACTGACATAGAAGTCAGTTTTGACTAAAATTTGATGGGATTAAAAAACAGACTATAAGTGTCTAATTTTAAGTTATTTGACATAAAACATTTTTCGAACATACTCAAATATGTTCTGGTAAAACCGTGTTATAAAAATTCGCTTTTGATTAGATTATTAATTGTGAGTTTGAAAAAAGGTATAAAAAATTTAAAACGTAATCGGTAAATATGGTACAACTGTCTTTTAAAATCATACAAAATTAAATTCTCAATAATCCTGAGCACACTAATAAAACGCACGCTAATAAAGGCCCACGCCTGCCATCGAACATTCGATGCGTAAGTCAGCGAGAAGAACGTCGTAAGCGCCGCGGATGGCGCGTCACTTACGCGTTGCATTCATTAAGTTGGTACTCACAGTTTATTTAAATTGTCGGTATAATAAAATCACTGGTTGATTGTTTTAGTCACTGCTTTGTTATTATGAGTATTTATCACGAAGTAAATAAAGTTCACACGTATTATAGGCGATGCTATTAAACTTTACAAGAATCAGAACACGCCACTTAGGTACTAGTTTGCGGGTTTTTTAAATTATTTAGACGGAAAAAACTAATGCAGGTATTACTCGCGCACCGTATCGAAGGTCTACTTACCTGCATTTAGGATGTCCCTCAGCACTGACGCTGCAGTTTCCTTGGAAGCAGTAGTTGTGACATATTGAACCGTGGCGTTCCTCCACATCCCGTATTAGACTCTTCAGCGCTTTGCAGGAATGGTTCCCCAAGGTTTGTTCCTCAATTGTATAGTTGGCTGCTGTAAGTGGATACCACCCATAGTCTCTGCTACACTGTGAGTAAACAACTGGCGCCACATCGTGTTGTTGATACTTTTGTAACTGAAAAATGGCATTTTGTTTGTCGCTCTTCCAGTAAATGAAATCTTTTGATACAGTTAAAGCAATTAAGTAATAATATGATCTTATGAAATAAAATGTTTTTCTGTTTCTTCCATTCAAGTCGGCACTTTCAATGGAAGACTGAACAGGATATGTATTTATCCAGTACATTTTCTCCGATTGTTGGTCAATAACCAAACTCGGTCGCCAAAAAACATGTGCGTCAATTAAAACTTTTCTCTCGGAGCCATCAAACGCAGCCCTCTCTATCTTATACGATGTGGTCCAGTAAACATACCTGTAATTTTTAAATAACTGTAAATATTGACAAAGTTCAACATGAGTCTTAAAACTACAGTTAATTATTATAATAGCGACGTACCCTCCACAGCTGTCTACAGCTATAGCCTCGCAGTAGTTATCCAACGTAACTATAAGATTTCCGTCAACTGCTGTGTTAGACGATGCAGACTTTAATGACAACGAGTATATTTTCGTGTCTTCAGTCCAAAATAGTAACTGTGTGAGCGGGTCGTAGGCGAGACGAGCGAAAGCACCTGTTTGTCTCATTACTAAAGTTTGCATCATTCTTGTTTTGAGTTCAAAGCTGTATATGGAGTTATTTTTGTTGTGATAGTCGGCAAACAGCACCCTGAAGTGAACTGGATCGTACGTGACAGCAGTTATATCATGAGCCCACGGAATGTCTTCCATATGCGATACTTTTCCGTTGTAATAGAATTCTAATCGTTTCTCTCCGCCCACGACGATGTCTGAAACACGAAAATAACATTTTTCTTATCCGTTTGCTAAACAGAGCTGCAGAGCTTCCCATTAGTCTTTATTATCACTTCATCTAGTCTAGTCTATACTTATATTATTAAGAGCAAAAATTTGATTTTTTCTGTGTGTTGTATGTTAATAATTAATAAACTCAAAAACGACTGGACCGATTCGAAAATTTTTTCAGCAATGGATAGCTACATTATCAGGGAGTAACATAGGCTATATTTTATCCCCGCACTCCCACGGAAACGGGAACTATGCGGGCGAAACCGCGTGACGTCCGCTAGTCTCGTATAAAGCAAAGTCGCATCCCGCTGTCTGTCTGTCCCTATGTAGGCTTAGATCTTTAAAACTACGGAACGGATTTTGATACGGGTTTTTTAATAGATAGAGTGGTTCTCTAGGTAGGTTTAAATATATAATTTGTCTAGGTTTTGTGTAAATTGGCTGATATATGAAAATTATTACTGAAGAAGTCAGAAAAAAATGCTCTAAAAAATTATTTACATTGCGTGCGCTGCGAAAACTGTTCATGATCAAACAAAACAATGTACTACAGTTATAGATTACACATTTATACCTACGAAAAAGTCCGCGATAGCACATGTCTATCTTTTATACTTGACTTACAATAACCATTTTTATGAAATTTAAATTTGACATAAAATAATGTTTCATTTGCAGAGGTGTTTTCACTAATATAGTACAAATCCTGATTTTGTAATTTTGTGAAAAGTACAAAATCTTCAACGATAGTCAAAATGGTTTTAGGAAAAATAAATCTACTACACTGGCAATATTCAAATACATACAAGAAGCATTAAATATAATAAATAATAAAAATCGCGCAGTAGGAATTTTACTAGACATGAGCAAAGCCTATGATGGAGTGTCTTACAAGATACTTCTAAATAAATTATATGAAATAGGTGTCAGAGGCACAGCCTACAAATGGTTTTGCTCTTACTTAGAAAATCGGGAACAATATGTAGAAGTAGATTATAAAGATGCACAGATTGGCCAGATAACGCGTGTTAAATCTGATAGAGCAAAAGTAAGCATGTCGATTTCTCAAGGTAGTGTTTTAGGGTGCCTATTGTTTCTAATATATATAAGTAACCTCCCTAAAGAAATAAATTCATACAGCGTCCTATTTGCTGACGACATTTCAATAATTCTTCCTTATGATAATAACGGGACCCTAAATGAAATCTTATATGACATTCTTACTAATATAGTGGCATGGTTGAAAGACCATAATTTAGAAATAAATTTCTCGAAGACGAAGCTGATGCAATTTAGACCATATCAGAAAGAAAAGGTAGATATCGACTTCTCATATAATAATACAAAATTACAATGTGTAAACGACTTTTCACTGCTAGGCCTGACTGTTGATACAAATATAAACTGGAAAGGTCATATACAAACCCTATCAAATAAATTGGCTAGCTTTACATAAGCCTTAAGAGAACTAAAAAAAGCAACCGACTTCAAAACAGCTCTTTCAGCCTACTACGCATACGCATATTCGTGGCTAAACTATGGAATTATATTGTGGGGAAATAGTGTAGATATAGAGCGACTATTTATTTTACAAAAAAAATGCGTTTGAATCCTAGTAAATATAGAACGTACGGAAAGTTGCAAACAATACTTTATAGAACATAAAATTCTTACGCTAACTGGTATTTTTATCCTAGAAGCTAGTAAATTTGTGAGAAAATACCCATCGCTCTTTCCGCTAGCAAAAAAGCAACGCCCACAGCAACGCAGTCTAAGAAATCGATATCTAAACGAATTAGCGGTACCAACTTCAAGACTAGCTATGTTTCGTTCTGGGCCTCTGGCCATGTGCGTTAAAATCTACAATAAACTCCCGAATTCAGTTAAGGATACAGAGTACGACAACAAATTCAAAAATGACCTACAAAACTACTTAAACTTAAAATCATATTATAGCCTAAAATAATTTTTAACTGAGAAATAAATAAATTAATATCGACTTGAACACATTACATATACATAATTTAATGTCAATAGATTAGTTTTACATATAATATGTCACTTTTTCAGATAAAATAAAAAAAGAAATAGAAAGTAATCACTAAAAATACAGGAGTGAGGCAGTAGCGGACTGATGTCTTATAGAGTACCTCTCTAAGACATCTTATAAAAGTGACATATTATATGTAAAACTAATCTATTGACATTAAATTAACTGAGATAATAAGGACATTTTAGAATCTCTATTGTAGTATGAGATTGTAATATGAAAATGATAATTTACTTATTTAGTTTATAAGAATGACATAATGTTTAATAATAATTTTTTTTTTTTAATTATTCTATATCAACAAATTATGTGAATAATGAATATTGATAGCATGTTAAATTAATTAAAACCTGTCGCCTATACATTGCTGTGCCCTAGCAGGGTTCATTGTTTGGAACTATCATAATGTAAACAACATGAAATGCAATAAATGAATATGAATCCTTATCTCAATTAATATGTTATTCATCTTGAGTTTTTAATTTAGAGCAAAATTGCCCTTCTCACCATTTAATTTGGATATCTTAGGAGATATCTCAAAATTAAGGTAAGTCGCGCAACCAAATAATTATTATGGAGGTAGAGATGTCCCGAACTGGTAGACATCTGAGAGCAGACGTCGTTGACGGTTGTCTATTGCACCGTTTATTTCAGTTGAACCACAATATTATTGATTCTGGTAATTAGATGTTCGCTTTGTTGGTTTGGGCTAAATAAACATTTGCACCCGCGCGAAGCTGGGGCGGGTCGCTAGTCTTTCGTATAATACGTTCCATACTTTATGGATGTTTGGAACGCTAAAACACTACAATGTATAAAATAACTTTAATTAGTCGGAAATCGGTGTTTTTGGTTGTTTCTTTATATTTTTTTGTAAAATAGTATTTTTTTATTATTCACTGTTTAGTGGTACCTCACATCTAACAACACCACTGATGACAAACCAAATACGTCATCTAAGTAAACAAATTCCAGCTATTTTGATTTCAAAGCCAAACTGCTAAACCGATTTTGATGAAATTTAAATGGAATTCGTCTTCTTCATTTAACCTTCAAGCGGTCGCGCGGCGTCGAATCGACCGCGCTCGATAAGTTTTCGCTGATTACATCGAGATTTCTCGCCACAAGTATTTCTCTTTACCAGTAGCTTTTCATTAATTCACTATGCATGAAATTGAATGCATACCACTCTTCTCCGAGCCTTTGTAGTTGAATAGAATGCATTTGTTTAAGTCGCGGCGCAGGCGTCGAAACGACTACACGCGCCTGGCTGTTTCTTTTACCTTGACGAGATGACTAATTTCGAAGTAAAATACCTGAGTTGATAAAATAAACACTTTGATAGTAATTACTCGATTGCATAGAACTAATAAAAAATAAAAACATCTAAATAAAAATGAGAACACAAATCATTCTCCCAAGAGAAAAAACTTTGGTTTGGCGGGTCTGGCGTGCATAGCTGGTTTGTAATCGAACGATAGTGGGTTGTGGTTAATTTTAATTCCAAAAAATTGTTGCCTAGGTAAAAATTGATAATGTCTGAATATAGAACATAAATAATTATTATTTTACCAGTATTCTAAATTCCTGAAATCTCACATAGGTCTTTTAGGTTACGCGCGACCGCTGTCGCTACAAATACCCACGCGCCCGCTTGAAGGTTAAACCTTATTGAATGATGTTTTCTTGAAATAACCATTCAGAAGGGTTTAAAAGAACTTAGAGGGTTAGAGGGTTGATTAAAATGGTTATAATTCTTTAGATAAATACACGTTACGGCCGCGAATCGTATTTTTAACCGACTTCAAAAAAAGGAGGAGGTTCTCAATTCGGCATGTTTTTTTTTTTTATTTTTTTTTATGTTTGTTACCTCTTAACTTCGTCATTTATGAACCGATTTGAAGGGTATACTTCTCAATTAGTCCCATTGTCACCATGTCAGAATCTGATGATGGGATCCCACGAAAATCGAGGGCAACCCTCAAATTTTATAGGCACATACAATGTTTTTCATAAACTTTCTAACGCAATTCAGATATTTGAGTCTGGTAATCATCATCTCATGTTGCTGAGCTGATGATGAAAGGTATACATTAGGATCTGATGATGAGATCCCATGAAAATGTTTGTTCAGCGATACTTTAGCCAATTGTCAGCCGATTTGGATGATTTTTTTTTTGTTTGAATGAGTATTTTCCTGGACCAGTCCAGGAAAATAGTCCGTTTCAATTTGGTGAAGATTTGATGAAAAACTTCTGAGGTAGGCAACGGAACTCTTCAATAAATTATAGCAAAGGGATCGGGATTGCTGAAATCGCATGCTTTTTTAGTGTTTACACCAGTTCTTAACATAACATTGCGCTGGTACGCTGTTATTGGGTCACAAAAGAGTGAAAAATTATAAAACTTTTTTACAAAAAATACAACCGACTTCCAAAAGCAAAACACTACAAGGTACAAAATAACTTCGGAAGAAAGAAAAAACCTTTAATTTCAGAAGTCAGTGTCAAAAAACAAAAAAAAATAACCAAATACACCGACACCGACTTCCGAAATTAAAGTTTTTTTTCTTTCTTTCGAAGTTATTTTGTACCTTGTGGTGTTTTGTTTTTGGAAGTCGCGTCGGTTGTATTTTTTGTAAAAAGATTTTTATGTTCAACATACAGCTTCACACTGACCGGCAAATTGCAAAAAAAAACATCAAAATTTTTGAATTTCGCGGGCTACCCTGGCGCTTCCACCTTAAGTAGTGTCGCACCAATGACAACCCCATTTTATGTCCAGGCAATTACTTTCCATTCCAGGTTGCCAGGAAGAGATCGCGGAATGTGATAAGGCCGCCCATTGTACTTATGTGTTTTAATTTGTAGTTTTATTTTTATGTCATTATCGGTGTACAATAAAGTATATAATAAATAAATAAATAATTAAGCCTCCCTGCCTGATTTAGAGCCTAGCCATCGACGCGGGAGATATAAGTCCAAAAGCGTATGCAAAACACAGGTTTTTCCATCACTGGCATAGTCTGACGACCACTTTCCAAGACCGGAGAGAGATCAGGAGCAATAACAGCCTGGTCTCCGAGACACGGGTTTATTTATTTACGGCCAGTCTCACTAACCTACCAAAACATTGACCTGTCACATCCACATCCAATCTATCTGTTACAGCCGTCGCAATAACAACATTCTTGCTACGCTTACTCTAGTCAAAGACAGATTAGAACCCTCACCTTCGAAAACCGTGTCCCTCCGAAGCGTTCTGTTTTTACATTTTAGTAAAACAGCTCCTCGTATGAAATTTTCAAATAAAATATCAGTTTCTCGCGAGACGCCGAGTCGAGCGCACGCTTTATAAATAGCTTTCTATTTCGTATTTTAATTTTGCAACTACTTACTTAGTTTACTTGTTCAAATGTTTACTGATAATGGTTGATGTACCGGATATTAGTAATTGTGAGTTGAGTGGGAGTGATTGTATGGAGGTAGAAATTCTGAAAGAGAGAGACGAACCAGTTAGTGAACATAATTTAGGTCTTTACCTATGAAATTGCCGTTCTGCAGTACTGGCCATTTCAAGTCAAAATAATTTTTGTTTGGCTAAGAATTCTAATTTCAAATTAATTTTGTTTGAAAAACATGTTTTTTTTTCCAAAAGTAGTCATTTGTTTATTGATTAGTGTTACATTTTCATCGCATTTCAATCTTTTTCGTCATCATGGATACGTTAAAAATTCGAGTAATTATGGAATACGAATATCGTCGTGGCAACAACGCGGCACAAGCGGCACGCAACAACAACGACGTTTACGGAGCTAACACTACAAACCAACGCACCACCTGTTATTGGTTTGCTCGCTTCCGTTCTGGAAATTTCGACCTGAAAAATGAACCTCGCGGTCGTCCAAAGACTTTGGTCGACAATGACGAATTAAAGGCGATTGTGGAAGCTGATGATACACAATCTACGGCTGAATTAGCAGCAGCTTTCGACGTCAGCGTCAAAACAATATTGGTCCATTTGCGTCAAATTGGCAAGGTAAAAAAGCTTGACAAATGGGTGCCCCACGAACTCAATGATCGCCAGCGCGAAGTACGCGTTGAGACGTGCCTTGCACTGCTCAACAGACACACAAATGAAGGAATTTTGCACCGCATTGTTACCTGCGATGAAAAATGGATTCTGTTTGATAACCGCAAGCGCTCAGCAAATTGGTTGGATCCTGGTTCAGCACCTAAACAATGCCCTAAACGAAAACTTATCCCTAGAAAAGTGATGGTCACTGTTTGGTGGTCTAGCGCCGGTGTGATTCATCACAGCTTCTTACCAAACGGGGTGAGCATTACTGCAGATGTGTACTGTGAATAACTGAACACAATGATGGAGAAGCTGGCACATCTTCAACCAGCATTGGTCAATCGCTCGTCTCCGCTGCTCCTGCACGACCTCATACTGCACAGCAGACGGTCTCCAAGTTGCAAGAACTGGGGTTGGAAGCTCTCCGTCATCCGCCCTACTCACTAGACCTTGCGCCTACAGACTACTACTTTTTCCAGAATTTGGATAACTTCTTGGCGGGAAAAAAAATCAATACCCGAGAGGCAGTACAAAATGCCTTTGAAGAATTTGTTGCCTCCCGTCCAGCTTATTTCTTTAAGAAGGGCATCAATAAACTGCCACTGCGTTGGCAAAGACGCATTGATTGCATGGGTGATTACTTCGATGAATACAAATAAAAAATACATGAAAAACATCGTTTAAATTTTTTCATACAAAACGGCAATTTCATAGGTAAAGACCTATTATTATAGTAAAGAGTACCAGTTTATCGATTGAGAATCGGAAAGTTCCTTAAAATAATAAAGAGAAGATAGTGAGGAAATCATAGAAGATGATGTTGGATTTATAACGGTTAGAAGTAGGAGAATGAATGTTTTAATTGATAATTGATTTTTGGCTCCTAATTAATATAAATTGTTACTGGTTTTGTTTTTTATTCTTGACATTTTTAATTATTATTGTTGTTGTTGTTTTATTATTATTGTGATTTATATTAATTAAATTGAAACGATGTTTTTCTTTTCAATATTTTATTTAATCGATTTGATCTTCTCTTAATTGTTTACTTAACTATTTTTCTGTTAAGTTTGAAACACTGTAATTCTTACTGTTATTATTCGATAATCTAACCAATATACAGGAAGAGCTGGACAACGTCTCAGTAGCCGACTCTGCTACTTGCAACATCGAGGATTGCAACAAAATTGCTAGGACACACAGAAATGCACTTAAGCTTCTATGTCAAAACATAAGAAGTATCAATAAGAACTTTCTTGACTTTACGGCCTTACTTGAAAGAAGCGAAACATCCTGGGATATAATAGTACTCACCGAATGCTGGTTATATAATTCCCCTCCTCTGCCTATACTCGACGAATATACTTCCGCAGCTACTTGCAAACACAGCACACAGAATGAGGGAGTGGTGGTTTACTTTAGGAACTACCACCCGATTTCCGTCACTGAACACTTACTTCAGGATGCAAACTGTCTCGTTTCAAAACTTAATAAAGACACAGTAATCATAGCTATATATCGTCCTCCCGCATACCGAAATGTCTCCGCGTTCATTCAATCTTTAAACGAACTTATTATGTCTGTTTCCTCCTACAGTAATATTATTGTCATGGGTGACATCAATATAGATATTTCTGATAGTAGCAGCGACTCTCGTTCTACTGAGTATCTCACTATGCTTGCATTTCATGGTATGTTGCCGGCACACACGCTTCCCACTCGCAACAATAGCTCGTGCCTTGATCATGTAATATTAAAATCAAAACACCCGGCTTTTTCGTATGTCGCTAACACCTCAGTCACTGACCATGATACTGTTCTGTTTTTCATTCAACTTGCTAAACCATTTAATACCCTTCCATTAAAAAATAAAACCTCAAAAGTTCTCGACTTAGATAAAATTGAACTAATGCTTGATCAATTCGATTTCAGTCCTCTATACAGTCTCCATAACGGATGTCTCCGAAACCGTGATAACCTGCATCTAAAATTTAAGAAATGTCCGGAAAATGAGGTTTTAAAAATTACATTTAAAAGGTATAGGAATTACTGTTCTATGTTGCTCAAAGCTGCTAAGCGTAACTACGATAGAAATCTTATTGATGGCGCACAAAACAATAATAAAAAGTTATGGGAAGCAATAAAAACAATTACCAATACAAGTAAACAAAAAACACTTGCAACCGATCTTTTGTCGTCATCTGATCCTAAACGTTCTGTTGATGAAGTAAATATTTATTTCGCGAGTATTGGACGCTCACTTGCTGAAAAAATATCCGTACCACCTACATCCTTACAACAGGATGATATTCAGCATCACAATACCTTTGTCCTCTTACATACAGACCATTTCGAGTTGGAACGTTTAATTAACGCGCTTAGGACTGATTGTGCGATAGGCTCAGATAACGTGTCGGGTACATTTCTTAAACAATTTAAGCACGTACTTATTCCCCACCTCACATATATATATAACCTGGCATTCAGCACAGGAGTCTTTCCTGATGCATTAAAGCTGGCAATCGTTCACCCTGTGCACAAATGTGGTGACAGAGATAAACTTCAAAATTACAGACCCATATCCATCTTACCTACATTATCTAAACTGCTGGAAAGGCTCATGAATAATAGGCTTGTCAAATACCTTGAGCAAAATCATCTTTTGTCGTCTAGCCAGTACGGTTTTCGTTAAGGAGTGTCCACCAGTAATGCGGTCTTGGATCTCACGAATAACATCGTGTCTCACCTGGATAATAAAGAATGTGTTATAGGCGTCTTCCTAGATCTGGCAAAGGCCTTTGATACAATCTCAATTCCCGCCCTCATTGCTAAGCTTGAGAAGATTGGTATCAGAGGCGTTCAGCTTTCACTCTTCACGAGTTATCTTACGGGAAGACGCCAATGTGTTAAGATAGGTGATTGGATGAGCGACGAACTCCCTATAACCTACGGTGTGCCCCAAGGTAGTATCATTGGAGTGACCTTGTTTCTCATCTATATTAATGACCTTTGTCGTCACGAACTTTGTAATGGATCCATTTTTACATACGCTGATGATACTGCCTTAATATTTCATGGGTATTCCTGGGAGTCCACATTTCAATTCGCACAACTAGGACTCGACATTGTTACTAACTGGCTGTCGCTAAACCGACTCACTCTAAATGTAGACAAAACTAAATATCTAACCTTTTCTCTGTCTAAAGTTGGTAAACCTTCATCATCCCAATTTTCGTTGACTGCACATTCTTGTAATGCATCACTACAAACATCTTGCAGCTGTCCTCATTTAAGTCGCATAGATAGTGTAAGGTACTTAGGCGTTCAGATAGATGACTCATTATCTTTTTATAATCATATCGATCTACTTTCCTCTCGACTTCGCAAATTGATATTTATTTTTAAGAATCTCCGCCATGTGGTCGATAAACGGGTGCTTAGACAAGTATATCTGGCTCTCTGTCAGTCTGTTGCGCAGTACTGTATAGTTGTTTGGGGTGGGGCAACAAAAACACATTTGCTAAAACTGGAACGTGCTCAAAGAGCGATTCTTAAAGTAGGTTGGTCCCTTCCTTATCAATTTCCTACCACCGAACTTTATAAAACTTGTGAGGTCCTCTCTATTCGAAAATTGTTCATTCTAAATTTAATTCTAACAGTCCATTCCCGAAATTCTTTTAATCCCGAAAAGTTTAACGCCTTGAGACGAAAACACACAGTGTGTTCGGCCATTTCTGTCCATTCAAAGTCAGCTCAACGTTTCTTTTATTTCCTTGGTCCATATGTGTACAACAGAGTTAACTCAATCTTACTTATGTACTCAATGGTTAAATGGAAATGCAAAACGACAGTAAGGAACTGGTTGCTGGATTTGGACTATGAAGAAACAGAAAATATCATTCAAACCATTAAATGATTTTTGAACAAACTTTCCCCTCTTATTTTCTCATTTTAGAACTAGTGTTTCGTGTTTATCATTTTTACTGATAAACACGAAACATTAGACTTACATGCACATACACACCACACCATCACATACTACCACAACAACAACAACACAACAACAACACTAACAACATCACTAAAAACATCACTTAACATTACAAATACTTTCACCAACCACACTTTTATTACATAGACTTACCTCTCTATCAAAATTGTTTGCTAATAATATTATGTATAATCTGATTGATGCCGTATAATTTGTTAAATCTTTAAGGGTGTGAGCCTGGAGATCTGTCATACAGGTCCCGAACCTAGTTCAGACTCCAGCTCTCACAAAGGTTCTTGCGTAAGGCAAAAAAAAAAAAAAAAAAAATGTATGTTATCAGTAAATTACCTAATGTACCTTTATGAGAGAAATAAACTATATGTTATGTTATGTTATGTTATGTTCTTTTTTTTTGTAACACGTTCAGACACAATGCAAATTGTTATTGAATTGAATAAATGAAATGAAAAAAAGATTATCAAAAAAATCTGATAGTGTGAGCGGTGAGAAAAACTTACAATCCTTGAGTTGTACTGTCAGCATTACGGGGGAAGAAACAACATTACCGAGACAATTTGGTCTGGCAAAGTTATTGAGAGCAGAAAAGATAACAAATATTAGAAAAATCCAGAACAAAAATGCGTACAAAGCTTTATTGAAATTTGAAGACAGAGAGAATACTGAGAACCTAGTTAAGTGCCAAAAGTTTCATAGTTTGGGTTATAGAACTTATAGATGTCAATTTATAGTTGAAATAAATCTGTCCTATGGAGTTTTGAAACAAATAGATTTGGATATAGAGACAGAGGAAAATTCTGCAGAGTGCGGAAGGCGAGTTCGAGATTGTTACGGTTAGAAGACTAAAGCGACTCAACGTTTCAAGAGGATGGGTAGACAGTGAAACTGTACGCCTAAGTTTCAAAAGCTCTACTTTCCCCTTTCATTTGTACTATATATGTGTGGGTGTAAATTTAAGGTGGAACCATACATGTTTCCGGTCTCACAATGTTCCGGGTGCTGGCGTTTCGGACATTTATTAAAGGCATGCCCAACTAAAATAATACGCTGCCCAAAATGTGGAGAAAATCACAGTAATTGCGATACGACCACTTTCAAGTGCACAAACTGTAAATGTTCACATTTGGCTCTTGAAAAATGATGTCCCGTTTTCACAAAAGAGAAAAAATAAGAGTACTAGTGTGTGAGAATAACTATACCTATAGAAAAGCGTTATCTATATATACTTATACAACAACTAGCTGCTAAATCTGAACATCAACATGTGCAGGAAAATGCAAACACTGAAAAAAATACGAGGAATAATAACAGGAAATCGTATAGAGATGTATTGTTCACCATGACACAAACAAATATTTATGAATTAAAAAGGGGGTTAAATGACCACCATAAAATGTAGGCTTATTACCAAACGAAGTATTATGATGCCATATTAGCGCTAAAACGCTTATTACACTACCCGATTCATCGGGCCCGATTTCCAGGGCACCCTGTCCCTGCGGCAGGGAGCCGATTATTACACTACCCTAGAAATCAGTCCCAATCTCAATATGAATGCGTCACGTCTGTGGCGGCGTAAAGTGGGGGTGGAGGGGGCTGGTCTGCACCGGGTGCCAACGCTAAGCACCAAACTGCCGTGGCTACTAAGGTTTTGGATAGCTTTGGAAGTTCGCAAACACAGATATCGACGATAGATATTTTTTACTCATTAATATATCATAAAAAGTAAGAAATCGACCAAATGTCGGATAACGGCATTTTAGTTATACCACGGCAGCGAGGTGACAACAACAACTCACTCGTACATCCAAAGAAGGCGCACAAATTCTCCCTCTTTAAAGACATAATCGATAAATAACTACCTACTTTTGTACCTAACTACTTACGTACTAATATCAACACATTGCAACTACACATTTTTTTTTCGAATATAATTTCTAATTCCCTAAAATAATTAATTCAGGTTGCGCTTACTCTGATCGTATACTGCGCGTAACATCTCGATTTTATCAATTGAAAGAGACAGAGAAGTCAGTTTTGATAATGTGATCGAATATTTTAGACAAATAATCAATCGGAAATCTCCCAATACAAAACCGCCCAGGGCGCCAGTCTACCCTACGCCGCCACTGAGAGATCGGGACAACCCGATCGCGCGATGCAGGGTCCTAGCTCCTGTTTCTTATTACATCACGCTGTTCCTGCAGATCGGGACCGATAGATTAGGTAGAATAGAATACTCTTAATTATGTACACCATATAAGTTACAGAAAAGATAGATGAAGAAAACATTACATAGGGTGACACAATGGGTGGCCTTATCGCTAAAAGTGATATTTTCAAGACAACCATTGAATGGATTTCAAAGATAACGGAAAGACAGTACTGCAGGTAGTCTTAGGTGTACGATTTATATAAATAAATACATAATAGATACATATACACAATTATAATTATGTGACAAATAAATAAAAAGCATAGGAACCGAGTGAAAACGATCAAACAGAAAGGTAGTGATTTTTGAACGTTGTTGTTGTTTGTTGGTAGTGTACGAGTAATAAGCGCTAAGTTATGTCTCCGGCTTGCAATCCCCTCCCATCGCACCGCAAGGCAAGTACACTGCTAGTCATTTTAAATTAAAATGTGGTTAATAATTTGGTTTTCATTAACTATTTTTGGGTTAACAATGATTTTGTTTGAGTCAATTTGCTTAAATAGGATATCGAGATGTCAAAACTTTGGTGATAAGTTTACATTAAAATGCGGGTTTAATTTTGATGATAATTTACTATTTCTGTCAGTTATATGTTACTACATCTGGTGATTAGTTAAACATAAGCCATTAGAAAGAGGAAAATCAACAAAATCTGTCATTTTGGAGAAGGCATCAAGGAAAAGTATTAAAAAAAAAAAAAGACAAATCAGAGAGATTATGGGCAAAATTACGTGGAAGAATTGCCAATGTAACAGGAAACAAATGAAAATAAAGATGAGCCTGCATCGCGAAACATAGATTTTAAAAAAACTAGTACAGGAATTGAAAGAAGCTTCTGTATCTCACTGTAGTTTTGACGTTAAAGTTAAATTAGCATTTAGTATACCTAATATTTCAAGAATGTTTTCAGTATATTGTGAACTTAGTTAAGGAGACAGATGTTATTAGCAAAATTATTTCCGCATTATATGGCTTGTTTACATAAAGATAGGTATTAATTTAAAAATAATACAGTGGAATACACAGAGCTTGAAACCGAAATTAGAGGAGGTCAAATGTTTATTGTGGCAAGTAAAGGTAAATATAGCATTAATAGGTGAAACTTGGTTGGGAGAACAGGTATGTCTTAATTTTAATCAGTATAATATTTTTAGGCACGACAGAGAGGATTCGTATGGCGGGATTGTTATATTAACACACTAGTCGAACCGCACAACTTCGTCTACTCCGCTCCTATTGGTCTTAATGTGATGATATATAACCTATAGCCTTTCTCGATAAATGAGCTATCTAACGTTGAAAGAA
Organism: Lacanobia oleracea; assembly: GCA_950371165.1. Classification (NCBI taxonomy): domain Eukaryota; kingdom Metazoa; phylum Arthropoda; class Insecta; order Lepidoptera; family Noctuidae; genus Lacanobia; species Lacanobia oleracea. Next base: position 17,388,764 of record OX493411.1, on the reverse strand, counting down.
TTTTTCAAATCGGCCCAGTAGTTCCTGAGATTGGCGCATTCAAGCAAACAAACAAACTCTTCAGCTTTATATATTAGTACCTATAGACTAGTTGACCCGCGCAACTTCGTCTGCGTCACTATTTTCAATACTGCACCACTGTTATGAGTCTTAGCGTGATGATATATAGCCTATAGCCTTCCTCGATAAATGATGGGCTATCTATCACTGAAAGAATTTTTCAAATCGGACCCTGAGATCCTGAGATTAGCGCTTTCAAGTAAACAAACAATCTCCTCAGCTTTATATAATATTATATTAGTAATAGATTACTCATTAACTTTTCAGGAAGTACACATTGAGTGAAATAATTCGGGCATCGAGTTAATATGCATAAAACTAAATAATTCCAAATTCATCCGATATACAGGGCGTCCCACGGCTAGAACATTTTACTGAAAGAAGACGATTATTTTAATTTAGAAAGAATTTAAACTGCATTCATAGATTTTTTAATAATTACATAGTTGAACCGGGAATCGAACCCGCTACAAGAAAAAAAAAAATACCCTGTAGAATTATCATACCGATCGAAAGGCTTCATCATATGGATTATTTTTTGCTAAATAACATAGTGTCAGAAATGAAAAAGGAAGACCATAAATTTTAAGATCAGGAATAAAAATCAGGAGATGCCTGATGTCACATTTGTATCGGTGGACATAGCTTTTTACTTTGATTGGTACCGAATGCGGTTCTATAAACGTTTGTAGGATTTCTATAGGACTTGAAAATATGTGCTCTTAGGATATTTACAGGACCATATTTTGCTACTTGGGAACTATTCTCGACTAGCCAATTAATAAGCCAAAATTGTCTAAATTTTTCAGTTTCTAAGAATAAGAAAGCCAAAATTGGCTATTTTACGCAAAAAATACAGTCAGATTGTAATAAGTAAGCCTTTTTGTATCTAAAAAGTCATAATTCGAGGTTTGGCCCTCGCCTGTTTCCTCCTCCTATATTGGGCCGCTTTAAAATATATTTCGTAAACTAAATAAAAAAGACATACAGTGTGTCCTCATGTTTTCCTTTTTGACGATATATTAACCGTGTAAGCACTAGAACCCTCAAAAAGTGCTTAAAATTGTCCGATATACCGCTGTGAACAGAGCCCTAGAGTGTATAAATTTGGCAATAATTAATGAAAATAGAATTGTCAGTTTGTGAAATATCTTTTAAACCGGTCCAATATTGGCGAAGGAAACAGGCGAGAGCCAAACGTCGAATTAATTTATGACTTTTTCCATACAAAGTCTATCCGCCCGCATTTCCTCTTAAGTCAAACGTGCAGTCCGTCTTTGTACCTACAGTGATTTTAAGTGCGTACTCAACGTTTAAAAACTAATAAAAAAACTTATCACTTTGAGGGACCTTCTCAAATCTATTCGCGGCTTCACTGAAGCGACACGCACTATGAAGTTCTCGTTTCGGATTAAGGGACACACTTAGCGGTTGAAAAATAACAGTGTTCCTGAACACATCGGTGCGGTGTATACTAAACCAAATAACCTACCTGCCTACAGATGGAAAGAAACCTCAAAACGATTCTAACTTACGGATAGCTATTTTAAACGTCAATATTTTTAGGGTCCGTACCCGACGAGGAACCAACGGAACCCTATTACTAAGCTTCCGTTGTCCGTCCCTCCGTCCGTCCGTCTGTCTGTCAGCGGGCTGTATCTCAAGAACCGTAATAGGTACCAACATAGTTGAAATTTTCATAGATTGTGTATTTCTATTGTCTCTATAACAACAGATAATAAAAATTAAATTAAATTAAAAATTAAAAAGAGGAATTTTAAAAGAAACGTGTTTTTGTCGGTTTATCGTACGGAACTTTTCCTGTGAGAGTCCGACTCGCAACTGGCCGGCTTTTTAATAATACTAAAGTTATAGATTAAAAATATCTAAAGAAAGAAAAAAAAAACAGAATTTCATAATTTTGGTAGTAAAATTGTTAGGACTGATTCTGGTTCGCGCTATTAATTTGTGATTAAACCCAAAATAAAGAAACAAAAGATAGTACATCATGACTCTTCTACTTACCCCAGGGGAACGACTGCGCCGATCCCACGAGCACTGCTAAGAACGCCAACACACGCGCGCTACACATCTTGTTCTTCTCACAAGTTTGGTTCCGCAGACTTGTATTGAGACGTCAGCCCTCGGTGACTGCTGGCTGAATATAAAGCAAAGCTCTGGCTGCCTGTGAATACGAATCTATAAATATATTATCTACGTAGCCACATTGCTGCAAAAACTGGGCAGAGTTCCTGTGATAAGAGGGCTTCCTGTGTGTTTCTGTACGATAACGATATTTAAAAAAACCGGTCAAGAGCGAGTCGGACTCGTGCACCGAGGGTTCTGTACACATTAGTAGTTACTGATTAATATATACTAGCTTTTGCCCGCGACTCCGTACGCGCATATTCCGTTTTTTTCCGTTCCTGTTAAAATTTCGGGAAATCCTTAAAGGCAAATTTCAGCTTCTTACGACGTATTTTATATATTGGGATTACAGTTTCATAGAAGCAATTTAAGCGCCATTTCTTACATCAACCATACGATTTTAGAAAGTAAGAAAAAAATGTGATCATGTAAACATCATATACGATATCGTACATGGAAGGGCGATAATCGCCTCGCCTTTGAATATTCGATTTCACCGTGTAAACGAAATTGAAAGCAAGAAAATCGTACTTCGAGTTCACGACACGTGACCTAGAAGGGCGAGTCTCGCATGGTTTGGTTGCAACCGATTTGTACGATACTCGCATGAACTTGGAAAAATGACATTCGAGATTTTGTTTAGACGAGTCGAGAAATCGTAGGCAAATATCGCATTGCAATTTCTGTCATCGTTTAAACAAAAGTCAGGGCGATTATTACCTTACGATTATCGTATCGTAACTCGTAGCCGAGTTTTTGTTTTTTGGTTGAACGTAAACGTGCAGATGCGATAAAAACTACCTTTTTGCACTCGATGAAGCTTCTTCCTAAATTTAAAAATTCAATATCTTTTGATTTTGTGGGTCATTTTTGATGAAGTAAACGCTAAATGTTACTCAAAATAACACTTAATTTTTTTAAGTACTTAATTTTTGAATCCAATCAGTGCTTTATTACGCTAGGTGATTGATTACCTACGTACTTTATATAAAAACTTTATTTTTCATGATTTAATTTATTTTCCCTATACCTATAGTATAAGACGATATTACTTGCGAAATTGCATAATTCTAGGTCAACAGGAAATACCCTATAAATTTTGATTACCTTCATCATCATCATCATCATCTGCCAAGCCTTTTCCTTACTATATTGGAGTCGGCTTCCATTCAGCTGAATACCAGTGTTTTACATGGAGCGGCTGCCTACCAGACTTCCACAACCCATTAACTGGGTAACACGGTACTTCTTGGCAAGACTGGAGTCAGATTTACTGGCTTCTGACAATCCGTAACGACTGCCAAAGATCTACAAATGACAGCTGGGACCAACGGCTTAATGTGCTTTCCGAGGCACGGAGGATACTCGGTATATTAAGATGGTCACCCATCCAAAGACCAACCTTGGCAAGGGTTGCTTAACTTTAAAGATCGACCCGTGCGGCTGTTATTATTTAGCCACGAGCTCCTAAAATTTTTATTATTATTTGACAAATTTTGATTACCTTGAGAGTGTCGAAATATTCGTTTTTTTGCGGCATGAACGTCTGTTTCTTTTTTGTATGTTAACTTATTAACATAATTTGTTCACAGCTTCAAGAGACCGTATACCTGAGTATATGGTTTAAATTCCCACTCGATAAATCTTCGCGTTCCCGAGATAAAGGGTCTTGACAGACAGACGGACGACAACAAAGTGATCCTATAAGCGTTTTTTCCTTCTGAGGTACGGAACCCTAAAAATGTTTAATAATGTATTTTCAGCACATTCATATTGTTAGGTATCGATGGTTTCCTTGTGTAATGTTACTGTAAAAGCTCAAACTACGGTAAATCTAAAATTACTAGTAAACTTTTCTTAGTTATTTTTAGGGTTCCGAACCTTTATATGGAAAACGAAACCCTTATAGTATCACTCGGTTGTCTGTCGGTCTGTCCGTCTATCACAGCCGATTTTCTCCGAATCTACCTGACCGATTCAGTTGAAATTTGGTAGGTATACATAAACTTAAGTGACTCAAATACGGTTGCGTAACGAAAATAAATATGAGGTCACATTTTTCCAACTCTATCGTGTGACATATCCAATCAAAGGGTTCATCTTAAGGGTACCAAATTTTATTTTTATAATTTTAAAATTTTCCATTTCGAAGATATCAAAGAAAAGATGATAATTGACCATTCCCCCTTATCTTCGAAACTACTTAGCCTGACATTTTCAAAAAATAAATACAGATTATTGGTCTTAACCTAAAGATTACAGAAAAACCTATAAGAAGTCTATAATTTTAAGTAATTTCCAAAAAAGGAGTTCCTATGTGTTTTTTATTTTCATGTATGTTCACCAATGTCTCCACCAATTGTGGACCGATCTTCCAAACCAAAATTCTTTTTTTAATTCGAAAGCCTGTAAGTACGCCTGAAGTGGTCTCAATGTTACCAAGTTAGTATCTGATGATGGGATCTCAGGTAAATCAAGGGCAACCCTCTTTCTCGACTTAGTTCAGGTGTAGCGGCATCAATGCCGCCACATACAAGAAAAACCGTGAACTACAACGGTGAAATCCTGCATCGCGCAAGCAGAGTTTACCGTACGATTTGAACATATACATCAGCCCGAATATCAACTATCGGGCAGTAGCCCGCCAGGCACAACATCCACCTGGTTGGAGGATCCTCCTTTTCAATTGAGGTATGCGGGACTTTACTCTCTGTTCCGCATATCCCTGAACAGGTATTCATGTGACCTGACCCCTCCCCCCTAAGATTATAGCTACGACCGCGCCTGGCGGCCACGTCGATCGGTCCTGTGCTTCGAACAATCCCCAATCACAAATGAGAACAAACGGTAGTTAGGTACTTAGGAATTATTTGATTATTGCTCTATGTGATCTTTCATTTTGTATTGATCATCCTTTTTCCAACTGTATTGGGATCAGCTTTCAGTCAAACCGGCCGCAGCCGTATACCGTAACACAGATAAAACCACTCGGATGTCGGCACATAACAAGGTCGCTCTCTGATAAGAGGATCACTTTAGTTAAAATTTTAAATAAATATTATTAGGTAAAGACACAGGCCAGCACATCAAGCTACAACAATCTTTCACAGCTCTTCAATAGATTTTCAACTTTACAGCTAATGCATTAGGTTCAAAGTTGATGGGGAAAATTTGACAGTTTTGGGTACTTTGACGTGCTAGCGTCAGTACATACTAGCTTTTCTTCGCGATTGCGTACGCGCATATCCCGTTTTTCCCCGTGTTCCCGTATAGACTACATTATAGCCTTCCTCATGATGGTGGCTATCATATACAAAGAAGAAAGAAAATTCCAATTTATCCGACTGGTCGTTCTAGAAATTAGAGCGTTCAAACAAACAAACGCTTCAGCTATCCTAATGTATAAAGTTCTTCCGTTACTGAGTGACTGACAGACAACGTACAGCCGAAACTACTAAAAAGCTGAAATTTGGCATGTAGGTTTCTTGGGGAGTGTAGGGGAGCACTAAGAGAGGATTCCCGAAAATCTTACGCGAACGGGAATAAATAGGATATGCGCGTACGAAGACGCGAGCTTCCCTCTCGTGATCTGTCAGGAACAAACTTTCGAGATAAAAAGTAGCCTATGTGTTATTCCTGACTATAATCTACCTCTGTGCCAAATTTCATCAACATCCTTTCAGGCGTTCTTGACGTGAAAGAGTACCAGACATCCATCCATCCTCACAAACTTTCGCATTTATATTATTAGTAGGATAAATTTGTATTAAGGCCACTCACTCGAAAAAGCTTAAAAATAGCGTGCAGATGAAGCAGTTTCTCGTCGGCATTTACTGAGAAATTACATCTGAAATAAATAGGTAGTAATACACATGATGTGGTATTTAATTTAGTTACCAGAATTTAGGTACTTGTATCACATAATAAGATAAAAAATCACCAAATCACCTCCAAATCGTTGCGATGAAACCATTTTACTCCTTCATTTTTTAACAAAAGACTAAAAAAAATATCTACTGCTTTGCAATACAAACGAAAATAATTTGGTTTTGTTACTTTTTAAAAATATGTATTCTTTTTTTATAAATACTAAACTCTTCAGCTTTATATATTAGTATATCTACAAATAGAAGTAGATATAGGTAGGTAGGTATATAGTATAATAAAAACTTTTTTACAAAAAATACAACCGACTTCCAAAAATAAAACACTACAAGGTACAAAATAACTTTGGAAGAAAGAAAAAAACTTTTATTTCGGAAGTCGGTGTTTTGGTTATTGTTTCGTTTTTTGACACCGACTTCCGAAATACAAGTTTTTTTCTTTCTTCCAAAGTTATTTTGTACCTTGTAGTGTTTTATTTTTGGAAGTCGGTTGTATTTTTTGTAAAAAAGTTTTTATTTTTCACTTTTTAGTGGTACCTAGGTACCTGCGTACCCATTAACAGCGTACCAGCGCAATGTTATGTTAAGAGCTGGTGTAACAACTAAAAAACATGCGATTTCAGCAATCCCGATCCCTTTGCTATCATTTATTGAAGAGTTCCGTTGCCTACCTCCGAACTTCTTCGTCAGATCTTCACCAAATTGAAACGGGACCAGTCCAGGAAAATAAATCTTTCAAACAAAAAAAGAATCATCCAAATCGGCTGACAATTGGCGACAAGTATCGCTGAACAAACATTTTTCATGGGATCTCATCATCAGATCCTAATTTATACCTTTCATCATCAGCTCAGCAACATGAGATGATGATTACTAGACACAAATATCTGAATTGCGTTAGAAAGTTCATGAAAAACATTGTATGTGCCTATAAAATTTGAGGGTTGCCCTCGATTTTCGTGGGATCCCATCATCAGATTCTGACATGGTGACAATGGGACCAATTGAGGAGTACCTTTCAGATGAAAGAAATTTTTTTTCAAATCGGTTCATAAATGACGGAGTTATGAGGTAACAAACATAAAAAAAAAAAAATATATATATAACCGAATTGAAACCTCCTCCTTTTTTGAAGTCGGTTAAAAATTACAGTAATAATGTGTGTATATTACTCGACTGCGTCACTGTAAAAATGAACCCTCAAATAAAGTCCTGTCCGTTTCGTTACTTATTTTAACATTTTCGTATGCCATACTTACCTGGTAGAATATTAAAATACGTGAACGAAAATGAGTACGATTTTAAGAGCGAGTCGGTTTTAAGATTCTGTACCCAAAGCTTCCGCTGTCCGTACGTCCGGCCATCCGTCCGTCCGTCTGCCAGCGGGCTGTAGGTATCTTAAGAACTGCTAGTCTATTCTGTAAGTAACCATTTTGATATCGAGCTTCATCGAGTGAGATAGCTCACAAAGTGAACTTTATTGCACACAGCATAAAGGTCTTATGTTTACCTCGGATTCCGCTGTCGAGACACGTAAATGTTGTTACAGAATAGGGGTAAGTAGACAGATGAAATTTCCATGGAGTATGTATTTCCATTGCCGCAATAACAACAAATAATGAAAATTAAAGGAGCTCCCATACATGAAACGTGTTTTTATCGGTTTAAGGATCGGAACCCTTCGTGTGAGAGACCGACTCGCACTTGGCCGGTTTTTTTTTTATTATTTTGATTGCGAACAGCTACGAAGAACGCGAAATGATATTCAAGTGCTTATACGAGTGTATAATTGCTTGAGATTTTGCTGTTCGTAGAGTAGTTGTAAGGACTATCTAGATAGACTTTATAGCTGCTTGTGAGATAATTAAACGCACTGATTAATACAATCGAGCAGGCGTCGGACTTCACCAGATGCTGTACAAACTAATCTTGAATTTATTTGCAACGGTTTTTCTGAAAGTTATATTGAAAGAAATAACATTTATTTACGCCAATTGGAGTCCTAGCACAAAGATTTTCATATCTTAAGTAAACTATTTCATAAAGGGAAATTTTCGATGGTTGGGTTTTTTACTCAAATAAGTCAGAGATAGATTATAGGTAATATAGAATATCACATAGACTTTTGTGTTGGTGGGATGTTCTCTCAGGATAATTTCCGACATACACATGGGCGAAGCCCACGGTCAGAAGCTAGTATAGTATTATATCATAATGTGTGGTAAGATTACTTAATATACCTAACATGAAGGCGGATAGTACGAAGTTGCACTAGCTGGTGTACCCGCGCGTTCTACAGAAACAACTACATGATCGTATCTGTGCTCGGAGTGTTTTAGGGATGAGTGAGATATACTTGCAAATATCAATACCAGGGCTTGCACGTACGAGTTTGTATAATAAATGATAGACATTATTTTAATACTTGAAATAAAGATATATTAGATCCACCATTTTATAGATTAGCTAAAGTACACACATCTTTCATGGGGTTAAATGTTACAATAAAATACCTTGTGACATATTAGAACTAAATGAAAGACAATTTGAAGCGTAAATCAAAAGCACACTGTAAACAAGCTTATTACAAATTAGAAGTCTACATTCAGGATAAGAATACCTGGAAGCATGCTGGTCCTGCTCCTTAGGACAGTCAATGTTGTGGACAAAATCAAACTGGTTGCTTTATGTATTAACTTTATAGATGTTCTGTTTCTTTTTATGTTTGTATTTGTCTGTAAACTCACACACTTTTAATTAGTGATTCCAATATTTGTAAATGTGTGAGTATCATGTACCTACTTATTTAGAAAATTGATAGATAAGTCTACCTCTGCATACCTTAGGTGCATGGTCTTCACATATTAAAAAAAAATTGTATACTTACCAAATATTGTAAAAGATTTATTTGAAAAGAGTAACTATGGAGTTTCTTGTCCATTCTTCTCCATAAGAAACTACCTTTCCGAATGGACAGTAGAGTCACTTCAGAATTTTTATATATTTGAAATGTGAATGACGTTCAAAAGTGCCGTTTAATGGCCTAATTGCAATAAACGTTTTGACTTTGACTATGACTTCGAGAAAAATATCAGCTGTTTCATACAAAATGCAAAATTTAGCCAATGAAAATGTATGAAACAGCTGATATTTTTTTAGAGATTTCGGAGTTTTCCCAAAGTAAAGGTTGCTTATAATCATGTGTACTTTCACTGCCTAAGAGATTGCTGGTGTTTTACAAATAACCCTGTATACTAATATATTAACTGGCTTCTGACTATCCGTAACGACTGCCAAAGATCTACAAATGACAGCCGGGACCAACGGCTTAACGTGCTTTCCGAGGCACGGAGGAAACTCGGTATGTTAAGATGGTCACCCATCCACGGGCCAACCATGGCAAGCGTTGCTTAACCTTAAAGATCGACCCGTGCGGCTGTTATTATCTATAAGTTTAAGTAAGTTTATAACAATATATTCCACGTTAAATGCAATTAAATTGACTGAGCAGCCTTGGAACGTAAAATTCCTAAGCAATGCAATGGAATGTATTCTTTTAACGCGTGGTCACCTTTCTTATACTAACTTAAACCTTTTTACAGCCAAATCAAAACCTCCCAGAGTTTTGCAGTGGGTTGATACAAACACCTACAGAGCACATAAGTATAGTTTGTGAATGCCAAACAGAAAATATTGCTATCAAAGAAGAATTACCAACTGTATTTGAGAGACTAGATGATTATGTTGAGCCAAAGGAGGAACAGCAGAGTGATGGTAAGTTCCAAGAACAAAACCAGCCTAGTGCGTGTCGGCCAAACACAGTGAAGGGTTCCGTAGATACCTCTCTCGTTAACGACAAAAGATTCAAAAGCAAATTTATACTTATACATTCAGTCAAAAAAGTATCGGGAATGGATGATTTGTTTATGGTTCCAAATTCAAATTTTTGTTTTTTTGTAGTTGTTAGATTGGCACAACTGTTTTCCATTTTGGCGCGGAGTTTGAGTTGCATCTGTTAATTATATTAAATACAGTGCTGGTTTTAGTAATATCATATATAGTGTGTATTGCGAATTTCATAATGGACAAAAATATCGAACAAAGAGTTTGTCTTAAATTTTGCATCGCCAATGGAATTTCGTGTTCGGAGTCACTGAAAATGTTACAGAAGGCTTACGGTGAATCGACTTTATCAAAAACTCGTGCTTATGAGTGGTTCAAAGCGTTCAAAAGCGGTCGAGATGTGATGGAAGATTTGCCTCGCTCTGGTAGGCCGTCAACGTCTGCAACTGAAGTTAACATCGCAAAAGTGAAGGAAATAGTGACTGAAAATCCCCATTCAACTCTGAGAGAGATAGCCGCCGAACTTTCTGTATCTCACGAGTCGATCCGTACCATTTTAACTAATCATTTGGATATGAAACATGTTGCTGCTCGGCTAGTTCCAAAAGATCTGAATTTTCTCCAAAAACTCAATCGCATGAAAGTCGCTGAGGATATGCTAGAACGAGTCAGTTCGGACCCAACATTCATGAAACGCATTGTTACTGGTGACGAGACGTGGGCTTACGAGTTTGACATGCAAACTAGTCAACAAGCTTCGGAGTGGCGCCTTCCAACTGAACCGAAACCGAAAAAACCACGCCAAAGTCGATCAAAAGTCAAAGTCATGTTGACTGTTTTCTTTGACTATCGCGGTGTTGTGCACTCTGAATTCTTACCGGAAGGTAAATAAAGAATATTATTTGAGCGTTAGGCGGCGTTTAATAAAAGAGAGTAAATTCGACGAAAAAGGCCAGATTTGTGGAAAGAAAATTCTTGGATTTTGCACCACGACAATGCGCCTTCGCACAAGGCTATCATTGTGAAAGAATTTTTAACCAAACACTCAACAAATACCATCCAGCAACCACCATATTCACCAGATATGGCTCCTGCTGACTTTTTTCTTTTTCCTAAGCTCAAATTACCACTTCGTGGCACCCGTTTTCAATCGATAGAAGACATAAAGGAGAATTCGCGGCGAGAACTGAACTCAATTCCGGAAGCAGCGTTTAAAAAATGTTTTGATGAATGGATTATTCGTTGGCGCAAGTGTATCGTTTCTAAAGGAGCATACTTTGAAGGTGATAAAATAATTTTGGATGAATAACAGACATTTTGTGTATTATTGATCTTTTCCCGGTACTTTCTTGACAGAGTAGTATATAAAGCTGAAGAGTTTGTTTGTTTACTTGAACGCGCTAATCTCAGGAACTCCTGGATCGATTTAAAAAATTCTTTCAGTTTTAGATAGCCCATTTATCGAGGAAGGCTAAGACCAATAGGAGCGGAGCAGTAATGAAAATTGTGACGCAGACAAAGTTGCGCCGGTCAACTAGTCCTAGTATTATATTGCTAAGTGATAATTGCACTTAGTTTTAAGTCAGTTGCTATGGAATTATGAAGCAATTTTTACTATTTACTGCGCCGCGAAAGCTTTACAGACGTCATTAAGGTTGAACCCACCTATACTTCTTTTTCAAAACGGTTCTCCCGTTTTAGACATGATTCACTCATTTCTGTCTTTTCAGATGTACGAGTAGAAGATATACCAGTACAGCATTCTGAGTCCGATTCAGAAGATGATTTGCTTTTAACAGAATTTAAAATTGAAGTGGAGGAACTTGAACTATTGCGGCAGACACCAAAACTGGATGTGATCACAGCCAAGCAAAAGAATATTGAAACATCAGGCAGGAAAGCTATCTGGAGAACTGAAAATTTTACACTCAAAACAGTATCAAAATTCAAAAAAACTGTAACTGACACACAACATGGAGTACATTGTAGTTTGGATACAAAATTTCGTAAAAAAGGAGTAACTAAATGTAAAAAATCAAAGAAAGTCATTGTCAGTGATTCGATAAATAGACGCCAAAGCCGATGTGTTAAAGAAAAATCTTTCAAGTGTGATATTTGTGAGAGCAGTTTTACTCGTCGTGATAATTTAATAACGCATATTCGTATACACACCTGACACCGGTGAAAAACCTTTCAAATGTGATGTCTGTCAGCGTGGTTTTAGTGTGAAGAGAAGTTTATCAAGCCATATTCGTACACACACTGGTGAAAAACCTCATAAGTGTGATGTATGTCAACGCAGGTTTAGTGATAAAAGCTACTTAGTTAATCATATCCGTATACATGCTGGTAGGAAATCATACCACTGTGATATTTGCCAGCGCAGTTTTAATTGTAAGAGTTATTTAATAAAACATATTCGTGTGCCTGCTGGTGATGAAGATGATGATTCGCAGACATACTGGTGAAAAACCTTACAAATGTGATGTTTGGCAGCGTAGAATTTATAAAGACATGTTTGTTTAAGTTGAAGCCATTGATGTTAACGGCCCTATCGCAGGATTGATGTTTCAACCACAAAACTGCTGACTCATCGCATTGCGTTGTTAAGTTGAGTGGTCATGGTCTTTGGGGCCAGGGGTAAGTACCCAGAAGCTGTACCTTCAGTGAGGTTGAACGGTATGCCCCTTGAAAGGGTGGATCAATTTAAATATCTGGGTCACTTATTGACCACTGGCCTCAAAGACGTTGAGGATATTGACAGGGAGCAGAGGGCGCTGTGTGTGAGAGCTAACATGATTGCCCACAGATTCAGGCGTGCCTCTAAGGAAGTCAAGCGCACTATATTTAGTGCTTATTAATAATAATAATGGTTTATTTCTCACCACAATATAGGTACAGTAGAGAGGTATCAATACAAAATACGTAACAGCTACAATATACTGTGGTAGACTGGTGCCTAAACTAGACTTAAGGTCTGTATTTCAGGACACCAGGTCTCCACCCCTTGGGAAATGTTTTCATTTCTGTTTTGTACAGTACAATAATAAGTGCAGTAAGAATTTATACAAAAAATAACATAAGCTTATATGATTAATAATAAAAGATAAAAAAAGGAAACTAGAATTAATTAGTGTTATTAGGTAAGATTGTGTATGTGTGAGTGAGTTAGGTGTGTGTGTGGGTGTATATGTGGGAGTGGTGTGTGTGTGTATGTGGTGGGGGAAAAAAAGAATGTGCTAAATTGGCTATTTAGGAACAAAAAGTAGTTTTTCTGTTTCTTCGTAATTTAGTTCCTGGAGCCAGCTACCTAGCTTAATTTTGCATTTGGTTTTGGCGATGTTATAAATTGGGAGTATTATTGCACGTCTTTTTACTCCTGCAGTCTGTGGGCTCATTATACTCAGAAATCATACAGCGCCCTTCGAGTTCAGTACAATAACGCTTTCAGGGTGCTGATGGGGTTGCCCCGATACTGTAGTGCATCGGGGATGTTTGCTGAAGCTCACGTTGACTGGTTTTATACTGTGATGCGGAAGCAGTGCGCATCCCTGGTCAGAAGGGTGCGGGGCAGCGCCAACAGCATCCTGTCCATGATAGCAAGCAGGCTAAATTGTGCGTTTGTGAACCACTGCTGTAGGGTATCAGCTGGGCCTGTCACCTTGCAGCAGTCATGTCGCAATTTTGTGTTGTTAATGTATTACTAACATAGTTTGTAAGTATTTTGTTACTTACACTATGAGTCTTGGTACTTGCAATAAATGTTTATTATTATTATTTCCTTTATTCCTCTTCTTTATTTATTTATAAATTTTTAAATATTTTTATACAACATAAATATATAAAAAAACACATTAAAAAATATAAAAATAGTAGCCCACCGATATCGGGAACAGGGTCCAAGCTACCGATGGTCAGGGCTCCAGAGAAAGGAACCTCCTGAAAATGCGAGCCGTGTCCAGAAGTACCGCTTTCTGAATCAAGCCCTTGATCCAGCTGCCAAACGAGAGCCTCCTAAGGTGTTGGTCGAGGCTCGTGGCTATTAAGCCATTGGCCGACACGACTATCAGTGCAATGATTGCCGAGTCCATTTCCCACATGTCGACAACCTCGCGAGCCAAGTCAATATACTTGATTTAATTGTCTTTCTCGGCTTTCACGAGGTTCTCGTCATGCGGGACGGTTATGTCTACAATCATTGCACGCCTCACAATTCGGTCCGCCACCACTGTATCAGGCTTATTGGCAACAATAGTCCTGTCAGTGATGATAGACTGATCCCAGAGAACTGGGTCGGGCGCTTACCTATAGTATGGCACCTCCAACTCCACAAGAGAGTATTTCAGAGCAAGATGCTGATGGATAATTTTGAGGAGCTCGTGGCTAAAGAATAACAGCCGCACAGGTCGATATTCAAGGTTTAAGCAACGCTTGCCAAGGTCTGTCTGTGAATGGGTGACCATCTTAACATAACGAGTTTCCTCCGTGCCTCGGAAAGCATGTTAAGCTGTTGGTCCCGGCTGTCATTTGTATAATTTTGGCAGTCGTTACGGATTGTCAGAAGCCTGTAAATCTGACTCCAGTCTTGCCAAGAAGTACCGTGTTACCCAGTTAATGGGTTGTAGACGTCTGGTAGGCCGCCGCTCCACGTAAAACACTGGTATTCAGCTGAATCCGGTTTGACTGGAAGCCAACCCCAATACAGTTGGGAGAAGGCTAGGCAGATGATGATGATGATGATGCTGATGGATAATCCTGGCTACAAGGTTGTGCCTATGCAAGTATTCTCCGTTAGCTAGACGAGAACAACCAGAGATAATGTGGCGTATTGATTCTCCCGGACGGTGACATGCCCGACATATTATGCCGACCGTGTAAATCTCCGGTAGTTATTCATCATGATAACTTCGTCCATAATTGCGCAACCAAAACCCTCGGTTTCTCCAAAAAGATTACCGAAACGCAGCCAGACTACAGACGCTAGTTGGTTTACGTCGGGCCCATGTAGGGCCCGGAAAAAGCGTCCATGAAGCTCCTTTACTCTGCCATACCGCCCTGCGATCGTTAGTGTCAAGCACCGCAGGTTTGCGCCAGAGAGCGGGGTGAGTCCTTTGTCCACCGCCACTACATCTCGATGCATACCCACGTCGACAGCTAGGAAGTATTCCCTAAGACTGCATATCTCGCGATTGTAGAGAGTTTTAGCATTTAAAAAGTCTCGACCTCCACACTTGCGCGGGATATACATTCTATCCAGCATGTCGAAAGATACTTTCGGGAACGCCGAACCTGTTGGCTAATGGCCATATCAATAAGGAGTAGCTCCTTAGTACCGCGGGACCCATTCCTACATCCATTCTGAGAGGCAGACATGATGTTGTTGTTAATATGACTATTAATCTTTGCCCTCAAAATGGATGTAAGAACTTTATAGACCGTCGGTAAACACGTGATCGGTCTATAATTTTTAGGTTCCGCAGTATTACCTGATTTATGGAACAGGTGGGTTATTCCTGTAGTTAAGAACTGGGGTAGCGACCCAGACTCTAAGGCAGACTGGAATTGAGACGCCAAGCAAGCGTGCGATCTCATGAACCATTTAATCCAGAAATTGTGCAGCCCGTCCGGCCCTGGAGGTTTCCAGTTAGGCAACGGAAGGACTGCACAAGCTACATCTTGGGGGCTGATGGAAATTGCCCCCATTTCTGGTGTCGGATCGCACACACGCTCGGCCTCTCGAATCCAGTCAACCTCAGTATGACTGACAGGAACCGACCAGATGCTGCGCCAGAATGAACACATAGCATCATCATCCGGCAAGCGCGTGTCAGTCACACCTTGGTCCGGTCGCTCCCAATCCCTATATACCCACCTTTCGTTACTTCGGAATGTGTGATTCTGGGTGTATCGCTCCACTCGCCGCCTGTACCTACGAAAACGGCTTGCCCATGCATACACCTTCTGCTTCAGGAGGTCGATGCGCTCTGTGACACGAGATATATTATCTCGGGGATTGATATCAGTCCCCAAAAAAGTCCGTCTTACAAAGCGCATCACTCTAGGGCGTGTGTTGCCCTCCCTGAAGCAGACCAGTTTGCCGATTAGCGCTCTGGCCTCACCAAAACGACGCTCGATCCTGCACTGCCAAGCTGTTACGGCTGGTTTTGGTCGTGTAACTCTGTCATTGGCTATTTTTATTTTGACATGAGTTACACGACATGCCGCTACAGCCGCGCATTACATGATTGAATGTGCATCGGTGAGGTTATCACAGTTTTCAAAATAGCAAACGAGGTAAGCGTGGTCTAAGTTCAGGCGGCATGTAGCGGTATTCCCGAATAGCTCACTCCAAAGCACTCCTCAATTCGTCATTGCACTAGATACTTACGTTTGTAACCCTGTCATTACTCTCCTCGTCAGCGTGGCTGGGCAATTGGGTTGACTGTGCTGGTGCCACAGTCTGCGACGGAGGAGCAATGACATGGCTACACATTTCAGTGCGGAGGCGATCAAGCACACTATCATCCAACATACGGTTACGCTGGATGACGCGCACCTGATCCGACAGACGTTGGGCCGATACGCTGACAGCTGGTTCAAGTACCTGAAACAGAGAGAGCATCCGACCACGGTACGCAGTCAGGTTAGTTCCCCCCTCTGTAGCCCCAAAGTATGAGCGTATAACATTCTCATTTATGGCTTGAGTCCATTTTATACGCTGCACACTTCCACCGATAGCAGGGACCCTGTCAGAGACCGGTGGGCCTCGAAGTCTTAAGCTGGCCGGTGGTTGGCCTCGTCCGCGCCGATGCGCAGCTGGTGGTGTCGTCGGCGGCGAGAAGTATTAATAATAATAATATATTTATTTTCTTACCACAAATTACAAGAGTCACACAAATTATTAGTCGCTCGAGCTCGACGCAACTGCAGCTACCGGAATATCAGGATTTACGGCTGGAGCAGGTCCCGGCGGCTGCGAGGCGGGGCTGGGCGACGAACGCGAAGATGATGGTCGTGTGTTTTTCTCTCGTGCCCGGCTTATGGTCAGCATTTCAGTTTTTCACTGTTGTATTTCCATGATTATTTTTTGTTGTTATCTACTTGCTGTAATTATTATTCCATTTTTTTTCTTGGTGGTCAAATTCATTTTGTAACTATTTTTTTTTTCAATAAAACTGTGCAAAAATACGAGGCGATAAAAATTTGACGTCAGCCAAGTTGACAGCCGGGCCACGGATTTATTATTATTTCCTTTATTCAATAAATTAACCTACAAATTACATTTTTAAATATTTGTAATGGAAATTTTAAAAACATTTAAAAATATAATAAATAGTAGCCCACCGGTATCGGGAACAGGGTCCAAGCTACCGGCGGTCAGGGCTCCAGAGAGAGGAACCTCCTAACAATACGAGCCGTGTCCAGAAGTACCACTTTCTGAATCAAGCCCTTGATCCAGCAGCCTAACGAAAGCCTCTTGAGGAGTTGGTCGAGGCTCGTGGCTATTAAGCCATTGGCTGATACGACTATCGGTAAAATGATTGCGGAATCCACATCCCACATGTCGACAACCTCGCGAGCCAAGTCAATATACTTGATTTGTTTATCTTTCTCGGCTTTCACGAGGTTCTCGTCATGTGGGACGGTTATGTCTACAATCATTGCACGCCTCTCGATTCGATCCAACACCACTATATCAGGCTTATTGGCAACAATAGTCCTATCAGTGATGATGGACCGATCCCAGTAAAATGTGATATTGCCAATATCGAGAATTGGGTCGGGCGTATACCTGTAGTACGGCACCTCCGACTCCACAAGAGAGTATTTCAGAGCAAGTTGCTGATGAATAATCCTGGCTACATGGTTGTGCCTATGCAAGTATTCTCCGTTAGCTAGACGAGAACAACCAGAGATAATGTGGCGTATTGATTCTCCCGGACGGTGACCTGCCCGACATATTATGCCGACCGTGCCGTCTTTCACAATAAATCTCCGGTAGTTATTCGTCATGATATATGAGAAACCGAGGGTTTTGGTTGCGCAATTATGGACGAAGTTGTCCATAATTGCGCAACCAAAACCCTCGGTTTCTCCAAAAAGATCACCCAAACGCAGCCAGGCATCGCACGCAGCATGAACGCAGCATGCGTCAGGCCCGTGTAGGGCCCGGAAAAAGCGTCCGTGAAGCTCCTTCCTCTGCCATACCGCCCTGCGATCATCAAGTACTGCAGGTTTGCGCCAGTTCTCATTTGCCAAGGAGAGCGGGGTGAGTCCTTTGTCCACCGCCACTACATCTCGATGCATACCCACGTCGACAGCTAGGAAGTATTCCCTGAGACTGCATATCTCACGATTGTAGAGACTCTTAGCATTTAAAAAGCCTCGTCCTCCACACTTTTAATACTCAGTAAGCAGTGTACGGACCCGCCTATCCAGGGCGTCAAGTTCCGTTTGAGTCCATTTGAGTACGCCGAAAGAGTATATCAATACCGGCATGACCCAACCGTTGAAGGCGCGCACCTTGTTTCCGCCCGATAGAAAGCTATTGAATACCTTCTTCAGGCGGCCAAAGAAGTGCTCTTTCAACGAATTTTTCATGTCAGTAATATTGATACCTAACGCTTCCGACATACCCAAATACTTGTAAGTTTCAGTTGGAGAGAGGGATCTCAGGTTTATAGAATTCGAGAGTTGAGTTCCCAAGGATTCCATAATCTCTCCACGCTTTACATGCATGACTGCACATTTGTCCATACCAAACTCCATCCTGATGACGCTACTGAAAGTTTCAGTTACCTTCTGTAGCTCCATCAGTTGCAGATTAGTGGGGGGCAAAGAATTTCAGTAAAAGAGGTGAGATATAACCTGACCACCTCTCTTCAACCTATATCCTAGCCCTGAATTCTCCAGCAGACAAAACCAAAGCGAACTCAAACTATCACCCTGAAATATACCCCGCTCGATCCGCTACCAGATTTGTGAAGCAAGTGGGTAACTCCTGTTGTGAGAAACTCGGGTAGCGAGCCGGTATCCAAGGCAGTCTGGTACTGAAATGCCAACCGAACGTGCGACTTTTGTAGCCACTTAATCCAAAAACTGTGCAGTCCGTCCGGTCCTGGAGATTTCCAATTAGGCAGCGGACGGAACGAGCTACATCTTGGGGGCTGATTGTGATTGCCCCCATTTCTGGTATTGAATCGCACGCTCGTTTGACCTCTCTAGTCCAACCACCTTCGGTGTGACTGACAGGCACCGACTAAATGCTGCGCCAGAACGAACACATGGCATCATCATCCGGCAAGCGCGTGTCAGTCACGCCTTGGTCCGGTCGCTCCCAAGCTCTGTATACCCACCTTTCATTACTCTGGAATGTGCGATTCTGGGTGTATCAATCCACACGCCGCTTATACCTCCGTATACGGTTTGCCCATGCATACACCTTCTGCTTCAGGATGATGCGCTCTGTGACCCGGGCCAAATACTCTCGGGGACTAATATCAGTCCCCGAAAACGCCCGTCTCACAAAGCGCATCACTCTTGGGCGAGTGTTGCCCTCCCTGAAGCAAACTAGTGTGCTGATGAGGCCGGTACGGCTTGTTTTGGTCGTGTAGCCCTGTGATCAGCAAATTTGACAAGTTTCAACTATGTGCTCTTTGTAATTAATGAGCAATGGCATAATGTACTAGGACCGAACCACTGTTTTATGACATCCGATTGTAGGACTATTTAAAAGAAGCAAAATAAAACATATTCCAATATTTAGTGTATTAATGCAACTATTCACATGTAGCTCATTACACTGAATAATTAAAGAGATATAGTTAAAAATACCAGAACCACCACAAAACATGGATGATCCGACCAAGTTTGAATGACTTTTTAGAGGCGCTCGTTTAGTACAAAGAACTAACGTTCTTAAATTTCTAGTATAGTATCCTTATTGGATTGGTACAGAAGGGCACACAATTCTTGAACAACTTACCAATAAACTAATGACTTTTTTGATAAATACAGTACCTAGATTGCTCATTTTTTTTTAAACTTATGAAATTAAAACGAAAATAATTGTATCTGTATTAAGAAATGCATTTATTTGTCAGAATATTACATAAAGTTGTTACACATGGTAATTATTATGTCCGTGTTGCACGGTACGATTTGAATTCATCGAAAAACCAATAATGCCCTAATTTAAAAAAAACCGGCCAAGTGCGAGTCGGACTCTCACACGAAGGTTTCCGTACCATTAACATTAGTTTTTAATATTTGTTGTTCTAGCGGCAATAGAAATATACAATCTGTGAAAATTTATTTTTATCTGACTTCTTCAAAAAGGAGGAGGTTCTATGTTCGGTTGTATGTATGTTTTTTTTTTTTTATGTATGTTCACCGATTTCTCCACCAATTCTCGACCAATTTCAAAATTTATTTTTTTATTCGAAAGCCTATACTCCTGAGGTGGTCCCATTGTCACCAAGTTAGAATCTGATGATGGGATCCCATGAAAATCGAGGGAAACCCACAAATTTTATAAGCACATACACTGTTTTTCATAAACTTTCTAACGCAATTCAGATGTTTGTGCCTGGTAATCGTCATCTCATGTTGCTGAGCTGATGATGGAAAGTATAAGTCAGGATCTGATGATGGGCTCCCATGAAAAATGTTTATTCAGCGATATTTTCGCCAATTGTTAACCGATTTGGATGATTCTTTTTTTGTTTGGAAGAATATTTTCTCGGACTGGTCCCATTTAAATTTGGTGAAGATCTGATGAAGAACTTCGGAGATAGGCAACGAAACTCTTCAATAAATGATAGCAAAAGGATCGGGATTTCTGAAATCGCATGTCTGTTGATTGTTTACACCAGTTCATAACATAACATCACGCCGGCACGCTGTGTTTGTAAAAAAAACTTTTTAACAAAAAAATAAAACCGACTTCCAAAAACAAAACACTACAAAGTAAAAAATAACTTTAATTACGGAAGTCGGTGTTTTAACACCGTCACAAGTCGGTTTTATTTTTCACAGATAGTGTTTTTCTTTTCTACCTATTACGGTTCTTGAGATACAGCTCGCTGACATACGGACGGACGGACGGACGGACTGACGGACGGACAGCGGATGCTTGGTAATAGGGTTTCGTTGGTTACCCTTCGGGTACTGAACCCTAGAAAAAATCAGCAGTTATTTCTAACAAAAAACAAAATCATAGTAAAACTACATGTTGTCTATACGTATATACCTACATTTCACATTTTTTCGAAACGTACATTTATCGTTACAAACAAAATAAACAAATTAGCGCGGCGTTCCGTCCATTCTAGATAGAGCCGCCTCGCTTCCGAGTCGGCTACGAAAAATGTACATACCTACCTAATTATGAAAAATATCGATTAAAATAAAAAAAGAAATGCTGTGGTCTTGTGAATGCATAAACAACCATCATCACACAACAACAACATCAGGTGAGATAGGGAACAAACGCTTGCCTATCAAAAGAAAAAAAAAAAATTAACACTGAAAGTTGTTTTCAAATCGGACCAGTAGTTCCTGAGATTAACGCGTTCAAGCTAGGGAATGCAAAATCTGGATTTTTCTGTTTCTGTATTCTCGTCCTATTAAAATCCAGATTATCCAGATTTTTCAAGCTTTTGCGTTTTTTAAGTTGATTTGATAAAACTCAATTAAAATAGCATAAATTATTCAAAATCTGAACAATTCACAGCACGATAGAATAAAATCAGCAAAAATAAACAAACTTTGGGCATTAGTCATTTTTAATGGAAATATATAAATATAAATAGGAGGAGCTCATGGCTAAATAATAACAGCCGCACGGGTCGATCTTGATGGTTAAGCAACGCTTGCCAAGGTTGGTCTGTGGATGGGTGACCATCTTAACATAACGAGTTTCCTCTTTGCCTCGGAAAGCATGTTAATCACATAGCTACGCCGCGCCGCGCTTTTGACTGTACCTTCGCTTGCTTTCGATCATCTGTACTATTTTTCTACCACTCCTTCTTCTTCTTAGTGAAACTCTTGTGAGTGAACTGTAACCTGTGTCTTTACAATAAACTTTCATAAATAATAATACTTAAGGTTGAAATAAAATAAACAGTAGGTAATTTGAAGAAACATAATTATTTAATTCCTTCTCAAAAAAAAATTTACATTTCGCACATGAGAACAAAAACTTAAATATGAAATCTAATAGTTCTCTTTCGACACTCGGATAACAATAAAATCTAAATTTAGTATTGGTTAGTGACATATTGAGTGACATATTAAGGTTTGTGGGTACTACTATTTAATAAACAAACGAGTCATGGATGATAAGTATGAAGTTTTCAATATCCTGAATGTATATCTGCTTTTATTTTTTTTTTGCATAAAATTCTATATTTTTTACTATTGTTCATGCGTTAGCGCAACTGCATTTAGTTGTGTTAGTGGTTATGCACAAAAAAACCGACTCGTACTGATAGAAAGAGAGAGAACGATACCGACTGAGTCATTTTTATACGAATACATGCGCCTGCGCAGTTATCGCTGTGACTTCGTGGCGCTCAGTATGTTCAGCTTTCATTTTTTGGACTCTCACTTGGATTTCTTCCCACCTAACCTTCGAGAAGTATCAGATGAACATGGTGAGAGGTTTCATTAAGATATTATGCACATAGAGAGGCGCTACAACGGAAAATGGTCATAAGGAATGCTTGCTGATTTTTTGCGGCGCGAAACTCCACTTCAAAATATGAAAAGAAAGAAAACCACAAAGTAAAATAATATAAATAAGTCATAAACATTTTATAATAATACGTTTTAATGTTTTTTCATGGTTTGTATCCAAAATTATAATAATAAATAAATATATGATTAAAATATAATGCTAAAAACGCTATTTTATTAAAAAAATCCATTGTAAAAAAAATATACGTGATAGAAAGCTTTTGATACCATATTTCTATTTAGTACTATTTAATTAATAAAATAATGTCTAGTTATGTAAAGGATACAAAAAAAAAATTTTTAACAGATCAGTGATCATCAATATTTTGAAGACCAAACTTTAAAATATCCATATTAATAACCATAAAAAATTATTGCAAAAATTTTACGTAAGTAATGAAATTATTTATTTATCATAACAAGTTTCACAAAAAATCTTTCTTATAACTATGCCCCACAAAACCGTTTACACGGTTTGTCTGCGGGAACGGAACAAACTGTTGTTACAAACAAAATATCTTAAAACTAGTAGTGCGGACACGTATAATTAACTAACAGAATTATTTGTCTTCGTCGTCTCAGAAACCTGTCATTAGTCTACGAATCCCTGAGAAAGAACTGCATAACTGACTTGGCAAATATACTTTTTATTTTCTGGCTACTTATCATCATCTGCCTAGCCTTTTCCCAACTATATTGGGGTTGGCTTCCAGTCAAACCGGATTTAGCTGAATATCAGTATTTTACGTGGAGCGGCTGCCTACCAGACCTCCACAATCCAGTAACTGGGTAACACGGTACTTCATGGCAAGACTGGAGTCAGATTAACTGGCTGATTAACGACTGTCAAAGATCTACAAATGACAGCCGGGACCAACGGCTTAACGTGCTTTCCGAGGCACGGAGTAAAATCGATATGTTAAGATGGTCTCCCATCCACAGACCAACCTTGGCAAGCGTTGCTTAACCTTGAAGATCGACCCGTGTGGCTGTTATTGTCTAGCCACGAGCTTCTCGGCTATTTTCTGGCTTCTTATATCAGCGGGTAATTTATTGAGAAGATATGGTACTCTTTTATCAAGCGTTCGGTTGATTGTTGATTGATCTTCTGTTTTTAACTTTATTGAGATTATAGCCTAATCAATCATTTTCTCAAACATAAAAGAAGGTTGAGGCTTAATTCCAATCTTACAATCATAATCAACTCACAGAACACTATAAACCGACAAGCACATCCCCTGTAAATAACACCGTACTCACTTATTCACACTTATTCTACCTGATTCTGTGTTCGGAATAATGTTTTTCTCACACCAGCGAGTATTATCTTTTCGCCACAACTAAAGTCTTCCTTTTTGGCAAGATTTGAAAGTTAAAATCTAAATATTCCCGAGCCAAACGTAGTTGTTCCTCCTTGTGCTTTTGTGTCAAAAATGGTTTTTTAGCTGGTTTCCGATTATGTAACCCTTCGGCATAGAGTGCACGGTAAACAGTTCGCAATGACGTATCAAGTTGCTCTGCGAATATCCTAGTTAGAATAAAGCCATTTGTTTCATATTCTTACACCATGAAACGTCGCTGCGTCGTGTTAATAAGCGATAGTCTACCACTTCTTCCACGACCCTTCAGACTACCTTCTTCCTCAAACCTCTTTACCCAAAGCTCTCTAAAAAATAAAATTGTATTAGGGTATTATTTAGACGGTCACCAAAAATAATATTTTTAAGACTCTAAGCCTAGGCACCAAAATGGATCAATGGTCACCAAATTCTATCCAACTCAACTGTGATTGCCATAAAATGTAGGCTTGGGGTTACAAACTGGATAAAATAGGTTAGGTTAGGTTAGAATTGTGACCAACCGCGCGCGAGCCGAGCGAGCGAAGCGAGCGGTGCTGCGGCAGCGGCCGGCGAGCGCTACTTCTCGAATATTATTTGGTGACCATTTATCTGTTTTGGTAACCGTTTAGAACTTTTTTGGTAGTAAAATAGGTACTTTTTTGGGCGGTGTTTAAACACAAGCCATTGTATTATACACATGCCACTAGCAAGTTATAAAAAAATTACACCAATTATAATATGTAGGTATAAATAACTTACGCATAAGCCGGTTTCATTTGAAATTTGAGAAATATTTAGCCCATTTTTATGCAAAGCGACAATATTTGCCCTGTCTTCAATACTAATGTTTGCTTGCATCTTGAAACACGCTAATTGCAATAATAACACAAACGCTCGAAATAAAGTTCACCAACCAACACCAACAACGTCGAAACTACTTATTCAACTCAGTAAATCATCTTGTTTCACATTCACCCTCATCTTTTAAAGAAACACATCTTTGATCGGTTCTAATATGCAGCAGAAATTCATAATTTTAAAA
This sequence comes from Lacanobia oleracea, assembly GCA_950371165.1. Lineage (NCBI taxonomy): Eukaryota > Metazoa > Arthropoda > Insecta > Lepidoptera > Noctuidae > Lacanobia > Lacanobia oleracea. The sequence goes on along the minus strand of OX493411.1, from coordinate 17,363,709 downwards.
CACAAATAGTGTATTTTTTCTGGGATTCGAACTCAGGTTCTAAGATGCTTTAATAGCATCTTAGATTCATCATTCTGATTTCGTTAACCACTAAGCCACACAGTCATATACTAATGCATCGAAATTAAATAGCAGTATACGCCGTCGCGACTTGGTAGGCGTGGCGTGTCGTCACCAAGGCATACGGTCATTATATCGTACTCTTTCGGAATAGTTAGTGATAAAAGAGTACGATATATAAATCGTGTATGTGTGAAAAATGTTTCTTACAGAAAGAGGTCGTATAAGAGACTTGTTTTGATGCGATAGACTTGTGAAACTGGAACAGGATTTTAGACCGCGCCTGTACATATGGTCGCCCTGATTTATTTATCCTGAAATAGTTGATGAGTTGCTGCCGGGACAAAGTGCGATATATAGACACGATATAGTTGCGAGAGTTTTAAGATTAACCTGTGGTTGCCCGGTCGAAATAGCCGTCGCGACGCCACAACAATTTAATAGTTTTATTGTAATCGGCGGCTGCCACGTGTTTTGGTCGATCAGGGGCCATAGGATATTAAACACTATGTTTAAAAAAAGAAGTTTAAACTGCGTGATTTGGTATGGCATTTGGGATGCCATTAAGCGATGCCAAAAAGTTAATTACTGTTATTAACAAAGGAAAAATAATTGGAGGAGTATGTATTCGATAGAATGGCAAAAGCGCGGCCTACCACACGTGCATATTTTAGAGAAGTTGAGGCCTGATCAAACAGATAAAATCATTAGCGCTGGAATACCCGATCCAAATAATGACAAGTCACTACATGAAACGATTATTAAAAAATTAATTAATGGTCCATGCGGTTCTGAAAATCCACAATGCCCTTGCATGAAGGGTGGAAATGCACTAAAAAATATCCGCGCAACCTTATTAAAGAGACAATTCACAATGATAACGGATATCCGCTATATCGTAGAAGGGTGCCAGCAGACGGAGGTCGAACAACATCTGCAAAACTCCGAAATGGTAGTTACGTTATTTCAGTAGCAACGAAGCTGTGTGGCGGCTCTTAGGATTTCTGTTACACGAGAGGCACCCAACCGTTACACACCTCAATGTGCACCTAAAAATGGTGAACGTGTGTACTTTACTAAAAATAATTTTCTAGAAAGATTATCTTCTCCTCCAAAAACGACACTTACTGCTTTTTTGACCTTTGTACAACAATGATTTTTTTATAAATGTTTATATTCAATATACTTCTCCTCTGGCTCAAACACATGCGAAGATCCTCCTGATTTGTTGTTTAAGTTTGGTTTAACAATCTTTTTCTTTCTTTTAAATTCCTATTACAATTATATTCTGATTAATTACTCAATTTTTGTTAATAAAAAAAAAAATGTTTTATTTTGTAAAACACAACAAATAATTTTATATGACAAAGTTAAATTTAAAAAAATATAACAGCTTATGCTAGTGACCGCGAAATTTTTTTAATGTGTGTACACATTATTGTGATGTAGGTATAGAAACTAAACTTGTGAACACACGAGTTTGTATGTGTGGCTGGCGGACTAAGCATCAATAACCTGAATTACAAATAGAGGTATATTAATTAAATTGACAAATCCCGATGTACTAAGCTTAGCCCGCGGCTAAGTGTCATTGAACACCTATCCCGGGAGTAGGTATTACCAGTTCGAGACGAATGATAAGCAAGACATAAATGTGACCGCGTACCTTACTTTGCACTTGCATTCCGCTCTCGACACCCGTCCGAGACACACGCGCTCACTGCCCGTATCGCGATTTGCTACGTCGTAGCAGAGCGGTCCCCTAGCGCTACGCCCCTCGTAGCGCACCGACGCGGACACGACGTCTTTGACGATTGCCTCACCTCCTCGTAGCAGTGCTACGCTTTGTGCTACACACCTTGTTACGCGCTCACGGCCACATTGCTACGCCGTTTAATCGGCTACGTTTAATCACTTGAAGTCGATTTAACAATCGCGTTTCTGGCCCCTTCTGGGTTAAATCCACAGTCAGTGGTACTTGGGGGATACCTTACGATGCCAACAAACCCACTTGGTGTGGACCCGACACACTAGCCCAGCCCCGTCAGGGCTTTTTTTTTTTAATAACGTGGGTTAATCCTCATGAATGTCCTCCACCCTGGCAGATGGGCGGGCAGAGGGGTCTGCCAGACTCTTACTGGCTAAAACCACCCCGGTGCTCCATCTCTCACCAACCAGCAATCACGAGAACTAATGCGACTTCCGTAATTCGCGGCTGGTCCTAACTCATCCCCGCGCACTCCCACCCGTGCAGTTAGGATTACTGGCCCTTCAGGCTTACAGAGAGTTGTGTTGGCGGCGAGTTTGATTGGGCATTTCTTCTCGCTGGTGGTAACACTAGGAAACGCTCACAGAGATTTTTTTTGGGAGCTGTCTACTCGAGTAGCCGCGATTTACGTGACTCCTCGAGGCGTAGGTACCCCAATAACCCCATAATAATAATAGTATGTTAATAATAGTAGTAGTAATAGTTTACCCCATTTCCCATACCCCACTTCATACATGGCCTCTTCTTCCGCTATGCGAGCCCTTCTCTGGCCGAAACCTCTCTATCCTACGGGATAGATGTTCTTTTGGCATTCTGCCTTCTTACCCACACCGAGGAAAACTGCTACCAGTTCGTGTCGGTACTCCAAGATCTTAACCCCAATATTAGGGGACGACCATCTTCGTCCGCTCCAAGGTCCTCCTCAGGTACCAACCAGGACCCTATCACCGCGCCCTCTCAGAGCCCCACACTTAATGACATTTGATGTCTATGACAGCCCGGTGTCCCCGTCCATCACACCAGTCCCCACTAACATGGACTTTGATGAAGATTCCGACTCCCAGGGCCCGGATTACTCTTCCCACCCTTCCCCCTCCTCGTCTTGCTGCGACCTATCGGCTGGGTTTACCCCAGTCGGCAAGAGTAAGAGGAAGAAGAAGAGCTTTGCGGTGGATTTCGCCCTTAAATCCAGGAAGACAGCGAGCCCAGCCTCTCCCTATCTCCCCTGCATCAGCAGCCCCCCCCCCTCTCGCCCCGCTACACCAGCTGGTACCTCCCAGCAGGTGAATCGCGCTCCCAGCCCAATGGCAATTGCCATCTCGGCTGCTCCACCCAAGACCAAGCCTCCTCTCCTCTTCTTCATCCACAACAGAAATCATCAAGTTCACCCATGCCCATACAGTACTGCAGAGATCCTCTTTGGGAGGTGCAACCTCAATGACATAAGCCTTGAAAGAGTTAAGAAAAAAGAAAGTTAGAATTCGAATGTGATGTCATAAAGAAGTGTTGGTTTTTTTTCGAAGTGATTCGATTGTTTGCCTTGACGTTGAAGACACGCAATGTATAATTATTCTGAAAAATACTCTGATTTTATTTATTAAAGACTACCTCTCGCACCCCATTAAAAGCGATCCCTCACAAGTGGCGGAGGTGCCCGGTAATGTACGCGTGTGCACTGCGTAAAATATAAAAGTGCATGAAGAAACTCCCAATTTTATAAATTCATCTCGAAAAGGTCGAGATGCTAACGATTTTCAGGCGCTAGATGTGTGGACGCCTGGAAAGCAAAGCTAAGTGGTTTTTATATTTAAAAGAAAGATTTCATATGTGTAAAAGATGTCTATGTTATATAAAATAAAGAAAACAAGGGTGATGAAAAAATCAAGGAAATATTGCACATATATTTATACATTTAAAGATAAATCATACACATCAAATCATATAAAACATTTCACTAATGGTTTGATAGTTCAGCAACCTTTAATTTACATATGGAGATATTTTAGAAAGAAATACGAAATTATTATATACAATTATAAGGTCAGGAAACGTTTTATTTTGAAGATTTTATAGTTGTTCGAAATTCCACTTTATCTTACTTGCTAGATTTATATAGTGTTAGTTACTTTCAAGTTTTCGGCTAATTTCATAACATATGTTTTATTTATTTTAATGGCAGCGAAAGCCGAAGGATTGACTTGTACTATTTCAATCATAGGTTGACATGACAACATAAAAAACAATTTGTCATATTGTGTCAAACGAACCAAAAGGATTATGCTTTCATAGAGAACCTGTAAAGATTAAATTGAATAAGGTTCTAGTTAATATTCATGTAAATAGGTCGAAACCATTTTATTATAAAGAATATTTATGGTAATAGAAAAAGTAGGATGTCAAAGCAGATAGATGTCAATTATAATTTTATGTAAACAAACATTATTTTCGTTGGTAGGTTGATTAAGTTATTGAATGAAGTCTTCCGTTCCATGTACATTCGAAGAAGGACTTGCACGTGATCGACGACTTCGAGGGCGCTCCCAGATTTGTGAAGAGCGCGTTTAAATAATATTAGCTAGGGTGAACTCATTCCAGTGGTGTTAGAAGTAGAGTTTTCGCGATTAATTTTACGCCATTAAAGAACTCCATGGGCGGTTAAACCAGCTTTGCATACGAGGTATAACCTTCGCGAAGGGTGGCTAGTTGTCACCATTGGTTGAACTGATTATGGAGGCAATTGATTTCAATTCTTATGTATTAGAATCACTGGAGTAAGTTCAAAGTTAAAATTTAAAAACTTTAGCAGAGTATGATCATCCGACGAGCAACCACATAGATTAGTTAGGGTAAATCTAATCAATTCAATCCCTTCTGGATAGATGTGAATTGTCGCATCGATTTTGTTTACGTCCGACGATGTGTTGCAGGTTTTTGTGGCGTTTTGCTGCAGCAGGGTTTCAGCATAACTGCTTTAAGATATTGCGCAAATGGCGCATAATAATTTAAAGAATATTGCCCAGCGCAGGGTATGACTGAAACTGCTTCTATAGAGGCATATGTCCACCTGTCTATGAAGAGTCGCCACTTAGGCAGGGACTTCGGGTTAGGAGTAGGTAGGTGCTTGACTCTTCCAAGGCTGGGAATGTATGATTGCAAGAAAATCATTCTTACTATCCTCCATTCTTCGGGGGGTAGCTCATGCAGAGATCCTCTTTGGGAGGTGTAACCTCAATGACATAAGCCTTGAAAGAGTTAAGAAAAAAGAAAGTTAGAATTCGAATGTGATGTCATAAAGAAGTGTTGGTTTTTTTTCGAAGTGATTCGAATTGTTTGCCTTGACGTTGAAGACACGCAATATATAATTATTCTGGAAAATACTCTGATTTTATTTATTAAAGACTACCTCTCGCACCCCATTAAAAGCGATCCCTCACAGTACCAACTGCAAGGCATTAAGGTCATCTTCCCCACGGCGAATGATTATAGGGAGCTACACAAACTCCTCCTCGCCAGGAAGGTTGCCTTCCATTCCTTCTCGTTGCACGAGGAGAGACAGGTCCTTGTGGTGGTGAGAAATATCCCTCACGACATTGACACAGAAGACATTCGCTGCGACCTTAGGAAGCTGAGGATCCTCGTGGATGTGGTTTACCACATGCACCTTCGTGGTGGAGCACCATATAATTTTGTGCTCGTTGTATGCAGCCCCGTCGAGGGCTTCCACCAAATTTTCACGGTCTAAAGGATCTGCACCCTGGACGGCCTTAAAATCGAGAACCGTGTTAGAAGTAAGTGAAATGCCAAAAGGCTCCATGTCACCTCACTTGGACAAGATCCCGAACAACATCGAGTCCGCAGCTGACACGAGGTCCGCGATCGGCTCACTCATGGAACATGTACAATCGGTCCTGAACAAATACAAATATATTGGACTAGGTTAAGATTTCTGTGGGTCTATGCCACCCGAAATAAAGTTATTATTATTACTATGCAATAACCATCCATTTTGTGAAATGCCACTTCATGAAATGGCCAATTCTAAGACAGTAACATTATTTTTTCTAATCTTTGCCCGGAATATCTCCTGTATCATGGGTGCGTTAAAAATCATATAAACTCACATACACCAACAACAACAGCTAGACGTGGAATAACTGTCTGGAAGCCATAAATATGTGCTTCTTGCAGGAATCGAACCCGCGCAGCACAGCAGCCAATCGGTCAAACACTGCGCCAACCATGCCGTCAGCAAACTTTTTGTTTCCCAAAATACGCTCTTCTAGAATAGGTTCCTCGACTATAAAAAATACTCATAACTAAGGAAATGAAGCGTTGTGTAACGTACAAACCGTTCAAGCTAGGAACATTTGAAGTTTATCGTGTAAGTATATCGAGGCAGTTACCCTAAATACCTACATGTTTCACACTTGACCTAAATATAACAGAAAACACTATTTTCTTTCATAAGCTTTCTAAAAAAGTAAATACGTACTCACTTTTCGTCAGGCGTTTGAATAAATTTTACCCAAACGGTACTTGGAAGTACACATTGTTCGATGGATACCTTGCTTGTTGAGTATCGGTATGTGATGCTAGCCGGTCCGTTCTAACTAAATCTCGCCGTGTAAACTTAAGAGTGAACTATCTTTCCATCTTGTTTGTATGTACGGACAGCTCACTTCGTGTTCACTGCAACTAAGCGAACGCGGTGAGATGTGTCCAGAGTCGCGCTGCAGATCACGCTAATCGGTCACTGCCATATCTATGTTATTACGAACAGGCTGTTATTTAGTTTCAACAGTCCATTTTTACTGACGAGCTTCCGAAAATTATCCCAACAGAACATATTCCTCGGATGAAAAAATCTTAAAACCTATTCCAGGACATGGTCTACTATTGTGCCAAGTTTCAACCAAATCCGTTAAGCATTTTAGTCGTGACGAAGTAACAAACAAACACTCACTTTTGCAGTTGAAATATTAAGATAAGGAAATATTATGTTTAAGTATCTAACAGTGTATTAATAGGTAAGTAGGTAGGAAGATATTTCTACTTTCCTGATGGTAATTGATGATGTGGTCGAAGATGAACGTTTGCCTAGAAGTAACCGATTCACTCTTGACTTAACTCCTACTCCCAGGTTATAAGCTAGATAGCTATAACCTGGATAGAGTCTGTGTTTCCACTCCTTAGCTGTATGAACTATGAATGTGTTCCCAAAACGTTTTGTGCGTGTGGGTGGGATGTTCACCATGTACCAGTGGCGCATCGCCGTTCGTCTTGTGGTCCAATGATGGAACGAGCTGGCCGAATTAAATTATGCGATTCCGTCGCACGTTCTCCAAAATGCAACCGATAGAAAACCGATAGACCAGGAACTCGGCGTCGATGCTCAAGACTTTGGAGCTTCCATTACCGATGATCCTCTTGGCTCGTTTCTCAATTGACTCAAGAGCATCAAGCTGGTATCTAGCAAATCCGTCCCAAAGATGAGAGCAGTACTCCATATATAGTACAATCGAACTTGCGCTTGATAGAGTTTGAGCAGCTGTTTCGGCGTAAAGTACCGTCTCACCTTTCTGGCAGCCACTTGAGCCTTCGCCTCTATGCCTCTGCCTCCAAATTGAGGATAGATGTCAACGTAACACCAAGAAGCTCAAGTAAGTCGGTTATCGGCACGGTTTCACCCCAAAAGATGCAGCTGGGTGGAATTGACTCCTTTTAGCGATAAAAAGACACGCTTGGGTCTTAGCAGCATTGAACCTGACCATATTGGCATCGCTCCATTGAGAGACAGCCTGTAAGGTCTTGTCGATTTTATAATAATTATAGCGACTAGCTTTTGCACGCGACTTCGTACGCGCATACTCCGTTTTTCTTTTATCCCCAAGAAACCTACATGCCAAATTTCAGCTTTTTACGGCCAGTAGTTTTGGCTGTGCGTTGTCTCAAGAGACCTCGGTCACTCAGTCAGTAATCGAAGATTTTTAAATATATTGATAAATTGTTATTGCCAAGTGAAACACTAGCGTAAACAATTATTTATTCAAAGCGAAAGTCGATATCATAACATACTCGTAAATGCTTGTTAATACGCACGGTTACATTTATGCCTTTCTGACATGGACGTAAAAACTATAGAATTCTGTTAGGTTTATTCTGAATCTCGTCAAACATGTACTAGGAAGAATCAGGTGGAGGTGTACACACAGCAGCATTCCCGACTGCGCAAATAATATTTAAACCTCATTTAATAGAAGAGGCGATTTCCATGAAACATTAATTCGGACTGTTACTCTACCCGGAGGACCAGAAGTGTCGTTCTGTCAACATCTCACCGTGTAACGCTAGGAGAAGTGAACACGAAGTGAGCTGTCAAACTATACAAACAAGATGGAATGCCAGCTCACTTCACGCTCAATGCACACAACCAGTGCCGTAAATAGGGCGGTGGCACCGGTGCTCAGGCACAGGGCGTAGACTCTGGGGGGGCCCAAAAATGGCCAGACCAGGCAGGACTATTATTTTTTCGGTTTGCTCCTGATAATTCCTGCGCCCCTATTGCTCGATTCCGACACATACGTACCTACATGGCAGTATAAGTGAGTGACTTTTAGTGAGTGAGACACAGTGGGTGGTATAATAGGCGAAGGGTCCACTTAAATAGATCGTGCGCTTGATTGCCCACATCAGTTCTAGTTCTTTAACGAAATAGGTTTTTCTTTCAAAATTTCACATAAGTGGTCCACCAACACCAAGGTCCTTGTGCTTTGTTTTATCACCCTGAATTAAATAAAGTAGGCCTATACATAGCGTACATAGCATTGCTCTAGCTAGAGTAAAATAGGGTAGGGTAGGCTAGTATGGTAGCTAGGTAAGATAATATAAAAAAGAAACAAGGGCGCAGTTATAGAACCTCGCACAGGGCGCAGAAAAGGCTATTTACTTTACGGCATTGCACACAACACTACACGGTGACATGTGGACAGAGTACACCGACACTCCGCCAGAGGCTCTAGATCAGTGGCATTCTGTCAGTGGTAGCGTGATCGAAATGTCACGTGATCAATCCTACTATCTTTCTTCCTAAGTTCCTACTAATATTATAAATCAGAAAATAATAAGTCAGAAAAATCATCAAGAATCATTAAAAATCATTGAGAATCATTAAGTCAGAATGAACAGGCTCCTTCTGGGTAAGCTCGCTCCATCGTAGACTCTGTCACTGTCATCTCTGACCTAGACTAGAGTCAGGAGCAAACCCATCACAAATAAAAAACAATAACACAGCAAAATTATTGTTCCCGAAGAGCATCAAAGTGACTGTAAGTTATAAATGTTCTGACTCGAAGTGGACCAAGAAAACAGTGTCTAGATAGATCGGGCGGAGGTCTCTACCCAGCAGTGGGTAGCCACAAGCTAATTTTACATTACTGTCTGATAAAATTACCTACTAACAATATGGTTAGTGACAGAATGGTTTTTGTATGTTTACTACATAACACGATGTTAGCAGTTACCTGTCGTCGGGAGCGTTGCGGTGGATTTTGGAAATAAAAAGCGGAGTCTTATTCAGATGGTCGTTTATTGAAGAATAAATCTTAAAAAATAATTCTTACATACTACACGACATAGTCTACCGTGTCTGTCAACACTTGTTAGCTGACGTCAAAATACATGAAATGCCATTAGAACGTGTGACTAACAGCTATCGCCATAGCTGGTAGTTACACGTTACACGACGGCGCCTGTGTGTCGAGCGCAGCCTTGTAACGCTAACTAACATGAAATATTCCTAAAACAAGGATACAATGCTTAACTTCTAGAACTCTTATTCGAAATTGTCGGAGGAACGACAGTCACTGATAATCTGATTAATCGTCATTCGATTATTTCATCGTAGACTACTTACTTACTTACGTAACATGTTATCTATATATCTATACTTATAATAAAACAGTAGAGACCATGATTTCTGTACATTGAACAAAAATACCAAAATTGGGGTTTTCGAAAAAAGTTATAGAACACAAAAAGAGCATTTTTATTTTTTTGTCTGTCTGTACACGGTAATCTCCGAAAATACCGATCAGATTTTGCTGGCTTTTTCAAAGTTAGATTAAGCTTTTTTCTGAGCAACATTTAGTCTTTGTGTCATTCAAATTGGTGGCCGTAAAGAAGTTATGGACATTTAAATATTTTAAAATTACGTATCATCGTTTTTCGACCAGTTTTGTTCAACTTACAATTGTTCATAAAACTAGCCTTTAAAAACATATCCTTAAAAATTATAATCATCACGCTATATCTTTGGGGAGCTAAGCAGTAAAAAACCGTAACAAATTATTACATCGGCTATTCAATCCAATTGTTAGTGACCCAAACACAGACGCGTCATTTTTTAAAAATAATAAAAACAAACAGTTTCGAAATTATTCAAGAAATTAGCCCAAAAACTACCATTCTCCGCCCGAAACTACTTATACAAAAATTTTGAAAAAAATTGCAGATAGTATAAGATATACAGGAAAACCTATAACAATTTTGTAGTGCTAAAACAACATGTAAAAAAAAAATTTGGTACCGAACCCTTTGCACGCGAGTCCGACTCGCACTTGGCCAGTTTTTTTTTCTGTGTACGGAAAGCCCACCGACTAAGCAGTAACCATCGAAATGCATAATATTGACAAATTTTTGTTGGAAAATATTTTCATGAAATCGGCCATAGAGGAAAAGGTCGATCGTCTGATTAAGTTTAGTGGTTTTTATTTACCTACATTTTTAATTTCGATACCCCATACCTGACAAGCGTGGTAGTTATGACAAAACCCCTTTGGGGGAGGCCTATGTCCAGCAGTGGACGTCTTCCGGCTGTTATGATGATGATGAAATTTTGTAAAGGCACTCGGCTTAAAGTCACATAATTATATCCAACAAACTGTTACAGTAGCTGAAATAAGATTTCGGCTTAATACTCCGGGGTGTTGCTCCGGTGTCGTGATTATTCACAGTTTCGTATATAAATTTGCCAAAGATCAATCTTCAGGGGAACCAATGATCACGAGATACAAATTGCAGGCAAGCGACTTATCAGCCGAAGTAGAAATATCTTCAGAATAAGAGGTATAATCACGGGTCATTGCCCCGTAAACAAAAAAATTCGAACGGAGTGTCTACTCTACTCTACTCAATTAGACTTTTTCTCTGGTTGGTATACCGATGGCCTACTTTATGTAGCTCTACCGCGTATTACCAACCCTAGCAACTTTCTTAAACATCGCAAAGAAAAGTTTCTCATTAGGAAAAATTACTAGGGCGGCATTTTGAACAGAAGAGATGATAGGTATAACCAGTGCCTTGAAAAACAGTGTTCCGAATTCTAAGAGAGGTCAAGCAATGTTAGATATTGACTTGCATATCTTAACTTAGCGGTCTTTCAAAGCGACATAATTTAGCTTTTGCTCTTTTCTTTTCTTTCGCGAGTATGTTGCGAACGAAGTCGCGGGCAGCAGTTTCTATAATATTATAATCTAGTGTTATGAAAATGAACTCTACAGTACAAAGCTTACGACTATAACTAGGTGCACACAGTGGCACTCGTCCACTGTTTCATCGCGTTATTGGCGTGGTGTCCTAGTTTAGTGACAGCTCAAGGGATTATCCGCTTGTCCGAATGTTTAACAATAAACTTTTATAAATGATTTTAAAAGTAAACTGTTATTATTTACTCTTCCTCAAACCCAATACCTTTAAGGGGTCAATTTTTTCATCATTATGAACACTACTACACTATTTACTGTGAGACTGGAAAATCGACTGCCCCACACATTTTTGTGCGCGTAATAAAACTCGACAAAATGTACTAAACAGCTGATTTGCTTTTTCGCAATTTCAGAGTTGGTCCTATGATAACAGACCACTTTTACCATGGGACCTACCCCAAAATCGAGAATCGTCAATCGAATTGATAATGGGTAATTGTACCTACGTATCACAATGATGAGTACAATGACCCTTTTTCAAATTTGTGTTACCTCAAATGCTAGCCATAGATGTCAGTTTCAGGGGAAGTGGGGGGAGAGGGGGTATTGGGTCAGGTATTAGGAAGAAAAACATTCCACGTCGCACTTGACGTCGCAGGTGACGTCATCCGGGTCTTGTAAGGTAACTTTCGGAAGCTTGCTTAGCATATCCTTCAGGATTGTCTTTGCCAGATACGTTGACGTTAAGTTGGTTACAATACTGAGCTTGCTCTAAAAGATTTATTTTTATTTATGAGAACTTCATACTCGATGTGTGCGGTTTTGACATGGTTGCATCGTAGTTTTATTGATCGTCATTCTTCGACTCCTCGCAGATTTGGAGCTTGGCCTCATTCTCGTCAAGTTTGTCCGTGTACAGTTGGAGGGTACATTGCAGATCTTCTCTAACTTGCTTCACTTCGCTGCGCAGGTCTAGTAACATTTGTTGCGTCATGTTGTCAGCACAGACATAGGCACCAGTGTGTGTGGTAGCGACGTGGCATCGTTCACCCTCATAGCCTGCTGTGCACTGGCAGACCGGCGCGTCCTCTTCATTTAGGGAACAGTCACCGTTGTTAAGACAATAACTATGGCACGCGTTCACTTCGCACCGTTCCCCAGAGTAGCCGGCATCACATCTGAAGCAATGAAGATAAATTCATAAATGAACTACATTTGAGACTTCGTTACAAGTAAATGAGGTGCGTCCACTGCGCAATGTTTTGGACGCTCTGAAAGTTTAACCTTGACAACTTTGTCATCGGTGAAGGAAACACAGTGATCCCACATAAACTTCAAATTAATACAAGTCGCTTTGAGAAAACATGCCGATAAATACTTGCACCAGCCGGAAGATATTTAGTGAAGTGTTTTCTATGCAACAAAATTACAAGGTAGAATGGAACAACAAATACCTGCAAGTACGTTTTCCCTCAGTACTGACACTACAGTGTCCTTGCAAACAATAATCCTTGCAAATGGAAACGTCGCATCTTTCCCCAGAGTATCCGCGATCGCAACTGAAACAGTGAGCATACAAATATTTGTAACTAGTGGTTTGTAACAAGTGAAAGAGGTGCGTCCACTGTGCTGCGTTTTAGACGATCGAAAAATGTATCTTAGAGAGCAGTATGACACTACTCTGAAGGAAAAATCGTGAGAAAACAAGTATGAAACCGTAAACTTGCTTTGAGCATGCGTGCTGATAAATGCTCGCACCTCCTCAGTACGAGCAGAGGCTTTGCCAGCATTAGGACAGTAACAAAGACTATATAAAACCACTTGACTGCACATACAGTGCCCCGACGCTCGAAAACTATTAGTATTTTGTCGCCTATGTATAGGCTGCGGTACTAGTAGCCATTGTTGTTGTGACCAAGTGTTAGACCTGTGTGCACGCTAAGTTATTACAAATTGTCATAATTTTCTATACAATTTATAACGCATAAAAAGTCGCGTTGAAGTGGTGTGTAACGCATAAAAATGCTCTAAAAATGAATCTTAGACAGCAGTATGACACTGCTGTGAAGGAAACATCGTGGGAATTCAAGTCTGAAACCGTAAACTCGCATTGAGCATGCGTGCTGATAAATGCTCGCACCTCCACTGTAAGAGCAGAGGCTTTGCCAGCATTAGGACAGTAACGAGCTAGTAGATATTTATAAAAATATCATTATCTATGCAACAAAAGACAAGGTAGAATGGAACAACAAATACCTGCAAGTACGTTTTCCCTCAGTACTGACACTACAGTTTCCTTGCAAACAATAATCATTGCATATGGAAACGTCGCATCTTTCCCCAGAGTATCCGGGATCGCAACTGAAACAGTGAGAATACAAATATGTATTTGTAACTAGTCGTAACAAGTGAACGAGGTGCGTCCGCTGTGCTGCGTTTTAGACGCTCGAAAAATGTATTTTAAAGAGCAGTATGACACTGCTGTGAAGGAAACATCGTGAGAATACAAGTCTGAAACCGTAAACTCGCTTTGAGCTTGCGTGTTGATCACAGAACAGTAAAAGAGGTTAGAAGGGCCTTGTGGGCGTGGCAGGCGCGCCGCAATTAGGATCAGTAGATCATATTTTGACCAATCACCGGTTAACTATTGCGCTTATCTTGTGACAGCAAACGGAGCTCTGCGAAAAAAAAGTTATGCCGGTTTGCGCTATCATAATGTGTCGAAAAAGAAGCCAGGTATGTAGTGTGGCTCGAGAAGGGATTTCTTTACACAGGCAAGTCCAGAAACCTTAAAATACAATAGATATTTGTAGTTATTGTAATAGTATTATGTAGTTTGTAGGCAAAAATTAAACTATCGCAAGCAGATACAAAATTATACATTGCTTGCAATACGTAGGTGTACCATCTTGAACAAAGCGGGCGATTGCGCAATGTATCTCGTTCACTGCGAACGTCGCGTGCGACGAGCCAAAGCTTGAATTCAGCGAATTCTAAACGTATCGATAGTGTTGTACCAATTTGTAAAATGTCGAAATTAAGTATGTGTGAATGTATTCTAATGAATATTATCTGTCAGTAATATTATGGTCAAAATAACTTTGTTTATTAGCAAAAACTATTGTTTATGGTTATTGATTTAGTTTCTGAGTTTCGTCTAAAATTTGCTTTGAGGTTAGCCATTTATAATGGAAACGTAAATTTAAAATTTTATTATTAGGTTTCCAAAAGATCCAGATACAAGAAAGCTATGGATAGAAGTAACCGGTAGAATTGAATGGACTGCTGCTGTTTTTTGTACAGTGTAGGTACCTACCTAATTATTACCTTAATAAGTCACCTTGATCGATATCTTTTGTGGATATTATTATATACACCGGCAAAACTAGATGAACACAAAAAGGTTCCCTTAAAAAAAGGAATATTTCATTTATAAGGAATAAGTATATAAGGAATGAGGGGTCCACATTTTTAATTAAGGTGACCGTATTGTGTGGGGTATCGTATGAAAGGGCTTCATTAGCACAAACTAAAACAAGTTTGTAATTATTTTTATGACGTATATTTTTGGATTTTTAACGTTTCGAAAAAAAAAAAAAAATGTACGGCACCCTTGGCCGGTCCTTTCGTAACGCTTACTTTCACAAATTCTTCTCTGGTGACCAGCAAATATTTTTTTGTTTTTTTAACAGTCATCACTTGCATCTACCAGCGATACCGTAACACAAGCTGCGTCTGCTAGTGATATAACACAAGTTGCATCTACTAGCGACATAACACTAGTTGGATCTACCGTAGTCATCGGTAGTGTTTTTGTGTTACCACGAAGAGAAAAGTCCATGAAAAAACGAAACCTACTGGTAAATAAGTTATTTTTTTTTCATTACACATTTAATCCTAAGCGTTGACACAAGCTCAGAATAGAAGATTAATAATAAAAAATAATAAAATTAAATTTTAATGAGGTTATTAATAAAATAATAATTATAATGGTTTAGTCGAAGACAATGTCCAAATAGTAATGATAATGAAAACATAAATTGGTTTTTCCAAAATGTTTCTGATTTTGGAAAAACAAATTTAGTTATTAGCCACATCGCGGGTTACATAGCACACCTTTTAATTAAAAAAAAATATTGTGACATATGTGTTGGAGCACTGTTGTCAAATGAAATAACTTCGGACCATAAATTTTTCGTAGCAAAAGATAAAGGGGGTCTCCTGTATCCTTCGAAAGATCTGATATTAATCAGTAAAACGTCCGAAGCAGTCATCAAGATTTACACCGACAATCTTCGGAAAATTAATAAACATATGTTGACTACGAAGATTTTGCGCAGCTTTGTCGGAACTGAATTATTTAGCAATATTAGTAATCATCAGGTTGGATTATATCCTACTGCGAGCCATATCACAGACCTAACTAAGGCTATTATTGAAAAATATATTAGTTGGGGTGCATGGGGTCTGTTACCATCTTAAGACCCAAGCCAACCTCACCTGCTAGCGGTGCACCCTGCTGTCCAACGGACGAGGCTCTGGCGAACCTGGTTTCCCTCTCGTAGGGTTGTGGGGGTCAGACGGCTGGTCGCCCCACGTAAAACCAACTTCAGCCAAATAAAATGGACAAGAAGTTGAAAACGGGTACTCGGGCTAGGGCGTCGCCGCATAACGACGCGCAGGCACATCGCCCTAAACCTGCGATAAGTGGGCTAGGGCTACCGTGTCGAGTACGGGCACGGCTAAAGAGGATAGTACCCAAGAAGAAGTTCCGCTTTGCCACCTGGAACATTGGCTCCCTAACCGGACGTTGCCGAGAACTCGCGGACCTACTTGCGAAGCGTCTAGTCCAGTGCGCCTTCCTTCAGGAGACGCGCTGGAAGGGAAATAAGTCACGTGACATCGGGCAGGGGTACCGGCTAGTGTACACCGGATCACCAACGGGCAGGGGCGGAGTGGCCGTGGTGCTGTCTAAGGACCTCCAGGATGGACTCCTTGAAGTAGACCGATGCAGCGACCGGTTGATGCGAGTTAGGGTGCTGATCGAGGGGTCGGTAACGAACCTAATCAGCGCCTATGCTCCTCAAACTGGTTGCTGTGAGTCTGAAAAGGAGGCCTTCTGGGATGAGTTCGAGGACGTACTACGCGCTATTCCGAATTCCGAAGGTGTTTTGGTTGGGGGGGATCTCAACGGTCACGTAGGTCAGTTTGCTGGAGAGTACGGACGTGTTCACGGTGGTTTTGGATATGGCCAGCTAAACGCAGAGAGAGTCAGTATACTCAGCACCTGCGCTTTGTCTGACCTAGCCATCGCGAACACGTTCTTTCAGAAGAAGCCCCAGCATCTTATTACGTACCGTAGTGGTGCCTACTCAACCCAAATAGATTACCTGCTGGTGAGACGGTGCCACATTGGCAAGGTTACCAACTGCAAAGTCATCCCAGGTGAAAGCCTAACGGCTCAACACCGCCTCCTTGTCCTGGACTTTGCGGTTGTACCGAAAAAGAAAGTGACCGAAAAACGCAAACCCCGCACAAAGTGGTGGTTGCTTGATGGTCCTAGGCAGTCGGACTTCATCGCGGAGGTCGAGCATCTAGAGATCAGTGCTCCGCATGAGTCCGCTCAAGAGATCTGGAGTAGGATCCATTCAGCAATCACCGATGCGGGTAAGCGCGTCCTTGGCACTTCTCGTGGTGGCCGCACCATAGAAAAGGAGACGTGGTGGTGGGATGACGGGGTGCAGGAGGCGACTCGGAAGAAGAAGGTTTTATTTAAACAGTGGCAAGGGTCCAACTCTCCGGATGACAGAGAGACATATGGAGCGGCTAAGCGCGCTTGCAAAAAAGCTGTAGCCAGAGCCCGCAGCAAAAGTCTGGCGCCCTTGTACGACAAGCTGGAAACTGCGGAGGGGCAAAAGCTTATTTTTAAGCTGGCGCGTGCCCGGGAGAAAGCTGCACGGGACATTAGCAAATGTCTCTGTGTAAGGGACGCCCAGGGTAAGCTGCTCTACGATGCCCCCTCTGTTAAGGAAAGATGGTGTACATACTTCGCGGAGCTGTCTAACAAACAGCATCCCCATAACCTTCCTCCCGAACCGCCTTCTAACCTTGGACTTATTTCCCCTATTTCCCCCGACGAAACCCGCACTGCTCTTCGCCACATGAAGAACCGGAAAGCGGTCGGGCCTGACAATGTGCCAATTGAGGTGTGGAAGGCGATGGGCCCACATGGCGTGGACCTTCTGACGGATCTTTTTAACCGCATCCTGATCACCAAGGAAATGCCGAACCAGTGGCGATTTAGCCTGATTATCCCTGTATACAAAGGCAAAGGTAGCGTACAAGATTGTAGTAGCTACCGCGGTATCAAGATCATGTGCCACACCATGAAGCTCTTCGAGCGCATCATTGACACACGGCTCCGTAGCGAGTGTACTGTCTCTGAGTGTCAATATGGCTTCCGGGCGGGTAACAGCACCATGGACGCAGTATTCGCCTTACGGAATCTGGCTGAGGCTTACAGAGAGAGAAGGAGAGCTTTGCATATGGCCTTTTTAGACCTGCAGAAGGCCTTCGACTGTATACCTCGGCAGTCCATCTGGTGGGCACTGCGCTTCAAAGGCGTTCCCGAGGCCTATATTGACATTATCAGAGATATGTACCGCGATTCCGTGTCCTCTGTCCAGACCGCTGTTGGCGAATCGAATGGCTTCCCAATATCTGTTGGCGTTCACCAAGGCTCGGCTCTTAGCCCGTTCTTGTTTAACGTAGTGCTCGATGTAGTTACGGCAAACATCCAAGATAAGCCCCCATGGCTAATGATGTATGCCGATGACATCGCCCTCGTTAATCAGAACAAAGCCCATCTTGAGCGCAAAGTCAACATTTGGAAGGACACGCTTGAAAACGGTGGTCTGAGACTAAATGTGGCGAAGACTGAGTACATGTCCTGTGGCGGCACGGATTCAAATAGATTCATCCGAATAGGTCCGGACCTGATCAGAAAGTCCGATACGTTCAGCTACCTTGGATCCGTGCTGCACGAGTCTGGCAACGTGGACGACGATGTCCAAGCACGTATAGGCGCGGCTTGGGCGAAGTGGCGCGAGGTAACGGGCGTTGTATGCGACCGCAAAATGCCTCCGAAGCTCAAGGGGCAGATATATAAATGCATCATACGGCCTGTCCTACTGTACGGCGGTGAATGTTGGCCAGCACTAAGCAGACACACCCAGGAGCTTCGCGTCACGGAGATGAAGATGCTGAGGTGGATGAGTGGCGTAACGCGATCCGATCGGATACGCAACTATTTCATCAGAGGTAGTCTTGGTGTCCGTGACGTGGGGGAAAAACTGCAAGAGTGTCGTCTGCGATGGTATGGCCACATCATGCGCCGCCCTATGGAGTACGTTGGTCGGGGATGCATGAATATGGCTGTTCTTGGGGCTAGGTCCCGTGGTCGCCCTCGCAAGCGCTGGTTGGACGTCGTTAAGTCCGTCATGAGAGCCAATGGCCAAACTGAGAAGGATGTTCAAGATCGGGCAAAGTGGAGGAAGCTAAGTAGGAAGGCGGACCCTGGCAATAGCCGGGATTAACGCCAGGTAGAAGAAGAGAGAAGATATTAGTGTAAGATTGCATTTTTTTTTGTAATTCTAATTTAAAAGAAGCAAGCGCATGCTACTTAATAAATACGTTTTATTTCAGGGACAATAATAAATTCTTCATTAAAAATAATTGTTCAATATTAAAACTATTTTTGTATTATTTACTTGTGTCTTTTATTTACTTACTAGCTATAGCTTATGTCTTTGTACGCATGAATAGCGTTTATCGCGGACACAGACAGCCTAGGTTCGCACAGGCAATTTATTTCGTGGACATGATTTTTATTCTTGGTATTCGGAAATCGTGTGATAATGTCGTGACTATATTGTATCTTGCCCTTTAATTTGATAGGTATTATTATTTATATGTATTTAGAAAGTCCACACTATTTGTACCCTATACCCTCGTCCCGAATTTAAATCGGAACATTGCAAAACTTAAAGTAAAAAAATTACCCTAATTTTATTGATATAATTATCGACCTTTTGGTCGCCGTAACATGTATGAGAAATAAATTGCTTTTGAGCGAGTGTGAGTGTACGTCAAGCGCAGTGTTTGCGTTAGTGTGAGAACCAATAGCAAACTTGCGATCTAAGCAAGTGTAGTTTATTTGTGTGCGTAATGCGCGTACGTATGGGCATCTTGCTTGTAGTGGAGATGGAGAGTAAGAGATAAGCGGCGATATGCGTTCTAATACAAATCGGGAACTATTTCCTTTCTATGCTCCTTTATCTGTTCTGTGGTTCTGATAAATGCTCGCAGCTCCTCTGTATGAGCAGAGGCTTTGCCAGCATTAGGACAGTAACAAAGACTATAAAACTACTTGACTGCGAATAAAGTGCCCCGACGCTCGAACACTATTAGTATTTTGTCACCTATGTATAGGCTGCGGTACTAGTAACCATTGTAGTTGTGACCAAGTGTTAGACCTGTGTGCACGCTAAGTTATTACAAATATTCATAATTTTCTACACAATTTACAACTCGGGGGCGATTTTAGTTTTCGTTGTCTTTGGTGCGCACGGATAACATAGCTATTCTTTTACTTTTTTATTTCTTTTTAGAGTTGTGCGCACCTTTACTAATCAGCCACATTCACATTCACATTGTTGCCATCTTCTCATTTCTTATTTATTATATTTTACCCTTACGTGTTTATTTTTTCTGTTTACTTATCACGTTTTAATTACTTTTATGCCACTCCGATCGACGTTATACTTAACGCCGGCGCTGTCGCTGAAAACCAGCGCTGTGGCTCTGTCTCGCACACGAGTCCCAGCATTATGCTGAGCGATAGCCGTTTTGCGCGAATCCGAACAACATTTTCTATGCAACAACATTACATAGTAGAATGGAACAACAAATACCTGCAAGTACGTCGTCCCTCAGTACTGACACTACAGTTCCCCTGCATACAATAATCCTTGCAAATGGAAACGTCGCATCTTTCCCCAGAGTATCCGAGATCGCAACTGAAACAGTGAGAATACAAATATTTGTAACTAGTTGTAACAAATGAACGAGGTGCGTCCACTGTGCTGCGTTTTAGACGCTCGAAAAATGTATCTTAGAGAGTAGTATGACACTGCTGTGAAGGAAACATCGTGAGAATACAAGTTTGATACCGTAAACTCGCATTGAGCATGCGTGCTGATAAATGCTCGCACCTCCTCTGTATGAGCAGAGGCTTTGCCAGCATTCGGACAGTAACAAAGACTATAAAACCACTTGACTGCACATACAGTGCCCCGACGCTCGAACACTATTAGTATTTTGTCGCCTATGTATAGGCTGCGGTACTAGTAACCATTGTAGTTGTGACCAAGTGTTAAACCTACAATTTATAACTCATAAAAATGCGCGTGAAGTGGCGTATTTAAAATGGTGGTTCCTCCTCTGTATAAGCAGAGGCTTTGCTAGCTTGAGGACAGTAAGGAGCTGGTAGTATTAAAAAAAATATATCATTATCTATGCAACAAAATTACAAGGTAGAATGGAACAACAAATACCTGCAAGTACGTTGTCCCCCAGTACTGACACTACAGCTCCCTTTCATACAATAGTCCTTGCAAATGGAAACGTCGCATCTTTTACTCTCATAATCCGCTGTGCACTTGCAAACTGGCTTCCCCGCCTCATTCACGGAACAGACTCCGTTGTTTAAGCAGTACATATAGCACGCGTTAACTTCGCACCTTTCCCCGGAGTAACCAGCTTCACAACTGAAATAATGAAGACAAGAAACAGTATTACTCGATGAATCAGGAAACCAACAAATATTTGTGAAGAATAGTAACAGGCGAACGAGGTACGTGGCCGGTACGAGTACGCTGCGATTGTATAATGTGAAAAATATATAATTTCTGTACAACACAGACTTGGTATCAAGGGTAACTTTTATTTACTGCCAATAGTTCAGGGGAAGCATGTTGAGGACCTCGTGGCTAGATAATGACAGCCGCATGGGTCGATCTTCAAGGTTAAGCAACGCTTGCCACGGTTGGTCTGTGGATGGGAGACCATCTTAACATACCGAGTTTCCTCCGTGCCTCGGAAAGCACGTTAAGCCGTTGGTCCCGGCTGTCATTTGTAGATCTTTGGAAGTCTTTACGGATAGTCAGAAGCCAGTTAATCTGACTCCAGTCTTGCCATGAAGTACCGTGTTACCTAGTTAATGGGTTGTGGAGGTCTGGTAGGTAGCCGCTCCGTGTAAATACTGATATTCAGCTAAACCCGGTTTGACTGGAAGCCGACCCCAATATAGTTGGGAAAAGGCAGGCAGATGATGAGTTCAGGGGAAGCAATTAAGTTCTCAGGATTAAGAACTATTTTTTGCCTCGTGTTATCTTCACTAGTCCATATTGAGATGAACATGTTTAATTTATTTATTTTTATTTATTTAGACTTCTCAACAATGAGTACCGTAAAACGCTGCAACTTTGCCAAGTATGCCCAATTTTGCCTATTTCGTTTTACAATATGCCCGGTTTGCTTACTATTTTCTCGGTTTCTACCATTTGTTATGAACTATTTGTTATTAGGGCAACATATTTTTAATTTTTAGGGTTCCGTACCTCATATAGGAAAAAACGGAACCCTTATAGGATCTCTTTGTTGTCCGTCCGTCTGTCTGTCAAGAACGTTTATTTCGGGAACGCGTGAGGGTATTGAATTGAAATTAAAACCATATACTCAAATCTATAGCCCCTTGATGCTGTGAAAAATATAAACTTCTAAGTAAATGTAAAAAAGATACGGTCGTTCATGTTACAAAACACGTATATTTCGACACTCTCAAGGAAATCAAAATATATATGGTATTTCCCGTTCACCTAGAACTACGAAATTTGGCAAGTTATACCGTCTTATATTACAAGTATAGGGAAAAGTCTGAAAACTATACATTTGTAATGAAATCATAAAAAACATAGCCTATATTTTAAGTCATTTGTAGCTACAAAATTGTACGGAACCCTTGGTGGGCGAGTCCGACTCGCACTTGGCCGGCTTTTTTTAATGATAACTTCATTGACACCGTCAGTTGGGCGAAAAAAACCGTTGCGAGTGGGTGGATATTTTTGGCCTTCTGTAACTTTTGCTATTGTGGCTACAGCAACAGTGTACGTTACTCCAGCTAGAAAGTAGCTATGCTATAATATGGTCACAAGGTGATTTAATATAATTTATTTTTAATTAGCCCCCAAAATTAGGTCACATCATTGCCAAAGAACGTTTGAACGCGAGTTTACGGACAACAGCTTAAGTTTAATACGTCCAATAAAGAAGGTCATCAATATGTATGAAACCGTCGCTTTTTTCTAGTCATTCGAACTTGGGCGGATAACCAGTCGTTGTTAACATGTTTGGTTTTTACTTTATACCTACTTATTGCAACTTGGACTAAACGCAGTGTTGTGTGTGGCCACAGGCAGGCCACCTAATTGGTTTCCTACAAAAAGTAGTACTGTATGTTCGGTTCACTTTGAGGCGTGATTATATTGTATAGCCTAGTAGCCTTCCTCGATAAAAAGGGCTATCTAACACTGAAAGATTATTTCATATCGGACCAGTCACAGAACAGAAAAAACAGTAGAAGTGCAAAGTAGGCGTGGCACGCGTGCCGGTATTGCGCGTGGTTACGCGTACCTCAACCCAGTCGTGTTCTAACATCACGACGAACCGTTCGTCTCGCTCACTCTCAATATAAATTTATATTTTCTGAACCATGCCGTATTGTTCCATTTTGGAGTGCAAAAATGATAGTAGGAGAATAAATCTTATAAATGGAGGTGTTTCATACCATCGCTAAGTACGATTTTATTTGATTTCTAATAAAATCTTAGCAAATTTGATCTTGCCAAAAACGTAAGTTCAAGTCTAGTTAAAATCCACCTTATCCCATTAGCATAGAGTTTATTTTACGTCGATTCAGTTACTGTTTCGTTCTCGAAAGTTCTACGCTACTCAAAAAGTGATGTAGTCGGGTCGGATACTGGATGGATAGATATCGATAAAAACATTTGTTTGTAGTTCGTCTAGTAATTTTATTTAAATCACTAAACATAACTTCAAAAATATTTTTAGGTTTCCCAAAGACGCTATCGTCAAAGAAAAATGGATAGATGCACGGGTAGAGCTGATTGGATGCCAAGCAAAACAAGCACGATATGCTCCGAGCATTTTTTAGAAAGCGATTTTTTTATTTCAAATAATAACCGTTCAAGTGCTAGTCGAACTCGTACACGAAGGGTTCCATACCATGAACCTTAATATTTATTATTTGTTGATATAGCGGCAATAGAAATACACAATCTGTGAAAATTTCAACTCTCTATCTATTATGGTTCTTGAGATACAGCCCGCTGACAGACATACGGGCGGATGGACGGACAGCGGACGCTTAGTAATAGCGTTCCGTTGGTTATCCTTCGGGTATGGAACCCTAAAAAAGGCTATAGATACACAAAAACTTTGTCTGCGTTAAGATTCTGTACCAAACTATGTAATAAGATAGTATCGTAAGCCACTTGGCATAAAGAGTTCACGAAACTGAAGTGTAAACAACACCTCTTTTTTTGTCGGCAGTCAAGTAAGATAGGCAAGATTTTGTAAGGCTTGTGGTATGAAAAAAAATCTGGCCAAGAGCGAGTCGGACTCACGTTCAAAGGGTTCCGAACCAATTTAATTTTTGGAAGGGTTCCGTTTCTTACGAATGTTCGGAACACTAAAAAATATATGATGTGTGTTATTTTTATTGATTAATGTGTAATAAGGTAGGTATATTTACTTAAATAAAATAAAAACCTTTGAAATTATCTTTTTTTTTGTTTGTATCTACTTTTATACAATAAACTGGGAATATTTCGCTTACGCTATTTTTGAAAGTAGAACTTTATTACTCGTAACAATGTATTACAAAGCAAACCAGACAAGTTTCATGTATGGCTCCCATACAAAACTCCAACACCAAGCGAGTCACATTTGGATTTAATTTCGAAAAATGTTATCTTATTTATCGATATCGACAATGTAAGTCAAAGTTCATGTGTCACAACCGTGATCGAGTGGCAACTGTTACTACCCAAACATAGAGTAATGAACCTTATCTCTAAGTGGTTTAAGTTTATAATTGCAACCATTGAAAATACCGCCATAGCGGAATTTACTCGTAAATTCAACCTAGAATGTATTCGGAAAACGAAACGTTGTGAGTACCTTTCGCCTTAAAGCAAAATAAATCCTACGTGTAAAGCCAAAGGTATATTTTCAAATGTAGGTTCTTTGACTTATTCTTGTTTTGACCAAAATTTAAACGACCAATCAATCGTATCCTTGATTTGTGGTGAATTATATGATTATCGGCATAGTTGTGTGAGTGTGGCGACACAGGTTCTGATACAAATTTCGTCGCATAGCATTTCCACCTGTTTTTTCTGTTCCGTGGGACCAGTAGTTCCTGAGATTAGCGCGTTCAAGCAAACAAACAAACTCTTCAGCTTTATATATTAGTATAGATAGTAAAGAAGAAATTTTTTTAGCTACATTTATTTATTTTTATTTTATTATTTTCTGAACATGTTGTTTTTTTTTTTTATTTTTTTTAAGTGACCCCAATAAAATGTTTTTTTACAATAATTAAATTGAAGATTCGATAACTTTCCGGTTTAGTCAATCACTAGCGTATATGAGAAATAAATTGCTTTTGCACAGCACAACGATAGCGACCGTTGTTTTAGTGTGCGTGACCCCTATACTAAAAAGTATTTATTTACGTAAAACATCCGTGTTTGGGTCACAAAATTCCATATATATGGATACCAAATTTTAACAGAATCAGTCCAGTAAATCCGGAGAAAACTAGCTGTGACAGACGGACAGATAGACAGACACCCGAGTGATCCAATAAGGGTTCCGTTTTTACGGATGTTCGGAACCCTAAAAAGTAACTGAAATTAATATTGAACACGCAAAATCAGCTGTACCTACCTAAGTTCAGCTAATTAATTTAAAGTACACAGGTATGCAGGCTTACTTGTAATTCGACGTATAGTCGTCAGGTGCTGATAGCCCTATCAATTCTATCGTTCTCAAGATATTTGAATTTTTAGGGTTTTTCGATATTTACCCAAAATTTCACATTTAACTCCAAATAAAAAGAAAACTACATATATGGAATAGGTGCCATTAGAATATGATATTGTAGGTGGTTCTTCAGTTAAGCCATGAACATAATAAAAGGTTATAGTTCTTGGAGATATGATAGTGTGAGGACTCTTACAAATAGACAGTCTTTGTTTTAAGGTTTATTAAATAAGACAAAAAAACGCACAGGTTTCAGATACGTACTAAGTTTACGAATTAGTATCGGTCGGCGCGCAGCGCACGCGTGTCTAGAGCGGTGGCTCGCGAGGTACTGTTGATCGGGGGAGGGACGCGCTGTCGCGCGACATCAACGCGAGCGCTAATACGAGCGGAGCGCCGACTTGGTTCGCGGGGGGGAAGAGTGCAGGCTTGTTGCGAACGTCGCGCTACAATCTCCCCCTCCAAGTCAGCAGAAGACTCTGGAGCTGGCTTGGCCAAGTCCTTACGGGGACGCCCCTTCTTTATGTTTTTAACTACTTCAGAAACACCTATGTAAGGCATCAGGAGACTGGCATGGTACCTGCCTCGAGGTACTTGATCCTTATCAACCACTTCGTAAGTAGTCGGTGAAACTACTTTGCCGACACGGTAAGGGCCTTCGCGACGCGGAGCAAACTTGCTCGTAAATCCTTTCGCTGCCTGACTAAGGCGATGGCTTTCCACAAGGACGAGGTCACCCTCCTGATAGCAGGGTCCAGGACGACGATGTTGGTCGGCTGCTTCTTTACGTAGGTCTTGTTGGCGTTCAACGCGCCACTTAACCTCCTGCAAGCGTTGTACGAAGTCGCGCAAATACGGCGATATTTGCGGCACGTGATTCTCCTGCTCGACGATAGTCCGCAGATCGTGAGCTACCTCCACCGGGGACCGAAACTCGCGCGCAAAAGTTAAGAAGGCGGCGGAGTGCCCAGTGCCTTGATTATAGCTGGTATTTAAGGCAAACCTTATAGCTGGTATTTAAGGCAAACCGTACAGCTGGCAATACTTCTGGCCAGCGACGATGTTCAGAGTCTAATAAAATTGCCAACATTTTCTTCATCTCCCGATTCTTTCGTTCAGCGTGGTTGGCCTCGGGGTGATAGACCGGAGTCAAAGATTGTTGAACCCCAAGGACGTGCATGGCCTTCTGCATTACTGCTGACATGAATTGCGTTCCGTTGTCTGAAATTACTCGACGGGGAAAACCATATCGCAGGAACACTTCTTCTATAAGTGCTTTTGCGCACACCTCTGCAGTTGCATCGCATAATGCATACAATTCCACCCATCGACTAGCGGTGTCTTCCACCAGAAGAATCCACTTCTCTCCCTTATTACCTTCGGGGAGTGGACCAAATAGGTCCATTGCAAGAACCTCAAAACGCTGCTGCGGCACTGGGGTTTGGAGTAGACCGGCAGGTTTGAGATTGGTGGATTTATACTTTTGACACAGATCGCAGGACTTTAGGTACTGTGCCACGTAAGTTCTCATGTTTCGGAAAAAGTATTTCTGTTTGATCTTCCTCAAGGTCCGCTCCAAGCCCAAGTGTCCAGCAGTGGGCGCATCGTGAAGCTCCTTCAGAAGCTCGGCCCGTAACGACTCTGGAACAACCAGTTGCGGTTCTTCTGAATCACAATCCGGGTCACATCGGTACAACACGCCTTGAGAAAGATAATATCCTCTATCAGTCCAGCGCATGGCTGCATCTGGGTTATTGGGACCCTCAAAATCCTCTATGATTTTGTTTACCTCAGGATCCTTACGTTGAGCACCACGAATATCCTCTGATTTCCTCTGAGGTAAGTCAACGATCACCGGACAAATGCTGACAGAGCTTGTAGAGTTTGGCTCTTCAACATCGGCGTTCACTGGTCGACTGAGAGTATCAGCGACTAAGTTGACTCTTCCAGGTGTATATTCGATGTCCAGGTTGTAACACTGAATCTTCATTGCCCAACGTGCCAAACGGCCACTGGGTGTCTTGAGGGACAAGAGCCATTTTAATGGCTGGTGATCTGTAGCCACACGAGTCTGTGCTCCTTCGATATATCCCCTGAATTTGTCCAGAGCCCAGACAACCGCTAGAGCCTCGCGCTCTGTCGTGTGGTAGTTACGCTCGGCGGAGGTCAGCCACCTGCTTGCGTACTCGATAGGTCTTTCTTCGTTCGGATTTTCACCTTGCATTAAAACTGCTCCAACCGCATAAGCGCTTGCGTCCGTACGCAGTACAAAAGGTTTGTCGAAGCTTGGTTGGCGAAGAATGGGGCAAGTTGAGAGCCGTAGCTTAAGCTCTTCAAAAGCTCTTTGCTCATTCTCCCCCCATTGCCAACGTCGATCCTTTTTTGTAAGGTCTGTCAAAGACCGCGCTACATTGGAAAACTGTGGGATGAACTTCCGAAACCAAGAACAGGTTTGCAGAAAAGTCTTCAGCTCTTTAAGGTTTGTCGGCGGCTTCATGTTCACCACCACTTCAACCTTGGCGGGATCAGGCTCGATGCCACGTGTCGAAATGACGTGTCCCAGGTAAGTTACTCTATCCCTAGCGAAAACACACTTACTTCTGTTTGCCTTCAGGTTAAATAGGCGGAGGCGCTCAAAAACCTGCTGCAGATCCCTCACATGGGATTCTAGATCCTCGGAGATCACCAGGATATCGTCTAAGTACGCTACCACAGTGATGTTCTTCGAACCAGCTCGAAATCTGTCAATAAGGCGTTGGAATGTCGACGGGGAATTCTTTAAGCCAAACGGCATACGTCGGAAACGAAACATTCCAAAAGGGGAAATAAAGGTCGTTTTGTCCCTGTCTTCAGGGGCTACCTCAATTTGCCAGTACCCGGCCTTCAGATCTATGGTTGACATCACACTGTTAGCCTTGGTGGACTGCAGAACCTCATCAATAACAGGTAAGGGGTACTTATCCGTTTTGGTTACTCTGTTCAAGGCCCTGTAGTCTACGCAGAATCGTACTTCTCCATTTTTCTTAGGCACCAGCACTACTGGGGATGCCCACGGTGATTCTGCTTCTTCTATGACTTCTTCTTCTAGCATTCTATCAATCTCTTTTCTTATTATCTCTTTCTTTGCCGGTGTCACCCTGTAAGGCGGGACTGCAATTGGAGCACAGTTCCCAGTGTCTACTCGATGCAAAGCAAAAGTAGTTGATCCTCCCCCTGGTTCAAATATATCCTTATTGGACTCCAGCAGGTTGGCCAATTTACTGCGTTCAGATGGTTGTAAGAGAGTACCCTCGTCCTCACGGAGACAAAAAGCGGCACAGACGGTTTCAGAACGCCTTTCCTCATACAAAATGGGATAAAATACCTGTGAGCCTTCCAAAGACCAACAATGTTTATGGAAGTCAAGTACCATGCCAGCTTCCCTAATAAAATCTATGCCAAGCAACGACTCCATAGCCCCAGGTAATACAATAAAATGGGTAGGCACAATTCTATTACAAAAATGAACATCAACCATCGCAGTCTCTACATGTAAACAATTGACAGAACCATCAGCAAGCTTAATTTCAGAATAGGTTTTTACAAATTTTTGACCATTTTTAACTAAAACGTTTCTTAAGCTACCACTAGCTATCGATAGTTTAGCACCGGTGTCTAAAAGAGCACTTCCACTTTCACCATAAATTTTAATATTTAGCTTTGGCCTACTACGAGGAACTAACGATTCAACACCACACGCGGATACTGATTGAAACGGAATGGCAGACGTGTTAGGTTTCTTCTCTTTACACGTCGAGCAGTTCGAACGAATGACGCCGGGTGCTCCACATCCAAAGCATGTAATCGAAGACGCTGGCGCAGACGACTCTTCTTCTACGGAACCGCCCGCGCGTCCGTCCTTGGCTTTCTTTTGCTTCGCCAGCCGCTGACAAGACTCTTTAACATGACCGTACTGTTTACAGTAATTGCAATGGGACCTTGTCTTACTTGTGGAAGGCACAATCATTGGCCGCGGAGTCGGCGATGACGCGGACGTTGAAGGTTTCCTATCAGCCGGCACGCGCGGGCAGGCTTCATCAAGAATATCTTCGACGCGGCGCGCCTGCGTCAACATTTCCGCAAAGGTATTAAAAGCGGTACGCGGAAGCTTTTCTCTAATGCGGTGATTCAGTAATCCATATGCCATGTCCACCTGAACCACCTCTGGAAGCAGGAATGGTGGTAGTTGAGCGATTAAGGCCCGAATATGGCTCACAAACAAATCGGTCGCTTCGTCTACTCGTTGTTCCCGTTCAAATATTTTTCTATATAATTTATGCGGTGGCAATCGTGGTCCAAATGTTTGCTTTAACGACTCTACAGCTACTTGCCAGGAGACGGTGGTATCCTTTACTCCTTGCCACCACGTAGCGGCAAGCCCCGTCAACAGCATGGGTAAACCCCGAAGAGCGTTGTGATCATCGACACCAACACACTCTTTGTACGTTTCTACAGCATCGATGAACGCCAAAACATTGCTTGACTTCTCGCCGTCGAAGCGCGCCGTACACTTGGCGAAGTGGCCACTGTGGCCAGAATAAACTGGTGTACTTACAGGTTCGCTGCGACTTAGCCTGTTTATCAGCAACAGTAGTTGCTCAGTTGACATGGTGACCGGAGCCGCTGCAGCAGCTGTAGCCAGCTGCGGATCCACCGCGGCCACCTGCTCGGCAGCGGTGTCGGCGGCAGCGCCGCGCGGAGCAATCTCCGGCGCGGGCGCTACGGGCACGGGCGGCGCCGTGTCCAAGGGCAAGGCGCCAGCCAAAGTCGGACTAGCAGCACGTGATCTCGTCAGCACCATTGCGAAATAGTCCACAAAACGAACGAAACACCAACTTAGTAGGTACTTATAGGTAGACTAGGTTCCCCCTAAGCACTACGACTGTTCGCAGTCTCACAACACTTAGTTATGTACTACACACGGTTCTAAACACACTTAGATCGCACTTAGGTTTTATATATTACCTAAGGACTAAAACTTCTACAGAGTTACGCGATCAAACAGTCAATTAATAGTCACATTCACTAACTGAAGTAAGTATGAGTTTATTTGAATACCCCACAAGATCGTATTGTTTACATCCACACAATCATTTTATTTATGTCATAACTAACTACCGCACAACGCAGTCACATTCACTGTTCATATATACCGGCACAGTATTAATGTCCGTAATCTAGGTTCAGGTACCTACATAACATTATACCTGCGACAAAACCTAGCGCACAAATTACGACCCTGCGCCTACGCCCGATGCATCAAATTTCCGCAACCACAGTGTGTAGTGACACGAGCGCTGTGACAAATATACTTCCCGAAGTGGGCGGAGTCTTGCTTCGCCGGGATAGGTACTACGAGGTTCGCGACTACTATACTTCACGAACCTAGACTTCCGAAATAGGTATTGCAAATTTGCGTTGTGATCGCCGTTCGCGCGCTTTTCTATAGAACGTACCGGACACCCTTTAGGTATTGATATTTAATACACGAAAGTTCTGCACTTCAAAATGTACTTTTTCACTGATTCACTTTGTCACTCACAGTTCAGCTCCACGTTAGGCGATTAACACACGGCACCGCAAACCGCCGCGGTAGGCGGTGAAGCGAATCTCATGTCGCATTGGCCTCTTATAAATCCGTTGAGGCCTAACACACGTAAACCGCTTTACCGCGCGGGGCACCGCCACGAAATCCGTGCCGTGTGATAATCGCCTTAGGCTGCCAGTTATAGTTCTTGGAGATATGATAGTGTGAGGACTCTTACAAATAGACAGTCTTTGTTTTAAGGTTTATTAAATAAGACAAAAAAACGCACAGGTTTCAGATACGTACTAAGTTTACGAATTAGTATCGGTCGGCGCGCAGCCCGTGCGCGCACGCGTGTCTAGAGCGGTGGCTCGCGAGGTACCTAAGCTCGCGAGCCACCGCTCTAGGATCTCACCGCTCTAGGACCGCTCGCGAGGATTAAGTTCATAGTAATTTTTTGAACGAGACAACATTTTTTGAAGAGTGTAATAAAACATTGGTACGATATTATCTTTAAATCACTCATCATTTTAACAATTTTGTTGAATTTAGTACTTTTAATTATGTTCACAGCTTAATTAGAGTGCCAGCTACAATATCATATTCTAAAAGTACCCATTCCATACACATTTTTCTTTTTATTTGAAGTTTAATTCTTTAATTCTTTATTGTACACCAAAACAGCTTATTCAAAATACAGTAATGAAAGTTCATGTACAAAGGCGAGCTTAACTCAGAAATGAGTTTTCTCCCAGCAAACCTTTGAGTGATAGAGAAAGATGACAATGGAGGGTAGGATCCAGTGCACATAATTACATTTATTTAATTACTTTTTATTATATATATATAGATTAAAACATAAACCTACATACATAACTATTAATATTCATACACATACATATATACGTATATTATGTCAAAAGCGAAAGGAAATGCTCTTTAACTTTCCTCTTGAAGACATCAAGAGAAGGGCTGTCGCGTATGGAGTGTGGGAGCGAGTTCCAGAGACGTACTGCAGTAACAGAGAAAGAGCCACCATATCGACTAGAAGTGTGACGCGGGGTACGAAGGAGAAGAGAAGTGGCAGTTCGACATGATTTGCCCCTCGGGACGAGGTACTCAAAGCGTTCACGAAGGTATTGAGGAGAATTGGGATTGTGAAGGATAGTATAGAGAAGGGATAAGATATGGGTATCTCGCCGACGCCGAATCGGCAGCCACTTCAATCTGGTCCGAAACTCCGACACGTGGTCGTATTTCTGGAGACCAAAAATAAACCGAATGCACAAGTTCTGCAGTCGCTCGAGTTTGTTCAGGAGTACCTCTGTAGCATCTAGGAAACAGACATCCGCGTAGTCTATAAGTGGTAAAAGAAGCGATTGAGCAAGACTGACCTTTGTGTGAAATGGTAAGAATTTTTGAAGACGTTTAAGAGACTGAAAAGTGTAGAATACCTTCTTACTAACATCAGCAATATGAACCTCCCAAGAGAGGTTAGTATCAATATGGACGCCTAGATTTAAAAAACTTAAAACTTTAAAATTCAAATATCTCGAGAACGATTGAATTTGGCCACCCTTATCAGCACCTGACGGATATACGTCGAATTACAAGTAACCCTGTATAGGAATACAAAAATCATAGTTGCCAAAATGTGGTGTACTAGTAGGTATAGACTTCTGCAAAACTCTTCGGGGGTTGTTTTGTGTGGTAGGTATTCAAGTGAGTCTTAATTCTATTTCAGTTGAATGAAAAAACGGAAAACAATAAAAAACGGAGCACGAGAAAACCAGGAGCGATCTTGTGTGAAACAGAGATATTTCATCTTGTTGAATTGATTACCTAAAGTCTATTTTTTAATTTCGGAGACTAAATTGACACGTGCAAATGTCAAAACTGACTTAAATGCTATTGTAATTTATGTCAGTTTGCCATTTGCACTTGTCAATTTAGTCTCCGGGATTTCAAAACAGACCATAATTGTCTAATTTTAAGTTATTTGCGA
The DNA here is from genome assembly GCA_950371165.1 of Lacanobia oleracea. Classification (NCBI taxonomy): domain Eukaryota; kingdom Metazoa; phylum Arthropoda; class Insecta; order Lepidoptera; family Noctuidae; genus Lacanobia; species Lacanobia oleracea. Next base: position 17,330,641 of record OX493411.1, on the reverse strand, counting down.
TAAAACGTTTTTCAAACATACTCAAACTATGTTCTGATAAAACCATGTAATAAAAATTCGTTTTTATTAAATTTATAATTGTGAGTTTGAAAAAAGTATTAAAAATTTAAAACGTAATCAGTAAATATGGTACGACTTTGTTTTAAAATCATACGAAATTAAATTCTCAATAAACCTGAACACACTAATAAAACGCACGCTAATAAAGGCCCACGCCTGCCAACGAACATTCTATGCGTAAGTCGGCGAGAAGAACGTCGTAAGCGCCGCGGATGGCGCGTCACTTACGCGTTGCATTCATGAAGTCGGTATAATAAAATCACCGGTTGATTGTTTTAGTCACTGCTTTGTTATTATGAGTATTTATCACGAAATAAGTAAAGTTTACACGTATTTTAGTCGATGCTATTAAAGGGAGCTCGTGGCTAGATAATAACCGCCGCACGGGTCGATCTTTAAGGTTAAGCAACGCTTGCCAAGGTTGGTCTGTGGATGGGTGACCATCTTAACATAGCGAGTTTCCTCCGTGCCTCGGAAAGTACGTTAAGCCGTTGGTCCCGGCTGTCATTTGTAGATCTTTGGCAGTCGTTACGGATAGTCAGAAGCCAGTTAAACTCCAGTCTTGCCAAGAAGTACCGTGTTACCTAGTTAATTGGTTGTGGAGGTCTGGTAGGCAGCCGCTCCTCTTAAAATACTGGTATTCAGCTAAATCCGGCTTATTGGAAGCCGACCCCAATATAGTTGGGAAAATGGCAGTGGCTAGGCAGATGATGATAATAGTCGATGCTATTAAACTTTACAAGAATCAGAACACGGCTCTTAGGTACTAGTTTGCGGGTTTTAAAATTATTCAGACGGAACAAATTAATGCAGGTATTACTCGCGCACCGTATCGAAGATCTACTTACCTGCATTTAGGATGTCCCTCAGCACTGACGCTGCAGTTTCCTTGGAAGCAGTAGTTGTGACATATTGAACCGCGGCGTTCCTCCACATCCGGTATTAGACTCTTCAGCGCTTCACAGGAATGGCTCCCCAAGGTTTGTTCCTCAATTGTATAGTTGGCTGCTGTAAGTGAACAATACCAACAGTGTGTGCTAGACTGTGAGTAAACAGCTGGCGCAACATCGTGTTGTTGACGCTTTGGTATCTGCAGAATGACTTTTTGATTGTAGTTCCTCCAGTAAATTAAATCTTTTGATACGGTTAAAGCACTTGCGTCATATGATCCTATGAAATAAAATATTTTTCTGTTTTTTCCATTCAAGTCGGCACTTTCAATGGAATACTGATAAGGATATGTAGTTGTCTCCATCCAGTACATTTTCTCCGATTGTTGGTCAATAACCAAACTCGGTCGCCAGTAAACAAGAGCGTCAATTAAAACTTCTCTCTCGGAGCCATCAAACGCAGCCCTCTCTATCTTATACTCTGTGGTCCAGTAAACATACCTGTAATTTTAAAATAACTGTAAATATTGACAAAGTTCAACATGAGTCTTTAAACTACAGTTAATTGTTATATTAGCGACGTACCCTCCACAGCTGTCTACAGCTATAGCATGGCAGTAGTAATCCGACGTAACTATAACATTTCCGTCAACTGCTGTGTTAGACGATGCAGACTTTAATGACAACGAGTATATTGTATATTTTTCAGTCCAAAATAGTAATTGTGTGAGCGGGTCGTAGGCGAGACGAGGGTAAGTATTTGTTTGTCTCATTACTAAAGTTTGTATCTTTCTCGTTGTGAGGTCAAAGCTGTATATGGAGTACTTTGTGTTGTCATAGTCGGAAAACAGCACCCTGAAGTGAACTGGATCGTACGTGACAGCATATATAAAATGAGCCGACGGAATGTCTTCCATGTGCGATACTTTTCCGTTGTAATAGAATTCTAATCGTTTCCGTCCGCCCACGACGATGTCTGAAACATGAAAATAACATTTCTCTTATCCGTTTGCTAAACAGAGCTGCAGAGCTTCCCATTAGTCTTCACTATCACTTCATCTAGTCTAGTCTATACTAATATTATTAAGAGCAAAAATTTGAATTTTTCTGTGTGTGTGTGTGTATGTTTATAATTAATAAACTCAAAAACTACTGGACCGATTTGAAAAATTCTTTCACCAATGGATAGCTACATTATCAAGGAGTAACATAGGTTATATTTTATCCCCGCGTTCCCACGGGAACGGGAACTACGCGGGCGAAACCACGTGACGTCCGCTAGTCTAGTATAAAACAAAGTCACTTCCCGCTGTCTGTCTGTCCCTATGTAGGCTTAGATCTTTAAAACTACGAAACGGATTTTGATGCGGGTTTTTTTAATAGATAGAGTGGTTCTCGAGGTAGGTTTAAATATATTTATTATTAAGGTTTTGTGTGAATTGGCTGATATATGAAGATTATTACTGAAGAAGTCAGAAAAAAATGCTCTAAAAAATTCTTTACATCGCGTGCCCTGCGAAAACTGTTCATGATCGAACAAAACAATGTACTACAGGTATAGATAACACATCAATATCTACGAAAAAGTCCGTGATAGCACATGTCTATCTATTATACTTGACTTACAATAACCATTTTTATGAAATTCAAATTTGACATAAAATACTGTTTCATTTGCAGAGGTGTTTTCACTAATATAGTACAAATCCTTATCTCAATAAATATGTTATTCATCTTGAGTGTTTAATTTAGAGCAAAATTGCCCTTCACACCATTTAATTTGGATGAATATCTTAGGAGATATCTCAAAATTAAAGTAAGTCGCGCAAGCAAATAATTATAACGGAGGTAGAGATGTCCCGAACTGGTAGACACCTGAGAGCAGACGTCGTTGACGGTTGTCTATTGCACTTTTTATTTCAGTTGAACCACAATATTATTGATTCTGGTAATTAGATGTTCACTTTGTTAGTTTGGGCTAAATCAACATTTGCACCCGCGCGAAGCCGGGGCGGGTCGCTAGTCTTTCGTATAATACGCTGCTCATACGAATACTTTCGAAATTACCGACAGTCTCGAAAACTAAGTACTTAAAGTCTCTCTACTTCTATAAATTACTTCTTACACGGGCACCTAAATTTCGTAATTTACCCAAAGGGTCACCAACTTAGACTTATTACTAAGCCTCCGCTGTCCGTCCGACTGTCCGACCGTCGGTCTGTCTGTCAACGAGCTGTATCTCAAGAACCGTTATAGGGAAACAGTTGAAAATATCTTGAATGTGTACACCGTCCAAGTGTGAGTCAGACTCTCACATGACGGGTTCCGTACCACAAACAGAAAAAAACTCGTGTCTTGTATGCCTTTAATTCTTAATTAAATTTATTTTTATTATTTGTTGTTACAGCGGCAATTGTAAAATACACGCGCAGTGAAAGGACGTGATTGTTTCTGGGAGTGTTTTATTCTTTTCATGGGAGTACCTACTTCCGAATAGTTAGGTTAGGTTTACTTGCATTAATTTATATCAAAAAAAAATCGGTCCTAAGGTTTTTTTTAATTAAATAATAAGATCGATCCATCAGATTCCATCACACGGGATCTCGCTCGGCTCCGAAACCGGTTCTTTGGACAAATCCATCAATCAACGGCGCTGACTCCTCCCAGTTGTAAATGCTGTCTCGCAAGCGCACATTTAGATTATGTACTTATATGTGTTTCTCTCTAATGTGATCTGTCGCCATTTACTACTACTACCCTGCCTACCGTACCATACCTCTACCGGTGGAGACTAATCCAACTGATCAAAAACCATGAAAATCTGTCCAGCAGTTCTCGAGTTATAAGTGTTGTAACAAACCCGGCTTTGTTTTATATATAAACTAGTCGACCCGCGCAACTGCTTCTGCTCCGCTCCTATTGGTCTTAGCGTGATGATATACAGCCTATAGCCTTTCTTGATAAATGGGCTTTCTAACACTGAAAGAATTTTTCAAATCGGACCAGTAATTCCTGAGATTAGCGCGTTCAAGTAAACAAACTAACAAACTCTTCAGCTTTATATATTAGTATAGATAAATATAGATGTAAATCAATTTCGAATGTCATAAGTCATTAAATAAGTGATTGTTATAATAAAGTGAGTAGTTGCTTTAAATAACTACAGCATTAATCAGTAAAACGTGCCATTGGATGTCATTCTTCACCAATAAAAAAATATTTATTTCCAGAAACTCCACAGATAGGTTTAGATGAGCTTTCGCTTACAGGCTAGTGCTAGCCCAAGGTACATAATGCACTATGTGTTTATTCTGGGCAGCACATAGCCTAACTCCCACATGTGGATGGTCAATGTCCTTTTCAACTGTTTACCAATTACGGTTCTTGAGATACAGCCCGGTGACAGACAGACGGACGGATGGATGGACTGACGGACGGACGGACGGAAGGATGATCGGACGGACGGACGAACAGCGGAGGCTTATAGGTTTTCCTGTTATCTTTAAAACTTCAAAACTGTTTATCTTAAAATTATGAAAATATAAATGAAACCCTCACAGTAAGTCCTTTCATTTGATATAATTATATGTCACACGATACAGTTTGAAAACTTTTTTTAATTTTCTTGTTTGACCTCCAAATGAATACTAAACATACTCGTATATTTATTTACGTAACGCGTCCGTGTTTGGGTCACAGAAGACCACATGTGTAACAAAATTCAACAGAATCGGTTTCGTAGATCCGGGGAAAACTGGTTGTGAGAAACGGACGGACAGACAGACAGACAGACAGACACCCGAGTGATCCTACAAGGGTTCCACTTTTTACGTATGTTCGGAACCCTAAAAAGGCTTTGATCGCAAGCCTTTATGCCAGCCAGCCCTTTTTTATTGTTTCTTTGTACCTGGAGTAGTGCGATGAGCCGATTAATCGGAATAGTACTTTCAATTTTATTTTAAAGATTATGGTCTGTCTACTAACAAATAATTCTCAAACAAACATACAGTTTTTATCATTATACCTAATATTAGTTAATATTTTCTTTGGGTCTCTATGAGCCTTACTGACTTTGATTAAACCCCATCTGTATACTTAATTAATCTGAACATATTGGCCTTTTATGAACCATTTCAAAATGTGTAAATTCAACTTCATTTTCCGAAGATATGTTAGCAAGTGCAATTCGTTCAGTACCTAATTAATAGATAATCATTTTAATCGTGTGTCTGTTACCTTACAGCTGGTATCGATAAGTAACTCGTTATACGCATCACAATTCTTTATTTCCATTCTGTACCGATTGGAAATAAAGTATTTTTGCAACATTTATTTTTATGCCTAAAGATTACAGGAAAACCTATATGAAGTCTGTAGTGTTAAAATAACAAGCTAAAAAAATTAAATTGGTTCGGAACCAACTCGCACTTGGCCAGTTTTTTTCCAAATAAAAATAAAACAGAATATATTTTAAAATACCTACTTTTCTCTTGCCTGTCCAAATAATGTGATACTTTATTTTTCTCAAAAAAAGTTGGCAACCCTACACATGGCAGTGGTCATAATCATTACAATGATTGAATATCATTATTGTTATTATTTAAAGGTGCTTCCAATCTATCATTATTTAAATGTACAACTCAAAAGTAGTTCCAGGATGACTTTGATCGTTCCTCCTTGTGCTTTTTAAATTATATTACCTTTTATTATATAATTCATGCAATTGTTGATCAAAATATTAATTAACTTTTTTGTTAACTGTACTTTACCTCTTTCTCATGTGGTCACAAAGTACCACATGAGTTAAGTACTACTCAAAAACAATATAGGTGTAGTCCGAGACCGCGGTCCCGGTCCCAAACGCGCCTCGACCCGTTTCATGGCGCTATTTTTCTTCAAAATCATGATTTTTTAAGAAAAAATATGACGACGAGGTGCTATGCCACATAAATGAAGCAAAAAGAGGCTTGGACCTGTATGTATGTACATATGTCAAACTGTTCCATCATAACTTCTACATTGCTAATCATTACTGCACAAATGAGTTATGGCTTATGGAAGCGTGTAGCTCGTCCGCTGGCTATGCGACGTCACATTAAATTGAATATGGCGCCCTCCAGAAGACATAAAGCCATTTACTACTAATAAACACTCGAACTCTAATAAATAGTAGTTAATCTATATCTATACTAATATATAAAGCTGAAGAGTTTGTTTGTTTGCTTGAACGCGCTAATCTCAGGAACTGCTGGTCCGATATGAAAAATTATTTCAGTGTTAGATAGCCCATTAATCGAGGAAGGCTATATTTTATATATAATCACGCTAAGACCAATTGGAGCGGAGCAGTAATGAACATTGTGACGCAGACGAAGTTGCGCGGGTCAACTAGTGGTTTTATATAACTTTAGCACAGCAGATATACGTGTGTTCAGAGCACATCCTGACACGGTGCACACATCCTGACACCGTTAGGGTAGGTGGCATACGACCACCGGCTATCCTCTGAGCATCACTATGAATATTATGAAAATTTTTGTCTATGCTTCTTAGAGAAAAGCAGATATTAATAGCTCTTTAAACATAACAGGAAAACCAACAAGAAGTTTATTGTAATAACATGATGGGTAAGGAACCCCTTGCACGCCCGTCCGACTCGCAGTTGGCTGGTTTCATTCTTAATAATTTCCTTGTCTTTTTAGTTGAGTATGTAATATTGGTCCGTGAAGTCGCTGATGAAGGGTGACCTACCTCTATCCCTGAAGCGCAAACACATTGACACGTGCATTCCGCCCATCTTAACCTAATCATCATCATCATCTGCGGTCGGCTTCCAGTCAAGCCAGATTTAGCTGAATACCAGTATTTTACGAGGAGCGGCTGTCTACCAGACCTCCACAACCCATTAACTGGGTAACATGGTACTTCATGGCAAGACTGGAGTCAGATTTACTGGCTTCTGACTATCCGTAACAACTGCCAAAGATCTACAAATGACAACCGGGACCAACGGCTTAACGTGCTTTCCGCGGCACGCAGGAAACTCGGTATGTTAAGATGGTCACCCATCCACAGACCAACCTTGGCAAGCGTTGCTTAACCTTCAAGATCGACCCGTGCGGCTGTTATTATTTAGCCACGAGCTCCTCACCACATGCGATACTCCAATGACTCCACAAAAGCCTTAACAAAGTGGAAAATATGTCAATAAATTCATATTATTATGTTTGTAATTCAGTATTTTATTTGATATCCCTGTCATCATACGGATGTTTGTGAAATGTTATCCATCCATCTCGAGCCTCCTTTCAATGTTTTTCGATTATTCTCATAGTTTCGGATTTGGCCATGAAGGCACGCCTTAAAAAATCACCTGTATATGGGTAGAGGAAAATTAAACATACAAAACATATTATTAACATGGTGTCCCAAAGTGTCACGTTGCTGAGACATTTAGAGGTAATGTTGCCATGTGAGAACAAGGAAAATTATGAAAGTTAACTAATCCCGTGATTATGTGCACGTGTTCTGATTTTAACTTTCTTCCAAGTAATGATGAAAGCTATAATCTAATACATATATGAGCACATAATAATTATTAATGATAGCCATGATTGTCACATGGTGATTGTACCACAAATTATCTCGACAACACGTGCCCTTTCAGGGCACTGTGTACTAACGTTTTGTTTCTTGAAATGTCTCTACCCATACATACATACATGCATGTAAGATCGCCGTAACTTTGAGAAAAAAAAAACTGGTCGAATTTTCATCAGCGAGGCCTATATTCGTCAGAGATTTTTTCGGGAAAAGAAGTATCTTACTCTGCGATACAAAGCTCATCAATGTACTCGGATCAGTACGTCCTGCCTTTACAAACACAATAATGTAGAGCAACTTCCCAGAGCCCCCGACATTGTTTATCTTCTCAGTAGCAAGATGTGTCGGAGAGAATAGAGTTAGTATGTACTTACATAATTTGAACGTGCGTATTCCTGCAGGCTTGAGGCGACGACGTACAATTTACAGGTATCAGTGCTCGTTACAAAATATATATTTATGTGTAAGTATAAGTGATAATTATAAGTATATACTCACACTACAGTGTGATGAGGAGCTCGTGGCTAGATAATAACAGTCGGCCGGGTCGATCTTCAAGGTTAAGCAACGTTTGCCAAGGTTGGTCTATCTTAACATAACGAGTTTCCTCCGTGTTTCAGAAAGCACGTTAAGCCGTTGGTCCCGGCTGTCATTTGTAGATATTTAGCAGTCATTACGGATAGTCAGAAGCCAGTAAATCTGACTCCAGTCTTACCAGGAAGTACCGTGTTACCCAGTAAATGGGTTGTGGAGGTCTGGTAGGCAGTCGCTCCACGTAAAATACTGGTATTCATCTAAATCCGGCTTGACTAGAAGCCGACCCCAAAATAGTTGGGAAAAGGCTAGGCAGATGATGACTGACACTACAGTGTGATCTAAGCAGTAAGTAAGTAGTAGCTTATTCACTTATAAATAAGGATACTATTTCAGTTGCGATGGCTTTCATTAATAATTTTGTACTACGCTATGGTATTCCGAGAAATATTATACGAGTACCTATCAGATCGCGGTACTGACTTCGATTCGAAAGTAATGAATGAAGTTTGTAAAATACTAAAAATAACACAAAAAACATCAACCTACATCAACATCACCAACAATAGGAGGCTTAGAAAATACACCTAAAAATTTACTATCATTCCTTCGCATACAAACAGACAACCAACCCCAAAATTGGAGTTTATGGCTTCCATATTGGTGCTTTGCTTTTAATACGACTATACATACAGAAACTAAATACACTCCATACGAACTCGGATTACGAAAACAGTGCAATTTACCGAGTAATTTAACAACAGATATAGAACTGCTATATAACTTCTGACTTCAAAAATCACAGTATGAACAAACTGTAAGTAAATTCGAACCGCTAGATATATATAGGACTGTATGAATTAATAGAAGATTGGAATCCTAATTTAAAAATACTGTATAAAGGAAAAGAAGTAATAGTACATAAAAATAGAACAAGACCCTACATAAAATGATTCTCAATTTTTGATAAGCACCCGACTCACTGAGGCACCGCAGACAGTTCCGACTCATTGCGAACTCTGCGGCTTCCGGTTCCGAGTCACTGGAACCAACCTTCCACTGGCCTAGCAAGCATCTCAAGATAAATGGACGACTCATCCACAATCGACTTCCAGTGTCCGGAGGGGAGTGATATAGCGGCATCAAGGCCGCCACAAGAAAAACCAACGGAGCAAATCTACATCGCAGCAAAAAGAACCGCAACGCGATCTATCCAACTAGCAGGGAACTAAAATCCTGCATCGTGCAAGCAAAGTTTACCGTGCGATTTGAACATATATATAGCAACCCGAATATTAAGTATCGGGCACTAGCCCGCCAGGCATAACAGCCGCCTCGTCGGTGGATCGTGCCTTTTCAATGGGGGTATGCGGAACTGTACTCTCTGTACCGCTACCTCCAAAGCCCTAATCTCAGCAACTACTGGTTCGAATTGAACTTTTGTTTTAGTGTTGGATACTTTTTATCGAAGAACGCTATCCTAATAACTAACATTCTTCCGTTACCGACTGATTGAGTGACTGACCGACAACGCACAGCCGAAACTACTGCTCGTAGAAAGCTGAAGTTTGTCATGTAATTTCCTTGAGGAGTGTAGGGGAGCACTAAGAGAGGATTTCCCGCAATTCTTACGAGGATGGGAAAAAACGGGATATACTTGTACGAGATCGCGGGCAAAAGCTAGTAGGCTATATAACATCACGCTACGACCAATAGGAGCGGAGCAGTAAGGAAAAATGTGACGCAGACGAAGTTGCGCGGGTCAGCTAATACCCTATAAATTTTGATTCCCTGGAGAGTGTGAAACATACGTTTTTTACGTAGATAAGTCTACGTAAAAAACGTATGTTTCACACTCTGGGCTGTAGATGTGAGTAAGGCTGATCTTTTCACAACTTCAGGGACTGTAGATGTGAGTATATGGTTGTAATTTCAACTCGATATCTCCACGCGTTCCCGAGATAAAGGGTCTTGACAGACAGACAGACAGGCGGACGGACAACAAAGTGATCCTATTAGGGTTCCGTTTTTTCCTTTTTGAAGTACGGAACATAATAACACATAACAGACATACGACATTTCCAATAAGAGTGAAAGCATAAAGTAATCACATCGGTTGGTTCTGTCGAGTGCTACCTCTTTGTTTGCATATCACTGGAAGATAAGTTAGTCCATGGAACTTTAGAAGCCTCTGGCAGAAATAAAATTGTATTTTATATAAGAAATAATACTAGAAAAAAAAATAGTTTTACACGTGAGTTATGTGCCGATTGAAGTAAGACGGGATTATCGTATCTCTAGTTGACCTGCGCAACTTCGTCTGCTCCGCTCCTATTACTCTTAGCGTGATGATATGTAGCCAATAGTCTTTCTCGATTAATGGGCTATCTAACACTGAAAGAATTTTTCGTATCGGACCAGCAGTTCCTGAGATTAGCACGTTCAAGCAAACAAACAAACAAAATCTTCAGCTTTATATATTAGTATAGATATACACCTATAAAGGCCAGTCAAATTAACTCTTGAATCTTCTACTTATTTGATCTCTATCTCTTGTAATAATATCAAAAAAATTAAAAAAATACATAACCGGTCTTTATGAAAAAATTAAACCGCGGTTATTTCGAATAAAGATCAGGAAAATTACAAGTTATCTCTAATTTTCTTTTTGCACTAAATAAATAATAAGTTAAATTAATTTACTTTGTCAGAACTAAATATTTTCGCCCTGAGGAATATTTATAAAAAAGTAAATAGATGAAAAATTTATGTAACTATAATTAAGTCGGTCTATTAATTAAAATGATACACAATTTAATTCTTAAACATCTTTTTCAGAACTGCCATAACAAAAAAACTAAAATACATATTATGTAACTTGCGACAGTAGATAATGTTCAATTATGTTGGTCAGCGAATTAAAATTATCATTTTAATTTTATTAAGTGAATGAAGTAGATATTTATTAAGTATAAATTACATTCATTAATAAAATAGGGTCGTTGCTTGGATTATGTTTAATTTATTTACCTACTCGTAAAACTAGATCTCTTCCACAGGCGCTCCATATAAATATGCCAGTTAATATTATATCACATCGAATTATTATTGATATTAGATGTTTTTGTTCTAGAATACCTACCTATATTCTAACATGCCTATACTCCACAAGTTAACAGCTAAAAATCAGAGTTGAGAATTATTGCGTGGTAAGTTACTAGTCAGCCTAATTTTCAGCGTAGTTTGCCTGGAGTACAAGTGTTTTATTTGGATCCTGAAGAGTAGCACCGTGCGTGGTACCCCTCGGTGCTACGGTGCTATACAAGCGATCCGGCCGGACGGACTCCTAATTGATTTCATAATATTCCTTTATGAAGGTGTTAACATCTTCACGCTTGGTTAGCGTTTCTGTTAATTTAAAAACAAAAACCAAGAAATAAATAATTATTACAGGACTGCAGTACATACCCCAGGAGAAAGTGTGCGCCAACACTATGAACAGCGGTAATAACGACAGCACACGAGTTATATTCATCTTGTTCACCTGACTTTGCTTTTCCGGCAGATTGAAATGACACGATCACTTCTTGAGAAATCCGAAACTTTTTCGGGAACGTGATTTATATACAGAATTGCTAGCATGTTGATAACCTTAGAGGTCCGCTGATACGACATCCTGATAAGTAACTCTTAGTGTGTTTGCCAGCTCTGAAACTGTGACTATTAAGCTGCGTGCAGAATTACGCAACGTACATGAAATGATAGAACATGTCGTCCACAGTACCTAGTGGTGCAATGTATCATGTAATGTACATAATTTATAATAAATTCTCATAGTCTGGTCTCATTGCGCGCGTGTTTGTCAAGCCCGGTATACAATATAATTAATATAATTATGAAACACAACATGCGACGCAAATTAGCGTGCATTCGTAACGCGCTCGTCGGTATCCGCTGATTGTCGGTTTTATCGACATACACTGAGTGTGCGTAGTGTGATTTGGATGATCATTCGCGACAGTTCTGCGAGTCGCGAACAAGCAAGGAGAATTAAGTAATACTTAGCTGGCAATGACTACTGAAATGATTTCTCTTTTCATTTTGATTAGTTCTTCATCTTTTTTTAAGGATGGGAAATGCTTGCTGAAATGCTTCTTTCTCGTAACATTGCACGTTACCATTCACCAGTCAGTACGCAGCATTAGATTGAGAACCGGCCGCTACCTTATCGACTAAACTGTTTACTTATAAATAATTTTTTATCAAGTAAAAAACTTCGTGTCATTATTTTTAACTAAAACTCCAGATTGCATCATTTTACGGTTGAGAGGTGATAATCATATGAGATTGTTATAATAATGCCACACAGCTTCTGCGACTTGGTCCGCAAGGATTTCAACTTTTTAGGGTTCCGAACATCCTTAAAAACGGAACCCTTATAGGATCACTCAGGTGTCTGTCTGCCCGTCTGTCTATCTGTCTGTCCATCTGTCACAGTCAGTTTTCTCCGGATCTACTAAACCAATTCTGTTGAAATTAGGTATAATGAACTTCTGCGACCCAAACACGGACGCTTTACGTATTGCGTGACATTTCAAATAAAAGGGCTCACGGTGAAGGTTTTAATTATATGTTTTTTCGTAATTTTAAAATATAAATAATTTTAAAGTTATTCAAGAAATTAGACCAAAAATGACCAATTTCCCCCCTTATCTCTATATAGATAAGGGGATAGATAATAGTTCTATAGCTATAGATTACAGAAAAACCTTTATGAAGTCTGTAGTGTTAAAATAACTGGTTTCGGAACTCTTAGCACGCAAGTCCGACTCGCACTCGGCCAGTTCTTTTTTTAATTTGGCGGCCTGTACCTCAGGCTCGCCGCCGCCGGCTCTTTAGCGTACCAGCGGTCTTACTCGCCAATGGTCAACCCCCTTTAGTCGCATGCGTGTCGATCTTTCTCTTCTCATGCCTAAAACCGTAGGTAGGTAGGTACCGCTGTTGCCGTACATAATATATTTAAACTGACAAAACTTTCCGGTTATCAAAAGTCACTGACCTTTACAGCACAACATATTTGCAGAACATAGATAACTTGTTTTTTTGTAATATAATGGTACAGACACGTGATAATTATGTGACAGCTATGTGTAGTTAACGAGATCGCAGACAAGAATAAGCAACAAGTATGCATGTTACTGCATATTGATTGGAAAAACGGTAAAGATTTTTTTATATTGTGTTGGTGTAGTCCGTATATTTGTATGTGACAAATCATTGTTAAATTCAATTTGGTTATTCATATCTATCTGATTTCATATTGAAAGAAAAGAGATAAAATAAATTGCATATTTGTTTGTGTATGGTGGTGGTGTAGTAGAGCACAGCGGTGCAATCCAGCCGGTCGATTCTGTGAACATGTCGACGTGAAGGCTTGGGTTGTGGTGAAGGCACCGTGAAATGTGGTCGTGAAGTGGGCTGTCAATCTATGTAATCAAACAATCAATAGAATGACAGTTCACTTCGCGCTCACTCCACCTGAGTTTTCAGGGTGTCAGGTGTACAGAATCAACCGGCTGGTGTACCTATGTCTCGACGCAAAGTTATTGTAGATATATAGTTATCTATTTGGAAGTGTAAGATATTTATGCTGCTGACTGTACTAACAAGAGCTGGCTATCAAACGGCCAAGATAAGCTTCCACTGTTGCCGCCCGGATACTCGTTATTACATTATACAAACAATAATAATTGTCAAATGATCCACAATGATACACTGGATCCACCCTCTATTGTCATCTCTCTCCATCACTCAAACGTTTGCTGGAGGAAACTCAATGTTGAGTAAAGTTCGCTTTTGTACGCGAACTTTTCTTCACAGTTAATGATACCTATTATAAGTTGCTGTGGTGGACATTAAAGAATTAAGGTTACATCCAGGAACCTGTTCAGACTAGCACATCTACAAGACTGTGCGAGCAATCGTTTAAATATCTAAACTGATACAACCACAGCGATCATCGTCACGTATCCCCTTCCGCTACAAACTTGGATGCTCTTTACACTTCCACATACCACATTCAAGCACTGATTGTTACACGAACAGGTCACAGTTTAACCTCACCAACCTAATTCCATAAGCATTTAAGCAATTCGAGTACATTGATGTTTTGTGTCTGAGTAATTTAGTTTCGCTTATTAAACTATATCTTAAGTAATGTTACGATTCAAGGCCCTGCAACGCAAGGGGTATTTGAACGAACACGGGTAGGTTTTAGTCACTAAGAGTCTGACCACACACTCCCACTTCGACCTTTCGACCAAAGTGGTAGAAGTAGTTTGATGATATTCGTTATGAGTAAGGTCCTGTGAATAAATAAAATCAGTTCTTGAAAGTACGTCTAGTCTAAGGGTTAGAGCAAACCAGATCTTTCCTCATCTTGCCTGAAAATACACTCTAGCTCGCTCCTTTCTAGTTAAGGAAAAGGATAGAAAATAACTAATTAGTAGTTAAAGTACTACAACTACTTCAGAGCGTCATTCCTCGGACGGGCACCTACGGTAGAACTACTTCCAGCTACTATAAGGCAGGCTGTTTCGACAAACAAGCAATATTCACAGCTTGCAATGTTTATTGACTCTGACAATGTTATTGTAATTGGTGATAGAAGCTATTCAATTTACGCAACTGCTTACAGGTTAAACGTACTTGTTTGCACCTCATGCGGTTGTGTCCTCAACAACATATAAAACACGGACGCTTCTGCGACAGATAAGCTCGCTCATTTCTCAGAAGCATCCAACTTAATTTAGGTAAGTAATAATTCCACCTCCTATTATAGAAATGTACGTAATTTATCTAATCGCCTTACTTATCTAACTCTATCTACGATCATTCCTAGAATTAAATCTTTTTTGTCAAGTTGAATAGAAGTGTTCATCCACAAGAAAGTCAGAATTAAAGTTTGTACCTACATAATTGTCTTACATCAATATTTTCATCGTTTTATTGAGCACCAAGCTCCAGTGTCAAAACAGTAGACAGTACCTATTACTATTATTTACTACTTATATCTCCCTACAATGATCAAATATACTTGTAGGTACTATGTAACTTTGAATTCTCGTTTCTGAACTGATAAAATATAGGTAAATAATACAAAGTTTACGTGAGTGCAGCCTCGGGAATGGCTATAACTTCAATTAAAAAATTAAATAAAATTCTTATCGAATGACAAATGCAAATTCAAGAACAAAATATTTTTTTACAAGGGAACATATAGCTCGTCAGGAGCAAGTGCAAAGTAAGGTACGCGGTCACATTTATGTCTTGCTTGTCATTCGTCTCGAACTGGTAATACCTACTTCCGTCTTGTGTTCAATCATCGATGACACCTAGCCGCGGGCTAAGCCTAGTACAAAGTTACCAAACTGCTCAAGCACTTTGGAATTTGTCAAATTTAATTAATATACCTCTATTTGTAATTCAAGTTGCTGGGATGCTTAGTCCGCCAGCCACACATACAAACTCGTGTGTTCACAGTTTCTATACCTACATCACAAGAGATGAGTACGGTTGGTATGGTGATGTAGTACGGTGGTGGAGGTGGGGCTTGTTACTGTTTAATCATAAGTTTTTATGAATAACTAGCGACCCACCCAGGCTGCGCACGGGTGCAAATTATATACTAAAACTATCCTCGAGATCCACTCTATCTATTAAACCCGCATCATAGGGACAGACAGACAGCGGAAGCGACTTTGTTTTATATTATGTAGTGACAAAACCAAGCCCCATCTCCTTTGCAAGTTCTAAATATTCTGAATCGAAGTGAATCAAGACAGCTGTGCCTAGATAGATTTGGCGGAAGCCTTTACATTAAGAAGGACACCATAGGCTTATTTTATAGTTTAGGCTAATTACCTACCACAGTGTATGTGTGTTAACTACTTAATACGGTGTAGTTAACGTACGAACATCACGTACAACCACATCTTAGCGTTCAGCTAAGGAGTGAAATTCCCTGCCGGAAAACTGTCGGGAGCGTTGCTGAGGATTTTTGAAGGAAAAAGAGGAGTGTTAATCAGATGGCGGTTTATTGTAGAATGAATTTTAATACATAATACTTACATACTACACGACATACTGTTTGGTACGAAACAGCAGTTAAAGCGGCTACCGGCAACTCTGAGTTTGACTCTTATGAGTGAGCCTATTGAGCGGGTAGATGAGGCGCGGAACCTTGGATTATGTGTTGATGGTAGCCTTAAATTTGAGAAACACATTACTGATTCCATGCAAAACTGCTTCATTCGCCTGAAGTTACTGTACAAAATGAGGCCCTTCTTGTCCGAAAAGCTTCGTGAGCAGCTGGTCGAAACCCTAGTCTTGTCTAAGTTAAATTACGCTGATACTGTTTACGGCCCGCGCTTGCTGGCTCGTACCGAAAGGCTTATACAGAGAATCCAAAACGCTTGTGCTCGTTTCTGTTATTCGGTTCCCCCTAGAAGTCACGTCACCCCCTTTCTAAACACGCACGCTATCCTTAAAATGAAGTCAAGGCGCAAGTTACACCTGGCCTGTCTTCTTTTTGGTGTCATCAAATTTAAGAAGCCGAGGTATTTGTACGATAAACTTAGTTGGATGGCTTTACGAGAGTGCGCGGCCAGGCTTTGCGCGCAACAACTATCAACACAGTCGCATAGAACAGCAGCCTTCAGAGGCAGTTTCCGATACGCCGCATCTAAGGTGTGGAATAATATTCCACCACCATTGCGGGTTTTGGGAACCGTCAATTCGTTCAGAACGCGTTTACGGCAATATTTGATGGATGCACAACGGAAACAGGATATGATCAACCTAAATGTTTCCATTATATAAAAAAACACTGCTATCTAAAACATATTGTGCGAGTATGTTATGAGTTTGTGGGTAGTCTGCATTGCGCACGATAGGTATATTTATCCTCCTGTTGTACCTCTTCTGTTATGTCCTGCTGTGGTATCCACGTCGCCCATGTGCCGTCGCAGTTGTGAGACCTGTGGGAGTCAGGCTATCAGTCTCGTGCGTGTGTGCCTTACTCACCCAATGGTCCTGGTCTACTTGCAACTGTGACGTACAACCGACGCGTTAAGATCGCACAGCAAGCTTGTATTTAGCAGGTGACGATTTTCCGTTTGTATTAACAGGGTTTGGTAGGTATTGCAGAGATCCTCTTTGGGAGGTGCAAACTCAATGACATAAGCCTTGAAAGAATTAAGAATAAAGAAAGTTAGGTTTCGAATGTGATGTCATAAAGAAGTGTGAGGTTTTTGACACGTTGAAAACACGCAAAATATATAATTATTCTCTGAAATAATCTGATTTTAAATTATAGAAAAGTTCCTCTCGTATTAGCTACAAGCGAGTTGTCTACAAGTGGTGGAGGCGCCGGGTAATTTACGCGTGTGCACTGCGTAAAGTATAAAAGTGCATGAAGAAACTCCCAATTTTATAGATTCATCTCGAAAAGGACGAGATGCGAACGATTTTCAGGCGCTAGATGGATGGACGCCTGGAAATAAGAGCTAAGTGGTTTTTATATTTGAAAGAAAGATTGTATGTGTAAAAGATGTCTATGTTATATACCGGTATAGACCGAGTATGTTTTGAAGAGTTCGTAGCCGAATTCAGGCGAGTCGCTATCGAAAGCGAGTGGCGAGAAGCGATTATTCTTTAATTTTGGGCGCATTTCTGCAGCTATGCGACAAGATAAGGAAGGAATTTCCGTGTAAATGCATTTCGTGTAAACGACGACGGCCATTGGAATGCTCTATTTATGTCGAAAAGACAATTACTGAAGTGTCCGATGGATGCGGACAGCAGGAATATGTAAATGTCGATAATAATACACCATTATATTCTAGTTTGAAAATTGACGACCCACAAATCGAAAACAATGATGACCATGATGACCATGATGACGAAGTAAAGCAGAGCTGTGGAGAGAGCAGCCTATTCGAGGACGAGATGGAAGCGGACATGACGGATGAAGAGAAAGAGCCCGGTGTGTCCATTCCATTATTTATTCCAGATTCTATTCCGGAATGTCAAGCGACTTTGTCTGAACCTGTATGTGATCTCCATGACGAATCAGTCATCGGTAGTAGCATATTGGATCACATGTTGGATGATGCCCAAGATGAGGAGGCCACAACTCAGGAAGACGAACCGAAGGAGATGTTCCCTGGAGAGGCGCAACATCCTTTGTCCTCCAATGATCTTTCTAATAATAATATATCTGTTTCATTTGGTAGGAAAATTTTAAACACAAACACACAGACACAACTAACACAGGCTATTAGTAAGTACTTGAATGGGGCCTACAAAATTTATCCTCGTGCCCAAACTGAAAAGAAAACAAGGGTTGGAAGAAGAACAAATAAAAATTATAAACACATTTATATATATAAAAAAAAAATCGTACACATCAAAACATCTAAAACATTATACTGCTGGTTTGATAGTACGGCAACCTTTATTTTGTAAATGGAAATATTTTAGAAAGAAATATGAATCTATTATACGCAATTATAAGGTCAGGAAACGTTTTATTTTGAAGATTTTATAGTTGTTCTAAATTCCACTTTTTTATACTCGCTAGATTTATATAATGTTAGTTATTTTCAAGTTTTCTGCTAATTTCATAACATATGTTTTATTTATTTTAATGGCAGCGAAAGCCGAAGGATTGACTTGTATTATTTCAGTCATAGGATGACATGACAACATAAAAAACAATTTGTCATATTGTGTCAAACGAACCAAAAAGATTATGCTTGCATATAGAACCTGTAAAGGTTGAATTGAATGAGGTTCAAGGTTAATATTCATGTGAATAGGTTGAAACCATTTTATTATAAAGAATATTTATGGTAATAGAAAAAGTAGGATGTCAAAGCAGATAGATGTCAATTACAATTTTATGTAAACAAACATAATTTTCGTTGGTAGGTTGAATAAGTTATTGAATGAAGTCTTTTTTCCATGTACATTCGAAAAAGGACGTGTACGTGATCGACGACTTCGAGGGCGCTCCCAGATTTGTGAAGAGCGCGTTTAAATAATATTAGCTAGGGTGAACTCATTCCAGTGGTGTCAGAGGTAGAGTTTTCGCGATTAATTTTACGCCATTAAAAAAACTCCATGGGCGGTTAAACTAACTTTGCATACGAGGTATAACCTTCGAGAAGGGTGGCTAGTTGTCACCATTGGTTTAACTGATTATGGAGGCAATTGATTACAATTCTTATATATTAGAATCACTGGAGTAAGTTCAAAGTTAAAATTTAAAAACTTTAGCAGAGTAGGTTCATCCGACGAGCAACCACATAGATTAGTTAGGGTAAATCTAATCAATTCAATCCCTTCTGGATAGATGTGAATTGTCGCATCGATTTTGTTTAAGTCTGACGATGTGTTGCAGGTTTTTGTGGCGTTTTACTGCAGCAGGGTTTCAGCATAACTGCTTTAAGATATTGCGCAAATGGCGCGTAATAATATAAAGAATATTGCCCAGCGCAGGGTATGACTGAAACTGCTTCTATATGTCTAAGTGTCTACGAAGAGTCGCCACTTAGGCAGGGACTTCGGGTTAGGAGTAGGTAGGTGCTTGACTCTTCCAAGGCTGGGAATGTATGATTGCAAGAAAATCATTCTTACTATCCTCCATTCTTCGGGGGGTAGCTCTTGCAGAGATCCTCTTTGGGAGGTGCAACCTCAATGACATAAGCCTTGAAAGAATTAAGAATAAAGAAAGTTAGGTTTCGAATGTGATGTCATAAAGAAGTGTGAGGTTTTTTATAAAGAGATTCGATTGCTTGCCCTGACGTTGAAAACACGCAAAATATATAATTATTCTCTGAAATAATCTGATTTTAAATTATAGAAAAGTTCCTCTCGTATTAGCTACAAGCGAGTCTTCTACAGTATCTTAAGAAATGGGTAGTTTTACGAACTGGAAGGAAAAGACAAGTTTGGTAATACATATAAACTTTTAAGGTAAATACACATAGGTATATATAAAGGTAGTAAAATACACCTACCTTTCATCCATCTCCGCTGCACTTTTTATCAACAGTTCTCTTAACATCACTCTTAAATAATATGTTCAATTAGCTTTTTAGTCTTGAAATCAATTATTTTCAAAATACGGGAGACAATCGTGGTTATTTCGATTAATTTTAATGTTCGGTGGTATGTCTGTTGCGCTCGGCGGCCTGCATCGCTTAGTGAGACACCCTGCCCGGATATAAGTGTCACAGAAACAGGTTATTGTAGTGTGTGAAGCATAGTTAACCGAATAGTTTATTTTGTTTCCAACGGTGGAAAACTATTTAGGTATTTATTATAATTAATACACGTATACACACAAGCACTGTTATACAAATTCTTATAATATCTTCTTAACTTTGTTTTTATTTCTAGTATAATTGCTCAATATTCATTATATCTGTTTATTCTTTCATGTACGTTTTTTTTTATGATAGTTTTACATATAATTTGATATCATTTTGATTCAAATGAACCGCCACTCATCCTTAGGGTTCATCAGAAAACCAGCGTCAGACAGTCTCAGGCTGTCTGACATATCGCTGAAATGAACCTTTTTAGTGCAGCCGTGAGACCCACACTTAGTTTTTGGCTTCCCTACCATTATTTGTTATTTTTGAGAAATGAGTACATTAGAGGCACTTTAAAAGTGGCGCCAGTGACGGAAAAGTTAAAAGGGAATCGCTTGTCTTAGTATGGTCATGTGTGAAGAGGAGGGATGAAACGCATATAACTAGAAGAGTTATGGACATAAATGTGGATGGATGGAGAGGGAGAGGAAGGCCAAAAAAAAGATGCATGGATTATGTGAGGAGCGATATGAAAGAAAAGGAAGTTAGTGATAGAGTGACGACTGATAGAACAGAATGGAAGAATAAAACGTGATGCGCCGACCCCAAGTAACATGGGATAAGGGCAGGAAGATGATGTTATCGAAATATTCGTATTTAATTGTAAATTCTCTACTTCAGTGCCGAGCGTACTTTCCATCCATCTGCGGCCCAAGTGGAGACGCTAATAGATTTTTTAGAGAGGAAACCAAGATTGGCTGAAGGAAGGAAGGCGCCAAACAAGCAGCTAGTAAGGAGTGGGATCGTATCACCCTAACACAAAATAGTATGGGTGGAGGTACGGTGAAGACGGTAAAAAAATGGATTAAGGAGTTGGTCATTTCAGTTGACTTTTATACATAGTTTGCTTAGTTTATTTTATTGTGCATATGTTACGCACAATAAAATAAACTAAGCTTACACTGCATGATAGGCAGAGGCGCAAAAATAAACTTTTTGCGCCTCTGCCTATCATGCAGTGTGAAATAATTATTATTTCTGTATTTCCCATTATAGTATTGGTCTGACAAAAAAAGTGCTGTAAGAAAGAAAGCCGCTGCACTCGCCGATTTTAGAAGTACCACAGGCTTTGGAATGGCAGAAGTTGGCATGCCAGAGCTTTCAAATATAGAAGAGCGTATAGTAATGTTAATGGGTGGAGAAGGTTTTGCTACAGGTGACACACATTTACAGATACAGCCTTTTAATGTATGTTTTTTTTTACTCAGGTACTTAGTCATGTATACATACATTTTGTACTTACTCATGTATAGGTATATAATATATATAGTTGATTTTATAGGAACCTTCAAAAGAAAATAGTCCCTCGATACTAGCACCAGCGGAACAGTCCAGTAGTACCTGCACGAATATGCCAGTAAGTGATTTGAATATTAGTGTTATAAAAATATTCTTCTTCATTCCACTGTCAAGATCTGATCTCAATGAAAATGTCTTCGGGCTTACTTCACTGTGCTGCCTCACTGTGGCTAGGCAGAGGCCAGTGTTTTCAAGCCGGCTGGAGGCCACTGATTTGGCTTAATTACTGTCACTCTATAACAACAGCTGAGATCAAAGACATATATGTATGTACATACACTCCCGTGCATGAAGGGGCTTCAGAGTTTCAGACAATGTAGGTGATGATGGGCTGTCAAGTTTTTTTAAACTGGCATATTCAATTAAAATGAGTAATGCAACATAAGCGACTCTTATATTTTTTTAACCGACTTTAAAAAAAGGAGGAGGTTCTCAATTCGGTTGTATTTTTTTTTTTTTTTTTTTTATGTTTGTTACCTAATAACTCCGTCATTTATGAACCGATTTTAAAAATTTTTGTTTCATCTGGAAGGATATACTTCTCGATTGGTCCCATTTTCACCATGTCAGAATCTGATGATGGGATCCCACGAAAATCGAGGGCAACCCTCAAATTTTATAGGCACATACAATGTTTTTCATGAACTTTCTAACGCAATTCAGATATTTGTGCCTGGTAATCATCATTTCATGTTGCTGTGCTGATGATGAAAGGTATAAATTAGAATCTGATGATGGGATCCCATGAAAAATGTTTGTTCAGCGATACTTTAGCCAATTGATAGCCGATTTGGATGATTCTTTTTTTGTTTGAAAGAGTATTTTCCTGGACTGGTCCCGTTTCAATTTGGTGAAGATCTGACGAAGAACTTCGGAGGTAGGCAACGGAACTCTTCAATAAATGATAGCAAAGGGATCGGGATTGCTGAAATCGCATGTTTTTTTAGTATTTACACCAGTTCTTAACATAACATTGCGCCGGTACGCTGTTAATGGGTACGCAGGTACCTAGGTACCACTAAAAAGTGAAAAATAAAAAACTTTTTACAAGAAATAGAACCGACTTCCAAAAACAAAACACTACAAGGTACAAAATAACTTCAGTGGAAAGAAAAGATTTTTAATTTCGGAAGTCGGTGTCAAAAAACGAAAAAATTTACCAAAAACACCGACTTCAGAAATTAAAGTTCTTTTCTTTCTACTGAAGTTATTTTGTACCTTGTAGTGTTTTGTTTTTGGAAGTCGGTTGTATTTTTTGTAAAAAGTTTTTTTTATTACTAGGTTTTGTTTTGTTTTGTTATATTTTTTACATTAAAATTTTTCTATTTCTGGATATTGATTAATGTCTATTTGCGGTACCAGGCACATCAGCGCTTGTTGATCCAGTTGTTGAATGAAATATTCAATATTTTCCTTTTTTAACATAATTGTTAATGTAATGAGTATTAATAGTTATACTTATTTAACCGAACACAGCTGACATGGACTACAGTTTGGGTCATAGAGCCCAATCAGAATTAATGGTGTGTTTTTATCATTATTATTCATTAGAATTCTTATTTTTACAAGTATGACCTTTAAAAACAACATAAAAAAAAACATTTAAAAATATTTTCTAGAACAATCTTCTGGGCCCAGAAACGGAAGTTGTCACCACCACCAGTCCCACCAGGCCTAATGAAAGTTTTACAATAATTGTAAGAAATTTCTCAATTTATTTCTTTGGCTTTTCTTTTGTATTTTAAACATTTAATGTTGTTGTTATTGACCAGAACATCACAAATCAACATCTGACGGAATGGACGGCTATTCGGAACCAGCAGCAGCAGTCTGAGCCTGCTAGGAGCACCACCGAGCAGCACTTGCCTCCTACTACAAGACCTTCATTATCTGGGCTTGCAGGTGTTGTTGTACTTTGCTACTATATCAACCTAGAGTAATATTTACAAACGCAACATACAATGGAAACAAGTAGAGGTTCGACTGATGTAAAGCTGCTGCAAGAGTTTGCTAATTAGCAGGGTGCACCATGTGCAGGCTGCTTTCTTTTGTGTACCTTATTACCCGACTGCGAAAGAAGAAGGGTTATGTTTATCGAGTGTATGTATGTTTTGTTCTTTGGCACACCCTAGAGCCTAAACGGCTTGTCGTATTTTTATGTGGTCTTGAGAGTGACAGTGGGTACATCAAAATAAACAAAATACAAAATGTCCGATTTTTGGCGCCATATTGCCTTCAAAACATTTTTAATTTTCAAAACCTATTGAGTGGGTTATCAAGATAAATGGCTCAAGGAGACTATTTCAAAAATGTAACTCACTAAAATGTAGGAAATTAAAAAATTAAACAAGTCGCATTTCAAGCAGTCTGGTGCAGTTCAATCATTGATCTGATGCCACCTATTACATCATACTGCTTGAAAAGCGTGAAATTTTGGGAGTTCTATGGTCTTTTAAATCAGACAAACAGCTCGATTGAACGTACTTTAATAACTGACTATATGGAATATATATTACAATGCGCATTGGAGTAAACTGCTTAATTAGCTTAAAATTATACTTATATTGTAAAGGAGCGTACTTACTACGTTATGCACTGTTAGGGAGCATACATACACTTCACCTCTATGGGCGAGGGAAATAAACAAAAAAAACGAATAAATGAGTTTTTTTTGTTTATTTAATTCAATATAATTCATTTCGACTGAGTCGCACGGTTTCCTTAATATATCCACAACCCTTGGTTGGCCAGATCAATAGTCAGGAGATTTATTAAGATCCGCCTTCTCTACGTCATCCTTATTATTACTTAATTCATCATCAACCTTTCGCTTTTGTGCCCTAGTCATCACAGCAACCACTTGCGCTTGCATATTCTTTAGTTCGTCCGATGTTATACATATTCTAGACAATGCATCTGCTACAACATTTTCTTTTCCGCGTACATAAATAATTTTAAATTTATATTCTTCTTTTAAATTTATGTCAAACGGAATTTAAGAAGTCTACTTGAAGGATCTCTCATGCCAAAAAGATAAACTAAAGGTTTGTAATCTGTCATTATTGTGAATTCTCTACCATATAAATACGGTCTAAAATATTTTACTGACCAATCTATTGCCAGAAGCTCTTTCTGTATTGTAGGGTAATTCTTTTCCGCTTTATTCAAAGGTCTACTTGCGTACGCTATTGGTCTGAGATCTTTATTGCACAGCACGGCACCAACTGCAGTGTCTGAAGCATCTGTTTGTGAATTCGTTGTTTTCTGTAAAATCTGGATATTGTAGACGAAATTAATGCGTTTTTTAGATACCCAAAGGCATGTTTACATTCATCAGTCCAAATAAAAGGTTTACTAGATATTTTATTTAATGGCAAAGCTATGTCTGAAAAACCTTTTATAAATTTACGGTAATAGCTACAAAAGGCTACGAAACGCTTAACTTCATCTGCTGTTTTTTTTTTATAGTGCCTTTAACTCTTAAAAGTTACTTTCATTTATTATTAGAAGGGAACATAATCTAAATAAATTAACAAATACTTAATTATCATACACTAATTAACACGAAATTATGTACAAACGCGTATAAAAACAAAATTAATCATTGGGCATCAAAAAAATAATCCACATCGCTGTCAATGGCAAAAGTTCCCAGAATACTGGCAGCATTGCCGCGTTGAATCGCAATGCTGATTCTTTGGCCGAAAAACAGCCCAGCCCTCTGGTCACGTGAACAGTCGACAAGTTGTTTGCTAATGTCCCGAAAGACTCGATGCGCACTCGGACCCCATGGGCCTAGTGTTTCAACGCCAAACGGCTCAAATATGTAACTTCCAATTAAGTTGTTATATTTGCGCCGTTTGAGGTTTTCTGCACCTGCAGCAGCCGCCCCAGCACAGCCCGCCGTGCTAAGAAGATGGGATGGCGCAAGGGTGTCGACACATGTTGCATCCCACACCAAAGGCCTACCCACCTTCCAAGGCATTATGGTCATCCCATCTGGCCTTTTTCCATCGTCGCGTGCCAAGCCGTTGGGTTCTAAAACAGCTGGCACCCCGGCGGTGACAAGGGCCCGACGGATAATGTCATTAATGCTGGCGTGCCGTGCTAACCGACCAGCGCTCCTACTGCAGGACAGGCCATGGTGTCCGAGGCGGTCGACTGCTTCACCGCATTGACACCGATGTGGAGCTCCGCTAGGAGCACCCAAACGCAGACACGTAGCGATCCGGAAAGTACTGTCACTCAGCAAAGTACCTATGTTGGGTGACGGTAGTGCCTGTAGCCAAAGACCCGACTCCCATTCACCCACAGCCTGCAGGCGGGCACGCTCCGCAGTATTGGTGGTCTTATTTATGAGGTTATTCCGTACCAATCTGCAGAGCGGCTCGTCCCATTGTCTTTGGGAGAACGGGTTATCGGGCAATGCCGTATTCGGGCAAGCCACTTTCCAGGCGTTCAATGCATCGGTCAAACAAGGCACTTCACAGTTAACCAATGATGGAGTTAATATCCTTTTGGTTAACTTTTCAGTGCTGTTGACCGATGACAGGAACGCCGGTAGGCTTACAATAGAAATTTTGCGGATGCCGAGCCCACCAAAGCGAATGGGTAGTGTGGCTTGCAGCCACGCTCGGTCATCTAGAGCCACATTTAAGATAGATGTCAGTGTGTCTTGAATGATTTGATTGATTTTGTCCAAAAGATGTGATTGCTTCCATAAAGGTGAAGAGCGGAGAAAATACATAAAATTTGGCCCAAAACAACAATATCTAATGAGGGTGAAAGCCGAATGTAAATTAATTTTGCTAAGTCTTTCCGAAATATCGTTAAAAAGATTAATTTTGTCGTCAATGAATGAAGAAAAACTGTCTTCCAATATAGGTGAACCTAGGAGGTGAAGTGAACTCTTGTTTAAAATTTTGATATCTGGGGCTATTGAGTTGAATTTCTGTAGAGTCATTTGTCTGTCGGTATTGTCATTAAGAAAAATTTCACATTTGGAGTGGTTGAGGTCAAGGCCGATGGATTGGAACTGTTTCTTCAGGAATTGGAAATCTTTCAAAACTGTGTCCACGTCACCCCCTAAAGCTCCATCATCTAAATACCAGACGTTAAATTTTGAATTTAGTTTTTGGATGATGGGATGAATAGCCAAGCTGAAAATGACTGGCCCGAGAGGGTCACCTTGTTGGCAGCCAACTGCAGATTCCAAAACATTGTCCTTGTATAATAATTTTGAAGGGTACCTGTAGCATTGCCACAAAAAGCCGTAAATTTCCGGTAATTCTTTTTTAGCTTCCGCCAACAAAGTATCCCTGTTAATGGAATTAAAGGCGTTTTTAACGTCAACTTTGAGGATGACCTCACTCTTATCTGAATTTAAAAACGTTGAAAAGGCATGTACGGCAGCCTCGCAGCCCCCTCTAGATCCAAAGCCAAGCTGTAGGGGCTGAAATTTCTGTATTAGTGATTCACTATATAATTTACAGCAAATTTTGGCTGCCATACGCCTGTAGGTGCATCCGACGGCAATGGGACGAATGCCGCCGTCCTTTTTGCGCAGGGCACATAGGTTAGCCCCGTACAAGATATTGACGACAGCAACGTTCACACCGCCGGACAGCATCAAAGTGACGAGAGCCGACAGCTCCTTCAAAAGCGACTCACCAGCTTCCCCGGCGCCTGGACTTAAGAGGTCCTTTAAATGCTGAGGAGTAAGGCCGTCGAAGCCGCCGGCGGAACCACTTCTGAAGGAGCTCATGGCTGCCATCAATTGGGGAGCTGAAATTTGGAAGAAAGAAGAATCCGGATTGGGGGTATCGGGGGGATCAGGGAAGGTGAGGTCATCCGCAGGCGCTGGGTGTTTACTCTCCAAAACTGAAATAGTATCTGGAGAGTAAGGCGCCACCACATCACTACTAAACAACAGCCTGGCCGCTCCCCTAATGTCACCTTCACTTAATTTTGATTCCACAAGTGAACACACATCTTTCTGGGGAACAATGTTGAAAGCTGGTAATTTTGAATCTAAAACGAAGGCCGAACTGTTACAATTGTCTTTAATTTGGGACGTTAATGTTTTTTTTGAAGCCAAATTTTTTTGGACATGCAGAATCCTATAAGGGAAGGTGAGTAGTTCCTCCCAGGCACTTAGTGTGTTTTCCTGGGTCGCAAGACGTACGCATCGCGCTAAACTCAGTGCAACAGACCGTCTTGCACCCCGAGGAACTCTCTTCACTAAAGGTGTTGAATTTTTAAATTTAGATAGAATTGTCCGAAGTGGTTCTAAATCTGTAGTTATTTGGGAATTGGCTGGGCTTTGGGGGCACAAAGGTACACTACGTGGCTTGTGAACTTTGCCATAGTGGATCCTTAAACCCCGTTCGCCTTTAAAAAAACGTGCTTGAGAGCAATGGGGGCATCTCACCAGCTGGGTTTCAAGCGATGTAGCAGGTTGACTGCTACAGGTTCCGACATCGCTACAGCCGGCATTAAACATAAAAATTTGATTAAACTTACCAAATAAACAAAGACATCATGAAATAAAGTATTACAAAAACAACACAACACAAGAAATAACTAAAACTACACTTATAATAACAAATAGCACTTTTTCACAATAAAATATAAGATGACACTGCCAAAAATTGACGGCTTTGACGCAGTCGCCCTCGGAGCCTGGGGCGCTGCGCGCATGCAGAACAGCCAAAGAGTATGTAAAATGCTGGGAAGTCTTTCTAGCCGGTGTTATGGTTGGGCTGCAGACGTCGCTCCGCCAGTCGGACGATCTAAGGGCCACCTTAGATGGACAATATAAGTTGACGTCCAATAACAACGGGGTGTATCTGCTTTCATCTGATCTTTTGCACCATTTTTTTCTCATCCATATTTTATAGAAGATCTTCTAATATATAAAAATCTCGTGTCACAGTTTTTGTTATCAAACTCCTTCGAAACGGCTTTCACCGATTTTGTTATGATTTATATATCGTTAATATAATTCGTTGAATTTGAGAATTTAAGATGGCATCTTTTTCATCTGCTGTTTTGGGTATAGGATCATTTTTCAGTACGTTTGTTTTTTCGGGATCTGGTAAAACACCTTTGTCTGAAACAACATGACCTAGATAAAGAATTTCTTTCCTTAGAAATTCGCATTTCTGAGGATTTAATTTAAAATTGACTTTTCTTAACTTTTCCATTATATTTATTAAGTTTTGATTGTGAATTTGTACATTTCTACCGAATATAATGAGATCATCCTGATATATCAGGATGATCTAAGCATTTTTCGTAAGTCAAACCAGACATTGCTACTGACATCATACGACTAAATGCGCTCGGACTTATTTTGAGACCCATAGGCAAACGTTTCATTTGATACTGACCTGTATTAGTAGTAAAAGCAGTTAATTTACGACTATTAGGCTCTAGGGTCAATTGATAAAACCCTAAAAATTGATGAACCTTTCTGAAGGTCAAGATGAGTGAAATATACAGCTGTTTGGTAAGGGGAACTATCATCACAAACCGTCTCATTTAATTTTCTGTAGTCTACTACTAATCGCCATTTCTTATCAGTTCCTTCTCTACTCTTTTTGAGTACTAATAATATTGGACTTGACCATTCACTGTTGGATTCTTCTATTATATCATCTTCATCATTCATCATTTTATTAATCTGTTTTGCTATTTCTGGTTTTAACGATTGCGGTAACCTATATGGCTTAACATATACAGGAGTTGAATTTTGTTTTACGATAATGGATTGCTCATAAATATTTGTAGTAGTTAATTTATCTCCTTGCCAAGGTTGGTCTGTGGATGGGTGACCATCTTAGCATAACGAGTTTCCACCGTACCTCGGAAAGCACGTTAAGCCGTTGGTCTCGGCTGTCCTTTGTAGATCTTTGGCAGTCGTTGCGGGTTGTCAGAAGCCAGTAAATCTGACTCCAGTCTTGCCAAGAAGTACCGTGTTACCCAGTTTATGGGTTGTGGAGGTCTGGTAGGCAGCCGCTCCACGTAGAACACTGGTATTTAGCTGAATCTGGTTTAACTGGAAGCCGACCACAATATAGTTGGGAAAAGGCTAGGCAGATGAGTTAATTTATCTCCAGCTATGTAAAAAATATCAGAATATTTTGCGCAAATCGCTTCAATAGACCTTCTCTCTTCGTCATTTAAATAATCTAATTTGACCTGTGATAATAGTTTTTGAACTCTTGTTAACGTCGATATTATTGTTACTAAATTGACAAATATTATAATCACTCAAAGATTGCGTACTAGGAATAAAACTTGGTAAGTTTATATCATTAATGTTATGAATCTTTATAGGGATCCTGTTGTTTTTTACCGTGGCTATCGTATTCTCCAGATATGCAACCTTCGCTAACTCACGTCCACAGACAGTAACATCATCATTCACATTTTTATCTACGTGTATAAAATGAATCGACTCAGAACGAGCTGGTACAATCAGATTATTACTTCTCCTAATACGTTCATCTACGAAATTTAAATAATATTCTTTCCCATGATAACACAGTGTTAAAGTATTAGTACTTAAGTTAATATTTGCTTGATACTTATTCAGAAAATCTAACCCTATAATTCAGTCTGCTTTTAATGGCGACTCAAAAATTATAAATGAATGCTGAAATATTTCACTGTTATACTCTAAACTTAAATCCACTAAACCTCGAGAATACTTTTGTCCACCGATTCCATTTATCAAAGTTTCATCTTTTCTAACGATAACGTTTCTTGGTAACGCTTCACTTTTAATAATTGACAAGGAAGCGCCTGTATCAACAAGCCAGGGCCCCAAGTCTGCTATTACAATAGTCTCAGAATGGTCGATCACTGATCTCATAATTGTTGATTTTGACAAGTTTGGTAATCTACTAACATAATAGTATCACTATGACTTTCCAATGATCAATCACTGGCAGTCCACTGAACGAAATGGCATAAAATGGTAATCTCGTACATAATGACAGACGTATGCGGTAATCTGCTAAAATTTTGACAGTTCCATCGATCAGTGACCTACCATTAGATCGTAATTGTGCAGTCATTGCTTTTCCAGTCACTGTGCCATTCTACCGGCGTTTTATATCCAATATTTTTTGGACAAACTTCGCCCTTCATTGGTGCGGCTGCAGTAGCCAAGCGCCAGGTGTCTGTGGTTTTCGAGAAACCGTAACTCCATAAAAACTTGTGCCTGGCGTTACAGAGCTGGATTTCGCCATAAATTAGAGCATTTAGGAAGGTTTCACGAGCCCAATTTTGACCCACTGACCAAATCAGATAATATTTGCCCATATTTTAGGTTATTATTTTTAAATAGCTTTAGCTCGCGACTTTGTACGCGCATATTCATATACCCGTATAGCCTAACAATATAAAAAGAATTTTTCAAATCTTGACTGATTCCAGAGATTAGCTCGTTCAAACAAAAATAGATAAAGAAAAATGCATATTTTTGTGGCTATGTTTCTTACACTAAATATTATCAAACATTCGTCGTTATAGAGAACTGAGACTATATACTCTGGAATGCACTTGCAGCTATGCTGCAGTGCTTAACGATGATTTTTTTATAAAAGTGCTCAGGCTTTCAGTTTCTTTAAGCTGAAGTTTTCAGAAAACTATATTTTTTAGACAAAGGCCATGTGCATCACTCCTGGCTTGCTTTTGTTTATATTGTATTTAATAGGGTGCTAACTTATATCAGGTACAGTAATCAGAAATTGTATTATATTAAAATAAAAATAAAACATAGTAAGTAAATCGTTTTAATCATCTTCTTCATTAGGATTATCATAATATGTGTGTAGGTAGGTTCTTCTAAATGAGGAATGTCTTGACTGTTCTTCTCATTGACAGCTGATGAAGATGCCCCAGATGGTGAGGGGCCTGAATGGAAATACCGGGATGCTCTATTTGCTCGCACCCATCAAAAGAAGCACACTTGAAACACCCACCTGAAAATAATTTATCCACATTACATGGTGCCATTACACAGAGACATTGTGTATGTGTGTGCCCATTTTGAAAATGACTGAATTAATGAAATCCTGCAAATGAGAAATGTTGAAGTTAAGAGCTTGACTAATATTAAATACTAGTTGGCCTGCGCAACTTCGATTGCCTCACAATTTTCGTTACTGCCCCGCTCCTGTTGGTCTTAGCGTGATAATATATAGCCTACAGCCTACCTCAATAAATGGGCTATCTAACATTGAAAGAATTTTTCAAATCAGACCAGTAGTTCCTGAGATTAGCTTGTTCAAGTAAACAAACAAACTCTTCAGCTTTATATATTAGTATAAATAGATAATGAAAATAACACTCTCTATGCCCTCGTTAACAAAACTAAACTAAATAATGTTTTTCATAGCCCGTGAATAAAACTAGTAAACTAACCGAGCACGGCAGAATCCATTATATTACACTCTTGCACTGTACCAGTTCTGTACTCTACAAGTTGATGAGGACAAACTTTTTTCAGAAGACAACATCCACATTGAATAACACTCATCGGTGTCCTAGTGTCTGTTCATTTCCATCTGGTCTACTTTCATCAAGAGCAAGGTTTGAAGATGAAGTCATTTTCATTTACCTGAAACAAACATTTATCATTAAACTATTAGGTCTAGCACTAGCATTTAGAAATAAACATCTGAGTGACTAATTTTGGTAAACATAAGTGACCATATTACATTTCCATTGAAGGGATGCTGGCCTCCCCTCTGAGAGAGAGAATAGGTTGTAATTGACCATACAGATTTAGTCTGGATTGGTGATGTTTTGAATTTGAATTTGTTGCACATTCTGGTATTATTTTTAAAAATAAAACCATTAAAAGAAAACTAAACAGAACCTATTACATTTAGTTTGTTTACATTAAATATTACGTAGGTACAAAAATGTTAAATGTTTACGATAAGAAATATCAGATACTAACCCACCCATTCCTGTACAATAGAAAGAATGATTCATTTTCCAATATTCACCTTCCTATTGTATTGCAGCGGTCCGTTGCTATTCCGCAATTGATGCACAGTCTCATGATGTCGTTATTGAGATTAAAAAAAAGCAATAAACAATCTATTAATTATTTGATTTTTTTAAATGACGCTCACGTTAAAATTCAACCTCTGCAAAACACCGGTCGCTTCAAAACAAATAAATTAAAAACAGACGTCGACGTCAGTAAAGTTAACAGTACCTAATGTCACTAATGTCACATTTGACTTTGACAGCAAAACGGATAAAATATAAATGAGTTTCATCACGTATTTGCTATTTACGAACTTCTTACTACTTCAGATTTCATAGAACACTAATAAATAATATGTAAAATTATATCCAAAAGCAATCTAGCATAAATTAATGTTCAAATTTAATAGAAGTTTTTCGAAAATCATTTCTCCAAACGGGTTTAATAATAATGGCAATACGACACTGTCATTCCACTACAATTTCATTACGAGACCACTGACTTGCCACTGACCGATTGGTGAACGACCATTATGAATTTAGCAGATTACGAACTTTTAGCAAAATGACAATGGCATCGTGTTGGAATGACGAATTTATAAAAATTAGCAGACTAGGGGCCCAGAAGTATTTAATGTTATTACGTAAAAAACTAAATACATTTGCATTACCTAAATTTGATAAAACGCAATGTTTAAGAACGAAAAAACTGGTTTTCTGATTCCTTTTTATCTTTATTGTCACTTATGATTGGCTTATTGTCTTCGTTCTGATCCGCTAAACATACATTTCGGTTATTATTTCTAAAATATCTTGAACTCCTAGAACTTCTTTGACCCCTATTATAATTTGATGATACACGATAGTTATTCCTATTTCCGTTGTTTCAGAGGGTATCACGGATATAGGTATACCTATATCCGTGATACCCTCTGAAATTTCCACGCCATGTATTTCTTTGATTATAATAATTACCATATTGACCACGACTATAACTGTTATTATATTGACCACGATTAGTATTGATTTGACGGTGAATTGTCTTGTCGTCTTGAATTATTAAAACCTCGTCCATATCTAAATGCATGTAAGACATTACCTGGCGATGACTGGCCTGCTGTATCTTCATCTTTGGTAGCTTGGACTGCATCCTTCAGGCTGCTGTAGGTCCTAGCGGAGATGATCGTACCCAATTTTGAACTGCATAGTCCGTCTGAAAACCGTTTTATGGCCAGCTTTTAATTCAATGGTTTTAAAACTTCAAATGCGTTAGAATTACCATTTGACTGACATAAAGTTAGTTCAGTAAACAGCTTTTTAACTTCTGTGCCATACTCGTCGATACTATTTAAACCCTGTTGTATATTTAACAAACGTGCCAGTATGGCCGTAAAGGATTTTTGGGTCAATAGATGGCATCTCATAACTTTGATTAGGTCTTGAATGGTCTTATAATTTCCCTGTGATGCGTAACTTGGCATTTTCGGACAATCTGCTTTTAATGACAAATGTAATAAGTAGTGTCTAACCTTTCTCGTCCAGCATATCTCCATACATCTCGATCGAATCTATCAAGCGTTTAGTTGTCCCCTCACTACTTAACTGTCCATTGCTGGAAGCAAACTACACGCCACTTTAAGGTCAAACTCCATTTTTTCAGAAATTATTTCTGGGAAAGTACACAAACTATTTATTTCCTCAAAACTTGTCCTAATCTTCTGAAAAATATCCAATGTCGTTGCAACTAATTTCGCATCCTTGCTTTTTTCTAAAACTAATAGTATTTGTTCACATTCACTAAAAATATTTTTTGCCTCACCTAACTTCGTCTCAATAACTTGACCTTTATACCTAGTCTGTCCCTTCTTAATTAAGTATTTTCTAATATCTACCAGGTCATTATATTTTTCTAATAAAATATTAATTATTATAAAATATTACTTAATATAAGGCCATATTTCCTAATGGAAAAAACAAAAGTACATGTTAACATAATTATTGCGAAACGGCACACAAGAATTTCACACGTGGCAGTTTTAGCCGCGAGGTATCATATT
The DNA here is from genome assembly GCA_950371165.1 of Lacanobia oleracea. Lineage (NCBI taxonomy): Eukaryota > Metazoa > Arthropoda > Insecta > Lepidoptera > Noctuidae > Lacanobia > Lacanobia oleracea. The sequence continues at coordinate 17,295,748 of OX493411.1, read as the reverse complement.
CACTCAGTCTTCGTGCACTATTTTATGTCGTTTAAGTTTTTGTGTTATAAAACAAATGGGTATGAAAATCACTGAGTTATTTGTAGTATTAACTTGACTTCGATGTTTAACTAATCAGTTAACAGGTGTACCTTCCACTCGTCCACGTAGGGATGACCTTATGCGTTGAATTGCGTTGAATCCGATTTCTTCTTGTATCCATTGACGATGGCAGCTTCGGTAGTACTTCAGGAAAAAGTATATTACCAGGAAAGATATGATAGCAGAAGAGTGATCGTGCTCAGCCGCTCCATGTGTCCTCCGATGTCCTTCAGTAGGGCGTCATTGTTTCCACCAGCCGCATTTTGATTTAAGAACACCTCGGCCTTTTCTATTTTGGAGTTACACATTTTGAAATTCACGCAACTAAACCTTGCTGGCTCTGCCCCTTGGCAGACCTTATGGCAGGGTCGCCATGAAATTGGAGGTTCTATGGTCTTTTAAATCAGACAAACAGCCCGATTGAACGTACTTTAATTATGGAATATATATTACAATGCGCATTGGAGTAAACTGCTTACTTAGCTTAAAATTATACTTATATTCTAAAAGAGCGAACTTACTACGTTATGCACTGTTAGGGAGCATACATACACTTCAAGCGACTTGTTTAGAACTTTTTAGTTGTTTTCAGCGGTCGGGTTTTTTGACAGTCATTTTTTTTTATTCAGTGCAAGTACTACATCAGTTGCGGTGTTTTTAAGTAAATGTGGGTTTGCCGTTCTTGTTTGTTAAGTGGCCACGTGTAGGTTTGGTTGGTGACGCCTAAGATAACGGTAAACCATTTACTTGCTGAAACTTGCTTTGTTTTTTTTTAGAACCAAGACGACCGCGTCGCAGGACTTTGCAAGCCACAAGAAGAAGTGCCCAGTCGTCACCGCCATCTCAGCGACGTAGCTACTTAATAGGCATGGCTGATAAATTTTTGCAGATAGAGCAGCAGCGTTTGGATTTAGATAGCCGAATGCTTGCTCTCATGGAACGCAACAGTGAGAGGGATAGTTTGCTGCTGGAGACTACTAAAGCTATGGGAGAATAGGCATGTCGATTTGAAATCGATTAATCAAAGAATATTTAGAGTATATAATCGATTTTTCAGATCGATTTTGAACCCTACTACGATTCAATGAATCGATTCATAAACCTTCCGAATCGGACCGATCAATTCAAATCACTAGCGATAATATTCCTCAACGGGCTGCAGTATTTAGTTTTTATTTTTTTGCTGTTGTCGGACACAAAAGCAACTGGTAGTACTTGGTCAATAATTTGAACGCATCATAGAGTAAATATTTATGAACGCTTCCAAGGTGGCGTTACTTGCGTTTAAAAAACATTTCATTTTATTTTTATAAACTTATAATTTAACTAGTCGACCCACGCAACTTCGTCTCCGTCACAATTTTCGTTACTGTTCCGCTCTTATTTGTCATAGCGTGATGATATGTAGCCTATAGCCTTTCTCAATAAATGGGCTATCTAATACTGAAAGAATTTTTCAAATCGGACCAGTAGTTCCTGAGATTAGCGCATTCAAGTAAACAAACAAACAAACTCTTCAGCTTTATGTATTAGTATAGATTATACATATATTAGTATAGATTAATTTATTGACTGACTTACGAGTGCTTAAGCGAGACTAGGAATTTAAACTGCCACATTAGTTTAGTGGTCGCAAGCACTACTGCTGAGCAAAAGATCCTGGGTTCGATCCCCACCTCTACCTATTCTTTCGAAGGAATATAGGCGTGATATTATGTTTATTAATTTAATAATACTTCTATCCAATTACTTGTATTTGCGTTAAATGGTCATCAATAATGTCCTGTATCTATATGAAGCAATTAGGCATGTTTGAAATTGGCGCGATTAATCGAAAATCGATCTTTTAATGCTCGATTTAAACAAGAATCGATTCTAGTATGTTCAATTTGAATCGAATCGGAGATCGATATTTTTTAAAGTGAATCGACATGCCTATGGGAGAAGGCTTATAAGCTTTGGCGGAAGCAATCAAGCGCTAATATGGCAATGACTACTGCTACCATGTGGCTTCCCTGGTAGTTCATTAACTTGGAAATGTCTATTGACTAATCCATTTTTTGTATTGTTTTGTATTTATTTAAATGTATAATCATCATCATCAATAAAACAAATGATTAATAATACAATACAATTTATTTCAAATAGTCAATACCCAAATTTAGCGAACACTAATAATAAGACACATTGTAATTAGACCACTCTTGACTGCTATAATCTATTGATTAAGTCTGTCCGCGCGATTCTTCCCATTTCCAATTCTGTCGGTCCTATATCATGCTGAATTGTCATGCTCGCTTCATTCAGCATGTCTTCAGGGGATAGCACAGGTGCTGGTACTCCTGCCCGGTTACATAGGTAGGTTGTGTAATACACAACATGCCACTAATTTTGGCGACCATGTCTGGATGATAGTGTAGCTCTCTGTGCACCAAAATACATCGGAACCGCCCCTTCAGGAGACCAATAGCCCTTTCAACGCTATTACGTGCAGTAGCGTGAAGCTTTGTGTAATATGCCTCTGGAGAATTTTCTTCTGCATTTACGACTGGTGTCATTAAATATGGATGCTGTGCATATCCCGAATCTCCTGAAGAGAATAAAGTAGCATTAAGTAAGGTACAGCAATTGGACTAAACTGGAGCCCTGAGACAGCTGACGGGGTCGCGGCAGGCCGAGGAGGAGATGGCGCCGCGGACGCCTTGGATGGCTTTCTCGTTAATTGGCGGGAAGAGGCGTAACATCGCGGAAAGTGGAAGGAATGGGTGAAGCCTTTGCCCAAGAATAGATAAGATCAGTAAAAAAAAATTCTAATTACAAATAAAAGAAGAAACTAAAACTGAACGATTTGAATTATAACATGATTTTGTTCGCATTTCGCGCGGTCAGTGCGGACGTGTTTTTATTTTTTTTTTTTTTTATTTGCCTAATTTTTGGTGAATTAATGTACGCAATATTGACTCGTGATGAGTATTGACAATAAGTGTAACAAGTACTAAAGTGGTGTGAACTAATTTAGTGAATATTTTCCGGAGACGCTGAGGTACACCCCTCCTCACCTCGGGTGAAAGAAACGGGCTGCGCAAAACCAATAATTCATCTCTGTCGCACCGCCGGTTACTACCGACATTTGAATTTTGATTTCTTGGAAACTGTTAGGCCAATAAAATGCCTAATTGTTGCGAAGCTTGTGGTACTACAATAGCAGATAGCAATATTTGTATGGAATGCTCGAATGACAAATGCAAGAAAAAGTATGACCTAGCGTGTCTAGAAATAAACATAAACACGTTTAAGTCGTATACGATGTCATAGAAGAACTGGGTATGCCCTGTGTGTTCAAAACCTAAAAGGGGGAACAGTGAAACTCCAGTCCGAATAAATACACCGGACTTCAAGATCACTTCTAATACACCTATGAATAACGTAAACATTCAGCGCGGGAGCCAGGTTAAGTTCTCACCGACCATGGATAATGAGTCTGTATTGCTTGAGGAACTAAGAGAGTTTAGGTCAGAGATGGTAACTCGCATGGACAGTCAGGCAAAAACGATAACACTATTGTTAGATCAATTTTCTCAAACGAAATTGGAGTTGGACAACATAGTGCGGATCATGCGGGTACTCGAGGAAAAAGTGGAGGAGAAGCTGCCGCAGGATAGGCAAACCCGAAGCAGCGTCATGCATGAGGTACCTGACAACCCTCCTATTTCTACATCTACTTTCGCAGAAGTAGTTAGTCGACCAAATATGTCTTCTAAGAATACCTACGTCAAAAATGTAAACAAACGTGGGGCCACGAAGTCTGCGGTATTAGCGGAAAACACTAAGGTCATTACTAACCAACTAGCGGCGGATGAAGTAATGAAGGCAAATATTGAAGATACTGAATCGGGGTAGACTGTTAGAACTAAGAAATCTAATAGACAACCCAAAGAAAGATATAAATAAAGAAGAAGATAGAAATAATATTGCCTCATTGAATTCAGATTTGTATGCAATCACGGAATCTGGTTGCAATGATTCCATTGAAGATTCTGAAATTATCCCACCTGGGTATCAAATACTGCGGTGTGATCGTGCGGACGGACGAAAACAGGGAGGTGCGTTTTTAGTGGCCACACACCGGTTTGAGCTGCGGAAAGTACATGTGACGGACGTATCGATAGACAGTTGCGTTTTCGAAATGATTTGTGCGACGGTACACTTAAATAACAGATTTTTGTTTTTGTGTTCAGTGATTTATATTCCACCCGGTAGTTCGGAGAATTACTATATGATTTTGTTTAGTATTATAGAAAAAATGTGCTCTAGATATAAGGAAATCGTTGTAATAGGTGATTTTAATTTACATTCGTGTCCTTTGAATGTAACTAATTATTATGAATGTTTCATGTCATTTTGCGAATTCACTCAAAGTAATAATGTACCCAACAGTTTAAATAGGCAGCTGGATTAGGTTTTAACTTCAGGTTTTAGCGAAGAGGTGTCGGTAGTAGCGGCGGACGAGCCGCTCGTGCCGGTTGACGTGCATCACCCGCCGCTCGCGGTCCGCGTGCCGCCCGTGGGCGCGGCTGTGCCCGCCGCCGCCGCCGCCGCCCCCGCTGCCTCCCCCGCTCTCGCGCCCACAGGTGCATGTAATACGAGACCGCAGTGGAACTTTCACAAAGCAGATTATCAATTGTTGTACTCAAAGTTAGTGTTGATTGATTGGAGAAGTATGTATGATATGAAAGATTTAGAAGCAATATTGGACTTATTTTACAGTACTCTTAACAACATCTTGGATGAATGTGTTCCCAGGAAAAAACTTAGTCCGAAATCGCGGTACATTTATCCGGAATGGTATACGAGCGAAATAATAATAGGTTTAAAAACAAAAGCTAGACTTCACAAGATATTTAAAACAACTAAATTAAGTAGGGATTATGACGTATATTCAAAATGCAGAGCGCTTATTAAAAAATCCATAGAAATAGCTCACAAACTGCATCAACGCAAAATCCAGTGTCAGTTTGCTAAAGATCCTAAGTCATTCTGGCAATACATACGATCAAAGAAAGGGGCGGCAAGCAAGAACACTATTATAAAAGATGGTAAACGTTTATCCGATGACGAATGTGCTAAACAGTTCGCGAAGTTTTTCGAATCAGTGTACAGTGATCAACCGCCGCGGTTGAACGCTCAAGAGGCGGTGGCGGCGGCGGGGAGCAGTGCGCGGGTACAACTGGATGCACTGGGTCTGGATGACGTCAGAGGTGCACCTGAGCGCCTGAAACCGAAGCGTTCAGCGGGCCCAGACGGTATACCGGCATTTCTTTTTAGAGATTGTGGTAGGGTGCTTGCAGAACCGCTGCTTTATATTTTTAATTTGTGTCTTCTTTCGGCGACCTTCCCCACCCAATGGAAGATCACGCGGGTCATTCCTGTACCCAAAGGTAAAGCGGGATCGGACATAGCTGGTTTTAGACCGGTGGCCGTGCTGTCGACGCCGGCCAAGGTTTTTGAGTCCGCTATTCAGCGCTGCATGCAGCAGCAGGTGCGCGGACAGTTTTTGGACGCGCAGCATGGGTTCCGGCCGGCGCGCAGCACTGCCACCAATCTGCTGAACTTTATGGCGCAGGTGGTGCTGGCGGTAGATGCTGATGTGCAAGTTGATGCTGCTTATTTTGATTTTAAAAAAGCTTTCGATACTGTCGACAATGATATTTTATTAGCGAAGCTCGCAAGAATCGGCTGCACACCACATCTATTGCACTTCTTCGCCAGCTATATGCAGGATAGACAGCAGTACGTGGACTATAATGGGACCGAATCTGACCCATATTACACTTGGTCTGGTGTGAGTCAAGGTAGCAACTTGGGGCCACTCGAATTCATCATAATGGTAAATGATCTACCTGATGTTGTTTATTATTTGCAGATGACCTCAAGTTGCTGCTAGAGGTTAAGAGTGAGGCCGATTGTAAGCGCTTGCAGGAGGACATAGATAGGATAGTGGAATGGAGTCACGAGAACAAGCTCTATTTCAATGTATCGAAGTGCTCGGTGATAAGTTTCACACGCGCACGGGCACCTCTACTTCATGAGTATGTGATGGATGCGCAGCCTATGCAAAGAGTCACACAAGTACGGGATTTAGGGGTTTCCTTAAGTTCTGAGCTACAGTTTCGCGAACACATAACGGAGATCTGCAAAAGGGCGTTCAGAAACTTGGGCTTTGTGCTGAGGCAGACGCAACACTTCACTAACATTGCAACAGTCAGGGTCCTGTATGACGCACTAGTCAGGAGTCATCTGGAACATAGTGCGATCATATGGGCCCCACATGAGCTAAGTATTCTGCTATGTTGGAGCGCGTTTAGAACAAGTTTACGCGCTACTTGTATAAAAAACTTTATGGGGTATATCCATTTTACCCGTTACTGTACCCCACTCTGTTTGTACTAGGTATGGTCGGGTACAACCAATTGAGGGTGCGGCGGGAATTCGCACTTGTTACGTACTTGGTCAAAATACTCCGTGGCATTGACCATAATCCAGAAGTGCTACAGCGCTTGAACTTGTGTGTACCGGACCGCTACGTATGGAGGCGGCTGCGCCCGCCACTGCTGGCCGTGCCGCTCGCTAGAACCAACCTACTGGCCAAGGCTCCTCTAACCCGAGCTATCCGGGTCATTAATAGACTCCATGTCGAAGTAGACATTCACATATGTCCTTTTAGTGAATTCGCAAAGAGACTATTGTTTGTTTTGTGTTTTACTGTAGATTAGAGTAATAATAATTTATTGTATAGCATAACTGTGTGCAAAATGTATTAGGTATTAAGTTAAAATAGATTTAAGTATAATATATATTTAAGTTAATAGTACGTAGACTATCGCATTAGGTTAAAAAACCTGTAAGGGTAGCTCTATAAGATGAAATAAATAAAAAAAAAAAAAAATGATTCATCTTAAATCTTACCAAATCTTATAAGTAATATCTGAGTATGTAACATATGGTGCAAGGGTTCAAAAGATTGTTTACCTAGTAGGGTGGTTGTTACTAAAACACTAACAGTTCTAGCAAGATGATGTTTATTTATTTTTATTATTTATTATTTGGTATAGCAACAGCAATACATACACAACTATATGCTAGAAACAAGTATTAAAATATAAGTTCTGGTATGCATGCCTATTATAGGTACGAGTATACACAGCAAAGAAAAAAGGGTCGCCCAATATCAAGATGGGAGGATGATATAAAAACTATTGCTGGCCCAAAATGGCTAAAAGTAGCCCAAGACAGAACCAATTGGAAAGATTTGGAGGAGGCCTTCACCTGTTTAAGGGGTTCCTGCTAAACAAAAAATGTTAATTTTTAATTAATTAACTATTTTGTATTTAAGAAGGAAATATAAGGCTTTTTATTTTTATATATATTATTATTATTATACACAGCTTACACCATTATGTACAACAAATTATTAGTGTCTAAAATAAAAATAAAATAAAATTAGTAGGTATCTAAAGTAAAATATTAAAACAAACATACAAATCAGAACACAGATAAAACAAAAAAGTATATAAAAATTGTACATAAAAGATTGACTATAATTACAATAACTGTAACTTTGTCACTCCCGTACCTCCGAGACTGCAAATCTAAATTTATGGAGTGAGACACCGTGTAAATCGGTGTCTGGTGTCTTGCATATACTGTTGTGAGTTTTGAACATTCGGAGTAGAGGTGCGTTGAGGCCAAGGTTGGATTTACGGAAAGGAATACGGAGCAGTCTTGTGATGGGATGTCTAGGAAGTTATGAAGGGACTGAATGATGAATACTTTCTACTAAATCGCTGCACTTTACATACCCGTTTGCTATTTTATTAAGAAAAATTAAGTCACGCGAACGCCGACGGTCACGCAGTGTTTTTATTTTGAAGAAGTGTAGACGCTGTTCGTACGGGCAGCATTGGCTAATTTCCCTAGATATAAATCCAAGATGTTTGGTGAAAGCTCTTTGAATGCTTTTAATTCTTTGCGAATGGACTGCGTAAAGCGGGTTCCAAGCTATACTGGCGTATTCTAACCGACTACGTACCAAGGTATTGTACAAAACTATTTTAGTCTTAGGGCGGTGGAAGCCCTTTGTGTTTCGTTTTACAAATCCCAGCATCATCTGCGCTGATTTTTTTACGATGTCATTGATATGTGGTTCGAAACTAAGTCTACCGTCGACCAGAATCCCTAGATCTCGTATTTCTCTTACCTTTGCCAACGAAGTGCTACACAATGAGTAGGTAGTAGTAGATGGAAATGTTTTTTTTTCTGGTGAAGCGGATATGGAAGCATTTATTGGGGTTTAGGGTCATATTATTAGCTGTACACCACTTTTCAATATCTGTTAAATCTGATTGAACAAGCGTCGTGTCTGCGGGTCCAGAAATTTCTCTGTAGATCTTTTGATGTTACACTGTTCTACAATGACAATTGATTTGCCAAAGAGTGTATTTTATTGGCTGTGTCTAGCCCAGTTTTTAACCAGTTTTCTTCAAACCAACATCTTAAGAAATATACAGAATTAATAACAATGCCCAATATATTTACCTAATAAATATACAACTTCACCGGCGTTAGACACTTCTTTAAATGGCGTTTAATTTCGGGATTATTAAATACAAAACTATCATGAGATGCTCCACCATATGAAGCATCCACATGTGTAATATTTAAATCTGCATCTATAATCTGCAATCAAAGTAAATAAATACATACAGACAATTCAATAGTTAGTTATGGATTAAACTTGCAATTAAAGTAAAATCACAAATTGATATTTTTTGCTGGTATCATAATATTAATAACAAAGATGATATATTTTTTTTAATGCACCAATTTGTTATACAGTACCCGGCGATAAATATTGTTCTTTTAACAGCTCCTAATAGATTCTGGACTGTTTGTATTTCGTGCGTCAGAGATAACGCTCTACGAAGCCGAAATTGAAATTAGCCGATTGCCTGTTTCCAAAGGTCGATGTGCAATATTTATCGCCGGGTACTGTACCTACTGTTTGATAACCAAATAAAAAATCAAGTATTCATTTCTTTGAATGAACTTACCAAGAGAACATTTCTTGAATGATACCCTTTGCGACAGAAATATCTTTCTTCATTCTCCTTAGGTCTTATCATAGCTACCAATGTGCCATCTATACATCCTATGACACCTGGTATGTTAAATTTTTCATAAATCCTAAAATAGTGTTTTAAATAAGTGCAAGTACATACATCTAAATAACGGCTTACAAAAATCATTTTCATTCTAGTTTACTTGAGAAGGGGACCAGTTAGCTAACATGTGAAGATCACCGTTAGCACAATAGCCCATACATACTTCTCAGAGAGGGTGCTCTAAAAGTGGTGATCTATTACTAGGCTACCTATAATATAAGAAGAATCTAAAAGCAGATTTTAAACAAACTTACTGTTCTTATAATGCTTGTCATTCAGCTGCATTTTGTGGAAATCGAATGTATTTCTTTACTATCGTAGGATGGTATAATACATTCACTATAAGATGTAGGCTGCGTAATATGGAGGCTTGAGACAGAAAAGTATTTACATTTTTACCCAATATTTTTTGATAACTTCCATTGGCCAGAAACAACAGAGTAGAGAGCAGCTGAAAAATGACCTTTTTTGTAACACATCTGAAGGATCTCCGGACACTGGAACCCCGGGGAATCGGCGGCAGTAAAACCACGTCAATCGCGTAACAGATTTATTGAGAGACTGGCTCACACATGCAAAGTTGTACATACCCACTTATTGCTATGAATATAAAATACAGAATTACCTACATCACACCTCCACACTTAAACTTCTAGTATATAACTAATATAGGAAGATACAAAACAAAACGTTAACATTAACTAACACACTAACTTAAACTTATTATAACTAGACTTTTACTCTATGTACTATAATAATAATAACAATATATTCTTACATCTAATCGAACTCAAATCCATATCTAACCGGTTTCTTGCGATTACGGATGGGACGGTTCACGGAATCCGGAACGGTCGCGGCCGTCGGCGATGATTTACTGCCGACTGGTGGGAACGATGGTGCCTTACGGGTTGGTGAGGTCTTAGTGACTGCTGTATCCACCGCGTCACTCACTAATGGGCCGTCGCCCCCGACTTCGCCCCTACTCGTCCCCTCACGAACCCTTGGCTCTGATATACTTGGAGACAGCTGTTGCTGTTGCGGTTCAACGACATCCCCACTGACTTGTCCCTCGGACCTTACGTCTGGGTACATTCTACTTGAACGTCGAGTTCTATGCCTAATTTGATCGCTATGCCGTGTGAGAAGTCGACCATCATCGCTGTTTACTATATAACTACGTGGACCTTGTTGGTTTACTACCGTTCCTTTTAACCACTTGTCTTTGCTACCGTAGTTCCTGGCCCATATCGTATCACCAACGGTGTGTTGCAATGGTTCAGTGCCCGAACTCGTTGACTGCTGACGCTGCACCCCTTCCACCCGGTCCTGACGCGCGCGGTCTGCGCGCAAAAGGTCTAACCGGGAACGCAACGGCCTACGTTGCAACAGCATGGCGGGACTTTCCCCTGTAGTGCTTTGAATACTATTTCTATACGCTAGTAGGTATGTCTGTAAAGCTGTGTCGATGTCTACTGCCTCTCGGACTGCCTTTTTTATTGTTCGCTTACACAATTTGACGGCATTTTCTGCTGCCCCGTTTGAAGCTGGATGATATACTGGGGAATACGACTGCGTAATACCGTTCAATTTTAAGAATTCTCCTAACTCCGTACTAGTAAATGGTGGGCCCTGGTCGGATACAACCTCCAAAGGCAAACCAAATCGCGCAAATAATGACCTCATAACCTTAATGACTGCCGAAGCATTTGTTTTATTCATTTCAAAAATTTCAATCTACTTTGTACTGGAATCTATAACTACGAAAAACGTTTTTCCCTGGTATGGGCCTAAAAAGTCTACATGTAATCTACTCCACGGCTGGGCTAAAAACGGCCAAATACGTGGTGCAGCCTGCGGCGGCGCAGCTGCTTCCATCGCACATGTTTCGCAAGAGCGGCATGTCGATTCGATGTCTGCGTCTATATTGGGCCACCACACAAAACTTCGTGCCATCGACTTGGTCTTAACTATGCCCATGTGGCTAACATGAAGCTCTTTTAGTATTGTGTCCCGAAGCGTCGGTGGTACAACAATTCTATAGCCCCACATAATACAACCCCGTTCCACATATAATTCGTGTCGCCTATTAAAGTACGGTTTCATCAGTTCGTCTGTGCAATGCGACGGCCACCCTGACTGTACGCTCACCATCACTCTACTAAGCACCTGATCCCGCGCAGTTGCTAGACGTACATCATCATTCGTCACCGGCAAAAAACTTTCTGCAAAATTTAAATAGGTATATTCACGCCCGATTTTATTCTTATCTGTTGGTTGAGACAGTCGCGACAATGCGTCGGCACAGTTTTTAGCAGACGCAACATATTCTATATCATACGAATAACCTGTTAATATTATTGCCCACCTTTGTAACCTGGATGCTGCCATAACCGGAATGCCTACTTTATTCCCGAAAATGTATGTTAAGGGTTTGTGGTCTGTTCTTAAAGTAAACTTCCTACCGTACAAGTACTGATGGAATTTTTTAACACCGTATATAATCGCTAATGCCTCCCTGTCTATTTGAGCATACGATCTCTCCGCGGAGGTAAGTGTGCGTGACGCGTATGCGATTGGGCGTTCGCCTTCCGGCGTGATGTGCGAGATGACGGCGCCTATCCCCGTGGCGCTAGCGTCTGTCGTCAGCACAAGCGGTAGCTCCAGGGAGTAAAGCACAAGCACTTCACTCGTGCTCAGTGCTCGCTTAACCCGAGCAAAGGCTACCTCACAAGCATCGCTCCATACGTACTTCACCCCGGCATGCAACAAATTATACAATGGTGTAAGGATCGTACTTACATTTTTTATAAACTTTCCATAATACATGACCATCCCAATAAAAGCTTTCAACTCCGATACGTTCCTCGGTATCGGAGTTTTAACAATTGCTTCCACTTTATCTTTGCACGTGTGAACACCTTCCTTACTTATTACATACCCTAAAATATTCGAGCGATTCCACAAAGAAAGAACATTTTTCTTTTTTTACTTTCAAGCCACTCGACTTCAGGCGTTCAAAAACTTTATGTAGGCTACTTAAGTGTTGGGGTGTGTCCTTTCCTGTTATAATAATATCATCTAAAAAAACTCCTACGTGGGGTATATCTGCAAACAATTGTTCTAAACATCGTTGAAATATTCCTGGGCTCGACGACAGCCCATACACTAATCGTTTATACATGAAAAGCCCCTTATGTGTGTTAATTACCGCGTATCTCCTAGTATCATCCAGTTCAAACTGAGCGTATGCCTGTGACAAATCGATTTTACTAAATCTTTCGCCTCCGTGCAACCGAGACAAAAGATCTTCTACCTTAGGTAATGGATAACGGTCGACTTCTAACACTTTGTTCAAGGTTAGTTTAAAATCGGCACAGACTCTAATGGTACCATCTTTCTTGACTACTGGCACGATTGGTGTTGCCTAGTCTGAGTGGTGGACGGGAGTGAGGATGTCGTCGCGTACCAGCTGTTCCAGTGCGCGCTCAACCGGCTCCTGCAGCGCGTACGCCAACGGGCGCGCGCGCAGGAACATCGGCCGCACCCCCTCGCGCACGTGGATGCTCACTTGTCCTCCCGTGAACCACCCCAGGCCATCCGCAAACACCTCACGGTATCTGGAACTGAATTCCGAGAAATTAAAATCCAAATTCCGATTATTCTTGACTTTATTATAATGCATAGTCGACACCAATATATTTAGCTCCGCTAACCACTGTCTACCTATTAAAACGGTATTTCCATTGTCAATAACATATAAATCCAATATCTTTTCAGTATTATTATATTTAACAACGGGTTTAATAACACCTACAGGCCTAACTAGTTCACCTGTGTAATATCTTAAAACTAACTTAGTGGGTTTAATACTTAAACTGGAAGACTTTTTCTGATATAATTGGTAATTAATGCACGAGATTGCACTCCCCGTGTCACATTCCATTTTTAAGTCACAACCGTGCACACTTACAGAAATCATAATAGGTTTACACTGTCCAAGTGATAAGCGATTAATAGGTACTATTACCTCGTCACTGTCGCTCCCCGTCGAGTAAGCGCCACACCTGTCGTTGCTGCCATGCCCGTTTTCTTGTATGTTATTTAAGAAATTATTCTTGGTCAACTTCGGACACATCCTCTTCAAATGTCCCTCCTGGGTACAAATTCTACACACATACAGTTTGAATTTACACGTATTCGAATTGTGTTTGCCTCCACAGACTTTGCATTCCTCATTTTTAGTGCCCGCTCGAAGTAAGTTGTAACCCGCTCCGCCTATGGTACTTGGACCGCCGCCGCCGGATCGTCGTGAGTCACGCGTCGAGCGAGTGTTTCGCCTCGCGGCCGGCCGATAGCCGCCGCCGCCGCCGCCTCCCAACGCCCCGCGCCTTCCTCCGCCGCCGTCATGCCCGATCTTATGAACGGGTATGGACTCCGCATCCGCTGCACTGCCGCCGGTCCTTCTTCTCGTACCGTCTTCCACTATTGCCGCGTTTGTCTCAGCCGCCTCCATCGATAAGGCCAGCTTATACGCCCGGTCGATACTGATGCTGTCGTCTTCAGTAAACAACTTCTGCCGAATGTCATCGTTTACTAAGCCGCACACAAATTGATCTCTCATATTTTCTTTTAAACTGTCCGCCGTAAAAGAACAATCTTTACTCAGTCTTTTAAACTCCGAGAAGTACGTCGCGATATTTTCACCAGGCTTTTGAATCCGTTGCCGAAATTTGAACCTCTCAGCGAGCATACACGGTTTGGGGTTCAAGTGTCCTTTCATTACCGCTATTAACTCCGAATAAGTCTTTGTGGATGGTTTAACGGGTGTGCATAAATTAACCATTAACTCATATGCACTATTACCAACGACCGTAATTAAAGTTGCGACTTTTAATTCACTTTTTACACTGTTGGCAATAAAGTATTGATCTAATCGATCCACATACGTGTCCCAATTGTCTTTCGTTAGGTCAAACGCACCGATCTTTCCAACCGCCATTTTGAGTCCGTTATGTAACTTTACACCGCACCTTTAGAGTTTTCTGGTCGCAACATAAAATTTACACGCGTGTAATCACTTAATCGTCGCCACTGAAGGATCTCCGGACACTGGAACTTGTCGTGTCTTGACAGCGAAATCCGAGGTGAGTATCAAATAACGTCAAAGTTAAGACCTTTATGTTGTGTGTAATACAGCTCACTTTGTGAGGTTTGTCACTCAGCTCGATATCGAAATGGTTATTTACAGAATAGACTAGCAGGGCATTAACATGATTTTATGTATAGTAAGTAGTTACTACTTACTTTAACAACTATTTACTTTACTTTTTGCATCGTGGAAAAAAGTACGGTTCCCGTGGGATAAATCTGTTTTACTTTTTACAGAGTACGGGTTTGAATTGGTTTTTTGCATAGTGGTAGTTTAGGTGTCTGAGTATGACATAGGCTACTTTTTATATCCTAGAAAAATGCACGGTTTCTATACATAACAATACGTAAAACAAAAACCATACAAACAAATAAAATCAAACAATTAAACAATCAATCAAACAATTTATTAAATCGCTCATGTTCTGCACTGTGTCGTAGGCCTTAGTAAACACGCATCAACTATTGAATTGCACCCTACCCTCATCGCTCAATACTTTTGCTGTTTTGCTGTTTATTTGTAACCTACCTAGTTAGATTTCGGGAGCGCAAATGAAACGGTGTTTGCGTGGAAGTAAGATTTTATTACGACCCGAGCTTTACAGAAGTTCATGTAAGACTAACTTAGCCTATCTTAATTCTAATACATCGTGGCCTGGTGGTCGGCCCACACGCAGGTCGCGCCACACATCCTGTCACGTACGCCTAATCGCAGTCAGCGTCTAGACCATGTCTAGACTCTACCTCAGCGTTAGGTTGGGAACATAACTCCTCCCCCCTTAGACCAAAGTTATCGGAAAAACAGGGGTTTTCCGAGAACTTTGTGTAATTACAAATTAGAAAGTTACAATTTATCGCTTATGAAATAATAAAATTATCAAACTATTCCTTTATGAAAATCATAATCTAAAAATTGCAAAGTTAATTACACTAATAGTATAGGTCTTTGATTAACTTGACTGTCCTCAGGTTGAGCGGGATTATCTTCAATAGCCCTCAGACATAGTATAAAGAGAAGGGAAGTAGGTTATCTTCATACAAACGCACCGCGCGCGGCTTGTATGTGTGCGCCATAGTATCTATGCATCGACGCACGCACACTTTAACAAAATCTCGACCCGTTTCTCAGTGCGCCAGTCGGGGCTAACACTGCACGAGGTTCGCGCGTCGCGGCTTTTCGGCACCGCTAAATAAAACCAAAATGTCTGATAATCGCAGAAGAACGTATTGCTGTGTGTTTGGGTGTCTTAATAATTCATCGATTCCAGAATTGTCTCTGTTCAGATTACCTATTGAACAGGAAAGGTAAGCTAGTTACTTATTCTAGTAGATATATAATTTTTACTTGATGATGAGATACCTACTTACTTATTTTTTGTTGAATTAGTTTTCTATCACACAGAGGAAGTAGGTAGGTAGGCCTAATTTCCTACTAGAATGTATTAGGTACTTTTGATCTGTCAATTGATTTGCCGCTATTGCTTTGTTTACGTTTAGTTATGCTGATTTCTCAGTATTGTAGGTATAGTAACTAAGTACCTACCTACAGTTATAAAATCGTAATTCAAAATAAGTAATTGACTAATTGTAAATCAGATATACATATAAAGCAAAGTTCGAATCATAACAACAAATTCGATTATAGTCTAAGAGACAGTCGTTAGTTTTTTTAATGTTGTTTTGTATTTACAGTGATTCTTTTAATAATTATTCTTGATTATTAATGATTCTGTTTCTTTCATCGTTTAGATAAAATCGGCCTCACAAACTCTGTACCCGGACAATACAATAATATAAATTAAAATTTATCTAAAAGTGACAACCCTAAGACAGTAGGCAATTGTATCGCGGATTGGGCCGGAGATAACCTACTTCCCTTCTCTTTATACTATGCCTCAGACGATGATCTCGCTCTTTGCACAATTTTCTTATTACATCTGAATACTTATATATAATTATAGCTACTGACAATAAAACGACAACCGCGTATTAGACATAAAGGGCGACACTAACACTTTCACTTGTGATTTCACTTTTCACGTTATTAGCACTATTCTTCAAAATATAATTCAGTTGGCGTATGTCGTCCAGGTTTACTCCCTTCAGATCCATAGGTTCGATCCTTGCTGCGTCGAGGGTTAGACCTCTCAAGCCAGGTAAGTTTAATAGGGGAACAGGCGTATAATCTGTTTGTAGTGAGTAAGAGCGCCGTCCATGGATTTGGATATTATCTAGATAAAGACATCACATTCTCCTCTTATAGTTAGCAAGTATGTTCCTCGTATGCGTTCCTTTGTTTCATCATTATTACAAGTCTGTGATATGACTTGGTTGTGTTTTGAATACACTATCCAACTATTGGGACCAATTCTTTGAAGTTTCAGGAACTCAGATAGTATCTTACGTGGGGAACAGCGTGACGGATTGTCGTGGTATTTCATTAGTTGTTCAATGCACGTTTCTTCCACATGTCGGATTAGTTTATCTTCAGAGCAGAGGTATTCTTTAGCTGTTATCTCTTGACACGGTTGATCAGTTGGACGATACTTTGACCCTTCTACTAGTAGGTAAGGGAATTCAGGAATCACAACAAAGGTAAGAATTAAGGAATCATCTGACCTAGGAATGGAATACAGTTTATAGTAACTATAAGTTGCATTATAAATTAGTGGAACTTCGATTATAAATGTTACTTCTTCATTCTTAATGTAAGCTTTTACAGATAATGATTCTTCTATATTAATTAAATTTCGTTCATTTACAGGGTACATTAGGTTATCATATTGGCTTATATATTTTAACACTTTCAACAGTTCATTAGGATCCATTACGGCCTTATGTAAAACTGATAATTTACTGAATGCAATGATCGTTTCAAGTTCACTGAGTTTTATATAGAGTGTTCTAAAATTTACAATTTAAATTACATTGAGGAGCTCGTGGCCGAACAACAGCCGCACGGATCGATCTTGAAGGTTAAGCAACGCTTGCCAAGGTTGGTCTGTGGATGGGTGATCATCTTAACATAACGAGTTTCCTTCGTGCCTCGGAAAGCACGTTAAGCTGTTGGTCCCGGCTGTCATTTGTAGATCTTTGGCAGTCGTTACGGATTGTCAGAAGCCAGTAAATCTGACTCCAGTCTTGCCAAGATGTACCGTGTAACCCAGTTAACGGGTTGTGGAGGTCTGGTAGGCAGCCGCTCCACGTAAAACACTGGTATTCAGCTGAATCCGGTTTGACTGGAAGCCGACCCCAATGTAGTTGGGAAAAGGCTAGGCAGATGATGTTCTAAAATTTACAATAAATTGGTTAAGTAATCCAAAGACATAGGTCATATAAATTGAATGATTATCTTTCGTAGTGAGGTTAGTTACAAGACTATCAAGTAATTTAATGCGTGCCTCTATTATTTTTGTATTTTCATTGATTATTTCGGTAGAGTTCAGAAAATGATCCAACATTTTAGATATCATCGTAAATTTGTTAGATATTGCTTGTTCCTGAGTCTGAATACTACTGATTAGATCGTCATATCTAACTGCATCTTCATGGTCAAGATTACCTGTTATAATTTTGATGATAGACCCTAGAGGGTTTACAATACCACGTTTGAATCTTTTAGATGGAATTAATTGCTGTAATTTTTCTAGAGTCTCATTTTTAATGTACACTTGTATTTTAAGACTCCTGAACTCATCTGCATACGATTTGTTTGGGTGTAACATTTGACGAAATTCGGAGTATTTTTTAATATTAAAAGAAAGATCAGTACCAATGCATTGGAGATTGATTATTTTAACAATAGACCATTTATCATATTGTATAAATGCTTGACCTAATTTCACCGGCAGAATCCCAGGGTTTTGGTTAATCTTTACCACTTGAAGGGCCTGGCTTGGGAGAGCCCAACTGGTCGTTGTCCATGTCACCAGGATCAAACACCACCTGTGGAGGGCGTTTTACATTTTTAACTGGAACTTTAGTATCTCTATTTTTGACTTTTATCGGTACGATGTTACGTTCTATCTGACCTGTAACCATGGCCTTTTGAAACCTAGGTTTATCTTTAGCTTGTCTTTTATTTACGGCTTTAGTGAAGATCGGTTGGCTTATTTCTAAGGCTGGTCTAGATTCACCTCCCCGCTTGGCTATAATTTTTTCCTTATGACTCTTTACCTTTTCAGAAATATATTCATAAATTGCCCGTGTTCTTTTCTTATGGTCCCTAATTAGTTGCTGATTGTATGCTTTATCGAATTCAGAGTTAAAAGTAGAATTTAATTCCGTATGACCAAACGCAGCTTCGAATGGTGTTAAATCAGTGGTACTGTGGATAGTGTTATTGTAAGCCATAACGGCGTAGGTCATAACTGATGCTGCGTCTGTAAATTTCTTTTCATATTTCGCTAATCGATATATTTCTATAATTGTAGAGTGAAACCGCTCTATGAGCCCCATAGAATTGGGATTATTGGGTGTACCTATGTGTAGTTTAATTTTATGTAAGTCCGTCAGTTCTCTTAGTAATTCATTATTGAATTCGGTTCCCGGATCAGAACTTGTTTTCTGTGGTACGCCGTAAAAAGAAAAGTATTTCATTAATGCTCTGACCACTTCGGGTGTAGAGCGAGATGCAATTTCTATAGCTTGTCCTAATTTGCTAAAGGCATCGATTAAAATTAAATAGTATTTTGATTCTATACTAAACAGATCTATAAATATTTCCTGAAAGGGTGTGTTCTGGGTTTGTGTGAGCTGCAGTATAGGTTTAATTGGTTTTCTGTCATACGTAGAGGTTTTACAGCGATAACATGAATTAATTAGGGCGGAAACGGTTTCGGATAAATTTGGCCAATGATAATAACGACGGATTCTTTTAAAAGTTTCTGAAATGCCGCGATGACATGTCTTGCCTTCGTGTAACTTAATCACAATAGCTTTCTGTTCCTGTTCATCTTCGACGTAAATAACGCGCTCGGTATTTTAAGAATTTTTTAATATGATCTTGATTATGAAGAGGCAAAATACTTCTAACACTTTTTGTTTGTCCCTAGACATATCTTTTACGTGGAGCTCATTACGAAACCAGCTAAAAACTAGTATTTGGTTAGGCTTGGTATCTATTGCTTCCTTCAATATCGGTATTCCATGAGATTCGAGATCTTCGGCTGAGTAAACTGTTTGTATACTAGAAGGTTCAGTCGGTATAGGATAATTATTGGGTGATTGTTCCAAGTCTGTATCGGAATCTAAATTAATAGTCATTGGGCTAGCTGTCGCGGTTCTTTCAGAGTCTAAAATTGAAATAGTTCTTGAGTCATCAGAATTTAGTGTAATCACGTCTTCTAAATAATTTTGAAGTCTGCTTTCTTTTTCGTCTATATTTACAATCATCGAAATATCGTCGGAAACGTTGGCTTCTCCTAGTGCTTTAAGTTGGATTCGAGACAGCGCAACTGCCGTGACATTCTGTTTACCATTTTTATATATGACATTAAAATCGTATTCTTGTAACCGTAAGCGCCAACGCGTTCGGACGGCGAGCATTGGGTGGCTCGCCGTCTGATCAGAACCAGGCCCAGGTCGGCGGCGCGCTGCGATCCCAACGCGCCTCTAGGACATGTCAGCACAGAAGACGGGGCCCACTAGGGCCAGTGCCTGCTGGGGCTGCGGACTTCGTTCGAAAGAGGCACCGTACCCTGGAACGCAAAGGGCACTAGGAGAAACACGGATATTTGATGATTTCCCATCCTAAAAAAAAAAAAAAAAAAAAGCGCCAACGCGTTAACTTGCTATTAGGTTCCTTAAGTTGATACAGCCAGACTAACGGTCTATGATCAGTGTAAATATCAAATTTATGTCCGTATAAATAAGGTCTGAAGTGTTTTGTGGCCCAAATGATTGCCAATAACTCGCGTTCAATAGTACTGTACTTCTTTTCTGTATCTGTCAAGGTCCGACTGGCATATGCTATTGGTTTGTCACTACCTATAGGGCCTTGTGACAAAACCGCGCCAATTGCGACTTCAGAGACGTCGGTCGTTAATAGAAATAGTTTATTCATGTCCGGATATTGCAATATTGGTGCGTTTATCAGGAGTTCCTTACATTTTTCAAAAGCTTCGGTATAATTTTGGTCCACGACTACCCTTTTACCCTTTTTCAAGCAGGCTGTCAATGGCTGTGTGATTTTGGAGAAGTCTTTAATAAACCGTCTGTAATAACCCACAAAACCTAAGAATCGTTTGATTTCAGTCTGTGTCCGTGGTAAAGGATATTTAAGAACTGCTTGTATTTTGTCGTTGTTTGGTCGTAGTCCATTTTGAGTCAACGTGTGTCCTAAGTACTGCACTTCCTTGCGTAAAAATTCGGATTTGTCTAACTGAACCTTCAGGTTAGTTTGACGAAGTCTATCGAAGACAGAACGTAATTTTTGAATATGCTCTACTATGCCATTTGAATATATTAGTATATCATCCAAATAAACCAGGCAATGTATACCCTGTAAGCCTCTCAAGACATTATCGAGAGTCCTTTGAAAGGTTGCCGGAGCTGTTTTGAGGCCAAATGGCATACGGAGGAATTCGTAATGTCCATTCTGTGTAGAAAAGGCTGTTTTCTCACTGTCAGAAACTTCGACTTGGTGATATCCGGATGCTAAATCTAATGTGGTGAAGTAATTACTTTTGCCAAGTTTGTCAAATAAGTCGCATATATTGGGAAGTGGGTACTTGTCATCGATCGTTATGTCGTTAAGTCGGCGGTAGTCTATTACCATTCTATATTTTACCTGACCGGAAGCATCTGCCTTTTTTGGTACCAAATGAACAGGTGCACTCCAGGGCGAATATGATTCTCAGATCACATTGTCCTTGAGAAGTTTTTCGACCTGACGTTTGATTTCTTCAGCCTGTGCTGGAGCTTGCCTTCTTCTTCTTCTACCTGGTGTTAATCCCGGCTATTGCCAGGGTCCGCCTTCCTACTTAGCTTCCTCCACTTTGCCCGATCTTGAACATCCTTCTCAGTTAGGCCATTGGCTCTAATGTCGGACTTAACGACGTCCAACCAGCGCTTGCGAGGGCGACCACGGGACCTAGCCCCAAGAACAGCCATATTCATGCATCCCCGACCAACGTACTCTATAGGGCGGTGCATGATGTGGCCATACCATCGCAGACGACACTCTTGCAGTTTTTTCCCCACGTCACGGACACCAAGACTACCTCTGATGAAAGAGTTGCGTATGCGATCGGATCGCGTTACGCCACTCATCCACCTCAGCATCTTCATCTCCGTTACGCGAAGCTCCTGGGTGTGTCTACTTAGTGCTGGTCCAACATTCACCGCCGTACAGTAGGACAGGCCGTATGATGCATTTATATATCAGCCCCTTGAGCTTCGGAGGCATTTTGCGGTCGCATACAACGCCCGTTACCTCGCGCCACTTCGCCCAAGCCGCGCCTATACGTGCGTGGACATCGTCGTCCACGTTGCCAGACTCGTGCAGCACGGATCCAAGGTTCCTGAACGTATCGGACTTTCTGATCAGGTCCGAACCTATTCGGATGAACCTATTTGAATCCGTGCCGCCACAGGACATGTACTCAGTCTTCGCCACATTTAGTCTCAGACCACCGTTTTCAAGCGTGTCCTTCCAAATGTTGACTTTGCGCTCAAGATGGGCTTTGTTCTGATTAACGAGGGCGTGTCATCGGCATACATCATTAGCCATGGGGGCTTATCTTGGATGTTTGCCGTAACTACATCGAGCACTACGTTAAACAAGAACGGGCTAAGAGCCGAGCCTTGGTGAACGCCAACAGGTATTGGGAAGCCATTCGATTCGCCAACAGCGGTCTGGACAGAGGACACGGAATCGCGGTACATGTCTCTGATAATGTCAATTTAGGCCTCGGGAACGCCCTTGAAGCGCAGTGCCCACCAGATGGACTGCCGAGGTATACAGTCGAAGGCCTTCTGCAGGTCTAAAAAAGCCATATGCAAAGCTCTCCTTCTCTCTCTGTAAGCCTCAGCCAGATTCCGTAAGGCGAATACTGCGTCCATGGTGCTGTTACCCGCCCGGAAGCCATATTGACACTCAGAGACAAAAAAAAATATATATTTGAAATATTTTGTAGTGACCTCATACATATCGCATCAACACGTCCGACCGCCGCGGCGCGCGGCCGTGTACTGAAGAGCGCGGCCACAAGCGCGCTGTGTGTGGTGATTAGTGGCATCGGAAAATGAAGAAGAACACAGAAGAGACTTAGAAGAGGTATTTAAGAGACTCAACGATAACGGGTTACAACTCAATGTCGCAAAATGTATGTTCGGCCAAACTACCCTCGATTTCTTAGGCTACACAATATCCACAGAAGGAATTAAGCCAACGCAAGAAAAGACCAAAGCAATTACGTCATACCCATTACCACAGACGGTTCAACAACTACGACGTTTCTTAGGAATGATAAATTTCTATCGTGAAAACGTCCCGCACGCCGCCGACCATCAAAAGGAGCTTAACGCTTATTTACGTGACTCAAAGAAAAACGATAAAACTCAAATCCAATGGAGCGACACCGCAAGGAGAGCATTTGAAAAGTGCAAAGAAGACATTAGCAACGCCACATTAATATCGTATCCATCACCAAGCCAGCCCTTCGCCTTGATGACCGACGCCAGCGAAACCAGCGTCGGGGCAGTTCTTCAACAGCAAATCGCAGGGAGATGGAAACCACTCGGATTTTTCTCGAAAAAACTCGACGATGCTCAAAAGAAATACTCCACCTACGACAGAGAACTGCTATCAATATATATGGCTGTACGTCACTTTCGAAGAATTTTTGAAGGCCGTGACGTCACCATATTCACCGACCACAAGCCGCTTGTCAACGCACTCAAGGCAATAAGTAAGAACGAAACGCCACGCCGCAACCGCTACTTAGAATACATCGGTCAATTCGTCAACGGCATCAAGCACATAGCAGGCAAAGATAACATCGTCGCCGACGCGTTATCAAGAGTAGAAGCAATAACATGCCCGTCGCCGATCGATTACGACGAGTTAGCAGAAGCACAGAGCAAAGACGCAGAACTCAAACAGTTGATCAATAACGAACGTTACTCAATCACACGAACCAAATTACACGGATCGACAAAATTAATAAACTGCGAGATGTCGACAGGGGCTGCTCGTCCGTTCCTACCCGAGCCATACAGAAAACAAGCTTATCAAGCCATGCACGACATGAATCACCCCGGCGTGAGAGCAACGAGACGACTAGTCACGACACGATTTTTCTGGCCATCGATGAAGAAAGATGTTACCGAGTGGTCGAGAGCTTGTGCCCAGTGTCAGCGTGTAAAAGTGCAACGTCACACCGTCTCACCGATTGCAAGCTTTCAAAACGCCGACCGACTAGCCCACTTAAACATCGACATCGTCGGCCCGTTGCCGATATCGAAAAACTGTCGATACTTACTTACAATGATAGACAGAGCAACAAAGTGGCCAGAAGCACAAGCAATCGAAGAAATAACAGCGGAAACGGTAGCCAACGCATTGTACGAAGTTTGGATCGCAAGATACGGGTGCCCGGCAACAATAACAACAGATCGTGGCCGGCAATTCGAGTCGGAACTGTTCAACAAATTAATGCATTGCATGGGTATCAAGCGCATACGAACAACAGCATACCATCCCCAGTCCAATGGCTTGATAGAACGTTGGCACCGCACACTGAAGACGTCACTCGCCGCAAAACTCAACACTGCAAACTGGGCACACGAGTTGCCAACTGTATTATTAGGCCTACGCGCCGCTTACAAAGCAGATATTGGAGCAAGTGCAGCTGAGTTGTTATACGGACAGACACTAAGATTGCCAGGCGAATTCTACGACGAAGCTGTAGCATCGCATCACAATCCATCGTACTTTATGAGCCACCTAAGCGAAGCACTGAAGAAGGCACAAGCACAGCGTGATAGTATAAGCAGGAATCATGCAACATTCGTACATGGCGACCTGTATACATGTACGCACGTATATATTCGCAACGATGCAGTCCGCAAGCCATTAACACCGACTTATAATGGACCATACCGAGTCATCGCCCGCAACGACAAGTATTTTGAAGTTCAGCTGGAGAACAGGAGCACTAACATATCGATTGACAGACTGAAGCCTGCCTATTACCTTAATCCGGAGCAAGAAGCAACACATACTTACGCTTATGTAACAAGAACAGGCAGAATATCAAAACCACCTGTACGCTTCGCTGGGGGGGAGTAATGTAGTGACCTCATACATATCGCATCAACACGTCCGACCGCCGCGGCGCGCGGCCGTGTACTGAAGAGCGCGGCCACAAGCGCCGAGCGCCGAGGCCCGCACAGATGTCTTACGCCACCTGCGCCGGCTCGGAGACTCGCTTGGCAAATCGGCTGACGTGAGACAACATGCCTGCGCGGGATGAAGCTAGTCACTGAGCGCGCGCGCAGGCCGTTCATATACTTATATGCGACAGACGACGACAGCGCCGCGCGCTCCCTTCAGTCAAGACAACTGGAACTAGTAGTACCTACTATACATTGCGCCTGGCGCAACCTGATTGGTTCGTCGTAATAATGTTTGTTGACCATAACCACTGCGTACAAATTACCTACTATGAAACTATATAAGTGAGCCAAAAATAAATGTGACCATCATTCATTGTCAGCATTCGAGTTTCATTTACCTACGACAAGCTATCCCCACAATTTATTTCCTTGGTGATCAGGATGCGGTTAAAAAGATCCGTCAGAAGGTCCACGCCATGTGGGCCCATCGCCTTCCACACTTCAATTGGCACATTGTCAGGCCCGACCGCTTTCCAGTTCTTCATGTGGCGAAGAGCAATGCGGGTTTCGTCGGGGGAAATAGGGGAAATAAGTCCAAGGTTAGGAGGCGGTTCGGGAGGAAGGTTATGGGGATGCTGTTTGTTAGACACCTCCGCGAAGTATGTACACCATCTCTCCTTAACAGAGGGGGCATCGTAGAGCAGCTTACCCTGGGCGTCCCTTACACAGAGACATTTGCTAATGTCCCGTGTAGCTTTCTCCCGGGCACGCGCCAGCTTAAAAATAAGCTTTTGCCCCTCCGCAGTTTCCAGCTTGTCGTACAAGGGCGCCAGACTTTTGCTGCGGGCTCTGGCTACAGCTTTTTTGCAAGCGCGCTTAGCCGCTCCATATGCCTCCCTGTCATCCGGAGAGTTGGACCCTTGCCACTGTTTAAATAAAACCTTTTTCTTCCTAGTCGCCTCCTGCACCCCGTCATCCCACCACCACGTCTCCTTTTCTATGGTGCGGCCAACACGAGAAGTGCCAAGGACGCGCTTACCCGCATCGGTGATTGCTGAATGGATCCTACTCCAGATCTCTTGAGCGGACTCATGCGGAGCACTGATCTCGAGATGCTTGACCTCCGCGATGAAGTCCGACTGCCTAGGACCATCAAGCAACCACCACTTAGTGCGGGGTTTGCGTTTTTCGGTCACTTTCTTTTTCGGTACAACCGCAAAGTCCAGGACAAGGAGGCGGTGTTGAGCCGTTAGGCTTTCACCTGGGATGACTTTGCAGTTGGTAACCTTGCCAATGTGGCACCGTCGCACCAGCAGGTAATCTATTTGGGTTGAGTAGGCACCACTACGGTACGTAATAAGATGCTGGGGCTTCTTCTGAAAGAACGTGTTCGCGATGGCTAGGTCAGACAAAGCGCAGGTGCTGAGTATACTGACTCCCTCTGCATTTAGCTGGCCATATCCAAAACCACCGTGAACACGTCCGTACTCTCCAGCAAACTGACCTACGTGACCGTTGAGATCCCCCCCAACCAAAACACCTTCGGAATTCGGAATAGCGCGTATTACGTCCTCGAACTCATCCCAGAAGGCCTCCTTTTCAGACTCACAGCAACCAGTTTGAGGAGCATAGGCGCTGATTAGGTTCGTTACCGACCCTTCGATCAGCACCCTAACTTGCATCAACCGGTCGCTGCATCGGTCTACTTCAAGGAGTCCATCTTGAAGGTCTTTAGACAGCACCACGGCCACTCCGCCCCTGCCCGTTGGTGATCCGGTGTACACTAGCCGGTAGCCTTGCCCGATGTCACGTGACTTATTTCCCTTCCAGCGCGTCTCCTGAAGGAAGGCGCACTGGACCCGACGCTTCGCAAGTACGTCCGCGAGTTCTCGGCAACATCCGGTTAGGGAGCCAATGTTCCAGGTGGCAAAGCGGAACTTCTTCTTGGGTACTATCCTCTTTAGCCGTGCCCGTACTCGACACGGTAGCCCTAGCCCACTTATCGCAGGTTTAGGGCGATGTGCCTGCGCGTCGTTATGCGGCGACGCCCTAGCCCGAGTACCCGTTTTCAACTTCTTGTCCATTTTAATATTTGACTGAAGTTGGTTTTACGTGGGGCGACCAGCCGTCTGACCCCCACAACCCTACGAGAGGGAAACCAGGTTCGCCAGAGCCTCGTCCGTTGGACAGCAGGGTGCACCGCTAGCAGGTGAGGTTGGCTTGGGTCTTAAGATGGTAACAGACCCCATGCACCCCAACCCCATGCACACGCGTGCTGGACCTTGCCTATAAGGTTTAATATAGATTGGATCTTCATTAGTAGTCCGTATGTGATGCTTCACTTGATTTGTAAAAGTTAAAGGCAGGTCTTCACAGTAAAATATGTCCTTATACTCGTAGCATAATTTACTAATAAGTTCATTCTCTTCTTGGTTAAGATGATCAAGTCTTAATTATTGTAAGTTGGCTGTCAGTAACGAGTCAATGTCAATGTCAGTTAACCCAGTTGTGTTATTTACTATACACTCTTCAGAGAAGTTGGTAACTTTGAAAGGAGCAGTTATAGTTAGCCTTACTTCAAAGTCAGTTGCATTCTGAATTATAGTGGAGGCAAGAAAATTTTCACACTTTACAATTGCAGCTGGCATTCTAACACTTTCGTGAAATTGCGTGTAATCTAGTATGGCATAGCCATCTTTCATATTTACGGGTAGCTTCACTTTTTGTTCTGTGCGAGGTTCAAGTTTAAGTTCATGATCAGTGTTATAAATTATAGGAATATTAATATCGTTTATCTTTAAAATTCTATTCTTGAAACATATACTAGCATTAAGTTGAGACATAAGATCCATTCCAATCAATCCGTCATATCTATTGTCCACATCATAAATATAAAATTTATGATAACCGTTTACCTTAAAAATTTAAAAAAGGGGAATGTTAGCTACTTCATTATGTTCACTAGTAGCATGTGTACTTGTAACTGTAAATGGTTCGTAGAATTTTGATTGTGGGAAATATTCGTCAACTTTTCTAGGGCTTATGAAAGATCTAGTGCTTCCTGTATCCAACATAAATTTACCATTTATGTCGGGAATGGTTATATAAGGATGTTTAAGATTAGCGTCAAACTTAAGTTCTATCATTTCGGGCGAACACAGGTAAAATTTATTTGAAAATTTGGGACATCTTTTGAGTCTACTTTATTTTCAGTTGAATGCGAATCATCAATCTTTTCAATAGCTTTAGGAATTTCAGCATTTGGGTTCTGATCCACGCAATCAATATTAATGTACATATTTGTATAGTCATAGTCACAGTATCCTAGATAACATATACCATAATCATTGTAATTGGGGTCGTAATAGTACTGTTCATTACTAGTATAAAGCTCGTTTATAGGAAAACTTTGTGGTTGCTTAACAGGTGTTGTGCAGTTCTCATTGTCACGTCACGATCATCAGATAAATTGTTAGGGGGACGGTAGCCCGATGGTTGTGGAGCTCCATAGCCGAATTGTCCTACTTGAGGCCTATAACCGAATGGTGCTGCTTGAGGTCCATAACCGAATTGTGCTGCTTGGGGTCTATAACCGAATGGTGCTGCTTGAGGTCTATTACCGAATTGTTGAGGTTGTTTATTCCCAAGTTGCGGTAATTGCGGTCGAAAACCTATTTGTTGATTCGGCATATTTGGACGTACAAAAACTTGGTTAGGTATACCGAATTTAAATTGAGTTTGGTTTGTAGGAGGCCTGTAGTAATTATGTTGCAATTAAGGTGCTGTAAAGGGAGGTCTCGGATTGTTTGAACTTAAAATAACGCCTTTTTCAGATGATGGCAATGACTGATGACCTTGTGGTCGGTGTTGTAACATTTTACTACGTAAATTATATTGTTCCTGAAAATTAACCTCTTCAAGGACAAATTGTAAGGCTTCTTCCAGTGTACTAGGGTTTTTAATTCAAACAATCCGTACCATATGTTCTGGTAAATTGTACAGAAAAACGTTAAGCGAAGTATTATTGTAAATCACTTTCTTAGCTTCTCTTAACGTAGCGGAACCGTTCTGATTAACCTTAGATATTAATATGGCAAGAATATCTTGTATACTGCTGCAAAAATCTAAATATGACTCATTTGATTTGATTTTTAGGGTTTCCAGCTCAATTGCTACGCATTCTTCACTCCTCGGATCACCAAAATGTTGGATCATCAAAGATTTAAACTCAGAATAAGTTTCAAGGTCACCTCTTTCACTTAAAAGAGCCGCTGCCTTACCTTTTAATTTACTTGTAATATTCTGCATTAAAAATTCGTTTCGCCCTGAAGTCCCTTGATATTTTCCGATAACATATTCGCACTTCCGTAAAAATAAACTAAGTATATTAGTTTCACCACTAAATTCGGGAATTAATTTTAAAACATCGTGAGGTATTAAAGAGTCTGACGATTGCATCGGAAACGGTGTTTCAGAACGAACCGAAGGGGTCGCCCCGGCCGCCGTCGCAGTTAAAGGTATTTGACCTTGATTCATTTTAGATATAATTAAAACTTACGATGCAATTAAATTGTAAAATTAAAAGATAAACCTCAATTTATATGTTAATTCACACCATAGAATTAGCAAAAATAGACAGAAAAAATAATGTTACTTTTCTCTCTAAAACTAAATTAAACTACTAAAATACTTATTACGTCTATCACAATAATAGTGTAAAGAATGAGGAAGGATGTAGAAGGTTACTCACATGCCAACCGCTTGATATATTATCACCATCTCTGCTCACTCACGTAATTTGCGCGTTATCTAAACTTATTTAATTGGTTCGAAGATTGCCCGATGTAGAACGACGCCTCACTGATTTTAAGGACGACGACTATATATGTAATCAGTAACCACTCGCGAAACACAGTCCACGTGTTTTACTGTATTTCACAGGTTTTCGCACTTGACTTTTCGCGGAGGAAACCGTTTGCGGCAATCCTACCGGCTGCGCCAGTTAGATTTCGGGAGCGCAAATGAAACGGTGTTTGCGTGGAAGTAAGATTTTATTACGACCCGAGCTTTACAGAAGTTCATGTAAGACTAACTTAGCCTATCTTAATTCTAATACATCGTGGCCTGGTGGTCGGCCCACACGCAGGTCGCGCCACACATCCTGTCACGTACGCCTAATCGCAGTCAGCGTCTAGACCGTGTCTAGACTCTACCTCAGCGTTAGGTTGGGAACATAACTACCTTCTGTTGATCTGTTTATTTTGTATTTGTTATGCAAAAACAGTATGTGTTAAGTCGAAGTATTGTTGGAATGTTAGTTTTAAGACGTATACTTGCTTTTGTTTTTTATCTACGCTAACTGGCAAAGAACATTTTTATAAACCGGTTTATGTTTTCTCTTTAAGTGAATTTGGAATTCTTTTGAGAAGTAAATAACTTTTGAACAAAATAAGGAAATCGTCGTTTGGAGGCCGGAATTTTCACTACATTTACAATCCAAGGACAGATCTATCATAGGATTGGTTTACTGCCTACAGATGATCGGCCAACATTTTTGCAGATTTACTTTATGGGAAAACAAAAAAGCGAAGTTGATCGCAGGTGTCAAAATATTCAAGGAGTTTGTATTAGAAGGGAACATAATCTAAATAAATTAACAAATACTTAATTATCATACACTAATTAACACGAAATTATGTACAAACGCGTATAAAAACAAAATTAATCATTGGGAATCAAAAAAATAATCCACATCGCTGTCAATGGCAAAAGTTCCCAGAACACTGGCAGCATTGCCGCGTTGAATCGCAATGCTGATTCTTTGGCCGAAAAAAAGCCCAGCCCTCTGGTCACGTGAACAGTCGACAAGTTGTTTGCTAATGTCCCAAAAGACTCGATGCGCATTCGGACCCCATGGGCCTAGTGTTTCAACGCCAAACGACTCAAATATGTAACTTCCAATTAAGTTGTTCCTTTTCCCATCGATGGGAAAAGGCCAGATGGGATGACCATAATGCCTTGGAAGGTGGGTAGGCCTTTGGTGTGGGATGCATCATGTGTCGACACCTGACCTGTGCTGGGGCGGCTGCTGCAGGTGCAGAAAACCTCAAACGGCGCAAATATAACAACTTAATTGGAAGTTTGAAGGAGTTAAAAAGATATCGTTTTAAATATTCAAATATTGTTGCACTATAATAACAGCCTCATCAACACTTTCAAAACTGCGTTAGAAAGAATGCCGGAAGAAGGAAACAAGTTGGTCATACACCCTGACCGTACGCCAAGTGGGGAACATGAAAGACGGTATAATGCACCATTAATCAATGAAATCGCAGCCGTGGTATCTGGCGAACAATTATTAACCAGGGTACCAGACACACACATTTTACGACGCGCTGCAATATCCGCACAATTGGCCAATCAGTTTTATGTTGACATGTACGTAAAAGTTGAAAGCGAACAATTACGTTACATATCATTAAACCAAAGCAAATTAAGTGCGGAGAACTATATTCATCTTCAAGATGCTGTAGCAAATGACAGTATCGTTAATCCTGATGATTTAGGTAAAATGGTTATTTTTCCGTCTTCGTAAGTACCTAGGGCTGTTTACAAAGCCGAATATACTTAAACCACGTTTGCTTATGTACGTAAGTACATATGGTCGCCCTGATTTATTTATCACTTTCACCTGTATCCCAGGTTGGTCTGAAATAGTTGATGAGTTGCTGCCGGGACAAATGCGATAGATAGACACGATATAGTTGCGAGAGTTTTAGATAAAAATTAAAAGCTAATTACTGTTATTAACAAAGGAAAAATATTCGGAGAAGTATTGTGTTTTACGTATTCCATAGAATGGCAACAACGCGGCCTACCACATGTGCATATTTTGTGTGGTTAATAGAGAAATTGAGGCCTGATTAATACATAAAATCATCAGCGCTGGAATACCGGATCCAAATAATGACATGAAACGATTATTAAAAATATGATTCATGGTCCATGCGGTCCTGAAATTCCACTATGTCCTTGCATGAAGGGTGGCAAACGCACTAAAAAATATCCGCGCAACTTTATTGAAGAGACAGTCCGCAATGATAACGGATATCCGCTGTATCGTAGAAGGGCGCCAGCAGACGGAGGTCGAACAGCATCTGTAAAACTCCGAAATGGTAGTTACGTTACTGTAGATAATGGTTGGGTGGTTCGTTACTCGCCCATTTTGTCCAAAATGTTTAATGCCCATAATATAAATGTCGAGGCTTGCAGTTCAGTGCGTGCTATTAAATATATCTGCAAATTCAAATTCAAATTCAAATTCAAATTCAAAATTCAAATTCAAATTCAAAGCATTTTATTTCAAATAAACCATTCACAGGCACTTTTGAAACGTCAAGGTCGGTCAGTCAAAAACATGGAAGCTATTTGCACGTTCCAAAGCGTAGATCTCTATGGAGAAGAACGTGCAAGAAACTCCACGGACACTCTTTTAAATCATGTTCTGGTTTTACAAAATTTCAAGTTACATATACTTGTTGCTTCTGCATGTGAGGACAATGCAAAGGAAAAAAAAGGGCTTATTATAAGAATTTTAAATATAAAGATTAAAATAAGCCAATGGCAGTTAAGAGATGACCAGTCTCAACCGACGGCGCCTGTTCACGAACATGGCGCGTGTATCGGCACCCTTCAGCTCAACCATTTCGAAGGGAACCGAATGATCAAACCCACGCGCCGCCATCAGCGAGACATTTGAATGAGCATGACATGCTCTCAACCACCATGCTCGTTCATGTCCAACAAGTAAAACTATAACTACTCACATAAAATGTAAATGGTTTCATGGTACTCACATTTACAAAATTTGAAAAATATGCTTCCACTTTACACAAAACTATGGTTGTCAATGACCAAATAATGAAAAATAAATTAATAAAGAGAACGATTAAGTTCTTACATCAAAAAGAATAAATAAGTAATTAATATAATAATATAATTTGTATGTATATAAGAATAAATAAACGAAATAGTGTAAGAACCTCTAAAAGGAGCGAGCATCTCTTCCAAATATAAAAACATAAAAACCTAAAAAGTGGACCTAAGCAGCTGTGACTGTGGAGCAGGACCAGCATTTAGCCAATCTAATCTTCCAGTTTATAATACGCTTGTCTACATAGTGTGCGTTTTATGCATGCTTTAAATTTTCTCTCATTCAGTTCGAGAATATCAACTGGTATTTTATTATAAAATTTAATACAGTACCCCATAAAAGAAGTGTGTACTTTGGCCAATCTGAATCGGGGTTGATCTAATTTGTTCCTATTTCTAGTATTAAAATTATGCCTGTCACTAATCTTGCTAAAGAGATGAAGATTTTTCCGAACATACATAATATTTTCGTAAATGTATTGACAAGGTACCGTCATGATGTTGATATCCTTAAACAGTTCTCTTAGGGAATCAGCCGACGGAGATTGTAAATGGCTCTGATGGCTCTTTTCTGCAGGATAAATATAGACTCGATGTCTGTAGCACGTCCCCATAATAAGATACCGTAAGACATGATACTATGAAAGTAACTAAAATAGACCAGCCTCGCGGTATCTATATCGGTAAATTGACGGATTTTTCTGACAGCGTATGCTGCTGAACTTAGCCGTCCCGCAAGAGATGTTAAATGAGGACCCCATTGTAGCCTTGAGTCAAGCGTAATCCCCAGGAAAACCGTGTTTTCGACGAATTCAAGTTTCTCCATGTTCAATACTATGTCGCAATCATTTCCTTTAACGTTCGGTAAGGCAAATCTGATGCATTTAGTTTTTTTCCCATTTAATACTAAATTATTAGCAGTAAACCAATTTTGGACCTGCCGTAGGGCGTTATTTACGTCGTCAAGATTTATGGAACGTCTATCTATCTTAAAAATTAAGGACGTATCGTCAGCAAATAATACCATATGAGGTTGATTTTTTTTTTAATAAAGGTAGTGACTAAGCTATTTTCAAGTTCAGAAACACAAAAACCACTAATCTCACAGTCTGTTCGTTGACAGTAGCAACGAAGCTGTGAAAGGTACCCAACCGTCACACCTTAATGTGCACCTAGAATTTTCTGGGTGCACATTGAGGTGTGTGAATTATTTTCAGTAAAGTACAAAAAAATAATTTTCAAGAAAGATTATCTTCTCCTCCAAAAACGACACTTACTGCTTTTTTGACCTTTGTACCAAAGATAAATTTGCACAAACTCTTCTCTATGTTGAGGTACCGAGATATTACACTTGGAATACAACAAGGAGAGAATGGAAACGCCGAAATCAAGGAGTACCTGTTCAGAACTGGTCTCAAATCTGGAGATGCTTCAGGTCGAGTGTACGCGATCAATGTTAGTAATATGGAATGCTTTTGTTTAAGGATGCTTTTACACCATGTGCGTGGGCCAACCTCTTTCAAAGATCTTAAAAAGCTCAACAATTGAGAATTTTCGACATTTCGAAAGGCATGTGAGGAAGAAGGAAGAGAATAATAGTGGGAAATAACTCTGGAAGAGGCTGCACAATGCAAATCTGCGCCCAAAGTGAGAGAAATTTTGGACAAGTGGACTTTCAAACCCACAATAATTATGGGAAAAATATAAAAAAGATATGGCGGATGATATTTTATACCGATTACAAGAACAGAATACGAGAGGAGCTCGTGGCTAAATAATAACAGCCGCACGGGTCGATCTTCAAGGTTAAGCAACGCTTGCCAAGGTTGGTCTGTGGATGGGTGACCATCTTAACATAACGAGTTTCCTCCGTGCCTCGGAAAGCACGTTAAGCCGTTGGTCCCGGCTGTCATTTGTAGATCTTTGGCAGTCGTTACGGGTTGTCAGAAGCCAGTAAATCTGACTCCAGTCTTGCTAAGAAGTAGGTACCGTGTTACCCAGTTAATGGGTTGTGGAGGTCTGGTAGGCAGCCGCTCCACGTAAAACACTGGTTATTCAGCTGAATCTGGCTTGACTGGAAGCCGACCCCAATATAGTTGGGAAAAGGCTAGGCAGATGATGACAAGAACAGAATACGACTGCTTCATACAATGATTTAATTTACAATGACGCGTTAACAAAAGTTGAAGATCAAGTGATTACTATTACTGGAAAAGATTTAAGCGATTTTGGAATGAATATAAAGCAATGACCATAAAGAAAAGTTAGTAGTGATTTAATGAGAGAACTAGATTACAATACTGTTTCTTTAATGCAACAAATAACAGAAGCTCTTCCTCTTTTAAATTAAGAGCAAAAAATAATTTTTGATTCGATTATTAAAAAAGTTGCCCGTGGCCAAGGATGTCTGTTCTTTTTTTATGCTCCAAGAGGCACTGGAAAAACCTATCTTTTAAATTTATTATTAACCCAAATCCGGAAAGATAAAGGAGTTGCTGTTGCAGTAGCTTCCTCTGGAATAGCTGCTACGCCACTTAGTGGGAGACGAACAGCGCACTCGGTTTTAAAACTACCATTGAACTTAGCTCATGAGAAAATGCCAGTATGTAACATTAGCAAAAGCAGTGAGCGCGGAATAATGTTACAGCAGTGTAAGCTGTTGGTTTGGGATGAATGTACGATATCCCACAAAAGAGCAATCAAAGCACTAGATCGTACAATGAGGGATATTAAAGGCAACCAGGATATCATGGGAGGTGTGGTGGTACTTTTAGCTGGTGACTTTAGACACACCCTTCCGGTTGTTACAAGAGGTACGCCAGCAGATGAAATAAACGCCTGTTTAAATTATGGGTACACGTAAAAAAGTTTTATCTCACTACAAATATGCTAGTACAAGTTTATAATGATTCTCAAGCAGGGCAGTATGCAGCTGCTCTTCTAAATATCGGAGAAGATTGTATGCCAACTGACAGTAACGACATGATTACACTGAGAGGTGAGTTCACAGATGACCTAAAAAATATCTTCAAATAAATATGGACAAACGAGAATGGCTGTGAGAAAGGGCAATTTTGGCGCCGACTAATGAGATAGTAAATCAAATAAATGAACAAATCATGTCAGACATGGAGGGGGATATTGTCCAATACCTCTCAGTAGATAATGTTATGGACACTGAACAAGTCGCATCATACCCTATAGAGTTTCTCAACTCTTTAGAATTATCAGGAGTGCCTTCCCATAAGTTGAGGCTAAAAGTTGGTGTTCCAAGGCTATGTAATAGAACACGGCTACAAATTACACATCTGGGGCACAACATTAGACAAACTACAAACATGACTGGAATGCCCTGAAAGCAGTATCTGCAATAACAATTAATAAAGCTCAAGGACAGGAAATCATTTAGAAAAAAATGTTTTTCCCATGGGCCACTTTATGAAAGAAAGAAAGAAAAAGCGTTTATTTGCGCCAAGCATGACGCATACCAAAAAAATAAAATAGAAATTAAATAATACTTAATTATAAAAAATTGGGAAGATAATTTATGTGGTGTGCTCACGTGTATCAAATCCGCAAAATCTTTATATTTTGGCAAAAGATGGGAAAACGCAAAAAGTAGTTTATAAAAATGCACTTAAATAAACTCATGTTATTACTTTATACGTTACGTACTTATCTTAAATAATTTAATAAACTCTTTGCAGTGAAACACTTCAAATAACTCATTAATAATAATAATAATCTTCTACCCCAGCTGATTTGTTTGCACTGGCGGAAACCGCAGATCAGTTTTCAACTGATATTAAAATGGAGTTTGGAATTGATAAGTGCAAGATCAACTCAGTCAAAGCGGGCCAACCTTACCACAATTCATACACTATACAGACAGGTGAAACCATAGACTCCTTAAATGCAAACGAAACTTACAAGTATTTAGGATACATTCAGAATAGGCAAATTAAACATAAACTTATTAAAAATAAACTTATTCAAGAATTTAAACATAGACTGAAATCCATTCTTAATACTCAATTGTACTCAAGACATACAGTAAAAGCTATAAATACCTTTGCTATCCCTATCCTCATACTCTTTTAGTATAATAAGCTGGACAAAAACGGACCTTAAAAACTTACAGCGCGTCATTAATACCACTATGACCAAACATAGAAAGCACCACCCTAGATCTTGCGTCCAGCGACTGACATTACCAAGGAAGGAGGGACGACGATAAATATTACGAACCTACACAACAAACAAATAAGTGCTCTTAGAAAATATTTAAACGCAAAAAGCGCTACCTCTGCCCTTCACAAAGCAATAGTATATATTACGACCAAAAACTGACTCCATTAAACATGCACGAAAAAACAACTCAAATCAACGAGAAACAGACTGACAACCCGACAAAAATATTAGAATGGACCCAGAAGTCACTTCATGGAAGACATCGCCGCGACATTTGCCAGCCTAACGTCGACAAGTTAGCGTCGAACGAATGGCTCAGGCGTGGAGATTTATTCCCTGAGACTGAAGGGTTCATCATGGCAATCCAAGATCAGGTTATTGAAACTCGCAACTATCAAAAGCACATCATGCGAGTCCCCCATTCAACAGATTCTTGTAGGCGGTATCATAGCTCTTCCGAAACTATACAACATACGAGTATCACTGGAGCATGCAAAGCAATAGTTCAGACTGATTACAAACACATACACGATCAAATAGCAAACATTATCCATCAAAAACTGGCTATAAAATATAAATTAATTACCACACTCCCAGTACCTTACTACAAATATGTTCCTGAAACGGTGCTGGAAAACGCAATGCACAAGTTGTACTTTGATCAAGCCATACTAACGGACTAAACAACACATTACAATAGACCAGACATTACTCTACTAGATAAAATTAATAAAACAGCGCAAATTATTGACATAGCAGTACCAAACACGCACAACATACAAAGTACAATAGCCGAAAAGCTTTCTAAATACACAGACCTGAAAATAGAAATAAGTAGAATGTGGCGACTAGGCAAAGTTTCCATCATCTCTGTAGTGATCTCCAGTACGGGTGTCGTGCCTAAACAACTGCACCAATCTTTAAAAATGCTAGACATAGCTTCCTCCACCTATCAAACTCTACAGAAAGCAGCTATCCTAAACACCTGCAGAATCGTCCGGAAATTCCGACAAAACGATAACAACGCAGACACATCTTTTATAACGTAGGTTTACCCTCAGGGGTAGCACTTGGCTTCGGCCCGTGTTATTCTTAAAAACCGGCAGACTACTGCTGAGATACAAAAATATATACCAATAAATAATAATAATAAATTTATTCAAATAAAAATGTTTACATTTAGCCAACAGTGATAAGATTTCCATACAATTATAGTGCCTAAAAATAAACTAAAACTAATATATTATTATTATAGGTGCAAGTTATGGTGGTTCGGAATTGCAATGTTATGTAGCAACCAGCCCGATCTAGGTTAGTTTAAACCTGTGTTTCAGGCCACCACTTTACAATATTCAACTACATTGGTGCAGTACTATTTAAAGGTTAACTAAATAAAAATAAAGAATCTTTTAACAACTACGAGAAAAAGCTTAATAAGTAAGTACCTTAATATCTAAAAACTAAGCCTATGTAATTATACAAAAGTAAACAATTACGAGGGAAACAAATTTCATCATGCCAAGATTTCTAGAAGTTGTTCTGTGTCTGTGTAATGTAGAGTCTCTAAATATTCACACAACATTTTACTACATTTTTTATACCTTACACTATAGAAACTTAAAACCTTGTTGAGCCTGTTATATAGAAAAGGTCCCAAGAACAGATAAAAACGATTAGCAAACGCATGTCTAGTTTGAGACTTAATGCAAACCAAGTCCTTTCTTCTTTTGTCAGAAGGCACAGGATCAAAAGGAAGTGCAGTGTGCTGGTGAAGTACTATGTTTAAAATAAATAATTGCCGTACTGTAAGCACCTTACATGCTGTGTAAAGCTGGTGCGTAGGAAATCTAAAAGGGCGAAATGTAGCAACCTTTAGAATTGCTCTTTGAGCACGCTCTAACGGGAGTAAAATTGTTTTTGCCATGCCATTAAAGTATTTATCCATTTGAGTCTGATCATTTTGTGTCAGTTTGTAAAAGAATTTGCCTAAATAATTAAAAATGCTACCCAAAGACACTATTCCACGCGGACGAAGTCGCGGGCACAGCTAGTAATAAAATATGACCTTAATTTGGTGATAAATATCGCTGTCATTGAAATCTCAGTAATACATTCCGTTGTTGCAAACAATAAGGAGAACTTATACATATTGTAAAAACAAAAAAAAAATATCTTTACTTCAGACATAATATGCCCATAAGTTGTTAGTAATGATAATCGAAAATGTCTGTTGTTTGTATAAGAGTTAGTGAGACATTTATAAAATACAGTCCAAAACGTTTCTTACCTCAAAATCTATTTTAAATTTTGTAAAAATTTCATTAACGCTTCCGTTAAAAATATCGAAAAATATCGCTATCGTTATGTGAAATGGATTGCGCGGCGAGTAAAGGCAACACATTCGTCCTTCGGATCGATATTTCACACGACATGTTTCGGGAATAGATAATGTGAAAATATACCACTATTTTGATGCCGACATTGGGACCGAAGGGTAATGTCTCCGTTCGTACGGTGCGAGTGTTGCCGGAGAATTGAGCCTCTGGTACATTTCGTAGAGACGCATGGGTGCGCGAGGTCGTTGGATCATTGCATTACAACACAATCTACAGTATCTACTATTAGTAAAGTATGGGTACACGAAGATGTGTACTGGTCTGACGACTTCCCATTTATAAAAGAATGTAATTTGTATAAACTTAATATGAAAGCGGCAAAGCCATCTGGGGAGACAGACAGCCTAATCAAATTCATAAATATCACAAATTATGTAATTCTAAACTTCGAGCAATAGACTTCCCATTAGTCTTAGGTCTAAGAACCAAGTCTTGTCATATAACTGAGTGGAATGAATACGTCGCGGACGCGCATCGAGACGCTCGCCTAAATTTAAAATGTTGGTACTAGCCGGTAAGCCCACGAGTGGTACAGTGTATGACGAAATGACAGACACACGCAAAAAATTTAAGTCTATATTAAAATCATGTCAAGCCCAATAAGAACAATTTAAAAATGAATATTCTAGCCTCCAAATATTCGGTGAAAAAATTTAAAGATTTTTGGACAAATGTTAACTGATCAAATGTGAAAACAAGCCTCCCGATGAGCGTCGACGGCGTGAGCGATCAAAAGACTATTGCTGACATGTTTAAAGAATAGTTTACAATCCCGTTATCCCTGGGTCCGTCGTCAACGAGTTATGTTCACGATGCAAGTGCCGTCATGACTGAGCGTAAAATGTTCTTTTCTGCTAAGTGTATCAAAAACATAATAAATCATATACAACGTGGAAAATCACCTGGTCATGACAACGACAGCATAGAACATTTTAAATATGCTGGTGTTCATTGGCCGCGTGTGTTATCAATGTTTTTAATTTGTGTATGTCCCATTCATACCTATCGGAGCCGCTCATGCATACTATTATGGTCCCTATTTTAGAAAATAGGACGGGTGACTCATCTGACAGGGTTAACTACCGACCCATTTCACTGGCCACCACTGCAGCCAAGGTACTTGACAGCATGTTTAATGTGAACCTCGTGAAAATAGTTGACCTGCATGATGCTCAGTTTGTGTTCAGAGCAGAGTTGTCCACTGAGAGTGCCATTTTGAGTCTCAAGCATGCTGTCGGGTACTATACAGCCAGAAGGACGCCGGTATACACGTGCTTCCCAGACTTATCCAAGGCTTTCGATCTTGTCAGTTATGACCTTCTTTGGGACAAGCTGGGCAGTGCGGGTGTGCCGATGTACTGTCGGATGAGTTCAAGTTGGAATGTGACATTAGGCAGGCTGGTTTGAGTTCTCCTCTATTATTTAACATTTATGTTAACCAGCTTGTCGAGTGGCTTGTAGCAAACATGTCGGCTGCCACATTGATGACACTTGTTTTAACAATATTAGCTATGCAGACGAAATGGTGCTGCTGAGCCCCTCCATAAGCGGGCTATCATAAATGTTGTCTATTTGTGAGAAGTACGTGGAGGCGCATGGGTTACAATATAACTCTACAAAGAGTGAACATTTAGTATTTAAATCTGGCAAACAACTGCCAACCCATGTGCCTCCTGTATTTCTCAAAGGAATAGCCCTAAAGCAGGTTCAAACTTTTAAGTATCTGGGTCACATTGTGACAAGTGACCTCAAGGACGATAAGGACATTGAGCGGGAGCGCAGGGCTCTGGCGGTAAGAGCTAATATGCTCGCCCGCAGATTTGCACGATGCACGAGAAAAATGAAAGTTACGCTTTTCAAAGCTTATTAGGCCTGTGGGTGAGATATACGCAGCGAGCCTACAGAGCCCTGTGCACTCAGTACAATAATGCGTTCAGAATGTTGTTGGGTCTGCCGTGGAGGTGCAGCGCATCTGGGATGTTTGCTGAAGCGTGCACTGATGGTTTCCAGACCATCATGCGTAATAAAGCTGTTGGCCCGTATGCGGGGTAGTAACAACAGCATTCTGAACGCAATAGCTGTACGTTTCGATTGTCCCTTCCAAAATCACTGGGTCGTGACTTGTGTGGGTGTGGCGCGTCATAGCAAATAAGCGTGTTCCGTACTGTGTGGACTAGGTTGAGTTTTCTATGGGCCTATTAATCTTGATTGATTGATAATCAAATTATTTATTGCGAGCAACAATGACTCTTAGTATTAGTACAATAAATAAACTTACAAATATGTTAGTGACACAAAACAACAACAACTATATGAACACACACAACTTAATTATCACCGCTTCAGCATCTCAGCTGAGATACTGGAGCAATGATTTACAGTACTGCAGTCCACCCTGTCAGCAATCATGCCCAGGATACGGTTGGAACCTTGGAACTGGCTCGCACCCTGCGCACCCAGGACGCACATCTTTTACGCATTAATACATAAAAGCAATCAACGCGCATTTCCGCAAACATCCCTGATGCGCTACAGAAGCGAGGCAGCCCCATCAACACCCTGAATGCATTGTTATACTGAACGCGAAGGGCACTGTATGATCTTTGCGTAAAATGTACCCACAGGCTACAGGTGTAAATTGAGGAACAGAAGGTTCTAAAAAGTGTTTTTTTAACCTCCGTAGAAACACGCTTAAACCGGCGGGCAATCATATTCACTCTGACCGACAGCGCCCTTCGCTCCCTCTCAAGACAAGACATGCCCAAGGTATTTGAAAGAGTGCACTCTCGATAACGGTACACCATTCAACTTTATTGGGGGTACCGTTTCTGGACATTTCCCACTAGCCCCAAAGACCATAACGACACGCTTTTGTACGTTGTACAACAGGCCATGAGCACTGGCGTATCTCTCACATGCTTCCTCAGGCCACAGACTGAAGCACTGAGCGGCACCATATCATCCACATAGCTTATGTTGTTGACACATATGCCATCAAAATAACATCCGACTATGGTGCTACTCAGCTCCACAATCAACTGTTTCATATACAGGTTGAAGAGTGTAGGAGAACTCAGACCCCCCCGCCTCACACCTGACTCAAGACCATATGGACTTCACAACGCCCCGTCCCACCTGACACTATTGACCTGGTTCCCGAACCAAAACTTAAAAATATTTACTATTTCAGGTGGTAGCTTCGCATCATTAAGCTTTTTCCACAGAGCATCGTATGAAAGGTCGAGGAAATAGGCGTAAACCGCGGTGCTACAGCATGTGTAGTACTCCACGGCGTGCTTAAAGTCCAAAATAGCACTGTCGGTAGATAGCCCAGGTCGAAACCCAAACTGGTTGTCATGCAATCTAATGTGTTTATTTAATTGCGCATTGAGCACGCTGTCAACCTTAGCCACAACCGTAGCCAGTGAAACAGGTCTATAGTTATTCCTATCAGTCAATAGTCTAGTTTTATTTTTAACAATAGGCACAACAATTGTTTTTAACATATCTGGGAGTAGATACGCA
This sequence comes from Lacanobia oleracea, assembly GCA_950371165.1. NCBI lineage: Eukaryota > Metazoa > Arthropoda > Insecta > Lepidoptera > Noctuidae > Lacanobia > Lacanobia oleracea. The sequence goes on along the minus strand of OX493411.1, from coordinate 17,252,910 downwards.
TGACTTAGACAAAGATTGTAAAGTAAAGCCAAAGCACGCGTTAAGTGAAGATGCTCGATGCTGAGCCCATCATGGCCAGGAGACTTCCCCCTTGACATTGACTGGACGACAGTCGCAACGTCTCTGGCAGTCATCATCATCTGCCTAGCCTTTTTCCCAACTAAATTGGGGTCGGCTTCCAGTCAAACCGGATTCAGCTGAATACCAGTGTTTTACGTGGAGCGGCTGCCTACCAGACCTCCACAACCCATTAACTGGGTAACACGGTACATCTTGGCAAGACTGGAGTCAGATTTACTGGCTTCTGACAATCCGTAACGACTGCCAAAGATCTACAAATGACAGCCGGGACCAACGGCTTAACGTGCTTTCCGAGGCACGGAGGAAACTCGTTATGTTAAGATGGTCACCCATACACAGACCAACCTTGGCAAGCGTTGCTTAACCTTCAAGATCGACCCGTGCGGCTGTTATTATTTAGCCACGAGCTCCTCCTCGCAACGTCTCTGGCAGTGACCGTGACTAATTCTCCTTTGGGCTCAACATCGATCACCGCCTGCGATGGTCCCAAGGACGACTTTATCTCGAATTAAGCTTTGAACAGTTCAGCTATTCCCTGTGCATCACTCACACCGTCGACGCACACAGGCTCGCTAGGCTTATGATTGAGTGTATTCGTGTTTTTCCAAAACCCACGAAAGTCTTTATTCAAATGATTTGATGCGAGGATATCCATTTTTATCTTTTGCTCTTGGTCCTGGCACCACTTCAACCGAGATTTAAATATTCGTTTCGACTCGCACATTTCGTCATAATAACGGCCCGTAACTCGTCCATAAAATATATTTATCCCTAGCACGCATAGTTGCGTACAAAACGTGTGTTCAGGTGCTGTGTTCGGGTGATGTGAACATAATAACAGTCGTGAAGGATGAAGAATACGACATCACAGTTTCCGATGTATTGTGCATACCCAGTTTAACGACAAACTTGCTTTCCGTGAGTAGATTGATTGAGAACGGAAATAATGTAATTTTCAAAGAGAAATTTTGCTACATTTACAATCAACAAGGTACTCTAGTCGGAAAGGCAGAACAAGTTGATGGTGTGTACAGATTATACACTAAGAATGTGGAACAGATATTGGCAGCGACAGCCAAAACACCCAGTGAAACTTGGCATCGACGTTTGGGGCACATCAACAGTGCTAGTATGAACAAAATGAAAAATGGAGCTGCAGAAGGTATCTCATACACAGATATGGCAAGCATAAACAAATCTAAGTGTACAGTGTGTTGTAAGGGGAAGCAGACAAGGCAACCTTTTCAGCCTAGCTCATCCAACACGAAGAAAATGTACTAGATTTGATACACTCAGACGTGTGCGGTCCTATGGAAAATGTATCCATTGGAGGATCCAGATACTATGTATTGTTCGTGGATGACTACAGCAAAATGGCTTTCATTTATTTCATGAAGACGAAGTCTGAGGTTTTTAAGTTTTTTAAAGAATTTCAGTCCATGGTTGAGAACCAGAAAAACAGGAAAATTAAAGTTTTTCGGACAGATAACGGCGGTGAGTACTGCAATCAAGACTTTGATAGATCTTTGGTGGAAAAGGCTAGATGTCTAATTTTCGATGCCAGTTTAGACAAAAAGTTTTGGGCAGAAGCCGTGCATACCTCTGTTTATTTAAGAAATCGGTCAGTTGTTACCGGGTTGAATAATATGACTCCATATGAAGTTTGGACAGGGAACAAGCCCAACTTAAGTCATGTTCGTATTTTCGGAAGTAAAGCTATGATCCATATACCCAAAGAGAAGAGGTTGAAATGGGATGAGAAGGCCAAGGAACTCATTTTGGTCGGTTACTCAGAGAATGTGAAGGGCTATAGGGTTTATGACCCAGAAAATAACTCAGTCACAACAAGCAGAGATATCATAATTATGGAGAAAGCTGAGAATACAGTTGACATTCCCATTGAATGCAAGGATTCAGCGGAGGATCAGGAACATGAGGAAGGAGAGGAGGAAAGTAGTATCAATGACACAGATATTGATGATGAGAAGGATACCACGTATATACCAGATGCTTCTTCGATAAATGACACATACGATAGCTGTGATACTTTTAGTACAGCATCAGAATCAGATGAGTCTGTTGAACGAATCACTGCGTATTACTTACAGACGCCTGTGTGCGTCGGCAACATGTCTATTTCACATAAAGCAGCAACGATTTGCCCATACAATTTATCAATAACACGTCTATGATTTAAATCAGTGGTCACAACAATCGCGTAATTGCATTGGAAAATCAATTAATCTCAGACGTTTATGACACTCAGTATTGTACAGCCTAATTTGCGCCAAATCCCGCTCACTCCACATAAACCTGTTATTTAAATGTTGACTAAACACACATCTCTTTTGTATGCCACCCGAAATAAAAGTTTTTTTTATTATTATAACAATAAAATACGTCGTACTATCGGGCTGCCCCAGTGACCGTGAAACAATCTAACGGTAATGACCTTTTATCTACTGTTTACAATCGTATCAAAATATGAACTACATACATCTTTTGATTTAGTTCGTATTATGTGGTGTATTATATTCATGTGGTGACTATGTGTGTATCAGCAGATAAGTCCCCATTTTTCAAGGGTGTGCCCTTGAAAAAAGCGGACTTATACCGGAAACTACAGTTCAGAGATATTTCAAGTGGTGAAAGTAAATAACACCAATCCGGTGATTTATCATTTGCAAGATGGAAGTAAACAACAAATCTTTGATGGCATTTATGAACAGGAACTGCAAAAAATTAAATACCTGTTGGAGAAAGTGTTGAAGAGAAAGGGTGATAAAGTTCTAGTGAAGAGGTTCGATATGGCCTCGACAAGTTGGATAAATAAAGAAAACAAGATTAACTAAAGTTCAAAATGTTTTATTTTCCTGACCTACCTGCTAACATAAGCCTGCTTAATTATTATTATTGTACATGTGAGAGACTTAATACTAATAGGAAGGCGATTCTCGCAAATCCCGCGCGCGAGTTTTCACTCGTAACTATCTCATCTCTAGCGTAAAATGGTGTAGAGCTGTTCTCGCAATGTCGATTTTGGTAAATTACGCAGGAAATGCCTGCGAGATGCTTTGTTATACACGCCGGATTCAACGAGGGGTCGGGACCACTCGAAATGTACATTGATTTCGACATGACACGTCAAAAACTCTTGTGTCATTCATTATTAAATCAATTGCGTGATTGAAAATGTATAGGTAGGTATATAAAAATATTTTACTAAATAAACAAGCTGTTTAATTATGATTGAATTCGTGCAATTTAGATAGAAAAATACTTCAGCAAGAAAAATACGAAGACAACTTTACGCGTCTGCTGTAGTTCTCCGATAAACACTGCTTCGGATTGTATTGGAATATATAATGCACCGTCACTAAGCACTGATAGTGCAGCATTAAGTGTTGAGACGCTGGTTCCTAAAACCACTTAATTTGGCAACAACAGCTTGGCTCTGGTCAAGGAGAAAGAAGAGTCAATGGTGACGCAACTGCAACAAGCAAAGTGCCGCTCCTGAAAGCGAGGATAGTTGTGCTGCATTGTCCACCATGTTCGTATATAGTACGATTGGCACCACAGACATCCCTTTTCCAGTACATCCAAGCCAAGTCAAGGTGAAATCAGTGTCAAAGGTTGAATATTGCTGAAGCTGTTGCAGACTGACTCGAGCAGGAGGACTAAAGTCATGCACCTTATATCTCTCAAAACTGATATTTTTTGCCGCTGGTAGTTGTATAATAAACGTAACAGGATAGCACGACCAAAACTAAGCTCCAAGTGAAGTGTGTTGAGAGGTTAGGTTTAATGTGGTTCTAAAGTATTTTCTTTGTTATCTAAATAAATGATATAAGTATTTTATAAGTGTCTATTCTTATTCATTACATAGTTTAAAACAAAGTCGTTAACGCAAACGCTGTCTGTCTGTCCCTATGTATGCTTAGATCTTTAAAACTAGGCACCAGATTTTTTATTAGATAAAGTGGTTTTCGAGGAAGGTTTTAGTATAAAATTTGCACCCGTACGAAGCCGGGGCTGATCGCTAGTATGTTTTATAAATGCGAAAGTTTGTATGTTCGGATGGATGGCTGGATTTTTTCCTCAATTCGTCAGAACGGCTAAACGGATCTTGATGAAATTTGGCACTAAAGTCATAGTCTGGCATAACAAATAGGATACTTTTTATCCCGGGGGTATGTTTCCTTGGGATATTAGACAGATTTTTGACATTCACGCGGGCGGAGCAACGGGCGTCAGCTAGTTGTGCAATATTACAGCAGGGTCATCAGTCATCACGTCAAAGTGGTGCCCAAAGTTCTAGATTATGTGGAACCTTTTGAGTTTTTTAGAGTTCCAAACCAGTGGAACTCTACTACTAAAGCCTCCGCTGCTCGTCCGTCCGTCCGTTTGTTTGTCAGCGGGCTGTATCTCGAGAACCATTATAGGTAAACAGTTGAAATTTTCACAGATTGTGTATTTCTTTTGCCGCTATAACAACAAATAATAAAAATTAAGGTTTATCGTACGGAACCCTTCGTGTGCGAGTCCGACTCGCACTTGGCTGTTTTTTTTTAAACCCTTATAATCTCTTCTAGTGTATAATTCGTACATAGGTGTTGTTTGGGCGTCTACTTGGATTTTAATTGAAATAAAATACTGGAAAGATATTTCTTTTAATGCGTTTACTCCAAGGACAATCAATTAGTATTACAAGTTTTTGAAATCGAATATATTTTATACAAGAAAAAGAACGATTGAACAGAATGATGATGATTAACCACATTCGCGACCGGGTTGCGCGCGCAGGTCGATAAGCGCCGTTGTGTAACGCAAGATGTCGCAACCGTCTTCAACGCTGCATATCGGGTAGCCCGCGAGTTTCGCGCCGTCACAGAAGATGGGTTGTGGGTAGCAAACATACCGGCCGCCTGGAATCCTCAGGGATCCAAACTAATTAGATGCGTCGCTGCACGGTGGGTGTGCGCCTGTGGCGTCGACTTCGCTGGTATCCTGACCACCACTCGCCGATGGCACCGGAAGCGGACAGATTTTGGAGAAGGCTCGCTGCACAGAGCCCGTCGCTGTTCGTAGTTCAGCTACACGGCTTATACAAAAGGGGTATATATATACCCCTTTTAGAGTTTAGCCCCCCTACCTTTGCGGTTCAGTACCCGGAAACCCTGGTTCTAAACGCTCCGCAGGCAAGTTTCCTATGATTGGAGAAACGGTCTTTCCCCTCAGTCGCGTGCAGCGGACACACTGATGAACTACCTTTCTGGCCAAATTTCTTCCCTCTAATGGCCACACACTCTCACGCATGGTAGCCAGTAGCAGTTGGGGACCAGCATGGAGAAGCTTATCATGAAATTGCTGAAACAATAATAATGTGAGATGTTTACAGCATAATAGGCTAGGATGTTTTTATTATACTCGAAGCTAGGCGAGTTACTTAAGCGTCCGCCTACTCTTATTATATCATGTTTATCTAAAAATATGTTAATGCTAGAAATCGCATCAGTAGTTTGTAATGGTAAATTACTTTTTAATTTAATAAATTCATTAGGAAAAGATTCCCGTTGTGCGAGTCTCGTTGACATTTGCGTTGACGCACGCAACTCATTCACTGATAAAGGCCCTTTAATGCGATCGTGTCGTTGTGTGTGTGCGTTATGAATGAAACGTAATACATATGCACCTGTATGCCTTATACGATTATATGAAGAAAACCGTTCAAAATTAATAATTTTATTTTGTGTGACGTCACAAACCATTGCTGTCGTATGTGGTTTTAACTCCGGTAGGTCAGTGGCGTAGTCAGAGTGGGAGACTGTGGCCTGCTGTGACTCCATCAGCTCATGACCAATGGTGACAATGGTGGACCGTTCCACCACAGACTACATTCACTGAGTGTGTCCAATCTGACACCGCGTGAGACTAAGTCCGCGGGATTATTTTTAGTACCTACATGCGACCATATAGCATTGCTTGTAAGTTCATTTATCTCTACTACTCTATTTTGAACGAAAGTCTTCAACGAGTGAGGTGACATTCGAAACCACCCAAGGACAATGGTTGAATCTGTCCAAAAGAAAACTTTATGAAAGGTCAAACGAAATGAGTGAATTATTTTTCTGTATAAACGTGCGCCGCGTCAATGCCCCGCATAATTCTAGACGGGGTATACTAGTCGGTTTTAAAGGCGCAACTTTGCTTCTGGCACACAGTAACGCAAGTGTACGCACTTACGCGCATGCGCCGTATGCACACTTAGAAGAGTCACTAAAAATATGCAATTCTATGTATTGTGAGTGCAAACTCATTACACAACGCGGAATGCGTATCTAATGTATGTAAACATTGTAAGGTACTAATGAATTTATCCCAAAATAACACGACATCATTAGGAACTGGTTTGTCCCAATTTATTTTACACAACCATAACTTTTGCATAACAATTTTTGCTATTATTATTGCTGGTGCCAGTATACCTAACGGATCGTACACCTGCGCTATCACTGACAACATGCTACGTTTAGTTAATGGGTTCGTGGTATTATGATTTACTTGTGATGTAAAGTGTAATTCATCATTTTTATTAAACCACCCCATACCTAAAGTTTTATTTTGACACTGATCTCCCAATGACAATCTTTTTGATATATCATCAACACATCATCCACGTAAAATTCATCCCTAATCACGGTAGCTACCTGTTCATCCTCACATTCACGCGCCAGTTGGTTCAGACACCTCATGCTCAGATAAGGCGCCGATGCAGTGCCGTCCGTCACAGTGTTAAGGCGATAGATACCTACCTATTGGGTCCGACGGATTTTTCCGCCACAGAATTAACTGTAAGTCACGTTGATCTGGCTGAACCAAAATTTGACGGTATATTTTTTCTACGTCGGCACATGCTACGTATTTATACTGCCTAACGCGTAATAAGATGAAAAAAATGTCGTTCTGAAGCGGCGGCCCAATAAACTGTAAGTATACTGTTCAACGACTTGCCTGTAGATGTCTCTGCGCTAGCATCGAATACCGTGCGTAATTTGGTGGTACTACTGTTTTCGTTTATTACACCGTGGTGAGGTAAGAAATAGTGAGGTGACCCGTATGTATCCACGCGACTCATGTGACCGAGACTTTCGTATTCATTCATAAAATTAATATATTTTTCCCTAAATTCGGGGAAACGAGTGAACTTACGATCAAGCGACAACAAACGTTTTTCAGCCGCACTGTAACTTTCTCCGAGAACCGTAGGTGATTCCTTAGGGGAATATGCACAGAGAATTTACCTTCCTGAGTACGTGTTGTCGTTTCAACGAAAATATTCTCGCACTTTTGCTCGTCAGGACTAAGGATATTCCCGGCGTTGGGAATCTCTTCGAGTTTCCAAATCGTTTTAATTTTGCATCTAATGTTTGCGAATAGTTACACTGAACCTGATTAATGCGCAAGCCATTATTTGTATTATACAAAGGTCCAGACATTATCTACCCTAGCTTCGTATTTTGCAAATAAGGTCCATTTTTCAACCTAATTTTACCATCAATTAATAAATCCCAAAACCTATCCGCACCTATCAGGATATCAATATCCGACAACGAATGAAAGGTGGGGTCAGCCAGTTGAATATTGTCTGGAATACTAATATTATTTATATTTAAATAAAATACGGGTAACTTATTAATCATACACGGCAACACTAAACATTCAATATTAGTATGATAACGCTTATCTTTCGAACGTAATAATATTTTGGGTAGACTTTGCGATCGAATGGCCTACACCCGTAACTTGACAAGTGGACTGTATTAAACTTGCATTAGTTTATCGCATAAAGACTTTCTAAAAAAACACTGTTGGCTTAATGGTAGCCTCAAGAAGCAAGGTCTCAAGAAGCACGCGTGCGGTGTGATACTCATTATAATTATCTGCAATATCCACCAGAGCTGTGGACAGTGTAGGACCGTAGGTAACATGGAACACGTTTGTTTACATAGCGAGTCAGTACTATCAGCTGATGAATGTAACGCAGTTGAAACAGTAGAAACGTTAGTGGTTACCGGCTGCGACTGCGTATTATTTGCACCTACCGATACGTTCACGCTGTCTCCGTCAACATGAAGCAAACTGTTGTGTTTCTCAAGATGACACAACCTACACGGGCCAAACGTACATTCCTGCACAGCATGACCTGACCGCAGACAGTTTTTGCAAATATTTGGTGTACTTACAAAGTTAATTCTCTCGAATCTTGAATTGGTAAGTTAATGAATTTAGAACACGCATAAGGTGAATGATAAGGTGACCTTAACACATCGCACGGTCCGCGCGTGTGGACCACGCTTGCTCGTTTTCGAGTTTTTATTATTATTTTTATCACCAATGTTCGTAGCGACGTAATTATGAGTAGATTGTTTTTTGTTATTATTTATTTGTTCACTACTTTTCTTTTCGTGAGAATGTTTACTTTGGTTTAATTTGATAATGTCTAACATGTCTGCCCTGTCCTTTAGGAACTTGAGTAACTCATCTAACTTAACGAAAGGCGGTTTAGTGTTAGAATTATAAAGCGTACTTTGATACTCTTCCCATTCGCGTTCGGTAGTGGGATCTAATTTAGACACAACCAAATAAACAATTAAAGTGTCCCACGCATGTGTTTGTTCCCCCAGTGAGGAAAGCGCACGTAGGTTACTTAGAACAGTGTCTATCAATTTTCTAAGTTGTGAAGCAGATTCTTTATGTAAAGTAGGAATCGTATAGAGAGACTTTACATGGTTGTGTTGCAATAGCCGTAGGTTATTGTACCTATTTACTAGAATCTCCCATGCGTGAGTGTAATTGTCGGCCATAAACTCCAATGCACTAATTACCTGCGATGCATTATTCGTAAGGGACGATCGTAAATAATGAAATTTTTGAATGCAATCCTAGTCCTCACGCTCGTGGATCATACTACAATAAGAACTCTTAAACTCCAACCAGCTATCGTACGAACCGTCAAAGGTAGGTATCTTAATGTCCAGTAACTTAACACACATTTTACTTTTAACGACTACATTATTATTATTTACAGGTACCTCCTTCTGCAGCAAGAGTTTGGCACAAGCTATTGTCCTAAAGTACTGCTCTTCGAAACGGTCTCGGTCTTCCAACTGATTTGGAAGGTCGAGCTCGTCCGTGTTTTCTTGAATTAAACTTTGTATTTCGGTGAAATTACTTAATAAACTCGAACGGTTATCTACGCGTAACTGTAACTCTAATATTTGTTGGTCATCTAATGGGCATTTACATCTTTTAATATAATTTTCAAAAACCGTTAACCGACCTTTGACTACTGCTCTTTTCTTAACAAGTTCCGACATCAACAAGCTTCGCTCATTTTAAGGGAAAATAAGAACGCAAGAGTACTCACTGTAATCCTTCCTGTGTGATGTGGACTTGCGCCCCGAGCCGCCCGCTCAGGCCCGCGAGATTAAAACTCACGGCGTCGGGTTATCACACCAGCTGGGCACCGCCGCTCACACATCACGAATATTAAGCACAGACCGAGATAGGATAGGTAATGGATAGGATAATCCGGCTCGAAGGAACAATTATGTTTGGGCGTCTACTTGGATTTGAATTGAAATAAAATACTGGAAAGATATTTCTTCTAATGCTATAATAACCATTTTAATCATCAATATAGCCCTCTAAGTTCATGTAGTTCGAAAGAATGATTTTCTGTCGAACTACATGAACTTAGAGGGCTATATTGATGATTAAAATGGTTATAATTCTTTAGATAAATACGCGTTACGGTCGCGGATCGTATTTGGTCTACATACAGCTTCACACTGACCGGCAAATTGCAAAAAACATAAAAATATTTGAATTTCGCGGGCTACCCTGGAGCATCCACCTTAAATTAAGAGCTAGGCTACTTGACAGGACAGTTCGGGTTTTATGCGTTCTTATAGGTTTATCCAATATCTTCTTCACCACGTGTTTTAAATGGTCTTCAAAAATTTGTTCCGACAAGTCGCGGTAGGTTTGGGTTCCGTATTTGTGCAACCAATAACGTCAGGGTCTCCTGTATTTTGGTTTTTCGGGCTAACTGAAGCTGGCTGGGCTGGGCTGCTAGGACGTGAGGTAGAAAAAGTACTCTGTGGACGTGTGATACATAGAACGTTTGTAAATACAGGTTACAATGAAACACAAGGAAAATCTTTGACAGTCGCGCAGTCAAAAATTTATTTCTCACAGAAGTCAATTATAATTTTATTTAAAAAAAAAAAAAAATTATGATAAGAACTAAAAAAAGGATTGACATAAAGACAAAAAAGTTTCTAATATTATGTGTTCTTCAAACATGAAAATTTGGCTTCAACTGCCTGGTAGCTGGCTCTCGCCGACGCCTTGTCTTCATGAATTTCGACAGTGTGTGTCTGATAGAAGTTGGGTCCCTGATTGCGAATGACTTAGCTCCCGAACTACGAACGACCTCTCACGAATGAGGATGGTTCCGTGTCTAACCCATAAAAACCGATAATTATTCGCTTTTGCTGCATCTCGGCATTCACTAAATAATATTTTGGTTTTTCAAAGTGAGATGTTCGTACATGTAGATAGGAAATGAAGTTTCCAAAAAGCCTAATTAGAATTATTGTATCATAACAGTTACTTAAAATATTCATGTACAAGATATTAAGTTTCGTTCGTATTCCCCTTTTTTTTAAGGATGGGAAATCATCAAATGACTCCTTCCGCTCTGGGCGAGGCGGAAGGGAGTGTCAGACTCTTACTGACTAAAACCCATCCGTGCTCCTCCTAATGCCTTTTGCGTTCCAGGGCTGCGGCGTCTCTTTCGAACGGATTCCGCACCCCGGCAGGCACTGGCCGTAGCGGGCCCCGTCTCCCATGCTGACAGCTCCTTGAGGCGCGCGTGGGAAACAGCGCGCCGCCGACCCGGGCCTGGTTCTGATCGGACGGCGAGCCACCCCCAATGCTTGCCGTCCGCAGGCCCGCGCCTACGGTGGCCGGAAATCGCCCTGCGACTCCCGACGCCTGGGGCGTCTTCTTCTGTTGTGGCGGCTGGGTCGTGAGGTTTCCCTCTCTCTCACACGTTCGGCATCCTCCTTCGCTAGCATTACTGTTTCGCAGAAGGAGGTGACCGCTTCCCATGCTTCTTCGCTCCGGACCATCAGGCCCGCCGCTAGATGTTTGTTCGCCCGCGTGCAACACCGATTATGCCGCCCTACGACTACATATTATGCTGGGTTTTGTCAAAAAAAGGCTTTTTCATCATGGAAAGTAAAAGAAAAATTCGTAATGATTATAAAATATTTATTTTAATTAGGTACATTAATTATATTTGTTTACTGAAGTGTAAAACTAAGCCATACAATCATTATAAAAACTTAACTCTTCTTGCCTTTATATTTGCGAAATCTTCTATCAACTTTCTTGTATCCAAGCTGTCTAAAATTTCATGTTCAATTGAAACTATAGCTAAATTACTTAGTCTCTGCTGGAGGATTGTTGATCTTAAATAGTTTTTAATAATTTTTAATTTTGAAAATGATCTTTCACCAGATGCAACTGAAACCGGCAGTGTAAGTAATATTCTTAGCGCTATTGCTGTGTTCGGAAATGTTGAAATTAAGTCATTGGTAAAAAGATATTGTAATATGGTTCGTGGATCATTAGACTGGTTTTCTGATAAATGCAACTTTAAGACAATGATTTCATTAAACAAATCAATACCGTCAATGTCTGAATCACTACTTGAATCATCTTTAAGCTTCAGATTTAAATCTTTACAGTGTTTCATTAACTCATCATTAGAGTAATTAAATAAATTATCGCTAAAAAAGCCAAATACGTCGGTAAATGTTTGTAACTCTTCGAATCTATCCTTTAAAGAAGTTATTGTCTGATCTAAAATTCTAAAATAAAACTCTACTCTATATTTTATTTGATTTTGGGGTCTACTAAAACTTCATCATGGTGTTCATATTGAAATTGAGTTGGTTTTTTTCTTGGACGAATGGTATTTATTGGTGGGAAATTTGTTTCAACATTGACTTCGTGAGCCACTTTGGAAGCTTCTGTTGTCACAATTTCAAAGTGATCATCCGTGCGAAATTCTGTGAACTTTTCGATCAATTTATTTATTAAATTTATGCAGATTTGAGTATTCATCGTGGGGCTCTGCATCATTTTGCTCAAAGCATTAATTTCGTTTAAAATATCGAACCAAATTACTACCGAGCAAATAAATCTAAAATTTTGAATATTCAAAGCAAGCGAATGAGCTTTGTGAGATGTAGTACAATCCCATTCCGACGAATTACCAGATATTTCCAGCAAACCGTCAAATATTTTTACGAGGTGATATCGTAATGGCTTAACTGCATCGATTCTGCTATACCATCGCGTAGCACTTAAAGCTTTTAATTTTAAATCTGGCAAATGTTTGCAAATTATAGACCACCTTTTTGTGGATGATGAAAAGAAAACGTAAATTTCTTGAATTATATTAAAGAAATTTACAGTTTCGTGCGTAATATTTGCTGCATCGTTCACTACCAAATTAAGACTATGAGCCGAGCATGGAACGTAAAATGCGCGGTTATTGACGTCCAAATTTTTTTTTTGTAGTCCATTGTGTTTTCCACGCATATTAGGACCGTTATCATAACCTTGACCGCGTAAGTTTTGAATGTTGAGATTTAATTGTGAAAATAAATCTAAAACAAAATTTAATAGACCTTCACCTATAGAGCTGGTGATCGGACAGAAACCAACAAAATTTTCACATATCTTAACATTATTGGTTTTCTTATTTAAAAGAACATGCCTGAGTACAACTGTAATTTGTTCTGTGTGACTTACATCTGGTGTGCAATCCAATATTATGGAGAAATATTTTGATTCTCTCACTTTGTTCAATTTATATTTTTTTATAGTTGTACCGAGCATGTCAATTAATTAATTCTGAATTTAATCTCCTAAAATCAGATTCAAGTCGTATGACTCACTATGTCATACGACTTGAATCTGATTTTGAGGATTGAATTCTGTGAATATGTTCCCGCATGACTGTATCAAAGGATGCTATCATTTCGATTGCTTTTAGAAAATTACCATCATCATGTTCATATAATATTTTTGACGACCCCCGGAATGCCAGACACTGACTAGATAAAAACTTGATAACAGCTATGATTCTTTCTAGTACATCACACCATTGCTTTTTTTTCCGATTCTAATAGTCGCAGTTGCATTTGATTTACAGTAGTCTTATTTTTTAACATATTATTCAATTGTACCCACGATTTCACATTTTCACTGTGGTAAGCGCTTGTTTCATGTCTTTTCAAGGTTAATGATAAATGCTGCCAATCGGAAAAACCGTTCAAAGCAGACAAACTACTAACAGATTTACCAAATATTTTACAACAAAAACAATAGACTGAATCTTTTGAAGTGGAGTAAACAAGCCATTCTCTTTTAATTTTTTCTCCATTGGGAAGATTTCTATAATAATAATTGTCTGTAAATTTTCTTCCATCGTCATTTATAGGAAGTTACAGTTTGACACCTGTATGGAACCACGACTAACCAAAATATTAACAAGATCATTAGTCATACTGGCAGGCCACAAACCGGGATCATCACCACAATCTAAATTGCTACATATTACTGATGATGACGATAATAAACTGCTTACAGGTTCTTCTGTAGTACTTTTTCTTGTTTTACTGGACTCTCCTTCTGAAGAACATACATCTGTTTGTTCAGATACGTCCATAGCTTCTTGATTTAAATCTGTGCTTGTTAAAGCTACGTCAACATTTTCTTGACATTCCGTTTCCTTATTTTCTGGTTTACTTAAAAATTTAATAAAAGAACCCGCCAATTTTCTTTCTGTTCCTCTTTTTCTCGTTTTTGCTGTCGAAATTGCGCTCCTGAAAGTTTTTTCCTTTTCTGCGCTTCCTGAAATTATATACATATATTAAGTATTTATTTTTAATTTAAGTTTTTTTGTTACAATAATATTAGAAAAAAAAAACCGGCCAAGTGCGAGTCGGACTCGCGCACGAAGGGTTCCGTACTATTATCTATTTAATATTGAGCAAAAAAAATACGAAAAAAACACGTTTATTGTATGGGGACGCCCCCCCCCCCTAAATATATATATTATTTTAATTTTTAGTATTTGTTTTTATAGCGGCAACGGAAATACATCATAAATTGTGAAAATTTCAGCTTTCTAGCTTTCACGGTTTATGAGATACAGCCTGGAGACAGACAGACAGACAGGCAGACAGCGGAGGCTTAGTAATAGGGTTCCGTTTTACCCTTTGGGTACGGAACCCTAAAAAAGAATAGAAAAGTTCAGTCAAATTGGATTTGAACACACAACATTTTCTACACTAAGTTACTGCCTAATCCGGTAGTTTAAGTATGAAACTTAACAGTATAAAAAAATGGCTAACTGCGAGTCCGACTCGTGCACGAAGGGTTCCATACCATTATCTATAAAAACGGCAAAAAAATAATGTCTATTGTATGGGAGCATTGGGAGTCCCACTTAAATATTTGTTACATTTTAATTTAATTAATAGGTAATGGATATGTAATAATTACAATTTATTTAAAAGTACTTATAACAGAAACTTTCATAGTAGGTACTTAAAATAATAGTAAATGGGTAGTTACTAGCATCATCAGTCAAACCACATATTTTTTTCAATTTATTCACTCTACTGTAAAATATAAAATACTGAGTGATGATTTGACCGACGAATATTATTAAAATATGTACTTTGCGGCAAAGTCTTTGCGCACATATCTTGTTAGTAATAGTAATTATTGAGATTAGTCAATAAATAAACGTAAAACAGTACTTACCATAATGACAATTCCTTTGCACATCTGTTTTGCGCTGACAGGTGATACTTTTTATTATTCTCACACTTAAAAAGTTTAATTATCATTAATTATTCCTAGACACACCTCAGAAGGACTATTAACAACTTAATTGCAATTTAATTTGCGATCGTGACTGTTTATCCAGCATGCGAATTACGTACTAGTACCTTACTAACCTACTAACTGAAAAATAAGTTTTCAGGGGATTCCCCTAACTTTACCAGTCCTGTCTTTCATAGAGTTAAGTGACACTAGTCACTATACTATGAATGGATACTTCTATCGAATTTGGAGCGCCACCAAGCAGCGATGGGCGGTTGCATCTTCTAAGAGACGACGTTAAGTATTGGCTATTGCATCTTAGTCTTAACGGTTGCCAATAGATGGCGATGTTAACGTAAAGATTGCGCCACGCGCCGGTTTTTTTGTTGTTTTTTTTTTAAATATTACGTGATAAGTCGCTCGATTTGCCGCCCCCTAGGTCGTGCCGCCCGCGTGCGGTGCACGCCCGCTTACGGCGGGCCTGCGGACCATAGATTGAACCAGGGCCGGTCGCTAGAGGTCGCCGCCGCCGATCGCCTCAACGAAGACCCGGCGGTTCTCCGCCCAGGCAGGGCAGACTTTCACCGTGTCCTCCGGGCGGTCTTCGCAGTGTGTATCCCGGGTGTATCCCGGGTGTATCCGGAATCCGAAACAGGTATCTCCCGAAACAACCGTGTCCGGTGAGTATCTGCGTCAGGCGGAAGGTGAGGACGCCGTGGCGTCGCTCCATCCACTCCTCAAAGAGGGGACTAATTGCCTGTATTGTGGCATGCCCAGCGCTGGGTTGCGACAGTCGCTGTCTCCATACCGCCATGAGATCCTGCCGGAGTTCCGTCCGCTTTGCTGCGATTTGCCGCGGCAGAGGAGTCTCGCCCTGGCGTTGCGCCTCCACGCGCCACTCGTAAATGAGCGCGAGGGCTCTCGCCTCCAGATCTCATGGCGGCAGTCCAGCAAGGAGGTTCGCCGCCTCGCCAGAAACAGAACGGTATCCCCGGGCCAGCCGGATGGCCATAACCCTCTGGGATGCATTGAGGTAACGGGCAGGTCGCTTCCTCAAAGTAGGCGCCCAAACAGGCGCCCCATAAACGTTCGTATTCCCTTGCAGTTCTGATAATAGACTGTTAAGTTATCCAACATTAAGAAAATACTGATTTAAAAAGTATACTCAAAAAAAAATAAAGACATGCATTACTTCCGAAAAGAGTATGAAAACATCCTCATGATTGCAACTAAGAGATAAGAAATGTTAAAGTAGAGAAAAGTGTAATAACAAATACTTATGTACCCATGAATGACCCAATGCCCAAAACATGACAACATGGCTAATTGTATTAATAACTACTATCTTTATACATAAATTATGAGTTTCTACCCTATTAAAAAGAAAAATTTAATTTAATTTCAAAGCTTTAGAGAACAAATTACTGTAACTGTGACATATAATTTTCAGACTGTTGTGTATTATTATTACCGATGGAGGAGCGAGTAACGAGTTTAATCTTTTTGATATCTTCTGACGAGCGTATTGCCAGCGCTAAAGAGGTATCCGTGACGGACGACCGGGACGAGAATTGTTGCGTGCTTGACCCACACATACTTAAAGTTATATTTTTTGTCTGTATCTCTGGTTTCACGAAATAATTGCTTTTTCTTTAAAGTCAT
Organism: Lacanobia oleracea; assembly: GCA_950371165.1. Taxonomy (NCBI): domain Eukaryota; kingdom Metazoa; phylum Arthropoda; class Insecta; order Lepidoptera; family Noctuidae; genus Lacanobia; species Lacanobia oleracea. The sequence goes on along the minus strand of OX493411.1, from coordinate 17,236,191 downwards.
GCATGAAGATACGTTGCGTGTTTCCTGAGAATCTCAGCTAATCAGCGTTGATGCCTTTTCGGGATATGCGCGTACGTAGTCGCGTGTAAAACCCTTACAGGCTGTCTCTGAATGGAGCGATGCCAATCTGGTCAGGTTCAATGTTGCTAAGACCCAAGCGTGTCTTTTTTCCGCTAAAAGGAGCCAATTCCACCTAGCTCCATCTTACCGAGGTGTTACCGTGCCGATAACTGACTTACTTGAGCTTTTTGATGTTACGTTAACATCTATCCTCTATTTGGCCCTACATAGAGGCAAAGGCTCAAGTGGCTGCCAGAAAGTAGGGGATCCTAGCAAAAGTGAGACGGTACTTCACGCCGGAACAGCTGCTCGAACTTTATCAAGCGCATGTTCGTTTGTGAATCGAGTATTGCTCTCATCTATGGGACGGATCTGCTAGATACCAGCTTGATGCCCTTGAGTCAATTGAGAAATGAGCCAAGAGGGTCATCGGTAATGATCCTATACCAACTGAAATAATAGAAATGTTTAAATTTTGGTAATCAAACCAACTTTGTTCGATGGTTAGGTGCTAACTCCAATGAGCATAGACTTGAATGTGGGGTGAGGCAGGATGGGTTGACCCATCATCCCAAGCTGATTGATGAACTCAGCAGTACGGGTGGCGGACGCATGATAGATGGAGTGTCGTTTATCAATCTCAGTTACGCAGACGACATGGTGCTGCTGAGTCCATCGATCGGTGCCCTCAGGAAACTTGTTAGCATCTGTGAGGTATGAAAATGTGAGCGAAGAAGAGCGAACTCTTGCTATTCAAGGCAGGAAATAAGACGTATGGTGTAGTGCCATCAGTCTCGCTAGATGGTGCTACATTAAACAGAGTAACGCGGATTAATAACCTTGGTCACTAGGTTACGATCGAGAGAGAGCGCAGGGCATTGACCGTAAGTTGTAATATGCTGGCACGCAGGTTTGCAAGATGCGACTTGAACGTCAAGATAACTTTATTTAAGGCATGTTGCCAATCTTTTTACACCTGCAGCCTGTGGACTAGATACACACAGAAAGCGTACAATGCCCTGCGCGTACAGTACAACAACGCATTTAGGATATTATTGTCGCTGCCACGTTTTTGTAGCGCATCAGGTATGTTGCGTCGTGTGCGTGGCAGCGGTAACAGTCTCTTATGAGTTGTTGTCAGCAAAACTGAGGGACACCTGATGGGACACTTGTATGGGAGATACTTGTTCCTGTTAGATGTTCCCAGAAGATTTTAATTTGTGTTTAGGATAGTTACATAATTGTTAATAAGTATACTAAGATAGTTTTTAAGTCAATACTAACATATGTATGGGTACCTTGGCCTGAATTAAAATTTTATTATTATCTCCTTTATTCAATAAATATTCCTACAAATTACATTTTTAAAATAAAAATAAAAAATCTAAAAATTATAAAAACATTTTTAAATATAAAATAGTAATAAAAATTTATTCAAATAAAACGTTTACAAAAGGTGTACATGTAACCAACAGTTATAAGTTATCCATGCAATTATGGTGCCTAAAAATAAACTAAGACTAAGATATTATTATAGGTGCAAGTAATGGTTGTTCGGAATTGCAACGTTAGGTAGCGACCAGCCCGATTTAGGTTAATTTAAACCTGTGTTTCAGGCCATCACTTTACAATCCACTACTTAGGTCTAGTACAATTTAAAGTTAATCTATATAAAAAAATCTTTTTAGAACTACGAGAAAAAGCTTAATGGTATCTTAATATTTAAAATTAAGCCTATGTAATGACACAAAAGTAAACACTTACGAGGGGATCAAATATCATCATGCCAAAATTGCTAGAAGTTGTTCTGTGTCTGTGTAATGTAGTGTTTTTAAATATTCAGATAGCATTTTATTACATTTTTTGTACCTTACTCTGTAGAAACTTAGTACCTTGTTGAGCTTATTATACAGAAAAGGTCCCAAGAACAGATAAAAACGATTAGCAAACGTATGCTTAGTTTGAGGCTTTATGCAAACCAAGTCCTTCCTTCTCTTGTCAGAAGGAACAGGGTCAAAGGAAGTGCAGTGTGCTGGAGTAGTACTGTGTTTAAAATAAATAATTGCTGTACTGTAAGCACCTTACATGCTGTGTAGGTGTATTGATGCGTAGGAAATCTAAAAGGGCGGAAGGTAGCAACCTTCAGTATTGCTCTTTGAGCACGTTCTAACGGGAGCAAAATTGTTTTTGCTGCACTACCCCAAGTAGTTATGCAATATGTAAGAATGGATTGACACAAAGCTATATAAACCTGTTTTATCAATTTGAAGTTAGCTACGTTCCGTTAATTTTTAAAAACATATATATATAATTTGCGAACTCTCGTACACAGTAAATCAATATGTTTACGGAAATTTAGATTTGTGTCAATGGTGACACCTAGATATTTTAAATGGTCAGCTTTAGCTAAAGTGGGGCAAGAAAATGCGATGTCAGCATACGTGCAACAATTATGTGCGCGAATGTTTAGATTAGTTAGCGGTATGTTTGTATTTCTCATTGTAAATAAAAAGTAATTGGTTTAATCTGCATTTAATGATAGGAGATTATTACGGAGCCAATTAAACACAATGTTAAAACCATTTTGAGCACATTAATAGACCGCAACTTTAGATTTAGCTGAAAATAACAGAGCGGTGCATTCTCATAAGATATTATAAGACCATTTTGGAGTGAGAGGCTGCATAGCTCATTAATATGTATAGATAAAAATAACGTAGGGCCCAAGATGCAAGGGCTACGGACTTCGTTCGAAAGAGGCACCGTACCCTGGAACGCAAAGGGCATGAGGAGGAACACAGATGGGTTTTAGTCAGTAAGAGTCTAACACTCCCTTCTGGTTTACACAAAGCAGGAGGAGTCATTTGATGATTTCCCATCCTTAAAAAAAAGAGGCTACCTTGTGGACTACCAAAACTACTATTTTTAGTTCAGAGCTTGTATGCTGACCAATTTTAACACATTGCTGAGATAATCAGAAAATAGTAGAAGTTGTTCTCCTCTTATCCCAAGTGTTTCAAGCTTGTGCAAAAGTTTAGTAGCCCACCGGTATCGGGAACAGGGTCCAAGCTACCGGCGGTCAGGGCTCCAGAGAGAGGAACCTCCTAACAATGCGAGCCGTGTCCAGAAGTACCACTTTCTGAATCAAGCCCTTGATACAGCTGCCTAACGAGAGCCTCCTAAAGTATTGGTCGAGGCTCGTGGCAATTAAGCCGTTGGCTGTCACGACTATCGGTACAATGATTGCGGAGTCTACTTCCCACATGTCGACAACCTCGCGAGCCAAGTTGATTTGTTTATCTTTCTCGGTTTTCACGAGGTTCTCGTCATGCAGGGCAGTTATGTCTACAATCATTGCACGCTTCACTAATCGTCATGATAACTTCATCCATAATTGCGACCAGGCTACGGACGCTAGTTCGTCTACGTAGGGCCTAAAAAAAGCGTTCATTATTATAAACTAAGCACCTAAACAGACTTTGAAATGATGTTGTTGTTGTTGGTAAAGATAGACTCGTCGAGTCGAAGCTCCAAAGTCTTGAGCATCGACGCCGAGTTACTGGCCTGTCGGTTTTCTATCGGTTGGATTTTGGGGAGAGTGCGACGGAATTGCATAATTTAATTCGGCCAGCTCGTTCCATCATCGGATCACAAGACGAACGGCAATGCGCCACCGGTACATGGTCGACATCCCACTAACACGCACAAAACGATTTGGGAACACATTCAATAGTGCGTACAGCTAAGGAGCGGAATTCCCTGCCAGAGTTTGTGTTTCCAGATAGCTATAACCTGGGAGTCTTTAAGTCAAGAGTGAATCGGTTACTTCTAGGCAAACGTTCATCTTCGACCGCATCATCAATTACCATCAGGAAAAAAAACACAGGAAAGTAGAAATTTCATCCTACCGACTTACCTATTACAACACTGTTAGATACTTATCTTAATATTTCCTTATCTTAATATTTCAACTGCAAAAGTGAGTTTGTTTGTTACTTCGTCACGACTAAAAAGCTTTAACGGATTTGGTTGAAACTTGGCACAATAGTAGACCATGTCCTGGAATAGGTTTTAGGATTTTTTCATCCGAGGAATACTACTCTGTCAAGAAAGTACCGGGAAAAGATCAATAATACACAAAATGTCTGTTATTCATCCAAATATATTTTATCACCTTCAAAGTATGCTCCTTTAGAAACGATACACTTGCGCCAACGAATAATCCATTCATCAAAACATTTTTTAAACGCTGCTTCCGGAATTGAGTTCAGTTCTCGCCGCGAATTCTCCTTTATGTCTTCTATCGATTGAAAACGGGTGCCACGAAGTGGTAATTTGAGTTTAGGAAAAAGAAAAAAGTCAGCAGGAGCCATATCTGGTGAATATGGTGGTTGCTGGATGGTATTTGTTGAGTGTTTGGTTAAAAATTCGTTCACAATGATAGCCTTGTGCGAAGGCGCATTGTCGTGGTGCAAAATCCAAGAATTTTCTTTCCACAAATCTGGCTTTTTTCGTCGAATTTGCTCTCTTAAACGCCGCATAACGCTCAAATAATATTCTTTATTTACCGTTAGACCTTCCGGTAAGAATTCAGAGTACACAACACCGCGATAGTCAAAGAAAACAGTCAACATGACTTTGACTTTTGATCGACTTTGGCGTGGTTTTTTCGGTTTCGGTTCAGTTGGAAGGCGCCACTCCGAAGCTTGTTGACTAGTTTGCATGTCAAACTCGTAAACCCACGTCTCGTCACCAGTAACAATGCGTTTCATGAATGTTGGGTCCGAACTGACTCGTTCTAGCATGTCCTCAGCGACTTTCATGCGATTGAGTTTTTGGAGAAAATTCAGATCTTTTGGGACTAGCCGAGCAGCAACATGTTTCATACCCAAATGATTAGTTAAAATGGTACGGATCGACTCGTGAGATACAGAAAGTTCGGCGGCTATCTCTCTCAGAGTTGAATGGGGATTTTCAGTCACTATTTCCTTCACTTTTGCGATGTTAACTTCAGTTGCACACGTTGACGGCCTACCAGAGCGAGGCAAATCTTCAATCACATCTCGACCGCTTTTGAACGCTTTGAACCACTCATAAGCACGAGTTTTTGATAAAGTCGATTTACCGTAAGCCTTCTGTAACATTTTCAGTGACTCCGAACACGAAATTCCATTGGCGATGCAAAATTTAAGACAAACTCTTTGTTCGATATTTTTGTCCATTATGAAATTCGCAATACACACTATTATATGATATTACTAAAACCAGCACTGTATTTAATATAAATAACAGATGCAACTCAAACTCCGCGCCAAAATGGAAAACAGTTGTGCCAATCTAACAACTACAAAAAAAACAAAAATTTGAATTTGGAACCGTAAACAAATCATCCATTCCCGATACTTTTTTGACTGAATGTATGTTCTGTTGGGATAATTTTCTACGTTCACGCGGGCGAAACTGCCGGCGGAAGCTCGTCACTAAAAATGGACTGTTGAAACTAAATAAAAGCTCGTTCGTAATAACATAGATATGGTAGTGACCGATTAGCGTGATCTGCAGCGCGACTCTGGACACATCTCACCGCGTTGGCTTAGGTGCAGTGAACACGAAGTGAGCTGTCCGTCCATATAAACTAGATGAAAAGACAGTTCACTCCTAAGTTTACACGGCGAGATTTAGTTAGAACGGACCGACTGAGCGAGCAGAGCGCATCGTAGTGAATCAGACAGCTAGCATCACATACCGATACTCAACCAGCAAGGCGGCCATCGAACAATGTGTACTACCAAGTACCGTTTGGGTGAAATTTATTGAAACGCCTGACAAAAAGTGGGTACGTATTTACTTTATAATTTAGAAAGCTTATGAAAAAAAAATAGTGTTTTCTGTTATATTTAGGTGAAGTGTGAAACATGTAGGTATTTAGGGTAAACTGCCTCGATATACTTACACGATAACCTTCAAATGTTCCTAGCTTGAACGGTTTGTATGAGTATTTTTATAGTCGAGGAACCTATTCTACAAGAGCGTATTTTGAGAAACAAAAAATTTGCTCACGGCATGGGTGGCGCAGTGGTTGACCGATTGACTGCTGTGCTGCGTGGGTTCGATATATTCTTGCAAGGAGCACATATTTATGGCTTCCAGACAGTTATTCCAGGTCTAGCAGTTGGTGTATGTGATATTAAGATATTGCACTCGCCACACCTGCACAAGATATTGCACTCGCCACACCTGCACAAGATATTGCACTTGCCACACATACAGCTATTGCGTTCAGAATGCTGTTGTTGCTACCCCGCATACGGGCCAGAAGAGAAGCTGCTTTTCTGGCCAGGATGGCCTGGAAACCTTCATTGCGCGCTTCAGCTAACATTCCGGTTGCGCTGCGCCGCCCCGGCAGACGCATTATTGTAGGTACTTAGTGCGCGGGGCTCTGTAGGCTCGCTGCGTACATCTCACCCACAGCTAGGCCACTTGAGTAGAAGGACTGGTAATAATAAGTTAAGTAAGTTTCACTTCTCTCGTGCATCGTGCAAACCTTCGGGCGAGCATATTAGCTCTCACCGCCAGAGACCTGCGCTCCCGCTCGATGTCCTCATCGTCCTTGAGGTCACTAGTCACAATGTGACGCAGATATTTAAAAGCTTGAACCTGCTTAAGGGCTATTCCATGGAAAAATACATGAAGCACATGGGTAGGGTGTTGTTTGCCTGATTTAAACACTAAAACTTCACTAAGTTATATTGTAACCCATGGGCCACCGCGCGCTTCCCACAAATAGACACAAATGGTCACGTTCAACCTAGCCTAACCTCAGCCACATCATGAAATGGCAAATCTATACTTCTATCTACTCTCTTTACTAATATATAAAGCTGAAGAGTTTGTTTGTTTGTTTGCGACTGGTCCGATTTGAATTTTTTTCAGTGTTAGATAGATTATTTATCGAGGAAGGCTATAGGCAGTGGCGTGCCGAAGGTGCAAGCCAGCAGAGTCCCTAGTCCCTATACACGGTGCCATTTTAGTCTCTCTAGGCTCTTATATCATTTACGTTATAAACTACTAACTCAGCTGTTTTAGCTATTTTTATTATGTTATAATATAAGAAATAAAGACGTAGCAATATCACTATAGCAAATTCAATACAGAAACATCACGGTGCAGTGGGTCGGCGTGATAGCGATGAGTTATATTATGGTGTTTTCTTTTTAACCAGTTATTACCTATGCTGGTCTATGCTGGCTTGCACCTACGGAACGCCACTGGCTATAGGCTATACATATATCATCACGCTAATACCAATAGGAGCGGAGCAGACGAAGTTGCACGGGTCGACTAGTACTTAATATGTAAAACTGAAGAGTTTGTTTGTTTGTTTGAACGCGTGATCTACGAAACTAGTGGTCCGATTTGAAAAATCTTTTCAGTTATATTATCGCACTAGGACCAAAAGAAGCGGAGCAGTAATGAAAATTGTGTCGCAAACAAAATTGTGTGGGTCAGCTAGTTCTACGATAAAGCTGCGACTGTCCCGGCAATACTTTCCAGTATTGCGGTTACCTTGGCGATTAAATAGACAGCATTCGCTTAGTACACTCACCAGCATGAATATCTAACACTAACGCAAAATCAGAAGCTATTTCCTCGTGAAACATTATCCTCGTAGACTCATTACAGCGCACGCTCGCTGAGTAGCCACCAGCGCGTCTGTGCTGTCAACATCTCTCCGTGTAGGTACACTGAGGAGCAGTGAGCATGGAGTGAACAGCTGTCATTACATCTTGTTGAATAGATTGACAGCTACACGGTGAGGAGCTCGTGGCCAAAGAATACTAGTCGCACGGATCGATCTTTAAGGTTAAGCAACGCTTGCCAAGGTTGGTCTATGGGTGGGTGACCATCTTAACACAGGTATCGAGTTTCCGCCGTGCCTCGGAAAGTCCAACGGCTTGACGTGCTTTGCCAAAGATCTACAAATGACAGCCAGGACCAAAGTCCTGATGCAAGAACTGCTATTACTTGTATGCGACGATAAATCCTGGAGTCCCTAGTTTATTTATTAGCTGGACCCCTGGAGTCTTCCTACTTTGTTAATATCTAATTTAAATTGTATCGAGATTTTCTACTTTGGATGAATAAATATATTATTTTGGTTAAAGTGTAAATAAGTAAGGCAATCTTAGCGCATGACTGGGTGCGGCTTGTCAACGACTCATCGAGTAAACTGAGGTGGAGTGAGCGTGTTGTGGGCTTTCATTCCATCTTGTTTGTTTGCACCTTTTGTTCACGACACCTTAGCTGACACGGTGAGAAACTGACACAATCGTAGTGCAGGGTGATGTTACTATTGTGGCGATAAGTCTCCACTTTAAGGAGTGGCCAGAGAGGCGCCACGACGTCCTCACCTTCCGCCTGACGCAGGTACTCAGCGGACACAGTTGTTTCAGGAAGAACCTGCTTCAGATTCGGCGGGAGGACAAGCCCGGGTGTCACCACTGTGTGGATTGCCCGCATACGGTGCAGGTACCCTGTTTGGGCAAAGCACCGCAGTGTCCTCTTAGAAGAGATTGGCGGTGGTGCGCTCTCGTGACCTGCCCTGGTTCAATCCATGGTCCGAAGCGTCATGGGAAGCAGACACCTAAAGCGAGCAATGGAGGAGGCAGGACACGTGAGGGAGACGCAAACCTCACTCCCCAGCCACCGCAACGGAAGAAGTCACCCCGGGCGTCGGGAGACACAGGCCGATTCCCGGCCGCTATAGGCGCCGTCTGCGGGTGGCGAGCGATGGGTATCTCGGCGCCCGATGAGGACGGGCCTGGAATGCAAAGGGCATATGGAGGAACGCTGGTGGGTTTAAAAAAAATGGTCATGAAAGAATTTCGACTTTTGCTGTACGAAAAATGTAGGCGCGGCAGAAACCAGTATGCTATAAATATAACGATATCATATTATTATCACGTTTAACGCTGAAATGATATCATCTGGAATTTACGTTTAAATAAAACAACAAATTTTAACTTAGTACTACCAAAACATACGAGTGTTTGTTCTTCAGCTACTTCGAGTCAGGTGTGAGCCCGCTATAGTTGGGAGACTAGACGGATGATGATGACAAAACACGGATGTCTTACACACCTACTAATACTCGTATAACTACTTACCTATTCATTAGATATAAATGATCATTGCAAAAACACAGCGAGTGAAGCAGGGGCTGCTAACTAGTTTTACATGATAACAATATTATTAATAAACATGTAATCTTATCGTTCGTTTGTGCGTCTTTCACGTCTTTGTGACATAACATATTTTTTTATTAAATCACGCATAGATGAGGTGATGTTTTTTAATATTTATGTGTTAAGGAAGTCTCCTATGCTAATATTGGAACATGTCACACCCATTAGAAAACATAAACACCCATGTACATTTCATATTATTATGTTATTATTACAAACCATACAGTGGATTAATTTAAGGCAATTCTTAATATCCATGTGTACCAGCTTACACTTACACCTCAGTCAGGCTTCCTCTGAGATAGGCGAAGACAACAGGCCATTCTGCCATTTCACAATGAAGAGGATCACACCGTAAGTTATTTCTGTAAGCTGCCTTACTAGCACATTGCTTTAAAACGTGGTAGACGAGCTCCACAACACCTTATCAACAGCTAGCCCTAGATCCTATCACTTTCGAGTGACCTTCCGCGGGCAAAACCACCGGCAAAAGCTAGTTACAAATTAATTAAAGTTTAGTTTGAATAGCATCTGTCCGAACCTAAGGCTGACTATCCACTCGAGCGCACAGGAGAGGAGCCGAGCGTAGCGAGCCATATTAACAAATGGAATTGCATAACATCTCCATTCCGCTTCAGTCAACAAGGATTTGTAGACTAGTTTAAATTAAAGATTCATTCAATTCCGGGAAGCGTAGCGAGGCAGCGGAGCGGGGAAGAGGAAAAAACCGCCCGCTCGATTTACGTACCTACTCTTCGCGTAAACTCGTTCAGTCCGCAAGTCCGCTCCGCATCGGGTTGCATTTACACCAGCGATGTGCGAGAGTGCGTGCCGAGGGAGGAATATGTTTGTTTAGTCGCCTGCACTGAGCTTGGCTTGATAAATAAAGCGATTCTATTTATTTGTTCTTCGCTATGCAACCTCGCACATCTCTGGTGGAAACGCAGCCTAATTACGTCGATCAGCTTTGCTGCCTCGCTCCGCGTCAAGCACAGCTCCATTCCTCTCCGCTCCAGAGGAGAGTCAGCCTAATGCCGGCTCGGTTACGGAGATCAAATCAACTGAGTCTGCGATGAGTGTCACAAGTAGTTGTAAGAGGTGCTCAGGTCTATCTTGCATGTCACTTCGCTTCTTTCATCTTTTTTTCTAATCGAATCAAACTGAACTGAACTGGTGGGACTCTAGTCTAGGTCAGAGATGAGAGACAAAGTCTACGATGGAGCGAGCTTACCCAGAAGGAGCCTGTTCACTCTAACTTTGAAGAGATTAGGGTTGTGAGCGTTTGGAAACACAGACGCAGGCAGCGAGTTCCACTCCTTTGCTGTGCGCATTATTAAAGACGTTTGGAAACGCTTAGTGCGAATTGGTGGAATAGCAACAAGGAAGGAATGGTAAGATGCAGTGCGTCTGGATGTCCAATGGTAGAAGGGGGCCGGTTGGATGAGGTCGTGGAGTTCATTGGCACACTCATAGAAGTACAATCTGTAGAAGACCGACAAGCAGGCAGGGTAAATTAAAAATACTACTGCGTTGTTCAAAACATGTAGGTATCGTTTTGGTAATATTTCTCCAAAGTGGCAGATACAATCACAAACTTATCTATTTTTAACATATTTTTAAGTCTTATTTAACCTTTTCAATGACCAAAAACAGATAACGCATGTACTATCGTTAAACATAAAAAATACCGGTCAACTAAGTCGGGCGCTCGCATGTAAGGTTCCGTACCATCGTATTTTTTTAACCTACTTTAAAAAAGAGGAGGTTCACAATTTTTCGGAACCTTTTTTAATTTTTATGTTTTTTTATTCCCCGATTATTCAAAGATGATGCCTGGACCGATTTGAAAATCCTTTTTTTGTCTGAAAACTTACACTTCCCAGGTGGTCCTATCATCAGATCAGGATCTGATAATAGGATCCTGGAGAAATAGCGGGAACTCTTCAAATTTTATAGGCACACTTGAAGCAATTTGGGTAGTTTTTGGGTGCTTCCTCGTAATAGTATCATTTCAATTTGATGAACAACTGATAAAGAACTTCGGAGATAGGCAACGGACTTCCTCAACAATTGATGGCAAATGCAACGGGACTGATGAAATCTCATGTCTGTGTATTGGTTGCACCAGTTCATAACAACAAACAATGACAAGAATGACAAGTAAATGTCAATTTAACTCTGGAGAATCACCAATAAAAAGAGAAAATAAAAAAAATACAACCGAGTTCCAAAAAATAAAACACTACAAAGTTTAAAATAACTTTAATTTCGGAAGTCGGTGTCAAAAAACAAAAAAAAATACCACTAACACTGACTTTTGTTTTTTGGAAGCCGGAAGTTTTTTTTGTAAAAATGTTTTATTACTATTTTTTGTTAAAGCGGCAACAGAAATATAAACGGTGAAAATTTTAAGTGTCTACCTGTTACGGTTCATGAGATACTGCTCGCTGACAGACAGACCGACGAATGAACAGCGGATGCTTAGTGATAGGGTCGCGTTGGCCTTTGAGTACGGAACCTTAACAATGCTGATTTCGATTGACAAAGCAAAAGTTTTATAAACAAACTGAATTAGTCTTCGTGCATGTGTAGTTGTAGATATGATAACAATGTAGTCCGGGAGCCAGACCAAAGCCCCATCCCGCCGGTAGAACAAAGTAAGGACCAAAGGAAGCTTGAGAGGACCATTTCACCTCATCGAGTCAAAAAGAAAAAACATTTATTTGCATAAATAAGGTACTTACAGAAGGTTGATAAAATGTACAAAATTTTTCTCACCGAATGAAACCTACCCTTTATGATACCTCACACACAACATCGGCCGTGGCATATTAGTTTCGTTCGGCCACTTCATGAGGTATTTTGCACCTCGGCAGATCGACTTATTGTAGAACCCCTGTCTAGTTTTTCTACAAACTGTTTCTTCCCGGTAGCTCGATCAGGTAGGACTGCGAGCGGCCGGCTCCCAGTCTAATAATTGTGATTGTGAGTCTAAAATAATTCACCAATGTGTGAACAGTATCTAGTTCGCGACGGCATTCGTATACGAATGTTTCGTCGAATGACGAGGCGAATAGCGAACATGAATGTGTAAATGCGGTATATATAATACAAAAAAACTGCAGTGAACCATGACTGTGAAATAAAGATCCAAAAGAAATAAAAAAAAACATTGATATAATAAAACAGTTACTCAACAATAAGTGATGACTGATGATCAATTACGGTCTAAATGAACCTTTTAAACAAAAATCTATGAAAAATAACCTATTCGTCTAAATGACTGCAAAAATCGTTCCTTTTGTTTATAGACACTAACGCCATCTGTTGATAAACGTGTGTATCATTTCAAATAAGATCGATCTCTAAACAATCAGAACTATTGATCGAGTGATCTCAAGCGCTGCTAGAACTTCAGTGCGCTGTCAAGAGAGGGTGCTTTCAACCACATAACATTACAATATTGAACAATCAAGGAAATATTTCAAATATGGAAGAAGCCATGAATGCTCTGAAAAAAATCCAAAGGGAACTTAATAAACAAAAAAATACGATTTTAAAAAACGGAGAAAGAGTAATCGAACAAGTAACCCAAAGTTGCATCTCTCCAGCTATTTGCGGGTAACGGCCTCAATACATCGGAACGGATTACCTCCAGGGACATTTCAGATCGCTTTGCCTCTCCAGCCGGAAACTGCTTGGCAGCCAACTTTCCCTCCAAACAAGAGACACATATTCCTTCAGTCACTGCTCATTGTCAGTCTGAAACTGAACACCCATTGCACTACCATTCCTTGATGTATAAATACCCTGTATACCCAAATGGCCAAGCCTCTTGTGCCACAAATCAATAGACACATCACGAGCAGCAACCTTAGCACTCAGGACCTCCTGTCTATTACACAGGAGAGGAGAGTGCACTAATTGCGAATACCTATCAGACCTTCATACTTTAAAATTCAATTTATCACCATTTACATTATTTGCAGAAGCTATTAAGTTGCCAGATTTTTTACTCCTATTATCATGAATAAAAACATCCCCCATTACTGAACATTAAGTTTCCTTACCACATTCCCAGTTTGAATGTGAATTGCCCTTTACCTAAACAATCCAGCTTCTCACCATTAGCGATACTTATGGAATTAATTATTAATTATAATATAAAAAAAAATATTTTCAGAATAAGTGTTAATAATTCTGAAAATAATTTTCTATCATGTGCGCTGTGCACCCGGAGTCAACAATCCAATCCTGCAAATCGGCCAGGAATGCTGTAACCAAAAAAGATTTCTCTTCTTCTTCTGGTTTCTTGAACGTCTTCTCCTTCTTCAACTTGAAGCATTTTGTTTTGATGTGACCCGCCTTCTTGCAATAGTGACTGACTTTTCTTTTCTTGAAAAAATCTTGGTCAGTGAGTCGTCTTAGGGGCGGAGTGTGATAGTAAAGCAGCATAACTGAACCACACAAACATATGATTTAAACCCTCACAGTAAGCCCTTTCGTTTAGTCTACACGTCCCGCTGGGTCGGGCGCTACGTAGAGTAACTTATATAATTATAGGAATAGAGACATCAGTTAAAATAATGATGCTAAAGCCATCTAACGTTGATGGAACTAACTACTTGAACCGTGCTTAAGTACCTACTGGAATGGGGGTGGCGGGAATATACAAAAAGCTAGTAATCAAATCAACTTTCAGATGATGCTATAAGATTAAGGTATATTGTTTTGGCTTTAAATAATAAAAAGCCAAACAATATGCCTTAATCTTATAGCATCATCCGAAAATAACAATTATAGGTTGTATTAATTAAAACAAGAATACTATTATACAACATTTATTTATGAATATTATTTTACAACATCTATTTTCATTTTTTACGTTTTCTTACATATTCCAGGGCAAGATTCTTTGTTATGTCATCACCAACTCTATCTTTTCTGCGTAATTTTAAAATATTATTTATGTATTTATTTACATACACCAGTTGTGGATAAAAAATCGACACGCCAAATTAAAAATGTATTCAATATTGTCTTTTTTATGCACTTCACAAGTTATAAAATTTGTGTTGATTCCTATGTAGAGCATTGTTTTTGCATACAATTTTATGTTTTCTTCAATGCTATGGTTTTTTAAAATCCATATTATAACATCTTGTATCTCAGAATACATTTTCATTACATTTTGCGAGGGGTATTCTAAATATTGTTTATTTTTATTAAATTCCCTTGCCCTTAAATATTCGTTATCTTTATTTTTATTATTAAAGTTATTTTTACATGCATTGCAGTTTTTGAATACATTTTGTTTTGTATGTCTTAAAAAACAACCAGTTACATACTCCAATTGAGCTAATATTTTTGGGTCATTTTTCTTTATTTCGTAATCCACAATTATATTGAGTTCGATATAACTTAGGTCTATATTTTGTCCTTTTTTATGGGTTTAAAAAGTTCTTTCATTGACTTGAACATATTTTTACATGAGTCTTGTTCACAGTTTGAACCTGGTGAATGTGTGCCTGTTAAGTTACTAAAAGTGATGAAAATGCTATTTCGAAGCCTTCTGGGGATGGACTTATGTTTCTACACCCATGACTACGAATAGCGCCGAAAAAGTTTTCCAAAGGGTCTTGATTGTAATGCCTCATCCAAACAGATTTTATATTATATTTGTTGAACAACACATCCCGCAGATACTCAACATTATTGATACTATGTAACCAATTAGTAATAGAGGGAACAGTATGTTCTTTACCATTTTTCAAAAACTTCATAGTACTTAATACCTTTTTGGCATTTGCCCAAATATTATTATGAGAAGATTTTGGTGTAAGGGTTTTCTGCGTCTTTTTTCGGAGTTGACCTTGTTTCCGTTGAGGGAATCAAATAGTTCGTCAAAAAATAAAAGGACGTCTGCAGTCTGTTGACATTCCTTCGGCAAAATTCCTTTGGCTGAAAAATAAATAAAAATAAAATTTAATTGTGTTTCCTCAATAAGTACATTAGACAAAACGCAAGTACGGACCATTTGACAAGAGATTAAAACTTAATTGATTTAGAAACCACTAGACAATGAACCTAATAATGTTCAAGTTTTATTTACATTTACATACATTTAAGTGGCAAACAAGAAACCTTGTAAATACAATTCAAGTAAAACTTACATGCTAAATACCCCATTGTGCTTGCAATCTTTTGGCTAAATACTTGGGTTGCATACATCACTTTCATTTTACATTTTTCGGGGTTGATATGGTCCTCTGTAAGGGTTTTCACCAATTTGAAACCAGAATATGATGGGTCTTCTTGGTGTAGTTGAACTATATGTACCCATTTGGCCATTTTAGTTGAGCCATCGATTACACATTTCAAATCTTTATCCAGTAAATTATTCCTTATTCCTTTAATAAGGTGCGGTGGATCATATAGAGGAATAATTTCATTGTCTTCTATTTCAAATATAATTATTTCTTTTCAATTCCAAATTATTCCTCAAATATTTTGCTTTTGTAGTGGCAATCAAATGGTGTACGCAACTGGCTGTTTGTAGTTGCGTAAAACTCCCCTTGTCATAAAAACCAGTGCATGGTCAGCAATTTCATTTTTTCTGGTCATCCCATTTATCACAAAGCCTGATATAATATCCTTCCTCTGGTTGTAGTCAAAATGAGGCGTTAAGGCAACTTCATCGAACAAGAGTACACATAACTTGTCATCAGCATTCAGTTTTTTATTTTTTTTTAACATGACATTAAATAATTTTTCATTTAGTGCAGCCCTTAAATCAGCCTGTGTGATTAATCTACTAAGGGTGACTGGAGATGGCAAAACGAATATTTTACTCAGCAATCTGTAACACCTTGGCCCCTGCTTATAAATGCTCAAAGCCATGACTTTTTCTTGCTCAGTGAACCTCCTCCCCATCTTCTTCTTAGTCACTTCTCGGAACTGCATAGTCATAAAGATTGTAGCAAGACTGGTAAATTTATTCATAATTCTTCTAAAAGTAATGTTTTCAGACAGGTTTAAGGTTTGTTTCAACCGATGCGCATATTTTTCCTTCTTCTTTGTCAGTTTTTTAACCATCTGCGCCAAAGCTGCTTTTTCATCCATGAAAGGTACTATAATCAAAAATTTTAATGAAATATAAATGTCTCTTTAAGGTGGATGCTCCAGGGTAGCCCGCGAAATTCAAATATTTATTCATGTAGTTCGAAAGAATGATTATTTCTGAAATATTCATTCTTTCGAACTACATGAACTTAGAGGGCTATATTGATGATTAAAATGGTTATAATTCTTTAGATGAATACGCGTTACGGTTCGCGGATCGCATTTGGTCCACATACAGCTTCACACTGACCGGCAAATTGCAAAAAACATAAAAATATTTGAATTTCGCGGGCTACCCTGGAGCATTCACCTTAAATGTTTTGCGTAATAATTAATTAGCAATGTTCGAAATATCATTTTCACTTTTGATTTATGTTTTTATTCACGACATTTAATTTGAGGCCATGAGTACCATAGTGGCCTAATTCAATGGACAAGCTTTTTGAGTACCTAAGAAAATAAAAACAGTATTTTTGTAATCAACTAGCACTCTTCAGAATACATATTTTTTATAACTTTTATGCTTTAATTGACCTATCAATGTTTCAATTTATGATTTTAGTAGTGAGAAAATAGCTTTATTGCATTTTGTTAAGCAAAAGCACCTTTGATTTTTCAGCAGTTGTCTTCCTATTTATTTTCTTATGTTATTCTCCAGCTTTTTTGTTGAAATAAAATCATCTTAGGCCAGTATAGCACCTCAAATTTAGATCACAGACTTAAAGCTATAACAGTGATTATTCTGCCATCTAGTGAATATTCGTTGTATCACTTTTAGGCCACCCTCATCTGCCTAGCCTTTTCCCAACTATATTGGGGTCGGCTTCCAGTCAAACCGGATTTAGCTGAATACCAGTATTTTACGCGGAGCGGCTGCCTACCAGAACTCCACAACCCAGTAACTGGGTAACACGGTAATTCATGGCAAGACTGGAGTCAGATTAACTGGCTTCTGACTATCCGTAACGACTGCCAAAGATCTACAAGTGACAGCCGGGACCAACGGCTTAACGTGCGCACCGAGGCACGGAGGAAACTCGCTATGTTAAGATGGTCACCCATCCACAGATCAACCTTGGTAAGCCTTGCTTAACCTTGAAGATTGACCCGTGCGGCTGTTATTATCTAGCCACGAGCTCCTGACTTTTAGGCCACCCCGGTTCTATCAAATTGATCAATTTGAAATGGAAAAAATAAACTCAATATTGTAAAAAAATTAGTTAGGCGACTATGGTTCTCATGGCCTCATTTTAGATTAGGCTTACAATATGTATTTTATTAGCTTTTATACCTTTTTGTTGATTTCTGATAGATGTCTCAGGTTTCAGTGCTGGTGTTAAATCAATCACGTTCTTTTGAATTGTTGTCTCTGGTTTCAGTACTGGTGTTGAGTCTGAAAGTTTTAAGTTTAGCCTCAAAATGATGATGTTGAGTCAAGAATATAAGTTTAATCAATTATGTGTTTATAAAACTGCTTCTCAAGCATGTTGTGGAGAGTTGTAGCATATCAGTAGTAACACTATTTAATAGCACTCTTATTTTTTAATTTATTAGATTGTTTTGCCCAACTGCTGGGCAAAGACCTCCCCCATATTTGTCCAGCTAATTCTGTATTTTGCCTTTTCCTGCCAATGGCTATGTTGGTACAAACATACTGCTAATTTGAAAAAAAAACCCTGACAAAGAATTACTTTAAAAAGTGAAAAAATTAATACGCAGGTATTGATCCACCTTTTCGACAATGGACATTTCAAGTCAATTGTACCATAAAAGCAAAAGGTTTAAATATCCATGAAGAAAAACCCAGGGTGGGTGATACAACGCAGTGGGATAATAATGATGATATGGCCATGTTAGAAACATATATAATATTAACTTCGTCTACGGAACTAAACCAAATCTCTCATTCTGAGACAAGCTCAAAGATTGCAAACCTAAGGAGCAGAAATAATTTTGAGGAAATTATTTTATAAATAATGTCTTTACAAGAAAATAATATTGTGTACCTGCAGAAGTGGAAGGCTTCACTGGTTCCAAATTTCTGGAGGCAATACCAATATTTTTTGATGATGATTGTGACAACCAGTTTTCGCTCAACAGGTAGATTGGTCTGGTAGAATTATTATCCTTTTCCAATGATCCTGTTCCACCCATATTAGTTATTTCTCCCAAAACCACTCGTTCTATTTGAAAACCTGTAGAATAAAAATAGAAAATAAAAATACACATAAAATTTGTAACTTTAAGATGACAAAGAGGGGTGAAAGGCTATTTGTTTTAAATGATATTTTATGAATTCAGAGACTCAAAACATGTATAAAATACTGATATTATATTTTTTCTTGACTGGAAATAAAAACCCTTTGATATAAATTTATAGCTGTTAGAAATTAAATGGATTTAAATAATTACAAGGTATTTAATAAAGTTAGCCCGTAAGATAGTACATGCACATACGAAATGTGTAATGAGCAGTGATTGGAAAAAGGTGGCTAATAATGTAAAGTTCAAGCAACTTTACGTAAACTGATCTCCGTACTAAAACTTCTAAAATAAAGAGCTTAGTTAGAAATACAAAATTACAATTTAGTTAAAATAAATTTAGTTTTCAAAGCACAATAAGTAATTTGCTCATTTTAAAACCCGGGTTTTAAGTGTCACCTTATGATTTTGGGATTTTCGAGGAGGCATTGTCAACTCTATGTTACTTACTTGCTTGAACTTTAGGAAAATTAACCTACCTTTTTCAGATCACCAATAATGAGTACCAAAAAAATGTATTAAAAAATTACCAGGCATGTGTATCGTAGGCACTGCTCCACTGCTCAATCAACGAGACCAAGTCAAATACCTTGTCTCAAAATGATTGTAGCATATTATTCGATTTTTATAAATATAGTGGTAATCTAATGAGGATATGCTACTTCCAACTGCATTTACCCAAGTTACAAATCGCTCCATCTCCTTTTCTGGATCCGGAAATGCATGCAGAACAATGTTATCTGCACCTGCAATGATAATTATTTTTATACTAACAGATTTCTTCAAAAAGAAGGAGGTTCTTTGTTCGGCTGCTTATTTATTTTTTAAACAAAATAGGTCCTACTAGCTCATAAGTGTTACGGCAGACCACAAAAGTAACGGCGGGACTAAATTTAGGAGCTTTCCGTCCATACGTCTGGGCCCTTGTAGTCCGGGGGCCCCGTTCCTTGCATACGGCTGATACGGCGGTAGCTACGCCCCTGCTTACCTAACATACAGTGGTGGTTTGACCGCTCGCCTCCCTCCATTCAAAACATTATCTCGATTTCTTACAAGATGTTTATCAACTAACAACTCACTCCAGAAGACTACCTAAGGACCCCAATTTAAATAACTACTAAAGTTTTACATTAAAAAGACATAATTATCAAATACTACGGAGTTTTCCGCATTTGGGAACACAACAACTCCTTACAGAACCAGCCACGTTCCAGTTGGTATACTATATAAGTATCCAAATCGTGAGCAAATCGGTGTCCGGTGTGTTTTGCGGGGGTCAAATGTTGTAAGCAGAGTCTTCGAAGTCCAAGGAAAAAGCAGTAAAAAATAAATCTGTTGAAAAACACGAAAAAACAAGTAGAGCACATTCACGAAACGCTAAAGCAATATAAAGCAAAGCTGTGGCTGCCCGTGAACACGAATCTATAAATATATTATCTTGGTAGCCTCGCTGCCAAAACTGGGAGGACTTCCTGTGATAAGAGGGCTTCGTGTGTTACTGTATGATAACGATATTTAAATAAACCGGTCAAGAGCGAGTCGGACTCACGCACCGAGGATTCCGTACACATTAGTAGTTACTGATTAATTATACATATACTAGCTTTTGCCCGCGACTTCGTACGCGCATATTCCGTTTTTTCCCGTTCTATGTTCGGCTGTATGTTTTTTTTTTTTTTATGTATGTTCACCGGTTTCTCCGTGAATTCTGGTCCGAGTTAAAAAAATATTTTATATTCGAAAGCCTATACTCCTGAGGTGGTCCCATTGTCACTATGTCAGAATCTGACGAATGGGATCCCATGAAAATCGAGGGAAACCCTCAAATTTTATAGGCACATACAATGTTCTTCATGAAATTTCTAACGCAATTCAGATATTTGTGCCTGGTAATCATCATCTCATGTTGCTGAGCTGATGATGGAAGGTATAAGTCAGGATCTAATGATGGTATCCTATGAAAAATGTTTGTTCAGCGATATTTTCGCCAATTGTTAACCGATTTGGATGATTCTGTTTTTGTTTGGAAGAGTATTTTCTCGGACGAGTCCCATTTAAATTTAGTGAAGATCTGATGAAGAACTTCGGAGGTAGACAACGGAACTCTTCAATAAATGATAGCAAATTGATCGGGATTTCTGAAATCGTATGTCTATTGATTGTTTAGGTACACCATAACATCACGCCGCCGGCGTGATGTCCATGACATAACATCACGCCGGCACGTTCGTGTTTGTGGTTTCACTTTTTAGTGGTTAGCTGCGTAAAATAAAAAAAACTTTTTACCAAAAAAATAAAACCGACTTCCAAAAACAAAACACTTCAAAGTAAAAAATAACTTTAATTTCGGAAGTCAGTGTTTTTGGTTATTTTGTTTTTGAACATCGACTTCCGAAATTGAAGTTATTTTTTATTAGGATTGCAATTTTACTGGTTTCGTAGAAGCGATGTAAGCGCCATTTACACGGTGCGAGTTTTTACCTCGAACATACGATTCTCGAAAATAAGAAAAAAATGTGATCGATATCGTACAGTCTGTTGTCAACATTATCTGATCCACCCTAAAAACAAACGAATTTGGGCCTCTGCTTGTTACATTAAGGTTCATTCAATTTATATGAAATTAACAGACAAGTGCTCGAGGACTCGATGAACATATACAATAATAATACAGACACGCAAATTTGATCTTTAACACGTAAAGTTAAGGTAAACCCACCCAACATTGTCGGAGCCACCGGCATTATGTATCATTTGGTTAAGCTATTTTAATCATTATCTCGTCGACTTTAAAGATGAAAAACTTTTAAGTTACTCAATATAATTACAACCCAATCTTTAATTTCGCGTATTGTCGACAAGTTCTTGTGGCTTAGCGGTTTGATGCTGGATTGGCGACGAACAACATGTGGGTTCGAAAACACATTCCTCACAGTATTAGTTCCTTTTTTAATTAGTTGTAATGACAATCAATTAAAAAAGCAACTACAATATTGCTTGCATTATTAAAGAACGACCAATATGATTTACGCCTAATAACTTATCTTGTAAACAGGTGGGTAAATTAAAAAAAACTTTAAGAATAGAGAATTTAAATTAACCATGAATGGTTGGATACGAAGTAAAGCATACATTTGCTTTGTGAGGTAGATAATAAATTCATATAAGTGACAAAAGTTACACTACGATTAATAGCAGTGACTGCGCACACACATTTGTAAATCGATCCACATAACTCGTTAGCAATTTGGTGTAAAAAAGCATCATGTCGCAACTTGATGACTATACCAAACATAAAATCATATTTTTACGTGAACAGAATGTTGGAATTACAGAGATTGGTCGTCAACTTAATATAGCAGTAAGTGTTTTTTTATACCTATTTTATTTTATTGATTGTGATTAACGCGTAGTTTACTCCTTACAAGTTACATACACGGTTCCAAAAATGTTTTTTTTTTGTTTTAGAGAAATACAGTAAGGCTATGGCTTAGACGTTATGAAGACAATGGAAACATTCAGCGGATTCGTCCAGGAGTAAAAGACATCAAGTATAGTCCCGAATTCGAACGCCACCGGGCTATTGTTTCAAGCCGTGTTGATAATCCATTTTTGCCCATTCGTGTAACCGCAATAAACCATATAAGCACACCAGATAAGGAATTATAAACCGGCACTGAAAATTGCATTAACACCTGCTCATCGCGAAGAAAGGGTCCGTTTTGGCCAGGAATATTTAAATTTTAATTGGGAAGAAAATGTTGTGATCTTCACTGATGAAAAATCATTTAAATCGGACAAAGATGGACGTAAAATCTTATGGCGAAGGAAAGGAGAACGCTACAATGAGAAGTGCTTGCTACCTTGTAGAACCAGCGGTAGAATAACCCTGTGCTACTGGGGCTGGATGTCGTCTATGGACCTGGTGAATTGGTGGAAGTTGGTGGTAGGTTTAATAGTAGTTTGTATTTGGAGGTTCTGCGTGACGTCATGCTGCCGACTGTGCGAATTGCCTATCCAACATCACATATTTATTTCATGCACGATAACTGCTCCATCCACCGTGCAGGCATTGTGCAGGATTGGTTAGCTGCTCAAGAAGGTGTGACAGTTATTAATTGGCCATCTAAAAGTCCTGATTTGAACCCTATAGAAAATCTATGGGGTCAAATGGTTTTAAATTGGGACACAACGGAAGTGCGAAACAAACACAACTTGGCTGAGATCGTGACATCGACTTGGGAGCACATGAGAGGCAAAGATTTGTGTTGGAATATGGTGCGCGGTATGCGTAGCCGCTTACAGCAAGTTATAGTAGGGGACGGTGCGCCAATCCGCTACTAATTAATCTAGTGTCTAGGCATTTTTAAACACACCATGTAAGTAAATGCTCAATGGATTGACTGTTAAACCATTAAAATGTTGCTGATTATGTGGTGATATTATTGCTATAAATAGATTTTTCAATTTAAATAATATGTTTATTCACTACA
The DNA here is from genome assembly GCA_950371165.1 of Lacanobia oleracea. NCBI lineage: Eukaryota > Metazoa > Arthropoda > Insecta > Lepidoptera > Noctuidae > Lacanobia > Lacanobia oleracea. The sequence continues at coordinate 17,213,009 of OX493411.1, read as the reverse complement.
AATAGGCAGCTATAAATCTGTAAAGCATTTCACAGAAGAATTCATTTTCTCGATAGCAAACATTTAAACATAAGCACACCTTTTTTAATGTTTATAAATGGTTAGATTTGATTATGGCATACTAATATAAAATGTATATTAATTTGGAAATATATGAGCATTTACCTACTTTATCTTAACTAAGTGTTTTAATGAAATAATAAACATTTCAAACTTGCAATTGTTTAGTTTTATTTCTATACAAACCGCCCTTTTAAAAAGACAAGACCCTACGTCGTTTATTAAAGAAATATTAAATAAATGTTATGAAAAAATTAAAAAAAAAAAACAGCTGAGCAAAAAGCTATATTTAGGTTAAACTTAGTTCGAACGTAGATAACGATGAACATCGTACTACCTTAGTGACCGCAATACCAACTCAACTCTTATAAGGCGCATTAAAATTTGATCTTAGTTGTAATTTCTAGACACAATATTCTAAACAATTTAAACCATATACCTAGTATACTTTCATAAAGTTTATTCTTGCACAGCACAAGCAGCCAACCTTCTCCTCGTGCAAATAGATTATTTTGTATTTTGAATAATCACTCCATTGAGACATCATAATAAAAAAAACAACCTATAAAATAGAAAATAAAAAATTGTAAAGAGACGTTGTTTTTGCAATTTAGTAAGGCAAGGTAAAATATGTTTGCGCGTAGTCACTGCATACCCTTAGTAGCATTTGAATACCAGTTTTATAATGAATACAAATATTTATTTTTCAACTACCCACTTATTACAAGTTATGCGAAAATATTACCATTTTAGAAAGTTTATATTTGAAGGTTATCCGTCTATAGTTCTATACAATAATACAAGAAATAGTTTTGGAATAAATTCTTAATTGAAAGCAAAACAACATCTTCGTCGCAGGATTTGATCTCGCAACTTGTTTTTCTCAGTCTTATACACAGACCACGAGACCAGAATTACTTAAACGCAATTATTAAAACAAGCTATTACACTAATTATATTATAATAAGTAGTTATAACTTAAAACCTAATGCTAACGTTTTAAAGTTCAAATTTGCGTGTCTGTATTATTATTGTATTTGTTCATCAAGTCCTCGAGCACTTATCTGATAAGCTCGTATAATTTGAATAAACCTTAATGTTACTGTCAGAGGGTCCAAATTCGTTTGTTTTTAGGGTGGGTCAGATAATGTTGACAACAGACTACTTTAAATAAAAGCTATTATTTTCATGATTTAATTTCTTTTCCCTATACCTATAGTATAAGACGATGTTACTTGCGAAATTTCATAATTCTAAGTAAACGGGAAATACTCTATAAATTTTGATTCCCTTGATAGTGTCGAAATATTAGTTTTTTTGAGGCATAAACGGCTGTATCTTTTTTGTATGTCAACTTATTACTATAATTTTTTCGCAGTTTGAAGGGACCGTAGACCTGAGTAGGTATATGGTTTAAATTCCTCGATAAATCTTCGCGTTCCCGAGATAAAGGGTCTTGACAGACAGACGGACGGACAACAAAGTGATCCTATAAGGGTTCCGTATTTTCCTTCTGAGGTACGGAACCCTAAAAATGTGTAATATGTATTTTCAGCACATTCATATTGTTAGGTATCGATGGTTTCCTTGTGTAATGTTACTGTAAAAGTTCAAACTACGGTAAATCTAAAATTACTAGTAAACTTTCCATAGTTATTTTTAGGGTTCCGAACCTCTAAATGGAAAACGAAACCCTTATAGTATCACTCGGTTGTCTGTCTGTCTGTCCGTCTGTCACAGCGAATTTTCTCCGGATCTACCTGACCGATTCAGTTGAAATTTGGTAGGTATACATAAACTTAAGTGACCCAAACACGGTTGTGTAACGAAAATAAATAAGGGGTCACTTTTTGGGCAGAAATTGAAAAAAAAAAGTTTTTTTCAGCTCTATCGTGTGACATATCAAAGGGTTCATCTTAAGGGTACCAATTTTTTTTTATAATTCCATTTCGAAGATATCAAAAAAAAGATGAAATTTGACCATTCCCCCCTTATCTTCGAAACTACTTAGACTTTAATTTTCAAAAAAGAAATACAGATTATTGGTCTTTAAATAAAGATTACAGAAAAACACTGAAGTCTATAATTTTAAGTAATTTCCAAAAAAAGAGTATGTGTTTTTTTATTTTCATGTATGTTCACCAATTTCTCCACCAATTGTGGACCGATCTTCAAAACCAAACTTCTTTTTTTAATTCGAAAGCCTGTAGGTACTCCTGAAGTGGTCTCAATGTTACCATCTGTTAGTTAGCATCTGATGATGGGATCTCAGGTAAATCAAGGGTAACCCTCTTTCTCGACTTAGTTCAGGTATTCATGTGACCTGACCCCTCCCCCCTTAGTTTATAGCTGCGACTGCGCCTGGCGGCCACGTCGATCGGTCCTGTGCTTTGAACAATTCCCAATCACAAATGATCACAAACGGTAGGTAGGTACTTAGGAATTATTTGATTATTTCTCTATCTGATATTTCATTTTGTATTGATCATCATCTGCCTGCCTTTTTCCAAATGTATTGGGATCGGCTTTCAGTCAAACCGGACACAGCCGTATACCGTATGTGATGTGAAGTGACGGCCAATCTGACCTGCACAATGCAGTAACTGGGTGACATGGCAGCCGCGCCGCGACTAAGGGCTTAACGTGCCTTCCGAGGCACAGAGGAAACTCGGTACAACATAAACGACCCATCCGCGGAGCAACCTTGGCAAGCGTAGCAAGCGTGCGGCTGTTACTGTTTAACAACAGGTTCCTTCATTTTCGTTTAGTTGAATGCTATTTATAATCAGAATTCAAGATGGACGATAGTTCGGGCTTTAACGGTACCTAACACAGATAAAACCACTCGGATGTGAGCACATAACAAGGTCGCTCTCTGATAAGAGGATAACTTTTGTTTTAAATGGATATTATTAGGTACAGACGCCAGCACGTCAAGGTTACAACAATCTGTCACATCTCTTCAATAGATTTTCAACTTTATCGCTAAAGCATTAGGTTCAAAGTTGATCGAGAAAATTTGACAGTTACGTTTCATACATATCCCGTTTTTTCCCGTGTTCCCGTATAAACTACACTATAGCCTTCCTCATCATGGTGGCTATCATATACAAAGAAGAAAGAAAAATCAATCAGGGCATTTAATTCCTACTTTTGTTAAGGTAATGTTGCTTAACGAACATGCGAGATAAATTTATTTGCTAATGAGTGGCATTTACTACCTGAGAAATAAATACCTCGTCTTATTTAACTGTTCAACAGTCAGAAGATGTAATACAACTTCTGAAAAGAGATCCAGTAACTTTTGATTGTAATAATGTGGATCAAATGCCGCATCATATTTGTGACTATTGGACAGGACTTACAGTGACAGAGTTCTTTTCACTATATATTGAAATTCCTTTGGAAAATACCCTTAGCCCTTATTTTTTAGTCACATAAGCTGTAAACAATATTTTTCATATATTTTGTTTGATAGGGAGCCATCCAGCCCCAATCCCTTGGATGCCATTTAAGGCTATTGTTGTAGCTGCCTAGTTGGAAATCGAACAGTTGGGTGTTGTTGCCATGTCATGCCGTTGTTATGGTATTTCGTGAAATTCGTGCACACACCTGCCCAAACTTGCACGCAAACTGTGGATGTAAACAGTTGGAAAATACCCCTTTTATCAAATATCTTGGAGTCACTCTTGATAGCAACCTGAAATGGGAGGAACATATTGCTTCAACAGTGGCTCGTGTGAGAAAACTCATTATATTAAGAAGCTCAGAGGTGCGGCCGATTTCAGCTGTTTGTTAAACGTCTACTTCGCGCTCGCTCAGTCTGTTCTGGGGTACTGTGTAACGGTCTGGGGTGGTGCCGGTAAAACAGTGATGCTACGGGTCGAACGAGCGCAGAGAGCTGTCCTGAAGGTGCTGGCAAGGAAGCCGATCCGATATCCTACATCCTCTCTATATACCCTCTGCCAAGTCCTCACCGTCAGATAGCTATTTATCCTAAAAACTATCCTTCGCAAACACAGCCGACTTAAGTTTGATACCAAATTCTGTTCCACACGCCGCTCGAATAAGGTTTGTAGTACCGTAGCTGCAAGTCGTCACTTCGACAGTCGACAGCTCGTTAAACCAAAGTTAGGTATTTCACATCCGTCTTTGCTGTTGGTGCTTATTTTAAGAGATGTTTTTTTGCCGGGCGCTGGGGGCGCGACAACTGATGTGAAGTCGGGCGGTTAAAAGGTTAAGTTAAAACTTTACTCGATCTACTTACAACATTGATACACTGTTAGTCGATAATGCACAATATTAAACGATAGACGCAGCAAGCAAATACTGCGTTATAGACTTATAGCTAAACTAGTCTACACACACTATTATTGTAATTTTTATCTGTCTATACTTCTATAGGTACTAATATATAAAGCTGAAGAGTTTGTTTGTGTGCTTGAACGCGCTAATCTCAGGAACTACTGGTCAGATTTGAAAAATACTTCAGTGTTAGATGGTCCATTTATCGAGGAAGGCTATAGGCTATATATCATCACGCTAAGACCAATAGGAGCGGAGCAGTAACGAAAATTGTGACGCAAACGAAGTACACCTAGTAAGGTATATTTTTTATTGCAGAAATATCTAGCGAAATACGCCAAGTGGAGTCCTAGCACAAAGATTTTCATATCTTACGTAAACTATTTCATAAAGGGAAAGTTTTGATGGTTGGGTTTTTTGGGATTATAGGTAATCTAGAATATCACATAGACTTTTGTGTTGGTGGGATGTTCTCTCAGGATAATGCTAGCAAAGGAGGAAGCCGAACGCGTGAGGGAGAGGGAAACCTCGCGCCCCAGCCGCCGCAACAGAAGAAGACGCCCCGGGCGTCGGGAGTTGCCGGACGATTCTCGGCCACCGTAGGCGCGGGTCTGCGGACGGCGAGCATTAGGTGGCTCGCCGTCTGATCAGAACCAGGCCCGGGTCGACGGCGCGCTTCGTCCACGCGCGCCTCAAAGAGCTGTCAGCATTACAGACGGGGCCCGCTAGAGCCAGTGCCTGCTGGGGCTGCGGACTTCGTTCGAAAGAGGCACCGTACCCTGGAACGCAAAGGGCACTAGGAGGAACACGGATGGGTTTTAGTCAGTAAAAGTCAGATACTCCCTCCTGCTTTACCCAAAGCGGAAGGAGTCATTTGATGATTACCCATCCTAAAAAAAGGATAATTTCCGACATACACACGGGCGAAGCCACCGGCAGAAGCTAGTATATAAGCTAGTATAGTATTATATCGTATCTAATGTCTGGAGTGAGATTACTTAATATACCTAACATGAAGACGGATAGTACGAAGTTGCACTAGCTGCTGTACCCGCGCGTTCTACAGAAACAACTACATGATCGTGTCTGTGCTCGGAGTGTTTTAGGGATGAGATATACTTGCAATTATCAATACCAGGGCTTGCAAGTACGAGTCTATAAAAATACTTGGGTCAGAAACCAGGTATTACAATACTAGAAAGTATTTTAAGCCTAACGCGTATTTAAGTCTCTAAGTTCGGTTCGTACCATGCGACAATTTTATACGGCTTTTGTAGATGAAAATGAAATCTTTTCTTCCTACTTGAATCACAGGCGTAGGACTGTCTGCTAAGAGAACTATATTGTATTTACGGTATTGCAGAGATCCTCTTTGGGAGGTGCGACCTCAATGACATAAGCCTTGAAAGAGTTAAGAAAAAAGAAAGTTAGAATTCGAATGTGATGACATAAGGAAGTGTTAGTTTTTTTTCGAAGGGATTCGATTGTTTGGCCTTGACGTTAAAAACACGCAAAATATAATTATACTTGAAAATACTCTGATTTTACTTATTGAAGAGTACCTCTCGCACCCCATTAAAAGCGATCCCTTACAAGTGGTGGAGGTGCCCGGTATAGTACGCGTGTGCACTGCGTAAAATATAAAAGTGCATGAAGAAACTCCCAATTTTATAAATTCATCTCGAAAAGGACGAGATGCTAACGATTTTCAGGCGCTAGATGGATGGACGCCTGGAAACAAGAGCTAAGTGGTTTTTATAGTTAAAAGAAAGAATTTATATATAAACATGTCTATGTTATATACCGGTATAGACCGAGTATGCTTTGAAGATTTTTTAGCCGAATTCAGGCTCGTCGCTATCGAAAGCGAGTGGCGAGAAGCCGATTATTCTTTAATTTTGGGCGCATTTCTGCAGAGCGCTGCAAGATATTTTTATAACACGATTTACCATGACGGTATAGATTTTTCGCTGCTATGCGACAAGATAAGGAAGGAATTTCCGTGCAAATGCATTTCCTGTAAACGACGACGGTCATTGGAATGCTCTATTTGTGTTAAGAATACGATCGCTGAAGTGTCTGACGAATGCGGACAGCAGGAATATGTAAATGTCGATAATAATACACCATTATATTCTAGTTTGAAAATTGACGACCCACAAATCGAAAACAATGATGACAATGATGACGAAGTAAAGCAGAGCAGTGGAGAGAGCAGCCTATTCGAGGACGAGATGGAAGCGGACATGACGGATGAAGAGAAAGAGCCCGGTGTGTCCATTCCATTATTTATTCCAGATTCTATTCCAGAATGTCAAGCGACTTGGTCTGAACCTGTATGTGATATATACGGTACGGTATGCATGGCTCAAATATGGAATTATCTTATGGGGAAATAGCACAGACGCGCCTACACTATTCACTTTACAGAAAAAAATGATAAGAATATTAATGAATATCCAAGATTCCGACTCCTGTAAACCCTACTTCAAAGAGCTAAAAATATTAACTGTACCCTATCTTTATATACTGGAAATTTGCAAATTTGTTCGAAAATATTCCCAATTCTATACAAAAAGAGAGGACATTCAAACTAAAATCACACTTAGACATAAAAATAGGCTTAACATACCCACTTCACGATTGAAAATGCACTCTTCTAGTGCATTTGTTATGTCTATTAAAATATATAATAAGTTACCAGAATTCATCAAAAATGCAGACAGTAATAATATTTTTATCAATAAACTAAAACAATTTCTAATAGACAAATCCTACTATACTATAGACGAATACTATAACGATAAATATAAACTACAATAAAAACTATTAATTATATACTGTATCACTGTAAAAATGTATCTACTTACAATAGTGAATAACATATAAATTAAATTTACACAAAATTAATTTGAATAAATACATAATTTAAAACTGATGACGATACAAATACTTGACATTTAATTTATTATACAAAGACATTACATACTATAATTTAAATAATAACATAATTTCATAATAATGATGACAAATGAAATAACTGATATAATTTAATAATAATGATGACAGAAACAAATTGAAATATCTGACATCATTTATCAAGACTACACACAGACATAATTATAATATTTATACATAATTAATTTAAATAAATACATAATTTAATAATGGTGACGATAAAAATAAATAAAAATAACTCAATATTAATAAAATTTAAAATAACGATGACAAAAATAAATTAAAGTATGGAACATAATTCACCACACAATAATATACATATAAATCTATTAACATTTTAACCATCTAATTATCTGTAATAATAATTAATGAATTCCATGAATTGTTACTTAGTCTTCGTCCTCTCTCCTAACTTTGCTGTGCCCGACAGGGTCCATATTGATCTTGACAATATTTTATACCACCTATATGTACATAATATGGAATGCAATAAAATATTGAGTATTGAGTATTGAGTATTGAGTATTGAGTGATCTCCATGACGAATCAGTCATCGGTAGTAGCATATTGGATCACATGTTGGATGATGCCCAAGTTGAGGAGGCCACCACTCAGGAAGACGAACCGAAGGAGATGTTCCCTGAGGAGGCGCAACTTCCTTTGTCCTCCCATAATCTGTCTAATAATAATATATCTGTTTCATTTGGTAGGAAAATTTTAAACACAAACACACAGACACATCTAACACAGGCTATTAGTAAGTACTTGAATGGGGTTTACAAAATGTATCTTCGTGCCCAAACTGAAAAGAAAACAAGGGTTGGAAGAAGAACAAATAAAAATTATAAACACATTTATATATATATAAAAAAAATCGTACACATCAAAACATCTAAAACATTATACTACTGGTTTGATAGTACGGCAACCTTTATTTTGTAAATGGAAATATTTTAGAAAGAAATATGAATCTATTATACGCAATTATAAGGTCAGGAAACGTTTTATTTTGAAGATTTTATAGTTGTTCGAAATTTCACTTTATTATACTCGCTAGATTTATATAATGTTAGTTATTTTCAAGTTTTCTGCTAATCTCATAACATATAATTTATTTATTTTAATGGCAGCGAAAGCCGAAGGATTGACTTGTATTATTTCAGTCATAGGATGACATGACAACATAAAAACAATTTGTCATATTGTGTCAAACGAACCAAAAAGATTATGCTTTCATAGAGAACCTGTAAAGATTAAATTAAATAAGGTTCTAGTTAATATTCATATATACGAGGGGGCGTTTTTAAGTTCGCGGAATGGAGGGCAAGGAGTGAAAATAAAAATACTAAATTATTTTTCTTTTTCAATATATTCACCACATTCATTCGCTACCCTAATACATTTTTCAGATCTTTCAATTAGCTTATGTATACCTTCATAAAAAATGTTTTGTCTTTGTCCGAAAAATAAGCTGAAACCGCGTCCTTCACTTCTTCATCAGTTGAAAATTTCTTTCCACGAAGTTCTTTTTTCAGATTTGGAAAGAGGTAATAATCACTGGGAGCCAGGTCTGGGCTGTAGGGTGGATGGTCTAAAATATCGAAGCCCACCTTATGCAGGGCAGCCATCGCAACACGGCTCTTGTGAACAGGCGCGTTGTCGTGAAGAAGAAGGACACCTTTGGTCAATTTTCCCCTCCTTTTTTCTTTAATACTTTCTTTCAACCTCTCGAGGATAGAAGCATAGTATTCTCCGGTTATAGAAACGCCTTTATCTTTATAATCGGTCAACAGAATCCCTTCCGAATCCCAAAACACTGTTGCCATGATTTTCCCAGCCGATTGTGACACTTTAAACTTCTTGGGTGGTGGTGTACCTTTTTTGTGCCACTGCATAGAGTCCTGTTTTGACTCAGGCTCATAATGATGAACCCAAGTTTCATCTCCAGTAACAATTCGACTCAATAGTCCATCCTTATCTTCGTTACAGAGGTCCAAAAACGTGCGAGAACACTCCACGCGGCGTTGTTTCTGAGGCGGCGTGAGCATTCTTGGCACCCATCTTGCATTGACCTTTGTCATGCCAAGATGATCGTATAGAATTTTGAAAATTTTTGTATCCGATACTCCAACCATTTCTGCAAGCTGTTTCTTCTTTAGTCTGGCATCTTCCAATATTATTTTTTCGACATTTTTAATGATTTCCGGAGTAGTCACCTCGATCGCCCGTCCGGGCCGCGGGTCGTCTTCAAGTGAGGTCCTGCCTTGTTTAAAAAGACAATGCCACTTGTAAACCATGGTTTTACCCGGGCAAGAGTCCCCGTAAACGGATTCCATCTCTTCCAGTATGTTTTGAACTGACTTTCCTTGCTTGGTAAGGAACTTTATTACGGCACGGTACTCGATTTTTTCCATAATGCACACTTTCTTCCCGATTGAGTTGTTTGCTTGACGATAGTTCAAAGACTAATGACCCAATTAAGACAAAACCTGGTATTTATACTAATATTGAGTGGCTGAAGTCGTGGCCACCTCGATAATGACCTATTTTTATCATCTACCCTCCCATTCCGCGAACTTAAAAACGCACCCTCGTAAGTAGGTCGAAACCATTTTATTTTAAAAAAAGCATTTGTGATAGCAGAAAAAGTAGGATGTCAAAGCAGATAGATGTCAAATAATTTTATGTAAACAAACAATATTTTTGTTTGGTAAGTTGAATAAGATATTAAGTGAGTCTTCCGTTCCATGTACATTCGAAGAAGGACATGTACGTGATCGACAACTTCGAGGGCGCTCCCAGATTTGTGAAGAGCGCATTTAAATAATATTAGCTAGGGTGAACTCATTCCAGTGGTGTTGAAGGTAGAGTTTTCGCAATTAATTTTACGCCATTAAAGAACTCCATGGGCGGTTAAACTAACTTTGCATACGAGGTATAACCTTCGCGAAGGGTGGCTAGTTGTCACCATTGGTTGAACTGATTATGGAGGCAATTGATTTCAATTCTTATGTATTATAATCACTGGAGTAAGTTCAAAGTTAAAATTTAAAAACTTTAGCAGAGTAGACCTACTATTCCGACGAGCAACCACGTAGAGTAGTTAGGGTAAATCTAATCAATTCAATCCCTTCTGGGTAGATGTGAATTGTCGCATCGATTTTGTTTACGTCCGACGATGTGTTGCAGGTTTTTGTGGCGTTTTGCTGCAGCAGGGTTTCAGCATAACTGCTTTAAGATATTGCGCAAATGGCGCATAATAATTTAAAGAATATTGCCCAGCGCAGGGTATGACTGAAACTGCTTCTATAGAGGCATATGTCCACCTGTCTACGAAGAGTCGCCACTTAGGCAGGGGCTTCGGGTTAGGAGTAGGTAGGTGCTTGACTCTTCAAAGGCTGACAATGTATGATTGCAAGAAAATTATTCTTACTATCCTCCATTCTTCGGGGGGTAGCTCATGCAGAGATCCTCTTTGGGAGGTGCGACCTCAATGACATAAGCCTTGAAAGAGTTAAGAAAAAAGAAAGTTAGAATTCGAATGTGATGACATAAGGAAGTGTTAGTTTTTTTTCGAAGGGATTCGATTGTTTGGCCTTGACGTTAAAAACACGCAAAATATAATTATACTTGAAAATACTCTGATTTTACTTATTGAAGAGTACCTCTCGCACCCCATTAAAAGCGATCCCTTACAGTATTTTGTCATGAACTTGTTTAATTATTTACATTCCTAACTAATAAATAAAGTTACGTACATATTAAGTGCACCCCTATTATGGAAAGCGCTGACACAAAGACACGAGGCAAGCCGCGTGCGCATCGTCAACCCACTTGCTACGAGGTAAAACTGCTGACACAGGACACGAGGCCCGAAGACACCGTCTACGTGACCGAGCTCGCGCACTTTGCATCCACCATCGATCGAGTCAACGGTATACCGAATGATTGTGTAGGCGTACGTAGTGCTCTTATTACCAACTTTGCCGACCAGCGAGATGAGACCGCTCTTTATAACGATTTGGCTTTACTTACTCAAGGTTCCGGCACGCCTCAGGAGTTTTAAAAGCGCTGCCAGAGTCTTTTCAGCACCGTCATAACATACGTTTCATTGCACGATACTTTGGAGTCGACTATAGAGGCCAAACGCGATTTATATCGTAAACTACCTTTGCAGGCCTATCTCCGCGGTTTGATAGATCAGTTAGGCGCGCGTATTAGATGTATGAGACCAGAAACTATTGAGAAAGTATACTTACTTGTAAGAAGATTTACTTGCAGAGTAGAATTGATAACTTACCGGATAAAAAATCCTCAGCTCGAATGCCACCTAATCATCAAAACGAAACCAATCATAAAATGCCGGTCCATTTAAATAATATGCCTGTTCCGATGAAGCCCAATTTTTTTTTTATATGCCCGGTCCATTTAGACCACAGGGACCGCAACTTATGTTACAATCTTTGCCATATCAAAACCAATTCGGAATGCCGTTTAATCCATATAACATGCAACCACGTGGCCCGACTCGTACGCAACAGGTATTTGGAGCACCACCGCCTAATAACAATCAAGGTGGCTCTGGATTCAGAACGCCCCCAAGAAACCCTTAGCCGCCGAAAATGGCCCCAAACCAATGACCGGCGTTAGCCACTTTGTACCTAGGCCCATGCCTGCCACTAGCAGCTGGAATTGGGCACTACAGGGCTATCCACCACCTTCCAATTATCTTAAAACCCGCATTGTAACGTGAACGAGTGTTCGAATTATGGGAAGGACTTTTATTACCCCGACCTATCTGACTACTTTTACATTGACCGCTATAACCCTGATTACTTCACCTCAACGACTGTACATACGACTGCGTTACACCACAACAGATCGACGCGCCGGGACTAATAACAAGGACAAGCCTACGGCGGTACTACTGACCAACAGCAACCCCCAACCAGTCAGGATTTTCAGAAAGCTCCGAAGTCAAACAGCTAAGATAGGGCAGACAGGATAGAATTAAATTTGCAAACTCAAAGACAACTACCGTACGTTCGTATCCATAATCCTCCACTTAATTTTGTAATAATAGATACCGGTGCAAACCAATCATTTATCAGTCCAGAAGCAGTCCAGAATTATTTCCCGCATATACTATATGTAACTACGATCCATTCGAGGTTACTAACGTTCATGCCACAAGCAGTAATGACTACTCTATTAACTTACCCTACTTTCCCGAGTTCGGTGACACAGAATCAATTAAACTTTTCGTATACAGATTTCATGATCGTTTTGACGGTTTGATAGGAATAGACACTCGTAATAAAACCCGCGAGGACGAGGTCGACTACGAGCCCGACCAACAAATATTCATTAGTAATCCCTCTGCTAGTAGATCTAAACTCGCACCCAGATACAACCAAGACACCGTCCTAGCTAACTTACCTATCCACATTTACACCTCCAAGAAAAAGGGACCTATAGCTAAGTCTGGACTAAAGCGTGTCCCTAAAACTGCAATATTGTTGCAGGATACTCCTGATGCTGTCACTTAGCCTAACATGGGCTCAAGAGATTAATCTAGAGCGACTTGAGAATGGACCTGGACTATTGCCTTTCAAACTAGGCCCCATGAAACACATCACTCATTATTTATCATACATTCCTTCAGAACATAGAACTAACAGACATAGATAACAACATTAATGAAATACGAATTCAACTTACTAAAGCCACAGACTTAGACAACTTCAGATGAAATTAAACTTGAACATAAAATTAAACAAAGCCTCTTCTCATTTACAAAGTCTAAAGCCGAACCGATTCAAAAGGGGTTTAATGGATAGTCTCGGATCTGTCATTAAGAGCATGACGGGAAACTTGGATTACACAGACGCTATATATGCTAACGCCCTTAAAGCTCTCAATGATAATCAGCAACAGATAGCCATTGAGCAAAATCATCATAAAAGTCTGAGCAAAAGTTTGATGAAGGAACATACATAAATTATTACGAAACTAGTAGAGAATCAAGTACAATTAAATGTCAGTCTGCATATTTTGCTTAACGCCGATAAGTATAAACAACTTAGCCTTATAAATTTTAAAAGTTTTCGCTAATACTGCAAATAACTAGCAATAACGTAGATAGTTTATTTAGCAGGTTAGAAAACGCAATTGCACTTTCCGGTAAATTGCATACTCATCATTCCATGTTAGGTACAGAAATACTTAGCAATATGATACGCAAACTAAGCGCGCTTTATAATAAATACCAACTACTAGAACTAGAAATTAGAGAATATTATGACATCATTAAACCATTAGCTTATTATTGCGGGAATCAAATGGTATTGGCATTTAAATTTCCCATAACTTCTCCACTAAAATTCCTGTTGTATAAGTTAGTCATTGTACCAAATAAAAATAAGCAAGCTATCATCCCATCCTACCCATTCCTAGCAATCACTGGAAATATTCACGAGTACATAGAGGCAGAATGCCCGAAGCTTCAGAGTATCTCTGCGAGGAAAAACTCAACCACCAAATGAGAACCCATCCAGACTGCATTTGCGAAATTATTCGAGGTCAAACACCGCACAAATCATGCAACACCATTACCATTAGCTTGACGAAGCCTGCAATGGAAAAGTTAGACGACCGTCGCTACGCCGCGCCGTCGTGTTCCCGAAACCAACACAGGTCCAGCTAATCTGCGGACAAGTCGAAGAATCCATAACCATAACCGATAGCTTCCTAGCCACCATTCCACAAAACTGCAAGCTACGAACAGACGAATTCACCATCGTCAACATTATCGACTACATTAGAGGACAACCCATGAAGATAAGCAACTTACCAGATGACATCGAAGAATCAACCATGCCACCCAAAGAAGCTGCACGATATTCAAGATAGAATAGATTCACAGAAGCAAATCCACATTGAACCAACCTCAACCATTTACCATACGACAATACCATTTTATGGTACACTACTTGCTTCCATATTCATACTGAGAGCAATACTATCTACATTCGCCGAAAGAAACAGATGACAACTCCAGATGAAGCCACCCACGCCAAGCCTGAAACATCTGAAATCCTCCAGAACCAACCAGCACACCAAGACCAACCCAAACTCCCGACGATATTTCATCTAAGAATCTGAAATAGTCGTCGATCTGAAGGGGGAGGTGTTAAGTGCACCCCTATTATGGAAAGCGCTGACACAAAGGCACGAGGCAAGCCGCGTGCGCATCTTCAACCCAGTTGCTACGAGGTAAAATATATTAAAATTGTATTTTATATTAAAATAAATTAGTTTAAAATTAATTTGTTTTTTTTTTGAGTCCTCCAGCAGCTGAGCCCCCAATCCTAAATTAGGCATACTTTCTTAGGAAATTGATTCGTAGTGTGATTATATTAAGAAGCACAATCGCATTTACAAATGAAAAATACTTTAAACTTCCAAGTATGTTTTCTGATACGATTATGCCCCTTGTAAAAATACTTGCCTAGGACTCACAATAGAAATACACAATAGGAATCACTTTCTTATGCAATTATTTTCACCTCGGACGCTTAAGGTGCGGCAGTAAAGGGCTCGCGGCGTTAGCGGCAACGCCAACATACTCTCATAGGAAATTGATTCTTATGCGTATAAAAATTAGGATAATAATCGCATCCTCGAAAAATATACAAACACTGCAGATACTAAAGGTTTTTTATTTATAAATGCTCATTATAATTAAGAGTTACATGATTCAATTTCCTATGAAAGTATTTTCTAGGTCTGCCGGTGCCCGATAGCATAGAAAATACTTCCACACTTTCAAGTTTTTCCTACTTCGTACCAGGGCGCCGTACTTTGAAGCAAAGCCCTGGTTTTCAAACCAAGTATGGTAAATATGTGTCATCCCTAGAGTGTTTATAATCTCTACAAATATTTTACATACTTACGGTGCTGGAAATAACCCAGGGACATACTCATAAAGGACCTGTTCATAATTAACTCAGCGGCGGCGCTAATGTTTGTAGCTCAGATTGTAGAGTAGAAAGAGTAGTAAGTAATAGAATACACCATCACCTCCGCCCTTCGGGTGGCAAACGAGGATCATACTGAGAGAAGTTTTTCACAAAACTTATTGGTTCAAAACATTCGTAGGTACCGAGTTGTTATCTAACTGAATCCATACAAGCTTATCGCTTAACCATGCAGTGAAACACAATTTAAAAGGAAATGATAAAATAAAAATAATTTGCCAAAAAACCCGGTCAAGTGCAGTCGGACTCGCAACGAAGGGTTCTGTATCATGAACCTTAATTTTTAGAAGGTATTTGTTGTTTTAGCGGCAATAGAGATACACAATCTGTGAAAATGTCAACCGTCTACCTATAACGGTTCTTGAGATACAGCCCGCTGACTGACAGACGGACGGACGGATGGACAGACGGACGGACGGACAGCGGTGGCTTAGTAATAGGGTTCCGTTATTGTTTAATAAACAAACGAGTCTTGGAGTGCAATAATTATGATCAATATTTTGAAGAACAAACTTTAAACGATATTGATAACCATAAAAGATGATTGCTAAAATTTTACGTAATAAAATTGATCTTCTGCTTTATTGAGATTATAGCTTGATTATTCATTTTCTCAAAGAGAAAAGAAGATTGAAGCTTAATCCCAATATCCCAATCTTACAATCATTAACTAACTAACAGAACAATATATTACGACAAACACATCTCCTGTAAATAACAGCGTAATATTTAATATTTGTGTCCTCCATTATTGTCAATGCAGCTAAGCAGACACATACAGTCTGGTTTCCGATTATGTAACCCTTCGGCATGGAGTGCACGGCGAACAGTTCACAATGAAGTATCAAATTGCTCTGCGAATATCCTAGTTGGAATAAAGCCATTTGTTTCATATTTTTCCACCATGAAACGTCCCTGTGTCGGGTTAGTAAGCAATGGTATTCCACTTCTTCCACGACTCTTCAGACTACCTTCTTCCTCAAACCTCGTTACCCAACGCCTCACTGTAGCTCTCTAAAAATAAAATTGTATTACGCACTTGCCAATAGCGATTTATAAAATTTATAAAATGACACACCAATTATCGTCTCAGTTATAATATTTATAAATAACTTACGCATTAGCCTGTCTTATTTGAAATTTGAAAAATATATAGCCCATTTTTAAGCAAAGCAGCAATATTTGCCTAGTCTTCAATACTAATATTTGCTTGCATCTTAAATACAGACAAAACACGCTAATCGCAATAGTAACGCAAACGCTTGTAACAAAGTTCACCAACCAACACCAACAACGTCGAAACTACTTATTCAATATTCAACTCAGTAATTCATCTTGTTTCACATTCACCCTCAACTTTTTTCTTTTTAACCGACTTCAAAAAAAGGAGGAGGTTCTCAATTCGGTTTTTTTATGTTTGTTACTCCGTCATTTGTAAACCGATTTGAAAAAGTTTTGATTCATCTGAAAGGGTATACCTCTCGATTGGTCCCATTGTCACCATGTCAGAATCTGATGATGGGATCCCACGAAAATCGAGGGCAACCCTTAAATTTTATAGGCACATACAATGTTTTTCATGAACTTTCTAACGCAATTCAGATATTTGTGCCAGGTAATCATCATCTCATGTTGCTGAGCTGATGATGAAAGATATAAATTAGGATGTGATGATGAGATCCCATGAAAAATGTTTTGTTCAGCGATACTTTAGCCAATTGTCAGCCGATTTGGATGATTCTTTTTTTGATTGAAAGAGTATTTTCCTGTACTGGTCCCGTTTCAATTTGGTGAAGATCTGACGAAGAACTTCGGAGGTAGGCAACGGAACTCTTCAATAAATGATAGCAAAGGGATCGGGATTGCTGAAATCGCATGTTTTTTTAGTGTTTACACCAGTTCTTAACATAACATTGCGCTGGTACGCTGTTAATGGGTACGCAGGTACCTAGGTACCACTAAAAATTGAAAAATAAAAAACTTTTTTCCAAAAAATACAACCGACTTCCAAAAACAAAACACTACAAGGTCAAAATAACTTCGGAAGAAAGAACTTTAATTTCGGAAGTCAGTGTCAAAACACGAAAAAATAACCAAAAACACCGACTTTTGAAATTAAAGTTTTTTTCTTTCTTTCGAAGTTATTTTGTACCTTGTAGTGTTTTGTTTTTGGAAGTCGGTTGTATTTCTTGTAAAAAAGCTTTTTGGAAATAATACAGTAAAACTTGGTTAAGTGGGACCTGGATAAGTGAGAAACCTTCATAGCTGGAACTCATGCTTAGGTTCCGACACTTTAGCACTGAATTACATCTGTTAGTGGGACAAAACAAACCTCTATATCTGGGATTATTTCTTTCGATTTTATCCTCAACTTTTACCTCTATAATTGAGACAGCAAGTGTATTTGATCTCTTTCACCGAGACTATTTTAGGAATTAGTTCTTTCGATTTTATTAATTACCTCTATAACTGAAATAGCGAGTATATTTGACCTCTTTTACTGAGACTATATCTTGTGTACCGTTTTGTTTACTAATCCTTATTCTACCCGCAAATTCCGCACTTGGCTAATTGTGTAAAAGTGACCTTCAGTTTTAGTTTGGTTTTGCTATCGTCCGGATGTTTATTTAAAAATGTTTAGAAAATACGTTATTTTATTTAATAATTGCACCTCTACAACTGAAATAACCTCTGTTCTCACACCTATTACTGGAAACTTCTGTAAATGAGACATATTTATTTATACGTGGATATCTGAGACACTGGGTAAGTGGATTACCTCTTTAAGTGAGACAAATTTGCAGGTCCCTTAAGGTCCCAATTATCCAGGTTTCACTGTATTTGACTAATTAATACTTTAGGAAACACATTGCTGATCGGGTCTAACTTGCCGCAGAAGTTCATAATTTAAAACATAAAAAATGTAGTTGTGCTGGGATTCGAACTCGGGTTTATTATGTTAATTATCTGAACTCGTTAACCGCTAAGTCATATACTTTTCACATCGAAATTAAATAGCAGTATACGCCGTCGCGACTTGTCGCCACTAAGGCAAACGGTCATTGTATCGTTCTCTTTCTAAATAGATAATGGTAAAAGAGTACGATATACGAAGTCGTGTATGTGTGCAAAATGTATAGAATCTTATAGAAGGAGGTTGTATGTGAGACTAGTTTTGATGCGACAGACTTGTAAAACTGGAACTGGATTTTAGACCGCGCCTGTACAAATATAAAATATTTCCAAGGCAGTACTCCCGGATACGGCGCGTATAGCGAGGAGGTTCCTCTCTGGGAGCCCTGACCACCGGTAGCTTGGACCCTGTTCACGATATCGGTGGGCTACTATTTTTTTTTTAATTGTTTTTTATAAAAAAAAGCAAAGAAATTTGTAAAAATATAAATTGTTTGTATATCAAAATAAATAAATGGAATCTAATTGATCTTTTTTACAAGAATTGCAATACATGGGTATGTAATTAAATATGGCAAAATTACTTTGCTACAATTATAGTGGGTGCAGTTTTGATCTCCTAACCAGGGCCCTAAGTCTGCTATTACAATAGTGTCAGAATGGTCGATCACTGATCTCATAATTGTTGATTTTGACAAGTTTGGTAATCTACTAACATAATAGTGTCATTATGACTTTCCAATGATCAACCACTGACACTCCACTGAAAGAAATGGCATAAAATGGTAATCTCGTGCATAATGACAAATGAATGATAGACGTATGCGGTAATCTGCTAAAATGTTGACAGTTTCATCGATCAGTGACCTACCATTAGAACGTAATTGTGCAGTCATTGCTTTTCCAGCTATTGCGCCCAGATAACCTGTATGAAGGAGTGACTATTCCGGTCCCCCATAGATTAGACAATATGTGTTTTTACTACAATTTCCGTAATATGTGTTACTGCTACAAAATTACGGTATAATTGAATGAAAAAAGAAAAAAAAACATGCAAACAAAAAAATATATCTTTAAGTAGGTAACAACAATTTTAAAAATTAAATGTGACTAAAACTACTTCGTGCGTGTTTGTGTAGTGTAACATATTATGTTAAGTTACTATTCTCCATTTTACTAATCTTAAACTATTTTGCCGTTTCTTCATATGTGTAGCCTAGAAGAAATGAGTAGACAATTTTTTACAGTTATAATGTGGTAAGCCGTATACTGGAAAATGTTTATTAATTATACTATCGGCCTGACCACTTCCCAGTTATAATAGAATGTAATTTGTATAAACTTAACATGAAATATGAATTTAATTTAAATAAAGATGATCTCAGGCGGCATGTCATCTGGGGAGAAAGACAGCCAAATCAAATTCATAAATATCACAAATTATGTAATTCTAAACTTCGAGCAATAGACTTCCCATTAGTATTAGGACAATGTTGTGATGCCGTGTGCCGTAATCCAGATC
This sequence comes from Lacanobia oleracea, assembly GCA_950371165.1. Classification (NCBI taxonomy): domain Eukaryota; kingdom Metazoa; phylum Arthropoda; class Insecta; order Lepidoptera; family Noctuidae; genus Lacanobia; species Lacanobia oleracea. The sequence continues at coordinate 17,193,212 of OX493411.1, read as the reverse complement.
ATTACGTAATTGTTAATGAGTTGTATGATGAATTGTTTCTGTATTGTCGGAGGCTGCAATGAAAACGTATCTTAGTAAAAAGATAAGAACGATATATAACTGGGTTGAATGAATACGTCGCGGACGCGCGTCGAGACGCTCGCGCATAATTTAAAATGTGGGTACTAGCCGGTAAGCCCACGAGTGGCACAGTGTATGACGAAATGTCAGACACACGCAAAAGATTTAAGTCCAAATTAAAATCATGCCAAGCCCGACAAGAACAATTAAAAGTGAATATTCTAGCCTCTAAACATTCGGTTACAAAATTTAAAGATTTTTGGAAAAATGTTTACTCATCAAATGTGAGAACAAGCCTCCCAATGAGTGTCGACGGCGTCAGCGATCAAAAGACTACTACTGCTGACATGTTTAAAGAACAGTTTACAATCCCGTCGACTCTGGGTCCGTCGTCAACGAGTTATGTTCACGATGCAAGTGCCGTCATGACTGATCATAAAATGTCCTTGTCTGCTAAGTGTATCAAAAACATAATAAATCATGTCAGTCAGTCAGTCATGACAACATCAGCATAAAACCTTTTAAATATGCTGGTGTTCATTTGCCGAGTGTGTTATCAATGTTTTTTAAATTTTGTATGTCCCATTCATATCTATCGGAGCCGCTCATGCGAACTATTATGGTCCCTATTTTAAAAAATAGGACGGAGGCCTCATATGACAAGGCTAACTACTGGCCCATTTCACTGGCTCCACTGCAGCCAAGGTACTTGACAGCATGCTTAATGCGAACCTCGCGAAAATAGTCGACCTGCATGATGCTCAATTTGGGTTCAGAGCAGACTTGTCCACTGAGAGTGCCATTTTGAGTGTAAAGTATGTTATCGGCTACTATACAGACAGAAGGACGCCGGTATACGCGTGCTTCCTAGACTTGTCCAAGGCTATCGTTTTTGTCAGTTATGACCTTCTTTGGGACAAGCTGGGCAGCGCGGGTGTGCCGGGGGAGTATATCTCTCTCCTGAGGTATTGGTATGCAAACCAGAAAAACCGTGTGAGGTGGGCCGATGCGCTGTCGGATGAGTACAAGTTGGAATGTGGCGTTAGGCAGGCTGGTTTGAGTTCTCCTCTATTATTTAACATTTATGTTAACCAGCTTGTCGAGCGACTTAATAGCAAACATGTCGGCTACCACATCGATGACACTTGTTCTAACAATATTAGCTATGCAGACGATATGGTGCTGCTGAGCCCCTCCATAAGCGGGCTAAGGAAACTGTTGTCTATTTGTGAGAAGTACGCGGAGGCGCATGGGTTACAATTAACTCTAAAAAGAGTGAAATTTTAGTATTTAAATCTGGCAAACAACTGCCAACCCATGTGCCTCCTGTATTTCTCATAAGAATAGCCCTAAAGCAGGTTCAAACTTTTAAATGTCTGGGTCACATTGTGACAAGTGACCTCAAGGACGATGAGGACATTGAGCGGGAGCGCAGGCCTCTGGCGGTGAGAGCTAATATGCTCGCCCGCAGATTTGCACGATGCACGAGAGAAGTGAAAGTTACGCTTTTCAAAGCTTATTAGGCCTGTGGATGAGATATACGCAGCGAGCCTACAGAGCCCAACACACTCAGTACAACAATGCGTTTAGAATGTTGTTGGGTCTGCCGTGGAGGTGCCGCGCATCTGGGATGTTTGCTGAAGCGTGCACTGATGGTTTCCAGGCCATCATGCGTAATAAAGCTGCTGGCCCGTATGCGGGGTAGTAACAACAGCATTCTGAACGCAATAGCTGTACGTTTCGATTCTCCCTTCCAAAATCACTGGGTCATGACTTGTGTTGGTTTGGCGAGTCATAGCAAAAAAGCGTGTACCGTACTGTGTGGACTAGGTTGAGTTTTTTATGGGTCTATGCCACCCGAAATAAAAGTTATTTTTATATTATTATAACAATAACATCGTACTATCGGGTCGCCCCAGTGACCGTGAAACAATCTAATGCTAATGACCTTTTATCTACTGTTTACAACCATATCAAAATACGAACTATATCAAAATAATTATGTGGTGACTGTGTGTGGATCAGCAGGTATAAGTCCGCTTTTTTCAAGGGTTACACCGGAAACTACAGTTTAGAGATATTTCAAGTGGTGAAAGTAAATAACACCAATCCGGTGAGTTTGTTTGTTTGTTTACTTGAACGCGCTAATCTCAGGAACTAGAATAGAATAGAATAAAATAGAATACAATACTTTATTGTTTGGAAATTACATTCGAGTGCGTTGATTCCTGGAACTCACACTAGGATTCCCTGTGTCGTGTGTTCCAGGCTCCTTCGTTCCGTTTACATTTGTTGTTTTATATGTAATTGGTATAAATACATAATTATGTTACAATAAACTTATTAATTTGATCTAATCTACTCGTAATCTTTTACAATACACAAAAAAGAAAAACTAATACACAAAGAAACCAAGTACTTATAGGTATGCATGTATGGTGTGTTTGTAAGTGTTTGCATGGGTGTATACATTAAGATAGTTGTGTTGGTTTTGAGAGTTGTATCTGAGGATGTACGAGTATATAGATGTTTGTGATATAGAGTAATAAATATATAAATAGAGGTATATATCAGTGAGTACCTATCAAAACGTTTTTTTTTTCAGGTTAATAAATTTTCAGGCATGTCATAGTCCAGAGTCAGTAGCCATTTTGTAACCGTAATTTTACATTTAATTTGAGTTAGTTGTAGAATTTTGAGTCGGGTATTGAGTTTTGTGTAAATGTGCGGTCCCATAAAACCGTACGATCTTCTCCCGATTGTTTTACGGCATCGAGCCCTTTCCCATTGAACCCTTCTACTTGATATAACACAAGTGCTCAGGGAGGTTTTGTGAAATCTTAGTGACAGATAGGATGTAAAGCTGTCTGACTCTAAGAACTCCCACTTCGGTGTATAGTGAGTTAGTGGGGTACCGGAACGGGCGACCATAGGCAACTTTAAGAAGAGCTCGTTGAGCTCTTTCTACCTTTATTAATGAGGTTTTCCCAGCCGCGCCCCATGCTATTATGCAGTAGTTCAGGACTGATTGATAGAGAGAGAAGTAAATCATCTTTAGAACTGAATCATTCTGCAATCTTACCAAGTCGCTTAAAGATACGTAGCATCTTTCAAACCCTACTCCGTAAAGCACTCAAATGAGTGGACCATGACAAACGGCTATCTACGAAGACACCAAGATATTTAATTGAGTCTGTTTGTTCGATGTATGGACAAGTACAATTATCTGTGCTGGAACAGGAGACTACTGGTCCGATTTGAAAAATTATTTCAGTGATAGATATCCCATTTATTGAGAAAGGCTATAGGCTATATATCATCACGCTAAGACCAATAGGAGCGGAGCAGTAATGATAATTATTGTGACGCAGATGAAGTTGCGCGGGACAAATAGTAATTCATATAAGTATTTTATAACTATCTATTCTTAATCATTACATAGTTTAAAACAAAGTCGCAAACGCTGTCTGTCTGTCCCTATGTATGCTTAGATCTTTAAAACTAGACAACAGATTTTCTAATAGATAAAGTGGTTCTCGAGGAAGGTTTAAGTATATAATTTGCACCCGTACGAAGCCGGGGCTGATCGCTAGTATGTTTTATAAATGCGAAAGTTTGTATGTTCGGATCGATGGCTGGATTTGTTTCTCAATTCGTCAGGACGGCTAAACGGATCTTGATGAAATTTGGCACTGAAGTCATAGTCTGGCATAACAAATAGGATACTTTCTATCCCGGGGGTATGTTCGCTTGGGATATTAGACGGATTTTTGACATTCACGCGAGCGGAGCAACGGGCGTCAGCTAGTTATGCAATATTACAGCAGGGTCATCAGCCATCACGTCGAAGTGGTGCCCAAAGTTCTAAATTATGTGGAACCTTTTGAGTTTTTTAGAGTTCCGAACCCTAAGGCTAACCAATGGAACCCTATTACTAAAGCCTCCGCTGCTCGTCCGTCCGCCCGTTTGTTTGTCAGCGAGAACCGTTATAGGTAAACAGTTGAAATTTACCACAGATTGTGTATTTCTATTGCCGCTATAACAACAAATAATAAAAATTAAGGTTTATCGTACGGAACTCTTCGTGTGCGAGTCCGACTCGCACTTGGCTGGTTTTTTTAAACCCTTGTGCTCTTCTTTCAGTGTTTAATTCGTTCATAGGTGTGTTGTGTGTACATAATGAAATAAATGTTAAAAAATACAAATAATTACATTTAATTTCTTTAAACCAAGCAACATGACTCATACTGCCATAGCACAATGTAATATAAAGCTAACCAACAAAAATATTTTCAAAATATACAACAATATGCTTGTATCGTTTCCCGTTCCTAATGCAGACTTGTGATTACTTGTGCATTTACGAGCTCTGTCTCCGAATTTTCGATGATTCCATCAAACAAACAATCATCATCATTCAATGCTGATTCAGTAACACATCTACTGCTTGGCCAGCGTCTGAAACGCTTTGGAACATTTGAACTCTTTCGCTTCGACTCCCTGTTGAGCGGAAAGAGCTGGGCTACTTGATAGGACAGTTCAGCTTTTATGCGTTCTTATAGGTTTATCCAATATCTTCTTTACCACGTGTTTTAATGGTCTTTAAAAATTTGTTCCGGCAAGCCGCGGTAGGTTTGGGTTGCGTATTTGTGCAACCAATAACGGCAGGGTCTCCTGTATTTTGGTTATTCGTAATTTTTATGATAAGAACTAAAAAGAGGATTGACATAAAGACAAAAAAGTTTCTGATATTGTGTGTTCTTCAAACATGAATATTTGGCTTGATCTGCCTGGTAGCTGGCTCTCGCCTTGTCTTCATGAACTTCGATAGTGTGTGTCTGATCCTTTTCCATTCAAGAAACTGGAGTCCCATTAGAATTAAGTCGCTTGAACTTAATGGAAAACAAATAGAAGTATTATTATTTAGTTAAAAACTAACGCTTGGGTCTACGGAATAATGTGCTAAAGGGCGCAATGCTGTAAAATAATTTCCCTACCACTCGCTTCTTCAATACTTATTGTATTCATATTTTAAGAGTTCCGTTCGTCTGTATGAAATAACGAACACTTAGAGGATCGCTCGTGTGTCTGCCTGTCTTCTCATCTGTTTCAGCTAATGGACTCAAATTTAATATTTATATTTAAATATCTGGGATCCCAATTACTGACGTATCGTAAATAAAAGAATTTGGAAAAAGCCAATTCCACGCGAGGTTTCGCCCGCGTGAACGTACAGATTATCCCACGGCAGCATACTCTCGAAATGAAAGGTGCCGTACCTATGACCTATTCCGGAATGTAGTCCACTCCTCTATAAAGTTTCATCCGTATCCGTGCAGCCGTTTAGACGAAGAGACAGCAAACAAACAAATTAATTTTGCATTTTCCGATATTACTTAGGATCCCAGTAGCAAATACCTCCACTTCATACACATAGATTGCTAAAATCGTAACATTTCCTCTTGGCTTATTTGGGTAATAAGTTTTTGCAAGGTTTTATCAGTGATGTGACCTTTGTTATGTAGCAGCGTCGGCGTTGGAGCAGGACTCGTTCTAAGAGCGGAGTGATTTGGTGCGGTCGGAGAAGTACCGCTCTCTTTTCAATAATCCGGCTTCGACTCCCTCTTTCTTCTCCAACTTGAAAATCCTCAATTGTAGGTTGTTGACATCAGTTTACATAGCCTCTCCGCTTGTATTTAGGTAATTTATTTGTATTAGTATCCTATAATAAAATATGACTTTGACAAATATCGCTGTCATTTAAATCTCAGTACCTAAAGCATTCCGTTGTTGCAACTATCTAATATTAAGATTAAAATGGATTAAATAAATCGATAATGTCTGTTGTGTGTATAAGAGTTGGTGATACATTTATATAAAATACAGTTCAAAACGTTTCTTATCTCAAAATCCATTTAGAATTGTGTAAGAAGTTCATTAACGGTTGGGTTAAGAAAAAAACCTAACACCCCCCACTCCGACCGGCACAGCGGTGTTTTTTTAACAAATAGGCCGAGGTCGGTCTTTGGCCGGGTAACACAAGACTAACAATTTTATCTCCACTTGATCTGAGAGGTTAAGCAAAACTCGCCAAGATCGGGTTTTGGGTGGGTAACCAAGTTAATGTTGTTTTTTTGTCTCACCTTGACCTTAGAAGTTAAGTAAATCTCACCAAGGTCGGGTTTTGGATGGGTTACCATGTTACTGTTGCTTTTTTTGTCTCACCTTGACCTTAGAGGTTAAGCAAAACTCACCAAGGTCGGGTTTTGGATGGGTAACCATGTTAATGTTGTTTTTTTGTCTCATTTGGACCTTAGAGGTTAAGCAAAACTCACCAAGGTCGGGTTTTGGATGGGTAACCACGTTAATGTTGTTTTTTGTCTCACCTTGACCTTAGAGGTTAAGCAAAACTCACCAAGGTCGGGTTTTGGATGGGTAATCATGTTAATGTTGTTTTATGTCTCACCTTGACCTTAGAGGTTAAGTAAAACTCACCAAGGTCGGGTTTTGGATGGGTTACCATGTTACTTTTGTTTTCTAAGCTATTGCATAGCTTCTATCGCGGGCCTTATTGAGCGTGGAGACCGAATCCAGAAATTCCATAACGAAAAAAAACTAACACCCCCCACTCCGACCGGCACAGCGGTGATACTTTTTAGTTTTACTTTTTACTTTTTTTTAGCTCAAAGTGTAACATCAAAGAAAAAAAATAACAAAGAAAAAAAAATACTGCATAAATAAAATAAATATATAATTATAATTGCATAAGTTGATAAAAAATGCTATGCAATAGCTTTACCGCGGCAGTGTCCGAGTGCCACAATCTTTTTTTTTAATGGTACCCCATACCTAAAAGCACCACTGGAAAGTCGCAGGAAAGCAAAATATGAATTTTGTTTACTTGGATGACAAACCAAATACGTCAGGTAAGTAAACGAATTTTAGCTATTTTGATTTAAAAACCAAAACCACTAAACCCGTTTTGGTACCTACAACTAAATGGGACCAATCGAGAAGTACCTATATTCTTTCACGTGAAACAATATTTTTTCAAATCGGTTCATAAATGACGGTGATATGAAGTAGTGAACACAAAAAAGATCCGACCAAATTGAGAACCTCCTCCTTTTTTTTAAGTCGGTTAAAAACACGTTGAAATGTCAGTTCTATTAACTAAATGAGCTCAGTTTTCCTTAAGGAAACGTGTTAAAATTAGAATTGACCTAAATTAGAGGCAAGAGCAAACAAAACATAACAAATATATAAAAAATTGAGTAATCGATATTTATAACAGTCTTGCCCATTGTCAGAAAGTAGACGTTTGTTGATACTGTGCTACAGATATTATGTCAAAATCATCGTAAAACGGCCGAAAGGAATTGGATGAGAAGCAAGCAGGAACACCGAGGATAACTCTCATCAAAGCAATATTACCTGGATGTTCCAAAGTTTTTCGTATCCTTAAAGCTGTGAGTACCGTAACAATATAACCATTTGACATATTACCTGACGTCGTCACACCTGCTGAACCATTAGGCATTCTATGCGTAAAGAAATGACGTGAAATCATAGTAGTTTATACATTTATTTGTTTTTGTATTTATTGTGTCAATCCATATAGCACAGTACGGTAATGCTGGGCCCTTCATCTGAAAGTTGTCAGTAGCAGTTCGGAGTGTGGACTTGTGCGCGGTGGGTGAGGACACACTCACTCCCTCTTGCATGAGACTAGGGGCCATTTTCTCCAATTCAAACTGATCGCGATCAGTACTGAACTGCGTTCCAGAGGTGTCAGTGTCAATAATCCACAGAAAATAACGACATTGATAGCTCGTAAACGTGGTTTGTGATCGCGATCAGTTTCGTTGGTGAAATTCGCCCTTAGCGTAGCTCGCGAAATGTGGATGTGTAGATATCGGTTAATCACATGCATATTTACCTTAACTTAGTTTTGGCTAACATATGCCATTCCAGGATTATAGCAATCCTGGTCTAATCGTAAATGAAAAAAAAGCTAAATACGATTTCCCGCACAAACCGCCATTTTACGTCAGTCACTGCAACTTGAGGTATGTTTTCATACTTTTTAGGGTTCAATAATAAAAGGAACCCTTAAGATGTGACTAAGTCTGTCTGTCTGTCACAGCTGGATATCTCAAGAACTACTTATGCTATGAACTTGAAATGTATTATTACATCTTTTTTGCAAGGGCATGTGGGGTATGGTGTATTTGCAAATTCTTAAACATTTTTTCTACTTTTAGGCCGGTTTTCGACTTTTGCCGAAAAATTTAAAAATTTTTGAACAAAGAAAAATCTGATATTATTATGTAAAGATTACAGGAAAAATAAAACGACGTATTTAATTTGCTCACTTTTCCAGAAATCTGTACTAATATATAAAGCTGAAGAGTTTATTTGTTTGCTTGAACGCGCTAATTTCAGCAACAGTTTTAGGTAGCCCATTTATTGAGGAAGGCTATATGCTATATATCATCACGCTAAGACCAATAGGAGCGGAGCAGACGAAGTTGCGCGGGTGGACTAGTCTTCTTCTTCTTGTATATAAAAATGAATTGCTGTTCGTTTGTCTCGCTAAAACTCGAGAACGACGAGGCCGATTTGAATAATTATTTTTTTGTTAGTTTCGCCAGAATACAGGGAAGGTTTAAAAACATAAAAATGGGTAAGTAGGTCGAGGTAGACGGGAGCGAAGCCGCGGGGGACAGCTAGTATAGTAAAATATTCATCGGCGAGGCTTATACTCTAACGAATATAAATCTCGCCGATGAATATTTACAACATTTCACGTTTTATATGATGGTACGGAACCCTCGGTGCGCGAGTTCTACTCGCTCGTGACCGGTTTTTTTCTGATAATAAAACTAGGGAAAGGCGACTATACTGCGTTTTAATAAAGCAACTGTCATGTGTGTCCAATCGGGTTTACTTCATCTCACGGATCTTAGAATTAAATTGGTTGATCCCGAAATTGTGGGATTATTTCGATACAAAAGTTCTTTCCATAATAGCCAAATTCTTAACTTAGGGCAAATATGCATCTGAATATCCGATCTCTAGTTTTGAGTTTATGACTGATCTTCTGCCTAACCCTTCGGCGATGCAGGCGTGAGGTTATGATGTGTGATGTTATGCTATGTAAAGAGACAGAAAAACAAACCAGTCCAGCCGTTCTCAAGTGATATGTTGGCTCCAAGGTTAAGGATCTTGGTTTGTTTGTCGACACCGGTCTTGTTTGGCGTAGGCAAGTCTCAGTGTTAGTGTCACTATATCGACTGAAACATCTCCCAGCTCACATACAGGCAATGCTTGTACAGTTCCTAATTTTCCCCATGAATGACTATGGTGTTGTACTACTACGACCTGAATGCAGATCTCCTCAATACTTGACAACCTTCTAAATAACTGCATTCCGTTCGTCTTTAGTCTGCGTAAGTATGATCATCTGTTCGCGCATCGATCTCTATTAAAATGGTCACCCATTCATCAGCGCAGAGCGTTGAGGCCTTCTTCTCTCTCCCTTTTATCTAACTTCACAAATTCAAGTCATTTGCTTTGCGCACAGTAATATCTTCGCTCTACTAATACCTAATCTCCTTCTACGCTGTCCCTCACTCCACTATGGGTTGATCTACTCCTTTTTCTGTGTCCAAGCAATCTTCCTTTGGAATGCGCTCCCTCTGAACATCAGGACGGCAACCAGTCGGTTGTTCTTTAAGGTGAAGGCACGTGAGCACATTCGAAGTTGGAAGAGTCATTACAGCGCTAATTCGTTGAATTCGTGTTTTATAAATAACGTGGTTAATTTTGTTTATGTGTATGTATGTATCTATGTATTTATTATAGAGTAGCTTTTGCCTGCGACTTCGTACGCGCCTCTCCCTTTTTTCCTGTTTCCGTAGGAATTTTGGAAATCCTCTCTTAGTCCCTACATTTTTTAATGAAGACCTTCAACATTTCACTCAGTAACGGACTGTATTTCTTTTTTCTCTTTGTTTGTCTTATGCTGTCTCGGCACCACCCTAAGGTCGACTGGTAGTAAATGCCTCCGGCATTAAGTTCGCCTTTGTACAGGGTTTAAGTGCATTAAGTTTAAATAAATAAATATGCTAGCCGTCGAGCAGCATTCAATCTTTACTCATTATAATAATAGCGCGACGTGCACAACATAATCATTCGCTGTTGCCATGCTCATGTTACCTATAGAAAACGGAAAGGAGCGCAGTCGGTATTCGCGATAAGCTCTCGCAAACCGGCAAATAACTGCAAAAACAACATTTTTAGGTACTGGCTTTGTTATTTCATATTCGTTATCATTTTAATAATGATTTGCCTTTAAAACTACGCTTACCTACCTAATTAGCACGTTCCCGACCCTCAGTTTCCCCGTTCTTATCTGTGGCAGTAGCCCACAATATCACAAAACTTTCCTTGTTTTGTTTATTTTCGCAAATAATACACTACTCTAAAAATATAAAGTACATAACTGTTACACGTTCAATTTATAATGAGTAATAGTCTAAGATACCAGATCCAGAGCCCTCACATTTTACTTACGTATGTCCTCACAAGAAAATATGAGCGGAGTAGAGTAGTGTACTGTGTATGTAGTGCGTACCTACTATGAAGGTGAGCAATATTACGCGTACCTACTAGCTTGGGCCGACGGTCAATTTGTTGTGGTGTTGTCTAGAACGTATTTCATAACACATGGAGGTAGTTTAGCACCCCCTGGCATCCTTTCCCCTCCCACATCCTGGCAGACTTTCATTTTCGTTATTTACATCTAGTAAATACACTAGCCAAGTGTCATGCGTACGACGACCAGCTAGTCTATTCTGTAAATAACCATTTCGATATCGAGCTTCACCTGAGTGACAAACCTTACAAAGTGAGCTTTATTGCACACAACATAAAGGTCTTACGTTTGACGTAATTATACTCACCTCGGATTCCGCTGTCGAGGCATGAAACTGTTGTTACAGAATAGCACTACAGCTCTTAGTCTGTTATTTTTCTTTTTATTTACTTATTAGTTTGTTAAACATTATTTAGGCAATTAATTATTTTTAACAATATTAAGAAAAAAATCCCATTAAAATCAGTACTTACACATAAATATATATTTTGTAACGAGCACTGATACCTGTAAATTATACGTCGTCGCCTCAAGCCTGCAGGAATACGCACGTTCAAATTATATAAGTACATACTAACTCTATTCTCTCCGACACATCTTGCTACTGAGAAGATAAACAATGTCGGGGGCTCTGGGAAGTTGCTCTACATTATTGTGTTTGTAAAGGCAGGACGTACTGATCCGAGTACATTGATACAAAGCTATGTAGCTTTGTATCGCAGAGTGCCGTAAGATACTTCTTTAAATCTCTGACGAATATAGGCCTCGCTGATGAAAATTCGACCGGTTTTTTTTTCTCAAAGTTGCGGCGATCTTACATGCATGTATGGGTAGAGACATTTCAAGAAACAAAACGTTAGTACACAGTGCCCTGAAAGGTCACGTGTTGTCGAGATATTTTGTGGTACAATCACCATGTGACAATCATGGCTATCATTAATAATTACTTATTATGTGCTCATATATGTATTAGATTAAATTCAAAATAATAGTTCCTAGCTAGCTTTAATCATTAATTGGAAGAAAGTTAAAATCAGAACACGTGCACATAATCACGGGATTAGTTAACTTTTAATATTTTTCCTTGTTCTCACATGGCAACATTACCTCTAAATGTCTCAGCAACGTGACACTTTGGGACACCATGTTAATAATATGTTTTGAATGTTTATTTTCCTCTACCCATATACAGGAAAATACCGAATTACAATCATTTGAATTTATTGACATATATTCCACTTTGTTAAGGCTTTTGGGGAGTCATTGGAGTACCGCATGTGGTGAGGAGCTCGTGGCTAAATAATAACAGCCGCACGGATCGGTCTTGAAAGTTAAGCAACGCTTGCCAAGGTTGGTCTGTGGATGAGTGACCATCTTAACATACCGAGTTTCCTCCGTGCCTCGGAAAGCACGTTAAGCCGTTGGTCCCGGCTGTCATTTGTAGATCTTTGGCAGTCGTTACGGATAGTCAGAAGCCAGTAAATCTGACTCCAGTCATGCCAAGATGTACCGTGTTACCCAGTTAATGGGTTGTGGAGGTCTGGTAGGCAGCCGCTCTACGTAAAGCACTGGTATTCAGCTGAATCCGGTTTGACTGGAAGCCGACCCCAATGTAGTTAGGAAAAGGTTAGGCAGATGATGATGATGACTGAAAGGAGCCTCGAGCCCGATTTTGATGAAATTTAAAACAGCATCATTGGATTTTTTTTTAATCGTTGTGCCTTCCCAGGAATCGAACCGGATGATTTTGAAAAAAAACACCATCTAAAAGTGTAGCTAATAAGGATCAAACTCTGGGAAGTAATAACACATGACAAGCTAAAGGAAAGCTAAAATTTTTAGGGTTCCGTAGCCAAATGGCAAAAAACGGAACCCTTATGGATTCGTCATGTCTGTCTGTCCGTTCGTATGTCACAGCCACTTTTTTCCGAAAGTATTAGGACTCTATACTATTGAAACTTGGTAAGTAGATGTATTCTGTGAACCGCATTAAGATTTTCACATAAAAATACAAAAAAATAATAATATTGGGGGTTCCTCATACTTAGAACTGAAAATCCCATTCGTGTGGGGTATCTATGGATAGATCTTTAAAAATGATATTGAGAATTCTAGTATTTTTTTTTCTAAATGAAATTTTTTGCGCGAGAGACACTTCCAAAGTGGTAAAATGTGTCCCCCCCCCTGTAACTTCTAAAGTAAGAGAATGATAAAACTAAAAATATGTGATGTACATTACCATGCAAACTTCCACTGAAAATTGGTTTGAACGAGATCTAGTTACTAGTTTTTTTTTAATACGTCATAAATCGTAAACCGTAATTTACCTTTCATTCAATCAACTCAAACATAAAAAAATTAAGGTTTACGGTACGAAACTCTTCGTGTGCGAGTCCAACTCGCACTTGGCCGGTTTTTTAACAATTTAGTTTTAAAATGTCTAAAGAAAGAAAAAAAAATGTTTATTTGAGACTCGCACAAAACATACAGATGTAAATTTAATTAAATTAACAGAATTACTTAGTCTATAAACATTTTAGTCTGTGCGAGGCCAAAAAGGTCCCTATCTCAGCATAGGCTGCGAAATTTAAAAATAAATAACACAGCGCTGGTTTTATGATAGGGCCTGTGATGCCACGGACGCAGTGACGTAACACATACTAAATATAATAATAATGTCTGACGAAAGCTACCTATCTAAACCGTAGGTTACTGATATTTTTAAAAAAAATCCAATAATAAAGTTGTGGCTTCTCGGGCCCGATGTTGATGATAACTAAAACTGCATAATTGATCTAAAAAAATATTTTGTCGATATTTTTTCTTTGACAATAAAAAAGTATTTTTTATATGAGCTTTTCCTTTAGTTTGCCATGTATTATTTCTCCAAGAATTTGATCCTTATAAGCTGCAGGTTTGATTCCTGGGTAGGATCAACGATTTTTCAAAAACCCTTTGATGCAGTTTTGCTTTTCATCAAAATCGGGCTCAAGATTCCTTTCAGCGTTTTTCGATATTCCTCATAGTATCGGATTTGGCCCTGAAGGCACACTTTAAAACTTCACCCTGTATAAATGTTACATCATAGGTACGCTACGAAATATGTTAGGGAATATGCTAGCTCCCATAGGAAAAATTTCGAACCTCTTTGGTTTTTTTTTTTTTACTATTGATAGGCACGCGTTTGACCACTATCTCACCTGATGGTAAGAGATGATGTGGTCGAAGATGGAGCACGCTTGTCTATAGATAACCTATTCACTCAGGTTGTAGCTATCATGAAACACAGACTCCGGATTCCGGACCTCTATAGGTATCTATTAATATTTTATTCCTAATTAGGATAAACCCAGCCAAAGTTCCTTAATCACCAATTTAACAGGAAAGAGTTACATGGCATACCTATGTAGCTGCCTATATAAAGCTTTGTGTGGACAGAAACTAGCACATTGCTTTTGTGTTCGTCGAGAGTATAATAGTATATAGTAGTACAAGATGTTCACGCGTGTGTTGGCGGTGCTGGCCCTGTACGCGGGACTGGCGCACTCCTTCTCCTGGGGTAAGTACAAGCGCCGGGAACGACTATCATTGTTTGTCATTTTATTTTAGTTTTTCATGACTGAATTATTAACCCATACCTGAACCGTTCTTATTTAACTATTAATAGATTTCTTTTAACCTATACTATCCCACTGCAGGGCAAAGGTATCTCCCATAGCCTCCCACTCTTCCCGGTCTATAGCTTTCTCTGTCCCATCCGTCATGAACGCCTCCAAGTCGTCACGCGTCGTTTCGTAGGCCTTCCTCGGCGACGGCGCCCGTCCTCTGGCTCCCACTGCGTAATGACTCTAGCCCATCTGTCTTGATGCATCCTACATTATGTGACCCGCCCAATTCCATTTAAACCTGACAGATTCGTTGCCCACATTGGCAATCCGTTTTGGATCGTATCATGGTGTTACGTATTCGATCGCTGAGCCTAACATATAGAACAAACCTTGAGTTTGGACTTTTGAGACTCGGTCAGGGACCAAGTTTGCGCAGCGTAGTAGGTTAAGATGGATAACATTTCACAAACATCCGTATGATGATAGGGATATCAAATAATATACTGAATTAATCATATGAATTTATTGACATATTTTCCACTTTGCTAAGGCTTTTGGGGAGTCATTGGAGTACAGCATGTGGTGAGGAGCTCGTGGCTAAATAATAACAGCCGCACGGGTTGATCTTGGAGGTTAAGCAACGCTTGCCAAGGTTGGTCTGTGGATGGGTGACCATCTTAACATACCGAGTTTTCTGCGTGCCTCGGAAAGCACGCTAAGCCGTTGGTCCCGGTTGTCATTTGTAGATCTTTGGCAGTCGTTACGGATAGTCAGAAGCCAGTAAATCTGACTCCAGTCTTGCAATGAAGTACCATGTTACCCAGTTTGGTTATGGAGGTCTGGTAGACAGCCGCTCCTCGTAAAATACTGGTATTCAGCTAAATCTGGCTTGACTGGAAGCCGACCGCAGATGATGATGATGAGTAGGTTAAGATGGGCGGAATGCACGTGTCAATGTGTTTGCGCTTCAGGGATAGAGGTAGGTCACCCTTCATCAGCGACTTCATGGATCAATACATACTCAACCAGAAACACAAGAAAATTATTAAGAAGGAAACCAGCCAAGTGCGAGTCGGACGGGCGTGCAAGGGGTTCCTTACCCATCATGTTATTACAATAAACTTCTTGTTGGTTTTCCTGTTATGTTTAAAGAACTATTAATATCTGCTTTTCTCTAAGAAGCATAGACAAAAACATTCATAATATTCATAGTGATGCTCAGAGGATAACCGGTGGTCGTATGCCACCTACCCTAACGGTGTCAGGATCTGTGCACCGTGTCAGGATGTGCTCTGAACACACGTATATCTGCTGTGCTAAAGTTATATAAAACGACTAGTTGACCCGCGCAACTTCGTCTGCGTCACAATTTTCATTACTGCTCCGCTCCTATTGGTGTTAGTGTGATGATATTATAGCCTATAGCCTTCCTCGATAAATGGACCATCTAACACTGAAGAATTTTTCAAATCGGAGCAGTAGTTCCTGAGATTAGCGCGTTCAAGCAAACAAACAAACTCTACAGCTTTTTATATTAGTAGGTATAAGATTTCCTTATTTCTTTCAATATAACTTTCAGAAAAACCGTTGCAAATAAATTCAAGATTAGTTTGTACAGCATCTGGTGAAGTCCGACGCCTAGCGCCTGCTCGATTGTATTAATCAGTGCGTTTAATTATCTCACAAGCAGCTCTAAAGTCTATCTAGGTAGTCCTTACAACTACTCTACGAACAGCGAAATCTCAAGCAATTATACACTCGTATAACCCCTCAGCCGTTACTTCATCTCTTGGAGATAATATTAAAATAACGCACGTCCGGTAGTTCGCTCCTGGAGATTTCTTAGTTCGGGTCGGATTTAATGTCAAATATTGCATGTCTTAGTATAACCTTTCGTATTCTGACTTATAAAAAGTGTAGGAAAAAGAATAGGAAAGGCATATAACATCACATGCTAAACATCCGACAGCAATTTGTTACGGAATGTTGTATTAAATTTAGTCTGTGGAGACGCCTTCATTTGTTTTTGCAAGCGGTTAGTTGAGCAGTTATTTAATAACTCTACACTTTACACTTAAAGGAAATTAACTAAACATCCATGGACAAGTAAGTACTAAACAGTTTTTAATTGCTGCATTAGGTATTGGACAAAGATTTTGGACACAATTTGTTATTTTACCAAAGATAATTTCGAAGTTTGCACGCCATGCCGGTATATTTCTACTTGTTTTGAGTAGAAAATACAGTAGTGGTGGCAAAATTTTGTTGTAAATATTATTTAAATACGTTACTTCATATGTATTAGGCATTTTAATAGTGAAATTCGATAAAATATAGTGTAAATATTGAACTGTAAAAATGTAGCCGAAAATCGAATCTCCAAGAGATTCTGTAACAGACAGGCATTTCGCATGTGTATGACATGCAAGCCGCCATGTTTTTTGTGTTTCGTACACAGTATCGGATAATGGTCAGTAAACCAATAGGTTTTGATCGACTTAGAAAAAAGCGAGGTTAAATTATTTAATTTTTTTTATCGGTTCCACGAGGCGGCAACAGCACTCGACGAGTGCGTGTATGAGTATTTAATTTTTCATAAAAAAATAACATAAAAAAAAAACAAATTAAAAAAAAAAAACAAATTAAAAATTATCTAATTTTCATATTAATAATATTAATCCTATCCCGGTTTAAAAATTGCTTCATTTTCTTTTTTTTAAATTTGATGTTCAGATGTGACCTACTGGTTGTATTCTTTATTGTGTACTTGGAATTGGTCTACTGAAATTGCGTGTTTTTTGTTTTTTATTTGTTGATTTTGTTAATGTTTTTGCTAAGCAACATACCCTTATGTAGTGTTTTTCCATTAGTAAATATCATCATTATTTGGATTGTAATATAAGATTTCTAAGAAATGCAATAGTACTTGCTCTTTGACAAAAAATATGAAAGCGTCTTTTTATCGCTCTTTTTTTAATGTTTGTATAGTGACTTATTGTTCGTAAACTAAACAATTCTAACCGCTAAAACTTTGTCTGCAATAAGATTGTGTACCAAACTATATAATAAGATACTATAATTAGCCACTTGGCTTACAGAGTTCCCAGAATGAATGTGTAAACATACCCTTTTTTTGTTTGGCGTACGAGTCGACTGGCTTAAGCCGAGTTTTTGTTTAGCTTGCAGTATGTAAAATATGTATGGAGGTGTCTGTTATTTATCTTGATTATTGTAAAATAATGGTTTAGTATGCCAATGAAATAATAACATTGGAACAAAGCGCTTTTATTCTATTAATATGACGATTTTTGTACGAAAAACTGGGAAAAAGTCGCTTACCTTACTTTCAACTTCGAATTAACAATAGATTCTATGACAAAACTAAACAAAACTATAAATTAGTAGATAGTTTATTTTACACCAATTTGAATGACATATAATTTGTAGAGCTGCGATGCGTAATTTTAGAGATATCGTAGTTTTAGTGAACGCGGGGAAATCGCAAGATTTCGGCCGGGCGCGTAGTAACAGAACTGCGGAGTGACGTTATAGAGGCGTAGCGGCTGAAGGGATAAGCACTTGAATATTATTTCGCTTTCTTCGTAGCTGTTCGCAATCAAAATAATAAAAGAAAAAAAACCGGCCAAGTGCGAGTCTGTCTCTCACACGAAGGGTTCCGATCCATAAACCGATAAAAACACGTTTCATGTATGGGAGCCCCTTTAATTTTTATTATTTGTTGTTATTGCGGCAATAGAAATACGTACTCCATGACAATTTCATCCGTCTACTTATAACAGTACCCCTATTTTGTAACAACATTTACGTGTCTCGACAGCGGAATCCGAGGTAAACATAAGACCTTTATGCTGTGTGCAATAAAGTTCACTTTGTGAGCTATCTCAATCGATGAAGCTCGATATCAAAATGATTACTTACAAAACAGACTAGCAGTTCTTTAGATACCTACAGCCCGCTGGCAGACGGACGGACGGACGGACGAACGGATGGTCGGACGTACGGACAGCGGTAGCTTTGGGTACAGAACCTTAAAACCGACTCGCTCTTAAAATCGCACTCATTTTCGTTCACGTATTTTAATACTCTATCAGGTACCTAAGTAGGTATGTGGCATACGAAAATGTTAAAATAAGTAACGAAACGGACAGGACTTTATTTTGAGGGTTCATTTTTACAGTGACGGAGTCGAGTACTTAATATACACACACTATTACTGTAATTTTTATATATCCATAATTCTATTTGTATACTAATATATAAAGCTGAAGAGTTTATTATTTATAAAAAAATAATACATATTTTGAAAAAGTAACAAAACCAAATTATTTTCGTTTGTATTGTAAAGCAGTAGATATTTTTTTTAAGTGTTTTGTTAAAAAATGAAGGAGTAAAATGGTTCCATCTCAACGATTTGGAGGTGATTTGGTGATTTTTTGTCTTATTATGTGATACAGGTGCCTAAATTCTGGTTGAACACCCCGTCGTCATATTTTTTCTTCATATCACGATTTTGAAGATAAAATGCGCCATGAAACGGGTCGAGGCGCGTTTGGGACCGGGACCGCGGTCTCGGACTAAACCTATATTATTTTTGAGTAGTACTTTGTGACCACCAGAGAAAGAGGAAAAGTACAGTTAACAAAAAATTAATTAATATTTCGATCAACATTGCATGAATTAATATAATAAAAGGTAATATAATTTGAAAAGCACAAGGAGGAACTATTAAAGCCATCCTGGAACTACTTTTGAGTTGTACATTTAAATAATGATAGATTGGATATATTCTTAAATAATAATAATAATTATATTCAATCATTGTAATAATTATGACCACTGCCATGTGTAGGGTTACCAACTTATTACCAAGTATCATATTATTTGAACAGGCAAAAGAAAAATAGGTATTTTTTAAATATTTTTGCACTTAGTTTTACTAATTTTATTTTGTTTTATTTTTATTTGGAAAAAAAAAACTGGTCAAGTGCGAGTTGGTTGCGAACCAATTTAATTTTTGTAACTTGTTATTTTAACACTACAGACTTCATATAGGTTTTCCTGTAATCTTTAGGGATAAAAATAAATGTTACAAAAATACTTTATTTCCAATCGGTACAGAATGGAAATAAATAATTGTGATGCGTATAACGAGTTACTTATCGATACCAGCTGTAAGGTAACAGCCACACGATTAAAATGATTATCTATCTAATAATTAGGTACTGAACGAATTGAACTTGCTAACATATCTTCGGAAAAATTTTGAAATGGTTCATAAAAGGCCAATATTTTCAGATTAATTAAGTATAAAGATGGGGTTTAATCAAAGTCATTAAGGCTCATAGAGACCCAAAGAAAATATAAACTAATATTAGGTATAAAGATAAAAACTGTATGTATGTTTGAGAATTATTTGTTTGTAGACAAATAATAATCAAAAAAAAAAAAAATAATTGAAAGTACTATTCCGATTAATCGGCTCATCGCACTACTCCAGGTACAAAGAAACAATCAAAAAGGTCTGGCTGGCATAAAGGCTTGCGATCAAAGCCTTTTTAGGGTTCCGAACAGTCGTAAAAAACGGAACCATTATGGGATCACTAGAGTGTCTGTCTGTCTGTCTGTCCGTCCGTCTATCACAGCCAGTTTTCCCCGGATCTACGAAACCGATTCTGTTGAATTTTGTTACACATGTGGTCTTCTGTGACCCAAACACGGACGCGTTACGTAAATAAATATACGAGTATGTTTAGTATTCATTTGGAGGTCAAACAAGAAAATTAAAAAAAGTTTTCAAACTGTATCGTGTGACATATAATTATATCAAATGAAAGGACTTACTGTGAGGGTTTCATTTATATTTTCATAATTTTAAGATAAATAGTTTTGAAGTTTTAAAGATAACAGGAAAACCTATAAGCCTCCGCTGTTCGTCCGTCCGTCCGATCATCCTTCCGTCCGTCCGTCCGATCATCCCTCCGTCCGTCCGTCCGTCAGTCCATCCATCCGTCCGTCTGTCTGTCAGCGGGCTGCATCTCAAGAACCGTAATTGGTAAACAGTTGAAAAGGACATTGACCATCCACATGTGGGAGTTAGGCTATGTGCCGCCCAGAATAAACACATAGTGCATTATGTACCTTGGGTTAGCATTAGCCTGTAAGCGAAAGCTCATCTAAACCTATCTGTGGAGTTTCAGGAAATAAATATTTTTATATTGGTGAAGAATGACATCCAATGGCACGTTTTACTGATTAAAGCTGTAGTTATTTAAAGCAACTACTCACTTTATTATAACGATCACTTATTTAATGACTTGTTACATTCGAAATTGATTTTTATCTATATCTATCTATACTAATATATAAAGCTGAAGAGTTTGTTAGTTTGTTTACTTGAACGCGCTAATCTCAGGAATTACTGGTCCGATTTGAAAAATTCTTTCAGTGTTAGAAAGCCCATTTATCAAGAAAGGCTATAGGCTGTATATCATCACGCTAAGACCAATAGGAGCGGAGCAGAAGCAGTTGCGTTGGTCGACTAGTATATATATAAAACAAAGCCGGGTTTGTTGGAACTGCTGGACCGATTTTCATGGTTTTTGATTAGTTGGATTAGTCTCCACCGGTAGAGGTATGGTACGGTAGGTAGGGTAGTAGTAGTAAATGGCGACAGATCACATTAGAGAGAAAGACATATAAGTACATAATCTAAATGTGCGCTTGCGAGACAGCATTTACAACTGGGAGGAGTCAGCGCCGTTGATTGATGGATTTGTCCAAAGAACCGGTTTCGGAGCCGAGCGAGATCCCGTGTGATGGAATCTGATGGATCGATCTTATTATTTAATTAAAAAAAAACCTTAGGACCGATTTTTTTAGATATAAATTAATGCAAGTAAACCTAACCTAACCATTCGGAAGTAGGTACTCCCATGAAAAGAAAAAACACTCCCAGAAACAATCACGTCCTTTCACTGCGCGTGTATTTTACAATTGCCGCTGTAACAACAAATAATAAAAATAAATTTAAGTAAGAATTAAAGGCATACAAGACACGAGTTTTTTTTTGTTTGTGGTACGGAACCCGTCATGTAAGAGTCTGTTTCGCACTTGGACGGTGTACACATTCAAGATATTTTCAACTGTTTCCCTATAACGGTTCTTGAGATACAGCTCGTTGACAGACAGACCGACGGTCGGACAGTCGGACGGACAGCGGAGGCTTAGTAATAAGTTTCAGTTGGTGACCCTTTGGGTAAACTACGAAATTTAGGTGCCCTTGTAAGAAGTAATTTATAGAAGTAGAGAGACTTTAAGTACTTAGTTTTCGAGACTGTCGGTAATTTCGAAAGTATTCGTATAAGTAGCGTATTATACGAAAGACTAGCGACCCGCCCCGGCTTCGCGCGGGAGAAATGTTTATTTAGCCCAAACTAACAAAGTGAATATCTAATTACCAGAATCAATAATATTTTTGTTCAACTGAAATAAAAAGTGCAATAGACAACCGTCAACGACGTCTGCTCTCAGGTGTCTACCAGTTCGGGACATCTCTACCTCCGTTATAATTATTTGGTTGCGCGACTTACTTTAATTTTGAGATATCTCCTAAGATATTCATCTAAATTAAATGGTGTGAGGGGCAATTTTGCTCTAAATTAAACACTCAAGATGAATAACATATTTATTGAGATAAGGATTTGTACTATATTAGTGAAAACACCTCTGCAAATGAAACAGTATTTTATGTCAAATTTGAATTTCATAAAAATGGTTATTGTAAGTCAAGTATAATAGATAGACATGTGTTATCGCTGACTTTTTCGTAGATATTGATGTGTTATCTAAAACTGTAGTACATTGTTTTGTTCGATCATGAACAGTTTTCGCAGCGCACGCAATGTAAAGAATTTTTTAGAGCATTTTTTTCTGACTTCTTCAGTAATAATCTTTATGTATCAGCCAATTTACACAAAACCTTGACAAATTATATACTTGAACCTACCTCGAGAACCATTCTATCTGTTAAAAAAACCCGCATCAAAATCCGTTTCGTAGTTTTAAAGATCTAAGCCTACATAGGGACAGACAGACAGCGGGAAGCGACTTTGTATTATACTAGACTAGCGGACGTCACGCGGTTTCGCCCGCGTAGTTCCCGTTGCCGTGGGAACGCGGGGATAAAATATAGCCTATGTTACTCCCTGATAATATAGCTATCCATTGCTGAAAGAATTTTTCAAATCGGTCCAGTAGTTTTTGAGTTTATTAATTATAAACATACACACACAAAGAAAAAGTCAAATTTTTGCTCGTAACAATTTAAGTATAGACTAGACTAGATGAAGTGATAGTGAAGACTAATGGGAAGCTCTGCAGCTCTGTTTAGCAAACGGATAAGAGAAATGTTATTTTCGTGTTTCAGACATCGTCGTGGGCGGACGGACACGATTAGAATTCTATTACAACGGAAAAGTATCGCACGTTGAAGACATCCCGTCGGCTCATATTATCACTGCTGTCACGTACGATCCAGTTCACTTCAGGGTGCTGTTTTCCGACCATCACAACACACAGTACTCCATATACAGCTTTGACCTCACAACAAGAAAGATGCAAACTTTAGTAATGAAACAAATAAGTGTTTTATATTACGCTCGTCTCGCCTACGACCCGCTCACACAATTACTATTTTGGACTGAAGACAAGAAAATATACTCGTTGTCATTAAAGTCTGCATCGTCTAACACAGCAGTTGACGGAAATCTTATAGTTACGTCGGATCACTACTGCGAGGCTATAGCTGTAGACAGCTGTGGAGGGTACGTCGCTAATATAACAATTAACTGTAGTTTTAAGACTCATGTTGAACTTTGTCAATATTTACAGCTATTTAAACATTACAGGTATGTTTACTGGACCACAGAGTATAACATAGAGAGGGCTGCGTTTGATGGCTCCGAGAGAGAAGTTTTAATTGACGCTCATGTTGACTGGCGACCGAGTTTGGTTATTGACCAACAATCGGAGAAAATGTACTGGATTGAGGGAACTACATATCCTCATCAGTCTTCCATTGAAAGTGCCGACTTGAATGGAAAAAACAGAAAAACATTCATAGGATCAGATTATGACTCAGTTGCTTTAACCGTATCAAAAGATTTCATTTACTGGAGGAGCGACAGTCAAGGAACCATTATGCAGTTACCAAAACGTCAACAACACGATGTGGCGCCAGTTGTTTACTCACAGTCTAGCAGAGACAGATGTTGGTCGTGTCCACTTACAGCAGCCAACTATACAATTGAGGAACAAACCTTGGGGAACAGGCCCTGTGAAGCGCTGAAGAGGCTAATACCGGATGTGGAGGAACGCCGCGGTTCAATATGTCACAACTACTGCTTCCAAGGAAACTGCAGCGTCAGTGCTGAGGGGCATCCTAAATGCAGGTAAGTAGATCTTCGATACGGAGCGCGAGTAATACCTGCATTAGTTTGTTCCGTCTGAATAATTTAATAAAAAACTTTTTTACAAAAAATACAACCGACTTCCAAAAACAAAACACTACAAGGTACAAAATAACTTCGGAAGAAAGAAAAGAACTTTAAGGTGTTTTTGGTTGTTTTTTCGTTTTTGACACCGACTTCCGAAATTAAAGTTCTTTTCTTTCTTCCGAAGTTATTTTGTACCTTGTAATGTTTTGTTTTCGGAAGTCGGTTGTATTTTTTGTAAAAAAGTTTTTTATTTTTCACTTTTTAGTGGTACCTAGGTACCTGCGTACCCATTAATAGCATACCGGCGCAATGTTATGGTAAGAACTGGTGTAAACACTAAAATAACATGCGATTTCAGCAATCCCGATCCCTTTGCTATCATTTATTGAAGAGTTCCGTTGCCTACCTCCGAAGTTCTTCGTCAGATCTTCACCAAATTGAAATGAGACCAGCCCCGGAAAATACTCATTCAAACAAAAAAAAAATCATCCAAATCGGCTGACAATTGGCGAAAGTATCGCTGAACAAACATTTTTCATGGGATCACATCATCAGATCCTGACTTATACTTTCCATCATCAGCTCAGCAACATGAGATGATGATTACCAGGCACAAATATCTGAATTGCGTTAGAAAATTCATGAAAAACATTGTATGTGCCTATAAAATTTGAGGGTTGCCCTCGATTTTCGTGGGATCCCATCATCAGATTCTGACATGGTGACAATGAAACCAATCGAGAAGTATACCCTTTCAAATGAAACAATTTTTTAAAAAATCCGTTTATAAATGACGGAGATATGAGGTAACAAACATAAAAAAAAAAAAATACAATCGAATTGAGAACCTCCTCCTTTTTTTGAAGTCGGTTAAAAACCCGCAAACTAGTACCTAAGTAGCGTGTTCTGATACTTGTAAAGTTTAATAGCACGCCTATAATGCGTGTGAACTTTATTTACTTCGTGATAAACACTCATGATAACAAAGCAGTGACTAAAACAATCAACCAGTGATTTTATTATACCGACAATTTAAATAAACTGTGAGAACCGACTTGATGAACGCAACGCGTAAGTGACGCGCCATCCGCGGCGCTTACGACGTTCTTCTCGTTGACTTACGAATCGAATGTTCGTTGGCAGGCGTGGGCCTTTATTAGCGTGCGTTTAATTAGTGTGCTCAGGATTATTGAGAATTTAATTTTGTATGATTTTAAAACATAGTCGTACCATATTTACCGATTACGATTAAAATTTTTAATACTTTTTTTTCAAACTCACAATTATTAATTTAATTAAAACAAATACACAAGACCATAACATATTTGAGTATGTTTGAAAAATGTTTTATCGCAAATAACTTAGAATTAGACACTTTTATTTTATTTTTAATCCCGGAGACTAAATTGACAAGTGCAAATGGCAAACTGACGTAGATTACAATAGCATTTAAGTCAGTTTTGACATTTGCTCGTGTCAATTTAGTCTCCGAAATTAAAAAATAGACTTTAGGTAATCAATTCAACAAGATGAAATATCTCTGTTTCACACAAGATCGCTCCTGGTGTTCTCGTGCTCCGTTTTTTATTGTTTTCCGTTTTTTCATTCAACTGACATAGAATTAAGACTCACTTGAATACCTACCACACAAAACAACCCCCGAAGAGTTTTGCAGAAGTCTATACCTACTAGTACACCTCATTTTGGCAACTATGATTTTTGTATTCCTATACAGGGTTACTTGTGATTTGACGTAAATTCGTCAAGTGCTGATAGGGGTGCCCAAATTCAATCGTTCTCGAGACATTAGAGTTTTAGGTTTTTTCGATTATTATCCAAAATTTGACATTAAACTTCAAATAAACAGAAAAATGTGTATGGAATGGGTACTTTTAGAATATGATACTGTAGCTGGTTTAAGCTATGAATATAATTAAAAGTTCTAAATTCGACGTAATTATTAAAAAGATGAGTTATTTAAGGATAATATCGTACCAATATTTTTATTACACTCTTCAAAAAATGTTGTCTGGTTCAAAAAATTACTATGAATTTAATCGTACAAATAACTAAAATAACTTGCCTAATCTGTCAACTTTCCAAAAAGGTGTGAAAGTTAACTTAAAGATACGCGATCCGTGGCATGGTATGTGTTTGAATCGACGCGGGGAGAGAAAATCATCTGTTTTTTTAGTGAAGGATCCTCACTAAAACATTCGATTTTACTGGCGAATTTATTCGTGATGTGGCGGGGGTTAATTCGTAATCGGTCACTATTGTTAATTCTTGTTTCTGTTTTGTTATCTTTTATTATTTTGAGATAAAATCTGAATTAAAAAATACTTATTAAAATGAATAAGCATTAGCAATTTCGGATCTTCCATTTTTAATTGAGTTTAATTTAAAGTACTTAAAATGAGTAGGCTTTATTTAATGTGGTCATCATTATTAGGGTTCCGTACCCAAAGGGTAACCAACGGAACCTTATTACCAAGCCTCCGCTGTCCGTCCGTCCGTACGTCCATCCACCCGTCCGGCCAGCCGTCTGTCTGTCAGCGGGCTGAATCTCAAAAACCGTAATTAGGTAGACAGTTAAAATTTTCACAGATCGTAATGCCGCTATTTCAACAAATAATAAAAATTAAGGTTTATCATGCGGAATTCTTCATCTGCGAGTCCGACTCGCACTTGGTCGGTTATTAATCTGGGGCCCTAGGACATCACTAACGATTTCGCTAGTAAAATCGGTTGTTTTAGTATAAAAACACAGATGATTTTCTCTCCCCGCGCCGATTCAAACACATGCCATGCCACAGATCGCGTATCTTTAAATTAACTTTTACACCTTTTTGGAAAGCTAACAGAATAGGCAAGTTATTTTAGTTATTTGTACGATTAAGTTCATATTAATTTTTTGATCGAGACGTCAGTTTTTGTAGAGTGTAATGAAAATATTGGTAAGATATTCCTCATAAATCACTCATCTATACTCCATAATCTATACTAATATATAAAGCTGAAGAGTTTGTTTGTTTGTTTACTTGAACGCGCTAATCTCAGGAACTACTGGTCCGATTTGAAAAATTCTTTCAGTGTTAGGTAGCCCATTTATCGAGAAATGCTATAGACTATGTATCATCACGCTAAGGCCAATAGCAGCGGAGTAGTAATGAAAATTGTGACGCAGACGAAGTTGCGCGGGTCAACTAGTTATTTTAATAATTTTGTTGAATTAAGTACCTTTTATTATGTTCATGGCTTAATTGAAGTACCCGCTACAATATCATATTCTAATGGTACCTATTCCATATACCTATGTAGTTTTCTTTTTATTTGGAGTTAAGTGTCAAATTTTGGGTAAATATCGAAAAAACCTAAAAATTCAAATATCTCGAGACAACACGTCACGTCGAATTACAAGTAACCCTGTATACCGTTACTTTAAATTAATTAGCTGAACTTAGGTAGGTACAACTGATTTTACGTGTTCAATATTAATTTCAGTTACTTTTTAGGGTTCCGAACATCCGTAAAAACGGAATCCTTATTGGATCACTCGGGTGTCTGTCTGTCTGTCCGTCTGTCACAGCTAGTTTTCTCCGGATCTACTGGATTCTGTTGAAATTTGGTATCCATGATGAATTCTGTGACCCAAACACGGATGTTTTACGTAAATAAATACTTTTTAGTATAGGGGTCACGCACACTAAAACAACGGTCGCTAAGTGCAAAAGCAATTTATTTCTCATATACGCTAGTGATTGACTAAACCGGAAAGTTATCGAATCTTCAATTTTATTATTGTAAAAAAATGATTTTTTTGGGGTCACTTAAAAAAATAAAATTGAAAAACAACATGTACAGGAAATAATATAATAAAAATGTAGCTAAAAAAATATCTTCTTTACTATCTATACTAATATATATAGCTGAAGAGTTTGTTTGCTTTAACGCGCTAATCTCAGGAACTACTGGTCCGATATGAAATAATCTTTCAGAGTTAGATAGCCCATTTATCGAGGAAGGCTACTAGGCTATACAATATAATCACGCCTCAAAGTGACCGAACATACAGTACTACTTTTTGTAGGAAACCAATTAGGTGAAAAAATTGGTCGGCTCAGCAAAGTAAATAACGTAATGAATGTTGTTGAACTGACTTAATAAAACTGATTCCTACTGTAAGTTTGTTACGCAATTACCACGCAGGTTTTTGTTATAAAGTGAACCCTAGTTATTAAATTATAATTATATGATAAGAAAACACACACCCATGCATAACAAACAATTAACATGAAAATGTTAACTTATCAAAAGCTAAAATTGATATTATACTATCTGAACCATGCCGATTACTATAACGCATTCGAAGCTTTAACGGAAGTCAAATACAAAAACCATAAGTATGGCACGGGGAAAAGACAAAATATACAATACTTCAAAGCCAAAAATACTCCACCGATTATTAGGTAACCTAAGATTTAATTAACTAATACGAAATTTAATACGAAAGTTGGTTACACATTTCTGTACTCCACTGTTAAAAATCAAAATAAGCAAAAAAACATTATTTCACATCGATCTTCCATCCGGGTTAAAACGGTTGATAAATAAACTATAATAGCAAAATTTCATTCGTCAATCGACATGGTTATCGAACGTTAGTGGATCTGCACACGCACACCACTAACTCATCGCAAGGTGCAGCGGTCGTACTACGCGAATCAACCGCTTAATACAGTATCTTTTTGTGATTTTTACGAGTACATTGCTCGTCTGGTCAGTTAGCGACAAACTTAGGAAGTGGTTAAAGAGCAATGTATTTGTTGCAAAAATAATACCGTCCATGATTAACAAAGATTTGGTGTGTGCTTCGGTTTTTACAAGAAACCACTGAACAACACGGCATTCTTATAAACTTTCACGATTAAGGTCGAAAGCGCTAGTTCGCGGAGACGGCCATTTGCGTTCTAAATGATTAACTTTCGCATGTCGCGCGGACACCGACAAACCCCCTTGCCACTTCTCCTGTTTTTATATTTCTGTGGAACTAATACTAGCGGACTCGACAGATGTTGTCTGATTGATTTGTGAATTTAAACCATTTAGGGCGCCACCCAAAAAAAATCATTCAAATCGGTCCAGCCGTGTAGGAGGAGTTCAGTTACATACACACGTACAGTAGAATTATATATATAAAGACTAGCTGACCCGCGCGGCTTCGCTCCCGTCAACTGGCTACTCTACCCTGCCTACCCTACCTACCCTACCTACCCTTTTTTTTTTTTTATGGATGGGAAATCATCAAAGGACTCCTCCCGCTTTGGGTGAAGCAGAAGGGAGTGTCAGACTCTTACTGACTAAAACCCATCCGCGTTTCTCCCAGTGCCCTTTGCGTTCCAGGGTACGGTGCCTCTTTCGAACGAAGTCCGCAGCCCCAGCAGGCACTGGCCCTAGCGGGCCCCGTCTTTTACGCTGACAGCTCTTTGAGGCACGCGTGAAACACAGCGCGCCGTCCACCCGGGCCTGGTTCTGATCAGACGGCGAGCCACCCAATGCTCGCCGTCCGCAGGCTCGCGCTTCCCTTTCTCTCACACGTTCGGCTTCCTCCTTTGCTAGCATTACTGCTTCGCAGAAGGAGGTGACCGCTTCCCATGTCTCCTCGCTTCGGACCATAGCCTGAACCAGGGCCGGACGCGAGAGATCACCGCCGCCGATCGCCTCGGCGAGGACACGGCGGTGCTCCGCCCAAGCAGGGCAGACCTCAACCGTATGCTCCACCGTGTCCTCCGGGCGATCCTCGCAGTGTTTACACCCGGACGTATCCTCCCGCCGTATTCGAAACAGGTACCTCCCGAAACAACCGTGACCGGTGAGTACCTACGTCAAGCGGAAAGTAAGGACGCCGTGGCGCCGCTCTAGCCACTCCTCAAAGAGGGGACTTATCGCCGCAATTGTGGCGTGACCAGCGCTGGGTTGGGACAGTCTTTGTCTCCATACTGCCATGAGATCCTGCCGGAGCTCCGCCCGCCGTACTGCGATTTGCCGCGGCAGAAGAGTCTCGCCCCGGCGTAGCACTTCCAGGCGCCATTCGTAAATGAGTGCGAGGGCTCTCGCCTCTAGATCCCATGGCGGCAGTCCGGCAAGGAGGTTCGCCGCCTCGCCAGAGACCGTGCGGTATCCCCGGGCAAGCCGGATGGCCATCACCCTCTGGGACGAGTTGAGGTAACGGGCAGGTCGCTTCCTCAAAGTAGGCGCCCACACCGGCGCCCCATAAAGGGCCATGGACCGCACGATCCCCGCGTAAAGCCTCCGGCAGGAGGCGTTTGGACCCCCTAGATTGGGCAAAAGCCGCTTGAAGGCAGCCCCGGCTCGCTCCAGTCTAGGAGCCAAACGTCGGAACGACGTTTGACGTTTGACCCTACCTACCCTACCGAGCCTACCTACCCTACCGAGCCTACCTACCCTACCGACCTTACTTACCCTACTGATTTGTGAATCTATACTATCCATACCGCGTATCATAAACGCATACCAAAAAATAACATTCAAATCGTTCCAGCCGTTTAAGAGGAGTTCCGTGAGATACACGCGTCCAGTAGAATCTATACTAATGTGTAAAGCTGAAGAGTTTGTTTGTTTGTTTACTTGAACGCGCTAATCTCAGAAACTACTGATCCGATTTGAAAAATTCTTTCAGTGTCAGATAGCCAATGTATTGAGGAAGGTTATAAGCTATAATATCATCACGCTAAGACCAATAGGAACGGAGCAGACGAAGATGCGAGGGTCGAGTAGTAATTGATAAAGTCCAACGAGTGACAACCAGGCAAAGTTGTGTCACTCAAGGTTCCAAAACAGTGCGCAACATTGCCTATTGAGTTATTTTGATGAAATCTAATCCTTTTAATTAAAATATTAAATAACACAGAATAACGACAGTATTTTCTTATATTGGTATATTATTTCTTCACGAGAACACTGTTGCTATGTGTTCGTTACTCCAGCTAGAAAGTAGCTATGATATGGTCACAAGGTCTTATTTATAATTAGCCCCCAAAATTAGGTCACATCATTGCCAAAGAACGTTCGAACGCGAGTGTACGGACAACAGCTTAGGTTTAATACGTCCAATAAAGAAGGTCATCAATATGTTTGAAACCGTCGCTTTTTTCTAGTCATTCGAACTTGGGCGGATAACCAGTCGTTGTTAATATTTTTGGTTTTTACTTTATATCTACTTATTGCAAATCAATCTAAGCTAAATATTTTCCCTATATCCTTTGGACTAAACGCACTAGTTTTTGGTTTACCCTACACATCTTGAGTTAAGCCGGTTTGAAGTCAAAGTTATGGCACCGAAGTTTTGATTTTTAGCAATATTGTTAAAAAACGCATGCATGTACACTTTTGAAACTTTTTATGGTCATTACAAGCATCAAGGCGGACCGAATACAGTTTTTAACAAGCTTATGCGTTTTCTCATTAAGGCGCTACGATAAGATGCACAAATTATGTTTTCGGCGCACATTTCAGCACAAATATAAGCTCTCTACCCATGCACAATATTTCACTCTCGGATCATTCGTTTAGAATTTTCCTGCTGGAACAACGTTACTCCAGCAGGAATCGTTTCCAAAACGAAAATACGCACAATTTCTTTATGTGGCACACATTTACAGCAGATTACGCACTAATTATACGTACCACTCATATCACTCTAGGAACTTCTAGCTGGAGTAAGGTACACTGTTGCTGTAGCCACAATAGCAAAAGTTACAGAAGGCCAAAAATATCCACCCACTCGCAACGGTTTTTGTCGCCCAACTGACAGTGTCAAGGAAGTTATCATTAAAAAAAAGCCGACCAAGTGCGAGTCGGACTCACCCACCAAGGGTTCCGTACAGTTTTGCAGCTACAAATGACGATTTGATAATATGATTTCATTACAAATGTATAGTTTTCAGACTTTTCCCTATACTTGTAATATAAGACGGTATAACTTGCCAAATTTCGTAGTTCTAGGTGAACGGGAAATACCCTATACATTTTGATTTCCTTGAGAGTGTCGAAATATACGTTTTTTGCAACATGAACGACCGTATCTTTTTTACATTTACTTAGAAGTTTATATTTTTCGCAGCATCAAGGGGCTATAGATTTGAGTATATGGTTTTAATTTCAATTCAATACCCCACGCGATCCCGAAATAAACGTTCTTGATAGACAGACGGGCGGACAACAAGTGATCCTATAAGGGTTCCGTTTTTTCCTTATGAGGTGCGGAAACCTAAAAATATGTTGCCCTAATAACAAATAGTTCATAACAAATGGTAGAAACCGAGAAAATAGTAAGCAAACCGGACATATTGTAAAACGAAATAGGCAAAATTGGGCATGCTTGGCAAAGTTGCAGCGTACTCATTTTTGAGAAGCCTTAATAAATAAAAATAAATAAATAAAACATGTTTATCTCAATATGGACTTGTGAAGATAACACGAGGCAATAGATAGTTCTTAATCATGAGAACTTGCTTCCCCTGAACTCATCATCTGCAACCGGAGCAGTCAAACCGGATTTAGCTGAATACCAGTATTTACACGGAGCGGCTACCTACCAGACCTCCACAACCCATTAACTAGGTAACACGGTACTTCATGGCAAGACTGGAGTTAGATTAACTGGCTTCTGACTATCCGTAAAGACTGCCAAAGATCTACAAATGACAGCCGGGACCAACGGCTTAACGTGCTTTCCGGCACGGAGGAAACTCGGTATGTTAAGATGGTCTCCCATCCACAGACCAACCGTGGAAAGCGTTGCTTAACCTTGAAGATCGACCCATGCGGCTGTCATTATCTAGCCACGAGCTCCTCAACATGCTTCCCCTGAACTATTGGCAGTAAATAAAAGTTACCCATGATACCAAGTCTGTGTTGCACAGAAATTATATATTTTTCACATTATACAATCGCATCGTACTCGTACCGGCCACGTACCTCGTTCGCCTGTTACTACTCGTTACAAATATTTGTTGGTTTCCTTGTTCATCGAGTAATACTGTTTCTTGTCTTCATTATTTCAGTTGTGAAGCTGGTTACTCCGGGGAAAGGTGCGAAGTTAACGCGTGCTATATGTACTGTTTAAACAACGGAGTCTGTTCCGTGAATGAGGCGGGGAAGCCAGTTTGCAAGTGCACAGCGGATTATGAGAGTAAAAGATGCGACGTTTCCATTTGCAAGGACTATTGTATGAAAGGGCGCTGTAGTGTCAGTACTGGGGGACAACGTACTTGCAGGTATTTGTTGTTCCACTCTACCTTGTAATTTTGTTGCATGGATAATGTTTTTTTTTTTTTAATATCTACCAGCTCCTTACTGTCCTAAAGCAGGCAAAGCCTCTGCTCATACAGAGAAGGAACCACCATTTTAAATAAAAGCATCGCTCATATGGCTCATAATCTGATTAAATCAAAAATATTTTTCGTAGTCTTTACTTTCCAAAGTAAAGTTATGCTATCCTTTTTGTAACTAGATGTCTTGGAATGTTTCCCACGCCACTTTACCGCGCATGTTATGAGTTATAAATTGTAGGTTTAACACTTGGTCACAACAACAATGGTTACTAGTACCGCAGCCTATACATAGGCGACAAAATACTAATAGTGTTCGAGCGTCGGGGCACTGTATGCGCAGTCAAGTGGTTTTATAGTCTTCGTTACTATCCGAATGCTGGCAAAGCCTCTGCTCATACAGAGGAGGTGCGAGCATTTATCAGCACGCATGCTCAAAGCGAGTTTACGGTTTCAGACTTGTATTCAGACGAAGTTTCCTTCACAGAAGTGTTATACTGCTCTCTAAGAATTTCCGAGCGTCTAAAACGCAGCACAGTGGACGCACCTCGTTCACTTGTTACAACTAGTTACACATACATATTTGTATTCTCACTGTTTTAGTTGCGATCCCGGATACTCTGGGGAAAGATGCGACGTTTCCATTTGCAAGGATTATTGTTTGCAAGGAAACTGTAGTGTCAGTACTGAGGGAAAACGTACTTGCAGGTATTTGTTGTTCCATTCTAACTTGTAATTTTGTTGCGTAGATAATGATATTTTTTTAAAACTTTTAGAGCATCCAAAACACAGCACAGTGGACGCACCTCGTTTACTTGTAACAACTAGTTACAAATTCTTATGCTCTCATTGTTTCAGTTGCAATCGTGGATACTCTGGAAAAAGATGCGAAGTAAACGCGTGCTACAAGCACTGTTTTAATGACGGCGTCTGTTCCCTGAATGAGGCGGAGAAGCCCGACTGCCAGTGCACGGCGGATTATGAGGGTGAACGATGCGACGTTTCCATTTGCAAGGATTATTGTTTGCAGGGGAACTGTAGTGTCAGTACTGACGGACAACGTACTTGCAGGTATTTTTGTCCATCCTACCATGTAATTCTTTGCATTGAAAATGAATACTTTACTGAATATCTACCGGCTGGTATAAGCATTCAACAGCATGCTCTCTCAAAACGACTTGCATTAATTAGAAATCCATTTTCCCTCACGGTGTTTCCTTCACCGATGACAATGTTGTCAAGATTAAACTTTCAGAGCATCCAAAACATTGCGCAGTGGACGCACCTTATTTACTTGTAACAAATAGTCTCAAATGCAGTTGTTTTTTTAATTTATCTTCAATGCTTCAGATGTGATGCCGGCTACTCAGGGGAACGGTGCGAAGTGAACGCGTGCCATAGTTATTGTGTTAACAATGGTGACTGTTCCCTAAATGAAGAAGACGAGCCGGTCTGCCAGTGCACAGCAGGCTATGAGGGTGAACGATGCGATGTTGCTACCACTCTCACTGACGTCTGTGTCTGTGCTGACAAGACGATGACGCAACAAATATTACGAAACCTGCACAGCAAAGTGAATCAAGTTATTAGCGAAGAGCTACAATGTACCCTGTAGGTAACTCACTGGGGTAAACTTGGTGAGAATGCGGCCTAGATCCAAATCTGCGCCTTCAAGTGCGGCGTGGAAACTTTTTCTTCCTGATACCTGACCCAATATTCCCCCCCCCCCTCCTGAAATCTATGACTAGCATAAGGTACCACATATTTGAGAAGGGTCACTGTACTCATTACTTTGTACCACTTTTACCATGGGACTAAACCCGAAATTGCGAAAAAAAAAAATTAGTTGTGCAGTATATTTTGTTGAGTTATATTCCGCGCACAAAAATGTGTGGGACAGTCGATTTTCCAGTCCCGTAGTAAACATTGTTCATAATGATGAGTACATTGAACCCTTTTAAGTTATAGGGTTTATTCTGTTAGACGTTGTGAAGAAGAGTAAGTACATAATAATAGTTTACTTTTAAAATCATTCATAAAAGTTTATTGTAAACCATTAGGACAATCGTAAACCCTTGAGCTGTCACTACACTAGCACATCACGCCAATAACGCGATGAAACATTGGACGAGTGCCACCGTGTGCACCTAGTTATAGTCGTAAGTTTTGTACTGTAGAGTTAATTTTCTTAACACTAGATTATAATATTATAGAAATAACATGTTATGTAATAAGGAGTCTCTAATAAAATAATCGAAGTGACGATATTAGTCACTTCAGTGACTGTCATTTCTCCGACAATTTCGAATTAGAGTAGTAGAAGTTAAGCATCGTATCCTTGTTTTAGGAATATTTCGTGTTAGTTAGCGTTACAAGGCCGCGTTCAACACTCAGGCGCCATCGTTGCCATAGCTGTTAGTTTCACGTTTTCATGGCATTTCATGTTTTTTGTCGTCAGCTAACAGGGGTTTACAGACACAGTAGGTTAATGATAGATAACGATGTAGACTATATCATGTAGTATGTAAGCATTATATTTTAAAATTTATTCTACAATAAACCGCCATCTGAGTAATACTCCTCGTTTTTCTTCAAAAATCCTCAGCAACGCTCCCGACAGTTTTCCGGCAGGGAATTTCACTCCTTAGCTGTACGCTAAGATGTGTTTGTACATGATGTTTTAACTACCTACATCGTGTTAGTAGTAAACATACAACTAATATTCTGTCATTAACTGTGGTAGGTATTTTTTTGTAGCCCAAAAAATAATAAGCTTATGGTGTCCCACTTAAGTAAAGGCCTCCGCCAAATCTATCTAGACACTGCTTTCTTGGTTCAGAATATTTACAATTTGCAAAGGAGATGGGGCTTGGTATTGTTAATCATAAAAAACTCATAAATAAACAACAACAAGCCCCAACTACATCGCCATACTACATCACCATACTCATCTCTTGTGATGTAGGTATAGAAACTTGTGAACACACGAGTTTGTATGTGTGGCTGGCGGATCTCCTAGCCGCAGCCACTGTTATAACCCCCGTTTCCTTTTAGCTGCACCCGATGACGGTTCGGTGTGTTCGGCACCGTATCGGTCGAAAGACCCATAAGGCCCCACTGCACATTAAGATTGGCAGTGGGTTATCAAGCTTATGGCTCACCCTAGGTACTCACTTCTCTGTCTACACTCGAGAGGGAAGGTACTCATCCCCGGGCTCTCCCACTCGGGGAGTTCGAATTACTTCGGCTCTTCAGACTTACAGACAGTTATGTTGCCGGCGAGTTTGTTTGGGCATTTCTTTTCGCTGGTAGTAGCACTAGGAAACGCCCTCGGGAAGGAAGTTTTTTAGGGAGCTGTCTCCTCGAGGAGCCGCGATTTACATGACTCCTCGAGACGTAGGTAGGAGAATAGTTTACCCCATTTCCCATACCCAAATTCATACATGGCCTCTTCCGCCATGCAGGCCCTTCTGGCCAAAACCTTTTTATACTACGGCGCGTGGCTAAATAATAACAGCCGCACGGGTCGATCTTCAAGGTTAAGGAACGCTTGCCAAGGTTGGTCTGTGGATGGGTGACCATCTTAACACAGCGAGTTTCCTCCGTGCCTCGGAAAGCACGTTAAGCCGTTGGTCCCAGCTGTCATTTGTAGATCTTTGGCAGTCGTTACGGATAGTCAGAAGCCAGTAAATCTAACTCCAGTCTTGCCATGAAGTACCGTGTTACCCAGTTACTGGGTTGTGGAGCTCTGGTAGGCAGCCGCTCCGCATAAAATACTGGTATTCAGCTAAATCCGGTTTGACTGGAAGCCGACCCCAATATATTTAGTTGGGAAAAGGCTAGGCAGATGATTACTACGGGATAGATGGTCTTCTGGCATTCTGCCTAAAGATAGTAAGGGAGGCAGACCCCAACCGTGCCGAGGAGTAACGCAACCAGTTCGTGTCGCTACTCCAAGATCTTAACCCCAATATGTCCATAAGGGGATGACCATCCTCGCCCACTCCAGGACCCTCCTCAGGTCCAATCAGGAACTTCTCACCGCACCCCTTCAAGGCCCCACTCTTAATGACATCGCTGATTTCGTTGATGTCTTTGACAGCCCGCCACCCCTGATAGACTACCTACCCCGGTACTCAGTAATATGGACTACGATGACGAGTCCGACTGCCCGGATTTCTCCCCCTACCCTTCCCTCACTTCGTCTTGCTCCTACCTGTCGGCCGGGTTTAACACAGTCGGCAAGGGAAAGAGGAAGAAGAGGTGTGTCGGTGGAAACCGCCACCAAAGCCAGGAATAAAGCGAGCCCAACTGAAAATAAAATGAACATTTTTAAGTTATCCCCTTTTTTTCGCTCCCAGCCCAATGGCAATTGCTACCCCGGCTGCCCCACTTAAGTCCAAGCCTCCACTTTCCCTCTTCATCCACGATGGGAATCAGTGGACTGTAATCTCCACAGCGTGCAATGAGCGTGCCACTCGTTTCACCCATGGCCATGTAGTACTGCAGGGCATTAAGATAATTGTCCCCACGGCGAAGGATTACAGGGAATTGCACAAACTCCTCCTCGTCTGGAAGGTTGACTTCCATTCTTTTGCTTTCCATGAGGAAAGGCAGGTACGTTTAGTGGTGAGAACATCCCTCACGATATTGCCATGGAAGATATTCGCTTCGACCTTGAGAAGCAGAATATCCCAGTTGATGCGGTCTACCGCATGCACTGCCGGAGTGGAGCATCGTACAACATGGTGATCATAGTCTGTAACCCCGTCGAGGGTTTTCACCCGATTTACAAGGTCGCCAAGATCTGCAGCCTGAACGGCGAAAATTGAGAACCCCACCGTAGTGGTATTGTTGCCCAATGCCACAGATGCCAACTTTACGGTCACTCTCAACGCAACTGAAATGGCAAGCCGCGCTGTGTCAAGTGCCTGGGTGACCACGGTACTCAGGACTGCTCCTAGCCAAAGGAACAGAAACATTGCGTCGATCCTCCCAGCTGTGTGCTGTGTGGAGAGCCATGGCACCCGGCTAACTACCGGGGTTGCCCAAAGGCACCCAAGTCATCTGCCTCTAAACTGACTCAAAACAATCGCCTGAATCATCAAGCCCACATCCCAGGCTTCAAAGACCACCACGGTCTCCAAGACCCTCAAGTCCACCCCGATCGTTTGGGCCCTAATAGACCTATCCATTCCTCCTTTATCTCTACCAACGACCATCCGAGCATGCGCCAAAATGGGAGTGCGGCCTGTGCTTGTTGACATTGCAGTGTGATGGTTCGATTTTAAACATCGTGTTTTTCTTCAAGAGAGAATAAATAATATTATTCACACTGCCTCATTCGTCGATATTTGATTTGAAAGGCATTTCTAAGCTTATTTTTAAGAATGCAAGTGGTGAGATTCTTTTTACTCAAGACATGACGATTGATGATATTGAGTTTTGTGGGGAGGGTAGTGATTGGTGCTGTGGTGATATGGATTTGATTAGGTAGACACTGGGGCCTGGGGGTCAGCGTTGAGTTGGTTCTGGAGCTACGGTTTTTACCCTAGGATTTTATAATAGATGCGTCAGCAATTAAATTAGTTTTTTATAAAAATTAATCTAGAAAACATTAAGTTCATTATCTTTGTAGATGGTTTTCAGAAGTCGAAAACTGTATATTTCAAAGAAGTAAACTATCTAGTTTATTTGTTTTATATTAAACTACAAATGTGGTTGTTTGATCATAAATATGACAAAAAAAAACCTAAATTTTGTAAGTAGAAATTTTCACGGTATGCTTTTAAAAAAATATAATAATGTTTTTTTTATTATTATTAATTTATTTCCACCATACAATTATCTTTAAAATTTTTACAGGTCACCTAATGCGATAATGTAGTCAACTGTTATTAAAGCTAAACAATTAAAAACAATTACTATGTAACAGCAGGACCGTAACATAGATATGTTACGGTCCTGCTGTCAAAGAGAGCTCTCACTATGAACCCACCCAGAGTACAGTCATGAGCAATAACATAGAAACGCTCTTAAAATTCTAATTCATGTAGCAACATTAAATCGCAAAAAATAAGTATGCTAACTGTGTCCAAAAATTATGTAAACGTTAAATTGTGTCAAAATTAACTACACATTTTTTCAAATTTTCGCAAACAATAGATTTCCAAAAAATAATATTAACTTTTAGTTCCGTAATGATGAACCCAAGGAAATTTCAAAAACATGTTTACAGTACAGTTTCGAAATTATGTAAACAATTACAAAGCAGCAGTTTCGAGCAGCTTGAGCTCGGAAATAAGTTACCTAATTGACATAATCAGTGTACATAAATAGTTATAGGATCTTATTGGATTATTTATTTTTCCATGTTTTATCATTAATTTGCGTTATACCTACATATTGTGTCATCTGTTTTTATTTCCTTGTACCGTCCTAAAACTATTGTGCTATTAGATTCCTACGGCAACATTGCAAATCAAACAGAAGGGATAAGCGCGCATTACGGTTGTTTTTTGTTGTCGTACAGTACAGCTAGATAAATATTTCCTGTGTTATTGTGATTATTATTGAAATCGCTGTAAAATGAATAGTAACAACGTGCCATATCGTATTTCTACATATGACAAACACAAAATCATTGTTCTTAAAGAACAGGGACTTTCAATAACAGACATTGCAAATGAATTAGGAATTACGGTGAGTTTATTTTTATTTTATAGGCTTTTTAATTAACAAAAAGTTCAAATTAATAATAATATCACTTTAAATTTGAATTCATTATTATTTCAATATAAGCTATGTATAGTTTTTAAGATTCTTCATTATTTTAATAAGTAACAGTTTACTAAGATGCATTTTTTTTTTCCAGAGAAAAACCGTGTATTTGTGGCTCAAGCGGTGGGAAGATAACGGTGACGTTGTTAGTTTTAAAAGTAGTGGTCGTCCACGAAAAACTTCCGCGGCGCAGGACAGGCAGATCGTGAATAGTGTGATTAGTAATGGATTCGTGCGAATTCAGGACATATCGTCATCACATCGCGTAATTCGCGTATCATCTTCAACGATTCGACGTCGCCTACGCACAGCTGGCATACGTCACAGGGTTCCGGCGCGAAAACCGCTTTTAACTGCTCGCCATAAACAACAGCGACTACAATTTGCTCGAGAATATCTGAACTACGATTTCAGCAGAGCCATCTTTTCTGATGAAAAAGTGTTTGTTTCTTCTGCTGATGGACGTTTGTCTTTATGGCGGCCTAATAACACTCGTTATTTGGATAAAAATATTCTGCCATCAAGAAGAAGTGGCCGGATAAGCATTGGCGTTTGGGGCTGGATGGCAGCCAGTGGACCCGGTGAATTGGTAGAGATCAGTGGACGAATGAATAGCGAGCAAAATACCAGTATTTTAGACGAAGTTTTACTGCCTAGTCTGGAGGTATACTTTCCCGAGCTGACGCCTATTGATTTTGTGCAGGACAATTCAGGGGTCCATAATTCTCGATACACTCAGGCCTGGTTTAGTCGTAACCGAAATTGCGTGAATTCGTTGCCGTGGCCGCCTAAAAGCCCAGACCTCAATCCTATTGAGAATTTGTGGGGGCTGATGGTCCAAGAGTGGGACAGCAACCAAGCTAGAACCAGAGAAGCCTTGGTTAGACACGTCCATGAGATATGGGATAGTTTTAGAGGCAATAACGTATGTAACAATATGGTTTCGTCAATGCAGGAAAGGTTGCATGATGTTATAAACGCTGAAGGTGGCCACACAAGATTGTAATTAATTTCAGTACCGATACTTTTTCTTTTCTTTTTCGCGGGTGGAAAATCATCGAATAACCAGTGTGTGTGAGAGTGTCAGACTTCTACTGACTAAAAACCACCCATGTTCCTTCTTAGCCATTGTGCCGAGGCCGCGGTTTCGAACATCCCGCAGCCCCGACGGGACCCGCAGTCCCGATGAAGGAAGTACCGATAGCTCGTATTTAAAATGATCAATAGTTATGTGTAGCCATAGTGACTTACTTGATTAAATTGTGATTTAAAATAAATGATTATTACTACGATATTATATTTAATAGGCTTTATTATTAATCATTACGTTTGGTAACGAATTACAACACTGATTTCGTAAGCCCTTGTTTTATTGCAGTAACCAACCCCTGTTTATTTATAAAACTGTAATAATTACTGTAATAAACTTAACAAAAACACCAAATACAAAAAAAGCCCTGAGAATTCCTTGTGGCATTAGGTCCGCCTATGTACCACTCTTGTGCATGAAGTTTGAATAAATAAATAAATAAAAATAGGAAAAAGTAGGTATACACTTTCAATATCATTTTAATGTATACATGACAATTCCAATAACACGTATACAGTTTGTATTACGTGTATATATGTTATAGAAATTGTCATGGATAGTTAAAAATTACATTGGAAGTGTAAACTTTTATTGATTTTGTTTCGTTTACATTACTGTGAAACCAATGTATACCCAGTTTTGACGCAGTTTGATGGTTAGGTAATTTAGAAGAAAATATCGTACACATATTTTTTGAATGGTAGAAGTTAAGATATTTTAGAAAATTTGACAATGTATATATATTATTGCTCGTGACTGTACAACAAAATAGGTCTATGTCTTTTGCTATACTGTTGAGAATACAAAGTGCGCGCGTAAACAGCGCCTCATTCACCAGCTGAGTGCGGCCGCGCGGCACTGCGAGCAGCCGCCGCCACACGTATCTGTCCGGAACACACATGCACGCTATACGTCTGGATTGTGAATCTTTCCCCTCATAACCTTAAAGATACATGAGACCAGCGCTAAACTCCATCTTACTTTTAACACATTGTATCCTATCATACCTAAGATGAATATGGTAGGATTCTTATTTGGGTAAAATGGGTATTCTTATTTGGTAATACTCCGTAAAATTTCTTGTATAAATCTATATATATAAAAATCAATTGCTGTTCGTTAGTCTCGCTATAACTCGAGAACGGCGGGGCCGATTTAAATAATTCTTTTTTTGTTAGTTTCGCCAGAATACAGGGAAGGTTTAAAAACAAAAAAAGTAGGTAGGGTAGGTAG
Organism: Lacanobia oleracea; assembly: GCA_950371165.1. NCBI lineage: Eukaryota > Metazoa > Arthropoda > Insecta > Lepidoptera > Noctuidae > Lacanobia > Lacanobia oleracea. The sequence continues at coordinate 17,150,913 of OX493411.1, read as the reverse complement.
GGTAGGTAGGGTAGGTAGGGTAGGTAGGGTAGGTAGGGTAGGTAGGGTAGGTAGGGTAGGTAGGGTAGGTAGGGTAGGTAGGGTAGGTAGGGTAGGTAGGGTAGGTAGGGTAGGTAGGGTAGGTAGGGTAGGTAGGGTAGGTAGGGTAGGTAGGGTAGGTAGGGTAGGTAGGGTAGGTAGGGTAGGTAGGGTAGGTAGGGTAGGTAGGGTAGGTAGGGTAGGTAGGGTAGGTAGGGTAGGTAGGGTAGGTAGGGTAGGTAGGGTAGGTAGGGTAGGTAGGGTAGGTAGGGTAGGTAGGGTAGGTAGGGTAGGTAGGGTAGGTAGGGTAGGTAGGGTAGGTAGGGTAGGTAGGGTAGGTTGGGTAGGTAGGGTAGGTGGGGTAGGTAGGGTAGGTAGGGTAGGTAGGGTAGGTAGGGTAGGTAGGGTAGGTAGGGTAGGTAGGGTAGGTAGGGTAGGTAGGGTAGGTAGGGTAGGTAGGGTAGGTAGGGTAGGTAGGGTAGGTAGGGTAGGTAGGGTAGGTAGGGTAGGTAGGGTAGGTAGGGTAGGTAGGGTAGGTAGGGTAGGTAGGGTAGGTAGGGTAGGTAGGGTAGGTAGGGTAGGTAGGGTAGGTAGGGTAGGTAGGGTAGGTAGGGTAGGTAGGGTAGGTAGGGTAGGTAGGGTAGGTAGGGTAGGTAGGGTAGGTAGGGTAGGTAGGGTAGGTAGGGTAGGTAGGGTAGGTAGGGTAGGTAGGGTAGGTAGGGTAGGTAGGGTAGGTAGGGTAGGTAGGGTAGGTAGGGTAGGTAGGGTAGGTAGGGTAGGTAGGGTAGGTAGGGTAGGTAGGGTAGGTAGGGTAGGTAGGGTAGGTAGGGTAGGTAGGGTAGCCAGTTGACGGGAGCGAAGCCGCGCGGGTCAGCTAGTACATAATAAATGTATTCTGTACTCTCTCCAACATGAGAGTCTCGATTACGATTTATTTCGTGCTTTGGTTGTAAACAGTAGATTAGTACGACGTATTTTATTGTATAATCTGTTTATTACGTCAGAGAGCTTTTTTCCGTTCCATTTGTAAAGCACTTGTCTCACCGCCGACGAGGAAGCGAGTAGCTATCGACCATTTGCTCGCTGAGGAAAGGGACAAAAGATATAGATCTCGTGTGAGTAAAAGAGACACATACATTCATAGTCGATGGCTGGCTGTTTACACTGCCGGCGAGCGGCTTTTACCTCTAGTTGATCGCAGCGACAAGAGCTATTAACACTAATTTTTTAACCTTTCACCTTACCCGATCACGTGAACCAAACATTGACACACTAAAAAACACAAAAGCAGGTCGTCGCATCGACGATAAAGTACCTTAGGGCTCGACCGTCGATAGCCTATGAAACTTCGTCGAACACTCTGTGCCAATCTGTCCTGCAATACTGTGTTGGGGTCTGGGGTGGTGCCGCCAGTACATTCACGCTGGAGCTGGAACAAGCTCAACGCGCTGTCCTTAAGGTCCTTCTGGGGAAACCACGGCGATTTTCGACTAATGAACTTTACAAGGAGGCTGGGGTATTACGTGTACGACAGCTTTTCATCCTAGAGTCTCTATTAAAACTGGTCAAAAACAATACGGTACGCTCTGGTTGCAGTAAAAGGGGTAGGAAATTGCCTGAAAGAATCCCCCTTCCAAAAACAAAAACCTTATAATTGCGACTCGTTCGATGTATCTGCCTGTTCGGGTTTTCAATGCTGTTAGAAAAAGTATCACCATACCCAATGAGTACTCTGAAGCCAAAACCAAACTAAAAAAATGGCCGACTGAACCGGAGTTATGAGGATACCGAAAATCTACTTCGTTGTTCAACTTAACACCTATAAAAACTCACAACCTCATTTACACTTCACACTCACTCACTCACACCAACTGCTGTTTTCTGAACTAGCTCTGTTGATTGATGTCAATTTTGTTTTATTTTGTCTTTTTATTTTTGTGTTTTTGTCCTCGTAATAAACTGTTACGTAGCGCTAGCAGGCCACGTCTAACATGGAGTTTTTTTAAATTATTTTTAAGACACAGGCTGCGCCTAGTTTGGGACCCGCTGATAACTTGATAAGGGCATGGTTAGTGTAATTCCATCCCATTACATGTGAAAAAATGTGTAACTGTGTATGTTAAATAAAGCATTATTATTAATTGTTACGATAGATAACGAAAAATACGATTAGATACTAAAATGTACGTTTTATTTTACTACATATTAAAAGTATAACAAATAATAAAAAAATAGATTGTAGGTACTCGCTCAGCGACACTCGCTCAGCGATGCTCGCTTGGCGTATAACGAAACTGCGGTAATTTCTCCGGTATTTCTGCGGTAATTTTTTGCTATAGTTCCGGCCGGAGCGAGTATTGCGAGTAAAAGCCCGACGCACTAAAGCACTCGCTGAAAGCCGAGCGTCAAAACTGTCGAAACTTTTCACTCGCTACTCGCTGATCGCCAATTGTTTCGAGCTTGAAGCTTTACTCGCTACTCGCTGATCGCCGGCGGTGAGACAACTGCCTAAGAGCCATTGTATGCAAATCGTTGCCAAAGCCAATTTTTGATAGTTCTAATAAATCTCTCCACAACAGTAGCCTTCATTAATCTATATGTTGAGTAATGGTTTATATTAAACTAGTACTTCGCCCGCGACTTCGTTCGCGTGGGTTTAGTATTGCAATTATCGTTGGGATTTTTTTTTTCTTATTATAATTATAGCCTATGACACTCGCCGATAACGTGGCTTTCTATTGGTAAAAGAATTTTTCAAATCGCTTCAGTAGATCCAGAGATTACCCCCTACAACCTCGCGAACTTTACCTCTTCATAACATTACCACAAACTACATCTCCCCTCTACTCTCTTAATAGGGTAATGTGTAAATTACTTCTTAATAGACTCAACGTTTTGCTCATACCGCAACATTTTTCTAACTTTGAGTATTTTATACCCGTCGTAACTTTTAAACGAAGGGACCGAATTGAATAATTTAAAGTGTAATTTATATCTAGGGTAAGTCAGGGAGAGTCGCCTATAGTTTAAAAAAAAAATCATTATTAATTACGTATGTAAGATACTAAATGAAATACACATACTTTATTTGAATCACTGTTTATTTATGCCATTCACATTAAATTTGGAACTATTGTGTAACATATTTCGATTCAAGAATATTTTTTAAAAATAATGTAAAATAGGCATCTCACCCAGGCATGTGGGTGAGTTGCCTATAGATATCAGGGATAGATGCCCACAAATAATTAACACATAATCAGACGTAACACGTTAGGCATTCCGCTGAATCTTCACTGCAGTCTTCAAGAAACCACATTTCGCATTGAACACACCGTAACCAGTCGCATTTCTTCTTAGAAGCGTTATAATACTCTCCACACACTACGGAAATATCTCCAAGAATTTCGTATTCTATGTCCCTTTCTGGTGAACTATCATGAAGAGAAATATGATCGTCCTCAATGCTCGAATCTGAGTTTTCAATATGATTTTTAGCATCTTTTTCTTTTTTAATCCTCTTTGCATTATTTCTATTCGATGGTGGCCTTTTCTTTGGTCCTTTTCCCTTTGATTCTCTACTAAGGCGGCTTTTCAATTCCTTTATTTTAGTTTTATTTCTATTTTTTTCCAAATTTCCTGGTGATGTCAACACCTCAGCGTGCTGTTTTCTATTACTCACAACCTTAACTCCATACGAAGGAACTGGATAAACTTTATCTAAGACCTTTGAAGGAGTTTCTTGGTCATCGTCACCAGTTTGTTTCATTATCCTCTATCTTCATCTTTTTTCTTTGTTTCCCAACAGAAAGTCAGGTCCAAGTAGTCCTTTTTTAGTATTGCCTGTGAGAAATCGACGGCGAAGAGTTCTGTAAGGAATATTGCATTCTTTACTTGCTTGAAAAAAATTCAATGATTTATATTTTACTTGAGTAATAGCTTTTCCAAGTCTTCTTCACTCCATGTAGCTCTATTAGAGCCAGAAGGTTTTCTTCTGTATCCAATCGGCATCTAAAAAAATAATAATTTAAGGTAAGAATCTAAAATAAGAAGATAAGAATCTTGAAATATTTACTGGGCATCTAACACTGAAACATCATTGGGCATCTCTCCCGATCATTAGGAAGAGATGCCTATCGACTCTGAACGCACCCAAAAGCATTTGCAATACAACATGGTGGATTGTCAACAATACAAGATCACAATGTTTGGTTATGAAACAATTTTATACAATTTACGTGAAGAATTAGGGAAAAAAAAAAATCTGCAAACTATCTCAAAGATTATATTATTACGTTATAATCAACTACACTTACCTTGTTTTAAGAATAAACACCAAAATATTATTTTAAAATCCTTATTTTGAGAACAAAACACTTCACACTGATATCAACTTTCGACTGCCATTAATGACGATGCGTTCCGGTTCACGCAACTTTTTTATTATATTTTTTAAATTTAGTGGGCATCTATACCGTATAGGCGTCTCTCCCTGACTTACCCTACATAATCAACCTTAATTATCAAATAATTTAAATGGATGAGAATTAATGTCGTGATACCAAAATCACCACTATAACATTCCACCCAGGATTAGTGAATGATATTAACAAAAAGCGGTCATTGTGACCATAATAGTTAGAAATATACTGTTGCGGACTTTTTTTGTAGATATTAATGTCTTCTATAAAACTGCAGTACATCAAGTTGCTCTATTGTCAATAGTTTCCGCAGCGTTACGCGAAATAAGGATCCTTTTTGGTATTGTTTTCACACCTTGGGTAACATTATCGAAGTTTTCACACGGATCCCTAACTTTTATAAAAAATTTCTATAGCCTATGTTCATCAGGGATAATGTAGGATTCTAATGGTGAAAAAAATTTTTAAATAGGTCCAGTAGTTTTGGAGCCTATTAAATTCAAACAAACAAACAAACATACCAACAAACAAATCTTTCCTCTTTATAATATTAGTGTAGATTTTCTCTCGCTTGAAACATTTCATTGAAAAACTGTTGACCATCATCGGATTGAATATTTTTTGGTTTACGTTTTAGGTGGTTGTTTAACAGATTGAGCATGCCTTGAGTCACATTATCGTCTGATTGCTCTTTAATGGTTCAACCGATGCATACTTTGAAAATGTATCGATACAAGCTCGAGTATACCACCTTATTTTATCTCCTGTTATTTTTATAACTAGTTGACCCGCGCATCTTCGTCTGCGTCATTATTTTCATTACTGCTCCGCTCCTATTGATCTTAACGTGATGATATATTCAAATCGGACCAGTAGTTCCTGAGATTAGCGCGTTCAAGTAAACAAACAAACTCTTCAGCTTTATATTTTATTTTTATTTTATTGTAAGAGGAAAACAAACAGTATTAACAACTACAAAAACAACAAATTATGCAACTAAAAACCAATTACATGTTTTCGCATTTAAACAGCTAAATATGAAGAGCATGCTTGATGGAGAGAAAAAAAATAAAAAAATACAAACAATAAAAAAAGTAAATTACAATGACGCTTTACGTAAATAATATTATACAGTCAAAAACGTTAAGTGCTAAAGAAAAACAGTTAGTGAACCAATTCGAACCAATGTTTAGTAAGTATTCGATTGAATACATTCGGCTTAGTAGTAAATAAGTCAAGTTCAGAAAATTCAACCAAATTGTTGTAAGACTTTGCGCATCTTATAAAGAATGAATTCTGTCTGTAATTTGTATAGCAGCGGGGGACGTTAAGAAGAAGAAAGGGTATTTATTCTAGCAGATCTAGTAGGGGAGCGTAAATTAATTTTGGAGAGAAGTTGCGGGGCGTCTATGTAAGATTGTGCTAACTTGACGAGGAGAGATATCAGATATACTCCTTCTCTCTCTAAGTGGCAGTAAATGATACCTTTTGCATCTTGACTCATAATTCTGATTGCCGGTTTTACACTTATACTGCAGGTGTCGCGTAAAGTTACGCTGGACGGATTCCAATCTAGAGATATAGATGGCATACATGGGATTCCAAACCTGCGAGCAGTATTCAAGTGAGCTACGGACTATATATAAGTATAGATAATTTTACATATCAATTAAATTGATTTGCCGATTTTTTCTCCGAGGGAATTTTTTCCGGGCGTTCCTGTGGAGTTCCTGAACGACTGTCTATTTACTCATGTCGGTTTATTTTTATTTTTACGAACTTTTTCCTCAGGCTTTAACAGTATCCGGGGTCCTGGTACCCGCATAGCGGTGGTAGTGGTGGGCGTGGCTAACGTGCCGGTGTTAGTTATTTTTTTTTGAGATCTCTCGAGACTTTTTGATTTTATCCAAACATTGAATCAGAACCTCGTCATTTTTCTGAATACCTTTGCTTACACTTCTTAACATGCGATTTCCACAGTCTACCTGATGTTTCAGCACCTTGAGCAAGTAGTGTTTATTTATTTATTTTATTTGGCTCCTCAACAATGAGTACACCACAACATTTACAAAAAATCATTCCATACCCAAGTTTAAGTGCCTCATCACTTAAAGAGGAGCACCACATGCACTACACAACACGCACACATGAAAAATTTCAACTCAGAACAACAGGTATACAACTACACAGTGACAGTAACAAAGTTCACGACATCCAGGTGACTATATTAGGAAACACACTTTAAGAGTCGTTTCATGGAGGGCACAGATGTAAGAAACAAATCAATGTCTTTATCGTGTTCACCGTATACAGCATACATTCTGGAAAGTGAGCAATGCTGCCTTAAATTGGTTTTGCTTTTTAGCATGGAAAACAGCCGTCTATTATTACTTCTTGGTAAATTTCGTGGCACACGGAAGGATACCTTACTAAGCAACTCAGGACAATTCAATGAGCCTGTTACTAGTTTTTTAAGAAGGATCAGATCAAACATATCTCTACGTTTCTCCAATGAGACAATCCCAAAATATTTCAATCTATCCTGGTACGATTTGAGCTCTTTGCCCATGTTACAGTGATATGTGAGATGCCATAGGAACCTTTTTTGCAATCGTTCGATACGCTTGACGTGCACATTATATTTCGGGGACCAGACAACACTACAATAGTCTAGGTGACTTCTGACTAAAGCGTTGTACATAATTTTTTTTGTGCTGAATTTTTTTAAGTTTTTGCACTCTCTCATAACGAAGCCAAGTATGTTTGATGCTTTCAATGTAACATTGTCAATATGTTCGACAAATTTTAGCTTTTTGTCAAACTGAACGCCCAAGTCTCGCACAAATTCCACTTCTTCCTGCCGTTGACCATCAATGTTATAAACTGTGGGTATAATATAAGTAAATTTGGTGTGCTTACATTTCCCTACATTTAAAAAAATCTATTGTGCTCACACCACTTACTCAGTCTATCTAAATCGCACTGAAACTGAGCCGAATCATCAGTCGTTCTTATCTCTTTTACGGCTTTAAGATCGTCAGCGAATAGATATATTTTAGAATTCAGAAAGCACTTGTGTATATCATTGACGAAGAGAATGAATAAAGGTGGTCCTAAATGAGATCCCTGGGGAATTCCCAAAGTGGCTATGTATGAATCGGAGTTGCAGCCATTCACCACAACCCTAAGCTTTCGTTCCGACAGATATGACATAAACCAACTCAGCAAGGGATCCGACACACCATGTGACTTCAGCTTTTCAACAAGTAAAATGTGATCGACTGTGTCGAATGCCTTGCTGAAGTCAGTGTAGACTGCATCAACCTGAACACGCGCATCTACTGCTTCAATTATACTATCGGCATAAGTCACCAAATTTGTAGCAGTTGATCTACCCTTCATAAATCCATATTGGCTATCCACTATCAACTGCGACATATGTCTGTACAATATAGGACATATAAGTGCTTCAAAAACTTTTGCTAGTACAGAGAGAATAGCTATGGGCCTATAATTTGTCACATCCGACTGATCACCGCTCTTAAAAATGGGCACGATCCTAGTTTCCTTCCATATTCTCGGAAAAATACCCTGAAGTAAAGATTCATTGAATATTATAGTTAACGGCAACAAAAGACTATCCGATAACTTATGTAAAAGTAAGGGAGGAACATTATCAGGGCCAGCGCTCTTGTTCACGTCTATTTTTTTTAACTCTCTGAGGATCTGATCTTGAGATATTGTTATTTGGCTCAATATGTTATTACTCAAACAGCCATTTGAGTTCACTTGCACATCACTTTGGTCAGTACGATACACTTTGGAAAAGTGAGTTGCAAAGTAATTACAAATCTCATTTATATTCTCCGAGCTGCTCATACCATCACTCATAGAATTAGGATAGTTACTGAACCCACCTCTCTTTATCTTTAAATAACTCCAGAAATACTTAGGATTCGATCTAACTTTAGCCTCTACATCAGCAATGTATGAATTATAGCAAGAAGTAGCCATACGGCTGCATCTTTTTCTAAGTAACTCCAAAGCAATAATGTCTAGCGGATTTTTGTACTTTTTTACTCTAAGCCGTAATCGGTTCTTCTCATTCAATCTTTTAATGAGCTCTTTAGAGAACCAGTATGGGTGCTTGCTCACTCTAATTGCAACCTGTGGCACATATTTCCGTATTAACTCATACAATAAATTATAGAACTTGTCTACCATCTGGTCTATAGTCTGGGAAGATTCTAATTCACCCGTCCAATCAACCTGCATTGATGCTGCATTTATTGCCACATAATCTGCTTTTGAATAATTTAATTTTGTTCGAGAAACACATTTATGCGTTTTTGTAACATGGGCAAAGAAAGGCTCACACAGAACAGGGGATGGTGTGCATCGATTTTCGAGAACATCATTGGGCTTACTAACAGTTACATTTTCTAAATTCGTTAAAACTAAATCAAGTATTCTATTATTATGATTGCACAAATAATTATACTGACATAAATTGTTAAGCAATATGAACACGTCCTCTGAGGTATCCTTAACACATTGCCATCAGCTCCGACCCAGTTAATAGATTTAATATTAAAGTCACCAAATATCAAGCAGTCATCAACATGCTCCAATACATTGTTTGTATTTTCAACAAAGTGCTCTAACAATCTTAGCTGTATTGGTGAGGGAAGATATACAGTACAAAGATAAATGTGTTTTGTTTTTCCACCCACTACAAGTGCTAACTTGACCCAGAGATTCTTGCATGAACTTTCAAAAGTGACCAATCTATGTGATACAATTTTTTTTGAAATAGCTATAAGAACGCCACCACCGTCAGATTTGCTATAAAAATATTAATGGCCCGGTCTCGCCTATAAATGGTATACATAATGGCCCATCCATGATCTCTGAGTCAAAGATACCATCCAGTAACCAAGTTTCAGTAAACACAATAATGTCATATGAACAGCAGGCGGCTGCCTGGTAAATGTCACTTAGTTTTGATCTGATACCTCTGACATTCTGGTAATAAATTTCTAACTGATCGAATGTTATAATTTAAACAAATACCTTTAAAAAAAAGCATAAAGTATGTTTGTTGACAGTTGCTCTGTAGCTGACGTCCAAACTTATTGATATTCATAATTAAAATGAAAGTGTGTTTACTTGAGCACGTGTTTTAGTGTAGCGACCGTACGGGTCAGCAATTGCATTTCTCATAGAAAAGGCACAGGCGATGCGGGCCAGCCAGTCGATAGGTGAGCTCCACTCGGAGTAGAGTTGTCGTGACGTGGATTAACTGTATGTAACAATTAAGTGTCATTGTGTAACTACTGTGTAATCAAATAAAACCACAAGTGAATTCTCTGCCAATATATTCATTTGTTCATTCTCCCATCCAAGATAAACCAGGAAGTTACATTGGTGACCCCGACGTAATCAAACAGGAAAAGATATCGCGTTACACATAACTCAGTCGGGCGACTCAACCACGTGGAAATTGCCTTGCATAATAATTTGAAGAATCAAATAATGGCATCAGAAAAGATGAAGGAAGCATTGAATTAAGAGCAGCAGGTTACCAGCATTTCAGTGTCAGCACGAATTCCAGATTTTTGGAGTGATGAACCCAAGTTGTGGTTCATACAAACAGAAGCGGCATTGAACCCACAAAAGGCATCCGACGAGGCCAGGTACCAGGTCGTGGTGTCCAAGCTAGGCAAGGAGGTGTTATCGCAGGATACGGACATATTACTGGACCCACCTGCATCAGGAAAGTATGAGGTGCTAAAAACAAGATTATGCAACATTTACGCGCAGTCTGAAGCCCGGCAAGTGCAGAAACTGATAGGAGAAATGGAACTGGGAGATCAAAAACCATCGCAGCTGCTGCGAAAAATGAAGGACCTGGCACGAGGAAAAGTCACTAATGAAACATTGACAGTTCTATGGAAGAATCACTTGCCCACCACTGTGGGTAGTGTTCTAGCAGCCACAGAGTCAAAAGACACGGAGATCTTGGCTTCGGTAGCGGACAAAATAATGGAAACAATTACGACGAAAGATAAAATTAGCAAAATAGACGCACCTAAAGAAAAGATCGACATATTCGCCGAAATAAGAAGTCTAGGGGAACGCATCAAGGGATTGAAGAGCCGTAACTCAAGACCGAAGTACAACAACTGGGGAAGACAAAATTACAGATCGCGAGACCGCAGCACCAGCAGACGACGAACCCCGCAAGACCCAAATTGGCTTTGCGTATACCACTTTTGCTTCGGACAACGCGCCAACAATTGCGTGGACCAATGCAACTGGAACAAGCAAAGAGGGAACAAGCCGGAAAACTAGAACCACCGCCTAAGTGTAATGGACGTAAATACAGGCATACAATTCTTAATTGACAGTGGCGCAAATGTATCGGTATACCCGCGTAATCTCGTGAGTGTAAATAGTGCATCAAAAGAGTGTGAACCCAATAAGTATAAATTGTTCGCGGCGAACGGCACACCAATAGAAACATATGGACTAATAACAAAAGAACTAAATTTTAGGCTACGTCGCAACTTTAGATGGGTATTTATTGTGGCGGATGTAAAGCAACCAATAATAGGCGCGGATTTCCTGGTAAGGTATAAATTGTTAATAGACCTAAACGGCCGCCGACTGATTGATAGCGAAACCCAAATGAGGGTTGTAGGTTGCATTTCGGACTCCAACCAACCCACGATTAAGACAATAGTAGATGATAACCCATATATAGATTTATTAGCAAAGTATCCGAGTTTAACTAAGCCATTTTCATTTAAAGAGGTACCAAAACATAATGTTTGCCATCACATCGAGACCAGCGGTGCACCGGTGCACTCACGCGCACGCCCGCTGGCCCCAGACAGATATGCTAAAGCTAAGAACGAATTTCAACTCATGCTAGACTTGGGTATTTGCAGGCCTAGCAAAAGCGCATGGGCCAGCCCACTGCACATAGTCCCAAAAAAGGACGGCAACATTAGACCGTGTGGCGATTATAGAATGCTAAACGCCATGACTAAGCCGGATAGATACCCCGTCCCTAGATTACAAGATTTCACGTACGTCATGGAAAGCGAGCTTTGTGTAGCTCCGCTGTATTTACGGAGAAAATACTTAGGTTATAAGTTCTGTTTAAAATCTAAATCTATAGATAATAATATTACCAACAGTTTGTTAGGACAGCTCCACACTCTTCTACAAAAAAGTTTTTGGAGAAATAAAAAAATTCCCCTACTGATTTCCTTATATAATGAAGTGAAAGATGAACATATAGCGTCATCACATCCCTTGCTGATGTTTACTCTGAGGACATGGATGACCAACATTAATATCCAAGAAGTAATTATATGGGACTTAGATGCAGTGAAGTTATCTAAACAAAGCTATAATAGTAATTTATTACAGTTAGAAGTTGTTACAGAGTTGCATTTGAAGTACAATGAATGGCTTAGTATATTTACAGATGGGTCGAAGAGTTTAGATGGTCGTGGAGCAGCCTTTTATGTGCCTAGTGAATCAAATGGTTGTCAAAGTAATTGTTTTAAAAAAGATGTGAATGCATCTATAATGACGTTGGAGCTTATTGCGATCTCTGAAGCACTCACGTTTTGTAACAGTACTCAACATAAAAATATTGTTATTTGCACAGATAGCAAAAGTTCCTTACAACATTTAGCTCGATGCGCCTCTGGCCACAGAGGTGTATCGCTAGCTTATGTTATTCTATCTAAGATAGATGAATTAATGCTTAAAGGAGTTACATTGAGATTGCAATGGGTTCCATCGCATATAGGAATACAGGGCAATGAAAAGGCTGATATGCTGGCAAAATATGCAGCTAAAAATGGAGGAGGAACTAGCATAATTTTGGATTATTCAGAAGTTTTACCTAAATTTAAAATTAAGTGTTATAATGACTGGAAGGAATATTTTGACAAGCGCTCTTTAGACAAAGGAATTTGGTATAAAACTATGCAGGGTCAGCCTTTTCGTGTGCCCTGGTTTGCAAATAGTAATTTAAGCCGAAAATTAGTTGTTACCGCTCATAGACTCAGATCTGGACACATTCCATGTAATAAGCTTGCGTTCATGATGAGGAAAACAAACTCTCCTAATTGTGTGGAGTGTGGAGTTGTTGAAGACTTACACCACTTATTGATGGACTGTGTCCGGTATGAGTCTGAGAGAAATAATTTGTTTAGGGCCTTGAGGTTGAACAGACTTGACGTAGGCACCTTCAATAAAATCTTGGCTCAGCCAAATAGCGATGATGCGAGAAGTCTGTTTAGGTTCATGGCCCAGATATGACTAATTTGTATTTAGGGTACGATGGGACTGACATACGCTTTGCGATTTTAAATGTCCCTAAATAAATGAAGAAAAAAAAATAAAAAAAGATTTCACGTACATATTAGCGGGCAAAAAGGTATTCTCTAGTCTAGATATTAATAGGGCCTACAACTGAATTCCAGTAAATAATGATGTCATAGAAAAAACAGTAGTTATCACCCCATTCCCTTCGGATACCCCTCGGTTTGCGCAACGCAGCCCAAACCTTTCAAAGATTCATGGACCACAGTGTATTACAGGGATTGGACTTTCTATATTAATTCGCGGATGACGTCATCATAGCTTCCGTCGACGCTGCCGCACACAAGCGACACCTAGAGGAAGTCTTTAAACGATTTAATACATTCGGCATCACAATAAATATATCTAAGTGTAGCTTTGGACAAAAAAAAACTAAATTTTCTAGGCTACGAAGTATCCACGGAAGGAAATCGGCCCCTGCAGGACAAGGTCAAAGTGATAAGCGAGTACCCAAGGCCAAAGACAGTAGAAGAACTACGCAGATACCTAGGTATGTTAAACTTTTATAGATCACACATTCCACACGCAGCTCAGGACCAAGCAGAAATGAACAAATACCTCCACAACCCAAAGAAAAAAGACAAGACTAATATCGAATGAAAAAAAAAGAATTCGAAAAAAGTAAGGTCAGTTTACAAAAGGCAGCTTTGTTGACACACCCCCTACCAGATTCCCCACTAGCATTGATGACAGACGCATCTGACAGCAGCGTGGGAGCGGTATTGCAGCAACGAGAAGGTAAAAACTGGAGTCCTCTAAGTTTTTTCTCCAAGCGACTCACTGAAGCCCAAAAAAAGTACAGTACATACGATAGAGAGTTATTAGGCATATACTTGGCGATAATACATTTTAGAAAACTAATAGAGGGCCGCGAAGTAGTGATCTACACAGACCACAAACCCTTAGTGTATTTATTTAGTAAACTAGGTAGCGAAAAGGAAACCCTCAGGCGAACCAGGCAAAGAAGTGAAGACGTTAAACGATTTGTAATTATATTAATACAAATACGTACGTCATGTTTTTTAGGCTTAATTTTCATGGTTTTTAATTATGTTACAATATTTAAAAAAGTTATAAATATTTTACCGAACCAAATTACCTTTTTAAGACTCAAATGATGTACTAATAATATCTACCTATTAAATTGTCGTGTTTCCTTCAATTACTATTAAAATATTTCAGTTCATTCTGCAATTGCTTACACAACATTCTCTCCACGCTTACTCTAGTCAAAGACAGATTAGAACCCTCTCCTTCGAAAACCGTGTCCCTCCGAAGCGTTCTGTTTTTACATTTTAGTAAAACAGCTCCTCGTATGAAATTTTCAAATAAAATATCAGTTTCTCGCGAGACGCCGAGTCGAGCGCACGCTTTATAAACAGCTTTCTATTTCGTATTTTAATTTTGCAACTACCTACTCAGTTTACTTATTCAAATGTTTATTGATAATGGTTGATGATATTAGTAATTGTGAGTTGAGTGGGAGTGATTGTATAGAGGAAGAAATTCTGAAAGAGAGTGAGAAACCACCATTGAGTACTAGTCTGTCAATTGAGAATCGAAAAGCTCCGGAAAAGAAAAAAGAGAAGATAGTGAGGAAATCATAGAAGATGATGATGGATTTATAACGGTTAGAAGTAGAAGAATGAATGTTTTAATTGATAATTGATTTTTGGGTCCTAATTAATTTAAATTGTTTGTGGTTTTATTTTTTATTGTTGACATTTTTAATTATTATGTTTTTTTATTATTATTGTGATTTATATTAATTCAATTGAAACGATGTTTTTCTTTTCAATATTTTATTTAATCGATTTGATCTTTTCTTAATTGTTTACTTAACTGTTTTACGTAGACAGTGAAACTGTACGCCTGTAAGTTTCAAAAGCTCTACGTTACCCTCTCATGTGTATATATGTATTAAGGTGGAACCATACAGTCATGTTTCCGGTCTCGCAATGTTCCGGACGCTGGCGTTTCGGACATTTATTAAAAGCATGCCCAACTAAAATAATACGCTGCCCAAAATGTGGAGAAAATCACAGTAATTGCGATACGACTACTTTCAAGTGCACAAACTCTAAATGTTCACATTTCGCTCTTGAAAAATGATGTCCCGTTTTCATAAAAGATAAAAAATGAGGGTACTAATGTGTGAGAATAACTATACCTATAGAAAAGCGTTATCTACATATACTTATATAACAACTAGCTGCTAAATTTGAACGTCAACATGTGGATGAAAATGCAAACACTGAAAAATATATGAGGAATAATAACAGGAAATCGTATAGAGATGTGTTGTTCACAGAGACACAAACAAATATTCATAAATTAAAAAGGGGGTTAAATGACCACCTTAAAATGTAGGCTTATTACCAAACGAAGTATTATGATGCCATATTAGCGCTAAAACGCTTATTACACTACCCGATTCATCGAGCCCGATTTCCAGGGCATCCTGTCCCTGCGGCAGGGAGCCGATTATTACACTACCCTAGAAATCACTCCCAATCTCAGTATGAATGCGTCACGTCAGTGGCGGCGTAAAGTGGGGGTGGAGGGGGCTGGTCCGCCCCGGGTGCCAACGCTAAGCACCAAACTGCCGTGGCTATTTAAGGTGTTGAATAGCTTTGGAAGTTCGCAAACACAGATATCGACGATAGATATTTTTTACTCATTAATATATCATAAAAAGTAAGAAATCGACCTAATGTCGAATAACGGCATTTTAGCTATACCACGACAGCAAGGTGACAACGACAACTCACTCGTACATCCAAAGAAGGCGCACCAAATCTCCCTCTTTAAAAAAGACATACCGATAAATAACTACCTACTCTTACTATACCTAATTTCTAATTCCCTAAAATAATGAATTCATGTTGCGCTTAGTCTGATCGTATACCGCGAGTAACATTTCGATTTTACCAATTGAAAGAGACAGGGAAGTCAATTTTGATTATGTGATCGACTATTTTAGTCAAATAATCAATCGGAAATGTCTCAATACAAAACCACCCAGGGTGCCAATCTACCCTATGCCGCCACTGCGAGATCGGGACAACCCGATCGCGCGATGCAGGCTCCTAGCTCCCTGTTTCTTATTACACCACGCTGTCCCTGCAAATCGGGACCGATAGATTGGGTAGTGTAATAAGCGCTAAGTTATGTCTCCGGCTTGCAATCCCCTCCCACCGCACCGCAAGGCAAGTACACTGCTAGTCATTTTAAATAAAAATTTGGTGTTCATTAACTATTTTTGGGTAGACAATGATTATGCTTAAATACGATAGCGAGATGTTAAAACTTTGGTTATAAGTTTACAATAAAATGCGGGTTTAATTTTGGCGATCATTTACTATTTCTGACTGTTAAATGTTACTATATCTGGTGGTAAGTTAAACATAAGCTATTAGAAAGAGGTACAGCACATCAGCAAAATTTTGGGGAAGGCATCAACGAAACGTAATAAGAAGAAAAAAGAAGGCAAATCAGAAAGATTATGGGAAAAATTACATGGAAGTATTGCCAATGCAACAGGAAACAAATGAGTTCCGTTCGCCGTGCTGCGATTTGCCGCGGCAAAAGGCAAATCAGAGAGATTATGGGCAAAATTACGTGGAAGTATTGCCAATGCAATTGTAAAAAAATGAAAATAAAGATGAGCCTGCATCGCGAAAAATAGATTTTAAAAGACTAAAGAAGCTTCTGTATCTCACAGTAATTTTGACGTTAAAATTAAATTAGTATTTAATATACCTAATGTTTTAAGAATGTTTTCAGTATATTGTGAACTTAGTTAAGGAGACAGATGTTATTAGCACAATTATTTCCGCATTATGTGACTTGTTTTCATAAAGATAGGTATTAATTTAAAAATAACAGGTACAGTGGAATACACACAGCTTAAAACCGAAATTAAAGGAGGTCAAACGTTTATTGTGGCAAGAAAAGGTACATATAGCATTGATAAGTGAAAATTCAATTTTAATCAGTATAATATTTTGAGGCTCGACAGAGAGGATTCGTATCGCGGGATTGCTATATTTACACACTAGTCGACCCGCGCAACTTCGTCTGCTCTACTCCTTTTGGTCTTAGCGTGATGATATATAATCTATAGCCTTCGTCGATACATGTGCTATCTAACGCTGGAATCGGACCAGTAGTTCCTGAGATTAGCGCGTTCAAGCAAACAAACAAGCTCTTCAGCTTTATATATTACCTACTAGTTGACTCGCGCAACTTCGTTTGCGTCACTATTTTCATTTCTGCTCCGCTCCTATTGGTCTTAGAGTGATAATATATGGTCTATAGCCTTCATCGATAAATGGGCTATCTAACACTGAAAAAAATTTTCAAATCGTACCAGCAGTTCCTGAGATTAGCGCGTTCAAGCAAACAAACAAACAAACTCTTCAGCTTTAGATATTATTATAAGATTAGTATTAGTATAGATTACTCATTAACTGTTCAGGAAGTACACATTGAGTTAAATAATTCAGGCATCGAGTTAATATGCATAAAACTAAATAATTCCAGATGCATCCGATATACAGGGCGTCCCACCGCTATGTATTAAAAATGTTAAAATTCATGGTCTTCCTTTTATTTCTGACTCTCTATTGTTTCGCAAAACAATAACCCTTATGATGAAGCCTTTCGATCGGTATGATAAAGCTACAGGGTATTTTTTTTCTCGTGTAGCGGGTTCGATTCCCAGTACATGTACCATGAGTTTTATCAATCTATACTCGCTAGCGACTGTAGTTAAAAAAATGTGTGAAAACTTAAAAAAAAAAACAAGTTTGTTATCAATTTTTTTAGTTGTTTACTAAAGTTTTACTTGCAACTTGCTTGCTTGTTAGTACAGTAGGTAAATTGTTTTTTTAATTCAAATAATGTCTTCTTTCTGTAAAATGTTCCATCTACAATATTCAAGGTACTTTCCCGCCATGTGGCATAGCCGTGGGACGCCCTGTTTAATACTTACATATTGTCCACACAACCCAATCACATTGTGATGCGATCTTTTCTATGTTCCCTAAAAATTTATCTATTGATTGCGGGAGACTTTAATATTCATCATACAAACTCGTCATACAAAAACGATACTAGAGGTCTACAATTTTTTGAATCGGCGTTAGAATTTGGTTTTACTTCCCTCAATAATGGGCAATCCCCTAGAATTAAATTAGTGAATGGTGTTTCACAAAGCTCATCTCCTGATTTCACATTTGTATCGGTGGACATAGCTTTTTACTTTGATTGGTACTGAATGCGGTTCTATAAACGTTTGTAGGATTTCTATAGGACTTGAAAATAAATGTGCTCTTAGGATATTTACAGTACCATATTTTGCTACTTGGGAACTATTCTCGACTAGCCAATAAGCCAAAGTTGTCTAATATTTAACAATTTATGTACACACATTTAATAAGATAAGAAGAAAGAAACAGAAAAATAAGTACAAAGGTGATGCTTATTTCAAAAGAAATCTCTTCCAGCATACCTGCGAAAGGAGAGTAGAGTAAAAAGAGATGTAGACATAGTGTGTAACAGTAGCTAAAATAAAAACTATACATATTAAATATAACATACAATACATAATTAACATACTAATACATACTATATGATATAAAAGATAAATAATAATACATACATATTTGCAACTATGACGAGAAGGAAAGATAGTGATCTTTCACTCTTCTTTTAAAAACTGCAAGAGTTTGGCAAGCCCTAATGTCAGGCGGTAGTAAATTCCACAACCGTACCGCATGTGCAGTAAAGGAGTAGGAGTAAAAATCGGTAGAGTGGGGAGGGGATTTAAGAAGATTTCTAAGATGCGACCTGCAAGGCGCATCCGAAGGACGGGAATAGGAGAAACGTTCTCGCAGGTAGGAAGGCGTTTTAGGATTGTGAAGTATGTTAAATAACAAACACAATATCCGAGAGTTCCTGCGAAGTCGAATAGGGAGCCACTTGAGAACCTTGCGAAATCCTGAAACATGATCATATTTTTTAAGATTGAACACAAAACGAATACAGATATTTTGCAAACGCTCAAGTTTATTTAAAAGCTCCTCGGTGGCATCCAAATAACAGGCATCAGCGTAGTCAATGATGGGCTGAATGAGAGTTAGAGCCAGGGAAATTTTGGTTTTCAAGGGCAAAAAGCTCTGGAGACACTTCAGCGAATGAAACGTGTAATGGACCTTACGACTGACTTTATGTTAAGTCAATATAATATTGTTTCCTTTGGTTTCAGGCAATATGATGCATTAATTTCCGAATCCTGACAAATTTCCTGAGCATTTCAGAGCTTGGGTTAATCTAGTTGGAAGCAATCTGGAACCGTTAACAGATTATGACATTTATAAGAAGAGAATATGTGATATTCACTTCACTGATGCACACCGTAATCGGTTTAAGCGTTTAAATGCATTGGCAACTCTTTATTTGCCTGGTGACTTCAATATCTAATGACTTAATACAAAATACAATGCAAGATCTGCTTTGTCAAATATTACTATCACTAAAATGAAATTACCAAACAAAAAATAAAAAAATAATCAGTGTCTCTATTCTAAACATGTATAAGTTTTTGTAACTATCTATAAACTCAGAATTTAATTTAACATTAAATTGCTTTTTAGTATCTATATGAATATCTTCATAATTTCATTTCATTTAATTCTTTCAGGTGAAAGTCACTGCATCGCTGCTACAGCTGGGCAATCTGAGGCTCGCCTAACTTTTAGTCACCCTTCCACTAGCACTTCTTTTCCTTCTACTTCCACCCCAGGTATGTTTCATCAAATGTTAATACATGTCTTTAATATTACTGTATTTGGTTTGCATCCACTTGTGGTGCTGCTTTCTGTCAGTGTGGTGTCAAATGCATATTTAGGAATCCAAATCTTTGTAAAAAACAGAACCCTTATAGGATCACTCAGGTGTCTGTCTGTCAGTGTGTAAGTCTGTCTGTCTGTGTGTCACAGCCTATTTTCTCCGATCTACTGAACCGATTCTGTTGAAATTTGGTATACATAATATGGACTTCTGCGACCCAAACACGTTACATAAATATTTTATTCTTTGGAATTGGGGTCAAAATAGAAAATTAAAAAGATTATGATAGAAGAGAATATTTGATGTTCACTTCACTGATGTACACCGTAATCGGTTTAAACTTCTAAACTCTAAATGCATTGGCAATGCTTCAACTTCGTCGGCTCCGTTCCTATTGGTCTCAGCGTGATGATATAGCCTATCGCCTTTCTCAATAAATGGACTATCTAAAACTGAAATAATTTTTCAAATCGGACCTGTAGTTCCTGAGATTAGCGCGTTCAAGCAAGCAAGCAAACAAACAAACTCTTCAGCTTTATATATATATTAGTATATAGATAAATTTTACGTAATAATATTAATGTATTAAGGAGAAATTTACTGGTAATTCTGAGCGTCTTTAGTAGTTTTTATGGATTTGAGTGGGATTTTTGTATGGATATTTCATTCTTATTTCAATTTTATATGGGGCCGCTATGAATATTATGATATATTTTTCATTTCATTAGGTTATTAAAGTACATCAATCTACGAAAACGAAAAAGTGCCGTCGCGCTTTTCATGAGAAACTTACTTCGGAATTTTGCCTTCTTACTAATGGCTAAGAAAAAAATGCGATAAGTGAGGCTGTTATGTTCAAAACTAATAACTATTCTCAACTACCCAATAATCCAAAGTTTTCTCAATATTTCAGTTTCTGAGAATAAGAGAGCCGCAGTTGGTAATTTTAGGCAAAAAACATTAAAATTGTAATAGGCCTCTTAATGCAAAATATAATGCAAGGAGATCTGCATTTGTCAAATTTTATTCACTAAAATGAAATTACCAAACATTAAATAAAAAATAAATGGTGTCTCTATTCTAAACATGAATAAGTTTTTGCAATTATCTATAAACTTAGAGTTTAATTTAAAATGATTTTGTTTTTTAATATCTATATGACTATCTACATAATTTAATTGCAAAACATTAAATTCTTTCAGGTGAAAGTCACTGCATCGCTGCTACAGCTGGGCAATCTGAGGCTCGCCTAACTTTTAGTCACCCTTCCACTAGCACTTCTTTTCCTTCTACTTCCACCCCAGGTATGTTTCATCAAATGTTAATACATGTCTTTGATATTACTGAATTTGGTTTGCATCCACTTGTGGTGCTGCTACTGTCAGTGTGGTGTCAAATGCATTTTTAGGGTTCCGAACGTCCGTAAAAAACGGAACCCATATGGGATCACTCGGGTGTCTGTCTGTCGGTCTGTCTGTCACAGCCTATTTTCTCTGGATCTACTGAACCGATTCTGTTGAAATTTGGTATACATAATAATGGACTATTAATAAATTTTTAGTATGGGGATCACTTTTGGGAGTAAAAATAGAAAATTTAATAAAAAGGATTTTCAACCTGTATCGAGTGACATATCAAATAACAAAGGCAACGGCATATTACATAATTCATATATTGCATTTTGTTTTCAGATAAAAGCCACTGCACTGCTGCTACAAATTGTTTGATAATGGAGCATAATTATAGTGTGATAAGCAGACAAAAACGATTACTCAAAGGTAATTAATATTCAGTATTATAAGTCCGAGGTGAAAACTCCCAGGCACTCCACTGTATGAGATATGACTGTATGAGATATATAATATGTTGCAAATACAGTTAGTTTAAATTAATTAACCATCAGGTGAGATAGTGGTCTAACGCGTGCCTATCAATAGTAAAAAGAAAACTAAATAATGTATTCAAGTAACTTAGAATGATTCATGATGATTAACTGATGAAATATTAAGTATGATGTTTTCGTAATTTTCAGATGCTCGTGAAAGTATTGGGGTGCGGTTCAATTGCACACAAATGAGACTACTTCAAACGAAAATGAAGTATCTACAAAATGAAATTAGTCGTTTGCGCAAAAAAGGACAGTCTTTCAAAGCACGATTGGCTAGTGCAGAAAAATTGCCCAATAATGTTGCATTTCAACAAGTCACAAAAAATATGACACAACCAGCAAAACTGTTTGTTCACATGCAACTACAAACTAAAAAGAAATCCAAGGGGAGACGGTTTTCAATTGAAGAAAAAGTGATGTCCTTGTCTCTCTTCAAAAAGAGTCCCAAGTGCTACAGGCTGTTATGTAAATATTTTGCATTGCCATCAGCCAAAGCTATGAAGCGATTGCTGAGCCAAATTAAATTGGTTCCGGGTATAAATCCCATCATTTTTGAAAAAAATTAAAAAGTGGTTTCAGAAATGGATGTGCCAGATCGACTCTGCAGTCTTATGTTTGATGAAATGTCCATTACGCCACAAATTCTTTTTAACTCACATAAGGATGAACTTGAAGGTTTTGCGTCTAATCAAGAAGCCTCATTTGCTGATCATGCCCTTGTTTTTATGGTGAAGGGTGTAAAAAATAATTTCAAGCAACCAATTGCTTACTACTTCACATCAGGCTTAAAAAAAACGGAACTGGAAGGTTTGATAAAATGTGTAGTCCAGCACGCATTCGAAAATAACCTCATCGTAGTGAACACGGTATGTGACCAAAGTCCTGTCAATGTTGGCGCTATAACGGAATTGGTTAATAAGACTAAAGCCGCCTATCTTCGACAAGGCAAAGAGTGGCGTTATGAAATGTTCCGACTAAGTGGTCACAGCATAATCCCTCTTTATGATACTCCTCATTTAATAAAAGGTCTGAGAAATAATTTGCTGAACAAAGACATGACATAATTATATCACATCAAATCAGAAAAAAACCATTAAATGGGAGTATTATCAAATGGTTTATGCTGCTGACAAATCTTATGGAGAGTTACGTCTCCTTGACAAAATTATTATTACGGAAGAACACGTGAATCCGGATAAGATAAATAAAATGCGTGTGAAATCGGCGACTCAAATATTTAGTCACAGTGTTGCTGTTGTGACAGAACACTTGACGGCAAGGAAGGATCTTCCCGAAGATTGTCGTCAATTAATAGAAATTACATTATTAATTGATAATTTATTTGATTCTCTAAATGTGAGCAGTATGTTCATACCAAATGGTAAAATGTTTAAAGGGCCTGTAAAACGCAATTCGCCTCATCATCAACTGGCAAAAAGCTAAAAAAGTTTTTAGTACAGTTAAATATATTAAAAAAAAAAAAAAACTGGGAACAAATCCGCCTGATCGAGACAACTATACCATATGTGACAAATCTAATTAAAACTATAGAGGGCATGGAATGTCTATGGAAAGTGTTGTTTAGTAATATGGTTTAGATGCAATGTTGACACGGAACTTCAACCAAGACCCTGTAGAAATTTTTTTCGGGAACATCAGGAGTTATGGCGCTAGGAAGAATGCACCAAACACAGTGGCTTTTGAAGGAGCATTTAAAGCCCTATTATTAAATAATTTTAATTCTCCTCATTCAAGGAGGGCAAACTGTGAGGAGGACTCAAATGAGTGCCTCCAGACACTAGATTTTTTATTAAGGTGGATATTCGAAAGAATGAATATTTCAGAAATAATCATTCTTTCGAACTACATGAACTTAGAGGGCTATATTGATGATTAAAATGGTTATAAATCTTTAGATAAATACGCGTTACGGTCGCAGATCGCATTTGGTCCACATACAGCTTCACACTGACCGGCAAATTGCAAAAAACATAAAAATATTTGAATTTCGCGGGCCACCCTGGAGCATCCACCTTAAGGGAGAATGTTGAAACTCCTGATGTTCCTGAGGAAAATGAAACAATCCATTTCAATAGTGAAATCTGCTTTGACCAGTCAAATATGATTGATGCTGGTCAAAGCAATTATGTCTGTGGTTGGGTTTTAAAAAAATGTTAAACAAAACTAGTTAAAAGTGGTCAAACCTGTAAAAACGTATTACTAGAGAACACATTATTTAATAAAAATAATCATTTTATTAAAGCAAAAGAATACCACAACAAAAAATGGCTATGCTATCCCAGTAAAGCTATTGAAAATTAATTTAATGAAATTAAAAATATGGCCACATCGTGCTTAAGAAGAAACGTACCCAAAGAACGTGTGAAACAGACAATTATTTCTTTTGTTGAAATGTTAATTGATTGTCCAAACAAATGTCCAGCCCACAATGATACATTTACAGTTGGTGTCGATCGATCAATCGAATTTTGGTCGGAAAATTAATTTATGATGGTGATGATGAAACCAAAATTGCAGCCCAAAAATATTATAATAAGCACAAAAATTACAAAAATAGAAAATTAAAGCGATGAATGTTTTGTTATAACTTGTGACAATGACAATAAAATATAAAAAATATTTCTCTGTTTAATTTCTTAAAGTAATGAGCTATTTTTCTTTAGTAATTATTATTGTAATTTGGAACAATTGCGTTAATTTTCAAAATAGTTTTCTCAACAACTCTTTTCTGAGAAAAAATGGTAGATAAGGTTTCCTAGTTATTATATTTGTTTTTACCAATTACAATAAATTGCTAGAGCAAAATACTTTCTCTATGAAACTGCCAATACTACTCAAATATAAAAACAAAACAAAGATTGTGATTCTCTGTATGACAATTATCTTGTTTTTTATAAATAGCAGCTGTTTATGTCGTATTGATAACAATGCTATTCGTGAATATATTGCTGATAACTCGTTTACTAAATCACGATAATTGAAACATCAATCATGATAGCCCCCCTGTTTTATGTATGTTTTAGTTCTTGTAATTTTGTAAAGCAAGAGACAAACTATAAACAGAGAGACAAAACGTACGCAACGTATGCAATGGAAACATGTATGCAATGCACCGTACGATAAGTGTGTTTCTATTGCTTAGTTTTTCATATATAATCAAGAGTCCGGATATCATAATCGATCCGATATGATGCAACGCGTTATTATGATATCCGGACGTTACGTTGCGTACGTAGGACCAGTTTTTCTCTCGCTTAAATGTATCATCATTAGATACATTCGCGAATCGCATTTTGATCAACAATCAAGTATGACGTAAAATAAAACTAGTTTGCAAAAAAGCAGCAAAAATAAAGTTCGTTTTTTAAACAGAGATTGAAGTCATTGATGTTTGCTTTTTCAGTTTTGAATTTGGAAAATGCAATTTTCAGATTAGTCTATAAGATCAAAAAACGAATTTCGCGGGCTACATTGAAGGATCACCTATACTACCTTTATATAAGTATACATAAATGCCTACCTACCTATAGCTACATATAGAGCCTTAGTTTCCGTTAAGAAATGCAGATGGTGTTTCGAGTCTGTATGCTTCGAAATGGCGCAAGAGGGCTCTCTTCTCCCATATTATTATTATACTCTTTGATATAAAGCAAAGCTGTGGCTGCCCGTGAACACGAATCTATAAATATATTATCTTGGTAGCCTCGCTGCCAAAACTGGGAGGACTTCCTGTGATAAGAGGGCTTCCTGTGTGTTACTGTATGATAAAGATATTTAAAAAAACCGGTCAAGAGCGAGTCGGACTCACGCACCGAGGATTCCGTACACATTAGTAGTTACTGATTAATTATACATACAGAGTTGATACGACAGAGGGGCATTAAATTAAACTACGTATACTATACGTGTTCAGTATTAATTCGATACGGTACAAAAACAAAAAGCGCCATAAATATGAAAAAATATTTTTTTCAAACAAACTAAATAGCTTGCAAATCCGAATAAAACGCAACCACTCTTTGTAAAAAAATGACACTGACCTTAGATACCGCTAGGTAACAAAGCGGCAACGTCGCGCGCGCCTTGGAGCGCGGTGTGCGGTATCTCGTGTGCTCGGCGGGGGCCGGGGCGGGGGGGCGGCCGGCGACTTAGGCCTCCGCTCGCACTGGCTTTTATGTTAGGTAACGTTTCGAAGTACGCGCACAAAAACAAACACACTAAATTTTTAAATTTTCGATGTGTCCTCCATTCACATTGATGCACAAATTATACCGACGGAGAATATTGTTATTTATTTTTCTAATTAGATCACTGTCCGTCGCTAAGCACTTTAATTTGTGATAAATGCTAAAATAATCCTATTTTTTAACTCATCAATTGTATTTACCTCTGAGGCATACACTTCACCCTTAATGTAACCCCACAAAAATAAATCCATGGGAGTGAGGTCCGGAGATATTAATACTAAATAATAATAATCCCAAGTTACGTGTCCTATCACCATAAAAAACAGTCAATCACAAAAAAAATACTAATACTAAATAATAATAATTCCAAGTTACGTGTCCTCTCACAATAACAAAATAAAATTACAATATTGTTTGCGCGCGAATTCCACAAACCGTACGTTCCGAAAAACAAGCGTCCTATGCAAGCGTCGGCGCACTGAGGGACTTACCGATCGCAAAAAACAAGGATGCAACAAACTGACCTATCTCTATTTCTTTCGCTCCGCTTTATGTTAGTCGCTTTCGTAGTGAAAGTGCAAGAGTGTGTGTATTGATTGCTTCCTTGTTTGCATTGCCAATTTTTAGTGAATGTCCTTCGACATGCGTCAGAGCGGCAACAACGCATCGTAGATTTATCGTTGTAAGGTGCATGACCTATGCTTAGACGATAATCAGCTGTTAGAAAAGATACATCGTGTTCAAACCGTGCAAAAACTTTAAAAATCATTTGTGACTAAACTACTGCTCCTAATTAATTTATTTTTGGTACAGAGCTTGAAAATGGTACCTAGTATAGGCAGTTTAAAGGAAAGCCCTCTGTCGTATCAACGTTGTATACTAGCTTTTGCCCGCGACTTCGTACGCGCATATTCCGTTTTTTCCCGTTCCTGTTAAAACTTCGGGAAACTTTTTCTTAAAGGCAAACTTCAGCTTTTTATGACGTATTTTTAACCGACTTCTTCAAAAAGGAGGAGGTTCTTTGTTCGGCTTTATGTATTTTTTTTTATGTATGTTCAGCGATTTCTCCGTGAATTCTGGTCCGAGTTAAAAAAATATTTTATATTCGAAAGCCTATACTCCTGAGGTGGTCCCATTGTCACTATGTCAGAATCTGACGAATGGGATCCCATGAAAATCGAGGGAAACCCTCAAATTTTATAGGCACATACAATGCTCTTCATGAAATTTCTAACGCAATTCAGATATTTGTGCCTAGTAATCATCATCTCATGTTGCTGAGCTGATGATGGAAGGTATAAGTCAGGATCTAATGATGGTATCCTATGAAAAATGTTTGTTCAGCGATATTTTCGCCAATTGTTAACCGATTTGGATGATTCTGTTTTTGTTTGGAAGAGTATTTTCTCGGACGAGTCCCATTTAAATTTAGTGAAGATCTGATGAAGAACTTCGGAGGTAGACAACGGAACTCTTCAATAAATGATAGCAAATTGATCGGGATTTCTGAAATCGTATGTCTATTGATTGTTTAGGTACACCATGAGCCATAACATCACGCCGCCGGCGTGATGTCCATGACATAACATCACGCCGGCACGTTCGTGTTTGTGGTTTCACTTTTTAGTGGTTAGCTGCGTAAAATAAAAAAAAATTTTTACCAAAAAAATAAAACCGACTTCCAAAAACAAAACACTACAAAGTAAAAAATAACTTTAATTTCGGAAGTCAGTGTTTTTGGTTATTTTGTTTTTGAACATCGACTTCCGAAATTGAAGTTATTTTTTTTTTATATATTAGGATTGCAATTTTCCTGGTTTCGTAGAAGCGATGTAAGCGCCATTTACACGGTGCGAGTTTTTTACCTCGAACATACGATTCTCGAAAATAAGAAAAAAATGTGATCGATATCGTACAGTCTGTTGTCAACATTATCTGATCCACCCTAAAAACAAACAAATTTGGACCCTCTGCTTGTTACATTAAGGTTCATTCAATTTATATGAAATTAACAGACAAGTGCTCGAGGACTCGGTGAACATATACAATAATAATACAGACACGCAAATTTGATCTTTAACACGTAACGTTAAGGTAAACCCACCCAACATTTTCGGAGCCACCGACATTATGTATCATTCTGTTAAGCTATTTTAATCATTATCTCGTCGACTTTAAAGATGAAAAACTTTTAAGTAACTCGATATAATTACAACCCAATCTTTAATTTCGCGTATTCTCGACAAGTTCTTGTGGCTTAGCGGTTTGATGCTGGATTGGCGACGAACAACATGTGGGTTCGAAAACACATTCCACATAGTATTAGTTCCTTTTTTAATTAGTTGTAATGACAATCAATTAAAAAAGGAACTACAATATTGCTTGCATTATTAGAGAACGACCAATATGATTATCGCCTAATAACTTATCTTGTAAACAGGTGGGTAAATTAAAAAAAACTTTAAGTTTAGAGAATTTAAATTTACAAAGAATGGTTGGTTGCATACATTTGCTTTGTGAGGTAGATAATAAATTCATATAAGTGACAAAAGTTACACTACGATTAATAGCAGTGACTGCGCACACACATTTGTAAATCGTTCCACATAACTCGTTAGCAATTTGGTGTAAAAAAGCATCATGTCGCAACTTGATGACTATAGCAAACATAAAATCCTATTTTTACGTGAGCAGAATGTTGGAATTACAGAGATTGGTCGTCAACTTAATATAGCAGTAAGTGTTTTTTTTATACCTATTTTATTTTATTGATTGTGATTAACGTGTAGTTTACTCCTTACAAGTTACATTTGTTTTAGAGAAATACGGTCAGGCTATGGCTAAGACGTTATGGAGACAATGGAAATATTCAGCGGATTCGTCCAGGAGTAAAAGCCATCAAGTATAGTCCCGAATTCGAACGCCACCGGGCTATTGTTTCAAGCCATGTTGATAATCCATTTTTGCCCATTCGTGTAACCGCAATAAACCATATAAGCACACCAGATAAGGAATTATAAACCGGCACTGAAAATTGCATTAGCACCTGCTCATCGCGAAGAAAGGGTCCGTTTTGGCCAGGAATATTTAAATTTTAATTGGAAAGAAAATGTTGTGATCTTCACTGATGAAAAATCATTTAAATCGGACAAAGATGGACGTAAAATCTTATGGCGAAGGAAAGGAGAACGCTACAATGAGAAGTGCTTGCTACCTTGTAGAACCAGCGGTAGAATAACCCTGGGCTACTGGGGCTGGATGTCGTCTATGGGACCTGGTGAATTAGTGGAAGTTGGTGGTAGGTTTAATAGTAGTTTGTATTTGGAGGTTCTGCGTGACGTCATGCTGCCGACTGTGCGAATTGCCTATCCAACATCACATATTTATTTCATGCACGATAACTGCTCCATCCACCGTGCAGGCATTGTGCAGGATTGGTTAGCTGCTCAAGAAGGTGTGACAGTTATTAATTGGCCATCTAAAAGTCCTGATTTGAACCCTATAGAAAATCTATGGGGTCAAATGGTTTTAAATTGGGACACAACGGAAGTGCGAAATAAACACAACTTGGCTGAGATCGTGACATCGACTTGGGAGCACATGAGAGGCAAAGATTTGTGTTGGAATATGGTGTGCGGTATGCGTAGCCGCTTACAGCAAGTTATAGTAGGGGACGGTGCGCCAATCCGCTACTAATTAATCTAGTGTCTAGGCATTTTTAAACACACCATGTAAGTAAATGCTCAATGGATTGACTGTTAAACCATTAAAATGTTGCTGATTATGTGGTGATATTATTGTTATAAATAGATTTTTCAATTTAAATAACATGTTTATTCACTACAAATAGGCAGCTATAAATCTGTAAAGCATTTCACAGAAGAATTCATTTTCTCGATAGCAAACATTTAAGCATAAGCACACCTTTTTTAATGTTTATAAATGGTTAGATTTGATTATGGCATACTAATATAAAATGTATATTAATTTGGAAATATATGAGCATTTACTTACTTTATCTTAACTAAGTGTTTTAATGAAATAATAAACATTTCAAACTTGCAATTGTTTAGTTTTATTTCTATACAAACTGCCCTTTTAAAAAGACAAGACCCTACGTCGTTTATTAAAGAAATGTTAAATAAATGTTATGAAAAAATTAAAAAAAAAAAACAGCTGAGCAAAAAGCTATATTTAGGTTAAACTTAGTTCGAACGTAGATAACGATGAACATCGTACAACCTTAGTGACCGCAAGACCAACTCAACTCTTATAAGGCGCATTAAAATTTGATCTTAGTTGTAATTTCTAGACGCAATATTCTAAACAATTTAAACCATATACTTAGTATACTTTCATAAAGTTTATTCTTGCACAGTACAAGCAGTCAACCTTCTCCTCGTGCAAATAGATTATTTTGTATTTTGAATAATCACTCCATTGAGACATCATAATAAAAAAACAACCTATAAAATAGAAAATAAAAAATTGTAAAGAGACGTTGTTTTTGCAATTTAGTAAGGCAAGGTAAAATATGTTTGCGCGTAGTCACTGCATACCCTTAGTAGCATTTGAATACCAGTTTTATAATGAATACAAATATTTATTTTTCAACTACCCACTTATTACAAGTTATGCGAAAATATTACCATTTTAGAAAGTTTATATTTGAAGGTTATCCGTCTATAGTTCTATACAATAATACAAGAAATAGTTTTGGAATAAATTTTTAATTGAAAGCAAAACAACATCTTCGTCGCAGGATTTGATCTCGCAACTTGTTTTTCTCAGTCATATACACAGACCACGAGACCAGAATTACTTGAACGCAATTATTAAAACAAGCTATTGCACTAATTATATTATAACAAGTAGTTATAACTTAAAACCTAATGCTAACGTTTTAAAGTTCAAATTTGCGTGTCTGTATTATTATTGTATTGGTTCATCAAGACCTCGAGCACTTGTCTGATAAGCTCGTATAATTTGAATAAACCTTAATGTTACTGTCAGAGGGTCCAAATTCGTTTGTTTTTAGGGTGGGTCAGATAATGTTGACAACAGACTACTTTAAATAAAAGCTATTATTTTCATGATTTAATTTCTTTTCCCTATACCTATAGTATAAGACGATGTTACTTGCGAAATTTCATAATTCTAAGTAAACGGGAAATACTCTATAAATTTTGATTCCCTTGATAGTGTCGAAATATTCGTTTTTTTGCGGCATAAACGGCTGTATCTTTTTTGTATGTCAACTTATTACTATAAGTTGAAGGGACCGTAGACCTGAGTATATGGTTTAAATTCCTCGATAAATCTTCGCGTTCCCGAGATAAAGGGTCTTGACAGACAGAGATATGGAACCCTAAAAATGTGTAATATGTATTTTCAGCACATTCATATTGTTAGGTATCGATGGTTTCCTTGTGTAATGTTACTGTAAAAGTTCAAACTACGGTAAATCTAAAATTACTAGTAAACTTTCCATAGGTATTTTTAGGGTTCCGAACCTCTATATGGAAAACGAAACCCTTATAGTATCACTCGGTTGTCTGTCTGTCTGTCCGTCTGTCACAGCGAATTTTCTCCGGATCTACCTGACCGATTCAGTTGAAATTTGGTAGGTATACATAAACTTAAGTGACCCAAACACGGTTGTGTAACGAAAATAAATAAGGGGTCACTTTTTGGGCAGAAATTGAAAAAAAAAAGTTTTTTTCAGCTCTATCGTGTGACATATCAAAGGGTTCATCTTAAGGGTACCAATTTTTTTTTATAATTCCATTTCGAAGATATCAAAAAAAAGATGAAATTTGACCATTCCCCCCTTATCTTCGAAACTACTTAGACTTTAATTTTCAAAAAAGAAATACAGATTATTGGTCTTTAAATAAAGATTACAGAAAAACATATAAGAAGTCTATAATTTTAAGTAATTTCCGAAAAAAGAGTGTGTTTTTTTATTTTCATGTATGTTCACCAATTTCTCCACCAATTGTGGACCGATCTTCAAAACCAAACTTCTTTTTTTAATTCGAAAGCCTGTAGGTACTCCTGAAGTGGTCTCAATGTTACCAAGTTAGCATTTGATGATGGGATCTCTGGTAAATCAAGGGTAACCCTCTTTCTCGACTTAGTTCAGGTATTCATGTGACCAGACCCCTCCCCCCTTAGTTTATAGCTGCGACCGCGCCTGGCGGCCACGTCGATCGGTCCTGTGCTTTGAACAATCCCCAATCACAAATGAGCACAAACGGTAGGTAGGTACTTAGGAATTATTTGATTATTTCTCTATCTGATATTTCATTTTGTATTGATCATCATCTGCCTGCCTTTTTCCAAATGTATTGGGATCGGCTTTCAGTCAAACCGGGCACAGCCGTAGGTATACCGTATGTGATGTGAAGTGACGGCCAATCTGACCTGCACAATGCAGTAACTGGGTGACATGGCAGCCGCGCCGCGACTAAGGGCTTAACGTGCCTTCCGAGGCACAGAGGAAACTCGGTACAACATAAACGACCCATCCGCGGAGCAACCTTGGCAAGCGTAGCAAGCGTGCGGCTGTTACTGTTTAACAACAGGTTCCTTCATTTTCGTTTAGTTGAATGCTATTTATAATCAGTGAAATACTAACATGATTTGAAGATATTTTCATGCTCAGGAGGTTTACAGACAAATTCAAGATGGACGATAGTTCGGGCTTTAACGGTAACACAGATAAAACCACTCGGATGTGGGCACATAACAAGGTCGCTCTCTAATAAGAGGATAACTTTTGTTAAAATTTTAAATGGATAGATATTATTAGGTACAAGTACTACTGTACAGACGCCAGCACGTCAAGGTTACAACAATCTGTCACATCTCTTCAATAGATTTTGAACTTTATCGCTAAAGCATTAGGTTCAAAGTTGATCGGGAAAATTTGACAGTTTCGTTTCATACATATCCCGTTTTTTCCCGTGTTCCCGTATAAACTACACTATAGCCTTCCTCATCATGGTGGCAATCATATACAAAGAAGAAAGAAAAATCAATCAGGGCATTTAATTCCTACTTTTGTTAAGGTAATGTTGCTTAACGAACATGCGAGATAAATTTATTTGCTAATGAGTGGCATTTACTACCTGAGAAATAAATACCTCGTCTTATTTAACTGTTCAACAGTCAGAAGATGTAATACAACTTCTGAAAAGAGATCCAGTAACTTTTGATTGTAATAATGTGGATCAAATGCCGCATCATATTTGTGACTATTGGACAGGACTTACAGTGACAGAGTTCTTTTCACTATATATTGAAATTCCTTTGGAAAATACCCTTAGCCCTTATTTTTTAGTCACATAAGCTGTAAACAATATTTTTCATATATTTTGTTTGATAGGGAGCCATCCAGCCCCAATCCCTTGGATGCCATTTAAGGCTATTGTTGTAGCTGCCTAGTTGGAAATCGAACAGTTGGGTGTTGTTGCCATGTCATGCCGTTGTTATGGTATTTCGTGAAATTCGTGCACACACCTGCCCAAACTTGCACGCAAACTGTGGATGTAAACAGTTGGAAAATACCACTTTTATCAAATATCTTGGAGTCACTCTTGATAGCAACCTGAAATGGGAGGAACATATTGCTTCAACTGTGGCTCGTGTGAGAAAACTCATATATTAAAAAGCTCAGAGGTGCGGCCGATTTCAGCTGTTTGTTAAACGTCTACTTTGCGCTCGCTCAGTCTGTTCTGGGGTACTGTGTAACGGTCTGGGGTGGTGCCGGTAAAACAGTGATGCTACGGGTCGAACGAGCGCAGAGAGCTGTCCTGAAGGTGCTGGCAAGGAAGCCGATCCGATATCCTACATCCTCTCTATATACCCTCTGCCAAGTCCTCACCGTCAGATAGCTATTTATCCTAAAAACTATCCTTCGCAAACACAGCCGACTTAAGTTTGATACCAAATTCTGTTGCACACGCCGCTCGAATAGGGTTTGTAGTACCGTAGCTGCAAGTCGTCACTTCGAACACTTAAGTTCTAAAATTTATACCAAATTAAACAAAAGCCTACACACATCTACCCATTAATCAAGAGTAAATGCAAAATAAAACTTGACACCTGGGTAAAATCAAAAAATTATGATGAAACAGAGAAACTCGTGGAAGTGTAAATACATACACCACAACATAACCACACACAACAGACATGCCACAAACACCACAACATACATGCATAACTCATTACACTCATTACTCATACACACCCATTCGCCCTACAGAAACACTCACCACTCTTACTCAACGTCAAAATACATCCCAATCATAGATCCTATACTGCATATTTTTATCTTGCTTGTTTTTAACTTTTACCTGTTTAACACTGTTTGTATTGTATGGAACATCATTCCATTCTGTATTTGGAGAAGGGCGTTGTTAGCTGCGCTACAGTTTATACTTTTGCATCTATCATCGTTTTACCTGTTGTACTTAGTCATGTGTTATTGTTCCAAAATAAATTTTTATTATTTATTTATTTTGGCTGGGCCAGGCACCAAGCAAATATAACGGCACCAGCCTCATTCCTTGATAATTTTTATTGATCTTTGAAGATGAATAGGGTTGAAAGTGGATAAAAACATTGAATGTGTCTCGTCTGAGTGATTGCAATGATATTTTTCTTAAAATGTCAGTAGAGGAAGTAGGTAGAAGTAGATATATTTAATAAGCAAATATATATCCTTTGTACCTACTTAATTATATAGATACTTAAACACAAATTCAATTGCTATTTTAGTGTTTTATTGCCTATCCAATTGAATTTTTTTTTTGCAAAGTCTCTACGAGCAAGTTATAATGTCCAGATTTATCAGTAGACGACGAACTTTTCTTTGCTATCGCGGCCTTTCTATGACGAGAGGCTGATTTGATGAGAGACTAATCTATACTTCTATACTAATATATAAAGTTGAAGAGTTTGTTTGTTTGAACGCGTTAATCTCAGGAACTAGTGGTTCCAATAGAGCCAAGACCAATAGGAGCGGAGCAGTATTGATAATTTGTGACGCAGACGAAGTTGCGCGGCTCAACTGGTACCAATATATACAGCAATGTAATTAGTGATTACCAATAAGTTTTAGTTGGTATTTTGATTTTTGGCTCTTCACTCGTAATTCTGTGAAAATGTATGGAACACTGACATTAAGAGTATTCCATAAATTTTCATAGAATTAGACGTTCACTGATATTGTTGTGAATGAATGTCGTATCGGGTTAGTGAAGAAACTGTCTTTGTATCCATTGTTAACAGTATTTCTTGCATTGTTTCGTCTACAAAACTCGGATGCATCCTATTTATCGCGTCTCTCGCTTCTTCTCTAATCATAAAACTTAAAGTATTGCAAGGCTGTAAGCTTTAATATGACGTACTGTATGTACATGAATCTTTTTTTTTTAGGGCACGGCTCTATACGAATACTTTCAGGCTTTCTTGACGTGAAAGAGTAACAGATCACCATCCATCCTCACAAACTTTCGTATTTATAATATTAGTAGTAGTAGTAGGATAAATTTGAATTAACCTTTTAACCGCCTACGTCGTATTAATCCGACAAATATTTTCGTGTCCATTTCGCCAGGGTCGTATAAATACGACAGCTCGTTAAACCAATGTTAGGTATTTCACATCCGTCTTTGTTGTTGGTGCTTATTTTAAGAGATTTTTTTTGCCGGGCGCTGGGGGCGCGACAACTGATGTGAAGTCGGGCGGTTAAAAGATTAAGTTAAAACTTTACTCGATCTACTTACAACATTGCTACACTGTTAGTCGGTAAACCACGTGCACAATATTAAACGATAGACGCAGCAAGCAAATACTGCGTTATAGACTTATAGCTAAACTAGTCTACACACACTATTATTATAATTTTTATCTGTCTATACTTCTATAGGTACTAATATATAAAGCTGAAGAGTTTGTTTGTTTGCTTGCTTGCTTAAATGCGCTAATCTCAGGAACTACTGATCCTATTTGAAAATTCTTTCAGTGTTAGATAGCCCATTTATCGAGGAAG
Source organism: Lacanobia oleracea (assembly GCA_950371165.1). Taxonomy (NCBI): domain Eukaryota; kingdom Metazoa; phylum Arthropoda; class Insecta; order Lepidoptera; family Noctuidae; genus Lacanobia; species Lacanobia oleracea. The sequence continues at coordinate 17,115,057 of OX493411.1, read as the reverse complement.
GCAATAGGCTATATATCATCACGCTAATACCAAAAGGGGCCGAGAAGTAATGAAAATTATGTCGCGGACGAAGTTTCGCGGGTCAACTAGTACTTAATATATAAAGCTGAAGAGTTTGTTTGTTTGTTTGCTTGAACGCGCTAATCTCAGGAACTACTGATCCGATTTGAAAAATTCTTCAGTGTTAGATGGTCCATTTATCGAGGAAGGCTATAGGCTATATATCATCACGCTAAGACCAATACGAGCGGAGCAGTAACGAAACTTGTGACGCAAACGAAGTTGCGCGGGACAACTAGTAAGGTATACTTTTTATTGCACAAATATCTAGCGAAATACGCCAAGTGGAGTCCTAGCACAAAGATTTTCATATCTTACGTAAACTATTTCATAAAGGGAAAGTTTTGATGGTTGGGTTTTTTGGGATTATAGGTAATCTGGAATATCACATAGACTTTTGTGTTGGTGGGATGTTCTCTCAGGATAATTTCCGAAGTAAAGCCGAACGCGTGAGGGAGAGGGAAACCTCGCGCCCCAGCCGACGCAACAGAAGTAGACGCCCCGGGCGTCGGGAGTCGCCGGACGATTCTCGGCCACCGTAGGCGCGGGTCTGCGGACGGCAAGCATTGGGTGGCTCGCCGTCTGATCAGAACCAGGCCCGGGTCGACGGCACGCTTCGTCCACGCGCGTCTCAAAGAGCTGTCAGCATTACAGACGGGGCCTGCTAGAGCCAGTGCCTGCTGGGGCTGCGGACTTCGTTCGAAAGAGGCACCGTACCCTGGAACGCAAAGGGCACTAGGAGGAACACGGATGGGTTTTAGTCAGTAAAAGTCAGATACTCCCTCCTGCTTTACCCAAAGCGGAAGGAGTCATTTGATGATTACCTATCCTAAAAAAAAAGGATAATTTCCGACATACACCGGCGAAGCCACCGGCAGAAGCTAGTATATAAGCTAGTATAGTATTATATCGTAATGTCTGGAGTGAGATTACTTAAAATACCTAACATGAAGACGGATAGTACGAAGTTGCACAAGCTGCTGTACCCGCGCGTTCTACAGAAACAACTACGTGATCGTGTCTGTGCTCGGAGTGTTTTAGGGATGAGATATACTTGCAATTATCAATACCAGGGCTTGCAAGTACGAGTCTGTAAAATACTTGGGTCAAAAACCAGGTATTACAATACTAGAAAGTATTTTAAGCCTAACGCGTATTTCAGTCTCTTAGTTTGGTTCGTACCATGCGACAATTTTATACGGCTTTTGTAGATGAAAATGAAATCTTTTATTCCTACTTGAATCACAGGCGTAGGACTGTCTGCTAAGAGAACTATATTGTTTTTACAGTATTTTGTCATGAACTTGTTTAATTATTTACATTCCTAACTAATAAATAAAGTTACGTACATGTTAAGTGCACCCCTATTATGGAAAGCGCTGACACAAAGGCACGAGGCAAGCCGCGTGCGCATCGTCAACCCAGTTGCTACGAGGTTAAACTGCTGACACAGGACACGAGGCCCGAAGGCACCGTCTACGTGACCGAGCCCGCGCACTTTGCATCCACCATCGATCGAGTCACATTCATTTTACAATAATTGTAATGTTTATTAAAATAAATTAGTTTCCGGAGATCCAGATATCGATACCGTTCAACGAAGACCAGAATGTTCATGCAAGTCCGCTGAATTTTCTTAGTGGTTGCTTGCTTTCCTTTTGTGTGTAAGTTCCATATCTCTTATCCAACATTTTTTACCCACGTAGATCGAGTACACCTAGGTTAATTAGTAGTAGGGATAGAAGTGTAGATTGTAGACGTAATATTAATCCCGAGATGGCCGATTTAGATTGTATCTATACTCAAAACCCTCCGCTTAGTTCCCGATTTTATCAAATTCATCAAATTTTAAACCAGTTAGCACTTCAGTTCATTCAAGAGGGGCAACCGGATTTAAATAAGATAGCGCTTTTAAACGGTATTATTGAACAAAGTTACAGGGCCCGCCGCCCGTCTGATTAATGCTAACGGTATACCGAATGATTGGGTAGGCATACGTAGTGCTCTTAGTACCAACTTTGCCGACCAGCGAGATGAGACCGCTCTTTATAACGATTTGGCTTTACTTACTCAAGGTTCCGGCACGCCTCAGGAGTTTTAAAAGCGCTGCCAGAGTCTTTTCAGCACCGTCATGACATACGTTTCATTGCACGATACTTTGGAGTCGACTATAGAGGCCAAACGCGATTTATATCGTAAACTACCTTTGCAGGCCTATCTCCGCGGTTTGATAGATCAGTTAGGCGCGCGTATTAGATGTATGAGACCAGAAACTATTTAGAAAGTTTACTTACTTGCAAGAAGATTTACTTGCAGAGTAGAATTGATAACTTACCGGATAAAAAATCCTCAGCTCGAATGCCACCTAATCATCAAAACGAAACCAATCATAAAATGCCGGTCCATTTAAATAATAGATATGCCTGTTCCGATGAAGCCCAATTTTTTTTTATATGCCCGGTCCATTTAGACCACAGGGACCGCAATTTATATTACAATCTTTGTCATATCAAAACCAATTCGGAATGCCGTTTAATCCATATAACATGCAACCACGTGGCCCGACTCGTACGCAACAAGTATTTAGAGCACCACCGCCTAATAACAATCAGGTGGCTCTGGATTCAGAACGCCCCCAAGAAACCCTTAGCCGCCGAAAATGGCCCCAAACCAATGACCGGCGTTAGCCACTTTGTACCTAGGCCCATGCCTGCCACTAGCAGCTGGAATTGGGCACTACAGGGCTATCCACCACCTTCCAATTATCTTAAAACCCGCATTGTAACGTGAACGAGTGTTCGAATTATGGGAAGGACTTTTATTACCCCGACCTATCTGACTACTTTTACATTGACCGCTATAACCCTGATTACTTCACCTCAACGACTGTACATACGACTACGTTACACCACAACAGATCGACGCGCCGGGACTAATAACAAGGACAAGCCTACGGCGGTACTACTGACCAACAGCAACCCCCAACCAGTCAGGATTTTCAGAAAGCTCCGAAGTCAAACAACTAAGATAGGGCAGACAGGATAGAATTAAATTTGCAAACCCAAAGACAACTACCGTACGTTCGTATCCATAATCCTCCACTTAATTTTGTAATAATAGATACCGGTGCAAACCAATCATTTATCAGTCCAGAAGCAGTCCAGAATTATTTCCTGCATATACTAAGTATATATAACTACGATCCTTTCGAGGTTACTAACGTTCATGCCACAAGCAGGAATGACTACTCTATTAACTTACCCTACTTTCCCGAGTTCGGTGACACAGAATCAATTAAACTTTTCGTATACAGATTTCATGATCGTTTTGATGGTTTGATAGGAATAGACACTCGTAATAAAACCCGCGAGGACGAGGTCGACTATGAGATCAACAAATATTCATTAGTAATCCCTCTGCTATTAGATCTAAACTCGCACCCAGATACAAAAGACACCGTCCTAGCTAACTTACCTATCCACATTTACACCTCCAAGAAAAAGGGACCTATAGCTAAGTCTGGACTAAAGCGTGTCCCTAAAACTGCGATATTGTTGCAGGATACTCCTGATGCTGTCACTTAGCCTAACATGGGCTCAAGAGATTACTCTAGAGCGACTTGAGAATGGACCTGGACTATTGCCTTTCAAACTAGGCCCCATGAAACACATCACTCATTATTTATCATACATTCCTTCAGAACATAGAACTAACAGACATAAGTAGATAACAACATTAATGAAATACGAATTCAACTTACTAAAGCCACAGACAGACTAGACAATTATACTCGTACCTTATATGAACTTTAGATGAAATTAAACTTGAACATAAAATTAAACAAAGCCTCTTCTCATTTACAAAGTCTAAAGCCGAACCGATTCAAAAGGGGTTTAATGGATAGTCTCGGATCTGTCATTAAGAGCATGACGGGAAACTTGGATTACACAGACGCTATATATGCTAACGCCCTTAAAGCTCTCAATGATAATCAGCAACAGATAGCCATTGAGCAAAATCATCATAAAAGTCTGAGCAAAAGTTTGATGAAGGAACATACATAAATTATTACGAAACTAGTAGAGAATCAAGTACAATTAAATGTCAGTCTGCATATTTTGCTTAACGCCGATAAGTATAAACAACTTAGCCTTATAAAGTTTGCAAAGTTTTCGCTAATACTGCAAATAACTAGCAATAACGTAGATAGTTTATTTAGCAGGTTAGAAAACGCAATTGCACTTTCCGGTAAATTGCATAGGTACTCATCATTCCATGTTAGGTACAGAAATACTTAGCAATATGATACGCAAACTAAGCGCGCTTTATAATAAATACCAACTACTAGAACTAGAAATTAGAGAATATTATGACATCATTAAACCATTAGCTTATTATTGCGGGAATCAAATGGTATTTGCATTTAAATTTCCCATAACTTCTCCACTAAAATTCCTGTTGTATAAGTTAGTCATTGTACCAAATAAAAATAAGCAAGCTATCATCCCATCCTACCCATTCCTAGCAATCACTGGAAATATTCACGAGTACATAGAGGCAGAATGCCCGAAGCTTCAGAGTATCTCTGCGAGGAAAAACTCATCCACCAAATGAGAACCCATCCAGACTGCATTTTTGCGAAATTATTGGAGGTCAAACACCGCACAAATCATGCAACACCATTACCATTAGCTTGACGAAGCCTGCAATGGAAAAGTTAGACGACCGTCGATACGCCGTCGTGTTCCCGAAACCAACACAGGTCCAGCTAATCTGGACAAGTCGAAGAATCCATAACCATAACCGATAGCTTCCTAGCCACCATTCCACAAAACTGCAAGCTACGAACAGACGAATTCACCATCGTCAACATTATCGACTACATTAGAGGACAACCCATGAAGATAAGCAACTTACCAGATGACATCGAAGAATCAACCATGCCACCCAAAGAAGCTGCACGATATTCAAGATAGAATAGATTCACAGAAGCAAATCCACATTGAACCAACCTCAACCATTTACCATACGACAATCCCATTTTATGGTACACTACTTGCTTCCATATTCATACTGAGAGCAATACTATCTACATTCGCCGAAAGAAACAGATGACAACTCCAGATGAAGCCACCCACGCCAAGCCTGAAACATCTGAAATCCGCCAGAACCAACCAGCACACCAAGACCAACCCAAACTCCCGACGATATTTCATCTAAGAATGTGAAATAGTCGTCGATCTGAAGGGGGAGGTGTTAAGTGCACCCCTATTATGGAAAGCGCTGACACAAAGGCAAGCCGCGTGCGCATCGTCAACCCAGTTGCTACGAGGTAAAATATATTAAAATTGTATTTTATATTAAAATAAATTAGTTTAAAATTAATTTGTTTTTTTTTTTGAGTCCTCCAGCAGCTGAGCCCCCAATCCTAAATTAGGCATACTTTCTTAGGAAATTGATTCGTAGTGTGATTATATTAAGGAGCACAATCGCATTTACAAATGAAAAATACTTTGAACTTCCAAGTATGTTTTCTGATACGATTATGCCCCTTGTAAAAATACTTGCCTAGGACTCACAATAGAAATACACAATAGGAATCACTTTCTTATGCAATTATTTTCACCTCGGACGCTCAAGGTGCGGCAGTAAAGGGCTCGCGGCGTTAGCGTCAACGCCAACATACTCTCATAGGAAATTGATTCTTATGCGTATAGTAATTAGGATAATAATCGCATCCTCGAAAAATATACAAACACTGCAGATACTAAAGGTTTTTTATTTGCAAATGCTTCTTATAATTAAGAGTTACATGAATCAATTTCCTATGAAAGTATTTTCTAGATCTGCCGGTGCCCGATAGCATAGAAAATACTTCCACACTTTCAAGTTTTTCCTACTTCGTACCAGGGCGCCGTACTTTGAAGCAAAGCCCTGGTTTTCAAACCAAGTATGGTTAATATGTGTCATCCCTAGAGTGTTTATAATCTCAACAAATATTTTACATACTTACGGTGCTGGAAATAACCCAGGGACATACTCATAAAGGACCTGTTCATAATTAACTCAGCGGCGGCGCTAATGTTTGTAGCTCAGATTGTAGAGTAGAAAGAGTAGTAAGTAATAGAATACACCATCACCTCCGCCCTTCGGGTGGCAAACGAGGATCATACTGAGAGAAGTTTTTCACAAAACTTATTGGTTTAAAACATTCGTAGGTACCGAGTTGTTATCTAACTGAATCCATACAAGCTTATCGCTTAACCATGCAGTGAAACACAATTTAAAAGGAAATGATAAAATAAAAATAATTTGCCAAAAAACCCGGTCAAGTGCAGTCGGACTCGCAACGAAGGGTTCTGTATCATGAACCTTAATTTTTAGTAGGTATTTGTTGTTTTAGCGGCAATAGAGATACACAATCTGTGAAAATTTCAACTGTCTACCTATAACGGTTCTTGAGATACAGCCCGCTGACTGACAGACGGACGGACGGACGGACAGCGGTGGCTTAGTAATAGGGTTCCGTTATTGTTTAATAAACAAACGAGTCTTGGAGTGCAATAATTATGATCAATATTTTGAAGAACAAACTTTAAACGATATTAATAACCATAAAAGATGATTGCTAAAATTTTACGTAATAAAATTGATCTTCTGCTTTATTGAGATTATAGCTTGATTATTCATTTTCTCAAAGAGAAAAGAAGATTGAAGCTTAATCCCAATATCCCAATCTTACAATCATTAACTAACTAACAGAACAATATATTACGACAAACACATCTCCTGTAAATAACAGCGTAATATTTAATATTTGTGTCCTCCATTATTGTCAATGCAGCTAAGCAGACAAATACAGTGTGGTTTCCGATTATGTAACCCTTCGGCATGGAGTGCACGGCGAACAGTTCACAATGACGTATCAAATTGCTCTGCGAATATCCTAGTTGGAATAAAGCCATTTGTTTCATATTTTTCCACCATGAAACGTCCCTGTGTCGGGTTAGTAAGCAATGGTATTCCACTTCTTCCACGACTCTTCAGACTACCTTCTTCCTCAAACCTCGTTACCCAACGCCTCACTGTAGCTCTCTAAAAATAAAATTGTATTACGCACTTGCCAATAGCGATTTATAAAATCACACACCAATTATCGTCTCAGTTATAATATTTATAAATAACTTACGCATTAGCCTGTCTTATTTGAAATTTGAAAAATATATAGCCCATTTTTAAGCAAAGCAGCAATATTTGCCTAGTCTTCAATACTAATATTTGCTTGCATCTTAAATACAGACAAAACACGCTAATCGCAATAATAACGCAAACGCTTGTAACAAAGTTCACCAACCAACACCAACAACGTCGAAACTACTTATTCAATATTCAACTCAGTAATTCATCTTGTTTCACATTCACCCTCAACTTTTTTCATTTTAACCGACTTCAAAAAAAGGAGGAGGTTCTCAATTCGGTTTTTTTATGTTTGTTACTCCGTCATTTGTAAACCGATTTGAAAAAGTTTTGATTCATCTGAAAGGGAACTCTCGATTGGTCCCATTGTCACCATGTCAGAATCTGATGATGGGATCCCACGAAAATCGAGGGCAACCCTTAAATTTTATAGGCACATACAATGTTTTTCATGAACTTTCTAACGCAATTCAGATATTTGTGCCTGGTAATCATCATCTCATGCTGATGATGAAAGGTATAAATTAGGATCTGATGATGAGATCCCATGAAAAATGTTTTGTTCAGCGATACTTTAGCCAATTGTCAGCCGATTTGGATGATTCTTTTTTTGTTTGAAAGAGTATTTTCCTGTACTGATCTCGTTTCAATTTGGTGAAGATCTGACGAAGAACTTCGGAGGTAGGCAACGGAACTCTTCAATAAATGATAGCAAAGGGATCAGGATTGCTGAAATCGCATGTTTTTTTAGTGTTTACACCAGTTCTTAACATAACATTGCGCTGGTACGCTGTTAATGGGTACGCAGGTACCTAGGTACCACTAAAAATTGAAAAATAAAAAACTTTTTTACAAAAAATACAACCGAGAAAAGAAAGAAAAAAACTTTAATTTCTGAAGTCGGTGTTTTTGGTTATTTTTTCGTGTGTTGACACCGACTTCAGAAATTAAACTTTTTTTCTTTCTTCCGAAGTTATTTTGTACCTTGTAGTGTTTTGTTTTTGGAAGTCGGTTGTATTTTTTGTAAAAAAGTTTTTTGGAAATAATATTTGACTAATTAATACTTTAAGAAACACCTTGCTGATTGGGTCTAACTTGCCGCAGAAATTCATAATTTAAAACATAAAAAGTGTAGTTGTGCTGGGATTCGAACTCGGGTTTCACTCAGTCATATACCTTTCACTTCGAAATTAAATAGCAGTATACGCCGTTGCGACTTGTCGCCACTAATGCAAACGGTCATTGTATCGTTCTCTTTCTGAATGGATAATGGTAAAAGAGTACGATATACGTAGTCGTGTATGTGTGCAAAATGTATCTTATAGAAAGAGGTTGTATGTGAGACTAGTTTTGATGCGACGGACTTGTAAAACTGGAACTGGTTTTCAGACCGCGCCTGTACAAATTAAAATATTTCCAAGGCAGTACTCCCGGATACGGCGCGTATAGTGAGGAGGTTCCTCTCTGGGAGCCCTGACCACCGGTAGCTTGGACCCTGTTCACGATATCGGTGGGCTACTATTTTTTTTTAATTGTTTTTTATAAAAAAAGCAAAGAAATATATAAAAATATAAATTGTTTGTATATCAAAATAAATAAATGGAATCTAATTGATCTTTTTTACAAGAATTGCAATACATGGGTATATAATTAAACATGGCAAAATTACTTTGCTACAATTATAGTGGGTGCAGTTTTGATCTCCTAACCTGGGCCCCAAGTCTGCTATTACAATAGTGTCAGAATGGTCGATCACTGATCTCATAATTATTGTTGATTTTGACAAGTTTGGTAATCTACTAACATAATAGTGTCATTATGACTTTCCAATGATCAACCACTGACACTCCGCTGAAAGAAATGGCATAAAATGGTAATCTCGTGCATAATGACAAATGAATGACAGACGTATGCGGTAATCTGCTAAAATTTTGACAGTTCCATCGATCAGTGACCTACCATTAAAACGTAATTGTGCAGTCATTGCTTTTCCAGCCATTGCGCCTAGATAACCTGTATGAAGGAGTGACTATTCCGGTCCCCCATAGATTAGAAAATATGTGTTTTTACTACAATATCCGTAATATGTATTACTGCTACAAAATTACGGTATAATTTGAATATAAAAAAGAAAAAAAAAACATGCAAACAAAAAAATATATCTTTAAGTTGGTAACAACAATTTTAAAAATTAAATGTGACTAAAACTACTTCGTGCGTGTTTGTGTAGTGTAACATAAGTATTATGTTAAGTTACTATTCTCCATTCTACTAATCTTAAACTATTTTGCCGTTTCTTCATATGTGTAGCCTAGAAGAAATGAGTAGACAATTTTTTACAGTTATAATGTGGTAAGCCGTATACTGGAAAATGTTTATTAATTATACTATCGGCCTGACCACTTCCCACTTATAATAGAATGTAATTTGTATAAACTTAACATGAAATATGAATTTAATTTAAATAAGGATGATCTCAGGCGGCATGTCATCTGGGGAGAAAGACAGCCAAATCAAATTCATAAATATCACAAATTATGTAATTCTAAACTTCGAGCAATAGACTTCCCATTAGTATTAGGACAATGTTGTGATGCCGTGTGCCGTAATCCAGATCATTACGTAATTATTAATGAGTTGTATGATGAATTGTTTCTGTATTGTCGGAGGCTGCAATGAAAACGTATCTTAGTAAAAAGATAAGAACGAAGTCTTGTCATATAACTGGGTGGAATGAATACGTCGCGGACGCGCATCGAGACGCTCGCGCATAATTTAAAATGTGGGTACTAGCCGGTAAGCCGAGTGGTACAGTGTATGACGAAATGTCAGACACACGCAAAAGATTTAAGTCCAAATTAAAATCATGCCAAGCCCGACAAGAACAATTAAAAATGAATATTCTAGCCTCTAAACATTCGGTTACAAATTTTAAAGATTTTTGGAAAAATTATAACTGATCAAATGTGAAAACAAGCCTCCCAATGAGCGTCGACGGCGTCAGCGATCAAGACTACTGCTGACATGTTTAAAGAACAGTTTACAATCCCGTCGACTCTGGGTCCGTCGTCAACGAGTTATGTTCACGATGCAAGTGCCGTCATGACTGATCGTAAGATGTCCTTGTCTGCTAAGTGTATCAAAAACATAATAAATCATGTCAGTCAGTCAGTCATGACAACATCAGCATAAAACCTTTTAAATATGCTGGTGTTCATTTGCCGAGTGTGTTATCAATGTTTTTGAATTTTTGTATGTCCCATTCATATCTATCGGAGCCGCTCATGCGAACTATTATGGTCCCTATTTTAAAAAATAGGACGGAGGACTCATCTGACAAGGCTAACTACTGGCCCATTTCACTGGCTCCACTGCAGCCAAGGTACTTGACAGCATGCTTAATGCGAACCTCGTGAAAATAGTCGACTTGCATGATGCTCAATTTGGGTTCAGAGCAGAGTTGTCCACTGAGAGTACCATTTTGAGTGTAAAGTATGCTATCGGCTACTATACAGACAGAAGGACGCCGGTATACGCGTGCTTCCTAGACTTGTCCAAGGCTATCGTTTTTGTCAGTTATGACAAAAACGTGTTCTTTGGGACAAGCTGGGCAGCGCGGGTGTGCCGGGGGAGTATATCTCTCTCCTGAGGTATTGGTATGCAAACCAGAAAAACCGTGTGAGGTGGGCCGATGCGCTGTCGGATGAGTACAAGTTGGAATGTGGCGTTAGGCAGGCTGGTTTGAGTTCTCCTCTATTATTTAACATTTATGTTAACCAGCTTGTCGAGCGACTTAATAGCAAACATGTCGGCTACCACATCGATGACACTTGTTCTAACAATATTAGCTATGCAGACGACATGGTGCTGCTGAGCCCCTCCATAAGCGGGCTAAGGAAACTGTTGTCTATTTGTGAGAAGTACGCGGAGGCGCATGGGTTACAATTAACTCTAAAAAGAGTGAAATTTTAGTATTTAAATCTGGCAAACAACTGCCAACCCATGTGCCTCCTGTATTTCTCATAAGAATAGCCCTAAAGCAGGTTCAAACTTTTAAATGTCTGGGTCACATTGTGACAAGTGACAAGTGACCTCAAGGACGATGAGGACATTGAGCGGGAGCGCAGGCCTCTGGCGGTGAGAGCTAATATGCTCGCCCGCAGATTTGCACGATGCACGAGAGAAGTGAAAGTTACGCTTTTCAAAGCTTTTTAGGCCTGTGGGTGAGATATACGCAGCGAGCCTACAGAGCCCTGCGCACTCGGTACAACAATGCGTTCAGAATGTTGTTGGGTCTGCCGTGGAGGTGCCGCGCATCTGGGATGTTTGCTGATGCGTGCACTGATGGTTTCCAGGCCATCATGCGTAATAAAGCTGCTGGCCCGTATGCGGGGTAGTAACAACAGCATTCTGAACGCAATAGCTGTACGTTTCGATTCTCCCTTCCAAAATCACTGGGTCATGACTTGTGTTGGTTTGGCGAGTCATAGCAAATAAGCGTGTACCGTACTGTGTGGACTAGGTTGAGTTTTCTATGGGTCTATGCCACCCGAAATAAAAGTTATTTTTATATTATTATAACAATAACATCGTACTATCGGGTTGCCCCAGTGACCGTGAAACAATCTAATGCTAATGACCTTTTATCTACTGTTTACAACCATATCAAAATACGAACTATATCAAAATAATTATGTGGTGACTATGTGTGGATCAGCAGGTATAAGTCCGCTTTTTTCAAGGGTTACACCGGAAACTACAGTTTAGAGATATTTCAAGTGGTGAAAGTAGATAACACCAATCCGGTGAGTTTGTTTGTTTGTTTACTTGAACGCGCTAATCTCAGGAACAAGAATAGAATAGAATAGAATAAAATAGAATACAATAGTTTATTGTTTGGAAATTACATTCGAGTGCGTTGATTCCTGGAACTCACACTAAGATTCCCTGTGTCGTGTGTTCCAGGCTCCTTCGTTCCGTTTACATTTGTTGTTTTATATGTAATTGGTATAAATACATAATTATGTTACAATAAACTTATTAATTTGATCTAATCTACTCGTAATCTTTTACAATACACAAAAAAAGAAAAACTAATACACAAAGAAACCAAGTACTTATAGGTATGCATGTATGGTGTGTTTGTAAGTGTTTGCATGGGTGTATACATTAAGATAGTTGTGTTGGTTTTGAGAGTTGTATCTGAGGATGTACGAGTATATAGATGTTTGTGATATAGAGTAATAAATATATAAATAGAGGTATATATCAGTGAGTACCTATCAAAACGTTTTTTTTTTCAGGTTAATAAATTTTCAGGCATGTCATAGTCCAGAGTCAGTAGCCATTTTGTAACCGTAATTTTACATTTAATTTGAGTTAGTTGTAGAATTTTGAGTCGGGTATTGAGTTTTGTGTAAATGTGCGGTCCCATAAAACCGTACGATCTTCTCCCGATTGTTTTACGGCATCGAGCCCATTCCCATTGAACCCTTCTACTTGATATAACACAAGTGCTCAGGGAGGTTTTGTGAAATCTTAGTGACAGATAGGATGTAAAGCTGTCTGACTCTAAGAACTCCCACTTCGGTGTATAGTGAGTTAGTGGGGTACCGGAACGGGCGACCATAGGCAACTTTAAGAAGAGCTCGTTGAGCTCTTTCTACCTTTATTAATGAGGTTTTCCCAGCCGCACCCCATGCTATTATGCAGTAGTTCAGGACTGATTGACAGAGAGAGAAGTAAATCATCTTTAGAACTGAATCATTCTGCAATCTTACCAAGTCGCTTAAAGATACGTAGCATCTTTCGAACCCTACCCCGTAAAGCACTCAAATGAGTGGACCATGACAAACGGCTATCTACGAAGACACCAAGATATTTAATTGAGTCTGTTTGTTCGATGTATGGACAAGTACAATTATCTGTGCTAAAACAGGAGACTACTGGTCCGATATGAAAAATTCTTTCAGTGATAGATATCCCATTTATTGAGAAAGGCTATAGGCTATATATCATCACGCTAAGACCAATAGGAGCGGAGCAGTAATGATAATTGTGACGCAGACGAAGTTGCGCGGGACAAATAGTAATTCATATAAGTATTTTATAAATATCTATTCTTAATCATTACATAGTTTAAAACAAAGTCGCAAACGCTGTCTGTCTGTCCCTATGTATGCTTAGATCTTTAAAACTAGACAACAGATTTTCTAATAGATAAAGTGGTTCTCGAGGAAGGTTTAAGTATATAATTTGCACCCGTACGAAGCCGGGGCTGATCGCTAGTATGTTTTATAAATGCGAAAGTTTGTATGTTCGGATCGATGGCTGGATTTGTTTCTCAATTCGTCAGGACGGCTAAACGGATCTTGATGAAATTTGGCACTGAAGTCATAGTCTGGCATAACAAATAGGATACTTTCTATCCCGGGGGTATGTTCGCTTGGGATATTAGACGGATTTTTGACATTCACGCGAGCGGAGCAACGGGCGTCAGCTAGTTATGCAATATTACAGCAGGGTCATCAGCCATCACGTCGAAGTGGTGCCCAAAGTTCTAAATTATGTGGAACCTTTTGAGTTTTTTAGAGTTCCGAACCCTAAGGCTAACCAATGGAACCCTATTACTAAAGCCTCCGCTGCTCGTCCGTCCGCCCGTTTGTTTGTCAGCGAGAACCGTTATAGGTAAACAGTTGAAATTTACCACAGATTGTGTATTTCTATTGCCGCTATAACAACAAATAATAAAAATTAAGGTTTATCGTACGGAACCCTTCGTGTGCGAGTCCGACTCGCACTTGGCTGGTTTTTTTAAACCCTTGTGCTCTTCTTTCAGTGTTTAATTCGTTCATAGGTGTGTTGTGTGTACATAATGAAATAAATGTAAAAAATACAAATAATTACATTTAATTTCTTTAAACCAAGCAACATGACTCATACTGCCATAGCACAATGTAATATAAAGCTAACCAACAAAAATATTTTCAAAATATACAACAATATGCTTGTATCGTTCAGTAACACATCTACTGCTTGGCCAGCGTCTGAAACGCTTTGGAACATTTGAACTCTTTCGCTTCGACTCCCTGTTGAGCGGAAAGAGCTGGGCTACTTGATAGGACAGTTCAGCTTTTATGCGTTCTTATAGGTTTATCCAATATCTTCTTTACCACGTGTTTTAATGGTCTTTAAAAATTTGTTCCGGCAAGCCGCGGTAGGTTTGGGTTGCGTATTTGTGCAACCAATAACGTCAGGGTCTCCTGTATTTTGGTTATTCGTAATTTTTATGATAAGAACTAAAAAGAGGATTGACATAAAGACAAAAAAGTTTCTGATATTGTGTGTTCTTCAAACATGAATATTTGGCTTGATCTGCCTGGTAGCTGGCTCTCGCCGTGTCTTCATGAATTTCGATAGTGTGTGTCTGATCCGAAACTGGAGTCCCATTAGAATTAAGTCGCTTGAACTTAATGGAAAACAAATAGAAGTATTATTATTTAGTTAAAAACTAACGCTTGGGTCTACGAATAATGTGCTAAAGGGCGCAATGCTGTAAAATAATTTCCCTACCACTCGCTTCTTCAATACTTATTGTATTCATATTTTAAGAGTCCCGTTCGTCTGTATGAAATAACGAACACTTAGAGCATCGCTCGTGTGTTTGCCTGTCTTCCCATCTGTTTCAGTTAATGGACTCAAATTTAATATTTATATTTAAATATCTGGGGTCCCAATTACTGACGTATCGTAAATAAAAGAATTTGGAAAAAGCCAATTCCACGCGCGGTTTCACCCGCGTGAACGTATAGATTATCCCACGGCAACATACTCTCGAGATGAAAGGTGCTGTACCTATGACCTATTCCGGAATGTAGTCCACTCCTCTATAAAGTTTCATCCGTATCCGTTCAGCCGTTTAGACGTGAAGAGACAGCAAACAAACAAATTAATTTTGCATTTTCCGTATTACTTAGGATCCCAGTAGCAAATACCTCCACTTCATACACATAGATTGCTAAAATCGTAACATTTCCTCTTGGCTTATTTGGGTAATAAGTTTTTGCAAGGTTTTATCAGTGATGTGACCTTTGTTATGTAGCAGCGTCGTCGTTGGAGCAGGACTCGTTCTAAGAGCGGAGTGATTTGGTGCGGTCGGAGAAGTACCGCTCTCTTTTCAATAATCCGGCTTCGACTCCCTCTTTCTTCTCCAATTTGAAAATTCTCAATTGTAGGTTGTTGACATCAGTTCACATAGCCTTTCCGCTTGTATTTAGGTAATTTATTTGTGTTAGTAACCTATGCTTGTGAACAATTAATAAAATATGACTTTAATTTGATCTGACAAAAAATATCGCTGTCATTTAAATCTCAGTACCTAATGCATTCCGTTGTTGCAAACTTATTCTAATATTAAGGAAAATAGATTAAATAAATCGATAATGTCTGTTGTTTGTATAAGAGTTAGTGATACATACATAAAATATAGTTCAAAACGTTTCTTATCTCAAAATTCATTTAGAATTGTGTAAGAAGTTCATTAACGGTTGGGTTAAAAATATCGCTATAGTTATGTGAAATGGATTGCTTTGCGCGACGAGTGATGGCAACATTTTCATCCTTCGGATCAATATTTCGCTCGACTTGTTGCAAAAATACGTATTGTGAGAAAATCTCACTACTTTGATGCCGACATTGGGACCGAAGGGTAATGACACCGCTCGTTACGGTACGAGTGTTGCGGAAGAATTGGGTCCCTGACCTACCGTCTGCTAGACGGCCTTCTCCACACTCAGACGAGACTGAGAGGGCAGAACCATCCGATTCATCGGACACTGATATGATGGAGGTCACTTAGATAATGAAAAGGCAGAAAAATAACGTGGAAATTGTTCAGGAGCTTCTTATAACTTGAAAACTTTTGGCTGCAACATGAGTAAAAAGTGGACTTCCTGCACAGCCACTTGGGCAAGTATCCTGAAAACCTTGGTTCCTACAGCGAAGAACAAGGAGAGTCCTTCCATCAGGATCAAAAAGTAATAGAAAAGAGGTACCAAGGTCGCTGGATGAGCATGTGACGGCAGATTACTGATAGAGTATCACACGGGAGGATCATAACAATGCACATAGTAAAGAAACCCGAGAAACAAGCTTCCTACCTGTGAAATAGTGTAATTAAATGTTTACAATTTTCTCATTTTGTTTTGTTTAGACATAAACTCCTAACTCGAAAACAACACGTTGCATTAAAATGATAAGTATGGAGTTGAAATCCAGGTACCTAATTTACCTACTAAAAACCAGTTACAGTATTGGCGGCAACAAAATCACTGTAGACCCACCGAGGGTTCCGTACAAATTACTTTAAATAAAAATATTTTTTTATGATTTATTTACACTTTAGACTTTTCCTTACACAGTTCCTATAAGGCGGTATCTTTATTGACGATAGCTTAGAAGTCTGATTTTTTCACAGCTTCAAAAAGCTGTACCGACTTCTGAAATTAAAGTTATTTTATATCTACTTAGTAAAGTGTTTTATTTGGAAGTCGGTGGTATTTTTTTTAATGGTATCTCACACCTAACAACACCACTGGAAAGTCGCAGGAAAGACAAATATGAATTTTGTTTACTTTGATGACAAACCAAATACGTCAGGTAAGTAAACGAATTTTAGCTATTTTAATTTAAAAACCAAAACCACTAAACCAGTTTTGGTACAACTAAATGGGACCAATCGAGAAGTACCTATATCCTTTCACTTAAAATAATATTTTTTCAAATCGGTTCATAAATGACGGAGATATGAAGTAGCGAACACCTGCAGCATGCTGGGATCCACTTGCCACGCGTTTTATGTATGTTTTTAAATTTATGCCTAGGTCATTCTTATTTACCTGAAAAACTGATGCGTACAACTGTTGTACGGATAATTAAGAATAAAACGGGTGATTCGTCTGTGTTATCAAACTATAGACCTATTTCTTTAGCGACGATAATTGCTAAGGTACTGAACAGTCTGCTTGTATGCCAGCTTGATAAACATCTAAAAATAAATGATGCTCAATTGGGGTTTCGGCCCGGTTTATCTACAGAGAGTGCTATCCTTAGCCTTAAGCAGACTGTGCAGTACTATTCAGCAAGAAAGACGCCAGTATTTGCGTGTTACCTGGATCTGTCAAAAGAATATGACCTTGTGTCATATAAAGTGTTATGGGGTAAACTGCAGCATGAGACGGATGTGCCCCGGGAAGTGATAAGTTTATTTAAATTTTGGTACGCTAATCAACGTTACCGCGTCAGATGGGCTAACTCCTTTTCAGCTGAGTACAGGCTTGAGAGTGCGCATTGTTTAGTCTGTACGTGAATAATCTGATCGATGAGCTTAGCAGAACCGGAATCGGCTGTCATATTGATGGCATATGCATTAATAATATAAGTTATGCAGACGATATGGTTTTGCTGAGCCCATCGATCGGGGCATTAAGGAAACTGATTAACGTGTGTGAATCGTACGCTGAGAGCCATAGGCTAGAATATAATGCACTAAAAAGTGAATTCATGGTATTCAAAGCAGGCAGTAAATGCTATAGCACAATTCCTCCAGTAATGCTTTGCGGCAGATCTCTGAAAAGAGTTGCACATTTTAAGTATTTGGGTCATCGGGTCTCAGACGACCTGAAAGATAACGTTGATGTCGAGCGGGAGCGTAGGTCGCTGGCTGTTCGATGTGGGATGTTGGCCCACAGGTTTGCACGTTGTACGGCTCAGGTTAAGGTGACTCTTTTCAAAGCCTAATACCTTTTACACGTGCAGCCTGTGGGTTGACTTTACGCAAAGGGCATATAGCGGCCTGCGCATACAATATAACAACACGTTCCGGGTGTTGATGGGGCTGCCGCGTTTTTGTCGCGCGTCCGGCATGTTTGCCGACGCGAACGTCGATAGTTTTTCGACCATTATGCGCAAGAGATGCGCATTCTCTGTTGCGCCGTGTTCGTGCCAGCCCCAACATCATCCTTAGATCGCTGAACAATCATGGGGCGGTGGATACGACTGCATGCAGTCAAGTAGACATTCCCCAGGATCGGCGTGCCTCATGCAGGCTCATATTGCAAATATTACTAACACTAGTTCATAAGTTTACATTGTCACTAACAAATTATGGAAGAGATTCTGCAATAAATGTTTTTATTTATTTATAAAAAAAATGCGACCGAATAGAGAACCTCCTCCTTTTTTTGAAGTCGGATAAAAACGCGTTGAAATGTTAGTTCTATTAACTAAATGAGCTCAGTAATGCTTTTCCTTACGGAAACGTGTTAAAATTAGAATTGCTGAACCATTAGGCATTCTATACGTAAAGAAATGACGTAAAATCATAGTAGTTTATACATTTATTTGTTTTTGTATTTATTTTGTCAATCCATATACTTAGTACAGTATAGTAATGCTGGGCCCTTCATCTGAAAGTTGTCAGTAGCAGTTCGGAGTGTGGACTTGTGCGCGGTGGGTGAGGACACACTCACTCCCTCTTGCATGAGACTAGGGGCCATTTTCACCAATTCAAACTGATCGCGATCAGTACTGAACTGCGTTCCAGAGGTGTTAGTGTCAATAATCCACAGAAAATAACGACATTGATAGCTCGTAAACGTGGTTTGTGATCGCGATCATTAGCGTAGCTCGCGAAATGTGGACGTGTAGATATCGGTTAATCGGATGCATATTTACCTTAACTTAGTTTTGACTAACATATACCATTCGTAAATGAAAAAAAAAGCTAAATACGATTTCCCGCGCAAACCACCATTTTACGTCAGTCCCTGCAACTTGAGGTATGTTTTTATACTTTTTAGGGTTCAGTACCTACTAAAATGGCAAAAAGGAACCCTTATGGTGTGACTAAGTCTGTCCTTCTGTCACAGCTAGATATCTCAAGAACAACTTATGCTATGAACTTGAAATTGGGAATAGTTATAGATGACGTTTCTTTAACTATTTTTTAAATAAGAAAGAAATAAAATTGTAAAATTACATCTTTTTTGCAACAGCGACTTCTTAAAAATTCGAAGTGGGGCTACAAGGGCATGTGGGGTATGGGGTATCATAATGAAAGAGCGCTATTCGAACATTCTTGAATATATTTTCTATTTTTAGGCAGGTTTTCGACTTTTGACGAAAAATTTGAAAATCTTGACCACTCGCCAAAGCTTGCATTGAGAAAAATCTGATATTATTATGTGATAGAAGGTTACAGGAAAAATAAAACGATGTATTTAAATAGCTCACTTTTTCAGAAATCTAGGTATACTAATATAATTATAAAGCTGAAGAGTTTGTTTGTTTGCTTCAACGCGCTAATCTTAGGAACAGTTTTAGGTAGCCCATTTATTGAGGAAGGCTATATGCTATATATCATCACGCTAAGACCAATAGGAGCGGAGCAGACGAAGTTGCGCGGGTAGACTAGTCTTCTTCTTCTTTTATATATAAAAATGAATTGCTGTTCGTTTGTCTCGCTAAAACTCGAGAACGACGAGGCCGATTTAAATAATTATTTTTTTGTTAGTTTCGCCAGAATACAGGGAAGGTTTAAAAACATAAAATGAGTAAGTAGGTCGGGGTAGATGGGAGCGAAGCCGCGGGGGACAGCTAGTATAGTAAAATATTCATCGGCGAGGCTTATACTCTAACGAATATAAATCTCGCCGATGAATATTTACAACATTTCACGTTTTATGATGGTACGGAACCCTCGGTGCGCGAGTTCTACTCGCTCGTGACCGGTTTTTTTCTGATAATAAGACTAGGGAAAGGCGACTGTACTGCGTTTTAATAAAGCAACTGTCATGTGTGTCCAATCGGGTTTACTTCATCTCACGGATCATAGAATTAAATTGGTAGATCCCGAAATTGTGGGATTATTTCGATACAAAAGTTCTTTCCACAATAGCCAAATTCTTAACTTAGGGCAAATATGCATCTGAATATCCGATCTCTAGTTTTGAGTTTATGACTGATCTTCTGCCTAACCCTTCGGCGATGCAGGCGTGAGGTTATGATGTGTGATGTTATGCTATGTAAAGAGACAGAAAAACAAACCTGTCCAGCCGTTCTCAAGTGATATGTTGGCTCCAAGGTTAAGGATCTTGATTTGTTTGTCGACACCGGTCTTGTTTGGCGTAGGCAAGTCTCAGTGTCAGTGTCACTATATCGACTGAAACATCTCCCAGCTCACATAAAGGCAATGCTTGTACAGTTCCTAATTTTCCCCATGAATGACTATGGTGTTGTACTACTACGACCTGAATGCAGATCTCCTCAATACTTGACAACCTTCTAAATAACTGCATTCCATTCGTCTTTAGTCTGCGTAAGTATGATCATCTGTTCGCGCATCGATCTCTATTAAAATGGTTACCCATTCGTCAGCGCAGAGCGCTGAGGCCTTCTTCTCTTTCCCTTTTATCTAACTTCACAAATTCAAGTCATTTGCTTTGCGCACAGTAATATCTTCGCTCTACTAATACCTAATCTCCTTCTACGCTGTCCCTCACTCCACTATGGGTTGATCTACTCCTTTTTCTGTGTCCAAGCAATCTTCCTTTGGAATGCGCTCCCTCTGAACATCAGGACGGCAACCAGTCGGTTGTTCTTTAAGGTGAAGGCACGTGAGCACATTCGCAAGAAGTTGGAAGAGTCATTACAGCGCTAATTCGTTGAATTCGTGTTTTATAAATAACGTGGTTAATTTTGTTTATGTGTATGTATGTATCTATGTATTTATTATAGAGTAGCTTTTGCCTGCGACTTCGTACGCGCCTATCCCTTTTTTCCTGTTTCCGTAGGAATTTTGGGAAATCCTCTCTTAGTCCCTACATTTTTTAATGAAGACCTTCAACATTTCACTCAGTCACTCAGTAGCTGTATTTCTTTTTTCTCTTTGTTTGTCTTTTGCTGTCTCGGCACCACCCTAAGGTCGACTGGTAGTAAATGCCTCCGGCATTAAGTTCGCCTTTGTACAGGGTTTACTAGTGCATAAAGTTTAAAAAAATAAATATGCTAGCCGTCGAGCAGCATTCAATCTTTACTCATTATAATAATAACGCGACGTGCACAACATAATCATTCGCTGTTGCCATGCTCATGTTACCTATAGGAAATAGAAAGGAGCGCAGTCGGTATTCGCGATAAGCTCTCACAAACCGCTAAATAATTACAAAAAAACAACATTTTTAGGTACGGGTTTTTTTTATTTTATATTCGTTATCATTTTCATAATGATTTGCCGCTAAAACTTGGCTTACCTATCTAATTAGAATGTTGCCGACCCTCAGTTTTCCCCGTTCTTAATTGTGGCAGTAGCCCACAATATCACAAAACTTTCCTTGTTTTGTTTATTTTCGCAAATAATACAGTATTCTAAAAATATAAAGTACATAATTGTTACACGTTCAATTTATAATGAGTAATAGTCTAAGATCCCAGATCCCAGAGCTCTCACATTTAACTTACGTATGTCCTCAAAGAAAATATGTGCGGAGAAGAGTAGTGTACTGTGTATGTAGTGCGTACCTACTATGAAGGTGAGCAATATTACGCGTACTTACTAGCTTGGGCCGACGGTCAATTTGTTGTGGTGTTGTCTAGAACGTATTTCATAACACACGGAGGTAGTTTAGCACCCCCTGGCATCCTTTCCCCTCCCACATCCTGGCAGACTTTCATTTTCGTTATTTACATCTAGTAAATAAACTAGCTAAGTGTCATGCGTACGACGACCAGCTAGTCTATTCTGTAAATAACCATTTCGATATCGAGCCTCACCTGAGTAACAAACCTCACAAAGTGAGCTTTATTGCGCACAACATAAAGGTCTTACGTTTGACGTAATTATACTCACCTCGGATTCCGCTGTCGAGGCATGAAACTGTTGTTACAGAATAGCACTACAGCTCTAAGTCTGTTATTTTTCTTTTTATTTACTTATTAGTTTGTTAAACATTATTTAGGCAATTAATTATTTTTAACAATATTATGAAAAAAATCCCATTAAAATCAGTACTTACACATAAATATATATTTTGTAACGAGCACTGATACCTGTAAATTATACGTCGTCGCCTCAAGCCTGCAGGAATACGCACGTTCAAATTATATAAGTACACATACTAACTCTATTCTCTCCGACACATCTTGCTACTGAGAAGATAAACAATGTCGGGGGCTCTGGGAAGTTGCTCTACATTATTGTGTTTGTAAAGGCAGGACGTACTGATCCGAGTACATTGATACAAAGCTATGTAGCTTTGTATCGCAGAGTGCCGTCTATACTTCTTTTCCCGAAAAAATCTCTGACGAGTATAGGCCTCGCTGATGAAAATTCGACCGGTTTTTTTCTCAAAGTTGCGGCGATCTTACATGCATGTATGGGTAGAGGCAATTCAAGAAACAAAACGTTAGTACACAGTGCCCTGAAAGGTCACGTGTTGTCGAGATATTTTGTGGTACAATCACCATGTGACAATCATGGCTATCATTTATAATTATTATGTGCTCATATATGTATTAGATTAAATTCAAAATAGCTAGCTTTAATCATTAATTGGAAGAAAGTTAAAATCAGAACACGTGCACATAATCACGGGATTAGTTAACTTTCATAATTTTCCTTGTTCTCACATGGCAACATTACCTCTAAATGTCTCAGCAACGTGACACTTTGGAACACCATGTTAATAATATGTTTTGTATGTTTAATTTTCCTCTACCCATATACAGGTGATTTTGTCCCCGCTGTCATTTGTAGATCTGTGGCAGCCGTTACGGATTGTCAGAAGTCAGTAAATGTACCGTGTTACCCAGTTAATGGGTTGTGGAGGTCTGATAGACAGCCGCTCTACGTAAAGCACTGGTATTCAGCTGAATCCGGTTTGACTGGAAGCTGACCCCAATGTAGTTAGGAAAAGGTTAGGCAGATGATGATGATGACTGAAAGGAGCCTCGAGCCCGATTTTGATGAAAATTAAAATAGCATCATTGGATTTTTTTTTAATCGTTGTGCCTTCCCAGGAATCGAACCGGATGATTTTGAAAAAACCACACACCCTGTATTATTAAACCATCTAAAAGTGTAGCTAATAAGGATCAAACTCTGGGAAGTAATAACACATGACAAGCTAAAGGAAAGCTCTCATTTTTAGGGTTCCGTAGCCAAATGGCAAAAAACGGAACCCTTATGGATTCGTCATGTCTGTCTGTCTGTCTGTCCGTCCGTATGTCACAGCCACTTTTTTCCGAAAGTATAAGGACTATATACTATTGAAACTTGGTTTGGTAAGTAGATGTATTCTGTGAACCGCATTAAGATTTTCACATAAAAAAAAAAACAATAATGTTGGGGGTTCCCTATACTTAGAACTGAAAATCCCATACGTGTGGGGTATCTATGGATAGATCTTTAAAAATGATTATGATCTAAATTGAAATTTTTTGCGCGAGAGACACTTCCAAAGTGGTAAAATGTGTCCCCCCCTGTAACTTCTAAAATAAGAGAATGATAAAACTAAAACATATGTGATGTACATCACCATGCAAACTTCCACTGAAAATTGGTTTGAACGAGATCTAGTTAGTAGTTTTTTTTAATACGTCATAAATCGTAAACCGTAATTTACCTTTCATTCAATCAACTCAGACAGAAAAAAAAATAAGGTTTACGGTACGAAACTCTTCGTGTGCGAGTCCGACTCGCACTTGGCCGGTTTTTTAACAAATTTGTTTTAAAATGTCTAAAGAAAGAAAGAAAAAATGTTTATTTAAGACTCGCACTAAACAGACAGATGTAAATTTAATTAAATTAACAGAATTACTTAGTCTATAAACATTTTAGTCTGTGCGAGGCCAAAAAGGTCCCTATCTCAGCATAGGCTGCGAATTTTAAAAATAAATAACACAGCGCTGGTTTTATGATAGGGCCTGTGATGCCACGGACGCAGTGACGTAACACATACTAAATATAATAATAATGTCTGACGAAAGCTACCTATCTAAACCGTAGGTTACTGATATTTTTTTTTAAAATCCAATAATAAAGTTGTGGCTTCTCGGGCCCGATGTTGATGATAACTAAAACTGCATAATTGATCTAAAAAAATATTTTGTCGATATTTTTTCTTTGACAATAAAAAAAGTATTTTTTATATGAGCTTTTCCTTTAGTTTGCCATGTATTATTTCTCCAAGAATTTGATCCTTATAAGCTGCAGGTTTGATTCCTGGGTAGGATCAACGATTTTTCAAAAACCCTAGGATGCAGTTTTGCTTTTCATCAAAATCGGGCTCAAGATTCCTTTCAGCGTTTTTCGATATTCCTCATAGT
The DNA here is from genome assembly GCA_950371165.1 of Lacanobia oleracea. Classification (NCBI taxonomy): domain Eukaryota; kingdom Metazoa; phylum Arthropoda; class Insecta; order Lepidoptera; family Noctuidae; genus Lacanobia; species Lacanobia oleracea. Next base: position 17,090,418 of record OX493411.1, on the reverse strand, counting down.
ATCGGATTTGGCCCTGAAGGCACACTTTAAAAATTCACCATGTATAAATGTTACATCATACGCTGCGAAATATGTTAGGGAATATGTTAGCTCCCATAGGAAAAAATTTGGAACCTCTTTGGTTTTTTTTTTTTTTTTACTATTTATAGGCACGCGTTGGACCACTATCTCACCTGATGGTAAGCGATGATGTGGTCGAAGATGGAGCACGCTTGCCTAGAAATAACTAGAAATAACCTATTCACTCTTGACTTAAAGACTCCCAGGTTGTAGCTATCATGAAACACAGACTCCGGATTCCGTACCTCTTTGTATGTTGCATAAACAATTTTCTAGCAGCCGAAGATCATAGGTATCTATTAATATTTTATTCCTAATTAGGATAAACCCAGCCAAAGTTCCTTATCACCAATTTAACAGGAAAGAGTTACATGGCATACCTATGTAGCTGCCTATATAAAGCTTCGGGTGGACAGAAACTAGCACATTGCTTTTGTGTTCGTCGAGAGTATAATAGTATATAGTAGTACAAGATGTGCACGCGTGTGTTGGCGGTGCTGGCCCTGTACGCGGGACTGGCGCACTCCTTCTCCTGGGGTAAGTACAAGCGCCGGGAACGATTATCATTGTTTGTCATTTTATTTTAGTTTTTCATGACTGAATTATTAACCCATACCTGAACCGTTCTTATTTGACTATTAATGTATTTCTTTTAACCTATACTGTCCCACTGCAGGGCAAAGGTATCTCCCATAGCCTAACACTCTTCCCGGTCTATTGATTTCTCTGTCCCATACGTCATGAACGCCTCCAAGTCGTCACGCGTCGTTTCGTAGGCCTTCCTCGGCGACGGCGCCCGTCCTCTGGCTCCCACTGCGTAATGACTCTAGCCCATCTGTCTTGATACATCCTACATAATTATGGGACCCGCCCAATCCCATTTCAACTTGACAGATTCGTTGCCCACATCGGCAATCCGTTTTGGATCGTATCATGGTGTTACGTATTCGATCGCTGAGCCTAACATATAGAACAAACCTTGAGTTTGGACTTTTGAGACTCGGTCAGGGACCAAGTTTTCGCACCGTAGTAGGTTAAGATGGATAACATTTCACAAACATCCGTATGATGACAGGGATATCAAATAAAATACTGAATTACAATCATATGAATTTATTGACATATTTTCCACATTGCTTTTGGGGAGTCATTGGAGTACCGCATGTGGTGAGGAGCTCGTGGCTAAATAATAACAGCCGCACGGGTCGATCTTGAAGGTTAAGCAACGCTTGCTAAGGTTGGTCTGTGGATGGGTGACCATCTTAACATACCGAGTTTCCTGCGTGCCTCGGAAAGCACGTTAAGCCGTTGGTCCCGGTTGTCATTTGTAGATCTTTGGCAGTCGTTACGGATAGTCAGAAGCCAGTAAATCTGACTCCAGTCTTGTCATAAAGTACCATGTTACCCAGTTAATGGGTTTTGGAGGTCTGGTAGACAGCCGTTCCTCGTAAAATACTGGTATTCAGCTAAATCCGGCTTGACTGGAAGCCGACCGCAGATGATGATGATGAGTAGGTTGAGATGGGCGGAATGCACGTGTCAATGTGTTTGCGCTTCAGGGATAGTGGTAGGTCACCCTTCATCAGCGACTTCACGGACCAATACATACTCAACTAAAAACACAAGGAAATTATTAAGAATGAAACCAGCCAACTGCGAGTCGGACGGGCGTAGTTCCTTACCCATCATGTTATTACAATAAACTTCTTGTTGGTTTTCCTGTTATGTTTAAAGAGCTATTAATATCTGCTTTCCTCTAAGAAGCATAGACAAAAATTTTCATAATATTCATAGTGATGCTCAGAGGATAGCCGGTGGTCGTATGCCACCTACCCTAACGGTGTCAGGATTTGTGCACCGTGTCAGGATGTGCTCTGAACACACGTATATCTGCTGTGCTAAAGTTATATAAATCGACTAGTTGACCCGCGCAACTTCGTCTGCGTCACAATTTTCATTACTGCTCCGCTCCTGTTGGTGTATGCGTGATGATATTCTAGCCTATAGCCTTCCTTGATAAATGGACCATCTAACACTAAAGAATTTTTCAAATCGGACCAGTAGTTCCTGAGATTAGCGCGTTCAAGCAAACAAACAAACTCTACAGCTTTATATATTAGTATTAGATATATTAGTATAAGATTTCCTTATTTCTTTCAATATAACTTTCAGAAAAACCGTTGCAAATAAATTCAAGATTAGTTTGTACAGCATCTGGTGAAGTCCGACGTCTGCTCGATTGTATTAATCAGTGCGTTTAGTTATCTCACAAGCAGCTCTAAAGTCTATCTAGGTAGTCCTTACAACTACTCTACGAACAGCGAAATCTCAAGCAATTATACACTCGTATAAGCACTTGAATATTATTTCGCTTTCTTCGTAGCTGTTCGCAATCAAAATAATAAAAGAAAAAAAACCGGCCAAGTGCGAGTCGGTCTCTCACACGAGGGGTTCCGATCCATAAACCGATAAAAACACGTTTCATGTATGGGAGCCCCTTTAATTTTTATTATTTGTTGTTATTGCGGCAATAGAAATACGTACTCCATGAAAATTTCATCTGTCTACTTATAACAGTACCCCTATTCTGTAACAACATTTACGTGTCTCGACAGCGGAATCCGAGGTAAACATAAGACCTTTATGCTGTGTGCAATAAAGTTCACTTTGTGAGCTATCTCACTCGATGAAGCTCGATATCAAAATGGTTACTTACAGAACAGACTAGCAGTTCTTTAGATACCTACAGCCCGCTGGCAGACGGACGGACGGACGGACGGACGGATGGTCGGACGTACGGACAGCGGAGGCTTTGGGTACAGAACCTTAAAACCGACTCGCTCTTAAAATCGTACTCATTTTCGTTCACGTGTTTTAATACTCTACCAGGTAAGTATGTGGCATACGAAAATGTTAAAATAAGTAACGAAACCGACGGGGCTTTATTTTGAGGGTTATTTTTTACCGTGACGCAGTTGAGTAATATACACACACTATTACTGTAATTTTTATATATCTATAATTCTTTAAACTCTTCAGCTTTATATATTAATATAAAGCTGAAGAGTTTATTATTTATAAAAAAATAATACATATTTTAAAAAAGTAACAAAACCAAATTATTTTCGTTTGCATTGCAAAGCAGTAGATATTTTTTTTTTGTGTTTTGTTAAAAAATGAAGGAGTAAAATGGTTCCATCTCAACGATTTGGAGGTCATTTTTTGTCTTATTATTTGATACAGGTACCTAAATTCTGGTTGAACACCCCGTCGTCATATTTTTTCTTCATATCACGATTTTGAAGAAAAATTGTGCCATGAAACGGGTCGAGGCGCGTTTGGGACCGGGACCGCGATCTCGTACTACACCTATATTATTTTTGAGTAGTACTTTGTGACCACATGAGAAAGAGGAAAAGTACAGTCAACAAAAAAGTAATTAATATTTTGATCAACATTCCATGAATTAATATAATAAAAGGTTATATAATTTGAAAAGCACAAGGAGGAACGATCAAAGCCATCCTGGAACTACTTTTGAGTTATACATTTAAATAATGATAGATTGGAATCACCTTTAAATAATAACAATAATGATATTCAATCATTGTAATGATTATGACCACTGCCATGTGTAGGGTTGCCAACTTTTTTTGAGAAAAATAAAGTATCATATTATTTGAACAGGCAAGAGAAAAGTAGGTATTTTTAAAATATTTATGCACTTAGTTTTACTATTTTTTTTTTTTATTTGGAAAAAAACTGGCCAAGTGCGAGTTGGTTCCGAACCAATTTAATAATAATAATAATAATAATGATTTATTTCTCACCACAATATAGGTACAGTAGAGAGGTATCAATACAAAATACGTAACAGCTACAATATACTGTGGTAGACTGGTGCCTAAACTAGACTTAAGGTCTGTGTTTCAGGACACCAGGTCTCCACCCCTTGGGAAATGTTTTCATTTCTGTTTTGTACAGTACAATAATAAGTGCAGCAAGAATTTATACAAAAAATAACATAAGCTTATATGATTAATAATAAAAGATAAAAAAAAGGAAACTAGAATTAATTAGTGTTATTAGGTAAGATTGTGTATTTGTGAGTGAATTAGGTGTGTGTGTGGGTGTATATGTGGGAGTAGTGTGTGTGTGTATGTGGTGGGGGAAAAAAGAATGTGCTAAATTGGCTATTTAGGAACAAAAAGTAGTTTTTCTGTTTCTTCGTAATTTAGTTCCTGGAGCCAGCTACCTAGCTTAATTTTGCATTTGGTTTTGGCGATGTTATAAATTGGGAGTATTTTATTTATTTTATTATAAAGAAAGCAACCCAGGTAGCAAAAGAATCGATGGGAGGAAGTTGTCGAGAGCCGGATGTGATGGCGGACTATGGGATCGAATCGTCTGCTTCTGTGGGAGAGTGAGTGGTTGAAGGTAGTGAGGCCATGCTGTTTTATAACCGTTTGCAATATGAACAGCTGACGAACAGTTAACACCTTTGCTTCCGTATACAGCAAAACCGTCGGGTATCGGAAAGGTCGGAATAGAGATACCTTCAGAATGGCTCTCTGCGCTCGTTCTAGTTCTAACATAGTGTTTTTTGTAGCACCACCCCAGGACGTTATGCAATAGGTTATTATGGACTGGGCGAGAGCCAAGTAAACCGATTTTCTCAGCTTCTCGTCTGCCACGTGTCTTAGGGTCTTGAAGACATATATAAGTTTGCGTAACCTACTGCTAAGAGTACTGATATGCTTCTTGAAGTTTAGGTTGCTATCTATTATTACTCCTAGGTACTTTACACTATCTGTTTTCTGAATGCGAGTAGTGCAGGTGCAATTATATTTATTTTGTTGGGTACATGTGTAGGCTACTATAAAATATGACGAGTTCATGTGAGTGGCTGTCGCATTATTTTTCAGAAAGAAAGGTATGTATACGGTTTTTTCCGCGTTTAGGGTCAGAAAATTGTTACTCAACCACTCGGTCACGATTTCGAAACCAGACTGAGCTTGCTTGTATACATCCTGCCATGTGCTAGCGCTGAAGAGAAGGGCAGTATCGTCAGCGAAGGTTATAATTTTGCCTTTGGGAAGAGTGAGCATTCCCAGCTCATTAATGTAAATAAGGAAGAGTGTCGGGGCGATTACGCTACCCTGTGGCACACCGTATATGACGGTGCGTTCGTCACTGATGGTTTCACCTATCTTAACGCACTGGGTACGCTCACTCAGGTAGTCCTCAAAGAGTTTGAGTTGAATATCTCTGATTCCTATGCTTTCCATCTTGCGAATCAGAGTAGGGACAGACACCGCGTCAAAAGCTTTGGCAAGATCAAGGAAAATGCCTAAAACCTTCTGTCCATCATCCAAGTTTGTGATGACATAATTGGTCAAATCATGAACTGCATCGGCTGTGGATTTACCCGCCCTGAAACCATATTGTGAGGGTGAAAGGATGTTAAACTTCTCCAAGTAATCCACAAGCCTATTGTTCATGATCCGCTCCAGTACCTTGGATAAAATTGGAAGTACTGCTATTGGTCTATAGTTGTTGACTTTAATTTGTTTAACTTGTTATTTTAACACTACCGACTTCATATAGGTTTTCCTGTAATCTTTAGGCATAAAAATAAATGTTGCAAAAATACTTTATTTCCAATCGGTACAGAATGGAAATAAAGAATTGTGATGCGTATAACGAGTTACTTATCGATACCAGCTGTAAGGTAACAGACACACGATTAAAATGATTATCTATTAATTAGGTACTAAACGAATTGAACTTGCTAACATATCTTCGGAAAATGAAGTTGAATTTACACATTTTGAAATGGTTCATAAAAGGCCAATATGTTCAGATTAATTAAATATACAGATGGCGTTTATTCAAAGTCAGTAAGGCTCATAGAGACCCAAAGAAAATATAAACTAATATTAGGTATAAAGATAAAACTGTATGTTTGTTTAAGAATTATTTGTTTGTAGACAGACCATAATCTTTAAAATAAAATTGAAAGTACCATTCCGATTGATCGGCTCATCGCACTACTCCAGGTACAAAGAAACAATAAAAAAGGGCTGGCTGGCATAAAGGCTTGCGATCAAAGCCTTTTTAGGGTTCCGAACAGTCGTAAAAAATGGAACCCTTATGGGATCACTCGAGTGTCTGTCTGTCTGTCTGTCCGTCCGTCTGTCACAGCCAGTTTTCCCGGGATCTACGAAACCGATTCTGTTGAATTTTGTTACACATGTGGTCTTCTCTGACCCCAACACGGACGCGTTACGTAAATAAATATACGAGTATGTTTAGTATTCATTTGTGACATATATATCAAATTAAAGGACTTACTGTGAGGGTTTTATTTATATTTTCATAATTTTAAGATAAATAGTTTTGAAGTTTTAAAGATAACAGGAAGACCTATAAGCCTCCGCTGTTCGTCCGTCCGTCCGATCATCCTTCCGTCCGTCCGTCCGATCATTCTTCCGTCCGTCCGTCCGTCAGTCCATCCATCCGTCCGTCTGTCTGTCACCGGGCTGTATCTCAAGAACCGTAATTGGTAAACAGTTGAAAAGGACATTGACCATCCACATGTGGGTGTTAGGCTTTGTGCCGCCCAGAATAAACACATAGTGCATTATGTACCTTGGGCTAGCACTAGCCTGTAAGCGAAAGCTTATCTAAACCTATCTGTGGAGTTTAAGGAAATAAATATTTTTTTATCGGTGTAGAATGACATCCAATGGCACGTTTTACTGACTAATGCTGTAGTCATTTAAAGCAACTACTCACTTTATTATAACAATCACTTATTTAATGACTTGTTACATTCGAAATTGATTTACATCTATATCTATCTATACTAATATATAAAGCTGAAGAGTTTGTTAGTTTGTTTACTTGAACGCGCTAATCTCAGGAATTACTGGTCCGATTTGAAAAATTCTTTCAGTGTTAGAAAGCCCTTTTATCAAGAAAGGCTATAGGCTGTATATCATCACGCTAAGACCAATAGGAGCGGAGCAGAAGCAGTTGCGCGGGTCGACTAGTTTATATATAAAACAAAGCCGGGTTTGTTACAACACTTATAACTCGAGAACTGCTGGACCGATTTTCATGGTTTTTGATTAGTTGGATTTGTCTCCACCGGTAGAGGTATGGTACGGTAGGTAGGGTAGTAGTAGTAAATGGCGACAGATCACATTAGAGAGAAAGACATATAAGTACATAATCTAAATGTGCGCTTGCGAGACAGCATTTACAACTGGGAGGAGTCAGCGCCGTTGATTGATGGATTTGTCCAAAGAACCGGTTTCGGAGCCGAGCGAGATCCCGTGTGATGGAATCTGATGGATCGATCTTATTATTTAATTAAATAATAAAACAAAGGACCAATTTTTTTTACATATAAATTAATGCAAGTAAACCTTTTTTTTTTTTTTTTTAAGCTGGGAAAAAATGCATTACGCATACCCTCCCGTCGGGGGAACGGGAGGGGTATGTGGGACTCCCCGGGCTGACCCGGTATACCCACTAAAAGGACCCAGCGGCATTCCCGCATCGTCCGAGTGGAAGAGAACTGGGAGATCGGCGCAGCCTTAGCGTCCAGTCCTCCTCCGACGACAACCCGCCTAAAGCGGCGGGCCCCTCAAGTCCTCCCCGTTCAGGGGGAGGGCTGGGAATGACCGGCGAGGGTGGTGTGGAGTGCAATGCGGGCGGAGGCGCCCCCGCGCCTATCGCCCGCCCATCACCACCATGAGGAGGGAGAAGACGGCGTCTTCTCCGACCTCTTCTGCGCCTGCGGAGCGGCGCAGCGAGAGGGTCGTCCTCCCGCGCGCGCTCCGCCGCCTCCTTTTGAGAGATGACATCCTCGCAAAAAGAGGCTACAGCTGCCCAGGACCCCTCACTCTCAAGCATGGCATTCACCACGCCGGGAAGCGAGAGGTCCTGTCCGATCTCCGCAGTTAGACTGCGGCGCGGCTCCGACCAAGCCGGGCACACCTCGAGGGTGTGCTGAGCCGTGTCCTCCGCCGCGCCGCAGTCGTGGCACGCCGGGGTCTCCTCCCTCCCAATCCGGTGCAGGTGCTTGCCGAAACAGCCGTGGCCTGACAACACCTGCACCAGACGGAATGAGAGGAACCCGTGGGAGCGCTCGAGCCAGTCTCGTAGGACCGGACCGAGCGCGTCCATTGTACGGCGGCCAAAGGTGGCGGAGGCGAGGTCCTCTGTCCAATGGACGATGATGGCGTCCCTCGCCTCCCGCCGCACGGCCTCCTGCTCCTCCGCGACGGGGCGCTCGCCGAGGGCCCTTCGCCGCGCCGTCCACTCGTACACTCTGGCGAGCACCCACGCCTCCAACTCCCAAGGCGGGGTGCCCGCCAGAGCGCACGCCGCCGAGAAGCCCACCGAGCGGTAGGCCCTCGCCACCCGCAGTGCAATGGCCCTTTGGGGCCTGCGCATGGCAGTTGCGTTCTCCCTCCTGTGGAGGGAGTCCGCCCAGATGGGGGCCCCGTACAGGGCCATGCTCCGCAGGATGCCGGCATATAAACGCCGGCATCGTGCGTTCGGCCCCCCCCAGGTTCGGGAGGAGCCAGGAGAGGGCGTCCGCAGCCCTCAGCAGGCGCGTCGACAGCCCGCTAAAGTGCGGGCCGAAGCGCCACCTGCTGTCCAACACCAGGCCCAGATACTTCATCTGGGCCCGGACGCCCACCCTGACGCCCTCCACCACAATGTGGGCGTCTGGAGGGCAGCGCTGCAGGCCCATGAAAGAACACGGCCTCGGTCTTGTTCAGCGCCACCCTCAATCCCAGGCGGCGGATCCTCCCTGCCACCAAGGACCCGCCAGCCGAGGCCAGACAGGCCGCCTCCCCGAAGCTCTTCCCCCGGGCAGTAAGGAGAGTGTCATCCGCGTAGCAGATGACACTCGTGCCCTGGAGAAGAGCTCCCCGCAATGCAAGTAAACCTAACCTAACCATTCGGAAGTAGGTACTCCCATGAAAAGACAAAACACTCCCAGAAACAATCACGTCCTTTCACTGCGTGTGTATTTTTCAATTGCCGCTGTAACAACAAATAATAAAAATAAATTTAATTAAGAATTATAGGCATACAAGACACGAGTTTTTTTCTGTTTGTGGTACGGAACCCGTCATGTGAGAGTCTGACTCGCACTTGGACGGTGTACACATTCAAGATATTTTCAACTGTTTCCCTATAACGGTTCTTGAGATACAGCTCGTTGACAGACAGACCGACGGTCGGACAGTCGGACGGACAGCGGAGGCTTAGTAATAAGTTTCAGTTGGTGACCCTTTGGGTAAATTACGAAATTTAGGTGCCCTTGTAAGAAGTAATTTATAGAAGTAGAGAGACTTTAAGTACTTAGTTTTCGAGACTGTCGGTAATTTCGAAAGTATTCGTATGAGCAGCGTATTATACGAAAGACTAGCGACCCGCCCCGGCTTCGCGCGGGTGCAAATGTTGATTTAGCCCAAACTAACAAAGTGAACATCTAATTACCAGAATCAATAATATTGTGGTTCAGCTGAAATAAAAAGTGCAATAGACAACCGTCAACGACGTCTGCTCTCAGGTGTCTACCAGTTCGGGACATCTCTACCTCCGTTATAATTATTTGGTTGCGCGACTTACTTTAATTTTGAGATATCTCCTAAGATATTCATCCAAATTAAATGGTGTGAAGGGCAATTTTGCTCTAAATTAAACTCTCAAGATGAATAACATATTAATTGAGATAAGGATTTGTACTATATTAGTGAAACCACCTCTGCAAATGAAACAGTATTTTATGTCAAATTTGAATTTCATAAAAATGGTTATTGTAAGTCAAGTATAATAGTTAAACATGTGCTATCGCGGACTTTTTCGTAGAAATTGATGTGTTATCTAAAACTGTAGTACATTGTTTTGTTCGATCGTGAACAGTTTTCGCAGCGCACGCGATGTAAAGAATTGTTTTAGAGAATTTTGTTCTGACTTCTTCAGTAATAATCTTCATATATCAGCCAATTTACACCAAACCTTGACAAATTATATACTTGAACCTACCTCGAGAACCATTCTATCTATTAAAAAAACCCGCATCAAAATCCGTTTCGGAGTTTTAAAGATCTAAGCCTACATAGAGACAGACAGACAGCGGAAAGCGACTTTGTTTTATACTAGACTAGCGGACGTCACGCGGTTTCACCCGCGTAGTTCCCGTTCCCGTGGGAGTGCGGGGATAAAATATAGCCTATATTACTCCTTGATAATGTAGCTATCCATTGCTGAAAGAATTTTTCAAATCGGTACAGTAGTTTTTGAGTTTATTAATTATAAACATACACACACACAGAAAAATTCAAATTTTTGCTCGTAACAATATTAGTATAGACTAGACTAGATGAAGTGATGGTGAAGACTAATGGGAATCTGCAGCTCTGTTTAGCAAACGGATAAGAAAAATGTTATTTTCATGTTTCAGACATCGTCGTGGGCGGAGAGGAACGATTAGAATTCTATTACAACGGAACAGTAACGCACAGAGAATTCATTCCGTCGGCTTATTATATCACTGCTGTCACGTACGATCCAGTTCACTTCAGGGTGCTGTTTTCCGACCGTCACAACACAAAGTACTACATATACAGCTTTGACCTCACAACGAGAAAGATACAAACTTTAGTAATGAGACAAACAGGTTCTGACGTTAAACTCGCCTACGACCCGCTCACACAATTACTATTTTGGACTGAAGACACGAAAATATACTCGTTGTCATTAAAGTCTGCATCGTCTAACACAGCAGTTGACGGAAATCTTATAGTTACGTCGGATCACTACTGCATAGCTATAGCTGTAGACAGCTGTGGAGGGTACGTCGCTAATATAACAATTAACTGTAGTTTTAAGACTCGTGTTGAACTTTGTCAATATTTACAGTTATTTAAAAATTACAGGTATGTTTACTGGACCACACAGTATAACATAGAGAGGGCTGCGTTTGATGGCTCCGAGAGAGAAGTTTTAATTGACGCTACTGTTTACCAGCGACCGAGTTTGGTTATTGACCAACAATCGGAGAAAATGTACTGGATGGAGAGAACTAAATATGATTATCCTTATCACTCTTCCATCGAAAGTGCCGACTTGAATGGAGAAAACAGAAAAACATTTTATTTCATAGGATCAGATCATTACGTAGCTGCTTTAACCGTATCAAAAGATTTAATTTACTGGAGGAGCTACAATCAAGAAGCCATTGTGCAGTTACCAAAGCATCAACAACACGATGTGGCACCAGTTGTTTACTTACAGTCTAGGACACACTGTTGGGAGTGTCCACTTACAGCAGCCAACTATACAATTGAGGAACAAACCTTGGGGAACAGGCCCTGTGAAGCGCTGAAGAGTCTAATACCGGATATGGAGGAACGCCACGGTTCAATATGTCACAACTACTGCTTCCAAGGAAACTGCAGCGTCAGTGCTGAGGGACATCCTAAATGCAGGTAAGTAGATCTTCGATACGGTGCGCGAGTAATACCTGCATTAATTTGTTCTGTCTAAATAATTTGAAAACCCGCAAACTAGTACCTAAGTGGCGTGTTCTGATTCTTGTAAAGTTTAATAGCATCGACTATAATACGTGAAAACTTTATTTATTTCGTGATAAATACTCATAATAACAAAGCAGTGACTAAAACAAATAACCAGTGATTTTATTATACCGACTTAATGAATGCAACGCGTAAGTGACGCGCCATCCGCGGCGCTTACGACGTTCTTCTCGCCGACTTACGAATCGAATGTTCGTTAGCAGGCGTGGGTCTTTATTAGCGTGCGTTTTATTAGTGTGCTCAGGATTATTGAGAATTCAATTTTGTATGATTTTAAAACAAAGTATTACCATATTTACCGATTACGTTTTAAATGTTTAATACCTTTTTTCAAACTCACAATTATTAATTTAATAAAAACGAATTTTTATAACATGGTTTTATCAGAACATATTTGAGTATTTTCGAGAAATGTTTTATCGCAAATAACTTAAAATTAGACAATTATAGTCTGTTTTTTAATCCCGGAGACTAAATTGACAAGTGCAAATGGCAAACTGACGTAGATTACAATAGCATTTAAGTCAGTTTTGACATTTGCTCGTGTCAATTTAGTGTCCGACATTAAAAAATAGACTTTAGGGAATCAATTCAACAAGATGAAATATCTTTGTTTCACACAAGATCGCTCCTGGTTTTCTCGTGGTCCGTTTTTTATTGTTTCCCATTTTTTCATTAAACTGAAATAGAATTAAGACTTACTTGAATACACAAAACATCCCCCGAAGAGTTTTGCAGAAGTCTATACCTACTAGTACACCACATTTTGGTGATGGCTATGATTTTTGTATGCCTATACAGGGTTACTTGTAATTCCACGTATATCCGTCAGGTGCTGATAGGGGTGCCCAAATTCAATCGTTCTCAAGATATTTGAATTTTAAGGTTTTTCGATTATTACCCAAAATTTGACATTTAACTCCAAATAAAAAGAAAACTACATGTGTGGAATAGGTACCATTAGAATATGATACTGTAGCTGGTACTTCAATTAAGCCATGAACATAATAAAAGGTACTTAATTCAACAAAACTATTAATATGATTAGTTGACCCGCGCAACTAATTAGGGTACAACGAAACATTAGGGTTCCGAACATCCGTAAAAACGAAAACCCTTATTGGATCACTCGGGTGTCTGTCTGTCTGTTCTCCGGATCTACTGGACCAATTCTGTTGAAGTTTGGTATACATATGGAATTCTGTGAACCAAACACGGACGTTTTACGTAAATAAATACTTTTTAGTCACTTTTGGGGGTCAAACAAAAAAAAATTCAAACTGTATCATGTGACATATTAAATAAAAGGGTTTATAATTTTAAAATAATTGGTTTTGAAGATATCAAGAAATTAGACCAAAAATTACCCTGCCCCCCTTATCTCCAAAACTAATATTATTAAAATACCTATGAAAAAATGCAGATAATTGTTCTTATCTAAAGATAACAGGAAAACCTATAAGAAGTTTGTTGTGTTAAAATAACATATTAAAAAAACGAAATTGGTTCGGAACTCTTTGCACGCACTCGCACTTGGCCAGTTTTCTCGACGCAAAAACGACCGGATGTTTTAAGTTTGACGTGTCTGCGTGCGTGTGTGTGTGTGTCTGTAGCATCGTAGATCCCGAACGGATAAACTGATTTTGATTTTGTTTAAAAGGTGAATTAATCAGGATTGTTCTTAGCTATTTTTGAGGAAAATCGGTCCAAGATGGCCGCCCCCACAAAATGTCGGATTACATATTTTTTATATCAAATGAAAGGGCTTGACTAGTAGAATTATGTACACTATATTAAAGAGGATTTTAAAAAGCATGAAATATAAAAAATAGTAGAATTATGTACACTATATTAAAGAGGATTTTAAAAAGCATGAAATATAAACAATAGTAGAATTATGTACACTATATTAAAGAGGATTTTAAAAAGCATGAAATATAAACAATAGTAGAATTATGTACACTATATTAAAGAGGATTTTAAAAAGCAGGAAATATAAAAAATAGTAGAATTATGTACACTATATTAAAGAGGATTTTAAAAAGCATGAAATATAAAAAATAGTAGAATTATGTACACTATATTAAAGAGGATTTTAAAAAGCAGGAAATATAAAAAATAGTAGAATTATGTACACTATATTAAAGAGGATTTTAAAAAGCATGAAATATAAAAAATAGTAGAATTATGTACACTATATTAAAGAGGATTTTAAAAAGCATGAAATATAAAAAATAGTAGAATTATGTACACTATATTAAAGAGGATTTTAAAAAGCAGGAAATATAAAAAATAGTAGAATTATGTACACTATATTAAAGAGGATTTTAAAAAGCATGAAATATAAAAAATAGTAGAATTATGTACACTATATTAAAGAGGATTTTAAAAAGCATGAAATATAAAAAATAGTAGAATTATGTACACTATATTAAAGAGGATTTTAAAAAGCAGGAAATATAAAAAATAGTAGAATTATGTACACTATATTAAAGAGGATTTTAAAAAGCATGAAATATAAAAAATAGTAGAATTATGTACACTATATTAAAGAGGATTTTAAAAAGCATGAAATATAAAAAATAGTAGAATTATGTACACTATATTAAAGAGGATTTTAAAAAGCATGAAATATAAAAAATAGTAGAATTATGTACACTATATTAAAGAGGACTTTAAAAAGCAGGAAATATAAAAAATAGTAGAATTATGTACACTATATTAAAGAGGATTTTAAAAAGCATGAAATATAAAAAATAGTAGAATTATGTACACTATATTAAAGAGGATTTTAAAAAGCATGAAATATAAAAAATAGTAGAATTATGTACACTATATTAAAGAGGATTTTAAAAAGCAGGAAATATAAAAATAGTAGAATTATGTACACTATATTAAAGAGGATTTTAAAAAGCATGAAATATAAAAATAGTAGAATTATGTACACTATATTAAAGAGGATTTTAAAAAGCATGAAATATAAAAAAACCCCGTCAAAAAAAAACTTTAAAAAGTAAAAAATATATTTCTATGGATCCTTGCAGTTTAATACAGGTACGATACTTTGAGCCAAGCGTCATCATTAAATTCGTCTTTAGCACCCAAGTGCCTAAGGCTGTTCGAATTGTAAAACAGAAACAATATGGCGCAATAATGCAGCTGGTGGCAACAAATCTATTATTGAAATTAAAAAATGGGCACCAATTTGAAACACTATGTAATTTTAAGATTTAAATACATCAGTTGTTTCAAAACAGTAACAAACATGTAACAGTGTTATTAGAAATTTAATCTCGCTAGGAAGAATTAACAAAAAATATGTGTTATTACCCATCACATGTGTGAAGTTTTGCTAATTAATTTGACGTAAAGTAATAAGCACTACTATTAATGACTTGAATTTCGTTTGACTGACAGAGAAGCTTTTACACATCAGTGAGAAAATACTGACTGAATCAACCCATATTCAAATATATCTATACTATTACTAGCGGACTCGACAGACGTTGTCCTGCCCGACTGCAGCGCCAGCTGCCGGGCTGATTTGCGAATTCAAACCATCCAGGGCGCCATCCAAACGCATACAAAAAACTTCATTCAAATCGGTTCAGGAGTTCAGTGACATACACACGTACAGTAGAATTAGATATATAAAGACTAGCTGACCCGCGCGGCTTCGCTCCCGTCAACTGGCTACTCTACCCTACCTATCCTACCTACCTTGCTGATTTGTGAATCTAAACTACATAGATAGTTTAGATTCAGAAATCAGCAAGGTATCATAAACGCATACAAAAAATCATTCAAATCGGTCCAGCCGTTTGAGAAGAGTTCAGTGAGATACACACGTCCAGTAGAATTATAATATATGTAAAGAAGATATAAAGCTGAAGAGTTTGTTTATGTGTTTGTCTATTTGCTTGCTTGAACGCACTAATCTCAGAACCTACTAAACCGATTTTAAAAATTATTTCAGTGTCAGATAGCCAATGTATCAAGGAAGCTATAATATCATCACGCTAAGATCAATAGGAACGGAGCAGACGAAGTTGCGAGGGTCGAGTAGTAATTGATAAAGTCCAACGAGTGACAACCAGGCAAAGTTGTGACACTCAAGGTTCCAAAACAGTATGAAATCTAGTCCTTTTAATTAAAATATCAAATAATACAGAAAAACGACAGTATTTTCTTAAATTGGTATATTATTCTTTCACGAGAACACTGTTGCTGTGTGTACGTTACTCCAGCTATAAAGTAGCTCCTAGAGCGATATGAGTGGTACGTATAATTAGTGCGTAATCTGCTGTAAATGTGCGCCACATAACAAAATTGTGCGTATTGTCGTTTTGGAAACGATTCCTGCTGGATAACGTTGTTCCAGCAGGAAAATTCTAAATGAATGATCCGAGAGAGAAATATGGTATATGGGTAGAGAGCTTATACTATTTATGCAAAAATGTGCGCCAAAAATATAATTTGTGCGTCTTCAGGTTTGGTTTGGCCTGCTGGAGTGACGTTTTGCAGAATCGTGTATCTCCAAAACCATTGAATGTGTATCTGTAGAAACATACACGAGTAGGTCTTTATTTGTGCGTATTTGTGAGAGTATTAAATTTAAGAAAGTATTTATAATTTTCAAGTAGTTGCGCTTTTTTGAAAACCCAAAATAATATCGCAGCGCCTGAATGAGAAAACTCATTAGCTTGCTAAAAACTGTATTCGGTCACCCTTAATGCTTGTAATAACCATAAAAAGTTTGAAGTGTACGTTTTTTAATAATATGGCTAAAATTCAAAACTACGGTGCCATAACTTTGACTTCAAAATACAAGAAACCAGCTCAACTCAAGATGTGTAGGTGTGAACCAAAAATTAGAGCGTTTAGTCAAAAGAATATAGCTTAGATTGATTTGCAGTAAGTGGATTTAAAGTAAAAACCAAACATGTTAATAACGACGGGTTTTCCGACCAAGTTCGAATGACTAGAAAAAAGCGACGGTTTCATACATATTGATGACCTTCTTTATTGGACGTATTAAACCTAACCTGTTGTCCATATCAATGCCAAAATAAAATAAAATGACGTGTAAAAGAGTTACTTGTAAACTATTTGCAAAATAAATATCATTTATTATTAAATGATATTATTATTTTATTATTTAGCTCGTGGCTAAATAATAACAGCCGCACGGGTCGATCTTTAAGGTTAAGCTACGTTTGCCAAGGTTGGTCTGTGGATGGGTGACCATCTTAATATACCGAGTTTCCTCCGTGCCTCGGAAAGCACGTTAAGCCGTTGGTCCCGGCTGTCATTTGTAGATCTTTGGCAGTCGTTACGGATTGTCAGAAGCCAGTAAATCTGACTCCAGTCTTGCCAAGAAGTACCGTGTTACCCAGTTAATGGGTTGTGGAGGTCTGGTAGGCAGCCGCTCCACGTAAAACACTGGTATTCAGCTGAATCCGGTTTGACTGGAAGCCGACCCCAATATAGTTGGGAAAAGGCTAGGCAGATGATGATTATTATTTTATTCTCCTAAATTTGTATCTTAAAGTAATTATGGTATCGAATCACAGATCAAGTAACATACCCCTTCATAAATATGTCGTGGATAACGATATTGTTTTGATAAAAGTTGCTCAACTGATTAATGTAGTAGTGGGGCAAACGCCGTGACGTTATTTAGTAATGGCGGCACGTGGACAGAGTCGTTTTGGAAAGTGGTGATTGTCGAACGGGCACTTCGCATCGGGACGCGGACCAAGTCACTTCTCCAAAACGAAACTGTCGGTTTGCCTAGTTAGATTGATTTTTGTGTAATATTTAGTTTATTGACGACCCTATCGCTCTACCGTCGCTGACCTCGACAAATATAAAAACACAAATAGTTCACATTATCATTAAAAATTTCATATTTGTTTTTCATTTAAGTATTAAAATGCAAACAGTAAAATCGCATAATCTTAACAGCCGCACGGGTCGATCTTCAAGGTTAAGCAACGCTTGCCAAGGTTGGTCTGTGGATGGGTGACCATCTTAACATACCGAGTTTCCTCCGTGCCTCGGAAAGCACGTTAAGCCGTTGGTCCCGGTTGTCATTTGTAGAGATTTTGGCAGTCGTTACGGATAGTCAGAAGCCAGTAAATCTGACTCCAGTCTTGCCATTAAGTACCGTGTTACCCAGTTAATGGGTTGTGGAGGTCTGGTAGGCAGCCGCTCCATGTAAAATACTGGTATTCAGCTAAATCCGGCTTGACTGGAAGCCGACCCCAATATAGTTGGGAAAAGGCTAGGTAGATGATGAGTAAAATCGCATAATCACCGATTCAGATGGCAAATTTTTTGAAATTTCCATTTCGCTGTCTTTGGGGGCCGATTTCTATCAAAAGATTCTTGAGAAAGTAATATTTTTTAATGATTATGATTATGAACGCTGAAAGTCTAGCGCAGTTTCGAAAACTTCTTAAGATCCATGGATCCATGAAGTCACCTGTTTAGATTTTTAATTTAAATATCAGAATATTTAGTTTGGATGTTTATATTTATTAGGTCCGGTTGACTAAATAAATGTGTTACTTAATACATCTATTCATAAAATTTACTCTTGAGATAGGGAAGTCTTGTAACTGACGTAACTTTCTTGAAGCAGACCACCAGCCCGTTGGTCGGACGACCTTGCGAAAGAGGCTGGATCATAATGAATAAGGTTAGCGCGGGACCATGGTTGTGGTGTGCCTATACCCAACTGTAGGTGGTAATGGGTGGATATAATGATAAATTTTCTTGAAGGTGGGTATAACTCTGAAAAATAACGAAAGTCATTAAAATTATAACTTTTATCTTCAGATACCCTGACCTATGTACTTTCAGCGCTTAAATTGACGAGACAGGTTTTTGTACTTGGCCTTATTACGGATAACTCGACGTACCAGCTTTCTATAGTCGATTTTGTTCCGTTAGTCATCATCTGCCTAGCCTTTTCCCAACTATATTGGGGTCGGCTTCCAGTCAAACCGGATTCAGTTGAATACCGGTATTTTACGTGAAGCGGCTGCCTACCAGACAATTTTCGATTTTGTTCCGTTAGTGAACAGAGTTATAGTCCTCTTTCAGACGGCGGGAACGGCGCGGTTTTTGAATCGCATGGTTACTGCGCGGTTACAACCTACACTCGATGCTATGCAACCGTTAACAGACCCAAGCCAAGAGAAGTTATTGTAATAGGCCCAAAACTTGATCTTAAAATTTCGACGATATCTTTACAATTTACGTTTCAAAGTCTCCTGAATCTATTTACCTAAACATGCATTCCGAAGCACGGAGGAAACTCGGTATGTTAAGAGAGACCAGACCACAGACCAACCTTGGCAAGCGTTGCTTAACCTTGATGATCGACCCGTGCGGCTGTCATTATCTAGCCACGAGCTCCTCAACTTGCTTCCCCTGAACTATTGGCAGTAAATAAAAGTTACCCATGATACTAAGCCTGTGTTGCACAGAAATTATATATTTTTCACGTTATACAATCGCAGCGTACTCGTACCGGCCGCGCACCTCGTTCGCCTGTTACTACTCGTCACAAATATTTTTTGGTTTCCTTGTTTATCGAGTAATGCTGTATCTTGTCTTCATTATTTCAGTTGTGAAGCTGGTTACTCCGGGGAAAGGTGCGAAGTTAACGCGTGCTATATGTACTGCTTAAACAACGGAGTCTGTTCCGTGAATGAGGCGGGGAAGCCAGTTTGCAAGTGCACAGCGGATTATGAGAGTAAAAGATGCGACGTTTCCATTTGCAAGGACTATTGTATGAAAGGGAGCTGTAGTGTCAGTACTGAAGGAAAACGTACTTGCAGGTATTTGTTGTTCCATTCTACCTTGTAATTTTGTTGCATAGATAATGATATTTTTTTTTAAATCTACTAGCTCGTTACTGTCCTAATGCTGGCAAAGCCTCTGCACATATAGAGGAGGTGCGAAAATTTATAAGCACGCATGCTCAATGCGAGTTTACGGTTTTAAACTTGTATTATCACGTTCCTTCACAGTAGTGTCATACTGCTGTCTAAGATACATTTTTCCAGCGTCTAAAACGCAGCACAGTAAACGAACCTCGTTCACTTGTTACAACTAGTTACAAAAATTTGTATTCTCACTGTTTCAGTTGCGATCGCGGATACTCTGGAGAAAGATGCGACGTATCCATTTGCAAGGATTATTGTATGCAGGGGAACTGTAATGTCAGTACTGAGGGACGACGTACTTGCAGGTATTTGTTGTTCCATTCTACTAAGTAATGTTGTAGCATAGATACGGATACGGGTGACGAGGAAGAATGCGCGGCTGCAATTGGTCAGATAAAGGTCAAGTGCGTAGGTAGCTTATGGTTAGTGGTGGCTCTACATGTTTATAAAAGGGAAAATAGTCGATAACGATCAAATAAATTTAAGCATTATAAAAATACTCATTCAAAACTAACAGCGCTGTATTTCGTTGGAAACCAATTTTCCCTGTTAACCTTATCCATCCACTTTTCTTCGAATTCTGGAATCTTCAAAAATCTAAAAGAAAACATTTACCTACGTCAAACACACAGATGAAAAATCTGAGACCTTCTCCTTTTTTTAAAGCCGGTTATAAGTAGTTAGGTATTTTATGACAGAATGTGAATTGAGTAAAAATTGTGTGAAGTACAATTTTATAATTATCGATAAGTCAACTTCAACCATTAAACGTATTTTTCGCACAGATTTTTACGATAATAATACAAAGGGCGAAAAAGAGATAAAGATTTTGAATTTCCTAATGAAAGAAAGGGACTTTTCGAAAAGATATGAACGCGCGCGACTCGTTGTGTGCTCGTTCACCAAACCATCATTTTAAATAGACCCCGCGGGGCCTCATAATCTGATTCAATCAAAAACAATTTTCGTAGTCTTTACCTTTCAAAGAAAAGTTATGCCATCCTTTTTGTAACTAGATGTGTTGGAATGTTTCCCACGCCACTTCACCGCTCATGTGGCCTTTGAGGCGTGCGTGCAACACAGCGGACCGTCGACCCGGGCCTGGTTCTGATCGGACGGCTCGCCGTCCGCAGGCCCGCGCCAACGGTGGCCGGGAATCACCCTGCTCGTCCCGACGCCCGGGGCGTCTTATGTTGCGGCGGCTGGGGTCAATTACTTGTAACAAATTCTCTCAAATGTAGTTGTTTTATTAATTTATCTTAATTTCTTCAGATGTGATGCCGGCTACTCTGGGGAACGGTGCGAAGTGAACGCGTGCCATAGTTATTGTCTTAACAACGGTGACTGTTCCCTAAATGAAGAAGACGAGCCGGTCTGCCAGTGCACAGCAGGCTATGAGGGTGAAAGATGCGATGTTGCTACCACTCTCACTGACGTCTGTGTCTGTGCTGACAAGTCGAAGACTCAACAAATATTACGAAACCTGCACAGCAAAATGAATCAATTTATTAGCGAAGAGCTACAATGTACCCTGTAACTCAATGGGGTAAACTTGGTGCAAATGCGGCCAAGATCCAAATCTGCGAGCGATGACGATCAACAAAACTACCATGCAATCACATCAAAACCGCGAAAAACTAGCTAATAAATAAAAATAACGCAAAAAAAAAAAAATATTTTTAAACTATCTGAAAAAGACAATCCTGAAGGATATGCTAAGCAAGCTTCCGAAAGTAACCTTAAGTCAAGACCCGGATGACGTCACCTTCAAGTGCGACGTGGAAAGTTGGTCTTCCTGATACCTAACTCAATACCCCCCCACTCCCCCTGAAACTGACATCTATGGCTAGCATGAGGTAACACAAATTTGAAAAAGGGTCATTGTACTAATTATTGTGTACCACTTTTACCACGGGATCAACACCGAAATCGCGAAAAAGCAAATTAGCTGTTCAGTACATTTTGTCGAGTTTTATTACGCGCACAAGAATGTGTGGGACACTCGATTTTCCAGTCCCAAAGTAAAATTTGTTCATAATAATGAGTTCATTGACCTCTTTTAAGGTTTATTCTGTTACAAGTTGTAAGGGGAGTACATAATAATAGTTTACTTTAAAAATCATTCCTTAAAGTTTATTGTAAAACATTCGGACATGCGGATAAACTCTTGAGCTGTCACTAAACTAAGACATCACGCCAATAATGCGATGAAACAGTGGACGAGTGCCACCGTGTGCACCTAGTTATAATCGTAAGTTTTGTACTGTAGAGTTCAGTTTCTTAACACTAGATTATAATATTATAGAAACAACATGTTATGTAAGTAAAGAGTCTCTAATGAAATAATCGAAGTGACGATATTAATCACTTGTGACTGTCGTTCCTCCGACAATTTCGAATAAGAGTAGTAGAAGTTAAGCATTCTGCCCTGCCAAGCCAAAACACTGTAACCTACAAAAACCAGTTTTGAGATAACTGACAAAACATGATTTTTATTAATATTTGCCCATATCAGAGGTAATTGGTGCATATTATATAACTAGCTTTTGCCCGCGACTTCGTACGCGCATATACCGTTTTTTCCCATTCCTGTAGGAATTTCGGGAAATTCTCTCTTAGTTCTCGCTTTCACTCCCTGAGGAACCTACATATCAAATTACAGCGTTCTACGACCAGTAGTTTCGGCGGTGCGTTGTCTGGCAAGGCATTTCTGGCAATCACTCAGTAGAGGCGTATTTTATGTATTAGAATTACAGTTTAATCGGTTTCATAGAATCTGTTTATTGTGTAGGTATAATCGATTTTTTTAAACATATTTAGTAGGTATTTAATGAGGAGACTGATTGAATGAGGAGCTCGTAGCTAAGTTGTAACAGTCACACGGGTCGATGGACCCGTCATCATCATCTTCCTGCCCTTATCCCATGTTTTTCTTCCATTCTGTCCTATCAGCTATCACGCTATCACTCACTCCCATATTCTCTTTCATATCGCTCCTCACACAATCCATCCATCTTTTCTTCGGCCTTCCTCTCCTTCTCCATCCATCCACATAATTATATTCGAGTGTCAATCGACCTGTGTGTATGTTATGTTAAAATGGTCACCCGTCCTAAGACCGACCTCGACAAGTTTTGCTTAACCTTGAAGATCGACCCATGTTACTGTTTGGTTCACTGTTACATTCAAGGCACGCCTAGAATCTCGGAGTCTCAGAAACAGAATGTTTAAATTTAAATGGTAACCCATCCATCAGATCAACCCCAAGCGTAGCTTAACCTTGATCGACCCGTGGGAAGAAAATTAAAGCTCATGGGCTGACGTCATATTCCTTAGGAGAATCTTAACACCGCGATTCAGAAAAACGCGTCATCAGTACATCGCCATCTATCGAAAATGTAGTAAAACTGTCAAAAATGAGTTTGAACTTAGGAGCCCACATGTTACGATAAATAATAATATTATGATAATAACATGTTCACTTTTCTTTTGCTTGCTACATAATATTAAGAGTTTAACAAATAACTTAACAATATGTTTTGAAGTTCGTTTCACACATTTGTTACCACTATTATTCTCAATAGATGGCATTGCAAGTCTCTGGAGTCTCAATGAAAACTACCTATTTTAGCGCTCGATGAAGTTTCTTCCTAAACTTAAAAATTCAATATCTTTTTATTTTGTGGGTCAATTTTGATGAAATAAACGCTAAATGTTACTCGGGTTATCACTTAATATTTTCAAGTAGGTACCTAGATTTGTAACCCAATCTGTAGTTTATGCGTGATGCTCCTTCAAACGCACAGACAAACAGATAAACAGACAAACAGACAAAAATTTCAAAAATAGCATATTTGTGTTTTGTATCTTTTTCCTAACTTTTCTATGTAATTTTTATGCAAAAATATTCAATGTACAGACACGGTTGGTTTACGATTTTATTATATAATAATAATAATAATAATATTCCACACAGCGCCATCTAGTCCCAAGCTAAGCAGAGCTTGTGTTATGGGTACTAGACAACTGATAAACATACTTATATGTATAGATAAGGATTTTGTGCATTTAATAGTTAGGTGTACATCACTAGTATATAGCCAAATAGTTTTTTGAAATTATTTTATTATAGAAAGAAGTTATTGCCACTAACTTGTGTTGACAAGACAATTATAAAATTTTAATGTACTTCAAACAAGGCAAAACACTGTAAAACCGGATACAGTGTTTAATCCTTGTGACCTTGTCTGAAACTCTAAACTCATTATGCCAAAACACTGTATCCAAGCATACAGTTTTTTAAGAGGATAGATGGAATTAATTGTAAATTATAGTATTTTTCACCTTAGTTTGATTTCTGTGACACTTGTGAATGCAATAGCAATAAGTTAGATGAGTAATATCTGTCATTCTCTATTACCTAGTCCAACTAATACAAAGCTGAAGAGTTTGTTTGATTCCTCAAGGGCTTCATGACACATTCGCCGCGATACAGGCATAGACTTTGAAAGTATTTATTAGCAATTCTTTTTTTTTAACTTCACTTATACCTCTGGGTTTATTTTCTGTTTTATCATATTTATAAGGTCTTCTCTATTTTCGATCATCTTTCTTAAATCTCCTTCAATCTTTTTCTTTAAAAAGTGTATTTCTTTAAACTCACCATTATAATCATTTTTAGCAAAAAAAAATTCGAAAATCAACAACCTTTAAATTTTGAAAATTCCAATCTTTAGGTAAAGCTGTTTTACTGTCGTTTTTAAAAATCAACATATATTTGTGTTTGAGTACGTCAACATCCAGGTTTTTTCTAGACTGTCTGATTTTGGTCACGAAATCTTCCAGATCGTATACTTCACGTGCTGTTTTTAGTTTCTTTGTTATAGCAGCGTGTACTGCATCCGCAGCCATAAATGTATGACCTGGTTCTAAATACTCTAATTTCAAGCTTTGAATACTAGTTTTTGTCATCTGGATTAGTCAGAGTGGTCTCTGACTAATCCAGAAAAAATAATTTTATTCCGGTTTTGTGCGTTGCAGTTGTCCAGAAAGAAGTTTAAATTGTGTAGGTCCCGGCAGTATTTTCGGCATAACTAACATGAAATATTCCTAAAACAAGGTTACAATGACTGTAACCTTGTTTTAGGAATATTTCATGTTAGTTAGCGTTACAAGGCCGCGTTCAACACTCAGGCGCCATCGTTGCCAAAGCTGTTAGTTTCACGTTCTCATGGCATTTCATGTGTTTTGACGTCAGCTAACAAGGGTTTACAGTCACGGTAGGTTAATGATCGATAGCGATGTAGACTATATCATGTAGTATGTAAGCATTATATTTTAAGATTTATTCTACAATAAACCGCAATCTGAGTAATACTCCTCGTTTTTCTTCAAAAATCCTCAGCAACGCTCCCGACAGTTTTCCGGCAAGGAATTTCACTCCTTAGCTGTACGCTAAGATGTGTTTGTACGTAATGTTCGTACGTTAACTACTACATCGTGCTAAGTAGTTAACATACAACTAATATTCTGTCATTAACTGTGGTAGGTTTTTTTTTTTGTAGCCCAAAAAAGAATAAACCTATGGTGTCCAATTTAAAGTAAAGGCCTCCGCCAAATCTATCTAGGCACTGCTTTCTTGGTTTAGAATATTTACAACTTGCAAAGGAGATGGGGCTTGGTATTGTTAGAGTGCGTTACCTGACTTCGAAAAGTGTAACCTCGAATAACACATCCCCGTAAGTTTACTAATACGAAACATTTAACAACGAATGCACGCTACCTTGAAAAACTTAACATCGTAGCCATGCGATTTCGAATAACCCAATCTCTAAATTCTCCAATTCTAATCACTTAACAACGAATGCGCGCTACCACGAAAAACTTAGCGCCGAAGCCATGCGACCTCGTTTAATCAAACCTAGTAGTAGCCACCAGCGCCCTGTTCTTGTTATGCATGGGCAAACGAGGTAAGCGTGGTCTAAGTTCAGGCGGCATGTGGTTGTATTCCCGAACAACACACTCCAAAGCACTCCTCAATTCGTCATTGCACTGGGTACTTACGTTTGTAACCCTGTCATTACTCTCCTCGTCAGCGTGGATGGGCAATTGGGATGACTGTGCTGGTGCCACAGTCTGCGATGGAGGAGCAATGACATGCCAACACATTTCAGTGCGGAGTCAATCAAGCACACTATCATCCAACATACGGTTACGCTGGATGACGCGCACCTGATCCGACAGTCGTTGGGCCGATACGCTATTAGCTGGTTCAAGTACCTGAAACAGAGAGAACATCCGACCACGGTACGCAGTCAGGTTAGTTCCCCCCTCTGTAGCCCCAAAGTATGAGCGTATTACATTCTCATTTATGGCTTGAGTCCATTTTATACGCTGCACACTTCCACCGATAGCGGGGACCCTGTCAGAGACCGGTGGGCCTCGAGGTCCTAAGCTGGCCGGTGGTCGGCCTCTTCCGCGCCGGCGCGCAGGTGGTGGTGTCGTCGGCGGCAAGAAGTATTCGTCGCTCGAGCTCGACGCAACTGCAGCTACCGGAATCTCTTGACTCGCGGCTGACGCAGGTCCAGGCTGCGAGGTGGAGCTCAGCGACGAACCCGAAGATGGTGTTGGAGCGGCTTGTAGTCGTGCTCGGCGTCGTGTTAACATTTTATTTCCATGTTGTCAATTTGTTTTTCCATTTAGTGAGTTTTTTATTTTCGTGTCATTCTATTTTTTTTTTATTGATGTATTCGGTATAAAATGCATTGTTTCTATGGTATGCTGGCGGACTAAGCATCAATAACCTGAATTACTAATAGAGGTACTCGTATATTAATTAAATTGTCAAATACCGTACTGCACGAGCAGTTTGGTAACTTTGTATTATACTAGGCTCAGCCCGCGGCTAGGTGTCATTGAACACCTATGACGGGAATAGGTGAGGTGAGTAGGTACGAGAAGAATGACAAGCAAGACATAAATGTGACCACTTTTTCTCACTTTGCATATTCCGCTCTCGGCACCCGTCCTCACTGCCCGTATCGCGATCAGCTACGCCGTAGCAGAGCGGTCCTCTAGCGCTACGCCCCTCGTAGCGCACCGATGCGACGTCACTGACGATCGCCCCGCCTCCTCGTAGCAGTGCTACGTGAGTACTACGCTTTGTGCTACGGACCTTGCTACGCGCTCATGGACAATTGGACACATTGCTACGCCATTTAATCGGCTACAAACCCATGTAATTCAATCCCTTAATTCTGGGTTAAATCCACTTTCAGTGGAACTTGAGGGATACCTTACGGTGCCAACGAAACCATGTGGTATGGACCCGAAAGACCAGCCTAGCCCCCAGGGCTCGGCTAAGTCGGAAGAGCTTTGATAAGCGGCAGTGGGGATCTCCTAGTCGCGGCCACTGTCAACCCCCGTTTTCTTTCAGCTGCACCCGGTGACGGTTGGGTGTGTCTACCCCTTCGGCACCGAATCTGTCAAAAGACCCATAGTGCCCCGCTGCACATTAAGATTGGCAGTGGTTTGCGACTCAACCTAGGTAATCACCTCCCTCTCTACACCCGACAGGGAGGGTACTCATCCCCGCGCTCTCCATCCCGTGGAGTTTGGATTACTGGCCCTTCAAGCTTACACACAGTTGTGTTGCCGGCGGAGTTTGTTTGTTCGCGCTTGTGGTAACACTCGGAAACGCTCACGGGAAGGGAGTTTTTGGGGAGTTGTATGCTCGAGAAGCCGCGATTTACGTGACTCCTCGAGGCGTTCTTTTTTTTATTATTATTTATTCCAGAAAAGTAACATAGAAAAAAATACACATATCTTCTGCCAAACTACTGTACAGTTTGTCGGCAGTGTTCTCGTGGATAGGTACAGTTTAACCCAAGTAGGTACTTATCGACTGCTTTATACTTACTACAACTACATTACTTTGAACAAAAATACTTAATAAAATAATAAAAAATAGGCATGAGTCAGGTCTTGCGAGATCGGCCACACAAGCCAAGAGGCCCACAACAACAACAAGCCGCGCGCGCATGCCAGACTGGCCGGCCCGCGCCTGCCTCATACTCGTAAAGTCATTACATAACTATAGCAGCCAAACAAAGGTAAACAATCTCGATGTGACTCTTTACACAGACAAATTTCAAAGAAATAAACTGCTGTTTCAAACCAATGTTTCACTTGATTTGGTAATCGTTTTGCATTTAGGTACCTACATTGATTTTAGTTGCATTTCATTTCTAAACTGAGTGTTAAAATAATAAAAAATAAAGAGACACATCAAGACTGCTCACAGACTGCTGACAGCATAGGTCTAACGCTAAGGAAACAAACCCAAATATTGTATACGCAGGACATTCTTTAAGACATTTTTGGAAACTGCTTCAGTTTTAATTTGCGTATGTAATTCATTTAACAATGTTGGAATTAGCCATCGCTGCGTCCTTTGACCGAAATAATTATTTACGTTAGGGACTACATATCTATTTCTCTGTGTCGCTTTACGAGTTGGCCGGTTATACACTCTCTTAATCTTGTATTTGTTTTTATTGTGGTGTGCGAAGATTGTACTTAACTTGACTTTTTTCTGTATAGGTAATATTCTACAAATTTTAAATAACTTTTCGTACTCCTTATTAATATTGTCTTTAGTTGCCTTATTTGCTAGTAATTTTAATAGTCTAATTTGCATTTTTTTTTTTTTTATTTAAATGTACCGAAAACGTCAGTCCATAAGCAGCCAACCCGTAATTTACTGTTGCATCTGCAAGTGCGTGGTAAAGAATGTACAGTATTCGCTTACTAACTATATGTTTTAAATTATTCAGTTTACCTAACTGAGCGCAGTCTACTACATACCGTGTCTACATATGTGTCCGAAGAAAACTTCTCATCAATTGTTAGTCCTAGGTAGTTAGGTAGTAGGCGTAGGTACGGGTATAGTTACTTCATTCCCATACCCCACTTCTTCCTCCGCCATGCAGGCCCTTCTGGCCGAAACCTCACTATCCTACGGGATAGATGGTCTTTTGTCTTTTTGCCTTAAGATTGTGAGGGAGGCAGATCCCACCCATGCCAAGAAGTACAGCAGTCAGACTCCAAGACCTACACCCAAAAATGCCCATAAGGGGCCGTCCATCCTCGGCCGCTCCAGGGACCTCCTCAAGTCCCACCAGTACCTAGTCACTGTGCCCCCTCAGGGCCCCCCTCAAAACGACATCGCTGATATCAGAAATGTCTTTGACAGCCCGGTGTCCCCCTCCATCACACCAGTCCCCACTAACATGGACTTTGATGAAGTAGACTACACGCCCGGCGACTGCATTCTGCCGAACAATGATGATCTTTTACTAATGATGGTCGATTTAACCGATTTGGCTGCAGCCCGTATTTAATCAACGACTAGTGTAAACGGGTTTTCGGTTAGCCGTATTCGACCACAGCCGTTATTCGGTCACGGACCAATGTAAACAGGTTTCCGATTATCCATTTCCAGGTGCAGACCGTTTTCAGTAACCGCACACGGCTGATTTGTTGAAATACGCCACAACAACCGGCAGCACATTCATCATGCTCCCCTAGAAGTCACTGCTTGCGGTAGCGTCGGGGTTGGGTTACCTCCTTCCCTCAAACATGGCGAGGGGGTAATGGCTGATCTTTGCGTTGTGCTCGTGAACAGATGCTGCTTGCGGTGACAGGTCGTCTTGCAGGTCATGGTTTTTTTTTATTATTGTTTAACTATAGATGTTCTCGATCTTGCTTGTGGTTCCAGTCAGAATCCTATTAATAGATCATACCAATGCATGTCTAAGCGGGTAAACTATTTATGCCTTTTTTTTTTTTTTTTAAGGATGGGAAATCATCAAATGACTCCTCCCGCTTTGGGTGAAGCAGAAGGGAGTGTCAGACTCTTACTGACTAAAACCCATCCGCGTTTCTCCCAGTGCCCTTTGCGTTCCAGGGTACGGTGCCTCTTTCGAACGAAGTCCGCAGCCCCAGCAGGCACTGGCCCTAGCGGGCCCCGTCTTTTACGCTGACAGCTCTTTGAGGCACGCGTGAAACACAGCGCGCCGTCCACCCGGGCCTGGTTCTGATCAGACGGCGAGCCACCCAATGCTCGCCGTCCGCAGGCTCGCGCTTACGGTGGCCGAAAATCGCCCTGCGACTCCCGACGCCCGGGGCGTCTTCTTCTATTGCGGCGGCTGGGGCGTGAGGTTTCCCTTTCTCTCACACGTTCGGCTTCCTCCTTTGCTAGCATTACTGCTTCGCAGAAGGAGGTGACCGCTTCCCATGTCTCCTCGCTTCGGACCATAGCCTGAACCAGGGCCGGACGCGAGAGATCGCCGCCGCCGATCGCCTCGGCGAGGACACGGCGGTGCTCCGCCCAAGCAGGGCAGACCTCAACCGTATGCTCCACCGTGTCCTCCGGGCGATCCTCGCAGTGTTGACACCCGGGCGTATCCTCCCGCCGTATTCGAAATAGGTACCTCCCGAAACAACCGTGTCCGGTGAGTACCTGCGTCAAGCGGAAAGTAAGGACGCCGTGGCGCCGCTCTAGCCACTCCTCAAAGAGGGGACTTATCGCCGCAATTGTGGCGTGACCAGCGCTGGGTTGGGACAGTCTTTGTCTCCATACTGCCATGAGATCCTGCCGGAGCTCCGCCCGCCGTACTGCGATTTGCCGCGGCAGAGGAGTCTCGCCCCGGCGTAGCACTTCCAGGCGCCATTCGTAAATGAGTGCGAGGGCTCTCGCCTCTAGATCCCATGGCGGCAGTCCGGCAAGGAGGTTCGCCGCCTCGCCAGAGACCGTGCGGTATCCCCGGGCAAGCCGGATGGCCATCACCCTCTGGGACGAGTTGAGGTAACGGGCAGGTCGCTTCCTCAAAGTAGGCGCCCACACCGGCGCCCCATAAAGGGCCATGGACCGCACGATCCCCGCGTAAAGCCTCCGGCAGGAGGCGTTTGGACCCCCTAGATTGGGCAAAAGCCGCTTGAAGGCAGCCCCGGCTCGCTCCAGTCTAGGAGCCAAACGTCGGAAATGCTCAACAAAGGTCCACCGGCTGTCAATAACGAGACCCAAGTAAGTCATCGTCGATCCGACGCTGATTTGAACCCCTCCTACCGTTATTTGGGATCCCGACGGTGGTCTGTTCCGAGATCCATGAAAGCACATGGCTTCGGACTTGTGTAGGGCCACCTCGAGACCCAACTGCCGGATCCTCTCAACGACTATCGCAACCCCGCGTGTCATAGCGTCAGCCGCCACTTGGTGCGATCCCCCTTGCGCCAGTACCAGCGTGTCGTCGGCATAGCACACAACGCTGACGCCACTAGGGAGGTCGGCGCGCAGCACCCAGTCGTAGCCGATGTCCCACAGAAGCGGCCCCAGAACGGAACCCTGTGGAACACCGCACGACATCTCTCGCCGGTTCCACTCTCCCAGGTGACCGGGGTAGATGACGGCTCTGTCCGTCAAGTAATCCTCGACTACGCGACGGAGGTAGGTCGGCACCCGGTGATACCGAAGTGCCTCCCTGATGCAACTCCAGGGCAGGGTGTTGAAGGCATTGGCGATGTCTAGAGACACCGCCAAGACGACCCCGCTCCGGAAAACCGCGTCCCCCGTCGAGAGGGCTCTCACGCGCATGATGGCGTCCACCGTAGAGCGTCCCGTGCGGAAACCGAACTGGTTCTCCGCCAGATCCGGCCCCACCCTCCCTAGGTGCTCGACAAGGCGGTTTGCAATTACTCTTTCAAAGAGCTTGCCCACCTCATCGAGCAGCACAATGGGCCGGTATGCGGACGGAGAGTCCGCAGGGCGCCCCGGCTTCTTAATGAGGACCAGTTTCCCCGTCTTCCAACGAAGTGGGAACTGGCCCCTCTCCAAGCATGCGCTTAGGAACCCTCTTAGTCGAGGCCCGAGAGCCTCCAAGGCCAGGACCCAGGCTTTTCCAGGTAAGCCGTCGGGTCCTGGGGCGGTATTTTTGGCCTTCAGCCTATTAACCGCCACTCTCAGGTCTACCTCAGGTCTACCTCAGTCACAAAAATTTATTATTCCCTCCCTCAAACATGGCGAGGGGGTAATGGCTGATCTTTGCGTTGTGCTCGTGAACAGATGCTGCTTGCGGTGACAGGTCGTCTTGCAGGTCATGGTTTTTTTTTATTATTGTTTAACTATAGATGTTCTCGATCTTGCTTGTGGTTCCAGTCAGAATCCTATTAATAGATCATACCAATGCATGTCTAAGCGGGTAAACTATTTATGCCTGGAGGCTTAATTAATTTGGTTTACTCGTTGAGTTTTTTTGTTTTTGATGGCTTAATTTATAGTGCTAGCTAACAAGTGTCAACTGATTTCATTTAAATTGACTTAACTTATTGGATTTATTATTTTTTCTGTGTACTACTAAATAAATTCAAGTTCTTAAAACTTAGCAGACAGATTTGTTGCCGGGGAGTTTGTTGCGCCCCTTCTTCTTCCCAGCTAAAGCACTAGAAAGTGGTGATGGGCGGGCGTTTCGGAGGACTATCTTAAAGTAAGACTGACGTTCAAAAATAACTAACACACGCCTAATTTGAATTAACTTTTGACTTTGAACTAGGTTTCCTAGTTGCGATGTTGACAGAATCGCACTGCTGATTACTCGTTTTCTTCTTCCATCCCTTCCTATTAACCGTGACGCTATCACTGACTCACTTTTCGTCCATATCATTCAACCGCACACAATCCATCCATCTGTTCTTTGCCTCTCTCTATCCGTCCGTCACAGTGATGTTCATAGCACTTTAAGCCACTCATTAGATGCACGAACCAAGACAAGCAATTATTTTTGATTGTATAAAATATTACTTAATAAGGTAGAGGAAAGTGGGAAAAGATGGGGTAGTGAGGTAAGACGGGGACTGACACAAAATCAAAGTTCCAAAGTTAGTACAAACAAACAAACATACTGGTATCACCGTCTGTCTTCAGTTTTAGGGATTTATTTAGTGTTGCAATAATTATAGCTGCACGTGCACTCTGTGAGATGTAGTGAACCATTACTTGGTTTTTTACTGTTTGATCTTATTTTTAGGGTAAGTAAAATGCGTGACTGTTACAAAAATATAACATACTAGTCGATTCGCGCAACTTCGTCTGCGTCACTTTCTACTTTTTCATTACTGCTCCGCTCCTATTGGCCGTAGCGTGATAATATATAACCTAGAGTCTTCCTCGATAAATGGGCTATTTAACACTGAAAGAGTTTTTCAAATCGGACCAGTAGTTCCTGAGATTAGCGCGTTCAAGCAAACAAACTCTTCAGCTTTATATATTAGTATAAGATACAATGTTTTTCATGACATTT
This sequence comes from Lacanobia oleracea, assembly GCA_950371165.1. Lineage (NCBI taxonomy): Eukaryota > Metazoa > Arthropoda > Insecta > Lepidoptera > Noctuidae > Lacanobia > Lacanobia oleracea. The sequence continues at coordinate 17,057,418 of OX493411.1, read as the reverse complement.
CAAACGCAATTCAGATATTTGTGCCTGGTAATCATCATCTCATGTTGCTGAGCTAATGATGGAAGGTAAAAGTCAGGATCTGATGATGGGATCCCATGAAAAATGTTTGTTCAGCGATATTTTCGCCAATTGTTAACCGATTTGGATGATTCTTTTTTTTTTTGTTTGGAAGAGTATTTTCTCGGACTGGTCCCATTTAAATTTGGTGAAGATCTGATGAAGAACTTTCGAGGCAGGCAACGCAACTCTCCAATAAATGATAGCAGATGGATCGGGATTTCTGAAATCGCATGTCTGTTGATTGTTTGCACCAGTTCATGCATGCAGGCACGCTGTGCTTGTGGTTTCATTTCTTAGTGGTACCTGCGTTCCACTAAAAAGTGACAAATAAAAAAAACTTTTTAACAAAAAAATAAAACCGACTTCCAAAAACAAAACACAAATAAAACAAAAAACACAGACTTCCGAAATTAAAGTTATTTTTTACTTTGTAGTGTTTTTTTAGTACCTGTTCTGCGATTTCGGCGGTCTCTCCAGTCCGATACCTATAGCTCTCACCGGAACGCCTATACCGATTTGCTCCGACTTTCGGTATCTCGGGTCGCTTGTCCAGGGAGATGGCGATATAGACCGAGACGTAACGCACCGGATCAACTCAGGATGGATGAAATGGCGACAGGTCACTGAAACAACTTGTGACCCTCGGATGCCCCTCAAATTAAAAGGGAAAATATATAAGTCGGTGATAAGACCTGTTGTAATGTATGGATCAGAATGTTGGGCTACAAAAAAGACGGATGAAAATAGATTGCATGTAGCGGAGATGAGAATGTTGAGATAGATGTGTGGAGTAACGAGAGTGGATAAAGTGAGAAATGAGTACATTGAGGCACTTTAAAAGTGGCGTCAGTGACGGAAAAGTTAAAAGGGAATCGCTTGTCTTGGTTTGGTCATGTGAAGAGGAGGGATGAAACGCAAATAACTACAGGAGTTATGAACATAAATGTGGATGGATGGAGAGGGAGAGGAAGGCCAAAGAAAAGATGGATGGATTGTGTGAGGAGCGATATGAAAGAAAAGTGATAGAGTGACGACTGATAGAACAGAATGGAAGGATAAAACGTGTTACGCCGACCCCAAGTAACATGGGATAAGGGCAGGAAGATGATGATGAGTGTTTTTTTAGTTACCAAAGCAATTGTTGTCTTACCCACGTATGACACAAAAAAACCACTACCATCACTGCTTCGCCATAGGTAAAGGCCTAAATGTTATCGCATCTACTTTTTCGTAACCGGAAATGCCAAGCGTGAATCGGAACGTCATCGCGTCATCGGAGGTTAGGAGGGGTGCGGCACGCCAGCTCGTTTTTAGACACCGCTGCACAGCTCACTTTGCCACGCACCATCGTCGTCACCAGCTCTTTGAGATATTTAAGGGTGAATAGGTATCAGTCAGACATTTATTTTCTGTTTAAATATTCTAGTGCCTTTAACTGTTAAGTCAAAATAAATAAAAAAAAAAATAAAAAAAAAGTAATTCTATCTAATAAATTATTATAATAAATATATTCTAAATTAAAGTGTAAATCTAAATTATTGTGACATATATACCTTCAAGATGTTATATATACCTAATACCTTTCAAGTAAGAAGTAATATTTTCAGATCTCTTTAAGAACTTGTTGATACAAAACCTTCAGCTAATCAGTCTTTATGCGATTTCTTATTTAATCAAAAGTCAAAAATAGATCGTTTGCAGATATGTTTTCGGGAACGAGAAATAATATCCATAATAGTAGGTTCAATAGGTGATAAAAACATTAGCACAGCTGCCGAAGCTGGAAATTTTAGGTATTGTGACGACTTAGGTTCCTTTCTACACGGAAAAATTCACATGCCTGCGGTTACTGAACTCGCATTTAGAAACACGTTGCCACCTAAGCAGTCTTCTCGGCAGTTACCATCCGGGCACCAAATTGAATCAAGTAAATCTAACGTCAAAAGAGAACCTTCTGTAAATAATAATAGTGTACCAAATCATACCTGCTACCGATGTGGAGAGGTAGGGCACAGAAGAATCAATTGTGCAGTTAAAGACAATGTGAGGTGTACGTTTTGCAAAAAAATAGGACATTTAGAGGCAGCCTGCCACTCCAAATCGAAGCTTAAGTTCGAGAAAAATGTTGAAGTTAAAAATGATTTTTGATACAAAAATGAAACAAGTATCACAAACCGGTGTCTATAATGTAGACTCCAACACAGAATCTAGTAGCATATTTACAATTTAAATTTGAAAGTGAACAACTCGACCCGAATACTAGGCGTCACTTTACTCACAGAAAGACTTCTGCAGCACACTATACGTCAGCAAGGATGAAGATAAGTTTACAATGAAACGACTTGATTCGAATTTATAACCGTATATTGAGCTCATTTTTGCATGACAAATGTCTCGACCTAGTTAAAGTGCGGAGAATCTTAACATCGCGATTCAGGAATCGCCACTAATCTAACAACGCCATCTATCGGCACGGAGGTTAACAATTAGTGATTAAACATTCCGCCCACCAAGGACAATATTTTTTTTTTTAATTTGGCCTTCCGTTACTTTGCTCAGTAATAATTCCGTCCACCATGAAACATCATACTTATTATAATATGGTTAACAACCTTAATTAATTACATCAAACCTTACTATCCTAAAGAATGCAGCTGTTTGTCTACGTGGATGTCACAGGTAAGATACAAATCTTAGAAATAGACCTTTTAATTACAGCATTTTTTGTACGTAGAGATACAACTCTAGTGATACTATCGTTGCCAGGGTGTTTTGCAACCACACGACCAAGCAGCCATCGAGAAGGCGGCAAGTCGTCCTCTTTTACTAACACTAAATTACCGATACATGGTTCAGGAGTTTGTTGGCTCCACTTATACCGATTTAAAAACATCACTAAATATTCCTGCGACCATCGTCGCCAAAATTGTTGCGTCATCCGTTGGGTCAGTTGCCACCGGCGTAGACTACCTAAAGTAGAAGATTCGAAATTGTACTCCGGCACAGCTATCAACGGCTCACCCACCAGAAAATGATTTGGTGTCAATGCGTCTAAGCCGTCCGGATCATCGTCCATCCTTGACAGAGGTCGCGAGTTGAGGCAGGCCTCAATTTGGGTTAAGACGGTTGATAGCTCCTCGTAGGTAAGGGTTGATTCTCCAACTACTCGCCGAAGGTGGAATTTTATCGATTTGATTCCAGCCTCCCAAAGCCCACCAAAATAAGCGCGTACGGAGGGATAAAATGCCACTCTGTTCCCTGAGACGCTAGACAGTCAGCAAGTTCCCTTGATAGATTCGCTTGCTCCGCAGAGAATAACTTCTTTAACTCCCTTGATGCACCCACAAAGTTAGTTCCATTGTCTGACCAAATGTCCGAACAATGACCTCTGCGAGAGACAAATCTCCTGAATGCTGCTAAAAAGCCTTGAGTGGTCATATCACTCACAGCTTCGATGTGTACGGCTTTGGTGGCCATACAGATAAACAAGCAGATGTATCCCTTGTAAGCATGATGACCCCGACCTTTGGGAGTCCTAATGTTTATAGGACCCGCGTAATCTATCCCAGTACATTTGAAGGGTCTAGTAGGCGTTACCCTCGCAGCTGGTAGTTGCCCCATCAACTGATTTGATATAACTCCCGATTGTCTTACACATGTAACGCACTTACGAACGTGTGATTTGACCAGTTCGTTGGCCCCCAAAATCCAATATTTAGTCCTCAAATACGCTAACATAAGTTGAGGCCCCCCGTGCAAGGTTTTGTTATGAGAATCTGCTACGATCAATTTGGTTAAGCTTGACTTTTTTGGTAATAATATTGGGTGCTTTCTATTTTCACTTAGTTCCAACTTCTGTAACCTTCCGCCTACTCTTAAAATTTTAACGATCCTTTTAGCTTAGCCGAATTACCATCCTTTGATATCTTTTCAGTTTCTTCTCCGAAAACTTCTGATTGACACTGTTTGATACAAACATGTAACGCTTCTGTTAGGTCTTGCGCTGATAACCCTGTTTTTTCACCTTTATCCTTCTTTCGTTTTATCCACATACGTCGACAATACGCAATCACTCTTATTAATTTCGTTAAATTTGAAAACCGATCCCATAAATTTGTTTCAGTGCTCGAGAAGTGTACCTTTTTTATGGCTTCTAAATCTGTATCCACGTCTTTAGGTTTGTTAATAAACTATTTTCACTGAAGATAAAAATGCAGGACCATTAAACCATGTAGTTTGTTTCTTGAGATCTGACGGGTTGAGCCCTCTTGACGCATAATCAGCTGGATTTAGACCGGACCGTACATGAGACCACTGTTGAGCGTCTAAAGTAGTTCAATAAACGATATTCATTAATTTGAAGATCAGTAGTTCCTTTCCACAGAATTCTCTGAAAGTCTACGTCATGTTCATCGACCTTGATTTGACGATACATTTTAACTATGTCTGCCGATAAACATATCGGATACGTTCTCCATTTCATTAAAATATGTCTTAACGTTGGCTGTAATGTAGGGCCTATCATTAATAAATCATTTAATGAAACACCATTTTCACCTTTACAGGATGCATCGAAAACTATCCTCACTTGGGTGGTATCTTTATCATCCCTAACAACCGCAAAATGAGGCAGGTAAATCGCCTTAGAATTATTTATTTCTTTTTCAGGAACCTTCTCCATGTGTCCCAGCAGTAAGTATTCTTCCAACACATTTTGATACTTTACTTCCATGTCCGTATTTTTACTTAACTTTGTGACTAATGAAGACAATCTCTTTTCAGCTATCTTTTTGGAACTTCTCACCGTAGGTGTCTCGTCTTGGTTTTTAAATGGTAACCGTACGATGTAACGTCCTTCACTGTCCCTTCGCGTTGTTTCAGCGAAGAAATGTTCGCACAGTTTCTCTTCCTCGGATAATATCATATTATAATCGTTAATGACATTATCCTCAAGTTCCCAGAACCTCTTCATTAGTTCTCTTTCCTCCACATGAACATGCATGACTAAAACATTGTCATGTGGTTGATATGTCTTCTCCACCACGCCTGACAAAATCCACCCAAATGATGTAGCTTGCGCAACGAGATTACCCTGAGGTCCTTTCCTAACTCCTTCCTGAATCACTTGCCCATAGATTTCAGCCCCCAGCAGCATGTCGATTCTGTTCGGTGTGTGATAATTTGGATCAGCTAATGGGAAATCACATACCCAATCCACCGGTAAAACTTGTTTGCCAGGCAGAAAGGTTGTTATACTTTTTAGTACGTAAGCGGCAACTGTAAGCTGAGTGTTAGGGTTGTGTATAGACTTTAAAGTAACTTCCACCATAAATTTTGATACAATTTTATCGCTTCCTTCTAATCCTGAAATGTGTCCCCTTACTGGCGTCTTTATAAGACCCAAATACTGTGCTGTTGCCTCTGTTACAAATGAGGCTTGAGACCCTTGATCTAACAACGCCCTTATAGTATGATAACTTCCGTTGTTGGCTGTGGCGTTGACTAAAACCGTTGCCAATAAAACTTGATTTGTCCTACGTATTTGATTAGCCGCGAAGAACGCTGCTACTGTGTCCGAGATAGTCGATCCGGTTGGTTCAACGTTTCGCGTCGCGTCACTCCCATTCCGAGCTACGTTGCTATCGGAACTGTCATCGGCATGACCTTGACCTGTGGGATGAAGCAACGAATGATGTTTGCGTCTGCAAACCCTACATACGGCTGAACTCAGACACTGCTTGGCCGAATGGTTGTTCCCCAAACAGTTAAAGCATAAACCGTTTTGTTGAACAAACTGCCGTTTTTCATTTCCATCAATTTTTATAAAACTCTTACAATGTATAATTTTATGGTTTTCTTTACAAAATTTACATTCTAATGTGGTATCAGACGTCGAATGGAAAGTTTTTGGCGTATCCGTGATTTTACCTCTACCCGCATTAGAGCCCGCGGTCAAAAATTCCAATGCGCGATATCGGCTAGTTAAAAAACTTTTAAATTGCTCGAAAGTTGGAATCTCATCACTGCACGATTTTTCATTTGTCACATTGAGTTCCCATTGTTTTCGGGATTCTGGATCCAACTTCAAAGAAATAATATGAACAACGATGAGGTCCCAATTACGAACATCGATGCCAAGATTCACTAAAGCTTCCAAACAATCGCTAGTATTATCAATCAGTTCCTTCAGACCAACAGCTGATTCATTGTTAAGATTTTTTTGACTGAGTAACCTTTTCAAGATGAAATGTGATAAGTACCTTTTATTATTGTATCGCGCGTTAAGTTGTTCCCAGCACCGTTCATAATTTGAATCTGATATAGAAATGTGTCTAAGTAATTGTTCCGCTTCCCCAGATAAATACCCTTTTAAATACTGCATGCGCTGAACATTATCTATAGACTTATTGTGATGAATGAGCGATAAAAACAAATCTCTGAAGGTTACCCACTCGGTATATTTCCCGGAAAATGTTGTGATGACAATTTTTGGTAATTTAACCTGGCACTGTTTACCACTACATACTTGTTACATTTTTAGGATATTCTACATGGCTTTCTTCCTTAACTTCAAATGACTCTAAAATAGTTTCTAACTCTGTTTTATATTGAATGTAAACCTCTTCGGTCTGATCATAACAATCTTGTTTAACGTAAACACATGTTTTTAATTCCTTTGGATCATATTCCTCGTATAATTGACCATGACTGTCTGATAACTGTTTCCATAATACATCTAAATTTTCCAATCTAACTTTAACATATGGACGGGTTATTCGTTCCTTAGGAGATTTTTTAAAGTTATTATATGCTTTGACTATTCTTGAACAATTGTCTTCTAATTTGTTACTTAACGATTCCATAATTTTATTTCAAAACTAACAAGTAACAATTATCTATTAAATAGATAACGGTACACGACTTGACTAAGCTAGTAAGTAACTAAGCTATTGATTCAAACATAAAATATACAAGAATAACACCAAACTATCAATTTGAGATGAACGATTAATTCATAAGATTGCAAATCTTTTGAACACAATTATTCTAATACTAAATCTAACACACACAATTTTAAAGTTTATACTACGAAATTTAAAGTTCCAAAACTCTGAAGAAATAAAGTTGCAAATTCCGAACTAATAAACTTCCACAAATCACAAATGTGCACAAAGTCATTATTGAAGGTCACTCACGGTTTTAACTTCGTTTGATACCACCTGATGAGTCGCCCACTGATGATAGATTGACGTAAGGTCACGTCACGCACGTCCCACACCTCCTCCAGAACACGAGGTCACCCTGCTGCTGATTCCTGACGATGTCGTTCACCCGGCACCGTCTGCAGTAGCCCGCTTCTCGCGCTGCTGCTGCTGCTCCCAGAGTTGCTGCTGAATGTCACCGCCGCACTGATGCTGCTGCCACTAGCACTGCACTGATGCTATGATCTTGGTCAGCTATCGCAAGCGATCCACTTGCCCGACCAAGGTTGGTACACAAAAAGCTTCACAGTTCACCACACCTCCGAATATATCGGACCCGGCTACGAAGGACCATATGAACAACCCGAATACTAGGCGTCACTTTATTCACAGAAAGACTTCTGCAGCACACTATACGTCAGCAAGGACGAAGATAAGGCCGGCTCCACACGTTGGCCCCAATATTGGCCCCAACGCTATTCGTCCAACGTGTGGATCTAGAAAATGGCATTGGTCCCAACGTTGGGGCGAGTGTTGGTAGTTGGCCGGCTCGTGTCGGTTTCATCAAAGGAATCTGCGCCAACGCTCGCGATCTGTCCACACGTTGGCGCTTTGCTCAGTTCTGTTACAACACGCAGCGAGTGCGTACGTCGAGCGAGAATGGCTTCCTCATCCACAAAATCGCCACCGGCATGGACAAATGAAAAAGTAATAGAATTTATTGAACTTTATCAAGCACATCCAATAATATGGGACGCAACTCGAAAGGATCATAAAAATAAAAATTTAATAGCTGATGCATGGCGCACCATTCAACAAAATATGGGAATGAATTTCTCAATTGAAGATTTAAAAAAAAGCGAGAATCGTTAATGAGCACATCGCCTTTACAGAAAGAAAATTAGTGACTCTACTCGATCTGGATCATCAACAGATGATATTTTTAAACCAAATTCGTTCGCTTATGAGCTCATGGATAGCTTTTTTTCTCCGATTTATGATAAATCAAATACAGTTACTATCAACACAGAGGTAAGATAAACATTGATTAATATTTACTTTATTTATTTACATAGATAAAATCACAAACTGACAAATTACATAATTTATGAAAAAACCACCACAGGCTAGACGTACCTAACATTTTAACCTTGAGCGCGCCTTTGTGCCCTACGTATTAAAATAAGTGTGTTTTCGTAGTGCAACTGTTACATTACATACATACATGTGACCTGTGGCTGTGTGTTTTTAATTTTTGAATTTTGTAGGTCGGTAGATTTTTTATTTAGTGTGAATAAAAGTATGATGCATATTCATTTCGTATTTCTCTAGCATTTTCTGTTGTTCTTATTGGTATTTGATCTAGTGATCTTAATTGTTGCTCTTCTAAAACATTATCTATATTACCTTCCGGCATATACCTACATACGGTAGGAGTGCTGACTCTTTTTCAAAAAATTATGAAGTACAACGCAAGTGAGTGTTATAATAGATGCTTTTTCGGGTTGTAGTAACATATTGGTTTTTAACACTCCAAATACCGATGTCATTATTCCAAATGCACATTCAATCACAACACGAGCCCTTGATAGTCGACTGTTGAATTTTCTATTTTGTGAGCCAACTGGCGGTGTACCAGGAAAAGGTTTCATGATCCTTTTAGATAATGCAAAAGCTCCATCCGCCACAAACACATAGGGCACAGGAAGATGTCGACCAGGTAAAGGAGCGTCTTGCGGAAAATGGGAATCAGGTCCATATATTTTGTTATAAAGCATGCTATCATTAAAAACTCCACCGTCACTCATACGTCCATGTGTTCCTACGTCAGCAAATAAAAAGTTGTAGTCACTATCAGCTACCGCTAGTAATATTATACTGAAATTGTGTTTACAGTTATAGAACTCTGATCCACTATTAATGGGTGACTGTATTTTAATGTGTTTCCCATCGATAGCGCCCAAACAATGAGGAAATTGCCATTTTATTTCAAATTCTCGAGCAATTTCAAGCCATTCGTGTTCATTTTGAGGCATCTAAAACAGAAAAAATATATCAGTGTAGGTAATAGTTAATCATTTAAATAAGGGTTGGAATTTACTTGTTGTGTTTGAATTTTTTGACTATGGAGTTTCCTAATGAAGACAGCAATCAAGATAGAAGCTTTTATAACGAAGACTTCAAAATAGAAGTTCCACGTCAGCCAAAAAAACGGCGAGAATTAGATGTCACGGAAGTACGAGCTCAGATGAAGACAGCTGTAAATGTCCTAAATAATCTTGCCGACCGACCACGAACTGAAGTGGACGAGGTAGACTTATACTGTCAACTACTGGCGAAAAAAATAAAAAAAATAAGTTATTAAGTGGCACTTAACATGTACAAGTTCATGACAAAATACCGTAAAAACAATATAGTTCTCTTAGCAGACAGTCCTACGCCTGTGATTAAAGTAAGAAGAAAAGATTTCATTTTCATCTACAAAACCCGTATAAAATTGTCGCATGGTACGAACCAAACTATGAGACAGAAATACGCGTTTGGCTTAAAAGACTTTCTAGTATTGTAATACCTGGTTTCTGAACCAGGTATTTTTACAAACTCGTACTTGCAAGCCCTGGTATTGATAATTGCAAGTATATCTCATCCCTCGTAATACACGATCATGTAGTTGTTTCTGTAGAACGCGCGGGTACAGCAGCTAGTGCAACTTCGTACTATCCGTCTTCATGTTAGGTATATTAAGTAATCTCACTGCAGACATTACGATATAATACTATACTAGCTTATATACTAGCTTCTGCCGGTGGCTTCGCCCGTGTGTATGTCGGAAACTATCCTTTTTTTAGGATGGGTAATCATCAAATGACTCCTTCCGCTTTGGGTAAAGCAGGAGGGAGTATCTGACTTTTACTGACTAAAACCCATCCGTGTTCCTCCTAGTGCCCTTTGCGTTCCAGGGTACGGTGCCTCTTTCGAACGAAGTCCGCAGCCCCAGCAGGCACTGGCTCTAGCGGGCCCCATCTGTAATGCTGACAGCTCTTTGAGGCGCGCGTGGACGAAGTGCGCCGTCGACCCGGGCCTGGTTCTGATCAGACGGCGAGCCACCCAATGCTCGCCGTCCGCAGACCCGCGCCTACGGTGGTCGAGAATCGTCCGGCGACTCCCGACGCCCGGGGCGTCTTCTTCTGTTGCGGCGGCTGGGGCGTGAGGTTTCCCTCTCCCTCACGCGTTCGGCTTCCTCCTTTGCTAGCATTACTTCGGAAATTATCCTGAGAGAACATCCCACCAACACAAAAGTCTATGTGATATTCCAGATTACCTATAATCCCAAAAAACCCAACCATCAAAACTTTCCCTGTATGAAATAGTTTACGTAAGATATGAAAATCTTTGTGCTAGGACTCCACTTGGCGTATTTCGCTAGATATTTGTGCAATAAAAAGTATACCTTACTAGTTGTCCCGCGCAACTTCGTTTGCGTCACAATTTTTGTTACTGCTCCGCTCCTATTAGTCTTAGCGTGATGATATATAGCCTATAGCCTTCTTCGATAAATGGACCATCTGACACTGAAGAATTTTTCAAATCGGACCAGTAGTTCCTGAGATTAGCGCGTTCAAGCAAACAAACAAACAAACTCTTCAGCTTTATATATTAAGTACTAGTTGATCCGCGCAACTTCGTCTGCGTCACAATTTTCATTTCTGCTCCGCCCCTATTGATCTTGGCGTGATGATATGCAGCCTATAGCCTTCCTCGATAACCCAACACTGAAAGAATTTTCAAATAGGATCAGTAGTTCCTGAGATTAGCGCATTTAAGCAAGCAAACAAACAAACTCTTCAGCTTTATATATTAGTACCCATAGAAGTATAGACAGATATAAATTACAATAATAGTGTGTGTAGACTAGTTTCGCTATAAGTCTATAACGCAGTATTTGCTTGCTGCGTCTATCGTTTAATATTGTGCACGTGGTTTATCGACTAACAGTTTATCAATGTTGTAAGTAGATCGAGTAAAGTTTTAACTTAACCTTTTAACCGCCCGACTTCACATCAGTTGCCACCCGCGCCCGGCAAAAAAAAAAAAACTCTTAAAATAAGCACCAACAACAAAGACGGATGTGAAATACCTAACTTTGGTTTAACGAGCTGTCGTATTTATAAGAACCTGGCGAAATGGACACGAAAATATTTGTCGGATTAATCCGACGTAGGCGGTTAAAAGGTTAATTCAAATTTATCCTACTACTACTACTAATATTATAAATACGAAAGTTTGTGAGGATGGATGGTGATCTGTTACTCTTTCACGTCAAGAAAGCCTGAAAATATTCGTATAGAGCCGTGCCCTAAAAAAACGATTCATGTACATACAGTACGTCATATTAAAGCTTACAGCCTTGCAAAACTTTAAGTTTTATGATTAGAGAAGAAGCGAGAGACGCGATAAATAGGATGCATCCGAGTTTTGTAGACGAAACAATGCAAGAAATACTGTTAACAATGGATACAAAGACAGTTTCTTCACTAACCCGATACGACATTCATTCACAACAATATCAGTGAACGTCTAATTCTATGAAAATGTATGGAATACTCTCAATGTCAGTGTTCCATACATTTTCACAGAATTACGAGTGAAGAGCCAAAAATCAAAATACCAACTAAAACTTATTGGTAATCACTAATTACATTGTTGTATATATTGGTACCAGTTGAGCCGCGCAACTTCGTCTGCGTCACAATTATCAATACTTCTCCGCTCCTATTGGTCTTAGCGTGTTGATATATGATAATTTTTAAAAACGAACCACTAGTTCCTGAGATTAACGCGTTCAAACAAACAAACTCTTCAGCTTTATATATTAGTATAGAAGTATAGATTAGTCTCTCATCAAATCAGCCTCTCGTCATAGAAAGGCCGCGATAGCAAAGAAAAGTTCGTCGTCTACCGATAAATCTGGTCATTATAACTTGCTCGTAGAGACTTTGCAAAAAAAAATACAATTGGATAGGCAATAAAACACTAAAATAGCAATTGAATTTGTGTTTAAGTATATAATTAAGTAGGTACAAAGGATATATTTGCTTATTAAATATATGTACTTCTACCTACTTCCTTCACAGACATTTTAAGAAATTATCATTGCAATCACTCAGACGAGACACATTTAATGTTTTTATCCACTTTCAACCCTATTATCAATAAAAATTATCAAGGAATGAGGCTGGTGCCGTTATATTTGCTTGGTGCCTTTTTTTTTTTTTTTTTTTTTTTTTATGGATGGGAAATCATCAAATGACTCCTCCCGCTTTGGGTGAAGCAGAAGGGAGTGTCAGACTCTTACTGACTAAAACCCATCCGCGTTTCTCCCCCAGTGCCCTTTGCGTTCCAGGGTACGGTGCCTCTTTCGAACGAAGTCCGCAGCCCCAGCAGGCACTGGCCCTAGCGGGCCCCGTCTTTTACGCTGACAGCTCTTTGAGGCACGCGTGAAACACAGCGCGCCGTCCACCCGGGCCTGGTTCTGATCAGACGGCGAGCCACCCAATGCTCGCCGTCCGCAGGCTCGCGCTTACGGTGGCCGAAAATCGTCTGGCGACTCCCGACGCCCGGGGCGTCTTCTTCTGTTGCGGCGGCTGGGGCGTGAGGTTTCCCTTTCTCTCACACGTTCGGCTTCCTCCTTTGCTAGCATTACTGCTTCGCAGAAGGAGGTGACCGCTTCCCATGTCTCCTCGCTTCGGACCATAGCCTGAACCAGGGCCGGACGCGAGAGATCACCGCCGCCGATCGCCTCGGCAAGGACACGGCGGTGCTCCGCCCAAGCAGGGCAGACCTCAACCGTATGCTCCACCGTGTCCTCCGGGCGATCCTCGCAGTGATAACACCCGGACGTATCCTCCCGCCGTATTCGAAACAGGTACCTCCCGAAACAACCGTGTCCGGTGAGTACCTGCGTCAAGCGGAAAGTAAGGACGCCGTGGCACCGCTCTAGCCACTCCTCAAAGAGGGGACTTATCGCCGCAATTGTGGCGTGACCAGCGCTGGGTTGGGACAGTCTTTGTCTCCATACTGCCATGAGATCCTGCCGGAGCTCCGCCCGCCGTACTGCGATTTGCCGCGGCAGAGGAGTCTCGCCCCGGCGTAGCACTTCCAGGCGCCATTCGTAAATGAGTGCGAGGGCTCTCGCCTCTAGATCCCATGGCGGCAGTCCGGCAAGGAGGTTCGCCGCCTCGCCAGAGACCGTGCGGTATCCCCGGGCAAGCCGGATGGCCATCACCCTCTGGGACGAGTTGAGGTAACGGGCAGGTCGCTTCCTCAAAGTAGGCGCCCACACCGGCGCCCCATAAAGGGCCATGGACCGCACGATCCCCGCGTAAAGCCTCCGGCAGGAGGCGTTTGGACCCCCTAGATTGGGCAAAAGCCGATTGAAGGCAGCCCCGGCTCGCTCCAGTCTAGGAGCCAAACGTCGGAAATGCTCAACAAAGTTCCACCGGCTGTCAATAACGAGACCCAAGTAAGTCATCGTCGATCCGACGCTGATTTGAACCCCTCCTACCGTTATTTGGGATCCCGACGGTGGTCTGTTCCGAGATCCATGAAAGCACATGGCTTCGGACTTGTGTAGGGCCACCTCGAGACCCAATTGCCGGATCCTCTCAACGACTATCGCAACCCCGCGTGTCATAGCGTCAGCCGCCGCTTGGTGCGATCCCCCTTGCGCCAGTACCAGCGTGTCGTCGGCATAGCACACAACGCTGACGCCACTAGGGAGGTCGGCGCGCAGCACCCAGTCGTAGCCGATGTCCCACAGAAGCGGCCCCAGAACGGAACCCTGTGGAACACCGCACGACATCTCTCGCCGATTCCACTCTCCCAGGTGACCGGGGTAGATGACGGCTCTGTCCGTCAAGTAATCCTCGACTACGCGACGGAGGTAGGTCGGCACCCGGTGATACCGAAGTGCCTCCCTGATGCAACTCCAGGGCAGGGTGTTAAAGGCATTGGCGATGTCTAGAGACACCGCCAAGACGACCCCGCTCCGGAAAACCGCGTCCCCCGTCGAGAGGGCTCTCACGCGCATGATGGCGTCCACCGTAGAGCGTCCCGTGCGGAAACCGAACTGGTTCTCCGCCAGATCCGGCCCCACCCTCCCTAGGTGCTCGACAAGGCGGTTTGCAATTACTCTTTCAAAGAGCTTGCCCACCTCATCGAGCAGCACAATGGGCCGGTATGCGGACGGAGAGTCCGCAGGGCGCCCCGGCTTCTTAATGAGGACCAGTTTCCCCGTCTTCCAACGAAGTGGGAACTGGCCCCTCTCCAAGCATGCGCTTAGGAACCCTCTTAGTCGAGGCCTGAGAGCCTCCAAGGCCAGGACCCAGGCTTTTCCAGGTAAGCCGTCGGGTCCTGGGGCGGTATTTTTGGCCTTCAGCCTATTAACCGCCACTCTCAGGTCTACCTCAGTCACCTCAGGAGCATCGTCATCGTCGGCACCGGTGTAGTCCGTATCAGGCGCCGCAGGTGGCAGAGCCATAAGCGGGGGAGTATGCTCCCCTCGCGAGGGGAACAGAGCGCTTACCACGTCCTCCACCAGCTGGGGCCGTAGACTCTGCGTTAACGGGGGGGCCCAGGTGCGAAGCTTATTCCGCACCATTTTGTAGGGTCTTCCCCACGGGTCCCCGTTCAGAGACTCCAGCATTTCCTTGACAGCGCGGTGTAACAACCCTAGCAACTTTCTTCAACATCGTGTATAGAAAAGCGCTTATATAAAAACATTACTCATTACGAAAAGTTACTAAGGTGGTCGGCGTTTTGAATAGAAGAGGTGATACAGCCAATGCCTTGCATTCTAAGGGGGTCAAGCAATGCTAGAAGTTGACTGTTCTTATATCTTATGTCACAATGGTTTCTGGTCGCTCACAATTGGCCTCATCAGAAGTCTTAAATTCACTCAAAGGACAATGGAGAGGGTAATGCTTGAAGTTTCCATGCGTGATCGAATCAGGAATGATGACATTCGTACAGGACCAAGGTTACTTACATGGCCTGAAGGATAGCCAAGCTAAAGTGGCAATGTGCAGGGCACATTGCTCGCAGAACATATGGTTGATGGGGCCGATAAGTTCTAGAATGGCGACCGCGTACCGGAAGACGCAACGTTGGAAGGCCTTCCACAAGATAGACCGATGACCTGGTGAAGGACGCGGGTAGCCGATGGATGCGAGACGCACAGAACCGGTCGTTGTGGCAACGCTTGGGGGAGGCCTATGTCCAGCAGTGGAGGTCTTTCGGATGATATGATGATATCTTATCTTAGCGATCTTACCTAGCGACATAGTTTTACTATACGACGTACACGCAAACGAAGTTGCGTACAAGAGCTATCTATCTCTTTCTAATCTTCTAATGTACCTATAAAAATCTCGGACCACAGTGTTTGTTACCGACCTCCTCCGAAATGGCATGAACCGATTTTTATGAAATTTTTGTGTTTATTTATATGGCAAAACAACGTTTGCCGGGTCAGCTAGTCTCTTATAAATATAAAGTAGACAAAAAAACTTGTTTTAAATCTATACATTACTGAAAAATACAATAAATATAGTCAAATGTTTATGTTTTAAAGATCCTGAAGACATTTATCCAAATGGATTATAATCTGCTTGTCACCTTTTAGTTTGCGCAGGAAGATATTACCGTTGGATATCTAGCAGTACTGGTAGGCTTTACTCTTAGCAAACTCCCGAGCTTGATAAAACAGCTTTTTCGTAGTTGTAGGGAGTTGTTCGGCGACGTAAAGCGGCTGGGGCTTACCTGGTATACCGACGAGTGCAGTATTTAATTTGTCGTCCTTCCCTTTTACTTTATTAAACGATCGTATAGCAGATATGAGTGACTGCTTTGTTTGCACCTTTGAGAACTCCACGATAATCGGGCGTGGGACGGAGGGACTAGTAGATTTACCAGGAAGCCGATAAATATCACGAATATCTGATTCCGGGATAGGCAGCCCAAACACGTTTCCAATCTTACAGACCGTTTTTATCAGGCTGGTGCAGGTTTCGGATTTATCCTACGGGATATTTCAGATTTCAATCGCTGACGAGCGTGACTTATGTTGCAAGTCAAGTAGCTTTTTTTCTAAATTCCCAATGAAATTTTGTTGTACTCGACGATCTTCTCTTAATTCTTCGATCTCTTTTTTCATATCTTCAAATTGTTTATTCATAAAGAACATTGATTTCATGATCTCTTCATTAGTCAATCGAATTTGAGAAGTAGACTCCTTAATTTGACTATTTTGGTCTTAATTTCCGCGATATCTTTCAATAATGTAGTCACTTGGGCGGTCTGTTCTGCCAACGTGCATGATAATGTCTTGATTTTTCGCGAGCAAAAATCAATCCCACCTTGTGGGGAATTCCCTTGGCGTGGCCGCTTGTTCCTATTTACATTTACAAAATCACTAATCTTGACTGCCGATTTAATATCAGGTTCCGATTGGGTCTGAGTCAGGCACAGGCTATTGATTTGAGATTTAGGCGTTTGAGGAGGAGAGTGCTGTACAGCGGCCATAATAGGTAGCAAACAATATAGTGTATAGTACTTCAATCACTTGACTCACAACGTAACAAATAAACAATCCTTTCTACAATCCACTCCAATCGTTGTAGCGACACTTGTCCTGTACAAGTGTCGTAGAACTCGTAGCCGATGCAGTGTTCGTAGGCGATCTCGTAGACTCGTAGCACCACTAACCGTCGGAGGCGTGTGTGACGTAAGGTGCGCGTAGCGTACCGGTGTGTATTTGAGTGTTGGCTGCCAGTGACTCAGTGGCGCGTTGGCTTATCGGTCGTCTTGATCGTCGCTGCGCAGGGGCGTCGCCGGTTCAAACCCAGCCAAATTACAATCACTTTTGGGATTCTATTTCGAGCAGCAATTACAAAAATTAGTTACGTCTTCTTCTAGGACAGCCCAATGGGAGTAGTCAGCAGGTAAAAACACTTAAAGAGTGACAAGGAATCGGATTCAACTAACTTCAACCAATCACAGAATTAGACAATTTAGTTTCTTAACACGATCGACACGCGTCCACTCCGTACAAGGTTCACGGGACGAATCGACCAAGGTTTCCGTCCAAATTAGACGATTTTTATGTTAATCAATAAAAGGCCCGGATTTAACTACTTACAAGAATACTGCTTAAGTAGTATTTTATGTTATAAAAGAGTTTTATCAAATAATGTCTGCCTTCATAGCTTCACATCAGCCCAATAACTGACTTCCAAAAAAATACTACAAAGCCTTTATTCGTCTATAAATGTATAAGTTGGTGTTTTTGGTTTTGTATATTCACAATTTTAAAGAAAAGCAATTCTGAGCACCTATTGAGCCACGCAGTGTTTATCCCATTGTACCAAAACCATGAAAATGTCACCCGTTTTTTAAGTGAAAACTTCTTTAGCGGCGTTGTGCACTGTTTGTGATGGGAAAAAAATGTTAAACTCGCGTCACGACCCTGATCGAAAATGCGTGTGGCGGTCACGTATCAGGACCTGATCGAAAATTCAAAGCACGTATTCAAGTTTTCACTTCTGCCGGTATTTCCGGAGAGCAATCCGTTGTTTTTTTTTTAAGATGAGAATTCATTAATGGCTTCTCCCACTATGGGGGGAGCGGAAGAGAATGTCAGACTCTTTCCTACTGACTAAAACCCATCCGTGTTCCTCCTTATGCCCGCCGCGTTCCAGAGCACGCATACCATATCCAGAAAAGTGTCTCATAACAAATATTACCCCCAAATGCCAAATGTTTCGAAAACGAACATCTGAATCGAAATATAGTCTGAAAATATCCTTAATATTTATATTCCCATCTAACGATACCCCGCACGAATAATCGACATTAAAATCACCCCTTTACCTGTCTTAAGGTGCCTTAAAAAAAGATTTCCTGACTTTATTTTACAACTTTGTCGACGTCTTTAGGCCATGCCAAATATAGCAATACAGCTTCGCAGCATCAGTATTTAGCAGTTTCTGAGTAAATCCGCGGACAGTCTAAACTATGAGGATTCCTTGGTTATTTTATGGACTGCACGAGCGGCACTAGCCGAGTGAAACACAACATGCAGTAATTGACATGAGCCTTGTCGTTCAACAAATACTACCGAACGAACGGATGTGCCAGACCTGAATTACTTGTTTTTACCTACGTGTCAACTGTTTTTCTCCAAAACTAATAATTTTAAGTATTCTTACAATATTGACCATATTGCTTGTTTTAGGCACTTAAAAAAAACATAAATAAAAATAAAACAGAAACATATTTATTAACATAATTATAACCTTAAACATGGTGTTTATAATAACTAGTGCACACAAATCATGAATGATCAGACGATCTTTTAGTTTCCTTTTTATGTATCATCATCTTCTCGCTTTTTTGCCAACTATACATAATGGGGACGGTCTCCAGTCAAACCGCAATAATTTGAATATCAGTATTCCACGTGGAGCGACTGCCTGTCTGACCTTCACACCCAGTAACTGAGTATCACAGTACTTCTTGGCAAGACTGGTGTCAAGTCAGCGACGCACCAGTCGAGCGGTGCCCGCGCGTCTGCATTGACGTAGTGTAGTGCATTTTATGTGCGACCGACGATTCAAAATGTGTTTCAAAAAGATGTTGTCGCAGTTTAAAAATATCGTTCGTGAACATAGACAGTTATTTTGCCTACGCCGCTCTAGCGCCGCGCGGTCTGTCCGCTGGCTTCGAGCCCGTGTCTGCTTAGCCGCCCGCTCCCCACACCCCGCTATCGCTGACTCTTCGAGCCCGTGTCTGCTTAGCCGCCCGCTCCCCACACCCCGCTATCGCTGACTCTTCGAGCCCGTGTCTGCTTAGCCGCCCGCTCCCCACACCCCGCTATCGCTGACTCTTCGAGCCCGTGTCTGCTTAGCCGCCCGCTCCCCACACCCCGCTATCGCTGACTCTTCCACACCGAGGCCTAAAATTTCCTAGCTTCTGCCATTCCGTAACGACTGTCTAAGATCTACAAATGGCCGCCGGGACCAGCGGCTCCACGTGCTTTCCTTGCACGGAGGAAACTCGGCATGATAATGTGATCTCTGATGTCTAATGTTGCTTAACCTTGAAGATCGACCCGTATAGCCATCATTCCATTCCAAGTACTTTACTAATTTGGTTATAATTTAGATCATGTCTGATGTGTGTGCACTATTGCCAACACTGTGGGTGAGACAGTCAAGGCGGTCGAAGAGTTTATTGTATTGTCATGACGAATGTTGGTCTTCATCGTGCAGGAGCTGTTTTTCGAATAACTCTTTGTTGACGTTATACAGCATAGTCTCTTTAGCCGGCTCGAAGTCGCAGCGGGGATCTTCTGCAACAGTAATGTCGTTTACATGTACTTTAGCTTGATAATAAAAGCCCTCCTAATCAATTTCGCCCATGGCGGCTAATCTCAGCGGAGACCGTCATCGGCGCGGGACACACGCTCAAGTGTGTGCACAAACACAGACGCACTTCTCTTCCATAACTCTCAGGATCCGTCCCACAAGACGAGAACCTCGTAAAAGCCGAGAAATCTAGTGACTTGGGTTGCGACTTTGCAAGGTTGTCGACATGTGGGAAAAAACAGAGCTAGTTTTGTTGGGCTGTCTGGAGCCCTGCGCCGTACTTATGCTATCTACGTGTTTCGACAAAGGCACTCCTTTGCCTACGATTCGCTTAAAATAGCGACTACTGAATTGCGTAATGCACCTAATTAGTCAAACTGAGAATTTGACTGTTTCGGTCGCTTGGAGCGTGTTCCCGAGAGCAGTGGGCTATAGGTAGAGGCACGGAGTTGTATCACTGCCAGGAGGACACAGAGTTGTATCACTGCCAGTCATAAGGGTTGGCTTCAAAGTTACAAATATTTATCGTAAATAATTCTTGAAACACTGTGTAAGCTAGGGTGCCGTGAACATGAAGTGTGCTGTCAATGTATACAAACAAGTTGGAATGGCAGTTCACTTCGTGCTCATTGGTGCAGACTTGGGTGCAGATCCAAGTGTACTAATGATGACTGAAGTGCATGGAGAATTCCAAACCAAAATCGTTTGTACAGGGTTTCATCGCCTTAATAATATGTCTTGGATGACATAGATGGCGCTAGTATAGTAGTTAGATTGGAAAATATACATCTCTCGTTAAAGAACATTGTCTTGTTTTTTGCTTGTTACAATATTACTTAATTTTAACACAAATTCTCCTACGACATTACAAACCTTATAAAGCATAGCACGTAATAACTAGGATTCGAACTCGGTGGCATAAAATTTACCGATACCATTAGCCACTGGACCAGTGCGTCATTATGCAGTGAGTTGAAATTATCCTACTCTTTATTATATTGAAGTTGTTAAGCGACTCTAACCCGTATCATAAATGTCAAAAGAATTGAGGGTAGTTTAATATTGACTGTATAAAAATTAAGTCTTTTTGTTCAATCATAACGTTCTTTACTATCTATGAGTGAGTTCAGTTACGATTGCGTTTAACAAGTTTTTAATATTTATTTTTATCATGAGTTCACTTTGAGTTCGCGTTCAAATATTGATATGGCTACGAGAGCCCAAATAATAGCATTGTAAGGCTTAAATTATTCTGAAATTTCGAGAGAAACTGGCTCTAACGTAAGTAATGTTTTAAAATCACTGATTGTTATTTATTTTAGTATCCATGGTTATTGATACACGAAAATAATAAATAATATATTTCCCTTATAGGTAAAGACCGTCACTTTATGGATAAAGCGGTTTCAAGAAGAGGGTTCGTTGGAACACCGTAGTAGATCTGGCAGAAGAAGCCATATTGACTCAGACCAGCGTCAAATATGGTGCAAGGTTATGAGGAAAATGGCTTTACACCAACAAGATATTACGCAGAGTTGTTTGATACATCTTTGCGGACGGTGTATCGTGCTCTTCATAGTGAAGGTCTGCATTATTGTCGATATGCTATTAAGCCTTTGCTAACCGAAGTTAATAAAAGAGCACGATTGGAGTACTCTTTGAAAAACAGAAATTTCGACTGTAGCAACGTCATCTTCAGTGATGAAAAATCTTTCAAGTCTAGCCAGCACGGGCGAGTTAGGTTGTGGCGTAGGAATAATACGCGTTATGATAGTGATCACGTTGAGCCAAACTCTGAATCCGGTCGTATAACAGTGAACATTTGGGGACGGATGAGTGCTGCAGGACCAGGAGAACTTACTGTAATACTTGGTCGTGCAAACAGTGTAAACTACATAGATGTGCTGAATGACGTCATGTTGCCCACCGTGCGGAATGTTTTTCCTGTAGAAGATATGCCAGTGATAACGTTCGTGCAGGACAATTGTCTTATACACCGTTCCATAATTGTGCAAGAGTGGTTTAGCCAGCAATTGAACATAGAGATCATTCCTTGGCCTGCGAGATAGCCTGATATAAACCCCATTGAAAATTTATGGGGCGTTATGGTTCAAAGGTGGGACAATAGGAACGAAAGGACTATAGTATAAAGTGTTGATTATTGGATTGAGTTATAACAAAGACCGGGGTAGCTATAATTTCCGTCGCTAAGCACTAATTTGTGAAATGCTAAAATAATCCTATTTTTTAACTCATCAATTGTATTTACCTCTGAGGCATACACTTCACCCTTTATGTAACCCCACAAAAAGAAATCCATGGGAGTGAGGTCCGGAGATACTAATACTAAATAATAATAATCCCAAGTTACGGTGTCCTATCACCATAAAAAACAGTCAATCACAAAAAAAAAACACTAATACTAAATAATAATAATCCCAAGCTACGTGTCCTCTCACAATAACAAAATAAAATCACAATTGTTTGCGCGCGAATTCCACAAACCGTACGTTCCGAAACGACAGCGTCGGCGCACTGAATAGAGGTCCCACTTACCGATCGCAAAAAAACTAGGATGCAACAAACTGACCTATTTCTGTTTCTTTCAAATGCGCTGCGTGTGTCGCTTTCGTAGTGAAAGTGCAAGTGTGTGTGTATTCATTGCTTCCTTGTTTGCATTGCCAATTTTTAGTGAATGTCCTTCGACATGCGTCAGAGCGGCAACAACGCATCGTAGATTCATCGTTGTAAGGTGCATGACCTATGCTTAGACGATAATCAGCTGTTAGAAAAGATACATCGTGTTCAAACCGTGCAAAAACTTTAAAAATCATTTGCGACTAAACTACTGCTCCTAATTAATTTATTTTTGGTACAGAGCTTGAAAATGGTACCTAGTATAGGCAATTTAAAGGAAAGCCCCTCTGTCGTATCAACGTTGTATAATATAAGAAATCAAAATAAAAACAATATAAATATAGATTCCTTTCCAATATAATAAATTATTTATTTATTATTATAAACAACTCGGTCCCATAATGACAGCTATAACCCGGTCTTACAATTGTTATTGATTTTAGGTTTAGCTTCAATTTCTTCCTTGTTCTGGAACGAATACTTAATACTGAGTCATAACATAATGCACAAATCAATCATTATTGTCAATACCACTAACCATAATTATGCATATTATTTTTATAATTTATGAGTAGGTAAAATATTTACAGAACTATGGTTGCATATATAGTGAAAGGTATTATAACATTATGTAAATAAAACTAAATAATAGAAGAATAGCACAACACAGTTTTGATTTAGAAAACTTATAATATCTATTATACAGTTTTACTTTGCTAATGTCTTCCATTTTGTAATAGAGTTATTCAGTTATAAATTTTACTTGTATTTCTCATAACAAGTGAATTAAATAATTGTCAATTGTGTGTAAAACTGTAAGGTTAGGTTATACACTGTATAAGAAAGAAAGAAAGAAATAAATTGTATTCTTCTTTGAGAATTAAATGTCTTAAACTAAAATATGACTAAATTTCATTCTTATCCTTTACGAGAATTAAACTTAGTAAATCTTAATCTGTAAGAAAAATATATCTAAATCTTCTTACATAAATTTTTCTTACTAATAATACCAATACTACCAATTATGAAAGTAATTTATATAATGTTATATATAGTATTATATGTATACTTGTATATTATGCCTTTATACATCTTATACCTCATATTTTTTCATATTATTTATAACTAAAAATATAATAAATAACGTTTAAAAATTTAAAAAATAGAATATAAATTATATTATATAATTATTAAATTTAATGAAAGTCGACTGAGAACTGGGCTTCGAACCGGTGCCCTGTGGGACAAGCTTTGTTATTCTGTCATGCTTATCCACCGGAGCTACCGATCTAAATATTATAGAATGCGAAAATGAGAGCTACTTAGTGAATGTAGGGATTTTTATTATTTATGATCTACGCCATCTATAGTCGAATTAACTAATATACCAATTGGCTTATTTGGTTTGGTTTAGATGTACTCGGAAATAAGAAAATAAAATAATTTATGTTTATTTGAATATAAATATATTATTATTTCTTAGTCATTATTTTATGTATTAAAAACC
This sequence comes from Lacanobia oleracea, assembly GCA_950371165.1. Classification (NCBI taxonomy): domain Eukaryota; kingdom Metazoa; phylum Arthropoda; class Insecta; order Lepidoptera; family Noctuidae; genus Lacanobia; species Lacanobia oleracea. The sequence goes on along the minus strand of OX493411.1, from coordinate 17,033,587 downwards.
TTATTATGTGCCTCTGCATAATAAGGTTTTTAAGCTTTGCAGTGTTATTTTCATGTTTGAACAGCGCCATCTAGCCGTCTCATGAAAGTCATGAAACGTAATGCAAAACCTCACAGTCAAAAGTCGACCTTAGGCTCTCCATGCACTTTTTTCTTCAATAGTACACAGTGAGATGTTGACAGAACCGATCGGCTGTGACCTAGTACCTACACCTGATACTTCAACTACCTCAAAGATTTTACGAATCTAAGACAAGTACCGATATTTATTAAAGCGTATTAAATTAGATTTCTGTACGTATGTACTGTGTGAGAAACGAGCTAATTGACTAATTTCCTTCGTTAAGTCGTAATGAGTCTGTAGAACGAATTTATTTTCTCGAGTTGATGACTGAGCCCAACTGAACAGTAGCTTGCACAGTTGATACAAAAGCTGAAGCGGCAATGGCCGGCCATGTCAGCCGTAGTAATGACTACCCTCACTACGTTCCATATTGGTTAAACTTAATCAGAAATTATATCGTGCATCGTTTGATATTTTTGTTGTAAACTGTGGCGAACAGTAAAGAATTGTGTATCGAACAGTGCCTGTGTATTAGTTTCCGTGTGGTTGCACGTCATATTGTGGTTGATTAACATCCTGACGAACGAATAAACGAGGTCGGATGTAATGTGTGCTGCAGGTCTAAAAAGGCCACTTTAGTAGAATCATAATAATATAATCTAGTAAGGTTTCATTTTGTTTCATCCTGCAGTTCATCTAATAGGCATCTGCATCAAACTACTCACTCTGGTGCAAACCCAACATGTTACTTAGGCTCATTGGGAATAATCAACTGTCAGTTGACTTGGCGCTAAATTCAATTTTTCTCGTATTATTTTATTGTAAGCTGCTTCTTGAACCAGTTTACTTTTAGCTATTTTATTTACGGTAGGCATTTGAACCATTTTGCTTTCTCAAGAAATAACAAAATGTGATGCATTTTGGGCTAACCGACTTAAATTATCTAAAATAATACACAATTTTCAACAGTAATAACTTAAAAATAGCCTTACTTAATTAGGGATATACTGTATTAAATAAATAAGTCTGTCTAATAGTTTTTTTATATGATTTAAAAAAAAAAACCTTTGATCCGTCCTCCTGCAAGTTTTACAAAATGTCGCTTAGACCAATTATTAGCCTTTCAACCGTCGACATATTAATATTATGATTCTACTAAAGTGGCCTTTTCAACAATCTGTCAAATTTAATTTTCATCTTTACTGCTGTTTTTTCTTTACTGCTTTTGTTTGTGTTAGGTTGGGGAGGTTCAAGGTTGATTGGGAAAATTTGACAGTGACGGGTAGCGTGATGTGCTTTTTGATTCTGTTAAAATGGCCTTTATAGACCCGCTTTACAAACGTTTTTAAGGTATACTGCCCTATTTCGCAAATCTCTACCGCACTGAGGAGTGGTGTGAGAAAAATTAGGATTAAGCTCGTCTCTGCATACCTACCTACTATGCTGTCCCATTATATTTTTTTGTGTATTTTATGTTTTATATTTTTATAATTTTTGTGTAAGGTTATTTGCTGGTTTCGTTAGTGCCATCCTGAATATTTGAATAAATCTTACTATCTCTTTGCTATGTATTTATGAATGCGAAAGTTTGGATGGATAGATGTTTGTTACTCAATCACGTCAGAGCCACTTAAAGGATCTGGATGATTTCGATATTATAATTAGGAATAGCACATTATGTAGGCTACTTTTTATCTCGGGAGTATGTTCCCCAGGGATAGATTCCGGCACGCACGCGGGCGGAGCCGCTGGCAGCAGCTAGTACTGCTCACCTCTCTCACCGGATGTCTCCAGCAGACCTTTGTCTCGGCACCTGATGAACCGCAGCACCACATCGTCGTGTGCGGGCCCCGCTATCCTGCCCCGCGGCTGTAAGCCTGGCTCCGAGAGGAACGGTGACGATTGCACGCAGGGGACGCGGGATATTAACTGCACTTCTGGAATAAAAAACCGGCCAAGTGCGAATCGGACTCGCGCAAGAGTTCTATATTTATTCCCATGTACTTTGTTATTATTCTTGTTGTAGCGGCAACAAATCATATCATGATTTGTGCCGCTATCATCATCGTGATCATCATATATGATGTGATGATGATAGCGGCAACAGAAACATACACTCTGTGAAAAATTCAACGTCTAAGTACCTACCTGTTACAGTTTAAGAGATACAGCCCCAGACAGACGGACGGACCGGCAGTGGAGGCTCAGTAATATGGTTGGATACGGAAACCTAACAACCTTAGTAGGAAATCGCACCTCAATAATAACACTGGTAGTCGCGGGGACTGTCCGCCGCTCCTGTATCTTACTACGGACCTACTATCATAAGTGCGGTAGTTTGGATCGATGGATTGAGTTTGTTAATCAATCACGACAGAAAGGTTTACAACTAACTAACGAACTAAGAATTTAGCAAATAGAAAGGGTTCGAACTTTTATGTATCTAAGTATGGAGGCTGGCCTCGTCCTGGGGGCTTACTCTTCAAACTAATTTCAATTCCAATCCAAGGCCAATACGATTCCAATGTTAATTTTGTAGTCACGTGATTCGGTACTCTTGAAAACACTAGTGTCAACATTGGATTGGGATTGGATTGTTTGTGGCCCTGCGATTGTTTTGTTTCACGTGAAGTTGGCAATGTTACAGGCCGCAAAAGTGTTGGTCGACTAATGCGATAAATCGGTGATAGGGTTTTAAAATACTTTTTTCATTAAATAACAAGCTCATTAAATAAATATATTTTTCAAATAGTTGTTAAATTGATTAATTGTGACGTATAAAATTCACTTGTATTTAATTTATGTGTGGACCAAGGAGTCTTTCCGGATATAATGAAATATAGTAAGGTTATACCACTATTTAAGTCGGGCGACAGCAAAGACACCAATAATTATAGACCTGTATCTGTTTTGCCGGTTTTTAGCAAAGTGTTTGAAAAAGTAATGCTCAATCAGATGCTCAATCATTTTAACATCAATAAAATTTTACACGATCAACAGTATGGTTTTACCAGGGGTCGTTGTACGACTGACGCTGGTGCCACGTTGTTAAAACACATATACTCAGCGTGGGAAGAGGCACAAGATGCCATAGGAATCTTTTGTGACCTCTCCAAGGCATTTGATTGTGTAAATCACGAAACCTTGCTCCTAAAGCTAGGACATTACGGACTAGGTAAACTTGCACTCAGTCTAATAAAATCTTACTTAAATGATAGACAGCAGCAAGTTCAAATAAATGGTGTCAATTCACGGGGTTTAAAAGTCAAAATGGGGGTACCACAAGGCTCTATTTTGGGTCCTTTCCTCTTTCTAGTATATATTAATGATCTACCCCATCTTTTAAAAAATCAACCTCATATGGTATTATTTGCTGACGATACGTCCTTAATTTTTAAGATAGATAGACGTTCCATAAATCTTGACGACGTAAATAACGCCCTACAGCAGGTCCAAAATTGGTTTACTGCTAATAATTTAGTATTAAATGGGAAAAAAACTAAATGCATCAGATTTGCCTTGCCGAACGTTAAAAGAAATGATTGCGACATAGTATTGAACAAGGAGAAGCTTGAATTCGTCGAAAACACGGTTTTCCTGGGGATTACGCTTGACTCAAGGCTACAATGGGGTCCTCATTTAACATCTCTTGCGGGACGGCTAAGTTCAGCAGCATACGCTGTCAGAAAAATCCGTCAATTTACCGATATAGATACCGCGAGGCTGGTCTATTTTAGTTACTTTCATAGTATCATGTCTTACGGTATCTTATTATGGGGACGTGCTGCAGACATCGAGTCTATATTTATTCTGCAGAAAAGAGCCATCAGAGCCATTTACAATCTCCGTCGGCGTGATTCCCTAAGAGAACTGTTTAAGGATATCAACATCATGACGGTACCTTGTCAATACATTTACGAAAATATTATGTATGTTCGGAAAAATCTTCATCTCTTTAGCAAGATTAGTGACAGGCATAATTTTAATACTAGAAATAGGAACAAATTAGATCAACCCCGATTCAGATTGGCCAAAGTACACACTTCTTTTATGGGGTACTGTATTAAATTTTATAATAAAATACCAGTTGATATTCTCGAACTGAATGAGAGAAAATTTAAAGCATGCCTAAAACGCACACTATGTAGACAAGCGTATTATAAACTGGAAGATTATATCCTCGATAAAAACGCTTGGCTAAATGCTGGTCCTGCTCCACAGTCACAGCTGCTTAGGTCCACTTTTTAGGTTTTTATGTTTTTATATTTGGAAGAGATGCTCGCTCCTTTTAGAGGTTCTTACATTATTTCGTTTATTTATTCTTATATACATACAAATTATATTATTATATTAATTACTTATTTATTATTTTTGATGTAAGAACTTAATCGTTCTCTTTATTAATTTATTTTTCATTATTTGGTCATTGACAACCATAGTTTTGTGTAAAGTAGAAGCATATTTTTCAAATTTTGTAAATGTGAGTACCATGAAACCATTTACATTTTATGTGAGTAGTTATAGTTTTACTTGTTGGACATGAACGAGCATGGTGGTTGAGAGCATGTCATGCTCGCTCAAATGTCTCGCTGATGGCGGCGCGTGGGTTTGATCATTCGGTTCCCTTCGAAATGGTTGAGCTGAAAGGTGCCGATTCACGCGTCATGTTCGTGAACAGGCGCCGTCGGTTGAGACTGGTCATCTCTTAACTGCCATTGGCTTATTTTAATCTTTATATTTAAAATTCTTATAATAAGCCCTTTTTTTTTTCCTTTGCATTGTCCTCACATGCAGAAGCAACAAGTATATGTAACTTGGAATGTTGTAAAACAGAACATGATTTAAAAGAGTGTCCGTGGAGTTTCTTGCACGTTCTTCTCCATAGAGATCTACGCTTTGGAACGTGCAAATAGCTTCCATGTTTTTGACTGACCGACCTTGACGTTTCAAAAGTGCCTGTGAATGGTTTATTTGAAATAAAATGCTTTGAATTTGAATTTGAATTTGAACTTGTGCGTAAGAAAACGGTAAAAATCATAAAATAAAAATGACTTTGGCTGCATACGGCAGTATCGTTACCTTCACTACAAAAAAAAAGACGGCGTCAAAGTCTCCGATTTCAAAAATAAATTCAAGTGGTTTTAGAAGTGATTCGAAATGCAAGTTTGTTTAGCATAATTATTATTAGCATTATCGTATAGATACTGTCCGCTTTTGATTCCTTTTTAGTAAGAAATAATTATAGTTTTGTTAAGTTACTTAACAAACTATAAAGTGAAGTAAACTATATAGTGCACCAGGGTGGGACGGAATTCCTACCCATTTCCTAAAACAAGCCAAGGACATCTTAGTCCTGCTGATCTGTGACCTGGCCAACCTATGCTTTAACACAGGTATCTTCCCCTACCTTTTTAAGCGCTCCGTTTTTACCCCTGTGTATAAGAGTGGAGATAAAGACGACGTCAACAACTATCGGCCAATTTCTGTGTTGACCTCCATTTCTAATATCATTGAGAAGCTCTTGAACTCTAGAATAGTTAATTACCTGACTAAGTATAACATCTTATCTTCCTCTCAATATGGTTTTAGAAGGGGAATATCGGCCTAGGATGCTACGGAGGAACTTGCTACTGTGATAACCAAGAATGTAGACAAGGGGAACAAATGCCTAGTGGCCTTTCTTGACCTCAAGAAGGCCTTTGATACCGTGTCTATCTCTAAACTTATACACAGGCTGGAGAACTTAGGATTTCGAGGTTCTGCTCTCTCTCTTCTCAGCAGTTACCTTCAAAACAGAAAACAGGGGGTAAAAATTGAAACCCATGTCAGTGACGAAGAGAACGTGACGTTTGGCGTCCCGCAGGGCAGTGTCCTCGGACGTCTGCTTCACTAAATACGTAAACTCTCAGCCTGCGTCTGACTTTAATATTAGAATACATTCTTGTCGTACCCCAACCCAATCTACCTGTAGTTGCCCTGTAATTCATAAGGTTAATTCCGTCAAGTATCTTGGTATTTTAGTAGATCAAAGGTTAAGCTGGTACCCACACCTCGAACTAACTATAGGGAGGGTAAGAAAACTCATATGGGTTTTCAAATCTCTGAGACATGTTATGAATGCAGAACTACAGAATAAAATCTATATCGCACTGGCCCAATCCGTAATCATATATTGTATCTCGGTGTGGGGGAGGAGCAAGTCGTATTTTATAGATCTAGAGAGGGCACAGAGATCCTTGATTAAGGTCATGTACTGTAAGCCCTACAGGTTCCCTACTGAAACTCTATACGCAAGCTCTAAGCTGCTCTCCGTTAGAAAACTCTACATACTACACATGGTGCTAAGATATCACAAAATTCTACCCTTTAGTCATGCCAAACTTAAAAAAAGACGGTGTGATATAGTAGCCCCTACATACTCAGCACGTTCAATTTTTGCCAGTCGCCAAAATGTAACTCAAGCCCCACGCGTTTATAATAAATTAGGTAAATCGCATACTTAACATCTACCCTATGCAGCTGTATAGGTGTAAGAAGACATTGACGGAATGGCTCTTCACACTTGATTATGATGCCGTGGAAGACATTTTGGTGACTCTGGGTTGAACTTCATGCATACAGACACACATACACACACTCTCCAACACAAACACACACACACACACACACACACACACACTTTCCAGCGCACCTCTACACTCATTCACACATACACACGCCCACTCACAAACACATCCACTCATACACACAAAATATACATTCACACACTCATAAACACACATTAATACAAAAACACTCTAGTTTTTCACACACTGCCATAAACACGATTTTTACTTCTCTTTTATTGGTTTTATAAAAAAGAAAAATGTGTAACTTATACCAAATTAGCACAACGAATCAATTTGTAAATTAATCGAGGAAGAGCGAGGTTTATCCCATCACAAGTATCTTCGGATTACTTTCTGGGAAGCCCCGGCAACTGAATTGTATTGATTTAAGATAAAAAACACATTTTTTATTTTATTTTTTATTTTTTTAACCAATATTAAAGTTATACAAGTGCTAAGTAGATAAATATATAATCATACTCTAACATTAAAGTAATGTTTTAAAAAGAAATGTTGTACCAGTCCAAAGTAGACAGACATGCATTTTTTGCATACGTAGCATTCAATTTTCCCTATTCTTAGCGCGTCACACAATGACGATCCCAGCATCATCAAGTTGTTCGAATTTGTATACGAATGTGTAAATATTTTGGATAAGCCATATAATATCAATCACTCAACCCAACATAAGTGTGTAACGTTGAAGTGTTTTGGGGCTAATCATATTTTGGGCAGGGTACCTACAGCAAAAAAACAATTTCGTTTTATATTTATTGATTTCAGTGATTGATTCTTTAATTTAATGTTTTCATATATTTCCTCAAATAAATCCTAAATCCTGTCCATTCTTTAATTTTCCTTAAATTCGTCTTCATTCATAAGAAATGCTTTGTCCGTTTATCGCATTAGCCGACGCTCATTTCGTCTCTTTTCAGTTGTTTTTTTATGGGAATTACGTAAAATACTATATAGTACTGCTAGTCGTACCATATTAAACAGTTTTCATTCTTTGAAAATCACTTAAAACGCAATATAATTTCTATAAAGTTACACTTTTGCTATTGGAAAAATCTCAATCAACAAACAATCCCAACGCAATACCGGCGCAATACAAAGCTGTCAAAATAACCAAAGAGTAGCGTTTGACCGCACGCTAAACCCGATCCCGATTCCACTTAGTTCCTCAAAATGGACACTCAATATGGCGCTATCGTCGAACTCAAGAGTACGAAACGTCACAATTCCAATGTCGATCGGTCGGAATTGTAATCAAGAGTAAGCACCCTGGTTTCACCGCTTTGTTTTTACCTAATTTCGACTCACCATTTAGGTACTTACTCGTATATTCGTCCCCTATCCATATATACAAAGATACATGTCAATGAGTACCATTACGAAAAAAATAAAAACAAAATGGCAAAACCATGACGAGCCCTTTGAAAAGTTTTACACGTCCAAACATGGTTGGGGATGACAAGTACGGTACGAGGTACTCAGATTGTAATTTAAGAAAGGACGAGTCTTACTTTCCTTAGGATGCATGCACCCATACATCCTCATGTGGCAGTCGCTGCTGAAGGTGCGGTATATCCCATGCTGGCACTTGGCGCACACCATGACGTCCCGCGAGGGGCACACAGCGGGGCAGGCCGCTGCGTATTGCTCCCTATCTGTACAACGAAGAAAGAATTTCAGCAAGAAACACGTAACCACAACTTTGTAACAATTTATTGATTTACAAGAGTGTCCGTGAAGTTTCACTTTTGCACTTTATTTTTTAAAGATATCTATAGAGGTATGCGGAACAGAGAGTAAAGTCCCGCAAACCTCCATTGAAACGGGAGGATCCAACGACTTCGACTTTAGCGACTTCTACAACTATTGGGCAACTGCCCAATAGTTGTAGAAGTCGCTAAAGTCCTCGCTAGGGGACGTGGCGCGTGGTATCGGGACTTTAGTACTCTGCCCGCGGGGACCATCTGCGGCTCATAAATACGGGCCCGTCTTTGGGTTGCCAGATCTTGGCGACAGATGATGGCATGCGCCTGCCAAAATAAATTAGCAACGCACGCCTGTGTGTAGGCAGTTGCATGATTGTGTACTGCAGACGTTCACCGTATGGTGTCGGCCGGTGCCGTATGGTGCTGTAAAAGAATGATACCATCCCATCACTTCCCGTGAGTGTCGTAAGAGGCGACTAAGGGACTCACCAGAGAATGGGCAGCAGCGTTCTCTGTAAAACGTAACACCGTACACTGCGGTTGCCAACCCGCCTGCCAAGCGTGGCGATTATGGTAAACCTATGTCTAGCAGTGGACGTCATTCGGCTATTATGATGATGATGATGATGATGATGATATACTGAAGACACGCCAACGGCGCTGTACATCAGCGCCGCCTCTTCACGGCACCTACGGTGGTCAGTTCGGGGCGAAAGAGCCCCCTAGTGACCTGGGGAAGGCCCAGCGAGATCGTCCAGCGAGGAGGATGCCGAACGTTGATATCCGGACTGTTGTATAAGTTCAAATTCCACGGTAAACTCTGATACCGCGATGCAGGCATTGGTATCGTTTTTTGGATAGCTTTTGGGATAGATGACGTTGCAGTTCTTTTTTGTTGCGATTTAGAGTTGCTCCGTTGGTTTTTCTTGTGGTGGCATTGATGCCGCGAATGGCTTGTAGTTGTGTACAACAGGTAGCCACGATGCGACAAAAACACAAAAAAAAATCGTCTTCGTGTACAGAGCCCGATTCTTATTAGTAGGTACGATACAATGAATGAACTCATGCCACAAGTTGCAGGGACCGACTTAAAATGGCGTATTATACGGGAAATCTTATGGAGCGTGATCGTATTTAGTGAATGTTACTGTATTTTGAAGAGGCGCCGTGGACGTAGTTTCATTCGTTTGCGAATTATAATCGAAATAGAACATACCAACTTCCCACGAAGCCTCTGTAAGCAAACAACATTAATTAAAGTAAACGGTTAACATTCAATGCCTGCGTTGTGTTGTCCTCTGTCAGCTAGCTGAGTTAGGTAAGGGGTCATCAAAGTATGTGGGAGGAAAGAGTAATTACTTAACATTCAACGGAAACAATCATCTTGTTTTAAGTGATAGATACGTTACACCCAAAGACCGAATGCTCATTGAACTCATCAAACTTCACATCACGAATGTCACATTATGCACTTGAGACAACGACCACAACGCGTCGTGGCACTAGACAACATCTATGACGCGTTCTGAGCGCTGACTTATGCCACAACATCATGAAATAAGTATACTATATAGACCTATCAGCGCTCAGAACGCGTCATTGGGTTTTGTTCAGTGCAACTTCTCGATGTGAGCAATTTTTTTGCTCAATGAGCGCTTTTGATTGAATCGGGATTATTGGATTTTGGAAAAATCTGTATTCCTAGCCATGAATCCAACCGCTTGATTTTGAAAAAAAATCATAGCCTATATTATTACACCATTCAAAAATATATAGGATTATCGGTCCTACAAAAAGACTTACGGGGACATTCAGCTTTAGTGTATGTATAATGTATAGTTAGTTTGGATTTTAAAAGATATGTTCATTGATCATAAATAATTATTTTGTTAAACTATTGGTGAAAAGCCCAGGTACCAGTGTGCTGCCTTGATACCTTGTGTCAGTAACTGTCAATGTCATCTTGCTCATTAACAAAAAGATAACCTACAAATGGCTATGAATTTATCGGCCTGGTCCCGGCCCGCCACTTTGTTTTATTTTTATAAGCTTAAAATTGTGTCGCCCTATAGTACTTACATAGTAAGGCACTTGTCTCACCGCCGGCGAGGAAGCGAGTAGCTATCGACTATTTACTCACTGAAGAAAGGGACAAAAGATATAGATCTCGTGTGAGTGAAAGAGGCACATACATTCACACTTTCACAGTCGATAGCTGGCTGTTCACACTGCCGGCAGAGGCTCATACCTCTAGCTGATCGCAGCGACAAGAGCTATCAAAGATTGTACTCGCTCAGCGACACTCGCTCGGCGATGCTTGCTTAGCGGTCAGAAATCACCACACAGTGGTAATTTCTACCTATAGTGCGGGCGGAGCGAGTATTCGAGTAAAAGCCCGTCGCACGAAAGCACTCGCTGAAAGCCGAGCGTCAAAACTAGGTAACGAAACTTTTCACTCGCTTCTCGCCAACTCGATTCGAGTTTGAAGCTTTACTCGCTACTCGCTGATCACCGGCGGTGAGATAAGTGGCTAAAATAAGGGACTTAAATACGACCAAACGATGTCATGGAATATATGATTAGAGTCAGGGATGCAAACAAACAAGTTGTAACCCAGGATGTAGACCAAGTGTCAGCGAATGCGATTGTCGACATGCCAAAATGCAAGGGATATTATCACGTGAGAGCTTTTGGCCCAGCGCATTAAATACTTACAACGTTTAGTTGAACAACTATTTAGTTGTGTGTCCAAAGTATATGGAGTGCAATAGAGATCAGCATATTATCAACTAGATAGTAGCTCGACTAAAAAATAAAAAAATGTGAACAACTATCGACTGACAGCTCAATGTATTGGAGCACACATATTACGCTCGACTAAACAATCGATCCGCGATTCAGTTCCGTCCGATTTTGTAGATTGTATGCGCACTCTCGTCAGATCCTCACAATTCTACTAAACTTTTTGATTGATTTGTAAGTTGTGAGTATGCGCTAGGCTTTAGTCAATCCCATATATTTTTTGACGTTTTGACAATGGGGACTATGCATGCGATTTTTTTATTTGCAAAATGAAATACTCTACTAAGCAATCGTGTAATTATTTTTAAATACCTTCATCAGCGATAAAGTTATAAAGCTTCAAAGATTAAGATTAGAAAGAGAAGTCCGATGTGAACTTTAACGTCATCGTCTATGACGCCTATACAGCTGCCATAGAAAACAGCGTTTTCGCGAGAGGGACAGATATATTTGTTTAAAATAATTATATCTCCTGCGTTTTTCGAGTAATTTTGATTCTATTTTCACTGTTAGTATTATATTATATCTTAATATATATAAATCTCGTGTCACAATGTTTGTCCTCAATGGACTCCTAAACCACTTAACCGATTATAATAAAATTCGCACACCATGTGCAGTTCGATCCAACTTGAGAGATAGGATAGTTTAAATCTCAAATTATAGTCGCAATTTTAATTTATTGCTAATTATTTGTCTGTTATTATTTGACAGCGGGTAGGGTAGGTAGGGTAGGTAGGGTAGGTAGGGTAGGTAGGGTAGGTAGGGTAGGTAGGGTAGGTAGGGTAGGTAGGGTAGGTAGGGTAGGTAGGGTAGGTAGGGTAGGTAGGGTAGGTAGGGTAGGTAGGGTAGGTAGGGTAGGTAGGGTAGGTAGGGTAGGTAGGGTAGGTAGGGTAGGTAGGGTAGGTAGGGTAGGTAGGGTAGGTAGGGTAGGTAGGGTAGGTAGGGTAGGTAGGGTAGGTAGGGTAGGTGGGGTAGGTGGGGTAGGTAGGGTAGGTAGGGTAGGTAGGGTAGGTAGGGTAGGTAGGGTAGCCAGTTGACGGGAGCGAAGCCGCGCGGGTCAGCTAGTTATATTATATATAAAAAACTGTTAGTATTATATTTTTATATATTTTTAGATAAACTTTACAGATAATAAATATGTTTTTCATGCATATTCCCTATTGCCTTCGCAACGCTACCGCCACGCTACCGCTAAAAGAATGACACTTGTCTAGAACGTCCAATAAAGCGTGTGTTCCGAGATATAACCCAGTATACTGTACTATACTGTTTCTCATGAGTTTTATCAATATATACTCACTAAAGGCTGTAGTTAAAAAAAAATGATGAAAACTTAAAAAAAAAACAATTTTCTAATTTATCTATTTAAGTTGTTGACTAACAAACAAGCGATCCGAGTTACAAGTTTGACTTTAGTTAAGGCCATGAACCCGACACCATATTTACGTCATGAGCACTGGCCAATACTGAACTGAACACTGGGTTATATTTTCGGAACACACGCAAAGTAACACATACTTCCGTCATAGTTGTTGACAGCTTCCTCTGAGAACAACGGGAAGCTTTGTCGCGCCCTCTTGTCTTCTATATGCTTAAAATCTGACGACAAATAAAATAGTTTAAAAAAACACTCGGTTGCACTCCGGGAGTGCCGGCAAAAATGAAAACTTGAATACGTGCTTCTCTCCCTCCGTCTTACGAATTTTCGATCAGATCACGTGTCCTGAAGCGAGTTTAACATTTTTTGCCATCACAAAAAAGTGCACAACGCCGCTAAAGAAGTTTGCAGGACACGTGACCGTGTTACGAATTTTCGATCAGGGACACGTCATCACGTATCCTAACGCGAGGTTAACATTTTTTACTCATCACAAAAAAATGCACAACGCCGCTAAAGAAGTTTTCACTTCAAAAAAATATCAATAAGCCACGCACCGCAAATAAAGGCTCTTTGAATGGTGTGCGCCGATGCGTGATGTCTTGAGATTCGAATTCATTTGTTATTCCAAAACGCGAGACAAAGACAAGAAACGTGGCGACACTTCAAATGAGTCGCGGATCGACTGTGTAGTCGATGGTTTATGCATACAAATAGATCGCAATACAAATTGAGCGGTTGACCAACTTTTTAATCAAAGCACATTTTTTTTACGCACTTGATAGGCACGCCTATGACCACTATCTCACTTGATAGTAAGCGATGATGTGGTCAAAGATGGGGCACGCTTGCCTAAAAGTAACTTATTCACTCTTGACTTAAAGACACCCAGGTTGTAGCTATCAGAAAACACAGGGTCTGGCAGGCAATTCCACTCCTTAGCTGTATGCACTATGTGTTTCCAAAAAGTTTTCTGCATGTGGGTTGGATGTCCAACATGAACCGGTGTCGCATCGCCGTTCGGATTCTGTTGCACATGCCCCAAAACGCAACCGGTAGAAAACGGACAGACTAGCAACTCGGCGTCGATTCTCAAGACTCAAAGGCATCAAGCGGTTATCTGGCAGGTCCGTCTCAAAGATGAGAGCAGTAGGTACTCCATACACGATCGAACTTGCGGTAGATAGAGTTTGAGAAGCTGTTCCGGCGTGAATTACCGTCTCACCGTTGCTAATATCCCCAACTTTTTGGTAGCCACTTGAGCCATCTGTCGAAGGCTTTCGATACAGCTTAATTTTTTTTAAACAGTTGTTCAACTATAAGTTGTGAGTACTGTGTGCGCTAGGCCTAACTCTGCATTATCTATCGTATTTGTGATTTGTCACGTTCTATAGAAAAATTAAACAAAAGAAGAAGACAAAACCTTTTGGCGGAGACTTTGGCTTCAGTTGAGAATGCTGTTCTTCATCTACGTTAAAATGGTGACCGGCTATGCCTGAAAATTAATTAAACGATACAAGACCAATATTATTATCTACTATTAACTACAATATGAAGTTAATAGGAATAAGGAACAGGGAGTTAAGTCCCGCAAACCTTCATTGTAAGCGAGGGATCCTCCGAGCAGGCGGTGTTGTTTGCGGTGGGCAATTGTACGATGGTTGTTGTCGTTGTTGTAGGTAGGTATATGTTTAAATCGTGCCGATCTTGGATACCGTGGTGTAGGATTTGGGTGACGACAGAGGGCCTATCTCAAAAGTTCTTGACGTAGGCACAATAAAATTAATTAGTGTTTATTAGTACTATAATACTCATTACACATACCGTCATAACGTAAGTGATGTCGTAAATAAACACATTTTTTACGCTTACATTGCAAACGCTGGCTGAACCCTAAGAGACAGATCAAAATAATGTACTACAGTATTGACATCTTAAAAAGGTCTACAAAAAAGTCCGCAATGGTGCACGTCTATCTCTTAGGAAAAACCCACAATATACATTTTTTATCCTTTACTTTTTACGAGAATTAATGGCTTAATAAATAAGCCATTCGCTTCGTAAAAAAGCGATTTTAAGCAATATAGAATTAATCCTTATCCAATTAAGTGTATTCATTATCTTGACCATTTAATATAGATTAAATGTCCTTAACGGTATATCATTTCAATTAATTATTTAGAAGATATCACAGGATTAAAATTACGTGCGACTGAAAATATCATTCTCAGCGAAACATGAACGGTGCCGCGTTGTAACAGTTGGTCACTTTAACCATATTCATCTTTTAAATTTTGAGTAAGAAGTAATGCATTATTTTAGAAGCCTATTTAAGGTGTACAGTGTTAATCCATACAGATTATCTTCAATTTCTATTTAAGAACGTATTTACCCTAAACACTATTCAATTTAAATTAATATCTTAGGAGTTATCGCAACTGCCGGGGTTGCGGGACTGTCTAAACAGGGTACCGGGACCCTGGAACACAAAAGGCAACCGAAAATACAGGGTGGTTTTATGTCAGTAAGTCTGACATTCCCTTCCGCTCCACTCAGGGCGGGAGGTCTCATTTAATGATTATACCACCCAAAAAACTGGAATTATCGTAAAATAAAGGCGCGTCACAAAATCGGCAATGGGATGTTCGTCGCGACGAAGCTCCAAAGTCTTGAGCATCGACAACGAGTTGCTAGCTTGTCGGTTTTCTACCGGGTGCATTTTGGGGAATGTGCAACGGAATTGTATAACTTAATTTCGCAAAGCCCGTTCCATCATCGGACCACAAAACGAACGGCGATGCGCCATTGGTACATAGTGGACATCCCACCTACACGCACAAAACGTTTTGGGAATACATTCATAATGCGTACAGCTAAGGAGTGGAATTCCCTGCCGGAGTCTGTGTTTCCTGAAGGCTACAACCTGGGAGTCTTTAAGTCAAGAGTGAATAGGTTACTTCCAGGCAAGCGTGCTCCATCTTCGACCACATCATCGCTTACCATCAGGTGAGATAGTGGTCAAACGCGTGCCTATCAATAGTAAAAAAAAAAAAAAAAAATTACAGTATGCGCACTTCTTTTTTTTTTACATTGGTCCTGAGCGAAGCCGGGGCGGGTCGCTAGTTAAGTCTAATCTATCTGATTCCAACATTTTTCTCATGTCATGTCATGTTAGTATAGTCTAATTGCAATGTGACGCTTTGATTACACCAAATTCATCATAAAGACTTTTCACGATTTAGGTATTTCCGTAAATTTTATTAAAAAATGTTTGTCACTGCTATTAGGCGTAGGTAGACTGACTTAGATAAGTGAAATCTTAGATCAATTGATTGAAGTCATGGAGTACCGCATGAAGTCAATCTACTATATTTTACTTCGCGTGTGGCCATTCAAATTTTATGACTACAAGATAATGATTATAGTGGCTTAACAAGATAGTGGGTTAGACAACGTAAGGCACAGACTGTACTTCTCCACAAGACTGCGATCGGATTTGATTGAAAAGGCTCGGCAGGCCTATATGGCATCGTAGATCGTTACAAGTCTTACTATGGAAGGGCTGATTATCCACCCGGTAATTAGCCGTCCTCAGATACCCGTCTGGGCTCTGACTCCACACGCGGCCGAATAGTCAGCTTCCCCGCCTGATCATTTCATTCTATTTCTACTTTTTACCTTTTACAAGATTTTTTTTCTCATTATGTTCAAAAGAATCAGAGTACTCTGGCGCGGAGCTGAAAGAGTACCCGAAAGACTGCTGTTTCTCGAGCCCCTTCTGAATTTGGTTTTGGCGCTGCATACGTCCATGATTAGCTTCATTTCCGCGCAGCATTTGTGTATGGTTTCTGGTTTCATGTTGACGCTGCATTCGTTTGAGGGCGTGCAAGTGGCTTTTACGCCTTTTCTTGCGGCTTATTTCAAGATTTTTGTTTTTCTGATATTTGCCTGTGGATAGTAAACAAATTAGTTTAGTCTATTTGAGTTATTTCCATAGCGTTATGTTTTACGGTATTCTATTGTAAGCAAAAGCTGCTGATGAAATATATTTCGTCTTACAAAAACGTGCTGTGCAAGCAATATATCAGCTAAGGTCACGAGTTTCATTAACAGAAATTTTCAAACAGATTTGAATTCTCACGGTAGCATCTCACTTTACTTTTGCAAACATTTTACATATTAGGCAAAAATACATATAAACAGTAAAACGAGCGACATTCACAACTTTAACACCAGAAACAAGCACAAGTTGTATGCTCCTTCCCACCGACTTCGTAAGGTCCACGACTGTATACAATACACAATAAACTCCGACTTTCTTTTCTTGACCCGCGGGCCTAAAAAAGGCCACTTTAGCAAAATCAGAAAGCAAATCATGCTACCCGCCACTGTCAAATGTTCCCAATCAACCTTGAACCTAATGCATTAGTAATAAAAATGAAAATTAAAAAATTACAGATTTTTGTATGATTAATATTATGATTCTAATAGGATTATCTCCAATTTTATCGGCACATACAATATTTTTCATAAACTTTCTAACGCAATTCAGATATTTTTGCTGGTTACCATCATCTCATGTTGCTGGGCTGATGATGGAAGGTGGAAGTTAGGATCAGATGATGGGGTCCCATGAAAAATGTTTGTTCAGCGATATTTTTGCCAATTATTGTCAACCGATTTAGATGATTATTTTTTTTGTTTGGAAGAATATTTTCCCGGATTAGTCTCATATCAATTTGGTGAAGATCTTATGAAGAACTTCGGAGGTAGGCAACGGGACTTTTCAATAAAATAGCAAATAGATCGGGATTGCTGAAATCGCATGTCCGTTTATTGTTTACACCAGTTCATAACATAACATCACGGCGCGGCGCGGCGGTACGATGTGAACGCAGGTACCAAGTGAAAAAAAAAAGTTTTTGCAATTAAACACAACCGACTTCCAAAAACAAAACACTGCAAAGTATATTGACGTTTAACTATAATTTTGTAAGTAGGTGTCAAAAAACAAAAACGGACGGACGGACGGATGGATGGACAGCGGAGGCTTAGTAATAGGGTTCCGTTGGTTACCCTTTGGGTACGGAACCCTAAAAATAACCCTAAACACCGACTTCTGAAATAAGAGTTATTTCATACTTTGTGAAGTTTTATTTTTAGAAGTTGGTTGTACTTTTTTAACTCATTTAAAGCCAATGTGCCTTTGATTTATCTGTACTTGTAAATTGTGTTATGTGATTGCTGTGTACTTCTGTAAGTGACAAATTCACCATAATAATAGATAAGTTTTTTAATATAATTAGTTATTAGTGAATAAGTCGTGGGAGTACCTAATATATAAATAAATAATTAAGTAACAGATAGATGTGTTGCTGGGGAGTATGTTCCGTCAATTCTTGGGGGGGGGGGGTGAGCCGTAAATTTTTAAGCATTTCTTCTTTTTGTCCTGGCCGGGGCTGGCAGGAAGCCCACCCAAAGTAGGCTCTTACTGAATGCTGCTACTTACAACCTACATAATTAAGTTGATAAAATTATCCAGGGTGCAATAAAAAATGTCGAGCTCGCTTCGCTCAGTTTTGCATCCTACACGTAAGTGCTTGAACTTTAGTGCATTTTGTTATGGAGTTTCTTGTCCATTCTTCTCCATAAGAATCTACCTTTCCGAATGGACAGTAGAGTCACTTCAGAACTTTTATATATTTGAAATGTGAATGACGTTCAAAAGTGCCGTTTAATGGCCTAGTTGGAATAAACGTTTTGACTTTGACTTTGTAGCCCGCGCTAAATTGTAAAAAACATAAATATTTTTATGTTTTTTACAATTTGCCGGTCAGTGTCAAGCTGTATGTTGAACAAAATACGATTCGCGGCCATGACGTGTATTTACCTAAAGAATTATAACCATTTTAATCATCTATATAACCCTCTAAGTTCATGAAACCCTATAGAATGACTTTTTCATGAAACAACCATTTTTACCAAATTCTTGAGCTTTCCTGTATCAATCAACAAAGTCACTTATACCGTCCTGGGATACGGGGCGATATGAACATCTCTTAAAATCTATACGTGACTGAAAAGTTTGATTTACTGTCCTAAGTTTTCTGTACCATGATTGTCACAAATCTCATAACCAAATGTCGGTGAGATAAAAAGGGTTTTATTTTTTGCATAGTGAGCTGGCTTCGCTCGGTTTTGCATTCTACTCTCTCAAGTGTAGAAAACTGTGTACAGTGTAAATTTGGGCATTATGTCAAAAAAGTTTCTTCTATTTAAAGTATAACAAATAAAACTTATTAAGATGGAGTGCAATAAATTTCAAGCTCGCTTCGCTCGCTCTTGAATTTTGAAAAAAAAAGAGTATCTAATACATACAAAGTACAAAATTGGCACAAATGAAAGGAACAATGGCAGAATAAATGTACGACCATTGGCAAAAAAAAATGGTTATTTCATGAAAAAGTCATTATATAGGGCTTTATGAACTTAGAGGGCTATATTGATGATTAAAATGGTTATAATTCTTTAGACAAATACGCGTTACGGTCGCGAATCGTATTTTGTTCAACAAACACTTCACACTGACCGGCAAATTGCAAAAAAACATAAAATATTTGAATTTCGCGGGCTACCCTGGCGCTTCCACATTAAGATGGTCACCCATCCACAGACCAACCTTGGCAAGCGTTGCTTAACCTTGAAGATCGACCTGTGCGGCTGTTATTATTTAGCCACGAGCTCCTCATGTTTACTAAATAGTATTAAGTACCTACTACCTACCAATACTATTGTTTGAATTTTAGTTTACGTTTATAATTTTGTATGCGCGTCAGTTCTCGGACAGTATACTTTTTCTTTGCTCTTTCTTTAAATACGAGTACTTACTAATTTCTAGTTCGTCTGCTTTACGCAATTTCGACTTGGCGGATGGCATGGAAAATATGGCTGTTCTCTTGAAGCGGGCATGTGCTGTACCTAGTAAAGATCATCGTTAAATATTATAACAGGATAAACGCAGTAACTGAAAAGGGGTCATTGTACCGACTGAACACCATAAACAACTTTTACACTGGGACTAATAAGATTTTACTGTTAAAATGCTAAAATTAACTGTTCAGTTTATTTTTCGAGTTGTGCACAGATAAATAGGGCATTCGATTTCAGTGTTGGTTGATCCCATACCTATTAAAAGTTGTTCATAATGATGAGTACAATGAGGCCTTTTCAGAGGAAGACCGCGGGGCACGTGGTCGACAACCGTTACCGAAGAAGAACGAGCGCAGCTGAACACGGACAGCCAAGGCAAAGCGTCCTGGCGCCGAAAAAGTTGTTGGCAGTCACGACGACCTATGAGAACGCTGTAAGCGGTCTCGAGGCTAGGCCCCTGTCCACGGGTGCTATACCTGTGCCCGCCGTTTAGTTAGATGACGCCGGCGTTGTATCGTAGCTAGTTCGGGGTGTGCCTGCACATAAATAATAGCAACGCACACCCGTGTGTGTGATTGCATGTTGTGTTGGTGCAGGCGCGCCGCGGTACTTCTTCACGACATCTCGGTAGTCACGCCCCGCCAGGTGACACCTGCAGTTGCGTGGAGGAGGCCCGGCGAGGGACCACTAGCGACGAAGATGCCAACTTGGACGAGCCTGCAATAGCTAGCGCCTGCGAACGACGATGAGGACCGGCGCCAAGTAAAGGGAGCATCTTCATTGTACAGCCGCGTCTCCGCGTGCTCTCACCGGACGTATTACGCGTGTGTTACTCACCCTTCTCATTTTTATGTTGTACAGCTTTCAGTACAGCGTGCTGGCCACAAAACTTCAACGGAACAATTTTACCATCCACGTCTATAACAGAAATAAAATGTAATTAGAAAAGATAAGATAGGATATGGCAAATAAAATTATTGTTTATACCTTATTATTTATTACATTAAAAGGAATGCGTAAATTTATATTCAAACCACACGGACAACTAGAATACTGCTACGTAAGGCTGCTTTTGCACCAGAGATGTGCTATGCAACGTTGCTATAGATGCGTTTGACCAATCATATTCATTCGTCCACGAGGCATAGCACTGGTGGAAATAACTTAAGCTACGTACGTTATTTACATGGAAGGATGCGAGCTATGAATGGTCGCAAGTGGTGTAGCTATGTACAGAGCAGTGCGTGCCTTCCCTATTGTCGATTACCTACGTCGCATAAGTCGAGCTACGCATCTTCCTGCATGTCGCAGTCATTTTCATAGCACATCTTACTCGTTCCGCTACATAGCTTAGCATCAGTAGAAATGGTCACATAGTTTCGTAGCTTAGCTTTTACATTATCGCAGCATAGCACATCTCTCGTGGAAAGGCACCCTAAGAGTCTTATGTGATGTCAGATTTTTTTTTATAGTTCCGCGCGACATATGGGCGAGATGGATGCCGCTACTGCTGGACCAGCAACGCGCGGCTTGATCCGACCGACAGACAGACGGACTGGGGCTGATTCTTAGAGCAATTATGAATCAGTCATACTACGACTGATTCGTAATTGCGCTGCTCACTAGCTCGTAATACTACTAACACGTTCAATGTGCGTACCTACAGCTAAGGAATTCCTGCCAGAGCCTGTGTTTCCTGATGGCTACAATTTGGGGAACTTTAAGTCAAGAGTGAATAGGTTCACATCATCACTTTCCATCAATCAGGTTGTGGTCGAACGTGAGCTAGGTCCTAGGTACCAAAAACAATAAAACGTAAGATTCCAACGCCATCCATCCGCGTTCAAAACATTTCCAATTCGGATAAATCTCGGAATTAAAATTTAGGATTTGGATTGCATGTAGTGCAACAGAGTCGCGTCGTCTCCTCTTTTGGGTACGGAACCCTAAAACCTTTCCTATGCTAAGTAGGCACCAGATTTTGCAACAAAGGACATTGACAGGATTGGACACCTTTCACTTCGGGTACGTATGAAGAGATTCATAGGTAAAAATTAGGGATGGTTGTTCATTAGGTACGAGAAAAAGTAAAGGATCTTGATACATGTAGATTTAGCTTTGGAATTAAGAATGTCACAAAATGTAGGCGGCCTGGTGGCTGCTATTACAAGTATATTTGGTGCCTATCTTAACTATTAGGCACAACCTTACCATCATGACACTTCAAGTATTCCAGTTCGCATTTGTTCGCAACGATCATATGGAACGTCAGGCTCATGTCGTGTCGCCTCATTCGCACGCATCGGGGGTCTTCTACCGAGGGGCATTTTATCTTTTTACAATTTTCATTCATTTTTGGAGCAATTAATTTTCTTTGAAGCTTTGAAATGGCCTTTTCGCATGTTATTATTTGGATTACTGAAAAAACACATAATTGAATAGGTCTACAGGATCCACTTCAGCTGACTGGTCCCGCTAGGGCCAGTGCCTGCCAGGGTTGCGGAGTTGTTCGACACGGTTGCCGCGGCCCTGGATTTTAGAGGGCTTTGGAAGGAACACGGGTGGGTTTAAGTTAGTAGGTAAGAGTCTGACAGTCCCTGCCGCTTCACCCAGAGCGGGAGTCATCTGATCATTTCCCATGCACAAAAATAAAATCTTCCTCCTATATGTCGGAGCTCACCACTCCGTGCTAGCTATACATAATAGGAGATCCTGTATGAGTAGAGTAGGGAGGATTCTATTCGTTTGCAGTCAATCCGACTGCGTAGATATTGGACTTTCCCATACGGAACACCATAACGACGACTGTGCCATCTACTTAGTGTTGCAAATTCGCAACTTTCTCCGTATATCTTTATGACATTGACACTTCTGTGCTGCCACCACAAAATGTAGAAGATACTCGTACTTGCTATTGGTATCTTCGTTAGTTATTCAAAAGGAGGAAGAAATAGAAATTCGTTAGAGTTAACGCATTTGATGAGGAGTCGAAGACTCATCATCCTAAAACAATGCGATCGTCACGCGACTACGCGATCGAAGCGCGCACTAACTAAACAGTTTAAAATGGTGGCAATTATTCCGAATAATTAGATAGGTACTCAGTTACTCACTTCAAAGTCGTGTTTGGGACACGCGGGGTTTGACAGAAATATATTTGGAAAGCAATCGAAACAGTGACTAGGTACAAGTACTTAGGTAGGTGCTGTGACGTAACAACAACCCGTGTGGTTGCATGGAGCTGGCAAATTAATATTTTACTTTTTACTGAGATCCGAGAGTCCCCAGACCTTAATCATAAATGTGGGATTGAGCAAAACCCCGTCGAATCAAGCTACTTAGGTACCTACGTAAAACTTTCTACATTTATTTCTCATTCACCTCTGTGTTTCTATTCACCCCCTGTTACGTACCTAGGCACTTAAGTATTCTTCAAGAAGATTCTGGCTTTATTTATGTGAACCTGAAGTGTGCTACCGTGCTGTTTACAAATCGCTACAGTAGGTAGGTACTTACATACATCCCTTGGGGATGATTTCCGAGGTCCACGCGGGCGAATCCGCTGCCAGGAACTAGTGCAAAACATATTGTACGTACCTATGACAATGATACAAATGCAGACATTCATTTTGAGTTTAGTTTTATTGTTTAGTTCTTCAGTTACGACTATCAGAATAGAATAAATTATTTCAAGCGTGCAGTTTCTTGATTCGGATATTAAGTAAGTACCTAATCTATTTCATTGTTATTTTTACGATTCGAAATTACAAAAGTCAGAGTTGTATGAAATTAAGAGTAAAATTTTCAATCAAGGATCGCCTTGAGGCGGCATTGACGCACCGACACGCGAGCCAGTGCGGCTAGGGTTGCCAACTTGTATTAATTCTTTATTGTACACCAAAACAGCTTATTCAAAACACAGTAATGAAAGTTGATGTACAAAGGCGAGCTTAACTCAGAAATGAGTTTTCTCCCAGCAATTCAGTGCACATTACTACATTTATTTAAGGGCTTTTTTATTATATAAGTATCTATATACATTAATACATAAACCATCCTTTACATAAATAACTATAAATATTCATACACATACATAAAAATACGTATATAATGTCAAAAACGAAAGGAAATGCTCTTTAACTTTCCTCTTGAAGACATCAAGAGAAGGGCTGTCGCGTATGGAGTGTGGGAGCGAATTCCAGAGACGTACTGCAGTAACAGAGAAAGAGCCACCATATCGACTGGAAGTGTGACGCGGGGTACGAAGGAGAAGTGGCAGTTCGACATGATTTGCCCCTTTGGACGAGGTACTCAAAGCGTTCACGAAGGTATTGAGGAGAATTGGGATTGTGAAGGATAGTATAGAGAAGGATAGGATATGGGTATCTCGCCGACACCGAATCGGCAACCACTTCCATTTGGTCCGAAACTCCGACACGTGGTCGTATTTCTGTAGACCAAAAATAAACCGAATACACAAGTTCTGCAGTCGTTCGAGTTTGTTCAGGAGTACCTCTGTAGCATCTAGAAAACAGACATCCGCGTAGTCTATCAGTGGTAAAAGAAGCTATTGAGCAAGACTGGCCTTTGTGTGAAATGGTAAGAATTTTTGAAGACGTTTAAGATACTGAAAAGTTTAGAATACCTTCTCACTAACATCAGCAATATGAACCTCCCAAGAGAGGTTAGTATCAATATGGACGCGAATTTTTAGCGCTTTTTGAGTATAAAATGGGCACTGAATCATACACTAACGGTGGCAGAGACTGGTGATCCAACAGGCTGAGCATGTATCTGCCACCCAAAATAAGCGCTTGTGTCTCTTTACTGTATAACTACAGCGTTGGTCTTGTGATCAAAAGCGCGATTTATGAGCGTGGGTCCGCGGTTCGATTCCCGGGTCGAGCTAAAAGTGCATTCTTTGTGACAGCTAGGAGTTAGGAAGATGGTGGTGTGGCACTCCGTGCCTGTGCGCACGTTCACCCGTTGGTCTTGCAGCAGATCTCCCTCCGTCATGTCGGAGTGTCGTCCCATGAGAGTACCTATTAGACTATGAGAGTGATGGAAGAGGAAGTGCACCAATGTCTGCGCTATTTTTTTTTTGGTTTGTTTCGTCTTGCGGTTGGGACTGTCATGCTCACTCAAGTGCCTCCAATGGTGGCGCATGTATTTCATCATTTGGTTTCATCAGCTAGGACTGGTATACCTTTACTGCCACGGTTTTTTTTTTACATTGGTAGGCACGCGTTTAACCACTATCATCTCACCTCGTATGTCCTCATGTGTCATGTAATCTGACACTTGCGACACTCCATCTCGAAGTGTCATCTAACACTTGCGACACTCCAAGTGTCAGATGACACTCCTAGATGATGTGTCGCAAGCGTCAGGTCACAATCTTTAATATATAAAACAAAGTCGGGTTTGTTCGAACACTTATAACTCATTAACGGCTGGACCGATTTTCATAATTTTTGTGTTTTTGGATTAGTCTTTGTCCGGAATAGCATAATAAGTATTGAAATATTAAAAAAAATAGTAGGTAGGTAGGTAGGAGGTAGGGTTGGTAGGTAGGGTATGTAGGTAGGGTAGGTAGGTAGGGTAGGTAGGTAGGGTAGGTAGGTAGGGTAGGTAGGTAGGGTAGGTAGGTAGGGTAGGTAGGTAGGGTAGGTAGGTAGGGTAGGTAGGTAGGGTAGGTAGGTAGGGTAGGTAGGTAGGGTAGGTAGGTAGGGTAGGTAGGTAGGGTAGGTAGGTAGGGTAGGTAGGTAGGGTAGGTAGGTAGGGTAGGTAGGTAGGGTAGGTAGGGTAGGTAGGTAGGGTAGGTAGGTAGGGTAGGTAGGTAGGGTAGGTAGGTAGGGTAGGTAGGTAGGGTAGGTAGGTAGGTAGGGTAGGTAGGTAGGGTAGGTAGGTAGGGTAGGTAGGTAGGGTAGGTAGGTAGGGTAGGTAGGTAGGGTAGGTAGGTAGGGTAGGTAGGTAGGGTAGGTAGGTAGGGTAGGTAGGGTAGGTAGGTAGGGTAGGTAGGTAGGGTAGGTAGGTAGGGTAGGTAGGTAGGGTAGGTAGGTAGGGTAGGTAGGTAGGGTAGGTAGGTAGGGTAGGTAGGTAGGGTAGGTAGGTAGGGTAGGTAGGTAGGGTAGGTAGGTAGGGTAGGTAGGTAGGGTAGGTAGGTAGGGTAGGTAGGGTAGGTAGGTAGGGTAGGTAGGTAGGGTAGGTAGGTAGGGTAGGTAGGTAGGGTAGGTAGGTAGGGTAGGTAGGTAGGGTAGGTAGGTAGGGTAGGTAGGTAGGGTAGGTAGGTAGGGTAGGTAGGTAGGGTAGGTAGGTAGGGTAGGGTAGGTAGGTAGGGTAAGTAGGTAAGGAGGTAGGTAGGTAGGGTAGGTAGGGTAGGTAGGTAGGGTAGGTAGGTAGGTAGGTAGGTAGGGTAGCCAGTTGACGGGAGCGAAGCCGCGTGGGTCAGCTAGTTACCTATATAGTAAGTACCTAGGTACCTAAACCTACCTATGATTTGGTACACATCGGTTGTCCAAGGCTGACATTAAAGAATGCTGTTTCATTCAGCCCATCCTCCCATTTAATACCTACTAGAAATAAAGATAAATTAGATCAACCATTTCATAGATTAGCTAAAGTACACACATCTTTCATTGTGTACTGTGTTAAATGTTACAATAAAATACTTTGTGACATATTAGAACTAAATGAAAGAAAATTTAAAACCTATATTAAAAGCACACTTTGTAAACAAGCATATTACAAAATTAGAAGATTACATTCAGGATAAGAACGTTTAGAAACACGCTGGTCCTGCTCCATAGGACAATCAATGGTGGAGACAAGATAAAACTTGTTGGTTTTATGTATTTACTTTATAGTTGTACGAGTACCTACTGTTTCATTTTTGACTTCTTATTTTTTTGGGTTTTTATTTTTCTGTTCACTCACACTGCTAATTGATGGTTCCAATATTTCTAAATATGTGAGTAGGTACTATGTACTTATTTAGAAAATTAATAAGTCTACCTCTGCATACTCTAGGTTCCTCACATATATTAACCAAAGTTTTGTATGTAAAACCTTGATTTGAAAAGTCGGCACTTTTGAACGTCATCATTACATTTTCAATTAGGCCATTAAACGGCTCTAATGGCCTAATTGAAATAAATGTTTTGACTTTTTTCTGATTTGACCCCACGTAGTTACTATTTAGATATTATTACAATTAAAAACTGACAAACGATCAGTAAAAAACAACACTGATGATTACGTGAAGTCAGCAGTTTTCGCACATTGTTAGGCAAAGTTCAAGCTACTTTTTGACAAGAATAAAAGTGTTAGATTACTGCCGTAAGAAGTGTGTTGAAATAAAGGAAGATGATATTTTAAAACAATGAAGTACTCGTTTCAGGCTTATCCTTTATTTACAAAATTTTTAGTTTACGTCGGTAATTTTTGGACCTTACTACGAGTACAAACAGTGGACCCCCCCGGGCCCCGGTAATCCCAACGTTTTGTATGGCGGAGTCGAACTATCGAATTTACCGGATTATTGTGCACTCCCACAGCCCCGTTTACTTCAGCCGGTCTATTCGGTCGACATCTCACGGTGATCACTCAGGTGAAGTGAACGACAAGTGAGCTGTCATTCCATCTTGTTTGTATAGTTTGACAGCTCACTTCGTGATCACTTCACCCAAGCCTTCACTTCGACATGTTTACAGAATCGACCGGCAGATGTTGTTGATAAAGTGTACCTAATGTACCTATCTTGTAATCCGACAAATTACAAGTCAAAGTGATTCTATCTGAATTATATCATAGGTAGGTGTAGGTACCTACGTACTTACTACATAGTGTAGCGAAATAAAAGGTGTTATCGCATAAAACACGTATATAATTTTGCTTTTAAAAAAAATGAATCCAAATGGTAAGTATAAAAAATATAAAAACAGTCAAATAAAAAAATACACTAAAATATTACGTACTGGTGAAAAAAAATTTAATTTTGAAGCAAAAAAATAATGCAAAAGGAATCGGCTAGGGTTTTAAATTTGTTAACAAAAACTTCCTTTAAGTAAGCGAACTTCTAAACCTTCAGATAGTGATTGCAATCAATATTGAAATCTAGGAGCGTCTCAAGTTACAAATATGAGTTGACTTTGCAACTCCTAGAAAATATGCAAATAGAAAGTAACAAGGAAAACAAATTAACAATTAGAAAAAATGCAAACTAATAACATAAACCGAATTTAAATATCTATGTTTAAATAAACTGCGTGGATATCCCGGAGATCGATGTCAGCAATGATTACGTGTTCAACTGGATCACGTACTCTAATAGAACTCGGAACTATGTTGTAATGCTCACGGTTACTAGGAAAGATCTCCTTTATTACGGGAGGCAGACCGTGGACCGTGGATTGTGTACCGTGGACCTTGGACCGTAGACCGAAGACCGATACCGTCGGCTGCGATCGGTATCTACAGCAAATAACGAAATATGAGCGACGTAATTCTCGAACAGAATTTCTAATAAAGAAAGGAAATATTTACGTACCGGTCTTGTGTTTAAATAAATAAACGTATTTTTCTTATGATGTTTTTGATCTCACTTCTGGGACAAGAGACAAATTTTATTAAATACTGAAAAAACACCAAATCCAAAACGCAAGAACAAAAGCGAGAAATACATACCTTGAAGAAATTTTATAAAAAACTAAGTACATTAAAACATTGTACTTTAGGATCAATCAATATACTATATTTAATTTACTTGAATCAAGATAAAATTGTCCTTTAAAATTCAATCCAAACGTTCACCAGATACTGAAAATATTTTTTGACCAATATTCCTTTGACATTTTGAAGGAATTGGAATTTGAATTCCTTATGTTCAGAAGAAAAAATACTGTCCACAACAAAAAAGGATAAATCAAGAACAAAGAGTTTAAAACAGATAAAACTATTAGGTCTTTACCTATGAAATTGCCGTTCTGCAGTACTGGCCATTTCAAATCAAAATAATTTTTGTTTGGCTAAGAATTCTAATTTCAAATTAATTTTATTTTAAAAACATGTTTTTTTTTCCAAAAGTAGTCATTTGTTTATTGATTAGTGTTACATTTTCATCGCATTTCAATATTTTTCGTCATCATGGATACGTTAAAAATTCGAGTAATTATGGAATATGAATACCGTCGTGGCAGCAACGCGGCACAAGCGGCACGCAACATCAACGACGTTTACGAAACTAACACTACAAACCAACGCACCACCTGTTATTGGTTTGCTCGCTTCCGTTCCGGAAATTTCGACCTGAAAAATGAACCTCGCGGTCGTCCGAAGACTTTGGTCGACAATGACGAATTAAAGGCAATTGTGGAAGCTGATGATACACAATCTACGGCTGAATTAGCAGCAGCTTTCGACGTTAGCCTCAAAACAATATTGGTCCATTTGCGTCAAATTGGCAAGGTAAAAAAGCTTGACAAATGGGTGCCCCACGAACTCAATGATCTCCAGCGCGAAGTACGCGTCGAGACGTGCCTTGCACTGCTCAACAGACACACAAATGAAGGAATTTTGAACCGCATTGTTACCTGCGATGACATTACTGCAGATGTGTACTGTGAAGAACTGAACACAATGATGGAGAAGCTGGCACATCTCCAACCAGCATTGGTCAATCGCTCGTCTCCGCTGCTCCTGCACGACAACGCGCGACCTCATATTGCACAGCAGACGGTCTCCAAGTTGCAAGAACTGGGGTTGGAAGCTCTCCGTCATCCTCCCTACTCACCAGACCTTGCGCCTACAGACTACTACTTTTTCCAGAATTTGGAAAACTTCTTGGCGGGAAAAAAATTCAATACCCGAGAGGCAGTACAAAATGCCTTTGAAGAATTTGTTGCCTCCCGTCCAGCTGATTTCTTTAAGAAGGTCATCAATAAACTGCCACTGCGTTGGCAAAGATGCATTGATTGCATGGGTGATTACTTCGATTAATACAAATAAAAAATACATGAAAAAAATTCGTTTAAATTTTTTCATACAAAACGGCAATTTCATAGGTAAAGATCTATTATTATGCAGTATACACAATGCTGCAATAGGTAATTATGTTTGAAATATTTGTGTAATTTAGTCAATTAAACAGCACAATAGAGAGCTTACGTTTAATTAATATTAACATCCTTAATGCTATAGAACTTCCAAGAAAAAATAACAACTTATCCTAATAAATACAATTCCTCCGTTAAGTACTGCGTGAGTGATTGACAGACAACGTACAGCCGAAACTACTGGACGTAGAAAGTTGAAATTTGGAATGTAGGTTCATAGTGGAGTGTAGGGGAGCACTAAGAGAGGATGTCTCGAAATTCCTAAGGGAACGAGATATGCGCGTACGAAGTTTCGGGCAAAAGCTAGTTCTGGGTATAATTATGTAAGTACCAACAAATGTAGGAAGTAAGTGTGGTGTAGGTAGTGATGGACATGTCGGATTACAGCTGTGAGATTTTGTGAACACGGCGAAGTGAAGGCTTGGGTGAAGTGATCACGAAGTGAGCTGTCAATCTAAGTAATCAAGATGGATTGACAGCTGACTGCGTGATCACTTCACCCAAGCCTTCACTTCGACATGTTTACGGAATCGCCCGACAGGGGGCGCTGGATTAGACGGGGCCTCCTAGTCGGGTCCACTGTATGTAGTATATTAGACGAGGCCTCCTAGTCGGGTCCACTGTATGTAGTATATTAGACGAGGCCTCCTAGTCGGGTCCACTGTATGTAGTACATTAGACGGGGCCTCCTAGTCGGGTCCACTGTATGTAGTACATTAGACGGGGCCTCCTAGTCGGGTCCACTGTATGTAGTACATTAGACGGGGCCTCCTAGTCGGGTCCACTGTATGTAGTACATTAGACGGGGCCTCCTAGTCGGGTCCACTGTATGTAGTACATTAGACGGGCCTCCTAGTCGGGTCCACTGTATGTACACACATGTACACACTGTAGTACATTTTTTGTTACTTATAGATGATACTAGCTTTTGCCCCCGACTTCGTACGCGCATAACCCGTTTCTGTATATCTACAGCCTTATGTAAAAATAATTTTACAAATCCGACTGATTTTTCTTGTTTATCAGAACGTATGCTTATATCTAAGCATACGTTCTGATATACATATAAAATTCACCCTGTAGGTAGGTCCTACAGGGTGAATTTTAAATGTATATCAGAACGTTCGGCCAGTCGAGATAGGGAGCTGGCTGCTACTCCAGTTTTTAGTTACGATTATGTGACGCATTAAGATGCCAGCCAAAAAATTTATGACAGAACAGTTCGAAAGTTAGAAGCATTTATTTATGGCCGAACGACCTGATATCAGAACGTTCGGCCAACCTGAATCTCCATAACTGAGGACCTTAGAGAAACTGTTACTGAATAAAGATTTAGTGACGATTTGGTGGTTTCATTTTGATTTCATTTAAATTTTTGAAAATATTTGTACGCTGGAAACAGCAGAATATTTTGGACGTAGAATTGTAGTAACACCTTGTAACAACAATATTCTAACAAATAAACTTATTATTATTCCACTTATTTATTTATATATACATACAAATTACATTTTTAAATATTTCTATAAAAATACAAAAAACATTTAAAAATATAAAAAATAGTAACCCACCGGTATCGGGAACAGGGTCCAAGCTACCGGTGGTCAGGGCTTCTGAGAGAGGAACCTCCTAACGATGCGCGCCGTGTCCAGGAGTACTGCTTTCTGGATCAAGCCCTTGATCCAGCTGCCCAACGAGAGCCTCTTGAGATGTTGGTCGAGGCTCTTGGCAATAATGCCATTGGCCGTCACGATTATCGGCACAATAACTGCTGTGTTCACATCCCACATGTCGACAACCTCGCGAGCCAAGTCAAGATACTTCGTTTGTTTATCATTCTCTGACTTCACGAGGTTCTCGTCATGAGGGACTGCTATATCAACAATCATTGCGCGACGCTCTAGTCGGTCTATCACCACTATATCAGGCTTATTGGCAACAATAGTCCTGTCAGTGATGATAGACCGATCCCAATACAATGTGCAACTACCGCTTTCGAGAACTGGGTCGGGCACATACCTATAGTACGGTACTTCCGACTCCACAAGATTGTATTTAAGAGCAAGTTGCTGGTGGATAATCCTGGCTACAAGGTTGTGCCTATGCAAATAGTCTCCATTAGCCAGACTAGAACAACCGGAAATAATGTGGCGGATGGATTCCCCGGGCCGGTGACATGCCCGACATATGTCAACCGTACCGTCCTTCACAATGTATTTCCGGTAGTTATTAGTCATCATAACTTCGTCCATAATTGCACAGACAAAACCTTCGGTTTCCCAGAAGAGGTCACCAAAACGAAGCCAAGCTACGGACGCTAAGAAGTCTACATCGGGCCCATGTAGGACCCGATAAAAGCGTCCGTGAAGCTCCTTGCTCTGTCATACCTCCCTGCGGTCGTTAGTATCTAATACCACAGGTTTGCGCCAGTTCTCGTTAGCCAAGGAGAGCGCGGTAAGGCCTTTGTCCACCGCTACCACATCTCGATGCATACCCACGTCGGCCTCTAGGAAGTATTCCCTAAGGCTGCATACCTCGCGGTTGTGCAGGGTCTTAGCATTTAAGAAGCCACGACCCCCGCACTTCCGCGGGATATACAGCCTCATCACCGATGACCGTGGGTGATGCATCCGATTTGCGGTAAGCAGTGAACGTACCCTCCTATCCAGGGCGTCAAGTTCCGTCTGAGTCCATTTGAGTATGCCGAAAGAATACATCAAAACCGGCATGACCCAACCGTTGAAGGCGCGCACCTTGTTTCCGCCTGATAGAAGACTGTTAAGTACTTTGTTCAGGCGGCCAAAGAAGCGCTCCTTCAACGATTGTTTCATGTCCGTAGCACTGATGCCTAACGCTTCCGACATACCCAAATACTTGTAAGTTTCGGTTGAGGAGAGGGACCTAAGGTCTATGGAATCCGAGAGTTGTGTTCCCTCGGATTCCATAATCTCCCCTCGCTTAACATGCATGACCGCACATTTGTCCAAACCAAATTCCATCCTGATGGCGCCACTGAAGGTTTCTGTTACCTTCAGTAGCTTCATCAGTTGCAAGTTGTTAGGAGCAAAGAGTTTCAAGTCATCCATGTAAAGGAGGTGCGATATGACCTGACCACCTCTTCTCAACCGGTAGCCTTGGCCAGAACCCTCCAACAATGTACTGAGAGGGTTGAGGGCCAGACAAAACCACAGTGGACTCAGACTGTCACCCTGAAATATGCCACGCTCGATCCTTATCGGTTCGCTGTTCGCCTGGGTCTGTCGACACCCTGGATAGTGAAGAACCGTCCTCCACTGCCCCATACACGACATCAGGAAGGTGCGTAAAACTGCATCAACTTTGTACAGCTCCAGCACCCTCATGAGCCATGTATGTGGCACCGAGTCATAGGCCTTCTTATAATCTATCCAGCATGTCGACAGATCTCTTCGGGAACGTCGAACCTGTTGGCTAATGGCTATGTCGATGAGGAGCAGCTCCTTAGTACCGCGGGAACCGTTCCTACATCCATTCTGAGAAGAAGACATTATTGAATTACTATCAATATGATGGTTAATCTTTCCTCTCAAAATGGATGTAAGGACTTTATAGACCGTCGGTAAACACGTGATCGGTCTATAATTTTTAGGCTCCGCGGTACTACCTGATTTATGGAGCAGGTGGGTTATCCCTGTAGTTAGGAACTGGGGCAGCGACCCTGACTCTAATGCAGACTGGAATTGAGATGCCAAGCGAGCGTGCGATCTTTTGAACCATTTAATCCAAAAGTTGTGCAGCCCGTCCGGTCCCGGAGATTTCCAGTTAGGCAACGGACGGACTGCACCAGCTACGTCTTGGGGGCTGATGTTAATTGCCCCCATTTCTGGTATCGGATCGCACGCGCGCTCGACCTCTCGAGTCCAATCGCCCTCGGTATGACTGACAGGCACCGACCAGATACTGCTCCAGAATGAACACATGGCATCATCATCCGGTAGGCGCGTATCAGTCACACCTTGGTCTGGTCGCTCCCAAGCCCTATAAACCCACCTCTCATTGCTTTGGAATGTGCGATTCTGAGTGTATCGCTCCACTCGCCGCTTGTACCGACGTATACGGTTTGCCCATGCATAGACTTTCTGCTTCAGGAAGTCGATACGCTCTGTGACGCGGGTCAGATAATCCCGAGGACTAATATCAGTCCCCGAGAACGCCCGCCTCACAAAGCGCATCACTCTGCGGCGAGTGTTGCCCTCCCTGAAGCATATTAGTTTGCCGATGAGTGCTCTAGCCTCACCGATACGACGCTCGATCCTGCACTGCCAAGCTGGTACAGCTGGTCGTGTAACTCTGTCATTACTAGGAAATTTGACATGAGCTACACGACATGCCGCTGCAGCCGCACAGTACAAGATCGAGTGGGTATCGGCAAGGTCTTCGCTGCTATCAAAATAACTTGTTAGCTGCGAATCTAGAGCACACACCAGCGCCCTATTTTTATTATGCATGGGCAAACGTGGTAGACGAGGTCTAAGACCAGGCGGTGTGGAGCGATACTCTCGGAAGGCATCCTCCAAAGCGCTCCTCAATCGCTCATTGCATTGGGTACTCACGGATGTGGCCCCGTCACCATCATCTTCACCGACGTAGTTGGGTCGCGGTGAAACACTTGCACTGGGTTGTATTTGCACCGCGGCCGGTAGCGAAGTAGGTGAGACGCGGTTGCTCCGTGATTCCAGACGCAGTCTATCAAGTACGGCGTCATCCAACATACGGTTACGCTGGATAACCCGCACCTGATCCGATAATCGCTGGGCTGAAACGTTGACAGCTGGCTCAAGTACCTGAAACAGAGAGAGCATCCGACCACGGTACGCAGTCAGGTTAGTTCCCCCCTCTGTAGCCCCAAAGTATGAGCGTATTACATTCTCGTTTATCGATTGCGACCATTTCATACGCTGCACAATTCCACCGGTAGCGGGGACCCTGTCAGAGGCCGGTGGGCCTCGAAGTCCTAAGCTGGCTGGTGGTCGGCCTCGTCCGCGCCGACGCGCAGGTGGCGGTGTCGTCGGCGGCGAGAAGTATTCGTCGCTCGAACTCGACACAACTGCAGCTACCAGAATCCCTGGACTCGCGGCTGGCGCAGGTCCCGGCGGCTGCGAGGCGGAGCTGAGCGACGAACCCGAAGATGGAGTTGGTGCATTTTGTTCTCGAGCTCGGCTTCTTGTCAGCATTTTATTTTCATGTTGTCGGTCAAAAAGGGGTAATTTTTTTCGTGTTTGATTTTGCTATAACGTTACTGTTTTTTTTTTCCTTGTTTTCCTGATGATTTTTGCCATTTCGATGAAAGTAATTTAATTAAATTGTATTGAAAATTGCGGATTGAGTAAAAAATATGACGTTCCAGTTGACAGCCGAGCCACAGATTATTAAACAACCAATTATTATTATTATTATTAAACAACCAATGATTTACTTTTCATTAAATGAATTTTAATTTTACTTTTACTCATAATGCCACCGGTTAAAAGTAAAATGAATTTTGGTTTCTGGAACATCAGGACGTTCGGCCAACGTAATATCCATAACTGAGCACCTGAGAGAAACCGTTAATGAATAAAGATTTAGAAACGAACTTCTATAGTTTTATTTTTTTTTGACGGCCCCTTTAAATAGTAAAATGAAAATTTAACATATAACCACAAATAGCCATAAATAAATGCTTAACTTTCGAACTGTTCTGTCACAAATTCTTTGGCTGGCATCTTTATGCGTCACATAATCGTAACTAAAAACTGGAGTAGCAGCCAGCTCCCTATCTCGACTGGCCGAACGCTCTGATATACATAATTTTATAAGTGTGCCTTCATGGCCAAATCCGAAACTATGTGGAAAATCGAAAAACACTGAAAAGAAGATAATAACAGCCGCACGGGTCGATCTTCAAGGTTAAGCAACGCTTACCAGCTCTCAGTTTTAAAGGAGACTCCTTGCAGTGTTTTTCAATATTCCTCATAGTTTCGGATATGACCATGAAGGCACACTTTAGAAATCCACCGTGTATATACTTGGGATAGTTTCTGCCCTACCGAGCGGGGAGAGCGCCGCTCAGTCAACAGTCGGTCTGACCCGCCGCGGTACATGTTTCACATCAAAAACATAATAAGTGGTATGTAAGTTTTCTCACTAGTGTGTTTACGATTGTTCCCAGTTCATTAAAAATATATTTCTTACTAGTTAACCCGCGCAACATCGCCTGCGTCACAACTTTCAATACTGCTCCGCTTCTATTAGTCTAAGCGTCATGATAGCCTATAGCCGCCCTCGATAAATGGGCTATCTAACACTGAAATATTTTTTTAAATCGCACCAGTAGTTCCTGAGATTAGTACAAACAAACAAACTCTTCAGCTTTATATATTAGTATAGATAGATTAAATTCCCTTGATATTAAAACAGCGTATGGCTATTCACCAGTGTGTTTATAAATAGGTACGATTCGTTAGTTCCCTTTTGCTTAACCCTGCGTTGACATAGTATGTCACACTAGCAAGGGTTTTTCATCAGTGTGTATCTGAATATGATTTGTTAAAGTCCCCTTTTGTTTAAACCTTCGTTGACATATGTCACACTTGTAAGGGTTTTCACCAGTGTGCGTTCGAATATGAGTTGTTAAATTACCACTTCGATTAAAACTGCGTTGACATATATCACATTTGTAAGGTTTTTCACCTGTATGCGTACGAATGTGATTTGTTAAATACGATTTTTTGTTAAAACAACGCTGGCATGTATCACATTTGTAAGACTTTTTATCAATGTGCGAACGAATATGATTTGTAAAACTACTCTTCTTACTATAACAATGCTGACAGACGTCACATTTGTATGACTTTTCACCAGCGTGTTTACGAATATGTTTTGTTAAATAACTCTTGTCATTAAAACAGCGTTGACATATATCACACTTGTTAGGTTTTTCACCAGTGTGAGTACACATGTGACTTTTTAAAATTCTCTTCTCAGTAAAACAACGCTGACAGACATCACATTTGAAAGGTTTTTCACCAGTGTGCGTACGAATATGTCTTGTTAAATTAGCATTACAACTAAAACTGTGTTTACATATGTCACACTTGTAAGGTTTTTCACCAGTGTGTGTATAAATATGGTTTGTTAAAGTCACCTTTTGCTTAAACTTGCGTTGACATATGTCACACTTGTAAGGTTGTTCACCAGTGTGCGTACGAATGTGAGTTATTAAATGATTCTTCTCCCTAAAGCTACGATGACAGACTTCACATTTGAAAGATTTTTCACCAACGTGTATACGAATATGTTTTCGTAAATTACTCTCATGATTAAAACTGCGTTGACATATGTCACACATGTAAGGTTTTTCACCAGTGTGCGTACGAATATGACTCTTTAAACTATTCTTCTCACTAAAATAATGATGACATACATCACACTTGTAAGGTTTTTCACCACTGTGCTTACCAATATGACTTGTTAAATTACTACTCCTATTAAAACTGCGTTGACATATATCACACTTATAAGGTTTTTCACCAGTATGCGTACGAATGTGACGAGTGAACAACGACTTTTTACTAAAACTACGCTGACAAATATCACATTTGAAAGTTTTTTTATTAACACGTTGGCTTTGATGTCTATTTATGACATCACTGACCACAACTTTTTTCGATTTTTCATATTTAATTACTGCTTTAAAGTTTTCATCGCTTTTTTCTCCACTTGAGCCACTTAAAGGTTCTTCTAGTTTTGTATGTGTTTGGAACGTACAGTTTTCAGTCGTCCGGATTACTGTCGTGTCCGATTGTTCATTTTTCGTTTGCTCTTCTGTTATCACGTTTTCTAGTTTTGGTTTCTTCCTCGATACTTCGTGTTCCTCCACTTCAATTTTAATTTCCATTACAGGCACATCATCTTCTGAATTTGGCGCTAAACGCTGTGCTAGTACATCAGCTACATCTGGAAAGACGGTTTCCCGATTTTGAAGTTCTAGCTCTACAAGTACAAAAACCCGCCAAATGCGAGTAGGACTCGCACACAAAGGGTTCCGTACCATAAACCTTAATTTTTATTATTTGTTGTTTTAGTGGCAATAGAAATACACAATCTGTGGAAATTTCAACTCTCTACCTATTACGGTTTTTGAGATACAGCCCAACGACAGACAGACGGACGGACGGACGGACAGCGGAGGCTCAGTAATAGGGTTCCGTTGGTTACCCTTTAGGTACGGAACCCTAAAAAAAGATAAATGATAGATTCTAAACTTCCAAAAGACCTTATAGAATGAAATCTGGTTCTCTACCATCATTATAAAACGTGAAATGTTTTTTAAACTTTCATCGGTGAGGCCTAGGTATATTCGTCAGAGAATTTTATCACTGCGGTGTATATTGTAGTTTTAGATCATTGCCATTTCTTGACCGATAGTGGAAATCATTTATTTTTTTTCGTGTTTTTTCTTAATAACCTTCTATCACAAAGAAAAATTTCAGATTTTTCTCCATGTAAACTTCGGAGATAAGCCCCCTTATCACCGAAGATCAGATTTAGTAACACCATATAGGTTGATTTTTACCATTTCGATACACAACCGTAAAGACGAACATAAAAAAAGCTAAAGGAGTTATGGTTGATTCTTTTTTTTTTTTTTTATTTGTAATGGGTTTGCTCTTGACTCAGTCTATTATAATAATAATAAAAATTTATTTTGGAAATCATCCATATGGTGTTAGTATTAGGACTTACAAACAATGTTACTCGTAGTATTCACCATTTTTACTGCACAAATTTAAATATTTTTCCTCAGCACCGGGCCCGCAACTATGTCTACGGGACCAGTGCATCAAAAATGGCCAGTCTGGCTTCTCCGCAATAATCTTCAGGATGCTATTGGAACCTCCACGTATCCTACGCATTAGGGATGCCGTTCTTTTGCGCATGACAACCTCAAAACTGTCTATGCCTGTCTCAGCAAACATGCCCGACGCACTACAGAACCGCGGAAGCCCCAACAACACCCGAAAGGCATTGTTATACTGAACCCGGAGGGCGCTGTAGGCCCTCTGCGTGTACCTGACCCACAGGCTGCAGGTGTAAAACGTCTGGCAGTATGCTTTAAACAACATAATTTTCACGTCTTTAGTACACCTTGCAAACCTGCAGGCCAGCATATTACATCGAGCCGACAACGCTCTTCGTTCTCTCTCTATATCCTCGTCATCAGACATTTTCTCAGTTAAAATGTGCCCAAGGTATTTAAAACTAGACACTCTTTTAAGTGCCACCACATACAAGTAAACGGGAGGCAGAGGAGGACACGGGTGCATTTGTAACTTCGTAATCTTATGATTAAATGTCCTACTTATATTATTTAAGTCATGGTATATCAGACAGGTCACTAAGAAACCCTTCAATGTGCGTGGCTCAACACACACTTGGCCAATTTTGTTCTTAAAACTTACCATCACTTTGATATTCCGCCTTTGGCTCAATAACATCATCTAGTCTCTCACAAACAGCTGCTACTTCTACTTTGATGTCATCACATTCTGTTTGATATTCACTTATGTGCTCTAAAGGTGGTTGAATAAACCCCTTGTAAAACTGGGGGTGGTCTTGGTTTAGTAAAGATTTTGGCTGTAAAAGGATAACCATAGTATTAGATATGCGACCATGTGTTACAAGAATATTTATATATGTTGATGAATACCTCACCTCATAATCCTCATTCATCATCTAAGAGAATAAATAGCTCTTCTGCTTCCAGATATCTTCTCTAAAATTGGCTGTGTTGCTGTAGTTTGGTGCAGCAGCAGAAACAAGCGAGCATCAGTGTACCGTCCTCAGTTACAAACTAAACAAAACATGAGTTACACACTTTCACTATTTTGTTTTAATGAAGGAATAACATCCTAATATGTGCTGTCCAAGGGAAGTATGAAAGTGGCTCCGGGGACTGAAAACCTGCTTGGAAATCTGAGAATTTAATGGGTATATGATGCAGAGGAATGAGGTACAGAAATGGAATGGATGGATGGGATGTCTTACAAGAGTCTTGGACCCTGTAAAAGATGATAATTTTGCATATAAAGAGGATGAAATCAATATTGCACTAACCCCAAAAAAACTCGAGATGACTGCCGATTCTGTCCAAGAAGTCAGTAGGTGGTATGTATTTGAGTACTGCTATAAGTGCCTGTAATAATAATTAGGAACAAGTGATAACAAAATTCAACATTACTTCTAGTGTATTTCAGATTCTTTTAAAATGGAACTACTGATTGAAAAGAGCATCAGTAG
Source organism: Lacanobia oleracea (assembly GCA_950371165.1). Lineage (NCBI taxonomy): Eukaryota > Metazoa > Arthropoda > Insecta > Lepidoptera > Noctuidae > Lacanobia > Lacanobia oleracea. The sequence continues at coordinate 16,993,650 of OX493411.1, read as the reverse complement.
TTCCGTCATGGAACTGTTAATGGTAGTTGTGGCAACTTCATGTCAGAGAATGTGAAATATTTATTTCAATTAGGCCATTAAACGGAACTTTTGAACATCATCATTTGACATTTAAAAAAATATATAAAATTATAAAGTCTATCCACTGTTCATTCGGATAGGTAGATTGTTATGGAGAAGATCGGACAAGTTTACTCCTTAGTTACTCTTTTCAAGTAGGTACCTCGATGTTTTACAATATTTGATAAGAGTAGGTACAAAAAATAATTTGATTACCTATGTGAGGACCAAGCAACCATAAAATATACTACATATAGGAACAAAGTATTACCAGCAATGCTAAACTTATTCATTTTCTAAATACCTAGCTACCATGGTGCTTACATATTATTATTTGCAAATACTGGGACCATTAATTCAACAAAGTTGAAACATATATCAACCAGTTTGATTTTGTCTTCACCCTTGATTTGTCCATAGGACAGGACCAGATTTTTCTCGACCACCTCACCAAAGACGACCTACTGACTAAAAGTTTCAATCATGTATTAGGTAAGTATCAACTTACCGGATTATCAAACAGCTTCATGGGTCACGCAAGTTCTTGTTGACTACTACTTAATCAGAACACCTATCACCTAGCGGACTGACTACACACAGATCAAAGAGAAGAGTACAATAATAAGTAAAGAGTATTGTAGTCTGTTAATATCTAAGTAAGAGAGATATTAAGTACTTAAAATAAAAACAAACTGACAAACAAAATGTGAGCATGTGAGCGTCCGCAAAGCGTTGCCACTACCAATTTATCAAAATCCCCGAAAATTAAAGTCAGATTTCCCAATATGGGCACAGAATATATATTTATTTTTACTGAAACAAGTTTGAAGCAAATAATAAATAGTAAGTATTTTATTTTCATACTTTCTCATATTTTGTAGCGTTAAATTAAACATTGCACTGCCGAAATTTTACAGATTAAAACATCATTCTATTTAAAAACAACCTAAAAAATTTGATTGTAGGTATATTGATTTATTATATAAGAATTCCGAGTCCTGACCACAGGTCCAGGCTATCAATATTTAAAATCCCCGCATCATATAGGTAAAAAGACTTGGACTGTGTTTCAATGTTTCTTCTCGGGGTAGTCAGCTAGAAAAAAACAGCTTCATCTAGTTCATGCTATGCGACCTTTGACAAAAGTGTTTCGTACCTACTTACAGTTCCCGTCACGCAAGTTTGCTTCGACGACGTACGCCGCAATCGGCTGCACAGGATGTCAATTTGACAACAAACATACAACCGCGCATGTGCGGGTAGCTCGCGCATGCACAGATTAGCGCAAAATGGCAGGTGAAATGGCATCTCACTCGCTCGTATACGTTCGATGCATAAGTGTGACCCGCTTGCTCAATGCAATACGACTCATCTCATCATCTGCCTAGCCTTTTCCCAACTATATTGGGGTCGGCTTCCAGTCAAACCGGATTCAGCTGAATACCAGTGTTTTACGTGGAGCGGCTGCCTACCAGACCTCCGCAACCCATTAACTGGGTAACACGGTATTTCTTGGCAAGACTGGAGTCAGATTTACTGGCTTCTGACAATCCGTAACGACTGCTACAAATGACAGCCGGGACCAACAGCTTAAGGTGAATGCTCCAGGGTAGCCCGATTATTTCTGAAATATTCATTCTTTCGAACTACATGAACTTAGAGGGCTATATTGATGATCAAAATGGTTATAATTCTTTAGATAAATACGCGTTACGGTCGCAGATCGCATTTGGTCCACATACAGCTTCACACTGACCGGCAAATTGCAAAAAACATAAAAATATTTGAATTTCGCGGGCTACCCTGGAGCATCCACCTTAACGTGCTTTCCGAGGCACCGAGGAAACTCGGTATGTTAAGATGGTCACCCATCCACAGACCAACCTTGGCAAGCGTTGCTTAACCTTTAAGATCGACCCGTGCGGCTGTTATTATTTAGCCACGAGCTCCTCAATGCAATACGACTGTGGATGCGAAAAGTTACACATTGTTATTGTTTTTTTTTTTAATGATTTATTTTGGTTATTTCTTAGAGTTTGATTTGTGTTCTTGTAGTGTATATATTTTTTGTGTTACTTTTTAATATTTTATTGTTACTGGTATTCTTTGTTACTTGTTTATTTTTTCAAAAGTTGGCAATGCTGTGTTTGGCATTTCAAAAGTTGTTTTTTTTGTTAACTTCTTAACCTGGATACTGAAGCTTTTAAGTCAAGTTTCGAAAACAAGCCGTGTGTTCGTGTCGCGGCCGTAAGAACTAAAAATCAAACGTCAACGCTTCTGCCTCAAATAGAAAAGATTAAGAACTGAGAGATTCCCCCCCTAAACGACGCCGCTGAGCCGAGGTCCGTACCCCACAGGGGGTGCCCTCAGCGAGCGGAGTTTTAATATGTATTTTATTTTGTAGCCTCGGCTGGGGGCCTTAAATTCTAGAGGCCCACACAGGCAAGTCCGGTTCAGTAGTTGACAACCCTCTAGGGTTGAAACTGAGAGTGGCCATCGACAAAAAAAAAAAAAAAAAAAAACTGAGAGATTATAAAATTCATGAGAGAGCGAAGTGGGCTTGAAAATTTTAGCACTCCATCTCATAACTTTGATTTTTAGGGTTCCGTACCAAAATGGTAAAAAGGAACCCTTATAGTGTGACTAAGTCTGTACGTCTGTCACAGTTGGATATCTCAAGCACTACTAATGCTGTCAATTTGGAACAGTTTTAGATGACGTTTGCTCAACTATTTTGCTTATTTGCAAAATAGTTGAGCAAACGTCATAAAAAAATTAAAATGTTTTTTTTTTTTTGTAACAATGAAAGGGGTCTTTAAAAATTTGAAGTGGGGCTTTGAAGCTACTAGAGTATATGAGGAATCATATGAAAGAATGCTATTTAAAAAAAATTGAGCTTTCCCCCACCACCCCCCACCCCCTATCTCCTCACAGACAGAAATATCTGAAATTATTCTCGTCGAGCCATGAGGAGCTCGTGGCTGAATATTAACAGCCGCACAGGTCGATCTTTAAGGTTAAGTAACGCTTGCCAAGGTTAGTCTGTGGATGGGTGACCATCTTAATGTACCGAGTTTCCTCCGTGCCTCGGAAAGCACGTTAAGCCGTTGGTCCCGGCTGTCATTTGTAGATCTTTGGCAGTCGTTACGGATTGTCAGAAGCCAGTAAATCTGACTCCAGTCTTGCCAAAAAGTACCGTGTTACCCAGTTAATGGGTTGTGGAGGTCTGGTAGGCAGCCGCTCCACGTAAAACACTGGTATTCAGCTAAATCCGGTTTGACTGGAAGCCGACCCCAATATAGTTGGGAAAAGGCTAGGCAGATGATGATGATTCTCGTCGAGCCATAAGTAATAGACGTACGAGCAAGTACGCAACAAGTACTTGTGACTCGACGACCTTTTTCGCTCGTGAGTCACCGTAAGTACCTACGCGTACATAAAAATCGCTGAGTAAATTCGTTGGCGATCCAACAGGTTTTAAATTTTGCTCGTAGTTCACCTTGGCTCGCACGTCCGTCAGTGCCGTGATCTGCAAGCCGCGGGCCATTACTTTGTTTTGTAACATGTTGAGTACTATTGTGTAGCAAAAATTACTGATTTTCGAAGCTATTCACTCTAATTATTAACTGAATTCTTTTCTTTGTTTCTCTCATACAGTTATACTGTCTGGCTATCTATCTATATATGTACTAATATATAAAGCTAAAGAGTTTGTTTGCTTGAACGCGCTAATCTCTGGAACTACTAGAGGAATCTTTCAGTGTTAGATAGCCCATTTCTCGAGGAAGGCTATATATCATCACACTCAGACTAATAGGATAAATTACAATTTTGCTCTTGACAAAGTGGCGTTCTATCGGTGATAGGAAGATTGCTCGGAAAATCAGCATTGCGAAAAGGCCAGCCTCCATACAAATAGTACGAACCCCTTTTGCGGTCAATTTTAGGTTACGGGATATTGGTTGGCGAGATTTTACTAAATGGTTGTAATTTACGATATACCTCCCTCTTTTTATTTGGATTAAACCTCATCAAATCACTCCTTCCGCTCGCTTACAGACTAAAACCCACTCGTATTCCCCTAAATGCCCTTTGCGAATTCGAATTCGGATTCCGCAACCCTGGCAGGCACTGGCCCTAGTGTGAATATGAATATGTCGGAAATAAGTCAGTCAATTGAACAATCGGGACGCCAATGCCATCTAGTGGCGTTCGACGGAGTCTAGGACGTTGTGTTATGCTCGACAGATGTTAACTAAGCTCCAGTTTACTTGTGGCGTTCGAAAAGTGCACAAGTCTAGAAACCGCCGCGTGTTCCGAATACTTGTTCAGTGTATTAGTAGGTAGCCGGCACGAGTCATGAGCAGTGAGCACAGATCATTGGCATATCTAGGGCTTTTCTCCAGGGTTGGGCTGGCCCCCAGCATGAGATGCGTCGCCAAATAATAAAAATCGTTGATCTACTAAGTATACCTACCTATAGGGAGCGTGCAGAAACTATAGGTGGCAGCACAGAAATGTCACTGTAAGTATGTTTCACCTCTCGACGCTCACTCAATGTTTACGTCAAACTCCGTCGCGTACCTATCGCGGGCGCCCGCTTATCGCAAGCGTAATATGACCCGCTCACAAAAAACCTTGATATCTCCACTTCTATACTGCCTATACACACACTTGAAACGGTTATAGGTTGTTGAATGATGCCGGTATGATATACAATGTAAACAATGTTGAAATAAGAGTTCAAGAAATAAATATGCCTATTGAAATGAGAGAACTTGCCAATAGCAGTTATGTTTCTGTATTATGTAGAGTTCTGCACAAAACTATTGGATATTTTTACAAGAAGTTTTGGGAACTAGCTCATGAAAAGACAAGTAATCTAATTACAATATTTTTTTAGGAGATCTCTAACTGATTTCTACAATATTCAAACTCAAACATCACAGTGCGCGGTGCCGTTTTCATGAATTTGCATAGTTCAATGCAATATTTTGAAAACGATCATAAGAGATATTACAATCAGATTCTAATAAAAAATGTTTCTAGAATACTACCTACACATTCATCGACTCGTAATAAGCTATAAATCGTTACAATATGCCACGGTTATTGTAAAATATCAAAATAACCTAGGCAAGGGAACAAATCGGGCACCTTTTTTTGTAGGCCTCGGTCACCCGATAATTTAGGTTTTTGAATTTGAATATTAGTTGAACGTGAATAAGAACAAAGTAATTTATCGATTTCTAAGCATACTTACCATTTCTTACATAGAAAAAATAAGAAATATCGACTTCTGAAGTGGTCATAAAAATGTATGGGATTCAAACATTACGTAGGGTGGGGAACACACCACTACAATATCGATATGTTTGACTGACTTCAGTAAGGAAAATAAAAAACAGTTCAGATTGGCATACTTTTTTACTTTTGTGCATATAAGTAAATAAGTTAACAATAATGTTTATTTATTTATAAAATACGCGCATCGGCGAGGAACTGCGGAAACTCGCTCGCGTTGGGTATCCCTATTTGTATAATAATCGTATGTCGTGTGTTGTGTGGCGTGTTGTATTGTTGTTGATGTTGTGTGTTGTATTGTATTGTTGTTGATATTGTATTGTGTGTTGTATTGTATTGTTGTTGTTGTTGTATATTGTATTGTATTACTAAATTTGTATAGGTATGATAATAAAATTTATAAATACAGCAAAAATAGATGCAATATTTTTATTTCAAATAAACCATGTTCAGGTACTTTTGAGTTGTCAAGGTCAGTCAATCCTAGGGATATGGAATTGTTCGAAAGAGTTACCGCGGCCCGAAGTCAAAGAAAATTTGAAGGAACACGGGCAAAAAACCCCACGAAAACTCTTTTGCATCCTTTTATGTATTACAAACATCCTGGTTACAGTATCATTGTTACTTTTATATGTAAATATAATGTATTACAAAGGAGGAGAATTCCGTTTATGTATTACAAACATCCTGGTTACATTATCATTGTTCCTGCTGTATGTAAATACAATGTAAAGCAAAGGAGGAGAAACACCACGGAGACTCGTTTGAATCCGTTTATGTATTACAAAAATCCTAGTTACATGTTTATTGTTGCTTCAATATATAAAAATAATGTAAACAAAAAAAAAAAACATACCCGAGCCCCAGTGCACACGCACAAAATCCATACATACTCGGCGTTTAGACAGACAGGATGGTATGACCGAGAAAAGGAGTGTCTCTACAGTTTGTCGGTCTGTCTGTTAGGTAGACTTTGTGGAAATAATAAAAGGTATACTCTTGTGTCAGTCTTGTATGTCAAACCAATAAAAGGTACTTTTGAACGTCAAATTTACAGTTTAAAAATAATAATATAAATAGTGACTTTAGTTGTCCATTCGCAAAGGAGAAGAAGAACGGACAAGGGACAAAAAACTCCGTAGTCTGTCAAGTGAAGTCTGTCAAGCTGAAGATAGAAAATACTCAAAATGGAGAAGAGCTAGAGATTGCTATGGTACAGCGTGAAACAGGGATCTAAACAAAGTGGGACATCACAAACACAGCACACGTACGATGTACGTCGTTGCGCGTTGTTTTGACCAGAGCACTGATAACAACGGCGTCGAACGCGGCGGCCATTATTCATAAAGCCGTCTACCAATTTTGGAATGTGTGTCGCAACACGCAGTTCCGGACGAAGCTCTCCCAAACCACTCGTTCCAGGACGAGGTGGTGGAGGTGGTTGAGGGAGTTTTGGCATGTGTTTGTGATGATGTTGGAGTAGCTGTTCCACTAACTCCAATCGAAAAACTAAATGTTTTTTGCGAGTAGAAGTCGAAGCCTCAAGATAAATACGCGAATTTAAAATTGAGCAATTGAGAAGGCGTTTGAAAACCTTCATAGTTCATTTACCGCATCTTTTTCTTTCCAGCAGGTATGGTTCCAGCATTTGATCTTTACGATCGACGCCTCCCATACACTTATTATAGTCCAAAATTACTTGGGGCTTGAACTCGGCCACGCGATATGGTTTCGGCTCCATCCGGCCTTGTCGAATGCCATGGTAGGTAGAGATGGTGCTGATCTTCCGTTTCTTGTCCTGGTATGCCATGACAACAACATCGCCGGAATGACGGCCTACAATCTGGCCATCATCAAGCTTACACAACGATATGAGTGGAGGAGCATTACGGCGGTTGCTGCGCAATGTTCCCACACAATCCGTCTTCCGTGTCTTCAAAAATCTGGCCAGTAGGGGGCTATTAAACCAGTTGTCCATAAAAAGAGTATACCCTTTGTCAAGGAGAGGATGCATGAGCTTAAGGACAGTGGCTGTGCTTTTCAGCAGTGTGGACGGGAACGCGGGATGGTAGGTAGTGTGTTTGCCAAGGTACACAGTTCAAAGGTTTTCACCCCGAACTTGGTCGCCTTGGTCTTTATGTACTGGCGGAAAGCTAGGTTACCTTTCCACAAAATCAGGGATTCGTCAATGCAAATGTTTTGGGACGGGACATAGACTTCCTTGAAGCGTGAATTTAAATGGTCTAAAATGGGGCCAAAAGAAAACAAACGGTCAGAATTATCAGTCGGTCTGTCACTGTTGTCACTGAAGTGGAGAGCGGGGCACAGATGGGTGTATCGGTGGCTGGAGAACATTTTCTTAAAAATGTTCGTCTGAAGGAGTAGGTTTGTGGTAAAGCAGGATCTTGTGGAGGGCATCTGGATGATTCCGAGCATCATCCAGAAGGAAAATAGAACCAAAATTTCGTGAATATTCGTATCATACCATTCCCGGCCGAAGCTGGCGAATGATTCAGTAAGGCTCCGGGCATACCGGTTCGTCTCCGTCACAATGTGTGACAAGATACCGTCATCCCAGTACTGTCTAAACGCCCCATACGCGCTGTCAGATGCGACAACCGGCCCTACTTGCTGAGGCAGAAATTGATCACGCTCGCCTGAGTAGTTGTCCATAGGTAACCACTCAAAGCGAGGCTAACTTTCTCCCCCAGCAAATAAGGTTTTATCCTCGCCGTCATCTGCATCCACCCATTCCTCCTCATGTGCTTCACGGTTTGCCGCCATTCGCCTCCTTACTCTCGCTTGCGCCCGCTCTCTCGTAGCTTCCCTCGCATTCACCACTCGCATCACCATTGCTCTCAAATCGTCAGGCACGTCATCGTCTTTCAAATAGACCTCTACCAACCTGTCGCCTTTCTTCCACTGGGGCTCATCTGCCCGCCGTCCCCTGCTGCCTCCGCATCCTCCTCGAGCAAATCCCTCACCAATCTGGAGATGGAAGCCGGCATAAGCTGGTTCGCCTACTCGCTCCCAGCGGAGAAGCTACTCAAGGTAGCGATCCGCGGGCTGCCTGCGGACACAGATCCCCAGGAGATAGAGGAGGAGCTCCGCACCCTAGGACACGAGCCCGAGTACGTGCGCCACATTAGGGCGCGCCAAGGAAGACCGGGCTGCGTGTTCTTCGCGATGCTGAAGCGGACGCCGGACGTGCGCCGCATCTTCGACACCACCGTATTACTCTTCATGCGGGGTGTCAAGATAGAGGCATGGCGGGGAAAACGTGGGCCCGCCCAGTGTCATAGGTGCCAAAAATTCAGACACTCATCGCACCAATGCCACCGCCCGCTCGCTTGCGTCAGATACGGCGTGGGGCATGCTGCGCGCGATTGCCCGCGCCCGAGAGAGGAGCCCGCCACCTGCGTCAACTGCGGGGGCGCGCATCCAGCAAGCCACAGCAGCTGCCCCGTCTTCCAAAGGGAGACCAGGAACAAGCGGGCGGGGACTGTCGCCATCACTAGCACAGTACCGCGCCGCCAATCCAGCGCAGACGGGCCTCAAGGAGAGGCACAAGGCGGCGCCTCGTTAATGGCGGCAGCCAACGGGCCCACCAACCGCAACGGAGCCTCCTCCTCAAGGCGGAGGAAGAAGAATAAGAAGAGGGCGGGCAAAGGCAGGAAGCCAAAGCCCCCAGCGACCGAGGCGGAAACCACCACCGCACAGGCCGTCCCTGCCCAGGAAAAGGCGCAGGCTGCAGGCAGGAAAAAGGTCGATTTGGCTAGCGCCGGCAAAACGCAAGCCAAGCGCCTACCAAATAATAATAGCAATAAGTCGCACGATGGCAAGAGCGCCAGCAAGAATGCCGGTGCTAGCAACCAGAAGGACGTCACGGCCTGCGCCATTAGACTGCTAATGGACCTGCTGAAGGCCATCAGGCAGGGACAGGACGCAGGGCAAGTGATCTTCGACGGCCTGACCGACTTACTACACCTCTGCAATGTCCAGTAGGCCGTTGAGGGTCATTCACTGGAATGCCCGTGGCCTCAAGGACAAGGTCGCCACTCTCCGCCATCTTCTGAGGGATCAAAACGTCGACGTGGCGCTGATAAGCGAGACGCTCCTGAAACCTGAAGACAGGATAAGGTTCCCGGGCTATCTCGCTTACAGGAAAGACGAACGGTCGGCTCAGAACAACGCATACCGAGGTCTGGCAGTACTGGTGAGGCGAAGGATCGTCCACCAGGAACTCCCCCCGCCGTCATTGCAGAGCATATATGCGCTGGGTGAGCAGCTGCACGTAGCCGGCGAGGACCTGAATATATACGCCGGGTACAAGGCGCCCAAAACAAAGCTAATTTCGGCTGAGTTGCGGGCGCTCATGTACCAATCGCAGAACGCGACCATCCTCGCCGGTGACTTAAATTGTAAGCACCCAGCGTGGAATGCGCAAACCACGAATACCGGGGGGAGACAACTCTTCGCCGAGGCCGAAGCCTTCGGCTTGACGGTGTCCGGCCCTGAAACTCCAACCCACTACCCGGATAATGACTGCCACATGCCCGACGTGCTGGACATCGTCGTCCATCGAGGACTAAACTGCCAGATCACGCAGGAAGTGATCGACGACGAGTTACAATCTGACCATCAGCCAGTACTCGTCGTCTTATCGGGGATGCCGACCCGACTGAAGCCATTAGCGCCACGCCGACGAACGGACTGGATAAAGTTCGCAGGAAAGATTGAGGCCACTACACCGACTCGGCCCATCAATACCGCCGCGGACGTTGACCTACTTGCCAGTGACGTCACTGCTTGCGTGCAAAGCGCCTTAGAGGAGGCGACTACCACCACGCCTACGGAGGGGAGAGGGCTACAGCCGCCCCTACCGCCCAGGCTGCGCGCAATGGTCACCGAGAAGAGGCGCCTGCGCAAACAGTGGCAGCAAACTCGCTGACCCACACAAAAAGCGTCACTCAACCGTCTCGCGGAGAGGGTAAAGGCCGAGTTGCGAGCTCAGACCGCCGCGAGCTGGGAGGAACGCATTGACGCCGCAGTGGGCGACTGGCCGTTAGTGCACCAGCTGTGCCGCCAGATAACACATACCCCAGCTCCGGTGCGCCCTCTACAAGATAGCGACGGGGCGCTCAAATACGTTGCGGAGGAAAGGGCGGAGGTCTTCGCCGCCCACCTGGAACGTCAGTTCTGCCCGAACCCGACCGCCGAGCACGCACATGTCGCGGCAGTCGAGCAACACCTTGGGGACTACTTTGCCACGCCGATAGCTCCCGATGAGGACGCCATCTTCTTCTCGCCGGGCGCAGTTAGACGCGCCCTACAACGCACGAAGCCACGAAAGGCCCCAGGTGCCGACGGTATCACCAACACAGCGCTGCGCCACCTGCCGTACCGTATGGTCGCGGCCTTGGCGCGCCTGTTTACGGGGATACTGCGCACCGGGGCCTTCCCTACACAATGGAAGGAAGGGCGCGTAATCATGCTGCCCAAGGCCGGGAAGAACATCCTGAAGCCGGCGAGCTATCGGCCCATCACCCTGCTGCCCACCATCTCCAAGGTGTTCGAGTCACTCCTGCTGCGACATCTCCAGCAGCACATCGTTCCACGACCCGAACAATTCGGATTTCGGGCAGACCACAGTACGACGCTCCAACTGTCGAGGGTACTGCACCTGCTGTCTTCGACGATGAACAAGAAGGAATACGCGGTAGCAGTATTCCTCGACATGGAGAAGGCCTTCGACCGAGTTTGGCATGAGGGGCTAGTCTACAAACTAGCCACCTTCCCCGCGCCCCGTCGCAATGTCAAAGTGGTCCAATCTTTCCTCTCTAACAGGAGTTTCCGAGTGGTGGTCGACGGCACGCTGTCCACCCCTCCCCCGCCCCGTCCGAGCGGGCGTGCCGCAGGGCAGCTGCCTGTCGCCGGCGTGTTACTCACGTTACACCGACGACATCCCCGCCACCTCTCTCGCTACGCTCGCGCTGTTTGCTGACGACGCCGCGTACATTGCAACATCACTAAACACTAGCCACGCGGCGTCTAAGATGCAGCGCGCGCTAGACGAACTTCCCGCCCGGCTCGCCAAGTGGCGACTGTCGGTTAACGTGGGTAAGACGCAAGCGATAGCTACAGGCTCAGCGCACCTCCCACCGCCCCTGAAGCTGCAAGGTGTCGACGTCGAGTGGTCCCCCCAGGCGAAGTGGTCGGTGTGACCATCGACCGTCGGCTCACGATGGGGCCGCACGTCCGCCGGGTCGCCGCCTAGGCGAAGGTCGCCCGCACACAACTCCGCCCGGTGCTCTCGTCCCAGCTGCCGGCGCGCGTCAAGTTGGGTATTTACAAGACGTACATACGCCCGATTCTGACGTATGCCGCCCCCGCTTGGTTCGCCCTCACGTGTGAGGGGAATCGCGCGAAGCTCCGCACGCAACAAAACCTTGCGCTACGGACCATAGTGCATGCCCCTTACATGGTGAGGAATGATGTCATCCAGCGGGACCTCGGGATTGAGGGCCTGGATGAATTTGTGCAGCGCCTCGCGAAAGGCAAGTTCGCGCGCGCCGACGCATCCACTTGGCCCCACGTCAAGCAAATTGCGCCTTGGCGCGCGTGCCCGCCTGACGCGAAGCGCCTACCCCGCGACCTGGTCGGGGACATAGACGGCCCCGTCGCACCTCACCGGACTGACGCCGAGTAGGACGCTTCCCGCTACACGCGGCCTTCTCAAACAGTGACACTGTACACATCACTCGCATCCCGGCGCGCGACCTGTGCTAAGTTAATATAGGCAGGTTGCGTTCCGAAAATCATACACTCACCACTAGGCAGGCGCTAGTACTCACGCACCGAATATGTTTCCTAGGTTAATATAGGCTTATTCGGTGCATTAGCATTGGGCGGCAGTACTCACAACACACGGCCTCCCACACACACACTCGGCTCTGCAGTCCGGGCCGCAATCGGCTAGATCTGAGAACCGGTGCGGACGAGAGCCACTCACTCCTTGCTGCAGGTGCGTCACCAAAGTCGACACCTTCGTCGCTGGTCGTTCTCGCTGGGCCTCCCCCAGGTCACTGGGGGTCTCACTCGGCGGGGACTGACCGCCGAAGGTGCCGTGAAGAAGCGACAAACAGTCGCGACGCGCCTGTAGCAAAACACCTCAGCGACCCAATCACAGGCGTGCGACTGTTGCTATGAAAATAGTGGCAGGCGCACGCCAAATTTTCATGGCATTTTTGTTGCCAACAAGATGACCGGCCCGTATTGACGGGCCGAGGTGTGGCCACTGCGGTCAGGGGGCTTCGCCCCGATACCGCCTGCCGCGCCCCCTTGCGGGGGCGCAGCAGGCGGTATCGTCCTCGGCGTGGGCGCCCCCTTCCTCGCCCACGCGGGCACCCCCTTCCGCACCCACGTTGCAGGCGCTCTGGTCGCTGGACGTCCGCAAATCCAGCGTGTTCGTCGGCTAGGTGAAATTCTTCGCCCAGAGCATCGTCGTCGTCACCTTGAGCTGGACGAAGGTTGCCCTCCTCCAGGATTACGACGACATGCCTAAGAAAAATAAACAGTAATATCATAAATCTACATTATAATCTAAATCACGAACAAAGGTAAAAGTACACAGATGAAAATAGTTTTATTACTCTGGGTGAATTCCGGCGGCAGGCGAAGCCGAGAGCGGAGCGCGAAGGAGGCTTCGCAGGGGGCTTCGCAGGTGGCTTTGCAGGGGGCTTCGCAGAGGGCTTGATCTACCAAATAAAAAGTTTTCGTTATTACAGATATTAGAACTAAAAAATCAATAGTATTTTCGAAAACATAATTATTTACTTACGGCTGCGTACGCGAGTCCCATATTAAATTTCCCTCTTGGGTGTAGAGCCCAAGGATCGTTGGTGGTGGCCCAAAATCCTGAAAAAAATCAAATAAATAGCATTATGAATGCTATTATACCTGACCCCTCACACAAACATAACAACATCAGATTGTTACATGCGATTCCAAACCATCATCCTTCCCAATAGAAAACATGCAGGCAAAAACACTTGCTACACCTACACCAAATTGAACCACATATAGGTATAACTTATCTTTTTCAACGAATGAAATCCATCCATTCAGGTTGCTAGAAGAACACAAAACATAATATATTACAACTGACAAAATATATACTATTCATCTAGTATGCCAATAGATACTATGTCCTTTTCAAGTTGAGTAATTTTTTTATGAAAGAAAAGGATAAGTATTTACTTCACGATCCGACTCCAAAAATTCTTCATCCAGGTATTCTGGTTCTGGATCGTACAGGTCGGCCGCCTCCTGCTCCTCGGGCTCCTCGTCCATGACCTGACCGAGGTCGAGGTATTCGACCTCGTCCTCTTCGTCCTCCTCTTCTTCTTCAGAGTCTTCCCGGAGGATCTCGGCGAAATCCTCCGGGACGTCCTCCTGTCCAACCAGCCATTGGCGACTCATATTGAAGATCTATCAGAATAGTATTCACAAAATGTACAATAAAAACAAGAACTTATAAAATACGACAAAAAAAAAAAACAACTAAATTCAACCTACACCACAGAAATAAAACTTTATACAATACCAAGAAAAGAAAACTTCATTTTATATATTCGAACAATTTTACAAAAACAATCGGTGTTATCGATAACTTTTATCCACATGACCCTCGGCCTAGTCACGCCCTACCTGGTATACTCATTAGTAGTACCTACTCTTTGGTCACGCCTAGTGTCCAGGGCTGCCAGATTGTATATTTGGATACAAAATTTGTATAATCGGACGGTGTATTGTATCCATGATCATTCTGTATAATACGATACAAAAGAATACGACATGAAATGGAACGTGAGTTTGCCTCTTGCTTTTTTCGAAGTGGTCCGCTGACTCTGTATAGGATGAACAGAGATGGCGATAAGATATTGCTAATTGTACAACTATGATGGAGTGTCGTGTTGTGTTGTGTGGCTACAATGTGGCTTTAGTTCCTGACTGTGACCTGAGGTTTCGTTTGGTAGTCTGTGGAGTTTTTCTTTTTCAAAGTTGTCATATTGTTTTATCGTGTCGTAAGTTCTTTCTTGCCGTTGGCGCCTTCGCATTATAGTAAAAGAGTGTGTTCCGAAATATAACCTAGTAAACTGGTTCAGTGCTCATGACCTCATGAATCCGACGTATACAAATACATATTGTACTAGTGTGCCACCATAGTGTGAGACAAATGTCAAACGATAAACAGGCGTGTGTGCATCAGACTTTGAGGATTTTTTCAATTATGACGTCAACGTACTTGCAAGTATATTTCGGAACGACTCAACAATATGGCGTCGATTCATGACGTCATGAGCACTGGCCAGTAGGCTGTTTTATATTTCGGAAAATTTGAAAAAATCTAATTAAAACCCTCTTAGTTAGCCCTTTTATTTGATGTCACACGATATTGTTCAAAATTATTTATTTTTAATTCTAGTTTGACCCCCATACTAAAAAAATAATATTTAATTTGCATAACGCGTCCGTGTCTGGGTCACAGAAATCCATGTGTAACCATATATCAAATCCATAACAGAATCGGTTTAGAGGATCCGGAGAAAACTGGCTGACACAGACGTACAGACAGAGAGATAGACACCAGAGTGATCCTATAAGGGTTTCGTTTTTTGTTCGGAACCCTAAAACCAAAACAGTTTTAACGTACAGTGGGTCTAATAAGGCCACTTAAAAAAATCATATAAGAATCATTACATAAGTAAATCACCAAACAATCACAGTGACGGGTAGCGTGATGTGCTTTCTGATTCTGCTAAAGAGGCCTTTTTAGACCCGCAAGCCATGTTAGTTTTATGAAATTATGGAGCAAAATCGATTTATAGAATATTTATGTATAATGCGATCCAATTTCGTATAATTGCAGATAATTAAACGTCTAGCCGCGATTTATTTGCTGGCAGCCCTGAGTGTCCATTGTGACGTTAGACAGTTCGAGATTCAAATACGAATTCGTTACATAAACAATAAAATTTTCTTCATGATTTGAATAACTTATTGAAATATGCCTCGAATGCGTGAAAATATGTATTATCAATAGATTTTACGTATTTTCGACCATTGCGGAGGTGAAATTCACTCCATAACTGCCAAAAATCATACAATTACAATGGCGACTTTGACAAACTCGAAACTATGAAAATTTTGTTGGCTCAAAAAAAACAAGTTTCGTGATATTATTTCATGCAAAAAACTATTTACAGAATTGTATTAAACACTTATAAATGAATATTCATCCACTTACCGTAGGAATTCCCGTTAAAACTTCAAAAAAAAAAAACAAAATAGCACACGCGTGACAATCGTTCGTTTGCTAATTTTGACACTAAACTTTTTTAATGTTGCCTCGTTTTTTTTTTTCTGTGTGTGTCTATGGTTGTAAAATATTATAAGTTGTAGAGTTGAACCATTCCGAAACGAAAATAAACCGTAACTTTGAAAAAAATAAAGTTTTAAATCAGTTGGGTCGTTTGGAGCCAATGTGTTCCACTGGCATCTCAACGGTATGAGATAAAATTGGAACAAATAGGTTCCATTGGCATCCCGTCCGGTTCAAGTATAACATTCAAAATAGCTACGCTAGATGGCACAGTCTTCTTCGCGCACGTTCCCCTAAACTGAGCGCGCAGGAACCACAGGTGGCAGCACAGAAGCACCAAAATTAAGTATTCTGACCCTGAAAACTTCGAATATGCGACACTAGATGGCATAGTCAACGCCGTGCACGGTCCCTATTGTGTGAGAATATTTTTATTGAGACTTTAAGTTGAATAATAATTTGTATTCGGCGCCACCAAAGCTGCTTGGCGAGTCATTAAAAAACCTCTAATTCGACCTACCACAAGAACCTATACTGTCAATAAACAAAGATAATGAAACTGTTACAGATCCAATGAATATTGAAAATTATTTTAATAACAATAACTCACATCGCTGTCATCCGGAAACGTGCCCAGAAGACTGGCAGCATTGCCACGTTGAATGGCAATGCTAATTCTTTGAGCAAAGAACGAGCCAGCCCTCTGGTCACGCAAAGTATCGAATTTAATAATATTTATGCTACCTGTTTCGGATTCTCAGTGACATTATAAATTGGCCAAACATAATCTTATAGTTAATTTTAATAAAACAAAAGTTTCTCATTTACACCAGCGCCGTAAGAATCCACCAGTTGACATTGCATACAATAACTGTATCGTAGAAAAAGTTACAAATGCAAAATTCTTAGGTATAACTATAGATAATAAACTAACCTGGAAACCTTACTTAGAGGAAATCTGTAAGCGTCTAAGTAGATCTGCATATCTACTATTCCAATTATCCAAGAAAGTAGATACTGACACACTATCTACAGCCTATCATGGATTGGTCGTTTCTGTTTTGAGATATGGTATTGTTTTTTGGGGACAGTCAACTAATAGAGAACTTGTATTTAGGATGTAAAAAAGATGTATACGTTTAATGTGTGGTCTAAGATCAGCGGATAGTTGCGTTCCTTACTTTAGAAAATTAAAATATTAACTTTCCCATCTTTGTATATATTAGAACCTGCGATATTTAGCGAATCAACAATTATTTCAAAAATTTTCAGCAGTTAAGAAAACCCCAATTCGTGCCCAATATGAAAATTTATTATGTCAGCAGAACTGTAAAACTGCTTTATTAAAAAAGAGTTTCTTTGGTATTGCTCCAAATATTTATAATAAAACTAGTTGACCCGCGCGGCCACGAGTCGCTCTCGTCAACTGGTTACTCTACCTACCCTGCCTACCCTACCTACCCTACCTAGATACCCTACCTATATACAAAATACGCCTCTACTGAGTGATTGCCAGAAATGCCTTGCCAGACAACGCACCGCCGAAACTACTGGTCGTAGAACGCTGAAATTTGGCATGTAGGTTCCTTAGGGAGTGAAGGCGAGAACTAAGAGAAAATTTCCCGAAATTCCTACAGGAATGGGAAAAAACGGTACATGCGCGTACGAAGTCGCGGGCAAAAGCTAGTATACTAATACAAATCTAAAATAACATAATTAACTTAATAAACAGCGACCTTATGTACAAAAGTATTGTGTACCTTTTGCTGCGACTGAACACTGTCTCCCAAGATACAGGTTCCTGGCCTAGTTTGGTTAGATTCAGTATCAGTACATATATATTGTAATAAACATCCTAAGAGTGTCCATACTTAAGTACCATTTTTAACATGTTTGTCTCAACAAACCATTTCTTTTTTATGCATTACATCCTTTGCTTCTCTACTTAGGCCCTTAGGGTACTAGGTACCTATGTCAGTCATGATTACAGACCTACCTTCGCTGAAGACTTGCACCACAGATGTTATGGATACGATATGTCGGCGGGTCTAAAAAGGCCACTTTAGCAGAACCAGAAAGCAAATCACTCTACCTAATGCGTTTCCCAATCAACCTTGAACCTAATGCGTTTGCAATTAATATGAAAATGAAATTTGACAGATTGTTGTGTGATTAATATTATATGATTGTAATATGATTCTCCTAAAGTGGCCTTGTTAGCCCCCGGATCTGGATACGGATATGGATATAGGAATACAATTATATCGGGTCCGGATACGGTTACGTATACTTACCTATTAGATTTAAGTAATTTTTTTTTTATTTATTATACTGCAATCTGTTTCTAGCGAACATTCAGCACATGGTCAAGAGTTTAATTTGTCTTGTAGGGTCACCATTCCAGCGACGTGGGACCTTTACAATTCATCCCTTACAGGTCTCCAGGGGCTTTTCGTTTTAGCCTTTTGAATGTTGAGTTCATATTCATTAAGTGCATTGCTAGAATGTTTGGATGATTGTTGAGCCTTTTTCTGTAGGATATCAGAGACTGTTTTATCTCTTCTTGGACCGTTCTGATTTTAAGGTCATGGTGTAATTGTTGGTTAGTTATAAACCAAGGAGCATTAGTAATTATCCTCAGCATTTTGGACTGGAACCTCTGGAGTATTTCTATATTAGAATCTGAGGCTGTGCCCCAGAGTTGGATTCCGTAAGTCCAGATCGGTTTTAGAATACACTTGTATAACAGTAGTTTGTTTTCGAGTGACAGCTGCGATTTTCCGCTGAGCATCCAATACATTTTCCTCAGTTGGATTCCCAGTGTTTTTCTTTTGGTAAAAATATGCTTTTCCAGGTGAGGCTACGATCCAAATACAGTCCAAGGTATTTGGTTTCATTTGCTTGGGGTATTTGTTGCCTATTCAGTGTTACTGGGGGACATGTTCCACGTCGCATCGTAAATGTCACCTGTACTGACTTTGTCTCATTCGCTTTTATACGCCAGGTATTGAGCCATTCCGTGATGTTGTCCAGGGAGAGTTGTAGCATGTTACTTGCTTGTTTTGGTTCGTCATGGGTAGTTAAGGCTGCAGTGTCGTCAGCAAAAGTGCCAATCACAACTCCATTTGTCATAGGCAGGTCTGAAGTAAAGATTAGGTACAGTATCGGACCAAGTACGCTTCCTTGTGGCACACCTGCGTGCGCCCTATAAAGTTTGGATGTGTCCTCTCCTTGTTTTACATAAAAGTTTCTTTCAGCAAGGTATGACTTTAAGAAGACATAATAGTTTGTAGGCAGTAGTTTTTTTATTTTATATAGTAGACCTTCATGCCAGACTCTGTCAAAGGCCTGGGAGATGTCCAAGAATGCTGCACAACAGTATTTCTTATTTTCAAAGGCTCTGTGTATTTCTTCTACCAGTCTATGTACCTGTTCGATCGTGCTGTGACGTTTTCGGAAGCCAAATTGGTGGTCTGGTATGATTTTATTTTCTGCTATTTCTCTGTTCAAGCGTTTCAAGAAGAGTATTTCCATAACTTTTGAAAGGATGGGCAGTAGACTGATCGGTCTGTAGGACGACACGTCTGCAGGAGATTTACCAGGTTTAGGGATCATTTTAATTTGTGCAACCTTCCATTGGGGTGGAAAGATTCCCCTGATCAGTATGCAATTGAACAGGTGTCTCAAAAATTGGACTGCTACTTCAGGTAATTCCCGCAGGATTTTAGTAGTAATCAAGTCATATCCAGGGGCTTTATTTTGGGGTAGATTTTTAATTGTGTCCATAACCTCTCGACATTATTCTATCTATTGGCAGATCAAGTTGATAGGGCTCATTTAGGGCTTTAAATACTTCCTGATTAATACCCGATGAAGTGTGAGTTGAGTTTGGCATAAACACGTCAGCAAGATGAGAGGCAAATGCTTCTCCTTTCTCCTAGTCACTTTTTGCCCAAGAACCGTCCCTTTTGCGTATTGGTGGGTTAGCGGCAATAGGCCTTTTAAGTTTTTTGGTCGCTTTCCAGAGGGAATAGTCACTAGCATCCGTGGCTTAGCTCATTCTGTACACTTTCATTTCGTTCAACTTGTAGTAGTTTTTTAAGTTTTGTTGATAGGTAGTTCAGACGTGATTTGTCTTTAGGGAATCTGGTAATTTGCCATAGTTTTCTAGCCCGTCTCTTTTCGGCTACTAGTTCACTAACAGCTTTTGAGCAATCTGGTTTCGAGTATTTCTTAGGGGCAGGTGTGCTATCCCAAGCTGCTTGTTGGACACACTCGTTGAAGTGTTCCACTGCTGACATTATATCCACTTCATTTTTAAGTGGTATATTCGTATTTATCGTGGATTCTACCATAAAGCGGAAATTGTCCCGGTTGGTCGTACGTCCGTGTAGCTTGGGTGTAGGTTTAACGGACGAGAATTTATGGGAAATTTCGAGTAAAATCACACTATGGTCAGATGAGAGATCTTGAAGGGAAATGCATTTAAAATTATTAATAGGAAGACCCTTAATGACACTGAAGTCTACCAAATCGAGCACTTTCTTTGGGTCAGTCGGCCAATAAGTTGGTTCCCCGTTTGATATTACATCTAGGTGTAGGTCTTTTATAGCTGCTTGTAGCTGGCGTCCTTTGGGAGTAGTTTAAACGTGAGCCCCAGGAAGTATTTTTGGAATTATAGTCTCCACCAGCTATAAATCGTGGTCCTAGTAACTTAAAGAAGGTGATGTAATTTTCTTTTTTGATGGCATGTTTTGGAGGAGAATACAGTGCAGTGACAGTTAAGTATCCCCGCCAGTCTTCTATTACAACACTTGTTGCTTGAATCTCAGGGGTTTGAAATGGCTTCGCCTCATGGTGTTTTATATTTTTCTTAATGAGAATCGCGGATCCTCCATGTGCTGTACCGTCTGGATGCATTGTGTGATAGAGTTGGTAATTAGAGATTCTGAGATAACTCTTTGTCGTGAAATGTGTTTCAGAGACGAGCAGAATATCTATCTTGTTTGTTTTCAAAAATGTCTCTACTTCTAAGACATGGTGTGACAGCCCATTGGCATTCCAAAGGGCAATTTTTAATGAACAGAATGTGAAAGTTTGGTCATGATTTCCATTAGGAGATTAGTTATTGAAGTCAATTGTTGCATTAGTAGTGTCATATTTTTCATAATTTCTTTTATGTCAGTCAAGTAAAATATAAACACGAATAGTATGAATAATTTTGTTTTATTTATAGGTTTTATCTAGTCTAGGTTATCATTTGGTATTATAATCATTCGTATAGGTAAGTAACGAAACATGTGGTTTTATTTAGACTCCGCCCTTATACGAAACTATCTGAAACTTGTGGAACGGTTACGGTTACGGTTACAGATATATTTTTATTGCGGTTATCCGATAGTTTCGGTTACGGTTACGGAGCTCAATAACATCCCTGACCGACACTACTTATTGATGGACTGTGTCCAGTATGATTTGTTTAGTTTGGGTCTTGAGGTTGAACAGACTTGATGTAGGCACCTTTAATAAATGAAGAGTGTAGCCGACGGGCTGGGGGTTCGGGCCTCTTCAGAGAAAATCTCATGTAGTTCGAAAGAATGATTATTTCTGAAATATTCATTCTTTCGAACTACTAACTAGAGGGCTGTATTGATGATTAAAATGGTTATAATTCTTTAGATAAATACGCGTTACGGTCGCGGATCGCACTTGGTCCACATACAGCTTCACACTGACCGGCAAATTGCAAATAACATAAAAATATTTGAATTTCGCGGGCTACCCTGAAGCATCCACCTTAAGGTTAGTAAGTTCTATTTTCTGGATTCTAACAAACTATCAATTCGAGGTGTACGGCTTAGAATAGTTAATGGCCTTGTGGCTATTTAACAAGTACCTTATAAGTTCTATTGCATTCAGATTTGCCTTATATGTAATACAATGAATTGATTACCGTAGACTGACTCTTCGCAGGCTCTGAAACCACACCAATCTTTTTATCTTTCAGGTAATTCTCACTATTCCAATTACACAACCATATCGGTACAATGCAACACATATGGATCTTGAGATTATCTCTATATTAGAAGAATGTTTGGAGGTACACACGCAAATAAAACTCGTGGATATAGGAAATGGTTTCTATTCGTTACTATTTGCAATACACAATACAAAAATGGGAGCTCATGCTCGCTAGCTCGAATGTTCAGTCTGTGTCAATCTTACACTCTGGCGGCAGACTTATGTCTGGCGCTGGAAACATTTGGTGTTGCCACCCAAAATATTGTTAACGGTGTTGCGACATAATACGCCACAACCACCCCCCTACGGAGAAAATAACAAGTTATTTAAAAAGGAAAAAAAAAATAATAATAATACACACGAAGTAGATTACACCAGATAGGAAACAAAAAAGTTAAAAACAAAACTTAAGCTAAAGATATAACCTATCCTTAAATCTAACAGTGCGACCTGACCGGGTGGTAACTGGTTGTTGTGCTACAGGGGGCATAGTCGGCTGTGCAGACGCGGAGGGCGCAGGTAGCGCGGGCGCGGAAGGCGCTTGCATGGCAGGCGCAGGCGCTGCGGTCTGTTGCGGAGTGGTTATCCGGGAGAGGTCGCTCGCTAAGTCAGGTGCGATGTATGCAGGCTTCACGCGGTCGATACTGACCGTCACGCGTTTACCTGCAATGTCAATGTCGAGTAACTTTTCGGTCCGTGACATTACCTTGTAGGGTCCAGTGTAGGGCGGCTGCAGTGCACGGCGAACAGTATCGTCTCGCAGGAAAACATGAGAGGCATCCTAAAGGTCCTTGAAAATAAACGACGTCGGTTGCGTGTGTCGCGACGCCTGAATTGGACGCAAATTGGCCATTTTCGTGCGCAGAACTGTCGTTTAATCGTTGGCGTTGTCAGTGTTATTGGGGGTGCTGGCTATCAGGAACTCTCCTGGTAGGCGAAGCGGCTTCCCATAAATAAGTTCGGCAGCCGAACACTCGAGATCCTCTTTCAAAGCAGATCGAATGCCGAGAAGCACGATGGGTAGGGCTCGGTGCCAGGTGTCGCTGTGGCACATGAGAGCAGCTTTCAGTTGTCGATGAAAGCGCTCGATCATGCCGTTCGCTTGAGGATGGTAGCTGGTGGTTCGCCTTCGCTCGGTCGCGCCAACATTCATGAGCCGTTTAAAAAGGTCCGACTCGAATTGACGGCCTTGGTCAGTCGTGACTGTAGTGGGAACGCCGAAGCGTGCAACCCAACCCTCGACGAATCGATCTGCTACCTCCTCGGCGGTTATCGAAGCCATCGGCCAAGCCTCGGGCCATCGACAGAAACGGTCGATCGCCGTCAGGCAATATGAATAGCCTCTCGATGTGGGCAGAGGGCCGATTATGTCCAAGTGGACATGGCGAAACCTGGATGATGGAACGGCAAAAGTTCCGAGTGGCGCGGACACGTGGCGCGTCACCTTGGCAGGCTGACAGTTGAGACATTCTTTTGCCCAGGCGCGACAGTCGCGCGCGACACCAGGCCACACATAACGCTGTGCCACAAGGCGCGCGCTGGCGCGAGCACCGGGGTGGCTGAGCGCGTACAGGCGATCGAAGGCGGCGCGGCGCAGCGGTGCTGGCAAGTAGGGGCGCGGTTTGCCTGTTGAGACGTCACACTGGACGGTGGTGTCCGTGCCTGGAATTAAAGTATGTTGCATATTGAGAGACGAGTCAGATAAGGTTTTTAACTCATCGTCGGCGTCTTGTGCTCGAGCCAATGTGGTATAATCGCACTCGAGCGAGACGGCTTCGATGCGCGACATCGTGTCGGCGACGACGGTGTCGTCTCCCTTTACGTGCCGTATGTCGGTAGTAAATTGGGAGATAAAGGTGAGCTGATTAAGTTGGCTGGGTGGCAGCTCTTCTCTGCGTTGCTTGAATGCATACAACAGAGGTTTGTGATCCGTATATATTGTGGCGTGTTGCGCCTCTAATATATGCCGGAAATGCTGCACCGCCAAATATACTGCCAACAGTTCCCTAGAATACGCTGGCCACACTGACTGACTCGTTGTAAGCTTCTTGCTGAAAAAAGCAAGTGGTTGTCAGCCCTGTTCACTTTGCTGCTGTAAGCACGCGCCCACCTGTGTGCCAGAAGCATCTGTGTACAACGCCAATGGGGCGTTAGGTACGGGATGTGCTAACTTAGTGACCTGAGAGAGGCTGTCCTTACATGCAGTGAAAGCGTGCTCCAGTTCAGGAGTCCAGGGCATTGGCTTGGCTCCCTTAAGCTTTGTAGCTGTAAGGAAGTCAATGAGCGGGGCTTGAGTCTCGGCGGCATTGGGCAGAAACTGTCGGTAGTAATTTAACATGCCCAAGAACCTGCGGAGACCTTGGGCTGTTTTAGGAAGGGGGAAATCTTTCAAGGCTTGGACTTTTTCTTCCGGGGGGCTTATGCCATCACTGGAGACTTTATAACCGAGGAAAATAACCTCGGATGTACCTAGCACACACTTTGTTGGATTAACTACTACACCGTAGTTAGCCAATCGTTCAAAGAGCGTGCGTAAGTGGTTACAATGCTCCGTGGCGTCCCTGCTAAATATTAAGATGTCATCGACATATGGGAAACAAAAATCCAAACCCTGGACAATTTCATCAATGAAACGCTGAAATGTTTGTCCAGCATTTCTGAGCCCAAACGTCATATAGGGGAATTCATACAAGCCAAACGGTGTTATAATGGCAGTTTTGCAGATGTCAGCTGGCTCCACCGGAATCTGTTGATATGCCTTAACTAAATCAATAGTACTAAAGAACGTGGAACCGGACTTCAGCAGTGAGCCACGCTGAGATCTTCAGCCTGCCCAATCCTACTACGCCGCAACGTTTTCCAGGCTGGTTTTACCACTTACCGCCGGGAAATTCGCTGAATGAGAAGTTGCCGAGTAGATACCTAGGTACCTACCTAACTGCTCACACCGGCCTCTGCGTAAGTCAGAAGGCGCAACAACGGATTGCAGCAAGTTTGTGTTATTTAGTGCATCATTCGCAAGCAGTTTTCATCATCTTACGTACATCCTACGCATCATTTTCGTTTTTTGAATGTTCCGAGGCCATCGACTCGGAAACGGAACTCCATCAAGACGCTACCTATCTCGACGCCATGCGCTACCTATCGGGGAGTAGCGGAACTTCCCGATTTATGATCGAATGAATGATTGAACTGTCGTCGGCCCGATACGTCAATGTCATCGCAACGCGGGATCTTGAAGACTTGAAAATACGATTAAGTTTCCCCTAAATAATTAGTGCCTGCATGTGCATCTTACTAAAAAACTAACTTTGTGCTCGGTGGTTTCAAATGTAAATAACAATAGCATTTTTATCTTTATTTTTACACATGTTCGTGTTTGTTTACATATTTTTCGTATTGCTTTTTCGTGTGTGTTTGTTTAAAAGTTAGCACTGGCTGAGGCTTGTATTAATGGTAAAAGGTATTGAATTTTATATCAATAAGTCGTTTGAACTTTTCATTTGTTTGCGTGAATTATTTCTGTATATAATTATCTGCAGCACATGCTTATTTACCTTGCGCATTCTGTACATACCTCGTGTTTTTATAGTTATAAGTTGCTTTTTATAGTTTTAAGCAACCTGACTGAGTGGTAACTGTAACTTGAACATTTACTTCGTTTTATAATATATTTATACATTTGTTATACACATATTTGACATGGAGAGCCAACAAATTGAGGAGAGACTCAACCAAATTCTGGCTAACAATGAAAGGCTTACACAACAAAATGCGGACTTGCGAGCACAATTAAATGCCCATAGTGTGCAGAATCCAGCAGCATATGCAGTCCGTCCTAAACTGCCTCCTTTTTGGCTCGAGCATCCTGTTGGATGGTTTGCTCATCTAGAATCACAGTTTGTTTTATGCAATATTTCGGTTGATGAAACCAAATATAATTATGTTATTTCTCAATTTGATTCCAGGATCTCTCATGAAGTCGAGGATCTGGTCACTAACCCTCCTCCAAAAGGTGGCCGGTATGAATGGATAAAGGAAAAAGTTATTAAGCGTTTTTCCACTTCCGAGTCACAAAAGGTCAGACAACTGTTGTCAGGTGAGGAGCTTGGTGACCGGAAACCTACCCAGTTTCTTCGTCATCTGAAGTCTCTAGCTGGTAAGTCTTTCCAAGATAATACAATAATCAGAGAACTGTGGCTACAACGTCTGCCTAAACACATACAGGCAATTTTGACTGCCCAAGGTGACCTCACCTTGGACAAAATTGCCGAACTGGCTGACAAAATTTTAGAGGTCAACTCTGTCTCTGTCAACGCCATTTCTCCTATTCCAGCTAGTGCCCCTGACCTCGCTGCCCTTACTGTGCAAGTTCAAGAACTTGCACGTCAGGTGGCTGTTTTAACTACAGGACAGTCCAGTTCTAGACAACGGTCTGGTTCTAGGTCTCGTCAACCTAGATCCAGATCTACGTCCCAGGTGGCCCAACAGCCTTTCTGTTGGTACCACCATAAATTTGGTGCAAAAGCAAGTAAATGTACCAAACCATGCTCTTGGTCGGGAAACCAACAGAACAATCTGTAGCAGCGGCGACCGATTGTTCCAATAGTAACCGCTTATTTGTTGTGGACAAAGACACCAAGTTCCGATTTTTGTTGGACACTGGATCTGACATTTGTTGTTTTCCTAAAACATTGATAGGAAGCAAAAGAGCAGATCCAAATTACAACTTATGTGCAGCAAATGGCAGTTCCATAAAAACTTATGGCTGTCATACCTTTACACTCAATCTTGGTCTCCGCCGTGCCTTCAAATGGAACTTTGTCATAGCTGATGTTGATACCGCCATGCTGACTTCATGGCCTTTTACAACCTACTTCCCGACTGCAGAAACAAAATAATACGCTGCGGAGTTACTGGTCTCACAGCTCCAGCCTCTGTAGCCAAATTCAACCAGCTCAGCGTAAAAACCGTTAAAATTGAAGAATCAGAATTCCACAAAATTTTATCTGAATTTCCAGCTATCACGAGACCCCCCGGCATCCATCGCGAGGTGAAGCACAACACGGTGCATTACATCAAGACGACCGACGGCCCACCCGTGGTGTCTAAGCCGCGCCGCCTCGCGCCGGACAAACTGCGCACAGTGCAGAAGGAGTTTGCGGATATGGTGCAAACTGGCACCACTCGCCCTTCCAAGAGTCCGTGGTCCTCACCACTGCATTTAGCCCCGAAGAAAGACTCTTCATGGCGCCCTTGCGGCGACTATAGAGCGCTGAACGCTCGGACTATACCGGAAAGGTATCCCGTGCGCCATATAGGGGATTATGGTCACGCTCTCGCTGGTTCCACCATCTTTAGTACTATTGATTTAGTTAAGGCATATCAACAGATTCCGGTGGAGCCAGCTGACATCTGCAAAACTGCCATTATAACACCGTTTGGCTTGTATGAATTCCCCTATATGACGTTTGGGCTCAGAAACGCTGGACAAACATTTCAGCGTTTCATTGATGAAATTGTCCAGGGTTTGGATTTTTGTTTCCCATATGTCGATGACATCTTAATATTTAGCAGGGACGCCACAGAGCATTGTAACCACTTACGCACGCTCTTTGAACGATTGGCTAACTACGGTGTAGTAGTTAATCCAACAAAGTGTGTGCTAGGTACATCCGAGGTTATTTTCCTCGGTTATAAAGTCTCCAGTGATGGCATAAGCCCCCCGGAAGAAAAAGTCCAAGCCTTGAAAGATTTCCCCCTTCCTAAAACAGCCCAAGGTCTCCGCAGGTTCTTGGGCATGTTAAATTACTACCGACAGTTTCTGCCCAATGCCGCCGAGACTCAAGCCCCGCTCATTGACTTCCTTACAGCTACAAAGCTTAAGGGAGCCAAGCCAATGCCCTGGACTCCTGAACTGGAGCACGCTTTCACTGCATGTAAGGACAGCCTCTCTCAGGTCACTAAGTTAGCTCATCCCGTACCTAACGCCCCATTGGCGTTGTACACAGATGCTTCTAGCACACAGGTGGGCGCGTGCTTACAGCAGCAAAGTGAACAGGGCTGGCAACCACTTGCTTTTTTCAGCAAGAAGCTTACAACGAGTCAGTCAGTGTGGCCAGCGTATTCTAGGGAACTGTTGGTAGTATATTTGGCGGTGCAGCATTTCCGGCATATATTAGAGGCGCAACACGCCACAATATATACGGATCACAAGCCTCTGTTGTATGCATTCAAGCAACGCAGAGAAAAGCTGCCACCCAGCCAACTTAATCAGCTCACCTTTATCTCCCAATTTACTACCGACATACGGCACGTAAAGGGAGACGACAACGTCGTCGCCGACACGATGTCGCGCATCGTAGCCGTCTCGCTCGAGTGCGATTATACCACATTGGCTCGAGCACAAGACACCGACGATGAGTTAAAAACCTTATCTGACTCGTCTCTCAATATGCAACATACTTTAATTCCAGGCACGGACACCACCGTCCAGTGTGACGTCTCAACAGGCAAACCGCGCCCCTACTTGCCAGCACCGCTGCGCCGCGCCGCTTTCGATCGCCTGCACGCGCTCAGCCACCTCGGTGCTCGCGCCAGCGCGCGCCTTGTGGCCTGGTGTCGCGCGCGACTGTCGCACCTGGGCAAAAGAATGTCTCAACTGTCAGCGCGCCAAGGTGACGCGCCGCGTGTCCGCGCCACTCGGAACTTTTGCCGCTCCATCATCCAGGTTTCGCCATGTCCACTTGGACATAATCGGCCCTCTGCCCACATCGAGAGGCTATTCATATTGCCTGACGGCGATCGACCGTTTCTCTCGATGGCCCGAGGCTTGGCCGATGGCTTCGATAACCGCCGAGGAGGTAGCAGATCGATTCGTCGAGGGTTGGGTTGCACGCTTCGGCGTTCCCACTACAGTCACGACTGACCAAGGCCGTCAATTCGAATCGGACCTTTTTAAACGGCTCATGAATGTTGGCGCGACCGAGCGAAGGCGAACCACCAGCTACCATCCTCAAGCGAACGGCATGATCGAGCGCTTTCATCGACAACTGAAAGCTGCTCTCATGTGCCACAGCGACACCTGGCACCGAGCCCTACCCATCGTGCTTCTCGGCATTCGATCTGCTTTGAAAGAGGATCTCGAGTGTTCAGCTGCCGAACTTATTTATGGGGAGCCGCTTCGCCTACCAGGAGAGTTCCTGATAGCCAGCACCCCCAATAACACTGACAACGCCAACGATTTTGTGACAGTTCTGCGCACGAAAATGGCCAATTTGCGTCCAATTCAGGCGTCGCGACACACGCAACCGACGTCGTTTATTTTCAAGGACCTTCAGGATGCCTCTCATGTTTTCCTGCGAGACGATACTGTTCGCCGTGCACTGCAGCCGCCCTACACTGGACCCTACAAGGTAATGTCACGGACCGAAAAGTTACTCGACATTGACATTGCAGGTAAACGCGTGACGGTCAGTATCGACCGCGTGAAGCCTGCATACATCGCACCTGACTTAGCGAGCGACCTCTCCCGGATAACCACTCCGCAACAGACCGCAGCGCCTGCGCCTGCCATGCAAGCGCCTTCCGCGCCCACGCTACCTGCGCCCTCCGCGTCTGCACAGCCGACTATGCCCCCTGTAGCACAACAACCAGTTACCACCCGGTCAGGTCGCACTGTTAGATTTAAGGATAGGTTAGATCTTTAGCTTAAGTTTTGTTTTTAACTTTTTTGTTTCCTATCTGGTGTAATCTACTTCGAGTGTATTATTTTTTTTATTAATTTTTTTTTTTTCCTTTTTAAATAACTTGTTATTTTCTCCGTAGGGGGGTGGTTGTGGCGTATTATGTCGCAACACCGTTAACAATATTTTGGGTGGCAACACCAAATGTTTCCGGCGCCAGACATAAGTCTGCCGCCAGAGTGTAAAATGGACACAGACTGAACATTCGAGCTAGCGAGCGTGAGCTCCCATTTTTGTATTGTGTATTGCAAATAGTAACGAATAGAAACCATTTCCTATATCCACGTTCACTGCTGTAGGTACCTCCTCGCTGTATAGTTGCGTCTCGATCACGTCGGGGTCACCAATTTGGAGGTACACACGCAAATAAAACTCGTGGATATAGGAAATGGTTTCTATTCGTTACTATTTGCAATACACAATACAAAAATGGGAGCTCACGCTCGCTAGCTCGAATGTTCAGTCTGTGTCAATCTTACACTCTGGCGGCAGACTTATGTCTGGCGCCGGAAACATTTGGTGTTGCCACCCAAAATATTGTTAACGGTGTTGCGACATAATACGCCACAAATGGATTGCCAGACAGGTACATATCTAAAAATCTGCATACCTATTATTAAAACTCCATGTTATTTACTAAACAGTTTAATAATACTGATTTTTATTTACTATATAATATTCACTATTAATCTTTGCATTTGTGCAAGGCGACATTAGTAAATGGTTTGTGTTATGCACAGGCTCAACAACTTAAAAAGAGTGTTGAATATGAAGTTTTTCTTGTTTTAGGTAATTGGTGAAGTCTATCTACCTATGTCAAGACTTTGTGGCATATCCATTGCCAGAAGAACTGGAAGACTCTCTCATCAACTAAATTATGGTGATGCTGAATGGACTTATTGCGCTAATATAATCAACCCTCTTGGAGTAAGTGTACCTGCTTGATGTATAATAGATTATCCAATTCAGCATACCTCTTTCTGTTTGTATAATGTGGGTGACATTAATATTACTAAAACTCAAGCCTGACTCAAGACTGCAAATGCCTTCTTCTAACCCTCGGGCATATAATGCTTGTTGGCAAAGGGTTCATCGGCAACCACCACCACCTGCAGAAAGTGGATCCGGATTATCCATAACAAGTACTGTCAGCACTGATAATGACATACCGCAAGAACCGAACCCATTAATCAGTGGATCCAGCTCTGTAGTGCCCTACAGTTCTGCCAGCACAGAGATTGAAAATATTCTCCGAGAACCAGTCGTAAGCCTTACATTGGACGGTTGTTATTATAGGAAAGAATTTGTGGATATTACTGGAGCTGTATAGTGGGGAAGCAAACTGTCAGAAGCTGTGCTCATGTGATGACGATCATATGATATCTTGGGTGGGCTCGGCATCAAAACAACATATTACCTTCTGCACAGTTTCTTGATAATATTATTGTAAGGGAAGATGTTGAAAATGAGGACTTGGAATAAATATAAGCAAATACATAATAATTCTTTTATTTTTCTACCTAAAACAAATGTTCACATATTCCATTTATTTAGAGCAACTACGCTGGAGCGACTATTTAGAAAAAAATAACAATTCCAATCTACTCTGTTTACTGAGCCGCCTTGGAAGGCGCATATAACCATCAGTCATTGAATTATATTGAAATCATTGCCATCGTCTCTGGCTTACGTTCAGCAGTGGACAGATATTGGCTGATCTGCAGTTTACCGACTTTATGATGTTAAAATCACACATTGTAGTTCATTATCCTTATCATAAATTATTTATCCTTATTGTACATATGATCGTGTGCGTACGCGCAGCGGAATGTTGTTGAATTTAAAGATTTTAATTATGCAGATATTTACCTAGTGTATGACGTCGTATAATTGTGTATGGTAAAAAAAAACTTGTGCACGCAACCATTGTGGAGAAATTCACCAAAAACTGATTCCGCTGGGCGAACGTTGTCCTGGCGGAACTTTTTTTTAATCCATAGACTTTAGAAGAAAAGAGATGTGTCCAAAAATTAGTGTGTAATTGTGTATGTATGAATAAAACTAGTCCATGCGTAAACTTCGGAGAAATTAAAGTTTCCGCTACGCGAACGTTTGGCCATTAGCTAGTTTTCATATAAAGCGCTTACATAGAGAGCTGTATTGATGATTTTTACATACGTTGTTTTGAATTTGTCTATATTTGTTTAAAAAACAAATTTAGAAAAAAATCGTAGGGCTTAAAAGAAAAAAATATAAACGTAAAATACGCTTAAAAGTGCATACTTTAAGAACTAAGACCTAATGGTCTTAGTTCTTAAAGTATGCACTTTGGGGTCTAGATTTTCACGTTTATACAAACCTTGTAAGTGTCTGCAACATGTTGCCAAGTATCAATGATGTTCCGTTAGTAACTAAAGAGTTATAGGACAAATTTACCATGAATAGATCACTGTTTACAAAGCAGTCAAATATCACGACGTTCTGAAGGAATTGCATGGTAATATGTATGCCAATAATTAGTGTATTCATTCAACTATTCAAATGCAAAATTTCATGTCATTAAATTCAGTAATTAAAGAAAAACAATTATAATACTGACAAAGCAT
The DNA here is from genome assembly GCA_950371165.1 of Lacanobia oleracea. Lineage (NCBI taxonomy): Eukaryota > Metazoa > Arthropoda > Insecta > Lepidoptera > Noctuidae > Lacanobia > Lacanobia oleracea. Next base: position 16,961,530 of record OX493411.1, on the reverse strand, counting down.
CGAAAACCTACATAACCTGACCAAGTTCGGATGGCTACAAAAAAGCGGCCGTGCCATATATCTAAGAAACGTTCTTAACCTTCCAATATAGTATTTATTAATATTGTACAGTTGCGTACACAAGCGTTAGGAAAAAATAAAACAATTGCATTTCTTGAATGAAAAATATTTTTTTAATAATAACGCCACTATCTACGATAAAAACAAATCTTCAATTAACAAGTACTTCTCTATTTAAATATCCGCGTACAAAAATATTTTGAGTTACATATAATACTTAATTATGTAATTATAATAACGTTAACAAACGCTTGCAATGACAGCAATAGACTTAAATGTGTTTTAACTAAAATAGATTATGAACTAGCTTTTGCCCGCGACTTCGTTCGCGTGGATGACGAAACTTAGAGTAAGTATAATATTTCGAGCTTCAATAAAAATTAAAATCACATCACATAACTAACCTATTCAGTTGTTTAGATTTGATTAACATTAAAAAAGTGCTTATAAACTAAAACATTGGTATAAAAAAGGTATTTTCAAGAAAATATTCTTAAATGAGTAGCAAATACTGTAATTAACCTCAACATTTCTAAGTAGGTATATCTAATATTTTCTAGTTTCAATAATAAAATCACAGATCACATAACTAGACTATTTAGTTGTTTAGGTTTAAGAGTCTGCCTAATATAAAAATAAATCACCATTTAAAAAGTACTTATAAAATAAAACATTGGTATAAAAAAGGTATTTTCAATTCAATACCAATTATTAAATGAGTAGCAAATACTGAAAATAACCTCAACATTTCTAAGTATAATGTACTCTAGCTTAGAAAAAATCACAGATTAACAATCACAGATCACATAACTAGACTATTCAGTTGTATAAATTATTGCATGAGGCATCATGTTTTTGGAACTATTTTGAATTTTGCTACATAAATCATCGTAACACTGAAATGATTTATTAGTGTACGGGGGTCTCGAACAATGCGCCTTGTAATGACCAATACCTGGCATTTGTAAAGGTGGAACATATTCAATAATAGGCAATATTAAAAATAGCTTATTATTTATTTCAATATTACGAGGTATGTCCTCTAGATTTATGTACAAATTATGTAGTTCAAAGATAATCAAATCATTTAAATCATATTTAAAATCGACAGTGCCTATTCCACAAAAATTACAAACAGGAGGATTGTCACTCCTCATACCAGATTCTACACTCTTGCAATTTGGCAATGCCTTTACACTTAATGATATCAATGTTTAAAGGTAGGTATTTACATTTAAAATTGCTGTTATTCATGGAAACAAGGCATTCTTTATTTGAACAACATTTCTCTCTGTTTCCAGAAAAGTATGGCAAACAGATGTCTTCAATAATTTTTGTGACATTGCACGCACAATCTATAATTTGGCACTGTGTTGCATCGAGTGTATTGTTATTAACATTATACAATGGATTTAGTAAAATGTCTCGTTTTGCGTATAACGTTTTGCAATTCCTTTTCGTATTAGATAATTGGATAAAAAAACGAGTGAATGAATCTTTGCTAATCAAGGGATCTATAAAATGACGGAAAGAGATACGGTCAGTATATGCGACTGCGAAAGCTTGAGCCACTGCGTCAAATGCACAGGTATTACTACATTTTTGATGTCTTTCGATATTGATACGTTACCATTTTGTAAGATGTATAGAGGCTTCGACGAGATAGTTTTTGTGTTGGGAATAACTAGACCTCTCCAGTTTTCTATTTCAACAGGATAGTCTTGAAAAATGGATCGCTCCTCGAAATCACCTATAATTTTCGTCTGTTTAACTTGATGTAAAATCATATGTTCATTCTTATTCTTAATTATCTTGGTAGCAGTTTCAGAATATTTAGCTTTATTTAATTTGATCATCCCATTAATGTAAGTATAATGTTGTATTAAAAATTCGTCTAAACGTATTCGCTCCTGCTTTGTGTTGAAATATATGGTCTTTATATCTTTGAAATGATTTTCAACATTTGAGCTACTCCCAACAATTCTAACATTACAAAAATACTTATCCATAACGCCACTCCACATTGGCAACTTTCTCAATAGTCTTTTTAGTGTATCATTTATTTCTGGTAAATAATATTCGTTTTTATGTTCGTTTGGGTCAATTAACATAAAATACAATTTTTCGGTTTCTAGAATATTGTCGTAATATTGAATGAGTGGGTTTGTACCTGCATTGTTGGTGTCATTCTTTTCATCGGGTAATACAGAACATAATGACTCATCATCGTTACAGTTATCTAAATCTTGGATGTCAACCTTATACTCGCTTATGTTCGCTAAACACGCTACAGCTTGATCATATTTCTTGCATGATTGCCCATCCAAATCTAGGGTTACATATTCATGTAAAGATACAGTAACGATATCTTTGATTACTGATTTGACTTCGTCATAGGCTACTATTAGAAGCTATCTAGGTATTCTAAATCTATGATTACTTCAATACCGCGATTTTGCGTTTAATTATTGCTACTTTTACTTCTGATATAACAAAATATTTATTTTTATTTTTTTTTCCTTTTCCCACGAAATAAAAAAAATCTTTAAACAGGAAAATGAACTACTCTACTTGATCTATAAAATGCATATAATTTAGTTTAGGCTCGTTTGTCAAATAGAGCGACACTAACACTGCCGATCTTCTTTATAATGTAATTAACCCTCTCGGCTGGCACGGCTGGCAAATTTCAAATGTCATGTTTTCGTCATACTCCGTTGCGTATCGCGGGCGCCCGCTTATCGCAAGCGTAATATGACCCGCAGCACAAAAAACCTTATCTCTCCGCTCACAAAGCAGCTATTCACACACTTGAAACTGTTATGGGTTCTTTAATTATGTCACTATGTATTAGAATGTAAACAATATTCTTATAACAAACCGAAATATAAACATTTTGGATAGATACGAGAGTACTTGCTGAAAGCTATTTTGTTGTATTATTATGTTGATTTCTGACACAAATGTTGGATCAATTTATACAAAATTTTGGAATTAAGGTCATAAAAAGACAAGTAATCTAGTGATGATGTTATTTTACGAGATAAAAATCGACTGCCGCAATATTTAAGCTCAAACTTCATAGTACGCGGAGCAGACATTTTGATTTACGTAATTTGTATTTTTGTAAACAAACATCAAGAATATTCCAATAAGATTCCAATAAGAAATGATTCTAGATTACTAGCCATGTATTCACGAACTCATTTTTAGTTGTATATCGTTACAATATGCCACTATAATTCTGAAATATCAAATTACTTACGTACGGGGGAAGAAATCCGGTAACTAGTTTTGTTTCGTAATTTTCACCAGATAATTTACACTTTTGACGTTGAATATTAGTTGAAATTTAACGAAAATAAAGTAAATTATGAATTTCTATCAATACTTGGCTTACTTTCCACAGAAAAACACGTAAAAATCGAAAATTCTCGCGCACAAGTTGAACGAATGTTTGTTTGATTTGACAAATGTATTTTGTGACATTTCTATTCTTGTCAAGCGTATTTTTTTTTTCCGACTGTGTTCCCATATGAAAAATATTATATACCATAGAGTTCAATCGTTGAGAAAAGAAAATTAACCGTAAAAATTACTAAAATTTAGTTTTAAATCCGTAGGTCGGGTGGAGCCACAGGGACCCACCTGACTGTTGACGGTATTGTGTAGTGGATCCGAGGGGATCCACAAGCCAGCCGAGAGGGCAAGTGAATTTTTTTTATACAATTTATATAGAAGTTTTTACATTTTTCTGTCGCTTTTTCGAAACAGCTTTGTTTGTATATTTTTTTGAAAAAATGAGACTTATCCAATCTAATATAACATGCCGGTATAGAATTATGTTCACCTTCTAATATCGAAAAACACTGCGCCAAATATTTGTTTGTGTCGGTGTTTAAAAAACTGCGACATATTGCTCCTAATAGGGCAGACGAATCATCACTGATAGTTTCATTCGGCGGATTACGGTTACGCGCCCATGTGCTTAACCACGTGGCTATGGTTTCAGTAGTATGGGACTGGGACGCCATATAACATAAAGGTATACTTGTGTTTGCAGTGTATGCCACAACGGCATACAAAAAGGTATGTTTGGGTTCCTTAGTTCTTAAATTATCGTTAACATTTGACGGTGCAATTACTTGAAAAATCGAACCGGTTGCATCGATAGATAAAACGATATGTGTATTTTTTAATACTTTATCATAATATTTACCTTGTTCTTGGGTCCAAAAATCCAAAAAAACGGGACTGAACTAAATTTTTGAACAAAAGAATCAAATGGTGGACTTTGCGACATAGCATAAATGGAGAGAATTGTATTCTTATCGAATTGGAGTGCCCTTTTAACTTCGTGTCGTATACGCCTCAAAGTACTTAATTTCGGAAATGTTGGAGGTTCACTTGGTTCATTTATGCCTATAATTTTGTCTGCCATCATAGCTCTAACTGCTAATGCCCTATTGTGTTTTAACATTACTGCTAATTTTTGTTTTCTTACAGAATTAAGTTTATTCTTTATAGTCGAATCATGGACAAAATCTTTTTTATATCGGCTTATCAAACAAGTAACATCTATGAAATTACTAGTTATTGGATCAATAGTCACTAAAATAGTTGCTCCACATTGGGTACATTTGCCATCACATTTGATGTTATTTAGCTTTAAATTTGAAGGAACGTAATTGCTTTTAAATGAAAAAGTGCACTGAATGTCCGTTTTTGCCCATATTTGGTCTTGTAGCTCATTCGTCCAATTATTTTTTAACAACTTGTGATTTGTTGGTTCAATATTTCTGTACTCATGATAATCCATTAGAAATTTTACTTGAACTTCATCAGATTCGTCTGTAATATCAACATTTTTTTCATCAGAATCATCAAAATAATGTTTACTGGTGGGTATGTTTTCACTGTCGTCAAAAAAAAATTATAATGGCGTTTAATTGACATTTGTATGGCAGGTTTCTTCATGTGGTAATTAAATAATTCAGCTAACTGCATTTGTATACAGTCATACACTTTATGGCTAACAGAAGGAACAGATTTAACAAATGTGTCTGTATGTATTCGTACTACTACTTTCATATTACTTAACGGTATAGTACTCTTTCTGCCGGCCATTTTAATTTTTTCCTCCCATCGGTAGCGCCGCGCGATGTGTTGGATGAATTGGTTTGGTTTGTAGAATTAGGTCGTTGAGGTGTTCGCTTCTAGTGAGATTAAGACGCCATTATAATCTGAAACATTAATAAAAAGTATGAATATACGTATATGGACTTATACATAAAGCTAATGTAAAATTGTGATACTTTATTAGTTGCTTTCCTTTTAAGGGGAAGTATGTCTTAGTGATATAGAATCATATGCATAATTAATTATTGAAAAACAGCCGTTATTGCCATCTCTACACATAACCCCACAAAAAGAAAGAAGCTAATAAAAATCTGCCTTATACGTATATCATTACATCATTTCATTTACCTAGCCTTTTCCCAACTATATTGAGGTCGGCTTCCAGTCAAGCCGGATTTAGCTGAATATCAGTATTTTACGAGGAGCGGCTGCAAAATGCCGCTTGTGTGTATGAACTCATAATTACAATCCGGTCACATTAACTTGACGCATCTCTGAAATACTCACATCCCCCCGCTTCCCTCCGCATTCCCTTAGCTCGCCCGGCAGGTATCAGGTATGGTCAGAATCTTTGTTATCGATACGCTCGTCAATAATTTGGCTAGTTCTCTGTTGTTGTTATATTGTTTTTGGACATTATTATATCGACGCCATGCGTCAAGTTAATGTGACCGAGTTGTACTAACACACACAAAATTTCAATTCAAAAACCGATTAGGTACACAAATTAAACTCTATATCAAAAGACCTAAGGTCTAATTTACAACAAAATTGCAACTAAATGAGCAAGTTCCTGTTACTCGGTTTATCCTTACCCAGGAAGGTGGTGATCTTGTTCTGGAAGTTGTTCCAGGTTGCCGAGGAGTTGACGATCTGTGAGAGGCCCACATACGTATATCATTACATGTAGGTAATAAACATAATAAGGTGATTATTTAATAACAATATTTCTTTTCAACATTTCGTTACAATCTGGTCGGTCGTTTAGAAGTTTAGATCTATTCAGTAGTTTGTCTTTAACCAGGAAAAACATCTACTTTGTTACGATTATATTATAATATATGTCTAGTATAATTTATTATTATAAATGTAACAAGATATAGAGTTAGATCAATCCGTAGATATTAACTTGGGTTTATGGTGTCTGTCCAATGTCAACATAACACAATTATTATAATTTATCTGCCTAATAAACTACCTACGTAAATGAATAAGTCTATAGCTATTAATTTATTATAAAATCTTACCTTATATCTGTTATCAGCTTCTCACTATCATTCACTCAATATTCCTACTACATAATTATGTTATGCTTCACTGTTACACTATAACATTAATAACACACTTTGTCAATATTATTATTACAGAGAATTGGCGATGCATAGCAAAACAACAGCGCATACGCACATTGTCCTTGACTGCACATTTATTTGTTTGTAACTGGGGATGAAACAAAATCAGGTTCAAGTTCAACAGCAAACGAATACGCGCGAAAACATATTGCCCTCTCTTTTCTTCAAGGATGACAGTACCGTTTCAAGCGGGAAGCCGCCTATCGCTGATGCGCGCAGCGCGTTGTCTATTTTTTCACACTAGAATATTTTTGATCAATTCATAACTACAATACTTAGACTATTTAACTAAAGGATTAAGCGTACCGAACTTCGAACAAAATAATTCTGCATATTTAGGTGGGGTGCGGGGGAACACGCTCACATACATAAGAAAAAAAAAATCGATTCAAGAAGTAGTTTTTTTTTAAGTTATTAGATTGTTTGATCCACTAAAGTTGCAAGGGGGAACGCTCGTGCATGCCTAGTCTATTGGTTAAATAGTGTAATAAGCTACAATATGATAAATATTTACCTAAACAGTAGTACATACTTACATGTGGTAAATATTTAATTTCCCTAAGGGGTCTATAGTTAGAATCCTGATCCGTGAAATCTTCAATAGAAATTAGCTGTATGAATTTTATTTGTCTTAAATAATACCTATATTTAGATTATATCTCAAGTCTCAAGCGCATACTTAAATAAAGTACCTACGTAAATAGTACCTACTTTATGTCATAGTCAAATACATTTAAAAAAGTAGGTGTACAAAAATAAATGACCTATAAATTATATCGAAACAACAATTGTGTTATCACCTATACCAATTCAATACCGGTATTATACTGTAACTTTTGGGATGTTACCTAAATATATTGCACGGCCGCTTTTTTGTAGCCATCCGAACTTGGTCGGGTTATGTAGGTTTTCGATGCTTCGTCAGTATTATAATTGTTTTTCTTTAATTTAATGAAATGAAATTTTGCATAAGAATAGTTGAATGAATACACTAATTATTGGCATACATATTACCATGCAATTCCTTCAGAACGTCGTGATATTTGACTGCTTTGTAAACAGTGATCTATTCATGGTAAATTTGTCCTATAACTCTTTAGTTACTAACGAAACATCATTGATACTTGGCAACATGTTGCAGACAGTTACAAGGTTTGTATAAACGTGAAAATCTAGACCCCAAAGTGCATACTTTAAGAACTAAGACCTAATAAGCGTATTTTACGTTTATATTTTTATCTTTTAAGCCCTAAATTTTTTTCTAAATCTGTTATTTAAACAAATATAGACAAATTCAAAACAACGTATGTAAAAATCTACAGCTCTCTATGTAAGCGCTTTATATGAAAACTAGCTAATGGCCAAACGTTCGCGTAGCGGAAACTTGAATTTCTCCGAAGTTTATGCATGGACTAGTTTTATTCATACATACACAATTATACACACTAATTTTTGGACACATCTCTTTTCTTCTAAAGTCTATGGATTAAAAAAAGTTCCGCCAGGACAACGTTCGCCCAGCGGAATCAGTTTTTGGTGAATTTCTCCACAATGGTTGCGTGCACAATTTTTTTTTTACCATACACAATTATACGACGTCATACACTAGGTAAATATCTGCATAATTAAAATCTTTAAATTCAACAACATTCCGCTGCGCGTACGCACACCGTATGATCACCGCTGCGTTAACACAAAATACAATGAATTCAGCCCATTACTGTCCTACTGCTGGACACTGACCTCTTCTCAGAATCCGAAGGGTAAGGCCCTAGTCCACTACGCTGGCCAGATGTATGATGGCGCACTATACACCAACGAGAACTTTATGAGGCCCTCTCAGATGATGATTTCGCTAATATCAAGTAAAAATCACAAATAACAACTATTCAATCATAAACAAACGGGTAAATAGCAACTTTGACAATGACAAGTGAAATGACAACTGACAAGTGTGACAACATAACTGACAGAGGTAATGTTTTCACAGATTCCATTAAGGTGGATGCTCCAGGGTAAGTAAGCTGGGTAAGTTCATGTAGTTCGAAAGAATGAATATTTCAGAAATAATCATTCTTTCGAACTACATGAACTTCGAGGGCTATATTGATGATTAAAATGGTTATTATTCTTTAGATAAATACGCGTTACGGTCGCGGATTGCATTTGGTCCACATACAGCTTCACACTGACCGGAAAATAGCAAAAAACATAAAAATATTTGAATTTCGCGGGCTACCCTGGAGCATTCACCTTAAGAGGCAAAGGAATCAATACCATACATCCCAATCCTACTTATCAGAAAGAACTCGTTGGTTTTATTTGTTTATTATATTTTGCCAGTCAGTTAGACCGCGACGGTTATAGTGGACGCGCGTTCTGTCCGAGTTCTATTTTTTTGCAAAAGCTGGAAGGTCACGAAGTCCGACGAGATCGAAATGTTTATTTAAAAGTGAGAGAAAAACGTTTTCTTTATGATTTGCAGGACATTTGGTTTTCAGTAAAAAGAGCGTGCGACGTGTTATTACTGCTTAAGGTGGATGCTCCAGGGTAGCCCGCTAAATTCAAATATTTTTGTTTTAGTTCATGTAGTTCGAAAGAATGAATATTTCAGAAATAATCATTCTTTCGAACTACATGAACTTAGAGGGCTATATTGATGATTAAAATGGTTATAATTCTTAAGATAAATACGCGTTACGGTCGCGGATCGCATTTGGTCCACATACAGCTTCACACTGACCGGCAAATTGCAAAAAACATAAAAATATTTGAATTTCGCGGGCTACCCTGGAGCATTCACCTTAAGATTACTGAACTCTAGATTTTTAGACAGCTCGCCTCGCAGTGTGCGCGTGTATGGACGCGGAACGGACCGCGTGAAGTTGGGTCGGCGCCTTTTCACAAACTAAGTAAATAGGTACCCAGATAATTATTCATTTTCTTATTATTAGGTATTAATTACTTTTTGGCAGTTTGCTTTACGGGGTAGGGATAGAGACGGATTAGGGACTGGATAAGGATAGGGGTGGGGTATATAAAAATTAGTTAGTTTTTCAGTGTGTTGGTTTTTTGATGGCGGTTTCCTTTTTTTAAAAAGGAAGTTAAATTTAAGTTATCATTTTTATTTTGGTTTTGATATTTTTTTCACACTTTAGTGATTTTGTTCATAGTTAGGTTCTACATTTATTTTAGTCGTAGGTATTATAGTGATAAGTTTTGGGCTTGTGCTAGCACGTATAATTCTTTTTTTTAATTATTTATTTTGGGACATTTATAATCGCAATGCCTATGTTAGTCCTATATTACCATAAATAAAAATTACTCATATCTTGGCCATGAACTTAAACAAACTCTTCACATCATCGCTATTTGGCTGAGCCAAGATTTGATTTCTTTATTGAAGGTGCCTTTTTTTTTTCGAGTGAAGAAAATGCCTGACACATACCGCATCATCCGGGGAGATGACGTGTTTATGTGGGACTTGCACCCACTAAAAACTTCGCCTGTGCATGTGCACCTACTTTCGCCTTGATGGGTGAGTCGCGACCACAGAACAGAAAAAACAGTAGAAGTGCAAAGTAGGCGTGGCACGCGTGCCGGTATTACGCGTAGTTACGCGTACCTCAACCCAGTCGTGTTCTAACATCACGACGAACCGATCGTCTCGCTCACTCTCGATACAAAGGACATGTTATGAAATGGGCTTAAAATAATTTTGTTACTGAACAACTATCATTTGCGGTTTTTCTGGTAAAGAAAATTATCCAATATAGCCTTACAAAATCAAAAATATTATTAGAGAGGCCATTTATTTAATAACTAAATATTACATCCGGTTCTTTTTTTCATCGTTATATTATTTTTGCACAAAAAAAACAGTGGTTAAATATCGTTTTTTAAAGCATACCTACTGTGAACCTTAATGTATAGAAAATTTTAAGACTGGCAAAATATAATAAACAAATAAAACCAACGAGTTCTTTCTGACAAGTAGGATTGGGATGTATGGTATTGATTCCTTTGCCTCTTAAGGTGAATGCTCCAGGGTAGCCCGCGAAATTCAAATATTTTTTTGTTTTTTGCTATTTTCCGGTCAGTGTGAAGCTGTATGTGGACCAAATGCAATCCGCGACCGTAACGCGTATTTATCTAAAGAATAATAACCATTTTAATCATCAATATAGCCCTCGAAGTTCATGTAGTTCGAAAGAATGATTATTTCTGAAATATTCATTCTTTCGAACTACATGAACTTACCCAGCTTACTTACCCTGGAGCATCCACCTTAATGGAATCTGTGAAAACATTACCTCTGTCAGTTATGTTGTCACACTTGTCAGTTGTCATTTCACTTGTCATTGTCAAAGTTGCTATTTACCCGTTTGTTTATGATTGAATAGTTGTTATTTGTGATTTTTACTTGATATTAGCGAAATCATCATCTGAGAGGGCCTCATAAAGTTCTCGTTGGTGTATAGTGCGCCATCATACATCTGGCCAGCGTAGTGGACTAGGGCCTTACCCTTCGGATTCTGAGAAGAGGTCAGTGTCCAGCAGTAGGACAGTAATGGGCTGAATTCATTGTATTTTGTGTTAACGCAGCGGTGATCATACGGTGTGCGTACGCGCAGCGGAATGTTGTTGAATTTAAAGATTTTAATTATGCAGATATTTACCTAGTGTATGACGTCGTATAATTGTGTATGGTAAAAAAAAAATTGTGCACGCAACCATTGTGGAGAAATTCACCAAAAACTGATTCCGCTGGGCGAACGTTGTCCTGGCGGAACTTTTTTTAATCCATAGACTTTAGAAGAAAAGAGTAATATTTGAATTTAGCGGGCTACCCTGGAGCATCCACCTTAAGCAGTAATAACACGTCGCACGCTCTTTTTACTGAAAACCAAATGTCCTGCAAATCATAAAGAAAACGTTTTTCTCTCACTTTTAAATAAACATTTCGATCTCGTCGGACTTCGTGACCTTCCAGCTTTTGCAAAAAAATAGAACTCGGACAGAACGCGCGTCCACTATAACCGTCGCGGTCTAACCGCTTTTGTGTGTGTAGGATTCTTAGCCACCGCATAGATTACAGTGGACGCATGATCGCGTGGATCGCGTGCAGTGGAGTCAGCGACAGCGGTGCGGTGGGGTACTTATTTAAAAGTTTTGTGTTTTTCAGTGGGTCGGTTTAAAAAAAAAAAAAACTTAGGTACCTAATCTTTTGTTTTAAATTTGATTTTTTTACTTAATTTAGGTGGGAGCTCTATTTCTCGGCAGTGTTCACTCCGAGCAGCCAATAAAGTCAAGCCGGTAATGAAGAACAAGACTTCTCTCTGGAGATCAGGTCGCTACTGCCCAACAGTTCGCCACAAAACTGCCTTGCGGATTTATTTATTTTATTTTTAGAACCGCAAAAAACCTTTTTTCTACAATAAATGGAAGATTGGATAACTTTCCGATTAAATCAATCAAAAGCGTACATGAAAAAAAAATTGCTTTTGCACAGCACAACGATAGCGTGCGCTGTTTTTGTGTGGCTATGGTCTCCTATAACGTGAGCGTCACGCCGTACACCGCGTTACGATGCCTACTATAGAAATGTACTGTTGTGGTCTCTTTCACACGCTGACGTTGGCGTGTGGACGCCGTAGGCGGCATTCAAACGTTTTGTACCGCGTCTCTAGTTATTTCGAAGCATTGCAGCGTGAATGTTGTATTTGGCGTCGAAATAATTGTCGTTTGATGAAGAAAAAGACAAATTATTGATTGAAACAATCAAATGTTATATAATGGCATTAGCACAAGTTCTACGATCTTTGAATTGTTCTTGATTTACACTAAAATATTCATTAAATTCAGTATCTATTGTTATCAAAAACTGGAAAGATTTTAATTAATCTTTCTTTCTCTTCATAAATAATCGGTGCCTTGTTGCCCTGATTTTTCTTCGCTTCAAGTACATACGCCGCCAAAAGTATCGAATTTAAATCCATTTTATATCACACGACTAGGTACAAGCGAGCACTGTTTGTTGCCTACTGTTGTGAACGAGACGTCGTCGTTCGCTACGAGATGTAATGACCGCTGACGCCTTGCCTGGAGTTCAGACGTCGATTGGAACGTAAACGCTGAAGTCGGACGCTGCATATAGCATTTAAGGGCGTATATTTGAAATTGATGGTAGCTCGAAAGCGCCGAGGGGCGCCGCGCACCCGACGCGGACCCCGCATGCTTCCACGTGGAAAGTTCGAAATATCGAACCTAGCGCCAAAGCATCAAATTAATTCAAACCGCCAACTGATTCAGTGTTGCTCGCACATAAACTTCATAAGTTTCTGCTGTCAAAATATTAACAAAAAGGAGCACTCTTATAAACAGTGATTAGACATAGAATAAAGTAAAATTTTGAACGCAGTCAAATAATTATTTATTTTGAGATTTCTTTTTTCAGTTGTTAGTAAATTATATCATGTTAAGTGTCCCCAAATTATTTTGAAAACTACTTATTCAGTAGATTTTTTAAGCACATGGCCACAATTGTGCGATAGAGATAGCACTAGAGAATTTTTAGCACTCGAAAGCTATGGAGTAGATCAGTTGTAAAAATCAGCTTATCATAATTTAACTTAGTATGTTATAGAAACGAATGAAATGATAAGTAGTTAATTTGTTTCTTTTTTTGCCGTGGCTTCGAACACGTACACTCTTTCTCAGAAACCGTGCATTTTTAGGAGATGGTTTTTTATCAGTGAAAAAAATTGTGTCTATAAATATATTTTAACTCTTTATCATATAAGGTTAGTTAAATACTTAGTTAACCAATACCCAAGAACCTAAATCTGATGCAGCGACCTATTCAGTAAAATTCCAATGCAGTTTTACATGAGCGCCGCTGCTATTATATGCGGCACGCCGCCGCTGTTATATGCGTAATGTCCTTAGTGACCGACAATACGGGTTCCGCCAAAATTGGTCAACTGAGGATATTCTAGCGTAAGCCATTCACATTTGGAGTGAAGCCATCGATAAGCACGGGGAGATACTAGCGGTATCCCTTGATATCTCGAAGTGAGCTTCCTTCCTTCGGTCTGCCCACCGGATTTTCTGATTGGATTGCAGATTTCATGAGGGATCGGTCTATCTGAGTGGTCATAGGTGGTTGCTCGTCCGGACCGCTAAATATTAATGCCGGAGTTCCTCAGGGGTCGGTGCTCTCGGCAACATAATTCCTATCGCATATTAAATGATCTGCTAAAACCCGGTACCTTAGAGTATGCAGACAACAGCACTGTTGCTGCGAGATACGTGTCCGACACACGAGCTCGTGGCTCGATGATTCGGGCGCTCCCACTCCATCATATCTCACAATTCCACCCAGCTTCATCTTTCAGAGGTGTAACCGTGTAACTTGAGCTTCTTGGTGTTACGTTAACATCTCAATTTTGGCCCTTTCATAGAGGTAAAAGCTCAAGTGGCTGCCAGAAAGTTGGGATCCTAGCAAAGGTGAGACGGTACTCAAACTCTATCAAGCACAAGTTCAAGTGGAGTACTGCTACTCCATACACGATCGAACTTGTGAGTCTCATCTTTGGACGGATTTATCAGATACCAGCTTGATGCCCTTGAGTCAATTGAGAAACGAGCCAAGAGGATCATCGGCAATGATAGGCTCATCGAGTCGAAGCTCTAAAGTAGGTTGCATTTTGGAGAGTGTGCGACTGAATTGCATAATTTAATTGCACCAAGCTCGTTCCATCATTGGACCACAACACGTACGGCGATGCGCCACCGGCACATGGTGGACGTCCCACCCACACGAGCAAAACGATTTGGGAATGCATTCATAGTGCGTACAGCTAAGGAGTGGAATTACCTGCCAGAGTCTGTTTCCTGATAGCTACAACCTGAGAGTCTTTAAGTCAAGAGTGAATAGGTTACTTCTAGGCGAGCTTGTCCCATCTTCGACCGCATCATCGCTTACCATCGGGTGAGATAGTGGTCAAACGCATGCCTATCAATAGAAAAAAAATGTATATTTTCTTCATCGACGTTATGAAAAGGGTATCAACACATGATTGACAAACTGTTTTGTAGACTATATATAAATAAGAAGTTGAAAATGCGGCAAAGCAAACTTAAGGCTTTGAAACGACAGCATTGTCAATTAACTTGTACATTGGCGACCGCTAAATATGTCGAACACTACACCTGTTACTGTACGTCAAATTGTCAATGTCTAGTATCATGTAAAAATCTAGTGTTTATGAAAGGAAACTCTGGTTTTCTTTGTTTTTAAAATAAAAATTTAAAATAAAAATAGGTGAAATACTGTATTTTTTTATTTTATATTTCAAATACATTTCTTAAAGATATTTTATATTTCGTATTTTAAGTACTTGCGAGATAGTATTTTGTTATTTGTATCTAGCGGCCGGAGTGGAGCCATTGGCTCCACCTGACGACACTGATTGAAACGAAAATAAACCATAAGAACATAAAAATAAAGTTTTAAATCAGTGGCGTCGGGTGGAACTGATGGTTCCACTCCGGCCGCTAGAGGTTCAAGCAAAGTATGCATTTTGCCGAGCCCTGGACTGGAATAATGAGTGGTAAAAACTTACCAAATATCAGGAGGAAGGAATCCTGATGAAGTAAAATTAGTTGAAGTAAATTTAGTAGTTAGCACTACTATTACCACATAATTTTGATTTAGATTCATAATATTAGTAGGATTAAATATTTTTCATTTATTTCTGGAACTTCTGAAATCCACGCAGACAAGTCGAGGGAAAAAACTAGTATTTACTTAACACAATTCAAACTCGACTCCTTTTCATTTCTAGGCTTGTAACTTTTGACATTTTATAAAATTCTTGACACATTGATGTTTGACGTATATAAATCCTAAAATGAAAACATTTATTTTAGCGTGTATCTTGAGATAAAATGTGAAATTAACGTTATAAAAACTGACACTCCAATATAGAAAATAAACTGTTTACCCAATATTGCTTTGTTATATGAAAACTTAAGAGGATCCTTTACGTGTATACAAATGACGGAGATGACTTGGAGTCGCTATTTTCTTCAAGCCGTAGCTATTAATTTCCTGGAAAACGCGTCCATTGTTGCCTTCCGGTAAGAACTGCCAACGACGTTGTACTTTATTTTATTTTGATCTTTTATTTCATATCAATTTTATACATAATTCAAGTGTGCGCGGATAGAAAAATGTTACGTTGTATATTGTTCAAGGTCATAAAAATATACTTTCAAAAGGTTCAGACACTTTTTTAACACTAAATTTAATTTTAAACTGCTGAACCTGTACCATTTACCGTTGAAAAAAATATTTAAATTACGAAAATCTGACAGCTCCGATTTGAACAAAAGTGACGCAGGTCCTGTCTGCAAGAGCTCCAAGGAGCATCTGAAGAACTTAACAAACGAGAGAGATGCAAATACTTTTGCAAGGCAAAAGATGAGATGACGCTTATAGAGACTAGCTTGGAATAAAAAAACGTAAGTGTCAAAATAAATTTTTGGATTTGATAACATAAAAGTATTATTAAATTAAAATCTGTTCAGTTGAATCCTCGATAATGTTATTTAATCTATTTTAAAGTAATTTTCATAGGACCAATCTAAAGCATTGCGTCTTGTAGCTAAAAAAAGTAAAAAGATATTTCGAACTTTGTATTTTTTTTCTATCGAGAAAATGTCTTCGTATCGTGTATTCCTTCAGTTGAATACTAGATCATATAGTTAAAAAACATATACCACAATTTCACATTCCTGTTCCAGGAACCTGACAAGATACGTTAAAACGAAAAACGTTATTTTTTTATACTGATTGACTCACCTTAATAGGAGACCGGTGCCTTAGTTGTACGGTGCACGGTAAATACACGCTGTGTTACGAAAACTAAGGTTTATGATTGATTGTGTAGTAAGTTCTGTTTTGATAAATGTGGGTGTGTGCGCGACTGCGTATAATACATACGCAGCTTTTACTGAAGTGCTTGTGTAATAGTTGCCGTGCGGTAGAGGCATACCATGCTGGAGACACAGGTCCGATACATTTTCGTCTACCGGGCATATCTCCCTTGTCTACACTAATATTACAAAGAGGAAATATTTGTTGTTTGTTTGAATTGAATAGGCTCCGAAACTACTGGATCGATTTGAAAAATTCTTTCACCATTACAATGCTACATTATCCCTGATGAACATGGGCTATAGAATATTTACAAAAAGTTAGGGATTCGTATGAAAACTTCGATAATGTAACCCAAGGTGTGAAAAAAAACTCCAAAAACAAACCTTATATCGCTTACGCTGTAGAAACTTTTGACAATAGAGCAAAGTGATGTAGGTACTACAGTTTTATAGAGGACATCAATACCTACAAAAAAGTCCACAAGGGTATATATCTAACTATCATGGTTAAGTCACAATGACCGCTTTTTCAAATGATTCAATCAAATCCCGGGTGGAATGGAATAGTGATGATTTTGGTATCATATTATTATATTAATCTTTATCAATTTAAATGGTTAGGTAATTTAGGTTGGTTATGTGTATAGAAATTACAATTGATATTATGCAAATCGGACCTATCGTTTAAAAGTTACGCAGGGTATAAAAATACTCGATTGAGGCGGTTTAGTCACTCTGACACTAGGGTGTGTGGTTGTTAGACCTTACTGCCCACACGATAACGAAGTCGCGGGCGAAGTGCTAGTTTATTATATCTATGGTTTTTCACCAGTATGCGTACGAATGTTTCTTGTTAAGTCAGACTTACTAGTAAAACATCGTTGGCATACTTCACATTTGTAAGGTTTTTCACCAGTGTGCGTACGAATGTGAACTGTAAAATGACTCTTCTTACTAAAAAAACGCTGACAGAAATCACATTTGAAAGGTTTTTTTAGGAGTTCGAGTATGATTTATGCGATGTTTTGTTAAATTTATCTTGCCACTAAAACAACGCTGACAGACATCACATTTGAAAGGTTTTCCAGCAGCGTGTTTCATCGTATGTTTTTTTAAAAAACTCTTACTATTAAAACTGCGTTGACATACATCACATTAGTAAGGTTTTTCACCAGTGTGTGTACGAATGTGGGTTGTTAAATTACCCTTTTGATTAAAACTGCGGGAACAAATATCACACTTGTAAGGTTTTTCACCAGTATGCGTAAGAATGTGTTTTGTAAAATTATGCTTCTTACTAAAACAACGCTGACATACTTCACATTTGTATGGTTTTTCACCAGTGTGCGTACGAATGTGAACAGTAAAATTACTCTTCTTACTAAAACAACGCTGACAGAAATCACATTTGAAAGGTTTTTTACTAGTGTGGTTATGGATATGTTTGGTTAAAGTTATCTTGTCACTAAAACAACGCTGACAGACATCGCATTTGAAAGATTTTCCAGCAGCGTGTAGATACACATGTTTTTTTAAAGAACTCTTAGTATTAAAATTGCGTTGACATACATCACATTTGTAAGGTTTTTCACCAGTGTGCGTACGAATGTGGGTTGTTAAATTACCCTTTTGATTAAAACTGCGGGAACAAATATCACACTTGTAAGGCTTTTCACCAGTGTGCGTACGGATGTGGACTCTCAAAACACCCATACAATTAAAACTGCGTTTGCAAACTTCACATTTGTAAGGTTTCTCACCAGTATGCGTACGAATGTGTCTTGTTAATTGAGACTTATAATTAAAACATCGTTGACAAACTTCACATTTGTTAGGTTTTTCACCAGTGTGTGTACGAATGCGGGATTTCAAATTACGCTTTTGATTAAAACTGCGGAGACAAGTATCACACTTGTAAGGTTTTTGTTTCAGATATAGTATTTGATGTCTATTTTTTAAATCACCGACAGTAACTTCGTTTAATTTCTCACATTTAGTTTCTGTTGCATTACGACAATTTGTGTCCAAACTAAAATTATTAACTCCATGGTGTGTGTCCGTTATAGGTTCTTTGAATGCTGTTACTGTTTTGAATGTACAGTTTTCCGTTGTCCAGATAACTTTCGTGTCTAGTTCATTTTGCTTTTGCTCATCTGTAATCACCTTTTCTAGTTTTGGTGTTTTCCACAATACTTCATGTTCCTCCACTTCAATTTTAAATTCTGTTAAAGGCTCATCATCTTCTGAATCTTTCTCAGCATGCTGTGTTGGTATATCTTCTACATTTGAAAAGCTGTTCTCCTGATTTTCCAGTTCTAGCTCTGTAAATAAAAAACAGAATTGAGTGAATCATTTCTAAAGTGGGCAAACCGTTTTGCTGCCAAGACTGGAGTTTTGTATGAACAAACAATTTTTTTTTTTTGTGATGAGTTTACTATTGACTCTAGTCTAGGCCACAGGTGACAGAGACAAAGTCTACGATGGAGCGAGCTTACCCAGAAGGAGCCTGTTCACTCAAACTTTGAAGATATTAGGGTTGTAAGCGTTTGGAAACACAGACACAGGCAGACAGTTCCACTCCTTTGCTGTGCGCATTATAAAAAACGTTTGGAAACGCTTAGTGCGAATTGGTGGAATAGTAACAGTGCGTCTGGATGCCCGATGGTAAAAGCGGGCCGGTGGGATGAGGTCGTGGAGTTCTTGGGCATGAATGAATGAAGCAAAAGAAGTATAGGTGGGTTCAATCTTAATGACGTCTGTAAAGTTCAGTTATTGCGACGTAGTACACCACCGCCACCCCTCATCCCACCGCTCGCGGATGGAATAGTAATTATATTTCCATAGCAACTGACTTCAAACTGTTTAGTGCACTTGTGACTTTGCAATATTATACTAGGATTAACTTGTATTTGTCATGGTTTACGAGACAGATACCTACAGAACCCTTCACTGTGTCTGGCCTGACACACACTTGACCGGTTTTGCTCTTGAAACTTACCATCACTTTGATGTTCCTCTTTTGGCTCAACATTATCATCCAGTCTCTCACAAACCGCTAGTAATTCTTCTTCGATAATAATAATATTTTCTGTTTGGCATTCACCAAATGTAATATTTATATGCTCTATAGGTGTTTGTATCAACCCACTGCAGAACTCTGGGGGGTATTGAATCGGCTGTAAAAAGGTTAAAGGTAGTATAAGATGAGTGACCAGGGGGCCTAAAGAGAATCGTATTAGAATCATAATATTAATCACACAACAATCTGTAAAATTTAATTTTCATCTTTATCGCTAACGCATTAGGGTTCAAGGTTCATTGGGAAAATTTGACAGCGACGGGTAGTGTGATTTGCTTTCTGATTCTGCTCAAGTGGCCATTTTAGACCCGCAGGCTTTACAAGAATACACTCCACGCTTTTACGCCATGATTCCACGCGCGAGCATCTTCGCGATCTTTTAGCGAAGAATCCAAATTTGTTAAATCGATATGCTGCTTGGGAATACCTTTGAGCAACTCGCGAACCTCAATATCAACTCCACTGTGGTAAATTCATCGAAAAGCGGATCATCGACAGCAGATGGCATACCAAAGGTACGTCACGTATTATAGGTTGTTAATGCTGTGTTTCCTTAGGAACATCGTTTTTGTGTGATCGTCCAGACCCTCGGTCTGTCCCAAATGTGTGGTCTAACTGATCGTATCTAATAATTACACTTTAGGAACTTTAGGTTCCAAGGCCGATATCAGCTAATTATTTAACTGTTTGACGTAGACTATATCGTTATAATCTTGTAAATGAACATGCCTGAAGTGAATTCTGAACATTTTTTACATAAATTTTCACATGAATTTATAAGTGATGTACTCGTCCAAACAATAAGAAATAGTCAGCAATAATAAAAATATATTTCGTCATCACATTTTTCATTCATGCTCTGCTCTTTTTGGTCGTAGCGTGAATGTAGGATGCATTTTTTAAGTGTGCATTCATGGCCAAATCAGAAACTATGAGGAATATCGTAAAACAGTGAAGTGAAAGGAGTCTCGAGCCCGATTTTGTTGAAAACTAAAACAGCATTATTGGATTTTTGAAAAGTCGTTTTTCCTACTCAGGAATACATACATACAGTTGAATTTGAAAAAAAAACAAACCCACCAAGTTATTACACCATCCAAAAGTGTAATAAACAACAACAACATCAACTGTGCAAATCAATAATGCAGGCCCGAGAATCTACAACTGCATCATTGGATTTAAAAAAAATCTGTTACAGTTTAAATAGGTAGGTGTTAAATAAATAGGTAGCTTTAGTCAGCAATTTTAAAACTAATGTGTTAAAAAACCGGCCAAGTACGAGTCGGACTCACACTCACACGAAGGGTTCCGTATCATAAACCTTAAATTTTTTTTTATTTGTTGTTATAGCGGCAAATAAACTGAAAATTTCAACTGTATAGGTACCTATTACGGTTCTTCAGATACAGCCCGCTGACAGACAGATGCTCTTTCCTTTAGTATGCAATGGTATTATTACTTCCCAGAATTTGTTCCTTATTAGCTATGGTTGATTAGTTTGCGATGGTTTGTATTTTTTTTTCAAAATCAACTGGTTCGATTCCTGGGTAGGAACAAAGATTTTTCAAAAATCCAATGATGCAGTATTAGCTTTCATCAAAACCGGGCTCGAGACTCCTTTCAGTGTTTTTCGATATTCCTTATCCGGTCAACTGTTGGGGCCATATCGCACGGCCTCGCAACATTTGACCCGTTATAGTTGCAGATATGGCCCTGAAGGCACAGTTAAAAATTCAACTTGTATAGCCTATAGCCTTTCTCGATAAAATAATCATATACTGAAATACACATTCAAAAAGTGGTATTTAATGTAAAAAAGAACAACTCCTCTATACGTTCGGCCCTTATGTTTACGTCAAACTCCGTAGCTCTTCCGGGCGTCCGCTTTTCGCAAGCGTAATATGACCCGCCGCACTGTTAACGCCGTGTGTCCCATCCCTATGGCGGACGCCGGCCGGCCGCCATGACAGAAGCGAGAGGACGCGCCGCTGACGTGGAACTCTGCCATCAAGCGCACTCACGATCGGACGTAACGCAATATCTTCATGCTCAATACTTCTCAATAAACCCTTTGTAAAGTACTAGTCTTTTTGAATTTAACTCTCAACTCAAACAATTTGGCTAAAAAACCTTATCTCTCCACTTATAAAGCAGCTATTCACACACTTGAAACTGTTATGCGTTCTTAGATAACGACTTTATAATAAACAATGTAAACAAACAACTTATAACAACTCGAAATATAAACCTTTTGTATTGATCAAGTTGCATCGGTAAATACTACTTCAAAGAGCGAACCTGTTCAACATAAAATAAGACCGGAAAAACATAAACTGTGCATTATAAGTAGTAATAAAACTAATAACATTATAACAATCGCAGAGAGAACGTTCCCAGAATGTCAAATATGTCACTACTTACGTAATGCCTAACTGTGGACTTGTGAAACTTATAACTGACATCGAAGTAAAAGTTAAGAACTATACGTTGGACGACTACTGTCTGATATTCTTCGAAGATTTTCGGCGCACAAATAACTACTATGATCTGGTTATTCATATCCGGGAAACGTTATCAAAAACATACAAATATCATACTTTGTCTGCCTACCTTTAAATTTAAGCATTCCGTAATGTTCAACTGCAGAATAGAAACAGTAATATGCTTTATCTGGATGTATGTACACATGAGCATGTTTACTTATTCGATTAAAACCTGGATTTCTCATATGACTATAATATGTATTCGAAGAGAAATGGGTCTCTTAATAACTTTGGTATGAGTAATATCTTTGATTTAAGTCAATTTATGAATCTAGGGTTTAGCTACTCGAACAAAATAAGCACGTATAATTCACCACACCCTAACCACTCTCTACCTAAAGCTTCTGAGCCAAATGAACTGTTTTTTCTCGAATAAGTATGTTAATATATTGCATCAAAACATAGCAGGTTTAATAAATAAATCAAATGATCTTTCTGTATGTTTACATCAACTAGTTCATAAGCAAATATATTTTGATGTAGTCTGCATTACTGAGCACTTCATTATGGAAAGCTATGAGAACCAGTTGTATGTACCCAATTATTGTTTAGCAGCGTATTATTGCAGAAAGGGGAAAAAAGGGGTGGAGCTTGTATTCTTGTTAAAAACGGGCACAAATGGAAGGAACTGCCTAAAATAGCCAAACTATCTTCTCCAGGTATATTTGAGTGTTGTGCCATTGAGCTTATTAGCCATAATATAATTGTCGTTTGTATTTATAGATTACCAAATTTAAATAATCTAAATGAATGCTTGAATAGGCTTTAGACACTCCTAAGAGAGATATCAAAGACCAGCTGTAAGAATATTGTAATTGCTGGAGATTTCAACATTGACGTACCTACTTAAGTCGAATAGGATTTCTGCAACGCTTGAATGTCTACTATTGAGTTTTAATTTAAAATTGGAATTTAAACAGCCGACACGCATGGCCAGCCAAACATGTACTTACAGAAAATTTTGCGCACAATTATAAGTCATGTAAAGGCGAAGTAATAGAGTTTGCTCTATCTGATCACACAGCGCAGTTGCTTCAGTGCCCCGTAAAAAAAGTGCTAACCACTGGTACTCGACCAGAAGGGACTACAACACGGAGAATATAGCTAAGTTCCGAGACTGTATAAAAAATATTTCTTTTTTGGAGATCTACGAGACGAATGATCCCAATATAGCCTATAATGCATTTATCGACACTTTTAAGCTATTTTATGACTTGTGTTTCCCGCTTACTCGCGTCAAAATCAGTATTATAAAAAAACCTAAGTGGCTATTCAAAGGTGTTAAATTATGCAGCAGAAAGAAAAGACACCTTTTGTGGCAGCTGAGGTTAAATCCTAGTCAGGGCAATAAAACCAAGTTTAAAAAGTATTCCAAATTGTATAAAAAAAATCATAAACCTGACACATAAGGCACAAAATAATTACAAAATAACGAAAGCCAAAAACATGGCAAAAACTACATGGCAAATTATAAACCAGAAAAAACACTACATTCCCAGCCAGCGTATTGATAAAATTAAAAATAGTGATAAAATTATAACAAATCCTAAGGACATAATTATGTAATGCATTTAATAATTACTTTGTAGATAAAATACGGCCCAAATTAATAGACGGCAGCCAATCTAAAACAGGTAGGAAAATGGACACAAGAAGAGAGTCAATGTTCATGGCACCAAGTGTACCAGATGATATACATAAAATAATAATGTCACTGAAAAATACAAATAGCGTAGGTTACGATGGCCTCTCTACAGAGATTTTTAAATCTGTAGCTAACGAGATAAGTGTACATTTAAGCTACATACTTAATCTTAGCATAAATGCTGGCATATATCCAGATGCTTTAAAAAAATCTGTTGTAATACCAAACCAATCTTTAAGAAGGAAAATAGAGAGTTAATGGAAAATTATAGGCCTATCTCACTGATACCGATTATTTCAAAAATCTTTGAGAAGTTTCTTTATAAAAACATATACAATTACTTAGAATAAAACAATATTTTGTGTGACCAACAAAAAGGAGACCCAGCAGATCAATAAATATGGCAATTTTTGATTTTATTTAGAATGTCATTAATCATGTAGCTAAACGTAACCCAGCCTGCGCCATTTTCTGTGAAACGACGCAGGCATTTGACTATGTCCAGTATGTCCACCATCCTACACTTCTGAAGAAACTCGAAGCTTATGGCATAAGGGGAAATGTTCTAGACCTGTTTCAGTCTTACTTACATAATAGACGACAAATAACTGAAATTAATAGAATTAATTTAGCTACTAAACATGACGAAACATTTAGATCAAACGAGCGAATAGTTAGATACGGGGTACCGCAGGGAAGTGTATTGGGCCCTTTGTTTTTTATATTTTATATTAACGACTTACCGGAATGCATTATACAACCATTGACCCTATTTGCAGATGACAGTACCCTGACAATACCTTCGAAAAGTGTAGATACATACGAAAGTGACATTAATAATTCTAAAAATCAATTATAAAATGGTTAGACGGAAATAACTTGAGAATTAATATAAGTAAAACTAAGGTAATGCATTTTAACCAACGCATACCAGATAAGAGCAATCTGCATGTGCAATATAATAATGACACAGTGAACGACGTATTAAGTACTAAACTAGGGCTAGAAATAGACAAAAAACTTAGCTGGAAACAACACATAGATACACTTTGCAAAAAACTAAGCACATCCGCTTACGCTTTACATACTTTGTCATCTATTGTAAATCTAGACGCACTCTTGACTGCATACCATGATTTAGTCGAATGCCACCTACGATACGGCGTTATTTTTTGGGGTAACTCCACTGAAAGAGAAAGTTCATTCAAAGCACAGAAAAGATGCATACGGTCATTTATAAAACTGCAACCCACTGATATCTGCGTCCCATATTTTAAACAGAATAAAATATTAACTTTACCATGCTTATATATTTTAGAAATTGCAGTGTTTGTAAAATTAAACCCTGATCGTTTTGAGCGCATAGCTGACGTATTTCCACGAAATAGGCGTGATATTAGTAGACTATGTCTCCCTAGTGCAAGAACGACTTTTGAACAACCCGAATACTAGGCGTCACTTTATTTCACAGAAAGAGTTCTGCAGCACACTATACGTCAGCAAGGATGAAGATAAGTTTACAATGAAACGACTTGATTTGAATTTATAACCGTATATTGAGCTCATTTTTGCATGACAAATGTCTCGACCTAGTTAAAGTGCGGAGAATCTTAACATCGCGATTCAGGAATCGCCACTAATCTAACAACGCCATCTATCGGCACGGAGGTTAACAATTAGTGATTAAACATTCCGCCCACCAAGGACAATATTTTTTTTTTTTTTTAATTTGGCCTTCCGTTACTTTGCTCAGTAATAATCCCGCCCACCATGAAACATCATACTTATTATAATATGGTTAACAACCTTAATCAATTACATCAAACCTTACAATCCTAAAGAATGCAGCTGTTTGTCTACGTGGATGTCACAGGTAAGATACAAATCTTAGAAATAGACCTTTTAATTACAGCATTTTTTGTACGTAGAGATACAACTCTAGTGATACCATCGTTGCCAGGGTGTTTTGCAACCACACGACCAAGCAGCCATCGAGAAGGCGGCAAGTCGTCCTCTTTTACTAACACTAAATTACCGATACATGGTTCAGGAGTTTGTTGGCTCCACTTATACCGATTTAAAAACATCACTAAATATTCCTGCGACCATCGTCGCCAAAATTGTTGCGTCATCCGTTGGGTCAGTTGCCACCGGCGTAGACTACCTAAAGTAGAAGATTCGAAATTGTACTCCGGTACAGCTATCAACGGCTCACCCACCAGAAAATGACTTGGTGTCAATGCGTCTAAGCCGTCCGGATCATCGTCCATCCTTGACAGAGGTCGCGAGTTGAGGCAGGCCTCAATTTGGGTTAAAACGGTTGATAGCTCCTCGTAGGTAAGGGTTGATTCTCCAACTACTCGCCGAAGGTGGAATTTTATCGATTTGATTCCAGCCTCCCAAAGCCCACCAAAATTAGGCGAGTACGGAGGGATAAAATGCCACTCTGTTCCCTGAGACGCTAGACAGTCAGCAAGTTCCCTTGATAGATTCGCTTGCTCCGCAGAGAATAACTTCTTTAACTCCCTTGATGCTCCCACAAAGTTAGTTCCATTGTCTGACCAAATGTCCGAACAATGACCTCTGCGAGAGACAAATCTCCTAAATGCTGCTAAAAAGCCTTGAGTGGTCATATCACTCACAGCTTCGATGTGTACGGCTTTGGTGGCCATACAGATAAACAAGCAGATGTATCCCTTGTAAGCATGATGACCCCGACCTTTGGAAGTCCTAATGTTTATAGGACCCGCGTAATCTATCCCAGTACATTTGAAGGGTCTAGTAGGCGTTACCCTCGCAGCTGGTAGTTGCCCCATCAACTGATTTGATATAACTCCCGATTGTCTTACACATGTAACGCACTTACGAACGTGTGATTTGACCAGTTCCTTGGCCCCCAAAATCCAATATTTAGTCCTCAAATACGCTAACATAAGTTGAGGCCCCCCGTGCAAGGTTTTGTTATGAGAATCTGCTACGATCAATTTGGTTAAGCTTGACTTTTTTGGTAATAATATTGGGTGCTTTCTATTTTCACTTAGTTCCGACTTCTGTAACCTTCCGCCTACTCTTAATATTTTATTTCCATCTATGAATGGGTTTAAAAATTTTAACGATCCTTTTAGCTTAGCCGAATTACCATCCTTTGATATCTTTTCAATTTCTTCTCCGAAAACTTCTGATTGACACTGTTTGATACAAACATGTAACGCTTCTGTTAGGTCTTGCGCTGATAACCCTGTTTTTTCACCTTTATCCTTCTTTCGTTTTATCCACATACGTCGACAATACGCAATCACTCTTATTAATTTCGTTAAATTTGAAAACCGATCCCATAAATTTGTTTCAGTGCTCGAGAAGTGTACCTTTTTTATGGCTTCTAAATCTGTATCCACGTCTTTAGGTTTGTTATAAACTATTTTCACTGAAGATAAAAATGCAGGACCATTAAACCATGTAGTTTGTTTCTTGAGATCTGACGGGTTGAGCCCTCTTGACGCATAATCAGCTGGATTTAGACCGGACCGTACATGAGACCACTGTTGAGCGTCTAAAGTAGTTAAAATCTCCGATACCCTATTTGCTACAAATGTTTGCCACCTATTTGGGTGACTATTAAGCCAGGCCAACACGACAGTGGAATCACTCCAGGCATGTATGTTCTCCTTCGGAATATTCAATGTGCGAGCTACCTCAACCAATAACCTACTCAGAAGAACAGCTCCACAGAGCTCTAATCGTGGGATTGACACTTGCTTGATGGGTGCCACCTTTGTTCTCGATGTTATCAAATTTACCGACACCTGACCCTGGTCATTGATGGACCTAAGATATACTACCGCGGAATAAGCCACCTTAGACGCATCGCTGAATCCATGTAATTCAACAATTGCGTTATTGCGTTTTGTGCAAATCCAGCGAGGTATTTGTAACTTGGACAACTGACACAAATCGTCACGGTAAGAAAGCCACTCTTTCAATATTGCTTCGGGTACTTCCTCATCCCAGCCTATGCCTGATAACCATAGTTTTTGAATGATTATTTTTGCAACAATGACGCTTGGTGATACCCATCCAAGTGGATCGAATAAACGCGAAATGTCTGATATGATGATTCTTTTCGTCACAGGTTTTTTAGTCGGTGGAAGTGTCACTGTGTAGCGGAAGGCATCTACTGTTCGATCCCAGGTAAGTCCTAGTATCTTAATCACTCCATCTATTTTTATTTTTATTGTTTCTTCAGTAGTATCCTGATCATTCGTTTTCAAACTTCCCAATAGCTCCTCGCTGTTGCTTGACCACTTCTGTAACGAGAAACCTCCTTTTTCGACCAAACTGTTCATTTCCGAATACAGCTTGACCCCTTCCTCAACCGTATCAACGCCCGTCAGTAAATCATCCATATAAAAATCGTGTTTGACCTTTACAGCAGCTGTTGGGTACCTCTCCATCTCATCTATGGCTACCTGCTGAAGCACTTTAACAGCAAGATATGGGGCACATGCTGTCCCAAAAGTAACCCTCAATAAACGATATTCACTAATTTGAAGATCAGTAGTTCCTTTCCACAGAATTCTCTGAAAGTCTACGTCATGTTCATCGACCTTGATTTGACGATACATTTTAACTATGTCTGCCGATAAACATATCGGATACGTTCTCCATTTCATTAAAATATGTCTTAACGTTGGCTGTAATGTAGGGCCTATCATTAACAAATCATTTAATGAAACACCATTTTCACCTTTACAGGATGCATCGAAAACTATCCTCACTTGGGTGGTATCTTTATCATCCCTAACAACCGCAAAATGAGGCAGGTAAATCGCCTTAGAATTATTTCTTTCTTTTTCAGGAACCTTCTCCATGTGTCCCAGCAGTAAGTATTCTTCCAACACATTTTGATACTTTACTTCCATGTCCGTATTTTTACTTAACTTTGTGACTAATGAAGACAATCTCTTTTCAGCTATCTTTTTGGAACTTCTCAACGTAGGTGTCTCGTCTTGGGTTTTAAATGGTAACCGTACGATGTAACGTCCTTCATTGTCCCTTCGCGTTGTTTCAGCGAAGAAATGTTCGCACAGTTTCTCTTCCTCGGATAATATCATATTATAATCGTTAATGACATTATCCTCAAGTTCCCAGAACCTCTTTATTAGTTCTCTTTCCTCCACATGAGCATGCATGACTAAAACATTGTCATGTGGTTGATATGTCTTCTCCACCACGCCTGACAAAATCCACCCAAATGATGTAGCTTGCGCAACGAGATTACCCTGAGGTCCTTTCCTAACTCCTTCCTGAATCACTTGCCCATAGATTTCAGCCCCCAGCAGCATGTCGATTCTGTTCGGTGTGTGATAATTTGGATCAGCTAATGGGAAATCACATACCCAATCCACCGGTACAACTTGTTTGCCAGGCAGAAAGGTTGTTATACTTTTTAGTACGTAAGCGGCAACTGTAAGCTGAGCGTTAGGGTTGTGTATAGACTTTAAAGTAACTTCCACCATAAATTTTGATACAATTTTATCGCTTCCTTCTAATCCTGAAATGTGTCCCCTTACTGGCGTCTTTTTAAGACCCAAATACTGTGCTGTTGCCTCTGTTACAAATGAGGCTTGAGACCCTTGATCTAGCAACGCCCTTATAGTATGATAACTTCCGTTGTTGGCTGTGGCGTTGACTAAAACCGTTGCCAATAAAACTTGATTTGTCCTACGTATTTGATTAGCCGCGAAGAACGCTGCTACTGTGTCCGAGATAGTCGATCCGGTTGGTTCAACGTTTCGCGTCGCGTCACTCCCATTCTGAGCTACGTTGCTATCGGAACTGTCATCGGCATGACCTTGACCTGTGGGATGAAGCAACGAATGATGTTTGCGTCTGCAAACCCTACATACGGCTGAACTCAGACACTGCTTGGCCGAATGGTTGTTTCCCAAACAGTTAAAGCATAAACCGTTTTGTTGAACAAATTGCCGTTTTTCATTTCCATCAATTTTTATAAAACTCTTACAATGTATAATTTTATGGTTTTCTTTACAAAATTTACATTCTAATGTGGTATCAGACGTTGAATGGAAAGCTTTAGGCGTATCCGTGATTTTACCTCTACCCGCATTAGAGCCCGCGGTCAAAAATTCCAATGCGCGATATCGGCTAGTTAAAAAACTTTTAAATTGCTCGAAAGTTGGAATCTCATCACTGCACGATTTTTCATTTGTCACATTGAGTTCCCATTGTTTTCGAGATTCTAGATCCAACTTCAAAGAAATAATATGAACAACGATAAGGTCCCAATTACGAACATCGATGCCAAGATTCACTAAAGCTTCCAAACAATCGCTAGTATTATCAATCAGTTCCTTCAGACCAACAGCTGATTCATTGTTAAGATTTTTTTTGACTGAGTAACCTTTTCAAGATGAAATGTGATAAGTACCTTTTATTATTGTATCGCGCGTTAAGTTGTTCCCAGCACCGTTCATAATTTGAATCTGATATAGGAATGTGTCTAAGTAATTGTTCCGCTTCCCCAGATAAATACCCTTTTAAATACTGCATGCGCTGAACATTATCTATAGACTTATTGTGATGGATGAGCGATAAAAACAAATCTCTAAAGGTTACCCACTCGGTATATTTCCCAGAAAATGTTGGGATAACAATTTTTGGTAATTTAACCTGGCACTGTTTACCACTACTTGTTACATTTTTAGGATATTCTACATGGCTTTCTTCCTTAACTTCAAATGACTCTAAAATAGTTTCTAACTCTGTTTTATATTGAATGTAAACCTCT
Organism: Lacanobia oleracea; assembly: GCA_950371165.1. Lineage (NCBI taxonomy): Eukaryota > Metazoa > Arthropoda > Insecta > Lepidoptera > Noctuidae > Lacanobia > Lacanobia oleracea. The sequence goes on along the minus strand of OX493411.1, from coordinate 16,930,959 downwards.
TCGGTTTGATCATAACAATCTTGTTTAACGTAAACACATGTTTTTAATTCCTTTGGATCATATTCCTCGTATAATTGACCATGACTGTCTGATAACTGTTTCCATAATACATCTAAATTTTCCAATCTAACTTTAACATATGGACGGGTTATTCGTTCCTTAGGAGATTTTTTAAAGTTATTATATGCTTTGACTATTCTTGAACAATTGTCTTCTAATTTGTTACTTAACGATTCCATAATTTTATTTCGAATTTAACAAGTAACAAATATCTATTAAATAGATAACGGTACACGACTTGACTAAGCTAGTAAGTAACAAAGCTATTTATTCAAACATAAAATATACAAGAATAACACCAAACTATCAATTTGAGATGAACGATTAATTCATAAGATTGCAAGTCTTTTGAACACAATTATTCTAATACTAAATCTAACACATACAATTTTAAAGTTTATACTACGAAATTTAATGTTCCAAAACTCTGAAGAAATAAAGTTGCAAATTCCGAACTAATAAACTTCCACAAATCACAAATGTGCACAAAGTTATTATTGAAAGGTCACTCACGGTTTTAACTTCGTTTGATACCACCTGATGAGTCGCTCACCGATGATAGATTGACGTAAGGTCACGTCACGCACGTCCCACACCTCCTCCAGAACACGAGGTCACCCCTGCTGCTGATTCCTAACGATGTCGTTCACCCGGCACCGTCTGCTCCCAGAGTTGCTGCTTAATGTCACCGCCGCACTGATGCTGCTGCCACTAGCATTGCACTGATGCTATGATCTTGGTCAGCTATCGCAAGCGATCCACTTGCCCGACCAAGGTTGGTACACAAAAAGCTTCACAGTTCAGTTCACCACACCTCCGAATATATCGGATCCGGCTCGAAGGACCATATGAACAACCCGAATACTAGGCGTCACTTTATTTCACAGAAAGAGTTCTGCAGCACACTATACGTCAGCAAGGATGAAGATAAGTTTACAATGAAACGACTTGATTTGAATTTATAACCGTATATTGAGCTCATTTTTGCATGACAAATGTCTCGACCTAGTTAAAGTGCGGAGAATCTTAACATCGCGATTCAGGAATCGCCACTAATCTAACAACGCCATCTATCGGCACGGAGGTTAACAATTAGTGATTAAACAACTTTGATGCGCAAAAGTGTCTGCTATATGGCGCCAGTCATCTATAATAAATTACCGAGGAGTTGGAAAGAATTTTTTTTTTTTTTTTTTTAAACTTCGAAACTTTTTAGTAGCCAAAGTGCATTACAGCGTAGCAGAATTCTTGATGGAGACAGGAATCTCTTGACTACTATTATTTTTGACTAGTAATTAGACAAAGGTGACATTTAACTATTGTAATGAATTTGTAATCGTATATTGACATTGTTATCTTTATTATTATGTACTCGTACTTAGAATCATTCATGTATTTTGTACTTTTGCATGCCTTCTGGTAAAATATGGCTGTTCCTAATTATGTTCTTATATCACCGTGTTTTGTATCCATATTTGCAAAATAAATATCTTATCTTATCTTATCTTATTGATACGAGAGAACTTGCTGAAAGCAGTTTTGTTGTTGAACTATGTTGATTTCTGACAAAACTGTTGGATCAATTTACATGATATTTTAAGATTTAAGTCATAAAAAGACAATTAATGTAGTGATAATGTTCGTTTTACGAGATCTGTAATCGATTTCCGCAATATTCAAGCTCAAACTTCATAGTACGCGGTGACGTCATTTTGATTTACGTAATGCACATTTTTATAAACAATCATCAAGAATATTCCAATAAGAATTGTTTTTAGATTACTAGCCATATTATTCATCAACTCATCAAATATTTGGGTCGAATTGACATTCGTATTTTGTAAAGTTGTCAAGCATATCTTTTTTTTCCAACCGTGTCCACAGATGAAAAATATTATATACCATAGAGTTCAATCATTGAGAAAGGAAAAGAACCGTAAAATTGCTAAAAATAATCGTTTAAATCCGTTGGGTCGGGTGGAGCCAAAAGATTCCACCGGAGTCTCAACGGTATTGGCAATAATTGGAAAACATAGCTTCCATTGGAATCCCAGGAGGATTAGGTTATCATTAACCTCTCGACGCTCACTCAATGTTTACGTCAAACTCCGTTGCGTATCGCGGGCGCCCGCTTATCGCAAGCGTAATATGACCCGCTCACAAAAAACCTTGATATCTCCACTTCTATACCACCTATACACACACTTGAAACGGTTATAGGTTGTTGAATGATGCCGGTATGATATACAATGTAAACAATGTTGAAATAAGAGTTCAATAAATAAATATGCCTATTGAAATAAGAGAACTTGCCAATAGCAGTTATGTTTCTGTATTATGTTGATTTCTAACAAAACTATTGGATATTTTTACAAGAAATTTTGGGAACTAGCTCATAAAAAGACAAGTAATCTAATTACAATGTTTTTTTAGGAGATCTCTAACTGATTTCTGTAATATTCAAACTCAAACATCACAGTGCGCGGTGCCGTTTTCATGAATTTGCATAGTTCAAAGCACTATTTTGAAAACGATCATCAGGGATATTACAATCAGATTCTAATAAAAAATGTTTCTAGAATACTACCTACACATTCATCGACTCGTAATAAGCTATAAATCGTTACAATATGCCACGGTTATTGTAAAATATCAAAATAACCTAGGCAAGAGAACAAATCGGGCAACTTTTTTTGTAGGCCTCGGTCACCCGATAATTTAGGTTTTTGAATTTGAATATTAGTTGAAAATGAATAAGAACAAAGTAATTTATCGATTTCTAAGCATACTTACTATTTCTTTCATAGAAAAAATAAGAAATATCGACTTCTGAAGTGGTCATAAAAATGTATGGGATTCAAACATTACGTAGGGTGGGGAACACACCACTACAATATCGATATGTTTGACTGACTTCAGTAAGGAAAATAAAAAACAGTTCAGATTGACATACATTTTTACTTTTTGTGCATATAAGTAAATAAGGTAACAATAATAATAATGTTTATTTATTTATAAAATACGCGCATCGGCGAGGAACTGCGGAAACTCGCTCGCGTTGGGTATTCCTATTTGTATAATAATTGTATGTCGTGTGTTGTGTGGCGTCTTGTATTGTTGTTGATGTTGTGTGTTGTATTGTATTGTTGTTGTTGTATATTGTATTGTATTACTAAATTTGTATAGGTATGATAGTAAAATTTATAAATACAGCAAAAATAGATGCAATATTTTTATTTCAAATAAACCATGTTCAGGTACTTTTGAGTTGTCAAGGTCAGTCAATCCTAAGGATATGGAATTGTTCGAAAGAGTTACCGCGGCCCGAAGTCAAAGAAAATTTGGAGGAACACGGGCAAAAAAACTCCACGAAAACTCTTTTGCATCCTTTTATGTATTACAAACATCCTGGTTACAGTATCATTGTTACTTTTATATGTAAATACAATGTATTACAAAGGAGGAGAATTCCGTTTATGTATTACAAAAATCCTGGTTACATTATCATTGTTCCTGCTGTATGTAAATACAATGTAAATCAAAGGAGGAGAAACTCCACGGAGACTCGTTTGAATCCGTTTATGTATTACAAAAATCCTAGTTACATGTTTATTGTTGCTTTTATATATAAAAATAATGTACACGAAAAAAAAAAAATACCCGAGCCCCAGTGCACACGCACAAAATCCATACATACTCGGCGTTTAGACAGACAGGATGGTATGACCGAGAAAAGGAGTGTCTCTACAGTTTGTCGGTCTGTCTGTTAGTTAGACTTTGTGGAAATAATAAAAGGTATACTCTTGTGTCAGTCTTGTATGTCAAACCGATAAAAGGTACTTTTGAACGTCAAATTTACAGTTTAAAAATAATAATATAAATAGTGACTCTAGTTGTCCATTCGCAAAGGAGAAGAAAAACGGACAAGGGACAAAAAACTCCGTAGTCTGTCAAGTGAAGTCTGTCAAGCTGGAGATAGAAAATACTCAAAATGGAGAAGAGCTAGAGATTGCTATGGTACAGCGTGAAACAGGGATCTAAACAAAGTGGGACATCACAAACACAGCACACGTACGATGTACGTCGTTGCGCGTTGTTTTGACCAGAGCACTGATAACAACGGCGTCGAACGCGGCGGCCATTATTCATAAAGCCGTCTACCAATTTTGGAATGTGTGTCGGAACATGCGGTTCCGGACGAAGCTCTCCCAAACCACTCGTTCCAGGACGAGGTGGTGGAGGTGGTTGAGGGAGTTTTGGCATGTGTTTGTGATGATGTTGGAGTAGCTGTTCCACTAACTCCAATCGAAAAACTAAATGTTTTTTGCGAGTAGAAGTCGAAGCCTCAAGATGAATACGTGAATTTAAAATTGAGCAATTGAGAAGGCGTTTGAAGACCTTCATAGTCCATTTAGCGCATCTTTTTCTTTCCAGCAGGTATGGTTCCAGCATTTGATCTTTACGATCGACGCCTCCCATACCCTTATTATAGTCCAAAATTACTTGGGGCTTGAACTCGGCCACGCGATATGGTTTCGGCTCCATCCGGCCTTGTTGAATGCCATGGTAGGTAGAGATGGTGCTGATCTTCCGTTTCTTGTCCTGGTATGCCATGACAACAACATCGCCGGAATGACGGCCTACAATCTGGCCATCATCAAGCTTACACAACGATATGAGTGGAGGAGCATTACGGCGGTTGCTGCGCAATGTTCCCACACAATCCGTCTTCCGTGTCTTCAAAAATCTGGCCAGTAGGGGGCTATTAAACCAGTTGTCCATAAAAAGAGTATACCCTTTGTCAAGGAGAGGATGCATGAGCTTAAGGACAGTGGCTGTGCTTTTCAGCAGTGTGGACGGAAACGCGGGATGGTAGGTGGTGTGTTTGCCAAGGTACACAAAGAAAGACCAAAGGTACCCGGTCGAAGACTCGCAGAGTTCAAAGGTTTTCACCCCGAACTTGGCCGCCTTGGTCTTTATGTACTGGCGGAAAGCTAGGTTACCTTTCCACAAAGTCAGGGATTCGTCAATGCAAATGTTTTGGGACGGGACATAGACTTCCTTGAAGCGTGAATTTAAATGGTCTAAAATGGGGCCAAAAGAAAACAAACGGTCAGAATTATCAGTCGGTCTGTCACTGTTGTCACTGAAATGGAGAGCGCGGCAAAGATTGGTGTATCGGTGGCTGGTGAACATTTTCTTAAAAATGTTCGTCTGAAGGAGTGGGTTTGTGGTAAAGCAGGATCTTGTGGAGGGCATCCGGATGATTCCGAGCATCATCCAGAAGGAAAATAGGACCAAAATTTCGTGAATATTCGTATCATACCATTCCCGGCCGAAGCTGGCGGATGATTCAGCAAGGCTCCGGGCATACCGGTTCGACTCCGTCACAATGTGTGACAAGATACCGTCATCCCAGTACTGTCTAAACGCCCCATACGCGCTGTCAGATGCGACAACCGGCCCTACTTGCTGAGGCAGAAATTGTTCACGCTCGCCTGAGTAGTTATCCATAGGTAACCACTCAAAGCGAGGCGAACTTTCTCCCCCAGCAAATAAGGTTTCATCCTCGCCGTCATCTGCATCCACCCATTCCTCCTCATGTGCTTCACGGTTTGCCGCCATTCGCCTCCTTACTCTCGCTTGCGCCCGCTCTCTCGTAGCTTCCCTCGCATTCACCACTCGCATCACCATTGCTCTCAAATCGTCAGGCACGTCATCGTCTTTCAAATAGACCTCTACCAACCTGTCACCTTTCTTCCACTGGGGCTCATCTGCCAGCCGTCCCCTGCTGCCTCCGCGTCCTCCTCGAGCACCTCGTCCTCGGCGTGGGCGCCCCCTTCCTCGCCCACGCGGGCACCCCCTTCCGCGCCCACGTTGCAAGCGCTCTGGTCGCTGGACGTCCGCAAATCCAGCGTGTTCGTCGGCTAGGTGAAATTCTTCGCCCAGAGCATCGTCGTCGTCACCTTGAGTTGGACGAAGGTCGCCCTCCTCCAGGATTACGACGACATGCCTAAGAAAAATAAACAGTAATATCATAAATCTACATTCATCTAAATCACGAACAAAGGTAAAAGTACATAGATGAAAATAGTTTTATTACTCTGGGCGAATTCCGGCGGCAGGCGAAGCCGAGAGCGGAGCGCGAAGGGGGCTTCGCAGGGGGCTTTGCAGGGGGCTTCGCAGGGGGCTTTGCAGGGGGCTTCGCAGAGGGCTTGATCTACCAAATAAAAAGTTTTCGTTATTACAGATATTAGAACTAAAAAATCAATAGTTTTTTCGAAAACATAATTATTTACTTACGGCTGCGTACGCGAGTCCCATATTAAATTTCCCTCTTGGGTGTAGAGCCCGAGGATCGTTGGTGGCGGCCTAAAATCCTGAAAAAAATCAAATAAATAGCATTATGAATACTATTATACCCGACCCCTCACACAAACATAACAACATCAGATTGTTACATGCGATTCCAAACCATCATCCTTCCCAATAGAAAACATGCAGGCAAAAACACTTGCTATACCAACTCCAAATTTAACCACATATAACCAAAAACACAAAAAAAACTTGCAATACCTACACCAAATTGAACCACGTATAAGTATAACTTATCTTTTTCAACGAATGAAATCCATCCATTCAGGTTGCTAGAAGAACACAAAACATAATATATTACAACTGACAAAATATATACTGTTCATCTAGTATGCCAATAGATACTATGTCCTTTTCAAGTTGAGTAATTTTTTTATGAAAGAAAAGGATAAGTATTTACCTCACGATCCGACTCCAAAAATTCTTCATCCAGGTATTCTGGTTCTGGATCGTACAGGTCGGCCGGCTCCTGCTCCTCGGGCTCCTCGTCCATGATCTGACCGAGGTCGAGGTATTCGACCTCGTCCTCTTCGTCCTCCTCTTCTTCTTCAGAGTCTTCCCGGAGGATCTCGGCGAAATCCTCCGGGACGTCCTCCTGTCCAACCAGCCATTGGCGACTCATATTGAAGATCTATCAGAATAGTATTCACAAAATGTACAATAAAAACCAGAACTTATAAAATACGACAAAAAAAAAACTACTAAATTCAACCTACACCACAGAAATAACACTTTATACAATACCAAGAAAAGAAAACTTCATTTTATATATTCGAACAATTTTACAAAAACAATCGATGTTATCGATAACTTTTATCGACATGACCCTCGGCCTAGTCACGCCTAATGTCCATTGTGACGTTTGACAGTTCGAGATTCAAATACGAATTCGTTACCTAAACAATAAAATTTTCTTCATGATTTGAATAACTTATTGAAATATGCTTCGAATGCGTGAAAATATGTATTGTCAATAGATTTTACGTATTTTCGACCATTGCGGAGGTGAAATTCACTCCATAATTGCCAAAAATCATACAATTACAATGGCGACTTTGACGAACTCGGAACTATGAAAATTTTGTTGGCTCAAAAAAACAAGTTTCGTGATATTATTTCATGCAAAAAACTATTTACAGAGTTGTAATAAACACTTATAAATGAATATTCATCCACTTACCGTAGGAATTCCCGTTAAAACTTAAAAAAAAAACACAAAATAGCACACGCGTGACGATCGTTCGTTTGCTGATTTTGACACTAAACTTTTTTAATGTTGCCTCGTTTTTTTTTTTTTTCTGTGTGTGTCTATGGTTGTAAAATATTATAAGTTGTAGAGTTCAACCATTCCGAAACGAAAATAAACCGTAACTTTGAAAAAATTAAAGTTTTAAATCAGTTGGGTCGTTTGGAGCCAATGTGTTCCACTGGCATCTCAACGGTATGAGATAAAATTGGAACAAATAGGTTCCATTGGCATCCCGTCCGGTTAATTAAGTATAAAAAGTTTTAGAATTTCAGCAATAAACTGTTGTGATGTGAGAGACTGATGTCTCATAATTAATTGTCAAACAAAAGTCTTTACTGCGTATTTTAAATTTTGCGAAAATATAAATAAACATACAAACAGTATAAATAGTGGTGTGACAAAGTGCAGTTACCATAATTTACCTGTGATATTATTTTCGACACTTTATGATGAATGCGGAGATATTTAAGACAATGGTCAGTTATAATTTTACATTTCAATGCTAAATGGTATCCTAAACAAACAATCTGTGATCATAACAGCACAGTAACGTTCATCTACAGTACGAAATCAATAAGTTTTAGTGAGTACTACAGTGAAAAACTTTAAAAGTAAAAAAAAAAAACAGTTAAGAAAAATATTTGTCCGGTTTAGTAGTTGACAACCCTCTAGGGTTGATAACTGCGAGTGGCCATCGACAAAAAAAAATAAAAATAAAAAATATTTAAATTTGAACTTTGATCTCTGATATTAGCCAACAACTAGCGCCATAATATCCCCAAGAAGTGAATAGACGAACTAAAAATTAGGACTACTACTGCCATTACAACCACAAGTGGCAAGTAGAAGAACAAAAGTGTTGCTATTTTATTAAAAAAAGTACAACTAGCGCCATTGCAACGTCCAGTGGCAAGTGGAAGAACTAAAAGTGATACCACATAGAAAATATACTTGGATTTGGTAGAAATTTGGTAAAATTGCTGGATTTAAAACTATAATTATTTATAACGAGAAAAAGATTAGAAAATAAACAAGCAATTAAACAGTTGAGAAAAATGGCTTCACCGACCGACAATATCACGTATCGCAAACCATGTAGGTCGAGTTCACTAACTAACTTATATGATGAGCATTCCAGATAGCCTGCATGATAATAGCTTCAATACAGGCGATTTACATGAACAAATAAAAAATCTCAAGACGCAATTAGCGAGCGCACACAATGAAATAGAGAATCTGAAAATTGAAAACTTTCGTTTAAAATCTGACCTACAAAAAATGATAAAAACTTCTAACACATACAAGAAAATATGCTCTTCGCCATGCAGAAAAACCTTGTCACCGGCAGAAAATCATAAAACTCCAATCCAAAATAAAGAACGAAACTGGCGAAATATTAATGAAACGATGATGAGTGACCCGCTAATTAACTGCTCAAGAACTGAGACAAAAATACAAAATAAAGAGACTCAAACTACCTTCACATCGTGCATCAAGCACAACAAAGAGACTCAAACCACTTTCACACCGAGCATCAATGACAATAAAGAGACTCAAACAACTGTCACACCGAGCGAACTGAAGAAAGTCCCCACCACCTCGTCTCTAAATGGAAACATATTAAATTACACTAAGGAGCCGGATAACAAGATAATAAAACCTAAACAAACAAACAAATTGTGTATATTAAACAGCGGAACAAGGGGTCTCTATCTACTATACAGGAGGTTTATTCAAATTACTCTCACTACTGCCGCTACGTCAGGACCAACAGCACTGCAGCTGGCCTTCTCAGCGACATTGAGCTTAAACTAAAATAGTTCACAAAAAACGACTACTGCATACTTTTTATTGGGGAAAATGGTATAAAAGAAGAAAGAGACTACAAAAACATAATAAATGAAATAAGAGAATCCCTGCAAAGAGTAAGCCATACAAATGTAATTTTATGTGCAGCCACCTATGTGGCAGGTGCTCCTATATTATATACTAGCTGTGCCCACGACGTCGTTCGCGTGCGCTTAGGTCGATGCCAGCCTATTATCTTACTACTAATTTTTGTTTACTAACAAATGCGAAAGTTTGGCGGGCTGGATGTTTCTTACTCAATTACGACAATACGGCTGAACGGATCTGGATGAAATTTCGCACAGAGTTAGATTAGTCTGGAATACCACATTAAGCATTCTTATCTCGGGAGTACCTACTTTGGGAAATATTCAAGATTCAAACCATTTACTTACAGGTAGATACTTTTGAATTGTTAAGATCAGTCTGTCAAAAAACATGAAGCTATTTGGGATTTTTTAAACGTAAGTAGATCACTGTGAAAAAGAACGTGCATTAACTCTACGGCCAGTCTTTTATATCATAATAAGTACCTATTATAAAAATACTGGTTTTACGGACAATTTTATTAACGAATCCAATTAAAGACAACACAGAGAACAGCGATTTTAATAATTTGGACACTTACAAAAACTTTCAAGACCTATTAGAGACCGACCCCAAACTCAAACACCTAAACTCTAATCGAAAATCGTGTGAGGGTCGTTCTCCAGCAGAAAATCTTAACACCGCAATTCAGAAAAACGCGTCATCAGTGCAACGCCATCTATCGACCAAGTAAGTAAACTGACAAAAAGTTTAGCATTGGAAGACGTTAAATAAGGAGCCCGTATGACAACATCAAGGTATTAAAATGTTCACTTTTATTTTGCTACGTATAAAAGTTTCACAAATAACTCAACAATGTGTTTAAGGGTAATCATGTTTTCATGCATTTTATTTTTCTCAATAGATGGTGCTTTGCCTAATCACAATACATTAGGAAGTTTCCTTATTTCCTACTAAACTTAAAAATTCAATATATTTTGATTTGTGGATCGGTTGTTATGATAAATATCGGTAAGGTGTAAAAATGTTCAATTTTATTTTGCCACGTAGGTAACTCTACAATTTGTTTTGGTGTTTTATACTTGCGTTCGTGAATTTCATCTTTTTCAATAGATGGCGCTGTGCTCAGAATACATGAGGAACAGAATACATTAGGAAGTTTCTTACTTAACTTAAAAAATCAATATCTTTTGATTTTGTGGGTCGATTTTGATGAAATAAACGCTAAATGTTAATCGGATTATCACTTAATATTTTTAAGTACCTAGATTTGGAACCCAATTTGTGGTTTATGCGTGATGCTCCCTCAAACGCACAGACAAACAGACAAAAATTTAAAAAAAATTCTATGTAATTTTTGTGCAAAAATATTCAATGTACAGACACGGTTGGTTTACGATTTTATTATATGTATAGAATAGAATAGATTTCATACTATTTATTGTGTAGGTATAATCGATTTTTTTTTAAGATATTTAGTAGGAGGAGACTGATTGAATGAGGAGCTCGTAGCTAAGTTATAACAGGCACACGGGTCGATGGACCCGTCATCATCATCTTCCTGCCCTTATCCCATGTTTTTCTTCCATTCTGTCCTATCAGCTATCACGCTATCACTCACTCCCATATTCTCTTTCATATCGAACCTCACACAATCCATCCATCTTTTCTTCGGCCTTCCTCTCCTTCTCCATCCATCCACAGAATTATATTCGAGTATGTGTGTATGTTAAAATGTTCACCCATCCTAAGACCGACCTCGACAAGTGTTGCTTAACCTTGAAGATCGACCTGTGTGACTGGTTCACTGTTATATTCAAGGCAAGGCACGCCTAGAATCTCAGACAGAACGTTTTAATTTAAATGGTAACCCATCCATCAGACCAACCTCGGCAAGCGTAGCTGAACCTTGATTTGATTTTGATCGACCCGTGGAATAACAAATGATCGATCCGTGGAATAACAAATCCGTGGGCTGACGTCATATTCCTAAGGAGAATCTTAACACCGCGATTCAGAAAAACGCGTCATCAGTACATCGCCATCTATCGACAATGTAGTTAAACTGTCAAAAATGAGTTTGAACTTAGGAGCCCACATGTTACGATAAATAATAATACTTTTGCTTGTTACATAATATTAAGAGTTTATCAAATAACTCAACAATATGTTTTGAAGTTCGTTTCACACACTTGTTACTATTATTATTCTCAATAGATGGCATTGCAAGTCTCTGGAGTCTCAATGAAAACTACCTATTTTAGCGCTCGATGAAGTTTCTTCCTAAACTTAAAAATTCAATATCTTTTTATTTTGTGGGTCGATTTTGATGAAATAAACGCTAAATGTTACTCGGGTTATCACTTAATATTTTAAGGTACATAGATTTGTAACCCAATCTGTAGTTTATGCGTGATGCTCCCTCAAACGCACAGACAAACAGACAAAAATTTCAAAAATAGCATATTTGTGTTTTGTATCTTTTTCCTAACTTTTCTATGTAATTTTTGTGCAAAAATATTCAATGTACAGACACGGTTGGTTTACGATTTTATTATACGTAAAATAGATATAGATAATTACAAATTAGACATGTTTAATAATCTCCTGTATTCAGATATACAAAGCAATGAATACGCATATTTCTTTGATGCCAACTATGATCTGTCCCTTGAGATGTTCTCCCACAGAACTGGTAAGATAACTAACTACGGAATGAGACACATGCATGACCGAATTATGAGCAATATACTTGCATCATCTATACGATTTGCATCTATTTGAACAGGCGGACAAAACAACAATAACATCTAAGCATATAGATAAGGGTATTAATAACCAAGACTTTTTTCGTTTATAATCACATATTTATAATGCACCAAAACATAAATGGTCTAATAAATAAATCGGATCTATTAGGCATTCATCTTAGTGAACTCTCAGAGGAGGGTAAGTCAGTTGATATCCTTTGTATAACGGAACACAACATGAAACAGGATGACCATCAACATTTACATATTGCTAATTACTCACTAGCAGCATCCTACACTAGAGATGATAGAAATGGGGGGTCATGCATCCTAATCAAAAACACACATAAATTGGAGGCTATTAATGTAAGGAAGTGGGCCATACCCAATGTTATAGAATGTTGTGCGATTAAGCTTTTATCTCACCCTATCACAATTATTTGTATTTATAGACCACCAAATAATAAAAAAGATAAACTGTCTATGTTTTTTGATCATTTGGATGCGATCTTAAAAGAAATTTGTCTGAAACCAAGCAATAAGGTCATACTATGTGGAGATTTTAAATAGATATTTGCAAGAATAGTAAAACCTCTCTCACTTTTCAAAACATATTACGCGGCCATAATCTAATTTTGGGTACTCGATCACCAACACGTCTATGCAGTGGTACATGCATCGACAACATAATTCATAATACCAGGGGCAGCAGATGTGAGATTGAGGAATTAGCATTATCTGTTCACACGGCACAACTACTAAAATGTCGTGTCAAGAAAACGCGCACGCTATCCTACTGGTTTATTCAGAAACGTGACTATAGCGATGAGAATATCGAAAAGTTTAAAGAATGTCTTCAAAATTTAACTTTTCATGATGTATATACATCATGAAAAGTTAAATTAACTCATTAACTGCAAAATATCACTAAATACGTTTTTATCTATAGTGGACTTCTTTTGACACGTTCTACAAAAGGCAAAAACTCACTAATTTCTATCTAGTCAATTTTAGGCTTTACGGCCTTGCCATTAAATCCATAACTGCAACTTTGGAAATCAGCCATTTTCAAAAAATCACTAAGCTGCAAAAGTTATTTTTATTAAATATAGATAATTATTAAAATATTAACATACACATTATACAAAACTCATTTTTACCATGTAATTAACTTTATCAAAATAAGTGTAGCATAAATAGCTTAGAAATAGGTTTGATAAAGTTCATTATTTGCATTTAATTACTTTCAGTTGTGAATAATTGATCACAAGTGCACAATAAGTAATCTTAATGAATTTTATCGAAATGAATGTTATATAAATCATGACATTTAAGATTTCCCTAAAACCATTTATGGTTTTTGGTTACTTCTTTATTTTTTTGAACCCATAATTTAATTAAATTAACATCGGTTAATAGAATATAGTAACTTCTTGCAAGCTACGTCGATCCTCGATTGTAGTTTGGTGAGTTATTCATGGTTAGGTAAAATACGGCAAAACAGCTTGTCTAAGGAACGCGGGAAAAAGGACGAACGCGGGTGAGGGTGGGTTTGCGCGGGGCGAAAGAGAACTTTGCGTGAGCGCGGCTGACTGGCTCGCTCGCTCAGTTCGAGGCGAGATACGTTGACTACCACGCGTGTTATAAGAAGTTAATGATTTTTGTCAAAATGGAGCGAAATAAATGTTTTAAGCCAGGACGAGGAAGCAAGATGTTGGAGCAATTGAACCATAATAAGGAGAATATTAATATTATTGTAGAGGAAGTTTCTACAGAAAATATAAGTACCATCTTATCTTTCCACTTACTTTGAATTTACCTATGTACCTACCTTTTTTTTTTTTTTAAGGATGGGAAATCATCAAATGACTCCTTCCGCTCTGGGCGGAGCGGAAGGGAGTGTCAGACTCTTACTGACTAAAACCCATCCGTGTTCCTCCTACTGCCCTTTGCGTTCCAGGGTATGGTGTCTCTTTTGAACGGATTCCGCACCCCGGCAGGCACTGGCCCTGGCGGGCCCCGTCTCCCTTGCTGACAGCTCTTTGATGCGCGCGTGGAATACAGCGCGCCGCCGACACGGGTCTAGTTTTGATCGGACGGCGAGCCGCCCAATGCTCGCCGTCCGCAGACCCGCGCCTACGGTGGTCGGAAATCGCCCTGCGACTCCCGACGCCCGGGCCGTCTTCTTCTATTGCGGCGGCCGGGTCGTGAGGCCTCCCTCTCTCTCACACGTTCGGCCTCCTCCTTCGCTAGCATTACTGCTTCGCAGAAAGAGGTGACTGCCTCCCATGCCTCCTCGCTCCGGACCATAGACCGAACCAGGGCCGGTCGCGAGAGGTCGCCGCAGCCGATCGCCTCGACGAGAAATCGGCGGTGCTCCGCCCAAGCAGGGCAGACCTCTACCGTATGCTCCACCGTGTCCTCCGGGCGATCCTCGCAATGTTGACACCCAGGCGTGTCCTCCCGCCGAATCCGAAACAGGTATCTCCCGAAACAACCGTGTCCGGTGAGTACCTGTGTCAGACGGAAGGTGAGGACGCCGTGGCGCCGCTCCAGCCACTCCTCAAAGAGGGGACTAATCGCCTGTATTGTGGCGTGCCCAGCGCTGGGTTGCGACAGTCGCTGTCTCCATACCGCCATGAGATCCTGCCGGAGCTCCATCGCCTATGTACCTACCTACATTTTACGGGATTCTCGTTTTACCGAACTGATTGAAAGTAAAAATGGCAGGTAGGTAGATAATAATTAACCACTATATAGCTAGGACTTATTTTCTTGCGGCCTACTATTTAACTTACCTTCACGCTTGTTCAGCTCCTTATTTAGCAATGATTTCTATCTGCTTATCTACATGCATGTTGGTTTTCCAGTACTTCGACTTTACTTATTACTTAGATTTTAATAAGGCATTTTCAGAAGTAGGAACATCAGGCTCTTTTATAGGTCAGGACAGACGTGGCAAGCATGAACCAGTCAATAAAACAAAATAAATAGATGTAGGATTCGTCAAAGAACACATCGAGGCTTTCCCTAAGATGGAGTCGCATTATTGCAGGAAAACATCTAAAATGTATTTAGATAGCAATCTTTCCATCTTCACCAAGAACTATACCAAGAAAAATGTAAAAATGCATCTAAAACGCCTGTTTCCATCAATGTGTATCGCAACATTTTTTGTTCTCAGTACAATTTAGATTTTCATAAACCCAAGAAGAACCAATGTTTGATGTGCCATAAATATGTCCGAGCCAAAGCTGAAAACGCCTCCGACCTTGCTGTTTTGCAGCAAAAGTATGATGAGCACATGTCTTTAAAAGAGCAAAGTGGAGAAGCTAAAGAGTTGGATAAACTTCGGGCAAATGAAGATAACAGTTTTAACTCTATTACGATCGACTTACAAAAAGTTTAGCACTTGCCGACTAGTAACGTTTCTCTACTTTACTACCTGCGTAAATTAAACGTTTACAATGCTACCATTTATGAAGCCCGTTCTCCAAATGATGGTTTTTGTTACTTATGGTCTGAAGTAGATGGAAAAAAAGGAAGTGATGAAGTCGGAACCGCACTTTATCTTTGGATCCAACATCTACCTCCAACAGTTACCGAAATATAATATCTATATTTTCTGATACTTGCGGAGGTCAAAATCGAAACCAGTTTCTGTTATGCTTAATGTTATACATAGTTCAAGTTACCAATCTCGAGGTGATTGATCATAAGTATTTAGAATCGGGTCACACGCATATGGAGGTCGATAGTATGCATAGCGCTATCGAAAATCAGATGCGTCTTATGCCAATTTTTTCTATGATAGACCTCTGTAATGTTATAAGATTAGCTAGATCGAACAGAAAACTAAACAAGAAAAAATAGCAAAGAAGCCCTATGAACCTATTGTAATGAGCAACTCTGATATCTTGGACCTAAAAGAGCTAAGAAACAACTTAATGGTTAATAGGTCAATTGACTCTGAAGGATAAAAGGTACAGTGGCTGAAGGTTAAATGCTTCAAGTTTGAAAAAAAGCGGCCTAACATTGTCCAATATAGGTATGATTACCTTTCCGATTATAAAGAAATGGACATATCGAAAAAGGAAACATCTACTGTGTCTAATACTAAAAACCTGCGAAAGCGCAAGCACAACGATGCTGAAAGTGTTTTTGACTACAATAGCTATTCCCTTAAAAAAGCATATACCAGGAAACTTCCAATTCGAATTACAAAATCAAAGAAAAAAGATTTAATAAAAATGTGCAACGAAAGAATTATACCTGCAGAACTACACCATTGGTATAATAATTTACCTGACAAAGAAGGTCCAGATTATATTCCTGAAGAAGAATTCTCTGATACAGAAAATGATGTTTAGTCTAAAGGTATCTAACGTTTTTATGTTTTTGTACGGTTTTTACCCCAGTTCCTACTTTTTATTAAAAAATAAGATGACTGATAGCAATACGGAGAAGAAAAATATTTTAATTTTAATACCTATTATTTTATATAACTTTTGAGACTATGTAAGTTGTCGCTAGTATTTACAATATTTATATTTGCTATTGAATGAGTAATTGCTTATAACAACTTTTAAGAGAGAATTGTTTTTGTTTATTTTTCACAATTTATTTCGTTTTGATTATTAAACTTCCAATTGCTTATTCATTTGAATTAGCTCTGTTAATTACCTGTTTCTTCAAAGACTGACTTACATGGGAAGTTTTTGTGATAAAAAATTGTTATTTTGTTTTTTTGGAAGAATTTTATTTGTTTTTCATATGGCTAGCATTGTTTTGTTTAATATAATACTGGTTACCCCTTTTATAAAATAAACATTTGATTATATTTTCGTTGTTTTATTACAATTTAAGAAATAATTAATTCACATACCGAACAGACCTACAGTAGCCAGAAGTCATTAACTTTTATTTTGTGTTTTAAAAAAATAAATAACTTTGTAGGGTTAGCGACCCTCACTTGTTTTTATTAAAATACATATTAGGCTAATCGGAAACATTAAATTTTTCGTCACCGTAATTATATTTAGGATGATATGGGCAAATCAACATAACCACTAACTAAATCGAACTAAAATACCGTTTATCTCAGAATAGTGAATATGTCACATAATGACTTCTTGCAATAAGCCGACGATATTATAATTATCTGCTCCGATCCCAATGACGCATTTAATGAGTTCTATGACATATATAAACTATTTTATGACTTATGTTTTCCAATTAATAAAATTAAAGTTTCGGTAATTAAAAAACCTAAATGGATATCAAAGGGACAAAAAAAATGTTCCAAACGGAAAAGGGACATGCTATGGGAATATAGAAAGTCACCTAACCCAGAAAACAAAAACAAACTTAAAACCTACACAAATCGATTGAAGCACATAATTAAACAAACACAAAAAGCTCAAAACTTAGCCAGTGTTCATATGCCCTTTATAACCTAAGGAAAATTGCAAATCAGTCAACATCATTAATGGCGTACCACGGATATGTATCATCTACATTGCGTTACGGACTGATATTCTGGGGGAACTCGCCCGATAGAGAAATAGTGTTGTAAAGCACAGAAGAAATGCATAAAGGCAATATGTGGCATTCAAAGCACAGACAGTTGTAAAGCAACATTTCCAACAGCTTAAGCTACTTACACTTCCCTGTCTTTACATAAACGAAGTAGCAAGCTAATACATCTATACAAAGAGTTTACGCCACAAAAATAAAATAAGCACAATCCCACATAGAAAAGCTATTTTTAATTAAAATTTTCTTGGTATGGCACCTAAAATCTATAATAAGCTACCTGAACACTACTTGAAATTAAAAATGTGGATCAATTTAAAAAAAACCTACACGAGTTTTTAGTTGCGAAATGCTACTATCATATTAATGATTATTTAAATGAAAGATGCTAAAAGCCTACTACATCCGATTTATTGTATTGTTATACAGTGCTAGTTTTATGAATGATTTTGAATTAATGTTATTGGGTTTGAATTTGACTATAATGTATTATTTTATAATTAATTTATATTTGTTAGTAATTTAATTTATTTGTTTGTTATTAAATTTTTAATTTAATTTATTTGTTTGTTATTTAATTTTTATTAATTTGTAATTTAATTTGTTAGTGACTTTATTTTGACGTGACAACGTCTTATAAATTGGTTTGCCGGGTGACACTTCAAGAAACTGCGTTACGCTCCGCTCACGTTATGCGCTCACAATGAGAGCGAGTGAGAGGCACGCGTCCCTTCCACTCGGGCATGGTTAGCCCGCCTAAGAGCGAGAGAGACAGACATAAAAAGTCGTTGTCACGTAAAACTTTCGCCCGTATACCGACTTTACAGGCAACCAATTTTTTTTAATTTAGTTTGACATATTAATATTATTATAATTTTATTATTTCATTACATACTGTGACTGACATATTTTATTTTGTGTTTAGTAATTATAATAATAATGTATTTTTGAATGATAAAATTGATTTGAATTATATTAATTAATTTAAAAAAAATATATAGATTATTGATATTGTACGCCCTATGGGTATGTTACAGCGGTCTACATAATATGATTTGGATAAGAACTACTTTTAAACCTGTGACAAACAATAAATTATTTTGATTTTGATTTGATTTTTAATTTTGAACAAGTAATAGTTTCAACAATTTGAACCTCTCATCAAGCAATTATACACTCATCATTAGTTCCATTACGTTATTAGATTTTATGCTTTTCAGCCAGGATTCTTTAAATAACATGCTCAATTGTCGCGCGGATGAACTCGCCCGAAGGGGGTCGAGTTTGTCAGCAATGGGACCTGAGCCCATCGTGCCGCTGCCTTTCGGGTACTTACGCAATCTGGTAAGGAAACGCACCGGAGATAAACATCACAAGCTATGGGCTGACCATAGTGAGTGTAGGCAGGCCAAAGAGGCACTTCCCTCTATAAATGGCCGTTTCACAAAACAAGCCCTAAGACTGACTAAACAACAGTTGCGTTCAGTCACAGCCGTAACAACTGGCCATGGGTCTTTTAATAAACACCTCTATGCTATAGGAGTCACTGACAGCCCGCTATGCAGAGCCTGCATGGAGGAGAATGAGACAGCAGCACACCTGCTTCTAAGCTGCCCGGTGGTTGCGGATTACAGGGCAAAGTACTTCGGAAACCCAGGTACCCTCTGCGAGATAGTTAGTAACACCAAGGCGTTGCTGGCCTTCCTTGGGGAGCTGGGGTGGATCGAATGACGCATTTGTCCCACCTACACGCAAAATACGCGCTTAGTCGTGTAGTTGCGGAAACCAGCCCGATTTACATACATACATGCTCAATTGTCCTTGGTGGAAGCACCAGGGTAGCCCGCAAAATTCAAATATTTTTATGCTTTATGCATTTTGCCGGTCAGTGTGAAGCTGTATGTTGAACGAAATACGATTTGCGGCCGTAACAAGTATTTATCTAAAGAATTATGGGTGGTTTCCGCAACTCCACGACTAAGCGCGTATTTTGCGTGCAGGTGGGACAAATGAACTTAGAGGATGGCTATTCTGCCATAGTAAAAAAATATCTATCCATAAGTATTTGCGAATTTTTAATACCTTGAATAGCTTTGGAAATTTGCAAACACTGAACAACAGATATTTTTTCTCATCAACATTTCATCAAAAACTCCAAATCAACCAGATGTTGGTTAAGGGCATATACCACGGCAGTATTGTCTTTAAATGTTGCAAGGCCTGTCAGGTTAAATTATATACATCTTTCTAGTTATTTACACTTATTAGAGAACATAATAAACATCAAACACACAACAGAACATAAATAAATTGACTTTAGTGCCTGATTTTAACAAAAAGGTTATCAGTTTAAGCCAAGCTCACCTCGTAATCCTCATTCATCATCTGAGCGAACAGCTCTTCAGCTTCCAGACATTTTCTCTGGAACTGGTAGCATTGCTTTAGTTTAGTGCAGCAGACGAAACAAGCGAGCATCGGTCTACTATCCTCAGTGACAAACTGCAACAAAACTTGTCTTACACTATTTTGAATTTATTAATGAATTATATTCAAATATACTATTGTAATACTGAGGAGCTAGTGGCTAAATAATAACTGCTGCACAGGTTAATCCTCAAGGTTAAGCAATGCTTGCAATGATTGCTCTGTGGATGGGTGACTATCTTAACATACCAAGTTTCATCCATGCCTCAGAAAGCACTTTAAGCCATAGGTCCCAAGTCCAAAAGTCAGAAAATGTCAAAAACCAGTAAATCTGACTCCAGTCCTGCCAAGAAGTATCGTGTTACCCAATAAATGGGATTTTGGAGATCTGGTAGGCAACTGCTCTATGTAAAATACTGGTATTCCACTGAATCCTGTTTGACTGGAAGCCAACCCAATATAGTTGGGAAAAGGCTAGGCAGATGATGACGACTATTGTAATACTGTCCAAGAGGAAGTCTGAAAGTGGCACTGGAAACTGATAAATGTGTGAAAATCTGAGAATATATGGTCAGAGGAATGAAGAACACATACAGGAGAGAGTTTGTAGTGTGGGGTTGGGCGTATGCGAGAGGAATTATACCAATTCTCTAAGACGACATTTCTCACCAAAACATTTCATAATACTTTTGGAATAGTAGGTTGGTTTGGAATAGTAGATTGGTTTCAATTGTCCTTTGTAGTTCCTGCACACTTCTAAAGCACAAATCGAGAAAGTAAGTATCAACTTACCGGATTGTCAGTCAACTGCTCATATAGTTCACACAAGTTCTTATTGACAAGTAAATACATGCGAACATTCCCTGCTAAACATATCCTACACATTGGCAGCTTTTTCATTTTTCTCTAAATATGTCAAATAAACAAACAATTATCAATCAATCAAACAACAACACAATAAACTGTTATCAATAAAGCCCGCCCCACATTCACGCAAGAACGCGAGAAAATCACCGGAGAAATGCCAAATGTCACTATTGTCATTCTATTGTTGAATTAAAATATTGCCAGTGTTGCCAATACCAAAGTATCATAAGTATCCTCGAAAATCCCAGTGGACCAAACATTTTTAAAGAATCCTAAAGGATCGACGGGCAAGCAGTACGAACACTTGTGGCTCGACGACCTTTTTCTCTCGTGTGCACCGTAAGTACGCGTACATAAAAACCGCCGAGTTAGTTTGTCGGCGATTCAACAAATATGAAATTTTGCTCGTAGCTCGCCTAGGTTCGCACACCTGTCAACGCCCGAGCTGCAAGCTGCGAGCCATTACTTTGTTTCGTGACACTGACACGTCGAGTGTTATTGTGTTGCAAAAATTAGTGATTTTC
The DNA here is from genome assembly GCA_950371165.1 of Lacanobia oleracea. Taxonomy (NCBI): domain Eukaryota; kingdom Metazoa; phylum Arthropoda; class Insecta; order Lepidoptera; family Noctuidae; genus Lacanobia; species Lacanobia oleracea. Next base: position 16,909,279 of record OX493411.1, on the reverse strand, counting down.
GAAGCTATTCACACAAATTATTACCAGAATTATTTTCTTTGCTTCTTTCATACAAGTATCCTGTCTGGCTATTATAAAATATTATTCCTGAATAAGAAAAAAAAACCCTCCATTGACGACATCGGTACCAGAGTAATGTGCAAGCTTTCACGTGTGTCACCGACGTCAAGCCGAGTAAGCTCGCAATCTTAAAAACCGCGTACTATAAGTTCGTACGTCTATCACCCACATGTTGCGGTTTACGGTAACGAACTGCAAGTTTTTTTATTATCAGGCAGACAGTTACTTTCACTAAGTAAGGATTAGTTCGAACTTCATCTCCCTTACTTATTTATGATCTTTCATATCGTCGTCTTAGAATGAAAACCTCGAGAATGCATTTTTGCTCAAATTTATTTTATTGCGTTTCTAGAAAGAAAACCTTGCAACGCACATCTGATCAGACTAATTTGTTCATTCGATACTCGTAGCGCCATCTATGACAGTAAATAAGAACCTCTTAAATACGTGCATCTGTCAGTTTGGCTTGAAACGAACGTGTTTCGAGTCTATTCTGCTGTAACTGTATAATTTAGTGTTAAATTTGCGGATTAAACCATATTAATTAATAAAAATCATAAAAGTCGACGTACAAAAGTATTACAGCACACAGTGTTTTCTTCCTCCTGCAAAGTAACTTCTTTTACACTTACGAGGTTTTCACTCTAAGACGTCGATATGTACCTACAGGGCGTCCCACGGCTATGCCACATGGAGTGAAAGTACCTTGAATATTGTAGGTGGAACATTTTATTGAAAGAAGACATTATTTTAATTTAAAATACAATTTAAACTGCATTGATGACGTTCAAAAGTGCCGTTTAATGGCTTAATTGAAATAAACGTTTTTGAGTTTTGACTTTGACATAGGTTTTTAAATAATTACATGGTTGAACCGGGAATCGAACCCGCTACACCTGAAAAAAGAATACCCTGAAGCGTTATCATACCGGCTTCATCATAAGGATGATTTTTTGTTTAAATAACATATTACAGTGTAAAGTTTTTATTAAAGTTTATTTATTTTTTAACACATAAAATTTAACAAATTTCTCTTAATCTATCTCAGTTAGATAATGGCCATTTCTTATAACTAATGCTTAAGAGATTACGTTGACGACTGTACTAGTATAAACTGTGTCACAGTCGACAGCGTCTTCCTCCCTGTGTAGGTATATTAATAGCATGCCTCAGCCCTCATTGTTTCAATACAAAAAATAAAAGTATAACTATTAAGTAAGTGTGACTATTTTTTGGTTTCCAAAATTGTGAAAATAAACAAACAAATAAATAAACTGTAGCCTCGAAAAAAAACCATGAAAAGTACGTCAATACAAGTACTGTGTGTAGTGTGGTGTGTATAGTGCGATGTGATGAGTTGGTGCATTTGTGAATAATTGTAATGAATCATCCGTTTACAATTTTCTTTGCTTCGGAATAGTCCAATCGTTGAAGCCAGCCACGTATTAAGTCCTTGCACTTGTTGATGGGTAGAGGAAAGATGTTGTTAGCTCGATTCGCTATGTTATAAATGTGTTTACTTATAACATAAAACTAACGTCCAGCAAGCGCTGTTCTATGAGGCGTTGATGAACAAACTCTATACTTATCACGCTTTAGGATCGGCTTATATGCAATAGTTTTGTGCTTACGGAGTATGGTAGACAATATAAAAAGCTGTTTGACAGTAAGCACACCACATCATCTATATTAAAGATTAGTGCTATACCTTCGCGGTAAACCAAGCATGACCTTCAAAACTGCCCTTTGTGCTCGCTCTAGGGGAAGTAAGATGGACTTGCCGATCCCGCCCCAAACAAGAACACAGTACTGCAGTAAGCTCTGAGAAAGAGCGAATAAACACACAGCAAAGTTTCCCTATCAGTAGAATTCCTGAGTTTTCTGAACGTTGGTATTAATTTTCTAGTGCGTGCCGTTAACTGATTAATATGTGCTGACCATTTAAATGTGTTGTCTATAATGAGACCCAGATATTTTATATTAGTAGTGCGAGTTAATTTAGGGCAACTACAAATTTCTGGAAGGTCACAAGTATGTACAATAACTGAAAAATCTGGTGGGGGCTGTGTGTCAGTGCGGTGAGAGAAGGTCATATACTTGGTCTTATCGACATTCAGCGTTAGTAGATTGTCATCAAGCCAAGTCATTAAATCTCTCAGCGCTCCTCTGCGTAGCACTGAGCCTCTTTCCAGTCCCTTCTATGCACTATCAACGCAGTGTCATCAGCGTACGTAATTATATTATAATAAGTAGTAGTATAGTAAGTAAGTAGTAAGTGTTGATGTACAAAAAAAGGAAGAGCGTAGGTCCAAGAACGCTGCCTTGCGGTACACCGAAAAAGAGAGTCGCTGGTGAACTTGTATATTTACCTATTCTAGAACACTGGGTTCTGTTAGAGAGATAGGAGCGAAAAATTTCCAATGCAATCCCACGAACGAGAGTAATATTGGAACAGAAACAGTGGAAATTGGAAGAGAAAGCCTTAGACACATCGAGAAACACACCTATCACTTTCTTTTTAGGATCAAGATTACGGGTTATAATTTCAGTTAGTAATAAAGTTGCATCTTCCGTTGAATTTTTAACCGACTTCTTTAAAATGGATTTTAAAACGTATTTTTGTTTAATGTATGTTCACCGATTTCTCCGACAATTCTGGACCGATTTTAAAAATTATTTCTATATTCGAAAGCCTATACTCCTGACTGAGGTAGACCCATTGTCACCAAGTTGGAATCTGATAATGGGATCCCATGAAAATCGAGGGAAACCCTCAAATTTTATAAGCACTTACAATGTTTTTTATAAACTTTCTAACGCAATTCAGATATTTGTGCCTGGTAATCACTATTTCCTTTAGATTCTTACGTAATACCTAAATATTAAACGGAAGCGATTGGGTCGGCCCATTCTTATTTTACTCAGGGAGAGAGGGAATCGAAAAATTGCAAGAATAGTCTTCCAAACTACATAACTATCCGCTCCTAAATAAATCCTGCTACCTACTATTTCTCTGTCTATGCAGGTAGATTGTGGAACTCACTTTTGCTTAGCATTCGAGACTTAAAATCAATTTATATTTTTAACAATTGACTTGAAGAGCACTACCTTTCCTCTCTAATGTGATAGTTTATGTTTATTGATAATATCATTATAATTATAGTATTCAGTATATAGTTATATTGTATATGTATATTTTAGTACTTTTTATTTGTAGGTACTTTAGTTTTAAGGTTTTATATACTCTTCTTCTCTTGTAATTGTCGTATATGTGGGTAATTAAAAGTTAGAGCGCACTCGTAATTGTATCTGTGTCAGTTCAATATATGAATTACTTAGCAGTGGCGACGATAATAAAAAAAACCAACTATGTTCGGTGCAGAACACTCCAAGTAACTGTGTCGTATAATCGTGGACAATCGATACAATATCTGTGGGCAAAATCAAAGACTTCGTGAAAACCGGTAAAAGATCAAAATGACAGTCAAGATTTGCGTGATCGGCTTGCTGCGCGTTGGGGTGCCCTGGCGCCGTGGTGGAGCCAAAAGGCATCCACCACGTTTCCTCTGGAGGCGTCATGCCCCTCGTATTCTGGGGGGACAACCCCTCTATTCCGCTTGCCAGTGGCAACAAGAGCCGAGGAGGCTCCCGATCAGAAGCGTCCTTTGAGGCCTTGATCAATTTTAATTTAAATACGCCCCACAAGATGTTGGGAACGAGTAGCGCGAAGGTTTGAGCGTCAGGGAGATGCGGGGTCAGACTCTGACTCTGCGTCTGGTGTCAGCTCGGCGAGCTTTGGACACGAGAGTGGGGGCTACAGCGGAGAACACAAAATTCTTCTGCAAGCGGCACAGACCAAAAGACGACGGAGGTCGTCTTCAAACGGAGATATGGCCTCGGCCTGAAAAATCCCAACCAGTATGCGAGGTAAGGGCCGAGAAGAAGGCAGGGGGAGAGGGCTCGCCTCCCAGGAGGTTATCCAGAGAGTACAAAACTCGCCGAAGAGGTGCGCAACCCTGGAGCGACCGGTTGGAGGACTCTCCCCTCGGCGTCTTCCGGTGGTGAGCCGGACACCGGCAGCGGCTCCGTTCTGGAGCTTAAGGCCAGGTTTGCGGAGGTCGTGAAGGCTGCGATTCGCAATGTGGCCTTGAAAAGGTCGCAATCGTCCAAAAACAAGGCCATAAGTGCGGCCTCGGCCTCCATTTCGGCGGTAGCGGAAGCCAACGGTTGCGGGCCTCCGTCGGACGAAATGTCTAAGCTGCGGGCGGAGGTCACTCGCTTGGCGGCTGCCACGACCCGACCGGTCCGGGCTCCCAGGAGCCAGCTTAATGGAGGCGCCTCAAGGGGGGCGCAAGCACGGGCAGCCCGTGCCGGCAGAGAAGCAGGTCCTGAACCTGGTACGGCAGGAGATGACTGCATTTGCGCACAGGTTCTCGGTCCTGGAGGGTATCGTCCTGCGCTCCCCGCTAGCGGCGAGCCAAAAGGCAACCGTCCCGCCGAAAGCGGCATCACACGCGGCCGCCGTTACTGCCAAACCGGGGCCGTCCGGTCAGGCCAACCGAGGAGCCGGGGTGGCACCAGCGAAGCATGCCAAGCTAAAGAAGAAAGGTGGGGCGGCTGCACAGGCGGCAAGGGCTCAAACACCGTCGATACAACCCTCACCTAACTCTCCTGCGGCTAAACCGGATGGCAGGTGGCCGGGGAGAAAAAGGAGGTGAGCAAGGCAGCCAGGGCGGCCAAAAAAAGGTGGAGGAGGCGGCAGCGTAAAGCGCGAGGCGTCGCGGATATGCTACGTGCCCCGAAGACCGCAGCTGTAGTGGTCACGCTACAGCCGGACGCGGAATAAAGGGGCGTGACTTACCGCGATGTCATCACTAAACTGCTGGAACCCAGACCTCTAGACACTCTAGAGGTGCTTTCACTGCCAAGTGGGCAACCACGTGGGAGTTCAGTGCACCTCAGAGGTGGACCGCAGTGGTCTTTGTTTCCGCTGTGGTCAGCCCGGTCACAAGGCCGGCTCGTGTAACGCCGCTACGCCGCACTGCATTGTATGTGCGGCAGCTAGCAAGCCGGCCGATCACTGGACTGGAGGCAAAGCCTGTGCTCCACCCACCAAAGCCGGAGGCAAAAAGAAGGCCTCCAACACCGCCATCCTTGCTGCCGCCACCGCTAATGTTGCCGCCGCTGTTGTCATCACCACCGCCGTCACCGCCACCGCCGCCACTGCGGTTGCCGTAAGTGATTCCTCACAGGGGACTCAGGAGGAGGCTGAAATGGAGTAGCAATAATGTCTCCATTACACTTCCTCCAGGCGAACATCAACCTTTGCGCCGCTGCTCGGAACCTGTTGGTCCAAACCATGGCACAGTGGTTTATTAACATCGCCGCGGTCGCTGAGCCGTTCTTTGTCCCGCCCCTGAACGGCTCAGTGGCCCTGGTTTCGTCGGCCGCCGCCAGTACCCCGTCCCTCGAGAACGTCAAGCGAGGACAGGGGTGCGTAGCAGCACGGTTCGGGGAGATTGTCGTGGTAGCGGTATACTTCTCCCCGAACCGAACTCTCGCCGAGTTCCAAAACTCCCTGACGGAGATGGGCATCGTCGTCGCCGGGTATCGTTCCTGTCCCGTACTCGTTCTCGGGGACTTCAATGCCAAGCACTTGGCTTGGGGTTTCCGTTATACGGACACGCGGGGTAGGATTGTGGAGGACTGGGCTCTGGAGACAGGTCTGGTCGTCCTTAACCAGGGTTCTGTCCCCACATGTGTGATTTCGTTCGCCAGCCCTGCTCTGTCGCCACGTGTCGTCGACTGGCGCGTCAAAGAGGAGGTGAAATATATTCCGATCACAGGTACATCCGGTTTGACGTCTCCGCCCAGACCTCAACCGCGCTAGTCCGGCAGGCCCCGAGTGGTCCGTGGTGGGCGCTGAAGCAGCTGGACCGGGAGCACCTCCTGGAAGCCTCAATCGTGCAGGCCTGGGTGTCACCACCGGACAGGCCTGCTGACATCAACGACGAGGCGGAGTGGTTCCGGGAGGCCATGTTCGATATTTGTGACGTGGCAATGTCCCGGGTCAAGCCAGGACGCGCCCACCGCGCGTGAGGACGCGCGGGCGCGCGGTGAGCGACTGATGCAGCGGCACATTAAGCTGCGTCACAAATATCGTAGGCAGTGATCTCTCGCCACCGACCGTAGTACGTGCTATGGTCGACGGCGAGGAGTCCTGGGACGCGGTGGTTTCCTTCTGCGAAATAGTCATCGCGCAGAAGGAGGCTGCGGAAAGGGAGAGGGAGATTTCTACCTCTCTCCCGGCCCGCAGCAGGCGCACCGGGCGTCGGAGGAGGGCGCTGCCCTCTTCCGGCCCCCCTAACTGGGTCCAGGGGCGGCGGTCCTGGGGATGGCCGTCGCCCCCCATTCATATAGACCCGAGGTGGCAGCGCGTAGTATTCCCGTGCGCCCCTCTTTGACGTCGCAGGGGGAGTCAAACACCTCATTCCCCCCGCTGACCCGAGGTGGCCCGCAGGGGCGGGCCGGCACCAGTCGGGGATCGCGGAAAGCCAATTAAGTTCTCGCGATCCCCGGCGTTGGTAAGAGATGGAACACCGGGGTGGTTTTAGTCAGTAAGAGTCTGACAGGCCCCTCCGCCCGCCCCAGGGTGGAGGACATCCATGAGGATTGCCCCCCGTTAAAAAAAAAAAAAAGGACGCGCCCACCGCCAGGTGTACTGGTGGTCGCAAGAGCTGTCGACACCGCGTCAGGCATACGTTTCCGCACGGCGCCGGTACACCAGGCACCGCAGACTCCACATCCGCCCTCCGGATGCGCAGGTCAGAGAGGCAGGGCTGTACGAGGAGTACAGAGTTGTGAAGGGCGCCCTCCGAGTGGAGATCCTGCAGTCCAAGGATCTGGCTCGCAAGGAGACAAAGGAGTCTCTGAACGGGGACCCGTGGGGAAGACCCTACAAAATGGTGCGGAATAAGCTCTGCACCTGGGCCCCGATGCCCGATGCGGACTACACCGATTACGACGATGACGATGCCTCTACCCGACGGCTTACCTGTAAAAGCCTGGGTCCTGGCTTTGGAGGCTCTTGGGCCTCGACTTAGACGGTTCCTAAGCGCATGCTTGGAGAGGGGCCAGTTAATTGGAAGACGGGGAATTTTCATTAAGGCCGGGGCGCCCTGCGGACTCTCCGTCCACATACCGGCCCATCGTGCTGCTCGATGAGGTGGGCAAGTTCTTTGAAAGAGTAATTGCAAACCGCCTCGTCGAGCACCTGGTGAGGTTAGGACCGGATCTGTCGGAGAACCAGTTCAGTTTCCGCACGGGCCGCTCGACGGTGGACGCAATCATGCGTGTGAGAGCCCTCTCGACGGGGGACGCAATCATGCGTGTGAGAGCCCTCTCGACGGGGGACGCAGTTTCCCGGGGCGGGGTCGTCTTGGCGGTGTCTCTAGACAACGCCAATGTCTTCAACACCATGCCCTGGAGTTGCATTAGGGAGGCACTTCGGTATCACCGGGTGCCGTCCTACCTCCGTCGCGTAATCGAGGCTTACTTGACGTACAGAGTCGTCATCTACCCCGGTCACCTGGGAGAGTGGAATGGTCGTACCAGGCAGCGGCCGACGCTATGACACGCGGGGTTGCGATAGTCGTTGAGAGGATCTGGCAGTTAGGTCTCGAGGTGGCTCTACACAAGTCCGAAGTCCACGGGGTCTCTGGCGAGGTGACGAGCCTCCTTGCCGGACTGCCGCTATGAGATCTGGAGGCGAGAGCCCTCGCGCTCATTTACGAGTGGTGCGTGGAGGTGCAACGCCGGGGCGAGACCTCTCTGCCGCGGCAAATCGCAGCAAGACGGAAGGAGCTCCGGCAGGATGTCATGGCGGTATGGAGACAGCGACTGTCGCAACCCAGCGCTGGGCACGCCACAATCCAGGCGATTAGTCCCCTCTTTGAGGAGTGGCTGGAGCGGTGCCACGGCTTCCTCACCTTCCGCCAGACGCAGGTACTCACCGGACACGGTTGTTTCGGGAGATACCTGTTTCGGATTCAGCGGGAGCACACGCCCGGGTGAAAACACTGCGAAGATCGCCCGGAGGACACGTTGGAGCATACGGTAGAGGTCTGCCCTCCTTAGGCGAAGCACCACGGAGTCCTCGTCGAGGCATTCGGCGGCGGCGACCTCTCGCGACCGGGCCTGGTTCATTCTATGGTTTGGAGCGAGGAGGCATGAGAAGCGGTCACCTCCTCCTGCGAAGCAGTAATGCTAGCGAAGGAGGAGGCCGAACGTGTGAGAGAGACGGAAACCTTACGACCCAGCCGCCGCAACGCTTCGGGCATCGGGAGTCGCAGGGCGATTTCCGGCCACCGTAGGCGCAGGCCTGCGGACGGCGAGCATTGGGCGGCTCGCCGTCCGATTAGAACCAGGCCCGTGTCGACGGCGCGCTGTGTTCCACGCGCGCCTCAAAGAGCTGTCAGCATGGGAGACGGGACCAGCCAGGGCCAGTGCCTGCCAGGGTGTGCAATCCGTTCGAAAGAGGCACCATACCCTGGAACGCAAAGGGCAGTAGGAGGAACACCGATGGGGTTTAGTCAGTCAGAGTCGACATTTTCAAAGTCCCGGGACAGCAGACAACTCAAACTCAAAGTGTTGGGAACTCGCGGGACTACTGAGAGTCAGAATACATTTGGATTATTAAAATGAAATCGTATATTCAATAACAAATATCTACTTAGGTACCTGAATTATTTTGATGTGAGCCATTATCACAGTCCATTGCAATCAAGTGTTTTATTACTTCCGTATGAGGTACTGTTTGAAAACACTTTACTTGTGAACGATTCATTAAAATGAACTTTGTCTCCGTCATCTCTGACATAGATTTGAGACAAGAGCAAACCCATTCCAAATAAAAAAAAAAAAAACAAAGTGTTATTTACGAAGCCGGAAGTATACAAGGGTCACTAATATATCTCTTTTGGACTGAGATCCCAGAGGTGCCAGACCTTTACATATAAAACTAACAACTTTATTAAAAGGCCTCAGTAGCCAGGTCATTAAATGATTAAAAACATTTGAAATGTCCAAAACAGTGTTGCCAACTGGTGGAGAATTCTCCAAGCTGCGGGATAACTCAAGTTGATGGATTTTGAATATCAATAGTTAGAGTTACAATACGACTTTAGGAAACCTAAATAATTATTTTACATATTTAGTAGGTTATTTATGGATATGTTCCGAACATCCGTAAAAACGAAACCCTCATAAGATAACTCGGTTGTCTGTCTGTCTGTATGTCCGTCTGTCACAGCCAGTTTTCTCCGGATCTACTGGACCCACACAAACGTGTTACTGTTACGTAAATAAATAAATTTTTAGTATGGGGTTCACTTTTGGGGTCAAACTAGAAAAACAAAAGTTTTTCAACCGTATCGTGTGACATATCAAATGAAAGGGCTTACTGCAAGAGTTTTAATTATATATTTTAGTGCGTAACGTGTGTGTAAATAGTCTGTATATAGTATAAAATAGTTTATATGTTGTATATAGTGTTGTATTTAGGTTGTAAATAGGATTATCTGTTTTACTAACCCATGTGTTCGTCCTATCAGCTACTAATACCTTTCATGAAGTACCAGGTTCGACGGCCTGCCTTTCAGTGCTGCCGACACGACGTGACACTGGCAGAATAGTCGGAACCGGCTCAGTTGCCAAAAACGGAAAGAAAATTATATAGATTTTTTTTAATAATTTTAAAATAAACAGTTATGAAGTTATTCAAGTAATAAGACCAAAAATGACCATTCCCTCCCTCTTATCTCCGAAATTAAAACGGTTTTAACGCGAAAGTGTGAAAAATTGTGAGGAATCAGTAGATTTATAGAGGAATGTTTTACCATTGTTTTACATTGACCACAGACAAAAGAGTACCGTATAAACCTAAATCTACGGAAAAAAGGCGGGAAAAAGTTAGGCTCGAAACGGCGCGTTTTTTAATTAGATATATTTTATTTGTATAATTTGCACAATATCTTTGTCAATTTTTATATAAATACTTAGTTTAAAGTCTTATTGTATAATTAATTAGCATCTCAGTGTCTCATAATGGTAAAAAAAAAACAACTGTAGGTACTGACACTACATATTGAAGTTATTTTTGGATGTGCATACAACCAAAAAATTGGTTGCCAGTAAAGTATACGGGCGAAAGTTTTACGTGACAACGACTTTGAGTGGTAAAATAATTTTAATGTGAATATTCATTCGTATAGTAGGAAGAAGTCTGTCTCTCTCGCTCTTAGGCGGGCTAACCATGCCCGAGTGGAAGGGACGCGTTCCTCTCACTCGCTCTCATTGTGAGCGCATAACGTGAGCGGAGCGTAACGCAGTTTCTTGAAGTGTCACCCGGCAAACCAATTTATAAGACGTTGTCACGTCAAAAGAGAAAACGGAAGGAGGGAGAACCACCTCTGGATTCCCATTCTCAGCAGGACATTTTCATCAACATTGCATTTGTAGGCATTGGAATCTCAGGAGGTTAATGCAATGTTGTCAGAGTGGTCAGATCTTAAATTTGTATATAGTGATGGTTGCAAAAATGATAAAGCAGTGTCTTTTGCTATTTACGAGTCAACCTCAAATATATATAGAAAAATTGATAAAAATGCCAGTATTTTTACAGCTGAAGCTGTTGCTATTTTGAGTGCTTTGAAATATATAAAGAATTTTAATTCAGGTCACAGCAAATGGGTTGTGGTAAGTGATAGCATGAGTGTTCTGATAAATCTGGCTAATAATAAATTACATGCTAACACTAACTACATAATCTATTTAATAAAACAGCTATGGATCGAATTGTCTCATTCTAATATTGAAGTCAGTTTTGTATAAGTGCCTTCACACATTGGTGTCTCAAGAAATGAAAAGGCAGATTATCTGGCCAAAAAAATTGTTGATCTAGATGAATTGATTCCAAATTATGATGCTGATATGAGTGTTTCCATACCACATACTGATGCAGTTAGTCTTATAAGACAATGTATGTGTCAAGCGTGGGGTAGACATTCATACCAGTCCACACAGATAGAAAATAAAGGCACTTGGTTTGCTACTTTAGATGTACAAATAAACTCCAAACCTTGGTTTTGCAGGATTAACAATTTTATAAATAGGAAATTTTGTTCAACTATTTCTCGTATGCGTTTTGGTCATTGTCGTTTAAATTATCATCTTCATCGTCTTAAATAGTTTTTTAAATTAAAATAATGTCTTCTTTCAGTAAAATGTTCCATCTACAATATTCAAGGACGCCCTGTAGGTACATATAAAAGAATATAAATACGTAAGGAAGATGAAGTTCAAACTAATCCTTACTTAGTGAATGTAACTCTGTCTGTCTGTCTCACTTTCACGCCAAAATTATTGAATCAATTTAAATGAAATGTGGTACGCAAATAATCTAGAGCCTGAGAAAAAAAAATGCAGTTCGTTCAAACCGCAACATTTTCTTAAGTGGGTGATAGACGTACGAACTTATAGTACGCAGTTTTTTAGATTGCGAGCTTAATTAATCGGCTCGATGTCGGTGACACACATGAAAGCTGCTCATTACTCTAGTACCGATGTCGTCAATGGAGGATTTTTTTTCTTATTCTGGAATAAAATTTTATAATTACTAGACGGGATACTTGTATGAGAGAAGCAAAGAAAAGAATTCTGTTAGTAATTTTATTATTGTGAATAGCTTCGACAATCACTAATTTTTGCAACACAGTAACACTCGAAATGTCAGTCATAGATGATTCACTAGGTATCAGTCTCACAAAACAAAGTAATGGCTCGCGGCTTGCGAAACAAAATTTTAAATCTGTTGAATCACCAACAAACTATGTACGAGTGAAAAAGGTCGTTGAGCCACAAGTGCTCGTACTGCTTGCCCGTCTATCACCCACTTTAGGATTCTTAAAAAATGTTTGGTCCACTTGGATTTTCGAGAAATTTGTTACATTCATATTGGCAACACTAGCAATATTTTCAACAGTGCTGCGATCTAGCGCTTTTTTGCTATGTTCAGCGGGCACTTGATAATTTTAGCGCCTAACGGATAATTTAGCGCTTTCTTAATTTTTAATATGGCAGCACTATTTGTTCCGTGGAGAATAAAATTCTGTGATAAAATTATTGTCTATGTAAAATTTTGTGCTCTATTCCAGCTGACTTGACCGGCAAATTGCAAAAAAACATAAAATATTTGAATTTCGCGCGCTACCCTGGCGCTTCCACCTTAAAGTTGACTTTATTATACCCAAACTGTAGGTATAGAATAATATTAATATGTTTTCGAAGCTACCACCTGAAATAGTAAATATTTTTAAGTTTTGGTACGGGAACCAGGTCAATAGTGTCAGGTGGGACGGGGCGTTGTCAAGTCCATATGGTCTAGAGTCAGGTGTAAGGCAGGGGGTCTGAGTTCTCCTACACTCTTTAATTAACCTGTATATGGACCAGTTGATTGTGGAGCTGAGTAGCACCAGAGTCGGATGTTATATTGATGGCATATGTGTCAACAACATAAGCTATGCGGATGACATGGTGCTGCTCAGTGCCTCAGTCTGTGAGTGTCCTGAGGAAGCTTGTGAGTGTGTGTGAGAGATACGCCAGTGCTCATGGCCTGTTGTACAATGTACAAAAGAGTGTCGTTATGGTCTTTGGGGCTGGTGGGAAATGTCCAGAAACGGTACCCCCAATAAAGTTGAATGGTGTACCGTTATCGAGAGTGCACTCTTTCAAATACCTTGGGCATGTCTTGACCACTACCCTTAAGGACGATGACGACATTGAGAGGGAGCGAAGGGCGCTGTCGGTCAGAGCGAATATGATTGCTCGCAGGTTTAAGCGTGCGTCTACGGAGGTTAAAAAACACTGTTTAGAACCTTCTGTTCCTCGTTTTACACCTGTAGCCTGTGGGTTCCTTTTTCGCGAAGATCGTACAGTGCCCTTCGCGTTCAGTACAATAATGCATTCAGGGTGTTGATGGGGCTGCCTCGCTTCTGTAGCGCATCAGGGATGTTTGCGGAAATGCGTGTTGATTGCTTTTATGCATTAATGCGTAAAAGATGTGCGTCCTTGGTGTGCAGGGTGCGAGCCAGTTCCAACAGCATCCTGGGTATGATTGCTGGACAGGCTGGACTGCAGTACTGTTAATCATTGCTCCAGTATCTCAGCTGGGATGCTGAAGCGGTGATAGATGTTGTGTGTGTTCATGTAGTTGTTGTTGTATTGTGTCACTAACATAGTTGTAATTTTATTTATTGTACCTACTAACACTATGAGTCTTTGTTGCTCGTAATAAATAATTTGATTGATTGACTACAATCACTTCGTATTTTATTTTATTTTTGTCGTGCGTATGACGCTTTTTCCACGATCAATGTGATTACACAATCTACCATACTAAACACATAGAGCAAAACAACAAAGCCGTAAACGAAATGCGTTTATACGAGTCGCAATCTGCGTCTCGCTTCCAAACCTTTATCAGAATTGTTTTAAGAGTTCATGGTTACAGCCCATGTTTAGTATGGGAGATTATTTAAATCACACTGATCGTCTAAAAAGCGCTTCAGTTAAAAGTTCGAATTTAGCGCTTTATTGACTCGTTTGAGCCGATTTAGCGCTTTAAGGTGAATGCTCCAGGGTAGCCCGCGAAATTCAAATATTTTTATGCTTTTTGCAATTTGCCGGTCAATGTGAAGCTGTATGTGGACCAAATGCGATCTGCGACCGTAACGCGTATCTAAAGAATTATAACCATTTTAATCATCAATATAGCCCTCTAAGTTCATGTAGTTCGAAAGAATGAATATTTCAGAAATAATCATTCTTTATGGCTTGTGAATATATTATTCGAATCTAGCGCTTAGTGCACCGCTGTCAGCGCTGATTAGATTTTTTCATCTGGCAGCACTGATTTTCAATTCAACAATAAAATGACTATAATGACGTGACAATGTTAATTATAACAGTTAATTCAAGTTTACAATACAACAATTGTATTGTTATGTATCAAAGAGTATAGTAATATAGATGTATTATCATGATTGATTACCGACTCAATGTGTGATGTGTTTTTTTTTAACATAATTGTTTGTTTATTTGACATATTTAGAGAAAAATGGAAAAACTGCCAATGTGTAGGATATGTTTAGCAGGGAATGTTCGCATGTATTTAGTTGTCAACAAGAACTTGTGTGAACTATATGAGCAGCTGACTGACAATCCGGTAAGTTGATACTTTCTGTTGGCATATAAAAATGACGATTTGTGCTTTAAAAGTATACAGGAACTACAAAGGACGATTGAAACCAGTCTACTATTCCAAACCAACCTACTATTCCAAAAGTAATATGAAATCTTTAGGTGAGAATGTCGTCTTAGAGATATAGAATTGGTATAATTCCTCTCGCATACGGCCGACCTCACAGTACAAACTCTCCCCTTTATGTGTTCTTCATTCCTCTGCCCATATTTCAGGTCAGTGGGTCGTCTTTTATCAGTTTCCAGTGCCACTTTCAGACTTCCTCTTGGACAGTATTACAATAGTCGTCATCTTTTTCCCAACTATAGTGGCTTGGCTTCCAGTCAAACCAGACTCAGCGTAATACCAGTATTTTACATGGAGCGGCTCCCTACCAGACCTTCACAACCCATTAACAGGGTAACACGGTACTTCTTGGCAGGACTGGAGTCAGATTTACTGGCTTCTGACAACCCGTAACGACTGCCAAAGATCTACAAATGGGAGCCGGGACTCGGGACCTACGACTTAAAGTCAACCATACAACCATGGCAAGCGTTGCTTAACCTTGAAGATTGACCTGTGCGGCAGTTATTATTTAGCCACTAGCTCCTCAGTATTACAATAGTATATTTGAATATAGAATACAATAGAATACTCTTTGTTATGTAAACATATAAGTTACAGAAAAGATAGATGAAGAAAACATTACATAGGGTGACACAATGGGCGGCCTTATAGCTAAAAGCGATCTTCATTAATTAATTAGAATTCATTAATTAATTCAAAATAGTGTAAGACAAGTTTTGTTGCAGTTTGTAACTGAGGACAGTAGACCGATGCTCGCTTGTTTCTTCTGCTGCACTAAACTAAAGCAATGCTACCAGTTCCAGAGAAAATGTCTGGAAGCTGAAGAGCTGTTCGCTCAGATGATGAATAAGGATTACGAGGTGAGGTTTGCTTAAACTGATAACCTTTTTGCTAAAATCAGACACTAAAGTATATTTATTTATGTTCTGTTGTGTGTTTGATGTTTATTATGTTCTTTAATATGTGTAAATAATAAGAAACCCGCCAGGCCTTGCATCATTAAAAGACAATAATGCTGTGGTATATTTAAAATGAATTTTCGATGAAATGTTGATGAGGAAAAAATAACTGTCATTCAGTGTTTGCGAATTTCCAAAGTTATTCAAGGTGTTAAAAATTCGCAAATACTTATGGATAGCTATTTTTTTACTATGGCAGAATAGCCACCCTCTAAGTTCATTAAGACCTATTCAATGACTTTCATGAAATAACCATTCAATAGGGCTTAATGAACTTGAGGGCTGTATTGATGATCAAAATGGTGACAATTACTTAGGTAAATACGCGTTACGGCCGCGAATCGTATTTTGTTCATCACACAGCTTCACACTGACCGGCAAATTGCAAAAAGCATAAAAATATTTGAATTTCGTTGGCTACCCTGGGGCTTCTACCTTAAGAACAATTGAGCATGTTATTTGAAGAATCCTGGCTGAAAAGCATACAATCTTAAAATGTAATGCAACTAATGATGAGTGTATAATTGCTTGATGAGAGGTGCAAATTGTTGAAACTACGAGGGGCGGCTGATAAGTTCGCGGCCTAAGGCACTTAATTAATGAAAATAATGGTTTACTATTTTTTATTTTTCAATGTAATCCCCCTCAAGTGAAATACACTTTTCACATCTTGTATATAAAGCCTTTAAGCCACTCAAAAAATATTCTTTTGATTTCTCTTCAAAATGGGTTTCTACGGCTGCCTTCATCTCACTGTCGTCCGAAAATCTTCGCCCCCGTAACTCTTTTTTTAAATTAGAAAAAAGGAAATAGTCACTGGGAGCCAGGTCCGGACTGTAGGATGATTATTTTATCGAGGAAGGCTATAGGCTACACAAGTTGAATTTTTTAACTGTGCCTTCAGGGCCATATCTGCAACTATAACGGGTCAAATGTTGCGAGGCCATGCGATATGGCCCCCACAGTTGACCGGCTAAAGAATATCGAAAAACACTGAAAGGAGCCCAGTTTTGATGAAAACTAAACACTGCATCATTGGATTTTTGAAAAACCATTGTTCCTATCCAGGAATCGAACCAGTTGATTTTGAAGAAAACAAACCATGTATTATTACTTCCCAGAATTTGATCCTTATTAGCTACACTTTTGGCTGATGTAGGTGTAATAACTTTTGGTGGTGAGTTTGTATTTTTTCAAAATCAACTGTATCGATTCCTGGGTAGGAAAAACGATTTTTCAAAAATCCAATGTTGCAGTTTTAGTTTTTAACAAAATCGGGCTCGAGACTCAATTTAATTGTTTTTCGATATTCCTCATAGTTTAGAATTTGGCCATGAAGGCACACTTAAAAAATACATCCTGCATAACATGTGATGATGAAAATATATTTTTTATTGCTGACTGTCTGTGTGGGTAGTCTGTATTTGCTCACGATACTCATATTTCTTCCTGTTGCGCCACAATTGTGCCGTTTATTACTAAGGTTATTTTGAAAATGTACATTGTACGAGTACCTACTTAATGTCGATGGTATGTCTGCCGCGTTCAGCGGTCTGCGACTGTGTGAGTGCATCGTGCCCGGAAATGAATATTATAATGTCGCATAGAAATATTAGAAACAAGTTTTTTAGTGAAGTACGTTTATTGTTGATTCTCGTATAATTCGTCTCAATGAGTGATTTTTATTTATGAACGCATTACACGCAACAAACAATCATACCTACACATATGTAAAATATTTTCATCACTTTTATTTTAATTATATAAGTATAAAATTTATATTTACTTTTATCGATAATAATTACCATGTACATTTGTCACAAATGAAAATGAACCGTCACTCGTCCTTTGTAAGGTTCATTTGAAAATCAGCGTCAGACAACATTAGTCAGTCTGACATATTGCTGAAATGGACCTTTTTAGTGCAGCCGTGAGACACACGCTAGTTTTTTGGCTTACCTTTTTTATTTTCTGTTTGTTTTTGTACGCGTGTTTCATGAATGTGCTAAATAAATTTTATTCTATTCTATTCTATTCTATATGACTATTTCTTATTGTTTGGACGTAAGTATGTACATCATCGTGTACATCACTTATAAAATCATTGAAAATGTATGTGAAAAAATGGCCAGAATTCACTTCAGGTATGTTCATTTACAAGATTGTAACGATATAGTCTACGTCAAACAGTTAAATAATTAGCTGATATCGGCCTTGGAACGTAAAGTTCCTAAAGTGTAATTATTAGATACGATCAGTTAGACCACACATTTGGGACAGACCGAGGGTCTGGACGATCACACAAAAACGATGTTCCTAAGGAAACACAACATTAACAACCTATAATACGTGACGTACCTTTGGTATTTTTTTTTTTTTTTTTTTTTTTTTATTGGGACAAGCCCGCCACACATTCCCAACCACTGCAACTCCTGAAAGCCAGAATCAACAGTGGCGACCACCAGAAAAACGCCGAGCCAATGAAACCCGACGAGTCCCGGAGAAACGATTCAACTGTCTTGGATCCTGCAACGAAATTAATCAGAAAAGTACAGCGGAGGAGTAGGAAAAAAAAATATATATAATTTCCACTTCCCTCCGTATCAAGCAGGAGACAGAATAGAACTAGGCCAATAGGCACCAAGGGACAAATACAACTGGGTTAAGCCCAGTTGCCAAGCACCACGGATTATATTTTACCACCTTTACCTTTTGTACCTTTGGTATGCCATCTGCTGCCGATGATCCGCCTTTCGATGAATTTACCACAGTGGAGTTGATATTGAGGTTCGCGAGTTGCTCAAAAGGTATTCCCAAGCAGCATATCGATTTAACAAATTTGGATTCTTCGCCAAAAGATCGCGAAGGTGCTCGCGCGTCGAAGAATCATGGCATAAAAGCGTGGAGTATATTCTTGAAAAACCTGCGGGTCTAAAATGGCCACTTGAGCAGAATCAGAAAGCAAATCACACTACCCGTCGCTGTCAAATTTTCCCAATGAACCTTGAACCCTAATGCGTTAGCGATAAAGATAAAAATTACATTTGACAGATTGTTTTGTGATTAATATTATGATTCTAATACGATTCTCTTTAGGCCCCCTGGTCACCCATCTTATACTACCTTTAACGTTTTTACAGCCAAATCAAGAACCCCCAGAGTTCTGCAGTGGGTTCATACAAACACCTATAGAGCATATAAATATTACATTTGGTGAATGCCCAACAGAAAATATTGTTATCAAAGAAGAATTACTAGCGGTTTGTGAGGAACTAGATGATAATGTTGAGCCAAAAGAGGAACATCAAAGTGATGGTAAGTTTCAAGAGCAAAACCGGTCAAGTGTGTGTCAGGCCAGACACAGTGAAAGGTTCCGTAGGTATCTGTCTCGTAAACCATGACAAATACAAGTTAATCCTAGTATAATATTGCAAAGTCACAAGTGCACACAGTTTGAAGTCAATTGCTATGGAAATATAATTACTATTCCATCCGCGAGCGGTGGGTTGAGAGGTGGCGGTGGTGTACTGCGTCGCAAAAACTGAACTTTACAGACGTAATTAAGATTGAACCCACCTATACTTATTTTGCTTCATTCATTCATGCCCAAGAACTCCACGACCTCATCCCACCGGCCCCCTTCTACCATCGGGCATCCAGACGCACAGCATCTTACCATCCCTACCTTGTTGCTATTCCACAAATTCGCATTGAGCGTTTCCAAACCTCTTTTATAATGCGCACAGCAAAGGAGTGGAACTCTCGTCTGTGTTTCCAAACGCTTACAACCCTAATCTCTTCAAAGTTGAGAGTGAACAGGCTCCTTCTGGAGAAGCGCGCTCCACCGTAGACTTTATCTCTGTCATCTCTGACCTAGACTAGAGTCAAGAGCAAACACATCTATACTTATTCTTAATATATAAAGCTGAAGAGTTTGTTTGTTTACTTGAACGCGCTACTCAGGAACTACTGGTCTGATTTGAAAAAATATTTCAGTGTTAGATAACCCATTTATCCATTTATCAAGGAAGGCTATAGACTATATATCATCACGCTAAGACCAATAGGAGAGGAGCAGTAATGAAAATTGTGACGCAGTCAAAGTTGCGCAGGTCAACTAGTCACAAATAAAATAAAAAAATCACTTGTTTGTTCATACGAGGAGCTCGTGGCTAAATAATAACAGCCGCACGGGTCGATCTTTAAGGTTAAGCAACGCTTGCCAAGGTTGGTCTGTGGATGGGTGACCATCTTAACATAACGAGTTTCCTCCGTGCCTCGGAAAGCACGTTAAGCCGTTGGTCCCGGCTGCCATTTGTAGATCTTTGGCAGTCGTTACGGATTGTCAGAAGCCAGTAAATCTGACTCCAGTCTTGCCAAGAAGTACCGTGTTACCCAGTTAATGGGTTGTGGAGGTCTGGTAGGCAGCCGCTTCACGTAAAACACAGGTATTCAGCTGAATCCGGTTTGACTGGAAGCCGACCCCAATAAAGTTGGGAAAAGGCTAGGCAGATGATGACTTGTTTGTTCATACGAGTACAATAATCCAGTCTTGGCAGCAAAACGGTTCCCTCATTTTAGAATTGATATGATTCACTCATTTCTCTTTTTTATTTACAGAGCTAGTACTGAAAAAGCAGGAGAACAGCTTTTCAGATGTAGAAGATATACCAACACAGCATGCTGAGACAGATTCAGAAGATGATGAGCCTTTAACAGAATTTAAAATTGAAGTTGAGGAACATGAAGTATTGTGGAAGACACCAAAACTAGAAAAGGTGATTACAGATGAGCAAAAGCAAAATGAACTAGACACGAAAGTTATCTGGACAACGGAAAACTGTACATTCAAAACAGTAACAGCATTCAAAGAACCTATAACGGACACACACCATGGAGTTAATCATTTTAGTTTGGACACAAATTGTCGTAATACAACAGAAACTAAATGTGAGAAATTGAACGAAGTTACTGTCGGTGATTTAAAAAATAGACATCAAATACCATGTCTTAAACAAATATCTTACAAGTGCCATATTTGTCTCCGCAGTTTTAATCAAAAGTCTAATTTAACAGCCCACATTCGTAGACACACTGGTGAAAAACGTTACAAATGTGAAATTTGTCAACGCAGTTTTCATGCTAAGGGTAATTTAACAACCCACATCCGTACGCACACTGGTGAAAAACCTTACAAATGTGAAGTTTGTCAACGCAGTTTTCATACTATGGGTGTTTTGACAACCCACATCCGTACGCATACTAGTGAAAAACCTCACAAATGTGAAGTATGTCAGCGTTGTTTTATTGAGAAGCATCATTTTACAAACCACATTCTTACGCACACTGGTGAAAAACCTTACAAGTGTGATATTTGTCTCCGCAGTTTTAGTCAAAAGGGTAATTTAAAAACCCACATTCGTAAACACACTGGTGAAAAACCTTACAAGTGTGAAGTATGTCAGCGTTGTTTTCATGATAAGAGTGTTTTGACAGGCCACATTCTTACGCACACTGGTGAAAAACCGTACAAGTGTGATATTTGTCTCCGCAGTTTTAGTCGACATGGTAATTTAAAACACCACATTCGTACACACACTGGTGAAAAATCTCACAAATGTGAAGTATGCCAACGATGTTTTAATACTAAGTATGAATTAACAAGACACAATCGTACGCATACTGGTGAAAAACCTTACAAATGTGAAGTATGTCAACGCAGTTATGTGAGTTCGAGTGTGTTGAAAATCCACATTCGTACGCACACTGGTGAAAAACCTTACAAATGTGAAGTATGTCAACGCAGTTTTCATGATAAGAGTGTTTTGACAAACCACATCCGTACGCACACTGCTGAAAAACCTTACAAGTGTGATATTTGTTCCCGCAGCTTTTGTCGAAAGGGTTATTTAAAAACCCACATTCGTACACACACGGGTGAAAAACCTTACAAATGTGATGTTTGTCAGCGTAGTTTTAATACTAAGAATTATTTATCAAAACATATTCGTACAATACACGCTGCTAAAAACCTTTCAAATGTGATGTCTGTCAGCGTTGTTTCGGTAAGGAGAGTCATTTAACAAACCACATTCGTACGCACACTGGTGTAAAACCTTACGAATGTGAAGTAGGTATGCCAACGATGTTTTAATAATAAGTCTAAATTAACAAGACATTCGTACGCATACTGGTGAAAAACCATAGGTATAATAAACAAGGAGATATTTTACTATAGATAGGCACGCGTTTGACCACTATCTCACCTGATGGTAAGTGATGATGTGATCGAAGATGGAGCACGCTTGCCTAGAAATAACCTATTCACTCTTGACTTAAAGACTCCCAGGTTGTAGCTATCAGGAAACACAGACTCCGGCAGGGAATTCCACTCCTTAGCTGTACGCATTATGAATGTGTTACCAAAACGTTATGTGCGTATGGGTGGGATATCTACCGTGTACCGGTGGCGCATCGCCGTTCGTCTTGTGGTCCGATGATGGAACGGGCTTGGCGGAATTAAATTATGCAATTCCGTCGCACATTCCCCAAAATGCAACCGATAAAAAACTGACAGGCTAGCAAATCGTCGTCGATGTTCAAGACTTTGGAGCTTCGTCGCGACAAGCCTCTCATTGCAGATGATCCTCTTGGCTCGTTTCTCAATTGACTCAAGAGCATCAAGCTGGTATCTGGCAGATCCATCCCAAAGATGAGAGCAGTACTCCATACACGATCGAACTTGCGCTTGATAGAGTTTAAGCAGCGGTTCCGGCGTGAAGTATCGTCTCACCTTTGCCAGAATCCCCAACTTCTTTGTAGCCACTTGAGCCTTTGCCTCTATGTAAGGGCCAAAATTGAGAGTAGATGTTAATGTAACCCCAAGAAGCTCAAGTTGGTCGGTTATCGGCACGGTTTAACCTCGGAAAGATGAAGCTGGGTGGAATTGGCACCTTTTGGCGGAAAATAAACACGCTTGGGTCTTAGCAGCATTGAACTTGACCAGATTGGCATCGACCCATTCAGAGACAGCCTGTAAGGACACGTTCAAGCGCTCAACCATTGCCACCCACCAGCTCGTGCGTCGGACACTTATCTCTCAGCAACAGTGCTGTCTTCTGCATACCCAAAGGTACCGGGTTTAAGCAGATCATTAATATGCAGCAAGAACAGTGTTGCCGAAAGCACCGACCCCTGAGGAACCCCGGCATTAATATCCAGCAGTCCAGACGAGCAGCCATCTATGACCACTCGGATAGACCGATCCCTCAGGAAGTCTGCGATCCAATCACACAAACCGGCGGGCAGACCGAAAAAAGGAAGCTTACTAATAAGGCTATTGTGCCAGACCCTGTCGAAGGCCTTCGAGATGTCAAGAGAGACCGCTAGTGCCTCCCCGTGCTTCTCTATGGCCTCACTCCAGATGTGAATGGCATACGCTAGAAGATCCCCAGTTGACCGATTTCGGCGGAACCTGTATTGACGGTCACTAAGAATATCATTCGCTTCTAGGTACGCCAGGAGCTTATGATTCAGCACGCGTTCCATAGTCTTACAGAGTGTGGACGTTTCCGAGATGGGTCTATAACTAGACGGGTCAGCTCGACTACCCTTCTTGGGCACGGGCTGCACGTTAGCTTGCTTCCAATATAACTAGACGGGTCAGCTCGACTACCCTTCTTGGGCACGGGCTGCACGTTAGCTTGCTTCCAAGCCTTCGGCACTTTTCCAGTCTCAAACGAAAGGCGAAATAGGCGTGTCAAGATCGGAGACAACTCAGGCGCACAAGTCTTCAGAACAATTGCCGGTATCCCTTCGGGACCACTAGCTTTGTTCACGTCTAGGTTACGCAGTACCCTACGGACGTCCTGATGAATGCGAATGTTTGACATACTCGACTCGCATCCACCAGGAGAAGCAGGGGGCGTCGCGCCACCAGGATCCAGACGTGAAGATTCCGCAAACAAAGAAGCAAACAAGTTCGCTTTCTCCTCAGCGGAGTGGGCCAGCGTCCCGTTGGGTCTCAGCAGTGGTGGTAGTGAGGGGCGGCAGAAGTTCGATTCGACCGACTTAGCCAGGGACCAAAAAGGCTTACTACCTTCTGGGTATGAAGCAAGTTTGTTTCCTATTCGGCTATTGTGGTCAAACCGAGCCCTCCGCAACACTTTCTTTCAGGACTTGGCAGCCCTGTTGAAGGCTCTCTTCTTCCGACTCACGTCATTTGCTTTGCGCGTACGAGCGTCGACCCATGCCAGGTACGCTGCGTGCTTAAGCGCATCAGCGCGATTGCACTCGGCACCAAACCAAGGACGAGCTTCGCCAGATTTCGCTATGTCAGAGAACGGAATGTAGTACTCCTTTCCCCTCCGCAACACATCCGACACGGCGTCCGCGCACGACGAAGCATCAGTGGAAGAAAACTAGTAGGCTGCCAAGGGTAACATGCGAAAAAAGATCGCATGCCATCCCAATCTGCTGACCTGTATCGCCATACCCGCCGGGTGCCTCTTGGGCTAGGATCGGGCGGGGAGTAGACGGATACAGACTTCACCAGACAGTGGTGAAGAAATCGACACCGAATAGCGGTCTGGATCTGTTGTCAGCAAAAGGTCCAAGCAATTGGCAGTGTGCGAATCAACATCGGGTACCCTCTTTGCCCCCTGGACCAGCTGGGTAAGATTTAACGCAAGCGCTAGCTTTCGCGTCTCTTGTCCAGCATGGTCTGTGCACTGGTATGGGAAGAGCCACTCCTGATGGGGTGGGCATTGAAGTCCCCCAGTAACACCAATTGGGCAGAAGGGTACCGCTGCTGAGCCGCATCCGCCGCCTCACTCAGGTGCTGTGTAAGCCCAGTTGTCTCCAAATCACCGCTGTGCGAACGGTAGACGCAGGCGTAGACAATTTTGTATAGGCCTGTGTCCACTATAGCCCACAGCGTCGAGAGAGTCTTCAAGGTAACGGAAACGCCGATAGCAGATGTCGTCCCGGGCGTACATGCATACGCCCGCACGTGGTCTGAAGTGGTGCTCCAGGGTAAACCCTGGGTAAGACAGGTATGACACGTCCGACGGACATCCGATCTGCGTCTCCGACAGGAACAAGAGCGCTGGTTTCTCGGTCTCAAGGTGGTGATGGACTGCAGCGAGATTTGAGTGCAGACCTCGTATGTTAGAGAGGTGCACTTTATGCGAAAGGGCGTGCTGCCGCTGTACAGCTTTTCTCTTTTTTCCCCTGTTCATAATAAAAGTGAGTGAGGTTGAGGAGAAGGAAGTGAAATGAGGTTCCATGCTGCTAACTCTCAGGCACGCCCTGACAGGACGACATCTTTGGGGGACTAGTCTGGAGACTGCGGGGACGCCCGAGCCCCCCGGGAATGACCATCGGGCCCTTTCATCTGGTCGCCAACCAGCACGATGGTGCATTCCGGGATTTTTCGTCAGTTGGCGGGGCAGCCTTTCATGTGTGGCTAGCACACTACTTGGGCCCCCAACTACCTGGCGGTCGGCCAGCGGCGCACCTGCCTGCCGTCTGCCTGCATTGGAACAACTATTTCGACCCAGCTCCTCTGAATTTGCTACACTGGGCATCGTACCGAAACGCAGCTAAGCCGCTTGGCGGTACGTCTTTGCCCAGTGTGTGGTCACAAGCCATCGGCCGAAGCCTACCACTAGTTAGTGTCACCTGATTAGCACCACCCGGGTCTCCGGTCTCCAGTATGGTATACCCCTACCGCACGGC
Organism: Lacanobia oleracea; assembly: GCA_950371165.1. Lineage (NCBI taxonomy): Eukaryota > Metazoa > Arthropoda > Insecta > Lepidoptera > Noctuidae > Lacanobia > Lacanobia oleracea. The sequence continues at coordinate 16,884,136 of OX493411.1, read as the reverse complement.
AACTACTACACAAGCACTTCAGTAAAAGCTGCGTATGTATTATACGCAGTCGCGCACACACCCACATTTATCAAAACAGAACTTACTAAATCAATCATAAACCTTATTTTTCGTAACACAGCGTGTATTTACCGTGCACCGTACAACTTAGGCACCGGTCTTCTACTAAATGCTATATGCAGCGTCCGACTTCAGCGTTTACGTTCCAATCGACGTCTGAACTCCAGGCAAAGCGTCAGCGGTCAATACATCTCATAGCGAACGACGACGTCTCGTTCACAACAGTAGGCAACAAACAGTGCTCGCTTGTACCTAGTCGTGTGATACAAAATGGATTTAAATTCGATACTTTTGTCGGCGCTTGTTTTACTTGAAGCGAAGAAAAATCAGGGCAACAAGGCCCCGATTATTTATGAAGAGAAAGATCTTTCCAGATTTTGATAATGAAACACGAAAAGACAACAATACTGAATGTATTGAATATTTTCGTGTCAATCAAGAACAATTAAAAGATCGTAGAACTTGTGCTTATGCCATTATATAACATTTGACTGTTTCAATCAATAATTCGTCGTTTTCTTCATCGAACGACATTTTGTTCGACGCCAAATACAACTTTCACGCTGCAATGCTTCGAAATAACTAGAGACGCGGCGCAAAGCGTTTGAATGCCGCCTATGGCGTCCACACGCCGCGTCAACGTCAGCGTGTGAAAGAGACCACAACAGTACATTTCTATAGTAGGCATCGTAACGCGGTGTACGGCGTGACGCGTTTAAAGGAGACCATAGCCTAAACCACACAAAAACAGCGCACGCTATCGTTGTGCTGTGCAAAAGCAATTTTTTTTTTCATGAACCTTTGATTGACTTATTCGAAAAGTTATCCAATCTTCCATTTATTATTGTAGAAAAAAGGTTTTTTGCGGTTCTAAAAATAAAATAAATAAATCCGCAAAGCCGTATTGTGGCGAACTGTTGGGCAGTAGCGACCCCACGGACATGATCTCCAGAGAGAAGTCTTGTTCTTCATTACCGGCTTGACTTTATTGGCTGCCCGGAGTGAACACTGCCGAGGAATAGAGCTCCCACCTTTTTCTTTCCGGGTGTTCTAAATTAAGTAAAAAAATCAAATTTAAAACAAAAAAGATAGTACTTAAGTTTAATTTTAAACCAATCCAACCCACTGAAAAACAAAATAATTTTTATATAAGTACCCCACTGCACGCGATCTAGTGGTCAGAGTTCCGAGTTCTGTGTTCCGCGTCCACTGTAATCTATGCGGTGGCTAAGAATCCTACACACACAAAAGCTGTTAGACCGCGACGGTCAGGGTGGACGCGAGTTCCATCGGAGTTCTATTTTTTTGTAAAAGCTGTATATTCACGTCCGACGAGATCGAAATGTTTATTTGAAAGTGAGAGAAAAACGTTTTCTTTATGATTTGCAAGACATTTGGTTTTCAGTCAAAAAACGAAAAAATAACCAAAAGCACCGACTTCAGAAATTAAAGTTCTTTTCTTTCTTCCGAAGTTATTTTGTACCTTGTAGTGTTTTGTTTTTGGAAGTCGGTTGTATTTTTTGTAAAAAAGTTTTTTTTTTTTTCACTTTTTAGTGGTACCTAGGTACTTGCGTACCCATTAACAGCGTACCAGCGCAATGTTATGTCAAGAACTGATGTAAACACTAAAAAAACATGCAATTTCAGCAATCCCGATCCCTTTGCTACCATTTATTGAAGAGTTCCGTTGCCTACCTCCGAAGTTCTTCATCAGATCTTCACCAAATTGAAACGGGACCAGTCCAGGAAAATACTCTTTCAAACAAAAAATAATCATCAAAATCGGCTGACAATTGGCGAAAGTATCGCTGAACAAACATTTTTCATGGGATCTTATCATCAGATCCTAATTTATACCTTTTATCATCAGCTCAGCAACATGAGATGATGATTACCAGGCACAAATATCTGAATTGCGTTAGAAAGTTCATGAAAAACATTGTATGTGCCTATAAAATTTCCCTCGATTTTCGTGGGATCCCAACATCAGATTCTGACATGGTGGCAATGAGACCAATCGAGAAGTATACCCTTTCAGATGAAACAATTTTTTTTCAAATTCATAAATGACGGAGTTCTGAGGTAACAAACATAAAAAAAAAACAACCGAATTGAGAACCTCCTCCTTTTTTTGAAGTCGGTTAAAAAGAGCGTGCGACGTGTTATTACTGCTTAAGATTACTGAACTCTAGATTTTTAGACAGCTCGCAGCAGTTGGGTCGGCGCCTTATCACAAACTAAGGTAAAAAATAGATACCCAGATAATTATTCATTTTCTCATTATTAGGTATTAATTACTTTTTGCCAGTTTGCTTTACGGGGTAGGTATAGAGACGGAATAGGGACTGGATAAGGATAGGGGTGGGGTATACAACCTGTGACAGACGCAATACCTCTTATGGGGTCATTAAACTCATCATTATGAACAACTTCCACTGTGGGACCAACACTGAAGTCGCGAATAAAACATCGACTCCCCCATACAGTTCTGTGCGCATAACTCGACAAAATGTACTGAACAGCCGATTTTTTTTCGCGATTTCTCGGTTGGTCCCATAGTGGAAGTTGTTGATAGTGATGAGTACAATGGGGGCATTGAAAGGTCTTAAGAGATACTGCGTTTATTCTGTTACACGTTGTAGAAAAATTATTTAGTTTTTCAGTGAGTTGGTTTTTTGAAGGCGGTTCCCTTTTTTTAAAAAAGGAAATTAAAGTACGTTATCATTTTGGTTTTGGTTTTGATTTTTTTCACACTAGTGATTTTGTTCATAGTACATAAGGTTCTCCATTTATTTAAGTCGTAGGTATTATATATAGTGATAAGTTTTGGGCTTGTACTAGCATGTATAATTTTTTTAATAATTATTTATTTAGGGATATTTAGGGGTTTATCGCATGCCAATGTTACCCTAAATGATTGATGACATTCGCGACCCATCCAGGGTGGCTCCCTCTTCTACGCCCGTTCGGGTTTCCTCTTCTTTTATTAAAGGTGCCTACATCAAGTCTGATCAACCTCAAGACCCCAAACTAAACAAATCATACTGGACACAGTCCATCAATAAGTGGTGTAGGTCAGGGATGTTATGGAGCTCCGTAACCGTAACCGTTTCACAAGTTTCGGATAGTTTCGTATAAGGGCGGAGTTTAAATAAAACCACATGTTTCGTTACTTACCTATACGAATGATTATTATACCAAATGATAACCTAGCCTAGATAAAACCTATAAATAAAACCAGATTATTCACACTATTCGTGTTTATATTTTACTTCAATCTAATAGGTATACGTAACCGTATCCGGACCCGATATAATTGTATTCCTATATCCAAATCCGTATCCAGATCCGGGGGCTAACAAGGCCACTTTAGGAGAATCATTTATTTATTTATTTACTTTATTCAGAAAACCAACAGCGATACATATGAAATATTACAGAAAATATAATTAGTTTTGTAAGGCTAATAATAGGTTTCCCTGATTAACATAATTTGTGTAAGTAAACCATGCGAACGGACTTAAGACAGTATGTATATAATAAATTGAAATTTAAATATTGTAAGTTATATTAAACAGGTATACATGTAAAAATCTGCTAATTAATTATTTGATCGTGATGAATGCCTGTTGTAGTTTGCGTTACTTGCTATTCGTTTTTTAGAATGATATTTTTAATCTGAGCTTTAAAACTAGGTTTTGTACAATTAAATAATGACTTTTTTATTACCTGAGAGAAATAAGCGTTGTAGGTTCGAGCAATGCGAGTTAATACACAATTTTCCGCGTAGTTAGTTCCATGCCGAGGCACATGTAACAATGGTGTATGACGAGTGCGTCGCAGGGGAGTGCTAAATTTGATCTGCGCAACCAAATCTGGGCAGTCTAGCCCAACCAAATCATATTACAATCATAATCTGGGTGTAGTTTATCTATAATATGTATGTATTTAGAAATATATAAGTATGTTTATCAGTTGTCTAGTACCCATAACACAAGCTCTGCTTAGCTTGGGACTAGATGGCGGTGTGTGATAGTTGTGTGGAATATTATATTATATTATATTATATTATATTATTATTAATATTAATATTAATCACACAACAATCTGTGAAATTTCATTTTCATCTTTATCGCTAACGCATTAGGTTCAAGGTTGATTAGGAAAATTTGACAGTAGCGTGATTTGCTTTCTGATTCTTTTAAAGTAGCCTTCTTAGACCCGCCGACATATCGTATCCATAACATCTGTGGTGCAAGTCTTCAACAAAGACAGGTCTGTAATCATGACTGACATACCTAGTACCCTACGGGCCTAAGTAGAGAAGCGAAGGATGTAATGCAAAAAAAAAAGAAATGGTTTGTTGACACAAAAATGTCAACATTGGTACTTAAGTATGGACACTCTTGGGATGTTTATTACAATATATATGTACTGATACTAAATCCCAAACTAGGCCAGGAACCTGTATCTTGGCAGACAGTGTTCAGTCGCAGCAAAAGGTACACAATACTGTTTGATCATAAGGTCGCTGTTTATTAAGTTAATTACATTGTAAAGAAGATCGGCAGTGTTAGTGTCGCTCTATTTGACAAACGAGCCTAAACTAAATTATATGCATTTTATAGATCAAGTAGAGTAGTTCATTTTCCTGTTTAAAGATTTTTTTTATTTCGTGGGAAAAGGAAAAAAAAATAAAAATAAATATTTTGTTATATCAGAAGTAAAAGTAGCAATAATTAAACGCAAAATCGCGGTATTGAAGTAATCATAGATTTAGAATACCTAGATAGCTTCCATAGTAGCCTATCCTGTACTCAACGTTTTTAATGGAGACATTTCATGTGGCAAAAAGAGATAGCAATAGCATTCCCGACCGTCTTCAAATGCCGCGCGCCACCAGCCAAGAATCGCCATTTTGTTTGTTAACCAGCTGGTTAACACATTAGTCTACCAATTTTATCAAAAATACTGTCACATTGTGATAAATATTGTGGTTTGAGTGCGGTTTTCGTTTTGCCATGAACAATGACATGTACTGTGCCCGGTTGTTCGAATAGAAATGGTGTTTTGAAAGAAAATATAGCAAAAGTATGTTTACACCGGTAAGTAAATCTAATCATAACATATTGTTAAAACACATTTTGAACACTAAAATCAGATCTCCATTATATGAACATAAAGACACAACTGCTTCTGCATTATTGTCAGTTTCCATTTTAGAAATAAAAATAAAAACAAAAAAAATATTGAACCGTTTTGACATATGATGTACTTCATAAGGATGTGGCTTCTTGGATGTTTTATCGATAGAGTAAAAGTATAATCACATACATATTCTAGTTCGTTTATAATACGTACAATGAAATAAAAACAATGTAAGTGGTCAGATTTTGGAAATTCAAACTGAATTTTTCGTTCTGATTGTGCCATACTGAACCTAGTAATTGGACTCAGCTTTGGTCTCAGTGATTAAAGATTACAGAATATTATAGCATGCCAATTAACGAAAAATCCTACTTTTCTAAAATCAATATTGCATTATATTTGTCCATAACCTTTTTAATATTATTAAGTTATTATAATGATGTATTATTTGTTATTTTTACAGGTTTCCTGCAGATAATGAGTTAAGTAAATGGATAAAAATTTGAGAAAAGACGATGCCTAATTAGAGACCTACACAGTGAACAAGGATATGTTCTGAACAGTTTGAAGAATCTTGCTTTCATGAAGAATATGACCGTCGAGTATAACATTCGCACGCAGTGCCAATAATATTTCCAAAACAGCCAGCATCTTGCCAACCAGTAAGTATATTAACCCTAAATCATCAATTAATCAAACTTTTTATTAATAGTAGTAGTAAAAGATCTTTTTATCTTTTTATGTTAAAGAAATGCTAAAGTTGTACTTATAGGATCTTCATAAACCAACCTGACATCCATTTTGCTTTATTTCAGAAATTATCGTTAAAGAGGAAGCTTATAAATGGAGAAAAGTAGTTTCGCAGATCATTGGCGAAGAGTTTGCTTGAAACCTCCAAAAGGGCGGTAAGAGAGGACCCTGTCCCACACCTAGGTCTCATCGAAAATCATCTCGATATGATGAGGTTGTCCTCTTGGTTCAATATAGTGCGCTGTTTGCAAAGTGAAAAACTTTTTTTATTTGTCAAAAGTAAAATTCATTTGCACCCTAAGAACTGTTTTATGGCAAACCATAGTAAACTTAATAACGAGCGTATGTGTATGTGTTTGTATTGTGTAATATAACCGTAATTATGTGTTTTAATACTATCTAATCCGATTAAATACTAATTCTATAGTACATTGTGTCTTTACTACGACTAAGTCCGCCATACATGTATACGAACTCCACATTACGACCGGCCTTTTAAAAGATCACCACAGGTGGATTCGGCAAGGTAAAATGCAAAGAGTATAAACAATCAAACAATCACATATTCGGAAATCCAAATCGCGTCTTTCATCTCGCATGAGTTCGGTCGATTGTTCATACTCTGCCTTGCTGAATTCACTTACGCAACAAAAAAAAAAAACACAAAACAATGTCAGATTCTGTAAAACTTACGAGTTGCCAACTGTTTATTAGAAACTAGCTTCACCGGTAGTCCCTACCGCGTGGTCCCTAGAGAGCATACTCCTGGGATAAAAAGGAGCCTATGTCCTTTCTCATGCTACCTGTCAGACTCTCTGTGTACCAAATTTCATTTAAATCGGTTCAGTAGCTTCGGCGTGAAAGAGACAGATGACGGAGTGACAGTCAGACAGTTACTTTCGCATTTAAAATATTAGTAAGAAAGTAAGGATAAGAACTAGCTTTTACCCGCGACTTCGTACGCGCGTATCTCGTTTTTTACCATTCCGCTAAGAATTTTAAGAAATCCTGCGTTAGTGCTCCTCTGTATTCCCCAAGGAATCTGTATGCCAAATTTTAGCTTTCTACGACCAGTAGTTTCGGGAGTGCGTTGTCTGTCAATCTCTCAGTAACGGTTGAATTACGGTTGATTTTATACATTCAGTCAAAAAAGTATCGGGAATGGATGATTTGTTTATGGTTCCAAATTCAAATTCTTGTTTTTTTGTAGTTGTTAGATTGGCACAACTATTTTCCATTTTGGCGCGGAGTTTGAGTTGCATCTGTTATTTATATTAAATACAGTGCTGGTTTTAGTAATATCATGTATAGTGTGTATAGCGAATTTCATAATGGACAAAAATATCGAACAAAGAGTTTGTCTTAAATTTTGCATCGCCAATGGAATTTCGTGTTCGGAGTCACTGAAAATGTTACAGAAGGCTTACGGTGAATCGACTTTATCAAAAACTCGTGCTTATGAGTGGTTCTAAACGTTCAAAAGCGGTCGAGATGTGATGGAAGATTTGCCTCGCTCTGGTAGGCCGTCAACGTCTGCAACTGAAGTTAACATCTCAAAAGTGAAGGAAATAGTGACTGAAAATCCCCATTCAACTCTGAGAGAGATAGCCGCCGAACTTTCTGTATCTCACGAGTCGATCCGTACCATTTTAACTAATCATTTGGGTATGAAACATGTTGCTGCTCGGCTAGTCCCAAAAGATCTGAATTTTCTCCAAAAACACAATCGCATGAAAGTCGCTGAGGACATGCTAGAACGAGTCAGTTCGGACCCAACATTCATGAAACGCATTGTTACTGGTGACGAGACGTGGGTTTACGAGTTTGACATGCAAACTAGTCAACAAGCTTCGGAGTGGCGCCTTCTAACTGAACCGAAACCGAAAAAACCACGCCAGAGTCGATCAAAAGTCAAAGTCATGTTGACTGTTTTCTTTGACTATCGCGGTGTTGTGCACTGTGAATTCTTACCGGAAGGTCTAACGGTAAATAAAGAATATTATTCGAGCGTTATGCGGCGTTTAAGAGAGCAAATTCGACGAAAAAGGCCAGATTTGTGGAAAGAAAATTCTTGGATTTTGCACCACGACAATGCGCCTTCGCACAAGGCTATCATTGTGAACGAATTTTTAACCAAACACTCAACAAATACCATCCAGGAACCACCATATTCACCAGATATGGCTCCTGCTGACTTTTTTCTTTTTCCTAAACTCAAATTACCACTTCGTGGCACCCGTTTTCAATCGATAGAAGACATAAAGGAGAATTCGCGGTGAGAACTCAATTCCGGAAGCAGCGTTTAAAAAATGTTTTGATGAATGGATTATTCGTTGGCGCAAGTGTATCGTTTCTAAAGGAGCATACTTTGAAGGTGATAAAATAAATTTGGATGAATAACAGACATTTTGTGTATTATTGATCTTTTCCCGGTACTTTCTTGACAGAGTAGTATATTAGAATGACTCACAAATATCGTGGCTTTCTATTGGTAAAAGAATTTTTAAAATCGGATCGGTAGATCCAGAGATTACCCCCTACAACCTCACAAACATTACCTCTTTATAATATTGATATAGATATTGTTTCATTTATTCATTTTCTTTACTTATTAGCAGGTACATTTTTTCAGCCCACCGGATTCGGGAACAGGGTCCAAGCTACGCTAGGCGGTCAAGGCTCCAGAGAGAGGAACGCTTTTACAAAGAAATACATAACCATCTGCCTACAATCTAATACTTTTAGTTTATAACACAAATACAAGAGATTTTACAAGCAAACAAAGATATAAAGACGGTAAAAACAAATGTAGACAAATAATATCTTTCAAGAAATTTTGATATAACCAATCATTATTGTTTCAAAATGTAATACCATTTTTTGGTTTAATGTGGCGACTGGCATATTTTCGATAGTCGACAGAAAACTTTCAGGCACATGACACTTTGCTTTTGAGAAAAGGAGACGCAACGTGCTCGCAAGTTTCGGTTTCATACATTCTATCTAGGGGATTCTATATCTATGGAAGTAATCATTGCCATTTTCAGTAGAATTATACTTATTAGTCATCATCTACTTAGCCTTTTCCCAACTATATTGGGGTCAGCTTCCAGTCAAACCGAATTTAGCAGAATACGAGTATTTTACGCGTTTGAGTATTTTAGAATCATACTTATTAGTACAATATGAATATTGGCTGGATGGTTAAAAACTAACCATAGTCTATATACATATAATAAAATCGTAGACCAACCGTGTCTGTACATTGACTATTTTTGCACAAAAATTACATAGAAAAGTTAGGAAAAAGATACAAAACACAAATATGCTATTTTTGAAAATTTGTTTGTTTGTCTGTGCGTTTGAGGGAGCATCACGCATAAACCACAGATTGGATTCCAAATCTAGGTACTTAAAAATATTAAGTGATAATCCGAGTAACATTTAGCGTTTATTTCATCAAAATCGACCCGCAAAATCAAAAGATATTGAATTTTTAAGTTTAGTAAGAAGCTTCATAATGTATTCTGTTCCTCATGTATTCTGATTACAGCGCCATCTATTGAAAAAGGTGAAATGCATGTATAAAACACCAAAACAAATTGTTGAGATAATTATGTGTGAAACTTGTAATACGTGGCAAAACAAAATTGAACATTTTTGTACCTTATCGGTATTTTTTTACAACCGATCCACAAAATCAAAATATGTTGTTTTTTTTTTAAGTTTAGTAGGAATATTCCTAATGTTTTGTGATTAGGCAAAGCGCCATCTATTGAGAAAAATAAAATTCATGAAAACATGAATATTACCCGAAAATACATTGTGTTATTTGTGAAACTTTTATACGTAGCAAAATAAAAGTGAACATTTTAATACCTTAATGTTGTCATACTCTCTACTACTCAATTTTAATACCTTAATGTTGTCATACTCTCTACCTTCCGATGCTAAACATTTCGTCAATTTACTTACTTGGTCGATAGATGGCGTTCACTGATGACGCGTTTTTCTGAATTGCGGTGTTAAGATTTTCTACTGGAGAACGACCCTCACACGATTTTCAAACAGTCGAGTTTGTTAGGCGTTTAGGTTATGTTTCGAATAGGTCTTGAAAGTCTTTGTTCTTCTTCCACCTGGCGTTAATCCCGGCTATTGCCAGGGTCCGCCTTCCTACTTAGCTTCCTCCACTTTGCCCGATCTTGAACATCCTTCTCAGTCAGGCCATTGGCTCTCATGTCGGACTTGACGACGTCCTGCCAGCGCTTGCGAGGGCGACCACGGGGCCTAGCCCCAAGAACAGCCATATTCATGCATCTCCGACCAACGTACTCCATAGGGCGGCGCATGATGTGGCCATACCATCGCAGACGACACTCTTGCAGTTTTTCTCCCACGTCACGGACACCAAGACTACCTCGGATGTAAGAGTTGCGTATGCGATCGGATCGCGTTACGCCACTCATCCACCTCAGCATCTTCATCTCCGTGACGCGAAGCTCCTGGGTGTGTCTGCTTAGTGCTGGCCAACACTCGCCCCCGTACAGTAGGACAGGCCGAATGATGCATTTATACATTCAGTCAAAAAAGTATCGGGAATGGATGATTTGTTTATGGTTCTAAATTCAAATTTTTGTTTTTTTTGTAGTTGTTAGATTGGCACAACTGTTTTCCATTTTGGCGCGGAGTTTGAGTTGCATCTGTTATTTATATTAAATACAGTGCTGGTTTTAGTAATATCATATATAGTGTGTATTGCGAATTTCATAATGGACAAAAATATCGAACAAAGAGTTTGTCTTAAATTTTGCATCGCCAATGGAATTTCGTGTTCGGAGACACTGAAAATGTTACAGAAGGCTTACGGTGAATCGACTTTATCAAAAACTCGTGCTTATGAGTGGTTCAAAGCGTTCAAAAGCGGTCGAGATGTGATGGAAGATTTGCCTCGCTCTGATAGGCCGTCAACGTCTGCAACTGAAGTTAACATCGCAAAAGTGAAGGAAATAGTGACTGAAAATCCCCATTCAACTCTGAGAGAGATAGCCACCGAACTTTCTGTATCTCACGAGTCGATCCGTACCATTTTAACTAATCATTTGGGTATGAAACATGTTGCTGCTCGGCTAGTCCCAAAAGATCTGAATTTTCTCCAAAAACTCAATCGCATGAAAATCGCTGAGGACATGCTAGAACGAGTCAGTTCGGACACAACATTCATGAAACGCATTGTTACTGGTGACGAGACGTGGGTTTACGAGTTTGACATGCAAACTAGTCAACAAGCTTCGGAGTGGCGCCTTCCAACGGAACCGTTTTCCATCGATAGAAGACATAAAGGAGAATTCGCGGCGAGAACTCAACTCAATTCCGGAAGCAGCGTTTAAAAAATGTTTTGATGAATGGATAATTTGTTGGCGCAAGTGTATCGTTTCTAAAGGAGCATACTTTGAAGGTGATAAAATAAATTTGGATGAATAACAGACATTTTGTGTATTATTGATCTTTTCCCGGTACTTTCTTGACAGAGTAGTATATCTGCCCCTTGAGCTTCGGAGGCATTTTGCGGTCGCATACAACGCCCGTCACCTCGCGCCACTTCGCCCAAGCCGCGCCAATACGTGCTTGGACATCGTCGTCCACGATGCCAGACTCGTGCAGCACGGATCCAAGGTACCTGAACGTATCGGACTTTCCGATCAGGTCCGAACCTATTCGGATGGTGTTTGTATCCGTACTGCCACAGGACATGTACTCAGTCTTCGCCACATTTAGTCTCAGACCACCGTTTTCAAGCGTGTCCTTCCAAATGTTGAATTTGCGCTCAAGATGGGCTTTGTTCTGATTAACGAGGGCGATGTCATCGGCATACATCATTAGCCATGGAGGCTGATCTTGGATGTTTGCCGTAACTACATCGAGCACTACGTTAAACAAGAACGGGCTAAGAGCCGAGCCTTGGTGAACGCCAACAGATATTGGGAAGCTATTCGATTCGCCAACAGCGGTCTGGACAGAGGACACGGAATCGCGGTACATGTCTCTGATAATGTCAATATAGGCCTCGGGAACGCCCTTGAAGCGCAGTGCCCACCAGATGGACTGCCGAGGTATACAGACGAAGGCCTTCTGCAGGTCTAAAAAGGCCATATGCAAAGCTCTCCTTCTCTCTCTGTAAGCCTCAGCCAGATTCCGTAAGGCGAACACTGCGTCCATGGTGCTGTTACCCGCCCGGAAGCCATATTGCACTCAGAGACAGTACACTCGTTACGGAGCCGTGTGTCAATGATGCGCTCGAAGAGCTTCATGGTGTGGCACATGATCTTGATACCGCGGTAGCTACCACAATCCTGTACGCTACCTTTGCCTTTGTAAACAGGGATAATCAGGCTAAATCGCCACTGGTTCGGCATTTCCTTGGTGAATCAGGATGCGGTTAAAAAGATCCGTCAGAAGGTCCACACCATGTGGGCCCATCGCCTTCCACACTTCAATTGGCACATTGTCAGGCCCGACCGCTTTCCGGTTCTTCATGTGGCGAAGAGCAATGCGGGTTTCGTCGGGGGAAATAGGGGAAATAAGCCCAAGGTTAGGAGGCGGTTCCGGAGGAAGGTTAAAAGGTTGAAAGTCTTTGTTAGGAGGGTCTAATTTACCAATATCGCTACCTTCTCTGAGTTATCTTTAACAGGATTGGTTAATTGTTCGTTTATCGTAATCTTGAATTGGTTGGGTTCTTCTTGGCGCTTCGAATTGCGATTCAGGCCTGGTAGGGTTCCGTCCCAAAAGCGTCGACGGGACTCTACTGCTAAGCCTACGTATGCGACTGACTCCGTTAAGAGCGAAGCAACGAACGATTCGATTTGCGAAGCAAGGCTCATAAAAATAGGGTACCGTACCAAAGGTGATCACGGTGACAGGGGGACCCCAGATCTCGAACAGTGGCTTCTTGATCTTTGGAAACTGAGGAAGAACGCGAAGCGCATTTTCTCGCAGTAGCAATTCATATAATTAATACGAGTATGTATAGGTACATTCCTGGAAAACTAACTTCAAATATAGTTTAGGTACAGTGTTTCATTATATTTTACCAGCAAGCGGCTTCGCCCACGTTTCACAAACTATCAGGCTTTTCTTTATACATATTTGAAATTGTTTTATGTGGTTCCTTTTTTCTTTAAATGTTTTCACATATCGAAGCAACAAGGAAAATGGTACCAGTATTTTTATAATAGGTACATAACATGATATAAAAGACTGGCCGTGGAGTTTCTTGCACGTTCTTTTTCATAGCGATCTACTTACGCTTTAAAATTCGCAAATAGCTTCATGTTTTTGACAGACTGATCTTAACAATTCAAGTGGAAATAAATGGTTTGAATCCTGAATATTTCCCAAAGTAAGTAGGTACTCCCGAGATAAGAATGCTTATGTGGTACTCCAGACTATAATCTACCTCTGTGCGAAATTTCATCCAGATCCGTTCAGCCGTATTGTCGTAATTGAGTAAGAAACATCCAGCCAGCCAAACTTTCGCATTTATTAGTAAACAAAAATTAGAAGTAAGATAATAGGCTGGCATCGATCTAAGCGCACGCGAACGACGTCGCGGGCACAGCTAGTTTTATAATAAAATTATAAACACATTTTTCTTTTTATATTAATAGATATTAATTAATGCGATTGCAGATTGTAATTAAAAAACATAATTGTTAAGTTTTTACAGTTTGTACCTGGCAACATTAAATAGTTGGCATTTCTAACTGAACTGTCATCTTGTGATCTGTCACAGTTGGTTTAAAACGTTGCCAGCGTTGCCAACAACAATTATGAAAATCCAAGCCAAATTCCCAACATGGCCGAATTAATTTTAACATTTTCCCATATTTTTGACGAGGATTCATCAAAACAAAAACATAATTTATTTATTTTATTTATTTATTAGAACAAAAAAAAAAAAAAAAACACATGTTACAATTTTATTTGTGTTCGATAATAGCCACATTAGTTAAAACTGTGTCGTGGCTATTAACGCCCACCTCCAGGATAGAGATGACATCAACGTTCCAATTTAAGAGGTTTTATCAATCTTTTAGTTTATTATAACTACGCTTAAAATCTAGTGTGTCAGTGTGCGTGCGTATGAGTGAATTTATGCATGAGTGTATCTGTACGAGTAAGAGGATGTGGGGGTGATTGTGTGTGTGTGTGTGTGTATGTGTGTGTGTGTGTGTGTGTGTGTGTGTGTGTGTGTGGCTTTACCTAAACGTGTGAGAGGAAGATGTTGTGAGAGTTGGAGGTATGGAAAATAATTAGGGTTTCACTATATTTTCCAGCTCTTCGTATGTGAGAGTGGACAACCATTGGCTAGTGAGCCGTTTACACTCTCGGGAAGTGTGTGGATAAATATTCAGAACCCCGTTCACTGTATTGTATAACGCAGGGGCAAAGAACTTGAATTGTCGACGTACTAATTTTAGATTAGAGGAGTAAGTTTGACAGACTCTATCAGACCTACGTTTATTTTTATTTAACTCAGGATCAAACGAAAGCTCAGCATGTTTACGTAGGACAATATTTAGCACGAATGAATGCCTCACTGAGGGTACTTTACAGAGGGCATACAGTTCAACGGTAGGGAAACGAATTGGTTTATGTGTCATGACCTTAAGCACAGCTCTCTGTGCCCTCTCAAGACGTAGAAGATGACTCTTCCCAGCATTACCCCAGGCCGACACACAGTACGTGATGATGGAGTGAGCTAGAGCAAAATACACGGTTCTCAGAGTTGAAAAATCGGCTGAACTTCTAAGGTTTTTAAAAACAAATATTAATTTTCTAACCCTAGATACTAGTGCATTAATTTGCCCAGCCCATGTCATCGCACTGTCAATCAGGACACCGAGGTATTTAACGGAGTCCATACGCCTTATTGTGGCACAACCACAGTCATTATTCGTGGCAGCATTGCAGTTGTGAGCTGTCAGAGAGAAATCGGTTGTTGGCTGTGACTTGGGCCTCGGACCAAATGTTACGAACCCAGTTTTATCTAAATTTATGGTAAGCAAATTTTGTGCAAGCCACCTCATAGTAGTCTTTAACGCCGACTCTGCGAAATTTTGTGCCTCAGTCCAATCATTGCCATGTACTAGTATGACTGTGTCATCAGCGTATGAAATCAGTCTGGAGTTGGGTGGGGAGAGTTTACACAGTTCATTAATGTATACAAGGAACAAGGTAGGCCCAAGTACACTACCTTGTGGGACCCCAAAGTTGATACACATTTCTTTACTGGTTAGGTTATCTATCTTAACACATTGGGAACGATCTCCCAGATAACTCCTTAAGATATCAAGTGAGATACCTCGAATGCCTATGAGTTCCAACTTCTTGAGCAAGAGGGGGACAGAGACAGTGTCAAAAGCTTTGGAAAGATCGAGAAAAATAGCAATCTGACGCACTGAGCAATCGACTGACGTCACGGACGTTTTACGGTGCACATCAGCTGTTCGTGTTTACACTTTAATTAAATGATAAACATACGTTATTTTATAGAAAGTTTATACTGTCAGCTTCGCGAGAGTGAAACTTACGTGCAAGTACGTTTGCAAGTTACACAACAGTGTTACGGGAGTGTAATTCCTTAAAAACTAATTCACGTATTAGAACATTTTCACTAACTGAAGCTACTTCAACATTTTGTTTTGTGACCGGTACCTTCCAAAAGTGTCATTTTACAACTTTAAAAAAAAAAAAACAAGTGTTGCTATTTTGAACCACTGATCTTGCATTTGGATCAACATTGCTTTGTGGAGTTGGCGACATCTAGCGTTACCAGGTGACAAGTGCGAAGGACGGACGCGCCATCTAGCTACGAGTAGCCGTACCACGTTAGACATGGTGAAGTGCGCAGCGTGCGGAAAGTTCCTCTCGGCGAAAGGGGGCGTTGCGTGTGGCATCTTAGACTGCCACAATAAATATCATCTCGCCTGCCTGCCCGGTACTACACATGTAAGCAGCGACTGGATGTGCCCTGAATGCAGGAATAAAGTTCCTAAGGGCGATAATAGCGCCACACCTGTCAGGGGCCTAGGAACTACTGCTACCCCGGCTACTCGGGCGGTTGCGGCAGGTTCAGCAGCAGCAGCAGCTGTGGTTGCTGCACCAGACCAGGGCGCTACGAGCAGGTCGCCGGCGAAAGTAACCCAGGTTCGGGGTTCCTTGACCGACCCTCCCACTACAGTACCTGAGGTGAAATCTCGGACTGGGAGCGAGCAGGGTGCTGGGGGGGAACCCTCGCCTGACACGCAGATCACACTTCGTGAGGAAATACGGCTGTTCAGGTCTGAGCTGCGGGAGGTTAGGGATGAGATGCGAGAGTTTCGTCGGGAGATGGCTGTCCTTCATTCAGCAATGGGAGTTTGTACCCAGCGGG
Organism: Lacanobia oleracea; assembly: GCA_950371165.1. Taxonomy (NCBI): domain Eukaryota; kingdom Metazoa; phylum Arthropoda; class Insecta; order Lepidoptera; family Noctuidae; genus Lacanobia; species Lacanobia oleracea. The sequence continues at coordinate 16,867,746 of OX493411.1, read as the reverse complement.
TCGATAGCCTGGAGGCCAGGATTGAGGCTCTGGAGAGCAGGCAATGTGTGGCTCTGCCAGACAGCAAGGTCAGCCAACTGGAGCGCATCGTGGGGCAGCTCCAACTGGATCTCAATGACCGCGAACAGGATTTGCTTGGCGCCGATTTGGAAATTACAAACATCCCGGACATCCCTGGCGAGAATGTGTTGCAGACTGTCGGTCTTGTTGCGGCAAAGCTGGGGGTGTCTCTGGAAGAGCGTGACATCGTGTTCGCTCAGCGCGTGGGTCTGCGAGTGGAGCGTGAGCCGGCTGCGGGCGCGGGGAGTCCGGCGGGAGGAGTAACGGCGGCGGCGCGCGGCCGGCGCATCGTGCTGCGTCTGACGCGCCGCGCTGTTCGCGACGAGCTGCTGCAGGGCGCGCGTGTGCGCCGCGGAGCCACCACGGCGGACTTTGGTCTCTCTTCGCCCCCGCGTCGCTTCTTTTTGAACGAGAGGCTCACCCGGACAAACAAGCACCTGTTCTATCGTGTGCGTGAGGCCGGCGGCCGTCTCGGGTGGCGATACGCGTGGACGAAGAACGGTCGTATCCTCGCCAAGCAGGGGGACGGTAAGCCGACTCACTGCATCCGCACGTTGGAAGATCTTTCACGTGTTTTTGGCCCGGATGTGTCTGCTGAAAAAGTTGTCTGAGTTTTGGTTTATTTATTTGTTTCATATAGGTTTAATTTTATGTATATTTTTAAGTGTGGTCTATGCGAGGTCGGCAGTCTCCCTGTTTCTGTACCTATTTGTTTTTTCATTACATAGGCCAGCTGCTCGAGCATTGACTATGTACACATACTTATATTATTTATTTATAAAACTATTGCTCTTATGCTATACTGCTACTATACTTATAACTATAATTGTTCTACTATACTATGCTATATTACATAACACATCACACACTATTTATATTAAATGCACTATATCCATTTACCACCATGAAAATGACTAAGTCCAGAAACCTAAAGGTTGGTTTGTTAAATGCGGGATCGCTGGGTTCTCGTCATGACGAGTTTCTTGTAGCCATGGAAAACATTGCGGTGGATATCATGGCGATAAACGAGACCTGGCTCCGTGCGGGCGAGGAGGGCCGCGCGCCCACTGTGCCGGGCTACCGGCTGCGGCACGTGCCGCGCGCGCGCTCCGTGCGCGGCGGCCGCGGGGGGGGCGGCGTGGGCTTCTACGTGCGGCGCGGAGTGCGCGCGCGCACCGTGCCGCACCCACCCGCGCCGCAGGTCGAGCAGATGTGGCTCCGACTGAATGTCAACTCGCTTTCAGTTATCGTTGGAACTGCATACAGGCCACCGTGGCTCGATGTCAATGTCTTCCTGGATGCGATTACTGACTCTCTTTCCTCTTTACCAGGAGCAGATAAGGTTGTTTTGTTGGGTGACTTTAATATTAATATGTTATGCCAATCGGATAACAAAACCAAGTTACTAAGCAACCTTTTACTCTCCTGTAACTTAAATCAAGTTGTTACTGAGCCAACTCATTTTACAGACCATAGTGAGACATTAATTGACGTTGTATGCACCGATGCCCGTATACGTAAAGTCTCCGTATCTCACATACCAGAGCTCGGCCAACATGCAATTATTTCAGTGGAACTTAATTTCAAGATTGAGAGGCCTTCCCCGCACTGGGTCACCTACAGGCCTCTTAAAGACATTCTGCTGGACCAATTTAATAGGGACTTGGATAGAATGGATTGGAAGTTCATTGAAAGCCTGGAGGATGTGAATTCCATGGTGGAAACTTTTAATAGTAACTTATACAATTTACATGCACCCCTCAAAAGAATTCTTATTAAAGAGAAGTCCTTGCCGTGGATAACGGACACTGTAAAGGAAATGATGAAGCTGCGGGACAGGAGTCATAGTAAGGCAAAAGCTACTAAACAATTGAAACATTTTGATTCTTATAGGGAGCTGAAATACCTTGTTAGGGCTGCGGTTGTAAGTGAGAAGCGTGCATATTTCAAGACTAAAATAACTAACAACATTAAACATCCAAAAAAGTTATGGAGTCACATAAAGTCTTCCATAGCAATCTCCAAAAAAGCAGAGCCCACATTGCCGCACTTCTGTAGTGATCCAGAGAAAATAAATGATCATTTTTTGGATGTACCGGGTAGCGGTTTGGTTACTACTGCTGACTTATCATACTTTGAGCATCATAGATTTAACAATTGTCATTTCCAACTTGAGCCGGTCCAGGAGGATGTGGTGCTGGGGCTTATGCGTGGTCTGAAGTCCAATGCTCAGGGGTCTGACTCTATCTCGCTGGAGATGCTGATGATGACTCTTCCTCGTACTCTTGCAGCTATAACAGCCATCATCAATCGTTCCATCACCACCTCCTCTTTCCCGGATCTGTGGAAATTGGCTATAGTTAGACCCATTCCTAAAGTACCTAATCCTAACAGCATAAAAGAACTTCGACCAATTAGTCTGTTGCCATGTCTCTCCAAGGTCCTAGAGAAGGTTGTCTCCAACCAGCTTAGGGCATACCTTGAGCAACACAATATTTTGCCTCTTTATCAATCTGGTTTTCGCAAGGGACACAGCACAGCCACAGCCCTTCTTGACGTTGTTGGAAATATCCTTGAAGCCAGAGACAAGAGCATGGGTACCATGCTTGTCCTACTCGATTTTTCACGTGCTTTCGACTCTATTAACACTTCACTTCTCCTGTCCAAGCTGTCTTACTATGGATGTCAGCCTGAGACGGTAAAATGGTTCCAAAGTTACTTGACTCACCGATCACAGTTAGTCCAGGTTACAAGTGATGATGGAGCGGTAAAGTCCTCTGATCCCAAGTACGTGAACAGGGGCGTGCCTCAGGGTTCAATCCTTGGTCCGCTACTTTTCATCCTGTACAGTGCTGATATAACAAACTGCTTGCTCAATGCCAAGTTCCACCTATATGCTGTTGATCTGCAGATGTATTTGCCATTTCATCCTCAGCAGACTGTTGACACTGTAAAAAGAATGAATGAGGATTTGGATAGAATCTCAGCCTGGTCGAGGAGAAACTCCCTGGTTTTAAACCCAGTGAAATCAAAATTTATGATAATCGGAACTAGAGACTTTTTAATTAAATTGAGCAATGTCACCTTTGACTTGAGGATTGATGGGTGTTCCATTGAAAGGGTGCAGGAAGCCCGTAATCTTGGGGTGGTATTTGATGAGCAACTGCATTTTGAGACTCACGTCATGGAGGCTGTGCGCAACTGCTTCTACCGTCTCAAACTCTTGTACCGTGTCCGCCCCTACATTAGTGTGGATATGCGTATCATGCTCTGTGAGTCACTTATCTTATCCAAGCTGAACTACGCTGACACTGTGTATGGGGCATGCATTCTTGGGAGGAGCGACAGGTTGATCCAGCGGGTTCAGAATGCTTGTGCGAGATTCTGTTTTAATGTCCCTCCTAGATCTCATATAACGCCATTTTTAAACAAGGGTAATTTGATGAGAATGTCAGACCGGAGAAAGCTTCATCTGGCTACCCTGCTATTTGGTATAATTCTCACAAAAAAACCAGACTATCTGTATGGTAAATTAACATGGTCTCGTGATGTGAACAAAGTGAAAACAAGAGCATCGGCTTACCTCTTGTTGACCAACCCCCATCGAACTGCTGCATTCCGTGGAAGTTTTAAATTCGCAGCTTCTCGTTGCTGGAACGACTTGCCACCGCCGTTTCGTGCTATTAAAACAGTTGGTACATTTAGTTCTAAGTTCAAGCAACACTTACTACGGATTCAAAAGGAAAGTACATGAACTTACCCAGGGTTTGCACGCATTAAGTATTGGTGACTGTTGGTCCAATGTTCTCAGCATTATATATCGTCTTCTTGCAACGAACTATATGACTCAGATCGCAACTATGCAATAAGCCCCTTTATTTTTTTGTTGCACTTTCGTGATACTTGTTGGTGTAGCTTTTATTTACAAATAATTTCTGCCATTATTATTATGTTTGCGTTTTTCATTCCAACATGACAGCTGCCAAGTGCGCCACTGCGCCCGCGCGTTCCGTCATTTGTGACATTAACAAATGATGTTGGAGCACTGGGCCTTTGGGCTGGGTAGTTTTTATTGTTAAATATTATTAACTGTGTGTATTTTATGTACTTGTATTTTTTATTTTATTTTCTTTCATCATTTGTATATTTTATCTGTATCTATTATATTTAGTATGTGTTACGTAACTGCGTCCGTGGCATCACAGGCCCTATCATAAAACCAGCGCTGTGTTATTTATTTCTAAATTTCGCAGCCTATGCTGAGATAGGGACCTTTTTGGCCTCGCACAGACTAAAATGTGTTTATACTTAATTCTGTTAATTTAATTAAATTTACATCTGTCTGTTATGTGCGAGTCCCAAATAAACATTTTTTTCTTTCTTTCTTTCTTTCTTTCAATCGTTTTTTGTTTGTTATGTAAATTTTGAGCTACTGAATCCAACAAATCTAAAACTGCGTCTTCAGTGTTTTTGCCTGCTCTAAAGCCATATTGGTTGTTGGACAGTACCTTGTGTGTATGTAGATAGCTGAGCAGACGTTTGTTTAATATTTTTTCAAGAAGCTTCGATAATATAGTCAAAACGGAAATGGGTCTGTAGTTGTTGACACTGCCTCTGTTCCCACCCTTATAAATAGGATGTACCAGGGCCTTTTTAAAGACCGCAGGAAAGACTCCAGATGTAAGAGCGAGGTTGAATACATGACAAATGATAGGGGTAAGGATTTTCCTGGCAGCACTAATTAAGGTCGCAGGGATGCCATCCCAACCCACAGCACAATTAAGTTTGAGGGTAAGAATGAGTCTCTCAATCTCCTCATTATCTGTGGGGAAAATAACCATGGAGTCATAATGTGGAAGCGACTTACCACAGACTGAGGAACCGGCACAGTTGTCACTCACAGGAACCACGATTTTAGAAGCCAGATTTTCTCCGACACTAGCGAAATATTCATTAACAATGTCTATTGAATGGGATGGGTCAGCGGATATTGACAAGAGATCGGTGGCAGAACTTTTGTTCGTTTTCATATTTGTGATGACTTTAATGAGGTTCCAAGTGGCCTTTGGATTTTTACGGGATTTTTCAAATTCTGTTCGTTCATACTGTCGCTTTAATTCCTTGAGAAGATTGTTACAAAAGTTTCTGTAGCGGAGATAAATTATTTTGGAAGTCTCATTATTAGGGTCCTTTTTAGTTGTATGACAAAGTTTATCCTTATTTCTAATACACCTTAGAAGGCCGGGTGTGATCCATGGCTTAATGATACGTTTCTTACTCGAGATAGCAACATTATGACTATTCTCAGCAACGACAGACGATATAATACTGACTAAGCTTGATGCAGCATTGTTGGCATCATAACAGTTCATGACAGGAGAGAAGTCAGTATTGTTTAAAGCATTCACGCAAGCATCTATATCCACGCGCCTTGATGCTGCCGGGGGTTTTTGGGCTTCTAAGCTAATATTACAAAAAGCTATAACTGGAGCATGATCTGTAATTAGAGAATCGAGAACCAATGATAAAGATGGTTTATTAGACTTAATTATAATATGGTCCAAGCAACTATCAATTTGCGTAGGTAAAAGATGTGCAGGAAGCATACCATGTGATGCAACAGTGTTTAAGTATATGTCGGAGTTTTGGTCATTACAATTTGGGGCTATATTTATATTAATATCTCCTATTAACATAAGTGTTCTAAATGAGCTTAATGAATTAAGTGTTGAATCTAAACTAGTGATAAAGTTTTGAATATTATGATTTGAAGGTGACCGGTAAATTGCTACAACAGCTATCTCATTTTTGTACTTTAAAATCAAGCAATTTGCATCATCAAATTTAGGTTTTTCAACAGTAATTTGCAAGTCCTGCCTTGTGTATACAACAACACCATCATTTTGGTTAAAATGGTCCGAAGATGAGGATATATAACCAGGGATAAGAGGTATAAGAGGACATTTACGTAGCCAGCATTCGGATAGTACTATTATATCAATCTGTACCTTAATACGCTGCAGCAGTATAAGAAGGTTATTAAAATTTACACCATTCCCTATGCTTCTGATATTAATCTGAAGTACTTTCAGACCATTTTTATCCTTTTGCAGATATGAGTTTACTTGCTCCGGGGAGCAATAGTATGATGATGATACTGACAATGAATCCATATCATCTGCAATTTTGGAGCTATCATCCATACTCGAAATCAAGAACCAACATATTTTCTATTATGGTCATGCTCACTGGATAAAAAATCACCCTAAGTGAGAGGGACAGAGAGTGAGATATGCGCGAGGTCGAATGATGGGGCTGTTTAGGTAAAATGTTGTTTATGTAATGATTGGAGATGTATGTGTATATGTGTGTTTTAGTAATTGTTAAGTTTTTACAGTTTGTACCTGGCAACATTAAATAGTTGGCATTTCTAACTGAACTGTCATCTTGTGATCTGTCACAGTTGGTTTAAAACGTTGCCAGCGTTGCCAACAACAATTATGAAAATCCTAGCCAAATTCCCAACATGGCCGAATTAATTTTAACATTTTCCCATATTTTTGACGAGGATTCATCAAATAATAATAATCATACCAAAAATAAATACAAAGAACTATTTAAAAGTATTTTCTGGTTTATGTAGTCCCTCTTGGGTAAAAGCCTACTCCAACTTGAGCCATTCTTTGCGGTTTTCGGCAATCTGTATCCATTCCTCTCCTGCCGCGTAAATAATGTCTTCCACCCATCTTTTTCTTTGCCGAACTACACTCCTCTTGCCAAATGGGCCCTTCCATTTTGTTGTTTGGTAAGTCCATCTCTTGTCCTGATACCTGGCTATGTGTCCTGCCCATTTCCACTTTTGTTTTTGGCTTTGCTGAACTGCATCCGTTAATTTAGTTCTCTTGCGGATATTTATATTTCTTGACTTTTGTATTTTTCTTAATTTAAGGATGCTTCTCTCCATGGCATATTGGCAAGACAAAATTTTGTTTTTCACTCTTTCTGTATACGCCCATGTTTGGCATAAGTAAGACTTGGGAGAGTACAAATTTCCTTTAAATAAGCATTCATCAAATACTCTTAAATAATATTAGGTCTTTACCTATGAAATTGCCGTTCTGCAGTACTGGCCATTTCAAATCAAAATAATTTTTGTTTGGCTAAGAATTCTAATTTCAAATTAATTTTATTTTAAAAACATGTTTTTTTTCCAAAAGTAGTCATTTGTTTATTGATTAGTCGCATCGCATTTCAATCTTTTTCGTCATCATGGATACGTTAAAAATTCGAGTAATTATGGAATATGAATACCGTCGTGGCAGCAACGCGGCACAAGCGGCACGCAACATCAACGACGTTTACGGAGCTGACACTACATACCAACGCACCACCTGTTATTGGCTTGCTCGCTTCCGTTCTGGAAATTTCGACCTGAAAAATGAACCTCGCGGTCGTCCGAAGACTTTGGTCGACAATGACGAATTAAAGGCGATTGTGGAAGCTGATGATACACAATCTACAGCTGAATTAGCAGCAGCTTTCGACGTTAGCGTCAAAACAATATTGGTCCGTTTGCGTCAAATTGGCAAGGTAAAAAAGCTTGACAAATGGGTGCCCCACGAACTCAATGATCGCCAGCGCGAAGTACGCGTCGAGACGTGCCTTGCACTGCTCAACAGACACACAAATGAAGGAATTTTGAACCGCATTATTTCCTGGGTTGAAAAATGGATTCTGTTTGATAACCGCCAGCGCTCAGCAAGTTGGTTGGATCCTGGTTCAGCACCTAAACAATGCCCTAAACGAAAACTTACCCCTAGAAAAGTGATGGTCACTGTTTGGTGGTCTAGCGCCGGTGTGATTCTTCACAGCTTCTTACCAAACGGGGTGAGCATTACTGCAGATGTGTACTGTGAAGAACTGAACACAATGATGGAGAAGCTGGCACATCTCCAACCAGCATTGGTCAATCGCTCGTCTCCGCTGCTCCTGCACGACAACGCGCGACCTCATACTGCACAGCAGACGGTCTCCAAGTTGCGAGAACTGGGGTTGGAAGCTCTCCATCATCCGCCCTACTCACCAGACCTTGAGCCTACAGACTACTACTTTTTCCAGAATTTGGATAACTTCTTGGCGGGAAAAAAATTCAATACCCGAGAGGCAGTACAAAATGCCTTTGAAGAATTTGTTGCCTCCCGTCCAGCTGATTTCTTTAAGAAGGGCATCAATAAACTGCCACTGCGTTGGCAAAGATGCATTGATTGCATGGGTGATTACTTCGATTAATACAAATAAAAAATAAATGAAAAAAATTCGTTTAATTTTTTTCATACAAAACGGCAATTTCATAGGTAAAGACCTATTATTATACAATGTTGTTTAAATAAGTGTTTAAAGTATTCAGACCTGGGCTATCGATATTCATAAGGCGGTACTCACATATTAAGTAAGACTTTTTTTTATTCCCCCCCCCCCCTTCCTCTAAATAAGAAAAAATAACAGTAGGCCGACCCTATCCCCCTTGTTTAATATATATTACGTTAGAATCTAAAGGGGAAAAATAATATAAGAACGTTTGACTTGTTTTAGTGTTTATTACACCTATTGGCCTGTTGTTATTTTTTTATACAAAGTTTAAATTATTATAAATAAATAAAAAAGATTTCAGTAATCATCCATACAGACTTGCTTTGCCTTAAGACTTAGAAACTGTTAGTTTCTAAGTCTTAAGGCAAAGCAAGTCTTGGAATTTTTCAACTTGGAATTTTTATATACAAAGGGATTCGTAATTTTTATTCTTTGGTTGTATGTTAACTTTGGTTCTAATCATGTTAATTACCTACATAACATTTTGTGATATTAGGTAAGAACTATCACGTCTCCCTTCCACCCTATGTACATTGCCGTATCTAGGGATTTTTTCCAGGGGGGGGGGAAACTGAGATGCAACGCCCAATAAGAAAAATCGTTGTGGTGTTTACGATCCAAATAGGTCAGTCATAGTCAGAAGGCCCAGGTTGCTCCCCATAATCCCGGGGCCCCGGACGTTATAAGTAACTGTTTTGACTGATGCGAGAAAGCTCAAGAATTTAGAGAGTGTAGAATACCAGAGCGAGTGAAGCTAGCTCGAAAATATTTGTACCCTTTTGGATAGGTTTGATTGAATGAAGCAAAAAGTTAAAATTGCATAAATAGAAGTAACTTTTAGCCTCATACAGGAAAGGTTAAGAAACTGAGAGATATAAATTCAAGAGCAAGCGAAGCGAGCTTGAAAATTTTTGCACTCCATCTCATTAGGTTTGATTTTTATACTTAAATAGAATAAACTTTTTTGATAAAAAGCACAAAAGTTCAAGCACTTGAGAGTGTAGAATGCAAAACCAAGCAAAGCCAGCTCGAAAATTATTTATTGCACTCCGGATAATTTACTTAATTATGTAGGTTGTAAGTAACAGTATTCAGTAAGAGCAGGGCCTAGGCTGGGTGGGCCTCCCAGCCCACCTAAAACCTGTCTTGCGGCCTGCCCGCCCCCCAAGCTAGGGCGAAGAAGTAGAAAAAATCTTAAAAATACACTTTCTAACTTTTTGGAAAAAAAAATTCGATGCTTGAAGTGCTATATCTCGACACCTGTTTAACCTACAGAGCTGCGATTTATGGTGAACCCTGAAGCACGTTTTAACTACTTTGAAAGTTTTCGGATCGTCTTTTATCTACATTCTAAATCAGGGCTGTCCAAACCATGGCCCGCGGGCCGCGTGCGTCCCGCGGTTTGGAATATTGCGGCCCGTAGAGTCTTTTTTATCTTCTTTGTTTAAATACATTAATGAGCAAATTGTAAGTTTTTGGAGCCGTTCAAATACATGGACGAAATAATCGTCGAATTTGAACGGCATTTTGCAGATTAAAAAAAAATTGAGATTCACTCATCCATTAACGATCGCAGTTGAGAGTGTGAAGATTGATTATCAACTGCAACTGTGTGATCTGCAATCGGACCCCTTTTACAAGGGCAGAACTGAAACAGGACTTGATTTTTTTAAGTTCCTCGCTGAACATTTCCCGAAACTGACGAATTTCGGGAAAAAAATAGGCTCGATGATGGGCAGTACCTTTGTGAGAGTGCATATTCAACAATGAAGCTTATTAAATCAAAATACAGTACTGTCTTCATTGACAGATACTTCACTTAAACATGCACTGCGCCTAGCTACTACTAATATTGAGGTTGATGTTGACAGAATTGTAAAAGACAAATTAATGAAAAAGTAGATAATAAATAACGATATTATTATTATCAGTATTTTATTTTTATAAATATTTTGCGGCCCACCAATGTATTTAGTCATTTTTATTGGCCCTGGGTCCCATCTAGTTTGGAGACCCCTGATCTAAATCATACCAAAAATTAACGGGCACGCCCCCCCCCCCCCCACCTATATATGCCTATACTGATTGAGACGATTTATCAGTACTTATAGGCATATATTAAATCTAGTCTAGTCTTCTGCACACATCAAAAAAAGTTTGCGATCACTAGCATACAGTTTAGTAGCATAAAGTGGTTATATTTTTCTTAAAGGACCATTACTCATTTTGGACCAATCACTCAACAGTGATAAAACTTATCCCATATGAACGGCAGTTACATCGAATTCGAGCGCGAACATGGTGTTTTGAAACGTTTTCAATGCTGAGGAAGCATCTAAATTCATAGTATCAAAACTGTAAACAAAATAATTTTTCCTGATTTTTTAGGTGGCTAGCTAGATCTCATCCCCCTTTCTAGGGTTCCGTACTTCAAAAGGATCCCTTACATGGTCATATTGGTGTCCGTCCGTCTGTCTGTCCAGACTCTTTAACTCGGGAACGCGTGGAGGTATCGAGTTGGAATTTAAACCATATTAGGTCTCGTTAGTGGTGGACATTTGGACCAAGCTCCATAAATTTTTGGTCATTCTCCTCTCAAAGTTCTAGCTCAACGGGAAACGTACTAACTATATATGTAATATTATAAATACGAAAGTTTGGATGGATGTATGTTACTCAATCATCTCACGGATCTGGATGAAATTTAAAACAGAGATAGATTATAGTCTGGAATAGCACATAGGCTACTTTTTATCCCAAGAGCATGTGCCCTTGGGATCACGCGGGTGAAGCCGCTAGCAGAAACTAGTACGGCCTAAGAATTTTGATTCCCTTGAGTGATATACGTTTTTTGGGGCATAAACGGCCGTATCTTTTTTTACGTTAACTTAGAACTATGATTTTTTCACAGCTTCAAGGCACCATAGAACTAAGTGTCTATGTAATAAAATAGTCTACTAAATATTGAGTCAGTATAACCCATAGACATATAAATAGAGCCATACCGCAACCAAAAATATGCAGTCTGTAAAAAGTTATGACTGAGTGAAGAGTCATTTTATGCGAAAAATATCGTAAATATCATTGTCATTTTGAATTTAATCTACGCATGTCGTGTCAAGCCGCTTGGTGTCCCATGTTAGGTTCTCGCTGAGATAGACTTTGGTCAAAGGCCCGGAAGAAAGAAAACGCAAGAATACTACTCAATAGTTTTATTCGTGTCTTACAGATTAACATAAATTGACATGATTAAAAATGAACATTATATAACCCCATCATCTATCTTCTATCTATTCTATACATATAATAAAATCGTAAACCAACCGTGTCTGTACATTGAATATTTTTGCATAAAAATTACATAGAAAAGTTAGGAAAAAGATACAAAACACAAATATGCTATTTTCGAAATTTTTGTCAGTTTGTCTGTGCGTTTGAGGGAGCATCACGCATAAACTACAGATTGGGTTACAAATCTAGGTACTTAAAAATATTAAGTGATAACCCGAGTAACATTTAGCGTAACATTTAACATTTATTTCATCAAAATCGACCCACAAAATAAAAAGATATTGAATTTTTAAGTTTAGGAAGAAACTTCATCGAGCGCTAAAATAGGTAGTTTTCATTGAGACTCCAGAGACTTGCAATGCCATCTATTGAGAATAATAGTAGTAACAAAGTGTGTGAAACGAACTTCAAAACATATTGTTGAGTTATTTGATAAACTCTTAATATTATGTAACAAGCAAAAGAAAAGTGAACATGTTATTATCATAGTATTATTATTTATCGTAACATGTGGGCTCCTAAGTTCAAACTCATTTTTGACAGTTTAACTAAATTGTCGATAGATGGCGATGTACCGATGACGCGTTTTTCTAAATCGCGGTGTTAAGATTCTCCTTAGGAATATGAGGTCAGCCCACGGATTTGTTATTCCACGGGTCGAATAAATCAAAGTTCAGCTACGCTTGCCAAGTTCGGTTCGATGTATGGGCGATGGGTGACCATTTAAATTTAAACATTCTGTGTCTGAGACTCCGAGATTCTAGGCGTGCCATGAATATAACAGTGAACCAGTCACATAGGTCGATACTCGATCTTCCAGGTTAAGCAACACTTGCCGAGGTCGGTCTTAGGATGGGTGAACATTTTAACATACACACATACTCGAATATAATTATGTGGATGGATGGAGGAGAGGAAGGCCAAAGAAAAGATGGATGGATTGTGTGAGGAGCGATATGAAAGAGAATATGGGAGTGAGTGATAGCGTGATAGCTGATAGGACAGAATGGAAGAAAAACATGGGATAAGGGCAGGAAGATGATGATGACGGGTCCATCAACCCGTGTGCCTGTTATAACTTAGCTACGAGTTCCTCATTCAATCAGTCTCCTCATTCAGTACCTACTAAATATCTTAAAAAAAAAATCGATTATACCTACACAATAAATAGATTCTATGAAACCGGTTAAACTGTAATTCTAATCTATTCTATACATATAATAAAATCGTAAACCAACCGTGTCTGTACATTGAATATTTTTGCACAAAAATCACATAGAAAAGTTAAAAAAAAAAACCAAAACACAAATATGCTATTTTTGAAATTTTTGTTTGTCTGTGCGTTTGAGGGAGCATCACGCATAAACCACAAATTGGGTTCCAAGTCTAGGTACTTAAAAATATTAAGGTGTATGTATGTATGTATGTAAATCGGGCTGGTTTCCGCAACTCCACGACTAAGCGCGTATTTTGCGTGTAGGTGGGACAAATGCGTCATTCGATCCACCCCAGCTCCCCAAGGAAGGCCAGCAACGCCTTGGTGTTACTAACTATCTCGCAGAGGGTACCTGGGTTTCCGAAGTACTTTGCCCTGTAATCCGCAACCACCGGGCAGCTTAGAAGCAGGTGTGCTGCTGTCTCATTCTCCTCCATGCAGGCTCTGCATAGCGGGCTGTCAGTGACTCCTATAGCATAGAGGTGTTTATTAAAAGACCCATGGCCAGTTGTTACGGCTGTGACTGAACGCAACTGTTGTTTAGTCAGTCTTAGGGCTTGTTTTGTGAAACGGCCATTTATAGAGGGAAGTGCCTCCTTGGCCTGCCTACACTCACTATGGTCAGCCCATAGCTTGTGATGTTTATCTCCGGTGCGTTTCCTTACCAGATTTCGTAAGTACCCGAAAGGCAGCGGCACGATGGGCTCAGGTCCCATTGCTGACAAACTAGACCCCCTTCGGGCGAGTTCATCCGCAGCGTCGTTGCCTCGAGATTCACTGTGTCCCTTGATCCATTGAATGGTTACTTTGTTGTGTCTACCAACCTGGTTTAGACGTTGGTGACACTCGAGAATCAACCCAGAGCTCACTGTGTGGCTGTTCAGAGCTTGCAGGACAGCCATGCTGTCCGAGAGTATGCGTATTGAGTGGTCCTTAACTTCCCTGGTTAGGATGGCTGATGCCGCCAGAGAAATGCCCATGCATTCAGCCTGGAACACTGTGTTGTGGACCCCCAATGGTGTGGCTATGTGGATATTGAGATCCTCTGAGAAGATTCCCGCACCAGTACCTGTACCTGTTTTTGATCCATCTGTGAAGATCCGCAGCTCGGCGGGGCAGAGCCCCTCGCACCGATGATCCTCATGCAATTGGATTTTGTATTTTTTATCGAAGATAAATTGCTTGGGCACCCGGTCATTGATTGCCTTTGTTATGGGGAGTTCATTGTTGAGCTCCTCGAGCAGAGCGGTGTGTCGTGTGTCTCTCTTACTCCAGAGACCTAATGTTTTAAGGCGTACTGCTGCCATCGTCGCTTCCTGTTGTATAAACAAGTGTAGCGGAGGGAGCCCCAGCATGGCTTCCAGCGCCGCAGTTGGAGTAGTCCTCATGCAGCCCGTCGTTGCCATGCAGGCCAGCCTTTGCATGTGTTGTAACTTGTTTACGGCTGTAGCTAGCTTTGAGCGTGGCCACCACACCACGGCCCCGTAGGTTACCATGGGCCGAATTACTGCGCTGTACAGCCATAGTATTATTTTGGGAGATAGGCCCCACTTCTTCCCTATCATTTTCCTGCATTGCCAGAAGGTAATGCAGGCCCTGTTTAGTTTGTAGTCTAGGTGATTACTCCAGCTTAACTTACTGTCTAGGATGACGCCTAGATACTTTACCTCGTTAGACAGCTGGAGCTCTGTATTGAAGAGCATAGGTAGCCGGTAGTGGCCTAGTGCTCGCTTTTGAGTGAACATGACTAATTCAGTTTTCGTGGGGTTTACCGACAGATCATATTCGTCGCACCATCTTTCCACGATGCGTAGTGCTTGTTGAGTAAGGTTGCAGATCGTTCCAGTCACTTTCCCTGACACTAGGATTGCGAGGTCGTCAGCATAACCTATCGTGTAGTAACGATGTGCGTTGAGTTTGGTGATCAGGTCATCAATTACCAGATTCCACAGAAGAGGGGAGAGTACACCCCCCTGCGGGCAGCCTCTGGCTATCAGAGCCAACTGCTGCTCTTCCTCAAGGCGAACCACTCGTTTGCTTAACATATTAGTTATCCAGTCATTTAGTACCTGTTCCACGCCGTGTTTGGAGAGAGCGGCACTAATGCTGGAAAAGTTTGTCTTGTCGAAGGCTCCTTCGATGTCTATGAATGTGCCCAGGCAGGACCCTTTCTGGTGAATCGCTTCCTCAATCTGGTTCACCACCAGATGAAGAGCGGACTCTGTCGACTTACCCGAGCTGTATGCGTGTTGGTTACCATGCAGTGGTATTGTTTTTAAAACGCCATCACGTAGTTCCCTTTCACACAGTCTTTCCATTGTCTTTAGTAAAAACGAGGTCAGACTAATAGGTCGATAGGATTTAGCGTTTGTGTAGTCACTTTTACCTGGCTTCGGAATGAATATGACTTTCACTTCCCTCCATCCTTTAGGAACGTATCTAAAGGCCAGGCACGCTCGCATTAAGAGCAAATATTAAGGTGATAATCCGAGTAACATTTAGCGTTTATTTCATCAAAATCGACCCACAAAATCAAAAGATATTGAATTGAAACTTCCTAATGTATTCTGTTCCTCATGTATTCTGATTACAGCGCCATCTATTGAAAAAGATGAAATTCACGAACGCATGTATAAAACACCAAACAAATTGTAGAGTTATGTGTGAAACATTTAATACCTACGTGGCAAAATATAATTGAACATTTTTACACCTTATCGGTATTTATCATAACAACCGATCCACAAATCAAAATATATTGAATTTTTAAGTTTGGTAGGAAACTTCCTAATGTATTGTGATTAGGCAAAGCACCATCTATTGAGAAAAATAAAATGCATGTAAACATGATTACCCACTGTTGAGTTATTTGTGAAACTTTTATACACGGTAGCAAAATAAAAGTGAACATTCATTTAATTACATTTTTTTTTTTGTGTCATACGGGCTCCTTTTTTGTCAGTTTACTTACTTGGTCGATAGATGGCGTTGCACTGATGACGCGTTTTTCAGAATTGCGGTGTTAAGATTTTCTGCTGGAGAACGACCCTCACACGATTTTCAAATACAGTTAAGGGATTCGCCCGGAGCCTATCCGCAGTACCACGTTTTGCGCGCGAGTGCTCCTGCCGACACTTTCCGTCCGGACCGCACCTAGTTTTTAACTCGGTTTTCCTTGTGTGTTGTCGCGGGTGATAGTCTCGACTAACACTCGTGGGAGCATACAGGGGAGGCCGCCCCGTCTCTGCCCGGTGTGGCAACACACCGTAGTGGTCACGGAGGCTCCCGCCACGCCATGCTGCCCAAGAAACCCGGCAGTCGTAGCTCCTTGGGGCACGACGCCGGCACCCCGCCTGACCGACCGATGGGGGAACCGGACGCAGTCGATGCCGCACGTCGCGGCCACAGCAGCGCCCGGTGCTCCACCTGCAGCTCCAGCTCCATCAGGGACGACCACCTCCGGCCCACCGACGTCACCGGTGACTGCGCGCGTTTCACCGGCGCCGTCGTCGAGCCGGCAACCGGCCGTTCCGGTTCGCCCTTCGGTTTTTCGCCCCGTGCCCATCCAGGCCCCGGGGCCCGCCGTCAAAAGCCGCGCCCACGCTGTACGCGCCGCCGCTCCCGCCGTGCGCTCCGTTGCACCGAGAGCAGGCGCATCCGCGCACGCGAGTCAAGGTGCGCCACCTGTACGGCAGGCGGCGCCACCTGTAGCATCGTCTGCTACCGCGTTCGCACACCGGGCTGCGCCACCTGTACATCAAGTGGCGCCACCATTAAGTAAGTAATTACCGAAGGTAAAAATACCCAAAATATTTAGCACGTTATTGTTAGTTCAATTATGTTTTTTGATGCTATCTAGATCTTAAAATACTTAGAAAATTGACACGGTGGCTTTATTTGGTGTAGCTTTGGTACCCAACCAATAATCTAGGCACCAAATAAATACAATTTTTAGCATTCTTGAGCTTTTTTGGCAGTATATTTAAAGGTGAATTGACGTTACTTATTACCACCGCACAATTTTATTTAATTTAAATTAATTTGATACTAACGCACTCAAGCAAAGGACCTAAAGGGTGGATGGTGGCGCCGAAGTTGAGACTATCCAGTCTCAACTTCGGCGCCACCATCGAGTCAACTCCATGCCTAGGAGCTCGAGCCGATCAGTCACAGGAACAGATGCACCTCGACAAATTGGAATTTGGTCAAAATGACTCCTTTTTGTGGTAAAAAGGCACGCCTGTGTTTTGGTGGTATTAAAAGTGACCAGATTGTCATCCCCCCACTGGGACACAACGCTTAAGGTCAAATTTGTCCGCTTTACCGTGGCCTCTCTCAAGGAACGGACTTTGTCACCGCTGGTTGTTGCGCTGGACAAGTATCTCTCTGAAACCTGTGTGTCATCTGCGTACCTGTTGGGTACGCAGGCCAGGCTTAAGTAGGTCATTGATGTGCAGCAGGAAAAGAGTTAAAAAGAGAACAGACCCCTGAGGAGCTCTGGCTTTAAAAGCCATGAGGTCTGAGGAGTAGCCGTCAACGACTACTTGGATTGACCGTTCACTTAGGAAGTCTAATATTCAACTACAAAAACCAGCTGGGATTCCATAAGCAGGAAGCTTGCTGAGTAGACCTGTGTGCCAGACCCTGTCAAAAGCCTTCGAGATATCGAGCGCTTGGTCTCGAGCCTCTCTCGATGGCTTTGTCCCAGCAGTGCGTGACATACACAAGAAGATCGCCTGTTGACCGTCCCCGGCGAAAGCCATATTGACGGTCACTGAGGAGATCATTGTTTTCAAGGTATGTCATCTTACTGTTCAGAACCCTTTCCATAACCTTGCATAGGATGGAGGTAATAGCGATAGGACGGTAATGTGCAGGGTCAGCACGATCTCCCTTTTTGGGCACCGGTTGCACATTCGCAAGCTTCCATGATTTCGGCACCATTCTTTTTTTCAAGCGAGAGGTGGTACATGCGTGTCAACACAGGAGACAGTTCAGGTGCACATTGTCTCAACACTCTTACTGGAATGCTGTCAGGTTCGCTGGCCTTATTCACGTCTAGACTGCACAATACTCTACGGACCTCTTTAATGTGAATTACGATCTCCAGCATCGAAAGTCACAACGAGGTAAAGTTGGTGGTTACTTGGAGCCAGCGTCCAGATGCGAATTGCTTGCAAAGAGAACTGCAAACAAATTTGCTTTTTCTCTTGCAGAGTGAGCCAGCGAACCATCAGGTTTTAGCACTGGAGGTAAAATGGGTCGACAGAAATTTGTTTCAACCGCTTTCGAGGGGACCTGGAGGGTGCGATGCTAGTTTGGCCCCGATACGTCCGACATGGTCAAAACTTGCCCTACGTAAAACCCAGTTGCAGATCATAGCGGCAGAATTAAAGGCTCCTTTCCTCGCACGAATCCTACGTGCTTTAGCCTTTCGGTCGCGGGCCTTGATCCAAGCTTGGTAAGCAGACTCTTTAAGGGCCTCAGCGTGGGCGCATTCTGCATTATACCAAGGCCAGGATTTGTGACCGAGCGGGATGTGGAAGAGAATGGAATAAAATACTCCATCCCCTGCAGAATCACGTCCGCAATCACATCATCACAATATGAGGGGTCACCCGAGGAGAAGCACACTTGCCGCCAAGGATTAGACGCAAAAAAGTGCCGCATCTCTTCCCAATCTGCTGACTCGTATCGCCATACTCGTCTCGTGCTTTTAGAACTCTTATCAATTGGGTGTATGGGCGGACCAGCTGGGTTAGATCTAGCGTTACAGAAACCAGAGGCGCGCAAGGTTTCTGTAACGCTAGATGGTGGTTGTCAATGGTCAGTTTTCTGGTACGGGTCCCCCAAAAAAATGAGCTTCGCTGTCGGGTACCGTTGCTGGTCTACGTCGGTCGACTCCACGAGAGAATTAAATAGCACCTGGTCACGACTATGCGATCGGTATACGTCGATGCGATGAAGAGAAGTTTCTCCACGCCAGTGTCCACAAGTAGCCTTATGGCAGAAAAACCCGATTTTCAAAGCAACGGAGACGACGACAACAGATGTCATCGCGGACGTACACACAGACCCCAGCCTGCTTCTTGAACTTGTGTTCCAGAGAGTAGTCCGGGTAGTTGACGTACGTCACGTCCGACGGGGTTGTTATCTTCGTCTCCGTTAAGAAAAACAGGTGCGGCTTCTCGATCTCAAGAGATTTGAGACGTTACACCTTAATTCATTTGCATTCCGTTGATACATCACTGCACTCGTTAAATCTTCTGCAAAAATTGTGTTTCTTTCGTTTCTTTACACAGACTTCTTCGTTTGAAGATGCCTTCTTTTTACAACTTTTACGATTTATGTGACCCTTGGTGAGGAAGGTCCAGCTATATCCTCAAGAGAAGACATTATTAATGTCGTTGTCACTATTATTAGATCGGAAAATGTAATTATGAAAAGAATGAAAACTACCCGTTATGGATCTCAAGCAACTGACACAAAAAAAAAATTGGACAAAATATGACTTGTATTACGTTATCAGTTATCACTGACTAATTCAAATTACTGTACTACCAGCCCTTCTCGCACGTAACAATCTGGCAACGTTTGGATCGAGCGAAACGGCACGACGTGACAGCGCGTAAGGCGGCTCGCCGATTGCCTCTCTGCCCCGCGCTTCTTCCACCCCACTAACTTAACCGTTTAAAAATAACTATAAAATTAACGTTATTACACAATTAACGGTAATAAAGATAAACCATAATATTTTGCGAAAATAACGTTAAATCTATTAACGTTATTTTAAAATTAACGGTAACTCTGTCAAATGAAGGTAACGTTACGAAAATTTTACCGGTATATAAAGCCCTGCTGTAGGTATACATTTTTGTGCGCTTGCTTGGCATTGGTTCAGATATATTGTGACCGCGTGTTGCCGTTCCTCGTAGGTAAACATTTTTGTACGCTCGCGCGACTCGCTTAGCGTTGGGTCAGTTTAGATTTAGAATGTAATGTTTAGTACTTTAGGTGCACCTTTGCCGCTCCGCCGCCGCCAGCGACGCCACGCTGCCGTGCCTCAGTCGATTGTTTGTAATACCTACAGTGAATCAATTTGTGCCAGACGTTTACAAGATGGGACGTAAAAAAACAAAATAATGTCTATAGATATTTTGAGCTGAACGAAAATAAAACATCTAATTGTGTAGATACTAACGCACTCAAGCAAAGGACCAAAGAATTCAAGATTTAAAAGGGTGTAAAGGGTTAAAAGCTGTCCAGGCCTGGAGTATCACTTCACCCTATTTAGGATGCCCAGCTTTTTGGCCGCAGTTTGGGTTTTGTACTCGATGGTGGAGCCGAAATTGAGACAGGATGTCAACTCTATGCCTAGCAGCTCGAGCCGATCAGTCACAGGAATAGATGCACCCCGACAAATAGGAGTTTGGTCAAAATGACTCCTTTTTGTGGTTAAAAGACACGCCTGTGTTTTGGTTGTGTTGGCCAGATTGTCATCCCCCCACTGGGACACAACGCTTAAGGTCAAATTTTTCCGCTTTACCATAGCCTCTCTCAAGGAACGGACTTCGTCCCCGCTGGTTGTTGCGCTGGAAAAGTATTTCTCTGAAACCTGTTTGTCATCTGCGTACCCAACAAGGCCAGGCTGAAGTAGGTCATTGATGTGCAGCAGGAAAAGAGTTATAGAGAGAACAGACCCCGGAGGAACTCCTGCATTTAAAGCCATGAGGTCAGAGGATTAGCCGTCAACGACTATTTGGATTGACCGTTCACTTAGGAAGTCTGATATCCAGCTTCAAACACACGGCAATTGTTCGCCGTGTCTCTCGATGGCTTCGTCCCAGCAGTGCGTGACGTACACAAAGAGATCGCTTGTTGACCGTCCCCGACGAAAGCCATATTGACGGTCACTGAGGAGATCACTGTCTTCAAGGTCATCTTACTGTTCAGAACCCTTTCCATAACCTTGCATAGGATGAAGGTAATGGCGATCGGACGGTAATGTGCAGGGTCAGCACGATCTCCCGTTTTGGGCACCGGTTGCACCTTCATGATTTCGGCACCGTTCTTTTTTCAAGAGAAATGAGGAATAATATTGCAATGCTTGTAAAAGGCTGCGAAGTCATAAGTACCTACTAACAAACTATAACACCATTGTACACTTAGTTCGCAATAAACGTTTTGACTTTGACTTTGAGAGAGACGGTACAGGCGTGTCAACACAAGAGACAGTTCAGGTGCACATTGCCTCAACACTCTCGCTGGTTACTTGGAGCCAGCGTCCAGACGCGAATTGCTTGCAAAGAGAATTGCAAATAAATTTGCTTTCTCTCTTGCAGAGTGAGCCAGCGAACCATCAGTAGCATTGGAGGTTAAGAAGGTCGACAGAAATTTGTTTCAACCACTTTCGACAGGGACCACTTACTATCCGGAGGGTGCGATGCTCGTTTGGCTCCGATACGTCCGACATGGTCAAAACTTGCCCTACGTAAAACCCGCTTGCAGAACTTAGCGGCAGAATTAAAGGCTCTTTTCCTCGCGCGAGCCCTACTTGCCTTTCGGTCGCGGGGCTTGATTCAAGCTTGGAAGCAGACTCTTTAAGGGCCTCAGCGTGGGTGCATTCTGCATTATACCAAGGCCGGGATTTGTGACTGAGCGAGATGTCAGAGAATGGGATAAAATACTCCATCCCCTGCCAAATCACGTCCGCAATCACATCAGCACAAAATGACGGGTCACCCGAGGAGAAGCACACTTGCCGCCAAGGATAAGACGCAAAAAAGTGCCGCATCTTATCCCAATTTGCTGACTCGTATCGTACCTCTAGGACTCTTATCTGATAGAGCAGGTCAACACGGATTTCACCAGGCAGTGGTCAGACGTTCCCAGCGGGCTGAGAATGATACTGAATGACTGCCCGGATCAGTCGTCAGCAGAAGGTCCAAGCAATCGGGAGTATGGGCGGACCAGCTGGGATAGTTCTAGCGTTACAGCAAACTTGCACATCTCTAACCCGGCATGGTCAGTTTTCTGGTACGGGTCCCCCAGAAAAATGAGCCTCACTGTCGGGTACCGTTGCTGGGCTAAGTCGGTCGACTCCACGAGGGAATTAAATAGCGCTGTTGTCTCCTGGTCACCGCTGTGCGATCGGTATACGTCGATGCGATGTAGAGAAGTTACTCCACGCCAGTGTCCACAAGTAGCCATATGGCAGAAAAACCCGATTTTTCAAAGCAAAGGAGACGACGACAACAGATGTCATTGCGGTACACACAGATCCCAGCCTGCTTCTTGAACTTGT
The DNA here is from genome assembly GCA_950371165.1 of Lacanobia oleracea. Taxonomy (NCBI): domain Eukaryota; kingdom Metazoa; phylum Arthropoda; class Insecta; order Lepidoptera; family Noctuidae; genus Lacanobia; species Lacanobia oleracea. The sequence continues at coordinate 16,845,505 of OX493411.1, read as the reverse complement.
GTTCCAGAGAGTAGCCCGAGTAGTTGACGTACGCCACGTCTAACAGAGTTTTTATCTTCGTCTCCGTTAGGAAAAACAGGTGCGGCTTCTCGGTCTCAAGATATTTGAGACGTTACACCTTAATTCATTTGCATTCCGTTGATACATCATTGCACTCGTTAAATCTTCTGCAAAACTTGTGTTTCTTTCGTTTTTTTACACAGACTTCGTTTGACGATGCCTTCCTTTTACAACTAATACAACTTATGGCACATAATACACTTGGTGAGGAAGGTCCGGCTATATCCTCAAAAGAAGACACTATTAATGTCGCTGTCACTATTATTAGATCGAAAAATGTAATTAACAAAATAATGAAAACTACCCGTTATGGATCTCAAGCAACAGACACAAAGAAAATAAATGATTGGACAAAATTATGACTTGTATTACGTTATCAGTTGTCACTAACTAAATCAGATTACTGTACTACCAGCCCTTCCGCACGTAACAATCTAGCAACGTTTTGATCGAGCGCGACGACGCGACGTGACAGCGCGTAAGAGGGCTTAGCTTAGGCGGCCCGCCGATTGCCTCTCTGCCTCACGCTTCTTACACCCCACAAACTTAATCGTTTAAAAATAACTATAAAATTAACGTTATTAAACAATTAACGGTAAAAAAGATTAACCATAAAATTTTGCGAAAATAACGTTAAATCTATTAACGTTATTTTAATATTAACGGTAACTCGGTCAAATGAAGGTAACGTTACGAAAATTTTACCGGTATATAAAGCCCTGAGTGTGGGTTCGAGTATGACTTACTAAACTACTTTTATGTTTAAAACTACGCTGACATAGATCACATTTGAAAGGTTTCTCACCAGTGTGGGTACGAGTATGTCTTACTAATTGTCCCTTTTCATTAAAACTACGCTGACATATATCACATTTGAAAGATTTCTCACCAGTGTGGGTACGAGTGTGGCTTACTAAACTACTCTTACGATTAAAACTACGCTGACATATATCACATTTGAAAGGTTTCTCACCAGTGTGGATACGAATATGATTTACTAAACTTTTCTTTTCACTAAAACTGCGCTGACATATATCACATTTGAAAGGTTTCTCACCAGTGTGGGTACGAGTATGAATTAGTAAATTATTCTTGCGATTAAAACTACGCTGACATATATCACATTTGAAAGGTTTTTCGCCAGTGTGTGTACGAATATGTATAATTACATCACTTTTATAATTAAAACTACGCTGACAAATGTCACAGTCGAAACGTTTTTCATTGACACACACATCATTTTTTATTTTATCGCTGTCAATACTTTTTTTCGATATTTCACATTTAATACTTTTTCTGATTCTATTATTACGGCAACTTAACCTCTCGGCTGGCAAATTTCAAATGTCATGTTTACGTCATACTCCGTTGCGTTTCGCGGGCGCCCGCTTATCGCAAGCGTAATATGACCCGCAGCACAAAAAACCTTATCTCTCCGCTCACAAAGCAGCTATTCACACACTTGAAACTGTTATGGGTTTTTTAATTATGTCACTATGTATTAGAATGTAAACAATATTCTTATAACAAACCGAAATATAAACATTTTGGATAGATACGAGAGTACTTGCTGAAAGCTATTTTGTTGTATTATTATGTTGATTTCTGACACAAATGTCGGATCAATTTACACAAAATTTTGGAATTAAGGTCATAAAAAGACAAGTAATCTAGTGATGATGTTATTTTACGAGATAAAAATCGACTGCCGCAATATTTAAGCTCAAACTTCATAGTACGCGGAGCAGACATTTTGATTTACGTAATTTGTATTTTTGTAAACAAACATCAAGAATATTCCAATAAGATTCCAATAAGAAATGTTTCTAGATTACTAGCCATGTATTCACGAATTCATTTTTAATTGTATATCGTTACAATATGCCACTATAATTCTGAAATATCAAATTACTTACGTACGGGAAGAAATCCGCTAATTAGTTTTTGTTTCGTAATTTTCACCAGATAATTTACACTTTTGACGTTGAATATTAGTTGAAATTTAACGAAAATAAAGTAAATTATGAATTTCTATCAATACTTGGCTTACTTTCCACAGAAAAACACGTAAAAATCGAAAATTCTCGCGCACAAGTTGAACGAATGTTTGTTTGATTTGACAAATGTATTTTGTGACATTTCTCTTCTTGTCAAGCGTATTTTTTTTTTCCGACAGTGTTCCCATATGAAAAATATTATATACCATAGAGTTCAATCGTTGAGAAAAGAAAATTAACCGTAAAAATTACTAAAATTTAGTTTTAAATCCGTAGGTCGGGTGGAGCCACAGGGACCCACCTGACTGTTGACGGTATTGTGTAGTGGATCCGAGGGGATCCACAAGCCAGCCGAGAGGTTAAAGCAGTATTATTTATACTGGCACAAACTCCATGTTGTATTTTAGCAAAGGGCTTTATAAATTTAGTCGTTCGGTTGGACCTATGATTTGGAAATTTCATAATTGTTTTTGAGATGGATGATATTTTTTGATTATATTCGTTTTCTTTTTACTTGTCTGAGATTGTATCTCTTGGCTTTGGTCTTCGCGTGACCAGTTCTGGCTTCTTAGCGACGCCCCCCCCTGTAAAATAAATAAATAAGAGTTAATATTAACAGGATATTGGGGATTACTGAGGTCAATGCCGTTACTATTTCATTCCCAGTGTCATAAAGTACTAAATTTAACATTGACGTAGACACCACACTCTCACATAACGTCGATCTAGGGCCGTTATTCCCGTGAACCCCAGAGATCTGCACACAACAGACATGCCACAAATCCCACTCCTTGGCTTCCAAGTGTCTTAAGGGTAATGCTGTACATAAGGTTGACCTTCGGCTGGCTTGCTTACCTATTGATTCTTGTGCATCTTTCACTTCGATTTTAATCTTCATGAAAGGTATATCTTCTGAATGTGACATTTTCGACACAATAAAATCGGCCTAAGGAGAAAAATGATAACGCCATATACTATTGTGGGTTTTGCGAGAAAAGACATAATCGAAAGCAAGAGTTACAAGGAGCGTCGGTGAACCAGACATACCTACATAATTTTAAAGCTCGGTAAAAGTGCGATATTTTTTAATATAGACACAAAAAAAGCCCTATGGACAAAAGTTAGAAGCCATTAAATGTGTTTAGCCAGAAATAAAGCCGTCGAATGCAAGAGTTACAAGGATCGTCGGTGAATATAACATACATAATTTTAAAGCTCGTTAAAAGTGTTATTTTTTATTATGGACACTCAAAATTCGGGAAAATGATTGCATGTGATAAATCCTTTATAGTGTTTAGCATTTAGATGCCCACGGATACTGTATCTAATTTAACGGACTTTACGACGGACTGAGGCGGCTGTGAGCTCCGTCAGGGATGGGTATGTAATATACATTCAGTCAAAAAAGTATCGGGAATGGATGATTTGTTTATGGTTCCAAATTCAAATTTTTGTTTTTTTGTAGTTGTTAGATTGGCACAACTGTTTTCCATTTTGGCGCGGAGTTTGAGTTGCATCTGTTATTTATATTAAATACAGTGCTGGTTTTAGTAATATCATATATAGTGTGTATTGCGAATTTCATAATGGACAAAAATATCGAACAAAGAGTTTGTCTTAAATTTTGCATCGCCAATGGAATTTCGTGTTCGGAGTCACTGAAAATGTTACAGAAGGCTTACGGTGAATCGACTTTATCAAAAACTCGTGCTTATGAGTGGTTCAAAGCATTCAAAAGCGGTCGAGATGTGATGGAAGATTTGCCTCGCTCTGGTAGGCCGTCAACGTCTGCAACTGAAGTTAACATCGCAAAAGTGAAGGAAATAGTGACTGAAAATCCCCATTCAACTCTGAGAGAGATAGCCGCCGAACTTTCTGTATCTCACGAGTCGATCCGTACCATTTTAACTAATCATTTGGGTATGAAACATGTTGCTGCTCGGCTAGACCCAAAAGATCTGAATTTTCTCCAAAAACTCAATCGCATGAAAGTCGCTGAGGACAAGCTAGAACGAGTCAGTTCGGACCCAACATTCATGAAACGCATTATTACTGGTGACGAGACGTGGGTTTACGAGTTTGACATGCAAACTAGTCAACAAGCTTCGGAGTGGCGCCTTCCAACTGAACCGAAACCGAAAAAACCACGCCAAAGTCGATCAAAAGTCAAAGTCATGTTGACTGTTTTCTTTGACTATCGCAGTGTTGTGTACTCTGAATTCTTACCGGAAGGTCTAACGGTAAATAAAGAATATTATTTGAGCGTTATGCGGCGTTTAAGAGAGCAAATTCGACGAAAAAGGCCAGATTTGTGGAAAGAAAATTCTTGAATTTTGCACCACGACAATGCGCCTTCGCACAAGGCTATCATTGTGAACGAATTTTTAACCAAACACTCAACAAATACCATCCAGGAACCACCATATTCACCAGATATGGCTCCTGCTGACTTTTTTCTTTTTCCTAAACTCAAATTACCACTTCGTGGCTCTCGTTTTCAATCGATAGAAGACATAAAGGAGAATTCGCGGCGAGAACTGAACTCAATTCCGGAAGCAGCGTTTAAAAAATGTTTTGATGAATGGATTATTCGTTGGCGCAAGTGTATCGTTTCTAAAGGAGCATACTTTGAAGGTGACAAAATAAATTTGGATGAATAACAGACATTTAGTGTATTATTGATCTTTTCCCGGTACTTCTTGACAGAGTAGTATTGTGTGTTTTGGTCTGACCACCTGCCACTAGCTAATTGCCATCCCACAAAAATTTGGTAAATGCTGTGATAGTATGGTGTAACGCTCATAGTCATCGAATTGTTGACGAAATGTGTGAGGCTAGATGAGTTTTCAAATCAAAGTTAAAGTGGTGCCAAGACCATGTGGACCAAGTTAAAAAGAATATTCTAACCGCCCACCACGCTACAAAAGTTTTTCTGGAAGTACACTAATAAGTTTAAAACTAAATCGGGAATCCCTGTGAGCGTCGGCGCCATGAGTAAACCGGAAGACATTGCCAATCTATACAAAGAGGTTATTTGTGAAGTAGCCTTTAGGGCCTTAAGACATCTAAAGGCGACTTGCGCATGGAAATAGGGGTTTAATTCAAATCTCAAGAGATTACTGATACTATTAGAAGTATATCCTCCAGTATGCTGGCTCTCACTTGTCTAGAGTACTGGTTATGCTGCATAACTTGTGCATAAGCCATAGTTACCTGCCTGGCGAAATGATGCGAACAGTGGTTGTGCCAATTGTTAAAAACAAAACTGGTGACCTCGCCGACAGTAGTAACTATAGGCCTATTACGCTTGCTACTGTGAAACCAAAAGTTTTTGACAGCATGCTTAATACGCAAATAAAGAAAAGTACAACTTGGAATGATAATCAGTTCGGATTCAGAGCTGGGTTGTCAACTGAGAGTGCAATTATAGTCTTAAGCATGCTGTCACATACTATGCGAAGCGGGAGACGCCAATAAACGCTTGCTTCCTGGACCTAGTAGGCTTGTCTAGGACTTTTGATCTGGTTTACTATGATGTGTTATGGAGTAAAATTGAGCGGACTCATTTGCCTCTAGAACTCGTTAAAAGTTTTGGTATGGAAGTTAGATCAACATGTGAATCTCGCGAATCTGAGTTGAGCTGCACGATATCTGACAAATGCTTGCAGTGTCTGGACAGGCTCACTCAAACCTGCGTGGTGCTTTCCTCAAAAGGCCACCTCAGACGGTAACTTACATGGTTTTCATATGTTACTGGCGATTGTATGGGCTTCAAAAGAGATGACGTATGGCTTCTCGAGTTTGTTTCGGTGTTTCTTCTCAGGGTAGTCAGCTAGGAAAACCGGCCTCATCAAGATTAATATGTCAAAAAAAATGACGTGTAAAAGAGTTACTTGCAACCTATTTGCAAAATAAATATCATTTAAAGGATTCCGAGGTTCCCTTTATCTGGCAGAATGTAGATGCTCCGAAATTGATTTCAAATAACACACTTGGCATAATCTTCTTTAAACGAACATTTGTAAACACTTTCAACCTTTAATTGAAATTAGCAAGCGCATCCGACTAGAACTCAGCCGGTTTTTTTTTTTAGTTTTATTGACACATAAAACTTTACCTCCAAAATGGTTACACCAATTTTGACGAGATGTTCACCAGCAGATATGGTTTGAAAAAATATTAAGGTTCCGTGGAAAAATATTAAAGTCCATTTTCACAGGGGCGAAGCCGCGAACTGAAGCTTTTTTCTTCACAAGAATTAATATTCTAGACTAACAAAAGTAATGTACAGATGTAAACACTTTTAATATTGACCAACTTTCACCTGTGCAGTGTGCGGAATATTAAAAAGGTCCTAACGGTTGTCAAACAGGTTTCATTAAGTGTGAATTGGCAAACTAGTTGGTAAGCACCTACTAGCACATATTAATTAACTAACACTTACGTTGTGCGTCACTGGCTCTCCGTTTGTTCCTCGATACTTCATGTCCCTCAACTTCAATTTTAAATTCCATTAAAGGCTTATCATCTTCTGTATCGCACTCAGAATGCATTGCGCGTATATCTTCTACATCTAAAAAGCTGTTTTCCTCATTTTTCAGTTCTAGTTCTGTAAGTAAACAAAACAGACAGGAGTGAATTGCTGCTTGCAGAATATGTATTATAGCATGAACAAACGGACATAAAAGAAGCAAAAGCAAACTTAACAATGCCTGTTAAGGTCAGTTTTCGCCGTGCTGTAAAAAATCCTAATAATCACATAGCAACTGACTTAAAACTTAAGTGCATTTGGGACTTAGCAATTTAATAATAATAATAAACATTTATTTCAAATACCAAGACTCCTAGTGTTAGTAACAATATAAGTACTTACAAACTATGTTAGTAAAACATTAACAACACAAAAAACATAAGAGGTGTCAAGGGACACCCGGACGGAAGGAAGTTCCTTTGGATTAATTAGTGAAGGAATTGTAATAAAACTAGAAACATGACTGTGTTTTACGACTTTATCCTTTTACCTAAGATGGTATCGTATTGTTGGCAACTAATGACTCACTGTTTGGCATCTTAATGGTCAGTCCCTACCATTTCGGGATTAAATACTCCATGCAGGATCGGATTTGTGTATTCTATTCCATTCCATTCTGTAACTGACTTGCTTTCTATGAAAGAGAGAGAGAGAGAGAGACAGAGAAACACACGCACGCCGCACGGCTTGTAACTATAGCAAAAAGTGTCGTTACAACTTTAATTTAATATCACCGTTAATATAATATCACCGTTGAACAGACAACACGTAATTATTTTCTTTACAGAATCTCAAAACTCGACGTGATTCGTGAGTTAATAACTCACGAATCACGTCGAGTTTTGAGATAAGCAAATAAGTTTTCAAAATTTTGCAAAAAAACAAATCCCTGACCTACGACAACTTTTGGGACAAACGAGACATTCAACTCTTTGAATGTCTCGTTTGTCCCATTCTCACCAACTATTTGAACACCAACCTCTCCGACAGCCAACACAGTTTCGAATCGGACGATCAACTGAAACTAACTTAGTAAGGTATCTTTCTGACATATCTGAAGCGCTTGATGGAGGACACGAGGTCGATGCAATATACACCGATCTCAGCAGTGCATTCGATAAGGTGAGTCATCCACTCATGATAGCCAAACTTGAGCTAAGCGGTGTCCACGGATCTTTGTTGAGATGGTTCGCATCCTATCTTATAAATCGCTCAGTTTGTAGCAGTCAATGGCTATGTTTCATATGAATTTTTTTCTCGCTCCGGTGTCCCACAGGGTTCCCATCTCGGCCCTGTCTTGTTTTTGCTATTTGTAAATTTCTGGACCCGCAGACACGACGCTTGTTCAATCAGATTTAACAGATATTGAAAAGTGGTGTAAACCTAATAATATGACCCTAAACCCCAATAAATGCTTCCATATTCGCTTCACCAGAAAAATAAAAACATTTCCATCTACTACTACCTACTCATTGTGTAGCACTTCGTTGGCAAAGGTAAGAGAAATACGAGATCTAGGGATTCTGGTCGACGATAGACTTAGTTTCAAACCAGACATCAACGACATCGTAAAAAGCGCAGATGCGGGATTTGTAAAACGAAACACAAAGGGCTTCCACCGCCCTAAGACTAAAATAGTTTTGTTCAATACCCTGGTACGTAGTCGGTTAGAATACGCCAGTGTAGTGTTGGAACCCGCTTTCCGCAGTCCATTCGCAAAGAATTGAAAGCATTCAAAGAGCTTTCTCCAAACATCTTGGATTTATATCTAGGGAAATTAGCCATCGCTGCCCGTACGAACAGCGCCTACACTTCTTCAAAATAAAGACACTGCGTGACCGTCGGCGTTCGCGTGACTTAATTTTTCTTTACAAAATAGCAAACGGGTTTGTAAAGTGCAGCGATTTAGTAGAAAGTATTCATTATTCAGTCCCTTCAAAACTTCCTAGACATCCCATCACAAGACTGCTCCACATTCCTTTCCGTAAATCTAACCTTGGCCTCAACGCACCTCTACTCCGAATGTTCAGAACTCACAACAGTATATGCAAGACACCAGACACCGATTTACACGGTGTCTCACTCCATATCGCGCGTCAGGTTAAGATATATATGGTTAATCTTTATGTTCGAAACGTGCTGTCTCATAATCTGACGATTATCTAGAGGGGTTCGCCTAATCTGACAATTTTTATTCCAAACTTCTACTCTTGGTTGCTGGTGTTCCATATTCGCTAACATGATGACCACTATATCAGTATCAGAAGTTCTGATAGTAATAGTAGAATCTTCATTTTGTTGGCAAGCAAGAAATGCTATCGTCGTATCCGCTTCTGGGCATGACAACTCATTGTTAATGAGGCGTGTTATATATTTTTTTAATTTTTCTAATGAAAATTTAATTGTTTTTTTGTAATGCTGTTGTCATTGTAATATCACTCATCTATACATATCATCATCGTCATCTGCCTAGCCTTTTCCCAACTATATTGCTTTATTGGTTAGACTGGAAGCCGACCCTTCCAGTCAAACCGGATTCAGCTGAATACCAGTGTTGTACGTGGAGCGGCTGCCTACCAGACCTCCACAACCCATTAACTGGGTAACACGGTAGGTACTTCTTGGCAAGACTGGAATCAGATTTACTGGCTTCTGACCATCTGACAATCCGTAACGACTGCCAAAGATCTACAAATGACAGCCGGGACCAATGGCTTAACGTGCTTTCCGAGGCACGGAGGAAACACGGTATGTTAAGATGGTCACCCATCCACAGACCAACCTTGGCAAGCGTTGCTTAACCTTAAAGATCGACCCGTGCGGCTGTTTTTATTTAGCCTCGAGCTCCTCTATGTATATCTATACATATAATAAAATCGTAGACCAAACGTGTCTATACATTGAATATTTTTGCATAAAAATTACATAGAAAAGTTAGGAAAAAGTTACAAAATACAAATATGCTATTTTTGAAATTTTTGTCTGTTTATCTGTTTGTCTGTGCGTTTGAGGGAGCATCACGCATAAACTACAGATTGGGTTACAAATCTAGGTAAATAAAAATATTAAGTGATAACCCGAGTAACATTTAGCGTTTATTTCATCAAAATCGACCCACAAAATAAAAAGATAATGAATTTTTAAGTTTAGGAAGAAACTTCACGAAGCGATATGAAAGAGATGGGAGTGAGTGATAGCGTGATAGCTGATAGGACAGAGTGGAAGAAAACATGGGATAAGGGCAGGAAGATGATGATGACGGGTCTATCGACCCGTGTGACTGTTATAACTTAGCTACGAGCTCCTCATTTAATCAGTCTCCTCATTCAGTACCTACTAAATATCTTTTAAAAAACTCGATTATTCCTACACAATAAATAGATTCTATGAAACCGGTTAAACTGAAATTCTAATACATTAAATACGCCTCTACTGAGTGATTGCCAGAAATGCCTTGCCAGACAACGCACCGCCGAAACTACTGGGCCTCAAGTCTGCTGTTACAATAGTCAGAATGGTCTATCATTGATTTCAATCTACTAATATAAAAGCGTCATCATGACTTTCCAATGGTCAACCACTGACACTCCATTGAAAGAAATGGCATAGAACGACTCGTACATAATGAAAAATGAATAAATAATATGTAAAAATATATAAAAAAGAAATCTGGCATAAGTTAATGTTCAAATTTAGTAGTAGTTTTTCGAAAATCATGTCTACTAACGGGTTTTATAATAATGGAAATACGAAAATGTCTTTCTACCACGATTCTATTACGAGACCATTGACCGACAAGTGATCGACCATTATGAATTAGCAGATTACGAATTTTTTTGCAAAATGAAAATGGGATTGTGTTGGAATGACGAATTTATAAAAAATAGCAGACTCGGGGCCCTGGTCGTAGAACGCTGAAATTTGGAATGTAGGTTCCTTAGGGAGTGAAGGCGAGAACTAAGAGAGAATTTCCCGAAATTCCTACAGGAATGGGAATAAAAGCGGTATATGCGCGTACGAAGTCGCGGGCAAAAGCTAGTATTAAATATTTATAAACTTTAATTCACATAACTAATATTAAAATAACAAAATAAGCCAAAACGTTGGAAACACGTTCTCTGTAAATAGCTGTGATGGCGTCATGGCAACAGAAACCAGTGGGGTTTTTTTTTTTAATGTGTGGCCTCTCGCAGGCGAACCCAGGAGGTTGTAGACTGCTTAACCGGACTTTCCTGTGGTGGCCTGGCCTTAATATAAATATTAAAGCCTCCAGTCAGGGCTTATTTAAAAAAACTTACAAACTAAGCGACTACACGCTAAGGGCACCCCCTGTGGACTACGGACCTCGGCTTAGGGCGTCGCTGGGGGAGGACAGCTAGGGACGGGCTGGATCGAACATTAATTATTTAGGGGCGAATTTAAAACTACAGGCACAGCGGCGCGGGCTGGCTCGAGCAAGGGTCGGAGTGGACATTGAAGAGAAAATCGCGACGGGCCTCGGCGGCGAGGGCGGAAGGACGGCGGTTGTGTTTTAATGGTACTTGTTGCTTTACGACTTTCTTGTAAGATAGTGGTAGAGTCATCTGGGGTGGTTAAAGTGTGCCTCGGACGGCGGATCTTTGAGATGCGGGAGGGTTCGTATCGGGCGGCCGATGCGATAAGAGGGATGCGGTGTTTGACAGCAGTATCGAAGAAACGCTTTGTAATGCGTTTCATTAACTGCTGTATGGTGGGCAGTTTGAGATCTACGTGGAGAGTCTCATTGCGGACATAGTAGGGAGCTCCCGTGATCTTGCGGAGGAAACGGTTTTGGAGCGTCTGCATCCTATGGAGGTGACGAGGCTTTGCGTGTGCGAAGACAGCGCAAGCGTAGGCCATGATGGGACGGATGACCGCGGTGTACAGTCGCAATTTGCACTTGAGAGACAATTTGCTGCGGGCAGTCGTGATAAAGTGAAGCCTACCCTGGGCGAAGGCGGCGCGTGATCGGGCCTGCCTTATGTGCTCAGCGAAGATGAGGTGTCTGTCTAGGTTGACCCCCAAGTATTTGGCTTGCTTTTCCCAAGGGATCGGCTTGCCATACATGGTGATTAGACGGGGGGGGAGGGGGCTTATGCCGCGGTTTCGAAAACAAAACCGCTTGACTCTTATCGGGGTTTACCTCTATTCTCCACTTTCTGAACCAATCTACCCAAGATGTTTGCGTAAGTTTGGAGAGTGCGAGCGATAGAGTCAGGGTCGCGACCGGTATAGTACATGGCCGTGTCGTCAGCGAAAAGGGCCAACTGGGCCTTGTTACTCTTGGGGATATCGCTGGTAAATAGTGTAAAGATTAGGGGGGATAGCACTGAGCCCTGGGGGACTCCTGCTCGGATGGGGTGAGGGGACGAGAGTGTACCCTCCATTCGATAGCGAAAGGTGCAGTTTGACAAAAAGTCTCGCAAGATAAGCACGAGGCGGTCAGGCACGCCGAGTTGGTATAGCTTGTAAATTAAGCCATTGTGCCAGACTTTGTCAAATGGTTTCGCTATGTCAAAGAACAAGGCACCTGTCATCGAACCGCGCTGGAAGCCAGCGCTTAGGTGTTCGACGATGCGGTGGACTTGTTGGATGCACGAGTGTTCGGTTCGAAAACCAAACTGCTCGTCAGGAATAAGAATCTCTTTGCTTCGGCAAAATCTTTGAGCCGCTTGTAAATAAGCCTCTCGTAGATCTTACCGAGAACGTTGAGTAGACTGATGGGACGGTAACTGGCGGGATCAGACTTGGGCTTGCCTGGTTTGGGGATACCGATAACAGTGGCCTGTTTCCATGCTTGGGGGAACATGTTATTGCTTAATGCGCCATTGAAGATGGCAGTCATTAGCACTATGAGCTGAGCGGGGAAGAGTTTGAACACCTTGTTGGTGATGCCGTCGGAACCAGGGGCTTTCCTAGGCTGAAGCCTTTTGATGATATCCACCACCTCTTCGGGAGTGACAGGGTGTAGAGGATCATCAGGATCTTCAACTGGTGGGAGGGAAGCTCTACGTTCGACTACGCATCCACCATATCGAGGTGAGCTTTGTCTACTGGTTGAGAGCTGGGAGAGCATTGGGATTCTAGGCTGTCGGCCAGACATTCCGCTTTATCAGAGTTGTCGAATGCGACACTCTTGTCGGGGCGGATGAGAGGGGGCATTGTGGCCTCTTCTTTGGATCGTAACTTCCTCTGAAGTTGCCAAAAGGCGAGGTGGGTGGGCTCGAGTTCGCTTAGCGTCTTTTCCCAGCGCGCGGAACGCAGCTCAGAAGTGCATTTCCTCACAGCACGCTGCAAGTTACGCATGTGAGCTTTGTTCGCGTTGCAAGGAAAAGAACTGTACGCACGGATGGCTGCGTTCTTCTCGGTTATCAGACTCCGTACATCGTCCGGGAGTTTCCTGCGGTGGTCTTCCACCACTGGAATCTCCCTTGAACATTCGTTCAGGACGGATTGTACGTGATCCGTAAGCAAGTCGATCGCCGCCGTCGTGTCAGCGACTGAGACAATATGATCGGGGATAGCGTTTAGGTGAGGCGACGTGGTGGATTTCAGCCTTTCGCTTACTTTCCTCCATTCGGTGATCACTTGAGACGGGGGAGGCTGGTCGGGGTCGAGCTGACCCGAGCGGGAGCCTAGGTGCATGATGACTGGACGGTGGTCGGAATTGAGTTCGTGTAGCGTTTCTATAGATTGCAAACGGAGGTTTACATTCTTCAGCAACGCCACATCGAGGACATCGGGATTCTGGTTGGGATCGTGAGGAAAGTGAGTGGGAGTCATCGGAGCGATGACGTCATAGTTTAGGGTTTCCCCTAGGTTGTACACTACCCTGCCTCTGGCATTTGCAGTGTTGCAATTCCACGCGGGATGTTTGGCATTGAGGTCACCCGCTAAAATAACGGAGTCACTCAAGCCAAAGAGGGTGGTGAAGTCGCTAGCGATCGTGATGGGGTCGTCAGGCGTGGGAGACGAGGTCGAGGGCGGTGGGTAGTAGGCGGAGATGGTGGTGATCGGTTGATGACCAGTCATGCCTAGCCGACAGGCTGAGTATTCGAGCAGTGAGCGAGGTGTGGGAGGAATCAAGGGGATGCAGTACAGCTCCTTTTTATAATAAATGAGAGTGCCACCGCCGTGACAACGCGACCTATCGTTGCGAACTATGCGGTAGTTGGCAATTTTAGGGTCGTTGCGGTGGGGTTTTAGGAATGTTTCCTGTATGAGGAGGATATCTAGCTGATGATCGCGGAGGAATTTGGCGATCTCAACGCGCTGGGTACTAATGCCATTGGCATTGAAAAACCCTAGTTTGAGTGATCTGGGCCTGGTGGTGTTGATGCGTGACTTATCCATTGATTAGTCATCAATTGCATCCATGGCGTCCAGAGCGTCCGTAATGGACTTATAGGCGGTGAAGATCTCATGCGCCTTTCTGGTGGAGAGTTTTAATTGACCATCGTTTCCTCTGGTCGCATTCAACTCGTCGGACATGGCCCTTGCATCACGGGTCATGAACAAGCTGTAGGCTTCCAGGATTGTGGGGCCTACACCAGGGTTCTTGACCGTACTGGTTGGGGGGATGGAATGCGCTTGCACTGTCGCGGGAGCAACCCTGCACTGAGGCGCAGGCTGGGAAGCAGCAGTGCGCTGTGGCGCAGACTGGGGAACAGCTGGGACAACTGAGGTCACAGGTGCGGGGGTCGGCGCTGGGATGGGCTTAGCCATTAGCGCTGGGATGGGCTGGGAGGAGGAGGCCACCAAAGCTGGGAAAGCCCTTTGGTGGTTGAGCTGGTTCCACGGGGAGGGCCTCTGTGGAGCTAGCCGGTCGGGCAACTGAGAGGAAGGTATTCTCTCTGGGCCTGATTCGCGTAGCTGGCGGGCGTTGGAACGCCGTACCAGTTTTGGGGAGATCTTTGGGGCTTTGGGGCACCCATGGTAATTTGCCGGGTGACCGGACTGACCGCAAAGTACGCAGCTGGGAGGCTCTGCGCACTGTGAGTGGTCTTTGGGGCGGGGGCACTCGCTGGTGCTGTGCTCATCCAGACACTTGACGCATCTGGGTTTCGCGTAACAGTTACGCTGTGAGTGCCCATATAGTTGGCAGCGGTGACACTGGCCAACTACTGTCGGGCGGAAAGGCTTCTCAATTTGGATGCCAGATAGGTTGCAGACCGATTTTATTTTAAAAATCGGGTGGTGGCCCTCGGTGGGGTCGCATACAACCAGCACCATGTCGTAGAGGTCGCCTCCCCTTGCTTTGTACAAGCGGTGGACGGCGGACACTGGGACAGACTGTGCAAGGAAATCCTCTTTGATGTCGTCAGTAGAGATCTTTGGGATTCGTCTTATCACTACTCGGGTGGGCGTATCCTCTGGACGCTGGAAGTTGGACCTGGCTCGGCGGACGCAGCACCAGCAAGAGCTAGAAGAGCGTGTTGCTGCGAAGGAGCAGCGGGCGCGTGCTGCTCGGGCCAAGTCCGGTTACGGCGCGTCCCGCGTGCTATACGCGGACCAGTCATTGGCCGAACTGGCGCGCATGGCGGAAGAGGACGAGGAGGAGATTGCGGAGGTCGCCTCCAAGTCCTCTAATCTTAAGGGCACTTTTCAAAAGGCCCTTAAGTGCCGTGCCGCAAGCATGCGCGCCATTATAGAGGAGTTGGTCCAGCGTGAGGCGACCGACGAATCGCGCAAATTGCAGGCGACCGTCGATCGCCTCAAGCTGGAGGTCAGCCAGCTTCATCAGAAGCTGGCTGATGTCACGGCTCGGCCATACCAGGCTGAACAAAGACCTGCGGCGGAGGCCCCCTCCTCCACCAACCTTGAGGATGTCATCCGCAAGGTGGTTATGGAGGAGAGGGCCTTCACCAGAGCCTGCCTAGCAGGAATAAAGGACCGGCTCCTGCCGGAGAAGCGCCTCCGACCGCCGCTCGCGGCTGACAAGAGGCGTGGCGAGCCGGGGCCGTCCTCGCAAGGGGAAGACGCCCTTCTCCCTTCCACTACTCCGTCCAACCAGCCGGGTTGGATTGAAGTGGTCCGGAAGGGGAAGGGCCGAGGTAAAAAGACGGCGACGGCCGTCCCTGCCGTCCCCGCCACCACACATACAGGCCAGTCGCAGGCGACTGGTGCGAGAAAGGGAAAGCGGAAGGGCAAAAGGCCGGCAACGCCCGGACCTGCCGTCCCCGTCACCACGCCTCCCAGTCGGTCGCGGGCGGCTGGCAGGGGTAAAAAGAAGGCCAAAGGGAAGCTTGTTCTCCCAAAGGTGCGGGCGCGTGCCAATGCCGATCCCACCCAACTGGGGATCAACAAAGTATCGGCGTACCGAAACCGGGGCTCGTATTTTCGAGTTCCCGGGCGCGGAGGGCAGCGCCAACGCTGACCTCTTTGCAGCAAAGCTGCAGGAGGTCATCGCGGACGCTGCCAAGGTAGCCCGACCAGTCAAGTTGACGGCCATCGAGGTGACCGATCTTGACGATTCGGTCACCAAGGAGGAGGTGGTGGCGGCGGTCGCAGCGATTGGTGACTGCGGCGTCGCGGCAGTGCGGGGTCGGGACATCAGGCCTGGCCGCGGCGGCATGGGCACTATCCGGCTCGAGTGCCCGGTCGCCGCTGCCAAAGCCGTCCTTGACAAAGGACGGCTCGCCGTTGGCTTCAGTTCGGGTGTGGTCCGAGCACTTGGGGAGCAGCCTTTGCGCTGCTTCAGGTGTTGCGGCATCGGACACACCCGAGCCCTCTGTCCGTCCACCGTCGACAGGTCCGACGCCTGCTACCGCTGCGGCAAGGAGGGCCACAAAGCCGCCGCCTGCACGGTCGCCACGCCACACTGCGTGGTGTGTGCTGCCAGTGGCCGCCCAGCAGGTCACATCATGCGGGGGAGGTTGTGCAACCCCTCCCCCCTAAGAGGGGCAAAGCGCAGGTGCCAGTAGGGCCTGCTGCTAGCATCGCCGTTCCCGAGGCTGGAACGGCGGTGGCTGCGGAGGAGGGGGGTGCGATGTCCGATTGATGGATACAATCGAACATCGCATCCTCCAGGCGAACACCAACCACTGCCGGGCTGCACAGGATCTCCTGATGCAGACCATGGCTGAGTGGTTGGTGGACTTGGCGGTGGTCGCCGAGCCTTACTCGATCCCTGGCCATTGGCTGGGCGACCGAGACGGCCTGGTGGCGTTGTTGTCGCGGTCTTCTACAGACTCTCGCTTTTAGAGAGGGGACCGGGATACGTGGCCGCCACGTGGGGAGATTTGGCCCTGGTTGGGGTCTATTTCTCCCCAAACCCTCTCTCGGACTTTGAGGATTTCCTGGAGATCCTCACTGCTGCCGTAGGGAGGGCGGCGCCACGCCAGGTCGTGGTGTTGGGCGACCTGAACGCCAAGTCGGTGGCCTGGGGCAACCCAGCCGCCTCCTGCAACGTCCGGGGTCGCGACGTCGAGTTTTGGGCGGCGTCATGCGGCGTGTCTCTCCTCAATAGGGGGGCGGACCACACGTGTGTGCGGCAACGGGGAGGGTCGGTGGTGGACGTTTCGTTCGCCACCCCCGTGCTAGCCGCACGCATTGTGAACTGGCGGGTGGAGTTGGTGGAGACCTTGTCAGACCACCGTTATGTGCGAATCGACATCTCCACCCAGAGCCCCCGTGGGGAGATGGCCCGCTCTGGCAGGTCTCCCTTCCCACGGTGGGCTCTCACTCGCTTGGACCGGGAGGCAGCCAAGGAGGCGGCCTTCCTCCAAGACTGGCTGTCGCCCCCTGTTGGGGCCCCGGACGTTGACGCCGCAGCGGTCCGGCTGAGGGAATCCTTGACCGAGGTGTGCAACTCCAGCATGCCTCGGTCTCGGCGTCCGCCTCCCCGCCGGGCCGTTTGTTGGTGGTCGGAGGAGCTGGCAGGCCTCCGGGCCACTTGCGTGACGGCCAGAAGGGCCTACACGCGGAGCCGCCGGCGCAGCGCCCGTAATCAGGCAGAGGAGGACCGCCTCTACGCCTCTTACCGAGAGGCGAAGGCGGTCCTCAAGTCGGTTATGGGCGCTGCCAAGGACTCGGCGAGGGCCGAGATGCTGGAGCGTCTCGACAGGGATCCGTATGGGAGACCATACAGGGCGGCGCGGAACCAATTGCGGCCCCATGGTCCCCCACTTACGGAGACCCTCGAGCCGGCGTTGCTGGATGGGGTGGTCCGGTCTCTGTTTCCGCGCAGGACCGACTTCACCCCTCCAGCGATGGACCCTCCGCAGTCGGCGGCTCCGCAGGAGGAAGAGGAGGCACCTCCGGTGACGGAGGAGGAGTTTTGCGCGGAGGTGCTTAGCCTCCGCGCGAAGAAGACGGCTCCTGGGCCGGACGGCGTCCCCGCACGGGTGGTGGCCATAGCTGCCGCTCAAATGGAGGACAGGTTTCGGGAACTCTTCAGCGCGTGCTTTGCGGCTGGAAGGTTCCCGAAACTGTGGAAGGAGGGGCAGCTATGCCTCCTCCGAAAGGGGGGACGCCCGGCGGATTCCTCCTCGGCATACCGGCCCATCGTTCTGCTCGATGAGGTCGGTAAATTGTTCGAGGGGATCATCGCCGGCCGGCTCAGGAGCCTTTTGCAGGGTGTAGGGCCGAACCTGTCGGACGCCCAGTTCGGTTTCCGACAGGGCCGGTCCACCATCGACGCGCTGGCCCTTCTTAAGGGCCAGGTGAAAGGGGCGGTGGAGGCGGGGGACGGAGTGCTGGCAGTGTCGTTCGACATAGCCAACGCCTTCAACTCCGTTCCCCACTCCACCATATTGGAGGCACTCCGGTATCACGGAGTGCCCCAATACTTGAGGAGCCTCCTGGCCAGTTACTTGGAGGATCGAGAGGTCCTCCTTGTGGACAAACTGGCCAGGTTGCGGAGGTACGGCGCGGAGTCCGGTGTTCCGCAGGGGTCTGTCTTAGGGCCCCCCCTGTGGAACATTGGATTCGACTGGCTGTTGCGGGGAGCTCTTCTCCCGGGCACGAGTGTCATCTGCTACGCGGATGACACTCTCCTCACTGCCCGGGGGAAGAGCTTCGGGGAGGCGGCCTGTCTGGCCTCGGCTGGCGTATCCTTGGTGGCAGGGAGGATCCGCCGCCTGGGATTGAGGGTGGCGCTGAACAAGACCGAGGCCGTGTTCTTTCACGGGCCTCGGCAGCGCTGCCCTCCCAACGCCCACATTGTGGTGGAGGGCATCAGGGTGGGCGTCCAGGCCCAGATGAAGTATCTGGGCCTGGTGTTGGACAGCAGGTGGCGCTTCGGCCCGCACTTTAGCGGGCTGTCGACGCGCCTGCTGAGGGCTGCGGACGCCCTCTTCTGGCTCCTCCCCAACCTGGGAGGGCCCAACGCACGATGCCGGCGCCTATATGCCGGCATCCTGCGAAGCATGGCCCTGTACGGGGCCCCCATCTGGGCGGACTCCCTCCACAGGAGGGAGAACGCAACCGCCATGCGCAGGCCACAAAGGGCCACTGCACTGCGGGTGGCGAGGGCCTACCGCTCGGTGGGCTTTTCGGCGGCGTGCGCTCTGGCGGGCACCCCTCCTTGGGAGCTGGAGGCGTGGGTGCTCGCCAGAGTGTACGAGTGGACGGCGCGGCGAAAGGCCCTCGGGGAGCGCCCCGTCGCGGAGGAGCGGGAGGCCGTGCGGTGAGAGGCGAGGGACGCCATCATCGTCCATTGGACGCACGACCTCGCCTCCGCCACCTTTGGCCGCCGAACCCTGGACGCGCTCGGTCCGGTCCTGCGAGACTGGCTCGAGCGCTCCCACGGTTTCCTCTCATTCCGTCTGGTGCAGGTGTTGTCAGGCCACGGCTGTTTCGGCAAGCACCTGCACCGGATCGGGAGGGAGGAGACCCCGGCGTGCCACGACTGCGGCGCGGCTGAGGACACGGCTCAGCACACCCTCGAGGTGTGCCCGGCTTGGTCTGAGCCGCGCCGCAGTCTAACAGCGGAGATCGGACAGGACCTCTCACTTCCCGGCGTGGTCAACGCCATGCTAGAGAGTGAGGGGTCCTGGGCAGCTGTCGCCTCTTTTTGCGAGGATGTCATCTCGCAAAAGGAGGCGGCGGAGCGCGCGCGGGAGGACGACCCTCTCGCTGCGCCGCTCCGCAGGCGCAGAAGAGGTCGGAGAAGACGCCGTCTTCTCCCTCCTCATGGTGGTGATGGGCGGGCGATAGGCGCGGGGACGCCTCCGCCCGCATTGCACTCCACACCACCCTCGCCAGCCCTCCCCCTGAACGGGGAGGACTTGAGGGGCCCGCCGCTGTAGGCGGGTTTTCGTCGGAGGACTGGACGCCCGCTGGGTTATTTTAGTGGGTATACCGGGTCAGCCCGGGGAGTCCCACATACCCCTCCCGTTCCCCCGACGGGTATGCGTAATGCATTTTTTCCCAGCTTAAAAAAAAAAAAAAAAAAAAGGTTAATATAGGCTTATCCGGTGCGTTAGCATTGGGCGGCAGTACTCACAACACACGGCCGCCCACACACACACTCGGCTCTGCAGTCCGGGCCGCAATCGGCTAGATCTGAGAACCGGTGCGGACGAGAGCCACTCACTCCTTGCTGCAGGTGCGTCACCAAAGTCGACACCTTCGTCGCTGGTCGTTCTCGCTGGGCCTCCCCCAGGTCACTGGGAACTCACTCGGCGGGGACTGACCGCCGAAGGTGCCGTGAAGAAGCGACAAACAGTCGCGACACTTCAGCGACCCAACCACAGGCGTGCGACTGTTGGCTATGAAAATAGTGGCAAGCGCACGCCAAATTTTCATGGCATTTTTGTTGCCAACAAGATGACCGGCTCGTATTGACGGGCCGAGGTGTGGCCACTGCGGTCAGGGGGCTTCGCCCCGATACCGCCTGCCGCGACCCCTTGCGGGTTCCAGCGACATCTACAAGCGCTCAGCGACATCTACAAGAGAGGAATAGAAACGCGGATAGGGAAATATAGGCATCACGCAGCTGCACTGCAAACTTTATCGACGAATTTTTGTTATTTCGGCTTGCGAAAATCGTCAGATTATATATTTTTCTTTATGCTTAAATTATTTCCTTCAAAATAAAAAAAAAATAGCTACGCTCGAGAATATTGACATGACTTTTTTTTTTTTACAACTTTGCGGCCCTGCCCTTTCTTTACGTCACTCTCAAATTGTCAGATTAGTGGAATATACAATTTTTAACATGTAATTAACTCACCCTACCTTAATCTGAAGCGCTCGAGAATTTCTGATGATTTTTTTTATTTACTAATCAGATCCTTTATCCTTCACGGGCGGCCTTATATTAATTTGCCGCGCTTTAGTAAATCCCGAAATCCCCGCTTGGGCTCCCCTACTATATAGGTTGAATAGCGTAGGCTAGCATAACCCCCCCTGCCTCACCCCGCACTCCAACCCATATGGCCTAGATAGTGCACCAACCCACCTCACACTATTGACCTGGTTTCCATACCAGTATTTAAAGATATTTGTCACCTCTGGTGGCAAATTTGCCTCTTCCATCTTCCTCCATAAAATGTCGTAAGAAACCAGGTCAAAAGCCTTGCTTAGATTAAGGAAACAGGCATAAACTGGAGTTTGACGATCCATATAGTATTTCAGTGTGCTTCACACTTAATATATAGCTGTCAGTAGATAAACCTGAACAGAAACCAAATTGGTTATCGTGAACACGTACATGACTGCTAAGTTGCGCATTTAGCACACTGTCAAACACCTTTGACGTGGCTGTGGCAAGAGATATTGGCCTGTAATTATACCTTTGCAACAATCTTTATTGCTTGGTTTATGTGACAGTGGTCTAACTTGGCCAGTTTTGTTCTTAAAACTTACCATCACTTTGATGTTCCTTCTTTGGCTCAATATTATCATCTAGTCCCTCACATACAGCTGGTAATTCTTCCTTGATAGCTATATTTTCTGTTTCACTTTTAGCAACTATACTGAGCTCAATAGGTGATTGACTAAACCCATTGCAAAACTCTGAAGTATATTGATTAATTAAAGGATTTGGCTGTAGAAAATAACCATAGTATTAGATGGGTGACGATGCATAATTTTAATACTAGCGATAGGAACAAATCAGATGAACCCCAATTCTCCCAATTCCTCTTTTGTCAGACAATGTCACTAGAAATAGACGTACTAAATATAAGAACTTCTTACAGCCACACTCTGCGAAAACAGCACTCCTTCATAAAAGCGTGTTTTGTATGGCACCATTAATATATAATAAAATTCCAGAGGTTATTAAAAATATAAACCAGCCAATTTTATTCAAGAGAGAACTTAAGAAGTTACTTACTGAAAAATGTTACTATTGTGTTAAAGATTTTTTAAATGATAGTTTCTAATCAATTTGTGTCATATTTTAATTTTGTTATGCTTTTTCTTCTCTTACTTAAGTAATTGTGTTGTATTTCGAGTGGTTATAATTAATTTTGTACGCCAATGGTGGCAAAACATGTTGAAACTCACAATATGTTTTACTTTTACATCCACATTTGCATGTATATGTACAATGTTACACATGTTTACAAATAAATATATCTTTATCTTTATCAGATTGACAAAAGTACATACTTCTTTTATGGGGTACTGTGTTAAATTTTATAATAAAATACCAGTTCATATTTTCGAAATGAATGAGAGAAAATTTAAAGCATGCATAAAACGCACACTATCATGTAGGCAAGCTTATTATAAACTGGAAGATTATATTCTTAACAAAAATGCTTGGCTAAATTCTTGTTCCACAGTCACAGCCACTTGGGTCCACTTGTTAGGTTTTCATGTCTGGAAGAGATGCTCATCCTCTTTATTTTATAGGTTGGATCATTTGGTTCCCTTCAAAATGGTTGAGCTAAATATTGCCGACACATGCATAATTTTCGTGAATGGGCGCCGTCAGTTTAGACTGGTCATCTCTTAACTGCCATTAGCTTATTTAAATCTTATATTTTAAATTTATGTAATTAGTTTTTTCTTTGAATTGTCCTCACATGCAGAAGCAACAAGGATCTGTCCAAGAGACTTTCCATAGAGATCTACGCTTTGGAACATGCAAATAGCTTCCAAGTCTTTGACTGACCGGCCTTGACATTTCAAAAGTGCCTGTAAATGGTTTATTTGAAATAAATGAATATTTAGTCTTTGAATCGTTACAAGAGTCGGTAAATATCTGGTGAAGAAAACCTCACCTCATAATCCTCATTCATCATCTGAGCGAACAGCTCTTCAGCTTCCAGACATTTTCTCTGGAACTGGTAGCATTGCTTTAGTTTAGTGCAGCAGAAGAAACAAGCGAGCATCGGTCTACTGTCCTCATTTTCAAACTGCAACAAAACTTGGCTTATACTATTTTGGTTTTAATAAAATAATTACATTCAAATACTATATTAATACAAGGGCAAGAATGAAAGTGGCACTGGTAAAAAAACGATTCGAAATCTGAGAAAATATGGGCATGTGATGCAGAGGAACGAGGAACACAGAGTTTGTAGTGTGAGGTCGAACATCTACGAGTGACCATTTCTCTATGACAATTTGACGACCTTCACACCAAAAGAGGATTGCCTACTAGGTATATAATTAAGTATCAACTTACCGGAATGTCAGTTAGCTTCTCATACAGCTCACGCAAGTTATTATTGACAACTACATACATACGAACATTCACCGCTAAACATACCCTACACATTGGCAGTTTTTCCATTTTTACTCAAAATCTATCAAATAAATAAGCAATAAATTGTAAATAAACAAACGGTTGGTATTCGTTTGTCTGTAGTCAACAAAAAATAACGAGTAGAAAACTACTGTCAGAGTTGCCAACAACAAGTTATGAAATTCCCTCATTCCCTGAAAATCCAAGTCAATTTCCCCTTTTGGAACTAGTTACAAATTAAATATTGCGGCAGTCGATTTTTATCTCGTAAAATAACATCATCACTAGATTACTTGTCTTTTTATGACCTTAATTCCAAAATTTTGTGTAAATTGATCCAACATTTGTGTCAGAAATCAACATAATAATACAACAAAATAGCTTTCAGCAAGTACTCTCGTATCTATCCAAAATGTTTATATTTCGGTTTGTTATAAGAATATTGTTTACATTCTAATACATAGTGACATAATTAAAGAACCCATAACAGTTTCAAGTGTGTGAATAGCTGCTTTGTGAGCGGAGAGATAAGGTTTTTTGTGCTGCGGGTCATATTACGCTTGCGATAAGCGGGCGCCCGCGATACGCAACGGAGTATGACGAAAACATGACATTTGAAATTTGCCAGCCGTGCCAGCCGAGAGGTTAATATTAAAATTGTTAATTTATGTACCTATTTTTCTTGTTATGATTTATTTTTACACTTTCCCATATTTTTTAACGAGCAGTTTCCTCGATGAGATTAATTGGCACTGCCAGTTGCCACCCAGTTTTGAAGAAAAATTAAAAATACATAATATATGTAATATCATTAAAAAAAATACCTGCTGAATTAAGAACCTCTTCCGTTTTTGGAACTCGGTTGAATATCAAACAACGTACTTTAAATAAGTGTTGACCTAACTATCGATATTCATAAGGCGCCATTCATTTATTCGGTAAGAATATTATTGCTAGATTTTTATTCCTTTCTCCCCTCTGAATAAGAAAAAACAGGAATAGGCCGACCCAAGCCCCCTTGTTTAATTATTACGTTAGAATGTAAAGGGTAAAATTAATATAAGCTTGTAGCTATTCCACCAATTCACACTAAGCGTTTCCAAACGTCTTTATAAAGCGCACAGCAAAGGAGTGGAACTCTCTGCCTGAATCTGTGTGTTTCCAAAAGCTTACAACCCTAATCTCTTCAAAGTTTGAGTGAACAGGCCCCTACCCTACCTACTAATTTTTTAAATATATAGGTATTTTAATATTTATTATGCTATTCCGGACGACGACTAATCTAAACACATAAAAACCATGAAAATCGGTCCAGCCATTCTTGAGTTATAAGTGTTAGAAAAAACCCGACTTTGTGTTATATAAATTAAGATAACTAATAAAAAAATATTTCCGAAATCATCCATATCGTATTAGTATTAGGATTTGGAAATTATGATAGTAAATAAACATTTTACATCACAATAGAAACTGACATTTGAATTTGCTCGCTTTTACTTCGGAACATTTTGGAACATATATAGGTGACACAAACAATAAATAATTGTGTAACACATAGTAGGTATTCTAAGGCACAGACATATAAATAGTAGCAGACCAAACATTCGCTAAAATTTGCGTAGCCATTACGCATACATAGGGAATGTTGTCATTACAGGGCCGAATTAGGACCGGTTGCTGTTATTATCTAACTATAATGAAACAATCCATATTCTTTCTGAAAAACCGTGAAAATCGATGTTCTCTGGGTACATGAAATATAGATTACTTATAAATAGTCTTAACAAATAGAACCACCCTCTATTCGCGACTAAGGGAATATTTTAAGCGGACGATGGGCAGCAGTCCACTCTACACCTTTTGTTTCTGTATACAAACCATTGACGGGCGTCAGTATCAGATAGAAGAACTGGCACTGTAGTCATTAACCCGCATGCCCAATTTTGTAGAACCGAGAGTCAAGGTTTGGTAATGCCTGAAAGCTAGTTTAGGAATAAATTTGGATTTTTGAAATAAAATGAATTTGTACATATTAATTGTTTACTTATTTTGGAACAACACATTTTTTTAAGATGATTTTGTGACAAATTTGGCTCTTTGCATTCGTGTTTACATGTCAATGTAAAATTTCAAAATAATTTTAATTAACAGATGAACATGGTTTTTATCATGCTCTGGGTCGTTTGAATCAAAAATTGAGTAATCGATATAATCAGCGACATATTTCATCAAACTATTAAATTCGTTACTGTTGTTAATTTTAAAACACTCATATCATCTTGACACAATTTATTTTTTAATTTTGTAATTATTTCTGAGAACTGAGAAACCTTTTTTCTTAACCGTCTACGTTGTTGCAGTAATGATTAATAACAGAAACTTTTAGGGTAGCAAGAAATTAAAGAATTTATCAATTAAGTACAGATTGATTGTTGTTCGATTTCCAAATTTAAAGTGAAAAGTTGTTAACCATTATAGGTTGAGCTTGTGCTTTCCAGCTTTTGAACTATACAATTTTATCTATAAGTACTGAATATTCAATATTAGGGAAAACATTTTAATTTAAGTCACAAAAACATAAAAACATATATTATAGAGATGAACTTCAATGGGCAAATCTGCCTTGCTCATGGATACTTAACACAATAATTTACTACTGAACTATCTAAATCATCGCTTGAATTTTTGAGCACTGCAAATCCAGCCCAAAGCAGTAAAAAAATAGAAGACTCCATATATGCCTAATGGTCATACCTACATGAATAAATATCATTTAAATTATGTTTCAGAATGTTACTGTCCTTTCCATGATATATGTATGTATTAAGTAGTTAACATACTTACTATTAAAGCACTCTTAGTCATATTGGATGTAAAAACAGCAAGCTTTATTTTATTATGTATCTCTAGTACAGAAACATTTTCCATGTTTGCAGTTCGTTTTCTGGGCAAGGTTTTTTGTGGTGGATTAATTACATTTTTCTTTTCCTGCAAATAATACAACAACAATTAATAATTATGTAGACGATAATTTAACATAAGTCGTGATTGTTATAACATACATTGTAATATCTATAATGCTTATATATGGAGCCATAGGCAATTCGTTAAACAGCGTAGAAATTGTTCCGGGACGTAATGTTGTTCGAAAAGCACTGGGATCGATCAAGTGATTCTCAAAATGCTTTGAACAAAGTACACTCGAAGGTCTTGGTTGCCAATCCTGGAGTTTAATGTTTTTAATCCATGCATTCCGTAAACTGTCATCCTTTGGAAACCTGGAAAAATATTAGTATGCTAAATTATTGCCTGCTGAAAAAAAAAATTCGGCTTTGTTGCCTAATTCGTCCCTGGCTTATTGAACAGGTACTTGAGCTGTCACTTGATGCCACTTTCTGACTATTTTGTCCTTGTTATGATTTATTTCTTTAGTTTTAGGTTAACGGTACAAATAAATCGCATCTTTGTTAAAAACTCTATGTAAAATACGAATAAACAGTATCGAAATATTTGAATTCAGTAAAGAAAGCACTTAGATTTCCCAAAACTTACCGATGAAAGGTCAATCCAGGTGTTTTATGGTAGCTAGCACTGTCACAGCGATACGCACAGCACTTCACCATTTTATTTTATTGTCTTTGTGTGTATTATGTCCCAAACAAGTAACATTTTTTTAATTTTAACACGATTGAAACAGAACGTATGTTGCTTATCAATATGGCGGCGCGGGTTAGACAAGCTACGCGTCAAATTTTGTCTAAGTGTGAGTCAGTGTGACAACACGTGACAGAACGAGACACTCTTATGACTTGTCACTTAGAAAAAAAAGGATAAAGAATCATACTATATAAATAAATATACCTACGTATTAATGTTTGGTCTGCTACTATTTATATGTCCGTGTTCTAAGGCAAAATACGCTTACTCATAAAAAAAAATAAAGACTGAACTGAAAAGCCTCAGTAGCCAGGTCACAAAACCCAAAAAAGAACTAATATGTCAAATACAGCAATGCCAACTTGTGGAGAATTCCCCAAATTGCGGGAAATCTCAAGTTGATTGAAGATTTACATGAAGCGGCACCGCTGCCGTTTATTAAATTTATTAACCACTCGGCTCCATTCTATGTTTAAAACATCTATGGAGTAACCAGTGTCACATGTCAGGGAGATGCACCTAGTCCTAGTCCGTACAAATACTCGATCCAAATACCTGTTCCACCTAGTCTGACCTAGTATACTATACTTTTACGTTTGCTTGGGCTTTGTGGTAGAAATGAATTGTAATTTTTCCTTCATACTTTTGTTGCCCCTTGTCTGTAAAATGATCCCAAGTGACACTACTTCCTTCCTTCTTTTTTAAAACAATAAATTAAAATCGTAATAAAAATAAAATCAATTTTTTTTTAACCACACTATGTAATATTCGTTACGAACCAATACTTACTATCCTTATCCTTACTAATATTATAAATGCGAAAGTAACTCTGTCTGTCTGTCTGTCGCACTTTCTCGCCAAAACTACTGAACCGACTTTAATGAAATTTAATACACAGATAGTCTAGAGCCTGATAAAGGACATAGGCTTTTTGTCCTGGGAGTATGTTCCCTATGGACCACGCGGGCGAAGCCGCTGGCATAAGCTAGTTGCAAAATAAGTCCCAAAATAATGCGTATTCGATTGTGTCTTCGTCGAGTAAGTGGAATGTCACAAAACGTCAAGGAAGACGGGCGGTGGGGCATCCTCCGAGATCGCATTCGATCGAGTCCGCACTGGTACGCACTTGAGACTTAACTGCATATTGCATCTAGTCCTAGTCCAAATTCTTCATTCATTTGCATCGAGTATTTGCAAGTTCCTACCTAGTGGCAAGTATTGGCAGACAAAGATGGAAAGACTGCAGCGTATTGTAGTTAAAAAAGGATAGAATGTATACTTGTAGAACACTATTGCGTGTCGCGTTGCTTTTATATCAATTGAAAATATAGTTCTAATTCAAATGGCTGACACACGATTCACGAATGATTTAGGCAAACACGTGTGAGCGGCAAAGCAGAGTCGCCATCTCGCTACGCCGCTGTTACCTACTTTGTTCGAATCAGGCGGGCTGCGTGTGCCGTGCGCCGCGTACGCACAGTGAGACTTTATGCGAGTGACTAGACTACTAGGCTACTAGGTGGATCGAGTATTTTTATAGTTGGATTAGGTGCGACCTAGTCTCTTTAAATACCTAGTCCCTGGATCTGCTCCAGTATATACGCCTCATCTCTAGTCACAGTTCAACAGTTACTATTTGGGGGAAAAAAAAAAGCAATGATGAAAATCGTAGATAGAGACTCTCTGTCTACGGCCAAAATGGATATGACAAAACTTTTACGATATAACGATATGAAAAGACTAGATTATAAAATACGAAAGACATTTTTATCTATAAAATCTACCATGCAAGAAAACTACGTAAGACTTATAGGCAATATGGTCAAAAGACTAAAGCTTTCCCTTCGGGGTAAATTAAAAAAAAAAAAATCAACAGCTGTGAACGAACGTTACTTTTGTTTGGGGTTCGCTGTCGTTGATTCCGTGATTCGCTGGTAGTTGGTGAAGGCTATACACGTGCTTTTTTTAGTGCTACGAATATTTTCGATTTTAGTGAACTTTAAGTGTGAAACTTGATGGTGTTGTTGGTTCAAGGTTTGTTTTTATAGTTGTTATTGTCCTATTTTAACGATAATTTGTCAAAATGAATTCCGAAAAGCCTTCAGATCCTGACCCCCCGGACGAACTGTTTGAACTCTGACGCTGAAGTACTTACGCGCGACCCTAGCATGGGTACAGAGACCACAAGTCGTAAAAGGTCAGCTGTTTCGCCGCCCCCTTTCTGCTAAAATCCCGACAAAAATAGCTATAAATGTTATTGGCAGACCTACATACTTATAGGTACCATGAGAGACTACCCACAATACATAGGTAGTTCATGTTTCTCTCAAGGATGAACAGACATCGGGCACTGTGCTGCAACCAATCAAGTTTGCTATGTTTTTGACGATGAATAACGTCAATTACGTACGTCTCGATGAGATCAAACGCATAGGTAGAAACAGTGTTAGTTGAGTTAAAGTCTCATTAGTATGCCAACAGTTCTCTCAATAATTCCAGAGGGTTGTGGCCCTGTTATTAAGGCTAGAAGGATGAACCGTAAGGTGACCTCTTCTGGCATGACTGAGTGGAGGCCTACACAAACTGTAGTGCTTACTTAAACACGTTTTAGCGTGTTTACAGTTTTTATTCACCTCTCCCAGTGGAGAGATACACATACCCAACAAACCCGGACTCTGTGCCGGTCAAAACTAAGATGCTATAAATGTGGTGCAGATCATCCAGGAGATGGAAGTGATGTCACCCCTGGGTTCAGCTTTTGTATTTCGTGTACCAGTAACCATTTTGCAAATTACAGTGCTTGTCCGGAATTGGGCCGACAAAAGAGCATCAAAGCTCTGATGGTGGAAAAATCAATTGCATATGCAGAAGCAAGTTAGTTTTCTCCCACCTGTTTCTAGGTCATATGTTTCACTCCCCCGTCATAATTGATTTCCCTTCCAAAAATATTCCTTTAAAAGTTTCCCCCCTCTTTTAAAACATCAATTAAATTCAGTTGACTAGGACTTATATTCTAATATTCTGGACCTAAGAATATCTTTACCCTTCCAGAAGTTAATAGAGATAATGCCCAGAATTGTGTTTTGTCCTTCTCCTCCGCTATTGCCTCTGCAGCTGATGATTGCTTCCCATCCAAAAAATCCCAATCCGGTAGACATCCTTCCCCGCCATGGTGGAATAGGGAATGCACTAACATGTTCAAAGCCAGGAATGAGGCTGAAATGACAGTCAACGGCAATATGAACCTAGATAACCTTATTTCCAAACAGATATTAGCCAGGTCCAGAAAATTCCTAAAAAGGAAAAAACGTGAAGGTAGGTCAAAATATTGTACCTAGTTCACTGAGTGTTTCAACCCTGGTTTCGGTGTTTTGGCGTAAGGTGAAACTTTTTAGGAGTAGTTTAGCACCTGCCTCCTCTAACAACCTCACGGAAAAAAACGCTCCAGGCAATGTTCCAAGTGTTGACATTGATGATGGAGACAACATTGACAACCCAATGAACATGCCATTTAGCTTGGAAGAACTAAAAACCGTGTTATCCCAGGTCAAAGATTCTGCGCAAGGGTCGATGGATTTCGGTACTCTTTTATTTCTAAAGCTGGTCCAAAAACTCACAAATATTACCTAACTTCTGCTTTACTTCTGGCTACATTCCCACAGAATGGAAGGTTTCAAAACCAGGCAAAGATCCTAATGATCATTGCTCATATAGACCTATTACGAACGGCGATGCGCCACCGGTACATGGTGGACATCCCACCTGTAGGGGTTCTTGCTTCTACACTGGCTCGACAATGCCCAGGTATTTATCCAGCAACACGTATATCCACTCGCGCCTTTCCCTCTCGTGACAGTGACGTTTGCTCCCACACCGGGACACCCGAGACAGCGTATGTAAGCTACTACCACAGATAATATAATCTATGATGCATACACTACATCCCTCCTTTTAGGATAAATTGGAGAATAACCAACAAAAGGAAACTCAATAGTATAGGAACTCAATCATTTTTATTATATAAAGATCTGTTTAAACTCGTTTACACGAACAAGGTATCGACATTTGCTAACCTATATATAACTACTGTGACATATTATTAGTATTTGGTAATCAGGTTAATTGACTTGTTAAATCGCAGATTCACTTATTTATTCATTTCCAATATCCTTGTCTTCCTCTTCAGCTATTTCTTCTTGCTCCTTTTCCTGAATTGCTTTCCACTGCCTTTCAACTCTTTTTAGGTGAACAACATTTCTTCTTAGTACTTGTCCTGTTTGGTCATTTCTTACTGTAATATCTCCTCCGTTCGTATTCTGTACCGTATGAGGTGTCGGATTATAATTTGAACTTAGTTTATTCACTTTGTCCATATTTTTTACATATACTTTATCTCCCTCACTCAAGGTCGATTCAGTCGCTCCTCTCCTTCTATCTCCGTATTCTTTTCCCTTCTCCTTGTGAATTTTATCGCGATCCCGCACTTCCAGATCTACTTCTGTGTTTTCCAGCCTATCAAATGACGGAATTTTGTCCCTGTTCTGCCGTTTAAAGAATAGTTCTGATGGCGACCTCCCTGTGGTTGAATGAGGTGTGCTATTGTACATTAATAGATATTCCATGAGGCTCTCTTTTAGGTCCTTTTTCTCCAAATGACTGATTTTGAGGCGCTTTATGATGTCCCGGTTTTGTCTCTCGACCTCTCCATTTTGTTGGGGCCAATATGGTACTGTGTTGTAAAGGATGATGTTGCATTCCTTACAAAATGCTCGAAACTCGTCGCTGACAAATTGTCTCCCGTTATCAGCAGTAATTGAGACCGGGTAACCTAGTCTACTGAAAATTTCCTTGAGTAGTCTGATAATCTGAGTACTAGTCACAGATTTTGTGACCTTGACTTCTTTATATCGACTATAATAATCGATAATTACAAAAAGGTAATCGTTATTAGGTAGTGGACCCAGCAAATCCATCGCAACATCAATCCTAGGAGCTACAGGGAGTTCACGCCTCTTCATGGGCGTCGGGGGATTTGGCAACCCCACTAGAGTGCAGCTCTTGCAGGATTTGACAAGATTTTCTGCATCTTTGTCAATTCTCGGCCACCACACTTTTGACCTTAACCGTCCTTTCATAGCGACAATTCCAGGGTGGCCTTCGTGAGCAGCATCTAGTACATTTTTCCGTAACATCTGTGGTATCACAATCCGGTTTCCTCGAAGTAATATTTTTCCAAAGAAACATAACTCATTTTCAAATATTTTGTAACCTTTGACAGATTCACGCCACTCTCTTTCATAAACCCCTTTCTTAACGTCATTTATTTCCTTGTCACTGATTGAAGCTTCGATAATAGCATTCATTGAAATTGCACATGGTCTAGCTTGCTCCACAATTTGATGTACGTGTTCGTCTCCTTCATTAGATGGTGATTTGAAATTTTCACATAAACGGGACATCGGATCCGCGATATTTACCTTTCCTGGTTTGTAAATCACATTGAATTTATATGATTGTAGCCTGAGCACCCATCGCTCTATGCGCGCACAAGGCTTCGATTTTAATCCGAATAATATTTCCAGTGGTTTGTGATCCGTAATGAGATCAAACTCTTTTCCGAAAAGGAAAATATTGAAATGTTCTACGGACCAGACAAGCGCTAAAGCCTCTTTTTCCGTTTGACTGTATTTCCTTTCGCAGTCAGTTAGTGTCCTATTCCCGTATGCGATTATTCGTGTACCTTTTTTGTCTATTTGTACTAACACAGCGCCGAGGCCTACAGGACTAGCGTCTGCGATAACTTTTGTTTTGTCGTTAACATCATAGTATCCCAGAGACTGTATTTGAGTCAATGCTTCTTTCAGCTCTGTGAACGCCTTGTCTTGCTCGCTTGACCAAAACGGCTCAATAACAGTTTTCTTTCCCAGTTTTTTCCTTAGCAATTCCTTCAGAGGTTCGGTTTTTGTAGCCAAATTAGGTAACCACTTATTAACATAGTTCACCAGTCCTAGAAAACTCTGTAGTTCTTCTATAGTTCCAGGGACTCTAAAGTTGGCGATGCTATCTATATACTTTGGCAACGGTTTTATTCCGTCTGATGACAATTCGTGTCCCAAGAAGTTCACCTTCTCTACTTTGAATATACACTTATGTTTGTTGAGTTGCACATTATTTTCTTTAAGTACTTGCAACACCTTTTCCAGTCGTGAGTCGTGTTGTTTCCCACTATCGCCATATATTAAAATGTCGTCAATAAAGTTAATTACTCCATCGCATTTTATTAATAATCTTTCCAGTACCTTTTGAAAAATCTCTGGAGCACAACTGATACCGAACATAAGCCTTTTGTACCGGTATAACCCTTTAGCTGTTATAAAAGTCGTTATGTGTCTGCACTCTGGGTGTAATTCAAGCTGATGAAAAGCATCTTTGATGTCTAATTTGCTAAAATATTTGGCTTTACCAACTCCCGGCAACAGTTTATCCATACATGGCAAAGGATGATTTTCCCGCATAATAGCAGCGTTAGCGCGTCGCATATCTACACATAATCGTAGGTCTCCATTTTCTTTCATTATTGGTACCACAGGGGAAACCCACCTAGAAGGTCCATGTACCTCTTCAATTATATCTCGGTTAAGTAGGTCTTGAATCTTATTTTCGACTTCTTTTTCAATAGGCAGCGATATTCTCCGATATGGTTGAGCTACTGGTTGTATGTTGTCATCAATAGGAATTTCCACCAGCACATTCTTTAATTTGGGGAATGGTTGCAATGCCCAACTATCCTCTATGTTATTTATATCTACGCCTATCTTCAAAACGCCTAGAAGTGTGGCAGTTTCTTTTCCTAATAGGTCTCTTGTGCCGCCTGCAATAACGTAAACAGTTGCATCTTCATGTCTTTCGTTTATTACAATTTTGGTCTCAAATGACCCTTTTATATTGAGTGGAGTGTGACTGCCGTAAGCGAGGAGGGTTTTGTTTGGCTTAGGTGCCAGATTTTTTGTAACAGCTCCTTTCTTTTTCAAGGCCTCCCATGTTTCTTGAGTTATTAAGTTGACTTTACAGCCTGAATCAACTAGCATTGTAGTCTTGATCCCGCCCAGGGTGCACTCAATAGTTGTGTCATCATCAATGTTGAAAACATAATCCACTTCAACTCGCGCCTTTTTACTCCCTTTTGTGTTTTGTGAGTATCCAGTTTTCCCTTGTTCATTGGCTTTCCTTTTTGTGCCCACTGTTCTGCAGAATTGTCGGAAATGACCTGGCTTACTACAGGTAAAACAAGTTTTCCCTAAAACATTCTTTGTAATCTGATTGGTGATTTTTACTTCCACACCTTCCACATAGCCTTATGTTTTTGTTGTATACTTGTCTAGTTTTGTGGTTTCCTTCTTTTTTATTTTTGTTGTATATAGCGTTAACTTCTTGGTTTTCTTCCCTCTTGTCTTGAATTTCTTGTTTTTTATCTTCGTAAATTTGTAGTTGGTCATTGACTACTTCCAAAGTATTGGCTTCTGTCACGATTTTTTCCAGAGTTATGCTATCACCCACTGTTAGAATCTTTTTACGTAATTCAGGTGAAGTGCATTTCTCAGTGATCTGGTCGATCAAGTGGTCTTCTTTTTTATCAAAGTTGCATTTTTCAGCTTGCTTACGTAATCGTATCAAAAAACTTTCGAACTTCTCATTTTCTTCTTGTTTTATCAGTCTAAATATATGGCGTTCAAAAACGCGATTTTGTTTTGGTAGAAAATATTCATCAAGTTTTTTTATTGATACGTCAAAAACGTCGACTCCTGTCGTAGCTTCAACATTTGCGCCAGGTAAGTTATAAAATATGTCTTGTAGGGTAGCTCCTCCAAAGTGCAACAACGTTGCTCGTTTTTTCTGCTGAGACTCGATTCCGGCTGCATCAATATATATAACCAATGACCTTTTCCATTTCTCCCATTTGCTACCTATAGAGGTTCTATCCCCATCCAAATCGAGCTTTTCCAAAGCAAGCATCGACTGCTGAGCCATGTTTTTTCCCTTTGGAGTGACCTGGAATATCCAATTTTTAGATAGTCAATACAACAACTAGGTACCTATTCGAAAATTCGCAAACTTAAAGGAGGTTTATTCAACCAGTTCCAATTTAATGGAGGCGTTCATTTGAACGACCAAACAATTTCCAACTTAATGGAGGTTTTGTCAACCAATTCCAATTTAATGGAGGTGTTCATTTGAACCACCAGACAATTCCCAACTTAATAGAGGTTTTGTCAACCAGTTCCAATTTAATGGAGGTGTTCATTTGAACCACAGACAGTTTCCAATTTAATGGAGCTTATGTCAGCCAATTCCAATTTAATGGAGGCGTTCATTTGAACCGCCACAATGCTATTTCCAATTTAGTGGAGGTATTCATTTGAAGTACCAGACAGTTACCAATTTAATGGAGGTTATGTCGACCAGTTCTAAATTAAGAAAGTTAAACAACCCTACTAGTTATTAAGCTATGCTTATTAAAGATTTAAACTATCGGTCAGTGGATCGTCTTAGGGGCACTCCAATATGATTATAAAGTTTTTATATGTGTACCTATACATAAATACAAATAGATACCATAATTAGTAATGTTAATAAATGAGTATTGCAAAAGAAGATTATTTCTAGTCTTTGATAATGCTTTATCACCAGCCTTAATTAAAACAAATAGCTCAAAGAGATTGAAGTGATCCCGTTACAACATTTAATAATATAACAAACTCTTAACACAAAAGTTCATTGAGATTGGTCAAAACACCTTCTCAATAATCATAACAACAGTAAGACCTCTCATATTTGTTAGAATTTGATGAATTCATAGACCTACAGTAGTAATGAGTAAATTACTTAAGTTGAATCAAAATGTTTAGATCTATTATCTTTTTTTTTATTATAGGTACTTTGAACAAGAAGGTACCTATATAAATTTGTAGATAATAAAATATAAGGCAGGCAATGTGATTGTTATTGTTATCCACCCACATGACTCAATTTTTCACTTGGTTTACATTTAGGCTAAAAACTTTTTGTGACTAAATTTACCACATTTAATAAGGTCATAGTAATAAACCATGGTGATCTGCCTAGGAAATTCCTGACGAGTACCTTAATAATACTTGTGTTCAGTAAATTTCACAAAAATAATAATTTATTATGCATGTATGTCGGGTGCCTAGGTAAGTATGTTTGTAGTTTCAATAATTATATGATTGTATTGATATTAGATGTTCCTTTCCGTAAAATGTTTACCTTTTCCTCGTCGCCACTTGTAGGGGTTCTTGCTTCTACACTGGCTCGACAATGCCCAGGTATTTATCCAGCAACACGTATATCCACTCGCGCCTTTCGCTCTCGTGACAGTGACGTTTGCTCCCACACCGGGACACCCGAGACAGCGTATGTATGCTACTACCACAGATAATATAATCTATGATGCATACACTACACCACCCATACGCACAAAACGTTTTGGGAACACATTCATAATGCATAAAGCGAAGGAGTGGAATTCCCTGCCGGAGTCTGTGTTTCCTGATAGCTATAACCTGGGAGTCTTTAAATCAAGAGTGAATAGGTTATTTCTAGGCAAACGTGCTCCATCTTCGACCACATCCTCGCTTACCATAAGGTGAGATAATGGTCAAACACGTCCCTATCAATAGTAAAAAAAAAAAAATATTGACTTTTCGTCCATACATGGAACATTTAGTTGAAAACCGATTAGTGTGCTTGGTGGAATACAGGAAACTGTTCCCAACAACTCAATTCGACTTTGGGAAAGGACTGGGCACAGCTGATAGTGTGGGTATCCTCACGTCAGTCCGGCTAGCCCTCAGCAGAAATGAGTTTGTGGTTGCTGTTTTTCTGGACATATCAGCTGCCTATGATTCGGTCCTCCTCCTTAATCTCACACAACAGCTGCACAAGCTGAGAGTCCCGGCTAGGATTTGTCGCATCATTTGTAGCATTTTTACCAATCGCAGTGTTCAGTTGAGAGTACCTAGGGCTGACTCTGATCAAAGATCGGTCTGGAGAGGTTTACCTCAAGGATCAGTTCCTAGTCCCCCGTTTTATAACATCTATACAGCCAACCTGCCCTCTTCCGTTAATATCAAAATCCTTCAGTATTCAGGATGCCGCTCTGTCGATGAATGTCTCTCGGCTTCATTGAACCAATGGCTACTTGACAATGATTTGTCTTTAAGCGCGCTAAAGAGTACAGCTTTTTACACGCAAGCGTTCTTTACCCTCAATTGATATTGTTACGAGCTTGGGGTTCGTTACAGTAAAAACAGCGGATTAAACTACCAAAAATAACACTTTAATTTACAAAAGTAATTAACAATTTAAACACACTAATTAAAACACAATCGCACTACTGAATACTTCACTTCACTTAATTCGCAGTTGAAGATCGCTTCCGAAGTTATCGCTTGTATCGCCAATTCAATACTGACTCTAGTCGCCGGATGTCCGCCCTTTATATACCGGCGACAGTTATTTCTAGAACCTTCTAGTATGGAAACTTCTGGAAAGTTCGGGTACATACCGGTCCCGACAACCCTGGTGTCGAAACATCGAGAATGTTCTAGCATAGAAAAATCTATTAACATCCCGATCAGTAATTCCGCTATTCGATACTAGATGGCATCACATGTACGTAAATGTCGATAGGCACCTAGCATTTATTCTGGCGCGTAACACTGCCCCCTCCTAAGACATGCTCGTCCCGAGCATTATCAGCCCCATAATAAAGCGCCAGTTGATCCACGTGTACGATCTTAGGAGCACTTCTTGTCCCTTTTTGTATACGGTAGGTCACGTCATTAATTTTTGTCACAATCCGATACGGCCCGTCCCATTTAGCCTGAAGCTTAGGAGATTTCCCTTTACTGCGAACTGGATTGTGGAACCACACTAGTGAACCTTCGTCGAAACCTTTATTGTTCATTTTGCGGGCATAACGGGTTTTCATCTTTTCAGACATTTGCTGGCCAGATTCTCTGACGTTCTCATAAATGTCATTCATTTTGTTCCGCAAGTCGTTCGCATAATGAGTGATACTGCGTGGGGCGTCAGGCGGTATTCCAGTGATCAAGTCTGCAGGCAGCCGTAATTCTCTACCAAAGTTTTTTTGGGGGCCGAGTCACCCGCGTCCGTAGGAGAATACCCAATGTAAGACCCTACACGTGGTCCCCGGGTGGTGCTAATCAGGTGACATTAACTGGTGGTAGGCCTCGGCCGATGGCTTGTGACCACCCACTGGGCAAAGACGTACCGCCAAGCGGCTTAGCTGTGCTCCGGTACGATGCTCAGTGTAGCCAATTCAGAGGAGTTGGGTCGAAATAGTTGTTCCAATGCAGGCAGACCAGCCAGGCTAGCCCTGGCATGGGCGTATCGGGAGACTAGTCTTGGAGGGTAGTGGGATCCGAGGCACGGTGCACCGCTGGCCGACCGCAGATAGTTGGGGGCCCAAGTAGTGTGCTAGCCACACATGAAAGGCTGCCCCGCCATCTGACGAAAAATCCCGGAATGCACCATCGTGCTGGTTGGCGACCAGATGAAAGGGCCCGATGGACATTCCCGGGGGGGCTCGGGCGTCCCCGCAGTCTCCAGACTAGTCCCCCAAAGATGTCGTCCTGTCAGGGCGTGCCTGAAGGTTAGCAGCTTGGAACCTCATTTCACTTCCTTCTCCTCAACCTCCATCACTCAAGTTTTTAATGAACAGGAATAAAAAGAGAATAGCTGTACAGCGGCAGCACGTCCTTTCGCATAAAGTGCACCTCTCTAATATACGAGGTCTGCACTCAAATCTCGTCGCAGTCCATCACCATCTTGAGACCGAGAAACCAGCGCTCTTGTTCCTGTCGGAGACGCAGATCGGATGTCCGTCGGACGTGTCATACCTGTCTTACCCTGGGTTTACCCTGGAGCACCACTTTAGACCCCGCGCGAGCGTATGCATGTACGCCCGGGACGACATCTGCTATCGGCGTCTCCGCTACCTTGAAAACTCCAGGTTCTCAACGCTGTGGGCTATGGTGGACAGGTCTAGACAAAATTGTCTACGCATGCGTCGTACCCTTCTGCCCAATTGGTGTTACTGGGGGACTTCAATGCCCACCATCAGGAGTGGCTCTTCCCATACCAGTGCACAGACCATGCTGGACGAGAGACGCGAAAGCTAGCGCTTGCGTTAAATCTTACCCAGCTGGTCCAGGGGGCAACGAGGGTGCCGGATGTTGATTCGCACACTGCCAATTGCTTGGACCTTCTGCTGACAACAGATCCAGGCCGCTATTCGGTGTCGATTTCATCACCACTGGGTAGTTCCGACCACTGTCTGGTGAAGTCTGTGTCTGTCTACTCTCCGCCCGATCCTAGCCCAAGAGGCACCCGGCGGGTATGGCGATACAAGTCAGCAGATTGGGATGGCATGCGATCTTTCTTCGCATGTTACCCTTGGCAGCCTACTTGCTTTTCTTCCACTGATTCTACATCGTGCGCGGACGCCGTGACGGATGTGTTGCGGAGGGGAATGGAGTACTACATTCCGTTCTCTAACACAGCAATATCTAACGAAGCTCGTCCTTGGTTTGGTGCCGAGTGGTTCGCGAGAGCGAGAGTTCGCCTTTCGTTTGAGACTGGAAAAGTGCCGAAGGCTTGGAAGCAAGCTAACGTGCAGCCCGTGCCCAAGAAGGGTAGTCGAGCTGACCCGTCGAATTATAGACCCATCTCGGTAACGTCCATACTCTGTAAAACTATGGAACGCGTGCTGAATCATAAGCTCCTGGCGTACCTAGAAGCGAATGATATCCTTAGTGACCGGCAATACGGGTTTCGCCGAAATCGGTCAACTGGGGATCTTCTAGCGTATGCCATTCACATCTGGAGTGAGGCCATAGAGAAGCACGGGGAGGCACTGGCGGTCTCCCTTGACATCTCGAAGGCCTTCGACAGGGTCTGGCACGATGGCCTTTTTAGTAAGCTTCCTTCCTTCGGTCTGCCCGCCAGTTTGTGTGATTGGATCGCAGATTTCCTGAGGGATCGGTCTATCCGAGTGGTCATAGATGGTTGCTCGTCTGGACTGCTGGATATTAATGCCGGGGTTCCTCAGGGGTCGGTGCTTTCGGCAACACTGTTCTTGCTGCATATTAATGATCTGCTTAAACCCGGTACCTTTGGGTATGCAGACGACAGCACTGTTGCTGAGAGATACGTGTCCGACGCACGAGCTGGTGGGTCGCAGATCCGGTCTCTCCGGGAGGCAATGGTTGAGCGCTTGAACGTGTCCCTACAGGCGGTCTCTGATTGGGGCGATGCCAATCTGGTCAAGTTCAATGCTGCTAAGACCCAAGCGTGTCTATTTTCCGCCAAAAGGAGCCAATTCCGTCCAGCTCCATCTTTCTGCGGTGAAACCGTGCCGATAACCGACCATCTTG
This sequence comes from Lacanobia oleracea, assembly GCA_950371165.1. Taxonomy (NCBI): domain Eukaryota; kingdom Metazoa; phylum Arthropoda; class Insecta; order Lepidoptera; family Noctuidae; genus Lacanobia; species Lacanobia oleracea. Next base: position 16,805,119 of record OX493411.1, on the reverse strand, counting down.
AGCTTCTTGGGGTTACATTAACATCTACTCTCAATTTTGGCCCTTACATAGAGGCAAAAGCTCAAGTGGCTGCAAAGAAGTTGGGGATTCTGGCTAAGGTGAGACGGTACTTCGCGCCGGAACAGCTGCTCAAACTCTATCAAGCGCAAGTTCGATCGTGTATGGAATACTGCTCTCATCTTTGGGATGGATCTGCCAGATACCAGCTTGATGCCCTTGAGTCAATTGAGAAACGAGCCAAGAGGATCATCGGCAATGAGAGGCTCGTCGCGTCGAAGCTCCAAAGTCTTGAACACCGACGACGAGTTGCTAGCCTGTCGGTTTTTTACCGGTTGCATTTTGGGGAATGTGCGACGGAATTGCATAATTTAATTCCGCCAAGCCCGTTCCATCATCGGACCACAAGACGAACGGCGATGCGCCACCGGTACATGGTGGACATCCCACCCATACGCACAAAACGTTTTGGGAACACATTCATAGTGCGTACAGCTAAGGAGTGGAATTCCCTGCCGGAGTCTGTGTTTCCTGATAGCTACAACCTGGGAGTCTTTAAATCAAGAGTGAATAGGTTATTTCTAGGCAAGCGTGCTCCATCTTCGACCACATCCTCGCTTACAATCAGGTGAGATAGTGGTCAAACGCGTGCCTATCAATAGTAAAAAAAAAAAAAAAAAAGAAAGCTGGTGTCACTGTTGTGCTTTCGTGAACAGCACTTCGGTATGACAGCAAAAATGGTTGTATATGCTTGTCCCAATCGCGTTGCCGATTTTCCACAACTTTTGCCAGGTATCTCTCCAATGTCTGGTTAAATCGTTCCACCATTCCATCCGATTGTGGGTGGTAAGAAGTTGTTCTCGTTTTATGAGTACCCATAACTCGGCAAGTTTCCTGGAATATTTGTGACTCAAAATTCCTTCCTTGATCGCTGTGAATCTCCAAGGGTACTCCAAAACGACAGAAGACTTCATTAACCAGTTTATCTGCAACTGTTGAAGCTTCTTGATTTGGAATGGCAAAGACTTCCGGCCACTTAGTGAAGTAATCCATTACAACCATGAAATACTTGTTGCCACTTTCACTTTCCGGAAACGGTCCCGCAACATCCAGGGCTGTCCTTTCCCATGGTGCACCAATATTGTACAATTTCAATGCACCTCTGCTACGAGTCTGAGGACCTTTTACAGCCGCACAACTAGTACATTTGCGACACCAGTCTTCAACATCATCACGACAATGAACCCAGTAAAACCGTTCCCGTATCTTCAGTAGAGTCCGTTTAACTCCCATATGGCCTCCTGAACAACCATCGTGGTACAGCTGTAGAACATCCGGTACTTTAGCCCTAGGGACGACCATTTGCAAATGACAGCTGTCTCCCCGAGCATTTTCCCATTTACGGCACAGGACTCCATCCTGAATCACTAAGCTGTCCCATTGGGCCCAATAGCCGTGATCGAACTCATCGCTGAGACGTCGCTCCACGTGGGCTTAGGAGCACTGGCCTTTATCCACTCCAGAATCGGCCGGATGTCCGAATCTTCCTGTTGAGCATGTTGTAGGCTTTCCTTTCACTCGTTGCTGAGATCTGTTTTGAGCATCCTCACAGGTACGGCTTCTTTGCCCTCCTGGCGAGTACAATGTTTGCAGTCTTCAGGGCAAGGTCTTCTTGACAATGCATCTGCGTTGCCATGAGATTTCCCACTGCGATGTTCGACCACAAAGTCGTATTCCTGCAGTAGTTCAATCCATCTCGCAACTTGTCCTTCTGGATTTTTAAACTGCAATAGCCATTTCAGTGCAGCATGGTCGGTTCGTAAGTGGAATTTCCGCCCCAGCATTTGCTAAAATGTTGTAATGATTTTACCACAGCAAGCAATTCCCGTCTCGTGGCACAATAATTCCTCTCTGGTTTCGACAACGACTTACTGAAGTACGCAATCACAACCTCTTGATCGCCATTACGTTGAGATAACACACCGCCAAGTCCTATATCACTTGCGTCTGTGTCAACTATAAATTCTTTGTTGGTATCAGGATACCCCAAAATAGGTGTTTTGCACAGACGGTCCTTAGCTCCTGGAATGCGATGCCACAACTTTCATCCCAACAGAAATGTCGCTTCTCCTCGGTTAGCTTGGGCAAGGGTTTGGCTATATCTGCAAAGTTCTTGACAAATCGCCGATAATAGGAGAACAAACCCAAAAATGCTCTGACCTGCGTTTTGTGTTTTGGAACTGGCCAATCCTTGACAGCGGCGATTTTCTCTGGACCCGTACGGATACCTTGTTCCGACACTACATACCCCAAAAAGCTCACTTGCCGTTTGAAAAGAGAACACTTTTTCGGACTCAACTTGAGGTTGGCACTCTTGATCTTCATGAGCACTCGTTCCAAGTTTTGAAGATGTTCTTCAAATGTACGGCCTACGATGATGATGTCATTCAAGTAGACAAGGCAGGCATCACCAATTAACCCAGTTAGTACAAGTTCCATCAACCTTTTAAACGTTGCTGGAGCGTTACACAATCCAAACGGCATAACTTTAAATTGCCACAGACCCTTTCCTGTTGAGAATCAGTTTTCTCCTTGTCCTTTGGGTCAATTTCTACTTGCCAGTAGCCACTTTTTAGATCTAACGTGCTAAACCACTTTACTCCAGTAAGCGTGTCCAGCGTGTCATCAATTCTTGGCAAAGGATAGCTGTCTTTCTTCGTAACGTCGTTCAGACGACGATAGTCAACACAAAACCGCATGCTGCCGCCCTTCTTCCTTACCAGCACTACAGGTGAACACCATGGATTGGATGAAGGTTCTATAACCCCATCCTTCACCATACCCTCAATCATGGTTTCCACTTCCTTTTCACGTGCTACTGGTAATCTCCTTGGCCGCTGACGGATAGGCAATTCTTCTCCTGTGTTTATTTTGTGTTGAACTAAGCCAGTCTTCCCGATGTCAGCATCGTTCGAAGAGAAAACATCGGCGTATTTGAGTAACGTCCTCTTCGCTTTGACCATTTCATTTTGAGACAGAGCGCTGCGACAGTCTCCTAAAAGTGTGGTCACTCTTGTTTGTGCATCCTTGCTGAGGGTCCCAGTTGATAGACATTGGCATCGACGCAACCAATCCACTTCCTCACAGGTACCCATCAGTGTGCCCTTTTCTATCACCTGTTCCTTGTCACAAAGGTTCAGCACACGTACTCCTGAGATGTCAGTGGCTCTAACCAATGTTCGTGCCACTTTCCATGGAAGGTCATTGTCTACCCTTTCCACTAGTACGCAACGATGAGTCTGCCCAGGATTCCGATGAAGACTAACCGGCACAACCGTTTCCGATCTCGGAGGAAGAACAATTTTCTTTAGGCTGTACACATTTCCAGGTATTTATATTTCATGGAAGGGGAAAAGTTCCTCTTGACCACATTTCATAACTCCTTTATTAACGTCGATCTCACAACGATTCTTCTTCATAAAGTCTAAGCCCAGGATGCAATCGTCCATTATATCGGCCAAAACAACATTATGCAGGTAGATTTTGTTGCCTAGCTTCAACTCCATCTCTCTCTCTCCTTGGACGGGTATACGCTGACCAGTGGCTGTTAACAAATTTATGCGCCCTCGGTTGTATGCAGAGTCCCCAAGGAACTGACTTATAAGTTGGGAACTGACGACCGTGCGAGAAGCTCCAGTGTCTATCGTCAGCTTACATGGTGTTCCGTTGACCTCGCCCTTGATGATAAGGCTGTTCCCGTCATGGGTTTGTGAGATCGAAATCCTTGGGGCTCCTTGAAAATCAGCCAGCACCCGCCCCGCAGTCCTGGCTTTTACTCGTTTCCCTGCTGTTGCTGGGCGTTGCTGTTAGCTGCCCTATCCTCTGAAGGTCTGCCATCTTCCCTCTGTGTAGTGCGCTTAGGGCAACTGGATCCAAGGTGGCCCCTTACACCACAGCCGTAGCACCTAGGGCTGTACCCTTTAAATTGGTCGCGAACCGTAGCCGCTGCGACCTCCCTAACGCGGTGGGAACGATGATCCTGCCGCACAGCTTCCACCTCTAGTGCATGGGCCAAAGCGTCCTTAAGCGTCCCGTGGTGCCCGAGTCTCACAGCAGCTCTAACCTCAAGGTCGCGGGTGCCGTCGATGAATGTCTGCACCAAGGTCTCTTTTTTTTTTTTTTACTATTGATAGGCACGCGTTTGACCACTATCTCACCTGGTGGTAAGCGAGGATGTGGTCGAAGATGGAGCACGCTTGCCTAGAAACAACCTACTCACTCTTGATGACGCTAAAGAAGCTTTCACTTAAAAAAAAATCTCGGTCAGGTGTCACCATCACCACTAAGCGAGACACTGAACCGCCCCTTACACTCTGTTCAACAGAATAGGTACCTAGATCGGCTCGATTGTCGGCATGTCAAAGAGCGCGCTACGTATTGCCGCTATAAGAAAATACGATTTGGCGACACACAACAAAATAACCGATTTGCGTCTTTAAGCAATTATTTTAATGTTGGAAATCGCTTACTTTATTTTGTTGTGATACGTATTATTTTCTAATGACGGCAGTCTTTAGACGGTATTTTTGAGCGGTGCCTTTGACATGCTCACTCGCAGGTACCTACTTGGCATGCGTTGACCTTTCGTTTGAACTTTGCACAGCTGATAGCTACCTAATTTGAAGTTTTATTTACATTGCTTTTTTTTGTAAAAATAGTGAATTAATGACTTTTTAATTAAAAATCTTATTGGGTTAGGTCAGAATAACGATTATGAGCAGTCTAAAGTAAAAAAAACTCCAAAAAAATATGAAAAAATGAGGAAAAAGCCGACGAAAAATTCCAACTCCAGGGTGTCCAGAATCATGTCCTGGACCCCTGGAAATCGTTTGTGCGTCGATGTCAGATACACCCGGTATATAGGCGACAGTTATTTCTAGAACCTTCTAGTATGGAAACTTCTGGAAAGTTCGGGTACATACCGGTCCCGACTGACCTGGTGTCGAAACATCGAGAATGTTCTAGCATAGAAAATTCTAGAAACATCCCGATCAGTAATTCCGCTATTCGATACTAGATGGCATCACATGTACGTAAATGTCGATAGGCACCTAGCATTTATTCTGGCGCGTAACAATATTAATATTGACGGACAAAGCATTCCCGTGCAAGACAAGGTTAGGTTTCTGGGAGTAACTTTGGACTCAAGATTGTCTGGGGTCGACCAACATTAGCAACACGGTCAAAAAATGTGAACGCTTTGTGTCATAAAGTAGCTACCCTATTGATGAATAGGTACAGAGAGCTTAAACAACTCTGCTCGCCTATCTGTCAATATCCAACTCTTCCAGTTTTCTCTGCCGCATATGAAACGATTGATTTTGAACCAAAAGCGGTTTTGGGACTTGGTATATCAAAGAATTCCCAAAGCGCTAGAGACGATTTTTAGAAGGCTGTCAAGCATTATGGGGAAAAATTTTACTTCTTTTTCACCTATGCTTCAAAATTGACTGAAACCGATTTGTACTGGTGTGTCAGTTTACTTCCAAATTTCGAAAATCTTTTCCAAATCCCACCAGAAACATCAGTGTTTACAGGAGAGTGTTTTGGTATTTTGGAAGCCATACACTATATTAAATCCCATCATATAACAAGATCAGTATTTTTTTCAGATTCTCGTAGTAGTATCCAGACCTTAAAACAAAATCAACTTTCAATCCATTTCAACTTTCAACACATCCAATCCATAGTCATATCATTGTAGATATTAACGCCTTGTTATTTGATTGCTCCCAGAATGGCTTGGACATCGAGATAGCCTGGATCCTCGATCACTCGGGTATTGTTGGCAATGAGTGCGCTGATTCGTTAGCTAAGTATGCCATAACGAATCCGGTCGATCGAAAGCACTACGTAGCTCATAAGTACGATTTGCGGAATGGTGCCAAATCCAAGTTATTTAACTCGTGGACTGAAACATGGAAGATGACCTCTAACACCAAGGGCATCTACTATGCCGCTATATAGCCCGAAATTCAACGTAGGCCTTGGTTCATGCCCTAGACTGGCGAAGAGAACTGTTTCGTCAGTTTGTAGACTTATACTCGGACATTGTTGTAGCCCAGTGTTCCTACATAAGATCTATGTTCGGGATAGTTCCCTGTGCAAGTGCGGACTTGCGGAAGGCACTTTGGACCATATTTTCTTCTCCTGCTCCTTAAACAATAAATCCTCTGACCTTTACCAAAAACCAACTTTCATCGCTCCCACGTCTCTCCTAAATTAATCCACATTTTGGCTACATTTTTGAAGGAAAATGATTTGAAATTTTGATTGGCGCGTAACTTATGTAATTAGTATGTATATAGTCGTTTATGTTTAGTACATATCATACCTGTACATAAGCTTGTAAATTATGTGTTTCTACTAACCTTTGTGTTATCGTTTCAGCTAGACTAACACCTACCAAGACAAAGTTCGACGGCTGCCTCTCGTTGCTGCCGTCACGACGTGACACTGGACAAAAGTGGACCAGTGCTTGATATATACTGTTCTCTTTCGGTACTTGTGTAGTAGTTGGTGTTTTAGGATGAGTAAACTTAAAGTTCTTGAGCGACATAATAAATTTATCTAGCTCTGTCCGGCTGCTGCCGCGTATTACTGTGATCCATAAAGGAACTGCACACGATATTTACAAGACTTGATTCGAAAAATGTGATAAGATAACTAAAACTGTATACTAGCGAGTGCATTATTTGTACACATCAGTATTGTCCAATAGTATCGATTAATGTTGTGAATAACTCTGAGTAGAGACTTGCTGAAGGCTACCATCAGTACGTACTTGAAGCGGTATCCTGACTACTCGTACTCAGCGCTTCTGCTCATTTGGTGTGCGCACAGCCAAAGCGTGGGACTCTGTGTTCTCTAAAACCTGTATCCAATCAGCCTTCATAGCAACAGTAAACAGACATCTTCTGGACTCACTATTTATTAACATCTTAGACCTCAGCCATCGCTTGAAAAGTTGAGGTAGAGAGCAAACTCTACTCAAAAATAAAAGATGGAAAAGTTGCCAATGTGTAGGATATGTTTAGTGGAGGATGTTCGCATGTATGTGGTGGTCAACAAGAACTTGCATGAACTCTATGAGAAGCTGACTGATGTTTCAGTAAGTAGTATAGTAAGTCATACTTGAATAATGATTATCTCTGGCTTTAAATGTTTTTCATACACAATAATAATTAAAAATAATAATAATAATTGTTAATGAAAACCGTTTAAAACCAAGGATTTAGTTTGTTTAGTAAATTAAAATTGACTACAGGGGTATAGTTAGTAATAATGGAAATCACCAATATCAGTGGTGGATAGTGTTTGAGAGAATCTGCACAATGTAACTGTTCCAATGTGCTTTGAGCAAGAGTGGTGATCAATATCCTTCTCTGTAGACAAAGAGGCAAATAGAACTAAGACATCGGCAACTGCTGGCTTGGACAGCATCTTGACAATAATGTCAAAGTGCAAATTTGTATTTTCCGAAATCAATCATACCTTAAATGCCAAACAGATTTCAATTATATGTAGACCACAATCGGGATTAAACTATGTCATACTTTCATGGTAGTATGTTCCCATGGATTAATATTTGGCATAGGTGAAGTCTCTGGCACTAGCTAGTTGTAAATATTTGTAAGAACAGTCAATGAGGATAAGTTTTTTTGCAGTTTGTAACTGAGGACAGAAGACCGATGCTCGCTTGTTTTTTCTGCTGCACTAAACTAAAGCAATGCTGGAGATTTATGAGTAATTGTCTGGAAGCAGAACAGTTTTTCGCGCAGAAGATGAATGAAGATTATGAGGTGAGGTGTTCTTCAACAAGGCTTTGATTATCTGCATATTTTTCCTAAGACTACATTCATCTTTTTACAGGGAGATCCCTTAATAAACCAGGAACACTTAGAGTTTTACAATGGGTTTATTAAAAGTCCAATAGTGCACATAAGGATCTTTGATAGTGGTCAAACGGAAAGCAATGTTGTCAAAGAAGAATTACCAGATATTAGTGAGGGGCTAGATGATATTATCGACCCACTGCCAGAGGAGGAACATCAAACTGACAGTAAGTTTTAAGAAAGTATTGTCCTGAAGCCATGACAATTCCATTTTTTAGGGTTCGGTACCTAAAGGATAACCAACGAAACCCTATTATTAAACCCTCTCTGTACGGCCGTCAGTCTGTCAGCGGGCTGTATCTCAATAACCGTAGGTAGACAGTTAGAATTTTCACAGATTGTGTTTTCACAATTGTGAATATATTATAAAATTTAACTAAATTACCCTGTTATACAAAACAATAATCAAGCCTATTTGGACCTCCGGCATCCAGCTGTAGGGAACAGCATCACACTCCAACATTGAAATCATAGAGCGATTTGAGAATAAGATACTAAGAATGATCACAAACGCGCCATGGTATGCCGCCCAGGTTTTACTGAATAATTTGAACCAAAAGCGGTCATTGAGACTTAACCATAATACACTGGACAGCAAATAAACCGAGCCACCCGCTACCTAGGCACTCTAATTCGATTTTCTCAAAAACTAAAAAACCTACAATTATCAAAGTTGTACTTACAGAAAGTGCGTTTCATGGTGATTAACATGAAAGGAAACTTATTGGGTTTAATCAATATTTCAGTGTTTATTAAGGATTTTACAAAGAAGAGTCGTTTTCCAGTCGTGACAATCGTTAGTAATGATAAAGTGAAAAAAAAATTAAAGCCAAAAACAAAGATAAAATAAAAAAAAAGTTTTTGATCAAGACTCCGTATTCCCTCCCCTTGCTCGGATAACTGCCAGCATCCTTGTATTCATCGACCTTACGAGCCTGACGATAAAATCTTGAGGAATTGTATTCCACCCCTCTTCAATTGCGATTCGCAGCTCTGGAAGCCTTGTTGGAGCAGGTACCCGGGCTCGAACCCGACGTTTCAGCTCATCCCATAAGTGTTCTATCGGATTCAAGTCCGGGCTTCGAGCTGGCCAGTCCATCGTACGAATGCTGACGTCGCGTAGATACTGGGTCACCACATGAGCAACATGAGGCCGTGCATTATCATGCATCAATTGCATATCCTGTCCGATATATCCTGCGTAAGGTACCACATGGTCTGCGAGGATTTCAGTAATGTAGCGATGAGAAGTCAGACCACGTGTACGGCCCGTCGGTTCGATGAAAACTAACGCTGTATGTGCTGTTAACGAGATGCCGCCCCAGACCATTACAGATCCTCCTCCATAAGCAACAATTTCCTCGATGCAACACTGAGAATAACGTTCTCCAGGGCGACGATATACTCTCTGACGTCGATCACTTCCATGTAGACTCACCCTGGTCTCATCAGTGAAGAGTACATTACTCCACTGCTCTAATGTCCAATCCCTATGCTCTCGAGCAAATTCAAGTCGTGCTCGACGGTGCGCTACCGTTAATGCTGGGCCTGTTGCAGCTCTTTTTGGGGTCAGGTTCCATTCAGCAAGTCTCCTTCTGACGGTATCTGAACTTATGACCACTTGGCGTTCGTTACGCAGACTTTGTTGGACTTGAACTGCGTTGAGGTGGCGATTTCGCAGAACAGTAAGGTGGATATAACGACCATCTGCTGCTGATGTAGCCCTAGGTCTGCCCGTACCTGGACGGCGATCGAATGCTCCAGTCTCTAGGTATCGTCTGTAAACTCGTTGCACCGAAGTTCTGCTGATTCGAAGCCTTCGAGCGACTTCACGTTGCGCAATGCCTGCTTGAAGTAATGCTACAGCTTGAGCTGTTTCCTGAGGTGTTGTATCCATTATTAATCGAAAAAAGGAGCAAAAACATACGCGTCTGAGCAAACGATGGACAAAAACTAAAGAAATGATAAGAAATATCCGACTACCCTCATTGTAGAGAAAAAGAACGCTAATTTCAAACTGGTGAAAACAGAGCAAATCGTTAGCATTGTGTTTGTTGCTTGATTACAATGTGAGTTGACGGTACTTTCGAATTAATTTGTAGTCGTTTTAATCACCATGAAACGCACTTTTTGTAGGTATAACTTTGATAGTTGTAAGTTTTATACTTTTTGAGAAAATCGAATCAGAGTTCCTAGGTAGCGGGTGGCTCGGTTTATTTGCTGACCAGTGTAGTTAGATATTATACCCTCGCGGACTTTTTATAGATATTGATGTCCTCTATAAAATTCGAGGACCTACATCACTTTGCTCTATTGTCAATTGTTTCCGCACCGTTAGCTTTGTATGGATACTTTTTGGTAGTATTTTCACACATTGGGTTATATTATCGAAGTTTTCATACGGATATCTTTATTTAAAAAAAAATATTCAATTCAACAAACAATCAAATCTTTCCTCTTGATGATATTAAGTTTAGCCAAGAAATGCTTTGTTTGCTTACAGAAATAGAACTTGATAATGTAGATAAAAGCTATCCAGATTTAGAAGATACGCCAGCACTCCATGCTGAGTCAGATTCAGAAGATGTACCTTTAATGGAGGTTAAAATCAAAGTGGAAGAAGTACAAGAATCAACAGGTAAGCAAGCAGGCCGACGGTCCAGCTGATGTTCTACGTTACTGTTCAAGTTTTAATCGAATACTAAGCGAAAATGCATAATTGCATCGAACGCAAATATGCACATTCGCTCGTCCACCAAACAGTGGGCCAGTTCGCGTTCAGATCTCATCAGAGACACCATGTACTCAAAACCATTACCATTGTCTAGTAACTAAGTTTAGTGAATTATATTTAGCTGTTTCCGTTACCTTTACCGTAGTCTTGTATCTAAGTGTTATAGTGATTTAATATATAGCAATTTCCTTTACAATTCGAGACTTTAACTTACACCATATTAACCATATCAAATCAATTTGAGAAAGTAGTGTTAGGTTACCATAGCGGTTAGCGCTACTTTTTACATGGTCCTTCGATCATTTATTTACCAGTGACTACCAAGTGAAACAGTGCCACGCGAACCAGAAGATCGCAGCAATTTGAAGAACCTCGGATTGCATAGACGGTCGGTTGCAGCATATAAGGTCAGATCGAACCATTTATTTATACTAACCATTATCAAATATTTTCAAACCAATTTTAAACATGGATTCCGATTATCTGTTCATCAACCAAACGGAACTCTTCGAAATCCTGGAAAAGTTTTTTAACAACATAAAGAAAGATGGATTCGATAGGAAGATCATCGATAATTATAAGCGCAAGGAAGCATACTGGCGATTATCAAGAAAACCAGAGAAAAATGTGCGAGTTTGCAGAATTAGACCACATTTACTTCTAGAAAGGGTTATTTCGAAACAATTCAGGAAATTTATTTGGAAATTAAGGAGATTATCGCAAAAGCCATGGAGAAATTAGGCGCGAAAGATGAAAGCCTCGGCAGAGCCCAATGGAAGAGGTACAACCATTACCAGGTAACCGGGTTAAGCAACAGCTAGGCGCGGACTATCGTCGGCAGGAAAGTGAGGCGGCGCAGCAACAACCAGGTACATCGCCTCGCTATGAGGAGTCGTCGCAACGAGAGAATTCACCATATAAAGATAGAGACTCCAGCAACCTGGACAGGTTAATAAAGAAGCAGAATATCAATTTCAACGCCTTCATGAGAACCGTGAGTAATATACAAGTAGAAAATTTCGAGAACCAGTGGCAATGGGGTATTTTACAAAAAAAACGTGTCCAATATTTTTTGAAAATCTATCAGACGGACTAATTACAATTTTTTAGTAAATACCCTATTCGAGAACGCTCTAAAATCGCTGGATAGCCGATGGGGTAAGATCGACAAGCTTCATTGGGAAATCGAAGGCGAAGATGAGGCGACGATATTACTTACCAGATGGAATTCACCAAACACGAGAAGTACAGTAAGTTGACAAACGACATCAACAAAAAGATGTGGGCAGTGAAGCACCTTGGAAAGTCAGCACCAAAAATGGGTTCCGTTCGTTCTTAAAACCAATGGGTTCCGTTCAAGGACTTGTTCAGCGACCGGCGAAAACCGGTCGATGTCTAATGCACAAAAAATGCAGTTTTTGAAGAGTAAGGTGTCTGGAAAAGTAGAGCGTCTGATTCACCGTTTACAGATAAGCTCTGACAATTATCATGCATGTTGGAAGGGTAATAAGAAATTAATTTTCACGTCCCATATTAATGTACTGCTCGGTCTTCCCAACATACAATAGCAGTCGCTAGCCACGATAAAGAAGCTACATGACGTAACCAAGGAGACGTTGCACGCTATACAGAATCTGGGAGTTGATACATTCAGTCAAAAAAGTATCGGGAATGGATGATTTGTTTATGGTTCCAAATTCAAATTTTTGTTTTTTTTGTAGTTGTTAGATTGACACAACTGTTTTCCATTTTGGCGCAGAGTTTGAGTTGCATCTGTTATTTATATTAAATACAGTGCTGGTTTTAGTAATATCATATATAGTGTGTATTGCGAATTTCATAATGGACAAAAATATCGAACAAAGAGTTTGTCTTAAATTTTGCATCGCCAATGGAATTTCGTGTTCGGAGTCACTGAAAATGTTACAGAAGGCTTACGGTGAATCGACTTTATCAAAAACTCGTGCTTATGAGTGGTTCAAAGCATTCAAAAGCGGTCGAGATGTGATGGAAGATTTGCCTCGCTCTGGTAGGCCGTCAACGTCTGCAACTGAAGTTAACATCGCAAAAGTGAAGGAAATAGTGACTGAAAATCCCCATTCAACTCTGAGAGAGATAGCCGCCGAACTTTCTGTATCTCACGAGTCGATCCGTACCATTTTAACTTAATCATTTGGGTATGAAACATGTTGCTGGTCGGCTAGTCCCAAAAGATCTGAATTTTCTCCAAAAACTCAATCGCATGAAAGTCGCTGAGGACATGCTAGAACGAGTCAGTTCGGACCCAACATTCATGAAACGCATTGTTACTGGTGACGAGACGTGGGTTTACGAGTTTGACATGCAAACTAGTCAACAAGCTTCGGAGTGGCGCCTTCCAACTGAACCGTTTTCAATCGATAGAAGACATAAAGGAGAATTCGCGGCGAGAACTCAACTCAATTCCGGAAGCAGCGTTTAAAAAATGTTTTGATGAATGGATTATTCGTTGGCGCAAGTGTATCGTTTCTAAAGGAGCATACTTTGAAGGTGATAAAATAAATTTGGATGAATAACAGACATTTTGTGTATTATTGATCTTTTCCCGGTACTTTCTTGACAGAGTAGTATAACAATTTGGGATCCACTTTTAGTGCACTGCACTTACTAGCCCAAAAGCTTGATGACGATACCTTCACCGAATATATAGAATTCTATATATTCGGTGGAATCTATGTTTAAGCCTAATTTGGAGAAGAACCGGATGCTAGAGCGAGCGAAGCGAGCTCGAAAAACTTTAATACGATACCTTGTTACAGATACGTTAGATTTTCTTTTTTTCACCCATACGTATGTTTTTTGTCAACTTAAGCGTAACCCGGAGATCTAAGAATGCTACGGTGAGCGAAGCAAGTCCCGAAAAATTTTAGTTCTGTGACTCAGAAACTCAAATTTTCTTCTTATCCTTACATCCATACACAAGAGAAAATCGAACAGCCAAGCATGCTAGGGCGAGCGAAGCGAGCCTGAAAAATTCTAGATCCTTGATTCTGAAACGCAAATTTTCTTCTTATCCTTACATCCATACACAAGAGAAAATCGAACAGCCAAGGATGCTAGGGCGAGCGAAGCGAGCCCGAAAAATTCTAGATCTTTGATTCTGAAACGCATATTTTCTTCTTATCCTTACATCCATACACAAGAGAAAATCGAACAGCCAAGGATGCTAGGGCGAGCGAAGCGAGCCCCCTTGATTCTGAAACGCTAATTTTCTTCTTATCCTACATTCACACTTCTTTTTTTTCAACTGGCTCCTCCCGCTTTGGGTGAAGCAGAAGGGAGTGTCTGACTCTTACTGACTAAAACCCATCCGTGTTCCTCCTTTTTTTTTTAAAGGATGAAAAATCATCAAATGACTCCTCCCGCTCTGGGTAAAGCAGGAGAGAGTGTCAGACTTTTACTGACTAAAACCCATCTGTGTTCCTCCTAGTGCCCTTTGCGTTCCAGGGTACGGTGCGTCTTTCGAACGACACACTGGCCCTAGCGGGCCCCGTCTTTAATACTGACAGCTCTTTGAGGCGCGCATAGAACACAGCGCGCCGTCGACCCGGGCCGGGTTCTGATCAGACGGCGAGCCACCCAATGCTCACCGTCCGCAGACCCGCGCCTAGGGTGGCCGAGAATCGTCCTGCGACTCCCGGGGCGTCTTCTTCTGTTGCGGCGGTTGGGGCGTGAGGTTTCCCTCTCCCTCACGCGTTCGGCTTCCTCCTTTGCTACCATTACTGCTTCGCAGAAGGAAGTGACCGTTTCCCATGTCTCCTCGTTCCGGATTCCATCGCTTGAACCAAGGCCGGACGCGAGAGATCGTCGCCGCCGATCGCCTCGACGAGGACACGGCGGTGCTTCGCCCAAGCAGGGCAGACCTCCACCGTATGCTCCACCGTGTCCTGCGGGCGATCCTCGCAGTGTTGACACCCGAGTGTATTCTCCCGCCGTATTCGAAACAGGTACTTCCCGAAACAACCGTGTCCTGTGAGTACCTGCGTCAAGCGGAAGGTAAGGACGCCGTAGAGCCGCTCTAGCGACTCCTCAAAGAGGGGACTTATCGCCGCAATTGTGGCGTGCCCAGCGCTGGGTTGCGACAGTCTTTGTCTCCATACTGCCATGAGATCCTGCCGGAGCTCCGTCTGCCGTGCTGCAGTCTCGCCCCGGCGTAGCGCCTTCACGCGCTATTCGTAAATAAACGCGAGGGCTCTCGCCTCTAGATCCCATGGCGGCACTCCGGTAAGGAGGCTCGCCGCCTCGCCAGAGACCGTGCGGTATCCCCGGGCGAGCCGAATGGCCATGACCCTCAGGGACGCGTTGAGGTAACGGGCAGGTCGCTTCCTCAAAGTAGGCGCCCACACCGACGCCCCGTAAAGGGCCATGGGCCGCACGACCCCCGCGTAAAGCCTCCGGCAGGAGGCGTTTGGACCCCCTAGATTGGGCAGAAGCCGCTTGAAGGCAGCCCCGGCTCGCCCCAGTTTGGGAGCCAAACGTCGGAAATGCTCGACGAAGTTCCACCGGCTGTCAAGGACGAGACCCAGGTACATCGTCGATCTCCTCCTACCGTTATTTGGGATCCCGATGGTAGCCTGTTCCGAGAACCATGAAAGCACATGGCTTCGGACTTGTGTAGGGCCACCTCGAGACCCAGCTGCCGGATCCTCTCAATGACTATCGCAACCCCGCGTGTCATAGCGTCGGCCGCCGCCTGGTGCAATCCCCTTTGCGCCAGTACCAGCGTGTAGTCAGCGTAGCAGACCACGCTGACGCCACTAGGAAGGTCGGCGCGCAGCACCCAGTCGTAGCCGATGTCCCACAGAGTCGGCCCCAGAACGGAACCCTGTGGAACACCGCACGACATCTCTCGCCGGTTCCACTCTCCCAGGTGACCGGGGTAGATGACGGCTTTGTCCGTCAAGTAATCCTCGACTACACGACGAAGGTAGGTCGGCACCCGGTGATACCGAAGTGCCTCCCTGATGCAACTCCAGGGCAGGGTGTTGAAGACATTGGCGATGTCTAGAGACACCGCCAAGACGACCCTGCCCCGGGAGACCGCGTCCCCCGTCGAGAGGGCTCTCACGCGCATGATGGCGTCCACCGTCGAGCGGCCCGTGCGGAAACCTAACTGTTTCTCTCAGATCCGGCCCCACCCTCACTAGGTGCTCGACGAGGCGGTTTGCAATTACTTTTTCAAAGAGCTTGCCCACCTCATCGAGCAGTACGATGGGCCGGTATGCGGACGGAGAGTCCGCAGGGCGCCCCGGCTTCTTAATGAGGACCAGTTTCCCGGTCTTCCAATGAAGTGGGAACTGGCCCCTCTCCAGGCACGCGCTTTGGAACCCTCTTAGTCGAGGCCCGAGAGCCTCCAAAGCCAGGACCCAAGCTTTTCCAGGTAAGCCGGTCCTGGGGCGATATTTTTGGTCTTCAGCCTGTTAACCGCCACTCTCAGGTCTACCTCAGTCACCTCAGGAGCATCGTCATCCGTGTAGTCCGCATCGGGCACTGCAGGTGGCAGAGCCATAGGCGGGGAAGTATGCTCCCCTATCCGTGTTCCTCCTAGTGCCCTTTGCGTTTCAGGGTACGGTGCCTCTTTCGAACGAAGTCCGCAATCCCAGCAGGCACTGGCCCTAGCGGGTCCCGTCTTTTACGCTGACAGCTCTTTGAGGCGCGCGTGGAACACAGCGCGCGGTCGACCCGGGCCTGGTTCTGATTAGACGGCGAGCTACCCAATGCTCGCCGTCCACAGGCTCGCGCCTACGGTGGCCGAGAATCGCCCTGCGACTCCCGAAGCTCGAGGCGTCTTCTTCTGTTGCGGCGGCTGGGGCGTGAGGTTTCTCTCTCTCTCATACGTTCGCCTTCCTCCTTTGCTAGCATTACTGCTTCGTAGAAGGAGGTGACCACTTCCCATGTCTTTTTATTTTTGGGACAAGCCCGCCACACATTCCCAACCACTGCAACTCCTGAAAGCCAGAATCAACAGTGGCGACCACCAGAAAAACGATTCAACTGTCTTGGATCCTGCAACGAAATTAATCAGAAAAGTACAGCGGAGGAGTAGGAAAAAAAAATATAATTTCCACTTCCCTCCGTATCAAGCAAGAGACAGAATAGAACTAGGCCAATAGGCACCAAGGGACAAATACAACTGGGTTAAGCCCAGTTGCCAAGCACCACGTATTACATTTTACCACTTAAATTAATGGGTCCTAAATTGTGAGCTACTTTTGATTCCAGTAATAGGTATGGCAAAATCGCTTGAACGCACGGAAATTTGTTCTGGATTCAACAAGGTCCGTATAGTAAACTACCCCAGATGTAACCTTAATACTATCTAACATAATATTGCGTTCAGTTTGCCAAAGACTACACTCCCATAAGATGTGATGTGCGGATTGTTCGTATTCATGGTCAGCGGTAGAACATTGACATAAAGGCGAGGCCACAAGCTTTAAGGAAAATAATTTACTCTTAAAATTGCCATGACCTGTGAGAAATTGGGAAACACAGTGATCCACCTCCAGCCATGTCCTGTCCAGCCGCTCGCGAACAGATAGAAAAGACTGATGGAGGTGACGGCCTTTGATGAAATTTTCCCACCTACATTGCCACTCGGATAAAAGTTCCTCCCAGACATCAGTCTGGGGTTTTAGTAATCTAGAGATCTTAGCACGGCCGCGTTGCGGTAAGAACTCTGGGTCCGTAATCTTTCTAGCGTAGTAGTACATTGCAGCACGCCGCTGCACTTCTAGATCGACTGGGAGAACACCCGCCAGCACTGGTAAGGCTTCAGTACTAACCGTCCTATACGCCTTGCATAAGAATATCAAAGCCAAACGCTGGCTTTGAAGCAATTTACGTCGTACCGCACCTATGATGGCCCTATCGGCCCAGACAGGTGCCCCGTAGCACATACAACCCAAGTAGGTAGCCCTATAAATAGTTTTTAAGGTTTGAAAAGATAGACCCCAAGTAGCTTTGGATATTCTCGTCAAGGCGTAGAAGTTCTTTTTTGCTGTCTCATCTACTGTTTTTATATGATCAATAAATGAAAAGTTATTTTCTAATAGCATACCGAGATAGCACACGGATTCTTTTCTTTTAACGGGTACGTTATTAAATTTAACACTAGGCCAGGATTAAAGGTTTCCTTTTAAAATAAGTTGATAGGTTTTATGCGGTGCAAAGATCAGACGGTTTCGATCGCCCCACTAAGATATTAATCGTAGGCATGTGTCAGCCAAATTCTCGAGGCCAGCCCCCTGAATGAGAAGCAAGCCATCGTCCGCGTAACCGGTAATGCTTCCCATGTCTATCCTACATTCACACCTACACATGTTCATACGTCATCTTAAGTGATGTTGCGTTTGGGTGTGAGATTAGAAAACGCCAGCATGAGTCCGGAGATGGAACATCCCATCATCTTGCCACATGATGATTAGTTAACCACATTAATCATGGCAGAGCGTGATTAACATTAGCAAACCTACGACTACAGTTCTGGATTATCGGCGGTAATATGGCCTCAAGAAATGTTCATAAAAAAGTGTGTCAAATGCAGAAAACAAAATCCCATGCGACAGCACCAGCTCATGGGAGATTTACCAGAGTGAATCCAGAACCTGCGTTTTACCACTGCGGCGTGGATTACACAGAGGTCAAGGCAAATGAAGGACGGGGAATCAAAACCACAAAAGGGGTGCATTGCAGTTTTCTTATGCATGGTCATGAGAGCGGTTCACCTAGAACTCGTGTCAGTTATGAGCAGTTCCTCCTTTTTAACAGCTCTAACCAGAATGGCAGCCAGAAAGGGAGCACCACGACTTATAGTGACAACGGCATTAACTTCGTGGGAGCCAACAGAATGCTACAGTAAGAATTTAACCAGCTCCAAAAAGATGTTAGTGGAAGTTTTATGACCGAGAAAACAGAGATGGGTATAGAATGGCACTTTAATGGCAATTACCGGCGGTTTATGGGAGCGAGCAGTACCCCTATTCTGTAACATTTTCGAGTCTCGACAGCGGAATCCGATGTGAGTATAAAGATAAGACCTTTATGTTGTGTAGAATAAAGTTCACTTTGTGAGCTATCTCACTCAGGTGAAGCTCGATATCGAAATGGTTACTTACAGAATAGACTAGCAGTACGCAGTGTAAAACATCATCTCAAGAGTGTTATCGGTCAACAAAGATTAACCTTCGAGGAGTACACCACATTGTTAGCCGGACTAGAAGCGTGCCTCAACTCACGACCTTTTGCGCAATATCCGAAGATCCAGATGATTTAGACTTCCTAGCACCA
The DNA here is from genome assembly GCA_950371165.1 of Lacanobia oleracea. NCBI lineage: Eukaryota > Metazoa > Arthropoda > Insecta > Lepidoptera > Noctuidae > Lacanobia > Lacanobia oleracea. Next base: position 16,786,105 of record OX493411.1, on the reverse strand, counting down.
GCTCATTTTCTTATCAGGGAGACGACTAACAACTGTAATAGAAATAGAGCAAGATGCTTGGACCAAATGGCATCTAACCAGCAAATTATTCCAAGATCTTTGGAAACGATGGAAGGCTGAATACTGTGTACAGGTCTCATCGAGAAGTAAATGGATAGAACCACAAAAAATATCGGAATTGGAGATCTAGTGGTGATTCATGATGAGAATCTGCCACAAGGAAAGTGGGCTCTTGGACGTTTAGTCGACACACACCCAGAAAATGATGGCCTAACCAGAGCGGTTTCAAAAGAACAACAACTTAAGACAACTATAGGCCTATCTCTTTGGCCACTATAGCGGCTAAGGTTCTTGACGGTGTGCTTGAGCGTAGAATGGCTGGACAGCTCAATCCCCACGATTCATAGTTTGGTTTTAGAGTCCACGGAAACTGCTATTCAGGCGCTCAAGCACACGGTTAGGTACTACACTGACAGAAAGACTCCAGTGTATGCTGCTTTTCTGGACCTCTCCAGGGCATTTTACCTGGTTAACTACAGGTTACTATGGTCTAAATTGCGGGAGAAAGCCATACCTCATGAGCTGGTTAACCTTCTCGAGTATTGGTACAACCACCAGATTAACCAGGTCAGATGGTCGGGAGCATTGTCTGGGGAGTATGGACTGGAGTGTGGTGTTCGACAGGGAGGTTTGACTTCCCCGGCGCTCTTCAGTCTTTATATCAATCAGCTGATTGAGGAGCTTGGTTGTGCTGGTGTCGGATGCTCTATTGATGGTAAAGTTATCAACACTATAAGCTATGCTGACGACATGGTGCTGCTGAGCCCCTCAATTGATGCTCTCAGGCAGTTACTTGGAGTGTGTGAACGATATGCCACGACTCATGGTCTCCTGTATAATGTCAGGAAAAGTGAGGTTATGGTGTTTCGTGTAGGTTCCAAAAAACCGACGACATTACCGCCCGTTTACTTGTATGGGGTGGCACTCAAAAGATTGTCTTGTTTTAAATACCTTGGGCACATTTTAACCGAGAACATGTCTGATGACGAGGATACAGAGAGAGAACGAAGGGCGTTGTCGGTTCGATGTAATATGCTGGCCCGCAGGTTTGCAAGGTGTACTAAAGACGTGAAAATTACGTTGTTCAAAGCATACTGCCAGACGTTTTACACTTGCAGCCTGTGGGTCAGGTATACGCAGAGGGCCTACAGCGCCCTCCGGGTTCAGTATAACAATGCCTTTCGGGTGTTGTTGGGGCTTCCGCGGTTCTGTAGTGCGTCGGTCATGTTTGTTGAGGCAGGCATAGACAGTTTTGAGGCTGTCATGCGCAAAAGAACGGCATCCCTAATGCGTAGGATACGTGGAAGCTCCAATAGCATCCTGAAGGTTATTGCGGAGAAGCCAGACTGCCCATTTCTGATGCACTGGTCTCGACACATAGCTGCGGGCGCGGTGCTGAGGAAAAATATTTAAATTAGTTTAGTGCAGTAAAAAGAATTTGTTGAAAACTAACATAGTTTTTAAGTCCTAATACTAACACCATATGGATGATTTCCGAAATAAATTTTTATTATTATTATTTCCTTTATTCATCTTCTTCACTTATTTATACATTTTTAAATATTTTTATACAATATATACAAGATGTTGTTTTGCATCCTAGTCAAATTCAAGGACGTAATTATGCTAATGATTCTCGACCCAAATCAACAATAAAATGGGTAAGTATTTTTTTTTTCTCTTATTTACGGAAATCCGTAAGTGTGAACCAGCCGTATTTATACGAGGCCCGTCTGTTACTAGCCCTATAACCGCGCTTTCACACACAAACAAACGCAAACAATACATACACAACGCATACGCAAACGATCATTCAATAAATTCGTAGGTAATCAATTCCACCCCAACCAATCACGGTGGGGGTACTCTCCCGCTCAAGCTCCTAAGCCCCGCCCCCGCGGCCCCTGAACTAACAGTGTGTTTGATGTCGCCGAAGCGCGCGTGCGCTTCTCGGTACGTATCGTTGAGACGTAGGTACAAAGTGCAAGATGACGGACAATTATTCAAATATCGAGTTGGTAAGATGGTCCGCCTGTATGCCATCAGTGGAGAGAGCCTACGTGGAGCCATCCGTATGTTCACGAAAATGTTTCTCGCTCGGGAACCCCATCCCAGATCGTCATGGTGGCAGTTACGCAGAGACTGCGGGATCATCGACAGTATGACGTTCCCCGGCATGCTCAAGCTCGCGGCAGCGTAGGCCTGCTTGTCGCCTTGCAGGAAGACATCCTGGAATACTTCTAGCGAGACCCACGGGCAAGCACGCGGGAGGCTGGTCAACACTTTAGAGTGCACCACACCACAGTGTTTTGCCTACTGAAGCGTGAACTGCCGCACCCGTTCCGCAAGTACGCGAGTACTTGACCGAAAGTTTTGGTGACCACTGGATCGGTTGCGGAGGACCTGTGGCCTGGCCTGTGACAAGTGTAACAGAATTACGTGCAAAGATCATTAGTGCTTTCGACGCTTTAAAAACGAATGTATTAGTGTTACGTAAGCTAAATAAAAACCAGCTACGTTGTGCTCGATTATGCGAAGAGTGTGATGTGATGGTGGCAACTTTGAACAATCATCATCTGCCTAGCCTTTTCCCAACTATATTGGAGTCGGCTTCCAGTCAAACCGGATTTAGCTGAATACCAGTATTTTACGCGGAGCGGCTGCCTACCAGACCTCCACAACCCAGAAACTGGGTAACACGGTACTTCATGGCAAGACTGGAGTCAGATTTACTGGCTTCTGACTATCCGTAACGACTGTCAAAGATCTACAAATGACAGCCGGGACCAACGGCTTAACGTGCTTTCCGAGGCACGGAGGAAACTCGCTATGTTAAGATGGTCACCCATCCACAGACCAACCTTGGCAAGCGTTGCTTAACCTTGAAGATCGACCCGTGGCAACTTTGAACAATACCTCCGGGTAACTAAGACCCACTGACCGAGTAGGTTATTTATTTATTTGTACATTTTTTAAATACGTTGTTAGCTTAATCAATTTTATTAATGTAAATAAGTTGATTTAAAATTTTTAACTACGTCAAAAATACCTAAGAGTCGAAAGTATCACCACGTACTCACACTTAACTAACACGTCTTCCCATTCCCGTCAAACGTAGAAAACATTTTTAGACTTAGTAGATCGGTACACCATCTAAGGTAGGTATTATTACTCGGTCTGAAGCCCGTTAAGTAGGAAGGAAAATTTCAAATCAACCAATTTAATCCACAAATAAAACAAAATCACTACGAAAACTTTAGGTTGCCTGCTTGTCGGTCTTCTACAGATTGCACTTCGGTGAGTGTGCCCTAGAACTCCACGACCTCATCCCACCGGCCCCCTTCTACCATACCAGTATTACCATTTCAACAACAAAAAAAAGCAGCGCTTATTAATCATTGTCCGCTACCGTACTTTCTATTGATTATTTATGTATTTTATGACAACCTCCTGAAATTTGACGAGGATGCAAAACAACACCTTGTACGAGTATATAAAAAAAAAAAACTTTTAAAAATATAAAAAAAATTGTAGCCCACCGATATCGGGAACAGGGTCCAAGCTACCGGTGGTCAGGGCTCCATAGAAATGAACTACCTGACAATGCGAGCCGTGTCCAGAAGTACTACTTTCTGAATCAATTCCTTGATCCAGCTGCCCAACGAGAGGCTCCTAAGGTGTTGGTCGAGGCTCGTGGCTATTAAGCCATAGGCCGACACGACTATCGGTACGAGGGTGGATTGAAAAGTTCGCGGCCTCAACAAAAAAACAATATAAAATATAAGCAAAAGTAATTTTATTTTTCCACGTAATCTCCACTTAAATCTATGCACTTCTTCAATCTGGTTTCCAACGCCTGTATGCCGGTCATAAAAAAAGTTTCTTCAAGGCCTTCAAAAAAGTCACCCACCGCAGCTTCGACCTCCTCATTTGATGAAAATGAGGAGGGACAGTAATTCAAAGCCACAATCACGAATTTGAGCCATAGATTCAACAGACGTGTGAACGCGTGCATTATCCTGATGGATAAATACTTTCTTGCTGAGTAATCCTGGCCTTTTCTCTTTGATTGTTTCACGCAAGCGACGTAAGAGGGTGCAGTAATAAGCCGATTATTATAGTTTCACCTTTTGCAAGGTAGTCCACCATGATGACACCCTTAGAATCCCAAAAAAACTGACGCCATCACCTTGCCAGCTGACAAAATTGTTTTGGCTTTTTTTGGAGTCGGTTCATCAGGTTTTTTCCACTGCTTGGATTGCTGTTTTGAGTCTGGGGTGTAGTGGTGTACCCAAGTTTCATCCATTGTTACAAATCTGGCCAAAAAATCTTGTGGATCAGCCTCAAACATTTCCAAACAGTCGCGAGAAATCGTGAGGCGTATTCGTTTTTGTTCGACTGAAAGCAATCTGGGTACCCACCGCGCAGAAACCTTAGAAAATCTAAGTTCATTGACTATCATGTTTTGTGTTCGTTTATACGAGATGCCAATAGTGTCTGCAATCTCCCTGAACGTCAACATCAGATCACAGATTTTCCCGATGTTTTCTTCAGTCGTAGACATCGTAAGCCGGCCAGAGCGAGGGTTATCTTCAATACTCTCTCGTCCGCGTTTAAATTCAGCAACCCACTTTTTCACAGTCGTATACGACGGAGCAGATTGCCCCAATGTTGTTGACATATCAAGTTAGAGTTAGTTTTTAAACAGGTATTTGATGACCGCACGTTGCTCAATTTTCTCCATTCTTTAAAAACGCTGCACAAAGGCTCACAAAATTCAGTCTAATTTAAATACAGGTTATGCTATTGCGATAGAATTTTACAATTATACAACCAGAGAGTAAACTAATCGAATGAGGTCAGTTACATTAAAATAGTTTAAGTATTTATGTGTTAGGCCGCGAACTTTTCAATCCACCCTCGTCCAATGATTTCGGAGTCCACTTCCCACATGTCGACAACCTCGCGAGCCAAATCAATATACTTGATTTGTTTGTCTTTCTCGGTTTTCACGAGGTTCTCGTCATGCGGAACGGTTATGTCTACAATCATTGCACGCCTCATAATTTGGTCAACCACCACTATATCAGGCTTATTGGCAATAATAGTCCTGTCAGTGATGATGGACCGATCCCACTACAATGTCAATATCGAATATTGCCATTATCGAGAACTGGGTCGGGCGCATACCTATAGTATGGCACCTCCGACTCCACAGGAGAGTATTTCAGAGCAAGTTGCTGATGGATAATCCTGGCTACAAGGTTGTGCCTATGCAAGTATTCTCCGTTAGCTAGACGAGAACAACCAGAGATAATGTGGCGTATTGATTCTCCCGGACGGTGACATGCCCGACATATGTCGACCGTGCCGTCTTTCACAATAAATCTGCGGTAGTTATTCGTCATGATTAATTCGTCTATAATAAAAATAAAAAAAACAATGTTTTATCATTATTCCATTTATTCATATAATTACAAATTATTTACATTTTTCAATATTTCTAAAAAAATACAAAAAACATTTAAAAATATAAAAAAGTAGCCCACAAGTATCGGGAACAGGGTCCAAGCTACCGGTGGTCAGGGCTCCTGAGAGAGGAACCTCCTAAATCGTTAGGAGATTCCTCTCTCAGGAGCCCTGACTGAACCTGAACCTCCTAACGGTGCGCACCGTGTCCAGGAGTACTGCTTTCTGGATCAAGCCCTTGATCCAGCTGCCCAACGAGAGCCTCTTGAGATGTTGGTCGAGGCTCTTGGCAATAATGCCATTGGCCGTCACGAATATCGGCACAATGACTGCTGTGTTCACATCCCACATGTCGACAACCTCGCGAGCCAAGTCAAGATACTTCGTTTGTTTATCTTTCTCTGACTTCACGAGGTTCTCGTCATGAGGGACTGCTATATCAACAATCATTGCGCGACGCTCTAGTCGGTCTATCACCACTATATCAGGCTTATTGGCAACAATAGTCCTGTCAGTGATTTGATGATAGACCGATCCCAATACAATGTGCAACTACCACTTTCGAGAACTGGTTCGGGCACATACGTATAGTACGGTACTTCCGATTCCACAAGCTTGTATTAAAGAGCAAGTTGTTGGTGGATAATCCTGGCTACAAGGTGCAAATAGTCTCCGTTAGCCAGACTAGAACAACCAGAAATAATGTGGCGGATGAATTCCCCGGGCCGGTGACATGCCCGACATATGTCAACCGTACCGTCCTTACCGCTACCGATACTCGATGCATACCCACGTCGGCCTCTAGGAAGTATTCCCTAAGGCAGAATACCTCGCGGTTGTCCAGGGTCTTAGCATTTAAGAAGCCACGACCCCCGCACTTCCACGGGATATACCTACAGCCTCATCACCGATGACCGTGGGTGATGCATCCGATTTGTGGTAAGCAGTGAACGTACCCTTCTATCCAGGGCGTCAAATTCCGTCTGAGTCCATTTGAGTATGCCGAAAGAATACATCAAAACCGGCATGACCCAACGGTTGAAGGCGCGCACCTTGTTTCCGCCTGATAAAAGACTGTCAAGTACTTTGTTCAGGCGGCCAAAGCGCTCCTTCAACGATTGTTTCATGTCAGTAGCACTTATGCCTAACGCTTCCGACATACCCAAATACTTGTAAGTTTCGGTTGAGGAGAGGGACCTAAGGTCTATGGAATCCGAGAGTTGTGTTCCCACGGATTCCATAATCTCCCCTCGCTTTACATGCATGACCGCACATTTGTCCAAACCAAATTCCATCCTGATGGCGCCACTGAGGGTTTCTGTTACCTTTAGTAGCTTCATCAGTTGCATCTTGTTAGAAGCAAAAAGTTTCAAGTCATCCATGTAAAGGAGGTGCGATATGACCTGACCACCTCTTCTCAAACGGTAGCATTGGCCCGAACCCTCCAACAATGTACTGAGAGGGTTGAGGGCCAGACAAAAACCACAGTGGACTCAGACTTGCACCCTGAAATATGCCACGCTGGATCGTTATCAGTTCGCTGTTCGCCTGGGTCTGTCGACACCCTGGATAGTGAAGAACCGTCCTCCACTGCCCCATACACGACCTCAGGAAGGTGCGTAAAACTGCATTAACTTTGTACAGCTTCAGCACCCTCATGAGCCATGTATGTGGTACCGAGTCATAGGCCTTCTTATAAACTATCCAGCATGTCGACAGATCTCTTCGGGAACGTCGAACCTGCTAATGGCTATGTCGATGAGGAGCAGCTCCTTAGTACCGTGGGACCCGTTCCTAGGGAGACATGATGTTGTTTTTTTTAATATGACTATAAATCTTTGCCCTCAAAATGGATGTCAGAACTTTATAGACCGTCGGTAAACACGTGATCGGTCTAAAATTTTTAGGTTCCGCAGTACTACCTGATTTATGGAGCAGGTGGATTATTCCTGTAGTTAAGAACTGGGGCAGCAACCCAGACTCTAAGGCAGACTGGAATTGAGACCCAAGCAAGCGTGCGATCTCGTAAACCATTTAATCCAGAAATTGTGCAGCCCGTCCGGCCCTGGAGATTTCCAGTTAGGCAACGGACAGACTGCACAAGCTATACATCTTGGGGGTTGATGGAAATTGCCCCCATTTCTGGTATCGGATCGCACACACGCTCGACCTCCCGAGTCCAGTCACCCTCAGTATGACTGACAGGAACCGACCAGATGCTGCGCCAGAATGAACACATAGCATCATCATCCGGCACGCGCGTGTCAGTTACACCTTGGTCCGGTCGAACAGCATCAGCTTGGCACTGCTGATCTCCTCCTCCTTGAAACTGGACTTGCAGATCTGCAAGATGTTGACTTCGTCCATATTGTCGATGGCATGGTTGATAAATGCCAAGACCTCGTTAACTATGAGCGGTTGTGAACTCTTAGAGACGTAAACCGGGCAGCAGCTGAAGCCGCGCGACACGCGAATAAAATAATATTCGTATCGAGCAGCGCAAACACGTCCGTACTCGACCGTGCATTGCTTTGCTGTGATAGATATAGATGTTACAGTACAGCCCAAAGAACCCGCAGCATAAATTCCGGCTCGCGCCTTGCAGTCCAGCTGAACCACCCTGTGACGTAAGCACGTGTTTTGTTATTGTTCCTGAATAATTACTATGTCAAGATTATAATCCACAATCAATTTATCCAGCTCAGATGTCGCCACCCTATCGTTATGGAGATTTAATTTTTCTGTGGTTAAACTATCCATTATTAGTAAGTAGTGTTTAGGATTAATTGTACGAGTTACAGTTTGTAGGTAGTAGTACACTCTTGAGATCCGCAGCGATGATCACACGGTTTTCTAAAGAGTTTGCACGCCACGCAAGTCGGTTTAAAATTGAAGTCGTCCTTATGCGGGCAATCGTTTGTTTCGTGTGCCTCCGAACAATTACCACAGGTCCGTTCATTACTAGCGCAGTGTTTTTAACGTGACCAAACTGTTGACAATGTAAGCACCGTACTACTTCTACATCATCAATAAAACGGCAGGTAGCCCAATCAATAAATAATTTATCCTTTGTAGTTACGAAGTGTTTACGTACCGCGGGTTCTATGTCAATGCCAATCCATTTTCGACAAAGAGCGCCTACGGATAATTTTGGTAGGCTTTATAAAGCCATCCTCTTTAATTTGTAGCTCATCTTTAATATTTTGGCGGTATTGCGCGTTCAGAAAAGCGCCATCATCCATTGAAGATGGAACATCCTTGAGTAACACTCGGAGCTTTTACCCTTTGGCTTTTCTAGACGTAAACCAGCGGCCTTGATAGCATCCACAGATTCTAACTTTCTAAGCTGATTTTTAACCGACTTCAAAAAAAGGAGGAGGCTCTCAATTCGGTTGTATTTTTTTTTTATGTTTGTTACCTCATAACTCCGTCATTTATGAACCGATTTGAAAAAATCTTATGTCATCTGAAAGGGTATGCTTCCCGATTGTTTCCGTTGTCACCAAGTTAGAATCTGATGATGGGATCCCATGAAAATCGAGGGCAACCCTCAAATTTTACAGGCACATTCAATGTTTAATTAACTTTCTAACGCAATTCAGATATTTGTGCCTGGTAATCATCATCTCATGGAAGATATAAATTAGGATCTGATGATGAGATCACATGAAAAATGTTTGTTCAGCGATATTTTCGCCAATTGTCAAGCGATTTGGATGATTCTTTTTTTGTTTGGAAGAGTATTTTCCTAGACTGGTCCCGTTTCATTTTGGTGAAGATCTGACGAGGAACTTCGGAGGTAGGCAACGGAACTCTTCAATAAATGGTAGCAAAGGGATCGGGATTGCTGAAATTGCATGTTTTTTTAGTGTTTACATCAGTTCTTGACATAACATTGCGCTGGTACGCTGTTAATGGGTACGCAAGTACCTAGGTACCACTAAAAAGTGAAAAAAAAAAAAAAAACTTTTTTACAAAAAATACAACTGACTTCCAAAAACAAAACACTACAAGGTACAAAATAACTTCGGAAGAAAGAAAAGAACTTTAATTTAGGAAGTCGATGTCAAAAAACGAAAAATAACCAAAAACACCGAACGTTAAAATATAGGTAGGGGATAACGATGAGCGTCACGGGCGTGAGCGACCCCACTGAAATAGCTAATGTTTTCAAAATCAGTTTAATGTAAACTCGCGTTTGAGTGGCTATAGCGAACCGTCAGTTGGCGGCGCGGGGGCAGCCGTGACCGGGGCTCACTCTGTCTAGTTCTCCGCTAAAGAAGTCGCGAGAAGTATACAGAACATGGTGAGGAGAGGAAAGTCCCCCGGTCACGACGGCCTTAGCGTTGAACGTATCAAACACGCTGGGGTACACTTACCGCGGGTACTTGCTATGATTTTCAACTTATGTCTAAGTCATTGTTACTTACCTGTTGAACTTACTAATACGATAGTGGTGCCAGTAATGAAGAATACGATACTGGTGACTACTCCGATATCTCCCAACTACCGGCTGATCTCGCTTGCCACTGTCTGTGATAAACATATCGTTCTCGAGGACGGTCCGTTTGGTTTTAGACTGAACTTGGCAACAGATAGTGCAATTGTGTAATTCTATGCCTTAAGCAGACTTCCAATATTATACAGACAGAAAAACTACTGTATTGGCTTGTTTCTTGGATTTATCGAGGGCTTTCGACCTGGTCAATTATGACCATAAGCTCACTCACGACACTACTCTCCCGGCTGAAGTGATATCACTATTTAAATATTGGTAAGTAGAGTAAAATTGGGGGACCTGGATCAAGGAGATCCAGGTCACCCCAATTTTATCATTCATTTCATCAACATTCTTCGATCCAGAAACACCCAATTTAATTTACATCATCATCATCATCATCATTTCAAAAATATACGAAATCTTGTTTGTTGCATTGATGGTCTACTATTAGAATTTAGAATAATTATGCTGTTTATTGCATCGGAAATATCTATTCAAATAGATTCAGATATGCAAGACTCTAAATAGATAATAATCCAAGGGAAACATTGGGATGGGATAAGAAAAAAACCATTATACATATATTTTTGTTTCTTTGATAAATTTATTTGATTACTTTCTCTCGCTTTAGTGATGGGGACACAATTTATATGAAACAAATTTCATTTCCTGGCTGTATCTGGTAGCAATCAATATCTTCTAATGCAGGTAAAACTAATTCATGTGCTGTATCACTTTCCTGATGGAATAAATCTGCTGTTGTTGTCAATATATTACTCTCACTATTCTTTGACGAAGTCACAATCGATTTTCGGTGATCAGCTTGTTTGTTGTCAACTTTAATGAATTTGCGAAGATTCTCACCAGATTCGCTTTTGAGTATAAGGTGGTGAGTATTTTTCAAGTTAGATTTCACTGAATCTTCCAACTTCTGGTAAAATAAATCTTCTGTTTGGGTTATATCATTATCCTGATGTTTTAATTCACATGTCTTCGATATTTTTATTTTTCTAGGGTGCATATCTTGAATATAAATTATGTCACCCCTAGCATTCTTGCAAATAATTTTACGAATTCCATCTAAATCAGATTTCATTGAGGGAAACATTAATATAAATAAATTTAGTTATTTATTTAGGAGATAAATTTAAAATTGAGTCTTTCCACTGCAATGTTCAGAGTTGAACTGCTGTGATGCACGACGCTTTTATAATATATACACAAATTTGCTTCATTTTGAGTGCAATATGGCATCATGTAGGTACACAAACATTCTAATAGGGTACATATTAATCGACTCATTTTGGAGCACGATACAATGGCGCAAACTGTTTCAGACAATTATTAATATAATATTTTCCTTTCACAGCGTTCAAATAAAAACATTGAGGAAAATGTATAGCATGTTGCATCCAAGGATCATCATAAATCTCCCAATCTTCTATAACACCTCCACATGAGAAACATGCTGCTTTATCATTTGCACCATTTCCACAATAAAAAAATCCAGCGTCAGCCATTTCCATCACCGATCTTCTCCCTGAATCAGCCATTGCCCAATAATAACCAAATGAAAATTCACGCATTTTATATGTATTATACATGTCATATCGAGGATTGTATTTATTTTGACACATGGTCTGCTTACTCGCTTTCTAGTTCTTGATACAGATAATAAGTGTAATACTATAATGACATCGCACAGCAGTTGTTAACAACTTATACGTTTCGGGATTGGTGGGGATAGGAAACTGATACTTAAAATTGGGTAACATTTTGAAAAATTAAACAAGAAAATATTTATTACAAAAATTTATTATCTATCCACCATTTATTTAAACATATTACATTTTTTAAAGCACATACTTCATCATGATAAATACAACTATACACATCATGAGAATGTTCATATTTATTGTACAAGCTTAATAAATTAGGACAACCTTCATCTTCTAAATTATTTATGTTATTATTTTTCGAAATATTTTTTAACCACAACACTTTTTCGAAACCTTTAGTGTAAACACATTTATCTCTTAAAATATCTACAATCAAATTCTGGTGATTTGAGTAAGACACAAATCCTTCACTCCAGTATATCTTTCTATTACGTTCAATCCAACTGACTTGTCTTTTTTCTGGCTTCGTTAAATGGTGAAATGTAAATGGTGGCTTAATTAAAAATACTGCAACTTTTTTATCACATAATATGGCAATTTCTTTAATAATAAATTCATTTGTTTCTGTTTTAAACCCTTGAACATCTACAATAACAGTCATGATAACCTGCGCACTATGTTACTCAAAGGTTTATATTCCACAAGTCGGTCGTTTATAATCAAACAATATGCAGTCGTCTTATCTGGGATTGCTGTAGAACATTCAATTTCCAACCTCACATCCACAGGACCTGTTTTCAGGCTATCGTTTTGTCTTGAGCAGTCTAAGATAAAGAGAGGGGCTTTTTCTTTGAACTGCTTCAGGTCAAGTAACGGGTCTACAGGACAGTTGTAATACGACTGACGAAATTTCACAAACATTTCGTATAATATACTATATTTGTTCTCAGAAAACTTTAACCCTAAAGGTTCATATGGATAATATTGTGAATTCAAAAAGAGCGTTACGTTTGTTACTTCACAATGATCAAATACTGAACTGTCTTTAGTTTTATTATTTTTTCGATTAGTTTGTAAACAAAAAATTACATATCTGGGTTTTTCCAATTGTGAAGCAGTTTTAACTGACCAAGAATGCTTTGTAGTTTTAGGTAGTAACGGATACTCATATAAATCCCAATTTCTAAACGCCATCTGAATAGGTTTATCTCTTTCTAAATGTTTTAAAAGTGTCAGTCGTTCTCGATCTGATACTTTTACGTGCGGCACCCTCCACTGAACTCTTTGTATGTCTATTTGAAAATGAGCAATATCATCATTCAAAATAACACTATTTAAATTAGTGTTACTTCTGTTCAATATAAGTTCGTGTTTGCAATTTATCACTATTTTATTGTAATCCTCAGCAAACCCTAAAACCTTATTTAATGGTATCACAGCACTGAAATATCCATCACTTTGAAATCCGTCTAAACTCCAACCCCATAAGGCAGCAACTTTATTTTCTGCTTCATTTAATGAGATGTATGATTTTATTGCTGTCGTTATTCCAGAATTTTTGATGCGGTCTATTTCAATACCATTCATTTCATATCTGATGTCTTGAAACAAAGACATAACAGGGTTATTACTGAACGTAACAGTTTTCTTGATTGGATTCCCATCTTTACCGAAGAGCTTCGCCTGTCCTTCGACGTAAATTGAACTGGCTGATGGTAGCACGTATATGTCTTGCTGGTGGATGGGAATTCTGATTTCATCGTTTTCTCTAAAGCTGTTATTGTAGGGATTGTATGAATGGACTTCATAACTTTCGATCGAAGTGTCGAAGTGCGGTGATTCAGTAATCTGTAGTATATTCATACTTTAAACCCCAGGGCTTTAAGGAAATCTTTATTTTCTCTAGACAATTTCTTAACTTTTTTCTTACGTCTTTGCACCTTAGCAATCGCAGAAGAACTAAGACGTTTTTTATTCGCTTGGATGTTTTTATAATATACTATCATTTTGTTTTTCTTAAATGAAGACGTAACTGAACTTGTTCCTCTCCAAAGTTAATACAGTGACCAAACTGATCCACAATCTTAACAGATATTGATGAAATTATATTTTTGTTTACTGGAAAGTAAATAACATTTTGTGGTATTTCCATGCACTGATGACCTGGAGTAGTATCAGACACAAATTCATGAATAAAATGAGTTGGTAATCCGTTGCAGTACGAACCATGAACCAGATCACATTCGATTCTGATTACAGACAGACCTTTGTTAGTAATAGGAATATTCGGTCTTGATTTTAATACTGAAAAGTATACCAAACCACACTCATATTGATCTGACAAATGTAGTGGTGGTTGAAAGTATGAAACCAATTCCGATTTACTTCCAGAGATGGTAACTGTAGTAGACATGCTTTAATACTGACCTCTTTTGGAAGAATCTGTTTATTTTATTCCTTCACTACACCAAAAATTCTTCAAAAAGTTTAAACAAAGATGTCCACAATTATAAGGGTGATCACGCTGAATATTATCATAATTATAGTGAATTTTGTATCCTAGGTATTTTATGAATTCCTTTGGAGGCTTAAGATTTCCGTAACTATCGAAATACTCGATATAATCATTGTATTTTGCATAGGCTACCCAATGAGAACCAGGATTTTTAGAGCTATCTAAATTTATAACCCCACATTCTTTTTTAAAAGGGTGTTTAGGGAGTTTATCTCTCATAAAGACACCTCTGAAATAGGGAATATTATTTCCATATTTCAGAATGTCTAAATTACTCAAGGCTCGTTTGGGTAGCCGATATCTTAGTTTTTTTCTTTCGATACAAAAATTCCGAACCCAGCTTTATGTGGTTTAAGGTGTAGTCCTTTTCCGATACATAAAGCTTCCATCTTTTCATTGTGTCTCTTCGATTCAATCAATAACTTTTTAGCCATCTTGAATTCATTTATGGTTTTAGCAATACCAGCTGCACCGCCTGCTAATGCTCCTGCAGCCGATAATCCCGCAAAAATCGGAATCAAAGGCAATACTCCACCAGTTTTTGGTATAGGAATAACACGAGGAAGTTTTATAGATGAATCATTAGCTAATTCTCTGACAGCAGCCATAGCTAATTCTATTGCCACTTTCTTGCATTTCGGTTTTAACTTTTTCATATGTCTCTTCGTTTTGTTAATAACATTTTTAAATTTATTTTTCAACCCTTTTCCAGCTTCAATTTTACGAGAACACTTATTGCTATCTTTCTTTAAACCAAAACCAGTTTTTATTTTTGTTGACATAGCGCTGCTTACTAAGCGCGCTGCCAGTTTTTCCCCTACACTAGCATCTGGGGCAAGTGCTCGCTGTTTAGCCATATTTAACAAAACTAAATCTGCCTTGTGGCGTTCCTTTAAGTTTGAAGACTTGTGGTAGGCAATGTCGTGTTGTTTGCAATATTCGTCTAATTTATTAACACCTTCATCCCCGCGTGTAAGCCTTTTTATTAACTTAGTGCCTGGACCGCAATAATTGTATCCTGGTAAATGTAATTCAATTGGTAAATTATTTATAAGCCAATTGAGAAGACTGCTCTCTCCAATACCCATCATTAGACTGATGCATCATGAGTTGAACACTTAATAAATATTCGATTTATCAATCCAACTGTTTTCAGATGAAGACAAACCTAACCATTTTACTAAAACCCTATTTCCTTTACTTCTAAGAACTTTCTCGACTAGATATAAATTAGGATGTTTTGTCTTTTGCAGCTCTTGCACATAAAATGCACCTAAAATGGGTTGGCCTCTGATAGCATCTTCAATTAAGTAGGTAATAGGAGTTGTATTTTGTATTTTTCGAATTTTAAATATTTCTGTCGACCAGTTGGGAGTATACCCCTTTTCAAATGTTCCTTTGTATTTACTGATACGTACAAAATCACCCACTTTAAACTTGCTTTTTATATTATCGGTTTTTACCAACCTGAAATATCTCCCTAATATGCATGTTTTATTAGTACTGTCCACGTTTGCCGGGATTTCATCAATTGTCCGATGATAGGTGTGATTGTATTTATAGATAACATTAATTAGGGTATTATCTATCCAGTTATAGTCACCTTTTAAACTGAATTCCTTATACAGTTTGGATTTTAATGTTCTGATAAAACGCTCAACTATTGATGCCTTTTTTGTTGAGAAGGTTGAATAATGGTTTATACAAAAAGATTTCATAAGTTTTTGAAATTTATTATTATAAAATTCTGTTCCATTATCCGTTTGCAGATTTTTGGGGATACGCCCTTTATTCAACAAAATCTTGAAAGAGTTGCATACAACATCTTTGGTCTTACTTTTCAAAGGAAAGGCCCAAGCATATTTCGAAAATGTATCAATAACGGTAAGAATAAATCTGTAATTTTTATTTTCTTTGGAAATCGATTGCATATCAATTAAGTCTGCTTGCCAAAGGTCATCTATATCTTTCATAATAACATGTCTTCGTGGAAAGTTTACCCTCGCATTTTTATGAATTTCGTTTACCACGTCGGCTTTACTCATATTCAAAACTCAGTATATAAACATTTGTAGTGAATCCAGCAATGATACTGAATGAAAACCATGTTATTGCTACTATTTATTCTTTTATTATGTCAGCTTCTTTTAATTCTTCAATTATCGATAGTATTTCATTATCATGGTTTGTATTGCCAGCATCTTTTGAAGCAATTAATAGTTTCAATCTCTCAACTAATTCGTTGGGGTCATCCCAATATACTAGGTCAGTATTTCTTTTATATTTCTTTAACATTGGCAAGTATCCCCCAAGTTTAGTATGAATATTATCGTTAGACGTTTCAGAAAACAAAGGTCTGATTATTTCACGATATTTTATTCCTTTATCTCCTTTTATTTGACCTTTTGGATTGAAGTCTCTCTTATGAACATTTGTATAATACAATATATCCTTGTAGATAAGTTTATCTTTGTTGGATATTAATTTTAAATCAGGTTTTTTTCGAAGTAAAAGTTCTTTCAGACCAGGAGTTAAATTGTAGGATTTATCACCGATTTTAATCAAAATTACATTTTCATTATTCAAACTGTCAATTTTGGAAAACGATACTACTGAATTTCCTATCAATAAAGTTTTGTTGTCACTTCTTATTCCAAACGGTATATTTACACCATCACAAATATTACAGATATCCTGATCCTCTAATGAGATTTCTAAATCATCTGGTAATACCATTTCAGAAGTCTCTTTAACCAATTGTGTAGAATTAGGTTTTGGTTCGTAACAGTCCAAAAAATTTGTAGAAGAGCTAGTATTTATTTCATCCAATTCGATGTCTTCAGATTTAGTAAGTGTTGTATTTTCCAAATGTTTAAGTTTTTCCATAGTTATATTCGAATCAACTAGAGTTTTAAGAGGGCCTGTGACAGGTTTTAGCATTTGATCGAGTGACAAGTTTATTGAGTATTCTTGGTCCTTCATTTGTTTTATTTTATTCTTTATGGAGTTTACAGACTTCATTAATTCTATTTTAATATTTTTCTCCATGGTATATTACACCAACTGCGTTCAGCTAAAGTACAAATTATACTGAGTTTGATTTTGCGAGTTAATTACTTATATGTGCATGTAAACAGTCAGTCAAATTTAAAAAACATATCAAAATTCTGTCTGTACCTTCCGTTATTTAATGACGATTCTTTATTAATAAGTAGAAAATTATAAGGTTTACTCCAAACAGTTTGGCAAATATTTCTGAACTCTTTCCATTTTAAATCAGAACTAACATGCTCTTCATAAATATGTTTTAAATTCACATCATCTTGTTTGAATATAATAAGGAAATTAACATTATCACGTAACAATTGCTTCGGGATTTTAGAATAGGTTTGAGATAAATAGAAACAATCTATTTGTTTATGCCTACCCATACAGAAATAATTGCGGATATTTACTTGATTTTCACATGCAACATCATCAAAAATAAATACAGAATTTGCTAAAGCTTCACTCGGAGAAATGACATCTTTATCATCGTTGAACTCATAAAAGTTAATCTGCGGCACTCTTTTTAATACTTCGGTCAAGAAACGGTATTTTGGTTGAAAAGAAGTTTTAGAGTAAAGATAAAGATTTTTAAATTTGAGCCCATTTTCATGAAGCAGTAAACTAATCATAACGTTCGTTTTACCACAACTTGATGGACCGCATATTATACAGCGAATGGTATTTGGCAATAAAGCACTATGTCTTATGTGGTGAACAGAGTCACTTAATCTTATATTATTAACGTTTAGAGATATGGGTTGTTTGATCAACTTCATAGTGCATATTGATCTAATTACCGCCTAACGTACACTTATATACTCGTTACTATATGAACCTTATCATGGAACAAGCATTAACTTAAATTTAATGATGGATGTTTAGAAAGTTGAATACGTTTGAATAAAAGCCCATGGTTTGAAACATATTACTTTATTATAAGTTCATCATAATAGTAGCGTAATATATTTATTAATAGTACAAACCTTATTCTAAAATAATTAACATACACCATTTCTACACAATAGGTACATTAATTTATTCTTATTTTATTATTTTTAAATTATGTATTTCATATGAATAAAATTTAGAACAGTGGTTCTCAAGATGTGGATTACATTATAATTGATAATAAATTGAATAAAAAGTTTGAAGGACATTGGTTTAGATCATCGCATCATAAAATCCCCAGGGCAAAGTGTGAATTTGATCTGAAAGTATCTGAACTTTGTCATCGTTTCTGTTTAATACTTGCTTACTAACTTGTTGTGAGTACAATATATGTTTGATAGATCTTATAATATTCATTTTTAAAGACTGACTTTTATCTAATAACAAAGAATCGACTGTGTAAATAAGTTTAATGAATATAAAAATAATCAATTAGAATAGAAAGTTGAATGTTTGAATGTTGATGAAATGAATGATAAAATTGGGGTGACCTGGATCTCCTTGATCCAGGTCCCCCAATTTTACTCTACTTTGGTAGAGTAGGTAGTCAAAAGTATGGACTATACTGATGTAGAAAATCTCATAAAAACATAACCCATTCTGCACAGCACACAAACACACACATACACACCCACACATAAACAAACACACCCGTACACACAAACACGGTATAGCACGTTTCTTAACAGTAGGTTCATAAAAAAAAAAAATACTTAATAACTTTGATTTTACTATGTCTGGCGTAGGATTATGTCACTTTATTAAGGGAAAGTCACTAACACCTGCAACACGGTTTTGACTAGCGCAGGATTTAGGGAATCCTTTAATCCAAATTGTATTCATTATGTTAATAAAGAATTATTATTATTGTTAAAAGAATACTGTTAAGTGGGCAGGCTCGTATTTTGACATGTATGGGCTTAATTGTGGGGTGAGGCATGGTCTAAGCTCCCCCGTCTTTTCAACCTATACATAAACAAACTGATGGGTGAGCTTTGTAGCACTAAAATCGGTTGTCACGCCCAACTAGCACCATAGCGTTAAAAAAACCTATATAAGACTCGTATATCAGTTCCATTTCAGTATAAATGTGTTAACGCATACCTGTGCAACTGAGTTAGAACATGCTCTTACTCACTTATAACCACGAAAGAGGCCCACAGTTTTACAGGTAAAAGTTATAGAAAGCCTATAGTACGGTGTCACAAAGATATTAAAGCTGAACAAGAGCGCTTATTCATCGACAGCTACTACTTTAATCTGTATTACCGTTGTAAAATAGAGTTGGTAAACGCTACAGGTTGTATAAAACCTATAGTAAGGTGTCAAAAAGATCTTAAAGCTGCACAAGAGCGTTTATTCATCGTCAGCTACTACTTTAACCGGTATTACCGCGTTAGTGAGCACTACAGGTGGTAAAAAGCGCACGTCAGGATGAAAAAGCCTGTAACCTTACTAAAATTAAATCTGTTCGTAATGGAAGTGATATTGTCATCCATTATTCAACACAGCAGAATAATAATATGGAATATTATGTTATTTAAGTATGTGAAGTGAAAAATGACTGCCCTTATGATTTCACGGTCAATGTATACCATGTTTCTCATCTCAATTTTAAGGCGCCTAGGATTTATTAAAGATTTAAAAGAAAAATTATGATAATAAAATAGGTACCTCAAGCTAAACATTATTATTCATTCCTGCTTCCTGAGCAGTGGTATGTAAAATTAAGTGGCATTTATGGAATGCTTCAAATAATGTTAGAAATTTTGTTTATTGTAGTCAAATGTTGAATAACTCGAAATAATATTAATTGTTAGGTTACCAAAACAATGGCGAACTTTACAAAAGTGAGGTTAGTGTTAATAACGACCCATACTTGCGTTGTTTGACACCAATACCTTTAGAACGTCTGTAAAAGAGGACTGCCTAACACAATAAGCTTTAGTTAAACCCTTTATTACAGGTTAAACCTAGATAGAGGAGTTGTTTGACACCTTTAGTTTCTAGTGTTACTAAACTCTCGATAAACTCTATTTTATAGCTTATGTCTGCAATAATAGTCAATATAGCACCTTAAGTGGTATAACAGAGTTCATAGCAATAACTATACAACAATAAGTTTTAAGAGGTGTCGGCGAACACTTTTATAAAGACTTGGGTGTCACTAATAGGTTAAAGCTATAACGTATTGAGTATACTTGCTGCTACTAGCGCCATTATAACTCTCAAAGCTGTATTACATCGTCCATTAACGCTTTAGTGCTGCGATTGTGGCTAAAACTTGTTTTTTAACTTCTCTATATCGTTTTTAGTAATAAGTAATAACTGAGATAATTATAACCCTGTTATATTACTTAAAGTCATAAAAAAGCCTGTAACTGACACCAAAATGTTATTTGGGCGTGGACAGTATGTGCGTGAACAACATCAGCTACGCTGATGATATGGTGCTGCTGAGTCCGTCTATCGGTGCAATGAGAATGCTTCTCAAAATTTGTGAGAGTTATGCGGTGGCTCATTGGTTCAATTACAATACCGATAAGAGTGAATGGTTGGTTTTTAAATCGGGTACTTTAATCTATGATCAGCTGCCTGAGCTCTCACTTTCTGGGTCTCCTTTAGGTCGGGTTTCGAAATTTAAATATTTGGGTCACTGGGTAAGATGACTTAAAAGACATTGTAGACATAGACAGGGAGCGCAGGTCGCTGGCTGTCCGCAGCAACACGCTGGCTCGCAGGTTTGCACGTTGTACTGAATCTGTGAAGATAACGCTTTTTAAGCCTTCTGCCAGTCGTTATACACGTGCAGCCTTTGGACCAAGTATACACAGCGGGCATACAGTGACTTGCGCGTCCAATACAATTACGCATTCAGGGTGCTTTTGGGGTTGCCGTGGTGATGTAGCGCGTCAGGGATGTTCGCGGAGGCGCGCGTTGACGGGTTCGCCGCGATCTTACGGAAGCGATGCGCTTCCCTGATAACGCGCTTGCGCTCCACCTCTAATAGCATCCTGAATGTATTTTCAGACCGGTGGGATTCTCCCCTTTTGCAAAGGTGGGTAAGAGTGCAAACACACTAGTGCTAATAGACTGATGTACCATTGAACGAACAGTTCAATGGTACGTCAGTTATATGGATACTATAACTGACGTACTATTATATATGGATACTATCCGAAATAGAATATTTGAATTTGAAATTCCCAATTTTCTGTTAATGTTAACTTATATTAATTTATTCTACAGGTGCGCCCGTCGCTAAGAAGCCAAAACTGGACACGCGAAGACCAAAACTAAGAGATACAATCTCAGCTGAGCAAAAGAAAAACGAATTTATTAGAAATTTATTCGCCATCTCGAAAATAACTATGAAAACTCAAAATAGAGTTTGTGGTAGTATAAATAATACTGCTTTAGGTACAAGTTTCCTTAATAATAGTAACAGAGATAATATTGAATGTAAAATATTGAAAAAAGTTATTGCCAGTGGTAAAATAAGAAGGTATCGAAGAACGGTACGGAACGGTAAGGAAAAACGGTTCGAATGTGACATTTGTCAGCGTAGTTTTAATCGAAAGAGTAATTTAGTAAGTCATATTCGTACCCACACTGGTGAGAAACCTTTCAAATGTGATATATGTCAGCGTAGGTTTGATGATAAGATTACTTTATTAAGTCACATTCGTACCCACACTGGTGAGAAACCTTTCAATTGCGATATTTGTCAACGTAGTTTTAATCAAAAGGGTAATTTAGTAACTCATATTCGTACCCACACCGGTGAGAAACCTTTCAATTGCGATATTTGTCAACGTAGTTTTAATCGAAAGAATTATTTAGTAAATCATACTCGTACCCACACTGGTGAGAAACCTTTTAAATGCGATATTTGTCAGCGTAGTTTTTATCAAAAGAGTCAATTAGTAAGTCATACTCGTACCCACACTGGTGAGAAACTTTTCAATTGCGAAATTTGTCAGCGTAGTTTCAATAGCAAGATTGATTTAGTAAGACATACTCGTACCCACACTGGTGAGAGACCTTTCAATTGCGATATTTGTCAACGTAGTTTTAATCGAAAGGGTGATTTAGTAAGTCATATTCGTACCCACACTGGCGAGAAACCTTTCAATTGCGATATTTGTCAACGTAGTTTTAATCGAAAGAATTATTTAGTAAATCATACTCGTACCCACACTGGTGAGAAACCTTTCAAATGCAATATTTGTCAGCGTAGTTTTTATCAAAAGAGTCAATTAGTTAGTCATACTCATGCCCACACTGGTGAGAAACTCTTCAATTGCGAAATTTGTCATCGTAGTTTCAATAGCAAGATAGCTTTAGTAAGACATACTCGTATCCACACTGGTGAGAAACCTTTCAATTGCGATATTTGTCAGCGTAGTTTCAGAATAAAGAGTCGATTAATAATTCATACTCGTACCCACACTGGTGAAAAACCTTTCAGTTGCGATATTTGTCAGCGTAGTTTCAGTCTAAAGAATCGATTAATAAATCATATTCGTACCCACACTGGTGAGAAACCTTTCAATTGCGATATTTGTCAGCGCAGTTTTAATCAAAAGGGAATTTTAGTTAGACATACCCGTATCCATACTGGTGAGAAACCTTTCAATTGCGATATTTGTCAGCGTAGTTTTAATTTCAAGAGTAATTTGGTGAGTCACACTCTTACCCACACTGGTGAGAAGCCTTTCAAATGCGATATTTGTCAGCGCAGTTTTATCCAAAAGTGTATTTTAGTAAGACATACTCGTACCCACACTGGTGTGACACCTTTCAAATGCGATATTTGTCAGCGTAGTTTTAATCAAAAGAGTCAATTAGTAAGTCATAGTCGTACCCACACTGGTGAGAAACCTTTCAATTGTGATATTTGTCAGCAAAGTTTTAATCAAAAGAGTATTTTAGTTAGACACTCTCGTCTTGTCCACAATCGTTTTTAATCATGATGGCATTAGCACGCCGTAATAGGGCCCCTGAACTCCTTTGCGATTTTAATTTCTATTGTTCAAAAATATGTTTTTCTGATTACGTTTAAAGATTAGCACGACACTAGCACTTCGCCTGCGACTTCGTTCGCGCGGGTTTAGTAGTGTACTGGACGGGCGTGATCGACTGGAACAGGAGTGCGTTTGGAGTAGGTCTATTATTATTAAGCCTTTATTGCTGAAGTACTAAACACAAATATAATCTAATAACATTAAAAACTGAAATCTAAATTATCGGGTTATCCGGTTTAGTGATCAGAGTGTCCTGTGACACGTAGGCCTCTTCCAGCTGTTTCCACTCATTTCTGTCTCTAGCTTTTCTAGACCAGGTAGCGCCTTAAATTTTTTTATGTCGTCTATCCATCTCTTTGCCTGTCTTCCCCTTTTCCTTTTGCCATCACGTGGTTGGCAGTCTGTTATAATTTTTGTCCATTTCAACTTACGATCTCTTGTCATGTGTTCTGTCCACCTCCACTTCAACTGTCTTACTTTCTTTATTATATCTTCTACCTTGGTTCTGGATCGTATTTCAACTGCTCTTAGGCGATCTTTTTTAGTGACACCAATCATGCTTCTCTCCATCCCCCGCTGACATGATCTCAGTTTTAAAATATGTTTTTATTTAGTGCCCACGTTTGGCTCCCATACGTCAGACAAGGTAAGACGCACGAGTTGAGGACTCTTAGCTGTCATAGGAAAATATTTCTCCTTGAGTGACCAATATCTTTTCCATGCTCAAGCAACTCTGCTTTCGATTTCCATGTCCGTTTGATCTCTGAATGATATTAACTGTCCCAGGTATGTGTAGCTTTTCACGTATTTAATGGTTTCGCCATCTGTTGTTATGGCTATTTCTTCCCTGATTGTCATTAAGTTTGTTTTCGATTTATTTATGGCAAGACCTACTATTCTACTAGCTTCTGTTAACTGTTGCAGCATATTTCGCAGTGTACTAGGGCTATCAGTGATCAATACTTAGTCATCTGCGAACCTTAAATGGTGGAGTTCTTTCCCGTTGATCGTTATGCCTACATTTTCCCACTCTATGTTCCTAAATACACTTTCTAGGATTGCATTTCTCTGATGGTAGAAAAACCGGAATTTCCTCGATTTCGTTGTCTTCCAGATTTGTAGTTGGAAACTGAACATTAGGGACCGCTGCGTAGAGTGACCTGTAAAAGTCGGTTGTAATTTGGATTATGGTTCTTCTTATGTTCTCCTGCTTTATTCTTGATGTTCGGTATCCATTGTTTTGCCTCCACCAGTTCTTTTAAGGCTTTTTTAACGCCTCCTGTCTTTTTTATGTGATTGTTTAATATGTCTAATCTTCTTTTCGTTCTGTCCTTTTTAATACTTTTACTTATTTTTTAACTTACTTCTGAAATAGCTCTTAACCTCTCGGCTGGCAAATTTCAAATGTCATGTTTACGTCATACTCCGTTGCGTATCGCGGGCGCCCGCTTATCGCAAGCGTAATATGACCCGCAGCACAAAAAACCTTATCTCTCTGCGCACAAAGCAGCTATTCACACACTTGAAACTGTTATGGGTTCTTTAATTATGTCACTATGTAATAGAATGTAAATAATATTCTTATAACAAACCGAAATATAAACATTTTGGATAGATACGAGAGAACTTGCTGAAAGCAATTTGGTTGTTTTATTATGTTGATTTCTGACACAATTGTTGTATCAATTTACACAAAATTTTGGAATTAAGGTCATAAAAAGACAAGTAATCTAGTGATGATGTTATTTTACGAGATAAAAAATCGACTGCCGCAATATTTAAGCTCAAAGTTCATAGTACGTGGCGCTGCCATTTTGATTTACGTAATGAACATTTTTGTTAACAATCACCAAGAATTCCCAATACGATTCCAATAAGAAATGTTTCTAGATTACGAGCCATGTATTCAAAAACTCATTTTTAACTGTATATCGTTACAATATGCCACTATAATTCTGAAATATCAAATTACTTACGTACGGGAAGAAATCCGATAACTAGTTTTGTTTCGTAATTTTCACCAGGTAATTTACACTTTTGACGTTGAATATTAGTTGAATATGAACCAGAATAAAGTAAATTATGAATTTCTATCAATACTTGGCTTACTTTCCACAAAAAACACGTAACAATCAAAAATTCTCGCGCACAAGTGGAACTTATGTTTGACAAATGAATTTTGTGACATATCTCGTTTGTTGTCAAGCGTTGAGAAACGAAAATAAACCGTAAAATTTTAATAAATTCAGTTTTAAATCCGTAGGGTCGGGTGGATCCACAGGGACCCACCTGACTGTTGACGGTATTGTGTAGTGGGTCCGAGGGGATCCACATGCCAGCGGAGAGGAAAAAAAAAATAAAAAAAAAATTAAAAACTTTTTATTAATTAATGGATTAAATTTACCTTTCTTATTTTTTTAAAGTTGTCATCTTTGTTCTATTAGAGAAGTGGTTTCATTTTCCATGTAACATGCCTTAGGTTGTGGCAATTGAGCGTATAGAGGTCCATAAATTTCGTTTATTCCTTTTTCGTAATTTTCGTCTATTTCATTATTTGCTTCACACACCCAATGTCTACCAATATTCTTCATTGCATTAAATTTATTTCTGGCTTTTTTTGGCTCTATACTATTTATTATTGCTCTGACCATTCGATGGTTAGTGTTGAAATTCAGTTGTTTGATAACACTTACATCATAGAAAGCTTTTCTGTTATTAGTTGCTATATAATCTATTTCATTTGTATATGTTCCGTCTGGTGATAGCCATGTCCACTTTTTCTTTGTATTTTTATTTAAAAAGCTATTCATAAATGCAAGATTGTTTTCAAAGGCCAAATTGATCATTCTTTTGCCATTGTTGCTTCTTCTGCCAAAACCAAATTTGCCAGTTACATTTTCTTCTTCAGTTTGTTGTTGAGAACCAATTCTGCCATTAAAATCTCCTATCCAATATTCTTCTTGCAAATAATAATAATAATAATATTGTTCATAAAAGTAAATATCAATCATTTACATGACACTGAACCCCACACTAGGATACCCTGTGTGGGGTTCAGTCTCTTTCGTCTAAAAACAGTGTACAGTATTGAGTTTTAAACAGAACATTTTAAAACAAAAAATTAAATGATAAAATATAAATTATAATATCAAAAAATAAAATAAAAATTTTACAGCAGTTGACAGCGCTTATCCTGAGAGTGTATGTTTTTGTGCGTGTGTGAGTGTGTTTGAGTGTAAGTTGATGAAAGATTGTGCAGGTGAAGGTAAGTAAGAAGTTGGGTGTGTGTGTGTGTTTGAGTGTGAGTGTGTGTGTTTGTTTTAAGTACTATCCGAGGACATGCACCTGAATACACGAGGAACTTCCGAGGACATTTTCAAACCGAGGACATTTTCGGGGGTCCTCGGATTGACTTATCGACTGCATCGTATTTGTCGTGCGATTCTGAACCTTTATGTATAAATAATAAGAAAAGGTCACCCAGACCTCGTTTTGATTAAGAGAATTCATATCTACACACCGACAGTGTGTGACCGCTACGCGGCGCCACCATCGATTTTTACACACTCGCCTTACACACGAGTTAAATTTTGTAGTATTATCCGAGGACTAATGTGTGAATTTAACACACCTGCCCTCGGATGAGTAGCTATATCAGACAGTGTGTATTCAGATCCTCGGAATGGTAAGCGGACCAGATAGTGTGTATCCTAGTATGAGTATTTTTGCGGATTCATAGGTTTTATACAGTAAACAAAAAAGCAAAGTAAAAAATTAAGTATATATTTCTCTTATAAAAATATCTTTTACATTCATAAAAAAAGGTGTTTCAAACTTAATAAACATTTATTTAAAGTAAAGTATTATGATACTATACAATACTAACATTAAATACATACTATAATATATATTTTTAAAACAACAAACACTATATATTTTTTTTTTGTAATCATCAATACAATTTTGACAGGACTTTAGACTTTTTATATATGTCGCAGCCAACTGGTTAAAATAGCCGTTCAATCAAACGTCTAGCTTCTTAATTGAATATTAGAGGCTCTCAAAACGTTCAACATTACAGCTGACTCGAAAGCCGCCTTCTAATTGAATTAGTTCAGCTTAGTAAAGTATTATGATACTATACAATACTAACATTAAATATAATACATACTATAATATATATTTTTAAAACAACAAACACTATATATTTTTTTTGTAATCATCAATACAATTTTGACATGACTAGACTTTTTATATATGTCGCAGCCAACTGGTTAAAATAGCCGTTCAATCAAACGCCTAGCTTCTTAATTGAATATTAGAGGCGCTCAAAACGTTCAACATTACAGCTGACTCAAAAGCCGCCTTCTAATTGAATAAGTTCAGCTTACCAGGTGCGTTTTTTTTTTCAATATGGCGGCAACTAAACATGTGTTTTTGATTGTTTCAAGATATTTTTCGGAAAGAAAGTAGTAAATAGACATTACTAGTGTTAAAGAGCCAGAAATTATGGTGGCATATTGGAGTGTATCAAAATTTAAGCAATTATTCGAAGAGAAATCAAGCTGTAGCGTTGAACGTTGCAGTCAACAAGTCGGCTAAGCGTCGTCGTACAACCGTGTGATTGAATGGCGTTGTTCAGTCAAAGGGCTAGCTGTTTTTACTAATTTGTTCAAACTTTTGGTCACCCCTTAAACCATCCTTAAACTTATCCCAAGAATAATTTCCCAAGAAATTACAAAAAGTTTTCCTATTCTTTCAAATCACATGCTAAACTAATGGTCACTAGTTAATTTACCATTGAACCAGTTGGCTAAGCGTCGTTAAGCTGTAGTGTTGAACGTTGCAGTCAACAAGTCAGCTAAGCGACGTACAACCGTGTAATTGAATGGCGTTGTTCAGTCAAAGGGCTAGCTGTTTCATTGAACGGCTATTTTAACCAGTTGGCTGCGACAAATATATTAACAATATTGAATGAGAAAAAAATAATCAATTATTCTTTTGATTCTTATTTTTTAAGGAATGTATTTTATAATTTTTTTAAGTATTCAATGAATTAAAATCAAAACTGAAATCTAATTCTTAAAATTCTTGCATAGTTTTTATATTAACTTTTATTGGTATATTTATTGACATTTTATTTTTGTTATACATTTTAGTATAATTATTAATCGTAAAATAAAAACTTAAAGCTTAATGTTTTTACGCAATCTTTGTCATTAGTCACTTTAGGTTTATAAATCGGGACCCAGTTCCACTGAACGGGGTTTACTTGCTTGACTGTTTTGGGTGTCTAAAGTGCCTCCACTACATTAGTATATTATGATACAAGTGAGCAATGTTGCCCATTATACACGAGGCTATGAGTTGCAGCCCGAGCCGTAGGCGAGGGCGTAATTCAGCCGAGTGTATAGTGAGCAAGCTGCTCACGAGTTTCATACGAACTTTTTCTACACACTTGCGAGGAAAAAACAATCATTTACCACACAACAATAAATGCGTTACAAACAAACTGTTGAACATTATGGGGACTAGGGTATGTTTAAGCTACTAATCCTGGATAAAATTTCAATTGACTAAAAGTAACGCAGCCCGTTCAAACATACACACCACGAGGCGGAAAACTAAATTAGATAAAATTTTAGTCAGGTTAATTTTTAGTTTAACTTTTATTCAATTCAGTTTACAATTAGTCAGTGCAAATTTTATCCAGGATGCGTAGTCTAAACGTACCCTAGGTAACGTCAAACACAGGTTTTTTTTTAACGCGCCAAAAGTAATATGACTGATATACATAGCCATTCAGCCTACTTCAAAATTACAGTTTTAATGACAAAATGCAAATATTTTAGAATAAATTATTATTAATTTTAAATATATTGATGAGAATAAATGTTTTGTCTTAATTAGGGACATATATATTTATTCCAAATTTAAATGGATTTTTAGGGGCATATAACCTCTGTATTGTTAAAAAAAATCTGTAATATGACGTATTCCCCGGCTAAATTGAAAGCGCACTGTTTACTCGCATATAATTTGCATTTAGGTATAAACTTAACTTTGTAGGGATAATTATATTACGCACTAGTGCGTAATATTATTATGCACGCGGTTGTAATAGATCGGTTTATGGCCCTAAGAACGATGTAATAAGGCTCACTTTACGAGCAAGTGTGTTGAAAAGATTATTATTATTTACTCATGCTACCAGTACAATTAAATATCCATAAGTAATTATTTTAGAATTTTATATGAACAAAAATATACCAACTTAATTTAACGAAAATGAACAAAAAATAACACTTAATTATTATGTAGGTAGTATAAGTATTTATGAATAATCATTATAATTAACTTTGGCTGTTTTATTTTGGTATATTTAAAAACAGTCTTTCTTTTCCTTAATGATTAAACAGTCGCTAGTCGTAATAATAGTGGTCATCTAAAATAAATCTCCTACTTCTTTCGGTTTCTTTGAATTAAGGTATAAACATAATACTTATTTATTTATTATTTAATCCCCTTATTTGTTTTTTTTTTATCCGTATCTTTTAATGTCTGTGCATTCTTCTCCAAACATTCTTCACAATCAGTTTTTCCAGGAATCTTTTGTCTAATGATGGCTCTAGCAAAGTATTCTTCTACTATATTTTTTTCCTCGGCGGTAGTTAGGTTGTGGGCGGAGCCGAAAGGCTTTTTAAAAAGACATGTGTTCAGCTTGAAGAGCGGATTAAGACTGATTTTTATTCAAGATAAGAATCTTATATACTATTGTAACACAAAGGGTCCTTATTCTAAGTATTTCCTGTTATCTTTATGATACCAGGAAAGTGTACGTGCTATCATACTTATTGCCTAATTAACAATGAAGGCTATTGTTTAATAGCCTTGATAAGTGTATATAATCTAAGTTACGCTTATATAACTCTTCCCCCCTTAAGATGGAGGCGCGCCGAAGGCTGCGACTGAAGTTGGACTGCATCATCTTCAGGTTATTGCGGGACTGCGGAATGCGCCGACCTTGGTATCCACCAGAACTTGTAGACTGCTGCTCCAATTCCTGCTGCTTGCAGTTGTTGTCCGTCGTGATTAGGAAGACGCCTTTGTTGCGTTGGTATTGCACGTCGTTACCGCAGGTTGTTTTGATGACTTCTTCTTGTTTCATGATGACTATCCAGCTGTTGTCCTTGATTTGCTGGATGATGTTGTTTTCGAAGGTTGCAGTTGCATAAGTGCAGTTGTGTGGGTCCTGATGTTGTACAAGTTGAGCTAGGCAATCGTCTGAGTGCAGTAGAGTGTTCCATTCCAGGTGTTTGCAGATGACTTCGTCTTCCACTATCTTCGTGCATGGCTCGTGAGGATAGGCAAACTCATTATTTCCCAAGATAAGGAGAGGATTTTTGGGTATTAGGATAGTGTTATTATTGTTGGGAATGGAATAGAGGTGTAGTAGGTTATAGGGTTGTTCAGCGACTATTGGTATGTCTAGTATGAAGTTAATAGTTTCATTGGTACTATATGCTTTTACTATAATAGCTTTTTCCCAAAGTTGGATGTTGTTTAAATTTGGGGCAAATGCCAAGTTTCCTGTGATTTCGTTTTGGATATTATTTAACTCTTCTATTAGATATGAAGGGTCGATAATGCTAGGGTGCATTTTTTCTAGGTGTGCGAATGTTAATGCATTTTCTAGGGTGTCTAGCCTGTCGTAAAGCTGTTGAAGTGAGCTTGCAATGTTATTAAAGATATTGGTTGTCAGGTAATTGGTTTCAAACTCAGTTTCCTGGGTTGAGTACCTGTCTATTGCTCTGTATATTTTTACTTGGTTATCTTTGATGTGTTTTAAATTATTTTCATATCCCTTCATAAAATCTTGCATGATACTAATAGTTTTTCTTTGGTTAGCTCTATTGTTGTTTATTGAAGCTTGTATTGCTTAAATTTCATTATCAAACTTTGTAGCATCGTCCTGATCTAAGTTACCGGTGATGGCTTTTACTACAGTGCCTAAACCATCTATAAGGCCACGTTTATATCTATATGCTAATCTAAACCCTATGGTTTCTAATCCTAAATATAGTAATTTACTTTCTATAGTGTCTATTCGGTAGTCTATTTGTTTAATCAGAGTTGTTATGTCTGTGGAGTTATTTTGTTTTAATTTAATGGTATAAAAATTGCTGCAAATATCCATGAAAATTTCTCTTAATTTAGTTGTGTTATAGACTACTGCCAGGTGGTATGTGTCTACTTGATACTGGGCTTTAGCTTCTGTGATTACTAGAATCCCATTGTGATTGTCTATTGGCTGTATGACTGCTGTGGCAGCGACGAGCCGGAGCACTGCGGCGAGGGTGATGGCGTTCCTGAAACATTTTCAGGACGCCTTAGTAAACGGAAGTGAACTCTTATTGTTTTTGCGTTCACATGTTTGCCTACTATCTCGGCTATTTGTTCTGGGTGTAAACGAACTATTGTGTATGGTCCTAGATATTTGGGTTCTAGTTTGTTGCTCCTAGCTGTCTTTGCTATTTGTTTGTAAACAACGTCACCTACTTTAAAATGTGCTGTTTCTTTGTCTTTATTAAATCTATCTATTACTTGTTGTTTGTCTTGTGTAAGTTTGTTATTAATTAGTTTCTGTGTGTTTTCCATTATTAGCCTGTGTTTAACTACGTACTCTTGATAGAATTCTTTAGGGCAGTGTAGCTCTAAAGGGTTTCTACTATCGGTGTGTCCGTAAAGTAATTCAAAGGGTGTGAAGCCTGTTGACGAGTGAATGGTGTTGTTGTACGCTATCATGGCGTATTTCATTAGGTTTGTGGTGTCATCTTTGTCCGATATCCTTTGTACTCTAATGATTTCAGCTAACGTCGAGTGTAGTCTTTCTATGGGTGAATTTGAGTTAGGGTTATAAGGTGTTGTGAAGTGTATGTGTATGTTATGCATTGCACATATTTCGGTAATAACTTCGTTATCGAATTTTGTGTCGGAGTCCGTGGTAATTTTCTTTGGTACTCCTATTACTGAAAATAAGCTTAGTAGAGCTTCCGCAATGTGTATGCTAGTTGACGCGGTTAGTGGAATTGCTTGTGCATATTTAGTGAAATTGTCTATTATAGTCAGAAAGGTTATACCTCCACTGCTATAAAGATCCATGAACATATGTTCCATAGGTCTATGTGGTGTGTCAGTTAGGGATAGAGGTAGTTTCAACGGGTTTCGTTCGTATTTGCTTTTTAAGCAGCTGTCACATTTATTAATGAATTTCTGTATTGTAGCTAACATGTTAGGCCAGTGATAATTTCTATGAATATGTTTATAAGTTTCTTGAATTCCTCTGTGTATTGTTTTTCCTTCATGATATTTCCTTATTAAATCTATTTGTTCGGAAATATTTTCTATAATTGTGACTCTATTCATACATCTGATTAATTTCGGTCCACGATTGCTGAATATTGTTTTGTATACTTCGCAAAACAGTGGATAGTATTCTTCGTGATGGAAGAAACAATGGAAAACCCTATCCGGAATTGTGTGTTTTTTTAAGAATTGTATTATTTGATCCTTAGTGTTATTTATTGGGATCCAAACATCTTTAATGATTGTTTTCCCTTTGGATCTTTCTTCTATTCTGTATGTGTTGCCGGGTGTCTTTCTGATGTGAAATTGTTTTAATTGTCTATCGATTGCATCATCTGTCTGTGGTATTTGGTCTGATGTAGCTTCTAATTGGTTACTGTCTGTCACTTGGTCTGTGTTATCTGGGACTTCGGGTGTAGGTGTTATTTGCGATTGAATTGTTTGTTCTTGATTATCTTGTGATTGGTTTATGTTGTCAGGGGTAATGGGTATGCCTAATAACATTCTAATATCTAGATCTGTTAATTCTACGTTGTCGTTTGATGTACTAGGTTGAGGATCTTCACTAACTTCGTTATGATGTATTATTTGGACTCTTGAAAGTGCGTCTGCATTTGTATTGGCTTTTCCTTTTTTGTATTGTACCTCGTAATTGTATTCTGCTAGCCTTAGACGCCAGCGTGTGAGTTTGGAATTAGGATCTTTAATAGACATTATCCAAGTAAGTGGACGATGGTCTGAGTAGATGGTAAATCGTTTACCATAAAGGTAAGGGCGAAAATATTTAATGGTCCATACGATACTCTAGTTCTTTTTCTATGGTTGAGTATCTTTGTTCTGTGTCTGATAATGTACGTGAAGCGTACGCTACTGGCTTATCTGAACCTATTTCTCCTTGCGATAATACTGCGCCTATTGCTACATCCGAAGCATCTGTAGTTAATATAAAAGGTTTTTCGAAATCTGGGTACTGAAGAATTGGTGCATTAATTAACACTTCTTTACATTTTTCAAATGCTTGTGTGTACTCGGGTGTAAGTGTTATTTTGCTACCCTTTTTCAGACATTTTGTTAGTGGTTTAGTAAGTTTTGCGAAATCTTGTATGAATTTTGTGTAATAGCCTACTAATCCTAGGAAGGATTTTATTTCTTTCTGTGTTTTAGGTAAGGGGATTTTTTTTACTGCTGCGATTTTATCTTCGTTTGGCTGAAGGCCTTTATCTGTAAGTGTGTGTCCTAGGAATTTTACCTGCTTTTGTAGGAACTCCGATTTATTTAACTGAATTTTAAGGTTGTGTGTTCTGAACCTATCGAATACCTGTTTGCACTTGTCCAAGTGTTCCTGTAGGGATGTGGAATATATGATTACGTCATCTAAATATGTTAATACATTATCTAGGCCTCGCAATACTGAATCCATCAATCTCTGGAATGTACTTGGTGCGTTTTTTAAACCAAATGATATTCTGAGAAATTCGTAGTGTCCGCGATCTATGGAAAATGCAGTTTTTTCAACGTCTTTTGCGTGCATTTCTACTTGGTGGTAACCTGATGCTAGATCAAGTGTGGTAAAGTATTGGGCACGGCCTAATTTATCTAGAATGTCGTCTATGTTGGGTAAGGGATATTTATCTTCTATAGTCTTATCGTTTAGTTTTCTGTAATCTATCACTAATCTATACTTCTGTTCTCCTGTAGCGTCTAATTTCTTAGGTACTATGTGTACTGGGCATGACCATGCGAATTACTCTGCTGTATTATGTTATTTTCCAGTAGTTGCTTAATTTGTTTTTTAATTTCCTCCTTTTGTTTCGGTGCCTGTCTATAATTACGTACGAAAATAGGTTTATCATCTGTTAGTCTTAACTGATGTTTAATTTCATGAGTAAATGTTAGTGGGATTTCTTCACAATGAAAAATATCTCTATAATTATAACACAATTTCTTAATTTCGCGATATTCTTCCGCGTTCATGTGATCGGTTCGCAATTTTTCAAAATTTTGTTTCTGTTGTTTATCCAGTTCTTTATTATTATTTTTATTTGATTCTTGAGTACTCTGTTTTATATTCAATTTATGAAAATTTAGGTGACAGCTGTTTCTAAAATTTATACTCTTATTAGAAGTGTTTATTACCGTCATTAGTGCATTTCCGTTCTTGACAGTGATTAATGCTGGTGGGAAAATTAAACCATTTTTTGTTGCTTTTTTGTCTGAGAAATATTCACCTTCTTTATAGTTACATAATAGGTTAATTACTTGCTCACATTTAGGTTTTATTTTAGTTTGTGATTTTATATCGTCTCTAATTGGTATATTTGCTTTATCATTTCTGAGTACCATATTTTTAATGTCTATTTTACATTTTAGTGGAACTAGTAGATCTAAACCTAGTAGTCCCATGAAGTCTGAGTCAAAATTTAACATTAGAAATTTATGAGTGATTTCTTCCTTAAATAGGTTTACGGGGAGTTTAATATATGCTACTTGCTTATGTTTAGAAGTTGCGTGTGCTGTTTTTATGAAATGTGTTTCATTTTTAATTTTTATATCTATATTCTTTTTATCCTCTAAAATTCGAGGGTTTATTAATGATTGTGAGGCACCTGTATCTAGTAAAATCTGCCGCCTATTTCACTAATATAGATGTAAGGGAGACGGTTATAGCTTTGGATGTTATTCATAAATACTATAGCTGT
Source organism: Lacanobia oleracea (assembly GCA_950371165.1). Lineage (NCBI taxonomy): Eukaryota > Metazoa > Arthropoda > Insecta > Lepidoptera > Noctuidae > Lacanobia > Lacanobia oleracea. The sequence continues at coordinate 16,750,853 of OX493411.1, read as the reverse complement.
TAGCTGATTTTCCAATTCCGTAAGAAAATTTTCATCTTCTACTATCTCGGATGCGTCTTCCAATTCCTGTTCTGGGGTTTTTCGTCTGTTTCGTTTCCTCTACTTCGTTTTGAAAGTGAAGTTTTTTATGTTGTTCTAAATTATTACTGTTTTTAATGAACGGTTTCTTTTGAGGACCGGCTGATTTATTGAATTTACTATTCGGGTTAGGTTTGTAGTTATTTATTTTACTTTATTCGCTACGTCTAGCCCTGAGTTTAACCTCTTCTTGTTTAGCTACCGTAATAGCCTGCTCTAGATTTTGCACACATTTTAGTTTTATCAGAATAGTTGTGATGGGATTTAATTTGTCTAGGAAAGTTTCTAAAGCCATTTGTTCGTAATAGTCTCTTTTGTCTGGATTAGCCGATATGAGGGTACTCATTAAGGACCTGATTTTGTCACCAAACTCGTCTATTGAATTGTTTTCGCGTTTAATAAGCATTAGTTCTTGGACCAATTGGATTTCGGTCCTAAATTCTCCGATTTTTTTCTGTAGGACGTATTTAATGCCCTCCCAGGATCTTGTTCCGGGATTTTCAGACAAAGCTTCAACAGCTTTACCTGTAAGTTTGTTTCTTATAAGACACGCTATGCACGCATCGTCTTTATTAGTTATGAGCCTCAGTGCATTTTCTACACCTTCTATGTAGAATGCTAGTGTTCTCCTGTTTCCGTCATAATTAGGTAACAGTTTTGAGAACGTAGAGTAGTCGGTGGGAATCGACTTCTCTTCAATAAAAGATTTCTCATCAAGTGTCTTCTTATCTTGAGCCATTTTAATCTCTTGAATCAGTTGACAACTATGTATGAGAAACAGCGATAATAGTTGTATTACAGTGAATACTAATACCTCAACACAGAAACACACAAAAAGTTGCTTATTGTTAGTGTTAGGAATGGTAAGAAAAGGGTCTCGGGAATAATCAGATTAAATGCTTACCCCACGAGCATAGCCGATGAGAGGCTGTTCGATGGTAGATGAGTGTTCCACGTCTTCTTGCTTCTGGTCTTGCTTCTTCTGTTGCCCGTCGTCTCTGCGAGCTGCCCACGGTAGGTTCTTGATCACGCCACGGATTCTAGGCTTACGAAAATCTTCCTCTGGAACCGAAGAACGCGACGTACCGACTGCGCCAGTTAGGTTGTGGGCGGAGCCGAAAGGCTTTTTAAAAAAACAAGTGTTCAGCTTGAAGAGCGGGTTAAGACTGATCTTTATTCAAGATAAGAATCTTATATACTATTGTTACACGAAGGGTCCTTATTCTAAGTATTTCCTGTTATCTTTATGATACCAGGAAAGTGTACGTGCTATCATACTTATTGCCTAATTAACAATGAAGGCTATTGTTTAATAGCCTTGATAAGTGTATATAATCTAAGTTACGCTTATATAACTCGGTCCGTTTTTTTTTATATGTTTTAACAATTGTTACTTTCTTCTTTCTAGACTTTTTCTTTGATGATATTTCGTTAGTTTCAGGGTGTTCTTCGTTACATTCATAGTGGTCTTCGTGCATATCCTTTTGAAAAGTTTGTGCAGGTAGATCGAGTTCATTTGTTTCAGTTTCGCTATTCGTACTTTCATCATCATCGGAAATTTTATTGATATTTATATTGATTTCATCTAAGTTCTTCCCCTTAAAGTTGTGTAATTTTCCTTTTTCTGATGCTATCAATATTTTGCTTATTTTAGCCAACTGGACAGTAGATTCCGGCAATATATAGTATTCTCGGTGAACCCGTATATCGTGACCCATAAATGTAGCCAACTGATCTAGCTCGTTATTTGTCAAATTTAATATTTGAGACATTGTTGCAATATTTTTTCTCAATTTTGTGGAAGTTAGACTTTCCGGATGTTTAGCTCCAGATGATACAGCAAATGTTCTCATTACATCACTTCCACGAAAGTGAGATAGTGGAGGTAAAGCGAAGAAATAATCATTTTCTTTTGGTATACCAACGTGGTATCTATAAAGCAGTAAAATGTCGTGTGCTTCAATTAGTTTTGGATACAATAGAATTGGAACTCTTCTTCCTTTTTTTCCACGCACTTCAAATCGAATAAACGCTTGCGAGATAGCAACTTCAAATTCAGAGAGTAAATTTTTGTCTACATCCTTGGGATTCATTTTGGTTTGGTAACTTTTCACCTGAATTTTTTTCACCTCTCCCGCTCTTCTTCTGTTCAATAATAAAGTCTGAGCGAGAGCAATTTTTGCTAAACTAGTCCAATTATGAATTGTAACTTCTGCATTTTTTAAAAACGTTATACAGGGTAATTTAAAAAATACCCGAAACCTCTTAATCTTGACTTTGTATCATGACGCTGAACAACATTTGTTCTACGACTTTTCAAAATTCGAAACATTTTTATTCCATACAAAAAAAATATAAACATAATCTAAATTTTGCATATTCTTTATGAGGCGGCCCACGAAAGGCCGCTGCCAGGTTGGCGGCGAGTGACTGAGTGCGCGCGCGCGCGTAGTATACGCGAAATAAACAGACTTCAAATAAATTAAAACAAATTGTTTTTGGCTACATTGATTGGTTGAGGTCAAAGTCGTAGAACAAATGTTGTTCAGGGTCATGATACAAAGTCAGGATTGAGAGGTTTTGGGTATTTTTTCAATTTCCCTGTATATTTATCCCTTTCTTCGCTTAAAAAGTTATTTAATAATTTGTCATTTTCTGCCAATGGCAACCTATCTGGCATGTTCCATTTATTCCTATACAAAGTTGTTAAAGCACTGGTAGAAATATTTGTTGACCATTCATTTTCGCAAAGTTTAATGAAATTTTGTGCCATTTCTCTTTTAAGAATGAGATTTTGTATAAGCGATTCGGTAATCATAATACTGGCGCATTTTTTGAGGGAATGCTCAATTTTAAGAGCAAGACTTGGAATTCCATATTTACCAGTTTTCGAATTATATGAAGTCACAGCCTTAACAGCCTCGATAACTTTGGGAAAAAATATCGGATTTATGCACTCTGCTAAGTTTTGAATTGTTGGACAGATTTTTCTCATTTCAATTAAAAACGTGCTAATTCTCTCATTTTGTGGCTTATGTAGCCACTCAAATGGGGATCTTGGTCATGTTTGGTCATTAGCTTGCTGCCTAATTTAAGAATCAAATCGTCTTGCTTGACTATAAGCAAAACTTCATCAATGTTCATTCGTGAAAGAACATTACTTCGCAGCTTCTCTGAAGCAGCAACGGAAATAGGTAATAGCATAGAACCTTCTCTTTGAACAGATTTTGCCTTTGTGTCGTCTCGTTTCGAGCAATATGAGTAGTGACGAGAAAGTTTATTTTTTGAATAATAGGCTAAATAAGATGGACATGGCAGTAAAGACTCTACGGAACTTGCGGATTTGCTTCGTTTTTGTGGTATTATGATACCCGAGCCTGTTTTCATTACATTATAATTGTGGAAAAAGTTACCTTTTTTCTTTAAATCTTCAATTAACGCCTTTCTTTTTTCAGATTTCAATGATAAACTTGACAATTTTATTACTTCGGGTTCCTTACTATGTTTTGATTCTAGATGTCTCTGTAATTTGGATATTAATTTCGAACAGAAAATACAAGCCTGTTTTTTGTCCCACTTTCTTATTATGCCAACGTTGGAGAATTTTGCCACAATACCATATTTATTATTATTCTGTTTATTGTTATTTTCTTCTGGTACTATAGTATCTGGTATTTGAGTTTGATTAATATTTGTGGTATTTTCAGTTAAGTTGTTCTCGTAATAAGATACATCATTGAAGATGTCACTATCATAGCTTACAACACTCTTGTTTATATCGAGTCACAGTTATATCACGGAGAGCACTGCTGTCCAAGCTGAGTGTACTTTTGTTTTTGATGTTTAGAAATTTTTGTTCTATCTGAGTACTTTCCTTTATTGGTTTACTATTCCTTGTGTAATTCTTTTTTTATTCTTCCTTTATCAGTGTCACTGTCACTGGAAGGTGAGTACGAATCAGTTGAAGGAGAAAAATCTTCGCCATCAGATTTCTCATTATATTCAATTCTCGATAACCTGTGCCTATTTCGAAGAGATCTTATTGGGTTTTTTTGATAATGAACTTCTGTTCTTGTATTTTCATGTGATGACTCTTCCGTAGCAGACACGTCAGTTGACGAACCGTATATTCCTTCTCTTTTGTAAATTAAACTATACATTTTGTGCTTTTTATAGGCATATTTTAGTTCCTGTCTTGAAATATTTATAGGTTGAGCACTCTTTATTTCGCTAGACACTTTGTCACTTTCAGACATGGTTTTAGAAAACTTTCATACCAAGTAGAGGATGATTCTGAAAAAGAAAATTTACGTTAAATAATGACTTTAAATACGAACATTATCAACGAAATATACAGGGCGTCCGGGACATCGTAACGCAAACTTCGCGAAAAGGCTACACCTGATGCCACTAATCAAATTGTGGAAGTCATTAATCTCGCTTATGATCGGTTACAGAAATTGTCATTTTCGAGCGCGCAATGTATTGTGAACAACGCGATCCAAACTCGCGAGAGCGTTGTACGGAGTACGTACCTACCTACACTTCTTGAATACACTCAAAGCTGCGACGCCGCGCAAACTTCTGTCGTTAATTGTACTTACCTACGAATATCGCCTACCTATCGGCGACCACAATATCACATAAAATCATTTTTAATCACTCAGAAATACCTACGGTACCTAATGATGTCAGGAACATGTTTATGCAGAATTCAAGAGAAGAAAAGCATCCACAAGCTTATAGTCTTTAGTCTCTTAAAATCACGATTCCGATAAGGATTTGTAGGAACGCTGACACAGTGATTCTGTATTCGCAATCACGTGCGGTGCCCCGCGAACCCTCAGTTCGCCCAGTACCATTGCGACCTATAGACGCGCATATTAATTTCAACTAAGTACTTCCACGAAATATGTTATGAGTGAATAAACATCAATTAAATAAATCTTCCGCATTTGATTTCTCTCCGTATACACACCTCAACAAATACACGCATCATACAAAATTGGTGACCCCGACGTGATCGTATAAGGCATATAAGTGGTAACGATAACATAGTTGCAGATACATTATCTAGAATAGCAACAATATCGCGTCCCACGACGCTCGATTTCGCAGAACTTGCCACTGCGCAGGAAACGGACGCCGACCTAGCAAAATTGCAACGCGAGTCAAATGGAAATAACAATGTAGTGTTGAAACGGATAGCCTTATTCAATTCAGAGAAATATGTGGCATGCGAAGTTTCAACCGACTCAGCACGTCCGTACTTAACAGAACAATTTCGACGTTTAGCTTATGATTCGATACATAATTTAAGCCATCCAGGTATAAATACAAGTAGAAAACTAGTAAGTAAGAGATATTTTTGGCCAAATACGAATAAGGATGTAGGAAATTGGGCTAAAACTTGCATTAAATATCAAAGAGCGAAAATACAAAAACACACTAATTCAGATCTAGGCACTTTTGAGAGTAGCAAGCGTTTTGAACATATTCATATAGATATTGTAGGACCTTTACCAACTTCACCAGAAGGATTTAGATATTGCTTAACAATCATAGATAGATTTACACGTTGGCCAGAAGCTTTTCCGATAAAAGAAATAACTGCAGAAGTCGTAGCTAAAACATTATATGAGGGTTGGATTAGTCGTTATGGGTGTCCAGTTAGACTCACAAGTGATCAGGGAAGACAATTCGAAAGCAATTTGTTTAAATATTTAATGACTTTAATGGGAATACAGAAAACGCGCACAAACCCATATCATCCTCAATGTAATGGAGCAGTAGAACGATGGCATAGATCATTAAAAACCGCGTTAAAAGCACGACTAGACACCAAATGCTGGGTAGACGAATTGGCAACGGCAATGTTAGGGTTACGCACAACAATCGGGTTAGACACAGGCGTAACCGCAGCGCAAATGTTGTATGGTAGTAATATTAGGTTACCAGGTTACTTATGACACTAGCAACGTGAAGTCGTACGATTACAACAGCTTTGTAAACAAAATAAAGGATGTAATTGATGGATTAAAACCATCCGCCAGAGAAAGCAAGTCACCCCACAAGATTTTTGTACACAAAGATTTAAGCACTAGTAATTACGTGTTCATTAGAAATGACGCAGTACGGAAGCCATTACAACCTCCTTACGATGAACCTTACCGTGTCATCAGTAGAAATGATAAAGTATACCGCATACAATTGCCAGACCGACAAGCAAATGTTTCTGTAGACCGTTTAAAACCAGCATACATATTAGCAGATAACGAATCACCATCAGAAAAAATCGATGAACAAGTAGTAGATAAAACAGATATAAAAATAGGCGAAAAAGTACAGAAAAAAGTAACTTTCCAAACGAGCAAACCCTGTAACAATACATATACAACGCGAACAGGACGTGTAAGCAAAAGACCATTGAAATATCGTTAAATTAGCATTTTCTTAATTAAGGTTAATTATATTGCATATAAGCACTTAGCGTCTGAGCTCATACACAGATCTAATACTTGTTGCGAAGCTATACTACGTACATACAATAAAAAAATGGGTTCCAATCAGACAAAGGAAAACGTCATTATCAAGGAAAACTCAGTAAATGTGGCTCAAGTGGATAACAAATTGAATATTATTGGCATCGTTATGATAGTGACTACAGTACTAGTGGCCATGTTATTAATCTATGCAGGGAAACAAAGGTGTATCAAAGGCATACGAAAATGGTTAAAGAAAGAAGTACTTAATGGCAAGTGCGACAGCCTTACCGAGTATCAAAGTGGAAACTATACAACCACCGCAAATATCACCCAATACCAAAGTCGTATACTAATGTCATAGATAAAAATAACTAATGTTAACCCGCTCAGAAACTATCGTCCAGCGTACATTCAAATCAAGTTATGTGTAATAGTGTAAGTGATGCTGAAATGTAATGTGTGCATGTATTTTCATCGGCGTCACCATGACGAATATTGCTAACTCCAAGGAGTGCAAATTTATTTTTATGGCAGAGTATGTCGTCATGGTGACTACCCTTAATTTTTTTTTGTTAATATTTTAAGCTTTAGATAGGATTAGATTTCAAGACGGACCCTGAAACATGGGTAACCGCACTATCATATAAGAAAACAAAAAAACCAATTGTTTCATATGTCAAAGCACTGCTTGTACCACTTTGTAGAAACTGCGTGACAATATAACTTACATATTTCTGAATTATAGCATTGTTTAAAGCAAACATAACAAGGGCGCAATCGCGCATACCTACACAAGGCATCAGGTGACGACATGTTATTGTAACTAAATGATGTATAAGCAAATTCATTGTAACTCGTAGTACCTAATTATAATATGTATGTATATCTTGTAATTATTAGATTATGAAATAATGAAATTGTGTCGTGAAAAAAAAAAAAGGGAGGAATAGTGTAGGAACGCTGACACAGTGATTCTGTATTCGCAATCACGTGCGGTGCCCCGCGAACCCTCAGTTCGCCCAGTACCATCGCGACCTATAGACGCGCATATTAATACCAACTAAGTACTTCCACAAAATATGTTATGAGTGAATAAACATCAATTGAATACACACCTCAACAAATACCTACACGCATCATACAAAAGATTGATAAGATAACAAAAAAGAAAACTTGTAAGTAGGTACATTGAGATCCAGTCACTTTTGAAGAAATAAGAGAAGGAGCCATAAGATTAATCTCTTAAAATCATGATTCAGATAAGGATTAATTATAAAAAATAAGCTTGAAGTACATTGATATCCGGTATCGTAGGTAACTACTGAACCGCCTCACTCACTTAGAAAGTACCTAAGTACCGACGAATAACACCCGTAGCCGACAACAACTGACATGTTTATGCAGAAGTTAAGGAGTCATAAGCTTAAGCGTGTTCCACAATGATGTACTTACTTAATCCAATGTCCAATCCAAGGTGACCTTGGTTGGAGCTTGGTTTCCATCCGCGAATTTTGTACCTATGAATTCACCCAAGCAAGGTCACCTTGGATGGGTCGCTGGATTACATCCTTGTGGAACATGCTCTCTTAAAATCACGAACACGATTCTGATAAGAATTGATAACAAAGCCAGCCATGTTCGAGTCGGACTCTCAAACAAAGGGTTCTGTAAGTACCGTAACTCAAAAAACACGCTTCTTGTATGCGAGCCCCCGTAAATTACCTAGTCCTATGGACGGACGGACAGCGGAGGCTTAGTAATAGGGTTTCGTTGGTTACGCTTCGGTTACGGAATAGTAAAAAGAAGATTGTAAGTAGGTACCTACCTACATTGAGATCCGATAATGTAAGTACCTACTACTAACTCACCTTAAGGTCGCTCACCCCTGGGTTCGAAGTGGCCGCCGCCAGCACGCTCGCATATCTGAGCACGGCCCCGAGTTCCAGCGTGGACACGGAGCAGAAACTTTGGGTCCTGAGCACACTCCTCACGCAACGTCGCAAACACATGCACGAGGCGATTCCTCATCTCGGCTGCGGAAGCGCACTCGGACACAAACACCTTGTCCTTGACGTAACCCCAAAGAAAAAATCTAATGGGGTCAAGTCTGGTGCGCGAGCTGGCAATGGCTCCGGACCGAATCTACCGATCCACCGATTCCACAAGTCCAGATGACATTTTTAAATCAGACATACAAACACAGAGAAAAAATTAGTTTTGGGATCAAACAAAAACTTATCTTCTCTAACGTTCCGAAAACAGACTTTCACAAAAAGCACACTCGTTCGCGATCAACGTCAACAAGAAACTGGCAAAAATCCATCACGAAATGTTCTTTTCGAACTCTCTTTTGATTTCGCCGACATACGTGCAGTACAGTGGCGGAACTATCATGGGTGGTTATTTATTTATTGAATGATTTTTTTTTTTGTTGAAATACTTAACCATGTAGTTACTTGATCGCCTTAAAAAAATATTAAGATCTAAGAGAACCCAAGCTGCAAGAAACCGAACCAATTGAGATAAGCGTAACATTACTTATTTTAACTTAAGCCTTATTATGATTTGTGAAACGTGTGCCTATTAATAGTAAAAACTCCGGGAGTGCCGGCAGAAGTGAAAACTTGAATACGTGCTTCTCTCCCTCCGTCTTACGAATTTTCGATCAGGTCACCATCTCACGCATTTTCACCAGGGTCACGCCTTGACGCGAGCTTAAAATTTTTTTACCCATCACAAAAAAGTGCACAACGTCGCTAAAGAAGCTTTCACTTCAAAAAAAAATCTCGGTCAGGTGTCACCATCACCACTAAGCGAGACACTGAACCGCCCCTTACACTCTGTTAAACAGAATACCTAGATCGGTTCGTTTGTCGGCATTTCAAAAAGCCCGCTACTTATTGCCGCTATAAGAAAATACGATTTGGCGAAACACAACAAAATAACCGATTTGCGTCTTTAAGCAATTATTTTAATGTTGGAAATCGCTTACTTCATTTTGTTGTGATACGTATTATTTTCTAATGACGGCAGTCTTTAGACGGTATTTTTGAGCGGTGCCTTTGACATGCTCACTCGCAGGTACCTACTTAGCATGCGTTGACCTTTCGTTTGAACTTTGCACAGCTGTGCGATTATGTAAGGCAATCGTATTCATTTGATATTTCAAAACGTACAGTATAATCTGTCAAACGGCTAATTCTAATTGTGTACGTAGTTCATTTATTGATAACGATTGGGTCGTTAATTTTAAACGATAAGTGAATGATGTACAAGTTTTTGACACATAATTCGAATTGCGTATGTTTTTTGAGCTCATTGCTAATGTCAAATGATTGCGGTGACTTGTGACTCATGACAATCGTGAATTATAGTGCTCGTAATTAATTGTTTTATTATTTTCTTTGAAATAAAAGGGTAAGTAATAGAAACTATCGAAAGAAAAAGGTTGGTGGGTTGGTTGGAAGTGAGTCCAACCAAACGTCGTAGTGAATAATGTATGGTGTTTAGTGTTAAATGGAAATAAAATAAAGTGAGTCACAAGAGTTCTTTTTCAGCACAATTTATTGTTAATCCGCGTGATTTTTTAGAATAAAATGGCGCACGCCTACATGATGGGCATGATCGAACGGGAGCGTCGCATGAGACGCTCGCAGATGAGGAGGCAAGAGCTGCGGAGATCATCTATGCCCTGGGACATGCCGGATGGCGAGTTCATCAAGAACTTGTTGATGAACTCGCACCGTTCATTTCCCAAAGGCTGAGATCTACAGGGATCTCTGCTGAGCTCAAAGTAAGTCTCCCTTTTTTGCAAATGTGAGTAAAGCGAATCCGACCGTTTTTTAATGTTACTTTTAATATTATAGATCATGGCTGCCTTAAATTTTTACGCCGGGGGCAGCTATCAAAGACGGGTTGGAAAAGATTTTAATTTAGGGCTCTGTCAGACTGCTGTCCACAAGTGTGTGGCTGAGGTCACAGATGCCCTAAATAATCCAGCGATTCTCCAACGGCACATCGCCTTCCCCAGTAACCGTGAGGAGAGAATGGCGGTTATGAGAGGTTATGATTTCAAGCTGATAGTGTGGCTCAAGAATAGAAAGGGACATGAACTAACTTTTTTTTACAGATTTATGGATGTCTTTGGCTTCCCCGGTGTTATGGGCTGTATTGATGGCACACATATTGCCATCATACGGCCCCATGATTATGAGGAAGCATTACCACTCATTAAATGCAATGATCGTAAGTTTTTATTAGTATCTACCTTAGTTTGCTACGGCATTTTCTAACATTTATTTATTTTAGAAATTGGGTAGGGTTTTGTATGTTTTTTTTTTAACGTTCTAGATTTGTGATGCTGCTCTAAACATTTTGCATGTTGACGCCTCGTATGGAGGTGCCAGCCATGACTCGCATGTGTGGAATAGGAGCGCTTTGGAGGCTCACATGCGAAGTCTGACTGAAGCCAATGAAGTGTGCTGGCTATTAGGTAATACATGGAATAATATTCACCTTTTATATTCCAAGGCTGATTTTCCTTTATCGTACAGCATATCTAAGTAACTTATTTTTACCTTAAAGGGGATTCTGGATACGCCCAGCGGGAGTGGCTGATGACTCCAATTCTGCGAGCAGCTCCGGATTCCCCAGAAGCACACTAGATGGATCTCCACTGCAGCACCCGCAACACTGTAGAGCGCTGCATTGGAGTGTTGAAGGCAAGGTGGCGCTGTCTCCTAGCGCACCGAACTCTGCACTATGACCCCATCAAAGCTGGGAAAATTGACAATGCGTGTATCGTATTGCACAACATGTGCAATCGTGCACGCATTGAAGTTCCCACACTGGACGAGTACGACTTAAGAAGGGACGGCAGAAGACAACCAGTGCAGCCAGTCCATGTTGGAGATGGGGTCACTTTGCGACGAGGGTTGGTGGAAAGATTGTGGAGGGACCGGCTCCGCCATAGATAAGCGCTTGCTGACGCTTATCTATATATATAAAATCCTTTGTCCTGAATGACTGACTGACGGATCAACGCACAGCCTAAACCGCTGATCGTATAGACTTAAAACTTGCGAGGGTATGTTCTTTGTATGACGTAGGCATCCGATAAGAAGGGATTTTCCGAAATTCTACCCCAAAGGGGGTTAAACAGGGGTTGGAAATTTGTATTTTAGTCCTTCACGTGTAAGCGGGCACGCCCTTTGTCTGTAGGTATATTTAAGTTTGATTTAAATTGTTTGTATGCTTGAGTTTGTCTGTTTGTGATAGCATAATGGAGTGTGCTATTTAGTTTTAGGCTTTTCTTGTTACTTATATCATATTATTTTTCTTTATAAGAATACTTTGCATACTATTGTATAAATGCGAGTTCTTCTAACTAAACAGACAGATGTGTTGCTGGGGAGTTTGTTGCGCCACTTCTTCTTCCCAGCTAAAACACTAGGAAGTGGTGACGGGCGGGCGTTTTGGGGGGACTGTCTTACTGTAAAATTGGACGTTCAAAAAGTGCTGGCTCCCAGCCTAATTTGAATAAATGCCTATTGAAGTTGATTTTGAAAAATAAAAACCATTATGTAATAATGAATATTGTTACGAGCTTGGGGTTCGTTACAATAAAAACAGCCGATTAAACCACCAAAAATAACACTTTAATTTACAACAGTAATTAACACTTTAAACACACTAATTAAAACACAATCGCACTACTGAATACTTCACTTCACTTAATTCGCAGTTGAAGATCGCTTCTGAAGTTATCGCTTGTATCGCTAATTCAATACTGACTCAGTCGCCGGATGTCCGCCCTTTATATATCGGCGACAGTTATTTCTAGAACCTTCTAGTATAGAAACTTCTGGAAAGTTCGGGTACATACCGGTCCCGATTGACCTGGTGTCGAAACATCGAGAATGTTCTAGCATAGAAAATTCTAGAAACATCTCGACCTCAGTAATTCCGCTATTCGATACTAGATGGCGGTACATGTACGTAAATGTCGTTATGTACCTAGCTTTAATTCTGGCGCGTAACACTGCCCCCTCCTAAGACATGCTCGTCCCGAGCATTATCAGCCCCATAATAACGCGCCAGTCGATCCACGTGGACGATCTTAGGAGCGCTTCTTGTCCCTTTTTGTATACGGTAGGTCACGTCATTGATTTTTGTCACAATCCGATACGGCCCGTCCCATTTAGCCTGAAGCTTAGGAGATTTCCCTTTAGTGCGAACTGGATTGTGCAACCACACTAGTGAACCTTCGTCGAAACCTTTATTGTTCATTTTGCGGTCATAACGGGTTTTCATCTTTTCAGACATTTGCTGGCCCGATTCTCTGACATGCTCATAAATGTCATTCATTTTGTTCCGCAAGTCGTTCGCATAATCAGTGATACTGCGTGGGGCGTCAGGCGGTATTCCGGTGATCAAGTCTGCAGGCAGCCGTAATTCTCTACCAAAGTTTGCGAAAGCTGGTGTCACTGATGTGCTTTCGTGAACAGCACTACGATATGACAACAAAAATGGTTGTATATGCTTGTCCCAATCGCGTTGCCGATTTTCCACAACTTTTGCCAGGTACCTCTCCAATGTCTGATTAAATCGTTCCACCATTCCATCAGATTGTGGGTGGTAAGAAGTTGTTCTCGTTTTATGTATAACTCTGCAGGTTTCCTGGAATATTTGTGACTCAAAATTCCTTCCTTGATCGCTGTGAATCTCCAAGGGTACTCCAAAACGACAGAAGACTTCATGAACCAGTTTATCTGCAACTGTTGAAGCTTCTTGATTTGGAATGGCAAAGACTTCCGGCCACTTAGTGAAGTAATCCATTACAACCATGAAATACTTGTTACCACTTTCACTTTCCGGAAACGGTCCCGCGACATCCAGGGCTATCCTTTCCCATGGTGCACCAACATTGTACAATTTCAATGCACCTCTGCTACGAGTCTGAGGACCTTTTACAGCCGCACAACTAGTACATTTGCGACACCAGTCTTCTACATCATCACGACAATGAACCCAGTAAAACCGTTCCCGTATCTTCAGTAAAGTCCGTTTAACTCCCATATGGCCTCCTGAACAACCATCGTGGTACAGCTGTAGAACATCCGGTACTTTAGCCCTAGGGACGACCATTTGCAAATGACAGCTGTCTCCCCGAGCATTTTCCCATTTACGGCACAGGACTCCATCCTGAATCACTAAGCTGTCCCATTGGGCCCAGTAGCTTTTCGTGATCGAACTCATCGCTGAGACGTCGCTCCACGTGGGCTTAGGAGCACTGGCCTTTATCCACTCCAGAATCGGCCGGATGTCCGAATCTTCCTGCTGAGCATGTTGTAGGCTTTCCTTCCATTCGTTGCTGAGATCTGTTTTGAGCATCCTCACAGGTAAGACTTCTTTACCCTCCTGCCGAGTACAATGTTTGCAGTCTTCAGGGCAAGGTCTTCTTGACAATGCATCTGCGTTGCCATGAGATTTCCCACTGCGATGTTCGACCACAAAGTCGTATTCCTGCAGTAGTTCAATCCATCTCGCAACTTGTCCTTCTGGTTTTTTAAACTGCAATAGCCATTTCAGTGCAGCATGGTCGGTTCGTAAGTGGAATTTCCGCCCCAGCAGATATTTGCTAAAATGTTGTAATGATTTTACCACAGCAAGCAATTCCCGTCTCGTGACACAATAATTCCTCTCTGGTTTCGACAACGACTTACTGAAGTACGCAATCACAACCTCTTGATCGCCATTACGTTGAGATAACACACCGCCAAGTCCTATATCGCTTGCGTCCGTGTCAACTATAAATTCTTTGTTGGTATCAGGATACCCTAAAATAGGTGTTTTGCACAGACGGTCCTTTAGCTCCTGGAATGCGATGCCACAATTTTCATCCCAACAGAAATGTCGCTTCTCCTCGGTTAGCTTGTGCAAGGGTTTGGCTATATCTGCAAAGTTCTTGACAAATCGCCGATAATAGGAGAACAAACCCAAAAATGCTCTGACCTGCGTCTTGTCTTTTGGAACTGGCCAATCCTTGACAGCGGCGATTTTCTCTGGATCCGTACGGATACCTTGTTCCGACACTACATACCCCAAAAAGCTCACTTGCCGTTTGAAAAGAGAACACTTTTTCGGACTCAACTTGAGGTTGGCACTCTTGATCTTCATGAGCACGCGTTCCAGGTTTTGAAGATGTTCTTCAAATGTGCGGCCTACGATAATGATGTCATCCAAGTAGACAAAGCAGGCATCACCAATTAATCCAGTTAGTACAAGTTTCATCAACCTTTCAAACGTTGCCGGAGCGTTACACAATCCAAACGGCATAACTTTAAATTGCCACAGACCCTTTCCTGTAGAGAATGCAGTTTTCTCCTTGTCCTTTGGGTCAATTTCTACTTGCCAGTAGCCACTTTTTAGATCTAACGTGCTAAACCACTTTACTCCAGCGTGTCATCAATTCTTGGCAAAGGATAGCTGTCTTTTTTTGTAACGTCGTTCAGACGACGATAGTCAACACAAAACCGCATGCTGCCGTCCTTCTTCCTTACCAGCACTACAGGTGAACACCATGGACTGGATGAAGGTTCTATAACACCATCCTTCATCATTCCCTCAATCATGGTTTCCACTTCCTTTTCACGTGCTACTGGTAATCTCCTTGGCCGCTGACGGATAGGCAATTCTTCTCCTGTGTTTATTTTGTGTTGAACTAAGCCAGTCTTCCCGATGTCAGCATCGTTCGAAGAGAAAACATCGGCGTACTTGAGTAACATCCTCTTCGCCTTGACCATTTCATTTTGAGACAGAGCGCTGTGACAGTCTCCTAAAAGTGTGGTCACTCTTGTTTGTGCATCCTTGTTGAGGGTCTCAGTTGATAGATATTGGCATCGACGCAACCAATCCACTTCCTCGCAGGTACCCATCAGTGTGCCCTTTTCTATCACCTGTTCCTTGTCACAAAGGTTCAGCACACGTAATCCTGAGATGTCGGTGGCTCTAACCAATGTTCGTGCCACTTTCCATGGAAGGTCATTATCTACCTTTTCCACGAGCACGCAACGATGAGTCTGCCCAGGATTCCGAGGAAGACTAACCGGCACAACCGTTTCCGATCTCGGAGGAAGAACAATTTTCTTTAGGCTGTACACATTTCCCGGTATAGCCCCTTCCATGAAAAGTTCCTCTAGTCCACATTTCATCTTCTTCCACCTGGCGTTAATCCCGGCTATTGCCAGGGTCCGCCTTCCTACTTAGCTTCCTCCACTTTGCCCGATCTTCAACATCCTTCTCAGTCAGGCCATTGGCTCTCATGTCGGACTTGACGACGTCCAGCCAGCGCTTGCGAGGGCGACCACGGGGCCTAGCCCCAAGAACAGCCATATTCATGCATCTCCGACCAACGTACTCCATAGGGCGGCGCATGATGTGGCCATACCATCGCAGACGACACTCTTGCAGTTTTTCCCCCACGTCACGGACACCAAGACTACCTCGGATGTATGAGTTGCGCATGCGATCGGATCGCGTTACGCCACTCATCCACCTCAGCATCTTCATCTCCGTGACGCGAAGCTCCTGGGTGTGTCTGCTTAGTGCTGGCCAACACTCGCCCCCGTACAGTAGGACAGGCCGAATGATGCATTTATATATCTGCCCCTTGAGCTTCGGAGGCATTTTGCGGTCGCATACAACGCCCGTCACCTCGCGCCACTTCGCCCAAGCCGCGCCAATACGTGCTTGGACATCGTCGTCCACGATGCCAGACTCGTGCAGCACGGATCCAAGGTACCTGAACGTATCGGACTTTCTGATCAGGTCCGAACCTATTCGGATGGTGTTTGTATCCGTGCTGCCACAGGACATGTACTCAGTCTTCGCCACATTTAGTCTCAGACCACCGTTTTCAAGCGTGTCCTTCCAAATGTTGACTTTGCGCTCAAGATGGGCTTTGTTCTGATTAACGAGGGCGATGTCATCGGCATACATCATTAGCCATGGAGGCTGATCTTGGATGTTTGCCGTAACTACATCGAGCACTACGTTAAACAAGAACGGGCTAAGAGCCGAGCCTTGGTGAACGCCAACAGATATTGGGAAGCCATCGATTCGCCAACAGCGGTCTGGACAGAGGACACGGAATCGCGGTACATGTCTCTGATAATGTCAATATAGGCCTCGGGAACGCCCTTGAAGCGCAGTGCCCACCAGATGGACTGCCGAGGTATACAGTCGAAGGCCTTCTGCAGGTCTAAAAAGGCCATATGCAAAGCTCTCCTTCTCTCTCTGTAAGCCTCAGCCAGATTCCGTAAGGCGAACACTGCGTCCATGGTGCTGTTACCCGCCCGGAAGCCATATTGACACTCAGAGACAGTACACTCGCTACGGAGCCGTGTGTCAATGATGCGCTCGAAGAGCTTCATGGTGTGGCACATGATCTTGATACCGCGGTAGCTACCACAATCCTGTACGCTACCTTTGCCTTTGTAAACAGGGATAATCAGGCTAAATCGCCACTGGTTCGGCATTTCCTTGGTGATCAGGATGCGGTTAAAAAGATCCGTCAGAAGGTCCACACCATGTGGGCCCATCGCCTTCCACACTTCAATTGGCACATTGTCAGGCCCGACCGCTTTCCGGTTCTTCATGTGGCGAAGAGCAATGCGGGTTTCGTCGGGCGAAATAGGGGAAATAAGCCCAAGGTTAGGAGGCGGTTCCGGAGGAAGGTTATGGGGATGCTGTTTGTTAGACAGCTCCGCGAAGTATGTACACCATCTCTCCTTAACAGAGGGGGCATCGTAGAGCAGCTTACCCTGGGCGTCCCTTACACAAAGACATTTGCTAATGTCCCGTGTAGCTTTCTCCCGGCCACGCGCCAGCTTAAAAATAAGCTTTTGCCCCTCCGCAGTTTCCAGCTTGTCGTATAAGGGCGCCAGACTTTTGCTGCGGGCTCTGGCTACAGCTTTTTTGCAAGCGCGCTTAGCCGCTCCATATGCCTCCCTGTCATCCGGAGAGTTGGACCCTTGCCACTGTTTAAATAAAACCTTCTTCTTCCGAGTCGCCCCCTGCACCCCGTCATCCCACCACCACGTCTCCTTTCCTATGTTGCGGCCACCACGAGAAGTGCCAAGGACGCGCTTACCCGCACCGGTGATTGCTGAATGGATCCTACTCCAGATCTCTTGAGCGGACTCATGCGGAGCACTGATCTTAAGATGCTCGACCTCCGCGATGAAGTCCGACTGCCTAGGACCATCAAGCAACCACCACTTAGTGCAGGGTTTGCGTTTCTCGTTCACTCTCTTCTTCGGTACAACCGCAAAGTCCAGGACAAGGAGGCGGTGTTGAGCCGTTAGGCTTTCGCCTGGGATGACTTTGCAGTTGGTAACCTTGCCAATGTGGCACCGTCGCACCAGCAGGTAATCTATTTGGGTTGAGTAGGCACCACTACGGTACGTAATAAGATGCTGGGGCTTCTTCTGAAAGAATGTGTTCGCGATGGCTAGGTCAGACACAGCGCAGGTGCTAAGTATATTGACTCCCTCTGCGTTTAGCTGGCCATAACCAAAACCACCGTGAACACGTCCATACTCTCCAGCAAACTGACCTACGTGACCGTTGAGATCCCCCCCAACCAAAACACCTTCGGAATTCGGGATAGCGCGTAATACGTCCTCGAACTCATCCCAGAAGGCCTCCTTTTCAGACTCACAGCAACCAGTCTGAGGAGCATAGGCGCTGATTAGGTTCGTTACCGACCCTTCGAACAGCACCCTAACTCGCATCAACCGGTCGCTGCATCGGTCTACTTCAAGGAGTCCATCCTGAAGGTCCTTAGACAGCACCACGGCCACTCCGCTCCTACCCGTTGGTGATCCGGTGTACACTAGCCGGTACCCCTGCCCGATGTCACGTGACTTATTTCCCTTCCAGCGCGTCTCCTGAAGGAAGGCGCACTGGACCCGACGCTTCGCAAGTACGTCTGCGAGTTCTTGGCAACGTCCGGTTAGGGAGCCAATGTTCCAGGTGGCAAAGCGGTTGTCCACATTTTATAACACCTTGATTAACGTCGATCTCACAACGGTACTTCCTCATAAAGTCTAAGCCCAGGATGCAATCGTCCATTATATCGGCCAAGACAAAATTATGCAGGTAGATTTTGCTGCCTAGCTTCAACTCCATCTCTCCTCGGACGGGTATACGCTGACCAGTGGCTGTTACCAAATTTATGCGCCCTCGGTTGTATGCAGAGTCCCCAAGGAATCGACTTATGAGTTGGGAACTGACAACCGTGCGAGAAGCTCCAGTGTCTATCGTCAGCTTACATGGTGTTCCGTTGACCTCGCCCTTGATGATAAGGCTATTGCCGTCATGGGTTTGTGAGATCGAAATCCTTGGGGCTCCTTGAAAATCAGCCAGAACCCGCCCCGCAGTCCTGGCTTTTACTCGTTTCCCTGCTGTTGCTGGGCGTTGCTGTTAGCCGCCCTATCCTCTGATGGTCTGCCATCTTCCCTCTGTGTAGTGCGCTTAGGGCAACTGGATCGAAGGTGGCCCCTTACACCACAGCCGTAGCACCTAGGGCTGTACCCTTTAAATTGGTCGCGAACCGGAGCCGCTGCAACCTCCCTAACGCGGTGGGAACGATGATCCTGCCGCACAGCTTCCACCTCTAGTGCATGGGCCAAAGCGTCCTTAAGCGTCCCGTGGTGCCCGAGTCTCACGGCAGCTCTAACCTCAAGGTCGCGGATGCCGTCGATGAATGTCTGCACCAAGTTCCCTTCAATGAGCGCAGGTACCGACTGGTACGCTTTTCGTACCAGCTTCTCCACTTCAAGGGCCCACTGCTGCAGGTTCTCACTACTCCGTTGCACGCGATCCCTTAGCTGTGCACGAAAAACGTGTTCCAGGTGAGCGTCACCATACCTGGCTTCCAACGCCTCAAGGAGCTGCTCGTAAGTCACCTCCTTACCGAGAGCTTCTAGGACAGTTAAGGCCTGGTCACGCAGGCCTAGGGTAAGGGCAGTCATGGCCTGGTCTTTACTCCACCCGTTTGCCTTCATTACAGCTTCAAACTGTATCTTGTACGCCGACCAAGAAGACGTGCCATCGAACGGCGGCACTTTGAACCCACGTAGCGAAGGTGTAGTAGCTGCGGAAGTAACAATCCCGTCTCCAAGTTTAAGGTTGCCCAACTCCTTTTTCACATCAGAAATGACGTCATCAAACTTGCTGATCCTGGTTTCAGCATCTGACAAGCGATTGTCATGCTGAGCTACCTTATCCTTCACCTCCTTCATGTCTTTCCCGAAGGACGCGTGAAGTTCCTTCATGAGAAACATCTGTTCTTCCTGTCGGCGGGCCTGCTCCTCCTTGTCGCGCTGCAGCTGCTCTTCCAAGCGTCGGGCCTGCTCCTCCTGTCGGCGGGCCTGCTCCTCCTGTCGGCGGGTCTGCTCCTGCAGCATCATCATCAGAGCAGCAAAGTCTGGTGCTGATGATGCCGGAGCTGCTGTGGACGGGCCGGCCTCCATAGTCGGTACCTGGTCTTCCGACGTCTGCGACGTTGTTCCACCAAAACGTCTCTGGTCCGTCTCCTGCTGGCGTTGACGACGGGTACGGATACCCTCCGTGTCGTCCTTTGGCAGAATCGGCATGATTATCCACTCTTCTGACACCAATTGTTACGAGCTTGGGGTTCGTTACAATAAAAACAGCCGATTAAACCACCAAAAATAACACTTTAATTTACAACAGTAATTAACACTTTAAACACACTAATTAAAACACAATCGCACTACTGAATACTTCACTTCACTTAATTCGCAGTTGAAGATCGCTTCTGAAGTTATCGCTTGTATCGCTAATTCAATACTGACTCAGTCGCCGGATGTCCGCCCTTTATATATCGGCGACAGTTATTTCTAGAACCTTCTAGTATAGAAACTTCTGGAAAGTTCGGGTACATACCGGTCCCGATTGACCTGGTGTCGAAACATCGAGAATGTTCTAGCATAGAAAATTCTAGAAACATCTCGACCTCAGTAATTCCGCTATTCGATACTAGATGGCGGTACATGTACGTAAATATCGTTATGTACCTAGCTTTAATTCTGGCGCGTAACAATATCTTTTTTATTTTTCCATTTATTATTTCCATTTCAATCACAAATTGTACTACTTATATAAGCACAGTGTGCACATCCTTCCTTAATATGGTGTAGGTATAGCACAGGAGTCCTCCTAGTTTAAGCCCAGTTGCACGTGTTTTGTATCTTGCCTTTAACCTATAAAGTCCTATTGAAGGTACAATTATTGTAATTAGGTTTAAGTCTTGAACTAAGAAATAAATATTGTTGTTTGTTTGTTTATTTTTATCACTCAGAAATACTAACCTACTGATGGTAAGAACTTGTTTTTGAAGAAATACTACTCTGTCAAGAAAGTACCGGGAGAAGATCAATAATACACAAAATGTCTGTTATTCATCCAAATTTATTTTATCACCTTCAAAGTATGCTCCTTTAGAAACGATACACTTGCGCCAACGAATAATCCATTCATCAAAACATTTTTTAAACGCTGCTTCCGGAATTGAGTTCAGTTCTCGCCGCGAATTCTCCTTTATGTCTTCTATCGATTGAAAACGGGTGCCACGAAGTGGTAATTTGAGTTTAGGAAAAAGGAAAAAGAAAAAAGTCAGCAGGAGCCATATCTGGTGAATATGGTGGTTGCTGGATGGTATTTGTTGAGTGTTTGGTTAAAAATTGCGAAGGCGCATTGTCGTGGTGCAAAATCCAAGAATTTTCTTTCCACAAATCTGGCCTTTTTCGTCGAATTTGCTCTCTTAAACGCCGCATAACGCTCAAATAATATTCTTTATTTACCGTTAGACCTTCCGGTAAGAATTCAGAGTGCACAACACCGC
Source organism: Lacanobia oleracea (assembly GCA_950371165.1). NCBI lineage: Eukaryota > Metazoa > Arthropoda > Insecta > Lepidoptera > Noctuidae > Lacanobia > Lacanobia oleracea. The sequence goes on along the minus strand of OX493411.1, from coordinate 16,729,358 downwards.
GATAGTCAAAGAAAACAGTCAACATGACTTTGACTTTTGATCGACTTTGGCGTGGTTTTTTCGGTTTCGGTTCAGTTGGAAGGCGCCACTCCGAAGCTTGTTGACTAATTTGCATGTCAAACTCGTAAACCCACGTCTCGCCACCAGTAACAATGCGTTTCATGAATGTTGGGTCCAAACTGACTCGTTCTAGCATGTCCTCAGCGATCCTTTCATGCGATTGAGTTTTTGGAGAAAATTCAGATCTTTGGGTTTCATACCCAAATGATTAGTAAAATGGTACGGATCGACTCGTGAGATACAGAAAGTTCGGCGGCTATCTCTCTCAGAGGTGAATGGGGATTTTCAGTCACTATTTCCTTCACTTTTGCGATGTTAACTTCAGTTGCAGACGTTGACGGCCTACCAGAGCGAGGCAAATCTTCCATCACATCTCGACCGCTTTTGAACGCTTTGAACCACTCATAAGCACGAGTTTTTGATCGATCACCGTAAGCCTTCTGTAACATTTTCAGTGATTCCGAACACGAAATTCCATTGGCGATGCAAAATTTAAGACAAACTCTTTGTTCGATATTTTTGTCCATTATGAAATTCGCAATACACACTATACCGGGTGTATCTGACATCGACGCACAAACGATTTCCAGGGGTCCAGGACATGATTCTGGACACCCTGGAGTTGGAATTTTTCGTCGGCTTTTTCCTCATTTTTTCATATTTTTTAGGAGTTTTTTTTACTTTAGACTGCTCATAATCGTTATTCTGACCTAACCCAATAAGATTTTTAATTAAAAAGTCATTAATTCACTATTTTCACAAAAAAAAAGCAATGTAAATAAAACTTCATATTAGGTAGCTATCAGCTGTGCAAAGTTCAAACGAAAGGTCAACGCATGCCAAGTAGGTACCTGCGAGTGAGCATGTCAAAGGCACCGCTCAAAAATATCGTCTAAAGACTGCCGCCATTAGAAAATAATACGTATCACAACAAAATAAAGTAAGCGATTTCCAACATTAAAATAATTGCTTAAAGACGCAAATCGGTTATTTTGTTTTGTGTCGCCAAATCGTATTTTCTTATAGCGGCAATACGTAGCGCGCTCTTTGACATGCCGACAATCGAGCCGATCTAGGTACCTATTCTGTTGAACAGAGTGTAAGGGGCGGTTCAGTGTCTCGCTTAGTGGTGATGGTGACACCTGACCGAGATTTTTTTTTTTAAGTGTAAGCTTCTTTAGCGACGTTGTGCACTTTTTTGTGATGGGTAAAAAAATGTTAAGCTCGCGTCAAGACACGTGACCCTAGTGAAAATGCGTGAGATGGTGACCTGTCGAAAATTCGTAAGACGGAGGGAGAGAAGCACGTATTCAAGTTTTCACTTCTGCCGGCACTCCCGGAGTTTTTACTATTAATAGGCACACGTTTCACAAATCATAATAAGGCTTAAGTTAATAAAATAAGTACCTAATTTTACGCTTATCTCAATTGGTTCGGTTTCTTGCAGCTTGGGTTCTCTTAGATCTTAATCTTTTTTTAAGGCGATCAAGTAACTACATGGTTAAGTATTTCAACAAAAAAAAAATCATTCAATTAATAAATAACCACCCATGATAGTTCCGCCACTGTACTGCACGTAGGTATGTCGGCGAAATCAAAAGAGAGTTCGAAAAGAACATTTCGTGATGGATTTTTGCCAGTTTCTTGTTGACGTTGATCGCGAACGAGTGTGCTTTTTGTGAAAGTCTGTTTTCGGGACGTAGGGAAGATAAGTTTTAGTTTGATCCCAAAACTAATTTTCTCTTTGTGTTTGTGTGTCTGATTTAAAAATGTCATCTGGACTTGTGGAATCGGTGGATCGGTAGATTCGGCCCGCCCGGAGCCATTGCCAGCTCACTCACCAGACTCGACCCCATTCGATTTTTTCTTTGGGGTTACGTCAAGAACAAGTGTTTGTGTCCGAGTGCGCTTCCGCAGCCGAGATGAGGAATCGCGTCGTGCATGTGTTTGCGACGTTGCGTGAGGAGTGTGCTCAGGACCCAAAGTTTCTGCTCCGTGTCCACGTTGAAACACTGGGCCGTGCTCAGATATGCGAGCGTGCTGGCGGCGGCCACTTCGAACCCAGGGGTGAGCGACCTTAAGGTGAATTAGTAGTAGGTACTTACATTATCGGATCTCAATGTAGGTAGGCCGAAGCGTAACCAACGAAACCCTATTACTAAGCCTCCGCTGTCCGTCCGTCGTCCATAGGACTAGGTAATTTACGGGGGCTCGCATACAAGAAGCGTGTTTTTTGAGTTATGGTACTTACAGAACCCTTTGTTTGAGAGTCCTACTCGAACATGGCCGGCTTTGTTATCAATTCTTATCAGAATCGCGTTCGTGATTTTAAGAGAGCATGTTCCACAAGGATGTATTCTAGCGACCCATCCAAGGTAACCTTGTTTGGGTGAATTCATAGGTACAAAATTCGCGGATGGAAACCAAGCTCCAACCAAGGTCACCTTGGATTGGACATTGGATTCGGTACCAAAGTACATCATTGTGGAACATGGTTAAGCTTATGACTCCTTAACTTCTGCGTAAACATGTCAGTTGTTGTCGGCTACGGGTGTTATTCGTCGGTACTTAGGTACTTTCTAAGTGAGTGAGGCGGTTCAGTAGTTACCTACGATACCGGATCTCAATGTACGTAGGTACTTCAAGCTTATTTCTTATAATCAATCCTTATCTGAATCATTAAGTATTTTAAGAGATTAATCTTAAGGCTCCTTCTCTTATTTCTTCAAAAACAAGTTTTTACCATTAGCAGGTTAGTATTTCTGAGTGATAAAAATGATTCATTTTATGAGATAGGTAGGTATTATTGTTGTGTCAATGTGACTTAGATAGTTCATTAGTTTACGTGAACGGATCTCAATGTAGGTACCTACGTTTTCTTTTTTATTATCTTATCAATCTTTATCGGAATCGTGATTTTATGAGACTAAAGACATAGCTTGTCGATGCTTTTCTTCTCTTGAATTCTGCATAAACATGTTCCTACCATCATTAGATACCGTAGGTATTTCTGAGTGATTAAAAATGATTTTATGTGATATTGTGGTCGGCGATAGGTAGGCGATATTCTTAGGTACTTAAGTACATTTAACGCAGAAGCTCGCGCGGCGTCGCAGCTTTGAGTGTGTTCAAGAAGTGTAGGTACGTACTCCGTACAACGCTCTCGCGCGTTTGGATCGCGTTGTTCACAATACATTGCGCGCTCGAAAATGACAATTTCTGTAACCGATCATTAGCGAGTTTAATGACTTCCACAATTTGATTAGTGGCATCAGGTGTAGCCTTTTCGCGAAGTTTGCGTTACGATGTCCCGGACACCCTGTATACGATATTACTAAAACCAGCACTGTATTTAATATAAATAACAGATGCAACTCAAACTCCGCGCCAAAATGGAAAACAGTTGTGCCAATCTAACAACTACAAAAAAACAAAAATTTGAATTTGGAACCATAAACAAATCATCCATAAACAAACCATTTTAATCATCATTATAGCCCTTTAAGTTCATGAAGCTCGACAGAATGATTATTTCATGAAAAATTCATTCTTGATAGAAACATGAACTTAGAGGTCTATATTGATGATTAAAGTGGTTATAATTCTTTAGATAAATACGCGTTACGGTCGCGGATCGCATTTGGTCCACATACAGCTTCACACTGACCGGCAAATTGCAAAAAACATAAAAATATTTGATTTTCGCGGGCTACCCTGGAGCATCCACATTAAACCATACAAAGCCCTTACCTTACCTTTCTTTTTGGTGTTATTTTTAAAATCTAAAAGGCGCATTGTCGTGGTGCAAAATCCAAGAATTTTCTTTCCACAAATCTGGCCTTTTTCGTCGAATTTGCTCTCTTAAACGCCGCATAACGCTCAAAGTGATTTTAAAAATAACACCAAAAAGAAAGCTGCACGTTTGCATCGAGGAGCTAGTGGTACTGGTGGTGGACCCGCAGTTTTTGCCAAATTATCAGATTTAGAGCAGAGAGTGCTAAATATGATGGGTTTGCAAGTAGCTACGGGTTTAGCAGTGGAAGAAGCTGGATTGCCACAGGTATATTTTAAATTCTTATAAGTACCTGTATATTCTTATAAGTCATGGCTATTACATTGCGGTACCTGAAATTATTGATGTATTTTAAATTATTATTGTATTCTCTTACTGTGTTCACATTCAGCCCAGTGCTTACAATGAAAATGAATCAGGTATACTAACTCTCCATCAGTTTGAAGAACGTAAGTTACGTGAAACCATGTTCTTAATAAATTGGTAACATGGTTTCTAATGAAACATATATAAGTACTAAAATAATATAGTTAATAATAATATTTTCTGCTTCAGATTCTCAGAACCATGCTGAGACTAATATTGCGTCGTCAGCTCAACCACCATCACTCTTGCGGGCTATATCTTCTTCCCCTCATATGTTTGTGGAGCAAGAAGTTGAAAGTAAGATATACACCATTTTTTACTTTACTTCAACATTTTTAAACATGAAATTCATAACAAAGCAGTGATAACGTACGCAAATATGAATAGTTTAACTTAAAAAAAGTCAATTTGTTACTTGTTTGTGTTTGTTTGTTGTTGTGGCATTTGCAGAAACCCCTTTTTAAGGTTCCGTAGCCAATTGGCAAAAAAACGGAACATTTATGGATTCTTCATGTCTGTCTGTCTTTCTATCCATCCGTATGGTACAGCCACTTTTTTTATACTTAAGGATCTCAACCGAATTGGCAGGAGCCTGGGCCATCAGGATTGTCGATTGCCCCAGCACATTCACCACCTGAAGCAAGACCTACCACAGCAGCATCACAAACGTTAGTGGAACCACAATTAGAAGGTAAGAATAACTTTAATGAGAGAACTCGAAAGAAGAACTTTAAAAGCCGTTTGACAAAAATTATTATTGAGACTAGCTTTTGCCCGCGACTTCGTACGCGCATATACCGTTTTTTCCCATTCCTGTAGGAATATCGGGAAATTCTCTCTTAGTTCTCGCCTTCACTCCCTAAGGAACCTACATGCCAAATATCAGCGTTCTACGACCAGTAGTTTCGGCGGTGCGTTGTCTGGCAAGGCATTTCTGGCAATCACTCAGTAGAGGCGTATTTTATGTATTACAATTACAGTTTAACCGGTTTCATAGAATCTATTTATTGTGTAGGTATAATCGATTTTTTTAAAGATATTTAGTAGGTACTGAATGAGGAGACTGATTGAATGAGGAGCTCGTAGCTAAGTTATATATAACAGTCACACGGGTTGATGGACCCGTCATCATCATCTTCCTGCACTTATCCCATGTTTTTCTTCCATTCTGTCCTATTAGCTATCACGCTATCACTCACTCCCATATTCTCTTTCATATCGCTCCTCACACAATCCATCCATCTTTTCTTCGGCCTTCCTCTCCTTCTCCATCCATCCACATAATTATATTCGAGTGTCAATCGACCTATGTGTATGTTAAAATGGTCACCCATCCTAAGACCGACCTCGGCAAGTGTTGCTTAACCTTGAAGATCGACCCGTGTGACCGGTTCATTCACTGTTATATTCAAGGCACGCCTAAAATCTCGGAGTCACAGAAACAGAATGTTTAAATTTAAATGGTCACCCATCCATCAGACCAACCTCGGCAAGCGTAGCTTAACCTTGAGCGACCCGTGGGATAACAAATTCAGTCAAATTCGAAAGAAAAGTTAATGCCCATGTGCTGAAGTCATATTCCTGAGGAGAATCTTAACACCGCGATTCAGAAAAACGCGTCATCAGTACGTCGCCATCTATCGACAATGTAGTTAAACTGTCAAAAATGGGCTTGAACTTAGGAGCCCACATGTGTTACGATAAATAATAATATTATGATAATAACATGTTCACTTTTCTTTTGCTTGCTACATAATATTAAGAGTTTATCAAATAACTCAACAATATGTTTTGAAGTTCGTTTCACACATTTGATACTACTATTATTCTCAATAGATGGCATTGCAAGTCTCTGGACTCTCAATGAAAACTGCCTATTTTAGCGCTCGATGAAGTTTCTTCCTAAACTTAAAAATTCAATATCTTTTTATTTTGTGGGTCGATTTTGATGAAATAAACGCTAAATGTTACTCGGGTTATCACTTAATATTTTTAAGTACCTAGATTTGTAACCCAATCTGTAGTTTATGCGTGATGCTCCCTCAAACGCACAGACAAACAGATAAACAGACAAAAATTTCAAAAATAGCATATTTGTGTTTTGTATCTTTTTCCTAACTTTTCTATGTAATTTTTGTGCAAAAATATTCAATGTACAGACACGGTTGGTCTACGATTTTATTATATGTATGGATAATTTAACTAATTACTTTTATTATATTTTTCTAGAGATGGGCTTGCTCTCCCCAATTAGGCCATCAACTCAAGTTCGAGTTGAGCATGGGATTGCTCCATCTGTGCAAACCACTCCTCGACGTGCAAGGAGAACTCGAGGTTCACCTCGTAGACGAGCGAGGCCAGCACATACTAATAATAATAATAATAATAATAATTTATTCTCCAAAAAGTACAAATGCTTTACCAGAAACAAAAAAATAATAATTCTATTTAGTGAAGTGAATGTACAGAAGCATTATATTCTGAGACAACGACTCCCAAACTGAGACATGCTCGTATCTTGGGTAGTCGGCGGTCGACCGTTTTAGAAGTCGTATACATATCACCGTCTTATTTTGTGTTACACATAACAATTTGACATAATTAGCAACCAACTTTGCTTGATAAAGTTAAAAATTATTACTTAATAAGAAACAAAAAAGGGATGTTTTTATTTTACTATTTCAATAAGCTTCTCAGTCTCATCATAACTTAACAACTTTAACCAATTAGTTAATTTCTCTTTAAAATTGTGCTTATTTAGTTTGTATAGTAAGATCTTTTTGTTAATTTGATTGTAAAGCCTGGAACTCAATGCGTTGTATTGTCTTTGTGCGAAAGCTGTTCTACATTGCACAGAGGGGCAAACAAGTGCACCACTTCGTTTTTTTGAGCCTTCTTTATTAAGAGGAAGTTGTGAATGCCGCCGGAGCATCGTACGAAGAATAAACAGCTGTCGCACCGTTAACACCTTGCACTCCTTGTACAGTTCTGTGGTAGAATAATAGCGCGGCTTACCATACATGACCTTGAGAATGGACCTCTGTGCCCTCTCTAATTTCAAAAACAAAGTTTTATAAGTCCCACCCCAAGCAGGAACACAATAACCCAATATTGATTGACACAATGCAAGATAGACTGTATTCAATAACGTACGGTCGGCGGAGTGACGAAGATTCTTAAACACGTACAGTAGTTTTCTGACTCGTCCGGTGAGGGTCTCCACCTGTGGACGCCAGTCCAATCGTTCATCCACTAAAACACCAAGATACCTGATACAGGCAACATTTGATATAGGGGAACAACGACAATCTATTGCTGATTTGGCACAATTGTGGGCAGTAAGTTTTATAGTTTCTTCTGATGGCGTTGAGGTGTTGGGGAGATAAAAACGAATATATTTCGATTTATCTACATTCAACGTAAGTAAATTAGAAGATAACCATAGCATGACTTCCCTCAGATTCCTCTCAGCGTGTGTCTTAGCCTCTACCCAGTTTTTCCCATACACTAAGAGTGCTGTGTCATCCGCATAAGTAAAAATATCAGTCTTTTCTAGTTTCATCTTGCACAAGTCATTAATGTATATTATAAACAATGTGGGTCCAAGAATACTCCCTTGTGGGACTCCGTATTTTATTTCTTCGTCTTCACTCACCACTGTATCAATTTTAACTGCCTGGGTACGATTGGTCAGATAATCATTAAATATATTTAATGACAGACCACGGACTCCAATGTGCTCCAGTTTTGATAAAAGGATTGGGACAGAAACCGTATCAAAAGCTTTTGATATATCCAAAAATAAACCGTAGCACTTGTAGCTTTTGTCGAGCTTACTAGCTAACGTGGCACTGAAATTGGTTACAGCATCTTCAGTCGACACACCAGGCCTAAAACCGTACTGGTTTTCTGAGATGATGTTAAATTTAGTGAGATACTTAGTCAAGCAGTTATTAAGTATTTTTTCTAGTATCTTCGATAACGCACTCAGCACAGAAATAGGCCTATAGTTTGTGAGTCGCTCTCTGTCTCCACCCTTATACACAGGAGTCACTATGGCTTTTTTCAGGCTGTTTGGAAATACACCAGTGGCAATAGAGACGTTACAAATGTGCGTAATTGGTGGTACCAGGACTTCCTGTGAGAGCTTAATTACCAAGGCTGGAATATTATCCCAGCCAGTTGCACAGCTATTACGTAGTGAACCAATGATCGCTGCCACTTGTTATACTGAGCTGGCAACTCAACACTTCTTCTAAGCTGATTCATTTTGGAGAAATTTCAAAGAACAGCAGCACAGGGACAACGTCGAATTGAGAAGAGAGCAGAACCGGATAAGGGAGTTGGAAATACAGACTCAGAGGGACTGGCAAGCAATAGGTGGAAGAATTGTGAATGTTTTGGAATAACTAGCAGATATATTCTGTAAAGATTAATTACAAAAATTCACCTTTACAGTATTTATCAGCTAGGTTCCTGTTAAAAGATAAATAATATAATAGAGGCCTTTGCCCAGCCATAGGACAGTTATAGGCTGGTATTATTATTATTTTATTTACAAGGCGACACAGAATCGCGCTTATCTTGTATATTCTACTCGCGATAGTAAAAACTTGTAAGGTTTCCAATGTTTGTTTCATAAGAAAGGGATATAAAAACGTTTACATTTAGTCCAAGTGGGCAATTCATTATGTTTGAGAGCACTATGGAGTCACATTATTTTTTTTGTGGAATTGTGCCACTTGATGTAATTTACATTCTACACATTGGAGTGTTTTCCTAGATAACTGTTTATGTTACTTTAAATGCTGAAACTATGATAAAGTCCAAACTCCTCTGTGAATTGCCATGATCGTAATTCAGTATTTAATCTCTCATCTTATGTTTTCCTTAGGCACATGGTAAATGTTGCAAAATAGTCTTAAGGTCTCCAGGGTAGCCCGCGAAATTCAAATATTTTTATGTTTTTTGCAATTTGCCGGTCAGTGTGAAGCTGTATGTGGACTAAATGCGATCCGCGACCGTAACGCGTATTTATCTAAAGAATTATAACCATTTTAATCATCAATATAGCCCTCTAAGTTCATGTAGTTCGAAAGAATGATTATTTGAAATATTCATTCTTTCGAACTACATGAAGTTAGAGGTTTACGGTAATATTTGAATTTCGCGGGCTACCCTGGAGCATCCACCTTAAGTTAAACCAACAAATGATTACAACCAAATTACTGATTATATCCTGCTTAACTAAAGCAGGTGTTATCTTTGTGGAGATATTATGTGTGTTTTTGACATTCTCGGGTCCCTAGAGACCCGGTCTTTTGGTAGGCGTACGAGGGGCTGATGCCAACTTGCAGAGGCCTCTTTAGACATTTCAAATGGAATGGGACACCAACCGAGGATTATCCCTGTCTGCACTGTGAAAGTATACCCAAGGACAATCTCCGGTTGGTATTATTAATTAATTATTATATTGTGTAAATAGTTATCTAAGTATTGTAAAAAATATCAACCATAATTTCAAGAATGATGCTAATAAAAGTATTGCAACCTTTGTATTTGTTATTTTAATGCTGTTCCTCTACGATATATTACAGTAGCTAAGCTTCATTTTACAATGAGCTCACTAGATATTTATACTTACAAATTCAAAACTTCTATTATTAATTTTACTTAGTACACAGGCAGTTCTTCCTGTAAAAGTACCATAGGTGTTCAGCAGCATCAAGTTAGATAGGAAACCCAATTTAATTGAGCAAGCCTTGAGGTCTGATTTTAGTAAGGAAAACAAGATTATATTGTTATACTAGTGTTTCATAATTTATTCTAGACCAATCAGTCAATATTATATACCTACAAATCTAACTTAGGAAACTAAATAAGAGTAAAAAAGTCTCAACTATTTTAGGGATCTGAAGGATCTAATGTCAGCAAGATACAAATACATATCTCATAGTGAAATAGAATAAAAATATAGTTTTTACAAAATAAAGGTGGTAAAATAAAAAAACAATTTCTATTTATATTTTACTATCAGATTTACAAAAAAAAACTAAACTAACTGAAACTAATATGTACAACAACATATGTTTAATATTGTAGACATGATTAATAAATGTGTTCAAGTCTTCTAACTAATTGTTCCCTTAGAACCCTTCCTCTGATTAGGTCAGACGTTGAAGCACCTATAACTCTCTCTGTGAGAATGGGCTCATCGATAACTTGTTCTTTATGTTCCAATCCTAAAAACAAAAATAATTTAATATTCAATACTCATTTGTGTCATTGATTACTTTTTCGAATTATTAATTAGTTCATACCAGTGATGTCCTCTTCTTCTACAACATTAAGATCGATGCCAATATTATGTAAAATGCAGCAGGCTTGAATAATTCTTGCACATTTCAGTGGCTTATAGTGGAGCACTCTATCTTTGTTTAGACATCGCCATCGATTCTTCAACCGCCCAAACGTATTTTCTATGACGACTCTGGCTGCCACATGCTTATGGTTATAATTGGCTTGCAACGTGATTGGAGCAGCGTCTAAAATCTGAGTCATCAGTCATGGTCTTTGTGGATAACCAGAGTCTCCTACAATAAGGATCAATGTATTAGTTTATTTTACTTTAGCCTAATGCACAATGTTATTTAAACAATATTTATTTGGATAGAGCTTACCTAAAAGCCACACTATCTCCCCATTCTGGTGCAAGGACTGCATATAGTGGTTGATGTCACTATTCTCCCAAATAAAAGAATTGTGATATGCACCTCCAAATTTGGCATTATATTTAAAATTCTATATTGGTCATCACATATCTGTAAAATAAAGAAACAATTACATATGTAAGAAAGATAAATCTTAAAGAAGATAAAAATAAATCATAAGTAGGTAACAATATCTATTTAAATTATAATTTACCATTTGAACATTTATTGAATGATAGTGCTTGCGGCAATAATACAGATGTTCTTCATCTTTTGGTGGGCCAAATATCCTAAAATGGCTACAATAAATACACCCAATTACTCCGGGTATTCCATATTTATCACAAAACCTGAAACAAACAACATACATACTTAATACGCATTTCATATAACAATGATATTGTATATTAATTATTTACAGTCTTTAAATTATGTAGATCATACCTTTGACTGATTGTTTGCCTGGTAATGAAGTATTAGGAAACTGAATATATTTTCTTAGTATGTTCTTGTGTCAGAGCTTTGGTCACCTCTTCAATATAGACATTACACATTTTTTGTGAGACGTTTTTAGCAACTCCCACTGGGCGCCGGTAAGACCCTGTTGAGGCACTAACATCAACATCACCGCGCGCCATGGCGACAGCGGCAGTGAACGAGGGGCGCGGCGGGGAAGCGGCGCGTCACACCGCGCCACAACCAAGGAAGAGACACCGCATGACCGCACCACAACAGTCAGCTGTTACACGCCTCAAAGCACGGCTGCGCTCGCGCATATTAAATTAACTTCGTAATACATATTTTATACAGTCCAATATCGCTTTTATTATAATCTCCAAGAGCCATCGTCGCGATCAGACCCAGTTGCATAAAAAAACAGGGCTGTAAGGACCTAAACTAAAAAACATACAAAGTAAGGTCATTGTGCCAAGGGGCAAGTTGAAAAGTGTTACAAAACTTTCAAAAGTACTGAAAATTACCTTATCTTCCAAGGATACCCGTTGAAAAACTTTAAACCAGCCAGCTGCCTTAGGAAGCCTATAATTCAGCCTCCGGAAGGTCTTTTAGCGGATTACTTGACTGCATTGACTGCCTTGCTCTTGCATTGCACGACCAATGGACGTTAAATTACGCCAATCTTGTATTCTCGCGGTCTCAAACATCCTCCAAGCGAAATACATACGAGATGCCATTGTAACTTTTATTCATAATATGAAATTAAATTAAATGCTCACACCCAATGATATTATAAGTAAAAAGGTGTAGATAGGTTATAAGCGCTCAGCAAGCGGCACGTTAAAATGTGGCTCAGGCTAACTAGCCACACTTGACCTCAGTGTCGCGTTGCGCCGTCAACAGACGCACGTCACGTAGGTACTTACTGAGTGCATTCAAAGTAAAAGACCCAAAGCTACCTGCAATATTTAGTTATTTATGTGTGCGTTAGAGTGCCGTTTTTGAAGATCGAATGTTGTATAGGTAACCTATCTACACCTTTTTACTTATAATATCATTGCTCACACCACAAAATCTTTTGTGACAACTTTTCGCGCTCGTAAGTGACTGCGTTAGTGCGTTTGTGCCTATTCGAGCTGTCAAAAGTTCAAAACTGTCAAAATTGTAACTTGCACTCGACATCGCGTTATACATACATGCAAACGTTAATCGGTGTGCTCGAAACGGTCTTCGCTATCAAGTGGCAATCGATTGTCACGATCGACGACGTAAATTGGACGTACTAATGCAAACAGGAACCAATCCACACTTATACCAAAATCGAGATAAGGACACAGCAAGTTTCAAAAATAAGTCTTCTATCGACCCTGTAAAGATCAAAATGATGTGACAACTTTGACAGAATAAAACAATTCTATGACAAAGTTATCAACCAACATAACCGCAGTTATTCAATAAACTAACAAGATCCAAACCCCATGGTTACCCAACAATCCTAAAAAATAGTTGAAATTGTTTTTTTCAATAAGACCCATACCATTTGGTCCCTTTCATTTTTAATTTATTAATTATATAAGTAGAACCATGCGGATTGGTTCTTGTTTGCGTATTAAAATAGGCATATTCCTGCGTGTTTACAAAGACTCACATTATTTGGTTATTTGGTCGAAACTCTTACTTTCGATCTCCAAAAAACGTTACCTTTACCGCGTTTACCCCACTAATATCGTCTTTTACAAAGACAACTCTGGGTATACAATTTAGGTATACATACTGGGAGCAAGGACGAAGTTCACTGTAATGTTATGGGTCGAAGGAGAAGCTGAAAGAGGTGCTCAAGAGGTGGGGTCTTGTCTGATCAAACACATTACGGAAAGGCTTGATGAAAATGTAAAATGTTTGATTTTATGGAATGATTCGTGTGGAGGTCAGAATCGCAATATAAAATTGATATTAATGCTGAAAGCTATGAAGAATGAAGGCCCATCTTTAGACCAGATAAATATAAAATTCATAGAATCAGGGCATAGCTTCCTCCCAAATGATACAGATTTCGGAAAGATAGAACGTCAACAGAGGCTCTATGCACCGGATGATTATATTCAAGTTATTAAAAACTTGTAAAAAAAACCAATCCAATGCGTGTGCACAAGATGAAAAATGAAGATTTCTAGTCATCATTAAAATCAGAAAAGAATATAATCAATAGAAAGAAAACGGTAGATGGAGATAAAGTTTTGGCTTCATACTAAAGAGATAATGATTGAAAAGGATGAAATGTTCAAAATTTACATGAAAACTAATTTGAATGTAGAAATTTAAGATCGCTTTCACAATTTTTCTTGAATTTGAGCGTTTGGTTCGAGTTTTGATGTCTGATTGATCAAATCAATTTGTTACGATTCATGCACTAATAGACCAAAAATAATTTTGTAAAACTGAGAATTATTGTCAATTTTCCGTACAAAACTATATTTTTTATCTATGAAAGTATAATCCAAATTCAAATAAAAATTATTTAATAATTAAGGAGGTATTGTTATAATGCATGAAAAAAAAAATTGGTCTACTTAAAAGTAAACTCATATTTTTAAGCAATTTTTGTATACAGCCTCACAATCACTATAAATCTCGGGAAACGCGGTTTGTAGCTTTAGTCCGGGGCAAGCGCTCGATTTTGTAATAGCGCCCTTAAGGTAAGTAGTGGATTTAAAAATATGTTCGCGGAAAGCGATAATGGAACCACTTTGGCCAACAGGGAAACCTGTCCCTGATGCTAAATTAAGAGATTGAAAAAGTATGCTACACTTTATTCCGCAAGACTCACATGATTTTTATGGGAAACTTATTGGAAATGAGGATATAGAAGACGATCTTGAAAGTTTTTCAGGTCAACCGGATTTTGACATTGAATCGGATTTAGATTAAGTTACTTTAGAACAGTTATGTAGTTCTAGTCATTTTCACATTTCATATAATTCTAAAGATTTAAGATTGGTTTTTATTTTACAATAATAAATGGATACGTTTAAAAAAATGGGATATTCATTTTTTTTCTTGCAAATTTATGGCATGATAATAAGTTAACAAAGGACCAACACACACAAAGATAGTTTTGTAAAAAGGAACCAACGAGTTTTTCTTGAATTATTATTAAAAATATTAAATATTTTTATCAATATTAGGTTTATATACACAGTACAAACTATTTGGTACAATATTGTAAATAAATTGTATTCAAAATTACTAACAATTTTACTGTATACAAAATTTAGACAAAAATGGTTTTTACTCAAAACTGTCATTGTGTGGGTTGATTCTGTGTTGCATAAGTACTCTTATTGTAAAACTCACACTCGCAAAATTTAATTATCACGTATGACGCTAGGTGGCGCTTACCCAGCGCCATACTTTGCGTAAACGTTTTCGCCATAGATATAGAATCCCCGTTTACGCACTCGATACGTAAAAAAAACTCGCACTAAGCTATAGAATGTTTTACATTGACCACAGACCAAAGAGTACAGTCAGGGCTGCCAGATTGTATATTTGAATACATTTGTATAATCGGACGGTGTATTGTGTCCATGATCATTCTGGCGTCGATTCATGACGTTATGAGCACTGGCCAGTAAAAAAATTAAAAAAAATATAATTAAAACTCTCATAGTAAGCCCTATCATTTGACGTCACACGATACTTACTCGTATTGTGCAAAAAACTTTTTTGAAAATTTGTAGTTTGACCCCCAATAGAGACGCCAAAGTTCGGGAGCGATCTGGGTGGCTTTGTGAAGCCGTGAGGAGCGCTCGTTTGTCTCTGCCAATCGAGAGGATCGATCCGCCGCGGCCGTGTCGCCGTCATGCCGTCACTCGCCGACAGATTAACTTACTAAAAACATATCATTTACGTAACGCGTCCGTGTTTGGGCTACAGAAATCCATGTGTAATCATAGATCAAATCCATAACAGAATCAGTTTAGTGGATCCGGAATTCCGGAGAAAACTGTCTGTGACAGACAGACAAACACCCGAGTGATCCTATAAGGGTTCCGTTTTTTGTTCGGAACCCTAAAACCGAAACAGCTTTAACGTTTTTTTTTTTTTTTTTTGTCGATGGCCACTCGCAGTTTCAACCCTAGAGGGTTGTCAACTACTGAACCGGACTTGCCTGTGTGGGCCTCAGAAATTTAAGGCCCCCAGCCGAGGCTACAAAATTTATATATACTAAAACTCCGCTCGCTGAGGGCACCCCGTGTGGGGTACGTGGGGTACGGACCTCGGCTCAACGGCGTCGTTTAGGGGGGGGGCAGCAAGAGACTGCCTGGGTCATGTCATTATTTAGGGAGATATTTGTCACTACTGGCTCAGCTTCGCGGGCTGGCTCGTTTGGCAAAAAACGGGGGGGAGCGTTACTAGGACGTCGCGACGGACCTCGGCGGCGAGGTCGGAATACGAAACGCAGTCTGTATTTGTGTTTCTTGAGAGTGCTGGTTTCCCTACAGCTTTCTTGAAGGACGGTGATTGGGTCGTCAGGGTCGACGAGAGTATGCCGAGGACGGCGAATCCTACTAATCTTGGAGGGAGCGTATCGGGTAGCCGATACGATTAAGGGATTCTGGTGCTTTTCTGCAGATTCGATGAAGTGCTTAGTAAGACGCTTCATGAATTGCTTGATGGTTGGGACTTTGAGGTCGACATGTAGTCGGTCATTCCTAACGAACCACGGAGCGCCCGTGGCCTTTCGGAGAAAACGGTTTTGGATGGTCTGCATCCTATGGATATGTCGATCCTTTGTGTGTGCGAAAACGGCACACGCATAGGTCATTATCGGACGTATGTACGTGGTATAGATGCGCAGTTTGCATTTAAGGGATAGCTTGCTGCGTGAATTCAGCATGGGATGAAGCCTACAGAGAGCGAAAGCAGCACGCGAACGTACCGCCTTTATGTGCTCGCCAAAGGTGAGTTTTGGTCAAGGATCACTCCTAGATATTTGGCTTGCTTCTCCCAAGGGATCGGCTTACCAAACATGGTGATCGGACTAAGGGGGGGTAGAGTTCTAGTACGCGGCTTGCGAAACAAGACCGCCTGACTCTTCTCCGGATTGACTTCAATCCTCCATCTCCGAAACCATTCGCCTAGGGCGTTGGCGGATCTTTGGAGGTTGAGGGTGATGGCCTTGGTGCTCGTGCCGGAGCAGTAGATGGCCGTGTCATCGGCAAATAATGCTAACTGCGTCTTGGGGTTTTTGGGGACATCGCTAGTGAATAGCGTGAATATTAGGGGGGAGAGCACACCGCCTTGCGGTACGCCGGCACGGATGGGACGGGGGCTAGAAAGCGCCCCTTCGATACAATAACGAAAGGTGCGATTCGACAGATAGTCTCGCAGGATTAGCACGAGACGGTCTGGCACGCCAAGTTTATACAGCTTGTAAATCAAGCCGTTGTGTCAAACTTTGTCGAAGGCTTTCGCAATATCGAAGAATAGGGAACCAGACATCCGACCATGCTGGAAGTGGCCGTTGATGTGTTCAACGTTGCGATGCACCTGTTGAACACATGAGTGATTAGCTCTGAAGCCAAACTGCTCGTCTAGAATGAGGCTCTTGCGCTCGACGAAATCCTTGAGACGCTTATAAATAAGTCTCTCGTAGATTTTGCCGAGCACATTGAGCAGACTGATGGGGCGATAAGAGGTCGGGGAGGACTTGGGCTTTCCGGGCTTGGGAATACCGACAACGGTAGCCTCTTTCCACTCTTGGGGAAACATGTTGTTGGACAGAGCGCCGTTGAAAATGGCGGTCATCAACACGATCAGAGCTCTAGGGAAAAGTTGTAACACCTTGTTGGTGATACCATCGGACCCAGGGGCTTTCCTGGGTTTGAGTCGCTTAATGATATCCTCTTCCTCGTCTGGTGTGACGGGGGGAGAGGATTATCAGGGTCCTCGACAGGGGGGAGAGCAGTCCTACGTTCGACTTCAGCGTCCACCTCAGCGAGATGGGCCGGGTCGACCGGGATTGTGCTCGGGGAGCATGGAGACTCCAGACTGTCGGCCAGGTATTCGGCCTTCTCGTCGTCGTCCAACGCGACGGAATTGTCGGGTCGAATGAGGGGAGGCATAGTGGAAACCTCAGTGGCGCGTAATTTCCTCTGAAGCTCCCAGAATGCTAGGTGGTTTGGCTCGAGATCCAAACCACCAGCACTCTTCACCAGCGCTCTTCACGCAGCTCTTTGACACGTTTACTTAGCTTACGCTGTAAGTAACGCATAAAAGCTTTGTTATTTGCGCAGGGCCAGGAGCTATAAGCTCGGACGGCCGCGTTCTTCTCAGTCACGAGGGCACGCACATCGTCCGGGAGCTTCCACCGACGATCAATCGTCACTGGGACCTCCCTTGAACAAGTGTTCAGGACCGATTGTACGTGTTCCGTGAGTGAGCTGATCGCGGATCCCGTGTCGGCTGCAGACTCGATCTCGTTTGGAATCTTATCCAAATGATGTGACGTGGTGTCTTTCAGCATTTCGCTTACTTTCTTCCAGTCAGTGATCATTTGGGAAGGGGGTTGGTTGGGATCCAAAGGACCATATCTGGGAGCGAGCTCCAGAATTACTGGTCTATGGTCCGAGTTTAACTCGTGCAGTGCCTCCACAGAATGCAACCGTAGGTTAACATTTTTGAGAAGGGTGATGTCGAGTGTATCGGGACGGTGGGTGTGGTCGTGAGGGTAATGCTTGGGATGCATCGGAGCAATAACATCAAAGTTAAGAGAGCAGGAGAGATCAGCAAGAGCTCTGCCTCTGCAATTGGTGGCCTGGCTATTCCAGGCTGGGTGCTTGGCATTGAGGTCTCCTGCCAAAATGACAGAGTCGCTCAAGCCAAGAAGAACTGAAAGATCATCTCTCAGGGAAATGTTATCCGAGGAGCTAGCGGGGGGAATATATGCTGAGATGATCGTAATAGGTTGGTGGCCTGTCATGCCCAGCCGGCAGACAGAGGTCTCAATCAGGGATAAGGTGGGTGGATCCATAGGGATGCAGTACAGGGACAGTTTGTAGTAGATAAGAGTACCTCCACCATGACACCGGGTCCTGTCGTTGCGAACTAAACGATAGTTGGCAATTTTAGGATCCCGGTAGTGTGGTTTTAAGAAGGTCTCTTGCACCAGAAGGATATCTAAGTGATGGTCGCGGAGGAAAGTGGCGATCTCATCACGTTGGCTCTGGAGACCGTTAGCATTGAAGTGCCCTATCCGGAGGGCCTTCGGTTTGAGCCTACCGTTGATATGAGATCTAACCATTCAACGCGTTAAATTCAGCAATATGGCGTTGTACGTCGCCAAACTCTTCTATAATTTCCCTCAGATGGCTGGAGTCCTCGGCAACAGCCTTCTGCATTGTTAATGCCCTAGGCGAACAGAACGCCAGGTACATTAGCTGGGTATTATAGATTTTTGCCCCCTCGAGTAGACTAGTGTTACTCTTAGGGGGGGGGGAGGAGGGGGGTGGGACCTTTGCGCAGACTTTTGCGGAGGCCGTGAGTCCATTTTGGCGCCTGCCCGGGAAGTTGTTGGCAGGGAAAAGGGCGGGATTGAAACGTCCTTATGGGCTGGGACAGCCGGGGACAGCTTTAACGTGCAGTGGGTCTCTTCTTTACCGCTAACGCAGTAGGTTCAAGGGACAATTTGACAGTGACGGGTAGCGTGATGTGCTTTCTGATTCAGCTAAAGTGGCCTTTTTAGATCCGCAAGTCATTACCCACGTTAGTTTTATGAAATTACTAGCTGACCCGCGCGGCTTCGCTCCCGTCCATCAACCTACCCTACCTACCCTACCTACCCTACCTACCCTACCTACCCTACCTACTCTACCTACCCTACCTACCCTACCTACCCTACCTACCCTACCTACCCTACCTACCCTACCTACCCTACCTACCCTACCTACCCTACCTACCCTACCTACCCTACCTACCCTACCTACCCTACCTACCCTACCTACCCTACCTACCCTACCTACCCTACCTACCCTACCTACCCTACCTACCCTACCTACCCTACCTACCCTACCTACCCTACCTACCCTACCTACCCTACCTACCCTACCTACCCTACCTACCCTACCTACCCTACCTACCCTACCTACCCTACCTACCCTACCTACCCTACCTACCCTACCTACCCTACCTACCCTACCTACCCTACCTACCCTACCTACCCTACCTACCCTACCTACCCTACCTACCCTACCTACCCTACCTACCCTACCTTATCTACCTACCCTACCTACCCTACCTACCCTACCTACCCTACCTACCCTACCTACCCTACCTACCCTACGGGATAAAAAGTATCCTATGTCCTTCTCCTGGCTCTAAACTACCTCCCTGCCAATTTTCAGCTAAATCGGTTCAGCCGTTCTTGAGTTATAAGTGAAGTAACTAACACGACTTTCTTTTATATATATAGATGAAGCAAAATTTATTTATAGAATATTTATGTGTAATGCGATCCAATCGATACTAATATATAAAGCTGAAGAGTTTGTTTGTTTGTTTACTTGAACGCGCTAATCTCTAATCTAAAAATTCTTTCAGTGTTAGATGGCCCATTTATCGAGGAAGGCTATAGGCTATATATCATCACGCTAAGACCAATAGGAGCGGAGCAGTAATGAAAACTGTGACGCAGACGAAGTTGCGCGGGTCAGCTAGTTTCGTATAATTTCAGATGATTAACCGTACACCCGCGATTTATTTGCTGGCAACCCTGAGTACAGTTTTAAACTAAACAAAACAAACCATGATAAACAAACATACATACCTATTCCACATACTCTTACGAGTATTTTCAAAAAGTTTTTATTATTTTGTTTCATAATGTTTAGCTGAGGCTTTATGTAGCTTGCCCTTTTTGTTTTAAAAATGTTACTATATATTTTTGTGTTACATTTTTAGTAAAAATGGAAAAATTGCCAATGTGCAGGGTATGTTTAGCAGAGAATGTTCGCATGTATATTGTTGTAAACAGGAGCTTGCGTGAACTTTATGAGAAGCTAACTGACAATCCTGTAAGCTGATACTTAATTACATACCTACTGTTAATGCTCAAGAGTGTAATATTAAATCTTTGGTCAGTGGGTCGTCTTAGGAGAGAAAAATATTAGGTTTTCACTGCCAACAGTGGGACTATGCGGCAACCTCTCGTTCTTGTTCACCTGCTGATAGCTTGGACAGAATCAGCACTCGTCCCAGTTTATTTGGGGTCAGCACAACATGTCTTCGTCGATACTTCTCTATTAGTCGTCGTCTCCTGTAGTCATCTTTCTAATCATCGTCTTTCACAGAGTTAATCCATCATTACTTTGGGACAAAAGAAGAAGTTTCTCATGTCATTCACATTCTCACACATTTCTTTGCAATATATGCCCATTGTGTTCTCAATTTCCACAAACTTTTCAGTCCCTGGGGCCACTTTCAGACTTGCCCCTGGACAGCATTACAGTAGAATATTTGAATGAAATTTATGTTTAAAAACAAAATAAGTGTAAGACAAGTTTTGTTTCAGTTTGTAACCGAGGACAGTAGACCAATACTCGTTTGTTTCTTCTGCTGCACTAAATTAAAGCAATGCTACCAATTCCAAAGGAAATGTCTGGAAGCTGAAGAGGTGTTTGCTCAGATGATGAACAAAGATTATGGGGTGAGGTTTTCTTAAACAGATAATTATCTATTCTTGTAACCCATGGACACCTATCTAACTATAGTAATTTATTTTTACAGCCAAATCCTTTAATGAATCAAGGTCACCAAGAGTTTTGCAGTGGGCTTAGTCAATCACCTATAGAGCTCATAGGTATAGTTGGTGTATGCCAAACAGGAAATATTACTATCAAAGCAGAATTACCAGCTGTATGTGAGAGACTAGATGATATTATTGAGTCTAAAGAGGAACATCAAAGTGATGGTAAGTTTTAACAACAAATATGGCCAAATACGTGTCAGACCACCCATAGTGAAGGGTTTTGTAGGTAGGTACCCATCACATAACTAAAACAAAAAAAAAACACACAGTAGCAAATCCAAGTAGGAATAATAATATACAATCCAAAAATATTATATGTAATATTGCTAAGTCACATATGGAGTTAGTAGCCTTTGCTATGGGATAGTTAGGAAATTTTTAGTGCGATGAAAACTGAACTTCACAGACGTTGTTAACTTTGCTTTTGTTTCTTTTATGTTCATTTGTTCAACCTATGTATGATAAGGTATTTTGAATGTTTTCAATTTAGCAACTATTCAATCTTCTGACATCACTGTTTATTAACAGAGCTAGAACTGGAAAATCTGAAAAATAGCTTTTCAGATGTAGAAGGTATACCAGCACAGCACTCAGAGACAGATTCAGAAGATGATGAGCCTTTAATGGAGTTTAAAATTGATGTAGAGGAACACGAAGTATCGAGGAACAAACGGAGAGCCAGTGACACACAACGTAAGTGTTAGTTAGTTAATATGTGAAAACAGGCATTTACTAACACCAACAGGTTTTATAAATGTCACATACAAACCCGGCCAAGCCCTGCAAAGTTGTATTGAAGTACAACCTTACTTAATCTACGGTTGTACATTGTTTTATAGAATTTTGTTTCACATAAAATTTTTCTCGTGTTATCATTTCATAGAATAATCAATATGCAGAATACTTACTTTGAATAAATTTAAATCATAGATTTTTGTTACAAATAAACTTTGTTTCGATATTTATGATATCATAGAATTACAAATCAAATATGCTTGTATGTATGTATGTATGTAAATCGGGCTGGTTTCCGCAACTCCACGACTAAGCGCGTATTTTGCGTGCAGGTGGGACAAATGCATCATTTGATCCACCCCAGCTCCCCAAGGAAGGCCAGCAACGCCTTGGTGTTACTAACTATGTCGCAGAGGGTACCTGGGTTTCCGAAGTACTTTGCCCTGTAATCCGCAACTACCGGGCAGCTTAGAAGCAGGTGTGCTGCTGTCTCATTCTCCTCCATGCAGGCTCTGCATAGCGGGCTGTCAGTGACTTCTATAGCATAGAGGTGTTTATTAAAAGACCCGTGGCCAGTTGTTACGGCTGTGACTGAACGCAACTGTTGTTTAGTCAGTCTTAGGGCTTGTTTTGTGAAACGGCCATTTATAGAGAGAAGTGCCTTTTTGGCCTGCCTACACTCACTATGGTCAACCCATAGCTTGTGATGTTTATCTCCGGTGCGTTTCCTTACCAGATTGCGTAAGTACCCGAAAGGCAGCGGCACGATGGGCTCAGGTCCCATCGCTGACAAACTCGACCCCCTTCGGGCGAGTTCATCCGCAGCGTCGTTGCCTCGAGATTCACTGTGTCCCTTGATCCATTGAATGGTTACTTTGTTGTGTCTACCAACCTGGTTGAGACGTTGGTGACACTCGAGAATCAACCCAGAGTTCACTGTGTGGCTGTTCAGAGCTTGCAGGACGGCCATGCTGTCCGAGAGTATGCGTATTGAGTGGTCCTTAACTTCCCTGGTTAGGATGGCTGATGCCGCTTGTCTCCTACACGCAAAATACGCGCTTAGTCGTGGAGTTGCGGAAACCAGCCCGATTTACATACATACATGGCTGATGCCGCCAGAGAAATGCCCATGCATTCAGCCTGGAACACTGTGTTGTGGACCCCCAATGGTGTGGCTATGTGGATATTGAGATCCTCTGAGAATATTTCCGCACCAGTACCTGTACCTGTTTTTGATCCATCGGTGAAGATCCGCAGCTCGGCGGGGCAGAGCCCCTCGCACCGATGATCCTCATGCAATTGGATTTTGTATTTTTTATCGAAGATAAATTGCTTGGGTACCCGGTCATTGATTGCTTTTGTTATGGGGAGTTCATTGTTGAGCTCCTCGAGCAGAGTGGTGTGTCGTGTGTCTCTCTTACTCCAGAGACCTAATGTTTTAAGGCGTACTGCTGCCATCGTCGCTTCCTGTTGTATAAACAAGTGTAGCGGAGGGAGCCCCAGCATGGCTTCCAGCGCCGCAGTTGGAGTAGTCCTCATGCAGCCCGTCGTTGCCATGCAGGCCAGCCTTTGCATGTGTTGTAACTTGTTTACGGCTGTAGCTAGCTTTGAGCGTGGCCACCACACCACGGCCCCGTAGGTTAGCATGGGCCGAATTACTGCGCTGTACAGCCATAGTATTATTTTGGGAGATAGGCCCCACTTCTTCCCTATCATTTTCCTGCATTGCCAGAAGATAATGCAGGCCCTGTTTAGTTTGTAATCTAGGTGATTATTCCAGCTTAACTTACTGTCTAGGATGACGCCTAGATACTTTACCTCGTTAGACAGCTGGAGCTCTGTGTTGAAGAGCATAGGTAGCCGGTAGTGGCCTAGTGCTCGCTTTTGAGTGAACATGACTAGTTCAGTTTTCGTGGGGTTTACCGACAGACCATATTCGTCGCACCATCTTTGCACGATGCGTAGTGCTTGTTGAGCGAGGTTGCAGATCGCTCCAGTCACTTTCCCTGACACTAGGATTGCGAGGTCGTCAGCATAACCTATTGTGTAGTAACGATGTGCGTTGAGTTTGGTGATCAGGTCATTAATTACCAGATTCCACAGAAGAGGGGAGAGCACACCCCCCTGCGGGCAGCCTCTGGCTATCAGAGCCAACTGCTGCTCTTCCTCAAGGCGAACCACTCGTTTGCTTAACATATTAGTTATCCAGTCAGTTAGTACCTGTTCCACACCGTGTTTGGAGAGAGCGGCACTAATGCTGGAAAAGTTTGTCTTGTCGAAGGCTCCTTCGATGTCTATGAATCATAAGCTCCTGGCGTACCTAGAAGCGAATGATATCCTTAGTGACCGGCAATACGGGTTTCGCCGAAGTCGGTCAACTGGGGACCTTCTAGCGTATGCCATTCACATCTGGAGTGAGGCCATAGAGAAGCACGGGGAGGCACTGGCGGTCTCCCTTGACATCTCGAAGGCCTTCGACAGGGTCTGGCACGATGGCCTTATTAGTAAGCTTCCTTCCTTCGGTCTGCCCGCCGGTTTGTGTGATTGGATCGTAGATTTCCTGAGGGATCGGTCTATCCGAGTGGTCATAGATGGCTGCTCGTCTGGAATGCTGGATATTAATGCCGGGGTTCCTCAGGGGTCGGTGCTTTCGGCAACACTGTTCTTGCTGCATATTAATGATCTGCTTAAACCCGGTACCTTTGGGTATGCAGACGACAGCAGTGTTGCTGAAAGATACGTGTCCGACGCACGAGCTGGTGGGTCGCAGATCCGGTCTCTCCGGGAGGCAATGGTTGAGCGCTTGAACGTGTCCCTACAGGCGGTCTCTGATTGGGGCGATGCCAATCTGGTCAAATTCAATGCTGCTAAGACCCAAGCGTGTCTATTTTCCGCCAAAAGGAGCCAATTCCGCTCAGCTCCATCTTTCCGCGGTGAAACCGTGCCGATAACCGACCATCTTGAGCTTCTTGGGGTTACATTAACATCTACTCTCAATTTTGGCCCTTACATAGAGACAAAAGCTCAATTGGCTGCAAAGAAGTTGGGGATTCTGGCTAAGGTGAGACGGTACTTCACGCCGGAACAGCTGCTCAAACTCTATCAAGCGCTAGTTCGATCGTGTATGGAATACTGCTCTCATCTTTGGGATGGATCTGCCAGATACCAGCTTGATGCCCTTGAGTCAATTGAGAAACGAGCCAAGAGGATCATCGGCAATGAGAGGCTCGTCGCGTCGAAGCTCCAAAGTCTTGAACATCGACGACGAGTTGCTAGCCTGTCGGTTTTTTACCGGTTGCATTTTGGGGAATGTGCGACGGAATTGCATAATTTAATTCCGCCAAGCCCGTTCCATCATCAGACCACAAGACGAACGGCGATGCGCCACCGGTACATGGTGGACATCCCACCGATACGCACAAAACGTTTTGGGAACACATTCATAGTGCGTACAGCTAAAGAGTGGAATTCCCTGCCGGAGTCTGTGTTTCCTGATAGCTACAACCTGGGAGTCTTTAAATCAAGAGTGAATAGGTTATTTCTAGGCAAGCGTGCTCCATCTTCGACCACATCCTCGCTTACCATCAGGTGAGATAGTGGTCAAACGCGTGCCTATCAATAGTAAAAAAAATAAAAATAAAATTAATGTGCCCAGGCAGGACCCTTTCTGTTGAATCGCTTCCTCAATCTGGTTCACCACCAGATGAAGAGCGGACTCTGTCGACTTACCCGAGCTGTATGCGTGTTGGTTACCATGCAGTGGTAATGTTTTTAAAAAGCCATCTCGTAGTTCCCTTTCACACAGTCTTTCCATTGTCTTTAGTAAAAACGAGGTCAGACTAATAGGTCGATAGGATTTAGCGTTTGTGTAGTCACTTTTACCTGGCTTCGGAATGAATATTACTTTCACTTCCCTCCATCCTTTAGGAACGTATCTAAAGGCCAGGCACGCTCGCATTAAGAGCACCAGTTTTGTTGCAACAGCGGTACCTCCCCACTGTAGTAAGGCAGGAAACACACCGTCGGGACCTGGTGCCTTGAAAGGTTGGAAGCTTTTGATGGCCCACTGAAGTTTTTCCAGCGTAATCATCTTTTCTGCATAAAGCCAGTCATCATCTGATGGTGTTTGGGTAACGTCAAGCCATTCATTTACCTGCGCGAATACGCTGCCTGGGAAGTGAGTTTCTACTAGGAGACGTTGCGCTTCTTCAGGTGTCGTGGTCAACGTGTTATCGGGTTTCCGGAGTGTGGCGATCTCAGGTGTGTTCTGTTGCGCCAGTATTTTCCTTACCCTGTTTGCTTGTTGGCATGATTCAATGTTACCACAGAATTTACGCCACCCTGTAGTTCTTCTGAATCTGATGCATCTCTTGTAGCTCGATTTGGCCGCGTAATAAGCGTCCCAGTCCTCATCACACATGTGTTCATGGCTCTGTTAAGAGCCTTTCTTACCTTACCGCGTTTGCGCTCTAGGTCTGCACCCCACCAGGGTTGTTTAGCCGGTGTGTCGCGCGGAATCGTTTCTGGGCAGGCGATTCGGTAGCTGTTTATCAGCGATTCGGTGAGTAGTTTTACTTGCGCATCGATCTGTGCCGTGTCCGCAAGCAACTCCGAATCGCATGATGGTACAAGCCTTGAGGTAAGGTTGCGTGTGTACACCGACATATCCGTGTTGCGAGGATTACGCCTAGGTTGTTTGGGTGGTATACAGACCTGGATGTCGAAGCGGATCCACCTATGGTCTGAGCAGGAAGCCTCATTCGAGACTTGCCACCCAGTGATTAGTTCCGCTGCTCCCTCCGTAGCCAGAGTCAGGTCTATGATTGTACGACTGCGTCTGGTCACGAAGGTTGGTTCCGAACCCGTGTTTAGTAGGGATAGGTTAGTAGTGAACAGATAATCAACTAATGTCTTACCCCTTGCGTTTTGCGTCTCCATCCCCCACAGTGGATGGTGTGCGTTTGCGTCGGTCCCAATGACAATCTCATCCCTGCTGCTTTCACAGTGTGTGATGAGGCGGACCAGGTCGTGTGGGGGGATCCTCCGCCTCAGGCATATATATCGAGGCGAAGACGATAGCCAACTTAGTGGCTCCCCGCTGTATGTTCAGCCTAGCAGCAGAGACATCTCTGCAACAGAAGTCGTTTAATAGCTGTGCTTTAAGGTTACCTGTGACATAGATGCACGATCTAGGGTGATCATGGTCCGCAGTAACAAGGAGCTTACCACCAAGATTGGAGAGTCCTCGTATGTGGCCGCCTCTAATCCACGGCTCTTGGATCAGGGCAATGGCCGTGTGTTGAACCTCCAGCCACTTGCGGAGTTGAGCCGTCGCGGTCTGGCTGTGGTGGAGGTTAGCCTGCACGACTTTACAGGCCGACAAAAGGGACGCCATCGCCGGCGAGACCCTCCTTGTCGCCCTCAAGTCGCAGCCCGGCAAACAGGTCGCCCTCGTCGAAACCGTCCCCTCCCGGGTCTGAAGCCGGGGACAACATTACGTCGGCTCCCCCCCCGATGAAGGGACGGCACCCACGGTGGCGGCAGGGGCGGCTGAGTCTGTTGCTACAGCAGGTTCGGCCGCAGTTGCTTCCGGGTTGTTTGGCGGAGAATCGGTGTCCTCTGCGTCTTCCAGCGGCTGTTTCGTGATCGGGTCCCAACCCCGAGGGACGTCGACGAACCTGCCGTTCGGACCCTGAAACTTGACGTACACCGCTCCCAAACCAATTGAGAGACGGCGCTCGGCGCTCATCAGGGTCGGAACTTGGTCCTCGGGGATACCCAGCACCACGAACCAGCAAGCCTTCTGCTTCTCGGCGTGCAGCACTACCCACCTCCTTACGTCGATCCAGCGATTCTGGTACCAGAGGGCTCGTCCAATAAAGGTCGAGTCTTCGTAGACTCCCTGGTCGTCCGGGATGGCGATGCCGCAGCGCACCCGCTTCTGGATCTCCGTCTGGCTCTTGACGACTAGCGAGGTGCCAGCCGGGAGAGCCAGGCTGGAGACTGTTTTTTTCAGCCAGGCTAAGGTGAAGTCGTTACCGCACCACAGCATGAGGACTCCACCGGTGAACAGCGGCTTCGCGTTGAAGGTTGGTCCCGGTGTATTCTGCATAGCAGAGCAGGCCTCGCTGATGATCCGCTTGTGGATAGCAGCCAAGACCTGGCCGATACTTCCTGGCTTATGATGCCCCTCCGGTCGCAGGTTATCGTGACGTTTAGGGACGCACTGGCAGCTTGGGCGTAGCTTCTGTTGGCAATCCTCTGGGATTGGTCAAGCCGCGGCCGCTTGTGCTCTCCACGGGGCGAAATCGTCTCGTTGAGAGCCCGCTTGGCCGCAGCCTGGTCACTTCCATCGGATCGCTGCGTTGTGGTTGCCTCCTCGGCCGGACCTCCTGCGGATTCAGATTGCAGTGTGCTAGGCGTTGGTCGGCTAGTGCCGGCCTCAGCCTGCGACCGCTTCCCCTCAGAGAAGTTCAGCTTACCTTGCTTGGTCGGTTTAACCGAGCTGGTGGCAGCAACCTGCTTGTTTTGGGGGGCTTTGCGTCCCCGCCTGCGTTCGTGACGCCGCTCCTTACGCGTCAGTCTTTCCCTCCTCTTACCCTGGCTTGTAGGAGCTGTAGGACCCGAGGGGCCCGAACAAGAGCAATGGGCTTGTGGAAAGGATTTTTTACCCTTGCCCTTGCCTTTATCCTTACGGGTAGGCACCTGCCAGGCGCTGGTAAAAACGTCCTCGGTGTTGCTGATCGCCTCTGTGTGACCGGAGGCGGCCGCAACTTGGGAAGCGGCTTGAGGAGCCACAGGAGGAGCGGGAGGGTGTTTGGGAAGGCTACTTCCGGCAGAGGTGTTAGCCGTCTCCGTTTTCGCATTTGTGTGTAAAGGATCGGTTCTGGTCCCATGCAGCGCCGTTCTCCTTTGCTTGGAGTGGGACTTTTTGGTCTTAGCTGCGGTTTTCGCGACAGCCGGACCAGCGCCCGCGCTGGCGCCCACGGCGTGAGCCGCAGGACATCCAGGGGCGAGCGAGGCACCAGAGGTACCTCGCTTAGGAGCTCTGCCAGCTTTCGCCGACTCCACTCCTGCGGTATTCTTAGTTGGCTTCAATCCGTCCATACTAAAAATTTTTGAACTTCATCTTCCTGGCTCCCACCCACCATGGAGCCCGCACCTGGGAACGTCGCACTACTGTGAGTGCGAACGTTAGGACTACCTGGAAGATATAGGTGCGCAAGGCTGGTTTACAGCGCGACATCGGGTGCTCGATCGGGTTGGCAACTAATCAACCCTCACTTATACCGTCAGCATGGCCTTTACCTACCGCTTCGGCTGCCCAAGGACGACCTTAGCGGACCCCACGCACCTCGCCTGTGGCCCTCTGACGGGACACTTGGGCCATTTCCCTACCCTTGACTAGAAGATAGGGCCACCGTTTTGCTTGAAATCCAGACCAATGGGGGCGTACACGGACACATTACCGCCAGTGCCGATCGGCTCAACCCCCTAGGACTCCTTCATTACGGCGCTCGACTGCGCAGGTCCTAGCGCAGGTGACAAAATTCTCCTACCCGCCGTCAGTTGAGTTTAGTGACGGCCGAGTCCGCAACCACTTCGTCACAGAAGGGTCACAGTTAGGAGGGGAGTTGGGAGAGGTTATAGAGGGGAAAAGGGGTTTAGTGGGATATGGGATGGGACTGAGTGAAAAGCCCTCCACTCTGCGGGTCGCCCGGTGGTTTCAGTTACGTCTATTTCGTAAGGAATTAGACTAAAAACGGGGTGGCAACCTCGAGAAGGTATATCCACCGGACTTGCCTTGAGGATCTACACGACCGTTGCGCTCCCCCTCAAGACCACGCCACCTTCCCGTCTCTATTATTATTATTGTTTTTGACATTCTCGGGTCCCTAGAGACCCGGTCCTTTGGTATGCGTACGAGGGACCGATGCCAACTCGCAGAGGCCTCTTTAGACATTTCAAATGGAATGGGACACCAACCGACGATTGTCCCTGTATGCACTGTGAAAGTATACCCAAGGACAATCCCCGGTTGGAGCAAAACTATTGCAAAATATGGAAACAAAAGATGAAAAACGCTATGGGTTTGGCTGGTTTAGTGGACTAATTACTACTACTATGGAAGAACTATTGGCCCCTGCCTGACCATTGACAATTAAAACGGCTTTAAAATAGCAGGGGGTGACTTGCACACTCAATAAATGGGCCCCCCGAAAAGGGTCGCCAGCACAAAGTGACGTAGCGCCAAGGGGGCAACATATCCTGAGGTGCTAGAGGAGTGGAGAGGTATACCACGGCTATCAGGACAATCCCGGAAGTACGGTCAAGATCCCTACCAGCACCTTACTGGATTATACGTCCTTCTCCCGAGCACGTTTGCTCTTGCGAATCTCCACTCAGACCGGCCGATTAAGGCTAGAAAGAGGTGGGAGCTCTGTTCCTCGTCAGTGTTCACTCCGGCCAGCCAATAAAGGCAAGCCGGAAATGAGGAACAAGAATTCTCCCAGGAGATCAGGTCCGTGGGGTCGCTAGTGCCCAACAGTTCGTCACAAAACTGCCTTGCGGATTATTCTTATTTCCTTTATTCATCATTTTCGCTTATTTCTAAATTTTTTTTTATTATTATTTTTTTTTTTTTACTTTCTCGGGTCCCTTTTCTTAGAGACCCGGTCCTTTGGTAGGCGTACGAGGGGCCGAAGCCAACTCGCAGAGGCCTCTTTAGACATTTTAAATGGAACGGGACACCAACCGACGATTCTTCTTTCGCGCGCACTCGAAGTCGGACGCGTTTGCAAGTAGCTCCAACGAAATAAATTTATGTATCTTACCTACCAATTTTTCTACGAAAAATAGTTCTATTACAATACGCAGAATCAAAATTGCAACTTAAACATAAATCATAAAAATCTGATTTGTCAACCAGTAAACCAGAAATAGTGAATTTACAAATTTTACCGAAGACAAAGAAACTAAACAACAGTGAATCATCGCCACAGTCATCGCTGCGCGGGGCTCCCATTCGTCGGCAGCGGGTGAGTCAGAGCGCTCACAACGACCAAAACGCTACCATATATGGTCACAAAACACAGCTACGATCCTTGCACGAAACGCCTCTGATAGGAAACTATACCAGAAATTTCAACATTTTTCTGTGTGTTCACTTGGCTCGACAGTGTGTTAGCGGAACTTGCACGAAGCAGTGGTCAAGTTCGATCCTAGCATCCTACTATACTTTTTGGATTTGCTTTTTGTTTTTGAGTTTTGCTATACTAATTTGCACCATCAAAATTTCATTGTTTAGAAAATAATTGTATGTTTTTTTGAATTAATACGAACATTTACAAAATGCCGAAACTAAACCGTACTCCACCCAAGTCGTCAGAACAAAGTGAACCAGCATTAAGAACTTGCACAAATACTTTGTCAAAACCGGAATCTGTCATTAACCTATCAATTCCCGACACTGAAAGTGTAAATGTCCGCAAGAGGAAACGAGAGGACTACAGTGAGCTTATGGAAATGCTTAAATCCCACATTGATAAATCACACAGCAAGTTCGAGTCTCTTCGGGCATCGCTTTCAGAAATTATAAGCCAGAATGCTGTCATTCAAAATACCATTGACTTCATCTCAAAAAAATACGATGAAATGGTACTAAAAACGGAAAAACTCGAAGCAGAAAGGAAAGAAGACCGTTCATATATAATCCAACTTGAGGATAGAGTGGATAATCTTGAGAGAATGTGCAATCAATCTAAGATTGAAATTAGAAATATCCCAAAGGTACAAGGCGAAACTAAAGACGATCTTTGCAGAATTGTAACCGAAGCGGCCACTCTCCTTGAAATCCCTCTGCAAAAACAGGAAATTAAAGACATCTTCAGAGTTAACAAAAAGGAGGGAACATCAACGATAATAGTTGATTTCTCTAGACCTAAAACAAAAGAGAACATAGTAAAAGGTGTCCGGCAATTTAATAAGAAAAACCGGGAAAACAAATTGAACACAACGCATATTAAGATTTCTGGCCCAGCAAAGCCTATATATATATCGGAAAATCTAACACTAAAAGCTCAGCGCTTATTTTACGTAGCTAGAATCTTTGCCAGAGATAACTCTTATAAATTTTGCTGGACTTCCTATGGTAAAGTTTATCTGAAAAAGGACGAAGGTGGAAAACAAATTCTGATTAGAAATGAAGCTGACGTCAACAACCTGCGCAAGTGACTGGCCGATTGTTTTGGTTCTAATAAAATCACTTTTTTACTATATTTTTGGTTCACCTGTTTCCAGCTGTTTGTAAAAAATAATGAAATTATACACTTACAAAACCTTCACACGTTACACCTCACGCAAAATTACACACGTATACATACAACACCCGCACTCACCAATATATACCAAGTATGCTTTTTAAGTCCTACGTTTAAAAGACTCCGTTCACACAATTTGATAATCCTGACACATATATTCCTTCGCTTCTGTTGTCAATTTTGCGCGTTTATAACATTTATTTGTGAAATAGTTTCCCATATCGATTCCAATGGCTAATAATATAATATGTACAGATGTAGACGCTGTCTCTGTGGCTGATAGTTACAAATGTGATATCGAAACTTGTAACGATATGATAATGAACTCTGGGACCTCCCTAAAAATTATTTGCCAAAATATACGCAGTATATATAAAAACTTTGATAATTTTCAAGCACAGTTATGTAGATTTTCCGTTGATATTGACATTATTATACTTACTGAATGCTGGATAAAAGATCATAAGCCTATCCCAATTCTTGAAAATTATGAACTTTACTGCTCTAAAACACGCTTAAACCAAAATGGGGGAATTGTCATATACATAAAGAAACATATCAAATGTACAGTCGAGGAACCTGAGGCAATAGGCGCTGAATTTCTGTTATTAAAAATACTTCCAGACATTAGCATACTTGCTGTTTATAGGTCCCCCTCCATATACTGCACAAATGACTTCTTAGCCTCATTAGATAATATTGTAAGACCATTAAAAGCAAAAAATATTGTTATTGCTGGTGATGTCAACATTGACATCAAAACAGACAATACAGACAGAAATAGTGCTTCTTATTTAAATATGACTGCGGAGGTAGGTCTGTTACCAGCACACATCTTTCCAACAAGGCTTCAAAACTGTTTGGATCATGTCATGCTAAATACATGTCTTCCAACTTCAGTTTTTGTATTACATTCTACAGTAACTGACCACGACTCTGTGTTGATTTGTTTATACTGCCCTGACCAACAAAATAACACAAATAACTCCTACACTAGCTTAGATTACGCGTCAGCCATTACGCACCTGGGGACAGTCGATTTTTCATTTATTAATAGTGACGCTGATGCGAATGAAGCTGCTATGCTTTTTGTTGAGACTCTCTCTGGAGCGGTGAAACAACATTCAAAAGTACTCACTAGACCTTGTAGAAGGAGACTTCTTAAACCTTGGCTTACCTCAGGCTTATTGCGGTGTGTCCGCCACAGAGACAAACTACACAGGAAATTTTCTAAACAGCCACAAAACCAAATCCTAGAAACAACATATAAAAGATACCGCAATTTCTGCAACTCACTACTAAAAAAAATAAAACGAAGCTATGAGAAGTCTTTACTGCAAAACGCTAAAAGCAACAAAGACAAATGGAATGCTATCAAATCTATAACTGATACAAAAAAACAAAAATCGTGTGCTGATAAACTGATACCCATAAGTAAAAGTGGATTACAGACAGTAAATGAGGTAAATCACTACTTTGCGGACATAGGTAAACGGCTTGCAGCTGACATTATAACGCAAACTACTACACCATATAAATTTGACATGCCCTCCACTCTAAACTCTATCGTTCTACTTCCCCCTGATGAGGCCGAAATTGAATCATTGATAATGAATTTAAAGAATGATTGTGCCGTTGGATGGGACTCAATCTCGGCTAAGTTTCTTAAGTTAGCTAAGCATGCTGTTGTTGGCCCTTTGACAAAGCTTATCGGGATATGTTTTGAGCAAGGTGTATTCCCAAAAGTTTTTAAGAAGTCCATTATTACTCCTGTCCACAAGGGTGGAAAGAAAGACGATGTTCGAAACTATCGGCCTATTTCTGTTCTAACAACTATCTCAAAGATTCTGGAGAGGGCGCTCAACAGTAGACTCATCAATTTTCTGGAACGCAACAAAATACTTTCAGACGCCCAATATGGTTTTAGGTCGGGGAAAAGCACTGAAGACGCGATTAGCCAACTGATAGATCATGTCACACGTAAACTTGACTCAAAACAAAAATGTGTAGGCGATTTGGCGTTTCTCGATTTAGCAAAGGCTTTCGATACAGTTTCAATTCCCGCTCTTGTGGATAAGATGGATAGGGTTGGTATTCGCGGAAATGCCTTAAATATTGTTAAAGACTTTCTCTACGACCGCACACAGAGAGTTAAAATAAAAGAATTTACTAGCTCTGATGCCGGGGTTACCTACGGTGTCCCACAAGGTAGTATACTTGGGCCCAGTCTTTTTCTCATTTACATAAATGACTTGTGCTCGCTATCTCTTGAGAGTGGTAAAATCTTCACCTATGCCGATGACACAGCATTAATATTTCATGGGGATACTTGGGACAAGGTACGACAGCTCGCCGAATCAGGCTTACACAAAGTCGGACACTGGCTTAGAGCTAACATTCTCACTCTAAACATCTCAAAAACAACATATATACAATTCCACTTTTCTAAAATCCAACCTCCAGACACAAACATTAAGTTACATACATGCAACTCACCTCACATGCATAGCGACTGCTCATGTCTGTCTTTACACAGAGTTACACAGGTCAAACATCTTGGCATTCTGTTGGACGAAAAACTTAGCTGGCGGCAACATATTGATCTCACTTCTAGTCGAATCCGGAAACTAATCTGGGTTTTCAAAAAGCTGAGACATGTGGCAGACTTTGAATTATTACGTGGGGTTTACTGTGCACTGGCGGAGTCAGTCATGGGCTACTGTATTGTAGTTTGGGGTGGTGCATGTAAAACATTTATGATACACCTAGAAAGAGCTCAAAGGTCCCTGTTAAAAGTTATGACATTCAAACCCTTCCTATTCCCTACTGCGACATTATATGAGTTGTGTAAAGTACTCACTGTGAGGCAAACTTATATTCTGCAGGTTGTTGTCAAACAACACACTATTACACCCTATACTGATAAACACAAAAATAAAAGAACCATACCTGACGCCTGTCTGCCTGTGCGATGCCACACAGCATCTGCTAGAAGACAGCGTGCACACCAGGCTACCTACCTATATAATAAGTTGAACACTATTCTAAATATTAATCCACTAAAAATCCACGAAACAAGACAAACAGTGAAAACTTGGTTGCTTTCACATGATTATAAAAAAACCGAAATACTATTGCAGCGGATGTGAAGCATATTATGGTATATCTCATTAAGACACACAAAATTGTCTAATTCATTCACGCAAACAACTGCAAACTCTACCCCATACACAATTTCTTAAACACGCACACTCTCACACTCGCACACCACTCTCACACTCACACTCTCATCCTTACATACCCTTTCACACCACTCGCATCCCCCACAGATTGTACAGTGTAATTATCATTTTTCAAATTTATACTTGGACACAGCTTAATTTTAAAATATATGTAATTTATTTTAAATATTTGTATAACTTCAATTTTAAAAGCATTATAATTTAATTTAACTTAATTTTAAAATCATTATAATTTAATTTAAATTTAAAAACATTATAATTTAATTTAATTTTTAAATCTTTACAATTTAATTTAATTTTAAAATCATTATAATTTAATCTAATTTGAATATAAATGTATAACTGTAAATTTAAATACTAATATTTATGTTGTAATAGAAATGATTGCATACTATAAGAAGATGTGTTAAGGAAGAAGAAACTGACTCCTGAAATACAGGTATTACATATCTAGCTCCGGAGTCAGGGCTTCACATTGATTGTAATGTATGTTTTCAAATAAACTATTACTATTACTATTACTAAAAATCCCTGTATGCACTGTGAAAGTATACCCAAGGACAATCCCCGGTTGGAGCAGGACTATTGCAGAATATGGAAACAAAAGATGAAACGCTATGGGTTTGGCTGGTTTAGTGGACTAATAATCGTTTACTATGGAAGAACTATTGGCCCCTGCCTGACCATTGACAATTAAAACGGCTTTAAAATGGCAGGGGGTGACTTGCACACTCAATAAATGGGCCCCCCGAAAAGGGTCGCTAGCACAAAGTAACGTAGCGCCAAGGGGGCAACATATCCTGAGGTGCTAGAGGAGAGGAGAGGTATACCACGGCTATCAGGACAATCCCGGAAGTACGGTCAAGATCCCTACCAGCACCTTACTGGATTATACATCCTTCTCCCGAGCACGTTTGCTCTTGCGAATCTCCACTCAGACCGGCCGATTAAGGCAAGAAAGAGGTGGGAGCTCTGTTCCTCGTCAGTTTTCACCCCGGCCAGCCAATAAAGGCAAGCCGGAAATGAGGAACAAGAATTCTCCCTAGAGATCAGGTCCGTGGGGTCGCCAGTGCCCAACAGTTCGCCACAAAACTGCCTTGCGGATTTATTATTATTATTATTATATACTTTATTGTACACCTCATAACAAGCACAGTAAAAACGCTTATAAAACTAGTGTACAATGGGCGGTCTTATCGCCTGCATCTATACTACCAAGCAAAGCAAAGCAAAGCGTGTCGTTGTGCAACCGTAAAAGCATACATACAGACCCCCCCATCAAATATGCTTTATCCGCATAATGAGTAGTTAACATAAAACTTGTTACCAAGAAAAACTTTTCATCAACTGACAGTTTTTAAACGTTTGACAAAATGCATACCCTCTTATAAAATTACAACATCGCAGTCACAAAAAAAAATGCGGTTAAATCCTACTCAAGTAAAACTTTTCATTCGGGCCCGCTCGACAGAACCCCGCGGCAATGGTGGCAAATGGCGATGGGAATAAAAGAAAAAACTATCAAGCATAACCATTAATGCAGCAAGCATACAGCTAGCATGCAGGAAGCATACAGCAAGCATGCAGCAAGCAAATGACATGCAGCATGTAAGTAAGCAAGCATACAGCACATAGCAAGCATGCAACATGCATAATGCAAGCAAGCATGCAGTATGCAGGCGAGCATGCAACATGAATGCAGCAAGCATGCAGCAATCTGAGCAATCATGTGGCATGCAACATGCAGCATGCAACATGCAGCAAGCATGCGGCTTGCAACATGCAGCATGCAAGCAAGCAAACATGCAGCACGTAAACGAGCAGGCAACATGCAGAATGCAAGCAAGCAACACAGTGTGCAGGCAAACATGCAACATGCAGCAGGCATGGTTTCTGTCACGGCTCCGGCACTGCGGGGCTCCGGCGATCCCACTTGACCTTATCGTCGCAGATGGTTATAACGCTCACCACCGCAGCTTCGGCTTGCTGGCCGGCGCCGCCGGCCAGCCTCAGCCACAGTGGCGGGCGTTGACACCTGCTCCTCAGCTCGCGGGCCGCCTCGCCCCTCCGCGCCTACGCGGGTTTAAATTACACTCTAGGGGTAGGGCAGACAAGACTACGTGGGGTCGGTCTTACAGCGATTCATTTCTGTCAAAAATTTTTTTTAGCACACGTGTTGATTTTTTAAGATAGTATTTTATTTTGGTTAAACGCTATTTTATAAAAATGGCAATATGTATAGTTATATTACTCCGAATAAAATTCTGCTATCTTAAAAGCATGCTATGGCACATATTATAAAAAAATAATATTTAATTATAATTACATTTCACTGAAGTATAAAATACTGTGGAAAAAACACCGGACAAACAATATTCGTTAAAACATAATTCTACTGTTTGATAAGTTTTTTAAATAAAAAAATGTGATCATGAAATTCATTGAATTGTGTTTCTGTGAAATAAGTTTCATTCAAATAAATAGTCTTTGAAATAATAATATTTGACATAACATTACAACAACCAAATATTTTGTGAAACATTTTCTGCGAAACGATATTCTATGAAATTTCTGTCTGCGAAACAAGGGTAGACCTTAATCTACACTAATATTATAAAGAGGAAAGATTTGTTTGTTTGTTTGAATGGAATACACTCCAAAGCTACTGGACCGATTTAAAAAATTCTTTCACCATTAGAATCTTACGTTATCGCTAATGAACATAGACTATAGTATATTTTAAAAAAAGTTAGTGATCCGTATGAAAACTTCCATAATGTAAACCAAGGTGTGAAAAAATACCAACAAAACAGAAACGCACAGCTGCGGAAACTATTGACAATAGAGCTAAGCAATGTTCTACAGTTTTATAGAGGACATCAATATCTAAAAAAAGTCCCCCACGGTATATATCTAACTATTATGGTTAAGTCACAATGACCGCTTTTTGGTCAAATTATTCAATCAAAACTCGGGTGAAATGGAATAGTGGTGATTTTAATATCATGTTATTAAACCGTATCTATTTAAATTATTTAATAATGAAGGTTGGTTATGTACAAGTAATTACACTTTAAATTATTCAAATCGGACCTTTCGTTTAAAAGTTATGATGGGTATAAAAATACTCTAAGAATGAAAAATGTTGCAGTTTCCGCAAACTGCCGTCTACGAACGTTTATTTATTTATTTATTTATTTATTTATTTATTTATTTATTCACAAAATCCACAGCTCTTTAACAATTTTACTTGAAATAA
Organism: Lacanobia oleracea; assembly: GCA_950371165.1. Taxonomy (NCBI): domain Eukaryota; kingdom Metazoa; phylum Arthropoda; class Insecta; order Lepidoptera; family Noctuidae; genus Lacanobia; species Lacanobia oleracea. The sequence continues at coordinate 16,690,610 of OX493411.1, read as the reverse complement.
ACAAACCGATCTTACAGCCAATTACGGATTTACAATCTATTAACCATTGTATGCATCAGAAACAAACAGAATGGAACAGAACAGAATCAAACAGAATGACATGCTAGCACCATCTAAGCATATGTGCGTGTGTGGTGTGGTGTGAGTAGATGTGTTGTGTAGGAGTGTGTGTGAAGAGTTGAAGTGGTGTGTGGAATACCTTTAACAACACTAGTTTAGACGTTTAGTCTATTAATAAGTAATTTACCCAGGGAGATGAAGTTCGTGGAGTACTAAATAAAACCGCGCTAACGAAGTCGCGGGCGAAGTGCTAGTAGTTCTTAAAATGTTTGACTGCAAAATGTTAGTTTGTAGATAAAATTATATTTTTACATTTTTGTACTTGTCCGTTACCTTGCTTCTTGTTAAATATCGACATTTCCAAAAGGCTCACGATTTGGAAATTCACAGAACATGTTTTTTCGTTCTGATCATCCTTTTAAGAATGGTTTTAATCGGGATTTGTTAAACCACAATATCTACGTCAGATTTGCATATTTATCCCTTCATCAACTGGAAGAGGGCTGATAATCTTCAAACGGCTGACCTGATTTTGATAAAACATGACTGAGAACCACCACTGCTTAGCAAACCGCATCCTAATTGGTTCACCCGTTTAAGAGATACGGTGCCACAGACAGACACATAGCGGTCAAACTGAGAGCATATTATGCATATTATTATAAGATTTAGTAGCCAATTATTCAGTGACACTTTAGGTAGTGAGTAGAAGTTAAATTTTTTGTTGAGTTTATTGTAGAGATGAGGACCTTGGACACAGGGAAATCTTCTTGTAAAAGAGTATTGGCAACGGAAGTGTTGGCATACTTTGTCTTTGCGTGTCGTGGTGATTATTTCATAGAAGGTTTATTGGTGCTGATATAGAACTGTGTTAAGCACAAATAATTGTCTGACTGTAAGGACTTTACAGGTCAGGATAAAGTTCTTCAGTTGGGAAAAGGATGGACTGAAAAATACTAACTTTTAGCACGGCTTTCTGAGCTCGTTCTAGCTTTAATAGTGCTGTTTTGGGGACACCACCCCATGCGCAAATACAGTACGTTAAAAGAGACTGACAAAGAGCAAAATATGTACACTTAATAATTTGGGTTTCTGCAATGTGGCGGAGAGTTTTAAATACAAAAATCAGCTTTCTGATTCCATTTGTGAGTGAGTCTATATCTACTGAAAAGTTCAGGCTATTGCCAAGAGTCTTTTTTTTTTTTTTACTAATAATAGGCACGCGCTTGACCACCATCTCACCTGATGGTAAGCGATGATGTGGTCGAAGATGGAGCACGCCTGCCTAGAAGCAACCTATTCACTCTTGACTTAAAGACTCCCAGGTTGTAGCTATCGGGAAACACAGACTCCGGCAGGGAATTCCACTCCTTAGCTGTACGCATTATGAATGTGTTCCCAAAACGTTTTGTGCGTGTGGGTGGGATGTCCACCATGTACCGGTGGCGCATCGCCGTTCGTCTTGTGGTCCGATGATGGAACGGGCTTGGCGGAATTAAATTATGCAATTCCGTCGCACATTCCCCAAAATGCAACCGGTAGAAAACCGACAGGCTAGCAACTCGTCGTCGATGCTCAAGACTTTGGAGCTTCGTCGCGACGAGCCTCTCATTGCCAATGATCCTCTTGGCTCGTTTCTCAATTGACTCAAGGGTATCAAGCTGGTATCTCGCAGATCCGTCCCAAAGATGAAAACAGTATTCCATACACGATCGAACTTGCGCTTGATAGAGTTTGAGCAGCTGTTCCGGCGTGAAGTACCGTCTCACCTTTGATAGGATCCCCAACTTCTTTGCAGCCACTTGAGCTTTTGCCTCTATGTAAGGGCCAAGATTGAGAGTAGATGTTAATGTAACCCCAAGAAGCTCAAGTTGGTCGGTTATCGGCACGGTTGCACCTCGGAAAGATGGAGCTGGGTGGAATTGGCTCCTTTTGGCGGAAAATAGACACGCTTGGGTCTTAGCAGCATTGAACTTGACCAGATTGGCATCGCCCCATTCAGAGACAGCCTGTAAGGACACATTCAAGCGCTCAACCATAGCCTCCCGAAGAGACCGGATCTGCGACCCACCAGCTCGTGCGTCGGACACGTATCTCTCAGCAACAGTTAAGAAGATCATTAATATGCAGCAAGAACAGTGTTGCCGAAAGCACCGACCCCTGAGGAACCCCGGCATTAATATCCAGCAGTCCAGACGAGCAGCCATCTATGACCACTCGGATAGACCGATCCCTCAGGAAATCTGCAATCCAATTACACAAACCGGCGGGCAGACCGAAGGAAGGAAGCTTACTAATAAGGCTATCGTGCCAGACCCTGTCGAAAGCCTTCGAGATGTCAAGGGAGACCGCTAGTGCCTCCCCGTGCTTTTCTATGGCTTCACTCCAGATGTGAATGGCATACGCTAGAAGATCCCCAGTTGACCGATTTCGGCGGAACCCGTATTGTCGGTCACTAAGGATATCATTTCCTTTTAGGTACGCCAGGAGCTTATGATTCAGCACGCGTTCCATAGTCTTACAGAGTATGGACGTTACCGAGATGGGTCTGTAATTCGACGGGTCAGCTCGACTACCCTTCTTGGGCACGGGTTGCACGTTAGCTTGCTTCCAAGCCTTCGGCACCTTTCCAGTCTCAAACGAAAGGCGAAATAGGCGTGTCAAGATCGGAGACAACTCAGGCGCACAAGTTTTCAGAACAATTGCCGGTATCCCGTCGGGGCCACTAGCCTTGTTCACGTCTAGGTTACGCAGCACCCTACGGACGTCCTTCTGATGAATGCGAATGTTCGACATGCTCGACTCGCATCCACCAGGAGAAGCAGGGAGCCTCGCGCCACCGGGATCCAGACGCGAAGATTGCGCAAACAAGGAAGCAAACAAGTTCGCTTTCTCCTCAGCGGAGTGGGCCAGCGTCCCGTCGGGTCTCAGCAGTGGTGGTAGTGACTCACTCTCAGTCAGTCACTCCGAGATATTTAATAGTTCGTCAACGTTCTAATTTAGGGCAGGCACATCATGTCACATTGCCAGGCAGTAAACATGCATACTAAGTCGTACGAATCTTACGGTGGAGTGGAGTTACGTAAGTACGTAAGAATTTTAGTTTTATCAGTGTTGATTGTGAGAATGTGTGTGTTAAGCCATTTTAGAACACCATTAAGTCCTTTTTGAGCTATAACGAACGATGCTTTCGTTCCAAGTGTCGTCAGAGAATGTAAAGGTGCGTACGGATTGCGTGTACCCTGGTACGCGTACTCAGTTTACGCGTATCCGGAACGCCTAGTCCATACCTGCAGCTACGCGTTCACTCTTGGGGTACGCGTACCGCGCGAGCCAACTCGGAGCGCGAGCCACCGTCAGTCGGTTTTTGGTCTTTGGTCTACGCTATATTTGGACGGCAAAATGAATAAACACGCGTGTTCTTCGAGTTTCAATAATGAAAATATTTTCACCGGGTCTTGTGGGATAGCACAGTAACTGATTATCGGAATAACGATTTACGCCAAGATGCATGGAAGGCAATTTCAAATGAACTGAAAATTCTAATAGGTGAATTAAAAAAAAAGATGACAACTTTATTAGCAACTAGTTAATAGAAAAGAAAGGAGCAAAATAAAAAAAAAAGTTTAGTAACAGGGTCAGGTAAGTTTTTAAATTGTTTATTTAAGCATTGTATGCATTGTATTTTCGCATTGTAAATTGACATATTTATAAAGCCTATATACTTTAATATCTTTTTTTTTACAGGATCGTATGTGTAAGTGGTTTGCATCTGAATATTTTACTTTTCTAAATGATAAGGACAAACCTCTGCCAACAACGGAGACTACTGTAAGTAATTACGATTAGTTATTAAAGTTATTATATTTATACGGATCTCTGAGAAAATGGACCAGCTGCTTTATGAGGCTTTTTCAATTTTATTATACATATTTTAGTCTACGTTAATCCGTGTAGGTAGTACACGTTCTATTTAATATATAATATGTTACATTAAAACTTAGTGATTGTTTTGCCACTCATTATTAACAAAGTGTTCCACCAGATGTAAACGTATATTAGTAGGAGTATTGGGCGATCTCCTAGGTACACTGTCTAAAGGAAAAAAAGAAGTATATTAGTAGGAGTATTGGGCGATCTCCTAGGTACACTGTCCAAAGAAAAAAAAGAAGTTATTGCTGTTGATCTTGTCGCCATGCACCTGGAACAAGCTCTCCTCGCTGTTCCGAGTCAAATGCATTGGTCTATGCGTAAATATTTGATAGTCTGCATTTTCGTAAAAAATTGTGGAAATAAACAGTTGCCAATACAATTTTTGTAGCTTTTTCCGGATCCAAAAGCATTGGTTTTTGTAGTACTCGAAACACCGAACTCAGTATTCCTAATGCATTCTCAACTACCCTCCTTGCTCGACGATAATTGAATATTCCTTCAATAGATCCTCTTTCTGGATTACCCGAAAAGGGTTTCATGGTATATTCACTGAGGGCAAATGCTTTATCACACAGAATTATATACGGTACCTTCACATTGTAAGGAGTTTGTAATATTACAGGATTCGGTAAATTTAGGCTTTTGTTTTCAAGGTTCCTGTACAAGGAAGTGTTTTTAAAAACACCTCTATCTGATATGCGCCCTTGACATCCAACATTTACGTATATAAAATTGTAGTCAGCATCAACTAATGCTAACAATACAATGCTAGAATATTGTTTATAATTGTAAAATTCCGTTCCACTATTTAATGGTGCTTGAAGGCAAACATGTTTGCCGTCCATTGCACCTATTGCATGACCAAAGTTCCACTTTTCTTCAAATTCTTTTGCAACGGCCATTTTCAGTCTCGGGGAGCTGTAACAAATTATTTCATCTAAGTTAACGTTTTTCTTATTTTATTTTTCAGATAACTACCAGCAATAACACACAGAATGTGAATGAATCTATATCAAAAGATGATCAATTAGCCAGCGATTCTGCCTCAACCACACAACAAGTACCTAGTGATTTGACTTCATCCACACAACAAGCACTCAGTAATGCATCATCATCCATACAACAAGCGCCCAGTAATGCTTCATCATCCACACAACAAGCACCCAGTAATTCTTCATCGTCCATACAACAACAGCACAACACATCATTCAGAAATAAAAGGCGCCGTAATAACGATGACACTGCCACATTAACAGAATCAGTGGGATCACTCAAGCACAGTGTACAATATCTATCCAAGGAAGAAGACTATTACACTTATTTTGGGACCCACATTGCGTATGAATTGAAAAAATACGACTCGCGAACATTACACTAGTAAAACATGCTATCAATAATATTATATTTCAAGCTGATATGGGCCAATTACCAGGTTAGTATGGGTATTATACCGGTGCCTATTCAACGGATTTAACCAACTCTACCTCACGCCAAAGCAATTACACGCCAATTCCAGCACAAACTGCACCTACATCAACACCGGAACATCCAAAGGAAGCGGAGGATAATCAAAATGAAATTTCTGAAATATTACGTTACGTTCAAGAAGAAGAAGAATAATTCAGAAAATTCTTAATTATAATTTAATAAAACTTCTTTAAGTACCTAAATTATAGTTTTCTAAAATTTTAATTAACTTAATAAATAAGCAGATAAACATAAACGTTTTTATTCATTAACTCACCTTCACATGATCCTTGAAAGCCTTGATAATTGCATCACATACTTCAATAATAATAGTAGATATGGACTGTTTAGATATGCGAAACAGATATTGTAAACTTGTATATGAGTCCCCGGTGGCCAAGAACCTTAACGTCACGGATAGCCTTTCTCTGGCTGTGATAGCTTCTCGAAAATTAGTATTCATTTTTTTTGTTTCAGGTTCAACCTTTTTAAGAATTATTTCAAAATCTTGCAAACTCATTCTCACAAAATTTTTGTCCCCACTTTCTTCATAATTTATATCTTCCATTAGCCTATTTCCACACTGTAATCTTTCACAATACAATTTTTTCATCCACCATCTAGGTTTCCGTTTGTTTCTCTTTTTTTTATTTAAAATGTGTTGAATAATGACTAACGTCGCAGCAGTGGTGGTGCACGCAACCGCTAAGTTTGTCGGAGTCATGGCAAATGACTGGGGCTCGCGGAGCGCTCTGGATCGATTGACCTCGCGTACAGGTTCGCGGCGGTCCGTACAGGAGCTGTACGCGTATCCAATGTACGCGTGGACAGTGTTTCCCAACTACGCGTAACGAAGGAACGCGCTATCCGTACGCAGCTTAAGGACGGTGTCGTCAGCGAACGCTATGATTTTTCCAATTTCAGATTGCAGAATTGGTTTACGTAAATTAAAAATAGGGTTGGGCCAAGCACACTGCCTTGGGGAACGTCGCATGTCACTGGTAGTTCTCAACTGAGGTAATTCTGTATCTTTACAGCCTGAGTTCGGTTTTGAAGGTAGTCCCTGAAGATGTTCATTGATTGATCACGAATCCCGAGTTCCTCTAGCTTTAATATCAAGTCAGGAATGGTCACCATACAGACAGTATCTTCTTTCTCTTTCTTGTCAATATTTTTATTAGATCAATCACAACCATAGATATAAGAAACAAGGAGATATGCCCGTTAGACGAAAATATATCGGAACCCTGTGTCCCCAGTATATCCCCTCCATACGAAAACTACTACACATGCACTTCTGTAAAAGCAATAGATACGCAGTCGCGCCCGCATTTCTTAAATCAGAGTGTACTACACAATCAATTATAAACCTTATCCCATCAAACACAGCGTGTATTTACCGTTCACCGTACAACTCACGCACACTAAAACAACGGTCGCTATCGTTGTGCTGTGCAAAAGCAATTTATTTCTCATATACGCTAGTGATTAACTAAACCGGAAAGTTATCGAATCTTCAGTTTTATTATTGTAGACACATTTTTTTGGCGCCACGAAAAAAAAATAAATATAAAACAGCATGTACAGAAAATAATAGAATAAAAAAAAAAACAAATATAGCTAAAAAAAAATCTTCTTTATTATCTATACTAATATTATAAAGCTGAAGAGTTTTGCTTGAACGCGCTAGTATCAGGAACTACTGGTCTGATTTGAAAAAATATTTCAGTGTTAGATAGCCTATTTATCGAGAAAGGCTGTAAGCTATACAATATCATCACGCTCAGACCAATAGGAGCGGAGCGCAGACGAAGTTACGCGGGCAACTAGTAACAATATAAAACAACGTCGCTTTTTCCGTTTGTAGGCTTATATCTTTTAAACTAACTAAACTGATTTTAACTCAACGGATTTTAATGCAGTTTTCGTAAGTGAACCCAACATACAGTACTACTTTTTGTAGGATACCAATAAGGTGGCCTGCCTGTGACATCTATCCATCCCTTTTTTAAATTCGCATCTTTAGGGAAGCTGAAAAGGTAAAAGCAACTTATTTATCATTTACATCTATCCTAAACTACTTCTAAACCTCACCATGAGGCAGCACCCTAATTGCGTAACACACTTTCAATCTAGATCTGAATGACTTTGAAACATATTGTTTCATGTGTGCGAAAAATTGGTCGTTTCAACAAAGTAAATAACGCAATGAATGTTGTTGAACTGACTTAATAAAACGATTCCTACTGTAAGTTTACTCCACATGTTTTTGCTATTAAATAAACCCTAGTTAGTAAATATTTTTTATAATTATATGACAAAAAAACACACCCATGCAAACAAATAACATGAATATGTTAACTTATCAAAAGCAAAAGTTGATATTATATTATCTGAACCATGCCGATTACTATAACGCATTCGAAGCTTTAACGGAAGTCAAATACAAAAACCATAAAAAAGTACGGCACGAGGAAATGGCATAATATACGATACTTCAAAGCCAAAAACACCACCGATTATTAACCTAAGATTTAATTAACTTACTTTACGAAAGTTTGTTACACATTTCTGTAGTCCACTGTAAAAAATCAAAATACGTAAAAAAACATTATTTCGCATCGATCTTCCAACCGGGTTAAAACGGTTGATAAATAAACTATAATAGCAAAATTTCATTCATCAATCGACATTGTTGTCGATAGCCTATGTTAGTGGATCTGCACACGCACATCACTAACTCACTGCTAGGTGCAGCGGCCGTACTACGCGAATCAACTGCTTAATACAGTATATTTTTGTGATTTTTATTGCTCGTCCAGTCACATAGCGACAAACTTAGGTAGTGTTAAGGAGCAATGTATTTGTTGCAAAAATAATACAGTCGCTGTGATATTTGGAAACAAAAATAACATAGTAAGAGCCGTAAATGTTTTACGAATTGTTGTTTTTGTTGATTTTAAAGACAAATATAGTAAACTACTTGTACTTACATATGATAAGTGATTCCAACACTAACAAAGTTTTGGTTTGTCCTTCGGTTTTTACAAGAAACCACTGAACAACACGGTATTCTTATAAATTTTCACGATCGCGGTCGAAAGCGCACTAGTTCGCGGAGACGGCCATTTGTGTATTAAGTGATCAACTTTCGCTTGTCGCGCGGACACCGACACGCCCCCATGCCACTTCTCCTGTTTTTTCATATTTCTGTGATCACAACGCTACTCGTAGATTTATTGCGTCTAAACCCGAACTGGGAGAAAAAAGTTTTTTGTCTTCCTGGTAATTCACCAGTCTTTTATTAATTTAGTGCTCCAGAATTTTGGAAATGGAAGGTAACACTGCATAGGGACAATAGTTATTTAGACACTTTCTGCTCCCAGTTTTGTGAATTGTGTCTAAGATGACCTGCTTGAAGTACGTGGGGAATGTGCCTGTATGAAGGCAGAGATTAAAAATATGTATGAATAAGGGGACTTGTATCAGCGACTAGCGTTTCAGAAATCTTGTTGAATATTGTCGCAGCCAAAATCTTTTCTTTTTTGTTTTATTTTATTTCTTAAGAAAACTTACAGCTAGGTTACAGATAGTTGACAGTTAGTGAAAGATAACCAATTAAAAGTTTCCACTGACAATTTTAGGGTAGCAAAAGAAGCAGTAGACAGGCAAAAGAAAGTAAGAAATAGTTAGCAATCGGAGATAAGATTAAGAAGAATTTTTAGTCAACTTCAAACAAGTTATCACACAGTAGTTATTAGTTTTGTAACACTGGTAGAGAACAAGTCAAGATCATCAATACTCTCACACACTGAGATGTATGCTCTGCTAGCTCTTATTATATATGAGTTTTGTCGGTATTTGCACCGCACAGAAGGAACATACAGAGGTCGATGATTCCTAAAGGTGAAGGATGGAACACGCAGCCCAATTTTGCTCGTCAGATCAGAACAGTTGGTTGAACCATTTACCAAATTGAATAGAAATTCCATATCGGCAATTTTTCTCCGCTCAATTAGTGGAAGAATGTGAAACTTCCTGCAGCGGCTGTAATAGCTAGGTAAATAGGTTTTGGATCTAAACTGAATGTAGGTATCTCAAGAACTTCTTTTGAATACTTTCGATGTGATTAACGCAAGTGTTATAAATGGGATTTCACACTGGTTAGCAGTATTCGAGATGACTGCGCACAAACGCACAATAGAGAATTTTGAGTGTTTTAATATTTTTAAAATTGCTGATATCTCAGAGTGAAACCTAGTGCCTTAGAAGGTTTTTTAATTATATTATCGATATGTGTGTCAAAAAGAAGTTTCGAGTCAAAAGTGACGCCCAAGTACCTAATCGGCTAGCTTGTAATCATAAAGTTTAGGTTTAGTTTTACGAGTGAAGGTACATGTATAACATTTCGAGACGTTAAGATCCAAGCGGTTGGTCATACAATATTCTTGGAACTTGTCCAGATCGTGTTGGAGTCGTTCAGCATCTTAATAAGTTCTGATTTCCCTAAAAATCATCATGTCGTCCGCGAACAAAAGAACTGTTGAGTTAGAGAAACATGAGGAGACATCATTGATGAAGATATTGAATAACAAGGGTCCCAAAAGCGATACTTGTGGAATTCCTGAGGAAATAATCATAGTTCTCGATGTGTATCCATTAAGAACAACAGTTTCACATCTGTTGGCCACATAAGATGAGAATCACCTGAAGAGATTTCCACTAATACCTATAGCCGAAAGCTTACGCAGAAGTATAGCATGGTCCAAGCGATCAAAACACTTACTTACTGTAATCAGTGTAGATTACATCTACTTGTGTGCCATGAGCCATCGTCGTGCGCGGACGCCGTGTCGGATGTGTTGCGGAGGGGAATGGAGTACTACATTCCGTTCTCTGACATAGCGAAGTCTGGCGAAGCTCGTCCTTGGTTTGGTGTCGAGTGCAATCGCGCTGATGCGTTTAAGCACGCGGCGTACCTGGCATGGGTCGACGCTCATACGCGCAAAGCAAATGACGTGAGTCAGAAGAAGAGAGCCTTTAACAGGGCTGCCAAGTCCTGCAAGAAAGTGTTGCGGAGGGCTCGGTTTGACCACATTAGCCGAATAGGGAACAAACTTGCTTCATACCCAGCAGGTAGTAAGGCTTTTTGGTTCCTGGCTAAGTCGGTCGAATCGAACTTCTGCCGCCCCTCACTACCACCACTGCTGAGACCCGACGGGACGCTGGCCCACTCCGCTGAGGAAAAAGCGAAGTTGTTTGCTTCTTTCTTTGCGGAATCTTCACGTCTGGATCCTGGTGGCGCGACGCCCCCTGCTTCTCCTGGTGGATGCGAGTTGAGTATGTCGAACATTCGCATTCATCAGAACGACGTCCGTAGGGTACTGCGTAACCTAGACGTGAACAAGGCTAGTGGTCCCGAAGGGATACCGGCAATTGTTCTGAAGACTTGTGCGCCTGAGTTGTCTCCGATCTTTACACGCCTATTTCGCCTTTCGTTTGAGACTGGAAAAGTGCCGAAGGCTTGGAGGCAAGCCAACGTGCAGCCCGTGCCCAAGAAGGGTAGTCGAGCTGACCCGTCAAATTATAGACCCATCTCGGTAACGTCCATACTCTGTAAGATTATGGAACGCGTGCTGAATCATAAGCTCCTGGCGTACCTAGAAGCGAATGTATTCTTAATGACCGTCAATACGGATTCCGCCGTAATCGGTCAACTGGGGATCTTCTAGCGTATGCCATTCACATCTGGAGTGAGGCCATTGAGAAGCACGGGGAGGCACTAGCGGTCTCCCTTGACATCTCGAAGGCCTTCGACAGGGTCTGGCACGATAGCCTTATTGGTAAGCTTCCTTCCTTCGGTCTGCCCGCCGGTTTGTGTGATTGGATCGCAGACTTCCTGAGGGATCGGTCTATCCGGGTGGTCATAGATGGCTGCTCGTCTGGACTGCTGGATATTAATGCCGGGGTTCCTCAGGGGTCGGTGCTTTCGGCAACACTGTTCTTGCTGCATATTAATGATCTGCTTAAACCTGGTACCTTTGGGTATGCAGACGACAGCACTGTTGCTGAGAGATACGTGTCCGACGCACGAGCTGGTGGGTCGCAGATCCGGTCTCTCCGTGAGGCAATGGTTGAGCGCTTGAACGTGTCCTTACAGGCTGTCTCTGAATGGGGCGATGCCAATCTGGTCAAGTTCAATGCTGCTAAGACCCAAGCGTGTCTATTTTCCGCCAAAAGGAGCCAATTCCACCCAGCTCCATCTTTCCGGGGTTTAACCGTGCCGATAACCGACCAACTTGAGCTTCTTGGGGTTACATTAACATCTACTCTCAATTTTGGCCCTTACATAGAGGCAAAGGCTCAAGTGGCTGCAAAGAAGTTGGGGATTCTGGCAAAGGTGAGACGATACTTCACGCCGGAACAGCTGCTTAAACTCTATCAAGCGCAAGTTCCATCGTGTATGGAGTACTGCTCTCATCTTTGGGATGGATCTGCAAGGGCGGATCCAGCTTTGGTGCCAGGAGGGGGTCACGTAGTTGTGGTCAAGTCAAGAACTTATAATTTAATTTTGATAACAATAGATACAAATAAAAAGTAGGTATTTAATTAATGTACGTAAGTACTGTACTTAAAAATATTTATTCTTTATTGTACACTTCAAAAACTTAACACATAATAACTTGTACATATACACGTACATATTGTCATCTTCTCTTGAAGACATCCAGAGAAGCACTATCACGCACGGAATGAGGCAGCCTATATTTATATTCCATAACCGTGGTGAATGATTTGGCATAACAGCTAGAGGTAGGTATGTCGAGGGTGTATCTGTATGATGGTCTATGTGTATGACGCAAAACTCAAAACTCCAACAAACAAAATAGAAACAGACAAAATACATATATTTAAATAACAAAATCAATTTTTCTTTTACGTCTTCTCCCGAAACGCGTTATTACGTCATTTACGTCAATGGGTACGTTTTATGAACGTGGAGAAGTGCCAGTCCGGTTAGGCGATCTTCAACCATTGAAGATCTTAGCCACGATTTAATTCTGCGCAACGTAGAGAAAGACCTTTCTGCTGTCGCTACACTGACAGGTAGTGTCGATTTTTAGATACATATCGATGTCACAATTTAAAATAAGATCAGAAATCGACTACGCACTCACTGGAATAATGAGAAACTTATTACTAACCATTTCTTGTAATTAATGAATTTGCAGCAACAATTTTCAAGAATACTCATAAAGGTACACTTATAAACACATTAAAGGTAGAAAGAAATTTTAGTTTTTTAACTTAGAACTATGTTATGAAATGATATGTTGAAGTTTAGTTAAGGTTAGGTCTAGCTAGACGTTACGTAGTCGACAAGCGCGCGCAAGTGTGGCGCGGTAAAATTCAAATTTTCGATGCGTTTGTTCCCAAACGTTTGCCAACATAAAAAGTTATTATATTAAATTCATTAAATATTGAAGGTATGTAGTTACATAAAATCTGTATTGTGACAAAATTATAAATAAAATCATTATGTTTAATTAGTGGTCCACCTAAGTCCACCAGACTGCTGTTGGCGAATCGAATGGCTTCCCAATATCTGTTGGCGTTCACCAAGGCTCGGCTCTTAGCCCGTTCTTGTTTAACGTAGTGCTCGATGTAGTTACGGCAAACATCCAAGATAAGCCCCCATGGCTAATGATGTATGCCGATGACATCGCCCTCGTTAATCAGAACAAAGCCCATCTTAAGCGCAAAGTCAACATTTGGAAGGACACGCTTGAAAACGGTGGTCTGAGACTAAATGTGGCGAAGACTGAGTACATGTCCTGTGGCGGCACGGATTCAAATAGGTTCATCCGAATAGGTTCGGACCTGATCAGAAAGTCCGATACGTTCAGGTACCTTGGATCCGTGCTGCACGAGTCTGGCAACATGGACGACGATGTCCAAGCACATATAGGCGCGGCTTGGGCGAAGTGGCGCGAGGTAACGGGCGTTGTGTGCGACCGCAAAATGCCTCCGAAGCTCAAGGGGCAGATATATAAATGCATCATACGGCCTGTCCTACTGTACGGCGGTGAATGTTGGCCAGCACTAAGCAGACACACCCAGGAGCTTCGCGTCACGGAGATGAAGATGCTGAGGTGGATGAGTGGCGTAACGCGATCCGATCGCATACGCAACTCTTTCATCAGAGGTAGTCTTGGTGGCTGTGACGTGGGGGAAAAACTGCAAGAGTGTCGTCTGCGATGGTATGGCCACATCATGCGCCGCCCTATGGAGTACGTTGGTCGGGGATGCATGAATATGGCTGTTCTTGGGGCTAGGTCCCGTGGTCGCCCTCGCAAGCGCTGGTTGGACGTCGTTAAGTCCGACATGAGAGCCAATGGCCTAACTGAGAAGGATGTTCAAGATCGGGCAAAGTGGAGGAAGCTAAGTAGGAAGGCGGACCCTGGCAATAGCCGGGATTAACGCCAGGTAGAAGAAGAAGTGGTCCACCTAAGTCCTGGAACCAGCTCAGGGGGGGTCATGACCCCCATGACCCCCCCCCTGAATCCGCCGTTATCTGCCGGATACTAACTTGATGCCCTTGAATCAATTGAGAAACGAGCCAAGAGGATCATCGGCAATGAGAGGCTCGTGATCCTATAAGGGTTCCGTTTTTTTACGGATGTTCGCAACCCTAAAAATGAACTTATCACGTGCTTATATCATCAGATCAGCCAAAAGTCGTCCACGGCTGGACATAGGCCTCCCGCAAGTGTCGCCACAACAACCGGTCCTTTGCGTCTCGCATCCATCGACTACCCGCAACCCTCAGCTGGTCACCGGTCCACCTTGTGGGAGGCCGCGCCAACGCTGCGTCTTCCGGTACGCGGTCCAGTCGAACTTTTCGGCCCCAACGACCAATCTGTGAGAATTGCCTGTCCACTGCCACTTTAGTTTGGCGATCCTTCGGGCTATGTCGGTATACTTGGTTCTCTTGCAGATATCATCATTCCTGATTCGATTCTGCAAGGAAACCCCAAGCATTGCCCTCTTCATTGCTCTTGAGTGACTTTAAGCCTCCTAATGAGGCTCATTGTGAGTGATCACGTTTCGGTTCCATAACTCATTATGGCAACACGCACTTTCACCTTGAGACACTGTGGTAAGTGAGACGAGGACATACTACGCACCATCAATAGTAAAAAAAAAAACAAAACTTCCCGAACGCTACCGAGTCGACACGAATGCGACAGTTCAACCGTCGCATTCGTGTCGACTCGGTCATTCAATTTTTGTTAATAAAAATGAAAAAATAGTTTTATTTTTTAATTTCAAACAGAACCTCTATTTAAAGAAAACACACAACAAAGAATTTTTCTTGGAAAGTTTAAAAAAAAATATAACAGCTTATGTTAGTGATCGCAAAATTTTTGTGATGTGTGTACTCTCGTCTACAACTTCGAGTGTAGAGTCTCCGATTTCGAAACGAGTGGGTGCTACATAGGTATTCACCATGACCTTTGTTTTGTTCATGTTCATTTTAACACCCAATCTTCTGGAAGCTCATCCATGACGACTATATCGTCAGCAAATCAAAGGTGAGTGATGTACTCACATTAACATCTAGTCTTAGTCTTATCCTAGTCTTCCTCAGTCCAAAAACTTGAAGACATCCTTCATTGCGGCCGTGATGAGAAATGACGATTCCCTGCCTCACTCCCCGCTGCAGGAAAATAGGCTTCCTGACGTCGGACTGACATGGCGGCGTTTTCGTACTAACACTTCAGCACCTCGATGTACCGGTAGCAGATTTGTCACCATTGGAGAAACTGCAGCACAGCCCAAGTCCCCATCGAATCGAAAGCTTTCTCGTAGTCCACAAACGCTAAGCAGAGGGGCAGATTATACTGTTCGGTCTTCTGTATAACCTGCCGCAGCGTATGTATGTGGTTTAGGATGCTGAATCCTTTTCGGAATCCGGCTTGTTTGAGAGGCTGGAAGTCATAAAACCTGCACGCGAGACAGTTCGTGATAACTCTGGGAAACAGCTTGCGGCATTATCGCCATTCTTTAAGAATTGTTCTGCACTGCATTTTCCATACGTTTTATCTGTTCTTTGCAATAAAATATTTTAATCTTTGTGCTAGCTCTCCCTTCTATAAATAAGTCTTTATCATTAACATTTTTTTTTATGTCGTCATTTTCGTTATCGAAACTGCAAAAAAATACAAATTTTACCTACTTTGGATTGGGTATTTAACGATTTATAATCACAGGGTCGCCAGCTGTGAAGAAACAAAAACTAGAAGATGTGATTACAGAAGAGCAAGAGAAAAATAAACAATCAAACACGAAAGTTGTCCGGACAGATGAAAACTGTACACTCAATACAGTTGCAAACTTCAAAGATCCTTTAACTGACACAAAACGTAAAGTTAGTCATTTGAGTTCGGATACAACTGGTCGTAGTAAAACAAAAATTAAATGTAAGAAATCGAACGATGTTACTGTCAGTGATGTCTTAAATAGACATGGAACACTACGTGTTCAAGAAAAGTCTTTTAAATGTGAAATATGTCAACGTAGTTTTAACCGACATTATAATTTAACTAAACATATTCGTATACACACAGGTGAAAAACCTTACAAATGTGAATTTTGTCAACATTCTTTTAATGCTAAGTATAGTTTAACACAACATAATCTAACACACAGTGTTGAAAAACCTTACACATGTAATGTCTGTCAGCGAGGTTTTAGAGAGAAGACTAGTTTAACAAACCATATTCTTTTACACACTGGTGAAAAACCTTTCAAATGTAATAAATGTCAGAGTAGTTTTAACCGAAAGGGTAATTTAACAAGTCATATTCGTATGCACACTGGTGAAAATCTTTACGTGTGTGACATATGTCAACGCAATTTCAAAACAAAGGGCATTTTAAAAAATCACATTCGTACGCACACTGGTGAAAAACCTTTCGAATGTGATATATGTAATCGTTGTTGTAATTCGAAGTCTGACTTAACAAAACACATTCGTACGCACACTGGTGAAAAACCTTACAAATGTGAAGTATGCCAACGATGTTTTAATAATAAGTCTGACTTAAAGAGACACATTCGTACGCATACTGGTGAAAAACCTTACAAATGTGAAGTATGCCAACGATGTTTCTCGGGACAGGATAATTTGAGAAGACATATTCGTGTACACACTGGTGAAAAACTTTACAAGTGTGAAGTATGCCAGCAATGTTTTATTGCTAAGGCTCAATTAACTAGTCACATCCGCACGCACACTGGTGAAAAACCTTTCAAATGTGATACCTGTCAGCGTTGTTTTAGTGAGAAGAGTAAATTAACAAGCCACATACGTACGCACACTGGCGAAACACCGTACAAATGCGAAGTCTGCCAGCGATATTTTGCGGATAAGTCTTATTTAACAAAACATATTAGTAAACACGCTGGTGAAAAACCTTACAAATGTGATTTTTGTCAGCGTTGTTTTAGTGAGAAAGGTCATTTAAAAGTTCACATTCGTACGCACACTGGTGAAAAGCCTTACAAGTGTGACATATGTAAACGCAGGTTTACCCAAAAGGGGAGGTTAAAAATACATGTTCGTATACACACAGGTGAAAAACCTTTCAAGTGTGATGACTGTCAGCGTTGTTTTAGTGAGAAGAATAATTTAAAAAATCACATTCGCACGCAAATTAACAAATCATATTCGTACACACACTGGTGGAAAGCCTTACAAGTGTGACATATGTCAACGCAG
The DNA here is from genome assembly GCA_950371165.1 of Lacanobia oleracea. Taxonomy (NCBI): domain Eukaryota; kingdom Metazoa; phylum Arthropoda; class Insecta; order Lepidoptera; family Noctuidae; genus Lacanobia; species Lacanobia oleracea. The sequence goes on along the minus strand of OX493411.1, from coordinate 16,673,365 downwards.
GTTTAATCATAAGGGGAGTTTAAAAATCCATTCTCGTATACACACTGGTAAATAAACCGTACAACGTAGTCATGTGTCAATGCAGTTCTTTAAGGGGACTTTAACAAGACATATTACAGCAAACCTTTGTGTAATAGAGAGAGTTCATCATAGAGGGTAGGATAAGGAGTATCAATGAGTTCTTTGAAATTTTCACTAAGTGTGTATTTCTATTGCTGCTATAACAACAAATAATAAAAATTCAAATAATGGTAAAAAAAACATGTTTCTTGTTTCATCATCATCATTATATCAGCCGAAAGACGTCCACTGTTGGACATAGGCCACCCCAAGCCAGGAGATTGTTTGGTAGCTCCCAAACAAGAAACATGTTTTTTTGTCGGTTTATGGTACGGAACCATTCATATGCGAGTTCGATTCTCACTTGGCCGTTTTTGTTATTAGCACGCTAAGCTCAATTCTATACCTACTAATCTTTTTGCTGTATGATTGTGTCTATGTCGAATAAATGTTAATTATAATGTATAAGTTTTTTATTTTTACTTTATTTTGTTTTGCAGTTAATCAATACTATGTCAACTGGCTTATGTACGCGCCTAATCATAGAGAGCAAAACGTCATGTTGTGTTATTTGCGTGTGCAGCATTTTTTTTTTATATTCACTCAAGGGACGGGAGACGATTGTCAAGAAAATTTTGCACTCATAATTCGTTAAAAATATTCTAAACTAGCTGTGCCCGCAGACGTCGTTCGCGTGCGCTCCGATCGATGCCAGCCTATTGTCTTACTTCTAATTTTTGTTTACTAATAAATGCGAAAGTTTGGCTGACTGGATGTTTCTTACTCAATTACAATAAATAATACGGCTGAACGGATCTGGATGAAATTTCGCACAGAGGTGGATTATAGTCTGGAATACCACATAGGCATTTTTATCTCAAGATTCAAACCATTTATTTACAAGTAGATACTTTTGAATTGTTCAGATCAGTCTGTCAAAAACATGCTATTGTCAAGTTTTAAAGTGTAAGTAGATCACTATGAAAAAGAACATGCAAGAAACTCCACGGCCAGTCTTTCATACCATATTATGTACCTATTACAAAAATACTGATTACGTTGTCTTTGTTGCTTCGATATGTGAAGACAATTGAAAGAAAAAAGGAACCACATAAAACAATTTAAAATATCTGTAAAGATAAGCCTGATAATTTGTGAAACGTGGGCGAAGCCGCTTGCTGGTAAAACATAATAGGACTTGTAATGTACACTAGGACTCAGAGGTTGATATTTGGCAAGGACAAGTAACACCAAATTAAACTGATATCGGCTCGCAGCAAGCGTCTACGTCTTCTCACCACGGCGGTCGGTGGGTCAGTCCCCCCCCCCCCCCGCCCCGCGACCCTGCGCGTGCGCTTCTCGAAACGACAGAGTTATATCCAACTATAAATGTCTATACACTACATCCCTCCCTTATTATTTTCTTTTTTTATAAATATAAAATAATCAGTTAAGGAACTGTGATCAGATTAACGTACAAATTAAATACATTCATAATCATACATACACTTGCGCCAACGAATAATCCATTCATCAAAACATTTTTTAAACGCTGCTTCCGGAATTGAGTTGAGTTCTCGCCGCGAATTCTCCTTTATGTCTTCTATCGACTGAAAACGGTTCAGTTGGAAGGCGCCACTCCGAAGCTTGTTGACTAGTTTGCATGTCAAACTCGTAAACCCACGTCTCATCACCAGTAACAATGCGTTTCATGAATGTTGGGTCCGAACTGACTCGTTCTAGCATGTCCTCAGCGACTTACATGCGATTGAGTTTTTGGAGAAAATTCAGATCTTTTGGGACTAGCCGAGCAGCAACATGTTTCATACCCAAATGATTAGTTAGAATGGTACGGATCGACTCGTGAGATACAGATAGTTCGGCGGCTATCTCTCTCAGAGTTGAATGGGGATTTTCAGTCACTATTTCCTTCACTTTTGCGATGTTAACTTCAGTTGCAGACGTTGACGGCCTACCAGAGCGAGGCAAATCTTCCATCACATCTCGACCGCTTTTGAACGCTTTGAACCACTCATAAGCACGAGTTTTTGATAAAGTCGTTTCACCGTAAGCCTTCTGTAACATTTTCAGTGACTCCGAACACGAAATTCCATTGGCGATGCAAAATTTAAGACAAACTCTTTGTTCGATACTTTTGTCCATTATGAAATTCGCAATACACACTATATATGATATTACTAAAACCAGCACTGTATTTAATATAAATAACAGATGCAACTCAAACTCCGCGCCAAAATGGAAAACAGTTGTGCCAATCTAACAACTACAAAAAACTAAAATTTGAATTCCACATAAACAAATCATGCATTCCCGAAACTTTTTTGACTGAATGTATATCAAGTACAATCAGCAGGTCCTTATTCAAATTATGTTTCATCACTAGTCATCAATTACTTTGTCATTATTGTCCATCATTTTATTCACTCGAGTTGTGATTAATTTACATCACTATTATCGTTGGTTTGAGCATCACTAGCATTATTCTCATTATCTAGCACCTTCCACTGTCCTTCTACTCGTTTTAGGTGTACAACGTTCCGTCTTATTCTCTGACCAGTTTCATCGTTCCGAAGACTTACGTCGCCTCCTTTGTTCGCTTCGACGGTATGAGTTTCGGGTTCATAGTTTAAGCTCAGCTTGTTTTGTTTAGTCATGTTCTTGACGTATACTTTATCTCCAACTTCCAATTCACAACTAGTAGCTCTTCTCTCCTTATCCGCATATTCCTTCCATTTTTCCTTTAGTTCCTTATCTCTATCCCTCATTTCAAGATCCTCTGAGAGATTCGTCATGTCATGCATCATAGGCAGCTTGTCTCGAAATTGTCGTCTAAAGAACAGTTCTGCAGGTGTTTTTCCTGTAACTGTGTGAGGTGTACTATTGTACATCACCATGTACTCACGAAGAGGTCCCTTCCAGTTCTTATTTTCTACTTGAGAAATCTTGAGGCGTTTTAGGATGTCCCTATTCTGGCGCTCCACTTCTGCGTTTTGTTGCGGACAGTAGGGAATGGTATTATAGAGTCGTATGTTCCTCTCTGCACAGAAACTTTTAAAGTCTTCGCTGGAAAATTGTCTCCCGTTGTCTGATGTAAGCGAGACCGGATTGCCAAGTCTGCTAAAAATGTCTTTAAGTATTCCGATTATTTCGGAGCTTGTTATAATTTTGCATGTTTTCACCTCTTTATATCTGATGTAATAATCCACAACTACCAGGATATAATCTCCACTAGGTAAGGGGCCCATGAGGTCAATTGTTATGTCAACCCATGGTTCTGAAGGTAAATCTCTTCTTTTCAATGGGTTTGGGGCGCTGGGAGCAGAGACCAAAATGCACCCTTTACAGGCTTTGCATATGTTTTCAGCATCTTTGTCGCACTTAGGCCACCATACCTTGGTCCTCAATCTGCCCTTCATCGCGACTATCCCCGGATGACCTTCGTTCGCAGCTTCCAAAACTCTTTTGCGTAATTTGGTTGGGATTACAATTTTCATCCCCCTGAGGAGAACATCGCCATGAAAGCATAATTCATTCTGGAAAAGTTTATAGGCTTTAACCGTTTCATCCCAGTTTCCATTGTAAAGGCCCTCTCTAACCTTCTGTATCTCTGCATCTCCAAGGGAACTCTCAGTGATCTCTTGTAATGGGATGGCTACTGGACGTGCGGATTCGGTAACCGCTTGAACATGATTTACAAATAAAGCCGTCGGGTTTGTTGCCACTTCACAGTCTCGATAGTGGGTCGGCTATGTTGGTCTTCCCCGGGCTATATTTCACCTTGAAATTGTAGGATTGTAGCCTTAACACCCACCTTTCAATGCGAGCGCATGGTTTTGCTTTCGGGCCAAATATCACCTCCAAGGGCTTATGATCTGTAACTAGATCGAACACCTTGCCGTACAGGAACATGTTGAAATGTTCGACTGCCCAAACCAGGGCTAAGGCCTCTTTCTGTTTGGCAGTAACGACGCTCACAGCTGCTGAGGGTTTTATTACCAAATGCAATTATTCTCGGCCCATTCTTGTTGATTTGTACCAGCACTGCACCCAGACCTACAGGGCTTGCATCTGCAATCACCTCAGTCTTATCATGAGGATTGTAATACCCTAAATTTGGTACCTTCATGAGTGCCGCTTTGAGATCATTAAATGCGTTCTTTTGGGCATCTCGCCAGTCATCCTGAATATCTGTGTTTCTTCCCGTTCTTTTCCGTAGCAGTTGCTTGAGGGGTTCTGTTACCGTTGCTAAGTAGGGGGATCCATTTTCCCACGTAATTCACTAAGCCCATAAAACTCTGCAGTTCAGCGATATTCGTCGGGGCTCTGAATCCCTTTATAGCCAAGATATACTTGTCTAGTGGTTTAACTCCCTGTTCTGACAGTTCATGCCCTAGGAAGTGGACTTTCTTCATTCCAAAAATGCATTTGTTTTCCCTCAACATCACGTTATTTTCCTCTAACACTGCCATAACTTTTTTTAGCCTTTAGTCGTGTTCTACTTTGTATTTTCCAAACGTCGAGATGTCATCTATGAAGTTGATGACTCCATCGCAACTTAAAAGGACTCGTTCCAGTATTTTTTGGAAAATCTCTGGCGCACACGAGATACCAAACATCATCCTTTTATATTGATACAACCCTTTGCTAGTAATGAAGGTCGTGATATGCCTTGAGTCTGGGTGAAGTTCGATGTGATGGAACGCATCTCGTATGTCTAGCTTACTAAAGATTTTGGCTTCCCGAACTTTTGGCAACAGTTCTTCCATCGTTGGCAGTGGGTGGTTTTCACGTTGTATAGCCGCATTTGCTCGGCGCATATCGACACATAATCGGATGTCCCCTCCGTCTTTTAGCACAGGAACTATAGGCGAGATCCAGTTAGAAGGACCTTTTACAACTTCTATAATGTCCCTTTTCAGTAATTCTTTCAGTTTCCTCTCTACTTTTTCTTCGAACGGGATGGGAATCCTCCGATACGGCTGAGCAACGGGCTTCACTGAATCGTCAATCGGAATGGTAACTAAAACGTCTTTAAATTTTGGAAACGCCTCAGTTTCAACCTGGTTTATATCCAAATTGATCCGATTTACTCCCAATGAGGATGCAGTCACACGTCCAAGTAGGTCACGCGTACCGTTTTCGATTACGTAGAATGTTGTGATGTCTTGTGATGTTCCGGCAAGTTTTATCGTAGCTTTGAATGATCCTAACAGCTTCAGCGGTGTTGCACTTCCGTAAGCTACGAGCATTTTGTCAGGATTCGGATCTTGATTGGTAACTTGAGCGTTATCTTTCTTCATTCTTTCCCAGGTTTGGTCCGTTATAAGATTGTGCTTGCAGCCCGAATATATCAACATATCCACGTTGGTTCCACCTATGTTACATGTGACCTTTGCGTCGTTCTCGATACCTATTGAAAATGTAGTCGACTTTTCTTTCATCCGTGCCTATGTTTGCAGTTTCTTCGATGTTATTTGTTGTCCTGCTTTTCCCTGACTGTTCGATGATTCTTCTCCTTCCAATTTCCTCTTCTGAGTCTGTCTTGTCCGACATTGATTTCTGAAGTGTCCGATGATGCCACATTTAAGGCAAGCCTTTCCTTTTGCAGGGCAGGTGTTGTCACGGGCCAAATGTCTAGAACTTCCACATCTACTACATTCCAATCTTTTTTTTGGCTTTTCCTTCCATGTCTCTGTACCTATTCTGTTGATTGACTGACTTTCCACAGGTTTCGTACCAAAGTTTCCTAATTGACGTTCTATGGCTTCCAGTGCATTCGCTTCTGCAACTATTTCATCCAAAGTGATCTTGTCTCCTGTTTTCAATATCTTCTTTCAGAGTTCTTCTGTTCTTCCTTTTTCTGTTACTTGGTCTATGATATGCTCGTCTTCTTTTTCACCAAACTGACATTTCTTGGCCTGCAGTCGGAGTCTGATAATAAATTTTTCAAACTTCTCATCCTGTTCCTGTTTTAGGAGACGAAACAGGTGTCGTTCGTACACTTTGCTCTGTTTAGGTGCAAAGTAGTTGTCTAATTTTTCGATTGCGATGTTAAAAAGTTCGCCTTCAGTTGCATTTGCTCCTGGAATGTTGTAGAAGACTTCTTGTAACTCGGGACCACCGAAATGTAAAATAATAGCTCTTTTCTTTGCCTCGGTGTCTATGCCTGCCGCCTCGAGGTAAATGTTTAGACTTCTTTTCCATCTTTCCCAACGGACAGAAACTGAACCAACCTCCCCTTCACATTCGAACTTCTCTAAGGTGTACTGTGCCATTTGGGGCTACCTGTTGACAAGGTAGTAAATGTGTTGCATTTTTATAGATTTTTAACACGCTATTGCAATCTAGTGCTAGTAATAAAGCGTCTACTGTACGTGACTGTACCTATGCTATTATTAATACGCTATGTAGGTATCTACGCCCGCAGTATACATTCGGCGCTTATGACGACACGAAATCGTCATGGCAAACACACCCTGTGCGCACATGACGACACGTCGTCGTCATACTGTGCAGTAGGTAGATACTGTGGCGCTGGCGCGTGAGTATTACCCAGCGTGCAGCCGCCAAACGGCGAATTGCTCAAAGTGTAAACATAAAATGTTAAACCGTGAAAACTTCGCAATTTAATGCCATGTAGGTATGTCCGCAATTTAATGCTATACCGTGAGATCTCCGCAATTTAATGCAAGTTGTTCGCTAAGTATTCATAGATATCCGCAATTTAATGCTTTTATTATCTGTCTCATTCCGCAATTAAATGCTCAATCGCAATTGAATGCCCAGTCGCAATTGAATGCCCAGTCGCAATTGAATGCCCAGTCGCAATTGAATGCCTAGTCGCAATTGAATGCCCAGTCGCAATTGAATGCCCAGTCGCAATTGAATGCCTAGTCGCAATTGAATGCCCAGTCGCAATTGAGTGCCAGTCGCAATTGAATGCCCAGTCGCAATTTAATGCCCCTTAGCTAAAACTGGTCACCGATGGTTTCGGTGATTATTAAGAACTTTTAATAAGTAGGTAGGTATGGTTGACAATTTTATTGAGTAAGTATGTCACTCCCTTGGTGTACACATCCATAGAAACCTAGATACCTAAAAGATAACAAAACAATACCTACGCAACTCACGGCCAAGTGAGTAGGTACCTAGTTACTATTTTTTCTTACTTAGTCAAACATTTCATACTTCAGTTAGTAATCATGATTACAGTAAATACACACTTTATTTTATCGGTAAGTAACTAATAAATAATGTGGACCAATTCATAAACTTTAGAATAGTAACTTATTACCTACCTACCTAAATTTTTTTTTTTGTAATTAATATTGAGGCTCGAACTCAAGTAGGTAGCTGAGGAGCTCGTGGCTAAATAATAACAGCCGCACGGATCGATTTTGAAGGTTAAGCAACGCTTGCCAAGGTTGGTCTGTGGATGGGTGACCATCTTAACATAACGAGTTTCTTCCGTGCCTCGGAAAGCACGTTAAACCGTTGGTCCCGGCTGTCATTTGTACATCTTTGGCAGTCGTTACGGATTGTCAGAAGCCAGTAATCTGACTCCAGTCTTGCCAAGATGTACTGTGTTACCCAGTTAATGGGTTGTGGAGGTCTGGTAGGCAGCCGCTCTACGTAAAACACTGGTATTCAGCTAAATCCGGTTTGACTGGAAGCCGACCCCAATATAGTTGGGAAAAGGCTAGGCAGATGAACTCAAGTAGGTAGGTAACTTGTAGGGTATACTCACCCACCACGGGCATAACCGAATGAAAAACATATGTGAAGAAACCTAGCGGGTAGTTACCTAGTTACCTACATTATAATCACTTTGATAAAGCTGGGTAGTTTGTCATGCATGAACTTACAGGCAGTGCCTCGTGATCCATAAGTTTTATTAATTCAACGATTGTACTTGGATAGTAAAAGTATTTTGTCCTCATACTTATGGTTTTCTCTCTTTTATTTTGTTATTGAATGTAAAAATCCTTAAAATACTCACAGATTGTCTCGTCGCCACATGTAATGACTAGGACTCACAGGTTGATATTTGGCAAGGACAAGTAACACCAAATTAAACTGATATCAGCTCGCAGCAAGCGTCCATGTCTTCTCACCACGGCGGTCGGTGGGTCAGTCCCCCCCCCCGCCCCGCGACCCTGCGCGTGCGCTTCTCGAAACGACAGAGTTATATCCAACTGTAAATGTCTATACACTACAGGACTGTTTTACACTAAAGTAAAACAGTCATTATGTGCCGAAAGAAAGACACAGCGTTAGAATGAAGAAGCAGTCTATGATTGTGGTTTCTAGGAGCATAGATATTGTAAAACATACCTGATTCTCTTTGGATTTTCGTTGTTACCTCTCATTTCCGGCAGGGGTCGCCATCTCCGGTTCCGGCGGCCGACCGCTTAGGTTTCATAGTGTCTTCATACCAGCAAGGGCCTTGAGCTAACGCTGTCTTTCTTTCGGCACATAATGACTGTTTTATTTTAGTGCAAAACAGTCCTATTATATGCCTACCAGAAAGACACAGCGTTAGAATGAAGACTTGTTTGATATCTGCTGGTGAAGGTAACATAATAAACGCTATGTGAAATAAATAAATGTGTTGAAGAATGAAAGAAATTCATTTCAGATTAAACATTTATTATCAAATACCATAATCAGTAAAGTACTAATACTGATAATAATTATAATTATTTAAAATTAAAATGAACAATTTGTTAGGTTCTTCAAATTAAACAATCAACTTTGGCACATAAACTTAACAATTCTAATTAAAACTTGAGAAATTTAATCTAAATAAATCTTCCTCTTCATTATTTGTATTTTTAATAATTTATCTACAGTAAAACTTTCTGAAAGTCTTATCACTCTTCCAGTTTCCTCTAGCCAATATATCATCTACAGGAACATTCTCCCACCAGCCTTTGGATGCTACAGCTGCTCTGACGCTTCCAGGAGTAGCTTCTAAATTTAAATCTTTAAATATAGACTTAATCCAACCTGCTATGATAGTTCTTGTAGCTGGTTTTATTTGGCCTTTTAAAGAAACAAATAGACTTGTAACATTACTATTAAGTCGTCTATCCTGTGAAATCTGAATTAATTGTGAAATATGTCTCAAGGGACATATATTTGCATCTGGGTGTTTTGATAAAGACCAGCCAGACTGTCTATATTTGCTTGAGTCTGTTTTTGTTCCAAATTTAGGCCATAATATAATTTTTTCTTCTTCTATGAAGTTGTTTTGAGAAATATCCACAAGGTAAGGTCATGTATTCTTCTGCCTGATGCTAACAATAATATAATTGCAGTTCTTCTTGAGATGCCAAAAAGTGAATTTGTGCTTGGAACTGTTTTCAACCAATTGAAAATTAATTTTGTGTCCCATATAGGGGATTTTGTAGGTGGAGGTTTTGCTAATGCTATGGCTTTTAAAACTTGTTGAACAAATAAATTTTTTGATAGATTATCTGCATTTGCAGCAGAAAAGGTAGAAATAGCTGATTTATGTAATAAAGTTGTGTTCACTGAAAAATTTCTTTTTAAATGCAGATCTGCTAAAAATCTTGCAACGTCTTTGCCATCTGGATTACTTTTAAAGATAAAGATATATTTATTTGTAAACATGTGTAACATTGTACATATACATGCAAATGTGGATGTAAAAGTAAAAAATATTGTGAGTTTCAACATGTTTTGCCACCATTGGCGTACAAAATTAATTATAACCACTCGAAATACAACACAATTACTTAAGTAAGAGAAGGAAAAGCATAACAAAATTAAAATATGACACAAATTGATTAGAAACTATCATTTAAAAAATCTTTAACACAATAGTAACATTTTTCAGTAAGTAACTTCTTAAGTTCTCTCTTGAATAAAATTGGCTGGTTTATATTTTTAATAACCTCTGGAATTTTATTATATATTAATGGTGCCATACAAAACACGCTTTTATGAAGGAGTGCTGTTTTCGCAGAGTGTGGCTGTAAGAAGTTCTTATATTTAGTACGTCTATTTCTAGTGACATTGTCTGACAAAAGAGGAAACCAGTGAGGATTGCTTCTAACAAATAAAGCTATTTCCAAGATGTATAGTGACGGAAGTGTCAGTATATGGTATTTTTTAAACAGTGGTTGACAGCTGTCGGTAGTTTTGATCTTAAACATAGCCCGAACACAACGCTTTTGCATTTTAAACACCATGTCGGTGTTTGTCGAATTACCCCAAAATATTAGACCGTATCTAAGCACTGATTCGACAAGTCCATAATATGCCATGAATAATGCGTTTCTACTCACTGTTGGTGCCAGTTTGTACATCGCAAAAGATAAACTACTTATTTTTGTACAAAGTTCTTCTGTGTGACATTTCCAATTGATTCTACTGTCAATTTTTAAACCGAGGAATTTGGCTGTTTCTACTTGATTTATTATATTACTATCATATATCAATTTAAATTTAATTGAATTTTGAGGCCTTTGACTGTAGTTCATTACATTTGTTTTATTTATATTTATTTTTAGATTATTATTGGTTAGCCATGTTATTATAGATGTTAGTGCTTTATTTATGTCGTTTTCAAATAGATTTTTATCATTACATATGATATTTACTGTGCTGTCGTCTGCAAATAATGTCATAGGTTGCACAGTTGCATTAGGGAGGTCATTAATGTAGATAATAAATTGCGTAGGTCCTGTTACGCTGCCTTGGGGAACACCATATCTAACATATCTTACTTTGGATTGGTATTGTTCTTCCTTTTTAGTTTTTATGTTAAATCTTGTAACTTGTGTGATTTGTTTTCGATCAGTTAAGTAAGATTTAAATAGTTCTAACACGTTTCCTCTTATACCGTATGCCTCCAATTTACTAGCCAGTATTTTGTGATCAACATAATCGAAGGCTTGTGTCATATCGCAAAAAATGGAGCATACAGGGGTAGTTTTATCCACCGCAGTCATTATATTTTTCAAAAACTCAAAGATCGCCATGTTTATATTTTTATGTTTTCGGAAGCCTTTTTGTTCGCTGCATAAGATATTGTTATTTTCTAAGTAATTATTTAATTCTGTATTGTAATAAGTTTCAAAGATTTTGGAAAATACAGAGAGGAGGGCAATGGGTCGATAATTTTCAACTAATTCTTTGTCATCTTTTTTCAGCAAAGGCTTAACAATTGCTAGTTTAAGATCCTTTGGAAATGTGCCATTTGTTATAGAGAGGTTTATAATATGACTTAAGTGATGACATATCTGACTATTTACTTCTTTTACAATTTTTGTAGAAATTTCGTCATAACCGACACTTTTTGTATTTTTTAGGCCATTTATTATCTTAAATATATGAAAAGGTGTACTTGGAGCTAAAAACATTGAATTGGGTCTGTGGTTAATTAGGGATGTTACTTTTTTACCAGCACCCAAGATTGGTTTAACTTTATCAACGAAGTAATTATTAAATGTGTTAACTATTTCTGTAGGATTTGTGATACTTATATTTTGGATTTTAATTTTTTCTATGGGTTCTCTTGGTAAATTTGGTCGTACTTTATTAATCATTTGCCACGTTGTCTTTGATTTATTATTCGACATTTTAATTGTGTAATTATTTTGCGCACGCTTCGTTAGAGATATAATTTTTTTTAGTAATTTGGAATAATTAATATAATTTTTTTTATTCGTCTTTGTTGCTTTTTGTCTAAGTTGCCAGAGCAATAATCTTTTTCTTTTGCTACAAATTTTTATTCCGCGTGATATCCACTTAGATTTATAATTAACTTTCATCATTAAGTTTTTCTGCGGGAAGCACAGATTGTAGAATAATTTAAAATTATCCATGAAATATGTATAAGCATTATCTACGTCCTTAGTTGTGTAGATTTCTGAGAAACAAAAATTATTCAGGCACATTTTGAACTTATCAATGTTTTCTTTACAGAAATCTCGTTCTGTTTTATACCAGTATTTAAATTTGAAAATCTTTTTTATCGGAAGTTTTATTAATTGGGCCGTGTGGTCTGATAAACCAAAATCCAACACTTCAGTCTTACACTGTTTTTTGAAATCATGGGCAAAGTTATCTAAACAAGTCATGCTAATCAGTCTAGTAGGTTGTTTTAAAGCAAGCTTTAAGTTGAAATTCAATAATAAACATTCGAAATCTAGGGATACACTATTACTTTTCAAAATGTCAATATTAAAATCTCCAGCTATTAAAATATTATTATAACTTATTTTTGAAATGAGCATAAGGACTTTTTCAAGTTTTGAAAGAAATGTTACCACATTGTTCGGGTTTTATTAATATTATTTGTGGCACAAAAAGATAGCCATCTTTTTATAGGGGCTTTGTAAGTATTTAGAGTGCTTTTGCGCCAACTATTACTTATTAATTCAATTTCCTCCCTACTCCAATTTGCTACTTGATCTGACCACCCCCAATTTTCCAAGCCTGGAGGGACAACTTGTCCACTTGTGGGGGACAGTGCCCCGTCGATCGATCTATCAGATTCTTCCGCAGATCTGTTATCGATATTGGGTCTGACAGGGCCCTGGCTTGTAGATCGGTTTGCCAAAAGCACTGATCCCACAGTGGTGCTATTACTATGTATGTCCCTATGACTCTGTTTAAATGATGGAGCACCCGAGGGATCAAGTTGGGTGGAGGGAACACCCAGCCCAACTGAAAGTCCCAATCTCGACTGAAGGCGTCGCAAAAAATTGCTGACCCATCTGTTGAGTCCCAAGTTACGTATTGGGGGACCACTGCTGTTTCTTTTGAAGCGAACAGGTCTACGTCTGGGACGCCCCATTTTTGGAATATTATATTCTTGGCTTGGGGTTGTAGTTGCCATTCGGGGACCGGTTTTCCTCTTGAGAGGCGGTCTGCAATCCCGTTTAACCTCCCCGGGAGGTATGATGCCGACAGCGTTATGTTGAGCTGCTCGGTTAGGTGAAGGAGTTTGCTTGTTAGGCCCAACAGAGCTAAGGACCGGGTTCCCCCCTCGTTCCTTAAGGAGGCTATGAGGGTTCGATTGTCCGACTGCACTAGAACATGTGCGTCCTTCATGTGTGCACCTTGTCTTACTAAGGCTGCATACACGGCAAACATTTCCTTCACATTGGAATGCCACTTTTGCTGGCGGCAATTCCATTTGCCCGACAACATGGTGTTGTTCAGGTGTGCTCCCCAGCCCGCGTCCGCCGCGTCTGTGGTGAGAAAGTGGGAGATCTTGGGGGTGTGCATTGGTCTTGCACTTTTCCCTACGTTTCTTACCCACCATTGTAACTCTTGAGTCACTAGAGGTGGTAACTCCCTCTTTTGCTTTGGTCTGGCTCCTCTGAACGATTTTAGAAAAATCTGAGTACGGCGACATGGAGACGACCGTTTGGGGTTGCTAAATTTGCAAAATTTAACATACCCAGCAATTTTTGCATCACTCGGAGACACGACTCTTTCTTTTGTAATAAGCTTGTTGATAGTTCTAGGATTTTTTCTACTTTTTTTACAGGAAGTGAAATTAGTTTTGTTTTTGTATTCCATATTATGCCTAAATATTCTATTTCTTGGGTTGGGGTGAGAAGTGATTTCTGAAAGTTTACATGCCAACCCAACTTTTCCAGAGTCTGTATGGTTATTTTGGTGTGTTCTACGAGTTGTGTCTGATTTTGACTGGCTATTAGAAAATCGTCCAGATAAACTACTATTCTTATGCCTTGTTTCCGAAGGATTTCCGCAATCCAATTGGTCACTGAGGCGAAGGAGTGAGGAGCTGATGAGAGACTGAAATGTAAGGCGTTAATTGTAATATTTCGCCTCCATATATTATGCGCAGTAAACGCCTGTGAGTTTCCTTTATGTTTAGGTGAAAATATGCCTGATGGAGGTCTATTTTTGTCATCCAGTCCCAGTCCTGTAGGAACTGAATTACATCCTGTCAGGAAATTAATTGGAAATGTCGAGTCGAGACATGTAAATTTAGGCTCTTTAAATTGAAAATAGGGCGTATTCCCCCATCTGGTTTTCTGACTAAAATCATTTTGGAGTGAAAGCCGGGTGTTATGTTTTTTGGTTTTTCTAAAATGATTGCATCTTTTAACTGTTGTATGATTTCTGTCATCTTCTTGGATGGCTTTGTTGCAAACTTATTCTTTTGTAAGGGTAATGTAAAGGAGGTTTTGTTGAAAATGGTATGCGACTCTCCGCTATTATTTTTAGAATATATTGATTGGCCCCCAATTGTTCCCATGCCTGAACATGTGATTTTAGGCAACCCCCTTTGAATATCCTGCTTTGATTGTCATTTATCTTTAACGTTGGAGTTATCTTTGGTGCCTGTACGACGAAAGGAATACTTTTTATAATTTTTGGATTTTTTGTCCGAGTTAAACTTAGTTTTCTTATTGAAATTAGTTTTATAAGATGGCTTGAAACTTTTATTGTTAACCTGAATACTATTATCGACCTTCTTTTTATCTTTTAAATAACTTGGCATGTTAAGCCATACCTGCGAGCCTCCTAAAGAATCTACCAGTGGAATGAGCGCTTCTCTGTTAAAGAGATACTCAGCGCTAGGTGGAATATTTTGTAAAGCTAATTTAAGATTAACATTATTAACTTCTTTCAGAATGCGGTCACGTCTAACCTCAATACATTCAGCTCGCTTGCCACATATGACTTGCATACAAGTTTCCATATTTTTATATGACCGGGACGCTGGACCAAATTTTTCAGATAATTTATCATAGAGAGTGCTTGCATTGAGCTGTGTCAGAACTAGCAGCCCAATTAACAACCTCCTGCAAATCATTTTTAAAAGTTGCCTATTTTCCAAAACAGCATTAGACAATCCCGCTAACAATTGTTCCGTACTAGCTAAATAATCTGGTCCTTTATTAAGGTGACATAATTCCTCATTCAATTTTAGGCCTATAAAACCTGGTGTTGCCATAAGAGCCAGCAAGTCCTTTTTATACCGAATGCCCTTCCAGGCCTGTGAGTTAAATTGTTGAAGACTAATTAACTCTGCTAGTTTAACGGGATCAGCAACAGGTACAATCTTAGATTCGTCATAACTTATTTTCAACTCCCCCAAACACATATTATTATTATTAGTTGCTTTATTTAAAACTTGTGGTTTGTTTAGAAACTGATTATTAATCGTATTCTTAGAATTCACGGAATTAAAATGGCTGCCGACATTTTCTTTACTATTGTTAAAACTCGTACTAATAGCAGTGAAAATCTGCGGCATTTGAGCTACACCGTCTGATAAATATGTAACTTGATTAATTAGAGTGTCCATGCGAGGATCCGAACAAGTTCCGACTTGTTTGAACCGGCGCCGCTTAGACCTTTTATTAGGTGGCGGCGAGGCAAAACCTTCTTCGTTTTCCGAAGACGAGGAACTGCTTTGCGATGAGCTTGAGCTCACAGCTCTTCGCTCTCCATCCGGAGCAGCGACTTGAGCTACAGGTTCAGGGACGGAATCCTCAGAGTTCATAATGGTAGATAGGTACTTACCGAATCGCCGTCAATGACACAACACTGAACACTGTATAAACACTGAATACGTGTGTGTGTGAGTACGTGTTTATTATTAGTATAAAATCACTCTAACACTATTTTCAGACCGAAAACAATGAATTATTAGAATCCAATAAGATTTTTGTCAGTTTAACTTTGAAAAACTTTTGCTCCTAACACGACAAAAATCATAAACGCTATGAAACCTAAGCGGTCGGCCGCCGGAACCGGAGATTTTTATTTATTTTATTTTTATTTTATTTATTTGGCTCACCAACAATTGAGTACACTCATACAATTATGGGTTACATATAATCAAATTCGGGTCTAGTGTATCAATCCCTTACAGGTAAGCACATCATGCATTACATACTAGTTGGTTAAATTGAAATTATATAAAGGCTACTAACAATTAGAGGGTATTTAAATACACAAAGAACAATCAGGCTCCTCAAGTCAAATTGAAAACTAGAATGGCGACCCCTGCCGGAAATGAGAGGTAACAACGAAAATCCAAAGAGAATCAGGTATGTTTTACAATATCTATGCTCCTAGAAACCAGAATCATAGACTGCTTCTTCATTCTAACGCTGTGTCTTTCTGGTAGGCATATAATGAAACAATTCACATTAATGCTTCTCTGTAAACTATATTTGAAGTTAGATTTCCAGGGATGTATACATATTAATTATGTGAATTGCTAATGCGGGAAAACGCGCTTCGCGTTCTTCTTCAGTTTCCAAAGATCGAGAAGCCGCTGTTCCGAGATCTTTGAGAGCTCAAGCGAGCGTCTCGGTCTATGTAAGTCTCCGACTCTCGCGACAATGCATGGCGCATTCTATCTACCGACATACGCTCTGTGCGTTCCTGGCTACTCTCGAAAGATCGAGAAATTGCCATGCGAGAACGTTGTGTACTTAGCCGAGCATCGCGCTGAGTACAATTATCTAATGTGCGAGTTCTGGCCTGCCCTTCTGAAGCTGCAGCAAGTCTGGCTTTTCGATCTTCTGCTGTTCCTTGAGACCTACTTAGTCACATATATTTAGCCTTTTTGCTATATTGTGAAAGATTCGTCCTTTTCTAGAAGGCATTTTTTAAATTAACGAAACAGAAATAAAACGTATATACTGAAGGAAGACTGACAGCGGTGGCTTATTAATAAACAGGGTTCCGTTAGCAACCTCTGTACGGAACCCTAAAATCGAGTTCGTTCGTTGGAATCAAAATCGTACGCGAAGGCTTAGTAATAGGGTCCCGTTAGCACCTTTGGTACGGAACCCTATAATTCGCCTTTTACCGCAAGTCGAACTGTCTGATACTTCGCATGAATCAGAATCGATCGCGGAGGCTTACTTAGTGGGGTCCCGTCACTGTGACCATCTTTGGTACGATACCCTATTATTATTATTAGCCTTGTTTCGCAAATCGAACCGTTCGTTGCTTCGCTCTTAACGGAATCAATCGCGTACGTAGGCTTAGCAGTAGGGTCCCGTCAACACTTTTGGTACGGAACCCTACAGGCCTGATCCGCATTCGAACCGTCTAGAACTTCGCAAGAACCAAACCAATTCAAGACTAAGATAAACGGAGAATTAACGAATCCAATTAAAGACAACTCAGAGATTTTAACGATTTTGGTAATTTAGATTTAAACCCTAACAAAGACTGTCAAGACCTTTTAAAGACCGAACCTAACCACCTAACGATGTCGCAGCGATTGATCTCCAGCAGAAAATCTTAACACCGCAATTCAGAAAAACGCGTTATCAGCGCCATCTATCGACCAAGTAAGTAAACTGACAAAATGATTAGCATCGGAAGACGACCTCTCGGCTGGCTTGTGGATCCCCTCGGATCCACTACACAATACCGTCAACAGTCAGGTGGGTCCCTGTGGCTCCACCCGACCTACGGATTTAAAACTAAATTTTAGTAATTTTTACGGTTAATTTTCTTTTCTCAACGATTGAACTCTATGGTATATAATATTTTTCATATGGGAACACTGTCGGAAAAAAAAAATACGCTTGACAAGATAAGAAATGTCACAAAATACATTTGTCAAATCAAACAAACATTCGTTCAACTTGTGCGCGAGAATTTTCGATTTTTACGTGTTTTTCTGTGGAAAGTAAGCCAAGTATTGATAGAAATTCATAATTTACTTTATTGTCGTTAAATTTCAACTAATATTCAACGTCAAAAGTGTAAATTATCTGGTGAAAATTACGAAACAAAACTAGTTACCGGATTTCTTCCCGTACGTAAGTAATTTGATATTTCAGAATTATAGTGGCATATTGTAACGATATACAATTAAAAATGAGTTCGTGAATACATGGCTAGTAATCTAGAAACATTTCTTATTGGAATCTTATTGGAATATTCTTGATGTTTGTTTACAAAAATACAAATTACGTAAATCAAAATGTCTGCTCCGCGTACTATGAAGTTTGAGCTTAAATATTGCGGCAGTCGATTTTTATCTCGTAAAATAACATCATCACTAGATTACTTGTCTTTTTATGACCTTAATTCCAAAATTTTGTGTAAATTGATCCAACACTTGTGTCAGAAATCAACATTATAATACAACAAAATAGCTTTCAGCAAGTACTCTCGTATCTATCCAAAATGTTTATATTTCGGTTTGTTATAAGAATATTGTTTACATTCTAATACATAGTGACATAATTAAAGAACCCATAACAGTTTCAAGTGTGTGAATAGCTGCTTTGTGAGCGGAGAGATAAGGTTTTTTGTGCTGCGGGTCATATTACGCTTGCGATAAGCGGGCGCCCGCGATACGCAACGGAGTATGACGAAAACATGACATTTGAAATTTGCCAGCCGTGCCAGCCGAGAGGTTAAATAAGAAGCCTGTATGACAATAAGGTATTAAAATGTTCACTTTTATTTTGCTACGTATAAAAGTTTCACAAATATCTTAACAATGTGTATTGGGGTAAAATTCATCTCAATAGATAGCGCTTTGCCTAATCACAATACATTAGGTATTACTACATTAGTACAATATATTTTGATTTGTGGATCAGTTGTTATGATAAATACCGATAAGGTATAAAAATGTTCAATTTTATTTTGCCACATATTAGAAGTTTCACACATAACTCAACGATTTGTTTTGGTGTTTTATTCATGCGTTCGTGCATTTCATCTTTTTCAATAGATGGCGCTCTAATCAGAATATATGAGGAACAGAATACATTACTTAGGAAGTTTCTTACTAAACTTAAAAATTCAATATCTTTTGATTTTATGGGTCGATTTTGATTAAATAAACGCTAAATGTTACTCTGGTTATCACTTAATATTTTGAAGTACCTAGATTTGGAACTCAATCTGTGATTTATGCAGGGACCGTACAACCCCGGTTAAGAGTTAACTCTTTCGAAGGGGTAAGCCGTTTAAGAGGTAACCTTATCATGATGTAACTCCTTGAACGGGTTTTATATTTGAAATCCACTGAAAGGGTAACCCCTTTATTGTGATAACCCATTGAATGGGTTCTATACTTGAAACCCACTGAAAGGGTTACCCCTTCATTATACTATCTCATTGAATGGGTTCTATACTTGAAACCCACTAAAAGGGTTACCCCTTCATTATGCTAACCCATTCGAAAGGGTTACCCACATCCTATGGGTTTTTGATTAACTGCTTAGGAAAACCCTATCGAAAACCCCTTCAATGTAACCGAAATTCTCCCTGGTTGTTATACCATGATTACTTCTACGTTTTCGTTATCTTTCTTTTGGTGTAAGCATGGTATTTATTTTTAGGGTTCCGTACACAAATGGTAACCATCGGAACGCTATTACTAAGCCTCCGGTGTCAGTCCGTCCGCCCGTCCGTCCGTCCGTCTGTGTCTAGTGTCTGTACTATGATCAATGCCTCGGCTTTGCAGACAGATCGATTCTTAGTTTGTCCTTGACATAGCGACAAGGACCACGTTAAGTGGCATAGGGGGAATATCTTCTCCCCCTCCATAAATAAGGATTATGATGATTGGTTTCCGTGATAAGTAATCTTCCAAAAGATGATGAACATGATGATGATGTTGGTTGATGATGATGATGATGATGATGGTGATGATGATGATGATGGTGATGATGATGATGATGGTAATGATGATGATGGTGGTGGTGATGATGATGATGATGTTGATGACGATGATGTTGATGATGGTGATGATGATGTTGGTTGATGATGATTATGGTGATGATGATGCTGGTTGATGATGATGTTAGTAAATGCTGACGATGATGATGGTGATGATGTTGGTTGATGACGATGATGATGATGATGGTGAATGATGATTTTGGTAAATGACGATGAAGATGACGGGACTTGGGGCACCGCTACTCGGACAGGTTAGGTTCAGATCCCGCCATGGCCTTCGTGGTTATTTTTTTTTAACCATCCAGAAGTTGAAGCCCTGCGAAGCGCGGCTCCGCTGCTTTGCAACTGGGTGTGGACAGACTATAACTGCGTAAAGCCATTCGCAAGATAAAGCAGCACAGACTATGGGTGTCTGTGTTGCAGCCGCCTTTTCATTTATTCATTGAATTATAGAAACTAATGCAGCTGCACTACAGACAGACCGCTGTGTTGCAGCTGGGTTTAGACAGACTATAACTGCTTGAAGCCATCAGCAACATACTGCAGCACAGACTACGGGTGTCTGTGTTGCAGCCGCCTTCATATTTACGCGACCCGGACGGACGGGGCACGGCATTGAAACGTTACATACTACTCTGTCAAGAAAGTACCGGGAAAAGATCAATAATACACAAAATGTCTTTTATTCATCCAAATTTATTTTATCACCTTCAAAGTATGCTCCTTTAGAAACGATAAACTTGCGCCAACGAATAATCCATTGATCAAAACATTTTTTAAACGCTGCTTCCGGAATTGAGTTCAGTTCTCGCCGCGAATTCTCCTTTATGTCTTCTATCGATTGAAAACGGGTGCCACGAAGTGGTAATTTGAGTTTAGGAAAAAGAAAAAAGTCAGCAGGAGCCATATCTGGTGAATATGGTGGTTGCTGGATGGTATTTGTTGAGTGTTTGGTTAAAAATTCGTTCACAATGATAGCCTTGTGCGAAGGCGCATTGTCGTGTTGCAAAATCCAAGAATTTTCTTTCCAGAAATCTGGCCTTTTTCGTCGAATTTGCTCTCTTAAACGCCGCATAACGCTCAAATAATATTCTTTATTTACCGTTAGACCTTCCGGTAAGAATTCAGAGTGCACAACACCGCGATAGTCAAAGAAAACAGTCAACATGACTTTGGCGTGGTTTTGTCGGTTTCGGTTCAGTTGGAAGGCGCCACTCCGAAGCTTGTTGACTAGTTTGCATGTCAAACTCGTAAACCCACGTCTCGTCACCAGTAACAATGCGTTTCATGAATGTTGGGTCCGAACTGACTCGTTCTAGCATGCCCTCAGCGACTTTCATGCGATTGAGTTTTTGGAGAAAATTCAGATCTTTTGGGACTAGCCGAGCAGCAACATGTTTCATACCCAAATGATTAGTTAAAATGGTACGGATCTACTCGTGAGATACAGAAAGTTCGGCGGCTATCTCTCTCAGAGTTGAGATTTTCAGTCACTATTTCCTTTACTTTTGCGATGTTAACTTCAGTTGCAGACGTTGACGGCCTACCAGAGCGAGGCAAATCTTCCATCACATCTCGACCGCTTTTGAACGCTTTGGACCACTCATAAGCAAGAGTTTTTGATAAAGTCGGTTCACCGTAAGCCGTCTGTAACATTTTCAGTGACTCCGAACACGAAATTCCATTGGCGATGCAAAATTTAAGACAAACTCTTTGTTCGATATTTTTGTCCATTATGAAATTCGCAATACACACTATAGGTATATGATATTACTAAAACCAGCACTGTATTTAATATAAATAACAGATGCAACTCAAACTCCGCGCCAAAATGGAAAACAGTTGTGCCAATCTAACAACTACAAAAAAACAAAAATTTGAATTTGGAACCATAAACAAATCATCCATTCCCGATACTTTTTTGACTGAATGTATACTTTGTGCCCCGGTTGTTGCACGGTCCCACGTCATACGAACACTATTCGCTTATTTAACGAACACTTCGTTTAACTCTCGGTGTAATATAAACGTGCAGTGCAGCACGGACGGGCTTCGCTTCGGCCCCACCCCGGCCCGGACAATACCCGGTCTAATATAAATCATCCCTTATTGAACGTTTCTGTCTATTGTGAAGAATGACTATTTTACGGTACCAAAGTTACCTACCACCTTAAAATAATAACGCATAGAAGCCGCGTCTAGAGGTAAACATGAGCTAAACACTATATCGTGTGTCCACTTTATTTTCTTGGTGTGCGTGAGCCGAATGCATCTGCGTTCCTCAAACGCACACAAATATAACTTTCAGTAATGCCATTAGCAGACCGTTACTTACAAATATATGTGAAAAAACTATCCAAGTGCGAGTCGGACTCGCACACAAAGGGTTCCGTACCATAAACCTTAACTTTTATTATTTGTTGTTTTAAATATTAATAAATGTAATAATAATAAATGAATTTATTATTATTATTATTCCGTTTATTTATTTTCTTTACATATAAATTATATTTTTAAATATTTCAATAAAAGTAAATAAAAAAACATTAAAAAATATAAAAATAGTAGCCCACCGGTATCGGGAACAGGGTCCAAGCTACTGGCGGTCAGGGCTCCAGAGAGAAGAACATCCTAACAATACGGGCTCGTATTGTTAGGAGGTTCCTCCAGAAATACCGCTTTCTGAATCAAGTTCTTGATCCAGCAGCCTAACGAAAGCCTCTTAAGCTGTTGTTGTTAAATAAATCTGTGGCTCGACTATCAAGTGTACTGACAAAAAAAAATCTGCGAATATTTTAATTACATTTTATGAAAATAAAAAAATGGAACAACACGAAGATAAATCAATAGATAAAAAAAATACAAATAATACGGACAAATAAAAATAAATCAAAAATACGCAACAGAACTATGACCACCAATCGCTTAAGAAGAAATAAATGTAGACAAGAGCCGCAGCTCGTCGAGCACGCCCACCATCTCCGGCCTCGTCGCTCAGGACCGCCTCGCTGCCGCCGGAACCCAGCCCCACCGTGAGTGCTGTGACACCGGCCGTGGCAGTCGCGTCGAGCTCCAGCGACGAGTACTTCTCGCCGCCCACGATGCCACCACCTGCTCGTCGGCGAAGGGGACGCCAGCCTCCGGATGGCTTAGGATCTCGAGGCCCACCGGCCTCTGATAGGGTCCCTGCTCCCGGCGGAAGTGTGCAGCGTATGCGATGGACACGATCCATTAATGAAAATGTCATACGTGCATACTTTGGGGCTACAGAGGGAGGAAACAACCTGACCGCGTACCGTGTTCGGATGCTCTCTTTGTTTCAGGTGCTTGCTTTATTATTATTATTTCGTTTATTAATTTTATTTACATTCAAAGTATATTTTTAAATATATCTTTAAAAACCATAAAACAATACATTTAAAAATATAAAAAGTAGTAGTCCGCCGGTGTCAGGAGCAGGGTCCAAGCTACCGGTGGTTAGGGCTCCAGAGAAAGGAACCTCCTCACAATACGAGCCGTATCGAGGAGTACTGCCTTCTGTATCAGGCCCTTTACCCAACCGCGTAACGCAATCTTCGACAGATGTTCGTCGAAGCTTTTGGCCATCAGACCATTGGCCGTAATGAATATCGGCACAATGACAGCTGAGTCCACATTCCACATGTCGACAACCTCGTGCGCTAAGTCGAGATACTTGATTTGTTTCTCTTTCTCGGCCTTCACGAGTACGTCATGCGGGATAGTAACATCAATTATCATTGTGCGGCGCGCTAATCGGTCCATCACCACTATATCAGGCTTATTGGCAACAATAGTCCTGATGGATAATCCTGTCCACTTGTTTGTGCCTGTGCAAGTATTCGCCGTTAGCCAGACGAGAACAACCAGAGATAATATGTCTGATGGACTCACCCGGACGGTGGCATGCCCGACACACGTCCATTGTCCCATCCTTCATAATATGCCTCCGGTAGTTATTTGTCAAGATAACTTCGTCCATAATCGCACAGACAAAACCTTCAGTTTCCCCGAAGAGATCACTGAATCGTAGCCAGGCCACGGACGCTGAAAAATCAACATCGGACCCATGAAGAGCCCGATAGAAGCGCCCGTGAAGCTCTTTGCTTTTCCATACTTCCTTGTGGTCATCTGTGGTAAGTATCACAGGTTTGCGCCAGTTCTCCTTAGCCATGGATAACGGAGTGAGACCCTTGTCCACTGCGACAACATCTCGGTGCATACCCACATCAGCTTTGAGAAAATATTCTCTGAGATTGCACATCTCGCGTTTGTGGAGAGTCTTGGCGTTTAAAAAGCCTCGCCTGTACTTCCGCGGGATGTACAGTCTCATCACCGACGATCGTGGGTTATGCATCCGGTTTGCGGTCAGTAGTGTACGGACCTTCCTATCCAGGGCATCAAGCTCAGTTTGAGTCCATTTGAGTATGCCGAAAGAGTACATTAATACCGGCATGACCCAACCGTTGAAGGTGCGCACCTTATTTCCGCCCGACAAAAGGCTATTCAAAACCTTTTTCAGGCGGCCAAAGAAGCGTTCCTTCAACGATTGCTTCATGTTAGTAACATTAATGCCCAACGCTTCCGATATACCCAAATACTTATAGGTTTCGGTTGAGCTGAGGGATCTAACCTGTATGGAATCCGAGGGTTGAATTCTCTCAGATTCCATAATCTCCCTTTTCTTTACATGCATGACTGCACATTTGTCCACACCAAATTCCATCCTGATGGCACTACTGAAGGTTTCAGTCACCTTCAGTAGCTCCATCAGTCGCGAATTGTTGGGGGCAAAGAGTTTCAGATCATCCACGTAAAGAAGGTGAGATATGGCCTGACCACCTCTTCTCAACCGATAGCCTAGACCTGAACCCTCCAGCAATGTGCTTAGAGGATTCAGAGCTAAGCAAAACCAAAGCGGACTCAAACTGTCGCCCTGAAATTTTCCTCGTTTAATCCATACAGGCTCATCGTCCCCCTGAATTGGTCGACATCCTGGATAGCGAAGGACTGTTTTCCATTACCTCATATATGACTCAAGAAAGGTGCGTAGAGTTGCATCTATTTTGTACAACTCCAACACCCTCATGAGCCATGTATGTGGCACAGAGTCGTAGGCCTTCTTGTAGTCTATCCAACATGTCGACAGATCCTTGCGGGATCGACGAACCTGTTGGCTTATTGCCATGTCCATGAGGAGAAGCTCCTTAGTACCGCGGGACCCCTTCCTACATCCATTCTGAGAGGTAGACATAATTGAATTAGTCTCAATGTGTTCATTGATCTTCATTCTCAGAATGGATGCAAGAAGTTTATAGATCGTCGCCAAACAAGTAATTGGTCTATAGCTCTTGGGTTCCGCGGGACTACCAGTCTTATGGAGCAGGTGGGTAACGCCAGTTGTTAGAAACTGTGGTAGCGACCCAGACTCTAAGGATGACTGGAATTGAGTTGCCAGGAGCGCGTGTGAGCTGCTATACCATTTGAGCCAGAAGTTATGCAGTCCGTCCGGTCCTGGAGATTTCCAGTTCAGTAACGGACGGACTGTTTTGGCTACATCTAATGGGGAGATGTTAATTTTTTCCATTTGTGGCATAGCTTCACACACGCGCTCGATATCGCGCATCCAGCCATCCTCGGTATGACAGACGGGCACCGACCAGATGCTTCGCCAGAATGTATTCGTGGCGATATCATCCGGGCGGCACACATCCGTCACACTTTGTTCAGGTCGCTCCCAAGCTCTATATACCCACCTCTCATCGCTTTGGAACATGCGATTCATTTTTATTATTATTATTATAGCGGCAATAGAAATACACAATCTGTGAAAATTTCAACTGTCTACAGTGTTGCAGCGCTGCTGCCACGCGGTATTTTGCGACGAATTTGAAGGCGGCCTTACGGTTCTTTCTTGGGACGGACGGAAAGCGAAAATTTTGTAATAGGGTTCCGTTGATTACCTTCTGGGTACGGAACCGTAAAACGCACTTTTATGTTGCTGGATCAAATCAAGACAATTATTCTATATCAGGAAATGTATAAGATGAAGATGAGATTTCATGTAATATGACATATTTTTACGGAAGTTCATCAATTACAAACTAGTAATTATTTAGCCTGGTTTTATTTAACGGTAGTAAAGTAAATTAGGTACTAATTAACTTTTAGTCAAAATTAGTCGTAAGACCATAATAAAGAGGCTATAAATACAGTTTAAAAATAATAATTAGTAGTTTAGTTTGAAGCACACAGAGTAGATGATGATAGATTTAAAAAAATATCCGATTCGTTTTTTTTTTGTTTTGTTACCAAAATTGACGAAGATACGACGTTTTTAAAATTCTCAATACGTCACGCCGTGGTATAATAAATTGTTAGTGCGTTCTGACGTCACGAGCTTTGATGCGTTTTCGAGTTTTGATGATTTTTTTATCTCTGTCAATACCTATTTAATGATTTACAAAAACAAAAAATACTTGTCTATTATTTTTCTATACTCTAACTGACTGACGAAATAGATTTGCAATTTATTGATGGTGGAAACTAGCCTATTGCCACCAATGTCCTATTTACAAAGACTAACCTTGTGCAATGCTAACCTAATGCTAAGTTAGTTTCTCGAAACTGGCATAATGTTATGTCGTATTCAATAGCGTAGGTAGTGTATAGGTACATTCTACACAATAATAAGAAGAAAATTCTAAGTGTGGGTATTTTTTTCCTGACAAATAGCAACACAGACTATATTGTAAAGGGCACAGCGACGCATAAACTGTCCATACAAACGTAATGCCAAAATCATTTGCTGTTTGAACATATTTTCACCATATTATGCTAATATTCGGATTGAGACAGTATTTTTCTAAGTTCCTGTCATTTTTTTTTTTTTTTAAAAACCATCTCTTTAATTTCGCACATTTTAACGATGTAAATGGCATGTTTTAATTTTGTTTTTTCTATATTATAAACAAAAACATTTCCAATATTATTTCCGCAGAAACATAGCTTATACATATTATCAAGTTACAACTTATGGAAAAAAAAAAGAAAATCATTAAGTTTTCATTGATAACGGTAGGTATTACGGAACACATTCAAAGAACAATGGGTAATTTTGTATGGAACCCGTACCCACTTTGTAGCATTTTAGACTAGGTGTAATTTAGAAGAGGCCTAATTGAGTAACTCGAAAATAAGTGAACGAATGAATGAATGAATGAAAGACCGAAGTTATGATAACTTCTTTGTAACATTTTTAATTGCCAATAATCGCAGTTTTTCTGCTTTTTGGACTAAATAAATAGGTAACCAGTCATTTTTTCTGTCTTTAGAGAGCGATATAGCTTCCTATCGTTGGTTTTTGGTACAGAAAAAATATTAAATAAGAACTATCAATCTTAAATAGCACAGTTTTATTAAATTGTATTGTTACTTTCAATGATTATATCATCCCAGGCACTTGCCGGACCTACGAAGTTATCTAGGTGCCTGCCAACACCTAAGTACCATATTATGCTAATTGTATGGGCACAAGCACCTAGAGTTCTCATACCCGTCATGCAGGAGCAATAATACGCTTCGATGGCTTCTCTGCCCTGGACATTAACCTTGATTAAAATATATGTGTAATATATTTTATTCGACACGTGCCTCGATAATATGCGGCCTCTAATTAACGAGCAGTTTTCGGTTACTAGCCCATGCTGCGACATACTAGGGCTACGGCTCGAAGATACCTCAATATTATATATACCATCTCCACCTCGCAAATGCTCGGCAACATATGATCTAGCGAGCTTTAGATGGTATGTGCCCAAACTGAGTAGAATGACGTCTTCTTCTGTCAATTGTGGAAATGGTATTGACGTAGCCGTCATTGTTGTGAACACCGTCCGCTGTCTGTTCATATGTTCTGCGACTACATAATTGCCCAGTCTGTTGGGTTCACTTCTTCTTTGCGCTATTATATTGATAAAAGCGTGGGTATGCTCATTATCTGTCAGACGCTGCCTAAATGCATTTATAAGGGCTCCCGCAATACGGAAGTCTTCAAATAAGTGAGGGAGTGTTTTATTGATAACTGTATGCCTAAATATTTTGTAGTCCCTTTTGAACCATCCGTTTATTACTTCAATGACCCAACGCACTATGTTGATTTCTCGAGATTTATTGGCTTGAATATCTGTAAGCTGTGTGGCATGCCTATCTTTACTTGGTGGCATATGGGCAACATAGCCAGCACTTTCTATATCTGGTATAGAGTCTCTAAAACCTCGATCTAATATAAAAACGTCATCTGTTTGTAACGTTATATGCACTGGGAACGTTTGATCATTCATAATCTCAGTCATGATTTGGGCATCAGTCTTTGTTGCAGCGTATGGTCCACATATATCTATAATATAGCCATCTGGGCAAGTAATCACAAAGGGTTTAACAAGTTTTTATACTTGTGTAAGCTGTAAGACTTTTTTTTAAATAAAAAGTTTTTACTTTTCTGTGCGTATATATACGAACCATCACAAATAGCTATAGCCACTGGGTTTATAGGGTTGGAATATATTGATGATGGTACAGCAAGGCTGTGAGCTATAATTTCATCCCGACTTATATGATTGAAACCCAAATGGCGAACAACAAAGTCTTGGGTCAAGCAGTTTCTAGCAGTTTTAAGCAAAATACCGATCGTTTTACGAGATACATCTATTTGGGAGGCTATACGTGTATTTGGTTCACCAGACCGTTGTTTTAATAAATATATTCCTAGTGCAGTTTTTGGTGTTCTACATTGATTTAAAAGAGACGGTGTTTCATTTAAAAGGATTTCGAATTGTTGGTGTGTTAAGCCAGTTAGGTAATATAGATCCTCTGGTATAATGTTGTTTACATTGTCAAAATCTATATTAGTCTTATGTTTATATGCATCTCGTAACGTATCAATCATATCTTTGAGATGGTCTGGTGTGAATATTGTGTCTCCATTATCATACAGGGAGCTCCAATCTTCTGTGTTGATGTGATGTGTACAAACGCGTGCATGTTCAGGAACGTACACGCTATGATTAACCAACAAGAATACTTTTATAAACCTGGACACTCTGTGAAGTTCTTGATTGATGCACCCATGAAATAAACAGTGACGCGCAGTATTTGCAACCCTTCTATAAGTTGGAACAGACGTTGGGTGCTCTGGGTTTGCAAGTTCCTGGTTTTGTTCTTGTTCGAACCTAGCTTGCTGTCGTCTTCCAGCTACCCAACAACGATGACACATAGCCTGAAGTTGATTCAGGGCCATCTAAAAGAAAAACCAAATTCTCAAGTAACTAAAACAATAAATAACTTAATAAAGAGTTAACAAAAAGACACCGTGTACTCGATGATCAAAAGCTATTGTTATACTAACCTCATTTATGTTAATCCGTGCCATCACATACTCTGTCCAAATAGGTTCGCGTCAGTATATGCCGGTTTCGGTCACGAATTACTGATCTTGTACATGTAACACACTGTATACGGCGTTCACCTTCCATTTTTTTGAAGCAGATGAGTAATAATAATAATCCAATCGTTAAGTAATACACTGAAGTCCGTTGTGAAAGCCGAGGTTGTAAATAAAAGTAAGAATAAAATAAACTAAGATATGCGCGCGCGCTCAAAATCAGTTCCTAACAGGTACTAACTACTGACGACACACCGACGCTAGCACAAAATAGTTCGAACTACCCACCTAATGGATAAAATAAAAAAAAATTGAACGTGCGTGGCCGCGTGGGTCGATTTTACTAAGGATTTTCGGTATTTTCAACATCGAATATCTTTTTTCCTACATAAGTTACAAAGTTGCTCCCATACAAAAAATATCTACGTTTTCAAAGACCTTTCGAATGGTACCAATTTCAACTTGCTACAAACTGGGTACGTTCAGACCCATGTTCTTTATCACTTTCCAATCGATAGTAGTTCTGTCTCGGCAAGTAACTGCTGTGTGTGTCGCTCCGACAGGCACTCACACTAACGCTAAGCGGGAACGCGGGCGCTGTTTTGTCATTGCCAGTGTTAGAAGATTAGGTACTATACTGTGCTGTGCGTGCGTAATCATTGTTATTTCTAACTTGTATTATAATATTTTTGACACTTAACCTAAGCTATGAACTTGGATTTAGATATTTGCCTCTTAATTCGGTATCAAGTTACATATATTTTTACGACCTTTGGTACAACCCAATGATATTATTACAAGTTACTTACCTACCTTCTTAGCTACCTACTAATTATTAAAATATTCTTAAATTGAAAGAGCTCAATTCCTAAGTAAATTTTGTAAAAAATAGTGGGTGGTTATGAAGGTATTTACCTAATAAATAGGTACCTAGTTTTAGTGTAGACCTAAATTTTAAATGAGTAGGTACATTTGTTTCCATGTGATCTGTATCCGGACAAAAGAGTAACCTACCAATTCGTTTCATTAGTAATATTAATCGGTGGGTAGGTACCTATCACAGCGCAGTTGTATTATCTACTTATTACAAGCTTTGTCATGTCACTGTTCCGTTTCTTCACTCGGGTGGGCATATAGGTGATTATCTCAAAGACACTGCTCGTACTCGACTGGCCTGTTGGTCTAGTGGTTAGTGACCCTGACTGCTATGCCAGAGGTTGTGGGTTCGATTCCCACCCAGGACAAATGTTTGTGTGATGAGCATGATCATTTGTTCTGTGTCTGGGTGTAGTTTATCCATAATATGTATGTATTTAGAAATATATAAGTATGTTTATCAGTTGTCTAGTACCCATAACACAAGCTCTGCTTAGCTTGGGACTAGATGGCGTTGTGTGATAGTTGTGTGGAATATTATTATTATTATTATTATTATTATTTATTACTTGTAGGTACTTTGATGTTTATCCGGATCGCCTGGGGTAGGGTGCACATACGGCCATATTTGTCTGGACAAGTGTTGCTTTATAGCCACAGTCCGGTTTTAGTTCAGACTTTCTTTTTAATTTCTAACACAAAAGTCAAAATATTGATAAAATTAAAATGAAAAGATCAAAGTCGTTCTAGTTAATTTTATAATTGTTGAGTTGAGCTTCACGATTAGGTACTGCAAATGCGTGCACTGCATGGAAAAATCCACTAAATCTGTGTGATTCTTCAGAAAACCATTTCAGTCACTAACATACATAGCCTAAACATATACCAGCCTATTTAGTGTAAATCTTTGACACTGTATACTCTGATTACTATTTTTTTTAACTCATTCAGTCGATTATGGTCACCCTGTCGCCGCAGACACGAACTCGAGCGGCGCGGCGACGCAAATCCGTTTAAGGCTTGTATATTTGCCAATGACCTTGTGCATACAAACGGAGCTAACTACACCTCGGCGCGCCACTCCGATACCCGTGTTATTAATTTTTTAGTATAAAACAAATACATATTTTAAAAAAGTAACAAAACCAAGTTATTTTCGTTTGTATTGCACAGCAGTAGATATTATTTTTTTAGTCTTTTGTTAAAAAATGAAGGAGTAAAATGGTTTCATCTCAACGATTTGGAGTTGATTTGGTGATTTTTTTTCCTATTATGTGATACCAATACATAAATTCTGGCTAAACCAAGTTACGTGCAATATTATGTAGATTACTACCTATTTTTTTCAGATGTAATTTCTCAGTAAGTGCCGACGAAAAACTGCTTCATCTGCACGCTATTTTTAAGCCTTTTCGAGAGAGCACCCTTAAGAAGCCAGCGGGCAGATCGCACGGCGCGCGTAGTGTTATGATATTAGAAGTTGCCTATATATGAGAACGTTACTGCAGACGCGCGGGCACCACTGGATTGGGCGCGCCGCTCGTATGCCGCCGCGCCACTCCCGCGCTGCTTCCTTCGTGAACAGATCTACATATAACTGAAGGACTGAACTTTATGACAGAACACAGAACCAGTCGATGGGGCGGGCGACACGTGGGAGAGGCTTGTGTCTAACTGTGGCCGACTTTTGACTGAAATGATGATGATGAAAACGACAACATATTTGCTCGAGGAACGTAGTTTTACGCCATGTTGTGTGTTAGTTATTCTAATGAGGTTATCAATTTTGATTAGACCAAATAGGTTTAGTACTGGATAAATAGGATTGACTGTCGTCTGGCCGTTCCTAATCAACCAAATTAACTAAGACATTCTCTTACATAAATAAAACACGCTCTTATTAACGGCTTAAATTAAGCTGTTCAAAAGGGTAATACATATCGTAAGGGTTTTTATTTAACTGCTTAGAAAAACCCTATCAAAAACCCTTTCAAAAACCCTTTCAAAAACACTTCCAAAAACCCTTTCAATGGACAATCAAAATAGTCCTTCAAGCTATTCGAAAGGGGTACCTACATAGTATGGGTTTTTATTTAAGTGCTTCGAAAAACCATATCAAAAACCCTTTCAATAAATAACCAATGGTTCGTGTTTGTCTTTCGAAAAGGTAAGCCGTTTATGAAGTTTGCTTATCAAGATGATAACCCATTAAATGAGTTTAGTACTTGAAGTTGAAACCCATTCAAAGAGTAACGCAATCATTATGACAACCCATTGAATAGGTTCTATACTTGAAACCCACTGAAAGGGTAACCCCTTCATTAAGATAACCCATTGAATAGGTTTTATACTTGAAACCCACTGAAAGGGTAACCCCTTCATTAAGGTAACCCATTTGAAAGGGTTACCCACATCGTATGGGTTTCTGATTAACTGCTTAGGAAAACCCTATCGAAAACCCCTTCAATGGGTAACCGAAATGCTCCCTGGGAGTAGGTGCTACATGGGTATTTACGATGATCTTGATTTTTTCCAAGTTCATTTTAATTTTAAGACCCACTCTTTAACTATAATGAAGTCCTCTGTACTCTCAGTCAAGGCGACTATATTTTCGGCTAATTGAAGGTTGATGATGTACTCGCCGTTGACGTAAATGCCTAGCCTTCTCTAGTCCAAAACCTTCAAAACATCCTCCATTGCGGCCGTGAAGTTTCAGAGAAATGACGTCTCCTTGCCCCACACCCCACTGCAGAAGGATAGGTTTCGAGGCCTGATCCGAAAGTCTGACTGATATTGTGGCGTTTTTCTACAAACATTTCGGCACGATAATAAACATGTGCGTGTGAACTGAGGGACCACCCTGGGAATTCGCGAAATGAAAATCCTAGGATTTAGTAGTAGACTTAAAACAATTGTAGAATGAATCTGGGAATTTGTAAGCAAATATATTAAAAACTACGACCCATAAAGTGTGGTCCCTCAGTTCTCACAGACGATCAGCCAGATCTCGGAAAGTATCTTAAAAAAGAAGGTTTTGTGAATACAGACATTTAGTAAAGAATTTGTAAAGATATTTACTAAATAACAGACCACAAAGCATTAAAGATAAAAAAAATATCACGAATGAACTGTGGTCCCTCAGTCCACATAACAAAGATAAATATTTTAGTGAATATTACTGAATAAAATTAATAAAACCGTTCTTTTTCTACATACAGTTTTAGTAAAAGTCTTAAAACATTTTGTAAAAAAGAAATGGAGCAATAATATCGAAGCATTTTGAAGATAGCGATGATTAAAGCTGGTCCCTCAATCCTCTCCTCCACTGACACACGTGCGTGTGCTAGCTGCTAGACGAGAGGAATATTAGAAAGTCTAGTGTACTTAACTTTTAGTAATAAGTTTCTACTAAATAATAGGTATCTAAAATTGTGTATTTCTTACCTCTTAGCTGAGATAACATTATTTTTTTAATCCTATGAAAATAGATAGAGCAGTGTGACCACACAATAAAACAAAATGTAGACAGTACTATTCTACTTTATTATATCAATATTTAGACGAAACGAAAACAAGGTTGCATGGTTAATTTAATGCTATATTACATGGTTTATGTGTATTTAGTAAAAAGTAGATTACAAAATAAACTAATCAATTATTATAATACTTTTGTCAGTACTTACATATTTTGAAATAATGATCAACATAGCAAAAGAAGCTCGTTCAGAAAACAGTGATATCGGTAGATAAAGGAAGATTATGTAGTCCTAGTTTTTAATAGCATTTAATTATTTTTTTGCTACTCGTAAGTTTAAATAACTAAGTTGATGATCAGCAAGCTGTTTCCGAACGCAAACTTGAAGTAACATTAAATTACCCTCTTTTTTAATTTATGTTTAATGTGTATCAGCTCAGCGGTTTTAAACGTACGCATAATGTTTATGATGATAAATAAAACAGGAAACTGAAAATAGATGGGATTACACTTGATAACAACAATAGAGAAAAAACATTGCAGTTTGTGGTATTAGTGTCATAAATCAGTTGTCATAAATCAGTCATTTCCCTGTTGAAAATAACGTGAGATAAATAATACATATTATATTTATTATATATTAGAGAAAATAAGCGCCACTTTAACTTGAAGTTTACTGAAATTTAACTTAACAAATTTGTCTTGTTCAGCACAGGTACGTATCATTTTCGTTAATAATAGGAATTATAATGTGTCAGTTCGTAGGTTGATCTCCACGGAGATTAAAAAGTAGTAAGGTGATATTGAAGTTGGTTTTCGCCTCAAATAATTCGCGTGCTTTTCCTGAAAGGTATTCGATGGTTACTTTCAAGTAGGACTTGTATAAATCCTTCCTCTAAAATCCATACATGTTTTATTACAGTGGTATAATGGCCAGAGGTCGAAAACCAAAAATTTGCCATGTAGATCAATGGAATGTGTTTATGAAACATGCTGAACAATTGCAAGATCCAAAAATCAAATGTAATTATCCAATTTTTTCGATATTATCTGAAGAACTTGAGCACAGAATGACTCCTTTGGCTTTGTATATATCACTACAACGCAATCGAAATTTAATTTTCGGTAGTGATATTCGATCGTCTGATGACCCCACCACAACTTTGAGTGATGAAAAGAATTGTTCTGCAAGCAGTAGTCCTTCATCATTGACATCGGCAAATAAAAGCAGTAAATTTAGCTCAGGTGTAGAAAAATCCAAATCATTTTAATTTAATCTTGATATATATGAATGGAGAAAAATAAAACCCTTAAGTGGATATAAGAAACGGA
Organism: Lacanobia oleracea; assembly: GCA_950371165.1. Taxonomy (NCBI): domain Eukaryota; kingdom Metazoa; phylum Arthropoda; class Insecta; order Lepidoptera; family Noctuidae; genus Lacanobia; species Lacanobia oleracea. Next base: position 16,638,455 of record OX493411.1, on the reverse strand, counting down.
GTGGTACTTCAACGTATAGACAATATAAAACGTTGCCAAAGTACAAATGGAGCCACATGTTGAAAGAAAAAATTTGGACACATTCAAAACTACCCTGCACATGGGTCTTTAAGAAAAACAAGATAGAGGATGATAAAATTTATTTGCACGGGAAATGTGCCCAATGTTGTGCGGAAATTCATTTATGAAATCAAAAAATGACTGACAAAATAGTTAAATTTCTGTGTAACGTTTGTCATTTCGATGTTAAATTCAAACATAACCCGAAAACTAAGTCCAAGTTAACGCCTTATAGGAGGCAACAATTGGCTAAAGAACTACGTTAAAAGCCTGCTGTCATGGTACATAGTGAGTTAAATATCATTCGATTTGAATGGCACTGATAAAAATTCTCTTACTAATGTTTCTGTTACCATAACAGTAAAGAACAAAACCTACAAAATCATGGGCGCATCTGAATTCATTCCAGCATTAATTCCAGGCGGTCTTGGGCATTACCGATGTCACTGTTTTATGAATGAGCGTTTCTTTTGCTATGATGATCAACATTTTAAACTTATTGAAACTACTGACCAACAAATATACTTTCACTCATTAAGCTACATCCAAATGCCACTTACTTAAATAAAAGTATTATAAGTGATTAGTTAATTTTGTAATCTACTTTTTACTAAATACACATAAACCATGTAATATAGCATTAAATTAACCATGCAACCTTGTTTTCGTTTCGTCTAAATAATGATATAATAAAGTAGAATAGTACTGTCTACATTTTGATTTATTGTGTGGTCACACTGCTCTATCTATTTTCATAGGATTAAAAAAATTCTTTTTTACAAAATGTTTTAAGACTTTTACTAAAACTGTATGTAGAAAAAGAACGGTTTTATTAATTTTATTCAGTAATATTCACTAAAATATTTATCTTTGTTATGTGGACTGAGGGACCACAGTTCATTCGTGATATTTTTTTTTTATCTTTAATGCTTTGTGGTCTGTTATTTAGTAAATATCTTTACAAATTCTTTACTAAATGTCTGTATTCACAAAACCTTCTTTTTTAAGATACTTTCCGAGATCTGATTGATCGTCTGTGAGAACTGAGGGACCACACTTTATGGGTCGTAGTTTTTAATATATTTGCTTACAAATTCCCAGATTCATTCTACAATTGTTTTAAGTCTACTACTAAATCCTAGGATTTTCATTTCGCGAATTCCCAGTGTGGTCCCTCAGTTCACACGCACATTAATAAACGATAGTCGATCAGGCACCGTTCGAGGCTTTCTTGAAGTCCAAAAACGCTAAGCAGCGTGGCAGATTATGGTCTTCGGTCTTCTGTATAACCTGCCGCAGCGTATGTTTATCATGATTAAATTCATTATGACGTTTGATTTGTAATGAGATAATATTGATTATTGTTTATTGATTACTGATTGTTGATTATTGAATTGAATTGAAGTGATCTAGATAACTGGTGATTTAAGACTATTCAATGTATTTATTCATTTATTGTTTTAGCGTCAAATTACTACTTTTGCATGCCGAACGGTAAAATATGGCTGAACCTACCTTTTATCTTTTTATCACCATGTACTGTACCCATATTTGCAAAATTAATGACTTACTTTCTTACTATGTATATGGTCTACGTGCTGAGGCCTTTTCAGAATCCGGCTTGTTCGGGAGGCTGGAAGTCCTCAAACCTGCGCGCGAGACGGTTCGTGATGACTCTGGAAAACTACTTGTAGACATGGTTCGGAAGTGAGATGGTACTGTAATTCTTAGCAGCCCTATTTATTATCGCCCTTCTTAAAGAAGAGTCAATACTCTTCTAAACGCCACAGCCATGGAGCAGAGGTGTGGTGGTACACCTCTGCTCCATGCCTGTGGCATTTTCCCCTCGAGTATATTAAAAATCATGGAATTGAACATTTAAAGACCGGTTTCCACCCGCCTTCAGGAGTTCGGCCGTAAGTCCGTCCTCACTTATCTCATACAGGCTGAAGTCCGGGATGTCTTCGGTATTATGCCGAAGACATCCCGCTGGTTAATCTAACTCTTGGGTAGCTAACTAGAGTCGTAGTGGGTTTAGAAATTGACATGTCATAACTGTCCATAGCATGTCTCGATCTGTCTCACATTCAAAAATAGTATTTAAAGAACATGTCTGTCATTGTTTTATTTGCGAGAATTATTAACCTTGCACACTCATAATATAAGCCGAAAATTAAACAAAGTTTTTTTAATATTACAGACATTTTTACAGAATTAGTCATGGCAAAAACCTAACTACTACAATATACTGAAATAAAGCAAACTTACACAATACTTTAATGTCCATTATTTACTTAGATGATATATTTATAATTTCGAAGTCATGTAGCTGCTAATCTGATGAGTTTAAAGCTTTGGTGCCATAGTACCAAATGCTTAGGTTAAAAATGTTTTTAATCCGTTCGAAACATCATGTTTCGAACGGATTAAAAACATTTTTTTCCGTTGACTTACGATTTTTGCCCCAACTTTGTATGAAACGTGAACAGTCTCCTTTAAAAATTTTCACCAGCGTGTTTACGAATGATTGTAGTTAAATACCCTTCTGAGTAAAACGAGTGTGAACAAGACGAATATGTCTTGCTAAATTTCTTTTATCATTAAAACGGCGCTGACAAGTATCACATTTTAAAGGCTTCTCACCGGTGTGGGTACGAGTATGACTTATTAAAGTATTCTTGTGATTAAAACTTCGATGACATATATCACATTTGAAAGGTTTCTCACCAGTGTGAGTACGAGTATGTCTCAATAAGTTACTCTTTTGATTAAAACTACGCTCACAAATATCGCAATTGAAAGGTTTCTCACCAGTGTGAGTACGAATATGACTTACTAAATTAGTCTTATCATTAAAACTACGCTGACATATATCACATTTGAAAGGTTTCTCACCAGTGTGGTTACGAGTATGCCTCACTAAGGTATTCTTGCGATTAAAACTACGCTTACAAATATTGCAATTGAATGGTTTTTCACCATAGTGGGTACGAGTATGATTTACTAAATGACTCTTTTTATTAAATAAACACTGACAAATATCGCAACTGAAAGGTTTCTCACCAGCATGGATACGAGTATGTCGTACTAAAATATCCTTCCGATTAAAACTATGTTGACATATATCACATTTGAAAGGTTTCTCACCGGCATGGGTACGAATATGTCTTACTAAAGAAATCTTTTCACTAAAACTACGGTGACAAATATCGCAATTAAAAGGTTTCTCACCAGTGTGGGTACGAGTATGGCTTACTAAATGATGCTTATGATTAAAACTACGCTGACATATATCACATTTAAAAGGTTTCTCACAAGTGTGGGTACGAGTATGACTTACTAATTGACTCTTATGATTAAAACTACGCTGACAAATGTCACATTCGAAACGTTTTTCATTGACACACTCTCTTCGATACCTATTTATATTATCACCGTCAGTGTCTTTGTTTGATATTTTACATTTAATATTATCTCTGTTACTGTAATTTCGGAAACTTGTACTTAAATCAGTATTATTTATACTACCACAAACTCCATGTTGTGTTTTATTGAAGGGCTTTTTAAATTTAGTCGTTCGGTTGGACGTATGATTTCGAAATTTCATAATTAATTTCGAGACGGGAAATGATTTTCGATTATATTCGTTTTCTTCTTGCTTGTCTGAGATTGTATCTCTTAGTTTTGGTATTTGCGTGTCCAGTTTTAGCTTCTTAGCAACGGGCGCCCCTGTAGAATAAATACCTAAATAAATTAGAATTAATCTTAACAGAAACTACTTCATTCCTAGTGTCATCAAGTAATAAATTGAAAAATCGACGTAGACACCACACTCTCACATACCGTCGATCTAGGACAGTAATTCCCGAGGACCCAGGGGTATGCACACAACAGACATGCCACAAACCCCACTTCATGGTGCAACTGTCTTAAGGTAACGCAGTACATCAGGTGGACCGTCGGCCTGTTTGCATACCTGTTGATTCTTGTTCATCTTCCACTTCGGTTTTAATATGAACATCATCTGACTTTGCATGGTGTGCTGACGTATCTTCTACATCTGGATAGCTGTTGTCTGCATTATCAGGTTCTAATTCTGTAAGCAATTAAAGCATTACTTGTATATTTCTAAATATAACATAGAAACCCAATAGAAGTGTTCAAAGTTACACTTTTCCGTAATGTTTTTTTTTTTTTTTTTTACTATATGTAGGCACGCGTTTGACCACTATCTCACCTGATGGTAAGTGATGATGTGGTCGAAGACGGAGCACGCTTGCCTAGAAATAACCTATTCACTCTTGAGTTAAAGACTCCCAGGTTGTAGCTATCAGGAAACACAGACTCCGGCAGGGAATTCCACTCCTTAGCTGTACGCATTATGAATGTGTTACCAAAACGTTTTGTGCGTATGGGTGAGATATTCACCGTGTACCGGTGGCGCATCGCCGTTCGTCTTGTGGTCCGATGATGGAACGGGTTTGGCGGAATTAAATTATGCAATTCCGACGCACATTCCCCAAAATGCAACCGGTAAAAAACCGAAAGGCAACTCGTCGTCGATGTTCAAGACTTTGGAGCTTCGTCGCGACAAGCCTCTCATTGCGGATGATCCTCTTGGCTCGTTTCTCAATTGACTCAAGGGCATCAAGTTGGTATCTGGCAGATCCATCCCAAAGATGAGAGCAGTACTCCATACACGATCGAACTTGCGCTTGATAGAGTTTAAGCAGCTGTTCCGGCGTGAAGTATCGTCTCACCTTTGCCAGAATCCCCAACTTCTTTGCAGCCACTTGTGCCTTTGCCTCTATGTAAGGGCCAAAATTGAGAGTAGATGTTAATGTAACCCCAAGAAGCTCAAGTTGGTCGGTTATCGGCACGGTTAAACCTCGGAAAGATGGAGCTGGGTGGAATTGTCTCCTTTTGGCGGAAAATAGACACGCTTGGGTCTTAGCAGCATTGAACTTGACCAGATTGGCATCGCCCCATTCAGAGACTGCCTGTAAGGACACGTTCAAGCGCTCAACCATTGCCTCCCGGAGAGACCGGATCTGCGACCCACCAGCTCGTGCGTCGGACACGTATCTCTCAGCAACAGTGCTGTCGTCTGCATACCCAAAGGTACCGGGTTTAAGCAGATCATTAAAATGCAGCAAGAACAGTGTTGCCGAAAGCACCGAACCCTGAGGAACCCCGGCATTAATATCCAGCAGTCCAGACGAGCAGCCATCTACGACCACTCGGATAGACCGATCCCTCAGGAAGTCTGCGATCCAATCACACAAACCGGCGGGCAGACCGAAGGAAGGAAGCTTATTAATAAGGCTATCGTGCCAGACCCTGTCGAAGGCCTTCGAGATGTCAAGGGAGACCGCTAGTGCCTCCCCGTGCTTCTCTATGGCCTCACTCCAGATGTGAATGGCATACGCAAGAAGATCCCCAGTTGACCGATTTCGGCGGAACCCGTATTGACGGTCACTAAGAATATCATTCGCTTCTAGGTACGCCAGGAGCTTATGATTCAGCACGCGTTCCATAGTCTTACAGAGTATGGACGTTACCGGGATGGGTCTATAATTCGACGGGTCAGCTCGACTTTTCTTGGGCACGGGCTGCACGTTAGCTTGCTTCCAAGCCTTCGGCACTTTTCCAGTCTCAAACGAAAGGCGAAATAGGCGTGTCAAGATCGGAGACAACTCAGGCGCACGTCTTCAGAACAATTGCCGGTATCCCGTCGGGACCACTAGCCTTGTTCACGTCTAGGTTACGCAGTACCCTACGGACGTCCTTCTGATGAATGCGAATGTTTGACATACTCGACTCGCATTCACCAGGAGAAGCAGGGGGCGTCGCGCCACCAGGATCCAGACGTAAAGATTCCGCAAGGCGTCCGCGCACGACGAAGCATCAGTGGAAGAAAAGCAAGTAGGCTGCCAAGGGTAACATGCGAAAAAAGATCGCATGCCATTCCAATCTACTGACCATACCCGCCGGGTGCCTCTTGGGCTAGGATCGGGCAGGGAGTAGAAGGATACAGACTTCACCAGACAGTGGTCGGAACTACCCAGTGGTGAAGAAATCGACACCGAATAGCGGTCTGGATCTGTTGTCAGCAAAAGGTCCAAGCTATTGGCAGTGTGCGAATCAACATCGGGCACCCTCGTTGCTACTTGGACCAGCTGGGTAAGATTTAACGCAAGCGCTAGCTTTCGCGTCTGCCGTCCAGCATGGTCTGCGCACTGGTATGGGAAGAGCCACTCCTGATGGTGCGCATTGAAGTCCCCCAGTAACACCAATTGGGCAGAAGGGTACCGCTGCTGAGCCGCATCCGCCGCCTCACTCAGGTGCTGTGTAAGCCCAGTTGTCTCCAAATCACCGCTGTGCGAACGGTAGACGCAGGCGTAGACAATTTTGTCTAGGCCTGTGTCCACTATAGCCCATAACGTCGAGAACCTGGAGTCTTCAAGGTAACGGAGACGCCAATAGCAGATGTCGTCCCGGGCGTACATGCATACGCCCGCGCGTGGTCTGAAGTGGTGCTCCAGGGTAAACCCTGGGTAAGACAGGTATGACACGTCCGACGGACATCCGATCTGCGTCTCCGACAGGAACAAGAGCGCTGGTTTCTCGGTCTCAAGGTGGTGATGGACTGCAGCGAGATTTGAGTGCAGACCTCGTATGTTAGAGAGGTGCACTCTATGCGAAAGGGCGTGCTGCCGCTGTACAGCTTTTCTCTTTTTTCCCCTGTTCATTAAAAAAGTGAGTGAGGTTGAGGAGAAGGAAGTGAAATGAGGTTCCATGCTGCTAACCCTCAGGCACGCCCTGACAGGACGACATCATTGAGGGACTAGTCTGGAGACTGCGGGGACGCCCGAACCCCCCCGGGAATGACCATCGGGCCCTTTCATCTGGTCGCCAACCAGCACTATGGTGCATTCCGGGATTTTTCGCCAGTTGGCGGGGCAGCCTTTCATGTGTGGCTAGCACATTACTTGGGCCCCCAACTACCTGGCGGTCGGCCAGCGGCGCACCGTGCCTCGGATCCCGCTACCCTCCGCGACTAGTCTCCCGATACGCCCACGCCAGGGCAAGCCTGGTTGGTCTGCCTGCATTGGAACAACTATTTCGACCCAACTCCTCTGAATTGGCTACACTGAGCATCGTACCGGAACGCAGCTAAGCCGCTTGGCGGTACGTCTTTGCCCAGTGGGTGGTCACAAGCCATCGGCCGAAACCTACCACCAGTTAGTGTCACCTGATTGGCACCACCCGGGGACTACGTGTAGGGTCTAAAATTTGGGTATTCTCCTACGGACGCGGGTGTCTCGGCCCCCATGTTTCCGTTAGACAGTTTTTCTTTATTTATGCTTAGTAGCAAGTGTCGCAAATGCAACGGACCCCATGCATTGGTGGGCCCGCACGGAGACCTTTGAATAAACGTCTCTAAAAACCAGCGCTGTGGCTGTGTCTCGTAAACCAGTTCTACTTTACTGAGCGATAGCCGTTTGGCGCAGTTGTGGCGCATAATTTCCCAACCTATAGAAGTCACTATTTTGCTTCATACGTCACGCAAATAAATTCTTTTTCTTTCTACCTTTTCTTTCAAGGTACCAACCGTATGAAATCCAACTAGTCCATGTACCATTAAGGGTTCCAGGGCCCAAGAGAAATAGCAGATACCATGATTTGTTGCGTAATTTGTTCGAAAGAGCCACCGCGGCCCTGGGGGGTTACTCTCTAAGTCAGAAGTAGCCCGCCTGGAACGGAAAGGGCATTGGTAGGAACATGGAAAGAAGATGAAAGAAACAACGAGTTTCTAAATCTGATAAAAAAGACCGGCCAAGTTCGAGTGAGATTCTCACACTAAGGGTTCCGTACACGTTTCTTGTATGAGAGCCCCCTTTAATTTTCAGTTTAATTTAATTTGCATTATTTGTTATAGCGGCAATAGAAATACACACTGAATTTCAACTGTCTACCTATTACGGTTCTTGAGATACAGCCCGCTGACAGATGGACGGACAGCGAAGGGTTGGTAATACCAAAGGGTAACCAATGAAACTGTATTAGTAATAGGGTTCATTGGTTACCATTTGGGTACGGAACCCTAAAAAATATATTTGTTCCTTCTCCTCCACTCTTCTGTTCTGTTGTTTCGATTTATTTGTCTCAGGATTCAAGACATTTAATCGTTTCTCCGACACTCGTTCGACTTCATTGACTTGGTCACCACTGTTGATTCTGACTTTTTTTAGTTGTAATGGTTGGGAATGGTGAGGCGGGCTAGTCCCAAAACTAAATAAAAAATACTGAAATAGACAATTCTAACCAAGAAATTGTGGGCTTTCGTAAATACACTGGTCAGCAAATAAACCGAGCCACCCACCTAGGAACCTAGGCACTCTGATTCGATTTTCTCAAAAAGTATAAAACTTACAACTATCAAAGTTATACCTAAAAAAGTGCGTTTCATGGTGATTAAAATGACTACAAATTAATTCGAAAGTACCGTCAACTCACATTGTAATCAAGCAACAAACACAATGCGAATTGCAAACGATTTGCTCTGTTTTCACCAGAGTTTGAAATTAGCGTTCTTTTTCTCTACAATGAGGGTGTCGGATATTTCTTATCATTTCTTTAGTTTTTGTCCATCGTTTGCTAAGACGCGTGTGTTTTTGCTACTTTTTTCGATTAATAATGGATACAACACCTCAGGAAGCAGCTCAAGCCGTAGCATTACTTCAAGCAGGCATTGCGCAACGTGAAGTCGCTCGAAGGCTTCGAATCAGCAGATCTTCGGTGCAACGAGTTTACAGACGATACCTAGAGACTGGAGCATTCGATCGCCGTCCAGGTACGGGCAGACCTAGGGCTACATCAGCAGCAGATGATCGTTATATCCACCTTACTGTTCTGCGAAATCGCCACCTCAACACAGTTCAAGTCCAACAAAGTCTGCGTGACGAACGCCAAGTGGTCATAAGTTCAGATACCGTTAGAAGGAGACTTGCTGAACGGAACCTGACCCCAAAAAGAGCTGCAACAGGCCCAGCATTAACGGTAGCACACCGTCGAGCACGACTTGAATTTGCTCGAGAGCATAGGGATTGGACATTAGAGCAGTGGAGTAATGTACTCTTCACTGATGAGACCAGGATGAGTCTACATGGAAGTGATCGACGTCAGAGAGTATATCGTCGCCCTGGAGAACGTTATTCTCAGTGTTGCATCGCTACATTACTGAAATCCTCGCAGACCATGTGGTACCTTACGCAGGATATATCGGACAGGATATGCAATTGATGCATGATAATGCACGGCCTCATGTTGCTCATGTGGTGACCCAGTATCTACGCGACGTCAGCATTCGTACGATGGACTGGCCAGCTCGAAGCCCGGACTTGAATCCGATAGAACACTTATGGGATGAGCTGAAACGTCGGGTTCGAGCCCGGGTACCTGCTCCAACAAGGCTTCCAGAGCTGCGAATCGCAATTGAAGAGGAGTGGAATACAATTCCTCAAGATTTTATCGTCAGGCTCGTAAGGTCGATGAATACAAGGATGCTGGCAGTTATCCGAGCAAGGGGAGGGAATACGGAATATTGATCAAAAACTTTTTTTTTGATTTTATCTTTGTTTTTGGCTTTAATTTTTTTTTCACTTTATTATACTAACGATTGTCACGACTGGAAAACGACTCTTCTTTGTAAAATCCTTAACAAACACTGAAATATTGATTAAACCCAATGAGTTTCCTTTCATTTTAATCACCATGAAACGCACTTTCTGTAGGTACAACTTTGATAATTGTAGGTTTTTTAGTTTTTGAGAAAATCGAATTAGAGTGCCTAGGTAGCGGGTGGCTCGGTTTATTTGCTGTCCAGTGTAGATCTGATAACATTGAAAACTGTGATTTGGATAGATATTTAAGGGCGCTATTACAAAATCGAGCGCTTGCCCCGGACTAAAGCTACAAACCGCGTTTCCCGAGATTTATAGTGATTGTAGGGCTGTATACAACAATTGCTTAAAAATATGAGCTTACTTTTAAATAGACCAATTTTTTTTCATGCATTATAACAATACCTCCTTAATTATTAAATATTTTTTATTTGAATTTGGATTATACTTTCATAGATAAAAAATATAGTTTCGTACGGAATATTGACAATAATTCTCAGTTTTACAGAATTATTTTTGGTGTATTAATGCATGAATCGGAACAAATAGATTTGATCATTCCAAAGTAGAAGGTACAGTTGTATCATGGACATTTTTAAAATTGATTAAATTATTATATCTTCGGTGTACCAAAGCATCAAAAGATTCCCAAAAGCGTAATTTTATGAAACACCCTTTGCGGAGACAAGAAATTTACTGATGTACGTGAACAAATTGATATATTTATTTAGAACACTCCCAAGATCAACTATCAAACTTTCTTAGGCGTATTTTTGTTTTTTTTTTGTGCTATATCTAAAGCATAATCAGACATCAAAATTCGAATCAAACGCTCAAATTCAAGAAAAATTGTGACAGCGCTCTTAAAGAATGGGAAGTATTTCCTTTCCTGGTGCTTGAAGTAGGTTTATCGCCGAAGTGTGGGTGGGGAAATAGTATAAAAAAATAGTTTAACTTTTAATAATGACCTTACACATGCAAGTAAGAACATGCACCATGAAAATGTACTATGATGCACAGTCATCGCTCAAAAGCGCAGAAGCATGCTTAAGTTTGTATTGCTGTGAACGCGCGGTACAGGCTGCACCTGCATCTGTGTGTTTAAGTGATGTATGAACGTGGAACACATTATTCACCGATCACCGAACGGACACTTCATACACACACTGGCGTCGAACGAAACAAAAAACATCCAGTCGCTCTTTCACACACGCAGAGTATCTAATTACGTATGACCTTGGTTCACAGCATTGGTAAATTTCACGTTAATTAAACAAGTATAAATAGCTAATGTCATATCGTATAGGATTGTAAAACACTTAGGTCTGGGTTCGTATCTTCAGGTGAGAGCCTTTTTTTTTCTTTTCAACAAGAATCCTCATCTGTTCTTTTATTATTCGATAAATAAATAAACGTAAGTAACAAATAAATTAATTACGCATTAACTTTTACAAAGTATAAATAAATAAACTTCTTGTTAAAACAGTTTATTTTCTCATAAGTAACAATTTATTGAAGGTAAGCTAACAAGTAAACTATGACATAATTATTATATCTTAAGTGGGTACTCTACCAACCCACATGCCACGTAAATATAAAAAGTGAGAACTCATTGTCTCAATACAATTAAATTCAATTAATTTATTCAAACCTCTAAGTCAGTGGTTCCCAACCTGGGGTCCGCGGATCACTGGTGGTACAGAAGGGTCAAATTATGGCCCGCAAAAGAAATAAAATTTCAATCTGTTCACGTCAAAAGTAATGTTGATGCAAACTGACTAAGTTTATATTATTGTTCGTTACTTTTAGTTTCAAAGAATACAGCGCTATGCTATAAGTATTGAATATATTTATGCAGGGACTGAAAGCGGTTACGGTTAGAGGTTAAGATACCTCAAAAATATATCGGTACCAAATTAAAATAAAGGTAGAGCTATACCGATACCTTTATAAATAAAGGTTGGGCTATATTGTTATTTAACCTTTATATAATTTCAGTACCGAAAAACATGCGAGACGGCGTGCCTACCACTCGTATGTTTGCATGTTCGCGACGCGAGGACGCGACGTTGCCGTTCTTGCCGACTGAGTTACCTACATTTTTATTTGGCTATCTGTAATAGAGGCATCTGAGCTTTCAGATGGCCTATCTGTGATGATATGTGCAATTGCAATTTAACAGTTTACTTGTAAATACTGTAACTGTACCTACTTAAGGGGCTGTGGGACGCAGAGCACATTCGAAAATCGCCATTTTTTTCTTCGCAAATATCTCCTTAATGCCAATACATTTTCAAGCGTAAAAGACTATAACTACAACTTCGTGTACAATCGCCAGCATATCAAGCTATAACAAGCTGTCAAATTTATTTAATAGATTTTCACAGTTATCGTTAAAGCATTAGGTTCAAAGTTGACTGTGTAAAATTGACACGGATAGCCTGATTTGCTGGCGTCTGTACCTATTCAATAGAAAATTTAATACACTTAAGCATTTTAGGAAAAAAATATACATTTTAATTTATTTATGATTTTATGACGGTGTTTAACCTTTTTAAATTGTGCTCATCATATTGGGCGGTGGTTTGCCATAATCGTCACGCTTGGCAGACGGGTTGGCGATCGCAGTGTAGCTATTGCAATGTGCAGAGAGTGCTACTGCTCAATCTATGGTGAGTCCCTTAGAAGACTCTTACGAGACCTAAGGACAGTGATGAGATGGTGGTGGCCCTGATTGCACATTATTTAATAATGTGCAATCAGGGCCACCCTCAACTCAACTGAACGACAGAGTGGCGTGGCGGTGCGTCAAAAAAACCCCTATATTAAGGTTTAGCTACTGCTACCGATATATTTATAAAGGTTAAGGTACTGCAACCGAAAAATTTATAAAGGTTATAGGACTTCTACCGAATTATTTTAACATCTCTTGCGGGACGGCTAAGTTCAGCAGCATACGCTGTCAGAAAAATCCGTCAATTTACCGATATAGATACCGCGAGGCTGGTCTATTTTAGTTACTTTCATAGTATCATGTCTTACGGTATCTTATTATGGGGACGTGCTGCAGACATCGAGTCTATATTTATCCTGCAGAAAAGAGCCATCAGAGCCATTTACAATCTCCGTCGGCGTGATTCCCTAAGAGAACTGTTTAAGGATATCAACATCATGATGGTACCTTGTCAATACATTTACGAAAATATTATGTATGTTCGGAAAAATCTTCATCTCTTTAGCAAGATTAGTGACAGGCATAATTTTAATACTAGAAATAGGAACAAATTAGATCAACCCCGATTCAGATTGGCCAAAGTACACACTTCTTTTATGGGGTACTGTATTAAATTTTATAATAAAATACCAGTTGATATTCTCGAACTGAATGAGAGAAAATTTAAAGCATGCATAAAACGCACACTATGTAGACAAGCGTATTATAAACTGGAAGATTATATCCTCGATAAAAACGCTTGGCTAAATGCTGGTCCTGCTCCACAGTCACAGCTGCTTAGGTCCACTTTTTAGGTTTCTATGTTTTTATATTTGGAAGAGATGCTCGCTCCTTTTAGAGGTTCTTACATTATTTCGTTTATTTATTATTATATACATACAAATTATATTATTATATTAATTACTTATTTATTCTTTTTGATGTAAGATCTTAATCGTTCTCTTTATTAATTTATTTTTCATTATTTGGTCATTGACAACCATAGTTTTGTGTAAAGTAGAAGCATATTTTTCAAATTTTGTAAATGTGAGTACCATGAAACCATTTACATTTTATGTGAGTAGTTATAGTTTTACTTGTTGGACATGAACGAGCATGGTGGTTGAGAGCATGTCATGCTCACTCAAATGTCTCGCTGATGGCGGCGCGTGGGTTTGATCATTCGGTTCCCTTCGAAATGGTTGAGCTGAAGGGTGCCGATACACGCGTCATGTTCGTGAACAGGCGCCGTCGGTTGAGACTGGTCATCTCTTAACTGCCATTGGCTTATTTTAATCTTTATATTTAAAATTCTTATAATAAGCCCTTTTTTTTTCTTTGCATTGTCCTCACATGCAGAAGCAACAAGTATATGTAACTTGAAATTTTGTAAAACCAGAACATGATTTAAAAGAGTGTCCGTGGAGTTTCTTGCACGTTCTTCTCCATAGAGATCTACGCTTTGGAACGTGCAAATAGCTTCCATGTTTTTGACTGACCGACCTTGACGTTTCAAAAGTGCCTGTGAATGGTTTATTTGAAATAAAATGCTTTGAATTGAATTTGAATATAACCGGTATGCATTTCCATGCATACCGGTACTCTTAAAATTCCGCTACTGAAAAATATAACGATATCGAAATATTTCGGTAACCTTTATTTAACGGTATGACATCATACCGAAATTTAAAGGTACCTTAATTTTTGGGTAATTCAGTCCCTGTATTTATGATTAAGTTTATTTTCTGATTATAAATAAATAAGCCGTTTATCAGTACGGTCGTGACCGTGAACTCAAGCGCACTCAAGGTTGTTGACCTCTGCTGCGACGATGGATAACGTGTCGAAAAGATTGAAATGTTCCAACTGCAATATTGTCATTTGTGAAGCTTTTGTTCAAAATAAAAAACTTTTTAATTAATTAATTTCGGAAGTCGATTTTTTTATTTTTGTGCCGGCGTGATAAAATGTTATGAACTGGTGTGAACAATCAACAGACATGCGATTACAGAAATCCCGATCCATTTAATATCATTTATTGAAGAGTTCCGTTGCCTACCTCCGAAGTTCATCATCAGATCTTTACCAAATTTAAATGGGACCAGTCCGAGAAAATACTCTTCCAAACAAAAAAAGAATTATCCAAATCGGTTAACAATTGGCGAAAATATCGCTGAACAACCATTTTTCATGGGATCTCATCAACAGATCCTGACTTATACCTTCCATCATCAGCTCAGCAAAATAAGATGATGATTACCAGGCACAAATATCTGAACTGCGTTAGAAAGTTTATGAAAAACAGTGTATGTGCTTATAAAATTTGAGGGTTTTCCTCGATTTTCATGGGATCCCATCATCAGATTCTAACTTGGTAACAATGGGACCACCCCAGGAGTATAGGCTTTCGAATAAAAAAAAAGAATTTTTAAAATCGGTCCAGAATTGGCAGAGAAATCGGTGAACATACATATAAAAAAAAAATATACATACAGCCGAACATAGAACCTCCTCCTTTTTGAAGAAGTCGGTTAAAGATAGATGTTATGAAGGAAGTAAGCCTCGTACAAATATGTGAAAATGCTTTTAGCTCGAATGACTTTGAAATAGCAAAATCTTTTTACTATTTGAATCAGTGAGCAAGCGATTAAAAACGAGAAAACGTCAAGGGACGACTTCGCGGAATATTGAGGACATTATAAACGGACACCGAACAGGTACATTTGTGGCAAGACACCTAGAAAAACTCTCACCCGTCACATTTGATCATATTGATGTGACGCCCTTACTTAAAAGAATAGTCCTTTTAGAGCAATCCAAGACTTTCCGCTTAATTATGTATCTAAAAATTAAAATACCATAACAATATGATTAACCATTGTAAAGAGAATTCATTTCTTATTCAAGAACAAAATGTTAATAATAGAAAAAGGGGAGGTAGATTGAATAATACGATTAACAGTGGGCCGGTGGCACTATCAACGTTATTCAACAATAAATCTTTCACTGACGAGGTCAACGAGCCCAGTGAATATTTATCAGTTTTACATAAATCAATGGATAATTCTAACCTTTCATGTCATTCATCGCCCATAAGAGATAGGAGTAAATGAGGAGCAACTGCCGGCAAAATGCGTCAGCGCCGAGAGCGAGAGCGGGACAGCAGGTAAGTGCTTGTTGCGTTGTAACACTACTACGGATACTGATGACAACGCGGCGCGTGCGCGTTCGGTTCAAGCTACAATGAATAGAACAGCTGTTGAGCGCGCTCGCACTGACAGGTTGGTAAATACTGCTGTTATTAGCGATAAGAAGACAAGCAATTAAACTAATAATCGTGGGCTATCGCCGCTAAAAACCTTTCCTTTGCCGAGGTACTTCAGAGAGAGGGTGAATGGAAGATGACAGAGAAGGGTGAGGCTTGGCAGGTGGTACAGAGACCGAGATTTACGGGCAGTGCGGTTACGGATTCTGGTGAGAATAGCGCCAGGTTCAAAGCAGCAGACACGAAAGTGCCACTATTTATATCTAACGTGCATAGGGACGTCGCTGAACAAGATATTATTAATTACATTCATGAGAAAACGCGGGAAAGTTTCTTTGGTTAAAATCAAAATGAAAATAGAAAGAAACTATAACGCCTACAAACTTTTTGTAACAAAGCATAAAATCGCAACGTTCCTGGATGACAAGTTGTGGCCGGCAGGCATATCGTTCAGGCTCGTCCAGAGCCGTGAGCGGCAGTGAGCCTGTCGTGACGGGGCAGAATATTAAGATACCTGCGAAGACTGTGGCGAACGTTATAAAAAAAATGCAGAGTGGAAAATCGCCTGGTCACGATAGGCTCAGTATAGAGCATTTTAAATTTGCGGGAGTTCACTTACTACGAGTACTGTCAATGTTTTTCAGTATGTGCATAGGTCACTCGTATTTGCCGGAACCGCTAATGCGGACGATTTTCGTTCCTATAGTTTAAAATAAGACGGGTGATACGTCTTACTTTAGTAATTATCGACCCATCTCACTCGCTACCACAGCCGCCAAGGTACTTGACAGTTTGCTGAATAGTCGCCTTACGGCACAGGTTAACTTGCACGATGCGCAGTTTGGGTTCAAAGCAGGAGTCTCAACAGATAGTTATATTTTGAGTTTGAAGTGAACTGTCATGAACTACATAGCGAGGAGGACTCCGGTACTTGCGTGTTTCCTCGACTTGTCGAAAGCATTTGCAGCAGTTACATAAATAAATAAATGTTTTATATAAACTAACAATACTAACCTACTTAAGTAAGCCCCATTGTTACTAATACCAATACTAACTAAATGTATGGACTTTTTTTTTCCTACTCCTCCGCTGTACTTTTCTGATTAATTTCGTTGCAGGATCCTAGACAGTTGAATCGTTTCTCCGGGACTCGTCGGGTTTCATTGGCTCGGCGTTTTTCTGGTGGTCGCCACTGTTGATTCTGGCTTTCAGGAGTTGCAGTGGTTGGGAATGTGTGGCGGGCTTGTCGCAAAAAAAAAAATGTATGGACTGTATAGTCTGAAATAAAGTTTAATTTAATTTAAGTTAATTAAATAAATAAATAATAATAAAGATTTATTTCTCACCACAATATAAGGTACATTTAACATCGTATCAAGAACAATACATAACAGCTACAGCTAATAATTATATTGTGGGAGACTGGTGCCTAAACTAGACGTATTGCCTGTATTTCAGGACACCAGGACTCCCCCCATTCGGAGATAATCACGTTTTGTAGGTTATGTATTCACACAGTTATCAAATGCGATAAGGTTTTGTAGCAAGTATTTTATACAATTTTTCGTTGGAGTGTTAGTAATTTAGTGAATAGTGTTATGTCATGCTGTGTGTGTGTGTGTGTGTGTGTGTGTGTATTCGTGTGTGTATGTTTGAGGGAGTATGATTAAGAAAATTATGAGTGTGCCAATAATGGGTTGTATGATCGTGAGGTATCAAAATTGGTTTAGAACATATACTAAAAATAATTTAAGTATTTAAAATTGGTACATTGCTTCAAAAACGTTAACAAGTAACACCGGGGCAGCAAGAAGTTTTTCCGTGTCGTCATAGTTTAAGTCCTGGAGCCAATTTCTTATTTTTAATTTGCACTTTTTACTGGTAAGGCTACAAACAGAGAGCGTCCTATTTATGTTATTATATAGAAAGCGACCCAGGTAGCAAAAGAAGCGTTTAGAGAAAACAGTATTGAGCCGATTTTGATTACGGTCTATGAGATCAAATCGTCTTTTACCATGTTTGCAGCAGCAGGGGGTTGAAAGTAACGAGTCCATGCTGTTTTAGGACCGTTTGTAATATAAAAAGCTGATGTACAGTTAGAACATTAGACTCTTTGTATAGCAGTGCTGTGGGATATCGGTATGGTAGGAAGGAAGACACTTTCAAAATAGCTCTCTGCGTTCTCTCCAGTTCTAGATTTGTGAATTTAGCTGCACCACCCCAAGATGTTATGCAGTAGGTTAATAGCGATTGGACGAGGGCAAAGTAGATTGATTTCCTCAGCTTTTCGTCTGCAACTTGCTTCAGGGTCTTGAAGACATATTATATTAATTTACGCAATCTATTGCTAAGGGTGTTGATGTGTTCCTGAAATCTTAAGTTGCAGTCTATTATAATACCCAAGTATTTTACGCTGTTTTCTTTTTGTAAGCGTGTGCAGGTACACGTGTTGCCAGTTTGGTTGGAACAGGTGTGGGCTATAACAGAATACAATGGTACCGTAGGAGTTGGTCGCGTGTATTTTTTTAGGGAAAAGGCAATGTATTTCGTTTTGTCGGCGATTAGTGTTAGAACGTTACTATGCAGCCACTCCGTTACAACGTTAAAGCCTGATTGAGCATGCTCGTATACTTCATGCCATGTGCCAGCTCTGAAAAGAAGGGCAGTGTCATCAGCAAAACTTATAATTTCACCATTAGAGAGAGTGAGCAAACCCAGCTCGTTAATGTATATAAGAAAGAGGGTCGGGCCAAATACGCTACCTTGTGGCACGCCATAGGAGACAAAGCGTTCCTCACTGACGACGTCATTGATCTTAACGCAATTATTTCTCATTTTTTCATGCAGCAATTACTATCTAATTCAATTCAATTTAAATCGATTTAAAATTGTATATGTTACAAAAGTAATCTGTATTCATTATTTATTTAGTAATAATATATGTTTTAATAATTTGATTTATAATTTTCATTGGTGTGTTTTTAATATAGGTACTTAATTTATTTAACCAACAAAGGGGTTCTCATTAAAAAACAATATATATCTATTTATTTTTTCAGTATATATATTTATTTTTTCAGTAAGTATATATATTTATATATACATATTAAAAAAATATACTAAAATTTTCCGATGAACGCAGTTAAAATTTTTCCTTGATTTCTAGTGCAACAGATAAATTAAAGGGGTCCCGTGTCAAATAAAGGTTGGGAACCACTGCTCTAAGTAAACAAATCGTATTCACTAGGACTTATTGAGGTTACAGTTTAAGTATTCATTTTCATTACGAAAAATAAAATAATTTAAAAACTAAAGGACTACTAAACCCCAAAATAATCCTTATTATGGATATGACACAATTCCTATCGTTTTCCACTGCAATAGATTGGCCTTACAAACTACAACCTACACTTACATCTTATAAAATATTATACTTTATTCCTAATTTAAGTAACTTCTGCAAATTCACTCAAGTTGTATTGTGCATCAACATTATCATGAACCTCATTCACCACCCGTGTTCCCTTAAATTTTCCCATATTTCTATGCAATGCAACTTAGCAGCTCATCAGATCGATCATTCCTTGTTTCCCATTGCTGTATTATCAGACCCCATAGGTTTTCAATGGAGTTGAGGTCAGGAGATTGTGCTGGCCATGGAATATCTTTTATCTCCGGATATTCATTAAACCACTCACGCACAGTACTCGCACGATGAATTGGACAATTGTCCTGGACAAAAGTTATCTGCTTAAGCTCATTTGCAGGGTAAACGTTGCACACAGTGGATAACATGAGTCATGACATCACTTAATACTTCAACGTAAGTCGTACTGTTGGCGCGTGGCGGAATATTTATCTTGCCGGTATGAAACCACTTGTTTCATATTCGCTGACCGTTGTGCCGTTGTTCTCGCCGCTTGTATGAGCTGGGGTCTCCCACTTCGCTTTCGACTGGCAAGGCTACCCTCTTCCTCATGTCTTTTGACCCACCGACTCACAGTATTTCTCTAAAACAAAAAAAAGGAGTACCGTTAGGCTACTATGCAAAATAGTAATATAATTTACCTCCTATTTAAAAAAAAATTATACTGAAAATAGAACACATTCATAATTATATTTTCATCATTAAATAATCTAGGTAACTAATTTACTTAGAAATTAAATATATTTTTTCTTCTATAAATAGTTTAGATCTACTGAAAATATAAAATGTTTCGAAAATTATTACTAGGATCAGCAGTACACTATAATTAATTATAGTACAGTACACTATAATAAGATAAATGTTTGTTAAAACAATTAAATTATAATACTCACACTCAGTCCGGATTAATCAGATTTGTGATATGATAATTGTTAAGTCCGCTTTTACGCAGCGCAATAATATTCGCTTTCATTTCAATATTTAAATTTGCTTGCAATTCAAAATGAACTACAACGATATTAGATTAAACACATGCCACTAACCCACAATATTATCTAACCAACAACGTTCTATTTTATCACGGTGAACGAGTAGAGTTAACGACTTAATCAGTTATCAATGCAGTTTTCTGAGGGTATTATCATAAAATTTTACAAGTTTAGTGAATGAGACGAACGTACAAGGAACTATTCAATAGCTTGACTTTCGAGCGATTAACATTAAACATTAAAAAACATAAACCAACCATCACAATGCGTGAGATTTGAACCCGCGGCTCAATGCGCATGATCGTGCTTACTCAACTACTGTAACCGCTAGGCTATCATAGCAGGTATCCTAATGGTTGAATTTATGAAATATAATTAAAGCATAGAAATGTAAATGTGTGTGTCTATATTATTGAAGGTAATTATTAAAAGATGGTCGGAAGTTAAACCGAAGTGTCAATCAACCTTGTGAGATTGCTAGTCCACTTTTGTAACCTACTGCACATAATACAGATTTCCAGAGAATAATTTTTCAACTGCAAAGTTAATTTAGTCCTATCCCAGTATGAAAATGGACTTGTCAAGGTATCAGGACAATACTTTCTTAAAACTTACTGTCAGCTAGATGTTCCTCCTCTGTCAATGGGTCAATAATATCATCTAGTCCCTCACTAACATCTGGTAACTCTTCTTTGATAGTATCACATTCTGTTTGACCACCATCACCAATACTTATGTGCATTATTGGACTGTAAGTAAACCCATAGTGTTTCAGGTTTATTAAAGGATCTGGCTGCAAAAGGATGAATGTAGTATTAGGTAAAATAATTATGCCGATGATCAAAGCCTTGTTGAAGAACACCTCACCTCATAATCCTCATTCATCATCTGAGCGAATAGCTCTTCAGCTTCCAGACATTTTCTTTGGAACTGGTAGCATTGCTGCAGTTTAGTGCAGCAGAAGAAACAAGCGAGCATCGGTCTACTGTCCTCAGTTACAAACTGCAACAAAACTTATCCTCATAGACTGTTCTTACAAATATTTAAAACTAGCTAGTGCTAGTAGGGTCAGTGGGTCGTCTTAGCTTCACCTATGTGAAAGCCAAAGATTAAATCCATAGGAACATACTATCATGAAGGTATGACATAGTTTAATCTAGGTTGTGGTCTACATTTAATTCAAATATGTTTGGCTTTTAAAAGTGTGGATTTCATTTGGGAAAATACAGATTTTCAATCCTTTTTGTCTACAGAGAAGGGATGAGTAGTGATCACCACTCTTGCATGAAGCACATTAGAATTGTGATATTCTGCAGGTTCTCTGTAACCCTAATACTTTACTAATGTTGGTGATTTTAATTCCAAATTAGTAAGACTGTCTAGTCAATAGTTTAATTTGTTAAATTGTATGATTTAAAACATTAAATTAATATAACCTATAGTGAGATTTCATTGTTATTAAAATATCAACTTACTGGAATATCAGTCAGCTTCTCATATAGTTTATGCAAGTTCTTGTTGACCACCACATACATGCGAACATCCTCCAATAAACATATCCTACACATTGGCAATTTTTCCATCTTTTAATTTTAGCAGAGACTGCTCTCTACCTCAATCTTTCAAGCGGTGACTGAGATTTAAGACATCAGAAGATGTCTGTTTGCTGTTTCTGTGAAGGCTGACAGGATATAGGTGTGAAAGAACACAGTCCCACACTTAGGCTGAGCGCACTCAAATTGCGGAGAAGAGAAGCACTGAGTACGAATATTCGGGATGCTGCTTCCAGAAAGTACTGATGGTAGCCGTCAGCAAGTCTGTTACTCCAAGTTATTTACTGCACCCTAACATTAAT
This sequence comes from Lacanobia oleracea, assembly GCA_950371165.1. Classification (NCBI taxonomy): domain Eukaryota; kingdom Metazoa; phylum Arthropoda; class Insecta; order Lepidoptera; family Noctuidae; genus Lacanobia; species Lacanobia oleracea. The sequence continues at coordinate 16,616,460 of OX493411.1, read as the reverse complement.
AGATACTATTAGACAACACCGACGTGCGCAAATAAGGGCAACGCTAGTAAACAGTTCTTGTATCTTGATATCTATGCACATTGTGCGAATGAAGGATTGTGATTATCGTGTGCGGACCACGGTAAGAAACGGCAGCAGCCGGAGACTATGATGTCACTCGCAGTTAGTCCCTGCACAGCACTCTAGATCCATACATAGGATTAACTAGGTACTCCTAGAAAACACCGTCTTCTACACAAGTACCGGTACACTTCGATCGTACGTTATCGTACAAACACACAACCAGAACCAAGCAGTATAGAGCATTCTATCTATATCTAAGCTAAGGTATTGAGACAAACTGTGACACCGATGTGACACCACTGTGACACAGACAGACTGACAGCAAGCACTGACACTGACGTGTAAACAGCGTTGCAAACACCAATTTATCAAATACCCATAAAGTACAAGTCACATGGGGACAGAAAATCAACTGATTCCCCACAAATTCCCCTGATTTTTTAAAAAAGCAACAAATTTTAACTGATTTTATAAATATATTTTGTCCTTTTATTACTTTTTTAATTTTCACAATTTTTCTATACTTACAAGCATTTTACTCGATGGAGTAATTACCACAGGCACAGTATCTACTAAAGGTGGTTGCAATATTTCCATTTTTACTTTAATTTTAGAACTCCATCTAGAATAGACTACCACATAAATAAAAAATAGACACGCTTTCATTTATTGCCAAAATTGCATTTTGAAACCGATAGTTTAAAGGTTCGCGCGAAAACGGACGATGACGTCACTCGTGTCTATCACTGGTCAAGAACTGTCCTAACTCAGAGACATAAACGCTGATTGTTGTTTTTTAAAAACGATTCACGTTACTTTAATTATTATTGTTAAAAATCGATAACCAAATAAAAACGTTGCAATGGCCTTTATTTTATACTTTTTTATCATTTTACTGACAAAATTCTTATAAATTCTGTATTTGCATCTTCCCTTTTTTCTTACGTTTTTTGCAATTTGCAAAATAGTATTCGGTTATATGACAGAATAATTATTTCAGAAATAAACATTCTTTCGAGCTACATGAACTTAGAGATTATTGATGATTAAAATGGTTATAATTCTTTAGATAAGTACGCGTTACGGTCGCGGATCGTATTTGGTCCACATACAGCTTCACACTAACCGGCAAATTGCAAAAAACATAAAAATATTTGAATTTCGCGGGCTACCCTGGAGCATTCACCTTAAAATAATAAAGACTACACTTTTCGCTCCATCGATGCGTTCGAAAACGTCAGTGTCAAGTTGTTTATTTGACATAAACAACTTGACTTGTTTATAACCAAAGACCGCAAAAATATCGAAAGTGAAAAGAAAATAAAAAAAGTCGTTTAATGCGTTGCGTTACTTAAGTCGGAAGCAAGTTACTTACAAGAGTCGTGTAAACAGCCAGTATATAGGAAGCAATATATTATAATAAGATATCTTGAAAAAGTGTTCTAACTGGGTCAGGTTTTTAGATAGGTATTCAAAATCCTCACATCCCCAGTAAATCCCCAATCAACTTGAGATTCCCCGCAGTTAGGGGTATTCCCCACACATTGACAACGCTACATGGGACAGGTAACGCGACATAACACACTAAAGCCGAACGTCCACCGCCAGCTAAAATAAGTTAGTTTAGTTTAGCTCGCATAGTTGAGCCAGTTTTTCATACATGTGCGTCCACCGCAAACTATGCCAACTAAGCTAACTAAAATATCCCAAATAAGTCAAACTAACTTATTTGTGTAGGCCGATACGAAGCTACGCGAACTAAGCTAAGCCTCTCTCACCCCCTTGCGTTACCCCTCTGGCGCCTTTCGCTAGTGTTGTTTTGTAGTGTGTGATCGTGCGCAGGCAGTGAAACAGCGTATTTGCAGCATGGAGGTGTTTATTGAATACGTCAAGCAATATCCTATATTGTATAACCCGGAGGCAAAAGATTACCGTGATGCAAATAAAAAAGATGGTATATGGAAAACTATAGTGGATGAAATGAAAAACCCGGAAATAAAAGATGGTAAGTTTAATTTATATTGTCATTGTTAAAATAATTACAGAATGATTCTCTGAAACGGAATGCTTCCCTAGTTGCTCGTAAGTTATCGTATAAATGTCCCACCGATTGAAGTTGGTCATCTACAGCACTCGTGACATCAAAAGCTAAGATTGATGAAGCTGCGGGGAATCTCAAGTTGATTGGGGATTTACTGGGGATGTGAGGATTTTGAATACCTATCTAAAAACCTGACCCAGTCAGAACACTTTTTCAAGATATCTTATTATAATATATTGCTTCCTATATACTGGCTGTTTACACGACTCTTGTAAGTAACTTGCTTCCGACTTAAGGTGGATGCTCCAGGGTGGCCCGCGAAATTCAAATATTTTTATGTTTTTTGCAATTTGCCGGTCAGTGTGAAGCTGTATGTGGACCAAATGCGATCTGCGACCGTAACGCGTATTTATCTAAAGAATTATAACCATTTTAATCATCAATATAGCCCTCTAAGTTCATGTAGTTCGAAAGTTAGATTATTTCTGAAATATTCATTCTTTTGAACTACATGAACTTAGAGGGCTATATTGATGATTAAAATGGTTATAATTCTTTAGATAAATACGCGTTACGGTCGCAGATCGCATTTGGTCCACATACAGCTTCACACTCACCGGCAAATTGAGAAAAACATAAAAATATTTGAATTTCGCGGGCTACCTTGGAGCATTCACCTTAAGTAACGCAACGCATTAAACGACTTTTTTTTATTTTCTTTTCACTTTCGATATTTTTGCGGTCTTTGGTTATAAACAAGTCAAGTTGTTTATGTCAAATAAACCACTTGACACTGACGTTTTCGAACGCATCGATGGAGCGAAAAGTGTAGTCTTTATTATTTTAAGGTGAATGCTCCAGGGTAGCCCGCGAAATTCAAATATTTTTATGTTTTTTGCAATTTGCCGGTTAGTGTGAAGCTGTATGTGGACCAAATACGATCCGCGACCGTAACGCGTACTTATCTAAAGAATTATAACCATTTTAATCATCAATACCGCCGATACCGATACCGCCTGCTGCGCCCCCTTGCGGGGGCACAGCGACATCTACCAGTCGTCCATGCGTGGATACTACAGTGTTATCGTCTTGTAAAACTTAATCTCCCTCCCACACCGTTATCATGTTGGTTTTCAGATGTCATAATAGCATGGCTGTTTAAGCAAATGGAAACTTTTAAAGAAAACTACGAGAGTAAAATTAAATATTTTCACCAGCGTGTTTAAGAGTGTTTCTTATAAATTAGTCTACTTATTTGTGTTAAACGATAGCTTTATTATATCTTTTATCAGGTATCAAAATCATCTATTCAAAATAAAACGCCAACACGTCATGCATAATCAATTTTCATTTATATTTAAGGTGGAATTTGCCGGTCAGTGTGAAGCTGTATCCACATACAGCTTCACACTGACCGGCAAATTGCAAAAAACATAAAAATATTTGAATTTCGCGGGCTACCCTGGAGAATCCACCTTAAACAATTTAAATTAATATAAATTTAAATAAACTCTTCATCAGTTTCTTCCAGTAGTAAGTATGCTGTATTGCCATCATAAGGTAAGGTGAGATATTGTGCTGAAATTATACCCTTGACACACATTCTTTTCAGGTGGCAATAGGTGCTTTTGCCGTATAAGCTGCCGTGGGTGCCTGGCGGCGCTGTTGACTTTGTCGAGATCTTATTAAAAAGCCCAGGTCCACATTGAATTTCTGAATCCGTACAAAATCCTTAAGCTGATTTTTTTTGAACATTTTTTTTAAAGTAGGCTGATCTTAGTTTAGTAATAGGAATCTTAATAGATTTTGGTAAATAGTTATCTGCAAAACTTCCAGTCTATGATGTCGGCACTTTCTAGCATTATGGTATGGCGATTCTTCGGATTGGTCCTGGCATTTGAATGTAACATGGGCCATTGGGATGGAGCCCAAACTGTTCTTCCTTTTATAAAAGATTATATTGTGGCATGTACCGAATTTACCAGCATCTTTGTATGCCCCGGAACCAAAAAGTTTATAGTTATATCCCCAATGAAGTTTGCAACATTACTTATGAAATACGACAACATCGAAAGCACCGCCCTATTTTTTTTTTGCCCGCAACAACTATCACAATACAAAGCTATAGATGAATGGTCGCCGTTCTCATCAATTATTTTTAAATACTTAAACACAACCGTACAAACTTCATTACAGCCTCTATTGGCTTCAGACCCAAGCCAGTAACAGTATCCATTCTTGCTTCCACTTTCGCTAGACCGGAATAGACCAGTTTCTCTCTGCCACCATCTCCCCAAGAAAAATAATAACTATATTTCTGCTTTAGCTTGCAAACGCTTGGGTAAAGGACGCTTCTTTCTTAATCCTTTTCTACTTAATACTTCGTCATCATCAATTTCATCGTTGTATAGTTTAGTAGAACTGATGTAAGGACAGGAGGATTAAAAGACGTTTTGCTTTTTTCCCATCGGCATAACCCAAGATCCATCTGAGTCAGTCCCACTAAAATCAATTTCTGGACTTTAACTAAGAGCGGTTGATTTTTTACAAATTTATCTTTGTAATTCATGGCAATATTCGTAATGCTGAAAAGAAAATTATTATATCAAGCTAATGCGCAAAAACAAAGATGGGTGAGTAATAACCAAATGAAAGCAAGAAATGCATGCAAAGCATGGTTGCAAACTGCAACCATGTTAGATTAGGATTCAAATAGAGCAGTTGAATAATGAGGATTGCAGAATGCACCTAACATATTTATTTTATTGCATTCTAAAGCAATAAGCAGGTAAATAATTATGTTAATAAAACATAAACCCTCAAATATAACACTCTTGCACACACTAAATTAATTTCATAATGTAACCTTTACCATCTTTTTAATACAACACAAAATATTTATCATAATTATATTGATTGTACTTTCAAGTACGTAATGCACTAAATATTTAGGTGAATGCTCCAGGGTAGCCCGCGAAATTCAAATATTTTTATGTTTTTTGCAATTTGCCGGTCAGTGTGAAGCTGTATGGGGACCAAATGCGATCCGCGACCGTAACGCGTATTTATCTAAAGAATTATAACCATTTTAATCATCAATATAGCCCTCTAAGTTCATGTAGTTCGAAAGAATGATTATTTCTGAAATATTCCTTCTTTCGAGCTACATGGTTATAATACTTTAGATAAATACGCGTTATGGTCGCAGATCGCATTTGGTCCACATACAGCTTCACACTGACCGGCAAATTGCAAAAAACATAAAAATATTTGAATTTCGCGGTGTACCCTGGAGCATCCACCTTAATGCTACATACATTCAGTCAAAAAAGTATCGGGAATGGATGATTTGTTTATGGTTCAAATTCAAATTTTTGTTTTTTTGTAGTTGTTAGATTGGCACAACTGTTTTCCATTTTGGCGCGGAGTTTGAGTTGCATCTGTTATTTATATTAAATACAGTGCTGGTTTTAGTAATATCATATATAGTGTGTATTGCGAATTTCATAATGGACAAAAATATCGAACAAAGAGTTTGTCCTAAATTTTGCATCGCCAATGGAATTTCGTGTTCGGAGTCACTGAAAATGTTACAGAAGGCTTACGGTGAATCGACTTTATCAAAAACTCGTGCTTATGAGTGGTTCAAAGCGTTCAAAAGCGGTCAAAAGCGGTCGAGATGTGATGGAAGATTTGCCTCGCTCTGGTAGACCATCAACGTCTGCAACTGAAGTAAACATCGCAAAAGTGAAGGAAATAGTGACTGAAAATCCCCATTCAACTCTGAGAGAGATAGCCGCCGAACTTTCTGTGTCTCACGAGTCGATCCGTACCATTTTAACTAATCATTTGGGTATGAAACATGTTGCTGCTCGGCTAGTCCCAAAAGATCTGAATTTTCTCCAAAAACTCAATCGCATGAAAGTCGCTGAGGACATGCTAGAACGAGTCAGTTCGGACCCAACATTCATGAAACGCATTGTTACTGGTGACGAGACGTGGGTTTACGAGTTTGACATGCAAACTAGTCAACAAGCTTCGGAGTGGCGCCTTCCAACTGAACCGAAACCGAAAAAGCCACGCCAAAGTCGATCAAAAGTCAAAGTCATGTTGACTGTTTTCTTTCACTATCGCGGTGTTGTGCACTCTGAATTCTTACCGGAAGGTCTAACGGTAAATAAAGAATATTATTTAAGCGTTATGCGGCGTTTAAGAGAGCAAATTCGACGAAAAAGGCCAGATTTGTGGAAAGAAAATTCTTGGATTTTGCACCACGACAATGCGCCTTCGCACAAGGCTATCATTGTGAACGAATTTTTAACCAAACACTCAACAAATACCATCCAGCAACCACCATATTCACCAGATATGGCTCCTGCTGACTTTTTTCTTTTTCCTAAACTCAAATTACCACTTCGCGGCACCCGTTTTCAATCGATAGAAGACATAAAGAAGAATTCGCGGCGAGAACTGAACTCAATTCCGGAAGCAGTGTTTAAAAAATGTTTTGATGAATGGATTATTCGTTGGCGCAAGTGTATCGTTTCTAAAGGAGCATACTTTAAAGGTGATAAAATAAATTTGGATGAATAACAGACATTTTGTGTATTATTGATCTTTTCCCGGTACTTTCTTGACAGAGTAGTACACTGAAATGATTACTATTTAGTTATTAAACTTAAGAAAAGTTCGCATCAAGGCCCTGTGAGTCGTAATTTCAAACAAGTTTAGACTTGCACCAATCAACGAGTTTGCGTTTAGTTGTTAAACAAATTGCAAATGTGAAATTGAATGTTTCAATTACTTTATTCAAAAATATATGCAAAAAACCTCAAAAATTTAAGTAAAATTTAAGTATTTTCCACAAATTATTAATTACTGTAACTGCGATTATAACTAAACGAATCACCTATGTTTTATCGTAAGTGACAAACGTTACTTACGATAAGTCGGATACGATAATTCTGATTGTTCGTTTATATGAAAGTTTAATTTTGTCGTTTGCGATAAAAGTTATTTTTAGGTATTATTTTGAAGTTTATGCAATTATGAATCTAAGGGTCTTTGCATTAGAACCTAAATTACTTTAGCAATACGATACAGTGAAAAAGTGAAATACCTACATTTTGTCGCTTACGATGTTCTTCCATATCAGGCTCGTTAAAACTACGCTGACAAATGTCGCAATTGAAAGGTTTCTCACCAGTGTGGATACGAATATGATTTACTAAATTACACTTGAAATTAAAACTACGCTGACAAATATCGCAATTGAAAGATTTCTGATCAGTGTGGGTACGAGTGTGACTTATTAATTGACACTTTTGCTTAAAACTACGCTGACAAATAATGCAATTGAAAGGTTTCTCACCAGTGTGGGTACGAATGTGACTTACTAAATTACACTTGAAATTAAAACTACGCTGACAAATATCGCAATTGAAAGATTTCTGATCAGTGTGGGTACGAGTATGATTTAATAGATTTGTCTTATCATTAAAACTACGCTGACGTATATCACATTTGAAAACTACGAGAGTAAAATTAAATATTTTCACCAGCGTGTTTAAAGAGTGTTTGTAGTAAAATCAAAAGTTAAGTTACCCTTATGAGTAAAACGAGTGTGGATAAGACGAGTATGTCTTACTAAAATACTCTTTTGAATAAAACTACGCTGACAAATATCGCAATTGTAAGGTTTCTCACCAGTGTGGGTACGAGTGTGACTTAATAATTGACCCTTTTGCTTAAAACTACGCTGACAAATATCGCAATTGAAAGGTTTCTCACCCGTGTGGATACGAATATGATTTACTAAATTACTCTTTTGATTAAAACTACGCTGACAAATAATGCAATTGAAAGGTTTCAGACCAGTGTGGGTACGAATGTGACTTACTAAATTACACTTTAAATTAAAACTACGCTGACAAATATCGCAATTGTAAGATTTCTGATCAGTGTGGGTACGAGTGTGACTTATTAATTGACACTTTTGCTTAAAACTACGCTTACAAATAATGCAATTGAAAGGTTTCTCACCAGTGTGGGTACGAATGTGACTTACTAAATTACACTTGAAATTAAAACTACGCTGACAAATATCGCAATTGAAAGGTTTCTCACCAGTGTGGGTACGAGTATGTCCGACTAAATTACCATTATCTTTTAAACTACGCTGATGAACGTCACATTCGAAGTATTTTTTTGTTTTTTCGCGTTTTCTATTATGGAAACTTGTACCTAAAGCAGTATTATTTATACTGCTACAAACTCCATGTTGAGTTTTAGTGTGGGCTTTGTTAAATTCAGTCATTAGGTTGGCGATACGATTTTGAGACTTCATGGTTATTTTCGAGATAGCGTATAATTTTCGATTATATTCATTTTTCTTTTGCTCAGCTGAGATTGAATCTCTTGGTTTTGGTCTTCGCGTGTACATTTTTGGCTTTTTAGCGACGGGCGCCCCTGCAAAATAAATTAGTAAGAGTTAATATTAACAGAAAATTGGGAATTTCCGAGGTCAATATCGTAGCTACTTCATTCCCAGTGTCATAAAGCATTAAATTGCACATCGACGTAAACATCACACTCTCACATAACGTCGGTCCTGCCAGGGTTGCGGAATTTGTTTGAAAGAGCCACCGCGGCCCTAGAACGCAAAGGGCATCAAAAGGAACACGGATGGGTTTTAGTCAGTAAGAGTCTGACACTCCGTTCTGCTTCACCCAGAGCGCGAGGAGTCATTTGATGATTTCCCATCCTTAAAAAAAAGGACAGTAATTCCCGTCCACACAACAGACATGCACATACACACTCTTTGGTGCAAGTGTCTTAAGGTAACACTGTACATCAGTTGGACCGGCGGCTTGCTTGCTTACCTGTTGATTCTTGTGCATCCTCCACATTGATTTTAACCTCCATTAAAGGTTCATCTTCTGATTCTGACTCAGCATGGAGCGCTGGCGTATCTTCTACATTTGGATAGCTTTTGAAATCTACATTATCATGTTCTATTTCTGTAAACAAACAAAGCATTGCTTGTTTATTTATAAATACCTTAACATAAAAACACATTATTAAGTGTTTAAACTAAAAACAAACGGATTTCGCACAGTTCGGACTTTTCATTGACGTGTGCTGTAAGATCTTGCTTCTTGCCAATGTTTACATTTAAACAGTGAAAAAACTTTGTTTTATTATTACACGTTTGCAGTGTGAAAATTCAATTCTATTCAAAGTAATTAATTCCCTCTTCGCATTGGTTGCCTTAACTTCTACGTGCACCGGTGGAATCAAAAGGTTCCATTTGCCATACAACGGTGGGGCATTGGTGAGCCAAGAGGTTAAAATTAACATTCATCATCATTTCAGCCGATAGACGTCTACTACCGGTCATATGGGGGGGTTTGTCATAATCACCACGCTTGGCAGACGGATTGGCGATCGCAGTGTATGGTGTTGAGTTTTGCAGAGAACTCTGCTGCCCATTTACTGGCGTTCTTTAGTCGCCTCTTAGGACACCCACAAAATAAATACATTTCCACCTCTAAAATTAACATTATATGAGATGAGACTAATGTATATATTTCTCTTTTTATTCTATATCCACCGTTGTAAGAGACTGGTGCCTGAAGCAGGTTTTTGGAAAAAACATGTGGGTCAGGTCACCAGGGTTTGGGGGAGGGTTAAAGCATATAATTTAAAACAAGGTTTACCTTTTAACCATGACCTTTATGCAAGTGAGAACAAATAGACGCGCTCAAAAACCTTAACAATAACAACCAACAGCAACCCGGGGTGTCTAAAATCTGCCCACAAATGTCGACTTGGACTCGAGAAGAACAAAGCGAATTGTCAAATAGAATCCTTATCTTCGGCTCTCAACAATGTGTCAGCCTAGCAGCAGCTATCATTCAATCAAGAAAAATACTCAGTATGAAAGGTATAAAATTAGCTCTGAAACAAAACCTAATGCTTTAAGTAACCAAATAATAATGAACTGTCGTCATACTAAGTTAAACTCTAACGACAATCTTGTAATCTGTCTGGGAGAAAACGATCATAATTTAAATTTTATTTTATCTCAACTACGAATTGTGTTAGATACATTTTATAACAACATGATAATTGTCTTGAATGACTTTAAAAATGAGAATTTAGATATAAATAATCTTAACTATCGTATCAAGAACTTGTGTAAAAGCTACAAGTGTAAATTTTTAGAATGTGGAACCACTGACAGATATGGCATGTAACAAAATTACCTTATAGACTATAATGACTACAGCGAGAATTATTTAAACCCTAGAGAACTTATTAAAAAGATAGCGAGTAACAAGCTAAGCTTTAAATCAAAAGCCAATTTAAATGAACCCAAGAAAGGAACGATTTCTTTTTATTTTCAACGCAAGAATTCAGCTCCACAAACACAAAACTCTATAAATCCCGTGGAAAAAACTCAAAGAGGAAATATTCCGTACTATTTTCCGAAGGTAAAACGAAATAGCAAATTTTTCTTGCCCAAAATATCCAGTAACCCATAATAACCTTAAAATACTCCACCATAATATTGCCAGTATCATATCAAAAAAAGAAATTCAAGAATTGACCTTGCAAGAACTACAAGAAGAGCATAACGATCCAGACATAATATGTCTTTCCGAAACCTTTATCAAAAGGGACTACGAAAGCTACATTAAAATTCACGGTTATAAGATTGCCTCCAACTTTTGCAGAGAAAAAGATTGGTTGGATTGGTTGGTTGGAGGATTGGTTAATTGTTCGTTTATCGTAATCTTGAATTGGTTGGGTTCTTCTTGGCGCTTCGAATTGTGATTCAGGCCTAGTAGGGTTCCGTACCAAAAGCGTCGACGGGACCCTACTGCTAAGCCTACGTACGCGACTGATTCCGTTAAGAGCGAAGCAACGAATGATTCGATTTGCGAAGCAAGGCTCATAAAAATAGGGTAACGTACCAAAGGTGATCACGGTGACAGGGGGACCCCATTACTAAGCCTCCGCGATCGATTCTGAATTATTCTGCTTCGTGTGAAGTATCAGACGGTTCGACTTGCGTTACAGGGCGAATTATAGGGTTCCGTACCAAAGGTGCTGACGGGACCCTATTACTAAACCTTCGCGTACGATTTTGATTCGTGCGAACGAACTCGATTTTAGGGTTCCGTACAGAGGTTGCTAACGGAACCCTGTTTATTAATAAGCTACCGCGGTCTGTCTTATTTCTGTTTCGCTAATTTCAAAATGCCTTCTAGAAAAAGGTCGAATCTTTCACAATATAGCAAATATATGAGACTAAGTAGGTCTCAAGGAACAGCAGAAGATCGAGAAGCCAGACTTGCTGCAGCTAGAGAAGGGCAGGCTAGAACTCGCACTTTAGATAATTGTACTCATCGCGAGATTCGGCTAAGTACACAACGTTCTCGCATGGCAATTTCTCGATCTTTCGAGAGTAGCCAGGAACGCACAGGCCACAGAGCGTATGTCGGTAGATAGAATGCGCCATGCATTGTCGCGAGAGTCTGAGACTTTCACAGACCGAGACGCTCGCTTGAGCTCTCAAAGATCTTGAACAGCGGCTTCTTGATCTTTGGAAACTGAGGAAGAACGCGAAGCGCATTTTCTCGCATTAGCAATTATGTATAGGTACATTCCTGGAAAACTAACTTCAAATATCTATAGTTTACTGAGAAGCATTAATGTGAATTGTTTCATTATATTTTACCAGCAAGCGGCTTCGCCCACGTTTCACAAATTATCAGGCTTTTCTTTATACATATTTGAAATTGTTTTATGTGGTTCCTTTTTTCTTTAAATTGTTTTCACATATCGAAGCAACAAGGAAAATGTAACCAGTATTTTTATAATAGGTACATAACATAATATAAAAGACTGGCCGTGGAGTTTCTTGCACGTTCTTTTTCATAGTGATCTACTACGCTTTAAAACTCGCAAATAGCTTCATGTTTTTGACAGACTGATCTTAACAATTCAGGTAACCTGTAAATAAATGGTTTAAATCCTGAATATCTCCCAAAGTAGGTACTCCCGAGATAAGATAAGATCCGTTCAGCCGTATTGTCGTAATTGAGTAAGAAACATCCAGCCAGCCAAACTTTCGCATTTATTAGTAAACAAAAATTAGAAGTAAGATAATAAGCTGGCATCGATCTAAGCGCACGCGAACGACGTCGCGGGCACAGCTAGTTTGAATATAATACCCTTAAAAAAGGCAATATCACTACCCAATTGCAGGATCTAGCGTACAACTATAATCTAAAATTTCACATTGATGTGCCAACACGTACTAGGCATGCCTTGTAAGTTCTGTCGTTTCCATATTTCCCGGCAATTTTGAATTTGGAACTGTTCTATATTCGAATGTGTTTAAATTTTGAATCTCAAAACAGTTGAAAGTATTAGGATTAATGCTATTGTTTAATCACAGCGTCGATTGGAATCTGTCAGGTTACGTAGGAAAATGAATCTTTCTAAGGAATATGTTCGTGCAATAATTTTTTACAATTTTAGAAGAAGCCTGACGTCTTCAGTGATGTGAAGAGCTAGCATCTGTGTTCAGTGATGAAGCCTCATGTCTGCGGACTGTCGAACGCAGGTATTTAGAATTCCAGCGTGGACATACTAGTGTTAGTGACCAATCTCGCGAAGGACACCCAAAATCCGCCTTCACTGAAGATAACATCATTGCTGTGAGACAACTAATTCTCGAAGATCGTCATGTGACGTATCGAGAGATAGAAGCTCTATTAGGCATCTCAGAGACAACCATTCAGAAGATCTTGCATGAAGCGCTTGGTGTGAGAAAGCTAGTTTGCTGTTGGATACCGCATCTGCTTGCATCTGCCTGACCTAAGCCCTAACGATTTCTTTACATTTCCTAAAATTAAGAAAAGTCTTCGTGGTCAAAGGTTCCAGTCCGGTGAAGAAGCAGTCGACGCTTTCAAGTCAGCCATTTTGAACACCCCCACTTTAGAGTGGAATAAATGTTATAATAACTGGTTTAAGCGAATGAAAAAGTGTATTAAGCTACGTGGTGAATACTTTGAAAAACAATAAAAAGTACTATAAGGTTCTAGTTGTGTTTTTTTCTTCAAACGACAAAACTTAAAAGGCATGCCTCGTAAGTCATCATGTAAAGATCACATTTTGAGTACCACTCACGTCGCTATTGCTGCATTTTTGCCACTTCACTGGTCTGACCACGATACAGCACAAATATTAACCATTCCTTTATAACATAAAACCCATAATCTATCAATATATTATACGTACACGAGATTACAGTTTAGATAATATCAACAAGTTTAAGAAATGCTTAAGTAATCTTTCTTGGTCTGAAATATACACGGCTAACAACGCAAACTCAGCATTCAATCATTTTCATGAAACGTTTTGTCTACTTTACAATCGTTGTCTCCCTAAATTAAAAGTTTTAACTAACAAAAACTGTTTTTACAAAAAATACAACTGACTTCCAAAAACAAAACACTACAAGGTACAAAATTACTTCGGAAGAAAGAAAAAACTTTAATTTCGGAAGTCGGTGTCAAAAAACTAAAAAAATTACCAAAAACACTTCCGAAATTAAAGTTTTTTCTTTTGGAAGTCGGCTGTATTTTTTGTAAAAAAAAAAATTATTTTTCACTTTTTTGTGGTACCTAGGTACCTGCGTACCCATTAACAGCGTACCGGCGCACGGCGCAATGTTATGTTGAGAACTGGTGTAAACACTAAAAAAACATGCGATTTCAGCAATCCCGATCCCTTTGCTATTGTAGCGGCATCAAGACCGCCACAAGAAAAACCTACGGAGCAAATCCACATCGCAACAAAAAGGACCGCGACGCCATCTATCCGATCAGCAGCGAACTACAACGTTGAAATCCTGCATCGCGCAAGCAGAGTTTACCGTGCGATTTGAACATATACATCAGCCCGAATATCAACTATCGGGCAGTAGCCCGCCAGGCACAACAGCCGCCTGGTTGGAGGTTCCTCCTTTTAAAATGAGGTATGCGGGACTTTACTCTCTGTTCCGCTACCTCTAAACTATTACATTTATTGAAGAGTTCCGTTGCCTACCTCCGAAGTTCTTCGTCAGATCTTCACCAAATTGAAACGGAACTAGTCCAGAAAAATACTCTTTCAAACAAAAAAAGAATCATCCAAATCGGCTGACAATTGGCTAAAGTATCGCTGGACAAAAATTTTTCATGGGATCTCATCATCAGCTCAGCAACATGAGATGATGATTACCATGCACAAATATCTGAATTGCGTTAGAAAATTCATGAAAAACATTGTATGTGCTTATAAAATTTGAGCGTTGCCCTCGGTTTTCGTGGGATCCCATCATCAGATTCTGACATGGTGACAATGGGACCAATCGAGAAGTATACCCTTTCAAATGAAACAAATATTTTTCAATCGGTTCATAAATCACGGAGTTATGAGGTAACAACATTAAAAAAATACAACCGAATTGAGAACATCCTCTTTTTAACCGACGGGCAAAAAAAGTTGTAAACCAAAAAGAATACTGTGCCATCAATTTTATAAAAACAAAACTGCGATGAATAAGACTAAATACCTTAAATATCTCTTTAAAAAATGTATCTTTAACTAAAAGAAAAAAAACGCAAATATTAAGTACATAGTTAAATACGGCAACAAATGCAAAGCTACGTGGAATGTTATAAAAGACGAGCTAAATAATGCAAACTCCAGACATAATTTAGACAGTATAAAATATAACAACACACTTATTACCAATCCAGTAGATATAGCTTCTGCCTTTAATAACCATTACATTTATTCAACAAACAAATCAATGCCTCAGAACGTCACAGGTAATTCTACGAATAACACTACTGTTGGTTCAATATTCCTCAAACCAATGTCGATAACTGAAGTTAGGAAGGAAATATTGCTCTTAAATAACACAAATTCTGAAGGGTACGACGAACTTAACACTAAAATCATTAAAATCTGTGTCGACGAAATTGTTGAAGTAGCTTTAAAGCTCTCTGTTGTTAGACCACTTTACAAAAAAGGAGACAGACATGACCTGAACAATTATCGCACTATCACCCTAATACCCATCTTATCTAAAATATATGAAAAATGTATGTACAAAAGACTCGCAAATTACTGTACAAAGTTTAATATTATAAACAAAGAACAGTAATGTTTTCAAAAAGGGTCTAAGTCTACAACACTGGCAATCTACGCCCTCATAAATGCAATATTAACGAACATCAATGACAATTATCTAACAACAGGATTATTCTTTGATGTGTCGAAAGCCTTCGACCTGGTTTCACACGATCTACTATTGCAAAAGTTACATGCAATCGGGATTAGAGGATCAACTTTACAGTAGATAAAATCATATCTTTTAACAGGCAACAATGCGTTACCATCTTCTTCTTCTACCCGAAGTTAATCCCGGCTATTGCCAGGGTCCGCCTTCCTACTTAGCTTCCTCCACTTTGCCCGATCTTGAACATCCCTCTCAGTTAGGCCATTGGCTCTCATGTCGGACTTAACGACGTCCAACCAGCGCTTGCGAGGGCGACCACGGGACCTAGCCCCAAGAACAGCCATATTCATGCATCCCCGACCAACGTACTCCATAGGGCGGCGCATGATGTGGCCATACCATCGCAGACGACACTCTTGCAGTTTTTCCCCCACGTCACGGACACCAAGACTACCTCTGATGAAAGAGTTGCGTATGCGATCGGATCGCGTTACGCCACTCATCCACCTCAGCATCTTCATCTCCGTGACGCGAAGCTCCTGGGTGTGTCTGCTTAGTGCTGGCCAACATTCACCGCCGTACAGTAGGACAGGCCGTATGATGCATTTATATATCTGCCCCTTGAGCTTAGGAGGCATTTTGCGGTCGCATACAACGCCCGTTACCTCGCGCCACTTCGCCCAAGCCGCGCCTATACGTGCTTGGACATCGTCGTCCACGTTGCCAGACTCGTGCAGCACGGATCCAAGGTACCTGAACGTATCGGACTTTCTGATCAGGTCCGAACCTATTCGGATGAACCTATTTGAATCAAATCAACAATGCGTTACCATAACAAACATTAACAAAGATAAAGAAGTTACGCTACACTCATCGAAATATAGATTTAATCAGTTTGGAGTCCCACAGGGAAGCATACTGGGGCCGATCCTATTCTTGATATGTATAAATGACATGATTAAGATAACGAAACACAAGTGCATATTGTTTGCTGATGACATCTCTATTATTTTGACATTCGATAAAAATATAATACAATTTACGACCACGAAACTGACATAAACAATACAATTGACATTTTAATTAACTAGCTTAATGTACATAACTTGAAAAGAAACCTTGACAAATGCATTTATATACCATTTAATAAATCAAATAATCATAAATTTAACTTCAAATTAAATATACCCAAAATTAAACCAGTAACACATACTAAGTTCTTAGGATTAACTATTGATGAAGATCTACATTGGAAAGTGCATGTAGACAACGTTTCAAGCAAAGTAAATAAGTTTGTGTATGCTCTTAGACAAGTAAAAAGTGAACTAATCTAAAAACAGCTATATTAGCTTACCATGCGTATGTGGAATCCATATCATCAGCCTAGCCTTTTCCCAACTATATTGGGGTCGGCTTCCAGTCAAGTCGGATTTAGCTGAATACCAGTATTTTACGAGGAGCGGCTGCCTACCAGACCTCCACAACCCATTAACTGGGTAACACGGTACTTCATGGCAAGACTAGAGTCAGATTTACTGGCTTGTGACTATCCGTAACGACTGCCAAAGATCTGCAAATGACAGCCAGGACCAACGGCTTAACGTGCTTTCCGAGGCACGGAGGAAACTCGGTATGTTAAGACGGTCACCCATCCACAGACCAACCTTGGCAAACGTTGCTTAACCTTGAAGATCGACCCGTGCAGCTGTTATTATCTAGCCAATATGGGGTAACAGTACCGACCACAATAGAACATTTGTTGCTCAAAAAAAATCCATATGGACTTCATCCTGAGGAATCATGTCAGCCAATATTTAAGAAACTTGGCTTGTTACCTTGTATATTAATTAAATATGCATGTTTGTATGGAAACACATTGTGTTTTTTAAATAACTTCTTGTGTTTAACACAAGGAGTTATTTAAAATAGCAAACGATATTAATCCTCAAAGCCGACGAGATCCTCACAGACTCGTTCTTAACAGTGCTCCCAGGCTTGCCGAGTACAATAAAAGCTGCTTATCTATATGTGTGCGAATTTATAACAAATTACCTATTGATTTGAAAATGTTAAACTCGAGATATACTTTTAAGAATAAATTGTGTGAATGGTTAATTAACAATAACTTCTATAGTATAAAACAATTCCTAGAGTAAAAATAGCGTTGTTGTAATATATTAATAACTTTGTTGTAGGTAATTAAAAATATTTGCATGCAGAGGCGGCTCGTTCTAAAGAGCGCTGGTGCAGTGCACCTCCCACAAAAATGACAATAAATACACAATAAATTTTATTTATTTAAGACTATACACACTTACTACGTTACTACTGTGCCTATACATACACTCTTAAAAGCAGTACTAGGAACTTATTATCTACGAAGCACAACATTAAATGTTCTCTAACATAATATTTGGAGTCGAGTGGAGCGCCAGCGATTGCGCTCCTTTGAAAAAATGTTTAGTACAATACCTAGCGCTCTATTCAATGAGTGCGAAAGAGAAATATCGACACAGTGCAGCACGTGAGACAGAAGATTTTGTATGAGATATTAGCCGAATCTGGAGCGCCGCTCATGCGCTGCGTTGCCGCTTTGTTTTGGTGACTGAGTGCAATATGCGTTGTTGCCGATCTTATGTAAATAAACATTGTCGATTCGCGCGCCGGGTATTTTACGAAAATTACGCAATTTTAATTATAAATATATTAAAAATTAGTTAGTGCGTGACATTTGTGTTATAAAATGGAACGATACAGTGTAACTTTTATTAAAAATTGCGAAAAAACTCTCGAAATGCGTCTCGTACTGAAAGCTAAGGGCCCGCCACGGCCAGTAATTGCACTTAGTCAGAAATGTAGTTCGAAAACTAAAAGTTTTACGCGAGTTTTTAAATCTGAACAATATTCCAAAACACCTTGGTTGTGTGGATGTGAGGACAGCAATAAATTATTTTGTTTCCCGTGTCTACTGTTTGGGGTTGGCGCCAGCGGTGGTGGTGAATCTGCGTGGACGGTAACTGGTGTTGATGATTTAGCGCATCTTTCAATAAAAGTGAAAAAACATTCACAATCTAGATTTCATATGTTGTGTGAGGTGCAATTGGCATCTATTGGCCGACAAGATATTCGTATGGCGTTGGATTCTGCGTATCGGAAATCTATTTGAGAGTTCAATGAACGAGTTGATGAAAATCGATACATTTTACGGCGTTTAATAGATTGCGTGGTATTTTGTGGTGCATTTCAAGTTGCCTTACGAGGACATGATGAATCTACGACATCCTTGAATCCCGGCGGCATTTATAGAGGTTTGGTTGATTTCGTGTCGGAGATCGATTTGGCTATGAAACAGCACTTATCCAGCAGCTCGGTTTTTAAAGGTACGTCTAAAACCATTCAGAATGATATTCTAGATGCTATTTATGAAGTTTGCAGATCTGAAATACAGATACAAATAAAAAATGCAGAGTTTGTTGTAATTCAGGCAGACGAATCAACTGATTGTTCTACTATCCAGCAGCTTGTATTGATTATAAGATATATACATGAAGGTAAAATATATGAAAGATTATTTGCTGAAAGCATGAAGCTTTTAAATATTGTTTGCACTATTCCTATGACCTCAGTTGAAAGCGAGCGCTGTTTTTCAACGTTAAATAAAATTAAAACGTTTACGCGCAATACTATGACGCAAGACCGTCTCAATGCGTTGTGTATGATAAGCATAGAGAAACGCTTAATTAATTCCATATCTGATTTTCACAAGAAAGTAATAGATGTCTTCACTCGCCAAAAAGACCGGCGAATGGATTTTTTATACAAATAAAATGAATGTAAGTTCTAGTTTTTCGTTTTTATTTTTAGTGAACACCCATAAAAAAATATCACGAGCCGCCTCTGTTTGCATGCTATGATTAATCTTGGCAAAACATGTCTGTTCTATTTTTTACTGTAAAACCTTTTAATACCATGTTTTACGCAAATAAATATATTATTATTATTTCCAACATGCGAAACGTACGAAAGGAAGACATCTACTACGTAAAGGCGCAAACCCACCGCGGCGCAAGGAGAGGCTATGCACGCGTGTTAAGGTTCGCTTAGCAAGAAAATGTATGTGATTGTGTCCGTTGCAACCCAGGGACACGCTACCCATGAAATGACGTCAATGGTTTAGCGTGGCTTACTCGAATACGGCGCTCACGTAGCTCAACGCTATTAACACCATGCACTCTATTTCTTGAATAACTTCAAAATTATTTACTTTAAAGTTATGAAAAAAGTATAATTACAACCCTCACAGTAAGTCTTCTAGTTTGACCCCCCATACCCACTACGTAAATGATTAAATTTTTAGAATGGTCAAACTAAAAAATAAAAATAAAAAAGTTTTTTGAACAATATTGAGTGAAATATCAAATGAAAGGAATTACTATATTTTTAGCATAATTTTAAAATTAATGGTTTTGAAGTTATTTAAGAAATTAGACGAAAAATGACCATAATTCCGAAACTACTGAGCCTAAAATTAAAAAAAAAAATGGAGATAATAGATCTTTACCTATAGATTACAGAAAAACCTATAAGAAGTCTATATGTTAAAATAACATGTCAAAAAAAATTAAGAAACCCTTTGCATGCGAGTCCGACTTGCACTTGGCCAGTTTTTTTATAAGACACATTTAAATTAATACTCTAGATTAACAAAAGCATAGATGTAACCACTCCTAATAGTGTTCAACTTCTAAGTAAATTTCACCTGTGTACAGCATTTTAAAAAGGTCATAAGAAATGGTTGTCAAACGGGTTTCGGTAAGTGTGAATTAACAAACTAGTTGTTAAGTGCCTACTAGCACATATTAGCTAACTAATACTTGCCACTGGTCCCGGCCACCAAATAAACCATGTCACAGGCCCTTTGAGGCGGTGTAGAAACTCTGACATGGGTGTGTGGGGTTGCTAAACCTTACTGCCCACGATAAGAAGACTTACGTTGTGTGCCACTGGCTCTCCATTTGTTCCTCGATACTTCGTGTTCCTCCACTTCAATTTTAAAATCCAGTAAAAGTTTATCTTCTTCTGAATCGGACTCAGATTGCAGTGCGGGTATATTTTTTACATCTAAAAAACTGTTTTCTTGATTTTTCAGTCCTAGCTCTGTAAGTTAACAAAACAGATGGGAGTGAATTGTTTCGAAAACGGAAGACAAAATACCCTATCATAGCATAAACAAATGAACGCGAAAGAAGCAAAAGCAAACTTAACAATGTCTGTAAAGGTCAGTTTTCGTGGTGCTGTGAAAAATCCTAATAATCCCATAACAACAGGCTTAAAAACTAAATGCATCTGACTTTGCAATCTTTTTTTTTATTTGTAATGGGTTTGCTCTTGACTCTAGTCTATGTCAGAGATGACAGAGACAAAGTCTACGATGGACCCAGAAGGAGCCTGTTCACTCTAACTTTGAAGAGATATCTATATATATAAAAGAAAGTCGTGTTAGTTACTTCACTTATAACTCAAGAACGGCTGAACCGATTTAGCTGAAAATTGGCAGGGAGGTAGTTTAGAGCCAGGAGAAGGGACATAGGATACTTTTTATCCCGTAGGTAGGTAGGGTAGGTAGGGTAGGTAGGGTAGGTAGGGTAGGTAGGGTAGGTAGGGTAGGTAGGGTAGGTAGGGGTAGGTAGGTAGGTAGGGTAGGTAGGGTAGGTAGAGTAGGTAGGGTAGGTAGGGTAGGTAGGGTAGGTAGGGTAGGTAGGGTAGGTAGGGTAGGTAGGGTAGGTTGATGGACGGGAGCGAAGCCGCGCGGGTCAGCTAGTATCTTATATTTACAGAACCCTTAACCACTGACACACTTGGTCAGTTTTATTCTTAAAACTTACCATCACTTTGATGCTCCTCCTTTGGCTCAACATTATCTTGTCTCTCACATACAGCTGGTAATTCTTCCTGGATAGCTATATTTTCTGTTTGGCATTCACCATCTATACTTATTAGCTCTACAGATGATTGAATCAACCCATTGAAATACTCTGAGTGGTCTTGATTTATTAAAGGAATTCCCTGTAAAAAGATAATCATAGTAGGTACCTATAAGATGGGTGACCAATTGACAATGTTACAAGAACAGGTAAATATATGTTTAAGAACACCTCACCTCATAATCCTCATTCATCATATGAGCGAACAACTCTTCAGCTTCCAGACATTTTCTCTGGAACTTGTAGCATTGCTGTAGTTTAGTGCAGCAGAAGAAACAAGCGAGCATTGGTCTACTGTCCTCAGTAACAAACTGCAACAAGGCTTGACTATACTATTTTGGGTCAGTGGGTCGTCTTAGGGGCGGAGTTGTTTTACTATTTTAATACTGTCCAAGGGCAAGACTGAAAGTGGCACTGTTTAAAAATATGTGGAAATCTGAGAAAATACGCCCGGCATGTGATGCAGAGGAACGAGGAACACAGAGTTTGCAGAGTAAGGCCGAACGTCTACGAGAAACCTCTATGACGAACGGACGACCTACACACCAAAAGATATTTTAACTTACGGATTACCTACTACATTTCTTGAGTATCAATACTATCAACTCACCGGATTGTCAGTCAGCTTCTCATACAGTTCACGCAAGTTATTGTTGACAACAACATACATACGAACATTCCCCGCTAAACATACCCTACACAGTCGCAGTTTTTCCATTTTTACTCAAATTATATCAAATAATAAACAATAAATTGTAAATAAATACACAAATCAACAACTTTTCTGAGTTATCTGTACCACAGACTACATAAATCGAAAACAATAAAACATGGCCAGCGTTGCCAACAACAATTTAATAAATTCCATAGATATTTAAATTCCCTGAAAATCCAAGTCACCAACATTCTCCAACATGGCATATACGTCACTTTAAAAAAAGAAAAATCAAGTAAGATGTAGCATTATAATTAATTTTACATTTTTCCCATATTTTGTAAAGAGCATTTTTCTCGATGGGTTTAAACTTGGCACTGCAGTTTTGAAAATATACATAAATAGTCAAATAATGTTGTATCAATAAAATGGGTGACAAACGTGCGAGCAAGTACGTGTACTTGTGACTCGACGTGGTTTTTTGCTCGTGAGTTACCGTTAGCACGCGTACCTACATAAAAGCGCCGAGTAAGTTTGTTGGCGATTCGAAATTTTGCTCGTAGCTTGGCCCGGCTCACACGTCTGTCAGCGCCGTGAGCAGCAAGCCGCGAGTTATATTACTTTGTTTTGTGACACGTTGAGTATTATTGTGTTGCAAAAATTACTGATTTATCCTGTCTGATAATATTAAACTATACTTCTTGAATAACAAAAAGTTTCCTCCATTGACGACATCGTGGTACCAGAGTAATGAGCAAGCTTTCACGTGAGTCACCGACGTCGAATCGAGTAAGCTCACGATCTTAAAAACCGCGTACTATAAGTTTGTACGTCTATAGTGGGTGATAGATGTACGAACTTATAACTTACGCGTACTTATGTTGACACACGAGTGAAAAAGCTCGTCTAGCCACAAGTACGCGTACTTGCTCGCACGTATGTCACCCACTTAAGTGACAGATTTCCAGAAGAAGTAGGTATTCTTACCTGCCTGGACTTAACTATCGATATTAAATAAGGTGCCATTATTTATAAGGTACTAGCACTTCACCCGCGAATTCGTTCGCACGGGTTTAATATTGTAATTTTTGTAGGGATCTTTATTTTTTTTTTCTCATATAATTAATTAATTTAATTACTCATAATAAATTGTAATTTATTTGTTTATTTTATTATTTATGTACACACAGAAAAACAGTGACAAATAACATAATCATGAGTACAAGTAAACTGTTAATTTCCAACGAAATTTCTTGCAGCAGAACCGCGACAGGAGAAATGAAAAAAAAATGTAGACAATAGTGCGTAAGAAGAAGAGTATAAAAAACCTTAAAACTAAAGTACAAATAAAAAATACTACAATAAACATATACAATCACATTAGAGAGGAAAGGTAGAGAGCTCTTCAAGTCTATTCTTAAAAAGAGAAATTGATTGTAAGTCTCGAATGCTACGCGGAAGTGAGTTCCACAATTTACCTGTATGGAGGTAGCAGGATTTATTTAGTAGCGGATAATTATGTAGTGTGGAAGACTATTTTTACAATTTTTCGATTTCCTCTCTCCCTGAATAAAACAAGAATAGGCCGACCCAATACCTCCCGTTTAATATTTTGGTATTATGTAAGAACCTAAAGGAAACAATTAGTGTAAATCATAACACTATTTTTTTCCTCAGTATTAAAAATTTAAAAATTCATATTCTTCCTTTTATTTCTTACACTATGTTATTTAGCAAAAAATAATATATATGTATTAATAATCCTTATGATGAAGCCTTTCGATCGGTATGATAAAGATTTTTTTTTTTACTCTTTATTTTTTTTGGGGCTTTTGTCTATACAGATATGCCAGCCCCATCGTACCCTTTACCTCTTATCAAAACAATATTTTAGACACGGATATCGATGGAAGTCAATGATGAAGGTCTGTTATCAATCTACATAACTTTTTGGCACCTTCTGAAGTATGATAAAGATTCAGGGTAACTTTTTTTGTTTAGATTAGAAAAAAATAGTGTACGTCATTACACTTACTTTTTCCTCAATATTAAAAATGTTAAAGTTCATGGTCTTCCTTTTATTTCTTACACTATGTTATTTAGCAAAAAAAATATCCTTATGATGAAACCATTCCCCGTTCAACCATGTAATTAAAAATTTATTTATCACCACAATATAATACAGTAGGTACATCGATTAAATGTTATATTACAATTTATCATTGTAGGAGACTGGTGCCTGAGCTAAGCTGCAAGCCTGTGTTTCAGGACACCAGGACTCCGCCTTTTACATATAAATCAGCATGTGTTGTGTGTGTGTGTGTGTGTGTGTGTGTGTGTGTGTGTGTGCGTGTGTGTCAATATGTGTGCATATGTGTTCGCATAATATGTTTGTTTGTTAAGATTGAAAATCGGTAGCATCCCGTTAATTTTATTATAAAGATAACCTTCTGGATGGCAGAAGAAGCGCTTTGAGAATTGGGTTGAAAGGCGAATGTCCGGGCGATTTACGGGGCTATATCATCTCTTACCTTGTGAAGCTCAGGAGTGGTATGTTAGCAAAGAGTGCTGTTTTAATATTATGCTTTTAATGAATAATTGGCGAACTGTCAAAACTTTCGCGTCTTTATATAGGAGCTCAGAATGAATGCAGTTTAAATTGTTTTTTAAATTAAAATAATGTCTTCTTTCAGTAAAATGTTCCATCTACAATATTCAAGGTATTTTCCCTCCATGTGGCATAACCATGGGACGCCCTGTAGGTACATACAAAGTTGATACGACATAGGGGATTTCCTTTAAACTGTCTAAACTCGGTACCATTTTCAAGCTCTGTACCAGAAATCAATGAAATAGGAGCAGTAGTATAATCGCAAATTATTTTTTAAGTTTTTGCACCGTTTGAACACGATGTATCTTTCCTAACAGCTGATTACATCTAAGCATAGGTCATGCACCTTACAAAGATAAATCGACGATGCATTGTTGCCGCTCTGACGCTTGTCGCAAGCACAACTACATATTTCACTAAAAAGTTGGTAATGCAAACAAGGAAACAATAAATTGTTGCATCCTAGTTTTTGGCGATCGGTAAGTAGGGCCTCTAAAAAACTTGTTTTATCAGTGCGCCGACGCTGTCTTTTCGGAACGTACTAATTGTCCAATTCGCGCGCTGACAATTGTGATTTTGTTTTTTTATTGTGATAGGACACTAAATAAGTTTAAAACAGTATTTCTTTTTTTTATTGTGACAGGACACGTAACTTGGGATTATTATTATTTAGTACTAGCACTTCGCCCGCGACTTCGTTCGCGCGAATTTAATTGGTAGTCCACGATCTACTTCTCCCCTCTACCCCCTTAATAGGGTAATATGTAAATTACTTATTAATAGACTAAACGAAGGGCTGTTTGCTCAAATTGCCACACTTTTATAACCGTCTACTTAGAGTATTTTTATAACCGTGGTAACTTTTAAACGAAAGTTCCGATTTGAATAATTCAAAATGTAATTTACATGTACATAATCAGCGTTAATTATCAAACGATTTAAATATGTAAGGATTAATTTCATGATACCCAAATCACCACCATTTCATTCCACCCGGGTTTTGAATGAATAATTTGAATAAAAAGCGGTCAATTTTTGCGCCGACTTTTCCGTATGTGATGTTAAGAAGAGCATATTGTCGATAACTTCAAATGCAGTAGGTAGCGACTGTATCAGCCGGAAAATGTTGCTTCCAGTGCTGGACTTAATCCTTCCCGTCATCTGCCACATCCTCAATTTTTCTGCATCGAGCGGTGTTTTTCCAAGCTCATGGAAAGATGCTCAAATAATTCCTTTACCAAAAACATCTAATCCCACATCCTTTTCAGAATACCGTCCAATATCTGTCTTGCCGTTCCTGTCCAAAGTTCTTGAAAGATTAATTCACAACCAAAGCACTTTCCTCTCCAGAAATAATCTCCTTAACCCCTTCCAGTCCGGCTTCCGTCCTGGGCCCCTAGTCTGCTATTTTTTATAAATTCGTCATTCCAACACGATGCCATTGTCATTTTGCTAAAAGTTCTGTTCAGTAATCTGCTAAATTCATAATGGTCGTTCACTAATCGGTCAGTGGAAAGTCAGTGGTCTCGTAATGAAATCGTAGTGGAATGACAGTGTCGTATTGCCATTATTATTAAATGATTTTCGAAAAACTGCTATTAAATTTGAACATTAATTTATGCCAGATTGCTTTTGTATATAATTTTACATATTATTTATTAGTGTTCTATGAAATCTGAAGTAGTAAGAAGGTCGTAAATAGCAAATACGTGATGAAACTCATTTATATTTTATCCGTTTTGCTGTCAAAG
The DNA here is from genome assembly GCA_950371165.1 of Lacanobia oleracea. Lineage (NCBI taxonomy): Eukaryota > Metazoa > Arthropoda > Insecta > Lepidoptera > Noctuidae > Lacanobia > Lacanobia oleracea. The sequence continues at coordinate 16,590,052 of OX493411.1, read as the reverse complement.
TCAAATGTGACATTAGTGACATTAGGTACTGTTTACTTTACTGACGTCGACGTCTGTTTTTATTATTTGTTTTGAAGCGACCGGTGTTTTGCAGAGAGATTGAATTTTAACGTGAGCGTCATTAAAAAATCAAATAATTAATAGATTTGTTTATTGCTTTTTTTAAATTCTCAATAACGACATCATGAGACTGTGCATCAATTACGGAATAAGCAACGGACCGCTGCAATACAATAGGAAGGTGAATATTGGAAAATGAATCATTCTTTCTATTGTACAGGAATGGGTGGGTTAGTATCTGATATTTCTTATCGTAAACATTTAACATTTTTGTACCTACGTAATATTTAATGTAAACAAACTAAATGTAATAGGTTCTGTTTAGTTTTCTTTTATTGGTTTTATTTTTAAAAATAATACCAGAATGTGCAACAAATTCAAATTCAAAACATCACCAATCCAGACTAAATCTGTATGGTCAATTACAACCTATTCTCTCTCTCAGAGGGGAGGCCAGCGTTCCTTCAATGGAAATGTAATATGGTCACTTATGTTTACCAAAATTAGTCACTCAGATGTTTATTTCTAAATGCTAGTGCTAGACCTAATAGTCAATGATAAATGTTTGTTTCAGGTGAATGAAAATGACTTCATCTTCCAAGCTTGCTCTTGATGAAAGTAGACCAGATGGAAATGAACAGACACTAGAACACCGATGAGTGTTATTCAATGTGGATGTTGTCTTCTGAAAAAAGTTTGTCCTCATCAACTTGTAGAGTACAGAACTGGTACAGTGCAAGAGTGTAATATAATGGATTCTGCCGTGCTCGGTTAGTTTACTAGTTTTATTCACGGGCTATGAAAAACATTATTTAGTTTAGTTTTGTTAACGAGGGCATAGAGAGTGTTATTTTCATTATCTATCTATACTAATATATAAAGCTGAAGAGTTTTTTTGTTTGTTTACTTGAACAAGCTAATCTCAGGAACTACTGGTTTGATTTGAAAAATTCTTTCAGTGTTATATAGCCCATTTATTGAGGTAGGCTGTAGGCTATATATCATCACGCTAAGACCAACAGGAGCGGAGCAGTAATGAAAATTGTGACAGATGAAGTTGTGCGGGTCAACTAGTACTAATATATAAAGCTGAAGAGTTAGTTTGTTTACTTGAACGCGCTAATCTCAGGAACTACTGGTCCGATTTTAAAAATTCTTTCAGTGTTAGATAGCCCATTTATCGAGGAAGGCTATTGGCTATATATTATCACGCTAAGACCAACAGGAGCGGGGCAGTAACGAAAATTGTGAGGCAAACGAAGTTGCGCAAGTCAACTAGTATTTAATATTAGTCAAGCTCTTAACATCAACATTTCTCATTTGCAGGATTTCATTAATTCAGTCATTTTCAAAATGGGCACACACATACACAATGTCTCTGTGTAATGGCACCGTGTACTGTGGATAAATTATTTTCAGGTGGGTGCTTCAAGTGTGCTTCTTTTGATGGGTGCGAGCAAATAGAGCATCCCGGTATTTCCATTCAGGCCCCTCACCATCTGGGGCATCTTCATCAGCTGTCAATGAGAAGAACAGTCAAGACATTCCTCATTTAGAAGAACTTACCTACACACATATTATGATAATCCTAATGAAGAAGATGATTAAAACGATTTACTTACTATGTTTTATTTTAATTTTAATATAATACAATTTCTGATTACTGTACCTGATATAAGTTAGCACCCTATTAAATACAATATAAACAAAAGCAAGCCAGGAGTGATGCACATGGCCCATGTCTAAAAAATATAGTTTTCTGAAAACTTCAGCTTAAAGAAACTGAAAGCCTGAGCACTTTTATAAAAAATCATCAGTAAGCACTGCAGCATAGCTGCAAGTGCATTCCAGAGTATATAGTCTTAGATATCTATAACGACGAATGTTTGATAATATTTAGTGTAGGAAACATAGCCACAAAAATATGCATTTTTCTTTATCTATTTTTGTTTGAACAAGCTAATCTCTGGAATCAGTCAGATTTGAAAAATTCTTTTTATATTGTTAGGCTATACGGGAACGGAAAAATCGAGATATGCGCGTACAAAGTCGCGAGCTAAAGCTAGTAACTTATTTAAAAATAGTAACCTAAAATATGGGCAAATATTATCTGATTTGGTCAGTGGGTCAAAATTGGGCTCGTGAAACCTTCCTAAATGCTCTAATTTATGGCGAAATCCAGCTCTGTAACGCCAGGTCCAAGTTTTTATGGAGTTACGGTTTCTCGAAAACCACAGACACCTGGCGCTTGGCTACTGCAGCCGCACCAATGAAGGGCGAAGTTTGTCCAAAAAATATTGGATATAAAACGCCGGTAGAATGGCACAGTGACTGGAAAAGCAATGACTACACAATTACGTTCTAATGGTAGGTCACTGATCGATGGAACTGTCAAAATTTTAGCAGATTACCGCATACGTCTGTCATTATGTACGAGATTACCATTTTATGCCATTTCGTTCAGTGGACTGTCAGTGATTGATCATTGGAAAGTCATAGTGACACTATTATGTTAGTAGATTACCAAACTTGTCAAAACCAACAATTATGAGATCAGTGATCGACCATTCTGACACTATTGTAATAGCAGACTTGGGGCCCTGGTCAACAACTACAGCACTTCTTAATATTACGGAGGATATTAGGTCAGCCATGGAAATGGGTAATTTAACGGTTTTGGCTCTACTGGATTTCAGTAATGCGTTTAATAAACTGGATTACGATGTTCTGCTTGGCATTGGTAATTGACTGGTTTCGTAGTTACCTGTTCGGTCGTCGGCAACGTATTTGCATCGGAGAGACCTTGTCTTCCTGGTGTAATACTACTGCTGGGGTACCACAGGGTGGCGTTTTGTCTCCTTTACATTTCGCAGTGTTCATTAACTCTATCTCCAACGAATTAACTTCTTCCTACCACCTTTATGCAGATGATCTTCAGATTTACACACGAGCTCCTCTTGGAAGTTTGTCTGAGGCTATCTTGACCCTAAACCGTGATCTGGCCCGTATATGCGACTGGAGCAAGAGGCACGGACTTACGGTGAACCCCATAAAGACCCAGGTTTTAGTGGTGGGCAGTTCAAGGACGGTCTCAAGGATTGACTGGACGACTTTACCCCAAGTTACTTTTGACAAATCACTTATTCCTTTTAGTGAGAAAGTAAAGAATTTGGGGATTTTTATTAACAAGAACTTCTCGTGGACTGCCCAGCTATACAGGAAGTTAGCCGCAAGCTATTCGCATCTGCTGCATCTTTGAGAAGACTGCGTAATTTTCTACCGACTGCCACCAAGATTGCGCTTGCGCAAACTCTTCTTCTACCCATTATTGATTATGCAGCTGTCAGCTATCTTGACCTTACTGAAGTGCAACTTGATAAACTTGAACGCCTCCAAAATGTTTGCATTCGGTTCATATTTGGTTTGCGCAAATACGACCATGTTTCCGAATTCCGAGTTAAACTCAAGTGGTTGCCAATTCGCCTTCGCCGGAATTCTCATATACTTTCCTTATTGTATAATGTGCTCTTTTCTCCTTCCACTCCTCTTTACCTGAAGGAACGATTTCAGTTTCTTTGCGACTCTCACACGAAATTTCTAAGGTCATCGGATAACTTGAGACTTAAAATGCCAATGCATTCCACTACTTTCTTGGACAAGTCTTTTTCAGTCCAAGCTGCCCGTTTGTGGAATGCATTGCCAGTGTTAATTAAGCGCGCGCAATCGCTGCCTGTTTTTAAGAGACTTGTTAGGGAACATTACTTGTCGCTGTGATTACTTTTTCGATGTTGATTTTTAAAAAATGACACTTGTTTTCTTTTAATGTGTTTATTTAATATGTATGTATTTGTGTATCTATTTTAGTATTTTGTATTGCTCTGTAAGAATTTTTACTAAAACTTTATATTTGCACCAAGTGCAACCCCATTTCTTGTCCAGGCTATCCCTATCCATTCCAGGTTGCCTGGAAGAGATCGCGGAATGCGATAAGGCCGCCAATTGTATTTGTTTTAGTTGTTTCCTTCATATGTTTTAATTTGGTGTACAATAAAGTATATATAAATAAATAAATATAATCTATGCGGTGGCTAAGAATCCTACACACACAAAAGCGGTTAGACCGCGACGGTTAAAGTGGACGCGCGTTCTGTCCGAGTTCTATTTTTTTTTAACCGACTTCAAAAAATGGAGGAGGTTCTCAATTCGGTTGTTTTTTTTTTTTTTTATGTTTGTTACCTCATAACTCCGTCATTTATGAACCGATTTGAAAAAATTTTGTTTCATCTGAGAGGGTATACTTCTCGATTGGTCCCATTTTCACCATGTCAGAATCTGATGATGAATCCCATGAAAATCGAGGGCAACCCTCAAATTTTATAGGCACATACAATGTTTTTCATGAACTTTCTAACGCAATTCAGATATTTGTGCCTGGTAATCATTATCTCATGTTGCTGACCTGATGATGAAAGGTATAAATTAGGATCTGATGACGAGATCCCATTAAAATGTTTGTTCAGCGATACTTTAGCCAATTGCCAGCCGATTTGGATGATTCTTTTTTTGTTTGAAAGAGTATTTTCCTGGACTGGTCCCGTTTTAAATTTGGTAAAGATCTGATGAAGAACTTCGGAGGTAGGCAACGGAACTCTTCAATAAATGATAGCAAAGGGATCGCGATTGCTGAAATCGAATGTTTTTTTAGTGTTTACACCAGTTCTTAACATAACATTGCGCTGGTACGCTGTTAATGGGTACGCAGGTACCTAGGTACCACTAAAAAGTGAAAAATAAAAATCTTTTTACAAAAAATACAACCGACTTCCAAAAACAAAAACAATGTAAAGTATGGCGAATCGGAAGGGTTTTTATGCCGTATTTTGACTAATTTCGATAAAGTGGAATATCCGATTGTCGCACCATTATTTCTCGACTTAATATTGTTCCAATTACACTCGAAACAAAATAAAACTGAAAATGTTGATTTCAGCGCCATCTCGCGGGAAAATGGCAATGAGCAACCCGTAACATTCACCTTAAGATTACTGAACTCTAGATTTTTAGAAGTTCGCTGTGTGCGCGTGTATGGACGCGGAACGGGCCGCGTGCAGTTGGGTCGGCGCCTTATCACAAACTAAGTAAATAGGTACCCAGATAATTATAAATTTTCTTATTATTAGATATTAATTACTTTTTGGCAGTTTGCTTTACGGGGTAGAAATAGAGACGGAATAGGGACTGGATAAGGATACGGGTGGGGTATAAAAAATGATTTTGTTTTTCAGTGTGTTGGTTTTATGAAAGCGGTTCCTTTTTTTTTTTAAATAAAAATTAAAGTAAGTTATCATTTTTGTATTGGTTTTGTTTTTTTTTTCACACGTTTTAGTGATTTTGTTCATAGTTAGGTTCTCCATTTATTTTAGTCGTAGGTATTATAGTGATATGTTTTGGGCTTGTGCTAGCATGTATCATTTTTTTAAATTATTTATTCAGGGATATTTATAATAGCAATGCCTATGTTAGTCCTATCTTACCCTAAATAAAAATTAGTCATATCTGGGCCATGAACTTAAACAGACTATTTGGCTGAGCCAAGATTTTATTGAAGGTTTTTTTTTTATTTCGAGCGAAGAACATGCCTAACGCATACCTACCTACCACATCATCCGGGTAGACGACGTGGTTATGTGGTACTTGCACCCACTAAAAACTTTGCCTGTGCACCTACTTTCGCCTTGATGACGCATGACATTCGCGACCCAGCCAAGCCAACCATCCAGCGTGGCCTACTTCTGGGCTCCCTTTTCAATGCCCGTTTGGGCTCCCTCTTCTTTCAGCGATGTCCGGGTGCACTGGGACATCACCACGACTCCAGGGACCTTACAGCGTGGACGATAGAGTCCCCGATCTATCGTCCGCTGGCCCCTCCTATGGCGGCATCAAGTCGGCATTTCGCCGCCTGCGCCGTCCCGTCCTTCTGCGGCGAATCGGGTCAGCAAGAGAGTCTTCCTCCCTGACCCGCTCCGCCGCTTCCTTCTGCGAGATTACGTCTTCGCAAAAAGACGCAACCGCCTCCCATACCGTCTCACTGCTGACCATACCCCTAACAACGACCGGCAGCGATAGATCTTCTCCAATTGCTGCGACCAGGACACGGCGCTGCGCTTCCCAGGCAGGGCACTGCTCGAGAGTGTGCAGAGCCGTGTCCTGGCTGCAGCCGCACTGGTGACACACGGGAGTCACCTCCCGTCTTGCCACTGTATGGAGGTATTTGCCAAAACAGCCATGCGCCGACAAAACCTGCACTAAACGGAAGGACAACGTCCCGTGTCGCCTTCGTGCCCATTCCTCTAGGATTGGCTGGATAGCCCCTACAGTCCAGTGACCGGCACTAGGCGTCTCCAGCCTCTCCGCCCATTGCCTCATGATGGTAGCTTGCGCCTCTCTGCTCCTCTTCTTTGCCTACATCAAGTCTGTTCAACCTCAGGACCCCAAACTAAACAAATCATACTGGACACAGTCCATCAATAAGTGGTGTAGGTCAGGGATGTTATGGAGCTCCGTAACCGTAACCGTAACCGTAATCGTTCCACAACTTTCGGATAGTTTCGTAGAAGGGCGGAGTCTAAATAAAACCACATGTTTCGTTACTTACCTATACGAATGATTGTAATACCAAATGATAACCTAGACTAGATAAAACCTATAAATAAAACCAGATTATTCATACTACTCGTGTTTATATTTTACTTCAATCTAATAGGTATACGTAACCGTATCCGGACCCGATATAATTGTAATCCTATATCCAAATCCGTATCCAGATCCGGGGGCTAACAAGGCCACTTTAGGAGAATCATATTACAATCATAATAAATCACACAACAATCTGTCTTTCATTTTCATCTTTATCGCTAAGGCATTAGGTTCAAGGTTGATTGGGAAAATTTTACAGTAGCGTGATTTGCTTTCTGATTCTGCTAAAGTGGCCTTTTAGACCCGCCGACATATCGTATCCATAACATCTGTGCAAGTCTTCAACAAATAAAGGTTTGTAATAATGACTTTGACATAATTACCTAGTATTATACCGTATGCCTACGGGCCTAAGTAGAGCATCGAAGGATGCTCTAAGGAAGTGTCGCGCATCCATCAATAGGAGTACATCTTAAAGATGATGATAAAGGCAACATATCATGGCAATCGTGGTTACGGTGATATGGAGAGGCAGATTTTGCCAATCATACTGATTTGGGCTGTGACCGGTTCCAAAGTTCTAAGGGTACACTTAGTTCCACGGCTATCGAACTAGGGAATTTAACAAGGCATTCGACACATGAGTTTCAAAGTTTGAGTGAGCGATACAAGAAACATGTTTTTTTTGTCGGTTTATGGTACGGAACCATTCCTGTGAGCGTTCGACTCGCACTTTGCCGTTTTTGTTATTAGCACGCTAAGCTCAATTCAATACCTACTTAGTGGAATAGCATCTCATCATCTCATCTTACATCAGCCAGGACATTGGAACTACAGTGGGCGAACTATGGGAAATGTTGGTAATTGCGCAATGGAAAAACCGTTTATTTATTTGTTTGAGATGGGTTCGACCTTGACTCTAGTCTAGGTCAGAGATAAGATAAGATATTTATTTTGCAAATATGGGTACAAAACACGGTGATATGAGAACATAATTAGGAACAGCCATATTTTACCAGAAGGCATGCAAATATACAAAATACATGAATGATTCTAAGTATATAATAATAAAGATAACAATGTCATATACGATTACAAATTCATTACAATATAATTAAATGTCACATTTGTCTAATTTCTAGTCAAAAATAATAGTAGTCAAGAGATGACACAGACAAAGTCTACGATGGAGGGAGCTTACCCAGAAGGAGCCTGTTCACTCTATTTTGAATAGATTAGGGTTGTAAGCGTTTGGAAACTCAGACGCAGGCAGAGAGTTCCACTCCCTTGCTGTGTGCATTATAAAACGCTTAGTGCGAATTAGTGGAATAGCAACAAGGAAGGGATGGTAAGATGCAGTGCATCTGGATGTCCGATGGTAGAAGGGGGCCGGTGGGATGAGGTCGTGGAGTTCTTGGGCACACTCGCCGAAGTACAATCTGTGGAAGACCGACAAGCAGGCAACCTTACGTCGATAAGCCAAGCTATGTAGCTTGACATCCACCAGTTTTACGTCACCGATGAGCCTCTTAGCTCTGCGTTCCACCGAGTCAGGCGCGGCAAGCTGATACTTAGCTGAGTCATCCCAAAGGTGGCTACAATACTCCATGCAGGATTGGACTTGTGCTTGTTATAGGGTTAAAAGCTGTCCAGGCCTGAAGTATCGCTTCACCCTATTTAGGATGCCCAGCTTTTTGGCCGTCAGTTTGGGCTTTGTACTCAATGGTGGCGCCGAAATTAAAATATTATTCACACTCAAAGTCTCAATAAAAATATTCTCACACATTAGGTAAGTATACTTAGTAGAGCAACGATTTTTGTTATTTGGCGTCGCATCTCATGCTGGGGGCCAGGCCCACCCTAGGGAAAAGCCCTAGATACGCCAATGATCTGTGCTCACTGCTCATGACTCGTGCCGGCTTCCTACTATACACTGAACAAGTATTCGGAAAAGGCGGCGGTTTCTAGACGTGTGCACTGTTCGAACGCCACAAGTAAACTGAGCTTAGTCAGCCTCTGTCGAGCACAACACAACGTCCTAGACTCCGTCGAATGCTACTAGATGGCGTTGGCGTCCCGATTGTTTAATTGACTTGACTTATTTCCGACATATTCATATTCACACTAGGGCCAGTGCCTACCAGGGTTGCGGAATCGGAATTCGAATTCGTAAAGGGCATTTAGGGGAATACGAGTGGGTTTTAGTCTGTAAGATTCTGACCACGCCTGACACTCCTTTCTGCTGCGACCAGAGCGGAAGGAGTCATTTGATGAGGTCTAATCCAAATAAAAAGAAGGAGGTATATCGTAAATTACAACCATCTAGTAAAATCTCGCCCACCAATATCCTGAACCCAAAATTGACCGCAAAAGGGTTTCGTACTATTTGTATGGAGGCTGGCCTTTTCTCCATTTTGATTTTCCGAGCAATCTTCCTATCACCGACAAAACGCCACTTTGTCAAGAGCAAAATTGTTTAGTTTAGGGAATGTGCAGGAGCGATACGTGACAGGCTGGCAACACGGAACTGTCAATGTCAATGTCGAGTATTTTTTTAAAACGTTTCGAATTTGTGACGCTATTGACACCACAGGTTGACACAGTTTACGCCATGTACGTTCCAATGCGTAAGAAAATACCGTTTAGGTACATGATTTTACTATTCTAATTTATTTAATGAAAAATGCTTATACGTATACACGATGGATTGATTATTTTTATTTGAAATAAATGATGATTATGTAATTTTGTTTGAAAAAAAATATCAAAATAGTTAAGGTGGTTGCGCCAGGGTAGCCCGCAAAATTCAAATTTTCTTACGTTTTTTTGCAATTTGCAAGTTAGTATTGGGTTATAATATTGATTAAAGTATGATTCGCGGGCGTAAGAACTATGTATTTTCAGAACGTTTTGGGAACACATTCATATTGCGTACAGCTAAGGAGTGGAATTCCCTGCCGGAGTCTGTGTTTCCTGATAGCTACAACCTGGGAGTCTTAAAGTCAAGAGCGAATAGGTTACTTCTAGGCAAGCGTGCTCCATCTTCGAGACTTCGACCATATCATCGCTTACCATCAGGTGAGATGGTGGTCCAGCGCGTGCCTATTAAAAGTAAAAAAAAAAATTGTAACCATTAAAATTAGTAAAATAACTCCATAAGTTGTTATAATCCTAAAATGTCAAGATTTCATGAAATTGACATAATGGAGTTTTATTACTGACTTGAATGGTTATAATTCTGAAAATATATAATTCTTACGCTCGCGAATCATACTTAAATCAGCATAAAACCTAATACTGACTTGCAAATTGAATTTCGCGGGCTACCCTGGCGCGTCCACCTTAAGTAACAAGCCTACAAATTAGTCGCTAAGTGTACCCTAGCAGTGCAGCAGCGCGGCAGCCGCCTTGCTGTCTTGATGCAGTCGCGCGGCACTTCGCGACTAATTTGAAGGCCCCCTAAGTCCAATAAAAAAATTAGCAGCCCGTGCCTACCGGTATACGAGACAAGGTGTCAGCTGTGTGGTCAGAGCACTAAAGCACAGTATAGGTACATCTTAATATATATAAATCTCGTGTCACAATGTTTGTCCTCAATGGACTCCTAAACCACTTAACCGATTATAATAAAATTCGCACACCATGTGCAGTTCGATCCAACTTGAGAGATAGGATAGTTTAAATCTCAAATTATAGTAGGTAGGGTAGGTAGGGTAGGTAGGGTAGGTAGGGTAGGTAGGGTAGGTAGGGTAGGTAGGGTAGGTAGGGTAGGTAGGGTAGGTAGGGTAGGTAGGGTAGGTAGGGTAGGTAGGGTAGGTAGGGTAGGTAGGGTAGGTAGGGTAGGTAGGGTAGGTAGGGTAGGTAGGGTAGGTAGGGTAGGTAGGGTAGGTAGGGTAGGTAGGGTAGGTAGGGTAGGTAGGGTAGGTAGGGTAGGTAGGGTAGGTAGGGTAGGTAGGGTAGGTAGGGTAGGTAGGGTAGGTAGGGTAGGTAGGGTAGGTAGGGTAGGTAGGGTAGGTAGGGTAGGTAGGGTAGGTAGGGTAGGTAGGGTAGGTAGGGTAGGTAGGGTAGGTAGGGTAGGTAGGGTAGGTAGGGTAGGTAGGGTAGGTAGGGTAGTAGCCAGTTGACGGGAGCGAAGCCGCGTGGGTCAGCTAGTAATTATATAGATATATACTGCGACTAAACAGAGGAACCTCTGCACAGTACGAGTCGCGTCTGCTGGACACTCGTGTCGTCGAGAGGTCCCGGCTCCTGCTTCTAATGTGTAGTGTTACATGATAAGGTACAGCAACAGGTCCCGGGGAACTTTGTCCCACATGGCAGTGTTCCAAGGGTCCTTAATGGGATGGTCGTATCGTCCGAACTGCATCTGAGTTGGTGCTGAGGAACAAAATGCAATCAAATAGTTAGATGCTGCCTGTCTTTTGTATCTTACTATTTAGGTATTACTACTATTATAAAAATGTGACAATTTGGATGGATTGTTTGATGTTTACTTCTTAATCACACCCCGAGCGGGTAAACGCATCTGGATAAATAAAATTTGGCACATTAAGAGGCCTAAGTATTACAATTTGACTGTGTTTTGTACGTAAAGTAGTGGGTAGTAGAGAATAGTTATTAATATTGAAGATAGCGCTCTCACTTTTCGCATTTTTCTCTTATCAATTTGTGAACAGCCAAAATTCCGAAGTGACTTTCTCATGAAAAGCGCGACGGACACTTTTTCGAGCTCGTGGATTGAACTACTGTACTAACCAAATGAAATAAAAAATATATTATAACATTCCATAAATAGTCTTCTTCTACCTGGCGTTAATCCCGGCTATTGCCAGGGTCCGCCTTCCTACTTAGCTTCCTCCACTTTGCCCGATCTTGAACATCCTTCTCAGTTAGGCCATTGGCTCTCATGTCGGACTTAACGACGTCCAACCAGCGCTTGCGAGGGCGACCACCGAACATTCCATAAATAGTGATTTCGGTCAAAGCGGTCTCAGAAATTTGAAATACGAATGGAATGTCCGTCAAGAACATCCCATTTAAATCCATGAAAACTACTAAAAACGCTCAGAATTATCCGTAAATTTCTCCTTAATACATTAATATTACATGGTAAAATTTATACCAAAATAAACCATAGTTGATAAGAAATAAAAATTTAATAAATATTCATTCAATAAATTAATAAAAAACCCTAAAATAAACGATGATTAATGCGATGAGTCAGCAGTTTGGTGAGTGAAAACGTAATTCTGTGATAGTGCTCTTAATGGGTGATAGACGTACGAGCTTGTATTTTAACGCGAGCTTACTCGGCTCGACGTCGGTGACGTCGGTGCTTGCTCGCTCGTCTGCCACTATAAAAGTACTCTGTGTCTGTCAGCCACTTTAAAGCACAGGGAGGCTGAAAAGGCCACTTTAGAAGGGTCATATTAGAATCATAATATTAATCACGCAACAACAATCTGTCAAATTACATTTTCATATTTATCGCTAACAAATTAGGTTCAAGGTTGATTGGGAAAATTTGACAGTGACGGGTAGTGCTTGCTGATTCTGCTAACGTGGCGTTTTTAGACCCGGAGATACGTTTAGTCTAGAATAGCACATGGGCTTTTCATCGCGGGTGTAAGTTCTTTCACGTGCGTGAAGCAAGAAGCTAGTGATCTATGTATACTAGAAAGATTGAGGTAGGTAGTTAAGTAAAGGTAAACAATCTTGAGGTATCTTTCCAATCTTTTTAGGGTTTCAAACATCCGTAAAAAACGGAACCCTTACAGGATCATTCGGTTGTCTGTCTGTCTGTCCGTCTGTCACAGCCAGTTTTCTCTGGATCTACTGGACCGATTCCGTTGAAATTGGGTGTCCATATGGACTTCTGTGACCCAAACACTGACGCTTTACGTACTTACATAAATATTTTTTTAGTGTGGGTGTCACATTTGGGGGTCAAACTAGAAATAAAAAATAAAAGATTTTAAACTGTATCGTATGACATATCAAATGAAAGGGCTTACTGTGAGGGTTTTAATTATATATTTTTTTCATAATTTTTAAATAAATAGTTTTGAAGTTATTCAAGAAATTAGACCAAAAAGGACGATTCCCTCCTTATCTCCGAAACTTTCGAGCCAAACATTTTGAAAACAATGCAGATAATAGTTATATACCTAAAGATTACAGGAAAACCGATAAGAAGTGTGTATTGTTAAAATAACATGATAAAACGGAACCCTTTGCACACGAGTCCAACTCGCACTTCGACAGTGTTTCACTTAAAAACTTAGTTTAAAAAAAACTAAAAAGCAATGTAAATACAACAATAAAGATTACTGAATCAATTGAACCATTCGTTTAATCATATATGTTTGTGTAAAAATTGACTTTGTCAAAAAACCCGACTGCTAAAACCGACTAAAAAGTTCGAAACAAGTCGCTTTTCATGCAGTCTGATGCAGTTCAATCACTAATCTGATGCCACCAACTGCATGAAAAGCGACTTGTTTTAGCAGTCGGGTTTTTGACAAAGTAAATTTTTTATTTCCTACATTTTACTGAGTTAAATATCTAGAATCGTCTCCTCGAGCCCTTTGTTTTGATACCACTCGATAGGTTTCAAAATTTTTTTTATTTATTTGCGCAATATGGCGTCCAGTAGTCGCCATTTAAATTTTCACCAACGTCATGTCTTTAGTGACACTCGCCGGACTAAGAAGAATTTGTTTGACGTGTGAATCATAAAAAGCGGCCCAGACGGTATAGTGCTTCACCAAAGGAATATACATATATAAATAGGCTGATAAACACATTACCACTCCTTTGCGTCGCGCAGTCGGGTAAAAGTCACATCAAGATTGTTTACTATCTTAACTTTTCTGGTACCTATATTTTAAATAATGAACTTCCGTACCTGGCCCCGCCGTGCCTGAAAATAATATCAACGAACATTTAAAAGATTTTTACGCAACATGAAAAGTTTATGTTAAGATGGAATGTTCCCGACGTCTTACCATTGTTTGAATTATTTAAAGTTCTTCAAACTTAACAGACAGGTGTGTTGCTTAAGGCTTCGTAAGGTGTTCAAAAAAATTCGAAGGATTTTTTTACCATTTCAAATCAATAAATAGGATCGAAAAAGAAAAAGCGCATCAAAGTTTAAGTGAGGGCTGGTGACGTCACGTTTCAGTAAAAACCGGCCACGTGCGAGTCGGACTCGCACACGAAGGGTTCTGTACCAATAAACCTTAATTTTTATTATTTGTTGTTATAGCGGCAATAGAAATACACAATCTGTGAAAATTTTACTCTCCATCTGATACGGTTCATGAGTTACAGCCTGCTGACAGACGGACGGATGGAAGGACTGCACAGGCTTAGTAATAGGGTTTCGTTAGTTACTCTTCGGGTACGAAACCCTAAAAAAGTACTAAAAAGTAACGTCACGCGAGTTTTCAACGCACTGTAACCTTTTTTTTGCGAGAAAAAAGAAAAAAATGTGCTCAATGTTTTATGGAAATCTATCTGACGGACTAATTCGATTTTTAGGGTTCCGTACTCAAAGGGTAACGAACGGAACCCTATTACTAAGCCTCCGCCGTCCGTCTGTCTGTCAGCGGGCTGTATCTCATGAACCGTATTAGGTGGAGAGATTTTTCACAGATTGTGTATTTATATTGCCGCTTTAACATAAAATAAAGGTTTATGGTATGGAACACTTGTATGTAGTATGCGAGTCGACTCGTACTTGACCGGTTTTTTTCTTTTCAGTAAACGTAGCCTCCTCCAAAGATTGCACCTGTGTCTGTCTCGGCTTGCATCCAGTGAAGAGCCGCTGTATCATATCCTCAAACCACCTCGTGTGCGCTCTTCCTTCGCATCTCTTGTCTCTGAGTTCAATCAACCAATACTTACTAGTTTCTTGCCTAACTGCTTCTCGCAGACTCAACTCAGCAGATGACTCGGAATGGACGAATTCCCTCTTGACACGAATTTGCGCTTTACCTAGTAAACATCACCTTTATACATGAGCTAGGCTTGTACTTAGGCCCGCTTGCACGGTCCAGAGATATTATCAACTCCGAGTTAGTTGCTAATCTGGGGTCATTGCGTATGGAGTACTAGTTTGCAGCGGCATCAATGACGCCAAAAGAAAAACCAACCGAGCAAATCTACATCGTAATATAAAGAACCGTGACGCCATCTAGCCAACTAGCAGCGAACTACTACGACGAAATCCTGCATCGCGCAAGGAGAGTTTACCGTGCGATGAGAACAAATACCTACCTACATCAGCCCGAATATCAACTATCAGGCAGTTGCCCGCCAGGCACAACAGCCGCCTGCCAGTCTATTCTGTAAGTAACCATTTCGATATCGAGATTCACCTGAGTGATAAACCTAACAAAGTGAGCTTTATTACACACAACATAAAGGTCTTACGTTTGGCGTAATTTGATACTCACTTCGGATTCCGCTGTCGAGACACGAAAATGTTGTTACAGAATAGGGTTACTGGTTGGAGGATCCTCCCTTTTCAACGGAGGTTTGCGGGACATTAATCTCTATTCCGCATTCCTCCAAAAGTCCCTAACCTGGTATTGGTAACTATCTCGGAATTAAGTGCCCTATTCCAATTTGACTGTATTTTTTGCGTAAAATGACCAATTTCGGCTTTCTTATTCTCAGAAACTGAAATATTTAGACAAATTTGACTTATTGAATAGTTGAGAATAGATATTAATATAGTGCATAGCGGCCTCACTTTTTACATTTATTTCTTCGTTTATCATCTGCCTAGCCTTTTCCCAACTATATTGGGGTCGGCTTCTAGTCAAACCAGATTTAGCTGAATACCAGTATTTTACGAGGAGCGGCTGCCTACCAGACCTCCACAACCCAGTAACTGGGTAATACGGTACTTCATGGCAAGACTGGAGTCAGATTTACTGGCTTCTGACAATCCGTAACGACTGCCAAAGATCTACAAATGACAGCCGGGACCAACGGCTTTACCTACGTGCTTTCCGAGGCACGGAGGTAACTCGGTATGTTAAGATGGTCACTCATCCACAGACCAACCTTGGCAAGCGTTGCTTAACCTTCAAGATCGACTAGTGCGGCTGTTATTATTTAGCCACGAGCTCCTCTGGTGTAAGTATAAGATCTGTGTCAAGTCTTAAATGCACAGACAGCTGTGAGCCAGTGTTTCGGTCTCTCAAGGTACTCACTTTTCCATGTTTGTACATATTAGAGGTGGAAATTTTTGTGGAAACGAATTTAAACTTATTCCCGTCTCTAACTTATACATGAACACTTCCAGGCCCTTTGATATCCCAATACAGAAACTTGCTGGATTCAGTTCATTATAAAACAGCACTGCTAAAAAAAAGTATTATGACAATGGGGCCTGTTATTTATAATAAAATACCTCATAGTTTTAAGGAATATTCTCTTAATATTTTTAGATCTAAGGTACCAGTAACTCGGCTCACTGGCGTCGGGAGTCGCAGGACGATTCCCGGCCGCCGTAGGCGCGGGCCTGCGGACGGCGAGCATTGGGTGGCTCGCCGTCCGATCAGAACCAGGCCCGTGTCGAAGACGCGCTGTGTTCCACGCGCGCCTCAAGGAGCTGTCAGCATGAGAGACGGGGCCCGCTAGGGCCAGTGCCTGCCGGGGTGCGGAAACCGTTCGAAAGAGGCACCGTACCCTGGAACGCAAAGGGCATTAGGAGGAACACGGATGAGTTTTAGTCAGTAAGAGTCTGACACTCCATTCCGCACCGCCCAGAGCGGAAGGAGTCATTTGAAGATTGCCCGTACCAAAAAAAAAAAAATTGGTAAGTACTAGTAACTGCACTAGGTACTTTTGACAAAATGTTATTACTCCGTAAAGACTTTTTAAATGATGTAACTTTATAGAAACCAATCTAGATAGTACATATTATTTCGATTAGATACTTGACATTTAATAAATTTGTTAGTGACTGTGGGATAATTTCTTGACTGTTGTTTATTTATATTTTATTATTGTTGACATTTTCTATTTATTTTATCATTTGTATAATAAATGCATCCAGTGATTTGCACGCCGTAAGGTAAAATGTGGCTGAACTCATTTAGGTATTTTTGTTAGTCATCTTATATTGTACTCGTAAAGAACTGGTATTCAGCTAAATTCAGCTTGACTGGAAGCCGACCCCAATGTAGTTGGGAAAAGGATAGGCAGATGAATGAGTCATCTTATATTGTACCTACCTACAGTTATGGCAAATAAAGGTTCTGATTCTGAATTGTGATGAAACTAAGTGTTGATCAAACTAGTAAGACGGACGTAAAGTAAAACTAGAGACAAACTGGTCCCACGCACGCAACGTATGTAACGCATTATGATATCTGGACTCTTGACTTTATATGAAAAACAATGCAATACAAAACACCTTATCGTATGCAACGCAACATAGTTACGATACGATATAAAAGCGTTGCACACGTTGCGTACGTAAGATCAGTGTGTTTCTCGCTTAAGTTCCACTGTGGGTGCTTATACTGAACGCCAGCTCATCACCACACTAACGTTTATCCAGATATATCCGGAGCGTGGCCGGCGCGTACCGACCGTGGTCGGTCAGGACTAGTCAGGAGCCCAACACAATACCTACCGGTGCGAACATTTTATATGAACTCGTAAATACAAGTCGTGAACCGATCGTTGTGAACTAGTTCATTCGGACCACGGTCCGTCCATGCATCGCTTCACATTCAACTGACGTTTGTGTCACACACTAGTTTGTAAAATACATAGATATAGAATGCCTAGATAGATCATATGAAGTTGAATATAGTAGCCTATCTTGTACTCAACACTTTTAATGGAAACACTTAATGTGACAAAAAGAGATAGCAATAGCATTCTCGATCGTCTTGAAATGCCGCGCGCCACCAGCCGAGAATCGCCATTTTGATTGTTGTCTACCAATTTTATCAAAAATACTATCAAATTGTGAAAAATATTGTGGTTTGAGTTTAGTTTTCGTTTTGCCATGAACAATGGCGTGTACTGTGCCCGGTTATTCGAATAGAAATGGTGTTTTGAAAGAAAATATTGCAAAAGTATTGTTTCACCAGTAAATCTAATCATAAATTATTGTTATAACACATTTTGAGCAGAAAAGTCAATAAAATCTGATCTCCATTATATGAACATTCAGACACAACAACTTCTAAATTATCGTCAGTTTCTAATTTAGAAATAAAAATAAAAACAAAATAATATTGAACCGTTTTGACATATCATATACTTCATAAGGATGTGCCTTCTTAGATGTTTTATCAATAGAGTAAAAGTATAATTACATACATATTCTAGTTCGTTTGTAATAGGTACAATGAAATAAAAACAATGTAAGTGGTCAGATTTTGGAAATTCAATCTGAATTTTTCGTACTTTTTGCGCTATGCTGAACCTAGTAATTGGACTCAGCTTTGGTCTCACTGATAATAATACTTAATAATAATACTTTATTGATACAAAACCTTACAATTGCTTAACATCTAGTTACAGTTCTCTATAAAATTAAAGGCGCACAAAAGTTGAAACCCTGACTCCTAAACTAGGAATACCTGTGACTTCAGTGTTCTACTGCTACTTGGACACTATAAACCTTTATAGAAATTAAGAGCTGGTAAGCCGATATCAAACAAAAAAGAAATATATAACAAAATATGAGTAAAAATGAACTTGGAAACTTAAAACAAAACAATTAAAAAGTAAAATTGGAAAGGGGAAATTAATAAGTAAAATGACTGGGTATTGATTCTGCATATGAAGACTGGTAATCGTGCTAGTGTTTCTGCTGCGTTGAGTGTTTATATTTGTATGAGTTAGTTCTGCTATATTAAAGATGTCGGTGACTATAATTACTTACGTGTTTTGAGTGGAATGTTGTGGGATTATTTCAGGCTGGTTAGTAGTTCTTCTGTTTTGGCGTAGTCTAGGTGGAACAACATATTCTTCAGCTTAGCCTTTACCTCGTATTTGCTTAACCTTGCTATTTGTGTGGTCCTATTAATATTTTTATAAACTAGAGAGCTTAACACATACAGCTGTCTTCCAGCAAAGGCAGTTCTGTGGCTAGGGGTGGGGCAAACTATTCTTTGACCGCGTTTATTTGAGTCTGGGGGTGATACTTGGTTATGTTTCCAGAGCGTGGTTCTTAATAAGAATAGCTGTCTCACAGTTAAAAGTTTAAGCTCGGTGTAAAGCTGATGAGTCGGATAGCGAAACGGCTTTTGCAACATAACCTTTAGTACTGCTCTTTGCGCACGTTCCAACTGTAAGAATTTAGTTTTCGCCGATCCACCCCAAGCTAGAATACAATAACCGATGATGGACTGGCAAAGTGCAGCATAAATCATTTTGAGGGTCTCTAAGTCCGCGGAATGCCTTAGTGTCTTGAAGAGGTGAATTGTTTTCCTGACTTTACTGGCAGTAGACTCTATATGCTTGTCCCATCTCAGTCCATCATCGATCATCACGCCCAGATATTTCACCGATGTAACTGAGGGGAGCGGTAGGCAAGAGCAGTTCGAAGAGTCCAGACAAGAGTGAGCTCTAATTGAGTACATGTTTGGGGGTTTCGTACTCGTATGAATAGAGAACGGGACAAAGTTTGTTTTTTGCAGGTTTAGGGTGAGTAGATTTTTGTGAAGCCATTCCGTGACAATTTGCAGGGATTTTTCAGCATTATTTTTCACCTCAGCCCAGTTTCTCCCATGTACTACAATAGCTGTATCATCGGCATAGGTATATATATTAGCAGATGATAGAGTAAGGGTGCACAAGTCATTAATGTAGATGAGGAAGAGCGTTGGGCCAACGACACTGCCACACTGATCTCATCAGCACTAACATATGAACCTATCTTTACACAGATTTTTCTGTCAGTCAAGTAACTCTTGAAGAGATCATGAACACTGCCTCGTATGCCGATGCTATGCAGCTTGGATAGAAGGATGGGAACAGAGACTGTGTCAAAAGCTTTTGTCAAGTCAAGGAATAGACCCAGGCTTTTGTACTGGCTATCCAACTTCCTAGCAACTAGTTCAGTTAGGTCCAGCACAGCGTCCTCTGTAGATACTCCTTTTCTGAAACCGTACTGGTTATTTGCTATTATGTCGAACTTTTGCAGGTAGTTTAGAAGTTGTTTATTTATAATTTTCTCCATTATCTTCGACATAACAGGCAGCACGGCAATGGGTCTATAATTATTTACACAATTTCTGCTCCCACTCTTATGTATTGGGTGAATAATGGCTTTTTTGCAGGTATCAGGGAATATACCTGTGGCCATAGAACAGTTTACTATGTGAGTAATTAGTAGTACGAGGACGTGACGACATAGCTTTACTAGTTTTACGGGAATACCATCCCAACCAGTGGCACTGTCTTGACGTAGTGATAAGATAACGGAATCCACTTCAGCATTATCCACTTCAAGAAGAACAAAGGACCCAACAGGACACGTGCGTGGGGAGAGATGTGGAGGGGAGAGCGGGGCTGGGGTATTTATCCTGGACGCTAACTTTTGACCGATGTTCGCAAAGTAGTTACAGACTAGGTTAGCAGCATCGCGTTTATCAGAGACTGTACTCAATAACTCATAGGGGGGGTTGCTTTGTTTATTGGTGTATGTAAACTCTTTGATTTTATTCCACAGTCTTTTTGGGTCGTTTTTTGCTTTGCGTAGCTCATTCTGTTCGTATAACCTTTTCAGATTTTTGAGTAGACTATTACAATAGTTTCTATAACGTTTGTATGTTGTTTGAATAATTTGGCTGTCAGGCGATTTTCTTGCCTTTGTGTGAAGTTTATCTCGGTGGCGAATGCACCGTAGCAAACCGGGTGTAATCCAGGGTTGAATATTTCTGTCTTTTTTAGGGATGTTTACTATTTTTGTATGGCTAATAATCGCGGCGTTCAATATTTTAGTAAGTGTGTCAGACGCAAGGTTAGGATCAGCAGTACTCAGTACTTCCGAGAAATCCTGGGCTTCGATGTGGTTTGTGAGAGTAGTGTAGTTAATTTTTGGTATCTTGCAAGCCGGCACTGATTTTCCGGAGAGACGTACGTTATTAATAGTTAGAAGAATTGGGAGGTGGTCAGTAACATGTGACTCAATCACAATCAATGTGGCAGTTTTGTCCGTTTTAAGCATAATATGGTCTAAGCAGCTATTAATTCTAGTGGGTATCCGATGGGATGGTAACAGGCCGTGTGTGGCGTTTAGTGTTAAGTATTCGGAAGCACGTTCCTCCAGACCAATAGGTCGAATGTCTATGTTTGTGTCCCCGATTAGGCATATATTTTTATAGTTTTTTAAGGACGAGAGGATATTATCTACGCTATTCAAAAAGTTGTCAAACTCAGCTCTAGTATTATATGACGGGGAACGATAGACAGCCGCAAATGCGAGTTTATTTGTGATTTCACATGTTAGGCAATTTCCGTTCAGAAAAGTCGGTTCTTTAATAGTGCAATTTATGTTATCTTTTATATATATGACAATGCCGTCATTTTGGTTGGCCGTCCGTTTTGTATAATACGAATTATAGCCACTCAACACAGGGAGATTCACCACTTTACTTAGCCAGCACTCAGTAAGTACTAATACATCACATCTGACATTAATTGACTTTATCAACACTAATAGTGCACCAAAGTTTTTATTAATACTTCGTATATTTATATGGAAGATTTTGATATGATGATTTGACCCTGCCAGGTATTTAGGGCAATCTGACGGTGGGCATTTGTATGATTTTGCTACTTCAAATTCATCTAAGTCAGCTGTAATAATAGATTGCAGAATATTAGCCATTTGTAACAGAAGATTTACGATTATATGGAGTATTTGGGATGAATGCTATGGGCAGAAAATAGAAACTAATGTAGTTTGAAATACACCAACAGTCATGTGGATTGGTTAGGTTGGGTTTGGTTAAATTTGAGAGAAAGTTTGTGTGTTTTATATGGTGTCTAATGAAGGAATTTGAATGTTGTTTATGAGTCATTTTACTTGTGGTACGCAACAAAATAAAAATATAAAGTAAATTAGCAATAAAAATACTGTAGCATAACTTATGTATAGTAGAGATTAGAACAAAGAAGATTAACGAAGTACTGCTTACTATTGTTGAGCTCCGACATAGTCATTCCTGCAGTTATTTTAATGTTGATTCAGACTTGACGAGAATTTGTTTATCTCCGGCTTGCTTTCGAAGAAAAATGTTGCCATTCGTGGTCCAGCAGAATGCGTACTTTCTTAGGCGTGCAAATTCTCTTGCCTGGTAAAAGAGCTTTTTGCATGTATTTGATAGGTGCTCCTCAACATACACTGCCTGTTTTTGTCCCGGCATTCCGAGTAATTGCGTATTCAATTTGTCCTCTTTGTTCGTCTTTTTGTTGTTATAGGTTCGTACGCGTGAGATGAGGTCGAACTTTGTTTGGACGTTAGTGAATTCAGCGATTATAGATTTGCTGGTGCCTCGGTTCCCTGGTGTGCGATATATATCTCGAAAGTGGGAGGTAGTTAGTGGTAAGTTCACTAAGTTGGCTATGTCTGTTACAATTTTTGACAGATCTTCTGACGATTCCTTCTCCTGGTATGGTATGTTGCGCACTTCAATACTGGACGATCGGGACTTATATTGAAGATCTTTGACAGCCATTTCCAATGACTCTGAGTGCTTCTTGTATTCTATGCTTTCTTGTTGCAGGCGCTTGATTTCTTTTTGGAGATCATCGTACTGAGAGCTGAGAAATTCTACGGATTTCTTGATCTCGATATTAATTTCTTGAATTTCGGTATTAGTGTTTTGGAGTTTCAGATCAGACATGTCAGAAACCAGCTTTGCAGTCAGCTCAGTTTGCATTGCAGACTGCTTTTCTGCACTCGCATCTAGGTCGACCTTCCACGCCAGGAGCATTTCCTTAATTTCTGATTTAAATTCCTGTTTAAATTGTTCAAATTGTTCCAACTGGTATTGCTCACGCGGCGAATCATTTAACCGTGGGCGCTTGTTGCGTGAGTTTATGTTAACAAACTCCGGGTCGTTCACTACCTGGGTGATATCGGGTTCCGATTGTGCTTGGTCCATTTGGGTTCTTGTGGGTGGAGAACGCTGCATGCGAAATGACATGGTAGTAATTTTAAATATGCAATATTCAGTACGGTTGAACGCTATTCTGTTTATATCTGCGCCCACTTCACGTAGCACTCGTAGTATGTCTCGTAGCACGTCTCGTAGCACTGGTGACTAGTACACTGTGACGTAGTCGGTGTCGTAGCACTCGTAGCGCAAACTCGTAGCCGTTGAATATTTCGCCAGTGTTGATGACTGTAACAGTGGCGCAGCGGCCAGCGCGCTCTCTCCCTCCAGCGTGCACGGGTGGTCGCAGGTTCAAATCTCACCCAATCACGAGAATTTGTATGTCAGAAATTTTGAGTGTAGTTTCGCGAAGTTTGCTTGTCTCACTCTAAGACCGCCCAAAAGGCGTGAACTATTCATTAAAAGACTGTGAGAGAAACAAGGAACTCAAAATTACTTCTATTAACCAATCACAATAAAGTTAGGGGTTTCGCACAGCACGCGTCCGCACTCGACCGAAGCCCGCAGTAGACTCACTGATAAAAGATTACAGAATTTTTCATGCTATAATAGCATCCCAAAAGAGGGTATTAACGAAAAATCCTACTTTTCCCAAATCAATATTGCATTATATTTGTCAATAACCTTTTACTTACTATTATTATTACTACTATTATTATTTATTACTACTAAATTATTATAATGAAGTATTATTTGTTATTTTTACAGGTTTTCTGCAGATAATGGGTTTAAAAGTAAATGGATAAAAATGTGAGAAAAGACGATAATTGGAGGCCTACACAGTATACAAGTATATGTTCTGAACACTTTGGAGAATCTTGCTTTCGTGAAGAATATGAACGTAGAGTATAACATTCGCACGCAGTGCCAATAATATTTCCAAAACAGCCAGCATCTTGCCAACCAGTAGGTAAGTATATTAACCCAAAATCATTAATCAATCAAACTTTTCGATTTTTATTGAATTTTTCGATTAAGATGTTTTATAAGCAGTAGTGGTAAAACTACTTTTTATCTTTTTATGTTAAAGGAAATGTTAAAATTGTATAGGATCTTCATAAACCATTCTGACATCCATTTTGCTTTATTTCAGAAATTACCGTTAAAGAGGATACTTATAAATGGAGAAAAGCAGTATCGCAGATCATTGGCGAAGAGTTTGCTCGAAACCTACAAAAAGAGCGATAAGAGAGGACCCTGTCCCACACAAGGTTTCATCGAGAATCATCTCGATATGATGAAGTTGACCTCTTAGTTTAATAGAATAGAACTGTTTTATGGTAAATCATAGTCAAACTCAATAACGAGCGTATGTGTATGTGTTTGTATTGTTTAATATAACCGTAATTTTGTGTTTTATACTATCTAATCTGATTAAATACTAATTTTATAGTACTTTGCGTCTTTACTACGACTAAGTCCGCCATACATATACGACCCCCGCATTACGACGGGCCTTTTAAAAGTCAAAGTCAAAACGTTTATTCCAATTAGGCCATTAAACGGCACTTTTGAACGTCATTCACATTTCAAATATATAAAAGTTCTGAAGTGACTCTACTGTCCATTCGGAAAGGTAGATTCTTATGGAGAAGAATGGACAAGAAACTCCATAGTTACTCTTTTCAAATAAATCTTTTATAATATTTGGTAAGTATACAATTTTTTTTTTAATATATGAGGACCATGCACCTAGGGTATGCAGAGGTAGACTTATCAATTTTCTAAATAAGTAGGTACATGATACTCACACATTTACAAATATTGGAATGACTAATTAACAGTGTGTGAGTTAACAGAAAAATACAGACACAAAAAGAAACAGAACATCTATAAAGTTAATATATAAAGCAACCAGTTTGATTTTGTCCACAACATTGACTGTCCTATGGAGCAGGACCAGCATGCTTCCAGGCATTCTTATCCTGAATGTAATCTTCTAATTTGTAATAAGCTTGTTTACAAAGTGTGCTTTTGATATACGCTTTAAATTGTCTTTCATTTAGTTCTAATATGTCACAAGTTATTTTATTGTAACATTTAACACAGTACCCCATGAAAGATGTGTGTACATTAGCTAATCTATAAAATGGCTGATCAAATTTATCTTTATATCTAGTATTAAAATTATGTCTATCAATAATTTTACTAAAAACTATATTTTCATAAATGAATTGGCAAGGGACTGTCATAATATTAATCTTTTTAAAAAGATCCCTTAGAGAATCGCGGCGGCGCAGATTATAAAGGGCTCTGACAGCTCTCTTTTGTAAAATAAATATGGATTCAATGTCAGCAGCCCGACCCCACAACAAAATTCCGTATGACATAATGCTGTGAAAGTAGCTAAAATAGACCAAACGTCCGGTTTCTACGTCTGTTTACTGTCTTATTTTCCTAACAGCATAAGCAGCTAAGCTTAGCCGCCCCGCTAGAGATGTAATATGAGGTCCCCATTGCAACTTCTCGTCCACTGTGATTCCCAAGAAAACTGTCTGATCAATAAACTTCAGTTTTTCTCCATTCAATATTATGTCACATTCGGTACTTTTAACATTAGGCAAAGTAAATCTAATACATTTGGTTTTTTTTTTCATTTAATACCAAGTTGTTTGCCGTAAACCAATTTTGGACTTGAAGAATAGAGTTATTGACGACGTCAAGATTTCGTGATCGTCGCTCCATTTTAAATATCAATGATGTGTCATCCGCAAATAACACCATCTTTGGGTGATTTTGAAGTAATTGGGGCAAATCATTTATATAAACTAGAAAGAGGAAAGGACCAAATATTGAGCCTTGAGGAACTCCCATTGTCACTTCAGACCCTAGTGAGTTTACACCGTTTACCTGAACTTTAACCTGTCTGTCCATTAAGTATGGCCTAAGTAACTCAAGGGCTGTATTTCCGATTCCATAGTGCTCAAGTTTCAACCAAAGTGTCTCATGTTCAACACAATCAAACGCCTTCGAGAGGTCACCACAGGTGGATTCGGCAAGGTATTTTACCTTGCCGAATCCACCTGTGGTGACAAAAAGTGGCAAAAGTATGAACAATCGAACAATCACATATTCGGAAATCCAAATAGCGTTTTTCATCTCGCATGAGATCGGTCGATTGTTCATACTCTGCCTTGCTGAATTCACTTACGCAATAAGGTTTCTACAAAAAAAAAAAAAAAAATTAAACACTAAACAATGTCAGATTATGTAAAACTTACGAGTTTCCTACTAATTATTAGCTAAACTAGCTGCCCCGGTAATCCCTACCGCGTAGTCTCTCTCATGCTGCCTGTCAGACTATCTGTGTACCAAATTTCATTTAAATCGGTTCAGTAGTTTTGGCGTGAAATCATGACAGACAGACCAAGTTACTTTTGCTTTTATAATATTAATTAGAAAGTAAGGATATGGACTAGCTTCTACGCGTGACTTCGCACGCGCGTATCCCGTTTTTCCCGTTCCCGTAGGAATTTTGAAAAATCCTATCTTAGCGCTCCTCTGAATTCCCCAAGGAACCTATATGCCAAATTTTAGCTTTCTACGACCAGTAGTTTCGGCTGTGCGTTGTCTGTCAGTCACTCAGTAACGGATGAATTTTATGGCTAATGCTTTCTATTGCTAAAAATTCTATTACCAATAGAAAGCCACCATTACCCCCTACAATCTCACAAACATTACCACTTTATAATATTGGTATAGATATTTTTCATTTATTCATTTTGTTTACTTATTAGTACATTTTGAAATATTTCAAAACAATAAAAACATTTAAAAATATTAAAATCCAAGCTACGCTAGTCGGTCAGGGCTCCAGAGAGAGGAACGCTTTTATAAAGAAATAAATAACCATCTGCCTACAATCTAATATTTTTAGTTTATAACACAAACACAAGAGATTTTACAAGCAAACAAAGATATAAAGACGGTAAAAACAAATGAAGACAAATAATAACTTTAAAGAAATTTTGATATTACCAATCATTATTATAATGGAATTACAGTATGTATTCTTTCAAATACAAATACCATTTTTTGGTGTCCTCTCGGCTGGCATGTGGATCCCCTCGGACCCACTACACAATACCGTCAACAGTCAGGTGGGTCCCTGTTGACCACCCGACCCTACGGATTTAAAACTGAATTTATTAAAATTTTACGGTTTATTTTCGTTTCTCAAGGATTGAACTCTATGGTATATAATATTTTTCAAATGGGAACACTGTCGGGAAAAAAATATACGCTTGACAACAAACGATATGTCACAAAATTCATTTGTCAAACATAAGTTGGAACTTATGTTTGACAAATGAATTTCTTTACGTATTTTTTGTGGAAAGTAAGCCAAGTATTGATAGAAATTCATAATTTACTTTATTCTGGTTCATTTTCAACTAATATTCAACGTCAAAAGTGTAAATCACCATCAGGTGAGATAGTGGTCAAACGCGTGCCTATCAATAGTAAAAAAAAAAAAAATACCTGGTGAAAATTACGAAACAAAACTAGTTATCGGATTTCATCCCGTACGTAAGTAATTTGATATTTCAGAATTATAGTGGCATATTGTAACGATATACAGTTAAAAATGAGTTTTTGAATACATGGCTAGTAATCTAGAAACATTTCTTATTGGAATCGTATTGGGATATTCTTGGTGATTGTTAACAAAAATGTTCATTACGTAAATCAAAATGGCAGCGCCGCGTACTATGAACTTTGAGCTTAAATATTGTGGCAGTCGATTTTTTATCTCGTAAAATAACATCATCACTAGATTACTTGTCTTTTTATGACCTTAATTCCAAAATTTTGTGTAAATTGATACAACAATTGTGTCAGAAATCAACATAATAAAACAACCAAATTGCTTTCAGCAAGTTCTCTCGTATCTATCCAAAATGTTTATATTTCGGTTTGTTATAAGAATATTATTTACATTTTATTACATAGTGACATCATTAAAGAACCCATAACAGTTTCAAGTGTGTGAATAGCTGCTTTGTGAGCAGAGAGATAAGGTTTTTTGTGCTGCGGGTCATATTACGCTTGCGATAAGCGGGCGCCCGCGATACGCAACGGAGTATGACGTAAACATGACATTTGAAATTTGCCAGCCGAGAGGTATGTGGCGACTGGCATATTTTCGATAGTCGACATAAAATACACATGACTGTGCATTGATATATCAATAAGTAGAATTGTATCCTCGAACAGGCGACATTCTATAGTTTTTGACGCACTAGAGACACTATACTTTTCTCTTTCAGGCAGATGACACTTTGCTTTTGAAAAAAGGAGACGCAACGTGTTCGCAAGTTTTAATACAGTCTATCTAGGGATTCTATATCTATGGTAAAATAGGTACCTAGGTAAGTGACATTCGATATTAGTGACAGTTACACGAGTGACAGTTGACACGAGTGACAGTTGACACGAGTGACAGTTGACACGAGTGACAGTTGACACGAGTGACAGTTGACACGAGTGATAGTTGACACGAGTGACAGTTTATATCAGTGGCCCTAGTGCGAGTTTTTTCACGTTATCGAACGCGTTAGCGTAAACGTCAATTTGTATTGAAACTGAATAAGCGCCGTCTGGTGACAGTAACGGAAAACCTTTTTTTTTCTGTACAATTAATTTATTAATTGTATTTTGTTGTAAGCGAACGTTTACGTTAACGCGATCGAGTGCGTTAAAAAACTTACACTAAGCCCTCGGAGGCAGTTGACTCCGTGGAATTATAATTTGTTCGAGTTCCGTCCCTGGATGGGTAGCGTAGGTATCTTTTTGTATAATCGCGTCTCGGCGCTCGCTAATCGGAAGTATGACGCTTAGTTTACTTACCCTTCTTATTTTTATTTTTTTTGGCTGTCAGTACCGCGTTGTGGCCACAAAACTTCATCGGAACAATTTTACCTTCCACGTCTGAAATAGAATTTGAAACGATACCAGAAAAAGTGGGAAAGAAAGGCACCTAAAAGAATACATAGGTATACGGATACCTTATATTTTCTATTGCACTATTGGACTGTCAACTCGGCTGACAGACAGACGGATTGTGGCTGGTGGGTCTAAGGTCCCAGTGTCCCCAGACCGTACTTATTTTTGCTGTAACGTTCGTCCCAAGCTAGCAGGTATACATGCATAGTACTGTAGAACTGCAGGTCACTGAATGCTGCAGCACCACTGGGATCTACTTATAAAATGAAAGTGAAAAATAAAAATAAAAACTTTTTTACAAAAAAATATAACTGATTTCCAAAAAAAAAACACTAAAAAGTATAAATTAACCTTAATTTCGTAAGTCGTAGTTTTTGGTTTTGGTTCTTCGTTTTTTAACACCTTGGAAGACGTCTTCGTCTACGCAGAAATTGAAATAAGCAAAAATGATCATAAAATAAAAACAACTGAACCAAACTGAATCAAATTTTAACGGGACCAAATGGCAAGTATGCCGCATCGAACTAAAAAAGAATCACACAAATCGGATCAGAAACCAGAAACAAAAAAACAACAAATATAAAATACCCGCCGAATTGAGAATCTCTTCCTTTTTTTTGGAAGTCGATTAATGAAAAACTGATTTAGTTCAAAATATAATTATATTGAACTCATGCTCCGATCAAGGCTTTTACAGATCTCTCCTTATAAAACAACATCAATTGCTACATTCGAAACTATTCTAAATTATTATTTTTTATTAAATCTTCCAAGGCTATCGACTGGTCAATGCATCCATGGAGGATGTATAACAGTACCTACCTACATACTAACACTAATATTTCCGACACTGTTTGTTAGGTAGGTATTGAGAAAACAAATAAGGTTTGAGGGCTTTGATCGAGGCTTAGAGTAGATTCTAATTCGGATAGAAGTTGCCATTCAACATCGGATTCCGATAACTCGCATGTAGGGTGTTCCAGCTGTTAGTTAGTAACAGACTCGTTTGAGTACCTACCTACCTACGGAACCCTAAATAATTCGATATCTATTGAAACCTTACCATCATGACAATTCAAGTATTCCAGTTCGCATTTGTTCGAAACGATCGTATGGAACGTCAGGCTCAAGTCGTGTCGCCTCAATCGCACGCATCGGGGGTCTTCTACCGTGGGGCATTTAATTTTTTTACAACTTTCGTTCAGTTTTGGAGCAATCAACTTTTTCTTCAGCTTCGAAGCGGCCTTCTCGCATGTTACTGCTTGGATTACTGAAAAAGTTGGTAAAAATTGCATCTGCAGGGCCAACCTTTAATTTTCATTATATAATCAACTAGCTGATGCACGTGGCTTCTACCGCGTGGATGTCGGTTATCACGATCAAATGAAATCAGCTCCCAATGGCTTATTTTTTTTCCGACACCTCGCAACAAATATACAAATATATACCTACTCGTACATTCAAATCTCTGGGTAGGCTCGCTCCATCGTAGACTTTGTCTCTGTCACCTCTGACATAGACTAGAGTCAAGAGCAAACCCCTTACAAATAATAAAAAAAATCTATAGATACTAATATATAAAGCTGAAGAGTTCGTTTGTTTGCTTGAACGCGCTAATCTCAGGAACTACTAGTCCTCTGTACAAATCATATGAACCCAAACACGACCGGCATACTTGTAAGAATGGATGTAAAATAGCTTTTCAAGGTTTCGTCTGCTGAAGACATATTCTAGGTCATATATTTATGCGTTAGCCATCGAAATTGAAAAAAATAATAGATATTCTTGTTCTTTTTCTTGTATCTAAAGAGATGACAAAAAAGCTACGATAGGTCTCAACTCTGTCGGCTTCTGGGTCAAAAATTACCATTCGTCTTTGTATGATTTTTGAAAAAAAAAAAAAAATTTTTTACCAATTTTAGATACCCTCTATTTCCTAAAGTATTGACCAAACATTTAAATGTAAAAACATTATTTACAGAAAATTTAATGAAGATAATTGCTGTAGTAGTGAGCAAGGAGTTATTTTTAATGGTTTTGGAGATACAAACAAAAACTCTAAAGTAAGTACCTTTGCAAAAATATCGCTAAAAAGACATTTTTCAAGGGATCCCATCATCAGATCCTGACTTATACCTTCCATCATCAGCTCAGCAACATGAAATGATGATTAACAGGCACAAATATCTGAATTGCGTTAGAAATTTCATGAAAAACATTGTATGTGGCTATAAAATTTGAGGGTTGCCCTTTTTGGGATTTTCATGGGTTCAAATCATAAGATTCTGACTTGGTGTCAATGGGACCACCTCAGGAGTACAGGCTTTTGAATAAAAAAATATTTTTTTAAATCGGTCCAGAATTGGCGGAGAAATCGGTGAACATTCGTAAAAAAAAAAATACTTACAGCCGAACATAGAACCTCCTCCTTTTTAAAGAAGTCGGTTAAAAAGTAGAAGCCGCCAGTAGGTACCGTAGTAGTGGCTGGCAGTAGCTGTTGATTCTGGCTTTCAGGAGTTGCAGTGGCTGGGAATGTGTGGCGAGCTTGTTCCAACGAAAAAGCCGCCAATTTTCAACTTGAGCGGTGTTGTTTGATAAGGGACTAAACGTGAAAATAATGAATTTTGCTTCAGACATGGACCTTGGAGTGAACAGGATTTTCGGAGTAAGTTCCTGCATTTGTCTCACGCGGGCGAAGCCACGGCACATAAAATAAGAAGCTAGTATAAAATGAAAATGAAACGTACCCACAACAATGATAAGAACACATACTTTCATTTTATAATGTTGAAGTTCCAACAATCAGTACAGAATAATTCTTACGTGCCTAGTTTCTTGATACGGACATAAGTAATTCTCTTTTATAGTTATTTTTACGATGGAAAAAATTAACAGTCAATCTTGTACGAAATTATGTAAAGTAAAATTTTCAATCAAGAATGTCCTTGTGGCAGGATGTGACACCGGCACGAGCGAGGGAGCACTGTCCTCCACACGAGCCACTTCCTTACTCGACTTTATTTTCGTTAATTACTGTATGTATACCACTACTTACCTACAGGTAGTGGCATCATTTGAGAAAATATAAGTGTTATAATGTTCTCACTATTAACAATCGGGATATTCTTTTATCGTTTGTGTCGCTAGTCCCATCTCTATCAAGCAGCGGCGCGCCTGCAATAACTCGACAAGCAGTTACGCATGCGGGCGTGTATTGCTATTACTTTACTAGCAGGTGCACACACTACTAATTTCCACTGTACGTGTTTTCGAGCTCAGCCGTAGTACCACGGGTAGTACCCCCATGGGCGCGGACTATCAAAATGACTGGCGAAGTTCGAGTTAAAATAACATGTTACAAAAATAAAATCTATGCGCGCGAGCATAGATTTCATTTTTGTTACATGTTATTTTAACTTCTAAACAAGCAACTAAAGTGGAGATGAACAGTAAATATGACAAGAGAGAGAAAAGAGAAGAAAGAAAAATGGACAAGACTAATAACAGAATGGTACCCGCTAGACTGCAAAAGAAACAGAGGAAGACAAACTAAGAGATGGGAAGATGAAATCAGGAAAATAGCGGGTCCAACAGACCAACATGGACTCGATCGGCAAGGGATATAGTTGAATGGTGATCTTTAGAAGTCTTTATCGGAAGGCCAGTTGAGGAATCGGCATGATTATCCACTCTTCTGACTCAATTGTTACGAGCTTGGGGTTCGTTACAATAAAAACAGCCGATTAAATCACCAAAAATAACACTTTAATTTACAACAGTAATTAACACTTTAAACACTAATTAAAACTTTTTACAAAAAATATAACCGACTTCCAAAAACAAAACACTACAAGGTACAAAATAACTTCAGTAGAAAGAAAAGAACTTTTTTATTTTTCACTTTTTAGTGGTACCTAGGTACCTGTGTACCCATTAACAGCGTACCAGCGCAATGTTATGTTAAGAACTGGTGTAAACACTAAAAAAACATGCGATTTCAGCAATCCCGATCCCTTTGCTATCATTTATTGAAGAGTTCCGTTGCCTGCCTTCGAAGTTCTTCACCAAATTGAAACAGGAAATAGAGGGATCAGTCCAGAAAAATACTCTTTCGAACAAAAAAAGAATCATCCAAATCGGCTGACAATTGGCGAAAATATCGCTGAACAAACATTTTTCATGGGATCTTATCATGAGATCCTAATTTATACCTTTCATCATCAGCTCAGCAACATGAGATGATGATTACCAGGCACAAATATCTGAATTGCGTTAGAAAGTTCATGAAAAACATTGTATGTGCCTATAAAATTTGAGGGTTGCCCTCGATTTTCGTGGGATCCCATCATCAGATTCTGACATGGTGACAATGGGACCAATCGAGAAGTATATCAGAATGTATAGTAAAATTTTTCAAATCGGTTCATAAATGACAGAGTTATGAGGTAACAAACATATACAGGGTGTCCGGGACATCGTAACGCAAACTTCGCGAAAAGGCTACACCTGATGCCACTAATCAAATTGTGGAAGTCATTAATCTCGCTAATGATCGGTTACAGAAATTGTCATTTTCGAGCGCGCAATGTATTGTGAACAACGCGATCCAAACGCGCGAGAGCGTTGTACGGAGTACGTACCTACACTTCTTGAACACACTCAAAGCTGCGACGCCGCGCGAGCTTCTGTCGTTAAATGTACTTACCTAAGAATATCGCCTACCTATCGCCGACCACAATATCACATAAAATTATTTTTAATCACTCATAAATACCTACGGTATCTAATGATGGTAGGAACATGTTTATACAGAATTCAAGAGAAGAAAAGCATCGACAAGCTATGTCTTTAGTCTCATATCACGATTCCGATAAGGATTGATAAGATAACAAAAAAGAAAACTTGTAAGTAGGTACCTACATTGAGATCCGTTCACGTAGGTATAAACTAATGAACTATCTAAGTCACTTTGATTGTACCTACCAATATCGCCTTTCGCCGACAACAATAATACCTATCTCATAAAATGAATCATTTTTATCACTCAGAAATACTAACCTGCTGATGGTATGAACTTGTTTTTGAAGAAATAAGATAAGGAGCCATAAGATTAATCCCTTAAAATCATGATTCAGATAAGGATTGATTATAAAAAATAAGCTTGAAGTACATTGAGATCCGGTATCGTAGGTAACTACTGAACCGCCTCACTCACTTAGAAAGTACCTAAGTACCGACGAATAACACCCGTAGCCGACAACAACTGACATGTTTACGCAGAAGTTAAGGAGTCATAAGCTTAATCATGTTCCACAATGATGTACCTACTTACCGAATCCAATGTCCAATCTAAGGTGACCTTGGTTGGAGCTTGGTTTCCATCCGCGAATTTTGTACCTATGAATTCACCCAAACAAGGTCACCTTGGATGGGTCGCTGGAATACATCCTTGTGAAACATGCTCTCTTAAAATCACGAACGCGATTCTGATAAGAATTGATAACAAAGCCGGCGATGTTCGAGTCGGACTCTCAAACAAAGGGTTCTGTAAGTACCATAACTCAAAAAACACGCTTCTTGTATGCGAGCTCCCGTAAATTACCTAGTCCTATGGATCCGTCCATACGGACAGCGGAGGCTTAGTAATAGGGTTGGTTACGCTTCGGTTACGGAATAGTAAAAAGAAGATTGTAAGTAGGTACCTACCTACATTGAGATCCGATAATGTAAGTACCTACTACTAACTCACCTTAAGGTCGCTCACCCCTGGGTTCGAAGTGGCCGCCGCCAGCATGCTCGCATATCTGAGCACGGCCCAGAGTTTCAACGTGGACACGGAGCATAAACTTTGGGTCCTGAGCACACTCCTCACGCAACGTCGCAAACACATGCACGACGCGATTCCTCATCTCGGCTGCGGAAGCGCACTCAGACACAAACACCTTGTCCTTGACGTAACCCCAAAGAAAAAATCGAATGGGGTCGAGTCTGGTGAGTGAGCTGGCAATGGCTCCGGGCCGAACCTACCGATCCACCGATTCCAGAAGTCCAGATGACATTTTTAAATCAGACACACAAACACAGAGAGAAAATTAGTTTTGGGATCAAACTAAAACTTATCTTCTCTAACGTTCCGAAAACAGACTTTCACAAAAAGCACACTCGTTCGCGATCAACGTCAACAAGAAACTGGCAAAAATCCATCACGAAATGTTCTTTTCGAACTCTCTTTTGATTTCGCCCACATACCTACGTGCAGTACAGTGGCGGAACTATCATGGGTGGTTATTTATTTATTGAATGATTTTTTTTTGTTAAAATACTTAACTATGTAGTTACTTGATCGCCTTAAAAAAAGATTAAGATCTAAGAGAACCCAAGCTGCAAGAAACCGAACCAATTGAGATAAGCGTAACATTACTTATTTTAACTTAAGCCTTATTATGATTTGTGAAACGTGTGCCTGTTAATAGTAAAAACTCCGGGAGTGCCGGCAGAAGTGAAAACTTGAATACGTGCTTCTCTCCCTCCGTCTTACGAATTTTCGATCAGGTCACCATCTCACGCATTTTCACCAGGGTCACGTGTCCTGACGCGAGCTTAACATTTTTTACCCATTACAAAAAAAGTGCACAACGTCGATAAAGAAGCATTCACTTCAAAAAAAAATCTCGGTCAGGTGTCACCATCACCACTAAACGAGACCACAAATTTTTTGGCGAGACACTGAACCGCCCCTTACACTCTGTTCAACAGAATACCTAGATCGGCTTTATTGTCGGCATGTCTAAGAGCGCGCTACGTATTGCCGCTATAAGAAAATACGATTTGGCGACACAAACAAAATAACCGATTTGCGTCTTTAAGCAGTTATTTTAATGTTGGAAATCGCTTACATCATTTTGTTGTGATAGGTATTATTTTCTAATGACGGCAGTCTTTAGACGGTATTTTTGAGCGGTGCCTTTGACATGCTCACTCGCAGGTACCTACTTGGCATGCGTTGACCTTTCGTTTGAACTTTGCACAGCTGATAGCTACCTAATTTGAAGTTTTATTTACATTGCTTTTTTTTTGTGAAAATAGTTAATTAATGACTTTTTAATTAAAAATCTTATTGGGTTAGGTCAGAATAACGATTATGAGCAGTCTAAAGTAAAAAAAACTCCTGAAAAAAATGAAAACATGAGGAAAAAGCCGACGAAAAATTCCAAAGCAGGGGTGTCCAGAATCATGTCCTGGACCCCTGGAAATCGTTTGTACGTCGATGTCAGATACAAGCTGTTTAAAAAAAAAAAATACAAACGAATTGAGAACCTCCTCCTTTTTTTGAAGTCGGTTAAAAACACACAATCGCACTACTGAACACATCACTTTATTTGCAGTTGAAGTTCGGGTACATACCGGTTCCGACTGACCTGGTTTCGAAACATCGAGAATATTCTAGCATAGAAAATTCTAGAAACATCTTGACCTCAGTAATTCTGCTATTCGTTACTAGATGGCTCCACTAACACGTAAATGTCGTTACGTACCCAGCATTGAATTTGGCGCTTAACAGTATGTTATAATGTAAATTAGGTTGATATTAATGCTATTTAGGTTGATATTAATGTTACTGAGTGTTTTAGACTATAGTATGACCACGTGTTATTTTAGGACATAAAATTACTACGTGCAATTTCCTATTGTAAGAGGGCACAGAGCGCGGGCAAGTCCAAACATGTGCGGGTTGCAAACAAACGACGCGCTTACGCTACGCCGATGGCAAACCAAGCCGCGCTCTGCGCCCCCTCTACCTTTTTTTTTGCGCTGGAAAAATGCGTTATGCATTTCCTCCCATCGGGGGAATGGGAGGGGTATGTGGGACTCCCCGGGCTAACCCGGTATACCCACTAAAACAACCCAGCGGCATTCACGCATCGTCTGAGTGGAGGGGGACTGGGAGATCGGCGCAGCAGAAGTGCAAAGTAGGCGTGGCACGCGTGCCGGTATTACGCGTGGTTACGCGTACCTTAACCCAGTCGTGTTCTAACATCACGACGAACCATTCGTCTCGCTCACTCTCAATATAAATTTATATTTTCTGAACCATGCCGTATTGTTCCATTTTGGAGTGCAAAAATGATAGTAGGAGAATAAATCTTATAAATGGAGGTGTTTCATACCATCGCTAAGTACGATTTTATTTCATTTCTAATAAAATCTTAGCAAATTTGATCTTGCCAAAAACGTAAGTTCAAGTCTAGTTAAAATCCACCTTATCCCATTAGCAAAGAGTTTATTTTACGTCGATTTAGTTACTGTTTCGTTCTCGAAAGTTCTACGCTACTCAAATAGTGATGTAGTCGGGTCGGATACTGGATGGATAGATATCGATAAAAACATTTGTTTGTAGTTCGTCTAGTAATTTTATTTAAATCACTAAACATAACTTTAAAAATATTCTTAGGTTTCCCAAAGACGCTATCGTCAAAGAAAAATGGATAGATGCACGGGTAGAGCTGATTGGATGCCAAGCAAAACAAGCACGATATGCTCCGAGCATTTTTTAGAAAGCGATTTTTTTTATTTCAAATAAAAACCGTTCAAGTGCTAGTCGAACTCGTACACGAAGGGTTCCGTACCATGAACCTTAATATTTATTATTTGTTGTTATAGCGGCAATAGAAATACACAATCTGTGAAAATTTCAACTCTCTATCTATTATGGTTCTTGAGATACAGCCCGCTGACAGACATACGGGTGGATGGACGGACAGCGGACGCTTAGTAATAGGGTTCCGTTGGTTACCCTTCGGGTACGGAACCCTAAAAAAGGCTACAGATACACAAAAACTTTGTCTGCGTTAAGATTCTGTACCAAACTATGTAATAAGATAGTATCGTAAGCCACTTGGCATAAAGAGTTCACGGAACTGAAGTGTAAACAACACCCCTTTTCTGTCGGCAGCCGAGT
This sequence comes from Lacanobia oleracea, assembly GCA_950371165.1. Classification (NCBI taxonomy): domain Eukaryota; kingdom Metazoa; phylum Arthropoda; class Insecta; order Lepidoptera; family Noctuidae; genus Lacanobia; species Lacanobia oleracea. Next base: position 16,552,228 of record OX493411.1, on the reverse strand, counting down.
AAGATAGGCAAGATTTTGTAAGGCTTGTGGTATGAAAAAAAATCTGGCCAAGAGCGAGTCGGAGTCACGTTCAAAGGGTTCCGAACCAATTTAATTTTTGGAAGGGTTCCGTTTCTTACGAATGTTCGGAACACTAAAAAATGTATGATGTGTGTTATTTTTATTGATTAATGTGTAATAAGGTATATTTACTTAAATAAAATAAAAACCTTTGAAATTATATTTTTTTGTTTTTATCTACTTTTATACAATAAACTGGGTGGGAATATTTCGCTTACGCTATTTTTGAAAGTAGAACTTTATTACTCGTAACAATGTATTACAAAGCAAACCCGAACTTATCCATTTTAAATAGGTCGCTTATTTCATAACGATTCCAACAACAAGTTTCATGTATGGCTTCCATACAAAACTCCAACACAAAGCGAGTCACATTTGGATTTAATTTCGAAAAAAGTTATCTTATTTATCGATATCGACAATGTAAATCAAAGTTCATGTGTCACAACCGTGATCGAGTGGCAACTGTTACTACCCAAACATAGAGTAATGAACCTTATCTCTAAGTGGTTTAAGTTTATAATTGCAACCATTGAAAATACCGCCATCTATGGTCGAATAGCGGAATTTACTTGTAAATTCAACCTAGAATGAATTCAGAAAACGAAACGCCGTGAGTACCTTTCGCCTTAAAGCAAAATAAATCCTACGTGTAAAGCCAAAGGTATATTTTCAAATGTAGATTCTTTGACTCATTCTTGTTTTGACCAAAATTGAAACGACCAATCAATCGTATCCTTGATTTGTGGTGAATTATATGAATATCGGTATAGTTGTGTGAGTGTGGCGACACAGGTTCCGATACAAATTTCGTCGCATAGCATTTCCGCCTGTTTTTTCTGTTCCGTGGGCGCAGCCTTGGCGTTCAGTCCTCCTCCTTCGCCTGGGAGACCGCCCACCGCCTACACGGCGAGCTCCTCACGTCCTACCCGTGGGGGGAGGGCCGGTAATGACCGGCGAAGGTGGTGTGGAGTGCAATGCGGGCGGAGGCGTCCCCGCGTCTTTCGCCCGCCGGCCCGCCCATCACCACCATGAGGAGGGAGAAGACGACGTCTTCTCCGACCTCTTCTTCGCCTTCGGAGCGACGCAGCAAGAGGGTCATCCTCCCGCGCGCGTTCCGTCGCCTCTTTTTGCGAAATGACGTCCTCGCAAAAGGAGGCGACCGCTGTCCAGGACCCCTCACTCTCCAGCATGGCGTTGACCACGCTGGGAAGTGAGAGGTCCTGTTCGGTCGCCGCAGTCAGACTGCGGCGCGGCTCAGACCAAGCTGGGCACACCTCGAGGGTGTGCTGAGCTGTGTCCTCCGCCGCGCCGCAGTCGTGGCGCGCCGGGGTCTCCTCCCTCCGGATCCGGTGCAGGTGCGAGCCACCAGGCGCTCCCCTCTACCTGGGTTAGCCCATGCTAACCCGACCTTGTATAAAAGAAGGGTGGCTTGCTGCGTTACTCACGTTACCCCGACGACATTCCCGCCGCCTCACTAGTGACGCTCGCGCTGTTTGCCGACGACGCCGCCTACATCGCAACATCGTTCAACACCAAGCACGCGGCGTCTAAGATGCAGCGCGCGCTCGACGAACTTCCCGCCTGGCTCGCCAAGTGGCGGCTGTCGGTTAACGTGAGTAAGACGCAAGCGATAGCTAGGTTCAGCGCGCCTCCCACCGCCCCTGAAGCAAGGAGTCGACGTCGAGTGGTCCCCCAGGCGAAGTAGCTCGGTGTGACCATCGACCGTCGGCTCACGATGGGGCCGCACGTCCACCGGGTCGCCGCCCAGGCGAAGGTCGCCCAAGCACGTCTCCGCCCAGTACTCGCGTCTCAGCAAGTTGGGTGTGTTCAATTCATGACGTACATACGCCCGATTCTGACGTACGCCGCCCCCGCTTGGTCACGTGTGAGGGAACCATGCGAATCTCCGCGCGCAACAGCACCTTGCGCTGCGGACCATTGTGCATGTGCATTACATAGTGAGGAACGATGTCATCCAGTGGGACCTCGGGATCGAGAGCCTGGATAAGTTTGTGCAACGCCTCGCGAAAGGTATGTTCGCGCATGCCGACGCATCCACTTGGCCCCACGTCAAGCAAATTCCGCCCTGGCGCGCGCGCCCGCTTGACGCGAAGCGCCTCCCCCGCGACCTGGTCGGGACGTAGACGGCCCCGTCGCACCTCACCGGACTGACGCCTGAGTAGGCCGCTTCCCGCTACACGCGGTCTACTCAAACAGTGACACTCCTCACCCTACTCGCATCCCGGCGCGCGACTAAGTGCTAAGTTAATATAGGCAGGTTGCGTTCCGAAATTCATAAATTCACCACTTAGCAGGCGCTAATACTCACGCACCGAATGTTTCCTAAGTTAATATAGGCTTATTCGGTGCATACGCACTGGGCGGCAGTATTCACAATACACGGCCGCTCACACACACTTATGTGTGTGCAGCGGCCGTACGACTCTGCGGTCTGGGCCGTGATCGGCTAGATCTGACATTGGTGTGGACGAGAGCCACTCACTCCCTGTTGCAGGTGCGTCACCAAAATCGGCACCTTCGTCGCTGGTCGTTATCGCTGGGCCTCCCTCAGGTCACTGGGGGTCTCGCCCGGCGGGGACTGACCGCCGAAGGTGTTCGTGAAGAAGCGACAAACGGTTGCGAGGGCCTGTAGTAAAAAACGTCAGCGACCCAATTACAGGCGTGCAACTTGTTGCTATGAAAACAGTGACAGGTGCACGCCAACATTTCAAGCAGTCTTTTTCATGCAACACAATGACCACCCCGTTTTAACGGGCTGAGGAGTTGCTACCGCGGAGAGGGGGCTTCACCCTGATACCGCCTGCCTCACCCCCTTGCGGGGACGCAGCGATATTTACCAGACGCGGGTCTTTTTCCCTATCAACATTCGTCACGCAAACATTCAGCAGCAAGCCAGTCCTAAGGCAACCAGAAATAAATCAAGAATAGTCAAGCTCGGAGTTTTACTTAAAACTATACAGTCCACCTCGTCAGCTGGTCCTACGAGCGACGGATTAAAGAACGAAGAACCATCATCAGCTGGTCCTACGAGCGCCGGATTCAAGAACGAAGACCATCGTCAGATGGTCCGTCGCAACCGGATCTCATCTGATCCTTGCGAACCGAATCATCACTAGAATTTCATCATTGGCAGCTGCACACGATACTTCTGTGAGGGATACAGCAAGTACGATACGTTCCAGAAGATCGTACCGTAGTGACGTGGCAAGAGTGAAGAAGGCAGAATACGAGGCACAGAAGAGGATCGCTGCGATTGAAAAGGCGCCCATTACCAAGCGACTCGGATATGAAGTGTCAGCGATTGAGGCAGAGGCAGAGGCAGAGGCCCGTGAGAGGGCTCCGTACGCACGAATGAAGACAGGGTGGATGAGTGGCTTCAAAATATGGACCGAAATCAACCTCCAGTCGCGGATCGGTTGACAGTGACTGCCACTTACGTATAACCCGCCATGTATATTGATATCGTGACACCTGCCAGGAACGACCGAAGAAGACAACGATCGGCCTTGCGGTCACCTACCAGAGGAGAAAACCGCGGGATTGAACAGTAATTCAATTCAATTCAAAGCATTTTATTTCAAATAAACCATTCACAGGCACTTTTGAAACGTCAAGGTCGGTCAGTCAAAAACATGGAAGCTATTTGCACGTTCCAAAGCGTAGATCTCTATGGAGAAGAACGTGCAAGAAACTCCACGGACACTCTTTTAAAACATGTTCTGTTTTACAAAATTCCAAGTTACATATACTTGTTGCTTCTGCATGTGAGGACAATGCAAAGAAAAAAAAAGGGCTTATTATAAGAATTTTAAATATAAAGATTAAAATAAGCCAATGGCAGTTAAGAGATGACCAGTCTCAACCGACGGCGCCTGTTCACGAACATGACGCGTGTATCGGCACCCTTCAGCTCAACAATTTCGAAGGGAACCGAATGATCAAACCCACGCGCCGCCATCAGCGAGACATTTGAGTGAGCATGACATGCTCTCAACCACCATGCTCGTTCAAGTCCAACAAGTAAAACTATAACTACCTACTCACATAAAATGTAAATGGTTTCATGGTACTCACATTTACAAAATTTGAAAAATATGCTTCTACTTTACACAAAACTATGGTTGTCAATGACCAAATAATGAAAAATAAATTAATAAAGAGAACGATTAAGTTCTTACATCAAAAAGAATAAATAAGTAATTAATATAATAATATAATTTGTATGTATATAAGAATAAATAAACGAAATAATGTAAGAACCTCTAAAAGGAGCGAGCATCTCTTCCAAATATGAAAACATAAAAACCTAAAAAGTGGACCTAAGCAGCTGTGACTGTGGAGCAGGACCAGCATTTAGCCAAGCGTTTTTATCGAGGATATAATCTTCCAGTTTATAATACGCTTGCCTACATAGTGTGCGTTTTATGCATGCTTTAAATTTTCTCTCATTCAGTTCGAGAATATCAACTGGTATTTTATTATAAAATTTAATACAGTACCCCATAAAAGAAGTGTGTACTTTGGCCAATCTGAATCGGGGTTGATCTAATTTGTTCCTATTTCTAGTATTAAAATTATGCCTGTCACTAATCTTGCTAAAGAGATGAAGATTTTTCCGAACATACATAATATTTTCGTAAATGTATTGACAAGGTACCGTCATGATGTTGATATCCTTAAACAGTTCTCTTAGGGAATCACGCCGACGGAGATTGTAAATGGCTCTGATGGCTCTTTTCTGCAGGATAAATATAGACTCGATGTCTGCAGCACGTCCCCATAATAAGATACCGTAAGACATGATACTATGAAAGTAACTAAAATAGACCAGCCTCGCGGTATCTATATCGGTAAATTGACGGATTTTTCTGACAGCGTATGCTGCTGAACTTAGCCGTCCCGCAAGGGATGTTAAATGAGGACCCCATTGTAGCCTTGAGTCAAGCGTAATCCCCAGGAAAACCGTGTTTTCGACGAATTCAAGTTTCTCCTTGTTCAATACTATGTCGCAATCATTTCTTTTAACGTTCGGTAAGGCAAATCTGATGCATTTAGTTTTTTTCCCATTTAATACTAAATTATTAGCAGTAAACCAATTTTGGACCTGCTGTAGGGCGTTATTTACGTCGTCAAGATTTATGGAACGTCTATCTATCTTAAAAATTAAGGACGTATCGTCAGCAAATAATACCATATGAGGGTGATTTTTTAAAAGATGGGGTAGATCATTAATATATACTAGAAAGAGGAAAGGACCCAAAATAGAGCCTTGAGGTACCCCCATTTTGACTTTTAAACCCCGTGAATTGACACCATTTATTTGAACTTGCTGCTGTCTATCATTTAAGTAAGATTTTATTAGACTGAGTGCAAGTTTACCTAGTCCGTAATGTCCTAGCTTTAGGAGCAAGGTTTCGTGATTTACACAATCAAATGCCTTGGAGAGGTCACAAAAGATTCCTATGGCATCTTGTGCCTCTTCCCACGCTGAGTATATGTGTTTTAACAACGTGGCACCAGCGTCAGTCGTACAACGACCCCTGGTAAAACCATACTGTTGATCGTGTAAAATTTTATTGATGTTAAAATGATTGAGCATCTGATTGAGCATTACTTTTTCAAACACTTTGCTAAAAACCGGCAAAACAGATACAGGTCTATAATTATTGGTGTCTTTGCTGTCGCCCGATTTAAATAGTGGTATAACCCTACTATATTTCATTATATCCGGAAAGACTCCTTGGTCCACACATAAATTAAATATTAAAGCCAAGTATGGTGCTATAGTTTCAATTATGGACGTGCACACTTTAATAGACATTCCCCATATGTCTTCGGTCAATTTGATTTTGATTTGCCGGAAAGCTTTTATGACTGTCACAGGGTTGATATGTTTGAACTGGAATTCAACCGTTGGCCGACACGTTGGAGAAAATGAAACGCGTACGCCCGCCGCACGACAAGTGACTGAGCTGCCTACATTTACGGGAGCGGCCACTGAATGGTTGCCATTTAAGGCGGCGTACGATGACTCATCGAGTATGTTTAAGTTCACCGCGACCGAGAATCTAGCGAGATTCTCGGTCGCACAACTGTGTCAAGGGTGAAGCGAGGGAAGCAGTTTCAGCGCTCCTTTACTCCGCGTCCGATCCGCAAGAGATCATTAAGACACTGGAACAGTACTACAAGCGACTGGAGGTGCTCATGGATCGAGTGATGGATGATTTAAAGAAGCTACCTCGGCTCACAGGCGAAGCAGCTAGTGAATTGAATTCGTTCGCAGTGAAGTCCCAAAACATGTGTGCGCTATCCAGGATAGACAGCGGCGGTGTTTATGGAAGCCAATGTTGGTTCGTCAAAATGTAGAGAAGCTGAGCCCATACATAAAACCGAGATGGTGTGACTACGCTTCCGAACCTAGGGAATCGATGCGTGAACCTAAAGTGATGCTGCTGTCCAGGTTTCTGATGCGGGAGGCTGACCGAACAATGAGTCATATAGCGAGAAGGGAGTTTTTAACATCGTCTTCAGAAACAGAACTAAGATTAAAAGAAAGACAGTTTGGTAATAATAATTTGGAGAGCTCAAGCAGAGTAGCAGTTTTTACATTAGGTTCCAGAGAGACAGGAGAAAGAGAAAAGTGCCAATTGAGAGCAGACAAGTCAATATCTGCACAGGTGTTAATAGGAGATTTACCGATACCAACTGACTTAAGAAACTTCCAGATATCGGAGGATTTGCGACTTACAAGAGATTCGTGGAAATAGCGTCTCTTAACATCCCGACACAGACGATTGCAGCTGTTACGCAGGGCTTTGAAAAGAGCAAGATTCAATGTTATATGTATGTAAATAAATGATCCCGATAGATTTGAGTAAATTGATAAGCTAGACATAAGTATGTTATTTAGGTTGATATTAATGCTATTTATATTAATGTTACCGAGTGTTTTTAACCAACTTCAAAAAAAAGTACCGTGTTACCCAGTTAATGGGTTGTGGAGGTCTGGTAGGCAGCCACACTACGCTCACTCCAATCTCGATCTGGTCCATGATCACCTAGAGACCGAGAAGCCGCACCTGTTTTTCCCAACGGAGACGAAAATATCAACCCCGTCGGACGTTTCGTACCTCAACTATGGGTTACTCTCTTGACCACAAGTTCAAGAAGCAATCTGGGGTTTGTTTGTACGTCCGCGATTACGTCTGTTGTCGTGGTCTCCGTTGCTTTGAGAAATCGGGTTTTTCTGTCAAATGGCTTGTGGACACTGGCATCGAGAAAACTCTTTACATCACCGTCTACCGACCGCACAACGGTGAACAGGAGACAAATGCGCTATTTAATTACCTCGTGGAGTCGACTGACGTAGCCCAGCAACGGTACCCTACAGCAAAGCTCATTTTTTTGCGGGACTTCAACGCCCATAAGGAGTTGTTGTTTCCGTACCAGAAAACTGACCGTGCCGGGTTAAAGTGTGCTAGCTGGTTCGGCAAATTAATGCCACTTATGAAAACCCGTTTGAAGACAGTCTTTTAAGACTGTATTCTTTATAGTAGATTGTTGCATCGAACACAAAGTGACTTATAACTGCATCGAGTATTATTAAAAAACGAGTGCAATTATAAACGTCACTTTTGCGAGGTTCATAATCTGCTTTTCTTTCAACTACCGAATAAAGAACTGATTTTTGTAAACCCCGCTCCAGATCTTACTTTATACATTTTGAAAGATGATAAACCAGCCATTTCTATATTGATTTTACATAGTCCTCGTGCTTTTTTCATTGTTATTATATTTTTTAAAGAATTATCTTCTATACTCTATACTAATATATAAAGCTGAAGAGTTTGTTTGTTTGTTTACTTGAACGCGCTAATCTCAGGAACTATCGCTCCGATTTAAAAAAATATTTCAGTGTTAGATAGCCTATTTATCGAGGAAGGTTATAGGCTATATATAATCACGGTAAGACCAATAGGAGCGGAGCAGTAATGAAAATTGTGACGCAGACGAAGTTGCGCGGGTCAACTAGTTTTACATAAACCTGAATTATAAAGTCTTTAGTCTTTATTGCATTAAGAATAAAGTGGAAGTGAATAGATAATTATTTGTAAAATGCTTAAATATTGTTCAGGAGTTATAATACATTTGATTTATCAATCCAGCTATTTTCACTGGTCGGCAGCCCCAAGCATCTAACATAATTATACTCGATTTCCTTCTCGTTTCAAAACTTTTTCAACGAGGTATATGTCCGGATGATTGGTTTTCTGAAGTTCTTGTGCATAAAATGCGCCTAGTCATCTACCATCTTCTATTAAATAAGTTTTTGCATTTGTTCCTTGAATTTTTGTTATTTTAAATATTTCGGTGGACCAGTTGGGATAATAACCTTTATATTTACTTACTCTCACAAAATCTCCTACACTAAATTTCTCACATTTCACTTTTTTTCGAGACTGAGCTGCGTCTAAGTATCTTTGTAATATACATTCAGTCAAAAAAGTATCGGGAATGGATGATTTGTTTATGGTTCCAAATTCAAATTTTTATTTTTTTGTAGTTGTTAGATTGGCACAACTGTTTTCCATTTTGGCGCGGAGTTTGAGTTGCATCTGTTATTTATATTAAATACAGTGCTGGTTTTAGTAATATCATATATAAGTAGTGTGTATTGCGAATTTCATAATGGACAAAAATATCGAACAAAGAGTTTGTCTTAAATTTTGCATCGCCAATGGAATTTCGTGTTCGGAGTCACTGAAAATGTTACAGAAGGCTTACGGTGAATCGACTTTATCAAAAACTCGTGCTTATGAGTGGTTCAAAGCATTCAAAAGCGGTCGAGATGTGATGGAAGATTTGCTCTGGTAGGCCGTCAACGTCTGCAACTGAAGTTAACATCGCAAAAGTAAAGGAAATAGTGACTGAAAATCCCCATTCAACTCTGAGAGAGCCGCCGAACTTTCTGTATCTCACGAGTCGATCCGTACCATTTTAACTGATCATTTGAGTATGAAACATGTTGCTGCTCGGCTAGTCCCAAAAGATCTGAATTTTCTCCAAAAACTCAATCGCATGAAAGTCGCTGAGGACATGCTAGAACGAGTCAGTTCGGACCCAACATTCATGAAACGCATTGTTACTAGTGACGAGACGTGGGTTTACGAGTTTGACATGCAAACTAGTCAACAAGCTTCGGAGTGGCGCCTTCCAACTGAACCGAAACCGAAAAAACCACGCCAAAGTCGATCAAAAGTCAAAGTCATGTTGACTGTTTTCTTTGACTATCGCGGTGTTGTGCACTCTGAATTCTTACCGGAAGGTCTAACGGTAAATAAAGAATATTATTTGAGCGTTATGCGGCGTTTAAGAGAGCAAATTCGACGAAAAAGGCCAGATTTGTGGAAAGAAAATTCTTGGATTTTGCACCACGACAATGCGCCTTCGCACAAGGCTATCATTGTGAACGAATTTTTAACCAAAAAAATTGCGGTCTACCCTGTCGCAACCACTGTGGGTGCTTTGTTTTTTATTAGAACCAGGAAAAGGTCTTTTCTAGGATTATTTGATTTAATCTAATTATGTATAATTAAATAAAAGCATAAAAATTAAAAACTAAAGGTTTTTATAAAAAAAATCATTTACACCCGAAATTTGGGTGGAAATCGGGTGTTTATCCCAAAACACCCAGTTTATGCTCACCTGGGTTTAAACCCGTATGGGTGGACTGCCCATCTATAGTTGTAGGTAAATATCTGTTGAAGAACACCTCACCTCATAATCCTTATTCATCATCTGAGCGAACAGCTCTTCAGCTTCCAGAAATTTTCTCTGGAACTGGTAGCATTGCTTTAGTTTAGTGCTGCAGAAGAAACAAGCGAGCATCGGTCTACTGTCCTCAGTTACAAACTGCAACAAAACTTGACTTAACTACACTATTTTGTTTAAATGTATGAATTTCATTCAAATATACTGTTTCTAAACTGTCCAAGAGACAGAAAAATGTGTGGAAATCTGAGAAAATAATAATAATTTATTCTCCAAAAAGTACAAAAGCTTTACCAGAAACAAAAAAAAAAAGAAATAATTATATTTTGTGAAGTGAATGTACAGAAGCATTCTATTCTGAGACAACGACACCCAAACTGAGACATGCTCGTATCTTGGGTGGTAAATATGACTAAATGATGCAGTTTGTAGAGTGAGGTCGAACGTCTACGAGAGACCATTTCTCTGTGACGATTTGACGACCTATACACAAAAAGATTTAACTTACGGATTACCTGCTACATTTATTGAGTATCAACACTACGAGTATCAACTTACCGGATTGTCAGTCAGCTTCTCATACAGTTCACGAAAGTTATTGTTGACAACTACATACATACGAACATTCCCCGCTAAACATACCCTACACAGTGGCAGTTTTTCTATTTTTACTCAAAATATATCAAACAAACGAAAATAAATTGTAAACAAACCAACACCTCTGTTATCAATAAAAAAGTAAAAACATTGCCAGCGTTGCCAACAATAGTTTATGAAATTCCCTGAAAGTACAAGTCGTGGCAAATTTACCACAAGTAACGTATTTTTTTTTAAGAATTGAAACCAGTAACAAATATTAAATAAAATGTACCCATTTTTCTTTTTAAAATTCATTTTCGCACTTTCCTATATTTTGTAACGAACATTTTCCTCGATGGGTTTAACTTTGGGTTGTATGGGTTTAGCAGTTTTGAAAAAGAAACATCATTAAATGATAATGTTGTTTAATTAAAGCAGTGTTCAGATTTCCAGAAGAAGTATTCTGATTTCCAGAAGAAGTATTCTGACCTGGATCTAACTATATTGTTATTCATAGGGCGCCATTATTTATTAGGTATGTACTAGACTGTGCCCGCGGCTTCAATTCAATTCAAAAGTTTTATTTCAGACCCAGGGATCCAGAGGCGGTTCTAGTCTATTGGTCAATATCCTGGCGCCCTCTAGAAGCCGTGAATCAAAATGCTTTTTTTTACGATTGGAACTTGGAAGTCATCAAATAGCTTCTTCCGCTCTGGGATTTTGGACTATAAACTAACACGAGTGACGTCACCAGACGCTGATTGGTGTATTAAAACACGTTCCGTTTCACGTTACTTTAAATTTGTAATTATTGTCAAAAATCAATATAACTGAAATAAAAACGTTGCACTGGCCCTTCTTTTATCCTTTTTTTTATATTTTAGTCACAAAATATTGATTAATATTAAATCTGTATCTTCCCTGCTTTTACTTAGTATAAGACTTTGTGGTAAAGAAAGATAACACAAATATTACATTTACATTCAAGAATACTTAAAGGCCACAGTAGCCAGGTCAATAAACCCAAAAAAAAAACATGTTACGTTTTGAAATGTCAAATATAGCATTGCCAACTTGTGAAGAATTCCCCAAACTGCGGGAATCTCATGTTGATTGAGGATTGACTTGAAGCGGTGATATGGGTCATAATTTATTTATTTATTACGTAAGACGATTTAGGAGAGGAGGGTGATCAACCATGTCTTATTTTTTCTCAAACGAGGAGGGGAGGAAGTCTTGATAGTGCTTACGTAAGATCACATAATGTATTGTAGGTAATAACATGAAACTTAATTACTGCCGTTTAACCGAAATTTAATTAATGCCGAAAAAAAAAAAGTAAATATAAACTCTTTTCTAGCAGATAGACATTTTAACTTTGAAAAATAAGCAGTAAAACAAACTAAACGTATATTCATTTTTTCCTTTATATTCTTTCTTAATTAATAGTAACCAAGGGAGATTGGGTCGGCTTATTCTTATTTTTTCTTGTTCAGGGAGGGGATCAAAAATGAGTAAAAATAGTCTTACTTGTTAAATTATTGGTGACTTATGAATATCGATTTTGAGGTCTAGAACATTATACGAAATGCATCTTACCATCCCTACCTTGTGGCTATTCCACCAATTCGCACTAAGCGTTTTCAAACGTCTTTCATAATGCGCACAGCAAAGGAGTGGAACTCTCTGGCTGCGTCTGTGTTTCCAAAAGCTTACAACCCTAATCTCTTCAAAGTTTAGAGTGAACAGGCTCCTTCTGGGTAGGCTCGCTCTATCGTAGACTTTTTCTCTGTCATCTCCACAGACATATAAATAGTAGCAGACCAAACATTAATACGTAGGTATATTTATTTATATGGTAAGATTCTTTATCCTTTTTTTTCTAAGTGATAAGACATAAGCGTGTCTCGTTCTGTCACGTGTTGTCACACTAACTCATACATACATAGACAAAATTTGACGCGTAGCTTGTCTAACCCGTGCCGCCATATTGATAAGCGACATACGTTCTGTTTCAATAGTGTTAAAATCAAAAAAATATTACTTGTTTGGGACACAAAACACACGAGGACAATAAAATAAAATGGTGAAGTGCTGTGCGCATCGCTGTGACAGTGCTAGCTACCACAAAATACCTGGATTGACCTTTCATCGGTAAGTTTTGGGAAATCGTAAGTGCTTTCTTTACTGAATTCAAATGTTTCGATACTGTTTATTCGTATTTTACATAAAGTATTTAACAAAGAAGCGATTTGTCTGTATCGTTAACCTAAAACTAAAGAAATAAACCAATACAAGGACAAAATAGTCAGAAAGTAGCATCAAGTGACAGCTCAAGTACGAAATTTTTAGTTATTTGTATTTGTTGTATGTAAAATATTTATTTCCATTGAATGATCAAATAAAGCCTCAGTTTAATGTATGATTTTTAATTATTTTTTGGTGATATAAATCTAAAATACCTGTAGTAGTTTCAGTGTATGTACACATGTCATGCTATTATCTATATCTATATCTATAAAACAAAGACGTGTTTGTTACAACACTTATAACTCGAGATCGGCTGGACCGATTTTCATGATTTTAGTGTTTTTGGATTAGTCTTCATGTTTTTGGAATAGCATAATAAGTATTGAAATATTAAAAAAAAAAGTAGGTAGTAGGTAGGGTAGGTAGGTAGGGTAGGTAGGTAGGGTAGGTAGGTAGGGTAGGTAGGTAGGGTAGGTAGGTAGGGTAGGTAGGTAGGGTAGGTAGGGTAGGTAGGTAGGGTAGGTAGGTAGGGTAGGTAGGTAGGGTAGGTAGGTAGGGTAGGTAGGTAGGGTAGGTAGGTAGGGTAGGTAGGTAGGGTAGGTAGGTAGGGTAGGTAGGTAGGGTAGGTAGGTAGGGTAGGTAGGTAGGGTAGGTAGGTAGGGTAGGTAGGTAGGGTAGGTAGGTAGGGTAGGTAGGTAGGGTAGGTTCGTAGGGTAGGTAGGTAGGGTAGGTAGGTAGGGTAGGTAGGTAGGGTAGGTAGGTAGGGTAGGTAGGTAGGGTAGGTAGGTAGGTAGGGTAGGTAGGTAGGGTAGGTAGGTAGGGTAGGTAGGTAGGGTAGGTAGGTAGGGTAGGGTAGGTAGGTAGGGTAGGTAGGTAGGGTAGGTAGGTAGGGTAGGTAGGTAGGGTAGGTAGGTAGGGTAGGTAGGTAGGGTAGGTAGGTAGGGTAGGTAGGTAGGGTAGGTAGGTAGGGTAGGTAGGTAGGGTAGGTAGGTAGGGTAGGTAGGTAGGGTAGGTAGGTAGGGTAGGTAGGTAGGGTAGGTAGGTAGGGTAGGTAGGTAGGGTAGGTAGGTAGGGTAGGTAGGTAGGGTAGGTAGGTAGGGTAGGTAGGTAGGGTAGGTAGGTAGGGTAGGTAGGTAGGGTAGGTAGGTAGGGTAGGTAGGTAGGGTAGGTAGGTAGGGTAGGTAGGTAGGGTAGGTAGGTAGGGTAGGTAGGTAGGGTAGGTAGGTAGGGTAGGTAGGTAGGGTAGGTAGGTAGGGTAGGTAGGTAGGGTAGGTAGGTAGGGTAGGTAGGTAGGGTAGGTAGGTAGGGTAGGTAGGTAGGGTAGGTAGGTAGGGTAGGTAGGTAGGGTAGGTAGGTAGGGTAGGTAGGTCCACTGCCAGTGTCGGCGCCAGCCGCTCCATCGCCATCGCCACCACTTACTCCAACCCCCGAATCGCTATCTAATGAGAAATCTACCGCGTTCTTGCCGTCGCCAGCGCCTCCAGCTCCATCAGCTAGCACCGTGGAAGAGAGGGAGGTGCAGGCCACGGCTGACCGTGATAGGTGTAGCGTAGCGATTAGCGCTGTTGGTGTGAGGGAACAGAGGGGTTCGGACGATGAGGATTGGGTGGAGGCTTGCGAAGCGATGGAAGACAGAATCCGTCCGGAGAAACAGTGTGTCTATCCAAATGAGGTTAATAACCCTAATGTTGTAAACACTACCCCGTTCGGACGTTCTAAGAGGCCTAGGGAACATGTCTGTTATAAGAAATATTTTAAGTAGGTTAGTTTATGTATAATATAACATTAAGTAATAAGTGTTGTATCTTGTTAGAAAGAATGTTAATTTCTATTGTTACAGGTTTCCAAATTAATGTTGGAGGGAGATGAACTGTATGTACGAAGTATGAGTAGGTACTAACGTAATTATTAAAATGTAACTTAGTGAGGGTATTTTCGCCAGCAATATATTATTATATACTAGCTTTGGAGCAAGACAGTTATTTAATTCGTTTCGCACCGACATACCACACACACGATAAGAAGAAGAATAAGAAGTTTCAATTTTCACAGATGGTTTTTTTGTATGTCCGTTATAACAACAAATACGAGCACGTACTTAATAAAAAATAAGGTTTATGGTACGGAAACCTTCCTGTGCGAGTCCTACTCGCACTTAGCCGGTTTTTCACAAGTGTGTTTACGATTATTTATATGTATGTGTACTGGGAACCGATCACTTTTTCCATTATTTTTTTTCATTTTACCGAAAACTATTGACCGAAGTCTTATTTGCTGCATGCATTATTTGACATATTTTTAGTTCATCGAAGTATCATGTGTCAAAGGTATTATTTTACCGAACTATATTTCGCCGATTTACATAATAACTTTTTACTATTGGCTGAAGCTCTTTTGAACTTTTTTCATTTGCTAAATGATTTATTTGACATATTTTCGCCACACTGAAACACTGACATATTTTCGCCACACTGCCTTGGTTGGTTACAAGTAACCAACCAAGGCAGCATTTTCGATTTCAAATTAAAACTCATAAAAAGTCAATATGTTGTGCTACAAAATTTAGTGGCAGAAATGACTCGCTGCAAAACTGACATTACGCAGTCTTGTCTGCCCTACCCCTAGAGCGTAATTTAAGCCCGCGTAGGCGCGGAAGGGCCGTCGTATGGTATCGGCCGGTGCCGTATGGTGCCGTTAAAGACAATACCATCCCATCGCTCCCCGTGGGTGTCGTAAGAGGCGACTAAGGGTCTCACTAGAGAATAAGCAACAGCGTTCTCTGTAAACCGCATCACCTCGTGCGATCGCCAACCCGCCTGCCAAGCGTGACAATTATGGCAAACCCCCCCCCCTTTGGGGGTGGTCAAAATTGTTTGCATGCTGCCAGATGCCTGCTTGCATGCTGCATGCCTGCTTGCATGTTGCATGCCCGCTTGCATACTTCTTCCCGGGACCACTTAAACTCTTGTTTAAAATATGGTAATTAAAACAGTGGTATAAGGAATGTTCGGAAACATAATACTTCGAAAAAATGTTATTTCAGCTAAGTGTAACTTCAGTAAAAAGTTTTTCGACCAAATGAAACGTCGAACTGACGCAAAAAAAACGAATTGATAATAGGTCAATTGATACAGTGGCAGATGTGACTTCGATAATATGTGGGTAGTCCCAATTAATGCACATTAATTTTTTGCACTCTTAAATTTTTAATAAAATAAAATATTATAAACAGTTTTTAAATGAAAAAAAGAATATAAAGTAGTACATTAACCTCTGGTGCACTCGGTCGGTTAATCAACTCTCCTGCACAACACTGCTCTACACTGCCAGCACTGCACTACAATACCATGGACCTATATGCCAAATTGTCAAGCTCTGTAGAGGAACTTTCTTCAACATTTGCTTCAAGAATGACTCAATATGAAGAAGACTTGAAGAATGCCAGCGGTGAGGCACCGCACAAGTCTATTGCCAGCCTTTCCAAGGACTTCACAGACTTCAAGGGCCTGGTGTGGAAAACCTTGACTGCACTAAAGGCCCAGATGGAGTTGCTTGTGGTGGGGCTGGATAGACATGAGATGGCATCCCGTGGTAAGGTTCTCCTACTACATGGTTTATCTGAGGAGAAGGAGTCTGATCCCAGCGCTAATCTCTTAAAAATACTGTCCGAGCGTCTGGAAATGAAAAATGTAATCTTGAAAGACGTAACAGCTTGTCACCGCCTTGGAAGTAACACCAGCAAGCCTCGTCCTCTCCTGGTACGTTTTGAAAGTCGCATGGTACGGAATGAAGTATGGCGAAATAAGACCAAATTAAAAGGGTCTGGTCTGACGCTATCGGAGTTCCTCACTAAACCCAGGCACGAGGTTTTTTTGAACGCTCGAAAGTACTACGGGGTTAACAAGTGTTGGACGTCTGAAGGGAAGATTGTCATCCAGGTCTCCGATAGTACGCGACGCAAGATTGAGTCTGCTTCGGAGTATCGAGAAGTTGTAGCTAAGTTCCCCGTTGCAGAATCCTCAGCCGTATCATCGAAGCAAGTACCCGAGAAGAGAACTCGCAAGCCAGCAAAATGATGGTACTACTTCACCACTTTTCTACTTCCTTTGTGTACCTAGATAATTATGATTATTTTTTGTATGTCGGTCACTCGATCTTTATTTTATTTATTTTTTTGTTTTGTTTTGCTGTATGTTGTCATGTTGTTGGCTCTGTCAATGTCAGTTTGTTACATTAAGTTTCGTTCGGAAACACAGACTGTTCATGTTACTTTCACTTTGGCCTACTGGCTTTTCAGCATTGGTTAATATAATTTAATGTAACCGGCGAGTGCATCGAGGTTAGAGTACTGAAAATATTTTATTTTTATTTTTTTGAGTTAAAATAGTCTAGTTTTTTTTTTATTGCTTATAATTTTTTTATATTTATATATTTATATTTAAAGCTTATTATGTCAAATGATTTCGTTGACGACAGTTTCTTTTCGTGTTCATCCTCTTGTGAGTCGGATCAGAGTTTTGCCAGTGCTTTTAGCGACGACATTTCTCTGACTCTTCGAGACCACTTGTCTTCTTCTTGTCTTGTCTCCAACTGTCGCAAATTCTTTAATGTTGTCCACATAAATGCTCAAAGCGTTCCTGCTCACTACTCTGATTTACTATATTCTTTTGACTCAGACCTTGTTCATGCTGTCCTTGTTTCCGAAACTTTTTTGAAGCCTGCACTTCCTTCCACACAGTATTCTCTGCCCGGATACAAAATCGTGCGTAATGATAGAACGGGCAAGGGATGTGGAGGGGTTGCTATTTATCTCCGTGGTGACATCACCTACAAGATTGTAGACCAGTCTCCGAGTGTCTACTCAAAGTTTGCTGAACACTTATTTCTTGAAATAGACTTTCAGCATACTAAGTTACTTTTGGGCGTCTATTACAGTCCCTCCTGTCAAATCGACTACTTTTCCTCATTTGAAACGAAATTAGAAAATCTTTCCCCACTTTATGACCACACGCTTATTCTCGGAGACTTCAATACCTGTCTGCTGAAGGGGGACTCGCGCAGCCGTAAACTCCAGTCACTTGTCTCTTCTGTCAATATGCACGCTCTTCCACTCAGTGCTACTCACAGGGCTCCTCACTCAACTCCTTCTCTCTTAGATCTCATTCTAGTTTCTGATCCTAACAAAGTAGCCACACATGGACAGCTTCCTGCTCCCTTTTCCTACCATGATCTCATCTATCTGTCTTATAAGATTCGACCTCCTAAACGCAAGGCCAAATTTCTCATTCTTCGTAGTTTTAAAAACATTAATTTGGAGCGTTTAAGAGCCGACGCTGGTGGCATTGACTGGTCTTCTGTGTTCAACTGTGGGGATGTAGATACTATGGTGTCAGTTTTCAGCAGATCTATGTTGGAGTTGTACGAGACACATGCTCCCTTGAAAAAGGTGAAAGTGAAGCACCTTCCTGCGCCATGGTTATCCCCAGTAATAAAAAACCATATGGCCAAGCGTGACAAGGCCAAGCGGCGGTACAGGAGGCGGCCCACTGAGGAAAACTGGGATCATTATAAGAAGTTGCGTAATCGCTGTGGTCGTTTGTGTAGGAATGCAAAAAGGCGCCACATTCACAACTCAATTGAAAACTTTAATCCAACACAAGTATGGCAATTTTTAAAGTCTCTTGGCATTGGTAAATCACCTAGCAAGAGTTCCCCAGATAAAATGGACCTCAATGCACTTAATGCGCACTTTTCTAAGTCACCTATTACACTCGATACTCTTGCTAAATCTTCCTCTCTCCATGATCTTTCTATTTTTACTTTGCCTACAAATACTTCGTTCTCGTTCCACCCAATTACTGAACTTGACATTGAGAAATGTATCCTATCCATCTCTACTAAGGCGGTAGGTGACGATGGTCTCCAGCTCCAAATGTTCGTACCTATTTTGAATGAAATACTTCCTGTCATAACCCATATAGTAAATTTTTCTCTCTTTACTAGTTCCTTTCCTTCAGCCTGGAAGAGAGCTCACGTTCTACCGCTTCCTAAAGTGGCTAATCCTACCACACCATCCCAGTTCCGTCCAATATCCATCCTTCCAGTCCTCTCCAAAGTCCTCGAGAGTATTGTTCAGAAGCAACTGTCTTATTATCTGTCCTCTAATTCATTGCTAAGTCCTTACCAATCTGGTTTCAGACCTGGCCATAGCACTGTAACAACCTTAGTCAAAATTACTGATGACATTAGGCTGGCTATGGAGAACAAAAATGTCTAACAGTATTGGTTCTACTGGACTTCAGCAGTGCTTTTAACTCAGTTGACTTTGACATTCTCTTGGGTATCCTTTCCTCCCTCAATGTCTCCGTACCAGTAATTGAGTGGTTTAAATCTTATCTTCGGGGTCGCTCGCAGTCTGTTCGATCTGATGGGGATTCCTCTGAGTGGTGTGAATTGGCTGCGGGTGTTCCTCAAGGTGGCGTCCTCTCTCCTCTTCTCTTCTCAGTATTTATAAACGCTATCACTAAGGTCCTTACTTCTAACTTTCATCTCTATGCAGACGACTTGCAGCTTTATCGACTTTTAAAGTAGGCGAACTGGCTGCGGCTGTGGCTGCCATTAACGATGACCTTGAAAATATCAACAAGTGGGCTAAATCTTTTGGACTCTTGCTTAACCCAACTAAATCTCAAGCGCTTATTGTGGGTGGCAGATACATACTCAGCCTATTGGATCACCAGTCTCTGCCACCAGTAGTGTATGATTCAGTGCCAATTTTATACTCTAAAAGCGCTAAAAATCTAGGCGTCCATATTGATACTAACCTCTCTTGAGAGGTTCATATTGCTGATGTTAGTAAGAAGGTATTCTACACTTTTCAGTCTCTTAAACGTCTTCAAAAATTCTTACCATTTCACACAAAGGTCAGTCTTGCTCCATCGCTTCTTTTACCACTTATAGACTACGCGAATGTCTGTTTCCTAGATGCTACAGAGGTACTCCTGAACAAACTCGAGCGACTGCAGAACTTGTGCATTCGGTTTATTTTTGGTCTCCGGAAATACGACCACGTGTCGGAGTTTCGGACCAGATTGAAGTGGCTGCCGATTCGGCGTCGGCGAGATACCCATATCTTAGATATACTGGTGGGTAGTTGTAACAGTCACACGAAGAAAAATTAGCTCTCTATTCAAAATTAAATATTATTTAATTAACTAATAGTTTACAAATATTTATGACTTATTTTAAAAGTTTATAGTTAGTACCTGCTGGTGTAGCGTTATCTTTTTGCAATTCCCACTTTTAACTACTTTCACTACAACATCACAATGGATTCACTGTCAAGCACTTTGAGTGAAATGAAAGAGTTGTTCCAAGCGAGAATGTCGGCCTTTGAAGGAGAATTGAAGAAGGCCCCTTCATCACCCATCACAGCTCCTAGCCTGGCTGCGGAGTTTTCAACGTTCCGGGCATTCATCACTCAAGCTCTCAATAGCCTTCAGCGACAGGTGGAGCTACTTGCTCGCAGTGTCGACCAAATCGAGATGCGTGGGCGGAGGAAAATCTTACTTCTGCATGGTGTGGAGGAGGAGCAGAAGGAAGACACTGCCAAAGTTATCGCCAAGGTGGTCTGTAATACACTGCAGCTAAAGGAGTTCACTGTTGCTGACATCAGCCGATGTCACAGGATGGGGCGAGCAGTGACTAGTAAAACCAGGCCTATCTTATTCAAGGTTGGTAATCTGGCACTCCGGGATAAGATTTGGTTTTCGAAGGCCAAGTTACGGGCTTCAGGCGTCACTATGTCCGAGTTCCTGACGAAGGGGCGTCACGACGTGTTCCTGGCTGCGAGGGAGAGATGCGGCGTCTCCAAGAGCTGGACTAAGGCGGGCTGCGTGTACATCCTCGGTCCCAATAATACGCGGCACCGAATCGAGTCCCTTGCCGAATTGGACAGGATAGCACCGATTCCCAGTGACCCCGAGCCTGCATCGGCAGTGACAGGCTCTGTTCCGACCGCTGCAGCTGCGAAGACTGGAAGGTTGAAGCGTGCTGTTTTGAAGAAGTGATTTGGTTCTTTTGAAGCCGTTTGGAAGGCCCGGGTAACATTTTGTTTTGTTTTTACCTCCGTTTATTTTTATCGTATTTGTTTGTGTAATAACTAGATTTGACATTTATACTACCTGACTTGTCAATGTCAGTGTCATGTCGTTGTCGATTACGTTCCGTTCCGTTTTAGGTAACTATATGAAATCAAAAACGTAACGGTGCACTGGCAAGTTGTAATATTTGTTGTATTTATGTTACTTGTATCTCGTGTTTTATGTTTAGTCTGTTACCTTTGTTACCCGAAATTAATTAATCAATTGTTCATAAATTGTAAGTAGTTTTTAATGTAACAATAACTTATTAGCGCTACCGGCAGGTGAATTTGTTATTGGTTTTTAGGTATTTTAATTGTAGTTATAATATATATATATATTTATGTCAATTCTTGAAAGTAGTGATGATAACAGTTTTTTTTCTTTGTCAAGTAACGATGACAGTTTTGTAAGTGTTCCTTGTTTAGCAGACAGTCTTAATGCGCAGTTTTCTGATGTTCGTAAGAATTTTAATGTTATACACATTAATGCCCAAAGCATTCCGGCTCATTTCCACGATATGCTGGCAAGTTTTGACTGTAAAAATATACATGCCATTCTTATTTCCGAGTCATGGCTTAAAGCTTGCCTCCCTTCTACTAGTTATTCTCTTCCTGGCTTCGTGCTTATAAGAAACGACCGGACAGGTGGTGGTGGAGGTGGTGTTGCTATGTATCTCCGCGCTTATATTCCTTTCTCTATAGTCAATGTATCAGCGCAGCCACCACCATCAAATGCTGGTGAACATCTTTTTGTTGAGGTCGAACTAAATCACACTAAATTACTTCTTGGCGTCTATTACTGCCCCTCTTTACGCGTTAATTTCTTTTCATCTTTCGAAAAGCTTTTAGAAATGCTTATCCCTTCCTACAGTCATAGCATAATCATGGGTGATTTCAATACTTGTCTCCTGAAGAAAGACCATCGTTCTTCTTCCTTAACTAGTATTTCAGCTTCTAGTAATCTTACCATTCTTCCGGTAAGTGCCACTCACCATTTTCCAAACTGTACTCCTTCACTTCTTGACTTAATTTTGGTCTCTTCACCTGATCGCGTCGCTAAGCATGGGCAATGCTCAGCCGATGCCTTTTCCTATCATGATCTAATCTTTCTCTCATATAAAATTCGTCCTCCTAAGGCTAAAGCCAAAATACTCATGCAACGCAATTTTGGTGGTATGAGCGTTGACAGTCTTTGCGAAGATGCTAGCAATATAGACTGGTCTCCGCTATTTACGTCTACTTCAGTCGATGATAAAGTTAAATTTTTCACGACTAAACTTGTTGAGCTTTACGATCGACACGCTCCTGTTCGAGCTGTCAAGGTAAAACATATGCCGGCGCCGTGGTTGACGGATGAGATTAAAGCTGTCTTGAATAAAAAAGCTACAGCCAAGTCCAAATTTAAGCGTCGCCCTAATGCCGCTAACAGGGAAAGGTATGTCTCAATTCGTAAACACTGCAATAAGGTGTGTAGGAATGCAAATCGCCATCACATTCATGATTCTGTCCAAAACGGGGACACAGCCAAAGTTTGGAAATTTCTTAGGTCATTGGGGGTCGGTAAAGCCCAACAGGAAACTGTCCCTAAAGATATTGACATTGATGCAATGAATACTCATTTTTCTGCTTCGTCTAATTGCGATAGGACAACAAAGTTAAATACTTTGAATTATCTTTCATCTCTTCCGACTCCCAGCTATTCTCCATTTACTTTTGGTCAATTTTCCGCATGTGATGTTAAGAAGAGCATACTATCTATTACTTCAAATGCAGTAGGAAGCGACTGTATCAGCCGTAAAATGTTACTCCCAGTGCTGGATTTAATCCTTCCCGTCATCTCCCACATCCTCAATTTTTCTGCATCTAGTGGTGTCTTTCCAAGCTCATGGAAAGATGCTCAAATAATTCCTTTACCGAAAAAGTCCAATCCCACCTCCTTCTCCGAATACCGTCCAATATCCATATTACCATTCCTTTCCAAAGTCCTCGAACGGTTAATCCACAATCAAATAAGCACTTTCCTTTCCAAAAATAATCTCCTCAACCCTTTCCAGTCTGGTTTCCGTCCTGGTCATAGCACTACTACAGCGCTTCTGAACATTACTGAAGACATAAGGTCAGCCATGGAAATTGGAAATGTAACAGTTTTGGCTCTACTGGATTTCAGTAATGCATTTAACACTGTGGATTTCGATGTTTTGCTTGGTATTCTTTGCTCTTTAAACATATCTCCATCGGTAATTGACTGGTTTCGTAGTTACCTGTTCGGTCGCCGGCAACGTATCTGCATCGGAGAGACTATGTCTTCCTGGTGTAGTACTTCCGCCGGGGTACCACAGGGTGGCGTTTTATCTCCTTTACTTTTCGCAGTTTTCATTAACTCAATCTCCTACGAATTAATTTCTTCTTACCACCTTTATGCAGATGATCTTCAAATTTACACGCGAACTCCTCTTGGAAATCTGTCCGAGGCTATCTTGTCCCTAAACCGTGATCTGGCCCGTATAAGCGACTGGAGCAAGAACTATGGACTTACGGTGAACCCCATAAAGACACAGGTTGTGGTGGTGGGCAGTTCTAGGACGATCTCAAAGATTGACTGGACGACTCTTCCCCAAGTTTATTTTGATAACTCAGTTATTCCGTTTAGTGAAAAAGTTAAAAATTTGGGGGTTTTTATTGACGTGAACTTTTCTTGGACTACCCAGCTACAGGAAGTTAGTCGCAAGTTATTCGCATCTGCTGCATCCTTAAGAAGGCTGCGTAATTTTCTGCCGACTGCCACCAGGATTGCGCTTGCACAATCTCTTCTTTTACCCATCCTTGATTATGCTGATGTCAGCTATCTTGATCTCACTGAAGTACAACTTAATAAACTTGAGCGACTTCAAAATTTCTGCATAAGGTTTATATTTGGTTTGCGCAAATATGACCATGTTTCAGAATTCCGTGTTAAACTCAAGTGGTTGCCTATCCGCCTTCGCCGGAATGCCCATATTCTTTCCCTCTTGTACAATGTGCTTTTTTCCCCAAACACCCCTCTATACCTAAAGAAACGTTTCCAGTTTCCACACAAGATTTCTTAGGTCATCAGATAACTTAAAACTTAAAATGCCAATGCATTCCACAATTTTTTTAGACAAATCTTTTACAGTTCAGGCCGCTCGTTTATGGAATGATCTGCCTGTGTCAATTAAGCGCGCGCAATCACTGCCTGTTTTTAAAAGACTAGTTAAGGAACATTACTTGTCACTATGATATTTTAATTATTAGTAGATCCTCTTCCTATATATTAAGTATGTATGTATTTGTGTATATATTTTTGTGTATTGTATGATTTTTATAATGTTTCAGTTCATATTTATTAACTACGTATATTTCTCTGTTAAAATTGTTTACTATGTTTACACCAATTGCAGCCCCATGTCATGTCCAGGCTGTCTCTTTCCATTCCAGGTTGCCTGGAAGAGATCGCGGAACGCGATAAGGCCGCCGATTGTATGTTGTTTTAGTTTAAGATATTCTTTGTTTTCTTTTTTTTTTGGTGTACAATAAAGCATATACAACGTTGATACGACAGAGGGGCTTTCCTTGAAACTGCCTATACTAGGTACCATTTTCAAGCTCTGTACCAAAAATAAATTAATTAGGAGCAGTAGTTTAGTCGCAAATGATTTTTAAAGTTTTTGCACGGTTTGAACACGATGTATCTTTTCTAACAGCTGAATATCGTCTAAGCATAGGTCATGCACCTTACAACGATGAATCTACTATGCGTTGTTGCCGCTCTGACGCATGTCGAAGGACATTCACTAAAAATTGGCAATGCAAACAAGGAAGCAATCAATACACACACACTTGCACTTTCACTACGAAAGCGACGAACGTAGCACATTTGAATGAAACAGAACTAGGTCAGTTAGTTGCATCCTTGTTTTTTTGCGAGGTAAGTGGGGCCTGCGGCCTGCTCAGTGACGCCGACGCTGTCGTTTCGGAACGTAGGGTTTGTGGAATTCGCGCGCAAACAATTGTGATTTTATTTTGTTATTGTGAGAGGACACGTAACTTGGGATTATTATTAAGTAGTATTTGTGTTTTTTTTTTTTGTGATTGACTGTTTTTTATGGTGATAGGACACGTAACTTGGGATTATTATTATTTAGTATTAGTATCTCCGGACCTCACTCCCATGGATTTCTTTTTGTGGGGGTACATTAAGGGTGAAGTGTATGCCTCAGAGGTAAATACAATTGATGAGTTAAAAAATAGGATTATTTTAGCATTTCACAAATTAAAGTGCTTAGCGACGGACAGTGATCTAATTAGAAAAATAAATAACAATATTCTCCGTCGGTATAATTTGTGCATCAAATGGAGGACACATCGAAAATTTTAAAATTTTGTGTGTTTGTTTTTGTGCGCGTACTTTGAAACGTTACCTAACATAAAAGCCAGTGCGAGCGGAGGCCTAAGTCGCCGGCCGCCACCCCGGCCCGGCCCCCACCGAGCACACGAGATACCGCACACCGCGCTCCGGCGCGCGCGCGACGTTGCCGCTTTGTTACCTAGCGGTATCTAAGGTCAGTGTCTTTTTTTTTACAAAGGGTGGTTGCGTTTTATTTGGATTTGCAAGCTATTTAGTTTGTTTGAAAAAAATATTTTCTCATTTATGGCGCTTTTTGTTTTTGTACCGTATCGAATTAATACTGTACACGTATAGTATACGTAGTTTAATTTAATGCCCCTCTGTCGTATCAACTCTGTATAAATAAATAAATAAATAAATCTTATCCCTTCTCTATACTATCCTTCACAATCCCAATTCTCCTCAATACCTTCGTGAACGCTTTGATTACCTCGTCCCGAGGGGCAAATCATGTCGAACTGCCACTTCTCTTCTCCTTCGTACCCCGCGTCACACTTCTAGTCGATATGGTGGCTCTTTCTCTGTTACTGCAGTACGTCTCTGGAACTCGCTCCCACACTCCATACGCGACAGCCCTTCTCTTGATGTCTTCAAGAGGAAAGTTAAAGAGCATTTCCTTTCGCTTTTGACATAATATACGTATATATGTATGTGTATGAATATTTATAGTTATGTATGTAGGTTTATGTTTTAATCTATATATATATAATAAAAAGTAATTAAATAAATGTAATTATGTGCACTGGATCCTACCCTCCATTGTCATCTTTCTCTATCACTCAAAGGTTTGCTGGGAGAAAACTCATTTCTGAGTTAAGCTCGCCTTTGTACATGAACTTTCATTACTGTATTTTGAATAAGCTGTTTTGGTGTACAATAAAGAATTAAAGAATTAAAGAATTCGATGCAAGTAAAAAAAAAACGAAACGATAATAGTTGAACAGTTTTAGGTGAAATGAAATTCGGTCAAACGTTTTCCGAACTTATGATAAATAACCATGTGTACTAACATGTCGTGTTAAATTCCCCTTAGTACTAAAATTGCGGTGACAAACTTCACATTTGTAAGGTTTTTCACCAGTGTGCGTACGAATATGGCATATTAAACTACCCTTTTCCCTAAAACAACACTGACAGACATCACATTTGAAAGGTTTTTCACCAGTGTGCGTACGCATATGACTTCTTAAATAACTCTTTTGGACAAAACTGCGTTGGCATTGTCACACTTGTATGTTTTTTCACTAGCGTGCGTATAAATATGATTTGTTAAATTACTCTTGTGGATAAAACTGCGCTGGCATATATCACACTTATATGGTTTTTCACCAGTGATTATAAATCTGTTTGTTTGTTTTTGTCTCTTTGTCTATCCAAAGGTTGTCTGTAAGAGATTGCCCTGTGCGATAAGACCGCCCATAGTACACTAGTTTTTATAAGCGTTTTTACTGTGCTTGTTATGAGGTGTACAATAAAGTATATAATAATACTACATCCGAAGTACGTTAAGAGCCCTATCACAGAATTGCGTTCTCATTCACAAAACTGCTGAATCATAGCCCGATCAAATTAGACCAAAAAATATGGGTCAAGTTACATTAATTCGCAACAAGCTAAAAATTGGTAGGATTGTTCAAAACACTATCTGTATATAAATGAAATCTAAAAGTTCCCCATCGATCCGATACGTGGAAAAAAAACTTGGGGTCAAAGGTAACAAACGCTATTAGCTTGTTGCGAATTAATGTAACCTTGGGTGTGTAAATTGACCGGACTATCATCGCATTATGCAGAAAATAGGCAGTTGAAATTACGTTTCTTTTAAGGTTTATTATTAATTTATTTCATGAATAATTATTAAATTTTAATTTCTTATGAACTATGGGTTTATTTGGTTGGTTTGGTTTTTTGTTTTTTTTTTATGTCTTTTTTTTTGTTACTAGTTTATGGTTTACCGATGACCTGGTGAAGGTCGCGGTTAGCCGATGGATGCGAGACACGCAGGACCGGTCGTTGTGGCGACGTTTGGGGGAGGCCTATGTCCAGCAGTGGACGTCATTCGGCTGATACGATGATGATACTTTCGTATACATTTTACATAATAATATTTATTTATTTATGTACACACAATATACTTAAAAACGAAAATATTAATGTGAATGACGTTATAAAATTTAATTTCTCCTTTTTAAGAGAAGTTTACAGTTAATTTTGAGCGTTATTAGTAGTTTAATGGATTTGAATGGGATTTTTTTTATGGAAATTCCATTTTTATTTCAAATTTCTGAGGCTGCTATGACCAAAATTACTATATAAGGAATATTATAATATATTTTTCATTTCATTTGGTTAGTACAGTAAGTTCAATCCACGAGCTCGAAAAAGTGCCGTCGCGATTTTCATGAAACATACTTCGGAATTTTGGCTTTTTACAAATAGGTAAGCGAAAAAACTGGCCAAGTGCGAGTCGGACTCGCGTGCTAAGGGTTCCGAACCAATTAAATGTTTGAAGTGAAAACTTCTTTAGCAGCGTTGTGCACTTTTTTTGTGATGGGTAAAAAATGTTAAACTTGCGTCAGGACACGTGACCATGATCGAAAATGCGTGAGACGTTCACATGTCAGGACACGTGACCTTCAGCCGGCACTCCCGGAGTGCAACCCGTTCTTCCCTTCTTGATAAGTTTTCCTGTAATTTTTAGGTATAGAACTATTATCTGCATTTTTTTTTTTTTTAGGCTCACTAGTTTCGGGGATCAGGGGGGGGAATGGTCATGTTTGGTCTAATTTCTTAAATAACTTCAATACTATTTATTTTGAAAAGAAAAAAGAAAAATATAATTAAAACCCTCACAGCCATGCCCTTTAATTTGATACATCACCCAATACAGTTTTAAAAACTTTTTTATTTTATTTTCTAGTTTGACCCCCAAAGTGACCCCATACTATAAATTTAGTTATTTACGTAAAGCGTCCGTGTTTCGGTCACAGAAGTTCATATGTAGCTATACTAAATCAACAGAATCGGTCCGGTAGATCCGGAGAAAACTGGCTGTGACAGACGAACAGACAGACACCCGAGTGATCCTATACCTCCCTTAGGTATAGGATCACTCGGGTGTCCGGTTCCGTTCTTTACGGATGTTTGGAACCCTAAAAAACACTCATCATCATCTGCCTAGCCTTTTGAATCACAAAGAATGAATATTTCAGAAATAATCATTCTTTCGAACTACATGAACTTAGAGGGCTATATTGATGATTAAAAAGGGTTATAATTCTTTAGATAAATACGCGTTACGGTCGCGGATCGCATTTAATTTTGGTCCACATACAGCTTCACACTGACCGGCAAATTGCAAATAACATAAAAATATTTGAATTTCACGGGCTACCCTGGAGCATTCACCTTAAGTACAAATAACCTCAGAATAATAATAGGGACAATCACGGCCCATTGCTCCATAAACAAAAATCTCTTTAACATAAGCGTCACCGACAGCCCACTCTGCAGGGACTGCTTTGACGCCGAAGAATCAGCCGCCCACGTCATCCTGTAATGCGAGGCCGTGGGTACCCAACGACAACATATCCTCGGAACGGTGAGGGCGCTCCGTGAAGCCACAAGGAAACTTCTGTGCTTCTAGGCGGGGCTAGACTGGCTAACCTAGCCAGTACACCTATGCACAATGAACCGCATTTGGGTCTAAGAGCGGAAAAGGGAGGACTACTACTACTGTTTGGCATCCATAGTAAATTATAATAATGCCTTCTACAATTTTGAAAATTTACAAACCAGTTGGTAAGTGATTGCTTGTACATAGTAGCTAACTAATACTTACGTTGCAGGTCACTGGTTCCCTGTTTATTCCTTGATACTTCATGTTCCTCCGCTTCAATTTTAAATTCCATTAGAGGCTTATCATCTTCTGTATCGGACTCAAAATGCTGTGCAGGCATATCTTCCACATATAAAAAGAAGTTTTCCTGATTTTTCAGTTCTAGCTCTGTGAGCAAACAAAACAGACAGGAGTAAATTATTTCCAAAATGGTAAGACCAGCGAAATAACAGGCTCAGCTAAGTATCAGCTTGCCGCGCTTGACTCCGTGGAATGCAGAGCTAAGAGGCTCATCGGTGACGTAAAACTGGTGGATGCCAAGCTACATAGCTTGGCTCATCACCGTAAGGTTGCCTGCTTGTCAGTCTTCTACAGATTGTACTTCTGTGAGTGTGCCCAAGAACTCCACAACCTCATCCCACCGGCCCCTTCTACCATCGAAAATCCAGACGCACTGCATCTTATCATCCTTACCTTGTTGCTATTCCACCAATTCGGACTAAGTGTTTCCAAACGTCTTTTATAATGCGCAAAGCAAAGAAGTGGAACTCTCTGCTTGCGTCTGTTTCCAAACACTTACAACCCTAATCTCTTCAAAGTTAGAGAGAACAGGCTCCTGCTGGGTAAGCTTACTCCATCGTGGACTTTGTCTCTGTCATCTCTTACCCAGTCAAGTACTGCTGCTGCTGTTTGAACAAATGAACATAAAAAAGCAATCTTAACAATGTCGGTTAAGTTCAGTTTTCGTCTTTACCTACTACTTTAAACTTCATGGTTTTCATGTTAGGTACCTTTCACTAACAGTTGGCCTGACACACACTTGCCCAGTTTTCTTCTTAAAACTTACCATCACTTTGATGTTCCTTCTTTGGCTTAATATTATCATCTAGTCTCTCACATACAGCTGGTAATTCTTCCTTGATAATAATATTTTCTGTTTGGCATTCACTATCTATACTTATTAGCTCTACAGATGTTTGGATCAGCCTATTGCCAAACTCTGAGTGGTCTTGATTTATTAAAGGAATTCCCTGTAAAAAGATGATCATAGTATTAGATAGGTGGCCATGTTTCGTAGGAATAGATGGGCAAAGCACCGGCTTTAAACCCGGTGCTTTGCCCACCACATTTTATCGTGCCTCCCTGATGCAACTCCAGGGCAGGGTGTTGAAGGCATTGGCGATGTCTAGAGACACCGCCAATACAACCCTGCCCCGGGAAATCGCGTCCTCCGTCAAGAGGGCTCTCACGCGCATGATAGCATCCACCGTCGAGCGGCCCTTACAAAAACCTGTTCTACGCCAGATCCGGCCCTACCCTCACTAGGTGCTTGACGAGGCGGTTTGCAATTACTCTATCAAAGAGCTTGCCCACCTCATCGAGCAGCACGACAGGCCAGTATGCGGACAAAGAGTCCGCAGGGCGCCCTGGCTTCTTACTGAAGACCAGTTTCCCCGTCTTCCAACGAAGTGGGAACTGGCTCCTCTCCAAGCATGCGCTTAGGAACCCTCGCGTTCAAGTTAATTTACTGATATTAATGATTATAATTCTGAAAATAAATAATTCTTACGCCTGCAAATCATACTTTAATCAACATACTCGTATTATAACCTAATATACTATACTCGTATTATAAATAACTAACTTGCAAATTGCAAAAAACTTAAAAAAAAATTGCGGTCTACCCTGTCGCAACCACTGTGGGTACTTTGTTTTTTATTAGAACCAGGAAAAGGTCTTTTCTAGGATTATTTGATTTAATCTAATTATGTATAATTAAATAAAAGCATAAAAATTAAAAACTAAAGGTTTTTATAAAAAAAATCATTTACACCCGAAATTTGGGTGGAAATCGGGTGTTTATCCCAAAACACCCAGTTTATGCTCACCTGGGTTTAAACCCGTATGGGTGGACTGCCCATCTATAGTTGTAGGTAAATATCTGTTGAAGAACACCTCACCTCATAATCCTCATTCATCATCTGAGCGAACAGCTCTTCAGCTTCCAGAAATTTTCTCTGGAACTGGTAGCATTGCTTTAGTTTAGTGCTGCAGAAGAAACAAGCGAGCATCGGTCTACTGTCCTCAGTTACAAACTGCAACAAAACTTGACTTAACTACACTATTTTGTTTAAATGTATGAATTTCATTCAAATATACTGTTTCTAAACTGTCCAAGAGACAGAAAAATGTGTGGAAATCTGAGAAAATAATAATAATTTATTCTCCAAAAAGTACAAAAGCTTTACCAGAAACAAAAAAAAAAAGAAATAATTATATTTTGTGAAGTGAATGTACAGAAGCATTCTATTCTGAGACAACGACACCCAAACTGAGACATGCTCGTATCTTGGGTGGTAAATATGACTAAATGATGCAGTTTGTAGAGTGAGGTCGAACGTCTACGAGAGACCATTTCTCTGTGACGATTTGACGACCTATACACAAAAAGATTTAACTTACGGATTACCTGCTACATTTATTGAGTATCAACACTACGAGTATCAACTTACCGGATTGTCAGTCAGCTTCTCATACAGTTCACGAAAGTTATTGTTGACAACTACATACATACGAACATTCCCCGCTAAACATACCCTACACAGTGGCAGTTTTTCTATTTTTACTCAAAATATATCAAACAAACGAAAATAAATTGTAAACAAACCAACACCTCTGTTATCAATAAAAAAGTAAAAACATTGCCAGCGTTGCCAACAATAGTTTATGAAATTCCCTGAAAGTACAAGTCGTGGCAAATTTACCACAAGTAACGTATTTTTTTTTAAGAATTGAAACCAGTAACAAATATTAAATAAAATGTACCCATTTTTCTTTTTAAAATTCATTTTCGCACTTTCCTATATTTTGTAACGAACATTTTCCTCGATGGGTTTAACTTTGGGTTGTATGGGTTTAGCAGTTTTGAAAAAGAAACATCATTAAATGATAATGTTGTTTAATTAAAGCAGTGTTCAGATTTCCAGAAGAAGTATTCTGATTTCCAGAAGAAGTATTCTGACCTGGATCTAACTATATTGTTATTCATAGGGCGCCATTATTTATTAGGTATGTACTAGACTGTGCCCGCGGCTTCAATTCAATTCAAAAGTTTTATTTCAGACCCAGGGATCCAGAGGCGGTTCTAGTCTATTGGTCAATATCCTGGCGCCCTCTAGAAGCCGTGAATCAAAATGCTTTTTTTTACGATTGGAACTTGGAAGTCATCAAATAGCTTCTTCCGCTCTGGGATTTTGGACTATAAACTAACACGAGTGACGTCACCAGACGCTGATTGGTGTATTAAACCACGTTCCGTTTCACGTTACTTTAAATTTGTAATTATTGTCAAAAATCAATATAACTGAAATAAAAACGTTGCACTGGCCCTTCTTTTATCCTTTTTTTATATTTTAGTCACAAAATATTGATTAATATTAAATCTGTATCTTCCCTGCTTTTACTTAGTATAAGACTTTGTGGTAAAGAAAGATAACACAAATATTACATTTACATTCAAGAATACTTAAAGGCCACAGTAGCCAGGTCAATAAACCCAAAAAAAAAACATGTTACGTTTTGAAATGTCAAATATAGCATTGCCAACTTGTGAAGAATTCCCCAAACTGCGGGAATCTCATGTTGATTGAGGATTGACTTGAAGCGGTGATATGGGTCATAATTTATTTATTTATTACGTAAGACGATTTAGGAGAGGAGGGTGATCGACCATGTCTTATTTTTTCTCAAACGAGGAGGGGAGGAAGTCTTGATAGTGCTTACGTAAGATCACATAATGTATTGTAGGTAAGAACATGAAACTTAATTACTGCCGTTTAACCGAAATTTAATTAATGCCGAAAAAAAATAAGTAAATATAAACTCTTTTCTAGCAGATAGACATTTTAACTTTGAAAAATAAGCAGTAAAACAAACTAAACGTATATTCATTTTTTCCTTTATATTCTTTCTTAATTAATAGTAACCAAGGGAGATTGGGTCGGCTTATTCTTATTTTTTCTTGTTCAGGGAGGGGATCAAAAATGAGTAAAAATTGTCTTACTTGTTAAATTATTGGTGACTTATGAATATCGATTTTGAGGTCTAGAACATTATACGAAATGCATCTTACCATCCCTACCTTGTGGCTATTCCACCAATTCGCACAAAGCGTTTTCAAACGTCTTTCATAATGCGCACAGCAAAGGAGTGGAACTCTCTGGCTGCGTCTGTGTTTCCAAAAGCTTACAACCCTAATCTCTTCAAAGTTTAGAGTGAACAGGCTCCTTCTGGGTAGGCTCGCTCTATCGTAGACTTTTTCTCTGTCATCTCCACAGACATATAAATAGTAGCAGACCAAACATTAATACGTAGGTATATTTATTTATATGGTAAGATTCTTTATCCTTTTTTTTCTAAGTGATAAGACATAAGCGTGTCTCGTTCTGTCACGTGTTGTCACACTAACTCATACATACATAGACAAAATTTGACGCGTAGCTTGTCTAACCCGTGCCGCCATATTGATAAGCGACATACGTTCTGTTTCAATAGTGTTAAAATCAAAAAAATATTACTTGTTTGGGACACAAAACACACGAGGACAATAAAATAAAATGGTGAAGTGCTGTGCGCATCGCTGTGACAGTGCTAGCTACCACAAAATACCTGGATTGACCTTTCATCGGTAAGTTTTGGGAAATCGTAAGTGCTTTCTTTACTGAATTCAAATGTTTCGATACTGTTTATTCGTATTTTACATAGAGTTTTTAACAAAGAAGCGATTTGTCTGTACCGTTAACCTAAAACTAAAGAAATAAACCAATACAAGGACAA
The DNA here is from genome assembly GCA_950371165.1 of Lacanobia oleracea. Taxonomy (NCBI): domain Eukaryota; kingdom Metazoa; phylum Arthropoda; class Insecta; order Lepidoptera; family Noctuidae; genus Lacanobia; species Lacanobia oleracea. The sequence goes on along the minus strand of OX493411.1, from coordinate 16,518,301 downwards.
AATAGTCAGAAAGTAGCATCAAGTGACAGCTCAAGTACGAAATTTTTAGTTATTTGTATTTGTTGTATGTAAAATATTTATTTCCATTGAATGATCAAATAAAGCCTCAGTTTAATGTATGATTTTTAATTATTTTTTGGTGATATAAATCTAAAATACCTGTAGTAGTTTCAGTGTATGTACACATGTCATGCTATTATCTATATCTATATCTATAAAACAAAGACGTGTTTGTTACAACACTTATAACTCGAGATCGGCTGGACCGATTTTCATGATTTTAGTGTTTTTGGATTAGTCTTCATGTTTTTGGAATAGCATAATAAGTATTGAAATATTAAAAAAAAAAGTAGGTAGTAGGTAGGGTAGGTAGGTAGGGTAGGTAGGTAGGGTAGGTAGGTAGGGTAGGTAGGTAGGGTAGGTAGGTAGGGTAGGTAGGTAGGGTAGGTAGGTAGGGTAGGTAGGTAGGGTAGGTAGGTAGGGTAGGTAGGTAGGGTAGGTAGGTAGGGTAGGTAGGTAGGGTAGGTAGGTAGGGTAGGTAGGTAGGGTAGGTAGGTAGGGTAGGTAGGTAGGGTAGGTAGGTAGGGTAGGTAGGTAGGGTAGGTAGGTAGGGTAGGTAGGTAGGGTAGGTAGGTAGGGTAGGTAGGTAGGGTAGGTAGGTAGGGTAGGTAGGTAGGGTAGGTAGGTAGGGTAGGTAGGTAGGGTAGGTAGGTAGGGTAGGTAGGTAGGGTAGGTAGGTAGGGTAGGTAGGTAGGGTAGGTAGGTAGGGTAGGTAGGTAGGGTAGGTAGGTAGGGTAGGTAGGTAGGGTAGGTAGGTAGGGTAGGTAGGTAGGGTAGGTAGGTAGGGTAGGTAGGTAGGGTAGGTAGGTAGGGTAGGTAGGTAGGGTAGGTAGGTAGGGTAGGTAGGTAGGGTAGGTAGGTAGGGTAGGTAGGTAGGGTAGGTAGGTAGGGTAGGTAGGTAGGGTAGGTAGGTAGGGTAGGTAGGTAGGGTAGGTAGGTAGGGTAGGTAGGTAGGGTAGGTAGGTAGGGTAGGTAGGTAGGGTAGGTAGGTAGGGTAGGTAGGTAGGGTAGGTAGGTAGGGTAGGTAGGTAGGGTAGGTAGGTAGGGTAGGTAGGTAGGGTAGGTAGGTAGGGTAGGTAGGTAGGGTAGGTAGGTAGGGTAGGTAGGTAGGGTAGGTAGGTAGGGTAGGTAGGTAGGGTAGGTAGGTAGGGTAGGTAGGTAGGGTAGGTAGGTAGGGTAGGTAGGTAGGGTAGGTAGGTAGGGTAGGTAGGTAGGGTAGGTAGGTAGGGTAGGTAGGTAGGGTAGGTAGGTAGGGTAGGTAGGTAGGGTAGGTAGGTAGGGTAGGTAGGTAGGGTAGGTAGGTAGGGTAGGTAGGTAGGGTAGGTAGGTAGGGTAGGTAGGTAGGGTAGGTAGGTAGGGTAGGTAGGTAGGGTAGGTAGGTAGGGTAGGTAGGTAGGGTAGGTAGGTAGGGTAGGTAGGTAGGGTAGGTAGGTAGGGTAGGTAGGTAGGGTAGGTAGGTAGGGTAGGTAGGTAGGTTAGGTAGGTAGGGTAGGTAGGTAGGGTAGGTAGGTAGGGTAGGTAGGTAGGGTAGGTAGGTAGGGTAGATAGGTAGGGTAGGTAGGTAGGGTAGGTAGGTAGGGTAGGTAGGTAGGGTAGGTAGGTAGGGTAGGTAGGTAGGGTAGGTAGGTAGGGTAGGTAGGTAGGGTAGGTAGGTAGGGTAGGTAGGTAGGGTAGGTAGGTAGGGTAGGTAGGTAGGGTAGGTAGGTAGGGTAGGTAGGTAGGGTAGGTAGGTAGGGTAGGTAGGTAGGGTAGGTAGGTAGGGTAGGTAGGTAGGGTAGGTAGGTAGGGTAGGTAGGTAGGGTAGGTAGGTAGGGTAGGTAGGTAGGGTAGGTAGGTAGGGTAGGTAGGTAGGGTAGGTAGGTAGGGTAGGTAGGTAGGGTAGGTAGGTAGGGTAGGTAGGTAGGGTAGGTAGGTAGGGTAGGTAGGTAGGGTAGGTAGGTAGGGTAGGTAGGTAGGGTAGGTAGGTAGGGTAGGTAGGTAGGGTAGGTAGGTAGGGTAGGTAGGTAGGGTAGGTAGGTAGGGTAGGTAGGTAGGGTAGGTAGGTAGGGTAGGTAGGTAGGGTAGGTAGGTAGGGTAGGTAGGTAGGTAGGGTAGGAAGGGTAGGTAGGGTAGGTAAGGTAGATAGGATAGGTAGGGTAGGTAGGGTAGGTAGGGTAGGTAGGGTAGGTAGGGTAGGTAGGGTAGGTAGGGTAGGTAGGGTAGGTAGGGTAGGTAGGGTAGGTAGGGTAGGTAGGGTAGGTAGGGTAGGTAGGGTAGGTAGGGTAGGTAGGGTAGGTAGGGTAGGTAGGGTAGGTAGGGTAGGTAGGGTAGGTAGGGTAGGTAGGGTAGGTAGGGTAGGTAGGGTAGGTAGGGTAGGTAGGGTAGGTAGGGTAGGTAGGGTAGGTAGGGTAGGTAGGGTAGGTAGGGTAGGTAGGGTAGGTAGGGTAGGTAGGGTAGGTAGGGTAGGTAGGGTAGGTAGGGTAGGTAGGGTAGGTAGGGTAGGTAGGGTAGGTAGGGTAGGTAGGGTAGGTAGGGTAGGTAGGGTAGGTAGGGTAGGTAGGGTAGGTAGGGTAGGTAGGGTAGGTAGGGTAGGTAGGTATAATTCCGGGTCATTGCCCCCTAGAAAAATATATTTTCAATATAGGTACTGCGGCACGATGGATCGATTATTTAAAAAAGGTGGATGACAGCGAATGGACGCGGACTGCACAAGACCGGGATGGTTGGCCCTTTTTGGGAGGCTTACATTCAACAGTGGACGCCAATTGGCTGAAATGATGATGATGATGATGATAGTTCCTATAGACAGCCCAATGTACAGAGTTTGTTCGATACCGAGAAATCAGTCGCCGACAGCTTCGCTGGCTAACCTTGCCCAAGCACAACGGAGCGAATGGGAGTCTAAGTGCGGATAACGGAATCTCAACTGGACTCTTTCCGTTGCGAAGGTATTCTTTCCTTCTGGATAGAGTTTCCCATTTCAACTTTATGTAGCTCAACCGCGTGTTAACAACTCCAGCAAATTTCTTCAACATCATGTATAGAAAAGCGTTATCATTAAAACGATTATCATTACAAAACTTACTAAGGTTGTCCAGCGTTTTGAACAGAAGAGGTTTTTTTTTTTTTTTTTTTTTTTTACTATTGATAGGCACGCGTTTGACCACTATCTCACCTGATGGTAAGCGATAAGGTGATACAGACTTGCATGCTAAGGAGTCAAGCAAGGCTAGAAGTTTATTGTTCGTATATCTATCTCACAATGGTGGCTGGTCGCTCACAATGGGCCTCATCAGAAGGCTTAAAATCACTCAAAGGGCAATAGAGAGGCCAATGCTTGGAGTTTCCTTGCGTGATCGAATCAGGAATAATGATATTCGTTCTAACCAAGGTTGCCGGACGAACCAAGGTTACCGACACAGCCCGAAGGATCGCCAAACTAAAGTGGCAGTGGGCAAGGCATATTGCTCGCAGAACAATGTCGATGTCGATGGGACCCCAAAGTTCTGGAGTGACACGGATGCATGGATTAAAAACATGAAACTCCAGAATTGGCAACCAAGACCTTCGAGTGTACTTTGTTCAAAGCATTTTGAGAATCACTTGATCGATCCCAGTACTTTTCGAACAACATTACGTCCCGGAGCAATTCCTACACTGTTTAACGAATTGCCCGTGGCTCCATATGTAAGTATTATAGATATTATAATATATGTTATAACAATCACATCATCATCATCATCTGCCTAGCCTTTTCCCAACTATATTGGGGTCAGCTTCCAGTCAAACCGGATTCAGCTGAATACCAGTGTTTTACGTGGAGCGGCTGCCTACCAGACCTCCACAACCCATTAACTGGGTAACACGGTATTTCTTGGCAAGACTGGAGTCAGATTTACTGGCTTCTGATAATCCGTAACGACTGCCAAAGATCTACAAATGATAGCCGGGACCAACGGCTTAACATGCTTTCTGAGGCACGGAGGAAACACGGTATATTAAGATGGTCACCCATCCACAGACCAACCTTGGCAAGCGTTGTTGTAACAATCACAACTTATGTTAAATAGTCGTCTACATATTTACTAATTGTTGTTGTTTTATTTGCAGGAAAAGAAAAATGTAATTATTCCACCACAAAAAACCTTGCCCAGAAAACGAACTGCAAACATAGCAAATGTTTCTGTACTTACAGAGATGCATAATAAAATAAAGCCAGCTGTTTTACATCCAATATGACTAAGACTGCTTTAATAGTAAGTATTTTAACTACTTAATACATACATATGGCTGGCCTGTTGGTCTAGTGGTTAGTGACCCTGACTGCTATGCCAGAGGTTGTGGGTTCGATTCCCACCCAGGACAAATGTTTGTGTGATGAGCATGATCATTTGTTCTGTGTCTGGGTGTAGTTTATCTATAATATGTATGTACATTCAGTCAAAAAAGTATCGGGAATGGATGATTTGTTTATGGTTCCAAATTCAAATTTTTGTTTTTTTGTAGTTGTTAGATTGGCACAACTGTTTTCCATTTTGGCGCGGAGTTTGAGTTGCATCTGTTATTTATACTAAATACAGTGCTGGTTTTAGTAATATCATATATAGTGTGTATTGCGAATTTCATAATGGACAAAAATATCGAACAAAGAGTTTGTCTTAAATTTTGCATCGCCAATAGAATTTCGTGTTCGGAGTCACTGAAAATGTTACAGAAGGACGGTGAATCGACTTTATCAAAAACTCGTGCTTATGAGTGGTTCAAAGCGTTCAAAAGCGGTCGAGATGTGATGGAAGATTTGCCTCGCTCTGGTAGGCCGTCAACGTCTGCAACTGAAGTTAACATCGCAAAAGTGAAGGAAATAGTGACTGAAAATCCCCATTCAACTCTGAGAGAAATAGCCGCCGAACTTTCTGTGTCTCACGAGTCGATCCGTACCATTTTAACTAATCATTTGGGTATGAAACATGTTGCTGCTCGGCTAGTCCCAAAAGATCTGAATTTTCTCCAAAAACTCAATCGCATGAAAGTCGCTGAGGACATGCTAGAACGAGTCAGTTCGGACCCAACATTTATGAAACGCATTGTTACTGGTGACGAGACGTGGGTTTACGAGTTTGACATGTAAACTAGTCAACAAGCTTCGGAGTGGCGCCTTCCAACTGAACCGAAACCGAAAAAACCACGCCAAAGTCGATCAAAAGTCAAAGTCATGTTGACTGTTTTCTTTGACTATCGCGGTGTTGTGCACTCTGAATTCTTACCGGAAGGTCTAACGGTAAATAAAGAATATTATTTGAGCTTTATGCGGCGTTTAAGAGAGCAAATTCGACGAAAAAGGCCAGATTTGTGGAAAGAAAATTCTTGGATTTTGCACCACGACAATGCGCCTTCGCACAAGGCTATCATTGTGAACGAATTTTTAACCAAACACTCAACAAATACCATCCAGCAACCACCATATTCACCAGATATGGCTCCTGCTGACTTTTTTCTTTTTCCTAAACTCAAATTACCACTTCGTGGCACCCGTTTTCAATCGATAGAAGACATAAAGGAGAATTCGCGGCGAGAACTGAACTCAATTCCGGAAGCAGCGTTCAAAAAATGTTTTGATGAATGGATTATTCGTTGGCGCAAGTGTATCGTTTCTAAAGGAGCATACTTTGAAGGTGATAAAATAAATTTGGATGAATAACAGACATTTTGTGTATTATTGATCTTTTCCCGGTACTTTCTTAACAGAGTAGTATTTAGAAATATATAAGTATGTTTATCAGTTGTCTAGTACCCATAACACAAGCTCTGCTTAGCTTGGGACTAGATGGCGTTGCGTGATAGTTGTGTGGAATATTATATTATATTGGAAAGGACAGTAGCATTCTGAATCATAATTTAAATGATATTGATCTTTTCCCGGTACTTTCTTAACAGAGTAGTATTTAGAAATATATAAGTATGTTTATCAGTTGTCTAGTACCCATAACACAAGCTCTGCTTAGCTTGGGACTAGATGGCGTTGTGTGATAGTTGTGTGGAATATTATATTATATTATATTGGAAAGGACAGTAGCATTCTGAATCATAATTTAAATGATATTTATTCATGTAGGTATGACTATTAGGCATATATGGAGACTTCTATTTTTTTATTGCTTTGGGCTGGATTTGCAGTGCTCAAAAACTCAAGCTATGATTTAGGTAGTTCAGTAGTAAATTATTGTGTTAAGTGCATGAGCAAGGCAGATTTGCCCATTGAAGTTCAACTCTATAATATATGTTTTTATGTGCCTAAAATTAAAATGTTTTCCCTAATTACTATTATTTATTTATTATTATTATTTTGTTTTACTTATATGGTGTACATAATAATTCTATTCTAATATCGAATATTCAGTGTAGATAAAATTGTATAGTTCAAAAGCTGGAAAGCACAAGCTCAACTTATAATGGTTAATAACTTTTCACTTTACATTTGGAAATCGAACAACAATCAATCTGTACTTAAGGTGGATGCTCCAGGGTAGCCCGCGAAATTCAAATATTTTTATGTTTTTTGCAATTTGCCGGTCAGTGTGAAGCTGTATGTGGACCAAATATAGCCCTCTAAGTTCATGTAGTTCGAAAGAATGAATTTTTCAGAAATAATCATTCTTTCGAACTACATGAACAAAGAGGGCAATATAGACGATTAAAATGGATATAATTCTTTAGATAAATACGCGTTACGGTCGCGGATCGCATTTGGTCCACATACAGCTTCACACTGACCGGCAAATTGCAAAAAACATAAAAATATTTGAATTTCGCGGGCTACCCTGGAGCATTCACCTTAATCGATAAATTCTTTCATTTCTCGCTACCCTAAAAGTTTCTGTTATTAATCATTGCTTTGTATATCTATTCAGGATGAAGAAAATGTACCGGGTCCTTCGAATGACAGTAGTGTTACACCTTCAAAACCTCCAGTTCCGGTTTCAACCAGATGTGAAGAAGTGCAAAGGTTAAAAAGAAAAATGAACTTGAAAAATAAAAAAAATAAGGCATTACTGCAACAACATAGACGGTTAAGAAAAAAGGTTTCTCAGTTCTCAGAAATAATTACAGAATTAAAAATTAAATTGTGTCAAGATGATATGAGTGTTTTAAAATTAACCACTGTAACCAATTTAATAGTTTGATGAAATTTGTCGCTGATTATATCGATTACTCAATTTTTGATTCAAACGTAAAAACGATGCGATAAAAACCATGTTTATCTGTTAATTAAAATTATTGTGAAATTTTACATTGATATAAGATGTAAACACGAATGCAAAGAGATAAATTGATCACAAAGAAATCATCTTAAGGTGAATGCTCCAGGGTAGCCCGCGAAATTCAAATATTTTTATGTTTTTTGCAATTTGCCGGTCAGTGTGAAGCTGTATGTGGACCAAATGCGATCTGCGACCGTAACGCGTATTTTTCTAAAGAATTATAACCATTTTAATCATCAATATAGCCCTCTAAGTTCATGTAGTTCGAAAGAATGATTATTTCTGAAATATTCATTCTTTCGAACTACATGAACTTACTTGGATAAATTGGAACTTGGAATGGTTATAATTCTTTAGATAAATACGCGTTACGGTCGCAGATCGCATTTGGTCCACATACAGCTTCACCCTGACCGGCAAATTGCAAAAAACATAAAAATATTTGAATTTCGCGGGCTACCCTGGAGCATCCACCTTAAAAAAATTGTCTTGTTCCAAAACAAGTAAACAATCATACAAATTCTTTACTTTTATTTCAAAAATCCTGATTTATTCCTAAACTAGCTTTCAGGCATACCAAACCTTGACTCTCGGTTGACTGCAGTGCCAGTTCTTCTATCTAATACTGACGCCCGTCAACGGTTTGTATACACAAACAAAATGTGTAGAGTGGACTGCTGCTCATCGTCCTCTTAAAATATTCTCTTAGTCGCCTTTAAAAATAACTACGGGAATAGATGGTGGTTCAATTCATAAGTAATTATATTTCTTGTACCCAGAGAATTTCGATTTTTACGGATTGTTTCATTATCGTTGGATAATACCGGCAACCGGTCCTAATTCGGCCCTGTAATGACAACATTGCCTATGTATGCGTAATGGCTACGCAAATTTTAGCGAATGTTTGGTCTGCTACTATTTATATGTCTGTGGTCATCTCTGACATAGACTAGAGTCAAGAGCAAACCCACTACAAAAAAAAAAAAAAGAAATCGTTATAGAAAAAATAAATACTTATTTAGAACAACATTGTTTGATTGTTTATGAGTGATGGACCCGAAAATGGGTCCGAGGGGATCCAACTGCGAGCGAAGAGGTTAAATTCCATTTCCAATACGTGAGACAGTGATCAAACGCGTGCCTGTCAATAGTAAAAAAAAAACTGCAAAACTGGGCAGAACTCATCGAGCAAAACGCTCGTTACAAAAATATGTGAAAGAGTGAAAATGATTATGATGAAAAAAAAAACATAATTATCGTTGGTCTAATATTATCAAAATTCATAACTCCACAGTCATATTTATATACGAAGTACCTAATGCAATAAATAGGCTTCAAAATAATCCACTAGACGGCATTAAAAGTCTTATTTCGATATTTTGTAGAGTTACGCACTTAGATGATTAAACCGACAATATTGATAATAAAATGACGTTGACCTATATTGGTGTTGGCATTGGCAACCCTGGCAATGTTTTCGTTTCAACTTTTCATCAGTAGTTTTCACTGTTTTCAGAATCTTTTTGAATTTTGATATTGTCTTATCTTTTCTCTTTTGACGACGAATAATGAATTGAAGTGAATAACTAACTTTAAAAAAAACTTATTTATTTGATACATTTTGTGTAAAAATGGAAAAACTGCCAATGTGTAGGGTATGTTTAGCGGAAAATGTTCGTATGTATATAGTTGTAAACAAGAACTTGCGTGAACTATATGAGAAGCTGACTGACAATCCGGTAAATTGATACTTAATTTATAACTACCTAGTTGATAATCCATAAATTTTGGTGTAAAGGTCGTCTTAGAGAAATGGTCTCTCGTAGACGTTCGACCTTACACTACAAACTGCATCAGTAAGCCATATTTTCTCAGACTTCCACACATTTTACCGTCGCCAATGGCACTTTCAGTCTGCCTCTTGGACAGTTTAGAAACAGTATAGGTATTTGAATGAAATTCATACATTTAAACAAAATAGTGCACTTAAGTCAAGTTTTCTTGCAGTTTGTAACTAAGGACAGTAGACCGATGCTCGCTTGTTTCTTCTGCAGCACTAAACTAAAGCAATGCTACCAGTTCCAGAGAAAATGTCTGGAAGCTGAAGAGCTGTTCACTCAGATGATGAATGAGGATTATGAGGTAAGGTTGGTTTTCTTTAACCGATATTTACTTGTTCTCGTAATGCATGGTCACACAATATCTAATTCTATGATTATCTTTTTACAGCCAAATTCTGTACTTAATCAAGACCACCCAGTGTTTCACAATGGGTTTATTCAAACACCTATACAGCTCGTAAGTATAGTTGGTGAATGTGAAACAGAAAGTGTTGTTATCAAAGAGGAATTAGTAGCTGTTTATGAGAGACAAGATGATATTTTTGAACCAAAGGAGGAACATCAAAGTGATGGTAAATTTTAAGAATAAAACTGGACAAGTGTGTGTCACATCATGTGCAATGAAGGGTTCCGTAGGTAGGAGGACCTGCCCATCTTGTGACAATTATAAGTAGCATTTTAGTTTAACTCGTCAGGCCCTGGCCGTCCTACAGATGGGACGCGTCTATTGTCTTTTACCTTGCACCTGACGAGTTAAGATTTCAAATTCATAAATGCACTTAGTTTTAAGTGTTAGGGTTGAGCTCATGTAGACTTTTCAAACTCGGACAGCATGGCCGTCTTGCAAGTTCTGAACAGCCACACAGTGAACTCTGGGTTGATTCTCGAGTGTCACCAACGTCTCAATCAGTTTGGTAGATAAAAGATACACACAAGTCGAGATCAGAAAGCAAACTGTTTTATTTGTTTATACCCTCATTACAAAATGTTAGGTTCTCCTGACAACTAATAAATACAATCACAAGGTTCAAACATAACATACCTTTCTCTCATAATGATTGGTAAAGACAATAATAACTCAAATGTATAAATCAAAATCAATTTTACAAAAATAACTATTTCTAACATAGTATTCACTTAAATCATTAATTAGGAATTCCTATAATATCTGGCCATAATTCAGGCGGTGGAATTACTATCGGCGGATCCTGTGATATGTCAGAGTCCGTCTCAGTCTCATTGGCTGGTTGACTGTCAATGACAGGTGACCCATAGCTGTGTCTGGCGGTCTGGCCAGTATTTGGTCTGCGTGTCGCCGATGCAGCTCTCCATCTTCCGTTCTTACCACATAAGTGGCCAGCCCCTCTACCGTCTCCACGGTGGCCCGACGCCACCTGTTCCCGGGCCCGTACATACGTATGAGCACCGGCTGCAGCAGCGTAAAAGTTCGCGGGGGCGGGCACTGCGCCGCCGCCTCCAGTTGTTGCTCGGCGCGGCTCGGAGTCGAGTCGGGGTGTAAGCTCGACACGGCCGTCCTGTATCTTCGCCCATTCAGTAACTCAGCAGGTGTTTTATTAGTAGAGCTATTGGGCACCGTCCGTAAATAGTATAAAACTTTGCAAAGTTTCTCCTGCCATTGCATGTCCCGGTTCTCTAGTTTCTTTATTTTATTCTTAAATGTTTGAATCGTGCGTTCAATCTGCCCGTTCGTCTCTGGGTGATAGGGCGGTGAATACAAATGTTTAATTCCATTCTTTCTCAGAAAATTATTACATTCATCCGAGGTGAACGCACGTCCATTATCGGACACCAACACGTCGGGGAGCCCTTGAGATGTGAAATTTTTTCTCATCACAGCTAACACCGTACCACTGTTCATCGCTGGCATGATTTCAGCCTCAAACCATTTACTGTAGCTGTCTACTAGGACTAGAAAAGTGTTTTCCCTGAAAGGGCCCCGCAAAATCCACATGCACACGACTCCACGTCTTCTCTGGAACATTCCAAGCCTGCGGGTTCTTTGGTGGGTTATTTCTCACGAGCTGACATTGCTGACACGCGGTCACCACACTCTCAATCTGCCGATCCATTTCGACCCACCACACACAAGCGTATGCAAGAGGCTACCTCTTGCATACGCTTTTGTCTGGGTTGTAACAACTTTAACACTTTGTCCTGTAAGAACGAAGGTATTATGACTCTGTTGCTCCACAATAAACAACCTTTATTATGTGAAAGAGCCTCTCTCCGTGTCCAAAAAGCTTGTAGGCTCGGGTCCATGTTTCTTCGTGGCCATCCGTGCAAAACATGAAACATAACTTTTTGCAATACTACATCTTTTTTAGTCTCTGCGGCTATCTTAGCAGCGTCCAGCTCCCAGCCGCTCGGCTGCTCCTCCAGCAGCAGCACTTCGCACCTCCTCCTGCACACTCGACGTGTCCGGAGCGGTCCACCTGCTCAACGCGTTCGCGTTGCCTATTAATTTACCAGGCCTGTACTGTATACTGTAATTATAACTGGAAAGTTTCAATGACCAGCGCAACATCCTCGGTGATATCTGGTCTGGTATTGGTTTTGCGGGGTTGAATAAATCGACCAACGGCTTATGATCTGTCACAATACAAAATCTACGACCCGCCAAGAATTCATGAAACTTTCTCAATCCAAATATAATAGCCAGGGCCTCCTTATCAATCTGCCCGTATCGTCTCTCGTGCGCCTGTAGTGTCCGTGAGGCCATCATCACCGGCCGCTCTCACCCGTCCTCCATGACCTGTGCAATGATCGCTCCGAGACCGTATTCTGATGAATCACAAATGAGAAGTGGCTCTTTCTGCAAGTCATAGCCCACCAACGTTCGATCTAATGACAGTAATCGCTTCGCTTCCAAAAATGCTTTCTGTTCTTTCTCACCCCACCGCCATGGTCTTTTGGATTCTAAAGGTCGATACAGTGGTTCAAACACAGTGCTCTTGTTCGGCAAGAATTTTTCATAAAAATTATATAAGCCCAGGAAAGCACGCAAGTCTCTGTTGGTTGGGGCCGACTTTTCTAGAATCTCTTTGACTTTCGCCGGTGCTGGGTGAAGTCCCTCTGCATCAATCATGTGCCCAAGGAATGTGATGCTGTTCGCAGCGAACACGCATTTCTTTAAGTTGAGGCGGAGTCCCATCTGTTGCAGTTTGCTCAGTACTTCTCTAAGTCTCCGGTTGTGTTCATCAATCGTGGCTCCAGTGACAGCGATATCATCTAATAGACACGCCACTCCGTCCATGCTAGCGCCGTCGACATAAGACGCTGAAAAATTGCTGGCGCCGCGCTGACACCGAATGGCAGGCGATTCACTTTCATTAGACCGATAGGAGCGTTCAGCGTGAGCAGCATAGCTGTGTCGTCGTCTACCTTCAGTTGTGTGTACGCGTTCTTCAGGTCCAGCTTACTGAATATTCTGCCGCCACTAAGTCTTACAAACGCTTCCACAGACGTCGGCAGCGGATAGATATCTGTATCTATAGCGGCGTTCACCGTGACACGATAATCACCACACATTCGTACTGTTCCGTCTTCTTTCATCACCGGCGTCACCGGTGTCGCCCACTCCGAATAACGAACAGGTACCCGCCTGCACCATCTCGTTCAACTGTGTAATGACTTTTTCCTTAAGAGGGTAGGGCACCGCGCGCGCCTTTAAGAAACGGGGTGTAGCGTCCGGCCGCACGTGAAGTGACACCTGAGGACCTTTGTACTCGCCGAGTCCTTCTTGAAATAGTTCCGGGAATTCTTTCTTATATTGTTCTATCTCCTCTTCAGTCCAGCACAATCCTGATACTTGAAGGCCTAGTGTATGGAACCAGTTTCTGCCTAGCAGATTTAGTCCATTCCCCGACACCACAACCAGTTCACATTGTGCTTCTTTATTACCTAGCACAACACGCACGTCTGCTAGTCCTAATACTTTCAAAGGGTCTTGAGTCCATGTCACGAGCTTTAGATTGGTAGTTCGTAGGGGTGGGGGCGTCGACCACAACCTCTTGTATGTCTCTTCCGACATAATGGTACGCGATGCACCCGAGTCCACATCCATGGATAAATGAACGCCGTCTATCATAACGTCTGTGGTAATCGGCGGTGAGTAATTATCCACGCAGACGTATACGCCCATCATCTTCTCAGTTGAAGTGTCCCCACCCGTGATGTCTTCCCTCGTGTCGTCGACCTGGTGTTCACGACCTGGCTTCTTGGCGCAGGCCGCCGCAATGTGCCCAAACTTTTTGCAGTAGAAGCACTTCGCCTTAACAAACGAGCAGCGCTTGCCCGGCTTGTGTACGCGTGCACACCGTCGACACTCGTTCGATTTAACGCTACCAATGTCCATAGGTTCAGTCTCTGTGACACTGGACGGAGTTTGCTTAGACTCACTAGTCACACACGCAGGGTACAAATCAGGGAACGTCACTTGATAGTCCAGACACATTTGTAACGCGACCTCGTACGTCAAGTCTTTCTTTTTCAATAAGTCGCGTCGCAAGCGATCGTCCCGCACCCCCAGCACTAGTCGGTCTCTCAACTGGCGTTTCAAATCCATGAAATTGCATTTTGCAGCAAGCAGACTTATAGCCGCCACAAAGTCTTGCACGCTTTCACCTTGCACTTGTTGACGTTTGTAAAATTTTCCCGCTTGCAAAATTTCGTTAACCTCGGGTTCAAAAAACTTGTCCAAAACACTAAAAATGTCCACTAAAGGTACTTCCGTAGGACGTTTTGGAACTAAAAGTGATGCAATTATCGCGAAAGTGTCTTTGCCGTACTGAGAAAGGAACAGCGATCGCCCTTTGTTAAGGTTAAGTACGTCGTGACCCGCCGCATCAAGCGCGCACAGTAATTGTTCTTTATAATCACACCACTTATCAGTCTTTGGGTTAAATTGTCCGGGAAACACTATATTCGTTACATTTGCCGACATTTTCACCGAAATTCAACTTATTTTTCGTAGTCGCCAATAAAAGATACATACAAGTCGAGATCAGAAAGCAAACTGTTTTATTTGTTAAGTTCATTACAAAATGTTAGGTTCACCTGACAACTAATAAATAAAATCACAAGGTTCAAACATAACAGTAGACATAACAAAGTAACCATTCAATGGATCAAGGGACACAGTGAATCTCGAGGCAACGACGCTGCGGATGAACTCGCCCGAAGGGGGTCGAGTATGTCAGCGATGGGACCTGAACCCATCGTGCCGCTGCCTTTCGGGTACTTACGCAATCTGGTAAGGAAACGCACCGGAGATAAACATCACAAGCTATGGGTTGACCATAGTGAGTGTAGGCAGGTCAAAGAGGCACTTCCCTCTATAGATGGCCGATTCACAAAACAAGCCCTAAGACTGACTAAACAACAGTTGCGTTCTCTAGTCTATGTCAGAGATGACAAAGACAAAGTCTATCATGGAGCGAGCTAACCCAGAAAGAGCCTGTTCACTCTGACTTTGAAGAGGTTAGGGGATCTGTATTTTTTTTTTAAATTTTAGGATCAGTAGTAGATAAGGAATGTTCAATTTACATTTGTACTAGAAAGGTTCAAGTAGGTAGTTAAATTAAGGTAAACAATCTTACTCAAACACATTAAATAAATAAACTACTGCTTAAACTAATGGTTCAATTGATTTAGTAATCGTTATTGTTGTACTTACAAAGATTTTATTTGAATTTTATTTTTAAACTGAGATCAAATCAGAATTGTGAACCTTTATTTAACTACGTACACCTTTCCAGTACCTACCTAGGTACTTATTTTCTTTAATAACTGCAGAATGGAGAGACCTTTTGATCTGAAAAATCACACTGTAGTGTTGGGTTGGGAAAACTTTTATTACCCGAAAGGTAACCAACGGAACCCGCAAACGAAGTTGCAAACGTCCAAAGTTTACGAGGCTTGTAGGCTAGTTTCCACCAAAAATAAATAGCAAATCTATTTAGTCCGTCAGTTAGAGTATTGAAAAATAATGAACACAACTCGGAAGAGGGGGCTCGTGACGTCAGAATGCACAAAAAATTATACAACTGCCTTAGAATTTATTCTAAAACCACGGCGTGAAGAATTGAGAATTTTAAAAGCGTCGTATCTGCGTCAATTTTGGTTTAAATAACAAAAGAAAAAAAACGGGTCAAATATTTTTTGATAAAATAACTGACGGACTTATTCGATTTTTTCACTGGACAAGCCTATTGTAGAATATTTTTCTTAATAAGCCACGGACATCTTAGAAACTATTGAATTTGGGTGGGATTAATTGTATTCAAAACGATTTTTTCATAATATATCATCATTATCATCATCAACATTATATATATCAGCCGAAAGACGTCCACTGCTAGACATAGGCCTCTCCCAAGTGTCGCCACAACGACCGGCCCTAAGCGTCTCGCAGCCATCGGCTACCCGCGATCTTCACCACGTCATCGGTCCACCTTGTGGGAGGCCTTCCAACGTTGCGTCTTCCGGTACGCGTCCTCCCTCCAGAACTTTTCGGCACTATCGACCATTTGTTCTGCGACCAATGTGCCCTGTCCACTGCCATTTTAGTTTGGCGATCCTTCAGGCTATGTCGATTGTATCGTTGTCGTTGAGTCTGCAATTTTCCGATGACATAGATAAAATGTCAGTCTCCATTGATCCTAATTCAAGGTCAGAGATCAGACAACTCAGTTGTTCGTATTTTTATCGTGAGCAATAAATGTTAACGTATAAATATTACAGAATTACAGATTCTAACATTAGGTCCTAAATAACGATGAACTATTCGAATCCCTTTAATTTGATTCTACTTTACATTTTATTCTTATTAATATCACAGGTGTGCCTACCGCGAAGAAACCAAAACTACACCCACGAAGAACAAATCTAGAAGATGTCATTGCAGAGGAGCAAATGGAATATGAACAATTAGACACGACAGTCATCCAGAACCCTCAGAACTGTATGTTCACAACTGTTACGAAATTCAAAGAGACTTTACCATATACAACACCAAGAGTTGCTAATAGTCGTTTAGATATTAAATGCCGAAACGATAGTAACAACGAAGACAAGAAGTGTAAAATATCTAGCAAATATATTGACAGTGATGATACAAACAGGCATCCAAGACTATGTGTTAAAGAAAAACCTTTGAAATGCGATATATGTCAACGTTGTTTTATTAATAAGTCGTTGTTAATTCGTCACATTCGTACACACACTGGTGAAAAACCATACGAGTGTGACATATGTCGACGCAGTTTTATCCAAAAGAGTAATTTAACAATACACATTCGTACACACACTGGTGAAAAACCTTTCAAGTGTGATGTCTGTCAGCGTTGTTTTAGTACAAAGAGTATTTTAATAAATCATATTCGTACGCATACTGGTAAAAAGCTATACAAATGTGATATATGTTCACAAAGTTTTTATCATAATAGTCGGTTAATGAAACATATGCTTACACATGTTAGCAAAAAGTTCAAATGTGATACCTGTCAGCGTTGTTTCAGAGAGGAGAGTAGTTTGATAATTCATATTCGTAGGCATACTGGGGAAAAACCTTACAAGTGTGACATATGTCAATGCAGTTTTATCCTAAAGAAAAAATTTACAAGTCATATTCGTATGCACGCTGGTGAAAAACCTTTCAAATGCGATGTCTGTCAGCGTTATTTTAGTACAAAGCCTATTTTAATACGTCACATTCGTACGCACACAGGTGAAAAACCTTACAAGTGTGACATATGCCAACGTAATTTTACCCTAAAGAGTTATTTAAAAAGTCACAGTCGTACCCACACTGGTGAAAAGCCTTATAAATGTAATATATGTTCACGCAGTTTTAATTGTAATGGTTATTTGACTAAACATATTCGTACGCATACTGGGGAAAAACCGTACAAGTGTGACATATGTCAACGCAGTTTTACTGATTACAGTAATTTACTAAAACATATTCGTATACACTCTAGATGACCCTGTTTGCAGAATGCCAGATATATCAGATAGTGATGACATTTTTTTTATTACTCAAAGAAAAAGTCGAGCTCACCATTAAACTTAGTAGCGCGGTGTTCTTTTGTTTCGCAGACAGAAATTTCATAAGAATAAGAATATTTTTATTTCTATAAAACATGGTACATAGTTTTTAGGTCTTATTAAATATAGGAAGATCTGACATGTTTCCCCATTTACTGGCGTACAAATATTAGAACAATATGTAAATAGCTTTTTGACAAAATGTTAAATGTAAAACTAACTTAAGCCAACATAATCAAGTACTTTCATAAATTAAATGAAATTATTACATTTATTTTCTATTCACTCAATCTTTCCACTCAATCAGTGTATGCAATTGTCCATTTATCCTCCAAACATGCAATCTTAAACTAATGTATAAAGCTGAAGAGTTTTTTTTTGTTTACTTGAACGCGCTAATCTCAAGAACTACTGGTCCGATTTGAATCATGATAGCCCACTTATCGAGGAAGGCTATAAATGCTTTATATCATCACGCTAAGACCAATAGGAGCGGAGCAGTAATGAAAATTGTGATGCAAACGAAGTTGCGTGGGTCAACTAGTATCAAATAACTCGGGAGTTATTATAGACGAAACACTTTCTTTTAGACCACATATGGAAAGTCTGGTTAAAAGAGTACGTAAATTAATATGTTTTTAAAAAACTACGAACGATTGGGGATTCAAAATTAATCACACAAGTTTACTTGGCCCCTAGGTCAAGCTGTAATCCAGTATTGTATCACTTCATGGGGTGGAGCAGCCAAAACTCATTTACAGTACCCGGCGATAAATACTACACATCGACCTTTGGAAAGAGACAATCGGCTAATTTCGGCTTCGTAGAGCGTTATCCACACTACCTATGTGACGTTTTGTCAGTCATTCAAGTGCGATAGAGTGCGGTCGCGTTCAGTTCAAAATATATATTTAGAGTTGTTAACACCCCCAAATTTAAATAATTTAAAGTAGTACTATGGCATCTTTAGGAAATAGAGGGAAACCTTTACGAGGTCAGTCACGCGAAATTATCTACAATGTTTATAAATTGTACCAGACGGGCGTGATCGACTGGAAACGGGGGTGTGATGGGGTAGGTCTATCCTTCTTCTAATCCTTCGACGTGAACTGTGACCACCCGACTGCGTCCAGCCGCGCTGACGTCCTGTACCGGGGGTACTGAGGTTCTCCGTACCACGCGTGCAACGTTCTTCTTTCTTGCTATTTACTTGCTGTCTTCGGGGTAGATTGGGGTGAGAGATGTATGCTTACCAGGGATAAATAATATGCAGCAATTTGATAACACTGCAGCTAGTGGTTTAAAGGAAAATTCGCGACTATTTTGCTTCTAGTTCTTCTGCCGGTGACTACGAATTCCTATTTTCTATCTGTTTACTAACGTACTATTTTACTTTACCGTAACGAAGCGCAAAAACCACAAACTGTTTCAGTTTATTTTTAACTGTAATTTTAACTATTACTGTAGTACATTTTCGGCTATATCTAGGTCTGGACAGGGGTTGATGCAACTCTCTGTAAATCCCCCGAAATTCCCCGTCGAATGGGGAGAAATTCAACCCTTCAACCCTGCCCACTGGTGGGCTTGTTGCATTTAACTATCGAATCTATCTACAAGTGTGAACTTGTCTACTATTAAGGGATGAAGTCAACTATACTCTAGTCAAGTAGGGGAAGTTTACTATACTCTAGTCATAGGGTAGGTGCATCACCCCTCTATCCAGATACGCAACTTTTGAAGCCACCCCTCTAAGGGTGGAAGTACTATAAGGTCAGGAACCCGGAAGGGGAAAAATTCTGTGTTTTTACATTTTTCTAAATTGTGGCTTTGTGCTTCATCTGACCATAAAGATGTGTACATATCTGAATAGGGCTCAGTGCCAGGCTTCTAGTGCCTACTATTTAAAGTCTAAATACCTAGATTTTCTGTATGTTTAGTAAATGAAGGTGTCTGTAAATAGTGGTTTTTGGTGGTTCTTTTTTTTGTGTAGCCCTACCTATCTATTTATTCAAAGAAAATAAGGTCCCCAAGAACATGTTATGTGTCCGGGGGAAGACGACAACAAATATGCTTTTTAATATTGTTACACAGTCATGAAACTATAACTATAAATAGGTACATAAGCTCTTAAATATTCTATTTCATAATAGGCTCTTATGTACGCGAGTTATATAATACTATTGATGTTTCATCGCGAACATAAATATTTTGTAACCGAAGCTGAGAGATTTAAATAAAATGAAGATGAAAATGTAAGTTGTTATTTTAAGAAGGTTCAAGAGCGAGTTGCAAATGCCACTGGAATTTCAAGAAGAACTTTGAACAATATATTAAACGAAGTCAGTACTGAAACACATTCTACTGAAATTAAGTTCAGCACTCCAAAAAAAGGGAGACCAAAAAACAATTTCGTTTGGAAATGGACGATTTTGATTATGATGTTCGAAGAATGGTGTATGATTTTCACTTACGATTTAATGAACTGCTAACAATAAAATCATTAAAAGCTAAATTATCTGAAGCTATTAATTACAATGGGTCTGAAAAGACGTTGAGAAAAATACTTCACGAGATGGGACGGTTCACTAAAATGGAAGGTAATCGAAAAGTTGGTCTAATGGAAAAGCACGATGTAAGTCTCAAACCTATAAAATACGCAAATTTCGCGAATCAGGAAAAAATATCGTCTACATGGATGAGTCTTACATACCTACATAGGTACATCCCACACTAAAGGGACATCTTGGAGTGATGATAAGAAAAAAGGAGTAAAAAAGCCAATTTCAAAAGGTCAACGTTTGATAATAGTTCATGCGGGAAATGATAAAGGCTTTGTACCCGGTGCCTTACTAACGTATAGATCCACGGACACTACAGGTGACGTATCACAATGAAATGAATAACGATAACTACGAAAAATGACTGGTTAATCAATTAATCCCAAATATACCCAGTGATTCTGTTCTAGTTATCGACAACGCACCCTTTCACAATGAATATGTTGAAAGACCCCCCAACTCAAACACCAATAAACAGGAAATGATCAACTGGCTAAACAGACACGAAATTCCAGTTGATCCAAAATTAACAAAAACCCAGATTTACGCTATTATATGTCAGCACAAGGAGAGGTATATACAGAGTTTTCCGTGGACAAAGTACTTACTTGCCGAACTTGGGCACACTATGATGCGATTGCCACCATATCATCCGGATTTTAATCCAATTGAAAATATATGGTCACCTGAAAGGTTATGTATGAGCCTCTAGAAATGTGAGTATGAATTTAACTACAGTAAAAAGATTATTGACTGAAAAAGTAAACATGATCGGGGCTGAAGATTGGAAAAAGGTTTGCGATCATGCAATCAAATGTGAGAATGAATATAGAAGCATTTAACACTGTTTAGACAATTACACTGATAGACTAGTGATAAATACGGCTGACAGTGACAGTGATATTGACCTCTTTGAGAGCACAGATAGTTAAATGGAAGTAAATGAGAATTAGAATTATTATTATTTTTATTACAATGTCTCATTCTAACAATAGGTATCATCATCATTATCTGCCTAGCCTTTTCCGAACTAAATTGGGGTCGGCTTCCAGTCAAGCCGGATTTAGCTGAATACCAGTATTTTACGAGGAGTGGCTGCCTACCAGACCTCCACAACCCATTAACTGGGTAACACGGTACTTCATGGCAAGAATGGAGTCAGATTTACAGGCTTCGTCTAATTTGTCAGCGTAGTTTAGTAAGTCATACTCGTATTCACACTGGTGAGAAACCTTTCAAATGTGATATATTTGTCAGCGTAGTTTTATTTTAAAGACTAATTTAACTACAAACACTCGTGAACACGCTGGTATTTAATTTTGGTATCGTAGCTTTCTTCTAAGGTTCCATTTGCTTATACAGAACTTCTTTGCGAGGTTCTTGTTTTTTTTGTCGCAGGACAATGCTCATCGATGTATGGAATCTCGTACCAGGTTGCAACAAATTCAAACATTGTTTTTTAGAGACTACACTTAGCATATTAACTCCCTACAGAAGTTCTTTTTGTAGAGAAAAAACCTAAGTTTCGGAAAAATCGAAAATAACCTAAAAACTAAGTAAGTAGGTATATGACGGCATCAGTCGATTGAAATACACAGAGATACGAGTAAGTTCACAAAAATACAACAAGTTCTATTTCTCAACACACAAAATAAATCTCAATACGAAAAAAAACCGATGGACGTAATTAGTCACTAATGCAAGCGCAAAGCTAATACGTCAGATCAAAATGTAAAAAAATTACCTAGCGGGATTTAGGGAAGCGATCGATAAATCATAATATTTTGTAAGAACATCGGTTTATTTATTTATTTATTATGCTTTATTGTAGTCAGAAGCCAGTTAATCTGACTCCAGCCTTGCCATGAATTACCGTGTTACCCAGTTGATAGGTTGTGGAGGTCTGGTAGGCAGCCGCTCCGCGTAAAATACTGGTATTCAGCTAAATCCGGTTTGACTGGAAGCCGACCCCAATATAGTTGGGAAAAGGCTAGGCAGATGATGATGATGATATGCTTTATTGTACACCAAAAAAAAAAACAAAGAATACCAACTAAAACAATATACAATTGGCGTCCTTATCGCATTCCGCGATCTCTTCCTGGCAACCTGGAATGGAAAGAAATAGCCTGGACATGACATGGGGCAACAATTGGTGTAAACATAATAAAAAAATTTAACAGAGAAATAGGTATACATAGGTAATAGGAACTGAAACGTTATACAAATCATACAATATACAAAAATATATACACAAATACATACATACTTAACATATAAGGAAGAGGATATACTAATAATTCAAATATAGTGACAAGTAGTGTTCCTTAACTAGTCTTTTAAAAACGTGCAGTGATTGCGCGCGCTTAATTGACACAGGCAGAGCATTTCATAAACGAGCGGCCCGAACTGTAAAAGATTTATTTAAGAAAATTGTGGAATGCGCCAATTAGTAATACTTAATCAATTTGGTGTACTGGTTTTACTTAATTGTTACGTTATTCAACAAAACGAAAGCAAAGCTAATACATGACGGCGCTACGTCATCATAGTCTGGAAAACGGCACGTGCACCGGACCGATCAGGCGATGTTGCCATCCCCACCTCCCCTACTACTCGACTTGTTTGTGCTTGGACGTAAAACGAGTGCGGGCGGAGCGATCGGGGCCACCCCATCCGAGCAGACGTCCCCCAGGGCTCAGTGCTATCCCCCCTAATCTTTACGCTGTTTACCAGCGATATCCCCAAGAGTAACAAGGCCCAGTTGGCCCTTTTCGCTGATGACACGGCCATGTACTATACCGGTCGCGACCCTGACTCTATCGCTCGCACTCTCCAAAATTACGCAAACATCTTGGGTAGATGGTTCAGAAAGTGGAGAATAGAGGTAAACCCCGATAAGAGTCAAGCGGTTTTGTTTTCGAAACCGCGGCATAAGCCCCCTCCACCCCGTCCAATCACCATGTATGGCAAGCCAATCCCTTGGGAAAAGCAAGCCAAATACTTGGGGGTCATCCTAGACAGACACCTCACCTTCGCTGAGCACATAAGGCAGGCCCGATCACGCGCCGCCTTCGCCCAGGGTAGGCTTCACTTTATCACGACTGCCCGCAGCAAATTGTCACTCAAGTGCTAATTGCGACTGTACACCGCGGTCATCCGTCCCATCATGACGTACGCTTGCGCTGTCTTCGCACACGCAAAGCCTCGTCACCTCCATAGGATGCAGACGCTCCAAAACCGTTTCCTCCGCAAGATCACGGGAGCTCCCTACTATGTCCGCAATGAGACTCTCCACGTAAATCTCAAACTGCCCACCATACAGCAGTTCATGAAACGCATTACAAAGCGTTTCTTCGATACTGCTGTCAAACACCGCAACCCTCTTATCGCATCGGCCGCCCGATACGAACCCTCCCGCATCTCAAAGATCCGCCGTCCGAGGCACACCTTAACCACCCCAGATGACTCTACCACTCTCTTACAGGAAAGTCGTAAAGCAACAGGTACCATTAAAACACAACCGCCGTCCTTCCGCCCTCGCCGCCGAGGCCCGTCGCGATTTTCTCTTCATTGTCCACCCCGACCCTTGCTCGAGCCAGCCCGCACCGCTGAGCCTGTAGTTTTAAATTCGCCCCTAAATAATCAATGTTCGATCCAGCCCGTCCCTAGCTGTCCTCCCCCAGCGACGCCCTAAGCCGAGGTCCGTACCCCACAGGGGGTGCCCTTAGCGTGTAGTCGCTTAGTTTGTAAGTTTTTTAAAATAAGCCCTGGCTGGAGGCTTTAATATTTATATTAAGGCCACCACAGGAAAGTCCGGTTAAGCAGTCGACAACCTCCTAGGTTGACCTGCGAGAGGCCACACATTAAAAAAAAAAAAGCGATCGGGGCATTCTATTCGATACCTCGGTCCGAACACATGTGGTCGGAGCGCCTAGAGTTGCTAGTATCTTGTTAAAACCTTTTTAACCGACTTCTTCAAAAAGGAGGAGGTTCTATGTTCGGCTGTATGTATTTTTTTATGTATGTTCACCGATTTCTCCGCCAATTGTGAACCGATTTAAAAACATATTTTTTTATTCGAAAGCCTATACTCCTGAAGTATATGGATAGGTTTTCAAAAATGATGAGGTTTCTTAATATTATTATTTTCTAAATTGAATAGTTTGCGCGAGAGACACTTCTAAAGTGGCAAAATGTGTTCCTGCCCCCCTGTCACTTCTGAAATAAGAGAATGATAAAACTATAAAAAATATATGATGTACATTACCATGCAAACTTCCACCGAAAATTCGTTTGACGTTTAATACGACATAAATCGTAAATCGCATTTACCTTTCATTCAAACAACTCAAATATAAAAAAATAAGGTTTATTGTACGGAACCCATCGTGTGCGAATCCGACTCGCACTTGGCCGGTTTTTTTTATTACCAGGTAACAGCAACACTTAAATGTAACACAAAAGTGCATACATCTCATCAATGAAAACTTACATTCCATTAAAAAGAAATCACTTGATTGTATAGCTGGCAGTTTGGCCATTAGAGTGATAAGCAAAAATTCAAAATTCAAAATTACAATTTCATTTGTTTATCCTATAAATGAAATGATTCACTGTTTGTGACAAATATGTGTTTAAGTTGGAGTACATTTCAACTTTGATAACTAAAAATTTGCGCTTATCTTAATTTTTTTTGTTCTTTATTTGTTTACATAAACATCTGAAAAAGTTTTTTATTCTAAATCATGTGGAAACTTCTCCTGCAGAAGCCGCCCAAGTGGTGGCATTGCTGGATTCTGTTGGGGCTACTCTCTAAGCCCGAAGTCCGTAGTTTCGGGCTTAGTTGCGGGCGTATTCTACTCCGTATCAGCTACAAATTTACAATTAGTCCCGAACCTGAACTGAGAACGAATGTCAACACGATTTAACAGTAACTGTCAAATCGGGTTATCATTCATTCTTAGTGCTTAGGTGATACGGAGTAGAATACGCCCGCAACTAAGCCCGAAACTACGGACTTCGGGCTTATAGAGTAGCCCCCCTCGACTTAGCCAGCGTGTTGTGGCTTAAGATCATCAATGATAGACATAGATAGACTCTATGAACAGACGACAGGCTTAGATGCGCCTGTCGTCTGTTCATAGAGTCTACAAACGCTATCAGGAGACTGGTTTGTTCACGCGTCGTTCAGGGTGCTTACTCTTGAATATAATTCCGATAGATCGACATTGGTCAAACGTCCGTTGGTTGATTTAATCGTCAGGGATTGGCTGGACTCACTGAATCTAGCCAATCCCTGACGTTTGACTGACAATTCCAATGTCGATCTATCGGAATTATATTCGAGAGTAAGCTCCCTGGATCTGGCAGGAATCGGGTCACTTCTGAGCGAGATGATCAATTTATCGTAACAACTTCTTTACGAAATCGACGCCTTAATGCTTTACAACTGCAGCAGCAGCTTCATGTTGTACGTAGGGTGGCTGTAAGTGACTCTACAATTAGAAGAAGGTTGAAGGAACGTGAACTGGTACCGCACAAGCCAGAAAATGGGCCGAAATTAACTGCAAACCATCGAAAAGCGCGCCTTAACTTTGTATGTGAGCACCTAAATTGGTCATACCTCCAGTGGAACAAGGTCCTCTTTTCTGATGAGTGTAAAATTATGCTGTATGGTATCGACGGAAGGAACAAGGTCTACAGAAGAGATGGAGAACGCTTTGCACAATACTGCATTGAAGAAAAGGTCAGCTATGTTGGCGGTTCGTGGACGGTTTGGGGAGGAATCAGCGCCACCGGTAAGACAGAGCTCGTCTTTGTGTCTGGGCCACATCTGCCTGCACTAAACAGTCATCGGTACATCGAACAGTGTCTTGAGCCTCACGTGATGCTCTATGCACATTTTATCGGCAATGGTTTCATATTAATGCACGAAAATGCTAGGGCTTACACCGCGAGTATCATACGAGATTATGTTACCGAAGTCGGTATCTCCATTTTGGAATGACCAGCAAAAAAGCCTGGACATGAATCCGATTGAACATCTATGGTATGAATTAAAGAGACGAATTCGTGCAAGAGAACCTGCCCCAAAAACACTTAGCTAGCTACAATATGCAATCCAAGAGGAATGGAATGGAATGAAATGCCACAACATTTGATCGTGACTCTCATGCGATCGATGAAGAACCGTATGGAAGCAGTAATAAGAGCTCGGGGAGGGAATAAAACTTATTAAATAAACGTTTCTTAACTTTTTTTTTCATTTACGTGTGTTGTTTTATCAATTTCCTTCATACTCCATATCTACAGGGTAAAAATGATTTGTTAAACAAAATAAGAAACCTGTGAACATTTAATTTGAATTTACAACATTAACATAAGAATTTGAATACCTCATATTATTCACTATTAAACGACATTAGACATATATTCCTAAATATACCCATTTTTCTGATAATCCTTACAAAACATAAACTTGCAAGGTCTTTCGATTTTCCTGATGAGAAGTGTATTTTATACCTGTCTTGAAAAATTTGTACCTCTTATGGCAACGAAATTTCACGAAAACATTGGTCTCGCTGTTATGACGCGTTATAATGACGAGACCATGTCTGTACACCAAAACTATAACGATCATTCTGATCAAACCAGTATTTAGTTCCTGATTTAGTCCCTTCAAAAATCAATAGTGGGTGACGGAGATCTTAGTAAGTATACAAAATTATTTTTTAGTTTTTGTCATTTAATACTCTAGAATAACTCTACGAGCAATATACTGCGCGTAAAGTGGTAGCTATATTTCGTGCAGGCGCTTTATTATCCTTACTAATATTATAAATGCGAAAGTAACTCTGTCTGTCTGTCTGTCGCGTTTTCACGCCAAAACTACTGAACCGATTTAAATGAAATATGGCACACGGATAGTCTGAAGCTTGAGAAAGGACATAGACTACTTTTCATCTCAGGAATATGTTCCCTGGGGATCCTGTGGGCAAATGTTATTACTTAGCTACCAGCTTTTCAGTCAGTACCTACTAAATATTTATTTAAAAAATCGATTATCTTACAAAAAAAAAAAAACCGGTAAAACTGTAATAAATTGCAGTGTTGTGCAATTTGACGAACACAACACCACGCCGCTATAGGGCCGCGCGATCTGCCCGCTAATTTCGAAAACGTGTCTACGTTGCCCACCCCGATCACGCGCCGCCGCCCCGCTGCCCGCAAAACTCGAGGCACAGGCCTTATGTCTTCAATAAAACGCTTTGTTATAATAAACTTACATGTTTATTTACTACATACAGGGTTCAGTTTTCTTTTTTTTTTTCTCAAATAAAAAGGCGATATTCTACAGCCCATCAAATTTACAAATTTCACTCAAACTATATAATATTTTATATATACCAAGTATTTTTTTTTTCTAAAAAAATTACATCTAAATTCTCGTTAAAAAGAATTATGGCCGATTATTTTTTAATTACATTATTTTTAATGAATTTAAGAAATAAAAGTCTTAAAAATTATTACAAAAAGTTGGTATAAAAAATGTGTTAAGTCGGCAGTGATTATATTAATGTTTTACATATTTTTTACATAAAAAGAACGACTCTAAAAAAGAACAAGATAGATTACTGCTACTGTTCAGAAGAACGACAAACCTTTAAAAAATGGAAATATGTGGAAACTATGGAATGGAACCCAAAAACAATAAAAATATTGAAAAATAAAATTTTCTTTCATATAAATGAAAAAAAAACATCACTCAAAATAGTGCTAAAATCTGGTGGGTAGGTACTGATGTTCTTCTGAACTCCACGCAATTTAAAATTAATATAATTACAATTAAAAAGAAATACTCTGCTACCAATGGATAATATCAATGAACGCTATGCCCCATTCTAAGTCAAGTTTAGTTTTTTTGTATATCTTTATTATATATGTCAAACAAAACATCAAGTTACAATGTTACAAAAACCTTCGTTGAAACATCTAAACATACATAAATTATGTAAAATTGTAACCTGCCGAATTCTGTAAAAATTGGATTGGTATAACTTAAGATTTGGTACATGTTTCCTAGACGACAGTTAGCGAGCGAGTGGGTGGAGCCACATGCACAGCTAGTTGTAATTGTACTTGTGATAAGGTATTGTCTCTAAAAAGTCATCGTGGAATTTCTTGGAGGTTCTTCTCCATACGAAACGAGTAATTCAAACTGTGACAGATTCTGACATTTGTCCTCATAATGGGGTATTTTACTAAAAAATTCTAATTAGTCAGTCTGATAGATTTTCAAAAAATATTGGACACGTATTTTTTATTTTTTCACGTAAACAAAAAATAAAGAAGATACAGCGAGTTGAAGACACGCGCGACGTCATCTGGCTTGGTAAAAATGTACCAAAGTTACCGAGCCAAATGACGTCACGCGTGTCTTTAACGCACCGTATCGTGTTAATTTTTTGTTTACGTGAATAAAGAAAAAATACGTGTCTAATGTTTTTTTTAAATCTATCAGACGGACTAATTAGATGCCCACACAGGCAAGTCCAGTTTAGTAGTTGCAACCCTCTGAGGTTAAAACTGCGAGTGGCGATCGACAAAAAAAAAAAAAGGACTTATTCGATTTTATTAGTAAAATACCCTATTATGTCAACGGTGTCTGTAAGTTAAAAACTAAAAATATCGGCATTCGTTCTGATTTTAGTCACGGGCGAAAAGGCCCTTGATTCAAGTTTTTCTTTTTTCATTATTACATACGTAATTATTTTGGTGCTCCAGGATAGCCCGCGAAATTCAAATATTTTATGTGTCTTGCAATTTGCTGGTCAGTATGAAGCTGTTGAACAAAATACGATTCGCGGCCGTAACGCGTATTCATCTAAAGAATTATAACCATTTTAATCATCAATATAGCCATCTAAGTTCATGAAGCCTTGGATGGTTATTTCATGAAAAAGTCGCGCTACGGCCACGAATCGTATTTTGTTCAACATACAGCTTCACACTGACCGGCACATTGCAAAAAAACATAAAAATATTTGAATTTCGCGGGCCACCCTGGAGCATCCACCTTAAATGTCAAAATAAAAAATGTTTGACAGATTTTTAGCTGAATATCAGCATGAGTCACTTTGTCTCAATTCTTTCAAAATATCCGGGCAGCGTTCTAATATTTTCGATTGGGCTCAGAATTAATAATTTATTCGATACCTAATGATGTGTTCAAATATTGCTTTCGAATTCACACTAAAATTAATATTGCACCTAAATTACTTTATAACGAATGAGGACTAAGTATCTTCGAATAACACCGTTCTTATTGATAATGGTCGTGGATTTAGACAAAAAAAAAAATCTTGTCTGTACAAGGTTTAAAAAAATAAAAAAAAAAGATTTTTTTCTAGGCATCAGGCAAATACGATTTTAGCAACTAAAAAGAGAAAAAAAACCTGTCAACGTCCAACTTAAACGAACAAAAATGTCACGCACAACTGTTATTTTTCAGACTAGAGGTTCTCTGTCTCGCACTCGAGTCGCAGCATCATGCTGAGCGACGGCTGTTTCGCCGATGTGACGGATATTTTACGTTTGTATTTTACTCATCATCATCATCTGCTTAGCCTTTTCCCAACTATATTGGGGTCGGCTTCCAGTCAAAACGGATTTAACTGAATACCAGTATTTTACGCGGAGCGGCTGCCTACCAGACCTCCACAACCCAGTAACTGAGTTACACGGTACTTCATGGCAAGACTGGAGTCAGATTAACTGGCTTCTGACTATCCGTAACGACTGCCAAAGATCAATAAATGACAGCCGGGACCAACGGCTTAACGTGCTTTCCGAGGCTCGGAGGAAACTCGCTATGTTAAGATGGTCACCCATCCACAGACCAACTTTGGCAAGCGTTGCTTAACCTTGAAGATCGATCCGTGCGGCTGTTATTATCTAGCCACGAGCTTACGTTTGTATTTTATTACTATTGTATAAATGCAAGTTCTTCGAACTCAACAGACAGATGTGTTGCTGGGGAGTTTGTTGCGCTACTTCTTCTTGACAGCTAAAACACTAGGAAGTGGTGACGGGCGGGCGTTTTGGGGGTCTGTCCAAATGGACAGACCCCCAAAACGCCCGCTTACAAATGTAAACGTTGACGTTCGAAAAGCGCTGGCACTTGACTTTTTTTGACTTTCGACTTTATTATTTTTTCATTTATTTGTTTAAATCGTCGTTTTGCACCAAGAGCAACCTTATTTCGTGTCCAGGATATTTCTAATAATATCCATTCGGTTGTCCGGAAGAGATCGCGGAATGCGATACGGCCACAAATTGTATATTTCTGTTTAGCTTTATGTTTTCATAATTTGTTTGTGGTCATCTTTATTAAAGACTAGCGACCCACTTCGGCTTCGCAAGGGTGCAAATTATATACTAAAACCTTCCTCGGAAACCACTCTATATATTAAAAAACCCGCATCAAAATCCATTGCGTAGTTTTAAAGATCAAAGTATACATAGGGACAGACAGACGCGGGAAGCGACTTTGTTTTATACTATGCAGTGATATGTTGGGTAACTGATATATACTATGGCAAAATAGCAAAACAATTAAAAAAGAACTAAAAAAAAAACGACTAAGAAGTTCGAAAGAAAATGATTAATCTAGTAGTTCGTTACAGTTTGTGGAATTTAGTTCAGTTAAATAATTCATCGACAGAGGGAAATAAACCACACGCTCAAAACGTTTTGGGAACAGATTCATTGTGCGTACAGCTAAGGAGTGGAAAACCTTGCCAGAATCTGTGTTTCATGATAGCTACAACCTGGGAGTCTTTAGTCAAGAGTGAATAGGATATGTACTGCTAGGCAAGCGTGCTCCATCTTTGACCGTATCATCGTTTGCCATCAGATGAGATAGTGGTGTCATGTCAATATTAAAAAAAAAACAACGGGTTGCACACCGTGAGTGCCGGCAGAAATGAAAATTTGCTTCTTTCCTTTCTCACGCATTTTCGATCAGAGTCACGTGTCCTGACGCGAGTTTAACATTTTTTACCCATCACAAAAAGTGCACAACGCCGCTAAAGAAGTATTCAAACTATGTCTTAATCCACGACTAATATCAAGCCGACACAAACCCTTAAAAACTTTCAAAAACATAAAATCAAAGTACATAATTATCATTTAACTTCTAGAGATAGCTTTATCACTAACACGTTTTATTGCTTACAAATAATAACTAGGAGTCTATTTGCTTATACAAGGGACTGTGGCCTTCTATGGACAGGGTACATCGAAACTGTGGACCAGGGTTGTCTTCGAAAACCTTCAAATATCCGCAAAAATAATCTATCCGTAACTGGATCCGAAACCGACAGGTACTTATAAAAGTTTCGAATAGAGGCGGAGTCTAAGTGGGACGCCACATGACAGGATTTTCGGATTCGGCCGAGTGCACACGGCCGTGCGCTTCATTTGCTGATTATTGTTTTGTTTTGCTTTTACAATTTCTTAAAAAACTGAAACTATCTGAAAGTAATGGAAAATCCTTATTAATTTAACCGTAACCGCATCCAAAAGTGGTATTATACTTAATATTTCCATATCCATATAACCGTTTCTAGATTCGAAATTTGAATTCTAAAACATCCTTGCTGTGAAAACAATTTCGCTTTTCTTCTTCTTCAGTTCACCTGCATGACAAGGAAATAGTCCGCAATCAGAAGCCCTACACTAGTAATATTCTGTCAGCGGTAGCGTGGCCTAGACGATTGTCAAAACGTCAAAAATTGACAAACTGTCGAATTGTCATGATTGTGGTCAATATACATATTTTGGCGGAACGACAATCACCCGATAGAATGGCAATTTGACTAGAGCCTCTGGAGCGCTCCGTTTAGTTTGTGGTTCCTGAGCGAACTAGGTAGCTCTCTTAGTTCGGTCAGCTCCCGTCTCGAACTAGAGAAAGGCAGATCGCTCGTTTTCCTACTGCTAACCAAAGCGCTGAACTTAGCAGTCTCAGTGGAGTGTTCATCTAAATTCGAGAACGGTACTCAGCTCAGCTCATGTATAGTAAGAAAGTGAGCGCTAGTTGTGACGCGACTAGTTCGGACGGCCCTGCGTTCTGGTTCACTGTCGGCACTAACGACGGTCATAACGGATGAACTAAAGAGTGAATGATCTGACAGTTCGCCTGTGTGAGCGCTTTTAAGAGCTAGTTCGTTCGCGAACTACACAACTCTAAGAAATAATTCAGTGACATTTGAAGTGAACTGAGAGCCAATTCGATTAATTTTTAAACAACGTTCGCATTCGCATGTCAGTCAAAAATGTATGGTTTTTTTTTACAGATTGCTACCTGATATTTATGAATAAAACTTTGCTTAAAAGTTAGAACTCGTGGAATTGGCTACATTTGGCACATCCTCGCTTACCATCAGGTGAGATAGTGGTCAAACGCGTGCCTATCAATAGTAAAAAAAAAAAAAAAAAAATTGGCTTTATCCTTATAAAAATGAAAAGGTCAGATCAGTTCGAAAACCAAATAAACTAAACATTTCTAAACGGTTTTCTCAATACTTTAACCCATAGCTTAGGTTTCGATGTACAGTGTCCATTCAATTTTGTTTGATCGCATTTGTTAATCAAAATCATGTAATTTTATCTAACCCATTTGATGTAGGCAAACAATGGCGCTGATGTCTTGTGTACCTAAACCAACATAATATCTGGCTACGCTCGGCGGTAAGTGAAACTTTTTAATACATAGAGTATTTGACTGTGTTTTTTTTAGTTTATTACATTAATTATGAAAAGAGAAGATATTTTAGTAAAATGAGTGATTCAAATATTACGTTTTCAAAATAAATGAAAAAGAGATAGGTACCACAAATGGTGTTATCTACGTTTATACATACTGTCACGAAAAAAGTATGTATAATCGAGATAGATATTTTAAAATAGTGAAAACTGAAATAAAATTGACCAAAAACAAACTATCAATAACAATTTAGGTACCCACATCTTTCTCGCGAAAACGCTGCAATGTTTTAGTAATAACATCTTTCAAATAAGTAATCATTAGTGATGATTTTTTATAGTCAAATACCCTATTTAATAAGATGGCCTGGGCGTGTAGTTTCGATAGATAACGATCGCGTAGATTGCGTGTCGAGACTTCCCGCCTTGGAAAAAGTGACGTTCTGTCCGCGCTTACCACTGTCAAGTCTACTCGTGACGCTTTGGATTGCCCTCTGGCTGGTCGGAGCTCTAATCAGAGACCCTTGACAGAGTGCCATTCTATGCGAATGCGATTGCCAAAATATTTATAAGCGATTGATCACGTGACATTTCGACAACGTTTGTCAATCCCATACATTTTGACGTTTTGCCAATCGCCTTCGCCACGCTACCTCTGGTAGAGCATGTCGCTTCTTTGCCTCAATAACGTGATAAGTCTAACGAGTAATTATTTTTTATGAAGTTTTTTGGATAAATTAAATCGGACACAGCGGTTTTTCTTCAATAATGTGATAAGTCAGACAATTTTCTTTTTTACGGTTTTTAGAAAAATAAAATCGGTCACGGCTGTTTCAACGGTTGTCGGACTTACTCGTACCACGTTATTGAAGCAAAGAGGCGATGTGTTCCGAAATATAACCCAGTTTACTGGACACTGCTCAGGCGTCACGAATCGATGCCATACTGTTGAGTCGAGCCGAAATATAGTGGCCAGTGCGTTGATGTCATAAAATGACGGATTCATGACGTCAAGAGCACTAGCCAGTATACTGTTTTATATTTCGGAACAACCAGAATATCATTTGTCTAGAACCTTATTATGCCAACTCCATAATATTTTGGAATTTTTGAAAATCGTTTCTTTTTTTTTGGCTTGAAAATCGTTATTGCTGATAGATTGTCACTTTATCTATGGTCAAAGTTTTTTTTCTTCATTGTCAACTTTGCTTTCTACTGCCGGACGTGCTTTTACTCGTGGGTCTATTGCTTACTGCTGTCAATATACAAGCTTATTCTCTTTAAATTCCGTAAGGAAAGTCTTAGAATAAATTATTAACTACATACATTAGTAAATTCACTTTACATGGATGTTATTTAATAAAAAATATTAATATGTTTGTAAAATGTTATGGTAAAAAGCGTCATTATATGCGAAATTATATATTTACTTTGTTACGACTAGATTTTGTAAGGTTTCCTTAGATCACACAAGATGTATTTTAAAAGTTAAGTATTTTGAAGTCAAGAGACGTCTTAGGCCTGTCGTATACCTAAACACCGTAATATTTTAGTTGTTTTAAAAAGCATCATTTTTAAATGAATGTTTAGTAGTAATTAGATACAAGAACTGACGTTACAATACTATTAAAATGCCTCTATGTATACATAAAATTAGTAAACAGTCTTACTAAATATACGTAATTTTCTACAAAACAATGAGTCACGGGTCGACTGTTTAGTTGAGCGTATGTGCGCTGCAATACCTACATTGAACGGTACAGGAGAAATTGAGCTGTTGGTCGAAAGTTGTACGACAGATATATGCATTAAATAGCGATCGATGTGATTATTTAATTTTAAAACAACCTTAGACATCTCTTTGTATCGATAATACTTCTTTCAGAAAAGAGTTTGAATAAATAATAATAAATAAAGTGTGCGTAAGTTATCCATAAGTAGGTTTATTAGTAAAAACAAAAAAAAAAACATGTTTTCCAAAGAAACCTTTCTTTATGCGTTTTTACAAAATGGTAGTACGAGTCGAGGTGTGGTAACACTATAAGCATTGTTGACCGCCATTTTTCTAAATAAGCGCGCGATTTTTATGACAGCTGTCAATACGAGATTTTTAAAATTTCTATTTAAAATTATAATAGCACAGGAAAAGCAATGTTTGTGTTTGTTCCATTTTTGTTTCTTTTTCTTATTTTGATATTGTAGGAACATTATCTAGGTAGGGGCATGAAACAGATGTATCTTAATTTATTTGTAAATTACCAAGAAATGGCCAAAAAATCGCGCGCGAATCACACAGCTTCATAATAATACCATAGTCAAAAAAACAAAATGGCGTTTATTAAAAAACGTAGCCGTCACAACTCTTAAAAAAGCTTAACACTAAAACGTTGGTGTCTCATCGTTTTACGATTTAAAAAAAGAAAATACATGTCAAAAATGTCGAACGGAGAACGGTGATTGGTCGAATCAAACTAGGCGCGTAAAAAAAGTGTATAAGGCGAGGATGAGAGATTTAGCGATTTGTTTTCTTGTCGTCGATGAGAACATTGGGGTCAGTTCATCTGCGTGCGCTGTGTGGGAGCCACCGAGTGTGTGGAATTGGAAAATGTCGCTAACCTGAAAGAAAATGTTTACAGTTTAATACAAGTTAGCGAAAATCAGTCACAATTTGGCGATGATGACCCGCACTCTAAAATGGCAACATATATAACATGATACAGAATAAACGCAATACCTCTTAAGGGGTTACTGTACTCATCATCATGAACAACATTAACTATGGGACCAACCGCGAAATCGCGAAAAAAAATCAGCTGTTCAGTAAGTACGTTTTATCGAGTTATACGCACAGAAATGTATTGTATGGGACAGTCGACTTTTTTCCGCGATTTCAGTGTTGTCCCATAGTGAATGACCCCTTCATTCTTTCATGACATAATTAGCACTGTCAATACTGGGTTATATTTCGGAACACATGACGCCTTAAGTGCAAAAAAGTCGCGCCATAAACTAGCCTCAATCAAGGGGTGGGGAGGCCCACCCCTTGAGGCTGGTTAATAGCGTGATGATGGTGAGTGATGTGATAGGCTCAATACTATCTGATAGACAAAAAATATAAGGTTTCTCTTAGAAGCCATAAAATTGGTTTTAAGGGTATTCAACGGAACCCTGTTTACATAGACAATGCACTAGTGACGTCATTCACCGCTGTATAACGGCAGCTATGTGATGGCACCGCTATGCTAGGAAACCAGAGCTTCAAAGTCCTTCTACACGGATGTAATCCAGCCAATTCAATCCAATCCAGTCCAAGTGATCTTGCCGGATCCCATTCGTGTGTTGTGTATTGATGGTTCCAATATTTGTAAATATGTGATTAACATGTACTTATTTAGAAAATTAATAAATTACCTCTACATACTCTAGGTTCATGGTCCTCACATATATTAACAAAATTTTTGTATACCACAGCACATGTAAACATTGATTTGAAAAGAGTAACTATGGAGTTTCTTGTCCGTTCTTCTCCATAAGAATCAACCCTTCCGAATGGACAGTAGAGTCACTGTTATTTTAAATGTAATGATGGCCTAATTGAAATAAACATTTTTGACTTTGACTTTGACTTTGTAGATGGTGATGCAATCCAAATTCATACAATATTCGCGGATGGAAACCAAGCTCCCACCAAGCTCATCTTGGATTGGACATTGGATTCCATCCGTGTAGGATATGTTTTACTGACTTCGTTCCATCCGTATCTGTTCTTGGCCTGCACGATGGCCTCGTAGACGGCGCCGGGCTGCAGCGCGCGCAGCTCGTGTGCCACGCGGTGGGTGAGCGAGCCGGCGGGCGCGGGCGCGGGGATCACCACGTCGTGCCAGCGGCCCGGCTGCTGGAACGACTCGTTGATCTGCAATACGGTGAGTCGTTTACATTATTAAATGACTTCGAAAAGGAGGTTACAAATTCGGATCTATACTAATATTACTAACACTTCGCCCGCGACTTCGTTCGCGCGGATTTAGTAGGTACTCCACGAATTTCACTTCCATAAGTCCTCCCTCTATAAAGGGTAACGTGAATATTACATGTTAATAGACTCCTCTTCTTCTCATCGTGTGGGCAGTAAGGTCTAACGACCACACACCCTAGTGTCAGACTTTGTAAACCGCCTCAATCGAGTATTTTTATACCCGTCGTAACTTTCGAACACTCACCGCTAGCTGTCGATACAGGAGCCTGAGCTCGTCGAGCGGCGGGTAGCTGTCGACGGCGAAGGCCAGCAGGTAGCGCGTGTGCGAGCTGGCCAGCGGCGCCGACGTGAAGCGCGCGGGGCCCGGCCGCCCCGACACTTCTACATGCTGGCGAGCTCGGCCTAGGCTGTTGTCCGCCACGCAGCTTCAACACACAACACGTCACGTCATCAGGTAGTCTATTCTGTTGCGGAATTGTTCGTGCAAACCGCCGCCCTGGATCGCAAAGGGCATTCGAAGGAACTCGTGTGGGTTTCAGTCAATCTTCTGCTTATCGTGTGGGTAGAATTGAATAGAATAGAATAGAATACTCTTTATTATGTACACCATATAAGTTACAGAAAAGACAGGTAGTAAGGTCTAACGACCCCACACACCTTAGTTTCAGAGTTTCTCAACAATCTCAATGGCAAGTTTGCGGCCCTGGAACGCAAAGGGCACTAGGAGGAACGGCGATGGGTTTCAGGCGATAAGATTGTGACACTCCTTTCTGCTCCGAGAGCGGGTAGAGTCATTTGATGAGCCCAAGACATGAATTGAAAACTAATGAACCAAAAAACGACAGTTTTGTAAAATCTCACCATAAAAACATAAGCGAAGTGAGCGTGGAGCTATTGAGGTATGCGGAACAGGGTATAAAGCCACAAACCTCCATTGAAAAGAGAGGATCTCCAACCAGACGGTTGTTGTGTCTGGTTGGTAGCGGCTCAATGGTTGAAATGTGGACTGTTGCATATGTTCAAATAGCACAGAACGGACGGAGCGAGACAGCGGAGGGGAGAAAAGGGGAAATATTAACATTGTACAAAATCTCCGTACCACGTCAGTCACTGACATTTTGTTGCCATTGGCCATTGGATAATATTTCTCAGTTTCTCCGCTCCGCTGCCTCGCTCCGCTGCCTCGTTCCGCTGAAATGGTCAGGCGCTCTGATACTGCAGTGCTGGGACTTTAATCATGTCGAAGTGAAGTGATCACAAAAAGAGCTGCCAATCCATGTAATCAAGACGGAACGACAGTTTACGTCGTGATCACTTCACCCAATCCGCCACTTCGACATGTTTACAGAATCGAACGGCTGTAAGATTTGAAGAATGCGTGACGTGCGGTTTGTAGTTCGTACAGTTCGCACCACGGTTCTTTACCGCTCGGAAGTTAGGTAATAGTGAGGACCGCCCAGGTGCAATCGCGTAAAAATGTGTTACGTTCCTAGAGTATTTTTTTGTTTATACGTATTATACATCGAACGTATACCAGCGACTGAGACGCCACAACACGCGCCATCTTGGGCCGCGCG
Organism: Lacanobia oleracea; assembly: GCA_950371165.1. Lineage (NCBI taxonomy): Eukaryota > Metazoa > Arthropoda > Insecta > Lepidoptera > Noctuidae > Lacanobia > Lacanobia oleracea. The sequence continues at coordinate 16,480,216 of OX493411.1, read as the reverse complement.
CATGCGCTGTCCTATGTTTTTGTCAAATTGACATCCTGCGCAATCAATTGCGATGTACTTCGGAGAGGTAAACAAGCGTGAAGCGAACTGTATGCGGCGGTATAATCTAAGTCAGGACCGTGGGGAATGCGTAAAAGTAGACTAGAGCCCGGCTTGCAAACGCCACCCCGAATGTAAGGCCAGTCCGACCTGACGGAGTTACAAACATAAATCCCTCCAACCAAAATTTCTCATATACGATGAGAGAAGAACTCTTCTCTCATCTCAGTTACCTATATTTTTTTGTAAAACACCAATAACCTCTTAGGCAGTGAAAGTACACATGATTATAAACAACATTTACTTTGAGACCAAACCTGAAAACTCGAAAAAATTGCAGCTGTTTAATTGTCATCGGTTAAATATTGCATTTTGTATGAAACAACATATTTAGCTAGTACTAAGATAGTTTTGAAGCAGGTTGGGACTCACCTGTAGTTTCCGAAGTCCTCAGGCTGTACATTAGCAATCAGCAGCGTGTGGTTGTTGCCCCGCGCAGACATCGTGACACGCTCCGACGCGCTCAGAGGAAAGGAGTTCTGGTACCAGGTCACCTGAAACAAATATACAATGTGCAACAAAAAATAGAGATAACTGAAAAGGGGGTCCTTGTGCTCATCATCATCATCAGCCTATAACAGTCCACTGCAGGACATAGGCCTCTCTAAGTGCACGCCATTTGGTTCGAACTCCGGCAACTCTCATCCAGCCGCTACCAGCCAACCTGCGAAGATCGTCGCTCCACCTAGCCTGAAGGCGTCCTACCTTACGTTTGCCGATTCGCGGTTTTCAATCAAGAAATCGTCTACTGTCGGTTTTACGGCTAACACGGCGGTTATTGTGCTCATCATTATGATTTTTTTTTTTACTGAAATCGCGTAAAATATCAACTGTTCAGTACATTGATTTAGGTATACGTATAGTATGACGCTCGGTGTCACCACTGCGTCGACTGTCGGGAGGACACGGCGCGGCATACGCTGGCAGAGTGTGCCGCTTGGGAGGAGCCGCGCCGTGCCCTCATCTCTGTGGTAGGCAGTGATCTCTCGCTGTCGGCTGTAGTTCGTGCTATGGCCGACGGCGAGGAGTCCTCGGACGCGGTGGTCTCCTTCTGCGAAACAGTTATCGCGCAGAAGGAGGCTGCGGAAAGGGAGACGGAAATCTCAACAGGCGCACCGGGCGTCGGAGGAGGGCATACGCTGCCCTCTTCCGGCCCCCCTAACTGGGTCTAGGGGCGGCGGAATTGGGGATGTCCGTCGCCCCCCATTCATTCGGCCCCGAGGTGGTGGCGCGTGGTGTTCCCGTGCGCCCCTCTTTGACGTCGTGGGGGGAGTCAAACACCTCCCTCCCCCCGCTGACCCGAGGTGCGGCACCAGCCGGGGATTACGGAAGTCGCATTAGTTCTCGCGATCTCCGGTTGGTGAGAGATGGAGCACCGGGGTGGTTTTAGTCAGTAAGAGTCTGACAGACCCATGAGGATTTCCCCCTCACAAAAAAAAAAATGGTATACGTATAGTATGGGGCAGACGATTTTTTTTTTGCGGTTTCTAATGTAAATGGTGTTCATAATGATGAGTCAAGGGGTCACTGTCCCCTTTATTTTATTTTTACAAGTACAGGACAGACTACAGACTAAGACAATTCAGCATAGCTATGGCAATACATCAATCTGAAGTCCAATTATTATTGTACACAGCGCTGAATATCAGGTATTCGGTATCGCGTTAATATACAATAGGAAAGTATAGAGTTCGAATACAATAGCATATAAGCATAATCAGCCTATAATGTTCCCACAGCTGGGACACAGGCCTCCTCTCGGTGAGGGAGTGGGCCGTACTCCAGCACGCGGGCCCAGTGCGGGTTGGTACCTAGATGTCACATGTCTTCGAATTTTTGGTTTTAGGACATGCCAGTTTCCTCACGATGTTTTCCTTCACCGTTTTGAGAGCAGTGGTGATGAAATCATTTACACAAAGTAAAGCGCCTGTCCGAGTCCGAACCTACGACCTACAACTCGCAAGTCGCAACCATTACCACCGGGCCACCACTGCTCTTTCTCACGTAGCGACTTCTTCACTTCACTATGTTGCAAACATTTTAGTTTACTTCCTCTATCCATAAATCCATACATGTTAAAAAAAAAACAAAATGGCCGCGGGGGGGGGGGGGTTGTCAGCTCACATAGAAAAAAGTTCGAACCACTTTGAATAACATCTGGACAAAATGAGGTTAAGGTCCAAATTGCACTCACTTCGGCAGGGGGGTCCGCTAGGACTGTGCAGAGTAATTCAGCTCGGAAACCTTCGCCCGTGTGCACCCATGATCGCTCCACTGTTATTTCGGGCGGATCTGAAAAAAAAAACAAAATAAATTAATAATTCACTTACATATAGCATAAGCATAATCAGCCTATAATGTTCCCACTGCTGGGACACAGGCTCAGTGAGAGAGAATAATTCACTTATTTAGGTATGAAATTAGACGTGGAAGGCAAGCGGTGACTCGAAGTCCGATCAGGACCACGCCCGGATTCACGCACGATCAGACAACGAGATGTCAGCATAGTAGACGGGGCCCGCTAGGGCCAGTGCTTGCCAGGGTACAGGAATTTGTTCGAAAGAGTCACCGTACCCTGGCACGCAAAGGGCATTAGGAGGAACATGGATGGGTTTTAGTCAGTAATAGTCTAAGGCCCGTATTACAGAACTACAATCAAGACTCAAGCATTACTTAAAACTAGTCTCAGTTGGAGTTTTAATTTTAGAACTTGACTTGAGCAGAGACACTAAAATCAATAATCACCTGAGCAATGTCACTTTAAAATGACATTTTTTTGCGTATTACAGAACAGTGCTTGCGGCTTGATTGAGCTCCACTCAATGTGTCCTTATTTTAAAATCACAATCAGCTCAGAATCACTGCTTGAGGCGAGATTTGATCTTTGTTTTCGCAAGTGTAGTCGAGAACCCGCTTGAGCATAGATTCTCATGAAAATTGTTGTCGATTTGGAGTAAATCGAGTACCTACCTAATCAAAACGGATATATTTGCAGAAGTAGATTATTATAATATTTTTTTTAATAATGAGACAAATCGAACTTAAATGTTCCTCTGAGATATTTAAGAGATACGCAGGACCCTTATAATTGTGAAAACTTAAAGAAGAAGTACAGGTTTTCACAAGATGTCGTGGAACATTTAATTTTACCTGAGACCTCTTTATTTTAATTTATATCTTTTTTGAGTTTCATTAGAATGCGGGTGCAATACATTCTAATTTTTTAGCAGTATTTGGCAGCAAATGTATCGAGTCAGCCTTCTCGCAAACTTTGCTGAGGTAGTTAATACCAACAAAACAAAACCACTAGGAATCACTTTACGAACAATTAAAACAGCCACTGAACTTCACTCGAAATAATCCCGCCAAAAACACTCCGTTTCACAGTTTTTCTGTCCACAGAACATAATATGTACCTACAATGAAGGGTTAAGGGTGGCTGTCAGTGTTAGTAACGTCATGTCGTCCGCCTACTTCGGTTTTGATCGTGCGAAAAAAAAGAATTGCAATAGAAAACAAACTATTGGTCAGGGTTACCATAATGATTGCTTACTCACGTAATCAGATATCAAAATCTCTACTCAAGCGTAGTTTCGTTTGATTTGAGTTTGAGGATAGTTCTAAAATAAACTGAATGCTTAGATATCAAAATCTCTACTCAAGCGTAGTTTCGTTTGATTTGAGTTTGAGGATAGTTCTAAAATAAACTGAATGCTTGAGGCGAGATTCTTCGCTCAAGCAGTAATCGGTTGAACGCAATTTAAGTAGTACTTGAGTAAGGTTCTGTAATACGGGCCTTACACTCCCTTCTGCTCCGCCCAGAGCGGGAGGAGTCATTTGATGATATATCATCACGCTAAAACCAATAGGAGCGGAGCAGTAACAAAAATTATGACGCAGACGAAGTTGCGCTGGTCAACTACTAAATAATAAAAGAAGATAAGTTTTCATAAATATCGTATAACGAACCATTATTAATTTTCTTCTAGAGTTAGAGCACAATTTACTAACATTTTAAAGTTAAATATTAATAATTTACTAAAATTTTGTGAATGGGATATCATCAAATGTCTCCTCCCGCTCTGGGCCTGCCCATCCGTGTTCCTCCAAATACCCTTTGCGTTTCAGGGCCGCGGTGACTCTTTCGAACATTTCCTCAACAACTTACATAGTACTTGCAGCTGGAACTCCGCCACTAGAGGTGCGCCCACCCCGTTGTCGACGGTGCAGGCGTACCGGCCGCTGTGTCCCCTCTCTAGCCGAGATAACTGCAGCTGTGGCCCTTCGCCCAGCCGGGTATTCGTGTCGTTCTGGAACACCGGAATTATCTACTTGAATAAAAGATGGTCTTTTACGGAAGCAAAGGAATCAGTAAAAAAGAAAAAGAAACTGGCAAAGTGCGAGTCAGACTCTCACAAGACGGGTTCCGTACCATAAAGCGAAAAATAGTTGATTGTTCCATCGAGCAAAAAGTGACTTAATTGCATCGAGTGTTAGTTTGGCTCTAAAACACGAGAGCGAGATATTTAAACGTCACTTTCGCGAGGTTCATAATCTGCTTTTCTTTCAGCTACCGAATAAAGAACAGAAGCCAAAGAAATCGAAAAAGGTTGCGAGTCGATTTTCGCCAATTCATATATTTTTTTTGGCAATGGTCGTACATTTCTTCTGCCATTGTTCCCGGGAGTAAAAATAGCGCTGATTGGCTGGTAGAAAACTAGTTACATGCTAGTGCCTGCGATTGGCCTGTTGTGTGTTCAGAATAGCGTTGATTGGCTGGTATAAATCTAGTTGGTCATGATTGTAAAGATGAAGCCTGCAATTGGACAGTCACCTGGAATTTGTGTCTTTAGGGCAAAAACAATGCAGTAATGGATTTTAATACAACTTTCCTGCACTGTTTTAAAGCAGAGTTAAATGATGAAATTATTGCGTAGTTGGAAGAAAACATATTTCTTATAAGGGCTGCGATCTCCCATACCTTTAATATTTATTATTTGTTGTTATAGCGGCAATAGAAATACACCAACACTCTGTGAAAATTTCAACTGACTACCTACTTATTACAGTTCCCGTCTCGCAAGTTTGCCTCCGCAAAGTACGCCGCAATCGGCTGCGCAGGATGTTAATTTGACAACAAACATACCACCGCGCATGCGCGGGTAGCTCGCGCATGCGCGGATTAGCGCAAGCGCGCGGGTGTAATGGCATCTCACTCGCTCATAATTATACGTTCGATGCATAAGCGTGTCCCGCTTGCTCAATACAATACGACTGTGGATGCGAAAAGTGTTACACGTTGTTATTGTTTTTAATGATTTATTTTGGTTATTTCTTACAGTTTGATTTGTGTTCTTGTAGTGTATGTGTTTGTTGTGTTACTTTTTGATATTTATTGTAACTGGTAGTCTTTGTTACTTGTTTATAGTATAATACATTTAAACAAAAAAATATTTTAGGAACGTAACACTTTTTTACGCGATTGCACCTGCGCGGACTTCACTCAAACCTAACTTCCGAGGGGCAAACCACGCTGACGCGAACTGTACAGTTTTTGAGATGCAGCCCGTTGACAGATAGACGGACAGACGGAAGGACAGCGGATTAATATTTTTTAAACTAACGGACGGATTGGATAGAAAAATAATAATTATTCAAAGTGTTACCGATTAAACGCAATACCTTAAAAGGGGTCATTGTACTCATAGTTTTTTTTTTACTATTGATAGGCACGCGTTTGACCACATCTCATCTGATGGTAAGCGACGATGTGGTCGAAGATGGAGCACGCTTGCCTAGAAATAACCTATTCACTCTTGACTTAAAGACTCCCAGGTTGTAACTATCAGGAAACACAGACTCCGGCAGGGGATTCCACTCCTTAGCTGTACGCATTATGAATGTGTTACCAAAACGTTTTGTGCGTATGGGTAGGATGTCCACCATGTACCGTTGGCGCATCGCCGTTCGTCTTGTGGTCCGATGATGGAACGGGCTTGGCGGAATTAAATTATGCAATTCCGTCGCTTATCCCCAAAATGCAACCGGTAAAAAACCGACAGGCTAGATGTATATTGGTGAGTACAATGACCCTTTTGATATTGCGATTGTTCTGTGTCACTTTGTATTAAGTCTGTCCGTATTTTAAACTCTAGTGAATTGAGTCCGAGTGCGCATCGAGTCTTTCGGGACCTCGTAGCATACCTACAACTTATCGACTGTTCACGTGACCAGAGGGCTGGGTATTTCTTCGGCCAAAGAATCAGCATTGCCATTCAACGCGGCAATGCTGCCAGTGTTCTGGGCACTGTTGCCATTGACAGCGATGTGGATTATTTTTTTGATGCCCAATTAATAATAATAAATTAATTTTGTTTTTATACGCGTTTGTACATAATTTCGTGTTAATTAGTGGATATAGTTAGTTAAATATTTATTATAGCAGTTGTAAAAAACTATAAAAATGAATAATATTAGTTTTCATAGTGAATTCAATGTATAATTATTATTTGTTATGCTTTTTCTTGCTTTGGCGTCCAGTCTCACCTACCCTAACCTGACCCGGAGATAATAATTTAAGTCTAGTTTGTACAAGTGGACCTTATGGCTAGTTTACACAGAGCTAGCTAGCGTGCGAGTCAGCCTGCTGAGTTGCTGCCTCATTGGGTAACTGTAAGAGCCGACGACGACGCTCGTTTTACAAACGATCGAGCGCTCACAGCGCTGTAAATGAAGAAAACGCAATACTGCGGAGCCTGTGGAAGTCGTTACGTCCCCGTTAGGAGACGTAGCGAGCGGTGTTGGAACTGTCATTCACGGCCCGTAAATACGGGCCCACCCTTGGGTTACCAAATTTTCAGAGGATTGCGTGCGCCTACCAAAATAAATTAGCAACACACGCCTGTGTAAATCAACACTGTCTAAGTTTAAAAGGCGTTAGCGCACGTCATCTGCCCGTCGTCGGTTCGTTAAAAAAACACCATGTAGAATAGAATAGAATAGAATAGAATAAAATTTATTTAGCACATTCCTGAAACACGCGTACAAAAACAAACAAAGAAAATAAAAAAGGTAAGCCAAAAAACTAGTGTGTGTCTCACGGCTGCACTAAAAAGGTCCATTTCAGCAATATGTCAGACTGACTAATGTTGTCTGACGCTGATTTTCAAATGAACTTACAAAGGACGAGTGACGGTTCATTTTCATTTGTCACAAATGAAAATGAAAATGTGCAGCCCTAATAGTTCTGCTACGGTTACGGAGCTCCTTCAGATCCCTGAATATAATCAAAGGTCCTCACAAGTTTGTGCCAGGTAACGGTGGGGACGGGATTGCCGGCGGCTCTGCACTCCAATACGGCCGCCCCTCCTCGCCTGGCCGCGGCGTGTCGTGACTCCGGAGAGGCCCTCACGCTGGGAGGCACCAACACTTCGACGGTATGGACCTGGTCGCGCGCCACGCGGTCTGATATCTGGCATACGTAGTCTCCAGCATCCTGGAAAGATAAGGAATTTGATAGGTAATTTTTTTCTTTGTGAATCACAATTTCTATGCATCGGAAGGTCACATTTTTAATGGTGCAATATAACAAAAGATTTTTAGGGTTCCGTAGACAGCAAAGAACTCGCAAAGAATGTATAATTTCGCCATTTCCGTCAATCTGTTCGTGGTTTAGCTCAAAGACGCTTAGTACCAGAAAGTTGGAATTTGGTATGGGTATAAATATTAATCACGACGACAAAGTGGTAAAATAAAATTTTGAAATGTTTTTTTTTTTGGTGTCCACACACAAAAAGTGGCGAGGAATTTGTTTTTGTCGTCTATCCGATGGTGTGGCGTTTCGTTGGATAGGTCATTTAAAAACATTGACGGTGTCCGAAAACCATTATCCGATCCATTTTTCGCATACGGATCCTTAGATCCGTATGCGAAAAATGAAAATTTTTGTTCGAGTCAAGGGTGCCCCTCTGCCATGTATAAGGTTGTGTTTGGAGACGTGAAAAAAAAATCGTAGTAGAATACAATAACGAATTGAAGAGGAAAACTATGACAGCTAAGTAGGCTTTTTCAAGTTAACGAGTAATAGTCGACCAACCTACAAAATGTTACAATTATGTCATCCAACTACGGGACCCAACATTGCGCGTGTCCGGACACGTGACTGCTTTTTATTTTGAGAACTGCAGAAATAATTAATTGAATTTGGGATGAAAGGTCAGTTTTTCTTTTGAGTGCCAACTCAAAGGAAAAGCTGACTTTTCATCTGATTAATACAGAAATAGGAGCTGCTTTCTCCCTTGCAGGTAACAAATATTATCTAGTGAGGAATATTGAAAGAGCGACCAAAGTTAGCAAGAACAAACAAATTAGATACCCGCCTCGCAAAGGTTAGGTTTAGTTTTGATCATTAAATAGATAATAGTATTAAGCATTACATAGATATAGATAATACTTTGGTTCAAGAGTGAGCGAGGTGAACTCATAAAATTTATTTACGAGTTCATCTCGCTCGTTTGCACTCCATCTCGCACATTATCAGTTTAAGGTTTCCTTTAAACAGACAATTTTATAAAACTTGTAACAGAATTAACGCAATACCTCTTAAGGGGTCATTGTACTCATGATTATGAACAACTTTTACTGTGGGACCAGACCTGAAGTCGGGAACAAAAAATCAGCCATTCTGTACATTTTGTCGAGTTATGCGCACTTAAATGTATGGGGGAGTTGATTTTATTTTCGTGATTTCAGTGTTGGTCCCGTAGTGGAAGTTGTTCATAATCATGAGTACAAAGAAGGAATTTGGTACAAAAGAATACAAAGTGAGCCTCCTCGAATTCCATGGTTCATTAATTTGAGTTTGAGTAGGTCTTTAATTGTAACAGCGCTCAGGTTAAGATCTGGTCACGTTCCACTAAACAAGTTCGCACACATGATGAAAAAATCAGATTCTCCAAATTGTGATGTGTGCGATGTTATTGAAGACGTGCATCACCTGTTGGTGGAATGTGTCCGTTACGATACCGATCGAGAGCTCTTAATAAGAACTTACAACTTGAGCAGAACTAGTGTGGGTATGTTCCACGAGACGTTGTCCTCTCCACTGTCCGAAGCCGCTAAAGCGCTGTTATTTATTATGTTATTTAGTCGTAAGCCATAACTAGTAAGTAGATGTAGTTTTGTTTAAGTTACGTTATGATGGAATTGACAAATATACTAGGATGTATAAAAATTCCTTAAATAATAAAAAACTTTTTTACAAAAAATACAACCGACTTCCAAATACAAAACACTACACGGTACAAAATAACTTCGGAAGAAAGATAAAACTTTAATTTCGGAAGTCGGTGTTTTTGATTATTTTTTCGTTTTTTGACACCGACTTCCGAAATTAAAGTTTTTTCTTTAACAAACATTAAAAAAAAAATACAACCGAATTGAGAACCTCCTCCTTTTTTTTAAGTCGGTTAAAAAGATTGCGTTAAATTTATTACAGGTTGTATAGTAAGTTGTTGTTTGAGAATTATAAGTTACCAGACAAGCGAGCTCAAAAATTTTAGCACCCCATAAAGTGTTTCAAGAAGACCAATTTTCGTATATCAATTTTTTTAAAGCTAATATATGTAATCATTCAAATGTAAGATTGAGAATGAAATGAAATGAATGAGAATGTAAGCTAGCACGTCTAGTTTTTGAGAAATATTTTTTTGTATAAACCTAGTCCAAGGTGGACCTCAGACCTGGCTCAGGTCGCGGGTAGCCGATGTATGCGAGACGCGCAGGACCGGTCGTTGTGGCGACACTTGGGGAGGCCTATGTCCAGCAGTGGACGTCTTTTGGCTAACATGATGATGAGCGCGTCCATTTTTCATCCAGATACTAATAGCGAAAAGCAAATTTACTCTTAAATTAAACACCATAACGCAATAATGTTAATAGAGTACATAGATGGCCTTCTTATGCTGCGCCTTTGGGAGCAAACTTATCTGGTAGCTTTGTTAAATTCACATACAACCTATATTCACGATATTTTTGGTTTTTAATTCTAATTATTTGTCTCTAAAATTCCGCCGTAGGTATTGGGAAAACTTATGTATACTGTAATATTATTTCTCTTTAGTTTTCCTATAGGGTACCGCATTATTTCCAAGTTGTTGAAAGTTATCGTTTTTTAGTCGGATATTACAACTGCAACCAAATGGGTCTGAGAGAGGGACAACCAGACGATTTAAAACCCGGATCAAACTTGTAACGGTTGTGGTTTCTAACTTCCTAGAATTCGGATGTGAAAATAATGTGGTGAACAGGAGAAGGGATACTGAAGCAGCAGTTATTTTGCAAGAAATCACCGACTTGATTTATATCTATTCCTTTCAGACACAAATAATAAAAAAAAAACAATTCAAATCCGAAACAAAAAAAGCGTTGTCCATGTCAAACCTTTTCGACGCACAAAATAAAAAAATAAAAAGCAACATGGACGACTAGAATTGCGCGGGAAATCGTACCTCAGTGTTGCAACGCATAAAAAATAACGAGGATGTATACCACAAAGGTTTTTATGCGGCCATTATCATATTTTCCCTGGCCAATTACCGTTTAGGGCGCAATTTAGCATTTTTGACGGCGAAAAAAAATGTGGAACGATTTTTGGTATTATAAAACCTATTTAGGGGTAATAACGGGGGATTTTATTTTAAGTCCGTCCGGGGAACTATTTTGAAAACATTTTCGAGTTTTCCGCTGACTTGAGAATTAGGAATATGAAGAGTGTGCGTTTTTTTTTTCTTTGGGATATTTTAGTAAAACTAGCTTCTAGCAGTGGCTTCGTTCGCGCAAATTTCGTATATTATCCCAAGGGAACATAATCTTGAGTAATATATTCCAGAGTATAATATATTATCTATCTCTGTGCCAAATTTCATCTTAATCCGAAAAAAAGTAAAAAAAAATCCAATATTTTTTGGAAACCTATCTGACTAAGTAATTAAATGTTTTTAGCCATCTCTCCAGACTACAAATCAAATCGTTTATTTCAAATAGAACATTTACAGGCACTTGTGAACAACCCTGTTCAAAAGTATCGGGGATTTGTAGTCTCTACTCACAATGTTGCTTCGTTCCGTAAGAAATTCTAATCAATGCTGATGACGTCAGTTAAAACAGTCGTCTAAAGATTTCATTAGCAGATACCCGATAGATTTCTTGATGGAATGGTAATTAAAATTCACGAACTGACGACGGAAAGGGAGGAACACGAAGATTGAGTTACAAGTGATTTTGACAGAGTTCCTATATCTTACCGTCCGTTAAGTTTATGATTGGTGGACAGGTGTTACTGGTGACTAAGTGACAGTAGATTCTTCAAGGTTAAGCAACGCTTGCCAAGGGTGGTCTGTGGATGGGTGACCATCTTAACATACCGAGTTTCCTCCGTGCCTCGGAAAGCACGTTAAGACGTTCGTCCCGGCTGTCATTTGTAGATCTTTGGCAGTCGTCACAGATTGTCAGAAGCCAGTAAATCTGACTCGTGTTGCCAAGAAGTACCGTGTTACCCAGTTAATGGGTTGTGGAGATCTGGTAGGCAGCCGATCCACGTAAAACACTGGTATTCAGCTAAATCAGTTTAAACTGGAAGCCGACCCCAATATAGTTGGGAAAAGGCTAGGTGTGGATGACTGATGATTCTTTTAGTTACATGAGTTTCATCTCTCCTCTTCACATGACCATACCAAGACAAGCGGTTCCCTTTTAACTCCGTCACAGGCGCCACTTTTAAACTGCCTTCTAATGTATTCATTAGAGGTAGACACTACAGAAAATATATTTGCCCTCAAGGTGCAAATACTGTTACTACAGTTTTGGGACGTTTGGGGTCGAAACGCTTGGATCATGGGGTCGGAGTGCGCGTCTCCTTTTCATGGACATATCTTGCCGAATAATCGACACTTAGCGTGACCAGAAGGCTGGCTCGTTCTTTATCCAAAGAATTTGCATTGCCATCCAACGTGGCAATACTGCCAGTCTTTGGTACGTTTCCAGATGACAGCAATGCAGAGGAATCAGCACTTCTAAACTGCGTTCAACAGCTGTCAGTGTTAATATTCCACGGAAAATAATGACACTGATAACTCGTAAACGTGGTTTATAAGCTGCTAGTCTATTTTGTAAATTTTTATAACCATTTGGATATCGAGCTTCACCTGAGTGAAAAAGCTCACAAAGTGAGCTTTATTGCACACAATATAAAGGTCATTTATTTATGCGAATTTGATACTAATCTCTAATTCCGCTGTCGAGACAAAATGTTACAGAATAGCACAATGATCGCGTTCAGTTTCATTGATAAAATTCGCCCTAAGTGTTTTTGTATTTATATGTTTATATAGATACTAGTTGACCCACGCAACTTCGTCTGCGTCACAATTTTCATTACTGCTCCGATCCTTTTGGTCTTAACGATATGATATATATGATGATATATAGCCTTCTTCGATAAATGGGCTATCTAACACTGAAAGAATTTTTCAAATCGGACCAGTAGTTCCTGAGATTAGCGCGTTCAAGTAAACAAACAAACTCTTCAGCTTTATACGAGTATATTAGTATAGATAATATAGATATACACAACATTTAATAGAAGAAACGCAATAAAAAGTAGTTATTGTACTCAGCAGAAAAAAAATAGCTGTTCAGTTAATTTGTCGAGATATGTTCACATAAATGTACAGGGCAGTCGCGCTTTTTCGCCATTTTAGTATTTATTTATTTATTGATTTATCTAGGGAAAACAAACAGTTACACAAAAATTTTACAATACAAGTGTTTAAAAACAAAAAATAACATATGTATAACCCACGACGTTATCCAAATTTTAAACACAATATTATATTTAAGGCACTACCACACGAGAAACACTGAACAAGATACAAACAAAAAAATTATAAAAAAAATTGTCAAAAATTTAAAACCTTCAAATTCACAATTTCTTTTCAACTCTTTAAATACAAATACAAATAAAATGGATAGTTTAATTTAATTTATTGGCGGGATGTTATGTTATGAACTGGTGTAAACAATCAACAGACATGCGATTTCAGAAATCCCGATCCATTTGCTATCATTTATTGAAGAGTTCCGTTGCCTACCTCCGAAGTTCTTCATCAGATCTTCACCAAATTTAAATGGGAACAGTTCGAGAAAATACTCTTCCAAACAAAAAAAGAATCATCCAAATTGGTTAACAATTGGCGAAAATATCGCTGAATAAACATTTTTCACGGGATCCCATCATCAGATCCTGACTTATACCTTCCATCATCAGCTCAGCAACATGAGATGATGATTACCAGGCACAAATATCTGAATTGCGTTAGAAAGTTTATGAAAAACTGTGTATGTGCTTATAATTGTGAATTTGAAATTCACAATTTCTTTTCAACTCTTTAAATACAAATACAAATAAAATGGATAGTTTAATTTAATTTATTGGACCCATATTAAAAGATTTTCATTATGATGAGGACAATTATCCCTTTTCAGCTATTGTGTTTGTTCTGTACGTTGTATACTATAGATTTAGCACATAGTTATTTACCTGCGGCCCAACATCGGTGATTTGCAGATTATATCCGTCGACTAGCCGAAACCTTTCGTCCCGGGTCACCATGAGGCTGGCAGCCGTAAGCACTGCCGGACCCCTCCGCCATAACAGGACCAGAGAGCCTGTAACGCAGATAACACCAACCATTATTATAATTCAAATTATCTACAGGTAAAAAAAATAAAACCGACTTCCAAAAACAAAACACTACAGAGTAAAAAAATAACTTTAGGAACGCAGGTACCACTAAAAAGTGAAAAATAAAAAAACTTTTTATCAAAAAATAAAACCGACTTCCGAAATTAAAGTTATTTTTTGAGACCACAAACACAGCGTGCCGGCGGGATGTTATGTTATGAACTGGTGTAAACAATCAACAGACATGCGATTTCAGAAATCCCGATCCATTTGCTATCATTTATTGAAGAGTTCCGTTGCCTACCTCCGAAGTTCTTCATCAGATCTTCACCAAATTTAAATGGGAACAGTTCGAGAAAATACTCTTCTAAACAAAAAAAGAATCATCCAAATTGGTTAACAATTGGCGAAAATATCGCTGAATAAACATTTTTCACGGGATCCCATCATCAGATCCTGACTTATACCTTCCATCATCAGCTCAGCAACATGAGATGATGATTACCAGGCACAAATATCTGAATTGCGTTAAAAAGTTTATGAAAAACTGTGTATGTGCTTATAAAATTTGAGGGTTTCCCTCGATTTTCATGGGATCCCATTATCAGATTCTAACTTGGTGACAATAGGACCACCTCATGAGAATAGGCTTTCGAATAAAAAAATAAATAAAAATAAAATCGGTCCAGAATTGGCGGAGAAATCGGTGAACATACATTAAAAAAAAAAGATACATACAGCAGAACATAGAACCTCCTCCTTTTTGAAGAAGTCGGTTAAAAATAAATCATTGGGCATCAAAAAAAAAATAAACCACATCGCTGTCAATGGCAAAAGTGCCCAAAGCCCCAGAACACTGGCAAAATTGCCGCGTTGAATGGCAATGCTGATTCTTTGGCCGAAGAAAAGCCCAGCCCTCTGGTCACGTGAACAGTCGACAAGTTGTTTGCTGATATTCTTAAATACTTGTTGCGCACCCCATCGGACCCCATGACCCGACTGTCTACAGGTCCTCCGTGCCTCGGAAAGCACGTTAAGTCATTGCTCCCACCTTTTTTGTTATGAGACAAGCCCGCCACACATTCCTAACCACTGCAAATCCTGATAGCCAGAATCAACAGCCAGAACCACAAAAACGCCGAGTCAGTGAAGCTCGACGAGTCCAGGAGAAACGATAACGATACGAACTTTGGCAGTCGTTACGGATTTTCAGAAGCCAGAAAATCTAATTCCAGTCTTACCAAGAAGTACCGTGTTACCCGGTAAAATACCGGTATTCAGCTGCATCCAGTCAGTTAGTAATTAAATAAAAGTAAATTTTTCTACTCACCCAAGTTCTGGACCTGACACGGCAGGAGTAGCGTGTCTCCTACGACTGTTCTAAACGAATGTCCCCGCGACAGGAACCTGGGTCCGTCATCTGGAAGCAAGAAAAAACATCTTACTGCGAGTTCTAAAAATGCCAGATAATACCAGCACAAATCTATATCGTTGCAAATCATCTCTGTTTTAACGTATTTCACGGAACGCATTTAATTACCAATCACTGTGTATTTAAGCCAGTCGTTTTTAAAGAGTACTCCAGTCACGTACAGTATTTTTTATTGATATAATAAGTACTCGTGTTTGACCACAATCTCACCTGATGGTAACCAATGGTCGGCAATGAAGCACGCTTGCCTAGAAGTAACCTACTTACTTTTGACTTAAAGAGTCCCAGGTTGTAGCTATCAGGAAACATAACTCTGGCAGGGAACTCAACTCCTTAGCTGTGCGCAAAATCAAAACACAAAGTCCCAAAAATAAATTATAACGTGCAGGTAACAATCCCGAAAACTGGCGAACGAGAATAAAAAAAAAAAAACAATTCTACAATCCATACCTCGTTTTTACCGCTCAAACAAAACGCAACTAAAAAAATGGCGCCAATCGTTTTCCGACCATATTTCATCGGCCATTTTAAAAACTCATTCAAAGTACCTATTGAAGAAAAAATTATAAACTGCCAAAGTTGTACTCTCAAAGAAAGATTTCCCAACTTTCGGCACTGAATCTGAGAATATTTATATGTGTGTGGTTTCGGCAGATGTGGTTGATATATGGGAAAAGTCTGTCCGTAAGTATTCGTTTGATGAAACGAGAAATGAATGTTTTCAAGAACGACCTACCTACATAAAGATGTTCCTATTTTATTTATTTTACAATTTTAGGAAAACTTACAGCAAAACATTTTCGCACGATTGAGAGTAACAAAAATAAGGCCAATTAAAAGTTTTCACAGATAGAAGAGAGCTTATAAACAAAAATATGTGAGAATGTTTTGATACAGTGTTATAAGTAAAAACAGTAACTTAAGGTGAATGCTCCAGGGTAGCCCGCGAAATTCAAATATTTTTATGATTTTTGCATGAATATTTCAGAAATAATCATTCTTTCGAACTACATGAACTTAGAGGGCTATATTGATGATTAAAATGGTTATAATTCTTTAGATAAATACGCGTTACGGTCGCAGATCGCATTTGGTCCACATACAGCTTCACACTGACCGGCAAATTGCAAAAAACATAAAAATATTTGAATTTCGCGGGCTACCCTGGAGCATCCACCTTAAGAGAAGAAACAAAAATACAACCGAATTGAGAACTTTCTCAATTCGTGAAACCTTCGTGATTAAAAAAATACGTTGTTTGAATCACAAAATTAAAAGAATTTAGGTCAAGAGTGAATAGGTTACTTCTAGGCAAGCGTGTTCCATCTTCGACCACATCATCACTTACCGAGATAGTGGTCAAACGCGTGCCCATCAGTAGTAAAAAAAAAAAAAATTAATAAAAAGATTCCTTTTTAATTAAAAAGGAATGTTTTTATTTATTTATTTAATTTTGAAATGCTAGTAGGTACCTACTGAAAACATTAATGTCGACGCCCCCGTAGACCGCATTATATTTTTTATTATTATTTATTTATTTATTTAATACTTTATGCACACAGATGTACAGAGGCGGACTTAATCCCTGAGGCATTTTCTACCAGTCAACCTTTGGGTGATGCAGAGAATAATACTAGTAGGTGCAAATTGTGAAGAAAAAAAAAAAACAGAAACGCGATTAATTTTTAAATTAATACAAAGTTAAATATATATAAACTATAAATACAATAAAATACTATAATATTTACTCATATTAATAAACTAATACACAATAAGGAACATGCAATATTTCCAGTTTTTAAAGGACTCTGTGTTATTTTAATTAATGTGGTGGTCTATTCTAGAGAATAGACCACCACATTAATAAGAAATGAAAATGCTTTAATTTATTGCCAAAATTGCGTTTTTAAACCGACAGTTTAAAGGTTCGCGCGAAAACGGACGATGACGTCACTCGTGTCTATCACTGGTCGAGAACTGTCCTAACTCAAAGATATAAGGTTGCCTTTTCGTTGGCATAACAGCAGATCCGTCACTAAACGCTGATTTTTGTTTTTAAATACGTTCCGTTTCCAGTACTTTAATTCATTATTTTTGTTAAAAATCGATATTAACCAAAATAAAAACGTTGCAATGGCCTTTATTTTATACTTTTTATCATTTCGGACATCGGTGTTAAAAAACGAAAAAAACATCCAAAATATGTTATTTAATTTGTGCTGTTTTTTATAAGTCGTTTGTATTTGTTTTTGTAAAAAAGTTTTTAAGAAATGTATAATATGAAAGTATTATCATCATCTGCCCAGCTTTTTCCCAACTATATTGGGGTCGGCTTCCAGTCAATCCGGATTTAGCTGAATACTAGTATTTTACGAGGAGCGACTGCCTACCAGACCTCCACAACCCATTAACTGGGTAACACGGTACTTCATGGCAAGACGAGTCAGATTAAACTGGCTTCTGACTATCTGTAACGACTGCCAATGATCTACAAATGACAGCCGGGATCAACGGCTTAACGTGCTTTCTGAGGCACGGAGGAAACTCGGTATGTTAAGATAGTCACCCATCCACAGACCAACCTTGCTAAACGTTGCTTAACCTTGAAGATCGACCCGTGCGGCTGTTATTATCTAGCCACGAGCTCCTCAAAATATGAAAGTATTTATACCATAACAATAACAAAAAAAAAATGGCTGGTCTGTCTGTTTGTTCCAGCTAATTTCCGAAACGGCATCGACTTTTGACGGAACTTACACTGGCAGTAAACTAATGTTTTATGAAGTAGCGAAGGCTTAATTTTTTAAAAAGAATTAGAGTTCCGTGCAAAAAAAAACAACTCAAAGTAAAATTTCATACGGGCCTCTGCCTTTTTTTTTTTAAGGATGGGAAATCATCAAATGACTCCTCCCGCTCTGGGTGAAGCAAGAGGGAGTGTCAGACTCTTACTGACTAAAACCCATCCGTGTTCCTCCTGGTGCCCTTTGCGTTCCAAGGCTACGGCACCTCTTTCGAACCGATTCCGCAGCCCCAGCAGGCGCGGAGCCTCTGCCCAGTGTACCTAAAATAATTCTTAAAGCACTTACTACACGGGAAAAATAGTGAAATATCACCCTCAAACTAAACCCCAAAATAAGCATATTTCCTATTCAATAAAATAAATAACGAAATGAACAAGAAAACACAATTACCAACATTTAGGAAACAGTCTCACATTTCTGTCCCGGAAGTGACGAATCCGTTTCGTTACTTCCGGTCCTAAAGCCGCCATATTTGTTACATCCGGTGGAAAAGGGACAGTTTCGTTTTAATGGTTTTCGCGCCATGAAAATAGAAATAGGTGAATATCTTGGCAACACGGGTGTAGAGGCATCTATGGTAGGCGTCAGAATAACTTGCAATAAAGTACATTGACCTTTCACTGATATTCCTTCGTAGAAACCAGAACAATAAATTTAAAACCGTTTTTCCTTACTATAGCACGTAAAACATTACGATAGAAGTCGATTCAGGACAGCTTTATGTTTTTAAGGTTCCGTACCCGAAGGGTAACCAACAGAACCCTATTACTAAGCCTCCGCTGTCCGTCCGCCCGTCCGTCCGTCCGTCTGTCTGTCAGCGGGCTGTATCTCAACCTACACGCAAAATTTCAGCTTCCTGACAGTCTCTCAGTAACGCAACAGTTTTATATAAATTGATGATATACAGGATGTAACAGAAGTGCATGGACATATTTAAGCACTGGTGGATCCATGTGGGAGACTAAAGGGCTCTAGCTCCCCCCCCCAACCCCCAAAATCGAGATACCTTTGGTAGTCTACAACCTAACAGTCATTGAGGAATTTACGCAAATTAATCTAAGGCTTATTATGCGTTAAGCAAAATAAAATGTAATGTGCTTTTGTAGAATTCCGTACCCAAAGTGCAACCATCGGAACCCTATTAATAAGCCTCCGCTGTCCGTCCATCCGTCTGTCTGTCAGCGGGCTGTATCTCAAGATCCGTAATAGGTAGACAGTTGAAATTTACACAGATTGTGTATAATACAAATTAAGGTTTATGGTACGGAACCCTTCGTGTGCGAGTCCGAATCGCACTTGGCCGGTTTTTCTGTTTTACTTTAATGTACATTCAGTCAAAAAAGTATCGGGAATGGATGATTTGTTTATGGTTCCAAATTCAATTTTTTTGTTTTTTTGTAGTTGTTAGATTGGCACAACTGTTTTCCATTTTGGCGCGGAGTTTGAGTTGCATCTGTTATTTATATTAAATACAGTGCTGGTTTTAGTAATATCATATATAGTGTGTATTGCGAATTTCATAATGGACAAAAATATCGAACAAAGAGTTTGTCTTAAATTTTGCATCGCCAATGGAATTTCGTGTTCGGAGTCACTGAAAATGTTAAAGAAGGCTTACGGTGAATCGACTTTATCAAAAACTCGTGCTTATGAGTGGTTCAAAGCGTTCAAAAGCGGTCGAGATGTGATAGAAGATTTGCCTCGCTCTGGTAGGCTACAACGTCTGCAACTGAAGTTAACATCGCAAAAGTGAAGGAAATAGTGACTGAAAATCCCCATTCAACTCTGAGAGAGATAGCCGCCGAACTTTCTGTATCTCACGAGTCGATCCGTACCATTTTAACAAATCATTTGGGTATGAAACATGTTGCTGCTCGGCTAGTCCCAAAAGATCTGAATTTTCTCCAAAAACTCAATCGCATGAAAGTCGCTGAGGACATCGAGTCAGTTCGGACCCAACATTCATGAAACGCATTGTTACTGGTGACGAGACGTGGGTTTACGAGTTTGACATGCAAACTAGTCAACAAGCTTCGGAGTGGCGCCTTCCAACTGAACCGAAACCGAAAAAACTACGCCAAAGTCGATCAAAAGTCAAAGTCATGTTGACTATTTTCTTTGACTATCGCGGTGTTGTGCACTCTGAATTCTTACCGGAAGGTCTAACGGTAAATAAGAAATATTATTTGAGCGTTATGCGGCGTTTAAGAGAGCAATTTCGTTGAAAAAGGCCAGATTTGTGGAAAGAAAATTCTTGGATTTTGCACCACGACAATGCGCCTTCGCACAAGGCTATCATTGTGAACGAATTTTTAACCAAATACCATCCAGCAACCACCATATTCACCAGATATGGCTCCTGCTGACTTTTTCTTTTTCCTAAACTCAAATTACCACTTCGTGGCACCCGTTTTCAATCGATAGAAGACATAAAGGAGAATTCGCGGCGAGAACTGAACTCAATTCCGGAAGCAGCGTTTAAAAAATGTTTTGATGAATGGATTATTCGTTGGCGCAAGTGTATCGTTTCTAAAGGAGCATACTTTGAAGGTGATAAAATAAATTTGGATGAATAACAGACATTTTGTGTATTATTGATCTTTTCCCGGTACTTTCTTGACAGAGTAGTATTTCAGATACAAAACATCACCCTTAATTAATATAACCACGTTTCCTGAAACTTGTTTTATTTTTTTCGTCACAGAGTGTCCCAACCGCAAGTACCTAAATGACTACGAGACAGGCCCAGAAAGATGTGATTGTATAAGCTGGACTCCTTCTCAAAGGACTGGCCCAAAATTGCAGAAGATCGGGGCAAGTGGAAAGAGGGAAGGGAGTTCGAAATGTTAACTAACCTAGTAATTAATATGTTAAGTAAAAAAATTTAATATTGCATGCTATATATTGGCCAAATGTGTGTTACTTTATATTGATAAGAACTTATACCTACCATATTTGATGCAATAAATAAATGAATTGAATGAATTGGATGAATTGGATGAATTGGATGAATTGAATGAATTGAATGAATTCTTCCCCTACAATGGGACAGCACAGGCTCGTATTAAAAATTGCAGTCACGAGCAGTATAAATATCGTCTGTGGGCCGCAGTTTGTTTAGCACGGAGGTTCTAAACAAATATTCATTTTATCCGTCGAAAGTCCTTATTGAAATGCCACAATATAAGGGCGTACCATCCAAGCTCGTTAGATCAGCGGACCACAAGACGTATGGCGATACACCACCGGTACATGGTGGACATCCCACCCTCACGCTCAAAACGTTTTGGGAACACATGCATAGTGCGTACAGCTAAGGAGTGGAATTCCATGCCGGAGTCTGTGTTTCCTGATAGCTGCAACCTGGGAGTCTTTATGCCAAGAGTGGATAGGTTACTTCTAGGCAGTGTGCTCTATCTTCGAGCACATCATTGCGACTAAGTGTCGCTTTTCACCAGCCAGTTTTATTAAATAGAACTCTGGTCTAGAGTCTTTGGATCATCTTATAGGAGATGGTGGCTTACTTCTGTTGTTCTGCGCATGCGCCGCTATGAAGACGGCAGTGAGTACCACCCAGGAGACTTCCATGGCGTCAACCGCGACCACCGCCACAACGCGAGCTGTACCTCATCTGAAACAAGGAACAAACAAATATAAGATTGGTGAAGCGCTGTGGTGAAGCGGCTTCAAAACCGCCACAAAAAAAACAAATGTAGCAAAATTTATACTAGTACAGTCAACAGGTAGTTTTGCCGTACAAAAGGTGGAAAGGTAGAAAATGTTTCAACTTGTATTGCGAGGGGTCACAGCGTTAGCCGCCATCTTAAGGGGTCTTTTGTTTTTTTTACATAGGTAATGCTTCAATAGTTGACTTTATGAGAAACATGTCCTATGAGAGTACCATTGGAATTGATTAAAATTGATTATAATTGATTTGCGAACTTATTTAAAAATTGATAAAAAACTGGGAGCGGAACGAGCAGAAAAGCGGTAAGCGGTAACAAATAGCCGCCCGCTTAAATAACTCGTCACGTGACATCCGCATAGTCCGCAACTTTGCTCCGCATTACCTCGCTGCGCATCAAAGGACGGACACAGTCCACAACTCCGCTCCACATTACTCCGTTGCTCCGCTCCATTGACTCGCTCAGCGTTAATGGACAGGCAGCCTTTAGAGTGCCTGCCCATTACAGAGCAAGCGGGGCAGCAGAGCAGAGCAACGGAGAAATGTTAACCAACCTAAAAAAGCTATTTAAGGGTTCCTGACCATATACAGGCACCATTAAGTTGCTTTTTACTCAAGCAAGTTTTATCCATAAAATAGTTTTAATTAGCATTATTAATGAAGTAATTCATCTTCCAGATAGTTATGTAGATAACCCCGACTTTGATGCATCGCTTTTATTTTAAAGTAAACTTCTGAGTGTTATGTCACCTGGCTTTTTTTAATCAGTTTTACATAATATAGGCCTGTCAACGCCGTAGACGGATTAAACGCGTTAGGTCCTAGTAAATTGCACTTTCCTGATTTTTAGGGGTCCGTACCCAAAGGCTAACCATCGGAGCTCTATTACTAAGCCTCTGCTGTCCGTCCGTTAGTCCGTCTGTTTTTCAGCAGGCTGTCAAGAACCGAAAAAGGTAGACTGTTGAAATTTTCACAGCATGTGTATTTCTATTGCCGCTGAAACAACAAATAATAAAAAAATTGGTTTATGGTACGGAACTCTTCGTGTGCGAGTCCGACTCGCACTTGACCGCTTTTGTTTGGGATGTTGTTAAGATAGATACCAGTAGTACACCCAATTTTCGAACTTCGAAAGACTTGTGCTAACTGCGTGGTGCTCGGAAAACTTCTTAATCTTCGTTAATTTTTAATATTTAGGCTTAATTCTTCTCAACGCTGCATTCCATGGAGTAAGTCAATCAGCACAATTATAAAGAAGACAAAATTTTGCTACAATTTGGAGGCAACTGTAGCTCTCTGTGTATAAAAGGTGTTGAGGTGTACTTTTTTTTTTTTCTATTGATAGGCACGCGTTTGACCACTATCTCACCTGATGGTAAGCGATGATGTGGTCGAAGATGGAGCACGCTTGCCTAGAAATAACCTATTCACTCTTGATTTAAAGACTCCCAGGTTGTAGCTATCAGGAAACACAGACTCCGGCAGGGAATTCCACTCCTTAGCTGTGCGCAATATGAATGTATTCCCAAAACGTTTTGTGCGTATGGGTGGGATGTCCACCATGTACCGGTGGCACATCGCCGTTCGTCGTGTGGTCCGATGATGGAACGGGCAACGGGACTTCAAAGGTCATTTTCCCTAAAATGTTCGAAATAATAGTTTAGCTTTAGAATGAACACAATACTTTAAAAACCGGCCAAGCGTGAGTCGGACTCGCGCATTGCGGGTTCCGTATTTTTTGTTGTTGTTAAAACGGCAACAGAAATTCACTCTCTGTGAAAATTTTAACTGTTTATTACGGTTCATGAGACACAGCCCGCTGACAGACAGACGGACGGACGGACAGCGGAGGCTTACTAATAGAGTTCCGTTGGTTACCCTTTGGGTACGGAACCCTAAAAGGGGGTCATTGTGGTCTATGAACAATTTTTACCAGGAGAACAACACTGAAATCGCGAAAACAAAGATCATAAGAGCTCTTTCAATTAAAAGCTGTTTGAATGAACCAATTTCTTCAAGGCACCAATAAAATAACATCCTTGTATTTCGCCTCCAAAATCAATTATAATAGAAACTCGTCATCCCCCTGACGTCTTGCCAAATACATCTTAATAATGCGATAATTCCTAACATTCTCCGCGGTCGATGGAATGTAATATACGAGTGTAAGTACATGTTTTTTTAACTATAATACGACTGGTCCCTTTCACCCCTCACTAGGGGGCGAAATCATTCGGAATAAATGCTGTTAAGGGGCATGTCGGGGATTGAAAGTTTATTCTTATTTTAATAAGTTTTTTTTGTGCTTTTTATGTTTTAAAATAACTGTGTGCCTATTTATTTTCTCTTTATTCCACGTCCATCTTAATTCTAACTTTTCAATATACCTACATACGAGTAAAACTTTTCTGTTACTGGTTACTCAGTAACTGACTGATATTCAACGCACAGCCAAAACTACCGATCGTAGAAAGCTGATATTTAGTAGGTAGGTTCCCTACACCACTAAGAGAGAATTTCATTCACAAAAAAACTTATAACAATCGGCCAAGCCGTGTCGGAGGAGTTCGATAACAAACAAACTAATATATAAAGCTGAAGAGTATTTTTGTTTGCTTACTTGAACGCACTAATCTCAGGAACTACTGTTCCGATTTGAAAAATTCTTTCAGTGTTAGATAGCCCATTTATTGAGGAAGGCTATAGGCTATATATAAAATGGGGTGTATGGGGTCCGTTGCCATCTTAAAGACCCAAGCCAACCTCACCTGCTAGCGGTGCACCCTGCTGTCCAACGGACGAGGCTCTGGCGAACCTGGTTTCCCTCTTGTAGGGTTGTGGGGGTCAGACGGCTGGTCGCCCCACGTAAAACCAACTTCAGTCATATATGTATGGAGAGAAACAAGTTAGGTAAGGGTACTCGGTCTAGGGCGTCGCCGCATAACGACGCGCAGGCACATCGCCCTAAACCTGCGATAAGTGGGCTAGGGCTACCGTGTCAAGTACGGGCACGGCTAAAGAGGATAGTACCCAAGAAGAAGTTCCGCTTTGCCACCTGGAACATTGGCTCCCTAACCGGACGATGCCAAGAACTCGCAGACGTACTTGCGAAGCGTCGGGTCCAGTGCGCCTTCCTTCAGGAGACGCGCTGGAAGGGAAATAAGTCACGTGACATCGGGCAGGGGTACCGGCTAGTGTACACCGGATCACCAACGGGTAGGAGCAGAGTGGCCGTGGTGCTGTCTAAGGACCTTCAGGATGGACTCCTTGAAGTAGACCGATGCAGCGACCGGTTGATGCGAGTTAGGGTGCTGTTCGAAGGGTCGGTAACGAACCTAATCAGCGCCTATGCTCCTCAGACTGGTTGCTGTGAGTCTGAAAAGGAGGCCTTCTGGGATGAGTTCGAGGACGTATTACGCGCTATCCCGAATTCCGAAGGTGTTTTGGTTGGGGGGGATCTCAACGGTCACGTAGGTCAGTTTGCTGGAGAGTATGGACGTGTTCGCGGTGGTTTTGGTTATGGCCAGCTAAACGCAGAGGGAGTCAATATACTTAGCACCTGCGCTGTGTCTGACCTAGCCATCGCGAACACATTCTTTCAGAAGAAGCCCCAGCATCTTATTACGTACCGTAGTGGTGCCTACTCAACCCAAATAGATTACCTGCTGGTGCGACGGTGCCACATTGGCAAGGTTACCAACTGCAAAGTCATCCCAGGCGAAAGCCTAACGGCTCAACACCGCCTCCTTGTCCTGGACTTTGCGGTTGTACCGAAGAAGAGAGTGACCGAGAAACGCAAACCCCGCACTAAGTGGTGGTTGCTTGATGGTCCTAGGCAGTCGGACTTCATCGCGGAGGTCGAGCATCTCAAGATCAGTGCTCCGCATGAGTCCGCTCAAGAGATCTGGAGTAGGATCCATTCAGCAATCACCGGTGCGGGTAAGCGCGTCCTTGGCACTTCTCGTGGTGGCCGCACCATAGGAAAGGAGACGTGGTGGTGGGATGACGGGGTGCAGGAGGCGACTCGGAAGAAGAAGGTTTTATTTAAACAGTGGCAAGGGTCCAACTCTCCGGATGACAGGGAGGCATATGGAGCGGCTAAGCGCGCTTGCAAAAAAGCTGTAGCCAGAGCCCGCAGCAAAAGTCTGGCGCCCTTATACGACAAGCTGGAAACTGCGGAGGGGCAAAAGCTTATTTTTAAGCTGGCGCGTGGCCGGGAGAAAGCTACACGGGACATTAGCAAATGTCTTTGTGTAAGGGACGCCCAGGGTAAGCTGCTCTACGATGCCCCCTCTGTTAAGGAGAGATGGTGTACATACTTCGCGGAGCTGTCTAACAAACAGCATCCCCATAACCTTCCTCCGGAACCGCCTCCTAACCTTGGGCTTATTTCCCCTATTTCCCCCGACGAAACCCGCATTGCTCTTCGCCACATGAAGAACCGGAAAGCGGTCGGGCCTGACAACGTGCCAATTGAAGTGTGGAAGGCGATGGGCCCACATGGTGTGGACCTTCTGACGGATCTTTTTAACCACATCCTGATCACCAGGGAAATGCCAAACCAGTGGCGATTTAGCCTGATTATCCCTGTTTACAAAGGCAAAGGTAGCGTACAGGATTGTGGTAGCTACCGCGGTATCAAGATCATGTGCCACACCATGAAGCTCTTCGAGCGCATCATTGACACACGGCTCCGTAGCGAGTGTACTGTCTCTGAGTGTCAATATGGCTTCCGGGCGGGTAACAGCACCATGGACGCAGTGTTCGCCTTACGGAATCTGGCTGAGGCTTACAGAGAGAGAAGGAGAGCTTTGCATATGGCCTTTTTAGACCTGCAGAAGGCCTTCGACTGTATACCTCGGCAGTCCATCTGGTGGGCACTGCGCTTCAAGGGCGTTCCCGAGGCCTATATTGACATTATCAGAGACATGTACCGCGATTCCGTGTCCTCTGTCCAGACCGCTGTTGGCGAATCGAATGGCTTCCCAATATCTGTTGGCGTTCACCAAGGCTCGGCTCTTAGCCCGTTCTTGTTTAACGTAGTGCTCGATGTAGTTACGGCAAACATCCAAGATCAGCCTCCATGGCTAATGATGTATGCCGATGACATCGCCCTCGTTAATCAGAACAAAGCCCATCTTGAGCGCAAAGTCAACATTTGGAAGGACACGCTTGAAAACGGTGGTCTGAGACTAAATGTGGCGAAGACTGAGTACATGTCCTGTGGCAGCACGGATACAAACACCATCCGAATAGGTTCGGACCTGATCAGAAAGTCCGATACGTTCAGGTACCTTGGATCCGTGCTGCACGAGTCTGGCATTGTGGACGACGATGTCCAAGCACGTATTGGCGCGGCTTGGGCGAAGTGGCGCGAGGTGACGGGCGTTGTATGCGACCGCAAAATGCCTCCGAAGCTCAAGGGGCAGATATATAAATGCATCATTCGGCCTGTCCTACTGTACGGGGGCGAGTGTTGGCCAGCACTAAGCAGACACACCCAGGAGCTTCGCGTCACGGAGATGAAGATGCTGAGGTGGATGAGTGGCGTAACGCGATCCGATCGCATGCGCAACTCTTACATCCGAGGTAGTCTTGGTGTCCGTGACGTGGGGGAAAAACTGCAAGAGTGTCGTCTGCGATGGTATGGCCACATCATGCGCCGCCCTATGGAGTACGTTGGTCGGAGATGCATGAATATGGCTGTTCTTGGGGCTAGGCCCCGTGGTCGCCCTCGCAAGCGCTGGCTGGACGTCGTCAAGTCCGACATGAGAGCCAATGGCCTGACTGAGAAGGATGTTGAAGATCGGGCAAAGTGGAGGAAGCTAAGTAGGAAGGCGGACCCTGGCAATAGCCGGGATTAACGCCAGGTGGAAGAAGCTATAGGCTATATATCATCACGCTAAGACCAATAGGAGCGGAGCAGGAGCAGACGAAGTTGCGCGGGTTAACTAGTCTCGGATAACAGTGTATGTTATCGAACGCCTGCGAAATGTCTTGACCGATTTATATGAATTTGTGTTTATTAATATGGCAAAACAACGTTTGCAGCTAGTTAGATAGATGTGGAGATGAGGAGCTCGTGGCTAGATAATAACAGCCGCACGGGTCGATCTTCAAGGTTAAGCAATGTTTGCCAAGGTTGGTCTGTGGATGGGTGACCATCTTAACATACCGAGTTTCCTCCGTGCCTCGGAAAGCACGTTAAGCCGTTGGTCCCGGCTGTCATTTGTAGATCTTTTACAGTCGTTACGGATAGTCAGAAGCCAGTAAATCTGACTCCAGTCTTGCCATGAAGTACCGTGTTACCCAGTTAATGGCTTGTGGAGGTCTGGTAGGCAGCCGCTCCTCGTAAAATACTGGTATTCAGCTAAATCCGGCTTGACTGGAAGCCGACCCCAATATAGTTGGGAAAAGGCTAGGCAGATGATGAGATAGATGTGGAGATAAATTATTTGAGTTGGCGTTTGACTAGCCCTTAAGCTGCCACCCTATTTCATGGAATCAATCGCTCAGTACAAGATTGTGAAGGGTAGCCGCTACCCCAAACTATGTTTATTTATTAATATTAGGGGAACTTGCATTTTTGTTAAAAATCGTTTTTTTTTACTTGTTAAGAATATGTTTGTTTTTCACGATTTTTCTTTTATTTTAAAGAAATGTTTAGTAATTTGAATGCGTTTATTGGCTTCAGTTTTTTAAAGACTCTAAAACCATACCAACAAAAATAAAAATAAGTAACTTCTAAACCCGACTATAATAGGTACTGAAAAATTACGCTGCAAAAAGTACGAAATAAAAAAAAAAAAAACATAATGATATTCAGAGGATAGCCGGCCGTATGCTTCTATGCTTTAAAGCTTATAATCGCTTAAATTATTTTTAGAGTGTATAGTTTTGCTAGGGTAGATGGCATACGAAGACTGTCAATGATCTACTAATGACAGCCGGAACTAACCACGTACAAGGCACAGAGGAGTCTCTGTATCTTAAGACGGTCACCCATCCAAAGACCGACCTTGGCAAGTGTTGCTTAACCCGTGCGACTGTTATAATTTAGCCTCAAGCTTCTCCACCCATTATAGAGATAAAAGATCCCACAGACGGATTAATTTAATTTATGCAAAATCCTCCCCCACAATTATTTATCTCTTCAAATCTGTGGAACCAGCTTTATAATGTTTTCCCATGGTATTTTTAATTAGTTAGGGATTACTTTGACAAATCTTATAAATGTTCAGTTAAATGTCACTGGCATTATTTAATTTTATTCAAATGGGGGTCGCGTTTTTGGGGCGGGTGGGGCGTGCTCCTATGACGTTTAGTGATTTTGAATACTATAATTATTTTTCGGTATGGTTTGCCGTGTTCAGTTGTTTAAAAAGGAGGAGGTTATATGTTCGGCTGTCCTATATGTATGTATGTACCTATGTATGTTTTTTTTTAAATATGTTCACCGATTTCTCCGCCAACTGTGGACCGATTTAAAAAATCTTTTTTTTAATTAGAATCTGTTAATGGGATTCCATGGAAAATGTTTGTTCAGCGATATTATCGTCAATTGTCTACCGATTTGGATGATTATTTTTCTGTTTGGAAGAGTATTTTCCCGGACTGGTCCCATTCCAATTTGGGGAAGAACGTCGGAGGTAGGCAATGGAACTCTTCAATAAGTGATAGTACATGGATCGGGGTTGGCTAAAATTGCATGACTGTTTATTGTTAACAATATAACATAACAAAACATCATGCCAGTACGCAGTGAATGGGTACGCAGGTACCACTAAAAAGTTAAAAATAATAAACTGAGGAAGGCTATATATAGGCTATATATCATCATGCTAAGACCATAGGAGCGTAGCAGACGATGTTGCGCGGGTCAACTAGTATTTAATAAGAACAAGTGGGTCCTTTGGATCCATTGGTAACTTACATGTTAAATTAATAAAAAATTAAAATCACTACCTTTCTGTTTGATCGTTTTCACTTGGTTCCTATGCTTTTTATTTTTTTATTTGTTACATAATTATAATAGTATATATTTATCTATTATGTATTTATTTATATAAATCGTACACCTAAGACTACCGTAGCAGTACTGTCTTTCCGCTATCTTTGAAATCCATCCAAAGGTTGTATTGAAGAGATCGCTTTTAGCGATAAGGCCGCCCATTGTGTCACCCTTTGCAATGTTTTCTTCATCTATCTTTTCTGTAACTTATATGGTGTACATAATAAAGATTCTATTGTATTCTATTCTAATTATGGTCGAATTCCGACCACTGGGTGACCACTAGTATCAATAAAAATTCAATGTAGTCCTACCTACCTCTTGTCCTCCCGGTGAAATTAGAATCGAGGTCCAAACGCCCTAACAAGGAAGTGTGAAGTTCATTCGTTAACCTAAGTTTTACAGAAATAGGGCCCCGAATAACTTTTGAAAATGTAAAAACCCGTGAAATTGCAATCGATTTCCACTAGATGAGAGTTGTGTATTCAAGTGGAAAGGAGAATATAAAAGACTCCATAGTTTCCTGGATCCAGGTGTTTACTCAAACAAACTATTTGTAAGAGAATATTATAACAAGGCCTCAGGAGCTCGTGGCTAAATAATAACAGCCGCACGGGTCGATCTTGAAGGTTAAACAACGCTTGCCAAGGTTGGTCTGTGGACGGGTGACCATCTTAACATAACGAGTTTAATCCGTGCCTCGGAAAGCACGTTAAGCCGTTGGTCCCGGCTGTCATTTGTAGATCTTTGGCAGTCGTTACGGATAGTCAGAAGCCAGTAAATCGGACTCCAGTCTTGCCAAGATGCACCGTGCTACCCGCGTTAGCGCAAAGCTAATACTTCAGATCAAATGTATTTAGGGAAGCGATCGATAAATCATAATATTTTCTAAGAAAATCGGTTTTGTTTATTTATATGTATATGCTTTATTGTAGTCAGAAGCCAGTTAATCTGAATCTAGTCTTGCCAAGATGTACCGTGTTACCCAGTTAATAGGTTGTGAAGGTCTGGTAGGCAGCCGCTCCACGTAAAACACTGGTATTCAGCTGTATCCGGTTTGACTGGAAGCCGACTCCAATGTAGTTGGGAAAAGGCTAAGTAACACTTACAATACAACATGAAAAGTGCGCACTCATAACGAAAGAAAACGAACAAGTGCCGCCGGTTTTTCTGCTTCTCATCTGTCAGTCGTTGACCGACTGAAGGGAACAGGAAAAAACGGAATATGCACGTTAGAATTCGCGCGGAACAGCTAGTCTATACTAATATATAAAGCTGAAGAGTTTGTTTGTTTGTATGTTTGTTTGTTTACTTGAACGCGCTAATCTCAGGAACTGCTGGTCCGATTAGTAAAATTGTTTTAGTGTTAGATAGCCCATTTATCGAGGAAGGCTATAGGCTATATATCACGCTAAGACCAAAAGGAGCGGAGTAGTAATGAAAATTGTGACGCAGACGAAGTTGCGCGAGTCAACTAGTTAAAAATATAAGCCTATTGCCATAAATCACTATATCAATTATTGCGCTACCCGGCACTGAACTAAAATCCCACGAGGTCGGTCCCCTCACCAGTCAATATTGGTTTTAATGTCAAATTAGCGACGTTCCCCATGACCTTTGATCCGAAATAAGAGGGTTCTTATCTAGGAGGGGCTCGTGGCTACATAACATCAGCCGCACGTCGATGTTCAAAGTTGAACTACGCTTGCCGAGGTAGGTCCAGCATGAGCTCTCGTAGGGTCTGTGACCAACATTAGCTGATCCACTAGACTATTAGCGAATAATAGCCAAGTGGGTTAGATAATTTTGGTCACAGACTGTACTCGAAGTTCCAAGACTTTCAACCAAAAACGGATAAAACTGTCAACTTGGTAGGAAAATTTTATATGAAAAAAAAAATGCTTGAGTTTTCGCTTGGCCATGCACACTTGAAAAAATTCAACCTGTAGGTTTAATAACTAAATAATTTTAATTATATTTTTAACTAGCTGATACGGAAAAACTTGTTTTGATAAAAAAAAACCTTACTAACACACAAAGGAAACGAAAATCGGAGGAGTTTGATAACAAACCGTTACAGTGACAGGAGATTTTTATACATTACAAGAAGATAAAACTATTTCCACCGGCTGTCATTTGTAGATCTTTAGCAGTCATTACGGATAGTCAGAAGCCAGTAAATCTGACTCCAGTCTTGCCATGAAGTACCGTGTTACCCAGTTAATGGGTTGTGGAGGTCTGGTAGGCAGCCGCTCCTCGTAAAATACTGCACGGAGGAAACTCACTATGTTAAGATGGTCACCCATCCACAGACCAACCTTGGCAAGCGTTGCTTAACCTTGAAGATCGACCCGTGCGGCTGTTATTATCTAGCCACGAGCTCCTCCCTTATTTAGTAAAATAACCTATTGAAATTAAATAAATAATAATCCCCACACACGAACACAGAGCTCTTCATGTAGCCCCAATCGATTGCAATTTCACGGGTTTTTACATTTTCAAAAGCTGCACGGGCCCCTATTTTGGACAAAGTTTGGTTAACGAATAAGGATGGGGTTTTGAGAGAGCTCGATTCAAATTTCACCGGGTGGTCAAGAGGTTGGATTCAATTTATTTTTTATTGATGTATATATCTATAGTAATACATTCAGTCAAAAAAGTATCGGGAATGGATGATTTGTTTATGGTTCCAAATTCAAATTTTTGTTTTTTTTGTAGTTGTTAGATTGGCACGACTGTTTTCCATTTTGGCGCGGAGTTTGAGTTGCATCTGTTATTTATATTAAATACAGTGCTGGTTTTAGTAATATCATATATAGTGTGTATTGCGAATTTCATAATGGACAAAAATATCGAACAAAGAGTTTGTCTTAAATTTTGCATCGCCAATGGAATTTCGTGTTCGGAGTCACTGAAAATGTTACAGAAGGCTTACGGTGAATCGACTTTATCAAAAACTCGTGCTTATGAGTGGTTCAAAGCGTTCAAAAGCGGTCGAGATGTGATGGAAGATTTGCCTCGCTCTGGTAGGCCGTCAACGTCTGCAACTGAAGTTAACATCGCAAAAGTGAAGGCATTAGTGACTGAAAATCCCCATTCAACTCTGAGAGAGATAGCCGCCGAACTTTCTGTATCTCACGAGACGATCCGTACCATTTTAACTAATCATTTGGGTATGAAACATGTTGCTGCTCGGCTAGTCCCAAAAGATCTGAATTTTCTCCAAAAACTCAATCGCATGAAAGTCGCTGAGGACATGCTAGAACGAGTCAGTTCGGACCCAACATTCATGAAACGCATTGTTACTGGTGACGAGACGTGGGTTTACGAGTTTGACATGCAAACTAGTCAACAAGCTTCGGAGTGGCGCCTTCCAACTGAACCGAAACCGAAAAAACCACGCCAAAGTCGATCAAAAGTCAAAGTCATGTTGACTGTTTTCTTTGACTATCGCGGTGTTGTGCACTCTGAATTCTTACCGGAAGGTCTAACGGTAAATAAAGAATATTATTTGAGCGTTATGCGGCGTTTAAGAGAGCAAATTCGACGAAAAAGGCCAGATTTGTGGAAAGAAAACTCTTGGATTTTGCACCACGACAATGCGCCTTCGCACAAGGCTATCATTGTGAACGAATTTTTAACCAAACACTCAACAAATACCATCCAGCAACCACCATATTCACCAGATATGGCTCCTGCTGACTTTTTTCTTTTTCCTAAACTCAAATTACCACTTCGTGGCACCCGTTTTCAGTCGATAGAAGACATAAAGGAGATTTCGCGGCGAGAACTGAACTCAATTCCGGAAGCAGCGTTTAAAAAATGTTTTGATGAATGGATTATTCGTTGGCGCAAGTGTATCGTTTCTAAAGGAGCATACTTTGAAGGTGATAAAATAAATTTGGATGAATAACAGACATTTTGTGTATTATTGATCTTTTCCCGGTACTTTCTTGACAGAGTAGTATATAATGCTGAAGAGTTTGTTTGTTTGTTTGTTTACTTGAACGCGCTAATCTCAGGAACTACTGGTCCGATTTGAAAAAATATTTCAGTGTTAGATAGCCCATTTATTGAGGAAGGCTATAGGCTATATATCATCTTAATAATTATATAAAGCTGAAGAGTTTGTTTGTTTGCTTTAACGCGCTAATTTCAGGAACTACTGGTCCGATTTGAAGAATTCTTTCAGTGTTAGATAGCCCATTTATCGAGAAAGGCTATATATCATCACGCCAAGACAAATAGGAGCGGAGCAGACGAAGTTGCGCGGGTCAACTAGTAATAAATAATTGTGTCGTGAGTTACGGCCAATGGCATAATTGCCAATAGCCTCGACCAATATCTAAGGAGCCTCTCGTAGGGCAGCTGGATCAAGGGCTTGATCCAGAAAGCAGTACTCTTGGACACGACGCGCATAGTTAGGAGGTTTCTCTCTCAGGAGCCCTGACCACCTAGCTTGGACCCTGGGGAGCTACTCTCTAAGCCCGAAGTCCGTAGTTGCGTTTTCTACTCCGTATCACCTACAAACCTATGATTAGTCCCGTCCGATTAGTAGATTAGAGAATGAATGATAACACGATTTAACAGTAACTGTCAAATCGTGTTATCATTAATACTTAATTAACCATTAAGTATGTGGGTGATACGGAGTAGAATACGCCCGCAACTAAGCCAGAAACTACGGACTTCGGGCTTAAAGAGTAGCCCCCCGGATCCCGATACCGGTGGGCTACAATTTTTTATACTAAAAAAAAAAAATGAAACATCCCTACCAGCATCTTACTGGATTATACATCCTTCTACCAAGCACGTTTGCTGTTGCGTATCTCCACTCAGACCGGCCGATTAAGGCAAGAAAGAGGTGGGAGCTCTCCTCGTCTGTGTTCACTCCGGCCAGCCAATAAAGGCAAGCCGGAAATGAGGAACAAGACTTCTCCCTGGAGATCAGGTCCGTGGGATCGCTTCTGCCCAAAAGCTCGCCACAAAACTGCCTTGCGGTTTATTATTATCATTATTAAAGCCTGAAATTGTCTTTGGTTGTGGAATTAGTCGTCACGCGCCAAACTTGTTGAATTGTTTGCCACCAGGTGGCGTTAACGACTCAGGACTTAGTAGTATTAATCACTAACGAGCCGCTCCATCTTGTTACCAGTAATAATTACTGATGTTCGCCCGAAAATGGCTTTTTGGACACTTTGGCAAAAGATTGTACGCTATCAGATTGCTTTTTACGGTTCCGTATACGAACGGTAAACAACGGAACCCTATTACTAAGCCTCCACTGTCCATTCGTTCGTCTGTTTGTCAGCGGGCTGTATCTCAAGAACCGTATCAGGTAAATAGTTAAATTTTGCAGTGTGTATTGCTATATATCAACAAACAATAAAAATTAAATTAAATGAAAAATTATAGGGCATGCAAGAAACCATTTGTTTTTGGTTTATGGTATGGATCCCTTCGTGTGAGAGTTCAAATCACACTTGGCTGGTTTTTAGAGTTCCGTACATCCGTAAAAACGGCACTCTTATCTTGTCTGTCTGTCCGTTTGTCACAGCCGGTTTTCTCCGGATCTACTGGACCGATTCTGTTGAAATTTCTGATTTCTGTTGATAGGATTTCTGTGACCCGAATACGGACGCGTAAATAAATATCTTTTTAGTAAATTTTGGGGGCCAAACTAGAAAAAAAAAAAGTTTCTCTTTTTCGAGGGTTTTAATTATATCTTCATTTTTTTTTTAAATAAATAGTTTTGAAGTTATTCAAGAAATAAGATCAAAAATGACCATTCCCCCTCGTATCTCTGAAACTACTGAGCCTAAAATTGAAGAAAAGCAATGCAGATAATAGTTTTATATCGAAAGATTACAGGAAAATCTATAAGAAGTCTGTAGTGTTAAAATAACATGTTATAAAAATGTTCAGAACCCTTTGTACGCTAGTCCGACTCGCACTTGGCCAGTTTTTTTTTATTTGGCCACAGGTTCCATTGCCCTGTTTCTTACATACAAGTATTTTGAACCAAAACACAAAAAAAACTTTCACACAACAATATTGTCTATAGCCACCCCAATGCCATAGATAATGATAAATGTGTGACACGCGGCATAGACAACAGGGGTAGTTTCCACAATTAGGGGTAGAAATGTCTATCTGGGGACTATGAGGGACCTATTCGATTTTAATAAGGATATTCTCAAGTTTTGTGGTATAGTTCGATTATTTACATCCGTATACTCAACGTAAGGTTCAATGGAAAACCAGCGTCAGGCAGCTCTTAGTTGTCTGGATTTTGCTGAACTGGACCTATTTGGCGCAGCCGCGGGGCACACGTTGTTTTAGAATTAACTTTCCTTTTTATTTGCACCTGTGTGCATTGTGTATCTGTGTGTGCCAAATAAAATTGTTTTTGTTCTTTCTTTCAAACTTGATGACTGTGAAGTTCGATTGTCGCTGCGCAGTACTCTACTCGTCATAACAGCGCAGGCTTAGTAATAGGGTTCCGTTGGTTTATACCCATTAGGTACGCAACCCTAAAAATGAGATTCATTCTGAAACTTTGCATGCGAGTCCGTCTCGCACTTGGTCAGTTTTTAAGGTTACGTAACCAAAGGGGTTACGGAACCCTACTAAGCCTTCAAAAAAATTTTTCACAGATTGTGCTTTTCTAATGCCGCTTCGTGTGCGAGTCCGACTCGCCCTTGGCTGATTTTTAATCCTTACGGGGCGAAGCCGCTGGTAGCAGACAGTATTGTACAACATTTGCTTTTAAAATTAACAAGATGCGTCCCTTTCTCTTTGACCCCGCGTATTGTGTTCACGCGGCATACACGTGGCGGACGCGTGGCGGACACGCGACAGACACGAAACGATAACGACACGCGTTTGATACGCCCAATTGTCTATTTTGTTAGTACTACTCAAATCTTTGTTATCGTTCGTCGAGTCGTTGAGCTCTTTAAAGTTCTAAGTTGAGGTACACGATATCTGACACACGATTTGCCGTATGGTGCCGTAAAAGAATAATAAGTACCATCCCATCACTTCCCGTGGGTGTCGTAAGAGGCGACTAAGGGACTCGCCAGAGAATGGGCAGTAGCGTTCTCTGTAAAACTCAACACCATCACTGCGATCGCCAATCCGCCAGCCAAGCGTGGCGATTATGGCAACTCCCCCCCCGAAATTTGGGGGAGGCCTATGTCCAGTAGTGGCGTCTAACGTCTTTCGGCTGTTATGATGATGATGATAGCTGACAATAGGGAACATGCAATATTTCCATTTTTGCTTTAATTTTAAAAACTTCATCTAGAATAGACCACCACATTTATAATAAATGAAAACGCTTTAATTTATTGCCAAAATTGCGTTTTTTAACCGACTGTTTAAATTTTCGCGCGAAAACGGACGATGACGTCACTCCTGTCTGCAACTGGTCAAGGACTGTCCTAACTTAAAGACGTAAGGTCACTAAACGCTGGTTGTTGTTTTTAAATACGTTCCGTTTCAGGTTACTTGAATTTTTTATTTTTGTTTAAAATTGATATTAACTAAAAAAATCGGCCAATTGCGAGTCGGACTCGCACAAGAAGGGTTCCGTACCATAAACCTTAATTTTTATTATTTGTTGTTATAGCGGCAATAGAAATACACCATCTGTGAAAATTTTAACTGTCTACCTACTACGATTCTTGAGATACAGCTCGCTGACAGACATACGGACGGACGGCCAGCGGAGGCTTAGTAGTAGCCTTCGGGTACGGAACCCTAACAAAAACTTGCAATGGCCTTAATTTTATACTTTTTTCTCATTTTTCTAGGTACTTGCACTGTCTGGATAGTTCCATTCAAATCTGTGTGGCATTTTCCTCAAAACGCCACGGCAGACATTAACCTACATGGTTTTTATGTTTTGTTCAATCTTATACTAATCATCTGCCTAGCCTTTTCCCAACTATATTGGGGTCGGCTTCCAGTCAAACCGGATTCAGCTGAATACAGTGTTAACTGGGTAACACGGTACTCCATGGCAAGACTGGAGTCAGATTTAGATACTGACTTCTGACTATCCGTAACGACTGCCAAAGATCTACAAATGACAGCCGGGACCAACGGTTTAACGTGCTTTCCGAGGCACGGAGGAAACTCGTTATATTAAGATGGTCACCCATCCACAGACCAAACTTGGCAAGCGTTGTTTAACCTTAAAGATCGACCAGTGCGGCTGTTATTATTTAGCCACGAGCTCCTCGTAATCCAATCTTATACTAATATATAAAGCTGAAGAGTTTGTTTGTTTGCTTGAACGCGCTAATCTCAGGAACTACTGGTCCGATTTGAAAAATTAATTCAGTGTTAGATAGCCCATTTATCGAGGAAGGCTATAAGTATATATGATCACACTAAGACCAATAGGAGCGGAACAGAGCAGACGAAGTTGCGCGAGATTAAAAGAGACTTCGACCTCTGACTTATTTCAGTGTTTCGTCTCAGGGTTGTAGGCTTGGAAACACCGGCTTCCTTTAGTTAATACAAATAACAAAAAAATATTAAGCGGACGTCACACCGTTTCACTCGTGTAGTTCCCGCTCCCGTGGGAGTACGGGGATGAAATATAGTCTTTACTCCCTAATGTAGCTATCCATTGCTGAAAGAATTTTTCAAATCGATCCAATAGTTTTTAAGTTTATTTGTTTCATTCAGAAATACAAATCTTTCTTCTTTATAATATTAGTATAGATTATGTTATATGTATAATCAGAAAAAGTAGGGGCCAGATAAACTTGCAATAAAGTAGGTACATTGACACAACCTTGCCATAATGACCACTCGTAGATACCCGAAAAATAAATTATGAACTGTTTCTCATTACTAGGGAAGGTAAAGGATCATGATAGAAGTCGATTCAAGACAGTTTTATGACTATTTCTGTTTTTGGTATTAAGAAAGTTAATAAATATATAATAATAATCGTTTATTTGCAAAACAGGATTTGGTAATTTAAAAAATATGTGATTGAAGCCTCCTTTTAAGCATGATTGCCTGTGTCAGGAGACTCCGCTCTTCCGCAAAAAGACGTACATAATTATATTCCGTTAATGCAAATATAAAATAGAGGATATGCCATAATATAATGTTATTAAAAGTAAATATTTTAACTAAGTGCCAAATATTTAAATAACCATTATTCCAAAATTATTTCAGTTGTGGGTGGGGAAAGTAGGTGTGGTACGTTTTGTAGTGTGTGTGTGTGTGTGTGTGTGTGTGTCAGTGTACGTGTTGAAGAAGTGTCTCAGTATCACAATAAGTGAGGGCATCCATTCACTTAAGATTGTTTTTAGAGTCATAATAATTTTTGGAGTGAATATGTGGGTCAATGACCGTTATTGCACATTTATCTGGCGCCACACAAAATACGAGACACTTTTGAGTACTTTTTCGCTATTCCTTTTGGTTTCCAATTTGGCCATCCTCGTTCAGTTGAAAAATTCAACCTGTGTATTCGCAGAAGCCGCACGGATTCGATCAATTGGACAGTCCTATTGTCCGATGGGGCGATTGTGGCTGGAATTGAAAATTCCTGCTGCTGAGCAGTGGCGGCCTTAGAGAGGGGGGGCAAGCATGGCAAACACCCGGGGCCTCGCACTAGCCGTGAAACGGTACGTTTCATCGTTAAGTTCATTCTCATCTAACGCATTAGGTTCAAGGTTGATCAGCGGCTCTAAAAAGGCCTCTTGAGTAGAATCATAATATTTATCATACAAAAATCTGTCAAACTTCATTTTCATCTTTATCTCTAACGTATAAGGTTCAAGATTGATTGGAAAAATTTGACAGTGACGGGTAGCGTGATGTGCTCTCTGATTCTGCCAAAGTGGCCGCTTTAGACCCGCTGTTCAGTACGTTTTGCTGACTTATGCGCAGAGAAATGTATGGAAGTCGTTTATTTTTTGCTATTTCAGTGTTGGCCCTTAAGTAAAAGTTGTTCATAATCATGAGTACAATGACCCCTTTTCAGGAATTACATTTATTCTGTTACACGTTGTATGTCATCATCATCATCATCTGCCTAGTTTTTTCCCAACTATATTGGGGTCGGCTTCTAGTCAAACCGGATTTAGCTGAATACCAGTGTTTTACGCGGAGCGGCTGCCTACCAGACCTCCACAACCCATTAATTGGGTAACACGGTACTTCATGGAAAGACTGGAGTTAGATTTACTGGCTTCTGACTATCCGTAACGACTGCCAAAGATCTACAAATGACAGCCGGGACCAACGGCTTAACGTGCTTTCCGAGGCACGGAGGAAACTCGCTATGTTAATATGGTCACCCATCCACAGACCAACCTTGGCAAGCGTTGCTTAACCTTGAAGATCGACCCGTGTGGCTGTTATCATCTAGCCACGAGCTCCTTAACATGTTGTATGTATAATATAGTATAGTATGGTATGGTATGGTATAGTACAGTACAGTATAGTATAGTATAGTATAGTATAATATAGTATAGTATAGTATAGTATAGTATAGTATAGTATAGTATAGTATAGTATAGTATAGTATAGTATAGTATAGTATAGTATAGTATAGTATAGTATAGTATAGTATAGTATAGTATAGTATAGTATAGTATAGTATAGTATAGTATAGTATAGTATAGTATAGTATAGTATAGTATAGTATAGTATAGTATAGTATAGTATAGTATAGTATAGTATAGTATAGTATAGTATAGTATAGTATAGTATAGTATAGTATAGTATAGTATAGTATAGTATAGTATAGTATAGTATAGTATAGTATAGTATAGAGGCATGCGGTATTGAGAGTAAAGTCCCGCAAACCTCTATTGCAAAGGTAGGATCCTCCGCCTAGGCGGTTGTTGTGTCCGGTGGGCAACTGCCCGACAGGTGATATTCGGACAGTTGTATACATTCAGTCAAAAAAGTATCGGGAATGGATGATTTGTTTATGGTTCCAAATTCAAATTTTTGTTTTTTTTGTAGTTGTTAGATTGGCACAACTGTTTTCCATTTTGGCGCGGAGTTTGAGTTGCATCTGTTATTTATATTAAATACAGTGCTGGTTTTAGTAATATCATATATAGTGAGTATTGCGAATTTCATAATGGACAAAAATATCGAACAAAGAGTTTGTCTTAAATTTTGCATCGCCAATGGAATTTCGTGTTCGGAGTCACTGAAAATGTTACAGAAGGCTTACGGTGAATCGACTTTATCAAAAACTCGTGCTTATGAGTGGTTCAAAGCGTTCAAAAGCGGTCGAGATGTGATGGAAGATTTGCCTCGCTCTGGTAGGCCGTCAACGTCTGCAACTGAAGTTAACATCGCAAAAGTGAAGGAATTAGTGACTGAAAATCCCCATTCAACTCTGAGAGAGATAGCCGCCGAACTTTCTGTATCTCACGAGTCGATCCGTACCATTTTAACTAATCATTTAGTTATGAAACATGTTGCTGCTCGGCTAGTCCCAAAAGATCTGAATTTTCTCCAAAAACTCAATCGCATGAAAGTCGCTGAGGACATGCTAGAACGAGTCAGTTCGGACCCAACATTCATGAAACGCATTGTTACTGGTGACGAGACGTGGGTTTACGAGTTTGACATGCAAACTAGTCAACAAGCTTCGGAGTGGCGCCTTCCAACTGAACCGAAACCGAAAAAACCACGCCAAAGTCGATCAAAAGTCAAAGTCATGTTGACTGTTTTCTTTGACTATCGCGGTGTTGTGCACTCTGAATTCTTAACGGAAGGTCTAACGGTAAATAAAGAATATTATTTGATATGTACGTTATGCGGCGTTAAAGAGAGCAAATTCGACGAAAAAGGCCAGATTTGTGGAAAGAAAATTCTTGGATTTTGCACCACGACAATGCGCCTTCGCACAAGGCTATCATTGTGAACGAATTTTTAACCAAACACTCAACAAATACCATCCAGCAACCACCATATTCACCAGATATGGCTCCTGCTGACTTTTTTCTTTTTCCTAAACTCAAATTACCACTTCGTGGCACCCGTTTTTAGTCGATAGAAGACATAAAGGAGATTTCGCGGCGAGAACTGAACTCAATTCCGGAAGCAGCGTTTAAAAAATGTTTTGATGGATGGATTATTCGTTGGCGCAAGTGTATCGTTTCTAAAGGAGCATACTTTGAAGGTGATAAAATAAATTTGGATGAATAACAGATATTTTGTGTATTATTGATCTTTTCCCGGTACTTTCTTGACAGAGTATATATTCAAATTGCACGCAAAACTCTATTACCACGCTGGAAGATTTCGTTTGTAGTTTGCTGCTGGCGGATTAGATGGCGTTGCGGTTCTCTTCGTTGTCGTACAAATTTCACTTCGTCAGTTTTTCTTGTGGCGGCATTGATGTCGCTTCATGTAACTCTATGTGGTAGGTACCTATGTCTCCCATACATCTAAGAAGCATTTAATAATAAAAATTCCGATCCCCGAACTTCGGATATCGTAAATTTAAAGTCAAACGACTTCTAAAGAATGTTTTGAAGTCCCACTTAAGTTTTAAGATGGACGGTGAAGTTTGGAACAGGAATGTGTTAGAGTACTTGTACAAAACTGTTGTTTTTAGGGTTCCGTATACGAAAGTCCGTACGGAAAACAGAGGGGCCTAGCCTAAGAAGGTTTTTGACGTACCTATTCGTATAATAGACGTTTCACACATAATATTTATTTGATTCGGATACTATATTAATATTTTTGTATGATATAAATTGTGAATGTCGTATAAAATTTAACCAAAATACTACGGGATTCTAGTTTGTATATTTTTTTTAACTATTGATAGGCACGCGTTTGACCACTATCTCACCTGATGGTAAGCGATGATGTGGTCGAAGATGTAGCACGCCTGCCTAGAAGTAACCTATTCACTCTTGACTTAAAGACTCCCAGGTTGTAGCTATCAGGAAACACAGACTCCGGCAGGGAATTCCACTCCTTAGCTGTAAGCACTATGAATGTGTTCCTAAAACGTTTTGTGCGTATGGGTGGGATGTCCACCATGTACCGGTGGCGCATCGCTATTCGTCATGTGGACCGATGATATGAAAACGTCTACTTAAAAACACAAAGCAAAATTGCATAGACACGGGTTAGTTTATAAAGTATTACTTTTATGCTGTAGCCTGTGGGTAGCTCAACAAAAGTTAACATAGCCTGCGCAAAGATAGGTCCTATTTCTGGGTGGTTAAAAAAAAATAACCGCCGCTCCGCTTCGCTCCCGCCTTAGCCTTCTAACCTAACCTATCTGAGTCGGAGTACTCAGAGTCAGGGTACTCTGAGTCAGGGTGTTAACCATAATGACGTTTTTTATATACTACTCTGTCAAGAAAGTACCGGGAAAAGATCAATAATTCACAAAATGTCTGTTATTCATCCAAATTTATTTTATCACCTTCAAAGTATGCTCCTTTAGAAACGATACACTTGTGCCAACGAATAATCCATTCATCAAAACATTTTTTAAACGCTGCTTCCGGAATTGAGTTCAGTTCTCGCCGCGAATTCTCCTTTATGTCTTCTATCCATTGAAAACGGGTGCCACACACACAGCTTGTTGACTAGTTTGCGTGTCAAACTCGTAAACCCACGTCTCGTCACCAGTAACAATGCGTTTCATAAATGTTGGGTCCGAACTGACTCGTTCTAGCATGTCCTCAGCGACTTTCATGCGATTGAGTTTTTGGAGAAAATTCAGATCTTTTGGGACTAGCCGAGCAGCAACATGTTTCATACCCAAATGATTAGTTTAAATGGTACGGATCGACTCGTGAGATACAGAAAGTTCGGCGGCTATCTTTCTCAGAGTTGAATGGGGATTTTCAGTCACTATTTCCTTCACTTTTGCGATGTTAACTTCAGTTGCAGACGTTGACGGCCTACCAGAGCGAGGCAAATCTTCCATCACATCTCGACCGCTTTTGAACGCTTTGAACCACTCATAAGCACGAGTTTTTGATAAAATCGATTCACCGTAAGCCTTCTGTAACATTTTCAGTGACTCCGAACACGAAATTCCATTGGCGATGCGAAATTTAAGACAAACTCTTTGTCCGATATTTTTGTCCATTATGAAATTCGCAATACACACTATATATGATATTACTAAAACCAGCACTGTATTTAATATAAATAACAGATGCAACTCAAACTCCGCGCCAAAATGGAAAACAGTTGTGCCAATCTAACAACTACAAAAAACACAAAAATTTGAATTTGGAACCATAAACAAATCATCC
The DNA here is from genome assembly GCA_950371165.1 of Lacanobia oleracea. Taxonomy (NCBI): domain Eukaryota; kingdom Metazoa; phylum Arthropoda; class Insecta; order Lepidoptera; family Noctuidae; genus Lacanobia; species Lacanobia oleracea. The sequence goes on along the minus strand of OX493411.1, from coordinate 16,436,162 downwards.
ATTCCCGATACTTTTTTGACTGAATGTATATTAAACGTTAGACCTATTTCTGGTTTTGTTTTTTTTTTATTATAATAACTATCTAATTTTTTTTAATGTGAATATGGATCTGAGGTGGTCTGAAATAAAGTTTTATTATTATTATTTATATCAACAGTTGATATATCTCACGTTGATTATATCTAATGAACGAAAATAAAATGAAATTAGACCAAATGAGTTTATACGTTATGAGACGCACCCAACTCGTAGGTACGTCTATCTGTCTAGCTGGCTGTCTTTCTGTCTGTCACAGTCAATGGTATTCCGTAACCCAAATTAGGACGCGTAAGTAATCTATGCTGAAGGGTTTGTTTGTTTGCTTGAACGCGCTAATCTCAGGAACTGCTGTCCGATTTGAAAAAATATTTCAGTGTAAGATAGCCCATTTATCGAGGAAGGTTATATATCATCACGCAAAGACCAATAGTGCATAATAAATAAATTGTGAATAACAACTTTGGAGAATATAAAAATTAAAAAAAAAAATGGGTGTGACACGTCAAATGAAAGCATTTTTGGTAAAAGTAATTAATTTCGTAGGTAGTTAATTAATAAAAAAAATGAAATACTAAACCTAGAATTAAAAATACGGATGTATTTTTTTTTTTACTATCGATAGGCACGCGTTTGACCACTATCTCACCTGATGGTAAGCGAGGATGTGGTCGAAGATGGAGCACGCTTGCCTAGAAATAACCTATTCACTCTTGATTTAAAGACTCCCAGGTTGTAGCTATCAGGAAACACAGACTCCGGCAGGGAATTCCACTCCTTAGCTGTACGCACTATGAATGTGTTCCCAAAACGTTTTGTGCGTATGGGTAGGATGTCCACCATGTACCAGTGGCGCATCGCCGTTCGTCTTGTGGTCCGATGATGGAACGGGCTTGGCGGAATTAAATTATGCAATTCCGTCGCACATTCCCCAAAATGCAACCGGTAAAAAACCGACAGGCTAGCAACTCGTCGTCGATGTTCAAGACTTTGGAGCTTCGACGCGACGAGCCTCTCATTGCCGATGATCCTCTTGGCTCGTTTCTCAATTGACTCAAGGGCATCAAGCTGGTATCTGGCAGATCCATCCCAAAGATGAGAGCAGTATTCCATACACGATCGAACTTGCGCTTGATAGAGTTTGAGCAGCTGTTCCGGCGTGAAGTACCGTCTCACCTTAGCCAGAATCCCCAACTTCTTTGCAGCCACTTGAGCTTTTGCCTCTATGTAAGGGCCAAAATTGAGAGTAGATGTTAATGTAACCCCAAGAAGCTCAAGATGGTCGGTTATCGTAATACACAAACAACCTCTTAGGCAGTGAAAGTACACATGATTATAAGCAACTTTTAAAGAAAAAATAACCGCAGTTTCATACACAAAATGCAATATTTAGCCAATGAAAATGTTTGAAACAGTTGATATTTTTTCGAAGTAAAAGTTGTTTGTAATCATGTGTTCTTTCACTGCCTAAGAGTTTCTTGGTGTTTCACAAATAACCCTGTATTTACGTATTACAGGGCAAACTATTGTTTAAAAGATGCTTGTAATAAAAAAAAATCTGGCCGAGTGTGAGTCGTACTCGCGTGCAAAGGGTTCCGAACCAATTTCATTTTTTTTAACACTATTGACATCTTATAGGTTTTCCTGTAATTTATAGGATCTATTATCTCCATTTTTTTTTAATTTTAGGCTTAGTAGCTTCGGAGATAAGGTGGGGGGGGGTCAATTTAATGGTCATTTTTCGTCTAATTTCTTGAATAACTTCAAATCCATTAATTTTCAAATTAAAAAAAAAATATGAGTAAACCCTCACGGTAAGTACATTTCATTTGATATGTCACTCGATATTGTTAAAATAAACGCAATACCTCGTAAGGGGTCATTGTACTCATCATTATGAACAACTTTCACTATGGGACCAACGTTAAAATCGTCATAACTCGAAAAAATGTACTGAACAACAGACCACCCTATCGCTTTGTGATATCCTGTAATGATAGAAGTGTTGTGATAAATAAAATAAAAAATTATCGCGATTTCGGGGTTGGTGGCAAACATTGTTCAAAATTATGAGTACGATGACCCCTTAAGAGGTATTGCACATATTCTGTTACACGTTATATAAACAAACTCGCTTCCCGCCGTCTGTCTCTCTGTACGCTTTTAGATCTTTTCTAAGCAACTACACAATGGATTTTAATGAAGGCAAAAGAATAACAGCCACACGGGTTAATTTTCAAGGTTAGGCATACCGCCATATTGCCAAGGTTGGCATGTGGGTGAGTGACCATCTTACCGAGTTTCCACCGTGCTTCTGAAAACACGTTAAGCCGTTGGTTAGTCGTGACGGATTGTCAGAAGCCAGTAAATCTGACTCCAGTCTTGCCAAGAAGTACCGTGTTACTCAGTCAATGGGTTGCGGAGGTCTGGTAGGCAGCCGCTCCACGTAAAATACTGGTATTCAGCTGAATCCGGTTTGACTGGAAGCCGACCTCAATGTAGTTGGGAAAACGCTAGGCAGATGATGATGAACATAGGCTTTATTTTATTTGAGAAAGCGAATATATTCGCGGGCGATATGCTCGTCTTTTCTTCACAACAAGCCGTTTCGTACCCAAAGCAATAGATATCAACGGAACTTTATTACTAAGCCGTCCGTCTATCTGTCAGCAAGCTGTATCTCAAGAACCGCAATAAGCAGACAGTTGAAATTTAACAGATTGTGTATTTCTATTGCCGTTATAACAACAAATAATAAAAAAATAAGGTTTATGGTACGGAACCCTTAGTGTGCGAGTCAGACTCGCAATATGCCGGTTTTTTTTTCGTTTGTACGCCTATCGCTTTGTGATATCCTGTAATGATAGAAGTGTTGTGATAAATAAAATAAAAATAAAAAAAAAAATTATCGCGATTTCGGGGTTGGTGGCAAACATTGTTCAAAATTATGAGTACGATGACCCCTTAAGAGGTATTGCACATATTCTGTTACACGTTATATAAACAAACTAGCTTCCCGCCGTCTGTCTCTCTGTACGCTTTTAGGAACGGGAAAAATGGGATATACGCGTGCGAAGCCGCGGGCTAAAGATAGTATTTTAATGAAAATGCATGTACTTTGGTACTTACCTAAACACGTAGTAAAATCGGGAATAAATCATCTAAGTACTGAAAATCCGTTTCGTAGCTTAGAAAAACAACACACACTCACAGGTAAACATGAAAAACGACTTTATTTAAAGAACAATTAGATTTAAATTCACTGTTTACTGTAACACTCACAATTTATAGCAGTCACTTTAAAAAAAATCGAATTCACAGTTTTTCAAAATCCACTTCTATTTTTTCATTTGTTTTTTTTTAATCGATTAAGTTCGCGAAGTTTTTTAGGGACGTGAGACAACCGCTCCCCTTCGTTGAGTGCGAGGTACTGGCCAAGTCTAAACCATTTTTGTATTAGGGGAGGTCACAGGGTATGAATGAGTTATAGAGCGCGAAGACTAGCCCACGGTCGACCAATTATGTTTATTTGTTTTATTTTTATTTAATTTAGTGTTCTTTCCACGAAGACATAGTTTAACCAGTACAATAGGGAACATGCAATATTTCCATTTTTGCTTTAATTTTAAAGAACTCTATCTAAAATAGACCACCACATAAAAACGCTTTAATTTATTGCCAAAATTGCGATTTTATACCGACAGTTTAAAGGTTTGCGCGAAAACGGACGATGACGTCACTCGTGTCTATCACTGGTCAAGAACTGACCTAAATCAAAGACATAAGGTCGCCTTTTCGTTGGCATAACAGCAGATACGTCACTAAACTCTGATTGCTGTTTTTGAATACGTTCCGTTTCAGGTTACTTTAATTCATTATTTTTGTTAAAAATCGATATTAACCAAAATAAAAACGTTATAATGACCTTTATTTTATACTTTTTTATCATTTTACTGACAAAATTCTCATAAATTCTATATTTGCATCTTCCCTATTACGGACTTACAATAGTACCTACAATTTGAGTATGTTTCATTGTGTCTTCTCTGGGTGGTCAGCTATTTTTTTTTTTTTTTTTTTTAATTTGTTATGGGTTTGTTCTTGGCTCTAGTCTATGTCAGAGATATTATATTATGTTATATTTCCTAGCTTCATCTAGTTTTAAAAAGACGATAAAACAGTGACACGTTATTTTTAACCTTTTTTAGATTCATTAACATCGAAAAATAAATATAATTAAAAATATTATTATACAAGGTGTTTGCAATAGATGGCATCAAATCTGTGTTTAAAAAATACTAAATGCAACCAAATGCGCGCAACTCTGTCTGCGTCATATTTTTTATTAATGCTTCGCGACTATTGGTCGAAGCGTGATGTTATATTAACCATAACGTGTCTCGATAAATAGGCTATCCAACACTAAAATAATTATTCAATCCGAATCATTAGTTCCTGAGATTAGCGCGTTCATCCAAACAAACAAACTCTACAGTTACATATTACTAGTCGACCCGCACAACTTCGTCTGCTCCGCTCCTATTGGTCTTAGCGTGATGATATTATATAGCCTTCCTCGATAAATAGGCTATCTAACACTAAAAGATTTTTTCAAATCGGACCAGTAGTTCCTGAGATTAGCGCGTTCAAGCAAACAAACAAACTCTTCAGCTTTATGTACATACTAGTTGACCCACGCAACTTCGTTGGCGTCATAATTTTCATTACTGCTCCGCTCCTATTGATCTGAGCGTGATGATAATATATAGCCTTCCTCGATAAATAGGCTATCTAACACTAAAAGAATTTTTCAAATCGGACCAGCAGTTCCTGAGATTAGCGCGTTCAGGCAAACAAACAAACTCTTTTGCTTTATATATTGGTATAGATAGTATACTCGTACATTGTATAAAAGGGAAACTGACTGACGGACATACCAACGCTCAGCTGAAACTGCTGGTAGGGACTGTGACCAACATTATCTATCCACTTGACTATTATTCTCTAATAGTCAAGTGGTTTAGATACTCGTAATGTGGGTCATAGACTGTACTAGGAACATAAAAATCTGCATAAGGCTGAGCACTAAGAAGGGATTTTTTGAAATTCAACCTCCAAGAGGGTGAGGGGGTAAATCGTTTGTAAAAAATCCGCGCAGACAAAGCCGCGGGCATCGTGCTAGTTTGTTAAATAAAGAGGTCAACAGATGTTTTTTTATTTAGCGATAAAATGTAACCTTTTATAATTACGTATTTTGTTAGTATCTATATGATAAAATATAAGAGTTCAAAGTTTAATCTTGTGTACTTTATTTCAAACTAGTTGACCCGCGCAACATCGTTTGCGTCACAATTTTCATTAATGCTCCTCTCCTATTGATTTTAGCGTGATGATATATAGCCTATAGCCTTCCTCGATATATAAGCTATCTAACACTTAAATAATTTTTCAAATCGGACCAGTAGTTCCTGAGATTAGCACGTTCAAGTAAACAAACAAATAAACTCTTCAGCTTTAAACTATATATTAGTATATTATTTCAAATGTAAAATCTGGCCAAGTGCGTTTCGTACTTCCACACAGAGGATTCTGTAGGTACCATAAACCGAAAAACACAGTTATTGTATGGGCAACCTTTAATTTTATTTCAATTTGTTTTTTATATCTAATAGACATTGTGAAAATTTCGACTGTCTACCTATTACGATTCTTGAGACACAGCCCGTTGACAGACGAACGGACGGACAGCGGGGGTTAAGCAATAGAGTTCCATTGGTTACACTTTGGGTAAGGAACCCTAAAAATTACTTGTATCAGGAAACACGACTACAAAAACCAACGATCGCAAAAATGTATTCAACTTGACATTTCAATTGTATTCACTGCGTGCTGTACGTTATTGAGCAGTCAATTTACTAAACACTAGTTGACCCGCGCAACTTCGTCTGCTCTGCTCCTATTGATCTTAGCGTGATGATAGTTATAGCCTATATATAGCCTTCCTCGATAAATGGTCTATCTAACACTGAAATAATTGTTCAAATCGGATCAGTAGTTCCTGAGATTAGCGCGTTCAAGTAAACAAACAAACTCTTCAGTTTTTTTTTTTTTTTTTTTTTACTAATAATAGGCACGCGCTTGACCACCATCTCACCTGATGGTAAGCGATGATGTGGTCGAAGATGGAGCACGCCTGCCTAGAAGCAACCTATTCACTCTTGACTTAAAGACTCCCAGGTTGTAGCTATCGGGAAACACAGACTCCGGCAGGGAATTCCACTCCTTAGCTGTACGCATTATGAATGTGTTCCCAAAACGTTTTGTGCGTGTGGGTGGGATGTCCACCATGTACCGGTGGCGCATCGCCGTTCGTCTTGTGGTCCGATGATGGAACGGGCTTGGCGGAATTAAATTATGCAATTCCGTCGCAAATTCCCCAAAATGAAAACCGACAGGCTAGCAACTCGTCGTCGATGCTCAAGACTTTGGAGCTTCGTCGCGACGACTTTATATATTTGTATAGATAGATGAAGCAATGTATCATTGCCAATTCAACTAACTTTAAAGCAACATTCACATCCGAAACTCAGTCGCAATGTATCAAAAAAACCTAACGTTTCATAAATTTTGCGAATGAGTTGCGAATGTGAACGTTGCTTGAAACTCAGTAGGACTCTGGAAGTCCATTTGGTTTTTAAAGAATATGCCATTATTGGGTGACAGTGTAAACTCCCGCAAACCTCTATAGAAAAAGGATCTACGGTTGTCGTGTCCGGTGGGTAACTACCCGATAGTTAATATTTCGGCTGGTGTAAAGCGGTATAGATGTCGCTACGTTAGTTCTTGTGGTGATACAGATGTCGCTACGTTAGTTCTTGTGGCGGTATAGATGTCGCTACGTTAGTTCTTGTGGCGGTATAGATGTCGCTACGTTAGTTCTTGTGGCGGTATAGATGTCACTACGTTAGTTCTTGTGGCGTATAGATGTCGCTACGTTAGTTCGTGTGGTAGTATAGATGTTGCTACATTAGTTTTTAAGATATAATTACGTTAGTTCTGGTGGCGGTATAGATGCCACTATATTAGTTCTTGTGGCGTATAGATGTCGCTACGTTAGTTCGTATGGTAGTATAGATGTTGCTACATTAGTTTTTAAGATATAATTACGTTAGTTCTGGTGGCGGTATAGATGCCACTATATTAGTTCTTGTGGCGATATAGATGTCGCTACGTTAGTTCTTGTGGTGATATAGATGTCACTACGTTAGTTCTTGTGGTGATATGTCGCTACGTTAGTTCTTGTGGTGATATAGATGTCGCTACGTTAGTTCTTGTGGTGATATAGATGTCACTACGTTAGTTCTTGTGGCGTATAGATGTCGCTATGTTAGTTCTTGTGTTAGTATAGATGTCGCTATGTTAGTTCTTGTGGCGGTATAGATGTCATTACGTAAGTTCTTGTGGCGGTATAGATGTCGCTATGTTAGTTCTTGTGTAAGTATAGATGTCGCTATGTTAGTTCTTGTGGCGGTATAGATGTCATTACGTAAGTTCTTGTGGCGGTATAGATGTCGCTATGTTAGTTCTTGTGTTAGTATAGATGTCGCTATGTTAGTTCTTGTGTTAGTATAGATGTCGCTATGTTAGTTCTTGTGGCGGTATAGATGTCATTACGTAAGTTCTTGTGGCGGTATAGATTCCGCTACACTATTTCCAGACTTGATAGATAGTTTCCGACACGCACGCGAGCAGCATTGCTGGCAATGGCTAGTCTCTCCATAATTTGAAAAACATCCCTACACAGGTGTTTTCTCAATGGGCTTTCAAATTATTACTACCCATTGATAAATTATATGTTTTATTTCAAGTTGCAGTAACACGGGTCTTAGTTATTCTTTATTATTTATGCTTGTAGCCTTCCAGTTATGGGTTTCGCAATTCTATGAAGCATTTAAAAAAAATGAGAGAAGTACCGACTAGTCGGGAAAGCGGACTATCCGACAAATGATTGGTGACTAGTTGGCGACTAGTCGACGGTTAGTTGCAAAAAAAGACTAAACGGGACGCAGCGACCTACAGAAAAAGAAACATAACCCTCCTTCTTTCGCAGTCGGGTAAAAAAGAAATAAAATTAAAAAAAAAGCGTGCTTAAGTTATATATCGGTTGTAAAAAAATAAACCAAACGAATTAAGAACCTCCTCATTTTTGGAAGTTGGTTAAAATTACCTTTAACGATAACCAAACCACGTATTTAATTGTAGGTACCTATTATAGATATCATTGTTTTATTTTAAAGTATACCTGGGAAACTTCTCGTGCCAGGTAATGCCCGGTTCTGACATAGTCCTCTAGCGAAAATAGGTTATTTAGTTTTGAGTTGACAGCACGTTAAGCCGTTGGTCCCGGCTGTCATTTGTATCTAGATCTTTGGCAGTCGTTACGGATAGTCAGAAGCCAGTAAATCTGACTCCAGTCTTGACAAGAAGTACCGTGTTACCCAGTTAATGGGTTGTGGAGGTCTGGTAGGCAGCCGCTCCACGTAAAACACTGGTATTCAGCTGAATCTGGTTTGACTGGAAGCCGACCCCAATGTAGTTGGGAAAAGGCTAGGCAGATGATGATGATGAGTTTTGAGTTAGTTGTTAGGTATTCTCTTTTAATTTTATGTTTTGTGCGTCGCTTTTGGCGAAATAAACGTATTTTCTTTTCTATATGAACAATTTTTATTTTTTCAAAAACGTGTTCCAATTTTATTACTGCCTGGCATGTTCGAAAGAGGTAACACGGCTTGAAGAAATCTGGAAGGTTTTTAGTCAGTAAGAGTCTGACACTCAACTAGTAAACAGTCAGTCTGTCAGTCGGTTGTCCTTTAAGGTGAAGGCACGTGAGCACATTCGCAAGAAGTTGGTAGAATCAACACAGCGTTAATTCGTTTTTTTCTAAACGTCGTTATTTTTTAAAAAAAATTATATGAATGTATGTTTCTATGTATTTATGATTGTATTTCTTTTCCTCTCTGTTTGTCTTTCCTGTTGCACCTGCCATGTTGTCTCTGCACCATCCTAAGGTCGACTGGTAGAAAATGCCTAAGGCATTAAGTCCGCCTTTGTACAGTATTTTTACATAGTGCATCAAGTTTTAATAAATAAATTATTAAATAAACAGGTTTACCCATCACTCAGTATCTAAAGCAGCCATATCCTTCACAAATAACGTTCAAAAACTCAGCTTAGAATCAAATCATCTATATCCTCGCTTGTGAGAATCAAACACAGCTAAAGTTGCAATCGACCAATCAGAGAGCTTCATTGCCGCAAATTCAAAATGGCTGTCAGTTGTGATTTGTACACTGTGAAGTTTGTTTGCGTTATGTATTTTTATTGAAAATATTAGATTTTGGAGCATTTGGAACGTTTAAAAGTGATTTAATAATAAAATTATAAGCTCCGTCCAGTGCGGGATAAGTCATTTGATCTTTTTCAGTACAAAAAAAAAATACGTCTGGTAGGAGGTACGAGTCTCTATAGGCTACAAATCCTTACAAAATATTATAAATGCGAAACTAACTCGGCCTGTCTGTCTGTCTGTCACGCTTTCACGCCAAAACTTCTGAACCGATTTAAATGAAATTTGGTACACAGATAGACTAGAGCCTCATAAAGGACATAGGCTACTTTTTATCCCGGGAGTATGTTCCATATGGACCACGCAAGCAAAGCCGCTGGTAGAAGCTAGTGGTTAAATATAGGAACTGGGTTTATTTTAAAGTAAGGGCATTGCATACCTCGAGTGTGACGCATAGACAAATTGTTTTATCAAAATGTAACAAATCTAAATTGTTCTCAATTGTTGACTTCCTCTTTATTAGAGTTAAGTAAAGTAAATCTATTTTTAACCGACTTTTAAGATGGGAAAATGTAATGTTTTTGTGGACTTCGCTTTTTATAAATGTCCAGTTGATCCGCGCAACTTCGTTTTCGTGTCAATTTTCACTACTGCTCCGCTCCTATTGGTCTTAGCGTGATGATATATAGCCTATAGCCTTCCTCGATAAATGGGCAATCTAACACTGAAAGAATTTTCACCAGACCAGTTGTTCCTGAGATTAGTGCGTTCAAGCAAACAAACAAACAAACAAACTCTTCAGCTTTATATATAAGTATAGATATGTTGTATTTATGGAAATAGGTTAGTAGATATTAATTTGAAATAGGTAATAATTATTATCGTTTTTCTGTTATAACGTAAAATAAATTTATATAAAAAGCTCAAAACCGGTACGATTGACTGGAACTTTGTCTAAATTTCTAGAGGCTCTGATAGGCACTGCTTTTTACTAAATGTTTAGGTAAATACGAGTTAGGAGGAGCTCGTGGCTTAATAATAACAGCCGCACTGGTCGATCTTGAAGGTTAAGCAACGCTTGCCAAGGTTAGTCTGTGGATGGGTGACCATCTTAACGTACCGAGTTTCTTCCGTGCCTTGGAAAGCACGTTAAGCCGTTGGTCCCGGCTGTCATTTGTAGATCTATGGCAGTCGTTACGGATTGTCAGAAGCCAGTAAATCTGACTCCAGTCTTGCCAAGATGTACCGTGTTACCCAGTTAATGGGTTGTGGAGGTCTGGTAGGCAGCCGCTCCACGTAAAACACTGGTATTCAGCTGAATCCGGTTTGACTGGAAGCCGACCCCAATGTAGTTGGGAAAAGGCTAGGCAGATGATGATGATGATGATGTTTAGGTAAATTCGTACTCGTATTTTATACTTATACTTCTGACAAAAATCAATTTTCTTTCTGTCTGTCGGTTTTTTTTGGCTAATCATTTTGAATGGGAGTCTTTAAGTCAAGAGTGAATAGATTACTTCTAGGCAAGCGTGCTCCATCTTCGACCACATCATCGCTTGCTATCAGGTGAGATGGTGGTCAAGCGCGTGCCTATCAATAGTAAAAAAAAAGTAAAGTGATCAGATTTTGTTTAAAATGGGTCTCGTACCGGTATGGCTTCGCAAGGACACTACAAACTCATTCGGATTTAATTTGGCACCTTTGCATGTTCGTCGCAAGCAGCGGAATTTGATAAACCTTCATCAAATCCTACACTTCACCCTGGACTCATCTGCTTTGCTGTCCTCAATTAATATCAATACTAGGTATAAATCCAGAAAGCCAAGGACTTTTTCACTTCTAGTCTATACAAATAACACCTCATATTACAACTCTGTCGAGGAGCTCGTGGCTAGATAATAACAGCCGCACGGGTCGATCTTCAAGGTTAAGCAACGCTTGCCAAGGTTGGTCTGTGGATGGGTGGCCATCTTAACATACCGAGTTTCCTCCGTGCCTCGGAAAGCACCCAGGGTTCGCGTGGTCTGAAGTGGTGCTCCCACTTCAGACTGCGCGCGGGCGTATGCGTGTACGCCCGGGACGACATCTGCTATCGGCGTCTCCGTTACCTTGAAGACTCCAGGTTCTCGACGCTGTGGGCTATAGTGGACACAGGCCTAGACAAAATTGTCTACGCCTGCGTCTACCGTTCGCACAGCGGTGATTTGGAGACAACTGGGCTTACACAGCACCTGAGTGAGGCGGCGGATGCGGCTCAGCAGCGGTACCCTTCTGCCCAATTGGTGTTACTGGGGGACTTCAATGCTCACCATCAGGAGTGGCTCTTCCCATACCAGTGCACTGACCATGTTGGACGAGAGACGCGAAAGCTAGCGCTTGCGTTAAATCTTACCCAGCTGGTCCAGGGAGCAACGAGGGTGCCCGATGTTGATTCGCACACTGCCAATTGCTTGGACCTTTTGCTGACAACAGATCCAGACCGCTATTCGGTGTCGATTTCTTCACCACTGGGTAGTTCCGACCACTGTCTGGTGAAGTCTGTATCCGTCTACTCCCCGCCCGATCCTAGCCCAAGAGGCACCCGGCGGGTATGGCGATACAGGTCAGCACATTGGGATGGCATGCGATCTTTTTTCGCATGTTACCCTTGGCAGCCTACTTGCTTTTCTTCCACTGAGGCTTCGTCGTGCGCGGACGCCGTGTCGGATGTGTTGCGGAGGGGAATGGAGTACTACATTCCGTTCTCTGACATAGCGAAATCTGGCGAAGCTCGGCCTTGGTTTGGTGCCGAGTGCAATCGCGCTGATGCGCTTAAGCACGCGGCGTACCTGGCATGGGTCGACGCTCGTAAGCGCAAAGCAAATGACGTGAGTCGGATGAAGAGAGCCTTCAACAGGGCTGCCAAGTCCTGCAAAAAAGTGTTGCGGAGGGCTCGGTTTGACCACATTAGCCGAATAGGGAACAAACTTGCTTCATACCCAGCAGGTAGTAAGGCTTTTTGGTCCCTGGCTAAGTCGGTCGAATCGAACTTCTGCCGCCCCTCACTACCACCACTGCTGAGACCCGACGGGACGCTGGCCCACTCCGCTGAGGAGAAAGCGAACTTGTTTGCTTCTTTGTTTGCGGAATCTTCGTCTGGATCCTGGTGGCGCGACGCCCCCTGCTTCTCCTGGTGGAAGCGAGTCGAGTATGTCTAACATTCGCATTCATCAGAAGGACGTCCGTAGGGTACTGCGTAACCTAGACGTGAACAAGGCTAGTGGTCCCGACGGGATACCGGCAATTGTTCTGAAGACTTGTGCGTCTGAGTTGTCTCCGATCTTGACACGCCTATTTCTCCTTTCGTTTGAGACTGGAAAAGTGCCGAAGGCTTGGAAGCAAGCTAACGTGCAGCCCGTGCCCAAGAAGGGTAGTCGAGCTGACCCGTCGAATTATAGACCCATCTCGGTAACGTCCATACTTTGTAAGACTATGGAACGCGTGCTGAATCATAAGCTCCTGGCGTACCTAGAAGCGAATGATATTCTTAGTGACCGTCAATATGGGTTCCGCCGAAATCGGTCAACTGGGGATCTTCTAGCGTATGCCATTCACATCTGGAGTGAGGCCATAGAGAAGCACGGGGAGGCACTAGCGGTCTCCCTTGACATCTCGAAGGCTTTCGACAGGGTCTGGCACGATAGCCTTATTAGTAAGCTTCCTTCCTTCGGTCTGCCCGCCGGTTTGTGTGATTGGATCGCAGACTTCCTGAGGGATCGGTCTATCCGAGTGGTCATAGATGGCTGCTTGTCTGGACTGCTGGATATTAATGCCGGGGTTCCTCAGGGTTCGGTGCTTTCGGCAACACTGTTCTTGCTGCATATTAATGATCTGCTTAAACCCGGTACCTTTGGGTATGCAGACGACAGCACTGTTGCTGAAAGATACGTGTCCGACGCACGAGCTGGTGGGTCGCAGATCCGGTCTCTCCGGGAGGCAATGGTTGAGCGCTTGAACGTGTCCTTACAGGCAGTCTCTGAATGGGGCGATGCCAATCTGGTCAAGTTCAATGCTGCTAAGACCCAAGCGTGTCTATTTTCCGCCAAAAGGAGCCAATTCCACCCAGCTCCATCTTTCCGAGGTTTAACCGTGCCGATAACCGACCAACTTGAGCTTCTTGGGGTTACATTAACATCTACTCTCAATTTTGGCCCTTACATAGAGGCAAAGGCTTAAGTGGCTGCAAAGAAGTTGGGGATTCTGGCAAAGGTGAGACGATACTTCACGCCGGAACAGCTGCTTAAACTCTATCAAGCGCAATTTCGATCGTGTATGGAGTACTGCTCTCATCTTTGGGATGGATCTGCCAGATACCAACTTGATGCCCTTGAGTCAATTGAGAAACAAGCCAAGAGGATCATCGGCTTGAGAGGCTTGTCGCGACGAAGCTCCAAAGTCTTGAACATCGACGACGAGTTGCTAGCCTGTCAGTTTTTTACCGGTTGCATTTTGGGGAATGTGCGACGGAATTGCATAATTTAATTCCGCCAAGCCCGTTCCATCATCGGACCACAAGACGAACGGCGATGCGCCACCGGTACACGGTGGATATCGCACCCATACGCACAAAACGTTTTGGTAACACATTCATAATGCGTACAGCTAAGGAGTGGAATTCCCTGCCGGAGTCTGTGTTTCCCGATAGCTACAACCTGGGAGTCTTTAAGTCAAGAGTGAATAGGTTATTTCTAGGCAAGCGTGCTCCATCTTCGACCACATCATCACTTACCATCAGGTGAGATAGTGGTCAAACGCGTGCCTATCTATAGTAAAAAAAAAAAAAAACGTTACGCCGTTGGTCCCGGCTGTCATTTGTAGAACTTTGGCAGTCGTTACGGATTGTCAGAAGCCAGTAAATCTGACTCTAGTCTTGCCAAGAAATACCGTGTTACCTATTTAATGGATTGTGGAGGTCTGGTAGGCACCCGCTCCTCGTAAAATACTGGTATTCAGCTTAATCTGGCTTGACTGAAAGTCGACCCCAATATAGTTAGGAAAAGGCTAGGCAGATGATTACAACCCTCTATCGTTAGAATGTGTCGCCTTTACAATGAAATATCTAAAGACGTCAATAATAGAATAGACATCTTCGTCACTAGTGCTGTTGATTTTAAGAGTCTTGTTTGTGCTTTTTCTCTCTGTAAGCGTTCTGTAACTAACGTTTTGCTGGTAACATTAATTATGTCAGTCGTGTGTGGTTTCCTGCACATCCCCTATAAGCTAAGTCTGTGTCGGAGGGCAGACGCGCTGCGGTTCTTGTTAATGGTAATTATTGTAATTGTGTACTTTCCATTTCTTGTACTTATCTCCTTTATTCAATAAATTAACCTAGAAATTACATTTTTAAATATTTGAAAAAAAGAATTATAAAAACATTTAAAATATAATAAATAGTAGCCCACCGGTATCGGGAACAGGGTCCAAGCTACCGGCGGTCAGGGCTCCAGAGAGAGGAACCTCCTAACAATACGAGCCATGTTCAGAAGTACCGCTTTCTGAATCAAACCCTTGATCCAGCAGCCTAACGAAAGCCTCTTGAGGTATGTACATATCTTATTATTACAATTTTTTTTTGTTGTTGTTTGCCACGTTGAGCGATTACGCTTTGGGTCATAATCAGATCAAGACCTATGATGTGTCTTTTAATTTTTTTTTTTTTATGATTGTTACCTGTTGTAATTGCCTTGTGAATAAATAAATAAATAGATTTTCGTTAAAACCAGTTAGGTAACACAGTGGCGTAGCTAGCATGGGTGACACCCGGGGCGGATACTGTGGTGTCACCCCAAAAATTAAACAACCCCCCCCCCAAATAATTATGAGTTACGCCGTTCGTTATAGTGTCGACAGTCGCAGGCCATTTTTGGAAGGGGGGGAAGGTCTTTAATTTGTGCTGCAGGTTTTTATTTTCAAGAATGTTCTTACATTATCACGGATTATTTGGATTTTCAGTTCATCATTGTCTAACCTCAACTTTATTGACTGGCGCCAGTAATCTTAACAGCGAAGAGGGAAGAAAGCAAGAGCGAGCGAAGCGAGGTCGAAATATTTTGCATCCCTCCTCGGATAATAATTTTATGGACGGATGCAAGAAAACTCAATAATTGAGAGAGGGCAGAACTCAAAAGCACGCGAAGCGAGTTCGAAATTTTTTACAACCCACCTTGGACGGGTCTCATTGCGACATCTGTTTAGGGGTGACACCCGGCGATGACAAAAACCAGTCATCAATCGGTCGGGTATCACCCGGTGCGCACCCCCCCTCGCTACGCTACTGGTAACACATGAAAATACTTATCACGTGAGCAGAAGCTACAATAAATAGTATGTATGTTCTTACCTCTTTTTTGATGCCAGTTTGTGTACTGCGAAGATCTATTTATAATCTGTAACAAAAGAAAGATAAAATTTGAACTTCAGTAAGTAGGTAGTGCTAAAATTAAAACCAGTATTTTCGCGCTGTAAAGAAATTACGCAACGCCTGAAGAGAGGTTATTGCATTTTCATTGTTCCATTCATTCAATCGCAATAAAAATCAGCTGTTCTGTAAATCTATTATATAAAAAATCTTTTTTACAAAAAATACAACCGACTTCCAAAAACAAAACACTACAAGGTACAAAATAACTTCGGAAGAAAGAAAGAACTTTAATTTCTGAAGTCGGTGTTTTTGGTTATTTTTTGTTTTTTGACACCGAATTCCGAAATTAAAATTTTTTCTTTCTTCCGAAGTTATTTTGTACCTTTAGTGTTTTGTTTTTGGAAGTCGGTTGTATTTTTTTGTAAAATAGTTTTTTATTTTTCACTTTTTAGTGGTACCTAGGTACCTGCGTACCCATTAACAGCGTACCGGCGCAATTTTATGTTAAGAACTGGTGTAAACACTAAAAAAAACATGCGATTTCAGCAATCCCGATCCCTTTGCTATCATTTATTGAAGAGTTCCGTTGCCTACCTCCGAAGTTCTTCGTCAGATCTTCACCAAATTGAAACGGGACCAGTCCAGGAAAATACTCTTTCAAACAAAAAAAGAATTATCCAAATCGGCTGACAATTGGCTAAAGTATCGCTGAACAAACATTTTTCATGGGATCTCACCATCAGCTAGTCTATTCTGTATCGAGCTTCACCTGAGTGAGATAGCTCACAAAGTGAACTTTATGACACACAACATAAAGATCTTATCTTTATACTCACCTCCGGATTCCGCTGTCGAGACCCGAAAATGTTGTTACAGAATAGGGGTACCTAATTTATACCTTTCATCATCAGCTCAGCAACATGAGATGATGATTACCAGGCACAAATATCTGAATTGCGTTAGAAAGTTTATGAAAAACATTGTAGGTGTCTATGAAATTTGAGGGTTGCCCTCGATTTTCGTGGGATTCCATCATCAGATACTGACATGGTGACAATAGGACCAATCAAAAAGCATACCCTTTCAGATGAGACAAAAGTTTTTCAAATCGGTTCATAAATGACGGAGTTATGAGGTAACAAACATAAAAAAAAACATACCGAATTGAGAACCTTCTCCTTTTTTTGAATTCGGTTAAAAATATGATGTCACGGTGTTTGTTACCGAACTCTTCCGAAACA
Organism: Lacanobia oleracea; assembly: GCA_950371165.1. Taxonomy (NCBI): domain Eukaryota; kingdom Metazoa; phylum Arthropoda; class Insecta; order Lepidoptera; family Noctuidae; genus Lacanobia; species Lacanobia oleracea. Next base: position 16,419,139 of record OX493411.1, on the reverse strand, counting down.
GCACGACCGATTTTATATAGCCTATATGTTATATAGCCTATAGCCTTTCTCGATAAATGGGCTATCTAACACTGAATCTTCAAATTGGACCAGTAGTTCTTGAGATTAGCGCGTTAAAGCAAGCAAACAAACAAAGAAACTCTTCAGTTTTATATTGTAGCGGCATCAATACCGCCACAAGAAAAACCAACGGAGCAAATCTAAATCGCATCAAAAAGAACCGCGACGCCATCTATCCAACTAGTAGCGAACTACTTCGTCGAAATCCTGCATCGCGCAAGCAAAGTTTACCGAGCGATTTGAACATATACATCAGCCCGAATATTGACTATCGGGCAGTAGCCCGCCAGACACAACAGCGGCCTGGTTGGAGGATTCTCGTTTTCAATGGGGGTATGCGGGACATGAACGAGCATGGTGGTTGAGCATGTCATGCTCACTCAAATGTTAAGCTGATGGCGGCGCGTGGGTTTGATCATTCGGTTCCCTTCGAAATGGTTGAGCTGAAAGGTGCCGATACACGCGTCATGTTCGTGAACAGGCGCCGTCGGTTGAGACTGGTCATCTCTTAACTGCCATTGGCTCATTTTAATCCTTATATTTAAAATTTTTATAATAAGCCCTTTTTTTTCCTTTGCATTGTCCTCACATGCAAAAGCAACAAGTATATGTAACTTGGAATTTTGTAAAACAGAACATGATTTAAAAGAGTGTCCGTGGAGTTTCTTGCACGTTCTTCTCCATAGAGATCTACGCTTTGGAACGTGCAAATAGCTTCCATGTTTTTGACTGACAGACCTTGACGTTTCGAAAGTGCCTGTGAATGGTTTATTTGAAATAAAATGCTTTGAATTTGAATTTACTCTCTGTACCGCTACCTCCAAAATATATTAGTATAGATATAGATTATATGTAGGTTATTTTATGTACCTACACAAAACGTCAGCGATCAATCTTTACTCTGACATCTCACATATTGGTTACAAGATAAATTATGACTTCAATTTAATATCTGATACCATAATGTATCCGGATAGCATGATCTTGAAATTAATAATTTTAGGGTTACGGTATGGAAAAATCCCGCCATGTGCGAGTCGGACTCTCACACGAAGGGTCTCGTACCATAAACCGAACAGAGAGCTGTCAGCAAAGAAGACGGGGCCCGCTAGGGCCAGTGCCTGCTGGGGCTGCGGACTTTGTACGAAAGAGGTACCGTACCCTGGAACGCAAAGGGCTCTAGGAGGAACACGGATGGGTTTTAGTCAGTAAGAGTCCCTCCCTCCTGCTTCACCCAGAGCGGGAGGAGTCATTTGATGATTTCCCATCCTTAAAAAAAAACACGTTTCCTGTATGGCTCTTTTAATTTCAAATTTTTTTTTAACTTTTATTATTTTATGTTATAGTGGAAATAGATATACATACTCAGTGAAAATTTCAACTGTCTACCTATTACGGTTCTTGAGATTTAGCCCAGGCCAGGGATTGCAAAACTATGGAGCTCGTGGCTAAAGAATAACAGCCGCTCAGATCGATCTTCAAGGTTAAGCAACGCTTGCCAAGGTTGGTCTGTGGATGAGTGGCCATCTTAACATACCGAGTTTCCTCCGTGCCTCGGAAAGCACGTTAAGCCGTTGGTCCCGGCTGTCATTTGTAGAACTTTGGCAGTCGTTACGGATTGTCAGAAGCCAGTAAATCTGACTCCAGTCTTGCTAAAAACTACTGTGTTACCCAGTTAATGGGTTGTGGAAGTCTGGTAGGCAGCCACTTCACGTAAAATACTGGTATTCGGCTGAATCCGGTTTGACTGGAAGCCGACCCCAATATAGTTGGGAAAAGGCTAGGCAGATGAGAGATTTCGAACCTATGGCACGCGTGCCAGTGGTAGCACGCAGCTAAATAATTTGGGCACGCCTGTACAAGATTACTTAGCATCACTGTTGTTACTATTACAACCGAAAACACAAAACTGACAACATGAATTTATAGTTACAAAAAGAAATCAGTTTACAGCATTTAGTGTTATTTTTTGTCCATTAAAACACCAAGTCAAGATTTTTTTTGGCGGCACGTCATGGTTACATTTTTTTTTTATGAATATGGCACGAGCAACAAAAAAGGTTCGCCTTCCCTGGTCCAGGCCCACTGACAGACGGACGGGCAGCGGAGACTTAGAACCAAATAGGGTTCCGTTGGTTACTCTTTGGGTACGAAACCCATTTAGGATCAGCGTGTATTTGTCACAACCAGTTTTCTCCGAATATAACTACAGGACCTTTCAACTGAATGTTCTAAGGAGGGGAATTCCTGTATTTGTTTCCAGATAGCTCCAATCTGAGAGTCTTCAAGACAAGAGTGAATAGGTTATACTTGTGTGCGGTTCTTGAGGTACAGCCCGCTGACAGACAGACAGACAGACGGACGGACAGCAGAGATCTAGTAATAGGGGTCCTTTGGATACGAAACCCTTAACATACCCTAATGATGGGAAGAACAATATGTATTGTTAAAATGCAAACTCAAAGCATTTATTTCAAACAAACCATTTACAGTAACTTTTGAATTGTCAAGGTCGGTCGGTCAAAAAAAGATGAAGCTATTTGCACGTTCCAAAGCGTAGATCTATATGGAGAAGAGCGTGAAAGAAACTCCACTGACACTTTTAAAAATTGGTTGTCTATGGAGTGGAGAGTCGGTTTATGGACGGTAATTTTACGTGTTAACATTCTAAGAAAACAATTCAACGTGTGGAACGTGACCGAGACGTTTTTTAGTGCGTGCAGACGGTGTTCAATGATTTATAAGACGATGTCACATCAGTAAATATGCCAAATTATAAGGGACTAGCAGACCCGTGCCCATATCGTTGACCAGTATTTTTCGGGTTAATATATAGCCTATCATCATCTGCCTAGCCTTTTCCTCACTATATTGGGGTCGGCTTACAGTCAAACCGGATTTAGCTGAATACCAGTATTTTACGCGGAGCGGCTGCCTACCAGACCTCCACAACACATTAATTGGGTAACACGGTACTACATGGCAAGACTGGAGTCAGATTTACTGGCTTCTGACTATCCGTAACGACTGCCAAAGATCTACAAATGACAGCCGGGACCAACGGCTTAACGTGCTTTCCGAGGCACGAAGGAAACTCGGTATGTTAAGATGGTCACCCATCCACAGACCAACCTTGGCAAGCGTTGCTTAACCTTGAAGATCGACCCGTGCGGCTGTTATTATCTAGCCACGAGCTCCTCGGTTAATATATAGCCTATGACACTCACAAACAACGTGGCTTTCTATTGGTAAAAGAATTTTCAAAATTGTTCAGTAGATCCAGAGATTACCTCCTACAAACTCACAATCTTCACCTCTTCATAATATTAGTATAGATATATAATTATACAGTGTAGATTGATCACGTGACCATTCGACAGCGTTTGTTAATCCCATACATTCTTGCCGTTTTGACAATCGCCTTCGCCACGCTGACGCTGATAGATCCACCGCGGCCCTAGAGCACTAGGAGGACCACGAATGGGTTTCAGTCAGTAAGTGTCTGACACTCCCTTCTGCCTCACCCAGAGCGGGAGGAGTCATTTGATGATTTTCCATCCTTAAAAAATGGAGTCTCAGGCAAGCGATACCATCATACCTCGTCCTCATTCCTCATCCACAGTCGGTTTTGAAAACTTCTTAATGAATACTGTGTTTTATTTATTCTAAATAAAAACATCTTCTGCTCGCCACAATAGAAAGGCTCTCGCTGTTAAATACTGACTCTTTTCAAAATTAAATAAAATAAAATATCCAAGAGCTTGTTTTTAACGCTGAATGAGTCCGTTCCTATTTTTAATTAAAAACTTTTTTACGTCAATGAGGAGGAATAGACAGGGTGCCAGTGGTTGTCAAAGATTTTGCAAAAGGAGAATTTATTCGTTAATAGGGAAGATGTAAATACAGAATCTATGAGAATGTTGTAAATAAAATGATTAAAAATAATAAAATAAAGGCCATTGCAACGTTTTTATTTTAGTTAATATCGATTTTTAAGAAAAATAATGAATTAGTGTAACGTGAAACGGAACGTATTTTGAAACAACAATCAGCGTTTAGTGACGTCACTGCTGTTATGACACTGAAAAGGCAACCCTATGTCTTCGAGTTAAGACAGTTCATGACGAGTGTCAGACAGGAGTGACTCAACTTCCTATTTCGGGGGAAATGTCAAACTGTCAGTTTAAATTCGCAATTTTTAAAAGAAGTTTATTTTTTAAAATTTATGTTTGGTCTATTTTACATATAATTCTTTAAAATGACAGCAAGATGAAAATATTACATATTCCCTTTCATTTTATTTCTAACTTGTGCCAGCGGCTTCGCCCACGTGGTCCCTCAGGAACATGCTCCAGAGATATATTTAGCCTATGTGCTATTCCAGACTATAATCAACCTCTGAGCCAAATTTTATGAAGTTCCTTTCAGGCGTTCTGACGTGAAAGAGTAACAAACATCCATTCATCCATTCTTCCATCCTCACAAAATTCCGCATTTATAAAATTAATAATAATAATTAAAATTAAATAATTAATAAATATTAATGAATAATCAATAAATAATTTGTATAAATTATATAATAGTAGGATATAAGAGGAGCTCGTGGCTAGATAATAACAGCCGCACGGGTCGATCTTCAAGGTTAAGCAACGCTTGCCAAGGTTGGTCTGTGGATGGGTGACCATATTAACGTACCGAGTTTCCTCCATGCCTTGGAAAGCACGCTAAGCCGTTGGTCCCGGCTGTCATTTGTAGATCTTTGGCAGTCGTTACGGATAGTCAGACGCCAGTTAATCTGACTCCAGTCTCGTCATGAAGTACCTTGTTACCCAGTTAATGGGTTGTGGAGGTCTGGTCGGCAGCCAAATCCGGTTTGACTGGAAGCCGACCCCAAAGTAGTTGAGAAAAGGCTAGGCAGATGATGATATAGTAGGACCAGCTTATTGCTTACGGTTTCGCTCGCGGATGTTGGAACGTCTTTAAGTCAAGAGTGAATAGGTTACTTCTAGGCAAGCGTGCTCCATCTTCGGCACCATTCAGTCAAAATAAAACGTTTAATCCCCTCCCGCATAAAAAGTTAGAGAAACGCAGACCAAAACTCAGTGAATTTAATGAATCGAAAGTAAAAATAAAAGATGTCAAGAACGAGTTTAACGTAATCGTCGAGGGTTCCGTAGGTAATACAACTATAGTATCTTTATTTTTTTAAAGACGTCTTTTTTTTTCGTGAAATGTGTATTTTTTTGCCTTCTGCTGTCTAAAGTTACATAGTTTATTAATTCTAGTTTAAATTAATAGGTATAGGTAATTTGAACGGCTGTCAAGGTCAGTTTTGTTACAGCAAATACTTTTTCTTTCGTTCTTTTCTTTCAAATAAAAGAAATAACGATTCAAAACATGTTTAAAAAAGTATTTAATGTTATGCCTTATTCAAAGATCTTTCTTAACGCTTAGTTAAGAGCGCTTTCACAATTTTTCTTGAATTGAGCGTTTGATTCGAGTTTTGATGTCTGGTTATGCTTTAGATATAGCACAAAAAAAAAAACTAAAATACGCCTAAGAAAGTTTGATAGTTGATCTTGGGAGTGTTCTAAATAAATATATCAATTTGTTCACGTACATCAGTAAATTTCTTGTCTCCGCAAAGGGTGTTTCATAAAATTACGCTTTTGGGAATCTTTTGATGATTTGGTACACCGAAGATGTAATAATTTAATCAATTTTAAAAATGTCCATGATACAACTGTACCTTCTACTTTGGAATGATCAAATCAATTTGTTACGATTCATGCACTAATAAACCAAAAATAATTTTGTAAAACTTAGAATTATTGTCAATTTTCCGTACGAAACTATATTTTTTATCTAAGAAAGTATAATCCAAATTCAAATAAAAATTATTTAATAATTAAGGAGGTATTGTTATAATGCATGAAAAAAAATATTGGTCTATTTAAAAGTAAACTCAAATTTTTAAGCAATTTTTGTATACAGCCCCACAATCACTATAAATCTCGGGAAACGCGGTTTGTAGCTTTAGTCCGGGGCAAGCGCTCGATTTTGTAATAGCGCCCTTAACACTTCGTGTGACTCAAGAGCTGGCTTTTACCTCGGACAGAGGATAAGCATTGCCATACAACGTGGCAATGCCGCCAGTCTTTTGGGCTCACTTCCAGTGGACAGCGATGCGGACGAATTTTTTGACGCCTTATTTTAGTTGGGATTTTATTTATTTTAAGTGTACCTATATAGTTTGTTTTAATAAACAGTACATATTTTAATATTAAATCAGTCCAATTCTCATATAATTTAACTAGCGACCCGCTTCGGCTTCGCTCGGGTGCAAATTATTTACTAAAACCTTCCTCGAGAAAAACTCTCAGACAGACAGACAGCGACTTTGTTTTATACTATGTACTGATTAGTAGCAACCTTGCTCTCCACCCCAAATATTTTAGATTTGAAAAAAGTTTAACGGAAAAGGAGTCTAGATCTACACTAATATTACGAGTATAAAGAGGAAAAAATTGGATTTAAGTGTGTGTGTATGTTTGTAATGAATAAACACAAAAACTACTGGACCGATTTGAAACATTCTTTCAGCAATGGATCGCTACATTATCTGGGAGTAACATAGGCTATATTTTATTCCCAAACTCCCACGGGAACGGGAACTACGCGGGTTACGTATACTAAACTAATTATACTATACAATCCTAATGATATTAAACTTGTTGACCCGCGCAACTTCGCCTGTGTCACATTATTCATTAATGCTTCGCTATAGCCTTCCTCGATAAATGATTTTTTCTGTTCGAACCAGTAGTTCCTGAGATTAGCACGTTCAAGCAGAGAAACAAACTCTTCAGTTTTTTAATATAGTCATCATCTGCCTAGCCTTTTCCCAACTATATTGGGGTCGGCTTCCAGTCAAGCCGGATTTAGCTGAATACAAATATTTTACGAGGAGCGGCTGCCTACCAGACCTCCACAACCCATTAACTGGGTAACACGGTTCTTCATGGCAAGACTGGAATCAGATTAACTGGCTTCTGACTATCCGTAACGACTGCCAAAGATCTACAAATGACATCCAGGACCAACGGCTTAACGTGCTTTGCGAGGCTCGGAGGAAACTCGGTATGTTAAGATGGTCATCCATCCGCAGACCAGCCTTGGCAAGCGTTGCTTAACCTTGAAGATCGACTCGTGCGGCTGTTATTATCTAGCCACGAGCTCCTCAGCGTTATATAGCCTATAGCCTTCCTCGATAAATGATTTTTTCGGTTCGAACCGTAATTCCTGAGATTTACGCGTTCAAGCGAAGAAACATACTCTTCAGCTTTAATATTAGTTTCTATAGATTTTTCCATCAGTGACAGACAACGCACAGCCGAAACTACCGGTCGTAGAAAGTTGGCATGTTGGTACTTTGAGGAGTTTAGAGCACTATGAGAGGATTTCCCGAAGTTCCTACGGGAACTGGAAGAAACGGGATATACACGTACAAAGTCGCGGTCAAAAACTAGTAACTTTCTAAATAATAAGTGTACGTAAGTATTAAAAAAGAGGGTTATTTTCAGTTTCACGGAACCCTAAACGCTCTCTTGTCTCCCTGTAAAAGTTTAGCGAACAAAACGAATGAACTTTTATTCACTGAATGCGCCTTATCTTCACGCCTACTTTGACTGATGTGCTCGGCAGGGATGGAGGGTCTTTAAGTACCTGACTGTATAGGTACCTGGTGACGGAGTGACGCAGTTGGGAATCACACGAAACCGGTTTCGTAGTGCTATTCTGTAACAACATTTTTGTGTCTCGACAGCGGAATCCGAAGTGAGTTTAAAAATAAGACTTGGACCCCAAGTCTGCTATTTTTTATAAATTGGTCATTCCAACACGATCCCATTGTCATTTTGCTAAAATTTCGTAATCTGCTAATTCACAATGGTCGATCATTGGTCGGTCAATGGTCTCGTAATAGAATCGTGGTAGAAAGACATTTTCGTATTGCCATTATTATAAAACCCGTTAATAGAAATGATTTTCGAAAAATTATTACAAAGTTTGAACGTTAAATTATGCCAGATTTCTTATATGTATTTTTACATTTTATTTATTCATTTGTCATTATGTACGAGATTATATTTCTTTCAATGGATTTTCAGTGGTTGACCATTGGAAGTCATAATGACGTTTTTAAATTATTAGATTACCTTATCATCTGCCTAGCCTATTCCCAACTACATTGGGGTCGACTTCCAGTCAAACCGGATTCAGCTGAATACCAGTGTTTTACGTGGACCGGCTGCCTACAAGACCTCCACAACCCATTAACTGGGTAACACGGAAGTTTTTAGCAACACTGGAGTCAGATTTACTGGCTTCCGACAATCCGTCACGACTAACCAACGGCTTAACGTGTTTTCAGAAGCACGGTGGAAACTCGGTATTATAAGATGGTCACCCACCCACATGCCAACCTTAAATTAGTAGATTACCTAACTTGTCTAAATCAACGATTATGAAGTCAGTGATAGATCATTCTGACCCTATTGTAATAGCAGACTTGAGGCCGTGTATGTTGTGTAATAAAGTTCATTTTGTAAGCTTTGTCACTCAGGTGAAGCTCGATATCGAAATGGTTACTTACAGAAAAGACTAGCTGTTTGTATTGCAGAATGGTTTGAGTGGATTTGGTATTTCTTTGAAAACAAAAAAGAAACTCAGCCCCAGTCTAGAAATTTATCTTGTATAGGTACAGGAGAAATTCCTAGAGTGGAGCTTTGTTAGATCTTTTGCAATCGATACGGATTGTCAGAAGATAGAAAATATCTGACTCCAGTCTTGCCAAGAGGTATTGTGTTACCCAGTTAAAGAATTAATCTTATAGGATTAAACTAGCATTTGCCCGTTTTATTCCTGTTCCAGCAGGAATTCCAAGAAATCCTCTCTCAGTGCTCCGCTACACTCTCCAAGGAATCTACACGCCAAATTTCAGCTCTCTACGACCAGTAATATTGGCTGTGATTTGTCTGTCAGTCACTTAATCAGTCTGGAATGAAAGAATTTCGTGTACCTACGAGTATATTGATAAAAATTTAATACCTTTTTTTTTTTTTTTTTTTTTTAAGGATGGGAAATCATCAAATGACTCCTCCCGCTCTGGGTAAAGCAAGAGGGAGTGTCAGACGCTTACTGACTAAAACCCATCCGTGATCCTCCTGGTGCCCTTTGTGTTCCAAGGCTACGGCACCCCTTTCGAACAGATTCCGCAGCCCCAGCAGGCACCTGCCCTAGCGGGCCCCGTCATCCACGCTGACATCTCTTTGAGGCGCGCTGGGATCGCAGCGCGCCGCCGACCCGGGCCTAGTTCTGATCAGACGGCAAGCCACCCACTGCTCGCCGACCGCAGGCCCGCGCCTACGGCGCGGCGGCGGCCGGAAATCACCTTGCGACTCCCGACGCCTGGGGCGTCTCCTTCTGTTGCGGCGACTGGGACGTGAGGTTTCCCTCTCTCTCACACGTTCGGTCTCCTCCTTTGCTAGCATTACTGCTTCGCAGAAGGAGGTGACCGCTTCCCATGCCTCCTCGCTCCGGACCATAGATTGAACCAAGGCCGGTCGCGAGAGGTCGCCGCCGCCGATCGCCTCGACGAGGACCCGGCGGTGCTCGCCCAAGCAGGACAGACCTCCACCGTATGCTCCACCGTGTCCTCCGGGTGACCATCACAGTGTTGACACCCGGGCGTGTCCTCCCGCTGAAAAAGTTTAATACCTTTGGAAACAATAAGCGTCACATTCCAGCCAAATTACAAAAAAAAAACTTTAAAAAATTAACTCTTAAATCTTCCTCATGAATCACTCTATACATTGGTGAAAACCGCATGAAAAACAGAACAGATAGGCAGACAGACGCGGCAGCGGACTCTGTTTTATAATATGTAGTGATGTAGTGATTACAAAAACCACATATTAGTTGAGTAAAAATAGAATAACAATCATCATCATCATCTGCCTAGCCTTTTCCCAACTATATTGGGGTCGGCTTCCAGTCAAACCGGATTCAGCTGAATACCAGTGTTTTACGTGGAACGGCTGCCTACCAGACCTCCACAACCCATTAACTGGGTAACACGGTACTTCTTGGCAAGACTGAAGTCAGATTTACTGGCTTCTGACTATCCGTAACGACTGCCAAAGATGTACAAATGACAGCCGGGACCAACGGCTTAGCGTGCTTTCCGAGGCACGGAGGAAACTCGTTATGTTAAGATGGTCACCCATCCACAGAGCAACCTTGGCAAGCGTTACTTAACCTTCAAGATCGATCCGTGCGGCTGCTATTATTTAGCCACGAGCTCCTCCAACAAAAGAATAACAATGACGTTATTTAAATACTCAGTTTTATAAAATAAATCGATTTTCTGTTATTTTTACAAAATATCGTTCTGGTAAATTGTAAGTGTAACATCAACAAACTTAAAGCAAAGTGCTCAAAAAAAAGGAAACTCTGATTTTCTGTTAGTTTGATCAAATTTCTTTATATATATATAAAGAAATATATATATATTTATATATATAGTACAACAATGCGTTCAGAATGTTCTTGGGTCTGCCGTGGAGGTGCAGCGCATCTGGGATGTTTGCTGAAGCGTGCACTGATGGTTCCAGGCTATCATGCGTATAAAAGCTGTTGGCCCGTATGCGGGGTAGTAACAACAGCATTCTGAACGCAATAGCTGTACGTTTCGATTGTCCCTTCCAAAATCACTGGGTCATGACTTGTGTTGGTGTGGCGAGTCATAGCATATAAGCGTGAACCGTACTGTGTTGACTGGGTTAAGTTTTCTATGGGTCTATGCCACCCGAAATAAAACGTTTTATTATTATTATTATATTTACATCTATATTGCTAATAATTACAAATCTGAAGAATTTGTTTGTTTGGTAGAAAGCGCTAATCTTAGGAACTACTGGGGGCTTAGAACGAATATTTTTGACGTCTGGTAAAGTATCGTAAAATTTTACTACAACTAAAATACTCGCTTCGCACATAATATTTATTTGAGTTGGATACTATATTCATTGTTGAATGATACAAATTGTGTAAGTCGCGTAATACTAAACTTAAATACTATTGGGTTTCAGTCTTGCAGTTCAATGCAATTCAATTTTTTAAGGTTATGGCTCCATCGACGAACATTCGATGATTTAACCAATGTCAAGGTAGGAGATGGTACTCAGTTACGATAACTGTTTAATGACTATTGATCGGTTTTTGTAGTGATGTCATCCATCCATAACCAAATGTTTACAAAACATTTATTTATAATTTAGTAGGACAAAACATTTGGTTAATACTCGTAATAAAAGACGGCACATAATATGAATGTTAATACATCAAACACATTTAGGTATACATATCAGTACTTAAATAAAATATTATAAATATATTATTATATATATATATATATATATACTCTAAATTCACTTAAGTTAACGTTACTTTGTGTCAAAATATTCGTGCTAGGCTCTCTGGTTCGTTGGGTTGTGATGGGTAGCCCATTTTAAATCGAGGAAGGCTAGGCTATTCTAACATCACACTGCGACCAATAGGAACGGACCATTCATGAAAAATGTCAGGCAAACGAAGATGCGAGGGTCAGCTAGTCTACACTGATATTATAACGAGGAAAAATTTGTATTTTTGTGTGTTCGTGTGTGTGTGTGTGTGTGTGTGTGTGTGTGTGTGTATGTTTGTAATGAATAAACTCAAAAACTACTGGACCGATTTGAAAAATTCTTTCAGCAATGGATAGCTACATTATCAGAGAGTAACATAGGCTATATTTTATTCCCGAACTCCCACGGGAACGGAAACTACGCGGGTGAAACCGCGTGACGTCCGCTAGTAATTAAATATTTTGTGAGTACTTTCATTGTGCGTACAGCTAAAGTCGTAAGGTGGTTGGTGCCGTTTTGTAACGTAAAAGAATAATACCATCCCATCACTTCCCGTGGATGTCGTAAAAGGCGAATAAGGGACTCGCCAAAGAATGGGCAGCAGCGTTCTCTGCAAAACACAACACCATGCACTGCGATTGTCAACCCGCTTGCCAAGCGTGGCAATTATGGCAAACCCCTCCCTCCATCTTGGGGGAGGCCTATGTCCAGCAGTGGACGTCTTTTAGCTGATATGATGATAATAACAACTAAAGAGTGGAATCTCCCACCGGAGTCTGTGTTTTCTGATAGCTGCAAAGTGGGGGTCTTTAAGTCATGAGTGAATAGGCCACTTCTTGGCAAGCGTGCGCCATCAATGACGACATCATCGACCATCCCATCATGTGAGATTGTGGTCAAACGCGAGCCTATCAATCCATAAACAATAGGGAATATGCATGAAAAAAATATTCATTTTTTATACAGTTCATCTACACTAATATTATAAAGAGGAAAGATTTGTCTGTTTGTTTAAATTGAACAGGCTCCGAAACTACGTGACCAATTTGAAAAATACTTTCACCATTAGAATCCTGCATTATCCCTGATGAACATGGGCTATTACCAAAAAAATCCTTATATCGCGTACGCTGCGTAAACAATTGACAATAGAACAAAGTGATGTATTACAGTTTTATAGAAGACATTAATATTCACAAAAAAGTCCGCAAGGATATATATCTAACTTTTATGGTTAAGTCACAATAATCGCTTTTTGTTCAAATTATTCGATCAAAACCCGGGTGGAATGGAATAGTGGTGATTTTGGTATCCTTATCCATTTAAATGGCTTGGTAATTTAGGTTGGTTATGTGTACGTAAATTAGGAGCTCGTGGCTAAATAATAACAGACGCACTTGTTGATCTTTATGGTTAAGCTATGCTTGCCAAGGTTGGTCTGTGGATGGGTGACCATCTTAATATACCGAGTTTCCTCCGTGCCTCGGAAAGCACGTAAGCCGTTGGTCCCGGCTGCCATTTGTAGATCTTTGGCAGTCGTTACGGATTGTCAGAAGCCATAAATCTGACTCCAGTCTTGCCAAGAAGTACCGTGTTACCCAGTTAATGGGTTGTGGAGGTCTGGTAGGCAGCCGCTCCACGTAAAACACTGGTATTCAGCTGAATCCGGTTTGACTGGAAGCCAACCCCAATATAGTTGGGAAAAGGCTAGGCAGATGATGATGATGTGTACGTAAATTACAATTTAAATTATGCAAATCGGACCTTTCGTTTAAAAGTTACGACGGGTATAAAAATACTCGATTGAGGCGGTTTAGAAACTCTGACACTAGGGTGTGTGGTCGTTAGACCTTACTGCCCCCACGATGAGAAGAAGGGGAGTCTATTAATAAGTAATTTACACGTTACCCTTTATAGAGGGAGGACTTATGGAGATGAAGTTCGTGGAGTAACTACTAAATCCGCGCGAAAGAAGACGCGGGCGAAGTGCTAGTCTAAAAATATACAAAAATATATATGCTACTAGTTGACCCGCGCAACTTCGTCTGCGTCACAATTTTCATTACTGCTCCGCTCCTATTGATCTTAGCATGATGATATATAGCCTATAGCCTTCCTCGATAAATGGGCTATCTAACACTGAAAGAATTTTTCAAATCGTACCAGTAGTTCCTGAGATTAGCGCGTTGAAGTAAACAAACTAACAATCTCTTCTGCTTTATATATTAGTATAGATTATCATTGAAAATACAACTAAAATTGCTCGAAAACTAAACAAGATATAATTATTTTAAACAAATACAGAGTTGATACGACAGAGGGGCATTAAATTAAACTACGTATACTATACGTGTACAGTATTAATTCGATAAGGTACAAAAACAAAAAGCGCCATAAATGAGAAAATATTTTTTTCAAACAAACTAAATAGCTTGCAAATCCGAATAAAACGCAACCACCCTTTGTAAAAAAAAGACACTGACCTTAGATACCGCTAGGTAACAAAGCGGCAACGTCGTGCGCGCGTCGGAGCGCGGTGTGCGGTATCTCGTGTGCTCGGTGGGGGCCGGGCCGGGGTGGCGGCCGGCGACTTAGGCCTCCGCTGGGCTCCGCTCGCACTGGCTTTTATGTTAGGTAACGTTTCGAAGTACGCGCACAAAAACAAACACACTAAATTTTTAAATTTTCGATGTGTCCTTCATTCACATTGATGCACAAATTATACCGACGGAGAATATTATTTATTTTTCTAATTAGATCACTGTCCGTCGCTAAGCACTTTAATTTGTGAAATGCTAAAATAATCCTATTTTTTAACTCATCAATAATTTTATTTACCTCTGAGGCATACACTTCACCCTTAATGTAACCCCACAAAAAGAAATCCATGGGAGTGAGGTCCGGAGATACTAATACTAAATAATAATAATCCCAAGTTACGTGTCCTATCACCATAAAAAACAGTCAATCACAAAAAAAAACACTAATACTAAATAATAATAATCCCAAGTTACGTGTCCTCTCACAATAACAAAATAAAATTACAATTGTTTGCGCGCGAAGTCCACAAACCGTACGTTCCGAAAAACAAGCGTCGGCGCACTGCTGAGGGACTTACCGATCGCAAAAAACAAGGATGCAACAAACTGACCTATCTCTATTTCTTTCGCTCGCTTTATGTTAGTCGCTTTCGTAGTGAAAGTGCAAGTGTGTGTGTATTGATTGCTTCCTTGTTTGCATTGCCAATTTTTAGTGAATGTCCTTCGACATGCGTCAGAGCGGCAACAACGCATCGTCGATTTATCGTTGTAAGGTGCATGAACTATGCTTAGACGATAATCAACTGTTAGAAAAGATACATCGTGTTCAAACCGTGCAAAAACTTTAAAAATCATTTGCGACTAAACTACTGCTCCTAATTAATTTATTTTTGGTACAGAGCTTGAAAATGGTACCTAGTATAGGCAGTTTAAAGGAAAGCCCCTCTGTCGTATCAACGTTGTATATCTGTCCTTCTCGTGAAAACGCTGTTTATATGGCAGCTGTATTAAGCGTCATGGAATTTTACGTCAAAGTTCATATCGGACTTCTCTTTCTAATTGTAATATTTGAAGCTTTATAACTTCATCGCTGATGAAGGTATTTAAAAAATAATTTCATGATTGTTTACTAGAGCTAATATGTTTTTCATATTGCAAATAAAAAATCAGATGCACATTCCCTATTGTAACCTATTTTTGTATGTTTGTGACGAAAAAATTCTAAAACTACTGAATCGATTTAAAAAATTATTTCACCATTATAATGCTACATTAAGTCAAGGGCGAAGTGCTAGTTATAAAATGTGTGTCTTTTTATAGATACCTACTTTTTTTAAGTTTTCTTTTGACTACAAAAGAAACAGTAAGTAGTAGTTATATAGTTAATTTGGGTGTTAAGTTTTTTTTCGTGCATAGGTGCAAATACTGTTATCTATCCATTTATCTATTAAAAGTAAAAATTATACCTGCAACTCTGCATGTATTAAAAAAACAAATGTGTCTTGGCAGAGAAGAATATCAATGGAGGATCTACTTTGAAAAATTTGGCCGGTTTTTGTTGTATTTGTATTAAGTAATGATTAAACAAATAAAAAAAAAATGAAAAATGTTTTTGCATTTTCTCAAAATTGACAGCAAGCTGAATCAATTAAAACGTTTTAATTTCCTGTGATCGGGAAGTTTCGCAAAAATCACTGCAAAATATGCCTTTGAGATGAACATGTTTTTGGTGTCATTTTTCACTTTTAACCGACTTCAAAAAAAGGAGGAGGTTCTCAATTCGATTGTATTTTTTTTTTTATGTTTGTTACCTCATAATTCTGTCATTTATGAACCGATTTGAAAAAAAATTGTTTCATCTGAAAGGGTATACTTCTCGATTGGTCCCATTGTCACCATATCAGAATCTGATGATGGGATCCCACGAAAATCGAGGGCAACCCTCAAAATTTATAAGCACATGCAATGTTTTTCATGAACTTTCTAACGCAATTCAGATATTTGCCTGGTAATCATCATCTCATGTTGCTGAGCTGATGATGAAAGGTATAAATTAGGATCTGATGATGAGATCCCATGAAAAATGTTTGTTCAGCGATACTTTAGCCAATGGTCAGCCGATTTGCATGATTATTTTTAACCGACTTCAAAAAAAGGAGGAGGTTCTCAATTCGGTTGTATTTTTTTTTTTTATTATATTTGTTACCTCATAACTCCGTCATTTATGAACCGATTTGAAAAATTTTTGTTTCATCTGAAAGGATATATTTCTCAATTGGTCCCATTGTCACCATGTCAGAAACTGATGATGGGATCCCACGAAAATCGAGGGCAACCCTCAAATGTTATAGGCACATACAATGTTTTTCATAAACTTTCTAACGCAATTCAGATATTTGCCTGGTAATCATCATCTCATGTTGCTGAGTTGATGATGAAAGGTATAAATTAGGATCTGATGATGAGATCCCATAAAAATGTTTGTTCAGCGATACATTGTCAGCCGATTTGCATGATTATTTTTTTGTTTGAAAGAGTATTTTCCTGGACTGGTCCCGTTTCAATTTGGTGAAGATCTGATGAAGAACTTCGGAGGTAGGCAACGGAACTCTTCAATAAATGATAGCAGAGGGATCGGGATTGCTGAAATCGCATATTTTTTTAGTGTTTACACCAGTTCTTAACATAACATTGCGCCGGTACGCTGTTAATGGGTACGCAGGTACCTAGGTACCACTAAAAAGTGAAAAATAAAAAACATTTTTACAAAAAGTCAAACCGGATTCAGCTGAATCCAAAAAATGTCTAAAAAAACTTTTCTACAAAAAATAATTCGGAAGTCGGTATTTTTGGTTATATATCAGTTTTTTGACACCGACTTCCGAAATTAAAGTTTTTTTCTTTCTTCCGAAGTTATTTTGTACCTTGTAGTGTTTTGTTTTTGGAAGTCGGTTATATTTTTTGTAAAAAAGTTTCTTTTAGACATTTTTTGGATTCAGCTGAATCCGGTTTGACTGGAAGCCGACCCCAATATAGTTGGGAAAAGGCTAGGCAGATCAGACATTTTTCGGTCTAGCCCCTCAGCCCGCAAATAAATGAAATCGAAAGAAGAAAGAAGAGATGAGCGAGCGCGCCGGAGACGTGTTTTCAAAAACCAATAGAATTTCGTTAATCACACATCTCGTCTCCACTCAGCTTTAGTGGATACCACTGAGCGGAGATGTATCATATTTGTATGGCTCGATGGAAGCGGAGATGTGAGGCTGTCCGTCGCTGAGATTGAGATAGACCGCGGTACAAGGCGAAGATATGAGCTTTGCTACCGACGGCGCGCAGCGGAGACCAGGAAAAAGGCCACTTCACGTCAAATCACGTTACCCGTCACTGTCAAATTTTCCCAATCAACCTTGAACCTAATGCGTTAGCAATAAAGATGAAAATGAAATTTGACAGATTGTTGTGTAGTTATAATATTCTAATATAATTCTGCTAAGTGGCCTACAACCTAGGAGTCTTTAAGTCAAGAGTAAATAGGTTACTTATAGGCAAGCGTGCTACATCTTTGACCACATCATCGCTTACCATCAGGTGAGATAGTGGTCAAACGCGTGCCTATAAATGGTAACAAAAAAGATTCGGTGGATACACCCTAGCTGAAAAACATCTCTTCTCATTTCCGCTTCAGACATTTCCGCACGTCTCCGCTTTGTTGGAGTCCAGGCCATAAGGAAATGCGTTCAAAAAAGCAACGCCATAAAACTTCACCTAGTCTCAAAAAATGACTGTTATTGTAATAATAAAATCGATTTTCCCGTGACGAATAAAAACTAATGGCATAATATAAATAGGGACGGTTGCATACGTTTTGTTAAAACAAATTACTTTTGTTATATCTTATGATAAGGCAGCTCTGCGAGACAATGGGAGCAATTAAAACATATTCCATTGTTTTACTTCTGAGCGGTAAGTCTGTTGTTTTTTAGTTAAATAAAAAAATATAAATATTAAATCCTCACTAATATTATAAATGCGAAAGTAAATCTATCTGTCTGTCACGCTTTCGCGCCAAAACTAATTAACCGATTAAGATGAAATTTAGTACACAGATAGTCTAGAGCCTGAGAAAGGACATAGGCTACTTTTTATCCCGAGAGTATGATCCCTAGGGACCACGCGGGCGAAGCCGCTGGCAGACGCTAGTTTTTCATATATTAACTTATTTTATTATGTAAGAGCAGTGGTGGCCCGGTGTTAATACAATATCATTTGGTGGCTGTGACAGTTGCCGAGAAGATTAGACCCTATCCCCTGAACTAGGTGGTAACCTGTATCTCAGGGGGTAGTGTTCAGCCATTAATTATACAATATTTACCGAGTGCCACTACTATTTAGATGATACGGTAGTGAAAGTGTGAGAATATCTGAGGATGTGGTTAATGGCTGTGACTTACGAGTTGTAAGTCGTATGCCAGACAGGCGCTTTACTTTGTGTAAATTATTTCATCACTACTTCTCCCAAAACGGTGAAGGAAAACATCGTGAGGAAACCGGCATATGCTAGAACCAAAAATTCGAAGACATGTGACATCTACCAACCCGCACTGGGCCCGCGTGGTGGTTTACGGCCAGATTCCCTCGCACCGAGAGGAGGCCTGTATCCCAGCAGTTGGAACATTATAGGCTGATTATGCTTATTATGTAATACTTGGCAAAAGTATCTACTGCTTATCAGTTTTTAATGAAAAAAATAGTTCAAATCCCAAAGTTGATTGGAAAAGAATGCGTATGTCTATACATTATTTTGAATGGGAGATCAAATTGCTCCTCCCGCTCTGAGCGGAGCAGGAGGGAGTGTCAGACTCTTACTGACTAAAACCCATCGTGTTCCTTCTAATGCCCGCCTCGTTTCAGGGCCACGGCTTTCGAATTCTGCAACCCTGCCAGGTGCATTATAGACCGTTTTTTTTTTAAGGATGGGAAATCATCAATAACTCCTTCCGCTCTGGGTGAAGCAGGAGGGAGTGTCAGACTCTTACTGACTAAAACCCATCCGTGTTCCTCCTAGTGCCCTTTGCGTTTCAAGGCTACAGTACCTCTTTCGAACAGATTCCGCAGCCCCAGCAGGCACCTGCCCTAGTGGGCCTCGTCTTCCACGCTGACATCTCTTTGAGGGGCGCTGGGATCGCAGCGCGCCGCCGGCCCAGGCCTAGTTCCGATCAGACGGCGAGCCACCCACTGCTCGCTGTCCGCAGGCCCGCGATTATAGACCTGATACTATCTTGAAATCGTCTACCCATCATTTAAACTGTCTTCCTCATCTTCTTTTACTTTCTCTCGGGTTCCATTCAGTTATTATTTTGGTCCACTTTCCTTTTTTAGGGTTCCGTGCCCAAAGGGTAACCAACGGAACCCTATTACAAAGCCTCCGCTGTCCATCCGTTCGTCTGTCTGTCTGTTTGTCAGCGGGCTGTATTTCAGGAACCGCAATAGGTAAACAATTTCAGAGATTGTGTATTTCTATTGCCGCTATAACAACGAATAATAAAAATTAAGGTATATGGTACGGAACCCTTCGTGTGCGAGTCCGATTCGCATTTGGCCGGTCAGCATATGTCCTGTCCAACGCTCTTTCGATTTTCTTCATACAATTTGAACTTGAAAATAAAAATGGTTTTCTCCGTGTTCGGACGGTAACTCCGTTATTTCCCCAACCCTGACAGGCGCGGTAAAAGTTACTTTATTCAAAGCGTATTGCACATCTCTGTACTCAGCGAGCCTGTGGTTCAGATATACCCAAAGGGCTTACATTTCTCTGCGCATCCAGTTTAACAATTCCTACAGGGCGTTGTTACGTCTGCCGCGTTTCTGCAGTGCGTCAACAATGTTCGCTGAGTCGCGCACAGACGGCTTCGATGCCATCTCGCGCAAAAAGACAGCCTCACTGTTAAGCAGATTGCGTGGGAGCAGTAACAGCATCCTGAAGGTAATAGGCGATAAGACAGACGGCCCTCTGATGTGGAGCCTCACCCAGAGGATTAAGTCTCTCTTAGTTATAAGGTACTAACATAGTTTTTTAAGTTCATACTCATCATCATCGGGGTTCATCGTTTGCACTCATCTGCCTAGCCTTTTCCCAACTACGTTGGGGTCGTCTTCCAGTTAAACCAGATTCAGCTGAATACCAGTGTTTTACGTGGAGCGGCTGCCTACCAGACCTCCACAACCCATTAACTGGGTAACACGGTACTTCTTGGCAAGACTGGAGTCAGATTTACTGGCTTCTGACAATCCGTAACGACTGCCAAAGATCTACAAATGACAGCCGGGACCAACAGCTTAACGTGCTTTCCGAGGCACGGAGGAAACTCGATATATTAAGATGGTCACCCATCCACAGACCAACCTTGGCAAGCGTAGCTTAATCTTAAAGATCGACCCGTGCGGCTGTTATTATTGAGCTTTTTAAGTCGAAATTTTTAAGTTCATACTAACAAAATAAATGTAATGGATCAATGGTTGTCCGGAATTAAATTAAATTAAATTAATGCGTGCCCCTAGCAAAGACTTTACATTCTCAATGGGCCCTAGGCATTTTGTGCCAATCAAAGTTAGGGTTTGTGCTACTCAAATTCGAAATAATAAATCATTCGATAAACTCAGCATAATATGACTATTTTTAAAATAATATGGCTGTATTGTAAGGAAGCAGGGAGGGCCTCATCTCGTTTTAAAATGACCAAAAAATATTAAAGTGTAAAAGTTTTATCTTCAACATATGCATATAATATTTATCTGTGTCTCCAGATAAATATGCAATAACGATAATTGACCCACATACATTTAATTTCTTAATATCAAAAAAATAAATCATCTGCCTAGCCTTTTCCCAACTATATTGGGGTCGGCTTCCAGTCAGGCCGGATTTAGCTGAATACCAGTATTTTACATGGAGCAGCTGCCTACCAGACCTCCACAACCCATTAACTGGGTAACACGGTACTTCATGGCAAGACTGGAGTCGGATTCACTGGCTTCTGACTATCCGTAACGACTGCCAAAGATCTACAAATGACAGCCGGGACCAACGGCTTAACGTGCTTTTCGAGGCACGGAAGAAACTCGGTATGTTAAGATGGTCACCCATCCACAGATCAACCTTGGCAAGCGTTGCTTAACCTTGAAGATCGACCCGTGTGGCTGTTATTATCTAGCCACGAGTTCCTTAATATCAAAAAAATAAATAAAGACATAAAACTGTCCTGAATCGACTTCCATTGTGATCGTTACGTTCTATGAAAGAAGGTTCATAATTTTATTGTTCGGGTATCTACGAAGGGAAAGATCAATGTACTTTATTGCAAGTTTATTTGGTGCCTACTTAACTTATACACTTATGCCGTATGTTGTCGGCCGGTGACGCATGGTGCTGTAAAAAAATAATACCATCCCATCACTTCCCATGGGTGTCGTAAGAGGCGACTCATTAGAGTAGGGGCAGCAGCGTTCTCTGTAAAACGCAACACCATACACTGCGATCGCCAACCCGCCTGCCAAGCGTGGCGATTATGGCAACTCCCCCCCCCTCTTTGGGGGAGGCCTATGTCCAGCAGTGGACCTCTTTCGGCTGTTATGATGATGATGACTTAACTTATAAAATAAATGTCATTACGATTTATCGACTAAAGGGTGACAAATCGGGAAAGAATGTATGAAGATCAAAATCGTGACCAAACGCCACTCGCGTTCAGTTGTTTAAAAGTTTTAACAGGGTGACAAATCGAGAATGTGACATAACGGGAAGTAGCCAAATTTTCTATATCTCAATCTCCAACATTTTTGTTCCAGTTTTGCTGACGCTATCTACAGCCAGACCCCAGGTGTCCCCCGCTGTGACCCCAGCGGTGGCCACAACTGATGCTCAACAGAACCCACTTTCCCTGCTGACGCTACCACTGCAGCTACCTATGAACTTATTAAATAGTTTATTGAAAGGTTAACTCTAGATCTGTAGTTTTATTTCTTCTAATCAATTACCTGCCTTTTGCTGGTAGGTATTCAGTTGAATTTGGTTTGACTGGAAATCGACCCCAATAAGGTTGGAAAAAGCCTAGGCAGATGATGAATTTGGGAACCAAGGGACAAAATCATGAAATGAAAGGAGCTCGTGGCTAAAGAATAAGCTAAGAATAAGTGCTAGCGACAAGAGCAGCAAGTTATTCTGCAGCAAGTTATTGCAGCAAAACACAGACACCAACCTTATCTCAAGCGCGGAAATTGCTTGTTTCAAAGAGTACATCCTATAGAGAAGAGCGTGCAAGAAACTCCATGGAAAACTTGTGTGTCTTTTACCTAAATCCTTCCCTGATTGAAAGCTACACGATCTAAAATACTTTCTATTCCGAATAATGTTTGGAGCAATCCCATGAGACAAAGCTAGTTGATACCATAACAAGATTTGAATTAAATCCCTTCATTGGACAAAAATGTAATTTGGAAGTTGCTCGGAAACTCTACGGTAGGAAATCCTCCTTCTGACCGGGATTTAGTCCATATCTGTAAAACATAATATGAAGCTTTGTATTCCATTTTAAGTTAACACTGTAGCCTTCGAAAACCAGGACGGCGAGCTTTGGTTGGCTCGCCGTCTAATCAGAAACAGACTCTGGTCGACGGCACGCTGTGTTCCATGCGCGCCTCAAAGAGCTGTCAGCACAAAAGACGGGGCCCGCTAGGGCCAGTGCCTGCTGGGGCTGCGGACTTCGTTCGAAAGAGGCACCATACCCTGGAACGTAAAGGGCACTAAGAGGAACACGGATGGGTTTTAGTCAGTAAGAGTCTGACACTCCCTTCTGCTTTACCCAAAGCGGAAGGAGTCATTTGATGATTTCACATGCTTAAAAAAAAAGCCTTCGAAAACCAAACTAATGTACTCATATAAACTAATCTATAGCTACTATAATATAATATTTATTAATTAATATTATAAAGCTGAAGAGTTTGTTTGTTAATTTGAACGCGCTAATCTCAGAAACTACCAGTCGGTTTTGGAAAATTATGTTTCAAGTATACGAGTATGATAGCCACATGAGAAAACCTATACAGGAACGGGTAGAAACAGAATTTGCGCGAACGAAGTCGCGGGCAAAAACTAGACAAACAAACAACACACACAAACAACAAACAAACAACACACACAAACAACAAACAAACAACCAACACACACAAACAACAAACAAACAAATTCACAAATAACTTTGTCTGCTTGTTACCTTCTCATGTCTTAATTAAATGACTCAACAGGTTTAGACAAAACTTGGCTCACGGTTATGTCCAGGAACAGGAAAGAGGATGCTTTACATCCTGGGAGTAACCTTTGTGATAATTTTCTACTATCACGTGGGCAAAGCCGCTGGCGAAAGCTAGCTTACTCGTACCATACTTTCCTATAATATCCGTCAAATTAGTTGATGTATTTAAAAGAGTGTCCGTGGCTAAGATATCTTATCAAAATGTGAAAAAATGAGATTTTTTAATTATCCCTTAATGTCATGGCACATTCTAACGGTACCATAACGGCACAGCAGCAGTAGGCAGCCGTCAGCGCTTAAATACGCGCTGGCCGCGAGGTGCACACTCGCAATCCGACGTTATTTCGTTGGTGACACAGTGTCGGCTCGTTTACAGCGCGCTGGCTGCCCGCCGTTGGCTTTTACCTATTGAAATTATAAAATATATATTACGACACACGATATAATACGCTAATTTGAATGATAAGTAAATTGCCGTGCTGCTGCTGTGCCGTTGTAATGTGCCATGACCTTTATTGGTACAGAGGTTTTATTTGCATACCCTGAAGAAATGTAAAAACGTTCTGAGCACTCGGATCCCATTTAACAAAAATGCTTATTTTAGAAATCATCAGCTAAGATGATAATTACCAGGCACAAATATCTGAATTGCGTTAGAAAGTTTATGAAAAACATTGTATGTGCTTATAAAATTTAAAGGTATCCATCGATTTTCATGGGATCCCATCATCAGATACTAACTTGGTGACAATGGGACCACCTCAGGAGTATAGGCTTTCGATTAAAAAAATAATTTTAGAAATTGCTCCAGAATTGGCGGAGCAATCGGTGAAAATACATTAAAAAAAAATATATATATGTATGTTCACCGATTTCTCCATAAAAATACATACAGCCAACCTCCTCCTTTTTGAAGAAGTCGGTTAACAAGAAAGGGTCTCCTGTTAATTGTACGTCAACTGTTGTGCATTTATTTCGAGTAAACTGCCTCAATAACCAAGAGCTGTTTCAAGAATTTGTACTAGCTCAAATCAAGCCCTAACGATTTTCTACCACTAGCGCTAGCAGTAATAAGCTTTCTTAAATGTGTCGGAAAAATATAATACTGAATTGTTTCCGACAAGGTTGATAGTACTATCCCAGGTTGTAGCTATCAGGAAACACAGACTCTGACAGGGAATTCCACTCCTTAGCTGTACGCACTATGAAAGTTTTCTCATACGTTACACGAGTTTTAAAGATATGTATTTGTAGGTAATTGTGTATTTTACACTTGTTTTTATTATAAATGTTTTTCGTGCGCTTGTAATGGCTCCCTCACTACATTCCTTATTGGTAAAACTTAATCGGAAATTATTATTTGCACCGTTTGATATTTTGGTGGAAAACTGTGGTGAACGGTAAACAAAGCTACATAGCTTGCCTGCTTGTCGGTCCTCTACAGATTGTACTTCGGTGTGTGTGCCCAAGAACTCCACGACCTCATCCCACCGGCCCCTTCTACCATCGGACATCCAGACGCACCGCATCTTACCATCCCTACCTTGTGGCTATTCCACCAATTCGCACTAAGCGTTTTCAAACGTCCTTTATAATGCGCACAGCAAAGGAGTGGAACTCTCTGCCTGCGTCTGTGTTTCCGAAAGCTTACAACCCTAATCTCTTCAAAGTTAGAGTGAACAGGCTCCTTCTGGGTAGGCTCGCTCCATCGTAGACTTTGTCTCTGTCATCTCTGACATAGACTAGAGTCAAGAGCAAACCCATTACAAAAATATAAAAAAAATAAAACAATTGTGTACTGAGGGCCTAGCAATGTTTTGACATATAGTAACGTTATAGTAACTTTAACGTGAATTTTTAATTAAAAAAAACCGGCCAAGTGTCAAGTCGGACTCGCACACGAAAGGGTTCCGTACCGTAAGCCTTCATTTTGATTTCTTGTTATAGCGGCAATAGAAATACACAATCTGTGAAAATTTCAGGTGTCTAACTATTACGGTTCTTGAGATACAGCCCGCTGACAGACAGACGGACGGACGGACAGTGGAGGCTTAGTAATAGGGTCCCGTTGGTTACCCTTTGGGTACGGAACCCTAAAATCTACAACCACGTAGTATTTTGGTTTAATTTTATGCAACACACAATTTGTATCATACAAAAATATTATGTGCAAAAAATATTACGTCAAAAACATTCGTGCTAAAAAGTGCTCTAAACAGTGCCTGTGTATCTATTATTTTACGTTTGTCTCCACTTTCTACCAAGATTGACCAGCAACCTGAAGAATAAACGCGGGCTCCATCCTTTCTATCGTCACATAAAATAAATAATAAATACATACAAAAAAAAAGAAAACTATATTTTAATACCGAAACCAAAAATTTTAATTCATATCAAAACAATTTTTTCGTCGCCAAAAAAGAGAATACAAAAATTTGAAATCACCAATTTTCAAATATCGAATCTTTATTTAGAGTTTAATAGCATGCGCATGGGCATGGCGAAGGTGGGGGTGGTTCAGGACAGGGTGGTTGGCAGGGGCATGGAGGGGGGGGACATGGGGGTGGTTGGGGACACTGACAGGGGGTGTATACGGTGGCGGGGCCTGTGCAGGGGGGACACGCGCGGCCGATGCAGATGGTTGGTGGAGCGATGGTCGGCTGGCCAACTTCGCCGAAGCAGACAGTACTTCCGTCGCAAGTACTGTAGCAACGCCACGGAGCTGCGGCTGCGACGCTGATTAGTGCTGGGGAATAACAGAAGAAATAAACGCACGAAATATAAAAGCAAATTCGGCTGCATAGCTTTTTCCAACTATATTGTGGTCCGCTTCCAGGCAAACCGGATTCAGCTGAACACCAGTATTTTACGTGGAGCGGTTGCCTACCAGACTCCGTGTTATCCAGTTAATGGGTTGTGGCGGAAAAACTATTAACTGGGTAACACGAAGTAAAATTTTCTGGCTTCTGACAATCCGTTTTGACTGCCAAAGACGTAGGTCTTTGGCAGTCAAATCTTTGAGATAACGGCTTAACGTGCTTTCCGAGGCACGGAGGAATCTCGGCACGTTAAGATCCACACCGCACCATCTCATCAGCTTAAAGATCGACAGGTGCGGCTGTTATTCTTTAGCCACGAGCTTCAGAACAAATAAACAAGCAAAAATTAAAATTAAAAACTGATGCACTATTTAAAGAATTATTCAAACGTCTAGTTGACACTGACAGCTTTTTTTTAAATTGGAAATTATCAAATGGCTCTTCCCGCTCTGGGCACATTGGGAGGGAGTCCTTCAAACACTCGCCGCACATTGGGAGGGAGTCCTTCAAACACTCGCCGCACATTGGGAGGGAGTCCTTCAAACACTCGCCGCACATTGGGAGGGAGTCCTTCAAACACTCGCCGCATTCCAGGGCCGCGGAACTCTTTCTTACAATTCTGCACCCTGGCAGAAGTAATAATAACATTACGGTTTAACTCACCAAGAACCACGAATGCCTGGAGACCCATTTTGCCTTTCAGTGCATATTTTGAACGCCACCACTTCTTATATACTTCTAAGACTAAAAATTGTTATGAGAAGCTCTGGTGACTGTGTCAATTATCGAAGATTACGGTCTAAGTATTATCACGTATATTTATAGGAGGTTGGGTAAGCTGAATAGGTGGTTGGAAAAAAATCAGCATTTCAAATTTTTATTGTTTTGGTAACGAGTTGGAAATCCTTATGGATTACCTGTGACCTGGGGTCAGACAGCAAACAAATATTTTTACGCAGGAATGAGCTTGCTGTTGACCTCGATCACGCCTGATGGAAAGCGATGGATGAGGTCTATGACGGAGCGAGCGTGCCCAGAAGATGCCTGTTCACTCTTGCTTTGAAGTCAGACAGGTTATGTTGATGGGAACGCAGATGCTGGCAGAGAGTTTGACTGTGCGTATAAGCGCTGAGTCCAACTAGTCAGCATATTGACAAAATGCGGATGGTACCCTGTAATACGTCTGATATTCCGGTAGTAAAAGGGCGATGGTGGGATCAGGTCGCGGTGTTTCTGCGCACATTTTTCGATCTCTAAAGACTAAAACCCCCTCGTATTCCCTCGCACACTTGCACCGTGGGCTACGAAAGCTCGGAAGCTCTTAAGCAATCTTCAACGCAGCCGTTGACTGGTACCGTCTGGTCAAGCGGGGGAGTGAGGTGTTTGACTCTTATATTAATAATAGTAAGAATAATGTGAACTCAGCAATCATTGTACCGATAGTCATGTCAGCCAATGGCTTAATAGCCTCGACCAAAACCTAAGGAGGCTCTCGTTAGACAGCTGGATCAAGGGCTTGATTCAGAAAACGGTACTTCTGGACACGGCTCGCATTACTAGGAGGTTCTTCTCTCTGGAGCCCGCCGGTAGCTTTGATCCTGTTGCCGATACCGGTGGGCTACTGATTTTTAAATTTGTTTTTTTTTATTCTAATAAATAAAAATTTAATTTGAAAAGAGAGTTCGTGATATCGTGACGGCTGGAAAGAATGTAAGAAAAAAACGTGTTGCCGCGCCGACGCCTATTATCATGGGATAAGGGCAGGAAGATGATGATGATTTAAAAATGTAATTTATAAATATTGTTAATTGAATAAAGGAAGACAAAATATAATAGTAAGATAACCAAAGCATTAAAATTGATTTCTAGAAATTAAAACAAATGATGTTTGCTGTATGAATGCTCTGTGTACCGTGTGTTAACATTCAGTTGGTAAGTTTAAAACAATATAGAGATAAGATCGACTATAAAAGGTTCGGTTCTTTGTAGGTTTATACACAAGGTTGTCAACCATGGGGCGTCTTACGGCATTGGGTATAATAGGTAAGAAATAAATAAAAAGAGTATCGAACTAATATTATCTCTAATATTCAACTTTCTAACATCGGTATTTGGGTCTAAATTTACTTGAAGCTATTGTTGCCTGAAATATATTTTTGAATTGCAGCTTCTTATTAAATGAGCCAAATAATGTTTAAGGAATAAAATTAAATTGGGCTCTGAACATAATTATGTTAATAAATATATTAAACATCTCAATTGTTTTTTGGTTTAATAACTATCACACGGGTTTGTTACTCAAAAGAAATTGACTTTCCTCTATTTTTTATAGTATCGAGCAGATCTAGTGTATTTTAAATCCTTCACTGTCTTTTTACGTACTGTTTATTATACTCGTACAACTCTCCAGATTCTCTGGCTTCAAGAAAATCTGATTTTCTGGCTTCTGACAATCCGTAACGAAACTACACAAAGATCTACAAAATCACAGCAAAAAGGAGCCTCGGAAAGTTAAAATCACCCATCCACAGATCGACCTCAGCAAACGTTGCTTAAACTTGCAGATCGACCCGTGCGAAGGACAACGTTTATATATAATATCAGCCTCAAAAAATCTCGTGATGTCTGACCCGTACGGCTGTTAATATGTAGCCAATCTTAACCCTTGTGTATAAAGTGTTTTGTGTTTCCCGCAGCATTGGTAGCTTCAGCGGCAGCGGCGCCGGCGCCCCAGTACTGCGGGTGTCCGCCCCCGCCCTGTCCGTGCCCCCCGCCCCCACCGCCCTGCCCGCCGCCCGTGCCGCCGCCGTGCCCCTGCGACCCCTGCGCACCACCACCTTGTAAGTACCCCTTTGGAGGTATGCGTAACAGAGAGTAAAGTCCCGAACACCTCCATTGTAAAGGGAGGATCTTCCGACCAGGGCCCCAAGTCTGCTATTTGTTAGAAATTCGTCATTCCAACACGATCCTATTGTTATTTTGCTAAAAGTTCGTAATCTGCTAAATTCATAATGGTCGATCATTGATAGGTCAATGGTCTCGTAATAGAATCGTGGTAGAATGATATTGTCGTATTACCATTATTATTAAACCCGTTAGTAGAAATTATTTTCGAAAAACTACTACT
Organism: Lacanobia oleracea; assembly: GCA_950371165.1. Lineage (NCBI taxonomy): Eukaryota > Metazoa > Arthropoda > Insecta > Lepidoptera > Noctuidae > Lacanobia > Lacanobia oleracea. The sequence continues at coordinate 16,389,820 of OX493411.1, read as the reverse complement.
AAATTTGAACATGCTATGCCAGATTTTTTTTATATAGGTATATTTTTACATATGTTACATACGTGTGACATTCATTTGTCATTATGTACGAGATTACCATTCTATGTCATTTCTTTCAATGGAGTGTCAGTGGTTGACCATTGGAAGGTCATAATGACGCTTTTATATTATTAGATTACCAAACTTGTTAAAATCAACAATTATGAAAACAATGATAGACCATTCTGACACTATTGTAATAGCAGACTTGAGGCCCAGGCGGCTGTTGTGCCTGGCGGGCTACTGCCCGATAGTTGATATTCAGGCTGAAAGATTTCATCGTAGTAGTTCGCAGCTAGTTGGATAGATGGCGTCGCGGTTCTTTTTGTTGCGATGTAGATTTGCTCCGTAGGTTTTTCCTGTGGCGGCATTGATGCTGCTACACTACTTCTACTACTATCATCTTTCTTCTTCTTGGTTACTTTGGGTCAGCGAACCACGTTTTTTTTTTCTGTTGCAATCCCTCTGCACCACCACCTTGTAAGTACCCCCTCTTCTACCATTATCTTCCTGCTCCTCCTCCTGGTTACTTTGGGTCGGTGCAACACAATTTTTCCGTTGCGATTGCGACCCCTACACACCACATTGACCGGTGTTTGGTAGAAAGCAAAGAAATCGTTCTATTGGTTCTGCATTATCTTGAACAAATCTCACAATCAAAGACAGCTAATCAACATCAGTATTATCAAGGGTTTAATCTACGCTAAAAGAAAAATATTCAGCCTATTGAAGTTTATAAGTACACCCCCTCTACAACCATCATCTTCCTGCTCCTACCCCTGGTTACTTGCGGTCAGCGCAACACGTTTTTTTTCTGTTGCGACCCCTGTGCAACACCACCTTGTAAGTACCCCCCTCTTTTTCTTCTTTTCGAATCAATGGATATCTCCCTAGATCTATTGGGCCCAGTAGGTGGCCACGTTAATTGCAGCATCGGTGGCATTCATTAAATCCCCCAAAGTTTAGGTGTATAGGCACTTGGAGCACTCCAAAATGTGGCTCATATTCTGAACAGGGGCACCGCACTCACTTTGAGTATCCAACGGGTCTATGAAACTCCATTACTGCCCTTTACAACCATGGAACACAAAAACACATACCCTGGAACAATGAAGATGATGAAGACGAGAACTACTGTGGTTTTCAATCGCACTTCTTGGTGAACTTCTTCAGCGCTTATATATGGAAAACCCTAAAATATTGCTTACCCAAGTAGGCCACAGTTTTACTGACTGCTTGGCACCAAATGTGAGCTAGTGCTCACGTGTTCGAGTGTCTTGTTCAGAGATTCTTGTTTGACAACCACTTCGCCCCGTGGCACAGGAAAGAGGTTCCTCGACGGATACGAAGGACGTACTCAGTTATATTTGTCACGTTAACTGTGCGAGTGCGTTTACCTAACGAGTAGAATTCACTGCTGGAGTCTGTGCTTCAATAGCTACAACCTTGGAGTCTTTAAGTCAAGTGTGAACAGGTTAGTTCTTGGCAAGCATGCTACATCGTTGGCATCAGGTGAGGTGGTAGTCAATCATGATCTTACCAATAACAATAATAAATTATGTAGCACACTGAGACAGCCGACCGAATGACGTCATCCTGGAATTCGAAGCCAATGCTGACATGATTGGTATTTTAGGTCACCCTGCGAAGCCTGTAAGACCTTAGAAGCTCTAGAAGCATTCTGTCAGCGGCAATGATATTCGACAGGATTTTAACACGTATCCCGGAACAAACTCTTTCGCTAAGACCTTTACTACAACGACTATAAACTAATTTTTATTTCCAGCACCATGCGGCGATGGAATCGTCAAGGTACTACTGCAAAAGAACTGCGTGCCTGAACGTCTGAGGGCAGCTGGTTTCCAAGAGATCGCCGTCCCCGGAGGCACATTCTTCATCAGCGCATCCCCAGACGTGATCATCCAGCCGCCCCCAATCCTGGTGCGCCCACCTCAACAGGCAGCGATCACCCCACCAGCTCTGACCGTCCAACCACCGCCGGTGCCATCAGTAACTCCACCCCCGATCTGTGTGAGGCCACCTCCACTGCCGCCGATAACTCCACCCCCAGTCCTTGCTCGTCCTGGGCCTGTGCCATGCGTGCAACCTCCTCCTCTAGTAGTGAGAGTGCCGAAGCCAGCAGCTATCCAGCCAGCGCCTATAAGTGTGACTCAGCCTCGCCCTGCCCCGATCAACCCTGCTCAGATTGTAGTGCGGCCACCTAAGCCCCAGACGATCCAGCCTCCGACCATCTGCGTGTCAACATCGTCGTTGCAAGGGCAGAACATTGGACCTTGCGGTTGCGTGCAGCCAGCACCCCCTTGTCCCGCCCCTTGTCCTCAACCGTGCCCATGCCCATGCCCATGCCCATGTCCATGCCCATGCCCATGCCCGTGCGAGCCTCCACCTCCTCCACCATGCCCCTGCGACCCCTGCGCGCCACCCTGTCCATGCCCATGTGAACCCCCTCCCTGTTCACCATGCTAAATAACACACGAGCCAACGGACTTATTCCTAAAACGGCCCCATTTGAGACCCACTGCTTAGCCTCGATGCCACTGATGGGGTTGGAAGGAGCTATACACCGTCGCCTGAACCATCCAATTGGGGTAATTTATGTAGAATTGTAGGGTAAAAATTACCTCATGTACTCCATAAAACCCGTCAAGAACGCTGAACAACTTTGCAAGAACCACAGTGTAGCGAACAGCAGTGTAACAACTTGCCAGTTTACTGGATTTTTGTTTACCGGGTCGTTTTAAGAGATTAATTCTGTGTTTATTTTAGTATGTTTCAAAGATCTCCGTAACGTTTTCTTCGCGATAACTTCGGCATGTGATATTGGTCAGATATTAGTTAGACAATTCCCCGTACTGAGTTTTGAATGTGTGTCGTTTACAAATGTATATTCTAAGTATTTATGTATTTTAATAACGAATTATTATACGCATATATGTATTAAATGTTTTGGTTTCTCTTGGTACAACTTACCCCTTTTGAACTACAGTACAGGTACAGTCAGCGACAAAATTCGATGAGCAAGTAGAAAGTAACAAAAGGTAACACCTAAAACTATAACAATAATCAATTACTCAATAGTTGGAGCATTGATCACAACCGAATTTTGTAAAGATGGCGCGATCAGTATTTTTGTTTCCATGTCCGATCACCGAAATGTTGTAATCTGGATCTGTTCATCGCATTTTGTGGCCAAAGCTACAGTACTATTGTTGTTAAAAGGAGTTGACGAATACTTATAAAACGTCAAATAGCTTCTGATGTTTTATAATTATTCGTGCACGGTTCGAATTGGTCGTTTCCTATGGAGAACTTTTCGGCCATCGACCATCTGATCTGCGAGCAATATGCCACTGCCACTTGCCACTTCAGTCCTCCTTCGGCCAATATCGGTACCCTTGGTTCTCTTGCGCATATCATCATTCCTGATTCGATCACGCAAGGAAATTCCGAGCATTGCCCGCTCGGCCTCTCCATTGCTCTTTGGGTGACTTTAAGACTTCGGATGAGGCCCATTGTGAGAACCCACGTTTCGGTTCCATAAGTCTTCACTGGCAACACGCTCTGGTCATGGATTTCAGTCTTGAGACACTGTGGTATAACCGGAAAGAAAGTCCACGGTTATTGCAAACAAAAATGTGTTTTAAAATGCATCCATACAGGAACAGTGTTAACAGGAGAGAAGATTTTGAAGACCAGTCAACAAAGTATTACCTACGTTAAGTCTTACTAGCTGTTATGAACTGGTGTAAGCAATAGTTAGGCATGAGATTTCAGGAATCCCTGTCCATTTGCTTTCATATATTAAGGAGTTCCGTTGCTCCGAAGTTCATCATCAGATCTTCACCAAATTTAAAGGAGACAACTCCGATAAAGTACTCTTCCAAAAAGTACGCAAACCGTTTCAGTGTACCTATAAAATTTGAAGATTTTCTCTGTATCTCCAGGATCCCAACCTACTGATTTTTTTTTCAAACAGAAAAAAACTCCAAATCGGTCCAGCCATCCTCGAGTAATCGGGGAACATACATTAAAAAAAAGATTCCGACGAACTGAGAACCTCCTTTTAGAAGTCGGTTTAAAAGAATTCGCACCAGTTGTTCCTGAGATAAGCGCGTTCAACCAAATAAACAAACAAACTCTTCAGCATTATGATATTAATATAAGTATATTTAAGTATAGATAGTTTAGTAAGAAGAAGTACAAAACAAAAACGTGAATTTTAATAGAAAGGAGTCGTGAGTCTACTGTGCTCTCAAATTAACAAATTATAAAATACTAGTGACCCGCCCCGGCTTCGCACGGGTGCAAATGTCTTTTTTAGCCCAAACTAACACAGTGAACATCTAAATACCAGAGTCAATAATATTGTGGTTCAGCTGAAATAAAAAGTGCAATAGACAACCGTCAACGACGTCTGCTCTCAGTTGCCTACCAGTTCGGGACATCTCTACCTCCGTTATAATTATTTGGTTGCGCGACTTATTTTAATTTTGAGATTTCTCCTATTTGCTCTAAATTAAACACTCAAGATGACTAACATATTTATTAAGATAAGGATTTGTACTACTTATATTAGTGAAAACACCTCTGCAAATGAAGCAGTATTTTTTATAAAATTTGAATGTCATAAAATGGTTATTGTGAGTCAACCATAAAAGATAGACATATACTACTGCGGACTTTTTCGTAGCTATTGATGTGTTATCTAAAAGCCGACCCCAATACGTTGGGAAAAGGCTAGGCTGATAATGATGATGTGTTATCTAAAACTGTATTGTTTTGTTCTATCATAAATATTTTTGGCAGCGCACGTGACGTAATGAATTTTTTAGGTAATTTTTTTCCAACCTCTTCAGAAATAATCTTCATATGTCAGCCAATTTACACAAAACCTTGACAAATTATATATTAAACCCTTCCTCAAGAACCACTCTAACTATTAAAAAACCCGCATCAAAATCCGTTGCAAAGTTTTTAAAGATCTAAGCAAACATAGTGACAGACATACGCGGGAAGCGACTTTGTTTTATACTATGTAGTGAAGCTATACAGAAAACTTACAGAATGAATGAATTTTTCAAGTAGGCGTGGATGGCCAAATCCGAAGTGAAAAACACTCAAAGAAATTTCGAACCCGAATTTGTTAAAATCTAAAACTACACCATTAGCTTTTTGAAAAATCAATTAATTATTTATAATTAGGACCATTTAATACAAGTTTATTTATTTATTATTTAAATTTTAATTCATAGTGTGTGTGACTATTATTAAAGGACTTTTTAATTATATTTTGTATGCCACAACATGACTGATCTTTTTGTTTATGAACAACCTGCATTCCTTTTATGTATACTCATGTTTCTACAAATAAATGACTTGTCTTGTCTTGTCTCAACAGTAATCGAAACTGTTGATTTTGAAAAAACCGGTCAAGAGCGAGTCGGACTCGTTATGTAACCCCTATCCCCTTGCCTATCCGCAAGTCGAACCGTCCAGTACCTACTTAGCAAGTACCAAATTAGTTCAAGTCAGTTCTACGATAAATGCTTAATGCACGATTAACGAACCAGGACAAATCAGAGATTTAACTGGCAGATTCTTTTCAAGACCTTTTAGAAACCGAACCTAAACTCCTCACGAACTACAACGCTTTGCGTCAAAGCTGATTAAAAATTGTGTGAGGGTCCTTCTCCAATGGAAAATGTTATTAACACCGCGATCCAGAAAAATCTCAGAAACTGCTGGTCCGATTTGAAAAAATATTTCAGTTTTAGATAGCCCGTTTATTAAGAAAGGCTATATAACATCACGCTAAGACCAATAGGAGCGGATCAGACGAAATTACGCGGGTCAACTAGTATTTGATATTTTGGATAGTATAATCGACAATAGAAAAAAAACGGGTTGCACTCCGGGAGTGCCGGCAGAAGTGAAAACTTGAGTATGTGCTTCTCACTCTCCGTCTTACGAATTTCGATCAGGTCACGTGTCCTGACGTCTTACGAATTTTCGATCAGGTCACGTGTCCTGACGCGAGTTTAACATTTTTATCCATCGCAAAAAAATTGCACAACGCCGCTAAAGAAGTTTTCACTTCAAAAAAAGGTCAATACACTTCTTAAATACCGACCATTGTTCAACAAAATGCGTTTTGCGAGAATTAGCGCCATCTTGTATTTTTTTCGCGATCATTGGCGTGATAAACTACATCAAGGGGGAAGGAATGAGGGGAGTCCTTTGCCGAAAAGTGGGATAGTCAAGGCAAAAAAAAAATTGAGCCGTTGAGAAGTTAAGTTTTTTTTGCCATCTGTCTTCTATCTACAGGGTGAATTTTTCAAGTGGGCGTGAAAGACTACGGTTCAACTCCTTGCGCGACATTGTGCACTCGTCCCATACTATGAGCATGCACTGCTGCAAAAGGACTCCCCGGACGGCTTCGGTAACGTTACTCGTTCTTGACCATCTACCGTTTTAAGCACCTGGAAACTGAAAATGTCGGGCTCATTCAGTCGGTTCTGAAGTGCACTTCAGTTATTTCTGTCCAGCAAGGGTTGCACGTGAATGTATTGAACAAGTCTGGTCGAATGCGATTGCGTCGTGTGTACTCGTGGAGGTACCTTGGGTTACTTACAAAATAATGATGAGGCCCATGGCCCCATGGTTATCAAGTCAGTATCTGATCATGGAATTCGGGAGAAATAGAGGGAACTCTTCAAAGGAGACCTGACAAGCTTCATACATTTTTGGACCAAAAAACCAAAGTAGCCGGCCAAAGAAAAGTATGTACATATTATGATAGTTCATAACTACCTAAACATTTTTTATTACGACGTTATTCCTCTAGGTCTAATATCTGAGTCACTACATAAGTTAAAATAAAGAATTTAAGCGTGTTTAGGACATCTGTGAGCGAATTCCGTATCCCTATTATTGGCCTCCGTATTTCAGTGACGCCTGCGTACTCAAGGAGTACGGGCAATACCGTTTTCTCCTCCTCCATGCATGCTCTCCTCAGAGGGCTGTCCGTAATACCTCTCGTGTGCAAATGTTTGTTCAACGAGCAGTGCCCGGTGATGGTCCCCGCTACCATTCGCAGGCTGCCCCTATCCAGCCGCAGAAGGCCTCTGGTCCAGTCTCCTGTCTAGGCTTATGCCAAGCCTCCATGGACTGCCTGCAGCCTGGTGCCAAGGCCCACCAGCATTCCGCTTGTTTGTGGGTGTATTCTTGCAGCCATGAGCGTAACTGGATGAAAGGGAGTCGTACTATGGGTTCGGGTCCAACTGCCACAGATCCCCTCTTGGCCAGCTCATCGACCGCGTCATTTCCCAGTGATCCGCTGTGTCCTTTTATCCACTGCAGCGTCACAGTGTTGCGGTTGGCATTTTGGCATGAGTTTCGAGGTAGTGAAATTCTTCCTCAGAGATTAGAGAACTGAGGCACTGTCGGAGAGTATACAAATGTGGGTATCCGTGACTCTCCTGTCTTCTATGGCTCAGATCCTTAGGATGATCCCCACGCATTTCGCCTGAAAGACGCTGTTGAGTTTACCTAGCGGTCTGGATATTCTGATGTTGAGGTTATTGGAGTAAACTCCCACTCCCGTTCCGGCGCTTGTCTTTGATCCATCAGTGTAAATTCTCAGCACTTGGGACTTGAGTGGTCGTCAAATTCTTGCGCTAAGACTATGTTGTAGTGCTTCTGGAAATGGTGCGTCTGTTGAGATTTGTCGTTGGTTGATATGATCATGTTTGTGGCCTGCAGGGCCGCAGTTCTCATACTGCTAGTGATTGCCACAAAACAAGTCGTAGCAGTTGAAGATACTTTGTGTAGCGCATTTTGGTAGTGTAGCCATAGGAATTCATCATAGAAATCGCATTTTTAAAGCCGCGATCCAAAGTAAAAACGTCTTCTTCTCTATCAAACCGATTGAAAACTCCATTCCTGTGTCAAGTATCGTTTGACACATGTTTTTCACTTACAAATTCTTATTTAGTTTTGACTGAAATAGAATATTTTAAACTTATGTAGTGACTCAGATGACATACCTAAAGGAATGACGTCATAAAAAAAAATGTTTAGGTGTTCATGTACTATCATAGTATAAGCGAACATGTCTTTGGCCAGCTACTTTTTTTTATAATTTGACTGCTGTCAGTTGCAAAACGATTCTCCCTAGGGCTGAAAAGTAATACTTTTAAACCTCTCCTCAGGCAACTTCAGGCCTACTTTCCGAGTATGACAAATAATGTATTTATGATTGAACCTTTCGATCGGTACATTAAAATTACCTACAAGTTTTTTTTTCACATTAGCGGATTCGATTCCCGGTTCAGACAGGCGATTAGTTAAAAATTCGTTGAATGCAGTTTTAAAATTAAAGTTTTCATTCAGTATTTTTTCTATCTACAGTGTATAAGGTACCTACTTTGCCTCCATGTAGCAAAGTCTTGGGACGCCCTGTACCTATTAAAACTTGCAATACTCAGTTACTGATAGACAATGCGTAGCCGAAACTACTGGTCGTAGTAAGCTGAAAGGCATGTAGGTTCCTTGGGAGAGGAGCGTTAAGAGAGGATTTCAAGACATTCCCAAAAACGGGAACGTACGAATTCGCGGGCAAAAGCTTGTTTAAGCTAAGACGAATGGCGACGGCCATTTTGTTTTATTCTCTAACCTCAAACAGACTAAGTCGCTAGGGCGCTCCAAAGAAAATAGAACATACTAACTTAAAAACTGTAAACTGTATTGATTGATGGATGTTTGTTACTCAATCTCGCAAGAAATAACTAATAAAAATAACTATACACATTATGAATATACAAAACCAAATACAATCAGGCGTCGAAAAATTCCTCCGCATCGCTGTCATCCGGAAACGTGCCCAGAAGACTGGCAGCATTGCCACGTTGAATGGCAATGCTAACTCTTTGAGCAAAGAACGAGCCAGCCCTCTGGTCACGCAAAGTGTCGACCAGTCGGCGAGAAACGTCCTTAAAAAGGAGACGCGCACTCGGACCCCATGACCCTACGTACTACGTATACGTTTCGATCTCGCAAGAACGGCTTACCAGTTTTAGTTGAAATTTGGCACGGAGGTAGTAGATTATAGTCTGGAGTAGCACATATGTTACCTATTAACTTCGGGAGTACATTCCCTTGCGAAAATTCCTGACGTGGGCGATTACGCTGCCAGAAGTTATATTACATAAATATTCATGAACATCATTAGGTACCCTCCTTCTAGGACCGTCCGCGTCAGGTAAAATCATTTAGATATTAACTATCTAGTCTGTAACATAGGTACTTAAAAGTAAAGTATCTAACTTAAGATTTCAGAGTGGCGACCGTGTACCGGAAGACGCAACGTTGGCGCCGCCTCCCACAAGGTGGACCGATGACCTGGTGAAGTTCGCGGATAGCCGATGAATGCGAGACACACGTTGTGGCGACGCTTGGGGGAGGCCTTTGTCCAGCAGTGGACGTCTTTCGACAAGTATCTATAACTCCTATTTAGTTCTGTGGGAATGAATGAATAATTAAGTGGCAACACACAAGATATCATGGATGTTAGAATAATGGTATGATAACACTGTGCGACTGACAGACGATGAAAAAAAGGACAAATAAGAAATGTAAAAATAAAGTATAATTTAAAGCTTAAAGTAGTTTTGCTTTTTAGGGTTCCGTACCCAAAGGGTAACCAACGGAACCCTATTACTAAGCTTCCGCTGTCCGTCCGTCCGTCCATCCATCCATCTGTCTGTCAGCGAGCTATATTTCATAAACCGTAATAGTTAGTACCAATTTGCACAGGGTGTGTATTTCTATTGCCGCTATAACAACAAATAATGTAAAATCGGTCAAGTGCGAGTCGGACTCGCACACAGAAGGATTCCGTACCATGAACCTTACATTTTAATATTTGTTGTTATAGCGGCAATGGAAATATAGTACACAAACTGTGGAAATTTCAACTGCCTACCTATTACGGTTTTGGAGATAGATACAACCCGCTGACAGATAGACGGACGGACAAACGGACGGACAGACGGACAGCAGAGGTTTAGTAATAGGGTTCCGTTGGATACCCTTTGGATACGGAACCCTAAAAATACGATGGTACGGAACCCTTCATGCGCGAGTCCGACACGCACTTTACCGGTTTTTTATCTACAACGATCTCTACAGTCCTATCAACCTTTTTTTTTTTTTTTTGTGACGGGGGGAAATCCTCATGGATGTCCTCCGCCCTGGGGCGGGCGGAGGGGTCTGTCAGACTCTTACTGACTAAAACCACCCCGGTGCTCCATCTCTCACCAACCGGAGATCGCGAGAACTAATGCGACTTCCGTAATCCCCGGCTGGTGCCAGCCCGTCTCTGCGGGCCACCTCGGGTCAGCGGGGGGAGTGAGGTGCTTGACTCCCCCCACGACGTCAAAGAGGGGCGCACGGGAACACCACGCGCCGCCACCTCGGGGCCGAATGAATGGGGGGCGACGGACATCCCCAATTCCGCCGCCCCTAGACCCAGTTAGGGGGGCCGGAAGAGGGCAGCGTATACCCTCCTCCGACGCCCGGTGCGCCTGCTGCGGGCTGGGAGAGAGGTTGAGATTTCCCTCTCCCTTTCCGCAGCCTCCTTCTGCGCGATAACTGTTTCGCAGAAGGAGACCACCGCGTCCCAGGACTCCTCGCCGTCGACCATAGCACGAACTACAGCCGACAGCGAGAGATCACTGCCTACTACAGAGATGAGGGCACGGCGCGGCTCCTCCCAAGCGGCACACTCTGCCAGCGTATGCCGCGCCGTGTCCTCCCGACAGTCGACGCAGTGGTGACACCGAGCGTCCGGCTCCCTGCCTATGCGACACAAGAACCTCCCGAAGCAGCCATGCCCCGAGAGGACCTGCGTCACACGAAATGTCAAGGAGCCGTGCCTTCTCCCGAGCCACAGCTCGAGCACTGGCCGGATGGCCTCGATAGTGACGAGGCCGGCGGAAGGGCGTGAGAGCCTGTTCCGCCATTCCGCCACCAGAACCTCGCGCAGCTGCGACTGACGCATCTTAATGTGCTGCTGCATCAGTCGCTCGCCGCACGCCCGCGCCTCCTCACGCCACCGGTGCAGTGACGCGAGGACTTTTGCCTCCAGGTCCCAGGGCGGAGATCCGGCCAGTACGCAAGCCGCCTCGTAGGAGATTGTGCGATAGCTCCTGATGACTCTGACGGCCATCACCCTCTGCGGCTTCCGCAGAACAGTGATGGTGCCGGCCGTCAGGTCAGCCGCCCAGATCGGGGCCCCATACAAGGCCATTGATCGCACGATCCCCACGTACAACCGCCTGCAGGCGGTGCTCGGGTCCCCCAGATTGGGAAGCAGCGTTGACAGCGCCCCAGCCGCGCCCAACAACTTGGGCGCCAGCCGCCGGAAATGGGGGCCGAAATCCCACCGGCTGTCGAGAACCAATCCCAGGTACTTCATGGTGGACTCGACAGCGATACGGGCCCCCCCAACAACTATGTGTGATCCCGCTGGCGGCGCCCGCCGGGGGCCATGAAAGGCTATGGCCTCCGACTTGTTGAGGGCTACCTCCAGGCCAAGGCGCCGTATGCGGCTCACCACTTGTGAGACCGCGGCCGTCGCCAGCAACGCTGCCTCCCTGTACGAGCTCCCCCGGGCAGTGACCAGCGTGTCGTCAGCGTAACACGTCAGGTCCACTCCCGGCGGGAGCTCGCCCCTCAGTACCCAGTCGTAACCGATGTTCCACAGGGGTGGGCCCAAGACCGAGCCCTGCGGAACGCCGCACGACATGGGGTGCTGGTGTCTGCTATCACGTCCCAGATAGGTGACACACCGGTCCGTCAAATAAGCCCCAATGACGCGGCGGAGGTAGGTAGGCACTCGATGATAGCGCAGTGCCTCCCGAATACAACTCCAGGGCAGGGTGTTGAAGGCGTTGGAGATGTCTAAGGACACCGCCAACATCACCCCGCCCCGGGACACTGCTTCCTCCGCCAGGACTCTCACTCGCGATATCGCCGTGATAGTGGAGCGCCCATGCCGAAACCCGAACTGGCATTCGGCCAGGTCCGGCCCCTCTCCGCACAAGTGGCCGACGAGGCGGGCGGCGATTATCCGCTCGAACAACTTTCCCACCTCGTCCAGCAGCACTATGGGCCGGTACGCGGACGGCGAGTCCGCAGGGCGCCCCGCCTTTCTGAGCAGGACCAAACGACCTGATTTCCACTGAACGGGAAACTGGCCCTGCTCCAGGCACGCTGAGTAGAGTCCCCTCAGTTGGGGCTCCAGCTCCTTCAGAGCGAGAGCCAACACGCAGCCGTGAATCCCATCGGGCCCCGGGGCAGTGTTTTTCGCCCGGAGCCGCATCACGGCCGCCCTCAACTCTGCTTCTGTCACCTCTGGGACGCTGGCGTTCTCTTCAGGCTCTGCGGCTGTAGGCAGAACCATCGGCGGCGGAGTATGCTCCGCTCGTGCCGGGAAGAGGGCTGCGACTACGTCCTCCAGCAGCTCAGGTTCGAGACTCTCCGTAAGCGGAGGTGCCCAAGGTCCGAGTTTGCCTCGGACCGAGCGGTATGGACGCCCCCACGGATCCTCGTTGAGAGTCTCCAACATCTCCTCCCTGGCACGCGTCTTCGCCTCGCCGATAGCAAGCCGCAGAGCCTCCTTAGCCGCGCGGTACACTTCATACAGCGCGGCTTCTTCGTCAGGCACCCGACGACGTCTTCTTCGGTATCGGGTGTACCGGCGCCGGACTCGCACGCACGAGACACGCAACTGCTCGATCTCGGCGGACCACCAGTACACCTGGCGCCTTTTGGGTTGTGTGTGGACCCGGGGCATGGACGCGTCGCTGATTTGCGTCATTGCCCCGTGGAACCACTGCGCCCCCTCTTCGACGTCGACGGGTTCGGTCGTCGCCGACTCCCGGATCCAGGCCTGCACAATAGCGGCCTCCTCGAGAAGCTCCCTGTCGAGGCGCTTGCGCGCCCAGCGCGGACCGTCCGTTCGCGGGGCCGATGGACTACGGTCGCCCGCGGTCTGGGGGGAGACGTCAAAACGGATGTATCGGTGATCCGATAACGTCTCCACCTCCACGGCGACATGCCAGTCGCGGACACGGCTAGCGACAGTAGGGCTAGCAAACGAGACGTCCACTATAGAACCGCCCCGCTGCCGCACACACGTGTACTCCGAGCCCCGATTAAGGACGGTCAAGCCGGTCGTGACCGCAGCACCTCACCCTTGGCATCGGTGACCGGGGATCCCCACGCCGCAGACTTGGCATTGAGATCCCCGAGCAACAGCACTGGGCGTGGGAGGTACCGGTTCACGACGGCACCTAACTCGACAAGGAAGCTCTCGAAGTCGGCGAGGCTCTTGTTGGGCGAGAAATACACTCCAATAGTGCCGATGCCGTTCGCGAGGGCGGCCACCCAGCCGTGACCTCGGGACGGGTCGGCAAGAGCCTCGCCAATAATGGCCACCGAGTCGTCCAGGTCACCCACCCAGTTATCTCGGGGGGGGACGTAGTACGGTTCGGCGACCACAGCCACATGAATCGACCACTCTGCCATGCTCTGGAGTAAAAGATCCTGAGCCCTGGCAGAGTGGTTGATATTGCCCTGGAGGAAATGGAATTGTGCCATTACGCACAATCCATTCCTTCGGTACCATTCTCAGGCCGGGAGTCGGCCGAAGAGCAACCAGGCTGCGGGGGATGTAAAGAGTCCCCGGCAGCCTTGTTTGCTCCCTTCTTTTTCTTCTTCTTCTTCTTGCCCGTCTTGGGGGCGGGCAGTCCTATCAACCTAGCCTGGCCTTTTTCCAACTACATAGGAGTCGGCTTCCAGCTTCCAGTACGACTGGATGTAGCTAAATAGGTACTAGTATTTTATAAGGAGCTATAGCCTAGCATATTTGACCTCCATAACTGGCTTTTGTTTTGACTCTTGTCAAGACTGACGTAACGACTATCAAAGATCTACAAATGACAGCCGAGACGCGTTAATACAAAGGCGGCTGCAACACAGACAGTAGCTGTTCTGTAGCACAGCCGGGTCCGTATGAAGAAATCATTACAAACCCGACTGTACCGCAGACGTTTAGAAACTGGCTGCACTGTGATCAGTTTCGTAAGACATTGTTTTAATAAAAGCGGCTGCAATACAGAACAGCTCATTACCGAGAAAGGCTTTGCAGTCAGATCGAATCTTAGTTTGTCCTTGATATAGCGACCACGCGACCACGTTGAGTGGCATAGGGGGGTATCTTTCCCGCCATTAATCAGGTTTTCGTGATAAGTAGATCTTCCAAAAGATGATGAGCGTGATTATGATGTATGATGATGATGAAAATTAGGGTAATGGTGATGATGATGATGATGACGATGATGATGACGGGACTTGGGGCACCCGAACTACCCAGAAGTAGGAGGCAGCTGGCTGCGGACAGACGTTCGAAAAATAATGCAGCACTGACTATGGGTGTCTGTATTGCAGTCGCCTTTGGATTTACGCAGCCAGGTCCTACGACTTAACGTGTCTTCCGAAGCACGGAGGAGTTTCGGTATGGCGAGGTCGTCTCCCATCCATTAAACTTGAAGATTGACACGTGCGGCTGTAATTACGTGGCGACGGGCTCAAAATAACTCAACAAAGAATAGCATAAAATATTTTTTAAACTAATCTAACCTAAACGAATCCGAACATTCAAAATATTATATTTGAAAAATCTTTTAGCAAAACCGTTATAATTGTCAGTGTTGCAAAACTAAATAACTCGAATTTTAAAAATAGTTCCAAATACCGTTGCAAAATATTCATTTGAGAGTGACAATACAAAAACATTTCGGTACAATTTTTTATTGAAATTGAACTCTATTCTTAAGTTCAAAAGATGATTTTGGAATGTAGTAAAGTTATGCAAATGGTGGTACATAGATTAGGATGTTCAGTGACTGAAGGGTATAAAAAGGCAACGTTTCTGAATGGTTTTCATCAGACGATCGAAACATGGCGAAGGGCAAAGTCATATGGTTATCGGGTAAATATTTAATTATATTTATACTTATTTTCTATATTTTTTAATCTTATATCTACATATATACGTTTATTTCACTGGAAAATGGAAAACTGAGAGATTTTAAACTCTCGATAAATTTTCAACTGAACATTTGGAATAACATTTTACGCATCAAAATTTGATCTCTCGAAGTCATTCCGAGAAATTATGAACCGACGTAAACTAATAACAATAATATTATTTTTATTTTCTTACCACAAATTACAGGAAAAGTTATTAAATAGTCTTCCGCGCAATTTCGTCTGCGTCACAATTTTCATTACTGCTCCGCTCCTATTCTATCCGGTCTTAGCGTGACGATGGGCTATCTAACACTGAAATAATTTTTCAAATCGGACTAGTAGTTCCTGAGATTAGCGCGTTCAAGTAAACAAACAAACAAACTCTTTAGCTTTATATATTAGTATAGATTTGTAGAAGACTGGTGCTTAAATTAAGTTTTTTAGAAAACCTGTAAGTCGACCTGACTTACAGGTTTTCTAAAAAACCAGGCCCCCGTAACATAATAATTATACTGACGACATGTTGGCGACCAATCAGTGTACGGTTCTACAATTCAGCGGATTTTCTTGCTTAGCCAAGTAGCGGAACAAAGGGGGCAAGAAGTTTAGGGCCCCGATACGGATCTTAGGGTACTTAATATATACATACATAACATAATCAGCCTATTATGTTCCCACTGCTGAGACACAGGCCTCCTCTCTTTCGAGCGGGAGTGGGCTATAATCCACCACGCGGGCCCAGTGCGGGTTGGTAGATGTCACATGTCTTTGAATTTTTGGTTCTAGGACATACCGGTTTCCTCACGATGTTTTCCTTCACCGTTTTGCACCACTGCTCTCTTAATACATTCATCGCCAATTTATATGTGTACAGTTTTGACTTTTGTCGGCTTGATTAATAAAACTCTTGGGTGCTAAGCGTCTCTGAGCCAAACCACGGACAGACGGTCATGGCGCAACTATAAGGGTTCCTTACCTACGCAGAGATTTTATGTTCTCTATGTTCTTTTCCAGTTCTTTTCCTGGGTACCGTGCTGGGGCAGCCGTGCCCTCAGCCGGAGCCTCAGTTCCCCTGTCCGTGCGCGTGTCAACCTCAGCCGGCGCCGGCCGCCCCATGCGCATGTGACGCGGGGGCCCAGCAGATAGGGCCCTGCAACCCCTGCGAGCCGCCCGTCAACTACATCTACGGACAGGCTCCTTCAGGTAAGGTTGCTTTGGGAAGTGTGCGACGGAATTGCATGGTTTAATTCCGCCAAGCCCGTTCCATCATCGGACCACAAGACGAACGGCGATGTGCCACCGGTACATGGTTGACATGACGTAGTGCGTACAGCTAAGGAGTGGACGTCAAATATAGGTACCTGTGCCTATCAACAAAACTACTGGTTTGTTTTGTCACAAAATCTGCGCATATGAAGTTGCGGGCGAAGTGCTAGTATTTTTTTTATGTACCCGACATAAATTAACTCTGGACGCGATTAAAAACTGCTACCGTAATTACGTACAACATACTGAGAACCTAAAGATCCCAATAAAGAAAAGAATTTTTGCGCTATGGTGGAATTACCCTGTTTTATGGTGAAATATGTGACCTATTCATCCCGTGCCTACTTCACTTTATTGGTAAATCAGTCGCAAACGCTTAGCTGCAGATCTTGGAGTCCAATGTTGGAGTCTCAAGTTAAGCAGATTTCTACTGGGAATTTTTATTAAGTCAGAAGTAGCCCAAACTCGTTTGAATGGGTTTGTAGATGGCAATAGGCGCGCGAAATGTAGATGCGCTATCTACCTGCCTCCTGATGCCTAATAATGTTTTCTTTTATTCCCACAGGTTCCATCCTTATCAGGCCCGGACAGATCAGGTTCCCAACGCCAGCCCCAATCGTGGTCCGCCCTGGTGAGATCAGGCTGCCCCAACCACCCGCGATTTGGGTGAAGCCTGCCCCAGTCCAACCACCGACCCCAGCACCGATAACGGTGCGACCACCGCCCGTTCAGCCGCCCACCCCATCGCCATTCTACGTCCGAGTACCAGCCGTGAACCCGCCCCAACCACCTCCACTGATCGTCCGGCCCCCACCAGTAGCTGTGCCCAAACAACCAGCAATCAGGGTAAGTTGTTTTGTTTTGTTATGATACCTCTTTTGTTAAAGTCTATTCAGCCGTGTAGTCTACAGGGCGTGACAAATAAAATACGTGCACACATAGTCTAGACCAAATACCCGTCAGCCCCAAAAACAGGGTACTCCTTCTGGGGTAAAGCATAAGAAGTTCTACATTGTCTACGTTGAATGGCAATGCTTATTATTTAGTCAAATAACCTCTAGTTCCAAAAAGTTTCGATCAGAGTGCGATATATGTTCTTGACAAGGAAACGCGGAAATCTAACTAATCTTCCGTTTTCAGGTACAACCACCACCAGTACAACCCCCAGTGCCTGATGCGCTCGTGGTCCGTCCCCCCAAGATCATCGTGCCAGCACCCCCGACCATCTGCTTCCGCCCGAACCCACCCCAGAACTTTAGGACCCTTGGGGCCGCTACCATCTGCAGGGCTAACGGGCAGAGCGACTGTCCTGCTCCCGTCAATGTGGGTCCGTGTGGATGTGCCTTGCCGTGTCCGTGTCCCCCTCCTTCCCCACCGCCGCCTTGCCCGTGCGCGTGCCCATGCCCATGCCCATGCCCATGCCCATGCCCCCCTCCACCCTGCCCCGTTTGCCCGCCGCCCTGTCTATGCCCCTGCTAGGAATATAAAATATATGTAGTCTTATGTATATATATGATTTAGTATACATTTGTAAGTGAGTGAATGTTCGAAATAAAGTACGGGTAATTTGTGCAATTACAAAGTTTTTGTTTTATTTTATGTTTGTTCATCATACCAGGTCATCGGTCCACCTTGTGGGAGGCCTTCCAACGCTGCGTCTCCTGGTACACGGTCGCCACTCCAAAACTTTTCGGCCCCATCGACCATCCGCTCTGCGAGCAATGTGCCCTGCCCCCGCCAATTCAGTTTGGCGATCCTTCGGGCTATGTCGGTTAACTTGGTTCTCTTGCGGATATCATCATTCCTGATTCAACAACGCAAGGAAACTCCAAGTATTGTCCTCTCCATTGCCCTTTGAGTGACTTTAAGCGTTCTGATGAAGCCCATAGATAGCCCCTTTTATCGAGGAAGGCTATAGGCTATTTATCATCACGCTAAGAAGACTAAAAGGAGCGGATTATATTATGTCGCTAACTTTGGCCAGCGACTTCGTGCGTGCATATCCCGTTTTTTCCCGTTCCCGAAATTCGGGACATTCTCTCTTAGTGCTCCCCTACACTCCCCAAGGGACCTACGTGCCAAATTTCAGCTTTCTACGGCCAGTAGTTTCGGCTGTGCGTTGTCTGTCTGTCACTCGATCAGTTGGTAACGGAAGAATTGTATATATTAGGATTTCGACAACTGCATTCGCTGATAGAATAGCGCTTTGTCTAGAGCCAGATAAATGTGCAATAACGGTCATTGATCTACATACATTTATAGACTTTCTTAGAGGAGCTCGTGGCTAAATAATAACAGCCGCACGGGTCGATCTTCAAGGTTAAGCAACGCTTGCCATGGTTGGTCTGTGAATGGGTGACCATCTTAACATAGCGAGTTTCCTCCGTGCCTAGGAAAGCACGCTAAGCCGTTGGTCCCGGCTGTCATTTGTAGATCTTTGGCAGTCGTTACGGATAGTCAGAAGCCAGTCAATCTGACTCCAGTCTTGCCATGAAGTACCGTGTTACCCAGTTTCTGGGTTGTGGAGGTCTGGTAGGCAGCCGCTCTATGTAAAATACTGGTATTCAGCTGAATCCGGTTTGACTGGAAGCCGACCCCAATATAGTTGGGAAAAGGTTAGGCAGATGACGATGAAGCCCATTGTGAGCGAGAGAAAAGGGGTAACTGTACTAATTCATTTCGAACAACTTTTACTATGTGACCAGAAATCGCGACAAAAAAATCGACTGTCCTGTACATTTATGTGCGCTTAACTCGCCAAAATATTCTGAACAGCTGATTTTTTTCACGATTTCCAGATCGGTTCCCGTTTTCAGGTTTTGGGTCTATTCTGTTATACGTCATTTACTAAGAAAGACAAAATGTTCGTTGTCACAGATCTGACAGACATACCAATAATAACTTAATCTTTAATAACAAATATACGGGGCCACTATGTTTGGACATAATGGCCTCGGGTTAGCAACTTAAGCCGGTGGTCCCTGCTGTCAAATGGTGTTCGGCAAATAAATCATGTCAGAGGCCCTTGAGGCGGTTTAGGAACTCTGACACTAGGTCTGATCAGAACCAGGCCCGGGTCGATGGTGCGCTGTGTTCCACGCGCGCCTCAAAGAGCTGTCAGCACAAAGACGGGGCCCGCTAGGGCCAGTGCCTGCTGGGGCTGCGGATTTTGTTCACAACGTTCAAAGGGCACTAGGAGGAACACGGATGGGTTTTAGTCAGTAAGAGTCTGACACTCCCTTCTGCTTCACCCAAAGCAGGAGGAGTCATTTGATGATTTCCAATGCTAAAAAAAAAAAAAATGGTGTGTGAAGCTTGTGCGTCTATGTGTGTCAAGTACCAACTGATAATACGGGTCAAAAAAGCAAACATGCAAATTATCGGTTTAAAATTAGGATGCCCAAACGTAATAAGCCGAAATTTAAGCCGATTCCACCGACGCCTCCAAAAGCGCCATAAACGAAAGATTTTTTTTTTTACTATTGATAGGCGCATACGTTTTGTACTCTGCTATTCAGCTAAATCCGGCTTGACTGGAAGCCGACCCCAATATAATTGGGAAAGGGCTAGGCAGATGATGATAGACATATGTTTGACCACTATCTCAACTAATAGTAAGCGATGATGGTACGGATTCACAGAAGGTGGCGCCTCCTAATCCTCCTAAGCCATAGCTTAAGCCGCTGAGGCCACCGATTCCACCAATCCCACCGAGTCTAAAGCCAACGCGGCCTCCAATTTCGCCAAGTCCACTAAAAACGCCGAGGCCAAAGCATATACTAAAAGAATAGGGAGGTATTTTCGACACCTGCAAGGAATAACATCGTAACTCAACTTTAGGCAGTTCAAGTTACAATCATATTCGTGCTGTATAAAAAATTAAGATTTTTTTTGCACTCACCCCAGTGTCTAAATTCTTTTGCGTTAAGATTTTTACAGAGTAAAAACATTGTAAGTGAGAAACAACTGCAGTTAATAAAAGGGTATATTTAGTTACACGTCATCGTAATCATTCTTTAAGCTCGCCATTATTAGTATAACATTGTAATACAAGATACAATTTTGTTTTTGGTAAAGTTTATTCCTTATTAAATAAGCTGTAACTCACTTTATGCGATTGTATGTCTGAGTTACAATTTACAATGTAATTTTATATACCTTGTGAAATATCATTGTAACTCATAGAAAGAAATTAAATATACATAGACATAATAATATAATCTTATGAAAGTGAAGCTATTCCTTCGTTTATTCAAATTTTCAAAGTTGGCTGACATTTTGACTTAACCGGAATCTAAGAGAATTTTTTGAATCTTTGACGCGCTCTCTTCGAAAGTTGCAAAATATGAATTACAATGTTATTCCTTGCAGGTGTCGTTTTGATCACCACACTAGTCCGGCTGCGATTATAACTTGAAAGTTCCAAACCCTTGACTTGTGTAGAGCCTGACGAATAGGAAAGGATATTATCTCGGAAACATTATCCAGGTTCAAAAAATGACCCGAACTGAATGATATTTTAAGGGCAAGCGTTTTTAAGAAGGTAGGGTAGGGGCGGGTGAAAGGGTTCTGAATTTTATTTAAATGATGATATTATTATTATATGATTTTATTTAGTCAATTTGAATTCAGTTTAATCTTAATTTTCAATTTCAGTTTTGTGAATTTTTATTATTATTATGTTGACATGTGAGAATTTAAATATGGATTATTATAAATGCGACCGAAAGGTGAAAAGACGTTTATATAAAATTCTTCCGTTACTGAGTGATCGAGTGACTGAGTGATCGAGTGACTGAGTGATCGAGTGATGAGTGATCGAGTTACTGAGTGATTGAGTGATTGAGTGACTGAGTGATTGAGTGACTGAGTGATTGAGTGACTGACAGACTACGCACAGTCGAAAATACTGGTTGTAGGAAGCTGGAATTCGGTATGTAGATTTCTTGGGGAGTGCAGGAGAGCACTAAGAAAGGCGTTCCTAAAATTTTCACAGGAACGGAAAGAAACAGGATTATTATTCGCGTTAGAAGCCGCGGGCAAAAGCTGTATATATAAACATGTTAGGCGAATGAAATTAAGGAAAAAATATACACAAAAATCAAATACATACATTTTATTAGCCAATAAGAAATACATACATCAACACATAATTTTATAAAATTTAGAATTCATTTACTTTTTTTTTTTTTTTCATTCAGGCATTCGATTTCAAGTACAGACTTAACAAAAAAATTTCAAACTCTGAGATCTGTCACTATTTAAACTAAATTTCGTTTCTATCTTGGTAAATGACATGAAAACGCCAAAAAAAAAAATAACTTTCAATATTTAACACCCATAACAAAAAAAGTCTGCTTGCAAATATCCCCTAAACACCTGAACTTTTTTTTTAATATGCTGTTCTTTAAAAATAATCAAAATGACATCGTGTGTGCCTGGTCATTATATCCGCTACTAGTTTTCGAGGACACCATTGGAAAAGGTCCTGAGATCTGGGTGTTATTATTATAGTAGGCTGAAGAGGTGTTACTATTTATAAAAAAGGACGGCCAAGACCTCCTAAACCAAGGCCCAAACCTCCGTAGCCGAGTCCTCCAATTCCGCCGAGTCCACCGAGTCCACCCATCCCACCGATTCCACCGAGGCCTCCAAAGCCACCATAACCGAAAGATGGTACAGATTCACAGACGGTAGCGCCGCCTAGTCCTCCTAAACCATAGCCTAAGCCGCCGAGGCCTCCGATTCCACCGAGTCCACCGATTCCACCGATTCCACCGATTCCACCGATTCCGCCGAGTCCACCGATTCCACCGAGGCCTCCAAAGCCGCCATAACCGAAAGATGGTACGGATTCACAGACGGTGGCGCCGCCTAGTCCTCCTAAACCATAGCCTAAGCCGCCGAGGCCTCCGATTCCGCCAATCCCTCCCATTCCACCGAGTCCAAGACCACCGAGGCCTCCAATTCCGCCAATTCCACCGAGACCACCGAGGCCAAAGCCTATAGAAGGTGTGGACTCACACACAGTTGTGGCGCCCAGCCCACCCATGCCGTAACCTCCAAAACCGCCGCAGTGGCCGATGCCTCCATAGCCTACGTTCGGTACAGATTCGCAGACAGTCGTTGCCCCTAAACCACCGAGGCCTCCAAAGCCGACGCCTCCCAATCCTCCAATGCCTCCGAGGCCTCCGATCCCACCGAGACCGTAGCCGAACGACGGTACAGATTCACAGACGGTTGCACCGCCTAAACCTCCCAAGCCCAAACCGAGGCCTAATCCGCCGTAACCGATGTTTGGTACAGATTCGCAAACAGTCCCGATGCCACCGAGTCCTCCATAGCCCATGCCTCCAAATCCTGGAATGCCTCCGAAACCATAACCGTAGGATGGTACAGATTCGCAGACAGTTGCGCCGCCTAAACCGCCCAATCCCAGCCCGAGGCCACCCAAACCGCCGAGGCCTCCGAGTCCTCCGAGGTACCCGAGTCCGCCCAAGAGGGGGCTAGATTCACAGACTGTCGTGCCGATTCCGGGCAGGTAGTTGGGGCCGGACTCGCATACTGTGGTCTGCCCCAAACCCAAAGGATTGCAGCGGGCGACGCACAGGAAAGCTGAAAAGGAATGTTGCAGTTAGTTTTATACTAAGTATTTTGTAGTTAGTCTGTTCTTTTTATAGGAATTATTTGGAACGTGCAACTGCCACGCTGAAGATAGGGTTGGTGAGTGTGTTTCGGTTAAGAACCACTTTTCGCTAGCGCAGCAGAACTAGCTCTATCTATTTGAATGACAGACTTTGACAATTCAAAAGTACCTAACTGATTATGTTCTATTTGAAATAAAGATTTTTGATTTGATTAAGGCACAAAATGGCGTGGCGGTATCAGTGGATAACAACAGTTCGACTGAGGAATATTTCGTATGACGAATGTCGAATACAAAGACAATATGGAGTCTTCCACATTGTTGTGCTTGAAATGGGCCTTTTAACTAAATATTGTATAGAAGACTAGCTTTTGCTCGCGTACGCGCTTGTCCCGTGTTTCCCGTTACCGTAAGAATTACGAGAAATCATCTCTTAGTGCTCCCCTACACTCCCCAAAGATGTATAAATGCGAGTTCTTCAACTCAACAGACAGATGTGTTGCTAAGGAGTTTGTTGGCCACTTCTTCTCCACAGCTAAAACGCTAGGAAGTGGTAACGGGCGGCCGTTTTTGGGGGACTGTCCATTTGTAAACATTGACGTTCAAAAAGTGCTGGTACTCAGCCTTAATTGAATAAATGACTTTTGCCTTAGACCACATAGTTTCGGATTTGGTCATCCACGTACACTTCAAAAATTCTCTTGTAGGTATATGTCACCGGATAATTGCAAAATACGTAAGTCTAAAAAATATCTTGATTGTAAACTTTCGATAAATGGTTTTGTAGGTGTGTGGGGTCGTTAGACCTTTCACTCACTCTAGTGTCAGAGTTTCTAAACGAGCTCAAGGGCCTCTGACATGGTTTATTGACGATCGCCATTTGGCGGCCGGGACCACCGGCTTATACGTGCCTTCTGAAGCACGGAATCATCTTTTTATCAGACAATCAGGTGATTAAAGCCTGAGGAGCTCGTGGCTAAATAATAACAGCTGCACGGGTCGATCTTTAAGGTTAAGCAACGCTTGCCAAGGTTGATCTGTGGATGGGTGACCATCTTAATATACCGAGTTTCCTCCGTGCCTCGGAAAACACGTTAAGCCGTTGGTCCCGGCTGTCATTTGTAGATCTTTGGCAGTCATTACGGATTGTCAGAAGCCAGTAAATCTGACTCCAGTCTTGCCAAGAAGTACCGTGTTACCCAGTTAATGTGTTGTAGAGGTCTGGTAGGCAGCCGCTCCACGTAAAACACTGGTATTCAGCTGAATCCGGTTTGACTGGAAGCCGACCCCAATATAGTTGGGAAAAGGCTAGGCAGATGATGAGGTTATTAAAGCCTAAAATGTCCTAGCTTAACTGGGAAACTACTTTACAAAGTATGCTTCCCATTAATCGAACCCACGACCACCGGGTCACAAGGAAAACGACTAAACCCCTCGACCACGCAGGCAGTTTAATTTTAATTAATAAAAGTCAGAGTTATTAATAAATAAAGACTTACCAGCGAATACTATTGCCTTGGTTGACATTTCAGTGCCTTAGACAGTCTGTGTCTAAAATCCGGGAGTTTTCACTTTTTATACCAAAAAAACTAATTTCTTTTATTATTGAATACTATCTGTTACGGCTCGATAACTCTACCGTGAAGAAAAAGTTTTCAGTAAAATGAGTTAATTAAAAATTTGTTTATGAAAACATTGCGAAATGAAATTCGTTTGACGTATAAATATTACCGAAAGACAATTCTAATAATTTTTAAAGCAACGTTCGCATTCTTATATGTCAGTGACAACCTGTCAAAGATTTGTATGGAAATTGAGTTTTGGACAGATTACGACTGAGATGCGAATCGTCGGTGCGCTTGCCAAATCTGTTATGTGCGTTTCTATGACACTTTCTTATCACTAAATATTTTTAGTGACAATAAAATATCCTTTAAAATCAAGTGCATTTTATAATTTCCACTTATATCTCAGTTCATACGGCATTTTGAAATTATGAATTAGTCAATTAATCATGAAATAAAACAGATTATTGTCACCCTTTTCAACTTTTTGAAAAACATATCAGATTTGGGAAGTGCACCGACGAAATGCGAACGTTGCTTGAAAATTGTTAGAATTGGCCCTTGGTCAGTAACTTAGAATATTGGTTCAGTAAGTCAAATGGCATAGAAAGAGCTCGTTACTGCCTACGTACTGACTTTTCGTTCGTACTTCGGAAAGCGCGTTAAGAGGAAACGCGAGCGGAGAGAATTTGTATGTAAAAAGTAAAAATTCGAGGTTATTAGGCTCCTCCAATGTTAGGCTGATTTAAAACATATTTTATAAACTGAATAAGAAAGATATATACTGTGTCCCTATGTTTTCCTTTTTGATGATATATTAACCGTACAAGCACTAGAACCCTCAAAAAAATGTCGTATAAACCGCTGTAAACAGAGCCCTAGTGTACAAATTTGGCAACTATTAATGATAAAAGTAAATCAAATGGACACAGTATAATCCTTATTATTCAGTTTGTGAAATATCTTTTAATCGGTCCTATATTGGAGGAGGAAACAAGCGAGAGCCAAACCTCGAATTATGAATTTTTACATACAAAGTCTATCCGCCCGCATTGTCCCGGCTGTCATCTGAACATCTTTAACCATCGTTAAACCGAACAAATCACGTTTTGTGAGCATATTTTCATATTCGTATTGGTATTCGCCTTTGTATTTGAGTTTCTGTGCGATACTCCTCCGTCCCTCGGAAAGCACGTAGTCGGAGCCAGAAAATATGAAGTACCTAATCTGGCCAAGGACCACCCAGCAACTGGGTTGCGGAGACCAGATGCTCTAAATAAGTCACATTCTTTCAGCGGTAGCGTGTCGAAGGCGATTTTCAAAACGTCAAAAATGTATGGGTTTGACAAACGCTTTTGAAATCACACGTCATCGATCCCTTATATTTTGACATTTCTAAAATAAAAGTTTTTAACAAAAAAATAAAACCGACTTCCAAAACCAAAACACTACAAAGTATAAAATAACTTTAATTTCGGAAGTCGGTGTTTTTGGTTTTTTTGACACCGACTTCCGAAATTAAAGTTATTTTATATTTTACTAGTTGACCTGCGCAACTTCGTTTGCGTCACAATTTTCATTACTGCTCCGCTCCTATTGGTCTTAGCGTGATGATATATAGCCTTCCTTGATAAATGGGCTATCTAACACTGAAAGAATTTTTCAAATCGGACCAGTAGTTCCTGAGATTAGCGCGTTCAAGTAAACAAACAAACAAACAAACAAATAAACAAACAAACAAACTCTTCAGCTTTATATATTAGTATAAAATTTTTCTTTTTAATCACTAAAAAGTGAAACTACAAACACTGGCGTACCGGCGTGATGTTATGTTATGAACTGGTGTAAACAATCAAAAGACATGCGATTTCAGAAATCCCGATCCATTTGCTATAATTGATTGAAGAGTTCCATTGCCTACTTCCGAAGTTCTTCATCAGATCTTCACCAAATTAAAATGGAACCAGTTCGGGAAAATACTCTTCCAAACAAAAAAATAATCATCCAAATCGGTTAAAAAATGGCGAAAATATCGCTGAACAAACATTTTTCTGAGATCGCATCATCAGTACCCTTATTCCGTAACAACATTTTCGTGTCTCGACAGCGGAATCCGAGGTGAGTATCAAATTACGTCAAACGTAAGACCTTTATATTGTGTGCAATAAAGCTCACTTTGTGAGGTTTGTCACTCAGGTGAAGCTCGATATCGAAATGGTTACTTACAGAATAGACTAGCAGATCCTGACTTATACCTTCCATCATCAGCTCAGCAACATATGATGATTATCAGGCACAAATATCTGAATTGCGTTAGAAATTTCATGAAAAACATTGTAGGTATATGCCTATAAAATTTGAGGATTTCCCTCGATTTTCATGGGATCCCGACATCAGATTCCAACTTGGTTACAATGGGACTACCTCAAGAGTATAGGCTTTAGAATAAAATAAAATTAAATCGGTCCACAATTGGCAGAGAAATCGGAAAAACATACATAAAAAAAAATACATACAGGCGACCATAGAACCTCCTCCTTTTTGAAGAAGTCGGTTAAAAATTAAGGGAACAGGCGAAAAACAAGGAACATTTTGTGACGGAATGTCACACATTTTAATTTCTAAAAAGTGTATGGGCTTTCTTTAACGTATTTAACCTCAAATATTACTAATAGGTGCTCAAATTAATG
Organism: Lacanobia oleracea; assembly: GCA_950371165.1. Classification (NCBI taxonomy): domain Eukaryota; kingdom Metazoa; phylum Arthropoda; class Insecta; order Lepidoptera; family Noctuidae; genus Lacanobia; species Lacanobia oleracea. The sequence continues at coordinate 16,362,497 of OX493411.1, read as the reverse complement.
CACGGAGATTTTTTGCTCAAATTAATGATTATTTCTGAAATATTCATTCTTTCGAACTACATGAACTTAGAGGGCTCTATTGATGATTAAAATGGTTATAATTCTTTAGATAAATACGCGTTACGGTCGCAGATCGCATTTGGTCCACATACAGCTTCACCCTGACCGGCAAATTGCAAAAAACATAAAAATATTTGAATTTCGCGGGCTACCCTGGAGCATTCACCTTAAGCAAAAAAATAAATTAAAGTCAATGAACATACATCATTCATGCCGACCAAAAATCAAAATCGTAACCCTCTTTTTGCTTCGCCGTACTCGGGTAAAAAGAACTAAAATGACTCGACTTACCAAGATAATATCCGCTCAGAATCTTACCTGTGAATAAGATACAACAATAATTAATAAAAACATTTACAAGAATATAGCGATGAGCGTTTATAACGAAGGAATATTACAACGCGAAGGAATTTCACGTATGGCGTACGGCAGAGTTTTGATTAAATATCTTTGCTAGGGTCTCTATTTAATACGATAGAGCGATTCGCTTCTACCCGCGTCTTCACCCGCGTGAATAGTATTTTAATGGGTTCCAACTTTTTTGCACGGAACCCAAATAGCTGATGTTATAAGGATCTTAAATTATTTTTCTTAAATAAGTTACTCCTTATAACATCAGCTGTCTGCTAGTGAAAATCCCGCCAAAATTTGTTCAACCGTTTCGGAGAGTAGCCGGAACAAATTGTCTAAATATACATTTTTGCGGCATAAACGGCTTTATCTTTTTTTTTACGATAACTTAGAAGTTATTCACAGCCTCAAGGGACTGTAGACCTGAGACACGTTCCCGAGAGTCTAAATAGACAGACGAACGGATGGACAACAAAGTGATCCTATAAGCGTTCCGTTTTTTTCTTTTGATGTACGGAACCCTAAAACATCTCCACACGCTCTCCCTTCTGCCAGCCCCTTTGATAGCGCGAAGTTATACTACGTTTCAAAAAACAACTCCATCAAACCTTATCACAAAAAATATTATTATAATTCTGCTATCAATGTCAAATTTAGCATGAACGCTATCGCAACTAAATTTAAACCTAATCACTTAAGATGCAGAGTCGGTTTTAGAATAACTATACCAGTAAATGTTTTTAAAGAGGTACCTACGTTTCATATAAAGGTGATCCAATACAGTTTTCAGTTTGATCGATATCGCAATGAGTGTGCTGCTATTAATTTTATTCGGTAAGTACTTATTATTACTTCTACATCAATCAATGTACATAAAACTGTACCATTACTGAGTGGTGGCCCGGTGGTAATGGCTGCGACTTACGAGTTGTAGGTCGCAGGGTCGAAACCAGGCAGGCGCTTTACTTTGTGTAAATTATTTCATCACCACTGCTCTCAAAACGGTGAAGGAAAACATCGTGAGGAAACCGGCATGTCCTAGAACCAAAAAAAAAAAAATCAAACCGTGACATCTTTTTTTTTAAGGATGTGAAATCATCAAATGACCCATCCTGCTTTGGGTAAAGCAGAAGGGAGTGTAAGACTGTTACTGACTGAAACCCTTCCATGTTCCTCCTAGTGCCCTTTGCGTTCCAGGGTACGGTTCGAACGAAGTCCGCAGCCCCAGCAGGCACTGACCCTAGCGGGCCCCGTCTTTGAGGCGCGCGTGGAACACAGAGCGCCGTCGACCCGGGCCTGTTTCTGATCAGACGGCAAGCCACCCAATGCTCGCCGCCCGCAGGCCCGCAAGACATGTGACATCTACCAACCCGCACTGGGTCCGCGTGATGGATTACGGCCCACTCCCTCTCACCGAGAGGAGGCCTGTGTCCCAGCAGTGGGAACGTTATAGGCTGGTTATGCTTATGCTACTAAGTAACTGACAGACAACGGCAGGAACACGGGTGGGTTTTAGTCAGTAAGAGTCGGTCACTGTAACATATTGTATTATGCCAGTAATGGAAGGCGCTTAGCATTGGAAAAGATGTTAATGGATGTAACGCGGGATCGCGCCCGCCACGGCACTGCCCTTCTGGACAGAGTTGTAAAACGAGGTTAGACATATTGTAATTCTAAATAATAAATGTGTAACCACAGCAGCTTGGTTTTATTTACATATAATATATGGCGCAGTCGATGGAAGAACCGTAACAGTAAAACCAAAGAAGAAGCAAACATTTTCTTTAGCAAAATATTCATCAAATAGTTTTCATATTTAGTAGTTTTTTATGTCTTTAATACATTCAAGTATAGCTCTTGTGCTTCGTGACCCACGCTATTAAGAAAAATGGCCGCCTTTCGCGCCTCTGAAATTCTCGATAGATTTTCAGAGGCGCGAAAGGCGGCCATTTTGCGGCCATCCAGCTGGCGTCAGGGATATTTGGAACCGTTGCTTAAATTTTACCCCCATTTAAGTAGCAGATCTCCCAATGTGCCCAGGGCTAGAGGAGGTATGATTTCCCATCCTTATAAAAATCGAAAGGGACCGGATAGTCATACTAATATATAAAATAATTCCGTTACTGAGTGACTGACACACATAGCACTGCTGAAACCACTGGACGAAGGAAGCTAGAACGATAAAATGAGAAAGAGCATATGGGTCTTGGGGAGTGTAAGGGAGCATTGAGAAAGGATCTTCCGAAATTCCTACGGGAACGCGTTAAATGAAATTCGTTTATTCAGAAAAAAAGAAAAATTAAATAAAAAAATCATAAATTAAATAAATTAATACTAAGAAATTAAATTGGAATCAATAAATTAAAATTCAAACATAAAATTACGTAACAATCAGTAAATTACAATTTAAATAATTAAATTAAATTAAGATCATTAACCATAACCATAATCAGCCTATATATTATGTTTGCTTATTATAATTATTGCTTATTATAATTATTTTAATTTTCCAGGTATTTTCCTGAACCCTGTATCAGCTGTACCAGGGTTTGGTTTCGGCGTGGATACTGACAAGAAGCAGCTTCTGTTTCGATACAACTTCATTCCAAGAATCGTGCCGAAGTTAACAGATCTGCCTGTACCAACTTTCACTAGTTCGAAGTAGATAGATAGATAAAACATTTATTGGAACAAGGAAAGAAACAACACACAGAAGCGCAGTTACAACAAGGAATTGACACAAGCACATCTCGAAACGGCTGAATAGAATATAATAGGTCTTATTATTTTGATGATATATTTAAGTTTAATTTTAGTTAAAGTACGCACAAAAATAAAAAACTAACTGTCAACTTTAAAGTTCAACAACTTTATCGCAAATTCATATCAGACGAAAAACGTCCACTGCTGGACATAGGCCTCCCCCATAATGCGGGGTTTGCCATAATCGCCACGCTTGGCAGGCGGGTTAGCGATCGTAATGTACGAGTATGGTGTTGAGTTTTACAGAGAACGCTTCTGCCCATTCTCTGGCGAGTCCCTTAGTCGCTTCTTACGACACCCACGGGAAGTGATGAGATGGTATCATTCTTTTACGGCACCCTACGGGCACCGGCCGATACCTTATGGCGGAACACTAATCGCAGATGAAAATATAAAAAAAACATCATTGTTTACTAACATACTTGTTTACTGCAGCTCATCGAACTAAAATATAGCAAATAAAAAAATGCATTTACTATAAGGACTACAATGAATTAAAAATCCAGCCCCTAGATACCAGCAGCGCCCGGTCAATTCCTTCATCATCTCACAGTTTAAACTTAAGCGGAGTGAGCATAATAAAGTGACCTGTCATTCCATCTTGCGTATATATTCATGCTCAATTTCACTTACGCTTACACGGTGGGAGGTTTACAAAATCGCACTGCACTGTAGCCTTAGTGCGAGTTGTTTAACGTTCTCAATCGCGTTAGCGTAAATGTCAATTTGTATTGAAAGTGACAATAAGAGAAAACCTTTTTTTTTCTATACAATTTGACATAAGCGAACGTTTGACATAAGCGTCAAAAAACTTATACTAGCCCTCTGGTGTCGCCTAGCTTGGGGAGCCCATTGAAAATAAGTTTAGTAACAGACCAACATAAGACAAACTAATTATAAGGTTGTATTGTAACATTGATTCAATAAATTTTAGTAAGTATTATTATTTTATTCTATCATCACTATCCATGCGTACTACAAAACCTGTCACGTCTGTCTGCCTGTATGCAAAAGAAGTACTAGGGCAGATAAATTCTACGGTGGAGGTCTACCCTGCTTGGGCGGAGCCGGGTCCTCGTCGAGGCGATCGGCGGCGGCGACCTCCCCTGGTCCAATCTATGGTCTGGAGCGAGGAGGCATGGGAAGCGGTCACCTCCTTCTGCGAAGCAGTAATGCTAGCGAAGGAGGAGGCCGAACGTGTGAGAAAGAGGGAACCTCACGCCCCAGCCGCCGCAACAGAAGAAGAAGACGCCCCGGGACGAGCAGGGCGATTTCCGGCCACCGTAGGCGCAGGCCTGCGGACGGCGAGCATTGGGAGGCTTGCCGTCTGATCAGAACCAACTGCTGTGTTCTACGCGCGCCTCAAAGAACTGTCAGCATGGGTGACGGCGCCCGCTAGGGCCAGTGCCTGCAGGAATGCGAAATCCGTTCGAAAGAGTCGCCGCGGCTCTGGAACGCATAGAGTATTAGGAGAAACATGGATGGAAAAAAACCAGATAAATTCAAACAAACTACTAGGGCATCAGAATCATTAAGTAAGTAGGTACTGAAACTGCCGGTCTGTGGGCAGTAGGGTCTATGACCCCACACACCCTAGTGCCAGAGTTTCTAAACCGCCTCAAGGGCCTCTGACATCGTTTATTTGACGACCGCCATTTTGGCGGCCGGGACCACCGGCTTATACGTGCCTTCCGAAGCACGGAATATTCTTTTTATCAGACAACCAGGTGATTCAAGCCTGCAATGTCCTAGCCAAACTGGAAACAACTTTACAAAGTATACTTTCTGTGGGAATCGAACCTACGACCACCGTGTCATAAGGCAAACGCCTAAACCGCTCGACCACGTTGGCAGTTGAATGTTTCTATGGATTGACAGCTCACTTCACCTCAGTTTATAAGCAGATGTTGAAATAATCGCAATACTGAATCGCCCTGCAGATACGGAGAGAATATTGTCTGTGACGGACCGACCAACAGACATAAAGTCATCCTTTTTATGGCTAAAAAAACAACGGGTTGCACTCCGGGAGTGCCGGTAGAAGTGAAAATTTGTGTACGTGCTCCGAATTTTCGATCAGGTCAAGTGTCCTGACACGTGACCGTCTCACGCATGTTTGATGAGGGTCACGTGTCCTGACGCGAGTTTAACATTTTTTACCATCACAAAATTCAAATTCAAATTCAAATTCAAAGCATTTTATTTCAAATAAACCATTCACAGGCACTTTTGAAACGTCGGCAGTTAAGAGATGACCAGTCTCAACCGACGGCGCCTGTTCACGAACATGACGCGTGTATCGGCACCTTTCAGCTCAACCATTTCGAAGGGAACCGAATGATCAAACTCACGCGCCGCCATCAGCGAGACATTTGAGTGAGCATGACATGCTCTCAACCACCATGCTCGTTCATGTCCAACATGTAACACTATAACTACTCGAAAAATATGCTTCTACTTTACACAAAACTATGGTTGTCAATGACCAAATAATGAAAAATAAATTAATAAAGACAACGATTAAGTTCTTACATCAAAAATAATAAATAAGTAATTGTAATAATAATATAATTTGTATGTATATAAGAATAAAAAAACGAAATAATGTAAGAACCTCAAAAAAAAACAAAGGAGCGAGCATCTCTTCCAAATATAAAAACCTAAAAAGTGGACCTAAGCAGCTGTGACTGTGGAGCAGGACCAGCATTTAGCCAAGCGTTTTTATCGAGGATATAATCTTCCAGTTTATAATACGCTTGCCTACATAGTGTGCGTTTTATGCATGCTTTAAATTTTCTCTCATTCAGTTCGAGAATATCAACTGGTATTTTATTATAAAATTTAATACAGTACCCCATAAAAGAAGTGTGTACTTTGGCCAATCTGAATCGAAGTTGATCTAATTTGTTCCTATTTCTAGTATTAAAATTATGCCTGTCACTAATCTTGCTAAAGAGATAAAGATTTTTCCGAACAAACATAATATTTTCGTAAATGTATTACAAAAAAGTGCATAACGCCGCTAAAGAAGTTTTCACTTCTAAAAAATCGGCTTGTGTTTATTGTATATGTTTTTATTTTTTCTTAATGAAAAAATAAAAACAGCCTCCCCAGCAATACATCGGCCTGATTAGTTTAAATAATGTGAACTAGTTTCTGCCAGCGGCTTCGCCGGCGTGAACCCTATGGAACAAACTCCATGTGTTATTCCAGATTATAATCGTCCTCTGTCACCTCTGTGTCAAACATGAAGATCCTTTCAGGTGTTCTGGCTTTAAACGAATAACAAACATCAATCCTCACAAACTTTCGCATTTATAATATTAGTAGGAAGTAGGATTAGATTCGAATTATGCGCAAATAAATTAAACATTTTTTTTGCCATTGCATTATTGCCATAAAGTAAGTTTTCACGATGATGAGTACATATACCCCTTTTCAGGTATTCCGTATATTCTACAACGCGTTATATATACTTGTGTCTATCTATCTATCAGCCCAGTGTAGACTAATCCTTCTAGCTGGGCTACAAGTTACGTCAAACTGACATTGACAGACAGACGGTTTAGCGTTACGTCAGACTAAACTGTCGTGATGAGAAATAGCAACTATTTTTTTTTACTATTGATAGGCACGCGTTTGATCACTTTCTCACCTGATGGTAAGCGATGATGTGGTCGAAGATGGAGCACGCTTGCCTAGAAGTATTTGGTGTTTGGAAGAAGTACCTATACTATTAGAATCATACTTACAGATCCAGTCGACAAGAGATCTTCAGAGAGAAACTTCTCAAGGTTTACAGATCTCCTTGAGAAGCACGATAGAGAGTTTTTGAAGCTGCGTTTTCAGTTACCTATAACAATTGAAACGACTCACGTTTGCTATATAATATGTCATCTATACTAATATACAAAGCTGAAGAGTTTTTTTGTTTGTTTGTTTACTTGAACGCGCTAATCTCAGGAACTACTGATCCAATTTGTAATAATGAAAATTGTAACACAGACGAACTTGCGTGGGTCAACTAGTGTCATAATATTGAAAAATATCTCGCAGTGTCTATATTCAACGCATTTTTTTTAAATTTTCTCTCTGTCTGGGAAATGAAAGGGGCCCTCTCCAAACTAATCTCGTCGACATCTATTTTGGGCCAAGCGACGCCACTGCTCAGCGACAGTCAACGTCAAAAATTTGACAAAATGTAGATATATTAGGGATGTTCTTGACACGATATAACGATGACTTTTTGGGGAATGTGCGATGGAATTGCATAATCTAATTCCGCCTAGCCCGTTCTATCATCGAACCACAAGACAAACGGCGATGCGCCACCGGTACATGGACATCCCACCCACACACACAAAACGTTTTGGGAACACATTCATAGTGCGTACAGCTAAGGAGTAGAATTCCCTGCCAGAGTCTGTTTCCTGATAGCTACAACCTGGGAGTCTTTAAGTCAATAGTGAATAGTTTACTTCTAGGCAAGCTTGTTCCATCTTCGACCGCATCATCGCTTACCATCAGGTGAGATAATACATATCAAAAGTAAAAAAAATATAGATGGTGTTGCGAAGTGACGTCACTCAGCTGAATCGCGGTGTTAAGATTTTCCGCGATAACATGACCGCTCTCATATTGACTGTAAATAAATGTCTCTCGTTCTGAGCTAGGTGTTTTCTTAATCTCTCCTTAGGCTCCTAAGATACACAATCTTTGTAAATTTCAACTAAGCTAAGCGTTCGCCTTGCTTGTTAAGAATTTCAATTCATCTTATGACGTTATCACGTAAAATTATCGTCCGTAAAGTGACAGCAATTTTTTTATGAAAATTACGCAGAGGGAGGAATAACCGATTTGGCAATGTTAAGTTAGTTTATTTGGAGGAGCGCAGATATACGCTATATATACATATAAAAGGTAAAATTACTGATTGACATATAGAATCACAACCGAAATTACTGGGACTAGGAACACGAAATTTTCACAAGGGATTTTTTTATGAAACTTTTATGGAGATGAATAGAGAGAAAATCGTATGTACTTATCTGCACAGACGAAGTCGCGGGAGAAGGATAGTTATATTATACTAACTGACCCGCGCAACTTCGTCCGCGTCGCATTTTTTATTAATGCTCTACTCCTATTGCTCGTAGCGTCATTTTATGTAGCCTTTAGCCTTCCTCGATAAATGGGCTCCAACACTAAATGATTCTTTCTTATGAAACGACCAGTTCCTGACATTAGCGCGTTTAACTTAACAAACAATCTCTTTTGCTTTATAAGTACTTAACTTGCGACCCGCCCCGGCTTTGCTCGGGACCAAATTAGAACAAAAACAAGTGCGCTTACTGTAAAATTATTTTGTAACGCGGTTGCTTTTATTTTACGATAATTCCTTTTTTTTTTGGGTGGTAAAATAATCAAATGAGTCTTCCCGCCCTGGGTAGAGCGGAAGGGACTGTCAGACTTACTGACTACAAACCACCCTGTTCTTTCGGTTGCCTTTTGAGTTCCAGGGCCCCGGAACCCTCTTTGAGGAGTGGCTAGAGCGGCACCACGGCGCGCTGTGTTCCACGCGCGCCTCAAAGAGCTGTCAGCACAAAAGACGGGGCCCACTAGGGCCAGTGCCTACTGGGGCTGTGGATTTCGTTCGAAAGAAGCACCGTACCCTGGAACGCAAAGGGCACTAGGAGGAACACGGATGGGTTTTAGTCAGTAAGAGTCTGACACTCCCTTCTGCTTCGCCCAAAGCGGGAGGAGTCATTTGATGATTTCCCATCCTTAAAAAAAAGGGCCTCGAAACCCGGTTTAGACAGTGCCGCGACCCCGGCAGTTGCTATAACTCCAAATATATTTATTTAAATTTGAATAGTGTTTAGGGTAAATACGTTCTAAAATAGATATTGAAGATGATCTATATAGATTAACACCATACACCTTAAATAAGTTTCTAAAATAATGCATTACTTTTTACGCAAAACTTAAATGATGAAAATGGTTAAAGTGAGCAACTGTTACACCGCGGTGCCATTTATGTTTCGCTGAGAATGATATTTTCCGTCACACGAAATTTTAATTCTGTGATATCATGTAAATTATTAATTTAAATGATATACTGTACCAGACATTTTTAATCTTTATTAAATTGTCAAGATAATGAATACATTTATTTGGATATTGAATAGGGAAAAACAGCTTTTCAAATTACGTCATAGTTTTAATAAAATTTTAAAAGATAAAAGTAGTAACTCACAGTTTATCTTATAGCTCTTAAGGTTTAACCAGCGTACGCCAGGAAAGCTCCTGGAAATCGATATTTTTGACGACTTGATCACGAAATATTGATTTTTCTCTCCTATCAAAAAACTTTATTACAATGTGTTCTAAATACAAACGTTCCTCTTGAATCACTCTATATATTAAAAAAAAAACCCGCATCAATTTCCGTTTCGGAGTTTTAAAGATCTAAGCTGTATGCTTAGATCTTTAAAACTCCGAAACAGAGGAAGGCAGACAGCGGGAAGTGACTTTGTTTTACACTATGTAGTGATAACGTTAGTAAGTACAGATAAGTATATAACTATAGACAAAAACATACACTAACATACATTTTAATATTTAAACCAAAAAAATAAGTTTTTATTTGATTATTCAAACCTATAACAAAATCTAGAGTTGATTTATAATTTTAAATCAAATGAATCGGTTGGATTTAAAATATTCAACGGAATAAGTGTGATTTTGAACTTTATCTCCATAAAGTAAAGTGCAATGTTGATTGGAAAAATAATTGATATCGAAATTATATAAATTCTAATAGGTACTCTGCTCCAATGTTTGTTTCAAGAAATGTAGACTGAAGGCTAGATGTAAAAATGGTTTTAATTAGTGTTTATATTTTATTAGTAATTTTCGGTAAGTAATACTTATTCAAAAAAATATTTGCTTTGATTTATTGCAATCAAAATAAATATTTTTTCGGAGCTCGGGTTTTCTCTGGTGGATAGATCCCGAAATCATTCGCCAGAGAACTAAAGTCACATTGCGCGTAGAATCAGCATGCTGAAGTGGAAGCGTGCTGGCCATGTGTGTAGACGGACAGACAGTCGATGGAGCAGACATGCGTTAGAGTGGAGACCACGTTTGGGACCATACGTAGTGTGGGACGCCCTGCGGCACGATGGTCGATGATTTGAATTGCGGTGGCTGCGCGTAAATGCGAAAGATTGTGAGGGTGAATGTATAGTTGTTACTCTTTCACGTCAAAACGCCTGAAAGGACCTTCAAGAACTTTGAAGAAGAGGTACATTATAGTCTGGAATCACACATATGCTACTTTTTATCCCGGGAGTATGTTCCCTAGGGATCTCACGGGCAAAGTCACTGACAGAAGCCAGTCGTACCTATATAATATACGACGATCGACCGCTTGAGGGGTGCTTTCGAAAGCTAGAAGCCTGTCCTAGCGGACCTTAAAAGTGTTTTTCTTCCCCAGAATCATCAAAGGTGTTTAGTGATGCTTTCAACACGTACTGCACATTACCGTGCCCATTCATGGGTCCAGCCCAGCCACCTAGGGCATGCGGATGTGGAGCTATCCAATTGCCTCCCAGGAGACCAAGCCCTATGGCCAGGTCGTCATTCGATGGTAAGCAACTTCTTATTGTTTAAACAGCTGATTCACTTCACCTACATTTTCACGGGAGTTTTTAGTGACACGCATCATTTTTTTCTTTTACTCTTAAAAAATTTACCTGACAAGCCATCGCCAGAGACAGACTTCTCTGCAGAGAAGTTCAGAAGAACCTAATTTCCTATGCTGCTACTTCTGCGGAGCGTGCGCGCCTGCTGGCTGTGGGTGAGTGGGAGTCGGGCCTCTGTCTTCACGCCCTACCGTCGTCGAACATAGGCACTTTGTTCGACGATACTACTTTCCGCCTCGCTGCTTTGGCCGCGTTAGGTGCATCCTGTTATTCTCCTCATCGCTGTCACTGTGGCGAAGATGTCAACAGCCTCGGGTAACACGGCCTGTCATGCAGTCGAAGTGCGGGTCGCATAGCACGGCACGCAAATATCAACGACATTATCCAAAGCGCTCTTGTCGCCGGCGGCGTTCCAGCCGTACTAGAACCCATTGGCCTGGCACGCGACAATGGCAAGCGATCAGACGGTATGACTTTATTCCCATGGAAGATGGGTAGTCTAGTGTGGGACGCTACTTGTGCCGATACTCTTAAGCCATTCCAACTGCCTAGCTCGGCGTGCTGTGCTGGTTCTGCCGCTGGGGCTGCTGAGAACCTCAAAAGGCGGAAATATAATAGCCTTGTTGGCAATATCTTTGAGGAGCTCGTGGCTAGATAATAACAGCCGCATGGGTCGATCTTTAAGGTTAAGCAACGCTTGCCAAGGTTGGTCTATGGATGGGTGACCATCTTAACATACCGAGTTTCCTCCGTGCCTCGGAAAACACGTTAAGCCGTTGGTCCCGGCTGTCATTTGTAGATCTTTGGCAGTCGTTACGGATAATCAGAAGCCAGTAAATCTGACTCCAGTCTTGCCATGAAGTACCGTGTTACCCAGTTAATAGGTTGTGGAGGTCTGGTAGGCAGCCGCTCCGCGTAAAATACTGGTATTCAGCTTAATCCGGTTTGACTGGAAGCCGACCCCAATATAGTTGGGAAAAGGTTAGCCAGATGATAATGTTGGCAATATCTTTATTGTTATGGGTCTTTTCATCCAAAAACTTAATACTGGGGCGCCACTATTAAGTTTTTGCCCCGGTTCGGAAAAACCGTAGATCCGAGGCTGAGTAAATATGAAGTGATTTGTCATTCCACTTTTTTTAAATGGATTGACAGCACACTTCACGTTCACTTTGCCTAAGCTTACGCATCTTTTTTGCAGACACTTACTTAGATTACGACGATACTGCAGAAGACTCGCAGCAACAGCAGCAGCCTATCATTATCAGCAGAGCTCGACAGGCGCCTGCCACCCCAGACCCACCCCCGTCGAAGCCAAAGCGGAAACCACCGCCCGAAGACCCGGAACCACCTCCAAAGAAGAAGAATTCTTCTTCTTCTTCATCAGCGCCATCTTCTCCATCGATACAACCTTCTAGAAGATTCTTCACTTCGTTATTCTCCATTCCTGGTGCAATTGTAGATACGCTGGTTAGCGGAGAGATCGTATTATAATTTAGACATAATTAAATGACTTTTTTTAAACTGTTTTTTATTTGAAATGTTTTTTGTAGCTGTTGCACACTTTGAACACAATGTCTTAGTTACAATTTTATTTTACAAGGAACCCCAAGCCTTTTATAGGGTTCCGTACCTAAAAAGTAGCCAACGGAACACTATTACTGAGCCTCCGCTGTCCGTCCATCCGTCTGTGAGCTACATCTCAATAACCGTAACAGATAGACAATTGATAATTTTACAGAGTGTAAGTATTAACGTATTTCTATTGCCGCTATAACAACAAATATTAAAAGTAAAAATTACAGGGGGCTCCCATACAATAAACGTGTTTCTCTCGGTTTATGATACGGAACCATTCGTGTGAGAGTCCGACTCGCACTTAACTGGTTTTCTAAAATAAATATAACCTAGGTTACATACTTATTTCTTATAAAATCAGCTACATGTCTGTGAAATAGTCGACAAAATCAGTTTCAGAGATTAGCCGGAACAATCATACAGACAGAAAGTTATTTTTAACCGACTTCAAAAAAAGGAGGACGTCCGGTTGTATTTTTTTTATGTTTGTTACCTCATAAACTCATAACTCCGTCATTTATGAACCGATTTAGAAAATTCTTGTTTTATTTAAAAGGGTATACTTTTCGATTGGTTCCATAGTCACCAAGTCAGAATCTGATGATGGGATCTCATGAAAATCGAGGGCAACCCTCAAATTTTATAGGCACATACAATGTTTTTTATTACTTCCTAACGCAATTCAGATATTTGTGCCTGGTAATCATTATCTCATGTTACTGAGCTGATGATGTTAAGGTATAAATTAGGATCTGATGATGAGATCCCATGAAATATGTTTTTAAAGCGATATTTTCGCAATTGTCAGCCGATTTGGATGATTATTTTTTTGTTTAGAAGAGTATTTTCAGTTTGGTGAAGATCTGACGAAGAACAAGGAGGCAACGAACTCTTCAATATATGATAGTAAATGGATCGGGATTGCTGAAATTGCATGTATTTTTAGTGTTTACATCAGTTCTTAACATAACATTGCGCCGATATGCTGTTAATGGGTATCTACGCAGGTGTAAAAAACTTTTTACAAAAAATACCACCGACTTCCAAAAACAAAACACTACAAGGTACAAAATAACCTCGGAAGAAAGAAAAGAACATTAATTTCGGAAGTCGGTGTCAAATAACGAAAAAGTAACCAAAAAAACCGACTTCCGAAATTAATGTTATTTTCTTTCTTCCGAGGTTATTTTGTACCTTGCAGTCTATTGTTTTTGGAAGTCGGTTGTATTTTTGTAAAAAAAAAAAATTGTTATAAAATCCTAATATATAAATTTCTTCTGTTACCGAGTTAGTAAGTGACTGACTGACTGACAGACAACGCACAGCCAAAACTAATGGTCGGAGAAAGCTGGGTATGTTCCTTGGGGATTGCAGGGGAGCACTAAGAGAGGATTTCCCGAAATTCCTACGGGTGCGTGAAAAAAAGAGATAGGCGCGTACGAAGTCGCGGACAAAGCTAGTACCATATTCTTTCATGTGCATTTAGTAGAAAAATGCTACATATTTAGATATTACAAATAGACACTTTAATAAGCTACACAGCTTGGCTCATCGCCGCAAGGTTGCCTGCTTGTCGGTCTTCTACAGATTGTACTTCAGTGAGTGTGCCCAAAAACTCCACGACCTCATTCCACCGACCCTCTTCTACCATCGGACATCCAGACGCACTGAAACTTACCATCCCTACCTTGTTGCTATTCCACAAATTCGCACTAAGCGTTTCCAAATGTCTTTTATAATGCGCACAGAAAAGGAGTGGAACTCTCTGCCTGCGTCTGTGTTTCCAAACGCTTACAACCCTAATCTCTTCAAAGTTAGAGTGAACAGGCTCCTTCTGGGTAAGCTCGCTCCATCGTAGACTTTGTCTCTGTCATCTCTGACATAGACTAGAGTCAAAAGCAAACCCATCACAAACAAAAAGAAAAATCACCAAATGGCCACCCATCCACCGGCCGACCTCGGCAAGCGTTGCTTACCCTTGAAGACCGACCCGTGCGACTGTAAATATTAAGCCACGAACTCTCAAAAAAAAACATAGAAAATAAATATACTTATCAGTAATTCAGAAATAGTTCGGCTCGTCTTTCATCTTGAAATAGGTCCAAAACAAACATAAAATCCTGAATAAGTTTTACTCTCCCTTCCAATCAATCAACTATACAATCATTGTAGGCAAACGTTATTCTAGAATATTTTGTCAAATTATCATATTTAGGGTCAGAGGTTTTTTTTTTTTCGATCTTCAAGGTTAAGCAACGCTTGCCAAGGTTAATCTGTGGATGGGTGACCATCTTCACATACCGAGTTTCCTCCGTGCCTTGGAAAGCACGTTAAGCCGTTGGTTCCGGCTGCCATTTGTAGATCTTTGGCAGTCGTTACGGATAGTCAGAAGCCAGTAAATCTGACTCCAGTCTTGAAGTACTGTGTTACCCAGTTAATCGGTTGTGGAGGTTTGGTAGGTAGCCGCTCCTCGTAAAATACTGGTTGCTAAGCTAAATCCGGCTTGACTGGAAACCGACCCCAATGTAGTTGGGAAAAGGCTAGGCAGATGCTGAGCTGCGGACTTCGTTCGAAGGAGGCACCGTACCCTGGAACGCAAAGAGCACTAGGAGGAACACGGATGGGTTTTAGTCAGTAAGAGTCTGACACTCCCTCCTGCTGTACCCAGAGCGGGAGGAGTCATTTGATGATATACAATCGTAAAAAAAAAAAAAAACAGGCAGATGTTGAGGGTCAGAGGTTTTTCTGGGTTCCGTACCCGAAGGGTTACGGACAGAACCCTATTACTAAGCCTCCGCTGTCCGTCCATGAATGTTCGTCAACAACCGTAATAGGTAGACAGTTGAAATTTTCACAGATTGTGTTCTGTTTCCGCTACAACAAGAGTTTATAAATGAAATTATAAATAAAAAAGGGCTCCTATACAAGATACGTGTTTTTTTTGGGATTTTTGGTAGGTACCTACGGAACCTTTCGTGTGGGAGTCCAACTCGCACTTGGCAGTTATTTTTGGCCGTACACGAAGGGTTACGGACAGAAACCTATTAATAAGCCGCCGCTATATGTTCGTCTGACAGCAGGCCGTACGTCATGACCAGGGCCTCAAGTCTGCTATTACAATAGTGTCAGAATGGTATATCATTGATTTCATAATTGTTGATTTTGACAAGTTTGGTAATCTACTACATAATATAAAAGCGTCATTATGACTTTCCAATGGTCAACCACTGACACTCCATTGAAAGAAATGGCATAGAATGGTAATCTCGTACATAATGACAAATTAATAAATAATATGTAAAAATATATATAAAAGAAATCTGGCATAACTGAATGTTTAAATTTAGTAGTAGTTTTTCGGAAATCATTTCTACTAAAGGCAATACGAAAATGTATTTCTACCACGATTCTATTACAAGACCATTGACCGACCAGTGATCGATCATAGCAGATTACGATATTTTAGCAAAATGACAATGGGATCGTGTTGGCATGACGAATTTATAAAAAAATAGCAGACTTGGGGCCCAGGGCATAAGTACGCGTACATAAAATTGAAATCCTCACTCAATTAAGGTGGATGCTCCATTTTAATAATTAATATAATATTTCAGAAATAATCAATCTTTCGAACTACATGAACTTAGAGGGCTATATTGATGATTAAAATGGTTATAATTCTTTAGATAAATACGCGTTACGGTCGCAGATCGCATTTGGTCCACATACAGCTTCACACTGACCGGCAAATTGCAAAAAACATAAAAATATTTGAATTTCGCGGGCTACCCTGGAGCATCCACCTTAAAGATAATATCAACTGTCTTCTTTGGGTCGTTCAAGTATTACGTATGCAGATTTTTTTATTTTATTTAACCCGACCCCCTTCCTTTTTCAGCGATATTTATCAAAGCTCTTACCCTCCAATGCTTACGTAAGAATTGGTACAGTTTTTACTCGCGCGAGACCGATTCCCCCCACTTCTGTTATTTCTTACTAAACATCGCATGAGAGTAAAAACAACTCATCATCTGCCTAGTCTTCTCCCAACTATATTGGGGTCGGCTTCCAGTCAAACCGCATTCAGCTGAATACCAGTGTTTAACGTGGAGCGGCTGCCTACCAGACCTCCACAACCCATTAACTGGGTAAAACGGTACTTCTTGGCAAGATTGGAGTCAGATTTACTGGCTTCTGACAATCCGTAACGACTGCCTGCTTAACGTGCTTTCCGAGACACGGAGGAAACTCGGTATGTTAAGATGGTCACCCATCCACAGACCACCTTGGCAAGCGTAGCTTAACCTTAAAGATCGACCCGTGCGGCTGTTATTATTTAGCCACGAGCTCCTCATGATGAGAGTAAAAACAACTAACTAGCCATAATTTAAAATGTACTAAGATTTGCAAACAAAAAAGGAAGTAAATATTTCTGATGTAGTCACCATTTAATCCCCTCCATCAACATGACATCAAAACCAAGCATAGTAAAGCCCTCCATTGGTGCTTACGTAATACTTGTACGGCCCAAAGAAGACAGTTGAAATTTTCTTAAATTGAATGAGGATTTCAATTGCTACTATTATAATAGGGAACATGCAATATTTCCATTTTTGCTTTAATTTTAAAGAACTCCATCTAGAATAGACCACCACATAAATAAAAAATGAAAACGCTTTAATTTATTGCCAAAATTGTGTTTTTAAACCGACAGTTTAAAGGTTCGCGCGAATACGGACGATGACGTCACTCGTGTCTATCACTGGTCAAGAACTGTCCCAACTCAAAGACATAAGGTTGCCTTTTCGTTGGCATAACAGCAGATACGTCACTAAACGCTGATTGTTGTTTTTAAGTACGTTCCGTTTCACGTTTTACTTTAATCATTATTTTTGTTAAAAATCGATATTAACCAATATAAAAACTTTGTAATGGCCTTTATTTTATACTTTTTTATCATTTTACTGACAACATTCTCATAAATTCTGTATTTGCATCTCCCCTATTGGCAAATTAACAATAGAGATGATTCCTGAGTAAAAACATATGACTCAAGTCATATTTTTTTAAGTAGCACGAGCAAGTATGCCGCGTACTTATGGCTCGTTGAGTTTTTACCCGGCTGTGAAAGAAGGAGGTTTATGTTTTTCGAGTGTATGTATATAAGGTGTAACTATTCATACACGAAATATTTTAAGACAATCATCTAACGGTTATAACGAATATTTATTTTTATTTCAACGATAAATTTTTTTTATGTAAGTGTTTTTGTTTTTACGAAATTATAATAATTCTACATTTTCTTGAGACATCTTGCATAAAACCTTTACTCCCTATTCGATGAATGAGACGCACCGCGCCGACGACACGGCGACGGACGATGCCCGTCATGCGCGGGCGTAATGGATGTTGAAAAAATAAGGAGCCAGTATTTATTTTGTGGGTCAAGTGATAAATTATTATTTTTTTATAAAATATACTTAGATAAAAAAAATCCTTTGAAATGGCTTCGTTATAACCGTTAGATGATTGAATTAAAATATATAGTGTATGAATAGTTACACCTTATATATGTATATTTCTTTGGCACGCCCTAGAGCCTAAACGGCTTGTCGTATTGTTATGCGAGTGGTGTCAATAGATACGTCTTAGTCGTGAGAGTGACACTGGGTACATCAAAATAATAAAAAAAAAAAAACAAAATACCATATAACCATAATTATCATCATCTGCCTTCAAATATTAATTTTCAAAACTTATCGAGGGGTTATTAAGATAAAGGGATCGAGGAGACGATTCCAAAAATGTAACTCACTAAAATGAAGGAAATAAAAAAAATTACTTTGTCAACCGCTAAAAAGGACTAAAAAGTTCGAAACAAGGCGCTTTTCAATCAGTCTGATGCAGTCGGTGGTATCAGATCAGTGATTGAACTGCATCAGACTGCTTGAAAAGCGGGTTTTTTGACAAATTTTTTTTAAGTACGCGTACTTACGGTGACACACGAGCGAAAAAGGTCGTCGAGCCATATGAACTTCATTTACCAAACCTCGCTCAGCGCCAGCGATTCTATTGGTTATAACAATCACAACCCTCGCACGTCTGTAGTGAAAACGCAGTCTTATCCATATAAAACCATACTTTTCTCTCTATAACTCAGAATTCAAATTGGAATAAAATTTTACAACCTAGTAACTGGGTACCTAATATCATCATCACCATCATCATCTGCCTAACCTTTTTCCCGACTATATTAGGGTCGGCTTCCAGTCAAGCCGGATTTAGCTGAATACCAGTATTTTACGAGGAGCGGCTGCCTACCAGACCTCCACAACCCATTAACTGGGTAACACGGTAATTCATGGCAAGACTGGAGTCAGATTTACTGGCTTCTGACAATCCGTAACGACTGCCAAAGATACAAATGACAGCCGGGACCAACGGCTTAACGTGCTTTCCGAGGCACGGAGGAAACTCGGTATGTTAAGATGGTCACTCATCCACAGACCAACCTTGGCAAGCGTTGCTTAACCTTGAAGATCGACCCGAGCGGCAATTATTATTTAGCCACGAGCTCCTCAATCTACCTAATATCATCATCGTATTCATATCAGCCGAAAGACGTCCACTGCTGGACATAGGCCTCCCCCAAGCGTCGCCACAACGACCGGTCCTGTGCGTCCTGCATTCATCGTCTACCCGCGACCTTCACCAGGTCATCGGTCCACCTTGTGGGAGGCGGCGCCAACGTTGCGTCTTCCGGTACGCGGTCGCCACTCCAGAAATTTTTGGCCCCATCGACCATCTGTTCTGCGAGCAATGTGCCCTGCCCACTGCCACTTTAGTTTGACGATCCTTCGGGCTATGTCGGTAACTAATGTACTGGATACAAAATATACGAAACCCCGTGGCAAAACTAGTCTCGGGTTTTCTGACTTCTTTCTGTGATTATCCGTAACGACTGTCAAAGATGTTCGAACAGCAGCCAGGATCAGCGGCTTGACGTGCTTTCCAAGGCTAGGAATTTCGCGATTTATTAACATGGTCATTCGCAGTCTGACCTCAGCAAGCGTTGCTTAACCTTGAAGATCGAGCCGTACTGCTGTTATTTCTTAACCAAAAATGCTTTGCCTTAATTTATGTAAAATCGTGATTTTTTTGTATAACTCAGAGCAGAAATTGAAATAAAATTGCAACAATTAATGCTACAAAAAACTTTGGCGATTACAACTTTTTAAATTACATCGGTATTCGTGATTTTCGCCATCTCTCTGTGGACTCGAAAAGTAATTAAAAATATCTGAACAAATGAAATACTCGTATTTTATTGATTTTCAACTTTAAATAGACTTTATTAAGGCCCATTGAGTCGGCTCTAGAAAACTTCATTATATCAGCGACTAGCACTTCGTCGGAACAGATTTAAGAAGAAACGATTTTCCCCCTCTTTGCCCCTGTTTTATGGAAAATCACCAAATGACTTCTTCCGCTCTGGGCGCAGGTGTCTTACTGACTAAAACCTATCCGTGTTTCTCCTAACCCCCTTTGCGTTCCAGGGCCGCGGCGTCTCTTTCGAACGGATTCCGCACCCCAGCAGGCACTGGCCCTAGCGGGCCCCGTCCCCCATGCTGACAGCTCCTTGAGGCGCGCGTGGAACACAGCGCGCCGCCGACACATGCCTGGTTCTGATCGGACGGCGAGCCACCCAATGCTCGCCGTCCGCAGGCCCGCGCCAACGGTGGCCGGAAATCGCCCTGCGACCCCCGACGCTCTGGGCGTTTTCTTCTGTTGCGGCGGCTGGGTCGTGGGGTTTCCCTCTCTCTCACACGTTCCTCCTTCGCTAGCATTACTGCTTCGCTAGAAGGAGGTGACCCCTTTCCATGCCTCCTCGCTTTAGACCATAGATTGAACCAGGGTCGGTCGCGAGAGGTCGCCAGTCCGTATCACTTACGGACTTACGATTAGTCCCGAACCCGAACTAAGAATGAATGACAACACGATTTCACAGTAACTGTCAAATCGTGTTTGTCATTCACCCTTAGTGGTTAAGTGATACGGAGTAGAATACTCCCGAAATTAAGCCCGAAACTGCGGACTTCGGGCTTAGAGAGTAGCTTCTGCCGCTGTGACTCTTTCGAACAATTTTGCTTTTATCCCCTTAACGATTGTTTCCAAAAATCCCTTTTAAGTGGTTATTTGCATCATAAAAAGAAGGCTTGTGTTAAATATCTTGTTTCTAGTCCCAGCAGTGTTGGCTGTGCGTTGATATGTTAGTCAGTCAGCTCTTCTTTTAAAACGGAGATATTTGAAAGTAGCTTTTTTTTATTTGTAATGGGTTTGCTCTTGACTCTAGTCTATGTCAGAGATGACAGAGACAAAGTCTACGATGGAGCGAGCCTACCCAGAAGGAGCCTGTTCACTCTAAGCTGATTTTAAAATGAGAATCACGTCTAAACGACTTGTCATAATTTTTTGGAAAAGAAATATGTTATATTAGACTATTTTCTTAATAATTTGAAATGTGAAAATTTTGAGTTTAACATAGTGTAAACTTTACTTCGTACCTATGGTTATGTCTAACACGGACATAAAAACGACAATCGGATTGAAACCGCCCGACGTGTTTTAATGGAATTAACACTATGTGATAGTGTTAATTCTCGTGTTAGAGCTCGTGGCTAGCTAGATAACAACAGCCGCACGAGTCGATCTTCAAGGTTAAGCAACGTTTGCCAAGGTTGGTCTGTGGATGAGTGACCATCTTAACATAGCGAGTTTCCTCCGTGCCTCGGAAAGCACGTTAAGCCGTTGGTCCCGGCTGTCATTTGTAGATCTTTGGCAGTCGTTACGGATAGTCAGAAGCCAGTAAATCTGACTCCAGTCTTGCCATGAAGTACCGTGTTATAGGTATAAACTTTAGGCTTACACGTGTCAAGTTCATATTGAAACAGCCAAACCATAACCAAATATGCATAACTGTTACTTTGTTTTAAATTTTTATTGTTAAATACCTACTTAAACAACCATAATTTTAACAAAACATGAGATTAGGTACTGTGACTAGTTTTAATATTTTTAAATAATAAATTTAATTAGTTAAGCATATAATTAAATGTAACTAAAATAAAAGACACAATTTTGTAAACTTAGCGTTTACCTAATCACTTGGATTTTAGACAGTTGACCAGAAAATATTACTCAAATTGTACGCTTTTTCCAAAAAAAAATAATTTAAAACAGCTTTAAAAAATAACTGTGAATAAATTTATAATTAAAAGTGTCATAAAATAAAAATAAGGTTTACTGATAGTTATTGAAAAAGCAACCATGTTTAAAAGATAGATTGTTGTGGTGCAAGAAGAAAATTTTAATCCGAATGGATTAAGTAAGGATTTCTTTTTCTATACCTTTTGATTTATGTGTTGGTACGTTGGCGAGCGAAGCGGCGAGCAGTTTCATTGTCATATAATTATAAACTTTATCATCATAACTATAATACATATTATCGCGGTAGTCGTCGGAGTGCGCGACCTTTTCAAGTTTCTCAAGCCATCAAGCGATACTATGTGTTATAGTAACGACTTTAAAGTTTATAATTATGTGGAACTGAAACTGCACGCCGCTTCGCTGCCATCTCAGTGTGACTTGGGCCTTAGGCGTCATTCTAAATGGCAATGATCGTAGGGTCTGTGAACAACATTATCTAACCCACTTGACTCATCATCTGCCTAGCCTTTTCCCAAATATATTGGGGTCGGCTTCCAGTCAAACCGGGTTCAGCTGAATACCAGTGTTTTACGTGGAGCGGCTGCCTACCAGACCTCCACAACCTATTAACTGGGTAACACGGTACTTCTTGGCAAGACTGGAGTCAAATTTACTGGCTTCTGACTATCCGTAACGACTGCCAAAGGTCTACAAATGACAGCCAGGACCAACGGCTTAACGTGCTTTCCGAGGCACGGAGGAAACTCGGTATGTTAAGATGGTCACCCATCCACAGACCAACCTTGGCAAGCGTTGCTTAACCATAAAGATCGACCCGTGCGGCTGTCATTTGTAGATCTTTGGCAGGCGTTACGGATAGTCAGAAGCCAGTTAATCTGACTCCAGTCTTGCCATGAAGTACCGTGTTACCCAGTTGTGGGTTGGTGTGGGTACCAGGTTGTGGAGGTCTGGTAGGTAGCCGCTCCACGTAAAATACTGGTATTCAGCTAAATCCGGCTTAACTGGAAGCCGACCCCAATATAGTTCGGAAAAGGCTAGGCAGATGATGATTTCTTTAGAGTTTCCTAATTGAAGCACGCAAATCATCGCGCGAGCACAGGAATATTTCAGTAGTCATATAATTATTAATTTCATTTTATTTTTAACTGTTATTGTAATATTTAATAATTATTTTTTTGTAATTTAATTGTATGCTCATTTATGTAATTCAATGTTTTTACGGTGTGTGTTAATTTAATGTACTTTGTTTTTTTTTACATCTTAGACATTGTTTCTATCACATGTTAATTCATATTATTATATAGGCATTCTTGTATTTTTTTTGACACCGACATGTTCCCCGATTACTCGAACGAACGCCTGAACCGATTTGATTTTTTTTTTTTTTTGGAAGGGACTTCCCAGGTGCTTCTATGGTAATCAGGTCTGATGATGGAATCACGGAGAAACAGAGGTCAGAGAGCACTCTTCACATTTTGTAGGCACACTTGAAGCGATTGGGGAGAGTATTTTCTCGGAGTATTCCCATTTCAATTTGGTGAAGATTTGATGAAGAAAGAGATAGGCCAAGGAACTCCTTAATAAATGATAGCAAATGTACCGGGATTGCTGAAATCGCATGTCTGTTTATTGTTTACACCAGTTCATAACATAACATCACGCTGGTTAGCTGGTTACAAAAAAAATACAACCGACTTCCAAATAAAAACACTACAAAGTATAAAATAACGATATCCGAATTGTGTTAGAAAGTTTATGAAAAACATTTTATGTACTTATAAAATTTGAGGGTTTCCCTCGATTTTCATGGGATCCCATCATCAGATTCTAATTTGGTGACAATGGGACCACCTTAGGAGTATAGGCTTCCGAATAAAAAAATATTTTTTAAATCGGTCCAGAATTGGCGGAGAAATCGGTGAAGATACATAAATATATATATATATTTATACATAGGTACAGCCGAACATAAAACCTCCTCCTTTTTGAAGAAGTCGGTTAAAAAACAAAAAAACCGGCCAAGTGAGTCAGACTTGCACACGAAGGGTCCCGTACCATAAACCGTAATTTTTATTATTTGTTGTAATAGCGGCATTAGAAATACACAATCTGTGAAAATTTCAGCTGTCTACCCATTATGGTGCTTGAGATACAGCCCGCTGCCAGATAGACGGACGGACGGACGGACGGATAGCAGAGGCTTAGCAATAGGGTTCTGTTGGTTACCCTTTGGGTACGGAACCCTAAAAACACCGACTTCCAAAATTAAAGTTATTTAACAAGAAAAAAAATCACTTTGTATCACAAGTATTAAATAACTTTATTTAATACTTTGTAGTCAAAGTGATTTTTTTTTAGTGTCTGTGTTTTATTAATATCTTACAACTAAAGTTTAGTTACTCGATCACGTCAGAACGGTTAAAAGATCTTGATGAAATTCGGCACAGGGAAGTATTTATATTCCCTTGGGATAATATTCGACATTCAGGTGGGAGAAGCAACTGGCATTACTCGACTAGATATATGCGGAATTTAATTTATTTAAAGTTATAAAATTTCAAGAAACCAATTAAAAAATTAGCGATTTAGCGTAGGTATAATCAACAATTTCCAGAAAACAGTAAGTTTTTCTTTAATGAAATAATATAGTATTTTAACGTTGACGTTCAATGTTACTACACGTTCTTGAATATCAACATGTTTTATCTTGAAATTCAATCGAAATTAAACATGAAATTAGTTGCAGTTATATGTATTTTTAAACAATTTTTGAGTATAACTGTGTTATCGTTCTTTGAAAATGGCGGTGCTGTTCTAAAGTGTTTTAATGTTTTTGGGGTAAGAAAATCCTTTATAATGTGAATACTTAAGCAGGATTTTAATATTTGTACAATTTTTTTTTCGTAAATAGTTATATTTTTTAACCGACTTCTTCAAAAAGGTGAGGTTCTATGATCGGCTGTATGTAGGTATGTTTTTTTATGTATGTTCACCGGTTTCTCCGCCAGTTGTGGACCGATTTTAAAAATTCTTTTTTTATTCGAAAGCCTATACTCTTAAGGTGGTCTTATTGTCACCAAGTCAGAATCTGATGATGGAATCCCATGAAAATCGAGGGAAACCCTCAAATTTTATAGGCACATACAATGTTTTTCATGAAATTTTAAACGCAATTCAGATATTTGTGCCTGATAATCATCATCTCATGTTGCTGAGCTGATGATGGAAGGTATAAGTCAGGATCTGATGATGGGATCCCATGAAAAATGTTTGATTGAGATTTTCGCCAGTTGATAACACATTTGGATGATTTTTTTTTTGTTTGGAAGAGTATTTTCCCGGACTGGTTTTATTTAATTTGGTGAAGATTTGATGAAGAACTTCGCAGGTAGGCAACGGAACTCTTCGATCAATGATAACAAACGGATCGGGATTTCTGAATTCGTATGTCTGTTGACTGTTTACACCAGTCCATAATATAACATCAACCTAACATTTAATAATAATAATAATCTTTTATTTCGACCAACAGTGGATCATATACAAAAAAAAATACAAAACAACATAAAAGTGAAAAATAAAAAACTTAAAAAAAAAATAAAACCGATTTTTAAAAACAAAACTGACCAACGCTCCACTCCTATTAGTTGTGGCGCAATGTTATGTAGCCAATAGCCTCGATAAATGGGCTATCTAACACAAAAATATTTTTTTAAATAGGACCAGCAGTTCCTGAGATTAGCGCATTCAAGCAAACAAACAAAAACTTCAGCTTCAGGGAAAAGGCTAGGCAGATGATGATGATATGGTAGGTACTCGTACAATTGCCTAAAAATAGTACAACACTATGTAATATAGTCCTGGTGGCAACCCTACCTTAAATACTTACTTGTATCTTTTTTTTTTGTTTTAATGTTTTTATTTTGTTTAAGGTAACAGTCTAAATGCCAAATAAATGCGGGACCCGATATGAGAACACTAAGACCGACCCGGGCGTGGATTTTAACATGTAAGTTATGATTTTTAATATTTTGACACCATTTTTTATTTGTAATGGGTTTGCTTTTGACTCTAGTCTAGGTCAGAGATGACAGAGACAAAGTCTACGATGGAGCGAGCTTACCCGGAAGGAGCCTGTTCACTATAACTTTGATGAGATTAGGGTGTTAGCTTTTGGAAACACAGACGCAGGCAGAGAGTTCCTCTCCTTTGCAGTGCGCATTATAAAAGGCGTTTGGAAACGCTTAGTGCGAATTGGTGGAATAGCAACAAGGTGGAGTAGCAAAAATCGATTTCTGGACGCAAAACATTGACTGTTCTACACTATTTATAATTATAATATACTACCTTTAGCTCGCGTCTTTGTTCGAGCATATCCCGTTTTATCCCGTTCCCGGAGGTAGTAGTAATTTCGGGAAATCCTCTCTTAGTGTACACTCCCCAAGAAACCTTTATGCGAAATTGCAGCTTTCTACAACCAGTAGTTTCAGCTGGGCGTGGTCTGTCAGTAACTTGTCACTCAGTCCGTAACGATAACGATAGAATTTTAGATATTCCTAAGCTAACTCGGCAAACGTTATTTTGCCAAATTAAAAAAAAGCCTACAATCTATTTCTTACTGAATATGCACAAAAGAAAACATAAAAATCGGTCAAGTCGTTGCTGAGCAGCTCGATAGTAGGTAAATGCTGTGACACGAGATTTTTATATATTTTACATATAGATTCTGCTAAAGTAGCCTTTTAAGGCCCCCAGGCTGAGTTCCAAACATCAAGATCCGAAGACGTACGAAGATTTCCGACATCGGAAATCGAGAGATCCGGCGTTAGATGATAGGTGGTGTAAGGCGGTGCCCGAGTGGCGTCCGCGGACTGAAAGAAGTGTGGATCGTCCGGCAGCGAGATGGGCAGACGACATCTTAGCTATAAAGCTAGAACCTGGATGAGGCTGGCACAGGAACGTGGGTGATAAACACCTCAATCCCCCAGCTTGACAAGACGGGTTCCGCAGAGGCGGGCCGGAGCCAGTCGGAGGCTGCGTTGAAGGTTGTTAAGTGCTCCCGTAGCCCCCGGTGCAAGTGTCCGAGGGAACACGAGGTGGTTTTAGACAGTAGAAATCTGACAGACCGCTTTGTCCGCCCCAGAACGGAGGACACTCGTGAGAGTTTCCACACTGATAACCAACTTCCAAACAAAACACTGCAAAGTATAAAATAACCTAATTTCGGAAGTCGGTGCTAAAAACCAGAGAAACAAAATAAAAAACTCCGACTTCCGAAATTAAGGTTATTTTATTACAAAGAATAAAATAACATAACATAATAAGTATCAGTTTTAAGTGATACTTGGATCCCATTTTTGTCAACGCAGAAATTGAAAAAGCAAAACGCTCATAAAATGAAAACTACTGAACCAAACTGAATCAAATTTTTACGGTATCAAATATCAAGTATACTGCATCTAACTAAAAAGAATCACAGAAATCAGATCAGAAATCTCGGAGTAATCGGTGTACATACATACACAAAAATACCCACCAAATTGAGAACCTCCTCCTTTTTTGGAAGTAACAAGAAGAGGAACGTAGATGGCACCAGAAAAGAGAAGAGGAGAGCAGTGGGTGAAGTCGGGCCATGGATTATAATGATGACCAGACAGAAACTGTTGCGTATTAGTTGGATACAAAGCCATAAGCTTATACAGTACGAGTCATTAACAATAGTGACCTCACAGATTTATAACAATTAATTTACAAAAACAGCTCCCTAATGACTGGTGAACACGCAAGGATCTATGCTAATTAACAAGCCCGATGGT
This sequence comes from Lacanobia oleracea, assembly GCA_950371165.1. Taxonomy (NCBI): domain Eukaryota; kingdom Metazoa; phylum Arthropoda; class Insecta; order Lepidoptera; family Noctuidae; genus Lacanobia; species Lacanobia oleracea. Next base: position 16,334,995 of record OX493411.1, on the reverse strand, counting down.
TCACTGTTTATAAGGTGGCAAATATGGCTGAATTTAACTGGACAATAAATTTATTTTTTCTTACTACTCTTCTTACTGAAGAGCTCGTGGCTAAATAATAACTGCCGCACGGGTTGATATTCAAGGTTAAGCAACGGTGGCACAGGTCGGTCCGTGGATGGGTGACCATCTTAACATACCGAGACTCCTCCGTGCCTCGGAAAATACGTTAAGACGTTGGTTCCAGCTTTTTTTATGGATGGGTAATCATCAAATGACTCCTCCCGCTCTATGCTCAGCGGAAGGGAGTGTTAGACTCTTACTGACTAAAACTCATCCGTGTTCCTCTTAATGCCCTTGCGTTCCAGGGCCGCGGTGACTTTTTCTAACAAATTTCTCAACCCTGGCAGGCACTGACCCTAGCGGGCCCCGTCTACTTTGCTGACATCTCTTTGAGGCGCACGTGGAACACAACGCGCCGTCGATCCGGGCCTGGTACTGATCAGATCGCGAGCCACCCAAGGCTCGCCGTCGCAGATCCGCGCCTGCGGTCGATGCCCTTCGTCCTTCGCCTTTGTTGGCTTCTTCATCGGCGGAGGGTGAGGACGCCGTGGCGCTGCTCTAGCCACTTCTCAAAGAGGGGACTTTATCACCACAATTGTGGCGTGCCCATTTCTGGGTTTCGACAGTCGCTATCTCCATACCGCCATAAAATCCCGCTGGAGCTTCGTCCGCCGTGCTGCAATTTACCGCAGCAGAGGAGTCTCGCCCTGCACCACTCATAAACGAGTGCGAGGGCTCTCGCCTCCAATTCCCATGGCGGCAGCCCGGCAAGGAGGCTCGCCGCTTCACCGGAGACCGTGCGGTATCCCCGAGCCAGCCGGTTGGCCATGACCTTCGAACGCGTTGAGGTACGTTGGTCCCTGCTGTCATTTGAAGATCTTTGGCCGTCATTACGTATAGTCAGAAGCCAAAAAATCTGACACCAGTCTTGCCAAGAAATACCGTGTTACCCAGTTACTGGGTTGTGGTCGTTGTGGAGGTTAGATAGGCATTCGCTTCAAGTAAAATACAGTTATTCAGCTGCATCCGGTTTGACTGCTTCGATGGGCAAAGCCTCCTTCCAAACTGTAATATCTGATCAAGTTTAACCTAAAATTAAGCATTTCCGGAGTCGAATGACAAATTCCGTTACAAGCTTACAACCCCACAATAAAAATGTAAAAAAAATCGAATAAAAAGCTCATCTTTTGAAGTTGGTTAATAAAAACTCGAGACACGCTCCCATTGTAAACTTTCAACAATTAAATAAAGCTTAAAGCATTAAAGCTATACTTCTAAAAACATTCTTTTCAAATCCTCTTTGAATAAGTGAGGATGTGAGCTGAATATAAAGCGGGGGAAAAATTCCAAGATGGCGCTTTCGAACGATCGGAATTTGACAGTTCCGGGTTCTTGACGCAGTGACATTCGTACGTACCAGTGAATAAAGAGTGTCAAAAGTTTAAAATGTATGGAATTGGTTTTGTATTAAGGCTTGTATACATGCTAATGACCTTGTGCATACAAACGGAGCTAACTACACCTCAATGCGTCACACCGCTACCCGTGTTTTTAATATTTTTGAATAAAAATAGTACATATTTTTAAAACGTAACAAAACCAAATTATTTTATTTTGTATTGCAAAGCAGTAAATATATTTTTTATCCTAGCTGACCCGTGCCCACTTCGTTGGGTGGTATTTTTAATAAATGGCCACTCACAAATAACGTAGCTTTCTATTTAGTTCGGTAAAAGAATTTTCAAAATCGGTTCAGTAAATCCAGAGATTATTATCTTCTACAAACTCAAAAACCCACAAACTTTACCTCTATAAAAATTTAAATATTATAAATATTATAGATACTCTTTTGATAAAAAATGAAGGAGTAGAAAGTTTTCTTTTCAACGATTTGGTGTTTTTTTTTCTTATATTATGATAATATCGCATCGTGCGTATTTTCTCATGCCGACGAAAAACTGCTTCATCTGCACGCTATTTTTAAGCTTTTTTCGCCTTCATACCCATTATTATATTGATAGGCTCGCTTACCATCAGGTGAGATTGTGGTCAAACGAGACCGTATCAAATAATTATTTTATTTAATACTAGCTGTCCCCTGAGGCTTCGCTCGCCACAACAGGGCATAACCTATCTACCTACCCTACCCTATCTTTTTTTAAGAATGGGAAATCATCAAATGACTCCTCCCGCTCTGGATGAAGCAAGAGGGAGTATCAGAATCTTACTGACTAAAACCCACCCATGTTCCTCCTAGTGTCCTTTGCGTTCCAGGGCTACAGAGCCTCTTTCGAACAAAGCATGCAGCCACAGCAGCCACTGGCCCTAACAGGCTCAGACCACCAGTTGAAAGCCCGACCACCTGCGGCAATCAACTATAATTTCATAGATGGTGTGCTAACGTGCCCGCAATGTGCGCGGATCTTCACAAAGAAGGTTGGTTACATAAGCCACATGCGAGCTCACGAACGACAACTACAGCGGAGTTGAAACAATCGCCTTGGCCGAAATCGGTCGGATCACATCATCATCATTATCACCACCTACCCTACCTACCTACGTTAGACGTCATTACCGATATGCCAAAAAAATCTGACACCAGTCTTGCCAAGATGTCATAATCATCCGCCTAGCCTTTTCCCAACTACATTGGGGTCGCCTACCAGACCTTCACAACCCATTAACTGGGTAATACGGTACATCTTGGCAAGACTGGAGTCAGATTTACTGGCTTCTGACAATCCGTAACGACTGCCAAAGATCTAAAAATGACAGCCGGGACCAACGGCTTAATGTGCTTTCCAAGGTACGGAGGAAACTCGTTATGTTAAGATGGTCATCCATCCACAGACCAACCTTGGCAAGCGTTGCTTAATCTTCAAGATCGACCCGTGCGGCTGTTATTATTTAGCTACGAGCTCCTCAGTCTTGCCAAGATTTATCAAGCGCAATAGAAACCAATAACATGAAGCGTCAATGCTGTCGTTGTCAAACCGACCAAAGGAGTCTCGTGTCAGTTATTATAAGAGTAGTTTGGAATTTAAAACTCGTCTTCGGTTATTTTAACAAAACTGTCAGTTCTACGTTACTGTCACCTCTTTCATGCCATTGTTATTCTTCGAAGGGTATGTATTACTAAAGGATACCTAGGTAGAGAAATAAATTGTAGTTCATTATAAAGCAACAAAGAAAAATCAAAAGTTTGCGCGAAAGACAGTGGAGACCGCTGTGATATTTTTTGCAAAATCTACACTGATAATATAGCTGAAGAGTTTGTTTGTTTGTTTAAACGCGCTAATCCTTGGAACTACCAGTCAGATTTAGACAATTATTTATATTTATGACAGTCATATTAGCTTCGTGGCTAGATAATAACAGCCGCACGGGTCGATCTGCAAGGTTAAGCAACGCTTTCCAAGGTTGGTCTGTGGATGGGTGGCCATCTTTACATACCGAGTTTTCTCCGTGCCTCGGAAAGCACCTTAAGCCGTTGGTCCCGGCTATCATTTGAAGATCTTTGGTAGTCGTTACGGATAGTCAGAAGCCAGTAAATCTGATTCCAGTCTTGCCATGAAGTACCGTGTTACCCAGATTATGGGTTGTGGAGGTCTGGTAGGCAACCGCTTTACGTAAAATACTGGTATTCAGCTGAATCCGGTTGGACTGGAAGCCGACCCCAATATAGTTGGGAAAAGGCTAGCCAGATGATGATGACAGTCACATTCATCAGGAAGACTGCGGGCTATACGGGAAAAACGGGATATGCGCGTACGAAATAAAGTTGCTGGCAAAAAAAAATATTTGTTTAAATAAAAATAAGTCGTATGTTGCTAAGCGTAAAACTCGAAAACGGTTGAGCAAATTTCGCTATTTGTTTTTATTCTCCTCGAAGTTGGAGGAAGAACCGGAGATAAATATATGATTCGTTTGGAACTTCTTGAGTTCAACATTCCTAAGAATGTTTCCTTCACCACTAAAAAAGTCGTATTATTTCCAGGTTTAATGACAGTAGTATCAAGTGGACCCACAGATCATGCACCGCCCCATCATTTGTCACAGCATGGAGAGAACACAGCACAGAAGACACCACAGAATACTATTGTTCCGGGAATACAGGTAAATCGTATTTACTTACATCAAGGATTAGGAGCTCGTTTCTCAAAAATAACATCGCCACAAAGGTTGATTTTCGAAGTTAAGCAACGTTAGCCAAGGTCTGATCTTGAATTTGGAGAAGATCTATCACTGCCGGTCGTTGTTAAGGGCATCGCCAGCAGTAAAACGATATGGGAGGCGATTACGTCCTTTTGCGAGGACGTAATCTCGCAGAAGGACAGGGCGGCGCAGGCGGCGAAATGCCGACTTGATGCCGCCATAAGAGAGGCCTGCAGACGATAGTTCGGGGACTCTATCGTCCACGCTGTAAGGTCCCTGGAGTCATGGTGATGTCCTAGTGCACCCGGACATCGCTGAAAGACGAGTGAGCCCAAACGGGCATAGAAGAGAGAGCCCAGAAATGGGCCACACTGGATGGGTCGCGAATGTCATGCGTAGCAGTGTCGCTACCCACCCATCAAGGTGAAAGTAGATGCACAGGCGAAGTTTTTAGTGGGTGTCCCAGATAACCACTTCGTCTTCCCGGATGATGTGGTATCCGTTAGGCATTTTTTTCGCAACCCAAAGGTTAACTGGTAGAAAATCCGCACATGTTCCATAATTGTACATAAAGTTTAAATAAATAAATAAATAATACTTTAATATCACGTATAATAGATATGTAAATATAGTAATTATAGTATTGCCAGGCCTTCTACTCAAGCGGCCTGTGGGTGAGATATACGCAGCGAGCCTACAGAGCCCTGCGCACTCAGTACAACAATGCGTTCAGAATGTTGTCGGGTCTACCGTGGAGAACTGGAGATGCAGCACATCTGGGATAATGTCTGAAGTGCGCCCTGATGGTTTCCAGGCCATCATGCGCAAAAAAAAACAGCTTCTCTGCTGGCCCGTATGCGGGATAACAACAACGGCATTCTGAACACAATAGCTGTACGTTTCGATTGTCCCTTCCAATATCACTGGGTCATGACTTGTGTTGGTGCGGCGAGTCATAGCAAATAAGTGTGTACTGTGTTGACCAGGTCAAGTTTTCTACGGGTATATGCCACCCGAAATAAAAGTTTTACTATTATTATTATAACTCGACAAATGTACTGAACAGCTATTCTTTTTCGTTATTTCGAGGTTGGTCCCATTCTAAAAGTTATAGACTACGAGTAAAATGACCAATATACAGTATAAATGTCTGATACCTGAAAAGGTCAGCATATCGTACAAACAACGTTTTTGTTTCAGATACCAGAACATGTACTATCAACACAAGACGTCGCTTGCATATCAGCAGACGACAGTATATTTCAAATCATGAACGAAGCTCAGAAGACCTGCAATGGCACGGACATGAGGTGCACTTTCTACCATTTTGTAAACCATGGCTATGAAAATATCGGTACTTTAGGCGTTAACAAAGAATTATTTGACGATTTACTAATGAAGTTTGATAACTGGTTACTCACAGCTGAAAATGTTGATAAAAGTGATGTACATGGAAAAACAACAGAAGCCTATTATTTAGATGCGGCTAGTATTAATATTAATGATAGGTATATTAATGAAGGAAAAGTTTATATTTCATCTAATGCTAGTAAAGCGAACGGTCACGATACAAATCAAGGCAAAATAGATCATAATATCAGTGAACTTAGTGATGACAAAATACATGCTCATCATGTTAAGAATCCAGATGAAATACATCATAACAATCATCATCATAAATGGAAAAATGGAAACCATATCAAACTAGATGCAAATCACAATGATGAACATAGATATTTTGAAGTTTTTCTACCCAAAGACAAACAAACAGGAAAACCAAGAACTATATACGTTGAGGTCGACAGAGACAAAAATGAATTTATTCTTCTAGATGAAGATATTGACAAAAAACTACATGGTATTAAACCTATTAAAATTGAACTGGATGAGCTCCACGAAATCGCTGAAACAGCTTTTAGCGATTTAGTGAAATCTCCTAATCACAAGGGGCATATTCACTACAACTTGGAAGAGGACAACAGGGTTATGACTAGTGACTCAAATACGAATCCTGAAGTAGATGACCGTGAAATACACTTAGATATAGATGGAGATGAACTCATACAACAAATTTTAAATTCGTCAGTTTGTAATTCTAATATTTGTAATATCAATGCTAGTCAACAACTAATTTCTGATAACACAACGGGAAACGTTAAGAAAATTCTAAATGTTAGTAAAAATCTTATTGTACCTAACAAGTACATTAACCAGGCACAATTTCATGTAGAATCACACATAAATAATATAACAAATATGATGCCAAACAATAATTTTGAAATACTACAAAATACAAATGAAACAGATATAGCAGCGCCTGATTTTCATGAAAATAGGCTTTATAACATCATAGAATTTGATCACAATAACATTACTGAACTTGATATAAATAATGAAGAAAATCCATCGCTAGAATTTATAGAAATACCTTGCGAGGACGAAAATAGTAATTGTACAGAACATCATGAATTCTCTATTTACCATGAATCTCCTTATGATGACAATGCTTTTATTCAACTAGTAGAAAACAACGATACTAACGTTGATGACTCTCATGATTTCGCATCATCCAACATGGACGTAAATAGTAATTGTTCAAATAATCATGAATTCTCTATCGACTATGAAAATATACCTAATGATGACAAATCGTTTACTCAACTAGTAGAATACAACGATACTAACGTTGATGACACTTATGATTTCGGATCATCAAACACGGTACATTTAAAAGATCTTATTTCAAAAGGTAAAGAAAATAAGCTAAAATCGACTCCTGACATTTACATCACACAAGGACAAGCAGATCTATATACTCATTCCCTAGAGTCTAGTAAGCCCATATCATCATACAATGCTATCCCAATATTGGGAAAGGACTTAGCAGAAGTAGTAGAAGCGAAATCTTTTCCAGAATATGAGACCGTTGATTTACTTGCAAGCAATTCTCAAAATAGTCCTGTACATTCATCAGTAACTTTTCATAACTTTCCTTTGGATTCTGTGCATGGACATCAAACTATTGGGTCTAAAATACCTCAGTACATATCTTCAAAGTTCCCAACTTCACCAGTCGAATGTGCTACGGGACTGAAAGATTCTAAATATTCAATTTTACCTTCTCCTCCTCCTCTCAATTTTGGCTTTGGCTGGCCACCCTCATATTCACCGATGGAAGAACTTCGACCTCCATGTGCTGCAAAATCATTAGACAGTACATCTTCACTTCCAGTTTCCGTTTTACCAATAAAACACCCGAGTAAGGAATTTTTTGGCCGCCCAAAGTCTACATCATCAGATCACACGATGCCAGTTGAAGATCCAGGATTATTTCAAAATGCTCCTTCAATGAGTTTTGATGTTCAAAACTCATGTTTAATTAAATCACCGTTATATTTAGAAGCCAATACACCTACGTCATTAAAACATGTATTGCCATCAAAAATTGATTTTCCCTCACCCATTCCTTTATCTGTTATTACAAACAACCCAGTAGGAGCAGTAAACTCACCATGTCCTTTTCAACCACTTTATTTACAACCAACGAAAGACAACTTAGGATTAATGAATTCCCCATTAGACAATAACTTCAAAGATACAATGATATCGTCTTCAGGTAATAGAAACAGATACCCTTACAATCCACTCCCTTACTTTTTAAGCCCTTACTTAAAACCACCACAGGTAATACCTCCGTATTTTGAATCACAACTACCTGGAACTCCTTTACAAACCACTTCTAAAATTCCAACATTCGATTCAACACCAATATCTCCAGAACAAAGTTATACATGTCTTAACCCAGACTACTCACGAGAAACGAAACCAATGCCACTCTTCCCATTCGCACCTAACACTTCAAATTCACCTTTAAATCCTCCGTGGCTAGAGTCAGGTTTCATTCCAGTCAGTCCCAGTATTTGGAACAATATTCCAACCATGTCATCTTCACCATATTCTGTCTTACCTTGCCAAAATATGTGGAACCATCCGCCCACTCTTAATAATTATTTAGCTCCAACTATGGAGCTACAACAAAATCATTTTCTTAGACCACCACCAGCAACAGAAGCTGCTAATTCAGTTTTCGAAGACTCCTATTCTACTAAAAATATTTTACAAATGACACCATCGACCTACGCACCCTTGTCATCAGTTTTTCCAAGACCAGTACAAATGGACTTATTGAATCCATCATTATCTTTGGAACGCGATTTGCAAACCTTATCATGCAAATATGGAATTCCTCTGTCAAAGATCCTGGACTCTTTAGAAAAAGAAATGTTTGATGCTCATAGCAAGACTACTTTTGAATCACCTTGTTCAACAATGGAACATGATAGTTCTTTCAAAGGTAAATATTTCTCATCAAAAACAAATGCAGCTTCTGTCAATGATGAAAACAGAAGTGGTAATGAAGAAATACTTTTAGAACCAGGTCTTACTAATTTAACACCTTTAGATTCAAGTCTCATAGGTCCTCATCTCGATATGGATAACTCTGCTTTGCTAGATTCTAATCATTACCAAACTTACACTGTTGCTTCCGAAACTACTGAACCACTTAACGCACATTTGAGCTTAAAAAATGAACCAAAAAAAAAATTGGAGGATTCCCTTATTGGTCAACATTTGTCAACCTTATCTACGAGTAATTTTCATCTTAATGATGAAGATCGAATTGGAAATGCCGAATTACATTTAGAATCAGATTCTTCTAGCTTGATTCCTTTAGATTCGTCTCTGATTGGACCTCACTTAGAAATAAGTCCTTCACTATTACTAGATTCTAATATATCTCAAGGGAGCATTATTACATCACATATTGAAGCACCAGATTCCACATCATCACAAATATTACTTCAAAGTTCTTTAAAAAGTCCCCATTTAGCAACTTCATCTGAAGCTAAACCGATACTCAGTGGTGAAATTCAAAGTATTCAAAATATGATATCGATAGAATCCAACCTTACTGAATTGACACCTCTCAACTCATCTCAAGTAGATTTAGTAAACGAATATGAACAGTCAGAATATTTTCAAAATGAAAAAACTGCTGTAACTTTATCTGCATCTACAGACAGCACAAAGTCATTTAAATCAGCAGAAACCAAACCAACTTTAATTGAAGAAGAATTCTTGCACTTAGATCCTTCTTTGATTGGCCCACACTTACAAACAGATAGCCCGTCAATTCACACTGATTCGGTTGAACAGAAAACTGTAACAGAAATAACTCAAAACAGTCTTCAAAACGCTAATGAACTGGAAAGTATAATCTTACCTCCATCAATGTTACCAACGTTACTAAAAAAAGCAGTTACAGCTGATATAAACCTTAATGTCCATACACAAGACGCACAACTGAATGAAAAGCATAATGAACTATCATTAGAAACTAATGTAGATATGCCAATCATTGATATATCTTCAGTAACACCATCTTTAAAAGAAACAGATTTTCAAATTTTCGAACCAACTCTTGTTCAACCAAAAATTATAAAACATAAAATAACATCACCAGAAATAATCCATGTGGCTGATTCTGAAATGCAGCTGGATAACTCTTTAATAGGCCCAAGCATATTACACGAAATGGATTCTCGAGAAATGTTACCCATATTAGACTCTGTAGATCATCTTGAAAGTGTATTTTCAAATCAGAATAAAAAACTTTTAACAGTTCCAGCAGCCATTGATTCTGGAATTGAATATGATAGCTCTTGGACAGTTCCAACTTTACATAAAGAAACCAAAACTCATGGATCTTCAAATTCCTCTAATTTTGTCACTCAATATGATAAACTACCAGTTCCAAGTCATGATGAGATGATAGACTCTTCAGCAACATCATCAGTGACTAACTCTCAACTTCATACTTCTACAAAAGGTCAAAGCTTAAAACCAGGAACGGATACAACGGATGTGTCCCGTGCTTTTGATTCTAAAAATATACTCGATAGTTCTTTAGTAGGGCCACATTTGTCAACTGCACCGTTTTCTATTGATGAAATCAAAATGATAAATAAAGAGTTACAATTAGAATCAGACCTTGTTAATCTTACGCCTTTAGAATCATCTCTCATCGGTAATCACTTAGATTTTGAAGGTCTAGATGAGTCAGAAATATCACGATATCAGAATCCGGAACTATCAGGCTTAGTTGAAGAAGAGTCCTCTCTAGAATCAATACCTGTAGCAACAGTTTGTCCATCTGATCTACAAGAACTACTATCAAAATTCACTAATGCAATAACTAAATCTCATCTATCTCCGTCTGAGATGAAACCGTGTGATAAATTACTGTCATCTGTAGCTAAAATACTATCAGATTCTAAAAACGTACCTTTTGAAGATTTCCAGACGTGTTCTCAATTATTGTCTCAAGATGAAGTAGCCTCTGAATTTTCTCCCATGTCTCCCATACCACTGACTGTTCTTAAACCGAATTTTTCACCTTCAGAGTCTATTGCAAAAGGGCAACCCTGCATTAATTCAAACTATTTCCCAGTGCCAGTTACGTTTCCTCAATACACTAACTCTAAAGAAGCTCATCAAATACCTATCACGCCTTACTGTCCATTCGTTCAAAAGAAACCATTGTTACACCATAATTGGCTAGGGCCACCACTGAATATTCAAGGTTCACCTGGTTTGAGACCAGTTGCAGAAAATGCTGCAATTCCTTTTATTTCAAATAAATTAGAACCATTATCATCAGAAGAGTTCAAACATTTATTAGATTTAGCTTCCCAAAGTAATATGTACCCTCAATTATCCAATCCTAATATGTTTAGACCAGCAGAAGTCATATCACCATTATCAGAATGGACTATACCATCTCAAATTTTGCCAGCTGATAACTATATTCCTTTTCTTCCAAAAAAGTCTCCCATTGTTCTTCCATCCGATAATTCTATTTATGATACAGAATACAACCCAGTTGTAGTTGATGATATAATGTCCCTAATAAATGAAAATAGTCATCAGATACTAAAAGACATGCCTCTTAGTCAATCTTTTGTGCCGCATACTATTTCACAGTTTGATAGAGATCACACAGTTGCGCCATCATTATTGGACTTTGTTAAGACGAGACCAGTGTCATCTATTCCTCTTACTGCAATGAGTCCATCATCATTCTACAATCCAAACCTAGGCATGTACGATTCTCAAAACATACCCTACACGAAACAGACACAATACAATATACAGCCTTATTTCAATGTACCAGAAGAAGCAAAATTCTCTGAATTGATTGGACCTCCTCCAAAATTAATATCATTACCTACTCAATTCCCTAATGCTATAATAGAATCACAATTGCAGGACATCTCGAATATTCCTCATTTTATAGAATCAATCGCAAATCCTATACTCGAAAAAGAATATCTGCAGCAGTTATTGTCAAAACCATGCTTAGACTCTCCTATAGTCCTACCCAGTTCAGCTTTAGAAGCAATGTTACAATTGCCTACAGCATCAAATGAACTAATTAATGTTCCCTGTCAATCACCACCATCATATTTACCCCTAGCATATTTTCCACCGACATCTTTTTTCAATTTAAATCCAAAATCAAATAAATTTACATATCCATTATTACCAAATTATGCTAGTCCATTGTCAGTATCTTTTGCTAAAGCAATATCAACATCAAACAATCCTTTACCGTTAAATTTACCTAATACAGCTAGCTCAATTGCATCTCCAGCATTATCTATCAACCCACACACAACTAGCACATGTATACCAGAGTTTTCTAGTCTACTTATGCCTGTAAAAACAGAATTATCAGACTGTACTTATTTACCGACAGTAGCAGAGAATAGACCAATACCATACGTTACCCCTTACAAACCATGTCACACTTATTCTAGTCCGTACTTACCAGTTCAACCTAGTCCAATGACATTCGACACTAGTCCTTATTCACCGTTTATAAGTAAGCTAGCACCAGGTACAATATATTCGCCATCTTACCGACCCATATCAGCACCATACTTTAAACCAGCACCGAAATCATTAGGTGTTTTAGAATTACCAGCATATTCTGGACCAGTGACACCAATTGCCGCTGGTCTAATAGCACCAACTCAAACTGGTATTTTGTCACCTTCTTATCTTAGTCCTGATTCAACATTCAGTTATACACCTTTATTAGATACAAGTACAAAGAAACGACCTCCTAGTTGTCTTACATCAGCTTATTTAACCTCCATACCACAAGAAAATTCAAATGTTCCTATGAATGTTCGATATTTACCATCAAATCCAATATCTAGCTCAAATCCTCAAATTACATATCAAGAATTACAATTACTGAAACCAACTGCACTGCCGGATTCTTACGAAAATAACCCGTTTTTGAATGCTAATCAAATGATACCAATAAGTCCAAATATTCCAATTACAAATTATTCTGCAAACGTTCCAAAATTGTCCCCTCTTCCTAATTCAAAAATTAAGCAAACTGAACCTTGTTTACAAACATCATCTTTGACAGAAGAAGAACCTTTTTATAATGTTATAGAAGAAAACATTTACACACACAGTAATGATAAAGGCAAATATTATCAAGGACCAAGTTTTAACTATCCTTTAGAATCTATGTCATATACTTTAGCTCCAGAAGAGATGATTGAAACTTTGCCTGAAGAAGATTTAATAATACCAGAAGGTCTTGTTACTTCTGCTCTTGTAAGTAGTCACGCTTATGAACAACTTTCGCCAACAAATGTATGTCAAAGACCCGGTCAAACACCGTATACTTCCTTATATGTTAAGCCATGTCCACCACATCACTTTCCGCCTCCATTATCTTTAACTGAACTTAATCAGCAAAACATATGTGATAACATTTCAATAATGCCTCCATCAAATCCTATGAAACACCCAGCCTCAAAACCGCTAAAATCATTTACTCCAGCACTTAACCCAACAAAATTGCTATACCCATGCATGGATACATCGCTAAATACATATAATATGTCACCATTAAAAAAAAAACCATTGCTCTCTTCACATTATTATTCCACAGCTAGCCAAGGTATAGCAACACCACCTGTAGACCCAAGAGTTGTACAAGACATTACTTCTTCAGTTTTCTTTCAAGTCCCAACGAATACACCTTTTACAACTTTGTCGCCAGAAACTTTATCACAAGCACCAACTTCGCCAGTTATTCAAAATAATTTAAAAAGTTATAACCCTGCTGCACACTTTTCACGTATAGAAGAGTTAATCACTCCTCAAAATATAACTCCTCTATCACCGGCTCAAATTGTCAAGAAGACAAAACCACTTTTTTCACCTCAATACATGTCTTCTGTTTTACAAGCCCCGATAACATTTCAAGCTAGCAGACCATTGTATGAAATACCAATTCACTATCAATCGTTTATCACACCACCTACTGAACTCGTTAGTTCAGCAAATAACATTTTCTTGAGTCCTGCTGTTACTTCACCAAATACTGTGTCACCGTGTTTCAATAATATAGTAGAACCCCTTAGTACAGATCTTAATAAACCGAAATGGTCATCTTTTACTCCCCAATATTCATTACCAGCATCATTATCTTCACCAATTCCAGTACCAATTATCAGAGTACCGTTCACTACATTTTTGCCTGTGACTACTGCACAAACTGCAAAGCAAGCTTTGACAAATTCCATAATACCTTCATCACTATTTACAATTCCTGATACAAACTTGCTAACTAGCACCTCTTCAAAAAAATTGTCCCCTCTTCACAATATTCCACGATTTAGTTTACCATCCCCTACTTATGTAGAACCTTTAGAAATAGTTCCTTATGAAACACTAAGCAGTACTTTGGGAAATACAATTCTCCCTCAAAACATTTTAAAGCCTAACAGTCGATTTTCTACTGATCGATTTAAAGTCCCAACGTCTTCATCACCTTTTCTCGCACAGCCACTGCATCCTATAGATTCTTACCCAGTTCAACCACCAAATGACCAACATAATAACAAACCACATAGAAAATTATCGCCGGTTTCTTCATGTTATACTTCTTTACCATTAGAAACAGTAGCCAGTCGACAAATAAATAAACCACAGTATGACCCTCCAAGTATCCCTATTTATGATACACCAATCCATACATCTTTTTCAGGTAGAAATCCATTCTTAAATCCTAACTTCAAACCTATTCCTGAAGTACCATCTTATCCCATTCCAAATAATCTTATTTCACTACCTAAAATGACACCTCTTGATAGTGTTCTATTATCAAATCTAAGACCTGTAGATGTGTCTCAAAATCTTCCAGATTTATATTCTCAAATTACTCCTTTATCTCCATTACCTTTTTTGTCTTTACTGAAACCTATAGCAAAACCTTTGCCTCAAAAATCACGTCTATGCCCTATACTTGAAAACAATCCTATTAATTCACAGTACGTATCTCCAATTGAAAGTAACCCACAGTTACTACCATCAACTAGTCCACTACTAATTAGTCCTTTGCTGAAACCTTTATTGACTAACTCTCAAAAAATTGCACCACTCCTACCAATTCATCTATCTTGCCTTAATACAGCCTCCCCTGACAGCGCTCCTACAAATTATGTTCCTTTTGTTACTGGTAACTATAAATATCCTGGTCCAACCTCACAGCTCTCAGAAATACCTGAAACTGCGGAGCCAGTAAATTTATTGCCTACAACATCTTACAGTTTATTTAAATCACGATTTAAAAAACTTCAACAAATACCAGAAACTATGGCAAGCATGCCTTTATATTCTAATTATGAAATTGTAGAACCTGCACCTGATCTTCCAATGAAAGCAAATATTGTAAGTATTGCTAAGCCTATTGAAGTTTCTGCCTTAGATTCATCACTTATATCTCGCGAATCATTAGATCCTGAAATGATAGAAGAAATAGAACCTGTACCTAATTCGAAATATAGATTATCACCGTTACTAATGAATTTTAGTCAACAAAAACAGTTTTATCCTGCTCATACTTCCATTCCAAAGCCTTTGACAAAATATAAAACTTTACAGCCAAAACCAACTAACTTTGTACCTACCTTAATATCTAAGGATGTTGAACTAATAGACACTACAGATTTCATTCCACTCTCACAAATTGAAGCAGAGCCGTTAATCGCTGAATACTCTCACACTGATAGACAAGCATCTATTATTCAAAATACTCCATCAACAAAACCTGATATTCCACAATTCTTCCCTTACACTACATCACTGAATACAGAAGCTTATCCTACTTATATGAAATTGCCACCAAAATTACAGGCACCAAACAATCAATTTCCACGACTAACACCACTCTTTTTAAGTCCCCAAGAATACAAAGAGTTGATTCAAGGTCCAAAAAATTCTGACGGATCATCATCTTCATCAAATTTCCTAACACTGCCCAACTTTGAACCTCAGCTAGTCTCTAGCCAGTTGATAGGTGGAACACATCCAGTAACACTTCTCACCAGCCCAATATCCAGTAAACCCGAAAGCTTGCTTCAGTACCCAACCTTAGAAAAATATTTACCTCTCCATGAAATTCCTGTAGAAGTAACTCCAGAAAAAGAAAATATACAAACTCTATTAAAGAAATATACACCTTCTAATAAAATAGCACCACAAGGAGTTAACAGCTACCTTAATGAACTCATATCTTCAATATCTAAAGTGCCTTTAAAACAGAATACTAA
This sequence comes from Lacanobia oleracea, assembly GCA_950371165.1. Lineage (NCBI taxonomy): Eukaryota > Metazoa > Arthropoda > Insecta > Lepidoptera > Noctuidae > Lacanobia > Lacanobia oleracea. The sequence goes on along the minus strand of OX493411.1, from coordinate 16,319,093 downwards.
ATCTGGACCTAATGGAGAATACGAACACAAATATTTAAACGATTTTAATGAATATGATAGTGAAAACATGCCTTATGACGAAGAATTAGAACATATTAGTGTAGTTGAAAGCAGACTTGATAGTATTGAAGCTAAATCATTTACTGAAACTTTTCCAGATATGGTCAAGAGTTTTAATATTGCTAGTTATAATGAAATGACGCCAAGACCGCAAAGATTATCCAAACTGGACCACTTTTATGCAAATAATCATATTGGGCAAAGTCCACAAGTTTTTACTGTCCCTGCATACAAAACATTACCTACTGATCGTAAAAGCCCCCCTACCACAATGTCCCCAGACGTTTTAAAAGAAACCTCTAACATACCTTCTCAATATTTTGGCACGGTACCTAAATTAGATACTACTTCCCAAATGAGACCAAATGAGTACTGCCCTAAAAATAAAAATTATCTTAAAAATGTCCCGATGACGATCTCTTATCCTCAAACGTACTTAAATCCCTATTTAAAATCTTATTCTCAAAGGAAATTTCCTCCCAATGCTGTAGAAATTGCTGACACCTCTGAAATACCTTGTGAACCATCTTCATATTCTATCGATAATATTGACGATATCAAGTACTCAGGTTACAAAACCTACCAAATACCTTCTTTAAAATCTCCAAAGTCGAATCCAAATCTAGGAATACCAACTCAAATAATTGATCCTACTGTTGTAACTTATTCACCGCCCATTCTTGCCTACAAACCTCTGGAAGTTCAACAAAATCCAAGTGATTCCCACTTTTATACACCTACTGAAATCTGTGAACTGCATAATACTCAGCCCCAAAGACTAGTCGATATAAAAACACCTCTTCAAACTAAACTAGGACTTGATACTATACAAGAAAGTCCTGAATTGATTGAATATAGTCCTCTTATTCCTGAGTTCCAAACACCTGCAGATATGACAATACCTCTTCAGACTAAATTAGGACTTAATACTTTGCAAGAAAGTCCAGAATACGACGAATATAATTCAATAGAAGATGAACCACTATCTGTTGATAATATGAATGAAGATAAAGAATTGAAAACATGTTTAATAAATTATGTCAATAACAGAGGAGACGTAAAAACTAATTTGGATAACAATGATGGCGAATTAACAATACCTATTGGTAATATAGCAATAACCAAGAAAGAACATCACAATGCAGATACTATAGAAACAAACAATCCTTCAATTGCTTTAAAAGTATGGAAATCGAATGTCAAAATAGCTCAAGCAGAACTCAAGCTCAAATTCAAAGACTTACCAGTTAATAATTTTATGCCAGTAGTCAATAATATAGACAAATATGACATGGAAGAGATTCGTAAAATAGTCAAGAATTATATTGATGAAAAGTATGGAGCGCATATAGAAGTAAATGAACCTTATTCTGTTGACAATAAGTATTCTATTATCAAAGATTTTGATTATAACGCCGTGGAAAATAAATATAATTTACTATGGCCGACTCATTATGTATGAAATAAAATAGAAATAGACCTATATATTAGAACGTGAAGCAAACTAAAATCTATATATTATAACAGAAGTTAAAAGATAACTTTAGTGGATTTAACGTGATAATTTAATCCTTACTAATATTATAAATGCGAATGTAACTCTGTTTGTCTGTCTGTCGCGCTTTCACGCCAAATCTACTACGAACAGGAATTTGGTACAGAGATAGTCTAGAAAGGACATAGCCTGAGAAAGGACATAGGCTACTTTTTATCCCGGGAATATGCTTTCTAGGGATAACGCGGGCGAAGGCGCTGGCAGAAGCTTGTATAGTAATTTTCATTTAAGTGGGGAAGATTGTCAAAGCAACCGTGACGCTAAATTCAATCAATTGACTTTGTTATACCAAGCATTGCAGGGGCTGACCGGCGCACTATAGTCCGACTGGACCGCTGTACCCCGCCTCAGGAAGGTGCGGTGAGGTGGGGGATGACAGGAAAGAGCATGTGTTCACATGAGTTCGAAACATTATCTGCCGCCAACCACTGTGAGTGTTGACGGCAGACTGACAAGGCGATCGGCCTGCGCTGACGGGGGGTCCCCGTCTCACCACGCACTCGGTCTCGGTAGAACTGTAGTGGGAGAAGGAGAAACATTTCATGCGTAAATACGGGCGGATGAAACCAGCTTTCGAGTGTTAAGAAAACCCAGCCAAGTGCCAGTTTGAAGTCCTCGCACATGAAGTGTTCCGTTTCATAAAGCTTAGTTTTATTATTAATTGTCAGCGAAGGCTTGGTTATAGGGTTCCGTTGGTTACCCTTTGGGTACGGAACCTTTCAAACTATTCAAAATCGCCTTTGTACATTAGCTGAAATATTATTGTAACGTTATTGTATTCGGAAGTTTTGTGTACAATAAAGAATAATAAAATATAAATACGACCTCTTTGATGATATATTTTATGTTTGTCGTTAGTTTAGTTTCTTTATTTGTTAATTTATTTAAGTATTAAATTAATTGTGTGCCTGTCTATAATTGTAATCTTAATAATAAATACTGATTAATAATAAGAATAATATATCTTTATTTAAGTTTAATACAATTTCATAAAGGTTAATAAATAAAATAGTAGTTTAATTTTAATAGCATAAGAGAGTTTTTGTATATTATTATTATTACCTGCTAACAATGTTTAAAGTTGATTAATAATTTTATGTTTAAAAGACTGAATGATAAGAAATTAAATACGTGATATGAATGATATTATTGTATTATTTAACTCTAACTATTACAATTCATGTGATCGATGCAGCCTACTGACAGACGAAAGCACGGACGACAGAGGCTTAGTAATAGGGTTCTGTTAGTACCATTTTGTTACGGAACCCTAAACCCTTGTTTCGCAGACAGAAATTTGATAGAATTTCTTTTCGCAGAAAATGTTTCACATAATTTTTGGTTCTTGTAATTTTATGTCGAATATTATTGTTTCACAGACTATTTACTTGAATGAAACCTACTACTAAACCCTATTATGGATTCATCATGTCTGTCTGTCTGTCCGTCCGTATGTCACAGCCAGTTTTTTCCGAAACTATAAGAACAATACTGTTGAAACTTGGTAAGTAGATGTATTCTGTGAACCGCATTAAGATTTTCACACAAAAATAGAAAAAAAAAACAATAAACTTTGGGGTTTCCCCATGCTTAGAACTGAAACTCAACATTTTTTTCATCAAACTCATACTTGTGGGGTATCTATGGATAGGTCTTCAAAAATTATATTGAGGTTTTTAATATATTTTTTTTCTAAATTGAATAGTTTGCGCGAGAGACACTTCCAAAGTGGTATAATGGCGTCCCCCCCCCCTGTAACTTCTAAAATAAGAGAATGATAAAATTTTAATATACAATGATGTACCATAGATACCATGAACGAGATCTAGTAAGTAGTTTTTTTTTTAATACGTCATAAATCGTAAACTGCAATTTACCTTTCATTCAATTTCAATCAACTCAAATATAAACAAATTAAGGTTTATGGTACGGAACCCTTCGTGAGCGAGTCTGACTCGCATTTGGCCGGTTTTTTATTTATATTGCAAAACAACGTTTGCCGGATCAGCTAGTATTAATATAGATATGGCATTTATTTTGAGTCATGATTCACGGGCCGGCTAACTACGGATTCACCGTACGTGGCTCGACACGCACTTGACCGTTTTTCTTTATATCCCTCTATTCTAAAGCTTCGGAAAAACATCCCCCTCCCTATAATACCCTTTAAGGGTTGGAAACCCGTAAATGATCCTGTAACCTAACATCTCCGTTTTCAAAAGGGTTATCCACAAGAATGTTACAATTTTACGAATGAGTAAGTGAAAAGTTCAGAATGACCCTTTTAAGAAGCGGTTTCAGACATAGCTCGAATATTTTGTGTTTATTATTTCTTGTGTAAAAGGGATCAGAGATACATGGTGTATTTGAGCGATGTTCGGTTCTTTTGCGAGGGAATTCAGCATATTGTAGGTATAGTATGGTTCGCTCAAGGATATCATTAATCAATATATATAAAATTCTTTCGTTACTGACTTATTGAGTTGACAGACAACGCACAGCCGAAATTACTGATCGTAGAAAGCTGAAATTTAGCATGTAGGTTCCTCTGGGGGCCGGAGCTGCGGAGTTTGTTCAAACGAGACACTGCAGCCCTGGAACGCAAAGGGCATTAAAAGGAACACGGATGGGTTTTAGTCAATAAGAGTCTGTTTCCCTCCTGCTTCGCCCAGAGCGGGAGGAGTCATTTGATGAATTGACATCCTTAAAAAAAAATATTCCTTGGGGAGTGTCGAAGAGAATTTCCCGAATATCTTAAGGGAACCTTAAAAACGGGATATGCACGTACGAAATCGCAGGCAAAAGCTATTATTGAAAATAAAGAAATACGTCTTAGCTTACAACAACAGGTACCTATAAAGGAAAACCGTTCAATAAATAAACAGACAAACTTCGGAATGGATCACGCGAATCACTCCAAGTTCGATGTTAATATTACATGAACTTCCTAAGTATGCATGATCTTACAACGTCGATCTTTTGAGTTCAACTCGGCAGTAGCTTTTAAAGTAAAAGATTAATAAGTAGGGAACTGTTTGAAAGGTTTAAACAACGTGTTACTGAATAAATGCAATACATCTTAAAGATTTATTATTCTCGTCATAATGAATAACTTTAACTATAGAACAAGTAGAGTAGAGTAGGGACTCCATTCTCCGCACTTTTTTTTTGGGGCAAACCCGCCTCACATTTCCAACCACTGCAACTCCTGAAAGCCAGAATCAACAGTGGCGATCACCAGGAAAACGCCGAGCCAATGAAATGCGACGAGTCCCGGAGAAACGATTCAACTGTCTTGGATCCTGCAACGAAATTAATAATCAGAAAAGTACAGCGGAGGAGTAGGAAAAAAAAAACAAAAATATAATTTCCACTTCCCTCCGTATAAAGCAGGAGACAGAATAGAACTAGGCCAATAGGCACCAAGGGACCAATACAACTGGGTTAAGCTCAGTTACCAAGCACCACGGATTATATCTTACCACTAAAACTAATGGGTCCTAAATTGTGAGCTACTTTTGATTCCAGTAATAGGTATGGCAAAATCGCTCGAACGCACGGAAATTTGTTCTGGTTTCAACAAGGTCCTATAGTAAACTACCCCAGATGTAACCTTAATACTATCTAACATAATTATTGCGTTCAGTTTGCCAAAGACTTACGAGTAGACTCCCATTCGGTCCGTTGTTCGTGATAATCCTGGCTACGTTAGCCAGCTTAACTCCGCCCAGAAGCACAGAAGTTTCCTGAGAGCTTCACAGGCTTCGCGGAGCGACCTCACCGTTCCGAGGATTTGTTGTCGTTTGGAAGCCACAGCCTCGCATTCCAGGATGACGTGGGCGGCTGATTCTTCAGCGTCAAAGCAGCCCCTGCAGAGTGGGCTGTCTGTGGCGCCTATGTTAAAGAGATGTTTGTTTAGGAGCAATGTCCCGTGATTGTTCCAGTGACCACGATCCTCAGTAATGAGGGACAGAAGAAGAAAAGTACTGCACAGATGATTTTTTTGTCGATAAAAAGATCAAATGTTCAGTGCAATTTGTCGAGTTTGGCGCGCATGAATGCATAAAGCACTGCGATTTTAGTGCAGTTCCCATAGTGAAAGTTGTTCATAATGAGGAGTACAATCATCATCTGCCTAGCCTTTTCCCAACTATATTGGGGTCGGCTTCCAGTCAAGCCGGATTTTGCTGAATACCAGTATTTTACGAGGAGCGGCTGCCAACCAGACCTCCACAACCCATTAACTGGGTAACACGGTACTTCATGGCAAGACTGGAGTCAGATTAACTGGCTTCTGACTATCCGTAACGACTGCCAAAGATCTACAAATGACAGCCGGGACCAACGGCTTAACGTTCTTTCCGAGGCACGGAGGAAACTCGGTATGTTAAGATGGTCACCCATCCACGGACCAACATTGGCAAGCGTTGCTTAACCTTGAAGATCGATCCGTGAGGCTGTTATTATCTAGCCACGAGCTTAATGAGGAGTACAATGAACCTATAAAAAGTATTGTGTTTATTCTAAACCGGTCTAAAACCTCTGTCTATGAGGAATAGAGAACATTAAAACGATATCTACTTTTTTTGATTGCACGTAAGAAAAATGCGCACTTTCTGCAAAAGAACCAATGATACGATACGATACTATAAGTAGAGAGTGTCGCAAATATACATAACGTAATTAAGTACTACTAACTCCATCTAGTGTCGAGTTGCAGAACTTGTGGTTGTGGAGTCAAGGTCTTTCTTTTCTATGCGCTGCTAGAACATTCTCGATGTTTCGACACCTGATCAGTTGGGACCGGTACGTACCCGAACTTTCCAGATGTTTCCAAAGTAGAAGGAACTAGAAATAACTGTCGGTATAAAAAGGGTGGATATCCGGCGACTGGACTCAGTATTCAACTGGTGAAAAAAGCGATAACTTCGAAAGCGATCTTCAATTGCGAATTAAAGTGTTCAGTAGTGCGAATGTGTGTCAAAATGTCATTTTTGGTTAATTTGTCGGCTGTTTTAGTGTCACGAACCCTAAGCTCGTAACAATATGTATGACAGAGAATACTCTCGACGTGTGACGAAATAAATCTTTTTGCCCTCAGTTTACATAAAACAAAAGTTTGAATTGAAGATGTACTCCGGCTTCGGTATGATTGAAAGCCGATCGACTTCTGACTCCTAAAGTCGAGTTTACTTCGTAATATAGTCGAACTTCCCTAATTTTATTGCGGCTCTGATACTTTTGTGAAATGATCCTTTTTTAGGGTTCCGTACACGAAGAGTAACCATGGGAACCTTATTACCAAGTTTCCGCTGCCCGCCTGTGTCAGCAGGCTGTATCTAATGAACGAATTTACAACTGAAATTATTTTTTTACTATATACTTTATTATACACCAAAAGTAAAACAAAACCGGCCAAGTGCGAGTCGGACTCTCACACGAAGGGTTCCGTACAACAAACTGATAAAAATAAGTTTGATATAATTTTCAATTTAATTTAATTTTTCTTATATTATAGCGGCAATACAAGAAATACATTCTCTATGAAAATGTCAACTGCCTACATATGACAGTTCTTGTTCAGTTTTTTGTTCAACATCATCATCATATCAGCCGACAGACATCCACTGCTGGACATAGGGCTCCCCAAAGCGTCGCCACAACGACCGGTCCTGCGCGTCTCGCATCCATCGGCTACCCGCGACCTTCACCAGGTCATCGGTCCACCTTGTGGGAGACCTTCCAACGTTAAGTCTTCCGATACGCGATCGCCACTCCAGAATTTTTCATCCCCATCAACCATCTTTCAATGTGCCCTGCCCACTGCCACTTTAGTTTGGCAATCCTTCAGGATATGTCAGTAACCTTGTTTCTCTTGCCGATATAATCATTCCTGATTTATCGCCACCACCACGCAAGGAAACTCCAAGCATTGCCCTCTCCATTGCCCTTTGAGTGACTTTGAGCATTCTGATGAGGGCCATTGTGAGCGACCACGTTTCAGTTCATATGTCATCACTGGCAACATTTTTGTTATAAGTATTGAATACACTTTCATATTGCATTTAAGAAAAAACAGCTTTTTTTATTTCACAACAGTCATGTCAATTTAATTTATTTGTTTAGAGTAGATTTTTTACCGTTGCATAAGCTAAATATTGATCGAAAAACGCGCCTTAACATTGTTTGGATTAACTATGAATGAAAAAGCCCTATTTCGCACATATTAATTTCTTAGAAGCGATAACATAGTGCATGTTCTGGAGTTAGTTGAACACAGTGTCAACAGCGACTTACGTTCAATATGGGTTCATTGCATGTTCCACAGCTTGTTATTATATTGATTCTAACGAACACTGGCCTAACTGAGAACTGCGCACATTTCATCAATCCTGTGTGTGTTTGTGTGTGTATGGGTCTGTGTGTGTGTTTGTTACTCTTTCACACCCAAATCGTTGTACCGTTTTTAGGGTTCCGTACCCGAAGGGTAACCAACGGAACCCTATTACTAAGCCTCCGCTGTCCGTCCATCCGTCCGTCCGTCCATCCGTCTGTCTGTCAGCGGGCTGTATCTCACGAACTGTAATAGATAGACAGTTGAAATTTTCACACATTGTGTATTTCTATTGCCACCATAACAACAAATAATAAAAATTAAGGTTTATGGTACGGAACCCTCTGTGTGCGAGTCCGACTCGCACTTAGCCGGGTTCTTTTATGAATTTTGGGACAGAGTTAGTTGGCCTCTGTAGACAGTTATAGGCCGATTCAATTTAGTTGGCTAGATTTTGTTTTTAAATTCTTTATTTATAGGAGTTTTTATCCACACAGATACGTCCACCCCATTGTACCCTATACTTAATTTCCACACAAAATTTACGCCGAGTTTAGGTGATATTTCTCCAAGTCCGCAGCCACAGTGTAGGCGATATACGTAGCATGTCAGTTGCTACTGTCTGTCACGCGAACACTGCACATACACATTTGCAGTGTTGACCACACGGTCATGTACAGACCTACTGCTACGAGTATCATTACTCTGTGACAGTCTGTAATTGTCAGCCCATTATGCAGTTAGGTAATATCTATATATCGTTATACTTACATATAAAGCTGAAGAGTTTGTTTGTTTGTTTGTTTACTTGAACGCGCTAATCTCAGGAACTACAGATCCGATTTGAAAAATTCTTTCAGAGATAGCCTATTTATCGAGGAAGGCTATAGGCTATATATCATCACGCTAAGACCAATAGGAGCGGAGCAGTAATGACAATTGTGACGCAGACGAAGTTGCGCGGGACAAGTAGTGTGTACTATTATTATACATATGGCCTATAGCCTTCTTCGATAAATAGGCTATCTAACAATGAAAGAATTTTTCAAATCGGATCAGAAGTTCCTGAGATTAGCGCGTTCAAGCAAACAAACAAACAAACTCTTCAGCTTTATATATTAAGTACTAGTTGACCCGCGCAACTTCGTCTGCGTTACAATTATCATTACTGCTCCGCTCCTATTTGTCTTAGCGTGATTATATATAGCCTATAGCCTTCCTCGATAAATAGGCTATCTCTGAAATAATTTTTCAAATCGGATCAGAAGTTCCTGAGATTAGTGCGTTCAAGTAAACAAACAAACAAACTCTTCAGCTTTATGTATTAGTATAGATTAAAAGTATAATAGTGTAGATTTAATGTATAAAGTAATTTCAAAAAGTGTGGCAACTATCCCTATTTGACCATACATAGCACGATGGTGAATCTAATTCAACACTATCATTATAAAACGGAGGTAATACATATGTCTCTTTTTCTACGTGCGCTAAAGTAGACAATCATTATCAGTTTTACGTGATTTTGTTACTTCCAATGTTCATAGATAATATTATGGTTTATGGCTAAGTTTTATAATTTATGACCCCTCGCGAGCATAGCGGAGAGCATATTTAATGTAGAACAACGTGCTTTAATTAGGGTTTCCAGGAAAATTCACGGTATCAGTTGACGCCACATGTAATTTTTAACCGACTTCCAAAAAAGGAGGAGGTTCTCAATTCGGTTGGTATTTTTTTTATGAATGTACACCGATTACTTCGAGATTTCTGATCCGATTTGTGTCATTAATTTTTAGTTCGATTCCATTTGGCCCCGTTACAATTTGATTCAGTAGTTTTTATCGTATGTGCGTTTTTATTTTTTTCAATTTCTGCTTAAATTAAGATTAAAAGTGATAAATACAAAGTACGCACGACAAAGTATAAAATAACACCGATTTTCGAATTTAAGGTTATTTTATACTTTGTAGTATTTTTTGGAAGTCGGTTATATTTTTTTGTAAAAAAGTTTTTCTTATTTTTATTTTCTTCCAAACAGTGATAAAATCAAGCTGGTAATTATTATTTGAATTTAATCTATTGAATATAAGTACATAAGCAAGACATTTTAATGATAGTCATGATGTCACATGGTGACTTTTCCTAGATTAATATCGGCAACGTGACAGTTTAGGGCACCCTGCTCCTAAACTTTGTTGTTTGTTGAAGTTTCCTCTACGCATATAATTCATCTGCCTAGCCTTTTCCCAACTACACTGGGGTCGGCTTCCAGACAAACCAGATTCAGCTGAATACAAGTGTTTTACGTGGAGCGGCTGCCTACCAGACCTCTACAACCCATTAACTGGGTAACACGGTACATCTTGGCAAGACTGGAGTCAGATTTACTGGCTTCTGACAATCCGTAACGACTGCCAAAGATCTACAAATGACTGTCGAGACAAACTGCTTAACGTGCTTTCCGAGGCACGGAGGAAACTCGGTATGTTAAGATGGTCACCCATCCACAGACCAACCTTGGCAAGCGTTGCTTAACCTTGAAGATCGACCCGTGCGGCTGTTATTATTTAGCCACGAGCTCCTCAAAAAGGATATACCTACATACTCCTACAAAATTACAGCATTCTAGCACTAACGGCCTCTTAGCAAAACCTCGGACAGACGGACAGACAGACAGACGGACATGACGAAACTATAGGGGTTCCTTGTCAGAACTACGGAACCCTAAAAAAGGGCTGACTATGCCCAACCCTAAAAACTTTTAATAAGGGGGTTTACAATCATGGTGTCCTTTAACTTCCTTACAGGTAATTAGTGTTTTACAAATAATTCATGATAGATGTGACAACCCTATTAAACCCCTCAAAATGTCTACTCGGCCAGAATCAAGCTAATTGTAAAAAGCGCCATCTATATTACCATTATCGCATCTGGAAATAGATTTCTTTATTTAGACCACTATTTAAATATACTTGTTTTGTTTTTAGTTGTTACGAGGAAATGCGGGTGGATGAGTATGTAAAATTCATTCGCGGTTTTGCTCTCTGTTTTTTCCTCCAATATTGGACCGAAATAAGAGATATTTCACAAACTGAATAAGAAGGATGTATACTGTGTCTCTATGTTTCCATTATTTGGTTGTGCTTGTAATCATTTGGGGGGTTGCCATAAGCGCCACGATTGGCAGGCAGGTTGGTGATCGCAGTTTATGGTGTTGAGTTTTACAGAGAACGCTGCTGCCCATTCTCTGGCGAGTCCCTTAGTCGCCTCTTACGACACCCACAACTCCATGGAAAGCATGTTCTTTACTTGGTCATACATATTAGAGTAGGCACTTAGTGCCACAAACAGCCCACTGTGCAGGAGCTGCTTTAACGGCGAAAAATCAGCCGCAGACGTCATCCTGGGATGCGAAACCTTGGCTACCCAACGTCAACGAATCCTCGGAACAGTGAGGTTGCTCCGCGAAGCCTGTGAAGCTCCCAGGAAACTTCTCGCACAATGGACCTAATGATATATTCTAGGTCAAAGTTTTTGTAACGATTTTAATTTAAGTGTAGGAATCACTGCAAGCTGTCATAATGGCAAACCCTCCCAAATAATGAAGGTCACGGGTAGCCGATGGATGCGAGACGCGCAGGACCGGTCGTTGTGGCGACGCTTAGGGAGGCCTATGTCCAGCATTGGACGTCTCTCGGCTGATATGATGATGATGAGGAGTCCTGTGATGAGGAGTCCTATCCTAGAGGGTATACAAATCAAACAAGAGATTAAAGCTGATTTAAACTGTTCATTTTTTAACAGCCACAGGCTTAATTGGCTTAGTTCTTCTTTTTCAATTCACATTGTTCAAAGAAAGAGTGTCCATTGAGTTTCTTGAACGTTCTTCTCCATAGAGTTCTACGCTTTGGAAATTCCAAAGCGTAGAACTCTTCCAAATTGAAATGTGTCATTAGTTTCATCTTTCTGACTGATCGGTTCTCTGATAATTCTGAAGTGCCTATAAATTATTTTATAGAAGAAAGTGTTCTGAGTTTGAGTTTTAAAATAAAAAGAATTGATTTTTCGCATGACTCTAATCACTGTTAATGGGCACATGGTCTGCAGCGACCAATGTATCAACCCACCATCACTTGACTAGCTTTACAATAGTTAATATTTGTCTTTGGAATTCATTACTAAATAAATCCAGTCAAGATAAGGGCTTATCGGTGTAAAGCCCATCACAGATATGTTATGAATTCCTGCATAAAAAGAACAGACTCCAACAATTCTATTATCATGAATCAGAGGGCCGCCAGAGTCACCGAAACTAGCTATTTGCATTCTGTCTGCACACTTCGAGACAACACACATTGCATATTTTGAGACCATTCGCGCTTCCTTATTACATCTGACGATAGCTCCCTCGCCGACTTGCAGCTGTTTGAATTTGTTCTCTTCCTGGTGTTTTATTACTGATGCTTTATCTTTAGCCATTGTCGTCCATCCACCCCCCACATACTTGACAGGGAGACCTGTCATTGCCGAGCGGTCAACAGAAGACAATCTGGCAAAACTTTTCACATTCACTCTTGACGAATGAAATAAACAGATATCGTTTTCAGCAATACCGTGTATAATAAGGATGCGAAATGCGGGGTGTGTGTATGTTTGGAATACTTCGGCAGCTGTATCCAATCGGATGGGTGGTACGGTGAAGTTCGAGAACCACGCGTGGTAAGGCATATCAAGGATTGTGCAATGCGCGGCTGTCAGGCCCCAGACTTCTGTTAACATGGCCCCCGTACAAAGCCCGATGAATTCGTATTCATAACTAATTAATACAATCACAAAAGCATATTCGTCTGGCAATTTATCGCGACCATTTATGACCCTTAAATTCGTTTCTTGATACTGCTCAGCTGGGATCACGAAACGTTTGCCGTCTGAGTTCAAGATACAGCAAAACACACTGACTGAGCAAGTTATACGGAAAAGTATGAACATGTCGACGTTATAAGTTATAAAAATCTATTTTCGATTTCTTTTATACATAAAACTATGAACTATTTGCAATTCTACGTACACAGTGAAATTTAATACTCGTAAGCAAGTCGTAAATGTTTATGTATTTTTCGCACATTTGTGATATAACGCAGTCAACCTACATAACGGCCATTCTCCGATTAGCAAGTTTTATGCGTCCGGGCTTGCATACTCCGAAATATTATCATATTCGATCATGCAATTTTTTTATATGTTAGGTAGCATCCGTATCTAGCTGTAAACAAAAACATTGGCTCCTGTTTTAAGTAGTTCAGACTAAATTAATTAACCTATGTTCAAAGAACCTCTGTTCTCTTTTTACCGTAGTGTGTCCGCACAACAATTTAACGTTAAATATAATATAAATCATTTAATTTCAGAACTAGTCCATTTTTAAAAACAAGAATAAATTAAAAGAATACAATTAAAAATATCATAAAACACAAAAATTATACATTATGAGTCAATAAACATTATAAATTATTACAATTATTACAAAGCAAAAAGATTATACACACACACACACACACCATTGTCATCTCAGTCTATATTTAGGTCTAGATAAAACTTGCTTGTAATGTTTATAACGTACAGATTTAATTTGATCCATTCAACGTTTTAAACGGTATTAAGCAACGTGTATCGCATAACAAAATATCGACTCAATAGAACCAGTCTATAAATAATTATCATTATGTAACCGCATGTCCAATCGAAAGTAATAATTGCCGTGACACTTTCTGTTCTCGGGTGCATCTTCCTACAGTTCCAATCACGCAAGCTTGCCTCCGGAAAGTACGCCGCAATCGGCTGCGCAGAATGTCAATTTGACAACAAACATACCACCGCGCATGCGCGGGTAGCTCGCGCATGCGCGGATTAGCGCAAGCGCGCGGGTGTAGTGGCATCTCACTCGCTCGTATACGTTCGATGCATAAGCGTGTCCCGCTTGCTCAATGCAATACGACTGTGGATGCAAAAAGTGTTACACGTAGTTATTGTTTTTAATAATTTATTATGGTTATTTCTTACAGTTTGATTTGTGTTCTTGTGGTGTATGTGTTTGTTGTGTTACTTTTTGATATTTTATTGTTACTGGTAGTCTTTGTTACTTGTTTATAGTATAATACGTATAAACAAAAAAATATTTTAAGAACGTAACACTTTTTTACGCGATTGCACCTGCGCGGACTTCACTCGAAGCTAACTTCCGAGAGGCAAGCCACGCTGACGCGACCTGTAAATAACGGTATTTGGCACATCACTACCGTACGCGTCGCGTCTCCTCAGTGTATGCCTCGGCCCATCAGCAGTTGCAAGTATCTAACATTAGTGTACCGCCAATGAAGCACGTGAGTATATAATTACCGTAGCCTTGGTTAAAAACGTTTTTTAATTACCGTTGTACTTATTTTAATACTTGATTTTTTAAGTTAGACCTAAGTTGATCATGTAAATGGTGATAGTACTTTGGCCTCCCTTTTTTTGTTTTTTTAAGGATGGGAAATCATCAAATGACTCCTTCCGCTTTGGGTGAAGCAGAAGGGAGTGTCAGACTCTTACTGACTAAAACCCATCCGCGTTTCTCCCAGTGCCCTTTGCGTTCCAGGGTACGGTGCCTCTTTCGAACGAAGTCCGCAGCCCCAGCAGGCACTGGCCCTAGCGGGCCCCGTCTTTTACGCTGACAGCTCTTTGAGGCACGCGTGAAACACAGCGCGCCGTCCACCCGGGCCTGGTTCTGATCAGACGGCGAGCCACCCAATGCTCGCCGTCCGCAGGCTCGCGCTTACGGTGGCCGAAAATCGCCCTGCGACTCCCGACGCCCGGGGCGTCTTCTTCTGTTGCGGCGGCTGGGGCGTGAGGTTTCCCTTTCTCTCACACGTTCGGCTTCCTCCTTTGCTAGCATTACTGCTTCGCAGAAGGAGGTGACCGCTTCCCATGTCTCCTCGCTTCGGACCATAGCCTGAACCAGGGCCGGAAGCGAGAGATCGCCGCCGCCGATCGCCTCGGCGAGGATACGGCGGTGCTCCGCCCAAGCAGGGCAGACCTCACTTTGGCCTCCCTACGTTGTAATAAGCTAGTATTTGCATACTGTGTCGGTTTTCAACATTTTTAAGAAAATCTATCGTTTTCTAATTACCGTTTAATAATTACCATATGTTTATAATTGTCGTTGTAGGAAAAATTAATACTTGTTTATTAAGTAGCCGCGATGTTGTACCAATGGAAAGATTTTCCGCGATTTTCTTCATCGTTCGTAAAATGTTTATATTATATGCTGACCATTCATTAAGTTTTTTAATTTAAAGGATGGGAAAACCTAAACAGTCCAAAGAGGAAGTTAAAGAAAAGAGAAGGCTCGCCGCACGACAACGCCGAGAACGAATTAAAAATGACCCTGTTTTGTATCAGCAGTCAAAAGAAAAAAAGAAAGAAAGGTATAATAAAATAAAAAGAGATAAAAAAATACTTCCTATCTGCGAAATGTCACCAAAAAACCGGAAGAAAACTCAAAAAAGAAATAGGGAAAATTTCAGAGCTTACTATAAAAGACAAAAAGAAAATTGGAAAAAATTGAGGAAGAAGTGATCGTAAATATAGATGTGCTTGATAACAATGTAACAGATCCTCTTGAACAATCAATCAAAAATCAACACCACTACATCTCAATGATTTATCATACGCGCTGCGCTCAAAAAATTACACTAAAAGACTATCTTTACAAAATTGTTCCGAAATTCCCAAATAAAAAAAACAAAGTACCACAACCTAGAACTGGGTAACACGATACACTCTGCCAGGTTACGACTGGTGCTCATATAGCAAGAGAAGCAAATGCTACTGGCCCCGCACATTGGGGGCCACAAACATTTTGTTAAAAACCAACAGCATGGCTCTGACTCATACACGAGTCCTAAGTGCTGCCATACTCTGCGATAGCCGTTTTACCGCGTAGGTATGTGACGCATATTTTCTCAATCTACATGAGTCAATAATTTTTATTAAATTGAAAACTTATTTAGCGGCGTTGTGCACTTTTTGTGATGGGTAAAAAATTTTATACTCGCGCCAGGACACGTGACCCTGATCGAAAATGCGTGAAACGGTCACGTGACCTGTTTCAACATTATTCAATTTACGTTGTGATCGCTAGATGGCAGTACATGCCATCAAAATTGCTCATAGAAAAACTAGATAGCGTTGGTTTAAATAGTTAGTATTCACAAATATAGGTGGCGGTGTTTCTAATAGTAAGTTTTGCAAAATGTAAACTATGTAAATGAACACTACATTTTGTATTGCAGTCGTTTTGTTGGAAGTGCATAAATTGAGCAACAGTAATTTTTCTTTAAGGTGAATGCTCCAGGGTAGCCCGCGAAATTCAAATATTTTTATGTTTTTTGCAATTTGCCGGTCAGTGTGAAGCTGTATGTGGACCAAATGCGATCCGCGACCGTAACGCGTATTTATCTAAAGAATTATAACCATTTTAATCATCAATATAGCCCTCTAAGTTCATGTAGTTCGAAAGAATAATTATTTCTGAAATAGGTATTCATTCTCATTGAATTTCGCGGGCTACCCTGGAGCATCCACCTTAACGGCACTGTACACTTTTTTTGTGATGGGTTAAAAATCTAAACTCGCGTCAGGACTCGTGACCTGATCGAAAATTCGAAGCACGTATTCAAGTTTTCACTTCTGCCGCACTCGGGACGCACTTGCGCCCGGAGTGCAACCCGTTGCTTTTTTTTATGGCTTGCTGGTCAAGGTTTTGATACCTTTCGACTTCTACATGGTCGTTAAAAAAACGACCATGAAGAGGTCGAAAGTAGGTCGTGCCTAGTAGTTCGTTTTTATTTAAAGAAGGTTTTAGGTTAAGAAGGTAAAATTTGCTACAAGCCCCCGCACTTGCTTAATTCGGTACTGCTGGTGCCAGATTTCTTGGTCTCTAGCTACCCTTAACGATTGTCGAAGATCTTCATATACAGCTGGGACCAACAGCTCGACGTACTTTCAGAAGCACGGAGAATTTCCGGTATGTTAAGATGGCCACCCAATAACAAAAACCAACCTCAGCAAACACCTTAACCTTATAGATCGAACTGTGCCATCAATCGAGTACAAATCCAGACTCCGTGTTGGTACATTTTTTAAGCATGGGAAATCATTAAATGACTCCTTCCGCTCTGAGCGGAGCGGAAGGGAGTGTCCACAGGAGTGTCAGACTCTTACTGACTAACACCCACCCGTGTTCCTCCTACTGCCCTTTGCGTTCCAGGGCCGCGATAACACTTCCGAACAATTCTTCAAACTAACGCGATAGGTATACTCTCATAAGTCCGAAACGATTGTCATCGTGATTCCCGAGCCACGGTATGAAATGTTTGGTTATCCATCCACGGACTAACATCGGCAAGTGTTGCTTTACGTTGCTAAAAGCTCCTCCAAAAGCCAACATTCAATAGGAATGTCATAATATGCAGGAGTAGGCAATAGCGTAACATGTCAGTGAACGATTAATTTGAAATATCACCGGTAGAGGGAGCCAAATGCCAAGACAATGAAAACTTTTAAATGTCAAGAATTGTTTTGAAATACGAATTAAATCAATTGTACCCAAAAATATATACGACTAGCTTTTGTAAGCGGCTCTGCTCGCGTTCAAGTACTATTTTCGCAAATAAAGTAACTTATGCCCGTTTTCAGGGCTCATCTATCTACCTGCCAGGGTTGTGGACTTTGTTCAAAAGAGTCACCGCAGCAAAATTAGGAACCGTTTCTCATTACTAGAGAACGAGAGGAACACGATAAAAGTCGAAACAGGACAGTGCTTTTTTATTTTATTCCGCCTGTGTTATGATAGTTGTTTATCTGGCGCATACCTATAAATTTCTGAGAAGAAAAAAACACGAAAATCTCTTTTAAAATCCATACAAATATAGATAATAATAATAGATACAAAAATATAATAATATAATATTGGAGGAGCTCGTGGCTAGATAATAACAGCCACACGGGTTAATCTTCAAGGTTAACCAACGCTTGCCAAGGTTGGTCTGTGGATGGGTGACCATCTTAACGTAACGAGTTTCCTCCGTGCCTCGGAAAGCACGTTAAGCCGTTGGTCTCGGCTGTCATTTGTAGATCTTTGGCAGTCATTTCGGAAAGTCAGAAGCCAGTAAATCTGACTCCAGTCTTGCCAAGAAGTCTAGTGTCGCATATTCGAAGTTTTCAGGGTCAGAATACTTGACATTGACGCTTCTGTGCTGCCACCTGTGGTTCCTGCACGCTCAGTTTAGGGGAACGTGCGCGAAGAAGACTGTGCCATCTAGCGTGGCTATTTCGAATTTTATACTTGAAACATACTTGACAGTGACATTTCTGTGCTTCCACCTATAGTCTATGCCAGTCAACGCCATGCACGGTCCCTATAAGAAATCAGGTAAATGGTCCGGGACACGACTCGCTTGGCAGACTCTAGTGGCCACACAGTGCAAGTACTTATATGTCAATTATCGCGTAGCTCAACTCACCAAATCACACTTTAAAAAGGTGTGATTCCAATCAGTAATTGGTAAAAGCTTTGTCCCCAAAAAACAAAAGAACAGCGTGTAGTCGTCCGAACCCTCTTTAGTAGTATTGTATTGCGGTTGAGTTTACAGGATGTGGCTGCCTGTCCATTGTCGCGGAGCGAAGCAGCGGAACGGAGAAACGGAGAAATTTTATCCAACGGAATAGGTTTCTTATTAGTTCGTCATAAAAATATTGGACACGTATTTTTTATTTTTTCACGTAAACAAAAAAATAAGATGATACAGTACGTTGATAACACGCGTGACATCATGTTGCTGGTAAAAATTATATCGTCTTGATCTCAGTGACTCACGTGGTGCGGAGATTTTATACAATTCCATTGGTTAAAATTTCTCCGTTTCTCCGCTCTGCTACCTCGCTCCGCGACAATGGACAGGCAGCCTTAAGGGGGACGTTTTTTTATTCTGGTGGTAACGAAAGAATAGCAAAAATTTAAAATATCGTCATTAAAAAAAACCGACCTCTAATTAATACGAAAAAATAAAAAAATAAATATACTTTTGAAGCAGTTTTATGCATGTCGCCATTTATTTTAGTTCAACCACACATTTGATACCACCAACTGCATCAGACTGCTTGAAAAAGTGACATTTAGTCGTTTTGGAGGTCAGGTTTTCTGAAAAAGTAAAAAAAAAATATTCTTGATATTCAAAGACAAAGTCAAATCGTTTATTCCAATAAGGCCATTAAACAGCACTTTTGAACGTCATTCACATTTCAAATAATATAACAATTCTAAAGTGACTCTACTGTCCATTCGGAAAAGAAGATTCTTATGGAGAAGAATGGACAAGAAACTCCATAGTTACTCTTTTCAAATAAATCTTTTACAAAATTTTGGTATACAATAATTTTGTTTATGCGAGGACCATGCACCTAGGGTATGCAGAGGTAGACTTATTAATTTTCTAAATAAGTAGGTACGTATGATACTCACACATTTACAAATATTGGAATCACTAATTAACAGTGTGTGAGTTTATAGAAATTGTTTATTTACTTTGTATTACATATAGAATTTAACTCTAAAATATAATCACCAACTATTAATTTTGCATAGAGCGTTATTATTAATTGCTTCCAGCGCTGTTAGGGCAACAGATTTCTCTCCGAAAGTAATAAAAAATAATTATATTTTTGCGTCATTCGATTTATAAAACACAAGTTTGATGTTCGTTTAAAAATATGTTAAATTGTTTTTTTTTTCAAACTTGTAAGTCGGTTCGAAAGTCATAAAAGTCATATTTAATTATTTTGATAAGGCATT
This sequence comes from Lacanobia oleracea, assembly GCA_950371165.1. Classification (NCBI taxonomy): domain Eukaryota; kingdom Metazoa; phylum Arthropoda; class Insecta; order Lepidoptera; family Noctuidae; genus Lacanobia; species Lacanobia oleracea. The sequence goes on along the minus strand of OX493411.1, from coordinate 16,299,251 downwards.
TTCACTGTATTATCATGTAATCTACATAAATTACACGTACGTCATAAACTAAAGTATGAAGACACTTTGGAATCAAACTAAAAAATGACCAAAAGCAAAGGCGCCTCAAGGACTCTTAAGCAGTGAATGTGATTTGATCGTGAATCACGGTCGAATATGCTGCCGATAGATGCCGCTATAGTGGAAGCACTGTTACCTCCCCAGACAAAACATATTACAAAAAGCTCTCCCAGTGAGTTACTAAACTTACCTCTTGAATTTATTGAATGCAAGCAGGAGACTCGAGCTAAGTACCTGAAAATATAAAAATAAATAGTTTATAGATATTGCTAGCCTACGTAATATTTTGGCGAGTTGAGCCTAACTTCGATGACAGTTTTAATCATTTGACAGTTGACACATTTACAGTGGTGACCGAATGGATGTCAAAGTGGCCATTTTGGCATCAATGTTGAAGCCAAACCTTTTGGCACTAAATTGGCAAAAAATATTCAACCATTGATGGAAAACATGAATAAAACTCATTAGCAATGAGATTAGAGCATCGACGACGAGTTGCTAGCTTGTCGGTTTTCTACCGGTTGTATTTTGGGAACGTGCGACGGAATTGCATAATTTAATTCCGCCAAGCCCGTTCCATCATCGGACCACAAGACGAACGGCGATGCGCCACCGGTACATGGCGGACATCCCACCCACGCGCACAAAACGTTTTGGGAACACATTCATAATGCGTACAGCTAAGGAGTGGAATTCCCTGCCGGAGTCTGTGTTTCCTGATAGCTACAACCTGGGAGTCTTTAGTCAAGAGTGAATAGGTTACTTCTGGGCAAGTGTGCTCCATCTTCGACCACATCATCGCTTACTATCAGGTGAGATAGTGGTAAAAAAAAAAGAGTATTAGGAAACTTGCCGGAAGACGCAGCGTTGGCGCGTCCTCACAAAAGGTGATCCAATGACCTGGTGAGGGTCGCGGGTAGCCGATGGATGCGAGACGTACAGTACTGGTTGTTGTGGCGACTCTTAGGGGAGTCCTATGTCCAGCAGTGGATGTCTTTCGGTTGATATGATGATGATGATGATGAAGATGTAGAAACTTGCAAGTTCAAGTTGGTTCCCGTTAAAGAGATAGGCAGCGGTGTACACCCACATTTGGGAGTCTGTGTTCCCTCTGATAGATATAACCTGGGAGCTGCTAGCTATTCTCAACTATATTGGGGTCGTCTTCCAGTCAGACCAGTTGCAGCTGAATAATTTTACATGAAGTGACCGCATATCCGACCTTCACAACCCAGTAACTGGGTAACACGAGTATCGTGAAAAAAACCTTTTATCTTTCTTTTTTTTTAGGATGGGGCATCATCAAATGACTCCTCCCACTCAGGGTGAAGCATAAGGGAGTGTCAGACTCTTACTGACATACCCTATCCGTGTTCCTCCTAATGCCCTTTGTGTTCCAGGGCCGCGGTGACTCTTTCGGACAGATCCCGCGACCTCGGGAGGCACTGGCCCTAGCGGGCCCCGTCTTTTATGCTGATAGCTCTTTGAGGCGCGCGTGGAACACAGAGCGCCGTCCGTCGACCCGGGCCTGGTTCTGAGCCTGCGGACGGCGAGCATTGGGTAGCTCACCGTCCGTAGGCTCGCGCCTACGGTGGCCGGAAATCACCCTGCGACTCCCGACGCTCGAACCCTAAAACTGACACTAGTTTTGCCAAGAAGACTAGTGTCAGTTTTAGGGTTCCGAGCATCCGTAAAAAAAGACATCCTTATAGGATCACTCGGGTGTCAGTCTGTCCGTCTGTCACAGCCAGTTTTCTCCGGATCTACTAGACCAATTCTGTTGAAATTTGGTACAGATATGGACTTTTGTGACCCAAGTACGGACGATTTACGGAAATAAATATTTTTTTAGTATGGAGGTCAAACTAAAAATTAAATAAAAATTCAAACTAACTATATCAAGTGACATATCAAATAAAAGGGCTTATTGTGAGGGTTTTAATTGTATTTTTTTCATAATTATAAAATAAATAGTTTCGAAGTAATTCAAGAAATTAGACCAAAACTGACCATTCTCCCACCCTCTTACGAAACTAATGAGCCTAACGTTTGAAAAACTTGGAGATAATAGTTCTATACCTCAAGATTACAAGAAAACATATTAGAAGTCTGTAGTGTTAAAATAACATGTTAAACAAATGAAATTGGTTCGGAAGCCTTTGCACGCGAATCCGACTCGCACTTGGCGCATTTTTCTAGCTTCTATTAATGACAGCCGGGACCAATAGCTAAACGTACTTTCCGAGACTTCCGAGACATCCGAGGAGTCCCGGTACGGTAGGATTGGTTACTCATACTTGGAGTGACCTCGACATGTATTTAGACTCGATACATTACGGATGGTAACCCATCCACAGACCAACTTCGGCAAGCGTCGCTTAACCTTAAAGATCTTGCATCTGTTATTAAGTTATTATGCATTTAGACTCGCTATATTACGGATGGTAACCCATCCACGGACTTACCTCGGCAAGCGTCGCTTAACCTTAAAGATCTTGCATCTGTTATTATGTATTTAGACTCGATATATTACGGATGGTAACCCATCCACAGACCAACTTCGGCAAGCGTCGCTTAACCTTAAAGATCTTGCATCTGTTATTATGTATTTAGACTCGATATATTACGGATGGTAACCCATCCACAGACCAACTTCGGCAAGCGTCGCTTAACCTTAAAGATCTTGCATCTGTTATTATGTATTTAGACTCGATATATTACGGATGGTAACCCACCCATCCACAGACTTACCTCGGCAAGCGTTGCTTAACCTTAATGATCTTGCATCTGTTATTATTTATCTGGAGGCGAGAGCCCTCGCGCACATTTACGAGTGGCGCGTGGAGGCGCAACGCCGGGGCGAGACACCTCTGCCGCGGCAAATCGCAGCAAGGCGGACGGAGCTCCGGCAGGACCTCATGGCGGTATGGAGACAGCGACTGTCGCAACCCAGCGCTGGGCACGCAACAATCCAGGCGATAAGTCCCCTCTTTGAGGAGTGGCTGGAGCGGCGCCACGGCGTACTCACCTTCCGCCTGACACAGGTACTCACCGGACACGGTTGTTTCGGGAGATACCTGTTTCGGATTCGGCGGGAGGACGCGCCCGGGTGTCATCACTGCGAGGATCGCCCGGAGGACACGGTGGAGCATACGGTGGAGGTCTGCCCTGCTTGGGCGGAGCACCGCCGGGTCCTCGTCGAGGCGATCGGCGGCGGCGACCTCTCGCGACCGGCCTTGGTTCAATTTTTGGTCCGGAGCGAGGAGGCATGGGAAGCGATCACCTCCTTCTGCGAAGCAGTAATGCTAGCAAAGGAGGAGGCCGAACGTGTGAGAGAGAGGGAAACCTCACGTCCCAGTCGCCGCAACAGAAGAAGACGCCCCAGGCGTCGGGAGTCGCAGGACGATTCCCGGCCGCCGTAGGCGCGGGCCTGCGGACGGCGAGCAGTGGGTGGCTCGCCGTCTGATCAGAACTAGGCCCGGGTCGGCGGCGCGCTGCGATCCCAGCGCGCCTCAAAGAGATGTTAGCGTGGAAGACGGGGCCCGCTAGGGCAGGTGCCTGCTGGGGCTGCGGAATCTGTTCGAAAGAGGTGCCGTAGCCTTGGAACACAAAGGGCACCAGGAGGAACACGGATGGGTTTTAGTCAGTAAGAGTCTGACACTCCCTCTTGCTTCACCCAGAGCGGGAGGAGTCATTTGATGATTTCCCATCCTTAAAAAAAAAAAAAAAAAAAAAAAAAAAAAATCTGTTATTATTTAGACTCGATATATTATGGATGGCCACCCATCCACAGACCAACTTCGGCAAGCGTCGCTTAATCTTAAAGATCTTGCATCTGTTATTATGTATTTAGACTCGTTATATTACGGATGGTAACCCATCCACAGACCAACTTCGGCAAGCGTCGCTTAGTCTTAAAGATCTTGCATCTGTTATTATGTATTTAGACTCGTTATATTACGGATGGTAACCCATCCACAGACCAACTTCGACAAGCGTCGCTTAACCTTAAAGATGTTGCATCTGTTATTATTAAGACTCGATATATTATGGATGGTAACCCATCCATGGACTGACCTCGGCAAGCGTTTCTTAACCTTAAAGATCTTGCATCTGTTATTATTAAGACTCGATATATTATGGATGGTTACCCATCCATGGACTGACCTCGGCAAGCGTCGCTTAACCTTAAAGATCTTGCATCTGTTATTATTTAGACTCGATATATTACGGAAGGTAACCCATCCACAGACTTACCTCGGCAAGCGTTGCTTAACCTTAAAGATCTTGCATCTGTCATTATTTAGACTCGATATATTATGGATGGTAACCCATCCATGGACTCACCTCGGCAAGCGTTGCTTAACCTTAAAGATCTTGCATCTGTTATTATTAAGACTCGATATATTATGGATGGTTACCCATCCATGGACTGACCTCGGCAAGCGTTTCTTAACCTTAAAGATCTTGCATCTGTTATTATTTAGACTCGATATATTATGGATGGTCACCCATCCACAGACTTACATCGGCAAGCGTTGCTTAACCTTAAAGATCTTGCATTTGTTATTATTAAGACTCGATATATTACGGAAGGTAACCCATCCACAGACTTACCTCGGCAAGCGTTGCTTAACCTTAAAGATCTTGCATCTGTCATTATTTAGACTCGATATATTATTGATGGTAACCCATCCACAGACCAACTTCGGCAAGCGTCGCTTAACCTTAAAGATCTTGCATCTGTTATTATGTATTTAGACTCGTTATATTACGGATGGTAACCCATCCACAGACCAACTTCGACAAGCGTCGCTTAACCTTAAAGATGTTGCATCTGTTATTATTAAGACTCGATATATTATGGATGGTAACCCATCCATGGACTGACCTCGGCAAGCGTTTCTTAACCTTAAAGATCTTGCATCTGTTATTATGTATTTAGACTCGTTATATTACGGAAGGTAACCCATCCACAGACCAACTTCGGCAAGCTCCGCTTAACCTTAAAGATCTTGCATCTATTATTATGTATTTAGACTCGATATATTACGGATGGTAATCCATCCACAGACCAACTTCGACAAGCGTCGCTTAACCTTAAAGATGTTGCATCTGTTATTATTAAGACTCGATATATTATGGATGGTAACCCATCCACAGACCAACTTCGGCAAGCTCCGCTTAACCTTAAAGATCTTGCATCTGTTATTGTGTATTTAGACTCAATATATTGCGGATGGTTACCCATCCACAGACCAACTTCGGCAAGCTCCGCTTAACCTTAAAGATCTTGCATCTGTTATTATTAAGACTCGATATATTATGGATGGTAACCCATCCACAGACCAACCTCGGCAAGCGTTGCTTAACCTTGAAGGTCGACCCGTGCGGCCGTTATTACCTAACCAAGAGCTTCTTAAATTGAATTATAGATTTTAAGTTCTCTCTGCTGATCCCATTTCTTTTAAAAGCTTTAGTTTGACAAGCCAACCCCATAATAGTATTTGATGTTCCCCCATGACACATGATTGAAGAAAATAAATCATAGCAAAAAACCCTAGCTTGATTGTATTAAAGTACTATAAGCCCCATTGATGTAAACACAACCGTATTTACGCTTTAACATAAAACGAACAAAGTTCAAAATCACTTGCACAAGTTTCACAGCCCACAAATTGGGTTATTAAAACCTTTTCACAGAAATATGTGACGTATTTCGAGGAATTAAGGTTGGAATTTGTTTGTGGTTGATGTTCAAAGTGCAAATAGTTTTAAAATATGAGTTTTTATTCAAAGCGGTGTTGTTATTGTGTTTGAAGAATGTGTTGTGATGTTCAGTGGTTTTGCCTGTGTTTTTGTGAAGATTTTAGTCAATCTTGGTAATCATAGGTTAATTTTAATACTATTATAGAAGTACCTACCTAAGTGCGAAAGTAGTGGTGTGTGTGTGTGTGTGGTGTGAATGTATGTTTGTTCCTCAATCACGCCAGAACGGATGAACAGATCTGCATGAAATTTGGCACAGAGGTAGATTATAGTCTGGAATAAGAAAGGCTAATTTTTATCCCGGGAGTAAGGTTCCTTTAGATCATTTCCGACATTAACGCGGGCGATTCAATACATTGTTTTGTGGGTTCCGAATTTTCCCGAAAATTTGGTATAACATTGCTGACCCGAAGTAAATAAATAAATAGTAGGTTTGCGGTCACTTTGGGGACAAACTAGAAAATTAAAAAATATATATATATATCCAAACTATAACGAGGGTTCCAAATATATTTTTTTGGAAGTTGTAGTGGTTTTTTTTTTCCTACTCCTCCGCTGTACTTTTCTGATTAATTTCGTTGCAGGATCCAAGACAGTTGAATCGTTTCTCCGGGACTCGTCGGGTTTTATTGGCTCGGCGTTTTTCTGGTAGTCGCCACTGTTGATTCTGGTTGCAGTGGTTGGGAATGTGTGGAGGGCTTGTCCCAAAAAAAAACAACTTTTTTTCATAGTTTTGAAGTTATTCAAGGCATTAAATGAAATATTACCATTCCTCCTCGTAAGTAGATACAATCTAAAAACTACTGTAAAATAACATGTAATAAAACTGAAATCAAAATGATGCCAAACCATAATAACAAATCAATTGACGCTACATTCATCGAAATCACCTCAGTAGTTTAGGCGCTACGGTGGCACATGCATAAACTGCTAAACCATAACCCTTCCCTTTACCCCAGTCGCGTAAAAAGAGTTATTGAGACACTGAAAGTTTCCTGTTAAATATTTGCCAACTAATGTTTAAGCCGCTTTTCCCCTGTGTAATACCCTTTTCACGAATACAGGGTGTACCGGAAAAGACCATAAATATTATATCCCTTCTACTTCACATCTTTTCTTTCGTCTTTTTTTGGATTCCGTACCAACGGAACCCTATTACTAAGCCTCCGCTGTTCGTCTGTCCGTTTGACTGCCTGCGACCACTAACCTGACCGTAATAGGTAGACAGTTGAAACTTTCGTAGAGAATTTATCTCATCATCATCATCTGCCTAGCCTTTTCCCAACTATATTGGGGTCGGCTTCCAGTCAAACCGAATTCAGCTGAAAACCAGTATTTTACGTGGAGCGGCTGCCTACCAGATCTCCACAACCTATTAACTGGGTAACACGGTATTCTTGGCAAGACTGGAGTCAGATTTACTGACTTCTGATAATCCGTAACGACTGTCAAAGAACTACAAATGACAGTCGGGACCAACGGCTTAACGTGCTTTCCGAGGCACGGAGGAAACTCGCCTGCCAAGCGTGGCGATTATGGCAAACCCCCCCTTTTGGGCCAACAAAACAATACACTGCGATCGCCAACCCGCCTACCAAGCGTGGCGATAATGGCAAACCGGGGGGTTTTGGGGGAGGTCTATGTCCAGCAGTGGACGTCTTTCGGCTGTTATGATGATGATGAGGGAATTAAGAATAATCATGTGTACTTCTACTTTCCCTCCCTAAAAGGTTATTAGTGTTTTATAAATAACCCGCACCGTAACACCCTGTATAATACGTACCTTCTATAAAAAGGTTAGAGCCCCCTAGGGCCGGTGTTTTCCGGACAAATTGCATTTTAGATCGAGAACCCTAAATCAAATGGGGTTTCGTTGGTAAAAAGCTTTAGTTTATTGATAGGTAACTTTTCTTGGAAGTATTCGGTACATAGATAGATATATTTTGTATTTTCTTTTATTTGATATGCAGTTGAGTCTAGTCTAGGTCAGAAATGACAGAGATAAAGTCTCCGATGGAGCGAGCTTACCCAGAAAGAGCCTGACTTTGAAGAGACGAGGGTTGTAAGCGTTTAGAAACACAGACGCAGGCAGAGCTCCACTCTTTTGCTGTGCGCGTTATACAAGACGTTTGGCGGAATAGCAATTAGGTAGGGATGGTAACTTGCAGTGCGTCTGGATGTACGATGGTAGAAGGGGGCCGATGGGATGAGGTTGTGGAGCTCTTGGGCACACTCGCCGAAGTACACCGAAGTACACCGAAGTACACCGAAGTACACCGTAGTCTTACGCATTTGACTACAGAAAACTAGATTTAAGTATCAATCATTCTGCCGTGGCTGCCAAACTATGTCGGGGTCGGCTTAAGTCTAAGCGGATACAAATGAATACCAATATTTTATTTTTGGTCGCTCACAATGGGCCTCATCAGAAGGCTTAAAGTCAGCAATGGAGAGGGCAATGCTCGGGGTTTCCTGGCGTGATCGAATGGCAATGGGCACATTGCTCGAACGATTGCGGATTAGCTGGTCGATGGGGCGGAAAAATTCTGGAGTGGCGACCGCGTACCGGAAGGCGCAGCATTGACGCGGCCTCCCACAAGGTGGCTGATGACCTGGTGAGAGTTGCGGGTAGCCGATGGATGCGAGACGTACATGACTGACTATTCAAACAATTTCGTACCCGCATTTCCCATTTTATCCCGTTCCTATCAGAATACGGTAAATCCTCTAATAGTACTCCTCTACACTCCCCAAGGAACCTTTTATTTTTAATTTTTTTTAAGGATGGGAAATCATCAAATGACTCCTCCCGCTTTGGGTGAAGCAGAAGGGAGTGTCAGACTCTTACTGACTAAAACCCATCCGTGTTCCTCCTAGTGCCCTTTGTGTTCCAGGGTACGGTGCCTCTTTCGAACGAAGTCCGCAGCCCCAGCAGGCACTGGCCCTAGCGGGCCCCGTCTTTTGTGCTGACAGCTCTTTGAGGCGCGAGTGGAACACAGCGCGCCGTCGACCCGGGTCCCCGAGGAACCTACATACCTAATGTCAGCTTTCTACGATCACTCAAGGTTATAAGTTAGTAAGTAAATCAAGTTGTCTGTCACTCAGTTTTATTAGGACTAGCCGACAGTCTGTTGGGCGTCAGTCGGCCTATTGGTCTTAGCGTGATAATCATCATCATCCATCAGCCTAGCCTTTTCCCAACTATATTAGGGTCGGCTTCCAATCAAACCGGATTCAGCTGAATACCAGTGTTTTACGTGGAGCGGCTGCCTACCAGACCTCCGCAACCCATTAACTGGGTAACACGGTATTTCTTCGCAAGACTGGAGTCAGATTTACAATCCGTAACGACTGCCAAAGATCTACAAATGACAGCCGGGACCAATAGCTTAACGTACTTTCCGAGGCACGGAGGAAACTCGGTATGTTAAGATGGTCACCCATCCACAGACCAACCTTGGCAAGCGTTGCTTAACCTTTAAGATCGACCCGTGCGGCTGTTATTATTTAGCCACGAGCTCCTCACGGTCTTAGCGTGATAATATACAGGGTTATTTGTAAAACACCAGCAACCTCTTAGGCAGTGAAAGTACACATGATTATAAGCAACTTTTACTTTGGGAAAACTCCGAAATATCGAAAAAAATATCAGCTGTTTCATACAAAATGCAATATTTAGCCAATGAAAATGTATGGAACAGCTGATATTTTTCTTTAGCTTTCGGAGTATTCCCAAAGTAAAAGTCGCTTATTATCATGTTTCACTGCCTAAGAGGTTGCTGGTGTTTTACAAATAACCCTGTATAGCCTATAGCCTTCCTCGATAAATGGGCTACCTAACACTGAAAGATTTTTTCAACTCTTGAGATTAGCGCGTTCAAGCAAACAAACAAAAAAAACGGCTTGTGTTTAAACACCGCCCAAAAAAGTACCTATTTTACTACCAAAAAAGTTCCATTTTGATTGTTTCATTGTTGATCCATTTTGGTGCCCGTCTAAATTATACCCATTTGGTGACCGTTGATCCATTTTGGTGCCCGTCTAAATTATACCCAAAAAAACTCTTCAGCTTTATATATTAGTATTTGATTAAGTATAGATTCATAGCGCTAGCCAACTGCTTTGTGGCAGATAATGTTTTTCCGCACTTTATCTTCTACTGTCATAAGATAAATTGTAAAGGCTTTGAGAAAGCAAGCACACATTTATGACAAAGCAGAGAATGCCGATTGACAATTCACAAAATAAGGAATCATGTATAATCCAACAAATTCGAAGCTTTGTCAATTGGAGAGAATCTTTAGTAGGCCGTCATTAAAAAACGATTAAATAATCATTTGGCACCTTTAATACCTTTCAGACTTAATGAGAGGCCTTAATAATGGATATGATGTTCTTTAAGAAATGTACAATACTATACTCTTCCAGTGTGACATGAAAAAAATGTCCTGTATTTAAATAGACCACCATACACAGGCACTTTTGAACTAACGTGATCTAACACTTCTTTTTTGGGACAAGCCCGCCAGACATTCCCAACCACTGCAACTCCTGAAAGCCAGAATCAATGAAGCCCGACGAGTCTCGGAGAAACGATTCAACTGTCTTGAATCCTGCAACGAAATTAATCAGGAAAATACAGCGGAGGAGTAAGAAAAATAAAATATATATATAACTAGTTGACCCGCGCAACTTCGTCTGCTCCGCTCCTGTTAGCGTGACGATATATAGCCTATAACCTTCCTCGATAAATGGGCTATCTAACACTGAAATAATTTTTCAAATCGGTCCAGTAGTTCCTGAGATTAGCGATAAATGGGCTATCAAATACTGAAAGAATTTTTCAAATAGGAGCAGAAGTTCCTGAGATTAGCGCGTTCAAGCAAACACACAAACTTTTCAGCTTTATATATTAGTATAGATACTGCTGCAGTAGCGAAAATATGTTCTGCAGCAAAACACACTTACCGACCCTATCTCCAGCGCGGCAGTTGCACGTTCCAAAGACTAGATCCTATGGAGAAGAACGTACAAAAAACAACATGGACACAACACAACAACAACAAGTCGGAAATTAACCCAAGGGAAGGGATAAAAAGTAGCCTATGTGATATTCCGAGTGAAATCTGTCTGTGCCAAAGGAGGATGCAACTCGCTCGCGCTGCGTAGCTATCTCGCAGTGGGGGGTGCGGTGGCGGTCGAGACGATTGGGTTGTGTGCATGCGTTGCCAACCTTGGTGGGCAAGACCTGACTCATGCCCCTTATTATTATTCTATTAAGTATTATTTGTTCAAAGTAATGAAAAAGTAGTAAGTATAAAGTAGTCGATAAGTACCTACTTGGGTTAAACTGTACCTATCCACGAGAACACTACCGACAAACTGTACAGCAGTTGTTGCTGTTGTTTGGCAGTGTGTTTGTTTGATATGTGAATTGGTCGCACCCTCCAGTAGCTAGGTGTAAATTATCGTTTGAAATGTATTTTTGAGCTGTCTATGAGTGTGAGTGACCGACAGACAACGCCCAACCGAAACTACTGGTCGTGGAAAGCTGCAATTTGGCTTGTAGGTTCCTTGAGAAGTGAAGGAGAGCACTTCTTCTCATCTTTTGGGCAGTAAGGTCTAACGACCCCACTCACTCCAATGTCAGAGTTTCTAAAGCGCTTCAAGGGCCTTTGACATGGTTTATTTCACGACCGCCATTTGGCGGCCGGGACAACCGACTTATACCTTACGAAGCACAGAATCATCTTTTTATCAGACAATCAGGTGATTCAAGCCTGCAATGTCCCAGCCAAACTGGAAACAACAGGGCAGCAGAGAGGATTTCCCGAAATTCTACAGGAACGGAAAAAATGGGATATACGTGTACAAAACCGCGGGCAAAAGATAGATACTTATATGTGAGGATAATGCACCTACAATAACACAACTATTCTGCTAAAAGGTACACCAAACATACAACCATGCATACAAACTTTTACTAAATAACACTGACTGCTACGAAATATCTACGGTATTGCTACGCTGTAGCTCGTAGCTACGAGACCGCTACGAGATTACTACGACGAAGCACCGGTATTATTGCTACTAGGCTAGTCCATGATCCCAGAGCAGCTAGACCTTACTTATTTTCTCAGTAACAAAATGTAAGGTAAAGTGAAATAAATAATAATAGTACAAGAATGAGCGAGTATAAAGAATGTAATAAAAATAGTGTTACACAAAAAAGATATGAACAAATGATTTTCGTACTTGTATAATAATCCTTAATATGAGGAGCTCGTGGCTAGATAATAACAGCCGCACGGGTCGATCTTCAAGGTTAAGCAACGCTTGCCAAGGTTGGTCTGTGGATGGGTGACCATCTTAACATAGTGAGTTTCTTCCGTGCCTCGGCAAGCACGTTAAGCCGTTGGTCCCGGCTGTCATTTGTAGATCTTTGGCAGTCGTTACGGATAGTCAGAAGCCAGTAAATCTGACTCCAGTCTTGCCATGAAGTACTGTGTTACCCAGTTACTGGGTTGTGGAGGTTTGGTAAGCAGCCGCTCCTCGTAAAACACTGGTATTCAGTTAAATCCGGTTTGACTGGAAGCCGACCCCAATATAGTTGGGAAAAGGCTGGTAAAAGGCCATCCATAGACCAACCTTGGCAAGCGTTGCTTAAACTTGAAGATCGACCCATGCGGCTATTGTCATCTAGCCACGAGCTCCTCAATAAAGATAATATAGTAATGAATATTGAATTATTAATAAGAAAGAAGACATTTTTTTCATTCTATTCTATTTTATTTTTGTTTCATTAGAATTTAAGGTAGGTATTTTATGGTAAATGACAAAAAGCATTCATTTAGTAAAAAAGTATCGTATTATACTTAAACTAAAAAATGAAGAGTCTCCGGCCTTCTTACCCAAATGTCCGGCTAAACTGGCTGGTATGTCCAGTTTGAAGACCTGGCAACCCTACTCGTACACATACACACATCTACAACACACGCTACAAACGATCACTACAGTAATAGCCTCTAATCGCTCCCTGACTACAATTAATCTTCCTACCAAATGGAGTCATTTTCTTTACTGTAATTTATTTATTTATATACAGATACTTTATTGTACACCAAGATAAAACAAAGGAGTTGATTTTTTTTTTAATGTTGCCCCACACTAGGAACTTCTCCCGTATTGTGGGTGCGTTTACAAACATATCCAGACCCGGAACAACTATCTGTAGATCATTCAAATATTTGTTCCGCAGGCAATCGCTCAACCACTGCGCCCACAGTGTCGTCGAATTACTTATATTTTATTTATGAACTAGTTTTACCCACGGTTCCGCTTCAATCTGCCTCGCCTTTTAAGAACCAGTAATGTCGATCACCTGGGCCCTGTTTAATATAACTGGCAAAGCGACAAATTTGTCAACAACTGGACATCATCTCGTGACCTGTGTTGTTTAATAAAGAGGAGAATTCAATACATTCAATTTATTTATAATTATTTTTACAATAAAATGTGAGTAAATAGCCACATAAAGATAATCTTATACTAATCTTATATCTTATAATATATATACAAATATATAAAGCTGAAGAGTTTGTTTGTTTGTTTACTTGAACGCGCTAATCTCAGGAACTACTGGTACGATTTGAAAAATTCTTTCAGTGTTAGATAGCCCATTTATCGAGGAAGGCTATAGGCTATATATCATCACGCTAAGTCCAATAAGAGCGGAGCAGTAATGAAAATTGTGACGCAAACGAAGTTGCGCGGGTCAACTAGTATTTAATAAAAATAAAAATCTTATAGAAAGGTAATAGGGAATATGCACGCGATTTTTTTATTTGCAAAATGAAATAATTAATAGCTCTAGTAAACAATTATGAAATTATTTTTTTAAAACCTTCATCAGTGATGAAGTTATACAGTTAGAAAGAGAAGTCCGATGTAAACTTTTACGTCATCGTCTATGACGCCTATACAGCTGCCATAGAAAACAGCGTTTACGTTAGAGGGACAGATATATTTATTTAAAATAGTTATATCTCCTTTGTTTTTCGATTAATTTTGAATCTATTTTCACTGTTTGTATTATATTTATGTATATTTTTAGATAAACAGTACAGATGATAAATATCTTTTTCATGCATGTCCCCTATTAGTACCTAACTCAAAACTAGTGTACGGCTAGAATTAATTACAGGTACAAGATTTGTTACTAGTAACTTAAAATGTATGTAGCGATCCGATCTAGGTTTATTTAAACCTGTGTTTCAGGCCAATCGCAATATTAATTGGTCAGTTACATGTGTTAACTAGATCAATATAATAATACACCTTAATCGACTATAAAATAAAAATGTATGAAATAAACGTACAAAATTGTAGAATAGGGAAGATGCAGATTTAATATTTATCAATATTTTCTGACTAAAATGTAAAAAAAGCATAAGAGATGCAATGTTTTTATTCCAGTTAATATTGATTTTTAACAATAATTACAAGTTTAAAGTAACGTGAAACGGATCGTGTTTTAATACACCAATCAGCGTCTGGTGACGTCACTCGTGTTAGTTAATAGTCCAAGATCCCGAGGCTCCCAGACGTTACTTATTTCGCAGTATCAAAATATTTGAATAAAGTAGTGCCAGTGTAATTTCAACGAACACATAAGTATCTGCTAGCTCCAACCAATGGGCAATTTTTTTTAGCGATGTATGTAGGTATGACATATTTCATAAGTCTATAGGAGGTAGTTTTGCAGTTTTCTTTTATATGTACTTGGTAAATATACTATGTCCAAAAGATACTTGTGAATAGGATATTAATTCTCAGTGGAGATAGCGATCAGATCTTACACTATTACAATGACTAATTAGTCTTAAAATGTTTACTAAATTACTAATTATTTAAGAATATGTATTTTGGAAAAATCGTGAAAATGATCTAGTCGTTTTATAGCTAGCATATGATGATGATACTTACAAACTGGCGGTCGCGGCAACTCAAACTAGCAGGTAAGCGAATGTTCAAAGTACCTACATAGTAACACTATTCTATTCCACACATTTTGTTACTGAGCAAATAAGCAAGTTTTGGAAGCACTGGAAACGCTTGCCCAGGTTGGTCTGTGGATGGGTGACTATCTTAACATACTGAGTTTCCTCCGTGCCTCGGAAAACACGTTAAGACGTTGGTCCCGGCTGTCATTTGTGGATCTTTGGCAGTCGTTACGGATTGTCAGAAGCCAGTAAATCTGACTCCAGTTTTACCAAAATGTACCGTGTTACCCAGTTTATGGGTCGTGAAGGTCTGATAGGCAGCCGCTCCAGGTAAAACACTGGTATTCAGCTGAATCCGGTTTGACTGGAAGCCAACCTCAATGTAGTCGGTAAAAAGCTAGGCAGATGATGATGAGTATTTTTGCTCCATCAATGGGCCTCGTCCCCTGTTATCAAAACTGGAGATTTGACTTAGAGTGAACAAGCTTCTTCTGGGCAAGCTCGCTCCATCGTAGATTTTGTCTCTGTCACCTCTGACCTAGACTACAGTCAAGAGCAAACACGTCTTAAAAAAAAAAACAAATATGTTAGGAGTCACAAATACAGCAAAAATAAATACTATAGAATGAATAAAAACATTTGGCTAAATTCATTTTAATTGAGCATCTTGTACTTATCCAGCCATGCAGTCAGCAATGCCCTTTACTGACATTAGCGAACTGCCTAAACTACTGGGACTAGAAACATTGCATAATTTCCATTTGTGACGAAAATGAGCCTTAGGATCATTTTTTAGGAATTAATGCTCTCATCATCATCATCTGCCTAGCCTTTTCCCAACTACATTGGGGTCGGCTTCCAGTCAAGCCGGATTTAGCTGAATACCAGTATTTTACGAGGAGCGGCTGCCTACCAGACCTCCACAACCCAATAACTGGGTAACACGGTACTTCATGGCAAGACTTGAGTCAGATTTACTGGCTTCTGACTATCCGTAACGACTGCCAAAGATCTACAAATGACAACCGGGACCAACGGTTTAACGTGCTTTCCGAGGCACGGAGGAAACTCGGTATGTTAAGATGGTCACCCGTCCACAGACCAACCTTGACAAGCGTTGCTTAACCTTGAAGATCGACCCGTGCGGCTGTTATTATCTAGCCACGAGCTCCTCGAGGAATTCATCCTCTCCTCCTTTAGGAATTAATCCTCTAAGGGTATCAAATGGGGGTGATAATACGCGTATTTTCCTGTTCCCATGGGAATTTCGGGAAATCCTTCTTTAATGCTCCCCTACACTCCCCAAGGAACCTACATGCCAAATTGTAGCTTTCTATAACCAGTTGTTTCGGCTGTACGTTGTCTGTCAGCCAGTAACGGAATAATTTTAAATATAAGGATTGATTGGCTTGTGTTGACCACTATCTCACCCGATAGAAAACGATGATGTGGTCGACTATGAAGCTAGTTTGTCTTGAAGTAACCTATTCACTCTTGACTTCAGACTGCCCCAGATTGTAGCTATCATGACACACAGACTTCGGACAGATTCATGCCAAAAGGAAATCCTATCGAGTACACAGCTCGTAAAGAAATAGGTTTCCTCTATTCTTTTAATCATATAAAATATCAACCGTTATTGACCCTTTCAGAAGTACGATTTGAGTAAAATATTTTTCAATGGTCACCAAAATTATATATAGAAATATAAAGGTTACAAACCTTTATATTTCAAAGATTTCATGGTATTTCGTTATAACATAGACATGCGCTAAATGAAAAGATTCAGCCCGCTTATAGCAGCCACATTTTCAGATTCCCTTAGTTATTAATAAAACCTGTCTTTCAGGTTTAATAAAACACTTTCACACACACCATTTCACAATGAAAACTATAGCAAATAAACCTACCAGTGCACACGAAGACAACACCCGAAAAATTCACTGAAATTCCAAGTTCTTCAGCTAGAAACCTCCACAGCCATCTTGCCTGAAAATTTTCGTTTATTACTCCGAATTAACACAGATTCACTCACTGAAATTCACTCAGTTACAGTCATATAGAAGTTAGGGAACTGTTTTTATTGTATTTTAGTGTTTAATACAGCTTTTTTGTTAGGTTTTTCAGGGTTTTCGAGAGGACAAGCGAGCGTGCGTCTCCCTATGTTTTCCGGCGAATACTGTCGGGGTTCGATATTTTCTGCCAAGGAGTATGAAGTTAGCTCGCATATCGGATGTGATATTTCGTTATGTGGGTGTATCGTGGGTGGGCATGGAATTGGGGTCTTATTGGTACAAATCTTTGTGAACGTTTATCGAGTGTGAGCAGTTTAAAAGATTAGGTTTATTTAGTGTTATAAAGTTGACCGAGTATAGTTTTATAAGGGATTTTTATAAGTATCTTTTAATTCGCAAATATCTCAGTCAGCGTGGATTACATTTATAAATTTGTATGAATATATACTAACATATTCACACAATTTTATAAAAACTAAAAATTAAGAAACATCAAACTAAAATATAGCATCAAAGAATTCGTTCTCAACGCTGTCAGCTGGTAATGTGCCCAAGAGACTAGCGGCATTGCCACGTTGAATGGCAATGCTTAGCCTCTGGCCAAAGTAAAAGCCAGCTCTTGGGTCACGAGAAGTTCAACGAGCAATTTCGAAATTTCTTTGAAAAGGCGTAATAATAAGCACTGACTTAAAAATATGGTAACTAAATATATACATTTTTTATTATATATTAAAATCTCAAAAGAACTCCCTTTGTGACCCCATTCAAGAAAATTTACCACATCCGAACTACCCTATACTAGCCACCATGATGCGTGCTAGAACGGGACAGATGACGTGTGAGAGAGACAGCGAATCAGCGCGAGTCGCTCCATCAAATATATTATAATTGTTATTGTTTTATGTACAATTACTATATAGTTATTTATTTGTAAGTTCTTTTTGATTATGTGTTTATTAACGTTTGGTTAAATTTTTATAAGTAAGTTTTTAAATAATAGATTAGTATAATATTCTTTGTTTGTTTTTTGTTTGTATTTGGTAATTTAAAAAGTATTTCTTTAAAGTGAGAGCTTTCTTTCAGTTTGCTATGAATTATTACGCGCTAGTTATATTTCATTGTTTGCTAGCATCACTTGTTCAAGTATAATTGTGTATTAGTTTATTAATTTGAGTATATATTATAGTATTTTATTGTATTTATAGTTTATATATATTTATCTTTGTATTAATTTAAATATTATATTAATCGCGTTTCTGTTTTTTTTTTTACAATTTGCACCTACTAGTATTATTCTCTGCATCACCCAAAGGTTGACTGGCAGAAAATGCCTCAGGCATTAAGTCCGCCTCTGTACATCTGTGTGCGTAAAGTGTTAAATAAATAAATAAATAAATAAATATTACTTTCTAGAATTTGATCCTTACTATCGACACGTTCGAATGTGGTTTTTTTTAAACCAACTTGTTTGATTCCTGGCTGGAAATACCTACCAATTTTTCAAAAATCCAATGATGCTGTTTTAGTTTTCAACAAAATCGGGCTCGAGACTCCTTTCAGTCATCATCTGCCTAGCCTTTTCCCAACTATATTGGGGTCGGCTTCCAGTCAAGCCAGATTTAGCTGAATACCAGTATTTTACGAGGAGCGGCTTCCTACCAGACCTCCACAACCCATTAACTGGGTAACACGGTACTTCATGGCAAGACTGGAGTCAGATTTACTGGCTTCTGACTATCCGTAACGACTGCCAAAGATCTACAAATGACAGCCGGGACCAACGGCTTAACGTGCTTTCCGAGGCACGGAGGAAACTCGGTATGATAAGATGGTCACCCATCCACAGACCAACCTAGGCAAGCGTTGCTTAACCTTGAAGATCGACCCGTACGTCTGTTATTATTTAGCCACGAGCTCCTCGAGACTCCTTTCAGTGTTTTACGCTATTCCTCATAGTTTCGGATTTGGCATTCCACGCTCTCTTGAAAAATCTCTCATTGAATGGCGTCGGTCAATGAAAAGGCTAGGCCACTAATATATTGGCTGATTAAGCTAGTTTGCTGCGACATAGGGACTTAGAAAAAAGCTCCTAACTAAGGTTATAAAATAATTCATCCTGACCCTGACCAATCCTAACTCCAATTAATATTATAAATGCGAGGGCAAGTGAGTTTCTAAAGCACCTAAATCGCTGTATCGAATTTGCTGAATTTTAGTACAGATATAGATAGATAGAGGGGACGATTATAGGCTTTATTTTCGATAAATGCATGTTTTTTTTTATTATTTAAAAAAGGAACAACAAACAGCTACAATGTAAAACAAAGAAAACAAAGTTACACAAAACTTATCACAATATTGTAGCCCACAACGCTATTCACGGATAAGCAGTAGGA
The DNA here is from genome assembly GCA_950371165.1 of Lacanobia oleracea. NCBI lineage: Eukaryota > Metazoa > Arthropoda > Insecta > Lepidoptera > Noctuidae > Lacanobia > Lacanobia oleracea. The sequence continues at coordinate 16,280,009 of OX493411.1, read as the reverse complement.
TACATAAGAAAAAAATCGCTAAGATGACAAATACGTAAAACTTAAAACTTTATTAAAATTACTTAACTATCGTAATATAAAATGTATGTTACTTCATCATACCAGAACGACAGCTTACAACCCTAATTATCTTCAAAATTAGAGTGAACATGCTCCTTCTGGGTAAGCTCGCTCCATCGTAGGCTTGTCTCTGTCATCTCTGACCTAGCCTACAGTCTGGAGCAAACGCATCGCAAAAAAAACGGCTGACGAGATCAGAGTGCCAATTCCCTTCATTTTTAGGGTTCCGTAGCCAAATGGCGAAAAAACGGAAACCTTATGGTTTCGTCATGTCTGTCTGTGTGTCTGTCCGTCCGTATGTCACAGCCACTTTTTTCCAAAACTATAAGAACTATACTGTTGAAACTTGGTAAGTAGATGTATTGTGTGAACCGCATTAAGATTTTCACACAACAATAGAACAAAAATTTTTTTTCATCAAATCCATACGTGTGGGGTATTTATCGATAGGCCTTTAAAATGATATTGAGGACTCTAATATATTTTTTATCTAAATTGAATAGTTTTCGCGAGAGACACTTCCAAAGTGATAAAATATGTGTGTGTTCCTTGTAACTTCTAAAATAAGAGAATGATAAAACTAAAAAAAAATATGATGAACATAACATTACCATGCAAACTTCCACCGATAATTGGTTTGTACCGATAAGTAGTTTTTTTTTTAATACGTCATAAATCGTAAACCGCAATTTACCTTTCATTCAATCAACTCAAATATAAAAAATAAGGTTTATGCTACGGAACCCTTCGTGTGAGAGCCCGACTCACACTTGGCCGGTTTTTTACTGATTACGACTGACAAACTAATACGACCTTTGCTTAAAAAATAGTAGAATTGGCACTCAGGATAAAGATTGACACAGAAATAGCTTATAGTCTGGAATAGCACATAGGCTACTATTATCCCGGAAGTATGTTGCCTTTGGATAATATCCGATCTTCACACGAGCAAAGCCGCGAACAAAATCTAGTAATTTAATAATATTATTGGAACAATATCATACCCTTGTCAAAATGTTTGGCTACGAAGCTACGCCGTAGATAGTGCTACGTCATTCTACGTAGACGTTCTACGAATCTCGTAGCCGTAGTAAATATAGTAACTTCGAATTATTGTAGTTTATTTCAATGTTGTTTATTTTTAGGGTTGCGAACAAAAAACCGAACCCTTATAGTATCACTTGGGTGTCTGTCTGTCTGTCCGTATGTCACAGCCAGTTTTCTCCGGATCCACTGGACCGATTCTGTTGAAATTTGGTACACATAATATGGACTTCTGTGACCCAAATACGGACGTGTTACGTAAATTATATTTTTTTTTGGATGGTGGTCAAACTAGAAATATTAAAAAAGTTTTTTGAAAAATATTCTGTGATATCAAATGAAGGGTTTTAATTGTATTTTTTATAATTTTTTTTTTTTTTTGTATTTTTTTTTTTTTTTGAAGTTATTCGAGAAATTAGACGAAAAATTACCTTATCTCTGATAATACTGAGCCTAAAATTTTGAAAAAAATGGAGATAATAGATCTTTACCTAAAGCTTACAGGACAATCTATAAGACGTAATAGTGTTAAAATAACATGTTAAAAAAATTAAATTCGTTCGAAACCCTTTGCACGCGAGTTTGACTCGCAGCTTTGTACGTACATGTCCCTTTTTTCCCGTTAATTATGAGCGCTAAAGATTCATAAGTACTAGAAGACCAGAAACATGACAAAGTATTTGTCAAGAATTGTGAACGCTATACCGAAGTCGAAGCTAAACCGGGGCAGTAAGTACGAACAGCAAAGACTCACAAACTATCAGGATATCAGAATCATGGAGATGTATTTCCATGGATGAGAATATGAGACAAATTAGTTGCACGCCAGGTATAAAGTCTACGCAGACGAAGTCGTGGGCAGAAGCTAGCAATAATGCAATTTATTAACAGAAAGATGGGTTGTTGAGGAGCTCGTGGCTAAATAATAACAGCCGCACAGGTCGATCTTGAAGGTTTAAGCAACGTATGCCAAGGTTGGTCTGTGGATGGGTGACCGTCTTAACATAAAGAGTTTCCTCCGTGCCTCGGAAAGCACGTTAAGCCGTTGGTCCCGTCTGTCATTTGTAGATCTTTGGCAGTCGTTACGGATAGTCAGAAGCCAGTAAATCTGACTCCAGTCCTGTCATGAAATACCGTGTTACCCAGTTAATGGGTTGTGGAGGTCTGGTAAAACCGTAAAACACTGGTATCCAGCTCAATTCGGTTTGACTGGAAGCCGACCCCAAAATAGTTGGGAAAAGGCTAGGCAGATGATGATTAACAGAAAGATGGGTACAAAATCATCTATACTATTCAAAACCAGTATACAAAGGAGATGTTCCAAAATGTATGGACCCTGGGCCAGGTCCTTGTACACTATACTTAAAAATAGAGAAATAAATTTAAAACAGTTCTCAACTGTCCAATTACTTTAAAACGGCTTTGTTTAAGTAAAAAGAAATTACACTTGAAATTGCAACACGCTAGCAAAACCCGTCATGGCGGTAAGCTGTCATTTTGATTGATTAATGACGTTTGACATTTATTTCTGACATATTTATTTACCGGCAACGAAACGAAAGTGACTGAAGTGACATTGTTATGACAGCTGACAGTTATTTTTCTATGATCTGTAACTAAATCGGTGCGACGCCATGTTGAAAATCGATAAAAGTAATTTATAAACATCAATTAACTACCCTATTAACTAAACTATTTTTCCCGAATTCTACGGATTTTTCTCTTTTTTATGAGGTAATGTACATAGAACTGGCCCATTTTGAAACATCTCCTTTATGTTTGTCTTTTAAAGAGAGTAAACGACGATGTCTGTGCAAGTATAAACTGTGCGACGGACGCCTTCCTCTTACAGATTTCAACAACTTCGGATTTGGATCAAATCTGGCACAAATGTGGACCATACTGAAATACACTTGTTTAGACCTAGTACAGCCTACAGCGCAGTGTAGTAAAGTATAGTAGGAATAGGCTTTTCTTCCCGGGAATATCTTCCCATTTTTTTTACGGTACGGTGCCTCTTTCGAACGAAGTCCGCAGCCCCAGCAGGCACGGGAATATGTTCCCTTGGGATGATTTTATCCTCTGGCAGAAGCTAGTAAATAAATAAAATTGTTTGTAAAAGTTAATTTCAGGAAATCGTAATCCGCCTGCCAAGCGTGGCGATTACGGCAAACCCTTTGGGAACCTTTTGGGAGGGGCCTATGACTAACAGTGGACGTCTTTCGCCTGTTATGATGATGATGTAATCCTATCGCGAGGGCGAGGCTACTGGCAGGAACTAATACAGGTATTATACATTCGATAGTTACTCTATCTGTCCATCAGTTACGTTTTCATACCTAAATTGCTGACCCAATTTTATTGAACTTCAGTAAAGAGATAGGGCTAGACTAGGTTTTTTGACTAATGCGTTAAATAGTATAATGGACGTCTCTGACGGCAGTTTCGCCCGGGTGAAATACAGAAATTGTCTTTTCGAAATTCATCCTTTTCCAAGGTCCAGACTGACCTTGGAAAAGTACATCATATTTCCTTAGGACAATTTCTGTATTTCACCCAGGCGAAACTGCCGGCGGAGACTATACGCCCATAATATTATATTATATTAAAATATCTATTATTATTTTAAATTAATTGTATAATTGTAATTACTATTAGACTTTCTTTTTCTTTTACACCATTTATTAATTGTGAAACCTTAAAATGAAAGCTTATTATGTTTTAAGGCTTTGTTGCCACAGAGGATCACTGACTCCTAAGTCACAGGCACATACACCTAGTTTAGGAGTCAGGGTATTTAAAATGATATATAATGTTTAAAAAGCCTTTAACGATTTATGTGAAATTTGTAAATTTATGTAAAGATTGGTGAATAAAAATTATTATTATTTATTATTATTAATATTTTACTATTTAACGCAAAAGTCAAAAAACCTCGTCTCTATCGCCCGCCCGACGTCCGGTTAGCTCTACCGGTGATGCATGTAGAAGCAAGATAAAATATGACCCGCTGTACCGACCTACGGTAATGTGTGGGCCCGAGTGTACGGCGAGGAGGAGACTTGATACTCACAGGGTTTTGTCATGGTGGCAAAAACTAAGTAGCTGTTTATTTACAAACAGATAAGTTTCAGATTTGAGATTTGAATTAACATAAAATTAAACGTAATTAACCAAATTTGAGGAAATAACTAAATTAAATAGAAAAGGTAAGATGTAACTTAAACTATGAAGGAGTAACAATTTTGTTTCTATTTAAAAGAGTGTCCGTGGAGTTTCTTGCACGTTCTTCTCCATAGAGATCTACGCTTAGGAACGTGCAAATAGCTTCCATGTTTTTGACTGACCGACGTTGACGTTTCAAAAGTGCCTGTGAATGGTTTATTTGAAATAAAATGCTTTAAATCTTGTATTTATCTGTGGAGACTTGTTATTGGCAATATAGTTATTATTATGGTCATTATAATGATATTAGTATGTAAATCTTCCGAAAAATTAATAAATAAATATTATTTAAGACGATTTTGAAGACTTTCTGAAGTCGCACTGAGGACTGAATCAATCTTCATAGACTTAGGATTTTTGCTATGAGTTTATGCTGGATATGACTTTAGTTTACCATCACTATGCCCAAATATATCAATACAAACGAATAATTAAAAAAAATACGAATAAAATTTAGGTATGAAGGCGTCATGTAATTTTTTCTCGGGAACCGCAGAGAAAACCGTAATATCCTTAATATTTATATTTTTTGGCATCCTCCATAATTTAATGATTACTGCCATCTGCCATCTGCCTAGCCTTTTCCCAACTATATTGGGGTCGGCTTCCAGTCAAACCGGATTTAGCTGAATACCAGTATTTTACGCGGAGCGGCTGCCTACCAGACCTCCACAACCCATTAACTGGGTAACACTGTACTTCATGGCAAGACTGGAGTCAGATTTACTGGCTTCTGACAATCCGTAACGACTGCCAAAGATCTACAAATGACAGCCAGGACCAACGGCTCAACGTGCTTTCCGAAGCACGGAGGAAACTCGGTATGTTAAGATGGTCACCCATCCACAGACCAACCTTGGCAAGCGTTGCTTAACCTTGAAGATCGACCCGTGCGGCTGTTATTAATTTAATGATTACTGCTGAGATTTTTTTTTTAATTTTGAAAATAAATTTTACATTTTAGAGCATTAATTACTACGAGATATTGTTAGTGTACTTTTTTGGTATGTGTTTAAATTGATACACTTAGAGAAATTTACGAAGGAGGAAAAAAGTTAACGTACTCGGGACAAGTCTCTATTTTGCATAGGAAATCATAAAATTGTTTCTCCCGCTCTGGGTGGAGTGGGAGGGAGTGTCAGACTCGTACTGACATTCGGCACCAATGAACAGGTTGGTAAGGACGTACAATAAGCTCCATACACGTTCCAATAGCGTTGACATCTTTGCCAAAAAGCTTTCGCAATTTCGAAAACATTTTTTAGTGAACCACAGTGTCCACAGTTGATGTCTGTCTGTATCCATATTTTATTGTATTGTTATTTAATTCATTATTACATAAACCCAGCATCAAAATAGTTTTAGTTTAGTTTAGTTATGATCTTTCTTTTTAACTTATATTTTTTTTTGTTTTTATTTTTTTTTTATGTTTGGCCTATAAATTTTGCTTTATGTAATATTCTTTAACTTGAATAATGTAAGTGCTGTGCACACCTTTAAGTGACAAGTTCACTCTAGATTTTAAGTATTATTATAATAGTGACCCCAAAATGTGTTAGTGAATGTGTCGTTCGAGTGCCATAAATTAAATAAATCAATAAAACCTAGCCGTAGGCCTTCAAATACCCTTTGCATACCCTCGCCGCGGTAATTCCACAACCCTGGCAGGTATTTAGGTAAACTTTTCAGTTAACTTCTTACATGCTACAGAATACAAAGCTCACGTGAGCAACACCGCATGCACAGCTAGTATTTGTTAAATGTCAAAGTATCAAAACCACTCAGTCTTCGGCGCAATCGATCGCCCCCGAAGTTACCCGACCGCCCCCGAACATACACGAGGGAGGGTAAGTTAGCTTACTTATTTCACTTATGACTCTTTGATTGTTTCCTGTAAATAATTGATATGCAAACTTTGTAAATAAGACCTTTGTGGTTTGTTTCGAAAAAAAAGTAGATAATTTTCTTACTTTATATACTGTTTATAAGAACATTAGTCGCGTGTAATTTGCCTTTCGTCGGCTATCCTACGAGCTGTGCGGTATCTAACTTATCAATCATCAATCTACATTATCTGCCTAGCCTTTTCCCAACTACATTGGGGTCGGCTTTCAGTCAAACCGGATTCAGCTGAATACCAGTGTTTTACGTGGCGTAGTCAAATTAAAACGACAATCAATTAAACAAACAAAAAAACAATGTTTTTACCCATAAAACAATTTGACTACACAAAGTTACCCCTTTGTTGAACCACACGCCATCCTTCAAATCTGACGTAGAATGTCATGTTTTCCAATGTAGGTAGGTACTGTCGACCCCCCTGACATTAGCAGGCGTAATGATATTACTGAGATTAAAACACAATCTCTGGTGGGGCACAATTTGTGGCGCCGACTGTACGTTTAAAGGTACAGTCGGAGAGAAAATTGGCGGGTAATAATTATTCCGAGGCTTTACACAGGAAGTCATTCTATCAGCGGAAATGTATTTATACTATATTTTATTTTAATTCAGATTCTAGTTTCTGTCGTTCTTGTCTGGGTACTTAGAATTTAACTAAGATTTTAATTTTGATTTGATTGTTTTTAATTTAAATTTAAATATCTGACATTGTTTTCTAATTTTTGACAATTTTTCTTCCATAATTTCGATTTTTATATGTGACATTGTTAATGTTTGTTGTTTAAGTATTTTTAATTTGTGTAATACAGTTTAAAACTAGCACAGGAGCCAGGGAATTTCATGTAAATTGTGCATGTTTTTAAACAATAAAAAATTTATTATTATTATTTCGTTTATTCATTTTTATATACATATATGTTACATTTTTAAATATATCTTAAAAAAAAAAACATTAAAAAATACATTTGAAAATATTAAAAATAGTAGTCCGACAGTGTCGGGAGCAGGGTCCAAGCTACCGGTGGTTAGGGCTCCAGAGAAAGGAACTTCTTCACAATACGAGCCGTATCGAGGAGTACCTTCTATATCAGGCCCTTTACCCAACCGCGTAACGCCAGCTTCGACAGATGGTCGTCGAAGCTTATTATTATTATTATATTATGACTTTCGCCCGCGACTTCGTACGCGCATTACCCGTTTTTTCCTGTTCTCGTAGGAACTTCGGGATATCCTCTCTTAGTGTTCCCCTACAATAGGGAATATGCATGCGATTGTTTTATTTGCAAAATGAATTACTTATTAGCTCTAGTAAACAATGATCAAATATTTTTTTAAATACCTTCATCAGCGATGAAGTTATAAAGCTTCAAAGATTACAATTAGAAAGAGTAGTCCGATATAAACTTTGACGTCATCGTCTATGACGCCTATAAAGTTGCCATAGAAAACAGCGTTTTCGCGAGAGGGACAGATATATATGTTTAAAATAATTATATCTCGTTGGTTTTTCGAGTAATTTTGATTCTATTTTCACTGTTAGTATTATATTTTTGTATATTTTTAAATCAACTATATAGATGACAAATATGTTTTTCATGCATATTCCCTATTCCCAAGGAACCTACTTGAGGAACCTACTTGAGGAACCTACTTGAGGAACCTACTTGAGGAACCTACTTGAGGAACCTACTTGAGGAACCAACTTGAGGAACCTACTTGAGGAACCTACTTGAGGAACCTACTTGAGGAACCTACTTGAGGAACCTACTTGAGGAACCTACTTGAGGAACCTACTTGCCAAATTTCATTTTTCTACGACCATGTACGTTATCTGGCAGTCACTTACTCAGTAAAGCAAGAATTTTATATATTAGGATATACAAAATGGTCATATGTTGCCCGAACTCTGACGTGGTAAGATGAAAAGAAGGTAACTACCGCTATCTTGCTACCGATTAATACCGATCGGTAACAAGCACTATCGGTACTAATCCATTAATATCCTTTTTGAAGTCGGTAAAAAATATTTTAATTTTAACTATTTTCAATACCGTTTGTTTGAATGCTTACGCATTTGAAACGGCGTTTTTCAACGCACGAAAAAAAAAAGGTTTTTAAAAAAAAAAACGGGATATATCTTTATGGTTGTTGGTTTCCTGTGCGTTGTAACAAATTCATTTTGGTAGCAAGTGCCTGCCGCCAGATATCCTGATACAATAATTATAATAATATGTTTGAAAAGTAAAACAGACATGAGTGAAAACACCACTTTGTAAAACTAGTGTTGAAAATATGTGATTAAATGTAACTAAAATGTGCATGTTGTGGTCTCCTATAACTGAAGGAGCTCACCTAAATGAACCAGTTTATTACTGTGACTTCTGTTATAACTGTGTATATTTGGATACCCAAATAAAAATATTTCGCTTTTTCATACCGCAGTAAGTTAAAATAAAAGTGCCTTTTTTCCGTTGCATGTGACACAATCACTTGTGTCGGTGATTGTACGGCACCCCTACAAACAAGGGTGCGAAGGCCGGCCCCTTTATTTTTAATTGAGTGACATCTAGCAGGGATGGACTGCAGAGCAAGTTCAAAAATATTAGATTTAAATCCTTTTATTTAAACAATAACATGTAATGTGATAATAACAGCCGCACGGGTTGATCTTCAAGGTTAAGCAACGCTTGCCAAGGTTGGTCTGGGATGGGTTACCATCTTAACATACCGAGTTTCCTCCGTGCCTCAGAAAGCACGTTAAGCCGTTGGTCCCGGCTGTCATTTGTAGATCTTTGGCAGTCTTTACGGATTGTCAGAAGCCAGTAAATCTGACTCCAGTCTTGCCAAAATGTACCGTGTTACCCAGTTAATGGGTTGTGGAGGTCTGGTAGGCAGCCGCTCCACGTAAAACACTGGTATTCAGCTGAATCCGGTTTGACTGGAAGCCGACCCCAATGTAGTTGGGAAAAGGCTAGGCAGATGATGATGATGATTTAAACAATAACATGTAGCTTAGCATTAGTCAATATTGCAGAGCATGACTATTACAGGTTTGGAATACCCAAGTGCATCGAACGACGTTTTTCAACATATTTACAAAGAAATAATTAAAATATCGATATTAATATTTAAATGACCTGGCGATGGATGGGAGACGCGCAGGACCGGTCGTTGTGGCGACGCTTGGGGAGGCCTATGTCCAGCAGTGGACATCTTTACGACGTTTTATTTTCCACAGAAGATGGACCCATCTTCTGTGGAAAATAAAACGTCGGTCAATTGTGACGACTGGTATTCCAGTGCCCTTATTTTTCATACCAAGTCAATTGCTTCAAGAAAAAGGGTAACAATATTGAATATAAATGATAGATCCGTCTTTATATAGATACCTACAAAATTTTCACTTGGAACCTTTTCGTATATTTCTGAATAATTTTATAAGGTAGGTGGGATGGTTAGGGTTCCATACTCATCGAGAGGAGTTCGTGGCTAGATAATAACAGCAGCACGGGTCGATCTTCAAGGTTAGGCAACGCTTGCCAAGGTTGGTCTGTGGATGGGTGACCGTCTTAACATACCGAATTTCTGTGCCGTTGGTCTGCCATTGGTCCCGGCTGTTATCTGTAGATCTTTGGCAGTCGTTACGGATAGTCAGAAGCCAGTAAACCTGACTCCAGTCTTGCCATGAAGTACCGTGTTACCCAGTTAATGGGTTGTGGAGGTCTGGTAGGCAGCCGCTCCTCGTAAAATACTGGTATTCAGCTAAATCCGGCTTGACTGGAAGCCCACCCCATTATAGTTGGGAAATTTTGAAACTGACAGCTGCTTGGGTCAATTTTCAAGTTAACCTTGAAAATTGACCCATGCAGCTGTCAGTTTCAACGGTTGCCAAAGGTCGGTCCACCCGGCTTCCTCTGAATTCCCTTTACGTTCCAGGCTCGCGGTAATACGCTTATCACACGACACGTGTGATAAGCAAGGGTGGGCGTGGCCCCTATCTAGGGAACCGCTTATTACACAAGCCGGTCGATTCGACCCTAACTCAGTTTTGAAGTGAGTCCTGCGTTGCCAACGTGTGGGAAATTCCCCAAACTGCGGGGAATCTCAAGTTTTCTAGGGAATCAGTAGATTTTTTGTCCCCAAATTGGGGAAATAGACTTGCATTGTCAGGGAATTTGGTAAATTGGTGTTGGTTACACTGCTCCCTAACTCCTAAACGCTATTACACTGGCCGGTAGTAAGGGAGTTAGGGAGCTTACTAGACCGGGCCGCTCCGATCACCCTAAATAAGGTCCCTAACTCTTATTATACCACCCTAAATCGGGACTTAGGGCCCGGAATACCGTGTAGTGTAATACCGCTTAATTCTCGCTGTACGTCGTGAGTACGTCTCTGCGTACCAGTTTTTTGTCATGATTCCGTACAAATAAGATCGCTAAGCCAATTACGAGGTCATGCATGGGAGCTCTATCTTGAACACGCATCAGTGCGTCTAGAGACCATTGTTAAATATTAATTAAACTTCATTTTGTAGACAAAGCAATTTTCAATGCTTGGAGGAGCAGGAGCTCGTGGCTAGATAATAACAGCCGCACGGGTCGATCTTCAAGGTTAAGCAACGCTAGCCAAGGTTGGTCTGTGGATGGGTGACCATCTTAACATACCGAGTTTCCTCCGTGCCTCGGAAAGCCGTTGGTCCCGGCTGTCATTTGTAGATCTTTGGCAGTCGGTACGGATAGTCAGAAGCCAGTAAATCTGACTCCAGTCTTGCCATGATGGATTTACCTATTAATGGGTTGTGGAGGTCTGGTAGGCAGCCACTCCACGTAAAACACTGGTATTCAGCTAAATCCGGTTTGACTGGAAGCCGACCCCAATATAGTTGGGAAAAGGCAGGCAGATGATGGTAGAGTACTAAAATCTATACTGTCTGACTATAGGTAGGTACGTACTCAATATTATAAAGCTGTAGTTTGTTTGTATGGTTGAATGCGCTAATCTCAGGAACTGTTTTGGATAGCCCATTTATCGAAGAAGGCTTTAAGCTATATTATCAATCATGTCCATAGCAAGACATACTTATATCTTCATGGCAAGATTGGGGGCTAGTGTAAGCCTAGAAGAAGCTAGATTATGAAAAATCTGGCAAAATATTTACAACTAAAAAGACCACCAAACAACAAATAAAAGGAACTGTGCTTGATTTCATCACAAATTTGAAGAACGAGCTACCGGCGTTTAAAACTCATTTCTTTAATTGGATTGAACAACAACGTCAATACAAAAATTGTATCAAGAACATGAAAGATGACGAGATACTCATTGTATGTGACTTTTCGGAGAATTTCGAATGTAAATATAGTGAAGAAGTCCAATCAATGCACTTTGGTGCCTCCAGAAACACGATCACTTTACATTGTGGTGTAATTTTTTGGAAAAATCTTTCCCAATCATTTGTATCTGTTTCAGATAACAATTGCCATGAACCGAATGCCATCTGGGCACACTTCATACCAGTTATCAAATTTGCAAAAGAAACGTACCCTCTAACGTATCAAGGTTATTAACCACTGATGCGTCATCGAAAGATTCTATTTCTTCTGCCGAAGAAACTTCATCTTCTTGCTCATTGAAATTTTGTAAGGTATTTTTCTTTTCATTTATTTCAATTTCTATTTGTTGGACGCTTTTATTCCTTTTATCATTGTTTTTGATTTTGTTTCCTTTTTCAGGTATCCGAGAGTGTTCCTTTTCGTTAGTAAGTTTATCATAGTTCTGACTATCTTCTTTGTAGTACATCTTGTCTATGACTTTTATGTCCCTGCTTATCACTATATCATCATCTTCAGGTATGTACACTCTGTAAGCCTTTGAGGTCATTGAGTACCCCATGAATACACCTTCTTTGGCATTCTGGGTCAGTTTTCCTCGTTTGTTCTTTTTCAAAACAAAAGTCTTTCTGCCATACACGTAAAGATGATGTCCACATGGAATTTGGCCTAGCCATTTCTCGAAAGGAGTTTCACCATTCAGTGCTTTGGAAGGGCTACGATTTATAAGGTAGTTTGCGGTTGTTACCGCTTCCGCCCACAGCTTTTTAGGTGCCTTGGCCTCAATTAACAGACATCTGGCCTTGTCCAGCAAGGATCTGTTCTTCCTCTCGCTTATCCCATTTTGTTGAGGGGTGTAAACTGTGGTCAACCTCCTTTGGATGCCATGCAATTTTAGAAAATTATCAAATTCCTTGTTGCGGTATTCTGTGCCATTGTCGGTCTGCAGGTTCTTTATCTTCTTGTTATGGTAAGTCTCAACTTCATTTTTGTATTGCTTAAAAACGTTAAATATGTCACTCTTTCTTTTAATAAAATAGACGTGACAATAGCGACTATAGTCATCTATGAAAGTAACATAGTACTTTGATCATGCGAGTGTGTCACATTCAAAAGGTCCACAAACGTCGCTATGGATTATTTCCAGGTTATCAGTTGTGTATAGATCTTCATGTCTTATGAACGGTAACCTGGACAATTTGCCTTTGATGCAGGTTTCACATGTTTCCATGTCTTCGTCATTTAAGTTTAAGCCATACATGAGGTTATCTTTAGCCATCTTCTTCAAATCTCTTTCGTTTATGTGGCCAAGTTTTTGATGCCATTCCATAATGTTTTTATCGTTATTTGGCATGTAATTTGCAGTTTCTTTTTGTACAAATTCAAAGTAGTAAAGCCCATTTCTCTTTCGAGCAGTTAGAGACTTTTCGCCGGTTTTTTCTATGACGTACGCTTTCTCTTTTTCAAAAATAACCTTATTTCCTCTGTCCGTTATCTTGGCGACGGATAAAAGTTTTACTGATATATCGGGAACATACAAGGTGTCATTGAAATGGTAGCCATGTTTATTGGTACTAATTGTGACTCTCCTTCTTCCTTGAATTTTACTAGTACATTTGTCTGATGCCAACTTTAGGGTGCCATTTTCAGGGGTCATGTTAGAAAACATCGATTTGTCACCGCATACGTGTGATGAGCAGCCGCTGTCTAGACACCAGACATTTTTATCAGCATCTGAATTTACGGTGCTCAGACAAACGTTATAACTGTGTTTGTTTCTGTTTTCTTTTTCATTAGAGTTTTTCTTCTTGCCCCAACATGTCTCAATAGTGTGGCCTTTCTTTTTACAGCTCTTGCAATATAGCCTATTTCTGTTTTTCCTGATATGGTATGCTTCTGAGCTTTCAGGCTGTTCATTTCCATTCCTTGCTCGGTATTCTTCTAGAATCTTTACTTTCAGATCTTCATGATTAGGTAGTGTGTCTCGAGATTCGATAGCTATTCTAAAGTTCTAAAAAGTTGTTGGCAAACTGTAGAGAAGCATTATGCTAAGCAGTTCTGGAGGTACCTTAATATCCATATCTGAGAGTTTGTCCACGATATCCATGAAGTTATTTATGTGGTCATGTATATCTTCTCTTACGGTCATTCGCTTTAGAACCAACTATTTTAATAATGTAGCTTTTCTTGCAGGCCCGGTGCTTTGATAAGTAGCTTTTAACTTGTCCCATACGGCTTTAGATGTCGCGCAGACTTTAATTTGTTTTAATTCAGACGGTGACAATAAAAGTAGGATTTCAGCTCTTGCCTTCAAGTCCTCTTTGTTGAACGCCGATCTCGCTGCCGCATCCGTAGCTGGTGGTAACGTTTTCTCGCCGCTTACGATATCCCAATAGTCATTTTTAATCAGGACCGCTTGTGCTTGCAAACACCACGTATCATAGTTTGTCTTTGTTAAAAGTTCTATATAGCGATAACTCGTGGTTGATGCCATTTTTCATATTTGTAAAATGCAACCACGCTCTGCTACCAATTTGTGAGGTATTTTATTTAAATACACTTTTTTCAGACGGCCCATGCAGCCCTATCATCAAAAAAAAACTTTTATCTTTTGAGTTTATTCGCCCAAAATTGAAACTTTCATACTCAACGTGGTCATTTTTGGAGGCAGGTCATGGCAAAAGTATGGCAGATGGGATTGGGGGTGCCGTTAAGAGACAATAGGGAACAAACATTATTTCCATTTTTGCTTTAATTTTAAAGAACTCCATCTAGAATAGACCACCACATAAATAAAAAATTAAAACGCTTCAATTTATTGCCAAAATTGCGTTTTTAAACCGACAGTTTAAAGGTTCGCGCGAATACGGACGATGACGTCACTCGTGTCTATAACTGGTCAAGAACTGTCCCAATTCAAAGACATAAGGTTGCCTTTTCGTTGGCATAACAGCAGATACGTCACTAAACGCTGATTGTTGTTTTTAAATACGTTCCGTTTCACGTTACTTTAATTCATTATTTTTGTTAATAAAATACTTTTTTACAAAAAATATAACCGACTTCCAAAAACAAAACACTACAAGGTTTTTTATTTTTCACTTTTCAGTGGTACCTAGGTACCTGCGTACCCATTAACAGCGTACCAGCGCCATGTTATGTTAAGAACTGGTGTAAACACTAAAAAAACATGCGATTTCAGCAATCCCGATCCCTTTGCTATCATTTATTGAAGAGTTCCGTTGCCTACCTCCGAAGTTCTTCGTCAGATGTTCACCAAATTGAAATAATAATAATAATTTATTTAATTCAGACCATTGATCCATATAGTGTTAGTAAAATCTTAACCTATTGTTAGTACATAAAAAGATTAAATTAATTGGCGACATGTACGCCAGTACGCACATGCCTAGCTGCCCAGTGCCTAATGAAAGGCCCATCAATTTTGTCCGCCAGTGTAGCCAGTATGTTGTGTGTGAAATGGGACCAGTCCCGAAAAATACTCTTTCAAACAAAAAAAGAATCATCCAAATCGGCTGACAATTGGCGAAAGTATCGTTGAACAAACATTTTTCATGGGATCCCATCATCAGATCCTGACTTATACCTTCCATCGTCAGCTCAGCAACATGAGATGATGATTACCAGGCACAAATATCTCAATTGCGTTAGAAAGATCATGAAAAACATTGTATGTGCCTATAAAATTTGCGGGTTGCCCTCGATTTTCATAGGATCCCATCATCAGATTCTGGCATGGTGACAATGGGACCAATCGAGAAGTATACCCTTTCAGATGAAACAAAAATTTTTCAAATCGGTTCATAAATGACGGAGTTATGAGGTAACAAACATAAAAAAAAAAAAAAAAAAAAAACAATAGAATTGAGAACCTCCTCCTTTTTTTGAAGTGGTTCCAAAATAAAAACGTTGTAATGGACTTTATTTTATACTTTTTTATCACTTTACTGACAACATTCTCATAAATTCTGTATTTGCATCTTCCCTATTGGACAAAAAGATTTCTTCTGGTCACGATGTTACTAACGCCACTGAAGCATTTAAAATTGTAGAGAACAGATTAACTGGCTTCTGACTATCCGTAACGACTGCCAAAGATCTACAAATGACAGCCGGGACCAAGGAAACTCGGTATGTTAAGATGGTTACCCATCCACAGACCAACCTTGGCAAGCGTTGCTTAAAATTGAAGATCGAACCGTGCTGACATCTCTTTGAGGCGCGCGTGGAACACAACACGCCGACCGTCGACCCAGGTCTGGTTCTGATCGGACGGCGAGCCAGCCGTCGCTCGCCGTCCGCAGGCCCGTGCCTACGGTGGCCGGGAATCGCCCTGCGACTCCTGACGCCCGGGACGTCTTCTGTTGCAGCGGCCGGGGCGTGAGGTTTGCTTCTCCCTCACCCGGCCCACCTCCTTCTTCTCTTGAATTACAGCGTTACAGATTGGCGACTATTATGGCTGACTATCTGACGTAGATATTCTCAAATGGGCCCTGTACTTTTTTTTTTAGGGTTCTGAACATCCGTAAGAAACGGAAACCTAACAAGATCTCTCGAGTGTTTGTCTGTCACAGCTAGTTTTCTCTGGATCTACTGGACCGATTCTGTTGAGATTTGGTACACATATGCGCTTCTGTGACCCAAACACGAACGCGTTACCTATGCAATAAATTGAGTACGCTAGTATTATAATTATTATCTGTGGTATGGGTGTCACTTTTGGGGTCAAACCAGAAAAATAAAAAAAAAGTTTTTCTACCTGTATCGTGTGACATATCAAATGAAATAAAGGGTTTACTGTGACGGTTTTAACTATTCTTTTTTTCAAAATTTTAAAATAAACAGTTTTGAAGTTATTCAAGAAGTCAGACCAAAAATTACCGTTCCCCCACTTATCTCCGAAACTCATCATCAGCCTAGCCTTTTCCCAACTATATTGGGGTCGGCTTCCAGTCAAGCCAGATTTAGCTGAATACCAGTATTTTACGAGGAGCGGCTGCCTACCAGACCTCCACAACCCATTAACTGGGTAACACGGTACTTCATGGCAAGACTGGAGTCAGATTTACTGGCTTCTGACTATCCGTAACGGCTGCCAAAGATCTACAAATGAAAGCCGGGACCAACGGCTTAACGTGCTTTCCGAGGCACGGAGGAAACTCGGTATGTTAAGATGGTCACCCATCCACAGACCAACCTTGGCAAGCATTGCTTAACCTTGAAGATCGACCCGTGCGGCTGTTATTATCTAGCCACGAGCTCCTCTTATCTCCGAAACTACTAAGCCTCAAATCTTGAAAAAAAATGTAGATTTTAGAGATATAGATATAGGTTCTTTACCTAAAGATTACAGGAAAACCTATAAGAAGTCTGTAGTGTTAAAATAACATGTTAATAAATGAAATTGGTTCGGAACCCTTTACACGCGAGTCTGACTCGCACTTAGCCAGTTATTTTTTTTACAACATACTCTACAAGCTCAAAAGTGTCTTGGCAAGCCACGAAGATGATGGCGGGCTAAATGTATCATGCTTAGCGTACACTGTAGGTACACACGACGGGACTTTTCTCGGTAAAGCGGGCCCGTATCTACAATTCGGCTGGTACGGTAGTAGCTATCCCCTGCTGACCCTCCGCTGTCCGTCCATCCGTCCGTCCGTCTGTTAGCGGGCTTTATCTCAAGAACCGTAATAGGTAGACAGTTGAAATTTTCAGATTGTGAATATCTATTGCCGCTATAAAAACAAATAATAAAAACTAAGGTTTATGGTACGGAACCCTTCGTGTGCGAGTCCGACTAGAACTTGGTCGGTTTTTTTTTTATATTATCTACTATATCAGAGTTGGCGAACCTATAGCACGCGTGCCAGTGGTGGCACGTATCGTAATAATTCGGGCGCACCATTGAACGATGGGACAACTAGATAATTTACAACAGCAAACATCCCATCCCATTCCCTTCCCATCCCTTTGAATTTGTATAAGCGTAAAATTGTAAAAATTACGTTTTATGTACGAATTTTGGCTTTTTGCTTCATGAGTTGGCAAGAATCCTATTTTTAGGGTTCCGACCAAAAAACGGATAGACTTATAGGATCACTCGGGTGTCTGTCTGTCACAGCCAGTTTTCTCCGTATCCATTAGACCGATTCTGTTGAAATTCGGAAACGAACACGGAAGCGTTACGTAAATTATATTTTTTTTTTAGTATGGGGGTCACTTTTGGGGGTTAAACCAGGTAATTAAAAAAAAAAAACGTTTTTAAATGTGTGATATATCGAATGAAAGGGTTACTGTGAGGGTTTTAATTATATTTTTTTCATAATTTTTATAAAATTTTGAAAAAAATGAAGGTAATAGATCTTTACCTATGAATTACAGAAAATCTATAAGAACTCTAGTGTTAAAATAACATGTTAAAAAAAGGAACCCTTTGCATGCGAGTCCGACTCGCACTTGGCCAGTTTTTTTTTTGTAAACAATGGGGCAATCACAAAAAAGGTTCGCCACCCCTACACTATGTGGAATGTCCAATCTTCGTTGAGGTAGACTGGCATTACCAAATGGGTCAGAAGGACTATTAAATAAAACACAAGACATATAAATAAAGAATAAGTATATTACATATTTTATCCTCCATGCAGCGTTGATATAAACATGATCGTGTCTTTGTTCTGTAGTTCGTAGTCCAGCTCTCCGTACAGCTCCCAATCGGAATCATTGATAAGAACTAGAATACCTGGCCTCACTGATTCGCCCTGCAACAAAAAGGGTGTATTTCATGAACGGTAACAGGTAGACAGTTGAAAATTTCAGTGAGTATTTCTATTACCGGTACGTTGTTATAGAACAACAGTAATAATAAATCAATTAAATTAAATTAAAAATGAAAGGGGGCTTCCATACAAGAATTACATGTTTTTTTCGGCTTATGGTATGGAACCCTTGGTGTGTGAATCCGACTTGCACATGACCGGCTATCCTGGGTCTTTCGAGTCAAAAATAAAAAAAACCTGGACAAGTGCGAGTCAGACTTGTCCACTGAGGGTTCCATACTTTGTAGGTACATATTGCTTTAAATAAAGACCAATATTTTTTTATGAATTAACCAGTTCACATACATAATTATCCATAATTTTACCTGTAAAAACAACTCCTCTCTTTCTCTCAATAAATTTTCTTTTATCCACAATAATAATTCTCTGATAGTCCATTTTTCATGTTGGCAATCTGGTAAATACTTTTTCAATGCTGGCAACTCTATTTCTCTTTTCTTTATTTTATCAAATAGTAGTTCTGCTCCACCGCCAAAGTGTATGTTGAGATTTAGAGGCCCTGCCATTTTGTAACCTGAAAACAATATTTATTGTAACATGATCTATCTATCTATTGGTCATTGGTTTCCACACCAGCCAACGTCCCACCAAAACAGATCAGTCCTCCTAGTGTGTTCAGGATATCTGTAAGCTTATTCGGTTTTTTGTGACTTTTTAACAAAGTTTTCTTTGTATTGCTAATCTTTCAATCAATCGAGATTGTCACAAGTCTCCAAACCCTCCCCGGATGCCTTCGACACTAAAACAAATCTGGGAAATCCAAAAGGATGGCAACCCCAATCAATTACAACATTCTGCTAACACCAAACTGTGTAGGTATGATGGCTGTTGATTGCAGCACCTGTGCTTTATATCAGCAGTTCTTTAATCAGCAATAGATGTTTAATTTCTTGGTATGATGTATTTCTATCTGCTGATTAATGTAAAAGTGAGTGCACTTTTGATGGATTTGGTAGGTACAGAGATAAATAGGATCCTAGAGACGGATATAGGCTAATTTAAAACCTAGTTAACATTCAATAAATATCGAATGTTAGTGATTCATCAAACCAAGAAAACAGGGCTCACTACATGCAAATAAATCGTGAGAATTGACAGTTATGAAATCTATTACTTACCTTAATATTAAATTTATGCAGTACAACGCTTATTTGCTAAGATATATTATTTATATACTTGTTATTCGAGTTTATTAACAATCACAACAAAAACAAAAGTTCATCGTTTTAAGGTTATGTTTAGCTGTCACTGTCATGTTTAGACATTTTTTTATTGGGATTTTATGACCTGGATACTAAGGCCTTTAAGTTAAAGTTATGGAAAATCACGTTTATTATTCACTTTGTTTGTTGGAGTTTTTGGTAGCAAAAAATTTCGTCAGCCTTAACGGCAAGTTCGCTAAAATAGTCAATACTACAATAAAACTCTCAGCTCCATTTTCCGAGAGTGCGATCTCGGCAAACACCCGTTTCAATAATTCCACATAATTGTGCAGTTTCGTAGACAGTTTAGACACAGAACTACAACAATTTCAAACTCTTCAAAGAACTCTTCAAAGTTATAGGATTTTTGTACATTACGGGTTACGTTTAGTTCAGAATAAAACAGCTCTTTTAGTCAGTTAACTGCGACATAGGCAAATAAATATAATTCAAGTGTCGTGTTTTTTTGGCTTTATATGCATCTGAAAGTAAGTGAGATGGGCAAAAGCATTTTTATTTTTACATATTGAAAACTGATAATATCTTCCAAAATAACTAATAAAAATAACTATATACATTATGACTATACAAAACCAAATACGATCAGGCGTCAAAAAATTTCTTGGCATCGCTGTCATCGTGTGTCGGAAACGTACCCAGAAGACTGGCAGCATTGTCACGTTGAATGGCAATGCTAACTCTTTGAGCAAAGAACGAGCCAGCCCTCTGGTCACGCAAAGTGTCGACCAGTCGGCGAGAAAAGGAGACGCGCATGTTTCGACCCCAAACGGCTCAAAACTTGCCGTGCTTAGAACATGTGATGGCGCAAGTGTGTCGACACATGTTGCGTCCCAAACCAGAGGCCTACCCACCTTCCACGGCACCAACGTCATACCATCTGGTCTCTTCCCATCGTCACGTACCAAGCCACTAGGTTCAAATATTGCAGGTACGCCGGCGGTGACAAGAGCTCGACGAATAATATCATTAATGCTAGCGTGTCGTGCTATGCGGCCTGCGCTCTTGCAGCAGGAAAGGCCTTGGTGTCCGAGACTGTCGACAGGTACTTCGCAGTGACACCGATGCGGAGCAACACAAGGTGTGCCTAAGCAGAGACAGAACGCGATCCGAAACGATGCGTCATCCATCATAGTACCTATGGTGGATGACGGGAGTGCACAGCTAACAGACGCGCGCGCTCAGCAGTATTCGATGATGTATGAATCAAGTTATTCCGTATAATACTGCAGAGCGGCTCATACCATCGTCTCTGAGAGGTCAGGTTGTCGGGCAAATCCGTGTTGGGACAAGCCATTTTCCAAGCATTCAACGCATCGGTCAAACACGGTACCTCAAAATTAACCAGTGAGGATGAAAGAATATTCCTGGTTAAAGTATCAGTACTAGGACCGAGGAGAGGAAGGCCGGTAAACTAATATTTGTAATTTTGCGGACGCCGAGTCCACCCATGCGAATGGGAAGTGTGTCTTGCTGCCATGCTCGATCGTCCAAGGCCACATTTTTTTTAAAATTTTAGTCTGTCTGTTCCAGCTAATCTCCGAAAACGCTGGACAGATTTTGACGGGACAACCACGGGCAGGTGTGAGGTATTTTAACAGTAAATAAAACAACAGATACCAATTAAAGCATTTTATTATTTAGTTATTAAAAACTAAACTGACACTTAGTGACACCTCAACATTATTCCTAAAACAAAACGCAATTCTAGGCTACTTCTAGATGTCAAATTAATTTTAGACCGTGTCTCCACCTACAAATGAAAACGTAGCTTCAATGAAAATAGGTATAAACACAATCAAATACGTTGTGCACAGCACAAATTCATAGTAACAGAATAGATTTCTACCTAATTTAGTATAATTAGGTCCAATTGCATAAACCAGCCCTATCTACTAACTCAAGACCACAGAACAGAAAAAAAAACAGTAGAAGTGCAAAGTAGGCGTGGCACGCGTACCGATATTGCGCGGAGTTACGCAGACTTCAACCCAGTCGTGTTCTAACATCACGACGAACCGATCGTTTCGCTCACTCTCGATGTAAATTTATAATTTCTGAACCATGCCGTATTGTTCCATTTTGGAATGCAAAAATGATAGTAGGAGAATAAATCTTAAAAATGGAGGTGTTTCATAGCATCAGTAAGTACGATTTTATTATTTTTCTAATAAAATCTTAGCAAATTTCATTTCACCAAGAACTTAAAGTCTAGTTAAAATCAACCTTATCCGATTAGCATAGAGTTTATTTTACATCGATTCAGTAAAGTTCTTGTAGTCGGGTCGGATACTGGATGGATAGATATCGATAAAAAAAATTACTGACTTCAAAAAAAGGAGGAAGTTCTCAATTCGGTTGTATTTTTTTGTAGTTCGTCTAGAAATTTAATTGAAATCGCTAAACATAACTTTAAAAATATTTTTAGGTTTCCCAAAGACGCTATCGTCAAAGAAAAATGAGATGAGATGCACGGGTAGAAGAGCTGATTGAATGCCAAGCAAAACAAGCACGATTTGATCCGAACATTTTTTAGAAAGCGATTATTTAATTAAAAAAAAAGGATATAGATACACGAAAAATTTGTCTGCGGTAAGATTCTGTACCAAACTTTGTAATAAGATACTATCGTAAGCCACTTGGCATAAAGAGTTCACGGAACTGAAGTGTAAACAACACCCCTCTTTTTGTTCGCAGCCGAGTAAGATACCTGAGGCATGATTTATTAAAAAAAAAACTGGCCAAGTGCGAGTCGGTCTCGCGTTCAAAGGGTACCGAACAATTTCATTCTTGTAAGGGTTCCGTTTCTTACGGATGTTCGGAACACTAAAAAATGTGTGTTATTTTTATTGTTTAATGTGATATAATGTACCTATATTTACATAAATAAAACAAAAACCTTTGAAACAAAGTTTTTTTTTTGTTTCTATTTACTTTTATACACTAAACTGGGAATATTTCGTTTACGCTATTTTCTAAGTAGAACTATTTTTTTAACAATGTATTTTATGTATGTAAGCACTAGACGTAAAACCGAGGGTATATTATTTTTTTTTTTTAATTTTTTTCATGTTTTCACTATCTCGGGTCCAAGGAGACCCGGTCCTTTGGTAGGCGTACGAGGGGCCGAAGCCAACTCGCAGAGGCCTCTTTAGACATTCATTTCCCTTTATTATTAAGTATTATATTTTTATATGTAGGTTCTGTGACTTGTTTGTTTTGACGAAAATTTAAACGAACAATCAACCGTATCCTTCATTTGTGGTGGATTATATGATTATCGGTTTATTTGTGTGAGAGTGGCGACACAGGTTTCGATACAAATTTTCACGCATAGCATTTCCACCGGTTTTTTTTCTGTTCTGTGCTCAAGATACTTTTAAAAAGAGGTTAAATAACAAAATATTTCATATATAAGGCTGTATTTACACTATAAAAGTGCGAGGATGCGTAACGAGGGATGTGTTTGTTCATCATCATCATCATCATCTGCCTAGCCTTTTCCCAACTATATTGGGGTCAGCTTCCAGTCAAACCGGATTCAGCTGAATACCAGTGTTTTACGTGGAGCGGCTGCCTACCAGACCTCCACAACCCATTAACTGGGTAACACGGTACATCTTGGCAAGACTGGAGTCCGATTTACTGGCTTCTGACAATCCAAAACGACTGCCACAGATCTACAAATGTCAGCCGGGACCAACGGCTTAACGTGCTTTCCGAGGCACGGAGGTAACTCGATATGTTAAGATGGTCACCCATCCACAGACCAACCTTGGCAAGCGTGGCTTAACCTTTAAGGTCGACCCATGCGGCTGTTATTATTTAGCCACGAGCTCCTCCGAGAGATGTGTTTGTTAAGAACCGATAAAATCGCTTTAAATGAAGCGATTTTATTGGTTTTCTTAAATAATTTACCTAGTCTCGCTCAGCGCAAGCGATTATAGCCATAAGGCTACGTATAATAAACGATTATTTTACGCAACATTAGGGCGCCTTCAAATTAGTTATTATAACTAACTCAATAGTTACTAGTTGCCCCGCGCAACTTCGTCTGCGTAACAATTTTTATTACTGCTCCGCTCCTATTGGTCTTAGCGTGATGATATATAGCCTTTAGCCTTCCTCGATAAATAGGCTATCTAACACTGAAAGAATTTTTCAAATCGGACCAGTAGTTCCTGAGATTAGCGCGTTCAAGTAAACAAACAAACTTTTCAGCTATAAATATTAGTATAGATTTGTAGCGATAAACAAAGTATCGCGCGGCACTTAGCGACTAATTTGAAGGCGCCTTTATGGTTTCGGGTTAGCAACTAAACTCGGAAGTTAAAAAGTAACTCTGGTTTATGCAAGTTGGCCATAAAAGTTAATGTGAAATTAACCAAACACGATTATCAAAGATAGAAAAAGCTTAAATTAAAAGTGTCAATGTAACATTTTGATGTGACTGGGCAAACTTTATTTATTAATCGCTCGCGACTTCGTACGCACGTATCCCATTTTATCTCGTTCCCGTAGGAATTTCGGGAAATCCTCTCTTAGTGCTCCCCTACACTCCTCAAGGAACCTACATGCCAAATTTCAGCTTTGTACGACCAGTAGTTTCGACTGTACGTTGTCTGTCAGTCACTCGATCCGTTGGTAACGGAATAATTTTATTAATTATATTGATTAATCTAGGCAAGTGAAATAATAAGTAATAAAAGAACTAAATAAGTTATTATGCTTAGAATGTGCTCAATGGTCTAACTACATACAGTATTTAGCCTAAGACGGCTGTGTGCCTAAAAATTTTATCACTAATATTATATTTATTTGTTAATCCAGTCAATTCTTCATTAACACAGTAGTGCTCCGTTTGTGCTACGAAATATACCGAAAAATTAGTATGGACCATTGTGTAGACACAAACTGGACCAGCGTGGCCAATTGTGTACACAAGATGGACCAGTGTGAGCCATTGTGTAGACACAAGCTGGGCCCAACATGGGCAGTAATTTCAAGTACTGTAGACATGCAGGTTTATAATGCGCGTCACGTCACGGGATTTCACCCGTGTAGTTCCCGTTCCCGTGGGAGTTCGGGAATAAAATATAGCTTATATTACTCCCTGATAATGTTGCTAAAAAAGTTGTACTTAATATTAATAAATCAATAATTATTGTAATTGAACAAAATTAATTTAATAGTAAATATTATTTTTTTTCTTTTTTGTAATATATTAATTTAATTGTTGTATTGTTGTTGTTATCATTGTGTTGTTGTAATTGTGTATTTCCTCTTTATAATATAAGTGTAGAAATATTCACTTTGCCAGGATGGAACAATATGTGGGTACAATTTAGGCTAGCACGGGCCATTCAGTAGACACAAGCAGGGCCAGCATAGGCCATTGTGTAAACACAAGTTGGGCCATCACATGAACATTACAATTTTGCGATAATTTTCGTTGTACAAATTCGGAGCACATACCAATATTATAACTATTTAATTCAGAACTACCGACACAGGGCGGCGGCTAGAGGCAGCGCGCTTCGCTTGCTGGCTGCGAAGAAGCGGACAGTGTCGCGCAGTGCGGCCGGGAAGTAAGGCGCGTCGAGCACTCGCGACAGCGATGTGTAGCACGGGCCCAGTGCCCAACGGATCTTGCGCGCTTTGTCTTCCGACTGTAACAAGGAGGAAATTAAACGATGATTTTATTTATTTTCTTTGGACCATCTTAACATACAGATTTTCCTCAGTGCCTCGGAAAGCCGTTGGTCCCGGCTGTCATTTGTAGATCTTTGACAGTCGTTACGGATAGTCAGAAGCCAGTAAATCTGACTCCAGTCTTGCCATAAAGTACCGTGTTACCCAGTTAATGGGTTGTGGAGGTCTGGTAGACAGCCGCTCCACGTAAAATACTGGTATTCAGCTGACTCCGGTTTACTGGAAGGCGACCCCAATATAGTTGGGAAAAGGCTAGGCAGATATAGTGGACAATATTGTCCATTATATCTGCGAAATAGACTAGTTATATATATATAACTAGTCTATTTTGTTAGAAAATACCTTATAAAAAGTGTTAGTAGTACACAAACAAATATTAAACAAACAATGTCTTAGGCACAAATTGGTCCAGCTTAGGCCGTCATGGGCCAACCTATGCCTGTACCCAGGGTGGACTATCATACATAGTCGTGATCTTTAATCTAACATGGTCCATTGTGAGTAAGACAGATGGTGCATCGCAGTTCATCATGGGCATAGTGAGACAGAATAAACCAGGCCATTGTGGTCCACCATGGGCATTTGTGTAGACACAAGTTGGGCCAGCCTAGGTCATCATGGCCCAGCTTCTTTTCTTAATAATCCTCACCTTGATAAGCCCTAGCGCGGAGAGCACACTATTGGCCAGTATCCAGGCGGCGGCGTGCTGCTGGCCCGCGCGTTTGATGAGGACGCGGTACATCTGCTCCGCGAGTTCGGCCGCCTTCGGGTTTTGTTCGGATAAGCCCGCCACGCAGAATGTGGCGTCCACGTACGCTTGGATCAGCGCTGTTGGGTCTTTGATGGCCTGAGAATAAGCATTACATTAATTTTGGTAGCAAACTTATTATAAAATCGTTCGCCCTGGCAGACTCAATGCACAGCCAAAACTACTAAGGGCGAGTTTTTTATTCATAGGGAACGTGCAGGAACTATAGGGACCGTGTACGGCGTTGACTATGCCATCTAGTGTCGCATATTCGAAGTTTAAGGGTCAGAACACTTGACATTGACGCTTCTGTGCTGCCACCTGTGGTTCCTGCACGCTCAGTTTAGGGGAACGTGCGCGAAGAAGACTGTGCCGTCTAGCGTAGCTATTTCGAATTTTATACTTGAAACACACTTGACAGTGACATTTCTGTGCTGCCGCCTGTAGTTTCTGCACGCTCCTTATAGGTCAGAACACACAGAGACGTGCACAGAAGGCACAGAAGTGTCATTGAAGTTTCGAATATGCAGTGCTATATGGCAGTCTATTTCGTGCAAGTTCCCTTAGCATGCATGCAGGAACTATATGGGGCAGCACAGAAGTTTCAATGTCAAGTTTTCTTCACGTTAAAGTTTCGAATATGCAACACTCCAAAATCTAAGAAATCCGATTTGACAGCTGAGTAGAGAGGGATAGAAGATTGCTTTACCACTAAGTGCGAAAGAGATTTATTTTTATGTCTCTTTCATACTTGCTAGTAAAGCAATCGATAATCCTGTGTGTATGTATCCTGCTGTCAAAACGGACTTCTTAGATTTTGGTGATTTTTAGACTTCCAAGATTTTGGTGATTTTTAGAATTCCAAGATTTTGGTGAGTTTCAGACTTTCAAAATTTTGGTGATTTTTAGACTTCCAAGATTTTGGTAATTTTTAGACTTCCAAGATTTTGGTGATTTTTAGACGTCCAAGATTTTGGTAATTTTTAGAATTCCAAGATTTTGGTGATTTTTAGACTTCCAAGATTTTGGTGATTTTTAGAATTCCAAGATTTTGGTGAGTTTTAGACTTTCAAAATTTTGGTGATTTTTAGACTTCCAAGATTTTGGTGATTTTTAGACTTCCAAGATTTTGGTGATTTTTAGAATTCCAAGATTTTGGTGAGTTTTAGACTTTCAAAATTTTGGTGATTTTTAGACTTCCAAGATTTTGGTGATTTTTAGACTTCCAAGATTTTGGTGATTTTTAGAATTCCAAGATTTTGGTGAGTTTTAGACTTTCAAAATTTTGGTGATTTTTAGACTTCCAAGATTTTGGTAATTTTTAGACTTCCAAGATTTTGGTGATTTTTAGACTTCCAAGATTTTGGTGATTTTTAGACGTCCAAGATTTTGGTGATTTTTAGACGTCCAAGATTTTGGTAATTTTTAGATTTCGAAGATTTTGGTGATTTTTTCATCACACTTATCTCCTGAACTATCATAGGAAATTGTCATTTTGCACTGTTTTGCGGTCAAAGTCGAGAGCAACGGCTGGTAGCTAATAAAATAAGCAATGCTTACTTGTAGGTGTACATCTATAACATCGGGTGCATTCGCCCCGAGTTGGTTTAGGTTCTCGATCGTGGGCTGTGCCAGGAACCTTCCCACGTCTGATTCTACTTCTTCAACTCCTGGAACCAATGCAAGAAATATTAAATATATAATAACTAAACTAGCTGACCCGCGCGGCTTCACTCCCGTCAACTGCCTACTCCACTTACCCTACCTACTTACCCTTGTTTTATGATATGACATCACGCCTATTCTCTGTAAGGAGTTTGCCAAAACTGCACTATAGAATACTTTTTTTGAGGATGGGAATTGTTAGTGGTACCTGCGTACCACTAAAAAGTGAAAAATAAAAAAAACTTTTTAGCAAAGAAATAAAACCGACTTCCAAAAACAAAACACTACAAAGTAGAAAAAAGTCGGTGTTCAAAAACGAAATAACCAAAAACACCGACTTCCGAAATTAAAGTATTTTATACTTTGTAGTGTTTTGTTTTTGGAAGTCGTTTTTTGAACTTTTTTCACTTGCCATATTTTCACCAAAACGAAACAACACTTTACGGAATATTTATTACAAATATATAGCCCGTTACTTGGCAGTATTTTCAATTTTATAACAATACAAAGCCGGCCAGCAAGCCGAAGCTGCGGCGGTGAGCGTTACAACCATCTGCCGGGCCCGGCAGATGGTTGTAACGCTCACCAAACCCCGCAGCGCCGGAGCCGTGACAGAAACAATGCTTGCTGCATGTTGCATCCCTGCTTGCATGTTGCATCCCTGCTTGCATGTTGCATGCCTGCTTGCATGTTGCATGCCTGCTTGCATGTTGCATGCCTGCTTGCACGTTGCATGCCTGCATGCATGTTGCATCCCTGCTTGCATGTTGCATGCTTGCTTGCATGTTGCATGCCTGCTTGCACGTTGCATGCTTACTTGCATTTGCATGCTTGCTTGCACGTTGCATACCTGCTTGCATGTTGCATGCCTGCTTGCATGTTGCATACCTGCTTGCATGTTGCATGCCTGCTTGCACGTTACATGCAGCAAGCCTACCAGTATAGTAAGTAAAGACAGGCAGACAGTATACACACCTGACGTGTCCAGCGTGATGTTTTGCGCGAACTCGGTGCTCGTGTCCAGATGTTGTGCGTCCTCCGTGGCGCTGTCTTCTGAATTCTGTGTATCGTTCTCTTCTTCTGAAGAATTCGAGTTCTCCTCTTCTGAGTCAGTTACGTCTGGGAATGAATTTTGAAGTTAGATTTCATTTTGAGGCTTACAGTTCCCATCACACAAGTTTGCCTCCGCAAAGTACGCCGCAATCGGCTGCGTAGGATGTCAATTTGACAACAAACATACCACCACACATGCGCGGGTAGCTCGCGCATGCGCGGATTAGCGCAAGCGCGCGGGTGTAATGGCATCTCACTCGCTCGTATACGTTCGATGCATAAGTGTGTCCCGCTTGCTCAATGCAATACGACTGTGGATGCGAAAAGTGTTACACGTTGTTATTGTTTTTAATTATTTATTTTGGTTATTTCTTACAGTTTGTTACTTTTTGATATTTTTATTGTGACTGTTTTTTTTGTGTTTGTTTTTATTGTTGTTGTTAAGTTGTTTTTAAGATTACAAGAATAATAAAACGAAGTCTCTAAATAGCTCTCTTTCATAAATCATCAACAAAACAACATTTTTTTTTATTATTATTTTTTTTTATTTGGCAATGGGCTTGCTCTTGATCACAATCACGCCTGATGGCAAGCGATAGATGAGGTCTATGATGGAGCGAGCGTGCCCAGAAGATGCCTGTTCACTCTTCATTTGAAGGCAGACGGGTTATATGTGGACGGGAACACAGATGCTGGCAGAGAGTTCCACACTTTAGCTGTGCGTATAATAAATGTGGAAGAGAAGCGCTGGGTACGACTAGTCGGGATATCGACCAAGTACGGATGGTACCCTGCAGTACGCCTGGTATTCCGGTGGTAAAAGGGCGATGGTGGGATCAGGCCGTGGAGTTCCTGCGCACACTCCCCAAAAAACAGTCTGTAGAAGACCGACAGGTAGGCAACATTTCGCCGATGACCTAGGCTGTGAAGCTGAGACACCAACGTCTCGTCACTTATAAGCCTTTTTGCTCTGCGTTCAACCGACATTAGTTCCACTAGCTATCAAGAGATGGCGCTGATCTAAAACTGCAATATACACCGCAATGTTAAAATTCTCTGACAAACAGAGGCCTCGCCGATGAAAATTTAAAAATATCATGTTTTATATGGTGGTACAGAACCCTCAGTGCGCGAGTCCGACTCGCTCTGACAGTTTTATTCATTTTACAAACGAAAAAAATAGCTTTAACATAACCACGCACTTCTACCTCTATACTTAAATATACATTCAGTCAAAAAAGTATCGGGAATGGATGATTTGTTTATGGTTCCAAATTCAAATTTTTGTTTTTTTGTAGTTGTTAGATTGGCACAACTGTTTTCCATTTTGGGGCGGAGTTTGAGTTGCATCTGTTATTTATATTAAATACAGTGCTGGTTTTAGTAATATCATATATAGTGTGTATTGCGAATTTCATAATGGACAAAAATATCGAACAAAGAGTTTGTCTTAAATTTTGCATCGCCAATGGAATTTCGTGTTCGGAGTCACTGAAAATGTCACAGAAGGCTTACGGTGAATCGACTTTATCAAAAACTCGTGCTTATGAGTGGTTCAAAGCGTTCAAAAGCGGTCGAGATGTGATGGAAGATTTGCCTCGCTCTGGTAGGCCGTCAACGTCTGCAACTGAAGTTAACATCGCAAAAGTGAAGGAAATAGTGACTGAAAATCCCCATTCAACTCTGAGAGAGATAGCCGCCGAACTTTCTGTATCTCACGAGTCGATCCGTACCATTTTAACTAATCATTTGGGTATGAAACATGTTGCTGCTCGGCTAGTCCCAAAAGATCTGAATTTTCTCCAAAAAACTCAATCGCATGAAAGTCGCTGAGGACATGCTAGAACGAGTCAGTTCGGACCCAACATTCATGAAACGCATTGTTACTGGTGACGAGACGTGGGTTTACGAGTTTGACATGCAAACTAGTCAACAAGCTTCGGAGTGGCGCCTTCCAACTGAACCGAAACCGAAAAAACCACGCCAAAGTCGATCAAAAGTCAAAGTCATGTTGACTGTTTTCTTTGACTATCGTGGTGTTGTGCACTCTGAATTCTTACCGGAAGGTCTAACGGTAAATAAAGAATATTATTTGAGCGTTATGCGGCGTTTAAGAGAGCAAATTCGACGAAAAAGGCCAGATTTGTGGAAAGAAAATTCTTGGATTTTGCACCACGACAATGCGCCTTCGCACAAGGCTATCATTGTGAACGAGTTTTTAACCTCTCGCGCGTTTCTCGTACACATGGGTGTACAGTTCGCGTTAGCGTGGCTTGCCCCTCGGAAGTTAGGTTTGAGTGAAGTCCGCGCAGGTGCAATCGCGTAAAAAAGTGTTACGTTCCTAAAATATTTTTTTGTTTATACGTATTATACTATAAACAAGTAACAAAGACTACCAGTAACAATAAAATATCAAAAAGTAACACAACAAACACATACACCATAAGAACACGAATCAAACTGTGAGAAATAACCAAAATAAATCATTAAAAACAATAACAACCTGTAACACTTTTCACATCCACAGTCGTATTGCATCGAGCAAGCGGGACACGCTTATGCATCGAACTTATACGAGCGAGTGAGATGCCATTACACCCGCGCGCCGCGCATGCGCGAGCTACCCGCGCATGCGCGGTTGTATGTTTGTTGTCAAATTGACGTCCTGCGCAGCCGATTGCGGCGTACTTTGTGGAGGCAAGCTTGCGTGACGGGAACTGTACGAGAAACGCGCGAGAGGTTAACCAAACACTCAACAAATACCATCCAGCAACCACCATATTCACCAGATATGGCTCCTGCTGACTTTTTTCTTTTTCCTAAACTCAAATTACCACTTCGTGGCACCCGTTTTCAATCGATAGAAGACATAACGGAGAATTCGCGGCGAGAACTGAACTCAATTCCGGAAGCAGCGTATAAAAAATGTTTTGATGAATGGATTATTCGTTGGCGCAAGTGTATCGTTTCTAAAGGAGCATAATTTGAAGGTGATAAAATAAATTTGGATGAATAACAGACATTTTGTGTATTATTGATCTTTTCCCGGTACTTTCTTGACAGAGTAGTACATGTACTTACATTCGTCTTCGCTTCCCTCTCCGTCACTTAGCTCGGCCGAGGCGCCGAGTTTGTCTCGCATCGTCTTTTTATTGTTAGCTCCTCCGAGACTGTTGCCTGCAATGTCGAGATTAACATTAAAAAAAAAAACAACGGGTTGCACTCCGGGAGTGCCGGCAGAAGTGAAAACTTGAATATGTGCTTCTCTCCCTCCGTCTTACGAATTTTCGATCAGGTCACGTTTCCTGACGCGAGTTTAACATTTTTAAGCCATCACAAAAAGAGTGCAGAACGCCGCTAAAGAAATTTGCAGGACACGTGACCGTTTACGAATTTTCGATCCCGTCACGTGTCCAGCTAGTCTATTCTGTAAGTAACCATTTCGATATCGAGCTTCACCTGAGTGAGATAGCTCTGGTGAACTTTATTCCACACAACATAAAGGTCTCATGTTTATACTCATCTCGGATTCCGCTGTCGTGACACGAAAATGTTGTTACAGAATAGCACTACTCTTCGGTGTTTTCACCGAACACCTTAGTTAGCAATACCGTCGTGACGCGTTGACCTAATTTTATTTCTTTATTAACCTCTCGCGCGTTTGTCGTACAGTTCCCGTCACGCAAGCTTGCCTCCACAAAGTACGCCGCAATCGGCTGCGCAGGACGTCAATTTGACAACAAACATACAACCGCGCATGCGCGGGTAGCTCGCGCATGCGCGGCGCGCGGGTGTAATGGCATCTCACTCGCTCGTATAAGTTCGATGCATAAGCGTGTCCCGCTTGCTCGATGCAATACGACTGTGGATGCGAAAAGTGTTACAGGTTGTTATTGTTTTTAATGATTTATTTTGGTTATTTCTTACAGTTTGATTTGTGTTCTTGTGGTGTATGTGTTTGTTGTGTTACTTTTTGATATTTTATTGTTACTGGTAGTCTTTGTTACTTGTTTATAGTATAATACGTATAAACAAAAAAATATTTTAGGAACGTAACACTTTTTTACGCGATTGCACCTGCGCGGACTTCACTCAAACCTAACTTCCGAGGGGCAAGCCACGCTAACGCGAAATGTACACCCATGTGTACGAGAAACGCGCGAGAGGTTAAGGTGAATGTTACGGGTTGCTCATTGCCATTTTCCCGCGAGATGGCGCTGAAGTCAACATTTTCAGTTTTATTTTGTTTCGAGTGTAATTGGAACAATATTAAGTCGCAGAAATAATGGTGCGACCATCGGATATTCCACTTTATCGAAATTTGTCAAAATACGGCATAAAAACCCTTCTGATTCGCCATACTTCAAATCATACTTTCAATCATGTCTATGTGTGTGTAAACGGTACTATAAGCGAGTTAGATATTATTTTCGTGAAGTATGGCGAATCAGAAGGGTTTTTATGCCGTATTTTGACTAATTTCGATAAAGTGGAATATCCGATTGTCGCACCATTATTTCTGCGACTTAATATTGTTCCAATTACTTTCGAAACAAAATAAAACTGAAAATGTTGACTTCAGCGCCATCTCGCGGGAAAATGGCAATGAGCAACCCGTAACATTCACCTTAAACACAATTATTACTTTTAAGTTGACTTAGAGTCAGTGCACTTTGGTCTACCGCGTTAACCGGGTGTATTCTAACATTCATAAACATTTCATTTAACACTTTAACATTAAGAACAGTTTGAGAGTGATTCAATAAATAGTGTTCAACATATACATTTGTTTCTCCTCAAAAACACCGACACCTCGCTACGTACCCCGACAACTACTGACGCGAGTTTAAAATATTTTACCCATCGCAGAAAAAGTGCACAACGCCGCTAAAGAAGTTTTCACTTCAAAACATATATCTCACACTAGCCGCGCCCGCGACTTCGTCTGAGCTGCAATTTTCTTAACCGGTGATTTTTCATTGGCACATCGGCGTGCCATTGGGCGTCAACTGAATTGTCGCATAATGGCATCCCACATGCCATACCAAATCACGCGGTTTAAAGGTGGAAGCGCCAGGGTAGCCCGCGAAATTCAAATATTTTTATGGTTTTTTGCAATTTGCCGACCAGTGTGAAGCTGTATGTTGTACAAAATACGATTCGCGGCCGTAACGCGTATTTATCTAAAGAATTATAACCATTTTAATAATCCCTCTTAAGTTTATTAAGCCCTATTGAATTTACTTTTTCATGAAATAACCATTCAGTAGGGCTTAATGAACTTACGAGGGCTATATTGATGACTAAAATATTTGATGATGAAATCCCTACGTTACTTTTAAGATAAACTGGCCAGAAACATCCATGCACCGATCTCGTTGTGGGACAGCTCTAGACAACACATCCCTATTGGTGTCCCCTTGTCTATGGTATGGTATCCATCACACTTACCAGCCAGTATCACTCTGCTGAGCCTGTCGTAGCATAGGGTAGCGACATCATAGCGTCATCACCTCCATGCACCGATCTCGTTGTGAGACAGCTCTAGATAACACATCTCTATTGGTGTCCCCTTGTCTATGGTATGGTATCCATCACACTTACCAGCCAGTATCACTCTGCTGAGCCTGTCGTACCTGTCGAGCAGCGACGTGATAGCGTCATCACCTCCATGCACCGATCTCGTGCGACAGCTCTAGACAACACATCCCTATTAGTGACCCCTTGTCTATGGTATGGTATCCATCACACTTACCAGCTAGTACCACTCTGCTGAGCCTGTCGTAGCTGTCGGGTAGCGTCGTGATAGCGTCTACCACTTCCATGCACGCTTCGCGACCGATCTCGTTGTGCGACAGGTCTAGAGACTGTAATACAAAGAAATATTGAGGTTCATTCAGTTGAATAGAATCACCATCAGCATATCAGCCAATAGGGTATTTTACTAAAAAAATCTAATTAGTCCGTCTGATAGATTTTCAAAAAATATTGGACACATATTCTTTCTTTTTTCACGTAAACCAAAAATAAAGATGATACAGCTAGTTGAAGACACGCGTGACGTCATCTGGCTTGTTAAAAATGTACGAAATTTACCAAGCCAGATGACGTCACGCGTCATCACCGTTTATTATTGCTCTAGCAGCAACAGAAATGCATACTCTGTGAAAATGTCAACTGTCTAACTATAACGGTTCATGTGATATAGCCCGCTGACAGGCGGACGGACGGACGCACAGATGGACGGACGGACGGACTTTCACGGAAGAACGGACGGAAGGAAGGACGGACGGATGGAAGAACGAACGAACGAACCGAACGAACGAACGAACGAACGGACGGACGGACGGACGGACGGAAGAACGGACGGACGGACGGACGGACGGACGGAAGAACGGACGGACGGATGGAAGAACGGACGGTCGGACGGAAGATCGGAAGAACGGACGGACAGCGGAAGCTTAGTAATAGGGTTCCGTTGGTAACCCTTTGGTACAGAACCTTGAATTATCTTAAAATAAATTATCTTACCTCTAACAGTAGCGAGTTGTCTTTGAAAGCCTTCGCGAGGGCACTAGCGCCCTTACTTTTGAGGAGACAGTCGCCAAAGTTTATACTCTTCAAGTTTTTCAAGCTGTAACAATGAGAAAATAATGTTCTTTTAAATTCTAGTAAAAAAATACTTATGAGATGTGAGCTCGTAACTAAATAACAACCGCCGCACGGGTGGGTCTTCAAGGTTAAACAACGCTTGCCGAGGTCGGTCTGTGGACCGATGACCATCTTAACATACCGAGTTTCCTCCGTGCCTCGGAAAGCACGTTAAGTTGTTGGTCCCGGCTGTCATTTGTAGATCTTTGGCAGTCGTTACGGATTATCAGAAGGCAGAAAATCTGACGCCAGTCTTGCCAAAAAGTACCGTGTTACCCTGTGACTGGGTTGGAAGGGTCCAATAGGCTGTAGCTCCACGTAAAATACTAGTATTCAGCTGAATTCGATTTGATTGGAAGCCGACCCCAATATAATTGGCGAAAAGCAGGCAGATGATGATGATGAGCAACTATGCACCTGCTGTCGGTAAAATCTATAAGTACTAATATATAAAGCTGAACAGCTTGTTTGTTTACTTGAACGCGCTAATCTCAGGAACTACTGGTCCGATTTGAAATATTCTTTCAGTGTTATATAGCCCATTTATCGAGGAAGGCTATAGGGTATATATCATCACGCTAAGACCAATAGGAGCGGAGCAGACTTAGTTGAGCGAGTCAACTAGTTTAAAACATTTTAAAATGAATTCTTTACTTGGGCAGCGCAGCAGCGATGGCCTGGGCGCCCTTAGCGCCGACCGTGTTGTCATTCAAGTTGAGCCGCGCCAGCTGACCGTTGCGTTTGAAGGCCTCTGACAGCGCTGATATACCGACGTGGTAGATACCGTTCTGTGGCATGGCTAGCTCTTCCAGAGTACCCATGTTCTGTAACAGATTGAAGATATCATTATTTGGTCTACAGGGAAATTAAAAAATACACGAAATCTCTTAATCTTGACTTCGTATAACATTTGTTCAACGACAAAATTGGAAACTTTTTTTCTTCCATACAAAAAATGTAAACATACTCGTAGTCTATATTCTATTTGAGGCGGTTCGGGACTGATTGCACGCGCGCGAGTAGTATACACGAATATTACAGACTTTAAATAAATGAAAACCAATTGTTTTGCTACATTCTTTAGTTGAGGTCAAAGTCCTAGAACAAATGTTATTCAGTCTAGTACGAAGTCAGTGTAGCGGCATCAAGGCCAAAACAAGAAAAAAAAAAAAAAAACCTACGGAGCAAATCTACATCACAACAAAAAGAACCGCGACGCCATCTATCCGACTAGCAGCGAACTACAACGTTGAAATCCTGCATCGCGCAAGCAGAGTTTACTGTGCGATTTGAACATATACATCAGCCCGAATATTAACTATCGGACAGTAGCCCGCCAGGCATAACAGCCGCCTGGTTGGAGGATCCTTCTTTTCAATTGAGGTGTGCGGGACTTTACTCTCTGTTCCGCATACCCTAAGAAGAAGAGAAGAGAAGAGAGAAGAGGTTTTGGGTATTTTTTCAATTGCCCTGTATACACATAAAAGGGAAACTGACTGACTCAGCTGTGCGTTGATATGTCATCAACGCACAGCTGAAACTACTGCGCCTAGGAAATTTTGGAAATTAAAATTTTATGGGGTTGAAATAGTTTTTCGCAATTCCACGACTAAGAGCGTATTTTGCGTGCAGGTGGGAAAAATGTGTCATTCGATCCACTCCAGCTCCCCAAAAAAGGCCAGCAACGCCTTGGTGTTACCAACTATATCACAGAGGGTACCTGGGTTAGCGAAATACATGATTTACAGGGCCAACCTGTAAATCCTGTAATCAGCGACTACCAGATCTTTTTAGGGTTCCGTACCTCAAAAGGAAAAAGCGGAACCCTTATAGGATCTTCTGATCACTTTGTTGTCCGTCCGTCTGTCAAGACCGTTTATCTTGGGAACGCGTGGAGGTATCGAGTTGAAATTAAAACCATATACTCAAATCTATGGTCCCTTGCAGCAATGAAAAAACAAATTTCTAAGATAGTCGTTTACGCCGCAAAAAAAAAAAAGCATTTTTGACACTCTCAAGGGAATCAAAAAGTATACGGGATTTCCTGGAGGAGTGACCTTACCCTGAAGAAGTCTATTCACTCTAACTTTGAAGTGATTTGGGTTAGTTGGGAATGCGTTCGGAGACGCAGGCAGAGATTCCACTCCTTTGCTGTGCGCATTATAAAAGACGTTTGGAAACGCTTAGTGCGAATTGGTGGAATAGCAACAAGGTAGGGATGGTAAGATGCAGTGCGTCTAGATGTCCGATAGTAAAAGGGGGCCTGTGGGATGAGGTCGTCGAGTTCTTGGGCACACTCACTAAAGTACAATCTATAGAACACCGACAAACAGGCAAACTTGCAGCGATGAGGTAAGCTGTGAAGCTTGGTCTCCTATCTGACCATCCACTTACTTGGAACACTTTAGCCAGCGCAGTAGCACCATCATTCTCCAGTCTGTTCCTGCCGGCTATGAAGATCTTCAGCTTGCGCGGCCGAGCGGACAGCGCTTTGGCGAGCAGACGGCCTCCGGTTATACCAAGACCGTTGTTGTTGAGACGGAGTTCCTGAGGAAAAGATGGTTAATTAATATCAATATTACACTGACTGAGTGACTGACAGAAAACGCACAGTCGGAACTTCTAGTCATAGAAAGCTGAAATTTAGCATGTGTCAGTTCCTTGGGGAGTGTAGGGGAGCACTTAGGCCTCTACCTCGGGTTTTGCGGGCAGCGGGGCGGCGGCGGCGGCAGCGCGGGAGCGGCAGGATTTAATGTGTATTATCAAATGGACCGACCCTCGGAAAGAGCGGCGCGAGGGCGGGACATGAGCGGTATGCGCCAGTCGAGCGGTGACGAGGCCTTGCGTCTGCATTGCAGTCTTGTGCAATTTATTTTCTTCTTTTGCCCACAATACATCGAGCGTTAAGAATAAATTTGAACCAAAATGTTGTCGCCGATGTTCAGACATTTCGTTCGCGAATAAAAACCAATATCTCGACTACACAACCACGAACACAACACTACGCCGCTTTAGTACCGCGAGATATGCCCGCTGGTTTCGAAAACGGGGTCTACGTTGCCCGCCCCGGTCCCGCGCCGCCGCTGCCGCCGCCTCGCTGCCCGCAAAACCCGAGGCAGAGACCCAAGAGAGGATTTCCCGAAATTCTTACAGGAACGGGAAAAAGCGGGATAGGGAGCGTGCAGAAAGTATAGGTGGCAGCACAGAAATGTCACTGTCAAGTATGTTTCAAGTATAAAATTCGAAATAGCTACGCTAGATGGCACAGTCTTCTTCGCGCACGTTCCCCTAAACTGAGCGTGCAGGAACCACAGGTGGCAGCACAGAAGCGTCAATGTCAAGTATTCTGACCCTTAAAACTTCGAATATGCGACACTAGATGGCATAGTCAACGCCGTGCACGGTCCCTATATAGATGTACAAAGCCGCGGGTAATCTTTTTTTAAAGGTCACTTATAAGGAGCGTACAGCAACTATAGGTTTGAAAAAATATTTCAGTGTTAGATAGCCCATTTATCGAGGAAGGCTATAGGCTATATATCATCACGCTAAGACCAATAGGAGCGGAGCAATAATGACGCAGACGAAGTTGCGTGGGTCAACTAGTCAATAAATATTTCCGAACTTTATTGGGATCGATTTTACGACTCTTACTGTAGGTATTACAATTAAGTCTATTTAGTTTTTGTTCCTACATTGTGTGTAGCTAAAATACTCGTGGTGACATAATAACAGCCGTACGGGACGATCTTCAAGGTTAAGCAACGGACGTTAAGCCGGTGGTCCCGGCTGTCATTTGTACCTAGATCTGTGCTAGTCGTTACCCAGTTAATGGATTGTGGAGGTCTGGTAAGCAGCCGCTCCACGTAAAACACTGGTAGTCAGCTGAATCCGGTTTGACTGGAAGCCGACCCCAATGTAGTTAGGAAAAGGCTAGGCAGATGATGATGATGAGTAGAATCATAATATTAACCACAATACAATCTGTCAAATTTGATTTTCATCTTTATCACTAACACTAGTTGACCCGCGCAACTTCGTCTGCGTCACAATTTTCACTGCTCCGTTCCTATTGATCTTAGCGTGATGGTATATAGCCTTCCTCGATAAATGGGCTATCTAACACTGAAAGAATTTTTCAAATCGGACCAGTAGTTCCTGAGATTAGCATGTTCAAGTAAACAAACAAACTTCAGCTTTATATATTAGTATAGATGTTAGGTTCAAGGTTGATTGAGAAAATATTACAGTGACGGGAAGCGTGATGTGCTTTCTGATTATGTTAAAGTGGCCTTTATAGACCCCAGGAAACAAAGAGTCAACATACCTCCAACTCGCTGCAGACATCACTCTGCAGCAACTTCGCCAAGCCCTCGACTCCTATGGGTCCGAAGGCGTTGTCACTCAGGTCTAGAACGCTGAGTCGCGCTCCAGCTGTGATCATACCGTCTCCTAGGGCAGCCTGGAAGACAAGTAAATTTTAATCAAAACTTCTATAGAAAAACAGTGAGGAGGAGCTCGTGGCTAAATAATAACAGCCGCACGGGACGATCTTCAAGGTTAAGCCACACTTGCCAAGGTTGGTCTGTGGATGGGTGACCATCATAATGTAGCGAGTTTCCTCCGTGCCTCGGAAAGCACGTTGAGCCATTGGTCCCGGCTGTCATTTGTAGATCTTTGGCAGTCTTTACGGATAGTCAGAAGCCAGTAAATCTGACTTCAGTCTTGCCATGAAGTACCAAATTACCCAGTTACTGGGTTGTGGAGGTCTGGTAGGCAGCCGCTCCGCGTAAAATACTGGTATTCAGCTAAATCCGGTTTGACTGGAAGCCGACCCCAAATAAAGTTAGGTAAAGGCTAGGCAGATGATGATGACTTCTATAGAAAAACAGTGAGCCGTCGCGAGCCACCTGGCAGATGTGAAACATCGAAATATATTTTGTACAGATAATAAGAACATATTGCCGAAGATCGAACCAAATGGCGTGCATTTGAAGAGGCCAATGTCCAGCAGTGGACTGTCATATGCTGATGATGAATAAGAACAAGAGGGACCGATGTCTTCGTTGCATACTCGGAATTTGGCCCGAGACCATCTCTAACGTAGAGCTGTTGGCGAAATGCCACGAGAGCCCGATCGACCGCCAGATCAAGAGCCGTAAGAGGTGAATTGGTCACACGCTCGGGGGTTTCCGATCCTAAACAGTCCATGGACCCATCCTCAAGGGAATAGAAAGCGTGGCCGTCACCCTTAAATCTGGTGATGCACTCTGTTGGCAGTTGGCAGAAGCAACGAGCATCGGAATGACGTGGAGCGAGATGAAGAGTGAAGCTCAAGACTTTCGCGATGGAAGACTACTGTGGACGCCCTTTGTCCCAGCTAGGGGACATAGGATCTTAAGTCAAGTAAGTGCAGCGTAGTGTATCAACTCTGTAAGAACAAGCGCCACAATGGCTCATAGCAGTTTGAGAGCAGTGGTGATGAAATAATTTACAAAAAGTAAACCACCTGCCTGGGTTCGAACCTACAACCTCTTAAATCGCAGCCATTACTACCGGGCCACCACTGCTCTATGGCTTACATTCTAGTTAAGTCCTTGAACACAAAAAACACACTTACCAAAGCCGGCGGTATCTCCGTCTTCATCCGCCCAGTGAACATATCCGAAAATCTGGCCACCTTCAACTCTGGATGGTGTTCCAGTGCCTTGGAGATGGCCTCTGCTGCCGCCACCCCCAGGGTGTTTCCTGTGAGGGTGAGGTACTGCAGGTCTGGGCAGCCATTAATGGCGTCCACAATGGGTTGTGCTGGGGAAGTGAAGTTTGATGTTTAGAGATTTTCCTGCAATCTATACTAATTAATAAGTTAAGATGTATGTGTTTCCAAACGCTTACAACCCTAATCTCTTCAAAGTTAGAGTGAACAGGCTCCTTTTGGGTAAGCTCGCTCCATCGTAGACTTTGTCTCTGTCATCTCTGACATAGACTAGAGTCAAGAGCAAACCCATCACAAATAAGAAATTAAAAAGAGAGCTATGATTTGTATGTTTTTCAAAATTTTAGGGGTTTCATCAATTTTCATTTATATTTTTTCTCAAATTACTTAGTTCCCGTTCCCGAAGGATTACGTGGATAAAATATAGCCTATGTTACTTGTTGATATTGTAGCTATACATTGCACAAAGAATTTATCAAATCTGTCCAGTAGTTTTTACGTATATTTGTTACTTAAAAAATTCAAATTTTTCCTTTCCTTTATAGTATTAGTATAGATTTAGTTTGGCAAATATTAATAAACTAAATTATTAATGAGACCACATACTACATAACTGGTCTAGTAATTTCAGAGCAAACTGACAGATTAACAGACAGAAACACAAGTGATCCTGAAACAATTGAATTTTGTCTTAATTTAGTTCTATTTTATTTTTTTTGGTATGCATCATGCTTGGCGCAAATAAACGCTTGTTCTTTCTTTCTTTCAAACAGGTTAAATTTTATCGAGCCCTAAAAATATACTACAAATAAGCTTGAATAGACTAATAATAGACTATAAATAAGCTTGTAATAGGTAACAATTCAAATACTGTGGATAAAAACACACCCTACAGCTTTTTTGTTTTGGGACACATAGGTACAAAAATACAATTTAGGTATAAGAATAAGAAAACTTAATTGATATACAATAATAACATTGTGTACAGTAGAATCCGTTTAGTACATCGTCGCTTATAAAGATCAACCACTTTTAGCGTCGTAGGTATAGGGTGCACGTAGAAGTTAAGAAATAAATTGAAAAATGACTTCTTCAATACGTCTGAATAATACGACGTAATATCGCCGGTCCTTTGAGGGTCGTTATAGCTGCTAAGACGACCCACTGACCCCGGATTCTACTGTATATGCATG
Organism: Lacanobia oleracea; assembly: GCA_950371165.1. Taxonomy (NCBI): domain Eukaryota; kingdom Metazoa; phylum Arthropoda; class Insecta; order Lepidoptera; family Noctuidae; genus Lacanobia; species Lacanobia oleracea. The sequence continues at coordinate 16,237,633 of OX493411.1, read as the reverse complement.
ACATAGTGCTAAGTGAAGTGAAGTGTTTTACTAACATAGGTTTTAAGTTTTTATCTATTAACACGAATCTGTTTTATTATATAAACAAGTAGCAGGGAGAAAAATGTGCCCGGATATGGGGTTGCTATAACGACAGGGCGAAGAAAATTGATTTAACAGTACTAAGTAAATAAAACATGAAAGTTATAGGTTATGTTTGAATAACACTTAATATTTAGAGCAAGAGCTTAGAATTGACTTGAAAGTTACTTTCCGCGGTATAAATGTATAATATCGACGTTTTTGAGCTATAGAGATACGATGAAATGCGAAATAAAACACTTTTCATACCATCGTTCGCGGTATCCAACTTTAGAGATTTCCCAGAGAAATCCACGCCACTGGTCGGCCTGCCGGAATCAGATAGCGCGGAATTGATAGAGTTCAGATCGAAAGTCGACATTTTGATGGTCACTTTACACAAATATTATTAAATAAAAACGCAATAAGTGGCGTAAAGTAAGTCGAAAACAATGACAGTCAACCAGTCAACGAACTTTTTTCAATTTTTTTGTCATGGAAACTGAGTTTGACAAGTCTCGTTAGAAGCATCATGTTTTGTCTCGTTTTAGTGGACCGAATTAGATGCGACAAAGATATAAACAATGAATTTTATAAAACAATACGAAATACGATGGAACGGAACGCAACTTGTGTATGGTTCGTAAAATATGCATTCAAAATTCTTTGGTATAAATTGCTAACAAAAATAAGAAGGCTAAATTAAGATTTATTTTATTTTAATATTAATAAATGAATTCACTATTCACAGATGTAATATTTTCACGTTTTCGCAATACAACTAAATAATATAACTAAACAAATTTTGTTTCCGAACTACTAAATTGGTAATCAACACTATCGGTCCATTGAAGACCACCTCCGACAAACCTATGAATTCCTTTCAGTGTATCTTCTTCGAATAATAAACTAGAATTCTAGGAAACACTGTCTTTGTCTAATTAAAATTAACAAAATAGCTTGATTTGTAAAAGTCCAACTTGCCGGCAGGACTATTTTCAAGGAGGTGCAAATACAAAACCCCCCTCAAATAGTAAAGAATTTTTTTTGCCTAGAACTAAAGTGGACAGACACAACACTGAATGCGAGGAAATTCGATGTACCTCGCCTCGGATCTGCTAGGTCTCTTTTACTATATTCCGCTTGTCTAATTTTTGTTTGTTTTTGTTTTCATATTTTCGTATGTATAGGGAACATGCAATATTTTCATTTTTGCTTTAATTTTAAAGAACTCCATCTTGAATAGACCATCACATAAATAAGAAATGAAAACGCTTTAATTTATTGCCAAAAAAATAAAAGTTAAAATAAAAGTGAACCACTAAAAAGTGAAAAACAAAAAAAACTTTTTTTACAAAAAATAAAACCGACTTTCAAAAACAAAACACTACAAAGTAAAAATAACTTTAATTTCGGAAGTCGGTGTTTAAGGGTTAAACCGAAAAAACCAAAAACATCTTTTATTTTTTTGTAAAAAAGTTTTTTTTCCAGTTACTCTCAACAACCTCTTTCATTTGATACCCATATTGTAGAAGTGCATAAAAAATAACTATTCCGCCATCTTGGATGGTCCACCATATTGGATTTGGAATGACGTCAAACCCTTATCGTGTATTGTCATTCAAACTTAACGTGTATACAAAATAGCTCAATCGGTATTTGCTTCTAAATTGAGTAGCAAGATTCCACCCGGACAAACATACATACATTGCAAGTTTAATAAAAGCTTTTAAAAATAACAAATGCGGGTTAGCTGCTGTGATTGGATGAATTATATTTCAACACCCAAGACGTGCAGGGGGGTTGCAATTGCAAGAGGGTGTCTTTGCACCCCCTTGGGTTTCAATAGGGAAAATGCAAATACAGAATTTATGAGAATTTTGTCAGTAAAATGATAAAAAAGTATAAAATAAAGGACATTGCAACGTTTTTATCGCTTTTTAACAAAATAAATGAATTAAAGTAACGTGAAACGAAACGTATTTAAAAATAACAATCAGCGTTTAGTGACGTATCTGCTGCTATGCCAACGAAAAGGCAACTTTATGTCTTTGAGTTAGGACAGTTCTTGACCAGGGATAGACATGAGTGACGTCATTGTCCGTTTTCACGCGAACCTTTAAACTGTCGGTTTAAAAACGCAATTTTGGCAATAAATTAAAGCGTTTTTATTTTTTATTTATGTGGTGGTCTATTCAAGATGGAGTTCTTTAAAATGTACCACAAACACAGCGTGCTGGCGTGATGTTATGTTATGAACTAGTGTAAACAATCAACAGACAGGCGATTTCAGAAATCCCGATCCATTTGCCTACCTCCGAAGTTCTTCATCAGATCTTCACCAAATTTAAATGGGACCAGTCCGAGAAAATACTCTGCCAAACAAAAAAAGATCATCCAAATCGGTTAAGGTGGATGCTCCAGGGTGGCCCGCGAAATTCAAATATTTTTATGTTTTTTGCAATTTGCCGGTCAGTGTGAAGCTGTATGTGGACCAAATGCGATCTGCGACCGTAATGCGTATTTATCTAAAGAATTATAACCATTTTAATCATCAATATAGCCCTCTAAGTTCATGTAGTTCGAAAGAATGATTATTTCTGAAATATTTATTCTTTTTTTTCATGGGATCACATCATCAGATCCTGACTTATACCTTCCATCATCAGCTCAGCAACATGACATGATGATTACCAGGCACAAATATCTGAATTGCGTTAGAAAGCTTATGAAAAACAGTGTATATGCTTATAAAATTTGAGGGTTTCCCTCGATTTTCATGGGACTACCTCAGGCGTATAGGCTTCAAAATAAAAAAAGAATTTTAAAAATCAGTCCAGAATTGGCGGAGAAATCGGGGAACATACATAAAAAGAAAAGATACATACAGCCGCATTATAGCCGAACATTGAACCTTTTCGAAGAAGTCGTTAAAAATAAATGTGACATCATTTTAAACCCAATATGGCGGAACATTCAAGATAGTGGAATTAAACAAACTCAGAAACCTAGCCAGTGATGGCTAAAAAGTAAAAAATAAACATGATAGAAAGAAAAACTTTAAAAAAAAGCTTTTATGAAAATATAATTAAAATAAAAGAAGAAAATATAATTTTCCTTTAAAATTTTATTTTTACTCATTATACAGAATTTATATGATCATAAAAGCATGTCTCGATTAATTTAATACTTATAGCTAAAGTACTTGTAGTATAGCTTGTATGTAGCTTTTTACTTTTAATATTTAACAGTCATTTTTCATCTCACGCCTGTTTCCAACACTTTCAGTCTTTTAGATGTTCAAGTTATTTCCCACGACTTTGCTCGCGTTCAAAAGTAGCATATAACCGTGTCCAGGTTTCCTTCCACCTCTGTACAAAAAATCATCAAAATTGCTTCAGCGATTCAGGCGTGAAAGTCATCAAAGCAATCATCGACGGACTTTAGTAGTTTATAAAAAATATTTCCTGGTATCACAATTCTGACATTACGCCACCCGGCGACGTCTGACGTCTCACGAGCTCACGACACGACGGGGACATTTATGTATTATGTCAGTGTCAAGTGTCAAATTTATCACACTGTACGTGTATTTCGACTATTTCGTTGATACTATTCGTGACGTAGTTTTTGTATAATTTCTCGTGCGTTTTCCCTTTTCACTATTGGGATTCGGGAGTGTGCCTGTGCCTTCAATAAGTGCGCAAAGACAAGTTGTCATTTAACATGGCCGGTAAGCGAAATTTTCTATTTTTCACTTAAAAAACTTTATTTTAGAATTTCTCATTAACCTTAATAACACATAACAAGTACATAAAATGTACTTGCCATGAGTTTTATTACTTTGTTTAAGTAGTAAACTTAGCTGTGTTCAATTTTAAGTTGTAGACGCAAGCGGTTTTGAGAACCGGTTGAAAGTAGTACCTTAGTAATTGTCGAAATAGTAATTTATCTCATCAATTAACGGGTTATCAGAACCGGTATTAACGAAATAATTACTGTATAGTAGTGTCTATTGACGTTAGAGTAAAAAAACATGTTTATTAAGTACGTTTTTTAGGTTACTCCAGGTGCACTTAGATAATTTTTTCGTCAATGCCATCAGTCGAATCTAATCATAATGAATAAACAAATATGTATATTATCTTATTAGAATTCACGTAGTGACTGCCCAAAAACTGCTTGGTCACTTTTGTACTTACTAGAAAATTTTAAATTCAGTCGCAATATTTCTCTTAAAAATACTCTCATAAACTGGAAGACATTATAACTAATTTCAGTGTATCTTACTTTGCTTAGTGTGTTTATAAAAGGTAGTCTATTGAAGAAGTGATCAAGTGACAAAATTATTATTATTATTATTTTTTTATTTGTAATGGGTCTCTAGTCTATGTCAGAGATGACAGAGGCAAAGTCTACGATGGAGCGAGCCTACCCAGAAGGAGCCTGTTCACTCTAAGTTTGAAGAGATTAGGGTTGTTATTGATAGAACACTACAGCTCAGCGTCACAATAAGATTCGTATTCATAGTAAACACGGAGGTCCAATAGGATAATAGAATGGAAGTGATAATTTATAATGAAACTACGGGATTACCCTCCTGGGGCAGTCGGAGTAAAAAGTGAATCTAATAACCAACTTGAATTTTTTCTAGAACTATATGTTTAAAAAACTCAATATTTCATTGACATACAGATTACAGGTGGGAGGTGGGTTGAAAGTTAGGGTACTAATAAATGCTGTTTGTATATTTGTGACACCGATACCGAGCAACCGAGCAAGATAAAAGTAAATTGTATGATTGACTATCTTAGTTTATATTTTCTAACTTAGTTTTTTTAGTGTAAAAGTGTGTAACAAAGAAATAAAATTACTAATTGTAATTTGGGGGCGGCCTTTGCCCAGCCGTGGGAAAGTACAGGCTAAATAAAAAATTGTTATTGTTGTATATTTTTGTACCATCTATACCATGTTTTTATGCAAATAAATTCTATTTTCTATTCTATTCTATTCTACTGTGCCGTGAAAAGAGAACTTGATAAGATACGCCATGTAGTTTGAATTAACTTATAACAAAGTTTTTTCCCTCAAAATTTCTACAATTCCACATGTGCTTATCGTCAATGTATAATTATGTAAATAATCTACTTATAAATGGACTCTCGAACTCTGTGAAGTCATATTTACATAAGTCATTATGATGTAACTGTTAGTTTACACATACAGACACACCTCCAGAAGGTTACGCTACGAAAATTCAATGGCCTTTGATACCCACTATGATTTTTTAGGGTTCCGAACAAAAAACAGAACCCATAGGATCACTCAAAATGGTTTTGAAGTTTTTCAAGAAATTAGGTGAAAAATGATCATTCCTCCCCCCTTATCTCCGAAACAACTAACCCTAAAATTTTGAAATAAATGGATTTAAAAGATCTTTAACTAAAGATTACAGAAAAATCTGTAAAAAGTCAATAGTGTCAAAATAACATGTTAAAAAATAAAAATTCGTTCAGAACCCACGCCAGTCCGACTCGCACTCGGCCAGTTTTTTTTAAGTTACCTACCTACTCCTTACGTCGTATTCCTCAGGGTTCCTGAGGGTCGTGACCTCTCTTCTGTGTCACTTTCACTCGTATGATGTTTCTCCACCTGTTTCTGTTCTTGGCGGTGTGAACTGTAGTGTCAAGGGTGGTGCGAATCTGGTCAGACCAACGTATTGGACTGCGACTGCATCCACGAGGTCATTTCCATCTACTTTGCCGGTCAAGATGAGCTTCTCAAGGTTTACACCTTTTTTCCTTGCAATATGACCGAGGTATTCTAGGACTCTGCCCAGACATTCAGATAAAGAAATTACCTATATAGGTTACCATATTTTGTTGCGGTATTTGCGTAGATCGTAAATTAAGCACATTTTACTGTGAAAAGAGACTTTCCCTATCTCTCTTCGCCTTGATTCTCATATTTTATTTCTGCTCTACAGTATTCTGTTCAATCCTTCTGTTCTATAAGGTAAGAGGGGGTTAAAACCTTCTTACCTTAAAGAACGTTTCAAGTTCCTTCACAACACAATAGATATCTGAGGTCATCGGAAAACTTGAGACTAGAAATGCCGTTGCATTCCACCAGCTTCTTCGACAAATCTTTCATTATTCAAGTGATGCAGTTATGGTATAAATTTATCTATTAAGTATTTATTGATATTTGTATGAATAGTACACCAAAGACTACTTACAGTACTGTCTCTCCTTTTCTCTTTAAAATCCATCCAAAGGTTGTCTTTAAAAGATAGCTTATAACAATAAGGCTGCCCATTGTGTTACCCTATGTAATGTTTCTCATCCATCTTTTCTGTAACTAATATAGTGTACATAATAAAGAGTATTCTATTCTATTCTCTTTCTTTTTTAATGTCTCTTATACTAATTATTACATTGAATGTTTCAGCCACAAACAACCCGTACAGTCACCTTCTGAAGTCCATCAACATTGATGGCAAAGAATTCAAGTACTATGATGTGACCGGACTGGGCGAGAAATATGGTAAGTTTAATAAAATTGATAAAGGGTATAATTTAGACGGTCAACAAAAATAATATTTTTAAGACTCTAAGCCTAGGCACCAAAATGGATTAACGGTCACCAAATTCTATCCAACTCAACTGTGATTGCCATAAAATGTAGGCTTGGGGTTACAAACTGGATAAAATAGGTTAGGTTAGGTTAGAATTGTGACCAACCGCGCGCGAGCCGAGCCGAGCGAGCGAAGCGAGCGGTGCCGCGGCAGCGGCCGGCGAGCGCTACTTCTCGAATATTATTTGGTGACCATTTATCTGTTTTGGTAACCGTTCAGAACTTTTTTGGTAGTAAAATAGGTACTTTTTTGGGCGGTCTTCTGGGCAGGCGTGCTCCATCTTCGACCACATCATCGCTTACCATCAGGTGAGATGGTGGTCAAGCGCGTGCCTATTATTAGTAAAAAAAAAAAAAAAAAAAAATTGTTTAAGAAATAAAAACCATTATGCTAAGCTGTTTTGCGCGAATGTGACGCATATCTTCCCAACTTTCATAAAATTGTAATTTTGTTTATTTTTATTTATTTTTGGTATGCATCATGTTTGGCGCTAATAAACTCTTTCTCTTTCTTTCTTTCGTTCTTTCAGAAAACAAAATAAACCATTTGAGAGCCATAAACCTTGGCTTTTATTATTTTTTGTTTTAGCCGCAATAGATATACACAATTTGTGAAAATTTTAACTGTGTACCTATTACTATTCTTGAGATACAGCCCGCTGACAGACAGACGGACGGACGGACGGACTAACTAATAGGGTTCCGTACCCAAAGGGTATCCAACGGAACCCTATTACTAAGCCTCATCTGTAATATAGGGACGGGCACGGCGTTGACTATGCCATCTAGTGTCGCATATTCGAAGTTTTAAGGGTCAGAATACTTGACATTGACGCTTCTGTGCTGCCACCTGTGGTTCCTGCACGCTCGGTTTAGGGGAACGTGCGCGAAGAAGACTGTGCCATCTAGCGTAGCTATTTCGAATGTTATACTTGAAACACACTTGACAGTGTCATTTCTGTGCTGCCACCTATAGTTTCTGCACGTTCCCTATAGGTCCCTAAAACACGGGAGTTGGCAAAATGTAAGTAAATTATACACTCCTGCCGCTCTGGACACATTGGGAGGGTGTGTCATGGCTCATTTACATTAGGTTGCAGCCCCTATTCAGTCATCGACAAGTGTAAACAGGTTCTCGATAGGCCGTATTCGGACACAGACCGTTGTCCAATCCATCAATGTAACCGCGCAATGGGCCGCAATGTCCCGACCGCGTAATCGGATGAACTCTTTGATTCAGTTGTTTAGCCAGCTGACAACTTTCCCCCAACGACTGACTGATCCACCATGGAACACGGCGTATATAATAGGAGTCTATACCGTGTTTTTATTACGCTTAAAGGTAATCTGCACATATCTAAAGCGTGCCTCCGGTACGCTTTAGATATGAGCGGATTTGATCTTTAGAGACGTGGTTAGAGGTCTTTAGAGACGTGGACGGACCGTGGTCCGTCAGGAGCTTCAAATTAAAAATATATAAAACTAAATAAACGAATACGTTCGCTGTATTCGGTAACTGACACCCGCTCGTGTTCCTTTAATTGCCTATTGGGTTCTGTTTGTTGAGGCCGCGGTGACTCTTTCGAACAATGCCTCTAGTCCGGCAGAAATAGGAAAATATACAAACATTAGTTGACCCGCGCAACTTCGTCTGCTCCGCTCCTATTGGTCTTAGCGTGTTGATATATAGCCTATAGCCTTCCTCGATAAATGGGCTATCTAACACTGAAAGAATTTATCAAATTGGACCAGCAGTTCCTGAGATTAGCGCGTTCAAGCAAACAAACAAACAAACTCTTCAGCTTTATTTATTAGTATAGATATAATACTAACAGTGAATAGAATCAAAATTACTCGAAAAACAAATGATATATAATTATTTTAAACAAATATATCTGTACCTCTCGCAAAAACGCTGTTTTCTGTGGCAGCTGTATAGGCGTCATGGACTTCGACGTCAAAGTTCATATCGGACTTCTCTTTCTAATTGTAATCTTTGAAGCTTTATAACTTCATCGCTGATGAAGGTATTTAAAAAATAATTTCATGATTGTTTACTAGAGCTAGTAAGTAGGTATTACATTTTGCTAATAAAAAAATCGCTCGCATATTCCCTTTTAAACACTCCTACCTACGGCTCAAATCACACCGAGATGGCAGCGAAGCGGCGAGCAGTTTCAGTGTCATATAATTTTAAACTTTATCTTCATTATTATAGAACATATTTTATTATCTCGCGAGTCGTCGGAATGCTCGCGGCGCCGCGGGCTTTTTAAGTTTCACAAGTGATCAAGCGATACTATGTGTTAGAGTAATGAGGAAAAAGTTCAAAATTATATGCCACTGAAACTGCTCGCCGCTTCACTGCCATCTCGGTGTGATTTGAGCCTACCCCTCTACAGAAGCGTGATGCTATGTTAATAGCAAGCGGTGCAATTAATTTTTTCATCACTTTATTTAAATATGCACCAACAGTTCAAGGTGGTACTGATATAAATATTTACTCAAAGATTTTGATAAGCGCAACTGACATTATCTCAGTTGATAAGAGGTGTGGAGATACCTCTCGCGAAGACAGTACACTCTAAATGTGACGAACAGATGATCGATTTACTTTCACACTAATATTGTAAAGAGAAAAAAAAGTTGTGTTTTTGTGTGTATGTTTGTAATGAATTAACTCAAAAACTACTGGACTGATTTGACAAATTCTTCCAGCAATGGATAGCTACATTATCAGGGAGTAACATAGGCTGTATTTGATTCCCGAACACCCACGGGAACGGGAACTACGCGGGTGAAACCGCGTGACGTCCGCTAGTATGTTATATAGCCTATAGCTCTCGATAAATGGGCTATCTAACGCTAAAAGAATTTGGGCGAGTATTTCCTGAGATTTACGCGGTCAACCAAACAAACAAACTCTACAGCTTTATAATATTAGTATAGAAGTATAGATTTCTTACGCCAGTTTCTAGAAAAACTGTCAATATAATCTCTATAGAGAAATATATTTTACTAGTTGACCTGCGCAACTTCGTCTGCGTCACAATTATCATTACTGCTCCGCTCCTATTGGTCTTAGCGTGATGTTATATAGCCTATAGCCTTACTCGATAAATGGGCTATCCAACACTGAAAGAATTTTTAAAATCGGACCAGTAGTTCCTGAGATTAGCGCGAACAAGTAAACAAACAAACAAACAAACTCTTCAGCTTTATATACATTCAGTCAAAAAAGTATCGGGAATGGATGATTTGTTTATGGTTCCAAATTCAAATTTTTGTTTTTTTGTAGTTGTTAGATTGGCACAACGGTTTTCCATTTTGGCGCGGAGTTTGAGTTGCATCTGTTATTTATATTAAATACAGTGCTGGTTTTAGTAATATCATATATAGTGTGTATTGCGAATTTCATAATGGACAAAAATATCGAACAAAGAGTTTGTTTTAAATTTTGCATCGCCAATGGAATTTCGTGTTCGGAGTCACTGAAAATGTTACAGAAGGCTTACGGTGAATCGACTTTATCAAAAACTCGTGCTTATGAGTACTAACATGTTGCTGCTCGGCTAGTCCCAAAAGATCTGAATTTTCTCCAAAAACTCAATCGCATGAAAGTCGCTGAGGACATGCTAGAACGAGTCAGTTCGGACCCAACATTCATGAAACGCATTGTTACTGGTGACGAGACGTGGGTTTACGAGTTTGACATGCAAACTAGTCAACAAGCTTCGGAGTGGCGCCTTCCAACTGAACCGTTTTCAATCGATAGAAGACATAAAGGAGAATTCGTGGCGAGAACTCAACTCAATTCCGGAAGCAGCGTTTAAAAAATGTTTTGATGAATGGATTATTCGTTGGCGCAAGTGTATCGTTTCTAAAGGAGCATACTTTGAAGGCGATAAAATAAATTTGGATGAATAACAGACATTTTGTGTATTATTGATCTTTTCCCGGTACTTTCTTGACAGAGTAGTATTAGTATAGATTTAGGCTATCTAACTTACATAGTCATACTTATTCATATTCTTCTTCATTTCGTGTCGATTGACTCGTACTAAATTTTGTCCGACCAGTATTGAGCAACTTGTACAGCTCTATCATTGGCCTCGTTCAAATCTTGGATGGTACAGGTTGTGCTTGTCGGGCAATTAAGGAGGTGATGCATTTCCTGTGAAAGGGCTCCGCACTGGCACTGCATTTGGGATGGGTGGAGAATGCCCCATTTAGCCAAGTTATGTTTACAGCGGCCAACCTAGGTCCGCAGTCGGTTAAGAGATTTCCAGATTGGCCACTGAAGTTCGGGTCCAGGGGGCAGATGTTTTGCAGGGGGGATGAAGTATGTAGGGAAGGGTGTTTGAGCCTCCACATAGCATATCTCTCATCTGCCGCACTGTCCTTTGACGAGGTCGTACATTTCATATAGGTTATTATAAAAAACAAAGCCGTCATAGGACGCACGGCAGACGTGAAAATTCTATGTTCATATTAGAAATCATAGTTACTAAAAATCTTATAAATTAGTTCCAAAGTTCGCCGTCCGAAACTGGCGGCGTAGTGTGGGCATCACGACTTGGCAGCGTCGTTTCCGTCACGGCATAGAAGTTGATTTTACTGCCAAAACATGTGTTTCACAACAAAAGTCTTACCATTTATTACTTTAAATATCTACCGTTTAGCAGATTCTTAAACACAGTGCACTCGCAAATTCTTAATAATTTGAAATGTCCCAATTGCCAGTGCGAAGCAGGGCGGGACATTTAGATAAAGATCTATTGTGCCGTAGTCATAGACAGATAAAATGTTCATTGTACAGACGTTATCACATCTAGCAACAACAATCGTGTCAAATTTCTTCAATAGATTTTAAGTTTTGTGTCTAAAGTATGAGGTTCAAGGTTGATTGGGAAGATTTGACAGTTTCGGGTACCTTGATGTGCTGGCGTCTGTACTGTGTGTTCCGCTTAATGGATTAGGATAATTTAGACCATCGTTTCGACTCGCAATGGGCACAACTTAATCAATTCAAATTCATTTGTGACATTCACAAATGACTTTGGAGCACTGGGGCCTTTGGGCATGTGTCGATTTTATTGTTAATTATTATTGACTGTGTGTATTTTATGTAATTGTATTTTTTATTTTATTTTCTTTCATCATTTTTATATTTTATCTGTATCTATTATATTTAGTATGTGTTACGTAACTGCGTCCGTGGCATCACAGGGGCTATCATAAAACCAGCGCTGTGTTATTTATTTTTAAATTTCGCAGCCTATGAATAACATTTTAGTCTACTTAATTCTGTTAATTTAATTAAATTTACATCTGTCTGTTGTGTGCGAGTCCCAAATAAACATTTGTTCTTTCTTTCAAATAAACCTGGATTTTGCCCATGGTTTGGCACTTTAGGATGCCAAATTCGTTCCCTTTTGTTACGAAATGGTTCGAAAAAGTTTTCGCTGCCCTGGAAAACGAAGGGTATTTGGAGGAACACAGTTAGGTTTTAGTCAGAGTCTGATACTGCCTTCCGCTCCGCACAGAGCTGAGGAGTCACTGGTTGACATTCTCAAAGATTCAAAGCATATTTATTTCAAACTAGTTGTCCCGCGTAACTTCGTCTGCTTCACAATAGGGAAATACAGAATTTAAGAGAATGTTGTCAGTAAAATGATAAAAAAGTATAAAATAAAGAACATTACAAAGCTTTTATTTTGGTTAATATCGATTTTTAACAAAAATAATGAATTAAAGTAACGTGAAACGGAACGTATTTAAAAACAACAATCAGTGTTTAGTGACGTATCTGCTGTTATGCCAACGAAAAGGCAACCTTATGTCTTTGAGGTGATACAGTTCTTGACCAGTGATAGACACGAGTGACGTCATCGTCCGTTTTCGCGCGAACCTTTAAACTGTCGGTTTAAAAACGCAATTTTGGCAATAAATTAAAGCGTTTTCATTTTTTATTTATGTGGTGGTCTATTCTAGATGGAGTTCTTTAAAATTAAAGCAAAAATGGAAATATTGCATGTTCCCTATTATCATTACTGCTCCGCTCCTATTGGTCTTAGCGTGATGATATATATAGCCTTCCTCGATAAATGGGCTATCTAACACTGAAATAATTTTTCAAATCGTACCAGTAGTTACTGAGATTAGCGCGTTCAAGAAAACAAACAAAAAAACTCTTCAGCTTTATATATTAGTATAGATAAACCATTTACAGGCACTTTTGAAATGTCAAGCTCGGTCGGTTAAAAACATGGAAGGTTGCACGTTCCAAAGCGTAGATCTCTATGGAGAAGAACGTGCAAGAAACTCTACGGACTTATTATCCAAAAAAAAAAGATGTTCGGCTCCCGGATGCCTTGTGTAGATATTTTAGTTTATATTACCTTTATTTATCTATCAGCTATTATATAAGACACACCCAATTGTTATTGTATTCAGTCGAACGTGACGATCGATAACAAAGAATTTTAATTTCAATTGACTTTTGACATGTACACCCGAATCGTCAATAAACACAGAGGCACACAAGTTATCAAGCCAATTAAATTACCATTTGTTTTAAAAAGTGGTTTCGTGTTTGTGCAAGCGTGTTTATTTTTTTTTACTATTGATAGGCACGCGTTTGACCACCATCTCACCTGATGGTAAGCGATGATGTGGTCGAAGATGGAGCACGCTTGCCTAGTAGTAACCTATTCACTCTTGACTTAAAGACTCCCAGGTTATAGCTATCAGGAAACTCAGACTCCGGCAGGGAATTCCACTCCTTAGCTGTACGCACTATGAATGTGTTCCCAAAACGTTTTGTGCGCGTGGGTGGGATGTCCACCATGTACCGATGGCGCATCGCCGTTCGTCTTGTGGTCCGATGATGGAACGGGTTTGGCGGAATTAAATTATGCAATTCCGTCGCACATTCCCCAAAATGCAACCGGTAGAAAACCGACAACCCAGCAACTCGTCGTCGATGCTCAAGACTTTGGAGCTTCGTCGCGACGAGCCTCTCATTTCTCAATTGCCATGCTTCTCAATTCTCAATTGGCATGTGATGAGAAGGGACCCGATCCGCTTAGCCTTTTCCCAACTATAATTCCGAATCGAAATTCCTATAGGAACGGGATATGCGCGTACGAAGTCGAGCGCAAAAGCTAGTCAGATAATAAGACTACCATCAAAAAAATGTGAAAAATGAAGCCAAAGTTCAATGTTAATAATAAAAATTGTAATTGGAAAAAAGAATTGACAAGAACAAGGGACTTAAGGGGTTTTAATTTCAACTCGATACCTCCACGCGTTCCCGAGATAAAGGGTCTTGACAAACAGACGGACGGACAACAAGGTGATCATAAAATGGTTCCGTTTTGAGGTACGGAACTCTAAAAAAAACTAGATGTCGTGATTCGTGAAATATGTTCTATTAACCATACCAATTGTATGGAAGAAAAATGCGCACTTTTTCCGATGGTACCCATAGATATATGATAAGCCGTATATGTAGAGCAAGCAATACGTTATATCGTTACCGAAATTTCGCGTTTTCGCGCTGTTTTTCAGTACCGCAAAAGCGATATTAGAAATGGGAATTTCGCGGTATTCAAAAAACGAACCGTGATAGGGAAATCCCCGATTCGAATCGTCGCATAGCGGATAGGCGGGCGAGATACACTCTTGGTAACTCCTTCCTTGGAATTTCCTACAGCGAACTAACGTTTGTTTGTAGTCTTCTTTAGTCTCAATCACACTCGCAACTACTCGCAAGTCGGACAAGTGTGAAGTGAGTGACCAACCTGTCCTAATTCATTTGTTTACTACGTCAAAGCGTGATAAAAAAAATATTTTGACTAATTACATTATCCTAACGTATTATTCTTGTAACCGTGTGCTAAAGTTTTGTAAAAAAAAAGTTATAAGTACTCATACGTATATATTTTTCTAAGCATTCCACCATTGAGTGTAGAAGCTATAAGGGCATTTTCGACTGCTAGATACACGTGTAAAAAATTAAAATTACTTTAAATGATGATACAATTGACATTTTATGCATTTTACGTAAATATTTTTAAATCATTATTTTCTTCTTTAGTTCAGTCCATCCAAAGGTTGTCTGTAAGAGATTGCCCTGTGCGATAAGACCGCCCATTATAAGCGTTTTTACTGTGCTTGTTATGAGGTGTACAATAAAGTATATAATAAATAAATAAAAAATAAAGATTATCGTTGTGTGTGATTAAATAAAACTCATGGTAGTTTTATTATAACCCCCCATTTAATGATTTACTCATCTGCCTAGCCTTTTCCCAACTATATTGGGGTCGGCTTCCAGTGAAACCGGATTCAGCGGAATACCAGTGTTTTACGTGGAGCGGCTGCCTACTAGACCTCCACAACCCATTAACTGGGTAACACGGTACTTCTTGGCAAGACTGGAGTTAGATTTACTGGCTTCTGACAATCCGTAACGACTGCCAAAGATCTACAAATGACAGCCGGGACCAACGGCTTAACGTGCTTTCCGAGGCACGGAGGAAACTCGGTATATTGAGATGGTCACCCATCCACAGACCAACCTTGGCAAGCGTTGCTTAATCTAAAAGATTGACCCGTGCGGCTGTTATTATTTAGCCACGAGCTCCTCTATTTAATGATTTACTAATATCGCAAATTTTGCGGTATTACATATCCGATACCGCAATATCGCGGTATTGATTATATACTGCGGTATTGCATGCTCTACGTATATGCTAAAGTGTATTAAAGATAAAGTACCATTACATAAAAAAAATACAAATATTCAGAACCGCCAGACAGACTCTATGTAAGGTGCCAATAGCGACATTGCGTATACATTCCCGCGTACAGCATACGTGACTCCACTCGCGTCCACGCGAGATGAGTGGCCTTCCTTGTCGAGGTCGGGGAGCTATTCGAGTCAAAGTCGCGAGTATGTGCGACGAACTATGACTCTGTGGTAGTTTACCCAGGTCGCGAAAACAAAAGTTATGGTTTTTTTATTAGGGTTCCGAACTTCTGTAAAAAACGGAACCTTATAGGATCACTCAAGTTAGTGTCTTTCTGTCGGTCTGTCTGTCTGTCTGTCACAGCCAGTTTTTTCTGTATCTACTGGACAGATTCTGTTGAAATTTGGTATACATATGGACTTTTGTGACTCAAACACTGCCGTTCCTAGTGCTTATACGTTTAATATATCATCTAAAAGGAAAACATAGGGACATAGTTATATCTTTCTTATTCAGTTTATGAAATTTCCATTAAATCGGTCCACTATTGGAGGTGCAAACAGGCGAGAGCTAAACCTCGAATTATGACTTTTAAAGGCAGAAAGATGAAATGCAAAGTCTCTCCGCCCTCAATTCCTCTCTCCATTTTTCGTTGGCATTAACAGACAAATTAAATCTGAAATAATAGTCAGTATCTTAGTACCTACATGAAATGATTCGTAATTTGGTTAAGCCAGAATTTTCTATCGCTATCACATAATACGAAAAAAAAAAAACACAAAATCACCTCTAAATCGTTGAGATGAAACCATTTTAATTCTTCATTTGTTATCAAAAGACTAATATTTACTGCTTTTCAATACAAATAATTTGCTTTTGTTATTTTTTAAAAACATGCAGTGTTTATTTTTATTATAAAAAATCTAAAATGGGGGTTGCGGAGTGGCGCGTAGAGGCGTAGTGAGCTCCGTTTGATGCACAAGGTCATTGGCATAAACACAGATGCACTTCCATCAGTCTCTTGTCCGATGGGACGGCAGTCCGACACGACCAAAGAGAGATCTGGCGCAAGCTAAACAGCTTTCATTGTATTCAAGCCTTGAGCCTTCTGGCAATCCGTTACGACTGCTAAAGATCTACAAATGACAGCCGGGACCAACGATCAAACATTTACGTGAGCGTAACTCGATAAAATGTATTGAGGGCCTACCACGAATATTTTTGACGTATAGTAACGTAACGTAGGCTCGCTAGATAATAACAGTTGCACGGGTTGATCTTCAAGGTTAAGCAACGCTTGCAAAGGTTGGTCTGTGGATGGGTGACCATCTTAACATACCGAGTTTCCTCCGTGCCTCGGAAAACACGTTAAGCCGTTAGTCCCGGCTGTCATTTGTAGGCCATTGGCAGTCGTTACGGATAGTCAGAAGCCAGTTAATCTGACTCCAGTCTTGCCATGAAGTACCGTGTTACCCAGTTAATGGGTTGTCGAGGTCTTGTAGGCAGCCACTCCTCGAAAAATATTCAGCTGAATCCGGTTTGACTGGATGCCGACCCCAATATAGTTGGGAAAAGGCTAGGCAGATAAGAAAATGATAATTAAATAATATGTAAAAATATAATAGGTCTATAAATATAAAAGAAATCTTAATAATATATAAAAGAAATCTGGCATAACAGTTTTTTGAAAATCATTTCTACTAACGAGTTTAATAATATGGCAATACGAAAATGTCTTTCTACCACGAGACTATTGACCGACCAGTGATCGACCATTATGAATTAGCAGATTACGAACATTTACCAAAATGACAATGGGATCATGTTGGAATGACGAATTTGTAAAAAATAGCAGACTTGGGGCCCAGGCATGTTGGTAAACAACGAGGTATCGAGTACAATACTCAGAATATAAATAAAACATTCATGGTAGTAAACAAACAAGGTATTGTTTGTCCTTTTATATCGGCTTTCCACGTTGCGTTGTTTCTCGGATGCAGTACCTAGTGAATTCACGTAATTTTCTTTCAGTCAGTTCTTGGGTAAATAATAACAGTCGCAGGGTCGATCTGCAAGTTTGCTACGCTTGCCGAAGTAGATCTGTGCTGATCTGTGTACTGGGTAATAATAATCATGAATTTGCAAGACACCCCCTGTTATTTTAAAGCCCTTTTTTATTGTCAATGGTCAGGCAGGGGCCAATAGTTCTTCCATAGCAAACGATTATTAATTAGCCCACTAAACCAGCCAAACCCATAGCGTTTCATCTTTTGTTTCCATATTCTGCAATAGTCCTGCTCCAACCGGGGATTGTCCTTGGGTATACTTTCACAGTGCATACAGGGATAATCTTCGGTTGGTGTCCCATTCCATTTGAAATGTCGAAAGAGGCCTCTGCGAGTTGGCTTCGGCCCCTCGTACGCCTACCAAAGGACCGGGTCTCTAGGGACCCGAGAAAGTCAAAAACATGTTCATAGACTTATTAAAATAATATTCAAGCACATATTCACTTTCAATTATCATATCAATCACATACAAACATACATACACAGAAATATATATATATGTATTGAAATTTCTCCGTGGCTCCAAAAGATGTTAAGGGCCCCTTATCCGAAATTTACGTTTCTAGATCGAGTTGTTTTCAGAGAAATCACCATATATAAATTCGTGAAAAATTTATAGTATAGATACATGTGAGATCTAGTGACTTTTTTTGGTTAAAAACACGATATTTAACATTTTGATCGATAAAAAAAAATCAGGAAGTAAAGTCGATTTTGAAAGTATTTTAAGTTGTATGAGACTTGTGGGAACGCAATTTTTATGAAAATTTAACATTTCATTTACTAATCGGGTTTGACAGGGATATTATTGGATAGATTTATAATATGGCACTTATTTTTTTTTTATATTAAATAAATACGTGAAAAACGGCTCGCGCGCACCGCGCTAGTGTCCTGCCGGGAAAAGGGAAAAGGTGCTGTCGGGAAAAGGGGCCCTTAACGCGTCAGTCCCGGCTGTCAATTGTAGATATTTGGCAGTCTTTACGTGTAGTTAGAATGCGGGATATCTGACACCAGTCTTGCCAAGGGGTTTTGCGTTATCCAGTACTGGGTTGTGGAGATTAGCGGGTTTAAAATGTCCAGTTTAGTAGAATTATAATATTAATCAAACAACAATCTGTTAAATTTTATTTTCGTCTTTATCGCCTAACGCTTTAGGTTCAAGGTTGATTGAGAAAATTTGACAGTGACGAGTAGCGTGGTATGCTTTCGTTTTGCTGAAGTGGCCTTTTTAGACCGGCTGAAGGGCAGTGGATCCTTCGATATTCAGCTGCATCCATTTAACTGGAAATTAGACTTATTTTGAATGTCTTTATCGAGACAGCTTGACATAGATCTCGGTATTTTCAGGAGCTCTCCAGCGGTTGATTTTGATTTTTTCCCATTAACAATACGGTGAGGAGCTCGTGGCTAAAAAATAACAGCCGCACGGGTCGATCTTCAACGGGTCGGTCTGTGGATGGGTGACCATCTTTACATACCGAGTTTCCTCCGTGCTTCGGAAAGCACGTTAAGCTGTTGGTCCCGGCTGTCATTTGTAGAACTTTGGCAGTCGTTACGGATAGTCAGAAGCCAGTAAATCTGACTCCAGTCTTGCCAAGAAATACCGTGTTACCCAGTTAATGGGTTGTGGAGGTCTGGTAGGCAGCCGCTCTACGTAAAATACTGGTATTCAGCTGAATCCGGTTTGACTGGAGGCCGATCCGAATATAGTTGGGAAAAGGTTAGGCAGATGCTATTAGCAATTCGGTATAAAGCGTTTTTGTGTTATCTCACGTGTGGGTACTGTGGGTAGCTTAGCCTACAATCATTAGAATGGCGTTATCATCGAATATTGATTAGCGATAAGGCTCTGTTATCATTCTATCTACTAGGAGATAATCATGATCTGAGTAGTGAATAAATCTAGACAAATAAATTAAATTGAAGTGTCTGTTTATAATATCAAAATAACAGATTTTACTAAATGCGTATGAAAATATAGAATAGAATACTCTTTATTATGTACACCATATACGACGCTTATTACAAAAACAAATAAAATAATGGTTTGTTTGTTCTAATAAGTGGCTAATCTCTGAAATGGCTGGGCTGATTTTGACGGGAGTCGAACTGGTAGATAGCTGATGTTATAAGGAGTATTTTGGGTTCCGTGCATAAAAATGAAATCTGTGTAAATATTTCTCACGGAGGAGTATATGTATGTTAAGATGGTAATCCATCCACAGACCGACTTCGGCGAGCGTTGCTTAACCTTGAAGATCGACCCGTGCGGCTGTTATTATTTAGCCTCGATCTCCTTGAGTGAGAAGTCACATCATCATCATCATATCAGCCGAAAGGAGTCCAATGCTGGACATAGGCCTCCCCCAAGCGTCGCCATAACGACCGGTCCTGTGTGTCTCGCATCCATCGGTTACCCGCGTCCGTCACCAGGTCATCGGTTCACCTTGTGGGAGGCCTTCCAAGAAAACAAAAGCAAATACAAAAATCCTTCTCTCTTTGCAGACCGTCTACCGTACTCCGTGAGGGTCCTCCTCGAGTCTTGCGTCAGGAACTGTGATAACTTCCAAGTGCTGCAGAAGGATGTGCAGAATGTTCTGGACTGGGAGACCAATCAGGCTGGAGAGCCGGTCGAGATCGCCTTTAAACCCGCCAGGGTTATACTCCAGGTGAGGTGGATCTGAGACCAGTAGGCTAGCTCTTGTAGTAAAAAGGCTTTCAAATTCAAGACACTGTAATCTTGTGGCTTCTTAGGTAAAGGTTTACTGCCTCCGTGGTCGAGCGGTTTAGGCGTTTGACTTGTGCCCTGGTAGTCGTGGGGTCGATTCCCACGGGAAGAGCTTAGTTTGTAAAGTTGTCTTGCAGTTTAGCTAGGACATTGCAGGTTTGAATCACCTGATTGTCTGATAAAAAGATTATTTCGTGCTTCGGAAGGCACGTATAAGCCAGTGGTCCCGGCCGCCAAGTAAACCATGTCAGAGGCCCTTGAGGCGGTTTAGAAACTCTGAGACTAGGGTTTGTGAAGTCGTTAGACCTCACTGC
Source organism: Lacanobia oleracea (assembly GCA_950371165.1). NCBI lineage: Eukaryota > Metazoa > Arthropoda > Insecta > Lepidoptera > Noctuidae > Lacanobia > Lacanobia oleracea. The sequence goes on along the minus strand of OX493411.1, from coordinate 16,217,070 downwards.
CCACACAATAAGAAGGTAATGCAAACACCTTGGTTGGACATTTGATAGGCACACGTTCGACCACTATTTCACCTGATGGTAAGCGATGATGTGGTCGAAGATGGAGCACGCTTGCCTAGAAGTAACCTATTCACTCTTGACTTAAAGACTTCCAGGTCTTGCTAGAGTCTGTGTTTCCTGATAGCTACAATCAGGAAACACAGACTCTAGCAAGAAATTCCACTCCTTTATAGTATGTTATAATGCTACTTTTTAAATTTCACGTGACGTCACGCGTTTTTACCAACAAGTGACGTCACCAGCCGACTCCTGAACTTTGATGCATCTTTTGTGTTTTTATTAATGGTAGAAAATACGCGTCCAATATATAACAGATTTTGATGATCATTATTTTGTTTGAGAGAGTATATTTCGTATAACAGGACCTGACAGGAGTGCCAGCAGTGGTGGACTTCGCAGCCATGAGAGACGCGGTCAAGACCCTGGGCGGAGACCCACAGAAGATCAACCCTATTTGTCCAGCTGACCTGGTCATTGACCACTCTGTACAGGTGGACTTTGCTCGGAGGTAGGTTTTAATAATATTTTATTCATATAAGACAACTTTTGGTCCACAGTAGGTGTTAGTAACGCTTAGGCCTCTGCCTCGAGTTTTGCGGGCGACGGCGGTAGCGGCGCGAGAGCGGGAAACGAGCGGTGCGCTCCAGTCAAGTGGTGACCGCCCGCGCGTCTACATTCCAGTGTTGTGAAATTTATTTTCTTCTTTTGCCCATAGTAAATCGAGCGTTAGGAATAAATTTGAATAAAAAAATGGTGTCGCCGTTGTTCAGACATTTCACAACAATCTGCCCGCTGGTTTCGAGAATGGGTCTACGTTGCCCGCCGCCCCGCTGCTCGCTAAACTCAAGGCACAGGCCTTAATAACTATATTAGTAAAAACACTTTTATAATCATGAGATGAAGGTCCCTTTTTGTACTTATTAGTGATACGAGTATTATCCTTGAATTATGATAATATCCGATTCTTCTACCCGCCTTTGGGTAGAATTAAAGGAAAATCTAGTCTTAGCCTAAAAGGCTTGTCAACTTTATTTTACGGAAAGGGTTTTCCATTAAAAAAAATAAACTTATTGGTCTATGGTAGTGAATACAACATGTAAAATAAAATGAGGTCATTTTACTCCTCATAGGTATATATAGTTTTACATGGGACCAACACCAAAAGCCGTTCATTACATTTGTCGAGTTATGCGCACAAAATGTATGCGGTAGTCGTTTTTTTTCGCAATTTCAGTGTTGTTCGCATTGTGAATGTTGTCCATAATGATTAGTACAACGACCCCTTACGCATTATTATAAACTAGCTTCTGCTCGCGTCTGCGTAGACTTTAGAGCTGGCGCGCAACTTAACACGCAAATCTTCGACATGTTTCTGGCCTCCTATTATTTGTGAATCTTTAGCGCTCATAATTCCAACCCGGAAAAAAACTTCGTCGTATTTCTGCACTCCTGGTACTTTTGAATCCTGTCCGCTCGAAATTCCAGCGAACAGAGTTTTTATTTATTATAAAAATTACTTAAGTACAGCAGTACCCAACTTATAAGGCGCGTCGTGAATCTTCGTTCGCGCAGAAAAGAAAGTATGGCCCGAAGACTTACGAAAGAATACTTAAAACTTACAATCAACCTTAGGTCACTATTATACGGTTCATATTACACTACAGTTGTTAGTTCCGTCTCACTCGCAAGTCACGTGCATGCCACGCGACGCGCGCTATCATGGCGGCGGATGCCGACCAATAGCGGTACAGGAAACAGAAGTGCAGTGCAGGGAGCGTGCCGATTGGTCAATAGCATTTCCCGCACTTTGAAAATTCGTCTTCTGCGCAGGTACATCGGCAAGCCATATCAGTTGGGTACTACTGTACGTGTTATGAAAAAAAAAACACGTCAAATTAAATTATGTGAAGAAGAAACTACAAGCCTGAGTTTTCGCTGAAAAATGACTCTGAATGAACAGACTGCTTCAAAAGTGACTTGTTTGGACTTTTTAACAGACTTCTTCAAAAAGGAGGAGGTTCTATGTTCGTATCTTTTTTTAAGCTATTGCATAGCTTCTATCGCGGGCCTTGAGCGTGGAGACCGAATCCAGAAATTCCGTAACGATAAAAACCTAACACCCCCCACTCCGCCCGGCACAGCGGTGATACTTTTTAGTTTTACTTTTTACTTTTTTTTAGCTCAAAGTGTAACTTGAATTAATATCAAAGAAAAAAAAAATACTGCATAAATAAAATAAATATATAATTATAATTGCATAAGTTGATAAAAAATGCTATGCAATAGCTTTACCGCGGCAGTCTCCGAGTGCCACGCGTCTTTTTTTTTTAATGTATGTTCACCGATTTCTCCGCCAATTATGGACTGAATTAAAAAATTCCTTTTTCATTCGAAAGCCTATACTCCTGAGGTGGTCCCAACGTCACCAAGTTAGAATCTGATGATGGGATCCCATGAAAATCGAGGGAAACCCTCAAATTTTATAAGACGTACACTGTTTTTCATAAACTTTCTAACGCAATTCAGATATTTGTGCCTGGTAATCATCATCTCATGTCGTTGAGCTGATGATGGGATCTCATGAAAAATGTTTGTTCAGCGATGTTTTTGCCAATTGTTAACCGATTTGGATGATTCTTTTTTGTTTGGAAGAGTATTTTCTCGGACTGGAGGAACTTTGGAGGTAGGCAACGGAACTCTTCAATAAATGATAGCATCCAACTGCGGGATTTCTGAAATCGCATGTCTGTTGATTGTTTACACAACATAACATCACGCCGGCACGCTGTGTTTGTGGTTTCACTTTTTAGTGGTACCTGCGTTCCACGTAAAAAATAACTGTAATTTCGGAAGTCGGTGTTCAAAAACGAAAAAACCAAAAACACCGACTTCCGAAATTAAAGTAATTTTTTAATTTGTAGTGTTTTGTTTTTCGGTTTTATTATTCTGTTAATCAAGCAGTCTAGTAGTTTTTTGTGTTTTTTTTAGCAATTTAAATAAAAGGTTGTTTTTAAAAAGTATTTAGTTAGAGGAATTTATTATCTAAAATTCTCTTGTCGTCTCTTTCCAGCCCGGACGCTCTAAACAAGAATCAGGAGCTAGAATTCGAAAGGAATAAGGAACGCTTCCAGTTCTTGAAGTGGGGCGCTCAGGCCTTCGACAATATGCTGATTGTACCGCCGGGATCCGGTATTGTGCACCAGGTAAGTTTGTTCAAAATTGACCAGATATTATACAGTACCTACAACAAAATACAAAAGTAGCGCCATCTTTTTTTTTACTGTTGATAGGCACGCGTTTGACCACTATCTCACCTGATGGTAAGCGATGATGTGGTCGAAGATGGAGCACGCTTGCCTAGAAGTAACCTATTCACTCTTGACTTAAAGACTCCCAGGTTGTAGCAGGAAACACGGAATCTATACCGCCAGCAACGAATTACGTCATAGAATCTCTACATCCCGGTATCAGAGTATTCATAAACTTATCATCTGTATAGTCTTGTCCCAACTACGTGGTGTATTAACAACGCCATGTATCGACCGTGACGTTGAACTGTCAACATATTAGTTTAGTAGCAGATAATGATATTTTCAATTCAAACCTGTTTGACTGGGAGCCGACCCCAATATAGTAGGGAAAAGGCCAGGCAGTTGATGATGATGATATTTTCAATTTCATTATCATCATCATATCAGCCGAAAGTCGTTCACTGCTGGACATAGGCCTCTCCGCGCGCGTCGCCACAACGACTGGTCCTGCGCGTGAGCATCCATCGGCTACTTGCGACCTGAGCCAGGTCTGAGGTCCACCTTGTGGGAGGCCTACTAACGCTGCTTTTTCCGGTACGCGGTCGCCATTCCAGAACTTTTCGGCCCCATCGACCATCTGTTCTGCGAGCAATCCCTGCCCACTGCCACTTCAGTTTGGCGATCCTTCGGGCTATGTCGGTAACCTTGGTCCTATTGCGGATATCATCATTCCTGATTCTCCAGGAAACTCCAAGCATTGCCCTCTCCATTGCCCTTTGGGTGACTTTAAGCCGTTTCATTTGTTTTCAGGTAAACCTCGAGTATCTCGCGCGTGTAGTGTTCAGCGGTGACCTACTGCATCCAGACTCTGTGGTGGGCACCGACAGTCATACTACCATGATTAACGGGCTGGGCATAGTGGGCTGGGGGGTTGGCGGTGAGTACTTCTCGTAATACGAGTAATAATCTTGTTCTTAGCGTGTCCATGACAAAAGAAAATTAAATTTTATGTTTGGCCCAGTATTCAGTAACGGTAACAGCATTCGCTGACGCAGCCATAAGGTCTTCACATGTACAGGTAGCCATGCGGCGCAAGACAAAAGATGGGTCATATTTTTTTTTTAAGTGAAAACTTCTTTGGCGGCTTGTGCACTTTTTTTGTGATGGGTAAAAAATGATAAACTCGCGTCAGGACACATGACCCTGATCGAAAATTCGTAAGATGTCAGGACACGTGACCTGACCGTACCCGTTGGTCACCCTTCGGCTGGAAATGACAAATAAACAAAAAAGCGACACATAAAACCACACACATTTACAGATGCAAAGAAAAAAAAATTCCCAAAGAGATGACTCATCAGTCACATGAGCGAGAGAGTTTTTTTTTACTATTGATAGGCTTTACCTCAAAATATCTCGGTAACGTAACACTTTAGGGCACCATGTTCCTAAATTTTTTTGTTTGTGTATACATTACTCTATGCATATTAGATCTAGTGCTGCGACTTTGAACAAAAATCAAAATGGCGGCTGTGCCACAATGGTTCTGTGCCCTTTTCCGATTTTAATAAGTACGTTTTTCTAATAAATAATAGTACAATATTTTCTGAGGAGCTCGTGGCTAGATAATAACAGCCACACGGGTCGATCTTCAAGGTTAAGCAACGCTTGCCAAGGTTGGTCTGTGGATGGGTGACCATCTTAATATACCGAGTTTCCTCCGTGCCTCGGAAAGCACGTTAAGCCGTTGGTCCCGGCTGTCATTTGTACATCTTTGGCAGTCGTTACGGATAGTCAGAAGCCAGTAAATCTGACTCCAGTCTTGCCATGAAGTACTGTGTTACCCAGTTAATGGGTTGTGGAGGTCTGGTAGGCAGCCGCTCCGCGTAAAAACTGGTACTCAGGTAAATCCGGCTTGACTGGAAGCCGACCCCAATCTAGTTGGGAAAAGGCTAGGCAGATGATGATGATGCTGATGATGATGAATACAATATTTCCTCATCCTGCAGGAATCGAAGCGGAAGCCGTGATGCTGGGTCAAGCCATCAGTATGCTGCTACCCAAAGTGGTTGGATACAAACTTGTTGGAGAGCTGAACCCGCTAGTCACTTCCACTGACCTGGTCCTCACCATCACTAAGGTAAGACCTAACAGTACCTCCTTTGAAGGTACACGGGTGGCTTTTAGTCAGTAAGAGTCTGATAAAGGGTGTCCGGTGGCAGAATTAGGATTTCAAAATTAAATAATAAAAAAAATGCAAAATATTTTTTTTTATTTCAATGACTATAACAAAGAAGGGAAGTGCGGGTTTTATTTCTTAAAAATTATTTCGTCTAAATGTTGACCATCACGTCTGACACACTCTTGGAATCTGGCTTCAGTATTCCGCGCCACTTGCTGGAGAAGGGACGTCGGGATGCCATTAGATTTTCGAAGTTTATGAAACCGCCCCACCGACCATCTCAGCATTAAAAGAAAATATCGTTCGCGAGGTTAAACCTTAGTCCCAGTTGTTTTTTGAGTTCGGGTTTTTTGAAAAGAGTTAAAACTATTTTTAAGCTATTGCGGGCCTTGAGCGTGGAGACCGAATGCAGAAATTCCGTAACGAAAAAAACCTAACACCCCCCACTCCGACCGGCACAAAGTGTAACTTGGATTAATATCAAAGAAAAAAAAAACAAAGAAAAAAAAATACTGCATAAATAAAATAAATATATAATTATAATTGCATAAGTTGATAAAAAATGCTATGCAATAGCTTTACCGCGGCAGTCTCCGAGTGCCACACGTCTTTTTTTTTTTCTATATATTTTTTTATTCCGTGTGATGACGGAGTAAGAATACAATATGTCACCACTCCTTTTGATCCCAGGATTTCGTAAGAGGCAAATAGGGAAACATTCACTATACAACCAGTGAAAGAGAAGGGAAACTTGAAATAAAACCCTGTACCGACCCGTCTAGCTAACATGGTATCAGTATACTATATCCTCCTTATTGAGGAGAGACCCGAGCCTAGCAATGGGACGTAATGGGTTGTTGTAGAACAACCAGTATAAAATCGAAAGGTAATTCGCTGACTAATTATCTCAAAAAACTACTAGATCTAAATATATAGTAGACCCGCGCAACTTCATCTGCGTTACAATTTTCATTACTGCTCCGCTCCTATTGGTCTTAGCGTGATGATATATAGCCTTCCTCGATAAATGGGCTATCTAACACTGAAATATTTTTTCAAATCGGACCAATAGTTCCTGAGATTAGCGCGTTCAAGTAAACAAACAAACTCTTCAGCTTTATGTATTAAATACTAGTTGACCCGCGCAACGTCATCTGCGTCACAATTTTCATTACTGCTCCGCTCCTATTGGTCTTAGCGTGATGATATATAGCCTTCCTCGATAAATGGGCTATCTAACACTGAAATATTTTTTCAAATCGGACCAATAGTTCCTGAGATTAGCGCGTTCAAGTAAACAAACTCTTCAGCTTTATATATTAGTATAGATAGATAGATGAAATATGCCACCGAGGTAGATTATAAATATGAGTCGTTATTTAAGAAACTCTCCCCGTAATGGGGTAAAGTAGAGTGGAAATTGTTTGTATTAAATCAGCGCAGACGAAGTCGGGGGGAAGTGTTAATAATATATATTTACATCTTGTTTCACGTACTCTTTGCCATCCGTTGTAATTTTGTCACGAAACCAAACCCTTTAAATTTCACGTGACGTCACGAGTTGTTACCAACAAGTGACGTCACCAGCCGACTCCTGAACTTTGATGCATCTTTGTCGATTTTTATTGATGGCAGAAAATACGCGGCCAATATTTTTTTAAATACAGTAGGGAATATGCATGAAAAACTTATTAATCATCTGTAGAGTTTATCTAAAAATATACAAAAATATAATACTAACAGTGAAAATAGAATCAAAATTACTCGAAAAACGAAGGAGATATAATTATTTTAAACAAATATATCTGTCCCTCTCGCAAAAACGCTGTTTTCTATGGCAGCTTAATAAGCGTCATAGACGATGACGTCAGTTTTCATCGGACTTCTCTTTCTAATTGTAATCTTTGAAGCTTTATAACTTCATCGCTGATGAAGGTATTTAAAAAAAAATTCATGATTGTTTACTAGAGCTGCTAATAAGTATTTCATTTTGCAAATAAAAAAATTGCATGCATATTCCCTATTATTTTGACTTAAAATTATAGAATTATTTTAAACTTAACAGTATTTTGTCCGCAGCACCTACGCTCGTTGGGAGTAGTCGGTAAATTCGTGGAGTTCTACGGTCCCGGAGTGACTGCCCTGAGTATAGCAGACAGAGCCACGGTCGCCAACATGTGTCCCGAGTTCGGAGCCACGGTCGCTCACTTCCCAGTCGACGAGCGCTCGCTGCAATATCTCACTCAAACTAGTAAGTTGGTCATCAATATAGTCTCTATAAACAGTGCAGGCAGTTTAGTCAGAATAGTCACTATATTCAGGGCTGAGGAGCTCGTGGCTAGATAATAACAATCGCACGGGTCGATCTTCAAGGTTAAGCAACGCTTGCCAAGGTTGGTCTATGGATGGGTGACCATCTTAACATAGCGAGTTTCGTCCGTGCCTCGGAAAGCATATTAAGCTGTTGGTCCCGGCTGTCATTTTTAGATCTTTGGCATTCGTTACGGATAGTCAGAAGCCAGTTAATCTGACTCCAGTCTAGCCATGAAGTACCGTGTTACCCAGCTAATAGGTTATGGAAGTCTGGTAGGCAGCCGCTCCTCGTAAAATAATGGTATTCAGCCAAATCCGGTTTGACTGGAAGCCGACCCCAATATAGTTGGGAAAAGGCTAGGCGAATGAGTCACTATAGTCAGGTCAGTCATTTTAGTCAAAGTATCCACTACAGTCAGAATAGTCAAAGTAGTCACTGTAGTCAAAGTAGTCACTATAGTCAGCGTAGTCAGAGTAGTCACTGTAGTCAAAGTAGTCACTATAGTCAGCGTAGTCAGAGTAGTCACTGTAGTCAAAGTAGTCACTATAGTCAGCGTAGTCAGAGTAGTCACTATTATCGGAGTATTAACCATTTTCAGGGTAGTCATTCATCATCTTCCTGCCCTTATCCCATGTCACTTGGGGTCGGCGGAACACGTATTTTTTCTTCCATTCTGTCCTATCAGCTATCACGTTGTCACTACCTTCCTTTTCTTTCATATTGCTCCCCACGCAATCCTTTCTAGTTACTTGCGTTTCATCTCTTCTCTTCACATGACCATACCAAGACAAGCCGCCTGGTCCCTAGGGAACATACTCCCGAGATAATAAGTAGCCTATGTCCTTCCTCAGGCTCTAGACTATTTTTGTACCAAATTTCATTTAAATCGGTTCAGTAGTTTTGGCGTGAAAGCGCGACAGACAGACCTACAGAGTCACTTTCGCATTTATAATATTAGTAAGGATTTTGCTGTGCCCAACAGGTTCCATAACTGATTCAACTCAAAAAAAATTACTACCTATATGTGTACATACATTCATCATCATCTGCCTAGCCTTTTCCCAACTATATTGGGGTCGGCTTCCAGTCAAGTCGGATTTAGCTGAATACCAGTATTTTACGAGGAGCGGCTGCCTACCAGACAATACATACATTATGGATTGCAATAAAAAAATTGAGATTTGAACCCGCGACACGCAGCGCAGCAGGCGCTGCGTGTCGCGGGTTCAAATCTCAACCAGTGTGCCAACTGTGTCGTCATAAACTCTACTCGGCTACCCGCGACCTTTTACTGACTAAAACCACACCGGGAGTCCATCTCTTACCAACGCCGGGGATCGCGAGAACTTAATTTGGCTTTCCGCGATCCCCGACTGGTGCCGCACCTCGGGTCAGCGGGGGGAGTGAGGTGTTTGACTCCCCCTGCGACGTCAAAGAGGGGCGCACGGGAATACTACGCGCTGCCACCTCGGGTCCGTATGAATAGGGGGCGACGGCCGATCCCAGGACCGCCGCCCCTGGACCCAGTTAGGGGGGCTGGAAGAGGGCAGCGTATCCTCCGACGCCCGGTGCGCCTGCTGCGGGCCAGGAGAGAGGTCGAAATCTCCCTCTCCCTTTCCGCAGCCTCCTTCTGCGCGATGACTATTTCGCAGAAGGAAACCCGCGACCTGAGCCAGGTCTGAGGTCCACCGCGGTGGAAGTTCTTCTAACATTACGTCTTCCGGTACGCGGTCGCCACTCCAGAATTTTTCGGTCCCATCGACCATCTGTTCTGTGAGCGAAATATTCAGTTGTGATAAAATTTCTGTTATTTCCAGACCGTTCCAAGGAGAAGATTGCCATCATCGAAGCTTACTTGAGAGCGACAAAGCAGTTCAGGGACTACAATAATTCCGAACAGGATCCCATCTTTTCTGAGGTAAGCTGTGTAGTAAAAATATACATCCATATAAAAGTATGTTCGAGGAGCTCGTGGCTAGATAATAACAGCCGCACGGGTCGATCTTCAAGGTTAAGCAACGCTTGCTAAGGTTTGTCTGTGGATGGGTGACCATCTTAATATACCGAGTTACCTCCGTGCCTCGGAAAGCACGTTAAGCCGTTGGTCCCGGCTGTCGTTTGTAGATCTTTGGCAGTCGTTACGGATAGTCAGAAGCCAGTTAATCTGACTCCAGTCTTGCCATGACGTACCGTGTTGCCCAGTTAATGGGTTGTGGAGGTCTGGTAGGCAGCCGCTACTCGTAAAATACTGGTATTCAGCTAAAATCCGGTTTGACTGGAAGCCGACCCCAATATAGTTGGGAAAAGGCTAGGCAGATGATGATGATGATAAAAATATGTAGCGGCATCAGTGCCGCCACAAGGCAAAACCAACGAAGCAAATATACATCGCAACAAAAAGGACCGCGACGCTATCTATCCAACTAGCTGCGAACTAAAATCCTGCATCGCGCAAGCAGAGTTTACCGTGCGATTTGAACATATACATCAGCCCGAATATCAACTGTCGGGCAGTAGCCCGCCAGGCATAACAGCCGCCTGGTCGGAGAATCCTCCCTTTTCAACGGAGGTTTGCGGGACAGTTATTTTTCTTTTTTTATTTGGTAATGGGCTTACTCTTGACCACAATCACGCCTGATGGAAAGCGATAGATGAGGTCTATGATGGAGCGAGCGTGCCCAGAAGATGCCTGTTCACTCTTGATTTGAAGGCAGACGGGTTATATGTGGACGGGAACACAGATGCCGGCAGAGTTCCACACCTTAGCTGTGCGGGATATCGACCAAGTACGGATGGTACCCCGCCGAACGTTTGGTATTTCGGTATACTTTACTCTCAGTTCAATAATTTATTTATTCATCAAAGACAACATTTGGTCCACAGTAAGTGTTAGAACTTAAAACTATGTTAGTTAATATAATTTTATAGATACGACATACAGTCTCCTTAAAAAATCAGTTTAAAATGTAACATAGGATTGAACATTAGAATTAAGATGACAAAAATAAAATTTTAAAACAATATTATTTATTTAAATATCAAACTACACACACTTGAAATAGGAAATAATACTCCAAAACGACGTCCAAAAATTCGTTCGCGTCTCTGTCTACTGGAAGTGAGCCCAAAAGACTGGCGGCATTACCACGTTGTATGGCAATGCTTATTTTTTTTAATATTGAAAGGCTCAGGCTTGACGACTTTTTTTTTTTTTTTTTGGGACAAGCCCGCCACACATTCCCAACCACTGCAACTCCTGAAAGCCAGAATCAACAGTGGCGACCACCAGAAAAACGCCGAGCCAATGAAACCCGACGAGTCCCGGAGAAGCGATTCAACTGTCTTGGATCCTGCAACGAAATTAATCAGAAAAGTACAGCGGAGGAGTAGGAAAAAAATATATATATAATTTCCACTTCCCTCCGTATCAAGCAGGAGACAGACTCACTATCAGGCTTGACGACTATCTCACCTGATGGTAAGCGATGATGTGGTCGAAGATGTAGCATGTTTGCCTAGAAGTAACCTATTCACTCTTGACTTAAAGACTCCCAGGTTGTAGCTATCAGGAAAAACAGACTTCGGCTGGGAATTCCAATTATTCTCTTTAATTGAAGTCAATAATAAATTAAAAAGTCAAAAAAAAAAAAAATTGGCAAGGAAAAAAAATCTAAAGCGGATGGATCTCTCTGGGGAGTGTTATTATTACACTACCCACGGAACGCTGCCATAGCTCGATCGACTAACTTGTCTGCCAGAGACGTGATATGGCAATGCTTATTCTCTTTAATTAAAGTCAACAATAAATCGAACGTCAAAAAAGTTGACTTGACAAGGAAAATATCTGAAGCGGATGGATCTCTCTGGGGAGTGTTATTACACTACCCACGGGACTCTGCCAAAGCTCGATCGACTAATTTGTCTGCCAGAGGCGTGATATGGCAATGCTTATTCTCTTTAATTAAAGTCAACAATAAATTAAAACGTCAAAAAGAGTTAACTTGTCAAGGAAAATATCTGAAGCGGATGGATCTCTCTGGATAGTGTTATTACACTACCCACGGGACGCTGCCAAAGCTCGATCGACTAATTTGTCTGCCAGAGGCGTGATATGGCAATGCTTATTCTCTTTAATTAAAGTCAACAATAAATTAAAACGTCAAAAAGAGTTAACTTGTCAAGGAAAATATCTGAAGCGGATGGATCTCTCTGGATAGTGTTATTACACTACCCACGGGACGCTGCCAAAGCTCGATCGACTAATTTGTCTGCCAGAGGCGTGATATGGCAATGCTTATTCTCTTTAATTAAAGTCAACAATAAATTAAAACGTCAAAAAGAGTTAACTTGTCAAGGAAAATATCTGAAGCGGATGGATCTCTCTGGATAGTGTTATTACACTACCCACGGAACGCTGCCATAGCTCGATCGACTAACTTGTCTGCCAGAGACGTGATATGGCAATGCTTATTCTTTTTAATTAAAGTCAACAATAAATAAAACGTCAAGATAAAAAGTTAAATTCTCAAGGAAAATAATCTGAAGCGGATGGATCTCTCTGGGTAGTGTTATTATACTACCCACGGGACGCTGCCAAAGCTCGATCGACTAACTTGTCTGCCAGAGACGTGCAGAGGCTGTGCAAGGCGTGGGCGACGTGGGCTACCGCCTACGGCCTCGCGGTCCCAAAGGCCTCGCAGCTTTGGCTTTTTCAACTCAGAAAAACCATAGGCCATAAAAAATCCAACTTTTCCGTGTCTATTTCCAATTTTTTTTTGAGTTCACTTGGCTTGCTCTTGCTATTTGAATTATTTTTTTTTTGTTTTTCGCTTTCTCGGGTCCCTAGAGACCCTGTCCTTTGGTAGGCGTACGAGGGGCCGAAGCCAACTCGCAGAGGCCTCTTTAGACATTTCAAATATAATGGGACACCAACCGATGATCATCCTTGTATGCACTGTGAAAGTATACCCAAGGACAATCCCCGGTTGGAGCAGGACTATTGCAGAATATGGAAACAAAAGATGAAACGCTATGGGTTTGGCTGGTTTAGTGGACTGGTAATAATAATCGTTTGCTATGGAAGAACTATTGGCCCTTGCCTGACCATTGACAATTAAATCGGCTTTAAAATGGCAGGGGGTGACTTGCACACTCAATAAATGGGCCCCCGAAAATGGTCGCTAGCACAAAGTGACGTAGCGCCAAGGGGGCAACATATCCTGAGGTGCTAGAGGAGTGGAGAGGTATACCACGGCTATCAGGACAATCCCGGAAGTACGGTCAAGATCCCTACCAGCATCTTACTAGATTAGGTATACATCCTTCTCCCGAGCACGTTTGCTCTTGCGAATCTCCACTCAGACTTCTCCCTGGAGATCAGGTCCGTGGGATCCCTAGCGCCCAACAGTTCGCCACAAAACTGCCTTGCGGATTGAATTAATTGTAATCAATTAATTAATTAATTACCTACCGAAACTACCCGCCCGCCGCTACCCGAAACTGTCCAATTTTCCCAATCAACTTTAAACCTAATGTTTTAGCGATAAAGATGAAAACGAAATTGACAGATTGTTGTTTGATTTATATTATAACGCTAGTCTGATTCTACTAAAGTTTTTTTTTAGGACGGACTAAATAGTTTTTTTTTCTGTAACTAGAGAATGTCGAGCGGTTTCACCCGCGTAGTTCCCGTTTCCGTGGGAGTACGGGGATAAAATATAGCCTACTAGCTTCTGCTAGCGGCTTCGCCCGCGTGTTACCTAGGGAACATACTCCCGGGATAACAAGTAGCCTATATCCTTCCTCAGGCGGCTCTAGACTATCTGTGTACCAATTTTCATTTAAATCGGTTCAGGAGTTATAATATTAGTAAGTGTGTTGTGTGTGTGTGTGTGTGTGTGTGTGTGTTGTGTGTTGTGTGTTATCGCTGAAAGAATTTTTAACTCGGTCCAGTAGTTTTTAAGTTTATTCGTTACATACAAAAATACAAAGGAGATGTTTCAAAATGGGCCAGGTCTATGTACATTACCTCATAAAAAAAGAAAAATCCGTAGAATTCGGAAAAAATACATTTAATTAATTTAAATGTTTACTGTTGTGGTAGTTAATTGATGTTTATAAATTACTTTTATCGATTTTCAACATGGCGTCGCACCGATTTAGTTACAGATCATAGAAAAATAACTGTCAGCGGTCATAACAATTTCACTTCAGTCACTTTTGTCTCGTTGCCGGTAAATAAATATGTCAGAAATAAATGTCAAACGTCATTAATCAATCAAAATGACAGCTTACCGCCAAGACGGGTTTTTGTTGCGTGTTGCAATTTCAAGTTTAATTCTTTTGTTTTACCAGCAAACAAAGCCATTTTTAAATTAATTGGACAGTTGAGAACTGTTTTAAATATATATTTCTCTATTTTTAAGTATAGTGTACAAGGACCTGGCCCAGGGTCCATACATAATTATAGGATCATCTCTTTTACCTCTTTATTAGTATAGAAGTACTTAATTCCTTATTAACATTTCCCAGGTGGTAGAACTGGACTTGTCTACGGTGGTGACGTCAGTCAGCGGGCCCAAGAGACCTCAGGACAGGGTTTCCGTATCCGTCATGAAAAAAGATTTCCAAGAATGCCTCACAAATAAGGTAAGTTTTTCCAATAGGGAAGATGCAAATACAGAATTTATGAGAATGTTGTCAGTAAAATGATAAAAAAGTATAAAATCAACGTTTTTATTTTGGTTAATATCGATTTTTAACAAAAATAATGAATCAAAGTAACGTGAAACGGAACGTATATAAAAACAACAATCTGCGTTTAGTGACGTATCTGCTGTTATGCCAACGAAAAGGCAACCTTATGTCTTTGAGTTGGGACAGTTCTTGACCAGTGATAGACACGAGTGACGTCATCGTCAGTTTTCGCGCGAACCTTTAAACTGTCGGTTTAAAAACGCAATTTTGGCAATAAATTAAAGCGTTTTCATTTTTTATTTGGTCTACTCTAGATGGAGTTCTTTAAAATTAAAGCAAAAATGGAAATATTGCATGTTCCTGTTCCTTGTATTGACTATGACAGGCAGCAGAAAAATTTGCAATAACGGTCATTGATCAAAAACAGATATAGAGACTTGAAACTGTCCTGAATCGACTTCTTTCGTAATCCTTTACGTTCTAATAATGAAAACACGGTTCATAATTTATTGTTCGGGTGTCTATGAAAGGATATTAGTGAGTGACTACTAATGCTTTAAGATTTATTCAGTGATGGTTCTTAGCGTGACGATAAATGCTGATAAGTGTCTCTCAGCAACAGTTATCACTACACCCAGTGACAGAATTATACACATGTCTACTGAGTGAGTGACTACTAATGCTTTAAGATTTGTTCAGTGATGGTTCTTCTTAGCGTAACGATAGATGCTGATAAGTGTCTCTCAGCAACAGTTATCACTACACCCAGTGACAGAATTATAAACATGTCTACTGAGTGAGTGACTACTAATTCTTTAAGATTTGTTCAGTGATGGTTCTTCTTAGCGTGACGATAAATGCTGACAAGTGTCTCTCAGCAACAGTTATCACTACACCCAGTGACAGAATTATAAACATGTCTACTGAGTGAGTGACTACTAATGCTTTAAGATTTATTCAGTGATGGTTTTTCTTAGCGTGAAAATAAATGCTGATAAGTGTCTCTCAGCAACAGTTATCACTACACCCAGTGACAGAATTATACACATGTCTACTGAGTGAGTGACTACTAATGCTTTAAGATTTATTCAGTAATGGTTCTTCTTAGCGTGACGATAAATGCTGATAAGTGTCTCTCAGCAACAGTTATCACTACACCCAGTGACAGAATAATACACATGTCTACTGAGTGAGTGACTACTAATGCTTTAAGATTTATTCAGTGATGGTTCTTCTTAGCGTGACGATAAGTGCTGATAAAGTGTCTCTCAGCAACAGTTATCACTACACCCAGTGACAGAATTATACACATGTCTACTGAGTGAGTGACTACTAATGCTTTAAGATTTGTTCAGTGATGGTTCTTCTTAGCGTGACGATAAATGCTGACAAGTGTCTCTCAGCAACAGTTATCACTACACCCAGTGACAGAATTATACACATGTCTACTGAGTAATAATAATAATAATAATAATGTATTTATTGTTTCACAAACTAGGTGACATACATGCTTAGTACAAATTTATGTGCAAGAATGAACAGATGATGTACTGCTGGTACTTAAAAAAGGAAACCCTGAGCTATAAGTACCAGCTGCCCTTAAGTGACACAGTGAAAGCAGCTCGTAATATTACATGCAAACATGTTAAATGAAGTTGCTGAGACAATAACAATACATTTAATTTATAATATCGAAAACAAAATTTAAAAAGTAAAATCTCTGAAACTAGTAGTAAACTAAGCTTGTGGTAGTGAGAGAGTGGTTATTTGTGTGTGTGAGTGTTGCGTGTGTGTATGTATGTGTATGTGTTTAGGTACACGTGTGCGTGTGTGTGTATGTATATAGGTGTATGTGTGCGTGTGTTTGTTACATTTGTTATTTAATTGGATGAAGGAGATTCTCTGTCTCATCATAGGTAAGTTTTAGAAGCCAATCAATCACAGCTTTTTTACAGTCATGCTTATGTTTAGGATGAATATTTAATAACTTGTTTGCTTTGGCATACAAAAATCGTCCGAGGAAACAGAAGAATCTCTGACTAAAGGAAGTCCTGAGAGTGACACCCAAAGGAAGTTTAAGCCTACGAGTAGAGTGACTTTGGGAGTTCACAGAAACATGGTCACCCTTTGTGTTTAATGAATGTTGCCTTAGAATAATTTGAATAATAAAGAGTTGACGCACCGTTAATACCTCACAGTACTCATAGAGTTCCTTGGTAGGGTAACGAAAAGGTTTGAAGGTACATACCTTTTAACACCGCTCTCTGCGCGCGTTCGAGAACTAATAAATTAGTCTTACAGGCACCGCCCCATGAGGAAATACAATAACTAATCAACGTCGACGTCGACGACATTTAAATGTCGTCCGCATTTAACTGCAATAACAGAAATACGGGAGACAGGTAGTTAAAATAAATATGCTCGATGATATGCGTCACTCAACAGCAGTTATCACTTCACTCTCAAACATAATTACTAATGTCTTCTGAGGTAGTGACGACTGCTTTTGAGTGAAATAATAAAAATGGGGAAAAACAGTTCAAGACAACAGAAGAGCTGGATGATACTCGTCACTCAGTATCAGTTATCACTAAAACCAGTGAAAAAATTCTAAACATGTCCACTGAGTGAGTGACTACTGCTTCTAAGTGAAATAATAGACCGGCTGAAGATAGATCATTCAACAAGAATGCTCGATGTTATGTGACGCCACTCAGCTGCAGTTATTATTACACCCAGTTACAGAATGATACACTGTATAATGAGTGAGTGAAAACTGTTTCCTTGTGAAGTAATAGAAATGCGGAAAATTTTAAAATACAATAAAAATGCTCGATGGTATGCGTCACTCAGCAGCAGTTATCGCTACACCCTCTAACAGAACTAGAAACATGTCATCAGAGTAAGTGATAACTGCTTTTAAGTGAAATAACAAAAATGCGGAAGACTGATAAAACAAAAATCTCGAGGATATGCGTCACTCAGTAGCAGTTATCACTAGACCCAGTGACGAAATTTTAAACACGTCTACTGAGTCAGTGACAACTACTGCTAAGAGTCGAAAAGTGATAACATATTCCTGTTTCAAAATTCATATTCCGAGTTAATTCGCTTGATGTAGATAAAGTAATGGAAAGGCATAAAACATTAGTAGCATGTCTCACCAACTCCACCTTTTTACGAAGCCTATTTTAACCCAATCACAATTCACTGAATCGCACTCAAACGAAACCATGATTGCTTGATTGTACTGGTTACAAGTACAAGCTCCAAATAATTCGGGCACAGCGTAGCTATTTATATGAAAGTGTAATGAGATCTACATGTCGCTAATTATGTGAAAAAAGTGGTTATTAAAAAAACGTTTTACTAATCACATTATAAAATTAAGCTTCATTAGGAAGGTTGCAATGATAATCATGTAATGAGTTTTTAACCCTCCTAGTATTTATTAATTAGCGGGGCAAAAAGCCAATCGATAATGATGGACTCGTTTAACACAATAGAAATGCTTAATAGTATGCGTCACTCAGCAGCGGTTATCACTACCCCCAATGAAAGAATTATAAACATGTCGATTGAGTGAGTGACGACAGCTTCTAAGTAAAATATTAGAAATGTAGGAGATAGTTTAATACTACTAAAATGCTCGACGGTATGCCTCACTCAGCAGCAGTTATCACTCACGCCAGTCACAGAATGATAAACATGTTAACTGAGTTAGTGACTACTGCATCTAGGTGAAATAATAGGAATACGGAAGACTATAAAAACAAGCAAGTAGGTACTCGAGAATACGTATCACTAAACAGCACTAGTCACTATACTCTTGTACAAAGTTTCTATTATTTTACTTAGAAGCAGTCGTCAGCTTCTAAGTTAAATAATAGAAATTCAGAAGACTGTAAAAACAAGCAAATGCTCGAGGATACGCGTCACTTAACAGCAGTAGTCCGTACATTCTAGGACATAATAATAAACATGTCCTTTGAATGAGTGACGACTGCTTCTAACTGGAATAATATAAATGTCGAATACAGTTAAATGCAATAAAAATTCTCGATGATATGCGTCACTCAGCAGTAGTCATCACTACACCCTCGGACAGAATTAGAAACATGTCTTCTGAATGAGTGACGACTACTTTTGAGTGAAATAAAAGAAATGCTGAACACAGATAACACAACAAGAATGCTCAATGATTTACGGCACTCGATAGCAATTATCAATACGACCTCGGACAGAATTATAATGTCATGTCTTCGGAGTAAGTTACGACTGCTTCTAATTGAAATAACAGAAATGCAGAAGACCGGTAGGTTTTACAAAAAATCTCGATGATATGCGTCACTCAGTAGCAGTTATCACTACAACCTCGGACAGAATCTGAAACATGTCTTCGGAGTAAGTGACGACGTTTTTAAATGAAATAATAAAATTGCTGAAGACAGATAATACAAAAGGAATGCTCGATGATATGCGTCACTCAACAGCAGTTATCATTTCACCCTCTAACAGAATTTTTAACATGTCTTCTGAGTGAGTGACGAATGCTTCTATGTGAAATCACAGAAAAGCGGAAAACAGTTAAATACCATAGGAATGCTTGAAGACATGCGTCACTCAGCAGCAGATATCACTACAAACAGGGACAGAATTTTGAGCATGTCTACTGAGTGAGTGACTACTACTTCTAAGTGATATAACAGAAAAGCGGAGAAGTTTTAAGGACAGCAATACTCGTTGATATGCGTCACTAAGAAGCAGTTATCGCCGCACCCAGTGACAGTGTTATGAACATGTCTGACACTTTACTAATCACATTATAAAATTAAGCTTCATTAGGAAGGTTGCAATAATAATCACGTAATGAGTTTTTAACCCTCCTAGTATTTATTCATTAGCGAGGCAAAAAGCCAATCGATAATGATGGACTCGTTTAATGTAATAGAAATACTATAATAATATGCGTCACTCAGCAGCGGTTATCACTACCCCCAATGACAGAATTAAAAACATGTCTACTGAGTGAGTGACTACTGCTTCTAAGTGATATAACAGAAAAGCGGAGAAGTTTTAAGGACAGCAATACTCGTTGATATGCGTCACTAAGAAGCAGTTATCGCCGCACCCAGTGACAGTGTTATGAACATGTCTTCTGAGTGAGAGACTACTGCTCCAAAGCGAAATTACATAAATGCGAAATACAGTTGAGTACAATATATATGCTTGATTATATGCGTCACTCAACTGTAGTTATCACTATACCCAGTTATAGAATTATTAACATGTCTACTAAGTTCGCGACTACTGCTTCTGAGTAAAATATTAGAAAAACGGAAAAGTTCTAAGAACAACAAAAATGCTCGATGATTTGCGTCACTTAGCAGCAGCTATCATTAGCTCTAGTGATAGAATTATAAACATGCCTCCTAAGTTAGTGACTACTTTAAGTGATATTATAGAAATGCGTCAGACAGTTAAATAAAACTGAAATGCTCGATGATATGCGCCACTCAGCAGCAATCATCGCGCCACCAGAGACGTTACTATAACTATGTCTTCTTGAGTGAATTTCAACTACCGGTAAGGGTCATTACTTGCCCAACGTATTCCTATTTAAAAATATACACAAATATCAAATTAATGCACTTCTTGGTGTTAAAAACAAAGAAAGAAGTTAAAATTATGAATTCGTATCTGAATACATCAAGTGGCATTATTGTAAATATGTCTACTGCCTGAGTGCAGTGAGTTCTACTTCTAAGGAGAAAAGTAAATATACGAAATGCAACAAAAGTACTACAGAAATGCTCGATGACATGCGCCACTGATTAGCAGTTATCACTCCCGCCGTGACATAATTATAAACATGTCCACTGAGTGAGTGATGACTGCTTCCAAGTGAACTAATAGAAACGCCGAAGAAAGATTATACAACAGGATTGCTCGATTATATGCGTCACTCGGTAGCAGTTATCACTAGACCCAGTGACAGAATTATAAACATGTCTACTGAGTTAGTGACGACTGCTTCTAAGTGAAATAATAGAATGCTGAAGAAACAACAACAGAAATTATCGATAGTGTACGCCACTCAGCTGCAGTTATTATTACACTCAGTTACAGAATGATACACTGTCTAATGAGTGAGTAAAAACTGTTTCCTTGTGAAGTAATAGAAATGCGGAAAATTTAAAATACCATAAAACTGCTCGATGGTATGCGTCACTCAGCAGCAGTTATCGCTACACCCTCTAACAGAATTAGAAACATGTCATTGTCATCAGAGTAAGTGATAACTGCTTTTAAGTGAAACAACAGAAACGCATAAAAGATTTAAATAGTAGGAATGCGTGATGAAATCCGTCACTCAGCAGAAGTTATCACTGATTACAGTTACCAAATTATAAACATGTTTACTGAGTGAGTGATTACTGCTTCTATGTGTAATAACAGAAATACGGAAAAGTTTCAATTACATTAGAAATGCTGGTATCCGTCACTCAGAAGCAGTTATCACTACACCTAGTGACAGAAATTTAAACTTGTCTTCTGAGTGAGTTACTACTACTTCTAAGTGACATAAAAGTAATGCTGGAGACAGTTAAATACAACACAAAAGCTTGATGATATTCGCCACTCAACAGCAGTTATCACTACACCCTTTGACAGAATTATAAACATGTCCTTGGAAAAAGTGACGACTGCTTCTAAGTGAAATAACAGAAATGCGGAAGACAGGTAGATTAAACGAAAATCGCGAGGTAATGCGTCATTTGGCAGCAGTTATCACTACGCGTCACTCAATTACAAACATGTCTTCGGAGTAAGTGACGACTGCTTTTGAGTGAAATAACATAAATGCTGAAGAAAGATTATACAACAGGAATGCTCGATGATATGCGTGACTCAGCAACAGTTATCACTAGACCCAGTGACAGAATTATAAACATGTGTACTGAGTTAGTGACGACTGCTTCTAAGTGAAATAATTGAATGCTGAAGATAAAACAACAGAAATTATCGATAGTATACACCACTCAGCTGCAGTTATTATTACACCCAGTTACAGAATGATACACTGTCTAATGAGTGAGTGAAAACAGTTTCCTTGTGAAGTAATAGAAAGGCGAAAAATTTTAAAATTCAATAAAAATGCTCGATGGTATGCGTCACTCAGCAGCAGTTATCGTTACACCCTCTAACAGAACTAGAAACATGTCATCAGAGTAAGTGATAACTGCTTTTAAGTGAAATAACAAAAATGCGGAAGACAGATAAAACAAAAAATCTCGAGGATATGCGTCACTCGGCAGCAGTTATCACTACACCCTCTTACAGAATTAGAAACATGTCTTCCGAGTAAGTGATAACTGCTTTTAAGTGAAATAACAAAAATGCGGAAGACAGATAAAACAAAAAATCTCGAGGATTTGCGTCGCTCAGTAGCAGTTATCACTAGACCCAGTGACGAAATTTTAAACTCGTCTACTGAGTTAGTGACAACTACTGCTAAGAGTCAGAAAGTGATGACATATTCTTGTTTCAAAATTCACATTCCAAGTTAATTCGCTTGATATAGATAACAGAAATGCGGAACACAGGTACATAAAACAAAAAATGTCGAGGATATGCGTCACTCGGCAGCAGTTATCACTACACCCTCTTACAGAATTAGAAACATGTCTTCCGAGTAAGTGATAACTGCTTTTAAGTGAAATAACAAAAATGCGGAAGACAGATAAAACAAAAAATCTCGAGGATTTGCGTCACTCAGTAGCAGTTATCACTAGACCCAGTGACGAAATTTTAAACTCGTCTACTGAGTCAGTGACAACTACTGCTAAGAGTCATAAAGTGATGACATATTCCTGTTTCAAAATTCACATTCCAAGTTAATTCGCTTGATGTAGATAAAGTAATGGAAAGGCATAAAACATTAGTAGCATGTCTCACAAATTTTAACCCAATCACAATTCACTGAATCGCACTCAAACGAAACCATGATTGCTTGATTGTACTGGTTACAAGTACAAGCTCCAAATAATTCGGGCACAGCGTAGCTATTTATATGAAAGTGTAATGAGATCTACCTGTCGCTAATTATGTGAAAAAAGTGGTTATTAAAAAAACACTTTACTAATCACATTATAAAATTAAGCTTCATTAGGAAGGTTGCAATAATAATCACGTAATGAGTTTTTAACCCTCCTAGTATTTATTCATTAGCGAGGCAAAAAGCCAATCGATAATGATGGACTCGTTTAATGTAATAGAAATACTATAATAATATGCGTCACTCAGCAGCGGTTATCACTACCCCCAATGACAGAATTAAAAACATGTCTACTGAGTGAGTGACTACTGCTTCTTTGCGAAATTACAGAAATACGAAAAAGTTTGAATAGCAATAGAAACGCTTTATGATATGCGACACTCAGCAGCAGTTATCACTACCCAAATGACAAAATTAGAAACATAGCTACAGAGTTAGTGACTACTGCTTCTAATTGATATTACAGAAAAGCGGAGAACTTTTAAGTACAACAGAAACACTCGATGATATGCGTCACTAAGAAGCAGTTATCGCCGCACCCAGTGACAGAATTATGAACATGTCTTCTGAGTGAGTGACTACTGCTCCAAAGCGAAATAATATAAATGCGAACTACGGTTGAGTACAATATGTACTTGATTATGTGCGTCACTCACCTGCAGGTATCACTATACCCAGTTATAGAATTAGTTACGTGTCTCCTGAGTTAGTGACTCAGTTAAATAAAACTGAAATGCTCGATGATATGCGCCACTCAGCAGCAATCATCGCGCCACCAGAGACATTATTATAACTATGTCTTCTTGTGTGAATTGCAACTACCGTTAAGAGTCATTACTTGTCCAACGTATTCCTATTTAAAAATATACAAACATATCAAATAAATGCACTTCTTGGTGATAAAAACAAAGCAAGAAGTCAAAATTATTAATACGTATCTGAATACATCAAGTGGCATTATTGTAAATATGTCTACTGCCTGAATGAGTGAGTACTACTTCTAAGGAAAATAGTAAATATATGGAACGCAATAAAAGTATTACAGAAATGCTCGATGACATGCGCCACTGATTAGCAGTTATCACTCCCTTCGTGACAGAATTATAAACATGTCCACTGAGTGAGTGATGACTGCTTCCAAGTGAAATAATAGAAATGCTGAAGAAAGATAACAACAGAAATTATCGATGGTATACGCCACTCAGCTGCAGTTATCACTAAGCCCATTTACAGAATTATAAACACTCTAACTTGAGTGAGTGACGAGGACGACTGCTTCTAAGTAAAAAAATTGAAATGCGGAAGACAATAAAGCAAGCAAATGTTTGAGTATATGCGTCAATAAACAGCAGTTGTCATTACAACTTTGAACAGAATTATGAACATGTCTACTGAGTGAGTGACGACTGCTTCTCTGTGAAATAACGGAAATACAGAAAGTTTGAATTACATTAAAAATGCTCGATGATATGCGTCACTCAGCAGCAGTTATCCCTACACCCAGTGACAGAATTTTAAACATGTCTACTGAGTGAGTGACAACTGTTTCTTAGTGAAACTATAGAAATACGGAAAACAGTTAATTTGAATAAAAATACATATTAATATGGGTCACTGAGCTGCAGATATCACTACATCAAGTTACATAATGATAAACATATTGACTTAGTGAGTGAAAACTGCTTCGAAGTGAAATGACAGAAACGCGGAAAAGATTTAAATAGAACAGGAAAGCTCGATGATATTCATCACACAGCAGCAGTTATCACTGATCACAGTGACAGAATTATAAACATGTCTACTGAGTGAGTGACGGCTGCTTCTAAGTGAAATAACAGAAATGCGGACGACATTTAAAAACAAATAATAAGCTCGATGATATGCGTCACTCAACAGCAGTTGCCAATAAGTCCAGGACAGAATTTTAAACATGTCTACTGAGCTAGTGACAACTGTTTCGTAGTGAAATTGTAGAAATGCGAAAAACAGTATCCTTTAATTTTTTTATTGGTGTACAATAAGGCATATATACTTAAATAAACAAATATTTAAATAAAATAGATCACATGATGAGTGACTATTACTTCTGAATGAGAGATTATTCATGATACTAAAATAACAACTGTAAGTTACAACAGAAAAGCTCGATGATATGCGTCACTCAGTTGCAGCTTTCACTACACCAAGGTACAGATTGATAAACATGTCGACTTAGTGAGTAAAAACTGCTTCTTAGTGAAATAATTGAAATGCGGAATATATTGTAAGTACTACAGAAATGCTAGATGATATTCGTCACTCAGCAACAGTTACCACTAGACCCAGTGACAGAATTATAAACATGTCTACTGAGTTAGTGACGACTGCTTCTAAGTGAAATAATAGAATAGAATGCTGAAGAAACATAACAACAGAATTTAAATGGTATACGCCACTCAGCTGCAGTTATTATTACACCCAGTTACAGAATGATACACTGTCTAATAAGTGAGTGAAAACTGTTTTCTTATGAATTAATAGAAATGCGGAAAATTTTAAAATACAATGTAAATGCTCGATGATTTGCGTCACTCGGCAGCAGTAACCACTATACCCTCTATTAGAATAAGAAACATGTCATCAGAGTAAGTGATAACTGCTTTTAAGTGAAATAACAGAAATGCGGAAGACAGGTAAATACAACAAAAAATATCGAGGTTATGCGTCACTCGGCAGCAGTTATCACTAAACCCAGTGACGAAATTATAATCACGTCTACTGAGTCAGTGAAAACTACTGCTAAGAGTCGAAAAGTGCTGACATATTCCTGTTTCAAAATTCACATTCCAAGTTAATTTGCATGATGAAGATAAAGTAATGGAAAGGCATAAAACATTAGTAGCATGTCTCACCAACTCCACCTCTTTACGAAGCCTATTTTTACGCAATCACAATTCACTGAATCTCACTTAAATGAAACCAAGGCTGCTCGATTGTACTGGTTAAGTACAAGCTCCAAATAAGGACTGTTTTAAATTTGGGCACAGTGTAGCTATTTATATGAAAGTGTAATAAGATCTACCTGTCGCTAATTATGTGAAAAAAGTGGTTATTAAAAAAAAATTTTACTAATCACATTATAAAATAAAGCTTCATTAGAAAGGTTGCAATAATAATCGCGTAATGAGTTTTTAACCCTCCTAGTATTTATTATGTAGTGAGGCGGAAAGCCAATCGATAGTGATGGACTCGTTTAATACAATAGAAATGCTCGATGACATGCGTAACTCAGCAGCTGTTATCACTACCCCCAATGACAGAATTATAAACATGTCGATTGAGTGAGTGACGACAGCCTCAAATTAAAATATTAGAAATGTAAGAGACAGTTTATTACTACTCAAATGATCGACGGTATGCCTCACTCAGCGCGACCAGAGACATTTCTATAACTATGTCTTCTTGAGTGAATTGCAACTACCGTTAACCTCTCGGCTGGCAAATTTCAAATGTCATGTTTACGTCATACTCCGTTGCGTATCGCGGGCGCCCGCTTATCGCAAGCGTAATATGACCCGCAGCACAAAAAACCTTATCTCTCCGCTCACAAAGCAGCTATTCACACACTTGAAACTGTTATGGGTTCTTTAATTATGTCACTATGTATTAGAATGTAAACAATATTCTTATAAAATACCGAAATATAAACATTTTGGATAGATACGAGAGTACTTGCTGAAAGCTATTTTGTTGTTTTATTATGTTGATTTCTGACACAAATGTTGGATCAATTTACACAAAATTTTGGAATTAAGGTCATAAAAAGACAAATAATCTAGTGATGATGTTATT
The DNA here is from genome assembly GCA_950371165.1 of Lacanobia oleracea. NCBI lineage: Eukaryota > Metazoa > Arthropoda > Insecta > Lepidoptera > Noctuidae > Lacanobia > Lacanobia oleracea. The sequence goes on along the minus strand of OX493411.1, from coordinate 16,190,677 downwards.
TTACGAGATCAAAAATCGACTGCCGCAATATTTAAGCTCAAACTTTATAGTACGCGGTGCAGACATTTTGATTTACGTAATTTGTATTTTTGTAAACAAACATCAAGAATATTCCAATAAGATTCCAATAAGAAATGTTTCTTGATTACTAGCCATGTATACACGAACTCATTTTTAACTGTATATCGTTACAATATGCCACTATAATTCTGAAATATCAAATTACTTACGTACGGGAAGAAATCCGGTAACTAGTTTTGTTTCGTAATTTTCACCAGGTTATTTACACTTTTGACGTTGAATATTAGTTGAAATTGAACGAGAATAAAGTAAATTATGAATTTCTATCAATACTTGGCTTACTTTCCACAGAAAAACACGTAAAAATCGAAAATTCTCGCGCACAAGTTGAACGAATGTTTGTTTGATTTGACAAATGTATTTTGTGACATATCGTACCTTGTCAAGCGTATTTTTTTTTCCGACAGTGTTCCCATATGAAAAATGTAAAAACCCTAGAGTTCAATCGTTGAGAAAAGAAAATTAACAGTAAAATTTTAATAAATTCAGTTTTAATCCGTAGGGTCGGGTGGAGCCACAGGGACCCACCTGACTGTTGACGGTATTGTGTAGTGGATCCGAGGGGATCCACAGCCAGCCGAGAGGGAGTCATTACTTGTCCAACGTATTCCTATTTGAAAATATACACACATCAAATTAATGCACTTCTTGGTGATAAAAACAAAGAAAGAAGTTAAAATTATTAATACGTATCTGAATACATCAAGTGGCATTATTGTAAATATGTCTACTGCCTGATTGAGTGAGTTTGAGTGACTTCTAAGGAAAATAGTAAATATACAAAAGTACTACAGAAATGCTCGATGACATGCGCCATTGATAAGCAGTTATCACTCCCGCCGTGACAGAATTATAAACATGTCCACTGAGTGAGTGATGACTGCTTCCAAGTGAAATAATAGAAATGCTGAAAAAAGATAACACCAGAAATGATCGATGGTATACGCCACTCAGCTGCAGTTATCACTAGACCCAGTGACAGAATTATACACATGTCTACTGAGTTAGTGACGACTGCTCCTAAGTGAAATAATAGAATGCTGAAGAAACATAACTACAGAAATTGTCGATAGTATACGCCACTCAGCTGCAGTTATTATTACACCCAGTTACGGAATGATACACTGTCTCTTGACCGAATTATAAACATGTCTAAAGAGTGAGTGAAAACTGTTTCCTTGTGAAGTAATAGAAATGCAGAAAATTTTAAAATACAATAAAAATGCTCGATGATATGCGTCACTCAGCTGCAGTTATCACTAGACCCAGTGACAGAATATTAAACATGTCTACTGAGTGAGTGACGACTGCTTGTAAGTGAAACAACAGAAACGCGAAAAAGATTTAAATATTAGGAATACTTGATGATATCAGTCACTCAGCAGCAGTTATCACTGATCACAGTGACAGAATTATAAACATGTCTACTGACTGAGTGATTACTGCTTCTATGTGAAACAACAGAAATACAGAAAAGTTTTAAGTACACCGGAAATGCTCGATGATATGCGTCACTCGGCTGCAGTTATCACTACGCCCAGTGACAGAACGTCAAACATGTCTACTGAGTGAGTGAAAACTGTTTCGAAGTAAAAAAACAGAAATGCGGAAAGGTTTGAAGTACGCTGGAAATGCTCGATGAAATGCATCTTTCAGCAGTAGTTATCACTACACCCAGTGACAGAATTACGAACTTGTCTACTGAGTGAGTGACGACTGCTTGTAACTGAAATAGCAGAACTGCGGAAAAGATTTATATAGTAGGAATGATGGATGACATACGTCACTCAGCAGCAGTTGTCACTGATCACAGTGACCGAATTATAAACATGTCTACTGAGTGAGTAATTACTGCTTTTATTCGACATAACAGAAATATGGAACAGTTTAAATGTCAATAGAAACGCTCGACGATATGCGTCATTTAACAGCAGTTATCACTACACTCTGTAACAGAATTACAAACATATTTACTGAGTGAGTGACGACTGCTTCTAACTGAAATAGTATTAATTTTCTCAATATGCTTTACTCATCAAAAGTTTTGTTATTATCTTAGTGAAGTAAAAGAAATGCGGACAAAATTAAAACAGAACAGAAATGCTCTATGATATCTGAAACTCAGCAGCAGTTATCACTGATCACAGTGACAGAATTATAAACGATTCAACTGTATGAGTGACAACTACTTCTAAATGAGAGATTAATCACTACACTCTGTAACAGAATTAAAAACATATTTACTGAGTGAGTGACGACTGCTTCTAACTGAAATAATATTAATTTTCTCAATAATTATGCTTTACTCATCAAAAGTGTTATTATTATCTTAGTGAAATAAAAGAAATGCGGACAAAATTAAAACAGAACAGAAATGCTTTATGATATTTGAAACTCAGCAGCAGTTATCACTGATCACAGTGACAGAATTATAAACGTGTCAACTGTATGAGTGACAACTACTTCTAAATGAGAGATTATTCATGATACTAAAATAACAAATGTAAGTTACAACAGAAAAGCTCGATGAAAAGCTTCACTCAGCAGCAGTTATCACTAAACAGAGTGACAGAATGATCAACGTGTCGACTGTGTGAGTGACAACTACTTCTAAATGAGAGATTATTCATGATAGTAAAATAACAACTGTTAGTTACAACAGAAAAGCTCGATGATATGCGTCACTCAGTTGCAGTTTTCACTACACCGAGGTACATAATGATAAACATGTCGACTTAGTGAGTGAAAACTGGTTCTAAGTGTAGTAACAGAAATGCAGAAAAGATTTAAGTACAACAAAAATGCTCGATGACATGCGTCACTCAGCAGCTGTTATCACTACCCCAAATGACAGAATTATTAACATGTCGATTGAGTGAGTGACGACAGCTTCTAAGTAAAATATTAGAAATGTAGGAGACAGTTTAATACTACTAAAATGCTCGACGGTATGCCTCACTCAGCAGCAGTTATCACTAACGCCAGTCACAGATTGATAAACATGTTTACTGAGTTAGTGACTACTGCATCTAAGTGAAATAATATAAACGCGGAAGACTGTAAAAACAAGCAAATGCTCGAGGATACGCGTCCCTTAACAGCAAATAATATAATTAATACACTTGGTTATAAAAACTAAGAAAGAATTTAAAATTATTAATACGTATCTGAATACATCAAGTGGCATTATTGTAAATATGTCTACTGCCTGAGTGAGTGAGTACTATTTCTAAGGAAAATGGTAAATATACGGAACGCAACAAAAGTACTACAGAAATGCTCGATGGCATGCGCCACTGATAAGCAGTTATCACTCCCGCCGTGACAGAATCTTAAACATGTCCACTTAGAGAGTGATGACTGCTTCCAAGTGAAATAATAGAAATGCTAAAGAAAGATAACAACAGAAATTATCGATGGTATACGCCACTCAGCTGCAGTTATCACTAAGCCCATTGACAGAATTATAAACAGTGTCTCTTGAATGAGTGGCGACTGTTTCTAAGTAAAAAATTAGAATTGTGGAAGACAATAAAGCAAGAAAATGTTTGAATATATGCGTCAATAAACAGCACAGAACACACACTCAACTTTGAACAGAATTAAAAACATGTTTACTGAGTGAGTGGCGACTGCTTCTAACTGAAATAATATACGTAAATGTGGAATACAGTTAAATAAAACAGAAATGCTTGATGATATGCGTCACTCAGTAGCAGTTATCACTACACCCAGTGACAGAATTATAAACTCGTCTACTGAGTGAGTGACGACTGCTTCTCTGTGAAATAACGGACATGCAGAAAGTTTGAATTACATTAGAAATGCTCGATGATATGCGTCACTCAGCAGCAGTTATCCCTACATGGGTGTAGGGATAACTGCTGCTGAGTGACAGAATGTTAAACATGTCTACTAAGTGAGTGACAACTGTTTCTAAGTGAAATAATAGAAATGCAAAAAACAGGTAGATAAAACAAAAAATCACGAGGTTTTGCGTCATTTGGCAGCAGTTATCACTACACTCTGTAACTCAATTACAAACATGTCTTCTGAGTGAGTGACGACTGCTTTTGAGTGAAGTAGATTATACAACAGGAATGCTCGATGATATGCGTGACTCAGCAACAGTTATCACTAGGCCCAGTGACAGAATTATAAACATGTCTACTGAGTTAGTGACGACTGCTCCTAAGTGTAATAATAGATTGCTGAAGAAACATAACAACAGAAATTATCGATAGTTTACGCCACTCAGCTGCAGTTATTATTACACCCAGTTAAAAAATGATACACTGTCTAATGAGTGAGTGACTTCTGCTTTTGAGTGAAGTAATAGAAATGCTGAAGACAGATTATACAACAAGAATGCTCGATGATATGCGTGACTCAGCAACAGTTACCACTAGACCCAGTGACAGAATTATAAACATGTCTACTGAGTTAGTGACGACTGCTTCTAAGTGAAATAACAGAAATGCGAAACACAGGTAGATAAAAAAAAAATCACGAGGTTATGCGTCATTTGGCAGCACACTCTGTAACTCAATTACAAACATGTCTTCTGATTGAGTGACTACTACTTTTGAGTGAAGTAATAGAAATGCTGAAGACAGATTATACATCAGGAATGCTCGATGATATGCGTGACTCAGCAACAGTTATCACTAGGCCCAGTGACAGAATTATAAACATGTCTACTGAGTTAGTGACGACTGCTCCTAAGTGTAATAATATATTGCTGAAGAAACATAACAACAGAAATTATCGATAGTTTACGCCACTCAGCTGCAGTTATTATTACACCCAGTTAAAAAATGATACACTGTCTAATGAGTGAGTGAAAACTGTTTCCTTGTGAAGTAATAGAAATGCGGAAAATTTTAAAATATAATAAAAATGCTCGATGATATGCGTCACTCAGCAGCAGTTATCGCTACACCCAGTGACAGAATATTAAACATGTCTACTGAGTGAGTGACGACTGCTTGTAAGTGAAACAACAGAAATGCGAAAAAGATTTAAATATTAGGAATACTTGATATCAGTCACTCAGCAGCAGTTATCACTGATCACAGTGATAGAATTATAAACATGTCTACTGAGTGAGTGATTACTGCTTCTATGTGATACAACAGAAATACAGAAAAGTTTATATAGTGACGACTGCTTCTAAGTGAAATAATAGAAATGCGGAACACTGTAAAAACAAGCAAATGCTCACTCAACAGCAGTTATCACTACACCCTCGGACAGAATTATAAACATGCCCACTGAGTGAGTGACTACTACTTCTAAGTGACATAAAAGTAATGCAGGAGACAGTTAAATACAACATAAATGCTTGATGATATTCTTCACTCAACAGAAGTTATCACTACACCCTCGGACAGAATTATAAACATGCCCACTGAGTGAGTGACTACTACTTCTATGTGACATAAAAGAAATGCAGGGGACAGTTAAATACAACATAAATGCTTGATGATATTCGTCACTCAACAGCAGTTATCACTACACCCTCGGACAGAATTATAAACATGTCTGCGGAGTAAGTGACGACTGTTTCTCAGTGAAATAACAGAAATGCGAAAGACAGGAAGATAAAAAAAAAATCACGATCTTCTGAGTGAGTGACTTCTGCTTTTGAGTGAAGTAATAGAAATGCTGAAGACAGATTATACAACAAGAATGCTCGATGATATGCGTGACTCAGCAACAGTTACCACTAGACCCAGTGACAGAATTATAAACATGTCTACTGAGTTAGTGACGACTGCTTCTAAGTGAAATAACAGAAATGCGAAACACAGGTAGATAAAAAAAAAATCACGAAGTTATGCGTCGTTTGACAGCACACTCTGTAACTCAATTACAAACATGTCTTCTGATTGAGTGGGTACTACTTTTGAGTGAAGTAATAGAAATGCTGAAGACAGATTATACATCAGGAATGCTCGATGATATGCGTGACTCAGCAACAGTTATCACTAGACCCAGTGACAGAATTATAAACATGTCTACTGAGTTAGTGACGACTGCTCCTAAGTGAAATAATAGAATGCTGAAGAAACATAACAACAGAAATTATGGATAGTATACGCCACTCAGCTGCAGTTATTATTACACCCTGTTAAAAAATGATACACTGTCTAATGAGTGAGTGAAAACTGTTTCCTTGTGAAGTAATAGAAATGCAGAAAATTTTAAAATACACAAAAATGCTCGATGATATGCGTCACTCAGCTGCAGTCATCACTAGACCCAGTGACAGAATATTAAACATGTCTACTGAGTGAGTGACGACTGCTTGTAAGTGAAACAACAGAAACGCGAAAAAGATTTAAATATTAGGAATACTTGATGATATCAGTAACTCAGCAGCAGTTATCACTGATCACAGTGACAGAATTATAAACATGTCTACTGAGTGAGTGATTACTGCTTCTATGTGAAACAACGGAAATACAGAAAAGTTTTAAGTACACCGGAAATGCTCGATGAAATGCGTCACTCAGCTGCAGTTATCACTACGTCCAGTGACAGAACGACAAACATGTCTACTGAGTGAGTGAAAACTGTTTCTAAGTGAAAAAACAGATATGCGGAAAGGTTTGAAGTACGCTGGAAATGCTCGATGAAATGCATCTTTCAGCAATAGTTATCACTACACCCAGTGACAGAATTACGAACATGTCTACTGAGTGAGTGACGACTACTTGTAACTGAAACAGCAGAACTGCGGAAAAGATTTATATACTCGTAGTAGGAATGATGGATGACATACGTCACTCAGCAGCAGTTATCACTGATCACAGTGACCGAATTATAAACATGTCTACTGAGTGAGTGACAACTACTTCTTAATGAGAGATTATTCATGATAGTAAAATGACAACTGTAAGTTTCAAAAGAAAAGCTCGATGATATGCGTCACTCAGCAGCAGTTATCACTAAACAGAGTGACAGAATGATCAACGTGTCAACTGTATGAGTGACAACTACTTCTAAATGAGAGATTATTCATGATAGTATAATAACAACTGTAAGTTACAACAGAGAAGCTCGATGATATGCGTCGCTCAGCAGCAGTTATCACTACACATAGGTACAGATTGACAAGGATATCGACTTAGTGAGTGAAAACTGCTTCTTAGTGAAATAACAGAAAAGATGTAAGTACAACAGAAATGCTCGATGATATGCTTCACTCTGCAGCAGTTATCACTACACCCACGCACACAGAATTATAAACATGTCTACTGAGTGAGTGATTACTACTGCTGAGATGGATAATTTCAATTCAAGTAGAAAACTCAGTCCTGATCCGATCAAAATAGACATTATTTGGATCAGATTTTGGGAACACAATAATATAATTGGAATATGAAAAGTTTTATAACTATGTAACTATGGCTGAAAAAAACTGTAGGAAAATTATCTATTAAAATTGTTCTTACTCTTGTTTTCCTACGCAGAAATTACACCATCCAAATAAGCAAAATTGCTCATAAAATTGAACCTGCTGAGCCAAACTGTATTAAGGCGCGGTGAATAGACGACTTGACGTGAATAGGCGATGGCGCGGCGTTTCGTTCGACTCGTTCGAGTTATTTATCATTAAATACATTAATCCTTACAAATATCTTATTCCAATCGATAAATAAAAACAACAGTTCCCTTTATTATTATATATTACATCACTGTTATTAATTTTATCAAGATTAGTTAATAAATAATACAGTTACAATTGCTACAATTTCAATTTAAATGGTAATTTTATGATTTTTTTTTATCGAGAAAATTTACCGAAAACGTGTTTTGAACACAATGGTCCACCCATAAATATGATCAAGATTAACATATATTTTTTTAGCTGCTCTAAAATGTATACATTTGGCTAAAAAACTGTTTTGTGAAGCCTATTTTAACTGAGTACAGCGCCTTAAATTTTTACAGAACGAAATGACAAAGATCATCGAAATAAAATAGAATCACACAAATCAGATCAGAAATCTCGAAGTAACATAAATAAAAATATACCAACCGAATTTAGAACCTGCTCCTTTTAAGTCGGAAGAAATATATTCTGTTTCAGTTCTAAACTCACGAACAAGGCACTTCACCAAATTATCACATAGGAAACTTTTTCACTGTAACCACAAAACCTCAATCACTGGGCGGGAAATCTCGACATATTTACTCGCGTTCCGACAGAATTCGGTAAGGATTTAAATTTCGAACGCGATCTACGATTAAAATCGAAACCGAAACGACAGAATTCGGTCGCTAGGCGATCGGTACCTTTGTCAAGAGTTCCCGCCCTGGATCTTACTTGTGCAAAAACCAAGTGAATACTGATTTAAATTTTGAAATACAGAACTATTTATATTAAAATCACTAATGGGACCTGCGCTTAATTAGGTTAAAATTACCAATTAACTAATTGTGAGATCATATAATTAGTTAATGACACTTTCAACTTTATAATGATCCAAGAATTTACCTGTCATTAGGGTTGAAAATAATATTTGTTATTGATAATAGGAATCTGTGAGTGTCAAAATATGTTTTGAACTTTTTGGAAAAATAAAGTGATTACGACAATAGGGAATATGTATGTGTTTTTAAGCTAGAGTAGACACCAGCGGGTCTAAAAAGGCCACTTTAGCAGAATCATAAAGCAAATCACGCTACCCGAAAAACTTGGCAGTGATGTCAAGTTTTCCCAATCAACCTTGAACCTAATTCGTTAGCGATAAAGATGAAAATTAAATTTGACAGATTGTTGTGTGATTAATATTATTATTCTAGTAAGATTCTACTTAAGTGACCTCTTTAGCTTCCCAGATAAATATGCAACATACATTTATTGAGTTTCTTAATATCAAAAACAGAAATGAAGACAAAGCTGTCCTGAATCGAGTTATATCTTGATCCTGTATGTTCTCTAGTAATAAAAAAAAAACCGGACAACTGAATCGGACTCGCCCACCGAGGGTTCCGTACAAATTTGTAGGTACATATTACTTCAAATTGAGACTATGTTTTTAATGATTGAATTACAAACGTATAGTTTTCAGACTATTCCCTAAACAAGACGGTATTATTTGCCAAATTTCATAATTCTAGGTCAACGAGAAATACCCTATACATTTTGATTCCCTTTTGCGTGTCGAAATATACGTTTTTTGCGGCATAAACGACCGTATCTTTTTTTTACGTTAACTTAGAAGTCTGGTTTTTTAACATGGTCGAGGTGCTGTAGACTTGAGTATATGGTTTTAATTTCAACTCGATACCTCCACGCGTTTCCAAGATAAAGGGTCTTGACAGACCGACCGACGGACAACAAAGTGATCCTATAAAGGTTCCGTTTTTATCCTTTTGAAGCACGGAACCCTATAAACGGTTCATATTAATTATTATTCGGATATCTACGAAGAGATGTTAGGGAAAGGTGAATATATTTTACAGCAAGTTTAACTGGTACCTACTATAAATAAAATACTTTTTAGCTCTAGTAAACAGTCATGAAATATTTTGTGAAACATCTTCACCAGCGACGAAGTTATAAAGAGAAGTTCGTCACGTTTGTTTTTGATCAATGGAGAATGAGACAAAATGACCCAAGTAACCAACAGCAATGGGTTTTGTTTATATTTTCTAAAAGGGCTTCTTAAGCACTCGATTTCATGGCATGGAAACTAAGGTCAATAGGCTTGTTCACTGAAAAAAATCTAATCAGTCCGCCGGTTTGACTATAAAAAAATTTTTGACCCGGTTTTTTTTTTGTTACGTAAACCAAAATTCACGCCGTGGTATAATTTTTAGTGCGTTCTGACGTCAAGAGCCCGTGAGCCGTTGAGGAGCTCGTGGCTAGATAATAGCAGCCGCACGGGCCGATCTTTAAGGATAAGCAACGCTTGCCAAGGTTGGCCTGTGGATGGGTGACCATCTTAATATACCGAGTTTCCTCCGTGCCTCGGAAAGCACGTTAAGCCGTTGGCCCCGGCTGTCATTTGTAGATCTTTGGCAGTCGTTACGGATAGTCAGAAGCCATTAAATCTGACTCCAGTCTTGCCAAGAAGTACCGTGTTACCCAGTTAATTGGTTGTGGAGGTCTGGTAGGCAGCCGCTTCACGTACAACAAAGGTATTCAGCTGAATCCGGTTGGACTGGAAGCCGACCCCAATATAGTTGGGAAAAGGCTAGGCAGATGATGCTCTGACGTCACGAGCCCCCACTCCCGAGTTTTGATGCGTTTTTTCTTTTTCAATTATTCATTTATTAACGAAAACAATAAAAATACGTGTCCATTATTTTTCAATAATCTTACAGACGGACTAAATGTATTTGCAATTTATTGATGGTGGACACCAGCCTATTGTGTCCAGGTTTTGAAATACAGAGGTTAATGTAGACAGGCAGTTTACGATGTCTTAGGACGAACAGAGGGCAGCTAGCCTATTCTGTAAGAAACCATTTCGATGTCGAGCTTCATCTGAGTGAAATAGCTCACAAAGTGAACTTTATTCCACACAACATAAAGGTCTCATGTTTATTCTCGCCTGGGATTCCGCTGTCGAGACACGAAAATGTTGTTACAGAATAGCACTACTCAACCCCGGTATTCCGACAAACGTTTTCCAGAGCGGTTTCGGACTATGGAATTTGTCGGATTATATAGTCCTGCTACAAACCGCCTATAGACGTTTTGGAAAAAATATTCCTTTGATCCGACAAGTCAAAGTGATAAAATTATATCTGAACTAAAATCATACTATTAAAATTAAGTAATAATTTATTTTAATCCATTCAGATCTAGATCTATATACTAATACTAGTTGACCCGCACAACTTCGTCTGCGTCACAATTTTCATTACTGCTCCGCTCCTATTGGTCTTAGCGTGATAATTATATAGCTTATAGCCTTCCTCGATAAATGAGCTATCTAACACTGAAATTTTTTTTCAAATCGGACCAGTAGTTCCTGAGATTAGCGCGTTCAAGTAAACAAACAAACAAACAAACTCTTCAGCTTTATATATTAGTATAGAAGTATAGATATAGATATAAAGCTGAAGAGTTTTTTTGTTTACTTGAACGCGCTAATCTCAGGAACTACTGGCCCGATTTGTAAAATTCTTTCGGTGTTAGATAGCCCTTTTATCGAGGAAGGCTATAGGCTATATATCATCACGCTAAGACCAATAGGAGCGGAGCAGACGAAGTTGCGCGGGTCAACTAGTCATAAATAAATTTAAACCACAGTCATTTGATAAAAATAATAATAATACTACAAAACAACAAAATAATAATAATAATACTACCTGCAGTACTGTATTTCCGTTATCGTTGAAATCCATCCAAAGGTTGTCTTGAAAAGATCGCTTTTAGCGATAAGGCCGCCCATTGTGTCACCCTATGTAGTGTTTTCTTCATCTATCTTTTCTGTAACTTATATGGTGTACATAATAAAGAGTATTCTATTCTATTCTATTCTATTCTAATAATATAAACGTAGAATTTTGTAAATTAAACAGCACAATAGAGAGCTTACATTTTAATATAAAATAACATTATTGATGCACATAGAACTTACAAAAATAATAACTTAACTTATTAAGTATAGGTATAATTTTCTACAAATGTAATAAAAATAGTGTTACACAAAAAAGATATGAACAAATGATTTTCGTACTTTTATAATAATCCTCAATATGAGGAGCTCGTGGCTAGATAATAACAGCCGCACGGGTCGATCTTCAAGGTTAAGCAACGCTTGCCAAGGTTGGTCTGTGGATGGGTGACCATCTTAACATACCGAGGTCCCGGCTGTCATTTGTAGATCTTTGGCAGTCGTTACGGATTGTCAGAAGCCAGTAAATCTGACTCCAGTCTTGCCAAGAAATACCATGTTACCCAGTTAATGAGTTGCGGAGGTCTGGTAGGCAGCCGCTCCACGTAAAACACTGGTATTCAGCTGAATCCGCTTTGACTGGAAGCCGACCCCAATATAGTTGGGAAAAGGCTAGGCAGATGATGATGATGATAATTTTCTACAAATAAATGTACAAAAACTGTAAGTTTGTAAAGTAGAGTAGTGAAAGGCATGCCCAATTCTAATTAATTTATTCAATAACGGTTTTTACATCGTGTCTGAATTACTATTAGTCAATTCATAAAATATAATAATACTAGATGAAGTTATAAAGCTTCAAAGATTACAATTAGAAAGAGAAGTCCGATGTAAACTTTGACGTCATCGTGTATTACGCCTATACAGCTGCCATAGAAACTAGCGTTTTCGCGAGAGAGAGACAGATATATTTGTTTAAAATAATTACAACTCCTTCGTTTTTCGAGTAATTTTGATTCTATTTTCACTGTTAGTATTATATTTTTGTATATTTTTAGATAAACTGTACAGATGATAAATATGTTTTTCATGCATAGGTATTCCCTGTTCCCTAAATTCGGGAACGGGAATAAATAAAATAAAATTGCTATTCAGGTGGACTATTGCAATAGAATCTCTTAAGGTGAATGTTCAGATAGCCTTTTCATACATTTTTCTGTCGCGGTAAACTCCGTACATATACACTTTTTGCTCAAAACTAATTAATTTATAAGTTTTCTACAATGAAACATTGTCGCACAGAACTTTTTCGAAAATCATTTGCATTATATATTGAGAAAAACAGTTTTTAAAACCGAGTAAAATTTGACATTTTGTTTACTAGTGTGAGTGCAATTTGACAACCAAACCATACGCAATGTTTGCGATATTCATCGCTAGATGGCGTGCACCCGATATTGTAAATTTGAACAGCAGCGTACACTCACCATTCTGATTGTTTTTCAAAATCTTGCATACATGATACGTCATGTGAAAATTTGTAGGACGGATGGATGTTTGTCACACAATCACGACAGAACGGCTGAACTGATCTGAATGACTTTTGGCACAGATTAGATTACAGTCTAGAATACCGCGAATAGAATAGCGGAATCTGTTCGAAAGAGGTACCGTAGCCCTGGAACGCAAAGGGCACTAGGAGGAACACGGATGGGTTTCAGTCAGTAAGAGTCTGACACTCCCTCCTGTTTCACCCAGAGCGGGAGGAGTCATTTGATAATAATAGTACGTTTATTTTCACCACAATATTAACAGAAACATTTACATGAATTAATTGCCAAGTAGTACATCACTGAAAATACTGTGGGGACTGGTGCCTAAGCTAGGCCATTGGCCTGTGTTTCAGGTCACCAGGTCTCAACACCGTTTTACTATGTCTAATTGCTTACGTACTAGCGACAAGAGACAACAAGGAATACTGTGATGTGGATGGGTGTAAAAATTATGAAGAGAGTTTTGTTTGTGATGTGTTGTGTGAGTTTGTTGTACAGAGTGTAAAGTTGTTTGTTTTCTTTTTGATGATTTCCCATCCTTAAAAAAAGGCTACTTTTTATCACTGGAGTCTGTTCCTTTGAGATAATTTCCGGCACGTCGTTCTACATCGGTTTCACATATGTGTATAATTTCAACATGTCTTATTGAAACAATTTATTATTTTTAAAAGAGTGTCCGTAGAATTGCACGTTCTTCTCCATAGAGATCTACACTTTGGAACGTGCAAACAGCTTCATGTTTTCGCCCGACCGACCTTACAATTCAAAAGTGCCTGTGAATGGTCTAATTGATAAAAATGTTTTTGAGGTGCCGCTGGGAGAAGTTTTCTTCATTCTTTGCAAAGGTTTTCAGTATCTTCTCGGCTTGTAGCTCGTACCCAGTAATGCTATTTAGTGATTTAGCTTTATGATAATTGTCACCTTCATAAGCTAACTCACCAAATGGCACGGCTGGGCAGTATCCGCCATCTTGGAAAATAGTTGGAAACCTAAAAGAAAATATCATGACATCTGGATTTCATGAAGAGACTGAAATAGTACTTACAACCTAATTTCGCAAGCAATGATTGATGTCAAGTCGAATTAATAGGGATTTCGTGCGTGAAAGAAGCATTTTTGTTAAAAAATTGCTAATTGCTTTATATACAATACTTCTCAGAATTTGATCATGGAGGAGCTCGTGGCTAAAAAATAACAGCCGCACAGGTCGATCTTCAACGGGTCGGTCTGTGGATACACATGTTTACATACAGAGTTTTCTCCGTGCTTCGGAAAGCACGTTAAGCCGTTGGTCCCGGCTGTCATTTGTAGATCTTTGGCAGTCGTTACGGATAGTCAGAAGCCAGTAAATCTGACTCCAGTCTTGCCAAGAAGTACCGTGTTACCCAGTTAATGGGTTGTGGAGGTCTGGTAGGCAGCTGCTCCACGTAAAACACTGGTATTCAGCTGAATCCGGTTTGGCTGGAAACCGACCCCAATGTAGTTGGGAAAAGGTTAGGCAGATGATGATGACTTCTCAGAATTTCATCCTTATTAGCGACATTTCCGGATGGTGTAATAATACAGTATGTTTATTTTTTTTTCAACATCAATCGCTTCGATTTCTGGCTACCTATTAAATCAGGCTTGAAACTCCTTTCATGGCAAGACTGGAGTCAGATTTACTGGCTTCTGATTATCCGTAACGACTGCCAAAGATCTGCAAATGACAGCCGGGACCAACGGCTTAACGTGCTTCCCGAGACACGAAAGAGTCTCAGTATGTTAAGATGGTTTCCCATCCACAGATCGACCTCGGCAAGCGTTGCTTAACCACGTAGATGGATCCGTGTGGTTTTTAATATTTTAAATTTATTTAGCTACGAGCTGAAAGCCGATATAGACATAGTTGGGTGAAGTAGGATGACAGCGTCTTATCGAGGAAATGACAAAGTAATTTAGAGGTTATTATAATGTCAATAAAATAAAATATTTTAATGATACTCACCAAGCCAATAGTCTTTGTACTTATAGTGTATTTGTGGTTATGACAAAATATATATAGACCCTAATAGATCTTATCTTTTTGTGGTTTTGTTAATTGTTTTAACAATAGAGCATGTTCCTTAAATATTTATCTATATCTATACTAATATATAAAGCTGAAGAGTTTGTTTGTTTGCTTTAACGCGCTAATCTCAGAAACTACTGTACCCCTATTCTGTAACAACATTTACGTGTCTCGACAGCGGAATCCGAGGTGAGTAGAAACATAAGACCTCTATGCTGTGTGCAATAAAGTTCACTTTGTGAGCTATCTCACTCAGGTGAAGCTCGATATCGAAATGGTTACTTACAGAATAGCCTTGCTGGTCCGATTTGAAAAAATCTTTCAGTGTTAGATAGCCCATTTATCGAGGAAGGCTATAGGCTATATATCGTCACGCTAAGACTAATAGGAGCGGAGCAGACTAAGTCGATTCAACTAGGTTATTTATATAGCGGTAATAAAATACACACTCTGTTATTTCAACTGTCTCCCTATTACGGTTCTCGAGATACAGCCCGCTGATAGATAGAAGGACGGACGGACAGCGGAGGGATAATAATAGGTTTCCGTTGGTTACCCTTCGAGTACGGAACCTATATACGGAACATATAATTTTTCCAAATAATTACGACTAGCCGTTTAGACGTGATTCTCATTTTAAAATTATTTACTGAGAGGTATCTGCGCCTTAAGAACATGTCGAGAAATTAAAACGACCTGTATATAGATACCTGAAAAAAACCGGTATCTTTAATGATAGTTAATTCAATTTAAATAATGACCTATTTATGTTGTGGTCGAATTGTTATCAACGACTATTCTGTGGTTCTGTCCACGTTTTAAATAATGAAAGAGAAATATGAAGAAATAACTAGCGTCATATTGGTATGTGAGAGTTATTACACTAGAAAAGGAATTATAATATTTAGGAATTATGCCACATTATAATCTATCTCTGTGCCAGATATAATCCAGATCCGTTCAGCCGTTTAGGCGTGTTTGAGTAACAAACATCCATTCAAACTTTCGCGGTTAAACTTACACTTACGCCCGCAACTACGTCCGCGCTGCTATTTTCTAAAGGATTTCTATAATTTTTTTTAATTATATACTTCCTGATAATTTAGCTTCCTATTAGTAAAAAAACATATTAAAATCGGTTCAGTCGTTTTGAAGCCTATTCGGTATAAACACAACCAAAAAAAAAAAAACCAAGTATGGGAAATCATCGAATGTCTCCTCCCGCTCTGGGTGAAGCAGGAGGGAGTGTCAGATTCTTACTGACCATAACCCATCCGCGTTCCTCCTAGTGCCCTTTGCGTTCCAGGGCTACGGTACCTCTTTCGAACAGATTCCGCAGCCCCAGCAGGCACTTGCCCTAGCTGGTCCCGTCTTTTGCTGACAGCTCTTTGAGGCGCGCGTGGAACACAGCGCGAGATCGTGCTTTGGTAAGAAATCAAAATGGTGGCGCGAGGGCTATGTCACAACCACAATGGTTCTTTGCATTTTCATTTAGATCCGTTCTGGCGTGATTGCGTAACAAAAATCCATTCAAACTTTATTAGCTTTTTCCCGCGATTTCGTACGCGCATATCTCGATTTTTCCCGTTCCCTTAGGAATTTCAATTTCAAACTTTATTGCGAAACACAGTACATAGTTATACATTCCAGGTGTTAGGTGAATGCGCAGTTCACTGTGTTTTACCAATTTAGGCATGCAAAATTATGATTTAAATTATAAATGACATTAATTATTGTATTAAATCATATTATATCATAAGTATCATATTGCAAATTAAACATTTCAAGTACACAATTCCATAAATATCAAACAAAACCAATTACTCAAATTAAACAAATGTCGTCAATTATCACTAGGATCATGCTGTCATATATAAAAAATTAAAACGTATACAATGTCATAAATTAAAATCAAAGAGTAATGTCAAAGAATAAAATGTCACAATAATAATAATAAAAAAATTAAATAATAATCATAATACGTAACTAATGTCAGAGTCAATAAGTAATGTCAGTTGGTACGTTATGAATGTAAAGAAATGAAAATAAATCGGACCCAAGTAATAACCATAGCATGTACTTATTATACAGATAGATTTCTGATTTCGGGGAATCCATCCTTAATGCTCCTACACTCCCCAATGAACCTACATGCCAAATATCGCCTTTCTACGGCCAGTAGTTTTGGCTGTACGTTGTTTGTCTGTCACTCGATCAGTCGGTAACGGAAGAATTGTATACTACTCTGTCAAGAAAGTACCGGGAAAAGATCAATAATACACAAAATGTCTGTTATTCATCCAAATTTATTTTATCACCTTCAAAGTATGCTCCTTTAGAAACGATACACTTGCGCCAACGAATAATCCATTCATCAAAACATTTTTTAAACGCTGCTTCCGGAATTGAGTTCAGTTCTCGCCGCGAATTCTCCTTTATGTCTTCTATCGATTGAAAACGGGTGCCACGAAGTGGTAATTTGAGTTTAGGAAAAAGAAAAAAGTCAGCAGGAACCATATCTGGTGAATATGGTGGTTGCTGGATGGTATTTGTTGAGTATTTGGTTGATAGCCTTGTGCGAAGGCGCATTGTGGTGGTGCAAAATCCAAGAATTTTCTTTCCACAAATCTGGCCTTTTTCGTCGAATTTGCTCTCTTAAACGCCGCATAACGCTCAAATAATATTCTTTATTTACCGTTAGACCTTCCGGTAAGAATTCAGAGTGCACAACACCGCGATAGTCAAAGAAAACAGTCAACATGACTTTGACTTTTGATCGACTTTGGCGTGGTTTTTTCGGTTTCGGTTCAGTTGGAAGGCGCCACTCTGAAGCTTGTTGACTAGTTTGCATGTCAAACTCGTAAACCCACGTCTCGTCACCAGTAACAATGCGTTTCATGAATGTTGGGTCCGAACTGACTCGTTCTAGCATGTCCTCAGCGACTTTCATGCGATTGAGTTTTTGGAGAAAATTCAGATCTTTTGGGACTAGCCGAGCAGCAACATGTTTCATACCCAAATGATTAGTTAAAATGGTACGGATCGACTCGTGAGATACAGAAAGTTCGGCGGCTATCTCTCTCAGAGTTGAATGGGGATTTTCAGTCACTATTTCCTTCACTTTTGCGATGTGAACTTCAGTTGCAGACGTTGACGGCCTACCAGAGCGAGGCAAATCTTCCATCACATCTCGACCGCTTTTGAACGCTTTGAACCACTCATAAGCACGAGTTTTTGATAAAGTCGATTCACCGTAAGTTTTCTGTAACATTTTCAGTGACTCCGAACACGAAATTCCATTGGCGATGCAAAATTTAAGACAAACTCTTTGTTCGATATTTTTGTCCATTATGAAATTCGCAATACACACTATATATGATATTACTAAAACCAGCACTGTATTTAATATAAATAACAGATGCAACTCAAACTCCAAAATGGAAAACAGTTGTGCCAATCTAACAACTACAAAAAAACAAAAATTTGAATTTGGAACCATAAAAAAATCATCCATTCCCGATACTTTTTTGACTGAATGTATATTAGGATAACTAATACCTCTTGAATCTAGGAGCTCGTGGTTAGATAATAACAGCCGCACGGGTCGATCTTCAAGGTTAACGCAACGCTTGCCAAGGTTGGTCTGTGGATGGGTGACCATCTTAACATACTAAGTTTCCTCCGTGCCTCGGAAAGCACGTTAAGCCGTTGGTCCCGGATGTCATTTGTAGATCTTTGGCAGTCGTTACGGGTAGTCAGAAGCCAGTTAATCTGACTCCAGTTTTGCCAAGAAGTACCGTGTTACGTATTAACGTAACACGATACTTCTTGGCACGGTACTTGGCACGGTTCTTGGCACGGTACTTCCGTTGGTCCCGGCTGTCATTTGTAGATCTTTGGCAGTCGTTACGGATAGTCAGAAGCCAGTTAATCTGACTCCAGTCTTGCCATGAAGTACCGTGTTACCCAGTTACTGGGTTGTGGAGGTCTGTTAGGCAGCCGCTCCTCGTAAAATACTGGTATTCGGCTAAATCCGGTTTGACTGGAAGCCGACCCCAATATAGTTGGGAAAAGGCTAGGCGGATGATGATGATGATGAGTAAGAAGTAATATTCTAGTAAAAAAACCTGTCTGTTAATTATGATTCATACACAATAATTGCTTGCTATATCAATAATTCTGCTTACCCGATAATGTAATGAGTCAATTAAGTTCCTTACTGTTTAATTAGGTCATTAATGAAGAATGCTTAATAATAATTAGGTAAGTGTTGTTAATGTTATAATCATTAGGAACTACAACTTTCTTTTTAAGTGGTTCGGAGAATTACGTGTTTGCGAATTCTAGTAATTCTAAAAAAAAAAGTTTTTTCCGCCCCTAAGACGAATTACTGACCAACGCTCCGCTCCTATGGGACGTGGCGTAATGTTATGAATAGCCTTCCTCGATAAATGGGCTATCTAACACTGAAAGAATTTATCAAATCGGACCAGTAGTTCCTGAGATTAGCGCGTTCAAGTAAACAAACAAACAAACTCTTCAGCTTTATATATTAGTACTAGTTGACCCGCGCAACTTCGTCTGCGTCACAATTTTCATTACTGCTCCGCTCCTATTGGTCTTAGCGTGATAATATATAGCCTATAGCCTTCCTCGATAAATGGGCTATCTAACACTGAAAGAATTTATCAAATCGGACCAGTAGTTCCTGAGATTAGCGCGTTCAAGTAAACAAACAAACAAACTCTTCAGCTTTATATATTAGTACTAGTTGACCCGCGCAACTTCGTCTGCGTCACAATTTTCATTACTGCTCCGCTCCTATTGGTCTTAGCGTGATAATATATATCCTATAGCCTTCCTCGATAAATGGGCTATCTAACATTGAAAGAATTTATCAAATCGGACCAGTAGTTCCTGAGATTAGCGCGTTCAAGCAAACACAGAAACAAACTCTTCTGCTTTATAAATTAGTATAGATATTTATAAGTATAGTATAGATGCAAAAATAAGTTTGTTTTGTTCGCTTTCACGCTTAAATTGATTAACTGATTTTGATGGATTTTGGTTGAGAGTTAGATGGGACGCTAAACCTAATAGATCGAGGGGTAAAATACTTCCAAGAGCTGAAGAAGTTCGATTACTAGAAAACGAACCAATGTTGCCCCCAAGTTACCGTGGTTAAAATCGTTGCATTTCAGCCTTAGATCGCATTTGTACGTACAGAGTAACCGTCATTCTTCATTTGCATTTAGTAAAAAGATTTTATTTCGAAACACATTCTGAATGTATGTTAAACTTATGTACATATTTGTAAAACACCATTATATTCAGCGTAACTGCATATTCTTACCCAGCCCAACCGCAAACACAGAGGTAATTTTTAACCTACTTCAAAACAGGAGGAGATTATCAATTATAATTATATATTTTTTTACGGTCGAGCATAACTCCGTCATATTATTAACGGATTTTCAAAAAAAAATTATTGTTCGAAAGAGGTTTATTCAGAAATAGTCAGGCATATACAGCAGACAACGCGGCGGTATAGACAGGCTCCTTCTGGGTAAGCTCGCTCCATCGTAGACTTTGTCTCTGTCATCTCTGACATAGACTAGAGTCAAGAGCAAACCCATAACATATCCATAATATTATAGTCCCATTTAAGAAAAATAACTTTTGAAAGAAAAAATATATCGTCACTTACCCATAGAACGAAATCGCCCAAAACACCAATACTCAAAATTCACTATCACTGAAACCAATTAAAAAACTAAATAACTCGCTGCTTTGGAAGAATCCTTTTAAAACTCAAAACGGTTGGGATTGAAGTGCCCTATTATTTCAAACTTTTCATCTATTTCACTTTTCTTGGTGAAATTCAATATTCTTTATGAAAACGTGGTTTGACTTTTGATGCAAAAAAGTCGAAGTTGAAATACCACTGTCGACAAAAAAATGGCGACCAAATTCCGAGTCTTTTTTTTGTGGCGCCCGCTTACATAATTTGAGTTAAATGTGGGTTCGATTCCCACGGGAAGCATACTTTCTAAAGTTGTTTCCAGTTTGGCTAGGACATTGCAGGCTTGAATCACCTGATTGTCCGGTAAAAAGATGATTCTTTCGTGCTTCGGAAGGCACGTATAAGCCGGTGGTCTTGGCCGCCAAGTGGCGGTCGTCAAATCAACCATGTCAGAGGCCCTTGAGGCGGTTTAGAAACTCTGACACTAGGGTGTGTGGGGTCGTTAGACTTTACTGCCCGCACGGTAAGAAGATGAAGAATCATCATCATCTGCCTAGCCTTTTCCCAACTATATTGGGGTCGGCTTCCAGTCAAGCCGGATTTAGCTGAATACCAGTGTTTTACGTGAAGCGGCTGCCTACCAGACCTCCACAACCCATTAACTGGGTAACACGGTACTTCTTGGCAAGACTGGAGTCAGATTTACTGGCTTCTGACAATCCGTAACGACTGCCAAAGATCTACAAATGACAGCCGGGACCAACGGCTTAACGTGCTTTCCGAGGCACGGAGGAAACTCGTTACGTTAAGATGGTCACCCATCCACAGACCAACCTTGGCAAGCGAAGAAGATGAAGAATGACACTGTATAATATGAACCATTCTTCGTCGTATGGCCTCACACCCTCAAAATGTTTGTATTTTGTAATAACACAGTAAGTATTCTTCCAAAACAGCGATATATTAAAATTTTCACAACACAAAAACAATGCCCTTAAAAGGATAATTACAGTAACTAAATGTCTCAATAAAAGTACTGTTATATGTTTTATTACGTAAAAAGGTTTAAGTCAGCATTTTCTTCTACTGTTCAATCTTCCGTGTTTATCGTTTGTATTAATTATATTGTGTGTTTGTATGTCTGTTATGTTCGGCGGTTTTTTGTTAATGTCACTAAAAAGGAAATGTTGGTGAATCTCATAGTTCTATTCTAAACTAGTTGACCCGCGCAACTTCGTCTGCATCACAATTTTCATTACTGCTCCGCTCGTATTGGTCTTAGCGTGATGATATATAACCTACAGCCTTCCTCAATAAATGGGCTATCTAACACTGGTAGAATTTTTCAAATCGGACCTGTAGATCCTGAGATTAGCACGTTTAAGCAAACAAACAAACTCTTCAGCTTTATATATAAGTATAGATATAAAACTTAACTTCTTTGTGTTCTCTAAATGATGATTCATCATCTATTCTTATATTGTAATGTATGCTATAATATCTGTATTAACATTAAAATGCTTAAGAGTCTGTTTAGTTGAACGCGCTAATCTCAGGAACTACTGGTCTGAATTGATAAATTATTGTTGGATAGCCCATTCGAGTTTTCTCCGTGCCTCGGAAAGCACGTTAAGCCGTTGGTCCCGGCTGTCATTTGTAGATCTTTGGCAGTCGTTACGGATTGTCAGAAGCCAGTAAATCTGACACCAGTCTTGCCAAGATGTACCGTGTTACCCAGTTAATGGGTTACGGAGGTCTGGTAGGCAGCCGCTCCACGTAAAACACTGGTATTCAGCTGAATCCGGTTTGACTGGAAGCCGACCCTAATATAGTTGGGAAAAGGCTAGGCAGATGAGCCCATTTATCGAGAGAGTCTATATAACATGATGCTATTTTATCAAATCAAAGACCATTTATGGGCACTTTGAATTGTCAAGGTCTGTCAGTCAAATAGAGGAAGCTAGTTCTGCCGCGCTAGAGACAAGAGTAGCAAGTTATTCTGTAGCAAAACATCGACTCTGCCTCCTGCGCGGCCGTTGCACATCCCAAAGATGTCCTGTGGAGAAAAACGGGCAAGGCCATCACGGAAGTGTCCATGATGATTCTTTTCCATGACGGTTCTTGCACACTTTTGCATTATTTTGTAGCGGCGTCAATGCCGCCACAGGAAAAACCTACGGAGCAAATCTACATCGCAACAAAAAGAACCGCGACGCCATCTATCCAACTAGCTGCGAACTAAAATCCTGCATCGCGCAAGCAGAGTTTACCGTGCGATTTGAACATATACATCAGCCCGAATATCAACTGTCGAGCAGTAGCCCGCCAGGCATAACAGCCGCCTGGTTGGAGGATCCTCCTTTTCAATTAAGGTGTGCGGGACTTTAGTCTCTGTTTAATTAAGTACAAAAATCTTGGTTACTTACATGAGTTTTGAAATAAAATATTTTTCTGTGAAATTATACAGTGCAAAAGAAATGTATAGGTACTTACCAGCTTTTGTCCCCAAAAAATACCTAGAGTAAAATAAAATATTCACTTATAATACCACAAGAGCTTCAAAATTATCGGGAAATGCCAGATAATTTTGAAGCTCGTGTGGTATTCGGGGGATTATTTTTCCGTCCCAAATGTCGGCCAATAGAATTGCACCATGAGATGAAATGAACAGTCAACAAATAAGAATTTCATAATGAATAAAACTACCAGAGAAAATTTTCAAAAAATTATCAGTATAATACCATGTAGGTTGTACCACGTGACGTCGAATGGTGCAATTCTATTGGTCGATATTTGGGTCGGAAAAATAATCAATTCAATACACAAGTCATCATCTGCCTAGCCTTTTCTCAACTATATTGGGGTCGGCTTCCAGTCAAATCGGATTCAGCTGAATACCAGTGTTTTATGTAGAGCGGCTGCTTACCAGACGTCCACAACCCATTATCTGGGTAACACGATACTTCATGGCGTCAGATTGGAGTCAGATTTACTGGCTTCTGAAAATCCGTAATGACTGAAAAAGATCTAAAAATGACACCGAAACGGCTTAACATGCTTTCCGAGGCACGGAGGAAACTCAAACAACAAGACAGCAAAAAACAAGTATTTAAACTTAAAAAGCAGACAAACCCGTAGCACTCACATAGTGTCACACAATGCTGAATCACCAAGGTCAGTACTTAGAAGTGACGAACAAAATCGCCTGCTAAGCGGAAGTGCGATTTGTTCTTATTAATTTGTTATTTGTATTACATACTTGCAATACACGTGTTGTGAGTGAAATTATAATTATGTAGGTGTGGTTGGGCTTGGGCTTAGTTAGATATCTCGCTTGTTTTAGGCACAGAGTTTCTAACCCGCCTCAAGGGCCTCTGACATGGTTGATTTGACGACCGCCATTTGGCGGCCGGGACCACGGGCTTATACGTGCCTTCCGAAGCATGTAATCATGTTTTTATCAGACAATCAGGTGATTCAAGCCTGCAATGTCCTAGCCAAACTGGAAAATTAATTTACAAAGTATGCTTTCCGTGGGAATCGAACCTACGACCACCGGGTCACAAGGCAAACGCCTAAACCACTCGACCACGGAGGCAGTTATGTCTGGCCAAATCCGAAACTATGAGGAATAGCGAAAAATACTATTAGTTTCTGTTGAATAAGAAGGATGAGGAGCTCGTGGCTAAATAATAACAGCCGCACGGGTCGATCTTTAAGGTTAAGCAACGCTTGCCAAGGTTGGTCTGTGGATGGGTGACCATCTTAACATACCGAGTTTCCTCCGTGCCTCGGAAAGCACGTTAAGCCGTTGGTCCCGGCTGTCATTTGTAGATCTTTGCCAGTCGTTACGGATTGTCAGAAGCCAGTAAATCTGACGCCAGTCTTGCCAAGAAGTACAGTGTTACCCGGTTAATGGGTCGTGGAGGTCTGGTAGGCAGCCGCTCCACGTATAACACTGGTATTCAGCTAAATCCAGTTTGACTGGAAGCCGACCCTAATATAGTTGGGAAAAGGCTAGGCAGATGATGATGTTTACTAGTAGTTTCTGTTCCAATTTTAAAAAAACTACATCGGCATCATTATTCGTGATAATTAAAAAAGTCGTATTAGACAGCTGAGTAGAGACGGATAGAAGCTCACTTTACCACTAAGTGCGAAAGAGAGGATTAGACAGCTGAGTAGAGAGGGATAGAAGCTCACTTTACCACTAAGTGCGAAAGAGAGGATTAGACAGCTGAGTAGATAGGGATAGAAGCTCACTTTACCTCTAAGTGCGAAAGAGAGGATTAGACAGCTGAGTAGAGAGGGATAGAAGCTCACTTTACCACTAAGTGCGAAAGAGAGGATTAGACAGCTGAGTAGATAGGGATAGAAGCTCACTTTACCTCTAAGTGCGAAAGAGAGGATTAGACAGCTGAGTAGAGAGGGATAGAAGCCACTTTACCTCTAAGTGCGAAAGAGAGGATTAGACAGCTGAGTAGAGGGGGATAGAAGCTCACTTTACCACTAAGTGCGATAGAGAGGATTAGACAGCTGAGTAGAGAGGGATAGAAGCTCACTTTACCACTAAGTGCGAAAGAGATTTACGACTTTTTAGGTTGTCACGATTATAGATTTTTGAATAAATAATCTTATTACCATTATAGCCAATATCCGTCCACTGCTGAACGTTAGCCTCCCCCAAAGAGCGCCAACAACCCTGGTCTTGAGCAGTCTTATCCATCCGCTGCCAGCCACCTTCTTTAAATCATCGATCCATCGCGCCGCAGGGCGTCCCACACTACGTTTGCCCATACGCGGTCTCCATTCTAACACATGTCTGTTTCATCGACCGTCTGTCCGTCTGCAGACATGGCCGGCCCACTTCCACTTCAGCATGCTGATTCTATGCGCAATGTCGGCCCCAATACACTTATGTAAACCTCCCCAATACACTTACCAATACCAATACTCGGTATGTAACGGACGCGACGGTTTCTCATCCACGCACTGACCTCAGCAACTATTGCTTAACGTTGCCCATACACGGTCTCCACTCCAACACATGTCTGCTCCATCGACCGATTCGTTTAGTCTGCAGTGTGTTATTACTTCCCAGAATTAGATTCTTATATTTTTATTTTTTTTACTATTGATAGGCACGCGTTTGACCACTATTTCACCTGATGGTAAGCGATGATGTGGTCGAAGATGGAGCACGCTTGCCTAGAAATAACCGATTCACTCTTGACTTAAAGACTCCCAGATTGAAGCTATCAGGAAACACAGACTCCGGCAGGGAATTCCACTCCTTAGCTGTACGTATTATGAATGTGCTCCCAAAACGTTTGCGTATGGGTGGGATTTCCACCATGTACCGGTGGCGCATCACCGTTCGTCCTGTGGTCCGATGATGGAACGGGCTTGGCGGAATTAAATTGCAAACTGAATCCCCAAAATGCAACCGGTATAAAATCGACAGGCTAGCAACTCGTCGTCGATGCTCAAGACTTAAGAGCTTCGTCGCGACGAGCCTCTCATTGCCGATGATCCTCTTGGCTCGTTTCTCAATTGACTCAAGGGCATCAAGCTGGTAGCTGGTATATGCGACACTATCGTATGGTGCAAAGATACAGTGTGTCATTTCCAAAACCCAGCTCATGGGGCTGTTATTACTTTGTCAAGAGTTCCGCTACGACATTTACACACAGTAATCTATTTCTCTGAACCAGAGTTTATAATATACAAATTAGTAATATATCATTATCTGAGGTTGCGAATTCAAGATTGTATCAAATAACTATCTAAGTTTAACTTCAGTTTTGTTTCATATTTTGTACCTTCTTTGTTTTTGATTGCCAATGTTCTTAACAGGCTCTATATACATGTACATAGATGTGGAAGAGTGGGGTCTTCTGTTACCCGTATCTCTGTACTTAAAAGAAGGCCTCCACAAAATATTTGTAATATCTGTTGTTAACAAAATAAATAAATAAATATTATTATTAATAATAATTATTTCTACTGGCTTTTGCCCACGATTTCGTACGCGCATATCCCTTTTTTCCCGTTCCCGTAAGAATTTCAGGAAGTCTTCTATATCTATCTTCTTTCTCTATCTGTTAGTGGTGCCTTACACTCGCCAAGGAAGCTACATGCCAAATTTCACCTGTCTACGACCAGTAGTTTCGGCTGTGCTTTGTCTGTCAGTCAGTCAGTCACGGATGAGATTTATATTGATTGATCTATTTCCTCTTCTGCAGGTTGGCTTCAAAGGTTACGGCATATCGCCAGCGAACCTCTCAACTACGGGCAGCTTCAGCTACAGCGATGGCAAGACGTACTCCATCACGCACGGCTCCGTCATCATCGCTGCCATCACATCCTGCACCAATACTTCTAATCCCAGTGTGATGCTAGGAGCTGGTAAGTACATACTAAAACGCCCCAAAAACACGGACCATCCATAAACACATGATCCCTTACAAATACATAGGAACCCCCCAAAAACACACAACCCCTTAAGAACCTGGAAATCTCACACCCCCTCTTGCACCTCCATCTCGGGCATATGACAAGCGAACCTCTCAACCACGGGCAGCTTCAGCTGCAGCGATGGCAAGACGTACTCCATCACGCACGGCTCCGTCATCATTGCTGCCATCACCTCCTGCACCAATACTTCTAACCCCAGTGTGATGCTAGGAGCTGGTAAGTACATACTAAAACGCCCCAAAAACACGGACCATCCATAAACACATGATCCCTTACAAATACATACGAACCCCCGAATAACACACAACCCCTTAGGAACCCGGAAATCTCACACATCCTCTTGCACCTCCATCTCCGGTATATGACAAGCGAACCTCTCAACCACGGGCAGGTTCAGCTACAGCGATGGCAAGACGTACTTCATCACGCACGGCTCCATCACCTCCTGCACCAATACTTCTAATCCCAGTGTGATGCTAGGAGCAGGTGAGTACACAGACATACGCCCCTAAATATATACTCCAAAAACACGAAATATCCAAAAACACATGACCCACCCTTCTCAATAACCACATGATACCCCAAAAACACACGACCCCTTAGGAACCCGAAAATCACCTGCTCAAAACACTCCTCCAAAATGCAATATTCCAAAAACACAATTAATAACCCCCGCCGATACCCACCCAACAACGTTGGCGCGGCCTCGAACAAGGTGGACGGATGACCTGGTGAAGGTCGCGCGTAGCTGATGGATGCGAGACGTGCGTCGTTGTGGCGACGCTTGGGGGAGGCCTGTGTCCAGCTAGTCTATTCTGTAAGTAACCATTTCGATATCGAGCTTCACCTGAGTGACAAACCTCACAAAGTGAGCTTTATTGCACACAACATAAAGGTCTTACGGTTGACGTAATTTTATACTCACCTCGGATTCCGCTGTCGAGACACGTAAATGTTGTTACAGAATAGGGGTACAGCAGTAGACGTCTTTCGGCTGATATAATGAAGTCTTCGCAGACAAGGTCACGGGCAAATTGCTAGTTGATAATACAAGGCTAATCTACAAACCTGGCTGATTACCTTTTTATTTGCAGGTCTCCTAGCCAAGAAAGCGGTGGAGAATGGCCTGAGCGTTCTGCCTTACATTAAAACGTCGTTATCACCTGGTTCTGGAGTCGTCACTTACTACCTTCGGGTATGTATTAATTTGCAAGTTATGAACGTACGGCCCACCGCTCGTTACATTTGAAGTTCTAAAACATCATACTACTTTGGAGTTTAGGCGTTCAGTCCATTAGAGTCATCTGCCTAGCCTTTTCCCAACTATATTGGGGTCGGCTTCCAGTCGAATCGGATTCAGCTGAATACCAGTGTTTTACGAGGAGCGGCTGCCTACCAGACCTCCACAACCCATTAACTGGGTAACACGGTATTTCTTGGCAAGACTGGAGTCAGATTTACTGGCTTCTGACAATCCGTATCGACGGCCAAAGTTCTACAAATGACAGCCGGGACCAACGGCTTAACGTGCTTGCCGAGGCACGGAGGAAACTCGGTATGTTAAGATGGTCACCAATCCACAGACCAACCTTGGCAAACGTTGCTGAACCTTGAAGATCGTCCTGTGCGGCTGTTATTCTTTAGCCACGAGCTCCTCGTTCAGTCCATTAGAGTATTATACTAAAAAAAAAACTAATAGGGATTATGCATGAAAAAAAGTTTAATTATTTAACTAAACAGTTTATCTAAAAATATACAAAAATATTATACTAATAGTGGAAATAGAATCAAAATTGCTCGAAAAACAAACGAGATATAATTATTAGAATAAATATATCTGAAAACGCTGTTTTCTATGGCAGCTGAATAGGCGTTTACTTCCATGTTAAAAAGTATTTTATTCCATTTCTCTGGCAATTAACAGTGGAGAGCTTCGTAAAGAGATTCATATTTATTAAAGTTCCGTCTAAATCGGTCTAGCCGGTTCGGAGGTAGCCGGAAAACAAACATACACACTAAAAAACATCGTAAAATCATACCTATGCATTTAGTACAAAGCTATTATTTTGATATTACAAACAGACACTTCAATGGTATGAATTTTTAACCGACTTCTTCAACAAAGGAGTAGGTTCTATGTTCGGCATGTTTTTTTTTACATGTTTAAAGGTATGAATAGATACATATATCTTCTAATATATAAAAATCTCACGGTCACGGTGTTTGTTACCGAAGTCCTCCGAAGCGGCTCGATCGATTTTCATGTTTGGTGTGTATATTCGGTAGGTATGAAAATAATCCGTGCCTCGGAAAGCACGTTAAGCCGTCCCGGCTGTCATTTGTAGATCTTTGGCAGTCGTTATAGATTGTCAGAAGCCAGTAAATCTGACTCCAGTCTTGCCATTAAGTACCGTGCTACCCAGTTATTGGGTTGTGGAGGTCTGGTAGGCAGCCGCTCCTCGTAAAATACTGGTATTCAGCTGAATCCGGGTTGACTGGAAGCCGACCCCAATATAGTTGGGAAAAGGCTAGGCAGATGATGATTCAGTAGGTATGAGAATAGGTGGTATTTTCTTTTGGTATGGCAAAACAACTACAATAAGGAAACCAATAGCATATTCCGTATTTCTAAATCACAAGTTTGTTAATATTTTGTGTTATTGTGATATTTTCAGGAGTCTGGCGTCGTGCCGTACCTGGAGAAGCTGGGTTTCGATATAGTTGGCTACGGATGTATGACCTGCATCGGTAACTCGGGACCTATCGACGATAATATTGCCAACACTATTGAGAAGGTAAGTCCCTGTCATTTAAATCGTATCAAACACTAGTTGACCCGCGCAACTTCGTCTGCGTCACAATTTTCATTACTGCTCCGCTCCTATTGGTCTTAGCGTAATGATATTTCCTATTGTATTTCTTTGTATCTATTAGATGCGCTTCGTGCTCAAAATTGCACCCACCTACCACTTATTGTCTCTGCATCACCCAAAGGTTGACTGGTAGAAAAAGCTTAAAAACTAGTCATTTTTCAACAGAAAAAATATTTTCTTACAGAACGAGTTAGTCTGCTGCGGCGTTCTCTCAGGCAACAGGAACTTTGAAGGCCGCATCCACCCCAACACTCGTGCTAACTACCTGGCTTCACCTCTGTTGGTCATAGCGTATGCTTTGGCTGGCACCGTGGATATAGATTTTGAAACGCAGCCTCTAGGTAAGTCAAAAAGCTAAGATACCAATGTTACATAATTTACCATTGCCATACATGTAAAAAATGAATTATAATTGATAAGTTATTAAGCAACGCTTGCCAAGGTTGGTCTGTGGATGGGTGACCATCTTAACATAGCGAGTTTCCTCCGTGCCTCGGAAAGCAAATCTTCTATCCCTCTCTACTCAGCTGTCAAATCAGACTTATAGATTTTGGTGACTTCAGTTAAGGTGAATGCTCCAGGGTAGCCCGCGAAATTCAAATATTGTAATGAATATTTCAGAAATAAACATTCTTTCGAACTACATGAACTTAGAGGGCTATATTGATGATTAAAATGGTTATAATTCTTTAGATAAATACGCGTTACGGTCGCGGATCGCATTTGGTCCACATACAGCTTCACACTGACCGGCAAATTGCAAAAAAACAAAAATATTTGAATTTCGCGGGCTACCCTGGAGCATCCACCTTAAGAACATATTACCTTGATGTCCAGAATCCCAGGATTTCCCCGCGGTCTGGTTTAAGTCGTCAACTAAGTCGTACTCCATCTCCTTACAGGCACCAGGGCTGATGGCACTCCGGTATACCTCCGCGAGATCTGGCCGACCAGGGCGGAGATCCAAGAGGTCGAGAACAAGCATGTTATACCCGGCATGTTCAAGGAGGTATGATATACTGCTATTACTAACCCGTACTGTGCCATTACTGGCTGTCATTTGTAGATCTTTGGCAGTCGTTACGGATAGTCAGAAGCCAGTAAATCTGACTCCAGTCTTGCCAAGAAGTACCGTGTTACCCAGTTAATGGGTTGTGGAGGTCTGGTAGGCAGCCGCTCCACGTAAAATAGTGGTATTCAGCTAAATCCGGCTTGACTGGAAGCCGACCCCAATAAAGTTGGAAAAAGGCTAGGCAGATGATGATGAATGTGTCATTACTGGTGGACATTTGCCGTAAAAGAATAATACCATCCCATCTCTTCCCGTGGGTGTCGTAAGAGGCGACTAAGGGACTCACCAGAGAATGGGCAGCAGCGTTCTCTGTGAAACTCAACACCATACACTGCGATCACCAACCCGCCGCACGAGCGTGGCGATTATAACAAACCCCCCCTTTTGGGGAGGCCTATGTCCAGCAGTGGACGTCTTTCGGCTGTTATGATAAGTTCATTATGTTCCACGTTGTATGTTTTTGTGTGTATCGTTAAATTAACACATTCATCTTTTATTCCCAGGTGTACGCTAAGATAGAGCAAGGCTCTCCCTCGTGGCAGGCTCTGTCGGTCCCTCAAGGCAAGCTGTACGGATGGGACCTCAGCTCTACCTACATCAAGAGACCGCCTTTCTTCGATGGTATGAGTAGGGTGAGTGTCTTCTATAGTCTCACTAAGATAGAGCAAGGCTCTTCCTCGTGGCAGGCTCTGTCGGTCCCTCAAGGCAAGCTGTACGGATGGGACCCCAGCTCTACCTACATCAAGAGACCGCCTTTCTTCGATGGTATGACTAGGGTGAGTGTCTTCTATAGTCTCACTAAGATAGAGCAAGGCTCTTCCTCGTGGCAGGCTCTGTCGGTCCCTCAAGGCAAGCTGTACGGATGGGACCCCAGCTCTACCTACATCAAGAGACCGCCTTTCTTTGATGGTATGACTAGGGTGAGTGTCTTCTATAGTCTCACTAAGATAGAGCAAGGCTCTTCCTCGTGGTAGGCTTTGTCGGTCCCTCAAGGCAAGCTGTACGGATGGGACCTCAGCTCTACCTACATCAAGAGACCGCCTTTCTTCGATGGTATGACTAGGGTGAGTGCCTTCTATAGTCTCTCTAAGATAGAGTAAGGCTTTAAATTAGTAAATTGTCTTTCAGTCACTCACTCACTCACTCACTCGGAAGAAGTTTACATAATTATATGATGGTTGATGTACGTCAAGGTTTTTTTTTACTGTTGATAGGCACGCATTTGACCACTATCTCACCTGATGGTAAACGATGATGTGGTCGAAGATGTAGCACACTTGCCCAGAAGTAACCTATTCACTCTTGACTTAAAGACTCCCAGGTTGTAGCTATCGGGAAACACAGACTCCGGCAGGGATTTCCACTCCTTACTGTACGCATTATGAATGTGTTCCTAAAACGTTTTGTGTACGTGGGTGGGATGTCCTCCATGTATGGTCAATTCTTCAATCGAAAATATAAGTAGGTAATGGCAAAAAAAAATATTGGAGAGAAATGTTTAATAACCCCATATCTCTATGTATTTCCAGGAGCTCAAACCTATCCAAGGTCTGAAGGACGCCCGCTGCTTGCTCCTGCTCGGCGACTCCGTGACCACGGACCACATCTCGCCCGCGGGCTCCATCGCCAGGAACTCTCCCGCGGCCAGGTTCCTGGCCAACAGAGGGTGAGTGGGGAATTACAATCTAATATTTATTTGTTTACTAGCTGACCCGCGCGGCTTCGCTCCCGTCAACTGGCTACCCTACCTACCCTACCTACCCTACCTACCCTACCTACTTACCCTTTTTTTTTGTTTTTAAAACTTACCTGTATTCTGGCGAAACTAACAAAAAAAGAATTATTTTCCGTTCTCAAGTTTTAGCGAGACTAATGAACAGCAATTGGTTTTTATATAAATAGATTATTTTATTTAAAATAAGTAACCTTTACAGCTACATATCGCCAATCCGATGTTGCGATTTGAAACACAAAAAGAAAACAATTTAAAAAGAATTAAAAAAAAATCATATACAATGAGATTAAAAATACACTTAGTCATTCAAATTCAATAAAAACAATTAGATTAAAAGATAATTAGAAATTCAATAAGTACCAATAAAAATACAATTCAAAATAATTATATTAAAATTTAAAAGAAACAGAATAAAATTATAAAATTACAATAAAAATACGATTAGAAATTTAAAAAAAATACGGTTAAAAATCAATAAAAAAATAAAAATAAACTTATCTTAACGTTTTCAATGCAATTCTGTGCCACATATACTAGAAGACGTGACAGATGGACTGTAATAATGACATCGTGGAAAGGCCGAGTGGGGAAACGCCAAAAGGTTAGACCGTACACGAGATGGAAAGGCGACATAAGAGAAACGGCCGGCTTACATTGGATGCAGAAGGCACAGGACAGAACCTGATGGAGTCCTTTGGAGGAGGCTTTCATCATCATCATCATCTGCCTAGCCTTTTCCCAACTACATTGGGGTCGGCTTCCAGTCAAACCTGATTCAGCTGAATACCAGTGTTTTACGTGGAGCGGCTGCCTACCAGACCTCCACAACCCATTAACTGGGTAACACGGTACTTCTTGGCAAGACTGGAGTCAGATTTACTGGCTTCTGACTATCCGTAACGACTGCCACAGATCTATAAATGACAGCCGGGACCAACGGCTTAACGTGCTTTCCGAGGCACGGAGGAAACTCGGTATGTTAAGATGGTCACCCATCCACAGACCGACCTTGGCAAGCGTTACATAACCTTGAAGATCGACCCGTGCGGCTGTTATTATGTAGCCACAAGCTCCTCAAATATTTCCTGCTCATAATTAATTAATGGATCAGAATGTTAGGCTGATAAAAAGACGGATGAAAATAGATTGTTTGTAGTGGAGATGAGAATGTTGAGATTGATAACGAGAATGGATAGTGTGCCCTCCCCTAGTAACATGGGGTGCAGTGAAGACGATGATTTTATTAAAAATGTATTGTTCTTAATCCTACTAATATTAAACATGCGAAAGTTTGTTAGGATCGATGTTTGATACTCTTTCACGTCAGAACGCCTGAAAGGATCTTCCTGAACTTTGGCACAGAGGTATAAGGAGCGTGCAGAAACTACAGGCGGCAGCACAGAAATGTCACTGTCAAGTATAAAGTTCGAAATAGCTACGCTAGATGGCACAGTCTTCTTCGCGCACAATCCCCTAAACCGAGCGTGCAGGAACCACAGGTGGCAGCACAGAAGCGTCAATGTCAAGTGTTCTGACCCTTAAAACTTCGAATATGCGACACTAGATGGCATAGACAACGCCGTGTACGGTTCCTATATTATAGTTTGGTATAAAACATAGGCTACTTTTTATCCCGGGAATTGGTCACGCGGGTGAAGCCGGTGGCAGAAGCGAGTATGTTAAAAATAATAAATTTTCTCGTTTTCCCAGCTTAACCCCCCGCGAGTTCAATTCGTACGGCTCCCGCAGAGGCAACGACGACGTGATGTCGCGCGGAACATTCGCCAACATCCGCCTCGTCAACAAGATGGCGGCCAGCGCCGGGCCGCGCACCACGCACTACCCCAGCGGAGACAGCATGGACATATTCGATGCGGCTGACAGGTACAACTTCATTTAAAAAAGACTTGAGAGGTGTCAAGGGATGCCCGGATGAAACGAAGTTCATCATCATCATCTACCTAGCCTTTTCCCAACTACATTGGGGTCGGCTTCCAGTCCAACCGGATTCAGCTGAATACCAGTGTTTTACGTGGAGCGGCTGCCTACCAGACCTCCACAACCCAATAACTGGGTAACACGGTACTTCTTGGCTAGACTGGAGTCAGATTTACTGGCTTCTGACAATCCGTAACGACTGCCAAAGATCTACAAATGACAGCCGGGACCAACGGCTTAACGTGCTTTCCGAGGCACGGAGGAAACTCGGTATGTTACGATGGTCACCCATGCACAGACCAACCATTGGTAAGCGTTGCTTAACCTTGAAGATCGACCCGTGCAGCCTCCCAAGGTACAATTTCCTTATAAACCCTTCACGAAAATAATATCTAACTCGCTTATAGTACCGTTTACACACACATAGACATGATTGAAAGTATGATTTGAAGTATGGCGAATCAGAAGGGTTTTTATTGACTAATTTCGATAAAGTGGAATATCCGATTGTCGCACCATTATTTCTGCGACTTAATATTGTTCCAATTACAATCGAAACAAAATAAAACTGAAAATGTTGACTTCAGCGCCATCTCGCGGGAAAATGGCAATGAGCAACCCGTAACATTCACCTTAATAAATATTGCCCTTGCGAAGAGTTATTTTTTTTTTTTTGTTGAACAGATACGCGTCGGAGAACGTGTCCCTGATAGCCATCGTGGGCAAGGACTACGGCTCCGGGTCCTCCAGAGACTGGGCCGCCAAGGGACCTTATCTACTGGTGAGGGAATACTTCTTAAAATATTTTATTTATTACCAGTTGACCCGCGCAACTTTGTCTGCTCCGCTCCTATTGGTCTTAGCGTGATAATATATAGCCTATAGCCTTCCTCGATAAATGGGCTATCTAACACTGAAATAATTTTTCAAATCGGGCCAGTAGTTCCTGAGATTAGCGCGTTCAAGCAAACAAACAAACTCTTCAGCTTTATATATTAGTATAGACTAGTTGACCCGCTCAACTTCGTCTGCTCCGCTCCTATTGGTCTTAGCGTGATGATATATAGCCTATAGCCTTCCTCGATAAATGGGCTATCTAACACTGAAAGAATTTTTCAAATCGGGCCAGTAGTTCCTGAGATTAGCGCGTTCAAGCAAACAAACAAACTCTTCAGCTTTATATATTAGTATAGACTAGTTGACCCGCTCAACTTAGTCTGCTCCGCTCCTATGATATATAGCCTATAGCCTTCCTCGATAAATGGGCTATCTAACACTGAAAGAATTTTTCAAATCGGGCCAGTAGTTCCTGAGATTAGCGCGTTCAAGCAAACAAACAAACTCTTCAGCTTTATATATTAGTATAGACTAGTTGACCCGCTCAACTTAGTCTGCTCCGCTCCTATGATATATAGCCTATAGCCTTCCTCGATAAATGGGCTATCTAACACTGAAAGAATTTTTCAAATCGGGCCAGTAGTTCCTGAGATTAGCGCGTTCAAGCAAACAAACAAACTCTTCAGCTTTATATATTAGTATAGACTAGTTGACCCGCTCAACTTAGTCTGCTCCGCTCCTATGATATAGAGCCTATAGCCTTCCTCGATAAATAGGCTAACACTGAAATATTTTTTTAAATCGGACTAGTAGTTCCTGAGATTAGCGCGGTCAAGCAAACAAACAAACTCTTCAGCTTTATATATTAGTATAGACTAGTTGACCCGCGCAACTTCGTCTGCTCCGCTCCTATTGGTCTTAGCGTGATGATATATAGCCTATTATAGCCTTCCTCGATAAATAGGCTATCTAACACTGAAATATTTTTTTAAATCGGACTAGTAGTTCCTGAGATTAGCGCGGTCAAGCAAACAAACAAACTCTTCAGCTTTATATACTAGTATAAATATAT
Organism: Lacanobia oleracea; assembly: GCA_950371165.1. Taxonomy (NCBI): domain Eukaryota; kingdom Metazoa; phylum Arthropoda; class Insecta; order Lepidoptera; family Noctuidae; genus Lacanobia; species Lacanobia oleracea. The sequence goes on along the minus strand of OX493411.1, from coordinate 16,153,883 downwards.
ATAGATTATTAATCAGTTTAATTCAGATAACGAAAGCAATCCATACAATTACAAATTCAACGTCATGGAAAATAAATTAAATTAAAATACTTATTAAAATCACAACTATCAATTACTAGTTGACCCGCGCAACTTCGTCTGCGTCACAGTTTTCATTACTGCTCCGCTCCTATTAGTCTTAGCGTGATGATATACTACTCTGTCAAGAAAGTACCGGGAAAAGATCAATAATACACAAAATGTCTGTTATTCATCCAAATTTATTTTATCACCTTCAAAGTATGCTCCTTTAGAAACGATACACTTGCGCCAACGAATAATCCATTCATCAAAACATTTTTTAAACGCTGCTTCCGGAATTGAGTTCAGTTCTCGCCGCGAATTCTCCTTTATGTCTTCTATCGATTGAAAACGGGTGCCACGAAGTGGTAATTTGAGTTTAGGAAAAAGAAAAAGTCAGCAGGAGCCATATCTGGTGAATATGGTGGTTGCTGGATGGTATTTGTTGAGTGTTTGGTTAAAAATTCGTTCACAATGATAGCCTTGTGCAAAGGCGCATTGTCGTGTTGCAAAATCCAAGAATTTTCTTTCCACAAATCTGGCCTTTCTCGTCGAATTTGCTCTCTTAAACGCCGCATAACGCTCAAATAATAATCTTTATTTACCGTTAGACCTTCCGGTAAGAATTCAGAGTGCACAACACAAACAAAACAGTCAACATGACTTTGACTTTTGATCGACTTTGGCGTGGTTTTTTCGGTTTCGGTTCAGTTGGAAGGCGCCACTCCGAAGCTTGTTGACTAGTTTGCATGTCAAACTCGTAAACCCACGTCTCGTCACCAGTAACAATGCGTTTCTTGAATGTTGGGTCCGAACTGACTCGTTCTAGCATGTCCTCAGCGACTTTCATGCAATTGAGTTTTTGGAGAAAATTCAGATCTTTTGGGACTAGCCGAGCAGCAACATGTTTCATACCCAAATGATTAGTTAAAATGGTACGGATCGACTCGTGAGATACAGAAAGTTCGGCGGCTATCTCTCTCAGAGTTGAATGGGGATTTTCAGTCACTATTTCCTTCACTTTTGCGATGTTAACTTCAGTTGCAGACGTTGACGGCCTACCAGAGCGAGGCAAATCTTCCATCACATCTCGACCGCTTTTGAACGCTTTGAACCACTCATAAGCACGAGTTTTTGATAAAGTCGATTCACCGTAAGAAATATCTTAGATGCTATATCCGCTTCAATGGATAAAAAACACGGTCCGTTATCCGGTGAAAAAAACGGACGTCTACAAGCGCTCTAAGCCTTCTGTAAGTAACATTTTCAGTGACTCCGAACACGAAATTCCATTGGCGATGCAAAATTTAAGACAAACTCTTTGTTCGATATTTTTGTCCATTATGAAATTCGCAATACACACTATATATGATATTACTAAAACCAGCACTGTATTTAATATAAATAACAGATGCAACTCAAACTCCGCGCCAAAATGGAAAACAGTTGTGCCAATCTAACAACTACAAAAAAAACAAAAATTTGAATTTGGAACCATAAACAAATCATCCATTCCCGATACTTTTTTGACTGAATGTATAGCCTATATCCTTATAGAGATAATATGATGAAAATAGGTAAGATGCAATATTTTCATCTTGCTTCCATTTTAATGAGTTCTATGTAAAATTGGCCATACATATATTTAAAAAATAAAGCGCTATAATTTTTTTTTTTAAATTGCGGTTTTAAACTGACAGTTCGACATTTCGCCCGAAAAAGGAAGTTGGGTCACTCCTGTCTGTCACTTGTCATGAACAGTCGCAACTCAAAGACATAAGGTTGCCTTTTCGTTGTCATTATAGCAGTGACGTAAACGCTGATTGTTGCTTTTAAATACGTTCCGTTACTTTAATTTTTTTTTTTTTGTTATTAAAAATCGATATTAACTAAAATTAAAACGTTGCAGTGCCCTTTATTTTTTTTATTTTTTTTTATCATTTTGCTTAAAACATTCTCACACATTCTTTATTTGCATCTTCCCTATTACGCCTGTGCTCACGCGAAGACTTGCAAGCTTCAATAGGGAATATACATGAAAAACATATTTATCATCTAAACAGTTCATCTACAAATATACAAAAAAAAAACGAACAGTGAAAATAGAATCAAAATTACTCGTAAAACGAAGGAGGTATAATTATTTTAAACAAAATATATCTGTCCTTCTCGCGATAACGCTGTTTTCTATGGCAGCTGTATAGGCGTCATAGACGATGACATCAAAGTTTTCATCGGACTTCTCTTTCTAATTGTAATCTTTGAAGCTTTATAACTTCATCGCTGATGAAGGTATTTAAAAAATAATTTCACGATTGTTTACTAGAGCTATTAAGTATTTCATTTTGCAAATAAAAAAGTCGCATGCATATTCCCTATTATGGACGAAATCAAATTTAAACGATGCCTTGTACTTCTGCTTCACCCCTCGAATAAAACAGGCATTAATAAACAACATATGTTTACTTACAATACAGGGTTACTTGTAATTCGTCGTATATTCGTCAGGTGCTGATAGGGGGGCCAAAATGCAACATATTGAACCGCCCATATGTATGGCCGAAATTAGATTCCGAAGGAGCTCGTGGCTAGATAATAACAGCCGCACGGGTCGATCTTAAAGGTTAAGCAACGCTTGCCGAGGTTGGTCTGTGGATGGGTGACCATCTTAACATAGCGAGTTTCCTCCGTGCCTCGGAAAGCATGTTAAGCTGTTGGTCCCGGCTGTCATTTGTAGATCTTTGGCAGTCGTTACGGATGTCAGAAGCCAGTAAATCTGACTCCAGTCTTGCCAAGAAATACCGTGTTACCCAGTTAATGGGTTGTGGAGGTCTGGTAGGCAGCCGCTCCACGTAAAACACTGGTATTCAGCTGAATCCGGTTTGACTGGAAGCCGACCCCAATGTGGTTGGGAAAGAGGCTAGGCAGATGATGATATGTATGGCCGAAATTCAATCTTTATTGAGATATTCGAATTTTTAGGTTTTTTCGATATTTACCCAAAATGTGACATTTAAATGCAAATAAAAAGAAAACTACATGTGGAATGCCATGCTGCATACCATTAAATATGATATTGTAGCTGGCACTTCAATTAGGCTATGAACATAATTGAAAGTACTTAATTCAACAAAATTATTAAAATGAAATAAAATATTTAAGAATAATATCTTACCAATATTTTCCCTTCAAAAAATGTTGTATCGTTCAAAAACTCACTATGAACTTAATCGTACAAATAACTAAAATAACTTGCCTATTCTTATCTTATATAAACTTATCTTATATAACTTGCCTATTCTTAACTAATATATAAAGCTGAAGAGTTTGTTTGTTTACTTAAACGCGCTAATCTCAGGAACTACTGGTCCAATTTGAAAAAATATTTCAGTGTTAGATAGCCCATTTATCGAGGAAGGCTATAGGCTGTATATCATCACGCTAAGACCAATAGGAGCGGAGCAGACTAAGTTGCGCGAGTCAACTAGTTATAGTATATATTAGATTTCCAAAAAGGTATAAAAGTTAATTTAAAGATACGCGATTCGTGGCATGGCATGTTTTTAAATCGGCGCGGGGAGAGAGATTCATCTGTGTTTGTAGTGAAGGATCTTCACTAAAACATCCGATTTTACTGGCGAATTTATTCGTAACCCTGTATATTATTCCTCATCCCCAGGGCATTCGCGCGGTCATAGCTGAGTCGTTCGAGCGCATCCACCGCTCCAACCTGGTGGGCATGGGCATCGTCCCTCTGCAGTTCTTGGACGGACAGAACGCGGACACGTTCGCTCTGAACGGCAGCGAGACCTACGATATCGAGCTCGCTGACACCGTCGCGCCGGGAGACCTTATCTCTGTCAAGGTAACATCCACTAATATATGCGGAACGGGGGGTTAAGTCCCTCAGAAGGGAAGATCCTCCGACCGGACGGTTGTTGAGTCCGGTGGGCAACTGCCCGATAGTTGATGATAGGACTGTTGTTGTCCAAATTAAACGAAAAACTCTGATAGCGCGTTGCAAGATTTGTTTGACGTACTTCAAAGTTGGCGGTATAGATGTCGCTAATTTTATTTTTGTGGCGGTATAGCTTTTGGTACAAGTCAATACCGACACTATAAACTTGCCAAGGTCAGTCTGTGGATTAGTAATGTAACGGACATTCGCATTCGCGGATATTCGCACCTTTTGCATATTCGCTGTTCTGTTTCATGTCGGATTTAGTACTTTGAACCTCTCAATCGCCAATTTAATAAACAAATCTTATTTTTTCCCACAGGTGAGCAACGGAAAGTCATTCCAAGTTAAGGTGCGGTTCGACACAGAGGTCGACCTCACCTACTTCAAGAACGGAGGCATCCTCAACTATATGATCCGAAAGATGTTGTAATATATACCATATATACAATAGAATATGCCAGCGTGATGGTTGTTATATTAAAACTAATGTAATATTGTGTGCTTGGAAGATATCTGTTGCGGGAAGCAAAAGAAAGATGAAAATAAAATATTAAAAAAACATGTTAAGGTCACAAATATAGATGAGATTCTGATTCATATATTTCTATAAAAAAAAATCAATGAATCGCCCGCCTATTAGGGACTACTCACACATATTCAGCTCAATTCAACTTTTGCTTATGAAAACAACGATTTTGTATGGACACGCGTACGCATCCGTTCAGCCTTCCGTGACTATTCAGCTTTCGCCTCAACAAACAAGTGTAGAATGAGGACAAAATGTGTTATTATCATGAGAGTGCTATTGAATGTGCCACTTCTGTGTTGCCACCTATAGTCCCCGCGTGCTCCATTTGGGGGAACGTGACCGAAGTAGACTGCCATCTAGCGTTGCAAATTCGAACCTTATAAGTGAAATATACGTGACACTTCTGTGCTGCCACCTATACTTCCCGCAAGTTCTCTATAGTAAAAAGATCTCGCTTCCGCGTTCTGTGACCAGAGAATTCCAAATGTCGTAGTGTTTTATAGCAACAGATATGTCAAGTTTTTTGCTAATATGGCAATCGGTGTAAGGGTAATTATTTTTATTTATTTAGTTCTTATATTTTAAGTTTAATAAAAGGGAACATATTTGTAACTGTACTGTTTTCTTAGAACAATATTATTGTACTATTATAAGCCTGTTAAAATATGGGATGTAGTTTCTGAGTAATAATTTCACCAATTTTTTGTAAAATACTTTTTACTTCAAAGGTGTAATGGTGCTTATACAGGGTGTTTCAGAAGTGCGTGGTCATTTTATAGGGTGTTTTATTCTGATATACAGTAAAGAAACAATTCAGAAGCAGTATGTTACAGTTATAGCATCAAATTTGGTTAAACAAAAGCAAACGCCTTATGCGAGTTTTTTTTTTAATAAGTTTTTTTCGCTTCTGGAACATCCTGTTGTACAGACGCCAGCACATCAAGCTACAGGAATCTGTAAAATTTTCCCAATCAACTTTGAATCTAATGGCTTAAGTGAAGAAGTTGAAAATCGATTAAAGAAAAATTTTGTCAGGTTGATGTAGTTTGATGTGGACTTCTGTGCATTAATATTGCTCAATGCTGGCAATGTAGTAATGTTGCTACATTAATTCAATTTTTGAAAATAGAATCCAATACTTTCCCTAGTTTCCCTACTGTGCTCGGCATTTCCCTTTTGACACCCCATAGAATCCACCCTAGGGTGGGTATTCGGAAACGTATGTCCGAAAATCCACCCTGAGCCAGGGTATTATTACAAGATCATCACACTTGCTTGTAAATTGGGGTTATTATTGTAGTCGGTTGATGTGTGCTCCACTGTACCTAGGGTGGAGAAACAATATCGATCAGATTCCATCTATCCACTCTGGTTCAGGGTGGATTTTCGGACATTTCCGGGTATCCACCCTAGGGTGGATTTTATAGGGTGTCAAAATGGAAATGCCAACTTTGTTTTGTCACCTGTACGTTTATAAAGATTTAACTTGGTGTTTAAACAAAATGGATATTACTCGTGTACCTACAAGAAAACAATAAGTGTCGAAAAAATAAAATAATAATCATGTCTAGATGTAAGACTACAATAATTTACAAAAATATATTTGTTATATTTTGTTATATTTCGTGTTTTTATTTATTAAAATCCTCTCTTAAGTCATCATCATCATCTGCCTAGCCTTTTCCCAACTATATTGGGGTCGGCTTCCAGTCGAACCGGATTTAGCTGAATACCAGTATTTACCACCAGACCTCCACAACCCAGTAACTGGGTAACACGGTACTTCATGGCAAGACTGGAGTCAGATTAACTGGCTTTTGACTATCCGTAACGACTGCCAAAAATCTACAAATCAACGGCTTAACGTGCTTTCCGAGGCGCGGAGGAAACTCGCTATGTTAAGATGGTCACCCATCCACACACCAACCTTGGCAAGCGTTGCTTAACCTTGAAGATCGACCCGTGCGGCTGTTATTATCTAGCCACGAGCTCCTCTCTTAAGTGAATACTGGTATTCAGTTGCATCCGGTTAGACTGAAAGTAGGCCCCGACATGGTTGGAAGAATGCTAGGCAGATGTGTGAATCCTTTCCAAAGGCGCTTGGCTCACCGCCAAACAAAGTGATCCTATAAGGGTTCCATTTTTCCTTTTGAGGTATGAAACCCTAAAAACCTAACAAAAAGAGGTCAAGACTGCTACTACCGTGGGGTTGAGTGGCTTAGCACTCAGTGTTAACTGTTGTTAGTAAACATAGATGGCTGGGTCGTATTCAGCGAGAGAACTAGAACTTGGAAAGGCTTCTAGCGCACCAATAGCGCAATATACGGAGTAACCACGGACCACCCAACTTGAAACATCAAAATCGTGTTCAGAACAAAAGTGACGGAAAATTTCACTTGCACTTGATGTAGGATTTCAACTTTGGGATTTATTTTCTTGGAAACCTTTTGACTTTTATTGTTTTAGTTAAAAGCTGTGCAACTATGGTTTCAACCGACAGTTTCAGTTTTTAACCGACTTCTTCAAAAAGGAGGAGGTTCTATGTTCACCTGTTTTTTTTTTTTATGTATCTTCACCGATTTCTCCGCCAATTGTTGACCGATTTAAAAAATTCTATTTTTATTCGAAAGCCTATAGGTACTCCTGAGGTGGTCCCATAGTCACCAAGTCAGAATCTGATGATGGGATCCCATGAAAATCGAGGACAACCCTCAAATTTTATAGGCACATAAAATGGTTTTTCATAATTTTTCTAACGCAATCCAGATATTTGTGTCTGGTAATCATCGTCTCATGTCGCTGAGCTGATGATGGAAGGTATAAGTCAGGATTTGACGATGGAATACCATAAAAAATATTTGTTCAGCGATATTTTCGCCGATTTGGATGATACTTTTTTTGTTTGGAAGAGTATTTTCCCGGAGGACAGTGAAACCACCTGATCGCTGGGGACAACCTACTATGATAAATCTATCTTAATATATATAAATCTCGTGTCACAATGTTTGTCCTCAATGGACTCCTAAACCACTTAACCGATTATAATAAAATTCGCACACCATGTGCAGTTCGATCCAACTTGAGAGATAGGATAGTTTAAATCTCAAATTATAGTCGCAATTTTAATTTATTGCTAATTATTTGTCTGTTATTATTTGACAGCGGGTAGGGTAGGTAGGGTAGGTAGGGTAGGTAGGGTAGGTAGGGTAGGTAGGGTAGGTAGGGTAGGTAGGGTAGGTAGGGTAGGTAGGGTAGGTAGGGTAGGTAGGGTAGGTAGGGTAGGTAGGGTAGGTAGGGTAGGTAGGGTAGGTAGGGTAGGTAAGGTAGGTAGGGTAGGTAGGGTAGGTAGGGTAGGTAGGGTAGGTAGGGTAGGTAGGGTAGGTAGGGTAGGTAGGGTAGGTGGGGTAGGTGGGGTAGGTAGGGTAGGTAGGGTAGGTAGGGTAGGTAGGGTAGGTAGGGTAGGTAGGGTAGCCAGTTGACGGGAGCGAAGCCGCGCGGGTCAGCTAGTACTAATATATAAAGCTAAAAAGTTTGTTTACTTGAACGCGTTAATCTCAGGAACTACTGGTCCGATTTGAAAAATTCTTTCAGTGTTAGATAGCCTATTTATCGAGGAAGGCTACAGGCTATATATTACCACGCTAAGCCCAATAGGAGCTGAGCAGTAATGAAAATTGTGACGCAGACGAAGTTGCGCGGGATAACTAGTTAACTATAATGGTATGAAAGTTTTGATGTAAATTAAAAATCTATGCAAATACATGTTTTGTAATAAACAAATGTTGGTAAGTTGATTTAAAAAAATGCGAATGTGTAAAAACTAACTTTAAATCCGTAGGTCGGGTGGAGCCACAGGGACCCACCTGACTGTTGACGGTATTGTGTAGTGGATCCGAGGGGATCCACAAGCCAGCCGAGAGGTTAAACAAGGACACATACGTAAATCAATCTTTGATAAGTTTGAAGCGGCAAAATCTTGAGCCAAAGAACTATATAATTCTAACTAAATAAACAATGAGAGGGATATAGCACGTAATATATCATTATGAATACTCACGGGTCGATCTTCAAGGTTAAGCAACGCTTGCCAAGGTTGGTCTGTGGATGGGTGACCATCTTAACATAGCGAGTTTCCTCCGTGCCTCGGAAAGCACGTTAAGCCGTTGGTCCCGGCTGTCATTTGTAGATCTTTAGCAGTCGTTACGGATAATCAGAAGCCAGTTAATCTGACTCCAGTCTTGCCATGAAGTACCGTGTTACCCAGTTACTGGGTTGTGGAGGTCTGTTAGGCAGCCGCTCCTCGTAAAATACTGGTATTCAGCTAAATCCGGTTTGACTGGAAGCCGACCCCAATATAGTTGGGAAAAGGCTAGGCAGATGATGAAGGTGTTATAATAATAATTACAATTATTATACTCTTAAATAATTTTAACAAATCATGACCAATTTGCTATTCTATTATATTAAATAGGTGATGTGTTGTTGTGTACCAATTGTAGTGAAATAAAAAAATGTTGTCGCTAAAACACGTATATAATTTTTACTTTTGAAAAAAAAAAACAAACCAAATGGTAATTATGAAAAATACAAAAACAGTCAAAATGAAAAAATACACTTAAAAATATTACGTATTGGTGAATATTTCGTATCGGTATCGTATCGGTTTTGTGTCTAAATAAATAAATATTTTTTTTCTTATGATGATTTTGATCTTAATTCTTGAAGAAATTGTACAAAAAAACTAGTACATTGAAACTTGGTACTTTATGATCTATTTACTATTTTCAATTTACTTGAATCAAGATAATATTGTAATTAAAAATTGAATCCAAACGTTCACCAGATACTCAAAATATTTTTTTGACCAATTTTTCTTTGACATTTTGAAGGAATCGGAATTTGAATTCCTTATGTTCAGAAGAAAAAATACTGTCCACTACAAAAGAGGATAAAATCAAGAAAAAAGAGTTTAAATCAGAGAAAACTATTATGCAGTATACACAATGCTGCACAATGTACTGAAGTACGTCAAAAACAAGTGAATAGCACGTAGTTTAAAGTCATTACTTCAAAAAACTTTAATCTATAGTTGGATGTTTACAATGTTACACATACATGTTCACAACTTCGTACATAATTATAAAATAATGGCGTCGCGGCAGAGCCGCGGAGGATCAAAATATACGTCCGTTCGAGATGACGGTTGCGGGGCGCTCTCTCCGCCGCTCGCACCCCCTCGGCTCGGCCTGCGCTGGCGCGCGGGGTATGCGGGCGGCGGAGGAGGGGGCTGCGCGCGCACGTTGGCTGCGACGCGTTGCAACCACAGAGTAGTGAAACCACAGCCTATTCGATATGATTTTTTTCCCGCGCTACATCCTCCCCCTCTAGCCTAACCTAGTGTCCTCGCAGTTGGGCTAGTCTAAATACCTGCGCGGTCTACCACGTTTGCGTTTTTCGCGAACAGGACGAACAGGCTCTACTTGACCCGCGAAGGGCGTGAGGTGCGAAACGTGATATTTTCCTACGTTCGTTCCGGTCTGTATGTTTTCCAGACCATAAGTGGTCGGGCTGATAACTTTCCCTATCTTATATGGGCCGTCACGACGTGGGATAAACTTCGCGGTCTGTCCGCGGCCTGCGTCGTTAGGTCCCTGCGTTTTCAATAAAACTAGGTCGCCTACCTTGTACTCTGGTGGCGGCCTCCTCCTTTGGTCAGCATTCTCTTTCTGGACGGCCTGCGCCTTCTCGTGAATGTCCCTTGCCTCGTCTAGGGTCGCAGCAATCCTCTTTAGGTAAGGCGTAATGCTGGGCACGAAATTGTCGTGTTCTACGATAACCCTCATGTGTACTGCGGAGTCGGAAGGGGCTCGTAACTCTCTCCCGAAGGTGAGGTAAGCCGGCGAAAACCCTGTGCTACTGGTAATCGCGGAGTTCATAGCGAACCTGATTGCAGCAAGGTGTACGTCCCAGGTGGTATGTTCGTGGCCTACGAGTATGGCTAGTTGAGGTTTAAGGTCGCGGTTCTTCCTCTCTATCGGGTTGGCTTCAGGATGATAATAGGGCGTGAGTGACTGGCTGATCCCCAGAACATGACATACCTGCTGCATGACCTCACTCACGAATTGCACGCCGTTGTCACTGATAAGGCGGCGTGGCACTCCATACCTGAGGAAAACTTCATTTGCGAGAGTTTGAGCGCATTCAACGCTGGTGGCATTCTCCAATGGAAACAATTCCACCCAGCGCGAGCAAACGTCCTCAACGATCAGTACCCACCTGTTCTTCCTAGGTGTCTCTACGAGTGGACCGAACAAGTCCACGGAAACTACCTCGAATCGTCTCGCCACGGCAGGGGTTTGTAGCAATCCTGCTGGTTTGCGATTGTCAGCTTTATACCTCTGGCAAGGCACGCACTCCCTTATGTAATTCGCGATGAATGTGCGCATGCCAGGCCAATAATACCTAGCACGAACGCGGCTTAACGTGCGCTCCACGCCGAAATGGCCAGCTGTCGGCGCATCATGGAAGTCAGCCATAACCTGCCTGCGTTCGTGTTCAGGTACAACTAGGCAACAGTCCTCGCCATCGTCAGACTCCAAGCTGTACCTGTATAGAATTCCGTCAGAAATGGTGTACCCACGGTCAGACCAAGGTCTCCCCCTAGAGGGTTCGTCAGACTCCATGTCCTCAATAATCTTACGAACCTCTGGGTCCAATAGCTGATTGCTGCGGATATCGCCACTGTTCCTCTTCGGTATATCTATGACTGTCATACATAGGTCACACTCGTTCTGGACGCCTGAACAAACGGGTCGCGACAAAGTATCTGCGACTGCGTTTGAGCGACCGGGTGTGTATTCAATGCTGAGATCGAACTCTTGCAACGTTAGGGCCCATCTGGCCAGTCTACCGCTAGGTGACCTTTGACTCATCAGCCACCTCAAAGGCTGGTGGTCTGTCCTAACGGTGACCTTCGCGGTTTCTACATAGCCGCGGAACTTACCGAGTGCCCACACAACGGCGAGAGCCTCTCGCTCAGTCGTGGAGTAGTTCCTCTCGGCGCTAGTGAGGAGTCGACTTGCGTATTCAATCGGCCTCTCGTCATGTCCCTCCCCCTGCATCAGAACAGCTCCAAGGCAATAAGCGCTGCTGTCCGTGCAAAGGACAAAGGGTCTCGTTTCGTCCGCCTGACGAAGAATGGGAGCGGAAACAAGCAGAGACTTGATGCGCTCAAACGCCTCCTGTTGCTCGGCGTCCCATCGCCAAGCACTCGACTTCTTCAGGAGGTTAGTGAGGGGTCTCGCGGTTTCCGCGTAATTATTAATAAAGCGTCGGTACCAACTCGACGTCTGTAAGAAGCACTTTAAGTGTTTTACGTTTTGAGGGGCGGACATGTTTTCAATAGCCGCTGTCTTGTCTGGATCCACCTGGATTCCACCTGGAACGATGACGTGTCCTAGGAACTTGACAGACTCCCTTGCAAAGACACTCTTGTCCCTATTCACCCTTAACTTGAACATGGCCAGTCGCTCGAAGACTGCCTCCAGGTCAGCCAGGTGCTTTTCAAAGGGGCCTGGCGACAGCAAGATCAGATCATCCAAGTACGCCAGGAGTTCCACTTCCTTAAGGTTAGAACGGAAACGGTCCATCATCCTTTGGAAAGTGGCTCCGGAATTGCGCAACCCCATCGGCATTCGCTTAAATCTAAAGGTACCGAGTGGTGTTGTGAAAGCTGTCTTGTCTTGGTCCTCTGGGCAGACGCTCACCTGGTAGTAACCTGAGCGAAGATCAAGAGTCGTCATATACTCACTGGTTTTGGCGGCGTGCAGTATGTCTTCGATACGCGGGAGAGGATACCGGTCTGGCTCCGTTACTGCATTAAGCTTCCGGTAATCTATACATAGCCTTAAACTTCCGTCCTTCTTACCCACGAGTACGACATTAGAGGCCCAAGGTGACTCGCATTCTTCAATGATGTCGTCCCGCAGCAGCTTATCAAGCTCCTTCTGCAAGGCTTCTTTCTTAACTTGTGACATCCTGTATGGTGGACAAGCAATAGGTTCTTGTTGTGGACTCACTTTTATACGATGTGCGGCAAACTCCGTCGCCGGTCCGTCGCGAGCAAACTGCGGCGCGCGGTCTTCAATGAACGCGTTGAGGGTACGCCGCTGCTCGGGGGTTAACTTGCAACCTTCGTCTGACCGCAGCAACAACTCATTGGAAGATGTGTGCAATAAACCTGCTTCGGCGGAGTCGAGAGTAAACGTGTAAACGAAATCATAACAATGTCCCGGACTGTCCGAGAACGACCATGTGCGTCGGGCGACGTCTATCACCATGCCGGCCCGCGCTAAGAAATCTACACCTAAAAGTGTTCTAATATTACTACCAGGCAATACTAAGAACTGGCACGTTACCCTACGACCTTTAATAATAATATCTGCCTCGGCTGACAACAGGTCTCGCCACCCTTGCGTGCCATCAGCCAGGCGCACGAAACGTTTCGTTTCGGTAAACTGAACTCCTGAGTGTACTAGAACTCGGTGCAAAAGGGGGCTCGCAATGCTATGCGTGGCGCCGGTATCTACAATCGCCACGCCATTACGGCCCATGACACTAATATTTACCATCGGGTGATTGTCGCGCGTACTCATATTCGTAATATGAACGCACGAATCAGTATCACTCGTACTAGCGTAACTATTATTCTCTACATCATCGACATTATACATACAAAAATCTATATCAACCTTGTTGAAAGATGTTTTTTCGTCGGGTTTCGACGCTGTTTTCACGCAAACATCACATTTCGACCTCACGACGCCCTGCTTTCCACAACCATAACAACGTAACTCTTTGGATGTAGTATTGCTATTATTCTTATTAGAGGTAGCCTTTTCGCGATTACGACACTCGTCGCTAACATGCCCAAAAAGCTTACAATAACTACAACGGGGTCTATTTCTGTTGTTGCAACGCGGCGCAGTCGCACTCGTGGTAGGGGAACTCGAATTAGAGAGAACGCGGTCGGTGGTAGTCACCGCCGGGGTTTTGGTTTGCGTGGTCGAATTACTGTTATTGTTATTATTAAAATTTACCTTCGATGCCTTGTAGGTATCCTCCGCGATCCTAGCCTTATTTAATAAGTCGTCTAACCTACGGACACTATCTCGCGGCACTCTCTTCACAACGCGGCGGTGTAATAATCCATAGCAAATGTCAACCTGCACCGTTTCTTCGAGCGAGTACGGTAACTTGGCAATTAATGCGCGCACTTTACACAGGAATGTTTCAGCACGTTCTTCACCTTGTTCCTTGGCGAAGATCTCCCGCAGGGTTAGGTGCGCGGGCTGCGCCACGCCGTAAGTCGCGCGGAGCCGCGCGATCGCGTCCGCTCCGCCCACGTAGGCACCGACGCTTTCACGCCGCGCCACCACACGGCGGCTTCGCCCTCCAGCAGCATCGGCAACCCACGTAAGGCATGCTCGTCGCTTACCGCTGCACACTCCTTATAAATCTCGACGGCGTCCAGGAACGCTTCCAGGACCTCGGTGTCCTGGGACGACCCGTCGAATCTCGCCGTGCACTTTGTGAAGTTGGCGTCGCTGCACGGCGCGGCTGCGACAGCGGTACCTCCGCTGGTCGCGTTTGATGATGGAGAGGCCCCAACTGGGGTGGAGGCCCTGAAGTCGCCGCTGGACGTCATCAGCGTGTTGATGAGGCTTCTATTGGCTTCCACTTGCGCACGCGTTATCGTCTCGATCAGCGTGGATAAGAAATCTGAGGGGATCTGGGGAGCTGGTTGTAGTGTCGACCTCGAGTCGGCGCTCGCGGCCTCGTCCGCGTGGCCACGCTCGGTGACGCTCTCCTCTTCAGTGATCGTGACGTTACCTTCATCTTCTCCGCGTTGTTGACGGAGGGCTTCTCCTTTCCTCGTTGTCGGCATCTTCACGTTGTTGGCCGTGATGACAACGGTAAGGCGGTGAGTAGGTAGGTACTTTACCCGCGGTCACGTACGCACTGGATCTCAGTTTGTAAGTCGTAACGATTCGGCCACTAGTTTGGGCGCCAGTTTAAAGTCATTACTTCAAAAAACTTTAATCTATAGTTGGATTTTTACAATGTTACACATACATGTTCACAACTTCGTACATAATTATAAAATAATGGCGTCGCGGCAGAGCCGCGGAGGATCAAAATATACGTCCGTTCGAGATGACGGTTGCGGGGCGCTCTCTCCGCCGCTCGCACCCCCTCGGCTCGGCCTGCGCTGGCGCGCGGGGTATGCGGGCGGCGGAGGAGGGGGCTGCGCGCGCACGTTGGCTGCGACGCGTTGCAACCACAGAGTAGTGAAACCACAGCCTATTCGATATGATTTTTTTCCCGCGCTACAGTAGTTTTATTTTTATTTCCTTTCTTTATTGTTAAAGATACAGCAAATAGAAAATAATGTAAGTTGTTTATTATATGTGCAAAAACTTGATTCGAATTAATTAAATAGGCGTAAAAAAGAGGGGGGGGGGGGAGGGTGGGCCGTGCCCACCCCAGAATTGTGTGATGCCCACCCCAGGATGTTTGGGGACCGGTTCTAAATTCAAGGCTGGACACTTATTTAACAACTAGCTTTTGCAAGCGACTTCGTACGCGCATATACCGTTTTTTTCCCGTTCCTGTAGGAATTTCGTAAAATTCTCTCTTAGTTAGCTCGCCTCCCTAAGGGACCTACATGCCAAATTTCAGCTTTCTGCGACCAGTGGTTTCGGCTGGGCGTTGTCTGGCTCAGTAACGGAGGAATCCTCTCTTGGTGCTTCTTACAGCGTATTTTTAACCGACTTCAAAAAAAGGATTTTTTTTTTTTTTTTTTTATGTTTGTTACCTCATAACTCCGTCATTTATGAACCGATTTGAAAAATTTTTGTTTCATCTGAAAGGGTATACTTCTCGATTGGTCCCATTGTCACCATGTCATAATCTGATGATGGGATCCCACGAAAATCGAGGGCAACCCTCAAATTTTATAGGCATATACAATGTTTTTCATAAATTTTCTAACGCAATTCAGATATTTGTGACTGGTAATCATCATTTCATATTGCTGAGCTGATGATGAAAGGTATAAATTAGGATCTGATGATGAGATCCCATGAAAAATGTTTGTTCAGCGATACTTTAGCCAATTGTCAGCCGATTTGGATGATTCTTTTTTTGTTTGAATGAGTATTTTCCTGGACTGGTCCCGTTTCAGTTTGGTGAAGATCTGACGAAGAACTTCGGAGGTAGGCAACGGAACTCTTCAATAAATGATAGCAAAGGGATCGGGATTGCTGAAATCGCATGTTTTTTTAGCGTTTACACCAGTTCTTAACATAACATTGCGCCGGTACGCTGTTAATGGGTACGCAAGTACCTAGGTACCACTAAAAAGTGAAAAATAATAAACTTTTTTACAAAAAATACAACCGACTTCCAAAAACAAATTGTATGTATTTTTTGTAAAAAAGTTTTTTTATGTATTAGGATTACAGTTTACCGATTTCATAGAATCTAATTATTTATTTTTATTTAACAATTTATGTACACATATTTAATAAGAAGATAAGAAGAAAGAAACAGAAAAATAGGTACAAAGGTGATGCTTATTTCTATAGAAATCTCTTCCAGCATACGAGTACCTGCGAAAGGAGAGTAGAGTAAACAGAGATGTAGACATAGTGTGTAACAGTAAGAAGCTAAAATAAAAACTATACATATTAAATATAACATACAATACATAAATAACATACTAATACGTACTATATAAATAAATAAATATATGATATAAATGATAAATTATAATACATACCTATTTGCAACTACCTATAACGAGAAGGAAAGATAGTGTTCTTTCACTTTTCTTAACTCTTGCAGTTTTTAAAAAACTGCAAGAGTTTGGAAGTTTGGTAGTGAATTCCACAACCGTACCGCATGTGCAGTAAAGAAGTAGAAGTAAAAATCGGTAGAGTGGGGAGGGGATTTAAGGAGATTTCTAAGATGCGACCTGCAAGGCGCATCCGAAGGACGGGAATAGGAGAAGCGTTCTCGCAGGTAGGAAGGCGTTTTAGGATTGTGAAGTATGTTAAATAGCAAAGACAGTATCCGAGAGTTCCTGCGAAGTCGAATAGGGAGCCACTTGAGAACCTTGCGAAATCCTGAAACATGATCATATTTTTTAAGATTGAACACAAAACGAATACAGATATTTTGCAAACGCACAAGTTTATTTAAAAGCTCCTCGGTGGCATCCAAATAACAGGCATCAGCGTAGTCTATGATGGGCTGAATGAGAGTTTGAGCAAGGGAAATTTTGGTTTTCAAGGGCAATTTGGGTCTAGTGTAAGACTAATTGATTTTTTTAAAGATATTTAGTAGGTAAGTACTGAATGAGGAGACTGATTGAATGAGGAGCTCGTAGCCAAGCAGTAACAGACACACGGGTCGATCGACCCGTCATCATTATCTTCCTGCTCTTATCCCATGTTACTTGGGTTCAGCGCAACACGTTTTTTTCTTCCATTCTGTCCTATCACGCTATCTCTTTCAAATACTCCCATCTTTTTCATATCGTACTCCTCACACAATCCATACATCTTTTCTTCGGCCTTCCTCTCCTTCTCCATCCATCTACATTTATATTCGAGTGTCGATCGACCAGTGTGTATGTTAAAATGGTCATACATCCTCAGAACAACTTCGGCAAATGTTACTTAACCTTGCAGATCAAACCGTGTGACTGGTATTTTCCAAAGTAGGGATGAGACGTATTTACCATACCAGGTTTGAAAACCAGGGTTTTGCTTCAAAGTACGGCGCCCTGGTACTAAATAGGAAAAACTTGCAAGTGGAAGTATTTTCTATGCTATTGGGCACCGGCAGAGCTAGAAAATACTTTCACAATTATTAAAGGAGCACAATCGCATTTGCAAATAAAAACCTTTAGTATATTTTTCGAGGATGCGATTATAGTACTAATTTCTATTCACATACGAATCAATTTCCTGTGGCAAGTATTTTGGCGCGAGCCCTTCACTGCACGCGGCCGCACCTTGAGCGTCGGATGTAAAATACTAGCATGAGAAAGTGATTCGTTTTGCTTTAGTAACAAGGGGCATAATCGTATCAGAAAAAAATACTTGGAAGTTCAAAGTATTTTTCATTTGCAAATGCGATTGTGGTCCTTAATATTATAACATCACGGATTAATTTCCTATGAAAGTATGGCTAATTGAGGATTGGGGGCTCAGTAGCCGTGCTCGGAATATTCCGAAGTAAAAGAAAGAAAGTAGGTATCTACATTTTGGTTGAAGCGACAACCCTAAGCGCAGATATTTCGGATACTACTATTTTAAAGTTTGCAATAACTTTATGATAACACGGAATTATGTTGTGGTTTTAATACTATACATAATAGAAAGTATAAGCAATATTTTGATGTAGAAATCACGAACTAATACGGTGTTATAAGTGATTAAAAAAATAAAAACGAATAATGAGAAAAATAATCTTATCTCGCGTCCATACCAAAGCAACAGAAATTGGTGGAACGGTAGGTACTATATAGGTACTATACATACATTTAAAGGAATAAATAGAAACTGGGATATATAATTATGTTTTTTAAATAAGATTTTTTATCCGTTTTTCGTGATTCGGATATAACGAAACTTTGAGATTAAAAAAAAACTACAAGTCGTAGCGAAGCCGGAGTTTTACTCTCGTACCAGAAATGTTAGAAAAACTGGATTTCTTGAATAAAAACATGATTGACACAAAAATTCTCTGGATTTCTTGAATAAAAACATGATTGACACAAAAATTCTCTGGATTTCTTGAATAAAAACATGATTGACACAAAAATTCTCTGGATTTCTTGAATAAAAACATGATTGACA
Source organism: Lacanobia oleracea (assembly GCA_950371165.1). Lineage (NCBI taxonomy): Eukaryota > Metazoa > Arthropoda > Insecta > Lepidoptera > Noctuidae > Lacanobia > Lacanobia oleracea. Next base: position 16,135,405 of record OX493411.1, on the reverse strand, counting down.
CAAAAATTCTCTGGATTTCTTGAATAAAAACATGATTGACACAAAAATTATCTGGATTTCTTGAATAAAAACATGATTACACAAAAATTCTCTGGATTTCTTGAATAAAAACATGATTACACAAAAATTCTCTGGATTTCTTGAATAAAAACATGATTACACAAAAATTCTCTGGATTTCTTGAATAAAAACATGATTACACAAAAATTCTCTGGATTTCTTGAATAAAAACATGATTACACAAAAATTCTCTGGATTTCTTGAATAAAAACATGATTACACAAAAATCGGGAAAACTTCATAATTATCTGTATTTTTTAGATTTTGGCTTTAACTTCTAAACGGTTCATTGTAGGTAAAAAAAACAACGGATTGCACTCCGGGAGTGCCGGCAGAAGTGAAAACTTGAATACGTGCTTCTCTCCCTCCGTCTTACGAATTTTCGACCAGGTCATGTGCCCTGACGTCTTACGAATTTTCGATCAGGTCATGTGTCCTGACGCGAGTTTAATTTTTTTTACTCATCACAAAAAAGTGCACAACGCCGCTAAAGAAGTTTTCTTTTCAAAAATTAAAACCACATATTTTTAAAGAACGTAAACAATACACTATACTTTTTTTGTTTATTTGTTTGTTCCGGGTACCCAATCTCCGAAACGGCTGGACCGATGTTGTCAGGATTTTCTCTGGCAGCTAGCTGATGTTATAAGGAGTTACAGTGGCTAATTTTATGAGGGTTTCCGCTCAAAATAAGGAAATCCCATGGAATTGACATTTATATGTTGTTTTACGAGTTTGCCGCAGACCAAGCCGCGGCAACAGCTCGTAGTAATTACAATTACATCTCTGGCATATTTTAAGAAGAACAAACAATTGAAGATCATGTGAATTGAAAACAAAACAACACTTTAATATCAAAAACAAAAAACAATTGAAGAGGCAAACAGTAATTGATTTACGTGATACAAATGTTACAGCCGTCTCGTGTGACAAAACAATTAAATATTCTTGCGAGCTATATTAAGATGCGTGTGATCTTCCCTTGGGCAGTTCAAGTTAATTCATTGAAGCGTTCATAAGTACCTATACATCGAGTGATTTTGAGCGCAAGTCTTGTAACACGCGCTGATTCAGACAAACAAATTCAGTTTTTTAGTTGATTTTTTTCGGTATCGTGTGTATAGTGCCCGTTTGGATGCTGTGAAAACCTGTAAGTAACATTTTTTTTTTCTTACTATTGATAGGCACGCGTTTGACCACTATCTCACCTGTTGGTAAGCGATGATGTGGTCGACGCTTGCCTAGAAGTAACCTATTCACTCTTGACTTAAAGACTCCCAGGTTGTAGCTTTCAGGAAACACAGACTCCGGCAGGGAATTCCACTCCTTAGCTGTACGCATTATGAATGTGTTCCCAAAACGTTTTGTGCGCATGGGTGGGATGTCCACCATGTACCGGTAGCGCATCGCCGTTCGTCTTGTGGTCCGATGGTGGAACGAGCTTGGCGAAATAAAATTATGCAATTCCGTCGCACATTCCCCAAAATGCAACCGGTAGAAAACCGACAGGCTAGCAACTCGTCGTCGATGCTCAAGACTTTGGAGCTTCGTCGCGACGAGCTTCCCATCGCCGATGATCCTCTTGGCTCGTTTCTCGATTGCCATTTAAATCGATTATTTTTATTTCCGTAGCTGTAATTGAAACTGCTGTGTGTGGGGAAAGTTCGATTACCAGGTCGAGCGTGAGTAAGCGCCTTGGGTTGCGATTTGTTCGAAAGAGTCACTGCGGCTCAGGGGGGCTACTCTCTAAGCCCGAAGCCCGTAGTTTCGGGCTTAGTTGCGGACTTACGATTAGTCCCGAACTCGAACTAAGAATGAATGACAACACGATTTCACAGTAACTGTCAGATCGTGTTGTCATTATTAACTCTTAGTGGTTAGGTGATACGGAGTAGAATACGCCCGCAACAAGCAGAAGAGAAGAGAAGAACGAAGTTCGTAGTTACCTACGGACTTTGTTCTTAGAGAGTAGCTCCCCTGGGACGCAAAGGGCATTAGGAGGAACACGGATAAGATTTAGTCAGCAAGAGTCTGACACTCTCTTCCGCTCCGCTCAGAGTGGAGGGAATCATTTGATGATCTTAAAAAAAAAACGGCTGGGCATAAAGTATCTTTGTATTATTTTTAACCGTCTTCCAAAAAAGGAGGAGGTTCTCAATTCGGCGGCCATGTTTTTTTATGTATGTATGTACACCGATTACTCCAAGGTTTCTGATCCGATTAGTTCGATGCAGCATACTTGCCATTTGGTCCCGTAAAAATGTGATTCAATTTGGTTCAGTTGTTTTTATTTTATGATCATTTTTGCTTATTTCAATTTCTGCGTAGACGAAGACGTCGTCTAAGTATTACCACTTAAAAGTTAAAAATAAAAAAATCCTTAATACAAAAAAATATAAGTAACCGACTTCCACACAAATAAAAATAAAATAACATTAATTTCGGAAGTCGGTGTTACAAAGAAAAAAAAAAAGCAAAAACACCGACTTCCGAAATTAAGGTTATTTTATTCTTTGTGATGACGGGCGGGCGAGTGCTGGTTTTCAGCCTAGCCTAATACCTTTGGATTAATTGATTGTAGTCTTTTGTGTGGAAGTCGGTTATATTTTTTTGTAAAAAGTTTTTTAGAGGCATGCGGAACAGAGAGTGAAGTCCCGCACACCTCCATTGTAAAGCGAGGATTGCGGAACTTTACTCTCTTCCTCCGACCATTCAGTTGTTCTGCCTGGCGGGTTACTGCCTGCTGCCTGCTGTTGATATTCGGGGTGATGCAGACGTTCAAATCGCACGGTAAACTCTGATTGCGCGATGCAGGATTTCGTCGTTGTAATAATAAGTGATTTGCTCCGTTGGTTTTTTTTTTGTGGCAGCTTTGATGCCGCTATATAATCCATTTCAAGAATTTCTCTAGGAGAGCCAGAGTTGGTACGGTTGGTTGGTTGGTCCGGACCGTTGTTCGACCAACCAAAAATCTAATTACGAAAATAAATCATTTTGAAGTTATTCAATAAATTAGGCAAAAAATTACCATTCCGCCCTTTATCTCCGAAACTAATGAGCATAAATCTTTGAAAAAAATGGAGATAATAGATCTTTACCTACATAAACATTACAGAAAAATGTACAAGAAGTCTTTCGAGTAAGAATAACATGTTAAAAAAATTCGTTCGGAACGCGAGTCCGACTCACACATGGCCAGTTTTTTAAACAAAAAAGGCCTTACTAACTCAGAAATGTCTCGGCAGGGACGACGGGATTAAAAATGTACGAGCTTTTCGTCCACACGTTGGGGCCCTTGTAGACTGGGGGCCCGTATCGTTGTTACGGCTGATACGTCGTATACGCCCTTGGTCGTGTCGCTCATTCCAGAGGGCCTAACACGAATATTTTTGTCGTATAGTAAACTATATCTACTCGTATTCATATTTTTGTATATATAAATTGTGTACCTATGTCCCAAAAAGTTAAACCAAAATACTATGGGTTGTAGTATTTTACAATCAACATTCACTTACGTTAACGTTACGTAACGTATACTTCAAAATGAGGAGCTCGTGGCTAGATAATAACAGCCGCACGGGTCGATCTTCAAGGTTAAGCAACGCTTGCCAAGGTTGGTCTGTGGATGGGTGACCAGCTTAACATACCGAGTTTCCTCCGTGCCTCGAAAAGCACGTTAAGCCGTTGGTCAAGGCTGTTATTTGTAGATCTGACAGAAGCCAGTTTATCTGACTCCAGTCTTGCCATGAAGTACCGTGTTACCCAGTTAATGGGTTGTGGAGGTCTGGTAGGCAGCCGCTCCGCGTAAAATACTGGTATTCAGCTAAATCCGGTTTGACTGGAAGCAGACCCCAACATAGTTGGAAAAAGGCTAGGCAGATAATGAAACGTATACTTCAAAATATTTATTAATATTAAGTAACAACTTTACTTATTATTTTCTATCCTTTTACTAAATATTCATTTAATCTTGTACTGTGTTTATGTACAGACAGAACAATGATTACTTTCACAATTCTACTACCACTGCTGGGGCTGACCCCCGTGCTATCGATGACCCCCGTCACCAAGGATCTGCTGACCCCCATCCCAGAGTACGGAGAGGGATGCGGGTATATGGTAAGTAGAACTCAATGTTTTTAGGGTTCCGTACCAAAATGGTAAAAAGGAGCCCTTATGGTGCGACTCGGTCTGCAAAATGTACCTTCGAAGATATTATTATTTTCATATATTTCTCACTTTCTCGGGTCCCTATAGTCCCGGTCCTTTGGTAGGCGTACGAGGGGCCGAAGCCAACTCGCAGAGGCCCCTTTAGACATTTCAAATGGAATGGGACACCGATCGACGATTATCCCTGTATGCACTGTGAAAGTATACCCAAGGACAATCCCCGGTTGGAACAGGACTATTGCAGAATATGAAAACAAAAGATGAAACGCTATGGGTTTGGCTGGTTTAGTGGACTAAATAATAATCGTTTACTATGGAAGAACTATTGGCCCCTGCCTGACCATTGACAATGAAAACGGCTTTAAAATAGCAGGGGGGGCACACTCAATAAATTATCATTGGTCTTCGTCATTATTATTATGAGTTCTCTTGATCAGAAAGATTATTATAAAACAAAATATTTATTAGTTTATTATTTTAGCATTATATTTATTTTATTAGTATTATATATATTATTTTTAACGAAATTCTATTTTAAATCTTATTTATTTGCTGTACACCTACCACAGTGTATTTCTTTATAACCCAAAGGTTGACTGGTAGAGAATGCCTCGCTGCATTAAGTCCGCCTGTGTACCACTATTTATTTATTTATTTATTTCATACTTTACGCACACAGATGTACAGAGGCGGACTTAATGCCTGAGGTTATTTCTACCAGTCAACCTTTGGGTGATGCAGAGAATAATATTAGTTGGTGCAAATTGTGAAAAAAAAAAACAGAAACGCGATTAATATTTAAATTATTACAAAGACAGATAGATATTGTACATGAAGTTTAAATAAATAAATGTTCTTAAAACCCGGTTTTTTTTACAGAGCTGTCCGGTGATGGGTGAGAATGTGATCAACGTGCACATAGTACCCGCCACACACGCTGAGCTTGGACACACGAGAACTTTCTACGAACATTTTACTGGATGTAAGTACGTAAGATACACGATAACACGACGCCATTTTAATCGTATAACAATGGCAGCCCACTTAATGTAGGTACGCGACATAAACTACCTCCAGACGCGATTATTTATTTTAAATAATATCCATCTACACTTCTACACTATCTACACTTCTACAGATTTTGTTGAAATGTTTGAATTGAGTAGGCTCCGAAACTACTTTGAAAAATTCTTTCACCATTAGAATCTTACATTATCCCTGATGAACATGGGCTATAGAATATTTTCAAAAAAGTTAGATATCTGTATGAAAACTTCTATAATGTAACCCAAGGTTTGAAAAAAATACCAAATCAAAATCCTTATATCGCTTACGCTGCGGAAACTATTGACAATAGAGCAAAGTAATGTACTACAGTTTTATAGAAGACATCAATACCTACAAAAAAGTTCGCAATGGTATATATATATATCTAACTATCAGGGTTAAGTCACAATGACCGCTTTTTGTTCAAATTATTCAATCAAAACCAGGGTGGAATGGAATAGTCTTGATTTTGGTATCATGATATTAGTTGTTGGTTGTTTGTTCATGAAGTTTTTTTTTTTAATACGTCATAAATCGTAAACTGCAATTTACCTTTCATTCAATCAACTCAAATATAAAAAAAAATAAGGTTTATGGTACGTAACTCTTCGTGTGCAAGTCCGACTCGCACATGGCCAGTTTTTTAAATAATTAAAATGTTAAAATGCAAACATGTGCAAACGGTGTGCATCAATGTTGCAGCAATTCAGGGGTAGCCATAACAATCTTTTAGCTTCATTGGCGGAAAAGGTTGATGCACCATTTATCAGGCTATGGGCTGGCAGACATGTACGTGACATGCAGTCAAAGAATTATTGTTTTATTTTAAGGAAATTGATAGTTCATAATAACACTATATGGATCCCATGGTCTGAAATTAAATTGTTGAATTTAAATTTGGAAATTATGTAAAAAAAAAAAAAAAAAACTTTATGCACTAGTAACAACCCTGAAGCCGCTACTGGCCGTAGGCATTTTCTACCAGTCGACCTTAGGTTGGTGTTATGTTGCTGCAATGACTACTTCCATCTTTCAAAAAGAGCTTAACCTGGGCCCCAAGTCTGCTATTTTTATAAATTCGTCATTCCAACACGATCCCATTGTCATTTTGCTAAAAGTTCGTAATCTGCTAATTCATAATGGTCGATCACTGGTCGGTCAATGGTCTCGTAATAGAATTGTGGTGGAAAGACATTTTCGTATTGCCATTATTATAAAACCTGTTACTTAGTAGATATGCTTTTCGAAAAACGACTTCTAAATTTGAACATTAAGTTATGCCAGTTTTCTTTTATATATATTTGTACATTTTATTTAATTATTTGTCATTATGTACGATTCAATTCAATAGAGTGTCAGTGGTTGACCATTGGAAAGTCATAATGACGCTTTTATATTATGTAGTAGATTACCAAACTTGTCAAAATCAACAATTATGAAATCAATGATATACCATTCTGACACTATTGTAATAGCAGACTTGAGGCCCTGGTGTATTAGATAGAATCAAGTGCCTCTTACAAACAAACAGATCAAAATCAATACCCTTCTATAGGGCTTCACCCCAGTCGGGTAAAAACGGTAATTTTATCTTGAATTCCAGATGAACCGGGATATGACCACAGCGTAGTTAACATGAAAACCATATTAGATGCTGTCATCACTGCCCTTTGGACTAATGAAAAGAGAAAGTAAGTGTAGTTAGGAAACGAACGGTCTTTTTTGGCAACATCTCACCGTATTAAAGTGGATGCGTCAGGGTAGCCCGCGAAATTCAAATTTTTTTACGCTTTTTTGCAATTTGCTAGTCAGTATTAGGTTTTATGTTGATAAAATTTTGATTCGCGGGCGTAAGAATTAAGTATTTAACAGAATTATAACCATTTAAGTCAGCAATAAAACTCCATAGGGCCCAGTAACCCGAAAGAATTACTATTTCATGAAATCTTGACATTTTAGGATTAAACCGACTTATGGAGTTATTTTACTGATTTTAATGGTTATAATTCTGAAAATACATAATTCTTACGCCCGCGAATCATACTTTAATCAACATATAACCTAATACTAACTTGCAAATTGCAAAAAACGTAAGAAAATTTGAATTTCGCGGGCTACCCTTTTTTTTTTTTAACGGGGTTGAAATCCTCATGGATGTCTGTCAGACTCTTACTGACTTAAACCACCCCGGTGTTCCATCTCTTACCAAGGCCGGGGATCGCGAGAACTTAATTGTCTTTCCGTGATCCCCGACTGGTGCCGGCCCGCCTCTGCGGGCCCAGGTCAGCGGGGGGAGTGAGGTGTTTGACTCCCCCTGCGACATCAAAGAGGGGCGCACGGGAACACTACGCGCCGCCACCTCGGGTCCGTATAAATGGGGGGCGATGGCCATCCCCAGGACCGCCGCCCCTGGACCCAGTTAGCGTATGCCCTCCTCCAACGCCCGGTGCGCCTGCTGCGGGCCGGGAGAGAGTTCGAAATCTCTCTCTCCCTTTCCGCAGCCTCCTTCTGCGCCATAACTCTTTCGCAGAAGGAAACTACCGCGTCCCAGGACTCCTCGTCGTCGACCATAGCACGAACTACGGTCGACAGGGAGAGATCACTGCCTACCCCAGACATGAAGGCACGGCGCGGCTCCTCCCAAGCGGCACACTCTGCCAGCGTATGCCGCGCCGTGTCCTCCCGACAGTCGACGCAGTGATGACACCGAGCGTCCGGCTCCCTGCCTATGCGACACAGGATCTTCCCGAAGCAGCCGAGGACCTGCGTCATCCGAAACGACAAGGAGCCGTGCCTTCTACCGATCCACAGGTCGAGCACTGGCCGGATGGCCTCGATAGTGGCGGAAGGGCGTGAGAGCCTGTCCCGCCATTCCGCCACCAGTCGCGGGCTACCCTTTTTTTTTGCGCTGGGAAAAAATGCATTACGCATACCCTCCCATCGGGGGAATGGGAGGGGTATGTGGAACTCCCCGGGCAGACCCGGTATACCCACTAAAATAACCCAGCGGCATTCCCGCATCGTCCGAGTGGAAGAGGACTGAAGGCGCAGCCTTGGCGTCCGGTCCTCCTACGACGACAACCCACCTAAAACGGCGGGCCCCTCACGTCCTCCCGGTTAAGGGGGAGGGCTGGGAATGACCAGCGAAGGTGGTGAGGAGTGCAATGCGGGCGGAGGCGCCCCCGCGCCTATCGCCCGCCCATCACTACTATGAGGAGGGAGAAGACGACGTCTTCTCCGACCTCTTCTTCGCCTTCGGAGCGGCGCAGCGAGATGGTCGTCCTCCCGAGCGCGCTCCGCCGGCTCCTTTTGCGAGATGACATCCTCGCAAAAAGAGGCGACAGCTGCTCACTCTCCAGCATGGCGTTGATCACGCCGGGAAGTGAGAGGTCCTGTCCGATCTCCGCTGTTAGACTGCGGCGCGGCTCAGACCAAGCCGGGCACACCTCGAGGGTGTGCTGAGCCGTGTCCTCCGCCGCGCCGCAGTTGTGGCACGCCGGGGTCTCCTCCCTCCCGATCCGGTGCAGGTGCTTGCCGAAACAGCCGTAGCCTGACAACACCTGCACCAGATGGAATGAGAGGAAATCATGGGAGCGCTCGAGCCAGTCTCGCAGGACCGGACCGAGCGCGTCCAGGGTTCGGCGGCCAAAGGTGGTGGAGGTGAGGTCCTCCGTCCAATGGACGATGATGGCGTCCCTCGCCTCCCGCCTCACGGCCTCCCGCTCCTCCGCGACGGGGCACTCGCCCAGGGCCTTTCGCCGCGCCGTCCATTCGTACACTCTGGCGAGCACCCAGGCCTCCAACTCCCAAGGAGGGGTCCCCGCCAGGGCGCACGCCGCCGAAAAGCCCACCGAGCGGTAGGCCCTCGCCACCCGCAGTGCAATGGCCCTTTGGGGCCTACGCATCATAGTAGCGTTCTCCCTCCTGTGGAGGGAGTCCGCCCAGATGGGGGCCCCGTACAGGGCCATGCTCCGCAGGATGCCGGCATATAAACGTCGGCATGGTGCGTTGGGCCCCCCCAAGTTCGGGAGGAGCCAGGAGAGGGCGTCCGCAGCCCTCAGCAGGCGCGTCGACAGCTCGCTAAAGTGCGGGCCGAAGCGCCACCTGCTGTCCAACACCAGGCCCAGATACTTCATCTGGGCCTGGACGCCCACCCTGACGCCCTCCACCACAATGTGGGCGTCGGGAGGGCAGCGCTGCCGAGGCCCGTGAAAGAACACGGCCTCGGTCTTGTTCAGCGCCACCCTCAATCCCAGGCGGCGGATCCTCCCTGCCACCAAGGACCCGCCAGCCGAGGACAGACAGGCCGCCTCCCTGAAGCCCTTCCCCCAGGCAGTAAGGAGAGTGTCATCCGCGTAGCAGATGACACTCGTGCCCTGAAGAAGAGCTCCCCGCAACAGCCAGTCGAAGCCGATGTTCCACAAGGGGGGCCCTAAGACAGACCCCTGCGGAATACCGGACTCTGCGCTGTATCTCCGCATCCTGGCCAAACTTGTCCACAAGGAGGACCTCTCGATCCTCCAAGTAGCTGACCAGGAGGCTCCTCAAATATTGGGGCACTCCGTGATACCGGAGTGCCTCCAATATGGTGGAGTGGGGAACGGAGTTGAAGGCGTTGGCTATGTCAAATGACACTGCCAACACTCCGTCCCCCGCCCCTTTCACCTGGCCCTTAAGAAGGGCCAGCGCGTCGATGGTGGACCGACCTTGTCGGAAACCGAACTGGGCGTCCGACAGGTCCGGCTCTACTCCCCGCAAATGGCTCCTGAGCCGGCCCGCGATGATCCCCTCGAACAATTTACCGACCTCATCGAGCAGAACGATGGGCCCGTATGCCGAGGGGGAATCCGCCGGGCGTCCTTCCTTTCGGAGGAGGCATAGCTGTCCTTCCACAGTTTCGGGAACCTTCCAGCCGTAAAGCACGCACTGAAGAGTTCCCGAAACCTGTCCTCCATTTGAGCGGCAGCTATAGCCACCAACCGTGCGGGGACGCCATCTGGCCCAGGAGCCGTCTTCTTCGCGCGGAGGCTAAGCACCCCCGCGCGAAACTCCTCCTCCGTCACCGGAGGCACCTCCTCCTGCGCCTGCAGAGCCGCCGACTGCGGAGGGTCCATCGCTGGTGGGGTGAAGTCGGTCCTGCGCGGAAACAGAGACCGGACCACCCCATCCAGCAACGCCGGCTCGAGGGTCTCCGTCAATGGGGGACCATGGGGCCGCAGCTGGTTCCGCGCCGCCCTATATGGTCTCCCATACGGATCCCTGTCGAGACCCTCCAGCATCTCGGCCCTCGCCGCGTCCTTGGCAGCGCCCATAGCCGAGTCGAGGACCGCCTTGGCCTCTCGGTAAGAGGCGTAGAGGCGGTCCTCGTCTGCCTGACTACGGGCGCTACGCCGTCGACTCCGCGTGTAGGCCCTTCTGGCCACCACGCATGTGGCCCGGAGCTCCGCCAGCTCCTCCGACCACCAATAAACGGCCCGGCGGGGAGGCGGACGGCGAGACCGAGGCATGCTTGAGTTGCACACCTCGGTCAGGGATTTCCTCAGCCGGACCGCTGCGGCGTCAACGTCCGGGGCCTCAAAGTCGCGGGCTACCCTGGTGCAACCACCTTACCTTCAGAGATGATGGAAGGCGCACTAGAGGGCCTAGCACGAATATTTTGACTCATAGTAACGTTAACGTAAGTGAATTTTGAATGTGACTTCACATTCCCGTAATATTTTGGTTAAATTTCATGTGACATACACAATTTACTTATACTACTCTGTCAAGAAAGTACCGGGAAAAGATCAATAATACACAAAATGTCTGTTATTCATCCAAATTTATTTTATCACCTTCAAAGTATGCTCCTTTAGAAACGATACACTTGCGCCAACGAATAATCCATTCATCAAAACATTTTTTAAACGCTGCTTCCGGAATTGAGTTCAGTTCTCGCCGCGAATTCTCCTTTATGTCTTCTATCGATTGAAAGCGGGTGCCACGAAGTGGTAATTTGAGTTAAGGAAAAAGAAAAAAGTCAGCAGGAACCATATCTGGTGAATATGGTGGTAGCTGGATGGTATTTGTTGAGTGTTTGGTTAAAAATTCGTTCACAATGATAGCCTTGTGCGAAGGCGCATTGTCGTGGTGCAAAATCCAAGAATTTTCTTTCCACAAATCTGGCCTTTTCGTCGAATTTGCTCTCTTAAACGCCGCATAACGCTCAAATAATATTCTTTATTTACCGTTAGAGCTTCCGGTAAGAATTCCGAGTGCACAACACCGCGATAGTCAAAGAAAACAGTCAACATGACTTTGACTTTTGATCGACTTTGGCGTGGTTTTTTCGGTTTCGGTTCAGTTGGAAGGCGCCACTCCGAAGCTTGTTGACTAGTTTGCATGTCAAACTCGTAAACCCACGTCTCGTCACCAGTAACAATGCGTTTCATGAATGTTGGGTCCGAACTGACTCGTTCTAGCATGTCCTCAGCGACTTTCATGCGATTGAGTTTTTGGAGAATATTCAGATTTTTTGGGACTAGCCGAGCAGCAACATGTTTCATACCCAAATGATTAGTTAAAATGGTACGGATCGACTCGTGAGATACAGAAAGTTCGGCGGCTATCTCTCTCAGAGTTGAATGGGGATTTTCAGTCACTATTTCCTTCACTTTTGCGATGTTAACTTCAGTTGCAGACGTTGACGGCCTACCAGAGCGAGGAAAATCTTCCATCACATCTCGACCGCTTTTGAACGCTTTGAACCACCCATAAGCACGAGTTTTTGATAAAGTCGATTCACCGTAAGCCTTCTGTAACATTTTCAGTGACTCCGAACACGAAATTCCATTGGCGATGCAAAATCTAAGACAAACTCTTTGTTCGATATTTTTGTCCATTATGAAATTCGCAATACACACTATATATGATATTACTAAAACCAGCACTGTATTTAATATAAATAACAGATGCAACTCAAACTCCGCGCCAAAATGGAAAACAGTTGTGCCAATCTAACAACTACAAAAAAACAAAAATTTGAATTTGGAACCATAAACAAATCATCCATTCCCGATACTTTTTTGACTGAATGTATCATTCCAAAACTAAAATATAGCATCAAAAAATTCATCCTCAACGCTGTCAGCTGGTAAAGTGCCCAAGAGACTGGCGGCATTGCCACGTTGAATGGCAATGCTTAATCTCAGCCTAAAGTAAAAGCCAGCTCTTGGGTCACGGGGCGTGTCAAAAATATGTAAATATAGCATCTAATTCTAATAAATATTAACGAGTATGGTAGCTATGGTAAAATTTAATGTTACGTTATACCGTCAAAAACATTCGTGCTGGGCCCTCAGTTCTCACGATTCACGGTCAAAGTGTGAGAAGGAACATCAGGGTGGTTTTAGTCAGTAAGAGTCTGACAGTCCCCTTCGCCCGCCCCAGGCGAGAGACATCCATGAGGATTTTCCAAACCGGCAAAAAAAAATGTGGAGGGAGCACGAAGTGACAAAATCAAACTGGTTACTTCATGTTTTAACGTTATATACGAGTATAGAAGTTCTGTTTCTTTTTTTTGTGTTAGTATTTTTCTGCTAACTCACAGACTGTTTAGTGATGTGGTAATTAGTGATTTCATTATTTGTAAATGTGTGAATACTTATCACGTACTTATTTAGAAAATTAATCAGTCTACCTCTGCATACCTTACATGGTCCTCGCATATAATAACATTTTTTTTGTAAACCAATTATTGTAAAACATTATTTGAAAAGAGTAACTATGGAGTTTCTTGTTCAGCCGGGGATTACGTAAGTCGCGAACGTTACTGCGTAGGTGGGATATGGAACCGGGGTGGTTTAGAGTCAAACAGAACCCTACGCCAGCGTCCGTAATAAAAAGCCATAACCGGCTAGCAGCCAAGAAAAAATAAGCGTAAATTTTCTTGGAAATTTCTATTACTGGAAACTAGGTACAACATGAGAATTACAAACTAAATGAAATGTTGGAAAAAAAATAACGGAACCCTATTACTTAGCCTCCGCTGCCCATCCGTCCGTCTGTCTGTCACCGGGCTGTATCTTAAGAACCGTAATGGAGATAGTTGAAATTTTCACAGGGTGTATTTCTATTGCCGCTATAACAATAAATATTTTTAAAGGAAATAGATTAAATTAAAGGGTGCAACACAAGAAACGTGTATTTTTCTGTTTATGGTCGTATGAGAGTCCGACTCGCACTTGACCAATTTTTTAACGGTCGGCTTTGGAATCGAATAACGGACGATATTATTTTTTTAAAGAAACTTTTAGTATAGGTACATAACGTAAACTTTATATATCAGCACGTATTGCTGAAAACCCCTACGGGTCTAAAAACGCCACTTTAGCAAGCATAGCACGCTACCTGACACCGTCAAATGTTCCCAAACAACCTTGAACCTAATGCGTTAGCGATTAAGATGAAAATTAAATTTGACAGATTGTTATGTGGTTAATATTTTGTTTTATAACCTTTTGCCAAGTATATTGGGGTCGGCTTCCAGTCAAGCCGGATTTAGCTGAATACCAATATTTTGCGAGAAGCGGCTGCCTACCAGACCACCACAACCCATTAACTGGGTAACACGGTACTTCATGGCAAGACTAGAGTCAGATTTACTGGCTTCTGTCCGTAACAACTGCCAAAGATCTACAAATGACAGCCGGGACCAACGCCTTAACGAGCTTTCCGAGGCGCGGAGGAAACTCGGTATGTTAAGATGGTCACTGAACCACAGACCAACCTTGGCAAGTGTTGCTTAACCTTGAAGATCGACCCGTGCGGCTGTTATTATCTAGCCACGAGCTCCTCGTGATTCTAATATAATTCTCTTAAAGTGGTATTTTTGGCCCCCGTGGACTATCTTGGTGCTCACTTGAATTTAATATTTTGTTTTCAGGTTCACTTTCTCAGACATGGCATATTTCTTTCATTGGTGGAAGGCCAGGGATTTGACAGGTAAGACAAATAATACCTATAATTAATTATATGTTCTACAACCTGTTATCCGCAACCGCAACTTTGTTATGAAAAATATTTATTATCATTTATATACAGTTTATCTAAAAATATACAAAAATAGTTGACCCGCGCAACTTCGTCTGCGTCACAATTTTCATTACTGCTCCGCTCTTATTAATTAAAAACAAACAAACTCTTCTGCTTTATATATTAGTACTAGTTGACCCGTGCTACTTCGTCTGCTCCTGCTTCGCCTATTAGTCTTAGCGTGATGGTATATAGCCTATAGCCTTTTTCGATAAATGGACTATCTAACACTGAAAGAATTTTTCAAATCGGACCTGAGATTAGCGCGTTCAAGTAAATAAATAAACAAACAAACTCTTTAGCTTTATATTAGTATAGATGGATATAATACTAGTAGCTGTGAAAATAGAATCAAAATTGCTCGGAAAACAGACTAAATATAATTATTATTAAAAGATTATCTGTCCCTCTCGCTAAAAAGCTTTTTTCTATGGCGTTTTAGCGAGAGTATTATACCTTCTGTATTTATAGGCGTCATGGATTTTGACGTCAAAGTTCATATCGGACTTCTCTTTTTAATTTTAATCTTTGAAGCTTCATAACTTCATCGCTGATGAAAGTATTTAAAAATAATTTCACGTATCAAATGTATTTCATGTTAAAAAGCAAATAAGACAAATAAAACAGCGCATTCATATTCCCCGTTCATGGGTTTTATTTTTTTCTACGGAACCCTAATATCTATATCTATATACTAATATAAAAAGCTGAAGAGTTTGTTTTTTTGTTTGTTTGCTTGAATTTTCCTATCTCGTCCAAAACTAGTCTCAGGCCGGCTGATACCGACATGTCTGCTTGTTCCAGTGAAGCGCATGGTATACCAGCTACTCCGCCAAGGCAGGCTGTTCTTCGTGGGGGGAGGCTGGAGCATGAGCGACGAGGCCACCACCAGCTACCACGCCATCATCGACCACTTTACCTATAACCTAAGGTAAGTGAGGCTGGGTTGGAGGTGGGAGCTTGAGTTATGGTGGCTGTCCAGGAAGGCGACAATTCCTGCCAGGGTTGTGGAATGGAGTAGATGATTAAGAAAATCTAAATAGTCCGTCAGATAGATCTTCATTTCCTATTATTTTTTTACCTTTTTAGGGTTCCGTGCCTCAAAAGGAAAAAAACGGTACCCTTATAGGATCACTTTGTTGTCCGTCCGTCTGTCTGTCAAGAATTTTTATGTCGGGAACGCGTGGAGGTATCGAGTTGGAATTTAAACCATATACTCAGGTCTACGGTCCCTTGAAGCTGTAAAAAATCATTTTTATAAGTTAACATAAAAGAAAGATATGGTCGTTTAAGCCGCAAAATAACGAATATTTCGACATTCTGAAGGGAATCAGAATTCATAGGGTATTTCCTGTTGATCTAGAACCATACAATTCGGCAAGTAATACCGTCTTATACTATAAGTATAGGGAAAAGTCTAAAGAGAGTAATTTGTAATTAAATCATGAAAAATAAAGTATTTATTTAAAGTACGTAATCAATCATCGAGCGTAATAAACCACTGATAGGATTCAAAACCTTGGTACTTAAAAAAATTAAGTTTTATCCCGAGTAACATTCAGGCTTCTGCCTCGGGTTTTTCGGGCAGCGGGGCGGCGGCGGCGGCGGCGCGGGCGCGGCTGGATCTAATGTGTATAATCAAATGGACCGACCTTCGGAAAGAGCGGCGCGGTAGCGGCGTATTGGCGGGCAACGAGCGGTGCGCGCCAGTCGAGCGGTGACCACCCGCGCGTCTGTATTTTTTTTTTATTTGTAATGGGTTTGCTCTTGACTCTAGTCTATGTCAGAGATGACAGAGACAAAGTCTACGATGGAGCGAGCCTGCCCAGAAGGAGCCTGTTCACTCTAACTTTGAGGAGAGTAGGGTTGTAAGCTTTTGGAAACACAGACGCAAGCAGAGAGTTTCTTTTTTTGCCCACAATAAATCGAGCGTTAAGAATAAATTTGAGTAAAAAAAACGCTCCGTTGTTCAGACATTTCGTTCGCGAATAAAAACAAATATCTCGACGACACAACTACGAACACAACACTACGCCATTATAGTGCCGCGCGATCTGCCCGCTGGTTTCGAAAACGAGTCTACGTTGCCCGCCCCAACCCCGCTGCCTGCAAAACCTGAGGCAGAGGCCTTAACATTTACTTCATCAAAATCGACCCACAAAATCAAAAGATATTGAATTTTTAAGTTTAAGAAAAACTTCCTGATGTATTATAATCAGTCAGAGCGCCATTTATTGAGAAAAAATAAATGCACGAAAGCATGAAAATAACACCACAACAAGTTATCTGTTAAACTTTTAATACATACCAAAATAATAGTGAAGGTATTAATTATTAAATATCTTATCGTTATTAGTCGTAACATACGTTCTATAACATCTTCCACTGCGAAATACTTTGTCTTGTCAGTTTACGAATGATCGATAGATGGCGTTGCACTGATGACGCGTTTTTTTAATCACGGTGTTGATATTTTCTATTGGAGAACGACCTCAGACGATTTGTAACAGCGCAGCGTTGTAGGTCTTGAAAAGTATCTGCTATGGTCCAAAACCGTTACATCTCTGATTTTTTCGGTTTTTTTGCTCGGAAAAAACTGCCAGCGAGACTTGATTCCTGAACTATTTATAATACGTACCTACTTTGTACGAAACCCTCGGTGCGCGAGTCCGACTCGATCTTGACCGGCTTTTTTTTATTTTTCACTTTATCAAATCAATAAAAATTTAAGAAGATAAAACGTATCAAAGATCAGGGGCTCTTGGGACGTCGCTATTCTGTAAAAATGTAACGAAATGTGACGTAATAAGTGAAAAAAATACGTGTCCAAAACTTTTTGGAAATCTATCTCTGACTAATTACATTTTTTTTAGTCCCTACCGTATTGTTCGATAGACTGAACGCGACCTGCAAAGGTTTTAGTCAGTACAGAAGAGTCTGTCCCTCTCTCCCAATGTGCCTAGAGCGGGGGGAGGCATTTGATTTTGCACCAAAAAAAGAAAGAAATGTTGGGGCTGTAAACTCGTGTTTACAAGTACTTAAGGTGGATGCTCCAGGGTAGCCCGCGAAATTCAAATATTTTTATGTTTTTTGCAATTTGCCGGTCAGTGTGAAGCTGTATGTGGACCAAATACGATCCGCGACCGTAACGCGTATTTATCTATATATATTGCAGAAATAATCATTCTGTCGAGCTACATGAACTTAGAGGGCTATATTGATGATTAAAATGGTTATAATTCTTTAGATAAATACGCGTTACGGTCGCGGATCGTATTTGGTCCACATACAGCTTCACACTGACCGGCAAATTGCAAAAAACATAAAAATATTTGAATGTCGCGGGCTACCCTAGTTGGCTCGTTACCACACCAGCATGCAGATAGCAGTCCGTAACGTCCCACACTACCCGTGCGCTCGAGACAACATTAGATCTATTGGTAGGTAGATTACAAACACTACAGGGGCTAAGAAGCTCAAGCCCCAGATGCATTTGATTGAACCTATGAGAATTTAAAAAATAAGGGTTATGATTTTAGCACTACATGTTTGTATGTTTTTAGAAGATAACTTTGAATTATGTGTCCAGAAAAATCAACTCAACATTCCTGGATTGCGGGCGACCACTGGTAACCTGGCAAGCGGACGTGTTCGGACATTCCAAGGAGTTCGCGTCTCTAATGGCGCAGATGGGCTTCGATGGACACTTCATTAACCCCATCAGTTTCGATGACGAACTCACCAGAATGAAGTCAAGGAGTTTGGAGTTCGTGTGGCGAGGGAGTGATGATCTAGGTGAGTGATATCCGCAAGAGGACCAAGGTTACCGACATAGCTCGAAGGATCGTCAAACTGAAGTGGCAGTGGGCAGGGCACATTGCTCGCAGAACAGATGGTCGATGGGGCCGAAAAGTTCTGGAGTGGCGACCGCTCACCGGAAGACGCAACGTTGGCGCCGCCTCCCACAAGGTGGACCGACGACCTGGTGAGGGTCGCGGGTTGCCGATGGATGCTCACGCGCAGGACCGAGCGTAGTGGCGACACGCGCGGAGAGGCCGCCGTCTTTCGGCTGATATGATAATGATGTTGAACATAATATCTTGGCGTTCAGGGGTTCGGCAGAGTTGTATTAAAGGACACTGACATTTTAGTATGTTAAGTTTAAGACACAAAGTTCTATACAGTGAGAACGATGTTTCGGTGCATTCTTTGAAATGTGTTTTACAATTCAATTCAATTCAATCCAATTTATTTAATAATCGAGTAACCATTACTCATTTGTCAGTAAAATACTTACCCTATGTTAGTAATTTAAAACAATTCAAAAATATAACAGACACACATCAACAACTAACATATACAATAAAAACATACACAACACAACATACACAGCGGCAGTGTACTGCCCGACACTTCACCGCCGCTGCGCCATTCCATGAGAAATGGCGCAACAGCAATTCACGTAAGGACAGTCCAGCCTACTGGAAATCAGAGACAGGATACTGTTGTTGCTGCCCCACACCCCACGCACCAGGGACGCACAGCGCAAAGAAACAATCCACACGTGCGTCCGCGAACATCCCCGACGCGCTGCAGTAGCGGGGCAGCCTCAACAGCCCTGAATGCGTTATTGTATTGCACGCGGAGGGTATTGTACGATTTCTGAGTATATCTAACCCACAGGCTGCTCGTGTAAAACTATGGTCGGCGCCAGATAAACTTGCAACAAAGCACATTGAACTCTCCACAATATTCCTTCGTAGATACCCGAACAATAAATTATGAACCGTTATATTACTAGAGAACGTAAAGGATCACGATACGATTCAGGACAGCTTTATATAGTTATTTCTGTTTTTGATATTTAAGAAAGTCTATAAATGTCATCATCATCATCGTCATCATCTGCCTAGCCTTTTCCCAACTACATTGGGGTCGGCTTCCAGTCAAACCTGATTCAGCTAAATACCTGTGTTTTACGCGGAGCGGCTGCCTACCAGACCTCCACAACCCATTAACTGGGTAACACGGTACTTCTTTGCAAGACTGGAGTCAGACTTACTGGCTTCTGACAATCCGTAACGACTGCCAAAGATCTACAAATGACAGCCGGGACCAACGGCTTAACGTGCTTTCCGAGGCACGGAGGAGACTCGGTATGTTACGATGGTCACCCATCCACAGACCAACCTTGGCAAGCGTTGCTTAACTTTTAAGATCGACCCGTGCGGCTGTTATTATTTAGCCACGAGCTCCTCTAAGAAAGTCTATAAATGTATGTAGATCAATGACCGTTATTGCACATTTATCTGGCTCTAGCGCGCACAAAGCACAAAGCGCTATTCTATCAGCGAATGCAGTTGTCGAAATCCTAATATATGTATACAATTCTTCCGTTACCAACTGATCGAGTGACAGACAGACAACGCACAGCCGAAACTACTGGACGTAGGAAGGTGAAGTTTGGCATGTAGGTCCCTTGGGGAGTGTAGGGGAGCAATAAGAGAGGATCTCCCGAATTTCCAACGGGAACGGGAAAACACGGGATATGCATGCACGAAGTCGCTGGCCAAAGTTAGCGACATAATATAATCCGCTCCTTTAGTCTTAGCGTTATGATAAATAGCCTATAGCCTTCCTCGATAAAAGAGGCTATCTAACGCTGAAAGAATTTTTCAAATCGGACCAGTAGTTCCTGAGATTAGCGCGTTCAAGCAAACAAACAAACAAACTCTTCAGCTTTATATATTAGAATAGAACTAGTTGCCCCGCGCAACTTCGTCTGCGTCACAATTTTCATTACTGCTCCGCTCCTATTGGTCTTAGCGTGACTCGATAAAAGAGGCTATCTAACGCTGAAGGAATTTTTCAAATCGGACCAGTATTTCCTGAGATTAGCGCGTTCAAGCAAACAAACAAACAAACTCTCCAGCTTTATATATTAGTACTAGTTGCCCCGCGCAACTTCGTCTGCGTCACAATTTTCATTACTGCTCCGCTCCTATTGGTGTTAGCGTGATGATATATAGCCTACAGCCTTCCTCGGTGAATGAGGCTATCTAACGCTGAAAGAATTTTTCAAATCGGACAAGTAGTTCCTGAGATTAGCGCGTTCAAACAAACAAACAAACTCTTCAGCTTTAAATATTAGTATAGAGTATAGATTGATCACGTTACAATTCGACAGCGTTTGACAATCCCATACATTTTTGACGTTTTGACAAACGCTTTCGACACGCTACCGCTGACAGAATGTAATTTGTGTAGAGCTATGTGAAAATTTGTTCTATCTACTTATTATGGTACTGGAGACACAGCTCGCTGACACACGGACAGCGGAGGCTTAGTTATAGTGTACCTTTGGGTACGGAACCCTCAAAACTGATACTAGACTCATGAATCATCAATCAATGATATCGAATTATAATTAAGTTCTCTTGTCACTTGCGTTGGATGGAGTTCGTAGCATTAAATCCGTGAATGAACTAAAACAAATGCCACGAACTGCCGCAGACTAATTGAAAATTGACTTGTTTGAAATATTACAGTAATTTTTGTGTAAAGTTTTTATTTTAGGGTTCCGTACCCAAAGGGTAACCCACGGCACCCTATTACTAAGCCTCCGCTGTCCGTCTGTCTGTCAGCGGGTTGTATCTCAAGAACTGTAATAGGTAGACAGTTATGTATAGATCACAAACTTCTACATAATTATATACATCCTCAGGGACAACTTTCAGACACTCTCAACACCAACACATCTTCTATCTTAATTCATACACCCATGCATACACTAACACACACAGCATACATGTACTACTCTGTCAAGAAAGTAGCGGGAAAAGATCAATAATACACAAAATGTCTGTTATTCATCCAAATTTATTTTATCACCTTCAAAGTATGCTCCTTATGAAACGATACACTTGCGCCAACGAATAATCCATTCATCAAAACATTTTTTAAACGCTGCTTCCGGAATTGTGTTCAGTTCTCGCCGCGAATTCTCCTTTATGTCTTCTATCGATTGAAAACGGGTGCCACGAAGTGGTAATTTGAGTTTAGGAAAAAGAAAAAAGTCAGCAGGAGCCATATCTGGTGAATATGGTGGTTGCTGGATGGTATTTGTTGAGTGTTTGGTTAAAAATTCGTTCACAATGATAGCCTTGTGCGAAGGCGCATTGTCGTGGTGCAAAATCCAAGAATTTTCTTTCCACAAATCTGGCCTTTTTCGTCGAATTTGCTCTCTTAAACGCCGCATAACGCTCAAATAATATTCTTTATTTACCGTTAGACCTTCCGGTAAGAATTCAGAGTGCACAACACCGCGATAGTCAAAGAAAACAGTCAACATGACTTTGACTTTTGATCGACTTTGGCGTGGTTTTTTCGGTTTCGGTTCAGTTGGAAGGCGCCACTCCGAAGCTTGTTGACAAGTTTGCATGTCAAACTCGTAAACCCACGAACTGACTCTCTCTAGCATGTCCTCAGCGACTTTCATGCGATTGAGTTTTTGGAGAAAATTCAGATCTTTTGGGACTAGCCGAGCAGCAACATGTTTCATACCCAAATGATTAGTTAAAATGGTACGGATCGACTCGTGAGATACAGAAAGTTCGGCGGCTATCTCTCTCAGAGTTGAATGGGGATTTTCAGTCACTATTTCCTTCACTTTTGCGATGTTAACTTCAGTTGCAGACGTTGACGGCCTACCAGAGCGAGGCAAATCTTCCATCACATCTCGACCGCTTTTGAACGCTTTGAACCACTCATAAGCACGAGTTTTTGATAAAGTCGATTCACCGTAAGCCTTCTGTAACATTTTCAGTGACTCCGAACACGAAATCCCATTGGCGATGCAAAATTTAAGACAAACTCTTTGTTCGATATTTTTGTCCATTATGAAATTCGCAATACACACTATATATGATATTACTAAAACCAGCACTGTATTTAATATAAATAACAGATGCAACTCAAACTCCGCGCCAAAATGGAAAACAGTGGTGCCAATCTAACAACTACAAAAAAACTAAAATTTGAATTTGGAAACATAAACAAATCATCCATTCCCGATACTTTTTTGACTGAATGTATGTATGTATGTATGTATGTATGTAAATCGGGCTGGTTTCCGCAACTCCACGACTAAGCGCGTATTTTGCGTGCAGGTGGGACAAATGCGTCATTCGATCCACCCCAGCTCCCCAAGGAAGGCCAGCAACGCCTTGGTGTTACTAATTATCTCGCAGAGGGTACCTGGGTTTCCGAAGTACTTTGCCCTGTAATGCAACTACCGGGCAGCTTAGAAGCAGGTGTGCTGCTGTCTCATTCTCCTCCATGCAGGCTCTGCATAGCGGGCTGTCAGTGACTCCTATAGCATAGAGGTGTTTATTAAAAGACCCGTGGCCAGTTGTTACGGCTGTGACTGAACGCAACTGTTGTTTAGTCAGTCTTAGGGCTTGTTTTGTGAAACGGCCATTTATAGAGGGAAGTGCCTCTTTGGCCTGTCTACACTCACTATGGTCAACCCATAGCTTGTGATGTTCATCTCCGGTGCGTTTCCTTACCAGATTGCGTAAGTACCCGAAAGGCAGCGGCACGATGGGCTCAGGTCCCATCGCTGACAAACTCGACCCCCTTCGGGCGAGTTCATCCGCAGCGTCGTTGCCTCGAGATTCACTGTGTCCCTTGATCCATTGAATGGTTACTTTGTTGTGTCTACCAACCTGGTTGAGACGTTGGTGACACTCGAGAATCAACCCAGAGTTCACTGTGTGGCTGTTCAGAGCTTGCAGGACGGCACACAGCATACATGCATACCACATACTTACTTATCTACTGTTTCTTTGTTCGTTTAGTATCAGTTTTTTCTTTGTGTATTCCTTTTTATTGTATACTCCTTTTCTAGCAGATTACGATTAGATTATATACAATTAAGAAGTTTACTGTGACATATATAACGGAACGAAGGAGCCTGGAACTCACGACACGGGGAATCCTAGTGTGAGTTCCAGGAATCAAAACATTCGATTGTAATTTCTTAAGTAATAAACTATTCTTATTTTTAGTTACAATTTACACAGATTGTGTATTTCTACTGTCGCTTATTAAAAAAAAATGTAAAAATTTAAATTGAAGCTCCTTTCATTTTTAATAATTAATTTTTTACTATTAATGTTACTAGTAAGTAACGTGCTTTTTTCGGTTGATGGTACGGAAACCTTCGTGTGAGAGTCCGACTCGCACTAGGCCGTTTTTTTCTCATTTTTCCTTTGTTTTTTCTTTTGTTGATAGAAGTGTTGTGATAAATAAATAAATAAATAAATAAAAAGACGTGTGGCACTCGGAGACTGCCGCGGTAAAGCTATTGCATAGCATTTTTATCAACTTATGCAATTAAAATTATATATTTATTTTATTTATGCAGTATTTTTTTTCTTTGTTTTTTTTTTTTCTTTGATATAAATTCAAGTTACACTTTGAGCTAAAAAAAAGTAAAAAGTAAAACTAAAAAGTATCACCGCTGTGCCGGTCGGAGTGGGGGGTGTTAGGTTTTTTTCGTTACGGATTTTCTGGATTCGGTCTCCACGCTCAAGGCCCGCGATAGAAGCTATGCAATAGCTTAATAAATAAATAACCGCAAAAACTAGGCGTCTTCACTTCCTCGCAAGGGACTTTGCAAGAACAGAAAATTACAAATATTGTTGGACATCAAACGGTAACGTGTACGTCAAGAAGCAGGATGGTTCTGAATATATACGTATTAACGATGAACAGCATATAAATAAGTTAAGACAGTCTAAATGACTAGATTTTCAAATACTTTTAATTATTTCATGCATGCTTAAATCGTTTTGTTTTATCATTTATGTATCAAACTCTATTTATCTAACGATTATTTTTCATATGGGTGCTTACAATCTACTTTTTCACACGATTACACAATTCACATTTAATATTTATATTTTTTACAAAAATTTCACTATTACACAAAGAAAAATAAAAATGTTTTGTAATAAGGCTTTAAACGGGAAATATGATCAAATGCATAATAATTTACTGACTTTTTCGTTTTCGGTTCGTCTGATTAAACTTGTAGCTAAAAAATGCCAAGACTTCATTATTAAACGTAAAAAAACGTGCAGAATAAATAATGGTATCATGATGGTATCGTTTGGGTGCTGCTTAATATTCTATAATAAAGACCTAGTTTATTCCATACCACTAGTAATAATTTCACTACAAAACAATGTTGGACAACAGCTTATTTCTTGAGGATGTTGATGGCACGCGCCTCTCAAATTCTATTGAACTCGATAACCCCGATCTTTGTAAAGGGTATCTTAATGTATCACATGGTAAACTTACTATCTTGTCTCAGAATATACGCAGTATAAATAAGAACTTTGATACATTACTTGTATTCCTGCAACGCTTAAAATTCAAGCCCGATCTTATAATATTGACTGAATGTTGGATTGATGAAACCTTCAATAGTATCTGTCTCGAGGGCTATAACTGTAATTATTCAAAAAAATACATTAACAAAAATGATGGCATCGTGGTGTTTTCTAAGTCGGAGCTTAGCGTTATTATACAAGAGCCCCCTTTCAACAATGCCAATTGTTTGCAAGTAGACGTGGTTGGTCAATCATACTCTGTTATAACTATCTATCGATCACCATCGTTTCATAATATAAGTAACTTTTTAACATCTTTAGAAAACGTACTAGGCAATTGCACCAGCCAGCATTGTGCGTTAGTTGGTGACATTAATCTTGATATAAAAGAAACATCCACTGATCCCCGCATCGATGAGTACCTAAGCCTTTTAGCTCATTATGGGTATGTACCCAGTCATACATTTCCAACGCGTGGTACAAATAGCTTAGATCATTGTATGATTAAATCTAAACTTGTATCTACAACAATTGTTTGCCATTCTGACATCACTGACCATAGCACCATATTATGCACCATGGGATCATCGTTTCCTAAGGAACAAAAAATTAAAACATGTACCAAAATTGATTATGAAAACCTACTTAAAGATCTCAATCAAATGGATTGGTCCGACCTGTATAATACTCTTGAAATTAACGAAGCTACTAAACTTTTTATCGAGAAATTTAATTTGGTCATTGAACAAAATAAATGCACACGTAAAGTTACCAGTGCAGATGTAATCGTTAAGAAATGGATAACACCTGGTCTCTTGAAGTGTATTAGACGACGCGATGAGTTGCATAGTAAAGCCAGAAAAAATCGTAATGATCACAATTTACAGGAAAAATACAGACGGTACAGAAATTTCTGTACCAACATATTACAAAAACAAAAAAACGATTATGAACAAAAATTGTTAACTGAAAACCAAAATAACATAAAAAAAACATGGGACTCAATTAAAACTATTTGTAATATTAGTAAAGTTAACAATAAAAATGAGGACTTGCTTAAAATAAAACATGATTCTACTGAGTCACTGAATGAAGTCAACAACTACTTTAGTTCCATTGGCAAACAGTTGGCAAGTAAAGTGCTCAGTAGATTAGAACAAACAGAAGCTGAATTAGCGAATAACCTAAGTTATACAGGAAAAACATCACCAGATTCACTATTTCTTGCACCGACAGATGAAGTTGAAATCATTAAACTAATAAGTTCACTAAAACAAAGTTCAGCTTGTGGACATGATAATATTAGCAATAATATGCTAAAACTGACAAAACATATTATAGCAAGCCCTATAACATATATTTGCAACCTAAGCATATCCTCTGGTGTTGTACCTAGTGACCTGAAAATAGCCAATGTAATACCAATACTGAAATCGGGCGACTCTTGTCAACCAGCAAACTACAGGCCAATTTCGCTTCTGAGCGCTTTATCAAAAATAATTGAAAAGGTAGTTAATGTAAGGTTACTTAAGTATCTTGAACAAAACGGCCTATTGGCTGGGAACCAGTTTGGCTTTCGTGCTGGCAGGTCCACGGAGGACGCCGTCACGCAACTAGTTGAAACTGTCATTAGGAAAATAGAAAATGGGCAAAAATGCGCCGGTGTTTTTCTGGATCTAGCAAAAGCTTTCGACACTGTTTCCCGGCCTATACTGCTGAGAAAACTGGAGACTTATGGAATCAGAGGCTTAGCTCTAGATTGGTTTACGTCCTACTTATGCGAGCGAAAACAGCGTGTTCGTATCGGTGAGCACGTCAGTGGTTTTGCAGATGTAGATTACGGCGTACCTCAAGGCAGTGTTCTGGGTCCCACGTTGTTCCTGATCTACATAAACGACCTATGTTCTCTTGAACTTAATAATGCTAGCATTTTTACTTTTGCGGATGATACCGCAATAATTTTTCATGCCAAAACTTGGAATGATGTCGTTTGTGTGGCTCAGGAGGGACTTGGGAAGGTTGCCATTTGGCTACAAAACAACTTGCTAACCTTAAACGTCGGCAAAACTAAATTGATGTGCTTTAGTGTTACTGATCGGTCTGCGCCCGACCAGAATCTGGAAATTAAACTACATGTTTGTGGTAGTGTCGACAGTGAAAGCTGTCTCTGCTCACCAATTGAACAAGTAGCGACCATCAAATACCTTGGCTTACAAATTGATGAGCACTTAACATGGAAAGCTCAAATTGATGCACTCGTGAAACGCACCAGAAAACTTTCGCACATTTTCAAAAAATTAAAAGCTATCGCAACACCTAAGCTGAACCGTATGGTGTACCTTACTCTGTGCCAGCCAATATTAAGTTACTGTGTATCAATCTGGGGAGCTGCAAACAAAACTACTTTGCTTAGATTAGAACGAGCTCAACGAGCTATTTTAAAGATAGCTTACAAAAAACCCTGGCGATACTCTACTGATAGCTACCTTCCCTTCCCGCTTGTGCGCTGTGAGGTGTTTATTATATCGCTCCGTTCTGTAAATTCGGAATTTGCATTGTGTGTCTATTCTAAGGCTTGTGAACTGTTCCTAGCTGTGCCATAGTGTTTTAAGTGCGTGTTTTGTAAGTTTTTAAAGCTGTCTGTCTATTCTTTTATTGCTAATTAGTCAATTTCTCCAGCCTTCGGTAAGTGCATTTATTTTTTTTCTGTGTGTGGGTACCGCGAAATAACTTAATCGATCGATATTTATTTGTTTAATTCTTTAATTTCATTCATTCGCGTTCTAATACGTTTATTTATCGTATTCTCCGTCAATGATGATGTCAACAAATGATGACCCACCAGATCGCGGCGGAGAAATATTTCGTAGAAATACTAAAACCCAAAGGTCGCCCGTGGCGACCTCCGCTAATTCAAAACGTTTATTCAGCGAAATGTCTCCATCATACATTTCGCCCGATGATAGGTCCAAACGGCTTCATCAAACATTCGAAACCGTGGAAAAATCCTCGCCGATTTTAAATATCAGTGATGTGAGCAATACCGACTATTGTGACTTAGTTTCCGAGGCGTCGTCATACCTGTCTAAAATTAACGACCTAGTGAATGATCAGGGCTCTCGAATTAATGTTGCAAATAAATCAGCTATCATGGATATGACACAGCGTGTCACGGCCATTGTTTCTATGCTGGCCATAAAATCATCATGCAACGAGACGAAGTTAGCCAATACGGAACGCGAATTAGATAAAATCAAGTCGAATAACGCTGTCAATCCCGATCCTGTCAATAACAACTGTAAAATTTCATATGCGGACTCGTTGAAACTACGTTTGCCAAAAGTAGCTCCAGCAATTATGCAGTCCCGACCACCGTTACCCTGTGTGGTCGCATACCCTACCGCGGACCGGTCAGCTGACTATAACACTTCGTCCGCGACAAAACAAGCGCTCATGAAGGCAATTAAGCCCAGTGACGACGGTTTTCAAATTGTAGGCGTGAAAAAAACCGCGAAATCTGGAGTCGTACTACGCGTTGCTAATGAAATTCAACTTAGAAAGTTAGAATCTGTGGATGCTATCAAGGCCGCTGGTTTACGACTAGAAAAGCCAAAGGGTAGACGCCCTAGAGTGTTAGTGAAGGATGTTCCATCATCAATGGATGATGGCGCTTTTCTAAACGCGCTTTACCGCCAAAATATTAAGGATGAGATGCAAATTAAAGAGGATGACTTTATAAAGTCTACCAAAATTATTCGTAGGCGGTCTTTAGATAACGGTCGGAAATGGATTGGCATTGAAATAGAACCCGCGGTACGTAAACATTTAGTGACTACCAAGGATAAGTTATTTATTGATTGGGCTACCTGCCGTTTTATTGATGATGTAGAAGTAGTTCGGTGCTTGCATTGCCAACAGTTCGGTCACGTTAAGAAACACTGCGCTAGTAAGGAACCGACCTGTGCCAATTGTTCGGAGGCACACGAAACAAATGATTGCCCGCATAAGGACGACTTAAATTTTAAACCGACTTGCGTGGCGTGCAAACGCTTTAAAAAACCGTGTGATCATCGCTGCGGATCTCAAGAGTGTACTACCTACAAACTGAAACTCGAACAATTAATCCTAAACACTAACTACTAATAATGGATATTTTAACCATAGGACAATTAAATCTCCATAACGATAGGGTGGCGACATCCGAGCTGGATAAATTGATTGTGGATTATAATCTTGACATAGTGCTTATTCAGGAACAATACCAAAACGCGCGCTTACGTCACAGGGTGGTTCAGCTGGACTACAGGGCGCGGGCCGGAATTTACGTAGCGCGTTCTTCGGGCTTTACTGTAACATCTATAAGTAATCTCATGACGCCTCATTGCGCCGTGGCGGAAGTATCATCGCCTACCTTTAAGGTTTACGTTGTGAGCTGCTACTTTCAATACTCAGACCCAGTTACTCCACATATACATAATCTCCGTCACGTCTTGCGGTCGCTCGCGGGCTGCAAAGTTATAGTAGGTGCTGATGTAAATGCATCTTCTTCCCTGTGGTATGGCAAAGTTCGATCCACTGATTCTGAACGACGTTGTGCGGTTGAAGATTTTATTGCTGAGATGAATTTATCAATTCATAACACCCCAGACGCACCACCTACTTTTTGTAGCCAAATGGGCGAATCTTGTATTGACGTCACACTTTCTAGTGCAGACGTACGCTTGGATAGGTGGCGTGTCCTTCCTGACGCGTCTTGTAGTGATCATCGCCTGATCGTGTACGAGTTTGTTCCTATGTTTACTCAAGGTTCGTCACACTTAATTGGAAATTTTAGATATAAAAGTAAGGGCGCGAATTGGGAATTCTTCGGCTCACTTTTTTCTGGTCATGTCAAAGACTTCACTCGCGACGGACTGTCAGCTGAGGAAAGTGCTGAGATAATGTCGGACGCCTTCACTTACTGTGCTGACATTGCTATTGGTCGCGCATCCATGACCAATATTCGTAGATGTGATTGGTGGAGTGACTACCTTGTTGAACAACGTAGAAGCTTTCGTAGAGCTCGTAGACAGCTTAACAAGCTAAAAAAACGTAAGGTTACCGGGGACCTCCTTAATCTTGCTTTAAGTACTTTTAGAGTTGCCAAGTCACGCTACAGAGCATCTGTTGAAAAATCTAAGGGTAATTTATTGCGGAAAATTATTGATAAACTTGATAGGGAGGGTCCGTGGTCTCCTTTGTACCACGAGTTCAAAGCTAATAGATCTGTCGACCTTGCGTACGTTCAAAACATTAAAGTAAACAATAAACATACAACCGGCATTGAAGAAACAACTGATGCTCTGCTTGAATCCCTTATACCAGACGATTCATCAGTAAATGATAATGAATACCACCAACAGATCAGAGCGTGGGCCACGGTGCCACCTGAATCGCCGGAGTCAGATCTTCCATCCACTGACGAATTCATAAACGTTGTGAAGAAACTACCTCTTAACAAATCATCCGGTGAAGATAAAATATCTAATAGAATGATTATAGAAGCGTGTAAGACAGCCGGAGACGCGATCTTATCAGTATATAACCGATGCATTGCGGAAGGTATTTTTCCTCGAATATGGCGACAGGGCTTTATACGCATTATTCCGAAGAGTGGCGATAAGCCCCCGGATGACCCTAAGTCCTATCGGCCCATAACCCTACTTCCATCTTTGGGAAAACTCTTAGAGCGACTAATCGTTCCGCGCTTACTACCGAATGGACCTAAATTTCATAATAATCAATTTGGTTTCACTATTGGTAAGTCCACCGTCGACGCGGTGCTCTCTGTTCGTAAAATTATTAACTTATCGGAACATAAATATGTGGTTGGAATCTTTCTCGACATTTCTGGCGCTTTTGATAACGCATGGTGGCCGATGCTACTACTTAAAATGAAAAACCGTGGTTGTTACAAAAACATCTATAATCTGATTCTTTCTTACTTTCTAAACGGTTCCGTGAAACTCAAACTAGGACATCATTCCATTACTAAGTCTCTAACCATGGGATGTCCTCAGGGCTCAGTTATCGGTCCATATGTTTGGAATATTGGCTACGATGATTTCCTCGCGCTTCCGCTCCCATGCGGCTGCTCATTAACCGGTTACGCGGACGATGGCTTGCTTCTCATTCAGGCAAGTACTCGTGCTGGCCTTGAGAATTTGGCTGACACATGCCTACGATTAATATCTCAGTGGGGCGATCGAAACCGTCTGACCTTTGCACCGCATAAAACCTATCAACTTATTTTAAAAGGAAACCTTAAATCCTGGCCTAGTATTAAATTCAATAACGTACCCGTTAAAAGAAAAGAATCCGTGTGCTATCTCGGTATGCTATTAGAAAATAACTTTTCATTTATTGATCATATAAAAACAGTAGGTGAGAAAGCAAAAAAGAACTTCTACGCCTTGACGAGAATATCCAAAGCTACTTGGGGTCTATCTTTTCAAACCTTAAAAACTATTTATGGGGCTACCTACTTGGGTTGTATGTGCTACGGGGCACCTGTCTGGGCCGATAGGGCCACCATAGGTGCGGTACGACGTAAATTGCTTCAAAGCCAGCGTTTGGCTTTGATATTCTTATGCAAGGCGTATAGGACGGTTAGTACTGAAGCCTTACCAGTGCTGGCGGGTGTTCTCCCAGTCGATCTAGAAGTGCAGCGGCGTGCTGCAATGTACTACTACGCTAGAAAGATTACGGACCCAGAGTTCTTACCGCAACGCGGCCGTGCTAAGATCTCTAGATTACTAAAACCCCAGACTGATGTCTGGGAGGAACTTTTATCCGAGTGGCAAT
Organism: Lacanobia oleracea; assembly: GCA_950371165.1. Classification (NCBI taxonomy): domain Eukaryota; kingdom Metazoa; phylum Arthropoda; class Insecta; order Lepidoptera; family Noctuidae; genus Lacanobia; species Lacanobia oleracea. Next base: position 16,103,813 of record OX493411.1, on the reverse strand, counting down.
GTAGGTGGGAAAATTCCATCAAAGGCCGTCACCTCCACCAATTTTTTCCATCTGTTCGTGAGCGGCTGGACAGGACATGGCTGGAGGTGGATCACTGTGTTGCCCAATTTCTCACAGGTCATGGCAATTTTAAGAGTAAATTATTTTCCTTTAAGCTTGTGGCCTCGCCTTTATGTCAATGTTCTACAGCTGCCCATGAATACGAACAATCCGCACATCACATCTTATGGGAGTGTAGTCTTTGGCAAACTGAACGCAATATTATGTTAGATAGTATTAAGGTTACATCTGGGGTAGTTTACTATACGGACCTTGTTGAAACCAGAACAAATTTCCGTGCGTTCAAGCGATTTTGCCATACCTATTACTGGAATCAAAAGTAGCTCACAATTTAGGACCCATTAGTTTAAGTGGTAAAATATAATCCGTGGTGCTTGGCAACTGGGCTTAACCCAGTTGTATTTGTCCCTTGGTGCCTATTGGCCTAGTTCTATTCTGTCTCCTGCTTGATACGGAGGGAAGTGGAAATTATATATATTTTTTTTTTCCTACTCCTCCGCTGTACTTTTCTGATTAATTTCGTTGCAGGATCCAAGACAGTTGAATCGTTTCTCCGGGACTCGTCGGGTTTCATTGGCTCGGCGTTTTTCTGGTGGTCGCCACTGTTGATTCTGGCTTTCAGGAGTTGCAGTGGTTGGGAATGTGTGGCGGGCTTGTCTACTGATAGTCTATACCTAGATTGTAACCTCCTCCGGGTTAGGCAATTGTTTGTTCACGCGACACTCCTGCGATTTCATAGAGATGCTAAAGATCTGGCTCGCCATTCATCGAGAACGTTGAAATGGGATCGACCACGAGTACACTCTGCTTTTGCGCGAAAATCTTTTGCATTTCTTGGGCCCTACCTGTACACAAAATTCTACTCTCAAGATAATACTATATTGGTGCTTACCTATAGACGTTTTAAGAAGGCTACATTTAAATGGCTACATCCCAAAAATTATAATTTAACCGAAGATCTTTTGCACATACAGTCTTGAAACCTTGCCAAAAATATAATAAATAAAAATGTGAAAAACTAATCACTTACTCTACACACACCCCTACATACTACACACTCCACAAATACACATATTCACACAGAAACACCCCTTTTCGACCACCCATTCCTTTAATTTTAATAAATAATATCTCGGTTAAGTACTACATAGTTAGAACTTTTACTTTCTTGAATTAAGTATTTTATTCCCACTACTTTTTTTTGGTGTTGTTCAATTATTAGTTTCATCAATAAATAAAATATTGTTGCCTTACTTGGGAAGGGACTGGACTCCACGACACAGGGCATCCTAGTGTGGGATCCAGGGAATCTGAAGAAACCTAGCACTTAAGGCTTTATTAATGTATTGCAATATTGTCTATCTATGGTACAATGTGTTATTGAACTGAATAAATTTATTATTATTATTATTAACTTGTAACACCCTGTATGTAAATAAGCTGATGACCATGATGTTGATGTCTTGAATATTTCAGGTTCGGACACAGACATCTACACGCACAAGCTGTTCGACGGGTACTGGTCTCCCCCAGGGTTCTGCTTCGGAGGGTTCTGTACGGACCCTCTCATCATCACGTCCGACGCTACTTTTTCCAATGTCGAGGAGAGGGTATGTTAACAAGGCTTTAGGTCCCATTAAAATCAGTGTGAAAAGTGAGTATGGCTGGCGCTAGATAAACTAGCGATAAAGTACGTTGACCTTTCCCTAATTAATATCCATTTAATATCCATTTTAATATCCATTCGTAGATAGTGAACAATGAATTATGTTCTGTTTTTAGGGTTCCGGACATCCGTAAAAAGCGGAACCCTTAGGATCACTCGGGTGTCTGTCTGTCCGTCTGTCACAGCCAGTTTTCACCAAATCTGCTGGATCAATTTTGTTGAAATTTGGTATACTAATGGACATTTTTCGTCTAATTTCTTGAAACCAAATATTATAAAAAAATAATAATTTAAACTCATAGTAAGCCATTTCATTTGATATGTCACACGATATTGTACAAAAAACTTTTTTTTTTCATAATTTGTTTGACCCTCAAAAGTGAACCCCATACTAAAAATTTAATCATTTACGTAACGTTTCCGTGTTTGGGTCACAAAATCCCATATGTGTACCAAATTTTAACAGAAATATTTTGTTTGGAAAACTACAAACCGATACAACGACATCTATACGGCCACTTGGAGTACTACGTAGTTACAGTACAACAAGTTGTAAATAGATGGCGCCACAAGCAAGCATACTTCATTTTAATTTTCTTTGCCACTTTTTCCTGCTTTATTGAACTTCTGACCTGGCTCGGGTCGCGATGTGTGACGCGCAGGACCGGTTGTTGAGGCGACACTCAGTCTGCAGGCTGATAAGATGACAATGATGATTGAACTTCTTATTTTCTCGGATTTTTTCGGCAAAAACTATAGAACGTCATTACATAATCTTAGAACGCGGAGCACGGTCTGAGATGAATTTCGTATTTAGAACATTCATAAATTCATGTCACAATCGATTTAAAAAAAAAATAGAACATAATATATTTATTTTAATAAAATAAAGTACATAAATGGTCTTAAGTGAAAATAGTACCACATATTTAATTAACTGAGGTACAGTCAACAAAGCTATTTGGTATGCAGGCAGCTAACTTGCAACTACTTTTAAACAATGTTGTGAGCGTGCTGAGTAGACAATTACTGTACACCACACTCGTGAGTATTTCACAAGCTTAAAAACTTATATTGAACACATTAGAAACGAATATTGGCAGTGCAGTGGATAAATTAATATTTTTGCCTGTATACCAAGTAGCTTTGATGCCTACTTTCAGCATGCGAAAAAAAAACTTAAAACTAAGATTGCAATCAACGTTCAGATATCATTTTCAAGCAATATTACAAATTCTATTTTTATTGAGGTCATAACATGACAAAAACAAAAGAAAAGGAAAAACGTACAAGTGAAATACCTATTTTATTATTTTACTTGAGATATTATTAATTTTAGTACCTATGAAATATATAATAATAATAATTCCATTTATTAGTATAAAATGTGGTAGAATTAGATGATACTATAATATATTTAGTGCAAAGACACATTCCGCCATTTAATGGCATACAAATATTAATCTATTAACTTGTTTTTGTGCCACTAAAATAGTAACAAGCAATAGTTATATTATAGGTACACGAATAATAACAGTTTCCTGCATGAAATTCTTGAATTCTACAGAAAACAATTTACAATATCAAAACAAAACCAATATAACCTTATTATAACCTTATTAAAAAATTAAACTAGTTATTTCGACATGCAGGTAAATAAGAGGATATTTTTAACTTATAATGTCACGGATTAGAATGCTAACGTTCCTTGAAAATACAGAATAATATCCCTCTTGTTTAATGTACCAATGTACCTAATGCCATTTCAAAAATGGTTCGCAACATGGCGTGTCGAATATATGCCAGAACGCATGCGCGAGACTGACATTTACCACGCAAAAGTATCAATATTCCTTGTTCATTCAGCCTACTTTTTAATTAATTGATTTTACCTGTATTTAGTATATTGAAATCATTGAATGCAGTTTTAATTTCTGTTCTTTAAATAAAATAGAGAAAACTTCGAAAAAGCTCTTTAGAGGCAGGAGTTGAGAAAGTTTATTCACCTCTTTCTAATGTTTGTGTAATCCTGTTGCTGTCTTTGTCTTTTAATCGTTAAATGGGCGTTACAGTAGAGCTATTTGACACAGTAATGTTGACATATAAATTGAGGACCCAATGAAAACTGTCCAAACTACTGTTGAGGGAAATCTCCGCACCTTTTCACACCCACAGCAAATGTCATAAATGAATTTTCTAATTTACACCCTTAAATAAAATAGAAACTAAAACCTCTATGAAAAAACAAAAAATACGTGACGAAGCTTCATTCTTATAGCTATAATTTAAAATAAAATTGTTAGAACAAAAGTATAAAGATTTTCGAGAAAATAAATCGCAAAGTTGAAATCCTGCATCGCGCAAACGATATTTTCCGTCGACTATTCTAGAGAAGAAAATTTCAAAGCCCTATGTTGGGAGGTCCGTTGCTACTCCGTAAATCGGTGTCCAGGAGCCGATCTAAATCCTGGAACTATTATAATACACAAGTAATAATTACCAGCTGAGGACCATCCAGCAAACCATTATGATTAATATAATAATATTATTTCAGCCGGAATGAAAATGAAGGGAGAATGCCTCCCACCCCCACGGTAGTAGCAATCATGACCTCCTTTTGCTATTTAAAAATCACTTTTTGTAACATTTTATTAAATATTATAATTCTTTATAATATTGTGAATAGGTTTTGTAAAAATGTATAAAAAGTTATGAATAGAATTTTTAATATGACATTTATTTGGAGTACGGAAGTTTTTGACGCAATATTTTATTTTGTTCAATCAATCAATATTCTTTATTTCCAAACATAGTTTACAGTAGTGTGTAAGATGTTACAATGGTTATTTTTTATGGTTTCTCTATATTTTGCCATTTGGCATACAAATACATATTTTTTTTTATGGCAGGTCAAGTATGTAGTTGTGTTGATAGTTTATTTTAATTTGTTTATTAATTTTTATTCACAATCATTAATTAATGTAACATAACAAACTATAACAAAAATATTAAAACTCCTAACTGAAATATGGCGTCAAAAAATTCAATGTACCTACGAAATGATGTATCCTACAAACTATAAAGTTCTTATTCTAGAAAATTAAAAAGCCGATTTTAATGAAAATTTCTACGCATACGCAAGGTAAAATGTTCCTAAGAAGTTAGGAACATTTTCGAACAAGCGTTACAGGGGAAAGAGAGAGCAATTTTACGATTTCTATACATAGAAAATGTAATATATATAATAAAAGTAGACTATTTATCATGACTTACTTCACAAAAACAGAAAAATATTTAGAGATAAATTCAGAAAATCTAAACAGATTCGGTAATAAATTGGTAGCAATACAAAAACAAAGTGGAAACCGATAACATATGAGCATAAGAAAGGCAAAAAGAGAAGTGCGTAGCCGAGACTCGAACTCACGCCCGCATTGATAAGTTCAACGAAATGCGGAGCAGCAGAACTCAGCGTTGATCTTATAAAACAGTGTGTTCACATAGGTAAAAACGAAAAAAAGTTTTCAATTATCTACAGGAGGATTTGAAATTGAGTGCGTTCCTTCGAATAAGATGTTCAAGAGCTAAAATGTAACGATTTTTCATTGCGTCCAAATTGGTTCCGTACCGCAAAAGGAAAAACAGAACCCTTATAGGATCACTTTGTTGTCCGTCCGAATTTAAACCGTATATTCAGGTCTACGGTCCCTTGAAGCTTTGAATAAAACATATTTCTAAATTAACGTAAAAAAAAGGTACGGCCGTTTATGTCGCAAAAAACCTATATTTCGACACTCTCAAAGTAATCAAAATTCATAGGGTATTTTCCGTTGAGCTAGAACTTGGCAAGTAATACCGTCTTATACTACAAGTGTAGAGAAAAGTCTAAAAACTATACATTTGTAATTAAATCATAGATTTAAAGTAATTTGTAGCTACAAATTTGTACGGAACCCTCGGTGGGCGAATCCGACTCGCACTTGGCCGGTGTTTTTTTTACCACCGACCCGATCTTTTTCCACGTTTTTTTTTTGGGATATTTCTACCTCACTATCAAAAATCGCTGATTGTGACAAATCTCTTCCATTCTCCATAGTTAAGTGGTATTTACTAAAATTTCGTAAATGAATAAATCCCTCGAATAATATTTTATCGAAATCATACCCATTCCTTTGGGAATTAAACGCTGTAAAGATCGAGCTACGAAATTTTTTGAAAAAAAAAAAGATACTCAAAGTCAAAACGTTTATTTCAATTAGGCCATTAAACGGCACTTTTGAACGTCATGATTACATTTAAAATTACATATAAAAATATCAAAGTGACTCTACTGTACATTCGGAAAGGAAGATTCTTATGGAGAAGAACGGACAAGAAACTCCATAGTTACTCTTTTCAAATAAATGGTTTACAATATTTGATGTACAACATAAATTAAATATATGTAAGGGCTACTTATAGGAAATACTTAGGTATACTACGTAAAAGAACAAAGGATTCCCAGCAGAGGTACGCTCATTCACTTTCTACATAAGTACATAAGCATAAGCATGTCTATAATGTTCCCACTGCTGGGACATAGGCCTCCTCTCGGTGAGAGGGAGTGGGCCGTAATCCACCACGCGGGCCCAGTGCGGGTTGGTAGATGTCACATGTCTTCGAATTTTCGGTTCTAGGACATGCGGCCGAGATGCTCCGGGCGTCGCGAGTCGCAGGGCGATTCTCGGCCAAGGTAGGCACGGGCCTGCGGACGGCGAGCTTTGGGTGGCTTGCCGTCTGATCAGAACCAGGCCCGGGTCGACGGCGCGCTGTGTTCCACGCGCGCCTCAAAGAGCTGTCAGCACAAAAGACGGGGCCCGCTAGGGCCAGTGCCTGCTGGGGTTGCGGACTTCGTTCGAAAGAGGCACCGTACCCTGGAACACAAAGGGCACTAGGAGGAACACGGATGGGTTTTAGTCAGTAAGAGCCTGACACTCCCTTCTGCTTCACCCAAAGCAGGAGGGGTCATGTGATGATTTCCCATCCTTAAAAAAAAAAGGACATGCGGCCGGCAGCTGGTCATTCATATAACCCTCTACCCCACAGGTGGATACATTTATGCAGCAGGTGCTCAAACGACAGAGTCCGTACTACACCACCAAGAATGTGATGGTAATGATGGGCCAACGCTACGGGTACTTCGACGCGGGTGTCTGGTTCGCCAACATCGACAAGCTTATCTGGTGAGTGTATACATGCCTTTGGAGAGCTGTCGCTACATTATAAACCAGCTTTGGCCCGCGATCGTACACGCATATCCCGTTTTTCCCGTTCCCGTAAGAATACGGGAAATCCTCTCTTAGTTGTTCCTTAAGGAACCTACATGCTAATGTTCAGCTTTCTTAGACCATTAGTTTCGGCTGTGCGTTGTCTGTCAATCACTCAATCAGTCAGTAACGGAAGAAAATATATTTATTGGTGATTGATTGATGGTTGATTTATGATTGATTGATCGATGATTGATTTATGATTGATTGATTGATGATTGATGATTGATGATTGATAGATGATTGATGATTGATGATTGATTGATGATTGATGATTGATTGATGATTGATTGATGATTGATGATTGATTGATGATTGATTGATGATTGATGATTGATTGATGATTGATTGATGATTGATTGATGATTGATTGATGATTGATTGATGATTGATTGATGATTGGTGATTGATTGATGATTGATTGATGATTGATTGATGATTGATTGATGATTGATTGATGATTGATTGATGATTGATTGATGATTGATTGATGATTGATTGATGATTGATTGATGATTGATTGATGATTGATTGATGATTGATTGATGATTGGTGATTGATTGATGATTGATTGATGATTGATTGATGATTGATTGATAATTGATTGATGATTGTAAGTAAATTTTAAATGTGAAAAAACTACAAGTCCATAGTATTTTGGTTTAATTTTATGAGACACTAGTTAACCCGCGCAACTTCGTCTGCGTCACAATTTTCGTTACTACTCCGCTCCTATTGATTGCTCCTATTAGATAGACCATTTATCGAGGAAGGCTATAGCCTTCCTCGATAAATGGACTATCTAATACTGAAAGAATTTTTCAAATCGGACCAGTAGTTCCGGAGATTAGCGCGTTCAAGTAAACAAACAAACAAACTCTTCAGCTTTATATATTAGTATAGAGTATAGATACACAATTATTTATATCATTCAAAAATATGTATATAGTATTAAATAAAAGTTCTTCAAAAACCTTCCATCCGTTCTTGAGATATATGGTGTACTAACCCGACATTGATTTACATGTCTAGAAGATAGATTCTCAACCAAAACATTGAATTACATTTTTCAGGAAGGTGAATTCGATGCAGAGATCACAAAAAAACAAAGTGTATTTGTTCTATTCTACCCCGGCTTGTTATCTGAGAGCTGTGCATGAAGCCTCGTAAGTAATCTATTTATTTCACGTGAACCGAGCAACGACAAATAAAGCCATGCCATTCTCACCAAAAGAAAGAAAGAAAGAAAAATTTTTATGTGTTGTTTGTTGTTTATGTTGATGAATGGACAGCAGCGTTCTCTGTAAAACGCAACACCATACACTGCGATCGCCAACCCTCCTGCCAAGCGTGGCGATTATGGCAAATCCCCCATTTGGGGGAGGCCTATGTCCAGCAGTGGACGTCTTTCGGCTATTATGATGATGATGAGCAGCGACAAAAAAGTCCAAGTTTCTGAATCCAGGTTTATTATTTTGTATTCATTTATGTTCTTGCATAAATTCATCATCTGCCTAGCCTTTTCCCAACTATATTGGGGTCGGCTTCCAGTCAAACCGGATTCAGCTGAATACCAGTATTTTACGTGAAGCGGCTGCCTACCAGACCTCCACAACCCATTAAATTGGGTAACACGGTATTTCTTGCCAAGGCTGGAGTCAGATTTACTGGCTTCTGACAATCCGTAACGACTGCCAAAGTTCCACAAATGACAGCCGGGACCAACGGCTTAACGTGCTTTCCGAGGCACGGAGGAAACTCGGTATGTTAAGATGGGCACCCATCCACAGACCAACCTTGGCAAGCGTTGCTTAACCTTGAAGATCGACCTGTGCGGCTGTTACTCTTTAGCCACGAGCTCATGTTCTTGCATAAATTAATACAATATATTTTAGTACTGGCAACCCAGGTTAGTTGCGCACTACTTACTGCGAGGCGATATTCAGCTTAATTAAATGAATTAAAATTAAAAAGATTCCGACGAATTGAGAACCTCCATTTCTTTTTGATGAAGGGATGCTAAAATAAATTGACCAGTGGATTTTATAACTGCCAATATGACTTATTTTTCGGTGCCCGCTTCACGTGAATCCCCGTTTGTACTTTGTTTTTACTGATGGCTACAACCTGGGGGAGGTAGTTGCTATCAGGAAACACAACAGTAAATTCGCAAATTTTCTCGATTTCAATGTTGGTCACAATAGATGACCCTTTTTAGATTTACGTTATTTCTGTCACACATAGTGAAAATAAGTTTAGCATTTTAACCATTGAGTATAATTTTATCCATGTAAGTATTTTTTTTTTTTACTTGTCCTAGCGTTCCCTATTTTTATTACACTGAAATTGCGAAAAAAAAATCGTCTCCTCCATACATTTATGTGCGCATATCTCGACAAAATGTACCTACTGAACAGTTGATCTTTTTTTTTCGCGTTTTGGGATTGGTCCCATAGTGAAAGTTGTATATAATCATGGGTACAATGGCCCCTTAAGAAGTGTTGCGTTTATTCTGTTACACGTTGTATAGACTAACAAGTAATTTAATAAAAACTTACCCTGTTAAATAAAATCCACGTAAGTTCACCACACCAAGGCGTTGCTGACCTTCCTTGGGGAGCTGGGGTGGATCGAATGACACATTTGTCCCACCTGCACGCTAAATACGCGCTTATTCGTGGAGTTGCGGAAACCAGCCCGCTTTACATACATACATACAACTTAACTCAAATATTTTATGACGTTTTCAGACCAAAGTTAGCGACTAAACAAGATGATTTCTACCCCTTCACTTACGACAAAGACACCCATGGCTCCGGCGCCTTCACCTCGAGACCTGTGGTCAAGTGTCTCGCCCGAGAGATAAATCTGTTCACACAGGTAAGTTATCAGAATCATTATAATCTGCGAATGAAAAGTATGTTTCAATCTCATGTCTCACTGCCGGCGAGTAAACGAGTATCTATCGACCATTTGCTCGCTGACGAAAGGGACAAAAGATATAGATCTTGTGTCAGTAAAAGAGACGCGAGATACGTTCATAGCCGATAGCTGGCTGTTCACACTGCCGGCGAGCGGCTCTTACCTCTAACTCCATAACTATAAAGATTGTACTCGCTCAGCGACACTCGCTCGGCGATGCTTGCTTGGCGGTCAGAACAACCAAACTCCAGTAATTCCTACCTTTAATGCGGGCCGCAGCGAGTATTGCGAGTAAAAGCCCGTCGCGCTAAAGCACTCGCTGAAAGCCGAGCGTCAAAACTATCGAAACTGTTCACTCGCTACTCGCTGATCGCCAATTGTTTGGAGTTTGAAGCTTTACTCGCTACTCGCTGATCGCCGGCGGTGAGACAACTGCCTAAAAGTAGCTTATTGTCCCTTCCCCAAGGGTAACCAACGGAACCCTATTACTAAGCCTCCGCTGTCCGTCCGTCCTTCCATCCGTCCGTCCGTCCGTCTGTCTGTCAGCGGGCTGTAGATCAAGATCCGTAATAGGTAGACAGTTGATATTTTCACTGATTGTGTATTTCTATTGCCGCTATAACAACAAATAATAAAAATTAAGGTTTATGGTACGGAACCCTTTGTGGGCGAGTCCAACTCGCACTTGACCGGTTTTTATTGTATCAGTGAAATAATTTTCGTAGTCGGATCTGTACTTCCTGATATCAATCTATACTTTTTACTTTTTAATATATAAAGCTGGAGAGTATGTTTTTATGTTTGCTTGAACGCGCTAAGCTCAGGCACTATTGGTCCGATTTATTGGTTATTCTGTGATATCATAAATATCGAAACAAAAATCTATGATTTAAATTTATTCAAAGTAAGTATTCTGCGTTTTGATTATTCTATGAAATGATAATATGAGAAAAATTTTATGTTAAACGAAAGTCTATGAAACTGTCTTCTATAAAACAACGTACAACCATAGATAATAAATATGTTTTTCATGCATAATATTAGAGATGTTTTTGACATTTTGTACCAGTGATGCGAAAGTTTCTTAAAAATACGGAAACTACCCCTCTGACCTCCAAAACACAGTTTTCAAGTCGTTGTCATTGGTAGCTACGCCGTAGCCAATGTGTGCTATACCGTAATCCATATATGTCCTATGCCGTAACCAAAGTGTGCAATCCCGTAGCTAGAGCTACGCAGTTAGCTAGCGTGTGCTACGTCGTAGCTGGCGGGTGTGCTACGACGTAATCGATATGTGCTACGCTGTAGCCAATGTGAGCTACGCCGTATCTAGTGTGTGCTACGCCGTAGCTAGTGTGCGCTACGTCGTAGCTTGCTTGTGCTACGCCTGAGCCAATGCTAGAACTGGCTAGAAGTCCATTTTTGATAATAATAATAATAATAATAATAATCTGTGGTCCGGCTGTCAAGTTGACTGACAGCATAAATTTTCATCCCGAATTTTTTACATTAATTTTAATAAATAACAAGCTCCAAAATGATCAAAATCCAGGACACATCCAGGAATAAAATAATAAAAACAATATACAGTTGAATTGCAACACAAACTACACCTACTTGTAAGAAAATGCTGACAAGACGCCGGGCACAATTACTAGCCGCACAAGAAACATCTTCGGGTTCGTCGCTCAGTTCCGCCTCGCAGCCGCCGGGACCTGCTCCAGCCGTAAATCCTGATGTTCCGGTAGCTGCAGTTGCGTCGAGCTCGAGCGACGAGTACTTCTCGCCGCCGACGACACCACCAGCTGCGCGTCGGCGCGGGCGAGGCCGACCACCGGCCAGCTTAGGACCTCGAGGCCCACCGGTCTCTGACAGGGTCCCCGCTATCGGTGGAAGTGTGCAGCGTATAAAATGGACTCAAGCCATAAATGAGAATGATATACGCTCATACTTTGGGGCTACAGAGGGGGGAACTAACCTGACTGCGTACCGTGGTCGGATGCTCTCTCTGTTTCAGGTACTTGAACCAGCTGTCAGCGTATCGGCCCAACGACTGTCGGATCAGGTGCGCGTCATCCAGCGTAACCGTATGTTGGATGATAGTGTGCTTGATCGCCTCCGCACTGAAATGTGTAGCCATATCATTGCTCCTCCGTCGCAGACTGTGGCACCAGCACAGTCAACCCAATTGCCCAGCCACGCTGACGAGGAGAGTAATGACAGGGTTACAAACGTAAGTACCCAGTGCAATGACGAATTGAGGAGTGCTTTAGAGTGTGCTATTCGGGAATACCGCTACATGCTGCCTGAACTTAGACCACGCTTACCTCGTTTGCCCATGCATAACAAGAACAGGGCGCTGGTGGCTGCTCTGGATTCGCAGTTGTCAAGCCATTTTGATAACTGTGATAACCTCACCGATGCACATTCGATCATGTACTGCGCGGCTGTAGCGGCATGTCGTGTAGCTCATGTCAAAATAAAAATAACCAATGACAGAGTTACACGACCAAAACCAGCCGTACCAGCTTGGCAGTGCAGGATCGAGCGTCGTATTGGTGAGGCCAGAGCGCTAATCGGCAAACTGATCTGCTTCAGGGAGGGCAACACACGCCCTAGAGTGATGCGCTTTGTGAGACGGGCGTTTTCGGGGACTGATGTCAATCCCCGAGATTATATATCTCGTGTCACAGAGCGCATCGACTTCCTGAAGCAGAAGGTGTATGCATGGGCAAGCCGTATTCGTAGGTACAGGCGGCGAGTGGAGCGATACACCCAGAATCGCACATTCCGAAGTAACGAAAGGTGGGTATATAGGGATTGGGAGCGACCGGACCAAGGTGTGACTGACACGCGCTTGCCGGATGATGATGCTATGTTTTCATTCTGGCGCAGCATCTGGTCGGTTCCTGTCAGTCATACTGAGGGTGACTGGACTCGGGAGGTCGAGCGTGTGTGCGATCCGATACCAGAAATGGGGGCAATTTCCATCAGCCCCCAAGATGTAGCTTGTGCAGTCCGCCCGTTGCCTAACTGGAAATCTCCAGGGCCGGACGGGCTGCACAATTTCTGGATTAAATGGTTTACGAGATCGCACGCTTGCTTGGCGTCTCAATTCCAGTCTGCCTTAGAGTCTGGGTAGCTACCCCAGTTCTTAACTACAGGAATAACCCACCTGCTCCATAAATCAGGTAGTACTGCGGAACCTAAAAATTATAGACCGATCACGTGTTTACCGACGGTCTATAAAGTTCTTACATCCATTTTGAGGGCAAAGATTAATAGTCATATTAACAACAACAACATCCTGTCTGCCTCTCAAAATGGATGTAGGAATGGGTCCCGCGGTACTAAGGAGCTACTCCTTATTGATATGGCCATTAGCCAACAGGTTCGGCGTTCCCGAAAGGATCTGTCAACATGCTGGATAGACTATAAGAAGGCCTATGACTCGGTGCCTCATACATGGCTCATGAGGGTGCTAGAATTGTATAAAGTTGATGCAACGCTACGCACCTTCCTGATGTCGTGTATGGGGCAATGGAGGACAGTCCTTCGCTATCCAGGATGTCGAAATATCCAGAGGAATAGCGAACCGGTAAGGATCGAGCGGGGTATATTTCAGGGCGATAGTTTGAGTCCACTTTGGTTTTGTCTAGCCTTGAATCCTCTTAGCACACTGCTGGAGAATTCAGGGCTAGGCTATCGGTTGAAGAGAGGTGGTCAGGTTATATCTCACCTCCTTTACATGGATGATCTGAAACTCTTTGCCCCCACTAATCTGCAACTGATGGAGCTACTGAAGGTAACTGAAACATTCAGTAACGCCATCAGGATGGAGTTTGGTGTGGACAAATGTGCGGTCATGCATGTAAAGCGTGGAGAGATTATGGAATCCGTGGGAACTCAACTCTCGGATTCCATAAACCTGAGATCCCTCTCTCCAACTGAAACTTACAAGTATTTGGGTATGTCGGAAGCGTTAGGTATCAATGTTACTGACATGAAGCAATCGTTGAAGGAGCGCTTCTTTGGCCGCCTGAAGAAGGTATTCAATAGCTTTCTATCGGGCGGAAACAAGGTGCGCGCCTTCAACGGTTGGGTCATGCCAGTATTGATGTACTCTTTCGGCGTACTCAAATGGACTCAAACGGAACTTGACGCCCTGGATAGGCGGGTCCGTACACTGCTTACTGCGTATCGAATGCATCACCCACGGTCGTCGGTAATGAGACTGTATATTCCGCGAAAGTGGCCGAGGCTTTTTAAATGCTAAGACTCTCCACAATCGCGAGATATGCAGTCTTAGGGAATATTTCCTAGCTGTCGACGTGGGTATGCATCGAGATGTTGTGGCGGTGGACAAGGGACTCACCCCGCTCTCCTTGGCAAATGAGAACTGGCGCAAACCTGCAGTGCTTGACACTAACGATCGCAGGGCGGTATGGCAGAGTAAGGAGCTTCACGGACGCTTTTTCCGGGCCCTACATGGACCTGACGTAGACCAACTAGCGTCCGTAGCCTGGCTGCGTTTCGGTGATCTTTTTGGAGAAACCGAAGGTTTTGTTTGTGCAATTATGGACGAAGTTATCATGACGAATAACTACCGGAGATTTATTGTGAAAGACGGCACGGTCGACATATGTCGGGCATGTCACCGTCCGGGAGAATCAATTCGCCACATTGTCTCTGGTTGTTCTCGTCTAGCTAACGGAGAATACTTGCATAGGCACAACCTTGTAGCCAGGATTATCCATCAGCAACTTGCTCTGAAATACTCTCTTGTGGAGTCGGAGGTGCCATACTATAGGTATGCGCCCGACCCAGTTCTCGATAATGGCAATATCACATTGTACTGGGATCGGTCCATCATCACTGACAGGACTATTGTTGCCAATAAGCCTGATATAGTGGTGGTGGACCGAATTGTGAGGCGTGCAATGATTGTAGACATAACCGTCCCGCATGACGAGAACCTCGTGAAAGCCGAGAAAGACAAACAAATCAAGTATATTGACTTGGCTCGCGAGGTTGTCGACATGTGGGAAGTGGACTCCGCAATCATTGTACCGATAGTCGTATCGGCCAATGGCTTAATAGCCACGAGCCTCGACCAACACCTTAGGAGGCTCTCGTTGGGCAGCTGGATCAAGGGCTTGATTCAGAAAGCGGTACTTCTGGACACGGCTCGCATTGTCAGGAGGTTCCTTTCTCTGGAGCCCTGACCACCGGTAGCTTGGACCCTGTTCCCGATATCGGTGGGCTACTATTTTTATATTTTTAAATGTTTTTTTATTTATTTTATTCAAATATTTAAAAATATAATTTATATGTATAGTTAAATGAATAAAGAAGATAATAATAATAATAATAATAAAGTTTATTATTCTTCTCTCACATAGAAATTTTACAAACAATATAAAAAGCAAACAAAACATTAGTGATAAATATTGTGAACTATGTGAGAGACTGGTTTCTGTACTAGGAGACCTGTATGACAGATTACCAGCCTCTCCAGACTCCGGACAATAGGTGACAACTGTATACAACATCAGTGAGCAGTAATAATGAAGAGGGATTAAGCTAGGTGCAGTGAGATTAAATTATCGTTTTCTTTTATTTATTTTTGGGTTACAGTACCTGAAGGATAACCTATGGAGCCCTATTATTAGGTCTCCACTATCTGGGGCCACTCGAGCGTTCCCCTGTCTGTCAGCGGGTTCTGCCTGCATGCCTTCGTTGTCGAGTTGTTTAGGCGTTTGCCTCGTGACCCGGTGGTCGTAGGTTCGATTCCCACGGGAAGCATAATTTGTGGTTTCCAGTTTGGCTAGGACATTGCAGACTTGAATTACCTGATTTTGTCTGATAAAAAGGTGATACCGTGCTTCGGAAGGCACGTACAAGCCGGTAGTCTCGGCCGTCAAACGGCGGTCGTCAAATAAAGTGTGTCAGAGGCCCTTGCGACGGTTTAGAAACTCTGACATTAGGGTGTGTGATGTTGTAGACTTTACTATCCACACGATGAGAAGAAGAAGCGGGATGTATCGTATAAACCGTAATAAGCAGGTAGTTAACATCTTGACATAGGGTGTTTCTATTGCCACTATAATAATAACTAGTGAAAATTAAATTAAAGGAAAAAAACCGACCAAGTGCGAGTCGGACTCTCACACGAAGGGTTCCATACAATAAACCTTCAATTTTATAACTTGTTATAGCGGCAATACACCATCTGTGATAATTTCAACTGTCTACCTATTACGGTTAATGAGATACAGCCCGCTGACAGAGAGATGGATGGACGGACGGACGGATGGATAGCGGGGGCTTAGTAATAGGGTTCCGTTGGTAACCCTTCGGTACGGAACTCTAAAAAGAACATGTTTATAATACAGGAAGCCGCGGGGGTTCTATCGCAATCATGGAATTAACACACAATGGTGTTCAAAGTAGTTTTAGACTATTGATTAAAATAAATTCTTGTATTATGTTTGCAGATAGCGAAGCATCTACAAGTATTTGCGAAACTAGGAAACAACGACGACAAATTTGAAGAAATTATGTGGGTTCAAGGTAAACATAGTTTTTGTAAATAAATACAAAGAACTTTGTGATCAGGTCCGTACAAGCTTCGTACCCAAAAGATGCCAAAGGTACAGTCAACGACAGAAATCGATTGACAATAATTTCAATTCAATTAAATTCTTTATTATTACGAGTAACAATGAGACTCACATAGTGTTGGTAACAATAAATAAACATACAACTCTGTTAGTGGAACAATTACATAACACTCACAACGAAATAATCATTGCTTCAGCATCTCAGCTGAGATAATGGGGCAACGATTAACAACACAACAGTCCAGCCTGTCAGCAATCATGCCCATGATGCTGTTGGAACTGGCTCGCACCCTGCGCACAATAGACGCGCATGTTTTACACATCAACGAGCAAAGCAATCAACGCGCATTTCCGCAAACATACCTGATGCGCTAAAGAACCGAGGCGGGCCATCAGCACCCTGAAAGCATTATTATACTGAACGCGAAGGGCACTGTTACGATCTTTGCGTGAAATGTACCCACGGGCTACAGGTGTAAAATGAAGAACAGAATGATGCTTTTACTTATGACATAAAATGATCTAAACTGACCTCAGTAAGCGTCGCTTAACCTCGACTCCATTTTTTTTAAGGGTAGGAAATCATCAAATGACTCCTTCCGGTCCCGGTGGAGCGGAAGGGAGTGTCAGACTCATATTGACTAAAACCCATTCGTGTTCCTCCAAATGCTCTTTGCGTTCCAAAGCCGCGAGGACTCTTTCAAACAAATTCTGCAACCCTGAACAAAGTTCGCCACCCTAGAAGAAATACCACCTCCCTGGAACGAATTCTTAAATCCTGGAACAAGTCTCGCAACCCTGGAACAAAATCCCGCAACCCCGGAACAAATTCAGCAACCCCGGAACAAATTCAGCAACCCAGGAACAAATTCAGCAACCCCGGAACAAATTCAGCAACCCTGGAACAAATTCAGCAACCCAGTAACAAATTCAGCAACCCAGGAACAAATTCAGCAACCCAGTAACAAATTCAGCAGTCCCGGAACAAATTCAGCAACCCAGTAACAAATTCAGCAACCCTATAACAAATTCAGCAACCCAGTAACAAATTCAGCAACCCAGTAACAAATTCAGCAACCCAGTAACAAATTCAGCAACCCAGGAACAAATTCAGCAACCCCGGAACAAATTCAGCAACCCAGTAACAAATTCAGCAACCCAGTAACAAATTCAGCAACCCAGGAACAAATTCAGCAACCCAGTAACAAATTCAGCAGTCCCGGAACAAATTCAGCAACCCAGTAACAAATTCAGCAACCCTATAACAAATTCAGCAACCCAGTAACAAATTCAGCAACCCAGTAACAAATTCAGCAACCCAGTAACAAATTCAGCAACCCAGTAACAAATTCAGCAACCCTGGAACAAATTCAGCAACCCAGGAACAAATTCAGCAACCCAGGAACAAATTTAGCAACCCAGTAACAAATTCAGCAACCCAGTAACAAATTCAGCAACCCAGTAACAAATTCAGCAACCCAGTAACAAATTCAGCAACCCAGTAACAAATTCAGCAACCCTGGAACAAATTCAGCAACCCTGGAACAAATTCAGCAACCCAGGAACAAATTTAGCAACCCAGGAACAAATTCAGCAACCCAGGAACAAATTTAGCAACCCGGGAACAAATTTAGCAACCCAGGAACAAATTTAGCAACCCAGTAACAAATTCAGCAACCCAGGAACAAATTCAGCAACCCTGGAACAAATTCAGCAACCCCGGAACAAATTTAGCAACCCAGGAACAAATTTAGCAACCCAGTAACAAATTCAGCAACCCAGGAACAAATTCAGCAACCCAGGAACAAATTCAGCAACCCCGGAACAAATTTAGCAACCCAGTAACAAATTCAGCAACCCAGGAACAAATTCAGCAACCCCGGAACAAATTCAGCAACCCTGGAACAAATTCAGCAACCCCGGAACAAATTCAGCAACCCAGGAACAAATTTAGCAACCCTGGAACAAATTTAGCAACCCAGTAACAAATTCAGCAACCCGTTAACAAATTCAGCAACACAGGAACAAATTTAGCAACCCCGGAACAAATTCAGCAACCCTGGAACAAATTCAGCAACCCCGGAACAAATTCAGCAACCCTGGAACAAATTCAGCAACCCAGGAACAAATTCAGCAACCCCGGAACAAATTCAGCAACCCAGGAACAAATTCAGCAACCCCGGAACAAATTCAGCAACCCCGGAACAAATTCAGCAACCCAGGAACAAATTTAGCAACCCTGGAACAAATTTAGCAACCCTGGAACAAATTTAGCAACCCTGGAACAAATTTAGCAACCCTGGAACAAATTTAGCAACCCAGTAACAAATTCAGCAACCCGTTAACAAATTCAGCAACACAGGAACAAATTTAGCAACCCCGGAACAAATTCAGCAACCCTGGAACAAATTCAGCAACCCCGGAACAAATTCAGCAACCCTGGAACAAATTCAGCAACCCAGGAACAAATTCAGCAACCCCGGAACAAATTCAGCAACCCAGGAACAAATTTAGCAACCCTGGAACAAATTTAGCAACCCTGGAACAAATTTAGCAACCCTGGAACAAATTTAGCAACCCTGGAACAAATTTAGCAACCCCGGAACAAATTCAGCAACCCTGGAACAAATTCAGCAACCCCGGAACAAATTCAGCAACCCCGGAACAAATTCAGCAACCCAGGAACAAATTTAGCAACCCTGGAACAAATTTAGCAACCCTGGAACAAATTTAGCAACCCTGGAACAAATTTAGCAACCCTGGAACAAATTTAGCAACCCAGTAACAAATTCAGCAACCCGTTAACAAATTCAGCAACCCAGGAACAAATTTAGCAACCCTGGAACAAATTTAGCAACCCTGGAACAAATTTAGCAACCCTGGAACAAATTTAGCAACCCTGGAACAAATTTAGCAACCCAGTAACAAATTCAGCAACCCGTTAACAAATTCAGCAACACAGGAACAAATTTAGCAACCCGGGAACAAATTTAGCAACCCTGGAACAAATTTAGCAACCCTGGAACAAATTTAGCAACCCCGGAACAAATTCAGCAACCCTGGAACAAATTCAGCAACCCCGGAACAAATTCAGCAACCCGTTAACAAATTCAGCAACCCCGGAACAAATTTAGCAACCCTGGAACAAATTTAGCAACCCTGGAACAAATTTAGCAACCCTGGAACAAATTTAGCAACCCTGGAACAAATTCAGCAACCCCGGAACAAATTTAGCAACCCAGGAACAAATTTAGCAACCCTGGAACAAATTTAGCAACCCTGGAACAAATTTAGCAACCCCGGAACAAATTCAGCAACCCTGGAACAAATTCAGCAACCCCGGAACAAATTCAGCAACCCCGGAACAAATTCAGCAACCCAGGAACAAATTTAGCAACCCTGGAACAAATTTAGCAACCCTGGAACAAATTTAGCAACCCTGGAACAAATTTAGCAACCCTGGAACAAATTTAGCAACCCAGTAACAAATTCAGCAACCCGTTAACAAATTCAGCAACCCAGGAACAAATTTAGCAACCCTGGAACAAATTTAGCAACCCTGGAACAAATTTAGCAACCCTGGAACAAATTTAGCAACCCAGTAACAAATTCAGCAACCCGTTAACAAATTCAGCAACACAGGAACAAATTTAGCAACCCGGGAACAAATTTAGCAACCCTGGAACAAATTTAGCAACCCAGGAACAAATTTAGCAACCCAGTAACAAATTCAGCAACCCAGGAACAAATTTAGCAACCCGGGAACAAATTTAGCAACCCAGGAACAAATTTAGCAACCCAGTAACAAATTCAGCAACCCGTTAACAAATTCAGCAACACAGGAACAAATTCAGCAACCTTGCAACAAATTCCGCTACTCTGGAAGTTCAACTTATACGGCTGTAATTATTTAGCCACGATCCTCAGTAATGCGTGACAATACAATGTTTCAGGAGTGCTACAAGACCACACTATTATCTCAGGGGCCAGCAGAGCCCACGTGATAGAATACTACGCTAAGAAGTTTTTAATAGGCAAGCAGCTGTGTTTGCAGATATACAGGCGTGGTTTCAAGTAGGTATTTTTTTTTTTTATTGAAACCTTGGTTTTCTTATAAGAGGAAACACCTATATGTTTTGTTATGTAAATTACCTCTCGACGTACTTCTCGTATGTAGTTTGTTGCGACTCTTTTTTTCGCAAACCAGAGCTAATCTGAATTAGATACTATATTCCTATTTTTAATTATATAAATTTTGTATGTGCCATATTATTAAACCAAAGTACTATGGGGTTGTAGTTTTTCACATTAAAAGTTCACTTACGTTAACGTTACTCATCATCTGCCTAGCCTTTTCCCAACTATATTGGGGTCGGCTTCCAGTCAAACCAGATTTTGCTGAATACCAGTATTTTACGTGGAGCGGCTGCCTACCAGACCTTCACAACCCATTAACTGGGAAACACGGTACTTCATGGCAAGACTGGAGTCAGATTAACTGGCTTCTAACTATCCGTAACGACTGCCAAAGATCTACAAATGACAGCTGGGACCAATGGCTTAACGTGCTTTCCGAGGCACGGAGGAAACTCGGTATGTTAAGATGATCACCCATTCACAGAACAACCTTGACAAGCGTTGCTTAACCTTGAAGATTGACCCGTGCTGCTGTTATTACCTAGCCACGCGCTCCTTACGTTAACGTTACTATACGTCAAAATATTCGTGCTAGGCCCTCTCTCTCTGTACTTCCTAAGTACAGATTTAATTTAATAACTTTAATATCTCTTTTCCAGTAATCTCCGCGACTCGTCAAACAAGATGATTTACTACGCGTGTCAGTTCAACATGTCGTCCTGCTGGAACATCCAGGGGGATCGGTTCTTTGTAAGTGCCTAAATAACCTACAAACACAAGGTCTTTCGTTTGGTTCTACACAACACTTGCGAAATTTTTGAAAGAGTCACCGCGGCCCTGGAACATGGCGGGCACTAGGAGGAACACGGGTGGGTTTTAGTCAGTAAGAGTCTGACACTCCCTCCCGCTGGCATTCAATAATTTCCTGTAGGAATAAGTGAAGGCAATATTATGAGGTATACCTAATTTAATAAAGAGTACAAGACACATGTAACAAACGATATGACAGCTTTTATGGACGACACTGACAGATAAAGAGCCTTACACCCGTATTCACAAATAATACTTTTCTCAGTAAAGTAACAACGCTATGCTAAGTAAGGCATTTCTCGCTGCGTTGCACATGGCAAGCCTTTCAATTCATAAACAATATTCGACCCTTGACTAAGCAAACGCACAGCGTTGAATAGAGCTCTGTGATTGGTTCGTTTGTGTTACGTAGTTCACTTCGCTGCTTGACGTTCATTTCTAGGTCTTCATTTATCAGTGGCAAGAGTTTAAAAAGAACCACATCTTTGGAAAACCTGTAGCGTCGTCTAAATTCATCCGAACCGTAATAATCAAAAGAATTTTGGAAATCCCGTATCACTTTTCTGGAATTTATTGTGCTTCTCTCATTGATATAATTATCAAATTCTTCTTCACTACTATAATCCATTGTAAAAGGACGCTATTAAAATGGAAAATTATCGCAAACAGTAAAATCCAACCCCGAAAAATATTTCTCGTAACATAATAGACCACAGAGAATCGAGAGACACTAGCTATGCGTTGCTTAAAACAGCTAGCAGGCTACCTTAGCTGGACGTTCATTCTAAGGGACGCATAGTTCTAGCCGCCACTCAAGTATTGTCTAAGAATAAGTTTTACGGTCCCTGTGCGCTCGCGCGCTCTGTGAGACCACATAGTACCGTTTGTGAATACAGGTGTTTGTCTTCTCCGTATGAATTACTAGCTGACCGGGCCAACGATGTTTTGCCATATAAATAAAAAATAGCCAACGAACTATTCTCAGACCTACCAAATATACACAAAAAATAAAACATAAAATCGGTCCAGCCGTTTCGGTGGAGTTCGATAACAAACACTGTGACACGAAATTTTTATCATTAGAAGATATGCAATGGCGTATTTACTTTGATCCTAAACATATCCACCAAAGCCTTACACAGAAAACTTATTTTTCAGTACCCTTCTTCAAAATCTGTATCTTATTGTCCGTTAGGATCTGAATCAAAAAACGTACATGACAAAAATTTGCGAGCCATGAAACAATTTCTCATAAACATTTCGATAGAAAATATTGTCACAAGTCAATAAAAAAAAAAATCGTTTATTTTCAGGCGTCGAAGGCCCATAGCGTGTTAGTATTACCAAACAAACTTAAAAACTATGTTAGTAGTAACGCAGATGCACACATGAGTACAAAAAAAGACACAGCATCTACTAACATTAGGCATATTCATCAAGTCCCATGTCTGACATGTAGCTTGATAAACCTATCCATTGTAGGCCCTTCTAACCTGTCAGCAAAAACCTTCAGAATGCTATTGCTGCTTCCCCTCACCCTGCGCACCACTTTTTTGCGCATGATCGCGAAATAATCGTCAGTGTGCGCGTCAGCGAACATCCCTGACGCACTACAGTAAGGCGAAAGCCTCAACAGCGCCCTGAAGGCATTGTTGTATTGAATGCGCAGTGCGCTGTCTGATTTTTGGGTATGATTAGCCCACAGACTGCTGGTGTAAAATATTTGACAAAACGCATTAAAAAGTGTTATTTTAACTGGTACTGAACAACCAGCAAATCTGCGTGCCAACATGTTTCTCCTCACAGCCATCGCCCTGCATCTCTTTCCATATCCAAGTCATCGTTAAGATCCTCCGTAACAATACAATCACCACATGGAATAATTTACCACAATATTTTCGTTGCAGACTGTGATATACAACCCCTTAGCGTGGCCGGTGACAATGCCAGTGAGACTTCCAGTGGCTAGAGGAATATACACTGTGTATGATCCGAAAGGTAAGTTTTATTTGAGGAGCTCGTGGCTAGATAATAACAGCCGCACGGGTCGATCTTCAAGGTTAAGCAACGCTCGCCTAGGTTGGTCTGTGGATGTGTGACCATCTTAACATACCGAGTTTCGTCCGTGCCTCGGAAAGCACGTTAAGCCGTTGGTCCCGGCTGTGATTTGTCGTCTTTGGCAGTCGTTACGGATAGTCAGAAGCCAGACCAGTTAATCTGACTCCAGTCTTGCCATTAAGTACCGTGTTACCCAATTAATGGGTTGTGGAGGTCTGGTAGGCAGCCGCTCCTCGTAAAATACTGGTGTTCAGCTAAATCTGACTTGACTGGAAGCCGACCCCAATATAGTTGGGAAAAGGTTAGGCAGATGATGATGATCCGAAAAGTAAGTGACATGCATGATAACTCACCGCTTTGCCTTTCACAACTATGTCGTTTGTTTTCACGTTTACCCGCTCCGTTGCCTCAGTCCACTTCCCTGTTTTGTATGTTTTTTTTTAAACTCGCTAATCCCTGTCCACTGAAGGGCACATTTTATGCAATTCCATTGGTTAATATTGGCACAGCTCCACTCCGCTCCAGTGGACAGTCAGCCGAAATGATTACCCATCCAAGGGCTGACCTTATAATTACTTTTCCCGGACTCCCTTTAATAATAATGATATCAATCATTAACTTTGATTCAACTTATCATAGCATGACTTTTAAAGACAAATTTAAATTGAGCTATGTTTTCTCTTATTCCTGATAATTTACCTTTCTATTGGTAAAAAAATGGTTAAAACCGGACCAGTAGTTTTTGAGTTTATTCTTCACAAACATACAAAAATACAACTCTTTTTTCTAGTTAGAGTAGTAAATGGTCTTAAGATATTTAGTCAGTGGTATCATTATTTTCATCTCCTCCCAGGTGTTAAACAAAATCACTCAATAGTGACGATACCAGACTTAGTCCAGTTGATGCCGGGACGCGGCGAGTTCCAGACCGAACACGAACTTGTCTTCATAGCGCCGAATCTACCACCCATGGGGTACAGGTCATACTATGTCGAACGCGTTCAGATCAGGACCAGGTATAGAAGATCTATTATTAAGAAGTTGAACAAGAATTTGAGGAATAAAAAGTTTTTGACGAGGTAAGAAATATTTTACGTAATTTCTTATTGACTGACAATACTTACAAATACAAAAATACAAAATATTTTATTGCTTTATAAGTTTACACAATGTTTTTAGTGTTTGGAACTTCCCTTTAAGCAAGTAATGCCTGTGTTGCTTGGGAAGCCCCGCTCTTCCGTAGCAAAGAAATACAAAGCAAATTTGAGCATAACTGAATACTTGAGCTCATCTGGTTCGTGGCTAAATAACAGCCACACGGGTCGATCTTTAAGGTTAAGCAACGCTTGCCAAGGTTGGTCTGTGGATGAGTGACCATCTTAATATACCGAGTTTCCTCCGTGCCTCGGAAAGCACGTTAAGCCTTTAATCCCGGCTGTCATTTGTAGATCTTTAGCAGTCGTTACGGATTGTCAGAAGCCAGTAAATCTGACTCCAGTCTTGCCAAGAAGTACCGTGTTACCCGGTTAATGGGTTGTGGTGGTCTGGTAGGCAGCCGCTCCACGTAAAACGCTGGTATTCAGCTGAATCCGGTTTGACTGGAAGCCGACCCCAATATAGTTGGGAAAAGGCTAGGCAGATGATGACTTGAGCTCATCTTTAGAGTTCTGTACCCAACGGCTAATCAAACAGGAAGGGAACCTTATTGCTAAGACTGCGCTGTCCGTCCGTCCATCTTTATATTTATGTGCGATTTTTTTTTTTTTTTTATTTGCAATGAGTTTGCTCTTGACTTTAGTCTATGTCAGAGATGACAGAGACAAAGTCTACGATGGAGCGAGCCTACCCAGAAGGAGTTTGTTCACTCTAACTTTGAAGAGATTAGGGTTGTAAGCTTATGTGCGCATAATTCGATAAAATGCACTGAACAGCTGATTTCTTTTTCGCGATTTCGCGGTTGGTCTCATAGTGAAAGTTCTTCATAATGAAGTGTACAATGACCTCTTAAGAGATATGGCGCGTTTATTCTGTTACAAGTTACAAATTTGAATATAAAAATGGTAGCTTTCTGAATCAAGCTCAAGCCCTTGATGCAGCTACCTAACGAGAGCCTCTTGAAGCTCTAACACGACTATCGGTACCATGATTGCTGAGTCCAATCCTACATGTTGACAACCGGGTAACCTCGCGAGCCGAGACAAGATATTTGATTTGCTTAAATCTTAGGTTCTCGTCATGCGGAACTGTTATGACTAGAATCGTTTCACGCCTCTCGATTCGGTCCACCAACAATATATATGAGGTTTATTGGCGACAATAGTCTTGTCGGTGATAATGGACCGAGTCTGCAACCAAAAAATTGTATTGTCTTAAAACTGAATCATTACAAATTCTATTCGTTTCTATTTCAGACAAACGAACAACTTAAAAAACGACGACAAATCCCTACTAGACGACCTAGCCGAGTATGAATACTTCGAAGATGTCACCGAGAGCCCAATCAAGGTGCCAGTAAATGTGAGCAAAGCCAAGGAACTGGATATGTACAGCGACTTCATGGTGACCCTGCCACCAGTGAGAATAAACACTACAGAAGGGGCTGGGAATGTTACTCAGAAGATTGTGGTGATATCTTCTTCAACAACAACGACTACGCCCACTACAGCTACGTAAGTACTTTTTAGGGTTCCGTAACCAATGGGTATTCAACGGAACGCTATTACTAAGCCTCCGCTGTCCGTCCGTCAGCGGGCTGTAGCTCAAGAACCGTAATACCTACGTAGAGAGTTGAAATTTTCACAGATTGTGTATTTCTATTGCCGCTGGTTTGTTAAGGTGCATGATACGGAACCCTTAGTGTGCGAGTCTGAGTCGCACTCGGCTAGTTTTTTGTTATTAAAAAACTCGCGTTTGACTACAATCTTACCTGATGGAAAACGACAATATGGTCGACGGTGCGGAAACCGTTCGAAAGAGGCACCGTACCCTGAAACGCAAAGGGCACTAGGAGGAACACGGATGGGTTTTAGTCAGTAAGAGTCTGACACTCCCAGAGCGGAAGGAGTCATTTGATGATTTCCCATCCTTAAAATTAAAAAAAAGCGGTATTAACGCCGCCACAAGCAAATCACAATAAAATCTACATCGCAACAAAAAGAACCGCACCGCCATCTATCCCGCCAGGAGCGAACTACTGTTGGGGATGACTTGACGAAATCCTGAATCCGAATATCAACTATCGGGCATTTGCCCATCGGACACAAGAACCGTCTCGTCGGAAGATCCTCCCTTTTCAACGGAGGTTTGCGGTACTTTACAGTCTATACCTCTATAGGAGCACGCTTACCTCGAAGTAACCTGATCACTCTTAATAAATAACACCTGGAGGTATTTAAACCCCCAGAAGTTAGCAATCAATTGGCTTTATATCTGCCTGCCTTTCCCCAATTTCAGTCAAGCTGGATGTAGCTAAACACAGCATGTTTAACATGCAAACCAGAAACTGGGTAAAACGGTACCTCTTAACAAGACTGGTGTCAGATTTTCTGGTTTCTAACAATTCGTAACAACTGCATTTGGCCATCTGATGAAAAAAAATGTGAAGTGTGTGGAGTTATCGATGATTTCCAGCATCTTTTGGTGGATTGTGCAAAGAACCAGGCATTAAGGGAGTCTTTGACAGAACTGCGCAAAGGGAATATGCATAAAAACATATTTATCATCTATACAGTTTATCTAAAAATATAATACTAACAGTGAAAATAGAATCAAAGTTACTCGAAAAACAAAGGAGATATAATTATTTTAAACAAATATATCTGTCTCTTTCGCGAAAACGCTAGTTTCTATGGCAGCTGTATAGGTAATAGACGATGACGTCAAAGTTTACATCGGACTTCTCTTTCTAATTGTAAACTTTGAAGCTTCATTACTTCATCGCTGATGAAGGTATTTAAAAAATAATGTCATGATTGTTTACTAGAGCTAATAAGTATTTTATTTTACAAATAAAAAAATCGCATGCTTATTCCCTATTATGATATGAATGCATTCTTTGAAATCCCCTGATTATGTTATTTTGAGAAATCTAGATTATAATGTTATTAAATCTTAGGTGATTGAATTGTATTTATTTTAAATATGTAATTAGTTTTATATATAATAAGTTACTAAAACTAACAAATACACTAAACTAAAAACAAACTAAAATATAGCATCAAAAAATTCATCCTCAACGCTGTCAGCTGGTAATGTGCCCAAGAGACTGGCGGCATTGCCACGTTGAATGGCAATACTTAATCTTTGCCCAAAGTAAAAGCCAGCTCTTGGGTCACGGGAAGTGTCAGCCAGCCGTTTCGAAATTTCTTTGAAAAGGCTGTGAGCACAAGGGCCCCACGGCCCGAGGGTTTCAACCCCATACGGCTCGAAAATATAATTACCAATAAGGTTACCATATTTCCGTCGCCTGAGGTTTTCCGCAGCCGCAGCGGCAGCGCCAGCACAACACGATGAACTAGGAAGATGGGATGGCGCAAGAGTATCGACACAGGTTGCATCCCACATTAAAGGCCTACCCATCTTCCAAGGAAACAAAGGTCTTAGGTTAGTTTATGATTGGGCTAACAAGCCTTGCATGGATAAAAGTCCCAAAAAAAAAAACAGCTGCCAAAGATCTACAATTAAGGCCGCTCTCCCGAAAAAGCTTAAAAATAGCGTACAGATGAAGCAGTTTTTCATCGGCATTTACTGAGAAATTACATCTGAAAAAAATAAGTAATAATCTACATGATATAGTACGTAATTTGGTTTATCCAAAAATTATATATCGGTATCACATAATAAGAAAAAAAAACACCAAATCACCTCCAAATCGTTGAGATGAAACCATTTAACTCCTTCATTTTTTAACAAAAGACAAAAAATAATTATATACGGCTTTGCTTCGTTTGCTGCTCCGTTTGTATGCACAAGGTCATTGGCATGTATAGAAGCCTTAACGTGTTTTCTGAGGCACGAAGGAGCTATGTAACGAATCACCCATCCACAGACTGACATCGGAAAGCATTGCTGAACTTCTCTTTGTTTTTAGGGTTCCGTACCTCAAAAGGAAAAAAACGGAACCCTTATAAGATCAATTTGTTGTCCGTCCGTCTGTTTGGCAAGACCCTTTATCTCGGGAACGCGTGGAGGTATCGAGTTTATTTTTAGAGAGTGAAATTAAAACCATGTACTTAAAGCCCATTGAAGCTGTGAAAAAATCAAAGTTCTAAGTTAACGTAGAACAAACATACGGCTGCTTATGCCGTATAAAACGTATATTGCGACACTCTCAAGGGAATCAAAATGTGTAGGGTATTAATAAGGTAAGGGTAGTAATACGTAGGTTGAAATTTGAACGGAACCCTCGGTGGGCGAGTCCGACTCGCACTTGACTGGTTTTTTTTTAACTTAATTGTCCTTATACAGCAGCATTTTCATAAATAAGAGTTTTTAGAATTTACATTTTATTTTATTTTATTTCTCGCCGACTGGTCGACACTTTGCGTGACCAGAGGGCTGGCTCGTTCTTTGCTCAAAGAGTTAGCATTGCCATTCAACGTGGCAATGCTGCCAGTCTTTTGGGCACGTTTCCGGATGACAGCGATGCGGAGGAATTTTTCGACGCCTGATTGTATTTGGTTTTGTATATTCATAATGTATATAGTTAGTTTTATTAGTTATTTTGGAATATATTGTCATTTTTAAAGGCATTCTTTATATTTCTTTCTTATTCCAGCCCACCCTCGTCAACCCCAACTCGTACCACGACATCCCGCTACAACGCAGCCACCCCAAAGAATGCCGACCCCACGAAAAAGCCCACCCCAGCTACATTCATCGAGTACTACTACGATGACAGCGAAACCACTACGCCTTCTTTCGACTTTCAGAATTATTATCGACGTATGGAACATTCTGGCTATCATAGCTCAGCGTCTAGTGACAACTTTATTAAAAATGAGGTAAGTTTCAATGTTTTTAGGGACCGTACCTCAAAAGGAAAAAACGGAACCCTTATAGGATCACTTTGTTGTTCGTCCGTCAGTCTGTCAAGACCCTTTATCTCGGGAACGCGTCGAGGTATCGAGTTGAAAAAATCATCATAGATACGGCCGTTTATGCCGCAAAAACTGTATATTTCGACACTCTCAAGGGAATCAAAATATAATACAAACAGTGAAAATAGAATCAAAATTACTCGAAAAACGGAGGAGATAATTAGGTATATCTCCTTCGTTTTTCGAGTAATTTTGATACTGATAATTTTGATTTGAAAATAATTATATTTTAAACAAATACATCTGTCTCTCTCTCGAAAACGCTAGTTTCTATGACAGCTGTGTAGGCGTAATAGACGATGACGTCAAAGTTTACATCGGACTTCTCTTTCTAATTGTAATCTTTGAAGCTTCATTACTTCATCGCTAATGAAGGTATTTAAAAAATAATTTCATGATTGTTTACTAGAGTTAATAAGTATTTCATTTTGCAAATAATAAAATCGCATGCATATTCCCTATTATGATATGGGTGCATTGTTTGAAATCCCCTGATTATGTTATTTTGAGAAATCTAGGTTATAATGTTATTAAAACTTAGGTGATTGAATTGTATTTATTTTAAATATGTAATTAGTTTTATATATAATAAGTTACTATAACTAACAAATACACTAAACTAAAAACAAACTAAAATAGATCAGGGAACAACTAAATCAGGGTATTTCCCGTTGACCTAAAACTATGAAATTTGACAAATAATATTTTTTATACTACATACAGTAATAGGGAAAAGTCTGAAAACCACACATTTGTAATTAAATCATAAAAAAGTATAGTCGTAAAAGTAATTTGTACCTAAAAATTTGTACGGCTACGGAACCTTCGGTGGGCGAGACCGGCTCGCACTTGTCCGATTTTTTTAAAGATCTATCTCTTTAGGTAATTCCACACTTAACCGTCTCTTCAAAAATATTAGTAAATAGCATTCTGATCTTCATTCTTGATCCTGATCTTTTAAATAGATCAGGTACCTACCTACATTTTTAGAGTCCCGTAGTTCACAAGGAACCCTTATAGTTTCGCCATGTCCGTCTGTCTGTTCACGATTTAGCTCAGAGACGGTTCGCAGAGGCGCTCCAACTTGGTCTTTCACTGAGGCTCAGAAGTCTAAACTCAAGGTTTGCCAAAGAGAACAATAATACGATCTAGGACAGGCATCGCCGACGTTGGTAACAAGTCTGCGAGGCTGAAACAGGACTGAGCAGGTCACACTAACAGGATGCATCAAGACCGATGGGCCAGGATTGTCACACAGTGGGTGCGTGAGGACGGGCGTCGTAGCCGAGGCAGGCCAAACAAACACTAGTGTGACGACTTACACACTTTCCTGATGGATTGGCTGGAGATGACAAAACACAACTAGGATTGGAAAGCAATGGGGAGACCTTTGCCCAGCAGTGGGTTAATATAGGTTAGGGGAAAAAAAACTAACCATTCCAGGAATGGTTATTTTTACATTTTTTCGTCAAAATGCGAAAATAAAGCGGCCTAAAAAAAGAAACAATGTTTGAGAATTTGCAAATAGCGCTCTTTCATACCCCAAACACCCTAATAGCTCCACTTTGATTTTTTAAGAACCCTTTCAGACACATCCAAGGCAATGTTATAACATACACATAATATATAAAACAATACATCAAACGTCACAAATACATTACATTCCCAACAATCATTATTTAAACGGTCAGACCTCTTTCTATTAAACTTTGCGCTACTTTAATGAATCTCGGCAGGTTTTGACAAAACATGTCTTTCGATACCGTTATAAGATTTATTAAACGTATGGCTCGTGTCATAGGGGTAAACTTAAGCAAGTTAGTCCTTGCCAACGGTACTTCTAACAGAGCGGGGCGGCGGCGCGCGCCACGCACCCGTCCGGCGCGCGCAGCCGCAGCGCCTCCAGCACGTCTGCGTGGTGCAGCAAACCTAGCAGTACGCTGGCCACATACTTGACCAGCGCCACGCCTCTTCTAATTTCCAGTCTGGTATATCCGACCATGCCCAGGACGAACAGACTCGGGTACATGAGAGGATAAAAAGGGTAAACCCCATATTCCTTCAAGTACAGAAACCTAGCAAATTTGTTTTGAATTTTTTCCAACATGAGGCTGTACTTTGCCTCATGAGGATTCCAAATACTATTCCCGAGTTAAAAGCATAAGTAGTTCTTGAGATACCCAGCTATGACAGACGGACAGACTTAGCCAAACCATAAGGGTTCCTTTTTACCATTTTGGTAAGGAACCATAAAAATACGTAAGCTATTTCAATAAATCTAACTATTCATTACTGTTTCAGTACATCCAAATAAACTTCGACTCAAAACGCAAGTTGCAAAGCATAGTTCTCTCAAACGGCGTCAACATCACATTCGACATACAGATGTGCTACTACGTATCAGATGACCCTGATAAGCTGGAAACAGATAAAAGGAAACCTGGAGCCTACATCTTCAGACCCATAGACCCGCATCCTGTTCTCATAACAGACTTCTACGATGCTAAGGTTCTAAAGTCTGACATAGTTCAAGAATTGCAGATACGGTTTTCGAACTACGCGGGCATCGCTTTGAAGTTGTATAAAGGATTTCCAACAATAGAGGTGGATTGGATTGCTGGGCCGATTCCTGTGGCGGATGGTTTGGGCAAGGATATGTTTGTAAGGTACTGACTATTACATTCTTTTATGCATTAGTAAAAACTTTTTTACAAAAAATATAACCGACTTCCAAAATAAACACTACAGAGTATAAAATAACCTTCATTTCGGCTTAAAAAAGTTCCAAAACGAAAAATTCAAGTTTTTTTTTTATTTTTCTCTTTTAAGTGGTGAAACTTGGACGTCTTCGTCTACGCAGAAATTAAAATAAATAAAAATGCTCAAAAAATAAAAGCTACTGAAACAAACAGAATCAGAATTTTTACGGGACCGAATGGCAATTAAGTATGCCGCGCATCGAACCAAAAAAGAATCACAGAAATCGGATGAGAAACCTCCGAGTAATCGGTGCACAAAACAAAAAAAAAATGGCCGCCAAATTGAGAAACTCGCCCTTTTTTGGAAGTCGGTTAAAAAGCAAGTTTTTTTTTACTATTGGTAGGCACGCGTTTGACCACCATCTCACCTGATGGTAAGCGATGATGTGGTCGAACATGGAGCACGCTTGCCTGCAAGTAACTTATTCACTCTTTACTTAGAGACTCCCAGGTTGTAGCTATCAGGAAACACTAGTCGAAAAGATTGTAACACATTACTCCGACACTTAAAATCCTCACAATCCTCTTCTCTTCAAAGTTAGAGTGAACAGGCTTCTTCTGGGTAAGCTCGCTCCATCGTCAACGTTTTCTCTGTCATCTCTGACATAGACTACAAACCCATCTCAAATAAAAATAATAATGAATCCCGACGAACGCTATCTCGACAGATCATCCCTGCAGTAAACCGACACAACAGTATGCCGATGGAGTTTAAATCGACTGAACGCCATCTCGGCAATTATTTGATCGACAAAACGCTAGATCGACTAACGAATTTAGGAAAATAGGGTTTTAAATCCTATTTTTCTAAATTCGAGGTTATTCCACTAATACTATTCAGGTTTGATATTTTTTTCGGCCTAGTCTTTTGTCCGTCTACTGCATGTCGGGATGGCATTCAATAGGTCAACTGTTAGGTAGCCTATAGCCTTCCTATATATTTGGGCTATCTAACACTAAAAAACAAAAAATCGACCCAGTTTTTCCTGAGATTAGCGAGTTCAACCAAACAAAGAAATTCTTCAGCTTTTGTCAGTTCTTACAATCCTCATCTCTTCAAAGTTAGAGTGAACAGGCTCCTTCTGGGTAGGCTCGCTCTATCGTAAACTTTGTCTCTGTCATCTCTGACATAGACTAGAGTCAACAGCAAATACATCACAAATAAAAAAATAAGTTCTCTTACAATAAATAATTTTTCTTTCCTCAGATATCTGACGGATCTTCAAAACAACGGTGTTTTCTTTACTGATAGTAATGGAAGGCAGACTATGAAGCGCATTAGGGACAGCCGAGCTACATACACTCCGGTGTTGGATACTGGGGAGGCAGGGATTGCGAGTAAGTTATTATATTATTAGTTTTATTTTCCGCTGTGTCAACACTTTTTGAGACGATCATACGTTGAAATACCATCATTTACTTATTTATTATACGGAGGATTGAAGAGCTCGTGGCTAAATAAAAACAGCCGCACGACTCGATCTTTAAGGTTAAGCAACGCTTGCCAAGGTTGGTCTGTGGATGGGTGACCATCTTAACATACCGAGTTTCCTCTGTGTCTCGGAAAGCACTATCATTTGTAGATCTTTGGCAGTCTTTACGGATTGTCAAAAGTCAATCAATCTGACTCCAGTCTTGCCAAGAAGTACCGTGTTACCCAGTTAATAGGTTGTGGAGGTCTGGTATGCAGCCGCTCTACGTAAAACACTGGTATTCAGCTGAATCCGGTTTGACTGGAAGACCCCAATGTAGTTGGGAAAAGGCTAGGCAGATAATGATGATGACTTATTTGTTATACGCTTTATTGTATATACACCAAAAGTAATACAAAAGGAAGCTTAAAACTAAAACACATACAATGGGCGGTCTTATCGCAGTCCGCGATCTCTTCCAGACCCGACATGAAATGGAGCTGTCATTGGTGTAGGTAACAAAAGGGATACAAACTAAATTAAAACCAACAATAAATTATAATTTAATAGATACATACATATATACATAAAACGCAATTCGAAATAGATACATAAATATATACATACTAATTCATCATCATATCAGCCTGCAGTGGTCCACTGCTGGACACAGGCCTGATCCATCGGCTACCCGCGATCCTCACCAGATCATCGGTCCACCTTGTGGGAAAAATGGCTACCTTGACCGGATCGACCGGTTAATTCTGTCAACATGTCGAAGTGAAGGCTTGGGGGAAGACCACGGAGTGAGCAGTCAAACCATGTAATCAAGACGAAATGACAGCTTACTTCTTAATCACTTCACCCAAGTATTCACTTCGACATGTTTACAGAATCGACCGGCTGGCCGGCAGGATTATTACTGTTCGTATCAATTTAATAACTATAATAAATTAACTTTGACTCATCATCTTGAATCAGTCAATTGTAACATAATATAGTTGAACTTGTTGAGTTAGTACTGGGTGCCTGTTATGACATCTGAGCTGAGTGTTAAACCCTACTAAAAGACAAAAAAAATTGGCAGCTTTTCAAGCCTTTTCACTTCAATTTATAATTCGGAAACCGTGTGAGGAGCTCGTGGCTTAATAATAACAGCCGCACGAGTCGATCTTTAAGATTAAGCAACGCTTGCCAAGGTTGGTCTGTGGATGGGTGACCATCTTAACATACCGAGTTTCCTCCGTGCCTCGGAAAGCACGTTAAGCCGTTGGTCCCGGCTGTGATTTGTAGATCTTTTGCAGTCGGTACGGATTGTCAGAAGCCAGTAAATCTGACTCCAGTCTTGCCATGAATGTAAACATGTCGAAGTGAAGGCTTGAAGGGTGAAGACGAAGTGAACTGCTGTCAAACCATGTAATCAAGATGGAATGACAGTACACTTCGTGATCACTTCACCCGAGCCTTCACTTCGACATGTTTACAGAATCGACAAGCTGATTCGGTCAAGGTAGCCAATCTCAACGGAGAATAGTTAGCAGAAGGAATAATTGTGGACAGTTAGTTTTTAGTCCCATGAAGATATACACGGATTGACATAACTATAGTCCCCGTCATGAGAAGCTATAAATTTTCTAAACAAAGAACTTCTACTAACTTTCGTAGCGACAAAATTAGTAGATGAAATAATTGTAGGCAGTTAATTTTTTAGTCCCATGAAGATATAACATACTGGTATTGACATAACTTTAGTCCCCGTCATGAGAAGCTATAAATTTTGTAAACAAAGAATTTCTACTAAGAAGTAGCGACAAAATTAGCAGAAGAAATAATTGTGGACAGTTAAATTTTTAGTCCTATGAAGAAATAGCATACTCGTATTGACATACCTATAGTCACCGTCATGAGAAGCTATAAATTTTGTAAACAAATAACTTCTACTAAGTTATGTAGCGAGAAAAATTAATCCCAAATTCAAACCAATGTCCAAGGTTCATGTCTGAACCTTTTCTTTTTATGTTATCCTGCATGCAGGTTTTTGTTCTTGTATGCACATGTTTGGACAAATAAATTTATTTTATCTTATCTTAATCAACTCAAAGTACCATTTCACTTGGTTGGGTTATATTTTATCGACTAGTCGACCCGTGCAATTTCGTCTAGCGTGATGATATATATATAGCCTATAGCCTTCCTCGATAAATATGGGCTATCCAACACTGAATGAATTTTACAAATCGGACCAGTAGTTCCAGAGATTAGCGCGTTCAAGCAAACAAACTCTTCAGCTTTATATCTTCTTTATACTATACTATCTTGTATATATAATTCTACTGTACGTGTGTACCTATGTCACTGAACTTCTCCTAAACGGCTGAACCGATTTGAATGATTTTTTTTATATGCGTTTGGGTGGCGCCTTGGATGGTTTAGATTCACAAATAGGTAGGGTAGGTAGGGTAGGATAGGTAGGGTAGGGTAGGTACTGTAGGTAGGTAAACTATCCAGTTGACGGGAGCGAAGCCGCGCGGGTCAACTAGTAATACTATGGATATACAGCGCTATCGTCTATTGTTTTATTGTACTGGAACGCGTCTAACTCATAGAACAAACATTTGAAACAATCGAATTTGTGTTTACAAAATTTATAGCTTCTCGTGGCGGGGACTATATCTAAAATATTAATGTCTAATGACTTTCCAGGTAACATCTACCCAGTGACGTCAAAACTATACATCGAAGATTTACAAAAAAACATTCGTCTATCGATTTTCACAGACAGAGCTCAAGGTGGCACCTCTCTCTTAGACGGTACAGTGGATATGATGCTGCATAGACATATCTTTACCGACGACGCCGGAATCGAAGCCTGGTTGAACGAAACTGAGTATGGTAGAGGAATTATAGTCCGCGGAAAACACCATTTATACCTCTCAAAAGCAGATTACAGACCCAACAAGGTCTTCGAAAAGAAATTCGCCAAAGAATTAGAATTGGCACCTACAGTTTTAACGTCACTACACCAGTCGTATTATAATATAAGTTACGATGGATGGTTTAAAGAAAAAAATGAATATTCAGCGTTAAACACGAAACTACCAGTCGGCGTACATATTTTAACATTAGAGAAATGGAACGACCAACTCTTGCTAAGACTGGAGAATTATTTGGAAAAATCAGACGTTGTACGAAGCGGATATAAAAGAGTATTTATTCAAGAACTTTTTAAGGATTTTAAGATAACAGGAGCGAGGGAGACTACTTTGGGAGCCAATATGTGGCTGCAAGATCGTTTGCCGATGAGTTGGCGTACGGATAAGTTCGTGAAGAATTTTAATGAAGTTTATGGTAACAATAGCAACATAAAGTTTAGTCCTGACCAGGGAGGGTTCACTAAACCGACACCCGTGTTCTTCTTTAATGAAGGGATCGAGTTGAAACCGCAAGAAATTAGGACGTTTGTCGTTAGCTATGTAAGGAGATGATGGGTGGTAAGATAAATTATCTCTTATCGGCTTCGCTGTCCACAGACCACACACGGTCTGTTGAGAGACTTCCATATAAGTCCACAGACCGTATGTGGTATGTTCGCCCGTACAATTTTTAAGCCATCTGATACTGTGGACGTGAGGAGAAAGTTTCATATATAATGCGGACTTGGCAGGACACCGACTTTAAATAAAAACATAACTGGACTTATGGACCATTCCCACTCTGGAGCCTGGACAGTGAAACTGATGTTAAAAATGAAACCCTATTTCTCTTGGTCACGACATCACCCGTAAACGGCTGGATCAATTTCAGGCAATATTTTTTTGTTGTTTGTGTCTGTCAGGAGAAGGTTTTTATGATAGAAAAAAAATACGAAAGTTGCCAGTTATTGGCTTATAGCAGGGGTGGCCAACCGGTCGATCGCGGCTATGAGTTCAGTCGATCACGGTAAGGCAAAAAATAAAAATAAGTACGTATAACAGACTGCGCAACTATGTAAATACGAAATAGGTTATGTTTATAAAATTACAAATACTTGTATACTGAACATTACCTACTGTTACATTTGTAATTTTAAGAAGTATCTATAAAATTAGTAGATCGCACAGGGTTTCGTCAGTAAAAAGTCGATCTTGGGTCTAGTCAAGTAGGTCACCCCTGGCTTATAGGATCACTCACGTGGCATCAGTCTGTCTAAAATAACAAAAAAAATTTTCCCACTGTGCCGTGTGATATATCAAATGAAAGGTCTAATTTTAAGGATCACTAAAGTAATTTCACTTAATTTTAAAATAATTTATTAATTTTGAAGTTAGACGAAAATTGGTCATCCCCCCCCCCCTCCTTAACTCCTATTTGCTGGGCCTAAAATTTTAACTGCTGTTCCTTGTACCTACACCTAATATATTTACGTATTAGTTTAACTTTATTTAAGAATATCTTGGAAATATGTTTTATTTGTAAATAAAGTTGTTTTAGTTTACTGTTTTTGTTGTTTTATTTAATTTGGTTTCCAAAGAAACAAGTCATGTATTTTCAGGAAAATGTAGCGAGTTTAAATGATGGACACAACATAACATGGAGAAACTGTATTGCCGAACTTGTCAATACGAGCTACGCCGTAACCCGTGTGTGCTACGCCGTAACCCGTGTGTGCTACGCCGTAGGAATTGTTTGCTACGACGTGGCCAATGCGTGCTACGCTGTAAGCAATGTGTGCTACGCCATAGCCAATATTGTGTGCTACACCTTAGCCAATGTGTGCTTCGCCATAGCCAATATTGTGTGCTACGCCTTAGCCAATGTATGCTACGCCGTAGCCAATGTGTGCTACGCTGTAACCAATGTGTGCTACGCCGTGGCCAATGCGTGCTACGCCGTAGCCCACGTAAGTACGTTAGCTACTAACATTAATAAAAAAACATTGTTTAGTGAAAAAAGTGCAATATTCTATCTGCGAATGCGATAGTGTGCTACGTCGTAGGCAATGTGTGTACATCACCTCCAAGCATAATTAAAAAAAACTTTGTTTAGTCAATCAAAGTACCATTCTATCAGCGAATGCTTTAGTAAAATTGTCAAAAAAAGGGATTCATCACGTGACATTTCGAGACAGCTTTTGTCAATCGCATACATTTTTTTATCGTGTAGCTCAACTCAGAACTTCAGAATTTTAAGAAGCTCAACGATCTGACGAACACTACTAAAGTACACTTGTACAGCATCAAGTACTCAATCTTAGGTTACATAAATAAAACAAAATAAAAAATATAAAAATATTTATTTGGTTCATCATTTAAGATCACATAAAATATATGAACATTAATTAATACTAACTATAAACATAATATTTATATCAAAAACAAATAAACCTATTTATAATCTTACATTGTTAATTTTAAAATGATATGTTTGACACAAAATGTCAACATGTGTAAATGTTGTCTTGCTTTTCGCTTATGGCCCACTTCTAACCCGATTTTGTTTTATACAACCCTACAATGTTTTATACAACGTGTAACTGAATTAAAGCAATACCTAAAAAGGGGTCATTGTACTAATCATTATGATAACTTTTACAAGGGGACAAACACTGAAGTCAGCTGTTGAGCACATTTTATCGAGTTATGCGCACATAAATGCCCATACATTTGCAGTTGATTGATTTTTCCACTGAAAAAATTCCAAATAGTCCGTTAGTCAGATTATCAAAAAATATTAGACCCGTTTTACCTCAAGAGCTCGTAGCTAAATAATAACAGCCGCACGGGTCGATCTTCAAGGTTAAGCAACGCTTGCCAAGGTTGGTCTGTGGATAGGTGACCATCTTAACATACCGAGTTTCCTCCGTGCCTCGGAAAGCACGTTAAGCCGTTGGTCCCGGCTATCATTTGTAGATCTTTGGCAGTCGTTACGGATAGTCAGAAGCCAATAAATCTGACTCCAGTCTTGCCATGAAGTACCGTGTTACCCAGTTACTGGGTTGTGGAGGTCTGGTAGGCAGCCGCTCCGCGTAAAATACTGGTATTCAGCTAAATTCGATTCGACTGTAAGCCGACCCCAATATAGCCACTTCCGAGTTTTGATGCGATCTATCTTTGTCAATATTCATTGATTTACAAAAACAAAAAATATTAAATATTTATATATTATTGTTCAATACTCAAACTGACGGTCTAAATAGAATTGCAATTTATTGATGGTAGAAACTAGCCTATTACGAGAACAGTGACCCCTATCTAGGTAATGCGGGAATAATATATTATTCTTATGTGATTTCTTCGAGCACAACAGCTAGACTTACTGAACAATGGTTTTTTTTTATCTGTACTTGAATCTATTTCTATTTCCTATCAAAACAAGCTATGAAGGTCCTAATCTGTTTCGCCTTGATTTTAATATTAAAATCCTTTTCATCTAATTCCGTTACATCTTCTATATTATCCTCACTACCTTCTCTATCCCACACCCACTGCTTATATTCATCGACAAACATATTCGCTGACAACATAGTCTCTTTAAAACATTTAATTTCAATATTTTTGAAAATATCTCTCAAATTCACTTCTACAACTGAATCCTCTAAGTAATTTTCGAACCTGATCAACAATTTAGAGTCCCAAGGTTCTAAAGTCAGTAAGTGTACTCCATTAGGTAAATCTTTGTCTAACCAACTGTATTGGTTGTTCATTTTCAACCATTCATCGTATTGGATGTTCGTTGCATCTGAGAATAGGACTGTTGGACTCAAATGCATGCCGAGTACATTCTTTTTGATTATTCCATTGTCTTTGCCTATGATTACTCTATGCTTCCCTCTAGCTACTAAACCCTGCCCATTGGCTGTTTCGTTCAGAGCCTCACCCACTCCAAAAGCATCATCACAAAGCAACCTCCTATGTAGCATAAGTTCTACTTCTCCCTCAACTAAGGAAGTCCCTCCTTCGGATCTGTCAGTCAAAACTGTCAGTCTCACATCCTCATTCTCAATATAAATCTCATTTGTAACCGGATAATAGTTCCCGGGAATCGGTTCAGCTAGAGTTAGATTCCATTGCGGTCTAAAATTAAGTTTTCTCTTCAGCATCTGTCTTCCATTGGAATCCGTATAAAATTCACCATTATTTATAATATTAGTTTCGTATTTAATTACATATTCTTTGCCAACATCGTCTTTAATCGGTATGGGTCCTACTATCCATTCTGTTTCGATGAAATT
This sequence comes from Lacanobia oleracea, assembly GCA_950371165.1. NCBI lineage: Eukaryota > Metazoa > Arthropoda > Insecta > Lepidoptera > Noctuidae > Lacanobia > Lacanobia oleracea. Next base: position 16,062,752 of record OX493411.1, on the reverse strand, counting down.
TAAACTGTCGTATAATTTAGCGTTTATAAACCCAGCGGGACTGAGGTTGACTCTGAATTCTTTGACTAAATCCCCGTTGATGACTTCGGTTTTTTGTGGGCCCAGTTTAATAGGATTATTTATGATTGGTCTGAAGATATATGCGCCGGAGGCCCGGTGGGAGGTGTCGTGGTTGTCGCCACAACTGCCGGTGTAGTAATACATGTTGATAGATAAGTTTAGGTTACTATGGTCGGGGAACGTGACTTCGCTGATAGAGCCAGTCGCTGTGTTTACTTCTAATTTGTAGAACTGGAATAGAGAGAGGATTGTTTTAGTGATCTTTTGCTGAAAGATAAAAGAAAATTACTTAGGCGCCCTAATTGATTAACGATCTGAGTTAACGAAGCGATTTCGTCTCCCGATGAAAATTTTTCTTGTGCTCGCGCGATGGTTTAAAAATAAACATAAAACCGGCCAAATGCGAGTTGCACACGAAGGGTTCCGTACCATAAACCTTAATTTTTATTATTTGGCAATAGACATACACAATCTGTGAAAATTTCAGCTCCCTACCTATAACGGTTCTTAAGATACAGCCCGCTGACAGACAGACGGACGGACAGCGGAGGCTTAGTAATAGGGTTCCGTTGGTTACCCTTCGGGTACGGAACCCTAGAAATCAAATCAAAATCAAAAGTCGTTTATTCAAATTAAAACTTTTTGAACGTCCAGTTTAAAAAAAGACAGACCCCCAAAACGCCCGCCCGTCACCACTTCCTAGTGTTTTAGCTGTGGAGAAGAAATAGCCAACAAACTCCTTAGCAACACATCTGTCTGTTACGTTTTAAGAACTTGAATTTATCTAATAATTATGCAAAGTAATCATTTGTAAGGTTTAATTAGGACACTATACAGAAATGTGTGTGTTTAATCTCGTCGTGCGACGAAATCGCATCGATAACTTATACGACAGTAAGCCAATTAAAACGACGTTTTAAAATTAAGCGTGAGGCTATAAAAACTTATTTTTGTGAAAATTTAATTAAAAAAATCGGTCAAGTGCGAGTCGGACTCGCACACGAAGGGTTCTGTACCATAAACCTTGATTTTTATTTTTAGGCGGCAATAGAAATACACAATCTGTGAAAATTTCAAATGTCTACCTATTATGGTTCTTGAGATACAGCGCACTGACAGACAGACGGACGAACGGATGGACAGCGACGGCTTAGTAATAGGGTTCCGTTGGATACCCTTTGGGTACGGAACCCTAAAAAGAGCGCTTCTATACAAGAAACGTAATTTATTGTTTTTGTTTTTCTATTAATAGGCACGCATTAATGGTACGGAACCCTTCGTGTGCGAATCCAACTCGCACTTGGCAGTTTTTTTTTCTTATAAAGGCGGCAATGAAAGATTAAAAACCTGAACCTCACCTGATTACCCAAGACCAGGTCATCATCAATCTTCTCCACAGTTCTAGGCTCGTCTGACAGCATCCTCAATTCATCCACACTAAGGTTGGGATACACAATCATTCTATCGGCCTTCTTCTCCTTCTTCTTTCTGCTCTCCATCAAGAACCTCTCCAGTTCCTGTACTTCATCATCATTTTTACCATCTTTTAAGATATCTAGATTAGTTTCTCTATCATCAACGTTTGTTATGTCTTCAGAGTAGACCGGAGCGTAAGGTATAGCTTGTATTTTATCCAACATATCTTTGGGTTCCTCAACTTTGGGTTCTTTATCTTTGATTCTGTCATCGAGACGATTAATTATAGGTTCCTTTAAAGGATCCCAATAATTATTATTATTAGAATAGAACTCGTAATCTTGTTTTACGTTTCTTTTTCGTCGGTTGGAAGTTTTCTTCACGTAGAGACTTTTGTATGAAAGAGGTTTTAAGTCGGTTATGAAAAGTATTTCTTGAGTAGCTTTTGAGAAGCGTGTCGGAATGCTTGTGACTTTCTTCGGGAGTGGAACCATCTGGGTCTTGACTTGTTTACCTGTAAAAATAAAGGAGTGTTTATTAGAAGAATCTTGTTAGTATCTATACTCAATATATAAAGCTGAAGAGTTTGTTTGTTTGTTTGTTTACTTGAACGCGCTAATTTCAGGAACTACTGGTCCGATTCGTTGCGTGACTTCGTCTGCGTCACAATTTTCATCACTGCTCCGCTCCTGTTGGTCTTAGCGTGACGATATATATTATATAGCCTTCCTCGATAAATGGGCTATCTAACACTAAAAGATTTTTTCAAATCGGACCAGCTGACAATGACCAATGGCAAACTCCGTAAGATTATAAAATAACTTGAGAGATTGTAAACTTTCGACAAATTCACAACTGAACATTGGGAATGCTTTTTACGCATCAAAATTTGATAGTTTATAATTTCTCGCATTCATTCCAAGAAATTGTGAACTGAAATAAAATAGCGACCAATCAGAGCAAAAGTCTACAAGAAACATGCTCTCATCATCTGCCTAGCCTTTTCCCAACTATATTGGGGTCGGCTTCCAGTCAAACCGGATTTAGCTGAATACCAGTATTTTACGCGGAGCGGCTGCCTACCAGACCTCCACAACCCATTAATTGGGTAATCCGGTACTTAATAGCAAGACTGGAGTCAGATTAACTGGCTTCTGACTATCCGTAACTACTTACAAATGACAGCCGGGACCAACGGCTTAACGTGCTTTCCGAGGCACGGACGAAACTCGCTATGTTAAGATGGTCACCCATCCACAGACCAACCTCGGCAAGCGTTGCTTAACCTTGAAGATCGACCCGTGCGGCTGTTATTATCTAGCCACGAGCTCCTAACAGGCTCTCATTGGTCTGTTTATTTATTTAACACTTTCAGCACACGTATGTACAGAGGCGAACTTTATGCCATAGCCAACAACCATTTCCTTTTTTTTTTTGTCTGTTCAGTTGTGACGTCACATGTTCGCCACAGAGTTACGAATTAAGTGTACCTCCCATTGTCCAGTGTTGATTGGGTTTACTTGAGGTGTATTATGTAAGGTATAAGAGAAAAATGCGCACTGACTCTAACTTAAAAGCTGTTAATAATTAAGTAATTTTTGGATATTTTCCTCAGTTATACCTCTCTAGTTTTTTTAAATTATAAGTGTTTAATGGACTAAATTTTGCATTTTAAGTTACAACTTACCATCAGCACCAAACACTTCGAATGTGCCGTCAGCAACTGGAATTCGGATTGGTTCCCTGACAGACCAACCCAAAGGATTGTAGACAGTTATCTGAAATTAAAATAGTACAATATTATCTACCATGTAAGAGTTTTGAGAACACATTCATAATGCGTACAGCTAAGGAGTGGAATTCCCTGCCGGAGTCTGTGTTTCCTGATAGCTACAACCTGGGAGTCTTTAAGTCAAGAGTGAATAGGTTACTTCTAGGCAAGCGTGCTCCATCTTCGACCACATCATCGCTTACCATCAGGTGAGATAGAAGTTAAACGCGTGCCTATCAATAGTATAAAAAGGAATGAGGAAAAATCAATGTATGAACAATTTTGATGCTTACACGATAGCCCAGCAATACTCGAGTAGGCATCATCTGCCTAGCCTTTTCCCAACTATATTGGGGTCGGCTTCCAGTCAAACCGGATTCAGATGAATACCAGTGTTTTACGTGGAGCGGCTGCCTACCAGACCTCCACAACCCATTAACTGGGTAATCCGGTACTTCATGGAAAGACTGGTGTCAGATTTACTGGCTTCTGACAATCCGTAACGACTGCCAAAGATCTATAAATGACAGCCGGGACCAACGGCTTAACGTGCTTTCCGAGGCACGTATTTTTTTCTTTTTCCACGCAAACAGAAAATGATGAGAAAATGAAGACGATATAGTGCGTTGAAACTGTGTGACGTCACTACGATGTATCGACACCTCGACCAGGCTTACCCAGAAGGAGCCTGTTCACTCTGACTTTGAAGAGATTAGGGTTGTAAGCGTTCGGAAACACAGACGCAGGCAGAGAGTTCCACTACTTTGCTGTATTGAATTGCTGAAATACTCTTCTAAACAAAAAAAGAATCATCCAAATCGGCTGACAACTGGCGAAAATATCGCTGAACAAACATATTTCATGGGATCTCATCATCAGATCCTAATTTATACCTTCCATCATCAGCTCAGCAACATGAGATGATGATTACCAGGCACAAATATCTGAATTGCGTTAGAAAGTTAATAAAAACATTGTATGTGCCTATAAAATTTGAGGGTTGCCCTCGATTTTCATGGGATCCCATCATCAGATTCTGACATGGTGACAATGGAACCAATCGAGAAGTACACCCTTTCAGATGAAACAAGAATTTTTCAAATCGGTTCATAAATGACGGAGTTATGAGGTAACAAACATAAAAAAAAATACAACTGAAATGAGAACCTCCTCCTTTTTTTGAAGTCGGTTAAAAATACAATGTTCACTTACAACAAACTTTTCGCTGTTCTCTGAGATATAGCAGCTGGATTCATTCAGGTGACATCTTTGGAAGTCAAGTAGAGGCGGCTTGTCTGCGTCGTTAACCGTCATTTTACTGAAATTGAAATATTAAGTAAGTATTGATTTGCTTGGAGAATTGAGAGAGAGGAGCTCGTGGCTAGATAATAAGAGCCGCACGGGTCGATCTTCAAGGTTAAGCAACGCTTGACAAGGTTGGTCTGTGGACCGATGACCATCTTAACATACCGAGTTTCCTCCGTGCCTCGGAAAGCACGTTAAGCCGTTGGTCCCGGCTGTCATTTGTAGATCTAGGAGAAAGTGGCTAAATAATAGCCGGCACAAGGGTCGAGCTACAAGGTTAAGCAGCCCTTGCCAAGGTCGGTCTGAGGATTCCGAGATTTCAACATACGATATTCCTTCGTGCAAATATACGTTGAGCTGTTGATCAAGGGGGGCTACTCTCTGGACCTCTCACTTCCCAGCGTGGTCAACGCCATGCTGGGGACTGAGGGGTCCTGGGCAGCTGTCGCCTCCTTTTGCGAGGACGTCATCTCGCTAAAGGAGGCGGCGGAGCGCGCGCGGGAGGACGACCCTCTCGCTGCGTCGCTCCGAAGGCGAAGAAGAGGTCGGAGAAGACGTCGTCTTCTCCCTCCTCATGGTGGTGATAGGCGGGCGACAGGCGCGGGGGCGACAGGCGCGGGGGCGCCTCCGCCCGCATTGCACTCCCCACCACTTCGCCGGTCATTCCCGGCCCTCCCCCCACGGGGAGGACGTGAGGGGCCCGCCGTGTAGGCAGACGGAGGAGGAGGACTGGACGCCAAGAAGGCTGCGCCGATCTCCCAGTCCCCCTCCACTCAGACGATGCGGGAATGCCGCTAGGTTGTTTAGTGGGTATACCGGTCAGCCGGGGGAGTCCCACATACCCCTCCCATTCCCCCGATGGGAGGGTATGCGTAATGTATTTTTTCCCAGCGCAAAAAAAGGGGGAGCTACTCTTTAAGAAGTCCGTAGTTTCGGTCTTAGTTGCGGGCGTATTCTACTCCGTATCACCTACGGACTTACGATTAGTCCTACACCCGAACTAAAAATGAATGACAACACGATTTGGCAGTAACTATCAAATCGTGTTGTCATTATCCCAAGGGAACATATTCCCGGGATAAAAACTATCCTGTGTGTTATTAAAGACTATAAATATATAAATTAAACAAATTCAAACTGCCAAATTTCATCAAAATAACATTTTCTTTTTGGTGTAAGTGCGGTGGTGGTAATGGCTGCGACTTACGACTCGTAGGTCGAAGGTTCGAACCCGAACAGGCGCTTTACTTTGTGTAAATTATTTCATCAGCACTGCTCTCAAAACGGTGAAGGAAAACATCGTGAGGAAACCGGCATGTCCTAGAACCAACTCGCACTGGGCCCGCGTGCTGGAGTACGGCCCACTCCATCACCGAGAGGAGGCCTGTGTCCCAGCAGTGGGAACATTATAGGCTGGTTATGCTATTACGCTAATATCTGGTGTAGAACTTACTTGAAAGCCTGTCTAGCGATAATAAGCGCGTCATCAATGGCCTGGTTCAGCAGCCTCTCGTAGTCGTGAGTAACGTGCTGTTTCTCTGTGCCCGTGATAGCGTCGTGATGCTGCATCACTCCTGGAGGGAGAGGAATTTGTACTTTATTAGTACCTATGCGTAATCAAGCGGAATACCTGTCTGAGCTACAACCTGGGAGTCTTTAAGTCAAGAGTGAATAGGTTACTTCTAGGCAATCGTGCTCCATCTTCGACCACATCATCGCTTACCATCAGGTGAGATGGTCAAGCGCGTGCCTATCAATAGTAAAAAATAGACCTACTTGTGTGCGAAAGCCGTATCATCGAATTTTGTTCCTTCGAAAACCTTTCAACGACATCTCTATACTGCGACGCCTTGTTGAATTGGCGTCTTGTTACTGCGATATTTCGTTACATCGACAAACTGTACTGCGTAAATATCATACTGCGAAGCAGTTTACTTGAACGCGCTAATCTCAGGAACCACTGGTCCGATTTGAAAAATTCTTTCAGTGTTAGATATCCCGTTTATCGAGGAAGGCTATAGGCTATCATCACGCTAACACCTATAGGAGCGGAGCAGTAATGAAAATTGTGACGCAAACGAAGTTGCGTGGGTCAACTTAAAAACTTCTGGACCGATTTAAAAAAATCTTTCAGCAATGGATAGCTTCATTATCTGCGAGTAACATAGGCTATATTTTATTCCCGTAATCCCACGGGAACGGGAACTACGCGGGATAAAGATTAACTTAATATAAAGATTATCTTACCCATAGCGCTTTTCAGTTCATCCAATACAAATTGGTTGTGTTTTTCTAAATCCGCAAATACTTGCAACTGCTTAACCACCTGAAAATATTGCCAAAACCTTAAAATTAACTTACCAAATCAAATAAATCTACCTAACTATTCGAGAAATATAAGTGTTAGGTTATGCCAATTTATAAAGAAGAGAAAGTTTTGGTGTTTTGATAAAAACTCAAACTCAAAAATATTTATTTCAAATAAACCATTTACAGGCACTTTTGAATTGTCAAGGTCGGTCGGTCCAAAAAAAGATGGAACGTGCAAATAGCTATTGCACGTTCCAAAGCGTAGATCTCTATGGAGAAGAACGCGCAAGAAACTCCACGGACACTCTTTTAAAAACAATAAATTTTTACAAAGTTTTGTTTAGATCAAGTTGAAATTATACATACATGTGAGAACGATGTAAAAGACGAGCAGGATAAAAGCGTCAGGAAATAAAGGAACAATTCAAAGAAGTAATTTAAATAAACCGTGGCAGCTGAGAAATGCCCAGTCCCAACTGACGGCGCCCGTTCACGAACATGACGCATGCGCACCATTCGGCTCAACCATTTTGAAGGGCCATATGATCCAACGCATACGCCGCCATCAGCTAGACTTTTGAGTGAGGGAGCGATCAAGTATAACGTAACGCTATTTTGGAAGGGCTTGTGTTTAAACACCGCCCAAAAAAGTACCTATTTTACTACCAAAAAAGTTCTAAACGGTTACCAAAACGGATAAATGGTCACCAAATAATATTCGAGAAGTAGCGCTCGCCGGCCGCTGCCGCGGCACCGCTCGCTTCGCTCGCTCGGCTCGCGCGCGGTTGGTCACAATTCTAACCTAACCTAACCTATTTCATCCAGTTTGTAACCCCAAGCCTACATTTTATGGCAATCACAGTTGAGTTGGATAGAATTTGTTGACCATTGATCCATCAACCATTTGGTGACCATTGATCCATTTTTGGTGACCGTCTAAATTATACCCTTTTGGAAGATTTTTGATAAACCCCTGCGCCCCCTTGTAACGCACTGTAACATTTTTCTGGACCCCCTCCCTCCCCCTCTCTAAACGTTACGTAACACTCAAATGACCATTTATGCTCTAAAGTTGCAAAAAGTTATGTTATAGTTTTCATCCTTGGTACTCGTATAATCTTAACCAGACCATAATACAATTGAGGGATTCCCCGTAAACTTTACATGAAAAGGGTTGGACAAGCCCGCCACACATTCCCAACCACTGCAACTCCTGAAAGCCAGAATCAACAGTGGCGACCACCAGAAAAACGCCGAGCCAATGAAACCCGACGAGTCCCGGAGAAACGATTCAACTGTCTTGGATCCTGCAACGAAATTAATCAGATAAGTACAGCGGAGGAGTAGGAAAAAAAAATATATATAATTTCCACTTCCCTCCGTATCAAGCAGGAGACAGAATAGAACTAGGCCAATAGGCACCAAGGGACAAATACAACTGGGTTAAGCCCAGTTGCCAAGCACCACGGATTATATTTTACCACTTAAACTAATGGGTCCTAAATTGTGAGCTACTTTTGATTCCAGTAATAGGTATGGCAAAATCGCTTGAACGCACGGAAATTTGTTCTGGTTTCAACAAGGTCCGTATAGTAAACTACCCCAGATGTAACCTTAATACTATCTAACATAATATTGCGTTCAGTTTGCCAAAGACTACACTCCCATAAGATGTGATGTGCGGATTGTTCGTATTCATGGTCAGCTGTAGAACATTGACATAAAGGCGAGGCCACAAGCTTAAAGGAAAATAATTTACTCTTAAAATTGCCATGACCTGTGAGAAATTGGGCAACACAGTGATCCACCTCCAGCCATGTCCTGTCCAGCCGCTCACGAACAGATGGAAAAAATTGGTGGAGGTGACGGCCTTTGATGGAATTTTCCCACCTACATTGCCACTCGGATAAAAGTTCCTCCCAGACATCAGTCTGGGGTTTTAGTAATCTAGAGATCTTAGCACGGCCGCGTTGCGGTAAGAACTCTGGGTCCGTAATCTTTCTAGCGTAGTAGTACATTGCAGCACGCCGCTGCACTTCTAGATCGACTGGGAGAACACCCGCCAGCACTGGTAAGGCTTCAGTACTAACCGTCCTATACGCCTTGCATAAGAATATCAAAGCCAAACGCTGGCTTTGAAGCAATTTACGTCGTACCGCACCTATGGTGGCCCTATCGGCCCAGACAGGTGCCCCGTAGCACATACAACCCAAGTAGGTAGCCCCATAAATAGTTTTTAAGGTTTGAAAAGATAGACCCCAAGTAGCTTTGGATATTCTCGTCAAGGCGTAGAAGTTCTTTTTTGCTTTCTCACCTACTGTTTTTATATGATCAATAAATGAAAAGTTATTTTCTAATAGCATACCGAGATAGCACACGGATTCTTTTTTTTTAACGGGTACGTTATTGAATTTAATACTAGGCCAGCATTTACCCCACCGCTGTATCTCCACGTTGTCGTCGTGGTGGGGCATGTGTGTCTCAATGATCTTGGAGCTCTGCCGGTAGAGTTACTCATGCCGGAAAGGTCCTAGTGAGAGACCAGACCAAGAGAGATACCGGGAAGTGGTTGCTCCTGATTGATCGACGGTAGTCGATCGACAGATGACGTGACCATGCCGCTGCGGTGCAGGCGCACCAAAGCGGCGCACCTTTCTCTCCTTGAGGAGAGAATTTTCGGCGGGTTCGCTGAGCTGGGTTGGCCGGACAGCGAACGGAGGCATGTTTAATGCCGCCGCCGGGGGCTTGGCTTGACCGCCTGGCCCAGAGGAAGGCTACCTCTAAGATAAAAAACCACCTAATCCTAAGCTTTGAAGCGCGGTGAGAGGATGAATGGCTGGAGGGAGTCCAGTCGCGAGCGCTTCCCCTGTAGAGCACCTGCCGCACTCTGCAGTATGTAGGCTTACCCAGGTAAATAGGCTCTGCCTGGGTGGACATTTTTTCCTTACTACTCGTGGGATCAAAATGAATGAATGTTCTCAAAATATTAAAAATAGAAAAGATGTTGTGGAGGTACCGCTTGCCGGCGACGGCAACAAGAGCCGAGGAGGCTCCCGATCCTCAATAGAGGATCGAAATATGTCCGACCAGGACTTGCGCGGTCGCTCCAAATTTTGGAGAAAACGATCGCGCAACGAAATTTCTTCGGACAGAGTGGGGTCGGTGGGTCTCTCCTCAAGTGAAGAGAACCTGCCGGCTGCTAAAGTGGCGACAACGAAGAGAGGCCGGGGTCGAGCGACCGTGAGCGGAGCTTCCGCTACTCTGCCAGGGCGTAACGTACGGGGTCGCTTCAAGCGCCCTGATATGACGGGAATTGGCGGGGAGAGTGATCCTGGAGCCTCATCAGGGGTCTCCATTGAGGAGCCGGGAGGAGTCTCCGTCTCTCTCGTAGGCACGAGGGTGGGTGGCGGCTCCGATCTAGATCTGGAGCGGAAGGCCAGGTTTGCGGAGGTTGTGAAGGCCGCGATCCGCGATGTAGCTTTGAAGAGGTCGCAGTCTTCCAAAAATACGGCTATAAGTGCGGCCTCGGCCTCCATTTTGGCGGCAGCGGAGGCTAACTATTGCGGGCTTCCGTCTGACGAAATGTCCAAGCTGCAGGCGGAGGTCGCTCGCTTGACGGCCGCAACGGAGCTTCTGCAAAAGCAGAATGAGAAGCTCCGAGCAGACCTGGCCGGGCTCCGAGGAGCTGGCGCAAAGGAGGCGCCTCAAGGGGGGCGCAAGCACGGGCAGGCCGTGTCAGCGGAGGAGCAGGTCCTGCATCTGGTGCGGCAGGAGATGGCTGCATTCGCACAAAGGTTTTCGGTCCTGGAGGGCATCGTTCTGCGCCCCCCACTAGCGACGAACCAGAAGGCATCGGGCCAGCCGAAGGCGGCCTCGTACGCGGCCGCCGCGGGTGCTAAACCGAGGTCGTCCGGTCAGGCTAACCGAGGGGCCGGACCAGCACCCACGAAACCTGCAACCGCGAAGCAAGCCAAGCAGAAGAAGAAAGGTGGGGCGGCTGCACAGGTGGCGAAGACTCAAGCGCCAGCAGTGCAATCGGCACCCCCGCCTTCCAACTCTCCTGCGGCCGAAGCCGGATGGCAAGTGGTCGGGGAAAAGAGGAAGGCGGGCAAGGCAGCCAGGGCGGCCAAGAAACGTCAGAGGAGGCGGCAGCGCAAAGTGCAAAGCGTCGCGGCTAGGCTACGCGCCCCGAACACCGCAGCAGTAGTAATGACACTACAGCCGGATGCGGAGAAAAGGGGCGTGACTTACCGCGATGTCATTACTAAGGCAAAGGAGGCGGTGGACCTCCAGGAGCTCGGGATAACGGGAGGCCTCCGGCTCAGGTTTACCATGACTGGGGCCCGGATGCTGGAGATCCCCGGTGCAGCCAGTGGCCCCACCGCTGACGCTCTGGCCGAAAGGCTCAGAGCGTCCTTAAATGCGGACGAGGTCCGAGTGTCCAGGCCGATCAAGTGCGTGGACATGCGCATCCTGGGCCTGGATGATTCCGTCACGGAAGAGGAGGTCGTGGCCGCCGTCGTCAGGACTGGGGGGTGTTCTGCTGAGCAAGTGAAGGCAGGCACCATACGCCCTGACAACACGGGCATGCGAACCGTTGTGGTAAGCTGTCCGGTGACGGCGGCCAAGGAAATCTCGGAGGGCCGAAGGCTTCTGGTGGGCTGGGTTTCAGCGCAGGTGAAACTGCTGGAACCCAGACCCCTGAGGTGCTTCCGCTGCCTAGTGGGCAATCACACGGGAGCTCTCTGCACCTCGGAGGTGGACCGCAGCGACCTTTGTTTCCGCTGTGGTCAGCCCGGACACAAGGCCGGCTCGTGTAACGCCACGCCGCACTGCGTTGTTTGTGCGGCAGCTGGCAAGCCGGCCGATCACTGGGCTGGGGGCAAAGCCTGCGCTCCACCTGCCAAGGCCGGGGGCAAAAAGAAGCCCTCCACCACCGCCGTCCCTGCCGCCGTCGTCACTTCGGTTGCTGCGAGTGAGCCCTCACAAGGGACTCAGGAGGAGGCTGAAATGGAGAGCCAATAACGGCTCCATTACGCCTCCTCCAGGCGAACATCAACCACTGCGCCGCCGCTCAAGACCTGTTGGTCCAAAGCATGGCACAGTGGTTGATTAACATCGCCGTGGTCGCTGAGCCCTACTTTGTCCCGCCCAGGGATGACTGGGTGGAGGACCTGAATGGCTCAGTTGCCCTAATTTCGTCGGCCGCTGCAGGTACCCCATCCCTCGAAAGCGTCAGGAGAGGACAGGGGTGCGTAGCAGCACGGTTTGGGGAGATTGTTGTGGTAGGAGTGTACTTCTCCCCGAACCGAACTCTCGCCGAGTTCCAAAACTCCCTTACGGAGTTGGGCGCCGTCGTCGCCGGGTGTCGTTCCCTCCCTGTACTCGTTCTCGGGGACTTCAATGCCAAGCACCTGGCTTGGGGTTCCCGTTACACCGATACGCGGGGTAGGATGGTAGGGAACTGGGCTCTGGAGACAGGCCTGGTCGTCCTAAACCGGGGTTCTGTCCCCACGTGTGTGCGGATGCAGGGGGAGTCCGTGGTGGACATTTCGTTCGCCAGCCCTGCTCTGTCACCGCGTGTTATTGACTGGCGCGTATTAGAGGAGGTGGAGACCTATTCCGATCACCGGTACATCCGGTTTGACGTCTCCGCCCAGACTTCAACCGCGCCAGTCCGGCAGGCCCCGAGTGGTCCGCGGTGGGCGCTGAAACAGCTGGACCGGGAGCTCCTCCTGGAAGCTTCGATCGTGCAGGCCTGGGTGTCACCTCCGGACAGGCCTGCTGACATCAACGACGAAGCGGAGTGGTTCCGGGAGGCCATGTCCGATATTTGTGACGTGGCAATGCCCCGGGTTAAGCCAGGACGCGCCCGCCGCCAGGTGTACTGGTGGTCGCAAGAGCTGGCGACGCTGCGTCAGGCTTGCGTTGCCGCACGGCGCCGGTACACCAGGCACCGCAGGCTCCGCATCCGCCCTCCGGATGCGCAGATCAGAGAGGCGGAGCTGTACGAGGGGTACAGAGTGGCGAAGGCCGCCCTCCGAGCTGAGATCCTGCAGGCCAAGGATCTGGCTGTCAAGGAGATGCTGGAGTCTCTGAACGGGGACCCGTGGGGAAGACCCTACAAAATGGTGCGGAATAAGCTTCGCACCTGGGCCCCCCCGTTAACGCAGAGTCTACGGCCCCAGCTGGTGGAGGACGTGGTAAGCGCTCTGTTCCCCTCGCAAGGGGAGCATACTCCCCCGCTTATGGCTCTGCCACCTGCGGCGCCTGATACGGACTACACCGGTGCCGACGATGACGATGCTCCTGAGGTGACTGAGGTAGAACTGAGAGTGGCGGTTAATAGGCTGAAGGCCAAAAATACCGCCCCAGGACCCGATGGCTTACCTGGAAAAGCCTGGGTCCTGGCCTTGGAGGCTCTCGGGCCTCGACTAAGAGGGTTCCTAAGCGCATGCTTGGAGAGGGGCCAGTTCCCACTTCGTTGGAAGACGGGGAAACTGGTCCTCATTAAGAAGCCGGGGCGCCCTGCGGACTCTCCGTCCGCATACCGGCCCATTGTGCTGCTCGATGAGGTGGGCAAGCTCTTTGAAAGAGTAATTGCAAACCGCCTTGTCGAGCACCTAGGGAGGGTGGGGCCGGATCTGGCGGAGAACCAGTTCGGTTTCCGTACGGGACGCTCTACGGTGGACGCCATCATGCGCGTGAGAGCCCTCTCGACGGGGGACGCGGTTTCCCGGAGCGGTGTTGTCTTGGCGGTGTCTCTAGACATCGCCAATGCCTTCAACACCCTGCCCTGGAGTTGCATCAGGGAGGCACTTCGGTATCACCGGGTGCCGACCTACCTCCGTCGCGTAGTCGAGGATTACTTGACGGACAGAGCCGTCATCTACCCCGGTCACCTGGGAGAGTGGAACCGGCGAGAGATGTCGTGCGGTGTTCCACAGGGTTCCGTTCTGGGGCCGCTTCTGTGGGACATCGGCTACGACTGGGTGCTGCGCGCCGACCTCCCTAGTGGCGTCAGCGTTTTGTGCTATGCCGACGACACGCTGGTACTGGCGCAAGGGGGATCGCACCAAGCGGCGGCTGACGCTATGACACGCGGGGTTGCGATAGTCGTTGAGAGGATCCGGCAGTTGGGTCTCGAGGTGGCCCTACACAAGTCCGAAGCCATGTGCTTTCATGGATCTCGGAACAGACCACCGTCGGGATCCCAAATAACGGTAGGAGGGGTTCAAATCAGCGTCGGATCGACGATGACTTACTTGGGTCTCGTTATTGACAGCCGGTGGAACTTTGTTGAGCATTTCCGACGTTTGGCTCCTAGACTGGAGCGAGCCGGGGCTGCCTTCAAGCGACTTTTGCCCAATCTAGGGGGTCCAAACACCTCCTGCCGGAGGCTTTACGCGGGGATCGTGCGGTCCATGGCCCTTTATGGGGCGCCGGTGTGGGCGCCTACTTTGAGGAAGCGACCTGCCCGTTACCTCAACTCGTCCCAGAGGGTGATGGCCATGCGGCTTGCCCGGGGATACCGCACGGTCTCTGGCGAGGCGGCGAACCTCCTTGCCGGACTGCCGCCATGGGATCTAGAGGCGAGAGCCCTCGCACTCATTTACGAATGGCGCCTGGAAGTGCTACGCCGGGGCGAGACTCCTCTGCCGCGGCAAATCGCAGTACGGCGGGCGGAGCTCCGGCAGGATCTCATGGCAGTTTGGAGACAAAGACTGTCCCAACCCAGCGCTGGTCACGCCACAATTGCGGCGATAAGTCCCCTCTTTGAGGAGTGGCTAGAGCGGCGCCACGGCGTCCTTACTTTCCGCTTGACGCAGGTACTCACCGGACACGGTTGTTTCGGGAGGTACCTGTTTCGAATACGGCGGGAGGATTCGCCCGGGTGTCAACACTGCGAGGATCGCCCGGAGGACACGGTGGAGCATACGGTTGAGGTCTGCCCTGCTTGGGCGGAGCACCGCCGTGTCCTCGCCGAGGCGATCGGCGGCGGCGATCTCTCGCGTCCGGCCCTGGTTCAGGCTATGGTCCGAAGCGAGGAGACATGGGAAGCGGTCACCTCCTTCTGCGAAGCAGTAATGCTAGCAAAGGAGGAAGCCGAACGTGTGAGAGAAAGGGAAACCTCACGCCCCAGCCGCCGCAACAGAAGAAGACGCCCCGGGCGTCGGGAGTCGCAGGGCGATTTTCGGCCACCGTAAGCGCGAGCCTGCGGACGGCGAGCATTGGGTGGCTCGCCGTCTGATCAGAACCAGGCCTGGGTGGACGGCGCGCTGTGTTTCACGCGTGCCTCAAAGAGCTGTCAGCGTGAAAGACGGGGCCCGCTAGGGCCAGTGCCTGCTGGGGCTGCGGACTTCGTTCGAAAGAGGCACCGTACCCTGGAACGCAAAGGGCACTAGGAGGAACACGGAGTCATTTGATGATTTCCCATCCTTAAAAAAAAAAAAAAAAAAAAAAAAAAAAAAGGCCAGCATTTAAGGTTTCCTTTTAAAATAAGTTGATAGGTTTTATGCGGTGCAAAGGTCAGACGGTTTCGATCGCCCCACTGAGATATTAATCGTAGGCATGTGTCAGCCAAATTCTCAAGGCCAGCACGATTACTTGCCTGAATGAGAAGCAAGCCATCGTCCGCGTAACCGGTTAATGAGCAGCCGCATGGGAGCGGAAGCGCGAGGAAATCATCGTAGCCAATATTCCAAACATATGGACCGATAACTGAGCCCTGAGGACATCCCATGGTTAGAGACTTAGTAATGGAATGATGTCCTAGTTTGAGTTTCACGGAACCGTTTAGAAAGTAAGAAAGAATCAGATTATAGATGTTTTTGTAACAACCACGGTTTTTCATTTTAAGTAGTAGCATCGGCCACCATGCGTTATCAAAAGCGCCAGAAATGTCGAGAAAGATTCCAACCACATATTTATGTTCCGATAAGTTAATAATTTTACGAACAGAGAGCACCGCGTCGACGGTGGACTTACCAATAGTGAAACCAAATTGATTATTATGAAATTTAGGTCCATTCGGTAGTAAGCGCGGAACGATTAGTCGCTCTAAGAGTTTTCCCAAAGATGGAAGTAGGGTTATGGGCCGATAGGACTTAGGGTCATCCGGGGGCTTATCGCCACTCTTCGGAATAATGCGTATAAAGCCCTGTCGCCATATTCGAGGAAAAATACCTTCCGCAATGCATCGGTTATATACTGATAAGATCGCGTCTCCGGCTGTCTTACACGCTTCTATAATCATTCTATTAGATATTTTATCTTCACCGGATGATTTGTTAAGAGGTAGTTTCTTCACAACGTTTATGAATTCGTCAGTGGATGGAAGATCTGACTCCGGCGATTCAGGTGGCACCGTGGCCCACGCTCTGATCTGTTGGTGGTATTCATTATCATTTACTGATGAATCGTCTGGTATAAGGGATTCAAGCAGAGCATCAGTTGTTTCTTCAATGCCGGTTGTATGTTTATTGTTTACTTTAATGTTTTGAACGTACACAAGGTCGACAGATCTATTAGCTTTGAACTCGTGGTACAAAGGAGACCACGGACCCTCCCTATCAAGTTTATCAATAATTTTCCGCAATAAATTACCCTTAGATTTTTCAACAGATGCTCTGTAGCGTGACTTGGCAACTCTAAAAGTACTTAAAGCAAGATTAAGGAGGTCCCCGGTAACCTTACGTTTTTTTAGCTTGTTAAGCTGTCTACGAGCTCTACGAAAGCTTCTACGTTGTTCAACAAGGTAGTCACTCCACCAATCACATCTACGAATATTGGTCATGGATGCGCGACCAATAGCAATGTCAGCACAGTAAGTGAAGGCGTCCGACATTATCTCAGCACTTTCCTCAGCTGACAGTCCGTCGCGAGTGAAGTCTTTGACATGACCAGAAAAAAGTGAGCCGAAGAATTCCCAATTCGCGCCCTTACTTTTATATCTAAAATTTCCAATTAAGTGTGACGAACCTTGAGTAAACATAGGAACAAACTCGTACACGATCAGGCGATGATCACTACAAGACGCGTCCGGAAGGACACGCCACCTATCCAAGCGTACGTCTGCACTAGAAAGTGTGACGTCAATACAAGATTCGCCCATTTGGCTACAAAAAGTAGGTGGTGCGTCTGGGGTGTTATGAATTGATAAATTCATCTCAGCAATAAAATCTTCAACCGCACAACGTCGTTCAGAATCAGTGGATCGAACTTTGCCATACCACAGGGAAGAAGATGCATTTACATCAGCACCTACTATAACTTTGCAGCCCGCGAGCGACCGCAAGACGTGACGGAGATTATGTATATGTGGAGTAACTGGGTCTGAGTATTGAAAGTAGCAGCTCACAACGTAAACCTTAAAGGTAGGCGATGATACTTCCGCCACGGCGCAATGAGGCGTCATGAGATTACTTATAGATGTTACAGTAAAGCCCGAAGAACGCGCTACATAAATTCCGGCCCGCGCCCTGCAGTCCAGCTGAACCACCCTGTGACGTAAGCGCGCGTTTTGGTATTGTTCCTGAATAAGCACTATGTCAAGATTATAATCCACAATCAATTTATCCAGCTCGGATGTCGCCACCCTATCGTTATGGAGATTTAATTGTCCTATGGTTAAAATATCCATTATTAGTAGTTAGTGTTTAGGATTAATTGTTCGAGTTTCAGTTTGTAGGTAGTACACTCTTGAGATCCGCAGCGATGATCACACGGTTTTTTAAAGCGTTTGCACGCCACGCAAGTCGGTTTAAAATTTAAGTCGTCCTTATGCGGGCAATCATTTGTTTCGTGTGCCTCCGAACAATTGGCACAGGTCGGTTCCTTACTAGCGCAGTGTTTCTTAACGTGACCGAACTGTTGGCAATGCAAGCACCGAACTACTTCTACATCATCAATAAAACGGCAGGTAGCCCAATCAATAAATAACTTATCCTTGGTAGTCACTAAATGTTTACGTACCGCGGGTTCTATTTCAATGCCAATCCATTTCCGACCGTTATCTAAAGAGCGCCTACGAATAATTTTGGTAGACTTTATAAAGTCATCCTCTTTAATTTGCATCTCATCCTTAATATTTTGGCGGTAAAGCGCGTTTAGAAAAGCGCCATCATCCATTGATGATGGAACATCCTTCACTAACACTCTAGGGCGTCTACCCTTTGGCTTTTCTAGTCGTAAACCAGCGGCCTTGATAGCATCCACAGATTCTAACTTTCTAAGTTGAATTTCATTAGCAACGCGTAGTACGACTCCAGATTTCGCGGTTTTTTTCACGCCTACAATTTGAAAACCGTCGTCACTGGGCTTAATTGCCTTCATGAGCGCTTGTTTTGTCGCGGACGAAGTGTTATAGTCAGCTGACCGGTCCGCGGTAGGGTATGCGACCACACAGGGTAACGGTGGTCGGGACTGCATAATTGCTGGAGCTACTTTTGGCAAACGTAGTTTCAACGAGTCCGCATATGAAATTTTACAGTTGTTATTGACAGGATCGGGATTGACAGCGTTATTCGACTTGATTTTATCTAATTCGCGTTCCGTATTGGCTAACTTCGTCTCGTTGCATGATGATTTTATGGCCAGCATAGAAACAATGGCCGTGACACGCTGTGTCATATCCATGATAGCTGATTTATTTGCAACATTAATTCGAGAGCCCTGATCATTCACTAGGTCGTTAATTTTAGACAGGTATGACGACGCCTCGGAAACTAAGTCACAATAGTCGGTATTGCTCACATCACTGATATTTAAAATCGGCGAGGATTTTTCCACGGTTTCGAATGTTTGATGAAGCCGTTTGGACCTATCATCGGGCGAAATGTATGATGGAGACATTTCGCTGAATAAACGTTTCGAATTAGCGGAGGTCGCCACGGGCGACCTTTGGGTTTTAGTATTTCTACGAAATATTTCTCCGCCGCGATCTGGTGGGTCATCATTTGTTGACATCATCATTGACGGAGAATACGATAAATAAACGTATTAGAACGCGAATGAATGAAATTAAAGAATTAAACAAATAAATATCGATCGATTAAGTTATTTCGCGGTACCCACACACAGAAAAAAATAAATGCACTTACCGAAGGCTGGAGAAATTGACTAATTAGCAATAAAAGAATAGACAGACAGCTTTAAAAACTTACAAAACACGCACTTAAAACACTATGGCACAGCTAGGAACAGTTCACAAGCCTTAGAATAGACACACAATGCAAATTCCGAATTTACAGAACGGAGCGATATAATAAACACCTCACAGCGCACAAGCGGGAAGGGAAGTGTTGCCAAGAATGAAAAGGGTTGCCAATTTAGGAGGTTTAATTCCCTGTTTATTTATTTTTAAAAAAGAAACAATGTTACGTATCGTGTTGTAAGAAAGACCCCCTCCCGACCCTGTAACGCTTCGTAACGTTTTACGAGGCCCCCTCCCCCCCCCCCCAAATTGCGTTACGTAATACTTGTACGCTCCCTGAGCATGACACTCCCAACCGCCAGGGTACATTCAAGTCAAAAACAAACTTAAAACTGATAGCTATAGCTTATTTTTAAGGTACACAGTACTCACACATGAGCCGTTCAATTTGGGAAAGACCCATACTAGAAAGATTTAGGTAGTTAATTAATTTATTTATTTATTAAACTTCATGTACAATAGTGGTACATAGGCGGACTTAATGCAACGGGGCATTCTCTACCAGTCAACCTTTGGGTTATAAAGAAATACACTGTGGTAGGTGTACAGCAAATAAATAAAATATTAAAATAGAATTTAGTTACGGATTTTTTTTTAACAAAAATATAATATATATCTTTATGTATATAATTCTACTGTACGTGTGTATGTCACTGAACTCCTCTTAAACGGCTGGACCGATTTGAATGAATTTTTTGTATGCGTTTGGGTGGCGCCCTGGATGGTTTAGATTCACAAATCAGTAGTGTAAGTAAGGTAGGTAGGGTAGGTAGAGTAGCCAGTTGACGGGAACAAAGCCGCCCGGGTCAGCTAGTATTAAACTAATTAATATGATGTTTCACAATAATCTTTCGGATTAAGAGACAACAATTTCAACAATCTTGACCTGAAATTGAATTGAATACCTGTAAATAATTATTTCCTTCTCTCTCGAAGTACTTCGTGGTAGGTCTAGATGTGAAGTACCCAGTCCAGTACGCCGTAGAGTCACTGGCGTACGGAAAGAAATCGTCCCCTTTTGTAGGCAGAGTCGGGCTGAAAACAATGAGAGTTATGTCAAATACCGGGAGTGGTACCGGTAAAACGTTTTGGTAGCGGTATCAGAAATAATCTTTATTGATTTTGGTTTTGGTTTTTTTTAGAAGCCAGTAAATCTGACTCCAGTCTTGCCAAGATGTACCATGTTACCCAGTTAATGGGTTGTGGACGTCTGGTAGTCAGCCGCTCCACGTAAAACACTGGTATTCAGCTGAATCCGGTTTGACTGGAAGCCGCCCCAATGTAGTTGGGAAAAAGCTACTTCTTTATATTTGAGTACGCATAGTGCTAGCCGCCACTTGAGTGGCGGCTAGCACTATGCGTCCCTTAGAATGAACGCACAGCTAAGGTAGCCTGCTAGCTGTTTTAAGCAACGCATAGCTATTGTCTCTCGATTTTCTGTGGTCTATGGTATATGGTATATCACGAGAAATATTTTTCGGGGTTGGATTTTACTGTTTGTGACAATTTTCCATTTTATTAGCGTCCTTTTACAATAGATTATAGTAGTGAAGAAGAATTTGATAATTATATCAATGAGAGAAGCACAATAAATACCAGAAAAGTGATACGGGATTTCCAAAATCCTTTTGATTATTACAGTTCGGATTTAATTTAGACGACGCTACAGGCTTTCCAAAGATGTGGTACTTTTTATATTCTTTCCACTGATAAATTTAGACCTAGGAATGAACGTCAGCAGCGAAGTGAACTACGCAACACAAACGAACCAATCACAGAGCTCTATTCAACACTGTGCGTTTACTTAGTCAAGGCTCGTTTGAGTATTGTTAATGAATTGAAAGGCTTGCCATATGCAACGCAGTGAGAAATGCCTTACTTCGCATAGCGTTGCTACTTTACCGAGAAAAGTATTGTTTGTGAATACGGATGTCAGTACCGGTAATAAAATTAAAGGGGTAGATTAAATATTGCTAGCTTGATATTATTTCGAGAAACTATACTTACTTGGCATCCTTAACAGATTTCAGGTAACAGTCCGGTGTAGAATAAAACAACGTAACATTCAGACCATCCTTAGCTGCTTTTAGATTGGCGTATCTGAAAATATAAACACGTAATAAGTACGAAAAACACAATAAAAGTATGAAAAACACAATATAAGTACGAATATTATAATATACAAGGTGTAAAAGAATAAACGCATAACCTCTTAAGGGGTCATTGTACTCATACTCATAATTATGATCAGGTTCTACTATGGGATCGACCACGAAATGGCGAAAACAAAATCAGCTGTTCAGTGCATTTTGTCGAGTTATTCGCACATAAATATATATGGGTCAGTCGAGTTTTTATTCGTGTTTTACGCGTTGGTCCCGCGGTCAAAGTTGTTCATAAGGATGAGTACAATGACCCCTTAAGAGGTAATCCGTATTAACAACATCCTCGTATCATCATTTAGAACATTTTAGTGCTACAAGCAAACACCAAAGTGCAAATTAATTAAACAATACAATAATACATGCACACAACAAAGCAAACATATTTAATGAACATAGAGCAGACCATGCATTCAAAATTATAAAAATATTAGCTACAAATTCTTATGCACAATCATTAGTGTCATTCGTGACCCATTAGCAGGGGCGCAGCTACCGCCGTAACAAAGATACGGGGCCCCCAGACTACAAGGGCCCTATCGTCATCATCATCATCTAGCCTAGCCTTTTCCCAACTATATTGGGGTCGGCTTCCAGTCAAACCAGGTTCAGCTGAATACCAGTGTTTTACGCAGAGCGGCTGCCTACCAGACCTCCACAACCCATTAAATGGGTAACACGGTACTTCATGGCAAGACTGGATTCAGATTTACTGGCTTCTGACAATCCGTAACGACTGCCAAAGATCTACAAATGACAGCCGGGACCAACGGCTTAACGTGCTTTCCGAGGCACGGAGGAAACTCGTTATGTTAAGATGGTCACCGATCCACAGACCAACCTTGGCAAGCGTAGCTTAACCTTGAAGATCGACCCGTGAGGCTGTTATATCTAGCCATGAGCTCCTCGGCGAAAGCATACCTTTGATAAGTGTTTTCTTACCCAAAAACACGCGTAGGCAATCAAGCTTAATTTACTTGTAGGTCAAAACCTAAACGGTCATCCATCCACAGACCAACCTTGGCAAGCGTTGCTTAACCTTAAAGATCGACCCGTGCGGCTGTTATTATTTAGCCACGAGCTCCTCAAACAAGGGCCCTAACGTGTGGAGCCACATTTAGTCCGGCCGTTACCTTCGTGGCCTGCCGATACACTTTTTTAGCTAGTAGGGCCTATTTTAAACAATAACCATAATAACAGGGCCCCCAAAAATGCTTGATAACGGGCCCCTTTGAGACTACGCCACTGCCCATTAGGTACGCTTTCTTCAAGTTAATTTCAAGAACAATTTTAACAAGACATGTGGATCGTCTTTGGGAGATCGTCTTCGTCGTGGATCGTCTTTTTTTATACGCAAATAATTACCGGTAAAATAGGGAATATGCATGAAAAACATATATATTATAATATCTATACAGTTTATCTAAAAATACACAAAAATATAATACTAACAGTGAAAATAGAATCAAAATTGCTCGAAAAACAAACGAGATATAATTATTTAAAACAAATATATCTGTCCCTCTCGCAAAAACGCTGTTTCAATGGCAGCTATATAGGCGTCATGGACTTTGAAGTCAAAGTTCATTTCCCACTTCTCTTTCTTATTGTAATCTTTGAAGCTTTATAACTTCATCGCTGAGGAAAGTATTTAAAATATTATTTCATGAATGTTAACTAGCGCTAATAAGTATTGAATTCAGCAAATAAAAAATCACATGCATATTCTCTATTGTTAGTTATTTTAGTTACCATTGGTTAAAAATTATGGAGTTGAGTTTCGTTAATTTGCGTTTTTTTTTTCTATATTTAGATCGCAAAAAATAGCCATTAGGATACAGGAAGACCAAATAAAAGAGATGACAACCCCAAGACGCAACGTTGGCGCGGCCTCCCACAAGGTGGACCTCAGACCTCAGGTCGCAGGTAGCCAACAGATGCGAGACGCGCAGGAGCGGTCGTTGTGACGACGCTTGGGGGAGGCCTATGTCCAGCAGTGGACGTCTTTCGGCTGATATAATGACTGCGCCGACGACTAAAACTTTCACTGGGGTAAAGCCCAATACACAAGAACCAAAGTTAACCATAACCATGACCCGTATATGAAAATACTCACTTGATCAATTTATCAAGATTAATATACCACATAGCTGCGTCTTGATAAGTGAAGTCACCACCCATTGTAATAATAACATTGTTCGTCCGATATTTCCGCACTTGATTCTTTACGTAATCTAAGAACACTGCGATCTGCAAATAAAATATTTGGAGTCAAAGACTTCACCGCTGTGTCCAGGGCCCGCCCTAGCTATTTGGTTTTTTTTTTTTATTTTTCCAAGGACATACTTGGCCAGAGATCGCTCAAGTCAGAGAGATTTGGAAGGAGAAAGGGGAGGTCTTTGCCCAGCAGTGGGACACGAGACCAGGCAGGAAAAATAATTCAAGTATAAATTTTTTTTTTTTTTTTAATTATGTTCGGTCCACCGGTACAATTCATATCTTTTTACATTAGTTTAATTTACAATTTACTTTAGTTCGCGTTCGGTCTTCGCCGCGTGTACTCACTCTCATAATATCGTAGCAGTTCGATATCCTAAAATCATTCTATCATAAACGATCAGTGTATCAATTAGCTGTAGCAATCTTATACTAATATATAAAGCTGAAGTTTGTTTGTTTGTTTGCTGGAACGCGCTAATCTATGGAACTACTGGTCCGATTTTAAAAATTCTTTCAGTTTAAAGTAGCCCATTTATCGAGGAAGGCTATATATTATCACGCTAAGACCAATAGGAGCGGAGCAGTAATGAAAATTGTGACGCAGACCAAGTTGCGACTAGCAATACAATAAATATCATTATAAACTCTATCACATTATCAGACGGGTGGGTGGGGTTTAGTCAGTAAGATTCTGACACTACCTCCCAATGTGCCCAGAGCGGGAGCAATGGAGGGTTGATTTAAATCTGCAGCTTTATTATTATTATTTAATTTAAGATTAACGTGGTATCAATGCTAAGTTTTGGGTTTTAAAAACTGCGCCATGCACCCATGGCGCAGTTACCCCTACAGTTGCGGAATTTGTTCGAACGCCTTGGAAAGCGAAGGGCATTAGAACGAACCCGGATGGGTTATAGTCAGCAAGAGTCTGACACCATGTTCTGCTCCACTCAGAGCAGGAGTCATTTGATGATTTCCAATCCTCAAAAAAGTGCCTAAAAATAGACTTGCATGCCCTTAGTGAAGAATGCTTATGTACAGTTCCCGTCACGCAAGTTTACCTCCCTGAAGTACGTCGCAATCGATTGCACAGGATGTCAATTTGAAAAAAAAAATTAGGACAGCGCATGCGCGAGTTCACGCAAGATGGCGGGTGTAATGGCATCTCACTCGCTCGTATACGCTCTATGCATACGTGTGTCCCGCTTGCTCAATGCAATACGACTGTTGATGCGAAAAGTGTTACACTTTGTTTTTGTTTTTAATTAATTATGATTATTTCTTACTATTTAATTTATTTTTTGAGTTTTTTTTTTTGTGGTGTTACTTTTTGATATTGTTACTAGTAGTCTTTGTTACTTGTTTATAATATAATACATATACACAAAAAATATTTACCTTCATCTTACCGTGTGGGCAGTAAAATCTAACGACCCCACACACCCTAGTGCCAGTTTCTAAACCGCTTCAAGGGCCTCTGACATGGTTGAAAAAAATACATTATATATTCTAGGACTAACCCTTGTTTACGCGATTGCACCTGCGCGGCCGTCATTTAAACCTAACTTCGGAGGGGTAAACAACGATAATACAAACTGTATGGTAGATAAAATTTGTTTACTTATATTGCTTTACCAATGTACTACTAGCAATCTCAAACCAAACTAAATTGGGGTTGACTTCAAGTCTAACTGCATACAGCTGAATACCAGTACTTTACACGGAGTGACTGCCTATTTCACTTCCCGTGGGTGTCATAAGAGACGACTAAGAGACTCGCCAGAGAATGGGCAGCAGCGTTCTCTGTAAAACGCAACACTAAACACTGCAATTATGGCAAACCTTCCCCTTTGGGGTAGGCCTAAGTCCAGCAGTGGACGTCTTTTGGCTGTTATGATGATGATGAATTATAAAGTGTCCGTCTATTCTAAAAATTATAATGTTAATCATAAAAACGACACTAGGAATTATGGTAAAGGTTTCATACGTGTTGATCCATAGGCTACTTTTTTAAAAGGTCCTTTTCGTTTTAATGTTACGATGGTTTTAGATTTTGGAGACCCATAGTAAAATTTGCAACAGGCCCCGCACTTCCGGCACTGAGTAGTTTCCCTCACTCTTGAGAAAGGAAGCCCGACCAGGCCTCTAAAATGCCCGGGCCGATTTCGGGTCCCAGTCCGGCCCTGGTTAAGGTGAACATCGATACACAGACCAACCTCAGTAAGCATTGAAACATCGAACCGTATGGCTGTTATATTTTAAAAACGCCAGCATGTGGTATATAATTCTTGATAAATTATATAGCGAGATCTCTTTAGATGTATGAAGAATTTATGATGTTCTTGTAGAATTTCTAGTTTAAATTTAAATGGCATAACCAAAGCAAAGCAAGCGATATACTCAAGCATGCATATGTGCAAAACATTAGAACATACAACAAAAGAATTATTACCATACAAACCTCATTCATTCTACTTAAAACCTATCACATATAGGTACTTTCCCTGTAGTTTTAAATATTTTCAAAATAACTACCATAAAATTCTTATCTAAATTGGTGCCTGACTAGCCTTTTTTCAACTAATACAACGTGTACACTGAACAAAAGCAATATCTCTTAAGGGGTTATTGTACACATAATTATGAACAACTTTCACTATGGAAGAAACACTCGCGAAAATAAAATCGACTGTCCCTGGGGGAGCGCAGCGCAGAGCATTTTTCACTGTCAAACTATTATAGACATTGTCCTCATTGAAATAATATATAAAAGCAATTAACGCGTAGTCGCTTTGATGCTCTTCAGGAATTATTTGCTGTGTTAATTGATGTTAGCATAAAAATATACTGAACAGCTAATTTCTTTTTCGCAATTTCGGGGTTGATGCCATAGTAAAAATTGGTCATAATTATGAGTACAATAACCCCTTAAGAGGTATTGCGTAAATTCTGTTACATGTTGAATATTAGTCTTAACACCTGAGACACGGAGGAAAGTCGATATGTAGATAATGGATGGTCCCCAGACCGCCCTCCGCAAAAGTAGCTTAAACCTCAAAGTTGGACCCGTGTGACATTGATTATTTAGCCAAATATCGACCCGTGTGGCTTTTATTATGTAGCCAAATTTCACCCCGTGTGACTTTCATTATTTAGCCAAATTTGGCCCCGTGTGGCTTCGATTATTTAGCCAAATTTCACCCCGTGTGGCTGTTATTATTTAGCCAAATTTCGTCATGTGTGGCTTTTATTATGTAGCCAAATTTCACCCCGTGTGGCTGTTATTATTTAGCCAAATTTCGCCCCGTGTGGCTGTTATTATTTAGCCAAATTTCGCCCCGTGTGGCTGTTATTATTTAGCCAAATTTCACCCCGTGTGGCTGTTATTATTTAGCCAAATTTCACCCCGTGTGGCTGTTATTATTTAGCCAAATTTCGCCCCGTGTGGCTGTTATTATTTAGCCAAATTATGACCGGTTTCTAAGGTACTTTATCGGTCGTTTATCTGTCCGTTAACGCTTTTGTCCTCAATGAATGGGCCTCATCAGAAGGCTTAAGTCACAAAAAGGGCAATGGAGCGGGCATTGCTAGGAATTTCTTTGCGTGATCGAATCAGGAATGATGATATCCGCAAGAGGACCAAGGTAACCGACATAGCCCGAAGGATCGCCAAACTAAAGTGGCAGTGGGCAGGGCACATTGCTCGCAGGACAGATGGTCGAAGCGACCATATACCGGAAGATGCATCACAAGGTAGACCGATGACCTGGTGAAGATCGCGTGTAGTCGATGGATGCGAGATGAACAGGACTGGTCGTCGTGGCGATGTTTGTGGGAGGACTATGTCCAGCAGTGGACGTCTTTAGGCTGATATGATGATGAACGCTATTTGTCATAAATTCATTGGTTGGTTCATGATTAACGAACACATAAACGGCCGATATAGTATCTCAGAAATCGGGCTTCATTTTTTCCATCTCATCATCAGCCTAACCTTTTCCCAACCGTATTGGGGTCGGCTTCCAGTCAAGTCGGATTTAGCTGAATACCAGTATTTTACGAGGAGCGGCTGCCTACCAGACCTCCACAACCCATTAACTGGGTAACACGGTACTTCATGGCAAGACTGGAGTCAGATTTACTGGCTTCTGACTATACGTAACGACTGCCAAATATCTACAAATGACAGCCAGAACCAACGGCTTAACGTGCTTTCTGAGGCACGGAGGAAACTCGGTATGTTAAGACGGTCACCCATCCACAGACCAACCTTGGCAAGCGTTGCTTAACCTTGAAGATCGACCCGTGCGGCTGTTATTATCTAGACACGAGCTCCTCAACATTCATTTTTTCCATCTAACCATGCATAAACAAACATGCAAACTCACTCTATAAGTTTATCAAGGTTCTTAAACCACATAGCAGCATCCTGATAATGGAAATCTTCTCCCATTGTGATCAGAATATTGTTTGATTTATACACCTTTGATATGTTCGCACAGATCCCCAGGAAAGTGTTGATCTTTAACAAGAAGAAATTAATCTTTCTATAAGTTCCTACTATTGTAAATGCGAAAGTTTAGATGGGTGTATGTTTGTTCCTCGATCACGTCAGAACAGCTGAACGGAGCTCGATGAAATTAGGCACAGAGAGCCTTGGGATAGTTCCCGATATTTCCGCAGGCGAAGTCACTGGCACAAGCTAGTAATTTTTAATTTGCACATCCATTAAAACACGATATACCTCACATATTAAAGCGGAACTTTATATACCAAATGCACACACATTCGAAAGCACACACATGCCATTAAAATACACACATAATATTTGCAGACACACTAAAGCCGCATATAGAAAGAAAGCTGGCAGCCTACCAGCGCATATAGGAACCGGTCCACGCAGTATTAAGTTTGAAGCGCCAGAGTAGCCCGCGAAATTCAAATATTTTTATGTTTTTTGCAATTTGCCGGTCAGTGTGAAGCTGTATGTTGAAGAAAATACGATTCACGGCCGTAACAAGTATTCATCTAAATAATTCTTTCATGAATAAGCCCTATAGAATAACGTTTTCATGAAATAACCATTATATAAGGCTTAATGAACTTAGAGGGCTATATTGATGATTAAAATTGTTATAATTCTTTACATGAATACGCGTTACGGCCGCGAATCGTATTATGTTCAACATATTACAGCTTCACACTGACCGGCAAGTTGCAAAAAACATAAAAATATTTGAATTTCCGATAAGTGCCGAACGTCGCCGAAAAGTTCCGACAATCTTCGACACGCGCCGGTGAAAGACGGCGCCACGCGCCATTTAAATTTAGTAAACAAGCTTCAATCTGCTGGTTGATGTGACTGTTACCAGAATGGACCAGCGCCGACATGCGCTGGTAGATCGGCGCCGGCAACCAGCTTCCTTTCTGTATACGGTCTAAAGGTACAATTCCGATCTTCGCGACAGCGATGCGCGACCGTGACCAGACGAACCGGCGACCATTGTCGTCTATCGCCAGGCGACCGAAGCATACGAATCTACGCGACCGAGGCGATGTAACACTGGCTTAGTAATTGTATGTTATATTTATTCAATTGAAGTCTTGCATTATCCAAAGGTGGGGTTTTATTAAGGGTATAATTTAGACGGTCACCAAAAATGGATCAATGGTCACCAAATTCTATCTAACTCAACTGTGATTGCCATAAAATGTAGGCTTGGGGTTACAAACTGGATAAAATAGGTTAGGTTAGGTTAGAATTGTGACCAACCGCGCGCGAGCCGAGCGAGCGAAGCGAGCGGTGCCGCTGCAGCGGCCGGCGAGCGCTACTTCTCGAATATTATTTGGTGACCATTTATCCGTTTTGGTAACCGTTTAGAACTTTTTTGGTAGTATAATAGGTACTTTTTGGGCGGTGTTTAAATATAAGCCTTTAATTAATATCTCGTCTAAATTCTATCAACGTATACTCGGTGCTTGTCAAATCGGGGGGCTACTCTCTAAGCCCGAAGTCCGTAGTTTCGGGCTTAGTTGCGTATTCTACTCCGTATCACCTTCGAACTTTTTCCCGAACTTCGATTAGTCCCGAACCCGAACTAAGAATGAATGACAACACGATTTGACAGTAACTGTCAGATCGTGTTATCATTAATCCTCAGTGGTTAGGTGATACGGAGTAGAATCCCGAAAGCCCGAAGTCCTTAGTTTCGGGCTTAGTTGCGGACGAACTAAGCCCGAAACTAAAGACTTCGGGCTTAGAGAGTAGCCCCCCTGATATGTGCATTTCTATGATATTTTCTTATTACTAATATCCTTACAAAATCAAGTACATTAACAGTATATTTTATCATGTTCACTTGCATCTCAGTTCATAGGGCATTTTGAAATTATGAATTAGTCAATTAATCATCAATTAATCATTAAATGAAACAAGTTATTGTCTCCCTTGTCAACTTGGTGAAACAGCAAGCGCACCCACGATATCGTCCTCAATTGAAGGAAACGCCGCCATTTGATCCAGAGGGGCTACTCTCTAAGCCCGAAGTCCGTAGTTTCGGGCTTAGTATTCTAATCCGTATCACCTACGGACTTACGATTAGTCCCGAACCCGAACTAAGAATGAATGACAACACGATATGAAACTCACTGTCAAATCGCGTTGTCATTAATCCTTATTGGTTAAGTAATACGAAGTACATTACGCCCGCAACTAAGCCCGAAACAACGAACTTCGGGCTTAGAGAGTAGCCCCCCAGTTCGCACGTCATTGTCGCTGGTCGCGGTCGTTAAGATCAGAATTGTACCGTAACATACAATCCAACTTACTCAATTAATTTGTCTAAATTAATGAACCACATCGCGGCATCTTGGTAGTTAAAGTCATCGCCCATCGTAACCAGTATATTGTTGGAGCGATATCTCTCCGACATTTTTCGAGATATCGCGAGGAAATCGTTTACCTATAGAAAAATATTTGTTATGACTTTGGAGTTTTAAAGAACACCAAGACTCATCTGCCTAGCCTTTTCCCAACTATATTGGGATCGGCTTCCAGTCAAACCGGATTTAGCTGAATACCAGTATTTTACGCGGAGCGGCTGCCTACCAGACCTCCACAACCCATTAACTGGGTAACACGGTACTTCATGGATCTTCAAAGAACACCAAGACTGTTGTCAGATTTACTGGCTTCTGACAAAACGTTACGACTGCCAAAGATTTACAAATGACAGCTGGCATAACAGCTTAACTTTCTTTCCGAGGCAAGATTCTCGATGTGTTAAGATGGTCGCCCATCCACAAACCGACCTCGGCAAGCGTTGCTTAACCATGAAGATCGACTCGTGCGGCTGTTATTTTTTAGCCACGAGCTCCTCACAATAAATTTTATATAAATAAATCAATTTTGATGATTTATGTTCCTACATAAATACCTAGCATTGATACCACTGGAAAATGTAAGCTCTTGAATTAAAAGAGACGATAAAATAATTGCTAGAATAATGCAAGCTTAAAGCAATTAAAATTGAGAGTAAAAAAACCAGTAATAAGCTCCTGAAATCATTATGTCTTTAAATATTGTTGAGTTTGTCACATATTATACGTTGTCATTGGTGTATTTCCAAACTGTAACAGGGAATACGCATGCGATTTTTTAATTTTCAAAATGAAATTATTATTAGCTCTAGTAAACAATCATGAAATTATTTTTTAAATACCTTCATCAGCGATGAAGTTATAAAGCTTCAAAGATTACAATTAGAAAGAGAAGTCCGATCGGAACGTCAAAGTCCATGACGCCTATACAGCTGCCATAGAAAAAAGAGTTTTCGCGAGAGGGACAGACATATTTGTTTAAAATTATTACATCCCATTTTTTTTTCGAGTAATTTTGATTCTATTTGCACTGCTCATGTTATATTTATGGATAAACTGTATAGATTAAAAATATTTTTTCATGCATATTCCCTATTGTACTCAAAAATATTTGACATTGCTTAAATTTTGAAATAAGAATAAGTTGGAGATTTTTTTTATACGTTTCTAATCAAAAAAAAAAAAAAGTTTACAACCCTAATCTCTTCAAAGTTAGAGTGAACAGGCTCCTTCTGGGTAGGCTCGCTCCATCGTAGACTTTGTCTCTGTCATTTCTGACATAGACTAGAGTCAAGAGCAAACCCATTACAAATAAAAAAAATAAAAAAAATATTACCATACCTTGTTCTCCACATTGTAAAGGGGAGAGTTAGGGTCATCTATAATGGGCTCATCTTGACAAAGAACGTCGAAGCAGAACCCGGGAGGCGGAGAGTATGTGTTGTGGAGCACCCCGGTGAATATGTCGGATGATTTACCTACAAATATATAAATAAAAAAAAAGTATTAGAATTGGCTGACTGGACACTATCTGCTGAACTTAATTTTATTAAGTCGTGTAGCAGAATTAACACAATACCTCTTAAGGGGTTATTGTACTCATCATTATGAACAACTTTTACGATGCGAATGACATTAAACGAAATCACGATTTTTTTTTTTGCTTTTTTCTTTCAATTGATAGGCACGCGTTTGACCACTATTTAACCTGTTGGTAAGCGATGATGTGGTCGAAGATGGAGCACGCGTGCCTAGAAGTAACCTATTCACCCTTGACTTAAAGACTCCCAGGTTGTAGCTAGCATCTGTTCAGTACATATTGTCGAGTTATGTCATCTGCCTAGCCTTTTCCCAACTATATTGGGGTCGGCTTCCAGTCAAGCCGGATTTAGCTGAATACCAGTATTTTACAAGGAGCGGCTGCCCACCAGACCTGAA
Source organism: Lacanobia oleracea (assembly GCA_950371165.1). Lineage (NCBI taxonomy): Eukaryota > Metazoa > Arthropoda > Insecta > Lepidoptera > Noctuidae > Lacanobia > Lacanobia oleracea. The sequence goes on along the minus strand of OX493411.1, from coordinate 16,030,477 downwards.
CCATTAACTGGGCAGCACGGTACTTCATGGCAAGACTGGAGTCAGATTTACTGGCTTCTGACAATCCGTAACGACTGCCAACGATCTACATAATTATAACAGCCGGGACCAACGGCTTAACGTGCTTTCCAAGGCACGGAGGAAACTCGCTATGTTAAGATGGTCACCCATCCACAGATCAACCTTGGCAAGCGTTGCTTAACCTTGAAGATCGACCCGTGCGGCTATTATTATCTAGCCACGAGCTCCTCACATATTGCCGAGTTATGCGCAAATGTATGGGACAGTCCATTTGTTTTTTTGTTGATTTTACTTTTGGTTCCATAGTACAAGTTGTTCATAGTGCGAATTCGTTTATCCTGCTACACATTTGTATATGGTAGGTTATAAGTTGAAATAAAAAAAAACTTTTTTACAAAAAAAATAAAACCGACTTTTTTTTTTACGAAAAAATAATTCCGGAAGTCGGTGTTTTTGGTTATTTTGTTTTTGAACACCGACTTCCGGAATTAAAGTTATTTTTTTTACTTTGTAATGTTTTGTTTATGGAAGTCGGTTCTATTTTTTTGTAAAAAAGTTTTTAGTGGTACCACATCATCAGATTCTGAATTGGTGACAATGGGACCACCTCAGGAGTGTATAGGCTTTCGAATAAAAAAAGAATTTTTAAAATCGGTCCAGAATTGGCGGAGAAATCGGTGAACATACATAAAAAAGAAAAAGATACATACAGCCGAACATAGAACCTCCTCCTTTTTGAATAAGTCGGTTAAAAAGAGTAACTATGGAGTTTCTTGTCCATTCTTCTCCATAAGAATCTACCTTTCCGAATAGACAGTAGAGTCACTTCAGAATTTTTATATATTTGAAATGTGAATGACGTTCAAAAGTGCCGTTTAATGGCCTAATTGTAATAAACGTTTTGACTTTTTTTTTTAAGTAGTATTTTTTACAGACTTCAAAATACCGGCCAAGTGCAAGTCGGACTCTCACACGAAGGATTCCGTACCATAACCCGAAAAAAAACCATTTGCCCCCTTTTAATTTCTTTTTTTTTTATTATTTGTTGTTATAGCAGCAATAGAAATAGACACTCCGTGAAATTTCAACTGTCTACCTATCACGGAACTGGAGATACAGTCCGCTGACAGACACAGAGACAGATGGACGGACAGTGCAGGCTTAGTAATGGAGTTCCGTTGATTACCTTTTGGGTACGGAACCCTAAAAAAGGAGGAGGTTCTCAATTCGGTTTTTTTTTTGTTTGTTTGCAATCTCATAACTCCGTAATTTATTATTCTTTTAAATGAAAGGTTATACTTTCCGATAGGTACCATAGAAATGTCATCAAAACCGATTATGCAGTTTGTTTATAAAACTAAAAAGAGTAATTATTATTTTCCTTTAAGCTTGTGGCCTCGCCTTTATGTCAATGTTCTACAGCCGACCATGAATACGAACAATCCGCACATCACATCTTATGGGAGTGCAGTCTTTGGCAAACTGAACGCAATATTATGTTAGATAGTATTAAGGTTACATCTGGGGTAGTTTACTATACGGACCTTGTTGAAACCAGAACAAATTTCCGTGCGTTCAAGCGATTTTGCCATACCTATTACTGGAATCAAAAGTAGCTCACAATTTAAGACCCATTAATTTAAGTGGTAAAATATAATCCGTGGTGCTTGGCAACTGGGCTTAACCCAGTTGTATTTGTCCCTTGGTGCCTATTGGCCTAGTTCTATTCTGTCTCCTGCTTGATACGGAGGGATGTGGAAATTCTGTACTTTGTACGCTGTACGTTTTCTGATTAATTTCGTTGCAGGATCCAAGACAGTTGAATCGTTTCTCCGGGACTCGTCGGGTTTCATTGACTCGGCGTTTTTCTGGTAGTCGCCACTGTTGATTCTGGCTTTCAGGAGTTGCAGTGGTTGGGAATGTGTGGCGGGCTTGTCCCAAAAAAAACTTTATTTAAGGCGAGGTTACCCCAGCCGTGTAGGCATTTAACGCTTACCTCAGGCCCCGCAACCAATAGCGCTACGTAATAAACTGCGATGCATCGGAGAAACGCCGCGCGCTGTCGTCATACCGCTCATTCATGACTTCACGAACTCGAGTAGGTACACAGTTGCGTCACAGAATAGAGTAATGCCGTAGAGCAACTTCAATTTATTAATTTAGATATGATAGAATTATTGAACTACGATATCAATATTGTAATTCAAAAATACTTAGATGCATTGAATGGTTATTTCATTTTAGTATCCCACATAATAAGAATATAAGTATGCGTGGAAAGTATGGGTTTAGGGAAAATGGGTTAAATAAATAAATATTTGATTTGTTAAACACAGTTTAATTAAGATTAGCTATAATTATTGCCAGATAAAAGTAAAAATAGAGGAAAAATCAATTAAAAGTATAGAAATAAAAGTAATAAAAATAAAAATATGTAAATTATGCACATTTGGCTACAATTCGTCGAAACGTAGTTGACGTGGTTTGCATGGGCTTACCAGAATAGATTGACTTGGGATTTGGTTTTGTTTAGTTTGTTTGCTTGGACCTGCCATTATACATTCAGTCAAAAAAGTATCGGGAATGGATGATTTGTTTATGGTTCCAAATTCAAATTTTTATTTTTTTGTAGTTGTTAGATTGGCACAACTGTTTTCCATTTTGGCGCGGAGTTTGAGTTGCATCTGTTATTTATAATAAATACAGTGCTGGTTTTAGTAATATCATAATTACATAGTGTGTATTGCGAATTTCATAATGGACAAAAATATCGAACAAAGAGTTTGTCTTAAATTTTGCATCGCCAATGGAATTTCGTGTTCGGAGTCACTGAAAATGTTACAGAAGGCTTACGGCGAATCGACTTTATCAAAAACTCGTGCTTATGAGTGGTTCAAAGCGTTCAAAAGCGGTCGAGATGTGATGGAAGATTTGCCTCGCTCTGGTAGGCCGTCAACGTCTGCAACTGAAGTTAACATCGCAAAAGTGAAGGAAATAGTGACTGAAAATCCCCATTCAACTCTGAGAGAGATAGCCGCCGAACTTTCTGTATCTCACGAGTCGATCCGTACCATTTTAACTAATCATTTGGGTATGAAACATGTTGCTGCTCGGCTAGTCCCAAAATATCTGAATTTTCTCCAAAAAACTCAATCGCATGAAAGTCGCTGAGGACATGCTAGAACGAGTCAGTTCGGACCCAACATTCATGAAACGCATTGTTACTGGTGACGAGACGTGGGTTTACGAGTTTGACATGCAAACTAGTCAACAAGCTTCGGAGTGGCGCCTTCCAACTGAACCGAAACCGAAAAAACCACGCCAAAGTCGATCAAAAGTCAAAGTCATGTTGACTGTTTTCTTTGACTATCGCGGTGTTGTGCACTCTGAATTCTTACCGGAAGGTCTAACGGTAAATAAAGAATATTATTTGATCGTTATGCGGCGTTTAAGAGAGCAAATTCGACGAAAAAGGCCAGATTTGTGGAAAGAAAATTCTTGGATTTTGCACCACGACAATGCGCCTTCGCACAAGGCTATCATTGTGAACGAATTTTTTACCAAACACTCAACAAATACCATCCAGCAACCACCATATTCACCAGATATGGCTCCTGCTGACTTTTTTCTTTTTCCTAAACTCAAATTACCACTTCGTGGCACCCGTTTTCAATCGATAGAAGACATAAAGGAGAATTCGCGGCGAGAACTGAACTCAATTCCGGAAGCAGCGTTTAAAAAATGTTTTGATGAATGGATTATTCGTTGGCGCAAGTGTATCGTTTCTAAAGGAGCATACTTTGAAGGTGATAAAATAAATTTGGATGAATAACAGACATTTTGTGTATTATTGATCTTTTCCCGGTACTTTCTTGACAGAGTAGTATTATGTTCATCAATAACATTTTCTTTGCTACTGTGCAATGTTATGTCTCGTATGGGTATACCGCGAATTTGCCGCGGGTCTACAATTTCTGGCAATACGCATTTCAAATAAAAGTCTACAATTTTTTTCTCTATTTTCACCTTCCAAAATTCGTCATCCCTTGGAATATATTCCACTAATAGTGGGTGATTTTCGCCCGACCATGTTTCAAATATGCATTGGGCTCTTTGGGTAACATGTAGTTGACCCTGCACTTGGTAATACCAATTACTTTTTTTATTGTTTCATACCCGTTGCTGCCCGTAACATCGCCCGCGTGATTTTTCGTATGTATGCCTCTAGTTTTAGGGAAGCCGAATGGCAAAAAACTAAAACCTTATAGATTCTTTATATCTGTCTGTCTGTCTGTCAGTCCGAATGTCACAACCATTTTATTAAGAAACAGTTAGGACTACACAGTTGGAAATTGGTAGGTGGATGTGGTTTGGGAACCGCTATACGTTTTTACAAAAAAAACTATTTTTTTAATTAAGTATTATAATTGCAGGCATAACGTAGTTTATATATAACGCAGGCATTATATATAACTCAGGCATAACGTAGTTTCGTATTAGCGAAAAATAAATGTCACCGAAAATAATAAACATACTTGTAGGAAGAGAGCAATGTAATACTGTACTTTGCTACACTGTGGTACGAGTGTGCTGTGGTACGTGACCTTCACAAACATAGACACAAAATATAATAATATTATTTGTTGTGTTGTGGTAGTTGTTGTGTTGTATGGTAAAATATAATTTAGGTACCTAAATAAAAAATATCGTCAAAGTATTCTTACCGTTTTTGTTTATTCATTCTAATATTAATTTATTCTAATAATCTACCTAATAAAACGAAAATTATTACAACTATTTAAAAAACTAAATTAAAGTGATGATAAAGTATGTATATGTATTACTATTTATCGCAAACATTTTTTTATCGGGGGATGACGGAAAAAATTGGCGCACGTCCGACCTCGAACACGTTCCGCTCGGGACTAAAGGACTCGGAGCGAGCGCAAACTAGTGAAATACACTTGGTTTTGGAATTTGTGATACATTTATTTTCATATGGCACATTATGTGACCCGAGATAATACACATTTTTTACGACCTTTATTATGATATAAGTTTTATTTTTCAAAGCCTAATATAACTCAAGTAAAACGATTATTTAGCCATCATTTGGACATGTCTTTGGGATTTAATTGGATGCAGTGAAGTGTAAGTAATCGTGTATCGCATGCCCGACATATCATGATCGAAGAGTCAACTATGTAATACATTTTTTTCAAAATTTAAATCCGTTCCATGTACGAGTAAAACGCTATTGTTGACGACGTTTATCGGGGTAACCTCGCCTTAAATAAATAAATAAACTTACCCAGCACATCATCTCCTCGCCACACCATTTCCATGCTCTTACTGGTGAACCTGGCCCTCTTATCCTGGTAATCGATCCTTCCCAAGAAGAGCCCGTCGAAGCCCATCATGGCCAGGAGAGAGGCGAACTCCCTCGCGTGGCCGAACGGGTCGATCTGCCAGCCGACCCGAGGGCGTCCGCAGTGGCCGAACGTGTCGTTTAGTTTTCTGTAACGAAGATGCAAGATGGTTTCAGGAGTTATGGCTTTTTGAAAGTGGGTAACGGCTAGGGTTACCATATCTCAGGATTTGTCCTGAGATTTCAGGATTTTTGGACTCTTCTCAGGATTGCGGCTGGATTTTGAAAATCTAATGAAATCTCAGGATTTTTTTATTTTTCCATAAAATACAGCTTACATTTTAAAGATCTCTTTAATAAAAAGTTAAACAAAATAAAAATAATCTTCCTTTGGTAATAATTGCACAATTCAAATCAGTACTTATTTATCCAAGTACTTAGGTACTTAATCAGTTTTATATGATACATTTTTAAATAAGGTTTTTTCCTTAATTATGGATTTCTGAAAAATTCTCAAACTGTAAAAAATCTCAGGATTTTTCAATGGAAATCAGGCTTTTTCTCCGGACTTTTGATTTTTTTATCTGGTAACCCTAGTAACGGCACGCAATGTAACTCCTTTACGGCAAATATACCACGCATTATGGGTATAACGGCAATTTTGTAGGGCACCAGTTAAAAGTGAAAAATAAACATCTGAATTCGACATAAAAATTTAAAAAAAAATTTGGCCAAGAGCGAGTCGGACTCGCGTGAAAACGGTTTCCGAATCAATTTCATTTTTTAACATGTTATTTTAACACTACAGATTTCTTATAGGTATAGAACTACTATCTGGTTTTGTAGTTTCGGAGATAAGGGAGGAATGGTAATTTTTGGTCTAATTTCTTAAATAACATCAAAAGTGTTTATTTTCAAACTATGTAAAATATTTAATTAAAACTCTCACAGTAAGCCCTTTCATTTGATATGTCACACGATACATTTTAAAAATCATTTTTAATTTTCTAGTTTGACCCCCAAAATTGACACCCGTTTCCAAAATTTATTTATTTCACAGAAGTTTATGTATACTGAATTTCAACAGAATGGGTCAAGTAGATCCGGAGAAAACTGGCTATGACAGACGGACAGACAGACACCCCGTTATTTTTTAATTATCGGAATATCTCGGCTACGTAACACTCTAGGATACCATGTTCCGAACATTTTTTGTTCGTTGAAGTATCCTCTACCCATATCTGTGCATGACAGATCGTGCGCGGCAGCTTTAAAAAAAAAAAAAAAGTGGCTGCGGGGCGCTATTCCACTGGTTTTATGTCCTTTCATCTTGATATATTCAGACCTTCGTGATTGAGTTACAAACATGCAACCATCCATCTAAAATTTAGCTATTTTTTATTTTCCCTTGGGATAACTTTCGACAATCACGCAAGCTGAGTCACAATAATAATAATAATAATAATAATAATATTCCACACAACTATCACACAACGCCATCTAGTCCCAAGCTAAGCTGAGCTTGTGTTATGGGTACTAGACAACTGATAAACATACTTATATATTTCTAAATACATACATATTATAGATAAACTACACCCAGACACAGAACAAATGATCATGCTCATCACACAAACATTTGTCCTGGGTGGGAATCGAACCCACAACCTCTGGCATAGCAGTCAGGGTCACTAACCACTAGACCAACAGGCCAGTCAAAACAACAATAAGCAACAAGCAAAACATAATTTAATTATTTACGCAGTAATTCTGATAATAAAACGCCTAAATTGATCGGAGTACAGTTACTGCATATTAGTCACGCCTATTTAGTTAGTTTGACGAATTAGTTAACGACGTGTGCATAATGGTAATAATGTGTGTCCAATGTAAATTCACATAGTAACAGTTAAATATTTTTTCTTCTAACTACGCAATAATTCCATCATCTTCTTCCACCTGGCGTTAATCCCGGCCATTGCTAAGGTCCGCCTTCCTACTTAGCTTCCTCCACTTTGCCCGATCATGAACGTCCTTCTCAGTCAGGCCATTGGCTCTCATGTCGGACTTGACGACGTCCAGCCAGCGCTTGCGAGGGCGACCACGGGGCCTAGCCCCAAGGACAGCCATATTCATGCATCTCCGACCAACGTACTCCATAGCGGCGCATGATGTGGCCATACCATCGCAGACGACACTCTTGCAGTTTTTCCCCCACGTCACGGACAGTAAGACTACCTCGGATGAAAGAGTTGCGTATGCGATCGGATCGCGTTACGCAATAATTTCATCATAACTAGCCTAAATAGTGAGAGCAAAGCAGCACTTTACTGCTTCAGAGCAAACAGTGCAGTAATGTATCCATTACTGCACTGTTTGCATGGCCAACTAGATTTATACTAGCCAATCAGCGCTATTCTGACCACACAACAGTCCAATCGCAGGCTACAAGCATGATCAAATAGTTTACTACCAGCCAATCGGCGCTATTTTTACTCCCGGGAACAAGTGCAGAATACCTGTGTCCCCAGGTGAACTGGTCGACAGTACTCTGGTAGTGCGCGGCCGCACTAGTGTGTGCACCTCCTCCTAGCTACTAGCTCACCTGTGTCCCCAGGTGAACTGGTCGACAGTACTCTGGTAGTGCGCGGCCGCACTAGTGTGTGCACCTCCTCCTAGCTACTAGCTCACCTGTGTCCCCAGGTGAACTGGTTGACAGTACTCTGGTAGTGCGCGGCCGCACTAGTGTGTTCACCTCCTCCTAGCTACTAGCTCACCTGTGTCCCCAGGTGAACTGGTCGACAGTACTCTGGTAGTGCGCGGCCGCACTAGTGTGTGCACCTCCTCCTAGCTACTAGCTCACCTGTGTCCCCAGGTGAACTGGTCGACAGTACTCTGGTAGTGCGCGGCCGCACTAGTGTGTGCACCTCCTCCTAGCTACTAGCTCACCTGTGTCCCCAGGTGAACTGGTCGACAGTACTCTGGTAGTGCGCGGCCGCACTAGTGTGTGCACCTCCTCCTAGCTACTAGCTCACCTGTGTCCCCAGGTGAACTGGTTGACAGTACTCTGGTAGTGCGCGGCCGCACTAGTGTGTTCACCTCCTCCTAGCTACTAGCTCACCTGTGTCCCCAGGTGAACTGGTCGACAGTACTCTGGTAGTGCGCGGCCGCACTAGTGTGTGCACCTCCTCCTAGCTACTAGCTCACCTGTGTCCCCAGGTGAACTGGTCGACAGTACTCTGGTAGTGCGCGGCCGCACTAGTGTGTGCACCTCCTCCTAGCTACTAGCTCACCTGTGTCCCCAGGTGAACTGGTCGACAGTACTCTGGTAGTGCGCGGCCGCACTAGTGTGTGCACCTCCTCCTAGCTACTAGCTCACCTGTGTCCCCAGGTGAACTGGTCGACAGTACTCTGGTAGTGCGCGGCCGCACTAGTGTGTGCACCTCCTCCTAGCTACTAGCTCACCTGTGTCCCCAGGTGAACTGGTCGACAGTACTCTGGTAGTGCGCGGCCGCACTAGTGTGTGCACCTCCTCCTAGCTACTAGCTCACCTGTGTCCCCAGGTGAACTGGTCGACAGTACTCTGGTAGTGCGCGGCCGCCTCGTCGTTCATGGACCAGGCGCCGCCCACCATCTGCAGCCGCCCCTGGCGCACTAATGTGTGAACCTTCTGCTGGACGCTAGGCGACTGACGAACCCACCACTTCCAGAAGAATGCTGTTTCGACGTAGATGAATCTGTAGAAGAGAAGAGAATTTAGAAGCAAACAAAAATACAACTATTCTAGAAAGGTTTAGATAGTGGAATAAAGGTCAACAATCTTAATGTTTACTTTATAAAAAAAATATTAGCTGTTTAAACAACTGATATTTTTTTCGGGTTTTCAGGCTTGTTCTCAAAGTAATAGTTGCTTATAATCATGTATACTTTCACTGCCTAAGAGGTTGTGGTGTTTTACAAATAACCTTGTATAAAATTCTTTCGTTACAGTGGCCTTAGTGCGAGTTTTTTAACGTTCTCGATCGCGTTAGCGTAAACGTCAATTTGTATTGAAACTGGATAAGCGCCGTCTGGTGACAGTAACGGAAATCATTTTTTTTTTCTATACAATTTGACATAAGCGAACGTTTACGTTAACGCGATCGAGTGCGTTAACAAACTTACACTAAGCCCTCTGGTGACTGACAGACGACGTACAGCCGAAACTTCTAGTCGAAGAAAGCTGAAATTAGGCAAGTAGGTTCCTTGGGGAGTGTAGGGGAGCACTAACAAACCGGGACATCCGGATCCCGTGGGATTTCCCGAAATTCCCACGGGAACGGGGAAAACGGGATATGCGCGTACGTTACAGGTAGTAGTTGGTACCGGTATTTTACAAAATAACGCTTCCTGTCGCCTTTTATAACACCGGAAAGCTGTTATTATTTTTTGATGGTGCTAAAAGAACTCAAGTCTACACAAAAAAACCGGCCAAGTGCGAGTCGGACTCGCACACGAAGGGTTCCGTACCTTAATTTTTAATATTTGTTTGTTATAGCGGCAATAGAAATATACACAATGTGTGAAAATTTCAACTGTCTACTCATTACGGTTCTTGAGATACAGCCCGCTGACAGACAGAAGGACGGACGGACGGATGGACTAACGGACAGAGGAGGTTTAGTAACAGAGTTCCGTTGGTTACCCCTTGGGTACGGAAAAAATTAATAAATACCTTCTTTTAGGATCCTCCCACAGTTCCTTGATGACAGAATCCAAGATGTATTGGACACCCGCCTTCTGGATATTGTTCCGACCTGAAATCGTTACATAGAATTATCAGTTTCCTCATTTAGAAAGGTGTGAAAGGTAAAGGCGAAATAGGTAACCGAGTTGAAGACATTCTAATAGACCGTCTTTCGTTGAGACTCCCTGTCTAAAACCGCATTGATTTTTAGGGCGTCTTCAAATTTCTCTCATGGTGCCGCGCAGCAGCAGCGCTGCAGCCGCGCTGCTACCGCGCTAAGCTTTGATAATCCATACAAATAGAATAATTCTTTCCAGGATCTTTGACAGAGAACTCGACTTCGATCCTCTGCCTAGCCTTTTCCCAACTATATTGGGGTTGGCTTCCAGTCAAACCGGATTCACCTGAATACCAATGTTTTACGTGGAGCGGCTGCCTACCAGACCTCCACAACCCATTAACCCAACCAAACCCAATAACTGGGTAACACGGTACTTCTTGGCAAGACTGGAGTCAGATTTACTGGCTTCTGACAATCCGTAACGACTGCCAAAGATCTACAAATGATAGCCGGAGCCAACGGTTTAACTTGCTTTCCGAGGCACGGAGGAAACTCGGTATTTTAAGATGGTCCACAGACCAACCTTGGCAAGCGTAGCTTAATCTTAAAGAACGACCCGTGCTATTATTATTTAGCCACGAGCTCTTCACCGATATATTATGATATAGGTCTATAGTTGGTTACATTAGTTTTGTCTCCACTCTCGGAAATCGATTAATTCGTTTTGTGTAGATACGTCGTAAGATTGCGTTGATTATGTTAAGGTGGATACAGACATTGCGATGCATGCGCAGCGCACAGGCGCTCATCGCATGCTTCGCAATGAGTGGACGTTCATATTCGTGGTGAGGCATGTGTACATCGAAACGTGTTCGTTGCGGGGCGTTCTCTGCGCATACCTCGCAATGTCTGTATCCACCTTTACACGCTGTATAATACGTCATTGGGAAATGCTTACTGCCATAGTAATACTGATCCACGGTCTTCAGCCAGCCGACATCGTCGTGAGTGTGAGGAACGATGTGGACATTCAACATGCCAGCGGGAGTGGCGTGGCAACTCTGGAAGGAGAGAAATGTACAGACTAAAGCAGTTGTTACGATATTTGTGCGGCCCGCGACAATATTTGTGCGGCCCGCGACGATATTAGTGCGGCCCGCGACGATATTTGTGCGGCTCGCGACGATATTTTTGCGGCCCGCGACGATATTTGTGCAGCTCGCGACGATATTTGTGCGGCCCGCCTAATATTTGTGCAGCCCGCGACGATATTAGTGCGGCCCGCGACGATATTTGTGCGGCTCGCCACGATATTTTTGCGGCTCGCGAATTTGTGCGGCCCGCGATAATATTTGTGCGGCCCGCGACAATATTAGTGCGGCCCGCGACGATATTTGTGCGGCTCGCGACGATATATTTGCGGCCCGCGACGATATTTGTGCAGCTCGCGACGATATTTGTGCGGCCCGCCTAATATTTGTGCAGCCCGCGACGATATTTGTGCGGCTCGCGACGATATCTGCGCGACTTGCGACGATATCTGCGCGACTTGCGATAATATTTGTGCGGCTCGCGACGATAGTTGTGCGGCCCGCGATAATATTTGTGCAGCCCGCGACGATATTTGTGCGGCTCGCGACGATATCTGCGCGACTCGCGACGATATCTGTGCGGCTCGCGACGATATCTTTGCGGCTCGCGACGATATTTTTATGGCTCGCGACGATAGTTGTGCGGCCCGCGATAATATTTGTGCGGCTCGCGACGATAGTTGTGCGGCCCGCGATAATATTTGTGCGGCTCGCGACGATATTTGTGCGGCTTACAACGATACTTGTGCGGCTTACGACACAAACAAACAATTTTAGTAGACAAGACTTCACACGTTGCTATTACATTATAGATTTTGTTTCTACATACAAAATATTATGATTTCTAGGAATGCCGATTTTTCAAAAAGCCAACGATGCAGTTTTAGTTTTCATCAAAATCGGGCTCGAGACTCTTTCAATGTTTTTCGATATACCTCATAGTTTTGGATTTGGCCATCCACGCACACCTTCAAAATTTACTCTGTATAATTTACTAAGGTTTTTTGTAAATTGGCTGAAATATGACGACTAGGAGCATAAACAGGGCGTTTCAGAAGAGCGTGGAACTTCTCTTAAAAAAAGACCCGACTGCAAAAAACGACTATTTAATTCCAAAAAAAAAACACTTCAGTTCAATCGCAGATTTGAAGCCACCAACTACATCCGACTGCTTGAAAAGTATTTTTTAGAACTTTTTATAGTTTTATGCGTTGAGTTAATCAGAACTTTTATCTATACTAATACATAAAGCTGAAGAGTTCGTTTGTTTGTTTGCTTGAACGCGCTAATCTCAGGAACTACTGGTCCGATTTCATAAAAATCTTTCAGTGTTAGATAGCCCATTTATCGAGGAAGGTTATAGGCTATATATCATTACGCTAAGGCCAATAGGAGCGAAGCGGTAATGAAAATTGTGATGCAGACGAAGTAGCGCAGGTCAACTAGTTTGCCATAAATGTAAGTACAATATAAGATGACTAACATAACTAAATAAGACTATACTATAGGTTACTATAAGTAATAATATTGTTTACTAACACGCTGGATCATTGTTGTCGGAAAATAAAGAATTATTATTATTATTCCATGTACTTATTCATAAAATTACATATAATTTTCATTTTTAAATATTTCTAAAAAATTATTTATTTTTTATTATTATTTCATTTATTCATTCTATACACATATAATTTTACATTTTTAAATATTTCATTAAAAAAAATAGATTAAAAAAAAACATTTAAAAATATAAAAAATAGTAGCCCACCGGTATCGGGAACAGGGTCCAAGCTACCGGTGGTCAGGGCTCCTGAGAGAGGAACCTCCTAACGATGCGCACCGTGTCCAGGAGTACTGCTTTCTGGATCAAGCCCTTGATCCAGCTGCCCAACGAGAGCCTCTTGAGATGTTGGTCGAGGCTCTTGGCAATTATGCCATTGGCCGTCACGACTATCGGCACAATGACTGCTGTGTTCACATCCCACATGTCGACAACCTCGCGAGCCAAGTCAAGATACTTCGTTTGTTTATCTTTCTCTGACTTCACGAGGTTATTATTATTATACTATCTACACTTCATCTTCTTCTCCGTTTTCTTCTTCTTACTTCTATTACTATCTATACATATATTATAAAGCAAAAGAGTTTGTTTATTTGGTTGAACGCGCTAATTCAGGAACTTCTGGTTCAAATAAAAATATCGTGTTGGATAGGTTATTTATCGAGAAAGGCAAATGCTATATAACACCACGCTACGATCAATAGGTGCGGAGCAGTAATGAAAATTGTGACGCAGACGAAGTTGCGCGGATCCGCGTAATTATTTATAGGGTACCCAGTTGACCCGCGTTGATGATATATAGCCTATAGCCTTCCTCGATATATGGGCTATCAAACACTGAAAGAATTTTTCAAATCGGACCCTGACATTAGCGCGTTCAAGTAAACAAACAAACAAACTCTTCAGCTTTATATATTAGAACAGATTTGACTGGTATAATAATAAGTATTAATACCAGTCAAATACCCTATAAATAATTTACAAACATAACTTTCTACTCAGTATCTACTTTGGCATATAGAAATATATATCTGAATTATCAGAGAATAAAGGTCAAATGTTATCGTTCACACTGTTTACAGTAATAGCTCTAGTAAATAACACATTATAATGCTAAATGGGTTTAAAACAATACATATTCCCAGAAGGTATGAACAGTCAGCAACAAAAGTCCGATAACACTTCCGTTTTGACGTCAGAAGCCACGTCGGACTTCTCTTTCTAACTGTCAACTTTGCAGCTTTATAATTCCACGATCTGCTAGTAACTACTCTGTGAAAGACTTCCTATCAGACTAATCACTGCTCCAATACAGTTCCCCTCAGTCATGATGCGTTCAATGGCCCACTGATGTGTACCTACCTAATTCGTTTCGTCTATTTTTATCTTTTTTGTATTTCTTTTTTTTTATTTGTAATGGGTTTGCTCTTGACTCTAGTCTATGTCAGAGATGACAGAGACAAAGTCTACGATGGAGCGAGCCTACCCAGAAGGAGCCTGTTCACTCTTACTTTGAAGAGATTGTATTTTATATGAAATATTAACAGTAAGTAATAATAATGTAAATTTTTTTTATCCGCAAGGCAGTTTTGTGGCGAACTGTTGGGCACTGGCGACCCCACGGACCTGATCTCCAGGGAGAATTCTTTTTCCTCATTTCCGGCTTGCCTTTATTGGCTGGCCGGGGTGAAAACTGACGAGGAACAGAGCTCCCACCTCTTTCTTGCCTTAATCGGCCGGTCTGAGTGGAGATTCGCAAGAGCAGACGTGCTCGGGAGAAGGATGTATAATCCAGTAAGGTGCTGCTAGGGATCTTGACCGTACTTCCGGGATTGTCCTGGTAGCCGTGGTATACCTCTCCACTCCTCTAGCACCTCAGGATATGTTGCCCCCTTGGCGCTACGTTACTTTGTGCTAGCGACCCTTTTCGGGGGGACCATTTATTGAGTGTGCAAGTCACCCCCTGCCATTTTAAAGCCGTTTTAATTGTCAATGGTCAGGCAGGGGCCAATAGTTCTTCCATAGTGAACGATTATTAGTCCACTAAACCAGCCAAACCCATAGCGTTTCCTCTTTTGTTTCCATATTCTGCAATAGTCCTGCTCCAACCGGGGATTGTCCTTGGGTATACTTTCACAGTGCATACAGGGATAATCGTCGGTTGGTGTCCCATTCCATTTGAAATGTCTAAAGAGGCCTCTACGAGTTGGCTTCGGCCCGTCGTACGCCTACCAAAGGACCGGGTCTCTAGGAATAGGGACCCGAGAAAGTAAAAACCATAAAAAAATGTAAATTTAATTTCCTATGTGTGACTATTGTATGCCCTGGGGGCGGGACATAGCTTCGCAATTAAACTGTCTAAGACCTGTATTATGTACCTACCTATGATCCACAATAAACATATTGATTGATAGATTGAAGATATTTTAAAAACTATTTCTTATTTGCTTACTAGTGTTATTTAGTATTATTTTTTGCCGCGCGACACATCCGGGATACAATCGCGCGATTGCGGCTAGCACTTGGCCTGGGTTGTTTTTTATATCTGTGTCTATAGACTAACAGTGGCGAACCGTAGGTGCAAGCCAGCATAGACCAGCATAGGTAATTAGTTGTTAAAAAGAGAACACCATAATATAACTCATCGCTATCACGCCGACCCACTGCACCGTGCTGTTTCTGTACTGAATTCTGTGCTATATTGATATTAAATTGCTACGTGTATAATAATATTTAAGCTGTTATATTGATACAATATTCTTATATCATTATAACATCGAAATATAACATAATAAGAATAACTAAAACAGCTGAGTTGGTATTTTATAACATAAATGATATAAGAGCCTCATATGCCTAGCCTTTTCCCAACTACATTGGGGTCGGCTTCCAGCCAAACCGGATTCAGCTGAATACCGATGTTTTACGTGGAGCGGCTGCCTACAAGACCTCTACAACCCATTAACTGGGTAACACGGTACTTCTTGGCTAGACTGGAGTCAGATTTACTGGCTTCTGACAATCCGTAACGACTGCCAAAGTTCTACAAATGACAGCCGGGACCAACAGCTTAACGTGCTTTCCGAGGCACGGAGGAAACTCTTATGTTAAGATGGTCACCCATCCACAGACCAACCTTGGCAAGCGTTGCTTAACCTTGAAGATCGACCTGTGCGGCTGTTATTCTTTAGACACGAGCTCCTCAAATGATATAAGAGCCTAGAGAGACTAAAATAGCAATGTGTAGGGACTAGGGAGTCTTGCCGGCTTGCACCTCCGGCACGCCACTGTAGACTGACCTCATATCCGCAGCTCTCCTGGACTGTGGGGGGTACCACGTCATCCAGTGGCACCAGGTACACGCCACCGACTGAGCACAAGAGAAGCAGTATCACCTGCATCGTTACCTGTAACAATAAACGAAAACTGTGAGATAATTATGTCAGATCCAGGTAATTACAAGACATACTTAGTGACGTAAGACTACAATCGTGGGCAACAGGGAGACAGGCAACGTGAGAAATAACTACTTAACCTCCACATAGCTTATTTGGTACATCTATCTATACTAATCCGGCCTTATTACCCAAATGTCCGGCTTAAATGGCTGGTCTGTCCGGCTTTTCAGTTTGAAGACCTGGCAACCCTAACCGCGTCCCTGGGGGCTACTCTCTAAGCCCGAAGTCCGTTGTTTCGGGCTTAGTTGCGGGCTTATTCTACTCCGCCTCATCTAACCATTAAGAATTAATGACAACCTGTCGTTTGACAGACGAGTCACTGCGGCCCTGGAACGCAAAGGGCACTAGGAGGAACCCCGATGAGTTTTAGATAATAGTCTGTCTCCCTTCTGCTCCGCTGTCGATTTGTCATATCGTGTTGTCATTCATTCTTAGTTCGAGTTCGGGACTAATCTTAAGTCTGTTGGTGATACGGAGTAGAATACGCCCGCAACTAAGCCCGAAACTACGGACTTCGGGCTTAGAGAGTAGACCTCCTGGAACGCAAGAAGTTGGTAGAATCATTACGGTAGAATCATTTTGACTGGCCTGTTGGTCTAGTGGTTAGTGACCCTGACTGCTATGCCAGAGGTTGTGGGTTCGATTCCCACCCAGGACAAATGTTTGTGTGATGAGCATGATCATTTGTTCTGTGTCTGGGTGTAGTTTATCTATAATATGTATGTATTTAGAAATATATAAGTATGTTTATCAGTTGTCTAGTACCCATAACACAAGCTCTGCTTAGCTTGGGACTAGATGGCGTTGTGTGATAGTTGTGTGGAATATTATTATATTATATTATATTACAGCGTTAATTCGTTGCATTGTTTTTTTCTAAACGTCGTCATTTTTTTATGTGTATGTATGTATTTATGCATTTATGATTGTATCCCTTTTCCTCTCTCTTTGTCTTTCCTTTAAGTTGCACCTGCCATGTTGTCTCTGCACCATCCTAAGGTCGACTGGTAGAAAATGCCTAAGGCATTAAGTCCGCCTTTGTACAGTATTTTTACTAGTGCATCAAGTTTTAATAAATAAATAAATAAAGGATACGGAACCCTTCGCGTGTGAGTCCGGCTCGTTCTTGGCCGGTTGTATAATGAACTGGACAGGTGACAATTGTACGGATCGCCGGACAAGGGACAAAACAGGATGAACACAAACCATAGCGTCTAGATCTATTTTTAACTACGCATATTGATTAGTATTTCAGTCCGTTCCTTCAAATGAGATGCTCTAAAGCTAGCTAATTCTCGATAGCTTGAAAAATGAAAAAAAAAAAAAAAAATGAAAAATGTTTTATTTGTTTTACAAGTAAACTTAACAACTAGTGATTGGAGCCTCCTTTTAAGCAAAAAAGCCTGTGTTAGGAGACTCCGCTCTTCCAAAACTTAAAATATTAACATAAAATTACTTGTTTTAAGTGTTATAAAAACAGGCGATTTAAAATAAAAAGAAAAAATTAAAACTAGACAAGAAGCATGCAAATGCGTGAGTGAGAGTAGGGGTGTGTGAATGTGAATATGAGGGTGTGTGAATGTGACTATGACTATGAAGGTGTGTGAATGTGAAAATGGAGGTGTGTGAGTGTGAATACTGAGGTGTGTTACTGTGAGTATAAAGTTGTGTAAATGTGAATTTGAATGTTGAATGTGAGCATCTGTGTTTGTGAAAGTTAGGTGATAGTGTGAGGGTTTGTTAAATTTAATGTAAAAGACAGAGTGAGTGTAAATAGCAATGAATGAAAACAGACTGTATACGTACAAATACGAATGATAAGAGCATTATGTGTAAGGTTTTATTTATTCCAGTAGCTTCTCCGTGTCGTCATAAGTGAGTGGTTTTATCCAATTAGTTACTATTTTTTACAGTCAGTTAATGGTTTGTTGTATATGTAGATATCTTTGTTTACTCGATTGTAAAGCTGAGATGAGCGTTTGTCGTATTGAATACGGGCGAGCTTGGTTTTCGTTTTAGGAATTTCAACTATTATATCTTTTCTTCTTTTCAAGGTTAAGGTGGGATCAAAATTAAGAGTTTTATGTTTCCTGAGAATAGTTTTAATTATATATAGTTTGCGAACAGAGCTTGGTAAACAAATTGTACAATTTTTTGTAATCGAACTCTTGTTTTAAAGAAGAGAAGTTTGAAGAAATTATCGTAGATTGAGTTATACGATGGCGACGCTAAATTTTAAAAGTAATCAGTTTTTTTTTTCTAATTTACTAACGTTTGCCTGTGACTTCGTTCGCGCATATCCCGGTTTTTTCCAGTTCCCTTGGGAATTTCGAAAAATCCTCTCTTAGTGCTCCCCTACACTCCCCAAGGAACCTACATGCTAAATTTCAGCTTCCTACGACTAGTGGTTTCGGCTGAGCGTTGTCTTTCTATCACTCAGTAACGGAATAATTTTATGCATATTGATACTGATCATCATCATCATCTGCCTAGCCTTTTCCCAACTATATTGGGGTCGGCTTCCAGTCAACCCGGATTCAGCTGAATACCAGTGCTTTACGTAGAGCGGCTGCCTACCAGACCTCCACAACCCATTAACTGGGTAACACGGTACTTCATGGCAAGACTGGAGTCAGATTTACTGGCTTCTGAATATCCGTAACGACTGCCAAAGATCTACAAATGACAGCCGGGACCAACGGCTTAACGTGCTTTCCGAGGCACGGAGGAAACGCTATGTTAAGAAGGTCACCCATCCACAGACCAACCTTGGCAAGCGTTATAAACCTTCATTTTTATTATTTGTTGTTATAGCGGCAATTCTTTACCTATTACGGTTCTTGAGATACAGCCCGCTGACAGACAGACGGACGGACGGATGGGCGGACAGCGGAGTCTTAGTAATAGGGTTCCGTTAGTCACCCTTCAGGTACGGAACCCTAAAAATGCTCACATTAAAAAAGCCTAAAAAAGCCGGACTGGCCGGACACAACCAAAAGGCCTGACTGTGTCCGGCTTTATCGGGCCTGGCAACGCTAGACGCGGTCACTCTTTCGATCACTTGGTGTTATCAAAACAAAGTCGCATCACAGCAGCACCGGTGACTCAGTAACCAAACACGGTCAGGCGACTCATTGGGTCGTGACAGTAATTCTATACTGCCCACAGCAATGGAAGAGTAATTAATAGAGAACTCACACGTTTACACTCGAAATGTAATGACCTGAGACCGATGGAATGGTTATTGCTGATACACGACTGAGGTGAGCACGAAATCAATATTTTTTTTACCCGACTGCGAAAAAAGGAGGGTTATGTTTTTCGAGTGTATGTGTGTTGTTTGTATTATTATGTGTGTATATGTGTGTGTGTGTGTGTGTGTATATATTTCTTTGGCACGCCTTAGAGCCTAAACGGCTCGATGGATTTTAGCTTGAGAGGTGTCGTTAGATTTGTATTTACTGTGAGAGTGACACTGGGTATATCAAAATGAAAAAAATGGCGGATTTTTGGCGCCAAATTATGCCTTCAAAAATAAAAATATTTTTTCAAAACCTATCGAGTTGGGTATCAAGATAAAGGGCTCGAGGAGACGATTCCAAAAAAGGTAACTCACTAAAATGTCGGAAATAAAAAAGGATTACTTTGTCTTAAAACCCGACCGCTAAAAACGACTAAAAAGTCTGATGCAGTTAATCACTGATCCAATGCCATCAACTGCATCAGACTGCTTGAAAAGCGACTCGTTTCGTACTTTTTAGTCAAGGCGGGTTTGATCTTGACTCTAGTCTATATTTTATTTATCTTAAATTCTAACTATTCTCACTAACTATTCTTCTATACTAATAACTAATATTATAAAGTTGAAAAGTTTGTTTATTTGATTGGCTGAACGCGCTAATCTCCGTAACTACTGGTTCGAATTGCAATATTATTTTAGTGTTGGCTAGCCCATTTATCGAGAAAGGCTATATACATAATTAACGGCTATAAAACATCACGCTACGACCAATAGGAGTAAAGCATTAATGAAAATCGGGTGCGAGTCAGACCCGCACACGAAGAGTTCAGTACAATAAAACTTAATTTTTATTATTTTTTGTTATAGCGGCTATAGAAATACACAATCTGTGAAAATTTCAACTGTCTACCTATTACGGTTCTTGAGATACAGCCCCCTGACAGACGGACGGACGGACAGCAGAGGCTTAGTAATAGGGTTCCGTTGGTTACCCTTTGGGTACAGAACCCCAAAAATGAGACGCAAACGAAGTTGCGAGGGTCAGCTATAATATTATAGTAAGCAAGGATGTACACTTACAGCATAAACTTAATTAGCAAATCTGTATTTGGATAAAAAGGTTTTTCTACAAAACAAATAGATACTCATCATCATCTGTCTAGCCTTTTCCCAACTATATTAGGGTCGGCTTCCAGTCAAGCCGGATTCAGCTGAATGCCAGTATTTTACGTGGAGCGGCTGCCTACCAGACCTCCACAACCCATTAAGGTGGATGCTCCAGGGTAGCCCGCGAAATTCAAATATTTTTATGTTTTTTGCAATTTGCCGGTCAGTGTGAAGCTGTATGTGGACCAAATGCGATCTGCGACCGTAACGCGTATTTATCTAAAGAATTATAACCATTTTAATCATCAATATAGCCCTCTAAGTTCATGTAGTTCGAAAGAATGATTATTTCTGAAATATTCATTCTTTCGAACTACATGAATAAAGAGGGCAATATAGACGATTAAAATGGTTATAATTCTTTAGATAAATACGCGTTACGGTCGCGGATCGCATTTGGTGAACATACAGCTTCACACTGACCGGCAAATTGCAAAAAACATAAAAATATTTGAATTTCGCGGGCTACCCTGGAGCATTCACCTTAACTGAGTAACACGGTACTTCATGGCAAGACTGGAGTCAAATTTACTGGCTTCTGACTATCCGTAACGACTGCCAAAGATCTACAAATGACAGCCGGGACCAACGGCTTAAAGTGCTTTCCGAGGCACGGAGGAAACTCGGTATGTTAAGATGGTCACCCATCCACAGACCAACCTTGGCAAGCGTTGCTGAACCTTGAAGATTGACAAGTGCGGCTGTTATTATCTAGCCACGAGCTCCTCTACAAAACAAAAAGTTCTCTTTTTCTAATTTATTTACTCTAAAAATAACTTTTAACGTCATATTTTATCAGAAGGTCAATGAATTTTAGCTAGAGCATTGACATGGTCCATATTATCTTAAAGCATAAGAATGTATTTATGTACCTATACAAATAATAATGCTAACTTCGTCTGCGTCACAATTTTCATTACTGCTCCGCTCCTATTTGTCTTAGCGTGATAATATATAGCCTTCCTCGATAAATGGGCTATCTAACACTGATAGAATTTTTTAAATCGGACCAGTAGTTCCTGAGATTAGCGCGATCGAGTAAACAAACAAACAAACTCTTCAGCTTTATATATTAGTACTAGTTGACCCGCGCAACTTCGTCTGCGTCACAATTTTCATTACTGCTCCGCTCCTATTGGTCTTAGCGTGATGATATATAGCCTATATATAGCCTTTCTCGATAAATTGGCTATCTAACACTGAAAGAATTTTTCAAATCGGACCAGTGGTTCCTGAGATTAGCGCGATCAAGTAAACAAACTCTTCAGCTTTATAAATTAGTACTAGTTGACCCGCGCAACTTCGTCTGCGTCACAATTTTCATTACTGCTCCGCTCCTATTGGTCTTAGCGTGATGATATATAGCCTATAGCCTTACTCAATAAATGGGCTATCTAACACTGATAGAATTTTTCAAATCGGACCAGTGGTTCCTGAGATTAGCGCGATCAAGTAAACAAACAAACAAACTTTTCAGCTATATGTATGTATGTATATAAGATTCTTCCGTTTCTGATTGAGTAACTGACAGACAACGTACAGTCGAAACTACTGGTCGTAGGAAGCTAAAATTTGGCATGTAGGTTCCTCGTGGAGTGTAGGGGAGCACTAAGAGAGAATGTCCCGAAATTCCTACGGGAACGGGAAAAACGGTATCTGCGCGAACGAAGTTGCGGGCAGAAACTAATCAAAGATTTGAAGAATAGAAGAATAACTTCAAAAGTGTATAACTTCTCTGTTTTGGCGACCATGTTTATTATTATTATTATTATTTTTTTTTTGTAACTGTTTGCTCTTGACTCTAGTCTATGTCAGAGATGACAGAGACAAAGTCTACGATGGAGCGAGCCTACCCAGAAGGAGCCTGTTCACTCTAACTTTGAAGAGATTAGGGTTGTAAGCTTTCGGAAACACAGACGCAGGCAGAGAGTTCCACTCCTTTGCTGTGCGCATTATAAAAGACCTTTGAAAACGCTTAGTGCGAATTGGTGAAATAGCCACAAGGTATTCTTTTCACAAATCACACTGTTTATCTATCAAATAATCAGTAATATCATCGATGAAATAAATTCGATTTTTTATACTACTCAAATACCCTTATTTTTTTTGTTTTTAAGGTAATACGTCATCTGCCTAGCCTTTTCCCAACTATATTGGGGTCGGCTTCCAGTCAAACCGGATTCAGCTGAATACCAGTATTTTACGTGGAGCGGCTGCCTACCAGACCTCCACAACCCATTATCTGGGTAACACGGTACTTCAAGGTAAGACTGGAGTCAGATTTACTGGCTTCTGACTATCCGTAACGACTACAAAAGATCTTCAAATAATAGCCAACGGCTTAACGTGCTTTCCGAGGCGCGGAGGAAACTCGATATGTAAAGATGGTCACCCATCCACAGACCAACCTTGGCAAGAGCTGCTTAACCTTGTAGATCGACCCGTGCGGCTGTTATTATCTAACCACGAGCAATAATTTACCAACCGGCAACCCAGTTTTAAAAGTAAACTAATTTCTTTTAAACTCAAAGATAAGAAATACGTTCTTAGACTACTAATTATCTTTAAACATCATTATTGACACTATCGTAAGAGCCCTTAATGACCTAATTAGCATATTACCAATACATTAGAGTTTAGTAAGAAATTCTTAGAATTTTTGAGATAAGGAAAGTAAAAATAGTTTTACTCAGTAACCGAGGATAGAAATCGGTTTGGCATGTCGACCGTGTCGACTTTTTTACCTGACTACGGCAAAGCCGTAAGGGTTATGATTATAGCTGTCTATGTGTGTCTGTATGTTTGTATGTTCCACCGTAGCGCCTAAATTACTGAACCGATTTTGATGAATGTGTTATCAAAAGATACTTTAAAATACTTCGTGTGACATAGAATATGAAAATGTTCAGTTTTAATATGCGAGAAAACACACGTAATTTTTTACCCTGAAAATGACTTGTATATCAAAAGAAAGATCTTAACGAGCACGTTCCAAATATGTACATTTTTTTTATTATTGATAGGCACGCGCTTGACCACCATCTCACCTGATGGTAAGCGATGATGTGGTAGAAGATGGAGCACGCTTGCCTAGAAGTAACCTATTCACTCTTGACTTGAAAGACTCCCAGGTTGTAGCTATCAGGAAACACAGACTCCGGCAGGGAATTCCACTCCTTAGCTGTACGCATTGTGAATGTGTTCACAAAACGTTCGGCAGTGATCAAGAAGTGAACTGTCAATCCAAGTAATTAAGATGAAATGGCAGCTCACTTCGACATCACTTCACCCAATCCTTCACTTCGACATGTTTACAGATTAGGCATGTCCACTGAAAAAATCGAATTAAGGGTGCTCTCTCGAAAAGGCTTAAAAATAGCGTGCAGAAAGCTTACAACCCTGATCTCTTCAAAGTTAGAGTGAACAGGCTCCTTCTGGGTAAGCTCGCTCCATCGTAGACTTTGTCTCTGTCATCTCTGACATAGACTAGAGTCAAGAGCAAACCCATTACAAATAAAAAAAAATTAAGCAGTTTTTCGTCGGCATTTACTGAGAAATTAAATCTGAAAAAAATAGGTAGTAATCTACATGATATTGCACGTAACTTGGTTTAGCCAGAATTTATGTATCGCCGAATATAAGCATATGCGCCGAGGTGTAGTTAGCTCTGTTTGTATGCACAAGGTCATTGGCATGTATAGTATACAAGCCTTAATCCGTCAGTTGGATTATTATCAAAAACTATTTGACCCGTTCTTTTTCTTTTCTAACGTAAACCAAAATTGACGAAGATACAGCGCTTTTAAAATTCTCAATACGTCACGCCGTGGTATAACTTTTAGTGCGTTCTGACGTCACGAGACCCCACTTCCGAGTTTTAATGCGATTTATCTTTGTCAATATTCATTGATTTACAAAAACAAAAAATACTGTAACTGTCGGACTAAATAGATTTGCAATTTATTGATGGTGGAAACTAGCCGAATCGCTCAGTTGTTCACTCTTGACTTAAAGACTCCATATCTATCTAGTTATCTACACTCATATTATAAAGAAGAAAGATTTGTTTGTTTGTTTGAATTGAATAAGCTCCGAAACTACTGGACCGATTTGAAAAAGAAGATGGGATGGCGCAAGGGTGTCGACACATGTTGCATCCCACACCAAAGGCCTACCCACCTTCCAAGGCATTATGGTCATCCCATCTGGCCTTTTCCCATCGTCGCGTGTCGTGTTAATTAGTGTATGTTAATTAAGTATTTGTTAATTTATCCAATGACTAATATGCATTCATTATTAATTTGACAATGATCTTTGAAAGCATAAGAATGTATCTATGTACCTATACAAATAATAATGCTAACTTCGTTTGCGTCACAATTTTCATTACTGCTCCGCTCCTATTTGTCTTAGCGTGATAATATATAGTCTTCCTCGATAAATGGGCTATCTAACACTGAAATAATTTTTCAAATCGGACCAGTGGTTCCTGAGATTAGCGCAATCAAGTAAACAAACAAACAAACTCTTCAACTTTATATATTAGTACTAGTTGACCCGCGCAACTTCGTCTGCGTCACAATTTTCATTACTGCTCCGCTCCTATTGGTCTTAGCGTGATGATATATAGCCTATAGCCTTCCTCGATAAATTGGCTATCTAACACTGAAAGAATTTTTCAAATCGGACCAGTGGTTCCTGAGATTAGCGCGATCAAGTAAACAAACAAACAAACTCTTCAGCTTTATATGTATATTAGTATATAAGATTCTTCCGTTTCTGATTGAGTAACTGACAGACAACGTACAGTCGAAACTACTGGTCGTAGGAAGCTAAAATTTGGCATGTAGGTTCCTCGTGGAGTGTAGGGGAGCACTAAGAAAGGGTGTCCCGAAATTCCTACGGGAACGGGAAAAACGGGATCTCCGCGTACGAAGTTGCGGGCAGAAGCTAATCAAAGATTTGAAGAATAGAAGAATAACTTCAAAAGTGTATAACTTCTCTGTTTTGGCGACCATGTTTTTTATTCTTTTTTTTTTTTGTAACTGCTCTTGACTCTAGTCTATGTCAGAGATGTCAGGGACAAAGTCTACGATGGAGCGAGCCTACCCAGAAGGAGCCTGTTCACTCTAACTTTGAAGAGATTAGGGTTGTAAGCTTCCGGAAACACAGACGCAAGCAGAGAGTTCCACTCCTTTGCTGTGCGCATTATAAAAGACCTTTGAAAACGCTTAGTGCGAATTGGTGAAATAGCCACAAGGTATTCTTTTCACAAATCACAGTGTTTATCTATCAAATAATCATCGATCAAATAAATTCGATTTTTTATACTACTCAAATACCCTTAATTTTTTTGGTTTTAAGGTAATACGTCATCTGCCCAGCCTTTTCCTAACTATATTGGGGTCGGCTTCCAGTCAAACCGGATTCAGCTGAATACCAGTATTTTACGTGGAGCGGCTGCCTACCAGACCTCCACAACCCATTATCTGGGTAACACGGTACTTCAAGGCAAGACTGGAGTCAGATTTACTGGCTTCTGACAATCCGTAACGACTGTCAAAAATCTACAAATGACAGCCGGGACCAACGGCTTAACGTGCTTTCCGATGCACGAAGGAAACTCGGTATGTAAAGATGGTCACCCATCCACAGACCAACCTTGGCAAGAGCTGCTTAACCTTGTAGATCGACCCGTGCGGCTGTTATTATCTAGCAACGAGCAACAATTTACCAACCGGCAACCCAGTTATAAAAGTAAACTAATTTCTTTCAAACTCAAAGATAAGAAAGACGTTCTTAGACTACTAATTATCTTTAAACATCATTATTGACACTATCGTAAGAGCCCTTAATGACCTAATTATTAGCATATTACCAATACATTAGAGTTTAGTTAGAAATTCTTAGAATTTTTGAGATAAGGAAAGTAAAAATAGTTTTACTCAGTAACCGAGGATAGAAATCGGTTTGGCATGTCGACCGTGTCGACTTTTTTACCTGACTACGGCAAAGCCGTAAGGGTTATGATTATAGCTGTCTATGTATGTCTGTATGTTTGTATGTTCCACCGTAGCGCCTAAATTACTGAACCGATTTTGATGAATGTGTAATCAAAAGATACTTTAAAATACTCCGTGTGACATAGAATATGAAAATGTTCACTACATTTAATATGCGAGAAAACACACATACATTTTTTACCCTGAAAATGACATGTATATCAAAAGAAAGATCTTAACGAGCACGTTTCAAATATGTAATTTTTAATTATTATTGATAGGCACGCGCTTGACCACCATCTCACCTGATGGTAAGCGATGATGTGGTAGAAGATGGAGCACGGTTGCCTAGAAGTAACCTATTCACTCTTGACTTGAAAGACTCCCAGGTTGTAGCTATCAGGAAACACAGACTCCGGCAGGGAATTCCACTCCTTAGCTGTACGCATTGTGAATGTGATCACAAAACGTTCGGCAGTGATCGAGAAGTGAACTGTCAATCCAAGTAATTAAGATGAAATGGCAGCTCACTTCGACATCACTTCACCCAATCCTTCACTTCGACATGTTTACAGAATAGGCTTGTCCACTGAAAAAATCGAATTAAGGGTGCTCTCTCGAAAAGGCTTAAAAATAGCGTGCAGAAAGCTTACCCCTAACCTCTTCAAAGTTAGAGTGAACAGGCTCCTTCTGGGTAAGCTCGCTCCATCGTAGACTTTGTCTCTGTCATCTCTGACATAGACTAGAGTCAAGAGCAAACCCATTACAAATAAAAAAAAATTAAGCAGTTTTTCGTCGGCATTTACTGAGAAATTAAATCTGAAAAAAATAGGTAGTAATCTACATGATATTGCACGTAACTTGGTTTAGCCAGAATTTATGTATTGCATATGCGCCGAGGTGTCGTTAGCTCCGTTTGTATGCACAAGGTCAGTGGCATGTACACAAGCCTTAATCCGTCAGTTGGATTATTATCAAAAAATATTTGACCCGTTCTTTTTCTTTTCTAACGTAAACCAAAATTGACGAAGATACAGTGCTTTTAAAATTCTCAATACGTCAAGCCGTGGTATAACTTTTAGTGCGTTCTGACGTCACGAGACCTTGTCAATATTCATTGATTTACAAAAACAGAAAATACTGTAACTGTCGGACTAAATAGATTTGCAATTTATCTATTGATGGTGGAAACTAGCCACACTCATATTATAAAGAGGAAAGATTTGTTTGTTGGTTTGCATTGAATAAGCTCCGAAACTACTGGACCGATTTGAAAAATTCTTTCACTTACACAAAACTTCTCACAAAACTTCGATAATGTAACCCAAGGTGTGAAAAAAATACCAAAAAAGATCCTTATATCACGTACGCTGTGGAAACTATTGACAATAGAGCAAAGTGATGTACTACAGTTTTATAGAGGACATTAATATCTACAAAGACGTCCGCAAGGGTATGTTTCTAACTATTATGTTCAAGTCACAATGACCGCTTTTTGATCAAACCTTTCGTTTAAAAGTTACGACGGTTCCAAAAATACTCTAAATAAGAAAAATCTTGCGAGTGAACGAACTGTCCTACATTTAGTCTATTAATAACTAATTTTCATATACCCTATATGAGATTAGATGGGAGATTCGTGGAGTTCTAACTAAACCCGCGCGAACGAAGTCGCGGGCGAAGTGATAGTACTAATATAAAAAGCTGAAGAGTTTGTTTGTATATTTGTTTGTTTGTTTACTTGAACTCGCTAATCTCAGGAACTACTGTTCTGATTTGAAAAATTCTTTCAGTGTTAGATAGCCCATTTATCGAGGAAGGCTATAGGCTATATATCATCACGCTAAGACCAATAGGAGCGGAGCTGTAATAAAAATTGTGACGCAGACGAAGTTGCGCGGGTCAACTAGTTATAATATATCCTTAGCAACACGATTACATGATATTATTTACTATAAAACTAATGTTGCAATAACGATTTAGGTCAACAAACACTTCAGTTAATCCGATATCTTTTATCAGTTGTCTTGAAGATATTTCATAAATGCAGTTTGAGTAAACAGTTTGTTTGCATAATATCCACTTAACATTGCTACTGACTTAAATATACAATACCATATACAAGTTTGTCCCGCGGCTTCACTCCCATGGAAAGAAAGCATGTTTATTTGGGACTGTCAAAAGACAATAACAAAAAATATATGGCTAGGGTTGCCAACTTTTTAAGAAGAAATAGAGTACAAATACCTCATTTAAAGAAAGAGCAAAATAAGTTTAAGGTCTCAGAAAAAAAAAACAGCGAAGTGCTCCGTACGATAATTCTTAATTTTTATTATTTGTTTGTATAGCGGCAACAGAAATAAACAATCTGTAAAAATTTAAACTGTCTACGTATTAAAGTTCTTGAGGTATAGCCCGCTGACAGACAGACAGACGGACGGACGGACGGACAGCGGAGGCTTAGTAATAGGGTCCCGTTGGTTACTCTTTGGGAACCCTAAAAGCGGCTGTTATTATTTAGCCACGAGCTCCTCCTCCTGTGAAAATTTCAACTGATGTCTACCTAATACGGTTCTTGAGTTACAGCCCGCTGACAGACGGACACCGGAGGCTTAGTAATAGGGTTCAGTTGGTTACCCTTTGGGTACAGAACTAACGGCCCAGGCCATGGTCTGCCCGAATTCCTAACTAAATCAGTTCAGCCATTGAAAGGTGATCGATTCATCAACCGTTATAACAATATTTTTGAAAGATTTATAAAAACATCGCGAACAATCGTTTCTATTAAAAAATACTTACATCATACTTTAATACTCTCTAGCCGACTCTAATACTAGCTTCTGCCAGCGACTTCGCCCACGTGGTCCCTTGGCAACATACCATCATCATCTGCCTAGCCTTTTCCCAACTATATTGGGGTCGGCTTCCAGACAAACCGGATTTAGCTGAATACCAGAATTTTACGCGGAGCGGCTGCCTACCAGACCTCCACAACCCATTAACTGGGTAACACGGTACTTCATGGCAAGACTGGAGTCAGATTAACTGGCTTCTGACTATCCGTAACGACTGCCAAAGATCTACAAATGACAGCCGGTACCAACGGCTTAACGTGCTTTCCGAGGCACAGAGGAAACTAGCTATGTTAAGATAGTCACCCATCCACAAACCAATCTTGGCCAGCGTTGCTTAACCTTAAAGATCGAATCTAAGCAACATACTGCAGGGATAAAATGTAGCCTATGTCCTTTCTCAGGCTCTAGACTATCCGTGTACCAATTTTCATTTAAATCGCTTCAGTAGTTTTGGCGTGAAAGCGCGACAGACATATAGACCGACAGACAGACAGAGTTACTTTCGCATCTATACTAAATTATATAAAGTTGAAGAGTTTGTTCGTTTGTTTGTTTGCTTGAACGCGCTAATCTCAGGAACTACTGGTCCGATTTGAAAAATTATTTCAGTGTTAGATAGCCCATTTATCGAGGAAGGCTATAGGCTATTATATCATCACGCTAAGAGTAACGAAAAATGTGACGCAGACGAAGTTGCGCGGGGCAACTAGTCGATATAAGACGTTATTACGTCTAAATCGGTCAAACCGTTTCGGAAGAGTTCGATAACTAACACTGACACGAGAGTTTCACATTTATGAAAACTAAGTTCCAGTCTGACCGGATACAGATAAATACTAGTATTTTACGTGGAGCGACTGCCTACCAGACCTCCACAACCCATTAATTGAACAACACGAAACCCTTTGGTCACTGGTGTCAGACCCTCTGGCTTCTGACAACCCGTAAAGAATGACATAGATTTAAAAATGGCAGCCGGGACCAATGTCTTAAGAGCCCAATCAAAAAATTGTGTTTTCACTGACAAAACTGCTGACTCACCGCATTATGGAGAAATAGACAGTTGCAATTACGTTTATTATTAACTAGCGACCCGCCCCGGCTTCGCATAGGTGCAAATAATATACTAAAACGGTAAAACCTTCCTCGAGAACCACTCTATAGTACAAAAAACAAACCTCATTTAAATCCGTTGCGTAGTTTTAAAGATCTAAGCATACATAGGGACAGACAGACAGCGGAAATGACTTTGTTTTATACTATGTAGTGGTTCATTTAATGAATATTTATTAATTTTCATTTCCTATGAACTATGGTTTACTTTAGTTTAATTATTACGTAATAATATTAATATATTAAGGAGAAATTTACAGTTAATTTTGAGCATTTTTAGTAGTTTTTATGGATTTTTTTAAGGATTTTCCATTCTAGCTCAAATTTCTGAGGCCACTACGAAGTAAATTACTAAAACTAAAAAATATTATAAGTAATTTATTTTTCATTTCATTTGGTTAATACAATAGTTCAATCCACGAGCTCGAAAAAGCGCCGTCACGCATTTCATAAGAAACTTACTTCGGAATTTAAGATTTTTACAAATAGATAGGAGAAAAGCGAAAAGTGATAAAAGATGATTCTGTACTTCAGAAGGCACATTTAAGCCGGCGCTCCCGGCCGTCAAATGGCGGTCGTCAAATAAACCATGTCAGACGCCCTTGAGGCGGTTTAAAAACTCTGACACTAGGGTGAGTGGGGTCGTTAGACCTTACTGCACCCACGATAAGAAGAAGAGTGTCCGTGGAGTTTCTTGCACGTTCTTCTCCATAGAGATCTACGCTTTGGAACGTGCAAATAGCTTCCATGTTTTTGACTGACCGACCATGACGTTTCAAAAGTGCCTGTGAATGGTTTATTTGAAATAAATAGACCTCTGAGTGTATATCAGTGTTTCTTCTCAGGACAATCAGATAGGAAAATAATTACTTGTAACTTATTTGCAGAAGTGAATACATTTATCTTTTACCCTGAGCAGCTTGTGGCTAGATAATAAAAGCCGCACGGGTCGATCTTCAAGATTAAGGCGCGGTGAATAGACGACTTTTATGTATTTGAGGGGGTGAAGCAGATGAAGTGGGACACGAGTAGTCCCGCCTACTGCGGGGTGCACCGCGCGAATTTCCTCGATGCGCGACATCCATTACATTTAGAAGCGTAATTTCACAACTCAATTAGAATGTACGATTGGCCCAGCGCGTCACTGTCCGGATTCGCGCCGCACTTCCGCGGTGATAACCGAGATCGAATCTCATTAGATGCATTTCTTTTTTCTTATTTTTTAAATATTATATACTTACCTACATATTTTCGTGTTGTTATTTTTAAAATATATGCATATTTTTGTTTTCTTTTTTTAACGCTTGCCAAGGTTGGTCTATGGATGGGTGACCATCTTAACATACCGAGATTCCTCCGTGCCTCGGAAAGCACGTTAAGCCGTTGGTCCCGGCTGTTTGTAGATCTTTGGCAGTCGTTAGGAATAGTCAGTAGCCAGTTAATCTGACTCCAGTCTTGCCATGAAGTACCGTGTTACCCAGTTAATGGGTTGTGGAGGTCTGGTAGGCAGCCGCTCCGCGTAAAATACTGGTATTCAGCTAAATCCTGTTTGACTGGAAGCCGACCCCAATCTAGTTGGGAAAAGGCTAGGCAGACGATGAAGAAAAAAGCGAAAAGTGAGGCCGCTACGAACTATTCTCGACTTAGCCAAAGTTGTCTAAATATTTCAGTTTCTAAGAAGAAAGCCAAAACTTTTACGCAAAAACCACAGTCAAATTGTAATAAGCCTCTTAACATGTTATCCGCGACACGGAGAACTCTCAGTATGTAACAGCCGGTCACCCATCTACAGACTAAACTCGACCACAATTGCTTAACCTTGAAGATCGACCCGTGTGTTGTTATTTAGCGACGAGCTCAAGGAAATAACTCGTAAAGTATCACTACAATCCGAGCCAGCAATTGAAACAGGAATGGAAAGAAAAAAATGTGTGCCGACTAGCTACTGCCGAGTAACTGTGGCACACCTGTTAAAAGCTTATGGTATCCTGGTACTTCGTCCCACTGTTTTAGTTAACTTACTAACCGGGTTTTGTGGCCGTTAGGTTTATAAGTTAACTGGGAATTAAAGAGGTGTTATTTTTTTGGTATATTTTATAATCCGGTCAAGTGCGGGTTGGACTCGAAGGGTTCCGTACGTAACTGTATGAATGTCGTTTGTTGTACAAGCAAAAACTACTCGCGATGATATCTGTGGTTGAACTAGAGAAATGCCGCATCAGGCTGATTGAAAAGTGACCTTAAAAAAATTTATTTAGTAAGTAGTTTTATTGCTATTATAGTATTTTAAGCTACATAGCTTGGCTCATCGCCGTAAGGTTGCCTGCTTGTCGGTCTTCTACAGATTGTACTTCGGTGAGTGTGCCCAAGAACTCCACGACCTCATCCCACCGGCCCCCTTCTACCATCGGACATCCAGACGCACTGCATCTTACCATCCCTACCTTGTGGCTATTCCACCAATTCGCACTAAGCGTTTTCAAACGTCTTTTATAATGCGCACAGCAAAGGAATGGAACTCTCTGCCTGCGTCTGTGTTTCCAAAAGCTTACAACCCTAATCTCTTCAAACTTAGAGTGAACAGGCTCCTTCTGGGTAGGCTCGCTCCATCGTAAACTTTGTCTCTGTCATCTCTGACATAGACTAGAGTCAAGAGCAAACCCATTACACATATAAAAAAAAAAAAATTGCTATGAATTTCGTATTTCTATTTGATCAAAGAGTTTGAACCAATCTGTTTGATCAAATTACTTGAACGTGCTTGTGCGTGCATTAGTAAAGTTTCAATTCACTGGGAATGATTGTCAAAACACCTTAATATTGTAAGGTAATAGCTTACTATATTGTACTTCTGTGTAAAATATATTATCTACAAAATATATCTGAGCTATGACGGTAAGTTTGTTTTCTTTCGAAAGGTATACGTAGTATTTATTTGACTATCTACGAGTATACTAAGATTTTAAAGCAGAAGAGTTTGTTTGTTTGTTTACTTGAACGCGCTAATCTCAGGAACTACTGGTCCGATTTTAAAAAATATTTCAGTGTTACATAGCCCACTTATCGAGGAAGGCTATAGGATATATAACATCACGCTACGGCCAACAGGAGCGGAGCAGTAATGAAAATTGTGACGCAGACGAAGTTGCGCCGGTCAACTAGTATCAAGATAAAGGGCTCGAGGAGACATTTCCAAAGCAGTTACTCACTAAAATGTAGGAAATAATAAAAATGACTTTGTCAAAAAACCCGACCGCTAAAAACGACTAAAAAGTTCAAAACAAGTTGCTTTTCAAGCAGTCTGATGCAGTTCAATCACTGATCCAATGCCCCCAACTGCACCAGACTGCAACTGCACCAGACTGCTTGAAAAGCGACTTGTGTAAATAAATGGTTTGAATCTTGAATATCTCCCAAAGTAGTACTCCCGAGATAAGAATGCCTATGTGGTATTTCAGACTATAATCCACCACTGTGCGAAATTTCATCTCGATCCGTTCAGCCGTATTGTCGTAATTGAGTAAGAAACATCCAGCCAGACAAACTTACGCATTTATTAGTAAACAAAAATTAGAAGTAAGATAATAGGCTGGCATCGATCTAAGCGCACGCGAACGACGTCGCGGGCACAGCTAGTTAATATATAAAGCTGAAGAGTTTGGTTTGGGTAGCCCATTTATCGAGGAAGGCTATATAACATCAAAATACGAGTAATAGGAGCGATGCATTACTGAAAAATCTGACGCAGACTAAGTTATGCGGGTCAGCTAGTGGTAATAAAGTTAGAGTGAACAGGCTCCTTCTGGGTAGGCTCGCTCCATCGTAGACTTTGTCTCTGTCATCTCTGACATAGACTAGAGTCAAGAGCAAACCCATTACAAATAAAAAAAAAAAAAAATCTTAGGTGTACCACAGTCCATAGCGTGTCTTTGCACCATAAACTATACAGTCTAGATTCACGGCTGCTATTTCCCATGACATTATCTGCTCAATCAAGTTGCCTACACACCCCCATACATAATTACCATTTATAAAGTGTTTTTAGTTAAAAAAAACCTTGATAAGCGCGGCATGCCATGGAAAATACATGTAGGTAGCTGATGTTCAGGTAGGAGTAATTAGTAACAACACCTATAGGGACTCGCGAGCAAAGGTTACCGAGCAAATTATTATATTTCAACACTAGTTGACCCGCGCAACTTTCTGCTCCGCTCCTATTGGTCTTAGCGTGATGTTATAAATATAATCATCATCATCATCTGCCTAGCCTTTTTCCCAACTATATTGGGGTCGGCTTCCAGTCAAACCAGATTTAGCTGAATACCAGTATTTTACGCGGAGCGGCTGCCTACCAGACCTCCACAACCCAGTAACTGGGTAACACGGTACTTCATGGCAAGACTGGTGTCAGATTTACTGGCTTCTGACTATCCGTAACGACTGCCAAAGATCTACAAATGACAGTCGGGACCAACGGCTTAACGTGCTTTCCGAGGCACGGAGGAAACTCGGTATGTTAAGATGGTCACCCATCCACAGACCAACCTTGGCAAGCGTTGCTTAACCTTGAAGATCGACCCGTGCGGCTGTTATTATCTAGCCACGAGCTCCTCTCTGAAATTATAAATATAATATCTTAGCATAAAACCTCCCTCGATGAATGGGCTATCTAACACTGAAAGAATTTTTCATATCGGACCAGTAGTTCCTGAGATTAGCGCGTTCAAGTAAACAAACAACGTCTTCAGCTTTATATATTAGTATAGATATAAAGCTGAAGAGTTTGTGTGTTTGAACGTCCCCCGCCGCGACTGTCTGTTCGCGATACACTCAAAAACAACTGCACCGATTTTCATGCGTTGGATAGTGATTCTCGAGGAAGGTTTTAGTATATAATTTGTCTAGAAAAAATTAGGGATCCTCAAGAAAATTGCAGCGCGGACGAAGTGGCGGGCGCACTGCTAATCGTGTATATAAAATTTAAATTGAAAGGAGGCCGCCACAGTATTGTTTGTCGAAGAATCGACAGACCCGCAGGTATACCTACGCACACCTCGTCAATATTTTTAGGGTTCCGTATCCAAAGGGTAACCAACGGAACCTTATTACTAAGCCTCCGCTGCCCGTCCGTCTATCCGTCCATCCGTCCGTCCGTCTGTCTGTCAGCGGTCTGTATCTTAAGAACCGTAATAGATAGACCGCTGAAATTTACACAGATTGTTTATTTCTATTGCTGTTATAACAACAAATAATAAAAATTGAGTTTTATGGTACGGAACCCTTCGGTTGCGAGTCCGACTCGCGCTTGGCCAGTTTTTAGAGTTCAGTACCCAAAGGGGAACCAACGGAACCCTATTACTAAGCCTCCCCTTTCCGTCCACTCGTCCGTCCGTCTGTCTGTAAGCAGGCTGTATCTCAAGAACCGTAATTGGTAGACAGTTGAAATTTCTATGCCCGCTATAACAACAAATAATAAAAAAATAAGTTTTATGGTACGGAGCCCTTCGTGTGCGAGTCCGACTCGCGATTGGCCGGTTTTTTTTTTGTATGCTTAATTACCAACGTAAATCGGCAAAGATTTTCGTAGTGGGGGAAGTTCGCGCATGTAAAAATGTATGAAATTGTTCCCCCAATGAATGAATGAATTGTTTACGAAAAACTGCCAATTTACTAGCCGGTAATTATTACCTACTGCATTTTTACCACATCAAATGACACAATTGAGCTTTTAAAGTTTTTACTTCACCAGGTACAATATCTACTTATATCCCATTTCAATCGGTTTGCAAAGATGTCGCTGAACAAACATACAAAAACATACATATAGTCGAATATTTAAAATCTCCTCCTCTTTTTTTGAAGTCGGTTAATAAAATGAACAGTTATTTGTACTTTGGATTGTTTTAGCACTTAGTTGGGAAGTCATATATCACGGCTAGAAAATTATAGGTTTTTTTTATTAAGAAGAAAACTATGCGGCCTAAAAATATGGAATGTAAATGTGCAAATAGCACTTTTTTATAATGATACCCCACTTGATTTAGTAGCCCCACTTCGAATTTTTAAGACCCCTTTCAGTCCCTGTTTAAAAATACATAGGTACGTATTTTTATTTCTTTCTTATTTGCAAAATAGTTGGGCAAACGTCATCTAAAACTATTCCAAATTCCAAGTTGATAGCATTAGCAGTTCTTGAGATATCCAGCTGTGACAGGCGTACAGACAGAGTCGCACCAAAAGGGTTCTTTTGGTCAGTGGGTCGTCTTAGGGGGTTTTTACCATTTTAGTACGGAACCCTAATACCTAATAAACAAACAAGTAATCTACGATTCAAAGCATCGTTTTTTATGCCAATTTTGCGGTAAAAACAAGTTCATTCAAGATATTCACATTAAACTATGACCTATAAGGAAAATATACCAATAAACGATTAATTAATAACAATACTTTATCGGTTTTTGAGGTATTCTGTACCGGCTATGTCAATAAATTAATATTCAACTGCAACTCATACTAAAATCAATATGTTTTGTCAAAGTAATATCAAAAAACATTACAGTTTACTACAAATCAATACTTACCACTATCTCTTATTTGCTTCTACATGTATTTATAATAAACACGATCGTTAAATCGAATTATTGTTTATTATTTTTAACACGACCCTACTTCACAGTATATGAAATCAAACTAACACAACACAATAATAAAAATGACAATATATTTGACATTTTGACTTTCATTCATTCTACTTCTAATAGTCTCTCATTCAATCATTGACCGGAAAATAACATACTGAATGAAAGTTACCTGTTAGTGATGTGTGTGCGCGTAATGTATTGTTTA
This sequence comes from Lacanobia oleracea, assembly GCA_950371165.1. Taxonomy (NCBI): domain Eukaryota; kingdom Metazoa; phylum Arthropoda; class Insecta; order Lepidoptera; family Noctuidae; genus Lacanobia; species Lacanobia oleracea. The sequence goes on along the minus strand of OX493411.1, from coordinate 15,992,967 downwards.
GTCGATTACTGGTTTTGACTTGTAATCGATGGTGTTCTATTACAATTTATGATCTGGACACAGACAATTAGGGCCCGTTATTACCAGTTTATTTCATAAAATCGTGTAGTTGCATATCTAGCTTGTGGCTTCAACGTCAACAGAACACCTTTTTTTCATACAAATCCAATAATAAACAAAGAGTAAACGATAAGAAGTATTATCTTCATTTGTAAGACACATTTTGCAAGGTTTAAGCTCGACATAATTTTACGAGTCCCGAACCCGAACCGATTTCTTTTACCCTTTGTCGAAATTAGCTAATTGTTTCATTTAAAATTACCACGAGTTCATAATGGGACAAAAGACGACCCACTGACCGAACTATGAAACAATAGGTGCAGGTAAAGCGCCAAGTGCGGATGGGGTAGTGGTAATTTACCTGAAATTTGTTGTCAACTAATACCTCGGTGGATACTAAATCGGTCGGTGAAAAAATATTATTCAGTGTGCCTCTGACCGCAGCCTTGGAACGTTTTGCAGTATCCTGTGGATTTTTCAAAGTATGTAATATTCTAATAAGTGGTTTAGGTACATCTAAAACTAAAGTGTTAGAAAGTGAAATATTACATGAAGTTACTCATCAGTGACTAAAATAAAAACTTGCATTTAAAAGTGTGAACCCGCAATTTGAAACATGAACAGTGAAGTACCAATAAACTGCCACATGGAAACCATGGCACCAATAGATGACTGGGTGGTCCAGATAGACCATACAGTCTTCAACCTGAGCTATCTGAAAACTGAACATACGCTGAACAGGAGACAAATAGAACCACCAATAATTCCACCCCCAAATGAAACAGAGGGAAGCTTATTTCAACACATAGAAGAAGACCCTTTAAGAAGCTTTAACTATATACAAAGAGAAGCGGTGCAAACTGTTGCCTTTATCACCAGAATAGCTCTGTTCTTGTCTGCAGCAACCCTCGACAAAATCTGCGGAAAAATCTTCTCAAGGAAAGATATTGATGACCAGTTTGTGAAGCTCTGGTACGAACATTTCTTTTGTGTGTATTTCAAAAGAGTTTATTCCTGGTCTTCGCTGCATTTACTGATAAAAGCGAGCAAGGCTTACCCAGAACATTTCAAAACAACTATAAAAATTATGTTAATGGACACTTATCTCCCAAATAACATTTTACTTGATTACATTGAAACATTAAATCAGCAAGATTGCACGAATTTGATGAAATTTGTGCGGGACATACCATTGACGTGTGAACAATTTGATCATAATTTACTAGTTATTTATTTAGTTTTTAAGAAATGTGAGAAAAACGAAAGTATCATCGAATATGTGCACATTAATATAGAAGCAAATTACAAATTTTGCGCAAATAACAAAAATTATGGGAGGCTTTTGTTGTGTTTTATAGAAAATATATCGGGATTTAATGTAAATATTAGAAATGTAAAGTGGCTCGCGAAACGTCATTGCACCTCCTACAAAAGCGCTTGTATGACAGCTATAGATAAATTCTCAAGGGATTTAATAGATGTACAGTTAAATTTTCAAGATAGACCGAGAATTATTATTCCAAAGGAAGTGAACAATCTTGGGTTGTGAAAATTTCTTTATTTTTAAGTTTATCGATATGATTTTTGTTCAATATAAATTTAACTTTAGAAGTAATTAACCTAAAGAATAATTAACGGAGTGGGCAAAAATAAATACTTACATCAGTTTTATTGAATTTGTTAAATTGATTCATTGATAGAATTTTCATGTCCAACTGAAATCTTATGTTATTAGTTTTAAGTATGACCATTGTTTCTTTCATTTGTTTGTACTCATAAGGATAGGTTTTACAAACTGAAACTATTTACCTACTGTTTTAACTTGTAAGGGAAAGATTTTTGTTTCAAAATGACTTATTTGAAAAAAATAAACATTTTAAGTATTAGTATTGTATTTGTAAGTATTTTCATTTGTATTTTTTTTTAAATAATCTTTTTACTATACATTACCGTTTGTCGTTAGTGTAAAATAAAATGAATAGTACAACAGAAAAATCTGTTTATTTGAATAATACAAAAAAACCACGAAAACCAAGGCTTGTTAATCCTTTTTAACAATATTCCTTTTACATTGAATAAGCTTGATTACTTTTAGTCCTAATATTTTTTTCTTGTGCCAATAGCGGTTTTTTAGATATTTAAATATTATAACAATCCTTTAGTTTCGCTGTAGTCTTGTAAGAATAAATCGTCTAGTTACTAGAGGATTCAAAAATTCAGATTCAGATAAGACTAATCTGAAATGTAGATTACGATTGACGTCTCTATAGACGTCAAGTTACTTTCTGTCAAACATGACGGAGGAGTGTGTGACGTTCGGCTATTTAGATTTTGTATTTTCGATGTGATGATAAACAGATTGGCTGTCGCTTTATTTCCCAGTTAAATAGATAAACATTCGCTAAATAAAGGATGGCACATATATGGACAATTGCACCTGAAAATAAATCTGTATTACAACGTTGTATAACTGCCGCGGCGCCTCCAGATGAATCAAATAAATGGTTGCGAAAGTTTGGGCCGCGAAACATTGATTTAATCAACAAAACTTGTGAGACCATCACTGTAAATGATTCTCCTGAAATCGACGAGAGTCCAGCAATGCAAGAAAATCAAGATGAAAGCTTTTCAAACGCGGTAGAAGAATTCTTAGACCCGGAGATCGATCTACTAACAAAGTTTGATCATTTGGTAGAACAATGTCGGAGAACACCAAAACTGTTCGTCAAACTTGCTCTAACGCTGCCTACAAGTACTACAGAGAAGCTATTCGAACATATTCTGAACACAGACGATTTGAACAGGGAATTTTTAGGGGCTTTTTGTAAATACTTTCTACACCATTATATAAAAAGAGAACATTCTCGGTTTTGTACTGATGTGCTACTTCAAATCTATAATAAATACCCGCAATACTTAAAAATAGCATTAAAAGTTATTATAAAAGATTTAGAAATACAAAACAATGTAGTCAATGATTTTATTTTGAATTTAAATGCTAAAAACCAAACAGAGTTCTTAGAAATCTTATCAGACTTTGAATTTACAGCTGAAGAATTCTCCCACAATCTTTTTAACATATCCACAGCATATAAGACATGTAATAAAAAAGATTCCGTTCAAAATTACATATTTTCATGTTTGAAAAATTATTGTGATTTTTGTTGCAGTGATAAAAATTTTGGTAAATTGATGTTAGCGTTTTTACAGCATGAAAAGAGTTTAAAAAGAGGGGTTGATTTTATTGTTCTAGGAGGAATTATTGAAAGACATAAGTCGCCTTTTAAAAGACCATGTATGTCTGTTTTAAAAGAAATAAAAGATGAAGAATGATTTTTCTTTTTTTTTGTACCTTATAGTTTTCCAGCTGACCAGTACGTCTACCATGAGTTTTATCAATCTATACTCGCTGGCAAATGTAGTTAAAAAAAAAAACAACTTAACCTCTATTGGCCGGAGTGGAACCATTGGTTCCACCCGACGCCACTAATTTAAAACTTTATTATGTTCTTAAGCCTCCACTACACTACTCGCGAAGTTACTTCGACGAAGTACTATACGAAGTTTACCGAAGTCCGAAGTACGAGACTACACACTCGTGCAACCTCAAGAGGAGCTCCGTCACCATGGATAACGTAAAAGTAGTAGCTGTCGTTGCAATTTGTACTCTCGCGTAGTATTAACACGTTAGCTGTCCAATGTACCGAATACGGTACACGCCGCGTGGGTCCATCACGTCCATGTACCGTAAATGGTACACTGGCCCCTGTAACTTTCTATGCGCTCTAACTTCATAGACTTGTGTGTTAAGTTGCTCTATTTATCAGGACTTGTCAACAGGACACCAATGAATAGAAAAATTGGAAAACATGATATATTTTTTTTTTTCTTTCTGAATGTGGGTAGTGGAAAAAAAAACAACTGTTTATTAGTAAAAAAAGGCTTTATTTATGCAAAGGCACTTCAGAATAACATTCAAGACAGTACGTCTTTTTACATTTATTACAGTGCGTTGTCACTCTTTTAGCTTTAGCTCTCGCAATTTTTGGAACACTTCCCTGATCGATAAGTTTTTTATAACACCCAACACATCGTCTTCGTACAGATATGCCCCTTACTTTGCCAATATATTCTAAAACATGTGAAATCTTACTAGTCCCTACTAGAGTACTTGAGGATGATGAAGACAGGCTTTGTCTTACGGGTGAACGTGAAGTGCTCATCTGTGCTCAAACGGGCAAAAAGTTTTGAATGTGAGTTGTCACTTAGTCATATGACAGTTGACAGAATTCAAAAGTCTTTTTTACATTCTCTCAATGTCAATTAGTGACCATAAACAGGAATATTAATAAAAAATAGGTGCTTTTAAATAATTAACCGTTCACAAGTCCGCGGTACACGCTAAGTGTACACGCTGCTTCAACTCGACAAGTCCGTGTACCTAATACGGTACACGATTAAAAGGTGTGATAAACCGAGTGATTTGTTATTAATTAGGCATATTTATCCAAAACTAGTTATTTTGTATTGATTTGAGACAGAATATTACAAAAAATAATTTGGACATTTGGGGTTATCGAAAAAATATGTATGGGGACAGTTAACGTGTTAATACGTGCGTATTTATTACGGCTCGACACGAACTGAAGTGAGCCGAGTAGTGTAGTAAGACTCTTTGTGGACGCTTCGAGTCACATCGAGTCCTTAGACTCGGGCGCAAAAACTAACGACTGGAAGTCGCCCGAGGCGAGGCGAAGTTGTACGAAGCAAAGTGCCCCTCTACACTATCGTATTCGGTCAACTTCGATCAACTTCGCGAGTAGTGTAGCCTTTATGGTTTATTTTCATTTCAATCATTGGCGTCAGGTGGAGCCAAATGAGCCAATGGCTCCACTCCAGCCGCTCGAGGTTAAAACAAACAATTTTCTAAATTTATTTGTGTAGTTAACTAAAGTTTTAATTGCAACTTGCTTGCTTCTTAGTTAGAAACTAAACAAATAAATTAGATAATTAAAGTTTATTTATTTAACATTTTTTTTAACTACAGTCGCTTGTAAGTATAGATTGACAGAACTCATGGTAGACGTACTGCACAACTTTGTCTGCGCCACAATTTTTATTAATGCTCTGCTCCTATTGATCTTAGTGTGATGAAAGTATTAACCTTTCTTGACAAATGGCAACACAAAAAATTTTTCAAAACGAACCAGACAAGCATGTTCAACCAAGCAAACGCTCTAGCATTATCATAGTTAGTATAAATAATAATTTTCATAATGTTCTTGATTAACACGTTGCGGGACGCACTGAATTAGCAGTAGATTTTTTAAGTTGAAAAATGACAGTACGGGCACCGCCGTACAATTTTAAACTCTTCTAAAGTGAAGTACGGGCATTACAGCGAAATTTTGTATAGAGGAACAAGGAAAACCGTTTTTACTGTCGTATCACATCAATCCCTCATACGTATAGAAGCATTAGAACGCACAAAGTCACACATTGAAAATATATGTGTTAGTGCGTTTTCTATGAAGTCCTCGCACGCACACTACGGTTATGCCCGTAATCGGTCTATAAAGATTCTATGCGACGGCTCGAGTAGTGTCACGCCACGCATACGGCTATGAAAGTACTATCGTTGTATTATTATTCTTTAGTATTGCTCTAGGTAAGTACGGATATAGCAGTGGTCGTAACTTGTATGGGCAATTTTACTGTCATATCGCATAATTTGAAAAAGTCATTACCGTCCCGCAACGTGTACTTTAATGCTTACTTGCTTAATAATATTACGAGTATAAATGCGAAAGTAACTCAGACGTCTGTCGCGCTTTCACGCCAAAACTACTGAACCGATTTAAATGTTTGGTAACTTTGGTACACAGATAGTCTAGAGCCTGAGAAAAGACATAAGCTACTTTTCATCCCGGGAGTATGTTCCCTAGGGACCACGCGGGCGAAGCCGCTGGCAGAAGCTAGTTACCTATAAATCTGAGAATAAGGCTCTGCTTTTGGAGCAGCCTGGAGTCTTAGTGGGAAAATGTTCATTTGTGGGATAACACCACATCCGCCCCAGGTAGCCCACGCTAGCTACGCCACTGCAAATAGCTCTAGTAGTCATTTCTAAATGTTTTTGAAACTCATACAATATGTATTTCACTGCATTTATTCACAAGTCTTTATTTGTGGGAAAGCAACAGAATTTTAAACTCACCTAATGATTTGACTTAGGTATTTTCTTTGAAGCGTTTGTGTATCCAAAACCGGCCAAGTGCAAGTCGGACTCGCACTCGAAGGGATACGTACCATAAACCTTATTTTTATTATTTGTTGTTATGGCAGCAATAGAAATTCAAAATCTGTGAAAATTTCAACTGTCACCTATCATGGTTCTTGAGATACAGCCCGCTCACAGACAGCGGAGGCTTAGTAATAAGGTTCCGTTGGTTACCCTTTGAGTAGGGAACCCTAAAAATCCTACATTACACAAAATGCATAGGTACATAATAGTAATCTTAAACTAATATATAAAGCTGAAGAGTTTGTTTGTTTACTTGAACGCGCTAATCTCAGGAACTTCTGGTCCGATTTGAAAAATTCTTTCAGTGTTAGATAACCCATTTATCGAGGAAGACTATAGGCTACATATCATCACGCTAAGACCTTTAGGAGCGGAGCAGTAATGAAAATTGTGACGCAGACGAAGTCGCGCGGGTCAACTAGTTGTATTGTATGTAGGTAATGATTTCAACTGAAAATTCCTGAGTTGTCAATGTACGAAGTGTAAAAAAAAATTGAAATAGAAAGTATCAAAAACATTTATTGTCAAATATAATCACAACAATATTAATATATAGATAATAACAGCAGCACAGGTCGATCTTCAAGGTTGGCCACGCTTGCCAAGGTTGGTCTGTGGATGGGTGACCATCTTAACATGCCGAGTTTCCTCCGTGCCTCGGAAAGCACGTTAAGCCGTTGGTCCCGGCTGTCATTTGTAGGTCTTTAGCAGTCGTTACGGATTGTCAGAAGCCAGTAAATCTGACTCCAGTCTTGCCATGAAGTACTGTGTGACCCAGTTAATGGGTTGTGGAGGTCTGGTAGGCAGCCGCTTCGCGTAAAATACTGGTATTCAGCTAAATCCGGTTTGACTGGAAGCCGACCCCAATATAGTTGGGGAAAGGCTAGGCAGATGATGATGATAATGATGTTTTACTTAGCCCCTCATCTACCAATAAGTCTTCGTTGAGTGCTCAGCCATATCACCAGGAACAGCATTAGCACGGCTGTTATCGCAATCGTAGTTTCCTTGGGCAGCTCGCATTTGTGTACGGAGTAATCACCTTGGGTAAAGGTCACCTATAATTATGATATTATGTTGTTAATCTTATCTTAATATACTATATAAAACAAAGTCGGGTTTGTTTGAACATTTATAACTCGAGAACGGCTGGACTGATTTTTATGGTTTCTGGGTTAGTCTTCGCTAGGAATAGCATAATAAGCTGTTTTTTTATATTTCTATGATAATAAGTATTGAAATATTAAAAGAAAATGAGTAGGTTGGGTAGGTAGGTAGAGTAGCTTCGGGAGGTTCTTGTGTCGCATAGGCAGGGAGCCGGATGCTCGGTGTCACCACTGCGTCGACTGTCGGGAGGACACGGCGCGGCATACGCTGGCAGAGTGTGCCGCTTGGGAGGAGCCACGCCGTGCCCTCATCTCTGTGGTAGGCAGTGATCTCTCGCTATCGGCCGTAGTTCGTGCTATAGTCGACGGCGAGCTGTCCTGGGACGCGGGTGGTATCCTTCTGTGAAACAATTATCGCGCAGCAAGAGGCTGCGGAAACGGAGAGGAGATCTCGACCTCTCTCCTAGCCCGCAGCAGGCGCACCGGGCGTCGGAGGAGGGCATACGCTGCTCTCTTCCGGCCCCCTGGATCCGGCCCACTGGGTCCAGGGGCGGCGGACTTGGGGATATCCGTCGCCCCCCATTCATTCGGACCCGAGGTGGCGGCGCGTGGTGTTCCCGTGCGCCTCTCTTTGACGTCGTGGGGGGAGTCAAACACCTCACTCCCCCCGCTGACCCGAGGTGGCCCGCAGAGACGGGCCGGCACCAGCCGGAGATTACGGAAGTCGCATTAGTTCTCGCGTTCTCCGGTAGGTGAGAGATGGAACACCGGGGTGATTTTAGTCAGTAAGAGTCTGACAGACCCCTCCGCCCGCCCCAGGGCGGAGGACATCCATGAGGATTTCCCCCCGTTACAAAAAAAAGGTAGGTAAAGTAGGGTAGGTAGGACAGGGTAGGTAGGGTAGCCAGTTGACGGGAGCGAAGCCGCGCGGGTCAGCTTGTAATAAATACAATCTTGTGGAATCTGAAATACCGTACTATAGGTACCTATGTGCCCGACCCAGTTCTCGAAAATGGCTATTGCACATTGTATTGGGCTGTGCTTCATCACTGACATCAGGACTATGACGAGAACCTCGTGAAGACTAAGAGGCTCTCATTGGGCAGCTGGATCATGGGCTTGATTCAGAAAGCGATACTTCTGGACATGGTTCGTATTGTATGGAGGTTTTACGCTCTGGTAGCTTGAACCCTGTTCCCGATACTGTTTTTATATTTAAAATTTTTTTTTTTTGATTTTGATCATGATTATGTTTGATTTGATTTTTGATTGTTTCTGTCTAATTTTAATCTCGATCGTGATTTTAATTCAATTTGGTTATGTGATCCGTATAAATTTAGTTCGGTTATGTGTTTTTAATTATGATTCTGTTTAATTCATTTTGATTATGTTTCTGTTGGATTTTAATTTTGTTATGTCTTAATTATTTTGAATTTATTTAATTTTATTATGATTTTAATTCGATTTAAATTTTATTTATTTCTTAATTTTGTTTCTGCCTATGATTTTTAATGTTTTATTTCCATTTTTAGTTTTCAATTTGACTTGAGGAGCCTGATTGTTCTTTGTGTATTTAAATACCCTCTAATTGTTAGTAGCCTTTATATAATTTCAATTTAACCAGTATGTAATGCATGATGTGCTTACCTGTAAGGGATTGATACACTAGACCCGAATTTTATTGTATGTAACCCATAATTGTATGAGTGTACTCAATTGTTGGTGAGCCAAATAAATAAAATAAAAATAAAATAAAATATATTTTTATATTTATTACTAGCGACCCGCCCCGGCTTCGCACGAGTGCAAATTATATACTGAAACCTTCCTCGAGATACACTTCGTTGCGTAGTTTTAAAGATTTAAGCACAAACAGGGACAGACAGACAGCGGGAGCGACTTTGTTTTATACTATGTAGTGATTAAAATGTTATAAATGTAAATAATTTATGCATCAACAAATATAAAATGGATAAAAGCAATAACTAGAGAATACGCATGCGATTTTTTTATTTGCAAAATGAAATACTTATTTTTTAAATAGGTACCTTCATCAGCGATGTAGTTATATAGCTTCAAAGATTACGATAAGAAAGAGAAATCCGATGACTTTGACGTCATCATCTATGACGCCTATACAGCTGCCATGGAAAACAGCGTTTTCGCGAGAGGGACAGATATATTTGTTTAAAATAATTATATCTCCTTCGTTTTTCGAGTAATTTTGATTCTATTTTCACTGTTAGTATTATATTTTTAGATAAACTGTATAGATTATAAATATGTTTTTCATGCATATTCTCCAATCGGGAATAAGAAGACATAGCCCGAACTACCTATCACCAAACTTAGCGGCAGTGGGCAAGGCACGATTCTCGCAGAACAGATAGATCTCGAAACTTACCAGCATATATTTAGGATCAGCTCTGTTTCTCCATGAGAAAGACGGTACTGAATATTCGTAAAATTCAAATGCTGATGGCTTCTCATAGACGTGGTGCTGCAAGCATCCATGATGCGTGTGCCCACCAAACACAACTTTGGGCTTGATTTTAGAAATAAGATATTCAGTAGCTTGTTGCGATAAGGCGTCTATTTTTAGCCGAAATGGCTTGTTTCTTTCCGGTAGCGGTGGCGCGTCTGGTTCCGTACACACCGCATCGGATTCTCTGTACAGCGGAAAGTGCTGAAATAAAAAAGTAATCAACAGTTCAAATACATTTTTCCACACCACCTGCACTAAAACGTCAGACATACTCAACATAAACTAAGTCATTATTACCCGGCGGCTTAAAATGTGATATGATAAAGTGAGAAATGAGTACATTAGAGGCACTTTAAAAGTGGCGCCAGTGACGGAAAAGTTAAAAGGGAATCGCTTGTCTTGGTATGGTCATGTGAAGAGGAGGAGATAACTAGAAGAGTTATGATAGATTCAACACACCTGCATAAGTATTGGTCTGCTATATTTGATTTTCAGGATACCATCGTAACAAAACTTGGAATCTTCTGCACATTTCAATATTCCTAGAACAAGAAAAATAATTAATGTTTCGATTTTATACCCATGATAGGCGCCAGATAAACTTGCAATAAAGTACATTGACCCTTCCTCAATATCCCTTTGTAGATACCCGAACAATAAATTTGATCCGTTTTTCGATATCACGATAGATGTCAATTCAAGATAGCTTTATGTCTTTATTTCTGTTTTTAGGGTTCCGTACCCAAAGGGTAACCAACGGAACCCTATTACTAAGCCTCCGCTGTCCGTCCGTCTGTCTGCCAGCGGGCTGTATCTCAAGAACCGTAATAGGTAGACTGTTGAAATTTTCACAGATTGTGTATTTCTATTGCCGCTATAACAACAAATAAAAATTAGGGTTTATAGTACGGAACCCTTCGTGCGAGAGTCCGACTCGCACTTGGCCGGTATTTTTTAATATTAAATGAACGTGGGTCAGTGACCGTTATTGCACAATTATCTGGCGCCTACCATAGCGAGAAATTGAAATAAACTTTGGAAATAAGCTACCTGCAACTTTCACGATGTCGTTTCTTGCTTTCGTGCATAGATTACAGGAGTCGCCTTCCAAGGCCATTGAGTTAATTAAAACAAAATGATTCTCTTTTAAACTAATAAACTGAACTGATGAAGAGTTCAGTAGTTTTGAGAAACGTTGAGCGGAACCCCGTCTTATACTGAAAAAAAAAAAATAACATATATCTAATAATATTAATCATCATCTGCCTAGCCTTTTCGCAACAATGGAGTCGGCTTCCAGTCAAGCCGAATTAAGCTGAATACCAGTATTTTACGGGGAGCGGCTGCCTACCAGACCTCCACAACCCATTAACTGGGTAACACGGTACTTCATGGCAAGACTGGAGTCAGATTTACTGGCTGACTGACAATCCGTAACGACTGCCAAAGATCTACAAATTACAGCCAGGACCAACGGCTTAACGAGGAAATTCGGTATCTTAAGATGGTCACCCATCTACAGACCAACCTTGGCAAGCGTTGAAAAGATCGACCCGTGCGACTGTTATTATCTAGCCATAAGGCCCACGAGCTCCTCAAATAATAATATTAATACCAGCCAGTAACTTACCCACTAGAGGGCAGTCTTCCTCTCATAAGGAGTCTAACAAAAAAAAAGTATTTTTTTATCTTCAAAATGGAAAGGGCATAAAACTATTGTGGCACCGCATAACCCCTTGCCGCCATTTTGAATTTTTTTAAAGTGCATGTTACATTTTAGGGCAGCATTTAACATTTTCCGTTAAACATAGATCGTGCACCGCAACTTTGAAACCAGCTAAGTGCGAGTAGAACTCGCACACGAAGGGTTCCGTAGCATAAACCTTAATTATTATTCATCTCCCTAGCCTTTTCCCAACTATGTATATTGGGGTCGGCTTCCAGTCACACCGGATTCAGCTAAATACCAGTGTTTTACGTGGAGCGGCTGCCTACCAGACCTCCACAACCCATTAACTGGGTAACACGGTACTTCTTGGCAAGACTGGAGTCAGATTTACTGGCTTCTGACAATCCATAACGACTGCCAAAGATCTACAAATGACAGCCGGGACCAACGGCTTAACTTGCTTTCCGAGGCACGGAGGAAACTCGGTATGTTAAGATGGTCACCCATCCACGGACCAACCTTGGCAAGCGTTGCTTAACCTTAAAGATCGACCCGTGAGGCTGTTATTATTTAGCCACGAGCTCCTCCTCATAGTAAACCTTAATTATTATTATTTGTTGTATAACGTTTATTTGTTGCATTGGAAATACACAATCTGCGAAAACTTCAACAGTCTACCTATTACGGGTTTTTAGATACAGCCCGCTGACACACAGACGGACGGACAGCAGAGGCTTAGTAATAGGGTTAAGTTGATTACCCTTTGGGTACAGAAGCGTAAAAAAATCAAAATGCCAGCTCAAAAAAGAAAAAAATCGAATCCCTTTTGTAGGTAGTAGCAATTATATATATTGTAATAAGAACATTGTTTGCGGTGGGAACACTGTTTGCTGGGCTGGTAATCTGTGTGACAGGATTTCCTAGTGCAGATACCAGTCTCCACAAAGGAGAACATAATCTTAATAAATAGATACAATTATTTATTAAGATTATGTTAGTTTGTAAGGCACCTTTGTGGAAGTAAAATAAATGTTCATGTTATGTTATGTTATGTAGAGTTTGCCAAGCAAAGTTTGTTATGGTCTAAAAGTACAGTGAATTCTCTATGAAATACAAATACATACTAATTGTGGAAACCTATATCATGATTTCCTGCAACCACGTGCATGGTAGTATCAGCAGGAACGGGAAACAATTGGTAGAAGCGGTCCACATATGCCATAAATTGTTTATCATTACTCCATTCGCCTTCATCAAACAGATCTCCTGAAAAATAGATTCTTATTACATATTCTATTGTAACATTTTATATTTTCAAGTGCGAATAGGTGATGCATTGAGAATCAGCATGGAATTAAACGCCTACCACAACCGCACCTATTTTACTAACAATAAACTCGAAATAATAGGGAATATGCATGAAAAATATATTTATCATCTATACAGTTTATCTAAAAATATACAAAAATAAAATACTAACAGTGAAAATTACTCGAAAAACGAAGGAGATATAATTATTTTAAACAAATATATCTGTCTCTCTCGCAAAAACACTGTTTTCTACGGCAGCTGTATAGGCGTCGTGAACGATGACGTCAAAGTTTACATCGGACTTCTCTTTCTAATTGTCATCTTTGAAGCTTTACACCTTCATTGCTGATTTACAATTAAAAAATAACTTCATGATTGTTTACTAGAGCTAATAAGTATTTCATTTTGCAAATAAAAAAATCGCATGCATATTCCCTATTGCCAGGATGGTAAAATGCTCACCAAGGGCATTTATCCATCCTGGCATTTTGGCATTTAAGGAGCCTTGACGACAGAGCCATATTTATTTAAATACAAATTTAGTATTATAAAGCATGTTCCACACAGATGTAATCTAATGTCCCTATAAGGTGACATTTACGGGAGCTTGGTTTCCATCCACGAATTTTATATGAATCTGGATTGCATCTGCCATCCACACAGATGGCAACAAGCAAGGTCTCCTTGGATGGGGCGCTGGATTACATCCCTGTGGAACATAATTTAAGTCTTTAGTTTATTTAACTAATTTATATAACTAATTTACCAATATCTTGGCATTACCAAAGTTTTGTGTAAGTGAAAGAATTTTTCAAATCGGTCCAGTAGTTTCGGAGCTTATTCAATGCAAACCAACAAACAAATCTTTCCTCTTTATAATATGAGTGTGGCTAGTTTCCACCATCAATAGATAAATTGCAAATCTATTTAGTCCGACAGTTACAGTATTTTCTGTTTTTGTAAATCAATGAATATTGACAAGGTCTCGTGACGTCAGAACGCACTAAAAGTTATACCACGGCTTGACGTATTGAGAATTTTAAAAGCACTGTATCTTCGTCAATTTTGGTTTACGTTAGAAAAGAAAAAGAACGGGTCAAATATTTTTTGATAATAATCCAACTGACGGATTAAGGCTTGTGTACATGCCACTGACCTTGTGCATACAAACGGAGCTAACGACACCTCGGCGCATATGCAATACATAAATTCTGGCTAAACCAAGTTACGTGCAATATCATGTAGATTACTACCTATTTTTTTCAGATTTAATTTCTCAGTAAATGCCGACGAAAAACTGCTTAATTTTTTTTTATTTGTAATGGGTTTGCTCTTGACTCTAGTCTATGTCAGAGATGACAGAGACAAAGTCTACGATGGAGCGAGCTTACCCAGAAGGAGCCTGTTCACTCTAACTTTGAAGAGGTTAGGGGTAAGCTTTCTGCACGCTATTTTTAAGCCTTTTCGAGAGAGCACCCTTAATTCGATTTTTTCAGTGGACAAGCCTATTCTGTAAACATGTCGAAGTGAAGGATTGGGTGAAGTGATGTCGAAGTGAGCTGCCATTTCATCTTAATTACTTGGATTGACAGTTCACTTCTCGATCACTGCCGAACGTTTTGTGATCACATTCACAATGCGTACAGCTAAGGAGTGGAATTCCCTGCCGGAGTCTGTGTTTCCTGATAGCTACAACCTGGGAGTCTTTCAAGTCAAGAGTGAATAGGTTACTTCTAGGCAACCGTGCTCCATCTTCTACCACATCATCGCTTACCATCAGGTGAGATGGTGGTCAAGCGCGTGCCTATCAATAATAATTAAAAATTACATATTTGAAACGTGCTCGTTAAGATCTTTCTTTTGATATACATGTCATTTTCAGGGTAAAAAATGTATGTGTGTTTTCTCGCATATTAAATGTAGTGAACATTTTCATATTCTATGTCACACGGAGTATTTTAAAGTATCTTTTGATTACACATTCATCAAAATCGGTTCAGTAATTTAGGCGCTACGGTGGAACATACAAACATACAGACATACATAGACAGCTATAATCATAACCCTTACGGCTTTGCCGTAGTCAGGTAAAAAAGTCGACACGGTCGACATGCCAAACCGATTTCTATCCTCGGTTACTGAGTAAAACTATTTTTACTTTCCTTATCTCAAAAATTCTAAGAATTTCTAACTAAACTCTAATGTATTGGTAATATGCTAATAATTAGGTCATTAAGGGCTCTTACGATAGTGTCAATAATGATGTTTAAAGATAATTAGTAGTCTAAGAACGTCTTTCTTATCTTTGAGTTTGAAAGAAATTAGTTTACTTTTATAACTGGGTTGCCGGTTGGTAAATTGTTGCTCGTTGCTAGATAATAACAGCCGCACGGGTCGATCTACAAGGTTAAGCAGCTCTTGCCAAGGTTGGTCTGTGGATGGGTGACCATCTTTACATACCGAGTTTCCTTCGTGCATCGGAAAGCACGTTAAGCCGTTGGTCCCGGCTGTCATTTGTAGATTTTTGACAGTCGTTACGGATTGTCAGAAGCCAGTAAATCTGACTCCAGTCTTGCCTTGAAGTACCGTGTTACCCAGATAATGGGTTGTGGAGGTCTGGTAGGCAGCCGCTCCACGTAAAATACTGGTATTCAGCTGAATCCGGTTTGACTGGAAGCCGACCCCAATATAGTTAGGAAAAGGCTGGGCAGATGACGTATTACCTTAAAACCAAAAAAATTAAGGGTATTTGAGTAGTATAAAAAATCGAATTTATTTGATCGATGATTATTTGATAGATAAACACTGTGATTTGTGAAAAGAATACCTTGTGGCTATTTCACCAATTCGCACTAAGCGTTTTCAAAGGTCTTTTATAATGCGCACAGCAAAGGAGTGGAACTCTCTGCTTGCGTCTGTGTTTCCGGAAGCTTACAACCCTAATCTCTTCAAAGTTAGAGTGAACAGGCTCCTTCTGGGTAGGC
Organism: Lacanobia oleracea; assembly: GCA_950371165.1. NCBI lineage: Eukaryota > Metazoa > Arthropoda > Insecta > Lepidoptera > Noctuidae > Lacanobia > Lacanobia oleracea. The sequence continues at coordinate 15,977,051 of OX493411.1, read as the reverse complement.
TCGCTCCATCGTAGACTTTGTCCCTGACATCTCTGACATAGACTAGAGTCAAGAGCAGTTACAAAAAAAAAAAAGAATAAAAAACATGGTCGCCAAAACAGAGAAGTTATACACTTTTGAAGTTATTCTTCTATTCTTCAAATCTTTGATTAGCTTCTGCCCGCAACTTCGTACGCGGAGATCCCGTTTTTCCCGTTCCCGTAGGAATTTCGGGACACCCTTTCTTAGTGCTCCCCTACACTCCACGAGGAACCTACATGCCAAATTTTAGCTTCCTACGACCAGTAGTTTCGACTGTACGTTGTCTGTCAGTTACTCAATCAGAAACGGAAGAATCTTATATACTAATATACATATAAAGCTGAAGAGTTTGTTTGTTTGTTTACTTGATCGCGCTAATCTCAGGAACCACTGGTCCGATTTGAAAAATTCTTTCAGTGTTAGATAGCCAATTTATCGAGGAAGGCTATAGGCTATATATCATCACGCTAAGACCAATAGGAGCGGAGCAGTAATGAAAATTGTGACGCAGACGAAGTTGCGCGGGTCAACTAGTACTAATATATAAAGTTGAAGAGTTTGTTTGTTTGTTTACTTGATTGCGCTAATCTCAGGAACCACTGGTCCGATTTGAAAAATTATTTCAGTGTTAGATAGCCCATTTATCGAGGAAGACTATATATTATCACGCTAAGACAAATAGGAGCGGAGCAGTAATGAAAATTGTGACGCAAACGAAGTTAGCATTATTATTTGTATAGGTACATAGATACATTCTTATGCTTTCAAAGATCATTGTCAAATTAATAATGAATGCATATTAGTCATTGGATAAATTAACAAATACTTAATTAACATACACTAATTAACACGACACGCGACGATGGGAAAAGGCCAGATGGGATGACCATAATGCCTTGGAAGGTGGGTAGGCCTTTGGTGTGGGATGCAACATGTGTCGACACCCTTGCGCCATCCCATCTTCTTTTTCAAATCGGTCCAGTAGTTTCGGAGCTTATTCAATTCAAACAAACAAACAAATCTTTCTTCTTTATAATATGAGTGTAGATAACTAGATAGATATGGAGTCTTTAAGTCAAGAGTGAACAACTGAGCGATTCGGCTAGTTTCCACCATCAATAAATTGCAAATCTATTTAGTCCGACAGTTACAGTATTTTTTGTTTTTGTAAATCAATGAATATTGACAAAGATAAATCGCATTAAAACTCGGAAGTGGGGTCTCGTGACGTCAGAACGCACTAAAAGTTATACCACGGCGTGACGTATTGAGAATTTTAAAAGCGCTGTATCTTCGTCAATTTTGGTTTACGTTAGAAAAGAAAAAGAACGGGTCAAATAGTTTTTGATAATAATCCAACTGACGGATTAAGGCTTGTATACTATACATGCCAATGACCTTGTGCATACAAACAGAGCTAACTACACCTCGGCGCATATGCTTATATTCGGCGATACATAAATTCTGGCTAAACCAAGTTACGTGCAATATCATGTAGATTACTACCTATTTTTTTCAGATTTAATTTCTCAGTAAATGCCGACGAAAAACTGCTTAATTTTTTTTTATTTGTAATGGGTTTGCTCTTGACTCTAGTCTATGTCAGAGATGACAGAGACAAAGTCTACGATGGAGCGAGCTTACCCAGAAGGAGCCTGTTCACTCTAACTTTGAAGAGATCAGGGTTGTAAGCTTTCTGCACGCTATTTTTAAGCCTTTTCGAGAGAGCACCCTTAATTCGATTTTTTCAGTGGACATGCCTAATCTGTAAACATGTCGAAGTGAAGGATTGGGTGAAGTGATGTCGAAGTGAGCTGCCATTTCATCTTAATTACTTGGATTGACAGTTCACTTCTTGATCACTGCCGAACGTTTTGTGAACACATTCACAATGCGTACAGCTAAGGAGTGGAATTCCCTGCCGGAGTCTGTGTTTCCTGATAGCTACAACCTGGGAGTCTTTCAAGTCAAGAGTGAATAGGTTACTTCTAGGCAAGCGTGCTCCATCTTCTACCACATCATCGCTTACCATCAGGTGAGATGGTGGTCAAGCGCGTGCCTATCAATAATAAAAAAAATGTACATATTTGGAACGTGCTCGTTAAGATCTTTCTTTTGATATACAAGTCATTTTCAGGGTAAAAAATTACGTGTGTTTTCTCGCATATTAAAACTGAACATTTTCATATTCTATGTCACACGAAGTATTTTAAAGTATCTTTTGATAACACATTCATCAAAATCGGTTCAGTAATTTAGGCGCTACGGTGGAACATACAAACATACAGACACACATAGACAGCTATAATCATAACCCTTACGGCTTTGCCGTAGTCAGGTAAAAAAGTCGACACGGTCGACATGCCAAACCGATTTCTATCCTCGGTTACTGAGTAAAACTATTTTTACTTTCCTTATCTCAAAAATTCTAAGAATTTCTTACTAAACTCTAATGTATTGGTAATATGCTAATTAGGTCATTAAGGGCTCTTACGATAGTGTCAATAATGATGTTTAAAGATAATTAGTAGTCTAAGAACGTATTTCTTATCTTTGAGTTTAAAAGAAATTAGTTTACTTTTAAAACTGGGTTGCCGGTTGGTAAATTATTGCTCGTGGTTAGATAATAACAGCCGCACGGGTCGATCTACAAGGTTAAGCAGCTCTTGCCAAGGTTGGTCTGTGGATGGGTGACCATCTTTACATATCGAGTTTCCTCCGCGCCTCGGAAAGCACGTTAAGCCGTTGGCTATTATTTGAAGATCTTTTGTAGTCGTTACGGATAGTCAGAAGCCAGTAAATCTGACTCCAGTCTTACCTTGAAGTACCGTGTTACCCAGATAATGGGTTGTGGAGGTCTGGTAGGCAGCCGCTCCACGTAAAATACTGGTATTCAGCTGAATCCGGTTTGACTGGAAGCCGACCCCAATATAGTTGGGAAAAGGCTAGGCAGATGACGTATTACCTTAAAAACAAAAAAAATAAGGGTATTTGAGTAGTATAAAAAATCGAATTTATTTCATCGATGATATTACTGATTATTTGATAGATAAACAGTGTGATTTGTGAAAAGAATACCTTGTGGCTATTTCACCAATTCGCACTAAGCGTTTTCAAAGGTCTTTTATAATGCGCACAGCAAAGGAGTGGAACTCTCTGCCTGCGTCTGTGTTTCCGAAAGCTTACAACCCTAATCTCTTCAAAGTTAGAGTGAACAGGCTCCTTCTGGGTAGGCTCGCTCCATCGTAGACTTTGTCTCTGTCATCTCTGACATAGACTAGAGTCAAGAGCAAACAGTTACAAAAAAAAAATAATAATAATAATAATAAACATGGTCGCCAAAACAGAGAAGTTATACACTTTTGAAGTTATTCTTCTATTCTTCAAATCTTTGATTAGTTTCTGCCCGCAACTTCGTTCGCGCAGATACCGTTTTTCCCGTTCCCGTAGGAATTTCGGGACATTCTCTCTTAGTGCTCCCCTACACTCCACGAGGAACCTACATGCCAAATTTTAGCTTCCTACGACCAGTAGTTTCGACTGTACGTTGTCTGTCAGTTACTCAATCAGAAACGGAAGAATCTTATATACATACATACATATAGCTGAAAAGTTTGTTTGTTTGTTTACTTGATCGCGCTAATCTCAGGAACCACTGGTCCGATTTGAAAAATTCTATCAGTGTTAGATAGCCCATTTATTGAGTAAGGCTATAGGCTATATATCATCACGCTAAGACCAATAGGAGCGGAGCAGTAATGAAAATTGTGACGCAGACGAAGTTGCGCGGGTCAACTAGTACTAATTTATAAAGCTGAAGAGTTTGTTTACTTGATCGCGCTAATCTCAGGAACCACTGGTCCGATTTGAAAAATTCTTTCAGTGTTAGATAGCCAATTTATCGAGAAAGGCTATATATAGGCTATATATCATCACGCTAAGACCAATAGGAGCGGAGCAGTAATGAAAATTGTGACGCAGACGAAGTTGCGCGGGTCAACTAGTACTAATATATAAAGCTGAAGAGTTTGTTTGTTTGTTTACTCGATCGCGCTAATCTCAGGAACTACTGGTCCGATTTAAAAAATTCTATCAGTGTTAGATAGCCCATTTATCGAGGAAGGCTATATATTATCACGCTAAGACAAATAGGAGCGGAGCAGTAATGAAAATTGTGACGCAGACGAAGTTAGCATTATTATTTGTATAGGTACATAAATACATTCTTATGCTTTAAGATAATATGGACCATGTCAATGCTCTAGCTAAAATTCATTGACCTTCTGATAAAATATGACGTTAAAAGTTATTTTTAGAGTAAATAAATTAGAAAAAGAGAACTTTTTGTTTTGTAGAGGAGCTCGTGGCTAGATAATAACAGCCGCACTTGTCAATCTTCAAGGTTCAGCAACGCTTGCCAAGGTTGGTCTGTGGATGGGTGACCATCTTAACATACCGAGTTTCCTCCGTGCCTCGGAAAGCACTTTAAGCCGTTGGTCCCGGCTGTCATTTGTAGATCTTTGGCAGTCGTTACGGATAGTCAGAAGCCAGTAAATTTGACTCCAGTCTTGCCATGAAGTACCGTGTTACTCAGTTAAGGTGAATGCTCCAGGGTAGCCCGCGAAATTCAAATATTTTTATGTTTTTTGCAATTTGCCGGTCAGTGTGAAGCTGTATGTTCACCAAATGCGATCCGCGACCGTAACGCGTATTTATCTAAAGAATTATAACCATTTTAATCGTCTATATTGCCCTCTTTATTCATGTAGTTCGAAAGAATGAATATTTCAGAAATAATCATTCTTTCGAACTACATGAACTTAGAGGGCTATATTGATGATTAAAATGGTTATAATTCTTTAGATAAATACGCGTTACGGTCGCAGATCGCATTTGGTCCACATACAGCTTCACACTGACCGGCAAATTGCAAAAAGCATAAAAATATTTGAATTTCGCGGGCTACCCTGGAGCATTCACCTTAACATGTAGTCTGTGGACTTAACTTGGGCTTGACAGATAAGCAGCATTGCCAACAGCAGTTTATCAAATTCCCCGAAAATCCAAGTCAAATTCCCCAATTTCGGGACAGAAAATCGACAGATTCCCCACAAATACCCCAATTTATTTTTTTAACAAATAAAACAGTTGTCTACTAATGTTACAAGATTGATTTTTTACTAACTTAACTGTATTTACCTTGAATTTGTTTTGAAACAACTAGCATTTACTCATGATGGAGTCATCATGAGTAAAATGCTTGTTGTTTCAACAAAGGCAAGAAGAGAAGGAATTAAAATACTCATTTTAATTCCTTCTCTTCTTGCCATAGAAAAGTACCACAGATTTGGGGACTGGACACAGTGTTGCCCACAAAAAGCTCTTTTAAAAAAATTGTCTTCTTTTTCATTTAAAAGTCCACCTTCATAGTTTTTAGTAAAGTTTAAATTCTCCTTCCACTTTCAACATTCTTCACAAATGAGTGCTGTAGTATTTAGATGATCTGAACAGTGTTTTGTATGTAGCCATACCTACTTATAATACTCCGGATTTGACAACATTTCTTGAATGTGGTGGGGAACACATCTTATTGGTTCAGCCTCTTCGTTAATTTACGAATTCAAGTGGAATTTTTATGATGAGGATATTCAGGACCTCATTCTACGGAGCAAATGCATAAATGGTCAACAGAGGGATATTTGAAAACTGGTGTTTGGTTTAGTAAGCAAGAAGAAGACAGACAGTTCTACACTTCTAATATAATAGACATCGAAATATAAAATACATTTACTTAAAATATGTAGGTACTTACAGTAAAGGAGACAATCAAATAAACTTTCATATTAAAAAGAATAAAATAATTTATTTTAAACATATTTTTTTCGACTTTTGAAAAACTTATTTATAAAACTATGAATACTGATATCAGTTAGCAATTTAGCTATTTGATTAATTAAAACAATAAATAACGTTATCACTTGAACAATAACAAACTGTGATATAGATGTGCCAATATCTAACCAGCTTCCAGTATTTTTCACATTGTACAACAACTGAATTCCCATTAGATTGGAATATATTAGTACAATAATAATTAAATAACCAGGTGGTGCCTGAAAAAAAAATAAATGCGATTATAATATTAAAGACTTAGAACAAACTTCTTTTACAAGCATTTTTGATATTCAAAAGATGGGTAATCATCAAATGAATGACTCCTCCCGCTCTGGGTGAAGCAGAAGTAAGTGTCAGACTCGGGACAGAAGTGGGGTGATAGACGTACTATAGGCTATATACCTATATCATCACGCTAAGACCAATAGGAGCGGAACAGTCATGAACATTGTGACGCAGACGAAGTTGCGCGGAACAACTAGTACGATTATAAAAAAAGACAGAACAAACTTCTTTTTAAAGAATTTTTGATATTCAAAAGATGGGAAATCATCAAATGAATGACTCCTCCCGCTCTGGGTGAAGCAGAAGGAAGTGTCAGACTCGTGTCACAAGTGGGTGATAGACGTACTATAGGCTATATATCATCACGCTAAGACCAATAGGAGCGGAGTAGTAATGAAAATTGTGACGCAAACGAAGTTGCGCGGGTCAACTAGTACGATTATAAAATGAAAGGCTTAGAACAAACTTCTTCTTAAAGCAAGCAGATGGGAAATCATCAAATGAATGACTCCTCCCGCTCTAGGCGGAGCAGAAGGAAGTGTCAGACTCGTGTCAGAAGTGGGGTGATAGACGTACAAACTTATAGTACGCGTTTTTTTAAGATCGCGGAATTATTCGGCTCGACGTCGGTGACTCACGTGAAAGCTTGCTCATTACTCTGGTACCAGAGAGACTGCGATGTCGTCAATGAAGGAAACTTTTTCATATTCAAGATAATCTATACTAATATTTGTATAAAGCTGAAGAGTTTGTTTCTTTCAAAAATTCTTTCAGTGTTAGATAGCCCATTTATCGAGGAACGCTATAGGCTATATAACATCACGCTATATATATAATCAAAGGAGCGGAGCAAACGAAGTTGCGCGGGTCAACTAGTTATTTCATTAAAGCCAGACAGGATACTTGTATGAGAGAAGCAAAGAAAATAATTCTGTTAATTAATAGTGTGAATAGCTTCGAAAATCAGTATTTTTTGAAACACAATAGCACTCGTTTGTCCCGGCTGTCTTTGGCAGTCGTTACGGATAGTCAGAAGCCAGTTAAACTGACTCCAGTTTTGCCATGAGGTACCGTGTTACCCAGTTAATGAGTTGTGGAGGTCTGGTAGGCAGCCGCTCCGCGTAAAAGACTGGTATTCAGCTAAATCCGGTTTGACTGGAAGCCGACCCCAATATAGTTGGGAAAAGGCTAGGCAGATGATGATGATGATGATGAATAGCACTCGAAGTGTCACAAAACAAAGTATTGTCTCGCGGCTAGTGCAGTAAAACATACCTTAGTCAAATGTTGCACCGCTCTAAAACTACAAGCAACACTCAGAAACGGAGCTAAAGTTTTGAGCAATATGAGGGTAGTTATTACAAATGGCTGGAACGAGGTTATAAAGCAGGTCACCCATCTGACTTCGAATGAGTTCAGTGATGCTATGTTTCCAGTCCCGAAAAACGCTAATATAATATACAGTAGCTGAAAGAATTTTTAAGGATTTATTTAATTTCAACAGCAGGTCTAAAAAGGCCACTTTAGCAGAACCAAATTTGAATCATAATATTAACCACACAGCAATTTTTGACATTTCATTTTCAGCTTTATCGCTAAAGCATTAGGTTCAAGGTTGATTGGGAAAATTTGACAGTTACGGGTAGCGTCATGTGCTTTTTGATTCTGCTAAAATGACCTTTATAGACTCGCAGTACATTTTGATGTCGTTTGGTAAACTGGCATTGCATCCGAGGCGGAACAGACGGCCGAGGAGGAGCCTAAGGAGCCGCATGGGTCGATCTTCAAGGTTAAGCAAGAGCTTGCCAGGGTTGGTCTGTGAATGGGTGACCATCTTAACATACCGATTTTCCTCCGTGCCTTGGAAAGCACGTTAAGCCGTTGGTTCCGGCTGTCATTTGTAGATCTTTGGCAGTCGTTACGGATAGTCAGAAGCCAGTAAATCTGACTCCAGTCTTGCCATGAAGTACCATGTTACCCAGTTAATGGGTTGTGGAGGTCTGATACGCAGCCGCTCCTCGTAAAATACTGGTATTCAGATAAATCCGGCTTGACTGGAAGCCGACCCCAATATAGTTGGGAAAAGGTTAGATAGATGACTACAATTTGATGTCATTTGGTAAACTGGTATTGCATCAGAGGCGGAACAGATGGCCGACCTGGTTTAAAAATCCCAAAATTATTATTATATTATGCGCGCGGTTGTAATGGCATCTCATTCACTCGTATACGTTCGATGCATAAGTGTGTCTCGCTTGCTCAATGCAATACGACTGTGGATGCGAAAAGTGTTACACGTTGTTATTGTTTTTAATTATTTATTTTGGTTATTTCTTACAGTTTGATTTGTGTTCTTGTGGTGTATGAGTATTTATGTTACTTTTGATATTTATATTGTTACTGGTAGTCTTTGTTACTTGTTTATAGTATAATACGTTTAAACAAAAAAATATTGTAGGAACGTAACACTCTTTTACGAGATTGCACCTGCGCGGACTTCACTCAAACCTAACTTCCGTGGGGCAAACCACGCTGACGCGAACTGTAAAAGTTTCCAATATGTAACACTAGATGGCATAGTGATCGCTGTGCTAGTTCCCTATAATGTAGTGTATACCTACTTACTACATTACAATATTAAAATTCTTAAAAAGGATACGAAAAAGAATGCTCTTCTAAAATCTTGACTACTGATTCCTCTCTCGATTGTAGTGAATGTTCTCTCATTATTCTCCTTTTCAAAACTGCTTTCTATTAACTGTAAATAATACACCGATAAAATTATTAATCCATACATTTTATGAAATAAAAACCTATACTAGAAATGTTTAGGTAGTAGATAAATGTAAACAATCTTGATGTGACTTTTTATCAACCGAAAGACGTCAACTGCTGGACATAGGCCTCCCCTAGCGTCGCCACAACAACGGGTCCTGCGCATCTGGCATCCATCGGCTACTTTTTATTAAAAAAAAAACAACAGGTTGCACTCCGGGACTGAAAACTTGAATACGTGCTTCGAATTTTTCATCAGGGTCATGAGTCCTGACGCGAGTTTAACATTTTTTGCCGGTAAAGAAGTTTTCACTTCAAAAGTCACTGTTGCTCAATGTATGCACTGCCAAGACAAAATGTGGTGTATCAATGGGACGATTATTAGCGCCATCTACACTTTGCAAAATTTACTATTAGAAACACCGCCATCTATATTTGAGAATACTAACTATTTCAATCAACGCCATCTAGTTTATCTATGAACAATTTTGATGGCATGTACTATTATCTAGCGATCAATAATGTTGAAACAGGTCTCACGCATTTTCGATCAGGGTCGCGTGTCCTGACGCGAGTTTAACATTTTTTACCATTCGCAGAAAAAGTGCACAACGGCGCTAAAGAAGTTTTGACTTCTAAAACTACTGGGTAAAATAATCGACACGAACCGTGAGCACACTCTCTATTGGTCGGTCTGACGGCGACAGCTCTGACGCTTCACGTTATTGGTTCATCAGTCAATGCTCATCGACTCTTGCGCTTGCTTTCGTTCGCCCACCGTACATTAGCGAGATCATCCAGCTGCCTTCATCTGTGCTCACGACTCGTGCCGGCTACTATAAACTAACGGTTCAATTGATTTAGTAATCGTTATCGTTGTATTTACATTGTTTTTTAGTTGTATTTTATTTTTAACCGACTTCGAAAAGAGGAGGAGTGCTCAACTCGGTTATTTTTTTTGTTTTTTACCTCATAATTCCGTCATTTATGAACGGATTTGAAAATTTCAGTTTTTTGTGAAGGGATATACTTTCCGATTGGTCCCATTTAAATTTCATCAAACTCAGTAAAAGTAGTTTATTGGCTTTTAAATCAAATTAGATGGAATTCGTTTACTTTGGTGTCGTATTCGGTTTGTCATTCAATTACCTAAACGAAATTACGTATTTGTCTTTCCTGCTACTCTCCAGTGGTGTTGTTAGGTGTGGCGTACCACTAAAAAGTCAAAAATTAAAAAATGTTTTTACAAAAAAATACAACCGACTTCCAAATAAAAAAAAAAACAATACAAAAATAACTTTAATTTCAGAAGTCGGTGTCGGTTTTTATTTGGAGGCCGGTTGTATTTTTTTTAAGTTTTTTTAAACAAAAAAGATTAACAAGACACATCAAGATTTTTTGTACTATCTAAACCTTTCTAGCACAGTACAAGTTTTGTTTTTACTTTACCTTATTATTGCTTACATTCAGCATTTTACTCTCAATGTAAATCCAGCACATAAGATTCGTAGTTAACGTTACAATAAACAGACCTTCATGTGACACTGACAGCAGAAGGTAGAGGTTCAAGATCGAGGTGTTGACAGCAAATATGCGACATACCAGTCTCCTCGAAAACAATACAGGTAGCACGAAACTAATTCCTGTAATTTCAAAACGTACAAACGTTGCCAATTCTGTTGTCTTACAAAGGCGAACCACTAAATGTACCCGACATAAACTACCTCTAGGCGTGATTTTTGTTTCATAAGGTCACCAAAATCTAAGAAGTCTTTTTTGACAGCTGAGTAGAGAGGGATAGAAGATTGCTTTACCACTAAGTGAGAAAGAGATTTATTTTTGTCTCTTTCATATTGTGTCCTGCTCTCAAATCGGACTTCTTAGATTTTGGTGACTTTAATAATACTAGCTTCTGCCAGCGACTTCGCCTGCTTGATCCCTAGGGAACATACTCCCGGGATAAAAATACTATAATCTATCTCTGAGCACAATTTCATGAAGATCCTTTCAGGCGTTCTGACGTGAAAGAGTACTATCACTTCAGAACGCCTGAAAGGATTGGATAGATGAAGTGGGCTGCTGTTGGAAGACGATTAATATGACACAGTGTTTTAAATAAAAGAGGAGCTCGTGGCTAGATAATAACAGCCGCACGGGTCGATCTTCAAGGTTAAGTAACGCTTGCCAAGGTTGGTCTGTAGATGGGTGACCATCTTAACATACCGAGTTTCCTCCGTGCCTCGGAAAGCACGTTATGCCGTTGGTCCCGGCTGTCATTTGTAGATCTATGGCAGTCGTTACTGATGGAGTCAGAAGCCAGTAAATCTGACTCCAGTCTTGCCATGAAATACCGTGTTACCCAGTCAATGGGTTGTGGACGTCTGTTAGGCAGCCGCTCCTCGTAAAACACTGGTATTCAGCTAAATCCGGCTTGACTGGATGCCGACCCAAATATAATTGGGAAAAAGGCTAGGCAGATAATAATAATAATAGTGTATTAAATAAAAAAATACTGTGCAATCGGACAGATGTGCCAAATGTCTTTCAATTACCTGCTGTAAACCATGATAATGCTTGATAAAAATATGACACAGGCGTGCCTTGCTCGAACCTCTTCGATTGCACATAAATATTATAAAGAGAAATTAAAAGTAGAACTGCCTGTATTCCAGATAATGAAATTTCTTTCTTGTTTTCATAATTACTATTACAAAGTGGTAAGAGTATTTTGTTATAATACAAAAGCATTGTTATCAACCAAATGACACCGGCAGTTATGCTGAAAAGAGATAAGAGGCGTTAGTTTCTGGTGTGGTTAAAACAGTACCATTTCTATATTATTTATTTAATGTTATTTTATTTTATTCTGATACTAGTTGACCCGCGCAACTTCGTTTGCGTCACAATTTTCATTACTGCTCCGCTCCAATTGGTCTTAGCGTGATGATATCTAACACTGAAAGAATTTTACGCAACACTTACAGACAACCACAACGTTACTAAAACGTTGTGGTTGTCTGTAAGTGTTACAGACAACCACAATGGTACTAAAACGTCGTGGTTGTCTGTAAGTGTTGCAGACAACCACAACGTTACTAAAACGTGGTGGTTGTCTGTAAGTGTTGCAGCACTAAATAATGTTTTCATATGTTATTAGCTTTAAGTACGGTGTATGTAATGTTGACGATCCTAATAAATAAATAAATATAGTCCCCGCCACGAGAAGCTATAAATTTTGTAAACACACATTCAAATGTCTGTTCCGTGAGTCAGACGCGTTCTAGTACCACAAAACTTTAGACGAGAGCGTTTTATATCGATAAAATTCTCACTCACTTAATGTATCCGATAGAAACTACCACTAGGCGCGATTTTTTTTTAATTATTCATTACGGTGATGTGTACAATAAAAATAAATAATGCATTAGAATTACGAAACACGCTGTTAATGTTTACGCATCTAAACAATGCCGCTGTTCCATTCTGCGCCATCCTTGGAACACAAGACTCGGGTTATGGTCGCTCCAATATGTTTCAAACTATCATTTCTGTTAAATATCATTTTTGAAGTGAAAACTTCTTCAACGGCGTTGTGCACTTTTTGTGATGGGTAAAAAATGTTAAACTCGCGTCAGGACACGTGACCCTGATCGAAAATTCGTAAGACGGTCACGTGTCCTGCAAACTTCTTTACGGCGTTGTGCACATGTTATGTGACGGGTAAAAAATGTTAAACTCGCGTCAGGACACGTGACCTGATCGGAAATTCGTAAGACGGTCACGTGTCCTGCAAACTTCTTTAGCGGCGTTGTGCACATTTTATGTGACGGGTAAATAATGTTAAACTCGCGTCAGGACACGTGACCTGTTTTATATTTTAAATATCATTTTTTAATGAATGTGTGGTAATCATTGAACAGATGAAGTGGGCTGACGTTGTAATTCGACTAAACCGTATATAACCCGACCAAGTGAAATTGCTTGTTAGTTTCGTATTATACGTACGTTACTTTGAGTTGATTAAATTTGGAACTATTTGTTGTAGCTACGTAACTTAGTAGACGTTCGTTGTTTACAAAATTTATAGCTTCTCGTGACGGGAACTATAGCAGAAATATAAAAATAATACGCACACAAGTTCGATGAAAACATTTTTTCCGACAACAGGCATGAAGGAAAACACACTTAGTAACAAACATCCAAGTGGCCAAGCAATGAGTATAGGCGTTGACAAATGGTGTCTTGGATTGGACAAAAATGGCCACATGCCCATAGCTAAAAGTGGGATGCTCAACATCCACCTATATGTGAAAGACAGCCCCTGAAAATCAATATTATCATCAATATTATTTAATCATCATCTGCCTAGCCTTTTCCCAACTATATTGGGGTCGGCTACCAGTCAAACCGGATTCAGCTGAATACCAGTGTTTTACGTGGAGCGGCTGCTTACCAGACCTCCACAACCCATAAACTGGCTAACACAGTACATCTTGGCAAGACTGGAGTCAGATTAACTGGCTTCTGACAATCCGTAACGACTGCCAAAGATCTACAAATGACAGCCAGGACCAACGGCTTAACGTGCTTTCAGAGACACGGAGGAAACTCGCTATGTTAAGATGGTCACACATCCACAGACCAACCTTGGCAAGCGTTGCTTTACCTTGAAGATCGACCCGTGCGGCTGTTATTATCTAGCCACGAGCTCCTCAAATTATTTATCCCATCAATATTATTTAATATTATTGTATAATTATTTAAATTAGTAAATCGATAATATCATGATTATTCAATGACATGGCTAATTTCTATTTTATTTTTGATTAATTTAATTTATTTTTCATTCAGTTTGGTTTCTAATAATTGTTTATTTTTGATTTAATATTATTGATTTTTTGTTTATTTATTAAGATTCAATGACATTTATAATTTCTCTTTTTCTATTTTTTTATTTGAAATGGGTTTGCTCTTGACTGTAGTCTATGTCAGAGATGACAGAGACAAAGTCTACGATGGAGCGAGCCTACCCAGAAGGAGCCTGTTCACTCTAACTTTGAAGAGATTAGGGTTGTAAGCTTTTGGAAACACAGACGCAGGCAGAGAGAATTTTATTATATAGGTATATTTATTTTTAATTGTATTTCATATTTGTTTTGTACTGACCAATAGCTAGTTTGCGTGGTTTAGCTGTTAATGCAAGTTGGTTATGATAATAAATAAATATGAGGAACTTGTGTCTAAATAATAACAGCCGCACGGGACAATATTCAAGGTTAAGCAACGCTTGCCAAGGTTGGTCTGTGGATGGGTGACCATCTTAACATAGCGAGTTTCCTCCGTGTCTCGGAAAGCACGTTAAGCCGTTGGTCCCGGCTGTCATTTGTAGATCTTTGGCAGTCTTTACGGATTGTCAGAAGCCAGTAAATGACTCCAGTCTTGCCAGCCGCTTCACGTAAAATACTGGTATTCAGATAATCCAGTTTGACTGACTCGAATATGTAATAGTTGGGAAAAGGCTAGGCAGATGATGATATTTTTTTTTTTTTACTATTAATAGGCACGCGTTTGACCACTATCTCACCTGATGGTAAGCGATGATGTGGTCGAAGATGGAGCACGCTTGCCTAGAAGTAACCTATTCACTCTTGACTTAAAGACTCCCAGGTTGTAGCTATCGGGAAACACAGACTCCGCCTTGCCTATCCGGCAACGAGCAGATAGCAACGCGACCGCGCTAACCCTCATGGAACGCGATCGCGCTAACTTTTGTTGAGGAATTAAAGTAAAAACAATGTAAGACAATCCTCTTACCAACGCAACAGAACCCAGGGTATAACATATAGTTTCCGCTAACATTAAGCCAAATTTTCTGTTCATCCGAAATCGCCCATACCCCTGCATCCAAAAAGACAGTGATGATAGAGCATACCACCACAGGAATATAGGTATTATTGCATACAGATTAAACTGCGGTGGTAAATTTTGCGCTGAAATGATAAATAGGAACTGTTAATGTACACTAATATACTGTGTTTATAAAGAACTGGCCAAGTGCGAGTCGGACTCGCGCGCAAAGGGTTCCGAATGAATTTGTTGTCGTAACATGTTATTTCAAGACTATAGACTTCTTTTAGGTTTTCCTGTAATCTATACGTAAAGAACTATTATATTATCTGCAATTTTTTATTCGATTTTTTGAGCTCAGTGGTTATGGAGAAAAGGCAGGTATGGTTATTTTTCATCTTTAAAACTCGGAGATTTCTTAAATTACTTTCGGAGAAGTTTGGCTGTGAGTCTGTGACAGACAGACAGACCACCAAATGATGAAAGGCGGGAATGAGAAAAGGCGGGTATGGTTATTTTTCATCTAATTTCTTTTGTTACTATAAAACTATTTATTTTAAAATTCGAAGAAGTTTGGCTGTGACAGACAGACAACAGAGTGATCCTTTAAGAATACCGATTCATACGGATATTCGGAACCCTAAAAAAATAAACAAAACTGACTGAACATACCATAAACTAAATACACTGACAGCAAGCATAGAGCGCCAAAAATTACATTTAGTAATCTGAACATTTTTCTTGAAGTTATGCTTTTCAAGTTAAAAGTTCCTGTTTGAGTATTGACTTTCTGCTGTGATAATACTTTTAGAAGACACGCTATCCACCCCAGGAACGCTAGTGTAACTAGTACTAGTAGCGTCTGCTGGTAATAGTTGTGATAGTACATCAAGCCATTAAGACTCAAGTGTATAATTTCTTCACTTAACAATATCAGCTTTTCATACTCTTCATCTGCAAGCAGTTTCTCCGTAAACCCTATGAGTTCTATATATTTTTCTTTGCTGAATTTCTCATAAGGTTGATATAAATATGGTAGTGCATTCTCCTCCACGTCGAGTCGTTTCTTGTTGTATTGTGACGCTAACTGCCTACAGTTGCTGTATAACGCTTTGGCTTTGTCGGACAAGCTCATATTAAACAGTTCAGTGTTTAGTTTTCCCTGTAATTCAAAACTCATGTTTTTTATATAGGTAGTAGGGAACAGGTAGAACTCACAGGTAGGTGAGGAGCTCGTGGCTAGATAAAAACAGCCGCACGGGTCGCTTTTGAAGGTTAAGCAGCGCTTGCCAAGGTTGGTATGTGGATGGATGACCATCTTAACATACCGAGTTTCCTCCGTGCCTCGGAAAGCACGTTAAGCCGTTGGGCCCGGCTGTCGTTAGTAGATCTCTGGCAGTCGTTACGGATTGTCAGAAGCCAGTAAATCTGACTCCAGTCTTGCCAAGATGGTACCGTGTTACCCAGTTAATGGGTTGTGGAGGTCTGGTAGGCAACCGCTCCTCGTAAAACACGTGTATTCAGCTGAATCCGGTTTGACTGGAAGCCGACCCCAATGCAGTTGGGAAAAGGCTAGGCAGATGATGATGATGAGTAGGGAACAGGTAGGAGCTCGTGGCTAAATTATAACAGCCGCACGGGTCGATCTACAAGGTTAAGCAACGCTTGCCAAGGTTGGTCTGTGGATCCATCCAAAGGTTGTCTTGAAAAGATCGCTTTTAGCGATAAGGCCGCCCATTGTGTCACCCTATGTAACGTTTTCTTCATCTATCTTTTCTGTAACTTGTATAGTGTACATAATAAAGAGTATTCTATTCTATGGTATGGCTATGTGACCATCTTAACATACCGAGTTTCCTCCGTGCCTCGGAAAGCACGTTAAGCCGTTGGTCCCGGCTGTCATTTGTAGATCTTTGGCAGCCTTTATGGATTGTCAGAAGCCAGTAAATCTGACTCCAGTCTTGCCATGAAATACCATGTTACCCAATTAATGGGTTGTGGAGGTCTGGTAGGCAGCCGCTCCTCGTAAAATACTGTTATTCAGCTGAATCCGGTTTGACTGGAAGCCGACCCCAATATATTTGGGAAAAGGCTAGGCAGATGAGTAGGGAACAGGTAGGAACTATAGATGGCAGCACAGAAGTGTCATTATCAAGAATATATTACTTATAAGTTTCGAAATTGCAACGCTAGGAGGCACAGTCTGCCCGGAGGACACGGTGGAGCATACGGTGGAGGTCTGCCCTGCTTGGGCGGAGAACCGCCGGGTCCTCGTTGAGACGATCGGCGGCGGCGACCTCTCGCGACTGGCCCTGGTTTAATCTATGGACCGGAGCGAGGAGACATGGGAAGCGGTCACCTCCTTCTGCGAAGCAGTAATACTAGCAAAGGAGGAAACCGAACGTGTGAGAGAGAGGGAAACGTCACGCGCAGACGCCGCAACAGAAGAAGACGCCCCGGGCGTCGGGAGTAGCAGAACGATTCCCGGCCACCTTAGGTGCCGGCCTGCGGACGGCGAGCATTGGGTGGCTCGCCGTCTGATCAGAACCAGGCCCGGGTTGACGGTGCGCTGCGATCCCCGAGCGCCTCAAAAAGATGTCAGCCATTATCACGTGGGCTGTGGAATCTGTTCGAAAGAGGTACCGTAGCCCTGGAACACAAAGGGCACTAGGAGGAACACGGATGGGTTTTAGTCAATAGTCTGACACTCCCTTCTGCTTCACCCAGAGCGGGAGGAGTAATTTGATGATTTCCCATCCTTAAAAAAAAAAACAGTCTACTTCGTGCACATTCCCGTAAACGGAGCGTGCAGAAACTATAGGTGGCAGCACAGAAGCGTCATTACCAAGTACATTTTACTTATACGTTTCGAAATGGCAACACTAGATGGCACAGTCTACTACGTGCACTTTCCAGTAAACTGAGTATGCAGGAACTACAGGTGGCAGCACAGAAGTGTCAATTTCTAGTATTCTTAATGTTAAAGTTTCGAATATGCGACGCTAGATGGCATAGCCAACGTCGTGCGCGTACCCTATTACTTTATCATCTGAATGTGGGATTTTTGACCACTGCTTGGAGGACAGGAGAGGAGCGGAGCTGTGGTAATATTAGCCAATGGAATTGCATAAAATCTCCGCTTCGGTGCCTCATTCGGCCTCAATGAACAGGCAGCCATACAGACCGGGGGTTGCGGAATCTGTTCGAAAGAGGTACCGCAGCTCTGGAACGCAAAGGGCACCAGGAGGAACACGGATGGGTTTTAGTCAGAAAGAGTCTGACACTCCCTTCTGCTCCACCCAGAGCGGGAGGAGTCATTTGATGATTTCCCATCCTTAAAAAAAAAAGCCATACAGACCGACCCACAATAATGTGAAAGATATTCAAAACCATAGTAAAGTAGCTAAGTTTTTATTTATTGCTAATCGACCCGCGCAAATGAGTCTGCTCCACTCCTATTGGTCATAGCGTGATGATATATAGCCTATAGCCTTCCTCGATAATTGGGCTATCTAATACTGTAAGAATTTTTCAAATCGGACCAGTAGTTCCTGAGATTAGCGCGTTCAAGTAAACAAACCAACAAACTCTTTAGCAAACTTTTTATATTAGTATAGATAGGGAATTTATAGGAACTATAGATGGCAGCACAGAAGTGTCAATCTCAAGTATTCTTAATTTTAAAGTTTCAAATATGCGACACTAGATGGCATAATGGTATTTTATCTGCATATAGGCTTTTTGAGCTGTGGCAATATTAACCAATGAAATTGCATAAAATCTCAGCTCTGCCGCCTCAGTCGGGCAGCCATACAGACCGACCCACAATATGGGAAGCATAGGTATTCAAATCCATAGAAAAGTAGCTTAGATCTTCAAGAACTTACTCTAGAATTAACAGGCACTGGAATAGAAAGTATGGTGGACATTATAGGAGACAAATCCACCTGATTGATGTCCAGCCTGTGATCTAACGACATGCCAAGTGTTTCAGGATCAAGTTGCTGCATTTCTGTTCGCTTAACTCCTGACCCCCAGATCACGTAGGGGGTTTTAGTTTCGTGGTCATCTCCTGCGCCGTGTGAACCTATGAAAAGAATATGTCAGTATTTAAAAATAAGGCCAAGTGCTAGTCGCACTCTCACACGAAGACGTTTAATTTTTAGAGGTATGCGTAACACAGAGTAAAGTCCCGCACACCGCCATTGAAAACTCCTACCAGACGGTTGTTTTGTCCGGTGTGGGCAACAGCCCTATAGTTGATATTCGGGCTGATGTATATGTTCAAATCGCACGGTACACTCTGCTTGTGCGATGCAGGGGGGCTACTCTCTAAACCCGAAGTCCGTAGTTTCGGGCTTAGAGAGTAGACTCCCTGGATTTCGACGTAGTAGTTCGCTGCTAGTTGGATAGATGGCGTCGTGGTTTTTTTTGTTGCGATGTAGATTTGCTCCGTTGGTTTTTAGGGTTGGTTTTCACTCTGTGAAAATTTCAACTGGTTACCTATTACGGTTCTTGAGATACAGCCCGCTGACAGACAGACGGACAGATGGAAGGATGGCCTTTTTCACCAATAGAAAGCTAAATTATCAGGAAATAACATAGGATTTAGCTAATTTTCGAAAACAAATAGAGATCCTTACGAAAACTGCTACATTAAAACCGCGCGAACGAAGTGCTAATATGAATAACTAGTGGACCCGCGCAACTTCGTCTGCGTCACAATTTTCATTACTGCTCCGCTCCTATTGGTCTTAGCGTGATGACGAATGAACGTGATAATATATAGCCTATAGCCTTCCTCGATAAATGGGCTATCAAACACTGAAAGAATTTTTCAAATCGGACCAGTAGTTCCTAAGATTAGCGCGTTCAAGTAAACAAATAAACAAACTCTTCAGCTTTATATATTAGTATAGATAGATAAAAAGAAAAGTTACCCCAATCTGTCATGCCGTGGTCTGAAGTCATCAAAAAAGTAGTTTTTCCATCGTCATTATAATAATCTCTAATTACTTTTTCTATATCCTTTATACCTCCATCAACATGTTGCAGTGTAGTTAAGAAGTTCCTGTAATTCATCATCATAAAGAAAGACGTCCACTGCTGGCCATAGGCCTGCCCCAAAAGGGGGTTGGCCATAATCGCCACGCTTGGCAGGCGGGTTGGCGATCGCAGTGTATGGTGTTGCGTTTTACAGAGAACGCTGCTGCCCATTCTCTGGCGAGTCCCTTAGTCGCCTCTTACGACACCCACGGGAAGTAATGGGATGGTATTATTCTTTTACGACACCATACGGCACCGGCCGACACCATACGGTTAATCCCTATAAGTTCCTGTAATGATTACATTTAAATTATTTTTCTAGACTTTATCAGTGTACACATTAACTTCTGAGTCATCACTCGCGTCCACTGCTGGACATAGTCCTCCCCCAAGTGTCACCGGTCCTGTGCATCTCGCCACCATCGACTACCCGCGACTATCACAAGGTCATGGGTCCACCTTTTGGGAGGCCTTCCAACGTTGCGGCTTCCGGTACACGGTCGCCACTCCAGAACTTTTCGGCCCCATCGACCATTTTTGTTCTGCAAGCAATGTACCCTGCCCACTGCCACTTCAGTTTGGCGATCCTTTGGGTTATGTTGGTTACCTTGGTCTTCTGGGTAAGCTTGCTCCATAGTCAACTTTGTCTCTGTCATCTCTGACCTAGACTGCAGGCAAGAGCAAACCTATCTTAAATAAAAAAAAAACTTACGGTGTCTTTGGTTTATGTGTGTGCCCAGCTGTATCCGTTCCCAGTAGATGTAAGAAGAGTATTATTTTGTTACTTTGCAATTTTTCTTTAATAACATGATTATACGTAGCTTCTTGGAAAAACTTTTTCACGTTATCAAACACCCAGGCATCTAGTAATGTAGTGTTTTTGTCCGTACTGAAGCTTTGGTCATAAGGGTCAAATTCGTGCACAACAATGTGATCGTCAATATTAGCTTTTGTGAAAATGTTTACTATGTCATAGGTGCCCCAACACCAGGTGTACATTGTTTGATTAAATACGGAATCAAAATCAACCGGGTTTTCCTTCCATCCTTTAGCAATAGCGGAAGGGTCTTCATAGAACCCTGCAATCACTGCAACATGCCCTGGACGTGATTCGGTTGGGACTTGAGTATTTGAAATTCCCCATCTGCCATTAGAATTTGCTATGGACCTGGAAAATATCAATTATTGTTTGAAACATTAAACACTACCCATCTATGTTGTTACAATTAATAAATCATGTTTTATATTATGAAACTTCCAAATAGTAATTATAATTAACCAATTTTAAAAAGGAGGTTATCAATTATGGCTACGTAATGGGTTGGTTATTATTAGTATGTCTGTAATATTGACAGAATTTCAGTTTTTGTGTAGGCTTACTGCGGTAGGCGGTGTATGTGTGGTACTCATACCACATACTACAACTACAAAGTGACATAAATTATTTCAGATATAAGGCACCAACATCAAAAAAAATTGACAGCATATTAACTTTAGATTTATATAAAAATAAAACTTAGATACTTTTTTAAAACTTTTGTTTATAGATATTTCAATGCCATTAATACTTAATATCCATGCATGATGATATGCATAGAATAAAAACATGCTGTTTGTAGGATGAGTGAATACAGAGTGCAGACATTTAGTTATGTGATCATATTGAAGAAACTAAAGATTCTTTGCAACAATTCTGTAATCATATGGGCAACTAAACAATGAGTGTTTTGCAGTTTTTTTAATAGCCAATTGTGTCCCACTGCTGGGCAAAGGCTTCCCCCATATCCTTCCAAACACACTTTTATTGCGCCACCTCGAACCAGCTTTCAGTGTGCGTCCAGATCATCTCGCCGTTTACTGGGCGGTCCCCAGTAAACGGCGTTTAATAGTATAAAATACTAGCTAACCCGGCAAACGTTATTTTGCCATATAAATAAAAAATAGCTTACGACCTATTCTCAGTCCTACCAAATATAAAGAATAAATTCATGATCATTCGTAGGAGTTCGATAACATACAAGGTGATACGAGATTTTATATTAGAAGATTAACATTACACAAACCTCAAGTAAGGCATTGTCGTATGATTTACGAACGATTCTGCTCTAAGTCCGTCAACCATGAAGAGAACAAGTCTTTCGGCCAGGTAATCATGCTGGGGTTGATAAGGCACCACATTCTTCACAATTGGTGATTTAAAATATATGTCAAAAATTGAAAACAAGAAAGTTATGTGTAAGAAAATTCCTACGATAAACATTGTTACTTTATTTTATAAATTGCTGCTGTGATATCAACAATTCTGGGAATCATAATCGAATATTTTGTTATCCTATTCAAAATTCATACGTCCAGCAAGGCACCAAGGTTCGATATGACACATGACACTGACAGTTGGCACCAGCGTTGCCAACACCAAGTTGTCAAATTTCCCGATCGTCCAAGTCAAATTCCCCAATTTGGGGGCAAAAAAACAACAGGCTCCCCTCATGTTTTTTAAGCACCACCCAAAGGGTAACCAACGGAACCCTATTACTAAGCCTTTGCTGTCCGTCCGTCTGTCTGTCAGTGGGCTGTACCTCAAGAACCGTAATAGGGAGACAGTTGAAACTTTCACAGATTGTGTATTTCTATTGCCGCCATACGTATTTATTGTTAATAATAAAAAACAAATTTTAAGGTACGGAACACTTCTTGTGCGAGTCCGTCTCACATTTGATCGGTTTTTTAACCTTGAAAACGTTTTTCTCACACTTTTTCCATAATTTTGTAAAAACCATTTTACTCAAGAGAGTGATTTTAATTCCTTTCCTTGTTGCCAATAAAAAGTACCGGTAGTATCTGAATTCATAGGATTGCTGATCGCTGTTTGAAAATTAAAACAAAGAAATGCTAGATAATATAAAAAATTAATGCGGTACAATGAAGATACTAATAAAAGTGAGTAACTCGGTTTCCATAAGTAACCTTACAAAAATGTTAAGGTTTAAGATTTCTTGATAATGAGTTTTAATTTGACCCGGACTATCGGTTTTTTAAAATCTCCGCTTTTACCCCGTATAATATTAATCCACAACAAATCCCCAATGGACTTGAGGTTCCCCGCAGTTTGGGGAATTCCCCACTTGTTGGCAATACTGGTTGGTACTCAAGTGTCACTGTCATAACTGAAAACTTGACATTTGAATAGTATTGCCAACAGTACCATTAGAGAGTTTTTTTTCTTCTGCCGCACCGTCCGATCTTCAAGAAGCACCGCCTGGGCAGGGAGACCTAATTATCTCGTACACTCGAATGATGATACTTTGAACTTTTTTTGTGATGGGTAAATATGTTATACTAGGACACGTAACATGGATCGATAATTCGTAAGATGGAGGGAGAGACGTATTCAAGTCTTTATTTCTGCCCGCAATCCCGGAGTGCAACCCGTTGTTTTTTATAGCTGGAATAACGCATTGTTAACTAGCACCCACATTCCTCATCAGAATGTCCCGAAACGCGGCAATATTCGCGTCTAATCGAGGTCGTGGGTGTCGCCAAAGTATTGAAAATAGTGTATTTGCCTATGATTTTCTTAGATAGAAAAATAGTCATTTTGTTCAGTCCCTCTGTCACATTAGGTAGATAATAGAAAATATTGGACACATTTCCTTTTGCCTTTTCAAATGGGTGGGGCTTGCCAACTCGAGTAGTCGCAAGTTCGCAACTAACGCTATAGCTGACCATGAGGTCCTAGGTTCGACTCTAGTGTCAGGTTTTATTTCTCCTAAAAAACCGGCCAAGTGCGAGTCGGACTCGCACACGAAGGGTTCCGTACCATAAACCTTATTTTCTATATTATTCGTTGTTATAGCAGCAATAGAAATACACAATCTGTGAAAATTTCAACTCTCTACCTATTACGGTTCTTGAGATACAGCCCGATGACAGACAGACGGACGGACAGACGGACGGCGGAGGCTTAGTAATAGGGTTCCTTGGTTACCCTATGGGTATGAAACCCTAAAAATGGAGGACTAATCTTTATAAACAAGTGTACAATATTGGCGGCCTCACACAGGGTAACCCACCAAGCCATATTATATTAATTTGCCGTGTCTTCATCCTCCAACATCAATATTGGCCCACTTTGCCCACCGCTGAGCATAGGCCTCTCTGTTCTGGTGCCAATCCCCACGTTCCTGTGTCAGCCTCCTTCAGGTTCTACCCACGATGGCAACAATATTGAAGGTATGCCTATCTTTGGTGTGCATTACTCCAGCAAAATAATATCAAATTTCGTCATCTTTTGCAAAGTTGTGTGGTGATTTTCTTGATCTTTTTTTTTTTGATCTTTGATTACTTATAAAAATCGTGTCTGCAGACGTAATAAGAGTTTTAATTATCCTAATAATAATATTATAAATGTGAATGAAAGTTTTTATATTTGTGAATCAATCACGCAAAAACGGCTGAAGAGATTTGGATGAAATTTGGCACACATGTAGTTCACATCTTGGAATAACACATAGGCTACTTGTTAACCAGGTAACTTACATGGGTTTGCGGAGACTAAGGAGGAAGTGGAAGTCCAGAACCAGAGACCAAAAACATACCAGGAGACCAGAAACATTAAGTACCAGGAACCAGGAGGCCAGAAACCTTAAGTAACAGGAGACTAGAAAATGACGAAATATTTTGCTAGAAGAATTGTGATCCTTACTTAACATTAGAAATGCGAAAGTAACTCTGTCGCGCTTTCACGCCAAAACTACTGAACCGTTTTAAGTGAAATTTGATACACAGATAGTTTAGAGCCTGAGAAAAGACATAGGCTACTTTTTATCCCGGAAGTATGTTCCCTAGGGACCACGCGGACGAAACCGCTGGCAGCTAGTTTACCATATTATATTGCAACCACTGCAGTGCAAAGAGGATTCTGTGGAACAAGGAAGAGGAAGGCCTTTACCTTCTTCTACAGAATCCTATTTTCTGGTAGTGTAGACCAGGCCTTATTCTTGGAAATGAATAAATAATAAAAGTACTAGGTATTATTTCTTAAATGAAACTTAAAAGCTACGTATATTATAGTACATAATATAAAAAAACGTTTTATTCCATATTTCTAGTTAAATTTCATATGTTACTAAGAATTTTTTGTTGAAATATTTCCCTTTTTGGGTAAAGGCCAGCTCCAGCTTTTTCCACAAATCCCTGCATGTTTTTGTCCAGTCGTTTCCTGACACCTGGATAATATCATCAGCCCACCGTCTTACAGATCTACCAACATTCCTATTTCCCTGTGGACCTTTCCATCGTGTGGTTTCTATGGTCCATCTCTACGTATATGATTACTAGAACTAAACAGCTTGTTGCAACTTTTCGAAATGGAGTTGAGAGATAGTAATTTTTAACCGACTTCTTCAAAAAGGAGGAGGTTCTATGTTCGGCTGTATGAATCTTTTTTTTTTTATGTATGTTCACCAACTTCTCTGCCAATTCTGGACCGATTTAAAAAAATCTTTTTTTATTCGAAAGTCTGAGGTGGTCCCATTGTCAGCAAGTCAGTATCTGATGATGGGATGCCATGAAAATCTAGGGAAACCCATGAATTTTATAAGCACATTCACTGTTTTTAACCGACTTCATTCATAAACTTTCTAATGGAATTCAAATATTTGTTCAGTGATATTTTCGCCAATTGTTAACCGATTTGGATGATTCTTTTTTTTTTGGAAGAGTATTTTCTCGGACTGATCCCATTTAAATTTGGTGAAGATCTGATGTAGAACTTCGGAGGTAGGGAACGGAACTCTTCAATAAATGATAGCAAATGGATCGGGATTTCTGAAATCGCATGTCTGTTGATTGTTTACACCAGTTCATAACATAATATCACACCGGCACGCTGTGCTAGTGGTTTCTCTTTTTAGTGGTATGTACTTGCGTACCACTAAAAACTGAAAAACTTTTTAACAAAAAAATAAAACCGACTTCCAAAAACAAAACACTACAAAGTAAAAAATAACTTTAATTTCGGAAGTCGGTGTTCAAAAACGAAATAACCAAAAACACAAGTTTTTTTATTTTTCACTTTTTTATAAGTTTTCTATACCAATAAATCGCACTGTGATGTACTTTTAATCGGTTCATTCATTTCCAAGAACACTCATTTAATTTGCTGTGGCTTTGTGTACAAATAAAACAAAGAATAATTTCCAAAACGGTATATTATTAATCAGTCGAAAATGGTTTTATTTTTAATACCCGAAATCATAAGAATAACAGTCAAGAATACAACAGGGCATACACCGATTGTAGACTATAGGAATTTGTTGTAGTACCTAGAAAGTGGTAGAAAGAAGTACCTTATAGTAATAAGTAAGCTTTGGTGTCCAATAAAGAATTAAGAATTCAATGACAGCTAGGGACAACCTTCAGAAAAATTACAAGCAAAAAAAATACCAACGTTATCCTTCTTTAGTAAGTTTAAACATGCAGTAAACAGTTCACGAAACGTCTGGAATTGATAAAAGAATAAATAAATAAACTCTTGATAGTTTTAAGTAAAAACTCTAGTAATTGCTATTTACTGCTCCACATGTAGTCTCACTTGATAAGGCTACAAAGATAATAAATAATTAAGGTAAGTAAAATAAATATTGCACAAAAATTCTTAAAAAAAATCACATTTTTACATAAAAAAAAATTAAACATTCTATTTAGACAAAAAAACTAATTGTACTTGATATTAAAAAAAAAAACAGAAAAATATATTTAAAAAAAAATCTTAGTTAAATGGAAAAATAAATATGTTTCAAGTATTCCTATAATCTACAACAGCTGTACAATGATATGAACACGTTTTTGGGATCACAGATTACACTCAAAAGGCCATTACATGCGGTGGCTTTCAAAAAACAAATATTATTTGCAAAACAAAAATGTATTTTCCAGTTTTGAAACTGAAAAAAAATCATAGGCACGTTGGCAGGATTAATTTCTTATTTTTTTTATAATTCATTTAATAAAAAAAAATGGAAGATCCTTGGAATCTATTAAAAAACTGCCTCAAAAAAAAAACAAAAAAAATGTATTTTTTTGTTTTTTAAAAGCCAATGCACAATATTAATTCCAACAACTATTTTTTAACAATGTTTTTTTTTCCTAATAACAGTTTAATCACAGTAGTGCTATTTAAAGGACAATTTAGTAAGTTTTCACTAACGCTCTATGGAACACATTTTTGCCTCTTTTGCAAAGGGTTTAATTTATTGAATGATTTTTATGATTTAAATCATGATTTGATCAATATGATCATGTTTGAGCAGTAGCAGTCAGTCAACTTTGCTTTTATCTCACCATTAATTTTTCAAACGACGTTTAATTTAGAAGTTTATCGCTAACTAATAACAGCTGCAGTGTCGATCTTCGCGGTAAAAGTGGGGTTCCCGAGGTCAGTTCATGGACTGGACCATCCATAACATATCGAGACTTTGTGCCTCGGAAAGCTCGTTAGGCTGTAAGTGGTATTAGGCTGTTATTTCACGCAAGTCTTGGTAAGTGCTACCGTCACTGGGTTGTGGAGGCCATATAGGCAGTCGCTCTACGTAAATACTGGTATTCAGCTAAGCTCGGTTAGACTGGTAGCTGACCCCACAAAGTTGGTAAAAGGCTGGCAGAATCAATCAGATATCAAAATAAGATACAATTTATGCAAAAATACATCCGTAAAACAGACAAAAGCCGCTGCTGTTCAGTACAGTTTTGCTTGCATAACTCGGCTAAACGTAGGGATCAGATTTTGTTTTTTTTTTTTTTGAGATTTAATTGGAGAATCAGGGATCAGTATCAACATTGAACTTATTTTTTTTTTACTATTAGTAGGTAGTTAATTTAAGGAAATAAGGATGGATTCGCTGCCAATTTTAGTTATTTTCGCAATAAACTTTGTCTTTTTTTACTATTGATAGTCACGCGTTTGACCACTATCTCACCTGATGATAAGCGATGATGTGGTCGAAGATGGAGCACGCTTGCCTAGAAGTAACCAATCCACTCTTGACTTAAAAGACTCCCAGGTTGTAACTTATTTGTTTGAAAGGTGGTGATCGCTGAATCAAGTAACTGCTACTACTCTATTTTAATGCTTACATGTGTGGCATATTTTATTTATTATTATGCTTACGTATTATGAAATTTGATGCTACTTTGATCTAAATACTAACGTGAGCTATTTATTAAATGAGAATTTCAGGAAAATTCGTACCACTAGTTGGCGCTACTGAGGCGAGACGTCGTCTTCCTAGAAGAAGTAACTTCGACGTAAACACGATTTTAACGTCAATTAATGTCAGAAAACATAACCATTTTGACAGTTGCCTGGACCTGACACCTCAGTGCTGCCACCTTGGTGTACGTCTTTTCTGGATACCCTCATTGGACCAAAATAAAAATTGTTTTTACAGGTTCTAATGCACTCTCTAGAAATAGGTAATTGACAAGAGTAAGACAAGTGATGCGAGATTTAGAATCAACGTTTAGAAAAGTCAGAAATTATTATTTTTTTAAGAGGATTTTAGTACAATTTAGTGAAGTTTTTGTAATAGATATGATGGCGCCGATTCTTTTGGAAGCTGACTAAATCAACGCGTACCAACGATATATAGTGATCTTTTTAATTTAAGGAAATAAGGATAGATTTGCTGCCAATTTTAGTCATTTTTAGTGTTTATTGATAGGCACGCGTTTGACCACTATCTCACCTGTTGGTAAGCGATGATGTGGTCGAAGATGTAGCACGCCTGCCTAGAAGTAACCTATTCACTCTGGACTTAAAGACTCCCAGGTTGTAGCTATCAGGAAACAGACTGCGGAAGGGAATTCCACTCCTTGGAAATTAATTCCTGAAAAGGACAGAGCCTTTTAAGGAATTAATTTCTATAATCTAAGTAGTTTACATTAGACAATACTAAAGATAGATAATCTCTAGAGCAGTTCCTTATACATAGTTGCAATATTTGGTTTACAGTCGGTTTTCGAAAAGAAATTATCGACGCGTGATGCAATTGATTCATTTAATGAACCAGCTCTCTTGTGATATTTTTTGCGATAATTTACGTTCGTATTAAGTCTCAGAAAATCGGCGCCATTTTAAGAATGCATTTCACAAAGTTTGAATTACGTTTATTAAAAAGTTATTTTTACTTGAATTACGTTACACATACCTACATTGCTTAATTAATTAGACAACTAGAAAGATATGCCTTAAGTTTATTATTTTTTTATTGTTTTTTATTTTCATTTAAATTCTAGTCTAGGTTAGCATACATGAGTTTATCTTAGTTAATAATTAATTGCATTGGAATATGTGTATCTTTAAATCTTAAAATTTTCACAACTGCGTGTTTTTTTTTAACTATAATTTCGTTTGTATGTGCAGATTTTTTAACTCTGGAGTTATATTGTGTCTTTTCAAACAATTTGTGTAAAATATGGTAAAT
This sequence comes from Lacanobia oleracea, assembly GCA_950371165.1. Taxonomy (NCBI): domain Eukaryota; kingdom Metazoa; phylum Arthropoda; class Insecta; order Lepidoptera; family Noctuidae; genus Lacanobia; species Lacanobia oleracea. The sequence continues at coordinate 15,947,697 of OX493411.1, read as the reverse complement.
TTCATGGTCTTCTACGAAGCTTAATATTAGTATTAGTACTTACATGATTACATTTAATTAAAAGTACTAATTAATCTAGCTTAGCTTAGGCGGTTGCGAAATGGCGAAAAATACGATTATAATTGAGTAAAAATAAGAAAAAACTATAATCGAATGATCAGATCAGATGCGGTTTTCACAAAATTAAACTAAATTCTTATCACAGATTTGTATTTTTTTTTTACACTGGCACTGAAAAAAAATCAGTGGATAGGTAATGAAAAAGAAAATGACCCAATTTTTATCACAGTGGGGAGGGGATTTTTCTTATTTTTACCAAATCGTTATGATTTTTTTCTGGATAACAACATTTCATTTGGATTAAAAATGGCATCAAAAATCAGTCTTTTGAGTTTTTTTTTTCTAAATTGAGGCGATTTGAGATCAGTTATGATTGCTATTGACTAAATACGAAGAAGCTCCAAAACCTCATGAGGGAATTACAAAATCTGCCATAGAGAATAAAGCAAGTTTTATTTTACATCATATATATCTAAGTCTCCAAGTTTCCGATGCTTCCAAACACTCTAGGCCAGCTAGGAAATTAAAACTAAATTCGAAATTATCGGTTTTGGAGACGCGGACTTGATATTCGCAGTAAACTTTATGACAAGTCTGTTTTTTTAATTCTCTCAGTTGGTACGGGGCTCTAAACAAACTATGTATAATATCTTAGAAACTACTTGATTTAGATAGTAAATGACTTCCAGTTTATAACAAATTGTGGGACACTGTCAACATAACCCCCCTTCCGACGCAGTTGGATAAAAAGTAAAAAACATGCATACATTGCTCCAAAAACTAAACAAAAATAACAAATTAAAATGTCGAATCAACAACAAAAAAATTTAAAATACATTTAAAATAAATATCTAAGGGGTTCGTTTCAGTTTTTAAAATTGAAAAAACACAAAAAAAAATATATAATCAGTCTATAATACTTTGCAAAGGGATTGCTATTTTTATCTTATAACTAAGATTATAGAGGCATTAGTTATAAATGTGCTTAATATTATACTATTATTACACACAAGAGCTAAGTTACACTAAGTTAAAAAAAAGATGTAAAAAGTCTTCTAATAACACCCTGTTTTTGAAAAGTGCTTTTGGAGTAGTCGCTTTTTCGTTTTTAATATAAAAAAAAATTGTCTTATTCAATTATCTACTTACTGGGTAATAAACAGTTTGACTGCAAGCCGACCCCAATATACATAATTAGGAAAAGGCTAGGCCAATGATGATCTTATTCAAACCAATACGAAGTGTACAATATTGTGAACTGTTGAAATTGGTCAGAAATATGAAACACACTAAAAAAGAGATGTGATTTTTTACTTTGCAAAACTTAGTTGGTTAAAATGAATTAATATTTTATATTGAAATCAATAATTATTGTAGGCTACCCAGATTTTATTGATTTCACATTAAAAAAATAATTCTGACAAATTATTTTGTTTAATGTTATTTTTTTTATAACTTTTTTTCAGAGATCATCTTTTTATTATGGAAGATTTTAGAAAAAAAAAAATACAATTATACCAAATTATAGCAACCCAACCCGACCAGCAAAAATTTATAAAAAATCTTGGATTATTTTTACGAAAAAGCGACAACGTCGAAAAACAAACTGTTTTTTATTTCGCTAAAATTGAAATAATGGACAGACAGAATCATTTGAACACAATCTGCACTAATGTGAGTCCATGAGCACCTTTTTTATTTTATTTTTTACTAATTAATAATAATAGAGCTAATCGTCGATTTTTGTTAACACAAAAAAGACAAGGAATAAGTATAAAAATATGTAGATTTCTTTTTTTTTATGAAAAAATAAGTATAGGTAAAAGAAATAGATTTAAAATGTCATTGGTTAGGATTCGTTTGCAAAAGAGCCGAATAATATTGCTTTTTATTATGTAGACTGAAAAGTTCTTTTTTGCTTACATTTTTTTTGGGAAAAACTAGTAACCCTCAGTTTTTTTTTTAAACAGCATATCACATTAAACTTTTATTTTTAAATTAAATATCTCAAGAATTTTTAAGACATGGGAAAAGTAAAGCCAGCTTCGTAACACCATGCTTTTTTTTGTTTTTAACAGCTCTTTCGCATATTATTATTTCGCTAAGGAAGACTCACGTGCATACATGCTTATAGATCGTCAAGAAAATCTGTTGAGAGAAGGATAGCATAGACAAAATACTGACCCAACATAGTGAAAGTAAAAGAAGAAATTAGATAATCAAATAGTTACCAGGTCCTGCCACATATTTATCAATCATAATTCCCCATTTTCAATCAAACATTTCATACATTTTTTCTTTGCGGTCGGCATGAACTTCTTCTGCGCAATGAGCCATCAGAATTGACTCCCCAACAATATTATTTTCAAAGCACAATGAGCAAGCGTACACAGCATCTCCAAAGCATACGATTTTATTATCATCTCGGTACATTTTCATTGGATTAAGGACTGTACTGGGTTGAATTTCCTTCCCTAATGCAACACACTTCTTGATGTAAACACTTTTGTAAAGGAAATGTATTTTCTCACAGTGTTTTTGGCATAGGATGTGTTTGAGCAAGCCATCTTCTTCGTTTTCAGTCATATCGCATGCTGGGCAATAGAAAGAAATAGAGATCTTGGATTCATCGCAGTTTGCTGTGTCACAGCGTATTTGTATGCTATGAACTTGTACGTAGAAGGTTATGCGTTCAACCGCTGGCTTCTGCTGTAGAGTATTGAAAAGTGTGGAATCATCAAAGCTATTGTAGCTTATAACTTGATCAAGGGACTCGGAATAAGCTGAGAGAGTAGTAGAATCCAAGCTAAAGTTTCCAATTGATGATGTTATAGACTGATTTGAGATATCTTTAGTTGTGAGACCAGAATCAGACTGACTCAGGTTGTGGCAGTTACAGCCGCATGTATGGCCTGTTTCATCATTGGTATGGTCTATTTGAGTGTCCGTCTCATCAAAATCAGGTTCTTTAAATAAGTTAAGAAGGGCATCTCTGAAATCTGGAAAATCGAAGTGTTTCATACGTTTCTTGTTGGAGAGTCTCATGTTCTTATGCATTCGTTTGCCTTTGTGAAGATTGAAGGTGATGCTGCGTTTGATCACTGGTTTCATTCTTGTCTTGGGTTCTTGAATCTGTAAATAGTTCCCTATAAAACTATCTAAGGTGTGTTTTAAAGTCTGAAGCTGTTTACAGAACTTGTATTTTGTATCAACATCTTCTTTCTCCATTATTATGTTCCAGGATTCTGTTGGGCTCTCACGGTTAACATTATCCATATATGTGACATGCCCCATCTCCTCAGTCCCAGGTAAAGCAGTTACAATAGACCTGCCGTTGAATATCTTGGAGACCTCAATGTGAAATTGGAATTCAGACAGCAGTTTTTTTAAGACACATTCAACTTTCTCAAACTTCATTTGGTAGTTAAGAAGTAACGAGATCCGTTCTTCTTCATTACGATCTAGTTCAACATCACCAAACGATTCTGGAGTAACTGAAGGCACCAACTGGTTTTCACAATTCAATTCAACTTTCCTACACATTTTTACTTCAGACTTTTCTTCTTCTTTAACAGAGATGTCCGTATCGGAGCATTCAGACAACGATTCTATATCAATCTCTTCTTCCGACTCCGATGAGATGTCAAACTCCAAGGAGTGGCTGAAGTTTAACTGTTTGAATTTCTGGCTAAATAAGTCTGCACTTTTACAGTCTAAGGAGATGTGTTTTGGAGTATTTTCAATGTACGGATTGTCCGTTTGAGACAGAGATTCATTCATGGACTGGCTGGCTTTTCTTATATCTAGTTTCAAACTTCGATTTTTTGTTTTATGACTCTTGGTGCCTACTTCAATGTTCAGGAGGTCAGTATCGGATAACGAACCTTTTTTCGCAGAAAACTTATTAACTGATTCAGGCAATTTCAAACTTGCTGTGTAATGTTTTGATGTAGAATCAGGCTCTATGGGCTGGAAATCCATGCTTTGCGATGGTTCATCCGACACATAACGACGATTTGAAGGGTCATTGTCATTATAGCCCTCCGGAATGTGCTGATCTCCAGATTTTGAAAAGTACGATATATTTGAAAACATTTTTCGTATAGAAAACGCCATTTTGGTAGCGTATTCTTACTTTTCCACGGCAATTATAACGTTTCTCCAGTTTACAGTTACTTTAACGACCTGTTAGACAATAAAATTCTAACTTTATTTTTATAACAAAGAGATGCATTAGCGAGTAAATAATTGATTAATTTACCTTCTGCGATGTCTATGCGGCTGGTTTACCACTGGTTTTGATGCTTCACGTCATATTTGAGGATTGTAAAATCATTTTGACTAAGATTACCCACAAATTACGATACAAATTATAAATATTTTGGCAAAACAAAAACTTATTTGACAAACTGTAAAACTACTTTACGTATTACTCGATCGATTTGTATAATACATTGGTTTGTGATATCAACTTATTTTGGCGCTAGTTGTCTTGATAATTATAGGCATTGTGAGAAATTACGCCTTTTCTAGGAACTTCTAAGTTTGATATCGTTATACGTCAATATTAATGTTGCTAGCTTTGTAATTACTAAAGCTATGGTTAAAAATGAGCTCAAAGCTCAGTACGAAAGTATTTTTATTTTTTTGCCCTACTTATATGTATCACAGTTTCAGTTAGCCAAAAGTGGCCGCTATTTCAGTTTGAAATATTATTTTATAACAGTAAAAATCTACTAAAAGTATTTTGCACGATGCAACATTTCATACATTCCATTTCAAATATTTCATTTCAAACTGCTTTACTCCATATGATGTATAATAAATAAAATAAATAAATACCGCTGCACTGTACCGATTATAGATATTTGTCCTGCTTGCAATATCTTATTTCGTTACTTTTTAAGTCTTGCACTTGAAAGCAGAAGTTATAACTTCTCTGCTTTTAACGAAACGAAACATCATTCATTCAACCAAATCTGTCAAAACAAACGAAATAATCTCATCTGATTGTAGTATTCGCGCATGCTAAATATTTTCGTGAAAAGAGCAATAAACAATGAAACCCATCGTAGACATTGACTCGCTGCGTACGGAACACGAATCTGACGAACAATGGGAAGTGAGGCGCAATTTTATGGAGGAACATAAAGATGATTTCGAAGAGGGAGAGCTCATTACTCTGGCACAATTGTTTACTAACATCGAGTTTTTGGGTTGTCGGTACGTAAATAAGCTTAGGATCTGGAGAGGAAACGACTTGTTTTCCTAGAGCAGAACCAGCGAGGTTCAATATTGTGTTTGAGGTTCCAATTTAAGTAGGTACTTACCTACTGAGTTAAGATCGCTACAAGGGTCTATGAGTGTTTTTTAATCAATTTGTTGCGTGTTATCTTATAATACAAAATATAAATAAAAAACACACTTTTCACTCCAATTTCCAATCCAACCAATGTGTTTTTCAAGAGATTTTATGTTGTCAGGTATGATTAGGATCCTGAATACAAACTATTATATTTAAAAGACCATCTCTCTGCCTGCCTATGCCCAACTATACTGTGGAGTCCAGTATAATAATAATAATAATAATTGTCAATAGTCAGGCAGGTGCCAATAGTTCTTCCATAGTAAACGATTATTAGTCCACTAAACCAGCCAAACCCATAGCGTTTCATCTTTTGTTTCCATATTCTGCAATAGTCCTGCTCCAACCGGGGATTGTCCTTGGGTATACTTTCACAGTGCATACAGGGATAAAATCGTCGGTTGGTGTCCCATTCCATTTGAAATGTCTAAAGAGGCCTCTGCGAGTTGGCTTCGGCCCCTCGTACGCCTACCAAAAGACCGGGTCTCTAGGAAGAGGGACCCGAGAAAGTAAAAAACATTGAAAATAATAATAATTCTTTTTTATTTTTTTTTATAAAAAGAATCGTCCTGCTCTTGGCGGAACGGGAGGGAATGACAGATTGTTATTGACTAAAATCCACCTGTTCCTTCTAATGCTATTTGTTTTCCAGGGTCACCGTGACTTTTGAACAAATTCCGCAAAACATAATGCCTGTGTTTGCTAAAGGGTTGGCAGCACTCTGTGTTGCGTTCCTTGTCTATGGGCCAGTAGATATCGATGATGCTTTCCCTGTGCGTACCAGGGCCACAGCAACTTTTTCTAACAATTAAGCAACCCTGGACAATTCTCTACTTTTCAATAAACATACAATTTTTTTTGTTACAGGTACCCAGCAGCAACAATGAAGCGAATAGCCCATTTGTCAGAAAAGGTGTCCGCTAAATACAGAGAGAGCCGTAAACACAAACTTAAGAGGACGTTCGTACAAGCCAGCGACGCGGCCGAACAGAAGGCTAAGAGGACTTTTACTAATAAATAGAATAAAATTACTGTATGAACTTGTGATTAAATGGTTTTGGTGTTGTAAATGAGCTGTTTTAGCTTTACAAGTTGTGCACTGAGTGGTTTCCCAAGCTAAAATTTATCTTCTGGAGTTATTCTAGAACAACCCTAAAAAGTAACCCATTAGTTGTTACTTTTTAGGGTTCCGAAGAAACGGAACCCTTATAGGATCACTTAGGTGTCTGTGTGTCTGTCTGTCTATCACAGCCAGTTTTCTCTGGATCCACTGGACCGATTCTGTTGATATTTGGTACACTTTTTTTGAATGAGGGTAAAACAAGAAAAATAAAGTGAAATTAAATGAAAAGACACTACGAGGATTTCAATTTATTTTTTTCATGCTATTAAAATCAATGGTATTGTAGTTATTTAAGAAATAAGGCGAAAATTGACCATTCCCCCCTTATCTCCGAAACTATTGAGTCTAAAATTTTGAAAAAGTGGAGATAATAGAGCTTTACCTAAGATTACAGGAAAATCTTAAAGTCTACAGTATTAAAGTCATCATCTTCCTGCCCTTATCACATGTTACTTGGGGTCGGCGCAACACATTTTATTCTTCCATTCTGTTCTATCAGTCGTCACTCTATCACTAACTCCCTTTTCTTTCATATCGCTCCTCACACAATCCATCCATCTTTTCTTTGGCCTTCCTCTCCCTCTCCATCCATCCACATTTATGTTCATAACTCTTCTAGATATATGCGTTTCATCCCTCCTCTTCACATGACCATACCAAGACAAGCGATTCCCTTTTAACTTTTCCGTCACTGGCGCCACTTTTAAAGTGCCTCTAATGTACTCATTTCTCACTTTATCCACTCTCGTTACTCCACACATCCATCTCAACATTCTCATCTCCGCTACATGCAATCTATTTTCATCCGTCTTTTTCGCAGCCCAACATTCTGATCCATACATTACGACAGGTCTTATCACGGACTTATATATTTTCCCTTTTAATTTGAGGGGCATCCGAGGGTCACAAGTTGTTCCAGTGACCTGTCGCCATTTCATCCATCGTGAGTTGATCCAGTGCGTTACTTAATCATGAAATATTTTTTAAATACCTTCATCAGCGATGAAGTTACAAAGATTACAATTAGAAAGAGAAGTCCGATGTAAACTTTGACGTCATCGTCCATGACGCCTATACAGCTGCCATAGAAAACAGCGTTTTCGCGAGAGGGACAGATATATTTGTTTATAATAATTATATCTCCTTCGTTTTTCGAGTAATTTTGATTCTATTTTCACTGTTAGTATTATATTTTTGAGTATTTTTAGGTTAACTGTACAGATGATAAATATCTTTTTCATGCATATTCCCTATTCAGGACAGCCTTGACTTTACATATTTCTATTTTCGATTTTGAGAAAGTATGTGGGTTATTGAAAATTTATCTAGCGCATACCATCATCTGCCTAGCCTTTTCCCAACTATATTGGAGTCGACTTCCAGTCAAACCGGATTCAACTGAATGCCAGTATTTTCCCACCGGTCCCCTTCTACCATCGGACGTCCAGACGCACTGCATCTTACCATCCCTACCTTGTAGCTATTCCACCAATTCGCACTAAGCGTTTTCAAACGTCTTTTATAATACGCACAGCAAAGGAGTGGAACTCTCTGCTTGCGTCTGTGTTTCCAAAAGCTTACAACCCTAATCTCTTCAAAGTTAGAGTGAACAGGCTCCTTCTGGGTAAGCTCGCTCCATCGTAGACTTTGTCTCTGTCATCTCTGACATAGACTAGATTCAAGAGCAAACCCATTACAAACAAATAAAAATTTACGTGGAGCGGCTGCCTACCAGACCTCCAAAACACATTAACTGGGTAAGGGTCAACTCACACCGAAAGAGCGGCGAAGGGCAGCGAATCGGAGCGCAGTTTCAGTGTAATATGAATTTTAACTTTATTTTTATTACTATAGGTACTTATTATCGCATGAGAAACTCGAACGAGTCGCGCGGATGCCCGCGGCGCCGCAGGAATTCCGGGGAATTCCTTAAACGGAGCCGTGCGTTGACGGAGCTGTGAGTTGACCCTTAAAGTAATGAAAATAAAATTAAAATTCATTTGACACTGAAACTGCGCTCCTCTTCGCTGCCCTTCGCCGCTCTTTCGGTGTGAGTTGACCCTAACACGGTATTTCTTGGCAAGACTGGAGTCAGATTTACTGGCTTCTGACAACCCGTAACGACTGCCAAAGATCTACAAATGACAGCCGGGACCAACGACCTAACGTGCTTTCCGAGGCACGGAGGAAACTCGATATGTTAAGATGGTCACTCATCCACAGACCAACCTTGGCAAGCGTTGCTTAACCTTGAAAATCGATCCATGCGGCTGTTATTCTTTTAGCCGCGAGCGCATATCGTGTGGCGCATACCATAGAACAATATTTCAACAGTCAAGGAGCTACAATAACTTTGGCACCCTCCAAAACCTGTTAGTCTGGTTTAACTAATCTTTTCCACACATTCCTAAGAGAGTTCGCTTGGACAAAGGAAGTGGAGAGGATAGAACCAGAATATGAAATATGAAAGTTTCAATAAATGAAATATAAGATTCATTTAAAAAATGTTTATTTATTTATAAAAAAAAAAACACTAAATTTGAATGATGATTTATAGAATCATTTAAACAACTTTATATACTATAATATAATAATATTTTTTTATAGAACACCTATCAAGTACTTATATTGATTTCATAAGAATACAAAATCCACGTATCAGCACTTCAACTCGGAAATTCGAATTGTACAAAACCAACTTATATTCTAAACAATTTGAAAATAAATTATCTACTTAAACTTAATAATAGTGTTATAGGTCGATTCAAACTAAATGACGTCTATAAAGTTCGCTTTCCGCACGCAGTACCCCATTTCACGCTGTCACATGAATTTGCGCAGCGACTTGCAGTGTTCCAAACTGCTATTATGTTTCAATTCCGTACTTAATATTGGAGACTGTATCTTCATCGCACGCATACAACGTGTAACAGGATAAACGCGATACATCTTTAGGGGTCATTGTACTCATCATTTTGAACAACTTACCCAAGCTCCTTCTGGGTAAGCTCGCTCCATCGTAGACTTTGTCTCTGTCATCTCTGACATAGACTAGAGTCAAGAGCAAACCCAACAGGGGTCGTCCATTAATCACGTGAGGCTCGAAAGGGGGGGAGGGGGTTGAGAAAAAATCACGAAATATCGGAAGGACGAATAGGGGTGTAGTGAGATATGACGTGTAGTTATTTTAACGTTGAACGCGTATTTTCCAGAATTGCATAAGATAATCCCTGCACTTAAAGAAAATAATTTATTTTGATTTTTTAAGACACTCATCATCTGCTTAGCCTTTTCCCAACTATATTGGGGTCGGCTTCCAGTCAAGCCAGTTTAGCTGAATACCAGTATTTTACTTGAAGCGGCTGCCTACTCCACAACCCATTGACTGGGTAACACGGTACTTCTTGGCAAGACTGGAGTCAGATTTACTGGCTTCTGACTATCCGTAACGACTGCCAAAGTTCTACAAATGACAGCCGGGACCAACGGCTTAACGTGCTTTCCGAGGCACGGAGGAAACTCGCTATGTTAAGATGGTCACCCATCCACAGACCAACCTTGGCAAGCATAATTTATTTTGATCTTTTAAGACACTCTTTAAAAAAATACACGTGATTATGGGGGGCTTTAGTATAAACCTCAACAGGTATCACCAGGGGGAGGGGGAGGCTGAAAATTTGCACAAATAAAAAAGACTTACTATGGGCTACCCCAAAATTACGAAAATTAAATCATCTGTCCATATTTTGTCGTGATAAGTTCACATAAATATGGGGGAGTCGATTTTATTTATAATGTTGAATACAGTGACCTCTTTTAAGCTATTGCGCCAACACCGTCCTGGCAATGATCGCTGACAGACTGGATTGCCCCTACATCCGGCAATGCTGTAGCAGGCATATTGTTACGGTGTGAACGTTCGTGTTTGTTTTTGCTTGGTCCTGTCTTTTATATTTTCTGTGTTGTATTTAATGCGTTTTATTTTTGTGTATATGAGTCTCCGTTACTCGAAATAAATTAATTTAATTTAATGTTATTTCCCAATCGATTCAACCATCTACGTGACTTTAGCAGGTCCAGAAAGCACATCACGTTACCTGTCACTGTAAAATTTTCCCAATCAACCTTGAACCTAATGCGTCAGCGATAAAGATGAAAATCAATTTGACAGATTGTTGCGTGGTTAATGTTATGATTCTAATATGAATCAGCTAGTGACCTTTTAGACGTGCTGATACTACACATTCTACCAAATATATCTCCAGAACAATTATAATATCTAGATATAATTTTCCAAGCCACATTTTGGCTAATAATATTAATAAATGCATCTGTAGAACTGCACTTCTGTACTATTTTGTTAACACAAATCAGTATTTTTAGAGAATACCTTGTACAAACATACGAACAAAAAATGCATATACTCTTATAATAAATTATGCTGTTAACATGGAGGTAATATAATTTATACATCCTTATAACTTTTACACATAAACATTGACACGCCTGTATTACCAGAGATTTTTATTAAAAACTAGCTTCTGCTAGCGGCTTCGTCCGCGTGATCCCTAGAGAACATACTCCTGGGATAAAAAGTAGCCTATGTCCTTTCTCAGGCTCTAGACTATCTGACTACCAAATTTAATTTAAATCGGTTCAGTAGCTTTGGCGTGAACGCGCGACAGGCAGACAGACAGAGTTACTTTCGCATCTTGACTTAATCTTATACTAATAAATAAAGCTGAAGAGTTTGTTTGTTTACTTGAACGCGCTAATCTCAGGAACTACTGACCCGATTTGAAAAATTCTTTTAGTGTTAGATAGCCCATTTATAGAGGAAGGCTATAAGCTACATATCATCACGCTGAAACCAACAGGAGCGGAGCAGTAATGAAAATTGTGACGCAGACGAACATGCGCAGGTCAGCTAATAAATAAAGTAATTGAAACCAGCTGTCATTCGTAGATCTTTGGCAGAACTACCTCTGTCAAAGATCTCGACCAAGAAGCAAGAAGTCTTTCAACCGTTTATCAGCGACTGTCCTCCACAACCCATTAACTGGGTAACAACGTTACCTCTCCTTGGTCGACTAGTTTATAATATTAGTAAGGAATCTGCGTAGTTTGCAATACATTTCTTGAGTAAATGCTCCTTACAAAAGAATAGTGGGCGTGCTATTTTGCTCTGTCTATCTCTTCATAGAATACAGGCGTGATGTTTGGCTTATTATAATAATTCAGTCTCTTGTGCGAAGGCCCCATATTGAAGTGCGGCGAGTACCAACAGTGGGTCGAGCGATGGCGCTGGAATAAAATTGATATAATGTTAGACTTAAAGTAAATAATACTTAGAGTAAATAATATATGAATTGCGTGAAAAACATTATATGACGTGCCCATAAAATTTGAGGGTTTCCCTCAATTTTCATGGGATTCCATCATCAGATTCTGACTTGGTGACAACCGGGAAATTCACTCTTTCAGATAAAACAAGAATTTTTCAAATGGGTTCATAAATGACGGAGTTAAGAGGTACAAACATAAAAAAATACCATTGAATTGAGAACCTCCTTCTTTATTTAAAGTCGGTTAAGTAAGTGAAAGCGTCAGCGCATTAATCCCTCCCTTTTTAATGGAGGTTTGCGCGACAGTCTTGTAGAGGCATGCGGATATTCCGTATACCTCTACAAGGTAGGGACGCCATGCTGACTAGTTTACTGTACATAGTTTACCTGAACATGAAAGTGTTGATCTGTACGTGCGGCAGAGCGGCCCGGAGCGCAGTGAGCGCGTGTGTGTGCAGCATGCCCCACACGTCCACGTACTGTAGGGACGCCATGCTGCCTAGTTTACTGTGGAATAGACAAAAAAAAGGTTAGATTTTTTGTTATCAAGTTGTTCGAAAAAGTATCGGTCTGATAACATGAAATTTTCCTCCATAATATTGCATTGCGGTATCGGAGTTTTACATAAACAACAGCCCAAATATGAACCATCAGGCCCACCGGACACAACATACGGAGATTCCTCCCTTTTATATGGAGGTTTGCGGGACTTTACACAATTTTCTGCAAACCCCTGTAAGAAGCGTGCAAAAACTATAGGTGGCAGCACAGAAATGTCACTGGCAAGTATGTTTCAAGTATAAAATTCGCTAGATGGCAGTCTTCTTCGCGCACGTTCCCCTAAACTGAGCGCGCAGGAAACACAGGTGGCAGCACAGAAGCGTCAATGTCAAGTAATCTGACCCTTAAAACTTCGAATATGCGACACTAGATGGCATAGTCAACACCGTGCATGGTGCCTATAGTACCCGAGTGCATAAAGTTTAAATAAATATAAGTTACGTGAGCGCATGCGCGGGTAGTAGGTAGCAGCGACTCAGAGCCAGGTGTTCGAGTCGCTGTAGCGAGGTGAGAGCTAGCGCACATCGCGCCGTCAGACGGCCGCAGTCTGAGATGTCCAGTTCCAGCAGGCGGGGACACCGGCACACTAGCCGGTCTATTACTGCGGACGAGAAGGGACCAGGTTACTTTTGGAGACGGAAAGCCCCATTAACGTGGTTGCGCCAGGGTAGCCCGCGAAATTCAATATTTTTATGATTTTTGCAATTTGCCGGTCAGTGTGAAGGTGTATGTTGAACAAAATATGGCTGTCATCTGTTCATTAAGCCCTATTGAATGACTGTCATTCAATAGGGCTATATTTATGATTAAAATGGTTATAATTCTTTAGATAAATACGCGTTACGGCCGCAAATTGTATTTTGTTCAACATACAGCTTCACACTGACCGGCAAATTGCAAAAAACATAAAAATATTTTAATTTCGCGGGCTACCCAGGCGTATTCACCTTAACACACGAGCACCAAAGTTATTGGCATTTTTTAGTGGTTGGGAAATCATCAAACGCCTCCTCCCGCTGTTGGCACATTGAGAGTGTCAGAGTCTTCTGACTAACACCCATCAGTGTTCCTCCTAATGCGCTTTGCATTCCCAGAATAGTTCGAAAGCGTTACCGCGGCCGTGGAACGCAAAGGACATTTGTAGGAACAGGGGTGGGGTTTAGTCAGTTAGGGCCGATTCCCACCGGAACGGCAGAAGCTGTAAGCGACGCGACGAGGCCGGCAGGACCGACCGCGGCAGACCCCAGGGCCTGCCGTTCCGGTGTAAACATCGCGCGACGACGCGAGCGGCCTCGCGTCGTCGCGGACAGTACCGCTGGCAAGACCTTTTCGAACTTTTCAAGCAATACTGGTCTTTTAATTATGTAAATAAAGTTTAAAATTATTTCGCACTGAAAGTGCTTGCTACGCCGCTGCTTTCCCGGTGTGAATTGAGCTTAACCTCCTGGGATTCCAACTGGGATTCCAATGTTCCACCGTTGAGACTCAGGTGGAACCTTTTAGTTTCCCTTCACGTGCCGGCATTGATGCCGCTACATAGTCTCAATGTAGCGGCATCAATGCCGCCACAAGAAAAAACCAACGGAGCAGATCTACATCGCAACGAAAACAACCGCGACGCCATCTATCCAACCAGCAGCGAACTACTTCGTCGAAATCCTGCATCGCGCAAGCAGAGTTTACCGTGCGATTTGAACATATACATCAGCCCGAAATTCACCTATAGGGCAGTAGCCCGCCAGGCACAACAGCCGCCTGGTTGGATGATTCTCCCTTTTCAATGGAGGTGTGCGGGACTTTCTGTTCCGTATACCTCCGAAAGGACACTTCAATGATCCCATCTACACACAAACATACCAAGACAAATGTAGTTAGATTAATAGATAACTTACTATCGTCAGTCATGATCCGCGCGCCGCCAATATTTAGCCGCTGTAGTCTTTGTGGAGCTGTAGTGACCAACACTTCTAGGGCGGCTTCCGATAGATTGCACCACGATATGTTTAGGGAGAGTAAGCTGGAACAAAAATAGTTTAAGGTAATAAAAAGTACTAGCGTTTGCCCGCGACTTCGTTTGCGCATATCCCGCTTTTCTCGTTCCCGTAGGAATTTCGGGAAATCCTCTCTTGGTGCTTCCCTACGGAGTGTAGAAAGAAAGAAAGAAAGAAAGAAAGAAAGAAAAAATGTTTATTTGGGACTCGCACAAAACAGACAGATGTAAATTTAATTAAATTAACAGAATTACTTAGTCTATAAAAAATTTAGTCTGTGCGAGGCTAAAAAGGTCCCTATCTCAGCATAGGCTGCGAATTGTACTGCGAAATGTATTCCCTATTATGAATAATAACACTGATACGTCATTCGTATCACTATCATTATTCATATCTTTCTTTTATTTGAGTACTATGATAACGTAAAAGTTAAAATTTTGTTTTTACTTTACCTACAAAAATGGGCTATCCAACACTAAAAGATTTTTTTAACTCGAACTTGTAGTTCCTGGGATTAGCGCATTCAACGAACAGGCAAACTCTTCAATCTATCTATGTATCATCATCTGCCTAGCCTTTTCCCAACTATATTGGGGTCGGCTTCCAGTCAAACCGGATTCAGCTGAATACCAGTGTTTTACGTGGAGCGGCTGCCCACCAAACCTCCACAACCCATTAACTGGGTAACACGGTACTTCTTGGCAAGACTGGAGTCAGATTTACTGGCTTCTGACTATCCGTAACGACTGCCAAAGATCTACAAATGACAGCCGGGACCAACAGCTTAACGTGCTTTCCGAGGCACGGAGGAATCTCGGTATATTAAGATGGTCACCCATCCACAGACCAACCTTGGCAAGCGTTGCTTAACCTTAAAGATCGACCCGTGCGGCAGTTTTTATTTAGCCACGAGCTCCTCTATCTATGTATATATCAATCTATCTATGTATACCTATACTAATATATAAAGCTGAAGAGTTTGTTTGTTTACTTGAACGCGCTAATCTCAGGAACTACTGGTCCGATTTGAAAAAAATTCTTTCTGTCTTAGATAGCCCATATATCGACGTCTTAGAGTGAAAACCTCATAAGTGTAAAAGAAGTTACTTTTCAGGAGGAAGAAAACACTGTGTGCTGTAATACTTTTGTACGTCGACTTTTATGATTTTTATTAATTAATATGGTTTAATTCGCAAATTTAACACTAAATTATACAGTTACAGCAGAGTAGACTCAAAACACGTTCGTTGCAAGGTATATTCACGCCAAACTGACAGATGCAAGTATTTAAGAGGTACTCATTTACTGTCATAGATGGCGCTACGAGTATCGAATTCAAATTCAAATTCAAAGCATTTTATTTCAAATAAACCATTCACAGGCACTTATGAAACGTCAAGGTCGGTCAGTCAAAAACATGGAAGCCACTTGCACGCTCCAAAGCGTAGATCTCTATGGAGAAGAACGTGCAAGAAACTCCACGGACACTCCTTTAAATGTGTTCTGTTAGTATGTTAGTATGTTCTGTTTTACAAAATTCTAAGTTACATTATACTTGTTGCTTCTGCATGTGAGGACAATGCAAAGGAAAAATAAAAAAAAAGCTTATTATAAGAATTCAAAATATAAGGATTAAAATGAAAATGAACAAATTAGTCTGATCAGGATGTGCGTTGCGAGGTTTTCTTTCTAGAAATGCAATAAAATAAATTTGAGCAAAAATGCAGTCCCGATGTTTTCACTCTAAGGCGACGATATCGAGGAAGGCTATTCACGCTAAGACCAATAGGAGCGGAGCAGGCGACGTTGCGCGGGCCAACTAGTTAGTAATACAGATAGAGACTAGTAAGATTTATGGAGCGCTGATTAAAAGTACAACTTACCTATTACAACCTTCTAATACTGACTGCAGTCCCTCAGCGGTCACTCCTTGCGCCATCGTTAAATTTAATGTTTCTAAATTACTACATTTACCTGAAACAAAAACAAACACTTTAATTAATTTAATATTGTTTGAGAGCCTACTACTCCAGAAATCATCATCATATCAGCCGAAAGACGTCTACTGCTGGACATAGGCTTCCCCCAAATTTGGGGGGTGGGGGTGGGGGGTTGCCATAACCGCCACGCTTGTGCGGCGGGTTGGCGATCGCAGTGTATGATGTTGAGTTTCACAGAGAACGCTGCTGCCCATTCTCTGGTGAGTCCCTTAGTCGCAACTTACGACACCCACGGGAAGTGATGGGATGGTATTATTCTTTTACGGCATCATACGGCACCGGCCGACACCATAGCTGAATACCAGTATTTTACGTGGAGCGGCTGCCTACCAGACCTCCACAACTCATTACCTGGGTAACACGGTACTTCATGACAAGACTGGATTCAGATTTACTGGCTTCTGATAATCCGTAACGACTGCTAAAGATCTACAAATGACAGCCGGGACCAACAGCTTAACGTGCTTTCCGAGGCACGGAGGAAGCTCGGTATTTTAAGATGGTCACACTTTGGCAAGCGTTGCTTAACCTTGAAGATCGACCCGTGCGGCTGTTATTATCTATGTTCAACAGATAATGAAGACTCACCAATCAGCTCACAGCTACTATCCTCCAGCTGAACACTCTCTAGACTCAACTTCTTGAGACTGGGACACGACTCGAGCAAGTTGTTCAGCGTGGCTACGTCTATCGTGGACATGCTGAGGTCGAGGTAGTGTATGTTCAACAGATAATGAAGACTCACCAATCAGCTCACAGCTACTATCCTCCAGCTGAACACTCTCTAGGCTCAACTTCTTGAGACTAGGACACGACTCGAGCAAGTTGTTCAGCGTGGCTACGTCTATCGTGGACATGCTGAGGTCGAGGTAGTGTATGTTCAACAGATAATGAAGACTCACCAATCAGCTCACAGCTACTATCCTCCAGCTGAACACTCTCTAGGCTCAACTTCTTGAGACTAGGACACGACTCGAGCAAGTTGTTCAGCGTGGCTACGTCTATCGTGGACATGCTGAGGTCGAGGTAGTGTATGTTCAACAGATAATGAAGACTCACCAATCAGCTCACAGCTACTATCCTCCAGCTGAACACTCTCTAGGCTCAACTTCTTGAGACTGGGACACGACTCGAGCAAGTTGTTCAGCGTGGCTACGTCTATCGTGGACATGCTGAGGTCGAGGTAGTGTATGTTCAACAGATAATGAAGACTCACCAATCAGCTCACAGCTACTATCCTCCAGCTGAACACTCTCTAGGCTCAACTTCTTGAGACTGGGACACGACTCGAGCAAGTTGTTCAGCGTGGCTACGTCTATCGTGGACATGCTGAGGTCGAGGTAGTGTATGCGGGACGGTGTCGGTAGCGATGGGGGATGCCATTCTGCTATCTGGAAGGGGAATAACGATTAGGTTTATAACACTGCGCGCTAAAACCAAAATCATGAATTTGACCCGAAAAGCCGCTAGGCTGAAGAGGAAAAGCTGGCGGCGAGACTTTGTATGTAAAAGATATTTCACAAAATGAATAAGAAGGATGTATACCGTGTTTAATTTTGATTATAAAAGTTTTTTATTTTTCGCTTTTTAGTGGTACCTGCGAACCACTAGAAAAGTGAAACCACAAAGACAGCGTGCCGGCGTGATGTTATGTTATGTTATGAACTGGTGTAAACAATCAACAGACATGCGATTTCAGAAATCCGATCCATTTGCTATCATTTATTGAAGAGTTCCGTTGCCTACCTCCGAAGTTCTTCATCAGATCTTCACCAAATTAAAATGGGACCAGTCCGACAAAATACTCTTCTAAACAAAAAATAATCATCAAAATCGGTTAACAATTAGCAAAATGTCGCAGAACAAACATTTTTCATGTGATCCGATCATCAGTCAGCTCAGCAACATGAGATGATGATTACCAGGCACAAATATCTAAATAGCATTAGAAATATTTATTTATTTATTAAGTAAGGCACACCAACGACATATTTACAATTAAGTATAACAATAACTGGCAATCACAAATCTTCAATTCTGTGTAAATATATCACTTATAGGTCTGCACAGCATTCTCAATTAAAGATTTACAATTTATAATTAATTTACAGAATTTGCATGAATAATTAAATTAAATCATTCCATTATAAAATAATTTGTAAAAATATAGGTACATATCTACATGATTATTATAAAAATTACAAAAAAAAAAAATTAAAAAAAGGAAATAGAATAATCAATACATTTGGATTGTATACTTAATAATATTCGATTAATAACAGATAAAAAGATGTCACAAAATACAGATGTCAAAGATACGAATGTCAAAAACAAAACGGCAAACATTAAACAAAATTAAACAGGGAATACAAAAAAAAAAAAGTGAAACGAGGACTTATTAACTAATTATATGAATTATTATTAAATTAAAAATAATTAAATTAGATTAAATTGTAAATGAAAATATATATATATATATATATATGTTTGTTTGAGATAAATAAACACAACTATAATAGGCAGCTGATCACAAATCTATATTAATAATTTTGCTTTTGAATTTTGGGAGACTGTCAAAGAATGTATCGATACCGCTGTCGGTAGAGCAGGTTCTATTGTAGCAACCCAACATTCTATTTAGGGGAGCATGTCGACCCAAGTTTGTGCGGCATGGTTTTGTGACAAAAGTTCTAGTGGTACGCGTGGATCGCAGTTGAGAATGGCGAGGTACGTCTATGTTGATTTTGTCTAGGAGATCTGGAGTTGATGTTAACCCATTTACAATTTTATAAAGTATTATTAGATCGTTAAGAGTTCTTCGTCGTTTCAATGAGTCCAACTCGAAGTATTTTAGCCGTTCTGTGTAATCCGCTCTGTAAGGACATTTATGGTCTTTAAACCGCAAGCACCTGGTAAACTTTTTTTGAACGCGTTCAAGTCTGTCTATGTGTACATTATAGGCCGGACTCCAGACGAGAGAGGCATATTCAACGAGACTGCGCACATAGGTATTATAAAGCACTTTCAAAGCAAAGGTCCCCTTATACTCTTTGCCAACTCTGGTGATAAATCCGATCATTTTCATTGCTTTTTTGATGATGTTATATAAATATCATGAAAAACATTGTGTGTGCTATAAATTTGAGGGTTTTCCTCGATTTTTATGGGATCCCATCATCAGATTCTTGACTTGGTGACAATGGGACCATCTCAGGATTATAGGCTTTCGATTAAACAAAGTTTTTTTTAAATCAGTCCACAATTGGCGGAGAAATCGTTGAACATACATAAAAAAAAATACATACAGCCGAACACAGAACCTACTCCTTTTTGAAGAAGTCGGTTAAAAAGTTATATTGCCGCCTCTTCTAATTCAAGGCGGTTACGCAGAGGTTCGTAAATTAAACCGCGCTACTAAATAATTGCTGGCTAGGAACGCTGCCTTGTGGAGTGGATAGAAATCTTCGTACTATCGGTGATAATATCTTAAATTCCTCTCGATGAACACTCCACCAATTAAGAGGATTTAAGAAAGTAATGGAACGCGCCATTCGCAACTTGTATTACATTCGCATCCGCGTGAACATCCCCACTGATTATTGCGTTATCCAAATCTATGCGGAAGCTCCGCATTTGCGGATGCGAGTATTCGCAACATTCTTGGTACGGACTAACTTAAGAGTTAAGCTTAATTTATACCGCCGCGGAACTGAAGCGTCAATCTGAAACTTAACGTGGCAAATACTTCGCAACATTCTTGGTACGGACTAACTTAAGAGTTAAGCTTAATTTATACCGCCGCGGAACTGAAGCGTCAATCTGAAACTTAACGTGGCAAATACACCCTTATCTCCACATAGTAATGCACATATTTCTTCTGAGATAAAAAGAAGACGCGAAAAAATATCTCAGAAGAAAATGTGCATTATGGAGATAAGGCTGATTTTGCCACGTTAAGTTTCAGATTGACGCTTCAGTTCCGCGGCAGTATAATTAAGCCTTAAGGAATAAGGAGTCCTCAAAATACATTTCACGCGAAGAAAAGAAGCCGCGGGTAGGAGCACGTTAATAATAAATCACGTTTTTATCCGTGATTTTCCAAAAAATATAAATATCAGGTTTTCATATCAAAATATTGTAAGAAGCATTTTTTTTTTTGTTTTTATGGCCACTCGCAGTTTCAACCTCTGGGGGTTACAACTACTAAACCGGACTTGCCTGTGTGGGCCTCAAATGAATTTAAGAATTGATTGCTTGAACGCGCTAATTTCAGGAATTCCGATTTGAAAAATTATTTCAGTGTTAGATAGCCCATTTATCGAGGAAGGCTATAGGCTATATATCATCACCCTAAGACTAATAGGAGAGGAGCAGACGAAATTGCGCGGGTCGACTAGTTGTCTATTCTATACATATAATAAAATCGTAGACCAACCGTGTCTGTACATTGAATATTTTTGCACAAAAATTACATAGAAAAGTTAGGAAAAACATACAAAACACAAATATGCTATTTTTGAAATTTTTGTCTGTTTATCTGTGCGTTTGAGGGAGCATCACGCATAAACCACAGATTGGGTTCCAAATCTAGGTACTTAAAAATATTAAGTGATAATCTGAGTAACATTTAGCGTTTATTTCATCAAAATCGACCCACAAAATCAAAAGATATTGAATTTTTAAGTTTAGTAAGAAACTTCCTAATGAATTCTGTTCCTCATGTATTCTGGTTACAGCGCCATCTATTGAAAAAGATGAAATTCACGAACGCATGAACATAATTGTAGAGTTATGTGTGAAACTTTTAATACCTACGTGGCAAAATAAAATTGAACATTTTTACACCTCATCGGTATTTATCATAACAACCGTTCCACAAATCAAAATATATTGAATTTTTAAGTTTAGTAGGAAACTTCTTAATGTATTGTGATTAGGCAAAGCACCATCTATTGAGAAAAATAAAATATCATCGTGAATATTACCCTAAAACACATTGTTGAGTTATTTGTGAAACTTTTATACGTAGCAAAATAAAAGTGAACATTTGAATACCTTAATGGTGTCATACGGGTTCCTTATTTAACGTCTTCCAATGCTAAACATTTTGTCAGATTACTTAGTTGGTCGATACGTTGCACCGATGACGCGTTTTTCTGAATTGCGGTGTTAAGATTTTCTGCTGGAGAACGACCCTCACACGTTTGGGTTCAGTCACTATTAGGTCTTGAAAGTTTGAAAGTCTTTGTTAGTGTCTAAATTACCAATTTACTAATATCGCTGTTCTCTGTGTTGTCTTTTGGATTCGTTCATTCAGTTAATTGTTTGTAAAACCAGTATTTTTATAATAGGTACTTATTATGATATAAAAGACTGGCCGTAGAGTTTCTTGCACTTTCTTTTTCACAGTGATCTATTTAAGTTTTAAAACTCGCAAATAGCTTCATATTTTTGACAGACTGATCTTAACAATTCAAAAGTATCTACCTGTAAATAAATGGTTTGAATCTTGAATATCTCCCAAAGTAGGTAGTCCCGAGATAAATGAATGAATGCTTATGTGGTTTTCCAGACTATAATCTACCTCTGTGCGAAATTTCATCCAGATCCGTTCAGCCGTATTGTCGTAATTGAGTAAGAAACATCCAGCCAGCCAAACTTTCGCATTTATTAGTAAACAAAAATTAGAAGTAAGATAACAGGCTGGCATCGACCTAAGCGCACGCGAACAACGTCGCGGGCACAGCTAGTTAAATAATTAAGATTGGTTATCTACAAGTTAATTATACTTTAAATTATTCAAATGGGACATTTCGTTTAAAAGTTATGATGGGTATAAAAGTAAGAAAAATGTTGTAGTTTGCGCGAACTGCCGTCGTCGAACGTTTAGTCTATTAATAAGTAATTTACACGGGGAGATGAAGTTCGTGGAGTACTACTAAGCCCGCGCGAACGAAGTCGCGGGCGAAGTGCTAGTTGATTTATATAGATGAAATGATGCCGATAATGCGAGAGAGAAACTCATTATCCTAAATACAGTAACATAATGTCTTACCTCACGCACAATGGTCCAACATCAGGACTAAGTGCGGAAACCATATCCTGATAGATAGATAGATGTCTTACCTCAGAACTAGCCAATCGGACGATGATAGGCTTCCTAGCTAATATCCTTCCTATGGCGTCCTTTGATAGAGTTTTGTTGCCTAAATCTAGCCTCTGCCATAACGTTTCGTCGCAAGCTACTCTGTGCCATCTGGAACAAGAATAATTATTAGTTAGAATGGAACATTAATAAGGAGGAAACATGGACGGCGAGATTTGTATGTAAAAAGTCTTAATTCGAGGTTTGGCACTCGACTGTTTTCTCCTCCAATATTGGACGGATTTACGAGATAGTAGTTGTTGTTGAGTAGTTTGTAAGTTGTTTTTTATGTCCTTACTGACAAATTTGGATTGTACTGATCTGACAAATAAACGAATTATTATTATTAGGTCACAAACTGAATAAGAAGGATATAATTATACTGAACTTGGCATTTGGAGAATTTGGCATTCTGAGAATTTGGGATTTTGAGAATTTGGCATTCTGAGAATTTGGGATTTTGAGAAATTGGCATTCTGAGAATTTGGGATTTTAAGAATTTGGCATTCTGAGAATTTGGCATTCTGAGAATTTGGGATTTTAAGAATTTGGCATTCAGGCAATTTGGGATTTTGAGAATTTGGCATTCTGACAATTTGGGATTTTGACAATTTGGCATTCTGAGAATTTGGGATTTTGAGAATTTGGCATTCTGAGAATTTGGGATTTTGAAAATTTGGCATTCTGAGAATTTGGGATATTGAGAATTAGACATTCTGACAATTTGAGATTTTGAGAATTAGGCATTCTGAGAATTTGGTATTTTGAGAATTTGGCATTCTGAGAATTTGGGATTTTGAAAAATTGGCATGTTGAGAATTTGACAGATTGAGAAGTAAGCTTTATCCGCTGAAACAGTTCAGTACAATAACTGTGTCTTAGGTATATCCAAACATAACATACCGCATACAATATCCTCGTCCAAAACTGACTGGTGAATAAATCTAAACCTCTTGTAGATTTCAAGTCCCCTGGTACTTTTAATGTTCATACACCTATTTAATGAGACTGTTCTTGTGTTATTTCGCTAACTTACCTCTTACAGACCATCATACAATGCGCCAGGGTCCGTTTGGGCAGCCATCTGAATACGCTGAGTATCATTTCATCGGACAGAATGTTGAAGGACACCGCTCCCATAGGCTCGGATTTGTGTCTACGGCTTATTATTAGTTCATCTTGCTGGCCTAGGGCTGCAACAAAGAAACGTTTCATGTTGATTTTGTTTAGGAATTCTGCCGCCCCAATCACAGCGCCCAAAAGAACAGCATCACATTTTGATCAGGTGGTCCGTTACACATTACACATCAAAATTTGAATGGAAACCAGCTAATGAATTAAATAAAGATCTGATAAAACTAGGGGGCCTACTCTCTCTCTCTCTCTAAATATGTGGTAAAATCTAGATTTGAGTCTAGATTCTACCACATGATCAGCGTATATAACTGCTGGGATTGGTAACTCACGTGTATACCGCTGTTTTCCGCCACTACTGTCACTAGTCGCCCCACTGTACTGCGCCGCTGGGGTCGGTAGGTACCCCGCGCTGACTGACTGAGCCAAAGGAGTCTCTTCGTCTATCAGATATTCTTCCAATAAGGTAGTTTCTAGAATACGCTGGTCTGTTGGTTGAAGGGGTGTGACTGAAATAAAAAAGTAAACTACTGTAATTTACGAATTATGCACTTGAACTTTCCTCATGAAACACTCTACTGGTTTTTTGAGTTTATTGCAGACAGACAGACGCGGTGAAGGGGTCGTTTTTAGGGTACCGTACCTCAAAAAGAAAAGAACGGAACTTTTATATTTTTTGTAATCTTACCATACTATTATTAGGGCGAAACATTGGATGGATGTTCGTTGCTCAATCACGCCAGAACGATTGAATGGATCTGGATGCTACTCTCTACGCCCATAGTCCGTAGCTGTGGGCTTAACGTCACCAAAATCTAAAAGTCCAATTTGACAGTAAGATACAACATTGCTTTACTGGTAAGTATGAAAGAGACATAAAAAATAATTTCTTTCGCACTTAGTGGTAAAGCAATCTTCTATCCCTCTCTACTCAGTTGTCAAATCGGATTTCCTAGATTTTGGTGACTTTAGTTGCGGGCGTCAGTTACTCTCAAATCGTGTTGTCATTCATTCTTAGTTCGGGTTCGGGAATAATCGTAAGTATGTAGGTGATACGGAGTAGAATATGCCCGCAACTAAGCCCGAAACGCCGCCCTGGATGGAATTTCGCACAGAGATGATAGTCTGGAATACTTTTTATCTCGGGAGCATGTTCCCTTGACATAATTTCCGACATTCACGCGGACAAGCTAGCATTATACAATACTTACGTTTCTCAGCGCTCTTGAGTCTCGAAGGTCCAGCGTTAGGGCTCCCGATGCACGGCTTTACTCTGGGGCTCTTCGGACTGTACTTAGAGCGTGGAGAGGTGATACATCTAGGAGAAGTTATCAAGTTCACGTTGGGGTTCACATTCTCGATGTCCATGTGTTTGCGTTTTAGCTGCTTTTGGGGCTGGAACGAAATTAGAGATGCGGTTAGGAAGGTTTTCGGAGGCAGGTTGTCGCTTAAGAAATTACTTGGTCGACACAAGCTGTTATTCGCTAAAATAAAACTTTCTCACTGAGAAAATAAGTAAGGAATGGCGGCTCTGGGGTCTTGGAATATTAGAAAAAAAAAACCGTCCAAGTGCCAGTCTGACTTGCCCACCGAGGGTTCCGTACAAATTTGTAACTAAACATTACTTTAAATAAAGAGTATCTTTTTTTTACGTTAACTCAGAAGTTTGATTTATTTCCAGCTGCAAGGGACCATAGACCTGAGTTTATGGTTTTAAGTTCAACTCGTTACCTCCACGCATTTCCGAGATAAACGTTCTTGACAGACAGACGGACGGACAACAAAGTGATCCTATAAGGGTTCCGTTTTTTCTTTTGAGGTACGGAACCCATAAATGATAGATCTATTTATTTATTTATGTAAGAAGAAGACTGCCAATCGGCACTGGAAATATCATACAGCACAAGTGTGTACGAAAACACAGGTCCACTTCCATCATTCACAGTCTGATGGCTCGGCAATACGACAACCAGGGAGAGGTGACGTCTCTCCGCAGTCATCCCATCTTGCCGCATGCTCTATCACCTGTACATGTGAGGACCTTATGGCTGCGTCAGCGTATGCTGTTACTATTGATGAAAACAGGCCAAACATAAAATTTAATTTTTTGCCATCGACACGCCCCCCCCAAAACTACGCCGTTGAGCCGAGGTCCGTACCCCAAAGGGGGTGCCCTCAGCGAGCGGAGTTTAGTATATAAGTTTTGTAGCCTCGGCTGGGGGCCTTAAATTCATTGAGGCCCACACAGGCGAGTCCGGTTCAGTAGTTGACAACCCTCTAGGGTTGAAACTGCGAGTGGCCATCGACAAAAAAAAAAAAAAAAACCAACGACACGCTAAGAAGAAGAGAGATCTGGCGCAGGACCAATGGGTTAACGTGCTTTCGGAAGCATGGCGGTGCCACACAATAAACTTCGTGCTGTTACAGAGAAATTCCTTAATGTATAAAACCAGAGCATTTTTGGCCCGACTTGGGAATCGAACCCATGACCTCACTCTCAGCAGTCGCGTTTGCGACCAGATAGAAAAATAAAATCAGAGAAGAGATTAGGTTTTTGAATGAACTGAATGTTTAGAGGGCACATAAAACAAAAAACGTTATAAAAGTGCTGATGAAGCTGCAATGTTTTATGACAATAATAATAATAATAAGTTTTTATATTTTTTTTTTTTTTCAAATATTTAAAAATGTAATTTGTAGGTTAATTTGTCGAATAAAGGAGATAATAATAAATGTTTTTATAATTGTTTTTTCAAATATTTAAAAATGTAATTTGTAGGATAATCTTATATCTTATCTACTATATAAAAATAAGTCGGGTTTTCCTTCCTGACGCTATAACTCCAGAACGCACGAACCGATTTCCACGGTTTTGCATTCGTTGGAAAGGTCTGGCGTAAAAGAAAATTCAGGCGTAGGGTAGGTAGGTATAGTAGCCAGTTGACGGGAGCGAAGCCGCGTGGGTCAGCTAGTACTAATATATAAACCTGAAGAGTTTTGTTTGTTTGTTTGCTTGAACGCGCTAATCTCAGGAACTACTGGTCCGATTTGAAAAATTCTTTCAGTGTTAGATAGCCCATTTATCGAGGATATATATCATCACGCGTAGACCGATAGAAGCGGAACAGTAATGAAATTTGTGACGCAGACGAAGTTGCGCGGGTCAACTAGTTTATTGCATAAAGGAGATAATAATAATAATGTTTGGTTGCCTGACAATAAAACATGATTATTATCATTGTCATACAATATTGCAGCTTCATCGGCATTTTTATAACTTTGCACAAAAGAAATTGCTGGTTTACTTCTATTAAGAATTTGTGGCACAATAACCCCAATATTTCTGCTGACCAATATTTTTGTTAATAGCTTGATTTTTAAGAGGCCAGATATTGACTTGAGTATGTACATTGTAATTTACTGAACATCTTATGTCTTTCATTTATCACATTAGCAGCAATTTTATGTCCTACTTCCTGATCTTTTCTGTGATTGTCACACAATATACTAACCTACAACTATTTAGATATAGAAATTGCATCTTCATGAGGGGTGAGACCTGGTGTCCTGAAATATAGGCCTAGTTAGTGTTAGCCAAGTATTGGCACCAGTCTCCCACAATATACAGCCAATATACAATATCAATCAATTCTTTGTAAACATAGGTTACAGTAGTGTGTAAGATGTTACAATGGTTATTTTATAGTTTCTCTATGTTTTTCCATTTGGCATACAAATACATAAACATTTATATGGGAGGACAATTATGTACCTCTTAATTAAATTATCACAATTTAGTATTATCAATGTCAATTTTAAGATAAAATAAAATGTAATTTAATAAAATGCAATAGGCAATGTCAATATTAAACGAAATGTAGATAGTAATGTCAAAAAAGATAATTATAATGTCAATAAGTTACATAAACGAAAATAATTTGAACTTCACATTGTCCTCAGAATTGCTATTGAGTCATCATGCATAAATAGTCATGTTACAAGTATACAAACACCATTAAGCCAACAAACTGTCATCAAAATACTCACTGAGACTATAGTAACATTTCTGTATTAATATAGTACATAATTTTCGATTGAACTTGACTAAATTTAAACTTTTAATTGAACAAGGTAACTTATTAAATATTCTTTGGGCCATATAAAAAAAACTTTTCCTCATTAAAGCCGTGCCAACGTGTGGTACTTTAAGCTCTAAATTATCTTTGTCACATAGTTTCCTGTATTGGCTTTTAAAGGCAATTTCAAACAGGTTAAGGTTTGTTTTAACAAAAATATTTACTTCATAAATAAACAGGGAAGGCAAAGTAAGAATTTTCAGGCTTTTAAATAGCCATATAACCAGATAGTCAGAAGCCAGTTAATCTGACTCCAGTCTTGCTATGAAGTACCATGTTACCCAGTTACTGGGTTGTGGAGGTCTGGTAGGCAGCCGCTCCGCGTAAAATACTGGTATTCAGCTGAATCTGGTTTGACTGGAAGCCGACCCCAATATAGTTGGGAAAAGGCTAGGCAGATGATGTGCATGCAGAAACTTAATTTCTTCCATTATACCATGGAATACAGGATACAAAAATAGGATTAAATGTATAGATTTTGTGAGTTAAAAACTAAGGATGAATAAATTAAAGCTCACCATTCCGGAAGCACCAGTGTCACATATAATATTTTCCGAGTCATCTGGTTCTAGTAGACTGACACCCATTTCTTGAAGCACCTGCAAATGAATGAATCAGTTCTTGTAGTTAGGAAGTATGGCATAGTGAGCATATATCCAGTAGTAGGTGGTACTTTCTGAGCTCAAATAATGATGAAATTGATTAAAAACACCCTATCTAGAAGCGGCGCAAGGCGTAGGCGATGTGGCCACCGCCTATGGCCTCGCGTTCCGAAGGGCCTCACAGCTTTGGATTTTTTCAATTCAGAAAAATCGTAGCTAAGCCTATCAGTGTCTATTTTCAAAAACTTTTGAGCTCATGTTGCTTGCTCTCGCTAGTTAAATCCTTTTAATTGTTAATGTTTACTTCAGTAAGTTTTGTCAACATATCAGCCGCGGCAGGATAGGCTCTATGTTTTTCTCGTAAAAGCTCACTACGCTCGCTCTTACATCATAGCTTCTTTTAGTCTAAGTATTTCTTAAATTTTTCCACATTCGCTCAATATTTACTACTTTTGCACGAAAAGTTAAAAGAAAATCAATACTAGGTACTCGTGGCGGGGTGCAATTGAGATCGCCGCATCTCTCCCTCACTCATAGAATCCAACCTTTGAAAAGCAAAAAAATATCTCTATTCTTAAGGAGGACCTAAAGGGCCTTGCAAAATGCCCACATCTAGCCTTGCGCCGCCACTGATCCTATCTGTGTCCAGAAGTGGACCATGATAGATACTGATATCCAAGCAACTCATAACATTTATTTCATTCAGACCATTTACATGCACTTTTGAATAGTCAAAGTTAGTTGGTCAAAAAGATGAAGCACATTCCAAAGAGTAGATCTCTATGGAGAATAACATGCAAGAAACTCCACAGACACTCTTTAAAAAATAATATCTATACTAATATATAAAGCTGAAGAGTTTGTTTGTTTGCTTGCTTGAACGCTCTAATCTCAAGAACTACTGGCCTGATTTGAAAAATTATTTTAGTGTTAGATAGCCCATTTATCGAGGAAGGCTATAGGCTATATATCATCACGCTAATAGAAGCGGAGCAGACGAAATTGCGCGGGTCAACTAGTAGGCTTTCATCAAATAACGTTCAGTAGTTTTGTGTGAAAGAGTAACAAACTAACACCCATTCATCAATCCATCCACACTAACCAAATTTGCAATATGTGTTATCACCATCACATCCCTGTCCTTATAATATAAGTTTGAAAATAGTAAATTATGTAGGCATCACTAAAATGCCACAAAAAGCAAAACCTACCTACTGTTTTAACAGGATGTAAGTGTTCAATCACATATAACTTATAAGGATAAACTTCTACAATAGTACTGATTTCATTATTAGGAACTTGGATGTCATTTTGTATAACCAGACAGCTTTATTATCCTGCAATTTTTTTTTTTTTTTTTGTTGTCACATCATAATAATATCTCCTGCATTCATACTTTTCTGTCAGTTTCCATCTCAGTTGTCACCCCATTTCTAGGACATCTCTCACACAATCCATCCATACTTTCTTTGATCTTCCCCTTATTGATTTGGATAAGAAATCATCAAATGACGCCTTCCACTCAGGCAGTGAAGGGAGTGTCAGACTCTTACTGACTAAACCCCACCAGTTTACCTTCAAATGCCCTTTGCATTCCAGGGATGTGGTAACTCTTTCTAATACACATTACATCTGTCTGTTGTGTGCGAGTCCCAAATAAACATTTTTTTTTTCTTTCTTTCTACAATTTTGCTTGTCTTCGAGGAGGAGGTTATCAATTCATCACATGCCATAATCATAATCATCAGTTTTGGTTATTTGTTAGAATATGGTACATAATGTTCTTAAGATTATTTAGCGGTACCATCAAATTCTGCCAATTGTGGTGTGAAAATTGAAATATATTTGGAAAGAGAAATTGAGGGAAATTTGAATCCTGTTAAGGACCAACTTCTGCCACTGGTTTTGCTTATGTGAATGTTGGTAACTATCCCAAGGGAGCATACGCCTAGGATAAAAAATAACCTATGTGGTATTCCAGACTATAATCTATGTGTTGGGAGGAAGGAAGAGCCTCCTTCCTTCCATCTATACTAATACTACAAAGAGGTAAATTTTGTGTTTGTGAGGTAGTAGGGGGTAATCTCTAGATCTCCTCAACCGATTTTGAAAATTCTTCTACCAATAGAAAGCCAAGTTATTTATGAGTGTCATAGGCTATATATTAATCCGAAAAATACCGCCCAACGAAGTGGGCACGGGTCAGCTATGTGGTAAGTACAAGTGCTTGCTGACATTATCTTGCATCTCTTGTGCCCTGGGGTCCTACTTTGGGGTCGGCGCAACACGTCTACTTCATCTATTCTCCACAATCAACCGACACGCTTTCATTAGCCTCGGACAGAACTGTGGTATCTTGCAGACAATCCAAAACTTAAGGTCAACGAACCCAGTGCATAGACCATGACAAATTGGTCGGCTTTGGCAACAAATTAAGGCTAGATTTCGGTAAAATGTACAAGGAGTTTGATAAAATTGTAGGTAAGAGATATCAATTTAAATGCATATTCGACGATTATAAAAATTATGATCCTGTCTCGAAGATAACATTGCTAGGTATTGATAAATTACGGTTACCTACCGGGGTTTGTCGCCAAATTACCGCAGAAAAGGCTATTTATAGAACATTACCGGGTTATTAGCAATCTATTTGTGGAATTGACACGTAATATTCCCACCCCAAATGCAAATCATAACCAAAAAGACTACGAAAAAAGCGGGAATTTAACGACACCTCACCTCATGATCCGTCTTCCGGTCCATCAAACGCCAGCTTTTACTGCCAGAGTTATCTGTACGCATCTTTTTCCTGCGAAATATGGACTATTTGTAGTACACAGAACAGAATTTACCTAAAAATATTACTTTTTACACCCAAATCGTTTCGCGCCTTTTAACTTTCCCGCCGGCACAATCAGCTGTCAGACTACAACATTGGAATTGCAAAGATTTGAAACTACAACTCAGTATTTACCGGGCACTTTCAACTTCTTCGAAGTTACTGGGCAAAGAGGGGCTCTCCTCACCGGACGTATTCGCATTCATTTTAGATTTTAATTAATAATAAATCAACTGTAAATTAGCCGTTTATGAACCATCACACGAATTCGGGAGGTTGAATGACTGAATGACAGTCAGAGTCAAGACTCAAGTCAATGACAGATTGAACCTTTTCGAATGAAGTTAAAAAGTTAGCCGTCAGATAAAAGGTATAGACAATTCTAATGTTGCCATGGAATATGGACTTGAGTAAGAGGTTAGTCATCGTCATCATCATCATCCACACACCCCGATATTGCCCATTTCTGAGCATAGGCCTCTCATTTCTTGTGCCAACCTCCACGTTTTGCGTCAGCTTCATCCAGGTTTTATCCGCAATACGTGTCGGTGCGCTTGATAAATCTGATATGAGCATATCTATGACATTTTCTTGTTACTAAATTTTCATAAAATCAAGTACATTTTATCATTTCTACTGGTATTTTAGTTCATCATACAGCATTTTGAAATTATGAATTAGTCAATTAAGGAGTGGAATTCCCTGCCGGAGTCTGTGTTTCCTGATAGCTACAACCTGGGAGTCTTTAAGTCAAGAGTGAATAGATTACTTCTAGGCAAGCGTGCTCCATCTTCGACCACATCATCGATACTATCAGCCTATCAGGTGAAATAGTGGCCAAACGCGTGCCAATCAATAGTAAAAAAATAAAATAAAAATAATCATTATATAAAACAGATTATTGTCTCCCTTGTCAACTCTTCATTTCATTCCTTTTTAGATACTATACTCTATGTGGCAGGCGCACCATCCTGCCATCTCGCAGCCGGACGACTCACACTTCTTCCAGTCCACGAACGCCACTCGGTCACTGAAAAAAGAATTAATTGATTTGAAGATTTTTTTTTGTTTTGATTTAAAGAGGTTAGTAACCTCATTCAAATCTATAGATAAATATGCATTATGCAATTCGTGCATTTTCTTATCTTATCATAAACTAGCTGAATCGCACAACTTCGTCTACGTCACATTTTTCATTAATGCTGCGCTCCTAACCGTAACGTGATGTTAAATAGCCTATGTCCTTCCTCGATAAATGGGCTATCCGATTCTAAAAGAAGATTTTTTTTTAAATCGAAACTATAGTTCCTGAGATCAGTGCATTCAACCAAACAAACAAACTCTTTAGCTTTATATTATTAGTATAAATAGATAAGAAAAAAGGCTTTTTCTTATTGGTTGGTATTGTTTCCATTCATATGCCAATTGGCCAATTTTACAGCACAATATTATAAATACATAAGTATGTATTAGTATAGTAACTTCAGTTTATCGAATTTACGATGTGTCGTGGTTCGGCTACCATAGACATTCAAGGCTGACGTAGCAGACGTTTTATGTTTTTTAAAAATAGATCACATTATTCCGGAATATCATCAAATTCAATAAAATTACAAACAAAGTGAACTAAATAGTGAAAGTGATGTCCTTGAAAGTTTTTTACAGATTTCTGAACTGGTAGCATTATTTTTTGTTTACAAATCTCAGCCAATCAGAAATCGTGTTAGTGACGCACTCTTTCTGGATTGGCTCAAAAGAATCATTGGATAACCAATCAGCAGAGATTGCGATTTGTACGCCGTCTGTCCTGTCATATTGGAACAAAATCAAAATACAACACAAAAAGAAAACAAAGGCAGTCGAGAAAGGTTGTTCTCTTTGTGAAAACTTGAAAATATCTCGATTACTTTCCGTTGATAGTGCGATATTTCGACGTGATAACTGTTTTATCGTGTAGTGAATTCGTTAAACGTGAAAATGACGACTCGAAAGCTGAATACCATCGAAGATTTGAGCGGTGAGTACATTTCGCACACAAATAAATAAAGAACCCGTGTCAACAAAACTTGTTTGGTGTGTGATGAAACAAGATTTACGTGTTTCTAATAGCTATATTTTCTTTTATAGCTTCAAAATCATTGATATTTGTTGATAAAACTACATCGAACCTGTTAACAAAGCAAGACCAGAATACAAAACTCCATGTCCAATGTTTACGTTTTAAAAATACGTTTCAAAACATCCAATATGGCGTCAGGAGTTGAACTCCCGAGGTCAATAATTTAATTTGCGTCATAAAATAATAACGTGTACGTGATACGAGCTGTGATTAACCGGTGTTGTAAATAGCCACGGCGTCTTGAATGGAGGCGGTTGCAAGTCACGACTTCCGTATATGGTCGCGTTATACCTGTAGGTTCAACCGTGGAAGCAATCTCCTCGATAATATGGCAGCCTGGTACTTTTACCTATTGAATGCACACTGATTTTGTTTATTTTCAACCTTATTTGTTTATGTTTACGCTGTGATTTTGTGTCGTGGGCAGCGCTATTGGATAGGGACTTGCTACCTACTAAAGGTCTTTGTTTTTTCACGAATAGGTAAGTAGTTGTATGTGAGACTCTCGTCAGTCCACCTACCTATTGAGCAACGACATACTCGTAGGTGCAGTATTGATTTGCATAATAAAGTCAAATACGTATTGTTCGTATCTCCTACTATAAAGGACAGAAACTAGAAAAGTATAGACAATTTCGTGCCTGTAAAATCTTTTGACTTCGTGGCACTCGGTATGTCAAGTCGGGGCATAGATCCTCTTATAAAGATTGGCTTTAAGAGTAGCTGAAGACCAAAGAACTGACTGATGCATTGAGTGGCTAGAAACAGGGATCATGATCATGTTGAGAGTTTTTGCGCCGAACATGAATAAATTAGAATGAGCGCAGGACGAGAAGCATGGGCGCCAGGAAGGGGTGATAAAAAACAAACAACTGGAATGTATTAAAATAGACCTAGGAAATTGTAGGTACTTCGAGCTTCTCTCCTTTAGTTTTCAAGCTGCAGAACTTAAGCAGAGAAGCTTGAGAACTAAAGTCAACAAAGTTAGTTACATCCCTGTGTGAATGGAGTAATGGACAAGAGAAAACCCACCCTATTCGAGGCGGGCTTTTTTTAAATCGGAATTTAATCCCACTGGGAATTTCTCCTGTATCGTGGGTGCGTTCACAAACATATAAACTCACAATCACAAACAGCCAGACTTGGAACAACTATCAGCCATAAAAATATTTGTTCCGTGCGGGAATCGAAATCGTGTCACGCAGCGCAGCGGCCAATAGCTCAACCACTGCGTCAAACGTGTCGTCAAATTTTGTTGATGCACCTCCTGAACACAGTCCTACCAGCACCCATGACGAAAACTGGAATTTGGACCCTTAGACTCGTGTCTAAGGGTCCAAGTTCCAGTTTTCTCTTCTAAATCGGCCTATTAAGCCTCAATACCTGGTCCTCTGCCAGTTTTTCCGATTTGCGGTCTCCTCAAGAACTCGTCTGCTCCAACGGCTTTAGGTCTTCTCTGCCTTTTAGGGTTCCGAACAAAAAATGGAACACTTGACACTTATAGGATCACTTAGGTGTCTTGTCTGTCTGTTCGTCTGTCACAGCTAGCTTTCTCCGGATCCACTGGACCGATTCTGTTGAAATTTGGTACACATATGAACTTCTGTGACCCAAACACAGAAGCGTTACGTAAATTGTATTTTTTTTTAGAATGTGGGTCACTTTTGGGGGTCAAACTAAAAGTAAAAAAAAAGAACAGTATCGTGTGACATATCAAATGAAAGGACTTACTGTGAGGGTTTTAATTATATTTTTTTTATAATTTTAAAATGAATGGCTTTGAAGTTATTCAAGAAATTAGACGATAAATGACCAGCCCTTGTCTTCGAAACTACTGAGCCTAAATTTTGAAAAAAATCGAGATAATAGATCTTTACTCATACAGGAAAATCTATAAGAATGCTGTAGTGTTAAAATAAAATGTTATTAAAAAAAAGAAAATCGTTCGGAACCCTTAGCACGTTGGCCAGTTTTTTTGTTTGATTAGAGATCATCAAATTACTTCTCCCACCCTGGGCAGGGCGGGAGGGTTTGTGAGACTTACTGACTTAAACCCACTCGTGTTCCTTCTAATGCCCTTTGCGATCAGCTGCGGTCCCACGGCCCGTTTGAAGACAGGCCGCGACAGGCAACAGTGACCATCGCGCCGCGCCGCACCTCAAAGATGTGGCGCGGCGCGATGATACCTGACCGCTCACCGATTCCCAATGTCGGACAGATTACGCCAGGCCTCGGCAGGCTTCATCAGATTCAACCTCTGGCCTGCGAAAAATCAGGCTCCTTTTAAGAAAGACCGCAGCTTTTAAGGGCCGCAGTAACTCTTTCGATCCCGTGCCTCGGAAAGCACGTTAAGTCGTTGGTCCTGGCTGTCATTTGTAGATCTATGGCAGTCGTTACGGATTGTCAGAAGCCAGTAAATCTGACTCCAGTCTTGCCAAGAAGTACCGTGTTACCCAGTTAATGGGTTGTGGAGGTCTGGTAGACAGCCGCTTCACGTAAAACACTGGTATTTAGCTGAATCCGGTTTGACTGGAAGCCGACCCCAATATAGTTGGGAAAAGGCTAGGCAGATGATGAGTAACTCTTTCGAACAACTCCGAAACTTAGGTCCTCTGCGTCATCATCACCATCATCAGCTTATAGCAGTCCACTGCTGGACATAGGTCTCTCCTACTGCACGCCATTTGACATTTCCAGGAACTCTCATCCAGCTGCTACCAGCCACCCTCTGCCTTATCTATCTATCCTATCTTACTAATATAAAGCTGAAGAGTTTGTTTGTTTGTTTACTTGATCGCGCTAATCTCAGAAACCACTGGTCCGATTTGAATGGATATGACAGAAAAGGCATTTTACCTCTTCATAATCATCATCTGCCTAGCCTTTTGCCAACTGTAGGGTCGGCTTCTAGTCAAACCGGAGTCAAGTGAATACCAGTATTTTACGTGAAGCGGCTGCCTACCAGACCTCCACAACCCATTAACTGGGTAACACGGTACTTCACGGCAAGACTGGAGTCAGATTTATTGGCTTCTGAGTTTCTGACTATCCGTAACGACTACCAAAGATCTTCAAATGACAGCCGGGACCAACGGCTTGACGTGCTTTCCGAGGCACGGAGGAACTCGGTATGTTAAGATGGTCACCTCTCCACAGGCCAACCTTGGCAAGCGTTGTAGATCGACCCATGCGGCTGTTATTATCTAGCCTCGAGCTCATCCTACTTTACCTCTTCATAATATTAATTAAGATATTATTACGATACTTCAACCTAGTGCATTTTACTCGATCTCAATGTAAATAGTAATATTTTACATAAAAACAAAAACATGATAATGTGACTCAGTGTCTTCGCAGTAATACCTACGCAACTTCTACGCATTTGTGTTTAAACAGTGTATGTAATCTTTTGGTATCGTACGATGTTTTTATGCATTGTTTTTAAAACCGTCATGTTTCTTGAAATTTTTGAAAGGAAAATAACGGTTTATTATACATTCATAATGTCATGCGTTATACACATTTATATGTATAAGCTGAACTAGCCGCGACCGCGACTTCGTATGCGCATATCCCTTTTTAGGGTTCCGTACCCGAAGGGTAACCAACGGAACCCTATTACTAAGGCTCCGCTGTCCGTCCGTCTGTCTGTCAGCGGGCTGTATCTCAAGAACCGTAATAGGTAGTTGAAATTTTCACAGATTGTGTATTTCTATTGCCGCTATAACAACAAATAACAACAAACGTGTGCGAGTGCGACTCGCACTTAGCCGGTTTTTTTCCGTTCCCGTAGGAATTTTAGGAAACTCTTAAATTAAAAAATGATTGCGGTTCCGTGCAAAAAAATAAAACCCACGATAACCTGTTCTGAACTTCGCTTGCGCGATGCAGGATTTTAGTAAGCTGCTAGTTGGATAGATGGCTTTGCGGTTCTTTTTGCTGCGATGTAGATTTGCTCCGTTGGTTTTTTCTTGTGGTTGGTTTTATGTTCGAAAGAGTCACCGCGGCGTCCGCGGTCCTGGAACGCAATGGACATTAGGAGGAACACTGATGGTTTTGGTCAGTTTAGTCTGACACTCCCTTCCGCTCCACCCAGAGCGGAAGGAGTCATTTGATGATTTCCCATCCTTAAAAAACCCCTTAGCATACAAAGCCGTGATGTTACACAACAAAAAGAGTACTCGTTCAAGATATACCAGTCGTGTGACGGCACTCAGACAATGCTATTCAAGTGGGTAGTTCTACAATGGCAGCCTCGCCACTGCGTTGCTATGTCGTCCATGGTCATTTGGTAAACAGGTTAGGCTATCCTGGCTCTGCTTTCAATTTGTAAATATGTATATAATATATATAAACCTGAAAACGAGTCCTTGTTCTAATCATTTTGCATAACGTTAAGGATGGGACTTACCCTAAAAGCGTGAAAATAAACCGGCAAAGTGCGAGTCGGACTCTCACAAAGGGTTCCGTACCACAAACCGATGCTCATTTACAGACAGACAGCGGAGGCTTAGTCATAGGGTTCTGTTGGTTACCCTTTGGACACGGAACCCTAAAAAGTACAGAAAATAGTTCTTTAGGTCGTTTGACCGATTCGGTTGCAGCCCGTATTCGGTCACTGACTAGTGTTAATGGGTTTTCGGTTAATCGTATTCAGCTGCAGACCGTCATACGAATCCGGTAAACCGGCAACATAAACGAACAGCCCAATTCGATGAATCAATTCGGTTAAACCGAATGCGGTCAACGCTTTCGGTGACCGACTTATAAACCCGCCATTACATAACTCTTACTAACTCCATATGCAATGTAAAGGAGACGTTCCAGTTTAGACTGGTCGTTGAACAATTTGAAACAAGAATAGCTTGCAATTTTTCAATCTACCCGCATGAACTATATTTAGTTAGGGTCTATGAACGACAATTGGTCCAAATCTACTGATTGGAAGATGGACTACTCGTGGGTGGGTGATGTCATTTAGAGGAGGCCGATAAATAAGTCAATGTGGGCATCGCATACCAGTCAATTTGTGGCGTAGCGACTTTGAATATTATTGTTGCGAAGATTTTTTTAGTTTCCGCGGAACCTTAATTTAAAGGGAAAAAAAATAGTTTTTAAAATGATTGTCGTGAGGTTTGATTAATTAAATACTTATAGGTAGGTACTTACGCAAACATCGCGACAAGCTTTTATGATCAATTTTGAAGGGAAATTTTGAGCACTTAAATAAAAGCTATTTTTTATGTTTTTTTTTTTCCTTTTAATTTATTGTTCACTTTTTAGGTATTTCGAGTTACTCTCAACAAGCCCTTTCATTTGATACCCATATCATATTGTAGATCTGCATAAAAAGAACTATTTCGCCATCTTGGATGTTCAGCCATATTGGATTTAGAATGACGTCTCAATATTTTTCAAACTAAACGTGTATACAAAATTTCAGCTCAATCGGTTGAAGATATAGATATCACTTGTCTTGGTATGGTCATGTGAAGAGAAGAGATGAAACGCGTGGAACAAAAGAGTTATAATGTGGATGGATGGAGAGGTAAAGGGAGGCCAAAGAAAAGATGGATAGATTGTATGAAAGAAAAGGCTTAGTGATAGAGTGACGGCTGATAAGACAGAATGGAAGACAAAAACGTGTTGTGCCGACCCCAAGTAACGTAACATGGATTAAGGGCAGAAAGCCGATGAAATTGGTATGGGTTTACGGCATTATTTAAAAATCCAGAAGCGAGGAGCTCGTGGCCTTCAAGGTTAAGCAACGCTTGTCAAGGTTGGTCTGTGGATGGGTGACCATCTTAACATACCGAGTTTCCTCCGTGCCTCGGAAAGCACGTTAAGCTGTTGGTCCCGGCTGTCATTTGTAGAACTTTGGCAGCCGTTACGGATTGTCAGAAGCCAGTAAATCTGACTCCAGTCTTGTCAAGAAGTACCGTGTTACCCAGTTAATGGGTTGTGGAGGTCTGGTAGTCAGCCGCTCCACGTAAAACACTGGTACTCAGTTGAATCCGGTTTGACTGGAAGCCGACCCCAATGTAGTTGGGAAAAGGCTAGGCAGATGATGATGATGATTTAAAAAAGCGTGACCTCCTACGAAGAATGCCTGCGTTGCGAAAGTATTATAATCTTGAATGTAATCTTATCGTGAAGGACCAATGTAATACAAAGGCATTATTGTACTTAGTTATCAATGTATTTTGAAGATAAAGAGCGACTTCCTTATTTGCGATGTTATTGACATCGATTTGGAGATAATGCAATTATATTTTTGGGGAAGATTTTTGCAGTTTGAAAATTCTTCCCCATAACGGCTAATTTACAGTGTGATCTAGGTCATTCTGCCGAGCAGCTGCAGTGCAGTAACTCGCATCGTATGGACATGTCTTACTAGTAGTTGACCCACGCAACTTCGTCTGCGTAACAATTTTCATTACTGCTCCGCTCCTATTGGTATTAGCGTGATGATATATAGCCTATAGCCTTCCTCGATAAATAGGCTATCTAACACTGAAATAATTTTTCAAATCGGACCAGTAGTTCCTGAGATTAGCGCGTCCAAGCAAACAAACAAATTCTTCAGCTTTATATATTAGTGTAGATTAACTGCCACGTGTGATTTACTTTAACTTTTTTTGTTTCCACTCGCCTGACAGTTACTTGCACAAGATAGCTGATCGGACATCACTCGCATCGTTCGAACGCATTCAGCAGTAGCTCGCCAGGCAGTTGCGAGCAGAACCTGAATTTTTGTATGCTGCGTCTCGTAAGAGACTGAGTAACTACTATCATCGTGAAGACAGCTAAGGCGAGCCGAGCTGCTGTCATACGAGTAGGCAATCCGAGTAACTGTCTACTTAATCAGCAGCTCGCACTGAATAAACTAGCCCTAAGGGGTTAAATCATAGGATGGAATAATCATAAGACACACAGGTTTTTAGCAAATAGCGGTTTTGTCATTTACTCATTTATAACGACGGTAATCTCTTAGGCCTGTGCCTCGAGTTTTGCGGGCAGCGGGGCAGCGGCGGCAACGTAAACCCGTTTTCGAAACAAGCGGGCAGATCGCGCGGCACTATAGCGGCGTGGTGTTGTGTTCGTGGTTGTGTCGTCGAGATATTTGTTTTTATTCTCGAACGAAATGTCTGACAACGGCGAAAACATTTTTTTTTAATTAAAATGGAGTCTTAACGCTCGATTTATTGTGGGCAAAAGAAGAAAATAAATTGCACAACACTGCAATACAGACGCGCGGGCGGTCACCGCTTGACTAGCGCGCAGCGCTCGTTGCCCGCCTTCGCGCCCGTTTTTTTCGAGGGTCTCGGTCCATTTGATTTTACACATTAGATCCTGCCACTCCCGCGCCGCCGCCGCCGCCACCCCGCTACCCGCAAAACTCGAGGCAGACGCCTGAGGGAGCTACAATCAAGTCAATCCAAGAACTCCACGACTTCGTCCCTCCGTAGAAGGGGCCCGCTCCCTTCTACCATCGGACAGGACGCACTGCAAGTTACCATTCCTACCTTGTTGCTATTCCACCAATTCGCACCAAGCGTTTTCAAACGTCTTAAAGGCGAGAAACTCTTCCTGCGTCTGTATTTCCGAACGCATTCAATCCCTATCTCTTCTAAGTTAGAGTGAACAGGCTTCTTCTGGGTAAGCTCGCTCCATCGTAGACTTTGTCATCTCTGACATAGACTAGAGTCAAGAGCAAACCCATTTAAAAAAAAAATAACCAAAAGATTCATCATCTTCCTTCCCTTGTCCCATGTTACTTGAGGTCGGCGCAACACGTTTTTTTCTTCCACTCTGCCCTATAGGGAGCGTGCAGAAACTATAGGTGGCTGCACAGAAATGTCACTGTCAAGTATGTTTCAAGTATAAAAATCGAAATAGCTACGCTAGGTGGCACAGTCTTCTTCGCGCACGTTCCCCTAAACTGAGCGTACAGGAACCACAGGTGGCAGCACAGAAGCGTCAATGTCAAGTATTCTGACCCTGAAAACTTCGAATATGCGACACTAGATGGCATTGTCAACGCCATGCATGGTCCCTATATGCCGTCAAACTATCACTAAGTCCCTTTTCTTTCATATCGATCCTCACACAATCCATCTATTATTCTTTGGCCTTCCTCTCCCTCTCCGTCCATCCACATTTTAACTATAGAAAACAAAGTAAAATCCTAACGCGTGCCACAACGTTGGTTATGTAACTGGCCGATAAGTAATAGTTATAAATGTACAAGGTCGCGCAAACGCACTGATAAATACGATTCAAATGTTTGTTTCTTTTTATGGTTCCGTACCGGAAGCATAACCAATGGGACTCTTTATTATTAAGCCTCCGCTGTCCGTCCGTCCATTCGTCTGTTTGTCAGCGGGTTGTATATTAAGAACCGTAATAGGTAGACAATTGACATTTTCAGTGTAGTATTTCTACTGCCGCTATAACAACAAAAAAAATAAAAAAAATAAAGGGGCTCCCATACAAGAAACGTGTTTTTTTCGTGTGATAGTCCGACTCGCGCTTGACCGGTTTTATAAAGTCAATATAAATTCGTTTGCGAGTCCGACTCGCAGTTTGCTTTTTTATCTTGTATGCAGATTAGGTATTATAGTTTTCTAAGGATAAAAGCTGCGTCACAAATGAATAAATATTGGTTTTATTCATTTGTGACGCAGCTTTTATCTTATCAAGACTTAATTTAAAAACAAAGAATCAGCTGATTCCTTAACACATGTTTTACTTATCTACTAGTAAGACCTCGACTTAATGTAAAGACCGTTATAATACACATGTCTGCATCTTGCAAATGAGGCTAAGGGTATCGTATTCTGCGGGAGAGAAAGGGGAACCTCACGCCCTGGCCGCCGCAACAGAAGCCCCGGGCGTCGGGTGACGTAGGACGATTCCCGGCCACCGAAGGCGCGGGCCTGCGGACGGCGAGCGTTGGGTGGCTCGCCGTCCGAACAGAACCAGGGCCGAAGTCTAGTTTCAGGCTTAGTTGCGGCCGTATTCTACTCCGTAACACCTAATCACTAAGAATTAATGAAAGCAGGATTTGACAGTCACTGTCAAAACGTGTTGTCATTCATCCTTAGTTCGGATTCGGGACTAATCGTAAGTCCGAAGGTGATACGGATAGAATACGTGGTCGACGGCGCGCTGTGTTCCACGCGTGCCTCAAAGAGATGTCAGCATAGAAGACGGGGCCCGCTAGTGCCTGCCAGGGTTCGAAAGAGTCACCGCGGCCCTGGAACGCAACGGGTGGGTTTCAGTCAGTAAGAGTCTGACACTCCTTTCTGCTCCGCCCAGAGCGGATGGAGTCATTTTGATGGTTACCCACTTATTGGGTTGTGGAGGTCAGATAAGCTGTCATGTAAAATACTGGTATTCAGCTGTATCGGGTTAGACTGGTAGCCGACCCCAATAAAGTTGAACAAAGGCAGGCAGCTTGATGGTCTTTGGTCGCTGAGATTCTTAACTCTATGAATATGATGAACCAACCAACCTCAAAGCTTTACATACAATACAAGGATACACACACAGCCGTAACTTCTGGGACTAGCACTAAGAAGGGATTTTTGGAAATTCAACTAAACATAGAAGTAACAGAGAGTAAAGTCCCGCAAACCTTCATTGAAAAGGGAGGATCTTCCGACCGGACGGTAGTTGTGTCCGGTGGGCAGCTGCCCGATAGTTGATTTTTGGACTGTTGTATATGTTCAAATCTCACGGAAAGCTCTGATAACGCGATGCAGGATTTCGTTAGTAGTTCGCTGCTGGCGGGATAGATGGCGTTGTGGTTATTTTTGTTGCGAATAGATTTAGTTACGTTGGTTTTTTTTTTTCTAGCGGCTTTGATAGCGCTACATAACCTCTGAAAACGGGGGAAATCTATTTGGCGAGAAAATGGCGAGGGCTCAAGCGAATGCTAGTCTATACTAATATATAAAGCTGAAGAGTTTGTTTACTTGAATGCGCTAATCTCAGGAACCACTGATCCGATTTGAAAAATTCTTTCAGTGTTAGATAGCCCATTTATCGAGGAAGGCTATAGGCTATATATCATCACGCTAAGACCAATAGGAGCGGAGCAGTAATGAAAATTGTGACGCAGACGAAGTTGCGCGCGTCAACTAGTCTTTACATAAAATCATAATACTTTATGATTTTATGTAAAGACTAGTTGGTATATGTTCAAATCTGACGGAAAGCACTGATACCGCGATGCAGGATTTCGGTAGTAGTTCGCCGCTGGCGGGATAGATGGCGTTGTGGTTATTTTTGTTGCGAATAGATTTAGTTACGTTGGTTTTTTTTTTTTTCTAGCGGCTTTGATAGCGCTGCATAACCTCTGACAACGGGGGAAATCTATTTGGCGAGAAAATGGCGATGGCTCAAGCGAATGCTAGTCTATACTAATATATAAAGCTGAAGAGTTTGTTTGTTTACTTGAACGCGCTAATCTCAGGAACCACTGATCCGATGTGAAAAATTCTTTCAGTGTTTATTAGATAGCCCATTTATCGAGGAAGGCTATAGGCTATATATCATCACGCTAAGACCAATAGGAGCGGAGCAGTAATGAAAATTGTGACGCAGA
Source organism: Lacanobia oleracea (assembly GCA_950371165.1). Classification (NCBI taxonomy): domain Eukaryota; kingdom Metazoa; phylum Arthropoda; class Insecta; order Lepidoptera; family Noctuidae; genus Lacanobia; species Lacanobia oleracea. The sequence continues at coordinate 15,903,665 of OX493411.1, read as the reverse complement.
CGAAGTTGCGCGCGTCAACTAGTCTTTACATAAAATCATAATACTTAGAATCGATGCGTAATGCTTCTATAATGACTATAGATGGCACCTGTGTCATTACTCAGAAATACTGAGTGAGAATATGACGTACATACATTTTACTGCCAAAGCTGTGACCACGGAGAGGTGGTTGACCAAGTAATGTGAAAATAGATGAGTGTTAATTTGAAAAAGTATTTAGTGCACTAATTAAAATGTCGCCTAAAGGTTAAGATGGGTCTGGGCAAAATGACTCTTAAGGATGTCGATCTTAGGGTTCCGTACCTCAAAAGGAGAAGAAACGGAACATTTATGATCACTTTGTTGTCCGTCCATCCATCCGTCCGTCCGTCTGTCTGTCAAGACAGACGGACGAACCTTTATCTCGGGAACGCGTGGAGGTATCGAGTTGAAATATAAAACCGTATACTGAGGTCTACAGTCCCTCGAAGTTTAGAAAAATTCAAACTTCTAAGTTAACGTAAAAATAGATACTGCTAATTATGCCTCAAAAACGTATATTTCGACACTCAAGGGAATCGAAATTTATAGAGTATTTTCCGTTGACCTAGTAGAACTAATACCGTAATAAGCAGTACCGTCTTACAAGTATGGGGATAAATCTGAAAGTACGTAATCAGTCATTGAAGTTAAGCAACGCGTGGAACCCTCGGTGGGCGATAAGTAACGCGTGGAACCCTCGGTGGGCAAGTTCGACTCGCATTTGCCGGTTTCTTTTTTTTTTTTAATTTTCGAAATATTTGGAAATTAGAGGTGGTTTTGACAGTTCGCGACTTAAATAAAAGTCTTTAGCGGTCGCCATTGTTGATTCTGGCTTTCAGGAATTGCGGTGGTTGGGAATAGCGTGGCGAGGTAGTCTCGAAGATTGGAACACGGCAACGCTGCTTGGCAGCGGCAATAATAGAAATTAATTGATATTATAATTTGATGTATTAATATGGAATATGCATGAAAAACTAACTTGTAGATCTTTGGCAGTCGTTACGGATTGTCAGAAGCCAGTAAATCTGACTCCAGTCTTGCCAAGAAGTACCGTGTTACCCAGTTAATGGGTTGTGGAGGTCTGGTAGGCAGCCGCTCCACGTAAAACACTGGTATTCCGCTGAATCCGGTTTGACTGGAAGCCGACCCCAATAGTTGGGAAAAGGCTAGGCAGATGATGATGATGCATGAAAAACTAATTTATCATCTAGACAGTTCTTCTAAAAATATACAAAAATATAATACTAACAGTGAAAATAGAATCAAAATTACTCGTAAAACGAAGGAGATATAGTTATTTTAAACAAATATATCTGTACGTTTCGCGAAAACGCTGTTTTCTATGGCAGCTAAATAGGCGTCATAGACGATGACGTCAAAGTTTGCATCGGCCTATCTTTCTAATTGTAATCTTTGAAGCTTTATAACTTCATCGCTGATGAAGGTATTTAAAAAATAATTTCATTATTGTTTATTAGAGCTAACTAAGTATTTCATTTTATAAATAAAAAACCGTATGCAAATTCCCTATTAGCGAACACAACATGTAGTTTACTGCGTTTTTGGCAAACATATGAGAATCGAGTGCACTTATCAATAGTAAGGGATGACTTGCATCCTTGTGTTTATAGTTATGGCTGTTTACTGTGTCTTCTCTCGATGATTTTTCTTCAAATATCTTTTTCTAAAACTTCATGTACTATGGTAAAATGTTTAACAGTTTTCAGACACTGATCTCTATTAGACAGCCAAGGGCGGTAAAGACAACATGATCAGTGCATTGTTTTCCGTGTGGATAGCAAAAATACTTGATAGGTGTCAAGGGACACCCGGATGGAACGAAGTTCCTTTGGATTAATTAGTGAAGGAATTGTAATAAAACTAGAAACATGACTGTGTTTTACGACTTTTTTGACTAATAATAATAATTAATTTAATTTAATTCCGGACAACCATTGATCCGTGTTTTTTTCCGTAATAGGCACGCGCTTGACCACCATCTCACTTTATCCTTTTCCCTAAGATGGTATCGTATCGTTGGCAACTAATGACCCACTGTTTGGCATCTCAATGGTCAGTCCCTACCATATCGGGATTAAATACTCCATGCATGATCGGATTTGTGTATTCTATTCCATTCCATTCCATTCTGTAACTGGCTTGCTTTCTATGAGAGAGAGAGACAGATAGAGAAATACTCGCACGCCGCACGGCTTACAACTATAGCAAACAGTGTCGTTACAACTTTTGGTCTTAATTTTTTCCGTCTAGCCCCCTTTCACAACGCGCGATAAGGAACTTCGTTCCAAAATGTGTGTGTCTCAAAATCCCCGACGACTCAATAGGGAATACGCATGCGATTTTTTTAATTGCAAAATGAAATACTTATTAGATCTAGTAAACAATCATGAAATTATTTTTTAGTTACCTTCATCAGCGACGAAGTTATAAAGCTTCAAAGATTACAATTAGAAAGAGAAGTCCGATGTAAACTTTGACGTCATCGTCTATGACGCCTATACAGCTGCAATAGAAAACAGCGTTTTCGCGAGAGGGACAGATATATTTGTTTATAATAATTATCTCCTTCGTTTTTCCAGTGATATTGATTCTATTTTCACTGTTAGTATTATATTTTTGTATATTTTTTAGTTAAACTGTACAGATGATAAATAAGTTTTTCATGCATATTCCCTATTGTTGCGTGCGTTGAAGGCAGCAAGTCTTCACGTTGGACTGATGAAGTCATTGAATAAAAAAAAAACTTTAAAATTCGTATGTTAGGTTCAATACGTCAGGTTAAAAATGTTCATTTTAAACAAGCACTCTCGGTTCCCGAAAAGTCGCAACGTACAGACGTATCCTAACTTCTTCGGTACACGTACCTGACACTGGAAGCCTGCCAGGTCGAAATTATATGCAAATAAATATAAACAATACGAGCCAATGAACCGCGGACTTCCGTACTCATTTATGATACTTTATATATTAACGTTTACATCAGTATTATAATTATGGTACCTTTACGGAAAATTCTGGCATAATCTGCTTGCAATGTCGCCAGTTCGCCACTGCTGAATTTCGTCGTTCGATCCCAACACTTGCACAGTTCGCGTCAGCGTTGTTTGCCCCTCGGAAGTTAGGTTTGAGTGAAGTACAATCGCGTAAAAAAGCGTAACGTTCCTAAAATATTTTTTGTTAAAACGTATTATACTACTAGTTGTCCCGCGCAACTTCGTCTGCGTCACAATTTTCATTACTGCTCCACTCCTATTGGTCTTAGCGTTATGGTATATAGCCTATAGCCTTCCTTGATAAATGGGCTATCCAACACTGAAAAAAAATTTCAAATCGGACCAGTAGTTCCTGAGATTAGCGCGTTCAAGCAAACAAAAAAAGAAACAAACTCTTTAGCTTTATATATTAGTATAAGATATAAGATAAACAAGTAACAAAGACTACCAGTAACAAATAAAACTGTAAAAAATAACCAAAGTAAATAATTAAAAACAATAACGACAACACTTTTCGCATCCACAGTCGTATTGCATTAAGCAAGCGGTTGCGCTAATCCGCGTATGCGCGAGCTACCCGCGCATGCGCGGTTGTATGTTTGTTGTCAAATTGACATCCTGCGCAGCCGATTGCGGCGTACTTTGCGGAGGCAAACTTGCGTGATGGGAACTGTACTTTACTTAATATAGCAGTCTGTTATTCTAGTACTTTTAATTTACACCCTACACGTTGCCAGTAGCAGGAATCACGAGAATCACTTAAATTCTCTTCCAAGTCTTTCATTATTCGATCCCAACTCTTGAAGACTACCTTCTACAGCTGTGTGTTATCCTAGTACTTCAGATTTAAGCCCTACGTGTATAAACAATGTACCAATGACCCGCAAAAAGGTCCCCCCACAGTCGCCTATCAGTTCAAATTTTGTCCGCGTGTATTGGACATGTTGTCCTAGTAGGTACTTCTAATTTAAACCCTACACGTTGTCAGTAGAAGTCACAATAATCACTTAAATTCTCTTCCAAGTCTTCCATTGTTCGATCCCAACTCTTGCAGGCTCTACCTTCTACAGCTGTCTCATATCCTAGTACTTCAGATAAAAATAACAATGTATATAACCCGCAAAAAGTTCCACAGTCGCCTATCAGTTCAAATTTTGCCCGCGTGTATTGGATATGTTGTCCTAGTAGGGACTTCTAATTTAAAAATAACAATGTATATAACCCGCAAAAAGTTCCACAGTCGCCTATCAGTTCAAATTTTGCCCGCGTGTATTGGATATGTTATCCTAGTAGGGACTTCTAATTTAAACCCTACACGTTGTCAGTAGAATCACGAAAATCACTTAAATTCTCTTCCAAGTCTTCCATTATTCGATCCCAACTCCTGCGGGCTCTACCTTCTACAGCTGTCTGATATCCTAGTACTTCAGATTTAAGCCATACATGCATAAACAATGTATATAACCCGCAAAAAGTTCCACAGTCGCCTATCAATCAGTTCATATTTTTCCGCGTGTATTGGATATGTTGTCCTAGTAGGTACTTCTAATTTAAACCCTACACGTTGTCAGTAGCAGTAAGTCACAAAAATCACCTAAATTATCTTCCATGTCTTCCATTGTTCGATCCCAACTCTGTCAGGCTCTATCTTCTGAAGCTGTCTGTTATCCTAGTACTTCAGATAATGACACACAATGTATAACCAGCAAATAGGTCAACAGTCGCCTATCTGTTCTTGTTTTTCCGCATGTATTAAATCACGTACTAGCTTATCTATGCATAATTCACGATAACTTGTGTTTTGTGTGTAGCTATAGAATATATTTTGATGCAAGCTAATCAATTTTCAGTATGTTTTAGGGTTCCGTACCCGAACGGTATCCACCGTGACCATGTTACTAAGCCTCCGCTGTCCGTCTGCCCGTCCCATAGATGTATTAAAGTTTTTTTATACTACTCTGTCAAGAAAGTACCGGGAAAAGATCAATAATACACAAAATATCTGTTATTCATCCAAATTTATTTTATCACCTTCAAAGTATGCTCCTTTAGAAACGATAAACTTGCGCCAACGAATAATCCATTCATCAAAACATTTTTTAAACGCTTCTTCCGGAATTGAGTTGAGTTCTCGCCGCGAATTCTCCTTTATGTCTTCTATCGATTGAAAACGGTTCAGTTGGAAGGCGCCACTCCGAAGCTTGTTGACTAGTTTGCATGTCAAACTCGTAAACCCACGTCTCGTCACCAGTAACAATGCGTTTCATGAATGTTGGGTCCGAACTGACTCGTTCTAGCATGTCCTCAGCGACTTTCATGCGATTGAGTTTTTGGAGAAAATTCAGATCTTTTGGGACTAGCCGAGCAGCAACATGTTTCATACCCAAATGATTAGTTAAAATGGTACGGATCGACTCGTGAGATACAGAAAGTTCGGCGGCTATCTCTCTCAGATTTGAATGGGGATTTTCAGTCACTATTTCCTTCACTTTTGCGATGTTAACTTCAGTTGCAGACGTTGACGGCTTACCAGAGCGAGGCAAATCTTCCATCACATCTCGACCGCTTTTGAACGCTTTGAACCACTCATAAGCACGAGTTTTTGATAAAGTCGATTCACCGTAAGCCTTCTGTAACATTTTCAGTGACTCCGAACACGAAATTCCATTAGCGATGCAAAATTTAAGACAAACTCTTTGTTCGATATTTTTGTCCATTATGAAATTCGCAATACACACTATATATGATATTACTAAAACCAGCACTGTATTTAATATAAATAACAGATGCAACTCAAACTCCGCGCCAAAATGGAAAACAGTTGTGCCAATCTAACAACCACAAAAAAACAAAAAATTGAATTTGGAACAATAAACAAATCATCCATTCCCGATACTTTTTTGACTGAATGTATTTCTATGACCCGTCCGTATGTCCCTCAGCAGGCTATCTCATGAACCGTATAGGTACAGTTCAAATTTTTACAGATGTTTTATTTCTGTTGCTGCTACAACAAAATAATAAAAATAAATTTTACAAAAGCGGGTATTTAAAAAGAAATGTGTCTTTAATAAAAATACCTCACAAACTATATACCTGGACTTAAAATAAAATATCCTAACTAAATTAGGCGTCAAAAAGTACATAGTATTAATCTTGTACGATGGCCGGTTCTTTTTTTAAACTTCGTGTAAAACGGTACAATGGCAGACTCAATACTTTAGATATTCTCTACCAGAGGCAAGTGTAGAGATAACACGGCAGGTGCATTTGCACAAATTAATAATACAAAGTGTTTACCAGAGATATTACAAATATGAAACCTCTTCAATAATATTTTCAGACACCGCTTGGCTAGACCGACCCTAGCGAAATTTCCTTTGTCCTGGCACCAGTCTGGATTCATAAGGTCGTGCAGTACAATGACCTGGCAGACGTCTGGGACTTGACCTTCTGTGACCTTCGATAGGTAGATGCTGGGTGATTGTATGTATGTTCGGAGTACTTAGGTCAGTGCTCGGGAGATATGGTTCCTTTGTGTCGAGATTTATTTTGTTAGTTTCGCTGAATCTTTCGAATACTGGGTGGGTGGACTTCAAAAAGGGTAGGGTAGGTACTCGACTGTCAAAAATACTATAAAGATGTTTATTTATTTATTTATAGCTAGTTGACCCGCGCAACTTCGTCTGCTCCGCTCCAATTGGTCTTAGCGAGATGATAGCCTCTATAGGCTAACCTAAGGAAGAAAGAAAGGCTGAGGAGGAAGGCTATCCTTCCTTGATAAATGGGCTATCTAACACTGAAAGAAATATTGAATAATTAAAATATGAATTAAACTTAAATGTCCTAATTAGGGACCTTTATTAAAACAAAGTATATATATATATATCTTAAAATAAGAAACCCTAACTAAAATAAGGCGTCAAAAAATTCGTCCGCATCGCTGTCCAGTGGAAGTGATCCCAAAAGACTGGCGGCATTGCCACGTTGTATGGCAATGCTTATCCTCTGTCCGAGGTAAAAGCCAGCCCTTGGGTCACGCGACGCGTCAACTAAGCGTTTAGAAAGATCTTTAAATAAGGCGTGAGCACTCGGACCCCACGGTCCAAAAGTTTCAAACGGCTCAAATATATTGCCAACAAGCTTGTTATATTTTCGTCGCTTAGGTTCTCAGCAGCCTCAGCGGCAGTACCAGCACAGCACGATGAGCTAGGAAGATGGGATGGCGCAAGAGTCACGTTCTAATTTAAATTAAATTGAGATTCATCATCTGCCTAGCCTTATATATATGTATTCCCAACTATATTGGGGTCCCTGGCCCAGGCAGGCTCCATACATTTTGCAACATCTCCTTTCAGCTCTCTACGACCAAAAGTTTCGGCTGTGCGTTGTCTGTCAGTCACTCACTCACTCACTCAATCACTCAAACAGTCAGTAAGAAAAGAATTTTATATATTAAGGATATTGATTTTTACATACTGTCTAGGTAATCTTCTGTCAATGAATCAACATACTTCACGTGTTTTGCTTTACAATCCAAGGTCGACTCATATAGCCAATTAAGATATTTCGCAATAACACCTATCTATCTTACTCACCGTGAAATGTTTCACGACCTGCGCAATAGATCTGCGCAGTAGCGTGTTTATCTGTTTTCGACGTTTGAGTTTTTCCCGAGTTTGTTTTCGTGGTTTTACTAGAGGAGCTCGTGGCTAAATAATAACAGCCGCATGGATCGATCTACAACGCTTTCCAAGGTTGGTCTGTGGAGGGGTGACCATCTTAACGTACCGAGTTTCCTCCGTGCCTCTGAAAGCACAGATCAGATCAGATCTTTGGCAGTCGTTACGGATAGTCAGAAGCCAGTAAATCTGACTCCAGTCTTGCAATGAAGTACCGTGTTACCCAGTTAATGGGTTGTGGAGGTCTCGTAGCCAGCCGCTCCTCGTAAAATACTGGTATTCAGCTAAATCCGGCTTGACTGGAAGCCGACCCCATTATAGTTAGGAAAAGGCTAGGCAGATGATGACTATTCCTAGTGCGATGTATGTGTGTTGTTTAGACCTGAATTAGATTTATTCTTTTTCTTATCGTGGGTGCAGTAAGGTCTAACGACCCCACACACCCTAGAATCAGAGTTTCTAAACCGCCTCAAGGGCGTCTGACATGGTTTATTTGACGACCGCCATTTGGCGGCCCACCGGCTTATTACGCACGGAATCATCTTTTTATCAGACAATCAGGTGATTCAAGCCTGCAATGTCCTATGATTAGATTCCTACGTGTAGTTCTTTATTTTTCACTTATTAGTGGAGATTCTCTACAAATAAATTGACATTCACACGATACCGGGACGCCGCCGCGCCGTGAGCCTGTGACTATCAATTATACGATATAGTTGACAGTTACAGCGTACCGGCGTGATGTTATGTTATGAACTGGTGTAAACAATAGACAGACATGTGATTTCAGCAATCCCAGTCTATTTGCTATCATTTATTGATAAGTTCCGCTGCCTTTCTCCGAAGTTCTTTTTCAGAACTTTTCTAAATTGAAATAGTGGTCCCATTTCAATTTAAAAACCGGCTGTGACAGACAGACAGACAGACTTAGTCACACCATAAGGGTTCCTTTTACCATTTTGGTACGGAACCCTAAAAAGATGTGATGAAGATACTCTTTCTCCGAGAAAATACTCTTCCAAAAAAATACCCAAATCGCTTCAAGGAATACACCCGAAATTTGAAAAGTTTCCTCTATTTCTCCAGGGTTCCATCATCAGATCCTGACCTGATGGCCATGGGACCACCGGGAAGTTTACCCTTTCAAACAAAAAAACAATTTTCCTTTGTCCAGGCATCCTCGAGTAATAGGAGAATCTCCTCCTTTTTTTATGTCGGTGGTGAAAAATCATCTCTCGTGACTAGCCCATATTTTCTTTCGTTTCGTGCATTTGACACGAAAAGGCCTCGGTATTTTTCTGTCGAGCCATGTCATTGCTAGACGGGGTCTAGCAGTGACATTTCAATTTACTGAATGTAACCTTGAAATGTTTTCGCTACCTTCACTTTGAATCTGCGCAGTTACTTTATTTGTTTGTTTTGACAGCTCTAGCATTTCCCAAGCTTGTTTTGGTTGGCGCTTTATCTATCCACAGATGCGGATGCATATTTTTATTTTGCCGCACGAGTCGATCTTCAAGGTTAAGCAACGCTTGCTTAGGTCGGTCTGTAGATGGGTGATCAATCTTCGCATAGGTACCTAGGTTCCTTCGTGCCTCGGAAAGTACGTTAAGGCTGCTCTCTCGAGAAATGCTTAAAAACAGCGCGCAGATGAAGCAACTTTTCGTCGGCAATAACAGAGAAATTACATTTGAAAAAATTGTAATCTGCATATCATGTAGATTTCTATTTTTGATACGTAATTTGGTTTAGCCAGAATGTATCTATCGGTATCACGTAATAAGAAAAAAACCACCAAATCACCTCCAAATCGTTGAGATAAAACAATTTTACTCCTTCATTTTTTATCAAAAAAAAAACATCATTCATTTTCTATTTTGATATTAAAAAAAAAATATTTACTGCTTTGCATTATAATCGAAAATTTGCTACTTTTTAAAAATATGTATTATTTATATTATAAAAATTTAAAACACGGGTAGCGGATTGGGGCGTAGAGGTGTAGTTAGCTCCGTTTGTATGCACAAGGCATGTATGCAAGCCTCAAGCCGTTGGTCCCGGCTGTCATATGTAGATCTTTAGCAGTCGTTACGGATAGTCACAACTTTACAAGCTAGAAATCTGATTCCAGTCTTGCCAAGAAGTAGGTATCGTTGTTACCCAGTTAATGGGTTGTGGAGGACAGTCGCTGATAAATGGTTGACAGACTTCTTGCTTCTTGGTCGAGATCTTTGACAGGGGTAGTTCTGTCAAAGATCTACGAATGACAGCTGGTTTCAATGATATTAGCTGACCCGCGCAACTTCGTCTGCGTCACAATTTTCATCACTGCTCCCGCTCCTGTTGGTTTTAGCGTGATGATATATAGCCTATAGCCTTCCTCGATAAATGAGCTATCTGACATTGAAATAATTTTTCAAATCGGACCTGTGGTTCCTGAGATTAGCGCGTTCAAGTAAACAAACAAACAAACTCTTCAGCTTTATACATATACTAGTTGACCCGCGCAACTTCGTTTGCGTCACAATTTTCATTACTGCTCTATTGATCTTAGCGTGATGATATATAGCCTATATAGCCTTCCTCGATAAATGGGCTAACTAACACTGAAAGAATTTTTCAAATCGGACCAGCAGTTCCTGAGATTAGCGCGTTCAAGTAAACAAACAAACAAATAAACAAACAAACTCTTCAGCTTTATATTATATTAGTATAGAAGTATAGATTGGTATAGATAGATAGATACAGTTTTTTTTTTTTAAACTTTACCTGCTTATCTCGTTTGGAAGGGTCTCTGTTTGTCTTATGTCACTCATCCTCAGACCGATCTCAGCAAGAGTGGGTTAACCTTGAAGAAGGACACATACCTGGTCTATTTTATCTGTGTTTTGAAATACGTCAGAGACTTTTTTTTCCCAACCTTGGGATTAAGGAAATCCTGATGATGAACTGATTTCTTTTGAATCATACCTGACCGCAGTCTCAGTGATGCTTACCGCGACCTGCGCACGAGTCGTGCAATTGCGCAGCTTCACACTCGATCCACACTAATATTAGAAAGAGGAAAGATTTGTATGTTTGTATCGAGTAAACTCAACAACTGCTCGACAGATTTCTAAATTCTTTCACAATAAGAATGCTACATTGCCCCTGAGTAAAATACGTTATATTTATTACTAGAAAAAAATAGTGATCCTTACGAAAATCTCAGCGCGGACGAAATGCTAGTTGTTATATTATAAAAACATTAATTTTCTTGATCTAATACAATGATACTTCTTGCCGACGTGTTGATTGTAAATTTTCATCGTAGACTTTGTCTCTGTCATCTCTGACAGACAGTCAAGAGCAAACCCATTACAAATTAAAAAAAAAAAAATTAAGCTTTTTTCCTATTCAAATTACGACTGAAAACCAATGTTTGAGCAGAAAATGTGTACCACTACCACAACTTTTATATAGAATTGACGTTACAAGCCCCTTTTCCTGATTTTATATTTTCTCTTTACTATAAAGGAATATGAAATAGGGTTTCAGATTAAAGAAAACACCAGCCTTATTTAGAAACCAACTTATTAGCATTACTGCGTGCTACCAAAATTACAAATCGAAATATAAAGAACACCTATATCCGCCAACGTTTTCTAAAGTCTCGCATCCGGTAAGTTCAACGCTCTTCGATATTTGATTTTAAATATTCATTTTGTTTACAACCTTTGTCGCGTGCGGTCGTGTTGATTGGAGTTGAGATAAAAGTTTGAGCGGTAACTTGATTGTTTTGTTTTGTTCGTAAATATTTTTGTTTACCGATTCGCTTAAAGTGCATTTGTATAGACTTTGATATTAGATAAGTATGTTATTGTTTACAGTTTTGTAGTTATTTATATGCAACGGGTACTGATGATAAGGGTTTATTAGATGGGAACACAAATCTTTCTGATAGATAGATATTCTTTATTGTACACCAATAATCTTTAGATACGAATCGAGATATGTTTGACAGCAAAATGAGGTGGTAGCACTTTCAAAGATGAATAATTTTAAAAATGTATCGCAACACTTACCGTTTCCCCGCGAGGAGCTCGTGGCTAGATAATAACAGCCGCACGGGTCGATCTTCAAGGTTAAGCAACGCTTGCCAAGGTTGGTCTGTGGATGGGTGACCATCTTAACATACCGACTTTCCTCCGTGCCTCGGAAAGCACGTTAAGCCGTTGGACCCGGCTGTCATTTGTAGATCTTTGGCAGTCGTTACGGTTAGTCAGAAGCCAGTAAATCTGACTCCAGTCTTGCCATGAAGTACCGTGTTACCCAGTTATTGGGTTGTGGAGGTCTGGTAGGCAGCCGCTCCTCGTAAAATACTGGTATTCAAGTTTATTATTCTGGTATAAAAGTTGTCTTATTTCTCAAGGTATAGGCTTTTGGTCCAGAAACTAAGACATAAGAAAATTTGAATCTTGCGGGCCACATAATGTGTGTTTTTTTAGGATTCCGTACCCAAAGGGTATCCAACAGAACCCTATTACTAAGCCTCTGCTGACCGTCCGTCCGTCCGTCCGTCTGTCTGTCTGCGGGCTGTATCTCAAGAACCGTAATAGGTAGACAGTTGAAATTTTCACAGATTGTGTACATATCTATTGCCGCTATAACAACAAATAATAAAAACTAAGGTTTATGGTACGGGACCCTTCGTGCGCGAGGCCGACTCGCACTTGGCCGGTTTTTATAGATGGGAAATCATGAACTGACTTCCCTAACTCTGGGCGGAACGGGATACCGAGGTCAGACTCTTACTGACTAAAACTCATCCTTGTACCTTCAAATGCAATGTCCGATCCAGGGTCGCGGTTAATTTTGAAAAATTCCACAACCCAGGTAGCAATTTGACCCCCATAAAATTTCGCTCTTAACATTAACATCTTATATCTTATCTATACTTCTATCTATACTAATATATAAAGCTGAAGAGTTTGTTTGTTTGTTTACTTGAACGCGCTAATCTCAGGAAATGCTGGTCCGATTTGAAAACTTCTTTCAGTGTTAGATAGCCCATTTATCGAGGAAGGCTGTAGGCTATATACTCGTATCATCACGCTAAGACCAATAGGAGCGGAGCAGTAATGAAAATTGTGACGAAGACGGAGTTGCGCGGGTCAACTAATATATGTATATAATTTCCACATAATACAATGCTTATTTATCTCATAACTGACGTACACGCGTCTCACGAGTACCCAACAATACATATTGACAATACTGACATCAGATTTCAATAACATTGCATTGATATATGTATAGAATTATAGACAAAAGTATGCCATAATGAGGGTTCTCTTACAGTACGACGGAATACCTAGTAAACAATTAAGTTTATACATCTAGGCATTGATTCATATCATCGCTTATCAAGCAAGGCTACCGACATAGCCCGAATGATCGCGAAACTGAAGTGGCAGTGAGCAGGGCACATTGCTCGCCGATCAGATGATCGATGAGGCCGAAAAGTAAGGTAGGCTCGCTCCATCTTAGACTTTGTCTTTTTCATCTCTGACATAGACTAGAGTCAAGAGCAAACCCATTACAAACAAATAAAAATAATAACGAGCCATTACCGCCGTCTTATCGTAAGCGACATTTTTACCTAAACAGCGATTTTTATCGCAGACGACATTTTAAACTATAACGGACTCGGTTCGTCGACATTTCCCGCCAAAAAACAACCAATTAGAAAGTTATAGCACATGCTAAGTTTATCGTTAGCACAACAGTTTTCTATATTTTACAGTAACCGACATAATCAAAATATATCGTAAGTTGCGTAATTATCTAAGAATTGCAGCGTAAGCGACCCTACTGGTTATCGCAACCGACACAGTAAATCAAAATTTTGTCGTTTACTATAAACAAAGTGGCAAAAAAAGTGTTGCGACGAGTTCATTCCAGTGAAGATTGTGATGCAATAACTATCTCTGTCTTTGCACTGTATTTAGTGTTAAATTATAATTATCTGGTTATTACGTGACAAATTAGGTTTTTATTAAGTTCAAAGTGGTGTGGTACTGTTGTATAGTGTTTGGTAAATCACTGCAGTTACTTATTACGATTGTTCTCCAAAATGTCAACTCCGGCAAAGGTATGTAAGATACCTACTTAATTATTGTGATTTTGTTAGTAAATGAATGTAATTATAAAGGTGACTAATTTTTGAATAGCGTTTGTTCGTGGCTTTGCCTGCGTGGGAGTAACCACGCGACACTCATTATACTGATTCTGATAGTGAGAAATCATACACCTTAATGGACTTAGATAATCAAAATAAAATACCAGATGAAAACCTTTCCGATAATGATCACACTGCTTTTTTTAACCAAAGTTTTTCTACTCTTGAATGTAATCAAGATGAAACCCAACCACAACCAAGTATCAGTTCACAGTCTAACGAATCGGAACATAACGTGCCCATGACGTTTTACGACTTGTCCTATATTGATTCGGAGGATTCATGGAAGCCACCGTCGTCGTCCAGTGGTTCAGAAGAAGACATGCCTCAACAAATTGAAGAAGAGACTAGTGTTGGGAAAAGAGGGTACAGAAAAAAAAGACCTTTACCGAAAAGGCTTCTGAAGAAAAAAAATCGTCAAGCTGCTGTTGGCAAATCTGTACGGCCAAATCCTTGTTTGAACAAAAGATGCGGCAATTCATGTGCTGATAAATTTTCTGAGGATGATCGGTGGATTATTTTTGAAAACTATTGGGGGATGGGATGTACTAAGAGACAAAAAGACTTTCTACTGTCATGTGCTAAGGCAAAACTAATTGGTAGAAAGCGAGCGACTAGTAATATTCGCCAAAAATCATATGATTACTTTATAAACTTTAAGGGTCAAAACATTAGAATTCGTCAACAATTTTTGCTTAAGACATTGGATATCCCAGATGACTTTAAGGTATACAATTGAAAATGCAAATAAAATACTGAATACTACTCAAAAAGACAAAAGGACTCCTCTCCCTCACAACAAATCTGATACAGAAAAAGTGTGCTATTTAAAATCTTTCATTGAGATGTTGCCTGCTGTGCCATCTCACTATTGTCGCAACAAAAGTACCAAATTATATTTACCACAAGAATTACAGAACATAACAAACTTGTACAAATTGTATATTGATCACTTAAAAGAAAGGAACCTGGATTCATCAATATTATCTAAAAGAGTTTTTCGTACTATTTTAACTTACCTCCTACCTGGACACACTATGATGCCCGTTGACTCTATTCACAGTACAATTGAAAGTTTTATCCGCAATAAAACAGTGTGGGCTCCTTCTGAGTGGCCAACTATGATTACCAATTCTAGATCTGATCCAACAGGTTATTTTGTACACGTTTTAAATTACACTGATTTCATGGACTGGAAGTCATTTTCGCAAGCTTTATTACCAGCCAAATTCAAAATAGCCTTTAAAACATTAAGAATGGTACATTTGGAAAAGAACAATCCAGTAATTACACTGCAATACGGTTTCTTCGAAGAAAGCAATAAACAAGAGTTGAATATGGACCTGATTATTAGATCAAGAGGCAATACTGCAACTATAATTAATGGACCAGCACATTTATACCATTCGGAACTAAACATTTCAGCTGCCAAATACAAAGATCTTGTGGATTTGTGTAATAAAAATATTATTCCATACAGGTACCACGAAGAGTATGTGAATATGAAGCATGATGGAGCAGTTCCTGACGTGTTACCTGAAACTGATGCAGATGATAGTGATAAGGAGAATTAAAGGTTTCATTTTAGTTTAAATTAGGTTGATTTTAGTATTCTTTTAAATGTTAAATTAATGAGAATTAATGTTAAGTAACTGAAACGAATGCAGGTAATAAGTATTTTACTTTAATTCCCTTGATAAAAGTTTAACGATTCTATTTCAAGTTTAATATATTGATCTCAGTGATCTCTAAAATGATAAAATAATGAGAAATATGTATTTATATATTTTATTTGTGTTTAATTTATTAAGTACCCGTTTATTTATGAAAATACATCCATAGTTTAAATAGCTTGTTGTCGCTTGCGTTATAACTCTTTTTATCGCAAGTGTAATCTCAAACGCCCGGAAACATAAGAAGTCGTTAGTTTGAGACAGCAAAAATATTGTAAACGCCTAAAAACCCTCAAAGCCTATTGTTTTTTTGAAAAATTTAACCGTTACACCTAAGGTTTCAAAAATCATTATTATATGTCAAATTTCAATTTAATAGCGCAATAATTTATAAAAATATTGAAAAAATACCTTCTCCTGTAAAATTTGGTTTTTGTCGGTTACGCTAAGTCGGCGGTAATGGCTCGATAAAGTTCTGGAGTTGCGACCGCGTACCGGAAGACGCAACATTGGACTCCCACAAGGTGAACCGATGACCTGCTGAGAGTCGTGTTAAGCCGATGGATGCGAGACGCACTGCTGGGCGGGTTGTATGGGCGACACTCGGGGGAGGCCTATGTCCAGTCGTGGACGTCCTTCGGCTGATATGATGATCGCTTACCATCGGGTGATGTGGTGGTCAAACAATAACCTATTCAATGAATTACGAGAGGGGACCAAGTACATATCTGGCGTCCATCCCCATGAACCAATTGTATGTAGTACTAGCTGACCCGCGCAACTTCGTCTGTGTCACATGTTTCATTAATGCTCCGCTTCTTTTGGCCATAGCGTGATGTTATACAGCCTTCGTCGATAAATGGGCTATCCAACACTACAGGATTTTTCCACTCGAACCAGTACCTAGTTCCTGAGATTATCGCGTTCAAGCAAACAAACAAACTCTTCAGCTTTATAAAATAAACAGTTGGCCCGCAAAACTTAGTCTGCGTCACAAGTTTCAGCGTGATAATAAATATATAGCGTATAGCCTTCCTCGATAAATGGGCTATCTAACACTGAAATAATTTTTCAAATCGGACCAGTAGTTCCTGAGATTAACGCGTTCAAGTAAACAAACAAACAAACAAACAAACTCTTCAGCTTTATATATTAGTATAGATATACTCGTAGATTAGTATCGATAAAAATCGGTAACAAACATCTTCTATCTATCTCATATCAGACATGTAAACAGAGACAGATAGTTACTTTCGCATTGAAATAGGTTATTTCTAGGTAAGCGTGCTCCATCTTCGACCGTATCATCGCTTACCATCAGGTGAGATACATAGGTAGTCGTAAAAGTGTTCCTACGAGTATCAACAGTAAAAAAAGAAAGCTTTTTACATCGTATTGCGTCCACAAAACCGGTTTTATCATAGCATCGCATTTCACTTGTTAAAATGGTTGGAAGTGAAGCCAGATACAATTATGGTAATCGCATCGGTCGCTCAGGCCATTGAGCAGTATTTTGTAAATATCCGTGCGAAATATCCGCCCGGACGAACACACGTAATATTTGTAACAACAACCATAGCATGGCTTGAATTGCGCGACGAGAATACCAACCATTTTCATTACTTTTTAACCGACTGCAAAAAAAGGAGGAGGTTCTCAATTCGGTTGTGTTTTTAACAGACTTCAAAAAAAGTAGGAGGTTCTCAATTCGGTTGTATTTTTAACCGACTTCAAAAAAAAGGAGGAGGTTCTCAATTCGGTTGTATTTTTAACCGACTTCAAAAAAAAGGAGGAGGTTCTCAATTCGGTTGTATTTTTAACCGACTTCAAAAAAAAGGAGGAGGTTCTCAATTCGGTTGTATTTTTAACCGACTTCAAAAAAAGGAGGAGGTTCTCAATTCGGTTGTATTTTTAACCGACTTCAAAAAAAAGGAGGAGGTTCTCAATTCGGTTGTATTTTTAACCGACTTCAAAAAAAAGGAGGAGGTTCTCAATTCGGTTGTATTTTTTTTTTTATGTTTGTTACCTCTATAACTCCGTCATTTATGAACAGATTTGAAAAATTCTTGTTTCATTTGAAAGGGTATACTTTCCGGTTGGTCCCATGGTCACCAAGTTAGAATCTTATGATGGGATCCCATGAAAATCGAGGGAAGCCCTCAAATTTTATAAGCACATATACTGTTTTTCATAAACTTTCTAACGCAATTCAGATATTTGTGCCTGGCAATCATCATCTCATGTTGCTGAGCTGATGATGGAAGGTATAAGTCAGGATCTGATGATGGGAAATGTTAGTTCAGCAATATTTTCGCCAATTGTTAACCGATTTTAAATCCGAGAAAATACTCTTCCAAACAAAAAAATAATCATACAATTCTTTTTTTGTTTGGAAGAGTATTTTCTATATTAGCTCAAGTTAACGATCATGAAATTATTAAATACCTTCATCAGTGATAAAGTTGAAAAGCTTCAAAGATTACAATTAGAAAGAGAAGTCCGATGTAAACAGCTGCCATCGAAAACAGCGTTTTCGTGAGAGGGACAGATAGATATATTTGTTTAAAATAATTATATCTTCTTCGTTGTTCCAGTAATTTTGATTCTATATTTACTGTTAGTATTATTTTTTGTATAAACTATACATGATAAATATGTTTTTAATGCATATTCTATATTCTTATGCAAGTATAATGTTATTTTATACGTTTTTAATTAAAAACAATATAAAACAATAATAAAATCTGCACTCGTCGAACGCAGATGTTCGATGATGTGACGCTGCTGTTGTGAATTCCGTAACCAAGGCTAAAGGTATAAATTTTGCCTTTTACGAGTAAATCTCGATTGTGCAGCGAATAAACTTATATCTATACCTAGTTGATACCAGACGGGGATCGCGAGGATGCGTGTGGGTGTGCGCCTGCGATAAAATTCAGCGCCTGTCTTGTGTTAATTGTTCGGAAGAGTTTTTAAAGTTAAAACTTATTTAGCGGCGTTGTGCACTTTTTGTGATGGGTAAAAAAATGTTAAACTCGCGTCAGGACGCGTGACCCTGATCGAAAACTCGAAGCACGTATTCAAGTTGTCACTTCGGCCGGCACTCTCGGAGTGCAACCTGTTGTTTTTTTTCTATTAATAGGCATACGTTTGATCACTATCTCTCCTGATGGTAAGCGATAATTTGTGGTCGAAGATGGAGCAAGCCTAGAAGTAGCCTTTTCACTCTTGTCTTATACACTCCCAGGCTGTAGCTATCTGGAGACACAGACTCTGGGAGGGAATTCCACTCCTTAGCTGTACGCACTATGAATGTGTTCTCAAAACGTTTTGTACGTGTGGGTGGGATGTCCACCATGTACCGGTGGCGCATCGCCGTTCGTCTTGTGGTCCGATGATGGAACGGGCTTGATGGAATTAAATCTTTCAATTCCGTCGCACACTCACCAAAATGCAACCGATAGAAAACCGGATAGGCTAGCAACTCTGCGTCGTTGCTCAAGACTTTGGAGCTTCGATTCGACGAGCCTGTCATTACCGATTATTATTATCTCCTTTATTCCGTTAACTATACATATAAATTATATTTTTTAATATTTGAATAAAATAAATAAAAAAACATTTAAAAAAATAAAAATAGTAGCCCACCGATACCGGGAACAGGGTCCAAGCTACCGGTGGTCAGGGCTCCAGAGAAAGGAACCTCCTGACAATGCGAGCCGTGTACAGAAGTACCGCTTTCTGAATCAAGCCCTTGATCCAGCTGCGGAGTCCAGTTCCCACATGTCGACAACCTCGCGAGCCAAGTCAATATACTTGGTTTGTTTGTCTTTCTCGGCTTTCACGAGGTTCTCGTCATGCGGGACGGTTATGTCTACAATCATTGCACGCCTCACAATTCGGTCCACCATTACAATATCAGGTTTATTGGCAACAATAGTCCTGGCAGTGATGATGGACCGATCCCAGTACAATGTGATATTGCCATTATCGAGAACTGGGTCGGACGCATACCTATAGTATGGCACCTCCGACTCCACAAGAGAGTATTTCAGAGCAAGTTGCTGATGGATAATCCTGGCTACAAGGTTGTGCCTTTGCAAGTATTCTCACCGATTATTATTATTATCATTATAGTTACCGCGGCCTTGGAATGCAAAGCGCATTAGAAGGAACACGGGTGGGTTTTAGTCAGTAAGAGTCTGACACTCCTCTCCGCCCAGTACGAGAGAAGTCATTTGAACAAAAAACAAAAAACAAAAACCTGTTTCTGCCAGCAGCTGCACCGTCATGAAACTCAAGTGTCAGAACTAATTGCAAATGGGACCAACGGCTTAACGTGCTTTGGTCGATCACGACATGTAATGACCCCCCCCCCCCATCCACGATCGCCGCAGCAAGCGTTGCTTTACTTCGAAGGTAGAATTGGCGCCAGTTTTTATGTAGCCACGAGCGTGAAAGAAAGCTAGGCCGATGAAATTGATTACTGACGTGCAAATGTTCCTTCTCCATTATATATATGTTGATGAGTCACCTAACACCCACTCGCCAAGCATCACACCGTACCATTCATGCGTGTTCTATGAAAGATCGCCACAATCGTCATCTGCCTAGCCTTTTCCCAACTATATAGGGGTCGGCTTCCAGTCAAACCGGATTGAGCTGAATACACGTGTTTTACGAGCGGCTGCCTACCAGACTTCCACAACCCATTAACTGCCCAACTAACACAAAAGCGTTAAAA
Organism: Lacanobia oleracea; assembly: GCA_950371165.1. Classification (NCBI taxonomy): domain Eukaryota; kingdom Metazoa; phylum Arthropoda; class Insecta; order Lepidoptera; family Noctuidae; genus Lacanobia; species Lacanobia oleracea. The sequence goes on along the minus strand of OX493411.1, from coordinate 15,883,311 downwards.
AAACCTATATAAGACTCGTATATCAGTTCCATTTGAGTATAAGAGTGTTAACGCATACCTGTGCAATTGAGTTAGAGCATGCTCTAACTCACTTATAACCACGAAAGAGGCCCTCAGTTTTTCAGGTAAAAGTTATAGAAAGCCTATATATAGTACGGCGTCACAAAAATATTAAAGCTGCACAAGAGCGCTTATTCATCGTCAGCTACTACTTTAATCTGTATTACCGTTGTAAAATAGAGTTGGTATTCGCTACAGGTTGTATAAATCCTATAGTAAGGTGTCAAAAAGATCTTAAAGCTGCACAAGAGCGTTTATTCATCGTCAGCTACTACTTTAACCGGTATTACTGCGTTAGTGAGCACTACAGGTGGTAAAAAGCGCACGTCAAGATGAAAAAGCCTGTTACCTTACTAAAATTAAATCTGTTCGTAATGGAATTGAATTATGTCATCCATTATTCAACACAGCAGAATAATATTATGGAACATTATGTTATTTAAGTATTTGAAGTGAAAAATGACTGCCCTTATGATTTCACGGTAAATGTATACCATGTTTCTCATCTCAATTTTAACGCGCCTAGGATTTATTAAAGATTTAAAAGAAAAATTATGATAATAAAATAGGTACCTCAAGCTAAACATTATTATTCATTCCTGCTTCCTGAGCAGTGGTATGTAAAATTAAGTGGCATTCATGGAATGCTTCAAATAATGTAAGAAATTTTGTTTATTGTAGTCAAATGTTAAATAACTCCAAATAATATTAATTGTTAGGTTACCAAAACAATGGCGAACTTTACAAAAGTGAGGTTAGTGTTAATAACGACCCATACTTGCGTTGTTTGACACCAATACCTTTAGAACGTCTGTAAAAGAGTACAGCCTAACACAATAAGCTTTAGTTAAACCCTTTATTACAGATTAAACCTAGATAAAGGAGTTGTTTGACACCTTTAGTATCTCGTGTTACTAAACTCTCGATAAACTCTATTTTATAGCCTATGTCTGCGATAACAGTCAATGTAGCACCTTAAATGGTATAAAAGAGTTCATTGCAATACCTATACAACAATACACTTTTATAAAGACTTGGGTATCACAAAAAGGTTAAAGCTATAACGTATTAAGTATACTTGCTGCTACACTAGCACCATTATCACTCTCAAAGCTGTATTACGTCGTCCATTAAAGCTTTAGTGCTGTGATGGGGGCTAAAACTTGTTTGTTAACTCCTCTATATCGACTTTAGTAATAACTGAGATAATTATAACCCTGTTATATTACTTAAAGTCATAAAAAAGCCTGTAACTGACACCAAAATGTTATTTGGGTGGGTAACACGGTACTTCTTGGCAGTGAAAGATCGCTACATAACTTTCACAATATCTTTGAAGCCAATCATCTGGAACTAATGCCGCATTATGTATATAAATATATCACCGGATAATTGAAAACTCCGTAAGATTGTAAAATATCTTGAGATATTGTAAACTCTCGACAAATTGTCAACTGAACATTAATTTCTCTCCGTGTCGTTTCAAGAAATCGTCGACTGACATAAACTGGCGACCAATCAGCATACAGGTCTACAATTTATCCGTTTTGTTGTGATGTTAAAATTGGAAACTTGGCCCGTCTTTGGTCTGTGTTGGTGTGAGCTAACGTGTACGCCATAGTTTATTTTATTTTATTTTATTTGTTTGGGACAAAAAACAGTTACATGCCAGGAATAACAAAAGAGTCTTAAATTAACCTTAGAAATAAAATTATGCATAACCTATTCCATGTTTATGTTACTACACATGTAACCCACACCATTGTCCACGAATTCACGAAAAAAATAAAATTAAAAGAAAACAGACATAAAAAGGGGTTCGAACATTTTTCTACGGGCACACAATTAAGTCAATCTTAAAGATAGTCATGATTGTCTTATGGTGACTTTACCTCGAAAAATTTCGGCAACGTGACACTTTAGGGCACCATGCTCCTAACATTTTTTGTTAAAGTGACCTCCACCCATAAGCATGTTAGATCGTACGCTACAACTTAGAAAAAAAATATCAAAACGGCGGCAATGCAACGTTGCTGTGGATGCGTCTGATATCCACCAATCATATTCATCGGTCCACATTTCGCGTAGCACTGGTGGAAACTGATTCAACTAAGCTACGTTTGTTTATATGGTAGGGTGCGTGCTGTGGATGCATGCTATGGATGCGAGCAATGAATGCGTGCTATGGATGATCGCGAGTTGTGTAGCTTTGGGCAGAACAGTGCGTGACTTCCCTATTGTCGATACATCGCATACCTCGAGCTGCGCATCTTCCTCGCACAGCTACATAGCTTAGCGTTAGTTTAGAATCTGTGTTTCCTGATAGCTACAACCTGGGAGTCTTTAAGTCACGAGTGAATAGGTTACTTCTGGGCAGGCGTGCTACATCTTCGACCACATCATCGCTTACCAACAGGTGAGATAGTGGTCAAACGCGTGCCTATCAACAGTAAAAAAAGCGAGTTGCACTCCGGGAGTGCTAATCTAGTATACGTGCTTCTCTCCCTCCGTCTTACGAATTTTCGATCAGGTCACGTGTTTTGAAGCTTTACGAATTTTCGATCAGGTCACGTGTCCTGACGCTTTACGAATTTTCGATCAGGTCACGTGTCCTGACGCTTTACGAATTTTCGATCAGGTCACGTGTCCTGACGTCTTACAAATTTTCGATCAGGTCACGTGTCCTGGCGCGAGTTTAACATACAACGCCGCTAAAGAAGTATTCACATCAAAAAAAAAACTTATACCCCACTCAGCAGGCGAATATCACACCATACTATTGATGAGTTTTCTCGAGATCGAAACAATACTTTCACAATATCTTCGAAGCCAGTCATTCGGAACTAAAGTCGCTTATGTATACATCATTTCAAAGACGCCACGGCTGAGTTAACATGTGATGTAAGTTTACCATACTGGTATGTCTATTGTGTGGAATTTATATAGATGAGTTCATACATACATCTTTATGTATATGTATAATACTACTGTTCGTCACTGAACTCCTCCTAAATGGCTCGATGGATTTTAGCTTGAGAGGTGTCCTTAGATTCGTATTGTTACGCGCCAGAATTAAAGCTAGGTACATAACGACATTTACGTACATATACCGCCATCTAGTATTGAATTAGCGATACAAGCGATAACTTCGGAAGCGATCTTCAACTGCGAATTAAGTGAAGTGAAGTATTCAGTAGTGCGATTGTGTTTTAATTAGTGGGTTTGAAGTGTTAATTACTGTTTTAAATTAAAGTGTTATTTTTGGTGGTTTAATCGGCTGTTTTTATTGTAACGAACCCCAGACTCGTAACAATTGGTGTCAGAAGAGTGGATTATCATGCCGATTCTGCCAAAGGACGACACGGAGGGTATCCGTACCCGTAGTCAACGCCAGCAGGAGACGGACCAGAGGCGTTTTGGTGCAGCAACGTCGCAGACGTCGGACCAAGTACCGACTATAGAGGCCGGCCCGTCCACAGCAGCTCCGGCATCATCAGCACCAGACTTTCCTGCTCTGATGATGATGCTGCAGGAGCAGGCTCGCCGACAGGAGGAGCAGGCCCGACGCTTGGAAGAACAGCTGCAGCGCGACAAGGAGGAACAGGCCCGCCGACAGGAGGAGCAGGCCCGACGCTTGGAAGAACAGCTGCAGCGCGACAAGGAGGAGCAGGCCCGCCGACAGGAGGAGCAGGCCCACCGACAGGAGGAGCAGGCCTGCCGACAGGAGGAGCAGGCCCTCCGACAGGAGGAGCAGGCCCGACGCTTGGAAGAACAGCTGCAGCGCGACAAGGAGGAGCAGGCCCGCCGACAGGAGGAGCAGGCCCGACGCTTGGAAGAACAGCTGCAGCGTGACAAGGAGGAGCAGGCCCGCCGACAGGAAAAACAGATGCTTCTCATGAAGGAACTTCACGCGTCCTTCGGGAAAGACATGAAGGAGGTGAAAGATAAGGTTGCTCAGCATGACAACCGCTTGTCAGATGCTGAAACCAGGATCAGCAAGTTTGATGACGTCATTTCTGATGTGAAGAAGGAGTTGGGCAACCTTAAACTTGGAGACGGGATTGTTACTTCCGCAGCTACTACACCTTCGCTACGTGGGTTCAAAGTGCCGCCGTTCGATGGCACGTCTTCTTGGTCGGCGTACAAGATACAGTTTGAAGCTGTACTGAAGGCAAACAGGTGGAGTGAAGACCAGGCCATGACTGCCCTCACCCTAGGCCTGCGTGACCAGGCTTTAACTGTCCTAGAAGCTCCTTTGTGGTCGAACATCGCAGTGGGAAATCTCATGGCAACGCAGATGCATTGTCAAGAAGACCTTGCCCTGAAGACTGCAAACATTGTACTCGGCAGGAGGGCAAAGAAGTCGTACCTGTGAGGATGCTCAAAACAGATCTCAGCAACGAGTGGAAGGAAAGCCTACAACATGCTCAGCAGGAAGATTCGGATATCCGGCCGATTCTGGAGTGGATAAAGGCCAGTGCTCCTAAGCCCACGAGGAGCGACGTCTCAGCGATGAGTTCAATCACGAAAAGCTACTGGGCCCAATGGGACAGCTTAGTGATTCAGGATGGAGTCCTGTGCCGTAAATGGGAAAATTCTCGGGGAGACAACTGTCATTTGCAAATGGTCGTCCCTAGGGCTAAAGTACCGGATGTTCTACAGCTGTACCACGATAGTTGTTCAGGAGGCCATATGGGAGTTAAACGGACTCTACTGAAGATACGGGAACGGTTTTACTGGGTTCATTGTCGTGATGATGTTGAAGACTGGTGTCGCAAATGTACTAGTTGCGCGGCTGTAAAAGGTCCTCAGACTCGTAGCAGAGGTGCATTGAAATTGTACAATGTTGGTGCACCATGGGAAAGGATAGCCCTGGATGTTGCGGGACCGTTTCCGGAAAGTGAAAGTGGCAACAAGTATTTCATGGTTGTAATGGATTACTTCACTAAGTGGCCGGAAGTCTTTGCCATTCCAAATCAAGAAGCTTCAACAGTTGCAGATAAACTGGTTCATGAAGTCTTCTGTCGTTTTGGAGTACCCTTGGAGATTCACAGCGATCAAGGAAGGAATTTTGAGTCGCAAATATTCCAGGAAACTTGCAGAATTATGGGTACTCATAAAACGAGAACAACTTCTTACCACCCACAATCTGATGGAATAGTGGAACGATTTAATCAGACATTGGAGAGGTACCTGGCAAAAGTTGTGGAAAATCGGCAACGCGATTGGGACAAGCATATACAACCATTTTTGTTGTCATACCGAAGTGCTGTTCACGAAAGCACATCAGTGACACCAGCTTTCGCAAACTTTGGTAGAGAATTACGGCTGCCTGCAGACTTGATCACCGGAATACCACCTGACGCCCCGCGCAGTATCACTGATTATGCGAACGACTTGCGGAACAAGATGAATGACATTTATGAGCATGTCAGAGAATCGGGCCAGCAAATGTCTGAAAAGATGAAAACCCGTTATGACCGCAAAATGAACAATAAAGGTTTCGACGAAGGTTCACTAGTGTGGTTGCACAATCCAGTTCGCAGTAAAGGGAAATCTCCTAAGCTTCAGGCTAAATGGGACGGGCCGTATCGGATTGTGACAAAAATCAATGACGTGACCTACCGTATACAAAAAGGGACAAGAAGCGCTCCTAAGATCGTCCACGTGGATCGACTGGCGCGTTATTATGGGGCTGATAATGCTCGGGACGAGCATGTCTTAGGAGGGGGCAGTGTTACGCGCCAGAATTAAAGCTAGGTACATAACGACATTTACGTACATATACCGCCATCTAGTATTGAATTAGCGATACAAGCGATAACTTCGGAAGCGATCTTCAACTGCGAATTAAGTGAAGTGAAGTATTCAGTAGTGCGATTGTGTTTTAATTAGTGGGTTTGAAGTGTTAATTACTGTTTTAAATTAAAGTGTTATTTTTGGTGGTTTAATCGGCTGTTTTTATTGTAACGAACCCCAAGCTCGTAACAGTACTTACTGTGAGAGTGACACTGGTTATATCAAAATGAAAAAAATAAAACAGAATGGCGGATTTTTGGCGCCAAATAATACCTACTTTTTTTTTTTACATCGAAACCTATCGAGTGGGGTATCAAGATAAAGGGCTCGAGAAGACGATTCCAAAAAAGTAACTCACTAAAATGTAGGAAATAAAAAAAATTACTTTGTCGAAAAACCCGACCGCTAAAAACGACTAAAAAGTTCGAAACAAGTCGCTTTTCAAGCAGTCTGGTGCAGTTGGTGGCTTTGGAGCAGTGATTGTCGGTCGGGATTTTTCACAAAGTCAATTATTTTTTTGTATGCGTTTGGGTGGCGCCCTGGATGGTTTAGATTCACAAATCAGCCCGGCAGATGGCGCTGCAGGACAACGTCTGTCAGGTCCGCTAGTCCCTGTATACATTCACGCTTTTTACCCATTGGAGTTGGCGGATACTGGAGGAGCTCGTAGGTCAAAATCGTAGAAAATAAGCTTGTAGGTCAAATTAGAGGGACCCACGCAATTTCCAATCAGCTTGTATATGTGAGCTGGGCCAATACGAGGGATAACACCATATTGCAATTTAAACGCCTTATTTCAAGTTCGCAAATCGTCAGAAATTCGTGACGAAAACTATCATAAACACTGAATGTCAGATACTCAAAATGTCAAAAACGCGTAGTGCCAGGATAAGGATGCCTCGGCGGTGATCTCTCGCGTCCGGCCCTGGTTCAGGCTATGGTCCGAAGCGAGGAGACATGGGAAGCGGTCACCTCCTTCTGCGAAGCAGTAATGCTAGCAAAGGAGGAAGCCGAACGTGTGAGAGAAAGGGAAACCTCACGCCCCAGCCGCCGCAACAGAAGAAGACGCCCCGGGCGTCGGGAGTCGCAAGACGATTTTCGGCCACCGTAAGCGCGAGCCTGCGGACGGCGAGCATTGGGTGGCTCGCCGTCTGATCAGAACCAGGCCCGGGTGGACGGCGCGCTGTGTTTCACGCGTGCCTCAAAGAGCTGTCAGCGTAAAAGACGGGGCCCGCTAGGGCCAGTGCCTGCTGGGGCTGCGGACTTCGTTCGAAAGAGGCACCGTACCCTGGAACGCAAAGGGCACTGGGAGAAACGCGGATGGGTTTTAGTCAGTAAGAGTCTGACACTCCCTTCTGCTTCACCCAAAGCGGGAGGAGTCATTTGATGATTTCCCATCCATAAAAGGATAAGGATGCCTAGAAAAATATTAAAGGCGGTAATCTTGTTTGTAAAAAGGTCGATTCGATTATAGAAATTCTTAGTTACTCGTCAGAATAAGCCTGTGTGAGAAATACCCCTTGTCCTGGTGAAGATATTAACCAGTCAGCGAAGTATTTTAACTGCTCAAGCTGTTCATTTTAAATGAAGTCTGTTCCTGTCTTCAATCTCGCCTGATGGATAGCGATAGAACGACTACATTTAAAGTACCTGAGGCTCTAAACAAGAAACTTGGTACACATCATCAAGAATATTTCGAGAAACGCATTCGCTCATAGAATGTCACTTGTCTAGAGTCTCAGGTCCACTCATGCTTTGAAAGTGTTAGGAAACACAACCCCTTTTTCGTGGATTGGATTGGAAGGAGAAGGCATTTGATGACCAAATGCCTCCTCCCGCTCTGGGTGGAGTGGGAGTGTCAGACTCTTACTGAAAACCCACCTGTGTTCCTTCAAATTCCCTCTGCGTTCCAGGGCCGCGGTGACTCTTTCGAAAAAATCGGCAATCCTGGCTTCTCTCGCCATCATAAATTTGAATAACTGGTACTGCGTTCTAATCAATTCATAAACAACACGTATCCTTCTCAACAATTTTATGTGGACTGGAAATCATCAAATACCTCCTCCCGGCCTAGGGACATTGAGAGGGAGTGTCAGACTCTTACTGACTAAATCCCACCCGTGTTCCTTCTAATTCCCTTGGCGTTCCAGCAACGTGTGTCTTTCGAACCCACAACACTGGCTTCTATTGCTTTGCTATCTTAAAGAATTTGCAGTTCAAAACAAATAATACATTTATAAACAAGATCACTAGGTTTTTGTGCTGCTACTCAACCTTGACATACCTAAGGGCTAATGACTACGTCATTCATCATTAAGTAGTTTGCAGTGTGTTATTGTGGAAGATATACAATAACATGTGGCTAATGAGGCGTGTTGTATATCCGCGCAGATTTGTGATTTGATAAAGATGGGAATGCTTTAGGATCAAGAGCAATTCTGTGGGCGCAGGGAGTGGAGTGCAAGGAGGTATACTTGCACCCCCCCCTTTCCCCGTTTTTAATGGTGGGAAATCATCGAAATAATTCCTTCCGCTCTAGCCGAAGCAGAAGGGAGTGTCAGACTTCATCCGTGTTCCTCCCAATGCCAATGCACTTTGCGTTCCAGGGCCTCGGTGACTCTTTCACAATTTTCATTACTGCTCCGCTCCTATTGGTCTTAGCGTGATATATAGGCTATAGCCTTCCTCGATAAATGGGCTATATGACACTAAAAGAATTTTTCAAATCGGACCAGTAGTTCCTGAGATTAGCGCGTTCAAGCAAACAAACAAACTCTTCATTTTTATATCTTCTTAATATATATAAATCTCGTGTCACAATGTTTGTCCTCAATGGACTCCTAAACCACTTAACCGATTATAATAAAATTCGCACACCATGTGCAGTTCGATCCAACTTGAGAGATAGGGTAGGTAGGGTAGGTAGGGTAGGTAGGGTAGGTAGGGTAGGTAGGGTAGGTAGGGTAGGTAGGGTAGGTAGGGTAGGTAGGGTAGGTAGGGTAGGTAGGGTAGGTAGGGTAGGTAGGGTAGGTAGGGTAGGTAGGGTAGGTAGGGTAGGTAGGGTAGGTAGGGTAGGTAGGGTAGGTAGGGTAGGTAGGGTAGGTAGGGTAGGTAGGGTAGGTAGGGTAGGTAGGGTAGGTAGGGTAGGTAGGGTAGGTAGGGTAGGTAGGGTAGGTAGGGTAGGTAGGGTAGGTAGGGTAGGTAGGGTAGGTAGGGTAGGTAGGGTAGGTAGGGTAGGTAGGGTAGGTAGGGTAGGTAGGGTAGGTAGGGTAGGTAGGGTAGGTAGGGTAGGTAGGGTAGGTAGGGTAGGTAGGGTAGGTTGATGGACGGGAGCGAAGCCGCGCGGGTCAGCTAGTATTAGTATATAGATTTATTATTTGGGTTGAAATAAGATACAAATTAATGTTTTGTACTTTTATATTCACACCTGACCATAGATTACGTAGGAGGAGATGTTGCCTATAATCTACCTTGTTTCCGGGCCGACAATGTTGCCCTCTATTAGTAATAATAAAACATAAAACTCCAGCAGTAAGAATCTCGCCAGAGAATCACACCACCAGTTTAGAGGGTAGCGGAACAGAAAGTAAAGTCCCGCAAAGAGGCGACTAAGGGACTTGCCAGAGAATGGGCAGCAGCGTTCTCTGCAAAACTGAACACCATACACTGCGATCGATTGTAAGCGTGGCGATTATGGCAAACCCCTCCATCTTGGGGGAGGCCTATTTCTAGTTCGGGGATGGCGGAAAGCCAATTAAGTTCTCGCGATCCCCGGCGTTGGTTGGAGATGGATTACCGGGGTGGTTTTAGTCAGTAAGAGTCTGACAGACCCCTCCGCCCGCCCCTAGGGTGGAGGACATCAATGAGGATTTCCCACGGTTAAAAAAAAAAAAAAAAGGCCTATGTCTAGTAGTGGACGTTTTTCTGCTGAAATTATGATGATGATGATGATGAACGTAAGACCACAACAATTCCACAAACGACGCAAAACAAAACAACCTTGTGTAGGCAACTAATTCATATGGAACAGGTCGAAAGTCATAAAACAATAGAGCAGGCATTAAATAGATTACTGAACAGCCAGACAATGGCTCGAGCACTTCAAGGCCATGGACTGGCCATTCATAAGTTTTGTTTATTTATTTTTTACTAGAGAAAGGAAGATAATTTGTTCATTTTGGCATGAATCATCATTCTGCCTAGCCTTTTCCCAACTATATTGGCGTCGGCTTCCAGTCAAGTCGGATTTAGCTGAATACCAGTATTTTACGAGGAGCGGCTGCCTACCAGACCTCCCCAACCCATTAACTGGGTAACATGGTACTTATTGGCAAGAATGGAGTAAAATTTTCTGGCTTCTGATTATCCGTAACGACTGCCAAAGATCTACAAATGACAGCTAGGACCAACGGCTTAACGTGCTGTCTCGGTATGTTAAGCTGGTCACCCATCCACAGATATATACCTCGGCAAGCGTTGCTTTAGCTTACAAGTCCGATCCGTGCGGCTGTTACTATTTAGCCACGAGCTCCTCATTAAAATAATATGTTAATTGATTGGTGGCGTCAACTGCCCAATTACGAATGTGCGGCCCGCAATAAAGCACTTGTCTAACTGCCGGCGAGTAAGCGATTAGCTTTTGATTATTTGCTTGCTGAAAGGGACAAAATAATGATATAGATCTCGTGTGAGTAAAAGAGACACATAAATTAACAAGTCGATAGCTGGCTGTTCACACTGCTGGTGAGCGAGAGAGTTGATCGCAGCGACAAAAGCTACCAAAGATTGTACTCGCTCAGCGACACTCGCTCGGCGATGCTCGCTTGGCGGTCAGAACTCACCAACCAGCGGTCATTTCTACCTATGGTGCGGGCCCGTCGCAAAAAACGACTCGCCGAGCCGAGTGGTTAAACTATCGAAACCATTCACTCGCTCCTCGACTCCTCGCTGCTCGCCAACTCGTTTCGAGTTTCAAGATTTACTCGCTACTCGCTGATCGCCGGCGGTGAGACAAGTGCCTAATACATTGTCCTATGTGGCCCTAGATCGGAAAAATGTGACGACCGCTGTACTAGATAAAGTCTACGATTTTCGGGATTACAGATAACGCCACTAATCCTTATCTCAGTAACTCCAAACAGAGCATTTGAGTAGGCCGTCACGCGACTGATATACTGATAACGAGCACCTCATTAGTCGCTAGGACAATATTGATTTTTGGACTATTGTGCCCGTTTGATAAGCTTGGTTGAAGGTGGCTGTGGCGTGAGCTTGGGCTAATAGAGTCCCTGACTCGTGTGATGATAGTAATCTAGATTTAACTGGGTTTTTGCAGTATGCCAAAATATTTTGGAAATACAACCATTAATAAAGTAGAAACATAAAAATAACTAAAGAAAAAAAAACTGGCGTAGTGCGAATCGGACGCGCTTGCGAATGATTCCGAACGAATAATATTTTTGTAGTGAAAACTTCTTTAGCGGCGTTGTGCACTTTTTTGTGATGGGTAAAAAATGTTAAACTCGCGTCAGGACACGTGACGTGATCGAAAATTTGTAAGACGGAGGGAGAGAAGCACGTATTCAAGTTTTCACTTCTGCCGGCACTCTCGGAGTGCAAGCCGTTGTAATTTAACATGTTACTTCAAATCATAGACTTCTTATAAGTTTTCCAGTAATCTATAGGTTTAATTTTAGGCTCATTAGTTTCGGAGATAAGGGGGAGGGGGAATGGTCAACTTTCATCTAATTTCTTTAACAACTTCGGAATGGAAAAAAAAACACACACAAAATTGTAACAATCTTTTGAGACCCTGACGAGAATCGTCCTGCATCTCCCGACGCCCGAGGATTCCTCTCCACCCTACCATGATTGTGTTCACCTTTCTTCTAACCATATAAATAATATTTATTTTGTAAGTACATAGGTTGTAAATAACACTTTTACACGTCAAACGCTTTTAAACTAGATGAGGTCTGAGGCCGGTGTTTCCTAGCTGACTACCCTGATAAGAAAGACCGAAACAAAGTCAGTGGTCGAAGGCTCTTTTAAGGTCCTCAATTGTACTGGTCACATTATATACGAACCATGTAGGTTGATGTCTGAGGTGGCCTTTTGAGGAAAGTACCACACAGAATTGAGTGTACCTGTCCAGACAGTGCAAGCATTTGTCAGCTGGGTATCGTATAGCTCAAACTTAGAACTTTAAGGAACTCCACGATCTGACGAACAGTCAATAATCTACCTTCTCACAATCCATCGACACGTCTTTGGTAATTCTCTGTTCTATTCTAGATGTCAACTGGTTTTGTAACAGATACTGTATGCAGTAGCGACAAGTAACGTCATCATGTTACCAAGTTACATTTCCGGGACATAGCTCGCTGATTAGACGTGCTGATGACATACGGACAAAAAACTAAAAGGTTTCAAATTCCAGACTGATTCATAGGTCAGAGACTCGGAGCATTCGATATTCTATGGCGCAATTGGAGACGTTTAAATAACTCAATTCTGGGCCATATCATCGCTTACCATTGGGTGAAAAAGCGGAAAAACGTAAACCTACCAAAAAAAATTCTTAGCAATCGTTTTAGGTCTACTAGAAAGCATCTCTATTTAGTTGTATAGTGTAAAATGAACTGTAGAACATTTTCGTGTCTCGACAGCGGAATCCGTGGTGAGTGTCAAATTCGTACCATATATCAGGTGAAGCTCGATATCAAAATGGTTATTTACAGAATAGACTAGCTGGTGACGGAAAAGTTAAAAGGGAATCGCTTGTCTTGGTATGGTCATGTGAAGAGGAGGGATGAAACGCATATAAGTAGAAGAGTTATGAACATAAATGTGGATGGATGGAGAGGGAGAGGAAGGCCAAAGAAAAGATGGATGGATTGTGTGAGGAGCGATATGAAAGAAAAGGGAGTTAGTGATAGAGTGACGACCGATAGAACAGAAAAGAAGAATAAAACGTGTTGCGCCGACCCCAAGTAACATGGGATAAGGGCAGGAAGATGATGATGATGACTAGCTGTTTCTGATAATCCTGGAATCTGGCAAGATATGAATTGTTAGTAGCGCAGCATGTCTTCATACATCCATTTGTAGTCACCCCCTTTCTAACCGTAAATGGCTTTACATAAAACAGTTTGGTCAGCCTCGAAAGATAAAAAGCTTAAGAGGGAAGGCGGGCGGAGAGACTTTGTATGTAAAAGGTCCCTATTGACTGTGCTATGTTTTCCTTTTTGACGATATATTAACCGTATAAGCACTAGAACCCTCATTTTTTTTACTATTTGTAAGCACGCGCTTGACCACTATCTCACCTGATGGTAAGCGATGATGTGGTCGAAGATGGAGCACGCTTGCTTAGAAGTAACCTATTCGCTCTTGAATTAAAGACTCCCAGGTTGTAGCTATCAGGAAACACACTCCGGCAGGGAATTCTACTCCTTAGCTGTACGCACTATGAATGATGCTAAAGCGGTTTATCGCATAAAATTGTCCGATAAACCGCTGTCAACAGAGCCCTAGTCACCTAGGCAACTATTAATGAATAAGAAAAACATATGGACACAGTAAACATACATCCTTGTTATTCAGTTTGTGAAATTTCTTTTAAATCAATCCAATATTGGAGGAGAAAGCAGGCGAGAGCCAAACCTCGAATTATGACTTTTTACATACAAAGTCTATCCGCCCGCATTTCCTCTCAATCATAAATTATAAATAACTCCCGGACAAGTCCCCACTTGTCGAACAATCTCCTGCGCTGCGCATCAAAACAACACACCCCCACTCCTTGGTATTCGAAACAAAGATTGCGCGTACGCACGCGTAAGTCTGACTCACGTAGTCAACACCACAGCGGCCGGAACAGGTTTGCGTCGTTCGTATCTAATACAGACATACACAATACTGACTTCCATTAACTTCTTAGATAGAATTTTGTCTGTGCAAGAAGGGTTCAAAATCTGTTTCGTGTGGACTCATTATAAGATTTATTAACATGGGCTTTTTTGGGGCAGGTTTTGGCACAATGTCATCCCTTACTAATTCCTGAATATGTATCAGAAATATTTACAAAAATATTCCTGATCATTCGTAATTATCAGCACCTACTGTCTCACTCCGTTACTCAGCAATAGTCTCCCTTCCCTCTTCTACTTCTAAACAGACTGAACACACAGCGATCCCATAAAGTTTCCGTTTCTTGTTCGGACGTAACTTAAAAAGTAGTAAAAAATACTGCGCCCGAGAAGTAACACCAAAACGTTTACCTGTACACCACATGCATCCACGTTGTTCTACGCACCGTACGCCAGTGGCCACGAACCGTGTCTTCGGTTACAGAGTATCGTACGTACGTCTCTCGAGTCACGTACTCCAAAACCGGTCGGCGTCCTTCGAAATTATGTTAACGGTGCAGCCAGCCAGACTTGTTTGTGTTTACAAACACATACACCGACCCTTCTCCGAACGCGTACATAGGCGACGGGTCTCGGGCATGGGCTGCCCTATCGATGTACCGGTGTCATACACACACACAGACCCTTCTTCGAATGCGTACATAAGCGACGGGTCTCGGGAATGGGCTGCCCCATCGATATACCGGTGTCATACACACACAGAGACCTTTCTCCGAACGCGTACATAGGCGACGGTTCTCGGGAATGAGCTGTTAGTCTATTCTGTAAATAACTATTTCGATATCGAGCTTCACCTGAGTAACCAAGCTCTCAAAGTGAGCTTTATTACGCACAAAATAAAGGTCTTATGTTTATACAAATTTGAGAATCACCTCGGATTCCGCTGTCGAGACACGAAAATGTTACAGAATAGCACTACTGCCCCATCAATATGTACCGATGTCATACACACACAGACAGAGACCTTTCTCCGAACGCGTACATAGGCGACGGGTCTCGGGAATGAGCTGCTAGTCTATTCTGCAAATAACTATTTCGATATCGAGCTTCACCTGAGTAACCAAGCTCTCAAAGTGAGCTTTATTACGCACAAAATAAAGGTCTTATGTTTATACAAATTTGAGAATCACCTCGGATTTCGCTGTCGAGACACGAAAATGTTACAGAATAGCACTACTGTCCCATCAATATATAGCGGCGGTGTCATACACACATAGAGAGACCCTTCTTCGAACGCGTACATAGGCGACGGGTCGCGGGAATGGGCTGCCCCATCGAGAATCGGTGTCTGGTTGATTCATAATAACGTTTTGTGTGAGATTTGAGTTTATTTTGTGTTGATGTATTCTTGACTGAAGTTTCCATTAAAATCAAACCAGAATCGGATAATCACCGTTATTATTGGTTTAAAAAGTGTGTGAAGATATCTCTTTCTCTCCTAGACTCTGTGCAACTTAGAGATAGCAAAAAGAAAAATCCGGCCAAATGCGAGTCGGACTCGCACACGAAGGGTTCCGTACCATAAGCCTTAATTTTTATTATTTGTTGTTACAGCGGCATTAGAAATACACAATTTGTAAAATTTTCAGCTATCTAGCTGCTGTTACGGTACTTGAAATACAGCCCGCAGACAGACGGACGGACAGCGGAGGCTTAGTATTAGGGTTCCGTTAGTTACCCTTTGTGTACGGAACCATAAAAACTAACGTCAAAACTGATGGCAGGGACAACGAAAGATTCTGGGGCTTTAGCCAAGACACGGCAAAAAAATGCCGTCTCCCGACTCTCTGCATGTTTGAGCGAGAAAGAAATAGTTAAAATATGGAAGTAACGTCAAAACTGACGGTGCCATTACGTGGCGTCGACACATGCGCGGTGAAATGACGTAACGACGTCTGACTGCGTCGTTATGACAGCTGACCAGATAACAGGGTTTAATTAACTTTCCCTGTTGAGGAGCTCGTGGCTAAATAATAAAAGCCGCACGGATCGATCTTCAAGGTTAAGCAACGCTTGCTTAGGTTGGTCTGTGGATGGGTGACCATCTTAACATACCGAGTTTCCTCCGTGCCTTGGAAAGCACGTACGTGCCATTTGTAGATCTTTGGCAGTCGTTTCGTTAGTCAGAAGCCAGTAAATCTGACCCCAGTAAGGGAAGAGAAGACAGCCATTATCATCTGATGATGACGATCTCACAACGTGATAACTATCTTCAGCATCATTTCTATCTTTGTCAGACTCCGCCCATCATCATCACACCATACACAAAGACCCTCCTACTCATTGGCTGTTTGATCTATTTCTGTTTGTACTGCAATAAGTTCTAAAAATAATGGGGCTTAGTAATGTCCTGAAGTTATCTTCAGAGCTGTGTTGTGTTTCCTGATAGCTACAACCTAGGAGTCTTTAAGTCAAGAGTGTATAGGTTACTTCTAGGCAAGCGTGCTCGATCTCCAACCGCATCATTGCTTACCATCAGGTGAGATATTGGTCAAACGTATGCCTATCAATGGTAAAAAAGTTAAATGCATTTGCTTCCAAAGCACTAGTGATTTAAGGGTCGATAGGATTTCTAGCACTTATCAGATAGGTCACGACCAGTAGTAGTTTTGCTAGCTCGTAACCAAAACTTACCTTACACGTAGTTAAAGTAAACCTTAAGTTAAGGTATAGAAGTTTTAATTTTGTTGTAATAACAATCTGATTAATTGTTTCAAACAATTCATTAAGCAGCGAGCAGGGTGTCTAAAAAGGATACTTTAGCAGAATCAGAAGGCACGTCACGTTACCCGTCACCGTCTGTCAAATTTTCCCAATCAACCTTGAACCTAATGCGTTAGCGATAAAGATGAAAATTGAATTTGACAGAATTTTGTGTGATTAATTAAATTATTTTTGCTCGTTCTGTCATATTTATATCTAGCTAAGGCCTGAGACTTCGGCGAAGTAGGCTTTAATGAAGAAAGACTCTGAATGAATGGGGCGATGATGTCTTTAAGTCAAGAGTGAATGAATAGGTTATTTCTAGGCAAGCGTGCTCCATCTTCGACCACATCATCGCTTACCATCAGGTGAGATAGTGGTCAAACGCGTGCCTATCTATAGTAAAAACAAAAAAAAAAACGGCCCCCTCCCACTTCACGGCCCCTTGAAAATTTGAAATTTTCAAAAAACAAATCTTAGGAGATGTTTTCGTTTTGAAATAAACCTACATTCCAAATTTCAGCTTTCTAGGAAGACTAGTTTTAGCTGTACGTTTGATAGTCAGTCACGAGTTCACGATAAATGATTTTATAAATGTTAATCCTGAGGTAGGCGATCACTATTGAGCAATAGTGATTACAGCTTGTGATTCTTCTTGAACATGACTCATTTTAACTTCGTTACTTCGAGTGCAATTGGGTGCACTTAAACATGGCATATACAGCTATACACCAGACATAAATAATCATTGCTCCATAATCCTAAATTACTATAAATTGCATCACTCTCATCACTCTATTCTCGGTCATTCCCACCCGAGACAGACCATCCATACTGAATCTTCTATACAGTGTAGGTCTTGATAATGTGCACATACAAATGTGAACAATGCTTAATTTTATCGACGGAAAACGTATAAAAAAAAAAAAACTTTTTTTAAGGTTTTTTTTTTTAATTTTGTTCGCTACTGTAACCTCAGTGTAAACAAAACGGTGTAACTTTTAAACTAAAAGATCTATCGCAATGAAACCAACTTCATAGTGATTGGAAGTAATTTGTGCGTCCTCAGAAAATAAAAGTAGTGAGAAAAACTACCCTCAGTTGAAAATAGTTTGCAGAAGCGAACAAAATTTTTGAAAAATCCATAAAAAAATTAACAAAAACATGAGATTTTATTAATACGTTTTTTTTGTGATGTGGGTCTAAGGAAGGATCTTTAGAAAATTCAACCTTTTAAGGGGGTAAAAAGGGGGAAAATCGCTTGTACTATGTATATCTGCGCAGACGAAGTGCTATTTATAAATAAGAACTGAAGTACTATTCGTGTGTATTGACGTCAGTCATCGAAAGCGAGCGTGTTCTACACGTGGTTGCTACATTTTTGGAAGCAATACTTTTACAGCGTAAACTGACCTATCATTGTGTGGAAAGTATATTCAATACGATGTCTTCTTATACTGGATATATAGCTTGCTGTGTCGTGCTCGTATCATTGACTGACATGGGAGGCTTGATGCATGCTTGCAGGGATATTGATCTGACGAGAATGCTCTGTGGTTTCAGTCACGTAGTTAGGGACTGTCTCTTTCATGTTTATTGTTTATGGTAATCTACTGTTATTAAAGTATACTAGCTTTTGCACGCGACTATGTCCGTGCATATTCCGTTTATCCAGTTCCCGTAGGAATTTAGGAAATCTTGCCTAAGGAAACTTTTTTTTTTAAGGATGGGAATTCATCAAATGACTCCTCCCGCTTTGGGTGAAGCAGAAGGGAGTGTCAGACTGTTACTGACTAAAACCCATCCGCGTTCCTCCTAGTGCCCTTTGCTTTCCAGGGTACGGTGCCTCTTTAAAACGAAGTCCGCAGCCCCAGCAGGCACTGGCCCTAGCGGGCCCTGCCTTTTACGCTGACAGCTCTTTGAAGCGCGCGTGGAACACAGCGCGCCGTCGACCCGGGCCTGCTAGTCTATTCTGTAAGCAACGATTTCGATATCGAGCTTCACTTGAGTGAGATAGCTCACAAAGTGAACTTTATAACACACAGCATAAAGGTCTTATCTTTATACTCACCTCGGATTCCGCTGTCGAGACTCGAAAATGTTGTTACAGAAGGTACTGGTTCTGATCAGACGGCGAGCCTCTCAATGCTCGCCGTCCGCAGGCTCGTGCCTAAGGAACCTACATGCCTAATTTTAGCTTTCTACGACCAGAAGTATCGGCTGTTCGTTGTCTGTCAGTCACTTAATCAGAAACGAAAGAAGTTAATATATTAAGATTAAATGAGATCACGTCAATGCCGAAATGTCTAAGGATCAGGGTAGCCTGCCATGTGCATGATAAGCTAAAACGAATACTGGCTATTAAAATTAACGACAAATAATGGTCATCTTCAACCAAATCTTCCACCATTTAGGACCACTTTCATGTAGCTTGAAACCTTGTTTATTACGAGTATATATCTATCTTTTCTGCCGGTGGCATTACATGACATTAATTCCGCCAAGCCCGTTCCATCATCGGACCACAAGACGAACGGCGATGCGCCACCGGTACATGGTTGACATCCCACCCACACGCACAAAACGTTTTGGGAACACATTCATAGTGCACAGCTAAGGAGTGGAATTCCCTGCCGGAGTCTGTGTTTCCTGATAGCTACAACCTGGGAGTCTTTAAGTCAAGAGTGAATAGGTTACTTCTAGACAAGCGTGCTCCATCTTCAACCACATCATCGCTTACCATCAGGTGAGATAGTGGTCAAACGCGTGCCTATCAATAGTAAAAAAAAAAGAACTTAAATTATATTTCGTTTACTAGCCATCCTTTACGAAGGCAAAAACAGAATGATGTTTTAAGTTCAGTGATTTGTTTGGGAAATCCAGGTTACTCTCTAAGCCCGAAGTCCGTAGTTTCGGGCTTAGTTGCGGGCGTATTCTACTCCGTGTCACCTAACCACTGAGAATTAATGACAACACGATTTGACAGTAAAAGGGAATATGCATGCGATTTTTTTATTTCTAAAATGAAATACTTATTAGCTCTAGTAAACAATCATGAAATTATTTTTTAAATACCTTCATCAGCGATGAAGTTATAAAGCTTCAAAGATTACAATTAGAAAGAGATCTTAGATGAAAACTTTGACGTCATCGTCTGTGACGCCTATACAGCTGCCATAGAAAACAGCGTTTTCGCGAAAGGGAAAGATATATTTGTTTATAATAATTATATCTCCTTCGTTTTTCGAGTAATTTTGATTCTGTTTTCACTGTTATATTTTTGTATATTTTTATTAAACTGTATAGATGATAAATATTTTTTCATGCATATTCCCTATTGTCAAATAGAGTTATCATTCATTCGTAGTTCGGGTTCGGGACTAATCGGAAGTCCGCAGGTGATACGGAGTAGAATACGCCCGCAATTAAGCCCGGAACTACGGACTTCGGGTTCAGAGAGTAGCCCCCCTGGTTTCTGGTTAATATGGAGTTTGTCAAGTACCTTACTCAAAAACCATGGGTAACTAACTACACCCACGTTTTCTGAGTAATCTAGTTGAACAGATCAGGAAGTAAGATAATTGAAATTCTATTTAAGGTGAATGCTCCAGGGTAGCCCGCGAAATTCAAATATTTTTATCATCAATATAGCCCTCTAAGTTCATGTAGTTCGAAAGAATGAATATTTCAGAAATAATCATTCTTTCGAACTACATGAACTTAGAGGGCTATCTATATTGATGATTAAAATGGTTATAATTCTTTAGATAACTACGCGTTACGGTCGCAGATCGCATTTGGTCCACATACAGCTTCACACTGACCGGCAAATTGCAAAAAACATAAAAGTATTTGAATTTCGCGGGCTACCCTGGA
Source organism: Lacanobia oleracea (assembly GCA_950371165.1). NCBI lineage: Eukaryota > Metazoa > Arthropoda > Insecta > Lepidoptera > Noctuidae > Lacanobia > Lacanobia oleracea. The sequence goes on along the minus strand of OX493411.1, from coordinate 15,862,942 downwards.
GCATCCACCTTAACCTAACGTACGTGACACTTCACTCGTCCAAACTCTGTCAGTTTATCTAGTGCAGACAGGCCAATTGTTTTCGACCTACTAAGTCAACTACGCAGTCAGGTGGTATGCGTGATCTGACACTCGTCGAGTCGATAGAATTATTACTCTTGAATTAAACACGTATAGTTAAGGAGGCCTTCGGAGCTTGTGGCTAGATAATTACAGCCGCACGGGTCGATCTGCAAGGTTAAGCAATGCTTGCCAAGGTTGGTCTGTGGATGGGTGACCGTCTTAACATACCGAGTTTCCTCCGTGCCTTGGAAATCACGTTAAGCCGTTGGTCCCGGCTGTCATTTGTAGATCTTTGGCAGTCGTTACGGATTGTCAGAAACCAGGAAATCTGACAGCAGTCTTGCCGAGAAGTACCGTGTTACCCAGTTACTGGGTTGTGGAGTTCAGATAGACAGCTGAAAGTAGGAAGTTAGGGAGCTTCCTTTGTAGACCCTGGAGTGTCTGGGGACATTGAGGGCAGTCACTTGGGGGAACTTGAGATGTCGCGAGAAATCTGTAAATTTCTACTCGGAAAATACTTTCTCGAAATTTTTGGCTGTTGAGTGTTGATTTGATGGTTTACGCCGGGACAAATTCGACCTGTGTTCCCAGTCCGAAACAGAATTTACTAGGGAACTCTTGTTAATTACGTTAAGTTTATTTACCGAGGCTGTAATTCTGATTAATTCTGTCTAAAAACAATGGACACTACTGAAGCTGAGGCGGCCCAAGTTGTAGCTTTATTGCAACAAGGCTTAAGCCAACGTGTCATGGCCAGAAGGTTAAATCTCAGCCGTTCTGCAGTTCGGCGAGTTTACCAAAGGTTTCTAAAGACTGGGCAGTATCGAAGAAGATCTGGATCTGGAAGACATAGGGTGACAACTCAAAGGGACGACCGCTTTATTGTGGTATCAGCTCTACGAAATCGACACCTTTCTGGTGTTGATCTCCAGCGACGCTTACGTGAAGATCGGGGTGTGGCTATAAGTGACAGTACTGTAAGAAGGAGACTTCTTGAGCAGAATTTAAGACCACACAAGCCAGCAACGGGACCACAATTGACCACAGCTCATCGACAAGCCAGACTTCAATTTGCACGGAATCACGTCAACTGGACTAGCCAATGGGAGTCAGTTCTCTTTAGTGATGAGAGTCGGATGACTTTACACGGTTCTGATGGACTCCGTAATGTCATACGACGGCCAGGTGAACGTTATACCCAGTGCTGCATAAGAGAAACAGTCAGTTATGGTGGGGGCTCTATAATGTTTTGGGCTGGGATTTCTTTTACTGGACGCACGGAGCTGGTTTTTATAAGAAGGGGTGGTTTAACTGCTGTACGCTACATAACAGAGATCCTGGAAGACCATGTGGTGCCATATGCCGGTTATACTAGAGAAAACTTTGAGTTAATGCATGATAATGCACGGCCACATGTAGCGCGCATTGTCACGCAGTACCTGGAAGAGGTCGGTATTCAGGTTATGTCGTGGCCAGCAAGAAGTCCTGACCTCAACCCTATAGAGCACATGTGGGACACACTAAAACAAAAGGTTAGAGCTCGTAATCCAGCTCCTACAACATTGGGAGACCTGGAAAACGCCATCAGGGAAGAATGGGCCCGAACTCCTCAAGAAACGATAAAAATCTTAATAAGATCTTTAAAACGGCGAATGCAGGCCGTCATTCGAGGAGGAGGAAATACAGAGTATTAAGTTAAAACAATTGTGGTCATAACATTTAAATACAGTGTTTTTAAAATTAATTAAAAATTCGGGTAAAATTAACGATTTTTGTTTTTTAAACAAAATTGTGATTTTTTTATAATTTTAATGTTTTTATTGTGCTTAAATTGGTGTAAATAAACAAGTTTAATCAAACATGTTCTTAAACAATTGTTTTGTTTCACATAAGAAAAAACGTGATCTCCGATAAGAATGCAGGTGGGCCGATTTTTTTGATGACCAGTGTAGTTCGTTAGTATGAACTTAGCCTAAGTTAGTAAAAACAAAATAATAAAACCACACAAAATAAACGTTAAGTAATTGGCTACATGCACATGTGCACGCACATGCCTGCCAGCCCAGAGCCTGATAAACGGTCCATCAACCTTGTTTGCCAGTGTAGCTAAAATACTGTTAGGGCTGTTAGTGGTGTCAGCCTATTGTAAATAATCTAATTTTAAAACATACCTACATCAATAAATTTTATTATTGTGACTAGTTGACCCATGCAACTTCGTTTGCGTCACAATTTTCCTTACTGCTCCTCTCCTATTGGCCTTAGCGTGATGATATATAGCCTATAGCCTTCCTCGATAAATGGACTATCTAACACTGAAATAATTTTTCAAATCGGACCAGTAGTTCCCGAGATTAGCGCGTTCAAGTAAACAAACAAACTCTTCTGCTTTATATATTAGTATAGATGATTGATCATCTAGCCACGTAGCTCTGGTAGTTGGTCTACGTGATATGAAACTCGTTCTATAGACCCACGTTTGACCACTATCGCATCTGATGTTTATCATTTATGTTCAATGATGATGCACTTTCAGGTCTTGATAAGTCATAATTACGGGGTGCATTATTCATCATAGCGTGATTCTGACACAGCGTTTATGTATTTCGTTTATGCGTCGACCACAATCTCTTCTGATGGTAAGCGATGATATGGACGAGGATGGAGCACGCCTAGAAGTAACCTGATCACTGTTGACTTTAAAAGTCCCCCAGGTTTTAGCTTGTTTTTTTTTTTTTAAGTATGGGAAATCATCAAATGCCTCCTCCCGCCCTGGGTGAAGTAGGAGGAAGTGTCAGACTCTTACTGACTAAAACCCATCCGTGTTCCTCCTAGAGCCCTTTGCGTTCTAGGGCTACGGTTCCTCTTTCGAATAAAGTCCGTAGCACTAGCAGGCCCACGTTGTAGCTGTGATTGTTCCTAAGTTACCCTAGGCTGATAAAATTTTCGTTTTTCCTAGAATTAACCTAATTATTAAGGTTGGTCCGCCCGTAGGAGGTAGAAACACGCTCCACCACCGCGTATTTCCGTGGGGCTCGTTCCAGATTGGTCACCCTCCCGTCTACGGGCGGGACATAGCGATCAGGTTATACTAAGGCAGGGAATTCCACTCCTTAGCTGAACGCACAATGAAAGTATTCTTAAAGCATACTACATCAATTAAAAAAAAAACGTCTGCTATGCTGGACATGACCCTTGCCAAGCATCGCATTCAATCTAGCTATTAGTACTAGTTATTCTAAATTGAATTAAATTAAATACTTTAATATTTAATTTAATTCAATTTAGAATTTAAAGTAAAGTATTTATTTCTATGTGAATTTTCTGTTAGAAAGTTGAAGTTACAAGACAAGTATGACCAATACATATTCTAAAACATAGATCTTTATGGAGAGGAACGTGCATGATATTCCATGGACACTTCTATCTATCTATACTAATATGTAAAGCTGAAGAGTTTGTTTGTTTACTTGAACGCGCTAATCTCAGGAACTAGTGTTCCGATTTGAAAAATTATTTCAGTGTTAGATAGCCCATTTATCGAGGAAGGCTATAGGCTATATATCATCACGCTAAGACCAATAGGAGCGGAGATGTAATGAAAATTGTGACGCAGACGAAGTAGCGCGGGACAACTAGTATTTTAATAAAAATAAACACTTTTCTCTATGTTAGTGAAAATTTAAATATTAAAAGAAATATAACGGATTTGCTTGCCTAATAAAAATACTAGAACCTACCAGCGGCTTCGCCCCGCGTGCATTTTGGAAAATATCCCAAGGGATGCTCCATAGCTCATAAAAGCCCAAGTGCTATTCTAATGTGTCAACGCCAAATGTCATGTCATCCTAAACCTTCCAAACTGCCGCATTTATAACAGTAGTAAGACAGAGTAGAATAAATAGATATCAATAACCGAAATAGTGTATCAGTGGCCGTATGGTGTCGGCCGGTGCCGTATGGTACCGTAAAAGAATAATACCATCCCATCACTTCCCGTTGGTGTCGTAAGAGGCGAGTAAGGGACTCGCCAGAGAATGGGCAGCAGCGTTCTCTGTATAAATCAACACCATACACTGCGATCGCCAACCCGCCTGCTAATGTTATGCGTGGCGATTATGGCAAACCCGCCCCTTTTGGGGGCGGCCTATGTCTAGCAGTGGACGTCTTTCGGCTGATATGATGAATATCTGAAATTCGCTTCCATCAAGATTTTAGTTACTCGAAATGACAGGAACGTTGCAAGCATCAGACCACAGCCTACGTGACCAAATCCCCGTCACTCGGTTAAGTACGTACCTCGTTATTTTGGGCAGACAACAATTCGCAAATTGACCTCGATCGGTCACTGTCTCCCGCTGCTGATTGTTTGCTCGTATGTCTGACAAAGTAATGGGAGCTTCCTTTGTAGACACTGGAGTGCCTGGGGACATGTAGGACAGTCAAGTTATTTCAGCCTGTTTCAAGGATAGTGTCAACATAAGATTTTGTATTAACGACGAGTTTGTGGCTAAATAATAACAGCCGCACGGGTCGTTCTTCAAGGTTTATCAACGCTTGCCGAGGTTGGTTGACCATCTTAACATACCGAGACTTCTCCGTGCATCGGAAATCACGTTAAGCCGTTGGTCCCGCCTGTCATTTGTAGATCTTTGGCAGTCGTTACGGATTGTCAGAAACCAGGAAATCTGACAGCAGTCTTGCCGAGAAGTACCGTGTTACCCAGTTACTGGGTTGTGGAGTTCAGATAGACAGCTGAAAGTAGGAAGTAAGGGAGCTTCCTTTGTAGACCCTGGAGTGTCTGGGGACATTGAGGGCAGTCACTTGGGGGGAACTTGAGATGTCGCGAGAAATCTGTAAATTTCTACTCGGAAAATACTTTCTCGAAATTTCAAGATTTTAAAATTCTTGACAATGACTCAGTCGATAACGTTTCCAAATTAGGTGAGATTCGAGAAAATGAAGACAAAACAAGTAAATTCCACTTTATGAGCCACCTCACGGACAAATTTATTTTTGGTGAGAATCTGTGGTTTACTAAATATACTCGTAAGTTACAACATTCTTGATAATTTTAAGGGGACATCCACTCGTGGCGAACAGATGGATTGTGTGAGTGAGGACTGACATGAAAGAAAAGAATGGCTTACTCTTTATTATGGTACACCATATAAGTCACAGAAATATAGATGAAGAAAACATTGCATAAGGCGTCACAACGGGCGGCCTTATCGCTAAAAGCGATCTTGGTAGCTACGGGAGTCAGTGAGAGCGTGACGGTTAAAAGGGGAGGATGGAAATCGAAACGTGTTGCTATAAGAAATCACTACGTATTATAAAACTAAGTCCTTCGCCGCGTCTGTCTGTCGGTATGTTCGCGATAAAATCAAAAACTACTGCACCGATTTTCATGCTGCACCAATGGATAGAGTGGTTCTTGAGGAAGGTTTTAGTGTATAATTTGTCTGAAAAAAATAGGGATCCTTAAGAAATCTGCAGCGCGGACGAAGACGCGGGCTAAGTGCTAGTTTTGTATAAGAGAGAATATCAAGGTTTCATTGTCCACAGCCAAACTTTGCCCACTGCTAAGCATAAGCCTTGTGCCAATCCCCGCGTCTGGAACGCAAAGGGCATTTAGAGGAATGGGTGGTTTTTAGGTGGTTTTTAGTCAGTTAGTCTGACACTCCCTTTTGCAAGGACTCATTTGATGATTTCCCATCCTTGCATTGGCAATAATATCGACTACCCATCTCGCCTCTGTATTACGACCTTATATTTCTTGTTTGCTCAATTGTAGCGCTTTCGATCACTGGACTAAAACCAGAATACAAATGAACCAAGAGTTGGCAAGTTCTGCATCTATTGTCAGTTATTAAATAAAAAGCCTTTGAGGAACAAAAGCTATTCGAAGAACTAACATATGACACAATAACCATTCTTTAAGACAAGAATAACAATAATAAAATCATAAATTTGATGTCCTCGTAACTTCATTGCGCACTATTTATAAACATCTTAACTAATATAATGGAAAGGTTCCCTATACCTTTAGTTATGTTTGTTTGTCTTCTTCAACCTTGGTGGCAGCGCATTGCTTTCTCTGGCTGTATGTTTTGGGATACAGACTGCAGGATAGAGGTGGGGAGGGTCGAAAAAAAATTAAAAAAAAAACGTATAAACCATTAACAGGCACTTTTGAAACATCAAGGTCGGTCAGTCAAAAACATGGAAGCTATTTGCACGTTCCAAAGCGTAGATCTCTATGGAGAAGAACGTGCAAGAAACTCCACGGACACTCTTTTAAACCATGTGATGTATACATAAATCTTATCAACATTATTATAGCGAAGTTTGTGACTCGCTTCCACATCCACATCCTGCTGTTGATCCGTAACGGTAGCCCCACTTTGCTAGGTTGGCGTTACACGTTCCTGCTTGAGTTCTGAGGCGGGTCAGCAACTTCCAAGTCTACCACGGAAGGTTAGACCTTGCGGAAAAATGCTCGCTTGTTGATAAACGGTTAGTGGTGGAGTTTGTTTGTAGGATGTAATCTCTGGAAGTGCTGATGTGATAGGTAAATTCTCTATCACGGATTTAAAGCTAGTACTTTTTTCACTCTTACTTTGAAGAGATTAGGGTTGAATGCGTTCGGAAACACAGACGCAGGTAGAGAGTTCTGCTCTTTTGCTGTAAGCATGAAAGACGTTTGAAAATGCTTAGTGCGAATTGGCGGAATAGCAACAAGGTAGGGATGGTAACTTGCAGTGCGTCTAGATGTCCGATGGTAGAAGGGGGCCCGTTGGATGAGCCAAGCTGTGACGCTTGGCATCCACTGGACAAAATTTACAGATCCTGTGGTATAGGTCACAAAAGTAAAGCTGCAAAAAATAGCTAGTGCTGAAGTCACACATGACTTAATAATGCAAGATAAATATCATAAACTTTATATCCTCATAACTTCCTTACATATTAATGTTCCGACTTCATCGAGTAAACAAATACGTTGCAGACGGCTAAATTTAGAAACAGATATTAGAATGTCGTCGAGTAGCTGCTACAAAGAACAATCACCTATTGGTAATAAAGTTGTGTTATAAGATGATACAGAAGGCAAGAATACAAAGATAAGATTAGAAATACACTTAGGCAAACAGGTTTTTCGTAAACAAGCTCTTAGACAAAAGTCTGCCTTCTGTTCTTCCAACACAGTCCCTCCAGTGTGACCAAAGGTTGATAAAAGCATGTTAAAACCAGTGTAGCCCATCCTCATTATCAACTACAGTCCGATTTCGCCCACTACGGAGCATAGGCCTCTCTTTTCGTGTGTCAATCCCTACGTTCCTGTGCCAGCCTCATCCAGGTTCTACCTGCGATTTCAACTTTGTCATCTGTCCATCAGGCCGCCTATTCTGCCTTGTATTATTTTCTGTTCCAAAACTAAAATCAATCTGCCTAGCATTTTCCCAGTTATGACGGGGTCAGCTTCCAGTCTGACCACCTGCAGCTGAGTATCTGGAGCGACTGCCTACCTGATCTCACTCTCATTTCCGATTTGCTGTGTTCCCGTACACTAACACGTCTGCCTTCAAAGCAAAAGTGAATAGGCATCTTTTGGGCACGCTCGATCATAGACCTCATCTATCGCTTTCCATCAGTCGTGATTGTGGTCAAGAGCAAGCCCATTCCTAAATAAATAAATAAATTTGCTTCTGTCAGTGTACTATAATCTCCAATCGCATGCCCTTTTAATTGACCGTTGGCTATTCTCATCCTGCTTCTATCAGCCTGATCTCTTTTATTTATTTCAACTGATAGACTTCCATTTTTAGACACAGACGACGTTTGGGGGAAGCCTGTGTCACATCGACCGGACTTGTGCTTCTCGCATCACCATGTCATCGGCCTACCTTGTGGACCTCCACCCTGCTTTTATCCCATTTGATTTGTGGTCAGCTTAAAGTATTTTATTCTTCCATATAACTTTTGTAGCGGTAGTCTCAATGTTCGCTCAATTCTAGCCGTAATGATCGTCTTTGACCACAATTTTACCTGATGGAAAGCGACGACGCTTGTCTAGATGAAACCTGTCACCTTATGACATAAAGACCCCCAGATTGTAGCTATCTAAAAACACGGACTTCGACTCCACTCCCTTTCAAGCCATAATTTTATCTACACAATACATACATCATTTCCTTAGTCTTATCGAAAGAAAGACCTCTTTCTTTATGCTGTATGCATTTGTCATCGCGAACGAAACTCACACGAGGCGCAGTAGTTGCATCGGATATTATTTTTGTTTTCCTACGTCAAACACAGCACGTCAGCGTCAGTGCAATAACTTTCCGTGAAGCTAGCCTTCTGTGACTATCAGTCTATTGTGTGCCGGCGATGTGTGCGCAGACGCATCGCTTTGTTTACTCGCCAGGCCACGCGTTCTAAATTCAATATCAGTATCGAATCGACAGTATCGCGTAGACCGTCAGGAAGAACGGTCGCTTCGTACGAAAGTTGTTAGTGCCTTTTTACGCAGTTGAAATTTTCAAGTGATTTCTTTTTGTTGTGTTTTTGGTTTTTATTTTATTTCTTTTGTTTCGTGTGTGTTGTGTTGTGGTTAACAATGGCTATGGAGCCGTTGAGCTCTGTACCGGTGGATGATCTTGGTAAATATTTCTTTGTTTATATTCCAGGCTATTGACTTGCTGAAATTGAAAGTGATCGTTCAGTTCCTGTATTTTTTTGTTGTCTTTTGGCAAGTTTCCAAGGTCGTTGATCAATTTGCCTGTAGGTTTGATTCATAAACGAATTATTTCGATACACGTGGTATTAAAACACGTTAGCCCGGTGACACATATTGATGAGAATATAATTTTTTTTTTCTGTTTGAAACCGGTTTAGATAATAATCGATCGGACAGTTTATATTCGAGTGGTTTGTCTATTACTGATACGAGTTTTTAATGAAGAAAATTCAGTTTTAATAGACAGTTGGTAAACATTTTACGAAGCGGAATTTGCGCGTGATTTTTCAGTACATAATTATACATAACCAACACGTATCATACTTTTATGAGTATTAATAGTGTTTGTTTATCTAAAGCCAAACATTTTAGGTTATTGAACTGAAGTTTCTTCCGTGTCTTCTTCTGCTCTTACTAATTAATATTTTAATTTCGAAAGTTCGTATGGATGGATGTTTATTACTCAATTACGCCAGAACGTCTGAACGGGTCTTGATGAAATTTGGAATAGAGGTAGATTATGGTCTGGAATCGTAGATAGGCTACTGTTCCAGGGCGTATAATAACCTTGGCATAATTTCCGACATTCCTGCGGGTGAAGCCAATGGCAGAGGCTAGTTTTAATGTATACTAATATTTTAAAGAGATACATTTTGTGAGGTTGTAGGGGTAATCTCTCGATCTACTGATCCGATTTTGAAAATTCTTTTACCAATAGAAAGCCACGTTATTTGTGAGTGTCATAGGCTATACGTATTTATATTAACTCGAAAAATACCGCACAACGAAGTGGGTACGGGTCAGCTAGTAATATTATACAGCTGAAGAGTTTGTTTGGTTGTTGTATGCGGTTATCTCAGGAACTACTGTACATCTATTCTGTAACAACATTTTCGTATCTCGACAGCGGAATCCGAGGTGAGTATCAAATTACGTCAAACTTAAGACCTTTATGCTGTCTGTAATAAAGATCACTTTGTGAGGTGTATCACTCAGGTGAAGCTCGATATCGAAATGATCATTTACAGAATAGACTAGCCCTAGCTAGTTCGAATTGAAAAAAATATTTTAGTGTTAGATAGCCCATTTATCGAGTAAGGCTATAAGCTATAGGCTGTATAACATCACGCCACGAACAATAGGAGCGGAGCATTAATGAAAAATATGACGCAGACGAAGTTGCGCGAGTCAACTAGCTGTTTATAATGTTACGCTTTGCAGTTAATTAATTAAAGTGTTTACTGATAAAAACATTTCCTAATGGTTAGCAGGAAAACGAGTTATACCTATGTTTTGTCGCTAATACCTATAAAACATGAGTTTTATTTCTAAAAATGCAATAATATTCGATATAGTAATCTCCTATTTAAAAACCCAACCAGCCAACTGAGAACATGATAATTTTATCAAAACAATAATATTATTATTATTAAAAGATAAAGCAATAGAGATATTAGGCTTAAATAGCAGATTACTCATCATCATCATCTGCCTAGCCTTTTCCCAACTATATTGGGGTCGGATTCCAGTCGAAACCTGATTTAACTGAATACCAGTGTTTTATTCGAGCGACTGCCTATCTGACCCCCACAAGACAAGACTAACGTCAGATATTCCGGTTTCTGACTATCCATAACGCTGGTCAGAAGTCGGAATTGCACGGCCTTTTTTTATTTAGCCACGAGCTCCTCTAGTCCTTGACATTCATCTGCCTAGCCTTTTCCCAACTATATTGGGTTCGGCTTCCAGTCAAGCCGGATTTAGCTGAATACCAGTATTTTACGAGGTGCGGCTGCCTACCAGACCTCCACAACCCATTAACTGGGTAACGCGGTACTTCATGGCAAGACTGGAGTCAGATTTACTGGCTTCTGACTATCCGTAACGACTGCCAAAGATTACAAATGACAGCCGGGACCAACGGCTTATCGTGTTTTCCGAGGCACGGAGGAAACTCGATATGTTAAGATGGTAACCCATCCACAGACCAACCTAGGCAAGCGTTGCTTAACCTTGAAGATCGACCCGTGCGGCTGTTATTATCTAGCCATGAGCTCCTCTGGTCCTTGACATTACCACACAGTGTATTGAGCCTACAAAGACCAACTCTCAGACAGTTATGTATACTCTCAGTTATCACACGACTGACGAGACCGGTATATCATAATTTAGCTCCGACATTTATAGTCGGCGACTGATAACAGCGATTGTGGGCTATTTGTGGCTGGGAACACAATGTATTGATTTATTGTTCAAATAGTTTTATTACTAGTGTCGTCTAACGAGATAATGAGCTTGTTGTTTAACATTTCTTTAGGTGATTGAAAATATCGTTATTGATGTAAAATACTAGGTATTACCAGAGTTATATCGCTCAAGTAGTGATTCGCATAGAATCGTGCACTTTAAAGACCGGCCAAGTTCGAGTCGGACTCGCACACGAAGGGTTACGTACCACAAACCTTAATTTTTATTATTTGTTGTTATAGCGGTAATAGAAATACACACTGTTAATTTCAACTCTCTACCTATTACGGTTCTTGAGATACAACCCGCTGACTGGCAGACAGACGGACGGACGGACAGCGGAGGCTTAGTAATAAGGTTTCGTTGGTTACCCTTCGGGTACAGAATCCTAAAAAGGGAGTTTTTCAATTCGGCAGGTATTTTTTTTAGGTTAAAAAGTAGCCTATGTCACTGCAAAACTGCAATGGTATGAGCTTCCCGTTTAAAATAATTTTTTCAATCGAAAAATGCTCGAATCTGTATTTTACAGAGATTATCGCATCGCAAACGAAACGAATAAACAATTTTCCTTCTACCTTACGATAAGTTTAAAAGTTTAGTTTACAATACATTCGCCCTATAGTTTTCACCACAGACCGCTCCTGGCCTAGTGCACGCGATTCAACTCGATTTCCGGCAACTCTATTTTTTTCCTGTAGCTTTCAGGAAACGCAGACTCCTGAAGGAAAATCAGCTCCTTAGCTGTAGGCAGGCACAATAAAAGTATTCCCAAAACGTTAAATCACCCAATACGCAATAACTATTGTTATTAATCATAATTTTATTTATTTATTTTACCAAAATTTACAAGATTCTCACTTACCTCATCTTCATCATCATTATCATCATCACCACCATCACCATCATGACAGCTGAAAGACGTCCACTACTGGACATAGGCCTCCTCCAAAAGGCGGGTTGGCGATCGCAGTGTATGGTGTTGAGTTTTACAGAGAACGCTGCTGCCCATTCTCTGGTGAGTCCCTTAGTCGCCTCTTACGACACCCACGGGAAGTGATGGGATGGTATTATTCTTTTACGGCACCATACGGCATAAAAAATATGTAGATAAATTTACGGTACCCTGACTCCTATACTAAGTGTATTTGCAGAATGAAGAGTGAAAAAACAATGTTTGTTTAGTAAAGTGAAACTAAAGACTAGCCATATCACGCCATATGCAAAACTGCGCACAATATTCTTGTTATTAAATAATTATTATTCGCTGTAAAATTAATTATTAAATAATGAAAGGATATTTTGTCTACACTTCGATGCGGTCTGGTGATCTGCACTTATTTTAAGCCAAGGTTAATTCATGCAAAAGTATTAATTTCATAATATTATGATTTTCAGGCACCTTGTTACCTACAGTTCGTATTGAAGTTGTACTATCATCTTTAAAACGTGTTTATGTTTTTGTCGTTAGCAGTAAATAGTTTTTTGTTACTCTTTGCCAATTGGCTAGTTTCCACCATGAATAAATTGAAAATTTATTTAGTCCGTCAGTTTGAGTATTGGAAATCAATGAACATGTATTTTTTGTTTTTGTAAATCAATGAATATTGACCAAGATAAAATACATCAAAGCTCGGGAGTGACGTATTGAGAATATTAAAAGCGCCGTGTCTTCGTCAATTTTGGTTTAAATAACAGATGAAAAAAAAAAAAAAAAAAAAAACCGTCCTGTTTGGTTTCGGACTCGCACACGAAGGCTTCCGTGCCATAAACCTTTTTTAACCGACTTCTTTTTTATATTTGAGTTGATTGAATGAAAGGTAAATTGCGGTTTACGATTTATGACGTATTAAAAAAAAACTACTTACTTGATCTCGTTCAAACCAATTTTCGGTGAAAGTTTGCATGGTAATGTTCCTACATCATATATTTTTTTTTAGTTTTATCATTCTCTTATTTTAGAAGTTACAGGTAAAATGTGTGTCCGGACCACTTTGGAAGTGTCTCTCGCGCAAACTATTCAATTTAGAAAAAAAATATATTAGAAACCTCAATATAATTTTTGAAGACCTATCCATCATCCAAGATACCTACCTCACACATAAAGAGAGGTAGGTATCTATGATGATGGTTCGATGAAAAAAAAATTTGAGTTTCAGTTCTAAGTATAGGGAAACCTCAAAATTTATTGTTTTTTTTTTCTATTTTTGTGTGAAAATTTTAATGCAGTTCACAGAATACATCTACTTACCAAGTTTCAACAGTATAGTTATTAAAGTTTCTGAAAAAAGTGGCTGTGACATACGGACGGACAGACAGACAAATATGACGAATCCATAAGGGTTCCGTTTTTTGGCTACGGAACCCTAAAAATGGCTCAAATGTTTTGTGATAATCTAACCGATGGACTAAATACATTTTTTCAGTGGACAAGCCTATTGTTTGGGGTGAAGAGAATGGATAATGTTAGAAACTCGTATATTAGCGGATTATTTCTTTGCTTATACCAGGTGTAACAGAATAAACTCAATATGTGAAAAGGGGTCATTGTAATCATCATTGTGAACAACTGTTACTGTGGGATCAACACAGATATCGAGAAAAAAAAAGTGGTGGATAAACAGAGACGTTAGGGACCGTTCACACAGACCGGCTCGGAGAGGAGAGCAGATTCTTATCACGTTGAAAACAGAGTTTTTAGTATTTGTAGTAAAGTTTATTTTTGCATGTGCACTGCTTTTGTCATTAAGAATGCTTGAACGTGCTCGGTGTGAAATAATAAGAGGAGCTGACCGGCTCCGATCGAGTACTTTTTCTCGTTCGCGCAGCCGTTCGGCTCCGATTGCATGCTCTGTCTCGCGTATCCGCTTTCAGATCGGTTCCAGCCGGTCTATGTGAAATAGTTGGCGTCTCCGCTCCGACCAACTCCAAGCGTATACGATCCGTGTGTGAAAAGTAAAATGCGCGCCGATGCTCTCCGAGCCGGTCTGTGAACGCCGAATTATGCGCTTCTGGAGTTTGTCTGCTATCCTTGTTACACAAAATGTCGTTAGTACTGGACGGCTTCAATTCAATATGGCGGGACTTGAGTGACATCACACACCATTAGTGCTGTCTCTGTTTATCATAGACTAGCGGACGTCACGCGGTTTCACCCACTTAGTTCCCGTTCCCGTGGGAATCAAGGGACAAAATAATATACCTTACGTTGCTCGCTGATAATGTAGCTATCCATTGCTGAAAGAATTTTTCAAATCGGTCCAGTAGATTTTAGGTTTATTCGTTACATAAAAAAATACAAATCTTTTCTCTTTTTAACATTAGTGAAGATTTTAAAACACTGATAACATCACTATTTTTTCAGATTTTTAAGCAATATTTTTTAACTGCGTCTGGTCTCTTCTCTAGGTTTTAAGAAATGTTATAAAAAGTCCAGTGAAATACCCTATTGTTTATATTCACGTTCGTTTTATGAAAGTTATTATAATAGTAGGCCGGTTTTTATTTATAAATGTTTAGTAGTTTATAAATAAAAGATTTATCTTCAATGGTCATTGTCCTTAAAAGAAATCTCTGTATGTCAATATCTAGTAGTTGCTAGACACTACAGAAGGTTCTGGAGCGGCGACCGTGTGTCGGTAGATGCAGCGTTCGAAAGCCTACGCATAAGCATAGCGAGGAATGTGTTTGTTAAGAAATAATATAGTCCCTTGCGCTGAGCAAGACTAGGTAAATGAAGCGATTCTATTGGTTCTTACAAACACATCTTTCGCTAATCGCTACGCATTCTCGCACATCTCTGATGTAAACGCAGCCGTAATAATTTCAATATAATAGAGTCAAGTCAATGACCAGTCAAGATATGACGAATTCCAAAAAATATTAAAAAATAAATTGCCTTTCATGCGGGTCCGCGCCCGCATGGAATTAATGTTTCCCCCCATTATAAATTAGGATAGGCTTTGTTCTAATAAATGAGCAATATTACCGTCAGTTCCAAAATCAATGTATTTATTTCAATCAGTCCCTTAAAATATACTTTTGAACCTCGAAATCCGTTCAGAAATTTTTGTATGAAAGTATCTTGTAGCAGGAAAATAGTTAAAATACCTAACCTTTTATTATAACATCGATAACACAAATTTTAGCACGAGACCAGACGGACAAAATTACCTGCTTATTCTACACGCAATGGTTACCTATTTCCGCCAATTTAGCATACCAACCAGTGTTGAATAATAAACAATTGATACTATACTTTTATGTAGCGTCTAGGTTACGAGATGCTTCAGTTATCCTCTTGTGAGTTGGGCTTGGGAGTTAAATGGCCTCCAGATACTTAAATGTACCACCTTGGAGCATCCCGGTCAGTCGAAGGATTGCTGAATAGTAAGAAAGAGTTACTGCGGCCCTGGAAAGTACAGGTCATTTGAAGGTACACCGGGGGGTATTAGTCAGTAAGAATTTAAATGCCTGCCTATCAATAGTAAAAAGACTGTGTCGGGAAGGGAGAGAGTCATTAAATCTTTTTTATACTACACCTGCTCGGAAAGTACCTTGATACTTTATCAAATTTACGGTAGAAAGTACGTCATTGCATATCGAACAAATATGCGGCGAGAAAACGCATCTGAGCGGGAGAGAAAAGTGTATAAAAATCCATTTCTTACGTGGTTTTTCTTTTTTAATTTTGGGTAAGACTATGCGCTGGTAACCTAAATATCAAAAGCCAAAAAGTTTTTACAGTGAGTTTTTATCTCCAAGTTCGCAAAATGACACTGGCCACTAGCTGTGTGTTGGATGGTGTCAAACAATTTGAAAAAAGAACATCTCGGGTGTTTTAATGCCCTCGCCTACGGCTCGGGCTTCAAACGACACCCTCGACGGTAATCGGTCACTTTCTCCTCTCGGTGAACAATGTACTATTCCGTTCTGCCCACAGAGGGAGGAGGCATATGAAGATTTATATAAATATCTAGTTGAACTTCGTCTGCTCCCCTTCCATATGTCTTAGCGTGATTATATATAGCATATAGCCTTCCTCGATAAATGGGCAGTATAACTATCTAACTGAAAGACTTTTTCAAATCGGACCAGAAGTTCATTATTTATTCATTGAAGAAGTTCATTAGCGCGTACCAAACAAACTCCTCAGCTTTATATATTACTATAGATAATAATAAAAATCCTGGTCAGTAAGCCCCGCTAACATTTCCGACTGGAGAATATTTTCATCACGGTTTTTCTCATTGATTTTTGACAAGAGAACAAGACTTGCAAAGAAGGTGTTTGATTGTGGAGTTAGGCAGTCGCTCCATGTCAAACACTGGCATTCAACTGCATCCAGTTAGACTGTAAGTCAATCCCAATACCAGTGTTTGACCGAGCCTGTCTGACCTCCACACGCAGTAAAATTTTCTGGCCTGTAACGACTGTAAAAGATGTTCTAATGACAGCTAGGACCAATAGCTTAAAATGCTTTGAGTGAAACGTCACGTTCTCGTATGGACGGTCACACATCCACGCACCGACCTCCGCAAGCGTTGCTTAACGTGGAAGATCGACCCGTGCCCCTGTTAGTATTTAGCCAAAAGTTATTTTCCGAAAAAAAGGAGTTATAGTTTAGCGTGTCTATTTCATTTAATTTCGCCAAGCCCGTTCCATCATCGGACCACAAGACGAACGGCGATGCGCCACCGGTACATGGTGGACATCCCATCCACACGCACATAACGTTTTGGGAACACATTCATAGTGCGTACAGCCAAGGAGTGGAATTCCCTGCCGGAGTCTGTGTTTCCTGATAGCTATAACCTGGGAGTCTTTAAGTCAAGAGTGAATAGGTTACTTCTAGGCAGGTGTGCTACATCTTTGACCACATCATGGCTTACCAACAGGTGAGATAGTAGTCAAACGCTAGCCTGTCAACTGTATAAAAAAGAGCTCCTCGTACAGACCGACACAAAATTCATCAAATACTAATTAGCTACTGGTTTCTCAGACAGACCAAAACAATAACAACCAACAATATTCCTTTCATCTACAAAAACTACGCTAAATCTAACAATATACTATTGACTAAACATCTTCAAAGGCAAGTTTTTCACATATACTCGCTAATGTAAGCCGTTGAACTGAAGCATAAAGAAATGTATTTTTGTATGTAATAAACTGGAATCGTGAGTCAGGCGTGGATTTAGCAGATTTCTGCTAAATGTTACGGCGAAAACAAAAATGTATAGTATAAATATTCAGTTTTCAAGTGGGTTGGGGATGGGGATGTTCAAAACAATAGCAAAAAATACAGGTAGACTCGAACCTCATTAGTTGCGGCTCGGAACCATCCGCGAGTCGCTGCGCAGTGGGGCTAAAAAGGCAACTTTAGGAGAACCATATTATTAATCTATACTAATATATAAAGCTGCGATGGTATGGCCACATCATGCGCCGCCCTATGGAGTACGTTGGTCTGAAATGCATGAAAATATGGCTGTTCTTGGGGCTAGGCCCCGTGGTCGCCCTCGCAAGCGCTGGCTGGACGTCGTCAAGTCAGACATGAGAGCCAATGGCCTGACTGAGAAGGATGTTCAAGATCGGGCAAAGTGGAGGAAGTTAAGTAGGAAGGCGGACCCTGGCAATAGCCGGGATTAACGCCAGGTGGAAGATTAATATATAATAATAATAAGTTTATTGACAAAGGAAAATACATGACGTGAAGCTGAAGAGTTTGTTTGTTTGTTTACTTGAACGCGCTAATCTCAGGAACTACTGGTCCGATTTGAAAAATTCAGTGTTAGATAGCCCATTTATCGAGGAAGGCTATAGCCTATATATCATCACGCTAATACCAATAGGAGCGGAGCAGTAGTGAAAATTGTGACGCAGACGAAGTTGCGTGGGTCAACTAGTCTACCATATTATTATTATATTGCTGACTTAAATGGTTATAATTCTGAAAATTCATAAATTCTTACGCCCGCGAATCATACTTTAATCAACATAAAACCTAATATTGACTTGCAAATTAAAAAAAACGTAAGAAAATCTGAATTTCGCGCGCTACCCTGGCGCAACCACCTTAACATTCACGCTTCAATCTTCTCTCTCTCTTCTGACATTGAAAAGTCACTTTACTCATGCTAGTTTCCTATTTTGCAAAGTAACGGTGAGAACAAAAATATTATTGTTTTCTTACTTGAAACTTGTCTTACAAATTATTTTGCAATATGCAAAGACAATGATGATAAGAGCTTATGTCCTTATCTCGATTTATTGTGGCAGACGTGTGTCTGATAGGGAAGTGCATTGAACTCTCAAAGTCAGGGTTTAGTGTGTCTGGGGAGGTAGACGTATACCTATTAAGGAGTTCGGTGGTAGTTTGTAAGATTTTAGTGCTGTAAATCTGAAATTTTAGATATACAAAAATAGTGCACTATTTTTGTGATGGGTAAAAATGTTAAACTCGCGTCAGGACACGTGACCCTGATTGAAGATTCGTAAGAGGATCACGTGTCCAGCAAACTTCTTTAGCGGCGTTGTGAACTTTTTTGTGATTGGTAAAAAATGTTAAACTCGCGTCAGGGCACGTGACCTGATCGAAAATTCGTAAGACGGTCACGTGTCCTGTAAATTTCACCGAAGTATTCAAGTTTTCACTTCTGCCGGCACTCCCAGAGTGCAACCCGTGGTTTTTCTTTTGTTATTTTTCATGTTTCGAACAATAAAAAGTACCTAATCATAGTCCTCTTTGAGAAGCCAATTCTTCAAAAGCAATTTTTTCTTTTCGTCGAATATGTTCTACTAGTTGACCCCGTGCCCACTTAATTGGGTGGTATTTTTCGGGTTAATATACATATAACCTATGACACTCACAAGTAACTTAAAAAAAAATACTGTTTTTCTTTCTTAACTGCTATAGAAAAGTACTGCTTAGACGGATTTATAAAGAATTTTTTCCTTTGTTTCAAAAAACGAAAACCCGCCAAATGTCAGATTAGATAATGGCTTTTTAGCTTAACGAAGGCAATATAAATGATATATTTATATAAATATATATATATAAATACAACTGCACTGAGAACCTCCTGCTTTTTTAAGTTACTTAAAAATACATAGTCAGATGCCTCAATTTGTTCAACAATCACGTGTTCTCTCTACTTAAAGACTCGCATCGCATAATAAAAACAGGTTCTATTTCAACTAACATAATTTATAAGCATCACCGACCCACGAACGAGTCGTATGATTTCAAACTTATGTAATCAGTAACCGGTGTTTTGACGTTTTAAATGTTATTTATTTGAAATGAGCTGTGGACTTAATTATCACCTGTGGGCTGTGATGTTGTGTAGTAAGATTAGTAAAACGCTTTTGGAATTGCTCCCATACTCGCATTCCTCTCTGGTCACAGCCATGTCAAGAAAAGGTTGTCGCCCACCGCATTGCATTTATTTAATAACGATACAATCGCAAAAAGGTCGCGATACAGTCTTGACTCTTGAAGCAGCTGGTCTATTCTGTAAATAACCATTTCGATATCGAGCTTCACCTGAGCATTATGCTGAGCGATGGCCGTTTTGCGCGAATAAGACTCATATCTGCCCAATTCTTATAATTAAGTTATATTTTATTTTTTTGGTATGCGTCATGCTTGGCGCAAATAAACGCTTTTTCTTACTTTTCTTACAAAGTGAGCTTTAATACACACAATATAAAGGTCTTACGTTTAACATAATTTGATACTCACCTCGGATTCCGTTGTTGAGATACGAAAATGTTGTTACAGAATATGGGTACAGCATCGATATCGTACGTTAGTACCGATGTAGTCGCTATTTTGCTTCGAAGCAGCGGCAGCGGTGCGTTTACGAAACCCGGGAAGTTAATCGATCGAAATTCGGCTGCCACTTACCTAAGCTATACAGACACAAATCTCACACGCACAAAAACAGCACCACTAGACAATATTAGAAGAAAACTGGCCAAGTGCGAGTCGGACTCGCGTGCAAGGGATTCCGAACTAATTTAATTTTTTTAACATGTTTTTTAACACTACAGACTTTTTATAGGTTTTCCTGTAATATATAGGTAAAGAACTATTATCTGCATTTCTTTTCGAAATTTTAGGCTCAGTAGTTGCGGAGATAAGGGGTGAGGGATGGTAATTTTTGGTTAATTTCTTGAATAACTTCTAAACTGGTTATTTTAAAATTATGAAAAAAATATAATAAAACCCTCACAGTAAGCCCTTTCATTTGATATGTCACATGATACAGTTTTAGAAACATTTATTTTTTAATTTTCTAGTTTGACCCCCCAAAAGTGACACGCATACTCAAAATATAATAATTTATGTAACGCGTTCGTGTTTGGGTCACAGAAGTCCAGATATATACCAAATTTCAACAGAATCGGCCCAGTAGATCCGGAGAAAACCGGCTGTGACAGACGGACAGATAGACACCTGAGTGATCCTATAAGGGTTCCGTTTTTTACGGATGTTCGTAACCCACAACATAATCAATCGAGTATACAACAATACTGCAAGTGACCCCGTACAAGTCTAGTGATCGTGCAATAGACTTTGACTCTGACATGACGCTTAACTTCACTGCTTGACGTACCTACATACGTATCACAGAGTCGTCGATTAATTTCAGTACTAATTAGCAAAGTTTTAATTCAAATTCTATATTAGCATTCGAACTTTATCCTTGCTTAAATATACGCAAACTAAAGTGAAGCAAACAGTTCCTTTCCTAGGCAGGAAGATGGGCAAGGAAGCTGAATAAGCTGTCAAGGCAAGGGTGCTCCATTTTCGACCACAGCTTCGCTTTCCATCACGGGAAATTGAGGTCAAACGCGAGCCTATCAATACAAATTAAAAAAAAAACAAACATGCGCGAATAAAATAAAACAAAAATATATTAACTGGACGCTTAAAACTAAATGTAACAAGCCAGTCATAATCAAATAGCACACAAATGTATTGCCACATATCGGGGGGCTACCACCTACGGACTTACGATTAGGCCTACACCCGAACTAAAAATACAACACGGTACTTCTTGGCAAGACTGGAGTCAGATTTACTGGCTTCTGACAATCCGTAACGACTGCCAAAGATCTACAAATGCCAGCCGGACCAACGGCTCAACGTACTTTCCGAGGCACGGAAAGTAATCTTCAACATAAAGACCAGAAGGTATCCATATTTTTAACATTATCCAATTTTAGTAAATATTCAATGTTGAAATTGCATACTTGCATACTTTCGCTGTTGTGAATATGAACCTTACACATATACACATAAAATGCGTGAGAGTCCGAATCGTACTTGGTTTTTTATGAAGTGAAGAGTTGACAAACAGACAGAGTTAATTTCACATTCAAGTATGGATTAATTACTTGAAGAGCCAAACCAAGCCCACCACGTCTGCTCCATGCCCGCCTACCATGACGTGGTCATATCAAAGTCCTCGCACTATCACAGGTCGCCACATTGAACCGAGGGAAATTCTTATCACACTATTGTTATATTATTGATACCCAGTACTAGATCATCGTCGCCTTTGACCTGAAAATAGGGTCGATATCAGTGTGTAACCAGATGCAGTGACATACCAGTATTCTAGACATTATACGTAACTAGCTGAACCGCTCAACTTCGTCTGAAGATCATCGACGAGGAGCTCTTGTCTAAATAATAACAGCCGCATGGGTCGATCTTGAAGGTTAAGCAACGCTTGCCAAGGTTGGTCTGTGGATGGGTGACCATTTTAACATACCGAGTTTCCTCCGTGCCTCGGAAAGCACGTTAAGCCGTTGGTCCCGGCTGTCATTTGTAGATCTTTGGCAGTCGTTACGGATTGTCAAAAGCCAGTAAGTCTGACTCGTCTTGCCAAGTTGTACCGTGTTACCCAGTTAATGGGTTGTGGAGGTCTGGTAGGCAGCCGCTCCACGTAAAACACTGGTATTCAGCTGAATCCGGTTTGACTGGAAGCCGACCCCAATGTAGTTGGGAAAAGGCTAGGCAGATGATGATGAGTACTAGACCATCGACGCCTTTGACCCGAAAGTAGGGTCGGTATCACTATCACTATACCAGTATTCCAGATATTATACGTAACTAGCTGAACCGCTCAACTTCATCTGTGTCATTTTTCGTTAATGCTCCGCTCCTATTGGTCGTAGCGTGATGTTTTATAGCATATAGCCTTCCTCGATAAATAGCCTATCCAGCACTTAAAGAATTATTCAATACAAACTAGTAGTTCATAGATTAGCGCGTTCCTACCAAACAAACAAACTCTTCAGCGTCACAAATAAGTATAGATACATATATGTATACGTAACTAGTTGACCCGCGCAACTTCGTCTGCGTCACAATTTTCATTACTGCTCCGCTCCTATTTGTCTTAGCGTGATGATACCTTCCTCGATAAATGGGCTATCTAACACTGAAAGAGTTTTTCAAATCGGACCAGTAGTTCCTGAGATTAGCGCGTTCAAGCAAACAAACAAACTCTTCAGCTTTATATGTATACTAGCTGACCCGCGCGGCTTCGCTCCCGTCAATGGGCTACTCTACCTACCCTACCTACCCTACCTACCCTACCTACCCTACCTACCCTACCTACCCTACCTACCCTACCTACCCTACCTACCCTACCTACCCTACCTACCCTACCTACCCTACCTACCCTACCTACCCTACCTACCCTACCTACCCTACCTACCCTACCTACCCTACCTACCCTACCTACCCTACCTACCCTACCTACTTACCCCCTTTTTTTTGTTTTTAAACCTTCCCTGTATTCTGGCGAAACTAACAAAAAAAGAATTATTTTAATCGGCCCCGCCGTTCTCGAGTTTTAGCGAGACTAACGAACAGCAATTCATTTTTATATATAAAGATTAGTATAGATCTACTGACTTAAGAGGGTGGCGTTTTTCGAGAATATAGATAAGTCAAAGAAATAGATACACCATAGATCTATTTATGTCTATTTATTTAATACAACCTATAAATTAAACTGCTTGGAAGAATTTTTACAAATCAGATACCGTTAATTTGATTTTCAAGAAGTCTGGTTTAGTTAGTGGCAGCAAATCTGAGATTGAACTATGTAAAGAAGTTCTCAGTGTCCTCTAAAAATAGTTGTTAATGAAAAAAATTAGAGAAGATCGCACGACGAGATTAAACACATTCTTTAGAGTTTCCGTTTCCTCGCAAATCATCGCGCGAGCGCAGGAATAATTTTCATCGCGCGACGAAATCTTGTCGTTAACTCGTACGATCGTTAGCCCATTAGTATGACGCCATAGGGCATCGAAAACTTCCCCACCACTGTCAACGAGAAAAGAGCCCAAAACACTGGCAGCATTGCCACGTTGAATGACAATGCTGATGAAGGGGGTCGACAACTGTCAAAATGGCGCTAGTAGCGCACAGACCAATAACAAAGCAGTTTTTGATGAAGATGGGTAAATACGTAGGTAAATGATTACTTTCAGTTTGATTAGATCGTCAAATTATTTTCCAATTGTTTGTACCTACCTCACACAACCTATAATGTAAGATGATGCGAATTCGATTTTATAAACCTTAAAAGAAATCCGACTGCGTATAATACACAAACAAACGAACAAAATGAATTTAAAGACTGGAATCACAGACAAATAGTGTTTATCTCACTTTGACAAGCGTTCGTGTAGAGGTGGCGCCATCTGAGATCAGCTTTCATTTGCCAACCCCATTATATCACTCACCCAAAACGAAAAATAAAACATTGAAACTCCGGTGCCTATCTACAAGCAAGCGAGCTATTACGACAGGATGCGGTAAAAAAATTATACAAAAACAAAATGGCGTGATACCATTGTGTTGTCCGGATCGTAGCGGATGTTACCGACATGCCCGTGATTAATTATAATTGAACCCACTGTGTTAATGACAGACCGTTATCTCTCACTTGGAAAATGGCTGTAAATATAATGTGTTTGACACCTGAATCAAAGGTTACCGAAGTTTAAAGTGCTCTCAAATTCTACTTGCAAACAGTCTGACTCCAGTCTCGCCAAGGGGTATCGTGCATCCCATAAACTACCTTTCTAAAAAGGTCAATTTAGCAGAATCAGAAAGCTCACCACGCTACCCGTCACTATAAAATTTTCCCAATCATTCTTGAATCTTATGCGTTAGCAATAAAGATGAAAATGAAACAGATTGTTGTGTGGTTAATATTATGATTCTGCTGCTGCAGACGCTTCTTGTTAAATTCTAGTAGTCTAGTACTCAGCCGCAACCGATCAAACTGTAATGTGGCCAACGATGGCGAACCTATGGCACACAGAATAAAAATACTAATTTATTTTTGATCTTGTTACAGAATCGTGGGTAGAACTCAACTCCGGCGGAGGTCTCGCCGCCGTTGAGAACGAGTACATCAGACTCCTGCGAGAGGCCCAGAGGGAAAGCAGAGACTCCTCCGTGAGACACTCCCGCGCATCTAGCGTCAAAGGCAGGTTGGTAGCAAACTGGACATTTTTGATAAGCACTTATTAGACTACTGCCCTGCTTGGTCTCGCAGTCGCGAACTCGCGACTACAAAGTCCAGTGTTATAGTGGGATGCGGAACACCAGAGTTGCTGATTTCCAGGCTTGCGAGATTTGTTCGTAAGAGTCACCGTGGCCTTGAAACGTAAATGGCATTAGAAGGAACACGGATGGGTTTTAGTTAGTAAGAGTCTGGCACCCTCTTCTGCTTCGCCCAGAGCGGGATGAGTAAAAAATGCGGAACAGAGTGAGAAGTCCCGCGACCTCTATTGAAAAGGGAGAAACGCCTCATCACTTTTCCTTTGGGATTTCTCAGCAGCAGCACGGGTATGGAAGTTGGCGGTGTGTCACCTCTTTGCCTTACACGTAAAACCCCTCCTCAGTGTTGCACTTGAGTTCTTCCTATTTGTTTCACTGCCGAACTATTGGACTATGAGAGTCATCATCTTCCTGCCCTTATCCCATGTTACTTAGGGTCGGCGCAACATTACACACGTACATTGCACTATGAGAGTAAAAGAACAAAATGTGCATCTACTATAATACATATTTACAAACAGTGCAACACGACCTCCTCCCACCGCCCCTTTCCGCCATCGGATTTATAGACGCACTGAAAGTTCCCATCCCTACCTTGTTGCTATTTCACCAATTCGCACTAAGCTTTGCCAAACGTCTTTTATAATGCGCACAACAAAGGAGTGGAACTCTCTGCCTGCGTCTGTTTCCGAACACATTCTTTTTTTTTATTATTTGTAATGGGTTTGCTCTTGACTTTAGTTGACATCTAGAATAGAACAGAGAATTACTAAAGACGATGGATTGTGAGAAGGTAGATTATTGACTGTTCGTCAGAATGTTGAGTTCCTTAAAGTTCTAAGTTTGAGCTATTCGATACCAAGCTGACAAATGCTTGCACTGTCTGGACAGAGTGGACAGGTACACTCAATTCTGTGTGGTACTTTCCTCAAAAGGCCATCTCAGACATCATCCTACATTTTCTTTTTTTTTTTTATTTGTAATGGGTTTGCTCTAGACTCTAGTACGTCAGAGATGACAGAGACAAAATCTACGATGGAGTGAGCCTACCTAGAAGGCTGTTCACTTTAACTTTCAAGAGTTTAGGGTTGAATGCTTACAACCCTAATCTCTTCAAAGTTAGAGTGAACAGGCTCCTTCTGGGTAGGCTCGCTCCATCGTAGACTTTGTCTCTGTCATCTCTGACCTAGACTAGAGTCAAGAGGAAACCCGTCTCAAGTAAAAAAAAACAGTGCAATAGTTGATTTGTGCAGACTGCCTTGGAAAGGTCTAGACATGTAAACAGATTTATTACGCACAAAGATACACTTAATCCGGTAGAACTAGTTTCTCCACACCAGTTGTGATATAAATAGATTTGGAATGCGACTTCCCGTCTCTTTATATGTTGCGAGAACTATCAGACGAGTTTCAGTCTGCTTTCCAATATTTTGTTGCACTAAACTAAGTAGCTATAGAAATTGTCAGTATTTTCTATGACAGTCACTGGTTAAAAAACAATAGTTGTAAACCTGTTTTATGGATGGGATAATCACTAATCATCCATGACTCCTTCCGCTCTGGGCGGAGCGGAAGGGAGTGTCAGACTCTTACTGACTAAAAACCCACCCGTGTTCCTCTCCTAATGCCCGTTGCGTTTCAGAGAGCTGCGGTTATTATTTGGTACAAATACCTCAACCCAGGCAGGTACTGGCCCTAGCGGGCCCCGTCTATAGTTGTAAACCTGTACACTGACAAATCTGTTTGGTTTTTTGCTCAAAAACCATCTCAGACATTAACCTACATAGCTCATTATAATTTGGCCATTACATGTTCACTATTGTATGGACTTTCAAAGACTTAGACCTCTGAGTTTCGGTGTTTCATCGCTACCTGACCAAAAATAGATTGACATGTAACAGTGTTACTCGTAACATACATATTTACAAAAAGGTGTGCCGTCGCGGGATGCTTGGCAGATGTTAAACATCGAAATGAATTTGTACGAATAAAATGCATAAAAGGATAGCCGAGCCGAGTGGGGAGAGTGTTGATCAGTCACTTGCGCGATAACAATCGGTCTGACCCCCGCAACATTAGATGTTTCGCAAAAAAAGTATAATTTCGATTTAACATGCCATGGCGGCGTTACAGCTGCCAGTAGACACCTGCAAAACTTTTAATGTCACCGAAATTACACTTTTTTTGTCGTCGGGAGTAAGTGCGAGTCGGGCTCGCGCGCAGTGTCGTATTTTTTGTTTATTTATTTATCTATTTATTCACAAAATCCACAGCTCTTTAACAATTTTACTTAAAATAAACAAACCGATCTTACAGCCAATCACGGATTTACAATTTATTAACTATTAAATGCATCAGAAACAAACAAAGTTGTTGTTTGTTTTTTTGTTTGTTTAGGTATCGTGTTTTTTTAAACCTTTCTGAGGTTCAGTACATTCGAAGCAACTTAGCTGTCAGACGAATATACATCCCACACACATGCACAAAACGTTTTGGGAACACATTCATAGTGCGTACAGCCAAGGAGTGGAATTCCCTGCCGGAGTCTGTGTTTCCTGATAGCTATAACCTGGAAGTCTTTAAGTCAAGAGTGAATAGGTTACTTCTAGGCAGGCGTGCTACATCTTCGACCACATCATCGCTTACCAAGAGATGAGATAATGGTCAAACGCTTGCCTATCAATAGTAAAAAAAAATTAAACAGATAATACACACGACTGCGCTGTTTTTATACGGGCTTTCAGAACACTAAAATTGTTGGTTGTAATTCTGCCAGAACCCAACTTGCATACTAAACTGCCGCCGACTGTTGACTAACTCCAGAACAACGTCAGCAGTTGGCCAGTTGCACAAGTATGAGGCGGCCTCATTATGGCTTCTCGCTGCACACAATAGTAATTAACTTTGCGTTTCGAATCGATACGCGTTTAGTTAACGGTACTTGGGCATTATACAAAATTGTGACTGAGTTTTTACCCGACTACACGGCGAAGCAAAAGGAGGGTTATGATACTATTACACGCCGCACGCGTCTCCGAGTAATTACCCTCTTTCATCTGCCTAGTCTTTTCCCAACTATTTTGGGGTCGGCTTCCAGTCAAACCGGATTCAGCTGAATACCAGTATTTTACATAGAGCGGCTGCATACCAGACCTCCACAACCCATTAACTGAATAACACGGTACGTCATGGCAAGACTGGAGTCAGATTAACTGGTTTCCGACTATCCGTAACGACTGCCAAAGTTCTACAAATGACAGCCGGGACCAACAGCTTAACGCGCTTTCCGAGGCACGGAGGAAACCCGGTATGTTAAGATGGTCACCCATCCACAGACCAACCTTGGCAAGCATGGCTTAACCTTGAAGATCGACCCGTGCGGCTGGTATTTTTTAGCCACGAACTCCTCAGTAATTACCCTCTTTATTCTGAAGTATAAGAGCTGTATTCAGATGTCAGATGGTCGATGGGGACGAAAAGTTCTGAAGTGACGACCGCATATTGGATGACGCAGCGTTGGAAGGCTTCCTGGGTCGCGAAGGAAGATAGCGGGTCGATTGTCGACACTTAAGAGAGGCCTATGCCTATGTCCAGCAGGGGACGTCTTCTGGTATGACGATGAAGCTATATTGGCTGATGTCGTGGTTGCAAGTGCGACAGTCAAGTGTAGGATCCTGGGTTCCAAGCCGAGTAATAATATTAATGTTATTGAGTTTTTGCATTAAGAGTCTCTCGTTGATGCTGTGCCTCGGAAAGCACGTAAAGCCGTTGTTGATCCTGCGCCTGATCTCTCCCTAGACGTGTCGGATTGCCGTCCCTTCGGATTAGAGCAAGGCGTAGCCAATAAGGAATACGCATATGATTTTTTATTTGCAAAATGAAATACTTATTAGCTGTAAACAATCATGAAATTATTTTTTAAATACCTTAATCAGCGATGAAGTTATAAAGCTTCAAAGATTACAATTAGAAACAGAATTCCGATATAAACTTCGACTTCATTGTCTATGACGCATATACAACTGCCACAGAAAACAGCGTTTTCGCGAGAGGGACAGATATATTTGTTTAAAATAATTATATCTCCTTCGTTTTTCGAGTAATATTGATTCTATTTTCACTGTAAGTATTATATTTTTGAACATTTTTAAATAAACTGTAAACATATATGTTTTTCATGCATATTCCCTACTAGTTGACCCGCGCAACTTCGTCTGCGTCACAATTTTCATTACTACTCCGCTACCGCTCCTATTGGTCTTAGCGTGATGATATATAGCCTATAGTCTTCCTCAATAAATTGGCTATCTAACACTGAAAGAATTTTTCAAATCGGACCAGATCCTGAGATTAGCGCGTTCAAGTAAACAAAGAAACAAACTAACTCTTCAGCTTTATATATTAGGATGATAGATAGATAGATAGATATAGATTATTACTGTAATGTTCCATCAAAATTTATTTGGTAGTTTTAGTGTGAAAGAGTTAAACATTCTTCCCATCACAAACATTTCGAAAATGTACAGCCGAGCCTTTCATTAGGAAACGACGAGTTACGATCACTTACGATGTTCGGATTCCATTGTACTGTTAACACATCATCATGGTAATGTCATATTTATCAATCGATTTCTATTGAGAAATATGACAGCTGATTTAGAAACTTAAGCTGAATATGGCTGAATGTCGTGTGAATGATATCCTAGAAACATATGGGTTTCCTGATAGTCGATAGTTGTTTTTAGGGTTCCGTACCCAAAGTATAACCGACGGAACCCGCAAATTTTTAAGCAACGTTCGCATTCGCATCTCAGTCGCAATATATTTTTTTTTTTTACTATTGATAGGCACGCGCTTGACCACCATCTCACCTGATGGTAAGCGATGATGTGGTCGAAGATGGAGCACGCTTGCCTAGAAGTAACGTGTTCACTCTTGACTTAAAGACTCCCAGGTTGTAGCTATCGGGAAACACAGACTCCGGCAGAGAATTCCACTCCTTAGCTGTACTCATTATGAATGTGTTCCCAAAACGTTTTGTGCGCGAGGGTGGGATGTCCACCATGTACTGGTGGCGCATCGCCGTTCGTCTTGTGGTCCGATGATGGAACGGGCTTGGCGGAATTAAATTATGCAATCCCGTCGCACATTCCCCAAAATGCAACCGGTAGAAAACCGACAAGCTAGCAACTCGTCGTCGATGCTCAAGACTTTGGAGCCTTTGGACTTTATTATGTTAAAATGTAGAGTTTGAGGTGTTTTTGACAGATTGTTTGCGCGCTACCACGTCTAAATAGCTGAAATCTACTTTGATTAATTTGTTGTTCAGATATAGAAAGCCTGGAGATGATTATTTAAGGGCTACTTTTGTTGCGAAAATAAAATTTCAACGCGAGAAAAGCTAGTAAGTACTTAAATAAATAAAAAACTAGTTCATTTTAAATCCAATTTCTCTGCATCTGACAGCCCTGTCATTCACGAGATATTTATTGGTTATAGTTACTAGGTAGCAGGGATGTTACGCATGTGATTTTATCTGAACCGAAGTCGAGATAAGTCGGTTATTTTTTTGTTTGGTTTGTCAGAGCTGGAGGTGATGGCCGAAGTGTTACGGGCAGGACTAGTAAAATAAAAAACAACGGGTTTCACTCCGGGAGTGCCGGCAGAAGTGAAAACTTGAATACGTGCTTCTCTCCCTCCGTCTCACGAATTTTCGATCAGGTCACGTGTCCTGACGCGAGTTTAACATATTTTACCCATCACAAAAAAGTGCACAACGCCGCCAAAGAAGCTTTCGCTTCAAAATAATACAAAAAATATTCAGTAAGCTTCTTTCATTAGAGGGCCGATTGTTCAAACATCAAATAACTTACTAGCGAAATAACTTAGCTGTTAGAGGACAAATAAAATTGTTGCATTTGTCAATGGCCAGATAGCAAGCGAATAGTTAGTTATCCGTGGATTTTAGTTGCGAACTACATCACAGTAATATTGTGGGGGCGAGAACACGCATATGGTGTACTAGGGAACACAACGACCGGCCCGTAGATATGGGCCGAGGAGCGCTCCCGCGGGCAGGGGGCTATGCCCCGATACCGCTTGCCGCGCCCCCTTGCGGGGACATAGCGACGTCTACAACGGCATAATGGTGTAATGTGTGTTAGAAGGGGATAGCAAATGTTTCGACCTTTTTTTTTTGTAAAACAACCTTTTTTTCGTGTGTGGTGATTTTGTAGTTTGGTTTATTGTCAGTGACTTATTATTATTTTTAACCCCCGACCAAAAAAAGGGGTGTTATAAGTTTGGCCGCTACGTGTGTCTGTCTGTCTGTGTGTCTATCTGTTGCACCGTAGCTCTTAAACGGGTGAACCGATTTGGATGCGGTTTTTTTTAAATTGAAAGCAAGTTTTCTAGCGGTGGTTCTCAGACTTTTATCAAAATGAAGTTTTATCAAAATCGGTTGAGCCGTTTGAAGATCATCAGCCCTTTTCTAGTTGATGAAGGCATTTAATCAGCTTTTACGGGTATGATCGATGTGAAATTTGGTATTCTGTTACTTCAATGACATTGCAAGAACATGTTTGTATTGACATGATGCTGTAGCATAACCTGAAGTCTGCAGAATAACCAACTCCTCACTAAGTTACAGCAGAGGTATCGTGTTTGAACTCACTGGAATGGTTTCAATGAACAGATTATATTTAGATCAGTAACCTTACCCAGATGCTGAAGCATGTCCTGAAATCTGCAGGATATCTAGAGCCTCACTTACAGCAGGCGATCCTTCGGGCTTTGTCGGTAACCTTGGTTCTCTTGCGGATATCATCGTTCCTGATTCGACCACGCAAGGAAACTCCAAGAATTGCCCTCTCCATTGCCCTTTGTGTGACTTTAAGCTTTCTGATGAGGCTAGACTGATCCACAGACAAAATTAATGGAAGACTGTATCTTGCGGACGGTTCACGATATCCCTACTAGGTAGTATCACAATTCACTGCCGTGTCATATTACGTGTGGTCAGACGCCAGACGCATTTCAACGGCTTTACTTTTTCATATGGTTTGTAACTTGAGTGGGTTGTCTGGCGTGTCTGAGGAAAGCTTTGGTTTTAAAGCTACTTGGTCTAAGACCGAGGTCGTGGCTAAATAGTAACAGCCGCACGATTCCATCTTCGAGGAGTGCAAGTGCCTCGGAAAGCACGTTGAACCGTTGCTTTCATTTGTAGATCTTTGACAGTCGTTAAAACCTTAACCTTAGTGGTTGTGTAGGTCTGTAGCGGCATCAATTCCGCCACAAGAAAAACCAACAGCGTATATCTACATCGCAACAAAGGGAACCGCAGCGCCATCTATCCAACTAGCAGCGAATTACTACGTCGAAATCCTGCATCGCGCAAGCCGAGTTTACCGTGCGATTTGAACATACATCAGCCCAAATATCAACTATCGGGCAGTTGCCCGCCAGACACAACAACCTCTGGCCGGAGGATACCGCTTACTCCTCTAAAATATATACCTAGATAGGCAGTCGCTTCAGGTAAAAGACTGGTTTTCAGCTGCATCCGGGACTGGAAGCCAACCTTAAAATACATGAGAAAAGGCTTTTCATATTGATTTTGTTTGTCTCCTAAAAATTGAAGATACATTGACCGGAGCACGTAGTCGTACTCCTCGAAACTACACTAACTTGAAGATACACTCCGGTATCTTTGAAGAGCGGCCGTTATCTTAACGACTCCAATTGTTATATGACAACCTCGAGTGACTTCTTCCACCCCCGTGCCTCGGTGCGCACGCAGATCTCCGGACTACGAGAGTGATTAACATGGACGTTATTAAGGGGGTGTTTAGGAGGTTCGGACCCCCCCCCCTGACTGATGATAGCAGAAATATTAATCCGTGCCTCAAAATCCTAATACATAAAAAAATTCTTCCTTTACTGAGTGACTGACAGACAACGCCCAGCCGAAACAACTGCTCGTAGAAAGCTGAAATTTGGCATGTAGGTTCCTTGGGGAGTGCAGGGGAGCACTAAGAGAGGATTTCCCATAAGTCCAACGGGATTGGGAGAGATCAGGAAATGTGCGTACGAAGTCGCGGGAAAAAGCTACTATATCATAACTAGCAATAGGGAACATGCAATATTTCCATTTTTGCTTTAATTTTAAAGAACTCCATCTAGAATAGACCACTACATAAATAAAAAAAGAGAACGATTTAATTTATTGCCAAAATTGCGTTTTTAAACCGACAGTTTTAAGGTTCACGCGAAAACGGACGATGACGTCACTCGTGTCTATCACTGGTCAAGAAGTCTCAACGAAGACATAAGGTTGCCTTTTCGTTGGCATAACAGCAGATACGTCACTAAACGCTAATTGTTGTTTTTAAATACGCTCCGTTTCACGTTAATTTAATTCATTATTTTCGTTAAAAATCGATATTAACCAAAATAAAAACTTTGTAATGTCCTTCATTTTATACTTTATCATTTTACTGACAACATTCTCATAAATTCTCTATTTGCATCTTCCCTATTCGAATGAGATCGACGTTCAGAATTGCGATTTTTCTGCGTGAAACTAATAATCCTTGTACGTTTTTGGACACCCCTATGTGAAAGATATAGATAAGATACTATCTTTACCCGCGGTGTTTAATATGTCTCGCGGCGATGGCTAATCTCCGTTGGGTATTCCGTAGTCCTCCTGACCGATGTGAGCCATGGTAGCCAATCTACCATGGCCCAAAGCGGTCAGGAGGACTATACTGCTTTATAATTTTATCTTTATGGTCAATCAATGTATCTTTAACTAGTTGACCCACGCAACTTCGTTTGCGTCACAATTTTCATTACTGCTCCGCTCCTATTGGTCTTAGCGTGATGATATATTAGCCTATAGCCTTCCTCGATAAATGGGCTATCTTACACTGAAAGAATTTTTCAAATCGGACGAGTAGTTCCTGAGATTAGCGCGTTCAAGTAAACAAACACACAAACAAATAAACAAACAAACAAACTCTTCAGCTTTATATATTAGTATAGATATATATTTTAATATTAAATTAAAGATACACTGACCAGAGCACGTAGTAAACTATACAAACTTGAAGCATACTCCAGTATCTCTGAAGAGCGGCCGTTATCTTAACGACTACAATTGTTTTAAGAGTGTATCTTTATTAACAGTAATTAATAAATACTTGTGCTAATGTCTTGAGGACCGTGTGAAGACTCTTTTTAGTGATATTACACGTTTTTGTGGTATTCGCGTGTTTTCAAGGATTTTTTTCAAGGTCAATTTAGTGGTTCTTCATCTTTTGCCAGCCTCGCTCAGAGCAAGCGATTCTATTGCTTTTTATCAAACACATCCGTCGCTGCGCATCGGACAGCATGTTAAGCCGTTGGTCCCGGCTGTCATTTGTAGATCTTTGGCAGTCGTTACGGATAGTCAGAAGCCAGTAAATCTGACTCCAGTCTTGCCAAGAAGTACCGTGTTACCCAGTTAATTGGTTGTAGAGGTCTGGTAGGCAGCCGCTCCACGTAAAACACTGGTATTCAGCTGAATCCGGTTTGACTGGAAGCCGACCCCAATGTAGTTGGGAAAAGGCTACGCAGATGATCCCTCGCTGCGCATCCTTGCACATCTCAGGTAGAAACGTACCCTTACGGACACAGCACACATGTCAACTCGGAAAGGAATCGTCAACGTATCAACTCGAGCCGTACAGTATTATTTGTATGAAACTCTACTGCAACGGACACTAATCAGAATCGTAACGTAATCGCTTCCCCTCAGGACAAGCCCGGCGATGCCTTGTTGTAAGCGAGGCGACGACGCCTAGCCATAAGCGCGGCGACGCGACGCCTTGCCGTAGCCGAGTCGACGTACCGGAGCTGGTGATCCGCTTTGGTTACGATCCCATTCCGAGTCGATATGTCTTCTGTGTCCTTAATAGTCCGTCCGACCCCCGTAAAGGAATAAGGCGAGGCCAAAGAAGAAAAATATTTGTATTCTTACCGAGATCTTTCTCACTCTTACTAAAAAATTTAATTATTTCATATCAAATAACTAACAAAATAATCTCTGTTTTGTTTCAGTCCCAAGTCTCCACCCAACAGTCCGAACCTAGAACCGTCCACAGAAGATGAGCTGAAAGGAATCTATATCAACGGCTGGAGAGTGAGTACCGTCACTAGCTTGTTAACGAATTCGCGGGTTAAAGATAAAAAGGTACTAAAGGGCCATGTGTTATGTTCCAGGATGAAGCCAATGACTGGGTGTGGGAGTGGAGCAGTAGACCCGACCAGCTTCCACCCAAGTGAGTACAATATCCTGTTATACACGGTTTCATTTTAGTCGTCCCGACTGGGTAAAAAGGACAACATAGGAACACAGTATATCCTTCTTACTCAGTTTATGTAAATATTAATAGTATATTTTAAATCGATCCATTATTGGAGGAGGGACCAGGCGAGAGCCAAACCTGGATTCACGACTCTTATTTTCATAATAATAGAATAGAATACTCTTCATTATGATATTTTTATTTGGCTCTTTTTTAAGAGCTAAAATTAAAGCGAGAATTATGT
Organism: Lacanobia oleracea; assembly: GCA_950371165.1. Classification (NCBI taxonomy): domain Eukaryota; kingdom Metazoa; phylum Arthropoda; class Insecta; order Lepidoptera; family Noctuidae; genus Lacanobia; species Lacanobia oleracea. The sequence continues at coordinate 15,827,702 of OX493411.1, read as the reverse complement.
TTTTAAATTAGGTAAGCATTGTCTGAATTAAGGCTAAGTTATTTATGTCTTGTCTGGTTATCAGGTAAGTGAAGGTCGATCTTCCAACGTCTCCCTTACCAACTTGGCACCGGGCTCGCCACTTTTCGAATGACATTTTCATCACTTCACTACTCTAAACAAACAAACAAACTAAAATATAGCATCAAAAAACTGGTCCTCAACGCTGGTAATGTGCCCAAGAGACTGGCGGCATTGCCACGTTGACTGGCAATGCTTAATCTCTGCCCAAAGTAGAAGCCAGCTCTTGGGTCACGGAAACTGTCAACCAGCCGTTTCGAAATTTTTATGAAAAGGCTGTGAGCACAAGGGCCCCACGGCCTGAGTGTTTCAACCCTAAACGGCTCAAAAATATAGTTTACCAATAAGGTTACTATATTTTTGAGGAGTTCGTGGCTAAATAATAACAGCCGCACGGGTCGATCTTGAAGGTTAAGCAATGCTTGCCATGGTTGGTCTGTGGGACTCCAGTCTTGCCAAGATGTACCGTGTTACCCAGTTAATGGCTTGTGGAGGTCTGGTAGGCAGCTGTTCCACGTAAAACACTGGTATTCAGCTGAATCCGGTTTGATTGGAAGCCGACCCCAATGTAGTTGGGAAAAGGCTAGGCAGATGATGAAGGTTACTATATTTACGCCGCTTGAGGTTTTCCGCAGCCGCAGCTGCTGCGCCAGCACAACACGATGGACTAGGAATATGGGATGGCGCAAGATCATCACTTATATTATTTTTATCAAAATCGAATTTTAAAATTTAAATTAACGTAATTCGAACCAAGAGCCAATTTAAAAAAAAAACATGGTATGGCACTTATAAAATATTGATCTGCACTTTGCAGGTTAATACCAAGGTCTTATTCGATAAAAACAGTATAAAAATATTCAATTTATCGATAAGCTGAATTATTTTCCTCGCTCGTTTGAATACAATACTGAATATTAATGTAACGTTGAATATGGAGTGAGATATCGAATAATTGCGAACTAAACTTTTATGAAAGAATTTCCAGGTTCCAAGAAAAACAATTAAGTAAAATTGTTGCTGAACCTTCAGTTAGCTTATTTTACAATAGGCTAGTTTCCACCATCAATAAATTGTAAATCTATTTAGTCCGTCAGTTGGACTATTGCTAAATAATGGACACGTATTTTTGTTTTTAGGGTTCCGTATACGAAGGGCAACCAACGGAACCCTATTACTAAGCCTCCGCTGTCCGTCCGTCCGTCCGTTCGTTCGTCTGTCTTTCAGCGGGCTGTATCTCAAGAACCGTAATAGGTAGAGAGTTGAAATTTTCACAGATTATGTATTTCTATTGCTGCTATAACAACAAATAATAAAAATGAAATTAAGGTTTATGCTACGGAACCCTTCGTGTGCGAGTTCTACTCGCACTTGGCCGGTTTTTTGTAAATCAGTGATTATGGACAAGATAAAACGCATCAAAACTTGGCAGTGGGGGCTCGTGACGTCAGAACGCACTAAAAAGTATATACCACGACGTGACGTATTGAGAATTTTAAAAGCGTCGTATCGTCAATATTGGTTTACGTAACGGAAGAAAAAAAAAGGTCAAATATTTTTTGATAATTTGACGGACAAATTAAATGTTTTTAGTGGACAAGTCTAGTATGTATAGCTTTGCTGGGCTAACATCACATGAAGTGTATTTAAAAAACTAATTACTTAATTACAATTAGCTGTGACCGCGACTTCGTCCTCTTTGAAATTAGTGTTATTTCACCACTTGAAAATCTAAATATTGTAGGTAAGCTTATAGTAGAGACAGGTAGATATTCAAGTAGCTTTCAGAAGTCATATGTGGACAGAGTATAATCGGAACACGCTGAAGTAGTTGCACGAAGGCTGCGCTGACGTTCTCTGTCGAAGGTCACCGGTTTAGAGGGTAGCGGAACAGAGAGTCATCTGCCTAGCCTTTTTTCCCCAACTACATTGGGGTCAGCTTCCAGTCAAACCGGATTCAGCTGAATACCAGTGTTTTACGTTGAGCGGATGCCTACCAGACCTCCACTACCCATTAACTGGGTAACACGGTAGGTACATCATGGCAAGACTGGAGTCAGATTTACTGACAAATGACAGCTGGGACCAACGGCTTAACATGCTTTCCGAGGCACGGAGGAAACTCGTTATGTTAAGACGGTCACCCATCCACAGACCAACCTTGGCAAGCGTTGCTTAACCTTCAAGATCGACCCAAGCGGCTGTTATTATTTAGTCACGAGCTCTTCGCGGTAGCGGAACAGAGAGTAAAGTCCCGCAAACCTCCATGACTTCCCATGGTTGTCGCGACTAAGGGACTCACCAGAGAATGGGCAGCAGCGTTCTCTGTAAAACGCAACAACATACACTGCGATAGTCAACCCGCCGCACAAGCGTGGCGGTTATGGCAAAGCCCTCCATAAAATTGGGGGAGGCCTATGTCCAGTAGTGGAAGTCTTTCGGCTGAATATATGATGATGATTTCTAATTGTACTATGAACGTTTCCAGGGACTGGCGGTTTAAGCATCCCACTTCGGCCCGTGGGCCTCCCTCAGCCACCTCCTCCATCGAAGTATTGGAGCAGCAACTGGCACCTCCAGTAGTGCAGCAGGTAATGTACTTAATTAGTTCATGCACAAGTAAAACACACTGTACCATGGAGTTCCTTGAGCATTTTCTACCAGTTGACCTTATTTCATTTCATTATTCAATAGAAGAGCAGTGGTGGCGCGGTGGTAATGGCTGCGACTTACGAGTTGTAGGTCGTAGGTTCGAACCCAGGCAGGCGCTTTACTTTGTGTAAATTATTTCATCACCACTGCTCTCAAAGACGGTGAAGGGAAAACATCGTGAGGAAACCGGCATGTCCTAGAACCAAATATTCGAAGACGTGTGACATCTACCACCCCGCACTGGGCCCGCGTGCTGGAGTACGGCCCACTCCCTCACCGAGAGGAGGCCTGTGTCCCAGCAGTGGGAACGTTATAGGCTGATACTTTTTCACTATTGATAGGCACGCGTTTGACCACTATCTCACCTGTTGGTAAGCGATGATGTGGTCGAAGATGGAGCACGCTTGCCTAGAAGTAACCTATTCACTCTTGACATAAAGACTCCCAGGTTGTAGCTATCAGGAAACACCGGCAGGGAATTCCGCTCCAAAATATAATAAAAAATAACACAGGACAGAGACAATTGGTCATTTCACTCAATATGGGACACCCAATGCGGATAATGTAGATATGCTTGGCATTAATTAATCAAATTATTATGTTTAGTTAAATAGTAAATAAGAAATGCAGTTAGAGCAAGCAAACTATTTTAAGTACTTACTAAATTAATTTACGGTCGTTGTGGGGAAGCTTGGGGGAGGCCTGTGTCCAGCAGTGGACGTCTTTCGGCTGATATGACGATGATGGAAGTTTTTAGTGGTTTTTTTTACTATAAGTAATTTGTTTTCTTTGCCCTGCAAACGTGTCTTGTGCCTTTAAATGTGTGCTGAATTTATTTTCTAGTAGTGATATGTTCTGGGGCTGCGGAATCTGTTCGAAAGAGGTACCGCGGCCCTGGAACGCGGCGGGCACTAGGAGGAACACGGATGGGTTATAGTCAGTAAGAGTCTGACTCTCCCTTATGCTTCGCCTAGAGCGGAAGGAGTCGTTTGATAAATTTCCCATCCATGGGGGTTGCGTTCCAGGACCGCGGTGACTCTTTCGAACAAATTCCTCAAAAAGTGCACCCCCTGGTACTCCACTCCCTGCGCCCACAGAAACACATTGCTCTTGAAGGATCAAGACAAGACAAGACAAGACATTTATTTGTAGAAACATGAGTATACATCAAAGGAATGCAGGTTGTTCATAATCAAAAAGATCAGTCATGTTCGGCCGTTGTGGCATACAAAATATAGGTAAAAAGTCATTCAATTAAAATTATTATTAAATAGTCACACACACTATGAATTAAAATTTAAATAATAAATAAATAAACTTGTATTAAATGGTCTTAATTATAAATAATCAAATTATCATAATTATAAAATGTCACAAAATAATAAGTTATACACAAAAAATTAAAATTAATATAACCTACATTGTCAGACAAACTAGGTATAAAATGGATTTAAATAATTAATTTGTATTGAATTTTCCTATAGTCGAATTGTAAATAACCAATTATAAAATATCACAAAACATTCGTTAGTTAAACAATAATAAAATATTACAGTTTGTCATTTAGAAATTCTGAAATACTGTAATAAGCTTTCCCGATTAGATATAATTTTAGCCGTCTTTTTAGTATGTGTGCGCTTAGTTCCTTCCATTCCTTTGGAAGTTTATTAAATATTAAAGGTGCCATGCAAAATACACTTTTTCGCGTTAATGCTGTTTTGGAAGCATGCGAGCAAAGCTTAGTGTTATCGCGTCTGTTGCGACTGACTTTGTCTGCCAGGCGTGGAAAAAATTGCCGATTACATTTCACAAACATGAGGAGCTCGTGGCTAAATAATAACAGCCGCACGGGTTGATCTTGAAGGTTAAGCAACGCTTGCCAAGGTTGGTCTGTGGATGGGTGACCATCTTAACATAACGAGTTTCCTCCGTGCCTCGGAAAGCACGTTAAGCCGTTGGTCCCGGCTGTCATTTGTACATCTTTGGCAGTCGTTACGGATAGTCAGAAGCCAGTAAATCTGACTCCAGTCTTGCCAAGACGTACCGTGTTACCCAGTTAATGGGTTGTGGAGGTCTGGTAGGCAGCCGCTCCACGTAAAACAATGGTATTCAGCTGAATCCGGTTTGATTGGAAGCCGACCCCAATATAGTTGGGAAAAGGCTAGGCAGATGATGATGACATTTCACAAACATGACAACTTCTAATATGTACATTGACGGTAACGTTAGTATGTTAAAATTAACGAAAATCGGCTTGCAACTGTCAGTCGAATCTAATTTAAACATCGTCCTAATACAGCGATCAAGAGCAATGTGGTTCTATTTCGGTTTGACGAAGATGTCGGAATGGGAAAAGCATTCCGACATCTTTATCAAACCACAAATCTGCGCGGATATACAACACGCCTCATTAGCCACATGTTATATTTCTTCCACAATAACTACTTACGATGAATGACGTGGTCATTAGGTATGTCAAGGTCGAGTGGCAGCACAGAAACTTAGTGATCTTGTTTATAAATATATTATTTGTTTTGAAGTGCAAGTGGAACAGGATACGTGTGCAGTTTTGGATTGATTAGAACGCAGTACCAGTTATTACGATTTAAGATAGTAAGAGGCACGGTTGCCAAATTTTTTGAAAGACTTACTGCGGCCCTGGAATGCAAAGTACCAGAGCCGCGGTGGGTTTTAGTTAGTCTTCTTCTTTTCGAGTCAATGGTGAGCCTTAAATATTTTGTGCCCAGTATCAGGTCCTCAATGGTGCAGTTGTACGGGCACTTGGGACATTCCAATAAGTGGGTAATCTATAATAATAATAATATGAAAAATTATGGACAATTGCATGTACTTATTAGACATTTGCACACCTGTTGAGGTAAAATATGGCAGAACTTTTGTTGTTTGTAACATCACATGTATGTACCCATATTTCAGCAAATAAATTATTTGTATTTGGGCCATATTTTGAACGGCGGCTCCGCACTAAGGCCTCTGTCTCGGGTTTTGCGGGCAGCGGGGTGGCGGCGGCGCGGGAGCGGGGCGGGCAACGTAGACCCGTTTTCGAAACCAGCGGGCAGATCGCGCGGCACTATAGCGGCGTAGTGTTGTGTTCGTGGTTGTGTCGTCGAGATATATTTGTTTTTATTCGCGAACGAAATGTCTGAACAAAGGCGACAACATTTTTTTGATTCAAATTTATTCTTAACGCTCGATTTATTGTGGGCAAAAGAAGAAAATAAATTGCACAACACTGCGTAGCAGACACTCGAGCTCGTCACCGCTCGACTGGCGAGCACCGCTCGTGTGCCGCCCTCGCGCCGCTCCATTAGATCCTGCCGCTCCTGCCCCGCTGCCCGCAAAACCCGAGGCAGAGGCCTTACACTTAGTATCAAGCGGATCAATGAAACCCCATTTTGCCAAGTTGTATTTGCAGCGGCCTACTTGGGTGCGCTAACAATTGAGTGCTCTCCATATTGGCCACTGCAGTTCGCGTCCAGGTGGCAGGTGTTCCTGAGGTTTCAAGAAGTCAAGTGGTGGAGAGTACAGTTCTGCCCACAACTTGGCTCTTACCTTGGGTGGCTGGTCTTAGACTGCCTGTTTAGTCAGTAAGAGTCTGACACCGTCACTCCGCTCAGAGAGCGGGAGGAGGCATTTGATGATGTCCCATGTAATAATGTTGTTGTGTATTGCAGAGCCACTGCCTGTCCGTCCGCCGCACATGCCTGTTCAGCCGAGGAGCCATCGCGGCCGTGTTGCTCACCAACGTCGTGTCGTTACTGCTCGGCGCTGGCATTGGGTGAGCTCCTTATACATCATCTGCCTAGCCCTCTTTCCCAAATATATTGGGGTCGGCTTATAGTCAAACTGGATTTAGCTGAATACCGGTTTTTTACGTGGAGCGGCTGCCTACCAGACCTCCACAACCCATTAACTGGGTAACACGGTACTTCATGGCAAGACTGGAGACAGATTTACTGGCTTCTGACTGAAGATCTACAAATGATAGTGCTTTCCGAGGCACGGAGGAAACTCGGTATGTTAAGATGGAGGAATTCACTGATATACACACGTACAGTAGAATTATGTATATCTATATCTATACTAATATATAAAGCTGAAGAGTTTGTTTGTTTGCTTGAACGCGCTAATCTCAGGAACTACCGATCCGATTTGAAAAAAATATTTTAATGTTAGATAGCCCATTTATCGAGAAAGGCTATAGGCTATATATCATCACGCTAAGACCAACAGGAGCGGAGCAGACGAAGTAGCGCGGGTCAACTAGTATCACTAAATAAAATCGGTTTTAACTCTTAAATGGGTATAACAATCTGGGAAACGGAAAATATTGCCAAATAGACAAAGCCATTAATGGTAGAAAATAAATTTCAATTTATGAACAAAATAATGTTCTTTAAGTATTTAATGAGTGATTGATAAGTCTTTAAATAACCTCTGTACAACAATGGAATACCTATCAGGAACTCATTAGGTATTTAATTTATGAACTGAAAAATATGGTGCGAAATATACTCCTTATGCCTTATTAAGGGTTAACAAACTAAATGCTGTATTGTTTCAGAATGTGGCTGAGCAAGCGAGGCATGATGCCGCCCAGACTCATCGTGTTGAACTGAACACAAGACTGAAAGACGTGCGAGGGACACTTACTGTTCTACTGTGATGCGAACGAGTACTGCTACACATTGTCTACTCTATAACTTACACGACAGAGTTTACATTACATTGCAGCCTGTTGCTTTTAAGACAAGTGGTCGATTAATTAATTATCAAATCTCTGTTAGAAATGATAAGGTTCAAATTACATTGCTATCCGTACCTTCTTTAGGACATTTTTGATACAAATTGTTCACTCTAATTACTTCAAAGTTAGAGTGAACAGGCTCCTTCTGGGTAGGCTCGCTCCATCGTAGACTTTGTCTCTGTCATCTCTGACATAGACTAGAGTCAAGAGCAAACTCATCTCAATTTTTTTTTAAATTATTCTATTGTGTATCACTGCTGGGCAAATGCCTTCCCTATATCCTTCCAGACACTCTTACTCTCTCTCTCTCTCTACACTTCACTCAAAGAAAAAATCACTTAATATACAGTATCTCTGCCTTACATGATAAGGTTCAAATTACATTGCTATCAATACCTTCTTTAAGACATTTTTGATACAAATGGTCTAAAGCCCATTAAAATCATCTCTATGTAAAGAAAGTCAGGTTAGTTACGCCATTTATAACTCAAAAACGGCTGGACCGACTTTGAAGATCTTTGCTTTGTTGGATTTGTCTTTGCCCCGAATAGCAGAATAACTATTAAAACATTGGAAAAATAAAAAATAAATATATATATACAAAAACCATTTTTGAATACTTACGTCATTTCTGATACATGTGTCAAAAAGAAATGATTTGATCTCATTTTATCGTATTATCTAATACTGAAACATATCAATATTAATACTGAATTTTATAAAAAAACATGTTTTATAATTTAAAAAAAATATGTCTTCACTAGTCTTCAGTTCGCATCACAGTAACAAACTGATTGTGTTAGGTAGTTATAGAAATGTATTACTGTTGGTACTAGATAATTTAACAACTGACGTTAAGCTACCGACGGTCAGGTTTGGAAAATGATGGGTTTGCACATTCAGACAGAAATACAAATTTAAGAAGCTTAAATATACTAAAGAGGAGATATCCACAAGGAAGGGTTTAGGTTTAAGTCAAGCCACATTTACTGAGGTTTGGAGAATGATGGGTGTGCGCTCCCAGTATAAAAATGCGATTTTCTGAAAGGAAAGGTAGGCTTAAGAGCTGACATTGAGGCTCAAATTATTAAATTTGAGCCTCGTTGTAACCTCTTGTAAGTCGAGGTTTGAAAAATGATTGGTGTGCAGCCTCGTAAGCATAAATTATCTAGCATCAACAGTTATCAGACTGTCTTAAGTATGTTGGAAAAAGAAAAAAAAAACTAAACTATGTAATAATGTAGTGTCTAGGTACAACGTTTTGTATTTTTCTTACATTTCGACACTGCGTCCGGTTTGTTGATCTTATGGTAGACGCTAAATAAACTTGCAATAAAGTACATTGAACTTTCCATAATATGCCTTCGCTTCCCAAACAATAAATTGTGAACCGTTTTTAATTATTACAAAACGTAAGATCACGATAGGAAGTCGATTCAGGACAGCTTTATGGCTACGTTTGATGTTAAGAAAGTCAATAATAGTATGCAGGTCAATGACCGTTATTGCACATTTATCTGGCGCCTACCGTAATGCTATTTGGGGGTAAGCAGAGATGTGACCATGTGCCACTTTAGCCACGCAAGTTATCATCCCTATCTTGTTGCTATTCCACCAGTTTGTACTAAGCGTTTCCATACGTCTTTTATAAACACAGCAAAGGAGTGGAACTCTCTACCTGCGTCTGTGTTTCCGAACGCATTCAACCCTAATCTTTTCAAAGTTAGAGTGAACAGGCTCCTTCTGGGTAGGCTCGCTCCATCGTAGACTTTGTCTCTGTCATCTCTGACATAGACTAGAGTCAAGAGCAAACCCACCTCAAGTAAAAAAACTTCAGCTGACTTATTCTGTTAGCTATGTCGACAACTTTGGTTCTCTGTCGGATCACTATGTCGAAGATCGACCCGTGTCACCATCTGCCTAGCCTTTTCCCAACTACATTGGTGTCGGCTTCCAGTCAAACCGGATTCAGCTTTATACCAGTGTTTTACGTGGAGCGGCTGCCTACCAGACCTCCACAACCCATTAACTGGGTAACACGGTACATCTTGGCAAGACTGGAGTCAGATTTACTGGCTTCTGACTATCCGTAACGACTGCCAAAGATCTACAAATGACAGTCGGGACCAACGGCTTAACGTGCTTTCCGAGGCACGGAGGAAACTCGGTATGTTAAGATGGTCACCCATCCACAGACCAACCTTGGCAAGCGTTGCTTAACCTTCAAGATCGATCAGTGCGGCTGTTATTATTTAGCCAGCCTCAAGCTCCTCAGAAGATCGACCCGTGTACCATAAACAAATATCAGCCATATGTCTGCTTACCCTGTTTTCTCTCGTTAGCAAACCCAACGCTATTAGAACTATGGAACTAATGAATATTTTTTATATTATTGTAGTACGTAAGAAGAACACTACATTTAGCTAGTTTTTTTAGTCGTATTTGTAGATGTTTTTGAATGAATTTTTCCCGGTGTCTCTAAGGCCGAGTTTTTGAACCGTTCGTTAACCAAACTTGGCTCAATTGCATAAACCAGAGTATGTTTTAACTCAGAGTTAATTGCTAACTTCTTTGTCGTCGTTCCCTCAATGTTGAGGATTGCGAGCACATACGATGCCCTCCAACAGCCTCCTTTATGACTTCGGACCAGTTCGCTAACATGAGGTTAAATACAGGGGCGTAGCTACCGCCATATGAAAGATACGGGGCTCCCCGAACTACAAGGGTCCCGACGTCATCATCATTCATCATCATCATCATCAGCATCATCATAACAGCCGGAAGACGTCCACTGCTGGACATAGGCCTCCCCCAAGCGTCGCCACAACGACCGGTCCTGCGCGTCTTGCATCCATCGGCCCCGACGTGTAGACGCATTACTTTACGTAATGCAGTCCTGCCATCTCGTTCGTGGCCCGCCAAGACAGTTCTGGGGGGCTAAAAAGGCCACTTTAGGAAAATCATAATATTAATCACACAATAATCTGTCTTTAATTTTCATCTTTATCGCTAACGCATTAGCACCTCCATAACCCTTTAAACTGGGTAACACGGTACTTCTTGGCAAGACGAGTCAGATTTACTGGCTTCTGACAATTCGTAACGACTGCCAAAGTTCTACAAATGACAGCCGGGACCAACGGCTTAACTTGCTTTCCGAGGCACGGAGGAAACTCGGTATATTAAGATTGTCACCCACCCACAGACCAACCTTGGCAAGCGTTGCTTAACCGTGCGGCTGTTATTATTTAGCCACAAGCTCCTCCAGTTATTTAAAATATTATTTTCATTTAAAAACATATTTCTGGAAGTTAAAGGCTGAGTTTTGTCAAAACTATCTACAAATAAGATTATATCATTTTCCTTTTTTTTCTTTTTAGTATTATGAGAAAGCATAATATCGCCATTGAAAAACAACCACACGTCATCGTCTTTGTGATTAAAAAAGCTTATTTATTATCTGTGGCGGTGTTGCCATGTGTCGGAGTTACATTTCTACCACAGGACAGCACTCGGTAGTTTATTTTATATTATGTCGAGTTTTAGTTTTTAAAAAGTTATAGAATAATGTATTTTTCTGTTATTAGAAGAATCGGCTAGATTTTGTTTTGTTGTCGATGATGTTGTGGTGAATAGGTGATCGTTGTATTATGGTATTTTTTATTTTCTATCTTTTCTTGAACCTTATGAAATTATTGTCCGCCTAATCTGTCCCACTGCTGGGCAAAGTCATTCCTCTTTCTTTTGTATTTCTTGCCAATTCTTCTTATATTTTTCAGTTCTGTTTTCTTAAACACTTAAATGTCTACCATAATGCTTCGTTTCTCCGTATTCACTACATGGAATGTGATAGTAAATTAAAAACAAATGCTGAGAAACTCTTTCGCTTTCGTCTATATTCGTGTATCTTCGTCATCGTTCGGGAACGCTCGTGGCTTCGGACAGCTTCGAGTTTCGAAAGTTTTAATTTACTACCACGAAATTGTAAATATATATGTCGTGTCATTTTAATCATTAATGTGTAAGAGCTTAAATATAAGGATATGCATTTTATTAAGAATCTTGTTTTATTTCAATTTTATTCCTTGTCCAAAGCACCTTTTGTGACAAAAACTGACGCAGAGGCTAAGGGGTCGTCTATTATAATCATGTGATGTATTTATAGCAAATTTTTAAGTCCCCCCTTTCTTACCCAGTATCACGTGTATTTTTTTAGTAGAAAAAAATCTGAATATTATCTTTAATTATTATCTTCAAAATTTAATTCTGGAAAATTCGCATTCAACGAAAAAATAAATACACGTGATATCTCACTATAACAACCCTCCTTCTGATATTTGAGCCTTACGTGATTAATGGACGACCCCTAAGGAGAATTCGAAGGAAAGTGCAAAGCATATTGAAACCTATCTCCCCAAGTTAAGGCACACGGTGACACTGGCACACATTTGTAACAAGCAGGTCTAAAAGGCCACTTTAGTAGAATCAGAAAGCATCAAGCTTCCCGAAACTCAAATGTTCCCAATCAATCTTGAACCTAACGCTTTAGCAATAAAGATGAAAAGGAAATTTGACTGATTTTTGCATGTTAAATATTATATGCGCCAGGGTAGCCCGCGAAATTCAAATTTTCTTACGTTCGTGCAATTTGCAAGTCAATATTAGGTTTTCTGTTGATTAAAGTATGATTCGCGGGCGTAAGATTTATGTATTTTTTTGAATTATAACCATTTAAGTCAGAAATAAAACTCCATAGGGCCGGTTAACTGAATGACTATTTCATGAAATCTTGACATTTTAGGATTAAACCGACGTATGGAGTTCTTTTACTCATTTTAATGGTTATAATTCTGAAAATACATAATTCTTACGCCCGCGAATCATTCTTTAATCAACATATAACCTAATACTAATTTGCAAATTGCAAAAAACGTAAGAAAATTTGAAGTTCGCGGGCTACCCTTTTTTTTTGCGCTAGGAAAAATTGCATTACGCATACCCTCCCATCGGGGGAATGGGAGGGGTATGTGGGACTCTCCGGGCTAACCCGGTATACCCACTAAAATAACCCAGCAGCATTCCCGCATCGTCCGAGTGGAGGGGGATTGGGAGATCGGCGCAGCCTTAGCGTCCAGTCCTCCTCCGACTATCGCCCGCCTTGCGCAACCTCCTTAAGTATATATAAGATGGACAGGCAGCCTTTGAAGGGAAAACTGAAACTCAAGTCAGAGTACAGGTTTTAAAATGTTGTCTGACGGGCCGCCCTAAGCCGTAGCCTATGCGGTAGCTTGATGTTCTGACGTCTGTACATATGGGTACAAATGAAACCGTCATCGTCAAGCGGCAAATATTATTATAAATATTACGTATAAGCCGTTCATCAGCATCATTACCATTATATCAGTCGAAACACATTTTTAATTCCGCCAAGCCCGTTCCATCATCGGACCACAAGACGAACGGCGATGCGCCACCGGTACATGGCATGTACACTACATGGTGGATATCCCACCCACATGTACAAAACGTTTTGGGAACACATTCATAGTGCGTACAGCTAAGGAGTGGAATTCCCTGCCGGAGTTTGTGTTTCCTGTTAGCTACAACCTGGGAGTCTTTAAGTAAAGAGTGAATAGGTTACTTCTAGGCAACGTGCTCCATCTTCGACCACATCATCACTTACCTTACTATAAAGAGTAAAAAAAAAAAGTCCACTGCTGGACATAGGCCTCATCCAACTGTCACAACTACAACCGGTCCTGTGCGTCTCGCATCCATCGGCTATCCGCGACCCTCACCAGGTTATCGGTCTACTTGACTAAATACTTGGTGGTACTGAGCTGACCATACCCCAAGTAAATATTTTATACTGGCAACATTTCATCTGTCAAGTCATGAGTTTCATGTGACAGCTTTCAAGTCAGTCACCTACACAAATTCACAAATATCAAGCTCTTTCTCAGGTGCTATGCCATCTAATAAAAAGAAATAGGGTCACCCTGACACCTTCCGCAACCATGACCAGCACGAGCTTTGCTTTTATTACCTGAGCCACGTCAAAGTTTTCGTCGTTTTATATTTTGTAGCTGCCGTTTGCCGCCAAGTTTTAAAACCCATTCAAAATATTGCTACCCGCTTTGCTAATTGCTAATTCTATAATCTTGGTTCTGATACTGTGGTACCTCCGTCGTTCTGATGCTTTAGCTGTGCTAGAGTAGTCAACTGCAATGGTCACGTAAAGGTAAATATTATTATAGTATTTATTAATCAATCTAAAAAAACGTGGTTGTAATAAAAAAAAAATCTCTTTATTTCAGGCTACTTTGGCCCATAGATATGCCCATACTTTATAGACTAACATAATTATGTATGTATATTATAATACAGTTTGTGTTGGTATATACAGTAAGAAACATAAGCTTATGTTGAATAAAAACTTGACTTGGCACTATTTTATAGTGCGTTCTATTGGCACTTGTTCGCGGAAGCGACGTCCTGCGGCCAAAAGTTCTCCATGACGAGGTGCCGAAAACATGTTGGTCCACGCACCTCTATTGCCTTTCTAGAGCAGTGCCCCTATTCTGTAATAACACTTTAGTGTCTCGTCAGCGGAATCCGAGGTGAGTATCAAATTACGTCAAACGTAAGACCTTTATGTTGTGTGCATTAAAGCTCACTTTGTGAGGTTTGTCACTCAGGTGAAGCTCGATATCGGAATGGTTACTTATAGAATAGAGTAGCTGCACTCTCGGCGAGAACTTGATCCTTTGGCACACGTACTCTGCGATGTCCTCAGCTTTAGTGCTGTGGCCTTAATGATGGTGCGTGGGGTGCCTTAGTGATGTGTGTGTATATAACAGTAAACTTGAAAATTATACCAAAGGGAGTATACGTATTCTATCCTATTCTGTGATCAAACGTATTCTATCCTATTCTAGCACATAGGGTTTATTTATCTACTTAACTATTTACTAATTCTTGACAAACCTTTTGTTTTTTTGGAACGAAGTTCCTTATCGCGCGTTGCGAAAGGGGGCTAGAAGGAAAAAAATAAGACCAATAGTTGTATCGACACTTTTTGCTATAGTTGTAAGCCATGCGGCGTAGAAACTTCGTTCCATCCGGGTGTCCCTTGACACCTCTCAAGTTGGAATGTAATGTAATGTAATGTAATGTAATGTAATGTAATGTAATGTAATGTAATGTAATGTAATGGAATGGAATGGAATGGAATGGAATGGAATGGAATGGAATGGAATGGAATGGAATGGAATGGAATGGAATGGAATACATAAATCCGATCCTGCATGGAGTATTTAATCCCGATGTGGTAGGGACTGACCATTGAGATGCCAAACAGTGGGTCATTAGTTGCCAACGATACGATACCTAATCTTAGGGAAAAGGATATAGTCGTAAAACACAGTCATGTTTCTAGTTTTATTACAATTCCTTCACTAATTAATCCAAAGGAACTTCGTTCCATCCGGGTGTCCCTTGCTTGACACCTCTCAAGTTTTTTTTACATCATAAAAATATATATTTGATATCGATATAGAGTTTGTCATGCGTTTCCACAAAGGAGATGTTCCAAAATGTATGGACCCTGGGCCATGTCCTTGTACACTATACTTAAAAATAGAGAAATATATTTAAAACAGGTCTAAACTGTCCAATTTCCTTAAAATGGCTTTGTTTGCTGGTAAAACAAAATAAATTACACTTGAAATTGCAACACGCAACATAAACCCGTCATGGCGGTAAGCTGTCATTTTGATTGATTAATGACGTTTGACATTTATTTCTGACATATTTATTTACCGGCAACGAGACGAAAGTGACTGAAGTGACATTGTTATGACAGCTGACAGTTATTTTTCTATGATCTGGAACTAAATCGGTGCGACGCCATGTTGAAAATCGATAAAAGTAGTTTATAAACATCAATTAATTACCACCACAGTAAACATTTAAATGAATTAAATGTATTTTTCCCTAATTCTACGGATTTTTCTCTTTTTTATGAGGTAATGTACATAGACATGGCCCATTTTGAAACATCTCCTTTCTCAAGTCGAACGGTAAATTTAGAGAAAGTGCACGCGTTGACTATGCCATCTAGTGGTGCAAATTTGAAATTTTAACATTAAGAAAACTTGACATTGACGTTTCGTGTTGCCACATACAGTTTCTGCACCATCCCTTTTGATGAGATTGAGTGTAGAGGTGAGGAAAAACTGTGTAAATATAGTCCGTATTACGAAAGGTAGCGCCATTGGTTAGGTGACTGAATAAACCTCATCAGCCCGACTTCGCCCACTGTTGAGCAAAGGCCTCTCGTGTGCCAATCTCCACGTTCATGTGTCAGTCTCAGGGCAGTCAGGGCAGCCTCATCCAGATCTTCACGCGATGGGAACAAAGTTTATTTATGTAATGTTGAAGAAAGTACATACACTAAACTGTGGAACGTGTGTTCTGTTCTGGCCCAGCCACGATGCTAAACAGGGTCATAGTTATGGAAAAGACTGTACCTACTGTACCTTTATTTCATGACTTATGCACCATTTTCAGTGGCCGGGCTAAGGCGTATCCGTCCCAGCCTCCCAGCACGGCCACGCTTAGATCGGTTGAAATACTCAACTTTAATGGATGATTCGTATCTGAAATAAATGTATGTGTTATGTAACTTATGTACTATAAAATAGACCCACTTTTTTAAGAGAAAACCTTTAAAATATATTTATTAGCCACTTTAACTTTTCACGTAGAATACGCCTGGAAATATTTAAATAGCAATAACTTGACAAATTACTATACAACAACTAATCAAAGGTGGTAGGCGCTTAACACGCAATAGGAGGATTCCAGAAAGCCCAGAAACCTGTCGAAATATTTCCTTGGCTGGAATTGTGAGCAGCAATGATTTACCAAGAGAGCGGAAACCTGTCGAAGTATTAATATGTATGTAGATTATGTACATTTTGGTACATGCAGTCAGCTCCATTCATGCTAAATTTCTTTCGTGCTTCAGACTCTAAGACTTAAATATCTTCCCGTCTAGTACCGAAGTTAATCACAAGGTCATCTTAGGGTTTGCAGGTAACGGTATTAGTAAACGAGGACTTGCTTTGTGTCGTATTGTGAACGTGGACATAGCAAATGGTGCGTGGTTTCGAAAACGAAAAACCAGTTTTTGTATAAGAACAAAAGTGATCAGAATCTTTTGTTTATAGCCAAGGGTTGGAGGTAATAACATTAGTGTAGTAAGCAGCTGTGCTGGAAGGGAAGCAATTATCTACATTCTTTAGGAAAAAACATGGCTTTTACAATGGTGTTTAAAACTAACGTCTGGTGTAACATGTTAAGAAAATTACAAAATATGTTTTCGTCCAGCCTACTTCTTTTCATATTTTATAAGTATAAAGAGCAAATGAAACTGTAGCGGCATCATTACCGCCACAAGAGAAACCAACGGAGCGTATCTACGTCGCAACAAAAAGAATCGCGACGCCATCTATCCAACTAGCAGCGAACTACTTCGTTGAAATCCTGCATCGCACAAATAGAGTTTATCGTGCGATTTGAACATGTCATCAGCCCGAATATCAACTATCGGGCAGTAGCTCGCCAGCCATAACAGCCGTCTGGTCGGAGGATCCCCTTTTCAATTGAGGTGTGTTCCGCATCCCTCTAAACTGTTGACCCTCGACATTGAACGTCAGCGCAGCCTTCGTGTAAAGGTGTGTCCAAATATCGAGCGGCAATCGAGCGCGGCTGCCGCGCGCGGCCCGCCGCGCTGTGATTAGACGACTGCCGCGCGCGAACGCTTCTGGCTACCTGCCGCGCGCGAACATTCTTAGTAAACATTCGGCAGTAATTGTGTTTGGACGTATTTCTGCGCACAAACATGGACAACGAAACATCGATTCGTTTAATTGAAATGTATGGATCTTTTAAAGAGTTATGGGATCCTCGACAAAAGGAATACCATAATAAAAATAAACGTGAAGACTTGTGGAATGAAATAGCCAACAATTTTGATCTTCCCAAGAAGGAATTAAAGGCTAAAATGAAAAGTCTTTTAAGTTCCTATAGACGAGAAAGGAATAGAGAAAAAACAAGCAATACAACTGGATTGGGTTAGTTATAATCTTTTAATAATTAATATAATGTATACCAATATTGCTGTAAATCTAGACCTACTTACTATACTCATAACAATGATATTCAAAAAGTATAGATGGAGTATAGTTGTGATGGCCTACGGGGCTTGATCCACGACCAACCGTAGTCCGGGGACGGTCTCCCCTCGTTTGACATGCACCCCTTCTGCGATGCTGGTGGTACACGTCCCACGCACCCCTAGTGTATGCGTAGTTAAAAATCCGGATGATCCACAGGTACAAGGTGGCAGCGACTACACAGGATAGCAGCAATGAAACAACTTATTCACTTTTCAATCTTGAGGGTTCGGCACTTCCTTTCTATGTTTCTTGTTCTACTGCTTGTTCGAGACTACAAATGTACTGCGGAGAGGGCCATCTTATATACTGCCCTGTCTGCCCTTATCGAGAGCCGCGCTTTTGCGCCTAATTTACTTTTAATTTTGTTTAATTTTGCGTCGAGCCGAACCCTTTTCCTTGTTTATTTTATTTTTCTTTGTACATAATAACCATAATTTATACTTTTTACATAGGGGACAATATTATCTATCACTTAAAATCAATTACATAATGATAAAATACAGTCTGACAAAAACCCTAGAACATTGAAGTGTAAAAATTGTTCTTTTAACATTTTCACTATGAACAATCGGCTATAACTTTTACAATACTTGAGAGATTTTTACAATTCCTTATGTAAACCTTGTTTCTAAGCGATGTTACCAAAATATGATAAAAATATTTAACATTCCTCCATAAACAAAAAACCTTCTCAAGTTACGTAATTATTCCTTATCATACAACTTTTTGCGAAAACATATCAGATTACTATCCTTCTAGACTTTTCTAATTGGATTCTAATTGGATTACGCTAACATCGTTCCAATAAGACATAATGCACTAATTTTGCACAAATTCCCTTACGTTATGTTTTCTAATCAGACAAGTTTTCCTAATATCCTTATCAATAAGTAAACCAAAGTTTCTTAAAACTATGAGTATCGCAATAACTACCTATGCCTACCTAATAAGTGCAATAAAACATAAGAAAACAACTTTAAAATCCTTTCAAAAAAACAAATTATAGAATCCTTTACAATCCAATCCAATCCAATCCAATCTTTTATAGAATCCTTTTTTTTTTTCACATGCGACCGCTTTCATTTTAGTTCTGATGCCAACTGAAGCGCGCGGCATATCTTGGTTGTGCCGCGCAGTACTGCCGCGCAAACATTAGTTGGCTTTGTCCAAACTAGAGCGCGGCAGAAATGTGTCCTACAAATGCCGCGTGTTGCTGCCGCGCTCTTGCTGCTCAATGTTTGGACACACCTTTACTACTTCAGCGTGACGTCATCATCACTCCTCATCGTAACCTCAAGCTCTCGAACAGCGAGTCATACAGCCAGCCAGTTACCCGAGTACCCACGGCTTCTACGGGTATCCTGACCACCAGCATGCAGCGACCGCGCATTTTTGTTTAGCATCCTCAGCCTCTATCATCACCCTGACTCACTGGGGCACCGCAGACAGTTCCGACTCACCGAGAACTCTGCGACTTCCGCCTCCGTCTCACTGAAATCAACCTTCAACTGGCCTTGCAAGCGTCTGAAGATGAACGGACGACTCATCTACTATCGACCTCCAGTCTCCGGAGAGGAGTGATGTAGCGGCATCAATGCCGCCACAAGAAAAACCAACGGAGTAAATCTACATCGCAACAAAAAGAACCGCGACGCCATCTATCTAACTAGTAGCGAACTACTTCGTCGAAACCCTACATCGCGCAAGCAGAGTTTGCCGTGGGATTTGAACATATACAGCTGTATATCAACTATCGGCCAGTAGCCCGCCAGGCATAACAGCCGTCTGGTCGGAGGTCCTTTTCAATGGGGGTATGCGGGACTTGACTCTCTGTTCCATACACCCCAAAAAAAACCATCAAAAATATAACTTGTAATAACAACCAAGTCTCGCAACTCAGTTCTTCTATAGTAAACGTTGTGAGATCCGTGTAATACCTAGTCGATACCTAGTCGGTTAATTTATTCAGTCCCTACACGGGTCCTTCGGTTTTATTTATTACGTAATTAGCTAGCCTAACATCTTATAGTGACCATATCAATATGAAGAATCTTGTATCTTTTACATAAACAGATCTATTCTTCTGGTTTTATCCACAACGAAGGGGGTCGAAAATAGCCTGAACTGCTTCGAGAAAAGGATAGTACGGCCATGCCACTTTTTTGCTCGACATGGCGGGGGCACTGCCGTGTCGAGTTTTCGCAATTTTACTAAATCTTGTAGAATGTTACTCCGGAAAGCCTAAGTTAGCATGGGGAACAAAACGCATCAAAATTGGCAACAAAACGTAAAACCATAAATGAAGTTTATGGTTTTACGTTTTGTTGCCAATTTTTCATTTTTCAACTTTCATTTTGATTATCTGTAACAAAAGCTGTCAAAGTTTCAATGGCGGACGACCTCGTATTCTAATCGTAACAAAACATAATTTCACATTTACCGATCGAACACAAATTTGACGCTACATGAAATTCATTTCCACCGAGTAAACAACAAAAGCGGTGTATAATGTCCACTGTCGTGTCGGACTGCTTCACAATCGGCAGCATAGTAGCAACGCGGACTTGCTATAATGAGAATATCGAGGGCGAAGTGCTTGCTTTCGATCCTCAAACGAAGATGTTGATTCTCAAGTGTCCATCTTCCAGTGGCAATCCCAAACGCCATGACGTGAATATCGTGAACCTGTCGCTGGTCAGTGATGTGCAAATCAAGAAAGAAGTCACGACTGCTCCTGAGCCACCACAGTCTCTAAACTTGCACAGATTAAATACACGAGTTCGCAACTCAATAGAGAATAAGAGAAGATTAGTGAGTATACAAACTATATTTTACAACCTCTTCAGTGTTTCGCGGTATTTTTTTTTATAAAACGTGGTGTTAGATGATGAAATTGTTTACATAATTTGGCCTCCTTTCTGGTTGTTGTCTAAGACAGTTTCCGGTTCCGATATGCACTTCATTTTGGCTCAAACTTGCATATTAGACAGTTATAATTCTTATGTAGTTGTAGTAGTGAGATGAGGGAAAGTTGGAGAAAGTGTAGTTTGCGATGAAACTATTAGACAAGTCACCAAAGGTACCTTTATCTAGACTAGCTGACTTGCTCAACTTGTCTGCGTCTCATTTTTCATGATAGTTCATGGTAATGAAGATAAAGTTTAAAATTATATGACACTGAAACTGCTCGCCTCTTCGCTGCCATCTCGGTGTAAGTTGAACCTAACATTTAACGAGACGTTTAGCGCAGTGGTTGAGCGACAGTGCTGTGCTGCGTGTCGCGGGTTTGATTCCCCGCACGGAACGAATATTTGTATGCCCTACAGATAGTTGTTCCGGGTCTGACTGTTAGTGTATCTGACTTTGTATGTTAGTAAACGCACCCACAATACAGGACAAATTCCTAGCGTGGTAAAGGTTTAAAAAAAAACCATGACATGACGTCCGACACTGACATACTCCCACCACAGCTCAATGTCAGTCTGTCCTCCATGACTATCTATCAGCATTTGGTTTCCACGATTCGAGAGGTTCCTCAAAGCAGAGTTTTGGCCGAAGGGCGTCGTGTGTCGACGTTTCCGCGGCTAGCTGCGCGAAACCAGTCAGTGAAACACGATGCCGTTATTTCGTGTGCAGTAGTTTATAGTGTCAATCAATTGTTATATGTATGTATTAACTAATTGACCCGTCCGGCAACTTCGTCTTTTCCGCTCCTATTGGTCTTAGCGTATGATACATTTGGAAGCATGAAGTCTTTGATTCAACTAAAATAATGACCTCAATCTGTCACTTCGTGAACAATAGTGTGGGTTAATACATTTACTCTACTGTAATATTAAAACTAATTTATAAGAGTATTAGTTGACCCGCGCAACTTCGTCTGCGTCACAATTTTCATTACTGCTCCGCTCCTGTTGGTCTTAGCGTGATAATATATAGCTATAGCTTTCCTCTATAAATGGGCTATCTAACACTGAAATATTTTTTCAAATCGGACCAGTAGTTCCTGAGATTAGCGCGTTTAAGCAAACAAACTCTTCAGCTTTATATATTAGTATAGATTTATTTATCGCTGGTACTGTTTTATGTTTATGTAGTATTTTATTTATGGGCGCTAGATGCCTGAAATAAAGGATTAAATTATTATTTTTTAAATTATTATTGTACGTGAGACTGACTACCTAACACTCTTATCTCCTACTCTCCAGGTATCAGCCCTCTCAGCGTGTCTGGACCCCGAAGGACAGCGTCTCTTTATGGCGATCGCGCGCGTCATTGACGACGTCTCCTGGGCCGGACAGAACATCCGAGTATATAATGAAGTTATAATCACACCCCCTTATAAGGTCAGTATTTCCTCATCATCATATCAGCCGAAAGAGGAGCTCGTGGCTAAATAATAACAGCCACATGGGTCGATCTTTAAGGTTAAGCAACGCTTGCCAAGGTTGGTCTGTGTATGGGTGACCATCTGAACATACCGAGTTTCCTCTGTGCCTCGGAAAGCACGTTAAGCCGTTGGACCCGGCTGTCATTTGTAGATCTTTGGCAGTTGTTACGGATAGTCAGAAGCCAGTAAATCTGACTCCAGTCTTGCCATGAAGTACCGTGTTACCCAGTTACTGGGTTATGAAGGTCTGATAGGCAGCCGCTCCGCGTAAAATACTGGTATTCAGCTAAATATGGTTTGACTGAAAGCCAACCCCAAATGTAGTTGGGAAAAGGTTAGCCAGATGATACCAGCCGAAAGACGTCCACTGCTGGACATAGGCCTCCCGCAAGTATCGCCTCTGGCAATGGAGAGGGCAATGCTAGGAGTTTCCCTGCGTGATCGAATCAGGAATGATGATATCCGCAAGAGAACTAAGGTTACCGACATAGCCCGAAGGATCGCCAAACTAAAGTAGCAGTGGGCAGGGCACGCTCGCAAAAAAGGTTAGTAATTGCTAAAAAATGTTTGTCGGAAGAATATTAAATTGAAGAGCAAAATATTTTACTTCATATAACCTTCATATAAATCTTCTATCTTCCTCCTAACCCATACATTGGGAGGTATTGTTATTGGGTACTGACCGGTGTCGAGGGGCGTAATGTAACATGTTACAAAGCGAGCATTCGTGCAGTTAATACGTGGAAGTTGAAACGAGCACAAACACGCGTATGTTACTCGGATTTAAGGACACTGCGTATCGTAACATGCTCGCTGCGAATTCGCAGCGTTAGAATACGCAGCGTTAGGATACGCAGCGTTAGGATACACAGCGTTAGAATACGTGGCGTTAGAATACGCAGCGTTAGAATACGCAGCGTTAGAATACGCAGCGTTAGAATACGCAGCGTTAGGATACACAGCGTTAGAATACGCAGTGTTAGAATACGCAGCGTTAGAATACGCAGCGTTAGTATATGCAGCGTTAGAATGCGCAGCGTTAGAATACGCAGCGTTAGGATATGCAGCGTTAGGATACGCAGCGTTAGGATACACAGCGTTAGAATACGCAGCGTTAGAATACGCAGCGTTAGGATACGCAGCGTTAGAATACGCAGTTTGTAACATTCTCCGTATGAGTGATGCACATAGATTTCAGTGGATCTTTCCAATGTATGTGTCAATAATTGTGTATGTCAACTATTAAGAAAGTCAGTTGTCTTACCTTCTGTTTCAAAAACAAATAGAAATAGGTTAAAAAAATATGTGATGTTAAACCCAACACTGCTTTTTGCTATTCCACCGATTCGCAGTAAGCGTTTCCAAACGTCTTATATAATGCGCACAGCAAAGGAGTGGAACTCTCTGCCTGCGTCTGTGTTTCCAAACGCTTACAACCCTAATCTCTTTAAAGTCAGAGTGAACAGGCTTCTTCTGGATGCGTTCACTCTATCGCCGACTTTATCTCTGTCGCCTCTGACCTAGACTAGAGTCAAGAGCAAACCCATTTTTTTATTTTTTTTTTATTTGGTAATGGCCTTGCTCTTGACCACAGTCACGCCTGATGGCAAGCGATAGATGAGGTCTATGATGGTGCGAGCGTGCCCAGAAGATGCCTGTTCACTCTTCATTTGAAGGCAGACGGGTTATATGTGGACGGGAACACAGACGCCGGCAGAGAGTTCCACACTTTAGCTGTGCGTATAATAAATGTGGAAGAGAAGCGCTGGGTACGACTAGTCGGGATATCGACCAAGCATGGACACCCATTACAATTAAAAAAAAAATATATGCTGTAATATGCGTAAATTTTTACTACTTAATATGTAGTAAAAAATTACGCATATTACAGCATATATTTTTGGGTATAATTTAGACGGTCACCAAAAATAATATTTTTAAGACTCTAAGCCTAGGCACCAAAATGGATCAACGGTCACCAAATTCTATCCAACTCAACTGTGATTGCCATAAAATGTAGGCTTGGGGTTACAAACTGGATAAAATAGGTTAGGTTAGGTTAGAATTGTGACCAACCGCGCGCGAGCCGATCGAGCGAAGCGAGCGGTGCCGCGGTAGCGGCCGGCGAGCGCTACTTCTCGAATATTATTTGGTGACCATTTATCTGTTTTGGTAACCGTTTAGAACTTTTTTGGTAGTAAAATAGGTACTTTTTTGGGCGGTGTTTAAACACAAGCCTATATTTTTACCTTCAAGGGCGCCACTGCCTCCCCCTATCCGAACAACGCAACGAAACACACACAAGCAAAACTTCCACCCGTTAACAAAGTATTTTTTCTGTTCCAGGTCGACAACGTATTAGGCGAAAAAGACTCGAAACCCTACAATTACATAAAGAAATTCGTGGAACGACATTGGCGTGACCACCGCGACCACTCCGGACCCAACTCGAGCCAGCATCAGTAGAATATCTTTAAAATTACCCCTTGTTAAGCCGCCATCTTGAATTTATGTATAATACTAGCTCTCGAACACACCCCATAGAGTCCCATCTAAGTACCAAAATGCGATTTAAGCGTCAAAGAACTGTGAATTTTCAGTGAAAAGTAAACTAGGATCAGCTATGGCGCAGCTTACTAGTTACTTACTAGTTCTTGCCCGTAGACTCGCTCGTGTCAAAGTAAACAAATAACGGTCTCCAGGGACCCATCTATGTACCAAAATACGATTTATGCGTCAAACAACTGTGAATTTTCCAGGTGAAAATAAATGATACTAAGTTATACTGTAGCTTATGTACTCATAAAACAATATATTTTAGCCCCCTTCTATAATACTAGTTCTTCCCCGCGGAACCGTCTCCAGTTCATCAACATTGGTTCAGCGATTTTAGCGTCAAAGCTAACGAAATCACGTCTTAGTTTTGACTGGCTTTACCGCGGCATGTCCCACTTAAACCATGCATTTTCCGCGAGCGAAATTAGCATTAAAAACTCGGTGAGAAATAATTTTTGTTATCAGATCGGAACACTCTGGAAATCTCTGGTAGATTTTCGTCCTAAAACAATCAATTTAGCCCCGTACTAAGGTAGAAGCGTCCGCCCCGGCTTTCCTCGTTTACTATAAACACCTGGAATATTTGGGCTAATGTACCTGGAAATTAGCGACAATATTTTCCAAATGCATGCATTGATTTCGGAAATAATTCTCCATAGACTCAACAAATTCGCACTCTCTCTTATAACATTGAAATAGATTAGTACTGGATCACTTTTTCAAATTATTTTGCTATAAGAAAAACACTTGTTCTCTTATAAAATTAAAAAACCGGTCAAGTGCGAGCCGTACCATAAACAAAAAAAAAAGTTTCTTGTATTCTTTATGTTCTAATTTTAATTACTTGTTGTTATAGCGACACGGTTCTTGAGATACAGCCCGCTGACAGACAGACGGACAGTGGAGCCTTGGTAATAGGGTTCCGTTGGTTACTACGGTTACCGTAGGTTCAGTAGTCCCCAAGTGACTTACCAACGATCGAGAATAATATCCTACAGAATGCAACTTTGTTCTAAACAATTCAAACATTAGTTATAACCTAAGTAAAAAAATATGTTTTATATGAATGCATGTTTATTCTCTATTAAAATCAAATCACTCTTTGAAAATCATTATATTGAGACTGAAACACGTCCATTGCTGGACATTGGACATATGTAAGTCTCTCCTAAGCGTGATCAAATCGTTCTTGAGCATAAAAATACATTATTATCAAAAATCAACACCTCGTGTAACATTACAAACTCAATACTTTGGGTGGTATCCGTTACTGAGTTATTGAGTCACTCAGTGTCGTACAGATAACGCACTGCCGAAACTACTGGTCGTATAAATCTGAAATTTGGCATGTAGGTTCCTTGAGAAGTGTAGGGGAGCACTCAGAGAAGATTTCCTGAAATTCCTACGGGAACTGCGAAAAAAGTGATATGGACATACGAAGTCGCGGGCAAACGGCCACACTCCATACATAGTTTTAGTTCTCAATTGAAATGATTCCGAAAAGTAATCTTTGAATCGTTCCACATACAGTTCAATTTCGACTGCCACGTTGCTTGTGTTATGCTATTTACAATAGTGCTTTTAATATATTTAGGTATTGTTTTGGCATTTACTCTTATCTTCTGGGCACGCGTGTAGTCTCTCTGCCTAGCCTTTTCCCAATTATACTGTGGCTAACTGGTTGCAGCTGAAAACCAGTATTGAATACCAGTATTTTTGGAGTCGCTGCCTATCTGATTCACAAGGAAACCCAACTGTCCAGCTCCGATTTGTTTTATTTTGATATATGTCAGAGAGTAGTCTAATAGAACAGACTCGTATTTCTTTTAGCTGCCCAATCTAAACCTATTGGCAGAAACTGTCCTCTTAAAGTACTGAAAATTGACTAAACCCTCTAACTTCTGTAGAGAGTTTTATTCAAGTAAATTTTTAGTTAATTAAGTTAATTACTGATATGATTTACGTTCAATATATTTATTATATATTAATTATATTAAACAAACGTATAATAAACGAGTATTAAACTTAATGAACAAGAAATTTACTTGAACAAATCTCTCTACAGAAGTTAGAGGGTTTAGTAATTTTTCAGTACTTTGAAGAACAATTTCTACCAATAGGTATAGATTGGGCAGCTAAAAGAAATACGTGTCTGTTATATTAGACTACTCTCTAACATATATCAAAATAAATTAAATCGGAGGCTGACAGTTGGGTTCCCTTGTGAGTAACACGAAATCTTGAGACACAGCCCGCTGACAAACAGACGGACAGCGGAGGCTTAGTAATAGGGCTCCGTTGGTTGCCATTCGGGTACAGAACCCTTAAAAGGACGTATGTACACAAAACGAAGTACGATAATCGATTTTAAGATTAAAACTTAATGTCGGAAATCGATTACTACGTTTTGTGTACATACGTCCTTTTTTCTTTATTTCTCGTCATTTCAGTATAAAACGTGTAACAGAATAAACGCAATACGTCTTAAAGTGTCATTGTACTCATAATTATGAACAGCTTTCACTATGGGACCAACACAAATTTTTGAACTGAACAGTTGATTTTTTTCGCGATTTTTGTGTTGATCCTGTTGTAAAAAAATTATCATTATATTGAGCACAATGACCCCTTACGAGGTGTCATTATGTTGAGCACAATGACCCCTTAAGAGGTGTCACTATGTTGAGCACAATGACCCCTTACGAGGTGTCATTATGTTGAGCACAATGACCCCTTAAGAGGTGTCATTATGTTGAGCACAATGACCCCTTAAGAGGTCTTGTTTTTATACTGTTACAGGTTCCATAGTCGGTTCCACCCCCTGTTTAGGCATATCGTCTTTTACACAATACATTCATCATAACATCTTTGGTCTTTTAAATTTTTGGCTCTAGTACAACAAAATTCAAGATGGCGTCCTCACAAGTAATTTGTTCAGTCACGACTGATATCACCAAATAATATACACCAACAACTGTTAAAACAACTAATTTTATATTCAAAAAGATCTATCATCATCTGCCTAGCCTTTTCCGGATTCAACTGAATACCAGTATTTTACGTAGAGCCTACCAGACCTCCACAAACTGAAGACTGGTTGTCAAACCATTTTGCAAACTTATAAAACATCAGAAATATACTAATGAATTAGTATTTTTAATATTAAAATTGCAGCTATATTATAGTTTATCTCCTAAGGTATATATAGCATGATAATACCATCAAATAAAATCAGTTGTTTTAACAAATCCAATGACACATAGTTGATACAAATGAAATATTGTATACTATCTGTATATCGGTCGCTTGTCGCTACGTCAATTTCAGAAGATAGAAAGGAATAATTTTAACTCAAAGTTCTACGAGGCGTTTACCCTGGTAATAGAAACATAAAATAGATGTATAAAACTAGCGACCCGCCCCGGCTTCGCACGGGTGCAAATTATATACTAAAACCTTCCTCGAGATCTACTCTATCTATTAAAAAACCCGCATCAAAATCCGTTGCGTAGTTTTAAAGATCTAAGTATACATAGGGACAGACAGACAGCGGAAGCGGCTTTCTTTTAAACTGTGTAGTGATGAACTGTTCAAGTGAGAATCGGACTCTCAGACGAAGGGTTCCGTTCCGAAAATTAATCGAAAAAACACGTTTTTTGTATGGGAGGAGCCCTCTAAATTTTTAATTTATTTTTTATTATTTGTTGTTATAGCGGCAATAGAAATTCTTACTCTGTGACAATTTCAACTGTCTACCTACGTATGTATGGGGCCTTGTAGAACAATAAATTGTTTAATTATTTCTTTTCGCCTTCTTTTGATACAGACACCAGAACATCAAACTGCAACAATCTGTCAAATTTCTTTAATAGATTTTTAACTTTATCTCTAAAGCGATAAGGTTCAAAGTTGATTGAGAAAATTTGACAGGTTCGGGTAGCTTTGTCTGCTGGCTGTCTGTATAATCGAATTTCGACTTTATGTCTGTAGTAGTAAGGTCGAAAATTGGTCGCCGGGTACCTTGTAAAAATGACGTTACTTGTCAAAACTCGCTATATTTCATTTGTATCGACGTAACTGATCTGCAGACAAAATTAACGAAGACATAAGAATTCCATAAATTATGTTGTATCGTATTGTTTTTCCCTGAAATCCATAAAACTTATGGTTTTCTTTCTATAAATTTTAGTTCTTTTTTGTGAAACTCCAATGTAATTTGAATGGTATAATGTAGAGTTCAATATTGATATGTTTAATTTTTTGTAAGACGTCTAAAAATAAACATTTCGAAAAAAAAATCACGAACATTTTCCAACAAAAATATTTTTCAGTCAATATTGAACTTTATGTGCTAGGAATAAGGTCGTGTTTTCATCTGGCGTCGATTTTTGGAGCGAAGTATATAGTAATACTATTTATATACTGTTGGATTAAGTAATAGTGAAAAATTATTTAAAAAAATTGAAAAACTGTTTTACTGTGTTTCATTTTTTCATTATTCCCTACGCCACTAGCTCCTACCGCAGCATTGCCCGCGTGAATGACGGAAGTGATCCCAAGGGAACATATTCCCGGGATACAGAGTAGCCTATGTGCTCTTCGAGACTATAATCTAGCTTTGTGCCAAATGTCATCCTGATCCGTTCAGCCGTTCCGGAGGGACTGAGTAACAAACATCCATACATCCAAACTTTCACAAATGCGAAAGTTCAATTAACAGTAAGATTTCTTGTTTTCGCGTGAACTTTAGAACTGGCTCCAGAGAAAAATGAATAATGTGTACCTATTCCTACTAATATTTATAAATGTCAAAGTTTAAGATAGGTACTTCATGATTCTGGTGTAGTTCGGGAGTCTTAACCGCTCACAATTCCTGTCCTGGAAATGGTTCGACATTTTCTGATCTAGTATTTGAGTAGTTTTTAGTTATCTACTATATAAAAATAAGTCGGGTTTTCCTAATATAATAACTCCAGAACGCACGAACCGATTTCCATGGTTTTGCGTTCGTTGGAAAGGTCTCGGGCTCCGTGAGGTTTATAGCAAAGAAAATTCAGGAGTAGGGTAGGTAGGTATAGTAGCCAGTTGACGGGAGCGAAGCCGCGTGGGTCAGCTAGTCGCTCATAAATTCATAATTATAGCCTAGGAAATACTTCGACATGTTTCTGATTTCCAACACGTTACTGATCCCCTGGTACATATTAGGGTTGGACCTCATCTGGCAGCACGGAATCGCATTTGTTCCGCCTGTGCTACCACGTGCTGCAGTATGCTGCCGCATGCGAACGCGCGCTGTCGCATTCCGCAGACAAAAAAGGCGATCGCACGCTTCATTCAGCATGCTGCAGCATGGGTGGCATACTGCCGCGTTCTTTCATGATCAGTTTAGTTTCAAGCGCGAGATGGATAGGACCACGTTAGTTTCGAGCGGCCGCGTGCGCCATTGTACGATAGAGTGAGACAGCATGCGATAGCAAGTGATCGGCGGTGAAAGGATGCGTTAGCATGCTATCGCGCGCTTCAGCGTTCCGGAGTCTCTCCCTGCCGACCATTGCATTTTGTCCGTGATGCCGATCGCCTCGAGGATTCCGCCGCGTGCTATCGCATTATGCTTTCTGTCTCGGTCTAGCAAATGGCAGTTCTAAGCGACAGAAAGAGAAAGGGCGACGGAAAAAGGCGATTCCGTGCTGCCAGATGAGGTCCAACCCTTAGTAATCGCCCATAACAAGCCGAGGAATAGGAAATACTTCGACATGTTTCTGGTCTCCAACGCGTTTGATCGCCTGGCACTTATTAGTTAGGTTAGGTTAGGTTATTATTTAGCCACGAGCTTCTCATTGTACTTTTATTTACCTAACCATTATGGTATCAAGAAGTGAGGCTTTAAGAACCGCTGGTCTAGACAATGCAGTAAATAAAAAGGGTATTAAAAAATAAAACAAAAGTAAGGATAGTAACATTTATTCCTAATAAAATCAACTACATGATTATAGACGATAATATATTAATTAAATACTTATTTAAACATTTTTTTTTATGTTTAGTTCGAGATGGCAACACTGTGCTGGCTAAATTATAGTTTTTTTTTTAACCCGCTTGCACAAACCAGAGCGTTTTTTAACTGCGAGTTATTTTAAACACGAGGTTATTATGTATGGATATTTTTTTTATTTAACCTCGCGTTAGCAACTAACTTTATAGTTAAAAAATAACTCGGGTTTTATGCAAGTGGGTCTTAGAGAGTTGCCATAAGCTATTTTGTTTAGTATTTTTCAAGATTTTCAGTTGACAATGATTAATTTGTAACAGTTTGGAGTAAAAACTAAAACCCGACTACGCCTTTACAGTTGATATTCAGAATAGGGTATTATACTGAAACAATAGGGAATACGCATGCGTTTTTTTTAAATTGCAAAATGAAATACTTCTTAGCTCTAATAAAATTATATGAAATTATTTTTTAAATACCTTCATCAGCGATGAAGTTATAAACTTCAAAGATTACAATTAGAAAGAGAAGACCGATGTAAACTTTGACGTCATCGTCTATGACGCCTTTACAGCTGCCATAGAAAACAGCGTATACGCGAGAGGGACAGATATATTTGTTTAAAATAATTATATCTCCTTCGTTTTTCGACTAATTTTGATTCTATTTTCACTGTTAGTATTATATTTAAGTATATTTTTAGACAAACTGTACAGATGACAAATATCTTTTTCATGCATATTCCCTATTGTATTATTGGTCTGAGGTTTTTGTTGGTCATTTA
The DNA here is from genome assembly GCA_950371165.1 of Lacanobia oleracea. Taxonomy (NCBI): domain Eukaryota; kingdom Metazoa; phylum Arthropoda; class Insecta; order Lepidoptera; family Noctuidae; genus Lacanobia; species Lacanobia oleracea. The sequence continues at coordinate 15,796,259 of OX493411.1, read as the reverse complement.
TGTATCCGTTAACGTTATTTGTCATAACGCCATTCGTTGTTATGTGGTTAACGAACAGTTAAACGACTGATAAAACCCTCAAAATCTGGGGTCTACTCTCTAAGCCCGAAGTCCGTAGTTTCGGGCTTAAAGAGTAGCTACTGGGCGTTAGTCCGTCAGATAGATTACCTAAAAATATTGAACTTGAATTTATATTCACGCTACGACCAATAAGAGCCGAGCATTACTGAAAAATTTAACGCAGATGAAGTTGTGAGGAACATATACATATATATAGATATAATTATATATATTATGATAGGATTTACTAAACCGTATTAAGATATTTAACAATAATGATATTCTGAGTGTGACTTTCAATAAATACTTTTTAATGAATACTAAAGAATAGTGGAGTACATGATGTATCTATGTTTGTCTTTTAAATTCTACATTTAAGCCAGCTAGAATAAACTAAGTCAAATTAAATTTACCAGCGAAACTATTTAAATTTTCCTCTTCATATTTCTAGTAGATCTCATCATCTGCCTAGCCTTTTCCCAACTATATAGGGGTCGGCTTCCATTCAAACCGGATTCAGCTGAATACCAGTATTTTATGTGGAGCGGCTGCCTACCAGACCTCCACAACTGTGTAATACGGTTATTTTTGGTAAGGCTGATTTCTTTGAATATACTACGGGGTTATCGACCCCGAATAAAACTATAGTTTTATTTTTTATTTTAATTGCATATTTTCTATTTTTTTATTTGCGATTGGTTTGCTCTTGACTCTAGTCTATGTCAGAGATGACAGAGACAAAGTCTACGATGGAGCGAGCTTACCCAGAAGGAGCCTGTTCACTCTAACTTTGAAGAGATTAGTGTTGTAAGCGTTCGGAAACACAGACGCAGGTAGAGAGTTGCACTCCTTTGCTGTGCTGGTTTCTCTTTTATTTCCTTCATCTAAAGTTCGCCAGTCAAATTAAATTTCGACATAGTTTAAATAAAACATTGTCTTTTAACAAACTTCAAAAACGACTACTATCGCTAAAATAGTATAGTTTTAGTTGAATTTTTTATTTTAGTCGACTAAAACTTCATTTAGTCGTACTAAATATGATGTTATCGAAGTAATAAGTGATTGAGTGTTACTAAAAATGATTTAGTTAACTAATTTCGTTACGTAGTTGCTCGGGAACAGGCCGGTCATTCCTCGAAGTTCACCTGAAAGGAAATGTTAAAATATTATATATATTTTTAGGCAATGTCATGACTACTAATTATCAAATAACGTTTGCATGCGCATCTCAACCGCAATCTGTCCAAAAATGATGAAAATTAAGGCATTTCTGACAGGTTCTGACTGACAGAATAGGCCACCATCAATTAATTGCAAATCTATTTTGTCTGTCAGAGAGTATTGAAAAATAATGGATACGTATTTTATTTTTTTTGTAAATCAATGAATATTGACGAAGATAAAACGCAGCAAAACTCGGGAGTGGGGCCTCGTGACGTCAGAACGCATTAAAAATTATACCACGGCGTGACGTATTGGGGATTTTAAAAGCGTCGTCTTATCTTCGTCAATTTTGGTTTACGTAACAAAAGAATATAACGCGTCAAATCATCATCATCATCTGCCTAGCCTTTTCCCAACTACATTGGGGTCGGCTTTCAGTCAAACCGGGTTCAGCTGAATACCAGTGTTTTACGTGGAGCGGCTGCCTACCAGACCTCCACAACCCATTAACTGGGTAACACGGTACTTCTTGGCAAGACTGGAGTCAGATTTACTGGCTTCTGACAATCCGTAACGACTGCCAAAGATCTACAAATGACAGCCGGGACCAACGGCTTAACGTGCTTTCCGAGGCACGGAGGAAACTCGGTATGTTAAGATGGTCACCCATCCACAGATCAACCTTGGCAAGCGTTGCTTAACCTTCAAGATCGACCCGTGCGGCTGTTATTATTTAGCCACGAGCTCCTCCATTTTTTGATAATCTATCTGACGGACAAATTACATTTTTTCAGTGGACAAGCCTATTGGCCTTCTGGCTACAGAAGCCATTCATGCATGCATATATTTGTGTAACGTATATATTTATTTTTTATAGAACGCTAATTCTTTTTCTAATATAAAAGTTACTCCTTATAAAACCAGCTATCTGAATTCGTATCTATACAGGGTTATTAAAATTTGTAAAACACCAACAACATACATCATACATTTTCATTGGCTAAATATTGCATTTTGTATGAAAAAGCTGATATTTTATCGAGTTTTCGGGATTGTTCTCAAAGTAAAACTTGTTTATAATCATGTGAACTTTCAAAAAAACCCTGTAATTTTATCAATAAAATGGTTAGATTACAAATATTGTTGTCATGCATATTCCCTATTAAGGCGCAGACCCATCGCGGCGCAAACTGTGCGCGGATTTTAGTTGCTTGGATTCATTTGTTTGACAACGTTGGTCTACGTTTCTACTGCAGTACACACACGACCATGTACAACATTGCACTTTGCTGCCATACAGTTGTACGTCGTAGATTAATATTCGTATACAACGTGTAACAGAAAAAACGCAGAATACCTCTTAAGGGGTCATTGTACTCATCATTATGAACAACTTCCACTATGGGACCAACACTGAAATAGCGAAAAAAACATCGACAAAATGTACTGAACAGTTGATTTTTTTTTTTCGTGATTTCGGGATTGGTGCCATAGTAAAATTACAGTGATGAGTACAAAGACCCCTTAAGATGTATTGCGTTTATTCTGTTACACGTTGTATAGTGTGTATCGCGTGCACAGCGTGCATGGCGTTGACAGCATTGTTGTGAGCTATTTGAGCGCTATATTCGAGCACTGATGACGTCAATAAGTTAGTAGACTAAAAAATCTAATAAGTCCATAAGATAGAGTTCCAAAAAAATATAAAGGCACGTATTTTTTCTTTTGTTCATCATTATCATCATCACATCAGCCGAAAGACGTCCACTGCTGGACATAGGCCTCCCCCAAGATAGGGGTGGGGTTTTTTTTGTTACGTTAACCAAAATTGACCAGATAAGACGCTTTTAAAATTCTCAATACGTCACGCCGTGGTATAATTTTTAGTGCGTTCTGACGTCACGAGCGGGACTCGCAAGTTTTATCTTTGTAAATATTCACTGATTTACAAAAACAAAAACACGTGTTCATTATTTTTCAATACTCTTACTGACGGATTAAATAGATTTGCAATTTTTTGATGGTGGAAACTAGCCTATTGATGCGTATCGTGTCTATGGTTTGCAGTGGACACAATCACATACATTTTCTTGCGAAGCGAGGTTTTAATACACGTGCGTGGCTTCTCTACGCGCCGCGGTGTGTCTGTGCCTTTACATAAATGTTAGGGTGCGTGTACGTTAGAGGTTACCTTTACATAAATGTTAGGGTGCGTGTACGTTAGAGGTTACCTTTACATAAATGTTAGGGTGCGTGTACGTTAGAGGTTACCTTTACATAAATGTTAGGGTGCGTGTACGTTAGAGGTTACCTTGCCACCAAGCCGGGTCTTGTGAGCGATCGGTTACAGCTATTATGTCATCTTTTTCAAAGCTTAGTTCATCGGCGTTTTGTGCGGTATAAGGGTACAGTGCGATTACCTGAAAGTTATTTATTTAACCGTCAGTTTAGGTTAAACTAGAGGTGAACCAACCACCAAGATTAAGAGTTAGGGAAACAAAATATGAAAGGAGAGGTTTTTTTTTGAATTGAATGTTTTTTTTTCTCTTGGTCTGTGTATGTTACAAAGTATATTCTCATATCTTTTCTCTAAGAATTGTTTTTTTTTTTCTTGTAAACAAATTTACATTCAACGAAATTGATTTTTCAAGAAATATATAAAATGAATGCTTATTGAAAAAGTTAAAATATTTGTAAATATTTTTTTTGTAATATTGGTATTTTAAAATCGACTTTATTCATGTTAATTGTTTTAAAGTCGTCAATTTTATAATTTGTTCTAAAATAAAATATGTTTTTTTTTAAATAATCTTCTTTATTAATAGATTCAATATTAAATAAAAACATCGCACCGTAAAGGTTCCTTTTTTCCCAATTCGGTACGGAACCCTAAAAAAGTTTAAAAACAATGCAATATTTAACAATCACATTGATTTCCTAGAATAAGCAAAGCGTTAGTCAAAGCAAGCAGCGTTGCAACATTTGGGTTATTCTCACAAGTTCATCAAAATAATAATTTTCATACATACAGTGTTCAGAAACGCGTGATTATATTTAAGGGTGACATTCTGCAACTGATGTGGAGCAAGAAAACAATAGCAAACATAATAACATAACTTTTTTCAAAAATCATCATCATCTGCCTAGCCTTTTCCCAACTATATATTGGGGTCGGCTTCCAGTCAAACCGGATTCAGCTGAATACGTGGAGCGGCTGCCTACCAGACCTCCACAACCCAGTAACTGGGTAACACGGTACTTCATGGCAAGACTGGAGTCAGATTAACTGGCTTCTGACTATCCGTAACGACTGCCAAAGATCTACAAATGACAGCCGGGACCAACGGCTTAACGTGCTTTCCGAGTCACGGAGGAAACTCGCTATGTTAAGATGGTCACCCATCCACAGACCAACCTTGGCAAGCGTTGCTTAACCTTGAAGATCGATCTGTGCGGCTGTTATTATTTAGCCACGAGCTCCTCAATTTTTTTCGAAAATCCAGAACGAAAAAAAAGAATAATAAAAATTTTCAAACAATGTCAAAACTTTTCAAGTAGGTTCACGCCGATTTTGTTTTATTTATTTCGGACAAAAAAACAGTGAAACGTTACAGAATTTACAAAAAAAAGTAGTTATAATATTATTACAGTCGAGAAAACGTATAGCCCACACTATTGTCCGCGAAGTGACAGATTATGGGCATTATTTTAGTAGAATCAAAGATTTACAATAAAAGAGAAGAATTAAAAAAGATTCCGACGGATTGAGAACCTCTTCCTTTTTGAAGTCGGTTAAAAAGTGATTTAATAGAGCCACTATATTTTATTTTCATTTGAAGTTCAAAAGTGCCTTTAATAAATCATTTGATTTTGAATAGGAACTTTTTAGTCGGTGTCACCAGTCGGGATTTTTGAAAAAAAAAAAAAAAAAAAAATTTTTTTTTTTTGCTACTTCCTTTTCTTTGTACCAGATACAGAACGCCAACCTCAAATATGTCCACACATTTCTGAAACAGCCTATATTGGTTATTTCCAGTATCCTTCTATTAAAATGAAATAATAATTGTAATATCTACCTTATCGATAACCGTTTCAGCGGGTAAGGTGTCCATTTTGGACAGAACTGGTGTAGTTCTACCTGATGTGCGGCCCGAAGATTGTAGGATCTGAAAATGCAGTGAAAAATATTTTCATAAAAACCGGCCAAGTGCGAGTCGGACTCGCACACGAAGGGTTCCGTACCATAAACCTATATTTTTATATTTGTTGTTATAGCGGCAATAGAAATACACAATCTGAAAATTTCAACTCTCTACCTATTACAGTTCTTGACATACTGCCCGCTGACAGACGGACGGACAGACGGATAGACAGCGGAGGCTTAGTAATAGGGTTCCGTCGGCTACCTTTCGGGTAGGAAAACCTAAAACATTTTAATTTTAATTGTAATTTAATACAAACACAACTAAGGAACTCGGTTCCAACCGAGTGTCCGATAAGACACCTCTCTTATTTTTTTTGCGGACCGTTGCGGCGGTAGTAGGCACCTATCAGAGATACACAGCAGGCAGATTCAAAGTGCTTACCTTGACGTAGCTGGCAGGGAACCAGCCCACCTGCCTGTTCCTGCCCTTAGCCTGCAGCTCTCCCTCCCACCAGCCACTGTCTGCCTTCTTCCTCACTACCAGGAGTTGACCTTTGGTGAGGGACAGTTGCTCTGAACTGGGGAGAGAAAGAGATACATTGAGATGTTGAATGTGAATGTCAATAAATTGCTGACACGCGCAACTTCGTCTGCGTTATATTTTTAGTAATGCTCCGCTCCTATTGGTCTCAGCGTGATGTTATATAGCCTATAGCCTTCCTCGATAAATTGGCTATCTAACATTAACTAAGAATTTTTCAATTCGAACCCGTAATATCAAACAAACAAACTCTGCTATATTATATTACTAGGTTTTGCTCGCGACTAAATACGCGCATACGGCGCATTTTTTTCCCGTTCCCGTAGGAATTTCGGGTCATATTATATGCATAAACCTCTTCAATCACTCCGTCTATTGATGAGCACAGCATTAAAATCCATTGCGCAGTTTCAAAGATAATCGTACAAATGGAAAAAGCGACTTTTTTATACTGTGTAAAGATTCAATTTGGAGGAGTTCTTAAAATGTAATAGGGAACATGCAATATTTCCATTTTTGCTTTAATTTTAAAGAATTTCATCTAGAATAGACCACCACATAAATAAGAAATGAAAACGCTTTAATTTATTGCCAAAATTGCGTTTTTAAACCGACAGTTTAAAGGTTCGCGCGAAAACGGACGATGACGTCACTCGTGTCTATCACTGATCAAGAACTGTCCTAACTCAAAGACATAAGGTTGCCTTTTCTTTGGCATAACAGCAGATACGAGTACGTCACTAAACGCTGATTGTTGTTTTTAAATACGTTCCGTTTCACGTTACTTTAATTCATTATTTTTGTTAAAAATCGATATTAATCAAAATAAAAACGTTGCAATGGCCTTTATTTTATACTTTTTTATCATTTCACTGACAACATTCTCATAAATTCTGTATTTGCATCTTCCCTATTGTTCTTAATTAGATTTCCTATAAATTGAGTAGTGTAATAAGCGCTAAGTGTTACCTAGTAGCGGCATAGTTGGCGATGGCCTGCGCGATCTCGTTCTTCCGGCGGCCCGTGACGGAGTCCCGGCCCGAGTCCCGGCGCGCGGCGGAGGCCGGGCGGGGCGCTCCGCCCGCCGCCGCGCCCTCGCCGATGATGGACGCCACCTCCGACGAGATGGGCGTCGACGACTTCTGTTCCTGTGGGGCACGATACACTGTACGATGTCTGATACTGCTTGAGCCAAGCCCGTTCCATCATCGGACCACAAGACGAACGGCGATGCGCCACCGGTACATGGTGGACATCCCACCCACGCGCACAAAACGTTTTGGGAACACATTCATAGTGCGTACAGCTAAGGAGTGGGATTCCCTGCCGGAGTCTGTGTTTCCTGATAGCTACAACCTGGGAGTCTTTAAGTCAAGAGCGAATAGGTTACTTCTAGGCAAGCGTGCTCCATCTTCGACCACACCATCGCTTACCAAGAGGTGAGACAGTGCTCAAACGCGTGCCTATCGATAGTAAAAAAACCTTTTTTTTTTTTTTTAAGTAAGTAAAATTTTATTTGTTTGAACATGGTGTACATGATACATGCAAGATAAAATAAGTATAAAAAAGTCCTTACATGTTCAGCCGCATAGCGTGGCGTACAAATTGGTAGGAAGAGATAGTGATAACATTCATCAAAATTACATTATTTAAAAATATTCTGTAGGTACTTATTAAACAAACATTATTCATTAAATATTGTTGATCACCACAATTCAGCAAGCATTTACAGATAAAAATGTCGAAGTTAAAATGTCAATAATAAATGTCAAAGTATTCATTAAATAAATTAGTCAATAAAATATGAATTACTATAATTAAATGTCAATTTCAAATCAATGCAATAATTCCAAATCAATGCAACAGTTTACCATAATATGTCAAAAACACAACATAGTCATCTCAAAAGGAAGAAAAATTGTCCTCTTTCATAAACTCTGCTATACTGTAATATGCTCTTTCAGATAGTAGACTCTTTAATTTAGTTTTAAGAGTAGATATATTTAATGATCTCCATGATTTGGGCAATTTATTAAAAATGGTCGGAGCCATGCAAAAGATGCTCCTACGCATAAGAGCTGTTTTAGCGGCGTGAACACAGAGTTTTAAATTATCACGTCTATTCCTAGGGACAGCATCAGACAAAAGCTGGAATAAATGAGAGTTTGATTTTACGAACATTACTGTTTCCAGGATATACAATGAGGGCAATGTCAATATCTTACGTTCTATAAAATAAAACCTACAGCTGTCCGTTGTTTGCAGTCCAAACATCGATCTAATGCACCTTTTCTGTGCCCGAAACGCTATTTCACTGTCCGTGCTATTCCCCCAAAAGATTACTCCATATCTAAGAATTGATTCGGCTAATCCATAGTAAGCAGTTATTAGCGCATCTGTGTTGAGAACCGCAGCAAGTTGTTTCAGAGCGTAAGCTGCACTACTCAATTTTTTACTAAGTGCCTCTATTTGAGATTTCCAATTCAATTTAGAATCTATTATTAGTCCCAGAAATTTTGTTGTGTCAGCTTCATTGATATGTGTATTATTAAATTGAATATTAAAATTGTTGCTTGTTTGTGTACGTTGCCTAAAGTGCATCACGTTAGTCTTGTTTAAATTAATTCTTAAATTATTATCAGTTAACCAATTTATAATAGATATTAGTGAATTATTAATGTCAAGTTCATATGTGTTTATGTCATTACAAGCTATTGTCATAGTACAATCGTCAGCAAAAAGTGTAATCGGTTTTTCAGTAACTTTAGGCAAGTCATTTATATACAGAGTGAACAACGGAGGCCCCAATACACTGCCTTGGGGTACTCCGTACATAACTTCGCGTTCCTCTGATCTTGAAATTTCTTCACGTTTACTTTTTATATTTATTGCACTGATTTCTGTAACTTGTTTACGGTTATGAAGATACGATTTAATTAGTTCTAAGACGTTACCTCTAACACCATAGGCTTCAAGTTTCTCTGCCAAGGAATTATAATGGACACAGTCAAAAGCCTGTGTCATGTCGCAGAATATGGCACAGACTGGCGTTCTGTTATCTACATTTAGCATGACATTTTGTAAAAACTCATAAACAGCTAAGTTTATACTTTTATTTTTTCGAAATCCCTTTTGTTCGTCACATAATATATTGTACTTTTCTAAATAGTTATTTATTTCACCAAAAATATATTTTTCGAACACCTTAGGTAAAACTGGTATAAGCGCAATCGGTCTATAATTTATCATTAATTCATGATTATCCTTCTTATACAGCGGTTTCACAATAGACTTCTTTAATGCATCAGGAAATACACCTGAACTTATGCAAAGATTAATAATGAAACACAAATGAGTACATATTTCAAATGCAACTGCTTTTAATATTTTTGTGGCAATACCATCGCAGCCAACGCTGTTCGTGTTTTTTAGCTTCATTATAATATTTAGTATGTCATAGGGCGTAGACGGAGCCATAAACATAGACTGTGCTCTGCCAAGAATTAATGACGTTGAGTTTGTTCCCGCATTAATTGTTGGCTGTATTTTATCTATAAAATAGTTATTAAATGTATTAGCAATGTCCTTTGGGTGTGTGATGACCTTACTTCCAAATTTGATACAAGATAGTCCAGGGGGTCTAAAAAGTTCACTTTAGTAGAATCAGAAAGCACATTACTCTACCCGTCACTGTAAAATTTTCCCCAATCAACCTTGAACCTTATGCGTTAGCGATAAAGATGAAAATGAAATTTGACAGATTTTTATGATTCTAATATGATTTTGCTAAAGTGGCCTTTTTAGGTCTCACCGCCGACGAGGAAGCGAGTAGCTATTGACCATTTGCTCGCTGAGGAAAGGGACAAAAGATATAGATATCGTGTGAGTAAAAGAGACACATACATTCATAGTCGATAGCTGGCTGTTCACACTGCCGGCGAGCGGCTCTAAGCTTTAGTTGATCGCAGCGACAAGAGCTATTAAAGATTGTACTCGCTCAGCGACACTCGCTTGGCGGTCAGAACATCCAAACTGCGGTAATTTCGGCCTATAGTGTGGGCCGGAGCGAGTATTGCGAGAAAACGCCCGCCGCACTAAAGCACTCGCTGAAAGCCGAGCGTCAAAACTATCGAAACTTTCACTCGCTATTCGCTGACCGCTAACTGCTTCGAGTTTGAAGTTTTACTCGCTACTCGCTGATCGATCTCTAGTGGCTGACAATCGCCTCCAGAAGGCTGGTAATGAACTCTCGTGGCTGACAATCGTCTCTAGCGGGCTGGCAATGATCTCTAGTGGCTGGCAATCGCTACTAGAGAGCTGGCAATGATCTTTAGTGCCTGACAATCGTCTCTAGAGGGCTGGCAATGATCTTTAATGCCTGACAATTGTCTCTAGAGGGCTGGCAATGATCTCTCGAGGCTGACAATCGCTACTAGAGAGCTGGCAATGATCTCTAGTAGCTGCCAATCATCTCTAGAGAGCTGGCAATGATCTCTAGTAGCTGCCAATCATCTCTAGAGGGCTGGCAATGATCTTTAGTGGCTGCCAATCATCTTTAGAGGGCTGGCAATGATCTCTAGTGACCGATAATCGTTTCTAGAGGGCTGGTAATGAACTCTCGTGGCTGACAATCGCCACTAGAGAGCTGGCAATGATCTCTAGTGGCTGCCAATCATCTCTAGAGGGCTGGCAATGATCTCTAGTGGCTGCCAATCATCTCTAGAGGGCCGGCAACTCACTCTAGTGACTGACAATCGCCTCTAGAGGGCTGGCAACGATCTCTAGTGACCAACAATCGCCCCTAGAGGGCTGACAATCACCTCTAGAGCGCTGGCAACTAACTCTAGTGACTTACAATCGCCTCTAGAAGGCTGCCTATGATCTCTAGAGGTTTGCCAATGATCTCTAGTGGCTAACAATGACCTCTAGTTGCCGTCAATAGCTTTTAATGACTGTAAATCATAGCAAATGGCTATCAATCCCCATATTTTTTCCAACATTGTCTGCTTACCTGTATAGGAGGCGAGTAGGGCGCGCTCGGCGGTGCGTTGTGGGGCAGAGCGGGCCCTTGTTGTAGTTCAGCGTCCGCACTGTCCTGCGCGGGCTCGGCCGCTTCGGGTATGGGCGCTATGACGTCAGCAGTGGTGGTGGTGTCCTTGGTCACGTAGTTTGAAGGGAAGATGCCGGTTCTGGGAAGGAGAATTGTCTTAAAGTAGTCCTGTGCTCCGCCTTATGTCGGCCGGTGCCTTATGGTGCCGTAAAATAATACTACTATCTCATCACTTCCCGTGGGTGTCGTAAGAGGCGACTAAGGGACTCGCTTGAGAATGGGCAGCAGCGTTCTCTGTAAAACTCAACACCTTGCACTGTGATCGTCAAGCGTGGCGATTATGGCAAACCCCCCCATCTTGGGGGAAGTCTATGTCCAGCAGTGGACGTCTTCCGGCTGATATGATAATGAGTCATGTGATATTTAAAAATTTGATACTTAGTAATATGCTTTTTTATGACATTTTCGCGGTGTGTAATAATAAATTATATTTATTTTGGTAAAAATATTCAGTCTGTAAAAAAAATTCAAATTATTTTTGTAAAAATAATACATTCAGTCAAAAAAGTATCGGGAATGGATGATTTGTTTATGGTTCCAAATTCAAATTTTTGTTTTTTTGTAGTTGTTAGATTGGCACAACTGTTTTCCATTTTGGCGCGGAGTTTGAGTTGCATCTGTTATTTATATTAAATACAGTGCTGGTTTTAGTAATATCATTATAGTGTGTATTGCGAATTTCATCAAAAAAAAAAAAAAAAATATCGAACAAAGAGTTTGTCTTAAATTTTGCATCGCCAATGGAATTTCGTGTTCGGAGTCACTGAAAATGTTACAGAAGGCTTACGGTGAATCGACTTTATCAAAAACTCGTGCTTATGAGTGGTTCAAAGCGTTCAAAAGCGGTCGAGATGTGATGGAAGATTTGCCTCGCTCTGGTAGGCCGTCAACGTCTGCAACTGAAGTTAACATCGCAAAAGTGAAGGAAATAGTGACTGAAAATCCCCATTCAACTCTGAGAGAGATAGCCGCCGAACTTTCTGTATCTCACGAGTCGATCCGTACCATTTTAACTAATCATTTAGGTATGAAACATTTTGCTGCTCGGTTATAAGTCTCAAAAGATCTGAATTTTCTCCAAAAACTCAATCGCATGAAAGTCGCTAAGGACATGCTAGAACGAGTCAGTTCGGACCCAACATTCATGAAACGCATTGTTACTGGTGACGAGACGTGGGTTTACGAGTTTGACATGCAAACTAGTCAACAAGCTTCGGAGTGGCGCCTTCCAACTGAACCGAAACCGAAAAAACCACGCCAAAGTCGATCAAAAGTCAGTCATGTTGACTGTTTTCTTTGACTATCGCGGTGTTGTGCACTCTGAATTCTTACCGGAAGGTCTAACGGTAAATAAAGAATATTATTTGAGCGTTATGCGGCGTTTAAGAGAGCAAATTCGACGAAAAAGGCCAGATTTGTGGAAAGAAAATTCTTGGATTTTGCACCACGACAATGCGCCTTCGCACAAGGCTATCATTGTGAACGAATTTTTAACCAAACACTCAACAAATACCATCCAGCAACCACCATATTCACCAGATATGGCTCCTGCTGACTTTTTTCTTTTTCCTAAACTCAAATTACCACTTCGTGGCACCCGTTTTCAATCGATAGAAGACATAAAGGAGAATTCGCGGCGAGAACTGAACTCAATTCCGGAAGCAGCGTTTAAAAAATGTTTTGATGAATGGATTACTCGTTGGCGCAAGTGTATCGTTTCTAAAGGAGCATACTTTGAAGGTGATAAAATAAATTTGGATGAATAACAGACATTTTGTGTATTATTGATCTTTTCCCGGTACTTTCTTGACAGAGTAGTAATTCTATTTCCGTTAACGTAATCATACTTTTTTCGTTAAAATAATCCTACTCTTATCGTAAAAAGAAATGTGAAGTGATTGATGCAAGTCCGAGATTACCTGATGCCGATCCGGCCGGTCCACCAGTCCCCATCCCTTCTGATGACTTCGATCCTCTCGCCGGCCTCGAAGGTGAGGTCTCCGGGCTCCGCGGAGTTGTACGGGTACGCCGCTATATAGAAGTCGCCGCCTTCTGTGGAGACAAGGGTACACGGTGAGTTTTATGGGCGCGGATGGCCAAGGAACAGCTATAAATAGTTTTCTAGGGTTCCGAACCCAAAGAGTTACCAACCGAACATTACTAAGCCTCCGCTGTTCGTCCGTCCGTCTGTCATCAGGTTGTATCTCAAGAACCGTAACAGGTAGACAGTAGAAATTTTCAGAATGTTTATTTCTATTGCCGCTACAGCAAAAAATAATAAAACTATGTTTACAGTACGGAACCCTTCGTGTGCGAGTCCAACTCGCACTTGGCCGGTATTTTTTAGGGTACCGAACCCAAAAAGTTACCTCCGCTGTCCGTCCGTTATTGCGTCTGTCTGTCTGTCAGCGGGTTGTATCTCTTGAACCGTAATAGGTAGAAAATTGTAATTTTCACAAAGTGTGTTCCATTGCCGCTATAAAAACAAAAGAGGAGAAACGTGATTTTTCGGTTTATGGTACGGAACCCCTTGTGTGAGAGTCTGACTCGCCTTTGGCCAGTTTTAATAAAATTTAGGCTACTCGCTCAGCAAATGATTCATTGGTTCTTAGAAACACATCTCTCGCTACGCATTCTCGCACATCTCTTTGTACTCTCGCAAAACATTATCCTCGTTCTAGGGCAATCGGGTAAATATTTGAACGAGTCTCGAGCCCGATTTTCATGACCATTGGTTACCCTTTGGGTACGGAACCCTAAAAAGGAATATATGTGATTAATATAAAGCTACATATAGGATTGAGGAGCTAGTGGCTAAATAATAACAGGCGCACGGGTCGATCTTAAATGTTAAGCAACGCTTGCCAAGGTTGGTCTGTGGATGGGTGACCATCTTAACATACCGAGTTTCCTCCGTGCCTCGGAAAGCACGTTAAGCCGTTGGTCCCGGCTGTCATTTGTAGATCTTTGGCAGTCGTTAAGGATTTTCAGAAGCCAGTAAATCTGACTCCAGTCTTGCCATGATTACCCAGTTAATGGGTTGTGGAGGTCTGGTAGGCAGCCGCTCCACGTAAAACACTGGTATTCAGCTGAATCCGGTTTGACTGGAAGCCGACCCCAATATAATTGGGAAAAGGCTAGGCAGATGATGATGATGAGTAAAATTATTAAGATTTAGAATAATTTAAATTAAGTTCGTTTTATAACTATAAGGTGAATCTGTGTGTGATTGAAAGAAATAGTCAAAACAATTATTAAGACTGAAATAAACATTAAAGTTATTAAGACTTAATTATCTGTTTAATAAATGTTGATTTTTGACGTTTTACCAGATATTAACTCAATTAAAATTCTTTATAAAAGGCAAAAAAAAAAAACTTTAAATTCTCTAACGGGAATTCCCGGGACTTTCATTGCAGGCTGTCTCGTGTCCCGGGACTTTGATATTGTAGGAAATTCTCAAACTCTAGTTACGTACCAACAGCAGGCATGGCTCCTCCCAGGTCGTTGGTCATTTCCACTTCCGGCATCTCCGCGATACCTTCCAGTCCAGTCTTAGTCTCTGCAACAAGAAACAGATGGCTTTTTGTGACTGATCGTGGTCAATAGTGTCTGACCAAAGCCAAAAGTGAATGACAATGGCCAAAAGTGAATGTCAATGGCCAATAGTGGCTGAAAATTACCAATAGTGACTGACAACGTATTTTATAATGCGCATATCCAAGGAGTGGAACTCTCTGCCTGCGTCTGTGTTTCCGAACGCTTACAACCAATTAGCGATGTAAGAGAGATTACTCTCTTTTCAAAGTTAGAGTGAACAGGCTCCTTCTGGGTAAGCTCGCTCCATCGTAGACTTTGTCTCTGTCATCTCTGACATAGACTAGAGTCAAGAGCAATGGCTAACAGTGTCCGACATTGGTCAATAGTGGCTCAAAACCTCTAAAAGTGATTGAAAATAGCCAGTAGTGGCTGTCAAACAAAAACCAAAACTGGCTGAAAATCAATAATTAGGTATGACACTAACAGTGAAAATAGAATCAAAATTCCTCTAAAACTATTTTAAACAAATATATCTGTCCCTCTCGCGAAAACGCTGTTTTCTATGGCGTATAGGCGTCATAGACGATAACGTCAAAGTTTACATCGGACTTCTCTTTCTAATTGTAATCTTTGGAGCTTTATACCTTCATCGCTGATGAAGGTATTTAAAAAATATGTTCATGATCGTTTACTAGAGCTAATAAGTATTTTATTTTGAAAATTAAAAACTCGCATGCATATTCCCTATTGCCATTACTGGCTGATAATGGCCAGTTGTGGATGACAATGGCCAATAGTGGATGACAATGGCTAATAGTGGCCGCCAATGGCCAATACTGGCTGATAATGGCAAGTAGTGGATGAAAATGGCCAATAGTGGATGCTAATGGCCAATACTGGGTGACAAAGGCTAATACTGGATGACAATGCCTTCTAGCTGGGTCTAGGTCTCCATGGGGTCGATGACCTCGACGATGGCATTTAAGCGGCTGAGGATGGCGTGTAGTGACCAACAATGGCCGGTAGTTGCCGACAATAGCCAGTACTGGCCGACAATGACCAATATCGGCTGACAATAATAATAATATCTTTATTTCTAACCAAAATCCACATAGTTTAGTAAAACATACAAAAATAACTTATTGTCTATTGTTAGTAAAAATTAAACTCCGCACAAACTGCTGCCGAAGTTCTCGGCTACAGTTTTCAGGATGCTGTTTTGACTATCTCTGACTCTCCTCAGTAGCGACGCAGATTTTTTGCGTATAATTGCAAAGATGCCGTCGGTACGGGCTTGCGCAAACATTTCCGACGCGCTACAGTAACGAGGTAGCCTCAACAACATCCTGAAAGCATTGTTATATTGGACGCACAGGACATCCAGCGATCTCTTAGCCTAATTGACCCATAGACTGCCCGTGTACAAACTTTGGCAATAAGCCTTGAAAAGTGTTACTTTTACTTGGTCTGTAGGTCTGTACACCGTTCAAATCTACGGGACAACATATTGCTACGGACCGCTAGAGCCTTTTTTTTTTTTTAAGGATGGGAAATCATCAAATAACTCCTCCCGTTCTGGGTAAAGCAAGAGCGAGTGTCAGACTCTTACTGACTAAAACCCATCCGTGTTCCTCCTGGTGCCCGCCGCGTTCCAAGGCTACGGTACCCTTTTCGAACAGATTCCTGCGCCCCAGCAGGCACCTGCCCTAGCGGGCCCCGTCTTCCACGCTGACATCTCTTTGAGACATCGCCGCCGACCCGGGCCTAGTTCTGATCAGACGGCGAGCCAGCCACTGCTCTATGTCCGCAGGCCCGCGCAGTAGGCGGCCCTTCCTTCGTCCTTCTGTTGCGGCGACTGGGACGTGAGGTTTCCCTCTCTCTCACACGTTCGGCCTCCTCCTTTGCTAGCATTACTGCTTCGCAGAAGGAGGTGACCGCTTCCCATGCCTCCTCGCTCCGGACCATAGATTGAACCAAGGCCGGTACCGCTAGAGCCCTGCGCTCCCTCTCAATGGCCATGATTTAATTTATATTATTTTTAATACTCACCAACACTCGAAATGGCTCCCAAGTCGTTATTGATCTCAGCCTCAGGTACTTCCGCGATGCCCTCAAGCTGCGTCTTGGTCTCCAAGGGGTCGATGACGTCAGCGTAGGCCGCGGGCGCGTTGATGTCTTCCACATAGGATTCCGGGAACCAGCCGGATTGACCTGACAAGAGGGAGTTGGTTTTAAATGATTAATGTATTATTTAATCCTATATTTAACATTCTCCCGTTACTGACTGACAGACAACGAACAGCCGAAACTGCTGATCGTAGAAAGATGACATTAGGCATGTAGGTAGGTTCATTGGGGAGTGTAGGGGAGCACTAAGAGAGGATTTCCGCAATTCTTACGCGTATGAAAAAAACGTGATATACGTGTACGAAGTTGCGGGCAAAAGCTAGTTTTTTTCTAAAATAATAGAAGCCTAAGCTACTCCCTATAACAGCTATCAACTAGAGATATCCCGTCCAAATCGGTCTAGCAGTTTCGGAGGTTATCCGGAATAAACAGACAGACAGACAAAAATACTATGTTTTTTTTTTTTTCATTTATTTGTGCTCCGATTAAAGTTATTTTATTTTGACCTATAATATTGTTTTACTAGTAAGTATGAAAGAGACATAACAATAAATCTCTTTCGCACTTAGTGGTAAAGCAATCTTCTATCCCTCTCTCCTCAGCTGTCAAATAAGACTTCTTATATTTTGATGACTTTAGAATAAAAAAATCTAATAAGGGAGGAGGAGGAGAACGAGGAGCTCGTGTGTGAGCCGCACGGGTGGATCTTAAGGTTAAGCAACGCTTGCCAAGGTTGGTCTCTGGATGGGTGGCTATCTTAATATACCGAGTTTCCTCCGTGTCTCGGAAAGCACGTTAAGCCGTTGGTCCCGGCTGTCTTTTTTTGGTGGTCTGTAAGATTTCTAATAGATTGTTCATCTATTTTAATGGGACCTTTGTCACATACATTTAGTAAAAAGAATTTCAATTTATTGTCAGTTATTTGTATAAATTGTGACTTACCCCTAGCTGTGCCCCATCGCCAGCCGGGTTCCGCATCACCCCGCGGCGGCGGAGCGTCGCTCACCTACGCAAATTTTACATTTATTTATTAATATATACTTTATGGTACACCGAGGAGCTCGATAATAACAGCCGCACGGGTCGATCTTCAAGGTTAAGCAACGCTTGCCAAGGTTGGTCTTTGGATTGGTGACCATCTTAACATACCGAGTTTCCTCCGTGACTCGGAAAGCACGTTGGTCCCGGCTGTTATTTGTAGATCTTTGGCAGTCATTAGGATAGTCAGAACTTCAGAAGCCAGTTAATCTAACTCCAGTCTTACCATGAAGTACCGTGTTACCCAGTTAATGGGTTGTGGAGGTCTGGTAGGCAGCCGCTCCTCGTAAAATATTGGTATTTAGCTAAATCCGACTTGACTGGAAGCCGACTCCAATATAGTTGGGAAAAGGCTAGGCAGATGATTACATGTACACACAACATACACAGCAATTTATATGCAACTTGCAACAAAATGAACCAGGGGTGGATCGAAAACTGTTATTTGGGAAGGGGTCTTGACCCCGCTGAGAGCAGGTTTTAGTTTTATCAAACCAAAACCTGCCCTCCAAATTACAGTCCTAGATCCACCGCTGGTTCATTCTATTGCAAGTTGCATATTAATTGTTGTGTGTACTGTGTGTACATGTAATGGATTGTGTACAACTCACCAAGTCCCCAGGTTGTAGACTGAGTTCATCGGCGGTGCGCGCGGTGAACTCGTACACACAGCGCCATCTAGGGGCGCTCGCCGTAGACACCGCTTCCGTCGCTGTACAAAACATTAATAATGTTATAACTTCATCACTGACCACACGTGACCGTGATCGAAAATTCGTAAGACGGCCACGTCCTGCAAACTTCTTTAGCGGCGTTGTGCACTTTTTAGTGATGGTTAAAATATGTAAACTCGCGTCAGGACACGTGGCCCTGATCGAAAATTTGTAAGACGGTCACGTCCTGCAAACTTCTTTAGCGGCGCTGTGCACTTTTTTGTGACGGGCAAAAAATGTTAAACCCGCGTCAGTACACGTGACCGTGATCGAAAATTCGTAAGACGGCCACGTCCTGCAAACTTCAATAGCGGCGTTGTGCACTTTTTTTGTGATGAGTAAGAAATTTTAAACTCTCGTCAGGACACGTGACTGATTGAAAATTCGTGAGACGGAGTGAGAGAAACACGTATTCAAGTTTTCACTTCTGCCGGCACTCCCGGAGTGTAACCCGTTGTTTTTTTAACGGGGGCATGTCCTCATGGATGTCCTCCGCCCTGGGGCGGGCGAAGGTGTCTGTCGTCACTCTTACAGACTAAAACCACCCCGGTGTTCCATCTCTCACCTACGCGAGGGATCGCGGGAACATACGCGACTTCCGTAATCCTCGGGTCAGCGGAGGAAGTGCGGTGTTTGACTCCCCCCGCGACGCCAAAGAGGAACGCACGGGAAGACCACGCGCCGATACCTCGGGTCCATATTAATGGTGGATCACTAACATAACCTATCCGTGGCGGGGTGCCGGCGCGGTCGCTCTTTGTTCAGCCGTTATATACTTCCTTGCAGTAGGTATGTATTGGGTGCCTGGATCAAAAGAGATCCAGGCACCCCAATACTCTATTCAAAATGAGTCTGTTCGTCCTGGGCATGGTCGGATATACCAGACTGGCAATTAGAAGAGACGTGGCGCTGGTCCAGTATGTGGCCAGCGTACTGCTAGGTTTGCTGCACCACGCAGACGTGCTGGAGGCGCTGCGGCTGCGCGCGCCGGACGGGTGCGTGGCGCGCGCCGCCGCCCCGCTCTGTTAGAAGTACCGTTGGCAAGGACTAACTTGCTAAAGTTTACCCCTACAACACGAGCCATACGTTTAATAAATCTTATAACGGTATCGAAAGACATGTTTTGTCAAAACCTGCCGAGATTCATTAAAGTAGCGCAAAGTTTAATGGAAAGAGGTCTGACCGTTTAAATAATGATTAATGATGTTATAATAATAATAATGAATGAATGAATAAATAAATCTATCGCCAACAATCGACCATTTTGGTTTTTTATTTTGATGTACACGGTGTCACTCTTACTACTCAGACAAATTCATTGACACAGCACTCACATAAAAATACGACAAGCCGTTTAGGCTCTAGGGCGTGCCAAATAAATATACATACATACACTCGGAAAACATAACCCTCCTTCTTTCGCAGTCGGGTAAATAGTCATGTCATTCGAGACCAAAATAAAGAATGATAGGTGTTTTGGGATTTTAGACTCGGCTTTCTTGATGTCAAGGGGTAGCATATTCCAGAGTTGATTGATTGAAAAAGCGTATGGTACATGGTGGACATCACGGCACAAAACGTTTTGGGAACACATTCATAGTGTGTACAGCTAAAGAGTGAATTCCCTACCGGAGTCTGTGTTTCCTGATAGCTACAACCTGGGAGTCTTTAAGTCAAGAGTGAATAGGTTACTTCTAGGCAAGCGTGCTCCATCTTCGACCACATCATCGCTTACCAACAGCTGAGACAGTGCTCAAACGCGTGCCTATAAGTAGTGCAAAAAAGAATTATGGTTGGCGCAGCGTATTTTACACTTTTTTTCTCTCTTTTGTGCCACCAAACAAACACTCAAGCATTAAAAAGAAAACCGAACTAATTTAGCCCCCAGGCATAAATGGTTGTGTAGTTGCGAAATTTATTCGAAAGAGCCACCGTGTAGCAGCATCAATGCCGCTACAAGAAAAACCAACGGAGCAAATCTACATCGCAACAAAAAAAACCGCGACGCCATCTATCCAACTAGCAGCGAAGCAAAGTTTACCGTGTTATTTGAACATATATATCAGCCTGAAGACTAACTATCGGGCAGTAGCCCGCCAGGCACAACAGCCGCCAGGTTGGAGGATCCTCCCTCTACAATGGAGGTGTGCGGGACTTTATTCTCTGTTACGCACTCCTCCAAAAACGCGGCCCTTAAACTCGAAGGGCACTGGAGGAACAAGGGCACAGGGATGGGTTTTAGTCAGTAAGAGTCTGACACTGCCTTTTTCTTGCTCTGCCCAGAGCGGGAGGACTCATTTGATAATTTTCCATCTTTAAAAAAGAAGGTAAAACTACACAACTTTTCAGTAGGAAATCGGTAGAATAACACTTGAGAAGCTCGTAGCTAAATGATTACAGCCGCACGGGCCGATCTTCAAGGTTAAGCAACGCTTGCCAAGATTGGTCTGTGGACGGGTGACCATCTTAACATGAACCGGGTTTCCTTCATGCCTCGGAAATCACGATAAGACGTTGGTTCTGGCTGTCATTTGTCAGATCATTCGCAGTCGTTACGGATTGTCAGAAGCCAGTAAATCTGACTCCAGTCTTGCCAAGAAGTACCGTGTTACTCAGTTAATGGGTTGTGGAGGTCTGGTAGGCAGCCGCTCCACGTAAAATACAAGTATTCAGCTGAATCAGGTTTGACTGGAAGCCGACCCCAATACTGTTGGGAAAAGGCTAGGCAGATGATAGTAAAAAACACTTGTTACCTACTTAATATCAGGAACGCAGTCAAACAAAACACATCCATATTTCGCACTTAATAGAGTCGAATTTGACACAAACACATTGAATTACTTAAATCATTTGAATACTATACAAAAACACTACTACTGTCAAGCAGACTAAGACTTTCAGATTCAAGAAATAAGGTATAAAAAACATTTGCCTCGAATGTAACATGACAACTTTAGATCTAACCGTTCAACGACGCTTAGACGGTTAGAAGAAAGAAAAATAGTTTATTCCGCCCAAACAAACGGACATTAAAATTACATTATTTTATAGTATATAAATAAAACAATAAATACAAAATAAGAGGCAAATAATAATGTTGTCCGTAAAACTACTGTCTGTGTCAGGGACGGGCATTACAAAGTCATTTCTGTCGCGGCCACATCATAGACAATCCATGGACAACAAAAATAAAAAACGGTTACACGGAACGGATTGTGAGCTAACTCCACTGGTAGTAAACAGGCCAAACCCGTCTAAGTACTGGCCTCTTATAAACCTACTGAACGAATCGATAGCTACATACATAAAGAGAATTAACACGTACACACACCACGTCGCAGTAACAACCCTAAGGCTGAGTTTCCACTAGAGATATGCCAGGATGCGTATCGAGCCAGAAGCCTTTTTATTAAGTGAAAACTTTTTTAGCGGCGTTGTGCACTTTTTTGTGATGGATAAAAAATGTTAAACTCGCGTCAGGACACGTGACCTGATCGAAAAATCGTAAGACGGTCACGTGTCCTGCAACATTCTTTAGAGGCTTGCACTTTTTTTGTGATGGGTAAAAAATGTTAAACTCGCGTCAGGACACGTGACCCTGATCGAAAATTCGTAAGACGGAGGGAGAGAAGCACGTATTCAAGTTTTCACTTCTGCCAGCGCTCCTGGAGTGCAACCAGTTGTTTTTTTTAACGATGGGAAATCATCAAATCACTCCTCTGGGTTAAGCAGGAGGGAGTGTCATATTCTTACTGACTAACACCCATGCGTGTTCCTAGTGTCTTTGCGTTCCAGGGCTACAGTGCCTCTTTCGAACAAGGTCCGCAGCCCCCGCAGGCACTGGCCCTAGCGGGCCCCGTCTTCTATGCTGACATCTCTTTAAGATGCGCGAGGAACACAGCGCGCCGTCGCCCCGGGCATGGTTCTGATCAGACGGCGAGCCACCCAATGCTCGCCGTCCGCAGGCCCGCGCAGTAGATGACCAAAAATCGCCCTGCGACAGTGAGCCAGAAGCCTGGTCACTCTAACTTTGAAGAGATCAGGGTTTAATGCATTCGGAAACACAGACGCAGGTAGAGAGCCCCACTTCTTTCCAAACGTTCGCTCAGAGTGAATTGGTGCAATAGCAACAAGTTAGGGATGGTAAATTGTGCGTCTAGATGTCCGATGGTAGAAGGAGTGGAATTCCCTGCCGGAGTCTGCGTTTCCTGATAGCTACAACCTGGGAGTCTTTAAGTCAAGAGTGAATAGGTTACTTCTAGGCAAGCGTGCTCCATCTTCGACCACATCATCGCTTACCATCAGGTGAGATGGTAGTCAAGCGCGTGCCTATCAATAGTAAAAAAAAAAGTAGGGGGCCGGTGGGATAAGATCATGGAGTTCATGTGAAGGATGGTAGCTTGTCGGATTTTCGGCATCATTGAAGGGTTACATTTGAAGTAGCTTACCTACAACGCCTTAAGAATGGCGGTTGATAGCGAAACAATAGCAGTGAAAGGTAAAAATAATAGAAAGTAGGTGAGTTTATCAAACTGTGCGCGTACGATAGTTACGATTTGAAATAGTGTTGTCAAACAATGTCGTATTACGCAGTTTGCAGTTTAGTTGTTTTAATCCGTGCGCATTATGTGTATTTCTGGTTTTGTTTTTTTTTTATTATAATAACTATCTAATTATTTTTTTTAATGTGAATATGGATCTGAGATGGTCTGAAATAAAGTTTTATTATTATTATTCCATTTATTTATTCATATACTTATACATACAAATTACATTTTTAAATATTTCTATAAAAATACAAAAAACATTTAAAAATATAAAAAATAGTAACCCACCGGTATCGGGAACAGGGTCCAAGCTACCGGTGGTCAGGGCTTCTGAGAGAGGAACCTCCTAACGATGCGCGCCGTGTCCAGGAGTACTGCTTTCTGGATCAAGCCCTTGATCCAGCCGCCCAACGAGAGCCTCTTGAGATGTTGGTCGAGGCTCTTGGCAATAATACCATTGGTCGTCACGATTATCGGCACAATAACTGCTGTGTTCACATCCCACATGTCGACAACCTCGCGAGCCAAGTCAAGATACTTCGTTTGTTTATCTTTCTCTGACTTCACGAGGTTCTCGTCATGAGGGACTGCTATATCAACAATCATTGCGCGACGCTCTAGTCGGTCTATCACCACTATATCAGGCTTATTGGCAACAATAGTCCTGTCAGTGATGATAGACCGATCCCAATACAATGTGCAACTACCACTTTCGAGAACTGGGTCGGGCACATACCTATAGTACGGTACTTCCGATTCCACAAGATTGTATTTAAGAGCAAGTTGCTGGTGGATAATCCTGGCTACAAGGTTGTGCCTGTGCAAATAGTCTCCGTTAGCCAGACTAGAACAACCGGAAATAATGTGACGGATAGATTCCCCGGGCCGGTGACATGCCCGACATATGTCAACCGTACCGTCCTTCACAATGTATTTCCGGTAATTATTAGTCATCATAACTTCGTCCATAATTGCACAGACAAAACCTTCGGTTTCCCCGAAGAGGTCACCAAAACGAAGCCAGGCTACGGACGCTAAGAAGTCTACATCGGGCCCATGTAGGACCCGATAAAAGCGTCCGTGAAGCTCCTTGCTCTGCCATACCTCCCTGCGGTCGTTAGTATCTAATACCACAGGTTTGCGCCAGTTCTCGTTAGCCAAGGAGAGCGCGGTAAGGCCTTTGTCCACCGCTACCACATCTCGATGCATACCCACGTCGGCCTCTAGGAAGTATTCCCTAAGGCTGCATACCTCGCGGTTGTGCAGGGTCTTAGCATTTAAGAAGCCACGACCCCCGCACTTCCGCGGGATATACAGCCTCATCACCGATGACCGTGGGTGATGCATCCGATTTGCAGTAAGCAGTGAACGTACCCTCCTATCCAGGGCGTCAAGTTCCGTCTGAGTCCATTTGAGTATGCCGAAAGAATACATCAAAACCGGCATGACCCAACCGTTGAAGGCGCGCACCTTGTTTCCGCCTGATAAAAGACTTATTATTATTATTCCATTTATTTATTTATATATACATACAAATTACATTTTTAAATATTTCTATAAAAATACAAAAAACATTTTAAAATATAAAAAATAGTAACCCACCGGTATCGGGAACAGGGTCCAAGCTACCGGTGGTCAGGGCTTCTGAGAGAGGAACCTCCTAACGATGCGCGCCGTGTCCAGGAGTACTGCTTTCTGGATCAAGCCCTTGATCCAGCTGCCCAACGAGAGCCTCTTGAGATGTTGGTCGAGGCTCTTGGCAATAATACCATTGGCCGTCACGATTATCGGCACAATAACTGCTGTGTTCACATCCCACATGTCGACAACCTCGCGAGCCAAGTCAAGATACTTCGTTTGTTTATCATTCTCTGACTTCACGAGGTTCTCGTCATGAGGGACTGCTATATCAACAATCATTGCGCGACGCTCTAGTCGGTCTATCACCACTAGGGCTTGCATTCGAATATTCGAATATTCGAATTATTCGAATAATAAACTGTTTCAAATATTCGAATAGAAATTTTACGATATTCGAATATTCGACCAATTCCTAAAAAACAAAACAACAATCTGATGTGCACACAAAATTTAATGTTCATGCACGCCGTTCAAACTAGGTAACGTCGTTCGACGCGCGGGCGTTACGAGTGTTACGACAGGATTAGGCAACGATCGGGAACATTCGGAAGAGAGAGGTGTTTTCTTCCAGCAAATATATTTTCAACCATCTAAGATGTGCCTTAAACGATGAATCCATGGATGCTCTAAGTTTCCTTAGGTCCCACTTCCAGGGAAAACGTTGAAGGACACGCCATAAGAATTGAAAACGTACTGTAATTTTCTGTACTAAATGTAGTGTGCTACTTAGGACTGATCTGATCTAGTGATTTATTATTTTTGTTATTATCACCAAGATTTAATGTTAAATTATCAATATCACACATTGTTAGTGACAATTTCCAATTTAACATTAAGAAAATGATTTTGCATCAAAGGTTTAATTGCGTTACTTACTTGTTATTGTTTTGTTTGATTTTATTGTATTATTACAATATTCATAACTGATTTTATAAGACTGTGTTGTGTTTGTGTCCAGGGTTGAAAACCAAAACAAGATTAGTTTATTTTGATAAATATTGTTTATTTTAAAACATTTTAAGCATTTGTTTCTAATTTCTAATTTTTGCGAATATTATATTAGAATAACTTTGTGATGTTTTAATATCATCAGTACAATATTAAGTTGATCATCCTTCCAAAAAAATACGTTGATTATTGTGTTAGATAATTTATCTGAAGAAACTAGTTGTTTATTTGCAGTTTAATGTTAGCTATTCTAATCTTTCGTGTTCTTCTAACAGAAAAAAATGTTATTTTAATTGTTTTTGTAATACTGCGTTAGCTTTAACTACTGTTATTTTGATTTAGAGAATAAAGACTATTTATAAATTAAAAGACATGATTTCTATAAAGCTTATTTTTTTTATTTAATATTCGAACAATATTCGAAATATTCGAATATACCCCAAAAAAATATCGAATATTCGAATTGCAAAATTGTCGAATATTTGCAAGCCCTAATCACCACTATATCAGGCTTATTGGCAACAATAGTCCTGTCAGTGATGATAGACCGATCCCAATACAATGTGCAACTACCATTTTCGAGAACTGGGTCGGGCACATACCTATAGTACGGTACTTCCGATTCCACAAGATTGTATTTAAGAGCAAGTTGCTGGTGGATAATCCTGGCTACAAGGTTATTATTATTATTATTATTAGATGGTGCTGAAATTTGGCATGTAGGTTCCTTGGAGAGTGCCAAGGTTACGGAATTAGTTCGAAAGACGCACCGCGGAGGAACACGGGTGGGTTTTAGTCAGTAAGAGTCTGACACTCCCTTCTGCTCCACCCAGAGCGGGAGGAGTTACTGAATGATTTGCCATCCTTAAAAAACAAAAAGGTTTCTCGGGGAGTGTAGGGGAGCACTAAGAGAGGATTTTCCGAAATTTCGACGTGTTCGGGAAAAAACGGCATACATATCCACATATGCGTACGAACGCGCTAATCTCAGGAACTACTGGTCCGATTTGAAAAATTATTTCAGTGTTAGATAGCCCATTTATCGAGGAAGGCTATAGGCTATATATCATCACGCTAAGACCAATAGGAGCGGAGTTGTAATGAAAATGTGACGCAGACGAAGTTGCGCGGGTCAATTAGTATGTTATATAGGAGCTCGTGGCTAGATAATAACAGCCGCACGGGTCGATCTCCAAGGTTAAGCAACGCTTGCCAAGGTTAGCCTGTGGATGGGTGACCATCTTAACATACCGAGTTTCCTCCGTGCCTCGGAAAGCACGTTAAGCCGTTGGACCCGGAGGTCATTTGTAGATCTTTGGCAGTCGTTACGGATAGTCAGAAGCCAGTAAATCTGACATCATATAGCCATGAAGTACCGTCTTACCCAGTTAATGGGTTGTGGAGGTCTGGTAGGCAGCCGCTCCACGTAAAATACTGGTATTCAGTTAAATCCGGCTTGACTAGAAGCCGACCCCAATATAATTGGGAAAAGGCTAGGCAGATGATGAACAATTAAATATAAGTGAGGACCATGCACCTATGGAATATACTACTTATAGAAACAAAGTATTCCCAGTTCACAGCAGTATACACAGAAGTCCTAAACAATATGAATAAAAGGATGTAGGTTACCTGTGGTGGGCGGCGCGTCGCCCCAGGCGTCCTCTGCGGCGGGCGCTTCGCCCCACGCGTCGTTAGACGTCGTGCCCCAGTCCGCTTCTAAACGTAAACAGATGGCAGTTTAATATTGAAATGGTCTTCTTATCGTGCGGGCAGTAACTAGTGTCTAAAAACGGTTAAGAAACTTTGAACTCTGTGTGTGGGAAACAGAGTTCAAAGTTTCTTAACCGCCTCAAGGGCCTCTGACATGGTTTATTTGGCGGCCGGGACCACCGGCTTATACGTGCCTTCCAAAGCACGGAATCATCTTTTTATCAGACAATCAGGTGATTCAAGCCTGCAATGTCCTAGCCAAACTGGAAAACACTTTACAAAGTATGCTTCCCGTGGGAATCGAACCCACGACCACCGGGTCACAAGGCAAACGCCTAAACCACTCGACCACGGCAGGCAGTTGTTGAAATGGTTGAACACATTGTTGGCTTCTGACGTTCAACAGCTGCATACCTTGCCTAGGAAATAACAAAAAAAAATACAACCGAATTGAGAACCTCCTCCTTTTTTTGAAGTCGGTTAAAAAACTTGCGCTCTACTGCTGTCAGAAAAGACAGTCTGTTGCTGACAGCTGTTGCCGGCAACTATCACAAACTTGTCAACTCAGTTTCTGTTTGGGACTTAGTTGCTCGGCAATGATGGCCCACGGTGGCCAGACAATGCCCCCTTATCTAACAAGACCGAATAACTCTCTAGGCTATTTTGCAAGCTATCGGTCGTGACTCTCTGGTAGGTCAAAAATAAATTTCTCGTCTAACCACATTACGCACCCCCAGAACTCTGTTGCCCACTGTTGCGAGCAACTGTTGCCGGCAACTGTCGGCCAACTTTCGACCAATATATTTTTTTTCGCTTTTTCAGCTCACCTGCTCCGCTCCAAGCGCTTTCCGCGGGCGCCGAACTCCTAGTGAGGTACTCCTCGCGCTTCTCTTCGTACAGTTTCCAGACGCGGGAGCATTTCTCTCCCAGCTCGGTCACAGTGTTGCTTAATTCCGACAGTTGGGATTTGTTGGTTTCGAGATCTTGTTTCTTGCTTTCGACTAGCGCTTTCGCGGCTTCGACCTGACGAAAACAAAAAAAATCGTTAAAAACGAACCACTACGCCAAAAATTTACTTTGAAACGTGAAAAAAACCACCGGCCTAGTGCGAGTCGGACTCGCACACGAAGGTTTTCGTACCATAAACCTTAGTTTTTATTAATTTTTGTTATAATATTCCACACAACTATCACACAACGCCATCTAGTCCCAAGCTAAGCAGAGCTTGTGTTATGGGTACTAGACAACTGATAAACATACTTATATATTTCTAAATACATACATATTATAGATAAACTACACCCAGACACAGAACAAATGATCATGCTCATCACACAAACATTTGTCCTGGGTGGGAATCGAACCCACAACCTCTGGCATAGCAGTCAGGGTAACTAATCACTAGACCAACCGGTCAGTTATAGCGGCAATAGATATACATAATCTGGGAAAATTTCAACTGTCTACCTATTACGGTTCTTGAGATACTACCCGTTGACAGACAGACAGACAGACACACAGACGGACGGACGGACGGACGGACCGCCAGCGGAGGCTTAGTAATAGGGATACCCTTTGGGTACGGAACCCTAAAAAAGTTAATTAACAAAATTAAAGGTACCTACCGACTTCCGAAGCTATATTTAAATTTCACTATGAGACCAACCCTGAACAGTTACATTTAACCAATGAAAATTTAAGAATTAACTTACAAAAAAAAGGAGTGGTAAGTTGTTTTTCCACTCATCATCCCGAAGGGCAAAATAGTTTTCAACCGTAAGTCCCTATTGGGCCAAGTGAAAATAGACGCAAGACGCCTACAAATAACGTTTAAGGTGTACATTCAGTCATAAAAGTATCGGGAATGGATGATTTGTTTATGGTTCCAAATTCAAATTTTTGTTTTTTTTGTAGTTGTTAGATTGGCACAACTGTTTTCCATTTTGGCGCGGAGTTTGAGTTGCATCTGTTATTTATATTAAATACAGTGCTGGTTTAAGTACTATCATATATAGTGTGTATTGCGAATTTCATAATGGACAAAAATATCGAACAAAGAGTTTGTCTTAAATTTTGCATCGCCAATGGAATTTCGTGTTCGGAGTCACTGAAAATGTTACAGAAGGCTTACGGTGAATCGACTTTATCAAAAACTCGTGCTTATGAGTGGTTCAAAGCGTTCAAAAGCGGTCGAGATGTGATGGAAGATTTGCCTCGCTCTGGTAGGCCGTCAACGTCTGCAACTGAAGTTAACATCGCAAAAGTGAAGGAAATAGTGACTGTAAATCCCCATTCAACTCTGAGAGAGATAGCCGCCGAACTTTCTGTATCTCACGAGTCGATCCGTACCATTTTAACTAATCATTTGGGTATGAAACATGTTGCTGCTCGGCTAGTCCCAAAAGATCTGAATTTTCTCCAAAAACTCAATCGCATGAAAGTCGCTGAGGACATGCTAGAACGAGTCAGTTCGGACCCAACATTCATGAAACGCATTGTTACTGGTGACGAGACGTGGGTTTACGAGTTTGACATGCAAACTAGTCAACAAGCTTCGGAGTGGCGCCTTCCAACTGAACCGAAACCAAAAAAACCACGCCAAAGTCGATCAAAAGTCAAAGTCATGTTGACTGTTTTCTTTGACTATCGCGGTGTTGTGCACTCTGAATTCTTACCGGAAGGTCTAACGGTAAATAAAGAATATTATTTGAGCGTTTTGCGGCGTTTAAGAGAGCAAATTCGACGAAAAAGGCCAGATTTGTGGAAAGAAAATTCTTGGATTTTGCACCACGACAATGCGCCTTCGCACAAGGCTATCATTGTGAACGAATTTTTAACCAAACACTCAACAAATACCATCCAGCAACCACCATATTCACCAGATATGGCTCCTGCTGACTTTTTTCTTTTTCCTAAACTCAAATTACCACTTCGTGGCACCCGTTTTCAATCGATAGAAGACATAAAGGAGAATTCGCGGCGAGAACTGAACTCAATTCCGGAAGCAGCGTTTAAAAAATGTTTTGATGAATGGATTATTCGTTGGCGCAAGTGTATCGTTTCTAAAGGAGCATACTTTGAAGGTGATAAAATAAATTTGGATGAATAACAGACATTTTGTGTATTATTGATCTTTTCCCGGTACTTTCTTGACAGAGTAGTATGCTCCAGGGTAGCCCGCGAAATTCAAATATTTTTATGTTTTTTGCAATTTGCCGGTCAGTGTGAAGCTGTATGTGGACCAAATGCGATCCGCGACCGTAACGCGTATTTATCTAAAGAATTATAACCATTTTAATCATCAATATAGCCATCTAAGTTCATGTAGCTTGACAGAATGATTATTTCTGAAATATTCATTCTGTCGAGCTACATGAACTTGCAAATTGCAAAAAACATAAAAATATTTGAATTTCGCGGGCTACCCTGGAGCATCCACCTTAAATCGCGCGAGCGTCGGCTTGTCCCGAAAGAGACCTTGAGCATCGACGACGAGTTGCTAGCCTGTCGGTTTTCTACCGGTTGCATTTTGGGGAATGTGCGACGGAATAGGGAATATGCATGTGTTTTTTTTATTTGCAAAATGAAATACTTATTAACTCTAGTAAACAATCGTGAAATTATTTTTTAAATACCTTCATCAGCGATGAAGTTATAAAGCTTCAAAGATTACAATTAGATAGAGAATTCCGATGAAAACTTTGACGTCATTGTCTATGACGCTTATACAGCTGCCATAGAAAACTGCGTTTTCGCGAGAGGGACAGATATATTTCTTTGAAACAATTATATCTCCTTCGTTTTTCGAGTAATTTTGATTCTATTTTCACTGTTAGTTTTATATTTTTGTATATTTTTAGATAAACTGTATAGATGATAAATAAGTTTTTCATGCATATTCCCTATTGCATAATTTAATTCCGCCAAGCCCGTTCCATCATCGGACCACAAGACGAACGGCTATACGCCACCGGTACATGGTGGACATCCCACCCACGCGCACAAAACGTTTTGGGAACACATACATAATGCGTACAGCTAAGGAGTGGAATTCCCTGCCGGAGTCTGTGTTTCCCGATAGCTACAACCTGGGAGTCTTTAAGTCAAGAGTGAATAGGTTACTTCTAGGCAAGCGTGCTCCATCATCGACCACATCATTGCTTACCATCAGGTGAGATGGTGGTCAAGCGCGTGCCTATTAATAGTAAAAAAAGGGACTTATGGGTCCTAAGTAGAATTACTTTTACTCCCTTAAAAGTTGTAAGGGCGCCTTCAAATTAGCCGCAAAGTGCCGCGTGGTGGCAGCGCGGCTAAGTTCGACCATCATAGTGCTGTTCATTTAGTAGCACGTTGTTTTTATATGTATTCTATTCTATTCCGTTAGTCATCATCATCATCTGCCTAGCCTTTTCCCAACTATATTGGGGTCGGCTTCGAGTCAAACCGGATTCAGCTGAATACCAGTGTTTTACGTGGAGCGGCTGCCTACCAGACCTCCACAACCCATTAACTGGGTAATGGGTGGTCTCATTGTCACCAAGTCAGAATCTGATGATGGGATCCCATGAATATCGAGGGAAACACTCAAATTTTATAAGCACATACACTATTTTTAATGAACTTTCTAACGCAATTCAGATGTTTGTGCCTGGTAATCATCATCTCATGTTGCTGAGTTGATGATGAAAGGTATAAATTAGGATCTGATGATGAGATCCCATGAAAAATGTTTGTTTAGCGATACTTTAGCCAATTGTTAACCGATTTCGATGATTCTTTTTTGTTTGGAAGAGTATTTTCTCGGATTCTCGGTCCCATATAAATTTGGTGAAGATATGATGAAGAACTTCGGAGGTAGGCAACGGAACTCTTCAATAAATGATAGCAAATGGATCGGGATTTCTGTAATCGCATGTCTGTTGATTGTTTACACCAGTTCATAACATAATATCACACCGGCAAGCTGTGCTTTAGAGTTCCTTTTTGAACACCAACTATCGAAATTAAAGTTATTTTTTACTTTGTAGTGTTTTGTTTTTGGAAGTCGGTTTTATTTTTTTGTTAAAAGTTTTTTATTTATATGGATTAACAAAGCAGCGCGGCACTTTGCCGCGAATTAGAAAGCGCCCTTAGAGTTTAAAAAACCCTGAACAGGTTTTTTTTTAATGTTAAAAATATTACTACGACATTTTTTAAGCAAACTTCGCGACCTGAGGAAGTCTGTTACAGCTAAAACCACAGATATAGATAGACATAGATAACGCAAGTATCACGATCTGTATGAAAACCAAGCGTGCCATTTTTTGACTACCTAATATGACGTCACAAGCACTATTTGGAAGGAAACGTTTACTTTATTTTTTCTCCTAGCATTTGTACAGTTTTTACAATTTATAACAGCACAATTAACCATTTTTATATTTTAAACTGACGTCCAACTAGCGCTGTATACCGATGCAGACTGAGCGCGAAAGTGACCACTTACGATTTTTGTACGTAAGCTAGGCACGCGAAGTAGTTGCTCTTGCGTTGTCTATGTCTATCTATATCTGTGGCTAAAACATATTTATAAAAGGCATGCCTTATCTCGCAGTTGTTTGAGAGTGATCTCCATCATGTTCAGTTTGCCGTCCTCGCCGGCGCCTTCGGAAGCTTTAGCCTGACAAAATACAAATTAAGTACATTAATAACATACACTTTACTTACATCTAACTTTTAACCGCGTACGAAGTCGCGCATACACCGTTTTTTTCCGTTCCCGTAAGAATTTTGGGAAATCCTTTCTAAAGTTTTGGGAAATCCCTACACTCCCCAAGGAACCTACATGCCAAATATCAGCTTTCTACGAGCATAGTTTCGGCTGGGCGGTGTCTGTCGATCACTCACTCGCTCACTCAGTAACGGAAGAATCTATATCTATATACTAATATATAAAGCTGAAGAGTTTGTTTGTTTACTTGAACGCGCTAATCTCAGGAACTACTGGTCCGATTTGAAAAATTCTTTCAGTGTTAGATAGCCCATTTATCGAGGAAGGTATATAAGGTCTATATATCATCACGCTGAGACCAATAGGAGCGGAGCAGTAATGAAAATTGTGACGCAGACGAAGTTGCGCGGGTCAACTAGTTTTATATATTAGTACTAGCTTTTGCTCACGACTTCGTACGCGCATACTCCGTTTTTTCCCGTTCCCGTGGGAATTTCAAGAAATCCTCCTCTACACTGCCCAAAATACCTACATGCCAAATATCAGCGTTTTACAGAGAACGCTGCTGCCCATTCTCTGGTGAGTCCCTTAGTCGACTCTTACGACAACCACGGGAAGTGATGGGATGGTATTATTCTTTTACGGCACTGGCCGACACCGTACGGCAATTTTATAATGCGCACAGCAAAAGAGTAGAACTCTGCCTGCGTCTGTGTTTCCGAACGCTTACAACCCTAATCTCTTCAAAGTTAGAGTGAACAGGCTCCTTCTGGGTAGGCTCGCTCCATCGTAGACTTTGTCTCTGTCATCTCTGACATAGACTAGAGTCAAGAGCAAACCCATTGCAAATAAAAAGGAAAAAACTAAAATGCCTGTGGGCGGGGCACATTGCTCGCAGAACAGATGGTCAATGGATCGCAAAGTTCTGGAGTGATGACCGCGTACCGGAAGACGTAACGTTGGAAGGCCTCCGGAACGGTGGACCTCAGACCTACGTTGGAATGCCTCGGGAACGGTGGACCTCAGACCTACGTTGGAATGCCTCCGGATCGGTGGACCTCAGACCTACGTTGGAATGCCTCCGGAACGGTGAACCTCAGACCTACGTTGGAAGGCCTCCGGAACGGTGGACCTCAGACCTACGTTGGAAGGCCTCCGGAACGGTGGACCTCAGACCTACGTTGGAAGGCCTCCGGAACGGTGGACCTCAGACCTACGTTGGAAGGCCTCCGGAACGGTGGACCTCAGACCTACGTTGGAATGCCTCCGGAACGGTGGACCTCAGACCTACGTTGGAATGCCTCCGGAACGGTGGACCTCAGACCTACGTTGGAATGCCTCGGGAACGGTGGACCTCAGACCTACGTTGGAAGGCCTCCGGAACGGTGGACCTCAGACCTACGTTGGAAGGCCTCCGGAACGGTGGACCTCAGACCTACGTTGGAAGGCCTCCGGAACGGTGGACCTCAGACCTACGTTGGAAGGCCTCCGGAACGGTGGACCTCAGACCTACGTTGGAAGGCCTCCGGAACGGTGGACCACAGACCTACGTTGGAAGGCCTCCGGAACGGTGGACCTCAGACCTACGTTGGAAGGCCTCCGGAACGGTGGACCTCAGACCTACGTTGGAAGGCCTCCGGAACGGTGGACCTCAGACCTACGTTGGAAGGCCTCCGAAACGGTGGACCTCAGACCTACGTTGGAAGGCCTCCGGAACGGTGGACCTCAGACCTACGTTGGAAGGCCTCCGGAACGGTGGACCTCAGACCTACGTTGGAAGGCCTCCGGAACGGTGGACCTCAGACCTACGTTGGAATGCCTCCGGAACGGTGGACCTCAGACCTACGTTAGAATGCCTCCGGAACGGTGGACCTCAGACCTACGTTGGAAGGCCTCCGGAACGGTGGACCTCAGACCTACGTTGGAAGGCCTCCGGAACGGTGGATCTCAGACCTACGTTGGAATGCCTCCGGAACGGTGGACCTCAGACCTACGTTGGAATGCCTCCGGAACGGTGAACCTCAGACCTACGTTGGAAGGCCTCCGGAACGGTGGACCTCAGACCTACGTTGGAAGGCCTCCCTAACGGTGGACCTCAGACCTACGTTGGAATGCCTCCGGAACGGTGGACCTCAGACCTATGTTGGAAGGCCTCCGGAACGGTGGACCTCAGACCTACGTTGGAAGGCCTCCGGAACGGTGGACCTCAGACCTACGTTGGAATGCCTCCGGAACGGTGGACCTCAGACCTACGTTGGAAGGCCTCCGGAACGGTGGACCTCAGACCTACGTTGGAATGCCTCGGGAACGGTGGACCTAAGGCCTCCGGAACGGTGGACCTCAGACCTACGTTGGAAGGCCTCCGGACCGGTGGACCTCAGACCTACGTTGGAAGGCCTCCGGAACGGTGGACGTCAGACCTGGCTCAGGTCGCGGGTAGCCGATGGATGTTCTCGCGCAAGACCGGTCGTTCTATCTCCAGCAGTGGACGTCCTTTGGCTGATATGGTGATGATGTCTATGAATATGCAAGTCGTATGATGACAGTTACCTTGGCATCCAATTCTGCTTTCTCTTTGTTCAAAGATATTTGTTTCGCGTTGAGCTCCTTGACCCTTGCTTTGAGTTGTTGCATCTCAGCCATACTGGCGTCGCGGTCGGATCTGAAGCAAATATTACGTTTTTAAAGGTTTTCAATTTTAATAATCGTTTTGGTGTTTCATGGTAAAGCGCTTATTACACTACACGGTATTCAGGGCCCTAATTGTCGATTTAGGGTGGTATAATAAGAGTTAGGGACGTGTGGCTAAATAATAAAAGCCGCACGGGTCGATCTTCAAGGTTAAGCAACGATTGCCAAGGTTGGTCTGTGGATGGGTGACCATCTTAACATACCGTGTTTCCTCCGTGCCTCGGAAAGCACGTTAAGCCGTTGGTCCCGGCTGCCATTTGTAGATCTTTGGCAGTCGTTACGGATTGTCAGAAGCCAGTAAATCTGACTCCAGTCTTGCCAAGAAGTACCGTGTTACCCAGTTAATGGGTTGTAGAGGTCTAGTAGGCAGCCGCTCCTCGTAAAATACTGATATTCAGCTAAATCTGGATTGACTGGAAGCCGACCCCAATATAGTTGGGAAAGGGCTAGGCAGATGATGATGAATAAGAGTTAGGGACCCTAATTAGAGTGAACGGAGCGGCTCGGTCTAGTTAGCTCCCTAACTCCCTTACGTAGCGGTTTGGGAGCAGTGTTGCCAACACCAATTTAACAAATTCCCCGAAAATGCAAGTCAAATTTCCCAAATTCAATATTTAGAATAATATCAAAAGAATAAAATCGAATTTTAGAATAGGCTAGTTTCCACCATCAATTAATAGCAAATCTATTTAGTCCGTCAGTTGGAGTATTGAAAAATAATGAACACGTATTTTTTGTTTTTGTAAATCAATGAATATTGACATAGATAAAAACTCGGGGGAGGGTGCTGGTGACGTCACGTCGCTAGTAAAATTGTACTATCGTAGTGACGTCACATGAGTTTTCAAAGTACTGTATCATTTTTTGTTTAAGTGAAAATAGAAAAATTCCTGTCCAATAATTTTTGGAAATCCACCTGACGGACTAAATCGTTTTTTTTTCAGTAGAATACCCTATTCCCGCATTTTGCCCATATCTTGCCCGTCCCCAATAAAAACCGGGCCCCGAATACCGTGTAGTGTATCCAGCGCTAAAGTAATCACGGTAACTTTTTTTTTGGATGTTAGAGGTATGCGGTCCAGAGAGTAAAGTCTCGCACACCTCAATTGAAAAGGAGGATCCTCCGACCAGGCGGTTGTTCTGCCTGGCGGGCTACTGCCCGATAGTTAATATTCGGGCTGATGTACATTCAGTCAAAAAAGTGTCGGGAATGGATGATTTGTTTATGGTTCCAAATTCAAATTTTTGTTTTTTTTTGTAGTTGTTAGATTGGCACAACTGTTTTCCATTTTGGCGCGGAGTTTGAGTTGCATCTCTTATTTATATTAAATACAGTGCTGGTTTTAGTAATATCATATATAGTGTGTATTGCGAATTTCATAATGGACAAAAATATCGAACAAAGAGTTTGTCTTAAATTTTGCATCGCCAATGGAATTTCGTGTTCGGAGTCACTGAAAATGTTACAGAAGGCTTACGGTGAATCGACTTTATCAAAAACTCGTGCTTATGAGTGGTTCAAAGCGTTCAAAAGCGGTCGAGATGTGATGGAAGATTTGCCTCGCTCTGGTAGGCCGTCAACGTCTGCAACTGAAGTTAACATCGCAAAAGTGAAGGAAATAGTGACTGAAAATCCCCATTCAACTCTGAGAGAGATAGCCGCCGAACTTTCTGTATCTCACGAGTCGATCCGTACCATTTTAACTAATCATTTGGGTATGAAACATGTTGCTGCTCGGCTAGTCCCAAAAGATCTGAATTTTCTCCAAAAACTCAATCGCATGAAAGTCGCTGAGGACATGCTAGAACGAGTCAGTTCGGACCCAACATTCATGAAACGCATTGTTACTGGTAACGAGACGTGGGTTTACGAGTTTGACATGCAAACTAGTCAACAAGCTTCGGAGTGGCGCCTTCCAACTGAACCGAAACCGAAAAAACCACGCCAAAGTCGATCAAAAGTCAAAGTCATGTTGACTGTTTTCTTTGACTATCGCGGTGTTGTGCACTCTGAATTCTTACCGGAAGGTCTAACGGTAAATAAAGAATATTATTTGAGCGTTATGCGGCGTTTAAGAGAGCAAATTCGACGAAAAAGGCCAGATTTGTGGAAAGAAAATTTTTGGATTTTGCACCACGACAATGCGCCTTCGCACAAGGCTATCATTGTGAACGAATTTTTAACCAAACACTCAACAAATACCATCCAGCAACCACCATATTCACCAGATATGGCTCCTGCTGACTTTTTTCTTTTTCCTAAACTCAAATTACCACTTCGTGGCACCCGTTTTCAATCGATAGAAGACATAAAGGAGAATTCGCGGCGAGAACTGAACTCAATTCCGGAAGCAGCGTTTAAAAAATGTTTTGATGAATGGATTATTCGTTGGCGCAAGTGTATCGTTTCTAAAGGAGCATACTTTGAAGGTGATAAAATAAATTTGGATGAATAACAGACATTTTGTGTATTATTGATCTTTTCCCGGTACTTTCTTGACAGAGTAGTATATGTTTAAATCGCTCGGTAAACTTTGCGTGCGCGATGCAGGATTTCGACGTAGTAGTTCGTTGCTAGTTGGATAGATGGCGTCGCGGTTCTTATTGTTGCGATGTAGATTTGCTCCGTTGGTTTTTCTTGTGGCGGCATTGATGCCGCTACAGATGGGATATCATGAAATGCCTCTTCCCGCTCTGGGTGGAGCGGAAGGGAGTGTTAGACTCTTATTGACTTAACCTCACCCGGGTTCCTTCTAATGCCCGCCGCGTTCCATATCTTCTCATCGTGTGGGCAGTAAGGTCTAACGACCCCACACAGCCTAAGTGTCAGTTCCTAAACCGCCTCAAGCCCTCTGACATGGTTTATTTGACGATCGCCATTTAGCGGCCGGGACCACCGGCTTATACGTGCCTACCGAAACACGGAAACATCTTTTTATCAGAAAATCAGGTGATTCAAGCCTGCAATGTCCTAGCCAAACGGAATCGAACCCACGACCACCGGGTCACAAGGCAAACGCCTAAACCACTCGACCACTGAGGAAGTTAGCCCCCACATATAGAAGTAAGTTTTGCAATTTTCTGCTAATATTGTACGTACTCCACAGTACTGACAATATTAGCCAATGAGGCTATTGAGATAAAACTGCACAATGAGGAGCTCGTGGCTAAATAATAACAGCCGCACGGGTCGATCTTTACGGTTAAGCAACGCTTGCCAAGGTTGGTCTGTGGATGGGTGACCATCTTAACATACCGAGTTTCCTCCGTGCCTCCGTAAGCACGTTAAGCTGTTGGTCCCGGCTGTCATTTGTAGATCTTTGGCAGTCGTCACGGATAGTCAGAGGCCAGAAAATCTAATACCAGTCTTGCCATGATGTACCTCTACCATGGTCTGGTAGGCAGCCGCTCCACGTAAAATACTGGTATTCAGCTGAATCCGGTTCGACTGGAAGTCGATCCTAATATAGTTCGGAAAAGGCTAGGCGGATGATGAGTGTGGTAATATTGGCTTACCAGTTTTATTACTCTGTCTATTGCTACTTTGTCTAGGTACTATCAGGCTATCCTTGGTTTAAATTGCCGTAATGTCCACGTACCTCATGCCATCTATGGTGCACTTGGCCGCCGCTACACTAGTGCGCGTCTCCCGGATGTCCTTGGCCAGGTTGCCGGCGCGTAGTACCACAGAGCTTAGTTCAGCCGTCAGGTTCTGACTCCTGGACTTGAGGGAGAGGACCTTGGACTGCTCTTCAGTACGCATGGCCTCCAGTTCGCGAGTTCTGGAAGGAAATGGATCCTGGTAGAAGAATTTTGTTACCTAAATACCGATTTTTAGAGTCTTTTAAGCTAAAAATAACTGGCCAAGTGGGACTCGCGTGCAAAGGGTTCCGAACCAATTTTTTAAACATTTTTTTTAACACTACAGACATTTTATACGTTTTCCTGTAATCTTTAGGTATTGAACAATAATTATCTGCATTCTTTTTTCAGTAGTTTCGGAGATAAGGGGGGAATGGTAATTTTTTGTCTAATTTCTTGAATAACTTCAAAAATTTTATTTTAAAATTATGGAGAATAATATAATTAAAACCCTCACAGTGAGCCCTTTCATTTGATATGTCACACGATATTGCTCAAAAAACTTGTTTTTTTTTAATTTTCTAGTTTTACCCTAAAAAGTGACCCCCATACTAAAAAAATAATAATTTACGTAACGTTTCCGTGTTTGGGTCACAGAAATCCATTTGTGTACCAAATTTCAACAGAACCGGTCTGGTAGATCCGGAGAAAACTGGCTGTGACAGACGGACGGACAGACGGACAAACAATAGACAGACACCCAAGTGATCTTATAAGGTTTCCGTTTTTGTTCGGGACCCTAAAAATGCTTAATGACATAGGTCAATATTAAATACACGAATTACTTATAACGGTAGTTAATATTTTCGCAGCAAGAAGGTATTCTGTAGACGTACGATGATATCTGAAGAGACTAAGACACCGTTAGATTTTTAGTTTCGTAGATCTAAAACCCCGTACTATACCTCTTTTTCTCCCATTCAAGTTGACACTGCCGTTCCATTTCTTTGCGAGCGGCTTCGCGTTTTTCCTGCAAAAATATGGTAATATATAATTCTAAACTGAAAGAAGAAGGCTATGAATAAAGTTAATTAAATTATAACAACCAGCCAACACAACAAACAAAGTTAATTAAATTAAATTATAACAACCAGCCAACACAACAAACAAAGTTAATTAAATTAAATTATAAAAACCTGCCAACACAACAAACAAAGTTAATTAAATTAAATTATAACAACCAGCCAACACAACAAACAAAGTTAATTAAATTAAATTATAACAACCAGCCAACACAACAAACAAAGTTAATTAAATTAAATTATAACAACCAGCCAACACAACAAACAAAGTTAATTAAATTAAATTATAACAACCAGCCAACACAACAAACAAAGTTAATTAAATTAAATTATAACAACCAGCCAACACAACAAAGTTAATTGAATTAAATTAAATTATAACAACCAGCCAACACAACAAACAAAGTTAATTAAATTAAATTATAACAACCAGCCAACGCAACAAACAAAGTTAATTAAATTAAATTAAATTATAACAACCAGCCAACACAACAAACAATCAAATAACAGTCGAAAGACGTCCACTGCTGGACATAGACCTCCCCCAAAGGAGGGGGGTTGCCATAATCGCCACGATTAGCAGGCGGCAGTGTATGGTGTTGCGTTTTACAGTCACGGATTCCGTACCCGAAGGGTAACCAACGGAACCCTATTACTAAGCCTCCGCTGTCCGTCCGTCCGTCTGTCTGTCAGCGGGCTGTATCTCAAGAACCGTAATAGGTAGAGATCTGAAATTTTCACCGATTGTGTTTTTCTATTGCCGCTATAACAACAAATAATAATAAAACCAGCCAAGTACGAGTCGGACTCGCACACGAAGGGTTCCGTACCATAAACCTTAATTTTTATTATTTGTTTTTATAGCGGCAATAGAAATACACAATCTGTGAAAATTTCAAGTGTCTACTTATTACGGTTCTTGACAGACAGACGGACGGACGGACGGACAGCGGAGGCTTAGTATTAGGGTTCCGTTGGTTACCCTTTGAGTACGGAACCCTAATAAAAACGTTGCAATAACCTTTATTTTATACTTTTTTATCATTTTATTAACATGATTCTCATAAATTCTGTATTTGCATCTTCCCTATTGTTTCGGTAGGGAGTGTCAGACTCTTACTGACTAAATCCGTGTTCCTTCAAATTTCCACCGCATTTCAGGGCCGCGGTGACTCTCTATATACGCGTAACCCTGAATATCTAAATTACAGTGGTGACTTACTTGTTCTTCCTTCTGCTTTCGCATCAACTCTTCTTGTTCTCTCTTCTGTATTTCGAGACGCAATTTCTCTCTTTTCTCTGCTTCCTCCCGTTCTTTTCGCTCTCTTTCCGCCTACGAACATATTAATAGGTATTACTATGGTATCAGCATAGGGTAGTCAGCCAAAATAATTTAATTAGTCAATTCAAATCTGTTTATTTTCCAGAATGTAGTACAATGTCAAGATCTTAAAACTATAATGGCCCCTTACATTCTACCATTACATAATGGTGTGCAAATATTTTATTTTATGCTACTATTGCCGTCAGATAGATTTGCAAAATATAATTCGACACGTATTTTTTTCTTCACGTAAACTAAATCTTAAGACGATACAGTACGTTTAAAACTCATGTGACGTCACTTACCGATACACTAGTCAGCGGATAGTGACGTCACAAGTCCCCACTCCTGATCTTTGATGTGTGTTTTCTCTTCGTAAATTTTTATTCATTTGAAGCCAAAAATATGTGTTCAATATTTTTCGAAAATCTAACTGGCGGACAAAAAAATTAATAAAATAAACTTAACAGTACCAAAACTAAAACT
The DNA here is from genome assembly GCA_950371165.1 of Lacanobia oleracea. Lineage (NCBI taxonomy): Eukaryota > Metazoa > Arthropoda > Insecta > Lepidoptera > Noctuidae > Lacanobia > Lacanobia oleracea. The sequence continues at coordinate 15,754,098 of OX493411.1, read as the reverse complement.
AAACGGCTCAATCACACCGACCAATCATATAGACCAACCTAATTCCAACCACTTTTTTGTGTACAGGAGAAATCCTATTGGATGTCCTCCACCCTGGTGCGGGCGGAGGGGTCTGTCAGACTCTTACTGACTAAAACCACCCCGGTGCTCCATCTCTCACCAACCGGGGATCGCGAGAACTAATGCGACTTCCGTAATCCCCGGCTGGTGCCGCACCTCGGGTCAGCGGGGGGAGTGAGGTGTTTGACTCCCCCTGCGACGTCAAAGAGGGGTGCACGGACCACCACCTCGGGTCCGAATGAATAGGGGCGACGGACATACCCAAGTCCGCCGCCCCTGGACCCAGTTAGGGGGGCGGGAGGGGGCAGCGTATGCCCTCCGACGCCCGGTGCGCCTGCTACGGGCCGGGAGAGAGGTCGAGATCTCAAAGTCAAAACGTTTATTGCGAACCAAGTGTACAATGGTGTTATAGTATAGTTTGTTACTAGGCACTTAGCAGCCTTTTACAAGCATTACAATATTATTATTCGCCTGCTCTTTCCATTCTAAATGAGGAATATGCAAGAAAAACATATTTATCATCTATACAGTTTATCTAAAAATATACAAAAATATAATACTAACAGTGAAAATAGAATCAAAATTACTCGAAAAACGAAGGAGATATAATTGTTTTAAACAAATATATCTGTCCCTCTCGCGAAAACGCTGTTTTCTATGGCAGCTGTATAGGCGTCATAGACAATGACGTCAAAGTTTACATCGGACTTCTCTATCTAATTGTAATCTTTGAAGCTTTATAACTTCATCGCTGATGAAGGTATTTAAAAAATAATTTCACGATTGTTTACTAGAGCTAATAAGTATTTTATTTTTAAAATAAAAAAATCGGATGCATATTCCCTATTAGCATGCATTAAACATTATTATTTCTTATTTATTTTATATCAGTAGAATCAAATTCAAAAATTATAGCCATATCAGAATTAAAACGTCCACAATAATTAACAATTTCCAGCAATATTATTAATGTCATAATAATAAAAGAATAAAAATGAAAATATCGATAAATTAAGACAATAAAAACAGCAATATTCAATGTCAAATTAAAAATTAAGGGAAAAATAAATAAAATAAATGTCAATAATAAATTTATTCAATACAATTTCTACCTATATTAAATGTCATAATAGGTAAGATGCAAATACGGAATTTATGAGAATGTTGTCAGTAAAATGATAAAAAAGTATAAAATAAAGGCCATTGCAACGTTTTATTTTGGTAAATATCGATTTTTAACAAAAATAATGAATTAAAGTTACGTGAAACGGAACGTATTTAAAAACAACAATCAGCGTTTAGTTACGTATCTGCTGTTATGCCAACGAAAAGGCAACCTTATGTCTTTGAGTTAGGACAGTTCTTGACCAGTGATAGACACGAGTGACGTCATCGTCCGTTTTCGCGCGAACCTTTAAACTGTCGGTTTCAAAACGCAATTTTGGCAATAAATTAAAGCGTTTTCATTTCTTATATATGTGGTGGTCTATTCTAGATGGAGTTCTTTAAAATTAAAGCAAATATGGAAATATTGCATGTTCCCTATTGTAATTTAACTCCTCCCTCTCCCTTTCCGCAGCCTGCTTCTGCGTCTGTATTTCGCAGAAGGAAACCACCGCGTCCCAGACCCCAACCAACGCCAACTTAGTAAGTATCATAATTTTCTTAGTCAGGAATCATTCCTATTGAATGACCGTGGGTTAAAACTAACTCGGAGGTTAAAAAATAAGGGTTTGTGCAATTAGACATATTCAAGACTACAAAGAAAGGGTGTTTTCTACTTCTCGAAAAATCAATGTTTATTACCTCAGCTTCCTATGTCGCAAAGCAGAAAAAATGGTTTCATTAAAATATTGCATACAAAATATAAATACATCGCATACTCGTATTAAATCCAGTTATACAAATAACGACTCTACTTCTTTGTTTATTAAGTTGATTTCAGGTTGACCTTAAAAAGCTTGACTAACAAAAATCAAGTTGCAGCGGAAATTAAGCTTAATCTAAGGATTTTAAAGTTACTTTTACAATGTGTAGATTGGTTACTCAAGTGAAATTACAGTCTAGTTTTTAGTTGGGAGGTGTTTTGTTATTTTGCACCTAAAGTGAATGTTATAAGTTACCTTTTCCTTCAGCTACGCATCATGTTCTCTGGAGTTGTTTAGTTATTTATACCGTATTGCTAATGTGATAAGCTACCTTTTCCTTCAGCTGCGCGTCAGCTAACTGCGACATGCTTCTCTCGAGCTCGCTTGTACACGCGCCATATTCTCTGGAGATGTTTAGTTATTTTGTACCCTAATAATAACGTAATAAACTACCTTTTCATTCAGTTGCGCGTCAGTTAGTTGTGGCCTTCATCTCTCGAGCTCAACCTGTCCGCGCGCCTTGTTCTCTGGAGGTGTTTAGTTATTTTGTACCGTATTTTTAAAGTAATAAGCTACCTTTTCCTTCAGTTGCGCGTCAGCTAGTTGCGACCTTCTTCTCTCAAGCTCAGCCTGTCCACGCGCCATGTTCTCTCTCCTTCTCTCTTCGTAAGACTTATTGCTAGTATTCGATGAGACAGAGTCGCGTCTGGGAAGAAAGAGATAATAATTAACGTTTAGAGAAGTGAAGACAAGGATATCTATAAAAATGTTTCAAATGAAACTATTGAAAAACTGTAACTTCAAAGTTAGAGTGAACAGGCTCCTTCTGGGTAGGCTCGCTCCATCGTAGACTTTGTCTCTGTCATCTCTGACATAGACTAGAGTCAAGAGCAAACCCATCGCAAATAAAATAATAATAATAATAACACAAACTTCGTACTCGCATATCCCGTTATTCCCGTTCCCGTGATAATTTCGGGAAATCCTCTTAGTTCTCCCCTACACTCCCCAAGGAACCTACATGCCAAATCTCAGCTTTCTACGAGCAGTAGTTCTGGCTGTCTGTCAGTCACGCAATCACTTCGTAAAGGAAGAATTTTATATAAATAACTAGTTGACCCGCGCAACTTCGTCTGCGTCACAATTTTCATTAATGCTCCGCTCCTATTGGTCTTAGCGTGATGATATATAGCCTTCCTCGATAAATGGACTATCTAACACTGAAAGAATTTATCTAATCGAACCAGTAGTTCCTGAGATTAGCGCGTTTAAGTAAACAAAACTCTTCAGCTTTATATATTAGTATAGATAGATATAGAATACCCGCGCAACTCCGACCGTTCCTATTGGTCTTAGCGTGATGATATAAATCCTGTAGCCTTCCTCGATAAATGGGCTATCTAACACTGAGAGATTTTTTCAAATCGGACCTGGAGTTCCTGAGATTAGTGCGTTCAAGCAAACAAACAAACTCTTCAGCTTTATATATTAGTGTAAGATATAAGATGCGAAAGTAAATGTCTGTTTGTCTGTCGCGCTTGCACGCCAAAACTACTGAAACGATTCAAATGAAATTTGGTACATAGATAGTCTAAAGCCTGAGAAAGGACATAGGCTTAGACTTTTTATCCCGGGAGTATGTTTCCTAGGGACCAGGCGGGCGAAGCCGCTGGCAGAAACTAGTATTGGTATAGATTGACTGTGCTGTGCTAGATCGTGCACGCTCCATGTATTAATAAGGACTATGAATATCCGAAAAATTACCTGAATGTAGGCGGTATCAGTTCCGGCGGCAATTTAGCAGGCACAGGCTCGCCCTGTGTCGCCTTCTCACACAGATACATAGCCAGCACGAACTCCTCACATCCTGGGGGACAAGGGAAAACAACAAAATATTAAAATTATCATACACGAAACATGGGAGGATACGAAAGAAAAACTGTTTCGTATCCTCCCTTTCCAATGCTTCTATTGGAAAGGGAGGATCCTGCGATCAAATGAGTTGCGGGACTTTACACCTTGTTCCGTATACAACGTGTAACAGAATAAAGTCCAAAATCTTTTGGAAAACTATCAGACGGACTAATTAGATTTTTCCAGAGAACTACTCTATACTAAAACCTGTTTATATGTTCGTAGGCGGAAAGAGAGCGAAAAGAGAGGGAAGAAGCGGAAAAGAGGGAGAAATTGCGTCTCGAAATACAGAAGAGAGAACAAGAAGAGTTGACGAGGAAGCAGAAGGAAGAACAAGTAAGTCACTACTAGAGTTTATACGACGCGACGTGTATCGGAGTAAACGCAATACATCTTAAGGGGTCATTGTACTCATAAATATAAACAACTTTGACTACGGGACCAATCCCGAAATCGCGAAAAAAAAATCAGCTGTTCAGTACAATTTGTTGAGTTATGCGCACAGAAATGTATGGGGGGAGTCGATATTTTTTTTCGCGATTTCAGTGTTGGTCCCGTAGTGAAATTTGTTCATAATGATGAGTACAATGACCCCTTAAGAGGTATGCGTTTATTATGTAACACGTTGTATATGCTGTGCCAGACGAGACTGTATTGACTGTGTATGAGACTTGCCGTATGGTGTCGGCCGCTGCCGTATGGTGCCGTAAAAGAATACTACCATCCCATCACTCTCCGTGGGTGTCGTAAGAGGCGACTAAGGGACTCACCAGAGAATGGGCTGCAGCGTTCTGAGTAAAACAGACCGCATGCCAAGCGTGGCGATTATGGCAAACCCCCCCTTTTTGGGAAGGCCTACGTCTTTCGGCTGATATGATGATAATGATGAGACGAGACTGTAACATGATGGACCTGGCCTGACCCCACTCTACCTACCTAGCTTCTCATCGGAGTCCAAGTCCGCCAACGCCCAGATCTGAGCTAGTGCTTGCTGCACCAGGCGAGACTGTAACATGATGGACCTGGCCTGACCCCACTCTACCTACCTAGCTTCCCATCGGAGTCCAAGTCCGCCAACGCCCAGATCTGAGCTAGTGCTTGCTGCGCCAGGCGAGACTGTAACATGATGGACCTGGCCTGACCCCACTCTACCTACCTAGCTTCCCATCGGAGTCCAAGTCCGCCAACGCCCAGATCTGAGCTAGTGCCTGCTGCACCAGGCGAGACTGTAACATGATGGACCTGGCCTGACCCCACTCCACCTACCTAGCTTCCCATCGGAGTCCAAGTTCGCCAGCGCCCAGATCTGAGCTAGTGCTTGCTGCGCCAGGCGAGACTGTAACATGATGGACCTGGCCTGACCCCACTCTACCTACCTAGCTTCCCATCGGAGTCCAAGTCCGCCAACGCCCAGATCTGAGCTAGTGCTTGCTGCACCAGGCGAGACTGTAACATGATGGACCTGGCCTGACCCCACTCCACCTACCTAGCTTCCCATCGGAGTCCAAGTTCGCCAGCGCCCAGATCTGAGCTAGTGCTTGCTGCGCCAGGCGAGACTGTAACATGATGGACTTGGCCTGACCCCACTCCACCTACCTAGCTTCCCATCGGAGTCAAAGTTCGCCAGCGCCCAGATCTGAGCTAGTGCTTGCTGCGCCAGGCGAGACTGTAACATGATGGAACTGGCCTTACCCCACTCTACCTACCTAGCTTCCCATCGGAGTCCAAGTCCGCCAGCGCCCAGATCTGAGTTAGTGCTTGCTGCGCCAGGCGAGACTGTAACATGATGGACCTGGCCTGACCCCACTCCATCTACCTAGCTTCCCATCGGAGTCCAAGTCCGCCAGCGCCCAGATCTGAGCTAGTGCTTGCTGCGCCAGGCGAGACTGTAACATGATGGACCTGGCCTGACCCCACTCCACCTACCTAGCTTCCCATCGGAGTCCAAGTCCGCCAGCGCCCAGATCTGAGCTAGTGCTTGCTGCGCCAGGCGAGACTGTAACATGATGGACCTGGCCTGGCCTCCTGATACTGCGCCCGTCTTAGCGCGGTCGGTAGCGTTGAACAGCTGCGTGTATCTGTGGGATAAGAGAGAATGTGTGAGAGATCTGACGTAGAAAGAATTTTGGAGGTAGCGGTACAGAGAGTGAAGTCCCGCACACCTCCGTTGAAAAGGGAGGATCCTCCAACCAGTTAGCTGTTATGCCTGGCGGGCTACTGCCCGACAGTTGATATTCGGGCTGATGTATATGTTCAAATCGCACGATACACACTCTGCTTGCGTTGCGCGATGCAGGATTTCGACGAAGTAGTTCAGTCGCGGTTCTTTTTGTTGCGATGTAGATTTGCTCCGTTGGTTTTTTCTTGTGGTGGCATTGATGCCGCTACAGGATGTTCACTTGGTATGTAGAATATTAATCGAAAGACTGCTTAGTAGTTTCGGATATAAGGGGTAGGGAAAAAGCCCAACAACAACCCCAAACCAAATCATGAAGCAGAACGTGGAAAAAACTACCCAGGTGGGTCCCGGCCAAGCCGGGGAATCCCATGCCGACTCGTCGGTCAGCCCCCATCGTATTCTGGGGGGGGGCAACTTACTGCCTAATGATACGCCTATGGCGCGACCGGCTGCTACTACAGCGCCAACAAACAACACAGACTCGGCTGCGACACACGCGCCCACACCACAGACTTCGGCTGCGACACACGCGCCAACGCAAAGCACAGACCAGGCTGCTACCCAAGCGCCACGACACTCACAGACCAAACTTTCCACGAGCGCCTGGCAACAGAGCATCGTTAGGAATAGTTTTAGGAACAACCCAGACCGTGACCAAAGAGACAAGGGGAAGGCTGCCTGTTCAAGTGGTTCCATCCCGACCCCGGCGGGTGAAGTACGCATGCTTAAGCGCGGAAAAACTTTAGCCGGGGAGAGGAAACAAGGCGATCGGATGCGCACAAGCTGCGAAGGCAACAGCCAGCGCGGAGCGCAGATGGTTGCCACAGAGAAAGTACGCGACCAGCCACAAGTACGCGAAGGTGTAAACCAGCGCGAAAAACGGCCGGACGCGGAAACACGGGACCGGGGGCGAGTCCGCGAAGGGGAAACCCAGCGCGAAAAATCCCCGGAAACGTTGGAAACCACCGGAACAGTAGGCCGGAACCTAGAACCGGACACAGAACGACGACCACCGAAAAGGGGGAGGGGGAAGCGGGCTGGAGCTTCGCACAGGGCAACCCTGAAATCGAGCGCCGGTCAGGGCACCTCTGAGCCACAACCTGGGCCAAGCGGTTTGGGGGCGGCAAAGAGGGTACGGCCGGATGATACGGCCTCGCCGAGCACGCTGCAGGGGAACCCGAAACGTGTGAAGATCCAGACCGCTCAGGGGGAACAGAGAACCTACGCGCGGGCCACAAAGGACATTCCGGCGCGGCTCTCCGTGGCGATCTGCTTTCCTCCCCCCTCTCGAGACCTGACGCAGACAGAAACCACACAAATTAAGACTGAGCTGGAAAGACTGGTCATGGAAGCTGACCTGACTCAACCACTCCCGGCCTTCCGCGGCTTCCCTAGGATAGCGGAGGGTACCGTGCAAGTGTGGTGTGAGGACGACAACGCCCTGACCTGGCTGACTCAAAATGTGCCCAGAATTAGACTCCCGGAGACAGAACAGACGCTGACCGTCATGCGACAGGACGAGATACCGACCCGTGCCCGAGCTGCGCTCTTCGTCCCCAGGTACAATGGGGACATAGCGCGGCTCCAAAGTATTCTGATCCGTCAGAATACCTGGTACGACATAGGGAGGTGGTCACTGTACAGGGCGACTTCTGTCGGTGGGGATAACCACGGGACATATTTGACCCTGGGAATCCCGGCCGATGAAGTTGACCAGGTCTTGGAGCGGGAGCGGCGTATATCGTACCTACTGGGATCAATATACGTCCGCTTCTATCAGAGACCTCAGCCCTCTGACGTCAGGACCGACACTGACTTTAAGACCACGACCGAGACTGTACCGACCCTGACGAATGACCAAGACATGGCACGACTGGAGGAGGAAATGGCGAGAGCGGCCATGGCCGATGCAGACATAGAGTCTGCACCACCCACATCACCCGGGTGGACGTCACAACTGCTTGCATCCTCCCCAGCAACAGACAACTGGCACGGAGTGGAGGAGGGAGGGACACTATCCGATGGATCAGACTCCTCCTAACTCCACACCACCGGCAATGCCGCCCACACCCAACACCATCCAGATCATACAGACGAACCTCCAGCATAGCCAAACAGCAACGGCTAGCCTACGCAGGGCGCTGGAGACGAAACCAAGAACAATCGCACTCATACAGGAGCCGTGGATCAGATGTGACAGGATATGCGGCCTTGGAAATATTGGAGGTAAATTAACACTCAGCACACATAGCACCCGAAAACCACGAACATGCATATACACTCCTAAAGACGTACCTATCACGCCGCTGACCCAATTCTGTTCCAGAGACATAACCGTGATCATGCTACAAACTAGCATAGATACACCAGATCTCGTATTAGCATCGGTGTACATGCCAGGCGACGACGAAAACTGCCCACCGAAGGAGATGGATGATTTGGTCCAGCACTGCGAGACCGCCAAACTGGACCTGATCATCTGTACCGACTCCAACGCTCACCACCCACTATGGGGCAGTGAAGTATCGAACACCAGAGGTGAGGCTTTATCCACTTATTTATTCTCGACTAACCTTAACATCGTAAACCGTGGCTCTGAACCCACTTGGGTTACCGTCAGGGGACAAACGATCATAGACCTAACGCTGGCCACAGAAAACGCGACGAATTTTATCTCAAACTGGCGAGTGTCAGACGAACCATCCTGCTCCGACCACAGGAGAATTCGTTTTACACTGGCGGCCAACACAAAAAAGCCCGAACCCAGGCGAAACCCACGTCGAACAAACATACCTGAATTCAAACGCCTTCTAGCAATCTTACTAGCAAGGCACCAAATGCATCGAAACCAAATAACAGATCCAAATGAACTAGAAAATACTGTTACCGAACTAGGTAACTATATTACCGAAGCATACCACACCTCCTGCAAACTAGCAGTACCACGCATGGGCAAAAGTAACCCTTGGTGGAATGCTGAATTAAATAAACTCAGAAGTACACTACGCAAACAATTCAACAGAGCAAAGAACACCAGACTCCCAGAGGACTGGGAAACATATAAAACTACTCAATACACCTTTAAGAAACATATCAGAACCGCCAGGAAAACAGCGTGGCGGAAGTTCTGTGAGTCCATAGAGTCAAATGACGAAGCCGCACGGGTGCGGAAGATCCTATCAACTGATCAAGACCGCACCCTCGGCGCGCTGAAAAAACCAGATAACTCATACACACAGACGGACCAAGAAACCAGTAAGGTACTTCTTGAAACGCATTTCCCAGACTGTAACCTCCTTGAAGACAGAACGTGGGCGGCCGAATCAAGATGGCCCCCTACCGAACAAGACTGGTCTACAGCTCGGAAAATAGTGACAGAGGATCGGATAATGTGGGCTGTGGAGACCTTTCAACCATACAAATCCGCAGGACTTGATGGAATCTTCCCAGGCCTATTACAATGGGGAAAGGCCGTCCTGACACCATGGCTGTTAGTAATCTACCAAGCCTGCATTGCACACAGATACGTACCCCTCGCATGGCGCGAGGTGAAGGTCATTTTCATCCCCAAACCCGGAAAAACGGACTATACACAACCCAAAGCCTACAGACCAATAAGCCTGACATCCTTTCTACTGAAATCCCTGGAGAGGCTTTGCGACAGATACATCCGGGATGGACCACTGCGTAAGTTCCCGCTCCACAGTCAACAACACGCCTACTCCACGGGGAAATCAACAGAATCAGCTTTGCACAGCGTAGTCTCAAAGATCGAATGTGCAATAAATCACAAATGCTCCTCACTAGCTGTCTTCATCGACATAGAGGGCGCTTTTGATAAAACCATGTTTAAAAGCATTAGCACAGCCCTCGGAAGGCACGGTGTGGATACGACCCTGAGAAGCTGGATTACAACTATGCTCAAGCAGAGAGCTGTACAGGTCACCATAAATAACACAACTCGAGCCATCGTTGCGAAAGGCTGCCCTCAAGGGGGCGTCCTCTCACCGCTACTATGGAACCTTGTTGCAGACACCCTAGTAAGGAAACTCAACAATGAAGGATACTTTACCGTTGGTTACGCTGACGACATAACCATAATAATAAACGGAAAACATGAAAACACGCTATGCAATCTCATGCGGCAGGCCTTAAGAATAGTAGAGGACTGGTGCAAAGAGTATCAGCTAGCAGTGAACCCCACCAAAACCGAACTTGTTCTTTTTACCAAAAAGAGAAAGTTGCCACCATTAGAACTACCACGTTTCTTTGGTACCACCCTAAGCCTTTCAACTGAAACCAAATACCTGGGCATCTTTTTGGACAAGCAGCTGAACTGGGCGAAACACACTGAATATATCACCACAAAAGCCAGTATTTGCATGTGGCAATGCAAACGCATGCTAGGCAGGAACTGGGGCATCAGTCCCGGTATAACACACTGGCTATACACTACAGTTATCAGACCAATAATTACTTATGGCTCATTAGTCTGGTGGCCCAGGACCGACCTGAGCACAGCACAGAAAGACCTCGAAAAGCTGCAGCGACTCGCCTGTGTGGCAGTCACAAGCAGTATGAAAACTGCTCCCACTGCGGCCCTGCAGGCAATGCTGGGACTGCCACCATTACACCTTATAGTGCGGGAAGTGGCGGCCCTGGCGGCTCTCAGGCTCAGGGCATCTGGCACTTTAAGAACAGACTCCAGAATCAAGCACACGCGCATCATGGAGGACGCTGTTGGACTGCAACCCATGATGAATTCACCCAACGACAAAGCCCAAAAGACACACCATTTCCAGAAGCACTACAATATAGTTCTGGAGCAGGAAATGGACGATCACTCGGGTCCCAAAGAGCTGAGAATATACACTGACGGATCAAAGACAAGTGACGGAACCGGTATCGGAGTTTACTCCGACGATCTTAACATCAAAATATCCAGACCCTTGGGTAAACTCAACACCGTCTACCAGGCGGAATGTATGGGCATTATCTTAGCGGTCCACGCCATAGAAGCCAGGAGAGTCACGAACACCAACATTCGCATACTCTCTGACAGCGCCTCAGTCCTCCAATCCCTAGGGAAATATTATACTACCTCGAAACTTATACAAGAATGTCACATTGCATTGGAACGCATCACGGTGACCAACCGCAACACTGTGACGCTGCAATGGATCAAAGGACACAGCGGATCACTAGGGAATGATGCTGCCGATATGCTGGCCAGAAGAGGTTCTGGTGCAGTGGCGGCTGGACCCGAACCCATAATACCGCTCCCATTCACCCAGTTGCGCACATGGCTTCAAGAACACACACACGAGCAGGCGGAACGCTGGTGGGCCTTGGCACCAGGCTGCAGGCAATCCAGGGAAGCTATGCCATCCCTAAACAAGAAACTGACCAGTCGCCTTCTGCGACTGAATAGGTGCAGCCTGCGATTGGTGGCGGGGACCATCACCGGGCACTGCTCATTAAACAAACATTTATACACCATAGGCATTACGGACAGTTCTCTATGCAGAGCATGCATGGAACAGGAGGAAACTGTATCGCATGTACTTCTCGAGTGCACAGGCGTTACCGAAATACGGAACCAAACGATAGGAACACAAAGCTCGCTCACAGACATCTTGAACACACCGGGTAAACTGATCTGCTTCTGGAGGGAGGTTGGCTGGTTGGAGTAAATTTTTGGCCGCCATGGCTCACGCACAATGGTCCAACATCAGGACTAAGTGCGGAAACCATATCCTGATAGATAGATAGAAGGGGTAGGGAATGGTAATTTCTTGAATAACTTCAAAACATAAATTAATTTATTTTAAAATTATTAAAAAAAAATATAATTAAAACTCTCACAGTAAGGCCTTTCATTTGGTATGCCACACGATACATTTTGAAAAAGTGACCCAAATACTAAAAAAAAAAATTACGTAACGCGTCAGTATTTGGATCGCAAAATTCCATAACTATGTGTACCAAATTTCAACAGAATCAGTCCAGTAGACCCAAAGAAAACTGGCTGTGACTGACAGACGGGCAGATAGACAGACACCCGAGTGATCCTATAAGGGATCCGTTTTTTGTTCGGAATCCTTTTTTTTTTTTTTTTTTTTTTTTAAGGATGGGAAATCATCAAATGACTCCTTCCGCTCTGGGCGGAGCGGAAGGGAGTGTCAGACTCTTACTGACTAAAACCCATCCGTGTTCCTCCTACTGCCCTTTGCGTTCCAGGGTACGGTGCCTCTTTCGAACGGATTCCGCACCCCGGCAGGCACTGGCCCCGGCGGGCCCCGTCTCCCTTGCTGACAGCTCTTTGATGCGCGCGTGGAATACAGCGCGCCGCCGACACGGGTCTAGTTTTGATCGGACGGCGAGCCGCCCAATGCTCGCCGTCCGCAGACCCGCGCCTACGGTGGTCGGAAATCGCCCTGTGACTCCCGACGCCCGGGCCGTCTTCTTCTATTGCGGCGGCCGGGTCGTGAGGCCTCCCTCTCTCTCACACGTTCGGCCTCCTCCTTCGCTAGCATTACTGCTTCGCAGAAAGAGGTGACCGCCTCCCATGCCTCCTCGCTCCGGACCATAGACCGAACCAGGGCCGGTCGCGAGAGGTCGCCGCAGCCGATCGCCTCGACGAGAAATCGGCGGTGCTCTGTCCAAGCAGGGCAGACCTCTACCGTATGCTCCAACGTGTCCTCCGGGCGATCCTCGCAATGTTGACACCCAGGCGTGTCCTCCCGCCGAATCCGAAACAGGTATCTCCCGAAACAACCGTGTCCGGTGAGTACCTGTGACAGACGGAAGGTGAGGACGCCGTGGCGCCGCTCCAGCCACTCCTCAAAGAGGGGACTAATCGCCTTTGTTCGGAACCCTAATGATGTTTAAAAACCGCGAAAACTTTTCTGACTAATCTACTGACTTACTTGAGCTTCTGCGGTTGTGGTATGCCCCATTCTATGGTCGTAGGGGGACTCATGACCCCCATCGGCATTTCAGTGGGGCTTGTCACCAGAGATCCTGTACAAAAAGTGTTCTTCTGTATTTTGGTTAATTGTTACTGTTATTCATCATCTGCCTAGCCTTTTCCCAACTATATTGAGGTCGGCTTCCAGTCAAGTCAGATTTAGCTGAATACCAGTATTTTACGAGGAGCGGCTGCCTACCAGACCTCCACAACCCATTAACTGGGTAACACGGTACTACATGGCAAGACTGGAGTCAGATTTACTGGCTTCTGACTATCCGTAACGACTGCCAAAGATCTACAAATGACAGCCGGGACCAACGGCTTAACGTGCTTTCCGAGGCACGGAGGAAATTCGGTACGTTAAGATGGTCACCCATCCACAGACCAACCTTGGCAAGCGTTGTTTAACCTTTAAAGATCGACCCGTGCGGCTGTTATTATCTAGCCACGAGCTCCTCGATTGAACTGTTACTGTTATTAAAGTCACCATAATCTAAGAACTCCGATTTGACAGCAGGATACAACATTGCTTTACTAGTAAGTATAAAGAAAGAAAAGAAAGAAAGAAAGAAAGAATAGTATTTATTTAGCACATACATGAAACACGCACGGTACATAAAAATAACAAATAATGGTAGGGAAGCCAAAAACTAAGTGTGTGTCTCACGGCTGCACTAAAAATGTTCATTTCAGCGATATGTCAGACAGCCTGAGACTGTCTGACGCTGGTTTTCTAATGAACCCTAAGGATGAGTGGCGGTTCATTTGAATCAAAATGATATGTAAAAACTATCATGAAAAAACGTACATAAAATAATAAACAGATATAATGAATATTGAGCAATTATACTAGAGATATAAACAAAGTTAAGAAGATATTATAAGAATTTGTATAACAGTACTTGTGTGTACGTGTATTAATTATAATAAATACCTAAATAGTTTTCCACCGTTGGAAACAAAATAAACTATTCGGCTAACTATGCCACACACACACTACAATAACCTGTTTCTGTGACACTTATATCCGGGCAGGGTGTCTCACTAAGCGATGCAGGCCGCCGAGCGCAACAGACATACCACCGAACATTAAAATTAATCGAAATAACCACGATTGTCTCCCTGTAAGTATGAAAGAGACAAAAATAAATCTCTTTCGCACTTAGTGGTAAAGCAATCTTCTATCCCTCTCTTACTTAGCTGTCAAATAAGACTTTTTATATTTTGGCGACTTTAATTTCCAATATAATAGGGAATATGCATGCAAAACATATTTATCATCTATACAGTTTATCTAAATAATACAAAAATATAATACTAACAGTGAAAATACAATCAAAATTACTCGATAAACGAAGGAGATATAATTATTTTAAACAAATATATCTATCCCTCTCGCGAAAACGCTGTTTTCTATGGCAGCTGCATAGGCGTCATAGACGATGACGTCAAAGTTTACATCGGACTTCTCTTTGTAATTGTTATCTTTGAAGCTTATTAACTTCATCGCCGATGAAAGTATTTAAAAAATAATGTCATGATTGTTTACTAGAGCTAATAAGTATTTCATTTTGCAAATAAAAAAATCGCATGCATATTCCCTATTTTATAGATCATCAAAAATCTAAAAATACAAAAACACACTGACCTGGCTTTGACATACTGTCACTTTTCACTGCAGCAAGCGGCGTCGAAGTCACCGGCTGATTAGCAAGACCTCCAACATTATTGACCCCAGAGGGAGGACTGTTTATCAAAGACCCCAAACCCGACCCTCCAGACCCTGGCTGAGAGGTCAACGGAGACTGGCCAAGAGGTTGGGACGCTATAGACGTTTGGGATGGCTCAGGAGGGGACGAAAACGACCTATTTTGAGTCGGAGGCAAAATAGGCGGAATTAAAGGCTGAGTATTCATTGAAAACGCCTGATCTATTGGCAGATTCGGAATCAGAGGCGGTTGTTGACCTATCAAAGGATTCATTAGAGGCTGGGTAGGTAACATTGGCTGTTGAGGTTGACCGGCAACCATTGGCTGTGACCCTATCAAAGGTTGGGACGAAACCATCGGCTGTGACCCCATCAAAGTTTGGGGCTGTGTGCCTATCAACGGTTGAGATGGAGCCATAGGTTGTGACCCAATCAGAGGTGGTTGGGACGAAACCAACGCTGGACCGGTTAACAAGGGTGGTGTGTTAACCGGTTTTACGCCAGAAATTAAATCTGGGACGACTGGTAGAATAGGTTTAGTCGGGGCCGCTAAAGGCGGTATCAAAGGGGGCTGGGATGATATGGGGGGGCCCACTAAGTCCCCCAGTAAGGAGTGGTTGCTGGTGGTAGATGTGAGGCCGGATATTAAAGGTTGGGTTTGAGCCGGGAGAGATGGCATGGGCGGGATGGGCGGTTTGATGGGCGCGGGGGCGGGGGACGCAAATTGCGGTTTTTGGGTGGCTGTTGAGAGAAACAATTTTTTTTTATTATTATTCCGATTCGAGTCCCTGAACTATAATCCACGTCACGAGAAGCTATAAATTTTGTAAACAAAGAACTTCTACTAAGTTACGGAGCGACAACAAATACTTCCAAACTCAAAGAACTCTAAGTAACATACGTGTAATACGAAACTAACCAGCAATTTCACTTGGTCGGGTTATATTTTATTGATATATAGCGCTGTTGTCTAATGTTTTGTGGTACATACTAGAACGCGTCTGACTTAGCGTTGAAAATGACGACAGTAACTATTGGTAGTAAAGAAAAGATTTTTTAAATTTTTAGGTCCATTTCTATACAATAGACTAAATAAGGAACTAAGTATCTATAAGTTAAATTACTATAGCTGTAAAAAGACAATTGTGCAATATTTATTAAGCATCTCGTACGTAGTAGAAGACCTTCTTTTTGTGTGTAAATAAAATGTGATGTGTCCCTTAATTTTAAGTTTTTAATTTAGGTTATTGATAAATTGTTATTTTATTATTTATGTTTCAATAAGCACTATCTAGCCTGAAACACAGGTTTCAACCTAGTTCAGGCAAATCAGCAACTATGTGCTGTAAAAAAACATAGTTGTGTGGTTTTTTCCGTTTTTTTCGCATGTTACATAGAAAAATTAAGAGAAGGTATCCTTCGGATAGAAACAGGTTTTTTCAAAATTTTCGCATAATGTTTTGAAAAATTGAAAAAAAAAATTAGTTTTATTGAAATATTTAGCACATAATACAGTATTATGGGAAGAGTTAAAGCATTGAACATTCTAGCATAGAATTACTAAGTACGTATTTAAAAAAAAAAAACATGAAAGTTTCCTGTTTCTTTCGTATTCTTCGTTTTTTTCGGTTTTATTGAAAAAAAAAAAACATGAAATATATCCTGGCCAATTTTCTTCAAACTTTCGAATGTAACATTGAAAAATACAACATAATTGGAAAGAAACGGAAATTTTTCCTGCTTTTTTCAACGCTAGTCTGAATCATGAAACAAACATTTGAATGTGTGTTTACAAAATTTATAGCTTCTCGTGGCGGGGACTGTAGTACTCGTAGTTTAGAATAACTTACCGGTGGGACTGAGGGAGGCAAGCAGTGACGGCGGCAAGGCTTTCGGTACTTCTATGTTGTGCAGCTTCAAGTTGATTATCTAGAAATTAGGTATTATATCTCTCGTTCATTTATTTAATTGAATCTGAATGACAAGATATATACATATTTCCGCATGAGAACCAAGGACCAAGGTTACCGACATAGACCGAAGGATCGCCAAACTAAAGTGGTAGTGGGCAGGGCACATTGCCCGCAGAACCATGGTCATTGGGGCCGAAAAGTTCTGGAGTGGCGCGCGTTGTTTGTTTGAACGCTGCGCGCTGTCGTTTCGATATTTCCCGGCAATTTTGAATTGTTCTATATTCGAATGTGTTTAAATTTTGAATCTCAAAACAGTTGAAAGTATTAGGATTAATGCTATTGTTTAGTCACAGCTTCGATTGGAATTTGTCAGGTTACGTACGAAAATGAATCTTTCTAAGGAAAATGTTCGTGCAATAATGTTCTACAGCTTTAGAAGAGGCCTGACACGGCTTCAGTGTTTTGAAGAGCTAACATCTATGTTCAGTGATGAAGCCCCATGTCTGCGGACTATCAAACGCTGGTATTTAGAATTCCAGCGTGGACATACTAGTGTTAGTGACAAATCTCGCGAAGGACGCCCAAAATCCGCCTTCACTGAAGATAACATCATTGCTGTGAGACAACTACGAGTAAGTCTCGAAGATCGTCATGTGACGTATCGAGAGATAAAGGCTCTATTAGGCATCTCAGGGACAACCATTCAGAAGATCTTGCATGAAGCGCTTGGTGTGCGAAAGCTAGTTTGCCGTTGGATACCGCATCTGCTTTCCGACGATCACAAGGCGGCCCGCGATCGTGGGCTGCAGCTGAACATCAGCGTCAGGTGGTAAATGAATACAAAAATGTCTCTACCTTGCAAGCTATGGAGAACTCTCGGAGATCTAGTTTGCCATCAGCGTTGGTGTCAGCTAGCGACCAGATTTGTCCCAAGATTGGAGGCGGCAGCTGAGACTGTAATAATAATAATAATTTGTTTAATAACCAGGCATTTGTAGTGGGACGAGTCTTATTGAGTTTGCAGTTTTAGTCTATAAACTTTAACACATACCTCAAATCATTATAAACAAATTTCACTATGGGACCAACACCGAAATCGCAAAAATCGGTCAAGTGCGAGTCGGACTCGAAAGGGTTCCGTACCATAAAGCCAAATTTTTTTTTTATTTATTGTTATAGCAGCAATAGAGATGTCACAATCTGTGACAATTTCAACTGTCTACCTTATACGGTTCTTGTGATACAGCCCGCTGACAGACAGACGGACAGTGGAGGCTTAGTAACAGGGTTCCGTTGGTTACGGAACCCTAAAAAAGGAAAATCAGTTGTTTAGTAAATTTTTTTGAGTTATGCACATTTGAAGTATGGTGCAGTCGAGTTTTTTCATAATTTCAGTGACGGTGGTATCAGTAAAATTTGTTCATCATGTTGATGGCAATAACCTCTTCCAAGTACCTATTGCGTGTCTTCTGTTACACATTGTAGTAGGTTAAAAACAAATTCAACACGTAAGCACATGTACATACCTGTAACATGAACCGTTTGGCCTGCTCCCCGGTGAGGTGTCCGTTCACGGGCCCCAAGTTCCGGAAGTGCTCGGCAAACTTTGCATGCTCGTGCGGCTGCACAATCCACGGATCTGACGCCATTTTGCTGAGAGTAGATGATATGTTTGGTTCTCAGTGTGCAATGTTATTATTAAATCTGTATGTTAGAATCACCAAAATAAAAAAAAATATTTAAAATTATCAGATTATCTTACACTATCTGGCCACTAAGATTAACCAACCAAAGTAAAGAAACTACCGATATTTTGCTAGAAACATGTAGAACAGCTGGTTCTTAGTTTTTCCTAAGTTAGCATGTTTAGAATGATATCTAACCAGTGATACTATTCTGTAACAACATATATTTTTTTATTTGTAATGGGTTTGCTCTTGACTCTAGTCAATGTCAGAGATGACAGAGACAAAGTCCACGATTTGTGTCTCGACAGTAGAATATGTGGTGAGATATCAAATTCGTATTTATAAGACTTATCTCTCATCTGCCTTGCATTTTCCCAACTATATTGGGGTCGGCTTACAGTCAAACCGGAATCAGCTGAATACCAGTATTTTACGCGAAGCGGCTGCCTACCAGACCTCCACAACCCATTAACTGGGTAACACGGTATTTCATGGCAAGACAAGTCAGTTTTACTGGCTTCTGACAATCCGTAACGACTACCAAAGTTCTATAAATGACAGCCGGGACCAACAGCTTAACGTGCTTTCCAAGGCACGGAGGTAACTCGTTATGTTAAGATGGTCACCCATCCACAGACCAGCCTTGGCAAGCATTGCTTAACCTTGAAGATCAACCAGTGCGGCTGTTATTCTTTAGCCATGAGCTCCTTGTATTATAAGACTTATATTGTTTGTAATAAAGATCAGTAGGTCAGCTTTGTCACTCAGGTATAGCTCAATATCGAAATTGTGACTAAAAGACTATTCTTTTAGTAACAGTTCAGTTCAATTCAGTTTTTCCTGCAGTGCTATCACTGCAGGAAAAACTGAAGGCATTCTGATAAACTTACTTTAGCCACAATAGGGTTATTTAAAAAAAAAAGTTTGACTAAAGGGTACGTCTAGAATTCTAAATTTAAACCCTACGGCGAGTTACGTCATAAACTACCCTTGCAGTACCCACCCCTAAAGATTGCGAATGGAAAACTAGGAAAACCGTACTTCAAACCGATCTTACATACATACTATGTTTATAGTCGTTTATCATACTCTATTCTAAGCGATTAACAATCGCAATGACGAATTCTAATCCGAAAACAAATAGTTAAAAACATTTTTAGATAAACCAACTTTCTAAAAGGCGAACAGAGTGATTTGACGAATGTCGAGGTGTTATAGTTTTAATGTATGGGTTTACTTACATGTCCTGTGTTTCTCTGAAGTTCTATAGGATGTGAAACGCCCCTCACAAATTATTTTGTTTGAAAAACACGGAGAGGAAATCGTCTTGTTGAATTATTGATCTTGATTGAACTGTCAGGCAACGCGTTTCAGATTCTGTAACCCAGTTTAGTGAAAGATAGAGATCATGCAGAATCTGTTCATAAGAGTAAAAGAGTAAGAAGATAGTGTTAAGTTTGAATAGCTGAAAGTTGAACGATTATGTTTTGGAACGCTATGAAAGTCAGTTGAGGTTTCGTTCAAAAATGTTACTTGTTGTTTACAAAAATCAAATTTCTTGTTTTTCAGTCTTTCTCAGCAGTTTATTATTAGATTACTTGGTAAAACACTGAACTAGGATTGCTTTTACATTGTGAATGAAAAAAAATGTAGCCACAAAAGAGCAGAACTTGTTTTTGTATTCCATAGATTTGTTTTAGAGAGAAAGTCTCGCTTTACATTATAGAAAACCACGTGTAAAGAAACGCGATTCTTGAACGAATATTTCAATGTCACAACATAACCATCTGATCTCTGTTGACCTTGACAGATTGTTTCTGCGTTGTTTTATTCTCTGAAAAATTAATTAAATATTCGCATAAAAATGACGAAATCAGTAGCCGACAACGTAAACCCCAACATATATGACAAGGAATCTGAGCGTGAAAAGACAGCCGCAGACTTCGACGAGGACATTGAGGACTTGTTCGATGAACGTGAAATTTTCGATTTAATTCGCAATATTAATGATCCTGAGCATCCTCTGACGTTGGAAGAGCTGCGAGTGGTCGAAGAAAGTAATATTAAGGTGGATAATAAGGATAATACCGTGTTTGTTAACTTTACTCCGACAATTCCTCACTGCAGTATGGCTACTTTGATAGGTAAGTTCTACTCTAGGAAGTTCTATCTTATTGGTAAACTTGCTGTTTCCCGCGACTCCCGCGACGTTCTTTTGTGGCATATTTCACAAAAACCTTTCTATTTTTTTTTTAAGGCTCTTCCACGTTGCAAACTATCAAACTAAAACCTCATTCCATCTACATTCCAGGCCTGTCAATCCGTGTCCAACTGCTTCGTGCCTTACCAAGCCGCTTCAAAGTGACGGTGGAGGTATCGGAAGGGTCCCATGTGTCCGAAAACGCTGTCAACAAGCAGCTTGCTGACAAGGAGAGAATCGCTGCTGCGTTAGAGAATAAGAATCTCGTACAGATTATTAATCAGTGTATTGCTGCTGCTTGATTTGTAGATCCTACTTTTAATGTTCTTCTACTCTAGAATTAACTCCCTTGGAGCCCTTCAAGTGTTACGTAAGCACCAATGGGGGGTAGGGGGGTCTTTACTATGACCTATCAGACCCTATCTTCCATGTCACCCTAATATATAAAATGCTTCTGTTACTGAGTGACGGACAGACAACGCACAGCCGAAACTACTGATAGTAGCTAGACTGTAGAAAGCTGAAATTTGGCATGTAGCTTTCGTAGCACTAAGAGAGGTTTTCCCAAAATTACTACGGGAACGGGAAAAAACGGGATACCCGCGTACGAAGTTGCGGGCGAAAGTTACTCAAAAATCCTTTTGATGACATGGAGGACAGGGTCTGACTGGTGATTACTTTGTTTGCAAATCTTAGTAGATTTTGATTTGACATAATTATGGCTTGGTTTTATTACTCTCTTGCGATGTTTCATAGTTAAGTAAGAAATAACAGTAGTGTCCAGAATAGCTAGGTCCCGCGCTAGTAAAAACTATACCAATATACAGTGGTACCCAAATAATAAGGCGCGTCGTGAATCTTTGTTCGCACAGAAAAGAAATACGGCCTGAAGATTAACGAAAGAATGCTTAAAACTTACAATCAACCTTAGATCGCTACTATAAGGTTCATATTACACTGCAGCTGTTAGTTCCGTCTCACTCGCGAGTCACGTGCATGCCACGCGGCGCGCGCTAACATGGCGGTGGCTGCCGACCAATAGCGGTACAGGAAAAAGAAGTGCGGTGCATGGAGCGTGCCGATTGGTCAATAGCATTTCTCGCGCTTTAAAAATTCGTCTTCTGCGCAGAATGTAGTAGACATTGTATAGACTAAGGGGGCTGCCGTTGTGAGACGATTAAATGGCATCATGTACTAGTTTTATCCCGCGACTTCGTTCGCGCATATATCCCGTTTTTTACCCGACTGCGAAAGAAGGAGGGTTATGTTTTTCGAGCGTATGTATGTATGTATATTTCTTTGGCACGCCCTATAGCTTAAACGGCTCGATGGATTTTAGCTTGAAAGGAGTCGTTAGATTCGTATTTACTGTGAGAGTGACACTGGGTACATCAAAATGGCGCCAAAATAATGCCTTCAAAAAGATTCAAAAGCTATCGAGTGGGGTATTAAGATAAAGGGATCAAGGAGACGATTCCATAAAAGTAATTCACTAAAATTTAGGAAATAAAAAAATTTACTTTGTCGAAAAACCCGACCGCTAAAAACGACTAAATAGTTCGAAACAAGTCGCTTTTCAAGCAGTCTGACGCAGTTGGTGGCATTGGATCAGTGATTGAACTGCATCAGACTGCTTCAATTTTTTTTTCCCGTTTTCTAAGAAATTTCGGAAAACCATTTCTTAGTGCTTCCCTACACTCCCCGTGGAACCTTCACGCCATATTGCAGCTTTCTACGAGCAGCAATTTCGGCTGTCCGTTGTATAACAGTCACTCAACCATTGTCAAAGAAGAAGAGAATAGGGAAAATGCAATATTTCCATTTTTGCTTTAATTTTAAAGAACTCCATCTAGAATAGACCACCACATAAATAAGAAATGAAAACGCTTTATTTTTTGTCAAAATTGCGTTTTGAAACCGACAGTTTAAAGGTTCGCGCGAAAACGGACGATAACGTCACTCGTGTCTATCACTGGTCAAGAACTGTCCCAACTCAAAGACATAAGGTTGCCTTTTCGTTGGCATAACAGCAGATACGTCACTAAACGCTGATTGTTGTTTTTAAATACGTTCCGTTTCACGTTACTTTAATTCATTATTTTTGTAAAAAATCGATATTAACCAAAATTTATTTTGGTTGTAGCGCTGTCTGTCTGTCTCTATGTATGCTTAGATCTTTAAAACAACGCAACGGATTTTGATGCGGGATTTTAGGGTTCCGTACCCGAAGGGTAACCAACGGAACCCTATTACTAAGCCTCCGCTGTCCGTCCGTCCGTCTGTCTGTCAGCGGGCTGTATCTCAAGAACCGTAATAGGTAGAGAGCTGAAATTTTCACCGATTGTGTTTTTTTATTGCCGCTATAACAAAAAATAATAATAAAACCAGCCAAGTACGAGTCGGACTCGCACACGAAGGGTTCCGTACCATAAACCTTAATTTTTATTATTTGTTTTTATAGCGGCAATAGATATACACAATCTGTGAAAATTTCAAGTGTCTACCTATTACGGTTCTTGACAGACAGACGGACGGACAGCGGAGGCTTAGTAATAGGATTCCGTTGGTTACCCTTTGAGTACGGAACCCTAATAAAAACGTTGCAATGGCCTTTATTTTATACTTTTTATCATTTTACTGACAAAATTCTCATAAATTCTGTATTTGCATCTTCCCTATTGTGTCTACAGGTCGCGTCAGCGTGGCTTGCCTCTCGGAAGTTAGCTTCGAGTGAAGTCCGCGCAGGTGCAATCGCGTAAAAAAGTGTTACGTTCTTAAAATATTTTTTTGTTTATACGTATTATACTATAAACAAGTAACAAAGACTACCAGTAACAATAAAATATCAAAAAGTAACACAACAAACACATACACCACAAGAACACAAATCAAACTGTAAGAAATAACCATAATAAATTATTAAAAACAATAACTACGTGTAACACTTTTCGCATCCACAGTCGTATTGCAATGAGCAAGCGGGACACGCTTATGCATCGAACGTATACGAGCGAGTGAGATGCCACTACACCCGCGCGCTTGCGCTAATCCGCGCATGCGCGGTGGTATGTTTGTTGTCAAATTGACATTCTGCGCAGCCGATTGCGGCGTACTTTCCGGAGGCAAGCTTGCGTGATTGGAACTGTACTTACGTAAATAAATAAATCATCATGTGTAAATTATTATAAATAGTTTATATTTCCAATGCGTTGTATAATTTAATGTAAAATAATTTGAATTATTTAAAAAAATTATAAACGATAAATATATAGATATTTTTTTAAATTTTCAGTTTCACTTAGAATTCTTTTCCTTGGTCTCATTCTTGATGTCTTCGTAGGATGTCTGGTTCTGTAACGAACAAAAAAAAACATTTAAAACATAATAGCTTTTGCACGCGGCTTTGCTCGCGCTGATGTTTCCTGGTGGGGCAACGTGGAAACACTCATATCATCTTATTTGTAGGTATAATGCAAACTAAACGTTAAGTCATCATCTGCCTAGTCATTTCCCTACTAAAATTGGGGTCGACTTCCAGTCAAACCAGATTTAGCTGAATACCAGTATTTTACGCGGAGCGGCTGCCTACCAGACCTCCACAACCCAGTAACTGGGTAACACGGTACTTCATGGCAAGACTGGAGTCAGATTTACTGGCTTCTGACTATCCGTAACGACTGCCAAAGATCTACAAATGACAGCCGGAACCAACGGCTTAACGTGCTTTCCGAGGCACGGAGGAAACTCGGTATGTTAAGATAGTCACCCATCCACAGACCAACCTTGGCAAGCGTTGCTTAACCTTGAAGATCGACCCGTGCGGCTGTTATTATCTAGCCATGAGCTCCTCCAAACTGAACGTTAAGTGTGTCGAAATATAGTTTTCTTTTCAAAAACACTTTAGTACATATAAATCATACAACATAATAAATCATACAACAATCTCTCAAATTGAATTTTCATCTTTATTGCTAAAGAATTAGGTTCAAGGTTGATTGGGAAAATTTGACAGCTATGGGCAGCATGATGTGCCGGCTGATTCTGCTAAAGTGGCCTTTATCGACCGCTGTTTTGCACTAAATTGCCATCAAAGGAGAATTGACCTTCAGTCTGATATAGTATCATCGAAAAGTCATCTAATTGGAAGTAGTAGCGCAATTTGTACTCTATTACCTATACAAAAAGTTCTTATTTCCAAAAACATATATTTTATTCCTCAGAATTACTATCATCTTCTAATTTAGGCTGTAGCGGAAATTGAACTCTAAGTAATGGGATTAAAGCTCATTTTCTAAAAACGATGTGTGTGCCATCGAGGGAGAATTGACCTCCAGCATGATATAGTATCATCGAAAACTCATCTAATTCGAAGTAATAGCGCAATTTTTTCTCTATAACTTAGACATAAAGTTCTATTTTCAAAAACGCATATTTTATTCCTCAGAATAATTACTATCATCTTGTAATTTACGCTGTAGCGGAAATTGAACACTAAGTGTAGGCATTAAAGCTCATTTTCCAAAAACACATCTGTTTCGCAAAAGTTTGTTAAGGAAATCGACCTTAGCTAGTTATACTTACATCCCACATATCGTTGTCCCATTCCGGGAAGAGTTTCTTGAAGACGCTCGGCTCCTCCCCCTGCTTCACGAATACTACCAGAGCTGTGTCCACAGTACGGTCCAAGCCGTCGTCTTCGATGTATTCCTGTAAGTACGTAATAGAACATTTTGATGCAAGCACTAAACGTTAAAGTGGAACGTAGAAGTGGGCCATGTCTGTAGACAGACAGACGGACCATAGAGCAGACATGTGTTAGAGAGGAGACCTCGTAGTGTGCCCATACGAGGCGGTGCCCAGGTCCACCCTGGTGGAGGTGGTGGTATGTGTGTGTGTGTGTGTGTGTGTGTGTGTGCCTGGAGACTAGCCACTCGTGCAGCGGCGCAGGGATCGGTGTGGCGGCGGCGTACGTGCGGTGCGCGCCAGTCGATGCCCGCTCCGCCACCGCGCCGGTCCTTACCCGCTGACTTCGTGTCCGCGGCCTCGTAGTCCTCAGAGACGGTAACCCGACCCTCGCGGAGAGACATCTGACGCAGGACAATCGGCGACACGTGCGCACCGAGGCACGGAGCTATCACACCACGAACTTCCAAACTCCTCAAGGGTACATCATTGCACCGAACCAGTCAACAGTACGAGAACTTGCCCATCCTATTCCTTACCTTGACAATATCGCTCTTAGCCATTTTCACGCGCTCGGGGATGTTCTTGCCCTGCCAGACGTACAGCTCTTCTCCGGTGTCCAACACATAGATACCATCGTCAGACAGGTCCTGTGAGAAGAAAGAAAGAAAGAATAAGTGTTTATTGTCACAGAAGTGACATGGAAACATACAAATTAAACTACCAAATTATAGTTTAACTATAAAAAACACCATTAAATTATAAGACTAACAAATACAAAACACAAAAATGTTTATTTCTTTACCAACTAGTTTAGATTAGTTTATGATTGGAACCTCCTTTTAAGCATGAAAACGCTTTTTACAAGATTAAAAATAATAGCTAAATAATACATTTTTCACGAGCGCGTGTTGTGTTGCACCATCCGAAAGTGTAGCTAATAAGGATCAAATTCTGGGAAGTAATAACACATGGCAAACTAATTTGTTATACCTGTTGCGTATACTCGTCATCCAGGTCCTCAAACTTGATCTTCTTGGCGACGCTGACGGTGACAGCAGTCAGGGTGCGAGGAGTGTTCACCTTCCTGCTGACCGCGCTCCTCCAGCCTGAGGGGTCCTCCTTCTCCTCAGGGGCTCCACCTGGATAGGTAGGGTTATCAGTATCAGCCTATACTGGTCTCATCGCTTGGAGTACTGAGACATAGGCGTCCTTTTTAGGGTACCGTAGTCAACAAGGAACCCTAATAGTTTAGCCATGTCCGTCTGTCTGTTTGTACCTATCTGACCGCAGTTTAGCTAAGTTGAAATTTGGTATGGGTATATTGGGTATACCTACATATTAATCACGCCGAATAGTGGTAAAATAAAATTTTGAAAATAAAATTTATTAGGGAAACACGTATAGTAGCGAAGATCTTTTTGGTATCGTGTATCGTCTACCCTATGGTGTGGGGTGTCGTTGGATAGGTCGTTTAAAACATTGAGTGTGTGCGAACATTTTTAGGGTTCCGTACCCAAAGGGTAACCAACGGAACCCTGTTACTAAGCCTCCGCTGTCCGTCCATCCGTTTGTCTGTCAGCTGACTGTACCGTTCTCAAGAACCGTTATAGGTAGTAAGTTGACATGTTCATAGAGTGTGAGTGTATTTCTATTGCTGCTATAATAACATCACCATCTGCCTAGCCTTTTCCCAATTATATTGGGGTCGGCTTCCAGTCAAACCGGATTCGGATGCTATAATAATAAATTATAAAAATTAAATTAAATTAAAAATTAAAGGGGGTTCCCATACAAGAAACGTGTTTTTTTTTCGTTTTATGGTACGGAACCCTTCGTGTGCGAGACCGATTCCTGTACATATATATATAGAGACACTTACCTAGAGCGTCCCAGAACTCGTCGGGTTCGTCTCCCTGCTCTATGGTGCTGATCTCCTTCTGTTTCACCACTTTCTCTACGAAGCTGGCGACAGCCTCCTTCTCTGTGTCGTTAGATTCCTGTAAATTAATACCATGGTTTTCAACATAGGTATAATATAAAAGTCTTGCGTTAGATTTAAAAAAATATTAGAATCGAATTTTTTTACTTTTCAAATCGATAAAAAATTCCAAAGGCACATTAAAGTTCAGGTCTGATGACTTGTTGTTGTTATTTTTAGGGTTCCGTACCCGAAGAGTAACCAACGGAACCCTATTACAAATAATCAAAATTAAGGTTTATAGTACGGAACCCTTCGTGTGCGAGTCCGACTCGCACTTGGCCGGTTTTTAATTTAACGCGAAAAAAGAAAAAAATACGTAAGTATCTAACATTTTTTGAAAATCTAGCTGACGGTCGTAGGTATTAGTTTTTAAAAGAAAATACACTTAGAAATTCGTATAACCAAAGTCCGGATGTGTAATCGAGTCGGGTAAGCTCGCTCCATCGTAGACTTTGTCTCTGTCACCTCTGACCTAGACTAGAGTCAGTAGAAGCCCATCTATACTAATATATAAAGCTGAAGAGTTTGTTTGTTTACTTGAAGGCGCTAATCTCAGGAACTACTGGTCCGATTTGAAAAATTCTTTCAGTGTTAGATAGCCCATATATCGAGGAAGGTTATAAGTATGCTATATATCATCACGCTAAGACCAATAGGAGCGGAGCAGTAATGTAAATTGTGACTCTGACGAAGTTGCGCGGGGCAACTAGTCTCAAATAAAAAATTAATAAAGTCTTCACTCTATTTCTATCTAGACTTCGTGACAAGAACTTACCTTGCCGATCCAGACATACACGGTGTCTTTAGTCTCCAGCACATACACGTCGTCATCCTCCAGGCTGTCAGCTGTCTCCGGCACCTGGATAGCTCTCATGTCCACGCCCAGCTCTGTGCCTTCCACCTGGAAATTGAAATTAATTTAGTATCTTTTCATACCATTTTCACGAAAACGGCAGATTAAATATGTCATGATGCCTCAAGATAAATTAGGTACTTATTGCCCGCCAGGGAAAATCAGTACGATATTATTGCCCTAAGGTCAATCTTTATTTTTATTTAACAATTTATGTACACACATTTAATAAGGAGATAAGAAGAATGAAACAGAAAAATAGGTACAAAGGTGATGCTTATTTCTATAGAAATCTCTTCCAGCATACCTGCGAAAGGAGAGTAGAGTAAACAGAGATGTAGACATAGTGTGTTACAGTAATACATACCTATTTGACGAGAACTATGACGAGAAGGAAAGGTGTTCTTTCACTCTTATTTTAAAAATTGCAAGAGTTTTCAATCCCTAATGTCTGGCGGTAGTGAATTCCACAACCGTTCCGCATGTGCAGTAAAGGAGTAGGACTAAAAATCGGTAGAGTGGGGAGGGGATTTCTAAGATGCGACCTGCAAGGCGCATCCGAAGGACGAGAATAGTAGAAGCGTTCTCGCAGGTAGTGAAGGATGTTAAATAGCAAACACAATTATCATTAGGTTCGCGGTTCAATACGACGCCTGTGACATAAGACACTGCGTTATCCCCTCGGTGCATAATCTACTATACTATAATAGCTAACGCCAGCGTTTTCGTCTGCGTAAATGGTCGGAAATTATGAGCATTTCCGAAAAGTATTCTATTTTAAATTTTATTCATTTGCTGTACACCTACCGCACGAAAGGTTGACTGGTAGAGAATGCCTTGTTGCATTAAGTCCGCCTATGTACCACTATTTTACATGAACTTTAAATAAATAAAAAACCATCATAATGTACTATTTACTAACTATTAACTATAATATATCCCTGTGCCAAAGGGCATAGAAGCGTTGTGGCACTGCCACCCCGGCGCCATTATTGTTTTTCAAGATTGTGGCGTACGATCCTACATCCATATATGGGTAGAGAAAACTTTGAACAAAAAATTTGAGGAACATGGTGCCCTAAAGTGTCACGTTACCGAGATATTTCGAGAATAAGCCACCATCTGATAATCAAGACTCGAAAAGGTACTTAATTAGGTATGTGCTTATACGCATTACATTAAATCCAAATAATAGTTGACTGAAAGAGGCTTGATTTAATACACTTCTGGACACATCTATTGGCCCACCTTGTATTTTCAGTTTCGTTTGGTCCTAGCTAAAATTTTATATTAGGTCGAGCAAAAAGTTTTTATGCAGTTTTGAACCTGGCACATTCACAATTTAATTCAATAGTTTTTTTGAATTTCGAACACAGAATTTAAAGAAACAAAAGACAATTTGGAGCCTGTTTGTTGATATCAAACAATCGAATACTAAGAAAACTTGGTTTTATTGGTTTACTTGGATTTAATTCTTGAAAAAGTGATTGATATCTTTGGTTTTGCAACAAACATTACTTATTCTTAACATTAAGGTGAGGTTCTATCAATAATCTATGGATACTTCACCTGAAGTCGCCGCCCAAGCTGTGGCACTTATTCAGGCCGGACACAGCCAAAGAAACGTGAGTGCTCAACTTAATTTAAGTCGATCTGCGGTCCGAAATGTTTATCGGAGGTACCTAGAGACTGGCGGCTTTGTTCGTCGCCAAGGAAGGCCATGATCTCGGGTCACAACTGAAAGGCAGGATCGATTCATCGTGACGACCAGCTTGAGAAATTGTCACCTTACCTCCATTGAGATACAAAACCAACTTCGCGACTTCCACGGAGTATCTGTGAGCGCTCGAACTGTTCGGAGAAGGTTAAAAGAACGCGATATAGTACCACACAAGCCAGCTAATGGGCCCAAACTAACGCGAGCCCACCGAACAGCGCGCCTTCATTTCGCACGCAGTCATTTAAATTGGACACAGCAAGATTGAAGCCGTGTACTCTTTTCTGATGAGTCTAAAATTGTGTTACATAGCAATGATGGAAGGAAGAAGGTCTACCGACGTAAGGGAGAGCGTTTCGCACAATGCTGCTTTAAAGAGAGGGTTGCTTATGGCGGTGGCTCATGGACTGTCTGGGGCGGTATATCCGCGAGCGGCAAAACTCAACTTGAGGTTGTTACAGGACCACGGCTGCCAACATTAAATGCTGAAAGGTACATTCGTGAGTGCTTAGAACCTCACGTGATACCATACGCGGACTATGTGGGCCCAAATTTCCTTTTTATGCATGATAATGCAAGAGCCCATGCGGCCGGCATCGTAAGGGAATATCTTCGGGATGTGAACATCATAGTTATGGACTGGCCAGCCAGAAGCCCAGACATGAACCCCATTGAGCACATATGGGACGAGCTAAAAATACGTGTTAGGGCTCGTCAGCCAGTTGCCCAGACGATGCAGGAGTTGAAAACTGCCATAGAAGAGGAATGGGAGATGATCCCTCAAAATTTCATAGAGCGGTTGATAAACTCTATGCCTAATCGTATGAGAGCTGTGGTAGATGCCCATGGAGGCAACACGCGTTATTAAATTAAACCTTTATTTGATAAAACATGTTTTTTATTCAAAAATCAATTGCCTTTAACAAGGCGCATATCCGACTTGTTAGGCGTAGCTCCATGTCGTATGGTATTCTGAATTCAATATTTAAAACAATACGATCGAAAAAGATGGTAAAATGTATCAGGTTTAAAACTGTATCAACAGTTTTTGTTCAATCTAGCAATCATATTTCGGTAGGGGCCATCGAAACCTAAACTCTAAGGTGGGCCAATAGATGTGTCCAGAAGTGTAATTTATTGGAAGAAAGTAGGTAAACATGTGAAAAATAATAGTGTTTGATTTATGTAAATGGTTAAATCAAGCCGATAACTATTATACGAATACATCATCTGCCTAGCCTTTTCCCAACTATATTGGGGTCGGCTTCCAGTCAAACCGGATTTAGCTGAATACCAGTATTTAGAAACTACCAGAATAACTTTATACGAATACAATATATGCACATAAGCGCATGATATGTTAATTTTTTTAGGGTACCAAACAAAAAACGGAACCCTTGTAGGATCACTCGGGTGTCTGTCTGTCTGTCCGTCTGTCTGTCTGTCTGTCTGACTGTCCGTCTCTCACAGCCAGTTTTTCGTATGGGGTCACTTTTTGGGGTCAGTAAAAATGAAATAAAAAAAGGTTTTTGAACAATATGTGTGACATATGAAATGAAAGGGCTTGCTGTGAGAGTTTTAATTATATTTTTTTTTTGTAATTTTAAAATAATTGTTTTGAAGTTATCCAAGAAATTAGATGAAAAATGACCATATCTCCGAAACTACGGAGCTATTATCAAAATTTTGAAAAATATGGAGTTAATAGCTCTTTACCCATATACCTATATATTACAGGAAAATCTATAAGAATTCTAAAGTGTTAAAATAACATGTTAAAAAAAAAGAAATTCGTTCGGTCCCTTTTGCACGCGAGTCCGACTCGCGGCCTATGCCAGCTCCCTTACAAAAAAGTCCGAACCTCTTTCATCCAGATTCGTGCAGCCGTGTGGCTGTTATTATTTCTTCCTCGATAATATCAAATTAAGAATGTTACGTTATACTAAAGTATCGTAGCGGCATTCACAAGAAAACCAACGAAGCAACATTGCAACAAAAAGAACCGCGACGCCATCTATCCAACTAGCAGCGAACTACTACGTCGAAATCCTGCATCGCGCAAGCAGAGTCTACCGTGCGATTTGAACATAAACATCACAGCACGAATATCAACTATCGTGCAGTAGCTCGCCAGGCACAACAGCCGCCTAGTCGGAGGAGGATCCTCCCTTTACAATATAGGTATGCGGGCGGGACATTGTACTTACTCTGAATAGACGAATGTTGTCATCACCGTAGGATCCTTTAGAGTTTTCAGGTTGGTCCTTGCCTCCGAACATAATTGCCAGGTTACCTGAAACAGAAATATATCAATAAATAATTCCACCAAGTTTGGTCCATCATCGGACCACAAGACGTACGGCGATGCGCCACCGGTACATGGTTGACATCCCACCCACACGCACAAAACGTTTTGGGAACACATTCATAGTGCGTACAACTAAGGAGTGGAATTCCCTGCCGGAGTCTGTGTTTCCTAACAACTACAATCTCGGGGTGTTTTAAAAGTCAAGAGAAAATAGGTTACCTATTTCATCGTTTTCCATCAGATAAGATTTTTGTTAGTATGATGCTGCCACAAATAAATAAAATTGTGATGTCAAAATAACATCTCTTTACAGAATGCATAATTAATTATATCTATACTTTTAATAAAACTGTTTCTCTTTCTGTTTGGTTGTTCCGACTAATCTCCAAAATGACTGTACCGATTTTGACATGACCTTCACTAGCAGATAGCTGATGTTATAAGAAATTACTAAAGCTACAATTATTTAAAAAAAAAACCATATCCACGCGGGCAGATGGTAATATTAAAATAAAATCAATCAGGCGGAGGTTTACAAACACAGCCTTCAGTTATTTCATTAAAATCCCACAAAAACTTATCAGTACCAGCTGCAGACAATCTTTGTCATCAATGCCGCCACAAGAAAAACCATCTTAGAAAAATCTATCGCAACGAAAAGAATCGCAACGCCATCTATCCAACAAGCAGCGAACTACTATTACAAAATCCTGCATCGCGGTATCGGAGTATACCATGTGACTTGAACATATACATCAGTCCGAATATCAACAATCGGGCAGTTGCCTACCAGGTAAACAGTCCGGTTGGCGGGCTATAATGACTCCATCCGCTCTGGGTGGAGCGGAATAGAGTGTCAGACTCTTACTGACTCCTCCTAATGCCCTTTGCGTTCCAGGGTACGGTGCTTCTTTCAAACGTTTTCCGCATCCCGGCACCGCTTACCTCTAAAAGCACACTCTTCAGTAATTTTATTATAGTCCCGCAATATCCTATCGGTATCAGCTGCAGATGAAACATAATCTCATAGGCTTCTTCTGGGTAAGCTTTGTCTATGTCACCTATGACCTAGACTACAGTCAAGAACAAACCTATATAAAAAAAAAAACCATTCTCCGAGAACTGTCTTACCTTTGAAGATGGTCAAGAAGTGCTTGTTCTCCTTTCCTTGTGGCACCTTCACGACGGTGGGGGCTCCTTCCAGCTCCTCCTCGATCTGGGAGACCAGCTCCAAGGCTGCCTTCTTATCATCGGCACTAGCTTCCGAGCCCTGAGAACATGTCACAGCATCAAGGGATTATTCCTAGAACTGTTGGACTGGCAAACAATGGACTGAAATTTTTTTTTGACTAAAACCCACCCGTTTTCCTCCCTGTTAAATGGAGGTTTGCGGGCCTTTACACCCTGTTCCGTATACCTTTATTATAGTACCACTACTCTGAACAAAGTTTTAATTATCTTCTTGCCTTTATCTCATGTTACTTGGGTCGGCGCAACAGGGTTTCTTCTTCCATTCTGTCCTATCAGCCGTCATGCTATCACTAACTACCTTTTCTTTCATAATCACTCCTCACATCATCCATACATCTTTTCTTTGGCCTCCCTCTCCATCTCCATCTATTTAGTTACATGGTGCGTTTCATCCCTCCTCTTCACATGACCATACCAAGTATTACCAAGCAGTTTCCTTTCAACATTTCCGTCCCTGGCGCCACTTTTAAACTTTAAAAGAGGCTGGTTTTATTGTTACGCGTTTCGGCATCGCCGTTGGAGCGCGCGCGTTCGGAGATATATGGGGTAGTCGTTGTGCTTTAAAGTCGCGCGCTTGAGGAGCACCGTTCAGTACACGCGCGTTGTTCGCCGGCGCTGCCGAAACGCGCGCCGCTCGTGTGCTTCTACGGCCAGTATCGTTTTAGTGTGACGCCGCGCCGTTGAGACGCGCCGTAAGATATTTGTTTACAAAATGAATTACATCGATACGGGACAAGTAATTGAGGACGGAACGCGCGACACTAACCTTGTTTCACAGTGCACCGCTGTTCAAGCGCGTGCTGTTACCAGCGCGTTGCCAAAAACCAGCCAAAAGTTTTAATAAATCACTATCACTACGTAGTATAAAACAAAGTCGCTCCCGGTGTCTGTCTGTCCCTATGTATGCTTAAATATTGAAAACTACTCAATGAATTTTGATGCGGGTTTTTTTTGTAGATAGAGTGGTTCTCGAGGAAGGTTTTAGTATATAATTTGCACCCGTGCAAAGCCGGGGCGGGTCGGTAGTATCTATATCTATACTAATATATAAAGCTGAAGAGTTAGTTTGTTTGTTTGCTTGAACGCGCTAATCTCAGAAACTACTGGTCCGATTTGAAAAATTATTTCAGTGTTAGATAGCACATTTATCGAGGAAGGCTATAGGCTATATATCATCACGCTAAGACCAATAGGAGCGGAGCAGACGAAGTTGCGCGGGTCGCTAGTACCTACATATAAATAAACGATATAGTACTCTATTAATAATAACAATAAATAAATCACATCCTATTCAAATAATGTACTTAATTGCATACAAGTTGGACAGGAAAAAATAAACTTTTATAAATTATTTAAAGCGCTCTTCCTCTCTCCTAATTATTCAAAGTTTTGCTGTGCCCGACGGGTCCATAATTGCTTCTATGCATTTATTCTTACCACCTGTATTTTGACATTATGGATTGCAATAAACGATTTGAGATTTGAGATTTTATTATATAATTGAAGTGCAACTCACAATCCAGTAGTAGACAATGACGGCATCAGCTCCGTTTTCGTTGGTATGTTCGTACTTGACCACGTACACGTCGCTCTGGTACAGAACTGACACTCCTGACGTGAACTCTTCTGTCACGTCTTCTTGGTCGCTCGACGATATCCTGAGGAGAAAGAACTGGGGATTAAGTATTACGGTTTTACAAACTCTCCTGTCTTTGAAATTGGTGAAGCAATTTTAGATCTTAGGCTCAAATCACACCGAGATGGCAGCGAAGCGGCGAGCAGTTTCAGTGTCATATAATTTTAAACTTTATCTTCATTACTATAACACATATAAACGCGGGAGTCGTCGGGGTGCTCGCGGAGTCGCGGGCGGCCGCGCGACCGTTTCAAGTTTCTCAAGCGATCAAGCGATACTATGTGTTATATTAATGAAGATAAAGTTTAAAATTATATGACACTGAAACTGCTCGCCGCTTCGCTGCCATCTCGGTGTGACTTGAGCCTTATGCGCAATGGGGTGTTTTACTAAAAAAATCTAATTACCTAGTCCGTCTGACAAATTATCAAAAAATATTGGACACGTATTTTTTTCTTTTTTCGCGTAAACAAAAAATTAAGGAGATACAGCGAGTTGAAGACAACATTCTCATACATTCTGTATTTGCATCTTCCCTATTCTGCAACTCTCGCAGGCACCGACCACCTCGCTAGTAAAGTGTGAACATAACGCCAGCTGTCAATCCATCCAATTATGGTTGAATTTATTCCAAATGCGCATAAGGTCTAAATTAGCAGTGAGGCAGCGAACCGAAGGAGAGAAGCTAGCATAATAGGTATCCCAAGATGCAAATACAGAATTTATGAGAATGTTGTCAGTAAAATGATAAAAATGTATAAAATAAAGGCCATTACAAAGTTTTTATTTTGGTTAATATCGATTTTTAACGAAAATAATGAATTAAAGTAACGTGAAACGGAACGTATTTAAAAACAACAATCAGCGTATAGTGACGTATCTGCTGTTATGCCAACGAAAAGGCAACCTTATGTCTTTGAGTTAGGACAGTTCTTGACCAGTGATAGACACGAATGACGTCATCGTCCGTTTTCGCGCGAACCTTTAAACTGTCGGTTTAAAAATGCAATTTCGGCAATAAATTAAAGCGTTTTCATCTTTTATTTATGTGGTGGTCTATTCTAGATGGAGTTCTTTAAAATTAAAGCCAAAATGGAAATATTGCATGTTCTCTATTGTGTCTGTATTCCTGGTACACAGGAGGTCTAAAAGAACCTCAGCTGGTGACAGTGAGGCTGCCTTCATCCTGGTCAAGCGTAGAGCTTATAGCGGCAAAATTGTTGCCGATCCCTTCTACAATCAAAAAGCGACTTTACGTACCAAGAGTGCAGAAGGTTTTAACCTCGGTGACCATTTCACACAAAAATTACACAAGTGGAACGATTGCGTTCCATTGAGGACGGACCAACCGGAATAGAACCTCGCCTGGTGACAGTCAAGCGGTCTGTTTTGCTGCTCCCTGTACAATGCAATAGCGACTTTATTCCAATATTGTGAAGGTTTAAATGAGAACCTTACCTGGTGACCGTCAGGCTACCCTGTCCCTGGTCGGGCATGTAGCCTCTGGCAGCCGCACTCTTGCCGATCTGCTTGGCTGCTTGTGCCGAGTGCTCGGCGTCCTCGGAGTAGTATCCAGCATCTGTGACATTAGGTTAAGTAAGTATAGAAATAACGGAGAAGCTCGTGGCTAAGTAATAACAGCCGCATGGGTCGATCTTCAAGGTTAAGCAACTCTTGCCAAGGTTTTTCTGTGGATGGGTGACCATCTTAACATACCGAGTTTCTCGTGCCTCGGAATGCTGAAATTCTGGTAAATCACTGGTTTATCATATTTAATTAAGTGCCCCAAGTGCCTCTCCCTATTGCAACCCCAATAACTCCGAACTTACCAGACTCAGAAACCATCTTCGAGTTGCTAGAAATGGATTCCCAGGTATGGAAGTATTGCTTGAAGGTGGAACATTCAGAGCCTTCCGTCACTTTGGTCACATTTACCTGGGAAATAGAGCACGATTATACAGGTTTTTCAAAAGTCATATTTCAGGGTTAAATTCTAATACAAAGTAAAGTAATAATTGTTTAAAAACTACTACTACTACGACTGAAAAAATCCACAAAAATCATCATCTGCCTGCCTTTTCCCAACTCGGAGGAGCTCGTGGCTAAATAATAACAGCCGCACGGGTCGATCTTCAAGGTTAAGCAACGCTTGCCTAGGTTGGTCTGTGGATGGGTGACCATCTTAACATACCGGGTTTCCTCCGTGTCTCGGAAAGCACGTTAAGCCGTTGGTCCCGGCTGTCATTTGTAGATCTTTGTCAGTTGTTACGGATTGTCAGAAGCCAGTAATTCTGACTCCAGTTTTGCCAAGATGTACCGTGTTACCCAGTTAATGGGTTGTGGAGGTCTGGTAGGCAGTCGCTCCACGGAAATCACTGGTATTCGGCTGAATCCGGTTTGACTGGAAGCCGACCCCAATTTAGTTGGGAACAGGCTAGGCAGATGATGATGATGATTATACAGGGTGTTTCAAAAGTCATATTTCAGGGTTAAATTCTGATACAAAGTAAAAAAATAATTGTTTAAAAAAAACCGAACCGACTGAAAAATATTTGTTTAATAAAAACCGAACAGACTGAAAAATATTTGTTTAATAAAAACCGAACCGACTGAAAAATATTTGTTTAATAAAAACCGAACCGACTGAAAAATCCACAAAAATCATTATCTGCCTGCCTTTTTCCAACTATATTGGGGTCGACTTCCAGTTAAACTGGATTCCGCTGAATACCAGTATTTTACGTGGAGTGAACACAAAAAAAATCCATCAGAATTTCTTTCTCAAGCGGTCGATGCAGTTGGTGGCACTAAATCTGTGATTTAACTAAAATGGAATGCTTAAGGTGAATGTTACGGGTTGCTCATCATTATTCATATACTTCAAATCATGTCTATGTGTGTGTAAACGGTACTATAAGCGAGTTAGATATTATTTTCGTGAAGTATGGCGAATCAGAAGGGTTTTTATGCCGTATTTTGACTAATTTCGATAAAGTGGAATATCCGATTGTC
The DNA here is from genome assembly GCA_950371165.1 of Lacanobia oleracea. Taxonomy (NCBI): domain Eukaryota; kingdom Metazoa; phylum Arthropoda; class Insecta; order Lepidoptera; family Noctuidae; genus Lacanobia; species Lacanobia oleracea. The sequence continues at coordinate 15,716,151 of OX493411.1, read as the reverse complement.
GCACCATTATTTCTGCGACTTAATTTAATATTGTTCCAATTACACTAGAAACAAAATAAAACTGAAAATGTTGACTTCAGCGCCATCTCGCGGGAAAATGGCAATGAGCAACCCGTAACATTCACCTTAAGGTGGATGCTCCAGGGTGGCCCGCGAAATTCAAATATTTTTATGTTTTTTGCATTTCTGAAATATTCATTCTTTCGAACTACATGAACTTAGAAGGCTATTTTGATGATTAAAATGGTTATAATTCTTTAGATAAATACGCGTTACGGTCGCGGATCGCATTTGGTCCACATACAGCTTCACACTGACCGGCAAATTGCAAAAAACATAAAAATATTTAAATTTCGCGGGCTACCCTGGAGCATCCACCTTAAGACGTTTGAGTTATTTGATTTGTATGAAATGTCGTGTTTTTGGTTTAGTCACGAGAAATTTCGACAGCGTTTGTCAATCCACGGACAGAGACTTAGTACCTAATAGGGTTCCGTGGGTTACTGCTTGGGTACACAACCCTAATAAAAATATAGTACCTAAATTGTAATTGACTCTTACCCATGAAGGATAGTTCTTGGCTTCGAAGTATTTGTCAGAGATGTCATGGTACGCCTTCCTGACGTCGGCACCAACTCCGGAACCCATCCACACGTACACTCCTGAGCAGGGAGTGTCCAGGATGTACACCTCCTGCAAATTAGAGGACAAATGTTTGCTGTACGGTTAAAAAGGAAAACATAGGGACTCCAGTATTATATCCTTCTTATTCAGTTTGTGAAAATATCTCTTAACACGGTCCAATATTGGAGGAGAAAACAGACGAGAGTCAAACCTTGAATTACGACTTTTTACTTATAAAGTCTCGCCGCCCATGTTTCCTCTTAATGGATTCATCACGTGGCATAGCGATAATGTTTGTCAATTCCATACGTTTGACATAATGAAAATCAGACTGACAGAATGTAACAAGTTTCTGAGTGCCAATTCGATTTAATAATGTATGAAAATCGAGGCTTTTTTGAAAGATCGCGACCGAGATGCGAATGCAAATTTGTTTCTAAAAATTGACTTTGTCAAAAAACCCGATCGCTAAAAACAACAAAAAAGTTCAAAACAAGTCGCTTTTCAAGCAGTCTGATGGAGATTTGGGTTTTTTGACAAAGTCAATATTTAAAATACTTTTTTGGAATCGTCTCCCCGAGCCCTTTGTCTTGATACCCCACTCGATAGGTTTTGAAAATTAAAAATTTATTGTAGGTATAATATGGCGCGAAAAATCGGCCATTTTGTTTTTTTTTTATTTTGTTATACCCAGTGTCACTCTCACAGTAAATACAAATGTAACGACACCTCTCAAGCTAAAATCCATCGAGCCGTCTAGGGCGTGCCAAAGTAATATACATACTCGTACAAACATACATACACACGAAAAACAACCAGATTTCTCACGACGACATTTTCCTTTACCGTTTTGGTGTAGACAAAGGTACTCACATCAGAAGACAGGTGCTTCTGTTTGTAAGGCTTGCTGACTGCGACCAGGTCGAACTCGTCTCCCACGACCACTCTATACAGGTACACGGCAGAAATGTCATCGCGGTAGTAGCTCTGAAAGAAATCAAGTGACCATTAGTCATCATGTTAAGAGAAAAGGATGTTTGAAATAAATCTCTCAATGCTCATCAGATGCACCAGCACGCTAAATTCAAAGAGCAGCTTGGTACCATACGTTCGTAAAAGATGGAACCCTTTTAGGATCATAGGATCACTTATTTGTCTGTCTGTAACAGTCAATTTTCTTGGAATGTACTGGACTGATTCTGGTAAAATTTGGTGCAGATATGAACATCTGTGACCCAAACACGGACGCGTTTATCTATGGACAAAATGGTACAGTCTACTTCGCGCACGTTCCCCTAAACGAAGTCTGCGGGAACTATAAGTAGCAGTACAGAAGCGTCAATGGCAAGTATTTATTTCTTAGAAGTTTCCTATATGCAACACTGGATGGTATACGAACGCTGTGCACGTTCCTTATATGAATTACATGTAACAGAACACGATGGTCGCCTTTCATTCTAACTGGATGGATATTTGACATAAAGCAATTGTTTATCTGATATAAACATCACAGTTACTAGGTACAACGTTGAAATAATATGGGATTACAATACTTACAGAACCAGAATCGTCGCTGGCAATTTCATCCTTAGATCCAGAGCCTAGAGCTTCGAAGAAGAGGCCGAAGTCTTCATCCGATGAGTACTCATCTGTAACAATGTTTATTATGAAAAGATTTGCCTCTTATTTGTCCTAAAGTTGAAAAGCACGTATGTGGTAAGGTAATTCTTGGTTTTTTTTTAAGGATGGGAAATCATCAAATAACTCCTTCCGCTCCGGGCGGAGCGGAAGGGAGTGTCAGACTCTTGCTGACTAAAACTCATTGTGTTCCTCCTACTGCCCTTTGCGTTCCAGGGTACGGTGCCTCTTTCGAACGGATTCCGCACCCCGGCAGGCACTGGCCCTAGCGGGCCCCGTCTCCCATGCTGACAGCTCTTTGAGGCGCGCGTGGAAAGCGCGCCGTCGACCCAGGCCTGGTTCTGATCAGACGGCGAGTCACCCAATGCTCGCCGTCCGCAGGCCTTCGTCCACGCTTCCTGGAAATCGCCCTGCGACTCCCGACGCCCGGGGCGTTTCCTTCTCTCTCACACGTTCGGCCTCCTCCTTGGCTAGCGTTACTGCTTCGCAGAAGGAGGTGACCTTCGCAGAAGGAGGTGACAAAAATAATTACGAAAGTTGAGATTCGAACCCACACACCAACTCTTTCGGCGGGCAGTCTTTAAACCCCATCGGTTTCTTCTTTCGGGTTTATGACTACTGACATAGACCTTTCTTCTTTCGGGTCTATGACTACTGGCATAGACCATCGGTTTAAAATTAGGAGTGGAGTTAGGCCGGGGTTTATTGCCACTGATTGACGAACGAACTGCTGACAAATGAACGAACGGCTGAGTGAGTCGAGCAGGCAAAACCACATGCAATTATACACATGAGCGTGCGTTGCTATTCAGTTTTTAGCAGGCGCACACCTAATCTCACGAAGCCTATTTAAAGTACCCGTTCCCACTCAAATAGACCGTATATTTTACCGGTCCGTCTAAACGTCAATAGTATCATATACAATTGTACTACCACTGTGGCATATCGACGGATATTAAAGTAAAGACGGATACTAAAGAGACGGTTATGCCAGTGGTAGTGTCTGTCCATCCTGGACGGAAATTTTGACACTGCGTCTAAACAAACGGATTGGATGAGTGTGAATGAATCTGCTGATCGTCAGCCGCCGTCTTTTTAAATAGACGGTCCTTCATAGTGTGAACACGCACGTCCAGCCTTCAGAGTTGAAATTTTTGTGCAAAATTCACTATGAGAGTTAAACAATCAGAGGTTGTTTCAAACTCATCTGATGGTTTTTGTAGACAGTCTCCTATGGGAGATTAACGACCAATTAGAAGCCACATACAAAACTTAGTTGGTGGACTCTGCTTTATGTTTCCGGGTCCGGCTGTGTGTGGGCCTATCTATGCATAATTTGCTATATTATCTACAACAATTTCAATGTACCTACATGCATTTACAACAGTATTTCAAGGCCAGACGGTCTTTTTGATTGTTTATAAAATTAAAAACAATCAATGCGTGACAACACTAATCACAATCCTTATTGCAGGCGGCTCACACAATAATCATCGATAATAAATTAATGATAACACTCAATCGATACTTTAACATCTAATTTATGCATCACCGTCATCTGATAACGATTATTTAGTTACCTATAGGGGAACACCGAAATGCCAAAATATAAAATGTTGTTATCTTTTCCCTGAACAGTTTTATAGGCGTGTTATCACCTAAATATTGAGGAAAATCAGTTGATATCAGCCGATTGTGTACATGATATCCGCGATGTGGCATCATGCTATAAATATATGTCTAATCTATTTGCAATGCGTAGGTGCGAAACGAGGGTGTTCAAGTTCAAATCACACTCTGCTTTACCTTTCGAGGCAAACAGGCAAGGCGAATGTTTATTTTATAACTTAAGGCTCAATTTAAATTGTTGCTGAACGAAATTGTACCCACAAACCACATAGTTACCTATATACTAGCTGACCCGTGCAACTTGGTTTGCGTCACATTTTTTGTTAATGCTCTGCTCCTATTGGTCGTAGCGTGCTGTTATACCGCCTATAGTCTTCCTCGATAAATAGGCTATCCAACATTAAAATGTTTTTACAATTCTTACCAGAAGCTCCTGAGATTATCGCGTTCAACCAACCAAACAAACAAACTATTCAGCTTTTTAAATTAAAAAGTACAATAATAGTTTTAGTATCAGGCAACTGAGGCCCATAGATAAGTACGAGTATATATAAACTTTTTTTAACATTTTATTAGATAGATTTCTTATAGTTTTCTTGTAATCTATAGATAAAGATCTATAATATCCATTTTTTTCAAAATTTTAGGCTTAGCAGTTTCGGAGATAAGGCGGGAATTTTTCGTCTAATTTCTTCAATAACTTCAAAACCGTTTATTTTAAAATTATGAAATAAATATAATAAAAACCTCACAGTAACCCCTTTCATTTGATATGTCACACGATATTGATCAAAAGATTTTTTTTTTTAATTTTCTAGTTTGACCCCCAAAAGTGACCCCCATACTAAAAATTTTATAATTTACGCAACGCGTTCATGTTTGGGTCACAGAAGTCCATATGTGTACCAAATTCCAAAAATGGCTGTGACAGATGGACAGACAGACAGACAAACACCCGAGTGATCCTATAAGGGTTCCGTTTTTTGTTCCGAACCCTAAAAATACCCAAAATTAAACTGAATAAAACTATGTGGTATGTGGTTTTGCTCATAAAGGAAGACCCACCAATAATCTCAATAGTGGCCCTGCCGTTGTGGTTGTCATCCCTCAGTTGGTTGGCGACGCTGATGATCTTCCTCCTCTGCGTGGCCTTAGCACCCTCTGGCACCAGCACGAAGATGTCGTGGTCTACCTCCAGGATGAAGCAATGGTCTTTGGTCAAGGAGGATGCGTCGGCTTCCACCTGGGAAGAAAGGAGAAATTAAGGCTTTGATCCAACAGTTTTTTTGTTTTTAAGAATGGGAAACCTTCAAATGACTCCTCGCGCTCTGGGCGAAGCAGACTCTTACTGACTAAAACCCATCCGTGTTCCTCCTAGTGCCCTTTGCGTTCCAGGGCTGCGGAGACTCTTTCGAACAAATTCCACAACCCTGGGAGGCACTGGCCGTAGCGGACCTCATCTATGCTGACATCTCTTTGAGGCGCGCGTGGAACACAACGCGCCGTCGACACGGACCTGTTTCTGTTCGGACAGCGAGCCACCCATTGCTCGCAGTCCGCAGGCCCGTGATCCAACAGCTTACGGTTTGTATGATGAACATGCACATGTACACTGGGAGGAGGGTGTAAGAGGGTATATTTGCATCCTCTGGCTTTCAATAAAACATACGAAAACATTAAAAATGCGGGGCAGTCTTTGGGGACTGCTGATAGGAGTGAAAACTATTAGTAACTTGTGAATTGTATCGAGCTCATGGAAAGCGTTCGGTAACGATGACGCGAGTTCTATGATTTTTGTTAAAAAGCGCTCAACGCGCCTGAAGAAGTTTTCACTTCAAAAAAGCCTGCCAAGTGCGAGACGGACTCGCACACGAAGGGGTTCGTACCATAAAGGAGATGTTTCAAAATGGGCCAGGTCTATGTACATTACCTCATAAAAAAGAGAAAAATCCGTAGAATTCGGGAAAAATACATGTAATTTATTTAAATGTTTACTGTTGTGGTAGTTAATTAATGTTTATAAATTACTTTTATCGATTTTCAACATGGCGTCGCACCGATTTAGTTACAGATCATAGAAAAATAACTGTCAGCTGTCATAACAATGTCACTTTAGTCACTTTCGTCTCGTTGCCGGAAAATAAATATGTCAGAAATAAATGTCAAACGTCATTAATCAATCAAAATGACAGCTTACCGCCATGACGGGTTTTTGTTGCGTGTTGCAATTTCAAGTGTAATTTCTTTAGTTTTACCAGCAAACAAAGCCATTTTAAAGAAATTGGACAGTTGTGAACTGATTTAAATATATTTCTCTATTATTAAGTATAGTGTACAAGGACCTGGCCCAGGGTCCATACATTTTGGAACATCTCCTTTAATTTTTATTATTTGTCGTTATAGCGGCAATAGCCTTTTCCCAAATATATTGGGGTCGGCATCCAGTCAAACCGGATTTAGCTGAATACCAGTATTTTACGAGGAGCGGCTGCCTACCAGACCTCCACAGCCCAGTAACTGGGTAACACGGTACTTCATGGCAAGACTGGATTCAGATTAACTGGCTTCTGACTATCCGTAACGACTGCCAAAGATCTACAAATGACAGCCGGGACCAACGGCTTAGCGTGCTTTCCGAGGCACGGAGGAAACTCGGTATGTTAAGATGGTCACCCATCCACAGACCAGCCTTGGCAAGCGTTGCTTAACCAACCCGTGCGGCTGTTATTATCTAGCCACGAACTCCTCAATGGAAGAATTTAAATATTAGGATTAAAGTCTTATTTTTATTAGAATAACGAGGAAACGCATAAAATATTAGGTTATATTTTTAGGTTTCCTATTAATTTATGACAGAAGCTATTAACACAGATTGCAGGTTATCGGTGATAATAAATAATTAAAACGGACCTAATCAACGGTCCTTATCTACTATTTAAATAAGAATTAGGTAACACTAATCGTTTTAGTGTTTCATATTTATTTAAGGAAATTGATAACATTAGAGTGCCGGTCCATTATAGCGGAGTGAGGCAGCGGAGCGGAGAAACGGAGAAATATTAACCAATGGAATTGCATAAATTCTCCGCACCACGTAGGTAACTCACTGACATTATTTTCACTGACATGATTGGTTAATATTTCTCCGTTTCTCCGCTCTGCTGCCTCGCTCGGCGCGAATGAACAGGCATTTTTATGAGACCGCCAACCACACGTTATTTCATGGGCCATGACTTCGGGGTGGGGGGAGGTCAGCATTGGTGCCTCAGATGTTTTTTAAAAAAACGAATCAAAAATTCGAAATAGGCTAGGACATTGTATCTCTTCCTCACCTCCTCAATCCTCATGTTGTCACATCCAGACAGCTTGAGCAGCCTCTTCTCTGCCCCAGCGTTGGTCTCCACCTCCGTGAACCCTGACTCGTTGCCACCTTCCAAGTACCTGATGGCTAGAGAGAAAAGCTTGTTAATGTCGCTAACAGATGACGTAATTTCTAAACTGTTAGGTTTTTTTGTTTTTGGATGGCAAATGTCATTTGCGTTCAGGGCTGCGGTGACTCTTAAAAAGTCAGTCTATGTAACGTACGGTTAGACCGGAAACCAACCAGGTAGACTGACTTAGACCTTTTCAGTCTTCCCAGAGAGAAGTCTAATCCTGCCAGGGACGCGGAATTTGTTCGAAAAAGTCACAGCTGCCCTGGAATGCAAAAGGCATTAGGAGGAACACGGATGGGTTTTAGTCAGTAAGAGTCTACCACTCCTTTCTGCTCCGCCCAAAGCGGGAGGAGTCGTTTGATGAGGTCAGAAAATGCACCGATGAGGTTCCGGAGTGGAGATCACGGAGCTCTATGTATAAATCCTGTTAAAATAGAAGCCAACCAACTTAATTGGAAGAAGGCTCGTCAGACCTATGGCCTAGCTCTGTTCTATCTCCTGCTTGATAAGGAGGGAAGTGGAAATTATATACGTTCCTTCTCCTCCGCTGTATTTTTCTGGTTAATTTCGTTGCGGGATCCAAGACATTTGTAGCGTTTCGTTGGGCTTCATTGGCTCGGTGTTTTTCTAGAGGTCGTCATTGTTGATTCTGGCTTTCAGGAGTTGCTTTGGTTGGGAATAAGAGGCGGGTGCGATCACAAAAAGAAGTTTGATTGGACTTACCAGGCTTGAAATATCCCAGGAACTTGCTGGACTCGTGTCCCTGGACTTCCCTGTGATGGACAGCCTTGCCTCCCAGCATATCGTCCAGGGTCACCGTCCAGATTGCAGCAGAACCCTTCTTGTCCTGGGTGGTTTTGCTGCCTAGCCAGAAGTGAGCGTCATGGTTCAGGGAAGAGTTGCTTTGGCCGGTCGTCTGAAAATGCAAGACATTTTGTAACTGTCCCACTTTAGGAGAAGCTCTAAGGAAGACCCACTGACCGAAATACTAAGTACTGGTAGAATTGCGGAATAGCGTATTCTACTGAAAAAAAAAAACGAAATAGTCCGTCAGATAGATTTAAAAAAATTATTGGACACGTATTTTTTCTATTTTCACGTAAACAAAAAATGATGAAGATACAGTACTTTGAAAACTCACGTGACGTCACTATGATAGTATAATTTTACTAGCGACGTGACGTCACCAGCCCACTCTCCCGAGTTTTGATGCGTTTTGTCTTTGTCAATATTCATTGATTTACAAAAACAAAAAATACTTGTCTATTATTTTTCAATACTCTAACTGACGGACTAAATAGATTTGCAATTTATTGATGGTGGAAACTAGCCTATGGTTCGAAAGAGTTAGGTTCCACAGCCCTGGAACTCAAAGAGCATTAGGAACACAGGTGGGTTTTAGTCAGTAAGAATCTGACACTCCCTTCCGCTTCACCAAGAGCGGGAGGAGTAATTTTTTGATTTTTCATCCAAAAAAAAAGTTGGAAACGTGGACTTGGAAAAGCGATCAAAGCGAAAAAACAAGAGAAAGATTTCTGATTTGTTGATATCGAGGCCAGAGGTCATCTGTGAAGAAATCTCAGTACTAAGTACTGATATTCTGTAAGAATCTCCACCGAGGAACTATGGTGAAGTGAACTCGAAATGAGCTGTCATTTCAAAGAACAAGATGGAATGACAGCAGGGCGATTCTGTGAACATGTCGTAGTGAAAACTTGGGCAGTACTACTGATATTCTGTAAGAATCTCCACCGAGGAACTATGGTGAAGTGAACTCGAAATGAGCTGTCATTTCAAAGAACAAGATGGAATGACAGCAGGGCGATTCTGTGAACATGTCGTAGTGAAAACTTGGGTGAAGTGAACAAAAAGTGAGCTGTTAAACCATGCAAACAAGATGGAATGACAGCAGGGCGATTCTGTGAACATGTCGTAGTGAAAACTTGGGTGAAGTTAACAAAAAGTGAGCTGTTAACCCATGCAAACAAGATGGAATGACAGCAGGGCGATTCTGTAAACATGTCGAAGTGAAAACTTGGGCGAAGTGAACAAAAAGTGTGCTGTTAAACCATGCAAACAAGATGGAATGACAGCTGTCTTGTTCACTTCGCCCAAGTGTACCCGGTGACTGGTGAGACGTCGACAGATAAGAACGGCTGTTCACTTCAAGATCACTTTACCCCAGTATTCACGGTGAGAAGTTTACAGAAATCGACTAGCAGTAGGTATAGTGCGTTGCGGAATTAGTTCGAAAGGGTCACTCTCTAAGCCCGAAGTCTGTAGTTCTGGGCTTGGTTTGGAAGTATTTTACTCCGTATCACCAACGGACAATTACGATTAGTCTCGAACCCAAACTAAGAATGAATGACAACACGATTTGACAGTAACTGTCAAATCGTGTTGTCGTTAATTCTTGGTGGTTAGGTGACACGGAGTAATATCGTTTCTGCAGGAATCGAAGTTCTCTAGCAGTAAAATGTTGCACACTTGCTTCTCCAATCAACTTTGGACATTGGCAGAATAGTCGACATCGGCTTTGCGTGCCATATATAAAAAAAATAGAATAGAATAGACACGGAGTAGAATACGCCCGTAACTAAGTAAGCCCGACACTACAGACTTTGGGCTTAGAGAGTAGCCCCCCGGCCCTGGAACGCAAAGGGCATTAGGAGGAACACGGATGGGTTTGAGACTCCCTTCCGCTCCGCCCAGAGCGGGAGGAATCATTTGATGATTTCCCATACGTAAAAAAACGGGTTGCACTCCGGGAGTGCCGGCAGAAGTGAAAACTTGAATACGTGATTCTCGCCCTCCGTCTTACGATTTTTGATCAGGTCACGTGTCCTAATGACGCGAGCTTAACATTTTTTAACCATCACAAAAAAGTGCACAACTCTGCTAAAGAAGTTCTCACTTCAAAAAACGAAAAGTAGGTAGGTATAGCGCAAACATAAAAATAAAAAGTGCTTACCTTCAAGACAATGTACGAGTCCCCATTATAGAACTTTCCATATTTGTTCGAGTCTATTGCTACCGGCTCGAATTGCTGGAAGAAATGTTCAGGTTTAGATATAACACATCGATATAAATGTCTTTAATATTATACATTAGATCAACAAAAACTGGCAAAGAGTCGGACTCTCACACGAAGGTTGAAAAATAACACGTATCTGGTTTGGGAGCCCCCTTTCATTTTTTAATTATATTTTTATTATTTGCTGCTATAGCGGCAATCGAAATACACACTGTTAAAATTTAAAATTCATACAATATAACAGTTCTTGAGATACAGCCCGCTGACAGACAGATGGACGGACTAACAAACAGCGGAGGTTCCGTTGGTTACCCTATGGGCACAGAACTTTAAAAACAGCTAGCTATTCACTCTTTTTATGTTAGTATAACTAACAGGAGGTAAAAAAACAAATATGTAGTTCATAATAATGGCCTCGGGTTAGCAACTTACTCGGATTTAAAGATAACTCTGGTTACTAACTACGCTACAAGTAACTTATGGATAAAAAGTGTTAATACTTTCTAATTCTTTAGTGAAAAAAAAATAGGTAAGTATGTAATGCTTTGTTTTAACACTGAGAAGCGGATTCTAAATTCAAATTGTCTGTAGAAGATTTGAATAAAAAGTAAAAAAAATAATAGAATCAAATTTAAAAAAAAATATAGATGTCCAGACGCGTATAAAAAGAGGACAGATTATGTCGACGAACCTAAGTATGTACCTATATTTATCCCATTCTTATATTGATAAATAAGGTAAATAATCGAGGCTTTTACATACCTCAATGGTCCAAATTTTGATGCCAGGGCTAGCCCCTGCTTCAACGAAAGCGGGATGATCCATGTTCACACAACACTACCAAGACTCGGCAATCAATACAATGATGTACATTTTGTGTACGAAACGGTGTGAAGATATGTGATACCCTTATCTGGTGACTCAGGTGTTGATAACGATTATATTTTGATAGCTACAGCGTGAGCAAGCTTAGGATCAGATCACAATAGACGCGATGCGACATGAAGGTGCTATCGCCTTTCTGACCTCCGCAGCCCAGTAACTGATTGTGGCTTCTGACGATCTGTAACGACTGCCACAATCTGCAAATTCCTGCTGGGACCAAAGACTTCAGCTGCGTTTCGATTAGAGATGCACGAGAATGCTTAGCGAGGAAATGTGTTTGTTAAGAGGAAATACTGGCGGCGAGACTTTCTATGTAATAAGTCATAATTCGAGGTTTGGATCTCGTCTGTTTTCTCCTCCAATATTAGTCGGATAAAAGAGATATTTCACAAACTGAATAAGAAGGATGTATACTATGTCTCAATTTTTTCTGTTTTTGATTAATAGTTGCCAAATTTGTACACTAGGGCTCTGTTGACATCGATTTCTCGGACAATTTTAGGCATTTTGTGAGAGTTCTAGTGCTTATACGGTTAATAAATCATCAAAAGAGAAAACATAGGAACACAGTATATATCCTTCTTATTTATTTTGTGAAATATCTCTTAAATCGGTCTGATATCGGAGGAGATAACAGACGAGAGCCAAACCTCGAATTATGACTTTTTACACACAAAGTCACGCTGTCAGCATTTCCTCTTAATAACAAAGAAAATCGTTTGCGATGAGCGAGGCTAATTAAATGAAGATGGATTATATGAAAGAAAAGGGAGTTCGTGATAGCGTGACGGCTGACAGGACAGAATGTAGGAAAAACCGGCCAAGTGCGAGTCGGACTGGCGCATGAAGGGTTCCATCGTGATTTTATAGTGGCAAATAAGAAGAAATACACATTCGACAGCGGAGGCTTAGAGCTGGATTCCGTTGGTTTCCCTTCGGGTACGGAAAAACGTGTTGCAAATTAAACAGAAATATAGTAAGTAAATAACTGTGCTGAGCGTGACCATGCCGAAAGGTTAACCATATCAGGATTTGCTGGGCGTCAGACACCCAACACTGGTTTTCAGTTGGCCCCCCGCAGTCGCAGACGTACTAAATAAAGTTCCACATAGCATTGCTGTACTAAAAGACTTGCTGACCCGTGCCCATTTCGTTGGGCGGTATTTGTCGGGTTAATATATACAATATGCCTTTGACACTCACGAATAACGTAGCTTTCTATTGATAAAAGAATTTTCAAAATTGGTTCACCACCCCATTTGACACTCCCTTCTGCTTCACCCAGAGCGGGAGGAGTCATTTGATGATTTCCCATTCTTAAAAAAAAACCCCTACAATCTCACGAACTCATTAACTTTATAATATTAGAATAGACTCGCAAAGCGTAGCGTCGAGTGTGTGCTGACCTCTAGACTTCTGACTAATTTGAGCGGAAAACGAATTTTCAGCGCATATTTTGTTTATCTTGCCTTTACTGTCGCACGGTTGAGCACATGTTGCACTGGATGGACGAAACTCCTTACAAAACCGGCCAAGTGCGAGCCGGACTCTCACACGAAGTGGTTGTTGTATGGAATACCTACATTTTAATTTTCTTTTATTATTATTTGTTGGGCAATAGAAATACACACTGTGTGAAAATTTCAACTGTTTATTTTATTTATTTATTATTTATTAAAACTTGATGCAATAGTAAAAATACTGTACAAAGGCGGACTTAATGCCTTAGACATTTTCTACCAGTCGACCTTAGGATGGTGCAGAGGCGATTTCCGGCCACCGTAGGCGCGGGCCTGCGGACGGCGAGCATTGGGTGGCTCGCCGTCCGATCAGAACCAGGCCCGGGTCGGCGCGGCGGCGCGCTGTGTTCCACGTGCGCCTCAAGGAGCTGTCAGCATGGGAGACGGGGCCCGCTAGGGCCAGTGCCTGCCGGGGTGCGGAATCCGTTCGAAAGAGACGCCGCAGCCCTGGGACGGAAAGGGCATTAGGAGGAGCACGGATGGGTTTTAGTCAGTAAGAGTCTGACACTCACTTCCGCCTCGCCTAGAGCGGAAGGAGTCATCTGAAGATTTCCCATCCTTAAAAAAAAAAAAGGATGGTGCAGAGACAATATGGCAGGTGCAACTTAGGAAAGACAAACGGAGTGGAAAAGAAATGCATTCATAAATACACAAAAAAAAAATAACGACGTTTAGAAAAAACGAATTCAACGAATTAACGCTGTGATGATTTTATTAACTTCTTGCGAATGTACTCACGTGCCTTAAAGGACAACCGACTGGTTGCCGTCCGTTTATCTCTATCTATTACGGTTCTTGAGATATAGCCCGCTGACAGATAGACGGACGAACGGATGGGTGGACGGATGGACGGATGGACGGATAGACAGCGGAGGAAATAGGGTACCGTTGGTTACCCTTTGGGTACGGAATCCTAAGAAGGATTATGATTATAAAATACTAGGTTTTGTTTAGTTATGCAGCTTCCCTCACATTCAAATTTTATTTTCGGAAGCTTTTAACCATTTTCAGGGTCCCAACTTTCTCTGTACGAAAATTGTTGTTGGAGGCTTAGTAATTCAAAGTCTAAATATGCTATTTAAGCGTGAAAGCATAATAAAACTTCTTTTCCCGTTTATAATATTAAGCAGAGAGGTAGGACTGCAATCAAACTCTTTTGAATTTATAAATACACTTTTATTAATCGACAAAAATTTGACAATTACTGTACACAGATAACCACAACACACATAATTTATAAAGCATTTTTCTTTAAATATTTAGAGCATTACATAAAAACAGTTAACCCACTTTAAAAAAATATCAATTAACATTAAACACCCAAAATCTTAAAAAAAAATTAAGTCAATTGTCAGTCTGTTACCTAAAAAGGTTTCTTGATAAATTTGGTCCCAATATAACCCCTGAAGTACACCTCTTTCATGGATCTCAAACACTAATATTCTAAAGCACACAATTCACATGGAGAATATCGTAGTCATCAATTTAAAAATCCTGAACTTGCTCAAGCCAGAAACTTTAATTTCGTCAATTTCTAAAATTATCCCAACTAAACATAAATCCTGAATCAATTAGATTTGGTCCCAACATGCAACCTTGAGGAACACTTTCCGATATATACGAGAACAGTCAATATTTTGTGGGAATTAGTGAGCTAACTGAGTTCATCAGGTCAATTAATTATTATCGTTAATTAGGTACATATAAAAACGTAAGATAACACCGCTGTTATAAGTATTATTCCGTTGCTGATGGTGCGAAATGCGTCATTTGGTCTCGGTCCGGGTTCTACATCTTCTGTTGGGTCAAGGGGCTGCGAAAATAAAATAAAAGGTACTTTAGATATTGCCGGATTCTACTGATGGCTGGCGACTTGCTTTCGTTAGATTACAATGGAATTTTCAAGCAAAGCAGTGCAGTCGCTATCAGTCGAAAACATCTTATTACGTTTCAGATGCGAATGCGAACGTTGATTAAAATTAGTATTCGTTCTAGTTTGTAAATAGGTTTAAACAAATACAATAACACGTCAAAATGAAAAAGAACTAGTTGAGGTCATTGCTTCACTGAAGAAACTCATAGTAAGTCACTCAAACAAAATCTTGGTCAGATTAATCAAAATGACAATGCAGATTGGTATCTCAAATAGCTTCAGCTACGCTCTCCTGTTCTGTTCATAGAATCAATAATTTTTCGGGTGAAAAGTGCTCATAAAATTTCGGCAGGTGTAATGTGAATGTAATGGGTCTTTTTACACTCTGCATACTGAAATAACGGCTGATAGAGACGGATGGATAAATAGCGAAGCTCAATACGGCTCATTTACAGGAGGTCGTTTTGACCGATTTAGTTGCAACGCGTATTCGGTAACCGAATTGTGAAAACAGGAATTCGATTAGCCGTATTTGGCCGCAGACCGGTTTTCGAACCCGATAAACCGACAATTCAAACGAATACGATCGCCGCATTCGGTGGCCGACCTCATTTAAACGCGCCAGGAGATAATGGCATCAATAAAGAAAATAATCCTTACAGCGGGAGTCCCTTTAAGCTTCAGTCGGTTGTTACAGCTGATCTCATCCACCGATGTCCTAAACCTCTCAACATCGGCTGCATTATGAGATTCCGGTTGGAATCTGAAGCTTGAAAATTAATTGAAATAGAAAATAATTAAGGGTGGAAGGGGGAAAAGCATGATCAATTCTTAGCTTCTGCCAGCGGCTACGTACGCGCAAATATCGCAAATTATCCCAAGGTAACATACTCTTGGCACTTTTTGCATTTAGCATCATTCCATTCTGTACTTGGAGGAGGGCGTTCTTAGCTGCGCTACAGTTTTTACTTTTACAGCTATCGTCGTTTTTCTTGTTGTACTTAGTCTTGTGTTATTGATATTGTTTGGAAATAAAATTTATTTTTATTATACATTGTAGTATTTAGTAGCATCAAGTGCCTCTTGGGTTTCGCTAAAATGCAAAACCAAAAGTGCAGGCCGTGATTTTTTACGTTGCAGTCGGCACTTTTATTTAATGGAGGTACTAAATAGTATAATTGTTAGCAAAATTGGTGACATTGCACGCAGCCAATTCTGAGCCTAATTAAGACCTGGCCTTTTGTTTC
This sequence comes from Lacanobia oleracea, assembly GCA_950371165.1. Classification (NCBI taxonomy): domain Eukaryota; kingdom Metazoa; phylum Arthropoda; class Insecta; order Lepidoptera; family Noctuidae; genus Lacanobia; species Lacanobia oleracea. The sequence goes on along the minus strand of OX493411.1, from coordinate 15,700,267 downwards.
ACAAGCAACCCAAGCAACTCACTTGACCTTCTGCCTCGCAATGGGCTTGTCAGCCTCTTCAGATGCCGTATCGTCTCCATCGTATGTGGCTTCCGTTGTAGTCTGCACGACGGTAGCTGGAGGTTCCTTAGCCACTTCCTTCTCTTCAGTATCAGTTTTATAGTCTGTATCAAATTTTAGTGTTTTTATAAACATGTCATGGTAGATCCTCTTTCATCGGGACCTCTATAGAGGCATAAGAACTTTATGGCACAAATGATAAATGTAACAAATTAAGTAGCAAAAATAACTTTAATTTCGGAAGTCGGTGTTTTTGGTTATTTCGTCTTTGAACACCGAGTTCCGAAATGAAAGTTATTTTTTACTTTGTAGTGTTTTGTTTTTGGAAGTCGGTTTCTTTTTTGTGAAAAATAAAAAAAAACTTGTTAAAAAGTTTTTTATTTTTCACTTTTTAGTGGTACCACTACCAGCGTACCCGGCGTGATGTTATGTTTTGAAAAATGCCGTCAAAGTTATGGCACCGCGTAGTGCTAAATAGCAATATTATTGGAAAACGCATGCATGTAGGTAGTGAACTTTTTATGGTTATTATAAGCGTCAAGGCGAACCGAATACAGTTTTTAGCAAGCTTATATGTTTTCTTATTTAGGAGTTGCGATATTTTTTTTGTGTTTTTAAAAAAAGCGCGATTCCTTGAAGATTATAAATAATTTCTTGAACCTAATTCTGTCACAAATAAAGAGCAACTCGTGTGTGTTAATTCTACACCTACAATGGCTTTGGAGAAACATGAATCTAGAAAACGTCACTCCAGCAGGAAATGCAATATCTCGAAAACTTGAAGACCAACCTGTACCTGCGTACCGAGGTACCACTAAAAAGTGAAACCACAAGCACAGCGTGCCGGCGTGATGTTATGTTATGAACTGGTGGAAACAATCAACAGACATGCGATTTCAGAAATCCCGATCCATTTGCTATCATTTATTGAAGAGTTCCGTTGCCTACCTCCGAAGTTCTTCATCTGGACCAGTCGAAGAAAATACTCTTCCAAACAAAAAAATAATCATCCAAATCGGTTTACAATTGGGGAAAATATCGCTGAACTAACATTTTTCATGGGATCCCATCATCACATCCTGACTTATACCTTTCATAATCAGCTCAGCAACATGAGATGATGATTACCAAGCACATATATCTGAATTGCGTTAGAAAGTTTATGGAAAACTGTGTATGTACTTATAAAGTTTGAGGGTTTCCCTCGATTTTCATGAGATCCCATCATCAAATTCTGACTTGGTGACAATGAGACCACCTCAGGAGTACAGGCTTTCGAATAAAAAAAGAATTTTTTAAATCGGTCCAGAATTGGCAGAGAAATCGGTGAACATACATTAAAAAAAAAGATATAAACTGCCGAACATAGATCCTCCTCCATTTTGTAGAAGTCGGTTAAAAACTAGCTTTGGCCCGCGACTTTGTAAGTAAGAATTTAGGGAAATGCCCGCCTACGGAGTGTAGGGACGCTACATGCTCTACCACCATTCAGCTGTGCGTTGTCTGCCAGTCACACAGTATTCTTCTTATCGTGTGGGCAGTAAGGTCTAACGACCCCACACACCCTAATGTCAGAGTTTCTAGACCGCCTCAAGGGCCTCTGACATGGTTTATTTGACGACCGCCATTTGGCGGCCAGGACCACCGGCTTATACGTGCCTTCCAAAGCACGGAATCATCTTTTTTTACCAGACAATTAGGTGACTCAAGCCTGCAATGTCCTAGCCAAACTGGAAACAACTCAACAAAGTATGCTTCCCGTGGGAATCGAACCAACGACCACCGGGTCACAAGGCAACGCCTAGAACCACTCAACCACGGAGGCAGTCACTCAGTAACCAGTAATGGAAGAATTTTATAAAGATTAATAACCTATGCTTAAAATTGAAATTTTCTTAGTGTAAATAAGAGCCTGCTAACCTGCCGTATCCTTGTATATCTCAGCCAATTCCTTCTCTATCTTAGCCTCTTCCTCATCTTGGGACGATTCTTCAGTTTTCTCTACGTCCTCCGTCGTTGCATCTTTCTTAACACTTGCCAGCTGAAAAAAACCTTTAATTATTTTTACCTGTATATTTTGCCCCTATGAATGAAAAGATGCGGCCGCGCCTGACTACGTCAAAAAATAAAATGATAAATAAATAAATCTTTATTCAAAATTCAAATTGATACAATAGAGTAATAAATCTATAATACAACTAGTTGACCCGCGCAACTTCGTCTGCGTCACATTTTTCATTACTGCTCCGCTCCTATTGGTCTTAGCGTGACGATATATAGCCTATAGCCTTCCTCGATAAATGGGCTATCTAACACTGAAATAATTTTTCAAATCGGACCGGTAGTTCCTGAGATTAGCGCGTTCAAGTAAACAAACAAACAAACAAATAATCAAACAAACAAACTCTTCAGCTTTATATATTAGTATAGATAAGAAATATATTATATATTATAATACAATATTATAAAGAAGACAAACTAAACGTGTATACAACAGCTCAATCGGTTGAAGATATCTGCTTCAAAATTGAGTAGCAAGATTCTACCCGAACAAACATACGTACATACATTGCAAGTTAAATAAAAGCTTTTGAAAAGCAAATAAAATAAGAAAAGTCTCGATTTCCCGTTTTCCATAGATTTTTGACAGTTTGCGACGTACATGCGAATGCGAACGTTGCTTAAAAATAGAAATGTCAGTCGGGACCAAAGGATTAACTTGCTTTCCAAGGCACTGAGGAGACTCGGTATGCAATAGACGGTCACTTATCTATAGATCTTGAAATTGGAAATATTTTTTAAGGATGGAAAATCATTAAATGTCAACGTTAGAGTGAACAGGCTCCTTCTGGGAAAGCTCGCTCCATCGCCGATTTTGTCTCTATCTTCGCAGATCCAGACTAGAGCCAAGAGCAAACCCAAATAAAAAAAAACAACGGGTTGCACTCCGGGAGTGCAGGCAGAAGTGAAAACTTGAATACGTGCTTCTCCCTCTGTCTTACAAATTTTCGATCAGGTCACGTGTCCTGACGCGAGTCGTCTTACGTATTTACGCTAAAGAAGTTTTTACTTCAAAAATGGCTTCTCCCGCTCTGGGCGAAGCGGAAAGGAGTGTCAGACTCTTACTGACTAAAACCCACCCGTGTTTCTAGTAATGCCCTTTGCGTTCCAGGGCCGCGGTGAATCTATCGAACAAATTCAGCAACTGAAAATCGGACCATGTGGCTGTTTATATTTAGCCACGAACTCTTTAGCTTTAGATAAAACACGTGAAAAACAAACCGTGGTAGTCTTCTTAGACTCCTTCTTGGTGGCAGGCACTTGAGTCTTAGCAGGAGTCTTCGACGTATCCTTCTGATCATTATCATCATCGTTTTCAACTCCAGGTTCCTCCTCTAAGCCCATTGGAAGTTCTGAAAGTCAACAATGATTAATAATAATAATACGTTTATTTTCACCACAATATTAACAGAAACGAGCTTGTGGCTAAATAATAACAGCCACACTGGTCGATCTTTAAGGTTAATCAACGCTTGCCAAGGTTGGTCTGTGGATGGGTGACCATCTTAACATAACGAGATTCCTCCGTGCCTCGGAAAGCACGTTAAGCCGTTGGTCCCGGCTGTCATTTCTAGATCTTTGGCTGTCGTTGCGGATAGTCAGAAGCCAGTTAATCTGACCCCAGTCTTGCCAAGAAGTACCGTGTTACCCATTTAAAGGGTTGTGAAGGTCTGGTAGGCAGCCGCTCCACGTAAAACACTGGTATTCAGCTGAATCTGGTTTGACTGGAAGCCGACCCCAATATAGTCGGGAAAAGGCTAGGCAGATAATAAATTAACAGAAAAATTTACATGAATTAATTGCCAAGTAGTACAACACTGAAAATACTGTGGGGACTGGTGCCTAAGCTTGGCCAATGGCCTGTGTTTCAGGTCACCAGGTCTCCACACCGTTTTACTATGTCTAATTGCTTACGTACTAGTGAAAAGAGACAACAAGGAATACTGTGATGTGGATGGGTGTCAAAATTATGAAGAGAGTTTTGTTTGTGATGTTTTGTACGGAGTGTAAGGTTGTGTGTTATCTTTTTGTGTCAAATAAATTAATGTTAAATATATGCTGAAAAATTTAAGTGAGGTAAGGTGTAAAAATGAACGTGAAACCCTTCCGGGGAATCCGGTACAGCGCTGTCCAGCGAAGTCAGAGTGTGATGAGGATGGCTTCACCAAAGTTCAGAAGAAGAAGCCTACTTGTCTCAATCAATGCGGTACTGGACTGACAGGACCAAATATGCTGCTACGTCCAGCCGTGCCTACGACGTTGCTGTATGTGTCCCGACTATATCACTCCACGAAGGTTGAGGAGATCGTGGAGTACATGAAGGTGAAGACCAACTGGACCTTGAGGGTCGAGAAGCTGGAGCCGCGTCACAACACCAACTTCAAGTCGTTTGTGGTGCGGGTTCCGACACAACATCTTGACAGATTCCTGAAGGAAGAGTTTTGGCCGAAGGGTGTAGTCTACCGACGTTTTCGTGGTAGGCTACGCGACACCGCGCAGCGTAACACGACGCCGTCACTTCGTGTGTCTTAGTTTATATTTAATATGTATTAGTTTATTTTTATTTTAATGTTTTGTTGTGTATTGTATTTGTATGGGCCAGCGTTGCCTGAAATAAAGGAATAATAATAATAATAATGCCAAGAATGTCTTCAGTGTCCTCTTATGATAGATTTTGAAGCCAACTAGTGAGTTTAATTCCATCAGTCTCGTCTTTTTTCAACTGTGTCGGGGTCCGTTTTAATTTTAACCGGATGGGGATGAATAGTAGGCGCCAGATAAATATGCTATAAACTTTCTTATATAATAAACTTTCTGAATGCCAAAAATAGAAAGAAACATGCGTGGCAGTCTTTGGGGATTGCGATAGAAGTGAATACTAAGTCAACTTGTGAATTGCATTGAGCTCGTGGAAAGCGTTCGGTGACGAAGACGCGAGTTCCATGATTTTTTAACCGACTTCAAAAAAACGAGGAGGTTCTCAATTCGGTTGTATTTTTGTTCACCCAAAAAGGTCTCAAAGCGTTCGATGACCATGACGCGAGTTCCATGATTGTTCACCCAAAAAGTGCTCAAAGCGTTCGGTGACGATGACGCGAGTTCGATGATTTTTGTTCACCCAAAAAGTGCTCAAAGCGTTCGGTGACGATGACGCGAGTGCCATCATTTTTGTTCACCCAAAAAGTGCTCAAAGCGTTCGGTGACGATGACGCGAGTGCCATGATTTTCGTTCACCCAAAAAGTGCTCAAAGCGTTCGGTGACGATGACGCGAGTTCGATGATTTTCGTTCACCCAAAAAGTGCTCAAAGCGTTCGGTGACGATGACGCAAGTTCCATGATTTTCGTTCACCCAAAAAGTGCTCAAAGCGTTCGGTGACGATGACGCGAGTTCCATGATTTTCGTTCACCCAAAAAGTGCTCAAAGCGTTCGGTGACGATGACGCGAGTTCGATGATTTTCGTTCACCCAAAAAGTGCTCAAAGCGTTCGGTGACGATGACGCAAGTTCCATGATTTTCGTTCACCCAAAAAGTGCTCAAAGCGTTCGGTGACGATGACGCGAGTGCCATCATTTTTGTTCACCCAAAAAGTGCTCAAAGCGTTCGGTGACGATGACGCAAGTTCCATGATTTTCGTTCACCCAAAAAGTGCTCAAAGCGTTCGGTGACGAAGACGCGAGTTCGATGATTTTTGTTCACCCAAAAAGTGCTCAAAGCGTTGGGTGACCATGACGGGAGTTCCATGATTTTCGTTCACCCAAAAAGTGCTCAAAGCGTTCGGTGACGATGACGCGAGTGCCATCATTTTTGTTCACCCAAACAGGGTTCACTATATTGTCATAATTTACATTGGCATAACGAAATTCAGCATAATGATCATTACGCATAATATTCATCATTTGCCTAACCTTTTCCCAACTATATTGGGGTCGGCTTCCAGTCAAACCGGATTCAGCTGATTACCAGTGTTTTACGTGGAGCGGCTGCCTACCAGACCTTCACAACCCATTAACTGGGTAACACGGTACTTCATGGCAAGACTGTAGTCAGATTAACTGGCTTCTGACTATCCGTAACGACTGCCAAAGATCTACAAATGACAGCCGGGACTAATGGCTTAACGTGCTTTCCGAGGCACGGAGGAAATTCGCTATGTTGAGATGGTCACCCATCCACGGACCAACCTTGGCAAGCGTTGCTTAACCTTGAAGATCGACCCGTGCGGCTGTTATTATCTAGCCACGAGCTCCTCCTGATTCGCCTTTTATCGTGATCCCTTAATTACACGTTCTCTGGTAATGAAAAACAGTTCATAATTTATTGTTTGGGTTATAAGGTAAACCACTCGTGGTCGAAGTCAATGGTTTACTTGAAATAAACGCTTTGTCTTTAATTTTGGATGGATGGACATACAAGCATTGATGCGTGCTCGGTAAGCGTTGCTTAACTTCGGAAGTCAACCCAAACGGGAGTTGTTTTTTTAGTACGAGTTCTATATTAAATAGGTACCCATTTTTCCAACTTTCGTATTGGGTTTTCTAGGTGTTTGTCTTGTTGTAAGCGCGACTGCCACGGTGACTCTTTCGGACAAATTCCGCAGCCCTGGAGCGTGAGGATCTTGGGTGCGTAATACGAAATCGGGTGAAGAGTTATTTTTCCACTAAGAATTTCTCAATAGCAGCCCCGAGATCGAAAGTTCGTGCTGTAGCGCCATTCATCCCACAAACTACTGAATAAAATCCTGCATCGCGTTATCAGAGTTTTCCGTGCGAGAACATATACAAAAATCCGAATATCAACTATCGGGCAGTTGCCCACCGGACACAACAACCGTCTAGTCGGAGGATCCCCCCTTTTGACAACGTCGCGGATCGGGAAGCACGTAAAGCTGTTGTGGATCCTGGCCGTATCGGATTGGTGCCCCATCGCACTATGAGAGTAAGGCACTTGTCTCACCGCCGGCGATCAGCGAGTAGCGTATAAAGCTTCAAACTCGAAACGAGTTGGCGAGCAGCGAGTAGCGAGTTAAAAATTTCGATATTTTTGACGCTCGGCTTTCAGCGAGTGCTTTTGTGCGACGGGCTCGCAATACTCGCTCCAGCCGGCACTGTAGGTAGAAATTACAGCTGTTTGGTGAGTTCTGATCCCCAAGCGAGCATCGTCGAGCGAGTGTCGTTGAGCGAGTACAATCTTTGATAGCTCTTGTCACTGCGATCAACAAGAGATAAGAGCCGCTCGCCGGCACTGTGAACAGCCAGCTATCGGCTGTGAATGTATGTGTCTCTTTTACACACGAGATCTATATCTTTTGTCCCTTTCCTCAGCGAGCTAATATTCGATAGCTACTCGCTCCCTCGCCGGCGGTGAGACAAATGCCTAAAGAAATAGAAAGCGCACCTGTGTTTGCGCACACTCTTGACTACAAGATCTTGAAATACCTTTGATGGGACTCCCAATTTCTATCACTTCCTGTCCGTTCGATTCCGTCAAAGTCTTCACATGATTCCTGCCAGCGACTATGTAGATTAACGAAAAAAGCATCACTATAATCTTTAAACGCATTTTTTGTGTGTTTAAGAGTATTTTTCTAAGTATTTTGATGTTATTTTAATATAGTATGAAAAGTTTTGCAAGCCAACGTGATTGAGGGAAGAGCGAACCAACTCGATTTGAAAATTAAAATAAAATGAAATATATGTTACGGCCTTTTCTGAGTTATTGGACAATCGTTACGGGTAGTCTGAAGCGCGAAAATTTGACTAGTAGTCTAACCGAGAGGTTTCGTGTTTATCAAATGGGTTGAGGTCAGGTAGGTGCTCGCTCCACATAAAATACTGGTATTTAGCTGCATGCCAGCCCTAGTACCAGTATTTTAGGTGGAATGGCCGCCTACCAGACCTGGTATAACCTTTATGCGTTTATGCGTATGCGGTAGTGAGTAAAGTTCCGCAAACCTCCATTGAAAAGGGAGGATCCTCCGACTGGATGGTTGTTGTGTTCGGTGGGCAACTCTAACTCTGATACGGCGATGCAGGATTTTGTTGTAGTAGTTAGCTGCTAGTAGGATAGATGGCTTTGCGGTTTTTTTTGTTTCGTTGTTTTTTCTTGTGGCGGCATTGATGCTAATACAAACCCATTAACTGGTTACCACGGTTCTCCTTGACAAGACTGGTGTCAGATTTTCTGGCATCTGACTATCTGTAACAACTACCATTAACACCTACAAATGATAGCCGGGACCAACGGCTTAACGTGCCAGCTGTCTCGGTATGTTGAGATGGTCACCCATCCACAGACTAACCTCGGTTAGCGTTGCTTAACTTGCAGATCGACTCGTGTGGCTGTTATTATTTAGCCTCCTCCAATGTGTACTTATAAGTTTACTTATTTGATTAAGGCACTTGGCTCACCGCCGGCGAGGAAGCGATTAGCTTTCGACTATTTCTTCGCTGAGGAAAGGGACAAAAGATATAAAGCTCGTGTAAATAAAAGAGACACATACATTTATAGTCGATAGTGGCCTGTTCACACTGCCAGTGAGGCGGCTCTTACCACTAGTTGATCGCAGCGACAAGAACTAACAAAGATTGAAATCGCTCAACGACACTCGCTCAGCGATGCTCGCTTGGAGGTTAGAACTCACCAACCAGCGATAATTTCTACTTATAGTGGGGGCCGGAACGAGCATTCCGAGTAATAACCCGTCGCAAAAAACTACTTGCGAAAGTGTTCACTCGCTACTCGCTGATCGCCAGTGGTGAGACATGTGCCTGGTGATAAAAAAATATATTTTGTATACTAATCATGCAAATCCAGTCCGGGGCAGCAACTGAGAAATCTCTTTAACAAATGAATCGTGACTGATTACTATGTACACACAATTTTATTCTAGTTCTCCTACGAGCCAGAGAAATGTAGGTCTGAACCAGATAGAAAGAGATATTGGTGTCAACGCGTACCCTTGCCAAAGAATCGTTTAGTTAACTTTTAACCGTGGTTCGGTGCGCAAGCTTGGGACTTATGTCAAGGTACGTATTTCTTATATTCTTGTCCCTGCTGGACTCAGCCACGCTCGGCAGCGTAAAGTCTTAGGTTCGACTCCCAGATCGTGCAAAAAGTGTAATTGGGATTTTTCCATTTGGAATTAAACGCCCATGGGCCAAGGGCTGGCTTTTATCTCGATCAGAGAATAAGCAATGCCATTCGACGTGGCAATGCCGCCAGTCTTTTGGGCTTACTTCTAGTCGACAGTGATGCGGAAGAATTTTGGACGCCAGAGTTTTTATTTTAAGTGTAAATGGCTAGATTGGTAAATATTTAGAGTATAAAATGTACGTTTCTAGTAACACTTAGAATTTCTCTGTAAGTAGTCCGTGCCTCGGAAAACAGGTTAAGCTAAGTCTGCGCATGGTGTCAGAGCCGCGTATGTCTGCGGAAGTCCCGCAATCTCTCAAAGACTTATCAAAATCGGAAAAGAAGGTGAACGAAACGATTGAAGAAATTTGTGAAAGGTGATTTCACTAGAAATTGGATGATTCATGATAACTTTTGTTCCTGTTCATGCCGTGTGTGGGATTTCCATAATACATTTTATATTAAATTCATGTTCAAACGCGAACTTAACTCAAAATTGAGTTTTAAGCATTTAGCGAATGATATTCAAATCCTGTTTGTTTGTGGTAGGTACCTACCTACTTTCGTTAATAAGGTATCTGTTTCGCACTTCTCCAATCAGGGGCTTACGGGCCTACGGACGGCGAGCGTTGGGCGGCTCACCGTGCGATCAGAACCAGGCCCGGGTCGATGGCGCGTTTGTGTTCCACGCGCGCCTCAAGGAGATGTCAGCATTGTAGACGGGGCCCGCTAGGGTCACAGTGGTTGCGGAATTTGTTAGAAAAAGTCACCGCAGCCCTGGAACGCAAAGGGCATTAAGAGGAACACGGATGGGTTTTAGTCAGTAAGAGTCTGACACTCCCTTCCGCTCCGCATAGAGCGGAAAGAGTCATTTGATGATAACGCATCCTTAAAAAAACGGAGTTCAGGCTGCTGTTTCCCTTCGCAGTAATACTACTACAATAGAATGGATTAAGTATAACTTCGTAGGAATACCTTTTCCTACCCCGCAGAAACTATATTTCCGAATTAGAACAGCTGGTCCATTTTTTTGACATGTCACAGTGAACCACACTTACGTTTAGTGAATGAACGACAACTGAACTATCATTCAATTTTGTTTGCATGGTTTGACAGCTCACTTGTCGTTCACTTCGCTTTCACTTTGACTTGTTTACAAAATTGCACTGCAGTAGGTACTGTAGAATATTCTCTTCGGAAAGTGCAACCTCAATGTCATAAGCCTTGAAAGATTTAAGAAGAATTAGATTAGGTTTGAATTCAAATATAATGACATAAGAATGTGTTAGGTTTTTCAAAGAGATTCTATAAAACAATTTCCTTGAGAGAAGAGACAAATAGTCATTCTTAATAGTTCCATCTGATATTAATTTATGTAATTAGCTACCGCTTTTTTTTTTTAAGTATGGGAAATCATCAAATGACTCCTTCTGCTCTGGGCGGAGCGGAAGGGAGTGTTAGACTCTTACTGACTAAAACCCATCCGTGTTTCTCCTAGTGCCCGCCGCGTTCCAGGGTATGGTGCCTCTTTCGAACGGATTCCACACCCCGGCAGGCACTGGCCCTGGCGGGCCCCGTCTCCCTTGCTGACAGCTCTTTGAGGCGCGCGTGGAACACAGCGCGCCGCCGACACGGGCCTGGTTTTGATCGGACGGCGAGCCGCCCAATGCTCGCCGTCGGCAGGCCCGCGCCTATGGTGGCCGGAAATCGCCCTGCGACTCCAATTAGCTACCGCTACGCCCCGTCCTTGGTACTTTACATTACTCAGCGGCAGCGATAGTGTATCAAATTGGACAAGAATTTCCAAAAATCATCCTGAACCAATAATACCTACTTTAGAACCTTTTAGCTCTTTATTATATCAGTTATACGATGATGCATGAAATACTTATTCGCAATCATTGGGACCCCAAGTTGCCGGGAAATTAAATTCAGTTCACTCCTCCATTGCCATACAACGTGGCAATGCCGCCAGTCTTTTGGGGTCTTCCAGTCGACAGCGATGCGGACGAATTTTTTGACGCCATATTTTCGCTAGGTTTATTTTAAGTGTACCTTTATTTTAAATATAAGTTGTTTTTAATTTCAATATTTATAATATTAAGTTGCATAAATTAATAACCTAACGTTAACTCCTCAAAAATATAGTTGTCCTGTTGTCCGCTAGATGGCGCTAGACGTCCGTTTATCCCGGGATGTGGACGAGCCGTGGGGGTTCGAGATCTTCGGGGGAGCTGATGATGAGATGCCTTTAACTATTGAGAAGGTAACTTAGGGTACATATATGATTCATCAATAAAACACGTCGCAGTGCCGCTAGTGGCTGATAATCAAAAGAAACATACATGAGACAGCGCGGAGACTTATATTTACTCGAGATAACGTCTTATTTTAACTTTCAACAGGATGAAAAGGACTCTAAAATGGAAATAGGGCACTATTTTACTGTGTGGGCGTAACTTCCAACAGTAAAAATGTTATGTTGAAGTTGTGTATTGGGATGTTATGTTGAGTGAGTAAACAACCAATTGGTATAAAGGTTTTATTGCTACTAAAAATAACATGTTATAAGGTAATAATGTACACTTAATGTTGTAAAACAAACTGCAACGTTTCACTATATGTAGGACGAGTTGGTTAGGGTCAATGTACAGCGTAGCTCGTACAGTTACTCAAAAATTAAATGGAAATAAAAGCTGTTGTTTTTCTAAAGCTAAAAAAGAGCGTGCTTGAATGATATAGCAAATTAAGTACTTCGTCAATCAATACCTACAGCCTTTGCTATTGAGTGCTTCTTTCCCTAATCTTCAAGTGTTAGAAACAGAATGAGCGTAAAACGATGAAGACGGCTCGATATGTGCGGCAACAGTCCTAAAAGCTAAACGTGAAATAAGTACTTAACACTAAACTAAGAATTTTAGTCATGCAACATGGAAATACCTAGAAGAATAGATTATAATAAAGAAGCGTAGGGGGTTCAAAATAATTTCAAAATCGATTTTTTTTTCTCACCACAATAAACATTACATATATTGTTACAATTCAGGTACAGAATGGTCAGACTACTTCATGCACGTTCCCCTAAACGGAGCGTGCAGGAACCTTAGATGGCAGCACAGAAGGGTCATTGTCAAGTATTCCTAACGTTAAAGTTTCGAATAGGTACGCAACAATAGTGTCGCATATTTTGAGGAGCTCGTGGCTAAAGAATAACAGCCGCACAGATTGATCTTCAAGTTTAAGCAACGCTTGCCAAGGTAGGTCTGTGGATGGGTGACCATCTTAACATACCGAGTTTCCTCCGTGCCTCGGAAAGCACATTAAGTTGTTGGTCCCGGCTGTCATTTGTAGAACTTTGGCAGTCGTTACGGATAGTCAGAAGCCAGTTAATCTGACTCCAGTCTTGCCATGAAGTACCGTGTTACCCAGTTAATGGGTTGTGGAGGTCTGGTTGGCAGCCGCTCCGCGTAAAATACTGGTATTCAGCTAAATCCGGTTTGACTAAAAGCCGACCCCAATATAGTTGGGAAAAGGCTAGGCAGATGGCAGATGATGAGTAGTGTCGCATATTCGAAATTTTAAGGATCAGTATGTCTACCATATCAAGTTTTATCAATCTACACTAGCTAGCGATTGTAGTTAAGAAACTGTATGAAAACTTCATAAAAAACCTGTGGTTCCTGCACGCTCAGTTTAGGGGAACGTGCGCGAAGAAGACTGTGCCATCTAGCGTAACTATTTCGAATTTTATACTTGAAACGTACTTGACAGTGACGTTTCTGTGCTGCCATCTATGGTTTCTGCACGCTCCCTATAGTCAATGCCGTGCACGTTCCCCTTATCACAGACTAAGCCTCCGCTGTCCGTCCGTCCGTCCGTCTGTCTGTCAGCGGGCTGTATCTCAAGAACAGTAATAGGTAGACAGTTGAAATTTTCACAGATTGTGTATTTCTAAAGCCGCTGTGACAACAAATACTAAAAATTAAGGTTTATGGTACGGAACCCTTCCTGTGCGAGACGGACTTGCACTTAGCTGGTTTTAAGTTTATTCGTTACATACAAGAATCTTTCCTCTGTATAATATTAGTACCTACAGGAAGTATAGGTAGTGTGATGTTGTTTGATTTTTTTGCAGGGAAGGTAATTTTAATAGATAGGTACAGGACCAAATTAACTTAGTCGGAACTCTGACGTAAGAGGTATGGATATTTAACCAGCGGCGTACCCAGGATTGTTTCTGTGGGGGCTTGAAATAAAAATTAAATTAAAAACCGACCAAGTGCGAGTCGGACTCGCACACGAAAGGTTCCGTACCATAAACCTTAATTTTTATTATTTGTTGTTATAGCGGCGATAGAAATACATAATCTGAAAATTTCAACTGTCTACCTATTACGGTTCTTGAGATACAGCCCGCTGACAGACAGACGGACGGACGGACAACGGAGGCTTAGTAATAGGGTTCCGTTGGTTACCCTACGGGTACGAAACCCTAAAATTTAAAGGACAAGAAACGTGTTTTTTTTGGTTTATTTTACGAAACCCTTAGTCTGAGAGATCGACTCGCTCTTGACACACCTTTGTTTGTATGTCCTCCAATTAATAAAGAATAAAATGAGAAATAAAACTACAATAAAGAAACAGACGAACGCAAACGTAAATAAAATAGATCGAATCAGCTGTCACTAGTTTCTAGATTGACATTGGTACTGAAATAAATCGATTGGTGTCAATATAGTATTTGTTGGCAATCGCTGCTGTCCATGTGTCAATAGCGTACGCAACCGATCAATGTAACTCGTGAGGTAATTCTATTGCTATCTGATTGACGATAAAGTGTATTCGATTAACGTAACTAATGATAAAGCTATTTATAGAGACAAACTGGTCCCACGTACGCAACGTTTGCAACGCATTATGGTATCTAGACTTTTGATTTTATATGAAAAACTATGCAGTAGAATCACACTTATCGTATGCAACGCAACATACGATACGATACAAAAAATCTTTTTAACAAAAAAATTAAACCGACTTCCAAAAACACTATGTTATTTTAAATGTAATGATGACGTTCAAAAGTGCCGTTTAAGGTGGATGGTCCAGGGTAGCCCGCGAAATTCAAATATTTCAGAAATAATCATTCTTTCGAACTACATGAACTTAGAGGGCTATATTGATGATTAAAATGGTTATAATTCTTTAGATAAATACGCGTTACGGTCGCGGATCGCATTTGGTCCACATACAGCTTCACACTGACCGGCAAATTGCAAAAAACATAAAAATATTTGAATTTCGCGGGCTACCCTGGAGCATTCACCTTAAAGTAAAGACTATTCACATCAAGCAACAACAATCTGTCAAAATTCTTTAATAGAGTTTTTACTCTATCGCTATAACATTAGGTTTAATGTTGATTGGAAAAAATTGACAGTTTTGGGTAGCTTGAAGTGCTGGCATAGATCTGTCCGATTCATAAGTTGATGTTTGAGTCGATTATTTATTTATTTTCGTTATGATGGATTGAATTATCTCGAATTATAAAATCAATTATTTTGCGATAATCCGCTTCAAATATAGTTTGCACCATTGACTTATTGAATTTAATTTGACCTTGGTGTCAGTTGACAATTCTACCTAACGTTCGCTTTCGTATGTCAGCCGCATTCAGTAAAAAATCTTACATTTTTTCGCGAACATTGCTTAAAAATTAAGAAGAAGTTGCCCGCTAGTATTGCATGAATTTAGAACTTTATGCATTATTAGGTAGAGTAAGTATGTTATTTATAATAATAATTTTGTGGTTGGCAATACACATACACAAATCTGTAGTCTATGGTTAGGTGGCTACTTTGGAGCATTCACCTTAATGTCCCAATTGAAATAAACGTTTTTGACTTTGACTGTCTAAAACACTACAAAGTAAAAAATAACTTTAATTTTGGAAGTCGGTGTTCAAAAACGAAATCCACGAACGAAGCGTGCTCCATCATCAACCACATCATCGCTTACCATCAGTGAGATGGTGGTCAAGCGAGTGCCTATCAATAGTAAAAAAAAAAAATAACCAAAAACACCGACTTCCGAAATTAAAATTGTTTTTTACTTTGTAGTGTTTTGTTTTTGGAAGTCGGTTTTATTTTTTTGTTAAAAGATTTTTTTATAAATTCGTCATTCCAACACGATCCCATTGTCATTTTGCTAAAAGTTCGTAATCTGCTAATTCATAATGGTCGATCACTGCTCGGTCAATGGTCTCGTAATAGAATCGTGGTAGAAAGACATTTTCGTATTGCTATTATTTTAAAACCCGTTAGTAGACATGATTTTCGAAAAACTACTACTAAATTTGAACATTAAGTTATGCCAGGAGCTCGTGGCTAAATAATAACAGCCGCACGGGTTAATCTTTAAGGTTAAGCAACGCTTGCCAAGGTTGGTCTGTGGATGGGCTACCATCTTAACATAACGAGTTTCCTCCGTGCCTCGGAAAGCACGTTAAGCCGTTGGTCCCGGCTGTCATTTGTAGATCTTTGGCAGTCGTTACGGGTTGTCAGAAGTCAGTAAATCTGACTCCCGTCTTGCCAAGAAGTACTGTGTTACCCAGTTAATGGGTTGTGGAGGTCTGGTAGGCAGCCGCTCCACGTAAAACACTGGTATTCAGCTAAATCCGGTTTGACTGGAAGCCGACCCCAATATAGTTGGGAAAAGGCTAGGCAGATAGAAGTTATGCCAGATTTCTTTTATATATATTTTTACATATTATTTATTCATTTGTCATTATGTACGAGATTCATTTGCCATTTCTTTCAATGGAGTTTTTATATTAATAGATTACCAAACATGTCAAAATTAACAATTATGAAGTCAACTAGTTGACCCGCAAAACTTCGTTTGCGTTTCAATTTTCATTACTGCTCCGCTCCTATTGGTCTTAGCGTGATGATATATATAGCCTATAGCCTTCCTCGATAAATGGGCTTATCTAACACTGAGAGAATTTTTCAAATCGGGCCAATAATTCCTGAGATTAGCGCGTTCAAGTAAACAAACAAACAAACTCTTCAGCTTTATATATTAGTACTAATTGACCCGCGCAACTTCGTTTACGTCAAAATTTTCATTACGGAGCAATAATGAAAATTGAGACGCAGACGAAGTTGCGCGGGTCAATTAGTGATGTTATACATATAGACTATATGGCCTTCATAACATCACGCTAAGACCAATAAGAGAGGAGCAATAATGAAAATTGTGACGCAAACCAAGTTGCGCGGGTCTTTTTTGTCTCTGAGTTTTAAGTTAAGAATGCTTCTCTCCATGACTCTCTGGCATTTTTTAATTCTTTCTTTCGTGTGCGTATTATAGATCCAGGTTTGACTTAATAATGAGAGGCATGGTAAAATACATGAGTCCAGGACTTTCTTTTTTAATCTTAAAGGTAGATCAGATTTTAAATCTTCATTGTGGCTCCAGAACTTGTTCCATGTCATTTTAATTTGGGTTGGTGATATGTCGTGTTAAATCGTTACTATTAACGTTTATCGTAACTTTCAGATCGAGCCAGACTCCCCAGCCAAGCGCGCTGGTCTCCTAAACGGCGACAACATCCTTACCATCAATGGTGTGGAGGCCATCGACATGTCTGTGGAGGCGGCGACGCGGAGGGTGGAGGAGGCTGGACATAGCCTGACTGTTGGTGTGCTACGGTAAGTCATCTCTTTATGGCTTGTATTCATGCCAATGACCTTGTGCATACAAACGGAGCTAACTACACCTCTACGCACCACTCCGCTACCCGCAATTTTCTTTTTTTACTAGTTGACCTGCGCAACTTCGTCTGCTCCGCTCCTATTGGTCTTAGCGTGATGATATATAGCCTATAGCCTTCTTCGATAAAAAATGTGCTACGAGTACCTATCTAAAAAGAAAGATTTTATCAAATCGGACCAGGAATTCCTGAGATAAGCGCGTTCAATCAAACAAACAAACAACCAAACTCTTCAGCTTTATATATTATTATTACTAGTTGACCCGCACAACTTCGTCTGCGTCACAATTTTCATTACTGCTCCGCTCCTATTGGTCTTAGCGTGATGATATATAGCCTATAGCCTTCCTCGATAAAAAATGTGCTATCTAAAACTGAAAGATTTTATCAAATCGGACCAGTAGTTCCTGAGATTAGCGCGTTAAAGCAAAAAAACAAACTTTTCAGCTTTACGTAATTGGCGTTCATTTGATCGCAAACACTCAACACTCAACCTACACCACTCAACCTTTAGCTACCTATATTATTAATATGTAAGATATTTAAAGATTTCCTCTATAAATCGTAGTAAGTATTGTCTTGCGTTTACGTACAGTTTTCACTTGCGCTTACCACACGGACACGAACCGCATAGAATATCTAAATTAAAAGGTCAGTGCCCTCTTAAACGCACAATAACCAATTGCCTATCCTGTTCCAACTATGTTTTAATCGACCAACATCATCTGCCTAGACCTTTCCCAATCATATTTGAGTCGGCTTCCAGTCAAACCGGATTCAGCTGAATACCAGTAGTTTACGTGGAGCGGCTGCCTACCCGTCGCACATCTGATGATAGATTGTCTAGCTTCTGACAAGACTGATAACTGATAAACTTGCACGTTACAAAGAGTAGATCCTATGGAGAAAAAACGTGCAAGAAACTCCATGGATACTCTTTTTATACAGTGTTTACATTCATGGCTATGGTGAAATTATACAATGCAAAAGAGATTTCTTTGAAATCCATCCATAGATTGTCCTGAAAAGATCGCTTTTAGCGATAAGGCCGCCCATTGTGTCACCCTATGTAGTGTTTTCTTCATTTATCTTTTCTGTAACTTATATGGTGTACATAATAAAGAGTATTCTATTCTATTCTGTTCTCATCATCATCATCTGCCTAGCCTTTTCCCAACTACATTGGGGTCAGCTTCCAGTCAAACCAGATTCAGCTGAATACCAGTGTTTTACGTGGAGCGGCTGCCTACCAGACCTGCACAACCCATTAACTGGGTAACACGGTACTTCTTGGCAAGACTGGAGTCAAATTTACTGGCTTCGGACAATCCGTAACGACTGCCAAAGATCTACAAATGAGAGCCGGGACCAACAGCTTAACGTGCTTTCCGAGGCACGGAGGAAACTCGATATATTATTCTCTTCTGTTCTATTCTAATGCAAATATGGTCTTATATGTTTGGATTGGTCAGTTATAAATCTTCAGTGGTTAACCTTGCATGTGCGACTATATTTATCTTAAGGGATTTGAAACAAAATTAGAAAAATCAACAAAAAGAAAAAATGCTGGAGATGCAATGTTCGATTGATTTATTTGTCTTGAAAGTTATTGTCAAGGCCGCTTTAAAAAGATTGAAATAAAACTATAGCTATGAATAGCTATTGGTGTCAAACGACTCTACGTGCAGTTACTCTACATATTATGAATGCATCTCGGCAGAAATACGAATGGTAAACGGCAGACAAGTTCACGAACTAAAATCGAAACTATAAAATGTTATCTACGATCTACTATACTACGAGTAATATATAAAGCTGATGTTTGTTTGTTTCTTTGCTTGAACGCGCTAATCTCAGGAACTACCGGTCCGATTTGAAAAATTCTTTCAGTGTTAGATAGCCCCATATATTATCACGCGAAGATCAATAGGAGCGGAGCAGACACAGTTGCGCGGGTCGACTAGTTTAAGTATAACGCATAAAGATGATCTTCGCCTGGCCATGGGACCGTACTGTAGAGCTATTCTGTAACAACATTTTCGTGTCTTGAAAGCGGAATCCGAAGTGAGTCTCAAATTACGTCAAACTTAAGACCTTTATGTTGTGTGTAATAAAGCTCACTTTGTGAGGTTTGTCACTCAGGTGAAGCTCGATATCGAAATGGTTATTTACAAAATAGACTCGCTGGACAAGAGTCCTGGCAAACAGAGAGCAATGGAACCAGTTGGAAGAGTCCTTTTTTTTTTTTTTTTTTCCCTTGCGAAGAAAATGCCTAACGCATACCACATCATCCGGGGAGACGACGTGGTTATGTGGGACTTGCACCCACTAAAAACTTCGCCTGTGCTCCTACTTTCGCCTTGATGGATGGGTCGCGAGGACTGCTACGCATGACATTCACGACCCATTCAGCGTGGCCTACTTCTGGGCTCCCTCTTCTATGCCCGTTCGGGCTCCCTCTTCTTTCAGCGATGTCCGGGTGCACTGGGACATCACCACGACTCCAGAGACCTTACAGCGTGGACGATAGAGTCCCCGATCTATCGTCCGCTGGCCCCTCCTATGGCGGCCTCAAGTCGGCATTTCACCGCCTGCGCCGTCCCGTCCTTCTGCGGCGAATCGGGTCAGCAAGAGAGTCTTCCTCCCTGACCCGCTCCGCCGCTTCCTTCTGCGAGATTACGTCTTCGCAAAAAGACGCAACCGCCTCCCATACCGTCTCACTGCTGACCATACCCCTAACAACGACCGGCAGCGATAGATCTTCTCCAATTGCTGCGACCAGGACACGGCGCTG
This sequence comes from Lacanobia oleracea, assembly GCA_950371165.1. NCBI lineage: Eukaryota > Metazoa > Arthropoda > Insecta > Lepidoptera > Noctuidae > Lacanobia > Lacanobia oleracea. The sequence continues at coordinate 15,680,445 of OX493411.1, read as the reverse complement.
CGCTTCCCAGGCAGGGCACTGCTCGAGAGTGTGCAGAGCCGTGTCTTGGCTGCAGCCGCACTGGTGACACACGGGAGTCACCTCCCGTCTTGCCACTGTATGGAGGTATTTGCCAAAACAGCCATGCGCCGACAAAACCTGCACTAAACGGAAGGACAACGTCCCGTGTCGCCTTCGTGCCCATTCCTCTAGGATTGGCTGGATAGTCCCTACAGTCCAGTGACCGGCACTAGGCGTCTCTAGCCTCTCCGCCCATTGCCTCATGATGGTAGCTTGCGCCTCTCTGCGCCATCTCATCACCACTTCAGGCGGTGGACCACTGCCGCTCTCCGCCCGAACTTGCACACTATGTTGGTAAATTCCGGCAAGCACTTGCGCCTCCAGATCCCACGGGGGTGTTCCTGCTAATGCAAACGCCGCTTCAGCTGAGATTGTGCGGTATCCGCGTATTACCCTGATTGCCATGACTCTTTGCGGTCGCCGCAGATGAGCCTTGTTCTGGGTAGTCAGGGAGTCCGACCACACTGGGGCACCATACAGTGCCATCGAACGCACCACCCCCGTGTAAAGCCGTCGGCAACTCACACTCGCTCCACCCAGATTCGGCAGTAGTCGACTTAGGGCGGAAGCTGTGCCAATCAGCTTTGGGGCAAGTTGGCAGAAGTGCTCGCCGAAGTTCCACCTGCGATCTAAGACGAGGCCCAGGTATTTCATGTGCGTGCGTACCACGATTTGTTCATTAAGTTGGAGGAGTCCTATGTCAACCAACACACCGAGCTAAGAGACATTTTTTAAACCACTAGCACTTCACGAAATTTATCTCCCATCTAACCTCGTAAAGGTCATCATCATCATCATCTGCCTAGCCTTTTCCCAACAATATTGGGGTCGGCTTCCAGTCAAACCGGATTCAGCTGAATACCAGTGTTTTACGTAGAGCGGCTGCCTACCAGACCTCCACAACCCATTAACTGGGTAACACGGTACTTCATGGCAAGACTGGAGTCAGATTTTACTGGCTTCTGACAATCCGTAACTACTGCCAAAGATCTACAAATGACAGCCGGGACCAACGGCGTAAAGTGCTTTCCGAGGCACGGAGGAAACTCGCTATGTTAAGATGGTCACCCATCCACAGACCAACCTTGGCAAGCGCTGCTTAACCTTGAAGATCGACCCGTGCGGCTGTTATTATCTAGCCACGAGCTCCTCATCTAACCTCGTAAAGGTATATTGTGTAAATTACTTATTAATAGAATAAACTTACTCGTAGGGCAGTTCGTTCACTCGCAACATTTTTTTTCTATTTTGTAACATCAATAGTTTTTTCAGCGGCAGCGCACGCCAAATTATGAATTTTATAGGCAAAATGTTGCTACTTTTGGTTACATTATTGCAATTTTCTAAAATATCTCTAATTTTTTTGTGCATATAATATAGCCAATGTTCATCAGGGATAATGTAGAATTCTAATGGTGAAAGAATTTTTCAAATCGGTCCAGAAGTTACGGAGCCTATTCATTTCAAACAAACAAATAATTCCTCTTTATAATATTAGTGTAGATAAGATAAAACAAAGGGGAACTAGCTCAGAACAAAAGGCTACATGATTATCATCATCAAGTATAACGCAGTACAATGGTTTGTAAACCTATAAAAACAAATAACTTGGATCTCTTGGCACTATCTAATACACCACAGAACTCTATAAACAAGGTGAATAGTTATTTCTCTAACATAGGAAAGCTTCTTGCGGATAATATCACACCACCTCTGTCTTCTGCAGCCAATAATAACGATGGTAATTCATCCTGTTCATCTTTTGTCTTACTCGACACGGACTCTTCCGAAGTTCATGCTACACTAATGGGTTTAAAACTAGACAGCGCCCCTGGTTGGGATAACATTCCGGTTAAATTCCTTAAAGCTGCACACGATCAAACTGTCCCAATCTTAAGTTACTTGACAAATCTATGCTTTGAGCAGGGAATTTTCCCGGATGCCTTGAAGTTAGCTTTAATAACGCCTGTGTACAAGTGTGGAGAAAGTTCAGACCCGTCAAACTATAGGCCAATTTCGGTTCTGCCTTCTATCTCGAAAATCCTAGAAAGACTCCTAAACTCACGCTTAATTAAATACCTTACTAAATATAATATTTTATCTCCTTCCCAGTTTGGGTTTAGGCAGGGAAGGTCTACTGAGGATGCGGTATTGTCACTAACATCTACTATAGTTGACAAAGTGGATAAGGGTAGTAAATGCCTGGCAGTTTTCCTTGACCTCAAAAAGGCCTTCGATACAGTTTCAGTCCCCATACTTCTACACAGGCTCGAAAGCATCGGCGTAAGGGGGACCCCTCTTGAGCTATTCAAATCCTACCTAAATGATCGCAAACAAGCAGTAAAAATAGGGAAGTTCACTAGTTCAGAAGAAACAATGTCGTACGGCGTCGGGCAAGGGAGTGTCCTTGCTCCGACATTGTTCCTTATATATATTAATAACTTATGTAATATGAGTATTGACGGGGGTCGTATCTTCTCTTACGCAGATGATACCGCCATAGTCTTTGCTGATAAGACTTGGGCAAAAGTTAGACGGTTAGCTGAAATCGGCCTGTCAAGGATAGCTGACTGGCTCAATCGTAACCTCCTCACATTAAACGCCTCGAAATCCAACTACATATGCTTTACCAAGTACGCACACACTCAACCACCACTCGAATTCAAAATAAAAATCCACTGTTGTGACAGCCCTCCAACTCCTAACTGTTCTTGCACAATAATAGACAGGTTGCAGTACACCAAATACCTGGGCATCATGATTGACCAGCGCCTGTCTTGGCACATGCACACTGAACTAATCATGAAAAGGATTAGGAAATTAATATGGACTTTTAAAACATTGCGACACATTGCTTCAAGAAATCTTCTGCAGAAAGTCTATGTTTCACTGGCCCAATCGATTCTTACGTACTGTGTGCCATGTTGGGGTGGGACAACAAAGATTAAATTTTTGGAACTTGAGAGGGCGCAGCGTTCTCTGCTTAAGGTTATGCTCTTCAAACCTTATAGATTCCCAACCCAAAGCCTTTACCTAACCTCTGACCTTCTGTCTGTAAGAAAACTTTACCTTCTCCATGTTATCCTGAGAAAACACAAATCCCTCCCGTATGACCCTATAGAACTAGGGAAGAGTAGCAGAAGACGCTACTTAGTCGCTCCAACTGTTCCAGTTAGATCTGTTTTTGCCAAGAGACAGTATGCAAGGCAATCTTCCCACTTATACAATCTTTTGAATAAAGAATTACACATCCACCCTCTGAAACTCCGCGACTGTAAATTAGTTGTGACTGACTGGCTTAAGACTAAATCCTACGACGACATTGAGGCCATGGTAACATAGCTTCAGTAACTAAAAGAGCCGCACTAACGAAATCGTTAGTGGAGGGAGCTTTTCCCTGGCTTCCTCCGATCCCAAGACACTGTCGCAGGGCTAACCTAAACTTAGACCTAACCTAACTGAAACCTAAACTTATATCTATAATTCACAAACTCACATTAGTAACACACTCATTAGTATACGCACGTACACACAATATACACTAAAACACACTCTCACGCACACACACACACTCAACATCCACTTGCATAATTCACATAAAGTGCGCTCCTTTTTGTACTTTTTTTTTTCTTTTCTTTTGTTTACTTTTATGTTTCAATTGCATACACTGTACAATGATAAGTGGAAGAGCGGAGTCACCTAGCACAAGCATCTTCTTGCTTAAAAGGTGATCTCCAAATCACGTATGCTAATGCTTTATGTAATTGAAATAAACATTTTATTTTATTTTATTTTATTTTTTTTAATGGTTACAATAATGGGATATATCACAAAACACTTTTGAAACAAAACAAAGAATCACCAAAAACGGTTGACAGCTTGCGAAGATATCGCTGAGTTAACAAACATACATACATACCAAAAAACCGGCTATGTGCGAGTCGGCCTCTCACGCGAAGGGTTCAGCACGCAGGGCAGTGCTTGTACGGTTAATATCTCTTAAATAGGTCTAATATCGGAGGAGAAAAAAGTCGAGAGCCAAACCTAGAATTATGACTTTTTACCATAGATATAAGAAATGTTTTTTATATTTCTGTGCTTTTTACATACAAAGTCTCGCCGCCAGCATTTCCTCTTAAGACATGATTACATGAATAAATAAATGCAGATAGGTTACAAGTTATTTTTATCCTTTGAAGAACTTGACGCCAACTCTACCGGCCTCTCAAAAGTACTATGCCAACTCTAATTAAACTTGTATTGACAGCCGATACAAAATTAGCCGTTAATGTCACGCAAAAATAGATACTTGTCCTTTTTCATTATTTGTCGTACATATAAACTTGTTTGCAATCTGTATTTGGCTTTTGGTTTTTAGTCGGTAGTGAATAACGGCGCGAAAACGATCGAGTTTTTTTTTAAATTAGATAGTCTTTTTTTTTTAATAAAAATGCGGTTTTATTTGCTCTATAAAGACCAGTAAGTATTTTGTGACTATCTTTTTAGTGTAAGAAAAAAAGAAAGGTTTAGGTAGTTTAATAAAATTAAATCTTGATGTGACTTTCACACAAACACAAAGGTATTAAAAAATAAACTACAGGTTTAAGTAATGGTTCGACACATTAAGATAGTTTACCGTTACCTAAACCTTTCTGCTGTTTGAAAAAAAACCGGCCAAGTGCGAGTCGGCCTTGCATACGAAGGGTTCCGTACCATAAACCTTAACTTTTATTTATTTGTTGTTATAGCGGCAATTGAAATACATAATCTGTGAAAATTTCAACTGTCTACCTATTACGGTTCTTGAGATACAGCCCGCTGACAGACAGACGGACGGACGGACGGACAGCGGAGGCTTAGTAATAGGGTTCCGTTGGTTACCCTTCGCGTACGGAACCCTAGAAAGTCCGGTACTTGAAATACCTATCATTCATGATTTTATTTTACCCATACAGAAAAATACAAATAATATGGCATTCGAATTTTATAGGTACACCCACACAAAATTCTTTAGATATATATATTCTATTCAGAAATACACAGGGGGTAATTTCATTATGGATAAACAGAGAATTATAGTTGACCGACATGTTGACATTAAAAATATTTGTAACCTAAAAATAAATTCAATTGCTCTCAGATATTTTTAGTTTATCATTCAAAGTCAGGTTATTTTTATCAGACCATTAGCTAAGATTTCTATGCAATCAGTATGATCAGTTAGACTTTGATAACCAACCACTTTTAATCGGTACAACTGTCAGTCCACCATTTTGATTTTTTATTTTTTTGTTAAAAAGTTTTTAAATAAATAAAATGAGTGGTCAAAGTGTGAGTGATGTTAGTTTATTGGCAATAGTGATCACACATTATTATAGATATGATATTGACAATGTTAGTATTATTGTTCTAATTTCGATTTCGACTCGCTAAGTGCAGAAATTATGTTTCATCTCAACGTTTATCATTGTCACATGCATGTCAATGTCATAAATTAAAAAGTATATTTGTAAGTACATCTGACGGTTATAGGTAGTTTTAATTATGTTAAATGATATCTATTATAATATGTTTGATACATACAAACAGGTTTCCTATAAGTATTTGAGAGCGAAACCAATTTTTATGTCATCTTTACGACCTTGAAATTTTGATTAACTCATTTGTCTTTTTTTACGTTAAAAACTGTGTCCATCCTGATTGCTATTACAGTTCATTTTTTTCCAATTCAATCAAATACTTGATTAACGCAAAGATAAACAGTTGTTTTGCCAACGAAAATGTCCAGATAAACTGTTTTTGTTTACCAGGGAAAGTTTTAGTGGTACCTAAAACAAACTGCAGTCTTGACAATGTTCAAAATGACCTTGAACCGTATTTTGGCGCCTACGTTATTCCATTTTTAACTCATTCGGACTCAAGCCTCGACTATCTTTGCATAAACATACCTAAAAATTCACTTTCTATAGCAGGTATCTTACAAACAGTTCTGGAATGAAAATCAATACAAAACCTATATGAATAATAATTTATCAGTAGACAATCAGTTCACTTGAGAGGAGCTTCATTTTGAAACGTCACTGATTCGTAGGTGCTAAAACCAACGAAAATCTTGCAAATAAATATATTTTTTTTAAGGATGGTAAATCATCAAATGACTCCTCCCCCGCTCTGGGCGGGGAGCGGAAGGAGTGTCAGACCGTTACTGATTATAACCCACCCGTGTTCCTCCGAATGTCATTTGCGTTGCGGTGACTTTTTCGAACAAATTTCGCAGCCCTGGCAGGCACATAAAATAATGGAACTACAATATAGGTGTAGGGGTCTGTGGATGGGTGACCGTCTTAACATAACGAGTATCCTCCGTGCCTCGGAAAGCACGTTAAGCCGTTGGTCCCAGCTGTCATTTGTAGATCTTTGGCAGTCGTTACGGATTGTCAGAAGCCAGGAAATCTGACTACAGGCTTGCCAAGATGTACCGTGTTATCGAGTTAATGGGTTGTGGAGGTCTGGTAGGCAGCCGCTCCACGTAAAACACTGGTATTCAGTTGAATCCGGTTTGACTGGAAGCCGACCTCAATGTAGTTGGGAAAAGGCTAGGCAGATGATAATGAATATAGGTGTAGGGGTATGTGGTAGATCGAAATAAAGACACTTCACTTCTTGAATTCTTCTTTTATTTAAAAAAATGCTTAACTTTCGTAAATTACAATTCTCCCTTCCTTTTTCAGCACACACATACTCTCTCGTTCATTTATCGCTGCGTTTAGGGTTGCCAGGTCTTCAAACCGAAAAGCCGGACAGACCAGCCAGTTTAGCCGGACACTTGAGTAAAACGGCCGGACATCCTTAATTTTTAGTCCTCTTATAACATGAATTTTTATTTCAGGTAAAACATGGCTTTTTAACATTTACTATAAAATATACCTTAAATTCTAATTAAACAACAATTAAGTGAAAATTGAATGAATCAGTCTTCTTTACTGACGTGATATCTATACTTCTATACTAATATATATAAAGCTGAAGAGTTAGTTTGTTTGTTTACTTGAACGCGCTAATCTCAGGAACTACTGGTGCGATTTGAAAATTTATTTCAGTGTTAGATAGCCCATTTATCGAGGAAGGCTATAGGCTATCTCATCACGCTGAGACCAATAGGAGCGGAGTAGTAATGAAAATTGACACGCAGACGAAGTTGCGTGAGTCAACTAGTCGTCTTATAAATCGATGAACGACGGCTGCACGCACGAAAAAACGTCACATTCCGCTTGAGCGGAGCGTGCAAGCCAGAGCGCGGAACCAGCGATAGAGAGGCACGATCGTCCTAAGCGTTCGGTTTGTTTGTTAAGAGTTCAATTGTTTTCTTATGACGTTATCACGTTAAATTATCGTTCGTAAGCCGACTTTACAGGCAACCAAGTTTTTTATTAATAATTAAATATTAATTACTCTACTAATTTCTATAACAGCAGTAGTAGTAGTACGTAGCGAGCGATACAAGGCAAGGTAGGCCGAGCCGAACTCAACACATGACATCATCTGCCTAGCCTTTTCCCAACTATATTGGGGTCGGCTTCCAGTCAAACCGGATTCAGCTGAATACCAGTGTTTTACGTGGAGCGGCTGCCTACGAGACCTTCACAACCTATTAACTGGGTAACACGTTACTTCTTGGCAAGACTGGAGTCAGATTTACTGGCTTTTGACAATCCGTAACGACTGCCAAAGATCTACAAATGACAGCTGGGACCAACGGCTTAACGTGCTTTCCGAGGCACGGAGAAAACTCGGTATATTAAGATGGTCACCCGTTCACAGACCGACCTTGGCAAGCGTTGCTTAACCTTAAAGATCGACCCGTGCGGCTGTTATTATTTAGCCACGAGCTCCTCTCACGAACTCAACATATGACAAACTGAACGGACTCGAATACTGTCTAATTTGGTCAGACACGCGACCAAAAAGTCGGACTATGTCCAGCTTTATCCGGACGCCTGGCAACACTTGCGTTCATACATCTACCACTCGTTTGAAAAAAAAACAAAAAATAAATAATTGTAAAATATGAAAGTCACCAAAATCTAAGAAGCAGAATACAACATTGCTTAACTAGTAAGTATGAAAGAGACATAAAAATAAATCTCTTTCGCACTTAGTGGTAAAGCAATCTTCTATCCCTCTGTACTCAGCTATCAAATGGGACTTCTTTGATTTTGGTGTCTTCAGAATGTTTATACTACATTGACACTGATCCAAGCTTTTCTTTTGTTGCAGCGGTCTGTACGACCCGGTGCTGGACGACACAGAGCCCCTCTGTTACGATTACGAGGACTATTTAGGCCGACAATCGGAACCCACTGAGGTAGTCTTTCAAATACAGCAGTTTGTAGAACCCTCCGACATTGGCAGCCACGCTTTAGACCTCGGAAGTTCTCCAGGGTTAACAGAATCTAGGTCCTTAACATCCTCCCCTTTTGTTACCCCTACAAAACCTTACCGTCCGTTCTCAACTGAGCCTATAGTAGAAGTTCCTCCTCTAGAAGACCCTATCATCCTCAATCCAAACTATCGAGATCAATTTGGGAAGTCTCCGATTGATAACGACCCAGATTATCTTCTCAATGCGTTTAGTCAACATGACCTGGGTGCCAGTAAGTATAAGCTGCCAATTTCTGAGCAGTACGATCCAGACGGAACCAGATTTAAGCAGAATAAAGAAGTTACTGAAAAGCTGCTTAAGTATGAAAAGCATGTTAAGAGTTTGAGTAAGGAATTGGAAGTTGTCGATGTTACTAAAGAAACTAAGCTTGTTGATTCTGTGACCGGAGAGGTTGTATCCAAAGATGTGAGACGAGAAAGCTTGAGAGGAGATGTTAAAGAAAAGAAGGGAGTGAGAATTAGTGAAGATGTTGTAAAACATGAAGAGAGCATGAGAAAGGATAGCAAATCTATGGAAAGGAAGGAAATATTTAAAGAAGAAATTGAAGAAGAATCGATCAGAGAAGAATTGCAATATATTGAGAAGATGAGACAGGAGATGGATTTGGAGAAGGTAGAGGAAACAGCAATGACAGTTGTTGAAGAGAGTATCGAAAGAGCGGTATCTGTGGCTGAAGAGATAAAGAAAGAGATAAATGTAGAGATGTCTTCTTCTGAAATGCAACAGTCAGAATCAAAATCAGTAAAGTCCGAAAAAACCCAAGAATCATCCGAAATCATTGACAAAACTGAAAGCCAAGAATATGCTGAAAGAAAAATGAGTACACAAGAAAGAACTGAAACACAAGAAGATGGTTCACAGAAAGTCGAAAGAAAAGATTTTAAAGAATCAGAAATATCTGAAAAAGTTACCCAGGACGGTAAAAACGTTCACAGGAAATCTGTCATCTCTGAAGAATATCAACATGAAGAAGTAAGAGAAGAGACCAGAAGAAGAGAATCTATGGCTCCAGATTCTTCTGAAAGTAAGCTCGATGTTAAAGCCAAGTTCAAGAAGGCTGCGAAAACCGTTGCGTCTAGTGTAAAAGGTGAAAAAACTTCAGCTGAACAGAGAGCTTATACAATGGGCTTACAAACTATTCCTAATATCAGAGGCACCGTACATTCTTCTTATCATTACGATCTGCTTTTACGAACATTCTTCTTACATCTGACAGACGTGATGGTAGCACTATCTAGGTTCCTTCTGAGTCAACCTATCTTTAACCAATTAGAACAATCTGCGACTGAAACTCGTACGTATGAAGGCGGAGAATCTAAGGTCCGGAAGAGTTCGCAGGAATTCGTCGAAAAGATCGAAAAAAAACAAGAAGCATCGATGAAAGTAGCTGAGAGTAAACAGGACAGAAGACAACTTGTAACACCTGTACCAGTAGAAAAGAAGCATGAAATGAAATCGATTTCACAAAAGATCGAAAAAGATATGAAAGTCGAGTCCATCCAAGAGACAAAAGTTGAAAAGAAAGAAATAGTTAGACCTGTACCTGTAAAAGAAGTGAAACAGGAAGTAAAAGTTGAGAAGGTTGAAGCAAAACAAGAACAAAAGATAATATCAGGTGCTCAAATGGCCCAACGTTCAGACAAGAGACTTACTCCAGAAATTACTCAAAAGTTGGACTCAGTAATTTCTGAATTCGAAACTAAAGCAGTAGATGTTCAAAGAAGATCAAGAAGCAGAAGCCAAATTGAAGAAGAAGTTATGAAAGAGAGCGATCCTTTAGAATGGTTAGAAAAAGTGGACAGTAGGAGAACTTCAATGGAAAGAACTGAAACGTCTAAAAAAGAATTCTCTTCCTCAGAAAGCATGGAAAAGAAGAGCTTCGTTGAAACCATACAAGAAACTAAATACAACAAAAAGCCTAAAACACCCAAGCAAACATACGTAGCTATAGTAGAGTCACATGTTTACACAAATAAGGATGCCATATTTGAAGAACATGTCACAGATTTATCCGAAACCTCTTCAGTACAAAGTGCTGAAGAAATAAATACAGCAGTAGAATCAATAGAAACAATAAGCGCTGAAAACGTGGCAATTGAAAACGCTATCAAACAGTTAGAAATAGCTAAGATTGTTGAAGAATCTCACAAACTAGCCACAGTAACTGCTGAAAGCGCTGCAACTGTACAAAAGATTGAAGAAGTCTTGCATGATACTAATGAATTAGTACAAGAAGAATTTAAGAAAGAAACTGCGATACAATCTACTGATATTCAAGAAGTGGTTATCCAAGAAGCAAAAGAGATTGTAGAGCCTGTTGTGGAAATAAAAGAACAGAAAATAGAAAAGGTTGCAATCGATATCAATGAATCACTCTCTGTCGCTGAATCGACTGAGGTTAGCGTTCAGGAATCAAAGAGCGAGTTCACTAATATTGAAATAAATAAAGAATCGGTTGCTATCGTAGAAGAAGAAAGAGCTGTAGAAAAAATAGTTGAAACTAAACCCGAAGTTGTCGAACCAAAACCAATAGAAATTGTAGAAATAACAGAAACTATAAAAATACCAGCTAGAGAAAAAACACCAGTTCGCGAGGAGTTTGCTTCCCTAAAAATTGTGAAAAAAGTTGAAATTGACGCTAACTTGTCACCAGAAATTATTGAAGTTGAAGACATATCGGAATTGATTTCCAAAACTGCTATGAGCAAGGTTCAAGTTGGGGACCAAGTTACAATGGACGCATCAAAAGAACTGTCGGAAAAAGCATATGTTAGTTCTAAAGTTGGATCTAAAGCGAAGAAAGAATCCATCGTAGACATATCACAAGCTAGTCAGATGTCTGTTACTTCAGAAGTTGGCGCTACATCTCAAGCACAGAAAGAGTCTGCAGTAGATATTTCCTCTCAAATAGCAAAGAGAGAATCTATTGTCGACGTCTCCCAAACTAGCCAAGTAGCTAAAAGCGCAGTGTCATCAGTTAAAAAAGAAGTAGCATTTTCACAAGAAGTTGAGTCACTAAGTAAGTCCTCTGAAGCAGTAATCCAAGAAGCTTCATTTACAGCTAAGTCTCAAGACAGGAAATTGTCATTAAGGACGGATTTGGAAAGGCAGTTGTCAACGCAAAGTCCTCCAAGCTCTATTGATACTCCCACTCCTTCCACTGTTCCTCCAACTCCATTGACAGATGAATATATCTTCAAACTATCCCTACCTTTACCGAAAAGTAGAAGTGCAACTCCAGTACCAAGGGACAGTACGCCCACTCCTGAAGATGAAGATCCTCATATAGTTAAAAAACACTTAATTCCTCATATTGAAACGACTATAGAACAAGTTGTGTATGATCATCCTCTACCAACTCCAATTACTGAACCTCAGTCCCCTGTTTATACTAAACCAGTCTTAAACGGTGGTGCGGTAAAAGTGAGACCGGTTTATCAGAAACCCGGTTTAAAGGGAGGAGCGGGTAGGGTTCGATTTCCAGTGTATAGAAAACCGGGTTTGTTTGGTGGTGCAGATGAACCAGAATATAAAAAGGTACGTTGAATGAAAATGTGTGGAGCACTGAGCAGCATTGTACGAAACATTTGGAACAAATCATTTATTTTTTTATTTGTATTTTAATGTTTAAATATCAGAAACATAGACGACATTCATTTGCGCTGCAGAAACTCTCTCATATTAACTAAAATGTAAAAAAATAATAGTAATATTACTTTAAATGCTGTGAGCATTTGAATTTTCATTCTTCTTTCACATAAGAAATCACACGATCCAAAAAATGCTTGATTTTCATCTTATTAGTGCTATTTAAAACAAAATTGATTGATGTACACAATATACGAGTACTTTTAATAAATATACCGAGAAAAGAACATGAAGGTACTGTTTATTTCAATAGAAAAAAAAACTAAAAAAGTGTAACAGAATAAACATAATCAATACCTGAAAAGGGGTCATTGTACTCAATAATTATGAACAACTTTTGCATGGTAAAAGTTGTTCATAAAAATGAGGATAGCGACCCGTTTGCAAGGATTGCGTTTATTCTGGTACTCGTTGTACACATATTTAAAATTAGAATTTTGTTACTCTGAAGTAACAAAATCCTAATTTTACCATTTTTTTTTATATGATTAGATACAACCTAAAACCCACTTTCATCTAAATACTAATCATCCCAATATAAACAGGAGGAGATCAGAGAAATTGAGAGAAAGTCCTCTCTCCTAGCATCAGCGATAGACGAAACCATTAAGAGCATAGAAGAATATAAAGAAGAAGTCGGAATAGACACAAAGAAAGAAGTAAAAGTCCAAGAATTTAAAGAAGAGAAGATAACGAAGACTTACGAAGAATCTTACAGAAAAGAAGTCAGGAAAGGATCCAGACTAAATGGTTTAGAAGATAACGATACTAAAATTGAAGAAATTATCGAAAAATGTAATGCTTTGGCTTCTCTTGAGAATAATGAGACAAATAACAGAAGGGAAGAAGAAATTGAAAATACAGGAATTGTTACTGAAGTTGAATCTAGAAAAGCAAGTATCGAAATAGAGGTTAAACGTGAACCTGACCCTGAAACTGAACAAGAATCGAAACCAAAAGAAAAGACAGTCAAATTCGAGAATGAAGTCCAAATTGTTGAGATTGAAAATGGAGGAACAATCAATAGTGAAACAATTGTTGTAGCTGAAAGGAAGGACACCTTACCAGACGATATACCTTACGTACCTCAACCAACTACACCTGCTAAGGAAATTAAGCCAGCTGAAACAATACCACCTCCAATACAAATTATTCCTGAAACTCCTGTAGAAGTAAAAACAGAACCAATTAAAATAGTAACGGTTGAAGCAAAGGAAGAAAAACCTGACGCTTTGCTTGGGTTCAGGCCTGTAGTATTTGACCCAGAAAATATACAGAAACGTAGTGGTGGCCAGTATTATGAAACCAGTAATGTTTATATTCAAGTAAGTATTTAAATTAGTACTGCTAGGCCGATTTAAGCCTGGAAACAGTGCTCGACGGTACGTCCTGACCGTCAGCGCTGACCGTCGGTTGCGAAAATGCATTCAGTGCTACGCTGACGGCGAACTGCGACGCGTGTGTACAGTTCACAAGAAAAATGAATCCTTTTGCTTATCGCCAAAATCCGGAATTAATTCTTTACAAACTTCTTGCCAAGCACTTATTTTAGCATTATGATCTTTATAAAACACAAACGATAAATATTGCCGGACGAAGCCCACTTCATCAATAAGCATCCTTCCAACTCGTCGGTCGAACGACGTACGCGCGACCGACGAGCCGGACCGACGACGGCTCGACCGACCGTACGCGCGAACCAAATCACGCGCGTACCGTCAGCGTAGCTGTGTGCGCATTCATAGACTTGCATAGATATAGCTACGCCGACCGACGGTCAGCGCTGACCGTCGGTCGAGCACTGTTTCCAGCCTAAATTATTGATAAGGGTATTAGTTGGCAGGGACTATTTTCAGAGGGTTTTCTTAAAATAGGTACAATTATTCAAAAAAGAAAAAAATCTTAGGATATATAGTTTTTTTTAATTCTTATGTTGTCGTATTTTATTGAAAGCCAGAGGGATGCAAGGGGGTGCACCCTACTGGCAACCCCCCGTCAGCACCCATGTTAGAATCAAATCTAAAGGCCGCTCGTAAGCTCTGCGAGTCGCTGCGCGGTAATAAATTAATGCAAAAGCGAGATGAGGCGTCATTAAGTTTGTATCGACCGGTAGCAAACGACTTTATAAAACTCCATTTTGCCGAGTTGCCACGACGCTACGACTTGCCTGGGCCTACTTTAGTCAGTGAGCATGGTGAAAACATTGGATGTTCTGGAGTTTCTGTAGATTTATTTTCCAGTATCTTAGATATTCATCTTTAATTTGTAGGAACCCCCTCCGGCAACGAGAGACCCAAGGCTATCTCCTTACTTGACTGAGACTGGAGAACAGATCGGCACAATACAAGGGATCGTCGATGGTCTTGAAGAGCCTGTCATAGACCCAGAAATTGCCAGTGAGTATCGCTCCCTTTTTTTTAAAGTATGGAATCATCAAATGACTCCTCCTACTCTGATCAGAGTAGAAGGGAGTGTCAGACTCTGACAGACTACGACCCACCCGTGTTCCTCCCGTTGCGTTCCAGGGCCGCGGTGACTCTTTCGAACAAATGCCGCAGCTCTGGCAGGAGTATCGCTTGCTACTACATATACCTTACTAACTTCTATAGCGCTCTCGTCCGCTTGAAGTCGGAAATCATTCTAAGGAAACGTACTCTCAGGAAAAAAAAATACTCTATGTCCTTTTCCATGGTCCAATCTATTTTTATAACTAAATTCGACAATATTTCGCATCTATATCTATTACTAATATATAAAGCTGAAGAGTTTGTTTGTTTACTTGAACGCGCTAATCAAAGGAACTACTGGTCCGATTTGAAAAATTATTTTAATCTTAGATGACCCATTTATCGAGGAAGGATACTACAAATAGGAGCGGAGCAGTCGAAATTGCGCACGTTAACTAGTTATACATAATAATACTGGCTTTTGTCCACGACTTCGTACGCGCATATGCCGTTTTCTCCCATTCCCGTAGGAATTTCGGGAAATCCTCTCTTAGTGCTCCCCTACACTTCCCAAGGAACCTACATGCCAAATTTCACCTATCAAAAACCAGTAGTTTCGGCCAGCGTGAATTACGGAAATTTCCTCAAGGGAACATGCTCCTGATATTCTATGCTACTCCAGACTATAATCTAGCTCTCTGCCAAGTTTCATCCAGTTCCGGCAAGATTGAATTACAAAACGTCCATCTATCCATCCATGCACACAAACCTGGTTTAAAAATGTACACAAATATATAAACGTTTATCTGTATGTCCAGAGCTGCTGGGCAAACCTGGGTTACCAGAAGAAATAATAAAACCGATAGTAACGGGAGAAGACGACATGTTAAGAGAGGCTCACGTTATGGGGTAAGTTCAGTTTATTGTTTGAAACAAAGCAATTTTCTTTATACCAGTAGTAGCTACTGACTACCAGTCTTACTGAGGACTATCGTGACACAGCATCTGGTTTGTCGAGGCACCGAAATCACAAAAAAGAAATCAGCTGTTCGGTACATTTTTTCGAGTTATGCGCACAGAAATGTATGGGGGAGTCGAATCTTTTTCGCGATTTCGTTGTTAGTCCTCATAGTAAAAGTAGTTCATATTCTATCATCTGACTAGCCTTTTCCCAACTATATTGGGGTCGGCTTCCAGTCAAACCGGATTCAGCTGAATACCAGTGCTTAACGTGGAGCGGCTGCCTACATATATGTATATGCATATTCTATATCTATACTAATAAACAAAGCTGAAGAGTTTGTTTGTTTACTTGAACGCGCTAATCTCAGGAACTACTGGTCTGATTTGAGAAAATTCTTTCAGTGTTAGATAGCCCATTTGTTGAGGAAGGCTATAGGCTATATATCATCACGCTAAGACCAATAGGAGCGGAGCAGTAATGAAAATTGTGACGCAGACGAAGTTGCGCGGGTCAACTAGTATCAATACAATGACCCTTTTGAGGTACTGCATTTATTCTGTTTCACGTTGTAGAGAAAACAAAACATTAATACATAATTTTCATCTATGAAAACAGCCTTGCAAGAGTCTTAAACTCTCACATGCACCGCACCGACGATCCAACATCAGAAATACAGCCAATAAAACCAATGATAGGTTCGCTCAAGGATTCAGAAGTAATAAAGGCACTAAACGAAGAAATGATAAGACAGAAGGAAGAAGAAAGGAAAAAGGAGGAGAAGAAGTGGACGACCTTCTTGCAGAAGCCAAAGCGGCCAGTGCCGAAAGCTAAGTTCGGGTATCAAGGATGGACAGAGGATGAACATGTAGTGGCGGTGAGTTTGTAATAATACTGAAAACACTACCTCTCTCCTTTATCATCCATAGCCCGATCTCGCCCACTGCTGAGCTTAGGCCGGTCTTTTCTTGTGCCGGTTCCTACGTTATTGCGCCAGACTTGCGTCTCTCTACTTTCTACTAAGGACTATATGTTTGCTTCGTTATTATAAATATAGGTATATTTTTTTTACCATGCATAGTATGCATGTACTCGTATTTATTGTGTATGTCTACTCCTAAAGGTGGATACCCGGGCATCGAAACGTGTGCGTTGCGAGGCGTGCGCGGCGCATGCCTCGCAATGTCAGTATCCACCTCAAGGCAACCTGCCGTTCATCCAAACTTTGCCTTTAAAATATTGTTAGTAATAAGACCATTGTGTCAACCTATGCAATGTTTCCATCATTTAACTTTTCTATAACTTTGAAGGTGTACATATTAAAGGGTATAAATCTTTTTAAGCATCTGTGAGCGTCTTTAGTAGTTAAGATGTTACATACCGGAACTAGCAACACGTCCAAAAGATTGTAGGACAAAGCTCATCTTTGTGAAGGTGTTAATTTGACAGCACATGGCTTCAACCTAATTTATTTCATAACGAGCTATTTAATCCGTCACACGATCGATATTTTCATCAATTTCATGGCCAAGTACTGCAGAATATACAAGTCTATTTATATCAGCTTCCTTATTGACAATCGATATATTTCTTCCGATATGACATTCAGAATTTCTGGCATAAATTCAATGAACTACTTCTGGCTAAGGTGGAAAGATATTATTCAGTTTTTGTTCGGTTTTTCTAGCGGGTGGTCGGTCGTGACATAGATTTTTAAATAGTGAGTTTTTTATTTCGAATTTGCGATTTAACATAGGTTTTTAATTATGAGTGTCGTTATCTTCTTAATTGCCATTGTCTTCGTTATAATATTTATCATATGGGTATAATACTTTTCAAGTTTAATTAGAATAGAAATCTCTGAATTCTTTATTTAGACAATAACTCAATAAGCAGTGTTGAGTGGTCTCATTACATCATCTACATAGACAAATCAACTGATAAAAAATACTAAAGCCTTTCTTTACAAACTTAGTTACTGCCATGGGTTTTGATATCCAATGTTAGCTACCAACAATTTTAAACTACGTTTATAAAGTGGTATGACTATATTGTCCACATAAACCAATCTATTGGTACTTGATAGAAACCTTTTGCCATGTCCAAGATTTACGAGCTAAGAGTGAAAAATATCGTACCCTCTTCTACGAGTACACCTGATCAAAATTTATTAGGATAATATTTTATAATAATAATTACTCTTTTCAGGAACCTTATAAAGTGAAAATAGTGAAACAGGCTAAGCCTAAAGTTGCACCTGACTACAAACCGGAGGTATAGAATCAGCATTATTATTGTTATGAATTACCTAACCCAACATTTCAATTGTTATTTTTTTAATTACCTACTTACTTGTTCTTCTGATTCACAATTTTCTCGAATTTAAATCAGGATTGTTAATTTCCTTTAAATAATAATTTCTTTAAACATTTTCATTTTTCGGGAATGTTTTTCCTAGAGTGTTTATCTAATAGATTTTAACTTTAATCATCTTCTCTTAATATCTTGGACTTCTTTGTCGATATTATTTATTTTGTTTCTGCTTTTATTATGACTTAATTTAAGTTGTTGATTATTATTTCATTCGAAGGATAAATAAATGAATATTATCAATTACAGTCTCAGAGGTTTATTTTTGTGTACATACTTAATGATATTTTTGTAAAATTTTCGTGAGTATTGTTCTTGTAAAAAAAAAATATGTCATTATTCAAGCATTGCAAAATATTCATTTATTTGTCTTCATTATAAATCAGAGTTTACATGTTTTTGCGATTCAGAATACTTGTTTATAACATTTGTAGTTGTCCTAGACACATTTATGTACTTTAAATTTCTCGCATTATCCCGAATTTCAGACACATTCTTCAAATGGTCATAATTTTACTTTGTTGCGGACAGAAATTATGTTTTCTTAAAACTACATCAACAGTTGACTGCAAAAACTTTGCTTTTTAATGGGCAAATAACTAGAAATTAGCGATCATTAGGACTCTATTAGAGACAAAGTGACAAGGTTAATGTCTTAAATGTTTTAGATTAACTGCGTACACGGTTGAACGTCGATACCGCAAGTTAATCTCAGGCATTTTCGACTTTTTAATAATCGTTATCACTGGTAGAAAGTCGCCTTCGACGTCATCTTTGTAAAACGTTCTTCAAAACGACCCCATCTTGAGTCTCATATAAAAAGTTTATACATATATTGTAGTCTTACCAACCACAACTGTATATTTCTCCCCGATCACCCTTCGTTCACCCCCTTTTTTCTCAGGACTTCGAAACTGGCCCCCTACCTTGGGAAGAGAGGGCTGTCATAGAATCCTCGCTACCTCCAGTCGAACCTGAGGAGCCTATCCTCATACCTGAGGTGCCAGAGTTCCTGGAAGCTGTCGATCCTCTGAAGGAGAGTGAGGTTCCTGATCTTGAAGATACCGGTGAGTTACTAGATGATAAATGAAAGTTATTTCTGTAAATTGTATTTAACAAATGTGACACACGAACCGTATTGAGTGGTCAATAAAATGGGGTTTTTATTGCTCAAAAAAAAAACTTATCACCCGTCAATTTATTTACATAAATTAAATATTTTTTACATGTTTTTTTTATAGTAGCATTTAAGTAACAATAATACTAAATTCGACAGGTATACCCCTACCACCGCCAAGAGAACCTACTCCTCCACCAGCGACAGAAGAGCTAGCGCCAGAACCTGAACCTATACCAGAAGTTACAGAAGATCAGGAATTAGCACAAGAAGAAGAGAATCAGGCGACAGAAGAAGATTTGGAGAAGACAATGGCTGAGCAGCTAGTTAAGAGTGTACAGAAGATGGTCGGTAAGTGGACACAATTCGAAAATAGTTAAAAAAAAAATGTTGTGTTTCGTAGATAATCATGTCCCTAATATCAGACAAACAATCGTTTACTTCCATCACGTATAGAAAACATGAAATTAACATGTTTTCCTTATTTTATTTTTTTGTTAATATTCGTGTCGTTCATTCATATTTATATTTATTGTTTTAAAAATCAATAGTTTACATCTTGGGCCATTTCCCGAGACTATTTCCTAATATTTTTTACCGTGCATATTCTCTCTAGTCTTTAAGAAATACGAAGAATAATCCAGTCAAATACCAACTGATTGATGGTTCCTTGCAGATCCTAACGCCAGTCTGGACCAACAGCTGGCTCAGATGCGGGCACAGCTGGCGGCACTAGCCCAAATCCCCGAGGTCATCCAACAGTCTCTGGAACTGGTCACACAGAAGCTCAGCAATATGACTCATCAGGTATTTCTTTTTTTTTTTGCGTGGTCACCGTAGAGTTCTTCCCTGCCGTGTCCTGATAGCTACAACCTGAGAGTCTTGTAAGTCAAGAGTGAATAGGTTACTTCTAGGGAGGCGTGCTCCATCTTCGACCACATCATCGCTTACCATCAGGTGAGATAGTGGTCAAACGCGTGCCTATCAATAGTAAAAAAGAGTTCGACCGTGGCGAAGGTGTGACGATCATCAGTACGATTCTGAAGACCTTTTACCGTGTAGGCTTAGGAGAAGTGAACATGAAGTGAGCTGTAAATCTATACAAATTATATGGCATGATAGCTCACTTTGTGATCATTTCACCCAAGCCTTCAACTCCAATACGACTGCCGGTCGATTCTATAAGGCCTCTGCCTCGAGTTTTGCGGGCAGCGGGGCGGCGGCGGCGGCGGCGCGGGGGCGGCATGATCTAATGTGTAAAATCAAATGGACTGACCCTCGAAAAGAGCGGCGTGGTAGCGGAGCGAGGCCGGGCAACGAGCGGTGCGCGCCAGTCGAGCGGTGACCGCCCACGCGTCTGCATTGCAGTGTTGTGCAATTTATTTTCTTCTTTTGCCCACAATAAATCGAGCGTTAAGAATAAAAGTTTAAACAAAAAAATGTTGTCGCCGTTGTTCAGACATTTCTTTCGCGAATAAAAACAAATATCTCAACTACACAACCACGAACACAAGACTACGCCGCGATCTGCCAGCTGGTTTCGAAAACGGGTCTACGTTGCCCGCCCCGCTCCCGCGCTGCCGCCGCCGCCGCCCCCCTGGCCGCAAAAAAACATAATCGACCTGGCTCTACACAAATGACATTCTGTCAGCGGTAGCGGTAGGCTGTAGAAATGTCACGTGATCAATCCCTTGTATTTTGGCGTTTCGGTAATTTTAATCGCTTATAGAATAGCACTTGGTCCAGCGGCTCTAATGACGTTTGCGAGTCAAACTTGGCGAGAGTTAGCTTTGGATGAAGAGGGAAAGGGGAGGATTTTGCCCAGTCGTGGGATGGGATACTATAGGAAAACCAGCCGAGTGCGAGTCGAACTCTCACACGGAGGGTTCCATGCCATAAACCGAAAAAACTCGTGTCTTATAGTCTCATTCAAAAAACGTGTTTTTTTCGGACCCCTTTTATATTTCTTTTCTGTTTACCTATTCTGATTCTTGAAATACAGCCCGCTGACAGACAGACCGATGGACGGACGGACAGCGGAGCTTAGTAATAGGGTTCCGTTGATTACCCTTTGGGTAAGGAACTCTAATAAAAAAACTAGCATTTTGTCCGTCTTAATAATTTGTATCCTGTGGTTTGCTCAGTTTGCTCTTGACTCTAGTCTAGGTCAGAGGTGACAGAGACAAAGTCGACGATGGAGTGAGCCTACCCAGAAGGAGCCTGTTCACTCTAACTTTTGCTACTGCTTTTTGTTTTCGACTGCTACTATTGTATTAACTCCCGTAACCATGAGATTTATCGTAATAAACATCATCTTTTATCAGGAGTCTCACATGGAAGTGACTCAAGAGAGCTACCACCAAGAAGCGCAGCACGAAATGCAAACAATCCAAGAAGTGAACGAGAGTATCGAAGTGGCTCAGGCCGAAGCACAGAAGAACGAAGCTGACAAAGTGACGATAGAAGAGGTGAACGAGCAGATGGAGATGGGACAGCAACAACAACTGCAGCAGCAACAACAACAGCAACTGATGCAACAACAGATGCAGCAGCAACAGAACATGAGAATGACACCTGTCATGTCGGACGAGGAAATGAGGAACGAAAAGCAGAGAAAGGTAGGCTTTTTAATAATTATTCTGAGAGTGAATTCGTTGGCAATATTTCTGCGGTTGTAAGCGTAGATACAGAAATGGATTGAGCGTTTTCTGTCCTTTAGTAAAATAAAACAATTAGAAAAGTGCGAGAGACAAAGCGGTCAGTCGTTGTTTTATTCTAACATTTTTATTGGGTCACATTATAGACTTGAAGTTTGCAGTGTCACCTTCGTATTTTGTCATCAGAAAAGAGATGGCTATTGACAAATCATATTTATTTTGTTGGAAGTTGGAAAAGAAAAAACTTACACTTTGTGTTCAACTTTAAAAGTTATGAAAAAATATTAGGTCTTCAAGTACGTTAGCAGATGTTTTTATCGAAAATTTAGGGTAAGTATATCCATAGCAAAAAAATATTCAGAAGAATTATCACCCCCAGAAATATTGCCGATGAATTCAGTCACCCCGAAATGGGGCTGGTAGAAGAAAGAATAAATACAGCTTTGAAATTAATATTCGATAAGCTTCTTTATATTGTTAATGACTTCACACAAAGTGTGCGTCTTTTAAGATTCATTCAACTTACATGCTACGACAACTTTTTTGTGACCATCTTTTTTTTTTAATTTAATAAGTTACCAAAAACAACTGTAATAGTTTACATAAACCCACCTAATCTTTAAAGTACCTTAAAAAAATCTAGGAACAGGAAAGAATAGAACATGAATCCCGTTTACTGAAGCATCACCCGACGCCCCGTGTTGCCTCTGCGACACCGAAGCCCAAGAGAATGTTCGGGCCCCTTGACCCTGATGAAGCCAGGGCTGTCGTGCTCCCTGGAGGCAGGAGATGGAGGCAGCAGCAAGATGTCTATGACGAAGAGATGATCAAGGAAATGTTCGAGAAGCAGTCGGAAGTCATCAAGGGAAAGGCGATTGGGTATAGTAGATTTTATTGATAGTTTTAAGTTTTTAGGTTAACGTTATGCCGTACGGCATTTCATACAAACTTTCAAGTCATAGTTTTTCGAAATGAATGAACCGATTTTAATTAAACTTTCTACGCATAAGCAGAATGCTTAGGTCTAAGAAGTTAGAGAACAATTTCGAAAAATACAGTTACAGCTAATTTCGAACGATTTTAAAATTTCCGTTGATACAGAAATCTCCTAGACATTTCGAGAATGTTCCCTGATAACTTTTTAGTCATGTCACAAGTAAGAAAGTTTACCGATTATATTTTACATTAATAAATTCATAGTTTTTAAACACATCAAGCGTTTATTAGAATTTGGTATTTTAAAGTTCTGTTTTTCATTCCACTATTTTACTATTTAATTCGATTGGTCAAGTTAGAAACACACTTGCTAGCAGACTTGCAAAAAAGTGTGTTCCTGGCTTAAGAAATAAGACAACTTAGAACCCATTGTTGTAGCATTTATAAACATTTTGTGTATCATTCTAGGTTCCAAAGCGATCGAGTCCATGACACCAGGTTTGACATGCCATTACATTATTTTTAAGCTTAGCAACCCTATCTGGCCCGGTGACTTTTAAAACCATAGACATAATAATTCTACATTTTTTCACTTTAATTATATCAAAAGGACCACCCGCATAAATGATAAGGGAATCTCTTGCCCCTTTTATCACTTTCAGTAAAAAAGATTGTCAAAAGTCAACATTTAAGCGACAAGCGTCGATATCATGAATTTTGTACTTTTGACAGTTGCTATAGTTGAGGAAACGTCACTTGGTATTTGGCTCATAGTCTGTCACGTTTTGGTCACCGACATCGCCGCTGTCACCAGTTCTGATGGGGTTGTTGTATTATACAATTATACATTTTATATTATGTCAATTTATACTTTAACTTGGTATTTGCTAAGCGACGGAATAAAAGGTCTTATTATTGCGTAACATAAGATCTACCTGATTCACCAACGAAGCAAATTGATCATCTGCCTAGCCTATCTATCTATCGGGGGTTTGGTTTCCGCACTTAGAGCGGATCTCACCAATGAAACTGAACGCGATCAGTATATTTAAACTGCGTTCAAGAGCTGTCAGTGTCAATATTCCACAGGAAATAATGACACTGACAGCTCGTAAACGTGGTTTATATTTTATATCATGAAGGTACAGATAAAAGTGAAGGCAGCACTCTAAATACGTAAGTGAAGCCGACTATGGTCGGACGCTCTCTTTCTGTATACATACATAGACAAAGAAAACAGATATTACTGTCTCGTTCTTATGTATGTATTCAGAAAAAGATCGTTCGACCACAATTGGCTTCACTTAGATGTTTAGTGTTCAGACACCACCACTCTGACATCCACTTCCAAAACCATGAAGGTATAGATAAGTATACCTTCATGGTTTATATTATGCTGATCGCGTTCAGTTTCGTTGATGTAATCCGCCCTGAGTCCTGATGTTGGACCATTACCTAGCCTTTTTCTATGTTATGTCGGCTTCTTGTCTAGCCGGATTGACTGAATACCAGTATTTTATATGGAGCGACTGCCTATTTGACATACAAAACACTAACCGTTTCAGTCTCATGACCTTGTGGTCATCGCTAATTGTTCAACTATTTTCTGCTACGTGTACCGTGAATCTGTTAAAAATGGACGTGTGTCAGAATCATGTTACCCAATAAGTACCCAATGTGAGTGCGCCGGTGCCCCGGTTAAAGTATCCGGCACGAGTCGTGAGCACAGATGAATGCAGCGGGTTGATCTCGCCAATGTACGGTGGGCGAACGAAACTTACAAGCGCAATAGTTGATGAGCATTGAATGATGAACCAATAACGTGAAGCGTCAGACCTGTCGTCGGCAAACCAACCAATGGCGAGTGTCCTCACGACTCGCCCAAACAATACTAATATAAATATTCTTCAGTAACTGAGTCATTGAGTGAGAGACTGACGCACAGCCGAAACTACTGGTCGTAAAACGCTGAAATTTGGCATGTAGCTTAGTGGAACGTTGGCGTTTGGCATGTAGCTTCCACTAAGCTACATGCCAAATTTCAATCATGCTGTACCTACGGGAGCTACATTCAAATCATGCCGTAAGGGAGCACTAAGAGAGGATTTCCTGAAATTCCTACGGAACCGGGAAAAACGGGATATGCGTACGAAGTCGCGGGCAAAACATAGTATAAGGAATTAGCTATCGACTCGAAAAGAAAAAGTGGGTTGTGGGGTCAAATAGGCTGTCGCTACATGTAACATACTGGTATTCAGCTGTATCCGGTTAGACTGGAAGGATAGCATAGTTGGGAAAAAGTTCGCTAGATAACTCATAACTAAAAAAGCAAAAAAGATAAATCATCACTAGTGAAAAGTGTTTCACTACTCCATTTTAATTTGGCAAGATTTTCTTCATGTTGCAATGATTGGCAACACGCTTTGAGACGGGTATGTCTGGCAACGTCGCTTCGCCGTCGTTGAGCATTGCATGCGAAAAATATTGCAGATACCAAGTCGCTTAGTGAATTACAAGCTTTGACAGGGTCAATTTAAATTACATTACAATAGCAAAAAGTATTCGAGATAATTTTCAAATTAAGGTGGAAGCGCCAGGAAGCCCGCTAAATTTAAATATTTATATGTTTTTTGCAATTTGCCGGTCAGTGTAAAGCTGTATGTTAAACAAAATACGATTCACGGCCATAACGCGTATTCATCTAAAGAATTATACCTTTTTAATCATCAATATAGCCCTCTAAGTTCATAAAGAACTATAGAATGGTTATCTCATGAAAAATGGCTGCCTACTGACGCACCACCTTACCTTAAGGTGGATGCTCCAGGGTAGCCCGCGAAATTCAAATATTTTTATGTTTTTTTTAGTTCGAAAGAATGAATATTTCAGAAATAATCATTCTTTCGAACTACACGAACTTAGAGGGCTATATTGATGATTAAAATGGTTATAATTCTTTAGATAAATACGCGTTACGGTCGCGGATCGCATTTGGTCCACATACAGCTTCACACTGACCGGCAAATTGCAAAAAACATAAAAATATTTGAATTTCGCGGGCTACCCTGGAGCATTCACCTTAAAGTAAAGACTATTCACATCAAGCAACAACAATCTGTCAAAGTTCTATCGCTATAACATTAGGTTAGGTTAGGTTAGGTTAGGTTGGCTGGCTTGTGGATCCCCTCGGATCCACTACACAATACCGTCAACAGTCAGGTGGGTCCCTGTGGCTCCACCCGACCTACGGATTTAAAACTAAATTTTAGTAATTTTTACGGTTAATTTTCTTTTCTCAACGATTGAACTCTATGGTATATAATATTTTTCATATGGGAACACTGTCGGAAAAAAAAAATACGCTTGACAAGAGAAGAAATGTCACAAAATACATTTGTCAAATCAAACAAACATTCGTTCAACTTGTGCGCGAGAATTTTCGATTTTTACGTGTTTTTCTGTGGAAAGTAAGCCAAGTATTGATAGAAATTCATAATTTACTTTATTTTCGTTAAATTTCAACTAATATTCAACGTCAAAAGTGTAAATTATCTGGTGAAAATTACGAAACAAAACTATTTACCGGATTTCTTCCCGTACGTAAGTAATTTGATATTTCAGAATTATAGTGGCATATTGTAACGATATACAATTGAACAATGAGTTCGTGTATACATGGCTAGTAATCTAGAAACATTTCTTATTGGAATCTTATTGGAATATTCTTGATGTTTGTTTACAAAAATACAAATTACGTAAATCAAAATGTCTGCTCCGCGTACTATGAAGTTTGAGCTTAAATATTGCGGCAGTCGATTTTTATCTCGTAAAATAACATCATCACTAGATTACTTGTCTTTTTATGACCTTAATTCCAAAATTTTGTGTAAATTGATCCAACATTTGTGTCAGAAATCAACATAATAATACAACAAAATAGCTTTCAGCAAAATGCAAAATGTTTATATTTCGGTTTGTTATAAGAATATTGTTTACATTCTAATACATAGTGACATAATTAAAGAACCCATAACAGTTTCAAGTGTGTGAATAGCTGCTTTGTGAGCGGAGAGATAAGGTTTTTTGTGCTGCGGGTCATATTACGCTTGCGATAAGCGGGCGCCCGCGATACGCAACGGAGTATGACGAAAACATGACATTTGAAATTTGCCAGCCGTGCCAGCCGAGAGGTTGTTGATTGGAAAAAATTGACAGTTTTGGGTAGCTTGAAGTGCTGGCATAGATCTGTCCGATTCATAAGTTGATACTTGAGTCGATTATTTATTTATTTTCGTTATGATGGATTGAATTATCTCGAATTATAAAATCAATTATTTTGCGATAATCCGCTTCAAATATAGTTTGCACCATTGACTTATTGAATTTAATTTGACCTTGGTGTCAGTTGACAGTTCTACCTACTATTTTTTTAAACAACGTTCGCTTTCGCATGTCAGCCGCATTCAGTAAAAAATCTTACATTTTTTCGCGAACATTGCTTAAAAATTAAGAAGAAGTTGCCCGCTAGTATTGCATGAATTTAGAACTTTATGCATTATTAGGTAGAGTAAGTATGTTGTTTATAATAATAATTTTGTGGTTGGCAATACACATACACAAATCTGTAGTCTATGGTTAGGTGGCTACTTTGTAAGTAAATTTAAATATTTTGAATCGCTTTTTATAAAAATGAAAATACGTTAAGCTACGCGGGTTTTAACCTGTATTTTTTGTGTAAGTATTGTATATAGATGTAGGTAGGTATAGAGCTTTTTAGAAATAATTTGTAAATGTGTATCTACGTAAGCTACAACATATAGTATGTACCTATTTGTTAGAATTGTATACGTCCATGTTTTTGTCCGTTTTGAAAATTAGATCATTTTATTTTTGTATTTTGTGTGTTCTAAATGTATCGTGTAAAAAGTGGCAACACAAAATGACATTTTGACGCCTATTTTGTACTCGAAAAGCATTCAAATTCAAGTCGCAAATGTCGCAGTGCCACCTTCAGTACCAATCAATGTCAAAGCTTTTCAAAATGTAGAAAAATCATTCGCTTTCGCAAAGAAAACCTGGTTTTCAAAAATTGTTAAAAGTTGCGACTGATATGCGAATGCGAACGTTGCTTGAAAATTAATAAAAATTGACACTCTGAGGTGGTTTTGACTGTTTGTGACAGATGCGATTGCTCCTTAAACATACGATGCAGATCTACATCGCTATGCATTTAAGGGTTAAAAATACGAGAATTGTCTCTTCTATCAGCGATAACGATTTTCAGGTCCAGTTGAACAAATCAGAAGTATCTTTTTAACAATAACAAATACTTTACCTTCATAATAGCCCCGGGTTAGCAACTGTCTCGGAGCTAAAAGTGCGAGTTTTTAACGTTCTCGATCGCGTTAAGGTAAACGTCAATTTGTCGTTTAAAGATTTGCTCGAAACGGCCTCACTTTCAGCGGCATTCGATTGTCACGATCGACGACGTAAATTTCAAAACGCACACTCGCAAAATTTAATTCTTACGTATGACTAGGCTAGGTGGCGTACGGGTTTGTGCAAGTGGCCCTTAAAAGTCTAAATGTGATTGACATGCATTACGTACGTTGAAAAACTCGCACTCCTCTGGTTCGTGTGAGCGGTCCCTAAAAGTCTAAAATACAATCGGATTGACATAGACTACCTATCGAAATGTCAATGTCAATTTTTGACAATGATTTTCGCCGATAAAATGTCACTTTGTGTAGAATCTTAATTATTTATGTAAAAATCGTTGTGTACATTCGTTTTTGTATTGTCCATGTGTCGTTAGATGTTTAGATTTTATTTTAGATTTATAGGCTTCATCATTTATAGAGTTTCATCGCTCACACGTTTGACTGTCCCATCTTTATAGCTCAGTTTCTGAAATGAAAACTATCGCAAAATTAATGTAGGTAACAAATATTCAAACGCTAATGACTGTGATTGGTTGAATGAACTGTCAACAACCAATCTTGCGTGGATATTTTTTGTGCTTTCGTATTTGCGCGCCAAAAGATTTTTTTAGGTTACCTATAGATGTATTTATGTTTGTAGTTAGTCTGCTTGCTTATGTGTCTGTTTTTCTGTTTGTTTGCATGTGCGCGATGCAGATTGACAATTGGAACGAAATTTGGCCATGGGGCGATACCAAGTCTTACTGTAGGAAGTATAGGTATGTAGATAGATTATTTTTGTTTGTTTAATACAAAAAAAATTAGGTTTTATTTAAATAAGTTAGAGGTTTGGTAACAAAAGTGCTTAAAGTAAAATAAAAACGAACTTATTAAAAGAAAAGATAATTGGTTAAAAAAACAAAGATTTTTAACCTTATTTCTAAAGCGATTAGGTTCAAGGTTGATTGGGAAAATTTAGACAGTTTCGGGCAGTTTGATGTACTGTAAATGCTATAAATTAATAAAACATATAAGTACAACTTAAAGCATAACTTTCTGGAACGAACTATT
Source organism: Lacanobia oleracea (assembly GCA_950371165.1). NCBI lineage: Eukaryota > Metazoa > Arthropoda > Insecta > Lepidoptera > Noctuidae > Lacanobia > Lacanobia oleracea. The sequence continues at coordinate 15,651,315 of OX493411.1, read as the reverse complement.
GCTAGAATTATCAAATAATTATTGATAAATTGTCTAGCGCGTAAATTACTGTGATTAATTGATTGAATTATAAACAGCCAATCAAAACGCTTGGCAAGAGTTTAATTTTATAATATCAATATATTACCTATACCAGTATTGTAATATATATTTCAGAACTGAATCTGTTTTTTCTATTATCAAAACTCAATATTCTGTAGAAAGCTTATTTTTTATTAAATTTACCAAATCCCTAAGCTTATAGCCCTAAGCTTTATAAAAATATAAAAAATACTACATTAATTAAGTCTCTGATTTGCAAATTGCACAGGCATAGTATAAAACAACTAACACAAGCTCAACTTTTTTTTTAACTATGTCAACAACAAATTCCAGAGAGTCGAACTGTCACTTGGTCGACTTCCATAGACTAAGGGAGACTATGATCGATACGTATGATAAATTGATCGAAGTGAGTTTCATTGTTTGGAAATTGGTTTTTTAAGCATGGACACTCAGAATCGGCAGCCATTTTATTTTGCCGCTTCATTCGGCTCCATTTTTCAAAGGCTGTAAGTGACATTAGTGACATCGACTTGAGCAACTGCAGTGTAATTCTGTAAACATTTCACAGTATCAACTAGGTGAAGTGGACATGTGACCTGTCAATCCATACAAATAAGATGGAATGACAGTTAACTTCATGCTCACTCCCTCTAAGTACACAGTGAGATGTTGACAGAATAGATCGACTGTTCATATTGTAAACATCTTAAGTAGGTGATAGACGTACGAACTTATAGTACGCGGTTTTTAAGATCGCGAACTTACGCGGCTCGACGTCGGTGACACACGTGAAAGCTTGCTTATTACTCTGGTACCAGGGGGACTGCGATGTCTTCAATCAAGGAAACTTTTTGTTATTCAGGAATAATATATTATTTTAATATAGCCAGACAGGATAAATGTATGACAGAAGCAATTTCACATTGAATAGAAGTTGACATTAGTGCCATAATTTTGACATAATATTTGGTCGAATCACCTGTTACAATCGTGTCTAGTCCGGTCAATTTAGACATCCAAGGTAACATTAATTATTCCTGAACAATCAAGAATTCTGTTAAAAATTCGTGTGAATAGCTTCGAAAGTCAGTAATTAGTCAGCAACACAATAAATAGCACTCGACGTGTCATCGCGGCTTGCGGCTCGCGGCGTTGACAGACGTGCGAGCCGAGGCGAGCTACGAGCAAAATTTCAAACCTGTTGGATCGCCAACGATCTGACTCGCCGAGCCATAAGCACGCCTACTTACGGTGACACACGAGCGAACAAGGCCATCGAGCCACAAGTACGCGTACTTGCTCGCACGTCTATCACCCACTTTAGCGTGAAAACTTCAGTAGAATGAACTAGTGAACTGCCATTCGTCTTTGATTTGACAGCTCACTTCATTTTCACTTCACCTTAGTAGACAGTTGACATGTTGAGATGTTTATAGACTCGCACGTTATTCTTATTCCAGAATCAACCAGTCCAGAAAAAACAAAACGCAAAGAAACCCTTTGCGTTTTGTTTTTTCTGTAATATCATAAAGAGAGCCGTCCAAACGTTACGCTTTTAGGGAGCGTGCAGAAACTACAGATGGCAGCACAGAAGTATCAATTTCAAGTGTTTTTAAGGCAAATGTTTCGAATTTACAACGCTAGATGGCACGGTCTACGATACTCCATGCACGTTCGATTCGCGTTCACCATTCAAGAAGCTCGAGATTTTTATTATCATGCGCACACGACCGCACCCGAAGATTGCCGACCGCGTGGCGTTAACATTTCGGTCAAGTTGGGCCAATTACGGGCCATTTTGTGACGACAAAAAAAAACAAGTTAATAAAGATACAATATTTTTAGAATAGCCTTGGTAAAAAGTTATTATTTCTACAGCATAGTAGAAAGTACCTTTATATGTTTTTAGCAAATAAAATTTATTTGGTATTTAATACCTGATAAATATTGCCGACCACAATATTGTTATTCTCAGCCACCAGCATTTTGTGATAGAATCATACAGACATGTATTTCATATATTTTGCGATTTTTTCCCCTTTTAGCGACCCCTTTTTGATAACTGTAAGCGTGCTTCAAACCTTCCGCCCGCATTGAGGGTTTCCTGAAATGTCAAGCACCAGATGGCAGCACTGAGGCATCAGTCCCAAACACCTATCAAATCGCTTGCTTTCTGACATTTGTTAAGTTGACGTCGACGTCATGTTAATGTCAAAATCACTTTTTCAATTAAGAAGACCTCTCGCCTGTGTCGCGCCAACTGGTGGACATTTTTTTTCTAAAAACACTCATTAATTTTTGCTCTTCTAATTAACATCAAGCTGGCCGCACATTGGCACTAGACATTGATGAGGTTCCCCTTAGACTGTTGGGACACGACTATGCTATAAACAATTTTTATAAGATAAAAATAAATTTTACCATTCCTAATAACATCTCATACGCATTCTCGCCTGCCAGTCAAGATCTGAGGGCCTAGCACAAAATGTTTTGACATACCTACTAACGGTACAGTATCGTTAACATTAAGTGAATTTTAATATAATAAAGGTCTTGACAGACAGACAGACGGCCGGACGGACGGACGGACAACAAAGTGATCCTATAAAGGTTCCGTTTTTTCCTTTTGAGGTACCCTAAAAAACTACAACCCATAGTATTTTGGACTTTTTTATGTGGCATACACAATTTGTATCATACAAAAATATAAATATAATATACAATTCAAATAAATATTATGTGCGAAACAAGTCTTTCTAGTAATATTTTACGTGACGTTACTATACGGCAAAAAAATCGTACCGCTTCTAGCATGATTGTGGAAAGTCTTATCAGGATTATGAAGTAGTTTCATATTTGCAAGATAGCTTCAAGCAGCCGACCGACTGCTGCTGCTTGAAGCTCCATACAAATATGATTCACCATTTCATATCGGCTTTAATCAGACACAAATGGCGAAATTCGCTCCAGAAGTACCTACATTAGTTTAATTCGAATGCGGCCAGCAATGTTCCCTCCCCACTCCAATTTTGAAACCTATACGAAGCACTTAAGGCTGAAAACGCACTACCAGGCTGCTTGCTTCTCCGCCAGAGTTGCGGAATTGTTCGAAAAAGTTACCGTGACCCTGGAACGCAAAAGGCGTTTGAAGAGTTTGAAACTCCCTCCCGCTTGCTTCGCCTAGAGTGGAAGAAGCATTTGAGAATTTCCCATCCATAAAAAGGCTGCATTATTCTTTTATCGCAAAAGAACTAGTGGGTCTAGGGCGGCCGGGGAGGAATATTTTAGAACGTTGCCGGTGCTCGCTTAGTCAGCCGCCTTTTTAAGTATGGGAGTGTGAAGTGTCGGACTCGAACTGACCAGAATCCACCCGTGTTCCTTCAAATTTGTGTTTCAAACAGTGTTCCAGCGCCGCGGTGACTCCTTCGTACAATTCCGTAACCCTGGCAGGCTCTAGTAGGCCTCGTCAGCTAGCCGCTTGTCAGTGCGTTTACTGTCTAACTAATACTTAAACTAACACTCTCTAACTCGTGACTCATTACAGGATAAACTTCATGAAGTATCAAAAGCCACCCGTGTCTCTGGAGCACCTCAAGCATTCGGAGGTGTACAAGTTAATCCACGACGAGGATCAGATGCCTCCAAGGAAGGTGGAAATGAGGGGCCCCGTGTTGAGTGAAGCGGAGTATAGAGAGGTGAGGGAAAACATAAAAATCCTTCCCTAAAAGATCCAGGCAATTGGAAGTCTCCTGGATACCTGGCGAGCGTTAAGGTGCAGCACCGCAACACGCCTACAGTAAACAAATGCAATTTTTCACATGGGCGTGCGTTGCTATTATTTTTTGGCAGGCGCGCCTACAATAAACACTTAAGGGCATTTTCACTCACAAAACTGCTGAGTCATCGCATTATGTAGGAAATAGGCAGTTACAATCACGTTTATTTTAGGGTTTATTGTTAATTTATTTAATGAATAATGATTAACTTTTCATTTCTTATGAACGGTTTATGGTATAAAATTTACGTAATAATATTAATGTAAGTACTATGGAGAAATTGACAGTTAATTCTGAGCGTTTTTAGAATAGAATAGAATACTCTTTATTATGTACACCATATAAATTACAGAAAAGATAGAATAACCATTCTTATTTCAAACTGAGGCCGCTGTGCACGATACAACTATATAAGGAATATTACGATATATTTTTCTTTTCATTTGGTTAGTACAGTAGTTTAATCCACGAGCTCACAAAATGTGTGTTATTCATTAAAATTATTTTATCACCTTCAAAGTATGCTCCTTTAGAAACGATACACTTGCGCCAACGAATAATCCATTCATCAAAACATTTTTTAAACGCTGCTTCCGGAATTGAGTTCAGTTCTCGCCGCGAATTCTCCTTTATGTCTTCTATCGATTGAAAACGGGTGCCACGAAGTGGTAATTTGAGTTTAGGAAAAAGAAAAAAGTCAGCAGGAGCCATATCTGGTGAATATGGTGGTTGCTGGATGGTATTTGTTGAGTGTTTGGTTAAAAATTCGTTCACAATGATAGCCTTGTGCGAAGGCGCATTGTCGTGGTGCAAAATCCAAGAATTGTCTTTCCACAAATCTGGCCTTTTTCGTCGAATTTGCTCTCTTAAACGCCGCATAACGCTCAAATAATATTCTTTATTTACCGTTAGACCTTCCGGTAAGAATTCAGAGTGCACAACACCGCGATAATCAAAGAAAACAGTCAACATGACTTTGACTTTTGATCGACTTTGGCGTGGTTTTTTCGGTTTCGGTTCAGTTGGAAGGCGCCACTCCGAAGCTTGTTGACTAGTTTGCATGTCAAACTCGTAAACCCACGTCTCGTCACCAGTAACAATGCGTTTCATGAATGTTGGGTTCGAACTGACTCGTTCTAGCATGTCCTCAGCGACTTTCATGCGATTGAGTTTTTGGAGAAAATTCAGATCTTTTGGGACTAGCCGAGCAGCGTCATGTTTCATACCCAAATGATTAGTTAAAATGGTACGGATCGACTCGTGAGATACAGAAAGTTCGGCGGCTATCTCTCTCAGAGTTGAATGGGGATTTTCAGTCACTATTTCCTTCACTTTTGCGATGTTAACTTCAGTTGCAGACGTTGACGGCCTACCAGAGCGAGGCAAATCTTCCATCACATCTCGACCGCTTTTGAACGCTTTGAACCACTCATAAGCACGAGTTTTTGATAAAGTCGATTCACCGTAAGCCTTCTGTAACATTTTCAGTGACTCCGAACACGAAATTCCATTGGCGATGCAAAATTTAAGACAAATTCTTTGTTCGATATTTTTGTCCATTATAAAATTCGCAATACACACTATATATGATATTACTAAAACCAGCACTGTATTTAATATAAATAACAGATGCAACTCAAACTCCGCGCCAAAATGGAAAACAGTTGTGCCAATCTAACAACTACAAAAAAACAAAAATTTGAATTTGGAACCATAAACAAATCATCCATCCTAATAACTATTCTCAACTACCCAATAAGCCAAAGTTGTCTGAATATTTCAGTTTCTGAGAATAAGAAAGCCAAAATTGCTCATCTTACGCAAACAATACAGTCAAATTGTAATAGGGATCTTAAACAGATTGCAATTTTACACATGGACGTGCGTTGCTATTCACTTTTTGGCAGGCGCGTCTATAATTGCTTTAAAATTACGAACCCGTGTTTACGGGTTGAGGTTTAGCACCTGCAGACAGAGAGCGAAGCCCTGTGAAGGCACCCAACCACAAAACAGTTGAGAGAGGGCTAGGCAGACAATGAGACAGAACCGATTTTTCAATAGGAGGTATATAATGATAATGAGGAATAAAAATAGCGATTTGACAGCTTTTGTATAGAAAATATGTCAAATAGCCTTAAGTACTTTATTATCTGGGTATCTATTATGACATCTTACAACCATCTTGATAACGGTACAATACGCGTAACACTACCTTTTTCACAGTTAAATCACGATATCATTAGCAAGTCATAATATTGACCCTGATTATTAAAAAAATTGCCTCAAGTCAACTCTAATCACGATATTTTTTTTCCACAGCGTTGCCGCTCGATGACACCCGCCGTGGAAAAGAAGCATCTGCAAATTCCTCAGCAGTTCCACCCTTAATCGTATCTATTATTAATAACTAGCTTTTAATAGCGGCCTCGCCCGCATAATAATACCATTTTTGATAATATATTCTTACACAAGGTTACTTCAGGAGGCAGTGTTAATTTTACGTAGGTAGGTAGGTATAACAAAATCATGAAAAATAAATAATTACGAGTATTTTTGGCTTTCTTTAATAAAAAAAAAATCATAAGCAAGTACCTTATATATTCATAGTCACTTTCTATACTTGGTAACGAGATAAGTGTCATACAAACATAATAAAATATACTAATATATAAAGCTGAAGATATGCTCTGATTTGAAAATTTTTTTCAGTGTTAGATAGCCCGTTTATCGAGGAAAGCTATAGGCTAGACCAATAGGAGCGGAGCAGACGAAGTTGTGCGGGTCGACTAGTACTTAAATACATTTACAAATTTTTTTTAAAGATGTTTTATTAATGATTTGACTGGAAGCCGACCCCAATATAGTTGGCGCTAGGCACATGATGATGATGTTCTATTAATGAAACGCACCGAGACTCCTCCGTGCCTCGGAAAGCACGTTAAGCCGTTGGTCCCGGCTGTCATTTTTATATCTTTGGCTGTCGTTACGGATTGTCAGAAGGCAGAAAATCTGACTCCAGTCTTTCCAAGTACCGTGTTACCCAGTTAATGAGTTGTGGAGGTCTGGTAGGCAGCCGCTCCACGTAAAATACTACCTAGTAGGTATTTAGCTGAATCCGGTTTGGCTGAAAGCCGACCCCAATAAAAATTTGGGAAAGGCTAGGCGGATGATGTTCTATGATCGATACTGATTGCATGGAAGAAAAATGCGCAGTCCTCGAAGTAGCCCTGTATAAAAAACCGATACAGAAGCCGGCACGAGTCGTGAGCATTGACGGACGATCCAATTAAGTGAAGCGTCAGATCTGTCGTGGCCAAACCGACCAATCAAGTGAGGCCACGACTCTTGCCGGTTATTATACTCCCATACAAAATTTCACTTTACTTTTCCACCCTAAATAATGTGAATATCCAAAAACCATAAAACGATAAATATTGCACATCGACCTTTATACAAAGGATTATCAAAAGAAGCAAATCATAATTGTTTTAACAGCTCCTAATAGATACCGGACTGTTTGTATTTCGTGCGACAGAGATAACGCTCACGAAGCCGAAATTAGCCGATTGTCTCTTTCCAAAGGTCGATGTGCAATATTTATCGCCGGGTACTGTACCTATTTATTCTTTCGGGTAAGTTAGGTAATCATTAGTACCTTATAACGAAAATGTACCTTCTTTCAAAATATTAAATTAATCCCATTACCTTGTGCAGTCTTAGAAAGTCGTTTTTAATTTTTTGTACTTCAAAATGGAAGATGTGTTTTATTAATAAAATGTTGTGTTACTGATTGACTTTGCATTTCATTTATTCTTCTAGGTATAATAGGTATTTGTGAAGTTGTTCGAATGAGTTACCGCGGGCCCGGAACGCAAAGGGCATTTGAAGAAACACAGGTGGGCCGGTGCCCGGTAGTCAGTAGGAGTCTGACACCCCTCTCACTCCGTCCAAGGGGTAGGTATAGGTACCTTCAAAACTTCACAAAGGGATTTATTTTATTAGGTAGTAGGTACAAAATAAATGATGCATAATTAAAACATCAATCATTTTGACGTTAAGAAAAAGTTAACCAAACAGGCAACATTAAATTAAACGCACCTATTTTTAGGTAAGGTTGAATGCAAACAATAACAGAACATAATTCGATACCGTATGTAGGTTGCACTCGCCACATGAATTTTCACTACAAAACTAAATAAGTAGGCTCCAAATTAAAAAAAAAAACGGGCACAGTTAGAACCTTATTCATTTTCGCGCTTTTTTTAATGGCCAGTCAGTTGCTTATCTGAACTGAAAATAAGTGAAACAAACTAAAAATTATGTTCTTGGGCTTGTACAACTCGTTGCCTTCCTGAAATTTTTTTTTTTATTCATTTTCCGAAAGGTTGGCCTTAGTATCGGGCGTGTTCTACACCATCTATGGACTTACGATTAGTCCCGAACCCGAACTAAGAAAAGAGTTTTCGTAGGGTTTATTTAGTTTTTAGGGTTCCGTACCCATTGGGTAACCAACGGAACCCTATTACTAAGCCTCTGCTGTCCGTCCGTTCGTCTGTCTGTCAGCGGGCTCTGTATCTCAAGAACCGAATAGGTAGACAGTTGAAAATTTTTCAGTGTGTATCGATCGAAAAAAAAAAGATTTAGCATTAAAATTTTTCAGTCTATCTCGTTACATTAAAACATTAAATTAAATAATATAATTAAATTTATCAAAAAAAAATTTAATCGTAAATAAAATAAACTTTTTGATAAATGCACCAAAGTTCAAGCACTTAAGAATGGACAATGCAAAACGGAGCGAAGCGAGTTTCAAATTATTGCGTTCTGGACTTCTGGATAATTTATCAACTTTTATACAACGTTGATACGACAGAGGGGCTTTCCTTTAAACTGCCTATACTAGGTACCATTTTCAAGCTCTGTACCAAAAATAAATTAATTAGGAGCAGTAGTTTAGTCGCAAATGATTTTTAAAGTTTTTGCACGGTTTGAACACGATGTATCTTTTCTAACAGTTGATTATCGTCTAAGCATAGGTCATGCACCTTACAACGATAAATCTACGATGCGTTGTTGCCGCTCTGACGCATGTCGAAGGACATTCACTAAAAATTGGCAATGCAAACAAGGAAGCAATCAATACACACACACTTGCACTTTCACTACGACAGCGACTAACATAAAGCGAGCGAAAGAAATAGAGATAGGTCAGTTTGTTGCATCCTTGTTTTTTGCGATCGGTAAGTCCCTCAGCAGTGCGCCGACGCTTGTTTTTCGGAACGTACGGTTTGTGGACTTCGCGCGCAAACAATTGTAATTTTATTTTGTTATTGTAAGAGGACACGTAACTTGGGATTATTATTATTTAGTATTAGTGTTTTTTTTGTGATTGACTCTTTTTTATGGTGATAGGACACGTAACTTGGGATTATTATTATTTAGTATTAGTATCTCCGGACCTCACTCCCATGGATTTCTTTTTGTGGGGTTACATTAAGGGTGAAGTGTATGCCTCAGAGGTAAATAAAATTATTGATGAGTTAAAAAATTGGATTATTTTAGCATTTCACAAATTAAAGTGCTTAGCGACGGACAGTGATCTAATTAGAAAAATAAATAACAATATTCTCCGTCGGTATAATTTGTGCATCAATGTGAATGGAGGACACATCGAAAATTTAAAAATTTAGTGTGTTTGTTTTTGTGCGCGTACTTCGAAACGTTACCTAACATAAAAGCCAGTGCGAGCGGAGCCCAGCGGAGGCCTAAGTCGCCGGCCGCCACCCCGGCCCGGCCCCCACCGAGCACACGAGATACCGCACACCGCGCTCCGGCGCGCGCGCGACGTTGCCGCTTTGTAACCTAGCGGTACCTAAGGTCAGTGTCTTTTTTTTTACAAAGGGTGGTTGCGTTTTATTCGGATTTGCAAGCTATTTAGTTTGTTTGAAAAAAATATTTTCTCATTTATGGCGCTTTTTGTTTTTGTACCGTATCGAATTAATACTGTACACGTATAGTATACGTAGTTTAATTTAATGCCCCTCTGTCGTATCAACTCTGTATATAGGTTGTAAGTATCTAACAGTATTCAGTAAGAGCAACAAAAACAAAAGTTTTTGTTCCATCAAAAATTAAATGTAACTCAGACGCGTATCTAGAATTTCGCTCAAGGAGCCGGACAAATATCGGTCTGTGCAAGGGATAATTTCATAGTTACAACGTGTCAAACACTTTCATTTGTTTAACGGTGTTTTTAGAAAAATAACATAACCAATCGTCATGAACTGAAAATTTTAGGAACTCGTAGGTTAATACCATAGGTTTTTTGACCATTTGCACAGAAATGCGGAAAGAGAAAATTAAGCCAACGAGAAATCGAGGGCGAGCGAAGTATGCTCGCTAATTTACTTTTAAATAATGTACTCCGGCTCGAATCAGACAGCGAATTTCTATTAAGCTCGTTCGCTCTCATTTATCGTTCGATAAAAGTTTCTTTCTGAACTTATGCCTAAAAAAGTGTGAGCAAAATGATATAAGATAGAGCGGAGCGAGCTCGAAAATTTTTACACCCAGGCTTGAGTACCTAGATTAGATTTTTTTACTACTAGCGCTTGCCTACTACTGTTAACAAAAACTCTAAGTATGAGGGACGAAAAAACCAATAATTACGAATTAATTATTAACTAAGTTTTGTTTTAACTTCCGTTCCCCGGACGCAAAAAACACTTTTTGAAATCCCCACCCGGCCCCTCCATACTAGGACTATTCCGGGGAAACCCCGACAGATGGCAGCTCTACCCCTAGCGCACCGATCGTCTGTCTCGCGGCCTGCCCCGCAAGCCAGGACGAAGAAGAATCTAATCACGGCCCAATCGCCCCCCCCCCCCTGTTTGCCTATGATTGCCGCTATAGTAAATAATAAAAAAACAGCCAAGTGCGAGTCGGACGCACACACCGAAGGTTCCGTATAATTTGTAGCCACAAATTACTTTAAAAGTTTAAATCAAGACTACTTTTTTCTGATTTAATTACAAATGTATAGTTTTCAGACGTATTACTTGCAAAATTTCATAGTTCTAGGTCCTATGAAATTTGATTTCCTTGAGAGTGTCGAAATATACGTTTTTTGCGGCATAAACGGCCGTATCTTTATTTTATGTTAACTTAAAACTTTGATTTTTCACAGTATATGGTTTAAATTCCAACTCGATACCTCCACGCGTTCCCGAGATAAAGGGTCTTGACAGACAGACGAACGGACAACAAAGTGATCTATAAAGGTTCCGTTTTTTCCTTTTGAGGTACGGAACCCTAAAAAATAAATTAAATTCAAAATGAGAGGGCTCCCATACAAGATACGTGTTTTTTACGGTTTATGGTAGATGGACCCCGTCGTGTGAGAGTCCGACTTGTACTTGACCGGTTTTTAAGTAACATAGCCTATAACAAATGCTAGGTATACCTAGCATTCCATTGGTGAGACATTTTTTTAATACCTAGTCTTTTTAGCCTTTTAATTTCAAACAATAAAAAACTTTTTTACAAAAAATACAACCGACTTCCAAAAACAAAACACTACAAGGTACAAAATAACTTCGGAAGAAAGAAAAGATCTTTAATTTCGGAAGCCGGTGTCGGTGTTTTTGGTTATTTTTTCGTTTTTTGACACCGACCCTCAGATGTAACAAAAAAATACAACCGAATTGAGAACCTCCTCCTTTTTTTGAAGTCGGTTAAAAATACAAATCATTTATCTTTATTATAATAGGTCTTTACCTATAAAATTGCCGTTTTGTATGAAAAAATTTAAACGAATTTTTTTCATGTATTTTTTATTTGTATTAATCGAAGTAATCACCCATGCAATCAATGCATCTTTGCCAACGCAGTGGCAGTTTACTGATGCCCTTCTTAAAGAAATCAGCTGGACGGGAGGCAACAAATTCTTCAAAGGCATTTTGTACTGCCTCTCGGGTATTGAATTTTTTTCCCTTCAAGAAGTTATCCAGTGTGCGCCGCGAGTCGATGCGAACGGACGCGTTTGCTATTTCTCCTAAAAATATAAAAATCATATTTTCATATTCCATTGAATAGTAAACCCTATAACGTCGTGTTTAAAAGTTAATGTTCACGCTCAGTTCGTGGATCGTGACGTACTGCATTCTTGTCTTATCGCGATTCGCGACCACAGACCTCTTAATAGATAGACAGTAAGATGTCAGATTCACCAAACGCTCGTGCGAGTTCGGTTCCAGATTTGTCTGTAGACAAAACGGCTGAAGAGTTAAGGACGAATGTCACTCGTCGCAAGCGTGGACATAACGACGAATTTACTCAAGCATTCGAAGATTTCAGCAAAAAAATTATGACGAAGCTAAATGAATGGAAAATGGATTTCGGTCAAGAAATATCACAAATTAATGTCTCCCTGAAGAACTTGAATGAAAGTACACAGGAAATGAAATCGGAAATTACCAGTATCAAAACCGAATTTTCAGAATTTAAAAAAACTGTTCACAAGTTAGAAAGTAAACAAGCTGAAGTAGACGAGGAAATTACATCACTTAAAAGGTCAATGCAATATCACAGCGACGAGTACGACGAGGTAGCAAGGAAACTTGAACTTCACTCAAATGAAATTAAGGACCTTTGTCAATTAAAGAAAGAACTTGAAGAAGTTAAGGTGCAAAACAGAAAATTAAGATTAGACGTTAACTTAGGTGAACAAAGGGACCGGCTACTCAATATAGAAATCGTTGGTATACCTGAAGTTGACAACGAAAACTTAATTGAAATTGTCTCAAAAATTGCTAAACATACTGAAATTGACATAAGAAATGATGATATTCTTCACGTGAACAGAGTGACTGCAAAGTCTAAGATTCAAGGTAGGCCAAGAATCATAATAGCCAAACTGCGCACCCGGCAGCTAAAGGACAATATCATTTCTCAAGCACGTAAACGCCGTCTTTCTACAAGAGATCAGGGCCCCAAGTCTGCTATTACAATAGTGTCAGAATGGTCGATCACTGATCTCATAATTGTTGATTTTGACAAGTTTGGTAATCTACTAACATAATAGTGTCATTATGACTTTCCAATGAACAATCACTGACACTCCACTGAATGAAATGGCATAAAATGGTAATCTCGTACATAATGACAGTCGCATGCGGTAATCTGCTAAAATTTTGACAGTTCCATCGATTAGTGACCTACCATTAGAACGTAATTGTGTAGTCATTGCTTTTCCAGTCACTGCGCCATTCTACCGGCGTTTTATATCCAATATTTTTTGGACAAACTTCGCCCTTCATTGGTGCGGCTGCTGTAGCCAAGCGCCAGGTGTCAGTGGTTTTCGAGAAACTCAATGAGAGCCGAAAGGAGAAACCGTAACTCCATAAAAACTTGGGCCTGGCGTTACAGAGCTGGATTTCGCCATAAATTAGAGCATTTAGGAAGGTTTCACGAGCCCAATTTTGACCCACTGACCAAATCAGATAATATTTGCCCATATTTTAGGTTATTATTTTTAAATAAGTTACTAGCTTTAGCTCGCGACTTTGTACGCGCATATCTCGATTTTTTCCGTTCCCATATAGCCTAACAATATAAAAATATTTTTTCAAATCTGACTGATTCCAGAGATTAGCTCGTTCAAACGAAAAATGCATATTTGTGGCTATGTTTCCTACACTAAATATTATCAAACATTCGTCGTTATAGAGATCTAAGACTATATACTCTAGAATGCACTTGCAGCTATAACGATGATTTTTTATAAAAGTGCTCAGGCTTTCAGTTTCTTTAAGCTGAAGTTTTCAGAAAACTATATTTTTTAGACAAGGGCCATGTGCATCACTTCTGGCTTGCTTTTGCTTATATTGTATTTAATAGGGTGCTAACTTATATCAGGTACAGTAATAAGAAATAGTATTATATTAAAATAAAAATAAAACATAGCAGTAAGTAAATCGTTTTAATCATCTTCTTCATTAGGATTATCATAATATGTGTGTAGGTAGGTTCTTCTAAATGAGGAATGTCTTGACTGTTCCGCTCATTGACAGCTGATGAAGATGCCCCAGATGGTGAGGGGCCTGAATGGAAATACCGGGATGCTCTATTTGCTCGCACCCATCAAAAGAAGCACACTTGAAGCACCCACCTGAAAATAATTTATCCACATTACAGGAAGCCATTACACAGAGACATTGTGTATGTTTGTGCCCATTTTGAAAATGACTGAATTAATGAAATCCTGCAAATGAGAAATGTTGATGTTAAGAGCTTGACTAATATTAAATACTAATTGACCTGCGCAACTTCGTTTGCCTCACAATTTTCGTTACTGCTCCGCTCCTGTTGGTCTTAGCGTGATAATATAGCCAATAGCCTTCCTCGATAAATGGGCTATCTAACACTGATAGAATTTTTAAAATCGGACCAGTAGTTCCTGAGATTAGCGCGTTCAAGTAAACAAACTAACTCTTCAGCTTTATAATATTAGTACTAGTTGACCCGCAACTTCATCTGCGTCACAATTTTCATTACTGCTCCGCTCCTGTTGGTCTTAGCGTGATGATATACAGCCTACAGCCTACCTCAATAAATGGGCTATCTAACACTGAAAAAATTTTTCAAATCAGACCAGTAGTTCCTGAGATTAGCTCGTTCAAGTTAACAAACAAACTCTTCAGCTTTATAATTATATAAGTATAGATAGATAATGAAAATAACACTCTCTATGCCCTCGTTAACAAAACTAAACTAAATAATGTTTTTCATAACCCGTGAATAAAACTAGTAAACTAACCAAGCACGGTAGAATCCATTATATTACACTCTTGCACTGTACCAGTTCTGTACTGTAAAAGTTGATGAGGACAAACTTTTTTCAGAAGACAACATCCACATTGAATAACACTCATCGATGTCCTAGTGTCTGTTCATTTCCATTTGGTCTACTTTCATCAAGAGCAAGCTTGGAAGATGAAGTCATTTTCATTTATCTGAAACAAACAATTTTCATTCGACTATTATCTAGCACTAGCATTTAGAAATAAACATCTGAGTGGCTATTTTTGGTAAACATAAGTGGCCATATTACATTTCCATTGAAGGGACGCTGGCCTCCCCTCTGAGAGAGAGAATAGGTTGTAATTGACCATACAGATTTAGTCTGGATTGGTGATGTTTTGAATTTGAATTTGTTGCACATTCTGGTATTATTTTTAAAAATAAAACCATTAAAAGAAAACTTAACAGAACCTATTACACCATTTAGTTTGTTTACATTAAATATTACGTACAAAAATGTTAAATGTTTACGATATAGAAATATCAGATACTAACCCACCCATTCCTGTACAATAGGAAGAATGATTCATTTCCAATATTCACCTTCCTATTGTATTGCAGCGTTCCGTTGCTATTCCGCAATTGATGCACAGTCTCATGATGTCGTTATTGAGAAGTAAAAAAGAGCAATAAACAAATCTATTAATTGTTTGATTTTTTAATGACGCTCACGTTAAAATTCAATTAGCTCTTTGCAAAACACCGGTCGCTTCAAAACAAATAAAAACAGTCGTCGACGTCAGTAAAGTAAACAGTACCTAATGTCACTAATGTCACATTTGACTTTGACAGCAAAACGGATAAAATATAAATGAGTTTCATTACGTATTTGCTATTTACGACTTTGTTACTACTTCAAATTTCATAGAACACTAATAAATAATATGTAAAATTATATACAATAGCAATCTGGCATAAATTAATGTTCAAATTTAATACTTAGCAGTTTTTCGAAAATTATTTCTCCAAACGGGTTTTATAATAATGGCAATACGACACTTTCATTCCACTACAATTTCATTACGAGACCACTGACATGCTACTGAACGATCAGTGAAGGACCATTATGAATTTAGCAGATTACGAACTTTTAGCAAAATGACAATGGCATCGTGTTGGAATGACGAATTTATAAAAATTAGCAGACTAGGGGCCCTGGATATTCAGGGCAGTCCAATCCCAGTATATATAAACGAGCATCTCACGATGTACAACAAGAATCTTCTAAAAAAGACCAAAGACATGGCTAATATTAAAGAATATCAGTTTACTTGGACAAAAAACTGCCGGATTCACGTGAGGAAAGCAGTAACAACTCCAGCTATCTTCATTTCGGACGAGGAAGATTTAAAGAAAATCGTCTAGTTTATAATTTCTTAGCATTCGTGTATTTTATTTTTTATTACTTTTTATCACAGTCATCTGTGCTAAATTATAATATGACTCTTAGAGATTATCAGGTTGGAATTAACAGGGTGGAGTTGAAAGTTTGATGTTTGCGTTTGCCGAGTCTAAGTTTGCTGTGATCTATGTAAAGTGTTTTTTGTTCGACCATTGTGAGGCCACTGGCGACTGTGTAATGGCTATACGCGTTGGGTTGGTGCGATGCATTGTGCGCTCATTATATTTACATAATCTGGTCTCACAATGTATTGGATGCTGCGAAAGTGTAATTCTGATTTTACAGTCAATCTATCAATATTATTTTGAATATAAATGTAATGATGTGTTGTTTAATAGGGCAAAAAATCTAAAAATCAACCTAAGCTCAATATATTATCTCTCCGATAAATATTTGCAGTTATGTATCAATGGGTTAGTTAAGTTTTATGCCGTAGTATATTACTATAGTTATAAGACACGAATTCTAAACAAACAATTTTGTGTTGCACCTATAAGTAGCGCGTGTCCTATACCTGTTGTTATTCTAATGTACGTTGACAATTCATTAGCAACATACCCACCCACATTACAATATAATTATTTCTTGTGTGATCACATATATTTATATTTTTCGTACTAGGTTATATGCAAATCAGGTAATTCATAATAGCATAAATCGTAGTGCATATATTCTTCTATCTCTGGCTGTGTCGTTGCGGGAGAGTGTTATCTGCCACCAATATACCCACGTCTTACTAAATGTGCTAATACTATTTATCGTTCATTGTCCTTTGCGTATAAGATTGTCAGATATGTTGTTAGTTAAATATACTTACCACAATGCAGCCCCCTAACTTAAATATATATTACCAAAACTGTCGTGGTCTCGGAACTAAAACAACGCAATTTCGTCAAAATATTTTATGTAATAGTTATGATTTAATTATCGTGACGGAAACCTGGCTACATAGCGGCATTTTTGATAGCGAATTGTGCGATAATAGGTATGACGTATTTCGAAAGGACCGCGACCTAGCCGCCACTGGCAAATCGTCGGGTGGCGGTGTTATGATACTCTCGCGACATGAGTTGGGTGCGTGGTTAGGGTTACCATATCTCAGGATTTGTCCTGAGATTTCAGGATTTTTGGACTCTTCTCAGGATTGCGGCTGGATTTTGCAAATCTCATGAAATCTCAGGATTTTTTTATTTTTCCATAAAATACAGCTTACATTTTAAAGATCTCTTTAATAAAAAGTTAAACAAAATAAAAATAATCTTCCTTTGGTAATAATTGCACAATTCAAATCAGTACTTATTTATCCAAGTACTTAGGTACTTAATCAGTTTTATATGATATCTACATTTTTAAGTAAGGTTTTTTCCTTAATTATGGATTTATGAAAAATTTTCAAACTGTAAAAAATCTCAGGATTTTTTAATGGAAATCAGGCTTTTTCTCCGGACTTTTGATTTTTTTATCTGGTAACCCTATGCGTGGTGCATTGAGTGCGTGCCTAATATAATTGGTACGGAATTGTTGACCATAACAATACCGGCTCGCGCGCTGTCGGCTTCAACAGACCTATATATATATAAGTGTTGTTTACGTGCCGCCGGATGTTCACAGGATAGCCTCAGATATAGATTTCGTTTTGGAAAGTATTACTAATTCATTTTCACAAAATGCAAAAAATAATAATTATTTACTGATAGGCGACTTTAATCTTCCGTGTATAAAATGGAATATGACTGGACCAACTTTTCTTAAACAAGGTGCCGTCGAAGTACAAAGTGCAGCTATGCGTTTGGTGAATGATTTGGGCTTTTTGGGTTTAACGCAATACAATACGCTTCTTAATCACAAAGGTAATACACTGGACTTAGTGTTTTCTAACTTGTTATTACATTTAAACGAGTGCCTTCAACCGCTCTCGAAGATTGACGTACATCATCCAGTGCTGACCATAAAAATCTCTGACCTTGATATTTCCCCACTACGTGAGTTATCTGCACCTAGACGTAATTATCGAAAAACCGACTATACCGCACTAAATAATTACTTTGATAGTATGGACTGGCAGTCAACCCTAAATATAACACCAACAGACAGCGTTGTCCAAAAATTCTACGATGTGATACAAACAGGAATTGATGCACACGTACCTTTTAGCCGTCGTGTAGGTTCTCGTAGATATCCCATTTGGTATAGTAATTCACTTATAAAAATAATTAAAGAAAAAAGTAAGGCACACTCACGTTGGAAACGTTTTGGTAACTATCTGGATTACGATGAGTTTGCAATGTTGCGGGATAGGCAGCGATACGTTCAAGACCTTTGTTATAATAAATACTTGCATGAGACGCAAATTAATCTAAAAAAAAATCCTAAAATGTTTTGGACCTACATAAAAAATTTGCGAGGAGGATCCAATTACCCAAAAATGTTATCCCGTAACAATGTAAATTACACAAATGGAGCAGAAATTTGCGAAGCATTCGGTGACTTCTTCCATGATGTTTTTGGTGAACCTTCTGACTACAACCTTGTTAGTTCATTGAACACAGAAAATGGTGATTGTTGTGTTGATATCATATCTGATTTACAATTTACTCCATCAACCGTGGAGAGGTCACTGAGTTCTTTATGTATCGATAAGGGTCCAGGTTGTGACGGAATACCTCCACTGTTTTGGAAAAGCTGCGCCAAGTCTTTAGCCCATCCAATTTGCTTAATGTTTAATATCTCTTTAAGAGAAGGTACGTTTCCAAATGAATGGAAGAAAGCACTTATAGTACCCA
The DNA here is from genome assembly GCA_950371165.1 of Lacanobia oleracea. Classification (NCBI taxonomy): domain Eukaryota; kingdom Metazoa; phylum Arthropoda; class Insecta; order Lepidoptera; family Noctuidae; genus Lacanobia; species Lacanobia oleracea. Next base: position 15,632,449 of record OX493411.1, on the reverse strand, counting down.
TACATAAAAAGGGGTCGCGAATAAAAATAGAAAATTACAGAGGTATTTCTATTCTTAATACTTTAGGTAAAGTGTTTGAAAAACTTGTATACAATGCTATTTTGGAGGTACACACGCAAATAAAACTCGTGGATATCGGAAATGGTTTCTATTCGTTACTATTTGCAATACACAATATATTTAACGAGAGCTCACGCTCGCTGGCTCGAATGTTCAGTCTGTTTCAATTTTACCCTGGCGGCAGACTTATGTCTTGCGCCGGAAACATTTGGTGTTGCCACCCAAAATATTGTTAATGGTGTTGCGACATAATACGCCACAACCACCCCCCTACGGAGAAAATAACAAGTTATTTAAACAGGAGAAAAAAAAAAAAAAATAATAATAATAATACACACGAAGTAGATTACACCAGATAGGAAACAAAAAAGTTAAAAACAAAACTTAAGCTAAAGATCTAACCTATCCTTAAATCTAACAGTGCGACCTGACCGGGTGGTAACTGGTTGTTGTGCTACAGGGGGCATAGTCGGCTGTGCAGACGCGGAGGGCGCAGGTAGCGCGGGCGCGGAAGGCGCTTGCATGGCAGGCGCAGGCGCTGCGGTCTGTTGCGGAGTGGTTATCCGGGAGAGGTCGCTCGCTAAGTCAGGTGCGATGTATGCAGGCTTCACGCGGTCGATACTGACCGTCACGCGTTTACCTGCAATGTCAATGTCGAGTAACTTTTCGGTCCGTGACATTACCTTGTAGGGTCCAGTGTAGGGCGGCTGCAGTGCACGGCGAACAGTATCGTCTCGCAGGAAAACATGAGAGGCATCCTGAAGGTCCTTGAAAATAAACGACGTCGGTTGCGTGTGTCGCGACGCCTGAATTGGACGCAAATTGGCCATTTTCGTGCGCAGAACTGTCACAAAATCGTTGGCGTTGTCAGTGTTATTGGGGGTGCTGGCTATCAGAAACTCTCCTGGTAGGCGAAGCGGCTCCCCATAAATAAGTTCGGCAGCCGAACACTCGAGATCCTCTTTCAACGCAGATCGAATGCCGAGAAGCACGATGGGTAGGGCTCGGTGCCAGGTGTCGCTGTGGCACATGAGAGCGGCTTTCAGTTGTCGATGAAAGCGCTCGATCATGCCGTTAGCTTGAGGATGGTAGCTGGTGGTTCGCCTTCGCTCGGTCGCGCCAACATTCATGAGCCGTTTGAAAAGGTCCGACTCGAATTGACGGCCTTGGTCAGTCGTGACTGTAGTGGGTACGCCGAAGCGTGCAACCCAACCCTCAACGAATCGATCAGCTACCTCCTCGGCGGTTATCGAAGCCATCGGCCAAGCCTCGGGCCATCGAGAGAAACGGTCGATCGCCGTCAGGCAATATGAATAGCCTCTCGATGTGGGCAGAGGGCCGATTATGTCCAAGTGGACATGGCGAAACCTGGATGATGGAGCGGCAAAAGTTCCGAGTGGCGCGGACACGTGGCGCGTCACCTTGGCGCGCTGACAGTTGAGACATTCTTTTGCCCAGGCGCGACAGTCGCGCGCAACACCAGGCCACACATAACGCTGTGCCACAAGGCGCGCGCTGGCGCGAGCACCGGGGTGGCTGAGCGCGTGCAGGCGATCGAAGGCGGCGCGGCGCAGCGGTGCTGGCAAGTAGGGGCGCGGTTTGCCTGTTGAGACGTCACACTGGACGGTGGTGTCCGTGCCTGGAATTAAAGTTTGTTGCATATTGAGAGACGAGTCAGATAAGGTTTTTAATTCATCGTCGGCGTCTTGTGCTCGAGCCAATGTGGTATAATCGCACTCGAGCGAGACGGCTTCGATGCGCGACATCGTGTCGGCGACGACGTTGTCGTCTCCCTTTACGTGCCGTATGTCGGTAGTAAATTGGGAGATAAAGGTGAGCTGATTAAGTTGGCTGGGTGGCAGCTTTTCTCTGCGTTGCTTGAATGCATACAACAGAGGTTTGTGATCCGTATATATTGTGGCGTGTTGCGCCTCTAATATATGCCGGAAATGCTGCACCGCCAAATATACTGCCAACAGTTCCCTATAATACGCTGGCCACACTGACTGACTCGCTGTAAGCTTCTTGCTGAAAAAAGCAAGTGGTTGCCAGCCCTGTTCACTTTGCTGCTGTAAGCACGCGCCCACCTGTGTGCCAGAAGCATCTGTGTACAACGCCAATGGGGCGTTAGGTACGGGATGTGCTAACCTAGTGACCTGAGAGAGGCTGTCCTTGCATGCAGTGAAAGCGTGCTCCAGTTCAGGAGTCCAGGGCATTGGCTTGGCTCCCTTAAGCTTTGTAGCTGTAAGGAAGTCAATGAGCGGGGCTTGAGTCTCGGCGGCATTGGGCAGAAACTGTCGGTAGTAATTTAACATGCCCAAGAACCTGCGGAGACCTTGGGCTGTTTTAGGAAGGGGGAAATCTTTCAAGGCTTGGACTTTTTCTTCCGGGGGGCTTATGCCATCACTGGAGACTTTATAACCGAGGAAAATAACCTCGGATGTACCTAGCACACACTTTGTTGGATTAACTACTACACCGTAGTTAGCCAATCGTTCAAAGAGCGTGCGTAAGTGGTTACAATGCTCCGTGGCGTCCCTGCTAAATATTAAGATGTCATCGACATATGGGAAACAAAAATCCAAACCCTGGACAATTTCATCAATGAAACGCTGAAATGTTTGTCCAGCATTTCTGAGCCCAAACGTCATATAGGGGAATTCATACAAGCCAAACGGTGTTATAATGGCAGTTTTGCAGATGTCAGCTGGCTCCACCGGAATCTGTTGATATGCCTTAACTAAATCAATAGTACTAAAGATGGTGGAACCAGCGAGAGCGTGACCAAAATCCCCTATATGGCGCACGGGATACCTATCCGGTATAGTCCGAGCGTTCAGCGCTCTATAGTCGCCGCAAGGGCGCCATGAAGAGTCTTTCTTCGGGGCTAAATGCAGTGGTGAGGACCACGGACTCTTGGAAGGGCGAGTGGTGCCAGTTTGCACCATATCCGCAAACTCCTTCTGCGCTGCGCGCAGTTTGTCCGGCGCGAGGCGGCGCGGCTTAGACACCACGGGTGGGCCGTCGGTCGTCTTGATGTAATGCACCGTGTTGTGCTTCACCTCGCGATGGATGCCGGGGGGTCTCGTGATAGCTGGAAATTCAGATAAAATTTTGTGGAATTCTGATTCTTCAATTTTAACGGTTTTTACGCTGAGCTGGTTGAATTTGGCTACAGAGGCTGGAGCAGTGAGACCAGTAACTCCGCAGCGTATTATTTTGTTTCTGCAGTCGGGAAGTAGGTTGTAAAAGGCCATGAAGTCAGCACCAATGATGGCGGTATCAACATCAGCTATGACAAAGTTCCATTTGAAGGCACGGCGGAGACCAAGATTGAGTGTAAAGGTATGACAGCCATAAGTTTTTATGGAACTGCCATTTGCTGCACATAAATTGTAATTTGGATCTGCTCTTTTGCTTCCTATCAATTTTTTAGGAAAGCAACAAATGTCAGATCCAGTGTCCAACAAAAATCGGAACTTGGTGTCTTTGTCCACAACAAATAAGCGGCTACTATTGGAACAATCGGTCGCCGCTGCTACAGATTGTTCTGTTGGTTTCCCGACCAAGAGCATGGTTTGGTACATTTACTTGCTTTTGCACCAAATTTATGGTGGTACCAACAGAAAGGCTGTTGGGCCACCTGGGACGCAGATCTGGATCTAGGTTGACGAGACCTAGAACCAGACCGTTGTCTAGAACTGGACTGTCCTGTAGTTAAAACAGCCACCTGACGTGCAAGTTCTTGAACTTGCACAGTAAGGGCAGCGAGGTCAGGGGCACTAGCTGGAATAGGAGAAATGGCGTTGACAGAGACAGAGTTGACCTCTAAAATTTTGTCAGCCAGTTCAGCAACTTTGTCCAAGGTGAGGTCACCTTGTGCAGTCAAAATTGCCTGTATGTGTTTAGGCAGACGTTGTAGCCACAGTTCTCTGATTATTGTATTATCTTGGAAAGACCTACCAGCTAGAGACTTCAGATGACGAAGAAACTGGGTAGGTTTCCGGTCACCAAGCTCCTCACCTGACAACAGTTGTCTGACCTTTTGTGACTCGGAAGTGGAAAAACGCTTAATAACTTCTTCCTTTATCCATTCATACCGGCCACCTTTTGGAGGAGGGTTAGTGACCAGATCCTCGACTTCATGAGAGATCCTGGAATCAAATTGAGCAATAACATAATTATATTTGGTTTCATCAACCAAAATATTGCATAAAACAAACTGTGATTCTAGATGAGCAAACCATCCAGCAGGATGCTCGAGCCAAAAAGGAGGCAGTTTAGGACGGACTGCATATGCTGCTGGATTCTGTACACTATGGGCATTTAATTGTGCTCGCAAGTCCGCATTTTGTTGTGTTAGCCTTTCATTGTAAGCCAGAATTTGGTTGAGTCTCTCCTCAATTTGTTGGCTCTCCATGTCAAATATGTGTATAACAAATGTATAAATATATTATAAAACAAAGTAAATGTTCAAGTTACAGTTACCACTCAGTCAGGTTGCTTAAAACTATAACAAGCAACTTATAACTATAAAAACACTAGGTATGTACAGAATGCGCAAGGTAAATAAGCATGTGCTGCAGATAATTATGTACAGAAATAATTCACATAAAATTCAATACCTTTTACCATTAATACAAGCCTCAGCCAGTGCTAACTTTTAAACAAACACACACGAAAAACCAATACGAAAAATATGTAAACAAACATGAACATGTGTAAAAATAAAGATAAAAGTGCTATTGTTATTTACATTTGAAACCACCGAGCACAAAGTTAGTTTTTTAGTAAGATGCACATGCAGGCACTAATTATTTAGGGGAAAGTTAATCGTATTTTCAAGTCTTCAAGATCCCGCGTTGCGATGACATTGACGTATCGGGCCGACGACAGTTCAATCATTCATTCGATCATAAATCGGGAAGTTCCGCTACTCCCCGATAGGTAGCGCATGGCGTCGAGATAGGTAGCGTCTTGATGGAGTTCCGTTTCCGGGTCGATGGCCTCGGAACATTCAAAAAACGAAAATGATGCGTAGGATGTACGTAAGATGATGAAAACTGCTTGCGAATGATGCACTAAATAGCACAAACTTGCTGCAATCCGTTGTTGCGCCTTCTGACTTACGCAGAGGCCGGTGTGAGCAGTTAGGTAGGTACCTAGGTATCTACTCGGCAACTTCTCGTTCAGCGAATTTCCCGGCGGTAAGTGGTAAAACCAGCCTGGAAAACGTTGCGGCGTTGTCGGATTGGGCAGGCTGAAGATCTCAGCGTGGCTCACTGCTGAAGTCCGGTTCCACGTTCACTGCTGTAGGTACCTCCTCGCTGTATAGTTGCGTCTCGATCACGTCGGGGTCACCAATTTGGAGGTACACACGCAAATAAAACTCGTGGATATCGGAAATGGTTTCTATTCGTTACTATTTGCAATACACAATATATTTAACGAGAGCTCACGCTCGCTGGCTCGAATGTTCAGTCTGTTTCAATTTTACCCTGGCGGCAGACTTATGTCTTGCGCCGGAAACATTTGGTGTTGCCACCCAAAATATTGTTAATGGTGTTGCGACATAATACGCCACACTATATATCCGTACATCCTAAGAGGTATCTCTTGTGAACAACACGGCTTCTTGAAAAAACGTTCGACTATATCTAATTTGGCTTGTTTCTCAAACTTTATTCTCGAAAACACAGATAATGGCGGGCAGGTTGATGTGATTTACACAGATTTTGAGAAAGCGTTTGATCGTGTGGATCACAGCATCCTGCTCAACAAACTGTACAGATTGGGTATACGCGGTGATCTTCTACGTTGGGTCAAATCATACTTATTTAAAAGGTCACAAGCCGTAGTATTAGGAGGTTATCGTTCTAATTTCATTGAAATTCCTAGCGGTGTTCCGCAAGGGTCCCACTTAGGATCCCTTTTTTATAATGCATATCTATTTGATATTACTGACTCTTTCAAACATTCTAAACATTTAATGTACGCTGACGACAAAAAAATATTTTACGCAATAAGATCAGTTGATGACTGTATATGTCTACAAAAAGAACTTGATAATTTACATAATTACTACACAAAAAATAAGATTACAGTAAATGTCACAAAATGTCAATGCATCAGTTATACACGTAAAAAAAAACCAGTAACGTACTCGTACCAATTAAATGGAGTAATTATTAATAAAGCTGAAATGGTACGTGATTTAGGAGTTATGTTTGATAAGAAATTGTCATTTTCAAATCACATAGACCTTGTTACTACCAGAGCTTACAAAAATTTAGGATTCGTTCTTAGATCTTGCAAGGAATTTAAAAACATTGAAGCCATTAAATCTGTGTATTTTGCGTATGTTCGCAGCGTCCTCGAATATGCAAGTACAATCTGGTCACCCCAATATATTTTATACAAAAATCAAATAGAACGGATACAAAGAAAATTTATAAACCACCTCAACTATCGCTTCCGCCAACCGCCGATGACCTACGAAAATGGCTGTCGCGAATATGGTCTGCTTACACTCAATGAACGACGTAAAGTGTTGGATATGAGTTTACTTTACGACATTCTTAATGGTAGGCTAGACTGCCCGGATTTAGTTGCGCAGATCAAATTTAGCACTCCCCTGCGACGCACTCGTCATACACCATTGTTACATGTGCCTCGGCATGGAACTAACTACGCGAAAAATTGTGTATTAACTCGCATTGCTCGAACCTACAACGCTTATTTCTCTCAGGTTGACTTATTTAATTGTACAAAACCTAGTTTTAAAGCTCAAATTAAAAATATCATTCTAAAAAACGAATAGCAAGTAACGCAAACTACAACAGGCATTAATCACGATTAAATAATTAATTAGCAGATTTTTACATGTACACCTATTTAATATAACTTACAATATTTAAATTTCAATTTATTATATACATACTGTCTTAAGTCCGTTCGCATGGTTTACTTACACAAATTATGTTAATCAGGGAAACCTATTATTAGCCTTACAAAACTAATTATATTTTCTGTAATATTTCATATGTATCGCTGTTGGTTTTCTGAATAAAGTAAAATAAAAATATAAAAAAAATAAAATTCTGGAAAAAGTAGTAGTCTGTAGGCGCAAGGTCTGGTGAGTAGGGCGGATGACGGAGAGCTTCCAACCCCAGTTCTTGCAACTTGGAGACCGTCTGCTGTGCAGTATGAGGTCGCGCGTTGTCGTGCAGGAGCAGCGGAGACGAGCGATTGACCAATGCTGGTTGGAGATGTGCCAGCTTCTCCATCATTGTGTTCAGTTCTTCACAGTACACATCTGCAGTAATGCTCACCCCGTTTGGTAAGAAGCTGTGATGAATCACACCGGCGCTAGACCACCAAACAGTGACCATCACTTTTCTAGGGGTAAGTTTTCGTTTAGGGCATTATTTAGGTGCTGAACCAGGATCCAACCAACTTGCTGAGCGCTTGCGGTTATCAAACAGAATCCATTTTTCATTGCAGGTAACAATGCGGTTCAAAATTCCTTCATTTGTGTGTCTGTTGAGCGGTGCAAGGCACGTCTCGACGCGTACTTAGCGCTGGCGATCATTGAGTTCGTGGGGCACCCATTTGTCAAGCTTTTTTACCTTGTAATCATATTCCATAATTACTCGAATTTTTAACGTATCCATGATGACGACAAAGATTGAAATGCGATGAAAATGTAACACTAATCAATAAACAAATGACTTCTTTTGGAAAAAAAGAAACCATGTTTTTAAAATAAAAATTAGAATTCTTAGCCAAACAAAAATTATTTTGATTTGAAATGGCCAGTACTGCAGAACGGCAATTTCATAGGTAAAGACCTAATATTAGTACAGACGTAAATAGCTGTACCCACATTGTAAGACAGAAAAATAAAACAATTATTTTATACAATTATCGTATATTTATTGGTTTTATTAATAAATGTTTCAGTAGGCACTTAATATCTTTATTTTTGTACCGCCATCCAGTTTTCTCCAGGCGTTGAGTTAGGATAGGTTAGGTTAACTATTAAGGCACGATTTATACTAAGAAACAACTCTTAAAATTAAGTAAAAATAACAGTTTGACCCCAGAATTTTTGAGTTAGTATAGGATGAAAAGTTGAAGAGCCCTTTGCGTTCCAGGGCCACGGTGACTGTTTTGAACCAATTGCGCAACCCTGGAAAGCTCTAAGTCATTTCACATATCAGGATCATCGTTTTGAAACCACATTCATAATGCGTAAAACTAAGAAGTGAATTCCTTGCCGGAGTCTGTGTTTCCTGATAGCTACAACCTGAAGGTATTTTAAGTGAACGAGTGAATGCGTTCCCTACTTCTAGGTTCAAGAAACGTTACCGACCACCTCTTAGGTTGACCTGCGAGAGGTCACTCCCTAAAAGTTTACGTCTAAGCAAGCATGCTCCTTTATCGAAAATATCATCGCTTACTATCAGGTTAGATGGCGGTCAAACCCAGTGATTCCCAAATGATTGATTGAGACTCACATGTGGGTCGCGTTCCAGTGTAAGCTTAACCTAATGCGGACACCTCACTTCACATATTTGAGCAAATATTCGCCTTACTTATTAGTTAAAAAAATAACTTTATTCCGATAAATTTAGGGTATATTTTCTATTATCCATGTAACGCGAATATTTTCATACATACGTCAAGTGAAGTTCCGCTGTGCTCCCTTAAGACAAAATCTACAGTGACAAATATCACTCGTTTTCGAATATGATTCGAACACATAATATATCACAAGTGTAAGGATTTTCTCCAGTGGACAGTGTGTATACGAATATGTCGTGTTATACTCTTTTGAATAAAGACACTGAAACAAATGTCACAGTTGTTTTTCACCAGTGTGTGTAACAAAATGCTTTTTTAAATTACCCTTAACATTGAAACCACGCTGACATATTTCGCATTTGTAAGGTTTTTCACCAGTATGTATACGAATATGTTTTTCTAAATCACTGGTATAACAAAAATTTCGCTCACATATCTCACATCGTAATGGTTTTTTTCCAGTATGTTTACGCATATGTTTTGTTAATACTCTTTTATCATTAAATCTCTCTAGACATATTTCACATTTGAACGGTTTTTCACCAGTGTGATCCCAAATATGTTTTGATAAATCTCTCTTATCATTAAAACTACACTGACATAAATCACACTTGTAAGGTTTTTCACCATTGTGTGTACGAATATGTCTTTTCAAATTGCATAATTGACTAAAACTACGCTGACATAAATTACATTTGTGAGGTTTTTCACCAGTGTGTCTAAGAATATGTCTAGTTAGATGTGCCATTTTTTTAAAACTACTCTGACACATGTCACATTTGTAAGGTTTATCACCAATGTGAAAACGAGTATGTCTCTCTCTCTTATTGGCAATATTGTTATTATTACATCTAACGACACCAGAATTTGTAACACGTTTGCACGTACGATTTCGAGTTGTCTGGAAAACATTAATGTCTGATTGTTCATTTTTCTTTTGTTCTTCTATAATGACATCTTCGAGTTTCAATCTTAGTGTGTTTAGTTTTGGTTTCTTCGCAACGGCCGCCTCTGTAATAGTAATAGGGAAGATATAAATACAGAATTTATGAGTATGTTGTTAACGTTTGCAACGTTTTTATTTTAGTTAATAACGATTTTTAACAAAAATAATGAATAAAAGTAACGTGAAATGGAACGTATTAAAAAAAACAATCAGCTTTTAGTGACGTCATTGCCGTTAAGACAACGAAAAGGCAACCTTATGTCTATGACTTTGGAAGTTCTTGACCAGTGACAGACAAAATTGACGTCATCGTCCGTTTTCACGCGAAAATATAAACTGTTGGTTTAAAAACGCAATTCTGGCAATAAATTAAAGCGTTTCCATTTCTTATTTATGTGATCTATTCGAGATGGAGTTCTTTAAAATTAAAACAAAAATGGAAATATTGCATGTTCCCTATTTCGATGAAGATCGGGATGTGGTAGGTACATGCAAATTGTTTGTCCTTTTAACCGACTTCAAAAAAAGGAGGTGGTTCTCAATTCGGTTGTATTTTTTTTTACAAGTAAGTACAAAATTTGAAATGCCCGTTAAACATAAAAGTAAACACGCGTAACACCCCTTTGCGTATTGCGTGATTCTTTCCGGGCCCTATCCCTCCTCCCCCCTCCTTTCAAGCCTCACGTGATCAATGGACGACCCCTTGCCTTCTAACCATGAAACCGACCGTGACAGGTTCATTCTGGAAGGTCTATAAGAATACGAAAATAATCACGGGCGTAGCCCAGTAGCAACAGCGTTCTAAAAACAGTGGGAGAGTGTTTTTTCCCTTTTTCTGAGACATTTTGTGGTCAGGATGAACGAGTAAGAAACTTTTCTGAAAACTGAGTTCATCATCTGCCTAGCCTTTTCCCAACTACATTGGGGTCGGCTTCCAGTCAAACCGGATTCAGCTGAATATCAGTGTTTTACGTGGAGCAGCTGCCTACCAGACCTCCACAACCCATTAACTGGATAAAACGGTACTTCATGGCAAGACTGGAGTCAGATTTACTGGCTTCTGACTATCCGTAAAGACTGCCAAAAATCTACAAATGACAGCCGGGACCAACGGCTTAACGTGCTTTCCGAGGCACGGAGGAAACTCGGTATGTTAAGATGGTCACCGGTTCACAGACCAACATTAGCAAGCGTTGCTTGACCTTGAAGATCGACCCGTGGGGCTGTTATTATCTAGCCACGAGCTCCTCCTAATTCTGACTATTGAAAATAAATAAAACTGTTGCGTTACTGACTGATTGAGCGACTGACAAACAACGCACCGCTGAAACTGCTGGTCGTAGAAAGCTGGCATATAGGTTCCTTGGGGAGTGTAGGGGAGCACTAAGAGAGGATTTCCCAAAATTCCTACGGGAACGGGAAAAAACGGACATGCGCGTACGAAATCGCGGGGAAAAGATAGCTGGAAATCTTATCTATACTAATATATAAAGCTGAAGAGTTTGTTTGTTTGTTTACTTGAACGCGCTAATCTCAGGAACTACTGGTCCGATTTGAAAAATTCTTTCAGTGTTAGATAGCTCATTTATCGAGGAAGGCTATAAACTATATATCATCACGCAAAGACCAATAGGAGCGGAGCAGCAATAAAAATTGTGACGCAAACGAAGTTGCGCGGGTCAACTAGTACTAATATTTAAAGCTAAAGAGTTTGTTTGCTTGAACGCGCTAATCTCAGGAACTCCTGGTCCGATTTGAAAAATTCTTTCAGTGTTAGATAGCTCATTTATCGAGGAAGGCTATAAACTATATATCATCACGCAAAGACCAATAGGAGCGGAGCAGCAATAAAAATTGTGACGCAAACGAAGTTGCGCGGGTCAACTAGTAAATAAATATAGCCTTCACATGGGGATTTCCAAAAGTGCACAACGGTAATAAACTGATACTTACGTTCCGAATCAGTGGCTCTATGTTCCTTCCTCGATACTTCTCCCACCTCAGTTTTTATCCTTATTAAAGGCACATAGCCCAAGTCTGAGTCTAAATGATTTTCTGTTATATCCGCTACTTCTGGATAGCTATAGTCTACATTATTTGGTTCTGGTTCTGTAAGTAAAGAAAACATAACAGGAACAATATTCAACAGAAAAATATTTTTGTACAATGTGTACCAATACCCAACGGGTAACCAAGGAAAATTTGTTACTAAGCCTCTGTTGGCCGTCCATCTGTCTGTCTGTCAGTGGGCTGCATATCAAGAACCGTAATAGGTAGACTGTAGAAATTTTCACATAGTTTGCATTTCTATAACACAAATAATAAAAATTAAATTAAAAATTAAAGGGGACTCCCATACAAGAATCGTGTTTTGAGGGTTCCATACCCGAAGGGTAACTAACGGAACCCTACTAAGCCTCCGCTGTCCGATTGTGTATTTCTATTGCCCTATAACAAAAAATATTAAAAATGAAGGTTGATGGTACGGAACCCTAGGTGTGCGAGTCCGAATCGCACTTGTTCGGTTCTTTTTCTTTCGGATTATGGTGCAGAACCCTTCCTATGAGAGTCCAACACGCCCATGGTTAGTTTTTAGGGTTCCCTTCCCAAAGGGTAACCAGTGGAACCCTATTACTAAGCCTACACTATCCGTCCATCCGGCCGTCCGTCTGTCTGTCAGCGGGCTGTATCTCGAGAACCGTAATAGGTTGACAGTTGACATTTTCACAGATTGTGTATTTCTATTGCCGCTACAGCAACAAACAATAAAAATTAAAGTATATGGTACGGAACCCTTCCTGTGAGAGCCCAACTCGCAAATGGCTAGTTTTTTAAACTTGAAAACATACCATCACTTAGATGTTCCACCTTTGGTTCAATATTTATAATGTATCCCTCCTTTGGCTGAATATTACACATTTGTTTTTCAGAAACTGCTCGAACAAATTCTTCTTTGACAAATGATTTCCTTTCAATTTGGCCAACATCAACTATACTTATATTCTCTACTGGAGTTTTAATAAACCCATTGAAATACTCTCGGTCTTGGTTTATTAAAAGATTTGGCTGAAAAAAGCAATCATAAGATTATTATTTCATCATCATTATATCAGCCGAAAGATATCTACTGCTGGACATAAGCCTCCCAAAATTTCGCCATAACAACCGGTCCTGGGCGTCTCGCATCCATCAGCCAACCGCGACCCTCACCAGGTCATCGGTCCACTATCGACCCCATTGACCACCTATTCTGCGAGGAATGCTTATTACTTGCTAGTTTCATTTAAAAAAAAAAAAAAATAATAATAATAATAATATTCCACACAACTATCACACAACGCCATCTAGTCCCAAGCTAAGCAGAGCTTGTGTTATGGGTACTAGACAACTGATAAACATACTTATATATTTCTAAATACATACATATTATAGATAAATACTTATAGTCATGTGATACCTGGTATTCAGCTGAATCCGGTTTGACTGGAAGCCGACCCCAATATAGTTGGGAAAAGGATAGGCAGATGGTGACTTCTAGTCATGTGATGGAGGAGTTTGTGGCCAAGTAATAAAGCAAGGGTTGACAGAAATCCAAATGCGGTTGGGAAATTTATTTTAGAACCACAAATCATCTGCCTACCCTTTACCCAAGTATATTGGATCCAGTCAAAACCAGAATCATCTGAATACCAGTATTTTACATGGAGCAAATACCTGTCTGATCTCCAAAACCCAGGAATTGGGCAACATGGTATTAGGTTTTCTGGCTTTTGACAATCCGTGACAACCGCCAATGATCTACTAACTCACCACTGACTAACGCATTAGGTATTACAACATACATTTAATATTTAGTAATGAAACCTCACCTCATAGGATGATGAGGAGCTCGTGGCTAAATAATAACAGCCGCACGGGTCGATCTTGAAGGTTAAGCAAAGCTTGCCAAGTTTAGTCTGTGGATGGGTGACCATCTTAACATACCGAGTTTCCTCCGTGCCTCGGAAAGCACGTTAAGCCGTTGGTCCCGGCTGTCATTTGTAGATCTTTGGCAGTCGTTACGAATGTCAGAAGCCAGTAAATCTGACTCCAGTCTTGCCAAGATGTGTACCGTGTTACCCAGTTAATGGGTTGTGGAGGTCTGGTAGGCAACCGCTCCACGTAAAACACTGGTATTCAGCTGAATCCGGTTTGACTGGAAGCCGACTCCAATGTAGTTGGGAAAAAGGCTAGGCTAGCTGATGATGATGAATGAAACCTCACCTCATAATCCCCATCCATCATCTGAGCAAACAGCTTTTCTGCTTCCAGACATTTGTTCAGAAATCGGCAGCATTGCTTTAGTTTAGTGCAGCAGAAGAAACAAGCAAGCATCGGTCTGCTGTCCTTAGTTACAAACTGCAACAAATAATACATATTATAAACACTATTTAAACAGACTGTCTAAAGTGAATGTGGCCAAAGCTTGGATAAGGATAAATATCATTTTACCAAATTCACCACTACTCCATTTTGCCCAGGTTTTGATTGAATTATTTGGACACTAGAACTTCACCCGCGACTTCGTTTGCGCAGGTTTAGTAGGTATTCCACGAACTTTATCTTCTATACCTCAATCTTTACAAGGTAATGTGTAAATTACTTAGACTCAACGTGGGCAGTTCCCTCTAACTGCAAAATTATTCATACTTAGAGCATTTATACCCATCGTAACTTTTAAATGAAAAGACAGATTTGAATAATTTAAAGTGTAATTGTTAATACATGTACATAATCAAACCCAATTATCAAACCATTTAAATGGATAAGGATTAATATCATCATACCAAAATCACCACTATTCCATTCAGCCTGGGTTTTGATTGAATTATTTGAACAAAAAATAAAAATACATACAGTCGAACATAGAACCTCCTCTTTTTTGAGGAAGACGGTTACTCATTTACTTCAATTATGTTGTACATTATTTTTATCATCAACAGTTTTCTCGGCGCATGCCAAATAATGAATTTTATACTTAGGCAAAATTTTGCTACGTTGGGTTACATTATTGCAATTTTCTTAAGAAACACTATTTATTTTTTTTCTCTTGAAGAGAAAATATGAGAGAAACTTACTAGCACAATCAGTATCTAATAAAAAATTACTCTGGAAAAATATAAAAATCATCACACACTCAAATAGATTACAAAGTCAAAACATAGAATTATTAAACATAAAAGCAACCCCCGTAGAGTCGATAAATTTCGTTAATGATTATTTTGCCAACATTGGAAAACAACTTGCTCAAAAAATTAATCCTGAATTAAATAATATTCCTAATAATAATGAAACACATACATTAAGATCACAACTGAATAGTTTCGTACTGCTGGATACGGATGAAACGGAGGTAGATGGTATTCTGATGAATTTGAAATCTAGCAGTGCCCCTGGATGGGATAATATCTCGACAAAATTTTTAAAATACATAAGAAAGGAGGCTGTCCCCATTATAACTCATCTTACTAATCTCTGTCTTCGAAAGGGCGTATTCCCGGCTCCACTAAAACAGTCCGTTATAACCCCAGTTTACAAGGGAGGGGACAGTGACGATGTCAGCAACTACATAACAGGCCTATATCCGTTTTACCGTCAATTTCAAAAGTGCTTGAAAAAATTATACATATCAGACTAATTAATTATTTCAAAAAATTCAATATTTTATCCAATTCACAATTTGGCTTTAGGCAGGGTGTATGTACTGAAGATGCAGTATCTGCATTAAGTTCTCTTGTTGCTGAGCACCTTGACAAAGGAAAAAAATGCCTGTCTGTTTTCCTAGACCTCAAAAAAGCATTCGACACCGTCTCTGTCCCAATCCTTGTGAACAAGCTGAAAAAAGCCGGATTAAGAGGGACGGCACTCAGTTTACTCAAAGACTACCTTTCCAACAGGAAACAAAGAGTAAAAATAGGACAGTACTTCAGTTACGAAGTAGATGTGTCATACGGCGTCCCACAGGGTAGTGTTTTAGGGCCTACCTTCTTTCTCCTGTACATAAATGATCTCTGTAATATGAAAATAAATAATGCCAAAGTATTCTCGTACGCCGACGATACATCTATTGTGTTTTCTGGTTCATCTTGGCATGAAGTTAAACTGAGTGCAGAGGCTGGAATGGCTCGGGTAGCTGAATGGCTAAAAAGTAACTTACTTTCCCTGAACACTAGTAAAACCAACTACATATGCTTTAGTATCAGTAACCGAACACAGCCTGTTGTAGACTTAGATTTAAAAGTACACATGTGGAGACATACTTACTACAAGCTGTAACTGCCCATGCATTGAGAAGGTCACTAAAACTAAATATCTTGGAGTTATAGTAGATCAAGCACTATCCTGGTACCCTCAACTTGAGCAAATTTCTGGGAGAATAAGGAAACTCAGCTGGATCTTTAAAACCCTCAGACATGTTGTTCCAAATAAAATAGAGAGCTGTAATAACCGTCCTAGAAATCTCTTAAATGAACTATATGTAGCACTTGCCCAGTCTGTACTATTATATTGTATCCCAATCTGGGGAGGTGCAGCAAAAACAAAATTTATAGGCATAGAACGGGCGCAGCGTGCATTGATAAAGATTTTGTATTTTAAAAATAAAAGATTCTCCACTACAAGCTTATACCAAATAAGTAATTTACTCTCTGTGAGGAAACTGTATGTAACCCAAACCATACTAAAAAAACATAAAACCTTACCATTTGATAAACAAAAATCTAAAAGGAGAAAAGATTTAGTTGTTCAAGTTCCCCAAACTAAAACAAGGTTAGCATGCAAACAATTCAACAAACGCTCTGCTCAGCTCTATAACAAAATTAATAAACAGGTATATATATATAATATGAGTTACCACGACTGTAAAAAACGGATTATAGACTGGATAAAAACACTAACCTATGAGGAAACCGAGGCACTCCTGGAACACGTTAAATAGTCGAAATAAATGACATATACAGGGTGTCCGGGACATCGTAACGCAAACTTCGCGAAAAGGCTACACCTGATGCGACTAATCAAATTGTGGAAGTCATTAATCTCGCTAATGATCGGTTACAGAAATTGACATTTTCGAGCGCGCAATGTATTGTGAACAACGCGATCCAAACGCGCGAGAGCGTTGTACGGAGTACGTACCTACACTTCTTGAACACACTCAAAGCTGCGACGCCGCGCGAGCTTCTGTCGTTAAATGTACTTACCTAAGAATATCGCCTACCTATCGCCGACCACAATATCACATAAAATCATTGTTAATCACTCAGAAATACCTACGGTATCTAATGATGGTAGAAACATGTTTATGCAGAATTCAAGGGAAGAAAAGCATCGACAAGCTATGTCTTTAGTCTCATAAAATCACGATTCCGATAAGGATTGATAAGATAATAAAAAAGAAAACTTGTAAGTAGGTACCTACATTGAGATCCGTTCACGTAGGTATAAACTAATGAACTATCTAAGTCACTTTGATTGTACCTACCAATATCGCCTTTCGCCGACAACAATAATACCTATCTCATAAAATGAATCATTTTTATCACTCAGAAATACTAACCTGCTGATGGTAAGAACTTGTTTTTGAAGAAATAAGAGAAGGGAGCCATAAGATTAATCTCTTAAAATAATGATTCAGATAAGGATTGATTATAAAAAATAAGCTTGAAGTACCTACATTGAGATCCGGTATCGTAGGTAACTACCGAACCGCCTCACTCACTTAGAAAGTACCTAAGTACCGACGAATAACACCCGTAGCCGACAACAACTGACATGTTTACGCAGAAGTTAAGGAGTCATAAGCTTAAGCATGTCCCACAATGATGTACTTACCGAATCCAATGTCCAATCCAAGGTGACCTTGGTTGGAGCTTGGTTTCCATCCGCGAATTTTGTACCTATGAATTCACCCAAACAAGGTCACCTTGGATGGGTCGCTGGAATACATCCTTGTGGAACATGCTCTCTTAAAATCACGAACGCGATTCTGATAAGAATTGATAACAAAGCCGGCCATGTTCGAGTCGGACTCTCAAACAAAGGGTTCTGTAAGTACCTTAACTCAAAAAACACGCTTCTTGTATGCGAGCCCCCGTAAATTACCTAGTCCTATGGACGGACGGACAGCGGAGGCTTAGTGATAGGGTTTCGTTGGTTACGCTTCGGCCTACCTACATTGAGATCCGATAATGTAAGTACCTACTACTAACTCACCTTAAGGTCGCTCACCCCTGGGTTCGAAGTGGCCGCCGCCAGCACGCTCGCATATCTGAGCACGGCCCAGAGTTTCAACGTGGACACGGAGCAGAAACTTTGGGTCCTGAGCACACTCCTCACGCAACGTCGCAAACACATGCACGACGCGATTCCTCATCTCGGCTGCGGAAGCGCACTCGGACACTAACACTTTGTCCTTGACGTAACCCCAAAGAAATAATCGTATGGGGTCGAGTCTGGTGAGTGAGCTGGCAATGGCTCCGGGCCGAATCTACCGATCCACCGATTCCACAAGTCCAGATGACATTTTTAAATCAGACACACAAACACAGAGAGAAAATTAGTTTTGGGATCAAACTAAAACTTATCTTCTCTAACGTTCCGAAAACAGACTTTCACAAAAAGCACACTCGTTCGCGATCAACGTCAACAAGAAACTGGCAAAAATCCATCACGAAATGTTCTTTTCGAACTCTCTTTTGATTTCGCCGACATACCTACGTGCAGTACAGTGGCGGAACTATCATGGGTGGCTATTTATTTATTAAATGATTTTTTTTTGTTGAAATACTTAACCATGTAGTTACTTGATCGCCTTAAAAAAAGATTAAGATCTAAGAGAAGCTGCAAGAAACCGAACCAATTGAGATAAGCGTAACATTACTTATTTTAATTTAAGCCTTATTATGATTTGTGAAACGTGTGCCTATTAATAGTAAAAACTCCGGGAGTGCCGGCAGAAGTGAAAACTTGAATACGTGCTTCTCTCCCTCCGTCTTACGAATTTTCGATCAGGTCACCATCTCACGCATTTTCACCAGGGTCACGTGTCTTGACGCGAGCTTAACATTTTTTTACCCATCACAAAAAAAGTGCACAACGTCGCTAAAGAAGCATTCACTTAAAAAAAAAAATCTCGGTCAGGTGTCACCATCACCACTAAGCGAGACACTGAACCGCCCCTTACACTCTGTTCAACAGAATACCTAGATCGGCTCGATTGTCGGCATGTCAAAGAGCGCGCTACGTATTGCCGCTATAAGAAAATACGATTTGGCGACACACAACAAAATAACCGATTTGCGTCTTTAAGCAATTATTTTAATGTTGGAAATCACTTACTTTATTTTGTTGTGATACGTATTATTTTCTAATGGCGGCAGTCTTTAGACGGTATTTTTGAGCGGTGCCTTTGACATGCTCACTCGCAGGTACCTACTTGGCATGCGTTGACCTTTCGTTTGAACTTTGCACAGCTGATAGCTACCTAATTTGAAGTTTTATTTACATTGCTTTTTTTTGTGAAAATAGTGAATTAATGACTTTTTAATTAAAAATCTTATTGGGTTAGGTCAGAATTTCGATTATGAGCAGTCTAAAGTAAAAAAAACTCCTGAAAAAAATGAAAAAATGAGGAAAAAGCCGACGAAAAATTCCAAAGCAGAGGTGTCCAGAATCATGTCCTGGACCCCTGGAAATCGTTTGTGCGTCGATGTCAGATACACGCTGTATATATATACTATTAATTAAAACACCACACCACACCACACCACACCACGCAACTCAACACACACACCACACCACACCACATCACATCACATCACATCACATCACATCACATCACATCACATCACATTCATCACATCACATCACATCACATCACATCATATTACATCACATCACATCACATCACATCACATCACATCACATCACATCACATCACATCACATCACATCACATCACATCACATCACGTCACGTCACGTCACGTCACGTCACATCACATCACATCACATCACACCACACCACACCACACCACACCACATCCCATTACATCACACCACACGCCCTTCATCGCACCACATCGTACGCAATTCCCACGACGCACTACACTCACTACTGTAAATAATTTAAAGTGCAATTTAACAAAAATATTTACATTTTGTTTATTAGTTATCTTAAGATTAGTTAGTAAAAATATATAAGCTCAATAAATGGAAATGTACTTACATTGCATAATTACCCTTAAGGTCACAGTCCACTATAACTCTAGTTAGTATAAGTGTACTACAGTGATATGAAAGAGCGGAGCCTTCTAATATAGGCATTGTTTGCTTAACTGGAGGCTCCGAACACGTTCAAATGTGATGTAATTTCTATTTGTCACAATAAACTATTTTGTATTTTTTTTGTATTGTATTTTTGTATTGGAAATATATGTTCCTATATTCATCAGGGATAATGTAGGATACTAATGGTGAAAGAATTTTTCAAATCGGTGCAGTAGTTTCATAGCCTATTCAATTCAAACACAAATCTTTCCCCTTTATAGTAATAACAGTGTAGATCAATAAAATAAATGTTGCGGTCAGAGGGTTATCTTAGGGGCTCAGGTAAAAAGGAAGATCGAAAGAAGTGCATTAATACAAAAAAAATCATTATCATCATCTACCTAGCCTTATCCCAACTGTATTGGGTCGGCTTCCAGTCAAGCCGGATTTAGCTGAATACCAGTATTTTACGAGGAGCGGCTGCCTACCAGACCTCCACAACCTATTAACTTGGTAACACGGTACTTCATGGCAAGACTGGAGTCAGATTTACTGGCTTCTGACTATCCGTACAACTGCCAAAGATCTACAACGGACAGCCAACGGCTTAACGTGCTTTTCAAGGCACGGAGGAAACTTGGTATGTTAAGATGGTCACCCATTCACAGACCGACCTTGGCAAGCGTTGCTTTACCTTGAAGATCGACCCATGCGGCTGTTATTATCTAGCCACGAGATCCTCAAAAATAAAACTAATACATTTGTTTAAATATCAGAGGCATTCACATAAAGATTTATATCAGTGACTGACTGCCAAACAATTCGCAACCGAAATTACTGGTCGTAGAAATTTGAAATTTGGTGTGTAGGTTCCTTGGGGAATGTAGGGCAGCCCTAAGAGAGGATTTCGCGAAATTTATACGGGAACGGGTAAAGGGACAATAAGCAACGTGTTGTTTATCTAATGAAGCAACTTACCGGAACATCAGTCAGCTTCTCATACAGTTCATGCAAGTTCTTGTTAACCACCACATACATGCGAACATCTTCCGATAAACATATCCTGCACATTGGCAATTTTTCCATCGTTTAACTCAAAAATGTAAAACCACAACAAACTGCATCAAACATTCGGTCTAAAACAGAGAAAACAACACGTTTGACACGTCAAATCAAAAGTCAAAAACCCAAAACCATCTTGCAGTTCTTCTGACAGCTTGACACTTGACAACAAACTTGGACGACGACCTGGCTACTAGGCCTTTCAGTTCACTATTTAGTAGGGTTCCGAACTCAAAGAGTAACAAACAGAACCCTATGACTCAGCCTCTGCTGTCCGTCTGTCCATCCGTCCGTCTGTCTGTCAGCGGACTATATCTCGTGAACCGTTATAGGTAGACAGTTGAAATTTTCACAGATTGTGTATTTCTATTGCCGCTATAACCGCAAAATAATAATAAAATACGAAGCTACGGAACCCTTCATGTACAAGTACGACTCGCTCTTGGCCGGTTTTTTGGGTTCCAGTCGGTTTATGGTTGGAACCCCTCGTGTCAGAGTCCGACTCGCACTTGGCCGCTTTTCAAAATAATTTTGTTTCACAAAAGAATGTGGATTCATATGCTATGTTTGTAAGAGTGTTTAGCAGTAAAATCACAGTATCGGGTTTATCTTGGCCAAAAAAACATAAAACCATTTAGGTTCTGAGAAATATGGTCCTATGACGAACCGTTGGAAACAGCAACAGCAGGCTTTTGAGGTGTGAACTTCATGTTGTCACATTTTTTAAAGTGTTAGTCGGTGTAGTTCTGTATCAAGTGTTTCAACGTAATGTGAAATAATCATAGGAAATAATTAATTTGCGCGATCTCGGTAAAAGGGAGCTGAGAATTTTATTGGAGTGTTGCCTAAGATTACATATTTTGCTGCCAAATACCAAACATGACAATGTTTTGCATCCACATTTTAAATGCAAAATGAAGTGATTGAAGTGACAACAAAAAATTAACTGAAAGACCTCAATACCTAGCCAAGTCATTAAATTCAAAAAACATAATTATCAGTGTGACACTGACAGTATCAGTCACAGTCACCCCAGCTGTTGTTTGTTTAGATTTATTATTTTACGTACAATCAATGTAGTCTGTGCGTACAATCGAAATAAAAGTGTGCCGGTACATGTGTACTAGGCAGATTTTTAGGATTAAAAAACTTAATCCCATGTATGGACCTACAGCAGGATATGTTCAAGTTCTTGGCTCAGAATATTGAGAGCGACATAAGAATCCCTGTTTCGCAGAATGTGCGAAGATTACTGGAACTACTTACTAGCGCCGCCGCCGTTATCTATACTTAACAGTGTTTAAATAATATCTATCAGTAGAAAGTTCTATTATTTTTAGATTAGAGTCGGTACATCCCTCTCACTTACTAGTCAGCGCTTCTCCAGATTTTGCGTGCGTACAGTCAAAGTGTGGTACTCTGCTAGCCTCTGAATTATCTACTTTCTATGTCCCGTCAGCCTTCAAAGCAACTGTAAAACTTCTAAAAAAAAATCTTCTGAACTTGTCAGTTACATTTTAAACTTCAGCTATTGCTTGAAAGAGATATAGAGCAACTCCGCCCCTAAGATAACCCACTGAACCAGACTCTACACAAACATGCAAGATAGAAAAGACGAAAATGTGTAGGATATGTTTAGAGGAAGATGTTCGCATGTATGTGGTGGTCAACAAGAACTTGCATGAACTGTATGTAAAGCTGACCGATGTTCCTGTGAGTTTATATTAAGGTGGATGCTCCAGGGTAGCCCGCGAAATTCAAATATTTTTATGTTTTTTGCAATTTGCCGGTCAGTGTGAAGCTGTATGTGGACCAAATACGATCCGCGACCGTAACGCGTATTTATCTAAAGAATTATAACCATTTTAATCATCAATATAGCCCTCTAAGTTCATGTAGTTCGAAAGAATGAATATATATTAATTCTTTCGAACTACATACAGCTTCACACTGACCGGCAAATTGCAAAAAACATAAAAATATTTGAATTTCGCGGGCTACCCTGGAGCATTCACCTTAAATTAACTAACGGCTTTTAAATGTTTCTCAAACACAAGGATACAAATTTATCCTAAGGTGGCTTAAAAATTCCATTTTATATTTCCATCTTGACACCTATAATCCACCCAAAGGTTGATACTCGGAAACATATGTCCGAGAATCCACACCGGCCCAGGGTGGATTTATATCGTCACTACAAAGGCAAAAGTACTAAACTGCAAAAAGGTTATTTTACAAGAGAGCAATAAAAAAAACAACAGAAATGTCACTGCTAAAGCGCCAGTAACTTCTTAAGTATTGCTCAAATTGCTAGGAGACCAAGACCATTGTGTAGAGAAAAAAAAAATTGAATCCGACCATATTATAAAACTCATTTTAACTAAAATGGCGCTTTAGTACTTTTGCCTTTTTGATGACAATATGGAATCTGTGTTGTACCAATATTCTGTTTTTCCACCCAAAAGTGACTGAGGGGTTTGAACTTTTTTGTATGGGAGCTGGCATAGCCACCTGAGGAGCTTGTGGCTAGATAATAACTGCCGCATGGGTCGACCTTCAAGGTTAAGCAATGCTTGCCAAGGTTGGTCTGTGGATGGGTGACCATCTTAACATACCGAGTTTTCTCCGTGCCTCGGAAAGCACGTGAAGCCGTTGGTCCCGGCTGTCATTTGTAGATCTTTGGCAGTCGTTATGGCTAGTCAGAAGCCAGTAAATCTGACTCGTCTTGCCATGAAGTATGGTGTTACCCAGTTAATGGCTTGTGGAGGTCTGGTAGGCAGCCGCTCCTCGTAAAATACTGGTATTCAGCTGAATCTGACTTGACTGGAAGCCAACCCCAATGTAGTTGGGAAAAAGGATAGACACCTCGTCGCCATTTTGATATTTTTTCAAAATTGCGTCGCACAATGTAACATGCATATACAGGTAGAGAACATTTAAACCAACAAAAAATGTTAGTAACATGGTGCCCTAAAGTGCCACGTTGCCGAGATATTTGAAGGTAAAGTCACCATGTGAGAATAATGAACATCATTAAAATGACCTTATCACGCGCTTATATGCAGTAGATTGTTTTCTAATAGTATTTCTAGGCTTGATTTAACCATTTATAATTATATTAAACACTATTATTTTGCGAAGTTCTTAAAACAGTGGATTTCACGAGTTTTATTTTTTTCCAAAAAATTATTACATCCCGTTGGAAACTTATATTTTAATTTAATTTAATGCATATAAGCAAAAAAGTAGTTTTTAATGATAGTCATGATGTCACATGGTGACTACCTCGGCAACGGCAACGTGACACTTTAGGTCACCATGTTGTTCCTAACATTTTTTGTTTGTTGATGCCAAACATGCATGTTAGACCGTGCGCTGCAACTTTGGAAAACAATAATAGCGGCTGGGGGCTATGCCACAACGATTCTATGCCCTTTATTTATTTACGTTACGCGTCCATGTTTGGGTCACAGAAGTCCATAAGTATGTGAACGAAATTTCAGCAGAAACGGTCCAGTAGATCCGGAGAAACCTGGCTGTGACAGACGGACAGACAGCCAGAGACCCGAGTGATCCTATAAGGCCGATGTCACGAACTCAGCAGCGCGGCCGCGGCAGCGGCGGCAGTGCAACCAGCGTTGCGTTCAAATGCATTGATTTATATGGAACTGTCCACGAAGGCAGCGGCGCGGCGGCGGCGGCGTACGAGCGGCGCGCACCAATCGAGCGCTGCCCACGCGTCTACAGTGACGTACTCATAGATAGGCAACTTCTCATAGCACAACACCACGCGCGCCGCTCTAGTGCCGCCGCCGCGCCGCGGTTACGTTTCTTACAAATGTTGGGAACCCTAAAAACGGTCATCAACTTGCTTTTCATTAATTTGCATTTATTTCTTCCATCTGGGTCAGTTAAATATGTACTATCTGTGAAAAACTCTTTGAGAGCTAGGAATACTAAACACAAAGGATAATAAATTCGTAAAATGTGATGAGATTTCGGTATTGGAAAACTCTTCGATGAATTTCTTCCACTTTCTTCATCTTGACATGAGAAGTTGTGCTAACAACATCCAGGCTTTTTCTGGTTTTTATAAAGTTTTTTTTTTTGTTTTTTTAATAAGTACAGTGACAAACTAGATATTAAGACAGCAATAATATGCGACGTTTGGCAACGCTAACCACAACCTGGATATAGTTTTATAGTAGGTTTTGTCAGCTTTCATAAGTGAAGCCACTGGCAAAAGCAAGTATCAAGAATTTGTGGGTGATAGACGTACGAACTTATTAGTACACGGTACGGAACGTAGGTACACGGTTTTTAAGATTGCGAGCCTACTCGGCTTGATCGGTGACACACGTGAAAGCTTGCGTCAATGGAGGGAACTTTTTGTAATTAAGGAACAATACTTTACTATAGCCAGACCGGATACTTGTATGAGAGAAGCAATTTCACATTGAATAGAAGTTAACTTTAGTGTCATAATCTAGGCAAATAGTATTTAGTCACACGATTTCCCGAAACAATAAAGAATTCTGTAATTTATTTATTTGGATCTCCAACAAAAGATACACAGATATAACATAAGACAGTGATACAATGGTTCATTTAAGTGTGCTCCTTCAGTTACAGGAGACCACAGCATGCACTTATAACTAGGCTCACATAACAAAATAAAAATAAAATTTTCACAAAATTAAATTAAAAATAAGGATAAGATCTTAACATTAAATTAAAGTAAATTCACATTATTCCAATACAATAAATTAAAATCATTGAAGTAAATTAGACAAAATATTAAAAATTAAATTAAATGTTTGCGATTTCATAAAATTACATTGTTGAAGTTATGTCAAGTTTAAAATTCAAATAAGACTGAGAAGATTATAAAGTATTAATGTTATTTTTATAGGTACTTGACCTATAAAAACAACATAACATTAATTGTTTTCGCTAATCGATCCCAACAAAGATGGTATAGAAAACGCCTCTGAACACTTTCCAGGTGTTTGCTGTATATGTCGTAGTGAGGATTCCAAACTGGGCTGCTGTATTCAAGTATTGGACGTACTAGTGAGTTAAATAATTTTATTCTAGTGGAGGCCTTTTTGAAGTCTTTACTATTCCGTAGAATAAATCCAAGAGTTTTAAAACCCTTCGATGAGACTTGGAGGATGTGTTTGTCAAATTTTAATTGTTGATCTAATTTCACTCCCTAATCACGTATTTGGTTTACTTATTCTAATTTTTGCTGACCTAGGTATCGTGTAAAAGTTAGGTTTGACGAATTTGTTACGGCAGAATTGCATGTAGTAACACTTTGACACGTTAAGTAGCATATTGTTATTTGTACACCAGTTAGTCAGTCTATTCAGATCTTCCTGTAATAAAGACCAGTCAAATTTAGTTACAATTGGTTTCATTATTTTCATGTCATCGGCAAAAATATATAATTTTGAATGAATAAAGCAGTGTGTTATGTCATTAATAAATATATTAAAGAGAACTGGACCTAAGTGTGAACCTTGTGGAACACCGGATGTAGCTATGAAAGGCTTAGAATTATGGCAACCCATGACAACTTTTGAGGATCTGCCGCTAAGATAAGACCGAAACCACTCAAGCATTGTTCCTCCTATACCCACCTGCTGAAGTTTGGTTATAAGGATAGAATGATCCACTTTGTCAAATGCTTTACTGAAGTCTGTATACTACTCTGTCAAGAAAGTACCGGGAAAAGATCAATAATACACAAAATGTCTGTTATTCATCCAAATTTATTTTATCACCTTCAAAGTATGCCTTTAGAAACGATACACTTGCGCCAACGAATAATCCATTCATCAAAACATTTTTTAAACGCTGCTTCCGGAATTGAGTTCAGTTCTCGCCGCGAATTCTCCTTTATGTCTTCTATCGATTGAAAACGGGTGCCACGAAGTGGTAATTTGAGTTTAGGAAAAAGAAAAAAGTCAGCAGGAGCCATATCTGGTGAATATGGTGGTTGCTGGATGGTATTTGTTGAGTGTTCGGTTAAAAATGCGTTCACAATGATAGCCTTGTGCGAAGGCGCATTGTCGTGGTGCAAAATCCAAGAATTTTCTTTTTTTTTTTTTTTTTTTGTAATGGGTTTGCTCTTGACTCTAGTCTATGTCAGAAATGACAGAGACAAAGTCTACGATGGAGCGAGCCTACCCAGAAGGAGCCTGTTCACTCTAACTTTGAAGAGATTAGGGTTGTAAGCTTTCGGAAACACAGACGCTGGCAGAGAGTTCCACTCCTTTGCTGTGCGCATTATAAAAGACGTTTGAAAACGCTTAGTGCGAATTGGTGGAATAGCCACAAGGTAGGGATGGTAAGATGCAGTGCGTCTGGATGTCCGATGGTAGAAGGGGGCCGGTGGGATGAGGTCGTGGAGTTCTTGGGCACACTCACCGAAGTACAATCTGTAGAAGACCGACAAGCAGGCAACCTTACGGCGATGAGCCAAGCTATGTAGCTTGGCATCCACCAGTTTTACGTCGCCGATGAGCCTCTTAGCTCTGCGTTCCACCGAGTCAAGCGCGGCAAGCTGATACTTAGCTGAGCCATCCCAAAGGTGGCTACAATACTCCATGCAGGATCGTACTTGCGCTTTGTATAGTGTTAAAAGCTGTCCAGGCCTAAAGTATCGCTTCACCCTATTTAGGATGCCCAGAAATCTGGCCTTTTTCGTCAAATTTGCTCTCTTAAACGCCGCATAACGCTCAAATAATATTCTTTATTTACCGTTAGACCTTCCGGTAAGAATTCAGAGTGCACAACACCGCGATAGTCAAAGAAAACAGTCAACATGACTTTGACTTTGATCGACTTTGGCGTGGTTTTTTCGGTTTCGGTTCAGTTGGAAGGCGCCACTCCGAAGCTTGTTGACTAGTTTGCATGTCAAACTCGTAAATCCACGTCTCGTCACCTGTAACAATGCGTTTCATGAATGTTGGGTCCGAACTGACTCGTTCTAGCATGTCCTCAGCGACTTTCATGCGATTGAGTTTTTGGAGAAAATTCAGATCTTTTGGGACTAGCCGAGCAGCAACATGTTTCATACCCAAATGATTAGTTAAAATGGTACGGATCGACTCGTGAGATACAGAAAGTTCGGCGGCTATCTCTCTCAGAGTTGAATGGGGATTTTCAGTCACTATTTCCTTCACTTTTGCGATGTTAACTTCAGTTGCAGACGTTGACGGCCTACCAGAGCGAGGCAAATCTTCCATCACATCTCGACCGCTTTTGAACGCTTTGAACCACTCATAAGCACGAGTTTGTGATAAAGTCGATTCACCGTAAGCCTTCTGTAACATTTTCAGTGACTCCGAACACGAAATTCCATTGGCGATGCAAAATTTAAGACAAACTCTTTGTTCGATATTTTTGTCCATTATGAAATTCGCAATACACACTATATATGATATTACTAAAACCAGCACTGTATTTAATATAAATAACAGAAGCAACTCAAACTCCGCGCCAAAATGGAAAACAGTTGTGCCAATCTAACAACTACAAAAAAACAAAAATTTGCATTTGGAACCATAAACAAATCATCCATTCCCGATACTTTTTTGACTGAATGTATATGGTGTCAACAGGAATACGTTTATCCACAGATTCTGAAAGGGACGACACATAACACATGAGATTAGTGGTAGTAAACCTGGATTTAATAAAGCCGTGTTGGTGGGCGGAGATCAGGTGTTTGACATGCGATGAAAGACGTTCAGTTATGAGCTTTTCAAATACCTTGCCAAAGATGACTAAAATAGAAATGAGTCTGTAGTTCGACACTAATTTTCTTTCTCCTGCTTTGAAAATAGGCACCACTAGTGCCTTTTTCCATTGCTCTGGGAAGATGGCCATCTTTGGGACTTATTATAATAGGTCTTTTACCTACGAAATTGCCGTTTTGTATGAAAAAATTTAAACGATTTTTTTCATGTATTTTTTATTTGTATTTATCGAAGTAATCACCCATGCAATCAATGCATCTTTGCCAAAGCAGTGGCAGTTTATTGATGCCCTTCTTAAAGAAATCAGCTGGACGGGAGGCAACAAATTCTTCAAAGGCATTTTGTACTGCCTCTCGGATATTGAATTTTTTTCCCGCCAAGAAGTTATCCAAATTCTGGAAAAAGTAGTAGTCTGTAAGCGCAAGGTCTGGTGAGTAGGGCGGATGACGGAGAGCTTCCAACCCCAGTTCTTGCAACTTGGAGACCGTCTGCTGTGCAGTATGAGGTCGCGCGTTGTCGTGCAGGAGCAGCGGAGACGAGCGATTGACCAATGCTGGTTGGAGATGTGCCAGCTTCTCCATCATTATGTTCAGGTCTTCACAGTACACATCTGCAGTAATGCTCACCCCGTTTGGTAAGAAGCTGTGATGAATCACACCGGCGCTAGACCACCAAACAGTGACCATCACTTTTCTAGGGGTAAGTTTTCGTTTAGGGCATTGTTTAGGTGCTGAACCAGGATCCAACCAACTTGCTGAGCGCTTGCGGTTATCAAACAGAATCCATTTTTCATCACAGGTAACAATGCGGTTCAAAATTCCTTCATTTGTGTGTCTGTTGAGCAGTGCAAGGCACGTCTCGACGCGTACTTCGCGCTGGCGATCATTGAGTTCGTGGGGCACCCATTTGTCAAGCTTTTTTACCTTGCCAATTTGACGCAAATGGACCAATATTGTTTTGACGCTAACGTCGAAAGCTGCTGCTAATTCAGCCGTAGATTGTGTATCAGCAACTTCCACAATCGCCTTTTAATTCGTCATTGTCGACCAAAGTCTTCGGACGACCGCGAGGTTCATTTTTCAGGTCGAAATTTCCAGAACGGAAGCGAGCAAACCAATAACAGGTGGTGCGTTGGTTTGTAGTGTTAGCTCCGTAAACGTTGATGTTGCGTGCCGCTTGTGCCGCGTTGCTGCCACGACGGTATTCATATTCTATAATTACCTACTCGAATTTTTAACGTATCCATGATGACGAAAAAGATTGAAATGCGATGAAAATATAACACTAATCAATAAACAAATGACTACTTTTGGAAAAAAAAACCATGTTTTTAAAATAAAATTAATTTGAAATTAGAATTCTTAGCCAAACAAAAATTATTTTGATTTGAAATGGCCAGTACTGCAGAACGGCAATTTCATAGGTAAAGACCATAACCGTGAGGGGCAAAGCCAGCGCTTTCGCACTTTTTTTTATGAACACGGGTGGTATAACGTCGTCTCCTACATTTTCAATTCAATTGGTTTAATACATTTTCGCAATCATTTCTCAGTGTCTACGGTGTACTAGTGTTCAGTTTTCATATTTGGTTAATGTATATGCACAGTTTTTTAATATAGATTATTCGTTTTATAGTTTAGGTAAGTCTTAGTGTAGGTTTGTAGTAGCGATAAGTATATTTAAAAAAAAATAGGTATTGAAGTAAATACAGTAGTTCCAATACTTCGGATACAATAAAATTTTTGACTTAAGGTGGATGCTCCAGGATGGCCCGCGAAATTCAAATATTTTTATGTTTTTTGCAATTTGCCGGTCAGTGTGAAGCTGTATGTGGACCAAATGCGATCTGCGACCGTAACGCGTATTTATGAATATTTCAGAAATAATCATTATTTCGAACAACATGAACTTAGAGGGCTATATTGATGATTAAAATGGTTATAATTCTTTAGATAAATACGCGTTACGGTCGCAGATCGCATTTGGTCCACATACAGCTTCACACTGACCGGCAAATTGCAAAAAACATAAAAATATTTGAATTTCGCGGGCCATCCTGGAGCATCCACCTTAACATAAAAAAATACTTATTTATCGTCGGTACAAAAATAACAGGCTGTTATTTAATAACAGATATCGTGTTTAACTTGTTACAACCCATCTCTAGCACCTTTGATCACGGCCCGTTTACCGACAGCCGACGGCTCGGCCGAGGCAACGTGCGCCCGAGGCAGCCCGAGCCACGACCACACCGACCGAGGCATTGGCTCATCAGGCTGCCGCGCGACCCGTGCTCGGTCGGTCTGCACGCGGCTCTTCACTCACGTAGCAACCCGCGCGCCGCGCTAGTGGTTAAACGCTCTCATACAACGCCATTTGTTTGTATTTAGTACGGGCCGCGTCGCGACGCTGGACGCCCCGCGTTTCTGTAAACGGGTACTAAATGTGTCAGCGCACGTAGCGCTGACACATTTGCGTTAGCGCATTAGCGCTGAGTGAACGCGGTGGGCGTGCGTAGCGCGAAGGACGAAGCGGGGATGACAGTTCTGGAGTCGCTCCGCTTTGTGATGAACACCTAACATTATGGCAGCCAAACACGTAGCGATTTACTTGCGCAAGTTTAAGACTTGCACAAATACACGTTATTCCGAAGTAACTGAAATTTGCGCAAGTATCCTCCAACACACGTTACAGTATACTTGTGCAAGTAAATCGCTACATGTGTGGCTGCCATTACCCAGCTAGTGTTGGATAGATCCAGATGTATACGGGTAAACGCCGAATTCACTCCGCCGGGTTGCACTCCGGGAGTGCCGGCAGAAGTGCAAAAATTGAATACGTGCTTCGAATTTTCGATCAGGTCTCGTGTCCGACCGGTTTAACATTTTTTACGCATCACAAAATAGTGCACAACTCCGCTAAAGAAGTTTTCACTTCAAAAATCACTGTTGCTCAATTTATGCACTGCCAAGACAAAATGTAGTGTTAATGATCAATGGGGCGATTATTAGCGCCATCTACATTTTACAAAACTTACTATTAGAAACACCGCCACCTATATTTGAGAATACTAACTATTTAAACCAACGCCATCTAGTTTTTCTATGAACAATTTTGATGGCATGTGCCATCTAGCGATCGCAATGTGAATTGAATAATGTTGAAAAAGGTCACGTGTCCTGACTGACACGCAACCGTTTCACACATTTTCGATCAGGATCACGTGTCTTGACGCGAGTTTAACGTTTTTTACCCATCACAAAAGTGCACAAAGCCACTAAAGAAGTTTTCACTTAAATAAAAAACGAAGATTTACATGAAAAATAAAACCTAGCAAAATTATTAAAAGACGCTTTTAGTCATAGATATAGAATCCCCTAGACTGTATTAAACCGAAACTTGCGAGCACGTTGCGTCTTCTTTTCTCAAAAGCAAAGTGTCATGTGCCTGAAAGAGAAAAGTATAGTGTCCATAGTGCGTCGAAAACTGCAGAATATCGCCAGTTTGACTATACATTTCTACTTATTGATATATCAATGCATTGTGATGTGTATTTTCAGTCGACTATCGAAAATATGCCAGTCGCCACATTAAACACCAAAAAATGGCATTTCATTTTGGAATAATACTGTAATTCCATTATAATAATGAATGATAATATCTTACATTATTATAATATATAACATTTCTTGAAAGATATTATTTGATATTATTACTTACTGGTTGACAAGATGCTGGCTGTTTTGGAAATATTATTGGCACTGCGTGCGAATTTTATACTCTACGTTCATATTGTCACGAAAGCAAGATTCTTCAAAGTGTTCAGAACATATCCTTGTTAACTGTGTAGGCCTTCAATTATCGTCTTTTCTCAAATTTTTATCCATTTACTTTTAAACTCATTATCTGCAGGAAACCTGTTAAAATAACAAAGAATACATCATTAATAATTTAGTAGTAATAAATAATAATAGTAGTACTTAAGGGAAAGGTTATGGGCAAATATAATACAATATTGATTTGGGAAAAGTAGGATTTTTCGTTAATTCCTTCTTTTGGCATGCTATAATATTCTGTAATCTTTTATCACTGAGACCAAAGCTGAGTCCAATTACTAGGTTCAGCATGGCGCAATCAGTACGAAAAATTCAGATTGAATTTCCAAAATCTGACCACTTACATTGTTTTTATTTCATTGTACGTATTAAAAACGAACTAGAATATGTATGTGATTATACTTTTACTCTATCGATAAAACATCCAAGAAGCCACACCCTTATGAAGTACATGGTATGTCAAAACGGTTCAATATTTTTTTGTTTTTATTTATATTTCTAAATTGGAAACTGACAATAATATAGAAGCAGTTGTGTCTTTATGTTCATATAATGGAGATCTGATTTTATTGACTTTTCTGCTCAAAATGTGTTTTAACAATAAGTTATGATTGGACTTACTTACCGGTGAAACAATACTTTTGCAATATTTTCTTTCAAAACACCATTTCTATTCGAATAACCGGGTACAGTACATGCCATTGTTCATGGCAAAACGAAAAACACACTCAAAGCACAATGTTTTTCACAATTTGACAATATTTTTGATAAAATTAAATTGGTAGACAAATGTGTTAACCAGCTGGTTAACAAACAAAATGGCGATTCTCGGCTGATGGCGCGCGGCATTTCAAGACGGTCGGGAATGCTATTGCTATCTCTTTTTGTCACATGAAATGTTTCCATTAAAAATGTTAAGTACAAGATAGGTTACTATACCTATACAACTTATTAGAAGATATCTAAGTATTCTATATCTATGCCATTAGTTGATTGGTGGTTGCGCCAGGGTAGCCCGCGAAGTTCAAATATGTTTATGTTTTTTTTGCAATTTGCCGGTCAGTGTGAAGCTGTATTTTGAACAAAATATGATTCTTAGCTATAGAATGAAATTTTCATGAAATAACCATTCTATGGCTTCATAAATTTAGAGGGCTATATTGATGATTAAAATTGTTATAATTCTTTAGATGAATACGCGTTACGCGAATTGTATTTTGTTCAAAATACAGCTCACACACTGACCGGTAAATTGCAAAAACATAAAAATATTTGAATTTCGCGGGCTACCTGGCGCATCCACCTTAATATTCGGACTTTACCCAAGTGGCTTGGGCTAGTTACACCCGGGTTTAGTAGGTACTATACTCAAGCATTACCTGTAACATATACATAGGTATATTGAAATGTTGGTGTTTCTAAGGTCTTTTAAATCAAACAAACAACTCGATTGAATGTAGGTACTTTAATTACTGTGTCTAGGAAATATATTCAATTACAATGCGCATTGAAGTTAACTGCTTAGGTACTTAGCTTAAAATTATACTTATGTTCTAAAGAAGCGTACCAACTACTACGTCATGCACTGTTAGGGAGCATACATACACTTCAATACACTCAGTACGTCTACCATCACTTTCACTTATCTATCTATACTCGCTGACAGACAGTAGTTAAAAAAAAACAACTTGAATACTAACTTTGTGAATTTTTATATATTGGAATGGTTAGGGAATAAGTTTGAACAAATTGCTTGAATTATCAGTATAAAAGTACTATCATATATGTGGTAAAATACTATATTGATTTATTGCGCTATCGTACACAAACATGACTATTTATATTACATTAAAAATTTAACACTTCAGAACTCTTACAATTATTTTTAAAAAGTTTATCTCTTAGAAAAATCAACTTCCATCCATAATTTCAACGACTCTTTCAGCATCATCATTACCAAAACCATCATCGCCAATCTCTGAAACTGATACGATAGGTTTATGGCAGCTGAAGTAAGAAACGAACAATTTTGATTCGATCCTATTTAAATGTCTAATAAAGACCGCATCAATAGTAGTATCGTATTTCGTTGTGCTAAGATTGCGATCACAAAACCATTATTTAAAAATTCCGCCTTCGCTGTCCGTCCGTCCGTCCTTCCGTCCGTCCGTCTGTCTGTCAGCAGGCTGTATCTAAAGAACCGTAATAGGTAGAGAGTTGAAATTTTCACAGATTGTGTATTTCTATTGCCGGTTTTGTCGTCTGGCAAGTTTATGTTGAAATCTCCACTCAAAATCATTGGCAATTTCCCAAATTTTTTTTTAAACTATGCAGATGCGTCATGAGAATAAATGAATAAATTTTCATAGAAGAAGTAGGTATCGTATAGCACGCAGTGACTTATCTGGAGAGATGTAAACGGCAACCATAATAATAAACTGATTATCACCAGAGTGGCAACGACTTATACACATATCGCCGATATCAGAAACAGTAGCATTAAAGCTGTTGTATTCCAGATGCACATCCATATAATTTGTGCAATAATGAACTGTGTTCATATTTTGATAAATAGCTACCGATGGACGATTATTTCTTCTGGAACTCGCAACAAAGTTGAAATTTACAATGTCAATTATTTCATCGTTACCCATATGAGTTTCTGATAAAATGAACACATTCATCTTTTTAACAAGAGCGACAATTGTTTGATCTACATGCGCACTTAAACTTTGACAATTGAATGAAAAAATAGACAATCCATTATTCTTAGAAATAAAATCAAGAAGTGTTTTGGTGATGGTTTGCAAAGGATTTTCAATTCAATTGATAAATCTTCTCGATGAGTTGTTGATCTCTTTTGATTTTTTGTTGCGTTTGAATCTTCCACCTGTGCGTTTCCTACTCTACCATGATAAAATTTCCAGCTCGCCCTTGCGTTTTCTTCAGTGACTAAGAACAAACCTTCTATACTAGTTACTCTTGATAACGCAACGTACACCAATTATCTTGAATGAGAACGTTTGTATTCATAAACAGTACCATCGAAAGTACCTCCTTGGGTTGCCAAAGCCGAAATCAGTGGAAAATGTTTTCTTTTTGCCACTATAGTTTTATTTCTGACGAGGATGAGGAGCTCGTGGCTAGATAATAACAGCCGCATGGATCAATCTTCAAGGTTAAGCAACGCTTGCCAAGGTTGGTCTGTGAACGGGTGACCATCTTAACATACCGAGTTTCCTCCGTGCCTCGGAAAGCACGTTAAGCCGTTGGTCCCGGCTGTCATTTGTAGATCTTTGGCAGTCGTTACGGATTGTCAGAAGCCAGTAAATCTGACTCCAGTCTTGCCATGAAGTACCGTGTTACCCAGTTAATGGGTTGTGGAGGTCTGGTAGGCAGCCGCTCCACGTAAAACACTGGTATTCAGCTAAATCCGGCTTGACTGGAAGCCGACCCCAATGTAGTTGGGGAAAAGAATAGGCAGATGATGACTATAGTTTTTATTTTTGTTGAGTGGTATTGACGGTGATTGTACAGAAATTGGAACAACGTCTTTGTCGATTTTCAAGCGTGCAATGTCGCTTCTCAATTTTGTTGCCCGCTTTTGACCAATGGATTTTGAGAATTTGAACCAGTCTTGTAATTTTATCATTTTCATCAGATTTTATGAGAAGTAATTTTCCTACAGTGCCATTAGATAAACCATCAGCGACATCTATGTTTATAGTTATCATATAGAGTCTGTCTCGTCAGGTATCATTCTATGTAACATCTGCCATACAAAATTTTCTTGCTCTGCATTATGACAACCAACGATAACATCCGATGCCAATGAAACAATTTTATTTTCAAAACTATTCAAAATTGTACTGTTGTATTCGTTAACCCCATTATTCGTAAACATAAGTCTAGTTCCTTCCGGATTGTGCGTATTCTTTAGTTACAAATCTGGATTCTATCATATTTAATTCTTCTTCTGTTAGAATGACCCATCACCGATTTTTGTTAAAATGGCAGAAAAGAGTCTATTTTCTTGGCGCATTACCTTCTTGAGTTCGAATTGATGAAATTTTCGCCAAGTTGATTCACCAGTATTTTTTTTAATTTGCTTGAAGATCGGTGTGGCTTTTACAGGGGGTAATTGGCGCAAAATCTCCGATAAGAATCACGTCCAATCCATCAAAAGCTTTTGTAAACAAGCTAGTGATTTGCTTCAAACGTTAATTCATTTGTTCTAATAATTCTGCTGAAACCTTCGTTAATGATAATAACCTTAGTGAACTCAAATAGCGCTCTGTATTGATGAGCTTATTCGATGTTGAGTGGCAATAGCCTTGAGAGTGATATGCTTAAAGCATTATGCACCGTTGTTCCACCTACGGCTGCAGCTTTTCCAGTTGAAGCACAATTTATGCGTTGAAAATTCCATCCCTGTCAGAAAATCTATTGTAAATCTCCTTGCGGTTTTTTTTACAAATGTTTTACCACTACCAGCTGGCCTACTCAAATATATCAGTAATGGTTTTTGCATTGGCTCGTTGTATGATAATAAATGATGCATAATGTGAAACAAAATTTACGCTGTTCCTCGTTTGCTTTGCGCATAAGCCCATGAAATTCTGGATAAGGTGAGATATTATATTTCTTTTATCAATTGATACAAGCATATCAAACAACGCAAGCCGTAAATCATCATTTAAATCTACGTTTGGATTGTGATATAATTCAGCAAATGGGTTTTCATTAGGAAATCTACCATAGAGATATAAAAAACAGGAGAAGTGGTAAGGTCGACCAACTAGTGCGCTTTCGACCGTGATCGTGTTAAATTATAAGAATTCCGTATTATTCAGTGGTTTCTTGTAAAAACCGAGGCCTATACCAAAACTTTGTAAATCATGGAATCACTTACCATATCTAAATATAAGTATTTTACTATACTCGTATTTGTCTTTAAAATCATGAAAACAACAAATCGTAAAATATGTCTTGCTTTTACTATGTTATTTTTCTGTTCAAATATGACAGCAAGTGTACTATTTTTGCAAAAATACATTGCTCCTTAACCACTACCTAAGTTAGTCCCAAAGTGACTGAACAAACAATGTAAAAATGACAAAACGATACTTTAGTATTCATCGCGTATTACGGCCGCTGCTTCTTGCGACGAGTTAAGTGATGTTCTTTGCAGATTCACGTTCGGAGGTTATCGGCAATAATGTCGATTGACGAAGGTAATCTTGCTATAATAGTTTATATTTCAATTTATCAACTATTTAAAGCCGGTTAGAAGATCGAAATATGACGTTTTATACTTAATTGAATTATATTACAGCGTAGTACAGAAATGCGCAACTAACTTTTGTAAATTAAGTTAATTAAATTTTATATCAATAATCGGTCGAGTGTTTTTAATGTTTTCTGGACATGCCATTTTTTATTTATTTTATTTTTAGGACCGCAAAATACCTTTTTTGTATTATAATAAATGGAAGATTCGATGAGGAGCTCGTGGCTAAAGAATAACAGCCGCACAGATCGATCTTCAAGGTTAAGCAACGCTTGTCAAGGTTGGTCTGTGGATGGGTGACCATCTAAATATACCGAGTTTCCTCCGTGCCTCGGAAAGCACGTTAGGCTGTTGGTCCCGGCTGTCATTTGTAGAATTTTGGCAGTCGTTACGGGTTGTCAAAAGCCAATAAATCTGACTCTAGTCTTCCCAAGAAATACCGTGTTACCCATTTCATGGGTTG
This sequence comes from Lacanobia oleracea, assembly GCA_950371165.1. NCBI lineage: Eukaryota > Metazoa > Arthropoda > Insecta > Lepidoptera > Noctuidae > Lacanobia > Lacanobia oleracea. The sequence goes on along the minus strand of OX493411.1, from coordinate 15,594,131 downwards.
TGGAGGTCTGGTAGGCAGCCGTTTCACGTAAAATACTGGTATTCAGCTGAATCCGGTTTGACTGGAAGCCGACCCCAATATAGTTGGGAAAAGGCTAGGCAGATGAATAAATGGAAGATTCGATAACTTTCCGATTTAGTCAATCACCAGCGTATATAAAAAATAAACTACTTTTGCTTTACGGTTTATAATTGATTGTGTAGAACGCTCTATTTTTAGAAATACGGGTGTGTGCGCGACTGTGTACCTATTGCTTTTACTGAATGTGTAGTAGTTGCCGTTTGGAAGGGGCATAGTGGAGACACAGGGTTCCAGTACATTTTCGTCTACTGGGCATATCTCCTTCTTTATAAGGTATATCTATGAATCCTACCAACGACGTTGTTTATCTCCTCTCCATCATCGGAAACATATTCACGACATAACTGCCTGCAGATTTCCAATGTTTTTTCGATGTCAAGATTTGATTCGAACTCTTTTTTTCGATCTAGAATAAGTGCCTCATTTTCTTCGTATAACTGAAGATATCGCGATTCTGCAAGAATTTCCGATTCTTCATGACGGAACGGAAGGTGCAAAGTAACCATTTCTCTCCGATACTCATTGTTGTCCGTACCCATATCATAATTGCGATATCGTATAACTTTTGGTTCTTCCCTGAGTACATAGTCACCCTTGATATTTTTATAATATTTGGCAACAAACTGAGCAAGAGAAATACCTGCTAAATCTTCGGGTCTCTTCTCATACTTGTCGAACCAATTTTCCTTCCATATGTCGGTTGAATCATCATTTAGTTCACTTAATTCTTTCATTGTCTTCTTTATTCTATGCCTTTCTACCGGCCAAATGGTTGGTATATAGACAATAACAGATGAACTTTTTGAAATTGGCTCTCTCAATAAATACCATGCAGCCTCTTGACTCGTCATCTCAGTGTGGTTCAAAAGATTAATGCTAATATTTTTAGCAATGTCAAGTAAATTAAACTCAGGATGTTCATCCATTATTTCAATTATTTGTCTTTGTAAATTGCTAACACCTCTGTTAGTTTTATTAACATATTCGACCACGTAAGCTGCACAAGAATATTCTTCAGTTATAAATTGGAAATCAGTGTTGGATCTGACAACGTTGAATATGAACGGATTAAATGGATTATTCCACTTTTCACATGGTTTACGTTTTGGAAAAACTCGTGGTCTATTAATTCCTGCTCGAAGAATTTTGACATATTCGTCATCTGAAGCAACATCATTTTCATCGTAGAACGATTGAAAACCATTGTATTCGTAATTTTCCAAGTTTTTTTGGATTGAATTATATTTAGCCTTGTACAGTTGGAAACCATTTTCTGTATCTGGCATAGGCGTCAATATCATGGTTTTCTTAACTGGCATAAACGGAGCGTCAAATCGACATTTTTGTTGTCGTCTCGATGCTATACCTTTATAGCAAGTAAAAGTATGCTTATGAGTTTGTAATCGGATATTACCAGAAGCCTCGGCAGCAGATACTGATATCAGAAAATCGATAAGATCGATAGCTTCATTATAATCTCTGCCAAGGGCGTCTTCTGGGGCATTATCTAACCAAGCTAAAACATGCGCTTGTGGACTACCTTGATGTTGAAATTCAATTCTTTTAAAGTAATGCAAAATCCTGTATTTTTTGAAAGGACTGTGCCTTTTCGATTGTAATATTTTTAAAAGAGTTTCGACTAACTTATTAAAGTATATAGCGCATGTCACCGCATCTTCATTAATAAGAGTGCTTTTCTCAATAAAATGCAAATCTGCAGCCTCTTCGACCGATATTTTCGGATTATTTTTCAAATTATGCAATAATTGTAGTAATTTAGGCCATCCAATTTCATTAGCACGTATGGTAAAGAAAACAGTTGGCTTACCGTATTGACGAATCATAGCAAAAAGATCTCTTTTTCTTTCTGTCCAATAGTATGCTGAATTGGGAATAGAACTAAGGAATGGCAAATTAGTTTCAATGCAGCCGTGAATATAATCATCAGATTGTATTTGTTCTTTAGTTATTGCATTACCTTGGCCGACATGCTTGAATGCAGTATGAAGAGATTCCTTAATTCTAATTCTCATTATTTTCATAGCCATGTACAACAAATGTTGAGGGGTTACTCCTCGTCTATCAGACCTCCTTAGTTCACTAGTAGCCATCATGAAGGGTGTGACTACATGCCTAAACTCTCTGAATTGCCCCAAATATATTTGTGGAAAAGATAATTCTTCAGCATGTTCATCAAATAGCAAACTCTTTGGAGCATTACCTAAAAATGAAAGCAAAAGTAAATCATATATATTTATTACGTATCTTCTTGTTCAATAAATTAAAGAAAAATAAAATCCTACCTTCGCCTGGAGCGATTTTCAAGTACATATCGTCGTTCCATATCAATGTTTGCTGCTGTGCCATTAAACTTTCCTCGATAGGTATTTGTTCTAAAATGTCATTATCGCCATCTTCATCAAAGATGATTTCATCTTTAACGTCATAACTTCTATCGTTCAAAAAACCATCATCAACTAAAACGCTGTAGGACTTGTAAAGAGGAGTATCCTTTAAATATCGTAACCACACTTTTATTTTTCTCTTCGTCATTATACCATACACGTTGCTAGATTTGTGAATTTTTTTCCTTTTAATGTGAACTGTTATGGCATGATCATCGTCCACTTGTCTTGGTAATTGATGCACCATTGTGTTTACTTCAGTTGGAACATTTATCACCTGCCCGTATATTCCATATTGACCGGGAACATGCCGAAGCCTTCGAATTTGCATAAATGGAATCCTTGGCGATAAAAGCCTTTCAGTTACCAAGTCCAAAGGAAAGTCTTTCAGACAGTCTGGAAGTTGTGGATATTTGAATCCATTGTAAACTGATAGTGGTGGGATATGTTGCTTTTGAATGGCTGTAAAGCAAGTCGAGCATATTTTTATTTTCAGTATAGCAGTGTTTGAGAGCAATGTTCTTATAAATTCAATTTTTGGAGTTGCATCGTTATTCTGCAAATATTTCAAATCTTTTCTAAACCACAGTCTGTCACAAATGTCACAAGCATGACCGAATTCATTTTCAACAAAATCTTTTTCAAATTGTCGATGAGCAGAAGAATTCTGTTGAAAAGCAGAGTATGCTTGAAAATGTATATTAGGTGGAGATGATTCAACAACTTGAGAAGGAAAATGCCTTTGATGCACTCTACCTTCGATAGAATTGTAGTTAGAATGTATTGATAGACATGAAGGTACATCTCTCGACAGTAAATCTGCAATTTGGGAACTACAGATAACTGGTGGAACATATGGCACACCTCCGGTGGACGGGCCTGCCATTTCTGAAGTATGAATGACTGGTTGTACATCTAACACAACTCTGGCGGACGGGCCTGTTAGTAAATTTGATATTCTTTTTTTATCACGATACCGCTTAGAATACTCTTTGTTTTTCTCCTTTTGTTTTCTTTCATCTTCTTTCTTCTTTTCATCATCAGAGAAGTAAGGCGTAAAGTGCAGCTCACGAAGATTAAGATGAATCCAATTATGTGTATCATTTGCTTTAAAATGACAGAAGCGAATGTCTTCATTTTTTGAAATTACGTTGAAATAGTGGTAATGCACACAAATATTTTGAATGTAAATTTTTGCAAACAAGAATAAACAGTCCAAATCGCCATATTCATTGTTACTTGAGAGTATTTTATATGCTTCCTGTGGATTGTGGCAGGAGTTTAAATAAGATGAATCACGTAACTGTCTTCTCAAATCACAAGTCGAAATTTGAAGTTGCAGTACACGTATGAGTGAGTGGAATAGACAATTACCATCACCTGGAATATCTGTGTTTCTGTGTAGAATGACTTTGGGGGTTATGCATTCGTGACTCTCTTCATATATACGAAATTGTTGGGTGACGAATTGATTTTTTTCGACCTGTACATTTTCTAAACTTCCAAAAGCCCTGCATTGCACAGCATTCTCTTGGTCTTCATTACTGTCCAATTTCTTTCTTATCCTGCGAAAAAAAAACAACGAAATAATAAAATAAAATAATATCATATCTATATTTAAATATTTAAAATATGAAATTAAATTACATTTGCAAATCATCCAATTTCTTTTGGGTCAATCCTTCTACATTTTTCTTCAAACCTTTTGTACGTTGATAATATGCCCTTTGATTCTCACGATGTCTTTTTCTTTTTGCTTCTTCTTTTTCTTCCTTCGAAACTTTTTTTTTCAAATCTTTTTTACGCTGTCGCCATGCCCTTTGGTATTCTCGATGTCGTTCTTTTCTTTTTTCTATTCTTTCTCTGAAAAACGAGATTATTTATTGAAGTGAAAACTTCTTTAGCGGCATTGTGCACATTTTTTGTGACGGGTAAAAAATGTTAAAATCGCGTCAGGACACGTGACCTGATCGAACATTCGTAAGACGGAGGAGCTCGTGGCTAGATTATAACGCCGCACGACTCGATCTTCAAGGTTAAGCAACGCTTGCCAAGGTTGATCTGTGGATGGGTGACCATCTTAATATACAGAGTTTCTTCCGTGCCTCGGAAAGCACGTTAAGGCGTTGGTCCCGGCTGTCATTTGTAGATCTTTGGTAGTCGTTACGGATAATCAGAAGCCAGTTAATCTGACTCCAGTCTTGCCATGAAGTACCGTGTTATCCAGTTAATGGGTTGTGGAGGTCTGGTAACAGCTGCTTCGCGTAAAATACTGGTATTCAGCTAAATCCAGTTTGACTGGAAGCCGACCCTAATATAGTTGGGAAAAGGCTAGGCAGATGATGATGATGACTGGCGAGAAACCTTTCAAATGTGGTATATGTCAGCGTAATTTTACTCAATTTGATACTTAAAGAAATCATATTCGCACCCACACTGGCGAGAAACCTTTCAAATGTGGTATATGTCAGCGTAATTTTACTCGATTCGATATTTTAAGAAATCATATTCTCACCCACACTGGCGAGAAACCTTTCAAATGTGGTATATGTCAGCGTAAATTTAATCGATTCGATACTTTAAGAAATCATATTCGCACCCACACTGGCGAGAAACCTTTCAAATGTGGTATATGTCAGCGTAATTTTACTCGATTGGATACTTTAAGAAATCATATTCGCACCCACACTGGCGAGAAACCTTTCAAATGTGGTATATGTCAGCGTAGTTTTAAGGAAAAGATTCAGTTAACAAATAATATTCGCACTTCGCACCTGCAGTAGCAACAATCCCTTCAAATGTGAAATATGTCAGTGTAGTTTTAATCAGAAGATTTCTTTAACATACGATATTCACGCCCACACTGATGAGAAACATTTCAAATGTGATGTATGTCAGCGTAGTTATAGACAAAAGGTTGATTTAACTAGACACACTCGTACACATATTGGCGAAAAACCGTAGTTTTAATTCAGTTCAATTGTAATAAATCCTTACTATATTAGCTGACCCTTTTTTTATGGATGGGAAATCATCAAATCCTCCTCCGCTCTTACCCAACTAAAACCCATCCGTGTTCCTCCTAATGCCCTTTGCGTTCCAGGGCCGCAGCGACTCTTTAACAGACTCCACAACCCCGGCAGGCACTGGTCCTCCTGGTACCAGGGTAAACGTTGTTTTTAACCGACTTCAAAAAAGGAGTAGGTTCTCAATTTGGTTATATTTTTATGACATGTAAATTAAATACCTAATAAATTTTTCATCATCATGGGGGTCGGTTTTACAGCGATTCGTTTCTGTCTTTAATTTTTTTAGCACACAATATGTTGTTTTTTTAAGATCATTTATAAAAGCTTTTATTTAACTTGTAATGTATGTATGTATGTACGTATGTTTGTTCGGGTGGAATCTTGCTACTCAATTTTGAAGCAGATATCTTCAACCGATTGAGCTGAAATTTGTAGACACATTTAGTTTGAATGACAATACACAATAAGCTGTGTGACGTCATTAGAATGACGTCACACAGCTTATTGTGTTGTCATTTAAAATCCAACATGGTGGACCACCCAAGATGGCTGAATAGTTATTTTTAATGCATTTCTACAATATGAGTATCAAATGAAAAAATGTTGAGAGTAACTCGAAATAACTAAAAAGTAAAAAATAAATTAAAAGCAAAAAAACCTTTTTTTAAAAGCTTTTATGTATATGCTTTAAAAAGAACAAAAAATTTTGAGGTTTGATTAATTAAATACTTATAAGAGTAGGTTCTGCTCTGCTCCGCTCCTATTGGTCTTGGCGTGATGATATAGAAAAAAGCCTTAGCCTTCCTCGATAAATGAGCTATCTAACACTGAAAGAATTTATAGAATTAGTTACAATGAATTAGTAGGCAGTATGTTTGTTGGTATGTAGGTATTTTGTTTGCTTTTAATCAACTAGGTAAGTAAGCAATAAATTAAAGATTTATATGAAAAAAATATAAAATCGGTCAGGAAGTTTGACTTTTATATCAAAATAGCAGGAATTCGTTTACATGGATAATGGTTTTATGTCATCCAAGTAAAAGAAATTGCCTATTTTGCTTTCTTGCGATTTTCCAGTGGTGTTGTTAGGTGTGGGGTACCACTAAAAAGTGAAAAATAAAAACTTTTACAAAAAAATACAACCTACTTCCAAAAAAAAAACACTGGCTACAAAGTAAAAAGTAACTTTAATTTCGAAAGTCGGCGTCAAAATACGAAGAACTATCAAAAACACCGACTGAAACGAAGACGAAAGTTATTTTTTTACTTTGTAGCGTTTTTTTTGGAAGTCGGTTGTATTTAGTTATCTTTTTTTGTATGAAACGAATAAACTTAAAAACTGCTAAACCGATTTGAAAAATTCTTTCATCAATTTATAGCTACAGCGAGTAATAGGCTATATTTTATCCCCGTACTCCCACGAGAACGGGAACTACGCGGGTGAAACAACGTGACGTCCGCTAGTACATTCATTATACTGCTGGATTCGGAATGCCGCTGCAAATGCTGTGAATGTCGCTGCTCCCCGCAAGGAGATGCGGCGACCGGTATCCGGGCATAGACCCCTGCCCGGGGGCCGCGGGAGTACTCCTCGGCTCGTAACAACGGGCCCGTCCTTGGATAGCTCGAAAAATGGTCAGCTCCGTGGGACGTGCGCCTGCGAGAAAAGCGATGGTAACTCACGCCCTTGTGTGTAAATACAAGTGTGCTGTAGGCGCGTCGCGACACTGATCCGTCAGCGCCGCCTCTTCATGACACCTTCGTCAGTCAGTCCTCGCCGAGTGACATCCCCAGTGGCCTAGGGTAGGACCAGCGACGAGGATGGCCGAATTTATACGAACATGCAGTAAGTATGTGGATCCCGTCTGTCCCGCTTCCAGGTCTAGCCGGGTACGGTCCGGACAGCAGAGCCGTCTTATGTGTGTGAGCGTCCTGTTAGAATGGAAAAGTCCCAAATCCTTTAAAAAAATATATTTAACTTCCTAAATTAACACATTGACTACACCGGGGACCGACAAACAATACATTTTCTATTGTGTCTATTTGTCTGGCAGACAATGCTTTAATGATCAATATTTATTAATTATTTGGGGAAAACTTGGTATACGTCCCAGCTCAATGAATATCAAATTCGAACTGCCTGGGAAACGATGTGCACTTATGTTCCGGAAGGGCTAAGCATCAGTGTCACCGTTAACTAATAAATAGTATGGATGAAACAGGTCGTGTAGTGAGTCCGACCAGTGCATCTGCACCGAATAGCTGCCCACGCTGCCATATAGAGAAAGTGCACGGCGTTGACTATTTCATCTAGTGTCGCATATTCGAAATTTTAAGTGTCAGAATACTTGACATTGTCGCATCTGTGCTGCTACCTGCGGTTCCTGCACGCTCAGTTTATGGGAACGTTTGCGAAGTAGATTGTGCTATCTAGCTTTGCCATTTCAAATTTTATAGGTGAAACTTACTTGACAGTGACATTTCTGTGCTGCCACCTGTAGTTTCTTAGGCCACGTGTAGACTGGAGGCGACCTACTTAGGCGTCAGTCTGGTGCGACGGGCCGTCTCAGTCCCCAACCAAGCCGCGGGGCAGGCGCCTCGCGTCGTGTGGGTGCGCATGCCATGGGTCCAAGCGGATGCGTCGGCACGCACGAACATACCCTTCGCGAGGCGCGGCACAAACTCGTCCAGGCTCTCAATCCCGAGGAGCTGGATGACATCTTTCCTCTCAGTATAAGGGGCGGCCACAAACAATGGTCCGCCAGCCCTGGACAGTCATCACCGTTTTGTCCCCGCGCTAGCAGTGAAACGCTCTCATACAGCGCCATATATTTGAATTTAGTACGGGCCGCATCGCGACAGTCGACGCCCCGCGTCTACGTAAACGGGCACTAAATGTGTCACCGCTACGTGAGTGAACGCGGTGGGCGTGCGCAGCGCGAAGGACGGAACGGGGATGACAGTCCGGGAGTCGCTCCCGCTTTGTGATGATGCAACACCAACATTATGGCAGCTACACACGTAGCATAGCTATACTTGTGCAAATCTAAGCTTGTGCAAGTAATTCGCTACGTGTGTGGCTGCCATTACCCAGCTAGTGTTGGGTAGATGTATACGGGTAAACGCCGAATACAAATTTAAGTTGATTTAATATTCGGACTTTACCCTTTAACTCAAGTTTACTTAACCTTCTAGCATTAACTGTAACATATACATAGGTATATTGAAATGTTGGTGCTTCTAAGGTCTTTTAAATCAAACAAACAACTCGATTGAATGTACTTTAATTACTGTGTATAGGGAATATATTAAATTACATTGCGCATTGAAGTAAACTGCTTAGGTACTTAGCTTAAAATTATACTTATGTTCTAAAGAAGCGTACCAACTACTACGTCATGCACTGTTAGGGAGCGTACATACATTCAATACACTCAGTACGTCTACCATGAATTTTACTTATCTATCTATACTCGCTGACCTTAGAGCATTTAGCATCTGGAGATGGCAAGCGGCGAATTACCGAACAAAATTTCCTGCCATTTTCGCGGGGCGAGAGAGAAACACATACAGCACACTACAAAAATTTGACAATCACGCTAGTGACGTGATACATATACGAACAATGAATGGAATTTCATTTTGATGCGTGAATGAATGAACGTTTCATTAGTTATTTTTTTTTTTGGACACAAAAAAATCCTCTTTAAGTTCCTACCTAAAAATACGCAATATTATTTGTGTAAATTAACTACGTAGTAGGTAACGAATATAACAGAATTTATAGTACACTAGAAAAAGACCGGTCGTATTTTTTAGTCAATACTAGCTGACCCACGCGGCTTCGCTCCCGTCAACTGGCTACTATACCTACCTACCCTACTCCTGAATTTTTTTTGCTATAAACCTTACGGAGCCTGAGACCTTTCCAACGAATGCAAAACCGTGGAAATCGGTTCGTGCGTTCTGGAGTTATAGCGTCAGGAAGGAAAACCTGACTTATTTTTATATAGTAGATTTCTTTCATAATTCCATAATATATTTTTTATAAATTATAATTATATTGATGGTCCTGTGACTTTCCTAGAATGCCGCTATAAATAAATGTACAAATTTATATCTATAACAATACCAATATTTAAAGCTGAAGAGTTTGTTTGTTTGCTTGCTTGAACGCGCTAATTTCAGGAACTACTGGTCCGATTTGAAAAATTATTTCAGTGTTAGCCCATTTATCGAGAAAGGCTATAGGCTCACACTAAGATCAATAGGAGCGGAACAGACGAAGTTGCGCGGGTCAACTAGTGATATTATATTAGTGATCTTTCCTCTAAATTGTTAAGAAGTTCTTGTAAAGTATTGACCGTATCGCGTTTTTGCTTGTAGCCTACGATTTTTTTAAGTGAAAACTTCTTCAGCCGCTCGATCGCTTGCACGAAAAAAAATGGGTACCTTACTTTGCCAGTTACTTTGGACCGCTTACTGCGCGTTCTGCCCGCTGTTACTAAAACTTAATTTATGACTTGCTCGAGTGGAGTACCTCAAATATTTTTACTGTTATGAGTAGTCCATGAGATAAGAAATAATATGTGATCGCTTTATTTTAAAAATATGATTAGAATAATATTTAACTGTCCGCTGTTACTAAAACTTAATTTATGACTTGCTCGAGTGGAGTACCTCAAATATTTTTACTGTTATGAGTAGTCCATGAGATAAGAAATAATATGTGATCGCTTTATTTTAAAAATATGATTAGAATAATATTTAACAAGTGTTTAAATTAAGAGTACCACCCATTTTAGCGACATTTTGTAAAACATAGGGGTTTTAAAAAAATAAGATCAATAAGTATATAGTTATTTATTTTATTCTTAAACTAGGTTTATTACTGTACATATTTAACAGTATTCGAAAACAATTTACATATAAGAATGTAGTAAAAATATTATGTAGAACCAGGCGCAGAATTCGCGGATGCGTAAAAGATCGTACTTAACTTTTTTTAGGTATAATTTAGGCCACTTTACATTAAAAGTATAGTACATAGAACAAAAATATTACCACTTTTATAAAGGCCATTTTCTTCACTCTTAGATGAATATAATAGTTTAAATGGGTTATTCTTAAATGTTTGTCAAATTTATAAATTAAAATAAGCGGCACATATTTTTGCCAATTTGCATTGCCTACCTAAATCATTAAATTTGTAAATATAGACCGCCAAGCAATCATATTTACTCATACAATAAATAGGCCAAATCCTGACGTTTCGAAAGCGTCATAAATTTCAAAAATAAAGTATTATTAACATTAATAAAAAAATAAATAAAAACGGCTACATACTCGTACGTAACTTGAGATCAAGCACTTGACGCCGAACCGCAAAGATGGCGGCCATTCTTAGCTAGGGTTGTCAACTACTACGACTTACTGCTTAAATTAAGTGAACAACATTGTGTTAATATATCATTTATTTTTTTCTTAATATCAAGTTTTATTTATGTTATTTATTTTTGCATACATTTTAAATAGTTTTTAACCGACTTCGAAAAATGAAGGTTATGAATTTATAGAAAAAATAACATTGTTATAATGATTAGTAAAATTGTATGGTGTTGCGTTTAATTTGAAATATGTGTGTAGGGTGTGTGGTAGGTTAATGTGCGCGTGATTATGTCTGACGTGGCTCAGGAACTGTGTGATATTGCTCAAAACAAATATCTAAGCAGAGTGAGATTTGGCAATGCTTGCAAACATATTTTGTACGGCTTTTTTTGCACCATACACATGATGAGTACTTGGATGGCCCAGTACCTAAAAAGTGGTTCCCTTCCAAAATTGGACGGACCTTTTTAGATTTTGGGCCAACCAAGTATTTGTTAACTGAAACTTTTAAAGGGTGTTCTATGACTGGAGGTTTCATAATTTTCAGCAATTCTTCCGCTACTTCAGCCCTGAACCAACGATGTGTCACTTGTTTGTGTTTTGATTTATAAATAATGTAAGCGTTTAAAATTGTCGTCGAAAGGAGACGTCTGAATACTTTTTTATACCATATTTGATTACGTGATCTTTCCATGGGAAATGCCGAAAGTAGTTGGTCTTTCTTATCGACACCTCCCAGGGCAAGATTGTAATCAAGGACCATTTGGGGCTTATATTTAAAAATCCCATATTTTTCTTTACCGCCCACAGTACCTTTGTGGTACGTAGACAGCATGGACACAACATTGGCATCACGCCACATCATTACGTGCAAGTCAGAACAAAAGCTCTGCACCATTTCCCCTTGCCTCAACTCAGTCTTTGACACTGATTTGACAGCTTCAGGGACAAATTCACGATTTATTCGTAGAGTCCCATAGCAATCTGTGCCTTGAGACTTCAAATATCGTGCCAGTAACGGAGAATTGTAAAAATTGTCCATGATAATAGTATGGCCCCTATTAAATAAGGGTCTTGCCAGGACATGGACAATTTTTGCAGTGGCATTGTCAGGTATTGGCGGAATCGTACCTGTCTGGTCAGTTTTGTCAATCCTATCATCAGCCCTGTCAGGATTGTCAGCCTTATCAATATCGTCATCTTTATCAAGCTTGTCAGTCTCGTCAGTATAGTCAGTCTGTTTTCCGGTATAGACAAAAAAATTCCACAAGTAACCGGTTGCCGAATCGCACAACTCATACGATTTTACACCAACTTTGGCGGCTTTAGAAGCAATTTTTTGTGCAAATGACAACCGTCCATTCCACTTCAGAAGGGATTCGTCTATAGCGATATTTTGTCCAGGAAGATATAGTGTGCTAAATTTATTTTTCAAGAAATCAAGCACAGGCTGTATCTTCTTGAGCTTAATTTCGTCTTGTGTTTTTCCTGTAGAATCCAAGGGGTCGGTGAAATGTAAAACTCTTTTGAGTAAAATGAACCTATTGTATGTCATTATGGTTTTAAAGTATTTAAAGGTGAGATGGCCATTTTCCTCCCAATAATTTTTTTCAACTGGCATAGGTGCCAAGCCCTGTAAAATTAATATGGCAAGGAAAATATACATCTCTTCCTTGTCAAAATTTTTGAAAAAATTCAATCGTGAATGTTCAGTCAAGTGTCTGTCAATCAGTACTGAGGCATATTTGTTAGTCTGTCTAGTAATCAAGTCCAAAAGTTCGTCATCAAAAAATTTAAAAAATACATCTACAGGTTTTGTTTCGGCAGTTACCGTAAAAGTTGGTCCTGTTTGTCCTGTAAACGTCTCTCGGGTACCGGTAAAAGTCTGTCGGTCGTGGCTCCAGTCAAACGTCAAATGGTCCTTTGGTAGTAACTCCGTCAATAGTTGGTCAGAGCTTTTATCCTCGGCTGACACGAATGCCCGTGTCTCCGCATCACACTCGTCCAAAATGTGAGCTGGAGTTAATTTATCGTCGAACGTCGTGTGCACGTCCAAATCCACGTCCTCTTCTTCGTCAGACTGCACTTCCAGCCACCTGGCTAAGTTCTCGTCAAGTTCGTTGGAGTCTAAAACAATTATAATTAAGTTTTACTAAAATAATCATTACTTGCAAAATTAATTATCACTATAGAAAAAAAATAGCTATACAAACTTTTTCCTTTTACTGCCTCATTTGTAAGTTTAACCATTGGCTTTATGGTGGGCAACACAGCGACCGGAACATCGGTCATCTGATGATTTGGTGACGTAGGGGCATCTGCTAGCAGCAAAGCTGAAGCTGTATTCCCTTTAAGGTCTTCTAAATATATAAAAAAGAACAATTGTATAACACAATATAAATTAGCAGCTGTTCTTAAGTTACATAAATATAAATTATATTATCTTACTCAAAAGTCCCGTCGTCCAATAAACTTGCAGATCCACTACAGAGCTAAAAAGAACAACGAATTAGTGAAGGAATAGTATATAGTAGAATAGTATAGAATAGATCATATAATAACTATAGAATAGATAATTTTGAGTACATTAATAAACAAGTAGTAATGTAGTTTTTACCTTACAGGTGTTAAGCGATCTTGTATCCCTTGCATCTGATCTTGTATCTGATTTGGAGATTGCATTCTAAAAAAAAGTAGATGTCTATTATCTGTATCACATCGTTTAATAACGCACAAAAATAACGGGTTGCACTCCGGGAGTGCCGGCAGAAGTGAAAACTTGAATACGCGCTTCTTTCCCTCCGTCTTACGAATTTTCGATCAGGTCACGTGTTCTGACGCGAGTTTTACCTTTTTTCCCATCACAAAAAAGTGCACAACGCCGCTAAAGAGGTTGTCACTTCAAAACCAAAGAAATCATAAAATAAAATAATAACAATATGAATCATATATATATATGTGTATTACAATATTTAAAATATGAGTTACATTTGAAAATCATCCAATTTCTTTTGGATCAATTCTTCTACATTTTTGTCATTTTGCTTCAAACGTTTTAAACGGTGATAATATGCCCTTTGATTCTCACGATGTCTTTTTCTTTTTGCTTCTTCTTTTTCTTCCTTCGAAACTTGTTTCTTCAAAGGGAATTGTCCAGATTTGGCCATTTTTAAACACGCTGCTATACAAAAATTTAATTTACCAATAATTATAATTCTATTTTAGTATATATCTGATGCTAATAATGGTGTATGAATTATCACTGTAAAAAATCTTGTTTTTTTGTATTTGTTTTGATATGACCAAGTCAGCTGGCTTTGAATTTGACTTTAATGTTGCCAAACAATAACTGCATATTCTAATCGATTTAAAATGTATCGTAATCTCTCCACTGTATTTAACGCAGTTTTCATCTAATCATATTATTTTGAAAATACTAATACACGATATAAATGATTAAAGACTTAAAAATGTTAAATTGAAGACTGCATTATACCAGAAGAACTTATAAAACAATAATCGATTCTATTATGTATCGATACAATTATATTTTTTTATTTGGCAACACAATGCTTTAAAATGTTGTGTTGAAATGACAGTTATCATTCGCTTTGTTTTTTTTGCATCGTGAGTGTTGTTTCTGTGAGTTTTATTGCGATTACTTTGGCTGTTTCTAAATGGATTCCGATTCTTCCCTTCTTGACGACCCTGGCACTTCCATGGACCCTGAACCTTGTATTTATGATGACCCTGGCACTTCTACGGACACCGTACCTCGCTCAAACGATAACCCCGGCATTAATGTGGACCTCGTGGACCTAGATCCCGTGTTTGCGGAAGTGACAACGCAGCGTTGTGTTAATTGTGGAAGCGATTTATTTCAAAGGAGGAGACATAATCTTACTCTAATGGATGTGCGGTTAATTGTACAACACTGGATTGCTCCTCGTTTGGTAAGTCTTTATTACCATTTTAATATCATTAACAATATCTTTGTTCTAATATCACTAACAATACCTATGTTTTGGTTTGTTTAGATTGAAGATAATAGTTTTGTTTGCCATCCTTGCTGGACGCTGGCTATTCATCATTCGAGGACGCAAATAATAAATGAACCAACAACTAGCAGTGGTCATCGTCGAAGTATCTGTATCTGTTGTGGATGCTCTCTGTTACGGACAAGATCTCATAGGCTGCATACCGAGACAGAAAGAGAATCTCGTATTAGGAATATGGTGATGGAACAGATAGCTCCTCGTCAAGTAAGTATTTTAAATAATTATTTATTGTATGTACCCATTTACAATATACAACTAATTGTAAATTATTTCACCACAGTTTTGCTTAAATTCACACACGCAATTACATTGAAGTAGGATACTGGAACAGAACTAAACAAGCTTGTATATGTATATTGATGTTTATATTGGCACTGTTCCTTATGTGTGTTTTTAATATCCTATGATATATTATAAAAACATTAATGACAGTGACCTAGTTAGTCTAAATACTTGTTATATAATGGTTACTCCGGGGTTGACCCCGCATCTGAGTTTGAACATAGTTTGTGTGCCTTGATTTTGTGAATATAAATATAAAATCAAAGTATACCTATTTAAAAAAAAAATTAACTAACCTGTACTGACCCACTGTTGGGCAAGGACTTTTTTTAAGTATTATTTCTGATATATATTTATTTATTTTGTTATAGTTGCATGGATCTGACCAGATCTGTCATACCTGCTGGCAACGAGTTGATCGAGCTGCTGTACGTTCCACTGAGGCTGAAAGACGTGCAATGGATTCAACAACCATCTACTTGCCTTTGTATACCAGAGCATCAGGCACTCAAAGCTGCTGTTTTTATCCTGATTGCCATTCAACCCAAAGGCTAGCTGTCCCTAAATGGCTAAGGGTGAAGTTATTTTTAGATTTTAAATTCTATGTGCCACTAAGTGGTAGGATTTGCTCAATACATTTGTACTGCAATAATTGGGAAGTTCTATCTGATATCCAGTCGCCCATTCATAGTTTTAATGCAGAACATATCCAGGATTTTGCAACATTTGCAGAAGAGCGTCAGCTAATCCTGGATTTTACTAATATAGACACAATATCAGATGAACATTGCCATTATTGGACTGGGTTGAGCAAAGAGCAATTTGGACAACTCTTTTTAGAATTGCCAGAAATACAAAATATTCGACAAAATAAATTGGCACTTGCTGCCTATCTAATAAAATTGCGAACGGGTGATAGTGATCAAAGGATCTCAACACTTTTAAATATACCTCGCACCACTTTAATGAGGTTAATGGGTCAAGCTAGAAAAATAATAGAGTGTGTATTTGTTCCTAATAACTTAGGAATCAATCACATATCTAGAACACAAATATCAGAAAGGAATTTGTTAATACCTAATGGTTTATTTGGAGGAGAAAATAGGCAACCTATTATTATAAGTGATGGAACATATTTGTACGTACAGAAATCGTCAAATTATATGTACCAAAAAGATACATATTCTTTACACAAGTATAGGAACTTGATGAAGCCTTTACTTATGGTTTGTTGTGATGGATACATTATAGATGTATTGGGCCCCTATCCAGCTACAACATCAGATGCAAATATAATAATAAGTGAATTTAACGAAGAAACAAAACCGCTAAGGAGATATTTTCAAGCAGGTGATGTTTTTGTTCTGGATAGGGGTTTTAGAGATTCTGTGCCGTTGCTGAGAGAATGTAATTACATAACTCATATGCCTGCATCCTTACAACAAGGTGAAACTCAGTTATCTACCCTTGCTGCTAATAAGTCGAGAGCTGTCACGGTTTGTAGGTGGGTGGTTGAAGCGGTAAATGGCATATTTAAGCAATCTTTTAAATTGCTTAGGCACGAATTTTTTAATCGAGCATCAAAACATGCAATGTCAGACTTTCGCATAGCAGCAGCTCTAATAAATAGGTTTCACCAGAGAATTAGAGACAGAGAGGATGCAGGACAAATACTAGAAATAATAAACGAAAACATGTACACAAATAATTCTCTTGCTGATTTTGTTAATCAAAATAATTTAAATAGACGGCGAGCAGATTTTCTATCAATAAATGTAAACATAGATAATGTATCATTTCCGAGGCTGGAATACAATGAATTAATATTAATTGCATGTGGAACATATCAATTAAAACAAGCACGTTCCTACTATGGAGAACACATAAGAGGCGATGGTTCCTATACCATTGAGTTGTGCAGAAATACTGCCAGCAGCCTACTGGAAGGTTTCCCGCTCCCTTCGGTCAACTGCAGTTTATTTCGTGGGAAAATACAGAGTAGACATGTGAGCAGGAAAACATATTTTGTATATATATTATATGATAATAATACTGAAGGGAGGGCAGCCATCAAACAATATTGCTGCAACTGCATGGTGGGCCGTAGAACAGTAGGTTGCTGTGCACATGTAATGACCATTATTTGGTTTTTAAGCTGGGCAAGGTATCAGGAACATATTAATCCACCTGCCCAGTTCCTTGACGATATTTTAATCAGTTATGAATCAGATTAATAAATACATTTCAATAAGAAAAATAAGTTTTATTTCATGCATAACCAATTTCAATAAAATGTTAAAAAAATATCTAAATATAAATCTTGATACAAAACTAGGTTTATATCTTCATTCTTACTGATATGAACTATTAAATCAATCATATATTACTAGCTGAACTGTTTGTTTATAAGTGGCCAAAGTGCCATAGAAGTTGGTCAATCCCCTTTTCTTCTTTTTCTTTTTTACGCTGCCGCCATGCTCTTTGGTATTCTCGATTTCGTTCCCTTTTTTTTTCTTTCCTTTCTCTGAAAAACGAAGATTATTTATTATTATCTTATTTCATTTATTTTCATTCGAAATTATTTGTTTGGTAAACCTACAGCGCCCATGTGCTTATTGTGATGTTATGACAATATAGATTAATACTATAAAGTATTTTACAAATATTACATCTATAATGTGTAAGTACATGTGTATCTATATTAATAATTTCGTTAAGCAGTACGGTAGACTCGATCGAAACCTAACCTGAATAATAAAATTATATTAATTAAAAAATGAAACTGACACCCATTGACATATTTATTAATTCTTTAGTGGCGTTGTGCGCTTTTTTTGTGATGGCTAAAAAATGTTAAACTCGCGTCAGGACACGTGAACTGATCCAAAATTCGTAAGTTTCAAGTTTTCACTTCTGCCGGCACTCCGGAGTGTTAACCGTTGTTTTTTTTTCTATGTTGACACCGGATGACATTTTGACTTTTGCAGTTCTAATTTATTTATTTATTAAACACAATTAACGATGCTATACAAATCTATGCCTTGCTTTGCCTTTAATATTCCTTGAGAACCGATAACTACATACATATCTAACTATATTTTGTACCTACATGTGTATTATGAGTCACATTTCACCCGAGCGAATTCCGGTTTTCATCTAGTAGATTTATAAAGTACTCACTCATTTTATTTCGCTATTTCTTCGTCACTTTTTTCATTAATAGATGCACTTTGTTCAATTTCCATATTTTAAACACTTTATATACACGAATTTTACGAGTACACAGCACGTAACGTGACAAGTACGTAAAGTGGAGGTAACTTTTTCCCATGATCTGGCCACTACATAGACGGTCGAGCCATCAGCAGTCACCATCCATGGATGCGCGTGGCACGCTGTAACACAAACACACACGAACATTCGCGCAAGCGCCCTGCGCCGCCTAAACGAAACAGCAGACGCAGGCATAAATTTTTGCCGCACGGTAGAAAGAGAGGGGATACTTCATCTCCTACGCCGCGCCGCTCCGTCACGAATTTTCGATCAGGTCACAAGCCCTGACGCGAGTTTAACATTTTTTACCCATCACAAAAAAAGTGTACAACGCCGATAAAGAAGTCTTCACTTCAAAAATGTTACTGAACATACTGATTGAAATAATCACTAAATTTATCAATCATTCACTCACGTTGTCCCAGCCCTATCCCAATCGCTGCCCTGTCAGCCCCTGTACCACGTTTGCACTACCAACGTACCACTGAACTTTTCTATCGTTACGATATTATATTGTTATTTTATTAGATAACACTATATTGATATATCATTTGTACTTACATGTAGTAGGAAACACCATGGTTTCGCAAATTTGAAGTTTTAGATCGGTTCTTGCTATAGGAAACTGCACAATTAACCATTTTTTGGGAGCACTTAGTTGCGACACAATACGATACACAATGACGGCGGTCGGCGAATGAAGTAGTTTTATATAACGTGCATTGTCATATGGCCAGTCGATTTTGGCAGAGGGGTAAGCTCAGCTACGTCATCTCCATAGGCTAAATGCTCTAACCTCGGAGGTGGACCGCAGCGGTCTATGTTTCCGCTGCGGTCAGTCCGGTCACAAGGCCGGCTCGTGTAACGCTACGCCGCACTGCGTTGCATATGCGGCAGCTGACAAGCCGGCCGATCACTGGGTTGGAGGTACAGCCTACGCTCCACCCACCAAGGCCAGGGGCAAAAAGATGACCTCCACCACCACCATCCCTGCCGCCGCCGCCACTGTGGGCGCCGCAACAGCCACCACTACCGCCATTACCGCCGCCGCCGCAACTGTGGTGGCCGCGAGAGAGCTCTCTCAGGGGACTCAGGGAAGAGGCTGAAATGGAGTGCCAATGACGGCTCCATTACGCCTTCTCCAGGCGAACATCAACCACTGCGTAGCCGCTCAGGACTTGTTGGTCCAGAGCATGGCGCAGTCGTTAGTTAGCATCGCCGCGGTCACTAAGCTGTAGGTACTTTGTCCCGCCCAGTGATGACTGGGTGGAGGACCTGAACAGCTCGGTGGCCCTAATTTCGTCAGCCGCTGCCGGTACCCCGTCCCTCGAGAGCATCAGGTGAGGACAGGGGTGTGTAGCAGCACGGTTTGGGGAGATTGCCGTGGTAGGGGTGTAGATCTCCCTGAACCGAACTCTTGCCAAGTTCCAAAACTCCCTAATGGAGTTGGGCGTCGTCGTCGTCGTCGGGTATCGTTGCCTAACCGTGCTCGTTCTCGGGGACTTCAATGCCAAGCACTTGGCTTGGGTTTCCCGATATACGGACACGCGGGGCAGGATGGTGGAGGACTGGGCTCTGGAGACAGGCCTGGTTTTCCTTAACCGAGGTTCTGTCCCCACGTGTGTGCGGATGCAGGGTGAGTCCGTGGTGATCATATCGTTCGCCAGCCCTGCTCTGTCACCGCGTGTCGTTGACTGGCGCGTCATACAGGAGGTGGAGACCTATTCCGATCACCGGTACATCCAGTTTGACGTCTCCGCCCGGACCTCAACCGCACCAGTCCGACAGGCCCCGAGTGGTCCGCGGTGGGCGTTGAAGCAGCTGGACCGGAAGCTTCTCTTGGAAGCCTCGATCGTACAGGCCTGAGTGTTACCACCGAATAGGCCTGCCGACATCAACGAGGCGGCGGAGTGGTACCGGGAGGCCATGTCCGATATCTTTGACGTGGCAATGCTCCGGATTAATTCAGGACGCGCCCGTCGCCAGGTGTGCTGGCGACGCTGGGTCAGGTATGCGTTACCGCACGGTGCCGGTACACCAGGCATCACAGGCTCCGCATCCAGTGGCAAAGATGAGACGATACTTCACGCCGGAACAGCTGCTCAAACTCTACCAAGCGCAAGTTCGATCGTGTATGGAATACTGCTAGTCTATTCTGTAAGTAACCACTTCGGTATCGAGCTTCACCTGAGTGACAAACCTCACAAAGTGAGCTTTATTGCACACAACATAAGGTCTTACGTCTGACGTAATTTGATACTCACCGCGGATTCCGCTGTCGAGATACGAAAATGTTGTTACAGAATAGGGGTACTGCTCTCATTTTGGGACGAATCTGCCAGATACCAGCTTGATGCCCTTGAGTCAATTGAGAAACCAGTCAAGAGGATCGGCAATGAGAGGCTCGTTGCGACAAAGCTCCAAAGTCTTGAGCATCGACGGCGAGTTGCTAGCCTGTCGGTTTTTTACCGGTTGTATTTTGGGGAATGTGCGACGGAATTGCATAATTTAATTCCGCCAAGCCCGTTCCATCATCGGACCACAAGACCGGTACATGGTGGACATCCCACCCACACGCACAAAACGTTTTGGGAACACATTCATAGTGCGTACAGCTAAGGAGTGGAATTCCCTGCCGGATTCTGTTTCCTGATAGCTACAACCTGGGAGTCTTTAAATCAAGAGTGAATAGGTTAGTTCTAGGCAAGTGTGCTTCATTTTCGACCACATCATCACTTACCATCAGGTGAGATAGTGGTCAAACGCGCGCCTATGAATTCTAAAAAAAAAGGTACTCACAGGACACGGTTGTTTCGAGAGGTACCTGTTTCGAATTCGGCGGGAGAATACGCCCGGGTGTCAACACTGCGAGGATCGCCCGGTGGGCACGATGGAGCATACGGTGGAGGTCTGCCCTGCTTGAGCGGAGCACCGCCGTGTCCTCGTCGAGGCGATCGGCGGCGGCGACCTCTCGCGTCTGGCCCTGGTTCAAGCCATGGTCCGGAGCGAGGAGACATGGAAAGCGGTCACCTCCTTCTGCGAAGCAGTAATGCTAGCAAAGAAGGTAGCCGAACGCGTGAGAAAGATTGAAACCTCACGCCCCAGCCGCCGCAACAGAAGAAGACGCCCCAGGCGTCGGGAGTCGCAGGGCAATTCTCGGCCACCGTAGGCGCGGGCCTGCGGACGACGAGCATTGGGTGGCTCGCCGTCTGATCAGAACCAGGCCCGGGTCGACGGCGTGCTGTATTCCACGTGCACCTCAAAGAGCTGTCAGCACAGAAGACGAGGCCCGCTAAGGCCAGTGCCTGCTGGGATTGTGGACTTTTTTCGAAAGAGAACGCAAAGGGCACTAGGAGGAACACGGATGAGTTTTAGTCAGTAAGAGTCTGACACTTCCTTCTGCTTCACCCAAAGCGGGAGGAGTCATTTGATGATTTCCCATCCTTAAAAAGAAAAAAAGACTAAATGCTCTAAGTCGCTGTCAGACAGTAATTTAAAAAATGAATGAAAACTTTTACAGCGCCTCTAGCGGATAGTTGGGTACTAAAATGCGCAGTATGAGTCACCTAGTTATCTATCCTACGTCACCGTGTAGTAAACTATAGAATAGAATAGAATACTCTTTATTGTGTACACCATAAGTTACAGAAAAGATAGATGAAGAAAACATACAACAACAACAACAACAACAACGACTGTAGTTCGGGCCTCTTTAGCTTAGAATATGGTACCTACAGCTGTAGTTGCGGCACTCACAGACGTTTTGATTGAGGTATTTTAGGTGGTAGGTTTATATAATATCGCAATTATTTGGCACCTACCTCTGATTGAGCTGGGTATCTGTACAAGGACCAGCGGGTCTAAAAAGGCCAAGGTTGATTGGGAATGTTTGACAGTGACGGGTAGCGTGATGGGCTTCTTGATTCTGCTAAAATGGACTTTTTAGACCCGCTGTTGTGTGCATGGATGAACGCGCAGAAACTCTAGAAAACGCAAACCCTTCAAAATGGGTATGAGACCTTCTTATTAGTAGCCGCGCGATCACGGTCTCATCGATATACCTACTTCATAGCGTTCATCAATGAACTTGTTAAATAACTCTAGCATTAACCAGGTCTTAGTCAAAACTATGTCATCGTAACAGTTTGCTAAACTGTTTAAGGAATATGCAATTTGGTGCGAATTCCCCTGCAGTTTTGGTAATACATAGTGGGTGACAGACGTGCGAGCAAGTACGCGTACTTGTGACTCGACGAGTATTTTCGCTCGTGTGTCACCGTAAGCACACGTACATAAAAACCACAGAGTAGGTTCGTTGGCGATCCAACAGGTTTGAAAATTTGCTCGTAGCTCGCATCAGTCATCTCGTACGTCTGTCATACAAAGTGTCCGCGTTTCCTACGCGGGCGAAGCACTTTGTATGTAAAGTCATGAATTCAAGGATTGTCTCTCGCCTGTTTCCTCCTCCAATATTGGACCAATTTCATAGATACATATTTCATAAACTGAATAAGGATATACAGGGTTATTTGTAAGACACCAGCAACCTCTTAAACAGTGAAAGTACACAAATGATTATTTGCAGCTTTTACTTTGGGAAAACCCCGAAATCTCGAGAAAAATATCAGTTGTTTCATACAAAATGCAATATTTAGCCAACGAAAATGTATGAAACAGCTGATATTTTTCTCGAGATTTCGAGGTTTTCTCAAAGTAAAAGTTGCTTATAATCATGTGTACTTTCACTGCCTAAGAGGTTGCTGGTGTTTTACAAATAACCCTGTATACTGTCTCTATGTTTTTCTTTTTTCATTAATACGCCCGCATTTCCTCTTAACAACCAAGGACGACCCCACGTCATTTCATATACAATGGTTATGCCGAACCAAAATCGAAGAAATAGCTACGATGTTGTGTGGGAAATCCAATAAGTTCACATGTATGAAAGCATGGAAAAACTAGTCACATAGGGAGTGTGCAGAAACTATAGGTAGATCAGAAGCGTTACAGTCAAGTATATAACAAGTATAAAATTCAAAAAAGCTACGCTAGATGGCACAGTCTACTTCGCGCACGTTCCCCTAACCTAAGCGTGCAGGAACCGCAGGTGGCAGCACAAAAGCGTCACTTTCAAGTAACCCCTTACCCTTTTTGAGTATTCTGACCCTTAAAACATCGAATATGCGACACTAGGGGGCACAGTCAACGCCGTGCACGGTCCCCATAATATAATAAAGATTTATTGTAATTGATGATTGAAATTAATTAAAACTACGGTTTTTCGCCAGCATGTAAACTAATGTGTCTAGTTAAATCATCCTTTTCAGTAAAACTAAGCTGGCATATATCACATTTGATAGGTGCCTCACGAGAGTGGGCGCGAATATGTCTTATAAAAAATTTCTTTTTAGTATAACCACGCTGACATATATCACAATTGAATGATTTCTCACCAGTGTGGGTGCGGATGTGATTTTTTAAATTAAGTTTGTAACCAAAACTACGCTGACATACATCACATTTGAAAGATTTCTCACCTGTGTGGGTACGAGTATGAATTACTAGACTACCCTTTCTACTAAAAGTACGCGGACATTTATCACATTTGTAAGGTTTCTCACCAGTGTGAGTACGAAAATGAATTATTAAAGAAGGCTTTTCACTAAAACTACGCTGACATACATAACATTTGAAAGGTTTCTCACCAGTATGCGTACGAGTGTGAGTTACTAAATTACTCTTCTGATTAAATCCACGCTGACATATATCACATTTGAAAGGTTTCTCGCCAGTGTGGGTACGATTATGAATAACTAAATCACCCTTTCTAGCAAAACTACGCCGACATATATCACATTTGAAAGGTTTCTCACCAGTATGGGTACGAGTGTGACTTACTAAATTACTCTTCTGATTAAATCCATGCTGACATATATCACATTTGAAAGGTTTCTCACCAGTGTGGGTACGAATATGACTAATTAAATCACCCTTTTTAGCAAAACTACGCTGACATACATCACATTTGAGAGGTTTTTCTTTAGCTCTTACTCTTCCATACCTTTTTATATCATCACTGTCAACACCTTTGTTCGAAGTTTCACATATAATTTCATCTCTGTTACTATTCATACTGCTACAAACTCCATGTTGTGTTTTCTTAACTATTTTCGAGACGCGTAATAACTGTCGATTAGTTTCTGTATTATTTTGATCAGCTGCCATTGTATCTCCTAGCTTTGCTCCTCGCGTATCCTGTTTTAGTTTCTTCGCGACGGGTGCCCCTGTGATTATAAATCTGGTTAGTTTAATGGTTAAACACAATTGGAGCATGTAGGTGTACAGGTGAACATGAATCTAAATATAATTTACTCTATCGCTATTAACATAAAGTACTAAATTGTATAAAAATCGACGTAGAAATTGGAGGCTCGCATCTCGTCGTGGCAGGGCAGCCATTACCGAGTTATGGGAAGCGGTCACCTCCTTCTACGAAGCAGTGATGCTAATGAAGGAGGAGGCCGTAAGTGTGAGAGAGAGGGAAACCTCGCGCCCCAGCCGCCACTACAGAAGACGTCCCGGGCATCGGCCATCGTAGGCGCGGGCCTGCGGACGGCGAGCCTCGGGTGGCTCGCTGTACGATCAGAACCAGGCCCGGGTCGACGGCGCGTTGTGTACCACGCGCGCCTCCAAGAGATGCCAGCATTGTAGAAGAGGTCCTCTAGGGCCAATGCCTGCCAGGGTTGCGGAATCTGTTCGAAAGAGTCACCGCGGCCCTGGAACTCAAAGGGCACTAGGAGGAACATGGATGGGTTTTAGTCAGTAAGAGCCTGACACTCTCTTCTGCTCCACCCAGAGCGGGAGGAATTCCCAACGATAAAAAACGGGCAGTCATTACCGAAGTGGACCTCTAGTGCTCTGCACACCATGAACGTAACGTTACGTTGTACCAACAGACCATGGGCTTACTTGCTTACCTATTGATTCTAGTTCATCTTCCATTTCGGTTTTAATCTCCATTAAAGGTACATCTTCTGAATCTGACTCGGCATGGAGTGCTGGTGTATCTTCTGCATCTGAATAGCTATTATCTATATTTTCCAGTTCTGGTTCTGTAAGAAAAGAAAGTAATACTATTAGTAGTATATTTAAAGGTACATATTTAAAAGCCCGCTTTGTCTTTCATCGTTGCAGTAAACAATTGTAAGTACTTTAGAAATATAGGTCTTAAAAAGGGCTACATAGCAATCTGCGATAGCCTGTGTTCATTTCTTCTTCAACAATTATCACAATTCTTAAATTTATTCTACATTCCTTCATTAAGTGCTAGGGTTCCGTACCAAATTGGTATAAAAGGAACCCTTATGGTGTCACTAAGTCTGTCCGTCCTTGAAATTTGGAATAGTTTTAGATGACGTTTGCTCAACTATTCTGCAAACAAGAAAGAAAAAAAGTTGTATATTTTTTTTCAACAGCGACTCATAGTGGTTCTTAAAAATTCGAAGTGGGGCTACTAGGGCATGTGGGGTATCATATGAAAAAGCGCTTTTGCACCTTCTCGAAATTTTTTTGTTTTTGTTTAAGTCGGAAACCGTGTGGATTTCAATGTTTGACGTAAAATAAAAAAAAATTGACCATTCCCACCCCCAGAGAAAAATATGAAATTACTCTATATAATAGAAGTTTATATAAAGATTACAGAAAAAATTAGTCTCCAAATTTTTTTTTTCCCTTTTTCGAGCCTGCAATCAGTCGTCCAGACTAAAATCAGGCGAGTTGCAAGAGGTAGGGGTTTGGCGAGGTAGAGCCACTGCTCCATCTCCCCTTAGTTAGGTAGCACATCGGCTCTCTTGAGTCTCTTAATCGGGTTTAGCTGTAAGAGCATACTGGATAACGGGTTTGGGTGAGTTGTCAAGCGGTCCTTGTAGTTAATTGCATATCGTGTGGCTTCATCCAAAATGGTTGGGATTTCCAGGTAGTCGTGGATCTCTGTAGTGCGAGCATACCAGGGCGCCGATGAGAGGGTCCTTAGAATATTATTTTGAGCTCTTTGGAGGCACATAATGTTAGATTTGCTGGCTGTCGACCATAGTTGGATCCCATATGTCCAGATTGGTTTTATTATTGAGCAGTATACCCTTAATTTATTGGATAGCGATAATGTGGACTGTCTGCCGAGGAGTCAGAGCAGGTTTTTAAACCTTAGGTTGATTTCGTTGCGCTTCGTTTTTATGTGCTCTTTCCATGTCATCCTGCGATCCAAGTGGAACCCAAGGTATTTAACGCAGGTTGATTGAATGTGTCGGGGCTTAGGTTGACCGTGGAACAGGTATCGCGTCTTAGGGTAAATGTGATATGGTGAGACTTCGGGGCGCTTGCTTTAATGCGCCATTTGGTCAACCAAGCATAAGTGGCATTGAGCTGGGTTTGCAATGTTCTGCTTGCTTTATTTGGATCACGATTGCAACTGAGGAAGGCCGCATCATCAGCAAAGGTTGCTACAGCTGTTTCAGGTGTCTGGGGTAGGTCACTAGTAAATATGTTGTAAAGGATAGGACCAAGAACGGAGCCTTGTGGTACTCCGGCACTGGAGCTAAATCCCAATAAAAAAAGTCTCCAAATAGCACACTATTTCAGAAATCTTTTATATATTATATAAAAAAAACTTTTTTACAAAAAATACAACCGACTTCCAAAAACAAAACACTACAACGTACAAAATAACTTCGGAAGAAAGAAAAAAACTTTAATTTCGGAAGTCGGTGTCAAAAAACGAAAAAATAACCAAAAACACTTGTTTTTGGAAGTCGGTTGTATTTTTTGTAAAAAAGTTTTTTATTGGTACCTAGGTACCTGCGTACCCATTAACAGCGTACCGGCGCAATGTTATGTTACGAACTAGTGTAAACAGTAAAAAATCATGCGATTTCAGCAATCCCGATCCCTTTGCTATCATTTATTGAAGAGTTCCGTTGCCTACCTCCGAAGTTCTTCGTCAGATCTACACCAAATTGAAACGGGACCAGTCCAGGAAAATACTCT
Source organism: Lacanobia oleracea (assembly GCA_950371165.1). Classification (NCBI taxonomy): domain Eukaryota; kingdom Metazoa; phylum Arthropoda; class Insecta; order Lepidoptera; family Noctuidae; genus Lacanobia; species Lacanobia oleracea. The sequence goes on along the minus strand of OX493411.1, from coordinate 15,566,573 downwards.
TCCAAACAAAAAAAGAATCATCCAAATCGGCTGACAATTGGCTAAAGTATCGCTGAACAAACATTTTTCATGGGATCTCATCATCAGATCCTAATTTATACCTTTCATCATCAGCTCAGCAACATGAGATGATGATTACCAGGCACAAATATCTGAATTGCGTTAAAAAGTTCATGAAAAACATTGTACGTGCCTATAAAATTTGAGGGTTGCCCTCGATTTTCGTGGGATCCCATCACCAGATTCTGATATGGTGACAATGGGACCAATCGAGAAGTATACCCTTTCAGATGAAGTGGGGTGCATGGTGTCTGTTACCATCTTAAGACCCAAGCCAACCTCACCTGCTAGCGGTGCACCCTGCTGTCCAACGGACGAGGCTCTGGCGAACCTGGTTTCCCTCTCGTAGGGTTGTGGGGGTCAGACGGCTGGTCGCCCCACGTAAAACAACTTCAGCCAAATAAAATGGACAAGAAGTTGAAAACGGGTACTCGGGCTAGGGCGTCGCCGCATAACGACGCGCAGGCACATCGCCCTAAACCTGCGATAAGTGGGCTAGGGCTACCGTGTCGAGTACGGGCACGGCTAAAGAGGATAGTACCCAAGAAGAAGTTCCGCTTTGCCACCTGGAACATTGGCTCCCTAACCGGACGTTGCCGAGAACTCGCGGACGTACTTGCGAAGCGTCGGGTCCAGTGCGCCTTCCTTCAGGAGACGCGCTGGAAGGGAAATAAGTCACGTGACATCGGGCAGGGGTACCGGCTAGTGTACACCGGATCACCAACGGGCAGGGGCGGAGTGGCCGTGGTGCTGTCTAAGGACCTCCAGGATGGACTCCTTGAAGTAGACCGATGCAGCGACCGGTTGATGCGAGTTAGGGTGCTGATCGAAGGGTCGGTAACGAACCTAATCAGCGCCTATGCTCCTCAAACTGGTTGCTGTGAGTCTGAAAAGGAGGCCTTCTGGGATGAGTTCGAGGACGTACTACGCGCTATTCCGAATTCCGAAGGTGTTTTGGTTGGGGGGGATCTCAACGGTCACGTAGGTCAGTTTGCTGGAGAGTACGGACGTGTTCACGGTGGTTTTGGATATGGCCAGCTAAATGCAGAGGGAGTCAGTATACTCAGCACCTGCGCTTTGTCTGACCTAGCCATCGCGAACACGTTCTTTCAGAAGAAGCCCCAGCATCTTATTACGTACCGTAGTGGTGCCTACTCAACCCAAATAGATTACCTGCTGGTGAGACGGTGCCACATTGGCAAGGTTACCAACTGCAAAGTCATCCCAGGTGAAAGCCTAACGGCTCAACACCGCCTCCTTGTCCTGGACTTTGCGGTTGTACCGAAAAAGAAAGTGACCGAAAAACGCAAACCCCGCACAAAGTGGTGGTTGCTTGATGGTCCTAGGCAGTCGGACTTCATCGCGGAGGTCGAGCATCTCGAGATCAGTGCTCCGCATGAGTCCGCTCAAGAGATCTGGAGTAGGATCCATTCAGCAATCACCGATGCGGGTAAGCGCGTCCTTGGCACTTCTCGTGGTGGCCGCACCATAGAAAAGGAGACGTGGTGGTGGGATGACGGGGTGCAGGAGGCGACTCGGAAGAAGAAGGTTTTATTTAAACAGTGGCAAGGGTCCAACTCTCCGGATGACAGAGAGGCATATGGAGCGGCTAAGCGCGCTTGCAAAAAAAGCTGTAGCCAGAGCCCGCAGCAAAAGTCTGGCGCCCTTGTACGACAAGCTGGAAACTGCGGAGGGGCAAAAGCTTATTTTTAAGCTGGCGCGTGCCCAGGAGAAAGCTGCACGGGACATTAGCAAATGTCTCTGTGTAAGGGACGCCCAGGGTAAGCTGCTCTACGATGCCCCCTCTGTTAAGGAGAGATGGTGTACATACTTCGCGGATCTGTCTAACAAACAGCATCCCCATAACCTTCCTCCCGAACCGCCTCCTAACCTTGGACTTATTTCCCCTATTTCCCCCGACGAAACCCGCATTGCTCTTCGCCACATGAAGAACCGGAAAGCGGTCGGGCCTGACAATGTGCCAATTGAGGTGTGGAAGGCGATGGGCCCACATGGCGTGGACCTTCTGACGGATCTTTTTAACCGCATCCTGATCACCAAGGAAATGCCGAACCAGTGGCGATTTAGCCTGATTATCCCTGTATACAAAGGCAAAGGTAGCGTACAGGATTGTAGTAGCTACCGCGGTATCTTGATCATGTGCCACACCATGAAGCTCTTCGAGCGCATCATTGACACACGGCTCCGTAGCGAGTGTACTGTCTCTGAGTGTCAATATGGCTTCCGGGCGGGTAACAGCATCATGGACGCAGTATTCGCCTTACGGAATCTGGCTGAGGCTTACAGAGAGAGAAGGAGAGCTTTGCATATGGCCTTTTTAGACCTGAAGAAGGCCTTCGACTGTATACCTCGGCAGTCCGTCTGGTGGGCACTGCGCTTCAAAGGCGTTCCCGAGGCCTATATTGACATTATCAGAGACATGTACCGCGATTCCGTGTCCTCTGTCCAGACCGCTGTTGGCGAATCGAATGGCTTCCCAAGTTGGCGTTCACCAAGGCTCGGCTCTTAGCCCGTTCTTGTTTAACGTAGTGCTCGATGTAGTTACGGCAAACATCCAAGATAAGCCCCCATGGCTAATGATGTATGCCGATGACATCGCCCTCGTTAATCAGAACAAAGCCCATCTTGAGCGCAAAGTCAACATTTGGAAGGACACGCTTGAAAACGGTGGTCTGAGACTAAATGTGGCGAAGACTGAGTACATGTCCTGTGGCGGCACGGATTCAAATAGGTTCATCCGAATAGGTTCGGACCTGATCAGAAAGTCCGATACGTTCAGGTACCTTGGATCCGTGCTGCACGAGTCTGGCAACGTGGACGACGATGTCCAAGCACGTATAGGCGCGGCTTGGGCGAAGTGGCGCGAGGTAACGGGCGTTGTATGCGACCGCAAAATGCCTCCTAAGCTCAAGGGGCAGATATATAAATGCATCATACGGCCTGTCCTACTGTACGGCGGTGAATGTTGGCCAGCACTAAGCAGACACACCCAGGAGCTTCGCGTCACGGAGATGAAGATGCTGAGGTGGATGAGTGGCGTAACGCGATCCGATCGCATACGCAACTCTTTCATCAGAGGTAGTCTTGGTGTCCGTGACGTGGGGGAAAAACTGCAAGAGTGTCGTCTGCGATGGTATGGCCACATCATGCGCCGCCCTATGGAGTACGTTGGTCGGGGATGCATGAATATGGCTGTTCTTGGGGCTAGGTCCCGTGGTCGCCCTCGCAAGCGCTGGTTGGACGTCGTTAAGTCCGACATGAGAGCCAATGGCCTAACTGAGAAGGATGTTCAAGATCGGGCAAAGTGGAGGAAGCTAAGTAGGAAGGCGGACCCTGGCAATAGCCGGGATTAACGCCAGGTAGAAGAAGACCCTTTCAGATGAAACAAAATTTTTTCAAATCGGTTCATAAATGACGGAGTTATGAGGTAAAAAACATAAAAAAAAAAAAAAATCCTACTTAATTGAGAACCTCCTCCTTTTTTTGAAGTCGGTTAAAAATGAATTACTGTTTGTTAGTCTCGCTAAAACGCGAGAACGGCGGGGCCGATTTAGCCGGGTAGGTAGGGTAGGTAGGGTAGCCAGTTGACGGGAGCGAAGCCGCGCGGGTCATCAAGTCATCAATCAAAATTACAATAGTTCCACTATCAGTCAAGAGAAAGCGATGATGTAAAACTGCAATGTTAAAATTCTCTGACGAAAATATAAAAACATTTCACGTTTTATATGTATGGAACCCTCGGTGCGTGGGTCCGACTCGCTCTTGACCGGTTTTTTTAAGGATAGGAAAACATCAAATGACTCTTTCTGCGGGTTCTGCTCTGGCAAGGAAGAGGGAGTGTCTGAGTCTTTCTGATTAAAACTCCCAAATGTCCTTTACGTTCCAGGGCCATGGTGACTTTTTCGAACATAAAACAAAGCGCAACCGTGGCAGTTCATTCACTGCTGGGACACAGACAGGACTCCTCCCCGTAAGAAGGACTGCTTTAAAAGCAATACCTATTGCAAACTAGCTTAGGTAGATTTAGTAATTTCTTTACAGACTTAAATCATCATCTGCCTAGCCTCTTCCCAAATACATTGGGGTCGGCTTCCAGTCAGACCGGATTCAGCTGAATACCAGTGTTTTACGTGGAGTAGCTGCCTACCAGACCTCCACAACCCATAAACTGGGTAACACGGTATACATCTTGGCAAGACTGGAGACAGATTTACTGACTTCTGACAATCCGTAATGACTGCCAAAGATCTACAAATGACAGCCGGGATCAACGGCTTAACGTGCTTTCCGAGGCACGGAGGAAACTCGGTATGTTAAGATGGTCACCCATCCACAGACCAACCTTGCCAAGCGTTGCTTAACCTTCAAGATCGACCCGTGCGGCTTAAATGCCCCCTCTAATCCCTCTTTCTTTAGGACAAGTATTTATGAAAAAAAAATTTATACAACAACAAAATACAACCTTTGGTTTAATTTTTTCGTTATTTTACAATAACTTCTGAAATACAAAACTATGTGTGAGTCCAACTAGCACTTGGCCAGTTTTTTATATAAGGCCAAAGGGCTTATATAACAAACTTGTGCAAATGGACAGTGTCTGCGGTTTGCCTGGTAACATACCCTTTAAGGTAACTGTTGTATACTTAACGTGGGTACTTGTCAACTCTTATTTAAATAATAAGGTTGACTAAGTAGTGGGTAGGCGAGTTTTCTTTTGTTATGTTTTGTACTGTTTTTGCTACAGTATTTACCAAAATACAGTGTTTAAATGGACATAACAATAACGCTGTACATCAGGTGGACCATCGGCATGCTCACTTACCTGTTGATTCTTCTTTGTCTTCCACTTCGATTTTAATATCCATTACAGGTACTTCATATTCTGAAAATCGCTCAGTATGGTGTACTGTGTCTTTTGTAACAAGATAGCTTTTGTCCACATTTTCCAGTTTTAGTTCTGTAAGAAGACAAATGATAACGCACTATCAGTAAATATGAGAATTTTTATTAATTTTTTTTTTTTAAAACATACCCTCACTTTTATATCCCAGCTTTGGCTCAATGTTAACATCTTCCTCACATACTTCTGGTAATTCTTCTTTAACAACTACACTCTCAATTTGACAAACACCAACTATATTTATGTTCTCTGTTGGACTTTTCATGAACCCATTATAAAACGATAGCTGCCCTTGGTTTACTAAAGGATCGGGCTGTAAAAGGAAGAATGCAGTGTTAGCTAAAATATGAATAGAAACATGCATACAAAAACAAACATAGAAAATAAAAAAGGTAAGCCAAAAAAATGATGATTAAAGCCTCATTGAGGAGCACCTCACCTCATAATCTTCATTCAACATTTGAGCGAACAACTCTTCTGCTTCCAGACATTTTCTCAGAAATCTCCAGCATTGCTTTAGTTTAGTGCAGCAGAAGAAACAAGCGAGCATCGGTCTACTGTCCTCAGTTACAAACTGCAAGAAAAAATATCCTCTTAGAAATATTACAACTAGTTTTGTGTAAGCGGCTTCACCTGTGTTGAGTTGTGATTAATATGGAAATGCTCAGCGGGTCATACTAGGCCACTTATGAATGAAACTGTACTGTGTTGTAGAATCATATTAGAATCATAATATTGATCTATTACTGTAAAAGGATTAGGTCCAAGGTTTATTGGGAAAATTTGAAAGTTTCGGATAACTTGATGTACTGGCTGATTCCTACAAAAGTTGCCTTTTAAGGCCTGCAGATTTAGAGATATTTATATGTATTTTATGAAGAAGGTATGAGTATTGATCACCTGCACCACTGTTAGTATTACTATTCTAATGTGCTTTGAGCAAGAGTGGATTCTCTCAAACACTATTACTGCACCAAAGTTGATGATTACCATTCTTCCTTAGTATGGCCCTCTAGCTTATTATAATTTATATATAGTTACTGTATGTTAATTTGTTTAATTGTGTATGATAAGCATTTAAACTTGTAACAAGATTTAATCGTAACAAAAATTTCAACTTACTGGAGCATCAGTCAGCTTCTCATACAGTTCATGCAAGTTCTTGTTGACCACCACATACATACGAACACCCTTCACTAAACATATCCTACACATTGGTAACTTTTCCATTTTTTACTTTTGAGTAGAGCCTACTCTCTGCCTCAATTTTTCAAGTCATAGCTGTGGTCTAAGACGTCTAGCGAGCCCAGAAGATGTGTGTTTACTATTGCAAAGCTGACAGGATACAGGTGTTCGCACACTTTGGCTGTGCGCACACCAAATGAAGAAAGCGCTAAGTATGACTACTCGGGATACCGCTTCAAGTACGTACTGATACTACTGGTAGCCTTCAGCAAGTCTCTTAATCAAAGTTATATACTAAAACATTAATCGATAAAAATATTATTGGAAAACACTGATATGTACAAATAACGGCGTCGCTAGTAAACAATAAAATTCTAATTAGCTTCGCACATTTTTCGAATCAAGTCTCGTAATATCGTATGCACTGCCTTTTTGGATCACAGTAATAGACGCCAGCAGCCAGAACTTTAGCTCCTTAAATAGGATTAAGTTTTCTCCTCCTGAAACACCATCTACTACACAAGTACCGGTACAACTTTTTAATTGTATGTAAATAACGTAGGTAAATAATAATAAAAATCACAGAACACCTATTCTATTACCAACCCATTAAAATAATCTGAACAAGCCTGACACCATAGACTAATATAGTATATAAATATCATATTTATATATATATGAGGAGCTGTAGTACGGGCTGTAGGCTTGGGCAAGATTGTGGTCAAGAAGAGCAAGCCCATTACCTAATAAAAAAACTAGATATATCAAAACATCGATATTTATTATCCTATGATGAAACTATCGTTATTTGTCGTCGGTAGTTTAAATCGCATATTTAATATTTCGGTATTGAATTCAGGGTTTCGAATTCATATCAAATTCGACACATTGTTAACGCAACTCTGGTTCCATATTTACGTTACATGCTTGAGTGCAGCCCACTGCGAGTTGACCACAAAGGTGTTTAGCATCATTTCAAAATATAGTTTTCTTCATAAGTATTATTTTTTTTAAATGTTGTAAGTTTTGAGATTATGTATTAAAAAAAAATGTACAAAAACTGACAAAGTATCGATATTTTTCCTCGGTAATAATCGACGCTGATAAAAATGTTGAAACGATAAATTCAGATTATTCACTTGCTCGTCCCTAACACACTGATAGTCTATGGATAGTATGACACTGACACTGACACTGACCACTGACTTATGATTTATACGTCAGTGACATTGACATGAAACGCTGACATATGACACCGACATGACTTCTGAATAAGGAATCCTATACACTGACGTATAAAAAAGACCGAAAAGTAGGAGTTTGGTTCCATCTTATGAATTTTCGATCTGGTCACGTTTCGTGACGTCTTATACCGTATTTACACATTCGTGCGAATCGCGAGGCGAATGGCGAGGCGAATAACGAACACGCATATGTAAACAGTTCGCTCGCTATTCGCCTCGTGATTCACCTTGCGATTCGCGTGTTCGCGTCGGGAGCGGTTTTTCGGACGCGAATCAAAGGGCACGAATGGCGAACACGAACTTACTGTTTACACATTCGCCTGCATTCAGTTGATAGCTAGCTAGCGCCCGACCCAACAGGACGTGTAGACAAAATGAAAGGGCTTACTGTGAGGGTTTTAATAATACTTTTTCATAATTTTAACCGGACGGGATGCCAATGGAACCTATTTGTTCCAATTTTATCTCATACCGTTGAGATGCCAGTGGAACACATTGGCTCCAAACGACCCAACTGATTTAAAACTTGAATTTTTTCAAAGTTACGGTTTATTTTCGTTTCGGAATGGTTGAACTCTACAACTTATAATATTTTACAACCATAGACACACACAGAAAAAAAAAAAAAACGAGGCAACATTAAAAAAGTTTAGTGTCAAAATCAGCAAACGAACGATCGTCACGCGTGTGCTATTTTGTGTTTTTTTTTAAGTTTTAACGGGAATTCCTTCGGTAAGTGGATGAATATTCATTTATAAGTGTTTATTACAACTCTGAAAATAGTTTTTTGCATGAAATAATATCACGAAACTTGTTTTTTTGAGCCAACAAAATTTTCATAGTTCCGAGTTCGTCAAAGTCGCCATTGTAATTGTATGATTTTTGGCAATTATGGAGTGAATTTCACCTCCGCAATGGTCGAAAATACGTAAAATCTATTGACAATACATATTTTCACGCATTCAAGGCATATTTCAATAAGTTATTCAAATCATAAAGAAAATTTTATTGTTTAGGTAACAAATTCGTATTTGAATCTCGAACTGTCAAACGTCACAATGGACATTATCCGTAACTAGGCCGAGGGTCATGTCGATAAAAGTTATCGATAACATCGATTGTTTTTGTAAAATTGTTCGAATATATAAAATGAAGTTTTCTTTTCTTGTTATTGTATAAAGTTTTATTTCTGTGGTGTAGGTTGAATTTAGTAGTTTTTTTTTGTCGTATTTTATAAGTTCTTGTTTTTACTGTACATTTTGTGAATACTATTCTGATAGATCTTCAATATGAGTCGCCAATGGCTGGTTGGACAGGAGGACGTCCCGGAGGATTTCGCCGAGATCCTCCGGGAAGACTCTGAAGAAGAAGAGGAGGACGAAGAGGACGAGGTCGAATACCTCGACCTCGATCAGATCATGGACGAGGAGCCTGAGGAGCAGGAGCCGGCCGACCTGTACGATCCAGAACCAGAATACCTGGATGAATAATTTTTGGAGTCGGATCGTGAGGTAAATACTTATCCTTTTCTTTCATAAAAAAATTACTCAACTTGAAAAGGACATAGTATCTATTGGCATACTAGATGAATAGTATATATTTTGTCAGTTGTAATATATTATGTTTTGTGTTCTTCTAGCAACCTGAATGGATGGATTTCATTCGTTGAAAAAGATAAGTTTTACTTATATGTGGTTCAATTTGGTGTAGGTATTGCAAGTTTTTTTTGTGTTTTTGGTTATATGTGGTTCAATTTGGAGTAGGTATAGCAAGTGTTTTTGCCTGCATGTTTTCTATTGGGAAGGATGATGGTTTGGAATCGCATGTAACAATCTGATGTTGTTATGTTTGTGTGAGGGGTCAGGTATAATAGTATTCATAATGCTGTTTATTTGATTTTTTTCAGGATTTTGGGCCGCCACCAACGATCCTCGGGCTCTACACCCAAGAGGAAAATTTAATATGGGACTCGCGTACGCAGCCGTAAGTAAAAAATTATGTTTTCGAAAAAACTATTGATTTTTTAGTTCTAATATCTGTAATAACGAAAACTTTTTATTTGGTAGATCAAGCCCTCTGCGAAGCCCCCTGCAAAGCCCCCTGCGAAGCCCCCTGCGGAGCCCCCTTCGCGCTCCGCTCTCGGCTTCGCCTGCCGCCGAAATTCGCCCAGAGTAATAAAACTATTTTCATCTATGTACTTTTACCTTTGTTCGTGATTTAGATGAATGTAGATTTATGATATTACTGTTTATTTTTCTTAGGCATGTCGTCGTAATCCTGGAGGAGGGCGACCTTCGTCCAGCTCAAGGTGACGAAGATTACCGACCATTGTGAATATTTTCTATCTCCAGCTTGACAGACTTCACTTGACAGACTACGGAGTTTTTTGTCCCTTGTCCGTTCTTCTTCTCCTTTGCGAATGGACAACTAGAGTCACTATTTATATTATTATTTTTAAACTGTAAATTTGACGTTCAAAAGTACCTTTATCGGTTTGACATACAAGACTGACACAAGAGTATACCTTTTATTATTTCCACAAAGTCTAACTAACAGACAGACCGACAAACTGTAGAGACACTCCTTTTCTCGGTTATACCATCCTGTCTGTCTAAACGCCGAGTATGTATGGATTTTGTGCGTGTGCACTGGGGCTCGGGTATGTTTTTTTTTTGTGTACATTATTATTATATATAGAAGCAACAATAAACATGTAACTAGGATTTTTGTAATACATAAACGGATTCAAACGAGTCTCCGTGGAGTTTCTCCTCCTTTGCTTTACATTGTATTTACATACAGCAGGAACAATGATAATGTAACCAGGATTTTTGTAATACATAAACGGAATTCTCCTCCTTTTTAATACATTGTATTTACATATAAAAGTAACAATGATACTGTAACCAGGATGTTTGTAATACATAAAAGGATGCAAAAGAGTTTTCGTGGTGTTTTTTGCCCGTGTTCCTCCAAATTTTCTTTGACTTCGGGCCGCGGTAACTCTTTCGAACAATTCCATATCCCTAGGATTGACTGACCTTGACAACTCAAAAGTACCTGAACATGGTTTATTTGAAATAAAAATATTGCATCTATTTTAGCTGTATTTATAAATTTTATTATCATACCTATACAAATTTAGTAATACAATACAATATACAACAGCAACAACAATACAATACAACACACAACACACAACATCAACAACAATACAACACGCCACACAACACACGACATACAATTATTATACAAATAGGAATACCCAACGCGAGCGAGTTTCCGCAGTTCCTCGCCGATGCGCGTATTTTATAAATAAATAAACATTATTATTATTGTTACCTTATTTACTTATATGCACAAAAAGTAAAAAAGTATGCCAATCTGAACTGTTTTTTATTTTCCTTACTGAAGTCAGTCAAACATATCGATATTGTAGTGGTGTGTTCCCCACCCTACGTAATGTTTGAATCCCATACATTTTTATGACCACTTCAGAAGTCGATATTTCTTATTTTTTCTATGAAAGAAATGGTAAGTATGCTTAGAAATCGATAAATTACTTTGTTCTTATTCATTTTCAACTAATATTCAAATTCAAAAACCTAAATTATCGGGTGACCGAGGCCTACAAAAAAAGGTGCCAGATTTGTTCCCTTGCCTAGGTTATTTTGATATTTTACAATAACCGTGGCATATTGTAACGATTTATAGCTTATTACGAGTCGATGAATGTGTAGGTAGTATTCTAGAAACATTTTTTATTAGAATCTGATTGTAATATCTCTGATGATCGTTTTCAAAATAGTGCTTTGAACTATGCAAATTCATGAAAACGGCACCGCGCACTGTGATATTTGAGTTTGAATATTGCAGAAATCAGTTAGAGATCTCCTAAAAAAACATTGTAATTAGATTACTTGTCTTTTTATGAGCTAGTTCCCAAAATTTCTTGTAAAAATATCCAATAGTTTTGTTAGAAATCAACATAATACAGAAACATAACTGCTATTGGCAAGTTCTCTTATTTCAATAGGCATATTTATTTCTTGAACTCTTATTTCAACATTGTTTACATTGTATATCATACCGGCATCATTCAATAACCTATAACCGTTTCAAGTGTGTGTATAGGTGGTATAGAAGTGGAGATATCAAGGTTTTTTGTGAGCGGGTCATATTACGCTTGCGATAAGCGGGCGCCCGCGATACGCAACGGAGTTTGACGTAAACATTGAGTGAGCGTCGAGAGGTTAAAGTTAATGGTTTTGATGAGTGGGCGTTAGTGCAACGAAAAGCGTCTAAGCAATGTAAATTGATTGGTCAGAGAGGTCGCGCAATTACGTCCCCAGATGGTAAGTTTAGGGCGGCGGATGTAAAAATACCTCTTTTTATATCAAATGTTAGTGTTGAAACAAGTGAGCACGACATTATAAGTTATATTATGGAAAAAACTAATGAAGTTGTGACGTTAAAAATGATAAATATGAAAACGTCCAGAAAATACAATGTCTTTAAGTTATTTGTTTCTAAGGATAAATTAGAATTGTTTTTAAATGACGGGTTGTGGCCAGACGGCATAACATTTAGGCTTTTTGTGCGGTTTATGTACCGAAATTAGCAGGAACTAGTTATAGCTTGATGAAACCTTTCTTTATGAACCAAAATAATAACAAATATTGTAAGATTATTACTTTTAACTGTAAGTCTGTGGAAAGTGTTAGAAGGTTAAGAATGAATATTTCAGAAATAATCATTCTTTCGAACTACATGAACTTAGAGGGCTATATTGATGATTAAAATGATTATAATTCTTTAGATAAATACGCGTTACGGTCGCGGATCGCATTTGGTCCACATACAGCTTCACACTGACCGGCAAATTGCAAAAAACATAAAAATATTTGAATTTCGCGGGCTACCCTGGAGCATTCACCTTAAAGAATTATAACCATTTTAATCATCAATATAGCCCTCTAAGTTCATGAAGCCCTATAGAATGGTTATTCCATGAAAAAGTCATTTTTTGGAATTTCGATTTTTTTCACAATTTTTGTTTATCTTTGACCTTTGAATATCTCTAGTCGCGTACCTACAATAAGTAGGTTTTGAGACAAATTTTAAGGTGTCAAAAAAAGGTTTATACAAGTTTATAGCTGACTATCTCTCATTCCGAGGTGAAACCCCTAATATTCCTGGACTATATAATTATACTGAAAGCTACTTGCAGGCCAAATAGAATCGGTTTTAGCGACTTTTGATAGAGAACTTTTTCTATTGGGTTCATCGACTCGAATTTATAGGAGTTAGCAACACTGCTTTTCAGTTGTATACTCTATGGTTACCGTGCCAAAGGGGATGCTCGAAATTTCATCGACGTCAACATCGAATCAAAATTATCGATGTACGATATTTATCGATTGAAAAACATCGGTGCATCTAAAACATTGATGTTTTTGGTAACAAACAAATAAAACTGTCTAAATTATATATGAAATGTGTTTTTGTTCATAAAAATATTTGAAACAAAAAAGAAGGAAATTTAATTTGCATTCCCAATGTCATTACACACTCTGTCTAATTTATTTTTTTACATTAATGTTAATATCGAATCAAAAGTATCGATGTACGATATATATCAATCGAAAAACATCGATCAACCCTTTGTATACGGGTTCCACTTCGGGAGTGCCGGCAGAAGTGAAAACTTGAAAACGTGCTTCTCTTCCTCCGTCTTAAGAATTTTCAAGTCATGTCATGTGTCCGGACGCGAATCTTAATTTTTTACTCACCACAAAAAAAAGTGCATAACGCCGCTAAAGATTGATGTTTTTGTTTTTGGTAACAAACAAATAAAACTGTCTATTTGTTTTTATTCATAAAAATATTTGAAAAAAAAAAACAATAAAAAATAATTAGCAATCCCAGTGTCGTTTAGGCACACTGTCTGTTTTATTCTTTTTAAATGTTATCGAAATCAAAACATCGATGATTTACAGCTAAACATCGATTGATGTTTCATGAGGGGTGGAGTGATGGTTGAGGTTTAGGGATAACATCCCTAGTTCTGTCTGTGTACCTGTTACCTGAGTGCTGACAGCTTTGAGCTTCGGAAAGATCGGCGTACGCCCAAAGAGTATAGTAATATAGATGGTACGCCGTACAGATCGGCGGAAGGCGGATAGGATGTGCACAGTATTTACAAGCCTTGATTGTCGAAGTGTGTGAAGTCTACTTGCACAAAAGATGGAAAAACTGGCAATGTGCAGGATATGCTTAGTTGTGAATGTTCGCATGTATGTGGTGGTCAACAAGAACTTGCATGAACTGTATGAGAAGCTGACTGATGTTCCTGTAAGTGGATTAAAATGTAGTTCTCTGACTGGTATAAAATGCTTAATCGCCAACATTGGTGAAGGAATAGGGTTTAAGAGTCCTGCAGTTGTTTCAGTTTTAATATGCTTTGAGCAAAAGTTGTAATCAATACTCTGCTCTTCTCTGTTAAGATAGGTAGACAAAGAGGCAAACAGAAGCAATACTGAAGCTGAATCGAGGGTCAGTGGGCCGTCTTAGGGCGTGCTGATTTAAACAGCATCCTGACAATATTAAAAATGTGAAAATTTGTCATTATCTGCCAGTTTCCCAAGTATATTGGCGTAGGCTCTCAGTCAATTCGGCTTCAGCTTAATACCAGTATTTTATGTTGAGCGGCTTCCTACCAGACCTTCACATCCTATTAACTGGGAACATGCTACTTCTTGGCATGGCATATCAGATTTTCTGGCTTCTGAAAATCTATAACAACAACCATCATCATCATCATCTGCCTAGCCTTTTCCCAACTATATTGGGGTCGGCTTCCAGTCAAACCGGATTCAGCTGAATACCAATGTTTTATGTGGAGCGGCTGCCTACCAGACCACAACCCATTAACTGGGTAACACGACCATCATGGCAAGACTGGAGTCAGATTTTACTGGCTTCTGACAATCCGTAACAACTGCCAAAGATCTAAAAAATGACAGCCGAGACCAACGGCTTAATGTGCTTTCCGAGGCACGGAGGAAACTCGTTATGTTAAGATGGTCACCCATCCTCAGACCAACCTTGGCAAGCGTAGCTTAACCTTAAAGATCGACCCGTGCGGCTGTCATTATTTAGCCAGGAGCTCCATCTATAACAACAACCAACAATTTATAAATATGAAAATCTGTATGTTAACAAATCAAACACTCTTCAACAGCTAAATGTATTTGTATTTCCACTTTTACTTAGAGATGAAACCACTGGCACAAACTAATTGCTAATATATGTAAGAGCAGTCTTAAGAGATTTTTTTTTTGCAGTTTGTAACCGAGGACAGTCGACCGTTGCTTGTTTGTTTCTTCTGCTGCACTAAACTAAAGCAATGCTACCGATTTCTGAGAATATGTCTGGAAGCAGAAGAGTTGTTCGCTCAGATGATGAATGAGGATTATAAGGTGAGGTGTTCTACATTGAGGCTCTCATCATCAGCATAGTAATTTTATGTATTCGAACTAACTACATTCATCTTGTTACAGCCTGATCCTTTAAGAAACCCAGGATTGGAATTTTTCAAAGGGTTTAGTTATAGCCCATTAGAGCTCATTAGTATAGTTGATGGTGGACAAACAGAAAGAAAAGTTATCAAGGAAGAATTACCAGATGTTAGTGAGAGACTTAACAATATTATTGACCCAAAGGGACATCAAACTCACAGTAAGTTTTAAGAAAGTAGTGTCATGAAACCATTGGAAACCCATTTTCATTTAGAGCGCCCATGGAATGTACCAAATTTACCAAGTGAAATGACGTCATGCGTGTCTTCAACTCACTGTATCCTCTTTATTATTTGTTTACGTGAAAAAAGAAAAAATACGTGTCGAATATTTTTTGAAAATCTATCAGACGGACTAATTAGATTTTTTTAGTAAAATACCCTATTAAATAAAGTGGTAGAGGTATGAACTTATAGTACCCGGTTGTTAAAATCGCGAGCTTACTTGGCTCGGTGTTGTTGACACACGTGAAAGCTTGCTCCTAACTCTGGTACCAGGGGGACTGCGATGTTCTCATTGGAAGAAACTTTCTTATTCAGAAATAATATTTTACTATAGCCAGGCAGGATACTTGTTCTTTTATATCTCGAAAACGGTGTTCTATCGCAAAAATTCAGAAAAATTTGCTACCCTAAAAAACGCCTGCATTATTTTCAAAATGTTAGACACGGTACTTTCGGAGATAAGGTCTAATTTTTTGAATAACTTTAAATCTATTTATTTTTTAACTAGTTGACCCGCGCAACTTCGTCTGCGTTACAATTTTCATTACTGCTCCGTTCCTATTGGTCTTAGCGTGATGATATATAGCCTATAGCCTTCCTCGATAAATTGGACTATCTAACACTGAAAGAATTTTTCAAATCAGACCAGTAGTTCCTAAGATTAGCGCGTTCAAGTAAACAAACAAACTCTTCAGCTTTGTATATTAGTATAGATAAGAATATGAAAAAAATACGATTAAAACCCTCACAGGAAGCCCTTTCATTAGATATGTCACACGATACAGTTTGAAAAACTTTTTCTTTTGTTTTTTAATTGGACCACCAACATGGGGATATTCACCAAATGTGGAAAAAATATATAAATGAAAAAATATTTACCCAACACATCCGTGTTTGGGTCACTGAAGTTCATATTATACCAAATTTCCACAGAATTGGTTCAGTAGATCTAGAGAAAGCTGGTTGTGGCAGACGGACAGTCAGACAGACACCCAAGTGATCCTATAAGGGTTCCGTTTTTTGTGGATGTTCGGAACCCTAAAAACTAATTTCACATTTCGTCGTCTGAAATTCGTCTAAGTCAAAGCTGCCGATCCAGCCAATTCTGAATAACAATAATAAGAGAAAGTGATTAATTTATCACATTGTCTACACCATTTAGTCATAATATAAACGACAAGTCACCATGTATAATAGCAAATTAATCCCTTTGACTATAACATATATATTACACAATTAATGCTTTGTTTACTTACAGAATCAGAACTTGATAATGTAGACAATAGCTATCCAGATGTAAAAAATACACCAGCACTCCATGCTGAGCCAAAATCAGAAGATGTACCCTTAATGAAGATTAAAACCGAAGTGGAAGATGAACAAGAATCAGTAGGTAAGCAAGCAGGCCGACGGTCCGCCTGATGTATAGCGTTATCTTATGACACTTGCACCACCAAGAAGTGGGGTTTGTGGCATGTCTGTTGTGTGCAGACCCTTGGGGATTCACTTAAAGAATTACTGCGCTAGATCGACGGTGTGAGAGTGTGGTGTCTACATCGATGTTCGGTTTAGTTGGTACTTTATGGTACTTGTAATAATGTAGCAACCGTTTTGTTTTATTCACTTGCGTCTGTGCTTGCTCCAACAATTCTCTTTGAAAATTATTTTTTATTTAATTAGGTATTTATTTCACAGGTACGCTCGTCGCGACGAAGCCAAAACAGGAAACACGAAAACCAAATCCAAGAGAAACAATCTCAGCTGAGCAAAATAAAAGTGAAAATAACCCAAAAATGTCATGTGTCTCGAAAATAGTTAACACAACTCAAAATGATACCTCCAAACAAACAATTTTTATAGAGTCCTTCACTAACACTCAACATGAAGTTAATAGCAGGGTTAGTGATACTGCATTAGGTACAAGTAGCCGTAACAATACTGATAAAGATGATCTTGAATGTAAAATGTCGAAAAAACGTGTTGACAATGATGATAGAAAAAGGTATCGGAGACCATTAGTCACAGAAAAACGTTTCAAATGTGATATTTGTCATCAGCGTAGCTTTAGTAAAATGAGTGATTTAATCAGACACACTCGTACCCATACTGGTGAGAAACCTTTCAAATGTACTATATGTCAGAGAAGTTTTACTCTAAAATATCATTTAACGATTCACACTCGTATCCACACTGGTGAGAAACCTTACAAATGTGAGATATGTCAGCATAGTTTTAGACATAAGAATTATTTAACTAGTCATACTCGTACCCACACCGGTGAGAAACCTTTCAAATGTGATATATGTAAGAGTAGCTTTAATCAAAAGATACATTTAACAACACATATCCGTACGCATACTGGGGAGAAACCTTTCAAATGTGAAATATGTCAGCGTAATTTTACTAAAAAGGGTGATTTAGTAAGTCATACTCGTACCCACACTGGTACGAAACCTTTCAAATGTGATATATGTCAGCGTAGTTTCTCTAAAAAGAGTGATTTAGTAAGTCATACACGTACTCACACTGGTGAGAAACCTTTCAAATGTATTATATGTCAGTGTAGTTTTCATACAAGGCATAATTTAATACGACATATTCAGACGCACTCCGGTGAGGAGAAGAGAAACCTTTCACCTCATTAATGTCACTGTCAGAGTAGTTTTAATCAAAAGCATGATTCAACAAGACATATACACGAACAATATGTTTCGTTAAATCTCGCGTCACGCATGTGTTTGTATGTATGTGTGTGTTAAAAATGTGAGCTTTCCTTCAGTTTGCCATGTGTTATTACTTCCAAGAACTTGATCATTATTAGCTTCACTTTCGGATGGTGTTATAATACAGGTGTTTTTTTTTTCTAAATCAGTCGGTTCGATTCCTGGATCGTCATCATTTCAGCCAATTTCCGTCCACTGCTGAACGTAAGCCTCCCCCAAAGAGCGCCAACTACCCTCGATATATCAACAACGTCTCGACGGTGTCGAAGGCTTTCTCGTTATCCACATACGCTAGGCACAGAGGCTGATTATATTCCTCGGTCTTTTGGATTATATGTCTGAGGTGTGTATTATGTGGTCCACGGTGCTGTAGCCTTTTCGAAACCCGGCCTGCTCCGGCGGTTGGAAGTCATCGAACTTTTGGTCGAGACGATTTCCCAGGTAGAAAAAACGATTTTCAGATATACAATAATGCAGTTTTAGTTTTCATTAAAATCGGGCTTATCGAGTAATCTTAGAAATATCTAAAAACATAGCCTCATCGTTTCGGATTTGGTCATGAAATGATGAAAGGTCATTGTGAAAATTCATCCTGTGTAAGTTTTCTAAACTAAGCATGTTTGTAATAACATTAATTGAAAGCGTTTTAGTATGATGTTCCCACTTGAAATTTGAAATATTTTTGGAGCCTTCGTTTTATCTATACTTGCGAGGTAATCTCTGGATCTACTGAACTGTATTTACAGAAAGTCACGTTATTTGTGAGTGTCACAGGCTATATTATGTTAACCCGAAAAATATCGCCCAACGAAGTGGGCACGGGTCAGCTAGGAATTTCCCATAAGGAAATGTGTTTCGAGGTATGGTTGTGTAACTTGGTATCGAAGAGGTAGGGGGTAAATTTCTAAATTTTAAAAAATAAGTCGACACTGGTCCTGCTCTATAGGACCATCAATGGTGGAGACAAGATCAAACTGGTTGGTTTATGTATTTACTTTATAGTTTCTTTCTTTCAATATTTGTAAATATGTGAGTACCATGTACTTATTTAGAAAATTAATAAGTCTACCTCTGCATACTCTTGGTTCATGGTCCTCAAATATATTAACAAAAGTTTTGTATACCACAGCACATGTAAACCATTGATTTGAAAAGAGTAACTATGGATTTTCTCGTCCGTTCTTCTCCATAAGAATCTACCCTTCCGAATGGACAGTAGAGTCACTATGTTATTTTAAATGTAATGATGACGTTCAAAAGTGCCGTTTAATGGCCTAATTGTAATAAACGTTTTTGAGTTTGGTGGAGTCTCGCTACGTAGGGCTCCTATTTCTATCTTGTGGTCACCTAAGGTTGTAGTCACCTAACATGAATGACATGACTTAGCTCGCTCACTCTAGCGATTATAACCTTTTCGAGTCGGGGTGCCCCAAGTCGAGAGCTCGCTCTTGCGTTCAGAGTTCTTCGAAGTGTGTAAATTTAATTTCATTATATGGCAGAATGCTCTTACTTTTTAGAATAATTTACAACTTAATTTATAATAAACAATCATAAGTGATTTTATTGGTTTTTCGTTATATTACTTCCCAAATAATCTATGCAAATAAAAGCATAGCTACACTAATACGTCACAATGTACAAGCAGGTAACCTATTGTATAGCACAATGTATCTAGACACGCGACAGCGTGTCCAGCCAATAATTCAAAGAAAAAAAGGAACTGGCGACGCAGCAGCTGTGTGTGCCACACATTGATATCTACGCCGCACACACAAACATTTCCGTACCGCACGCGCTACCTCAAAACTATTACCAAAGATTACGCGAGGACGAAAACATGCGCGCCAAGCTGGCTTTTTTACCACAAACAAGAGTATGGCGTATTGATTTTTAGTTTAGATGACACTGTATACTTACGTTACGCATATTTTTGTTCTCTGGTCTCATTTTTTATACGAATATGGGTAAATAGAACTAAAACAAAATAGGTCAGATAAAAACAATTTTGTGAAGCAGTTTCGTCTTAAGGAACGCAGGAACGTTCTGTTAACGATATACAGACACTCTAAACTCAAGGTCAAACTGTTATTAGTGTACCTACCTAGGTACAAATTTTTGTTTCCGCCTATACTACTTTATAGTCTCGAAAAAAGATTTCAAATAAAACACAGTACATTCTAAAGTACGGTAAAGTGAAGTCAATGAAACAAATTTGAAGTCTATTTCTTAGTTCAGCTCTGCAAAATAATTTTGCAGCAATTTCATTAACTCAATAACTTCAATTCTGTGATTCAAGTGAAAGTTTTAGGAGTTGAATCTATCTATATTAATAAAAATAAATTTTGGTAAGCGCATAACTCAAGAATGGCTGGACCAATTCGGCATTTTTTTTTTTTAACTGACTTCTTCAAAAAGGAGGATGTTCTATATTCAGTTGTTTTTTATGTATGTTCACCGATTTCTCCGCCAATTGTGGACCGATTTTAAGATTTCTTTTTTTATTCGAAAGCCTATACTCCTGAGGTGGTCCCCACTGCCACCAAGTCAGGATCTAATGATGGGATCCCATGAAAAATGTTTGTTCAGCGAAATTTTCGCCAATTTTTAACCGATTTGGCTGATTCTTTTTTTGTTTAAAATAGTGTTTTCTCGGACTGGTCCCATTTAAATTTGGTGAAGATCTGATAAAGAACATCGGAGGTAGGCAACGGAACTCTTCAATAAATGATAGCAAATGGATTGGGATTTCTGAAACCGTATGACTGTTGATTGTTTACACCAGTTCATAACATAACATCACGCTGGCAGGTTGTGTGTGTGGTTTCACTTTTTAATAGTATCTGCGTACCACTAAAAAGTGAAAAATAAAAAACTTTTTAACAAAAAAATAAAAACCGACTTCCTAAAACAAAACATTACAAAGTAAAAAATAACTTTAATTTCGGAAGTCTGTGTTAAAAACGAAATAACCAAAAACACCGACTTCCGAAATTAAAGTTCCTTATATTTTTAGGTCCACGGAAGATTTGAATTTAAAAAAAAAAATGCGGGGATAATCGTAAGTAAAAACAATAGGTACTTCTTCACATAAATATTAGTTGTAGGTAGGGTAGGTAGGTAGAGTAGCCAGTTGACGGGAGCAAAGCCGCGCGGTCAGCTATTTAATAATAATAATAAAAGCCTTTATTCGCTGGCCAACATAAATTACATTACAAAACTTAAGTATTTAATTATGTTAATCTGAAATGTATTTTTTTATAAAATAAAAATAAATGAAAACTAACTTTGTTGGACATCCTTCGAAATAGGCCTCCCCTAGTTTCTTCCACTCATCTCTGTCACGAGCTGGTCTTCTCCATCCTTTTGGAAAATCATCTTCCCATCTTTTAATTTGGCGTCCCTTTTGTCTTTTTCCATTCTTAGATAGCATTCCAATACGTCTTTAGTCCGGTTTAAGAGTTTAAATAATTACGATTTTATAACGGTTTTTTATTTTAAACTGAAAATACGACGATGTTTGTTGAAAAAAACCGACCAAGTGCGTGTCGGGAACTCGGGACACGCGCAGTGAAGTGCCTTTATTAAAAGACCGCGCAACTTCGTCTGCGTCACAAATTTCATTACTGCTCCTCTGCTATTGGTCTCAGCGTGATGATATAGTCTTCCTCGATAAACGGGCTATCTAACACTGAAAAATTTTTTCAAATCGGACCAGTAGTTCCTGAGATTAGCGAGTTCAAGTAAACAAACTCTTCAGCTTTATATATTAGTATAGATTACAAAGTTACAGATGCATTCAGCTTTCGGTCATTTTCTATGGAATGATGACAACAGTTGTAGACACAGTTCCATTTTATAAATAGGTTGTCTATTACTACTTATTAACTTTCTGGTTAGGGGTAATAGTTTTCCTTTTAACTTGTTATGTTAAGTATACTAACAAAGCCTGATATTTAACTACGGAACCCTACAAATTACCTCCCTTTGCTTACGCTGCGAAAATTATTGATGATAATAACAAAATATTAAACTCCAATTTTAGAGGACCCATCAATATCTACAAACAAAAAGGCGGACAAATGTTGGCCCCTTTTATATTAAAAAATTAATAGACCACGTGATTCGCATCTTGTTATCAGTTTTTATCAAAATAAATCAAAATTTAATTCACTTATTTTATTGAATTACTCAAATTGAACATTCAAAAGATATCATAATTTTATCAAAACAATAAAATTTAACCAAACGCTCCCCCACAGATGCGACTGACACGCCGCGGAATAACCTTCAAATGGCGCCTGGACTTATGGGGTAAAGACCAGGGAGTGTGGGATTTTTACCCCACTAAAACCACACCGGTGATCACCATCAGCACAAAGAAGGAGCCCCGTTACCTCTTAAAAGACCACTCCGGAACCCCCTTAGTGCAACGCCTGTTAGAGCACATCCCTGGGGAGACTGTAAAGGGGTCTCCCCTTAGCCTCGCTATGCACGACAGCACGTGATCACTGTGCCACCGCCTTTCATAGGATCACTGAGTTGGCGGACAGAGACCCCACTCTGAGTGCCAGCGACCCTGGAGACCCACCTGCCTTAAATAACGCAGGCGGGGTTTCGGCTTTTAGGCGTCGAGGCGGTTGCCTCCCTGACGCCTCTTTCTCCGAGCAGGATCAGCCCTCTCACGATCCCGCTCGGGGGCCTCCTTCTGGACCATCATGGCCTCGCAGAAAGCAGCCATTTCCTTCCAGTTTTCATTATCTGCCAGCATAGCTCTCAAGACGGCTGGCAGAGTCAGGTCTCGACCAATCTTGGCGACCAAAACCCGCCGCTCAGAGGACCACGCTGGGCACTCCTCGAGCGTGTGTTGCGCAGAGTCCAGGTCGCCTCCGCAATGGTGGCAATTTGCCGTGGCTTCTCGCCCAATCCTATTTAGGTACTCACCAAAGCAACCATGCCCGGTCAGCACTTGAATGAGCCTGTAGGAGATGCGCTCCTCTCTTTTTAGCCAGGCTTCGAAGTGGGGCAAGACGGCTTCGACAACACGTTTGCGCGAAAATTGCGGTTGCTGTAGCCGCTCGCGCCACCGTTCGAGCGCGAGTCACCGTTCCTACCGCCCTTACGAAAGCGATTCCTGGCACGCTATTGCCACTTTGGCGTATGGCCCGGATCCGGTTATAAACCCTCGCATCCATATCCGCCAGGATATCTAACGGTGGAAAGCGTGTCAGGAGCGTTGGACACTGTTCGGTATCCTCGTGCGATGCGAATGGCCATTATCCGCTGCAAGCTCTTAGTCCAGCAGCGTCGGACGCCTGACAGTCTATGTGACCAAACAGGCGCACCATAGACGATTGATCGCACAACACCTGCGTAGAGGCGGCGAACTTCTTCTCGTGACCCCTCGAGATTGGGTAGTAATCTGTGCAAAGCACCCACTGCCCATCCAACACGGGGGAGAGGGATCTAACCTGTATGGAATTCGAGAGTTGAATTCCCTCAGATTCCATAATCTCTTCTTTCTTTACATGCATGACTGCACATTTGTTCACACCATATTCCTTCCCGATAGCACTACTGGAGGTTTTAGTTACCTTCAGTAGCTCCATCAGTCGCGAATTGTTGGGGGCAAAGAGATTCAGATCATCCATGAAAAGAAGGGGAGATAAGGCCTGACCACCTCTTCTCAACCGGTAGCCTAAACCTGAATCCTCCATCAATGTGCTTAGAGGATTCCAAAAAAAAAAACAAATAAAAGAAAAGGAAAAAAAAAATACCAAAGCGAAATCAAACTGTGGCCCTGAAATATTCCTAGTTTACTCCATATAGGCTCATCATTCCCCTGAATCGGTCGACATCCTGGATAGCGAAGGACTGTTTTCCATTGCCTCATACATGACTCAAGAAAGGTGCGTAGAGTTGCATCTATTTTGTACAACTCGAGCATCCTCATGAGCCATGTATGTGGCACCGAGTCGTAGGCCTTCTTGTAGTCTATCTAACATGTCGACAGACCCTTGCGGGATCGATGAACCTGTTGTCTCCTTAGTACCGCGGGACCCCTTCCTACATCCATTCTGAGAGGCAGACATAATTGAGTTACGACTGAATGTGCTCATTGATCTTCACTCTCAGGATGGATGTAAGAAATTTATAGACCTGCGACAAACAAGTAATTTGTTATATAGTTCTTGGGTACCACGGGACTACCGGTCTTATGGAGCAGGTGGGTAACGCCAGTTGTTAGAAACAGTTGTAGCGTCCCAGACTCTAAGAATGACTGGAATTGAGATGCCTGGAACGCGTGTGAGCTGCTATACCATTTGAGCCAGAAGTTATGCAGTCCGTCCAGTCCCGGAGATTTCCAGTTCGGTAACGGACGGACTGCTTTGGCTACATCTAATGGGGTAATGGTAATTTTTGTCCATTTCGTTTTTATTGTGTATGGGTAACCGTGGTAATCGGGGCCTAAGTTCGGTCGGAGTTGAACTATACTCGCGAAGCGCATCCTCTAGCGCACTCCTGTCTATCGTTGCACTGGCTACTTACCGTGACAACCCTATCATATACCTCATCACTGAAGTTGTTGGGCCGCGGTGTGATTGCGCCCCTAGTTGGCACCTGAACCACGGTCTGTGTCGGGGTTGAGATGATAAGGTTGCTCAGTACCTCTGAGCGCAGTCTGTCAAGTGCGGCATCATCCAACCTGTGATTACGTTTGATTACCTGCACCTGATCCGACAATCGTTGGGCCGTGACATTCACGGTTGGTTCAAGAGCCTGGAATAGACAATGTCCTGGACAGCATCCTAACACAGTACGCAGTGAGGTTAGTTGCCCCACTCTGTAGCCCCATAATATGCGCGCATGACGTTCTCGTTTATGGACTGAGTCCATTTCATGAGCTACACGCAACCACCGGCAGCGAGGACCTGGCTCGGGTCGGTTGGCCCCTAGGCCCCAAGCCTCTCGGTGGCCACCCTCTCCCTTGACGACATACAGGTGTTGGCGACGTCGGTGAAGAGAAATACTTGTCGCTGGAGCTCGACCCAAAGTCCGGCGGCGACGAGGCGGAGATCAGCGACGGGTCCGGGGGTGGTGGGCGTGCACGTTGCAATCATCATTTTGTGATCATCATTTAAGTTGTTTTTATTTCGGTCATCATCATTGGTATTTCAATATTTCTCGAGTGAGATATGTCATCTGTCGGTCGTATTTATTTTCTTATTTGTCCATAATTTTTATTGACTTTTTGTTGTTTTTAAGTTATAATTATTATCTCCTTTATTCAGTTAACTTTACATATAATATATGTATTATATTTTTAAATATTTGAATAAAATAAATAAAAATATAAATATAGTAGCCCACCGATACCGGGAACAGGGTCCAAGCTACCGGTGGTCAGGGCTCCAGAAAAAGGAACCTCGTGACAATGCGAGCCGTGTCCAGAAGTACCGCTTTCTGAATCAAGCCCTTGATCCAGCTGCCCAACGAGAGCCTCCTAATTATTATTATTATTATTCATCAGCATCATTATCTGCCTAGCCTTTTCCCAACTATATTGGGGTCGGCTCCCAGTCAAACCGGTTTCAGCTGAATACCAGTATTTTACGTTGAGCGGCTGCCTACCAGACCTACACAACCCGTTAACTGGGTAGTACGGCAGTTCTTGGTAAGACTGGTATCAGATTTACTGGCTTCTGACAATCCGTAACGACTGCCAAAGATGTACAAATGACAGCCGGGACCTACGGCTTAACGTGCTTTCCGAGGCACGGGGGAAACTCGGTATATTAAGATGGTCACCCATCCACAGACCAACCTTGGCAAGCGTTGCTTAACCTTAAAGATCGATCCGTGCCGCTAGTATTCTACAGCCGCGAGCTCATTATTATTATTACCCAAACAAAAAAAAATACAAAAAAAAAAGAATACAAAGGTCATTGGCCATATCTGACCCGCTTTGCGAAGAGTGGCGGACAGTAACCAAAATTGTTTTAAACTAAGGGGAATAATATGACCTTTCATTGCATACAATTATTTAATTAACAATCGATGGAGAAAAATGTACAGGATCGTTTCACAAAAATAAAAAGCAAAGTTTCAAAAACATTATTTCACATTCTATAGGCATTAAAAGAATTTCGATACCATACAGCATGGTGCACGGATGAGCCAATATCTAGACACATCTATACGCTGTCTCTTTCGCACATTAGACAGGTAGATCAAGTTTCGTTGCGCTCGCATAACAAGGCGTCAGGTGAGGACGGAATTACGGCCAAACTCCTGAAGGCGGGTGGAAAACCTTAAAGCCCTTCAGGAACTGTTCAATTCCGACACACTCGAGGGCAAAACGCGACAGGCATGGAGCAGACGTGTGATGGTACTCTCCTTTAAGAATGGCGACAATGTCCTGCTTAAGAATTACAGACCTATCTCACTTCTAAGTTCATGTAGTTCGAAAGAATGAATATTTCAGAAATAATCATACTTTCGAACTACATGAACTTAGAGGGCTATATTGATGATTAAAATGGTTATAATTCTTTAGATAAATACGCGTTACGGTCGCGGATCGCATTTGGTCCACATACAGCTTCACACTGACCGGCAAATTGCAAAAAACATAAAAATATTTGAATTTCGCGGGCTACCCTGGAGCATCCACCTTAACACTTTAATTACACACACACACACAACCATAGTTTAATTACGTGTCCTACCACCACAAAAAACAGTCAATCACAAAAAAAAATCACTAATAGGTACTAAATAATATTAATCCCAAGTTACGTGTCTTGTCACAATAAAAATAAGAAATCATTTTTACACCTTATCGGTATTTATCATAACAACCGATCCACAAATCAAAATATATTGAATTTTTAAGTTTAGTAGGAAACTTCCTAATGTATTGTGATTAGGCAAAGCACCATCTATTGAGATAAATAAAATGCATGAAAACATGATTACCCCCTTAAACACATTGTTGAATTATTTGTGAAACTTTTATACGTAGCAAAATAAAAGTGAACATTTTAATACCTTGATGTTGTCATACGGGCTCCTTATTTAACGTCTTCAAATGCTAAACTTTTTGTCAGTTTACTTACTTGGTCGATAGATGGCGTTGCACTGATGACGCGTTTTTCTGAATACGACCCTCACACGATTTTCGATCACAGTTTAGGTGTTTGGGTTCGGTCTCTAATAGGTCTTGAAAGTTTTTGTAAGGGTCTAATTTACCAAAATCGATGTTCTCTGTGTTGTCTTTAATTGGATTCGTTAATAAAATTGTCCGTAAAACCAGTATTTTTATAATAGGTACCTACTTATTATGATATAAAAGACTGGCCGTAGAGTTAATGCACGTTCTTTTTCACAGTGATCTACTTACGTTTAAAAAATCCCAAATAGCTTCATGTTTTTTGACAGACTATTCAAAAGTATCTACCTCTACCGTTCATTATTCATTACACTTTAGACATTGGCAGAATAGTCGACATCGGCTTTACTTGCCATATAAAAATATAGAATAGAAAAGTATCTACCTGTAAATAAATGGTTTGAATCAAAGAGTAAAGTAATATAGAGGGAGGGAGGGTTTGAATCTTGAATATCTCCCAAAGTAGGTACTCCCGAGATAAGAATGCTTATGTGGTATTCCAGACTATAATCTACCTCTGTGCGAAATTTCATCCAGATCCGTTCAGCCGTATTGTCGTAATTGAGTAAGAAACATCCAGCCCGCCAAACTTTCGCATTTATTAGTAAACAAAAATTAGAAGTAAGATGCACGCGAACGACGTCGCGGGCACAGCTAGTCTATAATAAGGTACTTCCGATTCCACAAGATTGTATTTAAGAGCAAGTTGCTGGTGGATGATCCTGGCTACAAGGTTGTGCCTTTTTTTTTTCGAGCGAAGAAAATGCCTAACGCATACCACATCATCCGGGGAGACGACGTTGTTATGTGGGACTTGCACTCACTAAAAACTTCGCCTGTGCACCTACTTTCGCCTTGATTGGTGGGTCGCGAGAACTGCTACGCATGACATTCGTGTCACAAGGGTGTGCCTGTGCAAAGTCTGGCTAAACTAGAACAACCGGAAATAATGTGGCGGATAGATTTCCCGGGCCGTTGACATGCCCGACATATGTCAACATATACGACCTTCACAATATATTTCCGGTAGTTGTTCGTCATCATAACTTTGTCCATAATTGCACAGACAAAACCTTCGGTTTCCCCGAAGAGGTCACCAAAACGCAGCCAGGCTACGGAAGCTAAGAAGTCTACATCAGGCCCATGTAGGACCCGATAAAAGCGTCCGTGAAGCTCCTTGCTCTGCCATACCTCCCTGCGGTCGTTAGTATCTAATACCACAGGTTTGCGCCAGTCCTCTTTAGCCAAGGAGAGCGCGGTACGACCTTTGTCTACCGCTACATCTCGATGCATACCCACGTCGGCCTCTAGGATGTACTCCCTAAGGCTGCATACCTCGAGGTTGTACAGGGTCTTAGCATTTAAGAAGCCACGACCCCCACACTTCCGCGGAATATACAGCCTCGTCCCCAGACAGTGCCAGAGCTCAGTGAAGCCGCTATTCAAGAATGAGACAGGTTACCCCAAGAAATGCTTGATAACTTGATCCTTAGCATGCCCAGAAGGATCACCGCATGTGTTCGAGCCAGGGGAGGAGTTATACTATATTGAATTGTTGTTTACGTTTGGTTAAGCAGTCTTTTTCTTTTTATCAAATTCCTGTTACAATTACATTCTGATTAATTACTAAATTTTTGTTGATAATTTTAAACGACGATTTTCTACTTTTTTTTATTTGTTAGGGTTTGCTCTTGACTCTAGTCTATGTCAGAGATGACAAAGACAAAGTCTACGATGGAGCGAGCTTACCCAGAAGGAGCCTGCTACAAACTAACTACAACAAAAACAAAGAACACAAAACAATAACAAGAACAGGTTATGCTAGTGATCGCAAACTTTTTTTGATGCGTGTACGTGTAGTTTTGGATTTACCCTCAGTTTAAGGTGAACTTGACATTAGTCAGTACTTTCATGTGTGCGTTTTGCTTACCTACTTATCGGTACATTTCTACAAATAAATTGATTTTAATATCTGTCTAATATAATAATTTCTTAAATTCAATGAACAATTTGGAACTACCTGCTGTGGATTTTATTTGTAATGGTTACTAAAAACTTACTCGGAAATCACGAGTCAAATAAGTACTCTAAGCCTACAAATTATTCGCTATGTGCCGCGCTACTTTGTTAATTCATACAAATAACAAACGCGTGCGGCGTGACAGCCGCGCGGCACTTTGCGTTTATTCATTGTATGGATTAACAAAGCAGCGCAACAGTCACGCTGCTACCGGCGGCACTTAACGACTAATTTGAAGGCGCCCTAACATTATAAATGACATTCTTGAGAACTTCATGAACTTAGAATGTAGTATGTCCATCCAGAAGAATGTAGTATCTACAATTACACACACACTTACATTAGAGTAGTACCGAACCCGAACTAAGAATGAATGACAATACGATTTGACAGTGACTGTCAAATCATGTTGTCTTTAATATTTAGTGGTTAAGTGATAAGGAGTAGACTATGCCCGTAACTACGGTCTTCGGGCTAAGGGCTTAGAGAGAAGCCCCACAGACACGGATATAAGTTTGGAAACTATTGAAATTGGATGTGGGATTTATTTTATTGAAAATTATATGTTCACAACATATCGAGAAATTATAACATAATAAAGATTTACACATTACAATTGATGAATGAATTGAATTTAAACCACAGTTTTCCGCCAGTATGTGTATGAGTGTGTCAAGTTAAATCGCCCACTTTAACAAAACTACGCTGTCATCATTCACATTTCATAGGTTTCTCATTAGTGTGGGTACGAGTATGTCTTACTAAATCATACTTTTTACTAAAACTACACTGACATCTGTGACACTTGAACGGTTTCTCATCAATGTGGGTGCAAATATGATTTATTAAATGAATCTTTTGATTAAAACAACCTTGACATATATCACATTTGAAAGATTTCTCACCACCATTATGGATGCGGTGTGGGGAAGTAGTGTTATTGAAACAACTGTTCTCAAGCGATTACCTTTAATTACTGACTGCAAGAGTATAAATGTGTTAATATATTAATAGAAGATACATTCATATGGATAGGGTCATAGACCTTATACTATAGGTAGTACTACTACACCTCACCTCAGGGGTGATAGAAAAAAAAAAAAAAAAAAATATAGTTTACAATTTTTTTTTTTTTTTTTACGTAAATACAACTTAATATCATTTCTTATGTTACCAAAGGTTTGGTTCTATTTTTATGGATTAAATAGGGTTTATTAAATTTTAATATTTCTACATTAACACCTAAATCATTTAAAACAACAAATGGTCCCTCCCATTGAGGATCTAACTTATTAGCTATTTCATTTCTAATTAAAATTTGTTGTCCTTTACTGTATGTCACATTATTTAAAGACTTATCATAACAACTCTTACGGTTTTGTTTACTTATAAGTAGATTATTACGAGCATCTTGATGTGCTACTTGTAACCTATACTTAAGATCTAAAGGATAACTTTCTGGATTATACAATGGTTCTATGTACTGACTAACTCTAGATGGTACTATACTAGCTCTACCAAATACCAGTTCGAATGGTGTGTACTTTGTCTCTGTATGAACTGTATTGTTGAAACTGTAACACCAAAATGGTAGCCAGTGACTCCATGTGTCTTTTTGACCATTACACTGTATTCGTAAAAACGATCCTAAATTTTTATGTGAATTTTCGAGCGCACCGATGGATTGATGGTGATACGCTGTAGACATTAATTTATTTATACATAAAAGTTTACATACCTGTTCCATTACTGACGATACAAATTCTGTTCCACGATCTGTTGCGATGGTATTAGGTATTCCAAATCTTAAAATAAAATTATTAACTAATGCTTTAGCAATACTTACGGTTTCCTTCGTTTTCAAAGGATAGGCCTCTACGAACTTAGTAAGCTCGCACTGCAGTGTCAGAATATAACAATTTCCTTCAATGTCTTTTTCTAATGGACCTACGACGTCCAGATAAATTTTTTCAAAAGCATGTGAAGCCGTTGTAGTTATCTCCATGGGCGCCTTGATATACCTACAATGCTTCATTTTCTGACATTTAATGCATTTACTCACAAATTGTCTAATATCGTTGTCTAAGCCTGGCCAGTAAAAATGTCTCTTAATATTATTGGTCATCCTACGTACTCCTGCATGTCCTGCGGTAGGTAGTAGGTGAAAGTCATGTAAAATATACTTTCTTTCTTCTTCATTATAAATTCTCCTAACTCCTCTCAATACATAAATACGTGGACCGGTCCAATCCTTATTGTCTTTTATCTCTTTTAATACATCTTTAATAAAACTCTCATATTCCTTATTTTTTACTATGCATAGCTCATTTGTACCTATTCGTTTACAAAAATGACCTAACTTAGTCACAAATTCGGCTCGCGTAAGTTGTGCTCTAAAGTTAAGATTAATATACAACATCTTCTTTCGATTGTTATAAATAAAACATTCCTTTTCTTCATCTATATTATTTTGTCTTTTTAATTTATTTAATTCATCACTTCCTATAAAACTCTTTTCTACAGAATTATTCGGAATTTTTAGTACCTCAACTACTCGTGGTTGATCAGGCCACGTTTCGTCTCGTTTACTAAAACTAGGTGTATCCAATTGTTTTCCTACATCTTAACGTTTTTTCTGTGCTCTAGTCATAACTAAAGAAATTTCATTATTCATCTGTTTTAAAGTATCCGATGTTATATTAATTCTAGATAATGCATCTGCTATGCTATTATCTTTTCCTTTTAAATATAAAATTTTAAAATCGTATTCTTCTAGTGCTAGTCTAAATTTAAGTAGTCTGCTAGATGGGTCCTTCATTGAAAATAAATATATTAAAGGCTTATGGTCTGTCATAATTGTAAATGATTTACCGTATACATAGGGTCTAAAATACTTTACAGCCCAAACAATTGCAACTAACTCTTTCTGAATGGTTGGATAATTGAGTTCAGCTTTATTCAGAGGTCTGCTAGCATAAGCTACAGGTTTCATATTTTGATTGCACAAGACTGCTCCAATAGCCGTCCCTGACGCATCTGTTTGAATGACAAACTCATTTTTTTCTGAAAAATCTGGAAAATCTAATACTGGTGGTGTACTTAAAGCATGTTTCATTGCTTCAAACGCACTTTGACACTCTTCAGTCCAAACAAATGGTACATGTTTTCTAGTTAATTTATTTAATGGACAAGTTATTCTTGCAAAGTTTTTAATGAATTTCCTATAATAGTTACAAAATGCTACAAATCTTTTTACTTCATCGGTATTACTTGGTACAGGGTAATTTTTCAATACTTCTACTTTAATTGGGTCGGGTAAGACTCCATTTTCTGATACTAAATGCCCTAAATAAAGAATTTCTTTCTTTAAAAAATTACATTTTTCTGGATTTAATTTTAAATTAATTTTCCTAAGTCTTTCCAAGACGTCTGTTAAATTTTTATTATGGATATCTAAATTTCTCCCAAAGACTACTAAATCGTCTAAATATATAAAACATTTATCGTATGTTAACCCAGACATAGCAACTGACATTACTCTACTAAAAGCACTCGGACTTGTTTTTAATCCCATAGGTAGCCTCTTCATCTGGTATTGCCCAGTACTAGTTGTAAACGCTGTATACTCTCTACTGTTTTTATCTAAAGCTACTTGGTAATATCCTTGATTAAGATCTAAATGCGAAAAATAGACTGAGCCAGAGAGCGAATCCAAAATTTCCGTAATACTTGGCAAAGGAAATTTATCGTCTACAATACGGTCATTAAGCTTCCGATAATCGACCACTAGTCGCCATTTTTTATCGTTGCTACTTTTTTTTGGTACCAGTAAAACAGGACTCGACCATTCACTCTTCGCCTCTTCTATAATGTCATTGTCAATCATTTTTTGAATTTGCCTATTTACTTCATTTTTCAAAGAATGCGGCAATCGGTACTGCTTCGTATAAACCGGACTTGTATTTGGTTTTATAGTTATGGATTGTTCATAAACACTTGTAGTCGTTAACTTATCACCTGGTAAAAAGAAAACATCCGAATATTTAGAACATAATTCTTCAATTGATTTCCGTTCGTCCATTTTTAAATGATTTAAATTTAAAATGTTTAATAAGTTCTTTGCTCGTTCTAAACTGTTAGCGTTTGATTTAAAATTGCATAAGTGAAACTCTTCAATTGAATATATCTGTGGTTGAAAAGTTGGTAGGTAAATATCATGCTCGTTAGTGTTCAAAATTTTAACCGGTAATCTATTATTTTTTATTCGTCCAATACATCCCGCTAGAAAAACATTTTCCGCTAACTGTTCGCTATGGATAATACAGTCATTCATATTCTCAATATTTAATAGCAAATAATGTATCGACTCACTTCGTGCTGGGATATGTAACACCTCAGCTGAATAATCTATGACATCACTTAGTTCTAATGAATAATACTTTCCATAATTAGATAGGTTAATGACATTAGTTTCTAAGTTTATATTTGAAGCGTACTGACAAAGAAAATCTAAACCTAATATTCCATCTGCCTTTAATGGTATGTTATCAAAAACATGAAGCTTGATATTAAAGTCAACAAAGTGTTGGTCATCACGATGAGTCAAGCTAAGTTGAACAAACCCTGATGAACTGATTTTACCTCCAATACCATTTATGATGGTTTCATCTCTAATTACTGCACTGTCGTATGGTAACGCATCTTTTTTAATTACGGACAAAGATGCTCCGGTATCTATTAACCAATAATATTTCCTATTACCTATGTATAATGCTAAAAATTTTGCCTTACCTTGCAAAGCTAAAATGTTATGTTTAAGATCGAAAAAACTGCATTTCGTTTGTTGTAGGCATACTATCGTTCTTATCTTGTTCATTGCTGGAATAAAATATTCTATTGGTACGACCTTTACTACGAGTTTCATTACTCGATCGATTCTCGTTCGAAGTTTGATAATCTCGTCCACGTCCGTTACCACGATAGTTATGGGATGATCGCCCACGTGAGTTATTGAAATCACGTCTGCCGAAGTTATTTGAATTATGGCTAAAATTACCTCTCAAATTATTTGAATTATGCTGATAATGATGTCCTCGACTGCGTTGGTTTAACTGCTGACTATGAGAACCACGGCCATTCCTAAAGTTGTTGTTATTGTTATGAAACTTACCTCTTCCGCGGTGTGAAAACTGCATGACATTTTCGTTGGTCGAAGTCGATGCCGATGTCAACTCTTCATCTTTCGCTGCCTGGATCGCGTCCTTTAAACTGTCATAATTACGTGCAGCAATAATCGTACTTAGTCTCGAATCCTTCAATCCATCTGCGAATCGCTTAATTGCCAATTTTTCGTTTATGGGCTTGAGTACGGAATAACTATCAGAATTACCATTTGCTTGCGATATGGTCAGATTAGTAAATAACTTTTCTAATTCTGTTCCAAACTGATCAATTGTACGCCAGCCTTGCGTTGCGTTTTGTAATCGTGATTGTATTGCAGTAAACGATTTTTTTGGTAAAAGTGCAACACGTAAATCTCTGACAAAATCGTTCACAGATGTGTAATTATTGGTTATACGTAATTTTGCATTTTCTGATAATCTACTTTTCAAAACGAATGTCATTAGTAACTTTTTCCCCGTTTCCGACAACATGTCTGCGTACATTTCTATAGAGTCAATGATACTTCTGATATTATTTTCGTTATTGGTCATTACAGGAATCAAACTACATGCCGTTTTTAAATCGAACTCCATGATTGATTCTGAATTTGGACTTGCTTCAGAAATATCACTGTCACTATCACAGTCTGATTTAATTACAGCGCACAAAACATTAATTTGCGAATAACACGATTCTATTTCGCTTTTCGTAACTGATAATGATTTTAACAATTCTGATTTTACTCCTGGTTTTGTAGATAATAGCTTTATTAATCCTTTACTTTTCTCATAAATTGTTTCAACCTCACATAATTTATTCTTAACAATATTACCCTTAAATCGTGTTTTTCCCTTTTTAATTAAATATTTCCTTATTGATATAAGATCATTTAAACAAAGTAACAATTCATCTTCCATTCCCTCATGCAAAAGTAATATATATTAATTAAACCATTTAATACATACCCGATTCTCACAGTGAATTACTGTAGTAGGGGACACAGCGTGTAAGATGATACATGATGATATACGATCACTCAAAACAAACTTAAACTGCTAATTTATCTTAGAGTTCATTATTTTAATTCTTAATGTCTATTACCATTTTATTGTCTCTTTATGTATATGATGATTCGCGAATTCATCTTACGCACTATAATACGCACAACGCACTTGAGACGCACTTAGTATGCACTTCACTAAATAAATGATACCGCACAGCTGCCAGATGAGTATGATGAATAGGTACTCCGACTTCTACGTCATTGGAAGATTTGCTTGCTCTTCTCCGCGAATTGCTCTGGAACGGTTGAACGATCGTCGCAGGCTGTTCTGCAAAATCTGGTCCCTGATCCAGGAATGGTGACAATTCCTGTACTGCTTCCACGCAAAATATATAATGCCAAGACCCAGTAAAACGCAAATTACTATGAGGATAATACTGATCGTCGAAATATGTGCCTTCAATTCTTCAACGTGTGCATTATTGGAACCAGCAGAATTCTGGTTCACGAAGACCGTCTCCTTTTCTACGTTGGAACGACACATTCTCACTGATTTCCGGACGTTAAATTAACTTTTTAAATGTACTTGATTCATTTTAATTACGAAAGTTCCATTATCCACAAATATTTTCACGCCAATTTATTACAAAGAGTTTAATTTATTTACTTTGCTTTGGAGCCGTAACACTATGCCGAGATAGAAGTCGCGTCACGCGCCCCAAAAATGGCAAGGGTCGCCATGTGGGGAAGTAGTGTTATTGAAACAACTGTTCTCAAGCGATTACCTTTAATTACTGACTGCAAGAGTATAAATGTGTTAATATATTAATAGAAGATACATTCATATGGATAGGGTCATAGACCTTATACTATAGGTAGTACTACTACACCTCAGCGGATATGATTGGTTAAATTATATTTTCGACTAAAACAACGCCGACATACATCACATTTGAAAGGTTTTTCATTAGTATGAGTTCGAATATGCCTTACTAAATGATACTTTTTTATAAAACTACACTGACACATATCACACTTGAACGGTTTCTCACCAGTGTGGGTGCGAATATGATTTGTTAAATGAGTCCTTTGATTGAAACTACTCTGACATATATCGCATTTGAACAGTTTCTCACCAGTGTGGGTGCGAATATGACCTGTTAAATGATGTTTGTGACTAAAGTTACGCTGACATAAATCACATTTGAACGGTTTCTCACCCGTGTGGACACGAGTATGTTTGACTAAGGTACTCTTACTACTAAAAATATGATCACATATATCACATTTGAAAGGTTTCTTACCCGTGTGGGTAGTGGTGTGTTTGTTTAAATAACCCTTTATACTAAAACTTTTCTGACATATATCACATTTGAAAGGTTTCTCACCTGTATGAATACGAATATGAATTTTTAAATCACTTTTTAAAGTAAAACTACGCTGGCACATATCACATTTGAAAGGTTTCTCACCCGTGTGGGTAAGAGTGTGTCTAGATAATTCACCCTTTACAATAAAACTTCTCTGACATATATCACATTTGTAAATTTTATCACCAGTGTGAACACGAATATGAATTCTTAAATTGTTTTTTCGAGTAAAACTGCGCTGGCATATATCACATTTGAACGGTTTCTCACCAGTGTGGATGCGAATGTGATTTGTTAAATGTTTCTTTTTATTAAAACTACTCAGACATACAATACATTTGAAAGATTTCTCACCAATGTGAACACGAATATGTCTTGTTAAATGACTTTTACGATAAAAACAGCGCTGACATATATCACATTTGAACGGGTTTTCACGAGTGTGGGTATAAGTGTGTCTAGTTAAATCTCTATTTGTACTGAAGCTATTTTCACAAATAACACATTTGAAACGTTTTTCTTCGGCACCCACTCTTCGATACTTTTTCATACTACCACTGTCAACACCTTTGTTCAATATTTTATGTTTAATTTCATCTCTGTTACTATTATTAGACAACCTTGTACTTAAAGCAGTATTATTTATACTATGTTTTGTTTTAATGATGGGCTCTTTAAATGTAGTTGTTCGGTTGGATGTATTGTCTTGAGTTTTCTTATTTATCTTCGAGGCACATGATAATTTTTGATTATTTTCGTTTTTCTTTTGGTCGAGTGGGTTTACTTCTTTTGTGTTTGGTCTTCGCATGTCCAGTTTCGGCTTTTTCGCGACAGGCGCACCTGTAAAATAAATAACTAAGAATTAATATTCAAATCAAAGGGGATTGCAGAGGTCAAAACCGTTTCTACTCTAATACAAGTGTTAATAAGTACTAAATTGAACATTGACGTAAACCCCTCACACTCACATACCATCGACCTAGGGCAGTCATTCCCTAAGTGAACCTTCAGTGGCCTGCAAACAATAGACATGCCACAAACTTGGTGGTATACCGTATAAGTGTCTTAAGGTAATGCTGTACATCAGGTGAACAGTTGGGCTGCTTACTTACCAATTGATTCTTGTTCCTCTTCCATTTCGGTTTTAATCTTTATTAAAGCTACATCTTCTGAATCTGTCTCAGCTTGGTGTGCTGGTATATTTACTTCATCTGGATAACTGTTGTCTACATTATTAAGATCTGATTCTGTAAGTAAGAACAAAGCAATAGCTTTAGCTGTCTATCTATAAATATCATTAAGGAAGTCTTGGTCAGCATATGTCTTTCTTCGTTTCGTTAAATAAACATGATAATCAATTGTAGGTCTTCGAACTGGCTGCAAAATGAATGCGATAGCATTTATTTTCTATCAAAGGTTCCCAACAACAACTATGTGCCCACTGCCAGGACGCAGACACACTTTTATGGTTTTATAGATGTGCCGGTATTAGTCAGATACCATACAGGGGGTGACTGCCGTCTCGTTACTCTTTCCCCTTCCTAACGCGGCTTGCTACTTCGCGGCGGACATCTGCTAGAGCAATTCCTACCAATGGGTACAACATCGGGAGAGAGGTAAATTTAAGACACCCAGTTACGAAGCGACAGGTATAATTTAGCGCTACGAGGTTCTAAACTAAAATTATAAAGAAATGCAGGCAGTCGATTTAAATCCAAATAATAAATGTAATTGCAGAGGAAGATATTATATGAGCGGAATTGGGTTCAGGACAGGTCACCGCAATGATAAAATGACACTGTACTTTTTTTTTCGTAATAGAGGCCATTACTAAATAGTTTTTTTTTGCCAAGGTAGTGAAGTACCGACTTTAACCAGAAATAATTACAAAATCATAAACCAGCACATTGGACTACCGTTCTCAGGATTGCCGTGTATTTTTTTTGCTTGGGAAATTCACCCTAGTGTTCATTTTACAAATAATTTTCTAATGTACCTGTTCCAAAACATAAGATACAGGCTGAATGGAGTCGAAATTGATAGTATCAAAAATGCTGGCATTATTACTACCATGAAATTGTTAATATGCAATCGTTATTAAAGGCATGTAGGTTTCTTGGGGGGTGTAGGAGAGAACTAAGAGTTTTACGAAATTTCTATGGGAACGTGGAAACCGGGATATGCACATACGTTGGTAAAAACTTGGCGGAAAAAACATTAAATTCTAGATCTTTGCCTCCTCAAAGTTCACCTGTAACAACTTCTACACTACATTCTTTTGTTTTATTTGAGACCGACGCAAATGAGGTATTAAGAATCATAACCGAGCTTAAGGATGTTTGTGCTATTGGCTGCGATAACATATCAAATCATATACTTAAAAGATTTAAATATCTAATTGCACCTCCGTTAACTCACATTTTTCAGTTATGTTTATCACAAGGAGTTTTCCCCCAATTACTTAAAAAGGCTGTAGTCACCCCTGTTTTTAAATCTGGAGACAAAAACTGTGTTAATAATTATAGACCTATTTCAGTCTTAACGGGCCTCTCCAAAAATTTAGAGAAAATCATAAACACTCGTTTAATAAAATATCTAGAAGACAACAAATTGCTTTCAGACAGTCAATTTGGTTTTAGGCCCAAAAGATCAACAAGCCAAGCAGTCCACCGATTGACAAATTATATAAGTTCAAGTATGGACAATGGCATGCACACCATTGGTATCTTTTTGGACCTTGCCAAGGCGTTCGATACTATTTCTTGTTCTATATTATTACATAAGCTTGAAACGATTGGGATAAGAGGAACACAACTTCAACTTTTTTCTGATTATCTTAGTGATCGTTATCAATGTGTGAAAATTGGTCAATTTATAAGTTCTGAGCTTAAAAATAGCTGTTACGGATTTCCACAAGGCAGCATTTTGGGTCCTACGTTGTTTCTAATATATATAAATGATCTGTGCAGCTTGCCACTCAAAAATGGTATCATACTGTCATACGCTGATGACACGGCTCTAGTGTTCTCAGCTAAATCAGGAATCGAGGTTTATGAACACGCGCAGAATGGTTTCAATACTGTATCTAATTGGCTTCTTAACAGTCTCTTAACATTAAATTTAGATAAAACAAAATACATTTTATTTACGATTAGGAAAAATAACATTCCGCTTACTAACTTAAAAATTTCTGCACATAATTGTAGAACTAACGCTGACAACGCATGCACTTGTTCCACCTTAGCTATAGCTGACTATGTGAAATATCTAGGTGTAACGATTGACACAAATCTAAATTTTCGTAAACATATTGATGTACTATGCAGCAGAGTGCGGAAATTAATATACATTTTTAAATACTTACGTAACGTAGCCGACTATGATTTAATTAAACAAGTTTATTTGGCTTTGTGTCAGTCCATACTAACGTATTGCATAACTTCCTG
Source organism: Lacanobia oleracea (assembly GCA_950371165.1). Classification (NCBI taxonomy): domain Eukaryota; kingdom Metazoa; phylum Arthropoda; class Insecta; order Lepidoptera; family Noctuidae; genus Lacanobia; species Lacanobia oleracea. The sequence goes on along the minus strand of OX493411.1, from coordinate 15,526,465 downwards.
GGGTGGTGTCGCAAAGTCCATTTTACTTCCTCTAGAACGTGCTCAAAGAGCAATTCTAAAGGTTGCAACCTTTCGCCCTTTTAAATTTCCCACGCACCAGCTTTTCATGGCATGTAAGGTACTAACAGTGCGTCAACTAGCTATTCTAAACATCGTACTGCATCAGCACACTGAACTTCCTAATGACCGAGTACCTTCAGGCAAGAGAAGGAAAGATTTGGTTTGTATTAAACCTCAAACCAAACATGCTTTCGCAAATAGATTTTTTGTGTTTTTGGGACCTTATCTATATGTATAACAAGCTCAACAAGCCACTTGACATTTATAGTTTAAATTATAAGAAATGCAGTACAACGCTTGCGGAATATTTAGCAAAACTCAATTACGTTGACACAGAAAAACTGCTAGAAATTTTAGTATGATGTTTATTGTTTCATATTTCTTTGTATTATTTATTTTTGTTCATTGTTTAGTATTTATTAATAATTGTAAAGTTTGCTTATTTTTAATAGTCGATTAAGATTTATTATTGTATTGATCTAGTTAACATATATAACTGACCAATTTAAATTGCGATGAAGTGAGGGCCTGAAACACAGGTTTAAATAAACCTAGATCGGGCAGGTCGCTATATACATTATAAGTTCCAAGTTAAATATCTTATACGTCAAATTATTGTTAGCCATACACTAGTTTTAAGTTAGGCACTAATTTACCTTTATATAAGATTTTTACTTTATTATCTTTTTGTGGCTATTTATACACATTTTATTGTAAAAGTTTTTATGAATAAATTGAATTGAATTGAAATTGCAAGCAAAAGCTAACACTAGCTATGTTTGTTTTGTTTATGTGCCATGTTTATGTTTTCATTTTGGCTGCAATTCCCATGGACAATTCAAATGAAAATGGGTTTCAGGACACAACATTCTTAAAACTTACTGTTAGTATGATGTTCCTCCTCTGAGTCAATAATATCATCAAGTCTCTCAGTAACATCTGGTGATTCCTCTTTGATAGCTTCACTTTCTGTTGTACCACCATCAACTATACTAATGAATTCTATTTGACTATTACTAAACCCATTGAAAAATTCCAAGTGTCCTGGGTTTATTAAAGGATTTGCCTGTAAAATAATCAATATTGTGCACGACGCCCTGAGGTCAACTCACACCTAGGCTCAAGTAGTGAGGACCGCAACTGACCGCAAGCTACCGAGCGTCAAATAGCATAACGCGATTCCTACGAGTTTATTGTAAAATAGTTGTTGTAAAATGTTCTTATTCAATGTGTGAAGATTATGTCTAATAAGAATTGTTAATTAGTAATTAGAATAATGTATTGGAGTATGTCTTATTAGAATAATCGTGTAGTATGCAAAATAAATCACTTAGAACCCCAAATTACTAAGTAAACAATGTTTTTAGGAAACTGTCTAATTAGAAATAAGTTTATAAAAGATAACAGTTATGTAAATAGGTAGGTTATGTAATTAAATGATGATTACCACCTGTTTTTTCCTCACCTTATCTCTGCGACGCCCGCAATAGCAATAAACAGGCCTGCGGCGGTGCCGTACGGTTTTATAGTGGTGAGGCGGGGGGAGAGGCCATTTAAATATGCGCGCCGCTTTATCCTCACGCCATAGCGTAATGGGACGTCGCAGAGGTAAGAACTATATGTCATTAGTTAGGTATTAGGTTTAGGTATTAGATAATAAGAGACGCGCCAGCTCATGGCATGTATTTACACTGAATTTAATAAATATGTGATAGCGGGGGTGAGGAAGGGTCCGCTGGCCAGCCAAAACAGAATAATATAAAATAGGTACGGGCATAGTTCGCAGCGTACTCGAGTTCCAGCAGCCTAACAAGAAAAGGCGAACCTCTGCCCGATTGACTAGCCAGCTCCCGCATCAGATCCTCGCCGCCGCCGTCGCCTCCACTTGCTATCTTGTTTCCTTTACTATCTTGTTTCTTTTACGGAGTTCGGGCGATCCCGAATATTATTGGTCCTTCGCAAGCCGGATCGCTGTTCCAGACCAAAGAAGATGGTGCTGACACGAAGCAAAGATGGAGAGCAGACCAAGCGCCGGCAGGACGAGCTGGGCGTCGTCAAGCCTGCAGAAGAGAATTCAAGAGGGAACACAGCTACCACCAGCACGTCGAACACCGCTACCGACACGTCGGGCACCAGAAGCGGAACCAGTGATTCGACGGGCACCGAGGCAACGACGTCATCAGGAACCGAGGGTATCAGCGCCGCGTCCCATCAAGATAAGACCTCGCAGCGAACCCTCAAGCCTGCTGACGCCCGTTCCAGTCGCTCCGTAGCCTCACGCAAGAAACTCCTCGCGGAGCTAGAGGCGAAAGAGCGTCTGGCCGAGCTGAAGCTGAAACAAGCGAAGATTCAAGCAGAAACAGAAATGCAACAGTTACGTATTCAACGGTTGCAAGCAGAAGCAGATGCCTCTGACGAAGAAGAAGAAGAAGAAAAAGAAGAAATAGAAGATGACTTGGCCTCCGTACGCATCAGTACGTGGCTCCAAGAACCCAACGCGGACCAGACACACTCAGCAAGCAAAGAAGTCAGGAAAAATAAAGAAGAAGACGTCGAATCTAAGAAGAAAAAAGAAGATACGCCTGTGACCAGCCAGCCACTGATAGACGTGTCCACCTTGGCCGCCGCACTCTCACAAGCGGTACGAAGCACGAGGGAACCGCCTAAGTACATACAAGAGCTTCCACTTTACAATGGGGCTAGCGCCGAATGGCTTGGTTTCAAGGCTGCATTTGAGGAGACGTTCATGTACTTCACACGCAACGAGAATATAGCGCGGATACGTCGGAGTCTACGTGGAACTGCAAAAGAAGCTGTCGGTTGCCTATTACTAAGTCAACCCGACCCAAGAGCGATCGTAGAAGCTCTAGAAAGAAGATTTGGGAGACCAGAAGCACTCATTCACGTCGAAATGGAGAAGCTGAAGTCACTGAGCAAGGTCACTGACAACCCCCGAGACCTGTGCATCTTCGCTGGGCGAATAGCGAACATAGTCGGCACCATCGAAGCACTGAAGAAACCTCAATACCTACACAGTCCTGAGATGGCGCGAACAGTTATTGAGAAGCTCACTCCTATCCTGAAGAACAAGTGGTACGATTATGCAGCTACGAAGAGAGAAGATGCCCCAGAACTAAAGAAAATGTCCACATTTCTAAACGAAGAAGCGGACAAGTGCGGCGCCTACGCCCTACCCGAGTCAGTTGCTGATGAAAACTGGGGGAGGGACAGAAGACAGAAGAAGGTGGAGCGCACATTCGCTATGCCTATGGGGAAGAAGATGACATCAGACGACCTGTGCCCGCAATGCAAGCAAGAACACAAGCTCACCGACTGCAAACACTTCATCGCTCTCGACACGAATACAAGATGGGAGGTAGCCAAGAAGAGCAACATCTGCTACCGCTGTCTCCGAAGTCGCCATCGAAGATTCCTCTGCAGGGCGCCGCCGTGTGGAAGACATGGGTGCACAATGAAGCATCACAAGCTGCTGCATCACGAAAAGGAACCAAGCAGCTCCAGTGACGACTCCGAGAAGAGAGAGACAGCCGCGCCAGCAGTAGAAGTCACATCAGCAGCGCAACCAGGTGGCCATAGACGCGCGTTCTTGAAAATAGCGCCCGTAATACTGAAAGGGCCGCACTCCAGCATTGAAACCTACGCGCTGCTGGATGAAGGAAGCACAGTCACGCTGCTGGACGCCTCGATAGCAGACGTCATTGGGGCTGATGGACCCGGCAGCACCATGTGGATCCAAGGAGTCGGCAATGAGATGAAGCACGACAACAGCAAGGTCGTCGGTCTCAGCATCAGGGGAAAGTACGCAGACGAAGAGTACGAGATAGAAGCCGCGCGTACTGTCAACCGACTTAGCTTCACGCCAGAAACAGTGCAAGATCGCCACATTGAAGATTGCGAACATCTGATCGACATTAGAGATCAGATAACATATGAACGAGCCTCGCCTAAGTTGTTAATCGGACAAGACAACTGGCATCTCATCGTGTCAAGAAAGCTCCGCACCGGTCGTCGTAACCAACCAGTCGCCTCACTCACACAACTCGGCTGGGTTCTTCATGGCTGCCATAGCTCACTCACAGCTAAGGTAGCGTTCTGCGGCAGACTTCAACAAAAAGAAGAGGAACGATCATTAGAAGATTTGGTTAAGAATCACTTCAAGCTCGAGTCACTATGCATCGAACCAAGAAGACCCAGAGAAGATCCTGACCAGAAGGCCCTCCAGATCCTCGAAGAAACCAGCAGAAGACTACCAGAAGGGCGATTTGAAACCGGCTTGCTGTGGAAAGAGAAGGAGCTCGCAATACCTAACAACTATCAAGAAGCTGAACGACGTCTTCATTCACTAGAGAAGAGATTAGACAAGGATGAAGACTTAAAAAAGAAGTATGAAGAGAGAATAGATAACCTATTCCAGTCAGGCTATGCAGAGAAGGCGCCAACACCAGCACCAGCAGGGAAGACCTGGTACCTGCCCCACTTTCCCGTCATCAGCCCAGCGAAGCCCCACAAGCCGCCTCGCCTGGTCCATGACGCATCAGCAAGAGCAGCCGGCATGTCCCTCAATGACATGTTACATTCGGGGCCAGACCTACTCCAGTCACTCCCAGGTGTCATCATGAGGTTCAGGCAGCACGCATACGCCGTCAGCGGAGACATCAAAGAAATGTTCATGCAAATAAAGATAAGAAAAGAAGACAGAGATGCCCTACGATTCCTGTGGAGGGGCAAACGGCGGGAGGGCGCGCCAGAGGAATACAGAATGACCTCAGTCATCTTTGGAGCCACCTCGTCACCATGTACCGCACTGTTCATCAAGGACAAGAATGCAAGAGACTTTGCCACTGAATATCCAGACGCAGCAGCCGCCATCCAGAAGAATCACTACATGGATGATTATCTCCAAAGCTTCCGTGACATCGAACAAGCACGCAAGATCACCAGAGAAGTTGATGGCATCCACAAGAAGGCAGGCTTCGTGCTGAACGGGTGGACATCGAACAACATGAAAACCATCGAAGGGCTGGGGCCCATCGAAGACACCACCACCGTGAACCTGGGAGGCAAAGAAGAGAAGACATTAGGTTTAATCTGGCATGTCAGAGAAGACTGCATCGGGTTCAACACAGGCACCATGAAGATCCCATCAGAACTAGAAGAGAACAAGCGCGTTCCCACCAAGAGAGAAGCGCTGAGTATCATCATGGCGCTATTCGACCCACTGGGGTTGATTTCACCCGTGACCACCCCAGCAAAGAGAATATTCCAAGACACATGGCGTTACAAGACCGACTGGGACGACCCACTACCAGTAGAGCTGATCGACAGATGGAACAAGTGGATTACGTCACTCGACATCATCAAACAGCTGAGAATACCTAGATGTTACGATTATCAACAGATCGTATCAAGTCAGTTACATACCTTCGTCGACGCGAGTGAAGAAGCGTACGCCGCTGCAGTGTACTGGAGAACGGAGCGCATAGATGGCAGCGTGCACGTATCGCTGGCAGCCGCCAAGAGCAGAGTCACGCCACTGAAACCCGTCTCCATGCCCAGATTAGAACTGCAGGCAGCCCTATTAGGTGCGCGACTCGCACAGACCGTCGTGGAAGAGCATGATTTCACACCTACGAGCAAAACCTACTGGAGTGACTCCCGCACTGCACTGGTATGGATCAGGTCAGAGCCCCGCGTCTACAAATCCTTCGTGGCTCACCGTCTGGCCGAAATAGAAGAAACCACCAAGAAAGACGAGTGGAGATGGCTTCCATCCAGAGACAACGTGGCCGACGACGCGACCAGAGACACGCCGGACACCTTCAGCGCCACCCATCGATGGTTCCACGGACCTTCATTCTTGAAGTCACCAGAGTCCCAGTGGCCCCGAGAAGAGAGCGTGGTGAAGTACGATACGGGAGAAGAAAGAGAAAAATGTAACTCATGTCAACAACACAACGGCTGCGACAGAGTTTGCCTACCGGAAATCGAACGATTTTCTAAGTGGCTACGACTGATAAGAGCAACAGCACGAGTCCTACAGTTCACTAACCTGTGTAAACCGAACAAGAATACAGTCACCGCTACACGAAAACGTACGAAGAAAACCGAAGCAAAAGATCCCGACTGGCGAACTACGCGAGCTAAGAAAACTCAATCCACGCAAGAAAATAAGGAAATACCTAACTCTACACGTCGCTATATAGAAATACCTACTTCATACCTACTTCAAGCGGAACATATGTGGATTCGAGCCAGCCAGCGAGAGAGCTACAGCGCCGAGATCGACCGAATAAAGAAGAAAAGCGCGCCAAATAGTTACGATCGCTTAAGTCACCTCAGCGTGTACCTCGACGCGGCAGGCACAGTACGTTTGCGAGGAAGAGTAACCGCAGCGCATGAGATAAGTGAAGATACGTCCAACCCACCTATATTAGACGGTAAACAAAAGTACACTAAGTTGTACATAGCTTATGTACATGAAAGACTACATCATGGCGGCGTGGAAATGGTCGTAAATGAGTTACGACAACGATTGTGGATATCGAAGATACGACCAGCTGTACGAGATGTGATAAAAAGTTGCCTACAATGCCGCATACGAAAGGTGAAGCCAGCTTGCCCATCAACAGGCGACCTACCACCAGCCCGTCTCGCCCACCATACTCGTCCCTTCACATTCACGGGACTTGATTATTTCGGCCCCATAGAAGTCACGGTCGCGCGCCACCGAGAGAAGAGGTATGGCGCTCTCTTCACATGTATGACGTCACGAGCGATACACATAGAAGTCGTACATTCGTTGAGCGCTGACTCGGCAATATCGGCGCTAAGAAGATTTATGGCGAGAAGAGGCTGCCCCAAAGAGTTGTGGAGCGACAACGCTACGTGCTTCAAAGCGGCAGACAAGGAGCTCGGCGAGGCAGCGCTGGAAGCTCTTCAGCATGAGACGACGTGCCATCACATCGTGTGGAAGTACATCCCCCCGTCGGCCCCATTCATGGGAGGCACATGGGAGCGCATGGTGCGGTCGGTGAAAGAAGCCCTGAAGATCACCCTGAACGAGCGGTACCCGAGTGATGAGACGCTGGTGACCCTACTGACAGAGGTTGAGAACACAGTAAACTCTCGACCTCTCACCCACGTCTCAGTCGACCCATCAGAACCTGAGGCCCTGACACCGAACCACATACTCATCGGACCCAACTCCCACGTACCAGTGCCAGGTCACTTCGAGGGCAAGGACGTGACAGCCCGCCAGCAATGGAAGAGAGCACAAGTCCTTGCGGACGTCTTCTGGCGAAGATGGGTCAAGGAGTACCTGCCCCTACTGCAACACCGGCGGGAGCCCACCAGCACAGGAGTCCAGCCCAAGGTCGGAGACCTCGTCATCATCTGCGACAGCAACCTGCCGCGCAACATCTGGCCCCGCGGACGAGTAAGCCAGCTGTATCCAGGCGCCGACGGAGAAGTACGAGTAGTGGACGTCACCACCAGCAGCGGCCACGTTCTGCGCCGCCCCACCAGGAAGATCGTCGTGCTACCAACGGAGTCGCAGCGTGGCGACGGCGGGAGAATGTGCACGACGCCCTGAGGTCAACTCACACCTAGGCTCAAGTAGTGAGGACCGCAACTGACCGCAAGCTACCGAGCGTCAAATAGCATAACGCGATTCCTACGAGTTTATTGTAAAATAGTTGTTGTAAAATGTTCTTATTCAATGTGTGAAGATTATGTCTAATAAGAATTGTTAATTAGTAATTAGAATAATGTATTGGAGTATGTCTTATTAGAATAATCGTGTAGTATGCAAAATAAATCACTTAGAACCCCAAATTACTAAGTAAACAATGTTTTTAGGAAACTGTCTAATTAGAAATAAGTTTATAAAAGATAACAGTTATGTAAATAGGTAGGTTATGTAATTAAATGATGATTACCACCTGTTTTTTCCTCACCTTATCTCTGCGACGCCCGCAATAGCAATAAACAGGCCTGCGGCGGTGCCGTACGGTTTTATAGTGGTGAGGCGGGGGGAGAGGCCATTTAAATATGCGCGCCGCTTTATCCTCACGCCATAGCGTAATGGGACGTCGCAGAGGTAAGAACTATATGTCATTAGTTAGGTATTAGGTTTAGGTATTAGATAATAAGAGACGCGCCAGCTCATGGCATGTATTTACACTGAATTTAATAAATATGTGATAGCGGGGGTGAGGAAGGGTCCGCTGGCCAGCCAAAACAGAATAATATAAAATAGGTACGGGCATAGTTCGCAGCGTACTCGAGTTCCAGCAGCCTAACAAGAAAAGGCGAACCTCTGCCCGATTGACTAGCCAGCTCCCGCATCAGATCCTCGCCGCCGCCGTCGCCTCCACTTGCTATCTTGTTTCCTTTACTATCTTGTTTCTTTTACGGAGTTCGGGCGATCCCGAATAAATATAATAAGGTAAGTATTAGATAAAAAATGCTGATGATAAAAGCCTCATTGAAGAACACCTCACCTCATAATCCTCATTCAACATTTGAGCGAACAACTCTTCTGCTTCCAGACATTTTCTCCAAAATCTCCAGCATTGCTTTAGTTTAGTGCAGCAGAAGAAACAAGCGAGCATTGGTCTACTGTCCTCAGTTACAAACTGCAAGAAAAAATATTCTCTTAGACTTGACAAATATCGACTACTAACACTTCACCCGCAACTTCGTTCACGTTGGTTTAGTTAGTACTCCACGAACTTCATCTCCCCTTGTATTTTTTTTTTCCTTAATGGCAACTTAAAATTTCTTATTAATAGACTAAACATTCGAAGACGGCAGATCGCACAAACTGCAACATTTTTCTTACTTATTATACCCATATTATATTTATACCCATAACTTTTAAAAAAAAGGTCCAATTTAAATAATTTAAAGTGTAATTTACTTGTACATAACCAACCTTAATTATAAAACAATTTATGTAGATAAGGATTAATATCATGACATTAAAATCACCACTATTCCATTTCACCCGGGTTTTGATTGAATAATTTGACCAAAAAGCGGTCATAGTGTACCTTCGCGGACTTTTTTGTAGATATTTATGTCTTCTATAAAACTGTAGTACATCACTATGCTCTATTGTCAATAGTTTCCACAGCGTATACGAGTTAAGGATCTTTGTTGGTATTTTTTTCACACCTTGGGTTACATTATCGAGTTTTCATAGATCCCTAACATTTTCGAAAATATTTTACAAACCATGTTCATTAGGGATAATGTAGGATTCTAATGGTGAAAGAATTTTTCTAATCGGGCCAGTAGTTTAGGAGCCTATTCAAATCAAACAAACAAATCTTTCCTCTTTATAATATAGTGTAGATGTAGTTAAGCTTGTGCCAGCGGCTTCACCCCTATGTAAACTACGAATGTATTTGGCTGTAGAGGAGTGATTAAATTCCCTCAAGCCAATAGTTTGATCAGTGGGTTGTCTTAGGGGCGGAGTTTATTTTAATTACTGTGAATTTGATATTGTTACTAAGATATCAACTTACTGGAACATGAGTCAGCTTCTCATACACTTCATGCAAGTTCTTGTTGACCACCACATACATGCGAACATCCTCTAATAAACATATCCTACACATTGTCAATTTTTCCATCTTTTGTTTTTGAGTAGATCCTTCTCACGACCTCAGTCTTTGAAACGATGGCTGAGATCTTAGATGTAAAAAGCGAGGCCAGTAAATGTCTGTAATACTATGAAGACTGACGGGACACAGGTGATAGAGAACACAGTCCTAGTCACATTAACTGTGTGCACACCAAATGAGAAGCGAGTACGACTATTCGGGAGACCGCTTCACATACGTACTAATGGTAGCCTCAGTAATTCTTTTACTCAATACGCAGCAGCCGGACTACAGAGCTACACTTCTATGTCGCCCGCAGAAGTCCCTGCTAAACACTTCAGGTCCCTGTATGGGATTTACTTTATTACACCTGAAACATGGTCTACAAGTTGTGCTACACAAGTTACACAGTACACTTTATTTCGATTTTACGTAAAATAAATCACTTCACGGAACACTTCAGCTTCTTTGAGTGGTATTTTTCGGGTAATAATTATAGCGGATCGGTTTCGATTCGGTTAAAACTTTAAAACAGACAGCTTAGAAACAAATAAACAAACACCATAGAGATGCCATAGAGACTACGCATAGAGAGTACAGTATTTTTTTTTTTTATAATAATGTTTTTATTCATGACCATAGAGAGAGTACAGTAATGTAGACAGTGTTGCCAACGCCAAATTAAACAAATTCCCCGTAAATGCAGGTCGAATTCCCCAATTTAGGGACAAAAAACAATAAAAAACCTACTGATTCTCCACAAATGTAGCCGACAACTGTGTAAAGTGGCGTTCGTAGCGCACAGGAAAATAACTAAGCAGTTGATGAAAAGATGGGTACATGATGGGTACAGTCCCGCCAACTTATCTGTAAACTGAAAGAGGACGGCACCGTCGCCGCGTCGGTTCAGTCTATAATAGCCAAAAATTTAGTAAGTTTTCAAGAAAATTTCATATTAGACATAATCGTTTAATAAGAATAACAGTTTTTACAAATTAGAAATAATGATACCTATACAAAAATAATAAAATAAATAAAAAGAATTTGTTAATTTACAGTTACGTAGGTACGCTAACAGTTTAGTCTCTCAGAAATAAACAATGGCTTTATCTAAAAAGTAATCCAATGAAGTGGAAATTCAGCAGATAAAATGTTTCACGGGGGATACAACATTCATTTAATGCGAAGTTAAGTAGGTACCTACCCTGCAAGAGGTACCTGGATGTCTAGCATTTAGTTATGACCGTACCTAACCCCTAACACCAGATTTGACTAATTATTATTAGCAGTGGTACCCAGTGATAATGTAGTGTAATTAAAAAAACAAATTGCTTTACAATAATTTATTGAAAATCAGGTTTACAGTAATTGTGATCTTTAGATGAACCTGCATACACAACTTCATCCTGGTAGTGTGTTACGCCATACTCCACTTATTTCTGTACCACTATCATCATTATCACTATCGCTTTCAGTTTCAGTGTCACTTACCACATCTATAATAAAAGGTTTATCTAAATAAAAATCATGTTTTAAGTATTCTCCTTCTAACCTGCGAACGTGTTTACAATGCTGTGCCCACACATAAACTGTAATAGCGTCAAAAGCTTCTCTAACTAGGCGGGGAATTTCAGCATTTTTGTACTCAATATTCACATCGGCAACTTTTCTTTTCATTGTGCTCCATACGAGTTCAATGGGATCACAGTGATAAGGTGGTAAATATAAGCATTTGTGTCTAATTGTCTTCTAAATATTTTTCAATCTCATAGACAGGTTCAGACTTGTTTCTCTTAATTATTTCTAAAAGCTGAGGTTTAGTCAAATCCTCTCCGTAGTCAATTTTATTTTGGGTCAACCATTATTGCATAATATTTTTTTAAGGAATTCGTATTTGATTTATTTTGATTTGATTTGGTACTATTCATCTCGTCATGATAATCACCACTTTTTGAAGTATAATGCACAAGTAATGCATTAGTAACAAATCCAGTATCTCCTCCCGCATGAACAATAATATATCTTTGCCCTTTCGATGCAGGCTCCAATACTCCGTCTTCACCCTTTCCTTGCCAACGTTTACCCGATGTATGCAAAAAGTGAATATAGTTAGGTCTCATTTAAATAAATTATGGGCCCGGGCTGGGGCGATTGATTATTTTTATCCACTACCTGCAAGTACTTACCTTTCCAAGCTGATATTTCGTTACGTTCCATAAGAACTTTTCGATTGGATTGAGATTTTTTAAAACGATATCCCACCTTGTGAAGCAGCTTTCGCAGACTTTCTCGCTGTCCTGTGTAATTTATTTCTATCTTTAGGACCTCTAGAAGCTTTATAACAGTACTGACTTCTTTTTAGCAGAATAAAATTCATGTAATTTCTTCTGTATAACCCCCATGTCAAAATCATGAACATGCACAAATCCACTTTTACATTTTCTGTCCTTGCCTGGTGTCTGAATTTTTGTACAGTTTCTTCTGTTGCGTGTCCTTCCTTAACTATTTTTGAAATTAGTCCTTGACTCACAGCTGAAATATCTATATCTTTACTCTATACTAATAAATGAAGCTGAAAAGTTTGTTTGTTTGTTTACTTGAACGCGCTAATCTCAGGAACTACTGGTCCGATTTGAAAAATTCTTTCAGTGTTAGATAGCCCATTTATCGAGGAAGGCTATAGGATATCATCACGCTAAGACCAATAGGAGCGGAGCAGTAATGAAAATTGTGACGCAGACGAAGTTGCGCGGTTCAACTAGTAAGATAATAAAATAAATGTTAGTAGAAATTTGAAATCTGACAGGTTAGCTGGCTCACTCACTTAGCAGGATGTATCGAGCCCGAAAAGGAAGAACATCGTAAGCGACAAAAAGTAAAATTTACTGGAAACGTATTTTATTGATTATTTTTTATAGTTTACTTATAAAACTCCAATATTTGTATATATTGCAAAACACGTTAGGCTTTATTTATAATCATTAAATAATAGCAAAAAGAGTTGAATAATTAGTACTATTGTCGCTTACGATAAAAGAGAAGTTCATGATTTCATATTGTTTTTCAGAAATCATCACTTACGCTTTTGCTTTTCTTATAAATTATTCTACTTATTTGTGTTAAACGATAGCTTTATTTTATCTTTTATCAGGTATCAAAATCATCTATTCAAAATAAAACGCCAACACGTCATGCATAATTAATTTTCATTTATATTAAATTAATATAAAAAATCACTCTTCATCAGTTTCTTCCGGTAGTAAGTATGCTGTATTGCCATCATAAGGTGAGATATTTCTGTACATATTGTGCTGGAATTATACCCTTGTCACACATTCTTTTTAGGTGGCAATAGGTACTTTTGCTGTATAAGCTGCCGTGGGTGCCTGGCGGCGCTGTTGACTTTGTCGAGATCTTATTAAAAAGCCCAGGTCCACATTGAATTTCTGAATCCGTACAAAATCCTTAATTAAGCTGATTTTTTTTTACATTTTTTTAAGTAGGCTGATCTTAGTTTAGTAATAGGAATCTTAATAGATTTTAGTAAATAGTTATCTGCAAAACTTCCAGTCTATGAGTCGGCATTTTCTAGCATTATGGTTACATAATTCTTCGGATTGGTCCTGGCATTTGAAAGTAACATGGGCCATTGGGATGGAGCCCAAACTATTCTTCCTTTTATAAAAGATTCTATTGTGGCATGTACCGAATCGGCCAGCATCTTTGTATGCCCCGGAACCAAAAAGTTTATAGTTATATCCCGAATTAACTTTGCAACATTACTTATGAAATATGACAAAATCGAAAGCACCGCCCTATTTTTTTTGCCCGCAACAACTATCACAATACAAAGCTATAGATGAATGGGCGCCCTTCTCATCAATTATTTTTAAATACTTAAACACAACCGTACAAACTTCATTACAGCCTCTATTGGCTTTGGACCCATGCCAGTAACAGTATCCATTCCTGCTTCCACTTACGCAGATAGTTCCATTATAATAGACCAGTTTCTCTCTGCCACCATCTCCCCAAGAAAAATAATAACTATATTTCTGCTTTAGCTTGCAAACGCTTGGGACGCTCCTTCCTCCTCTAAGTTCATGTAGTTCGAAAGAATGAATATTTCAGAAATAATCATTCTTTCGAACTACATGAACTTAGAGGGCTATATTGATGATTAAAATGGTTATAATTCTTTATATAAATACGCGTTACGGTCGCAGATCGCATTTGGTCCACATACAGCTACACACTGACCGGCAAATTGCAAAAAACATAAAAATATTTAAATTTCGCGGGCTACCCTGGAGCATTCACCAATCCTTTTCTATGTACTACCTCATCGTCGTCATCAATTTCATCGTTGTATAGTTCAGTAGAACTGATGTAAGTATCAAAAAATGTGCGCAAAGCTGTAGATACAGATGCTGTATCTGTGTGTTCAGGAGATTTTAAAAGACGTTTTGCTTTTTTTCCCATCGGCATAACCCAAGATCCATCTGAGTCAGTCCCACTAAAGTCAATTTCTGGACTTGAACTACAATACGTTGAATCTGAATTTAGGTACGGAACTAAGACCGGTTGATTTTTTACAAATTTATCTTTGTTATTGATATATTCATGGTGATATTCGTAATGCTGAAAAGAAAATTATTATATCATGCTAATGCGCAAAAGCAAAGATGGGTCAGTAATAACCAAATGAAAGCAAGAAATGTATGCAAAGCATGGTTGCAAGCTGCAACCATGTTAGATTAGGATTCAAATAGAGCAGTTGAATAATGAGGATTGCAGAATGCACCTAACATATTTATTTTATTCCATTCTAAAGCAATAATCAGGTAAATAATTCCGTTAATGAAACATAAACCCTCAAATATAACACTCTTGCACACACTAAATTAATTTCATAATGTAACCTTTACCATCTTTTTAATACAACACAAAATATTTATCATAATAATATTGATTGTACTTACAAGTACGTAAGCACTAAATATTAATGCTATATACACTGAAATGATTACTATTTAGTTATTAACTGCGATTATAACTAAACGAATCACCTATGTTTTATCGTAAGTGACAAACGTTACTTACGATAAGTCGGATACGATAATTCTGATTGCTCGTTTATTAAAATATGAAAGTTTTACTTTTGTCGTTAACGATAAAAGTTATTTTTAGTTATTGTATTGAAGTTTATGCAATTATGAATCTAAGAGTCTTTACATTAGAACCTAAATTACTTTAGCAATACGTTACAGTGAAAAAGTGAAATACCTACATTTTGTCTCTTACGATGTTCTTCCATATCAGGCTCGGTATGTTACCGTTACGCTAACTCAATGACTACATAGAGATATAGATCGCTAACCTGCAGCAAGAATAGAAACGAATATTTCGTCGAATTAATTAGCGCGAGTACTTTTATATGTATCGCGTAATTTATAACAAGAAAGTTGACAACACTAACCTGTCGCTGTCGAAATTCTGCGAGGCGAAATTCGTTTGTATATATTTGATGATTTGATGTGTGATTAAATGGAATAGGTAATCGGAGACCCCGTTTCTTATTCTGCTAAAAAGTCTTTTAGACCCTCAAGTCAGTACATATGTTAGTTTTATGAAATTAGGAAGCAAAATCGATTTACAGAATAGTTATGTATAATGCGATCCAATGCAGATAATTACCTAAATATAATTAATCGAAACCGATCCGCTATAATAATAACCTGAAAAATACCACTAAAAAGTAGGCCTGCTATATACTTAGGTTATTAGTGTTTCATGAAGTGATTTAGTTTACGTAAAATCGAAATAAAAGTGTAGTGTGAAACTTGTGTAGTACCTACAACTTGTAGACCATGTTTCAAGTGTAATAAAGTAAATCCCGTACATGACCTGAAATGCTCATGGAATGAAAAATGCTCATGGACCTGAAATGTTAAGCAGGGACTACTGCGAGCGACATTATAGTCTAGCTCTGTAGTGTGTAGTCCGGCTGCTGCGTCGTGTGAAGTGAAAATTACAAGAATAGTTTAGCGACGCCGTAAGCCGTTATTTGTTCACATCAGTGTTTTCCAGTAGCATCTATTAATGTTAAGTTGTTGTAAATATGGAGGATATTGTTGAATATCTCCTCATGAATTATAGTCGCTGAACACATCTGCTCATAGTCAGAAGGACTGATTGCAAGATATGATAACACATATAAAAAAAAAAAACAAAAAAAGAAGTTGTAAGTAACTTTGTTGTTTAGTAAATTTTCTTGTAACATTTTTTTTATTATTTAAATATATTTATAATATTATATTTAAGTACTGATATTGTTACCTAAATATGTTTGATATATTAACATTCATATTATGTGCCGTCTTATTATTAACCAAATGTTTTGTCCTTTTTAGCATGGAGAATAATGGATGACATCGCTGCAAAAACTGATCAATAGTCATTAAACAGTTGTCGTAATGAGTACTGTATTGAGTACCATCTCCTACCTTCACATTGGCAAAATCATCGAATGTTCGTCGATGGAGCATAACCTTAAAAAAATTAATTAATTAAGAGACAAATAGCCGTACTCAGCGCTTCTCCTCATTTGATATGCACACAGCCGATGTGACTAGGACTCTGAGTTCTCTAACACCTGTGTCCCGTCAGTCTTCATAGTAACAGTAAACAGACATTTACTGGCCTCGCTCTTTACATCTTAGACCTCAGCCATTGCTTGAAGGACTCAGGTCGAGACCAGGACCTACTCAAAAATAAAAGATGGAAAAATTGCCAATGTGCAGGATATGTTTATTGGAGGATGTTCGCATGTATGTGGTGGTCAACAAGAACTTGCATGAAGTGTATGAGAAGCTGACTGATGTTCCAGTAAGTTGATATCTTAATAACAATATCAAATTCACAGTAATTAAAATAAAAACTCCGCCTCTAGGATAACCCACTGACTAAACTATTGGCTTGAGGAAAATAAATCACTCCTCTACAGCCAAACATATTTGTATTTTACATATGAGTGAAGTCGCTGGCACAAGCTAGTTGTAAATATTTGTGAGAGTAGTCTAAGAGGACATTTTTTCTTGCAGTTTGTAACTGAGGACAGTAGACCGATGCTCGCTTGTTTCTTCTGCTGCACTAAACTAAAGCAATGCTGGAGATTTTGGAGAAAATGTCTGGAAGCAGAAGAGTTGTTCGCTCAAATGTTGAATGAGGATTATGAGGTGAGGTGTTCTTTAATGTGGCTTTTTTCATCAGCATACATTATCTAATACTTACCTACTATATTCATTCTTTTACAGGCAAATCCTTTAATAAACCCAGGACACTTGGAATTTTTCAATGGGTTTAGTAATAGTAAAATAGAGCTCATTAGTATAGTTGATGCTGGTCTAACAGAAAGGGAAGCCATCAAAGAAGAATTAACAAATGTTAGTGAGAGACTTGATGATATTATTGACCCAGAGGAGGAACATCATACCAACAGTAAGTTTTTAGAAAGTCGTGACCTGAAACCCATTTTCATTTGAAGCACCCATGGAAATTGCAGCCATAATGAAACATACACATAGCATGTAAACGATACAAACACACAAACGTAGCTAGTTTTACTATTTGCTCGCAACTTCGTACCCACATATCCCGTTTTTCCGTTCCCATAGACATTACGTAAAACTTAGTTCTCTCCTACACTCCTCAGGAAGCCTACATGCCAAATTTCATGTCATGCTTTCTGGCGGAACCACCTTGGCTTTAACAAATTTAATGTTACATAAAAAAAATCTATGGAATGTCTATGAAATTCTAGTCCTATTAAAAAAAAGTCTATATCTCTAGTTTCGACGTAAACTTCAATTTAAAGTGGTTGCGCTGCAGAGTATCCTTCCCGGCGCAACCACCACGATATATCTATTACTATACATAGTATAAACAAATATATAGTATCAAATAATTCTATAACAATTCTATATTGAACTAGTACCTCCAAATCCTCAATCTAATTTAAATATACGAACAAAACGGTGCCTCAAACTTTCTCTTCGAATTAATCACTAAGCGCCTAGAATAAAGATCATAGCAAATAACGTTTACGTGAAATAACATACAGTGTTCTTCTAGGCGTTTTGTTTGTTAGCTTAAAAATAATAATACAATATTCTTGTGTTGTATGTATGTATTATCAGTTTCGATAGAATTATATTAAAGAATAATAGAAGAATATTATTATTTAGAATATTTTTTACATTTTCCTGTAATGGATTATTGTTTTTATTGGATGTATGTCATAATATCGTTAAAACAATTAGAAGGAGGGTCTTAACCTACTCAAGAAACTTTAGTAAAATCAACTAACTACCCACATTTATGCCAAAATATAATATTTTTTACGTGTATCTTTGTTATTTTCAACCGACTTCAAAAAGAAGGAGGTTCTCAAGTCGACTGTTTTTTTTTTGTTTTTTTTTTTGTATGTATGTGACGCGATTTCTTCGCCAATTATGAACGGATTTTGATGGTTGTTTTTTTGTTAGGTAGGTTATGTTTCAGAGGTGGTTTTTTTAATCGTCCAAACCTAATAGGAGTTAACTTAGTTGACTGATGTGGGTAAGCGCAGTCACCAAAAGAAATCTATATACAGGAAAAATTTTTAAGCAGTGCGCAAATTTTGACATGATAAACGAGAATAAATTTTAATAAACACGTATTTTTTATTTTTATATGTGTTAATAGTAAAAAATTAAAATATCGCTTACGAGAATTGTTCACTTAGAAACTCATTTTATGGACGTCGCGTCGTCGCTTGCTAGTCCGTCAACCGGTCGATGAACTCATGCCGCGCGCCCCGATCAGTTGCCCGACGCGGTCGCTAGCGGATGTAGGTAAGTACATCTCGGTCGGTTCGCTCGCTCGCTCGATGCGCGACGAGAGCCGCGCCGAAGCAATACTTACGACCGCAGTTTCGCGCTACTTTTAAAGTTTAGTTTCGACTGTGTAAAATTATCTGTAAACGTAATTCCAATTTTTCCTTCATACTTTAATGGGCTTAGGACCATCAAAATGCAGAAAATAAATCATAAATAAGCAATAGGTTTTAGTACCTACATTCAAATTAAAACATCTAGGTATGATACTTACACATGATAGGTACAATTTAGATTGAAACAACTGCATTATGGCGTATTTAAAAAATTGGAATCAACTATCTTACAATAATGTCTAATCAAAAAGAACCTAACACACTAAGATTGTTTATAATATCTTACCACTACATTTTGTTAATCACAGTATTTAAGGTATTGTTCGAAGTGACCTCCTTGTTCCAGGCATAAACGTGCACGTTTAAATAAGTTTGCATTTAGTTTGTTTAGGACACTGGTTTCACTTTTCACTTGATTGAATGCGTTAATTATTTTTTCTTTTAAATCATCTAGGCTCTGAGCCTCTTCCACGTACACCCGGCGTTTCACTTCTCCCCAGAGAAAAAAGTCACAGGGAGTGAGGTCTGGGGATCTTGCCGGCCATGGTACGGGGCCACCCCGATCGATCCAATTTTCCCCGTATTTTTCATTTAGAATATTTCGCACCGCTATGGCGCAATGTGGTGGAGCGCCGTCGTATTGATAGTATTAATTATTAATGTATGGCAGTGGGACTTCATCGATTAAATCATCGATGGTGGTGGCCAGCATTTCTAGATAACGTGTCCCGGTCAAAGCGCCGTCGATAAAAATGGGACCCATTATTTTATTATGAATAATCCCCGCCCATACGTTTGCGCTAAAACGTATTTGGTGATGCGTCTCTCTTACTAAATGAGGATTATTAAATGACCACCAATGCTCATTGTGGACATTGTACAATCCCACACGTGTAAATAGGGCTTCATCCGTCCACAAGATATTTATTTCACGGTGGCTTAAAAGCCACTCACAAAAAGCTCGACGTGGTGCTGGGTCTGGGTCATGGAGTTGTTGCACCGGCTGGAAGTGGTATGGACGGAGTCCGGCTGTATTTAGCAGCTTCCATACAGCGTGTTGGCTTACACCGAAACGACGTTCCGTGTCGTAGGTACTGGCTCTCGGATTGCTCTCAAAAAACTCAAAAATGGTGTCTTCGATTTAGACGGCCAATCGAGGTCTGCCAGACCCTTGTGCGTGGCTAGGGGTTCTGAACTGGCCGTGATCAAGCAGCCTTTGGTTAGCCGCTAAAATTGTACTTTCATTAGGTACCGTGGGATTACGGATACCCTGGGCTCGCATACGAGGCACACTCTCCCTCTCATACCTTCTTCGTGCTGCTCGTAAATTTTCGTGGCTTAATAGATACACTCGCACCATTTCGTAGTACTCGCGATGAGTAAAGTTAGACATAGCGACTATTTGACTACGCGACGCGAGTACGCGGCACACGCGCGCAGAGGCAAAGGGCGCGAAGATGCAACCTACGCAAGCGCAAGTGACGTACTGTATGTCACTTGTTTTTTAAACGCCGGCGCGGCGCTGCATGCCCCGCCCCCTTTTACCCGCACTCCCGTCTCTTGCGCTAGGGCGGCACAGCGCGTTTTCATTGATGCTCATTCATATTATTACTGTTAAATTATGTCTATGTTTTGCTTATTTCAAATTGGGACAAGATAGTAAAATGTGAAAAAAAAAAGTTGTAAACTAAAAATGCAAATGTGTTCTATTACTTATACTGAGCCACCAAAAAAAAAATTACGCAGTGGTTAAAAACTTTTCCTGTATACCGGGTGTATCTGACATCGACGCACAAACGATTTCCAGGGGTCCAGGACATGATTCTGGGCACCCTGGAGTTGGAATTTTTCGTCGGCTTTTTCCTCATTTTTTCATATCTTTTAGGAGTTTTTTTTACTTTAGACTGCTCATCATCGTTATTCTGACCTAACCCAATAAGATTTTTAATTAAAAAGCCATTAATTCACTATTTTCACAAAAAAAAGCAATGTAAATAAAACTTCAAATTAGGTAGCTATCAGCTGTGCAAAGTTCAAACGAAAGGTCAACGCATGCCAAGTAGGTACCTGCGAGTGAGCATGTCAAAGGCACCGCTCAAAAATACCGTCTAAAGACTGCCGCCATTAGAAAATAATACGTATCACAACAAAATAAAGTAAGCGATTTCCAACATTAAAATAATTGCTTAAAGACGCAAATCGGTTATTTTGTTTTGTGTCGCCAAATCGTATTTTCTTATAGCGGCAATACGTAGCGCGCTCTTTGACATGCCGACAATCGAGCCGATCTAGGTACCTATTCTGTTGAACAGAGTGTAAGGGGCGGTTCAGTGTCTCGCTTAGTGGTGATGGTGACACCTGACCGAGATTTTTTTTTTAAGTGAAAGCTTCTTTAGCGACGTTGTGCACTTTTTTTGTGATGGGTAAAAAAATGTTAAGCTCGCGTCAAGACACGTGACCCTGGTGAAAATGCGTGAGATGGTGACCTGATCGAAAATTCGTAACACAGAGGGAGAGAAGCACGTATTCAAGTTTTCACTTCTGCCGGCACTCCCGGAGTTTTTACTATTAATAGGCACACGTTTCACAAATCATAATAAGGCTTAAGTTAATAAAATAAGTACCTAATTTTACGCTTATCTCAATTGGTTCGGTTTCTTGCAGCTTGGGTTCTCTTAGATCTTAATCTTTTTTTAAGGCGATCAAGTAACTACATGGTTAAGTATTTCAACAAAAAAAAATCATTCAATTAATAAATAACCACCCATGATAGTTCCGCCACTGTACTGCACGTAGGTATGTCGGCGAAATCAAAAGAGAGTTCGAAAAGAACATTTCGTGATGGATTTTTGCCAGTTTCTTGTTGACGTTGATCGCGAACGAGTGTGCTTTTTGTGAAAGTCTGTTTTCGGGACGTTAGAGAAGATAAGTTTTAGTTTGATCCCAAAACTAATTTTCTCTTTGTGTTTGTGTGTCTGATTTAAAAATGTCATCTGGACTTGTGGAATCGGTGGATCGGTAGATTCGGCCCGCGCGGAGCCATTGCCAGCTCACTCACCAGACTCGACCCCATTCGATTTTTTCTTTGGGGTTACGTCAAGAACAAGTGTTTGTGTCCGAGTGCGCTTCCGCAGCCGAGATGAGGAATCGCGTCGTGCATGTGTTTGCGACGTTGCGTGAGGAGTGTGCTCAGGACCCAAAGTTTCTGCTCCGTGTCCACGTTGAAACACTGGGCCGTGCTCAGATATGCGAGCGTGCTGGCGGCGGCCACTTCGAACCCAGGGGTGAGCGACCTTAAGGTGAGTTAGTAGTAGGTACTTACATTATCGGATCTCAATGTAGGTAGGCCGAAGCGTAACCAACGAAACCCTATTACTAAGCCTCCGCTGTCCGTCCGTCGTCCATAGGACTAGGTAATTTACGGGGGCTCGCATACAAGAAGCGTGTTTTTTGAGTTATGGTACTTACAGAACCCTTTGTTTGAGAGTCCGACTCGAACATGGCCGGCTTTGTTATCAATTCTTATCAGAATCGCGTTCGTGATTTTAAGAGAGCATGTTCCACAAGGATGTATTCTAGCGACCCATCCAAGGTAACCTTGTTTGGGTGAATTCATAGGTACAAAATTCGCGGATGGAAACCAAGCTCCAACCAAGGTCACCTTGGATTGGACATTGGATTCGGTACCTAAGTACATCATTGTGGAACATGGTTAAGCTTATGACTCCTTAACTTCTGCGTAAACATGTCAGTTGTTGTCGGCTACGGGTGTTATTCGTCGGTACTTAGGTACTTTCTAAGTGAGTGAGGCGGTTCAGTAGTTACCTACGATACCGGATCTCAATGTAGGTAGGTACTTCAAGCTTATTTCTTATAATCAATCCTTATCTGAATCATTAAGTATTTTAAGAGATTAATCTTAAGGCTCCTTCTCTTATTTCTTCAAAAACAAGTTTTTACCATTAGCAGGTTTGTATTTCTGAGTGATAAAAATGATTCATTTTATGAGATAGGTAGGTATTATTGTTGTGTCAATGTGACTTAGATAGTTCATTAGTTTACGTGAACGGATCTCAATGTAGGTACCTACTTACAAGTTTTATTTTTTATTATCTTATCAATCCTTATCGGAATCGTGATTTTATGAGACTAAAGACATAGCTTGTCGATGCTTTTCTTCTCTTGAATTCCGCATAAACATGTTCCTACCATCATTAGATACCGTAGGTATTTCTGAGTGATTAAAAATGATTTTATGTGATATTGTGGTCGGCGATAGGTAGGCGATATTCTTAGGTACTTAAGTACATTTAACGCAGAAGCTCGCGCGGCGTCGCAGCTTTGAGTGTGTTCAAGAAGTGTAGGTACGTACTCCGTACAACGCTCTCGCGCGTTTGGATCGCGTTGTTCACAATACATTGCGCGCTCGAAAATGACAATTTCTGTAACCGATCATTAGCGAGATTAATGACTTCCACAATTTGATTAGTGGCATCAGGTGTAGCCTTTTCGCGAAGTTTGCGTTACGATGTCCCGGACACCCTGTATAAAACAAAGACGGGTTTGTTACAACACTTATAACTCGAGATCGGCTAGACCAATTTTCATGATTTGGTTCGTTGGATTTGTCCCCGCCCCGAATAGCAGAATACATCTTAAAAATAATGAAAACTCGACGAAAACATAATTATAAAAGATGAATCATTTCGTACCTGTCAAACATTTGTTGTCCATCCTGTCAAATACTATAAGTAATGGTTGACATGCGTTCAGAAATAATGACAAATGATTAACATTTACGCGTGCGTTCAGATATTTATTAGTAGTCTATGTTCTAAACTATTGTATTTCTGAAATCAATTTCTAAGATTTATTTTATAGGTTATCGAAAACGTAAATGTCTTTTTTATGTTGTCTATGATTTTTCTAAGATTAATAATTACAAAGGTTAAAAAGTGCACTATCCAAAGTAATAGTCTATGATCTAAACTAATGTATAGCCTGACCAGAAATATAATAAACCTGTATGGTAGGTAGGGTAGGTAGGGTAGTTAGGGAGGTAAGGAGATAGGTAGGTAGGGTAGCCAGTTGACGGGAGCGAAGCCGCGCGGGTCAGCTAGTGTGAAATAAAAGGACGGTGAAAAATTTCAATAACCAAATCAGTTCTTCCAGAGATTAACTTTTACAAATTTGTGTTATTCTTTATAGTTTTAGTTAAGAAGTTCGTAGCGCTAAATTATACGTGTCGCATCATAACTGGGTGCCTAAAACTTACCCCTCTCGATGTTGTACCCATTGGTAAGAATAGCTCCACCAGATGACCGCCGCGAAGTAGCCACGCCCTGTATGGTCACCAACTAATACCTGCACGTCTAAAAAGCCGTAAAAGTATGTCTGTGTCTTGGCAGTGGACACATGGTTATTATTGGGAACCTTTGATAGCTAAAGATTCACAATTATGTTTGTTTAACGAAACAAAGAAAAACATACGATGACCAAGACTTCCTTAATGATATTTGTAGATAGACTAGTAATGCTGTTGCTTTGTTTTTTTAACAGGATCAGATCTTGATAATGTAGACAACAGCTATCCAGATGAAGAAAATACATCAGCACACCGAGCTGAGTTAGATTCAGTAGATGTAGCTTTAATGGAGAATAACACTGAAATGGAAGATGAACAAGAATCAATAGGTAAGCAAGCAGCCCAACTGTTCTCCTGATGTACAGCATTACCTTAATACACTTATACGGTATACCACCAAGTTTGTGGCATATCTATTGTGTGCAGGCCACTGGGTTCACTTAGGGAATAACTGCCCTAGGCTGAAGGTATGTGAAAGTGTGACGTTTACGTCGGTGTTCAATTTAGTACTTGTAATAGAGTAGAAACGGTTTTGATATCAGCAATTCCCTTTGATTTGAATATTAATTCTTAATTATTTATTTATTTCACAGGTGCGCCTGTCGCGAAAAAGCCAAAACTGGACATGCGAAGACCAAACACAAGAGAAGCAATCTCAGCCAAGCAAAAGAATAACGAAAATAATCGAAAATTATCATGTGTCTCGAAGATAATTAAGAAAACTCAAGATCATACATCCAACCGAACAACTAAATTTAGAGAGCCCTTCATTAAAACAAAACACGGCAGTATAAATAATACTGTTTTAAGAACAAGGTTCTCTAAAAATGGTAACAGAGATGAAATTAAATCTAAAATGTTGATCAACCGCATTGACAGTGATAGTATAAAAAAGTATCGAAGAGTGGGTGCCAAAGAAAAACGTTTCAAATGTGGTATTTGTGATCATATCTTCAGTACAAATACTGATTTAACTAGACACATTTATACCCACACTGGTGAAAACCCATTCAAATGTGATATATGTCAGCGTGGTTTTAATCGAAAGCATGGTTTAATAATTCATATACGTGTTCACAGTGGTGAGAAACCTTTCAAATGTGATATATGTCAGCGTGGTTTTAATCGAAAGCATCGTTTAATAAATCATATTCGTGTTCACACTGTTGAGACACCTTTCAAATGTGATATATGTAAGAGAAGTTTTAGTATAAAGGGTGAATTATCTAGACACACTCTCACCCACACTGGTGACAGCCCTTTCAAATGTGATATATGCCAGCGTAGTTTTACTCGAAAGAATCTTTTAAAAAATCATGTTCTTGTCCATACAGGTGAGAAACCTTTCAAATGTGATGTATGTCGGCTTAGTTTTGCTAAAAAGGATGATTTAGTCACCCATAATCTTACTCATACTGGTGAGAAACCTTTCAATTGTGATATATGTCAGCGTAAATTTAATCAGAAGAGTAATTTAGTAAATCACACTCGTACCCACACTGGTGAGAAACCTTTCAAATGTGGTATGTGTCAACGTAGTTTTAGTAAAAAGATTAATTTAAAAAGTCACATTCGTACCCACACTGGTGAGAAAAATTTCAAATGTGAAATATGTCCGCGTAGTTTTCGTCATAAGCGTTTGTTACTAATACATACTCGTATACACACTGGTGAGAAACCTTTCAAATGTGATGTATGTGATCGTATTTTTAGTCAAAAGTGTGCCTTAGTCAAACATACACGTACCCACACGGGTGAGAAACCGTTCAAATGTGATGTATGTCAGCGTAGTTTCATTCAAAGGACTCATTTAAAAACTCATATTCGCACCCACACTGGTGAGAAACCTTTCAAATGCGATATATGTCAGAGTGGTTTCAATCAAAGTACTCAATTAACACATCATATTCGCACCCACACTGGTGAGAAACCGTTCAAGTGTGATATATGTCAGCGTGGTTTTATGCAAAAGTATCATTTAGTAAGACATATTCGAACCCATACTAGTGAGAAATATTTCAAATGTGATGTATGTCGGCTTAGTTTTAGTCAAAAAATTTGTTTAGCTAATCATATTCGCATCCATACTGGTGGTGAGAAACCGTTCAAATGTCACACATGTCAGTGTAGTTTTAGTAATAAGTATAATTTAGTAAGACATACTCGTACCCACACTAATGAGAAACCCATGAACTGTGAATTATGACAGTGTAGTTTTATTTAAGAGTGATTTAACTAGACACTCATACACATACTGGCGGAAAATCGTAGTTTAAATTCAATTAATTCATCAATTTTAATATATAAATCAATAATATAATTGTAATATAATATAATTGTAATATATAATTTGTAATATATAAAACTTTGTTTTTTTTTTTCCTTTATTTATCAATTAAACAAAACACAATACAGAATTATTTGTTTCAAATAGCAACCAAAGCTACCAAGGTTCTATTTTATAATTTCTCGATATTTTTTTTGTTTGTTTTTTATATCTGCGATCAGTCGATTGACTATGAACAACTTCTTTGTAGTTATTCGGCTTTGAAAAAGTGTGCTCCAGTGAGCTTCTTAACTCCTTTAAAATCAATGATGTGGTGACGCTTTTTAGGTTAGTTTATTATGGTCAGCTGTGTTGCTAAGGTGTTTGGATGTGCATTAAGTCGCTCTCTGTACTTTTCGGCATAGATTTTTACTTCTTCTTTGACAGTATGGAGCTCGTGGTACAACTCATCGTTACGTATGAACCACGGTGCATTTGTGAGTCTTCAGAATCGCATTCTGTGCTCTCTGGACTATTTCCGTACTTAAATTGCACCTCACAATTAAATTCCGTATAGCCCTGTGGATTTTAATATTGTTTTATAAATTAAAAGCTTTTCAGTGCTTAACACAGAGCGTCTCCCAAGCAGCCAATGTAGATCTCGGAACTTGAGATCGAGTTGCTCTCTCTTTTTTTGGAGGTTTCATTTCCATGTGAGTCTGCGGTCCAGGTGCATTCCTAGATATTTGGCCGATTCCTTGTGTGGGAGTAGATGTTCACCGCGTTTTACTGGTGGACAGTCTTTTTTGCGTAGGGCGAAAGTAATATGGGACGATTATGTGGCGCTGGCCTTAATTCGCCACTTCGTGAGCCACTGTGCTATATTGTCTAGTACAATTTGGAGGTTTTGAGATGCAGTTTCAGGTTCAGAGCTACTTGCCAATAAGGCAGTGTCATCTGCAAATGTATCTGTGACTACTCCCGGTGTAAAGGGGAGAACTTATGTGTAGATGGTATAAAGTACAGCTAGTCTATTCTGTAAATACCCATTTCGACATCGAGCTTCACCTGAGTGACAACGCTCACGAAGTGAGCTTTATTGCACACAACATAAAGGTCTTATTACGTTTGACGTGTTTTAATACTCACCTTGGATTCCGCTGTCGAGACACGAATATGTTATTACAGAATAGCACTAACGGTCCCAAAACAGGGCCTTGAGTGAGGTACGCCTGCTTATATGTCCTGGAAGCTAGACGTGTGTTCCCCATCCCTTGCTTGGAATATTCTGCCTGATAGATACGAGTATGACTGCAGCAAGTCAAAGTATGTGTGAGGCAGGAGGTTCTCGATCTTGCAGAGAAGTCCTCGGGTCATACCTTGTCGTAGGCCTGTTGAATATCCAAGAAAGCTGCTGAACAGTACTTTGACTCCTTTCGCTCCAAGGATTGCCTTATTTGATCCACAACTCTATGTATCAGTTCGACTGTACCATATATTTTTTTCAGTTTTTATAGTTCAGGAATCAAGGGAACTCGTGGCTAGATAATAATAGCCGCACGGGTCGTTCTTTAAGGTTAAGCAACGCTTGTCAAGGTTGGTCTGTGGATGGGTGACCATCTTAACATACCGAGTTTCCTCCGTGCCTCGGAAAGCACGTTATTCCGTTGGTCCCGGGCTCCCGTCTGTCATTTGTAGACCTTTGGCAGTCGTTACGGATAGTCAGAAGTCAGTTAATCTGACTCCAGTCTTGCCATGAAGTACCGTGTTACCCAGTTAGCAGGTTGTGGAGGTCTGGTAGGCAGCCGCTCCGCGTAAAATACTGGTATTCAGCTAAAATCCGGTTTGACTGGATGCCGACCCCAATATATAGTTGGGAAAAGGCTAGGCAGATAATGATAGTTCAGGAATAATCAGGTCTCGCAGCTTTTTCCGAGCCAAGAATCTATCGCGGAGGCTTAATATAGTAGGGTCCCGCCTGCACCTTTGGTATGGAAGCCTGATCCGCTAGTCGAACCGTGCAGTACTTCGCAAGTGCCAAATTACGAGTAGTTCAAGATAGTTCTACGATAAATGTTTACGAACCAGAACACCTTTTAGAAACCGAATCAAACCCCTAGCGAACTACAACGCTGCGCATATAATCGAGTGAGGGTCGTTCTCCAATGGAAAATATTAACACTGCGATTCAGAAAAACGCATCATCAGTGCAACGTCATCTATCGACCATTTCGTTAACTGACAAAGTAGTTGGCAGCGGAAGACGATAAAAGAACGTGTGTTACGATTAATAACGATAAGGTATTAATTAATTAATATTTCACTATTATTTTGGTACGTATTAGAAGTTTAACAAATAACTCAACCATTGGTTATTGTGTTATTTTCATGCTTTCGTGCATTTATTTTTTTCTCAATAGATGGCGCTCTGACTGATACATTAGGCAGTTTCTTCCTAAACATAAAAATTCAATATCTTATGATTTTGTGGGTCAATTTTGATGAAGTAAACAGTTACTCGGGATAACACTAAATTTTTTTAAGTATCTAGATTTTGAATCCAATTTGTGGTTTATTACGCTCGATGATTGATTACGTACTTTAAATAAAAAATAAAAAAATATCTTATATTCAGACAGAGTCCATTTTTTGGTTAGTATTCAAAAACTTGGAAACTGGTTTTAGTAAGTTTACGAGATTCTATCTAACTATAACATAACTAACATAAACCTACATCACAGTCACATGTAGGCCTATCCAATGTCCCAGTATGGGGCTGTCCCACCTGTCCGCTATAGTTCTCAGGATGCTGTTGGGGCTGGCGCGTACCCGGCGCATGGTGGCAGCGCATCGCTTGCGCATGATTGCGTGAAAGCCATCAATCTCCGCCTCCGCGAACATGCCGCGCACTACAGTAGCGCGGCAACCCCATCAACCCCCTAAACGCATTATTATATTGGACTCGCAGAGCGCTGTATGCCCTCCGCGTATAGTTGACCCACAGACTGCATGTATAAAACGACTGACAATACGCTCTAAAAAGCGTAGCCTTTACGTCAGTCGAGCATTTCGCAAATCTGCGAGTCAACATATTGCAGCGGACAGGCAACGCTCTGCGCTCACGCTCAATGTCCAGGTTGTCTTTAAGGTCTTCGGAAACCCAGTGGCCCAGATACTTGAAGCTTGTGACTTGCCTTAAAGGACTTCCACAAAGTTTCAAATGTGGTACTATCGGATAGTAAAACCTATCCGATAGTACCACATTTGAAACTTTGTGCCTGCCTTAAAGACTAGTACCTCACTTTTCTTTACATTGTATCTGAGCCCATGGGTCTCCGCATACCTCTCACATATCTCGAGGAGACTCATCATTGCGTTAATCGATGGGGTCAGCAACACATGTCATCCGCGTAACTAATATTACGGCTATATTATGACTATATTTTTCGTGATTTAATTATACAAATGTATAGTTTTTAGACTTTTCCCTATACCTGTAGTATAAGACGGTGTTACTTGCCAAATTTCAGAGTTCTAGGTCAACGGGACATACCCTATGAATTTTGATTCCCTTGAGAGTGTCGAAATATCCGTTTTTTTGTGGCATAAACGGCCATATTTTTCTTTTATGTTAACTTATAAAAATGATTTTTTTACAGATTCAAGGGACCGTAGAGCTGACTTTATGGTTTGAATTTCGATAACTCCATGCGTTCCCGAGATAAGGGGCCTTGACAGACAGACGGACAGACAACAAATTGATTTTTATCTAGCGAGTATCGAGTTGATACCCCAACATAACTTCGGAAGAAACAAAAGAACTTTAATTTCGGAAGTCGGTGTTTTTGGTTATTTTTTCGTTTTTTGACACCGGCTTCCGAAATTAAAGTTCTTTACTTTCTTCCGAAGTTATTTTATACCTTGTAGTGTTTTGTTTTTGGTAGTCGGCTGTATTTTTTGAAAAAAGATTTTTATTTTTCACTTTTTAGTTAGTGGGTACCAGCGTACCGGCGCTATGATATGTTAAGAACTGGTATACCTGCGATTTCAGCAATCCCGATCCATTTGTGCATGTATTGAAGAGTTCCGTTGCCTACCTCCGAAGTTCTTCGTCAGATCTTCACCAAATTGAAATGGGTCCAGTCCAGGAAAATACTCTTCCAAACAAAAAAAGAATCATCCAAATCGGCTGACAATTGGCGAAAATTTCGCTGAACAAACGTTTTTCATGGGATCTCATCACCAGATCCTAATTTATACCTTCCATCATCAGCTCAGCAACATGAGTTGATGATTACCAGGCACAAATATCTGAATTGCGTTAGAAAATTTATGAAAAACATTGTATGTGCCGATAACATTTGAGGGTTGCCCTCGATTTTCATGGGATCCCATCATCTGATCTGATGCCACCAACTGACTTGAAACTACTTGAATACTTAAGTACTTGAGTACTTGAAAAGCTACTTGTTTCGAACTTTTTAGTCGTTTTTAGCGGTCGAGTTTTTTTAATTATTCGATGTAGTTTCGGAAAGGTGGAATGTATATTGATTTGGAGCAGCCGTTTCTGCTGTTTCGGCCCTAAACTGATTATATTTTCTTCATGCCATTCCCCATTTATCGAAGCACACCATTTTTTTAGACCAAATAAATTAAACAATCCGACGAACTTTGACATTCATTTTAAATGTGGCCCCTGGACGACCGAGCTCGGGCACAAGCTTCTCTTTCCATTCGTATAAGAGGAATCAGCATCCGCAAAACTTCTAGTAAATAATGGTGGCGGTGGAATAAAACCAACGTTGGATGACAGATAGGGGTTTATTTACTTTACTTCAAAACACTTGACAGACAGCAAAAAAGTTAGACTGATGTTAGACCTATTACTCTATTAGTGGTCCTAGGGATGGACTGCGGGGCTATCCTAGCCCTTAACCTCCTAGCTAGGCTATTCCTGAGGGCGACAGGGCCTCCGCTCAGGTCAAGCTTATGACAACAGTGGTGACTGCGGGGCTATCGACCACTGTGCCTTCGAAGTAGCGAGTCACCAGTTCTTCCGAGGTGCAGGTTTATAAAGGCCGTTTGACAGATTAGTGTGTGTTTATCGTAGACAGAGAATTTCACTGTCTACGGTCTTCATCATCTCTGTTTGTCATGTGTTTGTAACCTTCGTTGACGTCACAGATACTTCTCACGTAAAATGTTAGATGTCGCTAGTAGTCTGCAGGTACTGTTGAATGTTATAGTCTTATCGATGATTGATCTAGTTTATGTTGCGAACTACTCGGGTAGCGTAGTGTTGTACATATAATCTGGTAGATGGCCAATGGCGTCGTGTTATAAGTATAAGTTTACCGGCTTCCATATCTTCGGTCCACGACACTGAGAAATTAATTAGGAATATCCTGGCTTCCACACTGGTTGATGTTGATGTGTTGTGCTGTGCTTTGCCGATGCTATCGATGCCTAGAAACTCGCTTGCCTGAATACTGAGCTATCAAACAAACCATCTTCTCAGAGACGGTGGGACGCGCCACTCTGCAGAGTAGTTCAGAACAACTTACCACGTCGGCTACTAGCTTACTACAAGCGACGTTAATATAATAGGTAATTTTCGAAGAATTGAAGCTCTCGATCCTTAATTGTGCTCGCAGCCTTTTCAGAGAAATTTCGAAACGGCTGGTTGACACTTCCCGTGATCCAGCAAAGCTGGCTTTAACTTTGACCAGCCAAAAGGTTAGCATTGCCATTCAACGTGGTAATGCCACCGGTCTCTAGGGCACATTACCAGCTGGCAGCGTTGAGGAAGAATTTTTGTATGCTGTACTTTAGTTTGTTGTAAGTTTAGTGTATTTGTTAATTTTATTACTGTCATTATACACATAAACTCTACAATAAGTTCTTCATTTTGATTTAGTAAATAAATAATAAAGTTTGCAACTCATTTTTACACAGTGCATAAATACTTAGAAACGCGATTGTTTTGGCCGACGTCAATCACCCGGTCGATTCTGTACAAACATGTTGAAGTGAAGGCTTGGGCTAAGTAAAAGTTTTTAAGTGGCTAAGTGAGCTGTCACGCTGTCAGTGTCGCTAGGGATGGACGAAACGTTACATTTTTAATCTTATCGACATCGACAATAGAATTGATCAACAATTTAATTAATTAATTGATTTTTATGTATTGATTGATTAACAAACAAAATGGCAATTCTCGGCTGGTGGCGCGCGGCATTTCAAGACGGTCGGGAATGCTATTGCTATCTCTTTTTGTCACATGAAATGTTTCCATTGAAAGTGTCGAGTACAAGATAGGCTACTAATCATCATCATCTGCCCAGCCTTTTCCAACTATATTGGGCTCAGCTTCCAGTCAAACCAGATTTAGCTGAATACCAGTATTTTACGTGGAGCGGCTGCCTATCAGACCTTCACAACTCATTAAAAGGGTAACACGGTACTTCTTAGCAAGACTGTAGTCAGATTTACTGGCATCTGACAATCCGTAACGACTGCCAAAGATCTACAAATGAGAGCCGGGACCAACAGCTTAACGTGCTTTCCGAGGTACGGAGGAAACTCGGTATGTTAAAATGGCCACCTATGCATAGACCAACCTCGGCAAGCGTTGCTTGCCGAGCGGCTTGACCCGTGCGGCTGTTATTATTTAGCCACGAGCTCCTACAAGATAGGCTACTATATTCAACTTATTATGGTCTACCTAATTATTCTGTCTATGGTCGAACTAACGACATTCGATAGTTTTCGACACACTATAGACACTATACTATTCTCTTTCAGGCAGATCACACTTTGTTTTTGTAAAAAGGAGACGCAACGTGCTCGCAAGTTTCGGTTTTTAATGCAGTCTATCTAGGGATTCTATATCTATGGTTTGTGTAATTCACATTTCACGGCACGCCGGCACGCAAACTTAGAACAAAAAGTTTCATATGGTCTGATCCATAGAGGAGAGTAATTGGTCTGAATGTACTCTGTGGTCTGATCTCTATGTCGTCTGTGGTGTGATGTGTTCTGTCCGGTTCTGTCTGTGCATGTGGTTGTTTGTTTCCAAGTTGGTTACAAACAATAACAAAAATGGGTTGTTTATAACAAGTGGCGTTGACCGGCGTTGTAGGGCTCTGGTCCTACTGAACCGATTTTGAAAATTCTTTACCAATAGCCACGTTATTTGTGAGTGTTATAGGCTACATATTAAGTTAACCCAAAAAATACCACTTAACGATGTAGGCCCGCTAGCCCGCTACCGAGGTTATTAGTGTTCTGTGAAGTGATTTATTTTACGTATTATCGAAATAAAAGTGTAATGTGTTACTTATATAGTACAGCTTGTAGACGGTGTTTTAAGTGTAATAAACTAAATCCCGTACATGGACCTGAAGTGTTTAGCAGGGACTATTGCGAGCGACATAATAGTGTAGCTCTGTAGTGTGTAGTCCGGCTGCTGCGTAGTGTGAAGTGAAGATTACTAGAACAGATAAGCGATGCCGTTATTTGTTCACATCAGTGTTTTCCAATAGCATCTATTACTGTTAAGTTGTTGTAAATAACTTTGTTGTTTAGTACTTACTGAGGCTACCTACTTATTAGTGCGTAAGTGAAGCGGTATCTCGAATAGCCGTACTCAGCGCTTCTCCTCATTTGGTGTGCATACAACCAATGTGACTAGGACTCTGTGTTCTCTTAACACCTGTGTCCCATCAGTCTTCATAGTAACAGTAAACAGACATTTACTGGCCTCGCTCTTTACATCTTAGACCTCAGCCATTGCTTGAAGGACTCAGGTCGAGACCAGGACCTACTCAAAAATAAAAGATGGAAAAATTGCCATTGTGCAGGATATGTTTATTGGAGGATGTTCGCATGTATGTGGTGGTCAACAAGAACTTGCATGAAGTGTATGAGAAGCTGACTGATGTTCCAGTAAGTTGATATCTTAATAACAATATCAAATTCACAGTAATTAAAATAAACTCCTAAGATAACCCACTGACTAAACTATTGGCTTGAGGGAAATAAATCACTCTTCTATAGCCAAACATATTTGTATTTTATATAGGAGTGAAGTCGCTGGCACAAGCTAGTTGTAAATATTGGTGGGAGTAGTCTAAGAGGACATTTTTTCTTGCAGTTTGGAACTGAGGACAGTAGACCTATGCTCGCTTGTTTCTTCTGCTGCACTAAACTAAAGCAATGCTGGAGATTTTGGAGAAAATGTCTGGAAGCAGAAGAGTTGTTCGCTCAAATGTTGAATGAGGATTATGAGGTGAGGTGTACTTCAATGAGACTTTTATCATCAGCATATATTATCTAATACTTACCTACTATATTCATTCTTTTACAGGCAAATCCTTTAATAAACCCAGGACACTTGGAATATTTCAATGGGTTTAGTAATAGTAAAATAGAGCTCTTTAGTATAGGCGATGGTGGTCCAACAGAAAGTGATGCTATCAAAGAGGAATTAACAGATGTTAGTGAGAGACTTGATGATATTATTGACCCAGAGGAGGAACATCAAACCAACAGTAAGTTTTAAGAAAGTCGTGACCTGAAACCCATTTTCGTTTGAAGCGCCCATAGAAATTGCAGCCATAATGAAAACATACACATAGCACGTAAACTATACAAACACATAAACGTAGCTAGTGTCAGCTTTTGCTGCCAAACTTCGTACGCACATATTACGCTCCCAATTACGTAAAACTTAGTTCTCTCTTACCTAAAAACCTACGTACCAAATTTCAGCTTTCTAGGACCAGTAGTTTTGGCTGCATTGTCTGTCAGTAACGATGGAATCATACGTATATATATTAGGACTAGTTGACCCGCGCAACTTCGTTTGCGTCACAATTTTCATTACTGCTCTGCTCCTATTGGTCTTAGCGTGATGATATATAGCTAATAGCCTTCATCGATAAATGGTCTATCTAACACTGAAAGAACTTTTGAAATCGGACCAGTAGTTCCTGAGATTAGCGCGTTCAAGTAACCTAACAAGCAAACTCTTCAGCTTTATATATTAGTATAGATTATCTACTAACAGTAGCGCAGTTAGCATGGGTGAAACCCGGTGCAAATAATGTGGTGTTACCCCACTAATGTCTCAAGCCCCTGCAGCATAAATGAACCACACCCTCTCTTTTAGAGAGGGAGTGCTCCATGTGCTCCAAATGTTGTTTCAGGAATGTGCATACTTTACTGTATAATAAAAAACAATACTGTGCTTATAATAATAATAAAGCTTTATTTTTCTACACATTTACAAAGTTAACCAAATATAAATACATAAAACTATTAAATAGTATTTTCTGGTTTATGTAGTCCCTCTTGGGTAAAAGCCTCCTCAGCTTGAGCCATTCTTCGCGGTTTTCGGCAATCTGCATCCATTCCTCTCCTGCCGCGTTAGTAATGTCATCCACCCATCTTTTTCTTTGCCGACCTACACTCCTCTTGCCAAATGGGCCTTTCCATTTTGTTGTTTGGTAAGTCCATCTCTTGTCCTGATATCTGGCTATGTGTCCTGCCCATTTCCATTTTTGTTTTTGGCTTTGTTGAAGTGGATCCGTTAATTTAGTTCTCTGGCGGATATCTATATTTCTTGTCTTTTGTATTTTTTGTAATTTAAGGATGCTTCTCTCCATGGCATGTTGGCAAGACGAAATTTTGTTTTTCACTCTTTCTGTATATGGCACTATTCCATGTTTGGCTTGCATATGTTAGACTTGGGAGAATACACAAGTCCCTTTTTCATACTTAGGCTGTAATTTCCTTTGAGAATTTCTTTTTGAGCCCAATACTTTTTCCACACTATGTTTATTCTTCTGTCTATTTCTTTTTCGTTGCTGTTTAACTCAAAAGATATCAGTTTGCCTAAATAGACATAGTCGTCAACATATTCAATGGACTTTCCCTCTATTTTGATTGGTTTTTTGGAGCTGTTTGTAATAATTTTTGTTTTTGATGCATTCATATCAAGTCCTACCTTTTGGCTTTGGGTGTTCAGGCTCTGTAGCATAATTTCTAATTCGGTCGCAGTTTCACTGAAGACAGTCATCAGCAAATCGTAGATGTGTTAATCTTTTATTTAGTACCCATATGCCTTTGTTTTTCCATTCTAGGTTTTGAAATATGTCTTCAAGAACGGCTATAAATAGCGTGGGTGAAAGAGGGTCACCTTGCCTCACTCCTTTTCCAATTTCGAACTCCTCGCCGTGTCTTTCTAGTTTTAATTTGCTTGTACTATTAGCATAGATGTTCTTTAGCACACTTATGTATTTTTCGTTTATTTCGTTTTTTTCTCAAAGCTTTCCATATAGATGAGTGTGATATGCTGTCAAACGCCTTAGCATAATCAACAAATGCTATGTATAACGGCATGTTGTATTCTTTATATTTTTCTATTATTTGTTCCCTAGCGTGTATGTGATCCATTGTTGAGTAGCTTGGTCGGAAGCCTGCTTGCTCTATTGGTTGGTTTCTGTCTATGTCTGGAGCTATTCTACTTAGGATTATTGAAGAGAACAGTTATAGATTGAAGAAAGCAGACTATTTGGTCTATAATTGTTGATGTCAAGTGGATTTCCCTTTTTATAAAAAAAAAAAAGTGGCAACACTGCCCAAGTGACATGTAAAATATTTGTTCCGTATTTTAAAATTAGATTTAATTAGTATTTAAGTGAAATTAAGGTGTAATTGTTTGAGTATACACCATATAATTGCAAAAATACACAGGATTATTGTTTTCCTGGAATTTTATCAAGAAAAACACAATTTTTGGTACCGGCTGTCACCGGTAACCTAAAACCGCCAGCAACTTGTGAACTACGTATGGAACGATATTAAACGGGGAAGTATTGTTTACTTTTATTTTATAATAGCACACATTTGTCACTTTATCTCAGTGGCACGTCCTTGCAAAGTGTTAACTTTTATGTAGATTTTTAGGACTCAGCGTTGATATTATATTGCTTTGTTTACATCGTGGAAAACGTCAAAATACTTAGTTTCTGTTGATTTTCCGATATTTTTCAATAATGTTCAACAAAAATAACGCTTATATGATTGTTATTTTACATAGCTTACCTTTGATCTATTAAATCAAAAGTATATTTTAATCTAGTCATCCTACCCACATTAAGGAAATCATTACCTATTTAAAAGATATCTTAAGCAAGAAAATTCAATAAACAATATCTTTTAAAGCTAATTCAGCAGCCTACCTCATTCTCCACTTAACTGCACTAATTTCTCCCCATTTTTATTACCTTTTTCTTTAATTTCCCACTTTCCTTTATTTTGTCTTTTTTTTTTTTTTTAGATTCTCACACATTTCTTTTACTCTATTTTCAGTACTTAAACCTGAAAACATGCCTGTGATGACCCGCAAAGCTACAGCTCAGGATATGGAGCTTAAACTGAGAACGGCTCTCCAGGAATTAAAAGCCTCAAATGAACAATGTCAGGAAATGTTACAGGAACGAGAGGATAATGAGGTGGAAGTAAGAAAAATGGTCCATACAAACACCTGCCTTAAACGGGAGCTAGTAGACCTCAGCCAACAATATCAAGATGTTGTTGATGAACGTGACCAACTGCGGGTAATCACGGATGGTTTCAACAACTGTAGCAACTTGTATGAGGAGGCTTTACGTAAAGTTAGGGACCTAGAGGATGAACTTATTACTGCAAACAGTTGCATCATCAAATTGCAGAATGAAAAACAGAGTGCTCAGGTTAAGGAAACTTACCACTTATATAATGAATTAATAGGTATAAATAATAATTGTAACCCTCATTCCACAGTCACGATAGACCTAACTGAAGATTCCTTATTGAAACAGAACTATCCTAGTCATAATAAGTTAAAAAAGTATGCAAAATTAAATAGGTTTATTAAAAAATGTTATCGGTACAAAATACAACATAAACAGTTTTTAAAGAATATTCCACTCAGGAAGGAACGTGTTGACCTGATTAGTAAATTAAATAACTATCAAATTAAACTTGAAGATAGCATAAAAATATATGAAATTGATACACAGCACTTACAGTCTGAAATACAGGTACTCGAAGCTTCACTAAGTTCTCTTAATAGTAAATATATACAATCTCAGAACCAAATAAGAGAACACATTCTTGCTGCAAATGAGTTAGTCATGTGTCAGTGTACTTGCCAGACAGTATCAAATCTTGATGCTGTCCAGCCTGAGGTATCGGACGCCCCGTCCCAGGCGGAGAATTTATCCCAAGGCTGTGTCATCAACCAAGTTGTAATTGATTGTGAACAGGATTTATCTCAAATTGAACAGCCCAAGATTAATAGTTTCTTATCTGTGAAAAGTGGTTATCATTCAGTTATGTTCTCAGACAGCATAGGAAGAGGTTTAGGTAAATTATTAAGTAACAACCTGAGTTACCCTATACAAAATTACTGTATGCCAAGTTCATCATACAAGCATATTATGGCGTCATTAAGAAACAATAATTTTAGTTCTAATACCAATATTACAGTGTTTATAGGGAATAGTTTAAATGTAAAAAAAGCAGATATCACGGACAATCTAACTGAGATGTTAAAGTTAAATTGTAATAAAATAATATTGTGTGCATTTCCTTATTTTGAACAATTGTCAAGTAGACAAAATAATTATATTCATAGTTTAAATAAACACATGCACTTTTTAGTAAGTCACTATAGTGACAAGTTTATGTTTTTTGACACAAACATTTTTGTGGAAAATTTAAAATCGACTAGGGATACAGTGTATTTGCCAATTAGTTTTAGACACACAATAGCAAGGCTATTAGCTTATTTTATTAACTCAGACATAAGTAGTATGTCGCAGTCTTGTTTAATTAAATCCACAATGTTTAGTAATTTTACTAAGAATCAGGTGGAGAGCCTTAGTAACGGTAGCTCTAGGGCTACAAATACTTATAAAAATTGTACGGAGTTTCCATGTCTCTCTATGGATACTCATTTAAACTAGTTCATAAGACAATAGAGGATACCAGCGACAGAATAGTTATGCCTACCATTAACAAGGTATCTTCTTGCTCTTTAGTAAATAGTTGTCAAAAAGGGAGTCAGCAGCATGCCTTGAAATTATTTCATCAAAATATTCAGGGTGTCTCTTCCAAATTATTAGAAATTGAAATGTTTTTAGAAAAAACAATGTTTGACATTGTATGTTTTAGTGAGCACTGGTTGAAGGATTACCAGATGCTAATTAGTTATGAAAATTATAATGTGGGCAGTTGTTTTAACCGCAAATCTATGTTACGTGGTGGTTCCCTCATCTTATTAAGAAAAAACTTAAAATTTAAGCAACGTAATGACATCGTTAACTTATCAGTGGAACATTGCATCGAACTGTCCTGTGTTGAGCTAGATAAGCATATCATAGTGTGCGTGTACAGACCCCCAAACCCTCAAAACTTTACTTTATTTGAGTCAACAATGGAAGATATCCTTGCGAAACTTGCAGCAGGTAACAAGCCCGCGATTATTTGTGGGGATTTTAATATTAATATTTTAGAAATTAATTCAAATAGCAGCAGATTTATAAGCCTTTTTAAATCGTTTAATTTGTCTAAT
Organism: Lacanobia oleracea; assembly: GCA_950371165.1. NCBI lineage: Eukaryota > Metazoa > Arthropoda > Insecta > Lepidoptera > Noctuidae > Lacanobia > Lacanobia oleracea. The sequence continues at coordinate 15,486,532 of OX493411.1, read as the reverse complement.
GTGTTTACAGAACCGACTAGGGTAACACCTACTTCTTCAACCTGTATCGATAATGTATTCTGCGATTGTGAATATTTAGATAAAGCCATAGTTAATTACCTTCCCTCTGATCATAGTGGTCAATTGGTAACATTTCAGTTTAAAGCAGCCTTGGAAAAAATTCATATACAATATAGGCCAATTGGACCCTGTTAAGCAGAAAAGATCCAACCAACACTTTTTCTAAAATCGAGTTATCTACATATCCATAAAGCACTCATCAAGTTTCATATATGCACAAAAGATCCAGGCATTTTGACCACATTAACCTAACAAAAGTTATACTGTGTCAAAGATACCATCTCCTAATTACCAATTTTGAAAAATGTAGAAAAGTATCACGTTGCCTGGACACAGACATTAATAAGATTTATAGTTTTCAAAAGATTCATGTTGCATGGATCTTTTTAAAACTTTTAAAAGTCTCAATAATTGTTGTAAAAGTTTCATACCATACGGTTTGGATCTTTTTGCATAATCGATACGTCACTTTATTTCAAAAACTTAAGAAGCAATCAAGGGCACTGTAACATTTGGGTAGAAGGTGAAGCTGGGAGTCCTCGCCGAGGCGATCGGCGGCGGCGACCTCTCGCGTCCGGCCCTGGTTCAAGCTATGGTCCGAAGCGAGGAGACATGGGAAGCGGTCACCTCCTTCTGCAAAGCAGTAATGCTAGCAAAGGAGGAAGCCGAACGTGTGAGAGAAAGGGAAACCTCACGCCCCAGCCGCCGCAACAGAAGAAGACGCCCCGGGCGTCGGGAGTCGCAGGGCAATTTTCGGCCACCGTAAGCGCGAGCCTACGGACGGCAAGCATTGGGTGGCTCGCCGTCTGATCAAAACCAAGCCCGGGTGGACGGCGCGCTGTGTTTCACGCGTGCCTCAAAGAGCTGTCAGCAAAAAAGACGGGGCCCGCGCTGGGGTTGCGGACTTCGTTCGAAAGAGGCACCGTACCCTGGAACGCAAAGGGCACTGGGAAAAACGCGGATGGGTTTTAGTCAGTAAGAGTCTGACACTCCCTTCTGCTTCACCCAAAGCGGGAGGAGTCATTTGATGATTTCCCATCCTTAAAAAAAAAAAAAAAAAAGGTGAAGCTGGTGAGGCTCCCAAGAAGTAGTTTCTTGTATGATTAAGCACCTGTCGGAAAGATTGAAAGAAGGAGTGACTAATCTTATTTTGTGGAGCGATTCCTGCGGCGGCCAAAATAGGAATATTAAGCTCACCCTTATGCTTAAAGCTTTTTTAAACGATCACCCGACATTACAACAAATTTTTATTAGATTTTGAGTCTGGACACAGTTTTTTGCCTAATGACACAGATTTCGGGAAAGTAGAATGTCCTCTGAAATACCAACAAAGAGTTTACCTACCTGAAGATTATATGAACACAATGAGAACCTGCAAAAAAAAATAAACCTCTTCAAGTGCACAGAATGGAAGTCAAAGATTTTCTTGGATCAGCTAATCTTGAAAAAGCAATCACCAATAGAAAAACACCTATTACTGGTGAAATAATTTCCTGGCAAAAAACCAAAGAAATTTTATTAAAAAAGGAAGCAATGTTTTCCTTGTTTATGCGAAAAAGTTTAGAGGATGATTATGAAGAGGTGGATCTGAAAAAACGTCATCGTGGAAGACAACCCTTCATTTCCAGAGATATGATAAATTTGCTTTGACGAATGGTAAACCAATAAATAGCAGCTGCGAAATTGAGCGATATCAAAAGCCTTATGCATTTGATTCCACATGATGCTCACACATTCTACAAAAATCTGAGAGGTGACAATAATGTAGAAGACGATATTGACGGATTTGGTGCTGAACCTGATTTTGAGATAGAGTATGAAGCTGAGGAAAGCGATACTACTTACTTAAATAATTTGGAGAACCAGTGATTGCCGATTCATTGTTTTATTATATTTTTTTACATCAAAGGTCAATTTGTATTATTTTTTGTCATTAAACTGTTCTTATATTAGTACATATATTAATTTCCTTCTCCTTCTAAAATGAACCACACATTAAACCGATACTTATATTGTAATATTTTATTTTGCATAAAAGATCCACGCATAGTTTTTTAGGAATAATAAATACTCTTCATATAAAAATACACTATATATTACTTTCAAAATAATGTATATGTTATGGCCTAATACACTATTAAATTTCAAATAGGTACTGTATCATACGATTTTTTTATTATCTGCCCAACTTTAAACTGCATTTACTCAAAAGTAATAAAATGTTGGCTGGATCTTTTCTGCTTAACAGGGTCCAATTACAACTGGCAAACTAGCTAAATTCGATGGTACCTTACAAAATAAGTTAAATTTTCTAGGCCATAACATTGAAGATGCTAATAAATTTTATGATAATTTCTTTTCAGTGGTTCTAAAGGAATTCAATGCAACTTTTGAAAAGAAGTCTAAGGATACTTTCCCTAAGTATGTATTTAGTGACTGGGCGACTAAAGGCATTAGGATAAGTAGGGAAAGACTATATGAGCTATATGGCCTTAAGCCTGTCATAAACACTGATTCTTTTAATAAGTTTGTAAACAAATATTCTAAAGTGTTCAGAAATACTTGCAAGGTAGCTAAAGCCCTATATATTAGCAACAAGATCAAATCGTCAGAAAATAAAATAAAGACAGTTTGGAAAGTTATTAATAATGAAACTAATAGAAATAAAGAACGAAACACTGATTATTTACTGGAGACTACACATGGTGCCAAAAGCTCTAATTTAGAAGTAGCTCAAGAATTTGTAAATTTTTTCACCAACATACCAACTAAAACTACGGAATATTTAAATTCTTCACCTGAGGTCTCATATAATTTATTAAAAGCTAACGTTCCAGGTTGTACGGTTGAATTCCAGTTCAAACATATCAACCCTGTGACAGTCATAAAAGCTTTCCGGCAAATCAAAATCAAATTGACCGAAGACATATGGGGAATGTCTATTAAAGTGTGCACGTCCATAATTGAAACTATAGCACCATACTTGGCTTTAATATTTAATTTATGTGTAGACCAAGGAGTCTTTCCGGATATAATGAAATATAGTAAGGTTATACCACTATTTAAATCGGGCGACAGCAAAGACACCAATAATTATAGACCTGTATCTGTTTTGCCGGTTTTTAGCAAAGTGTTTGAAAAAGTAATGCTCAATCAGATGCTCAATCATTTTAACATCAATAAAATTTTACACGATCAACAGTATGGTTTTACCAGGGGTCGTTGTACGACTGACGCTGGTGCCACGTTGTTAAAACACATATACTCAGCGTGGGAAGAGGCACAAGATGCCATAGGAATCTTTTGTGACCTCTCCAAGGCATTTGATTGTGTAAATCACGAAACCTTGCTCCTAAAGCTAGGACATTACGGACTAGGTAAACTTGCACTCAGTCTAATAAAATCTTACTTAAATGATAGACAGCAGCAAGTTCAAATAAATGGTGTCAATTCACGGGGTTTAAAAGTCAAAATGGGGGTACCACAAGGCTCTATTTTGGGTCCTTTCCTCTTTCTAGTATATATTAATGATCTACCCCATCTTTTAAAAAATCAACCTCATATGGTATTATTTGCTGACGATACGTCCTTAATTTTTAAGATAGATAGACGTTCCATAAATCTTGACGACGTAAATAACGCCCTACAGCAGGTCCAAAATTGGTTTACTGCTAATAATTTAGTATTAAATGGGAAAAAAACTAAATGCATCAGATTTGCCTTACCGAACGTTAAAAGAAATGATTGCGACATAGTATTGAACAAGGAGAAACTTGAATTCGTCGAAAACACGGTTTTCCTGGGGATTACGCTTGACTCAAGGCTACAATGGGGTCCTCATTTAACATCTCTTGCGGGACGGCTAAGTTCAGCAGCATACGCTGTCAGAAAAATCCGTCAATTTACCGATATAGATACCGCGAGGCTGGTCTATTTTAGTTACTTTCATAGTATCATGTCTTACGGTATCTTATTATGGGGACGTGCTGCAGACATCGAGTCTATATTTATCCTGCAGAAAAGAGCCATCAGAGCCATTTACAATCTCCGTCGGCGTGATTCCCTAAGAGAACTGTTTAAGGATATCAACATCATGACGGTACCTTGTCAATACATTTACGAAAATATTATGTATGTTCGGAAAAATCTTCATCTCTTTAGCAAGATTAGTGACAGGCATAATTTTAACACTAGAAATAGGAACAAATTAGATCAACCCCGATTCAGATTGGCCAAAGTACACACTTCTTTTATGGGGTACTGTATTAAATTTTATAATAAAATACCAGTTGATATTCTCGAACTGAATGAGAGAAAATTTAAAGCATGCATAAAACGCACACTATGTAGACAAGCGTATTATAAACTGGAAGATTATATCCTCGATAAAAACGCTTGGCTAAATGCTGGTCCTGCTCCACAGTCACAGCTGCTTAGGTCCACTTTTTAGGTTTCTATGTTTTTATATTTGGAAGAGATGCTCGCTCCTTTTAGAGGTTCTTACATTATTTCGTTTATTTATTCTTATATACATACAAATTATATTATTATATTAATTACTTATTTATTCTTTTTGATGTAAGATCTTAATCGTTCTCTTTATTAATTTATTTTTCATTATTTGGTCATTGACAACCATAGTTTTGTGTAAAGTAGAAGCATATTTTTCAAATTTTGTAAATGTGAGTACCATGAAACCATTTACATTTTATGTGAGTAGTTATAGTTTTACTTGTTGGACATGAACGAGCATGGTGGTTGAGAGCATGTCATGCTCACTCAAATGTCTCGCTGATGGCGGCGCGTGGGTTTGATCATTCGGTTCCCTTCGAAATGGTTGAGCTGAAGGGTGCCGATACACGCGTCATGTTCGTGAACAGGCGCCGTCGGTTGAGACTGGTCATCTCTTAACTGCCATTGGCTTATTTTAATCTTTATATTTAAAATTCTTATAATAAGCCCTTTTTTTTTCCTTTGCATTGTCCTCACATGCAGAAGCAACAAGTATATGTAACTTGAAATTTTGTAAAACCAGAACATGATTTAAAAGAGTGTCCGTGGAGTTTCTTGCACGTTCTTCTCCATAGAGATCTACGCTTTGGAACGTGCAAATAGCTTCCATGTTTTTGACTGACCGACCTTGACGTTTCAAAAGTGCCTGTGAATGGTTTATTTGAAATAAAATGCTTTGAATTTGAATTTTGAATTTGAATTTATAGAGTAGTATTATGTTTGAGCTGCACCATTGCTTCGGTATTTGTTCTTGTTGTATGATTAAGTTGAAAAGGTTCGACAGGTATTTTACCAGGATGGGTGATCCAAGTTTTAGAGCTTCGTTTGTGATTTTATCGGGTCCTGGGCTTTTTTCAGACTTTAGTCTTCTTATATGTATTTCTATCTCCCTTTCAGTTATAGGAGTTAAAGTTACTTCTAGTTGGGATTCTCTTGTATGATTTATTTCCAATTCTTCATCCTTCTGGGTTTCATCTTGGGGAGGTCTTCTGTAAAGCTCTGAGTAGAAAGCTGTTGCTCGCTTTACTATGTCTTCTCTGTTCCTTGTTTCCATTGTTCCGTCTTGCAGACCTTGTATCCAGTTTTTATGCATTGACAGCTCTTTAAAGGCCCTCTTTGAACTTTTATATTTTGTCATATTTCTCTCTATGATTATTCTTTTATGCCTTTCGTAAACTTGCCTGATTGCTCTGTTTGTCTTCTTATATAGTTCTTTTAATTCGTGTCTCATTCATTCATTTTCTCTTTTAGATTGGAGTTCTGCACGTTTAGAAATCAGTTCTTGTGCGTGTTCGCTTATAATTTTTGGTTTTTCGTTATTGGTTTTTAATGCTTTGTCCTGTTCTAGACTGTTCGCGATGGTTTTTTCCAGTTTGTTGCTCAGAGTTGGAACATTTTCTGTGTTCTTCATTATTTCTTCTAGTGTTGTTGTATTTTCCTTTAGCTTTTTAAGATAAGTATCTTTTTCATTTGAAGTCTTTAACATGTTATTTAGGGCTTTGAATGATTTCCTGTTAATTTTTGGAAGCCGGAGATTCAGTGAACATCTGACCATCTTATGATCCGATGGGAAGTTTATATTGTTTAAAACCTCTAAATTTGTGATTACTTTTGGGTTGTAACTTAGTATGAAATCGATTTCGTTTTTTGTATTGTTGTCTGGAGACATCCAGGTCCACTTGCGAGAGTTTATCTTCTTGAAATATGTGTTCATCACTGATAGTTTATTTTCATATGCGTATTGTATTATTCGTTCTCCTCGTGGATTTCGTTGACCGTATCCGTACCGTCCCATTGTCATATGGTCTTCATGTTTCGGGTACCCAATTTTTGCAATTAAGTCTCCAATGACTAGTAGGGTCTTGTCTGCTTGTTCTTGCGCTTTTTGTAAATCCATGTAAAAAGTTTCAATTTCTTCCTCACTGGAGCTCCCAGTGGGGGCGTAAACTTGGATAATAGACAGTGATACCTTGTGGAAGCTCATTTTTAACAAAGCTACTCTTTCTGGCATGCCTACAAAGCTCATGATATTTTGTTTCAATGTTTTCTTTATAAAGAAACCTACGCCATGTGATCCCAATGTTTCACCAATATAACAGAAAATATATTTGTTGTGTTCTTCTATATTGTACCCTAATCGTTTACTGTGCTTGGGCAAACTCAAAAAGGACACTCCGCCTCGGATAGGTTTTATTTTCTTTGAATCGTCCAAACCTAATAGGAAGTAGCTTAGTTGACTGATGTGGGTAAGCTCAGTCACGGAAACAAATGTGAAAGAAAAGGACAGTGAAAAATTTCAATAACTGAATCAGTTCTTCCAAAGGTTAACTTATACAAATTTTTTTTTTTGTTAATAGTTTTAGTTGAGAAGTTCGTAGCGCTAAATTATACGTGTCGAATCGTAACTGGGTGCCTAAAACTTACCCCTCTCGATGTTGTACCCATTGGAAAGAATAGCTCCACCAGATGTCCGCCCCCTGTATGGTTACCAACTAATACCTGCACGTCTAAAAAGCCATTAAAGTGTGTCTGTGTCCTGGCAGTGGACACATAGCTATTATTGGGAACCTTTGATAGCTGAAGATTCATAATTATATTTGTTTAACGAAACAAAGAACGCTGCCCAAGACTTCCTTAATGATGTGTCGATAGACAGCTAATGCTATTGCTTTGATTTTACTTACAGAATCAGATCTTGATAATCTAGACAACAGCTATCCAGATGAAGAAAATATACCAGCACACCGTGCTGAGTCAGATTCAGAAGATGTAGCTTTAATGGAAAATAAAACAGAAATGGAAGATGAACAAGAATCAATTGGTAAGCAAGCAGCCCAACTGTTCACCTAATGTACAGCATTACCTTAACACACTTATTATACCACCAAGTTTGTGGCATGACTATTGTGTGCAAACCACTGGGGGTTCACTTAGGGAATAGGCCCTAGGTCGACGGTATGTGAGAGTGTGGGATTTACGTCGATGTTCAATTTAGTAATAACAACACTTGTAATAGAGTAAAAACGGTTTTGATTCTGCAATCCCCTTTGATTTGAATTTATTTATTTCACAGGTGCGCCTGTCGCGAAGAAGCCAAAACTGGACATGCGAAGACCAAACACAAGAGAAGCAATCTCAGCCGAGCAGAAGAAAAACGAAAATAATCGAAAATTATCATGTGTCTCGAAGATAATTAAGAAAACTCAAGATCATACATCATACAAAATTAAAGAGCCCTTCATTAAATCGAAACATGGAGTTGGCGGCAGTATAAATAATACTGCTTTAAGTACAAGGTTGTCTAATAATAGTAACAGAGATGAAATTAAATCTAAAATATTGATCAAAGGTGTTGACAGTGACAGTATAAAAAAGTATCGAAGAGTGGGTGCCAAAGAAAAACGGTTCAAATGTGGTATTTGTGAGCATAGCTTCAGTACAAATACTGATTTAACTAGACACATTTATACCCACACTGGTGAAAACCCATTCAAATGTGATATATGTCAGCGTGGTTTTAAACGAAAGCATGGTTTAATAATTCATATTCGTGTTCACACTGGTGAGAAACCTTTCAAATGTGATATATGTCAGAGAAGTTTTAGTGTAAAGGGTGAATTATCTAGACACACTTTCACCCACACTGGCGTTAAGCCTTTCAAATGCGATATATGCCAGCGTAGTTTTACTCTAAAAAATGATTTAAAAATTCATAATCGTATGCATACAGGTGAGAAACCTTTCAAATGTGATGTATGTCGGCATAGTTATTCTAGAAAGGCTGATTTAGTTAGTCATAGTCGTACTCATACTGGCGAGAAACCTTTCAAATGTGATATATGTCAGCATAAATTTAATCGGAAGAGTCATTTAGTTATTCACACTCGTACCCACACTGGTGAGAAACCTTACAAATGTGATATGTGTCAACGTGGTTTTAGTAGAAGATTTAATTTGAAAAGTCACATTCGCACCCACACTGGTGAGAAAAATTTCAAATGTGAAATATGTCCGAGTAGTTTTAGTCATAAGCGTTTGTTAGTATTACATACTCGTATACACACTGGTGAGAAACCTTTCAAATGTGATGTATGTGATCGTAATTTTAGTCAAAAGTGTGCCTTAGTCAAGCATACCCGTATCCACACGGGTGAGAAACCGTTCAAATGTGATGTATGTCAGCGTAGTTTCATTCAAAAGATTCATTTAACAACTCATATTCGCACCCACACTGGTGAAAAACCTTTCAAACGCGATATATGTCAGAGTGGTTTCGATCAAAGGACTCAATTAACACGTCATATTCCCACCCACACTGGTGAGAAACCGTTCAAGTGTGATATATGTCAGCGTAGTTTTAGTAAAAAAAAATGTTTAGCCAATCATATTCGCATCCATACTGGTGGTGAGGAACCGTTCAAGTGTCACATATGTCAGTGTAGTTTTAGTAAAAAGTATCGATTAGTAAGACATACTCGTACCCACACTAATGAGAAACCTATGAAATGTGAATAATGACAGCGTAGTTTTATTAAAGAGGGTGATTTAACTAAATACACATACATCATAGGTTTAAATTCAATTCATTCATCAATTGTAATATCGTCGGCTTATTGCAAGAAGTCATTATGTGACATATTCACTATTCTGAGATAAACGGTATTTTAGTTCGATTTAGTTAGTGGTTATGTTGATTTGCCCATATCATCCTAAATATAATTACGGTGACGAAAAATTTAATGTTTCCGATTAGCCTAATATGTATATTAATAAAAACGTGAGGGTCGCTAACCCTACAAAGTTATTTATTTTTTAAAATAAAAGTAAAACTAACACACAAAATAAAAGTTAATGACTTTTGGCTACTGTAGGTCTGTTCGGTATGTGAATTAATTATTTCTTAAATTGTAATAAAACAACGAAAATATAATCAAATGTTTATTTTATAAAAGGGGTAACCAGTATTATATTAAACAAAACAATGCTAGCCATATGAAAAACAAATTAAATTCTTCCAAAAAATCAAAATAACAATTTTTTATCACAATCAACTTCCCATGTAAGTCAGTCTTCGAATAAACAGGTAATTAACAGAGCTAATTCAAATGAATAAGCAATTGGAAGTTTAATCAAAACGAAATAAATTCTGAAAAATAAACAAAAACAATTCTCTCTTAAAAGTTGTCATAAGCAAATTACTTATTCAATAGCAAATATAAATATTGCAAATACTAGCGACAACTTAAACAGTCTCATAAGTTACATAAAAATAATAGGTATTAAAATTAAAATATTTTTCTTCTCCGTATTGCTATCAGTCATCTTATTTTTTAATAAAACGTAGGAACTGGGGTAAAAACCGTACAAAAATATAAAAACGTTAGATATCTTTAGACTAAACATCATTTTCTGTATCAGAGAATTCTTCTTCAGGAAGATAATCTGGACCTTCTTTGTCAGGTAAATTATTATACCAATTGTGTAGTTCTGCAGGTCATAAGTCTTTCGTTGCACATTTTTATTAAATCTTTTTTCTTTGATTTTGTAATTGGAAGTTTCCTGGTATATGCTTTTTTAAGGGAATAGCTATTGTAGTCAAAAACACTTTCAGCATCGTTGTGCTTGCGCTTTCGCAGGTTTTTAGTATTAGACACAATAGATGTTTCCTTTTTCGATATGTCCATTTCTTTATAATCGGAAAGGTAATCATACCTATATTGGACAATGTTAGGCCGCTTTTATTCAAACTTGAAGCATTTAACCTTCAGCCACTGTACCTTTTGTCCTTCAGAGTCAATTGACCTATTAACCATTAAGTTGTTTCTTAGCTCTTTTAGGTCCAAGATATCAGAGTTGCTCATTACAATAGGTTCATAGGGCTTCTTTGCTATTTTTTTCTTGTTTAGTTTTCTGTTCGATCTAGCTAATCTTATAACATTACAGAGGTCTATCATAGAAAAAATTGCCATAAGGCGCATCTGATTTTCGATAGTGCTATGCATACTATCGACCTCCATATGCGTGTGACCCGATTCTAAATACTTATGTTCAATCACCTCGAGATTGGTAACTTGAACTATGTATAACATTAAGCATAACAGAAACTGGTTTCGATTTTGACCTCCGCAAGTATCAGAAAATATAGATATTTCGGTAACTGTTGGATCCAAAGATAAAGTGCGGTTCCGACTTCATCACTTCCTTTTTTTCACTTCAGACCATAAGTAACAAAAACCATCATTTGGAGAACGGGCTTCATAAATGGTAGCATTGTAAACGTTTAATTTACGCAGGTAGTAAAGTAGAGAAACGTTACTAGTCGGCAAGTGCAAAACTTTTTGTAAGTCGATCGTAATAGAGTTAAAACTGTTATCTTCATTTGCCCGAAGTTTATCCAACTCTTTAGCTTCTCGACTTTGCTCTTTTAAAGACATGTGCTCATCATACTTTTGCTGCAAAACAGCAAGGTCGGAGGCGTTTTCAGCTTTGGCTCGGTCATATTTATGGCACATTAAACATTGGTCCTTCTTGGGTTTGTGAAAATCTAAATTGTACTGAGTACAAAAAATGTTGCGATACACATTGATGGAAACAGGCGTTCTAGATGCATTTTTACATTTTTCTTGGTATAGTTCATACATTTTGGAGATGGAAAGATTGCTATCTAAATACATTTTAGATGATGTTTTCCTGCAATAATGCGACTCCATCTTAGGGAAAGCCTCGATGTGTTCTTTGACGAATTCTACATCTACATTCAGTCAAAAAAGTATCGGGAATGGATGATTTGTTTATGGTTCCAAATTCAAATTTTTGTTTTTTTGTAGTTGTTAGATTGGCACAACTGTTTTCCATTTGGCGCGGAGTTTGAGTTGCATTTGTTATTTATATTAACAGTGCCGATTTTAGTAATATCATATATAGTGTGTATTGCGAATTTCATAATGCACAAAAATATCGAACAAAGAGTTTGTCTTAAATTTTGCATCGCCAATGGAATTTCGTGTTCGGAGTCACTGAAAATGTTACAGAAGGCTTACGGTGAATCGACTTTATCAAAAACTCGTGCTTATGAGTGGTTCAAAGCATTCAAAAGCGGTCGAGATGTGATGGAAGATTTGCCTCGCTCTGGTAGGCCGTCAACGTCTGCAACTGAAGTTAACATCGCAAAAGTGAAGGAAATAGTGACTGAAAATCCCCATTCAACTCTGAGAGAGATAGCCGCCGAACTTTCTGTATCTCACGAGTCGATCCGTACCATTTTAACTAATCATTTGGGTATGAAACATGTTGCTGCTCGGCTAGTCCCAAAAGATCTGAATTTTCTCCAAAAACTCAATCGCATGAAAGTCGCTGAGGACATGCTAGAACGAGTCAGTTCGGACCCAACATTCATGAAACGCATTGTTACTGGTGACGAGACGTGGGTTTACGAGTTTGACATGCAAACTAGTCAACAAGCTTCGGAGTGGCGCCTTCCAACTGAACCGAAACCGAAAAAACCACGCCAAAGTCGATCAAAAGTCAAAGTCATGTTGACTGTTTTCTTTGACTATCGCGGTGTTGTGCACTCTGAATTCTTACCGGAAGGTCTAACGGTAAATAAAGAATATTATTTGAGCGTTATGCGGCGTTTAAGAGAGCAAATTCGACGAAAAAGGCCAGATTTGTGGAAAGAAAATTCTTGGATTTTGCACCACGACAATGCGCCTTCGCACAAGGCTATCATTGTGAACGAATTTTTAACCAAACACTCAACAAATACCATCCAGCAACCACCATATTCACCAGATATGGCTCCTGCTGACTTTTTTCTTTTTCCTAAACTCAAATTACCACTTCGTGGCACCCGTTTTCAATCGATAGAAGACATAAAGGAGAATTCGCGGCGAGAACTGAACTCAATTCCGGAAGCAGCGTTTAAAAAATGTTTTGATGAATGGAATATTCGTCGGCGCAAGTGTATCGTTTCTAAAGGAGCATACTTTGAAGGTGATAAAATAAATTTGGATGAATAACAGACATTTTGTGTATTATTGATCTTTTCCCGGTACTTTCTTGACAGAGTAGTATTTCTTTTGTTTTATTGACTGGTTCATGCTTGCCACGTCTGTCCTGACCTATAAAAGAGACTGATGTTCCTACTTCTGAAAATGCCATATTAATGGGACCATTCGATATACAAAGAGTGTTTTTAAGAAACAATTCACAAACCCTGATCTTTCGGTCATCCTTATTAAAGTAATAATAACGAGATACAGTCCTCTTTCTGGTTGCATTTACGAAACGTCTCTGTGGCGCCATTACCATAACATTCATTAGTATAAAATCTTTCTGTCGACAGTAATCCGATAATGCCCAGTAAGACTTACAGATATCCTTTCGATCTTCTTCAGGAAAATTTAATAAACAATTTAATTTACATTTGCACTCTCCGGATTTAGGTGCTATGGGAGGCTGTGTCTGTTTTTTGTAGTTTTTGTAAGGTAAACTTTGTGAACGATTTCTTTTTTGTGCATTTCGTTCATAGGTATCCATTCTTCTCTTGTGCCACCTTGCCGTCTTAATTTTTTTAGGCGGGATAACTTCAGATTGGACTGTTTCAGTGTCACTTTCGATTTCTATACTTTCTGTTGGTAAGTCTTCAGGATTCTTCCAGTCAGGATCAGCAACCGAATCATCCTACGAGTATGAAAGCCAGGTAAGGTATCTAATACGGTATGTAAATAGCTACTGACCAATCAAAATACATAGTTTAAAATACACCACTAAAACAATCATTTATATGAGGGAACTTACTGATAAATATAAGTCATCTTCATGGGAGACAACTACATCGTTGTCATTTTTATGCAATGGGCTGATATTTTGAGAAAAATTGTCTATCTGGAAGAGAGAAGATACATGACGTTCCACTTAGTACTATTAATCAATTTTATATCATAATTAGTTATATAATGGCATATATGAAGGTTCTTACATCGGACAGAACTTTGAAGATATTATTATTTTCTAAGACTTCGCTATTGCTTTCGTCAGACGATAGTACTGTTTTACTTATTGGTCGCCCTGTGTTGCGGGCAATCGGCCGTGGAGATTGCGTATTTTCGATAATGTCACTTGTATGCTGAAACAAAATGACAGAGGTAAGTACATAATTTACATTTTATAAGATAAAAGCGAAAGGGATGAAATGAGATTCCTAATCTCCGCCAACCTTCCCTGAAAGACGAGCGATAGCTATAGGTATATTAAATGCAAAAGGTAAGTGTAGTGTATGTAGATATAAGTATCTATTATTTGTCTCGTGCGCATACGTCACAGCGTGAACCTGGAGGGGGTCAGTCAGTGTCCGACCGTTAGACGGGTAGGACGTGGTGGTGCGTTGGCGAGCCAAATATACAAATAGGGGGAATACTACAGTTGGCGACGAGGATAAACCCTATAAGGAGATAAACAGTGAGTAAAATATAGATATATTAAATTGGTTTTATGGAAAAGGAAGGAGGACGAGTATTTTGCGAATAAGTCGTAATCATTAACTAAGTGAGGTTGATGTATAATTATTCTTTTTTCTATTTTTTTCGTATTACGGAACAAGTCAATAGTACAATATTCACTACAATAATAAAATTAAAGTTAAGATTAGTTACTGAGAAAAGATATGAAAAGACAAACGACTAATTATAACAAGAAATATGAGAATAACTAAATATTATTTTGATAAACATTAAAATTAATTTTTACCCTCCGTAATAAATATTCTATAGTAATAAATAATTACGACGGTTGTCTATACCAACGTACTATTTGTGGAAATACGATAAAAGTTTCAACATAAACTAAAATGTGTAATTACTTATTGACGTGATCCTTAGAATCAATGACCTACTTACTTGTTTACTATTAAATGCGCCGTAAGCTGTGAATCATAACAAAGGAATGTCGTCCTGTGGCACAGTGCCGTGCTAGTGATAACGATGCGCCTATTCATACCGATTAATTATGACTTTAAGAATAATTATTTTAGATTAGTATTATAAGGTATTATGTTGGTTCAAAAATAAATTAGATACGTACTTATGAGTACATACGGGTGAAGTGGAATAGTCAAGGCTATGTATTACTATATTATAACCATTATAATACTTATATAAATACCTAATTATAATTTGCATTAATATCCACTATTCTATTGCTGATATTGTATAAGATGGGTATTAAAGAACAAACGCCTAGCATGTATTAGGTACTCATCATCAATCTAAGTAGACTAAAATATAATAATATCTATAAAAGTATTGCACGAGAGCAAGTAGGTACACCTCTGCTCATTGAATTGACATTATTGTATAACCATGATTATGGTAGCAGCACTGCTGGTCATTGAATTGACATAAGTATAGTAACCATTATGGTAGCAGCACTGCTGGTCATTGAATTGACATAAGTATAGTAGCCATTATGGTAGCAGCACTGCTGGTCATTGAATTGACATACCCAGTCACAAAGGTGACATGGTGCAGCATTGCTGATCATTAAATTGGTAATATTATGATGATACTAAAAAGAAAATAATCTGGTTGGTTCCAGATATCACAATAAAATGTCAGAACTGACCCTTGAGAAGTTTGACTGCGAAGGGGAACCTACATCTGTTGGTGCCAGATGGGAGCGCTGGAAGCGGGCTCTTCTCATATACCTAGATGCAGCTGGTATCAATACTAATGAAAAGAAAAAAGCTAGCCTGTTACATCACGGTGGCTTAGAATTACAAGAGATATTTTACAATATTCCTGATACAAAAGAAACAGACGGACTAGACGTTTTTCAGACTGCAATAAATAAACTTGATGCTTATTTTACACCTAGGCAGAGTAAAGTCTATGAGTGACATTTATTTCGCTTGCTTAAACAAGAATCAAATGAAAAATTTCTTGTTCGACTTATGCAGCAAGCTGATAAATGCCAATTTAAAGATAAAGATGACCAAATCATAGACCAGATAACTGAGAAGTGTCTGTTAAAAGAACTAAGAAAGAAAATACTACAAACTGGAGATTCTATGACACTTGATAAAATTATTATGGAGGCAAATGCACTTGAGGCAGTTAACAGACAAATGGAAGGTTTTGGCAATGGAACAGATAAAAACCAAGACATCAATAAAATAGATATAAAAGGAAATAGCGGTTACTCTAGAAATAATTATAAAAACCGAGCAGGAAATTCTGGATGTAGTAGATGTGGGAACAAAGGTCATGGGCCACAAGATAGTAAATGCCCAGCTAAGGACAAGGATTGTTTAAAATGTGGTATAAGAGGACATTTTCGTCAATTTTGCAGAACTAGACTACATATGAAAAGACATAACGAGGCAAATAACTATAGAACAGATAACAAGAGATTCAAGATACAAAATAGGAAAGAAGATTCAAAAAATATAAATAAAACTAAAGATGATATAAACTATGTATTCAGAATAGACGAAGACAATGAATTAGAATGTGAAATAGGAGGGATAAAAGTGAATATGTTGATTGACTCCGGATGCAGATGTAACTTAATTACAGGGAAAACATGGGAAAAATTGAAAGAGAATAAAGTTAAGATACACAATCAGATAAACAACCCTAATATCTATCTATATATCAGTCTATGTCAAAATCTAAAAGCGTACGGTCGTGTATTGTTATACTACTTCTACCTTCATTTCTGAACATGGTAATTAAAAGGTGTTTTAAATGCAAAAAAAATGTTACCAAGAAAGTGCCCGGACTGGAGTGCAGTAGGTGTAACAAAGTTGTACATGCTGATCCCGAGTGCTCAAAGCTGTCAAACAAACAGCTGAACACCCTCAAGAATTCGCCCGGTATCGAATGGAGTTGTGAAGAGTGTCTAAAAAATATCTCACGAAGGTCTTCCTTTGTAATCCCTGAAGAGGACGACGATGAAAACGACTCTGACAATCCTTCATGCAAGGAGATGGCTCCGGTCGTCGATGCCAATAAACTGGTGCAAGATATCAGCCGAGAGATAAGACTTTCCGCGAGGAAATTAGAAGTCTCGAGAACTCGCTAGATTGCAATTGACATCAATGGAGAAGGCCATTAAAAAACAAGACAACAAAATCAAGGATCTTGAAAATAAAAACTACGACCTCCAAAATAAGAACAAGAACCTAGAACTACGCATTAATATCTTGGAGCAAGGGTTCCAAGAGGTTGAGCAGCAGGCCCTCGCAACAACTCTGGAAGTAGCTGGGTTACCTAAGATGCCCTCAAATGACGTGCGGAAGGTGATAGATACTGTGGCCGTTAAATTGAATGTGGCAGATGGGGAAATTCACTCAACACGGCGATTACCTGGAACGAAAGACAAACCAGGACCCATCCTCGTGGAGCTAAAGTCGAAGGTGCATCAGCAGCAATGGATAGGCGCTAGTAAGGAAAATTGTATCACCGTCGGTGAACTAGTGCCGGACGTCCCGAAGGAAAGAGCTAGCGATCGCGTCTACGTAAGGGAGGCTCTCACAAAGTACCAAAAAACACTACTATATAATGCGAAAACCCAGTTGTTAAATAAATCGTGTCAATACGTATGGTGTAAGAGTGGCAAAGTGTATGCTAGGAAGCTCAATAATAGCAAAATTTATTACATCCGTACATTGCAGGATATAAAGCAAATAGAAAAGCTATGTTCAACTCAACCCGATAAGCGACCTGAAGGGTCAACTCCTTGCTAAATTATTTATATTATTTTCTGTCTTGAGTAGCACTTTATTTGGTTTTGTTTACAAGATTACTTTGTGATATAACTATGGACTTAAATGTACAAGAAATCTTCCATTATAATTCTACTAATCACTTTTTTGAACAGATACCTCCAAAAACCAATATAAATTTATCATGTTTACATTTTAATATCAGATCGCTCATTAAAAACTTTACTAAATTGCAACAAACCATTAATTCATGTAAGTATCCACTAGACCTTATAATTTTAACAGAAGTGGGTATCTCAGACAACATAGTTAACTTGTATAACTTACCTGGCTATAAATTGTACTCACAATTGCGTACGAGCCAAAAAGGTGGCGGCATTATCATGTACGTCCGGAATCATATTAAGTTTACATTAATTGAACAAAAAACCAAGACCTTTGAGAATCTAACAGGCTACCTAAAACTAGATTCACATGAAAACGCAATTGTCACTGCAATCTATAGGCCACCGTCTACAAATAAAAGTCTATTTGTCACAGAGCTTGCTAATCACATTAGTAAGTTTGATTTGAAACAAAATTTACTCCTTATTGGTGATACGAACATTGATCTGAAAGTAAGCTCAGCATACAAGGATTCATATTTAAGAACACTCAGCGAACATGGATTGTTGTGTGGAATAACAGATTACACTCGAATTGAAACTAGAAATGATGTAATTACTAAGTCGTGTATTGACCACATATTTGCACGTTTTCCCACACTACATCCGTTCGCGGCGGTGCTCGATGTCGTACTAGCTGACCATCGAGGCATTATTTTTACCTGCGTTGACCAGTTGTTTGGAGTTCGTAAGTGTATACAGGATGTTGCAAAAAAAACTTTTAATCATGATATTTTTTACAAAGAACTCAAAAATGTTGAATGGACAAAAACAAAAAGTATGAGTTCTCCTGGGGACATTTTAAGTTTTATTTACGAATCCTTTGAAAGTGCAGACAAGTCGGCAAGTAATAATAAAACAAGTAAATTGACTGGTAAGCACTCGAAACGTTTTACTGTACCTTGGATTGATGGAAATATTGCCCGGCTTTGTGATAAAAGAGACAAATTATTTACTGAATGGAAAAATAATTTAAATAATGCAAAAATAGAATTAGAATATAATAAAATTAGAAATAAAATTCATAAAATATTAGAAAACAAAAGAAACAAATATTATACAACGTTGATACGACAGAGGGGCTTTCCTTTAAACTGCCTATACTAGGTACCATTTTCAAGCTCTGTACCAAAAATAAATTAATTAGGAGCAGTAGTTTAGTCGCAAATGATTTTTAAAGTTTTTGCACGGTTTGAACACGATGTATCTTTTCTAACAGTTGATTATCGTCTAAGCATAGGTCATGCACCTTACAACGATAAATCTACGATGCGTTGTTGCCGCTCTGACGCATGTCGAAGGACATTCACTAAAAATTGGCAATGCAAACAAGGAAGCAATCAATACACACACACTTGCACTTTCACTACGACAGCGACTAACATAAAGCGAGCGAAAGAAATAGAGATAGGTCAGTTTGTTGCATCCTTGTTTTTTGCGATCGGTAAGTCCCTCAGCAGTGCGCCGACGCTTGTTTTTCGGAACGTACGGTTTGTGGACTTCGCGCGCAAACAATTGTAATTTTATTTTGTTATTGTAAGAGGACACGTAACTTGGGATTATTATTATTTAGTATTAGTGTTTTTTTTGTGATTGACTGTTTTTTATGGTGATAGGACACGTAACTTGGGATTATTATTATTTAGTATTAGTATCTCCGGACCTCACTCCCATGGATTTCTTTTTGTGGGGTTACATTAAGGGTGAAGTGTATGCCTCAGAGGTAAATAAAATTATTGATGAGTTAAAAAATTGGATTATTTTAGCATTTCACAAATTAAAGTGCTTAGCGACGGACAGTGATCTAATTAGAAAAATAAATAACAATATTCTCCGTCGGTATAATTTGTGCATCAATGTGAATGGAGGACACATCGAAAATTTAAAAATTTAGTGTGTTTGTTTTTGTGCGCGTACTTCGAAACGTTACCTAACATAAAAGCCAGTGCGAGCGGAGCCCAGCGGAGGCCTAAGTCGCCGGCCGCCACCCCGGCCCGGCCCCCACCGAGCACACGAGATACCGCACACCGCGCTCCGGCGCGCGCGCGACGTTGCCGCTTTGTTACCTAGCGGTACCTAAGGTCAGTGTCTTTTTTTTTACAAAGGGTGGTTGCGTTTTATTCGGATTTGCAAGCTATTTAGTTTGTTTGAAAAAAATATTTTCTCATTTATGGCGCTTTTTGTTTTTGTACCGTATCGAATTAATACTGTACACGTATAGTATACGTAGTTTAATTTAATGCCCCTCTGTCGTATCAACTCTGTATACAACATATTAGTGATAATTTTAAAAACTTAAAAAAACTTTACAATATTTTAAATCAAATGTTAGGGAGAGTGACCTTGTCACTTGACGCGGTCATTCTTAGGGCTTTTGATGCGCAAGGAATTTCTACCAAAACCATTACTGACAAATTTGCGAATTGTTTTGATAGAGCGGTTAAGGACATTATTCCTAACTGTAATATAAAACTGCCAGACTCTAAAGCTACTCGTATACCTTTGGACTCTAGTATGCTGTTTAAAAAAGCCTCAGCCAGTAGTGTTCATAAAATTATAAAACAGTTAAACTCAAGAAAAGCTCCAGGTCCAGATAATATTAAAGTTTCCGAACCTTAAAGTGATAGGTGACAGTATATCCAACCCTATTGCCGACTTAATTAATCGAAGCGTTGAAACTGGTGTATACCCTGATGATCTAAAAGTGGGTTGCATAAGGCCAATCCATAAAAGGGGTAAAAAAAACGATTTTTCTAACTATCGTCCAATAACTTTGCTCTCGTCTATTGATAAAATAGTGGAAAAATATGTTTGTGAACAAATTCATGCATTTTACAGGCAGCATGGCGTAATTAACCCGTATCAATTTGGTTTTCAGGCCGGCAAAAGCACCACGAATCTCTTGTCAAATTTCACCGACGAAGTCAATAAACAACTAAATGAGAAAAAATATGTTCTTGCTCTCTTTATTGACTTCTCACGTGCTTTTGACACTCTAATTCATAATCAACTAGTAGATAAATTAGACGACTGCGGAGTACGTGGTCCATTACTCAACTGGTGTTAAAAATAAAACATTTACTGTAAAAATTGACAACACCTGTAGTGAACGTGTGGATATAACAGAGGGAACAGCCCAAGGCTCGGTATTAGGCCCCTTGCATTTTTTGTCGTATGTTAATGACATGAGTAACTGCATAACACACAGTAAATGCTATCAATTTGCGGATGACACTTGTCTTGTTATTGCTGACAAAAATCCTCAAATAGCTTGTGAGCGCTTACAACTCGACTTGGATGCTCTAACAAGGTGGTGTCACGATGCTGGCCTAGTGCTTAATGCAAGCAAAACTAGGCTAATGGTTGTTCAATCTTCCCACATTAAAAAATTGCCCTTACGGAACTTGATAGCCCATGACCATGACTGCTTGCATGCGGTCAATGTGATCCATTGTAACTGCCCTCAAATAGATGTTGTCAATAAGCAAACATATCTTGGAGTAGTTATAGATAATAAGTTTAACTGGAGTCATCATGTAGAACGTGTTTGCGATAAACTAAGGCAATTTCTTGCCAATATAACAATATTAAAGAACCGTTTGCCCTTCAAAGTGAAGATTATTCTATATTACGCACTGGCTGAATCCTACATCCAGTATGCCCTTAGTAGTTATGGTCGTACCTATAAAACCTATCTTGATAAGATTTACAAAATACAAGTTAAAATTTTAAAAAATTATAGTTTCACCCAAAATTAAAAATCAATTTAACGACGATATAAATGGCCTATTTAAACACTGTAAAGTCTTACCAGTTCATACACAAGTAAATTTTTTATTGTTAAAAGAACAATTTTTCAATTTATCTTTAAGAAACACAATCGAACATCCTGTACGCACGCGGGCAATTTCTGAGAATAGGCTTCGTACGCAGCGCGCCAACAATACGTATGGCGAGCGAACTACTGGTTATATTGTACCGAGACTTATTAACAGTCTACCCTCAGAAATTAATAATTGTATAACAGATAAGAATATAAAATTTAAGCTTAAAGAATATTATTTAAGTATTATTTAGCGTTTTGTGTAAAATACTGATAGACTCTTAATAGCACCGGTTTAAACCTTAGTGGTTTTTGGTTGCTATTTGATATAAATAATTCTGTAATGTGTTTTGTTTAATTGATAAATAAAGAAAAAAAAAAAAAAAACATTTTATGGATACGGGAGTAACCAACCATTGAAAGTTACTGGATCATTTGACACGAATATTAGAATAGCTGATAAATCACAGGCAGCCACTTTTTAGTAATTGAAGATGGAACAAGAGATTTATTAGGCAAACAGACAGCTACACACATGGGAGTTCTCAAAATCGGATTGCATATAAATGAAATAGAGATGCATAAACCTTTTCCAAAATTTAAGGATATCCAAATTAACATATCCATCGACGATAGCGTGCAACCAGTCTCTCAACCACTCCGAAGAATCCCCATACCACTTGAAGAAAAAGTTAACAATAAAATTAAAGAGTTAATAGATAGACATATAATTGAAGAAGTTTGTGGTTCTTCAAGATGGGTGTCTCCAATAGTACCGGTACTAAAAGATAATGGCGAAATACGACTCTGTGTTGACATGAGACGAGCGAATACTGCAATTATTAGGGAGAACCATCCGTTACCGACCATGGATAAACTATTACCAAAAATGAAAAATGCTAAAATATTTATCAAATTAGACATAAAGGACGCTTTCCACCAATTAGAATTACACCCAGATTCCCGGCACATTACTACTTTTATCACAGGAAAAGGACTTTACAGATATAAACGTTTATGTTCGGTATTTCATGTGCCCCCGAGATTTTCCAAAAAACCCTAGAGAGGTATAGATTAGAGGTATAGGTATAGAGTATAAATTAAGATCTGATGATGAGATCCCATGAAAAATGTATGTTCAGCGATATTTTCGCCAATTGTCAGCCGATTTGGATGATTCTTTTTTGTTTGGAAGAGTATTTTACTGGACTAGTCCCATTTCAATTTGGTGAAAAACTGATGAAGATCTTCGGAGGTAGGCAACGGAACTCTTCAATAAATGATAGCAAATTGATCGGGATTGCTGAAATCGCATGTTGTTTTAGTGTTTACGCCAGTTCTTAACATAACATCGTGCCGGTACGCCGTTTATGGGTACGCAGGTACGTACCACTAAAAAGTAAAAAAATAAATAACTTTTTTACAAAAAATACTGCCGACTTCCAAAAACAAAACACTACAAAGTATAAAATAAATTCGGAAGAAAGAAAAGAACTTTAATTTTGTAAGTCGGTGTCGAAAAAACAAAAAAATAACCAAAAGCACCGACTTCCGAAATTAAAGTTTTATTCTTTCTTCCGAAGTTATTTTTATTTGGGTTTAGTTTAACTGACTCTTGAGCTTGACCAGTTTTTTGAGGAAGTGGACATTTTGCGAAAGGAACATTTTGAGAAAAGGACATACTGCGAAAGGGACATTCTGTGAAAGGGGAATTTTGCTACCTGTAGTCATTTTACATTTTTCACTCTATGATGCTTGATCTTAGCGGTTGCAGCACGGCGCCAGTGCTGCAGCCGCGCTGCCACCGGCGCCACCGCACGACACTTGCGGCAAATTGCCAGAATTCCGATAACGTTTAGCGTTCTTTATAGATGGGACCGTGCACGGCGTTGACTATGCCATCTAGTGTCGCATATTCGAAGTTTTAAAGGGTCAGAATACTTGACATTGATGCTTTTGTGCTGCCACCTGTGGTTTCTGTACGCTCAGTTTAGGGGAACGTGCGCGAAGAAGATAGTCATCTAGCATAGCCACAGAAATATAAAAACAGGAGAATAAAATGCTATTATAGTTTATTTATCAACTTGGAAAGTTTTAGATGACGTTTGATCAACTTTTTTGTAAATAAAAAGAAATAAAAATGTACCTATGTATTTTTTTGCAACAGCCATTGGCGTATCAAGGGATTTTTTCTAGGGGGGCCTAACCCTCAACCTGAGATGCGACGCCCAATGAAAATTGATATACTTACTCGTATATTTTGAAAAAATATTAAACACTTTTACACGACAAGAAAAATCGTTGCGATGTGCACGATCAAAAATGGAATTTTGGGCCAGTCATATTCAGAAGGCCCAGGTCCCAGCTCCCCACTATCAGGCGCGGTCACAGCCATACCTTAACTGAGTCGAGAAATTTAGGGATTTTTGCACAAAAAAGGTAATAAAATTAGGAACTCATAAAGTCATGAAACTAACGGGAGACGACTGGAAAATACTATTCAATTCAATTCATCTATTTATTGCATCAAATATGGTAGGTATAAGCTCTTATCAATATTACGTAACACACATTTGGCCAATATATAGCATACCTACTAGACCGAAGACAACGTACAATGTTTGTACAAGCGAAGCGAGCTAGAAAATTTTTAGCACCTTGTCTGATATCTTAGGTTTGTTTGCTAGTATAACACAAATTGATGTACAAGCCTAAGTTGGAGAAGTACGGATACTAGAGCGAGCGAAGCGAGCTCGAAAAATTTAAATACGATACCTTGCTTCGGATACGTTACATTTTCTTTTTATCACCCATACGTATGTTTTTTTGTCGACTTAAGCGAAAACCGAAGAGCCAAGGATGCTAGGCCGAGCGTAGCGAGCCCGAAAACTTCTAGTTCCTTGACTCGTGAAACGCAAATTTTCTTCTTATCTTGCATCAACCCACACCTACACATGTGTGTATGTCATGTAAAGTGAAAACCGGACAGCTTAGGATGCTGGGCAAGCGAAGCGAGCCCGAAAAATATTAAGTTCCATGACTCAGAAACGCTAAATTTTCTTTCACATTGTACGGATGTTTTTTTGTCAATATAAGCGTAAACAGGAGAGCTAGGGATGCTAGAGCGGGCGAAGCGGGTCCGATAAAAAAATAGTTCATTGGTTTGGATACGCTATATTTTATTTATATCATACATACTTGTTTCTTTGCAAAATATGGAGTATACAACGAGTGAAGTGAGCTCGAAAATTTTAGCATCCTGCCTCGGAATATAGGTGTAGATGGATAGGTTAGATTTTTTATCTACCATCCATACAATCATCGAAGTAACTTACTTCGCTGAACGAGAAGTTGCCGAGTAGATACCTACCTACCTAACTGCTCACACCGGCCTCTGCGTAAGTCAGAAGGCGCAACAACGGATTGCAGCAAGTTTGTGTTATTTAGTGCATCATTCGCAAGCAGTTTTCATCATTTTACGTACATCCTACGCATCATTTTCGCGTTTCGTAAGTTTTTTGAATGCTCCGAGGCCATCGACCCGGAAACGGAACTCCATCAAGACGCTACCTATCTCGACGCCATACGCTACCTATCGGGGAGTAGCGGAATTTCCCGATTTATGTTATGATCGAATGAATGATTGAACTGTCGTCGGCCCGATACGTCAATGTCATCGCAACGCGGGATCTTGAAGACTTGAAAATACGATTAACTTTCCCCTAAATAATTAGTGCCTGCATGTGCATCTTATTAAAAAACTAACTTTGTGCTCGGTGGTTTCAAATGTAAATAACAATAGCATTTTTATCTTTATTTTTACACATGTAAAAGGTAAAAGGCATTGAATTTTATATCAATAAGTCGTTTGAACTTTTCATTTGTTTGCGTGAATTATTTCTGTACATAATTATCTGCAACACATGCTTATTTACCTTGCGCATTCTGTACATACCTCGTGTTTTTATAGTTATAAGTTGCTTGTTATAGTTTTAACTTTTAAGCAACCTGACTGAGTGGTAACTAACTTGAACATTTACTTCGTTTTATAATATATTTATACATTTCTTATACACATATTTGACATGGAGAGCCAACAAATTGAGGAGAGACTCAACCAAATTCTGGCTAACAATGAAAGACTGATACAACAAAATGCGGACTTGCGAGCACAATTAAATGCCCATAGTGTGCAGAATCCAGCAGCTCGTGGAGCTCGTGGCTAAATAAAAACAGCCGCACGGATCGATCTTGAAGGTTAAGCAATGCTTGCCAAGGTTGGTCTGTGGATGGGTGACCATCTTAACATAACGAGTTTCCTCCGTGCCTCAGAAAGCACGTTAAGCTGTTGGTCCCGGCTGTCATTTGTAGATCTTTGGCAGTCGTTACGGATTGTCAGAAGCCAGTAAATCTGACTCCAGTCTTGCCAAGATGTACCGTGTAACCCAGTTAATGGGTTGTGGAGGTCTGGTAGGCAGCCGCTCCACGTAAAACACTGGTATTCAGCTGAATCCGGTTTGACTGGAAGCCGACCCCAATGTAGTTGGGAAAAGGCTAGGCAGATGAGTGTGCAGAATCCAGCAGCATATGCAGTCCGTCCTAAACTGCCTCCTTTTTGGCTCGAGCATCCTGCTGGATGGTTTGCTCATCTAGAATGACAGTTTGTTGTATGCAATATTTCGGTTGATGAAATCAAATATAATTATGTTATTTCTCAATTTGATTCCAGGATCTCTCATGAAGTCGAGGATCTGGTCACTAACCCTCCTCCAAAAGGTGGCCGGTATGAATAGATAAAGGAAGAAGTTATTCCACTTCCGAGTCACAAAAGGTCAGACAACTGTTGTCAGGTGAGGAGCTTGGTGACCGGAAACCTACCCAGTTTCTTCGTCATCTGAAGTCTCTAGCTGGTAAGTCTTTCCAAGATAATACAATAATCAGAGAACTGTGGCTACAACGTATGCCCAAACACATACAGGCAATTTTGACTGCCCAAGGTGACCTCACCTTGGACAAAGTTGCCGAACTGGCTGACAAAATTTTAGAGGTCAACTCTGTCTCTGTCAACGCCATTTCTCCTATTCCAGCTAGTGCCCCTGACCTCGCTGCCCTTACTGTGCAAGTTCAAGAACTTGCACGTCAGGTGGCTGCTTTAACTACAGGACAGTCCAGTTCTAGACAACGGTCTGGTTCTAGGTCTCGTCAACCTAGATCCAGATCTGCGTCCCAGGTGGCCCAACAGCCTTTCTGTTGGTACCACCATAAATTTGGTGCAAAAGCAAGTAAATGTACCAAACCATGCTCTTGGTCGGGAAACCAACAGCCGCTTATTTGTTGTGGACAAAGACACCAAGTTCCGATTTTTGTTGGACACTGGATCTGACATTTGTTGTTTTCCTAAAAAATTGCTAGGAAGCAAAAGAGCAGATCCAAATTACAATTTATGTGCAGCAAATGGCAGTTCCATAAAAACTTATGGCTGTCATACCTTTATACTCAATCTTGGTCTCCGCCGTACCTTCAAATGGAACTTTGTCATAGCTGATGTTGATACCGCCATCATTGGTGCTGACTTCATGGCCTTCTACAACCTACTTCCCGACTGCAGAAACAAAATAATACGCTGCGGAGTTACTGGTCTCACTGCTCCAGCCTCTGTAGCCAAATTCAACCAGCTCAGCGTAAAAACCGTTAAAATTGAAGACTCAGAATTCCACAAAATTTTATCTGAATTTCCAGCTATCACGAAACCCCCCGGCATCCATCGCGAGGTGAAGCACAACACGGTGCATTACATCAAGACGACCGACGGCCCACCCGTGGTGTCTAAACCGCACCGCCTCGCGCCGGACAAACTGCGCGCAGCGCAGAAGGAGTTTGCGGATATGGTGCAAACTGGCACCACTCGCCCTTCCAAGAGTCCGTGGTCCTCACCTCTGCATATAGCCCCGAAGAAAGACTCTTCATGGCGCCCTTGCGGCGACTATAGAGCGCTGAACGCTCGGACTATACCGGATAGGTATCCCGTGCGCCATATAGGGGATTTTGGTCATGCTCTCGCTGGTTCGGTGGAACCAGCGAGAGCATCCCTATCTTTAGTACTATTGATTTAGTTAAGGCATATCAACAGATTCCGGTGGAGCCAGCTGACATCTGCAAAACTGCCATTATAACACCGTTTGGCTTGTATGGATTCCCCTATATGACGTTTGGGCTCAGAAATGCTGGACAAACATTTCAGCGTTTCATTGATGAAATTGTCCAGGGTTTGGATTTTTGTTTCCCATATGTCGATGACATCTTAATATTTAGCAGGGACGCCACGGAGCATTGTAACCACTTACGCACGCTCTTTAAACGATTGGCTAACTACGGTGTAGTAGTTAATCCAACAAAGTGTGTGCTAGGTACATCCGAGGTTATTTTCCTCGGTTATAAAGTCTCCAGTGATGGCATAAGCCCCCCGGAAGAAAAAGTCCAAGCCTTGAAAGATTTCCCCCTTCCTAAAACAGCCCAAGGTTTCCGCAGGTTCTTGGGCATGATAAATTACTACCGACAGTTTCTGCCCAATGCCGCCGAGACTCAAGCCCCGCTCATTGACTTCCTTACAGCTACAAAGCTTAAGGGAGCCAAGCCAATGCCCTGGACTCCTGAACTGGAGCACGCTTTCACTGCATGCAAGGACAGCCTCTCTCAGGTCACTAGGTTAGCACATCCTGTACCTAACGCCCCATTGGCGTTGTACACAGATGCTTCTGGCACACAGGTGGGCGCGTGCTTACAGCAGCAAAGTGAACAGGGCTGGCAACCACTTGCTTTTTTCAGCAAGAAGCTTACAGCGAGTCAGTCAGTGTGGCCAGCGTATTATAGGGAACTGTTGCCAGTATATTTGGCGGTGCAGCATTTCCGGCATATATTAGAGGCGCAACACGCCACAATATATACGGATCACAAACCTCTGTTGTATGCATTCAAGCAACGCAGAGAAAAGCTGCCACCCAGCCAACTTAATCAGCTCACCTTTATCTCCCAATTTACTATCGACATACGGCACGTAAAGGGAGACGACAACGTCGTCGCCGACACGATGTCGCGCATCGAAGCCGTCTCGCTCGAGTGCGATTATACCACATTGGCTCGAGCACAAGACGCCAACGATGAGTTAAAAACCTTATCTGACTCGTCTCTCAATATGCAACATACTTTAATTCCAGGCACGGACACCACCGTCCAGTGTGACGTCTCAACAGGCAAACCGCGCCCCTACTTGCCAGCACCGCTGCGCCGCGCCGCCTTCGATCGCCTGCACGCGCTCAGCCACCCCGGTGCTCGCGTCAGCGCGCGCCTTGTGGCACAGCGTTATGTGTGGCCTGGTGTTGCGCGCGACTGTCGCGCCTGGGCAAAAGAGTGTCTCAACTGTCAGCGCGCCTAGGTGACGCGCCACGTGTCCGCGCCACTCGGAACTTTTGCCGCTCCATCATCCAGGTTTCGCCATGTCCACTTGGACATAATCGGCCCTCTGCCCACATCGAGAGGCTATTCATATTGCCTGACGGCCATCGACCGTTTCTCTCGATGGCCCGAGGCTTGGCCGATGGCTTCGATAACCGCCGAGGAGGTAGCTGATCGATTCGTTGAGGGTTGGGTTGCACGCTTCGGCGTTCCCACTACAGTCACGACTGACCAAGGCCGTCAATTCGAGTCGGACCTTTTCAAACGGCTCATGAATGTTGGCGCGACCGAGCGAAGGCGAACCACCAGCTACCATCCTCAAGCTAACGGCATGATCGAGCGCTTTCATCGACAACTGAAAGCTGCTCTCATGTGCCACAGCGACACCTGGCACCGAGCCCTACCCATCGTGCTTCTCAGCATTCGATCTGCGTTGAAAGAGGATCTCGAGTGTTCGGCTGCCGAACTTATTTATGGGGAGCCGCTTCGCCTACCAGGAGAGTTCCTGATAGCCAGCACCCCCAATAACACTGACAACGTCAACGATTTTGTGACAGTTCTGCGCACGAAAATGGCCAATATGCGTCCAATTCAGGCGTCGCGACACACGCAACCGACGTCGTTTATTTTCAAGGACCTTCAGGATGCCTCTCATGTTTTCCTGCGAGACGATACTGTTCGCCGTGCACTGCAGCCGCCCTACACTGGACCCTACAAGGTAATGTCACGGACCGAAAAGTTACTCGACATTGACATTGCAGGTAAACGCGTGACGGTCAGTATCGACCGCGTGAAGCCTGCATACATCGCACCTGATTTAGCGAGCGACCTCTCCCGGATAACCACTCCGCAACAGACCGCAGCGCCTGCGCCTGCCATGCAAGCGCCTTCCGCGCCCGCGCTACCTGCGCCCTCCGCGTCTGCACAGCCGACTATGCCCCCTGTAGCACAACAACCAGTTACCACCCGGTCAGGTCG
Organism: Lacanobia oleracea; assembly: GCA_950371165.1. Lineage (NCBI taxonomy): Eukaryota > Metazoa > Arthropoda > Insecta > Lepidoptera > Noctuidae > Lacanobia > Lacanobia oleracea. The sequence continues at coordinate 15,456,819 of OX493411.1, read as the reverse complement.
CACTGTTAGATTTAAGGATAGGTTAGATCTTTAGCTTAAGTATCGTTTTTAACTTTTTTGTTTCCTATCTGGTGTAATCTACTTCGTGTGTATTTTTTTTTTTTTTTTTTTCCTGTTTAAGTAACTTGTTATTTTCTCCGTAGGGGGGTGGTTGTGGCGTATTATGTCGCAACACCGTTAACAATATTTTGGGTGGCAACACCAAATGTTTCCGGCGCGAGACATAAGTCTGCCGCCACAGTGTAAATTGACACAGACTGAACATTCGAGCCAGCGAGCGTGAGCTCACATTTTGTGTTGTGATTTGCAAATAGTAACGAATAGAAACCATTTCCGATATCCACGAGTTTTATTTGCGTGTGTACCTCCAAAACAGTATTTCAGAATTAAACCCTTAATTCAATACAAGGAAAACAGAATCACCCGACTACGCACACAGCGACAACGCAGCTGAGTGTGTGAGTGTCGACGACTTACCTACGAAATGCTAGCGCGTGCGCGGGCAATGACCGCTTAATAATTTTACCTAATTTTATTTCGAAAATCACCTACATTATTGTCATAAATTTCGCTTGATAATTAACTCATTTTTGAGCATCATTGGATTACGGAAATCTTACTAAAGACAGTAATACTAGTGCGCCAAGGAAAAGTTCACTGACCTGGTCTCAAATGATTAAAAAAAGGGGAATTTTTAACTGCACCTCTATTTAAAAATTTAAGCAAACAAAATTTCTCCACTAATAAACAGTAGGTTTATTAGTGGAGAAATTTTGTCAAAAATACTGATTTGCACACAAATTAGGTATTCAATATTACAACGGAATTTTCACTTATAATACCACAAGAGCTTCAAAATTATCGGGAAATGCCAGATAATTTTGAAGCTCGTGTGGTATTCGGGGGATTATTTTTCCGTCCCAAATGTCGGCCAATAGAATTGCACCATGAGATGAAATGAACAGTTAACAAATAATTCCTTTGACTTTTTTATCGATGGTGGACAGAGAACAAACTCCAAATCGACTCATTTTCATGCAAAATCTCCAATTTTCACAATTGAATTCAACCTGTCAGTTTGACGTGTGGTTAATTTGACTGGATCATGTTTTGTTTTTTATATATAGTAACTACCAGAGAAAATAATCAAAAAATTATCAGTATAATACCATGTAGGTTGTACCACGTGACGTCGAATGGTGCAATTCTATTGGTCGATATTTGGGTCGGAAAAATAATCACTTATAATACCACAAGAGCTTCAAAATTATCGGGTATTTCCCGATAGGTTCGTTGCAAACAAATGAAGGAGTCAAGTTTTTCAGGTTATAAAATCACGAGCGCGAAGCGCGAGTGATTTTTCCTGAAAAACTTGACGACTTTATTTGTTTGCAGGGAACCTATCGGGAAATGCCAGATAATTTTGAAGCTCGTGTGGTATTCGGGGGATTATTTTTTCCGTCCCAAATGTCGGCCAATAGAATTGCACCATGAGACGAAATGTACAGTTAACAAATAAGAATTTCATAATGAATAAAACAACATTTAATTAAGATTCACAATTGAATTCAATCTGTCAGTTTGACGTGTGGTTAATTTGACTGGATCATGTTTTGTTTTTTATATATAGCAACTACCAGAGAAAATTTTCAAAAAATTATCAGTATAATACCATGTAGGTTGTACCACGTGACGTCGAATGGTGCAATTCTATTGGTCGATATTTGGGTCGGAAAAATAATCAAAATTATTTTTAGGTTAGGTTAGGTTAGATTTTTTTTTTGCGCTGGTAAAAAATGCATCACGCATTTTTACACGAAAAAAAAGGGTATAATTTAGACGGTCACCAAAAATAATATTTTTAAGACTCTAAGCCTAGGCACCAAAATGGATCAACGGTCACCAAATTCTATCCAACTCAACTGTGATTGCCATAAAATGTAGGTAGGCCTGGGGTTACAAACTGGATAAAATAGAATTGTGACCAACCGCGCGCGAGCCGAGCGAGCGAAGCGAGCGGTGCCGCGGTAGCGGCCGGCGAGCGCTACTTCTCGAATATTATTTGGTGACCATTTATCTGTTTTGGTAACCGTTTAGAACTTTTTTGGTAGTAAAATAGGTACTTTTTTGGGCGGTGTTTAAACACAAGCCAAAAAAAAAAGGTTAGGTTAGGTTACGTTATTCAGTAAAACAGTAAGCTTTAAAGATGTAACAGTATAGCATAATTGATTTATTTGATGAGCAAATTTAGTGTGCAATTCAGTATTTTTGATGAGCAAATTTAGTGTGCAATTCAGTATTTTTGGTGGTAATTTCGAATATTTTGATTGAAAAAGGGGGATTTACAGTTAAAGTATTAAATACCACCCTTAATAAAATGTAAGTTTTACTTTATCCTTCAACCGAAGTTTTCGTAGTGATTTTGTTTTATTTGCGGATTAAATTGGTTGATTTGAAATTTTCCTTACTAGGTACTTAACTGGCTTCGGACCGGCAATAATAACTACCTTAGTTGGTGTACCGATCTACTAAGTCTAAAAATGTTTTCTACGTTTGACGGGAATGGGAAGACGTGTTAGTTAAGTGTAAGTACGTGGTGATACTTTCAACTCTTAGGTATTTTTGACGTAGGTAGTTAAAAATTTGAAATCAACTTATTTACACTAATAAAATTGGTTAAGCTAACAACGTATTAAAAAAATGTACAAATAAATAAATTACCTACTTGGTCAGTGGGTCTTAGTTACCCGGAGGTATTGTTCAAAGTTGCCACCACCACATCACACTTTTCGCACAATCGAGCACAACGTAGCTGGTTTTCCTTTAGCTTACGTAACACTAACACATTCGTTTTTATGGATGGCTCCATGTAGGCTCTCTCCACTGATGGCATACAGGCGGACCATCTCTACCAACTCGACATTTGAATAATTGTCCGTCATCTTGCACTTTGTACCTACGTATCAACTCTGTACCGAGAGCGGAATTCGTAAAGCGCACGCACGCTTCGGCGACATCAAACACACTGTTACCCCGGGGCCGCGGGGGCGGCAAGGAGCTAGCGCGGGAGAGTACCCGCACCGTGATTGGTTGGGGTAGAATTGATTACCTACGAATTTATTGAATGATCGTTTGCGTATGCGTTGTGTATGTATTGTTTGCGTTTGTTTGTGTGTGAAAGCGCGGTTATAGGGCTAGTAACAGACGGGCCGCGTATAAATACGCCTGGTACACCCTTACGGATTTCCGTAAATAAGAAAAAAAAATACAAAAATACCTACCCATTTTATTGTTGATTTGGGTCGAGAATCATTAGCATAATTACGTCCTTGAATTTGACTAGGATGCAAATCAACATCTTGTATATACATACTACTCTGTCAAGAAAGTACCGGGAAAAGATCAATAATACACAAAATGTCTGTTATTCATCAAAATTTATTTTATCACCTTCAAAGTATGCTCCTTTAGAAACGATACACTTGCGCCAACGAATAATCCATTCATCAAAACATTTTTTAAACGCTGCTTCCGGAATTGAGTTCAGTTCTCGCCGCGAATTCTACTTTATGTCTTCTATCGATTGAAAACGGGTGCCACGAAGTGGTAATTTGAGTTTAGGAAAAAGAAAAAAGTCAGCAGGAGCCATATCTGGTGAATATGGTGGTTGCTGGATGGTATTTAATGTGTTTGGTTAAAAATTCGTTCACAATGATAGCCTTGTGCGAAGGCGCATTGTCGTGGCGCAAAATCCAAGAATTTTCTTTCCACAAATCTGGCCTTTTTCGTCGAATTTGCTCTCTTAAACGCCGCATAACGCTCAAATAATATTCTTTATTTACCGTTAGACCTTCCGGTAAGAATTCAGAGTGCACAACACCGCGATAGTCAAAGAAAACAGTCAACATGACTTTGACTTTTGATCGACTTTGGCGTGGTTTTTTCGGTTTCGGTTCAGTTGGAAGGCGCCACTCCGAAGCTTGTTGACTAGTTTGCATGTCAAACTCGTAAACCCACGTCTCGTCACCAGTAACAATGCGTTTATGAATGTTGGGTCCGAACTGACTCGTTCTAGCATGTCCTCAGTGACTTTCATGTGATTGAGTTTTCGGAGAAAATTCAGATCTTTTGGGACTAGCCGAGCAGCAACATGTTTCATACCCAAATGATTAGTTAAAATGGTACGGATCGACTCGTGAGATACAGAAAGTTCGGCGGCTATCTCTCTCAGAGTTGAATGGAGATTTTCAGTCACTATTTCCTTCACTTTTGCGATGTTAACTTCAGTTGCAGACGTTGACGGCCTACCAGAGCGAGGCAAATCTTCCATCACATCTCGACCGCTTTTGAACGCTTTGAACCACTCATAAGCACGAGTTTTTGATAAAGTCGATTCACCGTAAGCCTTCTGTAACATTTTCAGTGACTCCGAACACGAAATTCCATTGGCGATGCAAAATTTAAGACAAACTCTTTGTTCGATATTTTTGTCCATTATGAAATTCGCAATACACACTATACAACGTTGATACGACAGAGGGGCTTTCCTTGAAACTGCTTATACTAGGTACCATTTTCAAGCTCTGTACCAAAAATAAATTAATTAGGAGCAGTAGTTTAGTCGCAAATGATTTTTAAAGTTTTTGCACGGTTTGAACACGATGTATCTTTTCTAACTGCTGAATATCGTCTAAGCATAGGTCATGCACCTTACAACGATGAATCTACGAAGCGTTGTTGCCGCTCTGACGCATGTCGAAGGACATTCACTAAAAATTGGCAATGCAAACAAGGAAGCAATCAATACACACACACTTGCACTTTCACTACGAAAGCGACGAACGTAGAGCATTTGAATGAAACAGAACTAGGTCAGTTAGTTGCATCCTTGTTTTTTTGCGATCGGTAAGACGGTAAGTGGGGCCTGCTCAGTGACGCCGACGCTGTCGTTTCGGAACGTAGGGTTTGTGGAATTCGCGCGCAAAGAATTGTGATTTTATTTTGTTATTGTGAGAGGACACGTAACTTGGGATTTTTATTATTTAGTATTTGTATTTTTTTTTGTGATTGACAGTTCTTTATGGTGATAGGACACGTAACTTGGGATTATTATTATTTAGTATTAGTATCTCCGGACCTCACTCCCATGGATTTCTTTTTGTGGGTGTACATTAAGGGTGAAGTGTATGCCTCAGAGGTGAATACAATTGATGAGTTAAAAAATAGGATTATTTTAGCATTTCACAAATTAAAGTGCTTAGCGACGGACAGTGATCTAATTAGAAAAATAAATAACAATATTCTCCGTCGGTATAATTTGTGCATCAATGTAAATGGAGGACACATCGAAAATTTAAAAATTTTGTGTGTTTGTTTTTGTGCGCGTACTTCGAAACGTTACCTAACATAAAAGCCAGTGCGAGCGGAGGCCTAAGTCGCCGGCCGCCACCCCGGCCCGGCCCCCACCGAGCACACGAGATACCGCACACCGCGCTCCGGCGCGCGCGCGACGTTGCCGCTTTGTTACCTAGCGGTATCTAAGGTCAGTGTCTTTTTTTTACAAAGGGTGGTTGCGTTTTATTCGGATTTGCAAGCTATTTAGTTTGTTTGAAAAAAATATTTTCTCATTTATGGCGCTTTTTGTTTTTGTACCGTATCGAATTAATACTGTACACGTATAGTATACGTAGTTTAATTTAATGCCCCTCTGTCGTATCAACTCTGTATATGATATTACTAAAACCAGCACTGTATTTAATATAAATAACAGATGCAACTCAAACTCCGCGCCAAAATGGAAAACAGTTGTGCCAATCTAACAACTACAAAAAACAAAAATTTGAATTTGGAACCATAAACAAATCATCCATTCCCGATACTTTTTTGACTGAATGTATTTTTATTTCTTTCTTATTTGCTAAATAGTTGAACAAACTTCATCTAAAACTATTCCAAATTTCAAGTTCATAGCATTAGCAGTTCTTCTGAGGAGCTATGGCTATTAAATCGTGGATAATAACAGCCGCACGGGTCGATCTTCAAGGTTAAGCAACGCTTGCCAAGGTGGGTCTGTGAATGTGTGTCCATCTTAACATACCGAGTTTTCTCCGTGTCTCGGAAAGCACGTTAAGCCGTTGGTCCCGACTGTCATTTGTAGATCTTTAGAAGTCGTTACGGATTGTCAGAAGCCAGTAAATCTGACTCCAGTCTTGACATGAAGTACTGTGTTACCCAGTTAATGGGTTGTGGAGGTCTGGTAGTCAGCCGCTCCTCGTAAAATACTGGTATTCAGCTAAATCCGGCTTGACTGGAAGCCGACCTTATAGTTGGGAAAAGGCTAGGCAGATGATGATGATGATGAGCATTAGTAGTTCTTCAGATACCCAGCTTTGACAGACAGACTTAGTCTCACCATTACCATTTTGGTACGGAACCCTAAAAAGCAGTTTTAGGCGGAGAAAAGCAGTAATGCGAAGCGGAGTGTCTGTTCATTGACGTGGAGTATGGCAGCAGAGCGAGGTAGCGGAGCGGAGTTGGGGCCTGTGCGGAGCTAGTCAGAGTTCACGCGACGAGAAATTTGAGTGGGCGGCCGGCAGTTTTTTTCCGCTTCCTGGTGTTGTATGAATTTCCGCCCCTCTCCTCTCCGCTTCAGTCGAGAGTCTGCCTAAAGACCTAAGAAATTCGCAGTTCGATATTACAGCAACCGTGACAGAGGAGTTGGACAGTAAGAGATGAGAGGCTTTCATGAGTTTATTATTATTATGAGCCTGTTGAGTCCCACTGCAGGGCAAAGGCCTCCCTTCCTTCTTTTCACTTCTCTCTGTCCGTTGCCACATTCGGCCAATCTTTAAGGTAGGAGTCTAATTCATCCCGCCATCTCCTCCTGGGCCCACCGCGTCGCCGGTTCCTGTTGGTCGGAATCCAATCGGTTGTTACGTTTGCCCAGTTCTGTTGCGACATGCGGCAGATGTGGCCACCCCAGTTCCACTTTAGATTGGCGGCTGTGTTGTCTGCGACTTGTGTTTTGAGACGAAGTATACTGTTTTTAATACGGTCTTTGGGTTTGACTCCAAGAATACTTCGCGGAGGGTGGCCGCAGCTGCTGGCTCTACCGCGCGGCAGGACTAACTTGCTTCAAAAAGCGCCAGTTACTCGCGCCTTACATACGGAAAAAAAAAAAAAAAAAAAACAATCCTTTCGGCTACTACATTGAGTGTACAATGTAGTAGCCGAAAGGATTGTTTTTTTTTTTTTTTTTTTTTTTTACTATTGATGGGCACGCGTTTGACCGCTATCTCACCTGATGGTAAGCGAGGCTCCTGTTCATTGAATGAATTCGTAATGGTGTGAAGATAGAAGTGGTGTCTACACAAATATTATAAAGTGGAAAGATTTGTTTGAATTGAATAGGCTCCGATTCGAAAACTTCTTTCACTATTAGAATCCTACATTATCCCTGATGATCATAGGCTATAGAATATTTTCAAAAATGTTAGGGGTCCGTCTAAAAACTTCGATAATGTAACCCAAGGTGTGAAAAAAGTGCCAAGAAAGATCCTTAATCGCGTACGCTGCGGAAATTATTGACAATAGACCAAAGTTATGTACTACAATTTTATAGAGGACATCAATATCTACAAAAAGTCTTATGTTATGGTAAGGTCGCAAAGACCGCTTTTTGTTGAAATTATTCAATCAAAACCCGAGTTAAAAGGAATAATGGTGATTTTAGTTTGATATGAAGCCTTATCTATTTAAATTGTTTATACACGGACACGGAGACACGGATAATAAGTATTGGAAACTATTAAATTTAGGTGTGGGATTTAATGTATTCAAAATAATCACAACATATCGAAAAATTATAAAATAAGATTTATATAATACAATTGATGAACGAATTGAATTTAAACCGCAGTTTAAATTGAATTCGGTGTATTAGTATCATGATATGAAGCCTTATCTATTTAAATTGTTTATACACGGACACGGAGACACGGAATAAGTATTGGAAACTATCAAATTTAGATGTGGTATTTAATGTATTCAAAATAATCTGTTCACAACATATTATTCAATAGATAAATCATAAAACAAGATTTATATATTACAATTGATGAATGAATTGAATTTAAGCCTGTGATGTATGTGTATTAGTGTCTAGTTAAATCACCCTCTTTAATAAACTACGCTGTCATAATTCACATTTTATAGGTTCCTCATTAGTGTGGGTACGAATATGTCTTACAAAATGATACTTGTTACTAAAACTACACTGACATATGTGACACTTGAACGGTTCCTCACCACCAGTATGGATGCGAATATGATTGGCTAAACATTTTTGTTTTTACTAAAACTACGCTGACATATATCACACTTGAACGGTTTCTCACCAGTGTGGGTGTGCGAATATGATATGTTAATTGAGTACTTTGATTAAAACCACTCTGACAAATATCGCATTTGAAAGGTGTTTCACCAGAGTGGGTGCGAATATGAGTTGTTAAATGAGTCTTTTGAATGAAACTACGCTGACATACATCACATTTGAACGGTTTCTCACCCGTGTGGGTACGGGTATGTTAGATTAACCTCTCGCGCGTTTCTCGTACACATGGGTGTACAGTTCGCGTTAGCGTGGCTTGCCCCTCGGAAGTTAGGTTTGAGTGAAGTCCGCGCAGGTGCAATCGCGTAAAAAAGTGTTACGTTCCTAAAATATTTTTTTGTTTATACGTATTATACTATAAACAAGTAACAAAGACTACCAGTAACAATAAAATATCAAAAAGTAACACAACAAACACATACACAACAAGAACACAAATCAAACTGTAAGAAATAACCAAAATAAATAATTAAAAACAATAACAACCTGTAACACTTTTCGCATCCACAGTCGTATTGCATCTAGCAAGCGGGACACGCTTATGCATCGAACTTATACGAGCGAGTGAGATGCCATTACACCCGCGCGCCGCGCATGCGCGAGCTACCCGCGCATGCGCGGTTGTATGTTTGTTGTCAAATTGACGTCCTGCGCAGCCGATTGCGGCGTACTTTGCCGAGGCAAGCTTGCGTGACAGGAACTGTACGAGAAACGCGCGAGAGGTTAAGGCACACTTTTGAATAAAATTAAGATCACATACATCACATTTGAAAGGTTTCTCTCCAGTGTGTATACGAGTATGTATTACTAATAAACGCTTTTCACTAAAACTACTCGGACATATAAATTTCACATTTGAAATTTTTCTCACCAGTGTGGGTACGAATGTGCCTTTTAAAACTAAATCTTCTACTAAAAACACGTTGACACATACCACATTTGAAAGGTTTCTCACCAGTGTGGTTACGAGTGTGAATAACTAAATGACTCTTCCGATTAAATGTATGCTGACATATATCACATTTGAAAGGTTTCTCACCTGTGTGTATACGAGTATGTAATACTAACAAACGCTTTTCACTAAAACTACTCGGACATATTTCACATTTGAAATTTTTCTCACATGTGTGGGTACGAATGTGCCTTTTAAAACTAAATCTTCTACTAAAAACACGTTGACACATACCACATTTGAAAGGTTTCTCACCAGTGTGGGTACGAGTGTGAATTACTAAATGACTCTTATGATTAAATTTACGCTGACATACATCACATTTGAAAGGTTGTTCACCTGTATGGATACGAATATGAATATTTAAATCACTTTTTAGAGTAAAACTACGCTGGCATATATCGCATTCGAAAGGCTTAACGCCAGTGTGGGTGAAAGTGTGTCTAGATAATTCACCCTTTACACTAAAACTTCTCTGACATATATCACATTTGAAAGGTTTCTCACCAGTGTGAACACGAATATGAATTTTTAAACTATGCTTTTGTTTAAAACCACGCTGACATATATCACATTTGAATGGGTTTTCACCAGTGTGGGTATAAATGTGTCTAGTTAAATCAGTATTTGTACTGAAGCTAAGCTCACAAATACCACATTTGAAACGTTTTTCTTTGGCACCCACTCTTCGATACTTTTTTATACTATCGCCGTCAACACCTTTGATCAATATTTTAGATTTAATTTCATCTCTGTTACTATTATTAGACAACCTTGTACTTAAAGAAGTATTATTTATACTGCCGCCAACTCCATGTTTTGTTTTAATGTAGGGCTCTTTAATTTTAGTTGTTCGGTTGGATGTATGATCTTGAGTTTTCTTAATTATCTTCGAGACACATGATAATTTTCGATTATTTTCGTTTTTCTTTTGCTCGGCTGAGATTGCTTCTCTTGTGTTTGGTCTTCGCATGTCCAGTTTTGGCTTCTTCGCGACAGGCGCACCTGTGAAATAAATAAATCATTAAGAATTTAATATTCAAATCAAAGGGGATTGCAGAATCAAAACCCGTTTTTACTCTATTAAAAGTGTTGTTATTACTAAATTGAATTATTGAACATCGACGTAAACCCCACACTCTCACATACCGTCGACCTAGGGCAGTTATTCCCTAAGTGAACCCCCAGTGGTCTGCACACAACAGTCATGCCACAAACTTGGTGGTATAATAAGTGTGTTAAGGTAATGCTGTACATCAGGTGAACAGTTGGGCTGCTTGCTTACCAATTGATTCTTGTTCATCTTCCATTTCTGTTTTAATCTCCATTAAAGCTACATCTTCTGAATCTGACTCAGCACGGTGTGCTGGTATATTTTCTTCATCTGGATAGCTGTTGTCTAGATTATCAAGATCTGATTCTGTAAGTAAAATCAAAGCAATAGCATTAGCTGTCTATCGACACATAATTAAGGAAGTCTTGGTCAGCGTAAGTCTTCTTTGTTTCGTTAAACAAATATAATTATGAATCTTCAGCTATCAAAGGTTCCCAATAATAACTATGTGTCCACTGCCAGGACACAGACACACTTTAACGGGTTTTTAGACGTGCAGGTATTAGTTGGTGACCATACAGGGGGCGGACATCTGGTGGAGATATTCTTTCCAATGGGTACAACATCGACAGGGGTAAGGTTTAGGCATCCAGTTACGATTCGACACGTATAATTTAGCGCTACGAACTTCTCAGCTAAAACTATAAGTAAAACTAACAAAAAAAAATATTTGTAAAAGTTAATCTCTGGAAGAACTGATTCAGTTATTGAAATTTTTCACAGTCCTTTTCTTTCACATTTGTTTTGGTGACTGAGCTTACCCACATCAGTCAACTAAGCTACTTCCTATTAGGTTTGGACGATTCAAAGAAAATCAAACCTATCCGAGGCGGAGTGTAACAACATAAATACAGCATCAAAAACATTAGGTTTATATTGGCATTGTCAGCAGGATACCTTATCTTTTTCAATTAATATAGAACTTCATGAGAAGGTTACTAAGCGCCATATTCTTTCCGTTATAAGCCAAATATTCGATCCATTAGGCCTTGTTGGGCCATGCGTTGTCGAAGCTAAGTTGATTATGCAGAAGTTATGGGTCAATAAATGCTCTTGGGACGAAGAAGTGTCGTCGGAGATTTTACATCTCTGGTCTTTATTAGCTAACACGTTACCCTGTCTTAATAAGTTACAAATACCTCGTTGGGTTCTTAGTGATCTTTGTGTAAAGATTGAAATCCATATATTCACAGATGCTTCTCAAAGTGCGTATGGGGCATGCGTCTACATTAGGTCTGTGTGTAACTCAGGGATTGTGCGTGTTCAGCTCTTAGTCTCAAAAAACAAGGTTGCGCCAATCAAACCCACAACTATCCCACGTCTTGAGTTGTGTGGGGCCTTATTAGGTGCAAGACTGTGTACTAAGGTACAAAATTCACTTACATTAAACATTAACATGTGTCGCTTTTGGTGCGATTCCACGATCGTATTAGGGTGGTTATCCAATCCTTCAATTCAACTTAATCAATTTGTACGTAATCGTGTTAATGAAATCAAAGAGAGCACCAGCGGTCACACGTGGAGCTACGTGCCGTCCAAGGAGAACCCGGCAGATCTCGTTTCTCGCGGGGTGAAGGCTGATATTATCAGCGACGCCTCGTTGTGGTGGTCGGGCCCATCGTTTTTACTCGAATCAGAACATAGTTGGCCAAAAATGCCTAATGAAACCCAGAAACGGGACCTACCGGATCTCCAACCTTGTCTTGTTATAAATAATGACGTTAACAAAAACAATGACGATAAAATATTCACAGAACTTATACTTAAATATTCAAAATTTACACGTTTACAAAGAGTTGTAGCCTATATATACAGATTTATTCATAACTGCAAAACGAAAACAAACAGATTCCGCGATCATCTTTCTTGTGAAGAGTTGCAACGGTCATTTAATATTATTATCCACATTGCACAGTTAGAAATGTTCCCAAATGAATATCAAATCTTAAAATCAGGTCACGCATTACCGAAGAAAAATAAATTAATATCATTAACCCCATTCTTAGATTCAAATGATATCTTGAGAGTAGGCGGTAGACTTGATAATTCACCTTATAGCTATGACACAAAGCATCCTATTTTATTATGTGGTAAACATCATTTAACGAAAATCATATTTCACATGCATCACTTGAAACTTCTACATGCTGGACCTCAGTTATTGTTGTCCAGTATTCGTCAAACTTTTTGGCCTTTAGGAGGAAGGAATCTGTCTAAATCTATAACGAAAGCTTGCATAAAATGTTTTAGATTTAAAGCCAGCAATGTCCAGCCCATTATGGGGCAGTTACCAGAATCCAGAACTACACTGGAATTCCCTTTTTTGCATTGTTCGGTGGATTATGCCGGCCCAGTTAAGATAGCTAACCGTAAAGGTCGAGGTTGCCAACTAATTAAATCTTACTTGTCCATTTTTGTCTGTTTAGGTACAAAAGCCTTGCATCTAGAACTCGTCACAGATCTTACTAAAGTGGGATACATGGCCGCTCTAAATCGGTTTGTGGCTCGTCGAGGGAAGCCTCAAAGTATAACCTCAGACAATGGGACTAATTTTGTGGGTACATGTAACGAGTTACATCGTTTCTTACAGGACTCAAGTTCCCAAATTAGTTCTGCAGCCGCCCAAGAGGGTATAAACTTCCTCTTCATTCCGAGCTACACACCCCATTTCAATGGTATGGCTGAATCTGCAGTCCGTTCCACTAAGTATCATCTTCGTAGACTTCTCCAACTTACGCATTTCACGTATGAAGAAATGCACACTTGTCTGACTCAAGTAGAAGCCATTCTTAATTCGCGTCCTATTACTGCCTTAAACTCTGATCCTACAGACTACACACCTTTGACACCCGCTCACTTCCTAATAGGACGATCACTTGTGTCAGTTCCACATCCACAGCTGACGGAAAGAATAACAAGCCTTGAGCGATACAAACGAATCGAGTTCGCCAAGCAACATTTCTGGAAACGATTCTCGCTCGAGTAGCCGATATAAGGATCAAAGGAGGAACCATTATTCGAAGGGCGTTTAATAACATTTGTCCCCTTCCAGAACCTGACTGTTGACCCAGCAGCCTTCCTGCCTACCTCAACCCGGGGAGTATGTTGGCGACAACACTGCAATGACCGGAGGGTGACAGCGGAGCGGGGGACGAGGAGCAGAGCGCCGCTGTCCGCACCGCTACAAAATCTCGGCCATTCACTCATACGACACGGACCAGAGGCGCGCGTTCTTATGATCTTAATATACGAACCTACCTATATTTACAGTCCGCTATTTCATTTCTACCACCTCTGAGAATCATCAACAATTAAGTTACAATATAGAAGAACATAACAAATAATAGGTCTTTACCTATGAAATTGCCGTTTTGTATGAAAAAATTTAAACGAATTTTTTTCACGTATTTTTTATTTGTATTAATCGAAGTAATCACCCATGCAATCAATGCATCTTTGCCAACGCAGTGGCAGTTTATTGATGCCCTTCTTAAAGAAATCAGCTGGACGGTAGGCAACAAATTCTTCAAAGGCATTTTGTACTGCCTCTCGGGTATTGAATTTTTTTCCCGCCAAGAAGTTATCCAAATTCTGGAAAAAGTAGTAGTCTGTAGGCGCAAGGTCTGGTGAGTAGGGCGGATGACGGAGAGCTTCCAACCCCAGTTCTTGCAACTTGGAGACCGTCTGCTGTGCAGTATGAGGTCGCGCGTTGTCATGCAGGAGCAGCGGAGACGAGCGATTGACCAATGCTGGTTGGAGATGAGCCAGCTTCTCCATCATTGTGTTCAGTTCTTCACAATACACATCTGCAGTAATGCTCACCCCGTTTGGTAAGAAGCTGTGATGAATCACACCGGCGCTAGACCACCAAACAGTGACCATCACTTTTCTAGGGGTAAGTATTCGTTTAGGACATTGTTTAGGTGCTGAACCAGGATCCAACCAACTTGCTGAGAGCTTGCGGTTATCAAACAGAATCCATTTTTCATCGCAGGTAACAATGCGGTTCAAAATACCTTCATTTGTGTGTCTGTTGAGCAGTGCAAGGCACGTCTCGACGCGTACTTCGCGCTGGCGATCATTGAGTTCGTGGGGCACCCATTTGTCAAGCTTTTTTACCTTGCCAATTTGACGCAAATGGACCAATATTGTTTTGACGCTAACGTCGAAAGCTGCTGCTAATTCAGCCGTAGATTGTGTATCATCAGCTTCCACAATCGCCTTAAATTCGTCATTGTCGACCAAAGTCTTCGGACGACCGCGAGGTTCATTTTTCAGGTCGAAATATCCAGAACGGAAGCGAGCAAACCAATAACAGGTGGTGCGTTGGTTTGTAGTGTTAGCTCCGTAAACGTCGTTGATGTTGCGTGCCGCTTGTGCCGCGTTGCTGCCACGACGGTATTCATATTCCATAATTACTCGAATTTTTAACGTATCCATGATGACGAAAAAGATTGAAATGCGATGAAAATGTAACACTAATCAATAAACAAATGACTACTTTTGGAAAAAAACCATGTTTTTAAAATAAAATTAATTTGAAATTAGAATTCTTAGCCAAACAAAAATTATTTTGATTTGAAATGGCCAGTACTGCAGAACGGCAATTTCATAGGTAAAGACCTAATATATTTTCTGTTATATTGGTGAAACATTGGCATCACATGGCACTGATCACATTCTTTATAAAGAAAACATTGAAACAAAATATCGTGAGCTTTGTGCAGGCATGTCAGAAAGAGTAGCTTTGTTAAAAATGAGCTTCAACAAGGTATCACTGTCTATTATCCAAGTTTACGCCCCCACTGGGAGCTCCAGTGAGGAACAAATTGAAAGTTTCTACATGGATTTACAAAAAGCGCAAGAACAAGCAGACAAGACCCTACTAGTCATTGAAGACTTAAATGCAAAAATCGGGTACCCGAAACATGAAGACCATATGATAATGGGACGGTACGGATACGGTCAACAAAATCCACGAGGAGAACGACTAATACAATACGCATATGAAAATAAACTTATCTTAAAAAGCTAAAGGAAAATACAACAACACTAGAAGAGATAATGAAGAACACAGAAAATGTTCAAACTCTGAGCAACGAACTGGAAAAAACCATCGCGAATAGTCTAGAACAGGACAAAGCATTAAAAACCAATAACGAAAAACCAAAACTTATAGTGGAAAAAGTATTGAGCTCAAAAATAAATTCTCAAAGGAAATTACAGCCTAAGTATGAAAAAGGACTTGTGTATTCTCCCAAGTCTAACATATGCAAGCCAAACATGGAATAGTGCCATATACAGAAAGAGTGAAAAACAAAATTTTGTCTTGCCAACATGCCATGGAAAGAAGCATCTTTAAATTAAGAAAAATACAAAAGACAAGAAATATCTGCCAGAGAACTAAATTAACGGATGCACTTCAGCAAAGCCAAAAACAAAAATGGAAATGGGCAGGACACATAGCCAGATATCAGGACAAGAGACGGACTTACCAAACAACAAAATGGAAGGGCCCATTTGGCAAGAGGAGTGTAGGTCAGCAAAGAAAAAGATGGGTGGATCACATTACTAACGCGGCAGGAGAGGAATGGATGCAGATTGCCGAAAACCGCGAAGAATGGCTCAAGCTGGAGGAGGCTTTTACCCAAGAGGGAACTATTAAATCGTATTTTCTGGTTTATGTAGTCATAAACCAGAAAATACGATTTAATAGTTTTATGTATTTATATTTGGTTAACTTTGTAAATGTGTAGAAAAATAAAGCTTTATTATTATTATAAGCACAGTATTGTTTTTTATCAAACAGTAAAGTATGCACATTCCTGAAACAACATTTGCAGCATAAATGGAGCACACCCTCTCTAAAAGAAGGCTTGAGACATTAGTGGGGTAACACCACATTATTTGCACCGGGTTTCACTCATGCTAACTGCGCTACTGTTAGTAGATAATCTATACTAATACTAGCTGACCCGCGCGGTTTCGCTCGCGTCAATTGGCTACCCTACCTACCCTACCCTACCCTACCCTACCTACCCCTTTTTTTTTTTTTTTGCGCTGGGAAAAAATGCATTACGCATACCCTCCCGTCGGGGGAACGGGAGGGGTATGTGGGACTCACCGGGCTGACCCGGTATACCCACTAAAATAACCCAGCGGCATTCCCGCTTCGTCCGAGTGGAAGAGGACTGGGAGATCGGCGCAGCCTTAGCGTCCAGTCCTCCTCCGACGACAACCCGCCTAAAGCGGCGGGCCCCTCAAGTCCTCCCCGTTCAAGGCGAGGGCTGGGAATGACCGGCGAGGGTGGTGTGAAGTGCAATGCGGGCGGAGGCGCCCCCGCGCCTATCGCCCGCCCATCACCACCATGAGGAGGGAGAAGACGGCGTCTTCTCCGACCTCTTCTTCGCCTACGGAGCGGCGCAGCGAGAGGGTCGTCCTCCCGCGCGCGCTCCGCCGCCTCCTTTTGCGAGATGACATCCTCGCAAAAAGAGGCTACAGCTGCCCAGGACCCCTCACTCTCCAGCATGGCATTGACCACGCCGGGAAGCGAGAGGTCCTGTCCGATCTCCGCAGTTAGACTGCGACGCGGCTCAGACCAAGCCGGGCACACCTCGAGGGTGTGCTGAGCCGTGTCCTCCGCCGCGCCGCAGTCGTGGCACGCCGGGGTCTCCTCCCTCCCGATCCGGTGCAGGTGCTTGCCGAAACAGCCGTGGCCTGACAACACCTGCACCAGACGGAATGAGAGGAACCCGTGGGAGCGCTCGAGCCAGTCTCGCAGGACCGGACCGAGCGCGTCCAAGGTACGGCGGCCAAAGGTGGCGGAGGCGAGGTCCTCCGTCCAATGGACAATGATGGCGTCCCTCGCCTCCCGCCGCACGGCCTCCCGCTCCTCCGCGACGGGGCGCTCGCCCAGGGCCTTTCGCCGCGCCGTCCACTCGTACACTCTGGCGAGCACCCACGCCTCCAACTCCCAAGGCGGGGTGCCCGCCAGAGCGCACGCCGCCGAGAAGCCCACCGACCAGTAGGCCCTCGCCACCCGCAGTGACCCTACCCTACCTTTTTTTTTTTTTTTTTTTTTTTAAGCTGGGAAAAAATGCATTACGCATACCCTCCCGTCGGGGGAACGGGAGGGGTATGTGGGACTCCCCGGGCTGACCCGGTATACCCACTAAAACGACCCAGCGGCATTCCCGCGTCGTCCGAGTGGAAGAGGACTGGGAGATCGGCGCAGCCTTAGCGTCCAGTCCTCCTCCGACGACAAGCCGCCTAAAGCGGCGGGCCCCTCAAGTCCTCCCCGTGACCCTACCCTACCCAACCTACCCAACCCTAGCTGACCCAGCAAACGTTGTTTTGCCATATAGATTATTTCTAGGATTTTTTTTTTTAGTTCGATTTTAAATATATAGACTAGCCGATTCTCAGACCTACTGAATATGCACACAAAATTTCATAAGAATCGGTCAAGCCGTTTCGGAGGAGTACGATAACTAAAACTGTGACATGGAAATTTTATATCTATACTCTATACTAATATATAAAGCTTAAGAGTTTGATTGTTTGTTTACTTGAACGCGCTAATCTCAGGAACTACTGGTCCGATTTGAAAAATTCTTTCAGTGTTAGATAGCCCATTTATCGATGAAGGCTATAAGCTATTATATCATCACGCTAAGACCAATAGGAGCAGAGCAGTAATGAAAATTGTGACGCAAACGAAGTTGCGCGGGTCAACTAGTCCAAATATATACAGCGTGTATCTGACATCGACGCACAAACGATTTCCAGGGGTCCAGGACATGATTCTGGACACCCCTGCTTTGGAATTTTTCGTCGGCTTTTTCCTCATTTTTTAATTTTTTTCAGGAGTTTTTTTTACTTTAGACTGCTCATAATCGTAATTCTGACCTAACCCAATAAGATTTTTAATTAAAAAGTCATTAATTCACTATTTTCACAAAAAAAAGCAATGTAAATAAAACTTCAAATTAGGTAGCTATCAGCTGTGCAAAGTTCAAACGAAAGGTCAACGCATGCCAAGTAGGTACCTGCGAGTGAGCATGTCAAAGGCACCGCTCAAAAATACCGTCTAAAGACTGCCGTCATTAGAAAATAATACGTATCACAACAAAATAAAGTAAGCGATTTCCAACATTAAAATAATTGCTTAAAGACGCAATTCGGTTATTTTGTTGTGTGTCGCCAAATCGTATTTTCTTATAGCGGCAATACGTAGCGCGCTCTTTGACATGCCGACAATCGAGCCGATCTAGGTATTCTGTTGAACAGAGTGTAAGGGGCGGTTCAGTGTCTCGCTTAGTGGTGATGGTGACACCTGACCGAGATTTTTTTTTTAAGTGAAAGCTTCTTTAGCGACGTTGTGCACTTTTTTTGTGATGGGTAATAAAATGTTACGCTCGCGTCAAGACACGTGACCCTGGTGAAAATGCGTGAGATGGTGACCTGATCGAAAATTCGTAAGACGGAGGGAGAGAAGCACGTATTCAAGTTTTCACTTCTGCCGGCACTCCCGGAGTTTTTACTATTAATAGGCACACGTTTCACAAATCATAATAAGGCTTAAATTAAAATAAGTAATGTTACGCTTATCTCAATTGGTTCGGTTTCTTGCAGCTTCTCTTAGATCTTAATCTTTTTTTAAGGCGATCAAGTAACTACATGGTTAAGTATTTCAACAAAAAAAAATCATTTAATAAATAAATAGCCACACATGATAGTTCCGCCACTGTACTGCACGTAGGTATGTCGGCGAAATCAAAAGAGAGTTCTAAAAGAACATTTGGTGATGGATTTTTGCCAGTTTCTTGTTGACGTTGATCGCGAACGAGTGTACTTTTTGTGAAAGTCTGTTTTCGGAACGTTAGAGAAGATAAGTTTTAGTTTGATCCCAAAACTAATTTTCTCTCTGTGTTTGTGTGTCTGATTTAAAAATGTCATCTGGACTTGTGGAATCGGTGGATCGGTAGATTCGGCCCGGAGCCATTGCCAGCTCACTCACCAGACTCGACCCCATTCGATTTTTTCTTTGCGGTTACGTCAAGGACAAAGTGTTTGCGTCCGAGTGCGCTTCCGCAGCCGAGATGAGGAATCGCGTCGTGCATGTGTTTGCGACGTTGCGTGAGGAGTGTGCTCAGGACCCAAAGTTTCTGCTCCGTGTCCACGTTGAAACTCTGGGCCGTGCTCAGATATGCGAGCGTGCTGGCGGCGGCCACTTCGAACCCAGGGGTGAGCGACTTTAAGGTGAGTTAGTAGTAGGTACTTACATTATCGGATCTCAATGTAGGTAGGCCGAAGCGTAACCAACGAAACCCTATCACTAAGCCTCCGCTGTCCCTCCGTCCATAGGACTAGGTAATTTACGGGGGCTCGCATACAAGAAGCGTGTTTTTTGAGTTAAGGTACTTACAGAACCCTTTATTTGAGAGTCCGACTCGAACATGGCCGGCTTTGTTATCAATTCTTATCAGAATCGCGTTCGTGATTTTAAGAGAGCATGTTCCACAAGGATGTATTCCAGCGACCCATCCAAGGTGACCTTGTTTGGGTGAATTCATAGGTACAAAATTCGCGGATGGAAACCAAGCTCCAACCAAGGTCACCTTGGATTGGACATTGGATTCGGTAAGTACATCATTGTGGAACATGCTTAAGCTTATGACTCCTTAACTTCTGCGTAAACATGTCAGTTGTTGTCGGCTACGGGTGTTATTCGTCGGTACTTAGGTACTTTCTAAGTGAGTGAGGCGGTTCGGTAGTTACCTACGATACCGGATCTCAATGTATGTACTTCAAGCTTATTTTTTATAATCAATCCTTATCTGAATCATTATTTTAAGAGATTAATCTTATGGCTCCCTTCTCTTATTTCTTCAAAAACAAGTTCTTACCATCAGCAGGTTAGTATTTCTGAGTGATAAAAATGATTCATTTTATGAGATAGGTATTATTGTTGTCGGCGAAAGGCGATATTGGTAGGTACAATCAAAGTGACTTAGATAGTTCATTAGTTTATACCTACGTGAACGGATCTCAATGTAGGTACCTACTTACAAGTTTTCTTTTTTATTATCTTATCAATCCTTATCGGAATCGTGATTTTATGAGACTAAAGACATAGCTTGTCGATGCTTTTCTTCTCTTGAATTCTGCATAAACATGTTCCTACCATCATTAGATACCGTAGGTATTTCTGAGTGATTAAAAATGATTTTATGTGATATTGTGGTCGGCGATAGGTAGGCGATATTCTTAGGTAAGTACGCTCGCGCGGCGTCGCAGCTTTGAGTGTGTTCAAGAAGTGTAGGTACGTACTTCGTACAACGCTCTCGCGCGTTTGGATCGCGTTGTTCACAATACATTGCGCGCTCGAAAATGACAATTTCTGTAACCGATCATTAGCGAGATTAATGACTCCCACATTTTGATTAGTGGCATCAGGTGTAGCCTTTTCGCGAAGTTTGCGTTACGATGTCCCGGACACCCTGTATACGTATGATTCCATCGTTACTGACAGACAACGCAGCCAAAACTACTGGTCCTAGAAAGCTGAAATTTGGTATGTAGGGTTTTGAGGAGTGTAAGAGATTTCTATGGGAACAGAAAAACAGGATCTGTGTGTCTGAAGTTGGGAGCAAAAGCTAACACTAGCTACGTTTATGTGTTTGTATAGTTTACGTGCTATGTGTATGTTTTCATTATGGCTGCAATTTCTATGGGCGCTTCAAACGAAAATGGGTTTCAGGTCACGACTTTCTTAAAACTTACTGTTGGTTTGATGTTCCTCCTCTGGGTCAATAATATCATCATGTC
The DNA here is from genome assembly GCA_950371165.1 of Lacanobia oleracea. Classification (NCBI taxonomy): domain Eukaryota; kingdom Metazoa; phylum Arthropoda; class Insecta; order Lepidoptera; family Noctuidae; genus Lacanobia; species Lacanobia oleracea. The sequence goes on along the minus strand of OX493411.1, from coordinate 15,435,534 downwards.
TCTCACTAACATCTGTTAATTCCTCTTTGATAGCATCACTTTCTGTTGGACCACCATCGCCTATACTAAAGAGCTCTATTTTACTATTACTAAACCCATTGAAATATTCCAAGTGTCCTGGGTTTATTAAAGGATGTGCCTGTAAAAGAATGAATATAGTAGGTAAGTATTAGATAATATATGCTGATGGTAAAAGTCTCATTGAAGTACACCTCACCTCATAATCCTCATTCAACATTTGAGCGAACAACTCTTCTGCTTCCAGACATTTTCTCCAAAATCTCCAGCATTGCTTTAGTTTAGCGCAGCAGAAGAAACAAGCGAGCATCGGTCTACTATCCTCAGTTACAAACTGCAAGAAAAAATGTCCTCTTAGACTACTCTCACAAATATGTACAACTAGCTTGTGCCAGCGACTTCACCTCTATGTCAAATACAAATATATTTGGCTGTAGAGGAGTGATTAATTAGGGACGGAGTTTATTTTAATTACTGTGAATTTGATATTGTTATTAAGATATCAACTTACTGGAACATCAGTCAGCTTCTCATACACTTCATGCAAGTTCTTGTTGACCACCACATACATGCGAACATCCTCCAATAAACATATCCTACACATTGGCAATTTTTCCATCTTTTATTTTTGAGTAGGTTCTGGTCCCGACCTGAGTCCTTCAAGCAATGGCTGAGGTCTAAGATGTAAAGAGCGAGGCCAGTAAATGTGTCTTTACTGTTACTATGAAGACTGACAGGGCACAGGTGATAGAGAACACAGAGTCCTAGTCACATTGGCTGTATGCACACCAAATGAGGAGAAGCGCTGAGTACGGCTATTCGGGATACCGCTTCACGTACGTACTAATGGTAGCCTCAGTAAGTCTCTTACTAAACAACAAAGTTATTTACAACAACTTATCATTAATAGGTGCTATTAGAAAACACTGATGTGAACAAATAACGGCGTCGCTAAACTGTTTTAGTAATCTTCACTTCATACTACCCAGCAGCCGGACTACACACTACAGAGCTACACTATTATGTCGCTCGCAGTAGTCCCTGCTAAACACTTCAGGTCCATGTACGGGATTTAGTTTATTACACTTAAAACACCGTCTACAAGCTGTACCATACAATTACACTTTTATTTCGATATTACGTAAAATAAATCACTTCACAGAACACTAATAACCTCGGTAGCGGGCTAGCGGGCCTACATCATTAGGTGGTATTTTTCGAGTTAACTTAATATGTAAGTAGCCTATAACACTAACAAATAACGTGGCTATTGGCAAAGTATTTTCAAAATCGGTTCAGTAGGACCAGAGAATACGCCACTTGTTATAAACACCACAGAACCCATTTTTGTTATTGTAATTTGTAACCAACTAGGAAACAAACAACCACAGACAGTGGTCTCGAAAGTCATAGAGCGAGATCGGTAGAATTGCCAGCTAAAATCGGCATATTTTTACCCAAAATCGGTATTTGACAAAAAAAAAACAATATTCAATAAAATTCGTTTATTTATTAAAAAAAAAAACTGTGATGTTGATATCTTTATTACAACTCTTACAATAGGCATAGCTTTCGCCTTTACGACTATCTTGCAGCCAACCTGGAAGTTCTTCTTCCCATTCTTTTCTATAATATTGTAGATATTTTTTTCTTCTTACACTCGCACTTGTGCTTGGCTCCTCGTCAGACGACATTTTAACTTAATTATCTGATTTTGTAGGGACTCTTTCGGTTAGGTAATCACTCTTCAAAGTTAAGAAACTTAATGAAAAAATAAAACCGAATTACTGTTTATATATACAACGTTGATACGACAGAGGGGCTTTCCTTTAAACTGCCTATACTAGGTACCATTTTCAAGCTCTGTACCAAAAATAAATTAATTAGGAGCAGTAGTTTAGTCGCAAATGATTTTTAAAGTTTTTGCACGGTTTGAACACGATGTATCTTTTCTAACAGCTGATTATCGTCTAAGCATAGGTCATGCACCTTACAACGATAAATCTACAGCTTGGCAAAAAAGTCTAGAAACGGAACTAATTATTTGTCTGTTGGCAACATTCCCAAAATAATGACGTTTCTGAATAAACAAAGTTCACGACTTCGTAGAATATTTATTTCGACCACCAAACGTTGATTATTAAACGTAAAAAGTGAAAAATAATGAATAAAACCATTCGAAGTGCTGGCAAGGAGGTTATTTATAAGGTGTACAGGCGATGTCTTGCGGAACATGAGGCCCAAACTATTCTTTCCGATCTTAACAATGTTTACCAAAGAACCGCTGATATGACAGGTATGTAAGAGTTTGTTTTGTTGATTTTAGTTAAATCAAGTGTTAATTGATAAATACAAAGCTGTATTAATTTGCTAACATAAGGATTAAGTAGAAATTTGAAACAATAAACGTCGAGCACATAGGTTATGTTTACATTTTTTCTGCATTACTCTGGTATAGCGCGCTTAGATTAATTGATACTTTGGTGACTTGATTTTTAAGTAAATGAAAATACAATTTCTACTTAACTTATACTTTGAGTGTGATTACAAGGTAATGAAGTATTTGTTGTAGCGTTTGCATTAGAAATGTAAAAGAAATTATCGTGCCATAGACTAAATAACAAATTTTATTTATTCAATTCAGGGAAATCTGTTAGCACTATAAGAAGAATTGTGCTGGAAGGAGATAGAAACAAAGGGGTATTTTCTACACCCGGAAAACACAGAAAAGGTCGTCCCAAAAAAGAATTAGACAACTTTGATTTATGTGCCATCAGGCAAAAAATTCAATTTTTTTACACCGTGAAAAAACAGGTACATCAATTATTATTTCATTTCTATTGAAAATTAAACTGAATAAATTACCTCTGCTACCAAAGTAGCCGAAATAAAAGAATGGTTATTTCGAAACGAAATTCCATTTGATGAAACATTAAAAAAGCCTTCGCTTTTGATGCTCGTGAAACATCACAAGCCAGAACCATATTTGAAATCGATGAGCTTTTAGGTGCACATGGGCACACTGTGGTAAGACTTCCACCTTACCATTGTGACCTCAATCCAATCGAGCTAATCTGGGGGATAGCAAAACACAAAATTGCCGCCCAAAATGTAAGATCGATCGACATAAAGGTATGGCTTATTAACAGTATGTGATAAAAATTTAACTTTTAAAATTGATAGAGGTATACGAAATATTTCGTCTTTACAGGAAGCAGCTGAACGTGCATTCCAAGCTATTACCGAGGAGGATTGGAAGAACTCGTGCCAGCATGTAATAAAAATAGAAGGAGTATTGTGAAAGAGAACTAACTATGTACGAGGAAATAGAGCGATTAGTCATAAATCTAGAAGATGATAGCAGCAGCACTTCTGAATATGAACATGACTCAGATGAGTTTGGGGCCAACTCTAGCCAAGACCTGGACGTGGTCGGGGTGGAATATTTAGAGGAAGATTTATTCGAATAAAATATGCAGTTGGGAGTTTGTCATGCTTACTCAAATTTTTCACTGATGGTGGCGCTTGTGTTGATTGTTGGATCATTCGGTTCCCTTCAAAATGGTTGAGCTGAGTTGTGCTAATATTCGCGTCATGCCCGTGAACGGGTGCTGTCAGTTGAGACTGGTCATCTCTTAGCTGCCAGTGGCTATTTTAATATCTATATTTAGTTCTTATTTTTACTTTATTTACATAGTTCTCACATAATAGAAACATATAACAGATATATTTTTGTAATACATAAGATGATTGAAACGAGTGTCCATGGAGTTTCTTGCACATACTTCTCCATAGAGATTTACGCTTTGGAATGAGCAATTAGCATTATCTGACTGACTGACTTCTTGACATTTCAAAAGAGCCTGAAAATGGTTTATTTGAAATAAAATGCTTTGAATCTTTGAATATAATAATGTTATACAATATAATGTTTTCTTTTTTTTTAAGTACAATTCCTAAACAATGTTATGAACTCAAAGAATATATTCCCAAATATTAATTTTAGGTAATTAATAAATCAGTTGCATATCTAGATCACGTCCTTGTTCAATTAAACAATACTTACTGATTTGAAAAAATAATATATAAATAAAATGGGAATTGTCTTAAAAACAGCTAAGTATCAAGATTAGGTTGGTACGCTATTTGGTTGCAACGGGTTGCTATACCAACAACACAGTGGCGCCTCCATTATTTTCTACTCTTTTTTGCCAAGCTTGTACGATGCGTTGTTGCCGCTCTGACGCATGTCGAAGGACATTCACTAAAAATTGGCAATGCAAACAAGGAAGCAATCAATACACACACACTTGCACTTTCACTACGAAAGCGACTAACATAAAGCGAGCGAAAGAAATAGAGATAGGTCAGTTTGTTGCATCCTTGTTTTTTGCGATCGGTAAGTCCCTCAGTGCGCCGACGCTTGTTTTTCGGAACGTACGGTTTGTGAAATTCGCGCGCAAACAATTGTAATTTTATTTTGTTATTGTGAGAGGACACGTAACTTGGGATTATTATTATTTAGTATTAGTGTTTTTTTTTGTGATTGACTGTTTTTTATGGTGATAGGACACGTAACTTGGGATTATTATTATTTAGTATTAGTATCTCCGGACCTGACTCCCATGGATTTCTTTTTGTGGGGTGCATTAAGGGTGAAGTGTATGTGTTATATAGGTAGGACTAGTAAAGAAACGACCGTGTATAATGACCACTGGTTTATTACTAAGCGGCGGTGGGGCGCGGGGTGCGCGCGCGCTTACAATTACAAACACTGCACTCCTCCCACCTTATTTCGAAATCCTGTTATACAAAACAAACAACTTATTAGTTAAGATACTATTACTAAAAATATTTCTTAAAGTCTATGGCTTTTCTTGGGCGCATTGATCGACCAAATCGCCGATCACTAGTGGTCGCACCCTCCGCTATTACATTGTCTGTATCAGTTGAATCAACATGGGGGCTGTCAGGTTTATTACACTCGGTCGGCTGTCCGGCTGGTACAGCTGTGACCTCATGACTAGCCTCCTCCCATTCATCACCATCCTCTCCCTCCCCCCGCACATTATCTGATAACGGTGGTTGCAAAGAATCGGTGGGCAACGGTGCCGGCGCCGGCCCTGCAGCCGTGTGCGCGGGCGAGGACGGTGCTGAGTTCGGCTGCGATGTTGATTGTGCTGCTGACGCGAGCTGATCCGGGACCGACGAGGATGCACTTTCAGCAAAATCAACATCACTCACAATATCATCAGTGCTAGTAATGTCTGTGCACTTTATAATCTGGTCTAAATGTCTTATACATGAAGAACTACAATTTTTAAATTTAATATGAAACATTCTGTTACCAATAATATTCGTAATAATTCCCTTCATCCAACTTGCCTTTCTAGCAGTGAACCATCTAGCCCACACTACTTCACCTATCTTGAATTTCCTAGATTTACAGAGTTCCTTATTTTCTATTTCTAAATTACTATTAACGTGACTGGTTGGTAAAACTATGTCTAATCTGGTTCTAACATTACGTCCGAACATTAAGCTCGACGGTGTTGCGCCTGTAGTACAATGAATATTATTTCGGTATTCGAACAAATAGCCAAATAATTTGTCTTGAACTATGCGAGGGTTAAAACTATTATTATTGTTTTGTTCGATAATACATTTCAACATTTTTTTGCAAGTGCGGACTGAATTTTCAGCTTGGCCGTTACTAGCCGGATGATAAATTGGTGAATTTAAGTAATTTATCCCATTATTTTTACAAAACTGTTGAAATTCTGTGGAACATATCTTAATATCATTGTCGGATACAATTTCGTTCGGGATACCGAAAACAGAAAATAATTGTTTTAATTTTAATATTAGCGCACTAGTAGAGGTGCCGTAATTCATATGAATGCATTCTAGCCATTTACTAAATGCGTCAATAACAATCAGATAGACCGTTTGCCCTATAGACATGTAATCTATATGGATACGATGCCAGGGAGCCGGCGGGCGCGGCCAGGGCGAGGGGGGCGCGCGGGGCGGCGCGCTGCGCTGGGCCGCGCACACGCCGCAGCTCCCCACCATCCGCTCGATGTCACCGTCGATGCCCGGCCACCACATTCGGCTTCGCGCCGCACTCTTTGTTTTAACGATACCGAAATGCGCATTATGTAATTCTTCTAACATACGCTCGCGAAATATTGAAGGAATGACGATTCTATGGCCACGGAATACGCAACCCCCGATAACCTGCAAATCCGTTTTACACATAAAAAATGGTAGTATTTGCCTGCAACTAATCTTGCGCGGCCAATCCTGCTGCATATAATTAATCACGGTTTTAATAATTTTGTCATCGGCCGTAGCGCGCTGTATTCGTTCGAACGAGACCGGCTCTTGAGTTGCATTCATGAACAACAGAGCGATTGGGAGGTCATCGCACTTCTTGCAATCAGCTGATCCGCTCGATTCGATGGATAACGGCGCGCGGGAAAAATAATCTGCCACAATATTATTTTTATTACTAATATACTGTACTTCGTAGTTGTAAGCGGATAGCATAATTGCATACCTTTGCAGTCGAAGGGCGGTGGTCACGGATATGCCGTCCTTTTTACCAAAGATTGAGAGAAGCGGCCTGTGATCTGTTCTCAATACGAAAGGTTCCTGGCACCCATACAAGTACTGGTGGAAACGTTTAATGCCAATCACCAAAGCGCACGCTTCTTTCATAATCTGACTGTAATTCTTTTCAGCTGGTGATAAGGAACGCGAACCAAACGCGATCGGCCTCTCCGTGCCGTCGCTGAACAAATGTGCAAGTACCGCGCCGAGACCCGTGGGACCCGCGTCCACGGTCAACACCAGCCGCGCTCGCGGATCGAAATGTGCCAACACGCGGTCCGAAGCTAGTTCGCGACGCACGGAATCGAACGCAGACTGCTGTTCCTTGTCCCAGTGCCATTCAATATTGTTTTTTAACAGTTCATTTAGCGGACTTAACATTGAAGACGCATTAGGAATGAAATTTCTATAATAATTGATTACGCCTAGGAATCGTTTTAATTCTAGTACATTTGTAGGGACAGGGGCCCTTAAAATCGCTTCTACCTTACTCGGGCATGTTTTAAGGCCATTTTTATCTATTTTAAACCCTAGATATGTGACGCTGTCTTGGAAAAATGAGCATTTTTCTTTTTGTAGCCTTAAACCGGCGTTCTGAATCCTACATAATAACATACGAAGTCTTTCTAAATGAAGAGTTCTGTTCGGGGCCGTGAGACAAATGTCATCGTACCAACACGACACGCCTTCAATACCTGCAACCAGAGATTCTATGGCACGCTGGAAAATAGCTGGGGCATTAGCGAGGCCGTACACTAGGCGCGTATATTTGAAAAGGCCTTTCGGTGTATTGATGGTTGTTAGGTCTTGTGAGGATTCAGATAAACATAATTGGTTATAAGCGTTGCTTAAATCTAGCTTCGAGTAATGTTCCCCACCCCCTAGCTTAGCAAAAACTTCATCGATATGAGGCAATGGGTATTTATGGCACGCATTCTATGGCACGCTGGAAAATAGCTGGGGCATTAGCGAGGCCGTACACTAGGCGCGTATATTTGAAAAGGCCTTTCGGTGTATTGATGGTTGTTAGGTCTTGTGAGGATTCAGATAAACATAATTGGTTATAAGCGTTGCTTAAATCTAGCTTCGAGTAATGTTCCCCACCCCCTAGCTTAGCAAAAACTTCATCGATATGAGGCAATGGGTATTTATCGATTTTTAATACCTTATTTAAGGTGCAAGAAAAATCTCCAGCTATTTTCACTTTACCATTCTCTTTCAGAATTGGTACAATGGGCGTGGCAAAATCAGAAAATTGTACTGGTATCAATATACCTACCCTAACGAGCCTATCTAACTCTTCCATGACTTTGTCTTTAAGAGCAAACGGTATCTGACGCGGTTTAAAAAAATGGGGTGCGCGCGCGCTTACAATTACAAACACTGCAGTATGCCTCAGAGGTAAATACAATTGATGAGTTAAAAAATAGGATTATTTTAGCATTTCACAAATTAAAGTGCTTAGCGACGGACAGTGATCTAATTAGAAAAATAAATAACAATATTCTCCGTCGGTATAATTTGTGCATCAATGTGAATGGAGGACACATCAAACATTTAAAAATTTAGTGTGTTTGTTTTTGTGCGCGTACTTCGAAACGTTACCTAACATAAAAGCCAGTGCGAGCGGAGGCCTAAGTCGCCGGCCGCCACCCCGGCCCGGCCCCCGCCGAGCACACGAGATACCGCACACCGGCACACCGCGCTCCAAGGCGCGCGCGACGTTGCCGCTTTGTTACCTAGCGGTATCTAAGGTCAGTGTCATTTTTTTACAAAGGGTGGTTGCGTTTTATTCGGATTTGCAAGCTATTTAGTTTGTTTGAAAAAAATATTTTCTCATTTATGGCGCTTTTTGTTTTTGTACCGTATCAAATTAATACTGAACACGTATAGTATACGTAGTTTAATTTAATGCCCCTCTGTCGTATCAACTCTGTATACTAGACAGGTAAATTCCCGAGCGGGAAGCCCCTTTTAACATCGAATTTTAGGACACAAGGGTTTCAAGGGTATTCCCCAAAATATATGAACTACATTCTGCACTAGGTCCATACTATTGAGGGCTTCCCCGTAACATTAAACATAAATGAAAAGGGTTGCCAACGAGGAGCTCGTGGCTAAATAATAACAGCCGCACGGGTCATCTTTAAGGTTAAGCTATGCTTGCCAAGGTTGTTCTGTGGATGGGTGACCATCTTAACATAACGAGTTTCCTCCGTGCCTCGGAAAGCACGTTAAGCCGTTGGTCCCGGCTGTCATTTGGAGATCTTTGGCAGTCGTTACGGATTGTCAGAAGCCAGTAAATCTGACCCCAGTCTTGCCATGAAGTACCGTGTTACCCAGTTAATGGGTTGTGGAGGTCTGGTAGGCAGCCGCTCCACGTAAAACACTGGTATTCAGCTGAATCCGGTTTGACTGGAAGCCGACCCCAATATAGTTGGGAAAAGGCTAGGCAGATGAGATGATGAAAAGGGTTGCCAACTTAAAAGTGTAAAAGATAAATCGGGAGAATTTCCATGTATACTGTGAAATCGTAGAAAAATCGTTATATTTTGTTATTTCGGTAGAACAGAGCCCATATGGGTAGAAATACCGAAAAATCGGTAGATTCGAGACCACTGACCACAGACTACATAGCAAACAACCACATGCACAGACAACACATCAAACCACAGACTATTACATCAGGGCTGCCAGCAAATAAATCGCGGCTTTACGGTTAATTATCTGCAATTATACGAAATTGGATCGCATTATACATAAATATTCTATAAATCGATTTTGCTTCATAATTTCATAAAACTAACATAGGTACCGACTTGCGGGTCTAAAAAGGCCACTTTAGCAGAATCAGAAAGCACATCACGCTACCCGTCACTGTCAAATTTTCCCAATCAACTTTGAACCTACTGCGTTAACGGTAAAAATTAAATATGACAGATTGTTGGGTAATTTTACGTAATGATTCTAGTATGTTTTTTTTTTTAAGTGGCCTTTATAGACCCACTGTACGTTAAAGCTGTTTTGGTTTTAGATTTGCGAACAAAAAACGAAACCCTTATAGGATCACTCTGGTGTATGTCTCTCTGTCTGTCCGTCTGTCACAGCCAGTTTTCTCCGGATCCTCTTAATCGATTCTGTTATGGATTTGATATAGGTATGGTTACACACGGATTTCTGTGACCCAAACACGGACGCGTTATGCAAATTAAGTATCATATTTTTTTTAGTAAGGGGTCACATTAGGGGGTCAAACTAGAAATTTTCAAAACAAGATTTTTGAACAATATCGTATGACATCAAATAAAAGGGCTAACTGTGAGGGTTTTAATTAGATTTTCTTCAAATTTTTCCGAAATATAAAACAGTATACCTACTGGCCAGTGCTCATGACGTCATGAATCGCCGCCATACTGTTGAGTCGTTCCGAAATATACTTGCAAGTACGTTGAGTCATAAATTCACGCCATATTGAAAAAATCCTCAAAGTTTGATGCACACACGCTTGATAATATGATAGTAAAATGATAATTAACGTTTGATATACTACAAATACGTCACCTTTGACATTTGTCTCACCGGTACACTATGGTGGCACACTAATACAATATGTATACGTCGGATTCATGAGGTTGTGGCGTATTATGTCGCAACACCGTTAACAATATTTTGGGTGGCAACACCAAATGTTTCCGGCGCCAGACATAAGTCTGCCGCCACGGTCTAAATTAACACAGCACTGAACATTCGAGCTAGCGAGCGTGAGCTCCCATTTTTGTATTGTGTATTGCAAATAGTAACGAATAGAAACCATTTCCTATATCCACGAGTTTTATTTGTGTGTGTACCTCCAAATTGGTGACCCCGACGTGATCGAGACGCAACTATACAGCGAGGAGGTACCTACAGCAGTGAACTTGGAACTGGACTTCAGCAGTGAGCCACGCTGAGATCTTCAGCCTGCCCAATGCGACTACGCCGCAACGTTTTCCAGGCTGGTTTTACCATTTACCGCCGGGAAATTCACTGAACGAGAAGTTGCCGAGTAGATACCTAGGTACCTACCTAACTGCTCACACCGGCCTCTGCGTAAGTCAGAAGGCGCAACAACGGATTGCAGCAAGTTTGTGTTATTTAGTGCATCATTCGCAAGCATCATCTTACGTACATCCTACGCATCATTTTCGTTTTTTGAATGTTCCGAGGCCATCGGAAACGGAACTCCATCAAGACGCTACCTATCTCGACGCCATGCGCTACCTATCGGGGAGTAGTGGAACTTCCCGATTTATGATCGAATGAATGATTGAACTGTCGTCGGCCCGATACGTCAATGTCATCGCAACGCGGGATCTTGAAGACTTGAAAATACGATTAACTTTCCCCTAAATAATTAGTGCCTGCATGTGCATCTTACTAAAAAACTAACTTTGTGCTCGGTGGTTTTAAATGTAAATAACAATAGCATTTTTATCTTTATTTTTACACATGTTCATGTTTGTTTACATATTTTTCGTATTGGTTTTTCGTGTGTGTTTGTTAAAAAGTTAGCACTGGCTGAGGCTTGTATTAATGGTAAAAGGTATTGAATTTTATATCAATAAGTCGTTTGAACTTTTCATTTGTTTGCGTGAATTATTTCTGTACATAATTATCTGCAGCACATGCTTATTTACCTTGCGCATTCTGTACATACCTCGTGTTTTTATAGTTATAAGTTGTTTGTTATAGTTTTAAGCAACCTGACTGAGTGGTAACTGTAACTTGAACATTTACTTCGTTTTATAATATATTTATACATTTGTTATACACATATTTGACATGGAGAGCCAACAAATTGAGGAGAGACTCAACCAAATTCTGGCTAACAATGAAAGACTAACACAACAAAATGCGGACTTGCGAGCACAATTAAATGCCCATAGTGTGCAGAATCCAGCAGCATATGCAGTCCGTCCTAAACTGCCTCCTTTTTGACTCGAGCATCCTGCTGGATGGTTTGCTCATCTAGAATCACAGTTTGTTTTATGCAATATTTCGGTTGATGAAACCAAATATAATTATGTTATTTCTCAATTTGATTCCAGGATCTCTCATGATGTCGAGGATCTGGTCACTAACCCTCCTCCAAAAGGTGGCCGGTATGAATGGATAAAGGAAGAAGTTATTAAGCGTTTTTCCACTTCCGAGTCACAAAAGGTCAGTCAACTGTTGTCAGGTGAGGAGCTTGGTGACCGGAAACCTACCAAGTTTCTTCGGCATCTGAAGTCTCTAGCTGGCAAGTCTTTCCAAGATAATACAACAATCAGAGAACTGTGGCTACAACGTCTGCCTAAACACATACAGGCAATTTTGACTGCCCAAGGTGACCTCACCTTGGACAAAGTTGCCGAACTGGCTGACAAAATTTTAGAGGTCAACTCTGTCTCTGTCAACGCCATTTCTCCTATTCCAGCTAGTGCCCCTGACCTCGCTGCCCTTACTGTGCAAGTTCAAGAACTTGCACGTCAGGTGGCTGTTTTAACTACAGGACAGTCCAGTTCTAGACAACGGTCTGGTTCTAGGTCACGTCAACCTAGATCCAGATCTGCGTCCCAGGTGGCCCAAAAGCCTTTCTGTTGGTACCACCATAAATTTGGTGCAAAAGCAAGTAAATGTACCAAACCATGCTCTTGGTCGGGAAACCAACAGAACAATCTGTAGCAGCGGCGACCGATTGTTTCAATTGTAGCCGCTTATTTGTTGTGGACAAAGACACCAAGTTCCGATTTTTGTTGGACACTGGATCTGACATTTGTTGTTTTCCTAAAAAATTGCTAGGAAGCAAAAGAGCAGATCCAAATTACAATTTATGTGCAGCAAATGGCAGTTCCATAAAAACTTATGGCTGTCATACCTTTACACTCAATCTTGGTCTCCGCCGTACCTTCAAATGGAACTTTGTCATAGCTGATGTTGATACCGCCATCATTGGTGCTGACTTCATGGCCTTTTACAACCTACTTCCCGACTGCAGAAACAAAATAATACGCTGCGGAGTTACTGATCTCACTGCTCCAGCCTCTGTAGCCAAATTCAACCAGCTCAGCGTAAAAACCGTTAAAATTGAAGAATCAGAATTCCACAAAATTTTATCTGAATCTCCAGCTATCACGAGACCCCCCGGCATCCATCGCGAGGTGAAGCACAACACGGTGCATTACATCAAGACGACCGACGGCCCACTCGTGGTGTCTAAGCCGCGCCGCCTCGCGCCGGACAAACTGCGCGCAGCGCAGAAGGAGTTTGCGGATATGGTGCAAACTGGCACCACTCGCCCTTCCAAGAGTCCGTGGTCCTCACCACTGCATTTAGCCCCGAAGAAAGACTCTTCATGGCGCCCTTGCGGCGACTATAGAGCGCTGAACGCTCGGACTATACCGGATAGGTATCCCGTGCGCCATATAGGGGATTTTGGTCACGCTCTCGCTGGTTCCACCATCTTTAGTACTATTGATTTAGTTAAGGCATATCAACAGATCCCGGTGGAGCCAGCTGACATCTGCAAAACTGCCATTATAACACCGTTTGGCTTGTATGAATTCCCCTATATGACGTTTGGGCTCAGAAATGCTGGACAAACATTTCAGCGTTTCATTGATGAAATTGTCCAGGGTTTGGATTTTTGTTTCCCATATGTCGATGACATCTTAATATTTAGCAGGGACGCCACGGAGCATTGTAACCACTTACGCACGCTCTTTGAACGATTGGCTAACTACGGTGTAGTAGTTAATCCAACAAAGTGTGTGCTAGGTACATCCGAGGTTATTTTCCTCGGTTATAAAGTCTCCAGTGATGGCATAAGCCCCCCGGAAGAAAAAGTCCAAGCCTTGAAAGATTTCCCCCTTCCTAAAACAGCCCAAGGTCTCCGCAGGTTCTAGGGCATGATAAATTACTACCGACAGTTTCTGCCCAATGCCGCCGAGACTCAAGCCCCGCTCATTGACTTCCTTACAGCTACAAAGCTTAAGGGAGCCAAGCCAATGCCCTGGACTCCTGAACTGGAGCACGCTTTCACTGCATGCAAGGACAGCCTCTCTCAGGTCACTAGGTTAGCACATCCTGTACCTAACGCCCCATTGGCGTTGTACACAGATGCTTCTGGCACACAGGTGGGCGCGTGCTTACAGCAGCAAAGTGAACAGGGCTGGCAACCACTTGCTTTTTTCAGCAAGAAGCTTACAGCGAGTCAGTCAGTGTGGCCAGCGTATTACAGGGAACTGTTGGCAGTATATTTGACGGTGCAGCATTTGCGGCATATATTAGAGGCGCAACACGCCACAATATATACGGATCACAAACCTCTGTTGTATGCATTCAAGCAACGCAGAGAAAAGCTGCCACCCAGCCAACTTAATCAGCTCACCTTTATCTCCCAATTTACTATCGACATACGGCACGTAAAGGGAGACGACAACGTCGTCGCCGACACGATGTCGCGCATCGAAGCCGTCTCGCTCGAGTGCGATTATACCACATTGGCTCGAGCACAAGACGCCGACGATGAGTTAAAAACCTTATCTGACTCGTCTCTCAATATGCAACATACTTTAATTCCAGGCACGGACACCACCGTCCAGTGTGACGTCTCAACAGGCAAACCGCGCCCCTACTTGCCAGCACCGCTGCGCCGCGCCGCCTTCGATCGCCTGCACGCGCTCAGCCACCCCGGTGCTCGCGCCAGCGCGCGCCTTGTGGCACAGCGTTATGTGTGGCCTGGTGTTGCGCGCGACTGTCGCGCCTGGGCAAAAGAGTGTCTCAACTGTCAGCGCGCCAAGGTGACGCGCCACGTGTCCGCGCCACTCGGAACTTTTGCCGCTCCATCATCCAGGTTTCGCCATGTCTACTTGGACATAATCGGCCCTCTGCCCACATCGAGAGGCTATTCATATTGCCTGACGGCGATCGACCGTTTCTCTCGATGGCCCGAGGCTTGGCCGATGGCTTCGATAACCGCCGAGGAGGTAGCTGATCGATTCGTTGAGGGTTGGGTTGCACGCTTCGGCGTTCCCACTACAGTCACGACTGACCAAGGCCGTCAATTCGAGTCGGACCTTTTCAAACGGCTCATGAATGTTGGCGCGACCGAGCGAAGGCGAACCACCAGCTACCATCCTCAAGCTAACGGCATGATCGAGCTGTTATATTCACCCATTGCACCCTTTCTGGCTTAGCCAGCAGCTTACGCTGCATTCCCGTCAGAGTGCTGACACATCACTCCTCGACTACACATACATCTATCCTACTCATCCAGTCAGTCTTCTTCCATCCTTCATCCCGTGCACTCGCGTGCTGCACTCGCGATAATTATTGTAAAAGTTAAATAAATTGTATTAGTTCCTTACAGGTAAATTGTTTCCTTTTTAAAAAGAGTGACCTAGATCGGCTTCTAACATTGGTGGCAGCGGAAAAGGGATTGAAAATTCTTGGTTTCCTCCGTAAACCTGTGAAAAATACCAGTGAAGTGCAGTGAGTGCATAAGTTCCACGAAGCGACTCGCAACATCCAGGTGTATCCCGTACACCTCACCGTGAGCCTCATAGCCGGTCCACTGTGCAGTAAGTGGCAAGAGCAGTGACGCAGGTAGCGTCTCCCGTCTCCAAACCCAGCACCGACCTGGCTCAAGGTCAGCCCCGGTTCCAGTATCTAGAACTCCAGCTTCAGTTCCAGTTCCAGAATAAGCATGAAGAACGCATGTTTGGTGCTCCTGTGAGTTTTGTGATCATTCCTTATAATTTACCAGTGATTAAACAAAGTTCCATCAAAACTTACCTTCGACGGCTTATCTCATAGCCGCAACATTGTAACAAGGCGACAAATTGTCCTGTCTAGACAGTGACCCGACGCAGTTCCGGTAGACGGCGATAAGAACAGTTCGACGAGATTTGCCGTGTAGACTTATAAGCTATACTAATTTTATTTCCAGGGTTTGCTTGTTAACTTTTGTATTCTTTTGTATTTATTATCAATATGTCTCTAAGTTCCAAGAACATCAAGGATGAACCTAAAGAAGGTTTAACCTTAAACGTAATCCTAAAATTCATAAAACCTTTCGATGGTAGCCGAGAAAAACTAAATGCTTTCATAAATAATTGCGACAATGCAGTTTCCCTAGCTTCCGCAAATCAGCAAGACATAATATTTAAATATATTTTTAGGAACCAGAAGTGAAATTAATTAAAAAAACAATTCTACAGAAAACTGAACGTTTATTCTAACCTTTAAATAGTTAAATTCAAATTTACACAATTTAATAAAACACAAAATAATCACATCTACAAACAACCGTTAATTAAATCACTAAATATGCACGATAGCAAACAGCGCCGATCACCTGACAACCTTACCGTCCGAGAGCCAACGAGCAAATGACCGAAGCACGCCTACAACGTTCTATTTATAGAAGATGTCAGATGACGTCACTTGTTTACCATTGGCAATTACAATTATCCTAATACGGCCTCTCCTGACCGTGCGCCGTCCTCGGAGCCACATCGATCGTCCATTGTCACCTCGTCGCTCATTGTTAGGTACTTGCAGGGCCTACGGAAGATGGACCAGCCTCATTGTCCTCACCACCTTCATCGTCAGTTCCTTAAAGAAATGGGATTGCAGCCATATTAGTGGTTGTACACATAAACAAACACAAAAAAGAAAACAACTATTCTTTCATCCGTCTCACATCCAAGGCCCTCATTCAATGAATCACTCTTCTAAGCAAATACATTCGTTCTCAAAACATACATCGTCAGGCACATTCGTTCGCACTATATCTTTGCGCATGAGTCCGAAGGACACTTCAATACACGTTAACCAACGTGTCTGCTATGTGCCTATACACATATCCAACATATGTGTCTGCAGGACATTAAGTCCAATACACGTTGACAAACGTGTCTGCTAGGCCACCTATGTGCCTCTACACATATCCAACATATGTGTCTGCAGGACATTAAGTCCAATACACGTTGACAAACGTGTCTGCTAGGCCACCTATGTGCCTCTACACATATCCAACATATGTGTCTGCAGGACATTAAGTCCAATACACGTTAACAAACGTGTCTGCTAGGCCACCTATGTGCCTCTACACATATCCAACATATGTGTCTGCAGGACATTAAGTCCAATACACGTTAACAAACGTGTCTGCTAGGCCACCTATGTGCCTCTACACATATCCAACATATGTGTCTGCAGGACATTAAGTCCAATACACGTTAACAAACGTGTCTGCTCACTCAGCTCGAGGTGCACGTCCGGTACTATCCGCTCGGTATCCATCTCACGTGCACACTCATCCATAAAAAGTTCGTACCATATCTGCAACATAAAGGTACACTTACTTTCGAAGAAAGCTGAACAACTCTCGGGACACCACTCCCCTTTCCATGGCACCATATATTGTGCTGCAGCCTGAGTTGTTTTGCCTCTGGCTCCACCCAATAGCTTCAGCTTATAGCGATTGCTTGGGAGAACCTTAATAACTTTATAGGGCCCTCGCATTCCAGAGTCCAGTTTACCAGTCGATTGCGAGTATTTAATAACAAACACCAGGTCATCAGTCTTGAAAACTTTTGGGGGGTGTCGTTGGCGATTAGTATGGGAATCTTGTTTATTTTGGTTCTTGTTAAGTAGCTCCTTTGCTCGGCTCCTGCAGATTTCCCTCCAAGCTTCACGGTTAGGGTTTGCGTTGTCGATTGCCACGTCGCGGACCAGCGCACGGATAACAGGAGTGGTCGCATCAGTGCCAATCAGTAGGTTTAGTGCCGACATTTGTGTTGTTTTTTGTTTAGTAATATTTAATACAAGCTGAATTTTCCAAAGTGAATCTGACCAAGTTACATGTTTATTACGACTTTCTACACGAATAAGATTTAATACAGTTCGCACATAACGCTCTGCCTGCCCGTTTGCATGATGCATTTCGGGAGTTATGTGGTGGATGTCACAACCTAAATCTGATATCCAGCTGGTGAAGTCAGCTGCTTCGAACATACGACCTCGGTCACAAACAATTAATTTAGGGACCCCAAATAAAGAAATTGCATTATTGAAAACACGCTCAAGTTCGCTAGTGTCCTGCCGGTACATGGTATACAGTAAGCAGAATTTTGTGAATGCGTCTACTAGTACAAAAACAAACTTATAACCATTTGATTCCGGCAAAGGGCCTAATGCGTCCACATGAATAGTGTTAAAAGGAACTTCAGGTTTCTCCCATGACGTAATAGGTTGAGGAGGTGCCCTAGGCACTCGTTTTTTTGAGATACAAACGAGGCAATGGGAAGTATATTTTAGAACAAAGTTTTTCAGGCCTGGGAACCAAAAATGCTTTAGTATAAGGTCTAATGTTTTGTCGGCACCGATATGCTCGTGCTCATCGTGAAATAGTCGCAATAAACTAAGGCGGTGTCCTTTGGGGACATAACACAACAATCTCACTTCTTCGCCCACTGGCGAGTAACGATAATAGAGTAAATCATTTTGATTGTCATAACGACGTGAATCTAATCGACCATCTCTTAATTTTTGTATAAGGTCCTGTGTTTCGCTGTCGGCAGCTTGCGCCATTTGGGCCCAGTTTAACGGTCTATCGATCTGGTTCACCTGCGCAACTGGTGGATTTCTGCTGAGGTAGTCAGCATGAGACATCATGACTCCTTTTCGGTATTCAATTGTGAAATTGAAGTCTTGTAAATAAATCCACCAGCGCGCTACGCGTGGAAGCAGGTCCTTCTTACGCTCCGTGGCTTTCAGGGCGTTGCAGTCGGTTATAATCACAAAGTTTATGCCAATTAGGTAATGTCTAAAATGCTGCAACGCCTTGACCACCGCCAGCGTCTCTAGCTCGTAGGAGTGGTACCTACTTTCAGCGCCCTGGGTGACCTTACTAAAATAGGCGACTACCCGCTTATTGTCACCGCTATGGACTTGCATGAGTACAGCCCCATACCCCGCACTACTAGCGTCTGTGTGTAATTCCGTGGTTAATTTAGGATCAAAAATTGCCAGTATCGGTTCACTGGTCAACTGTTTAATAAGGTATAGGCGAACCTGTTCTTGTTCGGGTCCCCATTCAAATTTAACATTCTTTTTCGTTAACCGTGAAATACTCGCAGTTTTTGTGGCGTACCCTTCGATGTAACGTCTAAAATAACCCGCTAGACCTAAAAATTGTCTGACCTGTTTAACGGTACTGGGTACAGGAGTATTAGTTAATGCTTCAATTTTACCGGGGTTCGGCCTAACCTGCCCATGGCTAATTATACGTCCCAAATATTCTACCTCGGTTGTGATTAATCGAAAATCCGGCTTGTGTTAAAGTTTCTAAAACTTCACGTAAAAGTTGAATCCCATCAGCAACTGTCATACTCATAAGGAGCACGTCATCTATATACACGAGTACGTTACCAGATTCGATGAACCTTCGAAGGGTTTTATTAATATTGCGTTGGTATACCGTAGGGGCATTACACAAACCAAATGGCATTTTCAAGTACTCGAAATGCCCCTCCGGTGTTACAAATCCTGTTTTATGTATCGAACCGTCCTCGATGGGGATTTGGTGGAACCCTGAGGCCATATCAAGGCCACTAAAGAATTTCGAGCCTCCCAATCGGTCTATGTGATCCTCTATGAGAGGGAGTGGATATCTATCCTTTACAGTTACCCGATTGAGTGCCCGAAAGTCCACACACATCCTATCGCTACCATCCTTCTTCTTTACTAAGATAATAGGACTCGCGTACTCTGAATTGGACTCCCTAATTATAAACTTATCTAATAAATCTTTTACGATATCCCGGACTTTCAATTTTTCCTGATAGGATAGTCTATACGGGTGATAGGCTACGGGAACGTCGCTATTTAAATTAATTTGCATTTTTCCCGTTTTGACAGTTGTAACAGCTGTGCCAGATATGAAAAAGGGTAAGAAATCACGAATAACGGATAACAACGAGCTTAGGTCTTCGCCTTGCAAAGGCGTATTTACATCACTCAAACAGTCGAGTTCAGCGGCGTTAATGCATAGCGTCTGGTTGGTGGAATGAGTCAAATACTGACCTTGTTTTGTTCTGACAAAGGTCACTCCATCCCTATTTAAGACATCAGTACCAATAATAATGGGCGTATTCATACAAGATGAAGGCACAATGATAAAATCTATTTCGAGTGCAATGTTGCTGAATTCGACCGTAAGGGTGACATATTCGCGAGCAATAATTCCGTCATAACTAATCCCTTTAATTACGCAGTGAGTTGGCTTTCGGACGCAAGAAAAGTATTTTACGGCGTCAGACGATATAAGGGAAACGTTAAGGGCACCGCTATCTATTAAAATATCAACCGGTATGCCCTGTATGACAGCAGTACTAATATCGTTATTACGGGAAGCGTTAGATATCCCCCTGCAAAGGTTAACCTTTTACTGGTTGTTGGTTTGTGCCTCAACTCGCGCCTTAGTAAAACATTCGCTCTCTTTGTGTCCATTCTTTTTGCAAAACGAACAAGTTACTTTTGTATTACCGTTATCAGAATGCTTACGTTTTTTGGTTCAGTTAAAGCTTTTATGTCCAGCCCGGCCGCACGTAAAACACTTGCCTACGGATTGATCATTAGGACGTTTATTGGCCGAAGCGTTAGCAGGCCGGCGAGGATTGTCTTTGGTACGCTCAGGCTTAACATAAATAGCTAAAAACGAAACTATAGTTTCGACTGTAAGGTCTGCATTTGCGGCAGCCGCGCGAATCTGAGCATCATTGATACCACGTATGATAATCTGGACCATTAAGTCATCACTTAAGCCCTGAATAACGCGAAGTCGTAATAAGGAACGTCGAGCATATTCCGCGAACGTTGGATATATCGGACGTGGTATTCATGACGTCGAAGAGTATATTGGCATAATCTTGTTTCCGCGGACAAAGGGACTTGAAATCTTTCGAAAAGTTCGACCATGAACGATCATTCGTTGTCCACTCATTTAGCCACGTCTTAGCATCCCCTTTGAGACAATTAGCAACTCGCGATAAACACTCTAAATCAGACCAATGATTCACTAACCTGGCACGCTCCACCTCGTTACACCACACCTCAAAATCGTGGACAGCAGGATCAAAGTTTGACACGTAGTAATTTTGCGGCTTACTTCCGATAGTGGCTAATGCATCGGCCAGCAACTTTGCTGCGTTTGGCACATCATTACCAAGGTTATCACGTTGAGGCGTGATGGCACGGTTTGGTGGCAGTGGCGTATGTGACCTACTCGCGGTACTGTCCTCGATTGCGTTTAATCGCGACACAATTGCACTCAACGCTTGTTTTACGGAGCTTTCGCGACTACGGGGCCGAGAGCGACGCTGTTTTGAAACACGATGGTGTCGGCGCGATCTGCCATGCCTTTCATGCGTTCTACGAGGTGAAGTTTCCTCAGAGCTGCTACTCGAACGAATAGATCGCGGCATTTTTTTTTTTTTTTTTTTTTTTTTTAATTAACGGTTGTTTTTATTTGAAAATGGGCACGGGCCAATCCCACTTCTGATTTTAGGAACCAGAAGTGAAATTAATTAAAAAAACAATTCTACAGAAAACTGAACGTTTATTCTAACCTTTAAATAGTTAAATTCAAATTTACACAATTTAATAAAACACAAAATAATCACATCTACAAACAACCGTTAATTAAATCACTAAATATGCACGATAGCAAACAGCGCCGATCACCTGACAATCTTACCGTCCGAGAGCCAACGAGCAAATGACCGAAGCACGCCTACAACGTTCTATTTATAGAAGATGTCAGATGACGTCACTTGTTTACCATTGGCAATTACAATTATCCTAATAATATCATAAGCCAGCTAGATGGCAAAGCTGAAATAGCGTGCTCGATAAAAGAGTTTGAAACATGGCCCTCACTCAGGGATTTCTTACAAAACCAATTCGGGGAGCGAAAACACTACGCTCATCTTCTAATAGAACTCCAAGATTGTAGACAAGGTGCCCAGGAAAATGTTAGCCAATTTTCACTTAGGGTTGAAACCTGCCTATCCCAGCTCCTCACAGAAATCGCTGTTACTAACCATAAAAAGGGTGAAGTTTCTGGTAGGGTAGCCGCCATGGAGGACTTAGCTCTCCACACCTTTACAATGGGCCTCATTCCTCGTATCGCTAATATAGTCAGATGTAGGGACCCTAAAAATCTCAATGATGCTATCAATTGTGCTCTATCAGAAGAGAAGCTACAACAATACTCATATAAACAGAATATGGTCGCGAAAACATTGCGCGGTAATGACGTAAACACAAGGCCAAACAGAACCAGCAACTTTAATAATAACCAAACTCAAAAACCTTCTACTAGTCAACCAGCTTCAAAAGACCAGTTCTGTCGATATTGCAAAAAAGCAGGACACCTTTTGGAAAATTGCAAACTCCGCGAGTATAATAATAAGAAATTCAATGTAAATAAACCCTCTAATTCTAATGCCCAACCAGGCACGTCCTTCAAACCACAAATTAACACCTTAACCGAAACTGAAGGTTATGATACTGTCGATGACCATGATTTAAACTGAATGATGTCCCGAATAGGTGTCGCACGGGACAAACGGTAACCATAATAGACGACACTAATATTGACACAAAGACCCATGGACATGGTAATTATAAGCCCAAAACTCGAGGTCATTCGGTTAGGATCAAGCAACAGGGTAACCAGCCCCAAATCGTAGATTCTAATGTTTCCATAAAATCGGTTAGGATCAAGCAACAGGGTAACCAGCCCCAAATCGTAGATTCTAATGTCTCCATAAAATCGCATGTTGTCAAGCAACAGGGTAGCCAGCCCCAAACCGTAGACTGCATCCTAAATCCTGAAAATAAAGAAAACATTAATAAAACCATATACGAATTCACAAAAAATATATCAAATAAATACTTACCTTACATACAAGTAAAATCCCCTGTGTCTTCTAAAGAGCTTTTACTCCTCGTTGATACTGGAGCATCCATAAGCATTATAAAAACGTCAGTTATCGACGATATGCCTATAATTAATAAATCGATCAAGTTCAAGATCAAAGGTATCGACTCAACCACCGATAGCCCTCTAAGTACGATAGGACAAATTCCTATAACTATAAGTACCCATGATGAAAACCACAGTGACTGTAAACACTTAACTCATATATTTAACTTAATAGATGGCTTAACCATACCCTATGATGGCATCGTCGGCAACGATTTATTTAATTCCATGAACGGTCAAATTAATTACGAAGAAGGTATGTTATATTTAAAAGACATTAATTTTCAAATGTATTTTAATGAACCCGTTTATACAATAGCAGCGCGTACCGAAGTCATCATTGAATGCACAGTTGCGAATCCAGAGATCAGAGAAGGATTAGTAATCGATCAACACATATCTAGGAACCTACTAATAGCTAACTGTATGGTTAAAGTAAAAAAAAATAACCGTATTAATATTTCCATTTTAAATACCTTACAAGCACCCGTACAGATCAATTCTGACCTTCAATTGCGTTTAGAACCTTTCCAGCTACAAGCTTCGATATTTATAGGAACCACGGCCGAATCACATACTTTTGAACGCACAGAAGAAGTCCTAAAAGAACTTCGCGTGTCCCACCTAAATTCGGAAGAAACCGAAGCACTATACTCAGTCTGTTTCCAATTTTCTGACGTCTTCCACTTACCTGACGATCAGCTAACCTCTACCGATGCGATAGAACATAAAATTAAAACAACCTCGGATGAGCCGATCCATGTAAAGACGTACCGATTCCCTGAATGTCATAAAAAAGAGGTTGATTCCCAAATTGATAAAATGTTACGGCAAGGTATCATAAAACCTTCTATGTCTCCATGGTCTTCACCAATTTGGGTGGTGCCTAAAAAACTCGACGCGTCCGGTCAAAAGAAATGGCGTGTGGTAATCGACTACCGCAAGCTTAACGATGTAACCATTGGTGATTCTTATCCTATTCCAAATATAGCAGAAATATTAGACCAGCTAGGCAAAAGTAAATATTTCAGCACGTGAGATCTAGCATCCGGATTCCATCAGATCAACATGTCTGCTGAAGACTCCCCAAAAACAGCATTTTCTGTCCCAACAGGACATTACGAGTTCACACGTATGCCGTTTGGACTTAAAAACGCTCCGTCAACTTTTCAGAGGTTAATGAACTCAGCCTTATCTGGACTTCAAGGCATACAGTGCTTTGTTTATCTTGACGATATTGTTATATATTCGTATGACCTTGCCTCTCACATTAATAACCTAACAAATGTGTTTGGTAGACTTCGTCAATTTAAACTTAAGTTACAACCTGACAAGTGCGAATTCCTAAGAAAGGAAGTTTCATACTTAGGACATGTCATTACCGATAAAGGTGTAAAACCAAATGCCGGATAAGTGCAATACTGGATTTCCCTGTACCAAAAACTCCCAAGGACGTTAAGTCATTCCTTGGATTTGTCTCTTATTATCGCAGGTTCATTCCTGACCTATCTAGTATCGCAAAACCTTTAACAAACCTATTAAAAAAGAACGTAGAGTTTGTATGGTCAAATGAACACCAATTAGCCTTTAAATTCCTAAAAACAAACTTATAACAGCGCCATTGTTGATATATCCCGACTTTTCAAAACCATTTATTTTAACCTGTGATGCATCAAACTATGCAATCAGCTCTATACTTTCTCAAGGTGAAATAGGGAAAGATAAACCTATCGCCTACGCATCCCGTACACTTAATAAAAGTGAGTGTAATTATAGTACAACAGAAAAGGAACTACTCGCGATTCTTTTCGGTTGTAAAACATTCCGCCCATATCTATATGGTAGGAAATTCCTGATCGTTACCGACCATCGCCCCTTAGTTTGGCTCTTTAACCACACTGACCCCAGTAGTAAACTCCAGAGGTGGAGATTAAAACTGGAAGAATATGACTACGAAATAGTCTACCAGAAAGGAAAATTAAATAAAGCTGCCGATGCATTATCGCGCTATCCTCCAGCTTAACCTATTAACGCCATAGATCCCATACCAAGCACTCCAAGGCAAAATGCAAACTCACCTGGCCCCGACACAACGATAGATTCAGACGATTTGGTCCAACTCGAAGATCTCATGGATCCAATTGCTCCACCTACTAGCTTACCAGAGCTAGGTAATCTTGACGATCTAGATAACGTGACTAACCAAAATATACTTTCACCTGCTGATCACTTAAATCCACAAATACCAATCGACAGCTCAAATCCAAGTAGTCCTGTTACCCTAGATGGTAACTACTCAGATTTTCTTAAAGTCACCTCTAAAGATTTCAATTCCAACGTAACTGTTATAGAACATAATGAAAGCCTATCTAAAACAGATAAAAAATATATCATTATTCCTACATCTATAAATATGGATGAATCCGTCCCATATATCCAAGAAGTTATGTCTAATATACCCAATTTGAATGAATTTTCCTTACTGGAACGAACTTTATATACTTTCCTCAAATATGAATCTGAAAATAAAACATATTATTTCCTCTTTACTAAAGTCAATCACTTTGACACCTGCACGTATGAAGACATCTATAAAACTCTCAAATCAATCAGAAATGAGCTAGTAGTTAGCCTTGCAGATCAAAACGATCCCGAGATAGCCATCTCAGACTTAAGTAACCCTTTCGACAGTCATCAGTACCTAAAAGTTTATAATATTATATTATACTTGTTCCACAATTCTGAAATTAATGTACATATTTATAAAAAATCTATTATTTACCCGTCATTAAGCGAAATCCCTAAAATCATGAAAGAAAATCATGACATACCCATTGCCGGTCATTTAGGTTCTACTAGAATGTTAAAACGCATCCAGGAAAAGTATTACTGGAAAAATATGCGATCAGACATAGAAAACTATGTGAGGAAATGTCCGCAATGTCAGACTAATAAAGCCCTTAGAAAAGTCAATCGTGCTCCCATGCAGATTACATCTCTATCCACTCGTCCCTTTGAACGAGTAGCATTAGACATCGTAGGTCCATTACCGGAAGCTGGTAACGATAGGTTTAGGTACATCTTGACCCTTCAAGATGACCTTACCAAATTTTCAACGGCCTATCCAATCACTAACACTACAGCTGAGGAGTCATGCGAATGTCTTGTTCATTTCATTACATTATTCGGAATACCCAAAACGATTTTAACGGACCAAGGTACTAACTTCACAGCTGAGCTGTTTAAACAAACATGCAAGCTGTTAAAAATCAAACAGTTGTGGAGTACCCCTTATCATCCTCAAACTCAAGGCGCTCTTGAAAGGAGTCATTCCACCCTAAAA
The DNA here is from genome assembly GCA_950371165.1 of Lacanobia oleracea. Classification (NCBI taxonomy): domain Eukaryota; kingdom Metazoa; phylum Arthropoda; class Insecta; order Lepidoptera; family Noctuidae; genus Lacanobia; species Lacanobia oleracea. The sequence continues at coordinate 15,409,483 of OX493411.1, read as the reverse complement.
GAATACATAAAATCCTATGTAAATGAAGAGCAAAATAATTGGCCCCGTTTCGTATATACAGCTATGCTTGCCTATAACTCCGCCATTCATTCAACCACTCATTTCTCTCCTTATAAACTCGTATTTGGAAATAAACCATACGTACCAGATTCTATCTACGAAGAGACTGCAGGCGTGACCTATCCTGATTATGTTCGCGTACTCCAAAACAGACTTAAATACTGTCGAACTAAAGCTATAGAACACATACAAAAATCTAAAGAAAGTTCAAAAAACTATTACGACACTCGTACAAGGCCAATTAAATACAAGGTCGGCGACCTTGTCTATCTGAAAAATCATCTACGGCTTCGAAAGGCTCTTTCACCAATATGGAAAGGCCCATACAAAATAGTAAAAATACACGGAAATAACACCGCATCACTCCTAATAAATAGACGTCACGTCAAACACCATTTTGACGAGATGAAACTATATACTAGCAATAGCGGATAGTATAGTCTAGTAATTTACAATCACTTTCCATTCCAGAATTGGTTACATTTATCCGTCCGTGGCAACAAACAGTCAGAGCTATATCCAGCCAGCATCTGACAACGCAGGCATATATTTCGACCCTATTGGTTCTCTAAAAACTACTGCTGACACATTAGATATTATTATTCCTATAGATATATCTTTTATCCAACCGCATCTAGATAACATAAGAGACATTCTAGGAACCTCGAAATATTTATGTAAACAAAGTAATGCATATTATGAAAGCGAATGTCATTATCTGTTTCAACCATTGTCATCCCGTTACTATGATATAGCAAGAGACTTCGACTCTATATCTCACCTAATGTCTAAATCTAATAAAAGATCAGCTTGGTTTGCTGGAATCGGTTCCGTTATTAAACAACTGTTTGGTAATATGGATGAAGATGACGCTATAAAATACAGTGATGCCATCCATACCTTAGAAAATGATCAAACTAAGTTAGCAACCTTGATGAAAGATAGCATGTTAGTTACAAAATCTACGTTATCGTCTCTAAAGGAAATAATTGACCAAATTAGTGCAAATGAAGCTAGTTTAAACCATGCTATCGATACCCTAAATCAAGATGTAATTAACATCACTTTAGTAACAGATAAGTTACTTATGAGATCTAAGATATCAGGATTGTCAGATATCTTAGAAAGTACTATGTTAACATTATCATTTAAGTTAGAAGATATTATTAGTGCTATTATGTTTAGTAAGTCCAATATATTATATCCTTCTATTATTACTCCTAAGCAACTTTTTGCAGACCTTGTTGATAATTATAGATTTCTACCTAGTTCTAAGCAATTACCTGTACCTCTAATCTTAGATAATATCCACATTTTAGAAAACATATCTGATGTTTCTAGCTATTATGCAGACAGCAAAATAATATTTGTGTTACAAATACCTTTAGTAAACACAAAGGAATTTGATTTATATAACAGTATACCTTACCCTATTGAACTAAACGATGTGAATAGTACACTATACTCGACATTAATACCATCCACGAAATATATAGGCATAACTAAAGATAAGTCATCTTATTGTAAATTAGATTCACTTAACTCCTGTAAAGTTATAAGTATGCAATATTATATTTGTGAAACACCTAGTGTGTATTCCACATCTGCTGTTCCTATATGTGAAAGTGAGATTATTTCTAAAGCTCTAACTTCTGTTACACATATTTGTAATACTAAATTCGTAAACGGTAATTTTGAAACTTTTCATAAATTACATAGAAACCAATGGATATACGTAATAAGTCAAAATTCTAAACTCACAATAGAATGCAATAATCAAGACTTATCTGAGTTCTCTATCCATGGCACTGGAATATTAACATTACCAGAACATTGTATAGCTTATTGTAGAGATAATAAGTTGATACCTCAACATAGTATTGTGATTAAAACAAAACCAATAATATTACACTTTGAAATAATAAATGATACTTGTTGTAGTCCTACTACCTACCTAAAAGACAATATTAAAGTTCCCTATGTTAACTTAAAAAACGTTAATAATCTAGATTCACTTTTATTAAATTATAATAAAATAACTGATGAAATGAAAACAAATCTCGATGAAGTTATTGAGAAACCTCATATTGTCCTTTACGGTAATTTCTATTCTTATGTATCTATTATAATAAGTTTAGTTATTGTTATAGCTATATCGTATAAATTGTACTGTTACTTTAAAGCATTTAAAACTTCTAGATGTAAACCCAAACCAGATAACTCCACAGAAATGTCATCTCCTGATCCCGATGACGTACCTGTTCCTCGACTCCGAATGACCTGAACCTGGGAAACCTTCCTTTTCTTCATTATTGTAAAAGTTAAATAAATTGTATTAGTTCCTTACAGCTAAAATTGTTTCCTTTTTAAAAAGAGTGACCTAGATCGGCTTCTAACAGAGCGCTTTCATCGACAACTGAAAGCTGCTCTCATGTGCCACAGCGACACCTGGCACCGAGCCCTACCCATCGTGCTTTTTTTTTTTTTTTTTTTACTATTGATAGGCACGCGTTTGACCACTATCTCACCTGATGGTAAGCGAGGATGTGGTCGAAGATGGAGCACGCTTGCCTAGAAATAACCTATTCACTCTTGATTTAAAGACTCCCAGGTTGTAGCTATCAGGAAACACAGACTCCGGCAGGGAATTCCACTCCTTAGCTGTACGCACTATGAATGTGTTCCCAAAACGTTTTGTGCGTATGGGTGGGATGTCCACCATGTACCGGTGGCGCATCGCCGTTCGTCTTGGGGTCCGATGATGGAACGGGCTTGGCGGAATTAAATTATGCAATTCCCTCGCACATTCCCCAAAATGCAACCGGTAAAAAACCGACAGACTAGCAACTCGTCGTCGATGTTCAAGACTTTGGAGCTTCGACGCGACGAGCCTCTCATTGCCGATGATCCTCTTGGCTCGTCTCTCAATTGACTCAAGGGCATCAAGCTGGTATCTGGCAGATCCATCCCAAAGATGAGAGCAGTATTCCACACACGATCGAACTTGCGCTTGATAGAGTTTGAGCAGCTGTTCCGGCGTGAAGTACCGTCTCACCTTAGCCAGAATCCCCAACTTCTTTGCAGCCACTTGAGCTTTTGCCTCCATGTAAGGGCCAAAATTGAGAGTAGATGTTAATGTAACCCCAAGAAGCTCAAGATGGTCGGTTATCGGCACGGTTTCACCGCGGAAAGATGGAGCTGGGCGGAATTGGCTCCTTTTGGCGGAAAATAGACACGCTTGGGTCTTAGCAGCATTGAACTTGACCAGATTGGCATCGCCCCAATCAGAGACCGCCTGTAGGGACACGTTCAAGCGCTCAACCATTGCCTCCCGGAGAGACCGGATCTGCGACCCACCAGCTCGTGAGTCGGACACGTATCTTTCAGCAACAGTGCTGTCGTCTGCATACCCAAAGGTACCGGGTTTAAGCAGATCATTAATATGCAGCAAGAACAGTGTTGCCGAAAGCACCGACCCCTGAGGAACCCCGGCATTAATATCCAGCAGTCCAGACGAGCAGCCATCTATGACCACTCGGATAGACCGATCCCTCAGGAAATCTGCGATCCAATCACACAAACCGGCGGGCAGACCGAAGGAAGGAAGCTTACTAATAAGGCCATCGTGCCAGACCCTGTCAAAGGCCTTCGAGATGTCAAGGGAGACCGCCAGTGCCTCCCCGTGCTTCTCTATGGCCTCACTCCAGATGTGAATGGCATACGCTAGAAGATCCTCAGTTGACCGATTTCGGCCCGTATTGCCGGTCACTAAGGATATCATTCGCTTCTAGGTACGCCAGGAGCTTATGATTCAGCACGCGTTCCATAGTCTTACAGAGTATGGACGTTACCGAGATGGGTCTATAATTCGACGGGTCAGCTCGACTACCCTTCTTGGGCACGGGCTGCACGTTAGCTTGCTTCCAAGCCTTCGGCACTTTTCCAGTCTCAAACGAAAGGCGAAATAGGCGTGTCAAGATCGGAGACAACTCAGGCGCACAAGTCTTCAGAACAATTGCCGGTATCCCGTCGGGACCACTAGCCTTGTTCACGTCTAGGTTACGCAGTACCCTACGGACGTCCTTCTGATGAATGCGAATGTTCGACATACTCGACTCGCATTCACCAGGAGAGGCGGAGGGCGTCGCGCCACCAGGATCCAGACGTGAAGATTCCGCAAACAAAGAAGCAAACAAGTTCGCTTTCTCCTCAGCGGGCCAGCGTCCCGTCGAGTCTCAGCAGTGGTGGTAGTGAGGGGCGGCAGAAGTTCGATTCGACCGACTTAGCTAGGGGCCAAAAAGCCTTACTACCTGCTGGGTATGAAGCAAGTTTGTTCCCTATTCGGCTAATGTGGTCAAACCGAGCCCTCCGCAACACCTTCTTGCAGGACTTAGCAGCCCTGTTGAAGGCTCTCTTCTTCTGACTCACGTCATTTGCTTTGCGCGTACGAGCGTCGACCCATGCTAGGTACGCCGCGTGCTTAAGCGCATCGGCGCGATTGCACTCGGCACCAAACCAAGGACGAGCTTCGCCAGATATTGCTATGTTAGAGAACGGAATGTAGTACTCCATTCCCCTCCGCAACACATCCGTCACGGCGTCCGCGCACGACGTAGCATCAGTGGAAGAAAAGCATGTAGGCTGCCAAGGGTAACATGCGAAGAAAGATCGCATGCCATCCCAATCTGCTGACTTGTATCGCCATACCCGCCGGGTGCCTCTTGGGCTAGGATCGGGCGGAGAGTAGACAGACACAGACTTCACCAGACAGTGGTCGGAACTACCCAGTGGTGATGAAATCGACACCGAATAGCGGTCTGGATCTGTTGTCAGCAGAAGGTCCAAGCAATTGGCAGTGTGCGAATCAACATCCGGCACCCTCGTTGCCCCCTGGACCAGCTGGGTAAGATTTAACGCAAGCGCTAGCTTTCGCGTCTCTCGTCCAGCATGGTCTGTGCACTGGTATGGGAAGAGCCACTCCTGATGGTGGGCATTGAAGTCCCCCAGTAACACCCATTGGGCAGAAGGGTACCGCTGCTGAGCCGCATCCGCCGCCTCACTCAGGTGCTGTGTAAGCCCAGTTGTCTCCAAATCACCGCTGTGCGAACGGTAGACGCATGCGTAGACAATTTTGTCTAGACCTGTGTCCACCATAGCCCACAGCGTTGAGAACCTGGAGTCTTCAAGGTAGCGGAGACGCCGATAGCAGATGTCGTCCCGGGCGTACATGCATACGCCCGCGCGGGGTCTAAAGTGGTGTTCCAGGGTAAACCCAGGGTAAGACAGGTATGACACGTCCGACGGACATCCGATCTGCGTCTCCGACAGGAACAAGAGCGCTGGTTTCTCGGTCTCAAGATGGTGATGGACTGCGGCGAGATTTGAGTGCAGACCTCGTATATTAGAGAGGTGCACTTTATGCGAAAGGACGTGCTGCCGCTGTACAGCTTTTCTCTTTTTATTCCTGTTCATTAATAAACTTGAGTGATGGAGGTTGAGGAGAAGGAAGTGAAATCAGGTTCCAAGCTGCTAACCTTCAGGCACGCCCTGACAAGACGACATCTTTGGGGGACTAGTCTGGAGACTGCGGGGACGCCCGAGCCCCCCCGGGAATGTCCATCGGGCCCTTTCATCTGGTCGCCAACCAGCACGATGGTGCATTCCGGGATTTTTCGTCAGATGGCGGGGCAGCCTTTCATGAGTGGCTAGCTCACTACTTGGGCCCCCAACTATCTGCGGTCGGCCAGCGGTGCACCGTGCCTCGGATCCCGCTACCCTCCAAGACTAGTCTCCCGATACGCCCATGCCAGGGCTAGCCTGGCTGGTCTGCCTGCATTGGAACAACTATTTCGACCCAACTCCTCTGAATTGGCTACACTGAGCATCATACCGGAACACAGCTAAGCCGCTTGGCGGTACGTCTTTGCCCAGTGGGTGGTCACAAGCCATCGGCCGAAGCCTACCACCAGTTAGTGTCACCTGATTAGCACCACCCGGGGACCACGTGTAGGGTCTTACATTGGGTATTCTCCTACGGACGCGGGTGACTCGGCCCCCAAAAGCAAAGCAGATCGAATGCTTCTCGGCATTCGATCTGCTTTGAAAGAGGATCTCGAGTGTTCGGCTGCCGAACTTATTTATGGGGAGCCGCTTCGCCTACCAGGAGAGTTCCTGATAGCCAGCACCCCCAATAACACTGACAACGTCAACGATTTTGTGACAGTTCTGCGCACGAAAATGGCCAATTTGCGTCCAATTCAGGCGTCGCGACACACGCAACCGACGTCGTTTATTTTCAAGGACCTTCAGGATGCCTCTCATGTTTTCCTGCGAGACGACACTGTTCGCCGTGCACTGCAGCCGCTCTACAAGGTAATGTCACGGACCGAAAAGTTACTCGACATTGACATTGCAGGTAAACGCGTGACGGTCAGTATCGACGGCGTGAAGCCTGCATACATCGCACCTGACTTAGCGAGCGACCTCTCCCGGATAACCACTCCGCAACAGACCGCAGCGCCTGCGCCTGCCATGCAAGCGCCTTCCGCGCCCGCGCTACCTGCGCCCTCCGCGTCTGCACAACCGACTATGCCCCCTGTAGCACATCAACCAGTTACCACCCGGTCAGGTCGCACTGTTAGATTTAAGGATAGGTTAGATCTTTAGCTTAAGTATTGTTTTTAACTTTTTTGTTTCCTATCTGGTGTAATCTACTTCGTGTGTATTATTTTTATTTTTTTCCTGTTTAACCTCTCGGCTGGCAAATTTCAAATGTCATGTTTACGTCATACTCCGTTGCGTATCGCGGGCGCCCGCTTATCGCAAGCGTAATATGACCCGCAGCACAAAAAACCTTATCTCTCCGCTCACAAAGCAGCTATTCACACACTTGAAACTGTTATGGGTTCTTTAATTATGTCACTATGTATTAGAATGTAAACAATATTCTTATAACATACCGAAATATAAACATTTTGGATAGATACGAGAGTACTTGCTGAAAGCTATTTTGTTGTTTTATTATGTTGATTTCTGACACAAATGTTGGATCAATTTACACAAAATTTTGGAATTAAGGTCATAAAAAGACAAGTAATCTAGTGATGATGTTATTTTACGAGATCAAAAATCGACTGCCGCAATATTTAAGCTCAAACTTTATAGTACGCGGTGCAGACATTTTGATTTACGTAATTTGTATTTTTGTAAACAAACATCAAGAATATTCCAATAAGATTCCAATAAGAAATGTTTCTTGATTACTAGCCATGTATACACGAACTCATTTTTAACTGTATATCGTTACAATATGCCACTATAATTGTGAAATATCAAATTACTTACGTACGGGAAGAAATCCGGTAACTAGTTTTGTTTCGTAATTTTCACCAGGTAATTTACACTTTTGACGTTGAATATTAGTTGAAATTGAACGAGAATAAAGTAAATTATGAATTTCTATCAATACTTGGCTTACTTTCCACAGAAAAACACGTAAAAATCGAAAATTCTCGCGCACAAGTTGAACGAATGTTTGTTTGATTTGACAAATGTATATAACTTGTTATTTTCTCCGTAGGGGGGTGGTTGTGGCGTATTATGTCGCAACACCGTTAACAATATTTTGGGTGGCAACACCAAATGTTTCCGGCGCCAGACTTAAGTCTGCCGCCACAGTCTAAATTAACACAGCACTGAACATTCGAGCTAGCGAGCGTGAGCTCCCATTTTTGTATTGTGTATTGCAAATAGTAACGAATAGAAACCATTTCCTATATCCACGAGTTTTATTTGCGTGTGTACCTCCAAAAGGTCATGAGCTTTAGTCAGTTTACTGGGTTATATTTCAGAACATGCGAAGGCGCCAACGGCAAGAAAGAACTTACGACACGATTAAACAATATGACAACTTTGAAAAAGAAAAACTCCACAGACTACCAAATGAAACCTCAACCCACTTAATCGGTCACAATCAGGAACTAAAGCCATATTGAGCCACACTGTAGCCACACGACACAACACGACACTCCATCATAGTTGTAAAGTTGGCAATATCTCCATCCCATCTCTGTTCATCCGATACAGAGTCAGCTCGGTCGACATGAAATGGAACACTCGCGTTCCATTTCATGTCGTATTCTTTTGTATCGTATTAAACAGAATGATCATGGATACAATACACCGTCCGATTATACAAATTTTGTATCCAAATATACAATCTGGCAGCCCTGTATTACATAGAGATCAGACCATATGTTCTAAAGCCCGTATTACAGAACCTTACTGCAAGTCCGGTTCAGTAGTTGACAACCCTCTAGGGTTGAAACTCCGAGTGGCCATCGACAAATTAAAAAAAATACAGAACCTTACTCAAGTACTACTTAAACTGCGTTCAACCGAATACTGCTTGAGCGAAGAATCTCGACATAAGCATTCAGTTTATTTTAGGCCCGTATTACAGAACGTTACTCAAGTACTACTTAAACTGCGTTCAACCGATTACTGCTTGAGCAAAGAATCTAGCCTCAAGCATTCAGTTTATTTTAGAACTATCCTCAAACTCAAATCAAACGAAACTACGCTTGAGTAGAGATTTTGATCTCTGATTGCGTGAGTAAGCAATCATTATGGTAACCCTGAACAAAAGTTTGTTTTCTATTGCAATTCTTTTTTTTTTCGCACGATCAAAACCGGAGTAGGCGGACGACACGACGTTACTGACACTGACAGCCACCCTTAACCCTTCAGAGTAGGTACATATTATGTTCTGTGGACAGAAAAACTGTGAAACGTAGTGTTTTTGGCGGGATTATTTCGAGTGAAGTTCAGTGGCTGTTTTAATTATTCGCAAATTGATTCCTTGTGGTTTTGTTTTGTTGGTATTAACTACCTCAGCAAAGTTTGCGAGAAGGCTGACTCGATACATTTGCTGCCAAAAACTGCAAAAAAAAATTAGAATGTGCTGCACCCCATTCTAATGAAACTCAAAAAAAGATATAAATTAAAATAAAGAGGTCTCAGGTAAAATTAAATGTTTTACGACATCTTGTGAAAACCTGTACTTCTACTTAAAGTTTTCACAATTTAAGTACATTTAAGTTCGATTTGTCTCATTATTAAAAAAATATTATAATAATCTACTTCTGCAAATATATCCGTTTTGATTAGGTAGGTACTCGATTTACTCCAAATCGACAACAATTTTCATGAGAATCTATGCTCAAGCGGAGTCTCGACTACACTTGCGAAAACAAAGATCAAATCTCGCCTCAAGCAGTGATTCTGAGCTGATTGTGCTTTTAAAATAAGGACACATTGAGTAGAGCTCAGTCAAGCCTCAAGCACTGTTCTTTAATACGCAAAAAATGTCATTTTAAAGTGACATTGCTCAGGTGATTATTGATTTTAGTTTCTCTGCTCAAGTCAAGTTCTAAAATTAAAACTCCAACTGAGACTAGTTTTAAGTAATGCTTGAGTCTTGATTGTAGTTCTGTAATACGGGCCTTAGAACTGTCCTCAAACTCAAATCAAACGAAACTACGCTTGAGTAGAGATTTTGATCTCTGATTACGTGAGTAAGCAATTATTATGGTAACCCTGAACAATAGTTTGTTTTCTATTGCAATTCTTTTTTTTTTTTCGTACGATTGAACTGGATCAAAACCGGATGACGAGGTGGACGACACGACGTTACTGACAATGACAGCCACCCTTAAGGTGGATGCTCCAGGGTAGCCCGCGAAATTCAAATATTTTTATGTTTTTTGCAGTTTGCCGGTCAGTGTGAAGCTGTATGTGGACCAAATACGATCCGCGACCGTAACGCGTATTTATCTAAAGAATTATAACCATTTTAATCATCAATATAGCCCTCTAAGTTCATGTAGCTCGACAGAATGAATATTTCAGAAATATTCATTCTGTCGAGCTACATGAACTTAGAGGGCTATATTGAATTTCGCGGGCTACCCTGGAGCATTCACCTTAACCCTTCAGAGTAGGTACATCATAGGTACATATATATGTTCTGTGGACAGCTAAACGCGGTCACGACTTTTTTAAAACTTACTGTTGGTTTGATGTTCCTCCTCTGGGTCAATAATATCATCAAGTCTCTCACGAACATCTGTTAATTCCTCTTTGATAGCATCACTTTCTGTTGGACCACCATCGCCTATACTAATGAGCTCTATTTTACTATTACTAAACCCATTGAAATATTCCAAGTGACCTGGGTTTATTAAAGGATTTGCCTGTAAAAGAATGAATATAGTAGGTAAGTATTAGATAATATATGCTGATGGTAAAAGTCTCATTGAAGTACACCTCACCTCATAATCCTCATTCAACATTTGAGCGAACAACTCTTCTGCTTCTAGACATTTTCTCCAAAATCTCCAGCATTGCTTTAGTTTAGCGCAGCAGAAAAAACAAGCGAGCATCGGTCTACTATCCTCAGTTACAAACTGCAAGAAAAAATGTCCTCTTAGACTACTCTCACAAATATGTACAACTAGCTTGTGCCAGCGACTTCACCTCTATGTCAAATACAAATATATTTGGCTGTAGAGGAGTGATTAATTAGGGGCGGAGTTTATTTTAATTACTGTGAATTTGATACTGTTATTAAGATATCAACTTACTGGAACATCAGTCAGCTTCTCATACACTTCATGCATGTTCTTGTTGACCACCACATACATGCGAACATCCTCCAATAAACATATCCTACACATTGGCAATTTTTCCATCTTTTATTTTTGAGTAGGTCCTGGTCCCGACCTGAGTCCTTCAAGCAATGGCTGAGGTCTAAGATGTAAAGAGCGAGGCCAGTAAATGTGTCGTTACTGTTACTATGAAGACTGACAGGGCACAGGTGATAGAGAACACAGAGTCCTAGTCACATTGGCTGTATGCACACCAAATGAGGAGAAGCGCTGAGTACGGCTATTCGGGATACCGCTTCACGTACGTACTAATGGTAGCCTCAGTAAGTCTCTTACTAAACAACAAAGTTATTTACAACAACTTATCATTAATAGGTGCTATTAGAAAACACTGATGTGAACAAATAACGGCGTCGCTAAACTGTTTTAGTAATCTTCACTTCATACTACCCAGCAGCCGGACTACACACTACAGAGCTACACTATTATGTCGCTCGCAGTAGTCCCTGCTAAACACTTCAGGTCCATGTACGGGATTTAGTTTATTACACTTAAAACACCGTCTACAAGCTGTACCATACAATTACACTTTTATTTCGATATTACGTAAAATAAATCAGTTCACAGAACACTAATAACCTAGGTAGCGGGCTAGCGGGCCTACATCATTAGGTGGTATTTTTCGGGTTAACTTAATATGTAAGTAGCCTATAACACTCACAAATAACGTGGCTATTGGCAAAGTATTTTCAAAATCGGTTCAGTAGGACCAGAGAATACCCTACAACGCCACTTGTTATAAACACCACAGAACCCATTTTTGTTATTGTAGTTTGTAACCAACTAGGAAACAGACAACCACAGACTACATAGCAAACAACCACATGCACAGACAACACATCTCACCACAGACTACTACATAGAGATCAGACCATATGTTCTAAGGCCCGTATTACAGAACCTTACTCAAGTACTACTTAACTGCGTTCAACCGATTACTGCTTGAGCGAAGAATCTCGACATAAGCATTCAGTTTATTTTAGAACTGTCCTCAAACTCAAATCAAACGAAACTACGCTTGAGTAGAGATTTTGATCTCTGATTACGTGAGTAAGCAATTATTATGGTAACCCTGAACAATAGTTTGTTTTCTATTGCAATTCTTTTTTTTTTTCGTACGATTGAACTGGATCAATACCGGATGACGAGGTGGACGACACGACGTTATTGACGCTAACAGCCACCCTTAAGGTGGATGCTCCAGGGTAGCCCGCGAAATTCAAATATTTTTATGTTTTTTGCAATTTGCCGGTCAGTGTGAAGCTGTATGTGGACCAAATACGATCCGCGACCGTAACGCGTATTTATCTAAAGAATTATAACCATTTTAATCATCAATATAGCCCTCTAAGTTCATGTAGCTCGACAGAATGAATATTTCAGAAATATTCATTCTGTCGAGCTACATGAACTTAGAGGGCTATATTGAATTTCGCGGGCTACCCTGGAGCATTCACCTTAACCCTTCAGAGTAGGTACATCATAGGTACATATATATGTTCTGTGGACAGTTAAACTGTGAAACTGAGTTTTTTTGGCGGGATTATTTCGAGTGAAGTTCAGTAGCTATTTTAATTGATTCCTAGTGGATATTATGAAGTAAAATGCTGCCAAATACTGCAAAAAAATTGAATGTGTTGCACCCCCATTCTAATGAAACTCAAAAAAGATATAAATGAAAATAAAGACGACTTAAATCCAAAAAAAAACTGTGAAACTTCATCTTCATTGTCAAATTACTCAAGAGTCAAGCTCTTCAGAAAATAATACAATAAAATATTGTTTACAATAATTATTGTGGTTCCGTGTGGTTCATATTTGGGTTAGGAAATATCTCAACAAAAAAGATTTTACGCTTTTGGAAAGATATTTATTAAGTACTACAAATACTAAAATCATTTAAAATGTTATAGAAAATAAAAAAATAAATTATTATAATATTCTACTTCTGCAAATATATCCATTTTGATTAGGTAGCTACTCGATTTACTCCAAATTCACAACAATTTTCATGAATATCTATGCTCAAGCGTGGTCTCGACTACACTTGCGAAAACAAAGATCAAATCTCGCCTTAAGCAGTGATTCTGAGCTGATTGTAATTTGAAAATAAGGACACATTGAGTAGAGCTGAGATAAGACTCAAGCACTGTTCTATAATACCTTCATCTGCCTTCATCGATAAATGGGCTATCTAACACTGAAAGAATTTTTGAAATCAGACCAGTAGTTCCTGAGATTAGCATGTTCAAGTAACCAAACAAACAAACAAACTCTTCAGCTTTATATCTTATACTAGTTTACCCGCGCAACTTCGTCTGCGTCACAATTTTCATTACTGCTCCGATCCTATTGGTCTTAGCGTGTTGATATATAGCCTATAGCCTTCCTCGATAAATGGGCTATCTAACACTGAAAGAATTTTTCAAATCGGACCAGTAGTTCCTGAGATTAGCGCGTTCAAGTAAACAAACAAACAAAAAAAACAAAAAAACAAACTCTTCAGCTTTATATATTAGTATAGAAGTATAGATATAGATATAAAATTTCCATGTCACAGTTTTAGTTATCGTACTCCTCCGAAACGGCTTGACCGATTCTTATGAAATTTTGTGTGCATATTCAGTAGGTCTGAGAATCGGCTAGTCTATTTTTTTCTTTTTTTTTTTATCGAACTAAAAAAAAATCCTACAAATAATCTATATGGCAAAACAACGTTTGCTGGGTCAGCTAGGGTTGGGTAGGTTGGGTAGGGTAGGTAGGGTATAACGGGGAGGACTTGAGGGGCCCGCCGCTTTAGGCGGGTTGTCGTCGGAGGAGGACTGGACGCTAAGGCTGCGCCGATCTCCCAGTCCTCTTCCACTCGGACGACGCGGGAATAACGCTGGGTCGTTTTAGTGGGTATACCGGGTCAGCCCGGGGAGTCCCACATACCCCTCCCGTTCCCCCGACGGGAGGGTATGCGTAATGCATTTTTTCCCAGTTTAAAAAAAAAAAAAAAAAAGGGTAGGTAGGGTATCGGCGGCTCCGCAGGAGGAGGAGGAGGCACCTCCGGTGACGGAGGAGGAGTTCCGCGCGGGGGTTCTTAGCCTCCGCGCGAAGAAGACGGCTCCTGGGCCGGACGGCGTCCCCGCACGGGTGGTGGCCATAGCTGCCGCTCAAATGGAGGACAGGTTTCGGGAACTCTTCAGCGCGTGCTTTACGGCTGGAAGGTTCCCGAAACTGTGGAAGGAGGGGCAGCTATGCCTCCTCCGAAAGGAGGGACGCCCGGCGGATTCCCCCTCGGCATACCGGCCCATCGTTCTGCTCGATGAGGTCGGTAAATTGTTCGAGGGGATCATCGCCGGCCGGCTCAGGAGCCATTTGCAGGGTGTAGGGCCGGACCTGTCGGACGCCCAGTTCGGTTTCCGACAGGGCCGGTCCACCATCGACGCGCTGGCCCTTTTGAAGGGCCAGGTGAAAGGGGCGGTGGAGGCGGGGGACGGTGTGTTGGCGGTGTCCTTCGACATAGCCAACGCCTTCAACTCCGTTCCCCACCCTACAATATTGGAGGCGCTCCGGTATCACGGAGTGCCCCAATACTTGAGGAGGCTCCTGGCCAGCTACTTGGAGGATCGAGTGGTCCTCCTTGTGGACAAACTGGCCAGGTTGCGGAGATACGGCGCGGAGTCCGGTGTTCCGCAGGGGTCTGTCTTAGGGCCCCCCCTGTGGAACATCGGATTCGATTGGCTGTTGCGGGGAGCTCTTCTCCAGGGCACGAGTGTCATCTGCTACGCGGATGACACTCTCCTCACTGCCCGGGGGAAGAGCTTCGGAGAGGCGGCCTGTCTGGCCTCGGCTGGCGGGTCCTTGGTGGCAGGGAGGATCCGCCGCCTGGGATTGAGGGTGGCGCTGAACAAGACCGAGGCCGTGTTCTTTCACGGGCCTCGGCAGCGCTGCCCTCCAGACGCCCACATTATGGTGGAGGGCGTCAGGGTGGGCGTCCAGGCCCAGATGAAGTATCTGGGCCTGGTGTTGGACAGCAAGTGGCGCTTCGGCCCGCACTTTAGCGGGCTGTCGACGCGCCTGCTGAGGGCTGCGGACGCCCTCTCCTGGCTCCTCCCCAACCTGGGAGGGCCCAACGCACGATGCCGGCGCCTATATGCCGGCATCCTGCGAAGCATGGCCCTGTACGGGGCCCCCATCTGGGCGGACTCCCTCCACAGGAGGGAGAACGCAACCGCCATGCGCAGGCCACAAAGGGCCATTGCACTGCGGGTGGCGAGGGCCTACCGCTCGGTGGGCTTTTCGGCGGCGTGCGCTCTGGCGGGCACCCCTCCTTGGGAGCTGGAGGCGTGGGTGCTCGCCAGAGTGTACGAGTGGACGGCGCGGCGAAACGCCCTCGGGGAGCGCCCCGTCGCGGAGGAGCGGGAGGCCGTGCGGCGAGAGGCGAGGGACGCCATCATCGTCCATTGGACGGAGGACCTCGCCTCCGCCACCTTTGGCCGCCGAACCCTGGACGCGCTCGGTCCGGTCCTGCGAGACTGGCTCGAGCGCTCCCATGGTTTCCTCTCATTCCGTCTGGTGCAGGTGTTGTCAGGCCACGGCTGTTTCGGCAAGCACCTGCACCGGATCGGGAGGGAGGAGACCCCGGCGTGCCACGACTGCGGCGCGGCGGAGGACACGGCTCAGCACACCCTCGAGGTGTGCCCGGCTTGGTCTGAGCCGCGCCGCAGTCTAACAGCGGAGATCGGACAGGACCTCTCACTTCCCGGCGTGGTCAATGCCATGCTGGAGAGTGAGGGGTCCTGGGCAGCAGTCGCCTCTTTTTGCGAGGATGTCATCTCGCAAAAGGAGGCGGCGGAGCGCGCGCTGGAGGACGACCCTCTCGCTGCGCCGCTCCGCAGGCGCAGAAGAGGTCGGAGAAGACGCCGTCTTCTCCCTCCTCATGGTGGTGATGGGCGGGCGATAGGCGCGGGGGCGCCTCCGCCCGCATTGCACTCCACACCACCTCCGCCGGTCATTCCCAGCCCTCCCCCTGAACGGGGAGGACTTGAGGGGCCCGCCGCTTTAGGCGGGTTGTCGTCGGAGGAGGACTGGACGCTAAGGCTGCGCCGATCTCCCAGTCCTCTTCCACTCGGACGACGCGGGAATAACGCTGGGTCGTTTTAGTGGGTATACCGGGTCAGCCCGGGGAGTCCCACATACCCCTCCCGTTCCCCCGACGGGAGGGTATGCGTAATGCATTTTTCCCAGTTTAAAAAAAAAAAAAAAAAAAAAAAAGGGTAGGTAGGGTAGGTGGGGGACCCCCCACAGAGCTTGCGTCCTCGTCGCGTCCCCTGGAAACGGCCCAGTTTGTCACCGTAACGGAGTGGCAGACTGGGTACGGCTATAGTGCTCTGTGATCTCGTAGCTTCATTTTAATTGCGTTGTTGACTGCGAACATGCGGAAGGCTATGCCTACGCCCCCGCGGGACGCCTGCGGGCGTTTTAAAAAAGGCCCTTCTCAGGGTCAACCCAAAGGCCCTTCTCAGGGCCAACCCAAAGGCCCTTCTCAGGGCCAAACCAAAGGCCCTTCTCAGGGCCCATCGCTTCAGCGTCTGAAACTAGCCGCGCGTCGTCTGCGGCTAGCTTCTTCGGAAGGGTGGACCCGTCAGATTCCGACGACGAGTCCCTACTTAGCGTCTAGGACGCAGGCGACTCAAGGTCGCGAAAGCGGGCCTTCCTTAAGGAAGGGTCCGAGGGCTCCTCGAGCTCAGCAAGGAGGTCGAAGGCCAAGAGGCCGACGAAAGCCGCAGACACCCACGTAGTGGGTCTCGCGGACGCTCAGCGGCATCTGGACTTGGCTCGGCGGGCGCAGCAACAGCAGGACCTGGAGGAGCAGGTTGCTGCTAAGGAGCAGCGGGTGCGTGCTGCTCGGGACAAGTCCGGGTACGGTGCGTCCCGCGTGCTTTACTCGGACTACTCCTTGGCCGAGCTGGCGCGCATGGCGGAGGAGGACGAGGAAGAGATCGCGGAGGTCGCCTCCAAGTCCTCAAACCTTAAGGGCACGTTTCAAAAGGCCCTTAAGTGCCGTGCTGCGAGCATGCGCGGCATCGTTGCGGAGCTCGTGGAGCGCAAGGCGAGCGACGAGACTCGCCAATTGCAGGCGAACGTCGATCGCCTCAAGTGGAGGTCAGCCAGCTTCATCAGAAGCTGGCTGATGTCATGGCTCGGCCGATTCAGGCCGAACCGAGACCTGGCGGCGGAGGCCCCCTCCTCCACCAACCTTGAGGATGTCATCCGCAAGGTGGTTATGGAGGAGCGGGCCTTCACCAGAGCCTGCTTAGCAGGTATAGAGGACCGGCTCCTGCCGGAGAAGTGCCTCCGACCGCCGCTCGCGGTGGACAAGAGGCGAGCCGAGCCGGGGCCGTCCTCGCAAGTGGAGGATGCCCTTCTCCCTTCCACCACTCCATCCAACCAGCCGGGTTGGACTGAAGTGGTCCGGAAGGGGAAGGGGAAGGGTAAGGGGAAAAAGACGGCGACGGCCGTCTCTGCCGTCCCCGCCTCTACGCATCCCGGCCAGTCGCAGGCGACTGGGGGGAGGGGGAGGAAGGGGAAGGGCAGAAAGGCGGCAGCGGCCGCCCCTGCCGTCCCCGCCACCACGCCTCCAAGTCAGTCGCAGGCGGCTGGCTGGGGCAAGAAGAAGAGGAAGGGGAAACTCGTTCCCCCAAAGTCCGCAGCCGTCGTGGTGACACTCACCGCGATGACCTCTTTGCAGCCAAGCTGCAAGAGGTCATCGCGGACGCTGCCAAGGTGGCCCGACCAGTCAAGTCGGCTGCCATCGAGGTGACCGACCTTGACGACTCAGTCACCAAGGAGGAGGTGGTGGCGGCGGTCGCAGCGATCGGGGGCTGCAGCGTCGCAGAGGTACGGGGTCGGGACATCAGGCCTGGCCGCGGCGGCATGGGCACTATCCGGCTCGAGTGCCCGGTCGTCGCTGCCAAAGCCGTCCTTGAGAAAGGACGGCTCGCCGTCGGCTTCAGCTCGGGTGCAGTCCGAGCACTTGGGGAGCAGCCTTTGCGCTGCTTCAAGTGCTGCGGCATCGGACACACCCGAGCCCTCTGTCCGTCCACCGTCGACAGGTCCGACGCCTGCTACCGCTGGGGCAAGGAGGGCCACAAAGCCGCCGCTGGTTGGTGGACTTGGCGGTGGTCGCCGAGCCTTACTCGGTCCTTGGCCATTGGCTGGGCGCCCGAGACGGCCTGGTGGCAATGGTGTCGCGGTCTTCCACAGACTCCCCTCCCTTCTCGCTTTTAGAGAGGGGACCGAGATATGTGGCCGCCGCGTGGGGAGATTTGGCCCTGGTTGGGGTCTATTTCTCCCCAAACCGCCCTCTCTCGGACTTTGAGGATTTCTTGGAAGTCCTCACTGCAGCCGTAGGGAAGGCGGCATCACGCCAGGTCGTGGTGTTGGGCGACCTGAACGCCAAGTCGGTGGCCTGGGGCATCCCAGCCGCCTCCTGCAACGTCCGGGGTCGCGCCGTCGAGTTTTGGCGGCGTCATGCGGCGTGTCCCTCCTCAACAGGGGGGCGGTCCACACGTGTGTGCGGCAACGGGGAGGGTCGGTGGTAGACGTGTCGTTTGCCACCCCCGTGCTAGCCGCACGCATCGTGAACTGGCGGGTGGAGTTGGGGTGATGGCCCGCTCTGGCAGGTCTCCCTTCCCACGGTGGGCTCTAACTCGCCTGGACCGGGAGGCGGCCAAGGAGGCGGCCTTCCTCCAAGACTGGCTGTCGCCCCCTGTTGGGGCCCCGGACGTTGACGCCGCAGCGGTCCGGCTGAGGGAATCCTTGACCGAGGTGTGCAACTCCAGCATGCCTCGGTCTCGGCGTCCGCCTCCCCGCCGGGCCGTTTATTGGTGGTCGGAGGAGCTGACAGGCCTCCGGGCCACTTGCGTGGCGGCCAGAAGGGCCTACACGCGGAGCCGCCGGCGCAGCGCCCGTAGTCAGGCAGAGGAAGATCGCCTCTACGCCTCTTACCGGGAGGCAAAGGCGGTCCTCAAGTCGGCTATGGGCGCTGCCAAGGACTCGGCGAGGGCCGAGATGCTGGAGGGTCTAGACAGGGATCCGTATGGGAGACCATATAGGGCGGCGCGGAACCAACTGCGGCCCCATGGTCCCCCATTGACGGAGACCCTCGAGCCGGCGTTGCTGGATGGAGTGGTCCGGTCTCTGTTTCCGCGCAGGACCGACTTCGCCCCACCAGCAATGGACCCTCCGCAGGCGGCGGCTCCGCCAGAGGAGGAGGTACCTCCAGTGACGGAGGAGGAGTTTCGCGCGGGGGTGCATAGCCTCCGCGCGAAGAAGACGGCTCCTGGGTCGGACGGCGTCCCCGCACGGGTGGTGGCCATAGCTGCCGCTCAAATGGAGGACAGGTTTCGGGAACTCTTCAGCGCGTGCTTTACGGCTGGAAGGTTCCCGAAACTGTGGAAGGAGGGGCAGCTATGCCTCCTCCGAAAGGAGGGACGCCCGGCGGATTCCCCCTCGGCATACCGGCCCATCGTTCTGCTCGATGAGGTCGGTAAATTGTTCGAGGGGATCATCGCCGGCCGGCTCAGGAGCCATTTGCTGGGTGTAGGGCCGGACCTGTCGGACGCCCAGTTCGGTTTCCGACAGGGCCGGTCCACCATCGACGCGCTGGCCCTTCTTAAGGGCCAGGTGAAAGAGGCGGTCGAGGCGGGGGACGGAGTGTTGGCGGTGTCGTTTGACATCGCCAACGCCTTCAACTCCGTTCCCCACTCCACCATATTGGAGGCACTCCGGTACCACGGAGTGCCCCAATATTTGAGGAGCCTCCTGGCCAGCTACTTGGAGGATCGAGAAGTCCTCCTTGTGGACAAACTGGCCAGGATGCGGAGATGCAGCGCGGAGTCCGGTGTTCCGCAGGGGTCAGTCTTAGGGCCCCCTCTGTGGAACATCGGCTTTGACTGGCTGTTGCGGGGAGCTCTTCTCCAGGGCACGAGTGTCATCTGCTACGCGGATGACACTCTCCTTACCGCCCGGGGGAAGAGCTTCGGGGAGGCGGCGAAAGGGCCCTCGGGGAGCGTCCCGTCGCGGAGGAGCGGGAGGCCGTGCGGTGGGAGGCGAGGGACGCCATCATCGTCCATTGGACGGACGACCTCGCCTCCGCCACCTTTGGCCGCCGAACCCTGGACGCGCTTGGTCCGGTCCTGCGAGACTGGCTCTAGCGCTCCCACGGGTTCCTCTCATTCCGTCTGGTGCAGGTGTTGTCAGGCCACGGCTGTTTCGGCAAGCACCTGCACCGGATCGGGAGGGAGGAGACCCCGGCGTGTCACGACTGCGGCGCGGCGGAGGACACGGCTCAGCACACCCTCGAGGTGTGCCCGGCTTGGTCTGAGCCGCGCCGCAGTCTAACTGCGGAGATCGGACAGGACCTCTCGCTTCCCGGCGTGGTCAACGCCATGCTGGAGAGTGAGGGGTCCTGGGCAGCTGTCGCCTCTTTTTGCGAGGATGTCATCTCTCAAAAGGAGGCGGCGGAGCGCGCGCGGGAGGACGACCCTCTCGCTGCGCCGCTCCGCAGGCGAAGAATAGGTCGGAGAAGACGCCGTCTTCTCCCTCCTCACGGTGGTGGTGGGTGGGCGATAGGCGCGGGGGCGCCTCCGCCCGCATTGCACTCCACACCACCTTCGCCGGTCATTCCCAGCCCTCCCCCTGAACGGGGAGGACTTGAGGGGCCCGCCGCTTTAGGCGGGTTGTCGTCGGAGGAGGACTGGACGCTAAGGCTGCGCCGATCTCCCAGTCAGGGTCAGGGTTATTTTAGTGGGTATACCGGGTCAGCCCGGGGAGTCCCACATACCCCTCCCGTTCCCCCGACGGGAGGGTATGCGTAAAGGGTAGCCAATTGACGGGAGCGAAGCCGCGCGGGTCAACTAGTATTAGTATAGATTATCTACTAACAGTAGCGCAGTTAGCCACTTAGCATGGGTGAAACCCGGTGCAAATAATGTGGTTACCCCACTAATGTCTCAAGCCTTCTTTTAGAGAGGGTGTGCTCCATTTATGCTGCAAATGTTGTTTCAGGAATGTGCATACTTTACTGTTTGATAAAAAACAATACTGTGCTTATAATAATAATAAAGCTTTATTTTTCTACACATTTACAAAGTTAACCAAATATAAATACAACTATTAAATCGTATTTTCTGGTTTATGTAGTCCCTCTTGGGTGAAAGCCTCCTCCAGCTTGAGCCATTATTCGCGGTTTTCGGCAATCTGCATCCATTCCTCTCCTGCCGCGTTAGTAATGTCATCCACCCATCTTTTTCTTTGCCGACCTACACTCCTCTTGCCTTTTGGGCCATTCCATTTTGTTGTTTGGTAAGTCCATCTCTTGTCCTGATATCTGGCTATGTGTCCTGCCCATTTCCATTTTTGTTTTGGGCTTTGCTGAAGTGCATCCGTTAATTTAGTTCTCTGGCGGATATTTCTTGTTTTTTGTATTTTTCTTAATTTAAAGATGCTTCTCTCCATGGCATGTTGGCAAGACAAAATTTTGTTTTTCACTCTTTCTGTATGTGGCACTATTCCATGTTTGGCTTGCATATGTTAGACTTGGGAGAATACACAAGTCCTTTTTCATACTTAGGCTGTAATTTCCTTTGAGAATTTATTTTTGAGCCCAATACTTTTTCCACTATAATTTTTGGTTTTTCGTTATTGGTTTTTAATGCTTTGTCCTGTTCTAGACCATTCGCGATGGTTTTTTCCAGTTAGTTGCTCAGAGTTTGAACATTTTCGGTGTTCTTCATTATTTCTTCTAGTGTTGTTGTATTTTCCTTTAGCTTTTTAAGATAAGTATCTTTTTCATTTGAAGTCTTTAACATGTTATTTAGGGCTTTGAATGATTTCCTGTTCATTTTTGGAAGCCGGAGATTCAGTGAACATCTGACCATCTTATGATCCGATGGGAAGTTTATATTTTTTAAAACCTCTAAATTTGTGATTACTTTTGGGTTGTAACTTAGTATAAAATCGATTTCGTTTTTTGTATTGTTGTCTGGAGACATCCAGGTCCACTTGCGAGAGTTTCTCTTCTTGAAATATGTGTTCATCACTGATAGTTTATTTTCATATGCGTATTGTATTAGTCGTTCTCCTCGTGGATTTCGTTGACCGTATCCGTACCGTCCCATCATCATATGGTCTTCATGTTTCGGGTACCCGATTTTTGCATTTAAGTCTCCAATGACCAGTAGGGTCTTGTTTGCTTGTTCTTGCGCTTTTTGTAAATCCATGTAGAAACTTTCAATTTCTTCCTCACTGGAGCTCCCAGTGGGGGCGTAAACTTGGATAATAGACAGTGATACCTTGTTGAAGCTCATTTTTAACAAAGCTACTCTTTCTGACATGCCTACAAAGCTCACGATATTTTGTTTCAATGTTTTCTTTATAAAGAATGTGATCAGTGCCATGTGATCCCAATGTTTCACCAATATAACAGAAAATATATTTGTTATGTTCTTCTATATTGTACCCTAATCGTTTACTGTGCTTAGGCAAACTCAAAAAGGACACTCCGCCTCGGATAGTTTTGATTTTCTTTGAATCGTCCAAACCTAATAGGAAGTAGCTTAGTTGACTGATGTGGGTAAGCTCAGTCACCAAAATAATGTGAAAGAAAAGGACAGTGAAAAATTTCAATAACTGAATCAGTTCCTCCAGAGATAAACTTTTACAAATATATTTTTTTGTTAGTTTTACTTATAGTTTTAGTTGAGAAGTTCCTAGCGCTAAATTATACGTGTCGAATCGTAACTGGGTGCCTAAAAGTTACCCCTCTCGATGTTGTACCCATTGGAAAGAATAGCTCCACCAGATGTCCGCCCCCTGTATGGTTACCAACTAATACCTGCACGTCTAAAAAGCCATTAAAGTGTGTCTGTGTCCTGGCAGTGGACACATAGCTATTATTGGGAACCTTTGATAGCTGAAGATTCATAATCATATTTGTTTAACGAAACAAAGAACGCTGACCAAGACTTCCTTAATGATGTGTCGATAGACAGCTAATGCTATTGCTTTGATTTTACTTACAGAATCAGATCTTGATAATCTAGACAACAGCTATCCAGATGAAGAAAATATACCAGCACACCGTGCTGAGTCAGATTCAGAAGATGTAGCTTTAATGGAGAATAAAACAGAAATGGAAGATGAACAAGAATCAATTGGTAAGCAAGCAGCCCAACTGTTCACTTGATGTACAGCATTACCTTAACACACTTATTATACCACCAAGTTTATGACATGACTATTGTGTGCAGACGACTGGGGGTTCAATTAGGGAATAACTGCCCTAGGTCGACGGTATGTGAGAGTGTGGGGTTTACGTCGATGTTTAATTTGATAATAACAACACTTGTAATAGAGTAAAAACGGTTTTGATTCTGCAATCCCCTTTGATTTGAATATTAATTCTTAATGATTTATTTATTTCACAGGTGCGCCTGTCGCGAAGAAGCCAAAACTCGACATGCGAAGACCAAACACAAAAGAAGCAATCTCTGCCGAGCAAAAGAAATACGAAAATAATCGAAAATTATCATTTGTCTCGAAGATAATTAAGAAAACTCAAGATCATACATCCAACCGAACGACTAAAATTAAAGAGCCCTTCATTAAAACAAAACATGGAGTTGGCGGCAGTATAAATAATTCTGCTTTAAGTACAAGGTTCTCTAATAATAGTAACAGAGATGAAATTAAATCTAAAATATTGACCAAAGGTGTTGACAGCGATAGTATAAAAAAGTATCGAAGAGTGGGTGCCAAAGAAAAACGTTTCAAATGTGGTATTTGTGAGCATAGCTTCAGTACAAATACTGATTTAACTAGACACATTTATACCCACACTGGTGAAAACCCATTCAAATGTGATATATGCCAGCGTGGTTTTAAACGAAAGCATGGTTTAATAATTCATATTCGTGTTCACACTGGTGAGAAACCTTTCAAATGTGACGTATGTCGGCATAGTTATTCTAGAAAGGGTGATTTAGTTAGTCATAGTCGTACTCATAGTAGCGAGAAACCTTTCTCATGTGATATATGTCAGCGTAAATTTAATTACAAGAGTCATTTAGTAATTCACACTCGTACCCACACTGGTGAGAAACCTTTCAAATGTGGTAAATGTCAACGTGGTTTTAGTAGAAGATTTCGTTTTAAAAGTCATATTCGTACCCACACTGGTGAGAAAAATTTCAAATGTGAAATATGTCCGAGTAGTTTTAGTGAAAAGCGTTTGTTAGTATTACATACTCGTATACACACTGGTGAGAAACCTTTCAAATGTGATGTATGTGATCGTAATTTTAGTCAAAAGTGTGCCTTAGTCAAACATACCCGTATCCACACGGGTGAGAAACCGTTCAAATGTGATGTATGTCAGCGTAGTTTCATTCAAAAGATTCATTTAACAACTCATATTCGCACCCACTCTGGTGAAAAACTTTTCAAACGCGATATATGTCAGAGTGGTTTCGATCAAAGGACTCAATTGACACGTCATATTCCCACCCACACTGGTGAGAAACCGTTCAAGTGTGATATATGTCAGCGTAGTTTTAGTAAAAAAAAATGTTTAGCCAATCATATTCGCATCCATACTGGTGGTGAGGAACCGTTCAAGTGTCACATATGTCAGTGTAGTTTTAGTAAAAAGTATCGATTAGTAAGACATACTCGTACCCACACTAATGAGAAACCTATGAAATGTGAATAATGACAGCGTAGTTTTATTAAAGAGGGTGATTTAACTAAATACACATACATCATAGGTTTAAATTCAATTCATTCATCAAATGTAATAAATAAATCTTATTTTATGATTTATCTATTTAATAATATGTTGTGAACAGATTATTTTGAATACATTAAATTCCACATCTAAATTTGATAGTTTCCATTACTTATTCCGTGTCTCCGTGTCTGTGTATAAACAATTTAAATAGATAAGGCTTCATATCATGAAACTAAAATCACCACTATTCCATTTCACTCGGGTTTTGATTGAATAATTTCAACAAAAAGCGGTCATTGTGTCCTAACCATACATACATACATAACATAAGACTTTTTCTGGATATTGATGTTCTCTATAAAACTGTAGTACATAACTTTGGTCTATTGTCAATAGTTTCCGCAGCGTACGCGATATATGGATCTTTGTTGGCACTTTTTTCATACCTTGGGTTACATTATCGAAGTTTTTAGACGGACCCCTAACTTTTTTGAAAATATTATATAGCCTATGATCATCAGGGATAATGTAGGATTCTAATAGTGAAAGAATTTTTCGAATCGGTCTAGTAGTTTCGGAGCCTATTCAATTCAAACAAATCTTTCCACTTTATAATATTTGTGTAGACACCACTTCTATCTTAACACCATTACGAATTCATTCAATGATCAGGAGAAAATGTCAATCCTTTCGGCTACTACATTGAGTGTACCGTATGTAAGACGCGAGTAACTGGCGCTTTTTGAAGCAAGTTAGTCCTGCCACGCGGTACAGCCAACAGCTGCGGCCACCCCCGCCTCAGCACATAGTTGGCTCACACCGGATTAAGTACAATAAGGTTCTTTATAGCCAGCATATTCGACAAACTACCGGCAGTCCCTATGTAATCAGCAAAGAACTGTAGCAACTTTTTAAATCAAATTAGGCGACATCGACTTGCAGTCCTGCATCAACATGTGGGACTACATATGTTATAAAATTAGCGAATTGCTAGTTGTGTTGCAGGCTGGTCGAAACCGGCTACGGAATCTGTTCGAAAGAGGTACCGTAACCTTGGAACGCAAAGGGCACCAGGAGGAACACGGATGGGTTTTAGTCAGTAAGAGTCTGACACTCCCTCCTGCTTCACCCAGAGCGGGAGGAGTCATTTGATGATGTGCTGAGCGTCCGACAAAGAAGTAGATACTTGTTTGAATACGCATCGCTGTAATAGTATGACCGACTCAAATAACTTTGCTGGTGTTGAGAAAACAACCACCGTTCTATACCCATTAATTTCCGACGTCGCATCACCCTTAGGTACTGGGATTACCCGCTGAATTTTCCAACGTTTACGAAAAGATATCAAGAGTCGAGGCACAGAGTATAAATGTGCATTAGCGGCTCCGCCAGAACCGCTTGGCAATATTTAAAAACAAATGCCGTCCGGACCTGCGGAACATTTTGGTTTTAGTAGGTAGTGCTTCTTGTACCTGGCTCAAGTGCTGACTATCTATGTGCACACGTGTACTGTCACCGCCGGGATGTCTAGTCTGGCCTGTTGTTTACACAGAATAGAAAAAATGCGCAAACTCTTGAGCACATTCCGAATACGGCAAAACGCTTCCATTCCACCCTTAGCAATATTTTTACAGTTTTCCCTCACGTAGTTCCCGAAGGACTTCGGGTCTTCGGTAAGCCTAAGTGAATTTTTATCTTGATGCAGCTCTTGCGCATCCTTAAACACCATCGTCATTATTCGCCATTAATAATTTGCCCTGCGCTGAGCAAACGTTTCGTGATCACGCCTCAAGCTGCTTTTTAGGGTTCCGTACCAAAATGGTAATGGTGAGACTAAGTCTGTCTGTCAAAGCTGGATATCTGAAGAACTACTAATGCTCATCATCATCATCAACTGCCTAGCCTTTTCCCAACTACAAGGTCGGCTAAAAAGGTCGGCTTCCAGTCAAGCCGGATTTAGCTGAATACCAGTATTTTACGAGGAGCGGCTGCCTACGAGACCTCCACAACCCATTAACTGGGTAACACGGTACTTCATGTCAAGACTGGAGTCAGATTTACTGGCTTCTGGCAATCCGTAACGACTTCCAAAGATCTACTAATGACAGCCGGGACCAACGACTTAACGTGCTTTGCGAGACACGGAGAAAACTCGGTATGTTAAGATGGTCACCCATCCACAGACCCACCTTGGCAAGCGTTGCTTAACCTTGAAGACCGACCCGTGCGGCTGTTATTATCCACGATTTAATAGCCACGAGCTCCTCAGAAGAACTGCTAATGCTATGAACTTGAAATTTGGAATAGTTTTGGATGAAGTTTGTTCAACTATTTAGCAAATAAGAAAGAAATAAAAATATGTATTTTTCTTACAACCGCGACTGAAAAGGATTATTAAAAAATCAAAGTGGGGCTCCTAGGGCTTGTGGGGTATCATCTGAATGAGCGCTGTTTATACATTCTTTGTTATTTGTTTTTGTTCGGAACCCTCATAATTATGAGTTCAATGACCCCTTAAGAGATATTGCGTTTATTCTGTTACACGTTATAATATTTACCAGAAAAAAAGGTCATATTTTTGCGGCTATCTTTGATCAAAAAGTAAATTAAAACAAATTATAATTTAAAGGTTTTTTTTATTCCTATGGAGAATCAAAGTTAAATTAGTTTGATTTTAGGATTCCGTACCGAAAGGTAACCAACGGAACCCTATTACTAAGCCTCCGCTGTCCGTCCGTCCGTCCATCCGTCCGTCTGTCTGCCAGCGGGCTGTAGGTATCTCAAGAACCGTAATAGGTAGAGAGCTCAAATTTTCACAGATTCTGTATTTCTATTACCGCTTTAACAACAAAATTAAATAATAAAAATGAAGGTTTATGGTACGGAACCCTACGTGTGCGAGTCTGACTCGCACTTGGTCGGTTTTTTCGTCATGTTATACGTATGTTTTTCGTCATTTTGATGATGGTGATTATTTAGTACCTACTAAAGTAAATTGATATTTTTTTTCTGAAATAAAGAATGAATTTTTCAGAAATAATCATTCTTTCGAACTACATGAACAAAGAGGGCAATATAGACGATTAAAATGGTTATAATTCTTTAGATAAATACGCGTTACGATCGCGGATCGCATTTGGTCCACATACAGCTTCACACTGACCGGCAAATTGCAAAAAACATAAAAATATTTGAATTTCGCGGGCTACCCTGGAGCATCCACCTTAAGGAGAATCAAAGCTTTTTTTAGTTTTTAATTATGATGTTTTCGTCATTGTGATTGTGGTGTTTTTTTTTGTACGAGGGTGGATTGAAAAGTTCGCGGCCTCAGCAAGAAAACAATATAAAATATAAGCAAAAGTAATTTTATTTTTCCACGTAATCTCCACTTAACTCTATGCACTTCTCCATCTGGTTTCCAACGCCTGTATGCCGGTTATAAAAAAAGTTTCTTCAAGGCCTTCAAAAAAGTCACCCACCGCAGCTTCGACCTCTTCATTTGATGAAAATTATTGACCTCCAAGGTGTTTTTTTAGGTTTGGGAATAAATGAAAGTCTGAAGGTGCCAAATCAGGGGAATAGACGGGATGGGGCAGTAATTCAAAGCCACAATCACGAATTTGAGCCATAGATTCAACAGACGTGTGAACGCGTGCATTATCCTGATGGAACAACACCTTCTTGCTGAGTAATCCTGGCCTTTTCTCTGTGATTGTTTCACGCAAGCGACGTAAGAGGGTGCAGTAATAAGCCGAGTTTATAGTTTCACCTTTTGCAAGGTAGTCCACCATGATGATACCCTTAGCATCCCAAAAAACTGACGCCATCACCTTGCCAGCTGACAAAATTGTTTTGGCTTTTTTTGGAGTCGGTTCATCAGGTTTTTTCCACTGCTTGGATTGCTGTTTTGACTCTGGGGTGTAGTGGTGTACCCAAATTTCATCCATTGTTACAAATCTGGCCAAAAAATCTTGTGGATCAGCCTCAAACATTTCCAAACAGTCGCGAGAAATCGTGAGGCGTATTCGTTTTTGTTCGACTGAAATCAATCTGGGTACCCACCGTGCAGAAACCTTAGAAAATCCAAGTTCATTGACTATGATGTTTTGTGTTCGTTCATACGAGATGCCAATAGTGTCTGCAATCTCCCTGATGGTCAATCTCCGATCTGTCAATATCAGATCACAGATTTTCCCGATGTTTTCTTCAGTCGTAGACGTCATAGGCCGGCCAGAGCGAGGGTCATCTTCAATACTCTCTCGTCCGCGTTTAAATTCAGCAACTCACTTTTTCACAGTCGTATACGACGGAGCAGATTCCCCCAATGTTGTTGACATATCTTCGTGAATCTCTTTTGGAGTTAGTTTTTTTTTAAACAGGTATTTGATGACCGCACGTTGCTCAATTTTCTCCATTCTTTAAAAACGCTGCACAAAGGCTCACAAAATTCAGTCTAATTTAAATACAGTTAATGCTATTGCGATAGAATTTTACAATTTGACAACCAGAGAGTAAACTAATCGAATGAGGTTACATTAAAATAGTTTAAGTATTTATGTGTTAGGCCGCGAACTTTTCAATCCACCCTCGTATGTGTTTAAGGTGACACCATGACAGTTGATTGATTAATAATAAATTTTGATATTTTATTTTTAGTCATCATACACCATTTAGTACTACTACTATGTATGCATACCTAGCTATACCTATTACCATATTGTAATTATCTTGGTAATGTAGAAACTACGTGAGGCTGTCATTAAGCGAATTTATCATTTCAAAAAGTTGACATTGTGAGAAGTGGACATATTTGTTGTCCCGTTAACATTTTGAGAAGTTGACATTATAAGCTGATACGTTTATTTTTTTTAACCGCCTTCAAAAAAAGGAGGAGGTTCTCAATTCGGTTGTATTTTTTTTATGTTTGTTACCTCATACCTCCGTCATTTATGAACCGATTTAAAAAATTTCATCTAAAAGGGTATACTTCCCGATTGGTCCCATTGTCACCAGGTCAGAATCTGATGATGATCCCATGAAAATCGAGGGCAACCCTCAAATTTTATAGGCACACACAATGTTTTTCATAAGTTTCCAAACGAAATTCAGATATTTGTGCTTTGTAATCATCAACTCATATTGATGAGCTGATGATGGAAGGTATAAATTAAGATCTGATGATGAGATCCCATGAAAAATGTTTGTTCAGCGATATTTTCGCCAATTGTCAGCCGATTTGGATGATTCTTTTTTTGTTTGGAAGAGTATTTTACTGGACTAGTCCCATTTCAATTTTGTGAAGAACTGATGAAGAACTTCGGAGGTAGGCAACGGAACTTTTCAATAAATGATAGCAAATGGATCGGGATTGCTGAAATCGCATGTTTTTTTAGTGTTTACGCCAGTTCTTAACATCGTGCCGGTACGCCGTTTATGGGTACGCAGGTAAATACCACTAAAAAGTAAAAAAATAAAAACTTTTTTACAAAAAATACAGCCGACTTCCAAAAACAAAACACTACAAGGTATAAAATAAATTCGGAAGAAAGAAAAGAACTTTAATTTCGGAAGTCGGTGTCGAAAAAACAAAAAAATAACCAAAAACACCGACTTCCGAAATTAAAGTTCTATTCTTTCTTCCGAAGTTATTTTTATATTTTAATTGGGTTTACTTTAACTGACTCTTGAGCTTGACCAGTTTTTTTGTTGATTGAAGGAATTAAGTTTGAGGAAGTGGACATTTTGCGAAAGGAACATTTTGAGAAAAGGACATACTGCGAAAGGGACATTCGGTGAAAGGGGAATTTTGCTACCTGTAGTCATTTTACATTTTTCAGTCTATGATGCTTGATCCTAGCGGTTGCAGCACGGCGCCAGTGCTGCAGCCGCGCTGCCACCGGCGCTACCGCACGACACTTGCGGCAAATTGCCAGAATTCCGATAACGTTTAGCGTTCTTTATAGATGGGACCGTGCACGGCGTTGACTATGCCATCTAGTGTCGCATATTCGAAGTTTTAAAGGGTCAGAATACTTGACATTGACGCTTTTGTGCTGCCACCTGTGGTTTCTGTACGCTCAGTTTAGGGGAACGTGCGCGAAGAAGATAGTCATCTAGCATAGCCACAGAAATATAAAAACAGGAGAATAAAATGCTATTATAGTTTATTTATCAACTTGGAAAGTTTTAGATGACGTTTGATCAACTTTTTTGCAAATAAAAAGAAATAAAAATGTATGTATTTTTTTGCAACAGCCATTGGCGTATCAAGGGATTTTTTCTAGGGGGGCCTAACCCTCAACCTGAGATGCGACGCCCAATGAAAAATGATATACTTACTCGTATATTTTGAAAAAATATTAAACACTTTTACACGACAAGAAAAATCGTTGCGATGTGCACGATCAAAAATGGAATTTTGGGCCAGTCATATTCAGAAGGCCCAGGTCCCAGCTCCCCACTATCAGGCGCGGTCACAGCCATACCTTAACTGAGTCGAGAAATTTAGGGATTTTTGCACAAAAAAGGTAATAAAATTAGGAACTCATAAAGTCATGGAACTAACGGGAGACGACTGGAAAATACTATTCAATTCATCTATTTATTGCATCAAATATGGTAGGTATAAGCTCTTATCAATATTACATAACACACATTTGGCCAATATATAGCATACCTACTAGACCGAAGACAACGTACAATGTTTGTACGAGCGAAGCGAGCTAGAAAATTTTTAGCACCTTGTCTGATATCTTAGGTTTGTTTGCTATTATAACACAAATAGATGTTCAAGCTTAAGTTGGAGAAGTACGGATACTAGAGCGAGCGAAGCGAGCTCGAAAAATTTAAATACGATACCTTGCTTCGGATACGTTACATTTTCTTTTTATCACCCATACGTATGTTTTTTTGTCGACTTAAGCGTAACCCGGAGAGCTAAGGATGCTAGGGCGAGCAGAGCAAGCCCCAAAAATTTTAAGTCCATGACTCAGAAACGCTCATTTTCTTCTTATCCTTACATCCATACACATGTTTTTATGTCAACAGCGAAAACCGAAGAGCCAAGGATGCTAGGCCGAGCGTAGCGAGCCCGAAAACTTCTAGTTCCTTGACTCGTGAAACGCAAATTTTCTTCTTATCTTGCATCAACACACACCTACACATGTGTGTATGTCATGTAAAGTGAAAACCAGACAGCTTAGGATGCTGGGCAAGCGAAGCGAGCCCAAAAAATATTAAGTTCCATGACTCAGAAACGCTAAATTTTCTTTCACATTGTACGGATGTTTTTTTTGTCAATTTAAGCGTAAACAGGAGAGCTAGGGATGCTAGAGCGGGCGAAGCGGGTCCGAAAAAAAAATTGTTCATTAGTTTGGATACGCTATATTTTATTTATATCATACATACTTGTTTCTTTGCAAAATATGGAGTAAAAAATGACTGAAGTAAGCTCGAAAATTTTAGCATCCTGCCTCGGAATATAGGTGTAGATGGATAGGTTAGATTTTTTATTTACCATCCATACAATCATCGAAGTAACTTACTTCGCTGAACGAGAAGTTGCCGAGTAGATACCTACCTACCTAACTGCTCACACCGGCCTCTGCGTAAGTCAGAAGGCGCAACAACGGATTGCAGCAAGTTTGTGTTATTTAGTGCATCATTCGCAAGCAGTTTTCATCATTTTACGTACATCCTACGCATCATTTTCGCGTTTCGTAAGTTTTTTGAATGCTCCGAGGCCATCGACCCGGAAACGGAACTCCATCAAGACGCTACCTATCT
Source organism: Lacanobia oleracea (assembly GCA_950371165.1). Classification (NCBI taxonomy): domain Eukaryota; kingdom Metazoa; phylum Arthropoda; class Insecta; order Lepidoptera; family Noctuidae; genus Lacanobia; species Lacanobia oleracea. The sequence goes on along the minus strand of OX493411.1, from coordinate 15,377,131 downwards.
CGACGCCATACGCTACCTATCGGGGAGTAGCGGAATTTCCCGATTTATGTTATGATCGAATGAATGATTGAACTGTCGTCGGCCCGATACGTCAATGTCATCGCAACGCGGGATTTTGAAGACTTGAAAATACGATTAACTTTCCCCGAAATAATTAGTGCCTGCATGTGCATCTTACTAAAAAACTAACTTTGTGCTCGGTGGTTTCAAATTTATCTTTATTTTATTTTATCTTTATTTTTACACATGTAAAAGGTAAAAGGTATTGAATTTTATATCAATAAGTCGTTTGAACTTTTCATTTGTTTGCGTGAATTATTTCTGTACATAATTATCTGCAACACATGCTTATTTACCTTGCGCATTCTGTACATACCTCGTGTTTAAATAGTTATAAGTTGCTTGTTATAGTTTTAACTTTTAAGCAACCTGTCTGAGTGGTAACTAACTTGAACATTTACTTCGTTTTATAATATATTTATACATTTCTTATACACATATTTGACATGGAGAGCCAACAAATTGAGGAGAGACTCAACCAAATTCTGGCTAACAATGAAAGACTGATACAACAAAATGCGAACTTGCGAGCACAATTAAATGCCCATAGTGTGCAGAATCCAGCAGCATACGCAGTCCGTTCTAAACTGCCTCCTTTTTGGCTCGAGCATCCTGCTGGATGGTTTGCTCATCTAGAATCACAGTTTGTTTTATGCAATATTTCGGTTGATGAAACCAAATATAATTATGTTATTTCTCAATTTGATTCCAGGATCTCTCATGAAGTCGAAGATCTGGTCACTAACCCTCCTCCAAAAGGTGGCCGGTATGAATGGATAAAGGAAGAAGTTATTAAGCGTTTTTCCACTTCCGAGTCACAAAAGGTCAGACAACTGTTGTCAGGTGAGGAGCTTGGTGACCGGAAATCTACCCAGTTTCTTCGTCATCTGAAGTCTCTAGCTGGTAAGTCTTTCCAAGATAATACAATAATCAGAGAACTGTGGCTACAAGGTCTGCCTAAACACATACAGGCAATTTTGACTGCCCAAGGTGACCTCACCTTGGACAAAGTTGCCGAACTGGCTGACAAAATTTTAGAGGTCAACTCTGTCTCTGTCAACGCCATTTCTCCTATTCCAGCTATTGCCCAGGGGCACTAGCTGGAATAGGAGAAATGGCGTGACCTCGCTGCCCTTACTGTGCAAGTTCAAGAACTTGCACGTCAGGTGGCTGCTTTAACTACAGGACAGTCCAGTTCTAGACAACGGTCTGGTTCTAGGTCTCGTCAACCTAGATCCAGATCTGCGTCCCAGGTGGCCCAACAGCCTTTCTGTTGGTACCACCATAAATTTGGTGCAAAAGCAAGTAAATGTACCAAACCATGCTCTTGGTCGGGAAACCAACAGCCGCTTATTTGTTGTGGACAAAGACACCAAGTTCCGATTTTTGTTGGACACTGGATCTGACATTTGTTGTTTTCCTAAAAAATTGCTAGGAAGCAAAAGAGCAGATCCAAATTACAATTTATGTGCAGCAAATGGCAGTTCCATAAAAACTTATGGCTGTCATACCTTTATACTCAGTCTTGGTCTCCGCGGAACTTTGTCATAGCTGATGTTGATACCGCCATCATTGGTGCTGACTTCATGGCCTTCTACAACCTACTTCCCGACTGCAGAAACAAAATAATACGCTGCGGAGTTACTGGTCTCACTGTTCCAGCCTCTGTAGCCAAATTCAACCAGCTCAGCGTAAAAACCGTTAAAATTGAAGAATCAGAATTCCACAAAATTTTATCTGAATTTCCAGCTATCACGAGACCCCCCGGCATCCATCGCGAGGTGAAGCACAACACGGTGCATTACATCAAGACGACCGACGGCCCACCCGTGGTGTCTAAACCGCACCGCCTCACGCCGGACAAACTGCGCGCAGCGCAGAAGGAGTTTGCGGATATGGTGCAAACTGGCACCACTCGCCCTTCCAAGAGTCCGTGGTCCTCACCACTGCATATAGCCCTGAAGAAAGACTCTTCATGGCGCCCTTGCGGCGACTATAGAGCGCTGAACGCTCGGACTATACCGGATAGGTATCCCGTGCGCCATATAGGGGATTTTGGTCATGCTCTCGCTGGTTCCACCATCTTTAGTACTATTGATTTAGTTAAGGCATATCAACAGATTCCGGTGGAGCCAGCTGACATCTGCAAAACTGCCATTATAACACCGTTTGGCTTGTATGAATTCCCCTATATGACGTTTGGGCTCAGAAATGCTGGACAAACATTTCAGCGTTTCATTGATGAAATTGTCCAGGGTTTGGATTTTTGTTTCCCATATGTCGATGACATCTTAATATTTAGCAGGGACGCCACGGAGCATTGTAACCACTTACGCACGCTCTTTGAACGATTGGCTAACTACGGTGTAGTAGTTAATCCAACAAAGTGTGTGCTAGGTGCATCCGAGGTTATTTTCCTCGGTTATAAAGTCTCCAGTGATGGCATAAGCCCCCCGGAAGAAAAAGTCCAAGCCTTGAAAGATTTCCCCCTTCCTAAAACAGCCCAAGGTCTCCGCAGGTTCTTGGGCATGATAAATTACTACCGACAGTTTCTGCCCAATGCAGCCGAGACTCAAGCCCCGCTCATTGACTTCCTTACAGCTACAAAGCTTAAGGGAGCCAAGCCAATGCCCTGGACTCCTGAACTGGAGCACGCTTTCACTGCATGCAAGGACAGCCTCTCTCAGGTCACTAGGTTAGCACATCCCGTACCTAACGCCCCATTGGCGTTGTACACAGATGCTTCTGGCACACAGGTGGGCGCGTGCTTACAGCAGCAAAGTGAACAGGGCTGGCAACCACTTGCTTTTTTCAGCAAGAAGCTTACAGCGAGTCAGTCAGTGTGGCCAGCGTATTATAGGGAACTGTTGGCAGTATATTTGGCGGTGCAGCATTTCCGGCATATATTAGAGGCGCAATACGCCACAATATATACGGATCACAAACCTCTGTTGTATGCACTCAAGCAACGCAGAGAAAAACTGCCACCCAGCCAACTTAATCAGCTCACCTTTATCTCCCAATTTACTACCGACATACGGCACGTAAAGGGAGACGACAACGTCGTCGCCGACACGATGTCGCGCATCGAAGCCGTCTCGCTCGAGTGCGATTATACCACATTGGCTCGAGCACAAGACGCCGACGATGAGTTAAAAACCTTATCTGACTCGTCTCTCAATATGCAACATACTTTAATTCCAGGCACGGACAACACCGTCCAGTGTGACGTCTCAACAGGCAAACCGCGCCCCTACTTGCCAGCACCGCTGCGCCGCGCCGCCTTCGATCGCCTGCACGCGCTCAGCCACCCCGGTGCTCGCGCCAGCGTGCGCCTTGTGGCACAGCGTTATGTGTGGCCTGGTGTTGCGCGCGACTGTCGCACCTGGGCAAAAGAATGTCTCAACTGTCAGCGCGCCAAGGTGACGCTCCACGTGTCCGCGCCACTCGGAACTTTTGCCGCTCCATCATCCAGGTTTCGCCATGTCGACTTGGATATAATCGGCCCTCTGCCCACATCGAGAGGCTATTCATATTGCCTGACGGCGATCGACCGTTTCTCTCGATGGCCTGAGGCTTGGCCGATGGCTTCGATAACCGCCGAGGTTCGTTGAGGGTTGGGTTGTACGCTTCGGCGTTCCCACTACAGTCACGACTGACAAAGGCCGTCAATTCGAGTCGGTACTTTTCAAACGGCTCATGAATGTTGGCGCGACCGAGCGAAGGCGAACCACCAGCTACCATCCTCAAGCTAACGGCATGATCGAGCGCTTTCATCGACAACTGAAAGCTGCTCTCATGTGCCACAGCGACACCTGGCACCGAGCCCTACCAATCGTGCTTCTCGGCATTCGATCTGCCTTGAAAGAGGATCTCGAGTGTTCGGCTGCCGAACTTATTTATGGGGAGCCGCTTCGCCTACCAGGAGAGTTCCTGATAGCCAGCACCCCCAATAACACTGACAACGTCAACGATTTTGTGACAGTTCTGCGCACGAAAATGGCCAATTTGCGTCCAATTCAGGCGTCGCGACACACGCAACCGACGTCGTTTATTTTCAAGGACCTTCAGGATGCCTCTCATGTTTTCCTGCGAGACGATACTGTTCGCCGTGCACTGCAGCCGCCCTACACTGTACCCTACAAGGTAATGTCACGGACCGAAAAGTTACTCGACATTGACATTGCAGGTAAACGCGTGACGGTCAGTATCGACCGCGTGAAGCCTGCATACATCGCACCTGACTTAGCGAGCGACCTCTCCCGGATAACTACTCCGCAACAGACCGCAGCGCCTGCGCCTGCCACGCAAGCGCCTTCCGCGCCCACGCTACCTGCGCCCTCCGCGTCTGCACAGCCGACTATGCCCCCTGTAGCACAACAACCAGTTACCACCCGGTCAGGTCGCACTGTTAGATTTAAGGATAGGTTAGATCTTTAGCTTAAGTTTTGTTTTTAACTTTTTTGTTTCCTATCTGGTGTAATCTACCTCGTGTGTATTTTTATTTTATTTTTTTTCCTGTGTAAATAACTTGTTATTTTCTCCGTAGGGGGGTGGTTGTGGCGTATTATGTCGCCACACCGTTAACAATATTTTGGGTGGCAACACCAAATGTTTCCGGCGCCAGACATAAGTCTGCCGCCATAGTGTAAATTGACACGGCACTGAACATTCGAGCCAGCGAGCGTGAGCTCACATTTTGTGTTGTGATTTGCAAATACAACACAAAATGGCCAGTTCTCTAGCGAAGCAAGTCCGCAAGTTATTCCATTTTTTTCTGAATTTCATGACCTAAAATAATAATAAAAAAAAAAAAATTAAATTGATTTTATATTTTTGCATATAGCAGGAATGAAAGGATAGTGGTCCTGCCTAATTCATTCTGCACACAGCACAATATCAAGTTACCACAAACTGTATATCCTCATTCGATTTTTAACTTAATTGACATTTTAAAATCATATATCGAAAGTTATAAATAAACCTAAGTCCTGTTCGCTATAGGTACCTAGTTAATTGTGACAAACTATATTTAATGATGAATGTTTTTTTGCAGGTATTTGGCAACAGGGGCATACTTTTCTCAACTTTCGTTAGATTATTTGATTGGTGAATCTACAATCAGAAATATAGTGAAATCTACTTGTGAGCAAATATGGAATAATATAATAATAATAATAATATTCCACACAACTATCACACAACGCCATCTAGTCCCAAGCTAAGCAGAGCTTGTGTTATGGGTACTAAACAACTGATAAACATACTTATATATTTCTAAATACATACATATTATAGATAAACTAATGTACTTTATTCGCAAAATATGCCTGAAAAAACTGAAGAATATTGGATTAAAACGGCTCATGAATTCTATGAACGTACAAATTTTGCAAATGTTATAGGAGCCATAGATGGGAAACACATTCGAATCGTACAACCGCAAAACTCTGGATCGTCTTTTTTTAATAACAAGAAGTTTTTTTCTTGCGTTTTAATGGCTTGGACTGATGCTGACTACAAGTTCGTCCATATTGATGTAGGTGCGTACGGAAGCAGCAGTGATTCTGAGATATTTAAGTCATCTCAAATGGGCAAACTATTAATTGAAAACAGACTTAATATTCCCAGTGGACAACACTTGCCTTATGATGATAACGGGCCTGTAATGCCATTTTACGTTGTCGGTGATGAAGCCTTTGGCCTTTCAAGTCACATATTACGTCCATACTCAAAGAAAAATTTGAACTACGCAAAACGTATATTTAACTACAGACATACTCGAGCACGTTGATTAGTAGAATGTACGTTTTGTAGAATGTTGGCATTTTAGCAAATAAGTGGCGTATTTTTCATCGTCCCATAAATGTCAATATAAATTTTGCTATAAAGATTATAAAGGCAGCATGTATTCTACACAACTACGTTCGCACCAGGGATGGAATAACTTTTAAGGATACGTTGTATGAATGTCCTTTGGATGAATATTATCACACAGAAAACAACAGGGGAAGCAATATCACACACGGTGTAAATGTTCGACAGTATTTAACGTCTTATTTTCTTCAACCTCATGGATCTGTTCCATTTCAATATGATAAAGTGTAGTATTATATAATAATAATAATAATAGAATAACATACAAACACAATAAATAAACATAGACTAACCTTGTTCTTTTCTTTCATTTACACTGAGTTCTGCCCAATTGCTTATTAAAACTTCGCAGACTTCCTCCCATAATCTTTTCTTAACATTTATATCAGAGTATTGTTTCAAGTCTTTTTTGTACAACACTGGCCTTTTTTGAACTTCGTCTATGAGCTCTTCTACTTTTTCGTTCGTTTGCAACAAGCGATCGGGAGGCAGACGTTGTACCCGTCGACGAAGATGCGAGCGCGGGGAAATCACGCGCACGCGTGTGGTCGTCTTGCATCCTGCCGTGCGACTGCCCAACAAAGTTGGATAGTCTGCGAACTTGCATAGGGTAACCGTGCTAACAAGCAGTTGACCAATAGTTGGACTACTTTTTAATTGTGCGTAATCGGAAGGGAATCTCGTTTCTGATGCGATCGGTATCCAATTAGTTAGTTGGACAAGATGTGCGGGCTAGCATATTTCACTGACCAAGTAGGTAATTTATTTATTTGTACATTTTTTTAATACGTTGTTAGCTTAACCAATTTTATTAGTGTAAATAAGTTGATTTCAAATTTTTAACTACCTACGTCAAAAATACCTAAGAGTTGAAAGTATCACCACGAACTTACACTTAACTAACACGTCTTTCCATTCCCGTCAAACGTAGAAAACATTTTTAGACTTAGTAGATCGGTACACCAACTAAGGTAGGTATTATTGCCGGTCCGAAGCCAGTTAAGTACCTAGTAAGGAAAATTTCAAATCATCCAATTTAATCCGCAAATAAAACAAAATCACTACGAAAACTTCGGTTAAAGGATAAAGTAAAACTAACATTTTATTAAGGGTGGTATTTAATACTTTAACTGTTAATCCCCCTTTTTCAATCAAAATATTCGAAATTACCACCAAAAATACTGGATTGCACACTAAATTTGCTTAACTGTAAATCCCCCTTTTTCAATCAAAATATTCGAAATTACCACCAAAAATACTGAATTGCACACTAAATTTGCTCATCAAATAAATCAATTATACTAATCTGTTAGATCTTTAAAGCTTACTGTTTTACTGAATAACGTAAACTAACCTAACCTTTTTTTTTTGGCTTGTGTTTAAACACCGCCCAAAAAAGTACCTATTTTACTACCAAAAAAGTTCTAAACGGTTACCAAAACAGATAAATGGTCACCAAATAATATTCGAAAAGTAGCGCTCGCTCGGCTCGCGCGCGGTTGGTCACAATTCTAACCTAACCTAACCTATTTTATCCTATTTGTAACCCCAAGCCTACATTTTATGGCAATCACAGTTGAGTTGGATAGAATTTGGTGACCGTTGATCCATTTTGGTGCCTAGGCTTAGAGTCTTAAAAATATTATTTTTGGTGACCGTCTAAATTATACCCTTTTTTTTTCGTGTAAAAATGCGTGATGCATTTTTTACCAGCGCAAAAAAAAAATGTAACCTAACCTAACCTAAAAATAATTTTGAAAATTCCGTTGTAATATTGAATAATTTGTGTGCAAATCAGTATTTTTGATATGCAGTAGGTTTTGTGTGCAAATCAGTATTTTTGATATGCAGTAGGTTTATTAGTGGAGAAATTTTGTTTGCTTAAATTTCTAAATAGAGGTGCAGTTAAAAATTCCCCTTTTATTAATCATCTGAGACCAGGTCAGTGAACTTTTCCTTGGCGCACTAGTATTACTGTCTTTAGTAAGATTTCCGTAATCCAATGATGCTCAAAAATGAGTTAATTATCAAGCGAAATTTATGACAATAATGTAGGTGATTTTCGAAATAAAATTAGGTAAAATTATTAAGCGGTCATTGCCCGCGCACGCGCTAGCATTTCGTAGGTAAGTCGTCGACACTCACACACTCAGCTGCGTTGTCGCTGTGTGCGTAGTCGGGTGATTCTGTTTGCTTTGTATTGAATTAAGGGTTTAATTCTAAAATACTGTTTTGGAGGTACACACGCAAATAAAACTCGTGGATATCGGAAATGGTTTCTATTCGTTACCACCACCAGTTCAAAGTTGCCACCACCACATCACACTTTTCGCACAATCGAGCACAACGTAGCTGGTTTTCCTTTAGCTTACGTAACACTAACACATTCGTTTTTATGGATGGCTCCACGTAGGCTCTCTCCACTGATGGCATACAGGCGGACCATCTCTACCAACTCGACATTTGAATAATTGTCCGTCATCTTGCACATTGTACCTACGTCTCAACTCTGTACCGAGAGCGGAATTCGCAAAGCGCACGCACGCTTCGGCGACATCAAACACACTGTTAGTCCGGGGCCGCGGGGGCGGGGGGGCAAGGAGCTAGCGCGGGAGAGTACCCGCACCGTGATTGGTTGGGGTAGAATTGATTACCTACGAATTTATTGAATGATCGTTTGCGTATGTATTGTTTGCGTTTGTTTGTGTGTGAAAGCGCGGTTATAGGGCTAGTAAGAGTAACAGACGGGCCGCGTATAAATACGGCTGGTACACCCTTACGGATTTCCGTAAATAAGAAAAAAAAAATACAAAAATACCTACCCATTTTATTGTTGATTTGGGTCGAGAATCATTAGTCAAATCTTGGGGGCCGAGTCACCCGCGTCCGTAGGAGAATACCCAAATTTTAGACCCTACACGTGGTCCCCGGGTGGTGCTAATCAAGTGACACTAACTGGTGGTAGGCTTCGGCCGATGGCTTGTGACCACCCACTGGGCAAAGACGTACCGCCAAGCGGCTTAGCTGCGTTCCGGTACGATGCTCAGTGTAGCCGATCCAGAGGAGTTGGGTCGAAATAGTTGTTTTAATGCAGGCAGACCAACCAGGCTTGCCCTGGCGTGGGCGTATCGGGAGACTAGTCGCGGAGGGTAGCGGGATCCGAGGCACGGTGCGCCTCTGGCCGACCGCCAGGTAGTTGGGGGCCCAAGTAATGTGCTAGCCACACATGAAAGGCTGCCCCGCCAACTGGCGAAAAATCCCGGAATGCACCATCGTGCTGGTTGGCGACCAGATGAAAGGACCCGATGGACATTTCCGGGGGGGCTCGGGCGTCCCCGCAGTCTCCAGACTAGTCCCCCAAAGATGTCGTCCTGCCAGGGCGTGCCTGAGGGTTAGCAGCATGGAACCTCATTTCACTTCCTTCTCCTCAACCTCACTCACTTTTACAATGAACAAGGGAAAAAAGAGAAAAGCTGTACAGCGGCAGCACGCCCTTTCGCATAAAGTGCACCTCTCTAACATACGAGATCTGCACTCAAATCTCGCTGCAGTCCATCACCACCTTGAGACCGAGAAACCAGCGCTCTTGTTCCTGTCGGAGACGCAGATCGGATGTCCGTCGGACGTGTCATACCTGTCTTACCCAGGGTTTACCCTGGAGCACCACTTCAGACCACGTGCGGGCGTATGCATGTACGCCCGGGACGACATCTGCTATCGGCGTCTCCGTTACCTTGAAGACTCCAGGTTCTCAACGCTGTGGGCTATAGAGGACACAAGCCTAGACAAAATTGTCTACGCCTGCGTCTACCGTTCGCACAGCGGTGATTTGGAGACAACTGGGCTTACACAGCACCTGAGTGAGGCGGCGGATGCAGCTCAGCAGCGGTACCCTTCTGCCCAATTGGTGTTACTGGGGGACTTCAATGCGCACCATCAGGAGTGGCTCTTCCCATACCAGTGCACAGACCATGCTGGACGAGAGACGCGAAAGCTAGCGCTTGCGTTAAATCTTACCCAGCTGGTCCAGGGAGCAACGAGGGTACCCGATGTTGATTCGCACACTGCCAATTGCTTGGACCTTTTGCTGACAACAGATCCAGACCGCTATTCGGTGTCGATTTCTTCACCACTGGGTAGTTCCGACCACTGTCTGGTGAAGTCTGTATCCGTCTACTCCCCGCCCGATCCTAGCCCAAGAGGTACCCGGCGGGTATGGCGATACAGGTCAGCAGATTGGGATGGCATGCGATCTTTTTTCGCATGTTACCCTTGGCAGCCTACTTGCTTTTCTTCCACTGATGCTTCGTTGTGCGCGGACGCCGTGTCGGACCACATTAGCCGAATAGGGAACAAACTTGCTTCATACCCAGCAGGTAGTAAGGCTTTTTGGTCCCTGGCTAAGTCGGTCGAATCGAACTTCTGCCGCCCCTCACTACCACCACTGCTGAGACCCGACGGGACGCTGGCCCACTCCGCTGAGGAGAAAGCGAATTTGTTTGCTTCTTTGTTTGCGGAAGCTTCACGTCTGGATCCTGGTGGCGCGACGCCCCCTGCTTCTCCTGGTGGATGCGAGTCGAGTATGGCAAACATTCGCATTCATCAGAAGGACGTCCGTAGGGTACTGCGTAACCTGCGTGAACAAGGCTAGTGGTCCCGACGGGATACCGGCAATTGTTCTGAAGACTTGTGCGCCTGAGTTGTCTCCGATATTGACACGCCTATTTCGCCTTTCGTTTGAGACTGGAAAAGTGCCGAAGGCTTGGAAGCAAGCTAACGTGCAGCCAGTGCCCAAGAAGGGTAGTCGAGCTGACCCGTCGAATTACAGACCCATCTCGGTAACGTCCATACTCTGTAAGACTATGGAACGCGTGCTGAATCATAAGCTCCTGGCGTACCTAGAAGCGAATGATATTCTTAGTGACCGTCAATACGGGTTCCGCCGAAATCGGTCAACTGGGAATCTTCTAGCGTATGCCATCCACATCTGGAGTGAGGCCTTGACATCTCGAAGGCCTTCGACAGGGTCTGGCACGATAGCCTTATTAGTAAGCTTCCTTCCTTCGGTCTGCCCGCCGGTTTGTGTGATTGGATCGCAGATTTCCTGAGGGATCGGTCTATCCGAGTGGTCATTGATGGCTGCTCGTCTGGACTGCTGGATATTAATGCCGGGGTTCCTCAGGGTTCGGTGCTTTCGGCAACACTGTTCTTGCTGCATATTAATGATCTGCTTAAACCCGGTACCTTTGGGTATGCAGACGACAGCACTGTTGCTGAGAGATACGTGTCCGACGCACGAGCTGGTGGGTCGCAGATCCGGTCTCTCCGGGAGGCAATGGTTGACCGCTTGAACGTGTCCTTACAGGCAGTCTCTGAATGGGGCGATGCCAATCTGGTCAAGTTCAATGCTGCTAAGACCCAAGCGTGTCTATTTTCCGCCAAAAGGAGCCAATTCCACCCAGCTCCATCTTTCCGAGGTTTAACCGTGCCGATAACCGACCAACTTGAGCTTCTTGGGGTTACATTAACATCTACTCTCAATTTTGGCCCTTACATAGAGGCAAAAGCCCAAGTGGCTGCAAAGAAGTTGGGGATTCTGGCAAAGGTGAGACGATACTTCACGCCGGAACAGCTGCTTAAACTCTATCAAGCGCAAGTTCGATCGTGTATGGAGTACTGCTCTCATCTTTGGGATGGATCTGCCAGATACCAACTTGATGCCCATGAGTCAATTGAGAAACGAGCCAAGAGGATCATCGGCAATGAGAGGCTTGTCGCGACGAAGCTCCAAAGTCTGGAACATCGACGACGAGTTGCTAGCCTGTCGGTTTTCTACCGATTGCATTTTGGGGAATGTGCGACGGAATTGCATAATTTAATTCCGCCAAGCCCGTTCCATCATCGGACCACAAGACGAACGGCGATGCGCCACCGGTACACGGTGGATATCCCACCCATACGCACAAAACGTTTTGGTAACACATTCATAATGCGTACAGCTAAGGAGTGGAATTCCCTGCCGGAGTCTGTGTTTCCTGATAGCTACAACCTAAGAGTCTTTAAATCAAGAGTGAATAGGTTAATTCTAGGCAAGCGTGCTCCATCTTCGACCACATCATCACTTACCATCAGGTGAGATAGTGGTCAAACGCGTGCCTATGTTTAGTAAAAAAAAAAAAAAAAAGCATAATTACGTCCTTGAATTTGACTAGGATGCAAATCAACATCTTGTATATACATATTTTTATTTCTTTCTTATTTGCTAAATACTTGAACAAACTTCATCTAAAACTATTACAAATTTCAAGTTCATAGCATTAGCAGTTCTTCTGAGGAGCTATGGCTATTAAATCGTGGATAATAACAGCCACACGGGTCGATCTTCAAGGTTAAGCAACGCTTGCCAAGGTGGGTCTGTGAATGTGTGTCCATCTTAACATACCGAGTTTTCTCCGTGTCTCGGAAAGCACGTTAAGCCGTTGGTCCCGACTGTCATTTGTAGATCTTTAGAAGTCGTTACGGATTGTCAGAAGCCAGTAAATCTGACTCCAGTCTTGACATGAAGTACTGTGTTAACCAGTTAATGGGTTGTGGAGATCTGGTAGTCAGCCGCTCCTCGTAAAATACTGGTATTCAGCTAAATCCGGCTTGACTGGAAGCCGACCTTTTTAGCCGACCTTATAGTTGGGAAAAGGCTAGGCAGATGATGATGAGCATTAGTAGTTCTTCAGATATCCAGCTTTGACAGACAGACTTAGTCTCACCATTACCATTTTGGTACGGAACCCTAAAAAGCAGTTTGAGGCGGAGAAAAGCAGTAATGCGAAGCGGAGTGTCTGTTCATTGACGTGGAGTATGGCAGCAGAGCGAGGTAGCGGAGCGGAGTTGCGGCCTGTGCGGAGCTAGTCAGAGTTCACGCGACGAGAAATTTGAGTGGGCGGCCGGCAGTTTTTATCCGCTTCCTGGTGTTGTATGAATTTCCGCCCCTCTCCTCTCCGCTTCAGTGGAGAGTCTGCCTAAAGACCTAAGAAATTCGCAGTTCGATATTACAGCAACCGTGACAGAGGAGTTGGACAGTAAGAGATGAGAGGCTTTCATGAGTTTATTATTATTATGAGCCTGTTGAGTCCCACTGCAGGGCAAAGGCCTCCCTTCCTTCTTTTCACTTCTCTCTGTCCGTTGCCACACTCGGCCAATCTTTAAGGTAGGAGTCTAATTCATCCTGCCATCTCCTCCTGGGCCCACCGCGTCACCGGTTCCTGTTGGTCGGAATCCAATCGGTTGTTACGTTTGCCCAGTTCTGTTGCGACATGCGGCAGATGTGGCCACCCCAGTTCCACTTTAGATTGGCGGCTGTGTTGTCTGCGACTTGTGTTTTGAAACGAAGTATACTGTTTTTAATACGGTCTTTGGGTTTGACTCCAAGAATACTTCGCGGAGGGTGGCCGCAGCTGCTGGCTCTACCGCGCGGCAGGACTAACTTGCTTCAAAAAGCGCCAGTTACTCGCGCCTTACATACGGTACACTCAATGTAGTAGCCGAAAGGATTGAATTTTTTTTTTTTTTTTTACTATTTATAGGCACGCGTTTGACCGCTATCTCACCTGATGGTAAGCAAGGCTCCTGTTCATTGAATGAATTCGTAATGGTGTGAAGATAGAAGTGGTGTCTACACAAATATTATAAAGTGGAAAGATTTGTTTGAATTGAATAGGCTCCGATTCGAAAACTTCTTTCACTATTAGAATCCTACATTATCCCTGATGATCATAGGCTATAGAATATTTTCAAAAATGTTAGGGGTCCGTCTAAAAACTTCGATAATGTAACCCAAGGTGTGAAAAAAGTGCCAAGAAAGATCCTTATATCGCGTACGCTGCGGAAATTATTGACAATAGACCAAAGTTATGTACTACAATTTTATAGAGGACATCAATATCTACAAAAAGTCTTATGTTATGGTTAGGTCACAAAGACCGCTTTTTGTTGAAATTATTCAATCAAAACCCGAGTTAAAAGGAATAATGGTGATTTTAGTTTCATGATATGAAGCCTTATCTATTTAAATTGTTTATACACGGACACGGAGACACGGATCATAAGTATTGGAAACTATTAAATTTAGATGTGGGATTTAATGTATTCAAAATAATCTGTTCACAACATATCGAAAAATTATAAAATAAGATTTATATAATACAATTGATGAATGAATTGAATTTAAACCGCAGTTTAAATTGAATTCGATGTATAAGTATCATGATATGAAGCCTTATCTATTTAAATTGTTTATACACGGACACGGAGACACGGAATAAGTATTGGAAACTATCAAATTTAGATGTGGTATTTAATGTATTCAAAATAATCTGTTCACAACATATTATTAAATAGATAAATCATAAAACAAGATTTATATATTACAATTGATGAATGAATTGAATTTAAGCCTATGATGTATGTGTATTAGTGTCTAGTTAAACCACCCTCTTTAATAAAACTACGCTGTCATAATTCACATTTTATAGGTTCCTCATTAGTGTGGGTACGAATATGTCTTACAAAATTATACTTGTTACTAAAACTACACTGACATATGTGACACTTGAACGGTACTCACCACCAGTACGGATGCGAATATGATTGGCTAAACATTTTTTTTTTTACTATAACTATGCTGACATATATCACACTTGAACGGTTTCTCACCAGTGTGGGTGCGAATATGATATGTTAATTGAGTACTTTGATTAAAACCACTCTGACAAATATCGCATTTGAAAGGTTTTTCACCAGAGTGGGTGCGAATATAAGTTGTTAAATGAGTCTTTTGAATGAAACTACGCTGACATACATCACATTTGAACGGTTTCTCACCCGTGTGGGTACGGGTATGTTAGATTAAGGCACACTTTTGAATAAAATTACGATCACATACATCACATTTGAAAGGTTTCTCACCAGTGTGTATACGAGTATGTATTACTAACAAACGCTTTTCACTAAAACTACTCGGACATATAAATTTCACATTTGAAATTTTTCTCACCAGTGTGGGTACGAATATGCCTTTTAAAACAAAATCTTCTACTAAAAACACGTTGACACATACCACATTTGAAAGGTTTCTCACCAGTGTGGGTACGAGTGTGAATAACTAAATGACTCTTCCGATTTAACTTATGCTGACATATATCACATTTGAAAGGTTTCTCACCTGTGTGTATACGAGTATGTATTACTAACAAACGCTTTTCACTAAAACTACTCGGACATATTTCACATTTGAAATTTTCCTCACATGTGTGGGTACGAATGTGCTTTTTAAAACTAAATCTTCTACTAAAAACACGTTGACACATACCACATTTGAAAGGTTTCTCACCAGTGTGGGTACGAGTGTGAATTACTAAATGACTCTTATGATTAAATTTACGCTGACATACATCACATTTGAAAGGTTGTTCACCTGTATGGATACGAATATGAATATTTAAATCACTTTTTAGAGTAAAACTACGCTGGCATATATCGCATTCGAAAGGCTTAACGCCAGTGTGGGTGAAAGTGTGTCTAGATAATTCACCCTTTACACTAAAACTTCTCTGACATATATCACATTTGAAAGGTTTCTCACCAGTGTGAACACGAATATGAATTTTTAAACTATGCTTTCGTTTAAAACCACGCTGACATATATCACATTTGAATGGGTTTTCACCAGTGTGGGTATAAATGTGTCTAGTTAAATCAGTATTTGTACTGAAGCTATGCTCACAAATACCACATTTGAAACGTTTTTCTTTGGCACCCACTCTTCGATACTTTTTTATACTATCGCCGTCAACACCTTTGATCAATATTTTAGATTTAATTTCATCTCTGTTACTATTATTAGACAACCTTGTACTTAAAGAAGTATTATTTATACTGCCGCCAACTCCATGTTTTGTTTTAATGTAGGGCTCTTTAATTTTAGTTGTTCGGTTGGATGTATGATCTTGAGTTTTCTTAATTATCTTCGAGACACATGATAATTTTCGATTATTTTCGTTTTTCTTTTGCTCGGCTGAGATTGCTTCTCTTGTGTTTGGTCTTCGCATGTCCAGTTTTGGCTTCTTCGCGACAGGCGCACCTGTGAAATAAATAAATCATTAAGAATTAATATTCAAATCAAAGGGGATTGCAGAATCAAAACCCGTTTTTACTCTATTAAAAGTGTTGTTATTACTAAATTGAATTATTGAACATCGACGTAAACCCCACACTCTCACATACCGTTGACCTAGGGCAGTTATTCCCTAAGTGAACCCCCAGTGGTCTGCACACAACAGTCATGCCACAAACTTGGTGGTATAATAAGTGTGTTAAGGTAATGCTGTACATCAGGTGAACAGTTGGGCTGCTTGCTTACCAATTGATTCTTGTTCATCTTCCATTTCTGTTTTAATCTCCATTAAAGCTACATCTTCTGAATCTGACTCAGCACGGTGTGCTGGTATATTTTCTTCGTCTGGATAGCTGTTGTCTAGATTATATAGATCTGATTCTGTAAGTAAAATCAAAGCAATAGCATTAGCTGTCTATCGACACATCATTAAGGAAGTCTTGGTCAGCGTAAGTCTTCTTTGTTTCGTTAAACAAATATAATTATGAATCTTCAGCTATCAAAGGTTCCCAATAATAACTATGTGTCCACTGCCAGGACACAGACACACTTTAACGGGTTTTTAGACGTGCAGGTATTAGTTGGTGACCATACAGGGGACATCTGGTGGAGATATTCTTTCCAATGGGTACAAAATCGACAGGGGTAAGGTTTAGGCATCCAGTTACGACTCGACACGTATAATTTAGCGCTACGAACTTCTCAGCTAAAACTATAAGTAAAACTAACAAAAAAATATATTTGTAAAAGTTAATCTCTGGAAGATCTGATTCAGTTATTGAAATTTTTCACAGTCCTTTTCTTTCACATTTGTTTTGGTGACTGAGCTTACCCACATCAGTCAACTAAGCTACTTCCTATTAGGTTTGGACGATTCAAAGCAAATCAAACCTATCCGAGGCGGAGTGTCCTTTTTGAGTTTGCCTAAGCACAGTAAACGATTAAGTTACAATATAGCAGAACATAACAAATAATAGGTCTTTACCTATGAAATTGCCGTTTTGTATGAAAAAATTTAAACGAATTTCTTTCACGTATTTTTTATTTGTATTAATCGAAGTAATCACCCATGCAATCAATGCATCTTTGCCAACGCAGTGGCAGTTTATTGATGCCCTTCTTAAAGAAATCAGCTGGACGGTAGGCAACAAATTCTTCAAAGGCATTTTGTACTGCCTCTCGGGTATTGAATTTTTTTCCCGCCAAGAAGTTATCCAAATTCTGGAAAAAGTAGTAGTCTGTAGGCGCAAGGTCTGGTGAGTAGGGCGGATGACGGAGAGTTTCCAACCCCAGTTCTTGCAACTTGGAGACCGTCTGCTGTGCAGTATGAGGTCGCGCGTTGTCATGCAGGAGCAGCGGAGACGAGCGATTGACCAATGCTGGTTGGAGATGTGCCAGCTTCTCCATCATTGTGTTCAGTTCTTCACAATACACATCTGCAGTAATGCTCACCCCGTTTGGTAAGAAGCTGTGATGAATCACACCGGCGCTAGACCAAACAGTGGCCATCACTTTTCTAGGGGTAAGTATTCGTTTAGGACATTGTTTAGGTGCTGAACCAGGATCCAACCAACTTGCTGAGCGCTTGCGGTTATCAAACAGAATCCATTTTTCATCGCAGGTAACAATGCGGTTCAAAATACCTTCATTTGTGTGTCTGTTGAGCAGTGCAAGGCACGTCTCGACGCGTACTTCGCGCTGGCGATCATTGAGTTCGTGGGGCACCCATTTGTCAAGCTTTTTTACCTTGCCAATTTGACGCAAATAGACCAATATTGTTTTGACGCTAACGTCGAAAGCTGCTGCTAATTCAGCCGTAGATTGTGTATCATCAGCTTCCACAATCGCCTTTAATTCGTCATTGTCGACCAAAGTCTTCGGACGACCGCGAGGTTCATTTTTCAGGTCGAAATTTCCAGAACGGAAGCGAGCAAACCAATAACAGGTGGTGCGTTGGTTTGTAGTGTTAACTCCGTAAACGTCGTTGATGTTGCGTGCCGCTTGTGCCGCGTTGCTGCCACGACGGTATTCATATTCCATAATTACTCGAATTTTTAACGTATCCATGATGACGAAAAATATTGAAATGCGATGAAAATGTAACACTAATCAATAAACAAATGACTACTTTTGGAAAAAAACATGTTTTTAAAATAAAATTAATTTGAAATTAGAATTCTTAGCCAAACAAAAATTATTTTGATTTGAAATGGCCAGTACTGCAGAACGGCAATTTCATAGGTAAAGACCTAATATATTTTCTGTTATATTGGTGAAACATTGGGATCACATGGCACTGATCACATTCTTTATAAAAAAAAACATTGAAACAAAATATCGTGAGCTTTGTAGGCATGTCAGAAAGAGTAGCTTTGTTAAAAATGAGCTTCAACAAGGTATCACTGCCTATTATCCAAGTTTACGCCCCCACTGGGAGCTCCAGTGAGGAAGAAATTGAAAGTTTCTACATGGATTTACAAAAAGCGCAACAACAAGCAGACAAGACCCTACTGGTCATTGAAGACTTAAATGCAAAAATCGGGTACCCGAAACATGAAGACTATATGATAATGGGACGGTACGGATACGGTCAACGAAATCCACGAGGAGAACGACTAATACAATACGCATATGAAAATAAACTATCAGTAATGAACACATATTTCAAGAAGAGAAACTCTCGCAAGTGGACCTGGATGTCTCCAGACAACAATACAAAAAACGAAATCATTTCATACTAAGTTACAACCCAAAAGAAATCACAAATTTAGAGGTTTTAAACAATATAAACTTCCCATCGGATCATAAGATGGTCAGATGTTCACTGAATCTCCGGCTTCCAAAAATGAACAGGAAACCATTCAAAGCCCTAAATAACATGTTAAAGACTTCAAATGAAAAAGATACTTATCTTAAAAAGCTAAAGGAAAATACAACAACACTAGAAGAGATAATGAAGAACACAGAAAATGTTCAAACTCTGAGCAACGAACTGGAAAAAACCATCGCGAATAGTCTAGAACAGGACAAAGCATTAAAAACCAATAACGAAAAACCAAAAATTATAGTGAAAAAGGTATTGGGCTCAAAAATAAATTCTCAAAGGAAATTACAGCCTAAGTATGAAAAAGGACTTGTGTATTCTCCCAAGTCTAACGTATGCAAGCCAAACATGGAATAGTGCCATATACAGAAAGAGTGAAAAACAAAATTTTGTCTTGCCAACATGCCATGGAGAGAAGCATCCTTAAATTAAGAAAAATACAAAAGACAAGAAATATCCGCCAGAGAACTAAATAACGGATGCACTTCAGCAAAGCCAAAAACAAAAATGGAAATGGGCAGGACACATAGCCAGATATCAGGACAAGAGACGGACTTACCAAACAACAAAATGGAAGGACCCATTTGGCAAGAGGAGTGTAGGTCGGCAAAGAAAAAGATGGGTGGATGACATTACTAACGCGGCAGGAGAGGAATGGATGCAGATTGCCGAAAACCGCGAAGAATGGCTCAAGCTGGAGGAGGCTTTTGGGACTACATAAACCAGAAAATACGATTGAATAGTTTTATGTATTTATATTTGGTTAACTCTGTAAATGTGTAGAAAAATAAAGCTTTATTATTATTATAAGCACAGTATTGTTTTTTATCAAACAGTAAAGTATGCACATTCCTGAAACAACATTTGCAGCATAAATGGAGCACACCCTTTCTAAAAGAAGGCTTGAGACATTAGTGGGGTAACACCACATTATTTGCACCGGGTTTCACTCATGCTAACTGCGCTACTGTTAGTAGATAATCTATACTAATACTAGCTGACCCGCGCGGCTTCGCTCGCGTCAATTGGCTACCCTACCCTACCCTACCCGACCTACCCTACCCTACCTACCCTACCTACCCTACCTACAGCTATTACCTACGATACCCTACAGCTTTTTTTTTTTTTTCGTTCTTTTTTTTTTTTTTTTTCGCCGGGAAAAAGATGCATTACGCTTACCCTCCCGTCGGGGGAACGGGAGTCCAGTCCTCCTCCGACGACAACCCGCCTAAAGCGGCGGGCCCGTAAAGTTCTCCCCGTTCAGGGGGAGGGCTGGGAATGACCGGCGAGGGTGGTGGGGAGTGCAATGCGGGCGGAGGCGCCCCCGCGCCTATCGCCCGCCCATCACCACCGTGAGGAGGGAGAAGACGGCGTCTTCTCCGACCTCTTCTTCGCCTGCGGAGCGGCGCAGCGAGAGGGTCGTCCTCCCGCGCGCGTTCCGCCGCCTCCAAAATTGCAAGATGACATCCTCGCAAAAAGAGGCTACAGCTGCCCAGGACCCCTCACTCTCCAACATGGCGTTGACCACGCTGGGAAGCGAGAGGCCCTGTCCGATCTCCGCTGTAAGGCTGCGGCGCGGCTCAGACCAAGCCGGGCACACCTCGAGGGTGTGCTGAGCCGTGTCCTCCGCCGCACCGCGAGGTTCATTTTTCAGGTCGAAATTTCCAGAACGGAAGCGAGCAAACCAATAACAGGTGGTGCGTTGGTTTGTAGTGTTAACTCCGTAAACGTCGTTGATGTTGCGTGCCGCTTGTGCCGCGTTGCTGCCACGACGGTATTCATATTCCATAATTACTCGAATTTTTAACGTATCCATGATGACGAAAAATATTGAAATGCGATGAAAATGTAACACTAATCAATAAACAAATGACTACTTTTGGAAAAAAAACATGTTTTTAAAATAAAATTAATTTGAAATTAGAATTCTTAGCCAAACAAAAATTATTTTGATTTGAAATGGCCAGTACTGCAGAACGGCAATTTCATAGGTAAAGACCTAATATATTTTCTGTTATATTGGTGAAACATTGGGATCACATGGCACTGATCACATTCTTTATAAAAAAAACATTGAAACAAAATATCGTGAGCTTTGTAGGCATGTCAGAAAGAGTAGCTTTGTTAAAAATGAGCTTCAACAAGGTATCACTGCCTATTATCCAAGTTTACGCCCCCACTGGGAGCTCCAGTGAGGAAGAAATTGAAAGTTTCTACATGGATTTACAAAAAGCGCAACAACAAGCAGACAAGACCCTACTGGTCATTGAAGACTTAAATGCAAAAATCGGGTACCCGAAACATGAAGACTATATGATAATGGGACGGTACGGATACGGTCAACGAAATCCACGAGGAGAACGACTAATACAATACGCATATGAAAATAAACTATCAGTAATGAACACATATTTCAAGAAGAGAAACTCTCGCAAGTGGACCTGGATGTCTCCAGACAACAATACAAAAAACGAAATCATTTCATACTAAGTTACAACCCAAAAGAAATCACAAATTTAGAGGTTTTAAACAATATAAACTTCCCATCGGATCATAAGATGGTCAGATGTTCACTGAATCTCCGGCTTCCAAAAATGAACAGGAAACCATTCAAAGCCCTAAATAACATGTTAAAGACTTCAAATGAAAAAGATACTTATCTTAAAAAGCTAAAGGAAAATACAACAACACTAGAAGAGATAATGAAGAACACAGAAAATTTTCAAACTCTGAGCAACGAACTGGAAAAAACCATCGCGAATAGTCTAGAACAGGACAAAGCATTAAAAACCAATAACGAAAAACCAAAAATTATAGTGAAAAAGGTATTGGGCTCAAAAATAAATTCTCAAAGGAAATTACAGCCTAAGTATGAAAAAGGACTTGTGTATTCTCCCAAGTCTAACGTATGCAAGCCAAACATGGAATAGTGCCATATACAGAAAGAGTGAAAAACAAAATTTTGTCTTGCCAACATGCCATGGAGAGAAGCATCCTTAAATTAAGAAAAATACAAAAGACAAGAAATATCCGCCAGAGAACTAAATAACGGATGCACTTCAGCAAAGCCAAAAACAAAAATGGAAATGGGCAGGACACATAGCCAGATATCAGGACAAGAGACGGACTTACCAAACAACAAAATGGAAGGGCCCATTTGGCAAGAGGAGTGTAGGTCGGCAAAGAAAAAGATGGGTGGATGACATTACTAACGCGGCAGGAGAGGAATGGATGCAGATTGCCGAAAACCGCGAAGAATGGCTCAAGCTGGAGGAGGCTTTTGGGACTACATAAACCAGAAAATACGATTTAATAGTTTTATGTATTTATATTTGGTTAACTCTGTAAATGTGTAGAAAAATAAAGCTTTATTATTATTATAAGCACAGTATTGTTTTTTATCAAACAGTAAAGTATGCACATTCCTGAAACAACATTTGCAGCATAAATGGAGCACACCCTTTCTAAAAGAAGGCTTGAGACATTAGTGGGGTAACACCACATTATTTGCACCGGGTTTCACTCATGCTAACTGCGCTACTGTTAGTAGATAATCTATACTAATACTAGCTGACCCGCGCGGCTTCGCTCGCGTCAATTGGCTACCCTACCCTACCCTACCCGACCTACCCTACCCTACCCTACCTACCCTACCTACCCTACCTACCCTACCTACCCTACCTACCCTACCTACCCTACCTACCCTACCTACCCTACCTACAGCTATTACCTACGATACCCTACAGGAAAAAGATGCATTACGCTTACCCTCCCGTCGGGGGAACGGGAGTCCAGTCCTCCTCCGACGACAACCCGCCTAAAGCGGCGGGCCCGTAAAGTTCTCCCCGTTCAGGGGGAGGGCTGGGAATGACCGGCGAGGGTGGTGGGGACTGCAATGCGGGCGGAGGCGCCCCCGCGCCTATCGCCCGCCCATCACCACCGTGAGGAGGGAGAAGACGGCGTCTTCTCCGACCTCTTCTTCGCCTGCGGAGCGGCGCAGCGAGAGGGTCGTCCTCCCGCGCGCGCTCCGCCGCCTCCTTTTGCGAGATGACATCCTCGCAAAAAGAGGCTACAGCTGCCCAGGACCCCTCACTCTCCAACATGGCGTTGACCACGCTGGGAAGCGAGAGGCCCTGTCCGATCTCCGCTGTAAGGCCGCGGCGCGGCTCAGACCAAGCCGGGCACACCTCGAGGGTGTGCTGAGCCGTGTCCTCCGCCGCACCGCAGTCGTGGCACGCCGGGGTCTCCTCCCTCCCGATCCGGTGCAGGTGCTTGCCGAAACAGCCGTGGCCTGACAACACCTGCACCAGACGGAATGAGAGGAAACCGTGGGAGCGCTCGAGCCTGTCTCGCAGGACCGGACCGAGCGCGTCCAGGGTTGGCGGCCAAAGGTGGCGGAGGCGAGGTCGTCCGTCCAATGGACGATGATAGCGTCCCTCGCCTCCCGCCGCACGGCCTCCCGCTCCTCCGCGACGGGGCGCTCGCCCAGGGCCTTTCGCCGCGCCGTCCACTCGTACACTCTGGCGAGCACCCACGCCGGGACGACATCTGCTATCGGCGTCTCCGTTACCTTGAAGACTCCAGGTTCTCAACGCTGTGGGCTATAGAGGACACAAGCCTAGACAAAATTGTCTACGCCTGCGTCTACCGTTCGCACAGCGGTGATTTGGAGACAACTGGGCTTACACAGCACCTGAGTGAGGCGGCGGATGCAGCTCAGCAGCGGTACCCTTCTGCCCAATTGGTGTTACTGGGGGACTTCAATGCGCACCATCAGGAGTGGCTCTTCCCATACCAGTGCACAGACCATGCTGGACGAGAGACGCGAAAGCTAGCGCTTGCGTTAAATCTTACCCAGCTGGTCCAGGGAGCAACGAGGGTACCCGATGTTGATTCGCACACTGCCAATTGCTTGGACCTTTTGCTGACAACAGATCCAGACCGCTATTCGGTGTCGATTTCTTCACCACTGGGTAGTTCCGACCACTGTCTGGTGAAGTCTGTATCCGTCTACTCCCCGCCCGATCCTAGCCCAAGAGGTACCCGGCGGATATGGCGATACAGGTCAGCAGATTGGGATGGCATGCGATCTTTTTTCGCATGTTACCCTTGGCAGCCTACTTGCTTTTCTTCCACTGATGCTTCGTTGTGCGCGGACGCCGTGTCGGACCACATTAGCCGAATAGGGAACAAACTTGCTTCATACCCAGCAGGTAGTAAGGCTTTTTGGTCCCTGGCTAAGTCGGTCGAATCGAACTTCTGCCGCCCCTCACTACCACCACTGCTGAGACCCGACGGGACGCTGGCCCACTCCGCTGAGGAGAAAGCGAATTTGTTTGCTTCTTTGTTTGCGGAAGCTTCACGTCTGGATCCTGGTGGCGCGACGCCCCCTGCTTCTCCTGGTGGATGCGAGTCGAGTATGGCAAACATTCGCATTCATCAGAAGGACGTCCGTAGGGTACTGCGTAACCTGCGTGAACAAGGCTAGTGGTCCCGACGGGATACCGGCAATTGTTCTGAAGACTTGTGCGCCTGAGTTGTCTCCGATATTGACACGCCTATTTCGCCTTTCGTTTGAGACTGGAAAAGTGCCGAAGGCTTGGAAGCAAGCTAACGTGCAGCCAGTGCCCAAGAAGGGTAGTCGAGCTGACCCGTCGAATTACAGACCCATCTCGGTAACGTCCATACTCTGTAAGACTATGGAACGCGTGCTGAATCATAAGCTCCTGGCGTACCTAGAAGCGAATGATATTCTTAGTGACCGTCAATACGGGTTCCGCCGAAATCGGTCAACTGGGAATCTTCTAGCGTATGCCATCCACATCTGGAGTGAGGCCATAGAGAAGCACGGGGAGGCACTAGCGGTCTCCCTTGACATCTCGAAGGCCTTCGACAGGGTCTGGCACGATAGCCTTATTAGTAAGCTTCCTTCCTTCGGTCTGCCCGCCGGTTTGTGTGATTGGATCGCAGATTTCCTGAGGGATCGGTCTATCCGAGTGGTCATTGATGGCTGCTCGTCTGGACTGCTGGATATTAATGCCGGGGTTCCTCAGGGTTCGGTGCTTTCGGCAACACTGTTCTTGCTGCATATTAATGATCTGCTTAAACCTGGTACCTTTGGGTATGCAGACGACAGCACTGTTGCTGAGAGATACGTGTCCGACGCACGAGCTGGTGGGTCGCAGATCCGGTCTCTCCGGGAGGCAATGGTTGACCGCTTGAACGTGTCCTTACAGGCAGTCTCTGAATGGGGCGATGCCAATCTGGTCAAGTTCAATGCTGCTAAGACCCAAGCGTGTCTATTTTCCGCAAAAAGGAGCCAATTCCACCCAGCTCCATCTTTCCGAGGTTTAACCGTGCCGATAACCGACCAACTTGAGCTTCTTGGGGTTACATTAACATCTACTCTCAATTTTGGCCCTTACATAGAGGCAAAAGCCCAAGTGGCTGCAAAGAAGTTGGGGATTCTGGCAAAGGTGAGACGATACTTCACGCCGGAACAGCTGCTTAAACTCTATCAAGCGCAAGTTCGATCGTGTATGGAGTACTGCTCTCATCTTTGGGATGGATCTGCCAGATACCAACTTGATGCCCATGAGTCAATTGAGAAACGAGCCAAGAGGATCATCGGCAATGAGAGGCTTGTCGCGACGAAGCTCCAAAGTCTGGAACATCGACGACGAGTTGCTAGCCTGTCGGTTTTCTACCGATTGCATTTGGGGAATGTGCGACGGAATTGCATAATTTAATTCCGCCAAGCCCGTTCCATCATCGGACCACAAGACGAACGGCGATGCGCCACCGGTACACGGTGGATATCCCACCCATACGCACAAAACGTTTTGGTAACACATTCATAATGCGTACAGCTAAGGAGTGGAATTCCCTGCCGGAGTCTGTGTTTCCTGATAGCTACAACCTAAGAGTCTTTAAATCAAGAGTGAATAGGTTAATTCTAGGCAAGCGTGCTCCATCTTCGACCACATCATCACTTACCATCAGGTGAGATAGTGGTCAAACGCGTGCCTATGTTTAGTAAAAAAAAAAAAAAAAAGCATAATTACGTCCTTGAATTTGACTAGGATGCAAATCAACATCTTGTATATACATATTTTTATTTCTTTCTTATTTGCTCAATACTTGAACAAACTTCATCTAAAACTATTACAAATTTCAAGTTCATAGCATTAGCAGTTCTTCTGAGGAGCTATGGCTATTAAATCGTGGATAATAACAGCCACACGGGTCGATCTTCAAGGTTAAGCAACGCTTGCCAAGGTGGGTCTGTGAATGTGTGTCCATCTTAACATACCGAGTTTTCTCCGTGTCTCGGAAAGCACGTTAAGCCGTTGGTCCCGACTGTCATTTGTAGATCTTTAGAAGTCGTTACGGATTGTCAGAAGCCAGTAAATCTGACTCCAGTCTTGACATGAAGTACTGTGTTAACCAGTTAATGGGTTGTGGAGATCTGGTAGTCAGCCGCTCCTCGTAAAATACTGGTATTCAGCTAAATCCGGCTTGACTGGAAGCCGACCTTTTTAGCCGACCTTATAGTTGGGAAAAGGCTAGGCAGATGATGATGATGATGAGCATTAGTAGTTCTTCAGATATCCAGCTTTGACAGACAGACTTAGTCTCACCATTACCATTTTGGTACGGAACCCTAAAAAGCAGTTTGAGGCGGAGAAAAGCAGTAATGCGAAGCGGAGTGTCTGTTCATTGACGTGGAGTATGGCAGCAGAGCGAGGTAGCGGAGCGGAGTTGCGGCCTGTGCGGAGCTAGTCAGAGTTCACGCGACGAGAAATTTGAGTGGGCGGCCGGCAGTTTTTATCCGCTTCCTGGTGTTGTATGAATTTCCGCCCCTCTCCTCTCCGCTTCAGTGGAGAGTCTGCCTAAAGACCTAAGAAATTCGCAGTTCGATATTACAGCAACCGTGACAGAGGAGTTGGACAGTAAGAGATGAGAGGCTTTCATGAGTTTATTATTATTATGAGCCTGTTGAGTCCCACTGCAGGGCAAAGGCCTCCCTTCCTTCTTTTCACTTCTCTCTGTCCGTTGCCACACTCGGCCAATCTTTAAGGTAGGAGTCTAATTCATCCTGCCATCTCCTCCTGGGCCCACCGCGTCGCCGGTTCCTGTTGGTCGGAATCCAATCGGTTGTTACGTTTGCCCAGTTCTGTTGCGACATGCGGCAGATGTGGCCACCCCAGTTCCACTTTAGACTGGCGGCTGTGTTGTCTGCGACTTGTGTTTTGAAACGAAGTATACTGTTTTTAATACGGTCTTTGGGTTTGACTCCAAGAATACTTCGCGGAGGGTGGCCGCAGCTGCTGGCTCTACCGCGCGGCAGGACTAACTTGCTTCAAAAAGCGCCAGTTACTCGCGCCTTACATACGGTACACTCAATGTAGTAGCCGAAAGGATTGAATTTTTTTTTTTTTTTTACTATTTATAGGCACGCGTTTGACCGCTATCTCACCTGATGGTAAGCAAGGCTCCTGTTCATTGAATGAATTCGTAATGGTGTGAAGATAGAAGTGGTGACTACACAAATATTATAAAGTGGAAAGATTTGTTTGAATTGAATAGGCTCCGATTCGAAAACTTCTTTCACTATTAGAATCCTACATTATCCCTGATGATCATAGGCTATAGAATATTTTCAAAAATGTTAGGGGTCCGTCTAAAAACTTCGATAATGTAACCCAAGGTGTGAAAAAAGTGCCAAGAAAGATCCTTATATCGCGTACGCTGCGGAAATTATTGACAATAGACCAAAGTTATGTACTACAATTTTATAGAGGACATCAATATCTACAAAAAGTCTTATGTTATGGTTAGGTCACAAAGACCGCTTTTTGTTGAAATTATTCAATCAAAACCCGAGTTAAAAGGAATAATGGTGATTTTAGTTTCATGATATGAAGCCTTATCTATTTAAATTGTTTATACACGGACACGGAGACACGGATCATAAGTATTGGAAACTATTAAATTTAGATGTGGGATTTAATGTATTCAAAATAATCTGTTCACAACATATCGAAAAATTATAAAATAAGATTTATATAATACAATTGATGAATGAATTGAATTTAAACCGCAGTTTAAATTGAATTCGATGTATAAGTATCATGATATGAAGCCTTATCTATTTAAATTGTTTATACACGGACACGGAGACACGGAATAAGTATTGGAAACTATCAAATTTAGATGTGGTATTTAATGTATTCAAAATAATCTGTTCACAACATATTATTAAATAGATAAATCATAAAACAAGATTTATATATTACAATTGATGAATGAATTGAATTTAAGCCTATGATGTATGTGTATTAGTGTCTAGTTAAACCACCCTCTTTAATAAAACTACGCTGTCATAATTCACATTTTATAGGTTCCTCATTAGTGTGGGTACGAATATGTCTTACAAAATTATACTTGTTACTAAAACTACACTGACATATGTCACACTTGAACGGTACTCACCACCAGTACGGATGCGAATATGATTGGCTAAACATTTTTTTTTTTACTATAACTACGCTGACATATATCCCACTTGAACGGTTTCTCACCAGTGTGGGTGCGAATATGATATGTTAATTGAGTACTTTGATTAAAACCACTCTGACAAATATCGCATTTGAAAGGTTTTTCACCAGAGTGGGTGCGAATATGAGTTGTTAAATGAGTCTTTTGAATGAAACTACGCTGACATACATCACATTTGAACGGTTTCTCACCCGTGTGGGTACGGGTATGTTAGATTAAGGCACACTTTTGAATAAAATTACGATCACATACATCACATTTGAAAGGTTTCTCACCAGTGTGTATACGAGTATGTATTACTAACAAACGCTTTTCACTAAAACTACTCGGACATATAAATTTCACATTTGAAATTTTTCTCACCAGTGTGGGTACGAATATGCCTTTTAAAACAAAATCTTCTACTAAAAACACGTTGACACATACCACATTTGAAAGGTTTCTCACCAGTGTGGGTACGAGTGTGAATAACTAAATGACTCTTCCGATTAAATTTATGCTGACATATATCACATTTGAAAGGTTTCTCACCTGTGTGTATACGAGTATGTATTACTAACAAACGCTTTTCACTAAAACTACTCGGACATATTTCACATTTGAAATTTTCCTCACATGTGTGGGTACGAATGTGCTTTTTAAAACTAAATCTTCTACTAAAAACACGTTGACACATACCACATTTGAAAGGTTTCTCACCAGTGTGGGTACGAGTGTGAATTACTAAATGACTCTTATGATTAAATTTACGCTGACATACATCACATTTGAAAGGTTGTTCACCTGTATGGATACGAATATGAATATTTAAATCACTTTTTAGAGTAAAACTACGCTGGCATATATCGCATTCGAAAGGCTTAACGCCAGTGTGGGTGAAAGTGTGTCTAGATAATTCACCCTTTACACTAAAACTTCTCTGACATATATCATATTTGAAAGGTTTCTCACCAGTGTGAACACGAATATGAATTTTTAAACTATGCTTTCGTTTAAAACCACGCTGACATATATCACATTTGAATGGGTTTTCACCAGTGTGGGTATAAATGTGTCTAGTTAAATCAGTATTTGTACTGAAGCTATGCTCACAAATACCACATTTGAAACGTTTTTCTTTGGCACCCACTCTTCGATACTTTTTTATACTATCGCCGTCAACACCTTTGATCAATATTTTAGATTTAATTTCATCTCTGTTACTATTATTAGACAACCTTGTACTTAAAGAAGTATTATTTATACTGCCGCCAACTCCATGTTTTGTTTTAATGTAGGGCTCTTTAATTTTAGAGATTGAGATTGCTTCTCTTGTGTTTGGTCTTCGCATGTCCAGTTTTGGCTTCTTCGCGACAGGCGCACCTGTGAAATAAATAAATCATTAAGAATTAATATTCAAATCAAAGGGGATTGCAGAATCAAAACCCGTTTTTACTCTATTAAAAGTGTTGTTATTACTAAATTGAATTATTGAACATCGACGTAAACCCCACACTCTCACATACCGTTGACCTAGGGCAGTTATTCCCTAAGTGAACCCCCAGTGGTCTGCACACAACAGTCATGCCACAAACTTGGTGGTATAATAAGTGTGTTAAGGTAATGCTGTACATCAGGTGAACAGTTGGGCTGCTTGCTTACCAATTGATTCTTGTTCATCTTCCATTTCTGTTTTAATCTCCATTAAAGCTACATCTTCTGAATCTGACTCAGCACGGTGTGCTGGTATATTTTCTTCGTCTGGATAGCTGTTGTCTAGATTATATAGATCTGATTCTGTAAGTAAAATCAAAGCAATAGCATTAGCTGTCTATCGACACATCATTAAGGAAGTCTTGGTCAGCGTAAGTCTTCTTTGTTTCGTTAAACAAATATAATTATGAATCTTCAGCTATCAAAGGTTCCCAATAATAACTATGTGTCCACTGCCAGGACACAGACACACTTTAACGGGTTTTTAGACGTGCAGGTATTAGTTGGTGACCATACAGGGGACATCTGGTGGAGATATTCTTTCCAATGGGTACAAAATCGACAGGGGTAAGGTTTAGGCATCCAGTTACGACTCGACACGTATAATTTAGCGCTACGAACTTCTCAGCTAAAACTATAAGTAAAACTAACAAAAAAATATATTTGTAAAAGTTAATCTCTGGAAGATCTGATTCAGTTATTGAAATTTTTCACAGTCCTTTTCTTTCACATTTGTTTTGGTGACTGAGCTTACCCACATCAGTCAACTAAGCTACTTCCTATTAGGTTTGGACGATTCAAAGCAAATCAAACCTATCCGAGGCGGAGTGTCCTTTTTGAGTTTGCCTAAGCACAGTAAACGATTAAGTTACAATATAGAAGAACATAACAAATAATAGGTCTTTACCTATGAAATTGCCGTTTTGTATGAAAAAATTTAAACGAATTTCTTTCACGTATTTTTTATTTGTATTAATCGAAGTAATCACCCATGCAATCAATGCATCTTTGCCAACGCAGTGGCAGTTTATTGATGCCCTTCTTAAAGAAATCAGCTGGACGGTAGGCAACAAATTCTTCAAAGGCATTTTGTACTGCCTCTCGGGTATTGAATTTTTTTCCCGCCAAGAAGTTATCCAAATTCTGGAAAAAGTAGTAGTCTGTAGGCGCAAGGTCTGGTGAGTAGGGCGGATGACGGAGAGCTTCCAACCCCAGTTCTTGCAACTTGGAGACCGTCTGCTGTGCAGTATGAGGTCGCGCGTTGTCATGCAGGAGCAGCGGAGACGAGCGATTGACCAATGCTGGTTGGAGATGTGCCAGCTTCTCCATCATTGTGTTCAGTTCTTCACAATACACATCTGCAGTAATGCTCACCCCGTTTGGTAAGAAGCTGTGATGAATCACACCGGCGCTAGACCAAACAGTGGCCATCACTTTTCTAGGGGTAAGTATTCGTTTAGGACATTGTTTAGGTGCTGAACCAGGATCCAACCAACTTGCTGAGCGCTTGCGGTTATCAAACAGAATCCATTTTTCATCGCAGGTAACAATGCGGTTCAAAATACCTTCATTTGTGTGTCTGTTGAGCAGTGCAAGGCACGTCTCGACGCGTACTTCGCGCTGGCGATCATTGAGTTCGTGGGGCACCCATAGCTTTTTTACCTTGCCAATTTGACGCAAATAGACCAATATTGTTTTGACGCTAACGTCGAAAGCTGCTGCTAATTCAGCCGTAGATTGTGTATCATCAGCTTCCACAATCGCCTTTAATTCGTCATTGTCGACCAAAGTCTTCGGACGACCGCGAGGTTCATTTTTCAGGTCGAAATTTCCAGAACGGAAGCGAGCAAACCAATAACAGGTGGTGCGTTGGTTTGTAGTGTTAACTCCGTAAACGTCGTTGATGTTGCGTGCCGCTTGTGCCGCGTTGCTGCCACGACGGTATTCATATTCCATAATTACTCGAATTTTTAACGTATCCATGATGACGAAAAATATTGAAATGCGATGAAAATGTAACACTAATCAATAAACAAATGACTACTTTTGGAAAAAAACATGTTTTTAAAATAAAATTAATTTGAAATTAGAATTCTTAGCCAAACAAAAATTATTTTGATTTGAAATGGCCAGTACTGCAGAACGGCAATTTCATAGGTAAAGACCTAATATATTTTCTGTTATATTGGTGAAACATTGGGATCACATGGCACTGATCACATTCTTTATAAAAAAAAACATTGAAACAAAATATCGTGAGCTTTGTAGGCATGTCAGAAAGAGTAGCTTTGTTAAAAATGAGCTTCAACAAGGTATCACTGCCTATTATCCAAGTTTACGCCCCCACTGGGAGCTCCAGTGAGGAAGAAATTGAAAGTTTCTACATGGATTTACAAAAAGCGCAACAACAAGCAGACAAGACCCTACTGGTCATTGAAGACTTAAATGCAAAAATCGGGTACCCGAAACATGAAGACTATATGATAATGGGACGGTACGGATACGGTCAACGAAATCCACGAGGAGAACGACTAATACAATACGCATATGAAAATAAACTATCAGTAATGAACACATATTTCAAGAAGAGAAACTCTCGCAAGTGGACCTGGATGTCTCCAGACAACAATACAAAAAACGAAATCATTTCATACTAAGTTACAACCCAAAAGAAATCACAAATTTAGAGGTTTTAAACAATATAAACTTCCCATCGGATCATAAGATGGTCAGATGTTCACTGAATCTCCGGCTTCCAAAAATGAACAGGAAACCATTCAAAGCCCTAAATAACATGTTAAAGACTTCAAATGAAAAAGATACTTATCTTAAAAAGCTAAAGGAAAATACAACAACACTAGAAGAGATAATGAAGAACACAGAAAATGTTCAAACTCTGAGCAACGAACTGGAAAAAACCATCGCGAATAGTCTAGAACAGGACAAAGCATTAAAAACCAATAACGAAAAACCAAAAATTATAGTGAAAAAGGTATTGGGCTCAAAAATAAATTCTCAAAGGAAATTACAGCCTAAGTATGAAAAAGGACTTGTGTATTCTCCCAAATCTAACGTATGCAAGCCAAACATGGAATAGTGCCATATACAGAAAGAGTGAAAAACAAAATTTTGTCTTGCCAACATGCCATGGAGAGAAGCATCCTTAAATTAAGAAAAATACAAAAGACAAGAAATATCCGCCAGAGAACTAAATAACGGATGCACTTCAGCAAAGCCAAAAACAAAAATGGAAATGGGCAGGACACATAGCCAGATATCAGGACAAGAGACGGACTTACCAAACAACAAAATGGAAGGACCCATTTGGCAAGAGGAGTGTAGGTCGGCAAAGAAAAAGATGGGTGGATGACATTACTAACGCGGCAGGAGAGGAATGGATGCAGATTGCCGAAAACCGCGAAGAATGGCTCAAGCTGGAGGAGGCTTTTGGGACTACATAAACCAGAAAATACGATTTAATAGTTTTATGTATTTATATTTGGTTAACTCTGTAAATGTGTAGAAAAATAAAGCTTTATTATTATTATAAGCACAGTATTGTTTTTTATCAAACAGTAAAGTATGCACATTCCTGAAACAACATTTGCAGCATAAATGGAGCACACCCTTTCTAAAAGAAGGCTTGAGACATTAGTGGGGTAACACCACATTATTTGCACCGGGTTTCACTCATGCTAACTGCGCTACTGTTAGTAGATAATCTATACTAATACTAGCTGACCCGCGCGGCTTCGCTCGCGTCAATTGGCTACCCTACCCTACCCTACCCGACCTACCCTACCCTACCTACCCTACCTACCCTACCTACCCTACCTACAGCTATTACCTACGATACCCTACAGCTTTTTTTTTTTTTTCGTTCTTTTTTTTTTTTTTTTTCGCCGGGAAAAAGATGCATTACGCTTACCCTCCCGTCGGGGGAACGGGAGTCCAGTCCTCCTCCGACGACAACCCGCCTAAAGCGGCGGGCCCGTAAAGTTCTCCCCGTTCAGGGGGAGGGCTGGGAATGACCGGCGAGGGTGGTGGGGAGTGCAATGCGGGCGGAGGCGCCCCCGCGCCTATCGCCCGCCCATCACCACCGTGAGGAGGGAGAAGACGGCGTCTTCTCCGACCTCTTCTTCGCCTGCGGAGCGGCGCAGCGAGAGGGTCGTCCTCCCGCGCGCGTTCCGCCGCCTCCTTTTGCAAGATGACATCCTCGCAAAAAGAGGCTACAGCTGCCCAGGACCCCTCACTCTCCAACATGGCGTTGACCACGCTGGGAAGCGAGAGGCCCTGTCCGATCTCCGCTGTAAGGCTGCGGCGCGGCTCAGACCAAGCCGGGCACACCTCGAGGGTGTGCTGAGCCGTGTCCTCCGCCGCACCGCGAGGTTCATTTTTCAGGTCGAAATTTCCAGAACGGAAGCGAGCAAACCAATAACAGGTGGTGCGTTGGTTTGTAGTGTTAACTCCGTAAACGTCGTTGATGTTGCGTGCCGCTTGTGCCGCGTTGCTGCCACGACGGTATTCATATTCCATAATTACTCGAATTTTTAACGTATCCATGATGACGAAAAATATTGAAATGCGATGAAAATGTAACACTAATCAATAAACAAATGACTACTTTTGGAAAAAAAACATGTTTTTAAAATAAAATTAATTTGAAATTAGAATTCTTAGCCAAACAAAAATTATTTTGATTTGAAATGGCCAGTACTGCAGAACGGCAATTTCATAGGTAAAGACCTAATATATTTTCTGTTATATTGGTGAAACATTGGGATCACATGGCACTGATCACATTCTTTATAAAAAAAACATTGAAACAAAATATCGTGAGCTTTGTAGGCATGTCAGAAAGAGTAGCTTTGTTAAAAATGAGCTTCAACAAGGTATCACTGCCTATTATCCAAGTTTACGCCCCCACTGGGAGCTCCAGTGAGGAAGAAATTGAAAGTTTCTACATGGATTTACAAAAAGCGCAACAACAAGCAGACAAGACCCTACTGGTCATTGAAGACTTAAATGCAAAAATCGGGTACCCGAAACATGAAGACTATATGATAATGGGACGGTACGGATACGGTCAACGAAACCCACGAGGAGAACGACTAATACAATACGCATATGAAAATAAACTATCAGTAATGAACACATATTTCAAGAAGAGAAACTCTCGCAAGTGGACCTGGATGTCTCCAGACAACAATACAAAAAACGAAATCATTTCATACTAAGTTACAACCCAAAAGAAATCACAAATTTAGAGGTTTTAAACAATATAAACTTCCCATCGGATCATAAGATGGTCAGATGTTCACTGAATCTCCGGCTTCCAAAAATGAACAGGAAACCATTCAAAGCCCTAAATAACATGTTAAAGACTTCAAATGAAAAAGATACTTATCTTAAAAAGCTAAAGGAAAATACAACAACACTAGAAGAGATAATGAAGAACACAGAAAATTTTCAAACTCTGAGCAACGAACTGGAAAAAACCATCGCGAATAGTCTAGAACAGGACAAAGCATTAAAAACCAATAACGAAAAACCAAAAATTATAGTGAAAAAGGTATTGGGCTCAAAAATAAATTCTCAAAGGAAATTACAGCCTAAGTATGAAAAAGGACTTGTGTATTCTCCCAAGTCTAACGTATGCAAGCCAAACATGGAATAGTGCCATATACAGAAAGAGTGAAAAACAAAATTTTGTCTTGCCAACATGCCATGGAGAGAAGCATCCTTAAATTAAGAAAAATACAAAAGACAAGAAATATCCGCCAGAGAACTAAATAACGGATGCACTTCAGCAAAGCCAAAAACAAAAATGGAAATGGGCAGGACACATAGCCAGATATCAGGACAAGAGACGGACTTACCAAACAACAAAATGGAAGGACCCATTTGGCAAGAGGAGTGTAGGTCGGCAAAGAAAAAGATGGGTGGATGACATTACTAACGCGGCAGGAGAGGAATGGATGCAGATTGCCGAAAACCGCGAAGAATGGCTCAAGCTGGAGGAGGCTTTTGGGACTACATAAACCAGAAAATACGATTTAATAGTTTTATGTATTTATATTTGGTTAACTCTGTAAATGTGTAGAAAAATAAAGCTTTATTATTATTATAAGCACAGTATTGTTTTTTATCAAACAGTAAAGTATGCACATTCCTGAAACAACATTTGCAGCATAAATGGAGCACACCCTTTCTAAAAGAAGGCTTGAGACATTAGTGGGGTAACACCACATTATTTGCACCGGGTTTCACTCATGCTAACTGCGCTACTGTTAGTAGATAATCTATACTAATACTAGCTGACCCGCGCGGCTTCGCTCGCGTCAATTGGCTACCCTACCCTACCCTACCCGACCTACCCTACCCTACCTACCCTACCTACCCTACCTACAGCTATTACCTACGATACCCTACAGCTTTTTTTTTTTTTTCGTTCTTTTTTTTTTTTTTTTTCGCCGGGAAAAAGATGCATTACGCTTACCCTCCCGTCGGGGGAACGGGAGTCCAGTCCTCCTCCGACGACAACCCGCCTAAAGCGGCGGGCCCGTAAAGTTCTCCCCGTTCAGGGGGAGGGCTGGGAATGACCGGCGAGGGTGGTGGGGAGTGCAATGCGGGCGGAGGCGCCCCCGCGCCTATCGCCCGCCCATCACCACCGTGAGGAGGGAGAAGACGGCGTCTTCTCCGACCTCTTCTTCGCCTGCGGAGCGGCGCAGCGAGAGGGTCGTCCTCCCGCGCGCGTTCCGCCGCCTCCAAAATTGCAAGATGACATCCTCGCAAAAAGAGGCTACAGCTGCCCAGGACCCCTCACTCTCCAACATGGCGTTGACCACGCTGGGAAGCGAGAGGCCCTGTCCGATCTCCGCTGTAAGGCTGCGGCGCGGCTCAGACCAAGCCGGGCACACCTCGAGGGTGTGCTGAGCCGTGTCCTCCGCCGCACCGCGAGGTTCATTTTTCAGGTCGAAATTTCCAGAACGGAAGCGAGCAAACCAATAACAGGTGGTGCGTTGGTTTGTAGTGTTAACTCCGTAAACGTCGTTGATGTTGCGTGCCGCTTGTGCCGCGTTGCTGCCACGACGGTATTCATATTCCATAATTACTCGAATTTTTAACGTATCCATGATGACGAAAAATATTGAAATGCGATGAAAATGTAACACTAATCAATAAACAAATGACTACTTTTGGAAAAAAAACATGTTTTTAAAATAAAATTAATTTGAAATTAGAATTCTTAGCCAAACAAAAATTATTTTGATTTGAAATGGCCAGTACTGCAGAACGGCAATTTCATAGGTAAAGACCTAATATATTTTCTGTTATATTGGTGAAACATTGGGATCACATGGCACTGATCACATTCTTTATAAAAAAAACATTGAAACAAAATATCGTGAGCTTTGTAGGCATGTCAGAAAGAGTAGCTTTGTTAAAAATGAGCTTCAACAAGGTATCACTGCCTATTATCCAAGTTTACGCCCCCGCTGGGAGCTCCAGTGAGGAAGAAATTGAAAGTTTCTACATGGATTTACAAAAAGCGCAACAACAAGCAGACAAGACCCTACTGGTCATTGAAGACTTAAATGCAAAAATCGGGTACCCGAAACATGAAGACTATATGATAATGGGACGGTACGGATACGGTCAACGAAACCCACGAGGAGAACGACTAATACAATACGCATATGAAAATAAACTATCAGTAATGAACACATATTTCAAGAAGAGAAACTCTCGCAAGTGGACCTGGATGTCTCCAGACAACAATACAAAAAACGAAATCATTTCATACTAAGTTACAACCCAAAAGAAATCACAAATTTAGAGGTTTTAAACAATATAAACTTCCCATCGGATCATAAGATGGTCAGATGTTCACTGAATCTCCGGCTTCCAAAAATGAACAGGAAACCATTCAAAGCCCTAAATAACATGTTAAAGACTTCAAATGAAAAAGATACTTATCTTAAAAAGCTAAAGGAAAATACAACAACACTAGAAGAGATAATGAAGAACACAGAAAATTTTCAAACTCTGAGCAACGAACTGGAAAAAACCATCGCGAATAGTCTAGAACAGGACAAAGCATTAAAAACCAATAACGAAAAACCAAAAATTATAGTGAAAAAGGTATTGGGCTCAAAAATAAATTCTCAAAGGAAATTACAGCCTAAGTATGAAAAAGGACTTGTGTATTCTCCCAAGTCTAACGTATGCAAGCCAAACATGGAATAGTGCCATATACAGAAAGAGTGAAAAACAAAATTTTGTCTTGCCAACATGCCATGGAGAGAAGCATCCTTAAATTAAGAAAAATACAAAAGACAAGAAATATCCGCCAGAGAACTAAATAACGGATGCACTTCAGCAAAGCCAAAAACAAAAATGGAAATGGGCAGGACACATAGCCAGATATCAGGACAAGAGACGGACTTACCAAACAACAAAATGGAAGGGCCCATTTGGCAAGAGGAGTGTAGGTCGGCAAAGAAAAAGATGGGTGGATGACATTACTAACGCGGCAGGAGAGGAATGGATGCAGATTGCCGAAAACCGCGAAGAATGGCTCAAGCTGGAGGAGGCTTTTGGGACTACATAAACCAGAAAATACGATTTAATAGTTTTATGTATTTATATTTGGTTAACTCTGTAAATGTGTAGAAAAATAAAGCTTTATTATTATTATAAGCACAGTATTGTTTTTTATCAAACAGTAAAGTATGCACATTCCTGAAACAACATTTGCAGCATAAATGGAGCACACCCTTTCTAAAAGAAGGCTTGAGACATTAGTGGGGTAACACCACATTATTTGCACCGGGTTTCACTCATGCTAACTGCGCTACTGTTAGTAGATAATCTATACTAATACTAGCTGACCCGCGCGGCTTCGCTCGCGTCAATTGGCTACCCTACCCTACCCTACCCGACCTACCCTACCCTACCCTACCTACCCTACCTACCCTACCTACCCTACCTACCCTACCTACCCTACCTACCCTACCTACCCTACCTACAGCTATTACCTACGATACCCTACAGGAAAAAGATGCATTACGCTTGACCTCCCGTCGGGGGAACGGGAGTCCAGTCCTCCTCCGACGACAACCCGCCTAAAGCGGCGGGCCCGTAAAGTTCTCCCCGTTCAGGGGGAGGGCTGGGAATGACCGGCGAGGGTGGTGGGGAGTGCAATGCGGGCGGAGGCGCCCCCGCGCCTATCGCCCGCCCATCACCACCGTGAGGAGGGAGAAGACGGCGTCTTCTCCGACCTCTTCTTCGCCTGCGGAGCGGCGCAGCGAGAGGGTCGTCCTCCCGCGCGCGCTCCGCCGCCTCCTTTTGCGAGATGACATCCTCGCAAAAAGAGGCTACAGCTGCCCAGGACCCCTCACTCTCCAACATGGCGTTGACCACGCTGGGAAGCGAGAGGCCCTGTCCGATCTCCGCTGTAAGGCCGCGGCGCGGCTCAGACCAAGCCGGGCACACCTCGAGGGTGTGCTGAGCCGTGTCCTCCGCCGCACCGCAGTCGTGGCACGCCGGGGTCTCCTCCCTCCCGATCCGGTGCAGGTGCTTGCCGAAACAGCCGTGGCCTGACAACACCTGCACCAGACGGAATGAGAGGAAACCGTGGGAGCGCTCGAGCCTGTCTCGCAGGACCGGACCGAGCGCGTCCAGGGTTGGCGGCCAAAGGTGGCGGAGGCGAGGTCGTCCGTCCAATGGACGATGATAGCGTCCCTCGCCTCCCGCCGCACGGCCTCCCGCTCCTCCGCGACGGGGCGCTCGCCCAGGGCCTTTCGCCGCGCCGTCCACTCGTACACTCTGGCGAGCACCCACGCCTCCAACTCCCAAGGAGGGGTGCCCGCCAGAGCGCACGCCGCCGAAAAGCCCACCGAGCGGTAGGCCCTCGCCACCCGCAGTGCAATGGCCCTTTGGGGCCTCCGCATCATAGTAGCGTTCTCCCTCCTGTGTAGGGAGTCCGCCCAGATGGGGGCCCCGTACAGGGCCATACTCCCCAAGATGCCGGCATATAAACGCCGGCATCGTGCGTTCGGCCCCCCCAAATTCGGGAGGAGCCACGACAGGGCGTCCGCGGCCTTCAGCAGGCGCGTTGACAGCCCGCTGAAGTGCGGGCCGAAGCGCCACCTGCTGTCCAGCACCAGGCCCAGATACTTCATCTGGGCCTGGACGTTCACCCTGACGCCCTCCACCACAATGTGGGCGTCGGGAGGGCAGCGCTGCCGAGGCCCGTGAAAGAACACAGCCTCGGTCTTGTTCAGCGCCACCCTCAATCCCAGGCGGCGGATCCTCCCTGCCACAAAGGACCCGCCAGCCGAGGCCAGACAGGCCGCCTCCCCGAAGCTCTTCCCCCGGGCAGTAAGAAAAGTGTCATCCGCGTAACAGATGACACTCGTGCCCTGAAGAAGAGCTCCCCGCAACAGCCAGTCGAAGCCGATGTTCCACAGGGGGGGCCCTAAGACTGACCCCTGCGGAACACCGGACTCCGCGCTGTATCTCCGCATCCTGGCCAGTTTGTCCACAAGGAGGACCTCTCGATCCTCCAAGTAGCTGGCCAGGAGGCTCCTCAAATATTGGGGCACTCCGTGGTACCGGAGTGCCTCCAATATGGTGGAGTGGGGAACGGAGTTGAAGGCGTTGGCGATGTCAAACGACACCGCCAACACTCCGTCCCCCACCTCGACCGCCTCTTTCACCTGGCCCTTAAGAAGGGCCAGCGCGTCGATGGTGGACCGGCCCTGTCGGAAACCGAACTGGGCGTCCGACAGGTCCGGCCCTACACCCTGCAAATGGCTCCTGAGCCGGTCGGCGATGATGCCCTCGAACAATTTACCGACCTCATCGAGCAGAACGATGGGCCGGTATGCCGAGGGGGAATCCGCCGGGCGTCCCTCCTTTCGGAGGAGGCATAGCTGCCCCTCCTTCCACAGTTTCGGGAACCTTCCAGCCGTAAAGCACGCGCTGAAGAGTTCCCGAAACCTGTCCTCCATTTGAGCGGCAGCTATGGCCACGACCCGTGCGGGGACGCCGTCCGGCCCAGGAGCCGTCTTCTTCGCGCGGAGGCTAAGCACACCCGCGCGAAACTCCTCCTCCGTCACCGGAGGTGCCTCCTCCTCCTCCTGCGGAGGGTTCATCGCTGGAGGGGTGAAGTCGGTCCTGCGCGGAAACAGAGACCGGACCACCCCATCCAGCAACGCCGGCTCGAGGACCCTACCCTACCCTTTTTTTTTTTTTAAGCTGGGAAAAAATGCATGACGCATACCCTCCCGTCGGGGGAACGGGAGGGGTATGTGGGACTCCCCGGGCTGACCCGGTATACCCAGTAAAACGACCCAGCGGCATTCCCGCATCGTCCGAGTGGAAGAGGACTGGGAGATCGGCGCAGCCTTAGCGTCCAGTCCTCCTCCGACGACAACCCGCCTAAAGCGGCGGGCCCCTCAAGTCCTCCCCGTTCAGGGGGAGGGCTGGGAATGACCGGCGAGGGTGGTGTGGAGTGCAATGCGGGCGGAGGCGCCCCCGCGCCTATCGCCCGCCCATCACTACCATGAGGAGGGAGAAGACGGCGTCTTCTCCGACCTCTTCTGCGCCTGCGGAGCGGCGCAGCGAGAGGGTCGTCCTCCCGCGCGCGCTCCGCCGCCTCCTTTTGCGAGATGACATCCTCGCAAAAAGAGGCGACAGCTGCCCAGGACCCCTCACTCTCCAACATGGCATTCACCACGCCGGGAAACGAGAGGTCCTGTCCGATCTCCGCTGTTAGACTGCGACGCGGCTCAGACCAAGCCGGGCACACCTCGAGGGTGTGCTGAGCCGTGACCTCCGCCGCGCCGCAGTCGTGGCACGCCGGGGTCTCCTCCCTCCCGATCCGGTGCAGGTGCTTGCCGAAACAGCCGTGGCCTGACAACACCTGCACCAGACGGAATGAGAGGAACCCGTGGGAGCGCTCGAGCAAGTCTCGCAGGACCGGACCGAGCGCGTCCAGGGTTCGGCGGCCAAAGGTGGCGGAGGCGAGGTCCTCCGTCCAATGGACGATGATGGCATCCCTCGCCTACCGCCGCACGGCCTCTTGCTCCTCCGCGACGGGGCGCTCGCCCAGGGCCTTTCGCCGCGCCGTCCACTCGTGCACTAGCACCCACGCCTCCAACTCCCAAGGAGGGGTGCCCGCCAGAGCGCACGCCGCCGAAAAGCCCACCGAGCGGTAGGCCCTCGCCACCCGCAGTGCAATGGCCCTTTGGGGCTTGCGCATGGCAGTTGCGTTCTCCCTCCTGTGGAGGGA
The DNA here is from genome assembly GCA_950371165.1 of Lacanobia oleracea. Classification (NCBI taxonomy): domain Eukaryota; kingdom Metazoa; phylum Arthropoda; class Insecta; order Lepidoptera; family Noctuidae; genus Lacanobia; species Lacanobia oleracea. Next base: position 15,334,867 of record OX493411.1, on the reverse strand, counting down.
GTCCGCCCAGATGGGGGCCCCGTACAGGGCCATGCTCCACAGGAACCCTAATGCATTACGCATACCCTCCCGTCGGGGGAACGGGAGGGGTATGTGGGACTCCCCGGGCTGACCCGTTATACCCACTAAAACGACCCAGCGGCATTCCCGCATCGTCCGAGTGGAAGAGGACTGGGAGATCGGCGCAGCCTTAGCGTCCAGTCCTCCTCCGACGACAACCCGCCTAAAGCGGCGGGCCCCTCAAGTCCTCCCCGGTCAGGGGGAGGGCTGGGAATGACCGGCGAGGGTGGTGTGGAGTGCAATGCGGGCGGAGGCGCCCCCGCGCCTATCGCCCGCCCATCACCACCATGAGGAGGGAGAAGACGGCGTCTTCTCCGACCTCTTCTTCGCCTGCGGAGCGGCGCAGCGAGAGGGTCGTCCTCCCGCGCGCGCTCCGCCGCCTCCTTTTGCGAGATGACATCCTCGCAAAAAGAGGCGACAGCTGCCCAGGACCCCTCACTCTCCAGCATGGCGTTGACCACGCCGGGAAGTGAGAGGTCCTGTCCGATCTCCGCTGTTAGACTGCGGCGCGGCTCAGACCAAGCCGGGCACACCTCGAGGGTGTGCTGAGCCGTGTCCTCCGCCGCGCCGCAGTCGTGGCACGCCGGGGTTTCCTCCCTCCCGATCCGGTGCAGGTGCTTGCCGAAACAGCCGTGGCCTGACAACACCTGCACCAGACGGAATGAGAGGAACCCGTGGGAGCGCTCGAGCCAGTCTCGCAGGACCGGCCCGAGCGCGTCCAGGGTTCGGCGGCCAAAGGTGGCGGAGGCGAGGTCCTCCGTCCAATGGACGATGATGGCGTCCCTCGCCTCCCGCCGCACGGCCTCCCGCTCCTCCGCGACGGGGCGCTCGCCCAGGGCCTTTCGCCGCGCCGTCCACTCGTACACTCTGGCGAGCACCCACGCCTCCAACTCCCAAGGAGGGGTGCCCGCCAGAGCGCACGCCGCCGAAAAGCCCACCGAGCGGTAGGCCCTCGCCACCCGCAGTGCAGTGCGCCCAGATGGGGGCCCCGTACAGGGCCATGCTCCGCAGGATGCCGGCGTATAAACGCCGGCATCGTGCGTTCGGCCCTCCCAGGTTCGGGAGGAGCCAGGAGAGGGCGTCCGCAGCCCTCAGCAGGCGCGTCGACAGCCCGCTAAAGTGCGGGCCGAAGCGCCACCTGCTGTCCAACACCAGGCCCAGATACTTCATCTGGGCCTGGACGCCCACCCTGACGCCCTCCACCACAATGTGGGCGTCTGGAGGGCAGCGCTGCCGAGGCCCGTGGAAGAACACGGCCTCGGTCTTGTTCAGCGCCACCCTCAATCCCAGGCGGCGGATCCTCCCTGCCACCAAGGATCCGCCAGCCGAGGCCAGACAGGCCGCCTCCCCGAAGCTCTTCCCCCGGGCAGTGAGGAGAGTGTCATCCGCGTAGCAGATGACACTCGTGCCCGGGAGAAGAGCTCCCCGCAACAGCCAGTCGAAGCCGATGTTCCACAGGGGGGGTCCTAAGACTGACCCCTGCGGAACACCGGACTCCGCGCTGTACCTCCGCAACCTGGCCAGTTTGTCCACAAGGAGGACCTCTCGATCCTCCAAGTAACTGGCCAGGAGGCTCCTCAAGTATTGGGGCACTCCGTGATACCGGAGTGCCTCCAATATGGTGGAGTGGGGAACGGAGTTGAAGGCGTTGGCTATGTCGAATGACACCGCCAACACTCCGTCCCCCGCCTCGACCGCCTCTTTCACCTGGCCCTTAAGAAGGGCCAGCGCGTCGATGGTGGACCGGCCCTGTCGGAAACCGAACTGGGCGTCCGACAGGTCCGGCCCTACACCCTGCAAATGGCTCCTGAGCCGGCCGGCGATGATCCCCTCAAACAATTTACCGACCTCATCGAGCAGAACGATGGGCCGGTATGCCGAGGGGGAATCCGCCGGGAGTCCCTCCTTTCGGAGGAGGCACAGCTGCCCCTCCTTCCACAGTTTCGGGAACCTTCCAGCCGTAAAGCACGCGCTGAAGAGTTCCCGAAACCTGTCCTCCATTTGAGCGGCAGCTATGGCCACCACCCGTGCGGGGACGCCGTCCGGCCCAGGAGCCGTCTTCTTCGCGCGGAGGCTAAGCACCCCCGCGCGAAACTCCTCCTCCGTCACCGGAGGTGCCTCCTCCTCCTCCTGCGGAGCCGCAGACTGCGGAGGGTCCATCGCTGGAGGGGCGAAGTCGGTCCTGCGCGGAAACAGAGACCGGACCACCCCATCCAGCAACGCCGGCTCGAGGGTCTCCGTCAATGGGGGACCATGGGGCCGCAGCTGGTTGCGCGCCGCCTTGTATGGTCTCCCATACGGATCCCTGTCGAGACCCTCCAGCATCTCGGCCCTCGCCGAGTCCTTGGCAGCGCCCATAGACGACTTGAGGACCGCCTTTGCCTCTCGTAAGAGGCGTAGAGGCGGCCCTCCTCTGCCTGACTACGAGCGCTGCGCCGGCGGCTCCGCGTGTAGGCCCTTCTGGCCGCCACGCAAGTGGCCCGGAGGCCCGCCAGCTCCTCTGACCACCAATAAACGGCCCGGCGGGGAGGCGGACGCCGAGACCGAGGCATGCTGGAGTTGCACACCTCGGTCAGGGATTCCCTCAGCCGGACCGCTGCGGCGTCAACGTCCGGTGCCCCAACAGGGGGCGACAGCCAGTCCTGGAGGAAGGCCGCCTCCTTGGCTGCCTCCCGGTCCAGGCGAGTGAGAGCCCACCGTGGGAAGGGAGACCTGCCAGAGCGGGCCATCTCCCCACGGGGGCTCTGGGTGGAGATGTCGAACCGCACATAACGGTGGTCCGACAAGGTCTCCACCAACTCCACCCGCCAGTTCACAATGCGTGCGGCTAGCACGGGGGTGGCGAACGAAACGTCCACCACCGACCCTCCCCGTTGCCGCACACACGTGTGGACCGCCCCCCTGTTGAGGAGGGACACACCGCATGACGCCGCCCAAAATTCGACGGCGCGTCCCCGGACGTTGCAAGAGGCAGCTGGATTGCCCCAGGCCACCGACTTGGCGTTCAGGTCGCCCAACACCACGACCTGGCGTGGCGCCGCCCTCCCTACGGCTGCAGTGAGGATCTCCAAGAAATCCTCAAAGTCCGAGAGAGGGCGGTTTGGGGAGAAATAGACCCCAATAAAGACTAAATCTCCCCACGCGGCGGCCACGTATCCCGGTCCCCTCTCTAAGAGCGAGAGGGGAGGGGAGTCTGTGGAAGACCGCGACACCAGCGCCACCAGGCCGTCTCGGTCGCCCAGCCAATGACCAGGGACCGAGTAAGGCTCGGCGACCACCGCCAAGTCCACCAACCACTCAGCCATGGTCTGCATCAGGAGATCCTGTGCAGCCCGGCAGTGGTTGATGTTCGCCTGGAGGATGCGATGTTCGATTGTATCCATCAATCGGACATCGCACCCCCCTCCTCCGCAGCCACCGCCGTTCCGACCTCGGGAACGGCAGTGCTAGCAGCAGGCCCGGCCGGCACCTGCGCTTTGCCCTTCTTAAGGGGGGGGTTGCACAACCTCCCCCTCATTACGTGGCCTGCTGGGCGGCCACTGGCAGCACACACCACGCAGTGTGGCTTGGCGACCGTGCAGGCGTGGCGTGGGGGCGTGGTGGCCCTCCTTGCCGCAGCGGTAGCAGGCGTCGGACCTGTCGACGGTGGACGGACAGAGGGCTCGGGTGTGTCCGATGCCGCAGCACCTGAAGCAGCGCAAAGGCTGCTCTCCAAGTGCTCGGACTGCACCCGAGCTGAAGCCGACGGCGAGCCGTCCTTTTTCAAGGACGGCTTTGGCAGCGGCGACCGGACACTCGAGCCGGATAGTGCCCATGCCGCCGCGGCCAGGCCTGATGTCCCGACCCCGCACCGCCGCGACGTCGCAGCCACCAATCGCTGCGACCGCCGCCACCACCTCCTCCTTGGTGTCGTCAAGATCGGTCACCTCGATGGCCGTCAACTTGACTGGTCGGGCCACCTTGGCAGCGTCCGCGATGACCTCTTGCAGCTTGGCTGCAAAGAGGTCAGCGTTGGCACTCCCCTTCGCCCCCAGGAACTCGAAAATACGAGCCCCAGTTTCGGTTCGCCTGCATGAAACCTTGTCGATCCCCAATTGGGTGGGATCGGCATTAGAACGTGCCCGCACCAGGATTGAGGCGTAGGTCTCACCCCGCTCCGCAGCCTCCGCGGTGAGCGTCACCACGACGGCTGCGGTCTTCGGGGGAACTAGTTTCCCCTTTCCCCTCCTTTTCCCTTTACTCCTGCCAGCCGTCCGCGACTGAGTGGGAGGTGTGGGAGGCGTGGTGGCGGGGACGGCAGGTGCGGCCGTTGCCGTCTTTCCGCCCTTCCCCTTCCCCTTTCCCTTTCCAGTCCCCTGCGACCGGCTGGGAGTCGTGGTGGCAGGGACGGCAGGGACGGCTGTCATCGTCTTCTTACCTCGGCCCTTTCCTTTCCGGACCACTTCAGTCCAACCCGGCTGGTTGGACGGAGTAGTGGAAGGGAGAAGGGCGTCCTCCCCTTGTGAGGACGGCCCCGGCTCGCCACGCCTCCTGTCCGCCGCAAGCGGCGGTCGGAGGCGCTTCTCCGGCAGGAGCCGGTCCTCTATACCCGCAAGGCAGGCTCTGGTGAAGGTCCTCTCCTCCAAAACCACCTTGCGGATAATGTCCTCAAGGTCGGTGGGGGTGGAGGCCTCCGCCGCAGGGCTCGGTTCGGCCTGCTGTGGCCGGGCCGTGGCTTCAGCCAGCTTCTTGTGAAGCTGGCTGACCTCCGCCTGCAAGCGATTGACTGTCGCCTGCAGTTGCCGCGTTTCGTCGGAGGTCTTGCGTTGGACCAGCTCCAACACTATTACGCGCATTCTCGCGGCCCGACTCTTAAGGGCCTTCTGGAAGGTCCCTTTAAGGTTGGAGGACTTGGAGGCGACCTCCGCGATCTCCTCCTCGTCCTCCTCCGCCATCCGTTCCAGGTCGGCTACGGTGTAGTCCGCGTACAGGACGCGGGACTGCCCGCTGCTCCTTAGCAGCAACCTGCTCTTCAAGGTCCTGCTGTTTCTGTGCCCGCCGACCCAGGTCCAACTGGCGTTGGGCGGTCGCGAGACCCACATCGTGTGTGTCTGCGGCTGTCGTCGGCTTTTTGGCCTTCGACTTCCTCACCGAACCCGAGCCCGAGGAGCCTTCTGACCCTCCCTTCCGATACGCACGCTTACGCGAACGTGAATCGCCCGCATCTGAGACGCTTATAATGGACTCATTTTCGGAGTCCGAAACATCGTCCGCTCTTCCAAAGAAGCTAGCCGCAGACGGCGCGCGGCTAGCCTCTGACGCCGAAGCGTCGGAGTGGCCCTGAGAAGGGCCTTTTGGTTGGCCCTGAGAAGGGCCTTTGGGTTGGCCCTGAAAAGGGCCTTTTGGTTGGCCCTGAGAAGGGCCTTTGGGTTGGCCCTGAGAAGGGCCTTTTTGAAAATGCCCGCAGGCGTCCCGCGGGGGCATAGGCATAGCCTTCCGCATATTCGCAATTAAAAAGGCAAGATAAAAACAGTAATTACGAGATCACAGAGAACTTTGGCCGTACCCAGTATGCCACTCCGTTACGGTAACAAACTGGGCCGTTTCCAGGGTACGCGACGTGGACGCAAACTCTGTGGGGGGTCCCCCGCCGTCCAAACCCTACCCTACCCTACCCAACCCTAGCTGACCCAGCAAACGTTGTTTTGCCATATAGATTATTTGTAGAATTTTTTTTTTTTTTTTTTTTTTTTAGTTCGATAAATAAAATAGATCTCAGACCTACTCACAAAATTTCATAAGAATCGGTCAAGCCATTTCGGAGGAGACTATAACTAAAACTGTGACATGGAAATTTTATATCTATACTAATATATAAAGCTGAAGAGTTTTTTTGTTTGTTTGTTTACTTGAACGCGCTAATCTCAGGAACTACCGGTCCGATTTCAAAAATTATTTCAGTGTTAGATAGCCCAATTATCGAGGATAATTGGGCTATCTAACACTGTGTTACATATATTATCATCACGCTACCAATAGGAGCGGAGCAGTAATGAAAATTGTGACGCAGACGAAGTTGCGCAGGTCAACTAGTATCTATACTAATATACAACGTTGATACGACAGAGGGGCTTTCCTTTAAACTGCCTATACTAGGTACCATTTTCAAGCTCTGTACCAAAAATAAATTAATTAGGAGCAGTAGTTTAGTCGCAAATGATTTTTAAAGTTTTTGCACGGTTTGAACACGATGTATCTTTTCTAACAGCTGATTATCGTCTAAGCATAGGTCATGCACCTTACAACGATAAATCTACGATGCGTTGTTGCCGCTCTGACGCATGTCGAAGGACATTCACTAAAAATTGGCAATGCAAACAAGGAAGCAATCATACACACACACTTGCACTTTCACTACGAAAGCGACTAACATAAAGCGAGCGAAAGAAATAGAGATAGGTCACTTTGTTGCATCCTTGTTTTTTGCGATCGGTAAGTCCCTCAGTGCGCCGACGCTTGTTTTTCGGAACGTACGGTTTGTGGAATTCGCGCGCAAACAATTGTAATTTTACTTTGTTATTGTGAGAGGACACGTAACTTGGGATTATTATTATTTAGTATTAGTGTTTTTTTTTTTGTGATTGACTGTTTTTTAAAGGTGATAGGACACGTAACTTGGGATTATTATTATTTAGTATTAGTATCTCCGGACCTCACTCCCATGGATTTCTTTTTGTGGGGTTACATTAAGGGTGAAGTGTATGCCTCAGAGGTAAATACAATTGATGAGTTAAAAAATAGGATTATTTTAGCATTTCACAAATTAAAGTGCTTAGCGACGAACAGTGATCTAATTAGAAAAATAAATAAAAATATTCTCCGTCGGTATAATTTGTGCATCAATGTGAATGGAGGACACATCTAAAATTAAAAAATATTGTGTGTTTGTTTTTGTGCGCGTACTTCGAAACGTTACCTAACATAAAAGCCAGTGCGAGCGGAGGCCTAAGTCACCGGCGGCCACCCCGGCCCGGCCCCCGCCGAGCACACGAGATACCGCACACCGCGCTCCAAGGCGCGCGCGACGTTGCCGCTTTGTTACATAGCGGTATCTAAGGTCAGTGTCATTTTTTTACAAAGGCTGGTTGCGTTTTATTCGGATTTGCAAGCTATTTAGTTTGTTTGAAAAAAATATTTTCTCATTTATGGCGCTTTTTGTTTTTGTACCGTATCGAATTAATACTGAACACGTATAGTATACGTAGTTTAATTTAATGCCCCTCTGTCGTATCAACTCTGTATAAAGCTGAAGAGTTTGTTTTTTTGGTTACTTGAACGCGCTAATCTCAGGAACTACTGGCCTGATTTCAAAAATTCTTTCAGTGTTAGATAGCCCATTTATCGATGAAGGCTATAAACTATATATCATCACGCTAAGACCAACAGGAGCAGAGCAGTAATGAAAATTGTGACGCAAACGAAGTTGCGCGGGTCAACTAGTCCTAATATATATACGTATGATTCCTTCGTTACTAGATAATCGTGGAGGAGCTCGTGGCTAGATAATAACAGCCGCACGGGTCGATCTTCAAGGTTAAGCAACGCTTGCCAAGGTTGGTCTGTGGATGGGTGACCATCTTAACATAGCGAGTTTCCTCCGTGCCTCGGAAAGCACGTTAAGCCGTTGGTCCCGGCTGTCATTTGTAGATCTTTGGCAGTCGTTACGGATAGTCAGAAGCCAGTAAATCTGACTTCAGTCTTGCCATGAAGTACAGTGTTACCCAGTTACTGGGTTGTGGATGTCTGGTAGGCAGCCGCTCTATCGCCGCTCGTGGTATTCAGCTAAATCCGGTTTGACTAGAAGCCGACCCCAATATAGTTGGGAAAAGGCTAGGCAGATGATGATTCCATCGTTACTGACAGACAACGCAGCCAAAACTACTGGTCCTAGAAAGCTGAAATTTGGTATGTAGGTTTTTGGGGAGTGTAAGAGAGAACTAACTTTTACGTAATTTCTATGGGAACAGAAAAACAGGATATGTGCGTACGAAGTTGGGAGCAAAAGCTAACACTAGCTACTGTCCTGAACATTCAAGACAAAAATCAATAAAAATGGTTATATCTCAATAAAACCTTAGTTACCGTGAGGCTTCAGTTAGGTTTCCCCGCCCCAAAGTGTTATACTCCAATGTAACTGCAGGCCCAACCATTTTCAAACCATCACAAACATCCTCCTTCTGAATCCCATCTCTACTCAGTCCCTACCCCTACTTCCTCTCCATATGCAAGCCCTGTTATGTCCTCTTATACCAAGACAGTTTATCGTTCCCCAAGACCTCGTCCGGAGCTGGGCAAATCTTATGATACCCAAGCCCACAGGTCAATGGTTTATACCCCTAGCTCTTCTCAACCTAATGGCTGTGCTCTAAACTCTCCTTATGTTGAAACCACTCCCCTTCCCACCCCGAATGACAACTTAATAGAGCTCCTGGCTTGCTCGCTCATTAATATGTTGTCTAAATTTAGTGACGCAATACCGGACAATGTCGTAATACTAGTTTAACAGCTCCTAGAAACCTGGACTCGCCAAAATGGAAAAGGTCCTTCAGTGGAATTGTAGATCGATTCGCAGAAAAAAACACGAATTGATCTATCTCATTAATCGTTACACTCCCGTCGTCTTTGCCGTGTCGGAGACATGGCTCAGGCCTGGAACTCCCTTTAGGGTTCCTGGTTTTTCATGTCTTCGGGACGATAGAGAGGACGGATGGGCCGGCTGCGCCCTGCTGGTTAGCAGATCTATCATTTTTTCCGAGATTCCTCTTCCTGACCATGATCCTGGTCTACATGTAGTAGCCATTAGAGCCCTGGATATACCCTATGTGTCTGCCTATATCCCTCACCCCAATGCCAATCTTTTGTCTGAATTTAACTCTATACTTTCTTCTATCCCAAGCCCCCTGATTGTACTCGGTGATTTCAATTGCCGCCACACCCTTTGGGGATCTCACTGTAATGACCCCTCCTCCAGCTTTTTGTTAGATCTCTTAGATGACTGCAACCTCTGCGTCCTTAATGATGGATCTGCTACCCGTAGGGTTTCGCCTACCCAAAACATTAGTGTTCCCGACCTTACTTTCTCTTCCTCTTCCTTAGTATCATCACTCTCCTGGTCGGTTCTACCGAATTCCTACGGGAGTGACCATTTCCCTATATTGATTTCGTTTCCAAATTCTCATCCTCGTTTCCCTCCTATTCAACCCCTGCAAAAATATCTCCTTTCACAAGCTGACTGGTCTCATTTTTCTTCCCAATTGGATTCAGAACTTCAAAACTTCCCCCCAATAAACTCCTCCAATTCACTTACTGTCTATAATGACTTTGTTGAATGCTTGTCGAGAGCAGCCGATTCCTCAATCCCCTTAAAGAACTCTGCTCGCCGCCTATTACCTTCCCCACCTTGGTGGGATGCTGAGTGCTCTGATGGCGTTCGCAAACGTAAAGAAGCAGAAAATACTTTTGCGTGTAGTTTAGACATGCCTGAGTATCTGAATTTTAAAAAGACTTCTGCAAGAGTCTGCAGGTTATTGGCAAAAAAGAAAAGGTCTGGCTGGCTTAAGTTTTGCGAGTCTCTATCTCCACGCTCTCCAGTTTCCCTTGTTTGTAAAAAAATTAAAACCTATCGCAGAGCTTGTGACAATCAGTCTTCTGTAGTCACAACCAATGACCCTAATTCTTGGTTAGAGGACTTTATTACAAAATTAGCTCCCCCTTTTGTTTCTAGTTTTGACTGCCTTCCAACTACAGATCCCCTTCTCCCACTTCCTCTGATAGATTTATGAACTTTTTTCGTTTTCAGAATTGACATGTGCCTTGGAACATCTTCGTGATTCTGCTCCGGGTGTTGATGGAATACCCTATTCCTTTATTTCCAAATCCTCTTCAAATTGCAAATTAATCTTCCTCGACCTAATCAATTCCTTTTTCGCTACTGGTCAAGTCCCAGAGTCCTGGAAAACTCAAATTATTATCCCCATTTTGAAACCTGGGAAAGACCCAAAAGATTCTTCCTCCTATCGTCCTATCGCGCTTTCCTCTGTGTTGGCTAAAATCATGGAAAACCTCATAAAGAATCGACTTGAATGGATATTAGAAACCAAAGGCATCTTAGCCAAGTCCCAATTTGGCTTTCGAAGAGGCATGGGCACTCTAGATAGCCTCAGTATCTTCTTATCGGATGTCCGCATTGCTTTTTCCAAAAATGAAAGCGTTCTTGGTGTTTTCCTAGACATAGCCTCTGCCTATGATAATGTCCAGCTTCCAATACTCAGGCAAAAGCTGCTTCAGCTGAGTATCCCTGTGAGGATGGTCAACATCATTTGTAATCTCCTTATGTCCCGCTCTATTTCTGTCCGCCATCAAAACACAATCTCACCATCTCGTCTAGTGTGGAAAGGATTACCTCAGGGGTCGGTCTTAAGCCCTATCCTGTATAATTTATACACATACGATTTGGAGTCTTCAGTGAGCTGTTTTTGCAAAATTTTACAATACGCCGACGACATTGCACTTTACTTTAGTTCATCTTCCCTTTCAGATGCCTCATTTCGCTTAAATTCAGCCCTTCAGTATTTAAATCAGTGGCTTATCGATCATGGTCTAAATTTATCTGTCTCCAAATGTAACGCAGTTGTTTTTTCCCGAAAACGAAATATTCCTGCTATAAACCTACTTGTTGAAAACGAACCCATATTGATCTCTGATAAGGTGAAATTTCTCGGCCTCATCCTTGACTCTAAATTATCTGGCCTTTATCATTTGGACTACATTTCGAAGAAATGCGAAAGAGGAGTTAATGTTCTGCGTGCCCTCTCTGGAGTTCGCTGGGGAGCCCATCCAACTTCCCAAAAAATTCTCTACAATGGTATAGTTCGCAGCCACTTTGATTATGGGAGCTTTCTTCTGGAAACATGCAACCAAATCGCCCTTGCTAAGCTGGAAAAGATTCAGTCCAAATGCTTGCGCATCATTACGGGTGCTATGAAATGCTCCCCTATTAATGCCCTTCAAGTAGAGTGTTTGGAACCCCCTCTTCATTTACGCAGACAATATCTCTGTGATAGATTTTTTTATAAAGTAATCCAAATTAAATCACACCCCCTCCTTCCTCTTCTTCGTACTCTTTTTGAGTTAATCTCAACGTCCCGCTATTGGACCCATAAAAATCCTCCTCTCCTCATTAATAGCTTCAGTAAATTTAATAATATGCAGGTTTCTTTAGCCCAATCTAGTTTGAACCCCTTATTTGAAGTAAATTTTAATTCATTACTCTTTCAACCTAAAATTATCTTTAACTTTGGTATTTCGAAAGATGACCCTGCTGCTAATGATAGATTCAATAGGACTTTAGCAAAGGATTGGCATGACTGGCTTACGATATTTACAGACGCCTCGAAGCTGTCGGATGATAGCTATGTCGGTTCTGCCGTGTGGATACCAAAGTTCAGAATAATACTAAATTTTCGCAGTTCTTCATTTGGCTCCATTTATACTGGGGAAGCTATAGCTCTTTTGGAAGCGGTCTCCTATGTTGAATCACATGGTCTCAACAAATCTATTATTTTTTCGGATTCTCTTAGCTGCCTTCAAGACTTAATAAAATCCCCTTTTCGTTCTCGTCATAATTGCCCCCTTACCTTACAGATTAAACAACTTCTTTATAGATGCTACTGTTTAGGCATTGATATCGTATTGGCCTGGATCCCTAGCCACTCTGGAATCATAGGAAACGAAAATGCTGATTCGATTGCTAAATCGGCTACTCGGAATGGGATTGAATCTCACACATCCTGTTATGCTCGTGATTTACGTTGCCTTGTTAAACCGGAGATGACGAAATGTTGGAACGCACAGTGGCAAAAAACTCGGTTACAGAAGGGAAAATTTTATGGCTCCATCCAACCTCTTATTCCTTCTAAATGTTGGTTTAACAAACTTAAATTTTCAAGTAAACTGGTTACCTCTGTCATAATTCGTCTCCGACTGGGATTTGGTTGCACACCAGTTTTTTTGGCTAAAATTCGCGTGAAAGACAGTTCTTTGTGTGAATGCGGTCTAGAGGAGGGTACTCTAGAGCACTTGTTTTTTTCCTGTCCTCGTTTAACAACTCCCCTTTACGACTTACTCCCGTCTGATTTTCCTCGCCCAATTAACATTCCTTTCCTTTTATCTTTAGCCCATACCCCCGCAGTTAAAATCCTTTATAAGTTTATTAAATAAATAAAATTTTCTTGTAACATTTTTTTATTATTTAAATATATTTATAATATTTTAGTCTTATCTGAGCTCTACTCAATGTGTCCTTATTTTAAAATTACAATCAGCTCAGAATCACTGCTTGAGGCGAGATTTGATCTTTGTTTTCACAAGTGTAGTCGAGACCCCGCTTGAGCATAGATTCTCATGAAAATTGTTATCGATTTGGAGTAAATCGAGTACCTACCCAATCAAAACGGATATATTTGCACAAGTAGATTATTATAATAATTTATTTTTTTATTTTCTATAACATTTTAAATGTTTTTAGTATTTGTAGTACTTAATAAATATCTTTCCAAAAGCGTAAAATCTTTTTTATTGAGATATTTCCTAACCCAAATATGAACCACACGGAACCACAATAATTATTGTAAACAATGTTTTATTGCTGAAGAGCTTGACTCTTGAGTAATTTGACAATGAAGATGAAGTTTCATTTTTTTTTTGGATAAGTCATCTTTATTTTCATTTATATCTTTTTTGAGTTTCATTAGAATGGGGGTGCAACACATTCAATTTTTTTGCAGTATTTGGCAGCAATTTACTTCATAATATCCACTAGGAATCAATTAAAACAGCTACTGAACTTCACTCGAAATAATCCCGCCAAAAATACTCAGTTTCACAGTTTAGCTGTCCACAGAACATATATATGTACCTATGATGTACCTACTCTGAAGGGTTAAGGTGAATGCTCCAGGGTAGCCCGCGAAATTCAATATAGCCCTCTAAGTTCATGTAGTTCGAAAGAATAAATATTTCAGAAATAATCATTCTTTCGAACTACATGAACTTAGAGGGCTATATTGATGATTAAAATGGTTATAATTCTTTAGATAAATACGCGTTACGGTCGCGGATCGCATTTGGTCCACATACAGCTTCACACTGACCGGCAAATTGCAAAAAACATAAAAATATTTGAATTTCGCGGGCTACCCTGGAGCATTCACCTTAAGGGTGGCTGTTAGCGTCAATAACGTCGTGTCGTCCACCTCGTCATCCGGTTTTGATCCAGTTCAATCGTACGAAAAAAAAAAGGAATTGCAATAGAAAACAAACTATTGTTCAGGGTTACCATAATAATTGCTTACTCACGTAATCAGAGATCAAAATCTCTACTCAAGCGTAGTTTCGTTTGATTTGAGTTTGAAACTGAATGCTTATGTCGAGATTCTTCGCTCAAGCAGTAATCGGTTGAACGCAGTTTAAGTAGTACTTGAGTAAGGTTCTGTAATACGGGAACATATGGTCTGATCTCTATGTAGTAGTCTGTGGTGTGATGTGTTGTCTGTGCATGTGGTTGTTTGCTATGTAGTCTGTGGTTGTTTGTTTCCAAGTTGGTTACAAATTAGTAATTACAATAACAAAAATGGGTTCTGTGGTGTTTATAACAAGTGGCGTTGTAGGGTATTCTCTGGTCCTACTGAACCGATTTTGAAAATACATTGCCAATAGCCACGTTATTTGTGAGTGTTATAGGCTACTTACATATTAAGTTAACCCGAAAAATACCACCTAATGATGTAGGCCCGCTAGCCCGCTACCGAGGTTATTAGTGTTCTGTGAAGTGATTTATTTTACGTAATATCGAAATAAAAGTGTAATTGTATGGTACAGCTTGTAGACGGTGTTTTAAGTGTAATAAACTAAATCCCGTACATGGACCTGAAGTGTTTAGCAGGGACTACTGCGAGCGACATAATAGTGTAGCTCTGTAGTGTGTAGTCCGGCTGCTGGGTAGTATGAAGTGAAGATTACTAAAACAGTTTAGCGACGCCGTTATTTGTTCACATCAGTGTTTTCCAATAGCACCTATTAATGATAAGTTGTTGTAAATAACTTTGTTGTTTAGTAAGAGACTTACTGAGGCTACCATTAGTACGTACGTGAAGCGGTATCCCGAATAGCCGTACTCAGCGCTTCTCCTCATTTGGTGTGCATACAGCCAATGTGACTAGGACTCTGTGTTCTCTATCACCTGTGCCCTGTCAGTCTTCATAGTAACAGTAAAGACACATTTACTGGCCTCGCACTTTACATCTTAGACCTCAGCCATTGCTTGAAGGACTCAGGTCGGGACCAGGACCTACTCAAAAATAAAAGATGGAAAAATTGCCAATGTGTAGGATATGTTTATTGGAGGATGTTCGCATGTATGTGGTGGTCAACAAGAACTTGCATGAAGTGTATGAGAAGCTGACTGATGTTCCAGTAAGTTGATATCTTAATAACAATATCAAATTCACAGTAATTAAAATAAACTCCGCCCCTAATTAATCACTCCTCTACAGCCAAATATATTTGTATTTCATATAGAGGTGAAGTCGCTGGCACAAGCTAGTAGTACATATTTGTGAGAGTAGTCTAAGAGGACATTTTTACTTGCAGTTTGTAACTGAGGATAGTAGACCGATGCTCGCTTGTTTCTTCTGCTGCGCTAAACTAAAGCAATGCTGGAGATTTTGGAGAAAATGTCTGGAAGCAGAAGAGTTGTTCGCTCAAATGTTGAATGAGGATTATGAGGTGAGGTGTACTTCAATGAGACTTTTACCATCAGCATATAATACCTAATACTTACCTACTATATTCATTCTTTTACAGGCAAATCCTTTAATAAACCCAGGACACTTGGAATATTTCAATGGGTTTAGTAATAGTAAAATAGAGGTCATTAGTATAGGCGATGGTGGTCCAACAGAAAGTGATGCTATGAAAGAGGAATTAACAGATGTTAGTGAGAGACTTGATGATATTATTGACCCAGAGGAGGAACATCAAATCAACAGTAAGTTTTAAGAAAGTCGTGACCTGAAACCCATTTTCGTTTGAAGCGCCCATAGAAATTGCAGCCATAATGAAAACATACACATAGCACGTAAACTATACAAACACATAAACGTAGCTAGTGTTAGCTTTTGCTCCCAACTTCGTACGCACATATCCTGTTTTTCTGTTCCCATAGAAATTACATAAAACTTAGTTCTCTCTTACACTCCCCAAAACCCTACATACCAAATTTTAGCTTTCTAGGACCAATAGTTTTGGCTGCGTTGTCTGTCAGTAACAATGGAATCATACGTTACATATATATTAGGACTAGTTGACCCGCGCACCTTCGTATGCGTCACATTTTTCATTACTGCTCCGCTCCTATTGGTCTTAACGTGATGATATATAGCCTATAGCCTTCCTCGATAAATGGGCTATCTAACACTGAAATAATTTTTCAAATCGGACCAATAGTTTCTGAGATTAGCGCATTCAAGTAAACAAACAAACAAACATACAAACAAACAAACTCTTCAGCTTTATATATTAGTATAGATATAAAATTTCCATGTCACAGGTTTAGTTATTGTACTCCTCCGAAACGGCTTGACCGATTCTTATGAAATTTTGTGTGCATATTCAGTAGGTCTGAGAATCGGCTAGTCTAATAATAATAAATAAAATAAATAAATTTTTATTGTGTCTCAAAAGGTTACATCAACAAATGTGAATGAAACAGCCCCAGTAAGTAATTAATAATACTTGTGTTAGGGTTGTCTCGCTACTTCCCTCAATTGTAGTTAACAATATTGAGACTTTAAAAGAAAAATTTAAACTAAACTAAGAACACATCTTTAAGTTAAAAAAAAAAAAAAAAAAAAAACAATAACTTATATAAAGTAATGAGCAGCTCTGTAAGTGTGTAAGTGTGTGTGATTGTGTATGTGTAATGGTAATTAGTAGGGTGCGAGTTTGAGTGAGTGTGTCGGTGTGTGTGACGATGTCTGTGTGCCTGTATAATATTTTTGCATGAGTCTATATGTATATGGTTAGTGCCATTATGAAGCTTTAGCCTAGAGAAGGATGAACATTTTGAAGAATAATATTGGAGCAATTTCGATAACAACATAAATAACTGTATTCATGTAATCCTAATTAGAATATGCTCAGTTTCTTCGTATGTAAGATTTGATAACCAGTCAGTTATCACTTTTTTACATTTATGTGAGACCTCGTGGTGAAAGTTTAGTTTTGCGTTAATTTTGTTGTATATGTAAGCTGATTGGCAAACATATTGACGCCGAGCAAAAACTGTACGCACCCGAGGAGAATAAGCCACAATATCCTTTCGCCTCCTAGATTGTCTTTCTGGATTTGCTGGAATGTGTTTGTGTAAACATAGAATGGTGTATAAAATGTATAATTTTCTAACAGATAGTAGACCACTAATTTTATATAGATCGACCGTGGGAAATCTATAAGGCTTAAAATAGATTACTTTTAAAAGTGATCTTTGGGCTCTTTCTAATTCTAGAAATTTGGTTTTTGTGGAACCTCCCCAAACTGGTAAGCAGTACGTGATTACTGATTGCGCGAGAGCTATGTAAATGTTATTGAGTATCTTTTGGGACATTACATGTCGTAGATTTTTGAAGATCCATATAAGTTTACGAACGCGCGACATAATTACATCGATATGCGAGTGCCATGCTAGACACCCGTCGACTATAACTCCCAAGTATCTTGTAGACGGCACTTGTTTTATAGGTTTACAGTCACAATCTCGATCCAAGCTGTTTGCACACATATGGATACGAATATTGAATTTAGTGTTCGCCTTAGACCGTGCACTTGGAGAGAAACATATGTAATTTGTTTTAGCAATATTAAGGGTTAGTAGATTTGCTTTGAGCCACCTATCTATAACGACTAACCCTTGTTCGGCCTTGTTACGTACCTCTTCCCAAGTGTTGCCAAAGTACACAATACACAACAATAGCCGTATCGTCCGCATATGAGAAGATTTTCCCGCCACTGTCTTGTAGATTACAGAGTTCGTTAATATACACTAAAAACAGTGGCGGGCCGAGCACAGAGCCCTGCGGAACACCGAAAACAACATTTTCCTCGTTGCTATACAATTCGCCTATTTTAACCTGTTGTTTCCGACCCCGGAGATAACTGTCAAAAAGAGAGAGAGCCTTACCTCTGATCCCTATTGCCTCAAGCCTCCGCACAAGAATGGAAATAGATACGGTATCAAAAGCCTTTTTCAGGTCTAGAAACACTGCAACGCACTTATAACCCCTGTCTACCTTATCTGTAATTTCAGAAGTAAGAGCTACAACCGCGTCCTGAGTTGACCGGCCTTGTCTAAAACCATATTGTGAGTCAGAAAGAATATTATATTTATTCAAGTAATTTGTAAGTCTTTTATTCAATATTTTTTCTATTATTTTTGAAATGCATGTTAATACGGAAATCGGTCGATAATTATTAACATCGCTCTTGTCCCCACCCTTGTGCACAGGCGTGATGACAGATCTTTTCAACGCATTACAAAATATACCCGTTTCAAAACACAAATTGGTTAGCTTGCAAATGAGAGGAACCACAAAGTCTCTAGCCAACTTAAGGAAACTTACGGAAATGCCGTCCCACCCCGAAGCACTTGCAGAGTCAAGTGCTATGATTGTGCTATCCACTTCTGCCGGGTCTGTCTCCAGCAACACAAATGAGTTGGCTTGAGACAATGTGTAAACAGTGTTAAAAGCAGGTCCATTTCCTTGCCTAGTTAGAGTCATGATTTCTTCCGCCAATGTTTTACCAATAGTTACAAAGAAGTGATTTACACGGTTTAAAGAGTCGAGAGGATTTGGTGTGATTTGAAGTAGGTGTACACTTGATGTCTTGGGTTTCTTATAATGGGTTATGTCGTTGATTTTACGCCAAAGTAGCTTGGGATTTTTCACAGAAGTTAAAATTTGGTTCTTATGATAGTGTCTCTTAAGTTTCTTAATAAGATTAGAGCAAAATGTGCGATACCGCTTATATGTTATGATCAAAATAATGTTAAAAGGGTCTTTCCTTGACTGTAACTGCAATTTGTTCCTAAACCTGATACATCTTAAGGCCCCAGCGGATATCCAGGGCTTAAGGGTACGTTTAGAGCTAGAGAGTGAGACAATCTTTGTGTTTTGGAGGAGAGATGACCTAATCACATCTATCAGCGCATCTGCTAAAGTGTTAGGGTCTCTATATGAATAAAGAAAAGACGTATCCGTGTTTATGAGGTGTTTATAGGCGTTCTCCAGATTAGTCATGGTTTTAGATTTGACATAGGACTTGGTTGGGTACGTATGGGATATGTTTAATAGTACCATTGCATGATCTGTAACAGACGTGTTTAAAACTGCCACGAAGGCCGAGTTTTTAGATTTATTAAGCTTAAGGAGCATGTGATCTAGGCAGCTGTCACCCCTGGTAGGCAAACAGTGTCCTGGGAGGAAACCATGTATAGCCGCCATGTTTAAATAATTTAGTCGGTTAGTACGTATTTGTGACGTATCTGCGGGTTTCCCTATTAAGTTTATATTGATATCTCCGGTAATGATAGTGTCCCTATGTGATTCGATAGTTTGAAGGTGTTGCTCAAGGGAAGCAATGAAGCTATCTGCAGATACATTCGATGGAGACCGATAAATACCAATGATGATGAAATTAGAGATTGTGATTTGCAAAGCTGAGGCATGTATCAAATTAATTTCGGCACCCTGTGGTAAGTGGCTGTTTTTTATATAGGCAACTACGCCATCATTTTGATTTAAATGCTTAGATGTATTAAACGAAGTGTAATTATTTAGCACTGGTATGTTTTTATCTGTGTTCAATCTGCACTCAGTCAAAATTATGACATCCACTTCAACTCCAATTAGGGACAAAGTTATTTGAAGGTCATCAATGTTACTATATATACTCCTTATGTTTTGAGTTAGGACGGTTAAGTTATAATTATTTTGTTGTATGTGATTATTCAAGTGTGCAATATCAAGAACGGCAGAATTAGCCATTTCAGCAGAATCCAATTCCTGCAAATTACATAAGTTGTTATCCATTATTGAATAAAGAAAACCATTTTTGTTTCGTAAGTTTTAGAAAATAACATAGTATTCGTGTAACGTCTGTCTTCACAAAAAAACGAGCATATTTAATTATATATGTATGAATTGGCACAACAAGACATAATAATATATTAAGTATTGAGTGGAGTGAGTTTGAGTGTGAATGTTTTGAGTGAGTTAGTTGTGTAGAATAGTTTGTATGAACTGTGGTGTTTGAATGTGTAAGAGCGAGCCGACTTTGTTTACAGTTATACAAATTTGAGATAAATCTATATATCTTAAAATTAAAGTTATGAAAATCATTAACCGTGAAAAAACGAACAAAAAATAACAAAGTTTTTAGTACGAGGAACATTCGAATGACAGTACTTAGTCATGCTTCCTGCAATAAGTGGTGCACCTGTGCTTCACTTTTTATAACGATCGCCCGAGCATTCTCATCCTTCCTAACCAAAACACGCCCAAAAGATGTCCAGCAAAATTTGTATTGCTTAGTTTTAGCTAGGTCACGAGCTAAGAAAAACAGTTGGGCGCCTTTAGGGGTCAATTGTTCAGATATAAACACAGGTACCTCCGCGTTGCTCGTAATTCCAAGATGTTTGGCCTGAAGCTTACTAGTGTTTTTGATGTTATACGACTTTGCCTTCTTTAGTAGATTAGTTTTCAGCATATTGGAGTTCAATTCAACAACTATGGGTGTGTTTGTAATACCGTCTTTCTTACTAGGTAGCCGATAAATGTCTTTGAGGTCGCGCGAGTCCATTTCGAGACTTAGATGTGTTCCTAAGTTTGTGACCATGTTTATCAAGTCAGTGTCATTTTCTTGAGGCTTTTTAGGAACGTTCTTTATCTCGATGCTGGTTTTTTTACTGGTTCTTTGTAGATCTTCTATTTTATCCTCTAAAATTGCAATGTACTCGCGGTCCTTTTTTCCTTGTAATTCAAGAGATTCTATTTTCTTACGGAACTCTTCGTTTTGATGAGATAAGTTAGCTATGGCGGTTTCAATGTTATTGTTGGTTACCTGAATATCCTTGATTATTTTTAGTTCATCTCGCTGAGTTGAGATAAATGAGGAAAGCATTTCTTTGATATCTTTTCTAAATTTCGAAAACTCCTCCGGTAGATCTTCTTCCCTTAATCTCTTACTACGCGTAGATATAAAATTCGGTGGAGTCTCGTCCATCATTGAGCTGATATTTGTATCAGAAAGAGATTTATCCATTTTACCCGTTTAAAGTACCAGGCTGTGCTGAGTACAGGGCGTTAATTAGTTGTCGGGGCCCGGTCGAATGGACTATGGAGATATATAACGTCAACACAACCAGTATTGGGCGCGAGCGCAGGTCAAGCGATCAATGACAGATAAGGTGGGCGGTGAGTGTCCTTGAAGAAGGCGGCGCTTAGCTTTAAGTGGTTTATGGGCTTGAGCGAGCGCTAATTAGTGGGCGCGGTCCAATTTGATTCTGCCTGCGTTTACGTTCATTAGTTGTCACAGTATTGTATACCAGGGCGACAGAACTGTAGTAGTATCTTGAGCGGTACTCACGCGCGGTGATCCGCTCTGCAACAAACACCTCCCGCGTATTATGCTGTCTTATTATTTCACGGAATTTAAATTTACTTTAAATTTGATTATTTGTTTTATAATATATTGTAAGGGTGTCTAGTGCACGTCTACACCTTACGGCGGTCCGGGGGGAAGAGGCTAGTCTATTTTTTTTTTTTTTTTATCGAACTGAAAAAAAAATCCTAGAAATAATCTATATGGCAAAACAACGTTTGCTGAGTCAGCTAGCGTTGGGTAGGTTGGGTAGGGTACGTAGGGTATTAGCCGGGGATTATGGAAGGCGTACTAGCTCTCACAATCCTCGGTCAAGTGTGAGATGGAACACCGGGGTGGTTTTTAGTCAGTAAGAGTCTGACAGACACCTTCGCCCGCCCCAGGCGAGGGACATCCATGAGGATTTTCCACCCCGGCAACAAAAAAAAAAAAAAGGGTAGGTAGGGTACGCGCCTGCTGAGGGCTGCGGACGCCCTCTCCTGGCTCCTCCCCAACCTGGGAGGGCCCAACACACGATGCCGGCGCCTATATCATCCTGCGAAGCATGGCCCTGTACGGGGCCCCCACCTGGGCGGACTCCCTCCACAGGAGGGAGAACGCAACTGCCATGCGCAGGCCACAAAGGGCCATTGCACTGCGAGTGGCGAGGGCCTACCGCTCGGTGGGCTTTTCGGCGGCGTGCGCTCTGGCGGGCACCCCTCCTTGGGAGTTGGAGGCGTGGGTGCTCGCCAGAGTGTACGAGTGGACGGCGCGGCGAAAGGCCCTCGGGGAGCGCCCCGTCGCGGAGGAGCGGGAGGCCGTGCGGCGGGAGGCGAGGGACGCCATCATCGTCCATTGGACGGAGGACCTCGCCTCCGCCACCTTTGGCCGCCGTACGTTGGACGCGTTCGGTCCGGTCCTGCGAGACTGGCTCGAGCGCTCCCACGGTTTCCTCTCATTCCGTCTGGTGCAGGTATTGTCAGGCCACGGCTGTTTCGGCAAGCACCTGCACCGGATCGGGAGGGAGGAGACCCCGGCGTGCCACGACTGCGGCGCGGCGGAGGACACGGCTCAGCACACCCTCGAGGTGTGCCCGGCTTGGTCTGAGCCGCGCCGCAGTCTAACAGCGGAGATCGGACAGGACCTCTCGCTTCCAAGCGTGGTCAACGCCATGTTGGAGAGTGAGGGGTCCTGGGCAGCTGTAGCCTCTTTTTGCGAGGATGTCATCTCGCAAAAGGAGGCGGCGGAGCGCGTGCGGGAGGACGACCCTCTCGCTGCGCCGCTCCGCAGGCGAAGAAGAGGTCGGAGAAGACGCCGTCTTCTCCCTCCTCACGGTGGTGATGGGCGGGCGATAGGCGCGGGGGCGCCTCCGCCCGCATTGCACTCCACACCACCTTCGCCGGTTATTCCCAGCCCTCCCCCTGAACGGGGAGGACTTGAGGGGCCCGCCGCTTTAGGCGGGTTGTCGTCGGAGGAGGACTGGACGCTAAGGCTGCGCCGATCTCCCAGTCCTCTTCCACTCGGACGATGCGGGAATGCCGCTGGGTCGTTTTAGTGGGTATACCGGGTCAGCCCCGGGAGTCCCACATACCCCTCCCGTTCCCCCGACGGGCGGGTATGCGTAATGCATTTTTCCCAGCTTAAAAAAAAGGGTAGGTAGGGTAGGTGGGGGACCCCCACAGAGCTTGCGTCCTCGTCGCGTCCCCTGGAAAAGGCCCAGTTTGTCACCGTAACGGAGTGGCAGACTGGGTACGGCTATAGTGCTCTGTGATGTCGTAGCTTCATTTTAATTGCGTTGTTGACTGCGAACATGCGGAAGGCTATGCCTACGCCCCCGCGGGACGCCTGCGGGCGTTTTAAAAAAGGCCCTTCTCAGGGCCAACCCAAAGGCCCTTCTCAGGGCCAACCAAAAGGCCCTTCTCAGGGCCAATCTGACGCTTCAGCGTCTGAAGCTAGCCGCGCGCCGTCTGCGGCTAGCTTCTTCGGAAGGGTGGACCCGTCAGATTCCGACGACGAGTCC
Organism: Lacanobia oleracea; assembly: GCA_950371165.1. Classification (NCBI taxonomy): domain Eukaryota; kingdom Metazoa; phylum Arthropoda; class Insecta; order Lepidoptera; family Noctuidae; genus Lacanobia; species Lacanobia oleracea. The sequence goes on along the minus strand of OX493411.1, from coordinate 15,312,054 downwards.
CTACTTAGCGTCTCGGACGCAGGCGACTCAAGGTCGCGAAAGCGGGCCTTCCTTAAGGAAGGGTCCGAGGGCTCCTCGAGCTCAGCAAGGAGGTCGAAGGCCAAGAGGCCGACGAAAGCCGCAGACACCCACGTAGTGGGTCTCGCGGACGCTCAGCGGCATCTGGACTTGGCTCGGCGGGCGCAGCAGCAGCAGGACCTGGAGGAGCAGGTTGCTGCTAAGGAGCAGCGGGTGCGTGCTGCTCGGGCCAAGTCCGGGTACGGTGCGTCCCGCGTGCTTTACTCGGACTACTCCTTGGCCGAGCTGGCGAGCATGGCGGAGGAGGACGAGGAGGAGATCGCGGAGGTCGCCTCCAAGTCCTCAAACCTTAAGGGCACGTTTCAAAAGGCCCTTAAGTGCCGTGCTGCGACTCTGCGAGCATGCGCGGCATCGTTGCGGAGCTCGTGGAGCGCAAGGCGAGCGACGAGACTCGCCAATTGCAGGCGAACGTCGATCGCCTCAAGCTGGAAGTCAACCAGCTTCATCAGAAGCTGGCTGATGTCATGGCTCGGCCGATTCAGGCCGAACCGAGACTTGCGGCGGAGGCCCCCTCCTCCACCAACCTTGAGGATGTCATCCGCAAGGTGGTTATGGAGGAGCGGGCCTTCACCAGAGCCTGCTTAGCAGGTATAGAGGACCGGCTCCTGCCGGAGAAGCGCCTCCGACCGCCGCTCGCGGTGGACAAGAGGCGAGCCGAGCCGGGGCCGTCCTCGCAAGTAGAGGATGCCCTTCTCCCTTCCACCACTCCGTCCAACCAGCCGGGTTGGACTGAAGTGGTCCGGAAGGGGAAGGGGAAGGGTAAGGGGAAAAAGACGGCGACGGCCGTCTCTGCCGTCCCCGCCTCTACGCATCCCGGCCAGTCGCAGGCGACTGGGGGGAGGGGGAGGAAGGGAAAGGGCAGAAAGGCGGCAGCGGCTGCCCCTGCCGTCCCCGCCACCACGCCTCCCAAGTCAGTCGCAGGCGGCTGGCAGGGGCAAGAAGAAGAGGAAGGGGAAACTCGTTCCCCCAAAGTCCGCAGCCGTCGTGGTGACACTGACCGCGGAGGCTGCGGAACGCGGGGAAACTTACGCGTCGATCTTGTTGCGGGCGCGTGCAAATGCCGATCCTACCCAATTGGGGATCGGCAAAGTTTCTTGCCGGCGGACGGAAACCGGGGCTCGAATTTTCGAGTTCCCGGGGGTGGAGGGCAGCGCCAGCGCTGACCTCTGCAGCCAAGCTGCAAGAGGTCATCGCGGACGCTGCCAAGGTGGCCCGACCAGTCAAGTCGGCTGCCATCGAGGTGACCGACCTTGACGACTCGGTCACCAAGGAGGAGGTGGTGGCGGCGGTCGCAGCGATCGGGGGTTGCAGCGTCGCAGAGGTACGGGGTCGGGACATCAGGCCTGGCCGCGGCGGCATGGGCACTATCCGGCTCGAGTGCCCGGTCGTCGCTGCCAAAGCCGTCCTTGAGAAAGGACGGCTTGCCGTCGGCTTCAGCTCGGGTGCAGTCCGAGCACTTGGGGAGCCTATGCGCTGCTTCAAGTGCTGCGGCATCGGACACACCCGAGCCCTCTGTCCGTCCACCGTCGACAGGTCCGACGCCTGCTACCGCTGCGGGAAGGAGGGCCTCAAAGCCGCCGCCTGCATGTTCGCCACGCCACACTGCGTAGTGTGTGCTGCCAGTGGCCGCCCAGCAGGTCACATCATGCGGGGGAGGTTGTGCAACCCCCCCCTTAAGAGGGGAAAAGCGCAGGTGCCAGTCGGGCCTGCTGTTGGCAACGCAGTTCCCGAGGCAGGAACGTCAGTGGCTGCGGAGGAGGGGGGTGCGATGTCCGATTGATGTCGATCGAACATCGCATCCTCCAGGCGAACACCAACCACTGCCGGGCTGCACAGGATCTCCTGATGCAGACCATGGCTGAGTGGTTGGTGGACTTGGCGATGGTCGCCGAGCCTTACTCGGTCCCTGGCCATTGGCTGGGCGACCGAGACGGCCTGGTGGCAATGGTGTCGCGGTCTTCCACAGACTCCCCTCCCCTCTCGCTTTTAGAGAGGGGACCGGGATACGTGGCCGCCGCGTGGGGAGATTTGGCCCTGGTTGGGGTCTATTTCTCCCCAAACCGCCCTCTCTTGGACTTTGAGGATTTCTTGGAAGTCCTTGGAGGTATGCGTAATGCATTTTTTCCCAGCGCAAAAAAAAAAAAAAAAGGGTAGGTAGGGTAGGTAGGGTAGTGTAGGATAGGTCGGGTAGGGTAGGTAGGGTAGCCGTAGGTAGGGTAGGGTAGGGTAGGTAAGGTAGGGTAGGTAGGGTAGGGTAGGGTAGGTCGGGTAGGGTAGGTAGGGTAGCCAATTGACGGGAGCGAAGCCGCGCGGGTCAACTAGTATTAGTATAGATTATCTACTAACAGTAGCGCAGTTAGCATGGCTGAAACCCGGTGCAAATAATGTGGTTACCCCACTAATGTCTCAAGCCTTCTTTTAGAGAGGGGTGCTCCATTTATGCTGCAAATGTTGTTTCAGGAATGTGCATACTTTACTGTTTGATAAAAAACAATACTGTGCTTATAATAATAATAATAAAGCTTTATTTTTCTACACATTTACAAAGTTAACCAAATATAAATACATAAAACTATTAAATCGTATTTTCTGGTTTATGTAGTCTGTACCGGACGGGCGTGATCGACTGGAACGGGGTTGTGATGGGGTAGGTCTATCCTTTTTCTTCTCCTCCGAAGTGAACTGTGTGTGACCGACCGACGGCGTCCAGCCGCGCTGACGTCCTGTACCGGAAACTAAGGCTCTTCCGCACCTAACGTACAACGTTCTCCTATCTTGCCAAGTACTTGCTGGGTAGATTGGGGTGCAGGATGAATGCTTACCAGGGTTAAATAATAGGCAGGAATTTGACAACACTGCAGCTAATGGTTTAAGGGCAAAGTCGCGAGTACTGTGATTCTATTTATAGATTCTATATTTCTTCTGCCGGTGACTACGAGTTTTCTATTTTTTGGCAATTTACTAAGGTACGAGGTTACCTTACCGTAACGAGGCCCAAAAACCACTAACTGCTTCAGTTTATTTTAACTGCGAATTTTTACTAAGGTTCATTTTCGGCTATATCTAGGTCTATTCTAGGTCTGGATAGGGGTTGATGCACCTCTATACAAATCCCCCGAAATTCCCCGTCGAACGGGGTGGAAACCAACCCTTCAACCCTGCCCACTAGTGGGCTTGTTGCATTTAACTATCGAAAATGTTACAAGTTTTGAACTTGTTTACTATTTAGGGTTGATTTCCCGGAAAACTGTGCCCCATGGGCTATGAAACTATCTATATTCGGGTAGGTGCATCATCCCTCCATCCAGCTACACAACTTACCAAGCCACCCCTCCAAGGGTGGAGGTACTATAGGTCAGGAACCCGGAAGAGGATAAAAATCTGTGTTTACCTTTTTATCTATTTTGCGGCTTTATGCCTTGCCTGACCATGAAGATGTGTACATATCTGGATAGGGCTGAGTGCCAGGTTTCCAGTGCCTTTGGTTAAGGACCTAAATTCCTAGATGCCCTAAAGACTTAGCACTGAAGGTGCGTGTACATGGTGGTTTTCTTCAACCACCCTACTATCTTTGAATGTGAAATGTCTATTCTGTATGTACCTTCGATTTGGTTGATTTCCATCAGCCAATCAGAAGACGCCCTCTGGGTGCTATCGGGAATGTGTAGGGGAAATGTGCAGCCCTACCTATCTGTATTAATTTTCTTTGAAAATAAGTTTTCCCCAGAACATCTTTTACGTGTTTGGGGAAAACGACAAACATACGATTTTAATCGATTACATAGCTTACAAACTATCACTATGCAAGTACATAAGCTTCTAAGTTCAGTACATAGGCCTACGACTATAGGTACATGGGTACTATCTATGCGAGTTACACAATGCTAAATGCTTCTCCGCGAATATTTCTATGACTATTTGAGTATATAAGCTCCTAACTTAAAAAACATAGAAGCTTACGACTATAAGTACATAAGGCTGTTTATGCGAGTTATATAAAGCAAAATGCTCCGTCGCGAACATAGTCCCTCTTGGGTAAAAGCCTCCTCCAGCTTGAGCCATTATTCGCGGTTTTCGGCAATCTGCATCCATTGCTCTCCTGCCGCGTTAGTAATGTCATCCACCCATCTTTTTCTTTGCCGACCTACACTCCTCTTGCCAAATGGGCCCTTCCATTTTGTTGTTTGGTATGTCCATTTCTTGTTCTGATATCTGGCTATGAGTCCTGCCCATTTCCATTTTTGTTTTGGGCTTTGCTGAAGTGCATCCGTTAATTTAGTTCTCTGGCGGATATTTCTTGTCTTTTGTATTTTTCTTAATTTAAAGATGCTTCTCTCCATGGTCAAATTTTGTCTTGCCAACATGGCAAGACAAAATTTTGTTTTTCACTCTTTCGTATGTGGCACTATTCCATGTTTGGCTTGCATATGTTAGATTTGGGAGAATACACAAGTCCTTTTTCATACTTAGGCTGTAATTTCCTTTGAGAATTTATTTTTGAACCCAATACTTTTTCAACTATAATTTTTGGTTTTTCGTTATTGGTTTTTAATGCTTTGTCCTGTTCTAGACTATTCGCGATGGTTTTTCCAGTTTGTTGTTCAGAGTTTGAACATTTTCTGTGTTCTTCATTATTTCTTCTAGTGTTGTTGTATTTTCCTTTAGCTTTTTAAGATAAGTATCTTTTTCATTTGAAGTCTTTAACATGTTATTTAGGGCTTTGAATGGTTTCCTGTTCATTTTTGGAAGCCGGAGATTCAGTGAACATCTGACCATCTTATGATCCGATGGGAAGTTAATATTTTTTAAAACCTCTAAATTTGTGATTACTTTTGGGTTGTAACTTAGTATGAAATCGATTTCGTTTTTTGTATTGTTGTCTGAAGACATCCAGGTCCACTTGCGAGAGTTTCTCTTCTTGAAATATGTGTTCATCACTGATAGTTTATTTTCATATGCGTATTGTATTAGTCGTTCTCCTCGTGGATTTCGTTGACCGCATCCGTACCGTCCCATTATCATATGGTCTTCATGTTTCGGGTACCCGATTTTTGCATTTAAGTCTCCAATGACCAGTAGGGTCTTGTTTGCTTGTTCTTGCGCTTTTTGTAAATCCATGTAGAAAGTTTCAATTTCTTCCTCACTGGAGCTCCCAGTGGGGGCGTAAACTTGGATAATAGACAGTGATACCTTGTTGAAGCTCATTTTTAACAAAGCTACTCTTTCTGACATGCCTACAAAGCTCACGATATTTTGTTTCAATGTTTTCTTTATAAAGAATGTGATCAGTGCCATGTGATCCCAATGTTTCACCAATATAACAGAAAATATATTTGTCATGTTCTTCTATATTGTACCCTAATCGTTTACTGTGCTTAGGCAAACTCAAAAAGGACACTCCGCCTCGGATAGGTTTGATTTTCTTTGAATAGTCCAAACCTAATAGGAAGTAGCTTAGTTGACTGATGTGGGTAAGCTCAGTCACCAAAATAATGTGAAAGAAAAGGACAGTGAAAAATTTCAATAACTGAATCAGTTCCTCCAGAGATAAACTTTTACAAATATATTTTTTTGTTAGTTTTACTTATAGTTTTAGTTGAGAAGTTCCTAGCGCTAAATTATACGTGTCGAATCGTAACTGGGTGCCTAAACCTTACCCCTCTCGATGTTGTACCCATTGGAAAGAATAGCTCCACCAGATGTCCGCCCCCTGTATGGTCACCAACTAATACCTGCACGTCTAAAAAGCCGTTAAAGTGTGTCTGTGTCCTGGCAGTGGACACATAGTTATTATTGGGAACCTTTGATAGCTGAAGATTCATAATTATATTTGTTTATCGAAACAAAGAAGACTTACGCTGACCAAGACTTCCTTAATGATGTGTCGATAGACAGTTAATGCTATTGCTTTGATTTTACTTACAGAATCAGATCTTGATAATCTAGACAACAGCTATCCAGATGAAGAAAATATACCAGCACACCGTGCTGAGTCAGATTCAGAAGATGTAGCTTTAATGGAGATTAAAACAGAAATGGAAGATGAACAAGAATCAATTGGTAAGCAAGCAGTCCAACTGTTCACCTGATGTACAGCATTACCTTAACACACTTATTATACCACCAAGTTTGTGGCATGACTATTGTGTGCAAACCACTGGGGTTCACTTAGGGAATAGGCCCTAAGTCGACAGTATGTGAGAGTGTGGGATTTACGTCGATGTTCAATTTAGTAATAACAACACTTGTAATAGAGTAAAAACGGTTTTGATTCTGCAATCCCCTTTGATTTGAATTTATTTATTTCACAGGTGCGCCTGTCGCGAAGAAGCCAAAACTGGACATGCGAAGACCAAACACAAGAGAAGCAATCTCAGCCGAGCAGAAGAAAAACGAAAATAATCGAAAATTATCATGTGTCTCGAAGATAATTAAGAAAACTCAAGATCATACATCATACAAAATTAAAGAGCCCTTCATTAAATCGAAACATGGAGTTGGCGGCAGTATAAATAATACTGCTTTAAGTACAAGGTTGTCTAATAATAGTAACAGAGATGAAATTAAATCTAAAATATTGATCAAAGGTGTTGACAGTGACAGTATAAAAAAGTATCGAAGAGTGGGTGCCAAAGAAAAACGTTTCAAATGTGGTATTTGTGAGCATAGCTTCAGTACAAATACTGATTTAACTAGACACATTTATACCCACACTGGTGAAAACCCATTCAAATGTGATATATGTCAGCGTGGTTTTAAACGAAAGCATGGTTTAATAATTCATATTCGTGTTCACACTGGTGAGAAACCTTTCAAATGTGATATATGTCAGAGAAGTTTTAGTGTAAAGGGTGAATTATCTAGACACACTTTCACCCACACTGGCGTTAAGCCTTTCAAATGCGATATATGCCAGCGTAGTTTTACTCTAAAAAATGATTTAAAAATTCATAATCGTATCCATACAGGTGAGAAACCTTTCAAATGTGATGTATGTCGGCATAGTTATTCTAGAAAGGCTGATTTAGTTAGTCATAGTCGTACTCATACTGGCGAGAAACCTTTCAAATGTGATATATGTCAGCATAAATTTAATCGGAAGAGTCATTTAGTTATTCACACTCGTACCCACACTGGTGAGAAACCTTACAAATGTGATATGTGTCAACGTGGTTTTAGTAGAAGATTTAATTTGAAAAGTCACATTCGCACCCACACTGGTGAGAAAAATTTCAAATGTGAAATATGTCCGAGTAGTTTTAGTCATAAGCGTTTGTTAGTATTACATACTCGTATACACACTGGTGAGAAACCTTTCAAATGTGATGTATGTGATCGTAATTTTAGTCAAAAATGTGCCTTAGTCAAGCATACCCGTATCCACACGGGTGAGAAACCGTTCAAATGTGATGTATGTCAGCGTAGTTTCATTCAAAAGATTCATTTAACAACTCATATTCGCACCCACACTGGTGAAAAACCTTTCAAACGCGATATATGTCAGAGTGGTTTCGATCAAAGGACTCAATTAACACGTCATATTCCCACCCACACTGGTGAGAAACCGTTCAAGTGTGATATATGTCAGCGTAGTTTTAGTAAAAAAAAATGTTTAGCCAATCATATTCGCATCCATACTGGTGGTGAGGAACCGTTCAAGTGTCACATATGTCAGTGTAGTTTTAGTACAAAGTATCGATTAGTAAGACATACTCGTACCCACACTAATGAGAAACCTATGAAATGTGAATAATGACAGCATAGTTTTATTAAAGAGGGTGATTTAACTAAATACACATACATCATAGGTTTAAATTCAATTCATTCATCAATTGTAATATCGTCGGCTTATTGCAAGAAGTCATTATGTGACATATTCACTATTCTGAGATAAACGGTATTTTAGTTCGATTTAGTTAGTGGTTATGTTGATTTGCCCATATCATCCTAAATATAATTACGGTGACGAAAAATTTAATGTTTCCGATTAGCCTAATATGTATATTAATAAAAACGTGAGGGTCGCTAACCCTACAAAGTTATTTATTTTTTTTAAACACAAAATAAAAGTTAATGACTTTTGGCTACTGTAGGTCTGTTCGGTATGTGAATTAATTATTTCTTAAATTGTAATAAAACAACGAAAATATAATCAAATGTTTATTTTATAAAAGGGGTAACCAGTATTATATTAAACAAAACAATGCTAGCCATATGAAAACAAATTAAATTCTTCCAAAAAATCAAAATAACAATTTTTTATCACAATCAACTTCCCATGTAAGTCAGTCTTCGAATAAACAGGTAATTAACAGAGCTAATTCAAATGAATAAGCAATTGGAAGTTTAATCAAAACGAAATAAATTCTGAAAAATAAACAAAAACAATTCTCTCTTAAAAGTTGTCATAAGCAAATTACTCATTCAATAGCAAATATAAATATTGCAAATACTAGCGACAACTTACACAGTCTCATAAGTTACATAAAAATAATAGGTATTAAAATTAAAATATTTTTCTTCTCCGTATTGCTATCAGTCATCTTATTTTTTAATAAAAAGTAGGAACTGGGGTAAAAACCGTACAAAAATATAAAAATGTTAGATATCTTTAGACTAAACATCATTTTCTGTATCAGAGAATTCTTCTTCAGGAAGATAATCTGGACCTTCTTTGTCAGGTAAATTATTATACCAATTGTGTAGTTCTGCAGGTCATAAGTCTTTCGTTGCACATTTTTATTAAATCTTTTTTCTTTGATTTTGTAATTGGAAGTTTCCTGGTATATGCTTTTTTAAGGGAATAGCTATTGTAGTCAAAAACACTTTCAGCATCGTTGTGCTTGCGCTTTCGCAGGTTTTTAGTATTAGACACAATAGATGTTTCCTTTTTCGATATGTCCATTTCTTTATAATCGGAAAGGTAATCATACCTATATTGGACAATGTTAGGCCGCTTTTATTAAAAAAAAAATTGACAACACCTGTAGTGAACGTGTGGATATAACAGAGGGAACAGCCCAAGGCTCGGTATTAGGCCCCTTGCATTTTTTGTCGTATGTTAATGACATGAGTAACTGCATAACACACAGTAAATGCTATCAATTTGCGGATGACACTTGTCTTGTTATTGCTGACAAAAATCCTCAAATAGCTTGTGAGCGCTTACAACTCGACTTGGATGCTCTAACAAGGTGGTGTCACGATGCTGGCCTAGTGCTTAATGCAAGCAAAACTAGGCTAATGGTTGTTCAATCTTCCCACATTAAAATATTGCCCTTACGGAACTTGATAGCCCATGACCATGACTGCTTGCATGCGGTCAATGTGATCCATTGTAACTGCCCTCAAATAGATGTTGTCAATAAGCAAACATATCTTGGAGTAGTTATAGATAATAAGTTTAACTGGAGTCATCATGTAGAACGTGTTTGCGATAAACTAAGGCAATTTCTTGCCAATATTACAATATTAAAGAACCGTTTGCCCTTCAAAGTGAAGATTATGCTATATTACGCACTGGCTGAATCCTACATCCAGTATGCCCTTAGTAGTTATGGTCGTACCTATAAAACCTATCTTGATAAGATTTACAAAATACAAGTTAAAATTTTAAAAACTATAGTTTCACCCAAAATTAAAAATCAATTTAACGACGATATAAATGGCCTATTTAAACACTGTAAAGTCTTACCAGTTCATACACAAGTAAATTTTTTATTATTAAAAGAACAATTTTTCAATTTATCTTTAAGAAACACAATCGAACATCCTGTACGCACGCGGGCAATTTCTGAGAATAGGCTTCGTACGCAGCGCGCCAACAATACGTATGGCGAGCGAACTACTGGTTATATTGTACCGAGACTTATTAACAGTCTACCCTCAGAAATTAATAATTGTATAACAGATAAGAATATAAAATTTAAGCTTAAAGAATATTATTTAAGTATTATTTAGCGTTTTGTGTAAAATACTGATAGACTCTTAATAGCACGGGTTTAAACCTTAGTGGTTTTTGGTTGCTATTTGATATAAATAATTCTGTAATGTGTTTTGTTTAATTGATAAATAAAGAAAAAAAAAAAAAACATTTTATGGATACGGGAGTAACCAACCTTTGAAAGTTACTGGATCATTTGACACGAATATTAGAATAGCTGATAAATCACAGGCAGCCACTTTTTAGTAATTGAAGATGGAACAAGAGATTTATTAGGCAAACAGACAGCTACACACATGGGAGTTCTCAAAATCGGATTGCATATAAATGAAATAGAGATGCATAAACCTTTTCCAAAATTTAAGGATATCCAAATTAACATATCCATCGACGATAGCGTGCAACCAGTCTCTCAACCACTCCGAAGAATCCCCATACCACTTGAAGAAAAAGTTAACAATAAAATTAAAGAGTTAATAGATAGACATATAATTGAAGAAGTTTGTGGTTCTTCAAGATGGGTGTCTCCAATAGTACCGGTACTAAAAGATAATGGCGAAATACGACTCTGTGTTGACATGAGACGAGCGAATACTGCAATTATTAGGGAGAACCATCCGTTACCGACTATGGATAAACTATTACCAAAAATGAAAAATGCTAAAATATTTAGCAAATTAGACATAAAGGACGCTTTCCACCAATTAGAATTACACCCAGATTCCCGGCACATTACTACTTTTATCACAGGAAAAGGACTTTACAGATATAAACGATGTTCGGTATTTCATGTGCCCCCGAGATTTTCCAAAAAACCCTAGAGAGGTATAGATTAGAGGTATAGGTATAGAGTATAAATTAAGATCTGATGATGAGATCCCATGAAAAATGTTTGTTCAGCGATATTTTCGCCAATTGTCAGCCGATTTGGATGATTCTTTTTTGTTTGGAAGAGTATTTTACTGGACTAGTCCCATTTCAATTTGGTAAAAAACTGATGAAGATCTTCGGAGGTAGGCAACGGAACTCTTCAATAAATGATAGCAAATTGATCGGGATTGCTGAAATCGCATGTTGTTTTAGTGTTTACGCCAGTTCTTAACATAACATCGTGCCGGTACGCCGTTTATGGGTACGCAGGTACGTACCACTAAAAAGTAAAAAAATAAATAACTTTTTTACAAAAAATACAGCCGACTTCCAAAAACAAAACACTACGAGGTATAAAATAAATTCGGAAGAAAGAAAAGAACTTTAATTTTGTAAGTCGGTGTCGAAAAAACAAAAAAAATAACCAAAAGCACCGACTTCCGAAATTAAAGTTTTATTCTTTCTTCCGAAGTTATTTTTATTTGGGTTTAGTTTAATTAACTGACTCTTGAGCTTGACCAGTTTTTTGAGGAAGTGGACATTTTGCGAAAGGAACATTTTGAGAAAAGGACATACTGCGAAAGGGACATTCTGTGAAAGGGGAATTTTGCTACCTGTAGTCATTTTACATTTTTCACTCTATGATGCTTGATCTTAGCGGTTGCAGCACGGCGCCAGTGCTGCAGCCGCGCTGCCACCGACGCCACCGACGCCACCGCACGACACTTGCGGCAAATTGCCAGAATTCCGATAACGTTTAGCGTTCTTTATAGATGGGACCGTGCACGGCGTTGACTATGCCATCTAGTGTCGCATATTCGAAGTTTTAAAGGGTCAGAATACTTGACATTGATGCTTTTGTGCTGCCACCTGTGGTTTCTGTACGCTCAGTTTAGGGGAACGTGCGAGAAGAAGATAGTCATCTAGCATAGCCACAGAAATATAAAAACAGGAGAATAAAATGCTATTATAGTTTATTTATCAACTTGGAAAGTTTTAGATGACGTTTGATCAACTTTTTTGTAAATAAAAAGAAATAAAAATGTACCTATGTATTTTTTTGCAACAGCCATTGGCGTATCAAGGGATTTTTTCTAGGGGGGCCTAACCCTCAACCTGAGATGCGACGCCCAATGAAAAATGATATACTTACTCGTATATTTTGAAAAAATATTAAACACTTTTACACGACAAGAAAAATCGTTGCGATGTGCACGATCAAAAATGGAATTTTGGGCCAGTCATATTCAGAAGGCCCAGGTCCCAGCTCCCCACTATCAGGCGCGGTCACAGCCATACCTTAACTGAGTCGAGAAATTTAGGGATTTTTGCACAAAAAAGGTAATAAAATTAGGAACTCATAAAGTCATGAAACTAACGGGAGACGACTGGAAAATACTATTCAATTCAATTCATCTATTTATTGCATCAAATATGGTAGGTATAAGCTCTTATCAATATTACGTAACACACATTTGGCCAATATATAGCATACCTACTAGACCGAAGACAACGTACAATGTTTGTACGAGCGAAGCGAGCTAGAAAATTTTTAGCACCTTGTCTGATATCTTAGGTTTGTTTGCTAGTATAACACAAATTGATGTACAAGCCTAAGTTGGAGAAGTACGGATACTAGAGCGAGCGAAGCGAGCTCGAAAAATTTAAATACGATACCTTGCTTCGGATACGTTACATTTTCTTTTTATCACCCATACGTATGTTTTTTTGTCGACTTAAGCGAAAACCGAAGAGCCAAGGATGCTAGGCCGAGCGTAGCGAGCCCGAAAACTTCTAGTTCCTTGACTCGTGAAACGCAAATTTTCTTCTTATCTTGCATCAACCCACACCTACACATGTGTGTATGTCATGTAAAGTGAAAACCGGACAGCTTAGGATGCTGGGCAAGCGAAGCGAGCCCGAAAAATATTAAGTTCCATGACTCAGAAACGCTAAATTTTCTTTCACATTGTACGGATGTTTTTTTTGTCAATATAAGCGTAAACAGGAGAGCTAGGGATGCTAGAGCGGGCGAAGCGGGTCCGATAAAAAAATAGTTCATTGGTTTGGATACGCTATATTTTATTTATATCATACATACTTGTTTCTTTGCAAAATATGGAGTATACAACGAGTGAAGTGAGCTCGAAAATTTTAGCATCCTGCCTCGGAATATAGGTGTAGATGGATAGGTTAGATTTTTTATCTACCATCCATACAATCATCGAAGTAACTTACTTCGCTGAACGAGAAGTTGCCGAGTAGATACCTACCTACCTAAATGCTCACACCGGCCTCTGCGTAAGTCAGAAGGCGCAACAACGGATTGCAGCAAGTTTGTGTTATTTAGTGCATCATTCGCAAGCAGTTTTCATCATTTTACGTACATCCTACGCATCATTTTCGCGTTTCGTAAGTTTTTTGAATGCTCCGAGGCCATCGACCCGGAAACGGAACTCCATCAAGACGCTACCTATCTCGACGCCATACGCTACCTATCGGGGAGTAGCGGAATTTCCCGATTTATGTTATGATCGAATGAATGATTGAACTGTCGTCGGCCCGATACGTCAATGTCATCGCAACGCGGGATCTTGAAGATTTGAAAATACGATTAACTTTCCCCTAAATAATTAGTGCCTGCATGTGCATCTTATTAAAAAACTAACTTTGTGCTCGGTGGTTTCAAATGTAAATAACAATAGCATTTTTATCTTTATTTTTACACATGTAAAAGGTAAAAGGCATTGAATTTTATATCAATAAGTCGTTTGAACTTTTCATTTGTTTGCGTGAATTATTTCTGTACATAATTATCTGCAACACATGCTTATTTACCTTGCGCATTCTGTACATACCTCGTGTTTTTATAGTTATAAGTTGCTTGTTATAGTTTTAACTTTTAAGCAACCTGACTGAGTGGTAACTAACTTGAACATTTACTTCGTTTTATAATATATTTATACATTTCTTATACACATATTTGACATGGAGAGCCAACAAATTGAGGAGAGACTCAACCAAATTCTGGCTAACAATGAAAGACTGATACAACAAAATGCGGACTTGCGAGCACAATTAAATGCCCATAGTGTGCAGAATCCAGCAGCTCGTGGAGCTCGTGGCTAAATAAAAACAGCCGCACGGATCGATCTTGAAGGTTAAGCAATGCTTGCCAAGGTTGGTCTGTGGATGGGTGACCATCTTAACATAACGAGTTTCCTCCGTGCCTCAGAAAGCACGTTAAGCTGTTGGTCCCGGCTGTCATTTGTAGATCTTTGGCAGTCGTTACGGATTGTCAGAAGCCAGTAAATCTGACTCCAGTCTTGCCAAGATGTACCGTGTAACCCAGTTAATGGGTTGTGGAGGTCTGGTAGGCAGCCGCTCCACGTAAAACACTGGTATTCAGCTGAATCCGGTTTGACTGGAAGCCGACCCCAATGTAGTTGGGAAAAGGCTAGGCAGATGAGTGTGCAGAATCCAGCAGCATATGCAGTCCGTCCTAAACTGCCTCCTTTTTGGCTCGAGCATCCTGCTGGATGGTTTGCTCATCTAGAATGACAGTTTGTTTTATGCAATATTTCGGTTGATGAAACCAAATATAATTATGTTATTTCTCAATTTGATTCCAGGATCTCTCATGAAGTCGAGGATCTGGTCATTAACCCTCCTCCAAAAGGTGGCCGGTATGAATGGATAAAGGAAGAAGTTATTCCACTTCCGAGTCACAAAAGGTCAGACAGCTGTTGTCAGGTGAGGAGCTTGGTGACCGGAAACCTACCCAGTTTCTTCGTCATCTGAAGTCTCTAGCTGGTAAGTCTTTCCAAGATAATACAATAATCAGAGAACTGTGGCTACAACGTATGCCTAAACACATACAGGCAATTTTGACTGCCCAAGGTGACCTCACCTTGGACAAAGTTGCCGAACTGGCTGACAAAATTTTAGAGGTCAACTCTGTCTCTGTCAACGCCATTTCTCCTATTCCAGCCCCTGACCTCGCTGCCCTTACTGTGCAAGTTCAAGAACTTGCACGTCAGGTGGCTGCTTTAACTACAGGACAGTCCAGTTCTAGACAACGGTCTGGTTCTAGGTCTCGTCAACCTAGATCCAGATCTGCGTCCCAGGTGGCCCAACAGCCTTTCTGTTGGTACCACCATAAATTTGGTGCAAAAGCAAGTAAATGTACCAAACCATGCTCTTGGTCGGGAAACCAACAGCCGCTTATTTGTTGTGGACAAAGACACCAAGTTCCGATTTTTGTTGGACACTGGATCTGACATTTGTTGTTTTCCTAAAAAATTGCTAGGAAGCAAAAGAGCAGATCCAAATTACAATTTATGTGCAGCAAATGGCAGTTCCATAAAAACTTATGGCTGTCATACCTTTACACTCAATCTTGGTCTCCGCCGTACCTTCAAATGGAACTTTGTCATAGCTGATGTTGATACCGCCATCATTGGTGCTGACTTCATGGCCTTCTACAACCTACTTCCCGACTGCAGAAACAAAATAATACGCTGCGGAGTTACTGGTCTCACTGCTCCAGCCTCTGTAGCCAAATTCAACCAGCTCAGCGTAAAAACCGTTAAAATTGAAGACTCAGAATTCCACAAAATTTTATCTGAATTTCCAGCTATCACGAGACCCCCCGGCATCCATCGCGAGGTGAAGCACAACACGGTGCATTACATCAAGACGACCGACGGCCCACCCGTGGTGTCTAAACCGCACCGCCTCGCGCCGGACAAACTGCGCGCAGCGCAGAAGGAGTTTGCGGATATGGTGCAAACTGGCACCACTCGCCCTTCCAAGAGTCCGTGGTCCTCACCACTGCATATAGCCCCGAAGAAAGACTCTTCATGGCGCCCTTGCGGCGACTATAGAGCGCTGAACGCTCGGACTATACCGGATAGGTATCCCGTGCGCCATATAGGGGATTTTGGTCATGCTCTCGCTGGTTCGGTGGAACCAGCGAGAGCATCCCTATCTTTAGTACTATTGATTTAGTTAAGGCATATCAACAGATTCCGGTGGAGCCAGCTGACATCTGCAAAACTGCCATTATAACACCGTTTGGCTTGTATGAATTCCCCTATATGACGTTTGGGCTCAGAAATGCTGGACAAACATTTCAGCGTTTCATTGATGAAATTGTCCAGGGTTTGGATTTTTGTTTCCCATATGTCGATGACATCTTAATATTTAGCAGGGACGCCACGGAGCATTGTAACCACTTACGCACGCTCTTTGAACGATTGGCTAACTACGGTGTAGTAGTTAATCCAACAAAGTGTGTGCTAGGTACATCCGAGGTTATTTTCCTCGGTTATAAAGTCTCCAGTGATGGCATAAGCCCCCCGGAAGAAAAAGTCCAAGCCTTGAAAGATTTCCCCCTTCCTAAAACAGCCCAAGGTCTCCGCAGGTTCTTGGGCATGATAAATTACTACCGACAGTTTCTGCCCAATGCCGCCGAGCCTCAAGCCCCGCTCATTGACTTCCTTACAGCTACAAAGCTTAAGGGAGCCAAGCCAATGCCCTGGACTCCTGAACTGGAGCACGCTTTCACTGCATGCAAGGACAGCCTCTCTCAGGTCACTAGGTTAGCACATCCTGTACCTAACGCCCCATTGGCGTTGTACACAGATGCTTCTGGCACACAGGTGGGCGCGTGCTTACAGCAGCAAAGTGAACAGGGCTGGCAACCACTTGCTTTTTTCAGCAAGAAGCTTACAGCGAGTCAGTCAGTGTGGCCAGCGTATTATAGGGAACTGTTGGCAGTATATTTGGCGGTGCAGCATTTCCGGCATATATTAGAGGCGCAACACGCCACAATATATACGGATCACAAACCTCTGTTGTATGCATTCAAGCAACGCAGAGAAAAGCTGCCACCCAGCCAACTTAATCAGCTCACCTTTATCTCCCAATTTACTATCGACATACGGCACGTAAAGGGAGACGACAACGTCGTCGCCGATACGATGTCGCGCATCGAAGCCGTCTCGCTCGAGTGCGATTATACCACATTGGCTCGAGCACAAGACGCCGACGATGAGTTAAAAACCTTATCTGACTCGTCTCTCAATATGCAACATACTTTAATTCCAGGCACGGACACCACCGTCCAGTGTGACGTCTCAACAGGCAAACCGCGCCCCTACTTGCCAGCACCGCTGCGCCGCGCCGCCTTCGATCGCCTGCACGCGCTCAGCCACCCCGGTGCTCGCGCCAGCGCGCGCCTTGTGGCACAGCGTTATGTGTGGCCTGGTGTTGCGCGCGACTGTCGCGCCTGGGCAAAAGAGTGTCTCAACTGTCAGCGCGCCAAGGTGACGCGCCACGTGTCCGCGCCACTCGGAACTTTTGCCGCTCCATCATCCAGGTTTCGCCATGTCCACTTGGACATAATCGGCCCTCTGCCCACATCGAGAGGCTATTCATATTGCCTGACGGCCATCGACCGTTTCTCTCGATGGCCCGAGGCTTGGCCGATGGCTTCGATAACCGCCGAGGAGGTAGCTGATCGATTCGTTGAGGGTTGGGTTGCACGCTTCGGCGTTCCCACTACAGTCACGACTGACCAAGGCCGTCAATTCGAGTCGGACCTTTTCAAACGGCTCATGAATGTTGGCGCGACCGAGCGAAGGCGAACCACCAGCTACCATCCTCAAGCTAACGGCATGATCGAGCGCTTTCATCGACAACTGAAAGCTGCTCTCATGTGCCACAGCGACACCTGGCACCGAGCCCTACCCATCGTGCTTCTCGGCATTCGATCTGCGTTGAAAGAGGATCTCGAGTGTTCGGCTGCCGAACTTATTTATGGGGAGCCGCTTCGCCTACCAGGAGAGTTCCTGATAGCCAGCACCCCCAATAACACTGACAACGTCAACGATTTTGTGACAGTTCTGCGCACGAAAATGGCCAATATGCGTCCAATTCAGGCGTCGCGACACACGCAACCGACGTCGTTTATTTTCAAGGACCTTCAGGATGCCTCTCATGTTTTCCTGCGAGACGATACTGTTCGCCGTGCACTGCAGCCGCCCTACACTGGACCCTACAAGGTAATGTCACGGACCGAAAAGTTACTCGACATTGACATTGCAGGTAAACGAGTGACGGTCAGTATCGACCGCGTGAATACTGCATACATCGCACCTGATTTAGCGAGCGACCTCTCCCGGATAACCACTCCGCAACAGACCGCAGCGCCTGCGCCTGCCATGCAAGCGCCTTCCGCGCCCGCGCTACCTGCGCCCTCCGCGTCTGCACAGCCGACTATGCCCCCTGTAGCACAACAACCAGTTACCACCCGGTCAGGTCGCACTGTTAGATTTAAGGATAGGTTAGATCTTTAGCTTAAGTTTTGTTTTTAACTTTTTTGTTTCCTATCTGGTGTAATCTACCTCGTGTGTATTTTTTTTTTTTTTTTTTTTCCTGTTTAAATAACTTGTTATTTTCTCCGTAGGGGGGTGGTTGTGGCGTATTATGTCGCAACACCGTTAACAATATTTTGGGTGGCAACACCAAATGTTTCCGGCGCGAGACATAAGTCTGCCGCCACAGTGTAAATTGACACAGACTGAACATTCGAGCCAGCGAGCGTGAGCTCACATTTTGTGTTGTGATTTGCAAATAGTAACGAATAGAAACCATTTCCGATATCCACGAGTTTTATTTGCGTGTGTACCTCCAAAACAGTATTTCAGAATTAAACCCTTAATTCAATACAAGGAAAACAGAATCACCCGACTACGCACACAGCGACAACGCAGCTGAGTGTGTGAGTGTCGACGACTTACCTACGAAATGCTAGCGCGTGCGCGGGCAATGACCGCTTAATAATTTTACCTAATTTTATTTCGAAAATCACCTACATTATTGTCATAAATTTCGCTTGATAATTAACTCATTTTTGAGCATCATTGGATTACGGAAATCTTACTAAAGACAGTAATACTAGTGCGCCAAGGAAAAGTTCACTGACCTGGTCTCAAATGATTAAAAAAAGGGGAATTTTTAACTGCACCTCTATTTAGAAATTTAAGCAAACAAAATTTCTCCACTAATAAACAGTAGGTTTATTAGTGGAGAAATTTTGTCAAAAATACTGATTTGCACACAAAACCTACTGCATATCAAAAATACTGATTTGCACACAAATTAGGTATTCAATATTACAACGGAATTTTCAAAATTATTTTTAGGTTAGGTTAGGTTAGATTTTTTTGCGCTGGTAAAAAATGCATCACGCATTTTTACACGAAAAAAAAGGGTATAATTTAGACGGTCACCAAAAATAATATTTTTAAGACTCTAAGCCTAGGCACCAAAATGGATCAACGGTCACCAAATTCTATCCAACTCAACTGTGATTGCCATAAAATGTAGGCCTGGGGTTACAAACTGGATAAAATAGAATTGTGACCAACCGCGCGCGAGCCGAGCGAGCGAAGCGAGCGGTGCCGCGGTAGCGGCCGGCGAGCGCTACTTCTCGAATGTTATTTGGTGACCATTTATCTGTTTTGGTAACCGTTTAGAACTTTTTTGGTAGTAAAATAGGTACTTTTTTGGGCGGTGTTTAAACACAAGCCAAAAAAAAAGGTTAGGTTAGGTTACGTTATTCAGTAAAACAGTAAGTTTTAAAGATCTGACAGATTAGTATAATTGATTTATTTGATGAGCAAATTTAGTGTGCAATTCAGTATTTTTGATGAGCAAATTTAGTGTGCAATTCAGTATTTTTGATGAGCAAATTTAGTGTGCAATTCAGTATTTTTGGTGGTAATTTCGAATATTTTGATTGAAAAAGGGGGATTTACAGTTAAAGTATTAAATACCACCCTTAATAAAATGTAAGTTTTACTTTATCCTTCAACCGAAGTTTTCGTAGTGATTTTGTTTTATTTGCGGATTAAATTGGTTGATTTGAAATTTTCCTTACTAGGTACTTAACTGGCTTCGGACCGGCAATAATAACTACCTTAGTTGGTGTACCGATCTACTAAGTCTAAAAATGTTTTCTACGTTTGACGGGAATGGGAAGACGTGTTAGTTAAGTGTAAGTACGTGGTGATACTTTCAACTCTTAAGTAGGTGATAGACGTACGAACTTATAGTACGCGGTTTTTAAGATCGCGAACTTACGCGGCTCGACGTCGGTGACACACGTAAAAGCTTGCTTATTACTCTGGTACCAGGGGGACTGCGATATCTTCAATCAAGGAAACTTTTTGTTATTCAGGAATAATATATTATTTTAATATAGCCAGACAGGATAAATGTATGACAGAAGCAATTTCACATTGAATAGAAGTTGACATTAGTGCCATAATTTTGACATAATATTTGGTCGAATCACCTGTTACAATCGTGTCTAGTCCGGTCAATTTAGACATCCAAGGTAACATTAATTATTCCTGAACAATCAAGAATTCTGTTAAAAATTCGTGTGAATAGCTTCGAAAGTCAGTAATTAGTCAGCAACACAATAAATAGCACTCGACGTGTCATCGCGGCTTGCGGCTCGCGGCGTTGACAGACGTGCGAGCCGAGGCGAGCTACGAGCAAAATTTCAAACCTGTTGGATCGCCAACGATCTGACTCGCCGAGCCATAAGCACGCCTACTTACGGTGACACACGAGCGAACAAGGCCATCGAGCCACAAGTACGCGTACTTGCTCGCACGTCTATCACCCAATTTAGGTATTTTTGACGTAGGTAGTTAAAAATTTGAAATCAACTTATTTACACTAATAAAATTGGTTAAGCTAACAACGTATTAAAAAAATGTACAAATAAATAAATTACCTACTTGGTCAGTGGGTCTTAGTTACCCGGAGGTATTGTTCAAAGTTGCCACCACCACATCACACTTTTCGCACAATCGAGCACAACGTAGCTGGTTTTCCTTTAGCTTACGTTCTACTAACACATTCGTCTTTATGGATGGCTCCATGTAGGCTCTCTCCACTGATGGCATACAGGCGGACCATCTCTACCAACTCGACATTTGAATAATTGTCCGTCATCTTGCACTTTGTACCTACGTCTCAACTCTGTACCGAGAGCGGAATTCGCAAAGCGCACGCACGCTTCGGCGACATCAAACACACTGTTACCCCGGGGCCGCGGGGGCGGCAAGGAGCTAGCGCGGGAGAGTACCCGCACCGTGATTGGTTGGGGTAGAATTGATTACCTACGAATTTATTGAATGATCGTTTGCGTATGCGTTGTGTATGTATTGTTTGCGTTTGTTTGTGTGTGAAAGCGCGGTTATAGGGCTAGTAACAGACGGGCCGCGTATAAATACGCCTGGTACACCCTTACGGATTTCCGTAAATAAGAAAAAAAAATACCTACCCATTTTATTGTTGATTTGGGTCGAGAATCATTAGCATAATTACGTCCTTGAATTTGACTAGGATGCAAATCAACATCTTGTATATACATACTACTCTGTCAAGAAAGTACCGGGAAAAGATCAATAATACACAAAATGTCTGTTATTCATCCAAATTTATTTTATCACCTTCAAAGTATGCTCCTTTAGAAACGATACACTTGCGCCAACGAATAATCCATTCATCAAAACATTTTTTAAACGCTGCTTCCGGAATTGAGTTCAGTTCTCGCCGCGAATTCTCCGTTATGTCTTCTATCGATTGAAAACGGGTGCCACGAAGTGGTAATTTGAGTTTAGGAAAAAGAAAAAAGTCAGCAGGAGCCATATCTGGTGAATATGGTGGTTGCTGGATGGTATTTGTTGAGTGTTTGGTTAAAAATTCGTTCACAATGATAGCCTTGTGCGAAGGCGCATTGTCGTGGTGCAAAATCCAAGAATTTTCTTTCCACAAATCAGGCCTTTTTCGTCGAATTTGCTCTTTTAAACGCCGCATAACGCTCAAATAATATTCTTTATTTACCGTTAGACCTTCCGGTAAGAATTCAGAGTGCACAACACCGCGATAGTCAAAGAAAACAGTCAACATGACTTTGACTTTTGATCGACTTTGGCGTGGTTTTTTCGGTTTCGCTTCAGTTGGAAGGCGCCACTCCGAAGCTTGTTGACTAGTTTGCATGTCAAACTCGTAAACCCACGTCTCGTCACCAGTAACAATGCGTTTCATGAATGTTGGGTCCGAACTGACTCGTTCTAGCATGTCCTCAGCGACTTTCATGTGATTGAGTTTTCGGAGAAAATTCAGATCTTTTGGGACTAGCCGAGCAGCAACATGTTTCATACCCAAATGATTAGTTAAAATGGTACGGATCGACTCGTGAGATACAGAAAGTTCGGCGGCTATCTCTCTCAGAGTTGAATGGAGATTTTCAGTCACTATTTCCTTCACTTTTGCGATGTTAACTTCAGTTGCAGACGTTGACGGCCTACCAGAGCGAGGCAAATCTTCCATCACATCTCGACCGCTTTTGAACGCTTTGAACCACTCATAAGCACGAGTTTTTGATAAAGTCGATTCACCGTAAGCCTTCTGTAACATTTTCAGTGACTCCGAACACGAAATTCCATTGGCGATGCAAAATTTAAGACAAACTCTTTGTTCGATATTTTTGTCCATTATGAAATTCGCAATACTCACTATACAACGTTGATACGACAGAGGGGCTTTCCTTGAAACTGCCTATACTAGGTACCATTTTCAAGCTCTGTACCAAAAATAAATTAATTAGGAGCAGTAGTTTAGTCGCAAATGATTTTTAAAGTTTTTGCACGGTTTGAACACGATGTATCTTTTCTAACTGCTGAATATCGTCTAAGCATAGGTCATGCACCTTACAACGATGAATCTACGATGCGTTGTTGCCGCTCTGACGCATGTCGAAGGACATTCACTAAAAATTGGCAATGCAAACAAGGAAGCAATCAATACACACACACTTGCACTTTCACTACGAAAGCGACGAACGTAGAGCATTTGAATGAAACAGAACTAGGTCAGTTAGTTGCATCCTTGTTTTTTTGCGATCGGTAAGACGGTAAGTGGGGCCTGCTCAGTGACGCCGACGCTGTCGTTTCGGAACGTAGGGTTTGTGGAATTCGCGCGCAAAGAATTGTGATTTTATTTTGTTATTGTGAGAGGACACGTAACTTGGGATTTTTATTATTTAGTATTTGTATTTTTTTTTTGTGATTGACTGTTTTTTATGGTGATAGGACACGTAACTTGGGATTATTATTATTTAGTATTAGTATCTCCGGACCTCACTCCCATGGATTTCTTTTTGTGGGGGTACATTAAGGGTGAAGTGTATGCCTCAGAGGTGAATACAATTGATGAGTTAAAAAATAGGATTATTTTAGCATTTCACAAATTAAAGTGCTTAGCGACGGACAGTGATCTAATTAGAAAAATAAATAACAATATTCTCCGTCTGTATAATTTGTGCATCAATGTAAATGGAGGACACATCGAAAATTTAAAAATTTAGTGTGTTTGTTTTTGTGCGCGTACTTCGAAACGTTACCTAACATAAAAGCCAGTGCGAGCGGAGGCCTAAGTCGCCGGCCGCCACCCCGGCCCGGCCCCCACCGAGCACACGAGATACCGCACACCGCGCTCCGGCGCGCGCGCGACGTTGCCGCTTTGTTACCTAGCGGTATCTAAGGTCAGTGTCTTTTTTTTACAAAGGGTGGTTGCGTTTTATTCGGATTTGCAAGCTATTTAGTTTGTTTGAAAAAAATATTTTCTCATTTATGGCGCTTTTTGTTTTTGTACCGTATCGAATTAATACTGAACACGTATAGTATACGTAGTTTAATTTAATTCCCCTCTGTCGTATCGTCGTATCATCTCTGTATAATATTAGTATAGGACTAAAAGAGTTTGTTTTGTTCCAGAACACAGCACGAAGGCTTTGTAACATTATTCACTTGCCATCTCTGCGGGAAAGTATCAAAGTAAGTACCGATTATATCTTTTCATTACTCATACTCGAAAAGTAGGCCTGAAGTTGCCTGAGGAGCGGGTTGAAAGTATTACTTTTCAGCCCTAGGGAGAACCGATTTCAACTGACTGCTGTCAGTTCGTTCTATCGGTCGGATAGTCGGTTGATTTTACCTATAACGTCGAATTTCCAACTAAAAATACGTGTAAATAGATTTATGTTTTTGACTGAATGACCTTGAAAATTGAAAAGTACGTATAGTATACGTAGTTTAATTTAATGCCCCTCTGTCGTATCAACTCTGTATATGATATTACTAAAACCAGCACTGTATTTAATATAAATAACAGATGCAACTCAAACTCCGCGCCAAAATGGAAAACAGTTGTGCCAATCTAACAACTACAAAAAAACAAAAATTTGAATTTGGAACCATAAACAAATCATCCATTCCCGATACTTTTTTGACTGAATATATTTTTATTTCTTTCTTATTTGCTAAATAGTTGAACAAACTTCATCTAAAACTATTCCAAATTTGAAGTTCATAGCATTAGCAGTTCTTCTGAGGACCTATGGCTATTAAATCGTGGATAATAACAGCCACACGGGTCGATCTTCAAGGTTAAGCAACGCTTGCCAAGGTGGGTCTGTGAATGTGTGTCCATCTTAACATACCGAGTTTTCTCCGTGTCTCGGAAAGCACGTTAAGCCGTTGGTCCCGACTGTCATTTGTAGATCTTTAGAAGTCGTTACGGATTGTCAGAAGCCAGTAAATCTGACTCCAGTCTTGACATGAAGTACTGTGTTACCCAGTTAATGGGTTGTGGAGGTCTGGTAGTCAGCCGCTCCTCGTAAAATACTGGTATTCAGCTAAATCCGGCTTGACTGGAAGCCGACCTTATAGTTGGGAAAAGGCTAGGCAGATGATGATGATGATGAGCATTAGTAGTTCTTCAGATACCCAGCTTTGACAGACAGACTTAGTCTCACCATTACCATTTTGGTACGGAACCCTAAAAAGCAGTTTTAGGCGGAGAAAAGCAGTAATGCGAAGCGGAGTGTCTGTTCATTGACGTGGAGTATGGCAGCAGAGCGAGGTAGCGGAGCGGAGTTGGGGCCTGTGCGGAGCTAGTCAGAGTTCACGCGACGAGAAATTTGAGTGGGCGGCCGGCAGTTTTTTTCCGCTTCCTGGTGTTGTATGAATTTCCGCCCCTCTCCTCTCCGCTTCAGTGGAGTCTGCCTAAAGACCTAAGAAATTCGCAGTTCGATATTACAGCAACCGTGACATAGGAGTTGGACAGTAAGAGATGAGAGGCTTTCATGAGTTTATTATTATTATGAGCCTGTTGAGTCCCACTGCAGGGCAAAGGCCTCCCTTCCTTCTTTTCACTTCTCTCTGTCCGTTGCCACACTCGGCCAATCTTTAAGGTAGGAGTCTAATTCATCCCGCCATCTCCTCCTGGGCCCACCGCGTCGCCGGTTCCTGTTGGTCGGAATCCAATCGGTTGTTACGTTTGCCCAGTTCTGTTGCGACATGCGGCAGATGTGGCCACCCCAGTTCCACTTTAGATTGGCGGCTGTGTTGTCTGCGACTTGTGTTTTGAGACGAAGTATACTGTTTTTAATACGGTCTTTGGGTTTGACTCCAAGAATACTTCGCGGAGGGTGGCCGCAGCTGCTGGCTCTACCGCGCGGCAGGACTATCTTGCTTCAAAAAGCGCCAGTTACTCGCGCCTTACATACGGAAAAAAAAAAAAAAAAAAAACAATCCTTTCGGCTACTACATTGAGTGTACAATGTAGTAGCCGAAAGGATTGTTTTTTTTTTTTTTTTTTTTTTTTTTTTTACTATTGATAGGCACGCGTTTGACCGCTATCTCACCTGATGGTAAGCGAGGCTCCTGTTCATTGAATGAATTCGTAATGGTGTGAAGATAGAAGTGGTGTCTACACAAATATTATAAAGTGGAAAGATTTGTTTGAATTGAATAGGCTCCGATTCGAAAACTTCTTTCACTATTAGAATCCTACATTATCCCTGATGATCATAGGCTATAGAATATTTTCAAAAATGTTAGGGGTCCGTCTAAAAACTTCGATAATGTAACCCAAGGTGTGAAAAAAGTGCCAAGAAAGATCCTTATATCGCGTACGCTGCGGAAATTATTGACAATAGACCAAAGTTATGTACTACAATTAATAGAGGACATCAATATCTACAAAAAGTCTTATGTTATGGTAAGGTCGCAAAGACCGCTTTTTGTTGAAATTATTCAATCAAAACCCGAGTTAAAAGGAATAATGGTGATTTTAGTTTGATATGAAGCCTTATCTATTTAAAATGTTTATACACGGACACGGAGACACGGATAATAAGTATTGGAAACTATTAAATTTAGGTGTGGGATTTAATGTATTCAAAATAATCTGTTCACAACATATCGAAAAATTATAAAATAAGATTTATATAATACAATTGATGAACGAATTGAATTTAAACCGCAGTTTAAATTGAATTCGGTGTATTAGTATCATGATATGAAGCCTTATCTATTTAAATTGTTTATACACGGACACGGAGACACGGAATAAATATTGGAAACTATCAAATTTAGATGTGGTATTTAATGTATTCAAAATAATCTGTTCACAACATATTATTCAATAGATAAATCATAAAACAAGATTTATATATTACAATTGATGAATGAATTGAATTTAAGCCTGTGATGTATGTGTATTAGTGTCTAGTTAAATCACCCTCTTTAATAAAACTACGCTGTCATAATTCACATTTTATAGGTTCCTCATTAGTGTGGGTACGAATATGTCTTACAAAATGATACTTGTTACTAAAACTACACTGACATATGTGACACTTGAACGGTTCCTCACCACCAGTATGGATGCGAATATGATTGGCTAAACATTTTTTTTTTACTAAAACTACGCTGACATATATCACACTTGAACGGTTTCTCACCAGTGTGGGTGTGCGAATATGATATGTTAATTGAGTACTTTGATTAAAACCACTCTGACAAATATCGCATTTGAAAGGTTTTTCACCAGAGTGGGTGCGAATATGAGTTGTTAAATGAGTCTTTTGAATGAAACTACGCTGACATACATCACATTTGAACGGTTTCTCACCCGTGTGGGTACGGGTATGTTAGATTAAGGCACACTTTTGAATAAAATTACGATCACATACATCACATTTGAAAGGTTTCTCTCCAGTGTGTATACGAGTATGTATTACTAATAAACGCTTTTCACTAAAACTACTCGGACATATAAATTTCACATTTGAAATTTTTCTCACCAGTGTGGGTACGAATGTGCCTTTTAAAACTAAATCTTCTACTAAAAACACGTTGACACATACCACATTTGAAAGGTTTCTCACCAGTGTGGTTACGAGTGTGAATAACTAAATGACTCTTCCGATTAAATGTATGCTGACATATATCACATTTGAAAGGGTTCTCACCTGTGTGTATACGAGTATGTAATACTAACAAACGCTTTTCACTAAAACTACTCGGACATATTTCACATTTGAAATTTTTCTCACATGTGTGGGTACGAATGTGCCTTTTAAAACTAAATCTTCTACTAAAAACACGTTGACACATACCACATTTGAAAGGTTTCTCACCAGTGTGGGTACGAGTGTGAATTACTAAATGACTCTTATGATTAAATTTACGCTGACATACATCACATTTGAAAGGTTGTTCACCTGTATGGATACGAATATGAATATTTAAATCACTTTTTAGAGTAAAACTACGGTGGCATATATCGCATTCGAAAGGCTTAACGCCAGTGTGGGTGAAAGTGTGTCTAGATAATTCACCCTTTACACTAAAACTTCTCTGACATATATCACATTTGAAAGGTTTCTCACCAGTGTGAACACGAATATGAATTTTTAAACTATGCTTTTGTTTAAAACCACGCTGACATATATCACATTTGAATGGGTTTTCACCAGTGTGGGTAGAAATGTGTCTAGTTAAATCAGTATTTGTACTGAAGCTAAGCTCACAAATACCACATTTGAAACGTTTTTCTTTGGCACCCACTCTTCGATACTTTTTTATACTATCGCCGTCAACACCTTTGATCAATATTTTAGATTTAATTTCATCTCTGTTACTATAATTAGACAACCTTGTACTTAAAGAAGTATTATTTATACTGCCGCCAACTCCATGTTTTGTTTTAATGAAGGGCTCTTTAATTTTAGTTGTTCGGTTGGATGTATGATCTTGAGTTTTCTTAATTATCTTCGAGACACATGATAATTTTCGATTATTTTCGTTTTTCTTTTGCTCGGCTGAGATTGCTTCTCTTGTGTTTGGTCTTCGCATGTCCAGTTTTGGCTTCTTCGCGACAGGCGCACCTGTGAAATAAATAAATCATTAAGAATTTAATATTCAAATCAAAGGGGATTGCAGAATCAAAACCCGTTTTTACTCTATTAAAAGTGTTGTTATTACTAAATTGAATTATTGAACATCGACGTAAACCCCACACTCTCACATACCGTCGATTTTATTATTCCCTAAGTGAACCCCCAGTGGTCTGCACACAACAGTCATGCCACAAACTTGGTGGTATAATAAGTGTGTTAAGGTAATGCTGTACATCAGGTGAACAGTTGGGCTGCTTGCTTACCAATTGATTCTTGTTCATCTTCCATTTCTGTTTTAATCTCCATTAAAGCTACATCTTCTGAATCTGACTCAGCACGGTGTGCTGGTATATTTTCTTCGTCTGGATAGCTGTTGTCTAGATTATATAGATCTGATTCTGTAAGTAAAATCAAAGCAATAGCATTAGCTGTCTATCGACACATCATTAAGGAAGTCTTGGTCAGCGTAAGTCTTCTTTGTTTCGTTAAACAAATATAATTATGAATCTTCAGCTATCAAAGGTTCCCAATAATAACTATGTGTCCACTGCCAGGACACAGACACACTTTAACGGGTTTTTAGACGTGCAGGTATTAGTTGGTGACCATAAAGGGGACATCTGGTGGAGATATTCTTTCCAATGGGTACAAAATCGACAGGGGTAAGGTTTAGGCATCCAGTTACGACTCGACACGTATAATTTAGCGCTACGAACTTCTCAGCTAAAACTATAAGTAAAACTAACAAAAAAATATATTTGTAAAAGTTAATCTCTGGAAGAACTGATTCAGTTATTGAAATTTTTCACAGTCCTTTTCTTTCACATTTGTTTTGGTGACTGAGCTTACCCACATCAGTCAACTAAGCTACTTCCTATTAGGTTTGGACGATTCAAAGAAAATCAAACCTATCCGAGGCGGAGTGTCCTTTTTGAGTTTGCCTAAGCACAGTAAACGATTAAGTTACAATATAGAAGAACATAACAAATAATAGGTCTTTACCTATGAAATTGCCGTTTTGTATGAAAAAATTTAAACGATTTTTTTTCACGTATTTTTTATTTGTATTAATCGAAGTAATCACCCATGCAATCAATGCATCTTTGCCAACGCAGTGGCAGTTTATTGATGCCCTTCTT
Organism: Lacanobia oleracea; assembly: GCA_950371165.1. Taxonomy (NCBI): domain Eukaryota; kingdom Metazoa; phylum Arthropoda; class Insecta; order Lepidoptera; family Noctuidae; genus Lacanobia; species Lacanobia oleracea. The sequence goes on along the minus strand of OX493411.1, from coordinate 15,282,689 downwards.
AAAGAAATCAGCTGGACGGTAGGCAACAAATTCTTCAAAGGCATTTTGTACTGCCTCTCGGGTATTGAATTTTTTTCCCGCCAAGAAGTTATCCAAATTCTGGAAAAAGTAGTAGTCTGTAGGCGCAAGGTCTGGTGAGTAGGGCGGATGACGGAGAGCTTCCAACCCCAGTTCTTGCAACTTGGAGACCGTCTGCTGTGCAGTATGAGGTCGCGCGTTGTCATGCAGGAGCAGCGGAGACGAGCGATTGACCAATGCTGGTTGGAGATGAGCCAGCTTCTCCATCATTGTGTTCAGTTCTTCACAATACACATCTGCAGTAATGCTCACCCCGTTTGGTAAGAAGCTGTGATGAATCACACCGGCGCTAGACCACCAAACAGTGACCATCACTTTTCTAGGGGTAAGTATTCGTTTAGGACATTGTTTAGGTGCTGAACCAGGATCCAACCAACTTGCTGAGAGCTTGCGGTTATCAAACAGAATCCATTTTTCATCGCAGGTAACAATGCGGTTCAAAATACCTTCATTTGTGTGTCTGTTGAGCAGTGCAAGGCACGTCTCGACGCGTACTTCGCGCTGGCGATCATTGAGTTCGTGGGGCACCCATTTGTCAAGCTTTTTTACCTTGCCAATTTGACGCAAATGGACCAATATTGTTTTGACGCTAACGTCGAAAGCTGCTGCTAATTCAGCCGTAGATTGTGTATCATCAGCTTCCACAATCGCCTTAAATTCGTCATTGTCGACCAAAGTCTTCGGACGACCGCGAGGTTCATTTTTCAGGTCGAAATATCCAGAACGGAAGCGAGCAAACCAATAACAGGTGGTGCGTTGGTTTGTAGTGTTAGCTCCGTAAACGTCGTTGATGTTGCGTGCCGCTTGTGCCGCGTTGCTGCCACGACGGTATTCATATTCCATAATTACTCGAATTTTTAACGTATCCATGATGACGAAAAAGATTGAAATGCGATGAAAATGTAACACTAATCAATAAACAAATGACTACTTTTGGAAAAAAAACCATGTTTTTAAAATAAAATTAATTTGAAATTAGAATTCTTAGCCAAACAAAAATTATTTTGATTTGAAATGGCCAGTACTGCAGAACGGCAATTTCATAGGTAAAGACCTAATATATTTTCTGTTATATTGGTGAAACATTGGCATCACATGGCACTGATCACATTCTTTATAAAGAAAACATTGAAACAAAATATCGTGAGCTTTGTGCAGGCATGTCAGAAAGAGTAGCTTTGTTAAAAATGAGCTTCAACAAGGTATCACTGTCTATTATCCAAGTTTACGCCCCCACTGGGAGCTCCAGTGAGGAACAAATTGAAAGTTTCTACATGGATTTACAAAAAGCGCAAGAACAAGCAGACAAGACCCTACTAGTCATTGAAGACTTAAAATGCAAAAATCGGGTACCCGAAACATGAAGACCATATGATAATGGGACGGTACGGATACGGTCAACAAAATCCACGAGGAGAACGACTAATACAATACGCATATGAAAATAAACTTATCTTAAAAAGCTAAAGGAAAATACAACAACACTAGAAGAGATAATGAAGAACACAGAAAATGTTCAAACTCTGAGCAACGAACTGGAAAAAACCATCGCGAATAGTCTAGAACAGGACAAAGCATTAAAAACCAATAACGAAAAACCAAAACTTATAGTGGAAAAAGTATTGAGCTCAAAAATAAATTCTCAAAGGAAATTACAGCCTAAGTATGAAAAAGGACTTGTGTATTCTCCCAAGTCTAACATATGCAAGCCAAACATGGAATAGTGCCATATACAGAAAGAGTGAAAAACAAAATTTTGTCTTGCCAACATGCCATGGAAAGAAGCATCTTTAAATTAAGAAAAATACAAAAGACAAGAAATATCTGCCAGAGAACTAAATTAACGGATGCACTTCAGCAAAGCCAAAAACAAAAATGGAAATGGGCAGGACACATAGCCAGATATCAGGACAAGAGACGGACTTACCAAACAACAAAATGGAAGGGCCCATTTGGCAAGAGGAGTGTAGGTCAGCAAAGAAAAAGATGGGTGGATCACATTACTAACGCTGCAGTAGAGGAATGGATGCAGATTGCCGAAAACCGCGAAGAATGGCTCAAGCTGGAGGAGGCTTTTACCCAAGAGGGACTACATAAACCAGAAAATACGATTTAATAGTTTTATGTATTTATATTTGGTTAACTTTGTAAATGTGTAGAAAAATAAAGCTTTATTATTATTATAAGCACAGTATTGTTTTTTATCAAACAGTAAAGTATGCACATTCCTGAAACAACATTTGCAGCATAAATGGAGCACACCCTCTCTAAAAGAAGGCTTGAGACATTAGTGGGGTAACACCACATTATTTGCACCGGGTTTCACTCATGCTAACTGCGCTACTGTTAGTAGATAATCTATACTAATACTAGCTGACCCGCGCGGTTTCGCTCGCGTCAATTGGCTACCCTACCTACCCTACCCTACCCTACCTTACCTACCCCTTTTTTTTTTTTTTGCGCTGGGAAAAAATGCATTACGCATACCCTCCCGTCGGGGGAACGGGAGGGGTATGTGGGACTCACCGGGCTGACCCGGTATACCCACTAAAATAACCCAGCGGCATTCCCGCTTCGTCCGAGTGGAAGAGGACTGGGAGATCGGCGCAGCCTTAGCGTCCAGTCCTCCGACGACAACCCGCCTAAAGCGGCGGGCCCCTCAAGTCCTCCCCGTTCAAGGGGAGGGCTGGGAATGACCGGCGAGGGTGGTGTGAAGTGCAATGCGGGCGGAGGCGCCCCCGCGCCTATCGCCCGCCCATCACCACCATGAGGAGGGAGAAGACGGCGTCTTCTCCGACCTCTTCTTCGCCTACGGAGCGGCGCAGCGAGAGGGTCGTCCTCCCGCGCGCGCTCCGCCGCCTCCTTTTGCGAGATGACATCCTCGCAAAAAGAGGCTACAGCTGCCCAGGACCCCTCACTCTCCAGCATGGCATTGACCACGCCGGGAAGCGAGAGGTCCTGTCCGATCTCCGCAGTTAGACTGCGACGCGGCTCAGACCAAGCCGGGCACACCTCGAGGGTGTGCTGAGCCGTGTCCTCCGCCGCGCCGCAGTCGTGGCACGCCGGGGTCTCCTCCCTCCCGATCCGGTGCAGGTGCTTGCCGAAACAGCCGTGGCCTGACAACACCTGCACCAGACGGAATGAGAGGAACCCGTGGGAGCGCTCGAGCCAGTCTCGCAGGACCGGACCGAGCGCGTCCAAGGTACGGCGGCCAAAGGTGGCGGAGGCGAGGTCCTCCGTCCAATGGACAATGATGGCGTCCCTCGCCTCCCGCCGCACGGCCTCCCGCTCCTCCGCGACGGGGCGCTCGCCCAGGGCCTTTCGCCGCGCCGTCCACTCGTACACTCTGGCGAGCACCCACGCCTCCAACTCCCAAGGCGGGGTGCCCGCCAGAGCGCACGCCGCCGAGAAGCCCACCGACCGGTAGGCCCTCGCCACCCGCAGTGACCCTACCCTACCTTTTTTTTTTTTTTTTTTTTTTAAGCTGGGAAAAAATGCATTACGCATACCCTCCCGTCGGGGGAACGGGAGGGGTATGTGGGACTCCCCGGGCTGACCCGGTATACCCACTAAAACGACCCAGCGGCATTCCCGCGTCGTCCGAGTGGAAGAGGACTGGGAGATCGGCGCAGCCTTAGCGTCCAGTCCTCCTCCGACGACAACCCGCCTAAAGCGGCGGGCCCCTCAAGTCCTCCCCGTGACCCTACCCTACCCAACCTACCCAACCCTAGCTGACCCAGCAAACGTTGTTTTGCCATATAGATTATTTCTAGGATTTTTTTTTTTAGTTCGATTTTAAAAAATAGACTAGCCGATTCTCAGACCTACTGAATATGCACACAAAATTTCATAAGAATCGGTCAAGCCGTTTCGGAGGAGTACGATAACTAAAACTGTGACATGGAAATTTTATATCTATCTTAATATATATAAATCTCGTGTCACAATGTTTGTCCTCAATGGACTCCTAAACCACTTAACCGATTATAATAAAATTCGCACACCATGTGCAGTTCGATCCAACTTGAGAGATAGGATAGTTTAAATCTCAAATTATAGTAGGTAGGGTAGGTAGGGTAGGTAGGGTAGGTAGGGTAGGTAGGGTAGGTAGGGTAGGTAGGGTAGGTAGGGTAGGTAGGGTAGGTAGGGTAGGTAGGGTAGGTAGGGTAGGTAGGGTAGGTAGGGTAGGTAGGGTAGGTAGGGTAGGTAGGGTAGGTAGGGTAGGTAGGGTAGGTAGGGTAGGTAGGGTAGGTAGGGTAGGTAGGGTAGGTAGGGTAGGTAGGGTAGGTAGGGTAGGTAGGGTAGGTAGGGTAGGTAGGGTAGGTAGGGTAGGTAGGGTAGGTAGGGTAGGTAGGGTAGGTAGGGTAGGTAGGGTAGGTAGGGTAGGTAGGGTAGGTAGGGTAGGTAGGGTAGGTAGGGTAGGTAGGGTAGGTAGGGTAGGTAGGGTAGGTAGGGTAGTAGCCAGTTGACGGGAGCGAAGCCGCGTGGGTCAGCTAGTACTAATATATAAAGCTTAAGAGTTTGATTGTTTGTTTACTTGAACGCGCTAATCTCAGGAACTACTGGTCCGGTTTGAAAAATTCTTTCAGTGTTAGATAGCCCATTTATCGATGAAGGCTATAAGCTATTATATCATCACGCTAAGACCAATAGGAGCAGAGCAGTAATGAAAATTGTGACGCAAACGAAGTTGCGCGGGTCAACTAGTCCTAATATATACAGCGTGTATCTGACATCGACGCACAAACGATTTCCAGGGGTCCAGGACATGATTCTGGACACCCCTGCTTTGGAATTTTTCGTCGGCTTTTTCCTCATTTTTTAATTTTTTTCAGGAGTTTTTTTTACTTTAGACTGCTCATAATCGTAATTCTGACCTAACCCAATAAGATTTTTAATTAAAAAGTCATTAATTCACTATTTTCACAAAAAAAAGCAATGTAAATAAAACTTCAAATTAGGTAGCTATCAGCTGTGCAAAGTTCAAACGAAAGGTCAACGCATGCCAAGTAGGTACCTGCGAGTGAGCATGTCAAAGGCACCGCTCAAAAATACCGTCTAAAGACTGCCGTCATTAGAAAATAATACGTATCACAACAAAATAAAGTAAGCGATTTCCAACATTAAAATAATTGCTTAAAGACGCAAATCGGTTATTTTGTTGTGTGTCGCCAAATCGTAATTTCTTATAGCGGCAATACGTAGCGCGCTCTTTGACATGCCGACAATCGAGCCGATCTAGGTATTCTGTTGAACAGAGTGTAAGGGGCGGTTCAGTGTCTCGCTTAGTGGTGATGGTGACACCTGACCGAGATTTTTTTTTTAAGTGAAAGCTTCTTTAGCGACGTTGTGCACTTTTTTTGTGATGGGTAATAAAATGTTACGCTCGCGTCAAGACACGTGACCCTGGTGAAAATGCGTGAGATGGTGACCTGATCGAAAATTCGTAAGACGGAGGGAGAGAAGCACGTATTCAAGTTTTCACTTCTGCCGGCACTCCCGGAGTTTTTACTATTAATAGGCACACGTTTCACAAATCATAATAAGGCTTAAATTAAAATAAGTAATGTTACGCTTATCTCAATTGGTTCGGTTTCTTGCAGCTTCTCTTAGATCTTAATCTTTTTTTAAGGCGACCAAGTAACTACATGGTTAAGTATTTCAACAAAAAAAAATCATTTAATAAATAAATAGCCACCCATGATAGTTCCGCCACTGTACTGCACGTAGGTATGTCGGCGAAATCAAAAGAGAGTTCTAAAAGAACATTTGGTGATGGATTTTTGCCAGTTTCTTGTTGACGTTGATCGCGAACGAGTGTACTTTTTGTGAAAGTCTGTTTTCGGAACGTTAGAGAAGATAAGTTTTAGTTTGATCCCAAAACTAATTTTCTCTCTGTGTTTGTGTGTCTGATTTAAAAATGTCATCTGGACTTGTGGAATCGGTGGATCGGTAGATTCGGCCCGGAGCCATTGCCAGCTCACTCACCAGACTCGACCCCATTCGATTTTTTCTTTGCGGTTACGTCAAGGACAAAGTGTTTGTGTCCGAGTGCGCTTCCGCAGCCGAGATGAGGAATCGCGTCGTGCATGTGTTTGCACGTTGCGTGAGGAGTGTGCTCAGGACCCAAAGTTTCTGCTCCGTGTCCACGTTGAAACTCTGGGCCGTGCTCAGATATGCGAGCATGCTGGCGGCGGCCACTTCGAACCCAGGGGTGAGCGACCTTAAGGTGAGTTAGTAGTAGGTACTTACATTATCGGATCTCAATGTAGGTAGGCCGAAGCGTAACCAACGAAACCCTATCACTAAGCCTCCGCTGTCCCTCCGTCCATAGGACTAGGTAATTTACGGGGGCTCGCATACAAGAAGCGTGTTTTTTGAGTTAAGGTACTTACAGAACCCTTTGTTTGAGAGTCCGACTCGAACATGGCCGGCTTTGTTATCAATTCTTATCAGAATCGCGTTCGTGATTTTAAGAGAGCATGTTCCACAAGGATGTATTCCAGCGACCCATCCAAGGTGACCTTGTTTGGGTGAATTCATAGGTACAAAATTCGCGGATGGAAACCAAGCTCCAACCAAGGTCACCTTGGATTGGACATTGGATTCGGTAAGTACATCATTGTGTAACATGCTTAAGCTTATGACTCCTTAACTTCTGCGTAAACATGTCAGTTGTTGTCGGCTACGGGTGTTATTCGTCGGTACTTAGGTACTTTCTAAGTGAGTGAGGCGGTTCGGTAGTTACCTACGATACCGGATCTCAATGTAGGTACTTCAAGCTTATTTTTTATAATCAATCCTTATCTGAATCATTATTTTAAGAGATTAATCTTATGGCTTCCTTCTCTTATTTCTTCAAAAACAAGTTCTTACCATCAGCAGGTTAGTATTTCTGAATGATAAAAATGATTCATTTTATGAGATAGGTATTATTGTTGTCGGCGAAAGGCGATATTGGTAGGTACAATCAAAGTGACTTAGATAGTTCATTAGTTTATACCTACGTGAACGGATCTCAATGTAGGTACCTACTTACAAGTTTTCTTTTTTATTATCTTATCAATCCTTATCGGAATCGTGATTTTATGAGACTAAAGACATAGCTTGTCGATGCTTTTCTTCTCTTGAATTCTGCATAAACATGTTCCTACCATCATTAGATACCGTAGGTATTTCTGAGTGATTAAAAATGATTTTATGTGATATTGTGGTCGGCGATAGGTAGGCGATATTCTTAGGTAAGTACGCTCGCGCGGCGTCGCAGCTTTGAGTGTGTTCAAGAAGTGTAGGTACGTACTCCGTACAACGCTCTCGCGCGTTTGGATCGCGTTGTTCACAATACATTGCGCGCTCGAAAATGACAATTTCTGTAACCGATCATTAGCGAGATTAATGACTTCCACAATTTGATTAGAGGCATCAGGTGTAGCCTTTTCGCGAAGTTTGCGTTACGATGTCCCGGACACCCTGTATACATATGATTCCATCGTTACTGACAGACAACGCAGCCAAAACTACTGGTCCTAGAAAGCTGAAATTTGGTACGTAGGGTTTTGAGGAGTGTAAGAGAGAACTAAGTTTTTTGTAATTTCTATGGGAACAGAAAAACAGGATATGTGCGTCTGAAGTTGGGAGCAAAAGCTAACACTAGCTACGTTTATGTGTTTGTATAGTTTACGTGCTATGTGTATGTTTTCATAATGGCTGCAATTTCTATGGGCGCTTCAAACGAAAATGGGTTTCAGGTCATGACTTTCTTAAAACTTACTGTTGGTTTGATGTTCCTCCTCTGGGTCAATAATATCATCATGTCTCTCACTAACATCTGTTAATTCCTCTTTGATAGCATCACTTTCTGTTGGACCACCATCGCCTATACTAAAGAGCTCTATTTTACTATTACTAAAACCATTGAAATATTCCAAGTGTCCTGGGTTTATTAAAGGATGTGCCTGTAAAAGAATGAATATAGTAGGTAAGTATTAGATAATATATGCTGATGGTAAAAGTCTCATTGAAGTACACCTCACCTCATAATCCTCATTCAACATTTGAGCGAACAACTCTTCTGCTTCCAGACATTTTCTCCAAAATCTCCAGCATTGCTTTAGTTTAGCGCAGCAGAAGAAACAAGCGAGCATCGGTCTACTATCCTCAGTTACAAACTGCAAGAAAAAATGTCCTCTTAGACTACTCTCACAAATATGTACTACTAGCTTGTGCCAGCGACTTCACCTCTATGTCAAATACAAATATATTTGGCTGTAGAGGAGTGATTAATTAGGGACGGAGTTTATTTTAATTACTGTGAATTTGATATTGTTATTAAGATATCAACTTACTGGAACATCAGTCAGCTTCTCATACACTTCATGCAAGTTCTTGTTGACCACCACATACATGCGAACATCCTCCAATAAACATATCCTACACATTGGCAATTTTTCCATCTTTTATTTTTGAGTAGGTCCTGGTCCCGACCTGAGTCCTTCAAGCAATGGCTGAGGTCTAAGATGTAAAGAGCGAGGCCAGTAAATGTGTCTTTACTGTTACTATGAAGACTGACAGGGCACAGGTGATAGAGAACACAGAGTCCTAGTCACATTGGCTGTATGCACACCAAATGAGGAGAAGCGCTGAGTACGGCTATTCGGGATACCGCTTCACGTACGTACTAATGGTAGCCTCAGTAAGTCTCTTACTAAACAACAAAGTTATTTACAACAACTTATCATTAATAGGTGCTATTAGAAAACACTGATGTGAACAAATAACGGCGTCGCTAAACTGTTTTAGTAATCTTCACTTCATACTACCCAGCAGCCGGACTACACACTACAGAGCTACACTATTATGTCGCTCGCAGTAGTCCCTGCTAAACACTTCAGTTCCATGTACGGGATTTAGTTTATTACACTTAAAACACCGTCTACAAGCTGTACCATACAATTACACTTTTATTTCGATATTACGTAAAATAAATCACTTCACAGAACACTAATAACCTCGGTAGCGGGCTAGCGGGCCTACATCATTAGGTGGTATTTTTCGAGTTAACTTAATATGTAAGTAGCCTATAACACTCACAAATAACGTGGCTATTGGCAAAGTATTTTCAAAATCGGTTCAGTAGGACCAGAGAAAGAGAATACCCTACAACGCCACTTGTTATAAACACCACAGAACCCATTTTTGTTATTGTAATTTGTAACCACTAACCAACTAGGAAACAAACAACCACAGACAGTGGTCTCGAACGTCATAGAGCGAGATCGGTAGAATTGCCAGCTAAAATCGGCATATTTTTACCCAAAATCGGTATTTGACAAAAAAAAAAAACAATATTCAATAAAATTCGTTTATTTATTAAAAAAAAACTGTGATGTTGATATCTTTATTACAACTCTTACAATAGGCATAGCTTTCGCCTTTACGACTATCTTGCATCCAACCTGGAAGTTCTTCCCATTCTTTTCTATAATATTGTAGATATTGTTTTCTTCTTACACTCGCACTTGTGCTTGGCTCCTCGTCAGACGTCATTTTAACTTAATTATCTGATTTTGTAGGGACTCTTTCGGTTAGGTACTCACTCTTCAAAGTTAAGAAACTTAATGAAAAAATAAAACCGAATTACTGTTTATATATACAACGTTGATACGACAGAGGGGCTTTCCTTTAAACTGCCTATACTAGGTACCATTTTCAATCTCTGTACCAAAAATAAATTAATTAGGAGCAGTAGTTTAGTCGCAAATGATTTTTAAAGTTTTTGCACGGTTTGAACACGATGTATCTTTTCTAACAGCTGATTATCGTCTAAGCATAGGTCATGCACCTTACAACGATAAATCTACGATGCGTTGTTGCCGCTCTGACGCATGTCGAAGGACATTCACTAAAAATTGGCAATGCAAACAAGGAAGCAATCAATACACACACACTTGCACTTTCACTACGAAAGCGACTAACATAAAGCGAGCGAAAGAAATAGAGATAGGTCAGTTTGTTGCATCCTTGTTTTTTGCGATCGGTAAGTCCCTCAGTGCGCCGACGCTTGTTTTTCGGAACGTACGGTTTGTGAAATTCGCGCGCAAACAATTGTAATTTTATTTTGTTATTGTGAGAGGACACGTAACTTGGGATTATTATTATTTAGTATTAGTGTTTTTTTTTGTGATTGACTGTTTTTTATGGTGATAGGACACGTAACTTGGGATTATTATTATTTAGTATTAGTATCTCCGGACCTGACTCCCATGGATTTCTTTTTGTGGGGTGCATTAAGGGTGAAGTGTATGCCTCAGAGGTAAATACAATTGATGAGTTAAAAATAGGATTATTTTAGCATTTCACAAATTAAAGTGCTTAGCGACGGACAGTGATCTAATTAGAAAAATAAATAACAATATTCTCCGTCGGTATAATTTGTGCATCAATGTGAATGGAGGACACATCAAACATTTAAAAATTTAGTGTGTTTGTTTTTGTGCGCGTACTTCGAAACGTTACCTAACATAAAAGCCAGTGCGAGCGGAGGCCTAAGTCGCCAGCCGCCACCCCGGCCCGGCCCCCACCGAGCACACGAGATACCGCACACCGCGCTCCGGCGCGCGCGCGACGTTGCCGCTTTGTTACCTAGCGGTATCTAAGGTCAGTGTCATTTTTTTACAAAGGGTGGTTGCGTTTTATTCGGATTTGCAAGCTATTTAGTTTGTTTGAAAAAAATATTTTCTCATTTATGGCGCTTTTTGTTTTTGTACCGTATCAAATTAATACTGTACACGTATAGTATACGTAGTTTAATTTAATGCTCCTCTGTCGTATCAACTCTGTATACTAGACAGGTAAATTCCCGAGCGGGAAGCCCCTTTTAACATCGAATTGTAGGACACAAGGGTTTCAAGGGTATTCCCCAAAATATATGAACTACATTCTGCACTAGGTCCATACTATTGAGGGCTTCCCCGTAACATTAAACATAAATGAAAAGGGTTGCCAACGAGGAGCTCGTGGCTAAATAATAACAGCCGCACGGGTCATCTTTAAGGTTAAGCTATGCTTGCCAAGGTTGGTCTGTGGATGGGTGACCATCTTAACATAACGAGTTTCCTCCGTGCCTCGGAAAGCACGTTAAGCCGTTGGTCCCGGCTGTCATTTGGAGATCTTTGGCAGTCGTTACGGATTGTCAGAAGCCAGTAAATCTGACCCCAGTCTTGCTATGAAGTACCGTGTTACCCAGTTAATGGGTTGTGGAGGTCTGGTAGGCAGCCGCTCCACGTAAAACACTGGTATTCAGCTGAATCCGGTTTGACTGGAAGCCGACCCCAATATAGTTGGGAAAAGGCTAGGCAGATGAGATAATGAAAAGGGTTGCCAACTTAAAAGTGTAAAATCGGTAGAAAAATCGGGAGAATTTCCATGTATACTGTGAAATCGTAGAAAAATCGTTATATTTCGGTATTTCGGTAGAACAGAGCCCATATCGGTAGAAATACCGAAAAATCGGTAGATTCGAGACCACTGACCACAGACTACATAGCAAACAACCACATGCACAGACAACACATCACACCACAGACTATTACATCAGGGCTGCCAGCAAATAAATCGCGGCTTTACGGTTAATTATCTGCAATTATACGAAATTGGATCGCATTATACATAAATATTCTATAAATCGATTTTGCTTCATAATTTCATAAAACTAACATAGGTACCGACTTGCGGGTCTAAAAAGGCCACTTTAGCAGAATCAAAAAGCACATCACGCTACCCGTCACTGTCAAATTTTCCCAATCAACTTTGAACCTACTGCGTTAACGGTAAAAATTAAATATGACAGATTGTTGGGTAATTTTACGTAATAATTCTAGTATGTTTTTTTTAAGTGGCCTTTATAGACCTACTGTACGTTAAAGCTGTTTCGGTTTTAGAGTTGCGAACAAAAAACGAAACCCTTATAGGATCACTCTGGTGTATGTCTCTCTGTCTGTCCGTCTGTCACAGCCAGTTTTCTCCGGATCCTCTTAATCGATTCTGTTATGGATTTGATATAGGTATGGTTACACACGGGTTTCTGTGACCCAAACACGGACGCGTTATGCAAATTAAGTATAATATTTTTTTTAGTAAGGGGTCACATTAGGGGGTCAAACTAGAAATTTTCAAAACAAGATTTTTGAACAATATCGTATGACATCAAATAAAAGGGCTAACTGTGAGGGTTTTAATTAGATTTTCTTCAAATTTTTCCGAAATATAAAACAGTATACCTACTGGCCAGTGCTCATGACGTCATGAATCGACGCCATACTGTTGAGTCGTTCCGAAATATACTTGCAAGTACGTTGAGTCATAAATTGACGCCATATTGAAAAAATCCTCAAAGTTTGATGCACACACGCCTGTTTAACGTTTGATATACTACAAATACGTCACCTTTGACATTTGTCTCACCGGTACACTATGGTGGCACACTAATACAATATGTATACGTCGGATTCGGTCGGATTCATGAGGTTGTGGCGTATTATGTCGCAACACCGTTAACAATATTTTGGGTGGCAACACTAAATGTTTCCGGAACTGAATATTCGAGCTAGCGAGCGTGAGCTCCCATTTTTGTATTGTGTATTGCAAATAGTAACGAATAGAAACCATTTCCTATATCCACGAGTTTTATTTGCGTGTGTACCTCCAAATTGGTGACCCCGACGTGATCGAGACGCAACTATACAGCGAGGAGGTACCTACAGCAGTGAACGTGGAACCGGACTTCAGCAGTGAGCCACGCTGAGATCTTCAGCCTGCCCAATCCCACTACGCCGCAACGTTTTCCAGGCTGGTTTTACCATTTACCGCCGGGAAATTCGCTGAACGAGAAGTTGCCGAGTAGATACCTAGGTACCTACCTAACTGCTCACACCGGCCTCTGCGTAAGTCAGAAGGCGCAACAACGGATTGCAGCAAGTTTGTGTTATTTAGTGCATCATTCGCAAGCAGTTTTCATCATCTTACGTACATCCTACGCATCATTTTCGTTTTTTGAATGTTCCGAGGCCATCGACCCGGAAACGGAACTCCATCAAGACGCTACCTATCTCGACGCCATGCGCTACCTATCGGGGAGTAGTGGAACTTCCCGATTTATGATCGAATGAATGACTGAACTGTCGTCGGCCCGATACGTCAATGTCATCGCAACGCGGGATCTTGAAGACTTGAAAATACGATTAACTTTCCCCTAAATAATTAGTGCCTGCATGTGCATCTTACTAAAAAACTAACTTTGTGCTCGGTGGTTTTAAATGTAAATAACAATAGCATTTTTATCTTTATTTTTACACATGTTCATGTTTGTTTACATATTTTTCGTATTGGTTTTTCGTGTGTGTTTGTTAAAAAGTTAGCACTGGCTGAGGCTTGTATTAATGGTAAAAGGTATTGAATTTTATATCAATAAGTCGTTTGAACTTTTCATTTGTTTGCGTGGATTATTTCTGTACATAATTATCTGCAGCACATGCTTATTTACCTTGCGCATTCTGTACATACCTCGTGTTTTTATAGTTATAAGTTGCTTGTTATAGTTTTAAGCAACCTGACTGAGTGGTAACTGTAACTTGAACATTTACTTCATTTACTTGCACTTCTCCATCTGGTTTCCAACGCCTGTATGCCGGTTATAAAAAAAGTTTCTTCAAGGCCTTCAAAAAAGTCACCCACCGCAGCTTCGACCTCTTCATTTGATGAAAATTATTGACCTCCAAGGTGTTTTTTTAGGTTTGGGAATAAATGAAAGTCTGAAGGTGCCAAATCAGGGGAATAGACGGGATGGGGCAGTAATTCAAAGCCACAATCACGAATTTGAGCCATAGATTCAACAGACGTGTGAACGCGTGCATTATCCTGATGGAACAACACCTTCTTGCTGAGTAATCCTGGCCTTTTCTCTGTGATTGTTTCACGCAAGCGACGTAAGAGGGTGCAGTAATAAGCCGAGTTTATAGTTTCACCTTTTGCAAGGTAGTCCACCATGATGATACCCTTAGCATCCCAAAAAACTGACGCCATCACCATGCCAGCTGACAAAATTGTTTTGGCTTTTTTTGGAGTCAGGTTCATCAGGTTTTTTCCACTGCTTGGATTGCTGTTTTGACTCTGGGGTGTAGTGGTGTACCCAAATTTCATCCATTGTTACAAATCTGGCCAAAAAATCTTGTGGATCAGCCTCAAACATTTCCAAACAGTCGCGAGAAATCGTGAGGCGTATTCGTTTTTGTTCGACTGAAATCAATCTGGGTACCCACCGTGCAGAAACCTTAGAAAATCCAAGTTCATTGACTATGATGTTTTGTGTTCGTTCATACGAGATGCCAATAGTGTCTGCAATCTCCCTGATGGTCAATCTCCGATCTGTCAATATCAGATCACAGATTTTCCCGATGTTTTCTTCAGTCGTAGACGTCATAGGCCGGCCAGAGCGAGGGTCATCTTCAATACTCTCTCGTCCGCGTTTAAATTCAGCAACTCACTTTTTCACAGTCGTATACGACGGAGCAGATTCCCCCAATGTTGTTGACATATCTTCGTGAATCTCTTTTGGAGTTAGTTTTTTTTTAAACAGGTATTTGATGACCGCACGTTGCTCAATTTTCTCCATTCTTTAAAAACGCTGCACAAAGGCTCACAAAATTCAGTCTAATTTAAATACAGTTAATGCTATTGCGATAGAATTTTACAATTTGACAACCAGAGAGTAAACTAATCGAATGAGGTTACATTAAAATAGTTTAAGTATTTATGTGTTAGGCCGCGAACTTTTCAATCCACCCTCGTATGTGTTTAAGGTGACACCATGACAGTTGATTGATTAATAATAAATTTTGATATTTTATTTTTAGTCATCATACACCATTTAGTACTACTACTATGTATGCATACCTAGCTATACCTATTACCATATTGTAATTATCTTGGTAATGTAGAAACTACGTGAGGCTGTCATTAAGCGAATTTATCATTTCAAAAAGTTGACATTGTGAGAAGTGGACATATTTGTTGTCCCGTTAACATTTTGAGAAGTTGACATTATAAGCTGATACGTTTATTTTTTTTAACCGCCTTCAAAAAAAGGAGGAGGTTCTCAATTCGGTTGTATTTTTTTTATGTTTGTTACCTCATACCTCCGTCATTTATGAACCGATTTAAAAAATTTCATCTAAAAGGGTATACTTCCCGATTGGTCCCATTGTCACCAAGTCAGAATCTGATGATGGGATCCCATGAAAATCGAGGGCAACCCTCAAATTTTATAGGCACACACAATGTTTTTCATAAGTTTCCAAACGAAATTCAGATATTTGTGCTTTGTAATCATCAACTCATATTGATGAGCTGATGATGGAAGGTATAAATAAGGATCTGATGATGAGATCCCATGAAAAATGTTTTTTCAGCGATATTTTCGCCAATTGTCAGCCGATTTGGATGATTCTTTTTTTGTTTGGAAGAGTATTTTACTGGACTAGTCCCATTTCAATTTTGTGAAGAACTGATGAAGAACTTCGGAGGTAGGCAACGGAACTCTTCAATAAATGATAGCAAATGGATCGGGATTGCTGAAATCGCATGTTTTTTTAGTGTTTACGCCAGTTCTTAACATCGTGCCGGTACGCCGTTTATGGGTACGCAGGTACGTACCACTAAAAAGTAAAACAATAAAAACTTTTTTACAAAAAATACAGCCGACTTCCAAAAACAAAACACTACAAGGTATAAAATAAATTCGGAAGAAAGAAAAGAACTTTAATTTTGGAAGTCGGTGTCGAAAAAACAAAAAAATAACCAAAAACACCGACTTCCGAAATTAAAGTTCTATTCTTTCTTCCGAAGTTATTTTTATATTTTAATTGGGTTTACTTTAACTGACTCTTGAGCTTGACCAGTTTTTTTGTTGATTGAAGGAATTAAGTTTGAGGAAGTGGACATTTTGCGAAAGGAACATTTTGAGAAAAGGACATACTGCGAAAGGGACATTCTGTGAAAGGGGAATTTTGCTACCTGTAGTCATTTTACATTTTTCAGTCTATGATGCTTGATCCTAGCGGTTGCAGCACGGCGCCAGTGCTGCAGCCGCGCTGCCACCGGCGCCACCGCACGACACTTGCGGCAAATTGCCAGAATTCCGATAACGTTTAGCGTTCTTTATAGATGGGACCGTGCACGGCGTTGACTATGCCATCTAGTGTCGCATATTCGAAGTTTTAAAGGGTCAGAATACTTGACATTGACGCTTTTGTGCTGCCACCTGTGGTTTCTGTACGCTCAGTTTAGGGGAACGTGCGCGAAGAAGATAGTCATCTAGCATAGCCACAGAAATATAAAAACAGGAGAATAAAATGCTATTATAGTTTATTTATCAACTTGGAAAGTTTTAGATGACGTTTGATCAACTTTTTTGCAAATAAAAAGAAATAAAAATGTATGTATTTTTTTGCAACAACCATTGGCGTATCAAGGGATTTTTTCTAGGCCCCCCTAGAAAAAATCCCTTAACTTAACCTAACCCTCAACCTGAGATGCGACGCCCAATGAAAAATGATATACTTACTCGTATATTTTGAAAAAATATTAAACACTTTTACACGACAAGAAAAATCGTTGCGATGTGCACGATCAAAAATGGAATTTTGGGCCAGTCATATTCAGAAGGCCCAGGTCCCAGCTCCCTACTATCAGGCGCGGTTACAGCCATACCTTAACTGAGTCGAGAAATTTAGGGATTTTTGCACAAAAAAGGTAATAAAATTAGGAACTCATAAAGTCATGGAACTAACGGGAGACGACTGGAAAATACTATTCAATTCATCTATTTATTGCATCAAATATGGTAGGTATAAGCTCTTATCAATATTACATAACACACATTTGGCCAATATATAGCATACCTACTAGACCGAAGACAACGTACAATGTTTGTACGAGCGAAGCGAGCTAGAAAATTTTTAGCACCTTGTCTGATATCTTAGGTTTGTTTGCTATTATAACACAAATAGATGTTCAAGCCTAAGTTGGAGAAGTACGGATACAAGAGCGAGCGAAGCGAGCTCGAAAAATTTAAATACGATACCTTGCTTCGGATACGTTACATTTTCTTTTTATCACCCATACGTATGTTTTTTTGTCGACTTAAGCGTAACCCGGAGAGCTAAGGATGCTAGGGCGAGCAGAGCAAGCCCCAAAAATTTTAAGTCCATGACTCAGAAACGCTCATTTTCTTCTTATCCTTACATCCATACACATGTTTTTATGTCAACAGCGAAAACCGAAGAGCCAAGGATGCTAGGCCGAGCGTAGCGAGCCCGAAAACTTCTAGTTCCTTGACTCGTGAAACGCAAATTTTCTTCTTATCTTGCATCAACCCACACCTACACATGTGTGTATGTCATGTAAAGTGAAAACCAGACAGCTTAGGATGCTGGGCAAGCGAAGCGAGCCCAAAAAATATTAAGTTCCATGACTCAGAAACGCTAAATTTTCTTTCACATTGTACGGATGTTTTTTTTGTCAATTTAAGCGTAAACAGGAGAGCTAGGGATGCTAGAGCGGGCGAAGAGGGTCCGAAAAAAAAATTGTTCATTAGTTTGGATACGCTATATTTTATTTATATCATACATACTTGTTTCTTTGCAAAATATGGAGTAAACAATGAGTAAAGTAAGCTCGAAAATTTTAGCATCCTGCCTCGGAATATAGGTGTAGATGGATAGCTTAGATTTTTTATTTACCATCCATACAATCATCGAAGTAACTTACTTCGCTGAACGAGAAGTTGCCGAGTAGATACCTACCTACCTAACTGCTCACACCGGCCTCTGCGTAAGTCAGAAGGCGCAACAACGGATTGCAGCAAGTTTGTGTTATTTAGTGCATCATTCGCAAGCAGTTTTCATCATTTTACGACGCATCATTTTCGCGTTTCGTAAGTTTTTTGAATGCTCCGAGGCCATCGACCCGGAAACGGAACTCCATCAAGACGCTACCTATCTCGACGCCATACGCTACCTATCGGGGAGTAGCGGAATTTCCCGATTTATGTTATGATCGAATGAATGAACTGTCGTCGGCCCGATACGTCAATGTCATCGCAACGCGGGATTTTGAAGACTTGAAAATACGATTAACTTTCCCCGAAATAATTAGTGCCTGCATGTGCATCTTACTAAAAAACTAACTTTGTGCTCGGTGGTTTCAAATTTATCTTTATTTTATTTTATCTTTATTTTTACACATGTAAAAGGTAAAAGGTATTGAATTTTATATCAATAAGTCGTTTGAACTTTTCATTTGTTTGCGTGAATTATTTCTGTACATAATTATCTGCAACACATGCTTATTTACCTTGCGCATTCTGTACATACCTCGTGTTTAAATAGTTATAAGTTGCTTGTTATAGTTTTAACTTTTAAGCAACCTGACTGAGTGGTAACTAACTTGAACATTTACTTCGTTTTATAATATATTTATACATTTCTTATACACATATTTGACATGGAGAGCCAACAAATTGAGGAGAGACTCAACCAAATTCTGGCTAACAATGAAAGACTGATACAACAAAATGCGAACTTGCGAGCACAATTAAATGCCCATAGTGTGCAGAATCCAGCAGCATACGCAGTCCGTTCTAAACTGCCTCCTTTTTGGCTCGAGCATCCTGCTGGATGGTTTGCTCATCTAGAATCACAGTTTGTTTTATGCAATATTTCGGTTGATGAAACCAAATATAATTATGTTATTTCTCAATTTGATTCCAGGATCTCTCATGAAGTCGAAGATCTGGTCACTAACCCTCCTCCAAAAGGTGGCCGGTATGAATGGATAAAGGAAGAAGTTATTAAGCGTTTTTCCACTTCCGAGTCACAAAAGGTCAGACAACTGTTGTCAGGTGAGGAGCTTGGTGACCGGAAACCTACCCAGTTTCTTCGTCATCTGAAGTCTCTAGCTGGTAAGTCTTTCCAAGATAATACAATAATCAGAGAACTGTGGCTACAAGGTCTGCCTAAACACATACAGGCAATTTTGACTGCCCAAGGTGACCTCACCTTGGACAAAGTTGCCGAACTGGCTGACAAAATTTTAGAGTTCAACTCTGTCTCTGTCAACGCCATTTATTCCAGCTAGTGCCCCTGGGCACTAGCTGGAATAGGAGAAATAGCGTGACCTCGCTGCCCTTACTGTGCAAGTTCAAGAACTTGCATGTCAGGTGGCTGCTTTAACTATAGGACAGTCCAGTTCTAGACAACGGTCTGGTTCTAGGTCTCGTCAACCTAGATCCAGATCTGCGTCCCAGGTGGCCCAACAGCCTTTCTGTTGGTATCACCATAAATTTGGTGCAAAAGCAAGTAAATGTACCAAACCATGCTCTTGGTCGGAAAACCAACAGCCGCTTATTTGTTGTGGACAATGACACCAAGTTCCGATTTTTGTTGGACACTGGATCTGACATTTGTTGTTTTCCTAAAAAATTGCTAGGAAGCAAAAGAGCAGATCCAAATTACAATTTATGTGCAGCAAATGGCAGTTCCATAAAAACTTATGGCTGTCATACCTTTATACTCAGTCTTGGTCTCCGCCGTACCTTCAAATGGAACTTTGTCATAGCTGATGTTGATACCGCCATCATTGGTGCTGACTTCATGGCCTTCTACAACCTACTTTCCGACTGCAGAAACAAAATAATACGCTGCGGAGTTACTGGTCTCACTGTTCCAGCCTCTGTAGCCAAATTCAACCAGCTCGGCGTAAAAACCGTTAAAATTGAAGAATCAGAATTCCACAAAATTTTATCTGAATTTCCAGCTATCACGAGACCCCCCGGCATCCATCGCGAGGTGAAGCACAACACGGTGCATTACATCAAGACGACCGACGGCCCACCCGTGGTGTCTAAACCGCGCCGCCTCACGCCGGACAAACTGCGCGCAGCGCAGAAGGAGTTTGCGGATATGGTGCAAACTGGCACCACTCGCCCTTCCAAGAGTCCGTGGTCCTCACCACTGCATATAGCCCCGAAGAAAGACTCTTCATGGCGCCCTTGCGGCGACTATAGAGCGCTGAACGCTCGGACTATACCGGATAGGTATCCCGTGCGCCATATAGGGGATTTTGGTCATGCTCTCGCTGGTTCCACCATCTTTAGTACTATTGATTTAGTTAAGGCATATCAACAGATTCCGGTGGAGCCAGCTGACATCTGCAAAACTGCCATTATAACACCGTTTGGCTTGTATGAATTCCCCTATATGACGTTTGGGCTCAGAAATGCTGGACAAACATTTCAGCGTTTCATTGATGAAATTGTCCAGGGTTTGGATTTTTGTTTCCCATATGTCGATGACATCTTAATATTTAGCAGGGACGCCACGGAGCATTGTAACCACTTACGCACGCTCTTTGAACGATTGGCTAACTACGGTGTAGTAGTTAATCCAACAAAGTGTGTGCTAGGTACATCCGAGGTTATTTTCCTCGGTTATAAAGTCTCCAGTGATGGCATAAGCCCCCCGGAAGAAAAAGTCCAAGCCTTGAAAGATTTCCCCCTTCCTAAAACAGCCCAAGGTCTCCGCAGGTTCTTGGGCATGATAAATTACTACCGACAGTTTCTGCCCAATGCCGCCGAGACTCAAGCCCCGCTCATTGACTTCCTTACAGCTACAAAGCTTAAGGGAGCCAAGCCAATGCCCTGGACTCCTGAACTGGAGCACGCTTTCACTGCATGCAAGGACAGCCTCTCTCAGGTCACTAGGTTAGCACATCCCGTACCTAACGCCCCATTGGCGTTGTACACAGATGCTTCTGGCACACAGGTGGGCGCGTGCTTACAGCAGCAAAGTGAACAGGGCTGGCAACCACTTGCTTTTTTCAGCAAGAAGCTTACAGCGAGTCAGTCAGTGTGGCCAGCGTATTATAGGGAACTGTTGGCAGTATATTTGGCGGTGCAGCATTTCCGGCATATATTAGAGGCGCAACACGCCACAATATATACGGATCACAAACCTCTGTTGTATGCACTCAAGCAACGCAGAGAAAAGCTGCCACCCAGCCAACTTAATCAGCTCACCTTTATCTCCCGATTTACTACCGACATACGGCACGTAAAGGGAGACGACAACGTCGTCGCCGACACGATGTCGCGCATCGAAGCCGTCTCGCTCGAGTGCGATTATACCACATTGGCTCGAGCACAAGACGCCGACGATGAGTTAAAAACCTTATCTGACTCGTCTCTCAATATGCAACATACTTTAATTCCAGGCACGGACAACACCGTCCAGTGTGACGTCTCAACAGGCAAACCGCGCCCCTACTTGCCAGCACCGCTGCGCCGCGCCGCCTTCGATCGCCTGCACGCGCTCAGCCACCCCGGTGCTCGCGCCAGCGTGCGCCTTGTGGCACAGCGTTATGTGTGGCCTGGTGTTGCGCGCGACTGTCGCGCCTGGGCAAAAGAATGTCTCAACTGTCAGCGCGCCAAGGTGACGCTCCACGTGTCCGCGCCACTCGGAACTTTTTGCCGCTCCATCATCCAGGTTTCGCCATGTCGACTTGGATATAATCGGCCCTCTGCCCACATCGAGAGGCTATTCATATTGCCTGACGGCGATCGACCGTTTCTCTCGATGGCCTGAGGCTTGGCCGATGGCTTCGATAACCGCCGAGGAGGTAGCTGATCGGTTCGTTGAGGGTTGGGTTGTACGCTTCGGCGTTCCCACTACAGTCACGACTGACAAAGGCCGTCAATTCGAGTCGGTACTTTTCAAACGGCTCATGAATGTTGGCGCGACCGAGCGAAGGCGAACCACCAGCTACCATCCTCAAGCTAACGGCATGATCGAGCGCTTTCATCGACAACTGAAAGCTGCTCTCATGTGCCACAGCGACACCTGGCACCGAGCCCTACCAATCGTGCTTCTCGGCATTCGATCTGCCTTGAAAGAGGATCTCGAGTGTTCGGCTGCCGAACTTATTTATGGGGAGCCGCTTCGCCTACCAGGAGAGTTCCTGATAGCCAGCACCCCCAATAACACTGACAACGTCAACGATTTTGTGACAGTTCTGCGCACGAAAATGGCCAATTTGCGTCCAATTCAGGCGTCGCGACACACGCAACCGACGTCGTTTATTTTCAAGGACCTTCAGGATGCCTCTCATGTTTTCCTGCGAGACGATACTGTTCGCCGTGCACTGCAGCCGCCCTACACTGTACCCTACAAGGTAATGTCACGGACCGAAAAGTAACTCGACATTGACATTGCAGGTAAACGCGTGACGGTCAGTATCGACCGCGTGAAGCCTGCATACATCGCACCTGACTTAGCGAGCGACCTCTCCCGGATAACCACTCCGCAACAGACCGCAGCGCCTGCGCCTGCCACGCAAGCGCCTTCCGCGCCCACGCTACCTGCGCCCTCCGCGTCTGCACAGCCGACTATGCCCCCTGTAGCACAACAACCAGTTACCACCCGGTCAGGTCGCACTGTTAGATTTAAGGATAGGTTAGATCTTTAGCTTAAGTTTTGTTTTTAACTTTTTTGTTTCCTATCTGGTGTAATCTACCTCGTGTGTATTTTTATTTTATTTTTTTTCCTGTGTAAATAACTTGTTATTTTCTCCGTAGGGGGGTGGTTGTGGCGTATTATGTCGCAACACCGTTAACAATATTTTGGGTGGCAACACCAAATGTTTCCGGCGCCAGACATAAGTCTGCCGCCATAGTGTAAATTGACACGGCACTGAACATTCGAGCCAGCGAGCGTGAGCTCACATTTTGTGTTGTGATTTGCAAATACAACACAAAATGGCCAGTTCTCTAGCGAAGCAAGTCCGCAAGTTATTCCATTTTTTTCTGGATTTCATGACCTAAAATAATAATAAAAAAAAAATTTAAATTGATTTTATATTTTTGCATATAGCAGGAATGAAAGGATAGTGGTCCTGCCTAATTCATTCTGCACACAGCACAATATCAAGTTACCACAAACTGTATATCCTCATTCGATTTTTAACTTAATTGACATTTTAAAATCATATATCGAAAGTTATAAATAAACCTAAGTCCTGTTCGCTATAGGTACCTAGTTAATTGTGACAAACTATATTTAATGATGAATGTTTTTTTGCAGGTATTTGGCAACAGGGGCATACTTTTCTCAACTTTCGTTAGATTATTTGATTGGTGAATCTACAATCAGAAATATAGTGAAATCTACTTGTGAGCAAATATGGAATAATATAATAATAATAATAATATTCCACACAACTATCACACAACGCCATCTAGTCCCAAGCTAAGCAGAGCTTGTGTTATGGGTACTAAACAACTGATAAACATACTTATATATTTCTAAATACATACATATTATAGATAAACTAATGTACTTCATTCGCAAAATATGCCTGAAAAAACTGAAGAATATTGGATTAAAACGGCTCATGAATTCTATGAACGTACAAATTTTGCAAATGTTATAGGAGCCATAGATGGGAAACACATTCGAATCGTACAACCGCAAAACTCTGGATCGTCTTTTTTTAATAACAAGAAGTTTTTGTCTTGCGTTTTAATGGCTTGGACTGATGCTGACTACAAGTTCGTCCATATTGATGTAGGTGCGTACGGAAGCAGCAGTGATTCTGAGATATTTAAGTCATCTCAAATGGGCAAACTATTAATTGAAAACAGACTTAATATTCCCAGTGGACAACACTTGCCTTATGATGATAACGGGCCTGTAATGCCATTTTACGTTGTCGGTGATGAAGCCTTTGGCCTTTCAAGTCACATATTACGTCCATACTCAAAGAAAAATTTGAACTACGCAAAACGTATATTTAACTACAGACATACTCGAGCACGTTGATTAGTAGAATGTACGTTTTGTAGAATGTTGGCATTTTAGCAAATAAGTGGCGTATTTTTCATCGTCCCATAAATGTCAATATAAATTTTGCTGTAAAGATTATAAAGGCAGCATGTATTCTACACAACTACGTTCGCACCAGGGATGGAATAACTTTTAAGGATACGTTGTATGAATGTCCTTTGGATGAATATTATCACACAGAAAACAACAGGGGAAGCAATATCACACATGGTGTAAATGTTCGACAGTATTTAACGTCTTATTTTCTTCAACCTCATGGATCTGTTCCATTTCAATATGATAAAGTGTAGCATTATATAATAATAATAATAGAATAACATACAAACACAATAAATAAACATAGACTAACCTTGTTCTTTTCTTTCATTTACACTGAGTTCTGCCCAATTGCTTATTAAAACTTCGCAGACTTCCTCCCATAATCTTTTCTTAACATTTATATCAGAGTATTGTTTCAAGTCTTTTTTGTACAACGCTGGCCTTTTTTGAACTTCGTCTATGAGCTCTTCTACTTTTTCGTTTGCAACAAGCGATCGGGAGGCAGACGTTGTACCCGTCGACGAAGATGCGAGCGCGGGGAAATCACGCGCACGCGTGTGGTCGTCTTGCATCCTGCCGTGCGACTGCCCAACAAAGTTGGATAGTCTGCGAACTTGCATAGGGTAACCGTGCTAACAAGCAGTTGACCAATAGTTGGACAACTTTTTAATTGTGCGTAATCGGAAGGGAATCTCGTTTCTGATGCGATCGGTATCCAATTAGTTAGTTGGACAAGATGTGCGGGCTAGCATATTTCACTGACCAAGTAGGTAATTTATTTATTTGTACATTTTTTTAATACGTTGTTAGCTTAACCAATTTTATTAGTGTAAATAAGTTGATTTCAAATTTTTAACTACCTACGTCAAAAATACCTAAGAGTTGAAAGTATCACCACGTACTTACACTTAACTAACACGTCTTCCCATTCCCGTCAAATGTAGAAAACATTTTTAGACTTAGTAGATCGGTACACCAACTAAGGTAGTTATTATTGCCGGTCCGAAGCCAGTTAAGTACCTAGTAAGGAAAATTTCAAATCAACCAATTTAATCCGCAAATAAAACAAAATCACTACGAAAACTTCGGTTGAAGGATAAAGTAAAACTTACATTTTATTAAGGGTGGTATTTAATACTTTAACTGTAAATCCCCCTTTTTCAATCAAAATATTCGAAATTACCACCAAAAATACTGAATTGCACACTAAATTTGCTCATCAAAAATACTGAATTGCACACTAAATTTGCTCATCAAATAAATCAGTTATACTATACTGTTAGATCTTTAAAGCTTACTGTTTTACTGAATAACGTAACCTAACCTAACCTTTTTTTTTTGGCTTGTGTTTAAACACCGCCCAAAAAAGTACCTATTTTACTACCAAAAAAGTTCTAAACGGTTACCAAAACAGATAAATGGTCACCAAATAATATTCGAAAAGTAGCGCTCGCCGGCCGCTACCGCGGCACCGCTCGCTTCGCTCGCTCGGCTCGCGCGCGGTTGGTCACAATTCTAACCTAACCTATTTTATCCTATTTGTAACCCCAAGCCTACATTTTATGGCAATCACAGTTGAGTTGGATAGAATTTGGTGACCGTTGATCCATTTTGGTGCCTAGGCTTAGAGTCTTAAAAATATTATTTTTGGTGACCGTCTAAATTATACCCTTTTTTTTTCGTGTAAAAATGCGTGATGCATTTTTTACCAGCGCAAAAAAAAAATGTAACCTAACCTAACCTAAAAATAATTTTGAAAATTCCGTTGTAATATTGAATAATTTGTGTGCAAATCAGTATTTTTGATATGCAGTAGGTTTTGTGTGCAAATCAGTATTTTTGATATGCAGTAGGTTTATTAGTGGAGAAATTTTGTTTGCTTAAATTTCTAAATAGAGGTGCAGTTAAAAATTCCCCTTTTATTAATCATCTGAGACCAGGTCAGTGAACTTTTCCTTGGCGCACTAGTATTACTGTCTTTAGTAAGATTTCCGTAATCCAATGATGCTCAAAAATGAGTTAATTATCAAGCGAAATTTATGACAATAATGCAGGTGATTTTCGAAATAAAATTAGGTAAAATTATTAAGCGGTCATTGCCCGCGCACGCGCTAGCATTTCGTAGGTAAGTCGTCGACACTCACACACTCAGCTGCGTTGTCGCTGTGTGCGTAGTCGGGTGATTCTGTTTGCTTTGTATTGAATTAAGGGTTTAATTCTAAAATACTGTTTTGGAGGTACACACGCAAATAAAACTCGTGGATATCGGAAATGGTTTCTATTCGTTACCACCACCAGTTCAAAGTTGCCACCACCACATCACACTTTTCGCACAATCGAGCACAACGTAGCTGGTTTTCCTTTAGCTTACGTAACACTAACACATTCGTTTTTATGGATGGCTCCACGTAGGCTCTCTCCACTGATGGCATACAGGCGGACCATCTCTACCAACTCGACATTTGAATAATTGTCCGTCATCTTGCACATTGTACCTACGTCTCAACTCTGTACCGAGAGCGGAATTCGCAAAGCGCACGCACGCTTCGGCGACATCAAACACACTGTTAGTCCGGGGCCGCGGGGGCGGGGGGGCAAGGAGCTAGCGCGGGAGAGTACCCGCACCGTGATTGGTTGGGGTAGAATTGATTACCTACGAATTTATTGAATGATCGTTTGCGTATGTATTGTTTGCGTTTGTTTGTGTGTGAAAGCGCGGTTATAGGGCTAGTAACAGACGGGCCGCGTATAAATACGGCTGGTACACCCTTACGGATTTCCGTAAATAAGAAAAAAAAAATACAAAAATACCTACCCATTTTATTGTTGATTTGGGTCGAGAATCATTAGTCAAATCTTGGGGGCCGAGTCACCCGTGTCCGTAGGAGAATACCCAAATTTTAGACGCTACACGTGGTCCCCGGGTGGTGCTAATCAGGTGACACTAACTGGTGGTAGGCTTCGGCCGATGGCTTGTGACCACCCACTGGGCAAAGACGTACCGCCAAGCGGCTTAGCTGCGTTCCGGTACGATGCTCAGTGTAGCCGATCCAGAGGAGTTGGGTCGAAATAGTTGTTCCAATGCAGGCAGACCAACCAGGCTTGCCCTGGCGTGGGCGTATCGGGAGACTAGTCGCGGAGGGTA
Organism: Lacanobia oleracea; assembly: GCA_950371165.1. Taxonomy (NCBI): domain Eukaryota; kingdom Metazoa; phylum Arthropoda; class Insecta; order Lepidoptera; family Noctuidae; genus Lacanobia; species Lacanobia oleracea. The sequence continues at coordinate 15,255,476 of OX493411.1, read as the reverse complement.
GCGGGATCCGAGGCACGGTGCGCCGCTGGCCGACCGCCAGGTAGTTGGGGGCCCAAGTAATGTGCTAGCCACACATGAAAGGCTGCCCCGCCAACTGGCGAAAAATCCCGGAATGCACCATCGTGCTGGTTGGCGACCAGATGAAAGGGCCCGATGGACATTTCCGGGGGGGATCGGGCGTCCCCGCAGTCTCCAGACTAGTCCCCCAAAGATGTCGTCCTGCCAGGGCGTGCCTGAGGGTTAGCAGCATGGAACCTCATTTCACTTCCTTCTCCTCAACCTCACTCACTTTTACAATGAACAAGGGAAAAAAGAGAAAATCTGTACAGCGGCAGCACGCCCTTTCGCATAAAGTGCACCTCTCTAACATACGAGGTCTGCACTCAAATCTCGCTGCAGTCCATCACCACCTTGAGACCGAGAAACCAGCGCTCTTGTTCCTGTCGGAGACGCAGATCGGATGTCCGTCGGACGTGTCATACCTGTCTTACCCAGGGTTTACCCTGGAGCACCACTTCAGACCACGTGCGGGCGTATGCATGTACGCCCGGGACGACATCTGCTATCGGCGTCTCCGTTACCTTGAAGACTCCAGGTTCTCAACGCTGTGGGCTATAGTGGACACAGGCCTAGACAAAATTGTCTACGCCTGCGTCTACCGTTCGCACAGCGGTGATTTGGAGACAACTGGGCTTACACAGCACCTGAGTGAGGCGGCGGATGCAGCTCAGCAGCGGTACCCTTCTGCCCAATTGGTGTTACTGGGGGACTTCAATGCGCACCATCAGGAGTTGCTCTTCCCATACCAGTGCACAGACCATGCTGGACGAGAGACGCGAAAGCTAGCGCTTGCGTTAAATCTTACCCAGCTGGTCCAGGGAGCAACGAGGGTACCCGATATTGATTCGCACACTGCCAATTGCTTGGACCTTTTGCTGACAACAGATCCAGACCGCTATTCGGTGTCGATTTCTTCACCACTGGGTAGTTCCGACCACTGTCTGGTGAAGTCTGTATCCGTCTACTCCCCGCCCGATCCTAGCCCAAGAGGTACCCGGCGGGTATGGCGATACAGGTCAGCAGATTGGGATGGCATGCGATCTTTTTTCGCATGTTACCCTTGGCAGCCTACTTGCTTTTCTTCCACTGATGCTTCGTTGTGCGCGGACGCCGTGTCGGACCACATTAGCCGAATAGGGAACAAACTTGCTTCATACCCAGCAGGTAGTAAGGCTTTTTGGTCCCTGGCTAAGTCGGTCGAATCGAACTTCTGCCGCCCCTCACTACCACCACTGCTGAGACCCGACGGGACGCTGGCCCACTCCGCTGAGGAGAAAACGAATTTGTTTGCTTCTTTGTTTGCGGAAGCTTCACGTCTGGATCCTGGTGGCGCGACGCCCCCTGCTTCTCCTGGTGGATGCGAGTCGAGTATGGCAAACATTCGCATTCATCAGAAGGACGTCCGTAGGGTACTGCGTAACCTAGACGTGAACAAGGCTAGTGGTCCCGACGGGATACCGGCAATTGTTCTGAAGACTTGTGCACCTGAGTTGTCTCCGATATTGACACGCCTATTTCGCCTTTCGTTTGAGACTGGAAAAGTGCCGAAGGCTTGGAAGCAAGCTAACGTGCAGCCAGTGCCCAAGAAGGGTAGTCGAGCTGACCCGTCGAATTACAGACCCATCTCGGTAACGTCCATACTCTGTAAGACTATGGAACGCGTGCTGAATCATAAGTTCCTGGCGTACCTAGAAGCAAATGATATTCTTAGTGACCGTCAATACGGGTTCCGCCGAAATCGGTCAACTGGGAATCTTCTAGCGTATGCCATCCACATCTGGAGTGAGGCCATAGAGAAGCACGGGGAGGCACTAGCGGTCTCCCTTGACATCTCGAAGGCCTTCGACAGGGTCTGGCACGATAGCCTTATTAGTAAGCTTCCTTCCTTCGGTCTGCCCGCCGGTTTGTGTGATTGGATCGCAGATTTCCTGAGGGATCGGTCTATCCGAGTGGTCATTGATGGCTGCTCGTCTGGACTGCTGGATATTAATGCCGGGGTTCCTCAGGGTTCGGTGCTTTCGGCAACACTGTTCTTGCTGCATATTAATGATCTGCTTAAACCCGGTACCTTTGGGTATGCAGACGACAGCACTGTTGCTGAGAGATACGTGTCCGACGCACGAGCTGGTGGGTCGCAGATCCGGTCTCTCCGGGAGGCAATGGTTGACCGCTTGAACGTGTCCTTACAGGCAGTCTCTGAATGGGGCGATGCCAATCTGGTCAAGTTCAATGCTGCTAAGACCCAAGCGTGTCTATTTTCCGCCAAAAGGAGCCAATTCCACCCAGCTCCATCTTTCCGAGGTTTAACCGTGCCGATAACCGACCAACTTGAGCTTCTTGGGGTTACATTAACATCTACTCTCAATTTTGGCCCTTACATAGAGGCAAAAGCCCAAGTGGCTGCAAAGAAGTTGGGGATTCTGGCAAAGGTGAGACGATACTTCACGCCGGAACAGCTGCTTAAACTCTATCAAGCGCAAGTTCGATCGTGTATGGAGTACTGCTCTCATCTTTGGGATGGATCTGCCAGATACCAACTTGATGCCCATGAGTCAATTGAGAAACGAGCCAAGAGGATCATCGGCAATGAGAGGCTTGTCGCGACGAAGCTCCAAAGTCTGGAACATCGACGACGAGTTGCTAGCCTGTCGGTTTTCTACCGATTGCATTTTGGGGAATGTGCGACGGAATTGCATAATTTAATTCCGCCAAGCCCGTTCCATCATCGGACCACAAGACGAACGGCGATGCGCCACCGGTACACGGTGGATATCCCACCCATACGCACAAAACGTTTTGGTAACACATTCATAATGCGTACAGCTAAGGAGTGGAATTCCCTGCCGGAGTCTGTGTTTCCTGATAGCTACAACCTAAGAGTCTTTAAATCAAGAGTGAATAGGTTATTTCTAGGCAAGCGTGCTCCATCTTCGACCACATCATCACTTACCATCAGGTGAGATAGTGGTCAAACGCGTGCCTATGTTTAGTAAAAAAAAAAAAAAAAAGCATAATTACGTCCTTGAATTTGACTAGGATGCAAATCAACATCTTGTATATACATATTTTTATTTCTTTCTTATTTGCTAAATAGTTGAACAAACTTCATCTAAAACTATTACAAATTTCAAGTTCATAGCATTAGCAGTTCTTCTGAGGAGCTATGGCTATTAAATCGTGGATAATAACAGCCGCACGGGTCGATCTTCAAGGTTAAGCAACGCTTGCCAAGGTGGGTATGTGAATGTGTGTCCATCTTAACATACCGAGTTTTCTCCGTGTCTCGGAAAGCACGTTAAGCCGTTGGTCCCGACTGTCATTTGTAGATCTTTAGAAGTCGTTACGGATTGTCAGAAGCCAGTAAATCTGACTCCAGTCTTGACATGAAGTACTGTGTTAACCAGTTAATGGGTTGTGGAGATCTGGTAGTCAGCCGCTCCTCGTAAAATACTGGTATTCAGCTAAATCCGGCTTGACTGGAAGCCGACCTTTTTAGCCGACCTTATAGTTGGGAAAAGGCTAGGCAGATGATGATGATGATGAGCATTAGTAGTTCTTCAGATATCCAGCTTTGACAGACAGACTTAGTCTCACCATTACCATTTTGGTACGGAACCCTAAAAAGCAGTTTGAGGCGGAGAAAAGCAGTAATGCGAAGCGGAGTGTCTGTTCATTGACGTGGAGTATGGCAGCAGAGCAAGGTAGCGGAGCGGAGTTGCGGCCTGTGCGGAGCTAGTCAGAGTTCACGCGACGAGAAATTTGAGTGGGCGGCCGGCAGTTTTTTTTCCGCTTCCTGGTGTTGTATGAATTTCCGCCCCTCTCCTCTCCGCTTCAGTGGAGAGTCTGCCTAAAGACCTAAGAAATTCGCAGTTCGATATTACAGCAACCGTGACAGAGGAGTTGGACAGTAAGAGATGAGAGGCTTTCATGAGTTTATTATTATTATGAGCCTGTTGAGTCCCACTGCAGGGCAAAGGCCTCCCTTCCTTCTTTTCACTTCTCTCTGTCCGTTGCCACACTCGGCCAATCTTTAAGGTAGGAGTCTAATTCATCCTGCCATCTCCTCCTGGGCCCACCGCGTCGCCGGTTCCTGTTGGTCGGAATCCAATCGGTTGTTACGTTTGCCCAGTTCTGTTGCGACATGCGGCAGATGTGGCCACCCCAGTTCCACTTTAGATTGGCGGCTGTGTTGTCTGCGACTTGTGTTTTGAAACGAAGTATACTGTTTTTAATACGGTCTTTGGGTTTGACTCCAAGAATACTTCGCGGAGGGTGGCCGCAGCTGCTGGCTCTACCGCGCGGCAGGACTAACTTGCTTCAAAAAGCGCCAGTTACTCGCGCCTTACATACGGTACACTCAATGTAGTAGCCGAAAGGATTGAATTTTTTTTTTTTTTTTTACTATTTATAGGCACGCGTTTGACCGCTATCTCACCTGATGGTAAGCAAGGCTCCTGTTCATTGAATGAATTCGTAATGGTGTGAAGATAGAAGTGGTGTCTACACAAATATTATAAAGTGGAAAGATTTGTTTGAATTGAATAGGCTCCGATTCGAAAACTTCTTTCACTATTAGAATCCTACATTATCCCTGATGATCATAGGCTATAGAATATTTTCAAAAATGTTAGGGGTCCGTCTAAAAACTTCGATAATGTAACCCAAGGTGTGAAAAAAGTGCCAAGAAAGATCCTTATATCGCGTACGCTGCGGAAATTATTGACAATAGACCAAAGTTATGTACTACAATTTTATAGAGGACATCAATATCTACAAAAAGTCTTATGTTATGGTTAGGTCACAAAGACCGCTTTTTGTTGAAATTATTCAATCAAAACCCGAGTTAAAAGGAATAATGGTGATTTTAGTTTCATGATATGAAGCCTTATCTATTTAAATTGTTTATACACGGACACGGAGACACGGATAATAAGTATTGGAAACTATTAAATTTAGATGTGGGATTTAATGTATTCAAAATAATCTGTTCACAACATATCGAAAAATTATAAAATAAGATTTATATAATACAATTGATGAATGAATTGAATTTAAACCGCAGTTTAAATTGAATTCGGTGTATTAGTATCATGATATGAAGCCTTATCTATTTAAATTGTTTATACACGGACACGGAGACACGGAATAAGTATTGGAAACTATCAAATTTAGATGTGGTATTTAATGTATTCAAAATAATCTGTTCACAACATATTATTAAATAGATAAATCATAAAACAAGATTTATATATTACAACTAGCTGACCCGCGCGGCTTCGCTCCCGTCAACTGGCTACCCTACCTACCCTACCTACCCTACCTACCCTACCTACCCTACCTACCCCACCTACCCCACCTACCCTACCTACCCTACCTACCCTACCTACCCTACCTACCCTACCTACCCTACCTACCCTACCTACCCTACCTACCCTACCTACCCTACCTACCCTACCTACCCTACCTACCCTACCTACCCTACCTACCCTACCTACCCTACCTACCCTACCTACCCTACCTACCCTACCTACCCTACCTACCCTACCTACCCTACCTACCCTACCTACCCTACCTACCCTACCTACCCTACCTACCCTACCTACCCTACCTACCCTACCTACCCTACCTACCCTACCTACCCTACCTACCCTACCTACCCTACCTACCCTACCTACCCTACCTACCCTACCTACCCTATCTCTCAAGTTGGATCGAACTGCACATGGTGTGCGAATTTTATTATAATCGGTTAAGTGGTTTAGGAGTCCATTGAGGACAAACATTGTGACACGAGATTTATATATATTAAGATTGATGAATGAATTGAATTTAAGCCTATGATGTATGTGTATTAATGTCTAGTTAAACCACCCTCTTTAATAAAACTACGCTGTCATAATTCACATTTTATAGGTTCCTCATTAGTGTGGGTACGAATATGTCTTACAAAATTATACTTGTTACTAAAACTACACTGACATATGTGACACTTGAACGGTACTCACCACCAGTACGGATGCGAATATGATTGGCTAAACATTTTTTTTTTACTATAACTACGCTGACATATATCACACTTGAACGGTTTCTCACCAGTGTGGGTGCGAATATGATATGTTAATTGAGTACTTTAATTAAAACCACTCTGACAAATATCGCATTTGAAAGGTTTTTCACCAGAGTGGGTGCGAATATGAGTTGTTAAATGAGTCTTTTGAATGAAACTACGCTGACATACATCACATTTGAACGGTTTCTCACCCGTGTGGGTACGGGTATGTTAGATTAAGGCACACTTTTGAATAAAATTACGATCACATACATCACATTTGAAAGGTTTCTCACCAGTGTGTATACGAGTATGTATTACTAACAAACGCTTTTCACTAAAACTACTCAGACATATAAATTTCACATTTGAAATTTTTCTCACCAGTGTGGGTACGAATATGCCTTTTAAAACAAAATCTTCTACTAAAAACACGTTGACACATACCACATTTGAAAGGTTTCTCACCAGTGTGGGTACGAGTGTGAATAACTAAATGACTCTTCCGATTAAATTTATGCTGACATATATCACATTTGAAAGGTTTCTCACCTGTGTGTATACGAGTATGTATTACTAACAAACGCTTTTCACTAAAACTACTCGGACATATTTCACATTTGAAATTTTCCTCACATGTGTGGGTACGAATGTGCTTTTTAAAACTAAATCTTCTACTAAAAACACGTTGACACATACCACATTTGAAAGGTTTCTCACCAGTGTGGGTACGAGTGTAAATTACTAAATGACTCTTATGATTAAATTTACGCTGACATACATCACATTTGAAAGGTTGTTCACCTGTATGGATACGAATATGAATATTTAAATCACTTTTTAGAGTAAAACTACGCTGGCATATATCGCATTCGAAAGGCTTAACGCCAGTGTGGGTGAAAGTGTGTCTAGATAATTCACCCTTTACACTAAAACTTCTCTGACATATATCACATTTGAAAGGTTTCTCACCAGTGTGAACACGAATATGAATTTTTAAACTATGCTTTCGTTTAAAACCACGCTGACATATATCACATTTGAATGGGTTTTCACCAGTGTGGGTATAAATGTGTCTAGTTAAATCAGTATTTGTACTTAAGCTATGCTCACAAATACCACATTTGAAACGTTTTTCTTTGGCACCCACTCTTCGATACTTTTTTATACTATCGCTGTCAAAACCTTTGATCAATATTTTAGATTTAATTTCATCTCTGTTACTATTATTAGACAACCTTGTACTTAAAGAAGTATTATTTATACTGCCGCCAACTCCATGTTTTGTTTTAATGTAGGGCTCTTTAATTTTAGTTGTTCGGTTGGATGTATGATCTTGAGTTTTCTTAATTATCTTCGAGACACATGATAATTTTCGATTATTTTCGTTTTTCTTTTGCTCGGCTGAGATTGCTTCTCTTGTGTTTGGTCTTCGCATGTCCAGTTTTGGCTTCTTCGCGACAGGCGCACCTGTGAAATAAATAAATCATTAAGAATTTAATATTCAAATCAAAGGGGATTGCAGAATCAAAACCCGTTTTTACTCTATTAAAAGTGTTGTTATTACTAAATTGAATTATTGAACATCGACGTAAACCCCACACTCTCACATACCGTCGACCTAGGGCAGTTATTCCCTAAGTGAACCCCCAGTGGTCTGCACACAACAGTCATGCCACAAACTTGGTGGTATAATAAGTGTGTTAAGGTAATGCTGTACATCAGGTGAACAGTTGGGCTGCTTGCTTACCAATTGATTCTTGTTCATCTTCCATTTCTGTTTTAATCTCCATTAAAGCTACATCTTCTGAATCTGACTCAGCACGGTGTGCTGGTATATTTTCTTCGTCTGGATAGCTGTTGTCTAGATTATATAGATCTGATTCTGTAAGTAAAATCAAAGCAATAGCATTAGCTGTCTATCGACACATCATTAAGGAAGTCTTGGTCAGCGTAAGTCTTCTTTGTTTCGTTAAACAAATATAATTATGAATCTTCAGCTATCAAAGGTTCCCAATAATAACTATGTGTCCACTGCCAGGACACAGACACACTTTAACGGGTTTTTAGACGTGCAGGTATTAGTTGGTGACCATAAAGGGGACATCTGGTGGAGATATTCTTTCCAATGGGTACAAAATCGACAGGGGTAAGGTTTAGGCATCCAGTTACGACTCGACACGTATAATTTAGCGCTACGAACTTCTCAGCTAAAACTATAAGTAAAACTAACAAAAAAATATATTTGTAAAAGTTAATCTCTGGAAGAACTGATTCAGTTATTGAAATTTTTCACAGTCCTTTTCTTTCACATTTGTTTTGGTGACTGAGCTTACCCACATCAGTCAACTAAGCTACTTCCTATTAGGTTTGGACGATTCAAAGAAAATCAAACCTATCCGAGGCGGAGTGTCCTTTTTGAGTTTGCCTAAGCACAGTAAACGATTAGGTTACAATATAGAAGAACATAACAAATAATAGGTCTTAATACCTATGAAATTGCCGTTTTGTATGAAAAAATTTAAACGAATTTTTTTCACGTATTTTTTATTTGTATTAATCGAAGTAATCACCCATGCAATCAATGCATCTTTGCCAACGCAGTGGCAGTTTATTGATGCCCTTCTTAAAGAAATCAGCTGGACGGTAGGCAACAATTCTTCAAAGGCATTTTGTACTGCCTCTCGGGTATTGAATTTTTTTCCCGCCAAGAAGTTATCCAAATTCTGGAAAAAGTAGTAGTCTGTAGGCGCAAGGTCTGGTGAGTAGGGCAGATGACGGAGAGCTTCCAACCCCAGTTCTTGCAACTTGGAGACCGTCTGCTGTGCAGTATGAGGTCGCGCGTTGTCATGCAGGAGCAGCGGAGACGAGCGATTGACCAATGCTGGTTGGAGATGTGCCAGCTTCTCCATCATTGTGTTCAGTTCTTCACAATACACATCTGCAGTAATGCTCACCCCGTTTGGTAAGAAGCTGTGATGAATCACACCGGCGCTAGACCAAACAGTGACCATCACTTTTCTAGGGGTAAGTATTCGTTTAGGACATTGTTTAGGTGCTGAACCAGGATCCAACCAACTTGCTGAGCGCTTGCGGTTATCAAACAGAATCCATTTTTCATCGCAGGTAACAATGCGGTTCAAAATACCTTCATTTGTGTGTCTGTTGAGCAGTGCAAGGCACGTCTCGACGCGTACTTCGCGCTGGCGATCATTGAGTTCGTGGGGCACCCATTTGTCAAGCTTTTTTACCTTGCCAATTTGACGCAAATAGACCAATATTGTTTTGACGCTAACGTCGAAAGCTGCTGCTAATTCAGCCGTAGATTGTGTATCATCAGCTTCCACAATCGCCTTTAATTCGTCATTGTCGACCAAAGTCTTCGGACGACCGCGAGGTTCATTTTTCAGGTCGAAATTTCCAGAACGGAAGCGAGCAAACCAATAACAGGTGGTGCGTTGGTATGTAGTGTTAGCTCCGTAAACGTCGTTGATGTTGCGTGCCGCTTGTGCCGCGTTGCTGCCACGACGGTATTCATATTCCATAATTACTCGAATTTTTAACGTATCCATGATGACGAAAAATATTGAAATGCGATGAAAATGTAACACTAATCAATAAACAAATGACTACTTTTGGAAAAAAACATGTTTTTAAAATAAAATTAATTTGAAATTAGAATTCTTAGCCAAACAAAAATTATTTTGATTTGAAATGGCCAGTACTGCAGAACGGCAATTTCATAGGTAAAGACCTAATATATTTTCTGTTATATTGGTGAAACATTGGGATCACATGGCACTGATCACATTCTTTATAAAAAAAACATTGAAACAAAATATCGTGAGCTTTGTAGGCATGTCAGAAAGAGTAGCTTTGTTAAAAATGAGCTTCAACAAGGTATCACTGCCTATTATCCAAGTTTACGCCCCCACTGGGAGCTCCAGTGAGGAAGAAATTGAAAGTTTCTACATGGATTTACAAAAAGCGCAACAACAAGCAGACAAGACCCTACTGGTCATTGAAGACTTAAATGCAAAAATCGGGTACCCGAAACATGAAGACTATATGATAATGGGACGGTACGGATACGGTCAACGAAATCCACGAGGAGAACGACTAATACAATACGCATATGAAAATAAACTATCAGTAATTAACACATATTTCAAGAAGAGAAACTCTCGCAAGTGGACCTGGATGTCTCCAGACAACAATACAAAAAACGAAATCATTTCATACTAAGTTACAACCCAAAAGAAATCACAAATTTAGAGGTTTTAAACAATATAAACTTCCCATCGGATCATAAGATGGTCAGATGTTCACTGAATCTCCGGCTTCCAAAAATGAACAGGAAACCATTCAAAGCCCTAAATAACATGTTAAAGACTTCAAATGAAAAAGATACTTATCTTAAAAAGCTAAAGGAAAATACAACAACACTAGAAGAGATAATGAAGAACACAGAAAATGTTTAAACTCTGAGCAACGAACTGGAAAAAACCATCGCGAATAGTCTAGAACAGGACAAAGCATTAAAAACCAATAACGAAAAACCAAAAATTATAGTGAAAAAGGTATTGGGCTCAAAAATAAATTCTCAAAGGAAATTACAGCCTAAGTATGAAAAAGGACTTGTGTATTCTCCCAAGTCTAACGTATGCAAGCCAAACATGGAATAGTGCCATATACAGAAAGAGTGAAAAACAAAATTTTGTCTTGCCAACATGCCATGGAGAGAAGCATCCTTAAATTAAGAAAAATACAAAAGACAAGAAATATCCGCCAGAGAACTAAATAACGGATGCACTTCAGCAAAGCCAAAAACAAAAATGGAAATGGGCAGGACACATAGCCAGATATCAGGACAAGAGACGGACTTACCAAACAACAAAATGGAAGGGCCCATTTGGCAAGAGGAGTGTAGGTCGGCAAAGAAAAAGATGGGTGGATGACATTACTAACGCGGCAGGAGAGGAATGGATGCAGATTGCCGAAAACCGCGAAGAATGGCTCAAGCTGGAGGAGGCTTTTGGGACTACATAAACCAGAAAATACGATTTAATAGTTTTATGTATTTATATTTGGTTAACTCTGTAAATGTGTAGAAAAATAAAGCTTTATTATTATTATAAGCACAGTATTGTTTTTTATCAAACAGTAAAGTATGCACATTCCTGAAACAACATTTGCAGCATAAATGGAGCACACCCTTTCTAAAAGAAGGCTTGAGACATTAGTGGGGTAACACCACATTATTTGCACCGGGTTTCACTCATGCTAACTGCGCTACTGTTAGTAGATAATCTATACTAATACTAGCTGACCCGCGCGGCTTCGCTCGCGTCAATTGGATACCCTACCCTACCCTACCCGACCTACCCTACCCTACCCTACCTACCCTACCTACCCTACCTACAGCTATTACCTACGATACCCTACAGCTTTTTTTTTTTCGTTTTTTTTTTTTTTTTTTCGCCGGGAAAAAGATGCATTACGCTTACCCTCCCGTCGGGGGAACGGGAGTCCAGTCCTCCTCCGACGACAACCCGCCTAAAGCGGCGGGCCCGTAAAGTTCTCCCCGTTCAGGGGGAGGGCTGGGAATGACCGGCGAGGGTGGTGGGGAGTGCAATGCGGGCGGAGGCGCCCCCGCGCCTATCGCCCGCCCATCACCACCGTGAGGAGGGAGAAGACGGCGTCTTCTCCGACCTCTTCTTCGCCTGCGGAGCGGCGCAGCGAGAGGGTCGTCCTCCCGCGCGCGCTCCGCCGCCTCCTTTTGCGAGATGACATCCTCGCAAAAAGAGGCTACAGCTGCCCAGGACCCCTCACTCTCCAACATGGCGTTGCTCCCAGTGGGGGCGTACCCCCACTGGGAGCTCCAGTGAGGAAGAAATTGAAAGTTTCTACATGGATTTACAAAAAGCGCAACAAGCAGACAAGACCCTACTGGTCATTGAAGACTTAAATGCAAAAATCGGGTACCCGAAACATGAAGACTATACCGGGTGTATCTGACATCGACGCACAAACGATTTCCAGGGGTCCAGGACATGATTCTGGACACCCTGGAGTTGGAATTTTTCGTCGGCTTTTTCCTCATTTTTCATATTTTTTAGGAGTTTTTTTTACTTTAGACTGCTCATAATCGTTATTCTGACCTAACCAAATAAGATTTATAATTAAAAAGTCATTAATTCACTATTTTCACAAAAAAAAGCAATGTAAATAAAACTTCAAATTAGGTAGCTATCAGCTGTGCAAAGTTCAAACGAAAGGTCAACGCATGCCAAGTAGGTACCTGCGAGTGAGCTTGTCAAAGGCACCGCTCATAAATACCGTCTAAAGACCGCCGCCATTAGAAAATAATACGTATCACAACAAAATAAAGTAAGCGATTTCCAACATTAAAATAATTGCTTAAAGACGCAAATCGGTTATTTTGTTTTGTGTCGCCAAATCGTATTTTCTTATAGCGGCAATACGTAGCGCGCTCTTTGACATGCCGACAATCGAGCCGATCTAGGTACCTATTCTGTTGAACAGAGTGTAAGGGGCGGTTCAGTGTCTCGCTTAGTGGTGATGGTGACACCTGACCGAGATTTTTTTTTAAGTGTAAGCTTCTTTAGCGACGTTGTGCAATTTTTTTTGTGATGGGTAAAAAAATGTTAAGCTCGCGTCAAGACACGTGACCCTAGTGAAAATGCGTGAGATGGTGACCTGTCGAAAATTCGTAAGACGGAGGGAGAGAAGCACGTATTCAAGTTTTCACTTCTGCCGGCACTCCCGGAGTTTTTACTATTAATAGGCACACGTTTCACAAATCATAATAAGGCTTAAGTTAATAAAATAAGTACCTAATTTTACGCTTATCTCAATTGGTTCGGTTTCTTGCAGCTTGGGTTCTCTTAGATCTTAATCTTTTTTTAAGGCGATCAAGTAACTACATGGTTAAGTATTTCAACAAAAAAAAATCATTCAATTAATAAAGAACCACCCATGATAGTTCCGCCACTGTACTACCACGTAGGTATGTCGGCGAAATCAAAAGAGAGTTCGAAAAGAACATTTCGTGATGGATTTTTTGCCAGTTTCTTGTTGACGTTGATCGCGAACGAGTGTGCTTTTTGTGAAAGTCTGTTTTCGGAACGTTAGAGAAGATAAGTTTTAGTTTGATCCCAAAAATAATTTTCTCTCTGTGTTTGTGTGTCTGATTTAAAAATGTCATCTGGACTTGTGGAATCGGTGGATCGGTAGATTCGGCCCGCCCGGAGCCATTGCCAGCTCACTCACCAGACTCGACCCCATTCGATTTTTTTTTGGGGTTACGTCAAGAACAAGTGTTTGTGTCCGAGTGCGCTTCCGCAGCCGAGATGAGGAATCGCGTCGTGCATGTGTTTGCGACGTTGCGTGAGGAGTGTGCTCAGGACCCAAAGTTTCTGCTCCGTGTCCACGTTGAAACTCTGGGCCGTGCTCAGATATGCGAGCGTGCTGGCGGCGGCCACTTCGAACCCAGGGGTGAGCGACCTTAAGGTGAGTTAGTAGTCGGTACTTACATTATCGGATCTCAATGTAGGTAGGCCGAAGCGTAACCAACGAAACCCTATTACTAAGCCTCCGGTGTCCGTCCGTCGTCCATAGGACTAGGTAATTTACGGGGGCTCGCATACAAGAAGCGTGTTTTTTGAGTTATGGTACTTACAGAACCCTTTGTTTGAGAGTCCGACTCGAACATGGCCGGCTTTGTTATCAATTCTTATCAGAATCGCGTTCGTGATTTTAAGAGAGCATGTTCCACAAGGATGTATTCCAGCGACCCATCCAAGGTAACCTTGTTTGGGTGAATTCATAGGTACAAAATTCGCGGATGGAAACCAAGCTCCAACCAAGGTCACCTTGGATTGGACATTGGATTCGGTACCTAAGTACATCATTGTGGAACATGGTTAAGCTTATGACTCCTTAACTTCTGCGTAAACATGTCAGTTGTTGTCGGCTACGGGTGTTATTCGTCGGTACTTAGGTACTTTCTAAGTGAGTGAGGCGGTTCAGTAGTTACCTACGATACCGGATCTCAATGTAGGTAGGTACTTCAAGCTTATTTCTTATAATCAATCCTTATCTGAATCATTAAGTATTTTAAGAGATTAATCTTAAGGCTCCTTCTCTTATTTCTTCAAAAACAAGTTTTTACCATAAGCAGGTTAGTATTTCTGAGTGATAAAAATGATTCATTTTATGAGATAGGTAGGTATTATTGTTGTGTCAATGTGACTTAGATAGTTCATTAGTTTACGTGAACGGATCTCAATGTAGGTACCTACTTACAAGTTTTCTTTTTTATTATCTTATCAATCCTTATCGGAATCGTGATTTTATGAGACTAAAGACATAGCTTGTCGATGCTTTTCTTCTCTTGAATTCTGCATAAACATGTTCCTACCATCATTAGATACCGTAGGTATTTCTGAGTGATTAAAAATGATTTTATGTGATATTGTGGTCGGCGATAGGTAGGCGATATTCTTAGGTACTTAAGTACATTTAACGCAGAAGCTCGCGCGGCGTCGCAGCTTTGAGTGTGTTCAAGAAGTGTAGGTACGTACTCCGTACAACGCTCTCGCGCGTTTGGATCGCGTTGTTCACAATACATTGCGCGCTCGAAAATGACTATTTCTGTAACCGATCATTAGCGAGATTAATGACTTCCACAATTTGATTAGTGGCATCAGGTGTAGCCTTTTCGCGAAGTTTGCGTTACGATGTCCCGGACACCCTGTATGATAATGGGACGGTACGGATACGGTCAACGAAATCCACGAGGAGAACGACTAATACAATACGCATATGAAAATAAACTATCAGTAATGAACACATATTTCAAGAAGAGAAACTCTCGCAAGTGGACCTGGATGTCTCCAGACAACAATACAAAAAACGAAATCATTTCATACTAAGTTACAACCCAAAAGAAATCACAAATTTAGAGGTTTTAAACAATATAAACTTCCCATCGGATCATAAGATGGTCAGATGTTCACTGAATCTCCGGCTTCCAAAAATGAACAGGAAACCATTCAAAGCCCTAAATAACATGTTAAAGACTTCAAATGAAAAAGATACTTATCTTAAAAAGCTAAAGGAAAATACAACAACACTAGAAGAGATAATGAAGAACACAGAAAATGTTCAAACTCTGAGCAACGAACTGGAAAAAACCATCGCGAATAGTCTAGAACAGGACAAAGCATTAAAAACCAATAACGAAAAACCAAAAATTATAGTGAAAAAGGTATTGGGCTCAAAAATAAATTCTCAAAGGAAATTACAGCCTAAGTATGAAAAAGGACTTGTGTATTCTCCCAAGTCTAACGTATGCAAGCCAAACATGGAATAGTGCCATATACAGAAAGAGTGAAAAACAAAATTTTGTCTTGCCAACATGCCATGGAGAGAAGCATCCTTAAATTAAGAAAAATACAAAAGACAAGAAATATCCGCCAGAGAACTAAATAACGGATGCACTTCAGCAAAGCCAAAAACAAAAATGGAAATGGGCAGGACACATAGCCAGATATCAGGACAAGAGACGGACTTACCAAACAACAAAATGGAAG
Organism: Lacanobia oleracea; assembly: GCA_950371165.1. Taxonomy (NCBI): domain Eukaryota; kingdom Metazoa; phylum Arthropoda; class Insecta; order Lepidoptera; family Noctuidae; genus Lacanobia; species Lacanobia oleracea. The sequence continues at coordinate 15,239,750 of OX493411.1, read as the reverse complement.
GGCCCATTTGGCAAGAGGAGTGTAGGTCGGCAAAGAAAAAGATGGGTGGATGACATTACTAACGCGGCAGGAGAGGAATGGATGCAGATTGCCGAAAACCGCGAAGAATGGCTCAAGCTGGAGGAGGCTTTTGGGACTACATAAACCAGAAAATACGATTTAATAGTTTTATGTATTTATATTTGGTTAACTCTGTAAATGTGTAGAAAAATAAAGCTTTATTATTATTATAAGCACAGTATTGTTTTTTATCAAACAGTAAAGTATGCACATTCCTGAAACAACATTTGCAGCATAAATGGAGCACACCCTTTCTAAAAGAAGGCTTGAGACATTAGTGGGGTAACACCACATTATTTGCACCGGGTTTCACTCATGCTAACTGCGCTACTGTTAGTAGATAATCTATACTAATACTAGCTGACCCGCGCGGCTTCGCTCGCGTCAATTGGCTACCCTACCCTACCCTACCCGACCTACCCTACCCTACCCTACCCTACCCGACCTACCCTACCCTACCCTACCTACCCTACCTACCCTACCTACCCTACCTACCCTACCTACCCTACCTACAGCTATTACCTACGATACCCTACAGCTTTTTTTTTTTCGTTTTTTTTTTTTTTTTTTTTTTCGCCGGGAAAAAGATGCATTACGCTTACCCTCCCGTCGGGGGAACGGGAGTCCAGTCCTCCTCCGACGACAACCCGCCTAAAGCGGCGGGCCCGTAAAGTTCTCCCCGTTCAGGGGGAGGGCTGGGAATGACCGGCGAGGGTGGTGGGGAGTGCAATGCGGGCGGAGGCGCCCCCGCGCCTATCGCCCGCCCATCACCACCGTGAGGAGGGAGAAGACGGCGTCTTCTCCGACCTCTTCTTCGCCTGCGGAGCGGCGCAGCGAGAGGGTCGTCCTCCCGCGCGCGCTCCGCCGCCTCCTTTTGCGAGATGACATCCTCGCAAAAAGAGGCTACAGCTGCCCAGGACCCCTCACTCTCCAACATGGCGTTGACCACGCTGGGAAGCGAGAGGCCCTGTCCGATCTCCGCTGTAAGGCCGCGGCGCGGCTCAGACCAAGCCGGGCACACCTCGAGGGTGTGCTGAGCCGTGTCCTCCGCCGCACCGCAGTCGTGGCACGCCGGGGTCTCCTCCCTCCCGATCCGATGCAGGTGCTTGCCGAAACAGCCGTGGCCTGACAACACCTGCACCAGACGGAATGAGAGGAAACCGTGGGAGCGCTCGAGCCAGTCTCGCAGGACCGGACCGAGCGCGTCCAGGGTTCGGCGGCCAAAGGTGGCGGAGGCGAGGTCGTCCGTCCAATGGACGATGTTGGCGTCCCTCGCCTCCCGCCGCACGGCCTCCCGCTCCTCCGCGACGGGGCGCTCGCCCAGGGCCTTTCGCCGCGCCGTCCACTCGTACACTCTGGCGAGCACCCACGCCTCCAACTCCCAAGGAGGGGTGCCCGCCAGAGCGCACGCCGCCGAAAAGCCCACCGAGCGGTAGGCCCTCGCCACCCGCAGTGCAATGGCCTTTTGGGGCCTCCGCATCATAGTAGCGTTCTCCCTCCTGTGTAGGGAGTCCGCCCAGATGGGGGCCCCGTACAGGGCCATACTCCCCAAGATGCCGGCATATAAACGCCGGCATCGTGCGTTCGGCCCCCCCCAAATTCGGGAGGAGCCACGACAGGGCGTCCGCGGCCTTCAGCAGGCGCGTTGACAGCCCGCTGAAGTGCGGGCCGAAGCGCCACCTGCTGTCCAGATCCAGGCCCAGATACTTCATCTGGGCCTGGACGTCCACCCTGACGCCCTCCACCACAATGTGGGCGTCGGGAGGGCAGCGCTGCCGAGGCCCGTGAAAGAACACAGCCTCGGTCTTGTTCAGCGCCACCCTCAATCCCAGGCGGCGGATCCTCCCTGCCACAAAGGACCCGCCAGCCGAGGCCAGACAGGCCGCCTCCCCGAAGCTCTTCCCCCGGGCAGTAAGGAGAGTGTCATCCGCGTAACAGATGACACTCGTGCCCTGAAGAAAAGCTCCCCGCAACAGCCAGTCGAAGCCGATGTTCCACAGGGGGGGCCCTAAGACTGACCCCTGCGGAACACCGGACTCCGCGCTGTATCTCCGCATCCTGGCCAGTTTGTCCACAAGGAGGACCTCTCGATCCTCCAAGTAGCTGGCCAGGAGGCTCCTCAAATATTGGGGCACTCCGTGGTACCGGAGTGCCTCCAATATGGTGGAGTGGGGAACGGAGTTGAAGGCGTTGGCGATGTCAAACGACACCGCCAACACTCCGTCCCCCACCTCGACCGCCTCTTTCACCTGGCCCTTAAGAAGGGCCAGCGCGTCGATGGTGGACCGGCCCTGTCGGAAACCGAACTGGGCGTCCGACAGGTCCGGCCCTACAACCTGCAAATGGCTCCTGAGCCGGTCGGCGATGATCCCCTCGAACAATTTACCGACCTCATCGAGCAGAACGATGGGCCGGTATGCCGAGGGGGAATCCGCCGGGCGTCCCTCCTTTCGGAGGAGGCATAGCTGCCCCTCCTTCCACAGTTTCGGGAACCTTCCAGCCGTAAAGCACGCGCTGAAGAGTTCCCGAAACCTGTCCTCCATTTGAGCGGCAGCTATGGCCACCACCCGTGCGGGGACGCCGTCCGGCCCAGGAGCCGTCTTCTTCGCGCGGAGGCTAAGCACACCCGCGCGAAACTCCTCCTCCGTCACCGGAGGTGCCTCCTCCTCCTGCGGAGGGTCCATCGCTGGAGGGGTGAAGTCGGTCCTGCGCGGAAACAGAGACCGGACCACCCCATCCAGCAACGCCGGCTCGAGGACCCTACCCTACCCTTTTCTTTTTTTTTAAGCTGGGAAAAAATGCATGACGCATACCCTCCCGTCGGGGGAACGGGAGGGGTATGTGGGACTCCCCGGGCTGACCCGGTATACCCACTAAAACGACCCAGCGGCATTCCCGCATCGTCCGAGTGGAAGAGGACTGGGAGATCGGCGCAGCCTTAGGGTCCAGTCCTCCTCCGACGACAACCCGCCTAAAGCGGCGGGCCCCTCAAGTCCTCCCCGTTCAGGGGGAGGGCTGGGAATGACCGGCGAGGGTGGTGTGGAGTGCAATGCGGGCGGAGGCGCCCCCGCGCCTATCGCCCGCCCATCACTACCATGAGGAGGGAGAAGACGGCGTCTTCTCCGACCTCTTCTGCGCCTGCGGAGCGGCGCAGCGAGAGGGTCGTCCTCCCGCGCGCGCTCCGCCGCCTCCTTTTGCGAGATGACATCCTCGCAAAAAGAGGCGACAGCTGCCCAGGGCCCTCACTCTCCAACATGGCATTCACCACGCCGGGAAACGAGAGGTCCTGTCCGATCTCCGCTGTTAGACTGCGACGCGGCTCAGACCAAGCCGGGCACACCTCGAGGGTGTGCTGAGCCGTGACCTCCGCCGCGCCGCAGTCGTGGCACGCAGGGGTCTCCTCCCTCCCGATCCGGTGCAGGTGCTTGCCGAAACAGCCGTGGCCTGACAACACCTGCACCAGACGGAATGAGAGGAACCCGTGGGAGCGCTCGAGCAAGTCTCGCAGGACCGGATCGAGCGCGTCCAGGGTTCGGCGGCCAAAGGTGGCGGAGGCGAGGTCCTCCGTCCAATGGACGATGATGGCATCCCTAGCCTACCGCCGCACGGCCTCTTGCTCCTCCGCGACGGGGCGCTCGCCCAGGGCCTTTCGCCGCGCCGTCCACTCGTGCACTAGCACCCACGCCTCCAACTCCCAAGGAGGGGTGCCCGCCAGAGCGCACGCCGCCGAAAAGCCCACCGAGCGGTAGGCCCTCGCCACCCGCAGTGCAATGGCCCTTTGGGGCTTGCGCATGGCAGTTGCGTTCTCCCTCCTGTGGAGGGAGTCCGCCCAGATGGGGGGCCCCGTACAGGGCCATGCTTCACAGGAACCCTAATGCATTACGCATACCCTCCCGTCGGGGGAACGGGAGGGGTATGTGGGACTCCCCGGGCTGACCCGTTATACCCACTAAAACGACCCAGCGGCATTCCCGCATCGTCCGAGTGGAAGAGGACTGGGAGATCGGCGCAGCCTTAGCGTCCAGTCCTCCTCCGACGACAACCCGCCTAAAGCGGCGGGCCCCTCAAGTCCTCCCCGGTCAGGGGGAGGGCTGGGAATGACCGGCGAGGGTGGTGTGGAGTGCAATGCGGGCGGAGGCGCCCCCGCGCCTATCGCCCGCCCATCACCACCATGAGGAGGGAGAAGACGGCGTCTTCTCCGACCTCTTCTTCGCCTGCGGAGCGGCGCAGCGAGAGGGTCGTCCTCCCGCGCGCGCTCCGCCGCCTCCTTTTGCGAGATGACATCCTCGCAAAAAGAGGCGACAGTTGCCCAGGACCCCTCACTCTCTAGCATGGCGTTGACCACGCCGGGAAGCGAGAGGTCCTGTCCGATCTCTGCTGTTAGACTGCGGCGCGGCTCAGACCAAGCCGGGCACACCTCGAGGGTGTGCTGAGCCGTGTCCTCCGCCGCGCCGCAGTCGTGGCACGCCGGGGTCTCCTCCCTCCCGATCCGGTGCAGGTGCTTGTCGAAACAGCCGTGGCCTGACAACACCTGCACCAGACGGAATGAGAGGAACCCGTGGGAGCGCTCGAGCCAGTCTCGTAGGACCGGACCGAGCGCGTCCAATGTACGGCGGCCAAAGGTGGCGGAGGCGAGGTCCTCTGTCCAATGGACGATGATGGCGTCCCTCGCCTCCCGCCGCACGGCCTCCCGCTCCTCCGCGACGGGGCGCTCGCCGAGGGCCCTACGCCGCGCCGTCCAAACCCTTTTTTTTTTTTAAGCTGGGAAAAAATGCATTACGCATACCCTCCCGTCGGGGGAACGGGAGGGGTATGTGGGACTCCCCGGGCTGACCCGGTATACCCACTAAAACGACCCAGCGTTATTCCCGCGTCGTCCGAGTGGAAGAGGACTGGGAGATCGGCGCAGCCTTAGCGTCCAGTCCTCCTCCGACGACAACCCGCCTAAAGCGGCGGGCCCCTCAAGTCCTCCCCGTTCAGGGGGAGGGCTGGGAATGACCGGCGAAGGTGGTGTGGAGTGCAATGCGGGCGGAGGCGCCCCCGCGCCTATCGCCCGCCCATCACCACCATGAGGAGGGAGAAGACGGCGTCTTCTCCGACCTCTTCTGCGCCTGCGGAGCGGCGCAGCGAGAGGGTCGTCCTCCCGCGCGCGCTCCGCCGCCTCCTTTTGCGAGATGACATCCTCGCAAAAAGAGGCGACAGCTGCCCAGGACCCCTCACTCTCCAGCATGGCGTTGACCACGCCGGGAAGTGAGAGGTCCTGTCCGATCTCCGCTGTTAGACTGCGGCGCGGCTCAGACCAAGCCGGGCACACCTCGAGGGTGTGCTGAGCCGTGTCCTCCGCCGCGCCGCAGTCGTGGCACGCCGGGGTTTCCTCCCTCCCGATCCGGTGCAGGTGCTTGCCGAAACAGCCGTGGCCTGACAACACCTGCACCAGACGGAATGAGAGGAACCCGTGGGAGCGCTCGAGCCAGTCTCGCAGGACCGGCCCGAGCGCGTCCAGGGTTCGGCGGCCAAAGGTGGCGGAGGCGAGGTCCTCCGTCCAATGGACGATGATGGCGTCCCTCGCCTTCCGCCGCACGGCCTCCCGCTCCTCCGCGACGGGGCGCTCGCCCAGGGCCTTTCGCCGCGCCGTCCACTCGTACACTCTGGCGAGCACCCACGCCTCCAACTCCCAAGGAGGGGTGCCCGCCAGAGCGCACGCCGCCGAAAAGCCCACCGAGCGGTAGGCCCTCGCCACCCGCAGTGCAATGGCCCTTTGAGGCCTGCGCATCACGGTCGCATTCTCCCTCCTTTGGAGGGAGTCCGCCCAGATGGGGGCCCCGTACAGGGCCATGCTCCGCAGGATGCCGGCGTATAAACGCCGGCATCGTGCGTTCGGCCCTCCCAGGCGGCCGTCCGCAGCCCTCAGCAGGCGCGTCGACAGCCCGCTAAAGTGCGGGCCGAAGCGCCACCTGCTGTCCAACACCAGGCCCAGATACTTCATCTGGGCCTGGACGCCCACCCTGACGCCCTCCACCACAATGTGGGCGTCTGGAGGGCAGCGCTGCCGAGGCCCGTGGAAGAACACGGCCTCGGTCTTGTTCAGCGCCACCCTCAATCCCAGGCGGCGGATCCTCCCTGCCACCAAGGATCCGCCAGCCGAGGCCAGACAGGCCGCCTCCCCGAAGCTCTTCCCCCGGGCAGTGAGGTAGCAGATGACACTCGTGCCCGGGAGAAGAGCTCCCCGCAACAGCCAGTCGAAGCCGATGTTCCACAGGGGGGGTCCTAAGACTGACCCCTGCGGAACACCGGACTCCGCGCTGTACCTCCGCAACCTGGCCAGTTTGTCCACAAGGAGGACCTCTCGATCCTCCAAGTAACTGGCCAGGAGGCTCCTCAAGTATTGGGGCACTCCGTGATACCGGAGTGCCTCCAATATGGTGGAGTGGGGAACGGAGTTGAAGGCGTTGGCGATGTCAAACGACACCGCCAACACTCCGTCCCCCACCTCGACCGCCTCTTTCACCTGGCCCTTAAGAAGGGCCAGCGCGTCGATGGTGGACCGGCCCTGTCGGAAACCGAACTGGGCGTCCGACAGGTCCGGCCCTACACCCTGCAAATGGCTCCTGAGCCGGCCGGCGATGATCCCCTCAAACAATTTACCGACCTCATCGAGCAGAACGATGGGCCGGTATGCCGAGGGGGAATCCGCCGGGCGTCCCTCCTTTCGGAGGAGGCACAGCTGCCCCTCCTTCCACAGTTTCGGGAACCTTCCAGCCGTAAAGCACGCGCTGAAGAGTTCCCGAAACCTGTCCTCCATTTGAGCGGCAGCTATGGCCACCACCCGTGCGGGGACGCCGTCCGGCCCAGGAGCCGTCTTCTTCGCGCGGAGGCTAAGCACCCCCGCGCGAAACTCCTCCTCCGTCACCGGAGGTGCCTCCTCCTCCTCCTGCGGAGCCGCAGACTGCGGAGGGTCCATCGCTGGAGGGGCGAAGTCGGTCCTGCGCGGAAACAGAGACCGGACCACCCCATCCAGCAACGCCGGCTCGAGGGTCTCCGTCAATGGGGGACCATGGGGCCGCAGCTGGTTGCGCGCCGCCTTGTATGGTGTCCCATACGGATCCCTGTCGAGACCCTCCAGCATCTCGGCCCTCGCCGAGTCCTTGGCAGCGCCCATAGCCGACTTGAGGACCGCCTTTGCCTCTCGGTAAGAGGCGTAGAGGCGGTCCTCCTCTGCCTGACTACGAGCGCTGCGCCGGCGGCTCCGCGTGTAGGCCCTTCTGACCACCAATAAACGGCCCGGCGGGGAGGCGGACGCCGAGACCGAGGCATGCTGGAGTTGCACACCTCGGTCAGGGATTCCCTCAGCCGGACCGCTGCGGCGTCAACGTCCGGTGCCCCAACAGGGGAAGACAGCCAGTCCTGGAGGAAGGCCGCCTCCTTGGCTGCCTCCCGGTCCAAGCGAGTGAGAGCCCACCGTGGGAAGGGAGACCTGCCAGAGCGGGCCATCTCCCCACGGGGGCTCTGGGTGGAGATGTCGAACCGCACATAACGGTGGTTAGACAAGGTCTCCACCAACTCCACCCGCCAGTTCACAATGCGTGCGGCTAGCACGGGGGTGGCGAACGAAACGTCCACCACCGACCCTCCCCGTTGCCGCACACACGTGTGGACCGCCCCCCTGTTGAGGAGGGACACACTGCATGACGCCGCCCAAAATTCGACGGCGCGTCCCCGGACGTTGCAAGAGGCAGCTGGATTGCCCCAGGCCACCGACTTGGCGTTCAGGTCGCCCAACACCACGACCTGGCGTGGTGCCGCCCTCCCTACGGCTGCAGTGAGGATCTCCAAGAAATCCTCAAAGTCCGAGAGAGGGCGGTTTGGGGAGAAATAGACCCCAATAAAGGCTAAATCTCCCCACGCGGCGGCCACGTATCCCGGTCCCCTCTCTAAGAGCGAGAGGGGAGGGGAGTCTGTGGAAGACCGCGACACCAGCGCCACCAGGCCGTCTCGGTCGCCCAGCCAATGACCAGGGACCGAGTAAGGCTCGGCGACCACCGCCAAGTCCACCAACCACTCAGCCATGGTCTGCATCAGGAGATCCTGTGCAGCCCGGCAGTGGTTGATGTTCGCCTGGAGGATGCGATGTTCGATTGTATCCATCAATCGGACATCGCACCCCCCTCCTCCGCAGCCACCGCCGTTCCGACCTCGGGAACGGCAGTGCTAGCAGCAGGCCCGGCCGGCACCTGCGCTTTGCCCTTCTTAAGGGGGGGGTTGCACAACCTCCCCCTCATTACGTGGCCTGCTGGGCGGCCACTGGCAGCACACACCACGCAGTGTGGCTTGGCGACCGTGCAGGCGTGGCGTGGGGGCGTGGTGGCCCTCCTTGCCGCAGCGGTAGCAGGCGTCGGACCTGTCGACGGTGGACGGACAGAGGGCTCGGGTGTGTCCGATGCCGCAGCACCTGAAGCAGCGCAAAGGCTGCTCTCCAAGTGCTCGGACTGCACCCGAGCTGAAGCCGACGGCGAGCCGTCCTTTTTCAAGGACGGCTTTGGCAGCGGCGACCGGACATTCGAGCCGGATAGTGCCCATGCCGCCGCGGCCAGACCTGATGTCCCGACCCCGCACCGCCGCGACGTCGCAGCCACCAATCGCTGCGACCGCCGCCACCACCTCCTCCTTGGTGTCGTCAAGATCGGTCACCTCGATGGCCGTCAACTTGACTGGTCGGGCCACCTTGGCAGCGTCCGCGATGACCTCTTGCAGCTTGGCTGCAAAGAGGTCAGCGTTGGCGCTGCCCTCCGCCCCCGGGAACTCGAAAATACGAGCCCCAGTTTCGGTTCGCCTGCATGAAACCTTGTCGATCCCCAATTGGGTGGGATCGGCATTAGAACGTGCCCGCACCAGGATTGAGGCGTAGGTCTCACCCCGCTCCGCAGCCTCCGCGGTGAGCGTCACCACGACGGCTGCGGTCTTCGGGGGAACTAGTTTCCCCTTTCCCCTCCTTTTCCCTTTACTCCTGCCAGCCGTCCGCGACTGAGTGGGAGGTGTGGGAGGCGTGGTGGCGGGGACGGCAGGTGCGGCCGTTGCCGTCTTTCCGCCCTTCCCCTTTCCCTTTCCCTTTCCAGTCCCCTGCGACCGGCTGGGAGTCGTGGTGGCAGGGACGGCAGGGACGGCTGTCACCGTCTTCTTACCTCGGCCCTTTCCTTTCCGGACCACTTCAGTCCAACCCGGCTGGTTGGACGGAGTAGTGGAAGGGAGAAGGGCGTCCTCCCCTTGTGAGGACGGCCCCGGCTCGCCACGCCTTCTGTCCGCCGCAAGCGGCGGTCAGAGGCGCTTCTCCGGCAGAAGCCGGTCCTCTATACCCGCAAGGCCGGCTCTGGTGAAGGTCCTCTCCTCCAAAACCACCTTGCGGATAATGTCCTCAAGGTCGGTGGGGGTGGAGGCCTCCGCCGCAGGGCTCGGTTCGGCCTGCTGTGGCCGGGCCGTGGCTTCAGCCAGCTTCTTGTGAAGCTGGCTGACCTCCGCCTGCAAGCGATTGACTGTCGCCTGCAGTTGCCGCGTTTCGTCGGAGGTCTTGCGTTGGACCAGCTCCAACACTATTCCGCGCATGCTCGCGGCCCGACTCTTAAAGGCCTTCTGGAAGGTCCCTTTAAGGTTGGAGGACTTGGAGGCGACCTCCGCGATCTCCTCCTCGTCCTCCTCCGCCATCCGTTCCAGGTCGGCTACGGTGTAGTCCGCGTACAGGACGCGGGACGCGCCGTAACCGGACTTTGCTCGGGCGGTGCGCGCCCGCTGCTCCTTAGCAGCAACCTGCTCTTCAAGGTCCTGCTGTTTCTGTGCCCGCCGAGCCAGGTCCAACTGGCGTTGGGCGGTCGCGAGACCCACATCGTGTGTGTCTGCGGCTGTCGTCGGCTTTTTGGCCTTCGACTTCCTCACCGAACCCGAGCCCGAGGAGCCTTCTGACCCTCCCTTCCGATACGCACGCTTACGCGAACGTGAATCGCCCGCATCTGAGACGCTTATAATGGACTCATTTTCGGAGTCCGAAACATCGTCCGCTCTTCCAAAGAAGCTAGCCGCAGACGGCGCGCGGCTAGCCTCTGACGCCGAAGCGTCGCAGTGGCCCTGAGAAGGGCCTTTTGGTTGGCCCTGAGAAGGGCCTTTGGGTTGGCCCTGAGAAGGGCCTTTTGGTTGGCCCTGAGAAGGGCCTTTGGGTTGGCCCTGAGAAGGGCCTTTTTGAAAACGCCCGCAGGCGTCCCGCGGGGGCATAGGCATAGCCTTCCGCATATTCGCAATTAAAAAGGCAAGATAAAAACAGTAATTACGAGATCACAGAGAACTTTGGCCGTACCCAGTATGCCACTCCGTTACGGTAACAAACTGGGCCGTTTCCAGGGTACGCGACGTGGACGCAAACTCTGTGGGGGGTCCCCCGCCGTCCAAACCCTACCCTACCCTACCCTACCCAACCCTAGCTGACCCAGCAAACGTTGTTTTGCCATATAGATTATTTGTAGAATCTTTTTTTTTTTTTTTTTTTAGTTCGATAAAAAAAATAGATCTCAGACCTACTAACAAAATTTCATAAGAATCGGTCAAGCCATTTCGGAGGAGTACGATAACTAAAACTGTGACATGGAAATTTTATATCTATACTAATATATAAAGCTGAAGAGTTTGTTTGTTTGTTTGTTTACTTGAACGCGCTAATCTCAGGAACTACCGGTCCGATTTCAAAAATTATTTCAGTGGTAGATAGCCCAATTATCGAGGATAATTGGGCTATCTAACACTGTGTAACATATATATCATCACGCTACCAATAGGAGCGGAGCAGTAATGAAAATTGTGACGCAGACGAAGTTGCGCAGGTCAACTAGTATCTATACTAATATACAACGTTGATACGACAGAGGGGCTTTCCTTTAAACTGCCTATACTAGGTACCATTTTCAAGCTCTGTACCAAAAATAAATTAATTAGGAGCAGTAGTTTAGTCGCAAATGATTTTTAAAGTTTTTGCACGGTTTGAACACGATGTATCTTTTCTAACAGCTGATTATCGTCTAAGCATAGGTCATGCACCTTACAACGATAAATCTACGATGCGTTGTTGCCGCTCTGACGCATGTCGAAGGACATTCACTAAAAATTGGCAATGCAAACAAGGAAGCAATCATACACACACACTTGCACTTTCACTACGAAAGCGACTAACATAAAGCGAGCGAAAGAAATAGAGATAGGTCACTTTGTTGCATCCTTGTTTTTTGCGATCGGTAAGTCCCTCAGTGCGCCGACGCTTGTTTTTCGGAACGTACGGTTTGTGGAATTCGCGCGCAAACAATTGTAATTTTATTTTGTTATTGTGAGAGGACACGTAACTTGGGATTATTATTATTTAGTATTCGTGTTTTTTTTTGTGATTGACTGTTTTTTAAAGGTGATAGGACACGTAACTTGGGATTATTATTATTTAGTATTAGTATCTCCGGACCTCACTCCCATGGATTTCTTTTTGTGGGGTTACATTAAGGGTGAAGTGTATGCCTCAGAGGTAAATACAATTGATGAGTTAAAAAATAGGATTATTTTAGCATTTCACAAATTAAAGTGCTTAGCGACGAACAGTGATCTAATTAGAAAAATAAATAAAAATATTCTCCGTCGGTATAATTTGTGCATCAATTTGAATGGAGGACACATCTAAAATTAAAAAATTTTGTGTGTTTGTTTTTGTGCGCGTACTTCGAAACGTTACCTAACATAAAAGCCAGTGCGAGCGGAGGCCTAAGTCGCCGGCGGCCACCCCGGCCCGGCCCCCGCCGAGCACACGAGATACCGCACACCGCGCTCCAAGGCGCGCGCGACGTTGCCGCTTTGTTACATAGCGGTATCTAAGGTCAGTGTCATTTTTTTACAAAGGCTGGTTGCGTTTTATTCGGATTTGCAAGCTATTTAGTTTGTTTGAAAAAAATATTTTCTCATTTATGGCGCTTTTTGTTTTTGTACCGTATCGAATTAATACTGAACACGTATAGTATACGTAGTTTAATTTAATGCCCCTCTGTCGTATCAACTCTGTATAAAGCTGAAGAGTTTGTTTTTTTGGTTACTTGAACGCGCTAATCTCAGGAACTACTGGCCTGATTTCAAAAATTCTTTCAGTGTTAGATAGCCCATTTATCGATGAAGGCTATAAACTATATATCATCACGCTAAGACCAACAGGAGCAGAGCAGTAATGAAAATTGTGACGCAAACGAAGTTGCGCGGGTCAACTAGTCCTAATATATATACGTATGATTCCTTCGTTACTAGATAATCGTGGAGGAGCTCGTGGCTAGATAATAACAGCCGCACGGGTCGATCTTCAAGGTTAAGCAACGCTTGCCAAGGTTGGTCTGTGGATGGGTGACCATCTTAACATAGCGAGTTTCCTCCGTGCCTCGGAAAGCACGTTAAGCCGTTGGTCCCGGCTGTCATTTGTAGATCTTTGGCAGTCGTTACGGATAGTCAGAAGCCAGTAAATCTGACTTCAGTCTTGCCATGAAGTACAGTGTTACCCAGTTACTGGGTTGTGGATGTCTGGTAGGCAGCCGCTCTATCGCCGCTCGTGGTATTCAGCTAAATCCGGTTTGACTGGAAGCCGACCCCAATATAGTTGGGAAAAGGCTAGGCAGATGATGATTCCATCGTTACTGACAGACAACGCAGCCAAAACTACTGGTCCTAGAAAGCTGAAATTTGGTATGTAGGTTTTTGGGGAGTGTAAGAGAGAACTAACTTTTACGTAATTTCTATGGGAACAGAAAAACAGGATATGTGCGTACGAAGTTGGGAGCAAAAGCTAACACTAGCTACGTTTATGTGTTTGTATAGTTTACGTGCAATGTGTATGTTTTCATTATGGCTGCAATTTCTATGGGCGCTTCAAACGAAAATGGGTTTCAGGTCACGACTTTCTTAAAACTTACTGTTGGTTTGATGTTCCTCCTCTGGGTCAATACTATCATCAAGTCTCTCACTAACATCTGTTAATTCCTCTTTGATAGCATCACTTTCTGTTGGACCACCATCGCCTATACTAATGAGCTCTATTTTACTATTACTAAACCCATTGAAATATTCCAAGTGTCCTGGGTTTATTAAAGGATTTGCCTGTAAAAGAATGAATATAGTAGGTAAGTATTAGGTAATATATGCTGATGGTAAATTGAAGTACACCTCACCTCATAATCCTCATTCAACATTTGAGCGAACAACTCTTCTGCTTCCAGACATTTTCTCCAAAATCTCCGGCATTGCTTTAGTTTAGCGCAGCAGAAGAAACAAGCGAGCATCGGTCTACTATCCTCAGTTACAAACTGCAAGTAAAAATGTCCTCTTAGACTACTCTCACAAATATGTACTACTAGCTTGTGCCAGCGACTTCACCTCTATGTCAAATACAAATATATTTGGCTGTAGAGGAGTGATTAATTAGGGGCGGAGTTTATTTTAATTACTGTGAATTTGATATTGTTATTAAGATATCAACTTACTGGAACATCAGTCAGCTTCTCATACACTTCATGCAAGTTCTTGTTGACCACCACATACATGTGAACATCCTCCAATAAACATATCCTACACATTGGCAATTTTTCCATCTTTTATTTTTGAGTAGGTCCTGGTCCCGACCTGTCCTTCAAGCAATGGCTGAGGTCTAAGATGTAAAGAGCGAGGCCAGTAAATGTGTCTTTACTGTTACTATGAAGACTGACAGGGCACAGGTGATAGAGAACACAGAGTCCTAGTCACATTGGCTGTATGCACACCAAATGAGGAGAAGCGCTGAGTGCGGCTATTCGGGATACCGCTTCACGTACGTACTAATGGTAGCCTCAGTAAGTCTCTTACTAAACAACAAAGTTATTTACAACAACTTATCATTAATAGGTGCTATTGGAAAACACTGATGTGAACAAATAACGGCGTCGCTAAACTGTTTTAGTAATCTTCACTTCATACTACCCAGCAGCCGGACTACACACTACAGAGCTACACTATTATGTCGCTCGCAGTAGTCCCTGCTAAACACTTCAGGTCCATGTACGGGATTTAGTTTATTACACTTAAAACACCGTCTACAAGCTGTACCATACAATTACACTTTTATTTCGATATTACGTAAAATAAATCACTTCACAGAACACTAATAACCTCGGTAGCGGGCTAGCGGGCCTACATCATTAGGTGGTATTTTTCGGGTTAACTTAATATGTAAGTAGCCTATAACACTCACAAATAACGTGGCTATTGGCAAAGTATTTTCAAAATCGGTTCAGTAGGACCAGAGAATACCCTACAACGCCACTTGTTATAAACACCACAGAACCCATTTTTGTTATTGTAATTTGTAACCAACTTGGAAACAAACAACCACAGACTACATAGCAAACAACCACATGCACAGACAACACATCACACCACAGACTACTACATAGAGATCAGACCATAATATGTTCCCGTATTACAGAACCTTACTCAAGTACTACTTAAACTGCGTTCATCCGATTACTGCTTGAGCGAAGAATCTCGACATAAGCATTCAGTTTCAAACTCAAATCAAACGAAACTACGCTTGAGTAGAGATTTTGATCTCTGATTACGTGAGGAAGCAATTATTATGGTAACCCTGAACAATAGTTTGTTTTCTATTGCAATTCATTTTTTTTTTTCGTACGGTTGAACTGGATCAAAACCGGATGACGAGGTGGACGACACGACGTTATTGACACTGACAGCCACCCTTAAGGTGGATGTTCCAGGGTAGCCCGCGAAATTCAAATATTTTTATGTTTTTTGCAATTTGCCGGTCAGTGTGAAGCTGTATGTGGACCAAATACGATCCGCGACCGTAACGCGTATTTATCTAAAGAATTATAACCATTTTAATCATCAATATAGCCCTCTTAGTTCATGTAGCTCGACAGAATGAATATTTCAGAAATATTCATTGTGTCGAGCTACATGAACTTAGAGGGCTATTTTGAATTTCGCGGGCTACCATGGAGCATTCACCTTAACCCTTCAGAGTAGGTACATCATAGGTACATATATATGTTCTGTGGACAGCTAAACTGTGAAGCTGAATTTTTTTGGCGGGATTATTTCGAGTGAAGTTCAGTAGCTGTTTTAATTGATTCCTAGTGGATATTATGAAGTAAATTGCTGCCAAATACTGCAAAAAAATTGAATGTGTTGCACCCCCATTCTAATGAAACTCAAAAAAGATATAAATGAAAATAAAGACGACTTATCCAAAAAAAAAATGAAACTTCATCTTCATTGTCAAATTACTCAAGAGTCAAGCTCTTCAGAAAATAATACAATAAAACATTGTTTACAATAATTATTGTGGTTCCGTGTGGTTCATATTTGGGTTAGGAAATATCTCAATAAAAAAGATTTTACGCTTTTGGAAAGATATTTATTAAGTACTACAAATACTAAAAACATTTAAAATGTTATAGAAAATAAAAAAATAAATTATTATAATAATCTACTTGTGCAAATATATCCGTTTTGATTGGGTAGGTACTCGATTTACTCCAAATCGATAACAATTTTCATGAGAATCTATGCTCAAGCGGGGTCTCGACTACACTTGCGAAAACAAAGATCAAATCTCGCCTCAAGCAGTGATTCTGAGCTGATTGTGCTTTTAAAATAAGGACACATTCAGTAGAGCTCAGTCAAGCCTCAAGCACTGTTCTGTAATACGCAATAATACGTAAAATGACATTTTAAAGTGACATTGCTCAGGTGATTACTGATTTTAGTTGGATTTTGCTTTTGTCTTGGTGAGATTAAGCACGCGATTCTTAACCTCCCAATTTGTTTTGTTAGCATAATCTATTTTTGGTGTTGTATCTATTGTTTTGTGTCCTCTGGTGTGGGAAACTAGTTATAAGGTTAGTGTTTTAAGCTTTATTGGCGCTCATTTCCTTGGAAATGAGTGCCGAAGAACCCCCTGAAGGGGGTGGAGGAATACCTCCAGGCATAGAGATTTTGGAGTGCTCTCAATTCTCTGATGTTGGTCGCGTAAGGTCAGAAATAAGGAAACGCCCCGGAGCACCTGAGTTTTTTGTTGACGCGAAAAAGAACAAGCCGCCGTCTGATTCAATTCAGTCGGTTTACACAAAGCCGGGATTTGAGAGTGACTCCAAAGTACTCTATAGTGAGTGCGACAGGGCTCCCTTCACTGTGTTTATTTCTAGGTTAGAAACAGACCCTAAGCACTGGCAAATTTCAAATGTCATGTTTACGTCATACTCCGTTGCGTATCGCGGGCGCCCGCTTATCGCAAGCGTAATATGACCCGCAGCACAAAAAACCTTATCTCTCCGCTCACAAAGCAGCTATTCACACACTTGAAACTGTTATGGGTTCTTTAATTATGTCACTATGTATTAGAATGTAAACAATATTCTTATAACAAACCGAAATATAAACATTTTGGATAGATACGAGAGTACTTGCTGAAAGCTATTTTGTTGTTTTATTATGTTGATTTCTGACACAAATGTTGGATCAATTTACACAAAATTTTGGAATTAAGGTCATAAAAAGGCAAGTAATCTAGTGATGATGTTATTTTACGAGATCAAAAATCGACTGCCGCAATATTTAAGCTCAAACTTTATAGTACGCGGTGCAGACATTTTGATTTACGTAATTTGTATTTTTGTAAACAAACATCAAGAATATTCCAATAAGAAATGTTTCTTGATTACTAGCCATGTATTCACGAACTCATTTTTAACTGTATATCGTTACAATATGCCACTATAATTCCTAAATATCAAATTACTTACGTACGGGACGAAATCCGGTAACTAGTTTTGTTTCGTAATTTTCACCAGGTAATTTACACTTTTGACGTTGAATATTAGTTGAAATTGAACGAGAATAAAGTAAATTATGAATTTCTATCAATACTTGGCTTACTTTCCACAGAAAAACACGTAAAAATCGAAAATTCTCGCGCACAAGTTGAACGAATGTTTGTTTGATTTGACAAATGTATTTTGTGACTTATCGTTCCATGTCAAGCGTATTTTTTTTTTCCGACAGTGTTCCCATATGAAAAATATTATATACCATAGAGTTCAATCGTTGAGAAAAGAAAATTAACCGTAAAATTTTAATAAATTCAGTTATCCGTAGGGTCGGGTGGATCCACAGGGACCCACCTGACTGTTGACGGTATTGTGTAGTGGATCCGAGGGGATCCACAAGCCAGCCGAGAGGACTCTCTGAGGTTTGCTCAATTTTTACATAATAAAGGGTTTAGAGGTGTTGTGCAGGGCAGTGTCAAGTCATTAGGCCGTAACAGGATGTCCGTAGATTTCATTACATTCAACGATGCCAATCAATTTGTTAACAACCCTATTTTGCTAGATAACAAATATGTTGCGACCATCCCACGCTTCCATGTTACGCGCATGGGAGTTATTAAAGATGAACCCACGAACTGGACTCTTGAAGAGCTAATTCTAGGCATAGAGACTCCTCGTAACTGTGGGGAAGTTATTAGGGCTAGGAGGCTTAATTTTAAAAATAGAAAAGAGGGTTCCGTTTCTTGGTCTCCCTCAACAACTGTAGTGCTGACTTTCTCTGGTCAAATACTCCCAGAGAAAGTCTTCTGCTATAATGCTTCTCTTCCTGTTTCTGTGTACCATCTTCCCACAATTCAATGCCGTAACTGCCTTCGTTTTGGCCATATTAGCACCCAGTGCAGATCTAAACCCCGTTACTACCGATGTGCTCAACCACACCCTGGTGATAGCTGCAATGTTCCGGACCCTCAAGTTACTTGTCTTTTGTGTGATGGTGGAAAGCATAAGGCTACTGATGACAAGTGTCCTGAACATTCAAGACAAAAATCAATAAAAATGGTTATATCTCAAGAAAACCTTAGTTACCGTGAGGCTTCAGTTAGGTTTCCCCGCCCCAAAGTGTTATACTCTAATGTAACTGCAGGTCCAACCATTTTCAAACCATCACAAACATCCTCCTTCTGAATCCCATCTCTACTCAGTCCCTACCCCTACTTCCTCTCCATATGCAAGCCCTGTTAAGTCCTCTTATACCAAGACAGTTTATCGTTCCCCAAGACCTCGTCCGGAGCTGGGCAAATCTTATGATACCCAAGCCCACAGGTCAATGGTTTATACCCCTAGCTCTTCTCAACCTAATGGCTGTGCTCTAAACTCTCCTTATGTTGAAACCACTCCCCTTCCCACCCCGAATGACAACTTAATAGAGCTCCTGGCTTGCTCGCTCATTAATATGTTGTCTAAATTTAGTGACGCAATACCGGACAATGTCGTAATACTAGTTCAACAGCTCCTAGAAACCTGGACTCGCCAAAATGGAAAAGGTCCTTCAGTGGAATTGTAGATCGATTCGCAGAAAAAAACACGAATTGATCTATCTCATTAATCGTTACACTCCCGTCGTCTTTGCCGTGTCGGAGACATGGCTCAGGCCTGGAACTCCCTTTAGGGTTCCTGGTTTTTCATGTCTTCGGGACGATAGAGAGGACGGATGGGCCGGCTGCGCCCTGCTGGTTAGCAGATCTATAATTTTTTCCGAGATTCCTCTTCCTGACCATGATCCTGGTCTACATGTAGTAGCCATTAGAGCCCTGGATATACCCTATGTGTCTGCCTATATCCCTCACCCCAATGCCAATCTTTTGTCTGAATTTAACTCTATACTTTCTTCTATCCCAAGCCCCCTGATTGTACTCGGTGATTTCAATTGCCGCCACACCCTTTGGGGATCTCACTGTAATGACCCCTCCTCCAGCTTTTTGTTAGATCTCTTAGATGACTGCAACCTCTGCGTCCTTAATGATGGATCTGCTACCCGTAGGGTTTCGCCTACCCAAAACATTAGTGTTCCCGACCTTACTTTCTCTTCCTCTTCCTTAGTATCATCACTCTCCTGGTCGGTTCTACCGAATTCCTACGGGAGTGACCATTTCCCTATATTGATTTCGTTTCCAAATTCTCATCCTCGTTCCCCTCCTATTCAACCCCTGCAAAAATATCTCCTTTCACAAGCTGACTGGTCTCATTTTTCTTCCCAATTGGATTCAGAACTTCAAAACTTCCCCCCAATAAACTCCTCCAATTCACTTACTGTCTATAATGACTTTGTTGAATGCTTGTCGAGAGCAGCCGATTCCTCAATCCCCTTAAAGAACTCTGCTCGCCGCCTATTACCTTCCCTACTTTGGTGGGATGCTGAGTGCTCTGATGGCGTTCGCAAACGTAAAGAAGCAGAAAATACTTTTGCGTGTAGTTTAGACATGCCTGAGTATCTGAATTTTAAAAAGACTTCTGCAAGAGTCTGCAGGTTATTGGCAAAAAAGAAAAGGTCTGGCTGGCTTAAGTTTTGCGAGTCTCTATCTCCACGCTCTCCAGTTTCCCTTGTTTGTAAAAAAATTAAAACCTATCGCAGAGCTTGTGACAATCAGTCTTCTGTAGTCACAACCAATGACCCTAATTCTTGGTTAGAGGACTTTATTACAAAATTAGCTCCCCCTTTTGTTTCTAGTTTTGACTGCCTTCCAACTACAGATCCCCTTCTCCCATTTCCTCTGATAGATTTATGAACTTTTTTCGTTTTCAGAATTGACATGTGCCTTGGAACATCTTCGTGATTCTGCTCCGGGTGTTGATGGAATACCCTATTCCTTTATTTCCAAATCCTCTTCAAATTGCAAATTAATCTTCCTCGACCTAATCAATTCCTTTTTCGCTACTGGTCAAGTCCCAGAGTCCTGGAAAACTCAAATTATTATCCCCATTTTGAAACCTGGGAAAGACCCAAAAGATTCTTCCTCCTATCGTCCTATCGCGCTTTCCTCTGTGTTGGCTAAAATCATGGAAAACCTCATAAAGAATCGACTTGAATGGATATTAGAAACCAAAGGCATCTTAGCCAAGTCCCAATTTGGCTTTCGAAGAGGCATGGGCACTCTAGATAGCCTCAGTATCTTCTTATCGGATGTCCGCATTGCTTTTTCCAAAAATGAAAGCGTTCTTGGTGTTTTCCTAGACATAGCCTCTGCCTATGATAATGTCCAGCTTCCAATACTCAGGCAAAAGCTGCTTCAGCTGAGTATCCCTGTGAGGATGGTCAACATCATTTGTAATCTCCTTATGTCCCGCTCTATTTCTGTCCGCCATCAAAACACAATCTCACCATCTCGTCTAGTGTGGAAAGGATTACCTCAGGGGTCGGTCTTAAGCCCTATCCTGTATAATTTATACACATACGATTTGGAGTCTTCAGTGAGCTGTTTTTGCAAAATTTTACAATACGCCGACGACATTGCACTTTACTTTAGTTCATCTTCCCTTTCAGATGCCTCATTTCGCTTAAATTCAGCCCTTCAGTATTTAAATCAGTGGCTTATCGATCATGGTCTAAATTTATCTGTCTCCAAATGTAACGCAGTTGTTTTTTCCCGAAAACGAAATATTCCTGCTATAAACCTACTTGTTGAAAACGAACCCATATTGATCTCTGATAAGGTGAAATTTCTCGGCCTCATCCTTGACTCTAAATTATCTGGCGTTTATCATTTGGACTACATTTCGAAGAAATGCGAAAGAGGAGTTAATGTTCTGCGTGCCCTCTCTGGAGTTCGCTGGGGAGCCCATCCAACTTCGCAAAAAATTCTCTACAATGATATAGTTCGCAGCCACTTTGATTATGGGAGCTTTCTTCTGGAAACATGCAACCAAATCGCCCTTGCTAAGCTGGAAAAGATTCAGTCCAAATGCTTGCGCATCATTACGGGTGCTATGAAATGCTCCCCTATTAATGCCCTTCAAGTAGAGTGTTTGGAACCCCCTCTTCATTTACGCAGACAATATCTCTGTGATAGATTTTTTTATAAAGTAATCCAAATTAAATCACACCCCCTCCTTCCTCTTCTTCGTACTCTTTTTGAGTTAATCTTAACTTCCCGCTATTGGACCCATAAAAATCCTCCTCTCCTCATTAATAGCTTCAGTAAATTTAATAATATGCAGGTTTCTTTAGCCCAATCTAGTTTGAACCCCTTATTTGAAGTAAATTTTAATTCATTACTCTTTCAACCTAAAATTATCTTTAACTTTGGTATTTCGAAAGATGACCCTGCTGCTAATGATAGATTCAATAGGACTTTAGCAAAGGATTGGCATGACTGGCTTACGATATTTACAGACGCCTCGAAGCTGTCGGATGATAGCTATGTCGGTTCTGCCGTGTGGATACCAAAGTTCAGAATAATACTAAATTTTCGCAGTTCTTCATTTGGCTCCATTTATACTGGGGAAGCTATAGCTCTTTTGGAAGCGGTTTCCTATGTTGAATCACATGGTCTCAACAAATCTATTATTTTTTCGGATTCTCTTAGCTGCCTTCAAGACTTAATAAAATCCCCTTTTCGTTCTCGTCATAATTGCCCCCTTACCTTACAGATTAAACAACTTCTTTATAGATGCTACTGTTTAGGCATTGATATCGTATTGGCCTGGATCCCTAGCCACTCTGGAATCATAGGAAACGAAAATGCTGATTCGATTGCTAAATCGGCTACTCGGAATGGGATTGAATCTCACACATCCTGTTATGCTCGTGATTTACGTTGCCTTGTTAAACCGGAGATGACGAAATGTTGGAACGCACAGTGGCAAAAACTCGGTTACAGAAGGGAAAATTTTATGGCTCCATCCAACCTCTTATTCCTTCTAAATGTTGGTTTAACAAACTTAAATTTTCAAGTAAACTGGTTACCTCTGTCATAATTCGTCTCCGACTGGGATTTGGTTGCACACCAGTTTTTTTGGCTAAAATTCGCGTGAAAGACAGTTCTTTGTGTGCATGCGGTCTAGAGGAGGGTACTCTGGAGCACTTGTTTTTTTCCTGTCCTCGTTTAACAACTCCCCTTTACGACTTACTCCCGTCTGATTTTCCTCGCCCAATTAACATTCCTTTCCTTTTATCTTTAGCCCATACCCCCGCAGTTAAAATCCTTTATAAGTTTATTAATATAAATAAAATTTTCTTGTAACATTTTTTTATTATTTAAATATATTTATAATATTTTAGTCTTATCTGAGCTCTACTCAATGTGTCCTTATTTTAAAATTACAATCAGCTCAGAATCACTGCTTGAGGCGAGATTTGATCTTTGTTTTCACAAGTGTAGTCGAGACCCCGCTTGAGCATAGATTCTCATGAAAATTGTTATCGATTTGGAGTAAATCGAGTACCTACCCAATCAAAACGGATATATTTGCACAAGTAGATTATTATAATAATTTATTTTTTTATTTTCTATAACATTTTAAATGTTTTTAGTATTTGTAGTACTTAATAAATATCTTTCCAAAAGCGTAAAATCTTTTTTGTTGAGATATTTCCTAACCCAAATATGAACCACACGGAACCACAATAATTATTGTAAACAATGTTTTATTGTATTATTTTCTGAAGAGCTTGACTCTTGAGTAATTTGACAATGAAGATGAAGTTTCATTTTTTTTTGGATAAGTCGTCTTTATTTTCATTTATATCTTTTTTGAGTTTCATTAGAATGGGGGTGCAACACATTCAATTTTTTTGCAGTATTTGGCAGCAATTTACTTCATAATATCCACTAGGAATCAATTAAAACAGCTACTGAACTTCACTCGAAATAATCCCGCCAAAAATACTCAGTTTCACAGTTTAGCTGTCCACAGAACATATATATGTACCTATGATGTACCTACTCTGAAGGGTTAAGGTGAATGCTCCAGGGTAGCCCGCGAAATTCAATATAGCCCTCTAAGTTCATGTAGTTCGAAAGAATGAATATTTCAGAAATAATCATTCTTTCGAACTACATGAACTTAGAGGGCTATATTGATGATTAAAATGGTTATAATTCTTTAGATAAATACGCGTTACGGTCGCGGATCGCATTTGGTCCACATACAGCTTCACACTGACCGGCAAATTGCAAAAAACATAAAAATATTTGAATTTCGCGGGCTACCCTGGAGCATTCACCTTAAGGGTGGCTGTTAGCGTCAATAACGTCGTGTCGTCCACCTCATCATCCGGTTTTGATCCAGTTCAATCGTACGAAAAAAAAAAGGAATTGCAATAGAAAACAAACTATTGTTCAGGGTTACCATAATAATTGCTTACTCACGTAATCAGAGATCAAAATCTCTACTCAAGCGTAGTTTCGTTTGATTTGAGTTTGAAACTGAATGCTTATGTCGAGATTCTTCGCTCAAGCAGTAATCGGATGAACGCAGTTTAAGTAGTACTTGAGTAAGGTTCTGTAATACGGGAACATATTATGGTCTGATCTCTATGTAGTAGTCTGTGGTGTGATGTGTTGTCTGTGCATGTGGTTGTTTGCTATGTAGTCTGTGGTTGTTTGTTTCCAAGTTGGTTACAAATTACAATAACAAAAATGGGTTCTGTGGTGTTTATAACAAGTGGCGTTGTAGGGTATTCTCTGGTCCTACTGAACCGATTTTGAAAATACTTTGCCAATAGCCACGTTATTTGTGAGTGTTATAGGCTACTTACATATTAAGTTAACCCGAAAAATACCACCTAATGATGTAGGCCCGCTAGCCCGCTACCGAGGTTATTAGTGTTCTGTGAAGTGATTTATTTTACGTAATATCGAAATAAAAGTGTAATTGTATGGTACAGCTTGTAGACGGTGTTTTAAGTGTAATAAACTAAATCCCGTACATGGACCTGAAGTGTTTAGCAGGGACTACTGCGAGCGACATAATAGTGTAGCTCTGTAGTGTGTAGTCCGGCTGCTGGGTAGTATGAAGTGAAGATTACTAAAACAGTTTAGCGACGCCGTTATTTGTTCACATCAGTGTTTTCCAATAGCACCTATTAATGATAAGTTGTTGTAAATAACTTTGTTGTTTAGTAAGAGACTTACTGAGGCTACCATTAGTACGTACGTGAAGCGGTATCCCGAATAGCCGTACTCAGCGCTTCTCCTCATTTGGTGTGCATACAGCCAATGTGACTAGGACTCTGTGTTCTCTATCACCTGTGCCCTGTCAGTCTTCATAGTAACAGTAAAGACACATTTACTGGCCTCGCACTTTACATCTTAGACCTCAGCCATTGCATGAAGGACTCAGGTCGGGACCAGGACCTACTCAAAAATAAAAGATGGAAAAATTGCCAATGTGTAGGATATGTTTATTGGAGGATGTTCGCATGTATGTGGTGGTCAACAAGAACTTGCATGAAGTGTATGAGAAGCTGACTGATGTTCCAGTAAGTTGATATCTTAATAACAATATCAAATTCACAGTAATTAAAATAAACTCCGCCCCTAATTAATCACTCCTCTACAGCCAAATATATTTGTATTTCACATAGAGGTGAAGTCGCTGGCACAAGCTAGTAGTACATATTTGTGAGAGTCTAAGAGGACATTTTTACTTGCAGTTTGTAACTGAGGATAGTAGACCGATGCTCGCTTGTTTCTTCTGCTGCGCTAAACTAAAGCAATGCTGGAGATTTTGGAGAAAATGTCTGGAAGCAGAAGAGTTGTTCGCTCAAATGTTGAATGAGGATTATGAGGTGAGGTGTACTTCAATGAGACTTTTACCATCAGCATATAATACCTAATACTTACCTACTATATTCATTCTTTTACAGGCAAATCCTTTAATAAACCCAGGACACTTGGAATATTTCAATGGGTTTAGTAATAGTAAAATAGAGGTCATTAGTATAGGCGATGGTGGTCCAACAGAAAGTGATGCTATGAAAGAGGAATTAACAGATGTTAGTGAGAGACTTGATGATATTATTGACCCAGAGGAGGAACATCAAATCAACAGTAAGTTTTAAGAAAGTCGTGACCTGAAACCCATTTTCGTTTGAAGCGCCCATAGAAATTGCAGCCATAATGAAAACATACACATAGCACGTAAACTATACAAACACATAAACGTAGCTAGTGTTAGCTTTTGCTCCCAACTTCGTACGCACATATCCTGTTTTTCTGTTCCCATAGAAATTACATAAAACTTAGTTCTCTCTTACACTCCCCAAAACCCTACATACCAAATTTTAGCTTTCTAGGACCAATAGTTTTGGCTGCGTTGTCTGTCAGTAACGATGGAATCATACGTTACATATATATTAGGACTAGTTGACCCGCGCAACTTCGTATGCGTCACATTTTTCATTACTGCTCCGCTCCTATTGGTCTTAACGTGATGATATATAGCCTATAGCCTTCCTCGATAAATGGACTATCTAACACTGAAATAATTTTTCAAATCGGACCAATAGTTTCTGAGATTAGCGCATTCAAGTAAACAAACAAACAAACATACAAACAAACAAACTCTTCAGCTTTATATATTAGTATAGATATAAAATTTCCATGTCACAGTTTTAGTTATCGTACTCCTCCGAAACGGCTTGACCGATTCTTATGAAATTTTGTGTGCATATTCAGTAGGTCTGAGAATCGGCTAGTCTAATAATAATAAATAATAATAAATAAAATAAATAAATTTTTATTGTGTCTCAAAAGGTTACATCAACAAATGTGAATGAAACAGCCCCAGTAAGTAATTAATAATACTTGTGTTAGGGTTGTCTCGCTACTTCCCTCAATTGTAGTTAACAATATTGAGACTTTAAAAGAAAAATTTAAACTAAACTAAGAACACATCTTTAAGTTAAAAAAATAAAAAAAAAAAAAAACAATAACTTATATAAAGTAATGAGCAGCTCTGTGTAGTGTGTAAGTGTGTGTGATTGTGTATGTGTAATGGTAATTAGTAGGGTGCGAGTTTGAGTGAGTGTGTCGGTGTGTGTGACGATGTCTGTGTGCCTGTATAATATTTTTGCATGAGTCTATATGTATATGGTTAGTGCCATTATGAAGCTTTAGCCTAGAGAAGGATGAACATTTTGAAGAATAATATTGGAGCAATTTCGATAACAACATAAATAACTGTATTCATGTAATCCTAATTAGAATATGCTCAGTTTCTTCGTATGTAAGATTTGATAACCAGTCAGTTATCACTTTTTTACATTAATGTGAAACCTCGTGGTGAAAGTTTAGTTTTGCGTTAATTTTGTTGTATATGTAAGCTGATTGGCAAACATATTGACGCCGAGCAAAAACTGTACGCACCCGAGGAGAATAAGCCACAATATCCTTTCGCCTCCTAGATTGTCTTTCTGGATTTGCTGGAATGTGTTTGTGTAAACATAGAATGGTGTATAAAATGTATAATTTTCTAACAGATAGTAGACCACTAATTTTATATAGATCGACCGTGGGAAATCTATAAGGCTTAAAATAGATTACTTTTAAAAGTGATCTTTGGGCTCTTTCTAATTCTAGAAATTTGGTTTTTGTGGAACCTTCCCAAACTGGTAAGCAGTACGTGATTACTGATTGCGCGAGAGCTATGTAAATGTTATTGAGTATCTTTTGGGACATTACATGTCGTAGATTTTTGAAGATCCATATAAGTTTACGAACGCGCGACATAATTACATCGATATGCGAGTGCCATGCTAGACACCCGTCGACTATAACTCCCAAGTATCTTGTAGACGGCACTTGTTTTATAGGTTTACAGTCACAATCTCGATCCAAGCTGTTTGCACACATACGGATACGAATATTGAATTTAGTGTTCGCCTTAGACCGTGCACTTGGAGAGAAACATATGTAATTTGTTTTAGCAATATTAAGGGTTAGTAGATTTGCTTTGAGCCACCTATCTATAACGACTAACCCTTGTTCGGCCTTGTTACGTACCTCTTCCCAAGTGTTGCCAAAGTAGACAATAGCCGTATCGTCCGCATATGAGAAGATTTTCCCGCCACTGTCTTGTAGATTACAGAGTTCGTTAATATACACTAAAAACAGTGGCGGGCCGAGCACAGAGCCCTGCGGAACACCGAAAACAACATTTTCCTCGTTGCTATACAATTCGCCTATTTTAACCTGTTGTTTCCGACCCCGTAGATAACTGTCAAAAAGAGAGAGAGCCTTACCTCTGATCCCTATTGCCTCAAGCCTCCGCACAAGAATGGAAATAGATACGGTATCAAAAGCCTTTTTCAGGTCTAGAAACACTGCAACGCACTTATAACCCCTGTCTACCTTATCTGTAATTTCAGAAGTAAGAGCTACAACCGCGTCCTGAGTTGACCGGCCTTGTCTAAAACCATATTGTGAGTCAGAAAGAATATTATATTTATTCAAGTAATTTGTAAGTCTTTTATTCAATATTTTTTCTATTATTTTTGAAATGCATGTTAATACGGAAATCGGTCGATAATTATTAACATCGCTCTTGTCCCCACCCTTGTGCACAGGCGTGATGACAGATCTTTTCAACGCATTACAAAATATACCCGTGTCAAAACACAAATTGGTTAGTTTGCAAATGAGAGGAACCACAAAGTCTCTAGCCAACTTAAGGAAAGTTACGGAAATGCCGTCCCACCCCGAAGCACTTGCAGAGTCAAGTGCTATGATTGTGCTATCCACTTCTGCCGGGTCTGTCTCCAGCAACACAAATGAGTTGGCTTGAGACAATGTGTAAACAGTGTTAAAAGCAGGTCCATTTCCTTGCCTAGTTAGAGTCATGATTTCTTCCGCCAATGTTTTACCAATAGTTACAAAGAAGTGATTTACACGGTTTAAAGAGTCGAGAGGATTTGGTGTGATTTGAAGTAGGTGTACACTTGATGTCTTGGGTTTCTTATAATGGGTTATGTCGTTGATTTTACGCCAAAGTAGCTTGGGATTTTTCACAGAAGTTAAAATTTGGTTCTTATGATAGTGTCTCTTAAGTTTCTTAATAAGATTAGAGCAAAATGTGCGATACCGCTTATATGTTATGATCAAAATAATGTTAAAAGGGTCTTTCCTTGACTGTAACTGCAATTTGTTCCTAAACCTGATACATCTTAAGGCCCCAGCGGATATCCAGGGCTTAAGGGTACGTTTAGAGCTAGAGAGTGAGACAATCTTTGTGTTTTGGAGGAGAGATGACCTAATCACATCTATCAGCGCATCTGCTAAAGTGTTAGGGTCTCTATATGAATAAAGAAAAGACGTATCCGTGTTTATGAGGTGTTTATAGGCGTTCTCCAGATTAGTCATGGTTTTAGATTTGACATAGGACTTGGTTGGGTACGTATGGGATATGTTTAATAGTACCATTGCATGATCTGTAACAGACGTGTTTAAAACTGCCACGAAGGCCGAGTTTTTAGATTTATTAAGCTTAAGGAGCATGTGATCTAGGCAGCTGTCACCCCTGGTAGGCAAACAGTGTCCTGGGAGGAAACCATGTATAGCCGCCATGTTTAAATAATTTAGTCGGTTAGTACGTATTTGTGACGTATCTGCGGGTTTCCCTATTAAGTTTATATTGATATCTCCGGTAATGATAGTGTCCCTATGTGATTCGATAGTTTGAAGGTGTTGCTCAAGGGAAGCAATGAAGCTATCTGCAGATACATTCGATGGAGACCGATAAATACCAATGATGATGAAATTAGAGATTGTGATTTGCAAAGCTGAGGCATGTATCAAATTAATTTCGGCACCCTGTGGTAAGTGGCTGTTTTTTATATAGGCAACTACGCCATCATTTTGATTTAAATGCTTAGATGTATTAAACGAAGTGTAATTATTTAGCACTGGTATGTTTTTATCTGTGTTCAATCTGCACTCAGTCAAAATTATGACATCCACTTCAACTCCAATTAGGGACAAAGTTATTTGAAGGTCATCAATGTTACTATAATATATACTCCTTATGTTTTGAGTTAGGACGGTTAAGTTATAATTATTTTGTTGTATGTGATTATTCAAGTGTGCAATATCAAGAACGGCAGAATTAGCCATTTCAGCAGAATCCAATTCCTGCAAATTACATAAGTTGTTATCCATTATTGAATAAAGAAAACCATTTTTGTTTCGTAAGTTTTAGAAAATAACATAGTATTCGTGTAACGTCTGTCTTCACAAAAGAACGAGCATATTTAATTATATGTATATGTATGAATTGGCACAACAAGACATAATAATATATTAAGTATTGAGTGGAGTGAGTTTGAGTGTGAATGTTTTGAGTGAGTTAGTTGTGTAGAATAGTTTGTATGAACTGTGGTGTTTGAATGTGTAAGAGCGAGCCGACTTTGTTTACAGTTATACAAATTTGAGATAAATCTATATATCTTAAAATTAAAGTTATGAAAATCATTAACCGTGAAAAAACGAACAAAAAATAACAAAGTTTTTAGTACGAGGAACATTCGAATGTCAGTACTTAGTCATGCTTCCTGCAATAAGTGGTGCACCTGTGCTTCACTTTTTATAACGATCGCCCGAGCATTCTCATCCTTCCTAACCAAAACACGCCCAAAAGATGTCCAGCAAAATTTGTATTGCTTAGTTTTAGCTAGGTCACGAGCTAAGAAAAACAGTTGGGCGCCTTTAGGGGTCAATTGTTCAGATATAAACACAGGTACCTCCGCGTTGCTCGTAATTCCAAGATGTTTGGCCTGAAGCTTACTAGTGTTTTTGATGTTATACGACTTTGCCTTCTTTAGTAGATTAGTTTTCAGCATATTGGAGTTCAATTCAACAACTATGGGTGTGTTTGGAATACCGTCTTTCTTACTAGGTAGCCGATAAATGTCTTTGAGGTCGCGCGAGTCCATTTCGAGACTTAGATGTTTTCCTAAGTTCGTGACCATGTTTATCAAGTCAGTGTCATTTTCTTGAGGCTTTTTAGGAACGTTCTTTATCTCGATGCTGGTTTTTTTACTGGTTCTTTGTAGATCTTCTATTTTATCCTCTAAAATTGCAATGTACTCGCGGTCCTTTTTTCCTTGTAATTCAAGAGATTCTATTTTCTTACGGAACTCTTCGTTTTGATGAGATAAGTTAGTTAAGGCGGTTTCAATGTTATTGTTGGTTACCTGAATATCCTTGATTATTTTTAGTTCATCTCGCTGAGTTGAGATAAATGAGGAAAGCATTTCTTTGATCTCTTTTCTAAATTTCGAAAACTCCTCCGGTAGATCTTCTTCCCTTAATCTCTTACTACGCGTAGATATAAAATTCGGTGGAGTCTCGTCCATCATTGAGCTGATATTTGTATCAGAAAGAGATTTATCCATTTTACCCGTTTAAAGTACCAGGCTGTGATGAGTACAGGGCGTTAATTAGTTGTCGGGGCCCGGTCGAATGGACTATGGAGATATATAACGTCAACACAACCAGTATTGGGCGCGAGCGCAGGTCAAGCGATCAATGACAGATAAGGTGGGCGGTGAGTGTGTTATGGGCTTGAGCGAGCGCTAATTAGTGGGCGCGGTCCAATTTGATTCTGCCTGCGTTTACGTTCATTAGTTGTCACAGTATTGTATACCAGGGCGACAGAACTGTAGTAGTATCTTGAGCGGTACTCACGCGCGGTGATCCGCTCTGCAACAAACACCTCCCGCGTATTATGCTGTCTTATTATTTCACGGAATTTAAATTTACTTTAAATTTGATTATTTGTTTTATAATATATTGTAAGGGGTCTAGTGCACGTCTACACCTTACGGCGGTACGGGGGGCTAGTCTATTTTTTTTTTTTTTATCGAACTAAAAAAAAAATCCTAGAAATAATCTATATGGCAAAACAACGTTTGCTGAGTCAGCTAGCGTTGGGTAGGTTGGGTAGGGTACGTAGGGTATTAGCCGGGGATTATGGAAGGCGTACTAGCTCTCACAATCCTCGGTCAAGTGTGAGATGGAACACCGGGGTGGTTTTTAGTCAGTAAGAGTCTGACAGACACCTTCGCCCGCCCCAGGCGAGGGACATCCATGAGGATTTTCCACCCCGGCAACAAAAAAAAAAAAAAAAAGAAAGGGTAGGTAGGGTACGCGCCTGCTGAGGGCTGCGGACGCCCTCTCCTGGCTCCTCCCCAACCTGGGAGGGCCCAACACACGATGCCGGCGCCTATATCATCCTGCGAAGCATGGCCCTGTACGGGGCCCCCACCTGGGCGGACTCCCTCCACAGGAGGGAGAACGCAACTGCCATGCGCAGGCCACAAAGGGCCATTGCACTGCGAGTGGCGAGGGCCTACCGCTCGGTAGGCTTTTCGGCGGCGTGCGCTCTGGCGGGCACCCCTCCTTGGGAGTTGGAGGCGTGGGTGCTCGCCAGAGTGTACGAGTGGACGGCGCGGCGAAAGGCCCTCGGGGAGCGCCCCGTCGCGGAGGAGCGGGAGGCCGTGCGGCGGGAGGCGAGGGACGCCATCATCGTCCAT
Organism: Lacanobia oleracea; assembly: GCA_950371165.1. NCBI lineage: Eukaryota > Metazoa > Arthropoda > Insecta > Lepidoptera > Noctuidae > Lacanobia > Lacanobia oleracea. The sequence goes on along the minus strand of OX493411.1, from coordinate 15,208,286 downwards.
TGGACGGAGGACCTCGCCTCCGCCACCTTTGGCCGCCGTACGTTGGACGCGCTCGGTCCGGTCCTGCGAGACTGGCTCGAGCGCTCCCACGGTTTCCTCTCATTCCGTCTGGTGCAGGTATTGTCAGGCCACGGCTGTTTCGGCAAGCACCTGCACCGGATCGGGAGGGAGGAGACCCCGGCGTGCCACGACTGCGGCGCGGCGGAGGACACGGCTCAGCACACCCTCGAGGTGTGCCCGGCTTGGTCTGAGCCGCGCCGCAGTCTAACAGCGGAGATCGGACAGGACCTCTCGCTTCCAAGCGTGGTCAACGCCATGTTGGAGAGTGAGGGGTCCTGGGCAGCTGTAGCCTCTTTTTGCGAGGATGTCATCTCGCAAAAGGAGGCGGCGGAGCGCGTGCGGGAGGACGACCCTCTCGCTGCGCCGCTCCGCAGGCGAAGAAGAGGTCGGAGAAGACGCCGTCTTCTCCCTCCTCACGGTGGTGATGGGCGGGCGATAGGCGCGGGGGCGCCTCCGCCCGCATTGCACTCCACACCACCTTCGCCGGTTATTCCCAGCCCTCCCCCTGAACGGGGAGGACTTGAGGGGCCCGCCGCTTTAGGCGGGTTGTCGTCGGAGGAGGACTGGACGCTAAGGCTGCGCCGATCTCCCAGTCCTCTTCCACTCGGACGATGCGGGAATGCCGCTGGGTCGTTTTAGTGGGTATACCGGGTCAGCCCCGGGAGTCCCACATACCCCTCCCGTTCCCCCGACGGGCGGGTATGCGTAATGCATTTTTCCCAGCTTAAAAAAAAGGGTAGGTAGGGTAGGTGGGGGACCCCCACAGAGCTTGCGTCCTCGTCGCGTCCCCTGGAAACGGCCCAGTTTGTCACCGTAACGGAGTGGCAGACTGGGTACGGCTATAGTGCTCTGTGATGTCGTAGCTTCATTTTAATTGCGTTGTTGACTGCGAACATGCGGAAGGCTATGCCTACGCCCCCGCGGGACGCCTGCGGGCGTTTTAAAAAAGGCCCTTCTCAGGGCCAACCCAAAGGCCCTTCTCAGGGCCAACCAAAAGGCCCTTCTCAGGGCCAATCTGACGCTTCAGCGTCTGAAGCTAGCCGCGCGCCGTCTGCGGCTAGCTTCTTCGGAAGGGTGGACCCGTCAGATTCCGACGACGAGTCCCTACTTAGCGTCTCGGACGCAGGCGACTCAAGGTCGCGAAAGCGGGCCTTCCTTAAGGAAGGGTCCGAGGGCTCCTCGAGCTCAGCAAGGAGGTCGAAGGCCAAGAAGCCGACGAAAGCCGCAGACACCCACGTAGTGGGTCTCGCGGACGCTCAGCGGCATCTGGACTTGGCTCGGCGGGCGCAGCAGCAGCAGGACCTGGAGGAGCAGGTTGCTGCTAAAGAGCAGCGGGTGCGTGCTGCTCGGGCCAAGTCCGGGTACGGTGCGTCCCGCGTGCTTTACTCGGACTACTCCTTGGCCGAGCTGGCGAGCATGGCGGAGGAGGACGAGGAGGAGATCGCGGAGGTCGCCTCCAAGTCCTCAAACCTTAAGGGCACGTTTCAATAGGCCCTTAAGTGCCGTGCTGCGAGCATGCGCGGCATCGTTGCGGAGCTCGTGGAGCGCAAGGCGAGCGACGAGACTCGCCAATTGCAGGCGAACGTCGATCGCCTCAAGCTGGAGATCAACCAGCTTCATCAGAAGCTGGCTGATGTCATGGCTCGGCCGATTCAGGCCGAACCGAGACTTGCGGCGGAGGCCCCCTCCTCCACCAACCTTGAGGATGTCATCCGCAAGGTGGTTATGGAGGAGCGGGCCTTCACCTGAGCCTGCTTAGCAGGTATAGAGGACCGGCTCCTGCCGGAGAAGCGCCTCCGACCGCCGCTCGCGGTGGACAAGAGGCGAGCCGAGCCGGGGCCGTCCTCGCAAGTGGAGGATGCCCTTCTCCCTTCCACCACTCCGTCCAACCAGCCGGGTTGGACTGAAGTGGTCCGGAAGGGGAAGGGGAAGGGTAAGGGGAAAAAGACGGCGACGGCCGTCTCTGCCGTCCCCGCCTCTACGCATCCCGGCCAGTCGCAGGCGACTGGGGGGAGGGGGAGGAAGGGGAAGGGCAGAAAGGCGGCAGCGGCTGCCCCTGCGGTCCCCGCCACCACGCCTCCCAAGTCAGTCGCAGGCGGCTGGCAGGGGCAAGAAGAAGAGGAAGGGGAAACTCGTTCCCCCAAAGTCCGCAGCCGTCGTGGTGACACTGACCGCGGAGGCCGCGGAACGCGGGGAAACTTACGCGTCGATCTTGTTGCGGGCGCGTGCAAATGCCGATCCTACCCAATTGGGGATCGGCAAAGTTTCTTGCCGGCGGACGGAAACCGGGGCTCGAATTTTCGAGTTCCCGGGGGTGGAGGGCAGCGCCAGCGCTGACCTCTGCAGCCAAGCTGCAAGAGGTCATCGCGGACGCTGCCAAGGTGGCCCGACCAGTCAAGTCGGCTGCCATCGAGGTGACCGACCTTGACGACTCGGTCACCAAGGAGGAGGTGGTGGCGGCGGTCGCAGCGATCGGGGGTTGCAGCGTCGCAGAGGTACGGGGTCGGGACATCAGGCCTGGCCGCGGCGGCATGGGCACTATCCGGCTCGAGTGCCCGGTCGTCGCTGCCAAAGCCGTCCTTGAGAAAGGACGGCTTGCCGTCGGCTTCAGCTCGGGTGCAGTCCGAGCACTTGGGGAGCCTTTGCGCTGCTTCAAGTGCTGCGGCATCGGACACACCCGAGCCCTCTGTCCGTCCACCGTCGACAGGTCCGACGCCTGCTACCGCTGCGGCAAGGAGGGCCACAAAGCCGCCGCCTGCATGTTCGCCACGCCACACTGCGTAGTGTGTGCTGCCAGTGGCCGCCCAGCAGGTCACATCATGCGGGGGAGGTTGTGCAACCCCCCCCCTTAAGAGGGGAAAAGCGCAGGTGCCAGTCGGGCCTGCTGTTGGCAACGCAGTTCCCGAGGCAGGAACGTCAGTGGCTGCGGAGGAGGGGGGTGCGATGTCCGATTGATGTCGATCGAACATCGCATCCTCCAGGCGAACACCAACCACTGCCGGGCTGCACAGGATCTCCTGATGCAGACCATGGCTGAGTGGTTGGTGGACTTGGCGATGGTCGCCGAGCCTTACTCGGTCCCTGGCCATTGGCTGGGCGACCGAGACGGCCTGGTGGCAATGGTGTCGCAGTCTTCCACAGACTCCCCTCCCCTCTCGCTTTTAGAGAGGGGACCGGGATACGTGGCCGCCGCGTGGGGAGATTTGGCCCTGGTTGTGGTCTATTTCTCCCCAAACCGCCCTCTCTTGGACTTTGAGGATTTCTTGGAAGTCCTCACTGCAGCCGTAGGGAGGGCGGCGCCACGCCAGGTCGTGGTGTTGGGCGACCTGAACGCCAAGTCGGTGGCCTGGGGCAACCCAGCCGCCTCTTGCAACGTCCGGGGTCGCGCCGTCGAGTTTTGGGCGGCGTCATGCGGCGTGTCCCTCCTCAACAGGGGGGCGGTCCACACGTGTGTGCGGCAACGGGGAGGGTCGGTGGTAGACGTGTCGTTTGCCACCCCTGTGCTAGCCGCACGCATCGTGAACTGGCGGGTGGAGTTGGTGGAGACCTTGTCGGACCACCGTTATGTGCGGTTCGACATCTCCACCCAGAGCCCCCGTGGGGAGATGGCCCGCTCTGGCAGGTCTCCCTTCCCACGGTGGGCTCTAACTCGCCTGGACCGGGAGGCAGCCAAGGAGGCGGCCTTCCTCCAAGACTGGCTGTCGCCCCCTGTTGGGGCCCCGGACGTTAACGCCGCAGCGGTCCGGCTGATTGAATCCTTGACCGAGGTGTGCAACTCCAGCATGCCTCGGTCTCGGCGTCCGCCTCCCCGCCGTGCCGTTTATTGGTGGTCGGAGGAGCTGGCAGGCCTCCGGCCCACTCGCGTGGCGGCCAGAAGGGCCTACGGGCCCGCTACGCCTAAGGGGCTACGCCTACGGGCGGTCGAGGCGGGGGACGGAGTGTTGGCGGTGTCGTTTGACATCGCCAACGCCTTCAACTCCGTTCCCCACTCCACCATATTGGAGGCACTCCGGTACCACGGAGTGCCCCAATATTTGAGGAGCCTCCTGGCCAGCTACTTGGAGGATCGAGAAGTCCTCCTTGTGGACAAACTGGCCAGGATGCGAAGATACAGCGCGGAGTCCGGTGTTCCGCAGGGGTCAGTCTTAGGGCCCCCCCTGTGGAACATCGGCTTTGACTGGCTGTTGCGGGGAGCTCTTTTCCAGGGCACGAGTGTCATCTGCTACGCGGATGACACTCTCCTTACCGCCCGGGGGAAGAGCTTCGGAGAGGCGGCCTGTCTGGCCTCGGCTGGCGGGTCCTTGGTGGCAGGGAGGATCCGCCGCCTGGGATTGAAGGTGGCGCTGAACAAGACCGAGGCCGTGTTCTTTCACGGGCCTCGGAAGCGCTGCCCTCCAGACGCCCACATTGTGGTGGAGGGCGTCAGGGTGGGCGTCCAGGCCCAGATGAAGTATCTGGGCCTGGTGTTGGACAGCAGGTGGTGCTTCGGCCCGCACTTTAGCGAGCTGTCAACGCGCCTGTTGAGGGCTGCGGACGCCCTAACCTGACTCCTCCCCAACCTGGGAGGGCCCAACGCACGATGCCGGCGCCTATATGCCGGCATCCTGCGAAGCATGACCCTGTACGGGGCCCCCATCTGGGCGGACTCCCTCCACAGGAGGGAGAACGCAACCGCCATGCGCAGCCCACAAAGGGCCATTGCACTGCGGGTGGCGAGGCAGAGCTGTCGCCTCTTTTTGCGAGGATGTCATCTCGCAAAAGGAGGCGGCGGAGTGCGCGCGGGAGGACGACCCTCTCGCTGCGCCGCTCCGCAGGCGAAGAAGAGGTCGGAGAAGACGCCGTCTTCTCCCTCCTCACGGTGGTGATGGGTGGGCGATAGGCGCGGGGGCGCCTCCGCCCGCATTGCACTCCACACCACCTTCGCCGGTCATTCCCAGCCCTCCCCCTGAACGGGAAGGACTTGAGGGGCCCGCCGCTTTAGGCGGGTTGTCGTCGGAGGAGGACTGGACGCTAAGGCTGCGCCGATCTCCCAGTCCTTTTCCACTCGGACGATGCAGGAATGCCGCTGGGTTATTTTAGTGGGTATACCGGGTCAGCCCGGGGATCCCCACATACCCCTCCCGTTCCCCCGACGGGAGGGTATGCGTAATGCATTTTTTCCCAGCGCAAAAAAAAAAAAAAAGGGTAGGTAGGGTAGGTAGGGTAGGGTAGGATAGGTCGGGTAGGGTAGGTAGGGTAGCCGTAGGTAGGGTAGGGTAGGGTAGGTAAGGTAGGGTAGGTAGGGTAGGGTAGGGTAGGTCGGGTAGGGTAGGTAGGGTAGCCAATTGACGGGAGCGAAGCCGCGCGGGTCAACTAGTATTAGTATAGATTATCTACTAACAGTAGCGCAGTTAGCATGGGTGAAACCCGGTGCAAATAATGTGGTTACCCCACTAATGTCTCAAGCCTTCTTTTAGAGAGGGTGTGCTCCATTTATGCTGCAAATGTTGTTTCAGGAATGTGCATACTTTACTGTTTGATAAAAAACAATACTGTGCTTATAATAATAATAAAGCTTTATTTTTCTACACATTTACAAAGTTAACCAAATATAAATACATAAAACTATTAAATCGTATTTTCTGGTTTATGTAGTCTGTACCGGACGGGCGTGATCGACTGGAACGGGGTTGTGATGGGGTAGGTCTATCCTTTTTCTTCTCCTCCGAAGTGAACTGTGACCGACCGATGGCGTCCAGCCGCGCTGACGTCCTGTACCGGAAACTAAGGCTCTTCCGCACCTAACGTACAACGTTCTCCTATCTTGCCAAGTACTTGCTGGGTAGATTGGGGTGCAGGATGAATGCTTACCAGGGTTAAATAATAGGCAGGAATTTGACAACACTGCAGCTAATGGTTTAAGGGCAAAGTCGCGAGTACTGTGATTCTATTTATAGATTCTATATTTCTTCTGCCGGTGACTACGAGTTTTCTATTTTTTGGCAATTTACTAAGGTACGAGGTTACCTTACCGTAACGAGGCCCAAAAACCACTAACTGCTTCAGTTTATTTTAACTGCGAATTTTTACTAAGGTTCATTTTCGGCTATATCTAGGTCTATTCTAGGTCTGGATAGGGGTTGATGCACCTCTATACAAATCCCCCGAAATTCCCCGTCGAACGGGGTGGAAACCAACCCTTCAACCCTGCCCACTAGTGGGCTTGTTGCATTTAACTATCGAAAATGTTACAAGTTTTGAACTTGTTTACTATTTAGGGTTGATTTCCCGGAAAACTGTGCCCCATGGGCTATGAAACTATCTATATTCGGGTAGGTGCATCATCCCTCCATCCAGCTACACAACTTACCAAGCCACCCCTCCAAGGGTGGAGGTACTATAGGTCAGGAACCCGGAAGAGGATAAAAATCTGTGTTTACCTTTTTATCTATTTTGCGGCTTTATGCCTTGCCTGACCATGAAGATGTGTACATATCTGGATAGGGCTGAGTGCCAGGTTTCCAGTGCCTATGGTTTAAGACCTAAATTCCTAGATGCCCTAAAGACTTAGCACTGAAGGTGCGTGTACATGGTGGTTTTCTTCAACCACCCTACTATCTTTGAATGTGAAATGTCTATTCTGTATGTACCTTCGATTTGGTTGATTTCCATCAGCCAATCAGAACACCCTCTGGGTGCTATCGGGAATGTGTAGGGGAAATGTGCAGCCCTACCTATCTGTATTAATTTTCTTTGAAAATAAGTTTTCCCCAGAACATCTTTGACGTGTTTGGGGAAAACGACAAACATACGATTTTAATCGATTACATAGCTTACAAACTATCACTATGCAAGTACATAAGCTTCTAAGTTCAGTACATAGGCCTACGACTATAGGTACATGGGTACTATCTATGCGAGTTACACAATACTAAATGCTTCTCCGCGAATATTTCTATGACTATTTGAGTATATAAGCTCCTAACTTAAAAAACATAAGCTTACGACTATAAGTACATAAGGCTGTTTATGCGAGTTATATAAAGCAAAATGCTCCGTCGCGAACATAGTCCCTCTTGGGTAAAAGCCTCCTCCAGCTTGAGCCATTATTCGTGGTTTTCGGCAATCTGCATCCATTGCTCTCCTGCCGCGTTAGTAATGTCATCCACCCATCTTTTTCTTTGCCGACCTACACTCCTCTTGCCAAATGGGCCCTTCCATTTTGTTGTTTGGTATGTCCATCTCTTGTTCTGATATCTGGCTATGTGTCCTGCCCATTTCCATTTTTGTTTTGGGCTTTGCTGAAGTGCATCCGTTAATTTAGTTCTCTGGCGGATATTTCTTGTCTTTTGTATTTTTCTTAATTAAAGATGCTTCTCTCCATGGTCAAATTTTGTCTTGCCAACATGGCAAGACAAAATTTTTTTTTCACTCTTTCGTATGTGGCACTATTCCATGTTTGGCTTGCATATGTTAGATTTGGGAGAATACACAAGTCCTTTTTCATACTTATTTTTGAGCCCAATACTTTTTCCACTATAATTTTTGGTTTTTCGTTATTGGTTTTTAATGCTTTGTCCTGATCTAGACTATTCGCGATGGTTTTTTCCAGTTTGTTGTTCAGAGTTTGAACATTTTCTGTGTTCTTCATTATTTCTTCTAGTGTTGTTGTATTTTCCTTTAGCTTTTTAAGATAAGTATCTTTTTCATTTGAAGTCTTTAACATGTTATTTAGGGCTTTGAATGGTTTCCTGTTCATTTTTGGAAGCCGGAGATTCAGTGAACATCTGACCATCTTATGATCCGATGGGAAGTTAATATTTTTTTAAACCTCTAAATTTGTGATTACTTTTGGGTTGTAACTTAGTATGAAATCGATTTCGTTTTTTGTATTGTTGTCTGAAGACATCCAGGTCCACTTGCGAGAGTTTCTCTTCTTGAAATATGTGTTCATCACTGATAGTTTATTTTCATATTCATATGCGTATTGTATTAGTCGTTCTCCTCGTGGATTTCGTTGACCGTATCCGTACCGTCCCATCATCATATGGTCTTCATGTTTCGGGTACCCGATTTTTGCATTTAAGTCTCCAATGACCAGTAGGGTCTTGTTTGCTTGTTCTTGCGCTTTTTGTAAATCCATGTAGAAAGTTTCAATTTCTTCCTCACTGGAGCTCCCAGTGGGGGCGTAAACTTGGATAATAGACAGTGATACCTTGTTGAAGCTCATTTTTAACAAAGCTACTCTTTCTGACATGCCTACAAAGCTCACGATATTTTGTTTCAATGTTTTCTTTATAAAGAATGTGATCAGTGCCATGTGATCCCAATGTTTCACCAATATAACAGAAAATATATTTGTTATGTTCTTCTATATTGTACCCTAATCGTTTACTGTGCTTAGGCAAACTCAAAAAGGACACTCCGCCTCAGATAGGTTTGATTTTCTTTGAATCGTCCAAACCTAATAGGAAGTAGCTTAGTTGACTGATGTGGGTAAGCTCAGTCCACAAAATAATGTGAAAGAAAAGGACAGTGAAAAATTTCAATAACTGAATCAGTTCCTCCAGATATAAACTTTTACAAATATATTTTTTTGTTAGTTTTACTTATAGTTTTAGTTGAGAAGTTCCTAGCGCTAAATTATACGTGTCGAATCGTAACTGGGTGCCTAAAAGTTACCCCTCTCGATGTTGTACCCATGGGAAAGAATAGCTCCACCAGATGTCCGCCCCCTGTATGGTTACCAACTAATACCTGCACGTCTAAAAAGCCATTAAAGTGTGTTTGTGTCCTGGCAGTGGACACATAGTTATTATTGGGAACCTTTGATAGCTGAAGATTCATAATTATATTTGTTTAACGAAACAAAGAACGCTGACCAAGACTTCCTTAATGATGTGTCGATAGACAGCTAATGCTATTGCTTTGATTTTACTTACAGAATCAGATCTTGATAATGTAGACAACAGCTATCCAGATGAAGAAAATATACCAGCACACCGTGCTGAGTCAGATTCAGAAGATGTAGCTTTAATGGAGATTAAAACAGAAATGGAAGATGAACAAGAATCAATTGGTAAGCAAGCAGCCCAACTGTTCACCTGATGTACAGCATTACCTTAACACACTTATTATACCACCAAGTTTATGACATGACTATTGTGTGCAGACGACTGGGGGTTCAATTAGGGAATAACTGCCCTAGGTCGACGGTATGTGAGAGTGTGGGGTTTACGTCGATGTTTAATTTGATAATAACAACACTTGTAATAGAGTAAAAACGGTTTTGATTCTGCAATCCCCTTTGATTTGAATATTAATTCTTAATGATTTATTTATTTCACAGGTGCGCCTGTCGCGAAGAAGCCAAAACTGCACATGAGAAGACCAAACACAAAAGAAGCAATCTCTGCCGAGCAAAAGAAAAACGAAAATAATCGAAAATTATCATTTGTCTCGAAGATAATTAAGAAAACTCAAGATTATACATCCAACCGAACGACTAAAATTAAAGAGCCCTTCATTAAAACAAAACATGGAGTTGGGGGCAGTATAAATAATTCTGCTTTAAGTACAAGGTTCTCTAATAATAGTAACAGAGATGAATTTAAATCTAAAATATTGATCAAAGGTGTTGACAGCGATAGTATAAAAAAGTATCGAAGAGTGGGTGCCAAAGAAAAACGTTTCAAATGTGGTATTTGTGAGCATAGCTTCAGTACAAATACTGATTTAACTAGACACATTTATACCCACACTGGTGAAAACCCATTCAAATGTGATATATGTCAGCGTGGTTTTAAACGAAAGCATGGTTTAATAATTCATATTCGTGTTCACACTGGTGAGAAACCTTTCAAATGTGACGTATGTCGGCATAGTTATTCTAGAAAGGGTGATTTAGTTAGTCATAGTCGTACTCATAGTGGCGAGAAACCTTTCACATGTGATATATGTCAGCGTAAATTTAATTACAAGAGTCATTTAGTAATTCACACTCGTACCCACACTGGTGAGAAACCTTTCAAGTGTGGTATATGTCAACGTGGTTTTAGTAGAAGATTTCGTTTTAAAAGTCATATTCGTACCCACACTGGTGAGAAAAATTTCAAATGTGAAATATGTCCGAGTAGTTTTAGTGAAAAGCGTTTGTTAGTATTACATACTCGTATACACACTGGTGAGAAACCTTTCAAATGTGATGTATGTGATCGTAATTTTAGTCAAAAGTGTGCCTTAGTCAAACATACCCGTATCCACACGGGTGAGAAACCGTTCAAATGTGATGTATGTCAGCGTAGTTTCATTCAAAAGATTCATTTAGCAACTCATATTCGCACCCACACTGGTGAAAAACCTTTCAAACGCGATATATGTCAGAGTGGTTTCGATCAAAGGACTTAATTAACACGTCATATTCCCACCCACACTGGTGAGAAACCGTTCAAGTGTGATATATGTCAGCGTAGTTTTAGTAAAAAAAAATGTTTAGCCAATCATATTCGCATCCATACTGGTGGTGAGGAACCGTTCAAGTGTCACATATGTCAGTGTAGTTTTAGTAAAAAGTATCGATTAGTAAGACATACTCGTACCCACACTAATGAGAAACCTATGAAATGTGAATAATGACAGCGTAGTTTTATTAAAGAGGGTGATTTAACTAAATACACATACATCATAGGTTTAAATTCAATTCATTCATCAAATGTAATATATAAATCTTATTTTATGATTTATCTATTTAATAATATGTTGTGAACAGATTATTTTGAATACATTAAATTCCACATCTAAATTTGATAGTTTCCATTACTTATTCCGTGTCTCCGTGTCTGTGTATAAACAATTTCAATAGATAAGGCTTCATATCATGAAACTAAAATCACCACTATTCCATTTCACTCGGGTTTTGATTGAATAATTTCAACAAAAAGCGGTCATTGTGTCCTAACCATAACATAAGACTTTTTCTGGATATTGATGTCCTCTGTAAAACTGTAGTACATAACTTTGGTCTATTGTCAATAGTTTCCGCAGCGTACGCGATATATGGATCTTTGTTGGCACTTTTTTCATACCTTGGGTTACATTATCGAAGTTTTTAGACGGACCCCTAACTTTTTTGAAAATGTGATATAGCCTATGATCATCAGGGATAATGTAGGATTCTAATAGTGAAAGAATTTTTCGAATCGGTCTAGTAGTTTCGGAGCCTATTCAATTCAAACAAATCTTTCCACTTTATAATATTTGTGTAGACACCACTTCTATCTTAACACCATTACGAATTCATTCAATGATCAGGAGAAAATGTCAATCCTTTCGGCTACTACATTGAGTGTACCGTATGTAAGACGCGAGTAACTGGCGCTTTTTGAAGCAAGTTAGTCCTGCCACGCGGTACAGCCAACAGCTGCGGCCACCCCCGCCTCAGCACTTAGTTGGCTCACACCGCATTAAGTACAATAAGGTTCTTTATAGCCAGCATATTCGACAAACTACCGGCAGTCTCTCATGTAATCAGCAAAGAACTGTAGCAACTTTTGAAATCAAATTAGGCGACATAGACTTGCACTCCCGCATCAACATGTGGGACTACATATGTTATAAAATTAGAGAATTGCTAGTTGTGTTGCAGGCTGGTCGAAATCGGCTGCGGAATCTGTTCGAAAGAGGTACCGTAACCTTGGAACGCAAAGGGCACCAGGAGGAACACGGATGGGTTTTAGTAACACTCCCTCCTGCTTCACCCAGAGCGGGAGGAGTCATTTGATGATGTGCTGAGCGTCCGACAAAGAAGTAGATACTTGTTTGAATACGCATCGCTGTAATAGTATGACCGACTCAAATAACTTTGCTGGTGTTGAGAAAACAACCACCGTTCTATACCCATTAATTTCCGACGTCGCATCACCCTTAGGTACTGGAATTACCCGCTGAATTTTCCAACGTTTACGAAAAGATATCCAAGAGTCGAGGCACAGAGTATAAATGTGCATTAGCGGCTCCGCCAGAACCGCTTGGCAATATTTAAAACCAAATGCCGTCCGGACCTGCGGAACATTTTGGTTTTAGTAGGTAGTGCTTCTTGTACCTGGCTCAAGTGCTGACTATCTATGTGCACACGTGTACTGCCACCGCCGGGATGTCTAGTCTGGCCTGTTGTTTACACAGAATAGAAAAAATGCGCAAACTCTTGAGCACATTCAGAATACGGCAAAACGCTTCCATTCCACCCTTAGCAATATTTTTACAGTTTGCGGTTCCCCTTTTTCCCTCACGTAGTTCCCGAAGGACTTCGGGTCTTCGGTAAGCCTAAGTGAATTTTTTTCTTGAAGCAGCTCATGCGCATCCCTAAACACCATCATCCAGGGACTGAATTACCCAAAAATTAAGGTACCTTTAAATATCGGTATGACGTCATACCGTTAAATAAAGATTACCGAAATATTTCGATATCGTTATAATTTTCAGTAGCGGAATTTTTAGAGTACCGGTATGCATGGAAATGCATACCGGTTATATTTCGGTAGAAGTCCTATAACCTTTATAAATTTTTCGGTAGCAGTACCTTAACCTTTATAAATGTATCGGTAGCAGTAGCTAAACCTTAATATAGGGGTTTTCTTTGACGCACCGCCACGCCACTCTGTCGTTCAGTTGAGAGGCCCTTATTGCACATTATTTAATAATGTGCAATCAGGGCCACCACCAACTCATCACTTTCCTTGGGTCTCGTAAGAGTCTTCTAAGGGACTCACCATAGATTGAGCAGTAGCACTCTCTGCACATTGCAATAGCTACACTGCGATCGCCAACCCGTCTGCCAAGCGTGACGATTATGGCAAACCACCGCCCAATATGATGAGCACAATTTAAAATGGCCCCTAGTGCCCGGCAGCTCGCCTACCCTTGACTCTGGTAGTGGCCAAAATCACGGCGAGGCAGGGAGAGCTAAGTATTCCCGGAGTGGATCCGGCTGTCCCAACTCCCAACAAACACCGACGACTCTGTTCTATTTACGGGAGGGTGACCAGAAGTCCCAGGGTGGTGTCGGGTTTATCGTTCACTGGTTCCTTGTGTCCAATGTGAACGAGAATGATCACCGGGTGGCGTACTTTATACTCAAAATATCATCAAGATATTCGTTGAACGTCGTACAGGTTAGCGCCCTAACCTCGACACAAACCGACAACGAAATAGAGACCATGTATGAAGATTTATCTGGAATCTAGGTACATCTTCTTCACTGTGTGTGTCACTTCACGTTTTTTTTTTTTAAGGATGGTAAATCATCAAATGACTCCTCCTGCTTTGGGTGAAGCACAGGAAGTGGACGTGGCAGAGACTGTGGAACAAAAAATGAGATTGAACTCATCATGTCAACGAAGAAGCAGATATTCAATGATGTCTCTGTGATCAACGCAGTGAACACCGGAAGTGATCACAGCATGGTAAGAGGCAAATTGAACCTAAATATTAAGCTGGAAAGATCTCGACCGATGAAATCTACGCTCCGCCTTGCACAGATCCAGATCAAAACTTCGAATGTTTTCAGCCCGAACTTCAGAATCATTTCGTCCACGGAGCTTTCTAGGAACTAGGGAGCTGTCCTTACCGTCGGGTTTAAGTTCTTCAAGACTCACCGTACAGATAAGAACAAGAGACTCTCTGATCCTACTCTGAAGATCTCGTAGGAGAGGCGGGAGATAATTCTGCAGTCTTCAGACGATGCGTGCAAATACACTGTAGCTCAATAGATGGGAGATCCATCTATTGAGCTACAGTGAACAAATAATTGAAAAGCGAGTTTCTGTCATCATCTGCCTAGCCTTTTCCCAACTATATTGGGGTCGGCTTCCAGTCAAACCGGATTTAGCTGAATACCAGTATTTTACGCGGAGCGGCTGCCTACCAGACATCCACAACCCAGTAACTGGGTAACACGGTACTTCATGGCAAGTCTGGAGTCAGATTAACTGGCTTCTGACTATCCGTAACGACTGCCAAAGATCTACAAATGACAGCCGGGACCAACCAAAAAAAAAAAAAAAGCCGGGACCAACGGCTTAACGTGGTTTCCGAGGCACAGAGGAAACTCGCTATGTTTAGATGGTCACCTATCCACAGACCAACCTTGGCAAGCGTTGCTTAACCTTGAAGATCGACCCGTGCGGCTGTTATTATCTAGCCACGAGCTCCTCAAAAGCGACTTTCTGTAATTCGGTATATTATCAAGGTACTGAAGTGTTTGTAAGAATGCCAGTCCGACTTTAGGATCAGACCTCGAAACCGAACTTCCTGCAGCGGTTGTGAAGCAGGGAGACGTTATTTCTTCGAACCTGTTCACGGCCGCAATGGAGGACGTCTTCAAGGTTTTGGACTAGAGCAGGCAAGGCATTAATGTCAATGGCGAGTAAATCACTCACCTTTTATTTGCCGACGATATAGTCGTCAGTCGTCATCGCTGAAACTATGGAGGACCTCAGAAGAGCTTTCGAAAAAGTGGGTCTTAAAATGAAAATGGTCAAAACCAAGCATGTTGCAATCACTATTAAAATCAGAGATCCACGAAATTGTGACCTGGGAAAAACGGTCTAGTTAGGTAAGGCTAATTTTGGAATGGAACGGAATGGAGTACTACATTCCGTTCTCTGGCATAACAATGTCTGGCGAAGCTCGTCCATGGTTTGGTGCCGAGTGCAATCGCGCTGATGCGCTTAAGCACGCGGCTTATCTGGCATCGGTCGACGAGCCGAATAGGGAACAAACTTGCCTCATACCCAGCAGGCATTAAGGCTTTTTGGTCCCTGAATAAGTCGGTCGAATCGAACTTCTGCCGCCTCTCACTACCATCACTACTGAGATGCGTCGGGACGCTGGCCCACTCCGCTGAGGAGAAAGCGAACTTGTTTGCTTCCTTGTTTGCAGAATCTTCACGTCTGGATCCTGATGGCGCGAGGCCCCCTGCTTCTCCTGGTGGATGCGAGTCGAGTATGTCGAACATTCGCATTCATCGTCCGTAGGGTGCTGCGTAACCTAGACGTGAATAAGGCTAGTGGCCCCGATGGGATACCGGAAATTGTTCTGAAGACTTGTGCGCCTGAGTTGTCTCCGATCTTGACACGCCTATATCGCCTTTCGTTTGAGACCGGAAAAGTCACGAAGGCTTGGAAGCAAGCTAACGTGCAGCCCGTGCCCAAGTAGGGTAGTCGAGCTGACCCGTCGAATTATAGAACCATCTCGGTAACTTCCATACTCTATAAGACTATGGAACGCGTGCTGAATCATCAGCTCCTGGCGTACCTAGAAGCGAATTATATCCTTAGTGACCGACAATACGGGTTCCGCTGAAATCGGTCAACTGGGGATCTTCTAGCGTATGCCATTCATATCTGAAGTGAGGCCATAGAGAAGCATGGGGAGGCACTAGCGGTCTCCCTTGACATCTCGAAGGCCTTCGGCAGGGTCTAACCTTATTAGTAAGCTTCCTTCCTTCGGTCTGCCCGCTGGTTTGTGTGATTGGATCGCAGATTTCCTGAGGGATCGGTCTATCCGAGTGGTCATAGATGGCTGCTCATCTGGACTGCTGGATATTAATGCCGGGGTTACTCAGGGGTCGGTGCTTTCAGCAACACTGTTCTTGCTGCATATCAATGATCTGCTTAAACCCGGTATCTTTGGGTATGCAGACGACAGCACTGTTGTTGAGCGATACGTGTCCGACGCACGAGCTGGTGGATCGCAGATCCGGTCTTTCCGGGAGGCTATGGTTGAGCGCTTGAATGTGTCCTTACAGGCTGTCTCTGAATGGGGCGATGCCAATCTGGTCAAGTTCAATGCTGCTAAGACCCAAGCGTGTCTTTTTTCCGCCAAAAGGAGCCAATTCCTCCCAGCTTCATCTTTCCGAGGTGCTACCGTGCCGATAACCGACCAACTTAAGCTTCTTGGGGTTACATTAACATCTACTCTCAATTTTGGCCCTTTCATAGAGGGTAAAGCTCAAGTAGCTGCAAAAAAATTGTGGATCCTAGCAAAGGTGAGACGGTACTTCACGCCGGAACAGCTGCTCAAACTATCAAGCGCAAGTTCGATCGTGTATGGAATACTGCTCTCATCTTTGGGACGGATCAGCCAGATACCAGCTTGTTGCCCTTGAATCAATTGAGAAACGAGCCAAGAGGATGAGAGGCTCGTCGCGACGAAGCTTCAATGTCTTGAGCATCGACGACGAGTTGCTAGCTTTTCGGTTTTCTACCGGTTGCATTTTGGGGAATGTGACGGGATTGTATAATTAAATTCCGCCAAGCCCGTTCCATCATCGGACGACAAGACGAACGGCGATGCGCCACCGGTACATGGTGGACATCCCACCCACACGTTTTGGGAACACATTCATAATGCGTACAGCTAAGGAGTGGAATTCCCTGCCGGAGTCTGTGTTTCCTGATAGCTACAACCTGGGAGTCTTTAAGTCAAGAGTGAATAGGTTACTTCTAGGCTAGCGTGCTCCATCTTTGACCACATCATCGCTTACCATCAGGTGAGATAGTGGTCAAACGCGTGCCCATCATTAGAAAAAAAAAAAGTTCTGGAGTGGCGAACGCGTACTGCAAGATGCAGCATTGGGAGGCTTCCTACAAGGAGCGGGTAGCCGATGGATACGGGTGACCTATGTTCAGCAGTGGACTTCTTTTGGCTGATATGATGATGATAAACCTCGACGAATTTTCGGCACTATAAGATTTTTTTTAACATTTTTTTTTTTCGATTTTATACCAGTTGATGCACAGGTCTTGAAGAGTTTAGTGCTCACAATATGTTACTTTGGTTGTATTATTTAGGACTCGCACTTGCACCATTATTTTATCGATAAATTTGAAATTGTGTATAAGCCTATTGTCAAATGACAACAAGACGTCAATATGCCGCATTAAAAATCTTATTTTCACAATCAATATTATGAATAAAATAATTAAGATATATTTTATCTTAATTATTTGGGCTGTTTGTAATTTATATACCTATGTTCTCCTTATATTTCTATTTTTTTAAATGACACAGGGCTGCTTCCAAGCAAGTCTCGCAGGAGTCTAAGTAATCTGAGCGCAAAAGCTGGCCCAGTGCGAGTGGGACTCGCGTGCAAAGGGTTCCGAACCAATTTAATTTTTTAACATGTTATTTTAACACTATAGACTTCTTATAAGTTTTCCTGTAATCTACAAAAACTATTATCTGAACTTAAAAAAAAATAGGTTCAGCAGTTTCAGAGAGGGGGAGGGAATGATCATTTTTGATCAATTTTTTTGAATAATATCAAAAATATGAAAAAAATATTATTTAAAATTATGAAAAAAAAAGGATTAAACCCTCACAGTAAGCCCTTTTATTTGATTGGTCACACAACTCAGGTCGAAAAACTATTTTTTAATTTTATTGTTTCACCCCCAAAAGTGACCCCCATACTAAAAATGTATTTACGAGTATTTAAGTAACGCGTTCATGTTTGGGTCATAGAAGTCCATATGTGTACCAAATTCCAACAGAATCAGTCCTGTAAATCCAGAGAAAACTGGCTGAGACAGACGGAGAGACAGAAAGTACACCCGAGTGATCCTATATAAGGGTTCCGATTTTCACGGATGTTCGGAATCCTAAAAATGAGTCAAATTCGGTTAAAAACCGTCATAAAATCATAAATAAATTAAAATGTATATTTTTTTTCCTAAAATGCTTAAGTGTATTAAATTTTCTATTGAATAGGTACAGACGCCAGCAAATCAGGCTATCCGTGTCAAATTTACACAGTCAACTTTGAACCTAATGCTTTAACGATAACTGTGAAAATCTATTAAATAAATTTGACAGCTTGTTATAGCTTGATATGCTGGCGACTGTGCACAACGTTGTAGTTATAGTCTTTTACGCTTGAAAATGTATTAGCATTATGGAGATATTTGCTAAGAAAAAAATGGCGATTTTCGAATGTGCTCTGCGTCCCACAGCAAGTAGGTACAGTTACAGTATTTACAAGTAAACTGTTAATTTGCAGTTGCACATGTCATCACAGATGGGCTATCTGAAAGCTCAGATGCCTCTATTACAGATAGCCAAATAAAAATGTAGGTAACTCAGTCGGCAAGAACGGCAACGTCGCGTCGCGAACATGCAAACATACGAGTGGTAGGTACGCCGTCTCGCATGTTTTTCGGTACTGAAATTATATAAAGGTTAAATAACAATATAGCCCAACCTTTATTTATAAAGGTATCGGTATAGCTCACCTTTATTTTAATCTGGTACCGATATATTTTTGAGGTATTTTAACCTCTAACCGTAACCGCTTTCAGTCCCTGCCATCATCATTATTCGCCATTAATAGTTTGCCCTGCGCTGAGCAAACGTTTCGTGATCACGCCTCAAACTGCTTTTTAGGGTTCCGTACCAAAATGGTAATGGTGAGACTAAGTCTGTCTGTCAAAGCTGGATATCTGAAGAACTACTAATGCTCATCATCATCATCATCTGCCTAGCCTTTTCCCAACTACAAGGTCGGCTAAAAAGGTCGGCTTCCAGTCAAGCCGGATTTAGCTGAATACCAGTATTTTACGAGGAGCGGCTGCCTACCAGACCTCCACAACCCATTAACTGGTTAACACGGTACTTCATGTCAAGACTGGAGTCAGATTTACTGGCTTCTGGCAATCCGTAACGACTTCCAAAGATCTACAAATGACAGCCGGGACCAACGACTTAACGTGCTTTGCGAGGCACGGAGAAAACTCGCTATGTTAAGATGGTCACCCATCCACAGACCCACCTTGGCAAGCGTTGCTTAACCTTGAAGATCGACCCGTGCGGCTGTTATTGTCCACGATTTAATAGCCACGAGCTCCTCAGAAGAACTGCTAATGCTATGAACTTGAAATTTGGAATAGTTTTAGATGAAGTTTGTTCAACTATTTAGCAAATAAGAAAGAAATAAAAATGTGTATTTTTCTTACAACCGCGACTGAAAAGGATTATTAAAAAATCAAAGTGGGGCTCCTAGGGCTTGTGGGGTATCATCTGAATGAGCGCTGTTTATACATTTTTTGTTATTTGATTTTGTTCGGAACCCTCATAATTATGAGTTCAATGACCCCTTAAGAGATATTGCGTTTATTCTGTTACACGTTATAATATTTACCAGAAAAAAAGGTCATATTTTTGCGGCTATCTTTGATCAAAAAGTAAATTAAAACAAATTATTATTTAAAGGTCTTTTTATTCCTATGGAGAATTAAATAAATAAAATAAATAAATAAATATTTTTTTATTAAAGTCAAATTAGTTTGATTTTTAGGATTCCGGACCCGAAGGGTAACCAACGGAACCCTATTACTAAGCCTCCGCTGTCCGTCCGTCTGTCTGTCAGCGGGCTGTATCTCAAGAACCGTAATAGGTAGAGAGCTCAAATTTTCACAGATTCTGTATTTCTATTACCGCTTTAAGGGCGTATATTTGAAATTGATGGTAGCTCGAAAGCGCCGAGGGGCGCCGCGCACCCGACGCGGACCCCGCATGCTTCCACGTGGAAAGTTCGAAATATCGAACCTAGCGCCAAAGCATCAAATTAATTCGAACCGCCAACTGATTCAGTGTTGCTCGCACATAAACTTCATAAGTTTCTGCTGTCAAAATATGAACAAAAAGCAGCACTCTTATAAACAGTGATTAGACATAGAATAAAGTAAAATTTTGAACGCAGTCAAATAATTATTTATTTTAAGATTTCTTTTTTCAGTTGTTAGTAAATTATATCATGTTAAGTATGTCCCCAAATAATTTTGAAAACTACTTATTCAGTAGATTTTTTAAGCACATGGCCACAATTGTGCGATAGAGATAGCACTAGAGAATTTTTAGCACTCGGAAGCTATGGAATAGATCAGTTGTAAAAAATCAGCTTATCATAATTTAACTTAGTATGTTATAGAAACGAATGAAATGATAAGTAGTTAATTTGTTTCTTTTTTTGCCGTGGCTTCGAACACGTACACTCTTTCTCAGAAACCGTACATTTTTAGGAGATGGTTTTTTATCAGTGAAAAAAATTGTGTCTATAAATATATTTTAACTCTTTATCATATAAGGTTAGTTAAATACTTAGTTAACCAATACCCAAGAACCTAAATCTGATGCAGCGACCTTTTCAGTAAAATTCCAATGCAGTTTTACATGAGCGCCGCTGCTATTATATGCGGCGGCGTATTATATGCGTAATGTCCTTAGTGACCGACAATACGGGTTCCGCCAAAATTGGTCAACTGAGGATATTCTAGCGTATGCCATTCACATTTGGAGTGAAGCCATCGATAAGCACGGGGAGATATTAGCGGTATCCCTTGATATCTCGAAGTGAGCTTCCTTCCTTCGGTCTGCCCACCGGATTGTCTGATTGGATTGCAGATTTCCTGAGAGATCGGTCTATCTGAGTGTAGGTAGTCATAGGTGGCTGCTCGTCCGGACTGCTAAATATTAATGCCGGAGTTCCTCAGGGGTCGGTGCTCTCGGCAACATAATTCCTATCGCATATTAAATGATCTGCTAAAACCCGGTACCTTAGAGTATGCAGACAACAGCACTGTTGCTGAGAGATACGTGTCCGACACACGAGCTCGTGGTTCGATGATTCGGGCGCTCCCACTCCATCACATCTCACAATTCCACCCAGCTTCATCTTTCAGAGGTGTAACCGTGCCGATAACCAACCAACTTGAGCTTCTTGGTGTTACGTTAACATCTCAATTTTGGCCCTTTCATAGAGGTAAAAGCTCAAGTGGCTGCCAGAAAGTTGGGATCCTAGCAAAGGTGAGACGGTACTTCACGCCGAAACAGCGACTCAAACTCTATCAAGCACAAGTTCAAGTGGAGTACTGCTACTCCATACACTATCGAACTTGTGAGTCTCATCTTTGGACGGATTTATCAGATACCAGCTTGATGCCCTTGAGTCAATTGTGTTCCCGCAAGCGCCTACTGAAAATCACATAGTTTAATGTTGAGGCAATGTGGACTATGGCTAATCGTTTTTTTATTTTCCCGTCTGTCAACCGCCTACCTTCATATGAATTATTATGCAATAAAAATCTGCACGATCACATCAAGCAACGTATTTTTTCTTTATTCCCATAATTATACCTGGAACAATCCCGCACATGGTCCTTCGAACCTGGATTCTGGAGATTTGAAGAATATTAACTCCGATCAGCGAATTGTTACAAAGGGATTGAAGAGAATTGGTGAAATCAAAAATCTTAGTCGACGCCCGGTGTGGCCGGTGAATTCTGCTACGTCATTCAGAAGATTGTTGGAATTTAGGTGGTCTGGATACTTAATAGCTGAGAAAAGGCGTATTTGTTACTGGATTTGTGTACCCAACACTCTATTTAACAGGTATAATTAGTGTAAGTTAGCCGTTATTAGCCAGGTTAGTACAAAATACCTATTGTCATTTTTCTTTGTTCTGTGAGTGGTTACAAATTGTAACACAATTATTAACTGATCAGTAATTATTGATAATAATGTTATTTATACACTGTAAAAGAGTAGTTCTTCGTAGTAACTGCATTATTTTGCTTTACAGTGTAATAATTTTACATCACTGCCGTCACCTGATTATCGAGATCAGTCCATCAATTCTCTGATTCGATTTGAGCGTATTGAGCTTCTCCGACAACATTTTTGGAGCAGATGGAGTAAAGAGTATATATCGGAGCTCCAACTTCGCATGAAATGGCGAGCATGCAAGGGCTCCTTGAAGCTTAATTCTTTGGTCCTGTTAAAGGAAGACAACCTCCCCCCACTCAAGTGGAAAATGGGTCGGATCATTGCTACGTATCCAGGGGCAGACGGCGTAGTCAGAGTTGCAGACGTGAAGACTTCTAGTGGTGTGTTACGCAGATCATTTAGCAAGATTTGTCCGCTGCCTATATATCCGGAGTCTGAAAATTCTTAGTGGTTGAAAGGCACGCTTTAACGCCCGGGGGTATGTTCTCGCAAGCGTCTACTGAAAATCACATAGTTTAATGTTGAGGCAATGTGGACTATGGCTAATCGTTTTTTATTTTCCCGTCTGTCAACCGCCTACCTTCATATGAATTATTATGCAATAAAAATCTGCACGATCACATCAAGCAACGTACTTTTTTTTTATTCCCATAATTATACCTGGAACAATCCCGCACAATTGAGAAACGAGCCAAGAGGATCATCGGCAATGATAGGCTCATCGAGTCGAAGCTCTAAAGTCGGTTGCATTTTGGGGAGTGTGCGACTGAATTGCATAATTTAATTGCACCAAGCCCGTTCCATCATCGGACCACAACACGTACGGCGATGCGCCACCGGCACATGGTGGACGTCACACCCACACGAGCAAAACGATTTGGGAATGCATTCATAGTGCGTACAGCTAAGGAGTGGAATTACCTGCCAGAGTCTGTTTCCTGATAGCTACAACCTGAGAGTCTTTAAGTCAAGAGTGAATAGGATACTTCTAGGCAAGCTTGTTCCATCTTCGACCGCATCATCGCTTACCATCGGGTGAGATAGTGGTCAAACGCATGCCTATCAATAGAAAAAAAAAAGAATATTTTCTTCACCGACGTTATGAAAAGGCTATCAACACTTGATTGACAAACTGTTTTGTAGACTATATATAAATAAGAAGTTGAAAATGCGGCAAAGCAAACTTAAGGCTTTGAAACGATAGCATTGTCAATAAACTTGTACATTGGCGACCGCTAAATATGTCGAACACTACACCTGTTACTGTACGTCAAATTGTCAATGTCAAGTATCATGTAAAAATCTAGTGTTTATGAAAGGAAACTCTGGTTTTAGTGATTAATCTACTTTTTCTTTGTTTTTTAAAATAAAAAATCAAAATAAAAATAGGTGAAATACTGTATTTTTTTATTTCAAATACATTTCTTAAAGATATTTTATATTTCGTATTTTAAGTACTTGCGAGATAGTATTTTGCCTCTAGCGGCCGGAGTGGAGCCATTGGCTCCACCTGACTACACTGATTGAAACGAAAATAAAGCATAAGAACATAAAAATAAAGTTTTAAATCAGTGGCATCGGGTGGAACTGATGGCCGCTAGAGGTTCAAGCAAAGTATGCATTTTGCCGAGCCCTGGACTGGAATAATGAGTGGTAAAAACTTACCAAATATCAGGAGGAAGGAATCCTGATGAAGTAAAATTAGGGCTAACTACTATTACCACATAATATTGATTTAGATTCATAATATTAGTAGGATTACATATTTTTCATTTATTTCTGGAACTTCTGAAATCCACGCAGACAAGTCGGGGGAAAAAAGCTAGTATTTACTTAACACAATTCAAACTCGACTCCTTTTCATTTCTAGGCTTGTAACCTTTGACATTTTATAAAATTCTTGACACATTGATGTTTGACGTATATAAATCCTAAAATGAAAACATTTATTTTAGCGTGTATCTTGAGATAAAATGTGAAATTAACGTTGTAAAAACAGACACTCCAATATAGAAAATAAAATGTTTACCCAATATTGCTTTGTGATATGAAAACTTTAGAGGATCCTTTACGTGTATACAAATGAAGGAGATGACTTGGAGTCGCTATTTTCTTCAAGCCGTAGCTATTAATTTCCTGGAAAACGCGTCCATTGTTGCCTTCCGGTAAGAACTGCCAACGACGTTGTACTTTATTTTATTTTGATCTTTTATTTCATATCAATTTTATACATAATTCAAAAGTGTGCGCGGATAGAAAAATGTTACGTTGTATATTGTTCAAGGTCATAAAAATATACTTTCAAAAGGTTCAGACACTTTTTTAACATTAAATTTAATTTTAAACTGCTGAACTTGTACCATTTTCCCCCACTCAAGTGGAAAATGGGTCGGATCATTGCTACGTATCCAGGGGCAGACGGCGTAGTCAGAGTTGCAGACGTGAAGACTTCTAGTGGTGTGTTACGCAGATCATTTAGCAAGATTTGTCCGCTGCCTATATATCCGGAGTCTGAAAATTCTTAGTGGTTGAAAGGCACGCTTTCAACGCCCGGGGGTATGTTCCCGCAAGCGCCTACTGAAAATCACATAGTTTAATGTTGAGGCAATGTGGACTATGGCTAATCGTTTTTTATTTTCCCGTCTGTCAACCGCCTACCTTCATATGAATTATTATGCAATAAAAATCTGCACGATCACATCAAGCAACGTATTTTTTTTTTATTCCCATAATTATACCTGGAACAATCCCGCACAATTGAGAAACGAGCCAAGAGGATCATCGGCAATGATAGGCTCATAGAGTCGAAGCTCTAAAGTCGGTTGCATTTTGGGGAGTGTGCGACTGAATTGCATAATTTAATTGCACCAAGCCCGTTCCATCATCGGACCACAACACGTACGGCGATGCGCCACCGGCACATGGTGGACGTCCCACCCACACGAGCAAAACGATTTGGGAATGCATTCATAGTGCGTACAGCTAAGGAGTGGAATTACCTGCCAGAGTCTGTTTCCTGATAGCTACAACCTGAGAGTCTTTAAGTCAAGAGTGAATAGGATACTTCTAAGCAAGCTTGTTCCATCTTCGACCGCATCATCGCTTACCATCGGGTGAGATAGTGGTCAAACGCATGCCTATCAATAGAAAAAAAAAAAAATATATTTTCTTCACCGACGTTATGAAAAGGCTATCAACACTTGATTGACAAACTGTTTTGTAGACTTTATATAAATAAGAAGTTGAAAATGCGGCAAAGCAAACTTAAGGCTTTGAAACGATAGCATTGTCAATAAAATGAACTGCTATGGCATCTTCTTAGACTTAACCAAGGCTTTTGACACGGTCTCTGTCCCTCGACTTATTTCAAAGATAGAAAGCTTGGGAGTGCGTGGAGTGCCTCTCAAACTATTCAAAGACTACCTCTGTGATAGATCCCAGTGTGTTCTCATTGATTCAGTCACTAGTTCATATGAAAGGCTCACCTATGGAATCCCACAAGGTAGTATATTAGGACCGACACTTTTCCAAATATACATCAATGACCTATGCAAACTCTCCATCTCTAACTGCGAAATTTTCTCGTATGCTGACGATACTGCACTTCTAGTGTCTGACAAAAGCTGGGAGCGGGCCAGAGATGGAGCAGAATGCTCGCTTCGGATCATAATGGAATGGCTGTCTACTAACTTGCTGACGTTGAATTTGGATAAGACAAAACTAATCAGGTTCTATCGCCCACAATCAATAACGTTATCCTCTTTCCCTCATAAAATTAAAGCTCACACTTGTCCTCCTCATCAGTCAGTAAGTTGGAACTGTCTTGCTCTCAGCACAGTCCCCAATATCAAATACTTGGGAGTGATAATTGACGAAAATCTTAACTGGCACGCGCATATAGAGGCACTTTGCACTAGAGTTAGAAGACTGATATATATTTTTAAAGAACTCAGGCACTCCGCCAATTCTGAAACTCTAACTCTTGTGTACATCAGCCTTTGTCAGTCCATCATTATGTACTGCATTCCGGTTTGGGGCGGTACTTATAAAACCGCAATGATCCCGGCAGAACGGGCACAACGAGCTGTTCTTAAAGTGATGCTTTTTAAACCTAGGGACTACCCCACTGATCAGTTATATTCTGAGGCCGAAGTTCTCACAGTCAGGCAACTATATGTCCTCCGTTCGGTCCTGAGGAGACACTCCAACCTTCCACTGGATAAAAAGCTGCTTTTGAGACGCCACGGTTTTCCTATATGTAAGACAAACCCCTGTCATTTTGCGTTTACTAGTCGACAGTTGTTGGTTCAAAGTTCACGAATGTATAATAAAATAAATAAAATTATTCCGTTGTATAGATATAACTTGTATGAAATTAAAAATAAATTACGAAAATGGCTTTTATCCTTAACTTATGATGAGACAGAAATTATATTGGCTATAGAATCGTAACTTTATTAAACCTAGCTTGAAAGAAAGTTATTAGACACTTTGATTTCATTTCACATACACACCTCACCACACACACACACTACACTCATTTACAATCACTCCATTTGCTGTGTTAATAAAAAAAAAAATACTGTAAACAAACAGAAAGTCACGGTTGTATTATATAAATTGAAGCCGCAAAATCTCCGACTCCTAAGATACAGGTCTGCGTACCTAGTTTAGGAGCCCGGAAAACTGTCAATAATTTTAAAAATTGGTAGTACAACCCACTGTTTCCATATACTATGTACTGTGCTGTTGTTTTGGTTATGTACTAATAAACTTATTATTATTATTATTATTATTATAATAAACTTGTACATTGGCGACCGCTAAATATGTCGAACACTACACCTGTTACTGTACGTCAAATTGTCAATGTCAAGTATCATGTAAAAATCTAGTGTTTATGAAAGGAAACTCTGGTTTTAGTGATTAATCTACTTTTTCTTTGTTTTTAAAATAAAAAATCAAAATAAAAATAGGTGAAATACTGTATTTTTTTATTTCAAATACATTTCTTAAAGATATTTTATATTTCGTATTTTAAGTACTTGCGAGATAGTATTTTGCCTCTAGCGGCCGGAGTGGAGCCATTGGCTCCACCTGACGACACTGATTGAAACGAAAATAAAGCATAAGAACATAAAAATAAAGTTTTAAATCAGTGGCATCGGGTGGAACTGATGGCCGCTAGAGGTTCAAGCAAAGTATGCATTTTGCCGAGCCCTGGACTGGAATAATGAGTGGTAAAAACTTACCAAATATCAGGAGGAAGGAATCCTGATGAAGTAAAATTAGGGCTAACTACTATTACCACATAATATTGATTTAGATTCATAATATTAGTAGGATTACATATTTTTCATTTATTTCTGGAACTTCTGAAATCCACGCAGACAAGTCGGGGGAAAAAAGCTAGTATTTACTTAACACAATTCAAACTCGACTCCTTTTCATTTCTAGGCTTGTAACCTTTGACATTTTATAAAATTCTTGACACATTGATGTTTGACGTATATAAATCCTAAAATGAAAACATTTATTTTAGCGTGTATCTTGAGATAAAATGTGAAATTAACGTTGTAAAAACAGACACTCCAATATAGAAAATAAAATGTTTACCCAATATTGCTTTGTGATATGAAAACTTTAGAGGATCCTTTACGTGTACCTATACAAATGAAGGAGATGACTTGGAGTCCCTATTTTCTTCAAGCCGTAGCTATTAATTTCCTGGAAAACGCGTCCATTGTTGCCTTCCGGTAAGAACTGCCAACGACGTTGTACTTTATTTTATTTTGATCTTTTATTTCATATCAATTTTATACATTATTCAAAAGTGTGCGCGGATAGAAAAATGTTACGTTGTATATTGTTCAAGGTCATAAAAATATACTTTCAAAAGGTTCAGACACTTTTTTAACACTAAATTTAATTTTAAACTGCTGAACCTGTACCATTTACCGTTGAAAAAAAATATTTAAATTACGAAAATCTGACAGCTCCGATTTGAAAAAAAGTGACGCAGGTCCTGTCTGCAAGAGCTCCAACGAGCATCTGAAGAACTGAACAAACGAGAGAGATGCAAATACTTTTGCAAGGCAAAAGATGAGATGACGCTTATAGAGACTAGCTTGGAATAAAAAAACGTAAGTGCCAAAATAATTTTTTGGATTTGATAACATAAAAGTATTATTAAATTAAAATCTGTTCAGTTGAATCCTCGATAGTGTTATTTAATCTATTTTAAAGTAATTTTCATAGGACCAATCTAAAGCGTTGCGTCTTGTAGCTAAAAAAAGTAAAAAGATATTTCGAACTTTGTATTTTTTTTCTATCGAGAAAATGTCTTCGTATCGTGTATTCCTTCAGTTGAATACTAGATCATATAGTTAAAAAACATATACCACAATTTCACATTCCTGTTCCAGGAACCTGACAAGATACGTTAAAACGAAAAACGGCTTTATACTGATTGACTCACCTTAACAACAAAATTAAATAATAAAAATGAAGGTTTATGGTACGGAACCCTTCGTGTGCGAGTCTGACTCGCACTTGGTCGGTTTTTTCGTCATGTTATACGTATGTTTTCGTCATTTTGATGATGGTGATTATTTAGTAGCTACTAAAGTAAATTGATATTTTTTTTTATTCCTAAGGAGAATCAAAGCTTTTTTAGTTTTAAATTATGATGTTTTTGTCATTGTGATTGTGGTGTTTTTTTTATGTACGAGGGTGGATTGAAAATTTCGCGGCCTCAGCAAGAAAACAATATAAAATATAAGCAAAAGTAATTTTATTTTTCCACGTAATCTCCACTTAACTCTATGCACTTCTCCATCTGGTTTCCAACGCCTGTATGCCGGTTATAAAAAAAGTTTCTTCAAGGCCTTCAAAAAAATCACCCACCGCAGCTTCGACCTCTTCATTTGATGAAAATTATTGACCTCCAAGGTGTTTTTTTAGGTTTGGGAATAAATGAAAGTCTGAAGGTGCCAAATCAGGGGAATAGGCGGGATGGGGCAGTAAATCAAAGCCACAATCACGAATTTGAGCCATAGATTCAACAGACGTGTGAACGCGTGCATTATCCTGATGGAACAACACCTTCTTGCTGAGTAATCCTGGCCTTTTCTCTTTGATTGTTTCACGCAAGCGACGTAAGAGGGTGCAGTAATAAGCCGAGTTTATAGTTTCACCTTTTGCAAGGTAGTCCACCATGATGACACCCTTAGCATCCCAAAAAACTGACGCCATCACCATGCCAGCTGACAAAATTGTTTTGGCTTTTTTTTGAGGTTCATCAGGTTTTTTCCACTGCTTGGATTGCTGTTTTGACTCTGGGGTGTAGTGGTGTACCCAAATTTCATCCATTGTTACAAATCCAAATCGGCTGACAATTGGCGTAAATATCGCTGAACAAACATTTTTCATGGGATCTCATCATCAGATCTTAATTTATACCTTCCATCATCAGCTCATCAATATGAGTTCATGATTACAAAGCACAAATATCTGAATTTCGTTTGGAAACTTATGAAAAACATTGTGTGTGCCTATAAAATTTGAGGGTTGCCCTCGATTTTCATGGGATCCCATCATCAGATTCTGACTTGGTGACAATGGGACCAATCGGGAAGTATACCCTTTTAGATGAATTTTTTTAAATCGGTTCATAAATGACGGAGTTATGAGGTAACAAAACATAAAAAAAATACAACCGAATTGAGAACCTCCTCCTTTTTTTGAAGGCGGTTAAAAAAAATAAACGTATCAGCTTATAATGCTAACTTCTCAAAATGTTAACCGGACAACAAATATTTCCACTTCTCACAATGTCAATTTTTTTAAATGACAATTTCGCTTAAGGAGGATGCTCCAGGGTAGCCCGCGAAATTCAAAAATTTTTATGTTTTTTGCAATTTGCCGGTCAGTGTGAAGCTGTATGTGGATGAATATTTCAGAAATAATCATTCTGTCGAACTACATGAACTTAGAGGGCTATATTGATGATTAAAATGGTTATATTTCTTTAGATAAATACGCGTTACGGTCGCGGATCGTATTTGGTCCACATACAGCTTCACACTGACCGGCAAATTGCAAAAAACATAAAAATATTTGAATTTCGCGGGCTACCCTGGAGCATCCACCTTAAGAGAATTCTGACCATGCTAGATGTTAAATAATACTAATTCATATTATTTAACTGACCACTGTGCGCTTAAATCAGACCTTTCGTTTAAATGTTACAACGGGTATAGAAATACTCTAGGTAAGAAAAATGTTGTAGTTTGAGCGAACTGCCTACGTTTAGTTTATTTCGGTACAAATTATACATATAAACATTCTTCTTGAATCAGTCTGTCTATTGACGAAAACCGCATAAAAATCCGTTGAGTAGTTTAAAAGATATATGCCTACAAACAGAAAAAGCGACGTTGTTTTATATTGTTACTAGTTGACCCGCGCAACTTCGCTTGCGCTCCGCTCCTATTGGTCTGAGCGTGATGATATTGTTTGCCTAACTCGATAAATAGGCTATCTAACACGGATTTTTTTTTTCAAATCGGACCAGTAGTTCCTGAGATTAGCGCGTTAAAGCAAACAAACTCTTCAGCTTTATGTATTAGTATAGACAATAAAGAAGATATTTTTTTAGCTACATTTGTTTATTTTTATTCTATTATTTTCTGTAGGTACAAGCTGTTTTTTTTTGTTTTATTTTAACACAATATCAACACGCTTACAACATTAGAAAAGTATTAACTATTAAGTAAGTAAATTAAAATGTCAAAAATGTTATACAAAGTTGACACGACAGAGGGGCTTTCCTTTAAACTGCATATACTAGGTACCATTTTCAAGCTCTGTACCAAAAATTAATTAAATAGGAGCAGTAGTGTAGGCGCAAATGATTTTGAAAGATTTTGCACCGTTTGAACACGATGTATCTTTCCTAACAGCTGATTATGTCTAAGCATAGGTCATGCACCTTACAACGATAAATCTACGATGCGTTGTTGCCGCTCTGGCGCATGTCGCAAGTACATTCACTAAAAAGTTGGCAATGCAAACAAGGAAGCAATAAATATACACACACTTGTACTTTCACTACGACAGTGACAAACATAGCGCGCGTGAGGGAAACACAAATAGGTCAGTTTGTTGCATCCTAGTTTTTTGCGATCGGTAAGTGGGGCCTCTAAAAACTTATTTTTTTCAGTGCGCTGACGCTGTCCTTTCGGAACGTACGATTTGTCAAATTCGCGCGCTGACAATTGTGATTTTGTTTTGTTATTGTGATAGGACACTAAATAAGTTTAAGACAGTATTTCATATTTTATTGTGAGAGGACACGTAACTTGGGATTATTATTATTTAGTATTAGTGTTTTTTTTTGTGATTGACTGTTTTTATTGGTGGTAGGACACGTAATTAAACTTTGGTTGTGTGTGTGTGTAATTAAAGTGTTAAACGATGCCTTGTGTAACTTACACGGCGTCAGAATACACTGTCATGATTTTAGTTTTAGCTCTGCGAACGTACAGAGAAAGGTATGGTGACAGCCGCAATGGGGATTTTACTGAAAAAATCTAATTAGTCCGTCTGATAGATTTTCAAAAAATATTGGACACGTATTATTTTTCTTTTTTCACGTAAATAAAAAATAAAGAGGATACAGCGAGTTAAAGACACGCTTATCGTCATCTGGCTTGTTAAAAATGTACGAAATTTACCAAGCCAAAATACGTGTCCAATAGTAATACTAAATGTCCGAACTAATTATATTTTGTTAGTAAAATATCCTGTTGCCCACAAAAGTGCTTGGCGACGGACAGTGATTTAATTAGAAAAATAAATAACAATATTCTCCGTCAGTATAATTTGTGCATTCATGTGAATGGAGGACACTCGAGAATTTAAAAATTTTGTGTTTGTTTTTGTGCGCGTACTTCAAAACCTTACCAAACATAAAAGCCAGCGCGAGCGGAGGCCTAAGTCGCCGGCCGCTACACCGCCCCGGACCCCGCCTCGACACGAGATAACGCACACCGCGCTCCGGCGCGCGCGCGACTTTGCCACTGTGTTACCTAGGTATCTACGGTCAGTCTAATTTATTTACAAAGGGTGGTTGCGTTTTATTCTGATTTGTAAGCTATTTAGTTTGTTTGAAAAAAAAATATTTTCTCATTATTGGCGCTTTTTGTTTTTGTACCGTATCGAATTAATACTGAACACGTATAGTATACGTAGTGTAATTTAATGCCCCTCTATCGTATCAACTCTGCATAGAATCAAATAAAAAAAATCAACATGTTTCCTTTAATAGGTACAAGAATCACAGATCGTAAAATCACATAATCACTAAGTGTAAAGTTACACGAGCTTATTAGTCGCATGCTTATTTGAAATCTTGCTCATTGATTTTGTGCCTTGCGCCGTAGGTAGCATGACACAAAATCGAACGACTCGAATCGATCTCATTCCTCCATTTCTCTCTAAGCACTCTTGAAATAAGCAAGTACAAATGATATCGACGGACGTTCTATTTTGTGTCGTGTCCTTTTTGGACTTAGTCGTAAACACACAAAGTACTATATAATTAGTATTTAATCAGATTAGATAGTATAAAACACAAAATTACGGTTATATTATAACAATACAAACAACACATACGCTCGTTATTGAGTTTGACTATGATTTGCCATAAAACAGTTCATAGGGTGTAAATGAATTTTGCTTTTGACAAATAAAAAAGGTTTTCACTTTGCAAACAGTGCACTGTATCGAACCAAAAGGTCAACCTCATCTTATCGAGATGATTCTCGATGAGACCTAGGTGTGGGACAGGGTCTTCTCTTATCGCTCTTTTTGTAGGTTTCGCCAATGATCTGCGAAACTGCTTTTCTCCAATTATAAGCTTTCTCTTTAACGGTAATTTCTGAAATAAAGCAAAATGGATGTCAGGTTGGTTTATGAAGATCAATTTCCGATCTATACAATTTTAGCATTTCCTTTAACATAAAAAGATAAAAAGTATCCTTTACCACTACTATTTATAAAACATCTTAAGGTGAATGCTCCAGGGTAGCCCGCGAAATTCAAATATTTTTATGTTTTTTGCAATTTGCCGGTCAGTGTGAAGCTGTATGTGGACCAAATGCGATCTGCGACCGTAACGCGTATTTATCTAAAGAATTATAACCATTTTAATCATCAATATAGCCCTCTAAGTTCATGTAGTTCGAAAGAATGAATACCTCTAAGTTCATGTAGTTCGAAAGAATGAATACCTCTAAGTTCATGTAGTTCGAAAGAATGAATATTTCAGAAATAATCATTCTTTCGAACTACATGAACTTAGAGGGCTGTATTGATGATTAAAATGGTTATAATTCTTTAGATAAATACGCGTTACGGTCGCAGATCGCATTTGGTCCACATACAGCTTCACACTGACCGGCAAATTGCAAAAAACATAAAAATATTTGAATTTCGCGGGCTACCCTGGAGCATCCACCTTAATCAAACAATTAAAGAGTGATTGATTGTGTGACGACCGACGTAGGTTTATTAGGTTAATATAAACAGTGTCGGATACTGTGACCCGAATAAACACTCTGTCGCTAACCACCGCCTTTTATTGACGTCGCATTGGCGACGAGTACGGGATCTGTGATTTTTTTTTTCGTTGCTAACTGTATTGAACAGGGAGAGGCAAGAAAATGCCGATCGGAAAAATTTAACCATTTAATTTAAATTCCAACCAGTGGCCAGCTTACGTTCGTCGAGTTAATCAGTACATTAAGTTAAATGAAATTAAGGATGATGTGAAAGTGTCCATGTTAATAACTGTGGTCGGTGAAGAAACGTATGCGTTAATGTGTGATTTGAGTGCACCAAGTTTTCTAGAGGGTAAAACTTATGACGAGCTGGTAAAACTGGTTACGGAACATTTGGAGCCGCAACGTTCAGAGATTGCGGAACGCCATGTGTTTAGGTTACGTAGACAACGAGCCGGTGAGTCTCTAACTGAGTATTTGCAAGCATTAAAACATCTCGCGACGACGTGCAATTTCGGCAAATGCAATTCATGTTCAACCCTAGAAGAAAACTTGCGGGACCAGTTTGTGTCAGGTTTAACAAGTGACGTGATGCAGTCTAGAATCTTTGCAGAAAAGAAAATTCAATACAAAGAGGCGGTGGAGCTAGCCCTGGCTCTAGAAGCTGCAGAAAAGCATGCTGAGGTGAGCGGCGGCACCACGGCGGCGGTGACAGTGGCGGACTCAACAGTGGCGGCGGGCGGCGCGACTGGCGACGGCTTTCACTACGCACGCGGCGGCGGCGGGCGAGCCGGCCAGCGCGGGCGCCAGGCGCGCGCTTCGGGCGCTGGCGCAGGGGCAAGCAGCGGAGGCGCAGGACCAGGCAGCGGAGGCGCGGAGCGCGCGAGGCGCGCGTCATTTTGCTGGCGCTGCGGCAAGACGCACATGGCTGATCGATGCCGATTTAGAAACTATAATTGTGATGAGTGCATGCAATGGATGTTCAAGATCGGGCAAAGTGGAGGAAGCTAAGTGGGAAGGCTGACCCTGGCAATAGCCGGGATTAACGCCAGGTGGAAGAAGAAGATTTGTGATGAGTACAGTCAAAAAGGTCATTTAAAGGTGTTGTGTAAACAAGCACGTGGCAAAGGTGCTCGACAAAATTACGTAAGCAATTGCGCACTGATCACCAGCCACTGACGTATATTTTTGGGGAAAAGGGAGGAATTCCACAAACGGCTGCCAGTCGTTTGCAAAGGTGGGCGGCAAGATTAGCCGCATATGATTTCCGTATAGAAGAATACGTACGATCGGCGGACAACGGTCCGGCTGATGCTTTGTCACGATTTTACCTCAGGAGGGTCGCTCTGCGGCTACAGGAACCGTAGATTATTTAAATCTAGTGGAGGCAGCACTGCCCATTTGTTATAAAGATATTGCAAAAGAGACAAAAATTAACACCAAACTATGTCTATTGGGCGAATTTAGATCCATGTGTCGTATAGTTCGCGACGCGCCGCCGCATGCACAGTTACATCCTTGAGAATTTCCGCTGTACCCGTGGTAGCGTGTACATGCCGACTTCGCAGATTGTGGAGGCGTTCGATATTTAGTTATGGTGGACGCACACTCAAAGTGGATTGAGGCGTTACCAATGAAATGTACAAATGCAACTTCAACAATAAAAGCATTCAGAAGTGTCTTCGCGCGTTTTGGTTTGCCGTCGCAGCTCGTGACCGATAACGGACCACCATTTACATCCCAAAAATTTAAAATTTATTGTGGAAATAACTGTATAAAACATACAAAGTCGGCTCCTTACAGGCCGCAGGGAAATGACGCAGCGGAAAACGTCGTTAAAACTGTAAAAAAAGCAATCAAAAGAGCGTTGTACGAAAATGAGGACGTAAACGCGGCTCTCTCTAAATGCTTATTCCAATATCGTAATTGTGAGCACGCGACCACTGGGATATCACCCGCAGTGGCGCTGCAAGGGCGGCGACTCCGAAGCCGACTAGACGCGCTGCGGCCGGACGTAGCTGCCACGGTGCACGCTAAGCAGGAGCGCCAAGTTGCGCGCGTCTCCGGGACCGACAGAAATTTCGACGTCGGGGTCTCGGTGTTAGCTCGCGACTATCCTACAAAGGGAGACGAATGGGCCGAAGCTACGGTTGTTAAAAAGACCGACCCTGTATCATACTCGTACCTACAAAGTTAATGTGGGAGAAGGGGTAGAATGGCGTCGTCATGCCGACCAAATTATCCCCAAATCTATATCTATCTATACATATAATAAAATCGTAGACCAACCGTTCTGTACATTGAATATTTTTGCACAAAAATTACATAGAAAAGTTAGGAAAAAGATACAAAACACAAATATGATATTTTTGAAATTTTTGTCTGTTTGTCTGTGCATTTGAGGGAGCATCACGTATAAACCACAGATTGGATTCCAAATCTAGGTACTTACAAACATTAAGTGATAATCCGAGTAACATTTAGCGTTTATTTCATCAAAATCGACCCACAAAATCAAAAGATATTGAATTTTTAAGTTTAGTAAGAAACTTCCTAATGTATTCTGTTCCTCATGTATTCTGATTACAGCGCCATCTATTGAAAAAGATGAAATTCACGAACGCATGTATGAAACACCAAAACAAATTGTAGAGTTATGTGTGAAACTTTTAATACCTACGTGGCAAAATAAAATTGAACATTTTTACACCTTATCGGTAATTTATCATAACAACCGATCCACAAATCAAAATATATTGATTTTTTAAGTTTAAAGTGAAGAAACTTCCTAATGTATTCTGATTAGGCAAAGCACCATCTATTGAGAAAAATAAAATGCATGAAAAAATTACATTGTTGAGTTATTTGTGAAACTTTTATACGTAGCAATATAAAAGTGAACATTTTAATACCTTAATGTTGTCATACGGGCTCCTTATTTAACGTCTTCCAATGCTAAACATTTTGTCAGTTTACTTACTTGGTCGATAGATGGCGTTGCGCTGATGACGCGTTTTTCTGAATTGCGGTGTTAAGATTTTCTGCTGAAGAACCACCCTCACACGATTTTCGAACAGTCTAGGTGTATGGGTTCGGTCTCTTTTGGGTCTTGATAGTCTTTAATTGGATTCGTTAATTGTCCGTAAAACCAGTATTTTTATAATAGGTACTTATTATGATATAAAAGACTGGGCGTAGACTTTCTTGCACGTTCTTTATCACAGTGATCTACTTACGTTTTAAAACTCGCAAATAGCTTAATGTTTTTGACAGACTGATCCTAATAATTCGAAAGTATCTACCTGTAAATAAATGGTTTGAATCTTGAATATCTCCCAAAGTAGTTACTCCCGAGATAAGAATGCTTATGTGGTATTCCCGACTATAATCTACCTCTGTGCGAAATTTCATCCAGATCCGTTCAGCCGTATTGTCGTAATTGAGTAAGAAACATCCAGCCAGCCAAACTTTCGCATTTATTAGTAAACAAAAATTAGAAGTAAGATAATAGGCTGGCATCGACCTAAGCGCACGCGAACGACGTCGCGGGCACAGCTAGTTATTAATAAAAACAGATACTCTCTATCTCGAATGAGCGGGGTAGCCGTAGGCGAAGAAAGCCAGGGGCCTAATTCAGAAACTCCGGTCGATAAGGGAGCCGACGATTATTTGTTAGAGGATGCATCGTGCGGTGACTGTGAGGTTGCGAATCCGCCATCAGAAATGCCAAAACCTGAGTCAGATAAGCGGTCGCCTATGCCAGAGCCGACACCGCCTAGTGTATTGGCTCGAGCACTGCGTGCCTACAATCGAGCTAAACGTTTTAATAATTAAGATTTACATTATATAAGTTTATACAAGTTTAATTTAGGATACGATAGTATAGTTTACATTTTAGATAACGATGCTTATACTGTGTATCATTAGTTTAGAATAACTGTCTTGTAAGCTTAGTGAGGAGAGATGTGACGACCGACGTAGGTTTATTAGGTTAATATAAACTTTAAGCGTCTTAAATTTTTATCATGATAACATTTGAAATGGTTCGTTAAAAATGGTTTTTGATGTTCAGAATTTGGACTTTCAACAGTGTCGGGTACTGTGACCCGAATAAACAGTCTGTCGCTAACCACCGCCTTTTATTGACGTCTCAGATTGATGATTTTGTATAATATACTTACTGGTTGGCAAGATGCTGGCTGTTTTGGAAATATTACTGGCACTGCGTGCGAATGTTATACTCTACGTTCATATTCTTCACGAAAGCAAGATTCGGCAAAGTGTTCAGAAGATTATCCTTGTATACTGTGTAGGCCTCCAATTATCGTCTTTTCTCACATTTTTATCCATTTACTTTTAAACTCATTATCTGCCGGAAACCTGTTAAAATAACAAAGAATACCTACATCATTATAATAATTTAATAGTAATAAATATTAATTGTAGTACTTAAGTAAAAGGTTATTGACAAATATAATGCAATATTGATTTGGGAAAAGTAGGATTTTTCGTTAATTCCTTCTTTTGGCATGCTATAATATTCTGTAATCTTTTATCACTGAGACCAAAGCTGAGTCCAATTACTAGGTTCAGCATGGCGCAATCAGTACGAAAAATTCAGAATGAATTTCCAAAATCTGACCACTTACATTGTTTTTATTTCAATGTACGTATTATATAAACGAACTAGAATATGTATGTGATTATACTTTTACTCTATCGATAAAACATCTAAGAAGCCACATCCTTATGAAGTACATGATATGTCAAAACGGTTCAATATTTTTTGTTTTTATTTTTATGTCTAAATTGTAAACTGACAATAATGTAGAAGTAGTTGTGTCTTTATGTTCTTAAAATGGAGATCTGATTTTATTGACCTTTCTGTTTAAAATGTGTTTTAACAATAGGTTATGATTAGATTTACTTACCGGTGAAACGATACTTTTGCAATATTTTCTTTCAAAACACCATTTCTATCCGAAGAACCGGGCACAGTACATGCCATTGTTCATGACAAAACGAAAATCGCAATCAAACTACAATATTTTTCACAATTTTACTTTATTTTTGATAAAATTGGTAGACTAATGTGTTAACCAGCAACAATCAAAATGGCTATTCTCGGCTGGTGGCGCGCGGCATTTCTAGACGGTCGGGAATGCTATTTCTATCTCTTTTTGTTACATGAAACGTTTCCATTAAAAGTGTTGAGTACAAGATAGGCTACTATATTCAACTTCATATGATCTATCTAGGTATTCTATATCTATGTATTTTACCTACAGAGGTACGACTTATGGTGAAACTGAAGAAAGTTTTGTTTAGGTATTTTAGAAGTATGTGGAATTAATTTTTACCTACAATGCACCGTTTACAAGTTAAAAGTCAAAATCTAAAAAAAAACCAGAAAATTATGAAGTTTTCCGAACACCAAGCAGTGTACACCTAGGTACACTGGTGTGGGTAGGTTTCTTGGTGGCAGATTGTTTATTATGATTGATGATGATTTTGTGCACCTAGAATTTAGAACCGGTCCCCAAACATCCTGGGGTGGGCCTCAGCCAATTCTGGGGTACCATAGGCCATAGGCGTATATGCCAACAATATTTTGCGTATGGCAACAGCAACTGAAAGGGATTCATAAAATATCGAATTGGAGCTACTAGGGCATGAAGGGCGCTGATATCACATGATAGAGCGCTTTTTGCTCATTCTCCAACCTTTTTTCTTTTTTTTGTAGGCCATGGTTTTCCACTTTAAGCGTTAATTGTAAAAAAAAATTACCATTCCCCCCCCCCGCAGTTTGCAAGGAGAAAATCTGGAATTATTCTATGTGATAGAAGTTTATGTAAAGATTACAGGTTAAAAAAAAAATATGTCTATTCTATTCTAGTTTTTAGGGATCCGTATTTGATACCCAAAGGGTAACCAATGGAACCCTATCACTAAGCCTCCGCTGTCTGTCCGTTCGCCCGTGCGTCTGTCTGTCAGCGGGCTGTATCTCAAGAACCGTAATAGGTAGACAGTTGAAATTTTTTTCTATTGTAGTGACCTACATATTATATTCGTAAAACTATCTACCTTAAATTAAATATAGATTATGTTTTGAACAAAACTAAAATCAAAAATAATTTATATACATATTAGAAAGTCAACGAACAATTAGTATTATATAGAATCAAAAACAAAAATAAAATAACTTTTCGTGACTAACATTTTACATACAAACAGATTCTTCATATTAGTAGATAGTTTCTTATCAGTCGGCCGGCGAAGCTGTGACGCGTCCATTGTTCAAGCGGGCGCGTGAGCGAGAGGGCACTATCGGTGCCTTGCGCTCGCGCAGGTAGGATGCCGATGGGCCAGGCACCGCCAGTGCGTCTATTGTGCCACTTGCGATCGCTTGCAATAGCAAAATCATAAATCAATATCTACGCCGCGCCGCGCTTTTGACTGTACCTTCGTTAGCTTTCGATCATCTATACTATTTTTCTACCACTCCTTCTTCTTCTTAGTGGAATCTTGTGTGTGAACTGTAACCTGTGTCTGTGCAATAAACTTTCATTCTTCTTCTTGTGTACTTCGGACTTTCTTTCTTCCCTTCACACTCTTACTTCATCACACACGCCTGCCACCTACACTATTGCCGTTATAACAACAAATAATATAAATTAAGGTTTATGGTAATGAACCCTTCGTGTAAGAGTCCGACTCGCACTAAGCTGTTTTTTTTCAGAATTCATCAACAAAATTTACATTAGTTCCACTCTGTGTCCCTGACCGGTACGTGTGGAGGCGGCGGCGACCGCCACTGCTGGCCGTGCCTGCTGCCAAAACCAACTTGCTGTCAAAAACACCCCTCACCCGCACAATCAGTCGAGAGATAGCGCTGATCTAAAGCTGACGCAGTATTAAATTTCTCTGACGAATATAAGCCTCGCCGATGCAAAAAAACATTTCACGTTTTATATGATGGTACGGAACCCTCGGTGCGTGAGTCCGACTTGCTCTTGACCGGCTTCTTTATGATATTTTTTTTGTTTCTTGTGTATATTATGTTTAATCATAAAACAT
This sequence comes from Lacanobia oleracea, assembly GCA_950371165.1. Classification (NCBI taxonomy): domain Eukaryota; kingdom Metazoa; phylum Arthropoda; class Insecta; order Lepidoptera; family Noctuidae; genus Lacanobia; species Lacanobia oleracea. The sequence goes on along the minus strand of OX493411.1, from coordinate 15,168,048 downwards.
AGATGTGATCTAAATGCTGTGCAAAAATACTTTTACTGCTGTATGTAAATGTTTAAAATTAACAATTTCATTTTGAATCAAAACAACTTCGATTTATTTATATGCCTACTACCGGGCAAACGTTGTTTTGTCATATAAAGATTTTGTCAAAAAAAAAGCCCACGACCTAATCTCAGACCTAACGAATATACACCAAAAATTAGATAAAAAGCGGTCAAGCCGTTTCGGTGTAGTTCGATAACAAACACCGTGACAAGAGATTTTTAAATATTAGATTCTTTTTTTTTACTATGTGAGTTTTCTCAGGCAAGAGTGTAGGGTATTTTAGTTCGGAAGGAGCTCCGGCAGGATCTCATGGCGGTATGGAGACAGCGACTGTCGCAACCCAGCGCTGGGCACGCCACAATCCAGGCGATAAGTCCCCTCTTTGTGGATTGGCTGGAGCGGCGCCACGGCGTCCTCATCTTCCGCCTGACACAGGTACTCACCGGACACGGCTGTTTCGGGAGATACCTGTTTCGGATTCGGCGGGAGGACGTGCCCGGGTGGTAATCTATGGTCCGGTAAGTGGTAAGATATAATCCGTGGTGCTTGGCAACTAGGCTTAACCCATTTGTATTTGTCCCTTGGTGCCTATTGGCCTAGTTCTATTCTGTCTCCTGTTTGATACGGAGGGAAGTGGAAATTATATATTTTTTTTTCCTACTCCTCTGCTGTACTTTTCTGATTAATTTCGTTGCAGGATCCAAGACAGTTGAATCGTTTCTCCGGGGCTCGTCGGGTTTCATTGGCTCGGCGTTTTTCTGGTGGTCGCCACTGTTGATGGCTTTCAGGAGTTGCAGTGGTTGGGAATGTGTGGCGGGCTTGTCCCAAAAAAAAAAGGAGGAGGCCGAACGTGTGAGAGAGAGGGAAACCTCACGCCCCAGTCGCCACAACAGAAGAAGACGACCTAGGCGTCGGGAGTCGCAGGACGATTCCCGGCCGCCGTAGGAGGAACACGGATGCGTGTATGACGGCCTACACGATGTCATACACGCCCGAGTCAGGCCGGTCGAGTGTTGGGTTATTCAAAATTTTTAATAATTATTTATTACTAGCTGACCCGCGCGGCTTCGCTCCCGTCAACTGGCTACTCTACCTACCCTACCTACCCTACCTACCCTACCTACCCTACCCACCCTACCTACCCTACCTACCCTACCTACCCTACCTACCCTACCTACCCTACCTACCCTACCTACCCTACCTACCCTACCTACCCTACCTACCCTACCTACCCTACCTACCCTACCTACCCTACCTACCCTACCTACCCTACCTACCCTACCTACCCTACCTACCCTACCTACCCTACCTACCCTACCTACCCTACCTACCCTACCTACCCTACCTACCCTACCTACCCTACCTACCCTACCTACCCTACCTACCCTACCTACCCTACCTACCCTACCCTACCTACCCTACCTACCCTACCCTACCTACCCTACCTACCCTACCTACCCTACCTACCCTACCTACCCTACCTACCCTACCTACCCTACCTACCCTACCTACCCTACCTACCCTACCTACCCTACCTACCCTACCTACCCTACCTACCCTACCTACCCTACCTACCCTACCTACCCTACCTACCCTACCTACCCTACCTACCCTACCTACCCTACCTACCCTACCTACCCTACCTACCCTACCTACCCTACCTACCCTATCTACCCTATCTACCCTATCTACCCTATCTACCCTACCTAACCTACCTACTTAACTTTTTTTATTTTTTTTTGTTTTTAAACCTTATCTGTATTCTGGCGAAACTAAAAAAAAAGAAGTATTCAAATAGGCCCCGCCGTTCTCGAGTTTTAGCGAGACTAACGAATGGCAATTGATTTTTATATATATAGACTAGCTGACCCGCGCGGCTTCGCTCCCGTCAACTGGCTACCCTACCTACCCTACCTACTTAACCTTTATTTTTTATATTTTTTGTTTTTAAACTTTCCCTGTATTCTGGCGAAACTAACAAAAAAACAATTATTCAAATCGGCCCCGCCGTTCTCGAGTTTTAGCGAGACTAACGAACAGCAATTCATTTTTATATATAAGACTAGCTGTCCCCCGCGGCTTCGCTCCCATCTACCCCGACCTACTTACCCATTTTTATGTTTTTAAACCTTCCCTGTATTCTGGCGAAACTAACAAAAAAATAATTATTCAAATCGGCCTCGTCGTTCTCGAGTTTTAGCGAGACAAACGAACAGCAATTCATTTTTATATATAAGACTAGCTGACCCGCGCGGCTTCGCTCCCGTCAACTGGCTACTCTACCTACCCTACCTACCCTACCTACCCTACCTACCCTACCTACCCTACCTACCCTACCTACCCTACCTACCCTACCTACCCTACCTACCCTACCTACCCTACCTACCCTACCTACCCTACCTACCCTACCTACCCTACCTACCCTACCTACCCTACCTACCCTACCTACCCTACCTACCCTACCTACCCTACCTACCCTACCTACCCTACCTACCCTACCTACCCTACCTACCCTACCTACCCTACCTACCCTACCTACCCTACCTACCCTACCTACCCTACCTACCCTACCTACCCTACCTACCCTACCTACCCTACCTACCCTACCTACCCTACCTACCCTACCTACCCTACCTACCCTACCTACCCTACCTACCCTACCTACCCTACCTACCCTACCTACCCTACCTACCCTACCTACCCTACCTACCCTACCTACCCTACCTACCCTACCTACCCTACCTACCCTACCTACCCTACCTACCCTACCTACCCTACCTACCCTACCTACCCTACCTACCCTACCTACCCTACCTACCCTACCTACCCTACCTACCCTACCTACCCTACCTACCCTACCTACCCTACCTACCCTACCTACCCTACCTACCCTACCTACCCTACCTACCCTACCTACCCTACCTACCCTACCTACCCTACCTACCCTACCTACCCTACCTACCCTACCTACCCTACCTACCCTACCTACCCTACCTACGCTACCTACTTACCCTTTTTTTTTGTTTTTAAACCTTCCCTGTATTCTGGCGAAACTCACAAAAAAAGAATTATTGAAATCGGCCCCGCCGGTCTCGAGTTTTAGCGAGACTAACGAACAGCAATTGATTTTTATTTATTTTTATATATAAGATATTTGAAAGTGGCGGCACAGTCCAACCGTCAACTTGGTAAAGGAAGCTGTAAATAAATAATTTGTAACTGTGATAGGTTTCTCACCAGTGTGCCTACGAGTATGAATTACTAAATTGTTCTTATGATTAAACCAATGCTGACATATATCACATTTGAAAGCTTTCTCACGAGTGTGGATACGAGTATGACTTATTAAATTATTCTGATGTTTAAACCTATGATCACATGTTTCACATTTGAAAGGTCTCTCACTAGTGTGGATACGATAATTACTTACTAAACCACTCCTAGTAAAACTACGCTGGCATATATCACATTTGAAAGGTTTCTCACTCGTGTGGATGCAAATATGTTTGATTAAAGTACCCTTTCCACTAAAACTACGCTGAAATATTTCACACTTGAACGGTTTTTCACCAGTGTGAACACGAATATGGCTAGTTAAATGAAACTTTTGACTAAAACTACGCTGACATATATCACATTTGAAAGGTTTCTCACCCATGTGAATACGAATATGTCTGATTAAAGTACCCTTTCCACTAAAACTACGCTGACATTTATCACATTTGAAAGGTTTCTGATCAGTGTGCGTATGAGCATGATCTACTAAACCATTCTTTCTAGCAAAACTACGCTGACATGTATCACATTTGAAAGGTTTTTCACCCATGTGGGTGCGAATATGTTTGATTAAAGTACCCTTTCCACTAAAACTACGCTGACATATATCACACTTGAACAGTTTCTCACCAGTGTGAACACGAATATGGCTTGTTAAATGAAACTTATGACTAAAACTACGCTGACATATATCACATTTGAAAGGTTTCTCACCAGTGTGGGTATGAGCATGATCTACTAAACCATTCTTTCTCTCATTTGAAAAGTTTTTCGCCAGTGTGCGTACGGATTTATTTAGTTAAAACACTCTTTGTACCAAAATCACGATGACAAATAGCACATTTGAATCGTTTTTCTTCGGCACACACTCTGCGATACGTTTTTACATAATTACTGTCAACACCTTTGTTCAATATTTTACATTTGATTTTATCACTGTTTCTATAATAACGGCTATTTGTGCCGAACATAGTATTATTTGTACTGCTATTATTTCCATATCGTGTTTTAGTAAAGGTCAAGGTGAATGACCAAATTAGTATGGGCACTGGACCAAAAAAAAAATTGCTGCCCCCAGATTTGCCACATAGCTCATTTGAAAGAAGAGTTCAAATGCAACATTTTATTCTATGGAACCGAAAAAATCTGTCCCACAGAAACATAAATATAACCTAAAATGTGATTTTATGAAAAAGTTGCATATTTTACTTCTTTACACAGGTAGGTGACCTTTTCTTATCGCAGATAATGAGCTTACACGCGAGTTTGCTTTCTTTGAACATTGTTCAATAGTAGTGTGAGCGAGAAGGCGATAGAGCTACGTTCTCGCTCACACATGTATGCGCTTTGCATTGCAACTGTGCAGTCCTTCTGTAACTCTCTTCGCTTATAGTTGTGTACTGTGCGAATATTTTCTGTGGATATCCTGTGATTACGTGTTTGACCCTTGCATTACGTTACCTGGACCTGATTTTAAGCCCTGTGATTTGGATACAGTTTTAAAGATGTTTCGTGCATCTGCTGGACAAGTGTGTCTAGTGTGTGGTAGATCAGTGCGGTCGATCAGAAGAAGAACACTAACTACGCAGCTTTTTGAAGAATATCCAATCGCTGCAAATAATATAACTGAACGAGTTCTTCCTTATCATGTGAGTACTTACATAAATGATTGCAATAATGACTTATTTAACCATGTAACAATGCATAGAGTGCATATCACGAATGAAAGCCCGCGGAAATGGAACTACATTTTTTTATGCAATGTAATGTAATGACATAGACACTAGCGCCGCGTCAAAGGGACTTCAGTAGCGGCGCTATTCATTCATTGGTATATTCATGTACTGAATAACATTTGTTAAAAAGATGTGTATTTGTGATGTGTAATTGTATCTGAAACTATTTCTTTCAGATACAATTTAACAACGCCGAGTTTATCTGTCAGCGTTGCTGGCGACGCGAGGCGTACCCACCAAGACATCGTACGTCCAGTGAACGAGAACAAGAACCACCAGTACGCGCTTCTGAGCAGCCAGCAGATCAACCTGTGATAGAACCAGATCAAGCCGAGGTACAACCAGATCTAGCTGTGGTACCGCATGCTGGTGATCAACGTGGAGCAGTAGTTGACGAACAAGACATTCAACATTCTATTATACATTTACCACATATTAGTCGGGCACCGAACACTTCAAACTCTTGCATTATATATTCGTGATATGCACTCTATGCATTGTTACATGGTTAAATAAGTCATTATTGCAATCATTTATGTAAGTACTCACATGATAAGGAAGAACTCGTTCAGTTATATTATTTGCAGCGATTGGATATTCTTCAAAAAGCTGCGTAGTTAGTGTTCTTCTTCTGATCGACCGCACTGATCTACCACACACTAGACACACTTGTCCAGCAGATGCACGAAACATCTTTAAAACTGTATCCAAATCACAGGGCTTAAAATCAGGTCCAGGTAACGTAATGCAAGGGTCAAACACGTAATCACAGGATATCCACAGAAAATATTCGCACAGTACACAACTATAAGCGAAGAGAGTTACAGAAGGACTGCACAGTTGCAATGCAAAGCGCATACATGTGTGAGCGAGAACGTAGCTCTATCGCCTTCTCGCTCACACTACTATTGAACAATGTTCAAAGAAAGCAAACTCGCGTGTAAGCTCATTATCTGCGATAAGAAAAGGTCACCTACCTGTGTAAAGAAGTAAAATATGCAACTTTTTCATAAAATCACATTTTAGGTTATATTTCTGTTTCTGTGGGACAGATTTTTTCGGTTCCATAGAATAAAATGTTGCATTTGAACTCTTCTTTCAAATGAGCTATGTGGCAAATCTGGGGGCAGACTTTGACTTTTTTTACCAATTTTTGGTCCAATTTGGTCATTCTCCTTTGATGATTCGTTTGGACGTACGATTTTGAGTTTTCTTAATTATTTTCAAGATACATAATAATTTTCGATTATCTTCGTGTTTCTTCTGCTCGGCGGAGATTGCTCTTGGGTTTCGCGTGTCCAGTTTTAGCTTCTTCGTGACAGGCGTCCCTGCTAAATAAACAAGTAAGAATGAAAATTCAAAATAATTTGGGATGGCAGAGATCAAACCGTTGTAACTTTTCAGTGTCATAATTTACTGAATTGAACACCAACGTTATTTCTTAAGTAAAGCCCCAGGGGTCTGCATACAACTAGGGCTGGCATCAACTTATTTTCCGACGCCGCGCGCCGGATAAAAACTTCAAACACCCCGGGCATTTGGTTGAAATTGTTCTTGCTCCCCGGCCCAAACCAAAAAATTTTTTCGCCGACTTAAATAGAAACATCGTTGAATTTTTTTTTTATTTAGCGTCTTTGCGATCTGCAAGACGTTGATTTGTATTCTAGTCAAAATCAAGGACGTAATTATGCTAATGATTCTCGACCCAAATCAACAATAAAATGGGTAGGTATATTTTTTTCCTTATTTACGGAAATCCGTAAGTGTGAACCAGCTGTATTTAAACGCGGCCCGTCTGTTACTAGCCTTATAACCGCGCTTCACACACAAACAAACGCAAACAATACAAACACAACGCATACGCAAACGATCATTCGATAAATTCGTAGGTAATCAATTCCACCCCAATCACGGTACGGGTACTCTCCCACGCAAGCTCCTAGCCCCGTCCCCACGGCCCCGGTACTATCAGCGTTTGTTGATGTCGCCGAAGCGCGCGTGCGTTTTGCGGGAGGCTGGTCAACACTTTGGAGTGCACCACACCACAGTGTTTCGCCTACTGAAGCGTGAACTGCAACACCCGTTCCGCAAGTACGCGAGTACTTGACCGAAAGTTTTGGTGACTACTGGATCGGTCGCGGAGGACCTGTGGCCTGTCCTCCGCGTTCTCCGGACCTGACGCTTCTAGACTTTTATTTGTGGGGAGATGTTAAAAGGTTACTTTACACGGAGGAAGTGACAAGTGTAACAGAATCACGTGCAAGGATCATTAGTGCTTTCGACACTTTAAAAACGAATATGTTAGTGTTACGTAAGCTGAAGGAAATCCAGCTACGTCGTGCTCAATTGAGAAAAGAGTGTGATGGTGGCAACTTTGAGCAATTCCTCCGGGTAACTAAGTAGGTAATTTATTTATTTGTACATTTTTTAAATACGTTGTTAGCTTCATCAATTTTATTAGTGTAAATAAGATAATTTCAAATTTTTAACTACCAGTTAAAAATACCCAAGAGTCGAAACTACCACCACGTTCTTACACTTAACTAGCACGTCTTTCCATTTCCGTCAAACTTAGAAAACATTTTTAGACTTAGTAGATCGGTACACCAACTAAGGAAGGTATTATTCCTCGGTCTGAAGCCCATTAAGTAGGAAGGAAAATTTCAAATCAACCAATTTAATCCACAAATAAAACAAAGTCACTACGAAAACTTTAGGTTGAAGGATAAAGCAAAACTAACATTTTATTAATCATCTGATAACAGGTCAGTGAACTTTTCTTTGGCGAACTATTATTACTGTCTTAAGTAAGATTTCCGTATTCCAATGATGCTCAAAAATTAGTTAATTATCAAGCGAAATTTATGACAATAATGTAGGTGATTTTCGAAATAAAATTAGGTAAAATTATGTACCGGTCATTGCTCGGTCACGCTCGCGCGCGCTTGTATTCCGTAGGTAAGACGTCAACACTCACGCACTCATCTGCATTGTCGCTGTGTGCGTAGTCGGGTGATTCTGTTTTTCTTTGTATTGAATTAAGGGTTTATTTCTGAAATACTGTTAATTTTCAACAAAAAAAAGTAGCGCTTATTAGTTATTGCCCGCTACCGTACTTTCAATTGATTATTTATGTCTTTTATGACAACCTCCTGAAATTTGACGAGGATGGAAAACAACCCCTTGTACACTACAGCGCGGCAGCGTTACAAATTTGAATTTCAACTCAAATTAAATACTATAATATCAACATAATTTATTTGAGATAAATAATTGACACGATAGTTTGAAAAGCTTTTTTTTTAAATTGTTTGACCCCCAAAAGTGACACCAACACTAAAAAAAATATTTATTTATTTACGGGTCACAGAAGTTCATATAATATGTACTTATACCAAATTGACCAAAAACCAGGCTGTGACAGAGGACAGACAGACAGACACCCGAGTGATCCTATAAAGGTTCCGTTTTTCACGGATGTTCGGAACCCTAAAAAGTATAAAGACTTCGCAAAGGTCTGCCAGCCAAGGCCTCGCAGCGGTAAAGGCCAATGCTGATCCAGAGGTGTAACTTTAAATATTTTGAGCACAACGAGTCTGAACGCGACAAATATGACTGGCTAAAGGACATTGTAAATAATGGCCTATGAACCAACACGCATGAAATATTTACTATAATTACTAGTTCTTTTAATAATATACATTACTTATATATTAAAAGAACGGACACTTTTTAGTTTCGAAAACATTTTAAAAGTATTCACTTTTATCCATAGTTTCCGTCATAATCCTCGGTGATAGTTCTATTATTTTTTGGTTCAATATGACGTTTTTAATAGGCAAAGGTATTATAGCTCATACAGCCAAGTCTTTGTAACAGCACTCTTAATAGGAGTTTGACACAGACAAGCGTCAGTATTCTCAACACTTGATATACGATAATGATTTTTAGTTACAAACAGTCCGCTATGATGTCGCGGAAACATAATAAGCCTTATCAAAAAACTCGATTGAAAGCGCTGTTTGAAACGAGCAATAATATCGACACTGACAGTTGACGAATTGACAGATGACAACATTTGACTTTTGGTAGTAATGTCACTTGGCGCGTATGTACTACATATGCTATACCTACTTTATAATCACACGAAAATGAAAAAGTAAATCCTTAATAAAACCCATGCATGTCCATAAGACTCCCGACTAACTCTAGGAATTCAATGTCAAGAAGCGCGCATCTGTCGTACTTTCATTTAGTAATACCTAAATGCGAAGTTATTGCTACATACCGAATGTTTTTACTGACGTAATTATAACCTCAAAATCCGAAAGTGTTTTGATTTTTTCAGAATTCTCAAAAGTGTCCGTTGTTTTAATTTAGGTTTAATCGAATATATACATTATCTAAAACCCAAAGAGTAAATACACCTCTCTGTTGGATCTTAGGCGAGCTATGTTTGTACGACGAGCAATGTCCTTTATATTTTGAGTATAACTACGCTGACATATATCACATTTGAAAGAAAAAAGCATGAATATGATTTGATAACTGGAACTATCTAGTAGAGTAGGGCCAGTAAGGAGGGCAGGGCGCTTGCTGGTGACATTTAATAGCACACTTTACCTTTACAGCTAGTGCTATTAAGTACAAAATTTTATGAACATCGACTTAGATATCACACGCTCACATCCCATCGTTCTAGGATAGCCTTTCCCAAACTTCAATATCCTCTCCTTGGTGGTGCACGTGTCCTTACGTTACACTTTGCTATCAGGCGGTCCGTCGGCCTGCTTACTTACCTGTTGAATTTTGATCATCTTCCATTTCGGTATTAATGTCCATTAATATGCAACCCCTTGTCATTTAATGGCGATTAAGTGCGTAAAATCACTAGCGGTTGCATATTAAACTGGAAACGCGGCCACCCGCCGCCCCCTCGGCCTCACGCTAGTGCGTAGGAGCGCTTAGGGAATTACTGCCCTAGATCGACAGTTTGTGAGCCTCCCATGTCAACGTCGATTTTCAAAAAATTTGGTAGGTACTTTATGAAACTAGTAATAAAGTAAGTGTATTATAAAACGCACTTTAAAATTTTTAAAAAGCTTAAGCTTTCAAATTAATACTTTGCACTATACAATAGGTGTACGCCCACCCTAACAAACTTCACGTGAGGCCGCAGTAATGTTAAGGGTGTGACTGTACACGAGAATATATTATGACAAGTTAAGGGCCTACTCAGACCTAACAGTCCTTAATAATGAGGAATATCGGGACAGGTAATGAAACCACGACTTGACTAAGGGCGTATATTCGCAGACTGGCTGACGGTTGCACAATACATAGAACATAAGACAAGTACCTCCTATTTACAAATATCACACCTCCACCACTATACTAGAATTAGGGTAACTGGTCTTGACTTATAATTAACAGGTTGTTCCGTATAGAAATAATTACACTTTAAGGGAACTTACAATACTTACTAAGTTTTATAATTTATTTGCGACAACAATGGTAAACAATGGATAGAACTGCCAAATAAAATATATATCTTAATCACTTAACTTACTTAAACTAGGTATTCTTATGAACTAACTTATTCTATCCTAAATCTCTCCACTGGTTTCCGCGTCCGCCTAGAATAACGACTCACCGGTGACAGAGATGGCGATAGTACGTTAGGTGAGGAATGTTCAGAAGGAACGTCGGCTTGATCGCCCCGGTTAACATTTTCGGCCTCTTTATTGGTGTTTACTATAAGGGTTTCTGGCATAACTTTTTCTGAACCCTTGCCTGACAGCTCGACCACATTCTCTTCACCCTGCTGGCCCTCATCATGCTCTTCCGGACAGGTAACATCAGAAAATCTGGACCTACGGCGCATTTGATCTATATGTCTTTTATGTGATTGACCGCTATCCGTCGCTATTGAATACCTACGGCAACTGTCCACCCCTTGTACGGTGCCTTTCATCCATTTATCCCCAGAGCCATACTCCCGAGCCCAAACTGAGTCCCCCTCTCTAAAGGTACGTGACGTTCCACCAGCGTATTCTACCTGACGTCTCTGGGCTGCACGTACTCTGTCTTCGACGACACGATCAGTACGCAATAAGTCTAGTCTTGACCGTAACGTCCGCCTTTGCAGGAGCATGGCTGGTGTTTCCCCGGTTGTACTGTGTACCGTATTGCGGTATGCTAGTAGGAAGGTTTGTAATGCCGTATCAATATCTACCTTATCCCTATACGCTTTTTTGATTGCTTGTTTACACAATTTCACTGCGTTCTCTGCTGCTCCGTTAGAGGATGGGTGGTAAACCGGTGAAAAATTCTGTTTTATTCCGTTATTTTTTAGGAATTTTTTAAATTCATTACTGGTAAATGGTGGACCTTGATCAGAAACTAATTCCTCCGGTAGACCGAATCTCGCGAATGTTGATCTTAATACTTTTATAACATTTGAAGCATTAGTACGGTTCATCTCAAAAACTTCTACCCACTTGGAGGTAGAATCAATTATAACTAAAAAGGTTAAGCCTTTGTACGGACCTAGGAAGTCAATGTGAAGCCTGCTCCAGGGGCGCGTGTGATATGGCCACGGTTGTATCGGAGCCCGCCGGGGCGCGGACGCCTCTGCCGCGCAAGTCTCGCACTGTTTGCACATTGCTTCTACTGCCGCGTCTATGTTAGGCCACCACACATAACTACGAGCTAGACTTTTTGTCTTCACTATCCCCATGTGACTACTATGAAGTTGTTTTAAAACTTTATTTTGTAAAGAAAATGGTATCACCATACGGTACCCCCACATTAAACACCCACATTCCGTGTATAATTCATTACGCCTTCTAAAATAGGGTTGAATCAATTCATCTGAACAAGTTAGAGGCCACCCGGATTGAGTATATGTTAAAATTCTACTAAGGACCTTATCACTTGCTGTTGCTTCCTTAACATCTTTACTCGTAATCGGTAAAAAATCTTCTACGAAATTAACATAAGTGTTCTCGTTCTGTGTACCTACATGATTTACTTCTGTACATGGCAACCGTGACAACGCATCTGCACAGTTTTTACTTGACGCAACATACTCAATATCGTAGGTGTAACCCGCTAATAGCACCGCCCAACGTTGTAATCTGGATGCGGCCATTACAGGAATCCCTGCCTTATCTCCAAAAATGTAAGTCAAAGGCTTATGATCAGTTCTCAATTTAAACTTGCGCCCATAAAGGTACTGGTGAAATTTACGAATCCCGAAAACAATTGCGAGTGCCTCCCTGTCTATCTGCGAGTAGGCGCGCTCAGCCTGCGTCAGCGAGCGCGACGCGTACGCCACTGGCCGCTCGCCGTCCGACGTCGCATGAGATATCACCGCGCCGATACCTACGCTACTCGCATCCGTCGTCAATATTATAGGCAACTCCGGTGTATAATGCATTAAAACTTCACTACTGGTTAATAAATATTTGACTTTGCTAAACGCGTCCTGACACTCTTTACTCCAACTGTACTGAACACCCGCTTTGAGCAGGTTATAAAGGGGTGCTAAAACTGTGCTAACATTCTTTACGAACTTGCCGTAGTACATGACCATACCGATGAAGGCTCTCAACTCGGAGACGTTCGTGGGGGCGGGCGTTTTAATTATAGCCTTAACTTTGTCTGGACACGTGTGAACGCCGTCTTTACTTATGGTGTGCCCTAAATAATTAACTGACTCCGCGAAGAATACACACTTTTCTTTGTTTACCCTCAGGCCATATTTTTTTAAACGATCAAATACTTTACCTAAGTTTCGCATGTGAGACTCCTTATTTGACCCTGTGATAATAATATCATCCAAGAAAATACCTACTTGTGGTATATCCGCAAATAATTGTTCTAACCGTCTTTGGAAAATACCCGGACTTGACGAAAGACCGTATACTAGCCTGTTGTACATAAATAAACCCTTGTGGGTATTTATCACTGTATATTTCCTGGTGTCATCTAGCTCAAATTGGGCGTAGGCCTGAGATAAGTCAATTTTACTGAAGTGTTTACCACCCCTCAGTCGAAGCAGCAGTTCCTCCACCCTAGGCAACGGATAACGGTCAACTTCTATAACTTTATTGAGTGTTAATTTATAATCAGCACAAATCCTAATGTTACCGTCCTTCTTGACGACGGGCACGATCGGGGTCGCCCAGTCCGAGCGCTCCACCGGCGAGAGAATGCCGTCGCGCTGCAGCTGGGCCAGCGCGCGCTCCACCGGCTCGCGCAGCGCGTACGCCAGCGGCCGCGCTCGCATGAACACCGGCCGCGCGCCCTCGCGCACATGCACGCTCACTTTGCCACCGGTGAATCGCCCCAGACCGTCCGCGAACACCTCAGAGTATTTGGAACTGAAAGCATGCAAGTCAAATACGTTATTTTTGTACATAGCCACATTGTTACATTCGTAATTTACAATAGGTAACTGTATTTTTAATTCGGCCATCCATTGCCGTCCTAAAAGAATAGTTTTCCCATTCTCCACAACAAATAATTCTAATGTCTTACTCAGATCTTTGTACTTAACAGTTGGTAATATGACTCCTAGGGGTTTGACTAACTCCCCCGTATAATATCTAAGCGTTAACTGACATGGCTTTAGACATAGATTTTTAAATAATCTCATGTAACATTCCCGACTTATACATGAGATAGCACTACCCGTATCGCACTCCATTTTAATGTTTTTTCCATTTACGTTTAATTCTAGATACACTGGTTTACATTCTATAGCGGATAATTTACAGACATCGATAAAAATTACCTCGTCACTTCCCATACTTTCGTTTAAGTTTTCCTCCCTTGTTTGATCGATGTCGACGTTGAAGTGTCTCGCTAAATTCGGGCACACGCGTCGCAGATGTCCAACTCGGTTACATACTCGGCAAACGTAACGCGAAAACTTGCACGTGGCCGCGTCGTGACCTGCGCCGCACACTTGACACTGCCGCTGCGCACGCTCACCCAGCCGCGCGGGCGCGGGTGCTGGTGGTGCGCGCGGGCCTCGCCTCCCCGCGGGCTGCGCAGTGGTCTCCCGCACCACTCCGCTGCCGTCCCGCGCTCCGCGAGCCGCCGCCGCTGGCCCGCTCCGCCACCGTGATGACTTCGCAGCCGACATCGCCTGGCACGTCACCGACGTCGCCGCTGCCGTTGTCTCGCTCGCCGACCCTCCCTGTCTGACCACTTCTGCCGCGTCTTTTTCTGCCGCCTCCATACTAATCGCTAACTTATACGCCTTGCCGAAATCCAGCTTACTCTCGGCGAATAATCGTTGTCGTATCGTTTCATTAGTTATGCCACAAACTAACTGGTCTCTCAAACTTTCCTCCAGCCAGCTTCCAAACTCACAGGTCTTGGTCATTTTTTTCAAAACCGCGGTATATTCCGAAATAGTTTCACCCTCCTTTTGTTTCCTATTTCTAAATTTGTAACGCTCGGCTAACTCACTAGGTTTGGGTTGCAAATGTTTTTCCATAATGTCCGTAATCTGCGTAAATGTTTTGTTTTTAGGTTTCTCTGGCGTACACAAATTGACCAAAAGTTCGTAAGATTCTGCCCCCATAACCGTTATTAGTGTAGGCACTTGTAAATCAACGGGTATTTTGTTCACAAGAAAATATTGTTCTAAACGTTCCATGTACAATTTCCAATCGTCACTTTGTACTTTAAATTCCGCAATCTTACCGATCGACATTTTGCAAATAAAACTATTTTACGCGTAATTCGATACTGCTCGTCGCCACTGAGGAATATCGGGACAGGTAATGAAACCACGACTTGACTAAAGGGCGTATATTCGCAGACTGGCTGACGGTTGCACAATACATAGAACATAAGACAAGTACCTCCTATTTACAAATATCACAAATAAGACCCTAAGACCTATGAGCCCTACAGCCCTAACCTACCATATAACTAGTATAAGTGAAGGGTACACTCACTGTCAGTCACGCAGACTCACAAGACTGATCAGAGATGGCCAAAGGTGTGTTGGCCACAGTGAGGGCCTGAGGGGTATAATGAGACAAGAATATAAAATTCAAATCTGATTTATTTACAATATGTTATAGCTTATATATCTGTACTACTTTTTCTTAATAAGCACTAATGTACACATTTATTTGTGTCTTATGCGTGTCGGATGGAGAAACAGTATTTTAACTGGGTCGCGCGTCAGAAGTCCGAATGCTGCCGAACTTCTTTTTTTTTATCGAGATGCTATAATCTAAAACCTAAGAGCGATCTGCCATATACAGAAATTCGAAGAACTCGGAACGCAAGAGCGAGCTCTCGACATATAGGGCACCCTGACTCGAAAAGGTTATAATCGCTAGAGTGAGCGAGCTAAGTCATAACATTCATGTTAGGTTACTTTACGTCCTGTAGACAGAAAAAGGAGCCCTACGTAGCGAGACTCCGTCGACTGCCTCTTTCAGATTTATAAATTTTCCTCCCTACCTTAGGCGTGTTAATATCTTATGTGGGTTTATGTGACATCTTCGACACCAAGTTACACAACCTTACCTCCAAACACAATTACTCAGGGGATGGTTTCACCATACCAGCCTATTTTATTAAAAAAAACGGCTTGCACTCCGGAAATGCCGGCAGAAATGAAAACTTTAGTATGTGCTTCTCTCCCTCCGTCTTACGAATGTTCGATCAAGTCACGTGTCCTGACGTCTTATGAATTTTCAATCAGGTCACGTGTCCTGACGCGAGGGTCACATGTTCTGACGCGAGTTTAACATTTTTTACCCATCACAAAAAAGTGCACTATGCCGCTGAAGAAAGTAGTAAAGGCTCCCAGAATATCTCAAGTATCAAAGGGGGAAACCACACATTAAATGCTTTTAATTTAATACTAACTAGGTTTTGCTGTAATCCTCTCTTAGTGCTCCTATACACTCCCCAAGGAACTTAAATGCCAAATTTCAGTTTTATACATTAAGATTGATTATTTCAAACAGTTAAGAAAACTTCAGGGTGAATTTTCAAAGTGCGCTTTCATGACCAAACCCGAAACTATGAGGAATATCGAAAAACACTGAAAGAAGTCTCGAGATGGGGTGTATGGGGTCCGTTGCCATCTTAAAGACCCAAGCCAACCTCACCTGCTAGCAGTGCACCCTGCTGTCCAACGGACGAGGCTCTGGCGAACCTGGTTTTCCTCTCGTAGGGTTGTGGGGGTCTGACGGCTGGTCGCCCCACGTAAAACCAACTTCAGTCATATATGTATGGACAGAAACAAGTTAGGTAAGGGTACTCGGTCTAGGGCGTCGCCGCATAACGACGCGCAGGCACATCGCCCTAAACCTGCGATAAGTGGGCTAGGGCTACCGTGTCAAGTACGGGCACGGTAAAGAGGATAGTACCCAAGAAGAAGTTCCGCTTTGCCACCTGGAACATTGGCTCCCTAACCGGACGTTGCCAGGAACTCGCAGACGTACTTGCGAAGCGTCGGGTCCAGTGCGCCTTCCTTTAGGAGACGCGCTGGAAGGGAAATAAGTCACGTGACATCGGGCAGGGGCACCGGCTAGTGTACACCGGATCACCAACGGGTAGGGGCGGAGTGGCCGCGGTGCTGTCTAAGGACCTTCAGGATGGACTCCTTGAAGTAGACCGACGCAGCGACCGGTTGATGCGAGTTAGGGTGCTCTTCGAAGGGTCGGTAACGAACCTAATCAGCGCCTATGCTCCTCAGACTGGTTGCTGTGAGTCTGAAAAGGAGGCCTTCTGGGATGAGTTCGAGGACGTATTACGCGCTATTCCGAATTCCGAAGGTGTTTTGGTTGGGGGGGATCTCAACGGTCACGTAGGTCAGTTTGCTGGAGAGTATGGACGTGTTCACGGTGGTTTTGGTTATGGCCAGCTAAACGCAGAGGGAGTCAATATACTTAGCACCTACGCTGTGTCTGACCTAGCCATCGCGAACACATTCTTTCAGAAGAAGCCCCAGCATCTTATTACGTACCGTGGTGGTGCCTACTCAACCCAAATAGATTACCTGCTGGTGCGACGGTGCACATTGGCAAGGTTACCAACTGCAAAGTCATCCCAGGCGAAAGCCTAACGGCTCAACACCGCCTCCTTGTCCTGGACTTTGCGGTTGTACCGAAGAAGAGAGTGATCGAGAAACGCAAACTCCGCACTAAGTGGTGGTTGCTTGATGGTCCTAGGCAGTCGGACTTCATCGCGGAGGTCGAGCATCTCGAGATCAGTGCTCCGCATGAGTCTGCTCAAGAGATCTGGAGTAGGATCCAGTCAGCAATCACCGATGCGGGTAAGCGCGTCCTTGGCACTTCTCGTGGTGGCCGCACCACAGAAAAGGAGACGTGGTGGTGGGATGACGGGGTGCAGGAGGCGATTCGGAAGAAGAAGGTTTTATTTAAACAGTGGCAAGGGTCCAACTCTCCGGATGACAGGGAGGCATATGGAGCGGCTAAGCGCGCTTGCAAAAAAGCTGTAGCTAGAGCCCGCAGCAAAAGTCTGGCCCCCTTATACGACAAGCTGGAAACTGCGGAGGGGCAAAAGCTTATTTTTAAGCTGGCGCGTGCCCGGGAGAAAGCTACACGGGACATTAGCAAATGTCTCTGTGTAAGGGACGCCCAGGGTAAGCTGCTCTACGATGCCCCCTCTGTTAAGGAGAGATGGTGTACATACTTCGCGGAGCTGTCTAACAAACAGCATCCCCATAACCTTCCTCCCGAACCGCCTCCTAACCTTGGACTTATTTCCCCTATTTCCCCCGACGAAACCAGCATTGCTCTTCGCTACATGAAGAACCGGAAAGCGGTCGGGCCTGACAATGTGCCAATTGAAGTGTGGAAGGCGATGGGCCCACATGGTGTGGACCTTCTGACGGATCTTTTTAACCGCATCCTGATCATCAAGGAAATGCCGAACCAGTGGCGATTTAGCCTGATTATCCCTGTTTACAAAGGCAAAGGTAGCGTACAAGATTGTAGTAGCTACCGCGGTATCAAGATCATGTGCCACGCCATGAAGCTCTTCGAGCGCAACATTGACACACGGCTCCGTAGCGAGTGTACTGTCTCTGAGTGTCAATATGGCTTCCGGGCGGGTAACAGCACCATGGGCGCAGTGTTTGCCTTACGGAATCTGGCTGAGGCTTACAGAGAGAGAAGGAGAGCTTTGCATATGGCCTTTTCAGACCTGCAGAAGGCCTTCGACTGTATACCTCGACAGTCCATCTGGTGGGTACTGCGCTTCAAGGGCGTTCCCGAGGCCTATATTGACATTATCAGAGACATGTACCGCGATTTCGTTTCCTCTGTCCAGACCGCTGTTAGCGAATCGAATAGCTTCCCAATATCTGTTGGCGTTCACCAAGGCTCGGCTCTTAGCCCGTTCTTGTTTAACGTAGTGCTCGATGTAGTTACGGCAAACATCCTAGATCAGCCTCCATAGCTAATGATGTATGCCGATGACATCGCCCTCGTTAGTCAGAACAAAGCCCATCTTGAGCGCAAAGTCAACATTTGGAAGGACACGCTTGAAAACGGTGGTCTGAGACTAAATGTGGCGAAGACTGAATACATGTCCTGTGGCAGCACGGATTCAAACACCATCCGAATAGGTTCGGACCTGATCAGAAAGTCCGATACGTTCAGGTACCTTGGATCCGTGCTGCACGAGTCTGGCATCGTGGACGACGATGTCCAAGCACGTATTGGCGCGGCTTGGGCGAAGTGGCGCGAGGTAACGGGCGTTGTATGCGACCGCAAAATGCCTCCGAAGCTCAAGGGGCAGATATATAAATGCATCATTCGGCCTGTTCGGCCAGCACTAAGCAGACACACCCAGGAGCTTCGCGTCACGGAGATGAAGATGCTGAGGTGGATGAGTGGCGTAACGCGATCCGATCGCATACGCAACTCTTACATCCGAGGTAGTCTTGGTGTCCATGACGTGGGGGAAAAACTGCAAGAGTGTCGTCTGCGATGGTATGGCCACATCATGCGCCGCCCTATGGAGTACGTTGGTCGGAGATGCATGAATATGGCTGTTCTTGGGGCTAGGCCCCGTGGTCGCCCCCGCAAGCGCTGGCTGGACGTCGTCAAGTCCGACATGAGAGCCAATGGCCTGACTGAGAAGGATGTTCAAGATCGGGCAAAGTGGAGGAAGCTAAGTAGGAAGGTGGACCCTGGCAATAACCGGGATTAACGCCAGGTGGAAGAAGAAGAATGAAAGAAGTCTCGAGACTGATTAATATGAAAATTAAATATGCATATTTGAAAAAGACAAAACATACTGTACTATTACACCATCCGAAAGTGTAGCCAATAAGGATCAAATTTTTGGAAGTAATTGTTATTATTGCCTTATAGTAAACTAAAGGAAAGCTCTCATTTTTAGGGTTCTGTACCAGAAGGGTAACCAACGGAACCCTATAGATAGTAATAGGGTAAACGGACGGACGGACAGCGGAGGCTTAGTAAAGCCTCCGCTGTCCGTCCGTCCGTTTGTCTGTCAGCGGGCTGTATCTCAAGAACCGTAATAGGTAAAGAGCTGAAGTTTTTACAGATTGTGTATTTCTAGTGCTGCTATAACAAAAAAAAATTAAGGTTTATGGTACGGAACCCTTCGTGTGCGAGTCCGACTCGCACTTGTCCGGGTTTTTTAACATTCACAAGACATTGTTCGTATAATTAGGTACTATACGAACGATGTCTTGTCACAAGACATATACTGTGATATTATTTATTAAATCACGCTTTTAATTAAAACTACTCTGACAGTGACATTAACCACATATGAAAGGTTTCTCCTCACCAGAATGCGTCTGAATATGTCGTATTAAATTATGCTTTGTATGAAAACTACACTGACATATAATACATTTGAAAGGATTCTCACCAGTGTGAGTACGAGTATGACTTACGAAATCACACTTTTTCGTGAAACCACGCTGACATATATCACATTTGAAAGGTTTCTCACCAGTGTGGGTACGTGTATGACTTACTAAATCACCCTTTTTAGAAAAATTACGCTGACATATTTCACATTTGAAAGGTTTCTCCCCAGTATGCGTACGAATATGTGTTGTTAAATGTATCTTTTGATTAAAACTACTGTTACATATATCACATTTGTAAGGTTTCTCGCCAGTGTGTATACGAGTATGACTTGTTAAATAATTCTTATGTCGAAAACTACACTGACATATCTCACATTTAAAAGGTTTCTCACCAGTGTGGATACGAGTGTGAATCGTTAAATGATATTTTAGAGTAAAACTTCTCTGACATACATCACATTTGAAAGGTTTCTCACCAGTGTGGGTACGAGTGTGTCTGATTAAATCACTCATTTTACTAAAGCTACGCTGATGACAAATATCACATTTGAAACGTTTTTCTGTGACCAATCTTCTTCGATATCTATTTCTATCATCACTGTCACCACATTTCTTTGACATTTTACATTTAAGATCATCTTTGTCACTATTGTTACGGCTACTTGTACCTAATGCAGTATCACTAACTCTGCTATTAACTTCATGTTGAGTGTTAGTGAAAGACTCTATAAAAGTTGTTTGTTTGGAGGTATGATTTTGAGTTTTTTTAACTATTTTCGAAACATATGACACAATTGGATTGTTTTCGTTTATCTTTTGCTCAGCTGAGTTTGTTTCTCTTGAATTTAGTCTTCGTGTGTCCTGTTTTGGCTTCGCCGCGACGAGCGGCCCTGTGAAATAAATAACTAATTAATATTCAAAGAGAATTGTTGGGGCATGCACAGACGCACGTGGACCAAAACAGTTGCTTTTTTATAACTAGTGCCATAAAGTACTAAATTGAACATCGATTTAGACACCACACTCTCACAACGTCGATCTAGGGCAGTAACACCCGTATTCACAATCAATACTTTTCTCAGTAAGGTGGCAACGCTATACAAAGTAAGGCATTTCTCACTGCGTTGCATATGGCAAGCCTTTAAATTCATAGACAATATTCAAACGACCCTTGTCTAAGCAAACGCAGAGCGTTGAATAGAGCTCTGTGATTGGTTCGTTTGTGTTGCGTAGTTCACTTCGCTGCTTGACGTCCATTCCTAGATCTAAATTTATCAGTGGCAAGAATATAAAAAGTACCACATCTTTGGAAAACATGAGCGTCGCCTAAATTCATCCGAACTGTAATAATCAAAAGGATTTTGGGAATCCCGTATCATTTTTCTGGTATTTATTGTGTTTCTCTCATTGATATAATTATCAAATTCTTCTTCACTACTATAACCCATTGTAAAAGGACGCTATTAAAATAGAAAATTATCACAAATAGTTAAATCCAACCCCGAAAAATATTTCTCGTAACACATAATAGTACCGGGAAAAGATCAATAATACACAAAATGTCTGTTATTCATTCTTGTCGGATCATCTATTCTATTTTTCCACTAAGAAGAAGAAGGAGTGGTACCTTCTTCTTCTTAGTGGAACTCTTGTGTGTGAACTGTAACCTGTGTCTGTGCAATAAACTTTCATTCTTCTTCTTGTGTACTTCGGACTTTCTTTCTTCCCTTCACACTCTTACTTCATCACACACGCCTGCCACCTGCACTATTGCCGTTATAACAACAAATAATATAAATACTACTCTGTCAAGAAAGTACCGGGAAAAGATCAATAATACACAAAATGTCTGTTATTCATCCAAATTTATTTTATCACCTTCAAAGTATGCTCCTTTAGAAACGATACACTTGCGCCAACGAATAATCCATTCATCAAAACATTTTTTAAACGCTGCTTCCGGAATTGAGTTCAGTTCTCGCCGCGAATTCTCCTTTGTCTTCTATCGATTGAAAACGGGTGCCACGAAGTGGTAATTTGAGTTTAGGAAAAAGAAAAAAGTCAGCAGGAGCCATATCTGGTGAATATGGTGGTTGCTGGATGGTATTTGTTGAGTGTTTGGTTAAAAATTCGTTCACAATGATAGCCTTGTGCGAAGGCGCATTGTCGTGGTGCAAAATCCAAGAATTTTCTTTCCATAAATCTGGCCTTTTTCGTCGAATTTGCTCTCTTAAACGCCGCATAACGCTCAAATAATATTCTTTATTTACCGTTAGACCTTCCGGTAAGAATTCAGAGTGCACAACACCGCGATAGTCAAAGAAAACAATCAACATGACTTTGACTTTTGATCGACTTTGGCGTGGTTTTTTCGGTTTCGGTTCAGTTGGAAGGCGCCACTCCGAAGCTTGTTGACTAGTTTGCATGTCAAACTCGTAAACCCACGTCTCGTCACCAGTAACAATGCGTTTCATGAATGTTGGGTCCGAACTGACTCGTTCTAGCATGTCCTCAGCGACTTTCATGCGATTGAGTTTTTGGAGAAAATTCAGATCTTTTGGGACTAGCCGAGCAGCAACATGTTTCATACCCAAATGATTAGTTAAAATGGTACGGATCGACTCGTGAGATACAGAAAGTTCGGCGGCTATCTCTCTCAGAGTTGAATGGGGATTTTCAGTCACTATTTCCTTCACTTTTGCGATGTTAACTTCAGTTGCAGACGTTGACGGCCTACCAGAGCGAGGCAAATCTTCCATCACATCTCGACCGCTTTTGAACGCTTTGAACCACTAATAAGAACGAGTTTTTGATAAAGTCGATTCACCGTAAGCCTTCTGTAACATTTTCAGTGACTCCGAACACGAAATTCCATTGGCGATGCAAAATTTAAGACAAACTCTTTGTTCGATATTTTTGTCCATTATGAAATTCGCAATACACACTATAAAGTATATGATATTACTAAAACCAGCACTGTATTTAATATAAATAACAGATGCAACTCAAACTCCGCGCCAAAATGGAAAACAGTTGTGCCAATCTAACAACTACAAAAAAACAAAAATTTGAATTTGGAACCATAAACAAATCATCCATTCCCGATACTTTTTTGACTGAATGTAGACCACAGAGAATCGAGAAACACTAGCTATGCGTTGCTTATAACAGCTAGCAGGCTACCTTAGCTGTGCGTTCATTCTAAGGGACGCATAGTGCTAGCCGCCACTCAAGTAATGTCTATGAATAAGTTTTAGGGGCCCTGTGCGCTAACACGCACTGTGAGACCTCATAGTAACATTTGTGAATACGGGTGTGAGTCCCTAAGTGAACCCCCAGGGGTCTGCACACAACAGACATGCCACAAACCCTACTCCTTGGTGGTGCAAATGTCTAAAGGTAACGCTATACATCAGGCGGACCGTCGGCCTGCTTACTTACATAGTGATTCTTGTTCATCTTCCACTTCGGTTTTAATCTCCATTAAGGATACATCTTCTGAATTTTGCTCAGCATGGTGTGCTGGTGTATCTTTTACATGTGGATAGCTATTGTCTACATTGTCAAGTTCTGATTCTGTAAGTACACAAAAAATTTATTGTATAAATTAATCACTTTGACTGTAACATATATGTTTCAGTCAAAGTGATTAATTTGCTATTATACATAATGACTGGTCATTACATATAATGACTAAATGGTGTAAAAGATGTGACGACTTGCTTAGCCAAGTAGAATATAGGGCATAGGGAGCATTAGGGCACCCCACCACGGATAGGTTAGGTTCTAATGTTATGGCGGAAGCTAGTGTGAGCGAGCGAACTTAGCTCCGGGCTCCGTAGACTACCTACACTTTATTGTAATTGCCATTCAGAATTAGGAGGCCCTCGTCTCGACTAGTGGCAAGATCGGCAAATGCAATTAAGAGCCGCATGCAAGCTTTGCCATTGTTAAAAACCCGATTTTCTAATTTTAATATCAAAGTTTCGTAAAAACCGCATCAGGAAAAACGAAAAAAAAATCTAGGGTAATTAATTTTTTTTTAATTGGAGTTTTTCAAATTTTCTTTTAACATTCACACAATTTTAGCCAACTATGTGACAAAATAACAATGTCTAGTCAACGACGTGGTAACTAAAATAATATATTGTAATGTAAAAAAAAACTACATTTTGGTTGAAGTGACAACCCTTTTCTCCTTGACACTCTGCGCGGAGCGGAAGGGAGTGTCAGACTCTTACTGACTAAAACCCATCCGTGTTCCTCCTACTGCCCTTTGCGTTCCAGGGTATGGTGCCTCTTTCGAACGGATTCCGCACCCCGGCAGGCACTGGCCCTGGCGGGCCTCGTCTCCCATGCTGACAGCTCTTTGAGGCGCGCGTAGAACACAGCGCGCCGCCGACACGGGCCAGATCGGACGGCGAGGCGCCCAATGCTCGCCGTCCGCAGGCCCGCGCCTACGGTGGCCGGAAATCGCTCTGCGACTCCCGATGCTCGGGGCGTCTTCTTCTATTGCGGCGGCCGGGTCGTGAGGCCTCCCTCTCTCTCACACGTTCGGCCTCCTCCTTCGCTAACATTACAGCTTCACAAAAGGAGGTGACCGCTTCCCATGCCTCCTCGCTCCGGACCATAGACTGAACCAGGGCCGGTCGTGAGAGGTCACCGCCGCCGATCGCCTCGACGGGGACTAGGCGGTGCTCCGCCCAAGCAGGGCAGACCTCTACCGTATGCTCCACCGTGTCCTCCGGGCGATCCTCGCAGTGTTGATACCCGGGCTTGTCCTTCCGCCGAATCCGAAACAACCGTGTCCGGTGAGTACCTGTGTCAGGCGGAAGGTGAGGACGCCGAGTCGCCGCTCCAGCCACTCCTCAAAGAGAGGACTAATCGCCTGTATTGTGGCGTGTCAAGCGCTGGGTTGCGACAGTCGCTGTCTCCATACCGACATGAGATCCTGCCGGAGCTCCGTCCACCTTGCTGCGATTTGCCGCCACTCGTAAATGAGCGTGAGGGCTCTCGCCTCCAGATCCCATGGCGGCAGTCCGGCAAGGAGGCTCGTCGTGAAGTGACAACCCTAAATGCAGATATTTCGGATATTACTAAAGTTTGAAATAACTTTTGGATAACTCGGAATTATGTTGTGGTTCTAATAATGCACATAATAGAAAGTATAAGCAATATTTTGATTTAAAAATCACGAACTAATACGGTGTTATAATTGAGTAAAAAAATAAAAACGAAAAGTGATAAAAAAAATCATATCTCGCGTCCCATTCATACTAAAGCTACAGAAATTGGTGAAACGGTAGGTTATTGTAAATTTAATTAAATGGATATAAATAGAAACTGGAATACGTAGTTCAGTTTTTAAATACGAATTTTTATTCGTTTTTCGTGATGTGGATATTACGAAACGTTGATATTTTTTATAAAAAAAAGTACTAATCGTAGCGAAGCAGAGTTTTACTCTCGTACCACAAATGAGAGAATCTGTCGATTACTTTAATAAACACATGATGACACAAAATTCAGGTTTTTTTTTAACACTGGCTTTGACTAAGACGAATTTCGGACAACGAACATAATGTGAGAGGTTTTTAGGGTTCCATACATCCGTAAAAAAACGGAACCCTTATTGGATCACTATGATGTCTGTCTGTCTGTCTGTCTGTCCCCAACACGGACATTTTACGTAAATAAATATTTTTTTAGTATGGGGGTCGTTTTTGAGGGTTAAACAAGAAAAATTGCGAGTCAGACTCGCACACGAAGGGTTCCATACCATAAACCTCAATTTTTGTTATTTGTTGTTATAGCGGCAATAGAAATAGAAAATCTGAGAAAATTTTAGCTAACTATTACGGTTCTTGAGGGCCCACTGACAGACAGACGGACGGACGGACGGACGGAAGGACGGATATTGTTCCATCAGTTCAGCAATGGACGAATATTGGTTTTAATTATAGTTTTTTCAAATAAATTGTTTTGAAGATATTCAAGAAATTAGACCAAAAATAACCCCCCAATGAAACCCCCTTGACTCCGAAACTACTGAACCCAAAATTTTGAATATATGTACCTAAAGATTACAGGAAAACCTATAAGAAGTTTGTACTGTTAAAATAGCAAGTAAAAAAAATTGGTTCGGAACCCTTTGCACGCGAGTCCGACTCGCATTTGACTAGTTTTTACCAACATGTTGAGAATCACGTGAACGGAGACGTTTTTAGGGGGTAAATTTTGAAGTTTTTTTTTGCGATAGGACACAGTTTCGAGATAAAAGTAAGGAAAAGAAAAAAAAATTGCACTCGAAGTCAAGAGGAACTACTAAGTTCAAATACTCCCAAGGTTACTTGACCATGACCTCCAAGGTCACTCGATCTTGACCTCCAAGGCTGGATAGTTTAACCTATTGACCGCTGATGTCGTATTTCTGCGACAGAGACCATAACTACGTGGTACAACTGAAACCATTAATAAATAGAGATATTATTAAACTATTTGTTTTTTAATCGATACAACGATTGTTCCTCCCTATTTATTGTAGGTTATATTTTATCAATTTGTAACCACGCTGGCCCTCGCGCTAGGCGCACGGTAATCGATATTTAGCCAAGCGGTCAAAAGGTTACACAATAGGTATCCGGATTGACAACTTTCGCTGTGAAATAAACATTTGTGTGTAGTCCGCTCACCACTGTTAGTAGGGGCGCTCTAAACGAAAATGGGTTTGTAACATGGATTCACGACACTACTTTCGTGGGCTTTGTTCGAAAGAGGCATCGTAGCCCTGGAACGCAAAGGGTCTAGGAGGAACACGGATGGGTTTTTGTCAGTAAGAGTCTGACACTCTCTCCTGCTTCACCCAGAGCGGGAGGAATCATTTGATGATTTGCCATACTTTTAAAAAAAAAAAAAATGGACACTACTTTCTTAAAACTTACTGTGAGTGTGATGTTTCTCCTTTGGGTCGAAAATATTGTTAAGTCTCTCACTAACATCTGGTAATTCTTCCTTGATAACTTTCCTTTCTGTTTGTCCACCATCAACTATACTAATGAGCTCTAATGGGCTATAACTAAACCCTTTAAAAAACTCCGAGCGACCTGGGTTTATTAAAGGATCAGGCTGTAAAAAGATAAATGCAGTTAGTATTCGTCATCATCATCACACAGCCGATAGACGTCCACTGCTGGACACAGGTCTGCCCCAGAAGGGGGAGCAGTTAGTATTAGATAAAATTAATATGCTGATGATCAGAGCCTCATTGAAGAACACCTCACCTGATAATCCTCATTCAACATCTGAGCGAACAACTCTTCTGCTTCCAGACATATTCTCAGAAATCTCCAGCATTGCTTTAGTTTAGTGCAGCAGAAGAAACAAGCGAGCATCGGTCTACTGTCCTCAGTTACAAACTGCAAGAAAAAATATTCTTTTAAGACTGCTCTTACAAATATTTGCAACTAGCTTGTGCCAGTGGCTTGAGCCATGTGTAAAAAACGAAATCAAAATACATTTGATGTTGAGGAGTGATCGATTTGTAAGCATACAGATTTTCACGTTTGAGGAGCTCGTAGCTAAATAATTACAGTCGCCAGGGTCCATCTTCAAGGTTAAGCAATGATTACCGAGATCGGTCTGAGGATGGCTGACCACCTTAACATATCTAGATTCCTCCGTGCCTCCAGGTCGCCATTTGTACATCATTGGTTGTTGTTAACCATTGTCAGAAGCCATAAAATCTGACACCAGTCTTGCTAAGAAGTACCGTGTTAATGGGTTGTGAAGGTCTGGTAGAAAACCGTTTACCGTAAAATACTGGTATTCAGCTAAATCCGGCTTGACTGGAAGCCGACCCCAATATAGTTGGGAAAAGGCAGGCAGATGATGACAGATTTTCACATTGCTTCCGTTTGCCTCTTTGTAGGTAGACAAAGAGGCAAACACAACCTTTACTGAGAAGGGATGAGTTCTTATGGATCACCACTTTTGCTCAAAGCACATTAAAAATGGAACAATTGTAGGTTCTCTCAAACCCTATTCCTTCACTAATGTCGGTGATTAAGTGAAGAAGCATTTAATAACTGTCAGGGAATTTAATTTTTATTAACATATCAACTTACAGGAACATCTGTCAGCTTCTCATACAGTTCATGCAAGTTCTTGTTGACCACCACATACATGCGAACATTCACCACTAAGCATATCCTGCACATTGCCAGTTTTTCCATCTTTAGTGCTAGTAAACTTCGCAAACTTCGACAATCAAGGCTTGAAAATATTGTGCGCGCTTCCTTTATGGAGCACGGTAACGAGACGCAGCCTGACGCAGCTACCGGAGAGAGCTATGTATAAGTTTACCGCAAGCAACTTATCGTACTGAAGTACGGCGCAATCATAGGCGCAATTAACTGCGCAGCTGCGCAGTAGTCAATTATACAACCAAGCATGGGACCGGGCATGCGCAGGCTCGGCGCGCATGCGCGGTCTCGCGGAAGATGGCGCGAGTAATGGCTTCTCAGTCACTTGTATACGTTCGATGCTTGTGTCCAGCTTGCTCAACCCAATAAGACCTATTCAGAGGTTGGATTCAACAAATTGAGGGTGAGATGCAGCGAACTCAATCGTACCCCGCCACGAAAAGTTTTGATTTTCTTTGGCTTTTTGTGCAAAAATAGTGAATATTTGACAAATGTGGGAAAATTCAAGAAATAACTAATATTAACTAAAATTACGCATGAGCGATACTACGCTCGCTTGTAGCTGGTACGAGTAAATCATAGTGCCTAAATATCTCACTGCGGCTAATATTTTGACAATACTTACAGAAGTAAACCTTTAACATTAAATAGAATTCAAATAGCAACATTAGCAACAGCAAGTGAGCTCAAAAAAATGCAAATAAACTCAGATAAGTTATTTTTATGGGCTTAGCTACAATTTTTCTGAGTTGATAAAAGTCAAAGCTGTGAGGCCCTTCGGACCGCGAGGCCCTAGGCGGTGGCCAACGTCGCCCAGGCCTTGCGCCGCCTTCGCCTGCACACCAAAACACGTAACGACCATCGACTGACCAACTTTGCTAAAAAAAAAGTACCTACCTATATAATAACTTTAATTTCGGAAATCGGTGTTTTTGGTTGTTTCTACGTACCTATTTTAACACCGAGTTCGGAAATTAAAGTTATTTTTTACTTACTTTGTAATGTTTTTATTTATTTGGAAGTCGGTTGCATTTTTTTGTAAAAAAGTTTTATATTTTTCACTTTTTTGTGGCAGCCCACACCTAACAACATCACTGGAATCGCAGGAAAGCAAAATACGCTATTTGGTTTAATTGGATGAGAAACCAAATACGTCATTTAAGTGAACTAAAACCAGCTGTTTTGATAACTGCTGAATCGATTTTGATGAAATTTAAATGGGACCAATCGGAAAGTATTACCGTTTTAAAACACAAAAAAATAGAACCGAATTGAGAATCTGCTCCTTTTTTTAAACTCAGTTAAAAATGTATAGGGTATTTCCCGTTGACCTAGAACTATGAAATTTTATACCTACTACAAGTATAGGGGAAAGTCTGAAAACTATACATTTATAATTAAATAAAAAAATATAGTCTTTATAGAGAGCTCGTGGCTAAATAACAACAGCCGCACGGGTCGATCTTGAAGGTTAAGCAACGCTTGCCAAGGTTGGTCTGTGGATGGGTGACCATCTTAACATAACGAGTTTCCTCCGTGCCTCGGAAAGCACGTTAAGCCGTTGGTCCTGGCTGTCATTTGTAGATCTTTGGCAGTCGTTACGGATTGTCAGAAGCCAGTAAATCTGACTCCAGTCTTGCCAAGATGTACCGTTTTACCCAGTTAATGGGTTGTGGAGGTCTGGTAGGCAGCCGCTCCACGTAAAACGCTGGTATTCAGCTGAATCCGGTTTGACTGGAAGCCGACCCCAATGTACTTGGGAAAAGGCTAGGCAGATGAAAAAAATATAGTCTTAATGTTAAGTAATTTATAACTACTTTGTACAGAACCCTCGGTGGGGGAGTCCGACTCGCACTTGGTTTTTTATTTGTTCGACGCGGTATACTTGCCGTTTGGTCCCGTAAAATTCAGTTTGGCTGACTAGTTTTTATTTTATGAGCAATTTTGCTTACTTTTCTGTGTAGACGATGACCTCGTGTCGTCCAATCACAAAAAAAACTTTTCCAAAAAAAAAATTCATCCGACTTGACTTTAATTCTCGGAAGCGGGTGTCAAAAACAGAAGAAACATATTTTTATAATCATAATAAAAATTTTTTTTTTTTTTTGTACTGTGTAGTGTTTTTATTTGGAAGTCGGTAGTATTTTTTACCCGACTACGGCAAAGCCAAAAGGAAGGGTTATGATTTTTTTGTAAAAAAGTTTTGCAAGTGATTTATGTACAAAACACGTCACATCACGTTACACGCGGATAACACAAACCACGCGCGGCATATGTGCGTGCATCAACCAAAAATGGGTATCTTGGAGTGAAACTACAAAAATGAGTTTTTAGCCTTAGACATAAGATATGGATTTGAGTATAGAAATAATAAATCAAATAATCTTACAGGAATTATGAATGTTGTGTAAAGGGTTCTCGCACAGAAACGCAGAATTTTCAGCTGTCAAGTGTGCGCGTGCGCAAACATCGCAGACGCACTACAGCAGCGTGGGAGCCCCACCAGCACCCTGAACGCGTTATTATACTGTACTCGGAGAGCGTTGATGGCCCGCTGCGTGTAAGTCTTAGTGCAGTCTTAGTCTGCGTGTAAGAAATAAATGAAAAATATGTAATCCTACTAATATTATGAATCTAAATCAATATTATTTGGTAATAGTAGTTAGCCCCAATTTTACTTCATCAGGATTCCTTCCTCCTGATATTTGGTAAGTCTTTACCCCTCATTATTCCAGTCCAGTGCTCGGCAAAATGCATACTTTGCTTTAACGTCTAGCGGCCGGAGTGGAACTATCAGTTCCACCCGACGCCACTGATTTAAAACTTTATTTTTTGACGTGACAACGTCTTATAAATTGGTTTGCCGGGTGACACTTCAAGAAACTGCGTTACGCTCCGCTCACGTTATGCGCTCACAATGAGAGCGAGTGAGAGGCACGCGTCCCTTCCACTCGGGCATGGTTAGCCCGCCTAAGAGTGAGAGAGACAGACTTCTTCCTACTATACGAATGAATATTCACATTAAAATTATTTTACCACTCAAAGTCGTTGTCACGTAAAACTTTCGCCCGTATACCGACTTTACAGGCAACCAATTTGTTTTTTTTATGTTCTTATGGTTTATTTTCGTTTCAACCAGTGTCGTCAGGTGGAGCCAATGGCTCCACTCCGGCCGCTAGATACAAATTACAAAATACTATCTCGCAAGTACTTAAAATACGAAATATAAAACATTTTTAAGTAATCTATTTGAAATGTAAAATAAAAAAAAAATACAGTATTTCAGCTATTTTTATTTTGAATTTTTATTTTAAAAGCAGAGAAAAAGTAGATTAATCACTAAAACCAGAGTTTCCTTTCATAACACTAGATTATTACATGATACTTGACATTGACAATTTGACGTACAGTAACAGGTGCAATGTTCGACATATTTAGCGGTCGCCAATGTACAAGTTGATTGACAATGCTGTCTTTCAAAGCCTTAAGTTCGCTTTATCGCATTTTTAACTTCTCATTAGATCTATCTATATATAGTCTACAAAACAGTATGTCACTCAAGTGTTGATAGCCTTTTCATAACGTCGGCGAAGAAAATATACATTTTTTTTTCTATTGATAGGCATACGTTTGACCACTATCTCACCTGATGGTAACCGATGATGCGGTCGAAGATGGAACAAGTTTGCCTAGAAAGTAACCAATTCACTCTTGACTTAAAGACTCTCAGGTTGTAGCTATCAGGAAACAGACTTTGGCAAGTAATTCCACTCCTTAGCTGTACGCACTTTGAATGCATTCCCAAATATTATTCCCAAATCGTTTTGCTCGTGTGGGTGGGATGTCCACCATGTGCCGGTGGCGCATCACCGTACGTGTTGTGGTCCGATGATGGAACGGGCTTGGTGCAATTAAATTATGCAATTCAGTCGCACACTCCCCAAGATGCAACCGACTTTGGAGCTTCGACTCGATGAGCCTATCATTGCCGATGATCCTCTTGGCTCTGACATATCCATTCCAAAGATGAGACTTGTGAGTTCGATCGTGTATGGAGTAGCAGTACTCCACTTGAACTTGTGCTTGATAGAGTTTGAGCCGCTGTTTCGGCGTGAAGTACCGTCTCACTTTTGCTAGGATTCCAACTTTCTGGCAGCCACTTGAGCTTTTACCTCTATGAAAGGGCCAAAATTGAGGGTTAACGTAACCCAAGAAGCTCAAGTTGGTTGGTTGGTTATCGGCACGGTTACACCTCGGAAAGATGAAGCTGGGTGGAATTGTGAGATGTGATGGAGTGGGAGCGACCGAATCATCGAACCACGAGCTCGTGTGTCGGACACGTATCTCTCAGCAACAGTGCTGTTGTCTGCATACTCTAAGGTACCGGGTTTTAGCAGATCATTAATATGCAATACGACCAATGTTGCCGAGAGCACCGACCCCTGAGGAACTCCTGCATTAATATTTAGCAGTCCGGACGAGCAGCCACTCAACGCAACCACTCAGATAGACCGATCCCTCAGGAAGTCTGCAATCCAATCAGACAATCCGGTGGGTAGACCAAAGGAAGGAAGCTCACCTCGAGATATCAAGGGATACCGCTAGTATCTCCCCGTGCTTATCGATGGCTTCACTCCAAATGTGAATGGCATACGCTAAAATATCCTCAGTTGACCAATTTAGGTGGAACCCGTATTGTCGGTCACTAAAGACATTACGCATATAATAACGGCGGTGTACCGCGTATAATAGCAGCGGCACTCATGTAAAACTCCATCGGAATTTTACTGAAAAGGTCGTTGCATCAGATTTAGGTTCTTGGGTATTGGTTAACTATGTATTTAACTAACGTCATATGATAAAGAGTTAAATATATTTATAGAAACAATTTTTTTCACTGAAAAATAACCATCTCCGAAAAATGCACGGTTTCTGGGAAAGAGTGTAAGTGTTCATTCGTTTCCATAACATACTTAGTTAAATTCTGATAAGCTGTTTTTTTACAACTGATCTACTCCATAGCTTCCGAGTGCTAAAAATTCTCTAGTGCTATCTCTATCGCACAATTGTGGCCATATGCTTAAAAAATCTACTGAATAAGTAGTTTTCAAAATAATTTGGGGACATACAAAACATGACATAATTTACTAACTGAAAAAAAAAAATTAAAATAAATAATTATTTATCTGCGTTCAATATTTTACTTTATTCTATGTCTAATCACTTTTTTTAAGAGTGCTGCTTTGTGTTAATATTTTGACAGCAGAAACTTATGAAGTTTGTGTGCGAGCAACACTGAATCAATTGGCGGTTTGAATTAATTTGATGCTTTGGCGCTAGGTTCGATATTTCGAACTTTCGCAAGTCATTGTCAAATAAAGCTCACATACTGTTTCAAAATTTTGACAAGTTTATTCAAGTCACCGTGGTTGAGTGGTATCACCAGCGGCCTCAAGACTCGCTACGGCAACGCAGAGAGTCGCTGGTTCGATCCCCACAACTTGCAATTCTTTTTCCATTTTAAAATCATAAACATTTGAATAAAAAATTGTCAACCGTCCGTAAAGGTGATGTTCCATTCGCCAGACAAGAAAAAATTCCATTCCGAGAGCGACCTGGCAACAGGTGCGGAAATGAGCGCCGAACAAAACGTGCAAGCACGTAAGCGCAAGCAACCGGGCTCTGAGTGGTCAACGGCTGTTAATGAGCTAGCCGCGGAGTTTAAGAATACTCTGAATGAATGGCGTCGTGAAATGGAAGCCAGGTATGAACAAAATATCAGACAATGTTGTGTCAATGAAAAATGAACTTGCTTCATTGACCCAAGTTACGTCAGAAATAAGAAGCGATATTAATTCCCTTCGCTCTGAGCAAGTACTCATACAACGGAGAGTTTCTGAGTTGGACGTAAAAAACAAAGTTATGAAGGAGCACATAGATTCTCTCAAAGATTCAATCAATTTTGTTAGTGACGAGAACGCTGATCTTAGCAAGAAAGTCGGCAACCTAGGGAATCGCATTCAAGAGACCGTCGATCTGAAGCCTATGGTTTTGGAACTAGTTACAAAGATCGACAATTTGGAGCAAAATGCTAGGAAATGCAAACATAGAAATATGTAATATCCCAGAGAGGCGTAATGAAAACCTTTTATCTTTGATGCAAAATGTTGGATCCGCAATAAAGTGTAAGATTCTTCAAAGCGACATAATTTCAATCCACCGCGTCCCACATGCACATCAGCAGAACAACAGGCCCAAAAATATAGTTGTTAAATTGGCATCACGCATATTGCGAGACAACGTTCTCAGTGCACATCGACTTTGTAAGGGAATTGCCACTGACCAACTTGGCATATCAGGAACATCGCAGCCGATATATATGCATGAGCACCTCACTTTGAAGAATAAGCACTTATTTCGTGAGTGTCGAGACGCTGCCAAAAAGTACAATTACAAGTTCCTCTGGGTCAAGCATGGAACCATTCTTGTTCGAGAAAAAGAAGCATCAAGGGCTTTTGCCATCCGAACCTTGCAGGACATCGCTAAAATCAAGCCTGGCTTTACGGCGCCAATTGACAACCAGAATGCTGCACGCGTCGCTTAGTAACTCGCTTATTGGTTATGGAACTGCGCGGGATTTGGAGCTTGAGAGTATCTCTATCTTTTCATTAATTCCCTGTTCTTATTTGCTTATTTATATTTCTTGAGTTGTTTTACCTGTGTGATAAATTGCTATTTTAGCAATTTTATGCTCACTATTGCTATGAGATTCTTGCTAGGCGTTAACGTTGGAATATTATTTGTGGTACTAATTTTAGGCAAACATTTTGTGTACTGGCTGGAGTGTTGTATTTTGATACTATTGCGGGTGATCTACTTTATTGAACATTCCTTGTTTCTTGTATTTTGTTCGCATCTCATTCTTGTTTTATCGCACATCAATCTTGCGCTTGCTATTACGTTAATAGCGGATAGTGCTTGGATGATTATTATTTCCTGTATGTTTTTACGACACAATAACTGAGAACCTAGTCATATATTACCAAAACTGCAGGGGAATTCGCACCAAATTGCATATTCTTTATATGAACATTTTAGCAAACTGTTACGATGTCATAGTTTTGACTGAGACCTGGTTGACGCCAGAGATATTTAACAACGAGTTCATTGATGAACGCTATGAAGTGTATCGATGTGACCGTGATCGCGCGGCGACTAATAAGAAGGATGGTGGTGGTGTACTCATAGCGATTTTGAAGGGTTTGCGTTCAGTCAGTCTCTGCGCGTTCATCTATGCACACAAATGTTGAACAGGTCCTAGTACAGATACCTAGCTCAATCAGAGGTAGGTGCCAAATAATTGCTGTAGTATATATTCCACCTAGAACACCTGAGTGTATATATACAGAATATTTTGACCTATTGCAGGCGCTACTTGATGACGGAAACATTGAGAATTTTTATTTGTTTGGAGATTACAATCTGCCAGAGGTCAATTGGGTTGGTTGCGTAGACAGTACTTTACTGTCTGCTCAGATCTGTCGAGGTAATTCTCTCGTGTGTGGTCACATTAATGCTTTTATGTCCTTTCTGAACGCCTGTCAATATAACAATATTAAAAATCTGAACGGTAAAATATTAGACTTGGTCATAAGTAACGATGATTGCACTGTTTCCACACCTACAAGTTATTTATTACAGCTTGATAATCACCATCCTCCGTTCTGTGTACTCATCTCACTATTATTACCCTATAGCTCAATGGCACGCAAGACAATAAAAAAAAAAAATTATTATGAGGCGAATTACGACAGAATTAATGACGACTTGAAGGAAATAAATTAGATTGAAGTCGTAAGTAACCAATCCGTTGACACATCTCTTGATACGTTCTATAATATAGTTTTTGGAATTATTAAAAAACATGTACCTTTAATTAGTTCTAGATCTTCTAAGTTTCCCGTATGGTTCTCAAAGCCTCTAATACATATTTACAAAAATAAGGCCAAGGCTTGGGTTAGGTGGAAATTGTATCGGAATGTTTCGGATTACGAGCAGTTCTCACTGTACCGTTCTAGATTCCAAGAAGAATGCAAAATCTGCTACAAAAAATATATGATTTCTGTTGAGGACGGTATTCGGAACAACGTTAAGCATTTTTGGACTTTCATCTCCAAAAGAAATAAATCTGCTGGTATTCCGTCCTCTATGACATATAAAAACCAGTCCACTAACAATCCAGAAAATATTTGTGATCTATTTTCAGATTACTTTAACTCGGTTTATGAAACATCGACTTCTGCTGGAATTCCATCCATGCACGGCGACTGCTCAGAAAGCTGCACTCTGTTAAATGAAATACAGTTTACTACTCATGAAGTACTTAATGCGCTTAGGGGACTGGATCCATCTAAAGGCCCAGGATCGGATGGTCTACCGGTGATTTTTATTAAACGGACAGCAATTAATCTTTATATGCCATTGCATTCAATATTTAATCAATCTATTTCACAAGGATGCTTTCCTCAAGCTTGGAAACTTGCAAATATAACACCTGTTTACAAGTCGGGACCTAGGGATGAAGTCGAGAATTATCGCCCTATATCTATACTGCCTGTTTTGTCAAAGGTTTTCGAGAGGCTCGTTCATAATAAAATATACCCTCTGTTGCATACTCAAATCATTCAACAACAACATGGATTTGTCAAAAAAAGATCAACTGCAACCAACCTGGTAACTTTTGTTGACTACTTGTTTAGCAACATGGACTCTCGTGTTCAAGTGGATACGATATACACTGATTTTCGGAAAGCCTTTGACAAGGTTGACCATCAACTACTCTTAAATAAGATTGCATTCAATGGTATACGTGGTGATCTTTTGAGATGGTTCTCTTCCTACGTCTCAAACAGAACTCAGAGGGTGGTGATAAACGGATTCTCTTCCGGCACTTTAAGTGTTACTTCTGGTGTGCCGCAGGGCTCCATTTTAGGGCCGCTTTTATTCATTATTTTCATTAATGACATTTCCACATGTTTTCATAATTCTAAACTATTGTTATATGCCGACGATCTCAAGATTTTTAGACCTATCAAGGGTTTGCATGATTGCCTTCTCTTACAGGAAGACCTAGACAGGTTCTCCACATACTGCTCAGTAAATAAACTCCAACTTAGCATTTCTAAATGTTGCTGTATAAGCTTTACAAAAAATAAGAACGTTATAAAATATAATTACTCATTAAATAACATAATGTTAACCAGGGAAACACTGGTTCGCGATCTTGGAGTTCTATTGGATGATAAGTTACATCTTGACGCTCATATCAGTAAAATTGTAAGTAATGCCTTCCGTATGTATGGTTTTGTGATGAGGTCAGCCATAGAATTCATTCGTCCAAATACATATTTACATCTCTACAAATCGTTAATCAGGTCTCAGTTGGAGTATGCCGTTGCGGTGTGGAATCCCTTTTACAGTAAATATTCTGACGCAATTGAAAAAGTTCAAAGGAAGTTTTTAAAAGCCATGCATTACCGTTGTTTTCGCACTTACGCACGTACTTCTTACTTCGTACTTCTTTTGAACAGGTACAAGCTACAGAACCTCAAAAACCGACGTATTTTTTTGGAGACAATGTTTTTATTCCACCTCTGTAATAACATTTTCGACTGTACTGAGATTGTTGGTAAGATTAGTTACGTAGTACCTAGAACCACAATAGGCCGCGGAGTGCGCGCACGACCCTTGTTTGCCGTATCCTCTAATCGAAGGAACGCAGGTTTGCGAGCACCCTTACGCCGTCTTTGTGAGCAATATAATAAGTACTTTAATAATATTGACATATTCGCTGCTTCATCCGGACAATTTAGACGCCTTGTTTGTGACATTATTGACACTGCCGATAATCTCAATTAGTCGACTTTTTGCTTGTTTTAAATTTTTATATAATCTCCCTTTTTTTTTTTTCTTTCTCTTTGCATGCCTGTTTTAGTTTTAGTTTTGCCTTCAACACTTAAAGTATTTTTTTTTCTCATAATTTATTATTGTAACTATCGAGAGCGCCCGTCGTTTTTTAAAATAAGTTTATATTATGTGGAAAATGTTGCTGGTTTTGCATTTGTTTCGCTTTTAGAAATATTGTTTGTTATATATAATGTGTAACCGTTTATTTTCCCAAATAAATAAAAATAAAATAAAATCTGACGGTTGTTTCACCCGTTTTTTTGACAATGTTGCCAGTAGACATTATTATGAGAGTGTTGGTAGTATTGCTCTTTATTCAAGTGTCATGGATAAAGCAAACAGAAACAAACGCGTTTTCCCAGAAGTTGTTTATGCGTGACTTAGGTGCGTTTGATATGTATCGACACAAATAATGATGTACGAAGCCCTTCTTTATCTTCACTCCCTTTATCAGTACGCACTGTTAGGGATTTACAAGGTTGTTACTTGTTGTTGTAGTTACAATTCCGTCGATTTTTTTTTCTTTGCCTCTGAGTGAATATTTTATGTCTAGTTTTGGAAAATTCTTTTCCAAAACAAAAACTCGAACTTTGTTCTTAGCAACGATCGTTTCTAAAAATATTATTTATTGAATGACTTTAAACTCCATTTAAAGACTGCAAACCCTTTCAAAACGGCTTTGAGCCACTGTCTAATATATTATTTAACATCTGGATGCAAGTTTACGACATCAGCCCACAATTTATTGTTTCAATTTTAGGTCAAGTTGGTAAAAAATAAGGACGACCGTTTTTAGTTACTTTAGGTTGCAACAGAATGTGGATTCTTTTATTGAAGTTTCTTTACACAATCGTTATTGTTTCTTGTTCAATAATACAAATAAATTTAGTGTAAGTACAGATTGTGCAAATGTCGCTAAAGTCTCCAGAATATTTTTTGCTACAAAGTTGCTAAACTGGCAACACAAATTAGTGGCATTTGACAAATTCAGCTTTTTTCGGGGGACTTGGCTACTAAGGCCTTTTACGAATTTAGATATATATTCCCAATAATCTGGTAAGTAGTTAATTGTTGTACCATCTATTGCAGCTAATTTAGATAGTCGGTAAGTCAAAATCTGATTTGTTTTTGATCTGTGCGCTACAAGCGCTTTGACAGTGGTCGGTCCCATTTTATCTAAAAGGCCTTAGTAGCCAAGTCCCCCGAAAAAAGCTGAATTTGTCAAATGCCACTAATTTGTGTTGCCAGTTTAGCAAATTTGTAGCAAAAAATATTCTGGAGACTTTAGCGACATTTGCACAATCTGTACTTACACTAAATTTATTTGTATTATTGAACAAGAAACAATAACGATTGTGTAAAGAAACTTCAATAAAAGAATCCACATTCTGTTGCAACCTAAAGTAACTAAAAACGGTCGTCCTTATTTTTTACCAACTTGACCTAAAATTGAAACAATAAATTGTGGGCTGATGTCGTAAACTTGCATCCAGATGTTAAATAATATATTAGACAGTGGCTCAAAGCCGTTTTGAAAGGGTTTGCAGTCTTTAAATGGAGTTTAAAGTCATTCAATAAATAATATTTTTAGAAACGATCGTTGCTAAGAACAAAGTTCGAGTTTTTGTTTTGGAAAAGAATTTTCCAAAACTAGACATAAAATATTCACTCAGAGGCAAAGAAAAAAAAATCGACGGAATTGTAACTACAACAACAAGTAACAACCTTGTAAATCCCTAACAGTGCGTACTGATAAAGGGAGTGAAGATAAAGAAGGGCTTCGTACATCATTATTTGTGTCGATACATATCAAACGCACCTAAGTCACGCATAAACAACTTCTGGGAAAACGCGTTTGTTTCTGTTTGCTTTATCCATGACACTTGAATAAAGAGCAATACTACCAACACTCTCATAATAATGTCTACTGGCAACATTGTCAAAAAAACGGGTGAAACAACCGTCAGATTTTATTTTATTTTATTTTTATTTATTTGGGAAAATAAACGGTTACACATCTATATATATAAAAGAAAGTCGTGTTAGTTACTTCACTTATAACTCAAGAACGGCTGAACCGATTTAGCTGAAAATTGGCAGGGAGGTAGTTTAGAGCCAGGAGAAGGACATAGGATACTTTTTTTTTTTTTTTTGGTAGGTAGGGTAGGTAGGGTAGGTAGGGTAGGTAGGGTAGGTAG
Source organism: Lacanobia oleracea (assembly GCA_950371165.1). Lineage (NCBI taxonomy): Eukaryota > Metazoa > Arthropoda > Insecta > Lepidoptera > Noctuidae > Lacanobia > Lacanobia oleracea. The sequence continues at coordinate 15,127,766 of OX493411.1, read as the reverse complement.
GGTAGGTAGGGTAGGTAGGGTAGGTAGGGTAGGTAGGGTAGGTAGGGTAGGTAGGGTAGGTAGGGTAGGTAGGGTAGGTAGGGTAGGTAGGGTAGGTAGGGTAGGTAGGGTAGGTAGGGTAGGTAGGGTAGGTTGATGGACGGGAGCGAAGCCGCGCGGGTCAGCTAGTTATATATAACAAACAATATTTCTAAAAGCGAAACAAATGCAAAACCAGCAACATTTTCCACATAATATAAACTTATTTTAAAAAACGACGGGCGCTCTCGATAGTTACAATAATAAATTATGAGAAAAAAAAATACTTTAAGTGTTGAAGGCAAAACTAAAACTAAAACAGGCATGCAAAGAGAAAGAAAAAAAAAAGGGAGATTATATAAAAATTTAAAACAAGCAAAAAGTCGACTAATTGAGATTATCGGCAGTGTCAATAATGTCACAAACAAGGCGTCTAAATTGTCCGGATGAAGCAGCGAATAAAAACTTGTCAGTTTTGTTTTTTTTCTCTTTTTTTTTTGCGGCATTTGTCTATACAGATATACCAGCCGGGCCCCATCGTACCCTTTACCTCTTATCAAAACAATATTTTAGACACTGATAACGATGAAAGTCAATGATGAAGGACTGTTATCAATCTACATAACTTTTTGGCACGTCTCAAGTAGTTTGAGACAGAATAGATTGGATTAGTCCCACGTCAAGTTTGTTTAAGTCTAATTACCTCAAGAATGACTTCCTCTCGCGCCTGTTCCGGACACAATGCATCAACAAATGTTGCACATCCTCAATAAGACCACATTCTCAGCAATTCGGCGAATCAGCTTTTTTCATAAGGAATGCAAACTTCGCTGATGGATAGTGTCCAGAGTGAAGTCTTAAAATTAATTTAATACAACTTCTGTTTATTTGAACAGCATCGAACCAAGGCCCTCGAAGAGGCTCGGATTGTATTGTCCTATACCATATACCTTTTTGCTGACTAATATTAATAAAATGTTGTTTCCAGGAGTTAAAACATATCACTTTGAATTTAGATATAATATATTCCCAATAATCTGGTAAGTATAGGCCGACCGTTTAACTCGCGTATCGCCTGCGCGGTAAGAAGGGAGCGGGGGCGGGTAACGTTACACACGGAGTCAATAATCCAAAGATTTATCTCGAGATTGTGTTTGATTTTTTTGTTGTTGGTAAAGAATAAAATAATACAACTAACATTTTGGTGTCAGTTACAGGCTTTTTTATGACTTTAAGTAATATAACACGGTTATAATTATCTCAGTTATTACTAAAGACGATATAGAGGAGTTAACAAACAAGTTTTAGCCCCAATCGCAGCACTATAGCGTTAATGGATGATGTAATACAGCTTTGAGAGTTATAATGGCGCTAGTAGCAGCAAGTATACTTAATACGTTATAGCTTTAACCTTTTTGTGACACCCAAGTCTTTATAAAAGTGTTCACCGACACCTCTTAACACTTATAGTTGTATAGTTATTGCAATGAACTCTTTTATACCACTTAAGGTGCTATATTGACTATTATTGCAGTCATAAGCTATAAAGTAGAGTTTATCGAGAGTTTAGTAACACGAGAAACTAAAGGTGTCAAACAACTCCTCTATCTAGGTTTAACCTGTAATAACTAAAGCTTATTGTGTTAGGCAGTCCTCTTTTACAGACGTTCTAAAGGTATTGGTGTCAAAGAACGCAAGTATGGGTCGTTATTAACACTAACCTCACTTTTCTAAAGTTCGCCATTGTTTTGGTAACCTAACAATTAATATTATTTCGAGTTATTCAACATTTGACTACAATAAACAAAATTTCTTACATTATTTGAAGCATTCCATGAATGCCACTTAATTTTACATACCACTGCTCAAGAAGCAGGAATGAATAGTAATGTTTAGCTTGAGGTACCTATTTTGTTATCATAATTTTTCTTTTAAATCTTTAATAAATCCTAAGCGCGTTAAAATTGAGATGAGAAACATGGTATACATTTACTGTGAAATCATAAGGGCAGTCATTTTTCACTTCACATACTTAAATAACATAATATTCCATAATATTATTCTGCTGTGTTGAATAATGGATGACATAACACTTCCATTACGAACAGATTTAATTTTAGTAAGGTTACAGGCTTTTTTATCTTGATGTGCGCTTTTTACCACCTGTAGTGCTCACTATCGCGGTAATACCGGTTAAAGTAGTAGCTGACGATGAATAAGCGCTCTTGTGGAGCTTTAAGATCTTTTTGACACCTTACTATAGGATTTATAGCACCTGTAGCGTTTACCAACTCTATTTTACAACGGTAATACAGATTAAAGTAGTAGCTGACGATGAATAAGCGCTCTTGTGCAGCTTTAATATCTTTGTGACACCGTACTATAGGCTTTCTATAACTTTTACCTGTAAAACTGTGGGCCTCTTTCGTGGTTATAAGTGAGTTAGAGCATGCTCTAACTCAGTTGCACAGGTATGCGTTAACACTTTTATACTCAAATGGAACTGATATACGAGTCTTATATAGGTTTTTTTAACGCTTTGGTGCTAGTTGGGATAGGTATCTTTTTTTTAAGTATTTATTTTTAAGTTTTACAAATATTTTATTAATAGCTTCTTAGTTCCAAAATCATAAAACAATAATTAACTCCGTTTAAGAAATATTTAACCACAGATAAAAGTAGTATAGGACTACTCATCACTAATATCCATATCGCTTGAATCATCATCATTGTATGTGTAGCTTGAGGAGTCAGAATCTTGCAAATTAATAATAAATCGGTCCATCTCTTCATCAACGATACGATCGTGCAGACAATATTCATTTTCAATAGTTTGTACATGTTTATCGCAGTTAACCCATTTTTATACAGAGAATTCGGCAAATAACTGTTCCAGTGTACTTTTCTTTTTGTCTAAATTAGAATCAATTTCAAATTTTGCGAGCTGTCCTTTGATATCCCCCCAAACCAATTCGATTGAGTTCAAGTCTGGGTGATATGGAGGCAGTCGTAAGAACTAAGACTTCATGACCTGCCGCCTTTAAAATTTCATCTATTTTGTAAATATTTTCTGTCGCGTGTTGTTTAATTAAATTCAATAAATCACATTTTCTTAAAGACGTATCAAATTCAACATTGTGTCTTTGCAGCCAGGTCTGCATGATGGCTTTTGTGGATGTCATTGTAGGCTTTTTGTCCTCTTGTACCGAGTGGTATGCGGCATTATCCATAACAATAACTGACCTTGGCGGTAAATTTGGCAATAGCTTTTCTCTAGTCCATTTGATGAAGTTTACAAAATTCATATCGCTATGATAATCTCCGGTTTTGCTTTTGGATTTAAAAATTAAAAGAGCTCCATCGATAAATCCGGCTTGTCCACCAGCATGTACAATAATTAAACGTGGCCCTTTGCCAATATGCGACAGCACCCCTCGTTCTTCATTGGATTGCCAACACGCCGGTACATTTAATGACGAATTGACATATGTTTCATCGAGGTAAACAATGTTTTTTTGATCTCTTCTGTGCTTCTTTATCGCATTAAGATAACGCCACCGCCACGATACGATGTTTTGTTGTTCAATCAGTAATTTTCTTTTTGATTGACATTTCTTAAATCGAAAGCCAAGTTTATGAATCAATGTTCTCAAATATTCTCGGCCACAATTTAAAATTCCTTCTTCTCTGAGTTTCACATTCAAAATTTTTAATGTAGGAACTCTTATAAACCGTATAAAATTGAGTTATTTTTCTTCTAACAACGCCCTCTGTAAAACTGTCATCTTCAATTTTTTTCTTTCGGATCTGTTTATTTTTTTTTGGTGATTTAAAATTTACATTATTTTGTTCATCTTTTAGTTCATTTCCTTCTTTTATTATTTTACATATGGTAGTCACCGAGAATCTTGTAGCTTTAGCAACAAGTTTGTTTAGGTTTACGTCTTCAAGATACTCTGTAGAATTATGATCTTGTTTTCTGGCTTTAAAAAAGGAATATACCTTGTATGCTATTTGTTTAGCTTGCTTGTTAATTTTGTTCGTCGGTAAGTCAAACTCTGATTTGTTTATTCCTTTTTTAAAGCCAGAAAACAAGATCATAATTCTACAGAGTATCTTGAAGACGTAAACCTAAACAAACTTGTTGCTAAAGCTACAAGATTCTCGGTGACTACCATATGTAAAATAATAAAAGAAGGAAATGAACTAAAAGATGAACAAAATAATGTAAATTTTAAATCACCAAAAAAAAATAAACAGATCCGAAAGAAAAAAATTGAAGATGACAGTTTTACAGAGGGCGTTGTTAGAAGAAAAATAACTCAATTTTATACGGTTTATAAGAGTTCCTACATTAAAAATTTTGAATGTGAAACTCAGAGAAGAAGGAATTTTAAATTGTGGCCGAGAATATTTGAGAACATTGATTCATAAACTTGGCTTTCGATTTAAGAAATGTCAATCAAAAAGAAAATTACTGATTGAACAACCAAACATCGTATCGTGGCGGTGGCGTTATCTTAATGCGATAAAGAAGCACAGAAGAGATCAAAAAAACATTGTTTACCTCGATGAAACATATGTCAATTCGTCATTAAATGTACCGGCGTGTTGGCAATCCAATGAAGAACGAGGGGTGCTGTCGCATATTGGCAAAGGGCCACGTTTAATTATTGTACATGCTGGTGGACAAGCCGGATTTATCGATGGAGCTCTTTTAATTTTTAAATCCAAAAGCAAAACCGGAGATTATCATAGCGATATGAATTTTGTAAACTTCATCAAATGGACTAGAGAAAAGCTATTGCCAAATTTACCGCCAAGGTCAGTTATTGTTATGGATAATGCCGCATACCACTCGGTACAAGAGGACAAAAAGCCTACAATGACATCCACAAAAGCCATCATGCAGACCTGGCTGCAAAGACACAATGTTGAATTTGATACGTCTTTAAGAAAATGTGATTTATTGAATTTAATTAAACAACACGCGACAGAAAATATTTACAAAATAGATGAAATTTTAAAGGCGGCAGGTCATGAAGTCTTAGTTCTTACGACTGCCTCCATATCACCCAGACTTGAACTCAATCGAATTGGTTTGGGGGGATATCAAAGGACAGCTCGCAAAATTTGAAATTGATTCTAATTTAGACAAAAAGAAAAGTACACTGGAACAGTTATTTGCCGAATTCTCTGTATAAAAATGGGTTAACTGCGATAAACATGTACAAACTATTGAAAATGAATATTGTCTGCACGATCGTATCGTTGATGAAGAGATGGACCGATTTATTATTAATTTGCAAGATTCTGACTCCTCAAGCTACACATACAATGATGATGATTCAAACGATATGGATATTAGTGATGAGTAGTCCTATACTACTTTTATCTGTGGTTAAATATTTCTTAAACGGAGTTAATTATTGTTTTTATGATTTTGGACCTATGAAGCTATTAATAAAATATTTGTAAAACTTAAAAATAAATACTTAAAAAAAAGATACCTATTATTTTATTCTATACCAACAATGTCTATCTCGAGATAAATCTTTGGATTATTGACTCCGTGTGTAGCGTTACCCGCCCCCGCTCCCTTCTTACCGCGCACTTACAGCGACGCATTAGGAAGACGTATTAGAACGATGCCTTACAGCGACGCCTTAGAACGTCTCCTTAGGAAGACGTATTAGAACGTCGCCTTACAACGACGCCTTAGAACGACGCCTTACAGCGACGCCTTAGAACGACGCCTTCCAGCAATGCCTTAGAACGTCTCCTTAGGAAGAGGTATCAGAACGACGCTTTCAAGCGACGCCTTACAACGTCGCCTTACAGCGACGCCTTAGGAAGACGTATTAGTACGATGCCTTACAGCGACGCTTTAGGAAGACGTATCAGAACGACGCCTTACAGCGACGCCTTAGAACGACGCCTTACAATCACGCCTTACGACGACGCCTTACAACGACGTCTTAGAACGTTTCCTTAGGTAGACGTATTAGAACGTCTCCTTAGGAAGACGTATTAGAACGACGCCTTACAACGACGCCTTAGAACGACGCCTTGGATCGTCTCCTTTAGGAAGCACGTCGCCTTACAGCGACGCATTAGGAAGACGTATTAGAACGACACGTTACAGCAACGCCTTAGGAAGACGTATTAGAACGACGCCTTACAGCGACGCCTTAAGAAGACGTATCAGAACGACGCCTTACAGCGACGCCTTAGAACGAAAATACAGAAAAAGTGGTTTTTATGAAATTGCTTGTTTTTCGCCTGTATCTTTTAAATGCACAATACCTGGTTAGTCAAAGTTCGACAAAATTCTTACTTACGAATCATCATTATATCAGCCGATAGAAGTCCTTTAGGAAGCACGTCGCCTTACAGCGACGCATTAGGAAGACGTATTAGAACGCTACCTTCCAGCGACGCCTTTGAACGTCGCCTTACAACGACGTCTTAGGAAAACGCCTTACAACGACTCCTTAAAACGTCTCTATAGGAAGACGTATCAGTACGACGCCTTACAGCGACGCCTTAGAACGACGCCTTACAGCGATGCCTCAGAACGTCTCCTTAGGAAGAGGTATCAGAACGACGCTTTACAGCGACGCTTTACAACGTCGCCTTACAGCGACGCCTTAGGAAGACGTATTAGTACGATGCCTTACAGCGACGCCTTAGGAAGACGTATTAGAACGACGCCTTACAGCGACGCCTTAGAACGTCTCCTTAGGAAGACGTATTAGAACGACGCCTTTCATCGACGCCTTAGAACGACGCCTTACAGAGACGCCATACAGCGACGCCTTAGAACGACGCCTTACAGCGACGTCTTAGAATGTCTCCTTAGGAAGACGTATCAGTACGACGCCTTACAGCGACGCCTGAGGAAGACGTATAATAACGACGCCTTACAGCGACGCCTTAGGAAGACGTATTAGAACGACGCCTTACAGCGACGCCTTAGGAAGACGTATTAGAACGACGCCTTACAGCGACGCCTTAGATCGTCTCCTTAGGAAGACGTATTAGAACGACGCCTTACAACGACGCCTTAGAACGACGCCTTGGATCGTCTCCTTTAGGAAGCACGTCGCCTTACAGCGACGCATTAGAAAGACGTATTAGAACGACACGTTACAGCAACGCCTTAGGAAGACGTATTAGAACGACGCCTTACAGCGACGCCTTAAGAAGACGTATCAGAACGACGCCTTACAGCGACGCCTTAGAACGAAAATACAGAAAAAGTGGTTTTTATGAAATTGCTTGTTTTTCGCCTGTATCTTTTAAATGCACAATACCTGGTTAGTCAAAGTTCGACAAAATTCTTACTTACGAATCATCATTATATCAGCCGATAGAAGTCCTTTAGGAAGCACGTCGCCTTACAGCGACGCATTAGGAAGACGTATTAGAACGCTACCTTCCAGCGACGCCTTTGAACGTCGCCTTACAACGACGTCTTAGGAAAACGCCTTACAACGACTCCTTAAAACGTCTCTATAGGAAGACGTATCAGTACGACGCCTTACAGCGACGCCTTAGAACGACGCCTTACAGCGATGCCTCAGAACGTCTCCTTAGGAAGAGGTATCAGAACGACGCTTTACAGCGACGCTTTACAACGTCGCCTTACAGCGACGCCTTAGGAAGACGTATTAGTACGATGCCTTACAGCGACGCCTTAGGAAGACGTATTAGAACGACGCCTTACAGCGACGCCTTAGAACGTCTCCTTAGGAAGACGTATTAGAACGACGCCTTTCATCGACGCCTTAGAACGACGCCTTACAGAGACGCCATACAGCGACGCCTTACAGAGACGCCATACAGCGACGCCTTAGAACGACGCCTTACAGCGACGTCTTAGAATGTCTCCTTAGGAAGACGTATCAGTACGACGCCTTACAGCGACGCCTGAGAAAGACGTATTATAACGACGCCTTACAGCGACGCCTTAGGAAGACGTATTAGAACGACGCCTTACAGCGACGCCTTAGGAAGACGTATTAGAACGACGCCTTACAGCGACGCCTTAGATCGTCTCCTTAGGAAGACGTATTAGAACGACGCCTTACAACGACGCCTTTCGACGATGCCTTTCGACGACGCCTTACAACGACGCCTTACAGCAACGCCTTAGGAAGACGTATTAAAACGACGTCTTACAGCGACGCCTTATTACAACGACGCCTTACAACGACGCCTTAGAACGACGCCTTACAACGACGCCTTAGAACGTCTCCTTTAGGAAGACGTATCAGAATGACGCCTTACAGCGACGCCTTAGAACGACGTCTTACAGCGACGCCTTAGGAGGATGTATTAGAACGACGCCTTACAGCGACGCCTTAGGAAGACGTATTAGAACGACGCCTTACAGCGACGTATTAGAACGACGCCTTACAGCGACGCCTTAGAACGACCCCTTACAGCGACGCCTTAGAACGACGCCTTACAACGACGCCTTTCGACGATGCCTTTCGACGACGCCTTACAACGACGCCTTACAGCAACGCCTTAGGAAGACGTATTAAAACGACGTCTTACAGCGACGCCTTATTAGAACGACGCCTTACAACGACGCCTTAGAACGACGCCTTACAACGACGCCTTAGAACGTCTCCTTTAGGAAGACGTATCAGAATGACGCCTTACAGCGACGCCTTAGAACGACGTCTTACAGCGACGCCTTAGGAAGATGTATTAGAACGACGCCTTACAGCGACGCCTTAGGCAGACGTATTAGAACGACGCCTTACAACGACGCCTTAAAACGACGCCTTACAACGACGCCTTAGAACGTCTCCTTTAGGAAGCACGTCGCCTTACAGCGAAGCATTAGGAAGACGTATTAGAACGACACCTAACAGCGACGCCTTAGGAAGACGTATCAGTACGACGCCTTACAGCGACGCCTGAGGAAGACGTATCAGTACGACGCCTTACAGCGACGCCTTAGGAAGACGTATCAGTACGACGCCTTACAGCGACGCCTGAGGAAGACGTATTATAACGACGCCTTACAGCGACGCCTTAGGAAGACGTTTTAGAACGACGCCTTACAGCGACGCCTTGGCAAGACGTATTAGAACGACGCCTTACAGCGACGCCTTAGGTCGTCTCCTTGGGAAGACGTATTAGAACGACCCCTTACAGCGACGCCTTAGAACGACCCCTTACAGCGACGCCTTAGAACGACGCCTTACAACGACGCCTTTCGACGATGCCTTTCGACGACGCCTTACAACGACGCCTTACAGCAACGCCTTAGGAAGACGTATTAAAACGACGTCTTACAGCGACGCCTTATTAGAACGACGCCTTACAACGACGCCTTAGAACGACGCCTTACAACGACGCCTTAGAACGTCTCCTTTAGGAAGATGTATTAGAACGACGCCTTACAGCGACGCCATAGATCGTCTCCTTAGGAAGACGTATTAGAACGACGCCTTACAGCGACCCCTTACAGCGACGCCTTAGAACGACGCCTTACAACGACGCCTTTCGACGACGCCTTTCGACGTCGCCTTACAACGACGGCTTAGAACGTTTCCTTAGGAAGACATATTAGAACGACGTCTTACAGCGACGCCTTAGAACGTCTCCTTAGGAAGACATTTTAGAACGACGCCTTACAACGACGCCTAAGAACGACGCCTTAGAACGACGCCTCAGAACGACGCCTTAGAACGACGCCTTAGAACGACGCCTTACAACGACGCCTTAGAACGTCTACTTTAGGAAGACGTATCAGAACGACGCCTTACAGCGACGCCTTAGAACGACGTCTTACAGCGACGCCTTAGGAAGACGTATTAGAACGACGCCTTACAGCGACGCCTCAAAACGTCTCCTTAGGAAGACGTATCAGATAGACGCCTTACACCGACACCTTAGAACGACGGCTTACAGCGACGCCTTAGAACGACGCCTTACAGTGACGCCTTAGAACGAAAATACTGAAAAAGTGGTATTAATGACATTGCTTGTTTTTCGACTGTACCTTTTAAATGCACATTACCTAGTTAGTCAAAGTTCGACAAAATTCTTACTCACGAATCATCATTATATCAGCCGATAGAAGTCCTTTAGGAAGCACGTCGCTTTACAGCGACGCATTAGGAAGACGTATTAGAACGACACCTTCCAGCGACGCCTGAGGAAGACGTATTATAACGACGCCTTACAGCGACGCCGTAGGAAGACGTTATAGAACGACGCCTTACAGCGACGCGTTAGAACGTCTCCTTAGGAAAACGTATTAGAACGACGCCTTTCAGCGACGCCTTAGGAAGACGTATTAGAACGACGCCTTACAGCGACGCCTTAGGAAGACGTATCAGAACGACGCCTTACAGCGACGCCTTAGAAAGAAAATACAGAAAAAGTGGTTTTTATGAAATTGCTTGTTTTTCGCCTGTACCTTTTAAATGCACAATACCTAGTTAGTCAAAGTTCGACAAAATTCTTACTCACGAATCATCATTATATCAGCCGATAGAAGTCCTTTAGGAAGCACGTCGCCTTACAGCGACGCATTAGGAAGACGTATTAGAACGACACCTTCCAGCGACGCCTGAGGAAGACGTATTATAACGACGCCTTACAGCGACGCCGTATGAAGACGTTATAGAACGACGCCTTACAGCGACGCGTTAGACCGTCTCCTTAGGAAAACGTATTAGAACGACGCCTTTCAGCGACGCCTTAGGAAGACGTATTAGAACGACGCCTTACAGCGAGCCTTAGGAAGACGTATCAGAACGACGCCTTTGAACGTCGCCTTACAGCGACGCCTTAGGAAGACGTATTAGAACGATGCCTTACAGCGACGCCTTAGAAAGACGTATTAGAACGACGCCTTACAGCGACGCCTTAGGAAGACGTATTAGAACGACGCCTTAGAACGTCTCCTTAGGAAGACGTATTAGAACGACGCCTTAGAACGACGCCTTACAACGACGCCTTACGACGACGCCTTACAACGACGGCTTAGAACGTCTCCTTAGGAAGACTTATTAGAACGACGCCTTAGGAAGACGTATTAGAACGACGCCTTACAACGACGCCTTACAACGACGGCTTAGAACGTCTCCTTAGAACGACGCCTTAGAACGTCTCCTTAGGAAGACGTATTAGAACGACGCCTTACAGCAACGCCTTAGAACGACGCCTTACAACGACGCCTTACGACGACGCCTTACAACGACGGCTTCTCCTTAGGATGACGTATTAGAACGACGCCTTAGGAAGACGTATTAGAACGACGCCTTACAACGACGCCTTAAAACGACGCCTTACAACGACGCCTTAGAACGTCTCCTTTAGAAAGCACGTCGCCTTACAGCGACGCATTAGGAAGACGTATTAGAACGACACCTAACAGCGACGCCTTAGGAAGACGTATTAGAACGACGCCTTACAGCGACGCCTTAGGAAGACGTATTAGAACGACGCCTTACAGCGACGCCTTAGGAAGACGTATTAGAACGACGCCTTACAGCGACGCCTTAGAACGACGCCTTACAACGACGCCTTACGACGACGCCTTACAACGACGGCTTAGAACGTCTCCTTAGGAAGACGTATTAGAACGACGCCTTAGGAAGACGTATTAGAACGACGCCTTACAACGACGGCTTAGAACGTCTCCTTAGGAAGACGTATTAGAACGACGCCTTAGGAAGACGTATTAGAACGACGCCTTACAACGACGCCTTACAACGTCTCCTTTAGGAAGCACGTCGCCTTAAAGCGACGCATTAGGAAGACGTATTAGAACGACGCCTTACAGCGACGCCTTAGGAAGACGTATTAGTACGATGCCTTACAGCGACGCCTTAGGAAGACGTATCAGAACGACGCCTTACAGCGACGCCTTAGAAAGACGCCTTACAACGACGCCTTACGACGACGCTTTATAACGACGTCTTAGAACGTTTCCTTAGGTAGACGTATTAGAACGTCTCCTTAGGAAGACGTATTAGAACGACGCCTTACAATGACACCTTAGAACGACGCCTTACAACGACGCCTTAGAACGTCTCCTTTAGGAAGCACGTCGCCTTACAGCGACGCATTAGGAAGACGTATTAGAACGCCGCCTAACAGCGACGCCTTAGGAAGACGTATCAGAACGACGCCTTACAGCGACGCCTTAGAAAGAAAATACAGAAAAAGTGATTTTTATGAAATTGCTTGTTTTTCGCCTGTACCTTTGAAATGCACAATACCTAGTTAGTCAAAGTTCGACAAAATTCTTACTCACGAATCATCATTATATCAGCCGATAGAAGTCCTTTAGGAAGCACGTCGCCTTACAGCGACGCATTAGGAAGACGTATTAGAACGACACCTTCCAGCGACGCCTGAGGAAGACGTATTATAACGACGCCTTACAGCGACGCCGTAGGAAGACGTTATAGAACGACGCCTTAGAACGACGCCTTACAACGACGCCTTACGACGACGCCTTACAACGACGGCTTAGAACGTCTCCTTAGGAAGACTTATTAGAACGACGCCTTAGGAAGACGTATTAGAACGACGCCTTACGACGCCTTACAACGACGGCTTAGAACGTCTCCTTAGAACGACGCCTTAGAACGTCTCCTTAGGAAGACGTATTAGAACGACGCCTTACAGCGACGCCTTAGAACGACGCCTTACAACGACGCCTTACGACGACGCCTTACAACGACGGCTTAGAACGTCTCCTTAGGATGACGTATTAGAACGACGCCTTAGGAAGACGTATTAGAACGACGCCTTACAACGACGCCTTAAAACGACGCCTTACAACGACGCCTTAGAACGTCTCCTTTAGAAAGCAGGTCGCCTTACAGCGACGCATTAGGAAGACGTATTAGAACGACACCTAACAGCGACGCCTTAGGAAGACGTATTAGAACGACGCCTTACAGCGACGCCTTAGGAAGACGTATTAGAACGACGCCTTACAGCGACGTCTTAGGAAGACGTATTAGAACGACGCCTTAGAACGTCTCCTTAGGAAGACGTATTAGAACGACGCCTTACAGCGACGCCTTAGAACGACGCCTTACAACGACGCCTTACGACGACGCCTTACAACGACGGCTTAGAACGTCTCCTTAGGAAGACGTATTAGAACGACGCCTTAGGAAGACGTATTAGAACGAAGCCTTACGACGACGCCTTACAACGACGGCTTAGAACGTCTCCTTAGGAAGACGTATTAGAACGACGCCTTAGGAAGACGTATTAGAACGACGCCTTACAACGACGCCTTACAACGTCTCCTTTAGGAAGCACGTCGCCTTAAAGCGACGCATTAGAACGACGCCTTACAACGACGCCTTACGACGACGCTTTACAACGACGTCTTAGAACGTTTCCTTAGGTAGACGTATTAGAACGTCTCCTTAGGAAGACGTATTAGAACGACGCCTTACAATGACACCTTAGAACGACGCCTTACAACGACGCCTTAGAACGTCTCCTTTAGGAAGCACGTCGCCTTACAGCGACGCATTAGGAAGACGTATTAGAACGACGCCTTACACCGACGCCTTAGGAAGACGTATTAGAGCGACGCCTTACAGCGACGCCTTAGGAAGACGTATCAGAACGACGCCTTACAGCGACGCCTTAGAACGAAAATACAGAAAAAGTGGTTTTTATGAAATTGCTTGTTTTTCGCCTGTACCTTTTAAATGCACAATACCTAGTTATTCAAAGTTCGACAAAATTCTTACTCACGAATCATCATTATATCAGCCGATAGAAGTCCTTTAGGAAGCACGTCGCCTTACAGCGACGCATTAGGAAGACGTATTAGAACGACACCTTCCAGCGACGCCTGAGGAAGACGTTATAGAACGACGCCTTACAGCGACGCGTTAGAACGTCTCCTTAGGAAAACGTATTAGAACGACGCCTTTCAGCGACGCCTTAGGAAGACGTATTAGAACGACGCCTTACAGCGACGCCTTAGGAAGACGTATTAGAACGACGCCTTACAGCGACGCCTTAGGAAGACGTATTAGAACGACGCCTTACAGCGACGCCTTAGGAAGACGTATTAGAACGACGCCTTAGAACATCTCCTTAGGAAGACGTATTAGAACGACGCCTTACAGCGACGCCTTAGAACGACGCCTTACAACGACGTCTTACGACGACGCCTTACAACGACGGCTTAGAACGTCTCCTTAGGATGACGTATTAGAACGACGCCTTAGGCAGACGTATTAGAACGACGCCTTACAACGACGCCTTAAAACGACGCCTTACAACGACGCCTTAGAACGTCTCCTTTAGGAAGCACGTCGCCTTACAGCGACGCATTAGGAAGACGTATTAGAACGACACCTAACAGCGACGCCTTAGGAAGACGTATTAGAACGACGCTTTACAGCGACGCCTTAGGAAGACGTATTAGAACGACGCCTTACAGCGACGCCTTAGGAAGACGTATTAGAACGACGCCTTAGAACGTCTCCTTAGGAAGACGTATTAGAACGACGCCTTACAGCGACGCCTTAGAACGACGCCTTACAACGACGCCTTACGACGACGCCTTACAACGACGGCTTAGAACGTCTCCTTAGGAAGACGTATTAGAACGACGCCTTAGGAAGACGTATTAGAACGACGCCTTACGACGACGCCTTACAACGACGGCTTAGAACGTCTCCTTAGGAAGACGTATTAGAACGACGCCTTAGGAAGACGTATTTTAACGACGCCTTACAACGACGCCTTACAACGACGCCTTACAACGTCTCCTTTAGGAAGCACGTCGCCTTAAAGCGACGCATTAGGAAGACGTATTAGAACGACGCCTTACAGCGACGCCTTAGGATGACGTATTAGAACGACGCCTTAGGCAGACGTATTAGAACGACGCCTTACAACGACGCCTTAAAACGACGCCTTACAACGACGCCTTAGAACGTCTCCTTTAGGAAGCACGTCGCCTTACAGCGACGCATTAGGAAGACGTATTAGAACGACACCTAACAGCGACGCCTTAGGAAGACGTATTAGAACGACGCCTTACAGCGACGCCTTAGGAAGACGTATTAGAACGACGCCTTACAGCGACGCCTTAGGAAGACGTATTAGAACGACGCCTTAGAACGTCTCCTTAGGAAGACGTATTAGAACGACGCCTTACAGCGACGCCTTAGAACGACGCCTTACAACGACGCCTTACGACGACGCCTTACAACGACGGCTTAGAACGTCTCCTTAGGAAGACGTATTAGAACGACGCCTTAGGAAGACGTATTAGAACGACGCCTTACGACGACGCCTTACAACGACGGCTTAGAACGTCTCCTTAGGAAGACGTATTAGAACGACGCCTTAGGAAGACGTATTTTAACGACGCCTTACAACGACGCCTTACAACGTCTCCTTTAGGAAGCACGTCGCCTTAAAGCGACGCATTAGGAAGACGTATTAGAACGACGCCTTACAGCGACGCCTTAGGAAGACGTATTAGTACGATGCCTTACAGCGACGCCTTAGGAAGACGTATCAGAACGACGCCTTACAGCGACGCCTTAGAACGACGCCTTACAACGACGCCTTACGACGACGCTTTACAACGACGTCTTAGAACGTTTCCTTAGGTAGACGTATTAGAACGTCTCCTTAGGAAGACGTATTAGAACGACGCCTTACAATGACACCTTAGAACGACGCCTTACAACGACGCCTTAGAACGTCTCCTTTAGGAAGCACGTCGCCTTACAGCGACGCCTTAGGAAGACGTATCAGAACGACGCCTTACAGCGACGCCTTAGAACGTCTACTTTAGGAAGACGTATCAGAACGACGCCTTACAGCGACGCCTTAGAACGACGTCTTACAGCGACGCCTTAGGAAGACGTATTAGAACGACGCCTTACAGCGACGCCTTAGGAAGACGTATTAGAACGACGCCTTACAGCGACGCCTTAAAACGTCTCCTTAGGAAGACGTATCAGATAGACGCCTTACACCGACACCTTAGAACGACGGCTTACAGCGACGCCTAAGAACGACGCCTTACAGTGACGCCTTAGAACGAAAATACTGAAAAAGTGGTTTTTATGACATTGCTTGTTTTTCGCCTGTACCTTTTAAATGCACAATACCTAGTTAGTCAAAGTTCGACAAAATTCTTACTCACGAATCATCATTATATCAGCCGATAGAAGTCCTTTAGGAAGCACGTCGCCTTACAGCGACGCATTAGGAAGACGTATTAGAACGACACCTTCCAGCGACGCCTGAGGAAGACGTATTATAACGACGCCTTACAGCGACGCCGTAGGAAGACGATATAGAACGACGCCTTACAGCGACGCGTTAGAACGTCTCCTTAGGAAAACGTATTAGAACGACGCCTTTCAGCGACGCCTTAGAAAGACGTATTAGAACGACGCCTTACAGCGACGCCTTAGGAAGACGTATCAGAACGACGCCTTACAGCGACGCCATTGAACGACGCCTTACTGCGACGCATTAGGAAGACGTATTAGAACGACGCCTTACAGCGACGCCTTAGGAAGACGTATTAGTACGATGCCTTACAGCGACGCCTTAGGAAGACGTATCAGAACGACGCCTTACAGCGACGCCTTAGAACGACGCCTTACGACGACGCTTTACAACGACGTCTTAGAACGTTTCCTTAGGTAGACGTATTAGAACGTCTCCTTAGGAAGACGTATTAGAACGACGCCTTACAATGACACCTTAGAACGACGCCTTACAACGACGCCTTAGAACGTCTCCTTTAGGAAGCACGTCGCCTTACAGCGACGCATTAGGAAGACGTATTAGAACGACGCCTTACACCGACGCCTTAGGAAGACGTATTAGAGCGACGCCTTACAGCGACGCCTTAGGAAGACGTATCAGAACGACGCCTTACAGCGACGCATTAGGAAGACGTATCAGAACGACGCCTTACAGCGACGCCATTGAACGACGCCTTACAGCGACGCATTAGGAAGACGTATTAGAACGACGCCTTACAGCGACGCCTTAGGAAGACGTATTAGTACGATGCCTTACAGCGACGCCTTAGGAAGACGTATCAGAACGACGCCTTACAGCGACGCCTTAGAACGACGCCTTACGACGACGCTTTACAACGACGTCTTAGAACGTTTCCTTAAGTAGACGTATTAGAACGTCTCCTTAGGAAGACGTATTAGAACGACGCCTTACAATGACACCTTAGAACGACGCCTTACAACGACGCCTTAGAACGTCTCCTTTTGGAAGCACGTCGCCTTACAGCGACGCATTAGGAAGACGTATTAGAACGACGCCTTACACCGACGCCTTAGGAAGACGTATTAGAGCGACGCCTTACAGCGACGCCTTAGGAAGACGTATCAGAACGACGCCTTACAGCGACGCCTTAGAACGAAAATACTGAAAAAGTGGTTTTTATGACATTGCTTGTTTTTCGCCTGTACCTTTTAAATGCACAATACCTAGTTAGTCAAAGTTCGACAAAATTCTTACTCACGAATCATCATTATATCAGCCGATAGAAGTCCTTTAGGAAGCACGTCGCCTTACAGCGACGCATTAGGAAGACGTATTAGAACGACACCTTCCAGCGACGCCTGAGGAAGACGTATTATAACGACGCCTTACAGCGACGCCGTAGGAAGACGTTATAGAACGACGCCTTACAGCGACGCGTTAGAACGTCTCCTTAGGAAAACGTATTAGAACGACGCCTTTCAGCGACGCCTTAGAAAGACGTATTAGAACGACGCCTTACAGCGACGCCTTAGGAAGACGTATCAGAACGACGCCTTACAGCGACGCCATTGAACGACGCCTTACAGCGACGCATTAGGAAGACGTATTAGAACGACGCCTTACAGCGACGCCTTAGGAAGACGTATTAGTACGATGCCTTACAGCGACGCCTTAGGAAGACGTATCAGAACGACGCCTTACAGCGACGCCTTAGAACGACGCCTTACAACGACGCCTTACGACGACGCTTTTCAACGACGTCTTAGAACGTTTCCTTAGGTAGACGTATTAGAACGTCTCCTTAGGAAGACGTATTAGAACGACGCCTTACAATGACACCTTAGAACGACGCCTTACAACGACGCCTTAGAACGTCTCCTTTAGGAAGCACGTCGCCTTACAGCGACGCATTAGGAAGACGTATTAGAACGACGCCTTACACCGACGCCTTAGGAAGACGTATTAGAGCGACGCCTTACAGCGACGCCTTAGGAAGACGTATCAGAACGACGCCTTACAGCGACGCCTTAGAACGAAAATACAGAAAAAGTGGTTTTTATGAAATTGCTTGTTTATCGCCTGTACCTTTTAAATGCACAATACCTAGTTAGTCAAAGTTCGACAAAATTCTTACTCACGAATCATCATTATATCAGCCGATAGAAGTCCTTTAGGAAGCACGTCGCCTTACAGCGACGCATTAGGAAGACGTATTAGAACGACACCTTCCAGCGACGCCTGAGGAAGACGTTATAGAACGACGCCTTACAGCGACGCGTTAGAACGTCTCCTTAGGAAAACGTATTAGAACGACGCCTTTCAGCGACGCCTTAGGAAGACGTATTAGAACGACGCCTTACAGCGACGCCTTAGGAAGACGTCTCGATTCTCGAAATCCCGGGAGTCTCGCCACTTTTATCATCGAGACCGAGACTTAATAAAAATTCCCGGGAATTTCGAGACCAAATGTTTCGGTAGAAAAACATTAAAATATTCTTAACACCAGAATTTATTTGTACATTTTATACTTATAAATTCTCCGCCGCGCACTATGTACCGCCTAGTGACACTGCCGCTTGCCGAATGCGTCCCGACAATGCCCGAGCGAGACCCGAACTTATGCCCCGCCCCGCGCGCGCACCCGACTCGTTGTTTTCACACCCACTGGCCCCAGTAGCCCCTAGCGAGTGAAGCGCGTCGGTCTGTTCTGTAGTGAGTGGTGAACTGGTGACATGACAAGTGATTTATAAAAACGTAAGTACAAATTAATCTCGTTTTGTGATAGCAACAGTGCCTAAGCAAAGAATGGTAACTATTACTTTACTACGTTTGTTTTTTATGTAAGTAGTAGTAGGCTATTATATGTGGGCGGTTGTATGGAGTGTCAGACGCCTGGCCTATCACAAGTACATACCTACCTATTTATTTACCTGTAAATAAATAATGTTATATTAAAGTAATATGTATTTTTTCTCACGACTTCCCAAAAAATTGTGTGAAGGTAAATTAAATGGTATATTATGTATATTTATGTTGTGTTAGCTGTGTAGTGCTAAGTATGAATGAATGTGGAGGGATACAGAGGCAGAGTAAAACCGAAGAGTGCGTGATATGTATGTGAAAGATTGCTATCTTATTTTTTTCTATTTGTTATAATATTCTATTGTAATGTTTGGTTTGGTCAGATTGATCAAAGAGTAAATTTGTAATAAATGTGATTTATAAACAGTTACAATCGTAATTATCATTTACTTCACAGTTCACCACCACTCACTTCAGTCAGTTTCACTACTACCCTCACCCTCTTATAGTTTATCATTTACTAAGTCAAACTATGTCATTGCCATTTCTTTTATTTTTACCAAAATAAGTCTAGTTTACCTTCCAAAACAA
Source organism: Lacanobia oleracea (assembly GCA_950371165.1). NCBI lineage: Eukaryota > Metazoa > Arthropoda > Insecta > Lepidoptera > Noctuidae > Lacanobia > Lacanobia oleracea. The sequence continues at coordinate 15,108,077 of OX493411.1, read as the reverse complement.
TATTAAAATCACCATTTTCTTGCACACCTGCAATACATCCATCCATAACGTAACGTATCCGTAAAAAACCATTCTAATATAAAAAACACGTGGGTCTCGAATTTCCCGGGAGTCCCGGGACTAGCTTCCGAGGTTCGAGACTGGTCCCGGGACTGAAAATGCTTCCGAGACCGAAATCCCTAATTAGAACGACGCCTTACAGCGACGCCTTAGGAAGACGTATTAGAACGACGTCTTACAGCGACGCCTTAGGAAGACGTATTAGAACGACGCCTTAGAACGTCTCCTTAGGAAGACGTATTAGAACGACGCCTTACAGCGACGCCTTAGAACGACGCCTTACAGCGACGCCTTAGAACGACGCCTTACAACGACGCCTTACGACGACGCCTTACAACGACGGCTTAGAACGTCTCCTTAGGATGACGTATTAGAACGACGCCTTAGGAAGACGTATTAGAACGACGCCTTACAACGACGCCTTAAAACGACGCCTTAGAACGTCTCCTTTAGGAAGCACGTCGCCTTACAGCGACGCATTAGGAAGACGTATTAGAACGACACCTAACAGCGACGCCTTAGGAAGACGTATTAGAACGACGCCTTACAGCGACGCCTTAGGAAGACGTATCAGAACGACGCCTTACAGCGACGCCTTAGAACGAAAATACAGAAAAAGTGGTTTTTATGAAATTGCTTGTTTTTCGCCTGTACCTTTTAAATGCATAATACCGAGTTAGTCAAAGTTCGACAAAATTCTTACTCACGAATCATCATTATATCAGCCGATAGAAGTCCTTTAGGAAGCACGTCGCCTTACAGTAGGGATTTCGCCCCGGGAGTCTCGATTCTCGAAATCCCGGGAGTCTCGCCACTTTTATCATCGAGACCGAGACTTAATAAAAATTCCCGGGAATTTTGAGACCAAATGTTTCGGTAGAAAAACATTAAAATATTCTTAACACCAGAATTTATTTGTACATTTTATACTTATAAATTCTCCGCCGCGCACTATGTACCGCCTAGTGACACTGCCGCTTGCCGAATGCGTCCCGACAATGCCCGAGCGAGACCCAAACTTATGCCCCGCCCCGCGCGCGCATCCGACTCGTTGTTTTCACACCCGCTGGCCCCAGTAGCCCCTAGCGAGTGAAGCGCGTCGGTCTGTTCTGTAGTGAGTGGTGAACTGGTGACATGACAAGTGATTTATAAAAACGTAAGTACAAATTAATCTCGTTTTGTGATAGCAACAGTGCCTAAGCAAAGAATGGTAACTATTACTTTACTACGTTTGTTTTTTATGTAGGTAGTAGTAGGCTATTATATGTGGGCGGTTGTATGGAGTGTCAGACGCCTGGCCTATCACAAGTACATACCTACCTATTTATTTACCTGTAAATAAATAATGTTATATTAAAGTAATATGTATTTTTTCTCACGACTTCCCAAAAAATTGTGTGAAGGTAAATTAAATGGTATATTATGTATATTTATGTTGTGTTAGCTGTGTAGTGCTAAGTATGAATGAATGTGGAGGGATACAGAGGCAGAGTAAAACCGAAGAGTGCGTGATATGTATGTGAAAGATTGCTATCTTATTTTTTCTATTTGTTATAATATTCTATTGTAATGTTTGGTTTGGTCAGATTGATCAAAGAGTAAATTTGTAATAAATGTGATTTATAAACAGTTACAATCGTAATTATCATTTACTTCACAGTTCACCACCACACACTTCAGTCAGTTTCACTACTACCCTCACCCTCTTATAGTTTATCATTTACTAAGTCAAACTATGTCATTGCCATTTCTTTTATTTTTACCAAAATAAGTCTAGTTTACCTTCCAAAACAATATTAAAATCACCATTTTCTTGCACACCTGCAATACCTCCATCCATAACGTAACGTATCCGTAAAAAACTATTCTAATATAAAAAACACGTGGGTCTCGAATTTCCCGGGAGTCCCGGGACTAGCTTCCGAGGTTCGAGACTGGTCCCGGGACTGAAAATGCTTCCGAGACCGAAATCCCTACCGCGCAGGCGATACGCGAGTTAAACGGTCGGCCTATACTTACCAGATTATTGGGAATATATTATATCTAAATTCAAAGTGATATGTTTTAACTCCTGGAAACAACATTTTATTAATATTAGTCAGCAAAAAGGTATATGGTATAGGACAATACAATCCGAGCCTCTTCGAGGGCCTTGGTTCGATGCTGTTCAAATTAGCAGAAGTTGTATTAAATTAATTTTAAGACTTCACTCTGGACACTATCCATCAGCGAAGTTTGCATTCCTTATGAAAAAAGCTGATTCGCCGAATTGCTGAGAATTTGGTCTTATTGAGGATGTGCAACATTTGTTGATGCATTGTGTCCGGAACAGGCGCGAGAGGAAGTCATTCTTGAGGTAATTAGACTTGAACCAACTTGACGTGGGACTAATCCAATCTATTCTGTCTCAACCTACTTGAGACGTGCCAAAAAGTTATGTAGATTGATAACAGTCCTTCATCATTGACTTTCATCGTTATCAGTGTCTAAAATATTGTTTTGATAAGAGGTAAAGGGTACGATGGGGCCCGGCTGGTATATCTGTATAGACAAAAGCCGCAAAAGAGAAAAAAAACAAAACTGACAAGTTTTTGATGAAAAGATGAGTAAAGACTTGGGTAATAGGTAAATTATTACTTTTAGTTAGACTAGATTTTCAAAACTATTTTCAATTATTTGTACTATCCCAAACCTGTACCACATAACCCACAGAACAGAAAAAACAGTAGAAGTGCAAAGTAGGCGTAGCACGTGTGCCGGTATTACGCGGAGTTACGCGTACCTCAACCCAGTCGTGTTCTAACATCTCGACGAACCAATCGTCTCGCTCACTCTTGATATAAATTTATATTTTCTGAACCATGCCGTATTCTTTCATTTTGGAATACAAAAATGATAGTAGTAGAATAGTAGGAGAATAAATCTTAAAAATAGAGTTGTTTAATACCGTCGGTAAGTAAGATTTTATTGGTTTCCTAATAAAATCTTAGCAAATTTAATTTTGCCAAAAGCTTAAGTTCAACTCTAGTTATAATCCACCTTATCCCATTAGTGTAGAGTTTATTTTACATCGTCTCAGTTACTGTTTCGTTCTCGAAAGTGCTTCGCTATTCAAATAGTGATGTAATTGAGTCGGATACTAGATGGATAGATATCGATAAGAACATTTTTTTATAGTTGGTCTAGAAATTTTATTGAAATCACTAAACATAACTTTAAAAATATTTTTAGGTTTCCAAAAGAGCTGATTCGATGTCAAGCAAAACAAGCACCATAGGCTCCGAGCATTTTTTAGAAAGCGATATTTTTATTTAAAAAAAGGGTATAGATACACGAAAACTTTGTCTGCGTTAAGATTCTGTACGAAACTATGTAATAAGATACTATCGTAAGCCACTTGGCATGAAGAGTTTACGGAACTGAAGTGTAAAGAACACCCCTTTTTGTCGGCAGTCGAGTAAGATACCCGAGGCATGACTTTGTAAGGCTTGTGCAAAAACATTCGGCATAGTACGAGTCGGACTCGCGTTCATAGGGTTCCGAACCAATTTCATTTTTGTAAGGGTTCCGTTTCTTACGGATGTTCGCAACACTAAAAAATGTATGATGTGTGTTATTTTTATTGATTAATATGTAATAAGGTATATTTACATAAATAAAATAAAAACCTTTGAAATAATGTTTTTTTTTTTGTGTCTATCTACTTTTATACAATAAACTAGGAATATTTCGCTTACGCTATTTTGAAAGTAGAACTTTATTAACGGATTGTTGGACGAAGTTATTGGAGAAAACTGGCTGTGACTGACGGACAGACAGACAGACACCCGAGTGATCCTATAAGGATTCAGTTTTTTGTTCGGAATCCTAAAAAAGGAACAATTCAAAGAAATAGTTAAAATAAACCAAGCTGAGAATTGACCAGTTCCAACTGACGGCGCCTGTTTACGAACAGGCTCAACCATTTCGAAGGGAGTTAAATGATCCACCGCATACCTACGCCACCACCATCATCAATGAGCATGACATTCCCAGCCACCAGGGTACATTCAAGTCAAAACAAACCTAAAACTGATAGTCATACTCATTTTATCTCGTCAACTTTCACATCATACAGTGTGGGTTAATGTATGTTTGACTAAAGTACGCTTTAGACAAAAACTCTTCTGGCATACATCACATTTGAAAGGTTTCTCAACAGTGTGGGTACGGGTATGTTTTACTAAAGCAGCATTTTTAGTAAAACAACGCTGACATAAATCACATTTGAAAGGTTTCTCACCAGTGTGGATACGAGTATGCATTACTAAATTATTCTTTTGACCAAAACTACGCTGACATATATCACATTTGAAAGGTTTCTCACCAGTGTGGGTACGAGTATGAATTACTAAATTCTTATTTTGATTAAAACCACGATGACATACATCACATTTAAAAGGTTTCTCACCAGTGTGGTTAAGAATATGAATTACTAAACTATTTTTTTGATTAAAACTACGCTGACATATATCACATTTGAAAGGTTTCTCACCAGTGTGGGTACGAATATGACTTTTTAAATGATTCTTATTATAGAAACTTTTCTGACATATATCACATTTTAAATGTTTTTCTTTGCCACATGGTCTTCGATACCGATTTATACCATCACTGTCGATACCTTTGTTAAATATTTTACGATTAATATCCTCTTTAGTTTTCTTATAGCAATTTGAACCTAAAGCGGTATTATTTAGTTTGCTATTAACTCCATGTTGCGTTTTAGTAATGGACTCTTTAAATTTAGTTATTCGTTTGGATGGACAATTTTGATTTTTGTTCATTATTTTCAAGACACTAAATAATTTTGGAAATTCATTATTCTTTTCCTCGGCTAGGATTGTATCTCCTAGTGTTGATCTGCGTATGTCTATATCTGCCTTCTGCACGCCGGGCGCTCCTGTGAAATAAATAAGTAAGAATTTATTCATATTCAAAGAAAGTTGGGCCGTTCAAATGGATCAAACGAGTTGTTATTTTTATACTAATTTCATAAAGTACTAAATTGTATGGAAAACGACGTAGACACCGCATCCTCACACACCGTCGATCTTGGGCAGTAAGTCCCTAAGTGAACCCCCAGGGGTCTGCACACACCCACAAACCCCATGCCACAAACCCCACTCCTTGGTAGTGCAAGTGTCTTAAGTTAACGCTGTACAGTGAGGCCGCAAAAGTCCATAAGAACGCTAAAGATTACATTGTTACGAACCGAGCGAGCACGATACTTCCGTGCGTATGTGTGCGCGTGTATGAGTATCCACATTGCACAGATAACACACACCAGGGAACTGTCGTCGCACTGAGCTTAAAAACATCATTATTATTTTCTGTGCCATTGAATACGCATCACACAGTCACAGAGGCGACTGGTTCTTACCCTTGCATTGATAAAATTCGCGCAAATATTTCATGTGCTGGTAGCCGTATGAACCAACCAAGTGTTGGATTCGAAATAATGTAGTCCGAGTTCAAATCATGGTCGGTCCATTGCGGTTATTTCTTATTTTGAAAATTCCCAATCTATATTAATATAGTTTTTTTTTATATTTCTATGAAAAATACTATTTTTGCACTAAATAGTTGCAAATTACTAATATGATCTATTAACCACAAGAAGAATCACATTCGTAATTTGCAATTATTTAATTATTTTTTCGATGTTGTAAGGTGCAAATAAAAAGACGTGTTTAATAAAAATGTTTATTCTTTATATTTACAAATTAAACATTTGTGAGAATTGTGACGTCGAATTGTTACCTAGACAAAAAGTTAGACCATTCGTAATATGAATAACGTAACAATGAAAGGATATTAAAATTTTAATAAAATAAAATATAATTGTTTATATCCAGTTATTTATTGAAAAGTGATATATGATTTTGACTTTGTAAACATTTTATTTTTATGTAACGGCACAATGAATGTATTGAGGTCATAGCTTAATTGTTCATTTTCTTGACGAAAAGAAGATTGAAACTAAACCTCAATTTCTGTTAAAAGAACTTTAGTTCTAACAAGATAATCGTCAATTAGATGAGAAAAATAAATTGAACTATTATGTTAGAACAGTGCGGGTAGAAGAATAAAAATAAAATAGAATCATGATTATTGACAACAAAATTGATAGCGAGTTCACTGCATTCTTAAGATAAGGCCATGGCACAAGTTAAAAGATATAGCTGTTTTAAACGAAAGTAAACACAATATCACACAGTGTTTGTTAACGAATAATCACGGATATGTTAAAATAAAATGGCCTACTAAACATTTAGTTAGCGAAACGTAATCGATCTTCTTTGTGCCTCTCTGTCAAGTACGGCTTTTTAGCAGGTTTTCTGTGATGCACGCCTTCAGCGTGAAGTGCACGGGGAACAGTATCCATCGAGGTGTCATATAATTCCGCAAAATGTCTCGTTGGTGCGAAACCATTCGTTTCGAATACGTCCACCATATGTCGTTGCTGCGCCTCGCTAATAAGCTTCGGTCTCCCACTTCTCTTTCGACTAGCAAGGCTACCTTCTTCCTCATACCTTTTTATCCAAAGACTTACAGTATTTTTCTAAAACAAAAAAAAATAATATTAGGCAGCTATACCTACTTGACTTCAATTTCATTGTATAAAATGTTAATAATCATAATTATTGAATATAATTTTAAAATAAAACTGCATTTATAAATCCAATTACCAATCCAATAAACCCAACGATTTATGTATTTCTCTTTTAAGCCTCATAAAAATACGATGGATGGATTCATAAATGGCATACATTTTAATTAGAAGATTAATTTATAATAAAGTTACAATTCATTAATAGCTATTATACTCACATTCAGTCCGGTTTCTTCAGATATTTGTGTTTTATTAAGACCACTTTTATGCAGCCCAATGATAGTCGCCCTCACTTCAATACTAATATTAGCCTGCATTTTGTGAATATTACAATACTGTTAACCACACTTCACTAACCAACAACTACAACAAAACGACAGTTCATTTCGGTCAAGTTAAAACTCATGTCTACCTCGCAGAAATCTAATTCTTTATTTAGCTTTTTTGTGATCTACCTTTCTAACTTTAAGAAATGTGTGAACAAGTTAAAGAATAATTTAATATATGTAATGCTAATTCATAACTTCCAATCGGGTAAGAACTTACAAAAAGTCAACAATTGCGTGAAATTTGAACTTGCGACACACCGATTTGCGCTTCAAACTGTGCACTCTATACCACTGGACCATCTTGACTTATGCTAAGTTGATGAAATTGTGAATTTCAATCATTTGTTGGCGAAAACTTGAAAATAGAAGGTCGTAAGTCAAACTAAACGTCAAACTAATACGTTGTGAGAATTCTTATCGACTTTTGCTGGCGTCTGTACATCAGGCGAACCGTCGGCCTGCTTGCTTACCTATTAATTCTTGTTCAACTTCCATTTCAGTTTTAATCTCCAATAAAGATACATCTTCTGAATTTGACTCATCATGGAGTGCTGTTGTTTCTTCTACATCTGGATAGCTATTGTTTAAATTATCACGTTCTAATTCTGTAAACAAACAAAACGTTACTTGATTATTAAATTAAGTGTATATACTAAAATAAGAGTGATTTAACAAGCATAATTTTTAACGGTGCGGCTGAAAATCATGTCTTAAACCAAACGTACAAAAAAAATATCGAAAAGGACTGTCCGCGCGAAATTTTTAATTTTGGTGAGAGTAAAGAAGTTTTTTAAGTCAAGAGTGAATAGGTTACTTCTAGGCAAGCGTGCTCCATCTTCGACCACATCATCGCTTACCACCAGGTGAGATAGTGGTCAAACGCGTGCCTATCAATAGTAAAAAAGAAAACAGTAATGTTATCATTATCTCTCTCGTATAGAATAAACCCAGAAAGACGATATTGCCATCGTTCTCTTCGTTAAGTCAGGTGCTCACACACAGCAGTGACAGACGTGTGCCATCCTGTTGTGATTTCCCGCTAAAAACTTAAGGAGGAAGCGCCAGGGTAGACCGCGAAATTCAAATATTTTTGTGTTTTTTGCAATTTGCCGGTCAGTGTGAAGCTGTTTGTTGAACATAATACGATTCGCAGCCATAACGCGTTTTTATCTAAATAATTATAACCATTTAATCATCAATATAACGCTCTAAGTTCATTAAGCCCTATTGAATGATTATTTCATGAAAAAGTCATTCAATTGGGCCTAATGAACTTAGAGGGTTATGTTGGACGTAATATTCGGACAAAAATTCCATCAATATTGGTGTTAAGGCTTGTATTCATGCCCATGACCTTGTGCATACATACGAAGATAACTACGCCTCTGCGCTACTCCGCTTCCCCCATTTTTAATTTTTATAATATAAATAATACTTTATTTAAAAAGTAACAAAACCAAATTATTTTCGTATGTATTGAAAAGCAGTAAATATTTTTTTATACTCTTTTGATATAAAATTAAGGATTAAAATGGTTTCATCTCAACGAGTTGGAGGTGATTTGGTGTTTTTTTTTTTCTTATTATGTTATAGCGATATACAAATTCTGGCGAAACCAAATTACGAATCATATCATGTATGATGAATGTAATTTGAAAAAATTGACAGTTATCTACTGATTACTGACTATTTTTTTCAGATGTTATTTCTCTGTTAGTGCCGACGAACGTGTTAACGTTTAAAAACGTTTTATAGCTAAGTCAGTGTTGTAATTTAAAATAAAAAAAAAAATGGTTATATTTTTTTTTGAGCTATAACTATTTTGTTTTTTTCAAAAAAAATAGTTACTTATATTTTTTTCAAAAATTCAAAAACCAGATTTACATAGTTTTCATCAAAATCAGCTTCGAGACTCCTTTCAGTGTTTTTCGATTATTCACATAGTCCATCCATGAAAACTTTAAAATTTCCGGTATTTTTAGTTCCGGTGACGCAAGTTTTCCTCTCCGAAATACGTCGCAATTCATTGCGCAGGATGTTAATTTGGCAAAAAAACATGGTACTGCGATGGCGAACCAAGATGGCGCGTGTAATGGCTCGTTTCCACAATCAATAAGACTGTTGAAAGCAAAAGTTTTACATGTTGTTATTGTTTTTAATTATTTATTTTGGTTATGTCTTGTTTGATTTGCGTTCTTGTGGTTTTTGTTGTGTTACTTTTTGATATTTTTATTGTTACTGATAGTCTTTTTTACTGTTTTATTTATCTATACTAATATATAAAGCTGAAGAGTTTGTTTGTTTACTTGAACGCGCTAATCTCAGAAACTACTGGTCCGATTTGAAAAACTCTTTCAGTGTTAGATAGCCCATTTATCGAGGAAGGCTATAGGCTATATATCATCACGCTAGTACCAATAGGAGCGGAGCAGTAATGAAAATTGTGACGCAGACGAAGTTGCACGGGTCTACTAGTAGTATAATACGTATAAACAAATTAATATTCTAGGAACGTAACACTTTTTTACGCGATTGCACCTGCGCGGTCGTCACTAAAGCCGGGCGCATACAAATACTGATTCCTGATCAGAAATCCTGATCAGGTTTCCTAATCAAGAATTCCGTGTGGAGAGCGCACACATTCTGTTTTTTGCATTCGTAATTTAAACGATCAGTTCTATCATAGACGCTTCTGATAACGCACGAGTATGGACGACGAAGACGAATTGATGCTCATTGCTTTTTTATTGGCGCTAGACAAAAAGGGCATAAAACGTCGTTATTGGATGCATCTACTGAATACCCAAAGATTAACTGAGAGTCAATTCTATGTCAAAAGAGCAAAGTTACGGGCATACCCAGAAGATTTTTTCAAATATTACAGGATGTCAATGAAATCCTTTGATGAGCTTCACAATAGCATACGAGATAAAATAAAAAAGCAAAATACGCACATGAGATAGTGTTTGGATACAGAAGAAAAATTGACCATAACATTAAGGTATGTATGTATTTATTGTAATAAAAATTAAGATATTGTACAAACATTACGCTTTAAATTTACTTAAAGTTTAAGAATTCTTGCATTGTTCCCTCCTGTGAATCTTGAGGCTGGAGAACTATAAACTGTGTAGCCTCATTGTCTTCAACACTAGTATTTGATATAGATATCTCAACAGGATAATCTTGCTTGGGGCTTTGTTGGGTAGTTGATTGGGGAGGTGTCACACTAGAAATTGAGAGGATAATAATAGGCTTCCTGGTATTCTTACGGGGCACATTTTGCTGCTGCGAAGGTGGATAAAAAGTTGGTGGTGATGGAGATGGTCTCTGCAAATATATTGGTGATACTTTGGGCACGTGTATATTTTGATAAGATGGAACGTCAGTCGGTGATGGAGATAAGTTATTTCCAGCCATTGGAAAGGACCCTGAAGAATCGTCACTTTGTTGGTAATAGTTAGTGTACCGGGACGTTGATGGCGATGGTTCGTTTCCCATGGTAATCTTTTTTACCAATTGAAGCATACCGACTATACTACTCTGTCAAGAAAGTACCGGGATAAGATCAATAATACACAAAATGTCTATTATTCATCCAAATTTATTTTATCACCTTCAAAGTATGCTCCTTTAGAAACGATACACTTGCGCCAACGAATAATCCATTCATCAAAACATTTTTTAAACGCTGCTTCCGGAATTGAGTTCAGTTCTCGCCGCGAATTCTCCTTTATGTCTTCTATCGATTGAAATCGGTGCCACGAAGTGGTAATTTGAGTTTAGGAAAAAGAAAAAAGTCAGCAGGAGCCATATCTGGTGAATATGGTGGTTGCTGGATGGTATTTGTTGAGTGTTTGGTTAAAAAATCGTTCACAATGATAGCCTTGTGCGAAGGCGCATTGTCGTGGTGCAAAATCCAAGAATTTTCTTTCCACAAATCTGGCTTTTTTCGTCGAATTTGCTCTCTTAAACGCCGCATAACGCTCAAATAATATTCTTTATTTACCGTTAGACCTTCCGGTAAAAATTCAGAGTGCACAACACCGCGATAGTCAAAGAAAACAGTCAACATGACTTTGACTTTTGATCGACTTTGGCGTGGTTTTTTCGGTTTCGGTTCAGTTGGAAGGCGCCACTCCGAAGCTTGTTGACTAGTTTGCATGTCAAACTCGTAAACCCACGTCTCGTCACCAGTAACAATGCGTTTCATGAATGTTGGGTCCGAACTGACTCGTTCTAGCATGTCCTCAGCGACTTTCATGCGATTGAGTTTTTGGAGAAAAATCAGATCTTTTGGGACTAGCCGAGCAGCAACATGTTTCATACCCAAATGATTAGTTAAAATGGCACGGATCGACTCGTGAGATACAGAAAGTTCGGCGGCTATCTCTCTCAGAGTTGAATGGGGATTTTCAGTCACTATTTCCTTCACTTTTGCGATGTTAACTTCAGTTGCAGACGTTGACTGCCTACCAGAGCGAGGCAAATCTTCCATCACATCTCGACCGCTTTTGAACGCTTTGAACCACTCATAAGCACGAGTTTTTGATAAAGTCGATTCACCGTAAGCCTTCTGTAACATATTCAGTGACTCCGAACACGAAATTCCATTGACGATGCAAAATTTAAGACAAACTCTTTGTTCGATATTTTTTCCATTATGAAATTCGCAATACACACTATATATGATATTACTAAAACCAGCACTGTATTTAATATAAATAACAGATGCAACTCAAACTCCGCGCCAAAATGGAAAACAGTTGTGCCAATCTAACAACTACAAAAAAACAAAAATTTGAATTTGGAACCATAAACAAATCATCCATTCCCGATACTTTTTTGACTGAATGTAAAATCAATTTTTTGATGAGCATTCATTGTTGTCATATAGCTTCTGAAACTAAGAAGATATTTCGTGTCGTCACCTTCGTCAATATTAGCAGAAGGTTTTTTCTGTTTTTGTTGCAACATACTTAGTATTTGATTGGGGACATCTTTCTTTTTTTTCTGACTGTCTATAGGTAAAGTAGGTACGGCTGACTCCACACGATTAATATCTTCCGGTTCAATATTTTGTTCTTCAGTTTCTGATTGTTGTTGTGGTTGAGTAGATTCTGCATCTTCGGTCGGATAGTTCCCTTCTGATTTTCTACTAGCAAACACTGGTGTAAGGAAGTAAAGCAAGGAACTATAAACATAAGTTTTGGGCTTTTTAGCAGCACTGCCAGTAGGAAGATTTTTGGTTTTCTGAATTTCTTTGCGATAATAGTCTCTAATGTTGTTCCATTTCTTCTTCAATTCGGCACCTGAAATAAGTTAAAAATAAAACTATAATGCTTTTTGTTTCAGATTTCTGGCAACTGGTTGCAATTTTGAAGAAATGAAAACAGATTTTCTGGTGGGAAGCCGAACTGTGTCTGCACTAGTTAATGAAACCTGTGAAGCTATTTGGGAGGTGCACCAACGTTTAGAAATGAGGCCACCGTCATCAAAAGAACGTTGGATTGAAATTGCGGACAGTTATTATAGAAATGCCAACTTCCCAAATTGTGTAGGGGCAGTTGATGGGAAACATATTCGTTTGATTTCTCCCCAGCGCAGTGGGTCTGCTTTTTATAACTATAAAAACTATTTCTCTATTGTTTTGATGGCAGTAGTAGACGCAGACCTACGGTTCATAGCTATTGACGTGGGAGCTATTGGCAGAGACAGTGACAGTAATATCTTTAAAAATTGGGCTTTTGGGAAAATGTTACAAGAAAATCGCCTTAATTTGCCAGAAGCCAAACCTCTGCCAGGAAGTAATGGCCCACCTCTACCATTTGTGTTTTTAGGTGATGAGGCCTTTCCAATGAACAATAATTTTTTGAAACCTTATCCAAGGCAGAAACTCAATAATAATATCAACGTCGAATCTTTAACTATCGATTGAGTCGAGCTCGACGAATAGTTGAATGTGCTTTCGGCATTCTTTCAAACAAGTGGAGGATTTTTCATACAAGTATGACAATTCCACCAGATTTTGCTGTTCTAATAACGAAGACAGCAAGCGTATTGCATAATTTTGTACGCAGACGAGATGGTTTTAATTTTAAAGATACATTGGCACATTACTTCGAGGATTTTCCATTCCGTTCTGCACGACAATCTACAAACCGAGGCAGAACTATACGACATAATTTCGCCGAGTATTTCGTCTCGCCGGAAGGAGAACTGCCATACCAATACAATGAAAGTATTATTAATCCAAATTGATTCAACAATAAAGGAATATTAAAATACTTACATTTGTTTACTTTATCTGTGCACGTTTCCCAATCCTGAATAAGATCTTTACATATCTGTTCCCAGGCCAAATCTTTCATATCACGGCTATGATAATCCGCGTGATTTATGTCCCATATGCATTGGTGTTTTTCAACACTCATTATCAAATTCTCGGCATCGCACATTTTTTTTGACAGCGGACGGAGAGCGTTACACGTCGTACGTCTACTCGGCACAGCGCCAACGCGATTCTGAATGTTTCTGAATGAAAATTTCCGTACGTGTGCGGCGATCGAGCCAAAATGTATGCGAATGCTGCGTTCGGGATGACGTCATCAGGTTTTTTCCGATCTTACAAAACGAACGCACGTAGAAATTCCGAACCGAACGTCAGGTTTTTTTCTGTCCGGAAAAAGTAAGAACGGTGTACGCCTTGTCGAACATTTTGTATGCACGCGGACCATTCAGGTTTCCGAATCTGAAACCCTGATACGGAAACCAGGGCCCCAAGTCTGCTATTACAATAGTGTCAGAATGGTCGATCACTGATCTCATAATTGTTGATTTTGACAAGTTTGGCAATCTACTAACATAATAGTGTCATTATGACTTTCCAATGAACAATCACTGACACTCCACTGAACGAAATGGCATAAAATGGTAATCTCGTACATAATGACAGTCGTATGCGGTAATCTGCTAAAATTTTGACAGTTCCATCGATCAGTGACCTACGTAATTGTGTAGTCATTGCTTTTCCAGTCACTGCGCCATTCTACCGGCGTTTTATATCCAATATTTCTTGGACAAACTTCGCCCTTCATTGGTGCGGCTGCTGTAGCCAAGCGCCAGGTGTCAGTGGTTTTCGAGAAACTCAATGAGAGCCGAAAGGAGAAACCGTAACTCCATAAAAACTTGGGCCTGGCGTTACAGAGCTGGACTTCGCCATAAATTAGAGCGTTTAGGAAGGTTTCACGAGCCCAATTTTGACCCACTGACCAAATCAGATCATATTTGCCCATATTTTAGGTTATTATTTTTAAATACTAGTTAGTAGTTACTAGCTTTAGCTCGCGACTTTGTACGCGCATATCTCGTTTTTTTCTGTTCCCGTATAGCCTAACAATATTAAAATATTTTTTCAAATCTGACTGATTCCAGAGATTAGCTCGTTCAAACGAAAAATGCATATTTGTGGCTATATTTCCTACACTAAATATTATCAAACATTCGTCGTTATAGAGATCTAAGACTATATACTCTAGAATGCACTTGCAGCTATGCTGCAGTGCTTGCATCTTATAATGATGATTTTTTATAAAAGTGCTCAGGCTTTCAGTTTCTTTAAGCTGAAGTTTTCAGAAAACTATATTTTTAGACAAGGGCCATGTGCATCACTTCTGGCTTGCTTTTGCTTATATTGTATTTAATAGGGTGCTAACTTATATCAGGTACAGTAATAAGAAATAGTATTATATTAAAATTAAAATAAAACATAGCAGTAAGTAAATCGTTTTAATCATCTTCTTTATTAGGATTATCATAATATGTGTGTAAGTAGGTTCTTCTAAATGAGGAATGTCTTGACTGTTCCGCTCATTGACAGCTGATGAAGATGCCCCAGATGGTGAGGGGCCTGAATGGAAATACCGGGATGCTCTATTTGCTTGCACCCATCAAAAGGAGCACACTTGAAGCACCCACCTGAAAATAATTTATCCACATTACAGGAAGCCATTACACAGAGACATTGTGTATGTGTGTGCCCATTTTGAAAATGACTGAATTAATGAAATCCTGCAAATGAGAAATGTTGATGTTAAGAGTTTGACTAATATTAAATACTAATTGACCTGCGCAACTTCGTTTGCCTCACAATTTTCGTTACTGCTCCGCTCCTGTTGGTCTTAGCGTGATAATATAGCCAATAGCCTTCCTCGATAAATGGGCTATCTAACACTGATAGAATTTTTAAAATCGGACCAGTAGTTCCTGAGATTAGCGCATTCAAGTAAACAAACTAACTCTTCAGCTTTATAATATTAGTACTAGTTGACCCGCAACTTCATCTGCGTCACAATTTTCATTACTGCTCCGCTCCTGTTGGTCTTAGCGTGATGATATACAGCCTACAGCCTACCTCAATAAATGGGCTATCTAACACTGAAAAAATTTTTCAAATCAGACCAGTAGTTCCTGAGATTAGCTTGTTCAAGTTAACAAACAAACAAACTCTTCAGCTTTATATATAAGTATAGATAGATAATGAAAATAACACTCTCTATGCCCTCGTTAACAAAACTAAACTAAATAATGTTTTTCATAACCCGTGAATAAAACTAGTAAACTAACCAAGCACGGCAGAATCCATTATATTACACTCTTGCACTGTACCAGTTCTGTACTGTAAAAGTTGATGAGGACAAACTTTTTTCAGAAGACAACATCCACATTGAATAACACTCATCGGTGTCCTAGTGTCTGTTCATTTCCATCTGGTCTACTTTCATCAAGAGCAAGCTTGGAAGATGAAGTCATTTTCATTTATCTGAAACAAACAATTTTCATTCGACTATTAGGTCTAGCACTAGCATTTAGAAATAAACATCTGAGTGGCTATTTTTGGTAAACATAAGTGGCCATATTACATTTCCATTGAAGGGACGCTGGCCTCCCCTCTGAGAGAGAGAATAGGTTGTAATTGACCATACAGATTTAGTCTGGATTGGTGATGTTTTGAATTTGAATTTGTTGCACATTCTGGTTAATTTTTAAAAATAAAACCATTAAAAGAAAACTTAACAGAACCTATTACACCATTTAGTTTGTTTACATTAAATATTACGTACAAAAATGTTAAATGTTTACGATATAGAAATATCAGATACTAACCCACCCATTCCTGTACAATAGGAAGAATGATCCATTTCCAATATTCACCTTCCTATTGTATTGCAGCGTTCCGTTGCTATTCCGCAATTGATGCACAGTCTCATGATGTCGTTATTGAGAAGTAAAAAGAGCAATAAACAAATCTATTAATTATTTGATTTTTTAATGACGCTCACGTTAAAATTCAATTAGCTCTTTGCAAAACACCGGTCGCTTCAAAACAAATAAAAACAGTCGTCGACGTCAGTAAAGTAAACAGTACCTAATGTCACTAATGTCACATTTGACTTTGACAGCAAAACGGATAAAATATAAATGAGTTTCATTACGTATTTGCTATTTACGACTTTGTTACTACTTCAGATTTCATAGAACACTAATAAATAATATGTAAAATTATATACAATAGCAATCTGGCATAAATTAATGTTCAAATTTAATAGCAGTTTTTCGAAAATTATTTCTCCAAACGGGTTTTATAATAATGGCAATACGACACTGTCATTCCACTACAATTTCATTACGAGACCACTGACATGCTACTGAACGATCAGTGAAGGATCATTATGAATTTAGCAGATTACGAACTTTTAGCAAAATGACAATGGCATCGTGTTGGAATGACGAATTTATAAAAATTAGCAGACTAGGGGCCCTGATCCGGAATCAGTATGTATGCGCCCGGCTTAAAACCTAACTTCCGAGCGGTAAAGAACTGTGGTGCGAACTGTACACGATTTTTTCAGTTGCATTTAGTTGATTTTGTCCTTCCATCTTACTTTTTTAACCGACTTCCAAAAAAGGAAGAGGTCCTCAATAGGGAATATGCATGAAAAAGATATTTATCATCTGTTTATCTAAAAATATACATAAATATAATACTAACAGTAAAAAAAACTTTTTAACAAAAAAATAAAACCAACTTCCAAAAACAAAACACTACAAAGTACAAAATTGACTTTAATTTCGGAAGTCGGTGTTTTTGGTTATTTCCTTTTTGAACACCGCCTTCCGAAATTAAAGTTATTTTTTACTTTGTTTTAGGAAGTCGGTTTAATTTTTTTGTTAAAAAAATAAAACCGACTAAAAACCGCCGAAAACCGAAATATTCAAGCAGCATTTTTAGCCCGCTTTGAGCACTCTTATTTGTTCAAAGTAAAATTGTCGGCCCACCTCGACACTCATTGAAGAGCACCGCGATAGGATTTTGATATTGAACCGACGTTTGACCGACGGCTCACCGACGGTATGCTCCGCAGACGTGTTAGTATCACCGCGGATGCGGAGCACCGACAGCGCGGCGCACAAATGCAACTACGAGCTTTTTAACCGCAACAATTTTAGTATACACTATTGGAGCTGGAATTACCGCGGCTGCTGGCACCAGACTTAATATGACTTAAAAAGTGTACTCATTCCGATTACGAGGCCTCGTAAGAGTCCCGTATCGTTATTTTTCGTCACTACCTCCCCGTGCCGGGAGTGGGTAATTTGCGCGCCGCTAAAGAGAGGTTGGCAGTAACGTTGCGGTTTTTAGCTACAGGAGAAAGTTATTTCAGCCTTGGAGAACTGTTTAAAATTTCACCACAACTTCTTTCCTCACTGATTCCCGAAGTCTGTCAAGCAATAATATCAAAACTTCAAATTAAGGTAATCATTTTTTTATGACTCACTCTTGATATTCACAGGGAAGCTCACTCACAGGGAATCCTAGAGAACACCATAACCTAATATATATTTGTACTCTATTGACCAAATAAATATTTTTTTATTTTATTTTTATTTACGATATGGCCTGAATATATGTGATATTGCTGGAATTGGATAATCTTTGAGTATAGCATTACATTTTGTTAATCTGTGTTTGCCTCATTAATCTCACTATCAATCACAATGTATCAGTACAATCATAGTTTTAATTATTAGATTCTTAATGTAGTAGCATCATAATCTATAAGAGTTTTAATTATTTTCCAAATATGAAAAAAGGCTGTCCTGAGTATCAGAATTGTCGGTATAATTAGAATGGCTAGTGGAAGGACGTACACTTTCAGGTGTCGAAGTGGTAAAATATCCTTGAGCTGCCGCCACCGTGGAAGGTCTTGAGTAAACGCCCATTTCAGCCTGATAAATTATATTATTAATATGATGTTGTACTGTAGATATTGTTATGGGATCCATTTTTCGTATTTTATTTGCTATGTGTTCTCCGAATACTGAGGCATCGTCGCGAGCAGATGACGAAGCTGACATATTTTTTAAAACTTGTAGAGCTTCGGCAATATCACTGTCTCCATCGGTACCGCATCTCCTTTTCCGGGAACTAGTAGCTGTTGCATTATCTTGATGACTGTACTGTGAATGCGTCTGTAAATAGAAGAAAATAATATGATTTTTTGTATCATGGGAGGTATTTAATATTTATACTAATATTATAAATAAATAAATTGTAGGGGGTAATCTTCGGAACTACTGAACCAATTTATATTGATAAGAACTGATCACCTCTTCTTGAGATCCTGGTTTGCCGTCTAATACAAAATTATAACAAACGTACAACATTGCAGGTACAACAAAAAAAAAGCTTATCTCGGGAATGGAGCACCGATGAATTATGAAATTTTAATCGATTTCTAACGTTAGCACAGCTGGCTCATGAGGAATCCCTAATAACTTTTAAAAGCGAGACTTTTTTCTTTGCGACTGACTAATTATCGAATTAATCCTGGCATAATTAAAAATCTCAAATTCCATTGTGGGCCAGCGTAGCTAACACATCTTAGTACACGCGGGCGAAACCGCGGCACACCCGTGACACTCCGTGTATGAGAGTTGAAGCGCCGCCCGGGGACCTTGAGTCGCCGCACGAAAGAGCATGCTCTTTGCCAACCATGATTGACACACTAGTATTTTTAAAATTCAATTTGTATATTTTAGGGTCTTAAATATCGAAATGAAAATGTATAAACAAATATACAAAATTACCTTATCTAATATAATATCATTATTTTGCTCATACATTATTTACGTTTTACGTTCTTTATATTTTATCCAACACATTTAACAAGTATAATTTAATTGTATTTAACTTTTATATGAGATAAGACTTTATGTACAACATTATTACTTATTTATGGTGGATCTAGGTATTGTAGCTATTTTTATTCGGTTCGATTGTCCCTACAGCCATATTTACAACAATATACGCTGGGTATGATTGTTTAAATTAATAAATACCACGCTTTAGTCGTGTCGCACAGCCCCCGCGCTCGCCCGGGCACGCACACATAGCCATGAGTCCGCGACTCACTTTTTGTGTACACATGCAAGTGTCGCGTCTTCACTTTAGTATATGTTCTGTGACCGCGAGTAGTTAGTCTGTGATAAAATAAAGAAAAATAGGAAACATGAATACTTACATCATTCTCACTATTTACTGTGGGTAAAGGTTTATTTTCGTCTCGCAAAAAGTTCAATGCCTTGTAAGCAAACCACTTTGGTTTCTGTACATCGTCTGTGCTTGCATCAGATTTGTACAACTGTTCAACCTTCTTTTTTTCCCGAAAATAATGAGAGGTTAAATTTTTTAACTTTCTCTCTACCTACTTCGCCTTTATCAATGTCAAATACACTTGCAATTATATTCAAGGCGTCCATTCGTTTGTTCCTATTCTTATAGTCTGCATTTCTGGGATTCCATAATATATCATTTTCATGAAATTTTTCAATTAATAGCAACACAGTTTCGTCGTCCCAATGAAACGACATTTTAATTTGTTAAATACACACAAACCGCACACCACTACCGCTCGAATGCCAGGCACGAACTGACGCCGACAAGCCGCGTAACCCGCCGGCACCCCCGGCGGCCATGCCGGCGGCTCCTTTGTGCGGCAAAGCCGGCGGCTTTGTATGCCGCCGGGTGCACGGCGGCTTGGCCGGCGGCTTACCCGGCGGCCCTGCCGCCGGCACTGTGTGTACTGTGTAGGAGCCTTCAGGCTCCCTCTCCGGAATCGAACCCTGATTCTCCGTTACCCGTGACAACCATGGTAGTCGCAGAAACTACCATCGAAAGTTGATAAGGCAGACATTTGAAAGATGCGTCGCCGGTACTCGAACATGCGATCGGCAAAAGTCGTTTATTTTGATGAATCTGGATAGATTCATCAAAATTAAGGACTTCGGACGCGAGGCCCTCCGTCGATTGGTTTTGATCTAATAAAAGCACTCATCCCATCACTGGTCAGAGTTCTGATTCCATGTAATAGCTCTAGAATTACCACAGTTATCCAAGTAACAGAGTAAGATCTAAGGAACCAAAACTGATATATTGAGCCATTCGCGGTATCGCCATACGGCTTGCACTGAGACATGCATGGCTTATTCTTTGAGACAAGCATATAACTACTGGCAGGATCAACCAGGGAGCTTCGTTACAAGAGATCAACGGACGCGCGCGCCACGCACGCTAACGCGGCGACGGGCGCGCATCTCGTGTAATCCTCATTCCCGAGCGTCCGCGATCATAGATGCGCAGACGCAGACGGGCGAGCTCTGTTTGTGTGTGTATATCGTAAACGATATACGATTTTTGGGTCGCACGCGCGAACGTCTGAACAAATATATCTCAACCCGTCAGACGCGCTGCGCGTGCATAAGGGCGTTCTACAGCGTCATATCAGTTACGAGTAAGAACACTGTGTGAAGAAGCCCCAATTGGGAACGTTCGTAACGAGACGAGTTCACGTGTGTAAAGTTTGTTAACACAATCGCGCGGAATCTATAGAGCGCCTCACATAAACATTTCATGAGCATACAACTCAAAGGACGTGACGAACACTGAACGCGTCCGAGCGCCGGTAGCGTCACGCCGTTTCATATAATTTCATACAACGACCGATTACACGGACACGCATAAAATACGATCCGTCGGTCCACACAGTTCAAAATGAAAAACGTAAATACGCGTGTGTGTGACCGGGGACCGCGCAGCCGCTAGGGTGGTGCAGAGTTTTCTCAGAAACCAACATTAGAAGACAAGTGTCGGCTTAGAAAGACCACAGCACTTATTCGTCGTTCGTAAATGAAACACGTTTTGCCAGCTTCGCAAATATTATATTATTTTTATTCTACATATAAAACAATACATATTCAACAAAACTACAAACGCATAAAAATACACAAACAACGCTCCAAAAGCTGCACAGCGCCCGATTCCACACTCCATTCCGTCGTATTCGTCGTTCGTTTTCCACACACAAACTTCCGCCACGTCACGCCACGTCGTCAAGCGCGCACTCCGTCCGTACAACGGGACGTAGCGTCGCTTGACAACTATGCGAAGCTCGAAAACGATATCATCGGGGCAACGAGTCCACGGGCATGGCATGCACTTTGAGGAACGACCAGTCCAGTCTAGACTGTTGACTTGACACCCCCAGGGATCCTAGAGACCTAGGCAACCCCCATCCCCTGTTACCGACGTGACCCCCCCTCCCCTCCCTAACCCGTCCCCTATACCGTAATTAAGTTTCGTTGACTACAGTACTGCTATCCTCCCGAACATGAGATATCGGCCACCCCTAACAGCATAACAATGCACCAAAAACAAAACACTACAAAGTAAAAAATAACTTTAATTTCGGAAGTAGGTGTTCAAAAACGAAATAACCAAAAACACTTTTGTTTTTTACTTTGTTTTTGGAAGTCGGTTTAATTTTTTGTTAAAATGTTTTTTTAGAAACCACAAGCACAGCGTGCCGGTGTGATATTATGTTATGAACTGGTGTAAACAATCAACAGACATGCGATTACAGAAATCCCGATCCATTTGCTATCATTTATTGAAGAAATCCGTTGCCTACCTCCAAAGTTCATCAGATCTTCACCAAATTTAAATGAGACCAGTCCGAGAAAATACTCTTTCAAACAAAAAAAGAATCATCCAAATCAGTTAACAATTGGCGAAAATATCGCTGAACAAACATTTTTCATGGCATCCCATCATCAGATTCTGACTTATACCTTCCATCATCAGCGATTACAAGGCACAAATATCTGAATTACGTTAGAAAGTTTATGAAAAACAGTGTATGTGCTTATAAATTTGAGGGTTTCCCTTGATTTTCCTTGATCCCATGAAATTGGTGACAATGGGACTTCCTCAGGAGTATAGGCTTTCGAATAAAAAAAGAATTTTTTAAATCGTTCCGTGAATTGGCGGAGAAATCGGTGAACATACATAAATAAAAAAACTAAAAAAAAAAGATACATACAGCCGAACATAGAACCTCCTCCTTTTTGATGAAGAATTAGTCGAAAAACAAAGGAGATATAATTATTTTAATCTCCTCGCGGCTATCATCTGAGTGTCTATGCAGGGTCTTAGAATACTTCGGTCATATTGCAAGAAAAGAAGGTGACAACCTCGAGAAGCTCATAGTGACTGGCAAAATAGATGGAAAAAGACTTCGTGCCCTTGACACTACCGTTCACAACGCCCACCACACCGCTAGGAACAGAAACAGGTGGAGAAACATCATACGTGTGAAAGTGATACAATAGGGACGTCACGACCCTCGGCACTCAGGAATATGACGCAAAGAGGAGGAGTACTTCAATTGGCAATGTTATTATTTAACGTTTTTTTATGTGTTATGGGTTCGTTCTTGACTCTAGTCTAGGTCAGAGATGACAGAGACAAAGTCTACAATGGAGCGAGCTTACCCAGGAGCCTGTTCACTCTAACTTTGTAGAGATTAGGGTTGTAAGCGTTTGGAAACACAAACGCAGGCAGCGAGTTCCACTCCTTTGCTGTGCGCATTATAAAAGACGGTTGGAAACACACGCGAATTGGTGGAATAGCAACAAGGAAGGATGGATGCAACGTTATGGATGTAATGTAAAATCTTAAAACTTACTGACAGTTTGATCTTCCTTCTCAGGTTCAATAACATCATCTAGTCCCTCACCAACATCTGGTAATTCTTCTTTAATAGCGTCGCTTTTTGTTTGCCCACCATCAACTACACTAATGAGCTCTATTGCACTATTACTAAACCCATTGAAAAACTGTCCTGCCTTAATTAAATGATGTCCCTGAAAAAGGATCAATGTAGTAAGAGTCATCATCTGCCTAGCCTTTTCCCAACTACATTAGGGTAGGCTTCGAGTCAAACTAGATTTAGCTGAATACCAGTATTTTACGCGGAGCGGCTGCCTACCAGACCTCCACAACCCATTTGCTGGGTAACAACCATGGCAAGCGTTGTTTTTTTTTTTTTTACGGACTGGAAATCATCAAATGACTCCTCCCGCTCTGGGTGAAGCAAGAGGGAGTGTCAGACTCTTACTGACTAAAACCCATCCGTGTTCCTCCTGGTGCCCTTTGCGTTCCAAGGCTACGGCACCTCTTTCGAACAGATTCCGCAACCCCAACAGATTCCACAGCCCAAAGCGTTGCTTAACCTTGAAGATCGACCCATGCGCCTGTTATTATCTAGCCACGAGCTCCTCAATCAATGTAGTAAGTATTAGGTAAAATATGCTGATGATCAAAGCCTCATTGAAGAACACCTCACCTCACAATCCTCATTCATCATCTGAGCGAACAACTCTTCTGCTTCCAGACATTTTCTCCAAAATCTCCAGCATTGCTTTAGTTTAGTGCAGCAGAAGAAACAAGCAAGCATCGGTCTACTGCCCTCAGTTACAAACTGCAAGAAAAAATGTCCTCTTAGACTACTCTCACAAATATTTACTACTAGCTAGTGCCAGCGACTTCATCTCTATGTCATAGTCCAAACCCAAATACCATAGACAGTAGAATAATATGTCTACACCAAATACAGTGGCCCTAACCATGGTTATCCAGCCTTTGTCTGTCAGTTTGCCTCTTTGTCTATAGATATATAAAACCTAAAAAGCATTTTATAATATTCCACACAACTAACACACAACACCATCTAGTCCCAAGCTAAGCAGAGCTTGTGTTATGGGTACTAGACAACTGATAAACATACTTATATATTTCTAAATACATACATATTATAGATAAACTACACCCAGACACAGAACAAATGATCATGCTCATCACACAAACATTTGTCCTGGGTGGGAATCGAACCCACAACCTCTGGCATAGCAGTCAGGGTCACTAACCACTAGACCAACAGGCCAGTCAAATAGTAACATTTTTATAATAGTAACATTTAGCTAATTCTCTCAAACACTGTTATTTTACCAATGTTGGTGTTTTTTTTCCTTAGCATGACCCTAGCCTATGGCTAGTATATTTTAATTTGTTTCATTGTGTTTAAGAAGTGTTAAAAACCTATTATAAGATTTAATTGTTGTTAAAAAATAACTTACCGGAACATCAGTCAGCTTCTCATACAGTTCATGCAAGTTCTTGTTGACCACCACATACATGCGAACATCCTTTACTAAACATATCCTACACATTAGCAATTTCTCCATGTTTTACTTTTGAGTAGAGCCCACTCTCTACCTCAATCTTTCAAGCAACGGCTGAGGTCTAAGATGTAACTAGCGAGCCCAGTAGATGTCTGTTGAGAATAAAATACTCTTTAAGTACACCATGTAAGTTACAAAAAAGATAGATAAGAAACATCACACAGGGTGACACAATGGGCGGCATATCGCTAAAAGTGATAAGGCCGCTGCTGCTATGAAGGCTGACCGGGATAGGTGTATGTGTTAGAAAAACAGGCTCACACTTTTTCTGCGAAGCACGCCGTCGTAAGTAAACCGTTCATGTATTTGGCGATTAGAGGAATGTAATTAGTTATCGTGTGCACTACCTTTTTGGACCACTGTAAGCGACGGCAGCAACCGGAGACTATGATATCGCTTGCAGTTAAGCCCTGTTATTCACTCTATATCCATACACAGGATCAAAGGCTTCAATATTAATGTATAGGGTACATAGGATTAAGTTTACTACTCCCAAAACAACTACACAAGTATGGGTGTATACTTTTATTTCGATTGTACGTAAAAATTAAATAATTTATCGAAAATTCGAAACAGACAGTTTGGCTCGATATATTATGAGTGTTGCCGAATTGAATTTGTGTAGGTCGCTAGACTGCCATCAAAAAGTCTTTACTTTTAAAACAACAAAAATAGTCGCTAACTATGTACATAGCTAACTATAATTTTATTTTAAGAAAAAGGTCAAACTAACAAAAATTCGAACTTATTTAATATATATTCGGAAAATAATAACTACAATTCTCTATCTACGTCAAATAATGATGTAGGAAGCCCTTCTTTAACTTCACTCTCTGTATCAGTACGCACTGTTATGGATTTACAAGGTTGTTGTTGTTGTTACAACTCCGTCGATTTTTTTTTTCTTTGCCTCTGAGTGAATATTTTATGTCTACTTTTGAAAATTTCTTTTCCAAAACAAAAACTCGAACTTTATTATTAGCAACGATCGTTTCTAAAAATATTTTTTAATAAATGACTTTAAACTCCATTTAAAGACTATAAAATCCTTTCAAAACGGCTTTGAGCCACTGTCTAACATATTATTTAACATATGGATGCAAGTTTACGACATCAGCCCACGATTTATTGTTTCAATTTTAGGTCAAGTTTGAAGAAATAAGGACGACTGTTTTTTGTTACTTTAGGCTGCAACAGAATGTGGATTCTGTTATTGAAGTTTCTTTACATAATCGTTATTGTTTCTTGTTCAATAATACAAATAAATCTAGTGTAAGTACAGATTGTGCAAATGTCGCTAAAAGTCTGCAGAATATTTTTAGCCACAAAGTTGCTAAACTGGCAACACAAATTAGTGTCATTTAATTTTGTCAAATTCAGCTTTTTTCGGGGGACTTGGCTACTAAGGCCTTTTAGATAAAATGGGACCGATCACTGTCAAAGCGCTAGTAGCGCACAGATCAAAAACAAAATCAAAAACAAATCAGATTTTGACTTACCGACTATCTAAATTAGCTGCAATAGATGGTACAACAATTAACAACTTACCAGATTATTGGGAATATATATCTAAATTCAAAGTGATATGTTATAACTCCTGGAAACAACATTTTATTAATATTAGTCAGCAAAAAGGTATATGGTATAGGACAATACAATCCGAGCCTCTTCGAGTGCCTTGGTTCGTTGCTGTTCAAATTAGCAGAAGTTGTACTAAGTTGAATTTACGAGTATATTCCGCAATTTGACCATAGATGACGGTATTTTCAATGGTTGCAATTATAAACTTAAACTACTGAGCAATAAGCTTCATTACACTATGTTTGGATAGTAACAATTGCCATTCGATCACGGCTGAGACACATGAACTTTGACTTACATTGTCGATATCGATAAATAAGAAAACTTTTTTCAAAAAATATGACTGAATGAAACTGGTTGTTGGAATCGTTATAAAATAAGCTATCACATTTAAAATGGATAAGTTCGGGTTTGCTTTATAATACATTGTTAATAAAGTTCTACTTTCAAAATAGCGTAAGCGAAATATTCCTAGTTTATTGTATAAAAGTAGACAGAAACAAAATAAAAAAACATTATTTCAAAGGTTTTTATTTTATTTATGTAAATATACCTTATTACGCATTAATAAAAAAAAATAACACACGTCATACATTTTTTAGTGTTGCGAACATCCGTAAGAAACGGAACCCTTACAAAAATTAAATTCAAAGTCAAAGTCAAAGTCAGAAACGTTTATTTCAATTAGGCCATTAAACGGCACTTTTAAACGTCATCATAACATTTAAAATAACATAGTGAGTCTACTTTCAATTCGGAAGGGTAGATTCCTATGGAGAAGAACGGACAAGAAACTCCATAGTAACTCTTTTCAAATCAATGTTTTACATGTGCTGTGGTATACAAAACTTCTGTTAATATATGTGAGGACCATGAACCTAGAGTATGCAGAGGTAGACTTATTATATTTTAAAATAAGTACATGGTACTCACATTTCTACATAAGTACATGGTACTCACATATTTACAAATATTGGAATCATTAATTAGAAGAGTGAGTGAATAGGAAAATAAAAACCCAAAAATGAAAAAGTAGGTACAAAAGTAAATATATAAACCAACCAGTTTGATCTTGTCTCCACCATTGATTGTCCTATGGAGCAGGACCAGCATGTTTCCAAGCATTCTTATCCTGAATGTTATCTTCTAATTTAAAATATGCTTGTTTACAAAGTGTGCTTTTAATGTAGGTTTTAAATTTTCTTTCAGTTCAGTTTCAGTTACTTAGGTATTTTATTGTAACATTTAACACAATACCCCATGAAAGATGTGTGTACTTTAGCTAATCTATAAAATGGTTGATCTAATTTACCTTTATTTCTAGTATTAATATTATGTCTATCACTAACTTTACTAAAAAGATGTCGATTTTTCCGTCCGTACATAATATTTTCATATATGAATTGGCAAGGGACTGTCATAATATTAATCTTTTTAAAAGTTCCCTTAGAGAATCGCGACGACGCCGATTATAAAGGGCTCTGACAGCTCTCTTTTGTAAAATAAATATGGATTCAATGTCAGCAGCCTGACCCCACAGCAAAATACCGTACGACATAATGCTGTGGAAGTAGCTAAACTAAAATAGACCAAACGTGCGGTTTATACGTCTGTTAGCTGTCTTATCTTCCTAACAGCATAAGCGGCTCAGCTTAAACGCCCCACTAGAAATGTTATATGAGGTCCCCATTGTAATTTCTCGTCTAAAGTGATTCCCAGGATTGAATAGAATTGGATCGGAACCCTTTGAACGCGAGTCCGACTCGCACTTTGCCGAATTTTTTTGCACAAGCCTTACAAAGTCATGCCTCGGGTATCTTACTCGACTACCGACAAAAAAGGGGTGTTGTTTACACTTCAGTTCCGTGAACTCTTTACGCCAAGTGGCTTACGATAGTATCTTATTACATAGTTTGGTACAGAATCTTAACGCAGACAAAGTTTTCGTGTATCTATATCCTTTTTTGAAATTAAAAAATCGCTTTCTAAAAAATGCTCGGAGCATATCGTGCTTGTTTTGCTTGGCATCCAATAAGCTCTTTAGGAAACCTAAAAATATTTTTAAATATATGTTTATTGATTTCAATAAAATTTCTAGACCAACTATAAAAAAAAGTTCTTATCGATATCTATCCATCCAGTATCCGACTCGACTACATCACTATTTGAAAAGCGAAGCACTTTCGAGAACGAAACAGTAACTGAGACGATGTAAAATAAACTCTACACCAATGGGATAAGGTGGAGTTGATCTTGAGTTTTTGGAAAAATTAAATTTGCTAAGATTTTATTAGGAAACAAATAAAATCGTACTTACCGATGATATGAAACACCTCTATTTTTAAGATTTTTTCTCCTACTATCATTTTTGCATTCCAAAATGGAACAATACCGGCATGGTTCAGAAAATATAAATTTATATCGAGAGTGAGTGAGACGATTGGTTCGTCGAGATGTTAGAACACGACTGGGTTGAGGTACGCGTAACTCCGGGTAATACCGGCACACGTGCTACGCCTACTTTGCACTTCTACTGTTTTTTCTGTTCTGTGGGTTATGTGGTGCAGGTTTGGGATAGTACAAATAATTGAAAATAGTTTTGACAATCTAGTCAAACTAAAAGTAATAATTTACCTATTACCCAAGTCTTTACTCATCTTTTCATCAAAAACCTAAGTCAAAATCTGATTTGTTTTTGATCTGTGCGCTATTAGCGCTCCTTGACAGTGGTCGATCCCATTTTATAACAGCATTTTCTAAAAGGCCTTAGTAGCCAAGTCCCCCGAAAAAAGCTGAATTTGTCAAATGCCACTAATTTGTGTTGCCAGTTTAGCAACTTTGTAGCAAAAAATATTCTACAGACTTTTAGCGACATTTGCACAATCTGTACTTACACTAAATTTATTTCTATTATTGAACAAGAAACAATAACGATTGTGGAAAGAAAAATCAATAAAAAAATAAAAGAATCCACATTCTGTTGCACCCTAAAGTAACAAAAAACGGTCGT
Source organism: Lacanobia oleracea (assembly GCA_950371165.1). Lineage (NCBI taxonomy): Eukaryota > Metazoa > Arthropoda > Insecta > Lepidoptera > Noctuidae > Lacanobia > Lacanobia oleracea. The sequence continues at coordinate 15,078,802 of OX493411.1, read as the reverse complement.
CCTCATTTCTTCAAACTTGACCTAAAATTGAAACAATAAATCGTGGGCTGATGTCGTAAACTTGCATCCAGATGTTAAATAATATATTAGACAGTGGCTCAAAGCCGTTTTGAAAGGGTTTGCAGTCTTTAAATGGAGTTTAAAGTCATTCAACAAAACATATTTTTAGAAACGATTGTTGCAAAGAACAAAGTTCGAGTTTTTGTTTTGGAAAAGAATTTTCCAAAACTAGACATAAAATATTCACTCAGAGGCAAAGAAAACAAATCGACGGAATTGTAACAACAACAACAACCTTGTAAATCCCTAACAGTACGTACTGATAAAGGGAGTGAAGATAAAGAAGGGCTTCCTACATCATTAATTGACGTAGAGTGAGAATTGTAGTTATTATTTTCCAAATATATATTAAATAAGTTCGAAGTTTTGTTAGTTTGACCTTTTTTTTTAAATAAAATTATATTTAGCTACAGCGACAATTTTTGTTATTAAATTTCTTAATAGGGACTTTTTGGTGTCAGTCTAGCGACCTACACAAATTCAATGTGGCAACACTAATAATATAGCGAGCTATAGTGCCATACTGTCTGATTCGAATTTTCGATAAATTATTTAATTTTTACGTACAATCGAGCTAAAAGTGCACCCATACTTGTGTAGTTGTTTTGGGAGTAGTAAAATTAATCCTATGTACCCTATACATTAATATTGAACTCTTTGATCCTATGTATGGACATAGAGTGAATAACAGGGCCTAACTGCAAGCGATACCATAGTCTCCGGTTGCTGCCGTCTCTTACAGTGGTCCAGAAAGGTAGTGCACACGATAACTAATTACATTCCTTTATTCGCCAAATACATGAACGGTTTAGTTCCGACGGTGTGCTTCGCAGAAAAAGTGTGAGCCTGGTTTTCTTACACATAATATCCCGGTCAGCCTTCATAGCAACAGCGGCCTTATCACTTTTAGCGATAATGCCGCCCATTGTGTCACCCTGTGTAATGTTTCATAAGTATCTTTTTTGTAACTTATATGGTATACATAATGAGTATTTTATTCTCAACAGACATCTACTGGGCTCGCTAGTTACATCTTAGACCTCAGCCGTTGCTTGAAAGATTGAGGTAGAGAGCGGGCTCTACTCAAAAGTAAAACATGGAGAAATTGCTAATGTGTAGGATATGTTTAGTAAAGGATGTTTGCATGTATGTGGTGGTCAACAAGAACTTGCATGTACTGTATGAGAAGCTGACTGATGCTCCAGTAAGTTACTTTTAACTAAAATTAAATCTTATAATAGGTTTTTAACACTTCTTAAACACAATGAAACAAATTAAAATATACTAGCCATAGGCTAGGGTCATGCTAAGGAAAAAAAAAAACACCAACATTGGTAAAGTAACCGTGTTTGAGAGAATTAGCTTAATGTTTCTATTATAAAATGCTTTTTAGGTTTTATATATCTATAGACAAAGAGGCAAACTGACAGACAGAGGCTGGATAACCATGGGTATGGCCACTGTATTTAGTGTAGACATAGTAATTAAGTATCTAGGAGTGCAGATCGACAACTGTTTAACCTTTAGTACTCACATTGAAACACTTACTTCACGGTTGCGCAGGTCAATCTATGTTTTTAAGAACCTCCACTACGTTACTGACTCAAAGGTGATTAAACTTGTGTATCTAGCACTCTGCCAATCCCTCATCCAATATTGTATTGTTACTTGGGGTGGTTCAGGAAGGTCCCACATGTTGAAAGTAGAACGCGCCCAAAGGGCACTTGGAAGTTGGTTGGCAGTTACCCTATCGCTTTCCAACCACAGACCTTTACAAAACATGTAAGATTCTATCTGTTTGTAAATTATGTATACCTACTCATTCTTTTAATGACAACTCACGGCCACACTCCCTACGATCCTTCTTTGATCTCCCAACGATGTAAGCATTTGGTCTGTCCCTCGATTCGTACAAATTGTGCTTCGACCCAACGCTTCTTCCGCTTCCTTAGCAGTCATGTGTACAATAACACTAACAAAATTTTAAACATATACCCCTTGTGCAAATCCAAATGTAAAGCAAAAATAATAAATTGGCTTCTTGATTTAGATTATTCTGAGACAGAAAATATTTTAGCTCTTGTAAAATAAATTAGCTAGTAAATTTGTAGACCACATTTTAATACACACATCACACCTACACTCACTCTTACAAATATACTTTCACACACACACTCAAACACACACAACACGCAAAACACACTCAAGACACACCATTTTTAGTTTTAACATTTTCATATTTTAGTTTTTAAATATTCCTCTCTGTACATTAAGGCTTTAATGTTTACAAATTAGTGCTTAATAGTATTGTTTTAAGAGGGTGAGAGCCTGGAGATCTGTCATACAGGTCCCGAACCCACTACAGACTCCAGCTCTCACAAAGGTTACAAATTTTATTGAAATAATATGTCACGAACCAATGTCTGTACCTTTTTGAGAGAAATAAATCTTTATTATTATTATTAGTATTCTACTGTCTATGGTATTTGGGTTTGGAATTTGACATAGAGGTGAAGTCGCTGGCACAAGCTAGTTGTAAATATTTGTGGGAGTAGTCTAAGAGGACATTTTTTCTTACAGTTTGTAACTGAGGACAGTAGACCGATGCTCGCTTGTTTCTTCTGCTGCACTAAACTAAAGCAATGCTGGAGATTTTGGAGAAAATGTTTGGAAGCAGAAGAGTTGTTCGCTCAGATGATGAATGAGGATTGTGAGGTGAGGTGTTCTTCTATGAGGCTTTGATCATCAGCATATTTTACCTAATACTTACTACATTGATTGAGGAGCTCGTGGCTAGATAATAACAGGCACATGGGTCGATCTTCAAGGTTAAGCAACGCTTGCCAAGGTTGGTCTGTGGATGGGTGACCATCTTAACACAGCGAGTTTCCTCCGTGCCTTAGAAAGCACATTAAGCTGTTGGTCCCGGCTGTCATTTGTAGATCTTTGGCAGTCGTTACGGATAGTCAGAAGCCAGTTACTGACTCCAGTTTTGCCATGAAGTACCGTGTTACCCAGCAAATGGGTTGTGGAGGTCTGGTAGGCAGCCGCTCCGCGTAAAATACTGGTATTCAGCTAAATCTAGTTTGACTCGAAGCCTACCCCAATGTAGTTGGGAAAAGGCTAGGCAGATGATGACTCTTACTACATTGATCCTTTTTCAGGGACATCATTTAATTAAGGCAGGACAGTTTTTCAATGAGTTTAGTAATAGTGCAATAGAGCTCATTAGTATAGTTGATGGTGGGCAAACAAAAAGCGACGCTATTAAAGAAGAATTACCAGATGTTGGTGAGGGACTAGATGATTTTATTGAACCTGAGAAGGAAGATCAAACTGTCAGTAAGTTTTAAGATTTTACATTACATCCATAACGTTGTATCCATCCTTTTTTGTTGCTATTCCACCAATTCGCACTAAGCGTTTCCAAACGTCTTTTATAATGCGCACGGCAAAGGAGTGGAACTCGCTGCCTGCGTCTGTGTTTCCAAACGCTTACAACCCTAATCTCTTCAAAGTTAGAGTGAACAGGCTCCTTCTGGGTAAGCTCGCTCCATCGTAGACTTTGTCTCTGTCATCTCTGACCTAGACTAGAGTCAAGAACAAACCCATAACACATAAAAAAACGTTAAATAATAACATTGCCAATTGAAGTACTCCTCCTCCTTGCGTCATATTCCTGAGTGCCGAGGGTCGTGACGTCCCTATTGTATCACTTTCACACGTATGATGTTTCTCCACCTGTTTCTGTTCCTGGCGGTGTGGTGGGCGTTGTGAACGGTAGTGTCAAGGGCACGAGGTCTTTTTCCATCTACTTTGCCGGTCACTATGAGCTTCTCGAGGTTGTCACCTTCTTTTCTTGCAATATGACCGAAGTATTCTAGGACCCTGCGTAGACACTCAGATGATAGCCGCGAGGAGATTAAAATACTTAATTATATCCCCTTTGTTTTTTGACTACTCTTGATTCTATTTTCACTGTTAGTATTATATTTATGTATATTTTTAGATAAACAGATGATAAATATAATTTTCATTCATATTCCCTATTGAGAAGCTCTTCCTTTTTAGGAAGTCGGTTAAAAAAGCAAGATGGAAGGACAAAATTAACTTAATGCAATTGAAAAAGTAGTCTACAGGTCGCACCACGGTTTTTTACCGCTAGGAAGTTAGGTTCTAGTGACGACTCAGATGCCATCGCGTAAAAAAGTGTTACGTTCCTAGAATATTAATACTAGTAGACCCGTGTAACTTCGTCTGCGTCACAATTTTCATTACTGCTCCGCTCCTATTGGTACTAGCGTGATGATATATAGCCTATAGCCTTCCTCAATAAATGGGTTATCTAACACTGAAAGAGTTTTTCAAATCGGACCAGTAGTTCCTGAGATTAGCGCGTTCAAGTAAACAAATAAACTCTTCAGCTTAATATATTTGCATAGATAAATAAAATAGTAAAAAAAACTATCAGTAACAATAAAAATATCAAAAAGTAACAAAAACCACAAGAACGCAAATCAAACATGACATAGCCAAAATAAATAATTAAAAACAATAACAACATGTAACACTTTTGCTTTCAACAGTCTTATTGCATTGTGGAAGCGGGACACACTTATACATCGAACGTATACGAGCAAACGAGACGCCATTACATGCGCCATCTTGGTTCGCGCATACGCAGTACCATGTTTTTTTGCCAAATTAAGATCCTGCGCAATGAATTGCGACGTACTTCGGAGAAGAAAACTTGCGTGTCCGAGACTGTACATCTATGTGAATTTTTAAAGTTTTCATGGATGGCCAAACCAGAAACTATGGAATAATCGAAAAACACTGAAAGGTGTCTCGAAGCTGATTTTGATGAAAACCATGTAAAACTGATTTTTGAATTAAAAAAAAAATAATAACTATCTATATTTTCACCATCCGAAAGTGTCGCTTATTAAAATCGAATACTGGAAAATAATAACACATGACAAACTAAAGGAGAGTAATTTGTTAATGGGGTATTTTACTAAAAAAATCTAATTAGTCCGTCTCATAGTTTAACAAAAATTTGAGGAAGTAATTTGTGTAAAATGAGTGCTTTCCAGGTTTTTTATTAAAATTTAGAAACTTATTTAATGTTTTTTTTTTATGAAAATACTATTTATATTTTTGAGAGCATACCAAAACTGTTTATTATAAATTTAAATTACAACACTGACTTAGCTATAAAAACGTTTTTAAAACGTTAACAGGTTCGTCGGCACTAACAGAGAAATTACATCTGAAAAGAAGAGTCACTAATCAGTAGATTACTGTCAATTTTTTCAAATTACATCTATCATACATGATATGATTCTTTATTTGGTTTCGCCAGAATTTGTATATCGCTATCACATAATAAGAAAAAAGAACACCTAATCGCCTCCAACTCGTTGAGATGAAATCATTTTACACCTTAAGTTTTTAGCGGGAAATCACAACAGGATGGCACACGTCTGTCACTGCTGTGTTTGAGCACCTGACTTAACGAAGAGAACGATGGCAATATCGTCTTTCTGGGTTTATTCTATACGAGACAGATAATGATATCATAACTGTTTGTTTTTACTATTGATAGGCACGCGTTTGACCACTATCTCACCTGATGGTAAGCGATGATGTGGTCGAAGATGGAGCACGCTTGCCTAGAAGTAACCTATTCACTCTTGACTTATAAAACTTATTTACTCCCACCAAAATTAAAAATTTCGCGCGGATGGTCCTTTTCGATATTTTTTTTTGTACGTTTGGTTTAAGATATGATTTACAGCCCGCCATTAAAAATTGTACTTGACAAAATCACTCTTATTTATAGTATATACACTTAATTCAATAAACAAGTAACGTTTTGTTTGTTTACAGAATTAGAACTTGATAATGTAAACAATAGCTATCCAGGAGTAGAAGAAACAACAGCACTCCATGATGAGTCAAATTCGGAAGATGTATCTTTAATGGATATTAAAACTGAAATGGAAGTTGAACTAGAATTAATAGGTAAGCAAGCAGGCCGACGGTACGCCTGATGTACAGCGTTAACTTAAGACACTTGCACTACCAAGGAGTGGGGTTTGTGGATGTGTGCAGACCCCTGGGGGACTTACTGCCCGAGATCGACGGTGTGTGAGAATGCGGTGTCTACGTCGATTTCCATACAATTTCGCATTTTATGAAATTAGTATAAAAATAACAACTCGTTTGATCCATTTGAACGGCCCAACTTTCTTTGAATATGAATAAATTCTTACTTATTTATTTCACAGGAGCGGCCGGCGTGCAGAAGGCAGATATAAACATACGCAGATCAACACTAGGAGATACAATCCCAGCCGAGCAAAATAAAAATGAAAATTTTCCAAAATTATTTAGTGTCTTGAAAATAATGAACAAAAATCAAAATTGTCCATCCAAACGAATAACTAAATTTAAAGAGTCCATCACTAAAACGCAACATGGAGTTAATAGCAAAATAAATAATACCGCTTTAGGTACAAATTGCTATAATAAAACTAAAGAGGATATTAATCGTAAAATATTTAACAAAGGTATCGACAGTGATGGTATAAATCGGTATCGAAGACCATGTGGCAAAGAAAAACATTTAAAATGTGATATATGTCAGAAAAGTTTCTATAATAAGAATCATTTAAAAAGTCATATTCGTACCCACACTGGTGAGAAACCTTTCAAATGTGATATATGTCAGCGTAGTTTTAATCAAAAAAATAGTTTAGTAATTCATATTCTTAACCACACTGGCGAGAAACCTTTCAAATGTGATGTATGTCATCGTGGTTTTAATCAAAATAAGAATTTAGTAATTCATACTCGTACCCACACTGGTGAGAAACCTTTCAAATGTGATATATGTCAGCGTAGTTTTGCTCAAAAGAGTAATTTAGTAAGTCATACTCGAATCCACACTGGTGAGAAACCTTTCAAATGTGATTTATGTCAGCGTAGTTTTACTCAAAAGAATGATATGATTAGTCATACTCGTATCCACACGGGTGAGAAACCTTTCAAATGTGATATATGTCAGCGTAGTTTTGGTCAAAAGAGTAATTTAGTAATGCATACTCGTATCCACACTGGTGAGAAACCTTTCAAATGTGATTTATGTCAGCGTTGTTTTACTAAAAATACTGCTTTAGTTAAACATACCCGTACCCACACTGGTGAGAAACCTTTCAAATGTGATGTATGCCAGAGTAGTTTTTGTCTAAAGCGTACTTTAGTCAAACATACATTAACCCACACTGTGTATGACGTGAAAGTTGACGAGGTAAAATGATTATGACTATCAGTTTTAGGTTTGTTTTGACTTGAATGTACCCTGGTGGCTGGGAGTGTCATGCTCACTGATGATGATGGTGGCGTAGGTATGCAGTGGATCATTTAACTCCCTTCAAAATGGTTGAGCCGAATGGTGCTAGCGCATGCGTCATGTCCGTAAACGGGCGCCGTCAGTTGGGACTGGTAAATTCTCAGCTTGTTTTATATTAATTATTTCTTTGAATTGTTCCTTTTTTAGGATTCCAAACAAAAAACTGAATCCTTATAGGATCACTCGGGTGTCTGTCTGTCTGTCTGTCCGTCAGTCACAGCTAGTTTTCTCCAATAACTTCGTCCAACAATCCGTTAATAAAGTTCTACTTTCAAAATAGCGTAAGCGAAATATTCCTAGTTTATTGTATAGAAGTAGATAGAAACAAAAAAAAAACATTATTTCAAAGGTTTTTATTTTATTTATGTAAATATACCTTATTACATATTAATCAATAAAAATAACACACATCATACATTTTTTAGTGTTGCGAACATCCGTAAGAAACGGAACCCTTACAAAAATGAAATTGGTTCGGAACCCTTTGAACGCGAGTCCGACTCGCACTATGCCGAATTTTTTTGCACAAGCCTTACAAAGTCATGCCTCGGGTATCTTACTCGACTGCCGACAAAAAGGGGTGTTGTTTACACTTCAGTTCCGTGAACTCTTCATGCCAAGTGGCTTACGATAGTATCTTATTACATAGTTTGGTACAGAATCTTAACGCAGACAAAGTTTTCGTGAATCTATACCCTTTTTTTAAATAAAAAAATCGCTTTCTAAAAAATGCTCGGAGCATATGGTGCTTGTTTTGCTTGGCATCCAATCAGCTCTTTGGGGAACCTAAAAATATTTTTAAAGTTATGTTTAGTGATTTCAATAAAATTTCTAGACCAACTATAAAAAAATATTCTTATCGATATCTATCCATCTAGTATCCGACTCAATTACATCACTATTTGAATAGCGAAGCACTTTCGCGAACGAAACAGTAACTGAGACGATGTAAAATAAACTCTACACTAATGGGATAAGGTGGATTATAACTAGAGTTGAACTTGAGTTTTTGGCAAAATTAAATTTGCTAAGATTTTATTAGGAAACCAATAAAATCGTACTTACCGACGGTATGAAACACCTCTATTTTTAAGATTTATTCTCCTACTATCATTTTTCAAAATGGAACAATACGGCATGGTTCAGAAAATATAAATTTATATCGAGAGTGAGCGAGACGATTGGTTCGTCGAGATGTTAGAACACGACTGGGTTGAGGTACGCGTAACTCCGCGTAATATCGGCACACGTGCTACGCCTACTTTGCACTTCTACTGTTTTTTCTGTTCTGTGGGTTATGTGGTGCAGGTTTGGGATAGTACAAATAATTGAAAATAGTTTTGAAAATCGAGTCAAACTAAAAGTAATAATTTACCTATTACCCAAGTCTTTACTCATCTTTTCATCAAAAACTTAAGTCAATTTCCACCTGTTTTTTCTGTTTTTTTTTTTATGTGTAATGGGTTTGCTCTTGACCCTAGTCTATGTCAGAGATGACAGAGACAAAGTCTACGATGGAGCGATCCTACCCAGAAGGAGCCTGTTCACTCTAACTTTGAAGAGATTAGGGTTGTAAGCTTTTGGAAACACAGACGCAGGCAGAGAGTTACAGAAACAGTAGGTACAACTATAAAAAAAATCCATAAACCAACCAGTTTGATCTTGTCTCCACCATTGATTGTCCTATGGAGCAGGACCAGCATGTTTCCAAGCATTCTTATCCTGACTGTATTCTTCTAATTTGTAATACTACTCTGTCAAGAAAGTACCGGGAAAAGATCAATAATACGCAAAATGTCTGTTATTCATCCAAATTTATTTTATCACCTTCAAAGTATGCTCCTTTAGAAACGATACACTTGCGCCAACGAATAATCCATTCATCAAAACATTTTTAAACGCTGCTTCCGGAATTGAGTTCAGTTCTCGCCGCGAATTCTCCTTTATGTCTTCTATCGATTGAAAACGGGTGCCACGAAGTGGTAATTTGAGTTTAGGAAAAAGAAAAAAGTCAGCAGGAGCCATATCTGGTGAATATGGTGGTTGCTGGATGGTATTTGTTGAGTGTTTGGTTAAAAATTCGTTCACAATGATAGCCTTGTGCGAAGGCGCATTGTCGTGGTTCAAAATCCAAGAATTGTCTTTCCACAAATCTGGCCTTTTTCGTCGAATTTGCTCTCTTAAACGCCGCATAACGCATAACTCAAATAATATTCTTTATTTACCGTGCGACCTTCCGGTAAGAATTCAGAGTGCACAACACCGCGATGGTCAAAGAAAACAGTCAACATGACTTTGACTTTTGATCGACTTTGGCGTGGTTTTTTCGGTTTCGGTTCAGTTGGAAGGCGCCACTCCGAAGCTTGTTGACTAGTTTGCATGTCAAACTCGTAAACCCACGTCTCAAAGTCAAAGTCAAAGTCAAAGTATTTTATTTGTTGAACATAGGTAATATGGTACATGGTATAAAATTTGTGTTGTATCACTATGTTTTGCCTTGCAAGGCGTACAAAATTAGGTGCAAAAACTACAAACTAAATAAAACTATTTCAAACAATTAAAGTCGTAAACAAGATATAATAACAAGTGGATCGGACATTTTTTATTTTATGCTTCTATCATCCAAAAACTCATTGATAGAGTAGTAAGCCTTTTCAATCAAGAATTTCTTAAGTTGCGATTTAAAATGGTTTATGTTGGTCATGCTTTTTAAAGTTTTTGGTAGTTTATTGTAAATCTTTGGACCCATGCCAAGACAGCTCTTTGAGAAAAGTGCAGTATTGTGTTTTTTAGATTTTAGTGTGCTTTGGTGACGTCTAGTATTAAGTTTTTCAAATTTAGACGGATTCTCCTTAACAAATATTGAAATTTCATAAATATAGAGGGATGGAAGCGTAAGTATTTTTAAACCAACGAAAAATGGTTTGCAACTTTCGGTGGTTTTTAACAAACATATGGCTCGAAGACATTGTTTTTGGGCTTTAAATGCCATTTCTCTGTTGGCAGAGTTGCCCCAAAATATTATGCCGTAACGAAGAGTTGTGGAGACATATGCATGATACGCAGTAAGGACAGTATTACGATTTGCAACCTTATTCAAATTGTGTAAAGCATAGCAAAATTGATGAATTTTTTTTACCATAGTCTCCACGTGTGTTTTCCATGTCATGTTTTCGTCTAGCCAAATACCTAGAAATTTGGTTCGTTCTGTTTTAATAATCTTATTTTGGTCATAATTAATGTCAAGAATTTTTGGATTAGTTCTTTGTTTAAATGTCATTATTTGAGTTTTATTAAAATTAATCTGTAAGTTGTTATTATATAGCCATTGAATTATTAGTCTTAAGCTGCTGTTTATGTCATTTTCATATGAGACACTATTTCTACCAGAAAATACTATAGTACAGTCATCAGCAAAAAGGGTCATAGGATGTGGTATTGCTTTCGGAAGGTCATTTATATAGCATAAAAATAATAAAGGGCCAAGCACACTTCCCTGAGGCACACCATAGTGAATTTGTCTCTCTCTCGATTGGTAATTAATTTCAGTTTTAGATTGAACATCAACTGCTGTAATACTAGTTACCTGTTTTCTGCCAGTAAGGTATGACTTTATTAAGTCCAAAACTTTGCCCCTAATGCCATATTTATATAGCTTATTTAGAAGGATTCCATGGTCAACAAAATCAAAAGCCTTAGTCATATCCATAAATAAGGCTGTTACAGGTATTTTTTGGTCCATATTTGTAACTATTTCATTGATCAATTCATAAATGGCCATGTTGATATTTTTACACTTTCTAAAACCATACTGCTCTTTAGTTAAAATGTCATTTTTTTCAAGAAACATGTAGATACTGTTATAAATTACCTTTTCAATTATTTTGGAAAATATTGAAAGAAGAGCAATGGGTCTGTAGTTTTGTATATTTTGAGGATCATCCTTTTTATGTAGTGGTTTTATTACGGACAGTTTTAAGTCTTCGGGAAAAACACCGTGTTCTATACATAGGTTAGTAATAAAGCTAAAAACCGGTGAAATTTCAACAGCTACGCTTTTTATTATCTTAGTCTCAATGTCGTCAGAGCCAGAGCTATTCGTATTTTTCAAAGTCGTAATTATTTTATAAATGTCAATTGGTGCTGTGGGGGATAAGAATAATGAATTCATGTTTGAATTTGTTACTGTCATTTTATGGTCAGAATTGTTTGTTGGCTGTATTTGGTCAATAAAATGATTATTAAATAGTTCTACAATGTCAGTTGGATTTGTTACGTGTTTATTGTCAATAAGGAGTTTATAAGAATTGTTCCTTGGAATGTTATTTTTTGATGAGTTTATAATCCTCCGGCCCCAAGTCTGCTATTACAATAGTGTCAGAATGGTCGAACACTGATCTCATAATTGTTGATTTTGACAAGTTTGGCAATCTACTAACATAATAGTGTCATTATGACTTTCCAATGAACAATCACTGACACTCCACTGAACGAAATGGCATAAAATGGTAATCTCGTACATAATGACAGTCGTATGCGGTAATCTGCTAAAATTTTGACAGTTCCATCGATCAGTGACCTACGTAATTGTGTAGTCATTGCTTTTCCAGTCACTGCGCCATTCTACCGGCGTTTTATATCCAATATTTTTTGGACAAACTTCGCCCTTCATTGGTGCGGCTGCTGTAGCCAAGCGCCAGGTGTCAGTGGTTTTCGAGAAACTCAATGAGAGCCGAAAGGAGAAACCGTAACTCCATAAAAACTTGGGCCTGGCGTTACAGAGCTGGATTTCGCCATAAATTAGAGCATTTAGGAAGGTTTCACGAGCCCAATTTTGACCCACTGACCAAATCAGATAATATTTGCCCATATTTTAGGTTATTATTTTTAAATACTAGTTAGTAGTTACTAGCTTTAGCTCGCGACTTTGTACGCGCATATCTCGTTTTTTTCTGTTCCCGTATAGCCTAACAATATAAAAATATTTTTTCAAATCTGACTGATTCCAGAGATTAGCTCATTCAAACGAAAAATGCATATTTGTGGCGATGTTTCCTACACTAAATATTATCAAACATTCGTCGTTATAGAGATCTAAGACTATATACTCTAGAATGCACTTGCAGCTATGCTGCAGTGCTTGCATCCTATAATGATGATTTTTTATAAAAGTGCTCAGGCTTTCAGTTTCTTTAAGTTTTCAGAAAACTATATTTTTAGACAAGGGCCATGTGCATCACTTCTGGCTTGCTTTTGCTTATATTGTATTTAATAGGGTGCTAACTTATATCAGGTACAGTAATAAGAAATAGTTTTATATTAAAATAAAAATAAAACATAGCAGTAAGTAAATCGTTTTAATCATCTTCTTCATTAGTATTATCATAATATGTGTGTAAGTAGGTTCTTCTAAATGAGGAATGTCTTGACTGTTCCGCTCATTGACAGCTGATGAAGATGCCCCAGATGGTGAGGGGCCTGAATGGAAATACCGGGATGCTCTATTTGCTCGCACCCATCAAAAGAAGCACACTTGAAGCACCCACCTGAAAATAATTTATCCACATTACAGGAAGCCATTACACAGAGACATTGTGTATGTGTGTGCCCATTTTGAAAATGACTGAATTAATGAAATCCTGCAAATGAGAAATGTTGATGTTAAGAGCTTGACTAATATTAAATACTAATTGACCTGCGCAACTTCGTTTGCCTCACAATTTTCATTACTGCTCCGCTCCTGTTGGTCTTAGCGTGATGATATACAGCCTACAGCCTACCTCAATAAATGGGCTATCTAACACTGAAAAAATTTTTCAAATCAGACCAGTAGTTCCTGAGATTAGCTCGTTCAAGTTAACAAACAAACAAACTCTTCAGCTTTATATATAAGTATAGATAGATAATGAAAATAACACTCTCTATGTCCTCGTTAACAAAACTAAACTAAATAATGTTTTTCATAACCCGTGAATAAAACTAGTAAACTAACCAAGCACGGCAGAATCCATTATATTACACTCTTGCACTGTACCAGTTCTGTACTGTAAAAGTTGATGAGGACAAACTTTTTTCAGAAGACAACATCCACATTGAATAACACTCATCGGTGTCCTAGTGTCTGTTCATTTCCATCTGGTCTACTTTCATCAAGAGCAAGCTTGGAAGATGAAGTCATTTTCATTTATCTGAAACAAACAATTTTCATTCGACTATTAGGTCTAGCACTAGCATTTAGAAATAAACATCTGAGTGGCTATTTTTGGTAAACATAAGTGGCCATATTACATTTCCATTGAAGGGACGCTGGCCTCCCCTCTGAGAGAGAGAATAGGTTGTAATTGACCATACAGATTTAGTCTGGATTGGTGATGTTTTGAACTAGAATTTGTTGCACATTCTGGTTAATTTTAAAAAATAAAACCATTAAAAGAAAACTTAACAGAACCTATTACACCATTTAGTTTGTTTACATTAAATATTACGTACAAAAATGTTAAATGTTTACGATATAGAAATATCAGATACTAACCCACCCATTACTGTACAATAGGAAGAATGATCCATTTCCAATATTCACCTTCCTATTGTATTGCAGCGTTCCGTTGCTATTCCGCAATTGATGCACAGTCTCATGATGTCGTTATTGAGAAGTAAAAAAGAGCAATAAACAAATCTATTAATTATTTGATTTTTTAATGACGCTCACGTTAAAATTCAATTAGCTCTTTGCAAAACACCGGTCGCTTCAAAACAAATAAAAACAGTCGTCGACGTCAGTAAAGTAAACAGTACCTAATGTCACTAATGTCACATTTGACTTTGACAGCAAAACGGATAAAATATAAATGAGTTTCATTACGTATTTGCTATTTACGACTTTGTTACTACTTCAGATTTCATAGAACACTAATAAATAATATGTAAAATTATATACAATAGCAATCTGGCATAAATTAATGTTCAAATTTAAAGCAGTTTTTCGAAAATTATTTCTCCAAACGGGTTTTATAATAATGGCAATACGACACTATCATTCCACTACAATTTCATTACGAGACCACTGACATGCTACTGAACGATCAGTGAAGGATCATTATGAATTTAGCAGATTACGAACTTTTAGCAAAATGACAATGGCATCGTGTTGGAATGACGAATTTATAAAAATTAGCAGACTAGGGGCCCAGGTTGCTTTAGTTTTATTTACAGCGTTATTGATAAAATGGCTATTTTGCGATTTTTGGGTCAATTTGATAATTGTCTTTAAACGTTTGGAATAGGACTTATAGGAATAGGTCTCGTCACCAGTAACAATGCGTTTCATGAATGTTGGGTCCGAACTGACTCGTTCTAGCATGTCCTCAGCGACTTTCATGCGATTGAGTTTTTGGAGAAAATTCAGATCTTTTGGGACTAGCCGAGCAGCAACATGTTTCATACCCAAATGATTAGTTAAAATGGTACGGATCGACTCGTGAGATACAGAAAGTTCGGCGGCTATCTCTCTCAGAGTTGAATGGGGATTTTCAGTCACTATTTCCTTCACTTTTGCGATGTTAACTTCAGTTGCAGACGTTGACGGCCTACCAGAGCGAGGCAAATCTTCCATCACATCTCGACCGCTTTTGAACGCTTTGAACCACTCATAAGCACGAGTTTTTGATAAAGTCGATTCACCGTAAGCCTTCTGTAACATTTTCAGTGACTCCGAACACGAAATTCCATTGGCGATGCAAAATTTAAGACAAACTCTTTGTTCGATATTTTTGTCCATTATGAAATTCGCAATACACACTATATAGTATATGATATTACTAAAACCAGCACTGTATTTAATATAAATAACAGATGCAACTCAAACTCCGCGCCAAAATGGAAAACAGTTGTGCCAATCTAACAACTACAAAAAAACAAAAATTTGAATTTGGAACCATAAACAAATCATCCATTCCCGATACTTTTTTGACTGAATGCATGCTTGTTTACAAAGTGTGCTTTTAATGAGGGTTTTAAATTTTCTTTCATTTAGTTCTAATATGTCACAAAGTATTTTATTGTAACATTTAACACAGTACCCCATGAAAGATGTGTGTACTTTAGCTAGTCTATAAAATGGTTGGTCTCTTATTAATATTATATCTATCATGTATGTACATAATATTTTCATATATGAATTGTCAATTGACTGTCATAATGTTAATCTTTTTAAAAAGTTCCTTAGAGAATCGCGGCGATGCAGAATATAAATGGTTTTGACAGTTCTCTTTTGTAAAATAAATAGGGATTCAATGTCAGCAGCCCGACCCCACAGCATAATACCGTACGACATAATGCTGTGGAAGTAGCTAAAATAGACCAAACGTGCGGTTTCTACGTCTGTTAGCTCTCTTATCTTCCTAACAGCATAAGCGGCTGAGCTTAGACGCCCCGCTAGAGATGTTATATGAGGTCCCCATTGTAATGTCTCGTCTAAAGTGATTCCCAGGAAAACCGTGTGATTAATAAACTACAGTCTTTCTTCATTCAATATGATGTCACATTCGCTACTTCTAAAATTTGGTTAAGTAAATGTAATACATATAAAGAAAGAAATAAAGACGTGTGGCACTCGGAGACTGCCGCGGTAAAGCTATTGCATAGCATTTTTTATCAACTTATGCAATTATAATTATATATTTATTTTATTTATGCAGTATTTTTTTTTCTTTGATATTAATTCAAGTTACACTTTGAGCTAAAAAAAAGTAAAAAGTAAAACTAAAAAGTATAACCGCTGTGCCGGTTGGAGTGGGGGGTGTTAGGGTTTTTTCGTTACGGAATTTCTGGATTCGGTCTCCACGCTCAAGGCCCGCGATAGAAGCTATGCAATAGCTTAATAAAAGACGTTTGAAAACGCTTAGTGCGCATTGGTGAAATAGCCACAAGGTAGGGATGATGTTTCGATGTTCCGTGACATAACCTCACACTACCTTTAACGTAAGATAATGCGAATTCGATTTTATAAACCTTAAAAAGAAATCGGACTGCACAAAGAAACAAACAAAGACTGGAATCACAGACTAATTGTGTTTTAACCCTTAATAGGGCAAGATGAAGATTATTCCCACATCATTTTGTTGTCGTAAACGGTCAAATGTGTAACTGTTCCCACAAAATGTCAGTCATTTTCTTATTTATGAGGTAACCTACGACATGAGCCAAAAGACACGTTTCCAAAACGAACGTAGTAAAAAAAAGGTGTTGTCAAAGTTTTACATTCAATGTTTTTAAACGGATGACAGATTTTTGTGTGATTTCGGATTAAAATTGTGATAATGCCGAAAAAAAATCCGGTAAGTGTTGACAATTGATATATTTTATTAGATAAAGGGTCACGTTACTTGTTTATGTAGTTCATTAGTATGAAAAACAATGAGTGACTGAAATTTAGCACTCAAAACTATGTGGGAAATATTAGCTTGTTGCCCGTTTAGGTTTCAATATTTATTATATTGTGGGAAATGTTTTCCTGCAAGGAATGTTTATGTTACGCAATCAGACTGATGGTAATGTTTTTTTTTTCTTTCAGAAACATCTTCGCGATTCAGATATTGAAGCCCAACTGCTTTGAAATGTTCCACCAATAAATAAACATTTATTTGTGTTTTATTTACATGAAATAATTATCCTGTAATAAAATAATCACAATATTTTAATTTCTTGCCCCCTACTACTGGATGTGTATGTAATATATTTCCCATAAGTAGGGAAATAATTTCCCACATAGCACTTATATGTGTTAATTTAAATGGGCAAGAGGAATTATTTTCCCATAAGTTTTCCTGAAAAACTGAAAACACTTGGGGAGCAAATGATTTACTATTCGACAACACTATACACCCATAGGCATCGTCCACACCAAACGTATTGTCGGCCGCTGACTATGAGCACGCGTTACGCAGTTTATTGTTTTCCCATATATATTATACTTTTCGTTCACACCGAACCGAATATACGATATTACGTATAGTCGAATTAATTCACAGTCGGCGGCGGACAATACGTTTGGTGTGGACGATGCCATAATGCCAAATTGACTGCGTTTTTGTTTCAAACACCCACAGTATGCCCATGCCCTATTAAAGGTTAACTCACTTTGACAGAGGTTCATGCAGTGGTGGCGCTATCTGAGATCAGCTTTCACTTGCCAACACCATTTGATGTGATAAATTGGTGCTGGCAACGCTGCATATTATGAAAATGCAGGTCAAAATGTCGGTTGATAATTGATCCAAATAATACAATATTATTATAGGGTAGTTGATCAAAGACTACAATGCAATATTAATCAGTTGATTTGTTTGAGTTGCTTGCTATGGTATCAGCAGTGTCATTAAAGCCAATAAATCTCTATAAGCAATGAGCATGAGCAAAGCAAAGCCATAATATGCTCCCAGCATTGTGTTACTGTGTTGCTCGGACTTCCTCTGCCAGATATTACAACGTAGCTCTCTCCGGCTACTGCCGTCTCTTACTTTGATCCAGAAAGAAAGTGCACACGAATCACGATATTTACAAGCCTTGATTCGATGAACGTGCGAAGAATACCAGAAATACTTTCTAGCGTAGCGGTTACTTGTACACATCAGTGTTATCCTATAGTATCTATTGATGTTAAATTGTAATAAAATAACTTTGAGTTAGGTTAGAGACTTGAAGGCTACCATCAGTACTTACCTACTTGAAGCGGTATCCCGACTAGTCATACTCAGCACTTCTCCTCATTAGGTGTGCTTTGCAGCCAATGTGTGGGCTCTTGACTTCAATGGTACACAATGAAACAAATTAAAATAAACCATGGGCTAGAGCAGGGATGGCAAACCTTTCATAAATAACATAACAATGACATGCCATCAAAAAAAAAATTGATGTAATGATTCAATGGACAAAGAATAACACAAGATGCTGTAAACTTAATTTTTTTTTGTAATCATAAATCAAGTTTATGTTAATTCTGTTGTAATATCAATAGCAGAAATCATACTGAAATTTATATTATCTTTCATCATAATGTAAAGTTACCTTGTATAGGCATGCCCAAATTATTTTTCTGCGTGCCACTACTGGCACACAAACCATAGGTTTGCCATTCCTGGGTTAGAGGGTCATACTAAGGAGGATTGAAAATCACCAACATTGAATAGACTTCACCAATGTTGGTGATTTTCAATTGTCGTTTTAGAAAACCTGCAAACTGTTTCAATTTTAATGAGTTTTGAGCAGGAGTGGTGAATAATACTCATCCTTTCTGTTGACAAAGAGGCAAACTAAAGCAATAGTGACCACCAACTGATGGCTTGGACCGTATCCTGACAAAAAAGTAAATGTGAAAATGTTTGTTTCCAAGTCACTCATCAACATATTTTTTGGATTTCAGCTTTTACATACGGGTGACAGAACTGGCACGAAGTAGTTGCAAATATTTGTAGGAACAGTCTTAAACCTTAAGTGCATAGTTTATCAAAATTGATAACAGAAATTTACGTGTCCGTAACTTCTGAACGAAATATTATTTGACACGGGATAGAGTTTCTGAACGTATCCATAACCTGTCGTCCTTCAAAACGTAAAGAAATAAAAAAGATAGCTTGCACGTAATTGGTTGAAATCTGACATTTCTTTGAATGAGCCACAGAGTTCGTAAAGTGACCGTTTTCAAAAATTTCATCTCTCTAAATCGTTATAAAATTGCGTATTTTTCCTGCGGAAAAAAGTATATTTAGTAAGGTAAGGATACTTGTTATAATAAAAATAACTAATTTTTTTACTAATCCTTGATAATGAATACCTACTAATTCTGCTTTGAACTTTGTTATCAAAATTGATAATGCATGCATTCCTGCTAAAAAGAAGTTGTGTTTATAATATTTACGTTTCTTTTTGCTGTTTTGGTTTGAAATCAAATTGCACCGCGTTTGTATGCTTTGGTTGTGGTTTTGCATGGTTTTATTTTGCTTTTAGATTAGCAAGACTGGTCATGGACGAAAATCGCATTGAACAACTTCTTTGGCAGTTGGAAAATGGGGATGTATCAGAGGATGAAGGCGATGTTGGCGAGGACTCTATTGATTATTACGATAATGTGGGTGAGTTAGGATCTTGAGGATATTGAGGAAATAGAGGAATTAGAGGAAGCGCCAGAGCCTAATGTAATTCATTTAAATTCTGAGGCTCCAGTTTCGCCTGACTCTGTGCCTGAAAATCCGTCCATCAACTATACGACGGCTCGTCATTTACTCTGGAAAAAAAAGAATATGGCCATTGTTGAAAGAGCTTTCGATTTTCAAGGTGTGACAGACTACCTATTACATATTTTTTCGAGCAAAGCCTACTAGAACTCATTGTTGAGGAGAGCAATAAATATGCCATACAGAACAATCCAAATTTTTCCGACCCTGTTACCTTCTTAGAGCTTCGAAAATACATTGGAATTTTAATTTATACTTCTGTTTATCACTACCCGAGCATTAGGTCTTATTGGGCCGGGAATGGAATGTACGATTTCACCCAATAGCAGACACAATGACTGTCAACAGGTTTGAGAAAATAAGACAAATTCTTCATTTCAATGATAACAGTTTACACCTTCCTCCTGAGCACCATAACCATGACAGATTAGATACATAAAATACGACCAGTTGTAGACCACCTCAATCTAAGATTCAAATCTGTTCCTTTTGATCACCGTCTGTCACTAGATGAACAGATGTGTTCCACTAAGATGTCCCATTTTATGAAGCAATATCTCCCTAACAAGCCCCACAAATGGGGATTCAAGTTTTACGTGCTTTGTTGTCTCATGGGTTATGCCTATTCTTTCGAAATATACTCTGGGACACACAATTTTGAAAGGAGACCCAATGAACCAGATTTGGGAGCTGTTTCTAATACTGTAGTACGCTTGCTTCGACCTGTACCGAGGCAAGTAAACCATATAGTAATCTTTGACAACTTTTACACCAACTTGTCACTGTTTCATTATTTATATAATGAAGGTATCTATTGTTTGGGAACAGTACAAAGAAACAGATTAGGAAAAGCATGCAAGTTGCCACACAAGAAAGAGGTCCTCAAAACATCGGTACCAAGAGGGTCTTACGAAGAACATGTCACTACTTTCGAAGGGGTTGATTTTTCAGCTATAAGCTGGAAAGACAATAAACAGGTCTTGCTGCTGTCTACGTATGTTGGTGCGGAACCTGTTGGCACTATCACCCGGTTTGATAAGAAACAGAAAACGAACGTGATTATATCTTGTCCTAAAGCAATACAAGAGTATAATAGCGGCATGGGCGGTGTTGATACCATGGACAGCTACTTAGGCAGATACAGAATACGTATGAAATCAAAAAGTGGACTAATAGACTGTTCCATCACATGCTGGATATGGCCGTCATAAACAGTTGGGTTCTTTATAGAAAAGTTAATGTGAAGAAAAACACCAATCCCAAAAATATTTTGAAGTTAGTCGACTTTAGAACAGAATTAGCGAACACATTGTGTCGGTATGGAGCCGTGTCCGAGACTAAAAGAGGCCGACCAAGTCTCAACAGACCACCAAGTGCTACCCCGAAGAAGCAGAGAGTTGGTGCCCAAATATTACCCCCTCAGGATGTACGCAAGGATGGTGTGGGTCATGATAAAACATATCACGAAAAAAGGAACCAGTGCAAATATGGAAATTGTAAAAAATTAACTTCAGTTATGTGTGCAAAATGCAATGTTTCTCTTTGTCACAACAGAAAGAACAATTGTTTTCATCTTTTTCATTTTATGTAAGCCATTTCTATGTTTGTTTATTTTATATTTACATAATAAATTGATATTTCACTAGAGAAGTCTGTATTCTTATTTCATACTAAAATGCAATGCTTAATGCATAGACTATCAAAAATGATAATAAGTTTTTTTAATTAGTATTAATACCAACAAAAGATATAGGATTTTTTAAATTATTTTTCCTTGAAAATTTGGCTTACTTTTTGTCACATATATTTTTTTCATTCCAAAATAAAAAAATCATGCACCTAAGGGTTAAAAGGACATTTTTTTCTTGCAGTTTGTTACTGAGGACAATAGACCGATGCTTGTTTGTTACTTCTGCTGCACTAAACTAAAGCAATGCTACCGATTCTTGCGAAAATGTCTGGAAGCAGAAGTGTTGTTCGCTCAGACGGTGAATGAGGATTATCAGGTGAGGTCCTTCAATGAGGCTTTGATCATCTGCGTTATTATTTTACCTAACACTACATTCATCCTTTACAGGCAGATCCTTTAATAAACACAGGACACTTAAAGTTTCTCAATGGGCTTAGTAATAGTCAAATAGAGCGCATTAGTATTATTGATGGTGGTCCAACAGAAAGTGATGCTTTCATACGTTTCAAAGAAGAAATACCAGATGTCGGTGAGAGACTTAATGATGTTATTGATCCAGAGGTGGAGCATCAAGCTGATGGTAAGTCATAGTAATAAATCATTATCTGTACTAATATATATTATAAAGCTGAAGAGTTTGTTTATTTGTTTGCTTAAACGCGCTAATCTCGGGAAGTCTACTGGTCTGATTTGATAATGTCTTTCAGCATTACATAGCCCATTTATCGAAGAAGGCTGAAAGCTGTATATCGTCACGCTTATTAATTTAAACACATTACTGGGATTACCCAGTAATGTTAGGGTATTCCCAGTAATGTTCAGCACCTGTATGTGATGACGCACTATTTATTACACAAGAATCTTCGAGTATCTGTAGGGAAGGCAAACAAATGACCTAGGTCAGTTATTCTTCAGATTCGCTCGGTCAGAAAGACAGCCGAAAGCTTGGCGAGACTTTGTTAGAACATTCATTTATAAACAAGCAATACTTTTTTTTCCAGGACTGAATCTGGAAAATGTAGACTATAGCTATTCATATGTAAGAAATACACCTGCACTCCATACAGAGTCAGATTCAGAGGACAATGTACCTTTAATGGACAGGATAACCGAAATGGAACATGATCAAAATTCAACAGGTAAGTAAGCAGGCCGACGGACCGCCTGATGGCAAAGTGTAACGTAAGGACACGCGCACCACCAAGGAGAGGATATTGTAGTTTGGAAAATGCTACCCTAGAACGATGGGATGTGAGCATGTGATATCGAAGTCGATGTTTATACAATTTAGTACTTTTTAGCACTAGCGATTTTCCCTCCTTGTAGGCTCTACTCTTCTAAATACTCACAAAATAATTCAGATTGGTTTTTAAGAAAGTTGAGAAAGTTGTTACAGGCTCAATGAAATACTCAAAGAGGGGAACATCATCCCTCAACATCAGTTCGGATTCAGAATAGGGCACTCAACCGTGGAGCAGGTGCATAGAGTTGCAAATAAGATACGAGAGGGGCTGGAACGAAAAGAGTACTGCTCTGCTGCGTTCCTGGACGTAGGGCAGGCGTTTGATAAGGTTTGGCACCAGGGCTTGCTATTTAAGGTAAAGAAACAGCTGCCACATAACATGTATGTTCTATTGAAATCTTACTTAGAGGACAGAATTTTCCGGGTAAAATAAAATGACTCGTACTCGAAATTCCATAACATACAGGCAGGCGTACCTCAAGGCTCCGTATTAGATCCTACGCTCTACCTGATATACACAGCAGACTTACCAACGTCAGGAGAAGTTCTCTCTGCCACCTTCGGTGATGATACAGCTGCTATGTGCACTAGCAAAAACCCTCACATGGCCTCACTAATGCTACAAAACCACCTCGACAAAGTCCATAAGTGGATGAGAGAATGGAAAATTAAAGCTAGCTCCAACAAGTCAAAGCATGTGAAATTCACCCTCAGAAACGGGAGCTGCCCACCTGTTAAACTTGGCGACGACACACTTTCACACGAGACAACAACTAAGTACCTCGGCGTAAAACCCAGTACTCATCTACAAAGCGGTATTAAAGCCTGTCTGGACTGTGGATCGAGCTGTGGGGCTCTGTGAGGAACTCAAATGTGGAAATTCTCCAGCGATTTCAAAATAAAGTTCTCAGAATAATATCAAATGCTTCATGATTTATAAAGTCCTCAGAATTACATGAGCATCTACAGATCAGAACGGTAAAAGAGGAAATAGAGCACAGGATTCGGTCATACAAGCAACGAATTAAGTCACATACCAACACCTTAGCCATATGCCTATGTGAACCAATAACAATAAAAACGCTCAAACGCAACCACATATGGAATTTACCGAATAAAGCCCACATAATTTTGAGAGGCAGATTCTTCGGTGGAAGAATGGACCTCAGCAACCAATATCCGCACAAAAAAAGCAAGGAAAAAAAAATGATTTCAGTTAGGCTGCTTTTCCACCAGAGATGCGCTATGCACCGTTGCTATGGATGCGTTTGATATCCACCTATTCATTGGTTCCCATAGCATAACACTGATGGAAACTGATTTAACTACGCACTTTTTTATATGGAAGGATACGTGCCATGAATGCAAGCAATGGATGTGAGCTATGGTTGCGGGCTTTGGATGGTCGCGAGTTGTGAGAGCAGTGCATGCTTGCCCTATTGTAAATATGTCGCATACGGCGCCGCATTTTCATTGCACATCTTACTTGCTCCGCTACGTAGCTTAGCTTCAGTGGAAACGGTCACATAGTTTCGTAGCATACCTTTTGCATTCTCGGAGCATAGCTGCATAGCACATCTCTGGTGGAAAAGCACCCTTTACTTACTAGATTTATTTTCACAGGGGCGCCCGTCGCAAAGAAACGAAAACTGACCGCACGAAGATCAAAACTAGGAGATATAATTTCAACCGAGCTTAGGAAAATCGATAATAATAAAAAAAAAACACGTGTCTCGTAAATAGTTAAGAAAACTCAGAATCATACCTCCGACCAAATGGCTAATAGTTAGCCATTTGGTCGGAGGTATGATTCTGAGTTTTCTACAGAGCCTATTACTAAAACAAAAACTAGAAATGTTAGCAGTATTCATAATATTGATTTAAGTACAACAAGTAGTCATAATAATAGTAACACAGAGGATATTATATGTAAAATATCGAACAAAGGTATTAACAGAGAAAAGCGATTCAAATATGATATTTGTCCGCGTAGTTTTATCACAAACCGCGATCTAACAAGGCATATTTGTACACACACGGGTAAGAAACTTTGCTATGTCAGAGTAGTTTCAATCAAAAGAGTTATTTAGAAAGTCATATTCTTGTTCACACTGATGTGAATCCTTTCCAATGTCATATATGTCCGAGTAGTTTTAATCATAAGCATAATTTAGCAATTCATATTCGTGTTCACACTGCGAGAAACCTTTTAAATGTGATATATGTCAGCGTAGTTTTACTCGACAGGCTGAATTAAAAAGTCATGTCCGTTTTCACACTGGTGAGAAACCGTTCAAATGTAAAATATGTCAGCAGTTTCAAACAAAAGAGTTATTTAGCTATTCATATTCGTACTCATACTGGTGAAAAACCTTTGAAATGTGATATTTGTCAGTGTAGTTTTAGTATGATGTGTAATTTATTAAGACACTTTCGTACACACACCGTTGAAAAACGTTTCAAATGTGACCTTCGGCAACGTTGTTTTAATTCCAAATATGGTTTGAAAAAACGCAATCATGTTCACACTGGTGAAAAACCTTTCGAATGTCATAAATGTCATCGCAGTTTTGTGCAAAATATTCAGTTAGTAAATCATATTTATGTGACATATGTCAGCGTAGATTTAGTGTAAAATGTAATTTAGTAAGCCATACTCGTACCCACACTGGTGCGAAACCTTACGAATGTGATATATGTCAGGCGTAGTTTTACACAAAAAAATAATTTAGCAAGTCATATTCGTCGTGTTCACACACGCTGTACTGAACAGGGTAATTTAACACACTTGTAAACACGCTGGTGAAAATATTTAAATTTGCCATCGTAGTTTTATATGTGGTTTTATGTGTGGTTTGGGCAGGTATTTTGGTAGTAAAGATTATAAAATAGTCCCTTAAATTCGTTTAAGTTTAACGTTCAATTTTTTAATATTTTCTTCGGGATAACTTTAGACATATCGTCCTCCATTGCCAGACACTTGTGAAAGTTGCTACCCCCTGCCAGACACCCCTAAATTTTAATAAATTTTAATTATACTTTTGTTGTTATAGTATAAAAGCTAAATTTTATATCTGTTACTCAATAGCCGGACAGTTTTAATGGTTTTTACATCTTGCCAGACACATTGAAAGTCCGCTGTCCGAATTTAAGGGACTATTTTATACACCTTTACTACCTTTTACCTGCTAAAGTAACCACAACTTAAACTCTATAGTCGCTAGTCGGTCTTACCTGTATAGACATGCACAGAAAATCTTTCAACTTTTATAAAATGACAAAGTTCTGGCCATCGTGGGCTCTTGCTCTAGACCTATTATCGATTCGATTTTTTTCGTTACGCCGACTTTTCATTTGGTCGAATAACTTTTTACCGAAGTTTCACTTAGCCGAAATAACTTTGTTCGAAGTATTATGTTTCCTCACATTCATTATACCACTGTTTTAATTTAAGTGGTGTAATGGTGGTGTGGTAGTGATGGTTAACAAAAGTGGTCTTAAATGGTCCAAGTAAGAAGCATGCAAGCAGGCATGTGGCAGCATGCAAACAAGCATGCAGCGTACAAACAAGCATGCAACATGCAGCAAGCATTGTTTCTGTCACTGCGGGGTTTGGGCGGCCCCACGCGAGCTTACGGTTGCAGATGGTTTTAACGCGAACCAACTGCTCCTCAGCTCGCGGGCCGCCCCACCCTCTGCACCTAAGCGGGCTTAAATTACACTCTAGGGGTAGGGCAAACAAGACTGCGTGAATTCGTTTCTGTCACTCAATTTTGTGGCACAACATATTTACTTTTTATGACACTATTTTAATTTAAAGTTGTAACTGTTACCAAGTAACCGCCTAAATATTTGTGATAAATATTCCGTAAAATGTTGTTTCGGTGTGGTGAAAATATGGTAAATAAATCATAATATGGCAAATGAAAAAGTTCAAAAGAGGCTTCGGTCAATAATAGTTCGAAAAAATAATTACTATGTCACATTATACTTCGATGATCTAAAAATATGTCAAATAATGTATATAGCAAATACGACGTCGCGTCGGTCAATAGTTTTCGGTACAACGAAATTCGAACAAAAAAAAAAAGGAAAAGTACCAGGAGAGCAGAAACAAGTCGAAGTTTTTTTCCTAGCTGAAGTTAAGAGCGCTTGATTCACGAGTACAGTCTCTTGGCAAAATTATCTTACCCACCCTAAAAACAAACGAATTTGTTACATAACACTTGAGGGTAGTCAAGAGTAAAACATCAAAATTTAAACTCTCAATTATAAATTTAATTAAAAATAGTAATTATAATCAGTTACATACATAAATGATTCAAACTATTAGTTATCTCTACCTGCCAGTGAAGTGTTTTCAGCTCCTAATCAGATACTTAATATTAATTATAACAACACCACACAATGGAAGCAATTAACCGCACCATCATGGATATGAGCAACATGTTCACTCAAAGGATGTCGGAATTTGAGAAAGAGTTGCAGAAAAGTCCATGCACCACAACAATTACCACCACAGGTTTGGCAGCGGAGTTTACATCGTTCCGGACTTTTATTGTACAGGCGCTCAGTACTCTCCAGCAACAAGTAGGCATCCTAGCACAAAGCCTCGATAACATGGAGATGCGTGGGAGGCGGAAAATTCTACTGTTGCACGGAGTGTCGGAGGAGCCAAACGAGGAGACTGCACAGGTGGTGGCTCAAATTGTCAAGCAGCGTCTGAATTTGGACTTGGTTGCATCTGGCATCAAGCGGTGTCACAGGATGGGGCGCAGCACATCTCACAAACCCCGACCAATCCTATTTAAGCTGCACGATGTGGCTCTCCGGGATAAACTCTGGTTCAGCAAAACTAAGCTGAAGGGGTCTGGGATCACTGTTTCAGAGTTCCTAACTAAAGCCAGGCACAATGTCTTCATGGCAGCGCGGGACAGATTTGGTGTGACCCAATCCAATGCTGGACTTCAGAAGGCACCATTTTCGTCCTCGATTCAAAAGGATCCCGGCATCGAGTCACTTCATTTGCCGAGCTGAATAACATCGCGCAGCAGCCGGAGCAGCCCTCAGGACAACCGGAGACTGGCGTCATTCAACCTGTCGCAGTGGGAAAGGCCGCTGCAGCTAAAACCAAGCGTGCTGTAGCCAGAAAGTGATCTTCTTTGTTTTGATTTGTTTATCTTTTATTTAAGTAGTCCAGGTGGTAGGTAGGTTTTGTTTGCACTCAGTAGGTAGTTCAGCATAATATAGAAAATTTAATGCTCCGCAACTAGTCTTAATTAACTTCCCGTTCTTTGTTTTTGTGTACCGTTTATTTTATTTTATTTTTTTGTTGTTCTTCCTCACATCAATGTCAAATGTCAATGTCGCTATCTGTCACTTTGTTTGCGTTTCATACCGCGGTACTTTCTATTTTAAACACAGCTTGTTACACGATCCTACTTTTTAATTAATTTATTTTTTTTGTTTTTTGTTTTACTTTTTCTTTTTTTGTATGTAACCTTGTTCATTGTTTTATACCTGGACTACAAAATCTAATTTTTGATTTTTTTTTCTTACTTTTTTGTAAAGCACAACTGGCAGGTGGACCTTAATATTTTTGTTTATTTGTAAGTTTTATTGTTTTTATTATATATATATATATATATATGCACAGCCCTGGCTGTAGCAGTGATAGTGATACTTTATTTTCTTTGAATAGTAATGATGAAAGCTTCGTATGTGTTCCTTCCTTAGCCGACACGCTTGTCTCTGTATTTTCCGATGTCTCCCAGAACTTTAATGTAGTCCACATAAATGCCCAGAGTATTCCGGCTCATTTCGCTGATATGCTGGCCAATTTTGACTGTAAGAATATTCATGCGATTCTTGTTTCTGAATCGTGGTTAAAACCTTGTCTTCCGTCTTCCTCTTACTCTCTTCCAGGTTTTCAACTCATTAGGAATGATCGCGGGATCGGTGGTGGTGGTGGAGTGGCCATTTACCTTCGTAATTACATTCCATTTTCTGTTGTTAACATGTCCGCTCAGCCGCCCCCACCGAACGCCGGCGAACATCTTTTCGTGGAAGTTGAACTTCATCACTCTAAGATTCTTCTTGGGGTCTACTACTGCCCTTCTCTTCGGATTAATTTCTTATCTTCTTTTGAACTCATTTTAGAAGCCTTAATTCCCTCTTACAGTTACAGTATATATGTATGGAGAGAAACAAGTTAGGTAAGGGTACTCGGTCTAGGGCGTCGCCGCATAACGACGCGCAGGCACATCGCCCTAAACCTGCGATAAGTGGGCTAGGGCTACCGGGTACGGGCACGGCTAAAGAGGATAGTACCTAAGAAGAAGTTCCGCTTTGCCACCTGGAACATTGGCTCCCTAACCGGACGTTGCCAAGAACTCGCAGACGTACTTGCGAAGCGTCGGGTCCAGTGCGCCTTCCTTCAGGAGACGCGCTGGAAGGGAAATAAGTCACGTGACATCGGGCAGGGGTACCGGCTAGTGTACACCGGATCACCAACGGGTAGGAGCGGAGTGGCCGTGGTGCTGTCTAAGGACCTTCAGGATGGACTCCTTGAAGTAGACCGATGCAGCGACCGGTTGATGCGAGTTAGGGTGCTGTTCGAAGGGTCGGTAACGAACCTAATCAGCGCCTATGCTCCTCAGACTGGTTGCTGTGAGTCTGAAAAGGAGGCCTTCTGGGATGAGTTCGAGGACGTATTACGCGCTATCCCGAAATGGGGGGGATCTCAACGGTCACGTAGGTCAGTTTGCTGGAGAGTATGGACGTGTTCACGGTGGTTTTGGTTATGGCCAGCTAAACGCAGAGGGAGTCAATATACTTAGCACCTGCGCTGTGTCTGACCTAGCCATCGCGAACACATTCTTTCAGAAGAAGCCCCAGCATCTTATTACGTACCGTAGTGGTGCCTACTCAACCCAAATAGATTACCTGCTGGTGCGACGGTGCCACATTGGCAAGGTTACCAACTGCAAAGTCATCCCAGGCGAAAGCCTAACGGCTCAACACCGCCTCCTTGTCCTGGACTTTGCGGTTGTACCGAAGAAGAGAGTGATCGAGAAACGCAAACCCCGCACTAAGTGGTGGTTGCTTGATGGTCCTAGGCAGTCGGACTTCATCGCGGAGGTCGAGCATCTCAAGATCAGTGCTCCGCATGAGTCCGCTCAAGAGATCTGGAGTAGGATCCATTCAGCAATCACCGGTGCGGGTAAGCGCGTCCTTGGCACTTCTCGTGGTGGCCGCACCATAGGAAAGGAGACGTGGTGGTGGGATGACGGGGTGCAGGAGGCGACTCGGAAGAAGAAGGTTTTATTTAAACAGTGGCAAGGGTCCAACTCTCCGGATGACAGGGAGGCATATGGAGCGGCTAAGCGCGCTTGCAAAAAAGCTGTAGCCAGAGCCCGCAGCAAAAGTCTGGCGCCCTTATACGACAAGCTGGAAACTGCGGAGGGGCAAAAGCTTATTTTTAAGCTGGCGCGTGGCCGGGAGAAAGCTACACGGGACATTAGCAAATGTCTTTGTGTAAGGGACGCCCAGGGTAAGCTGCTCTACGATGCCCCCTCTGTTAAGGAGAGATGGTGTACATACTTCGCGGAGCTGTCTAACAAACAGCATCCCCATAACCTTCCTCCGGAACCGCCTCCTAACCTTGGGCTTATTTCCCCTATTTCCCCCGACGAAACCCGCATTGCTCTTCGCCACATGAAGAACCGGAAATCGGTCGGGCCTGACAATGTGCCAATTGAAGTGTGGAAGGCGATGGGCCCACATGGTGTGGACCTTCTGACGGATCTTTTTAACCGCATCCTGATCACCAAGGAAATGCCGAACCAGTGGCGATTTAGCCTGATTATCCCTGTTTACAAAGGCAAAGGTAGCGTACAGGATTGTGGTAGCTACCGCGGTATCAAGATCATGTGCCACACCATGAAGCTCTTCGAGCGCATCATTGACACTCGGCTCCGTAGCGAGTGTACTGTCTCTGAGTGTCAATATGGCTTCCGGGCGGGTAACAGCACCATGGACGCAGTTTTCGCCTTACGGAATCTGGCTGAGGCTTACAGAGAGAGAAGGAGAGCTTTGCATATGGCCTTTTTAGACCTGCAGAAGGCCTTCGACTGTATACCTCGGCAGTCCATCTGGTGGGCACTGCGCTTCAGGGGCGTTCCC
This sequence comes from Lacanobia oleracea, assembly GCA_950371165.1. NCBI lineage: Eukaryota > Metazoa > Arthropoda > Insecta > Lepidoptera > Noctuidae > Lacanobia > Lacanobia oleracea. The sequence goes on along the minus strand of OX493411.1, from coordinate 15,047,978 downwards.
GAGGCCTATATTGACATTATCAGAGACATGTACCGCGATTCCGTGTCCTCTGTCCAGACCGCTGTTGGCGAATCGAATGGCTTCCCAATATCTGTTGGCGTTCACCAAGGCTCGGCTCTTAGCCCGTTCTTGTTTAACGTAGTGCTCGATGTAGTTACGGCAAACAGCCAAGATCAGCTTCCATGGCTAATGATGTATGCCGATGACATCGCCCTCGTTAATCAGAACAAAGCCCATCTTGAGCGCAAAGTCAACATTTGGAAGGACACGCTTGAAAACGGTGGTCTGAGACTAAATGTGGCGAAGACTGAGTACATGTCCTGTGGCAGCACGGATACAAACACCATCCGAATAGGTTCGGACCTGATCAGAAAGTCCGATACGTTCAGGTACCTTGGATCCGTGCTGCACGAGTCTGGCATCGTGGACGACAATGTCCAAGCACGTATTGGCGCGGCTTGGGCGAAGTGGCGCGAGGTGACGGGCGTTGTATGCGACCGCAAAATGCCTCCGAAGCTCAAGGGGCAGATATATAAATGCATCATTCGGCCTGTCCTACTGTACGGGGGCGAGTGTTGGCCAGCACTAAGCAGACACACCCAGGAGCTTCGCGTCACGGAGATGAAGATGCTGAGGTGGATGAGTGGCGTAACGCGATCCGATCGCATGCGCAACTCTTACATCCGAGGTAGTCTTGGTGTCCGTGACGTGGGGGAAAAACTGCAAGAGTGTCGTCTGCGATGGTATGGCCACATCATGCGCCGCCCTATGGAGTACGTTGGTCGGAGATGCATGAATATGGCTGTTCTTGGGGCTAGGCCCCGTGGTCGCCCTCGCAAGCGCTGGCTGGACGTCGTCAAGTCCGACATGAGAGCCAATGGCCTGACTGAGAAGGATGTTGAAGATCGGGCAAAGTGGAGGAAGCTAAGTAGGAAGGCGGACCCTGGCAATAGCCGGGATTAACGCCAGGTGGAAGAAGAAGAAGAATTCCCTCTTACAGTCATAGTAGCATCATAATGGGCGACTTTAATACATGTCTCCTTAAAAATGACTCCGGCTCCACTTCTCTTCGCCGTATTGTGGAATCCACCAATCTCTCTATCCTCGATCTTGGTGCCACTCACCATTTTCCTAATTCTGCTCCCTCACTTCTCGATCTTATGTTTGTCTCATCTCTCGATCACGTGGCTAAACATGGTCAATGTTCAGCTGACGCCTTTTCCTATCACGACCTAATTTTCACCTCTTATAAAATTCGTCCACCTAAGCACAAGTCCAAAACTCTTATGCTTCGCAATTTTGATGGAATGAATGTTGATCGTCTTCGGGAGGACGCCAGCAGCATTGACTGGACGCCTCTTGTCACATCGTCGTCCGTCGACGAACAAGTTGAAATCTTGACCTCTACCTTGAGTCAGCTGTACGACACACATGCACCTATTCGAGCTGTGAGAGTGAAACATCTTTCAGCGCCATGGCTGACTGATGAAATAAAACTTTTACTTAGTAAAAAAGCAGCCGCTAAGTTTAAGTTTAAAATTCGGCCTAACGACATCAATAAGGAAAAATATGTCTCAATTAGAAACCACTGCAACAAGGTGTGTAGGAACGCAAACCGCCAACATGTCCATAGTTCTGTTCAAAATGGTGATCCAGCTAAGGTCTGGAATTTTCTCAAATCCTTAGGTATCGGAAAAAAATCTCGTGAAAGGATTCCTAAAGACTTAGACTTCAACTTGCTTAATAGTCATTTTTCTACTTCGCCCGTACTGGATAGGGCCACCAAAGCTGCAACACTAAGTCATCTTTCAAACCTCCCGATACCTGATTATTCTCCTTTTGTCATAAGTCAATTCACTGCTAGTGATGTTAAAAAGAGTATTGTATCGATTACATCCAACGCTGTGGGTAGTGACTGTGTCAGCCGTAAGATGATCATTCCCATCCTTGATGATATTCTTCCGGTCATCCTTTATATCCTCAACTTCTCTGTTTCCAGTAGGGTCTTCCCACAAGCCTGGAAACATGCCCAGGTTATCCCTTTACCTAAAAAATCGCATCCTGATTCTTTCTCTGACTATCGTCCCATTTCCATTCTCCCATTCCTATCCAAAGTCCTTGAAAAACTCGTCCATCAGCAGCTTAGCTCATTCCTTTCCAAGCACAATCTGATGAATCCCTTCCAATCTGGTTTCCGACATGGACACAGTACTACCTCAGCACTTGTGCATATTACGGATGATATCAGGTCAGGCATGGAAATGGGGAAGTTAACGGCACTCGCTCTGCTTGACTTTAGCAATGCTTTTAATTTGGTTGACTTCGACATTTTGCTTGGTATACTGTGCTCTTTTAACATATCTCCTTCGGTAATTGACTGGTTTCGTAGTTACCTGTTTGGTCGCCGGCAGCGTATTTGCATTGAAGAATCTTTCTCTTCTTGGTGTAACACCTCTGCCGGTGTGCCACAGGGTGGCGTGTTATCTCCTCTACTTTTCGCACTTTTTATTAATGCTATCACTCAACAACTATCTTCTTTCTACCACCTGTATGCTGATGATCTACAAATTTACACCCAAGCCACTCTAGGAGAGCTATCTACTGCGATTGAGACGATTAATACAGACCTGGCTCGAATATGTGAATGGAGCACTGAGTTTGGGCTGAAAATCAATCCAGCAAAGACGCAAATGATTATTGTTGGTAGTTCCCGAACCGTTTCAAGGATTGATTGGTCGACACTTCCCCAGGTTTCTTTCAATAACACTACTATTCCTATAACTCACACTGAAGAACTTGGGGATTTATATCGACAGCACTCTTTCGTGGACTAAACAACTGCAGGAGGTCAGTCGTAAACTGTTCGCTTCGGCTGGCTCTTTGAGACGCCTTCGTAATTTTCTTCCCATCACCACTAAAATTGCCTTAGCACAATCTCTTCTTCTCCCAATCTTGGACTATGCTGACGCCAGCTATCTTGATCTCACCCAAGTCCAATTGGACAAGCTTGAGCGACTTCAAAATCTCTGCATCAGGTTCATATTTGGCTTGCGCAAGTATGACCACGTTTCTGATTTTCGTACCAAGCTCAAATGGCTTCCTATTCGCCTTCGCCGGAATGCCCACATACTTTCTTTGCTTTATAATGTGCTCTTTAATCCTTATACTCCTTTTTATCTTAAAGAACGATTTCAGTTTATCTGTGACACGTATTCTAGGTCTTTAAGATCATCGGAAAATCTTAAATTAAGTATTCGTATGCATTCCACATCCTTCTTTGACAAATCTTTCACTATTCAAGCAGCTCGTTTGTGGAATGCATTACCAATAGATGTGAGGCGCGCTCAAACGCTACCAACGTTTAAAAAATTGGTGAAGGAACATTACCTCTCACTATAACGTTTTGTCTCCTTTCCCTGTTATATATTTGATATTTATTAGTATATTACTTAATATTGTATGTATTTGTTTTATATTATTATGTATGTCTCTCTATTAATATTATTTATGATGTTTGTACACTGACCGCCCTAAATCTAACTTCTTTAGTTCAGTCCATCCAAAGGTTGTCTGTAAGAGATTGCCCTGTGCGATAAGACCGCCCATTGTACACTAGTTTTATAAGCGTTTTTACTGTGCTTGTTATGAGGTGTACAATAAAGTATATAATAATAATAAATACAATAATAATACAGACACGCAAATTTGATCTTTAAAACGTTAGCATTATGTTTTAAGTTATAACTACTTGTTATAATATAATTAGTGTAATAGCTTGTTTTACTAATTGCGTTCAAGTAATTCTGGTCTCGTGGTCTGTGTATAAGACTGAGAAAAACAAGTTGCGAGATCAAATCCTGCGACGAAGATGTTGTTTTGCTTTCAATTAAGAATTTATTCCAAAACTATTTCTTGTATTATTGTAAAGAACTATAGACGGATAACCTTCAAATATAAACTTTCTAAAATGGTAATATTTTCGCATAACTTGTAATAAGTGGGTAGTTGAAAAATAAATATTTGTATTCATTATAAAACTGGTATTCAAATGCTACTAAGGGTATGCAGTGACTACGCGCAAACATATTTTACCTTGCCTTACTAAATTGCAAAAACAACGTCTCTTTACAATTTTTTTTTTCTATTTTATAGGTTGTTTTTTTATTATGATGTCTCAATGGAGTGATTATTTAAAATACAAAATAATCTATTTGCACGAGGAGATGGTTGGCTGCTTATGCTGTGCAAGAATAAACTTTATGAAAGTATACTATATGGTTCAAATTGTTTAGAATATTGCGTCTAGAAATTACAACTAAGATCAAATTTTAATGCGCCTTATAAGAGTTGAGTTGGTCTTGCGGTCACTAAGGTAGTGCGATGTTCATCGTTATCTACGTTCGAACCAAGTTTAACCTAAATATAGCTTTTTGCTCAGCTGTTTTTTTTTTTTAATTATTTCATAACATTTATTTTACATTTCTTTAATGGACGACGTAGGGTCTTGTCTTTTTAAAAGGGCAGTTTGTATAGAAATAAAACTAAACAATTGCAAGTTTAAAATGTTTATTATTTCATTAAAACACTTAGTTAAGATAAAGTAAATAAATGCTCATATATTTACAAATTAATATACATTTTATATTAGTATGCAATAATCAAATCTAACCATTTATAAACATTAAAAAAGGTGTGCTTATGCTTAAATGTTTGTTATCGAGAAAATGAATTCTTCTGTGAAATGCTTTACAGATTTATAGCTGCCTATATGTAGTGAATAAACATGTTATTTAAATAGAAAAATCTATTTATAACAATAACATCACCACATAATCAGCAACATTTTAATGGTTTAACAGTCAATCCACTGAGCATTTACTTACATGGTGTGTTTAAAAATGCCTAGACACTAGATTAATTAGTAGCGGATTGGCGCACCGTCCCCTGCTATAACTTGCTGTAAGCGGCTACGCATACCGCGCACCATATTCCAACACAAATCTTTGCCTCTCATGTGCTCCCAAGTCGATGTCACGATCTCAGCCAAGTTGTGTTTGTTTCGCACTTCCGTTGTGTCCCAATTTAAAACCATTTGACCCCATAGATTTTCTATAGGGTTCAAATCAGAACTTTTAGATGGCCAATTAATAACTGTCACACCTTCTTGAGCAGCTAACCAATCCTGCACAATGCCTGCACGGTGGATGGAGCAGTTATCGTGCATGAAATAAATATGTGATGTTGGATAGGCAATTCGCACAGTCGGCAGCATGACGTCACGCAGAATCTCCAAATACAAACTACTATTAAACCTACCACCAACTTCCACCAATTCACCAGGTCCCATAGACGACATCCAGCCCCAGTAGCCCAGGGTTATTCTACCGCTGGTTCTACAAGGTAGCAAGCACTTCTCATTGTAGCGTTCTCCTTTCCCTCGCCATAAGATTTTACGTCCATCTTTGTCCGATTTAAATGATTTTTCATCAGTGAAGATCACAACATTTTCATCCCAATTAAAAATTAAATATTCCTGGCCAAAACGGACCCTTTCTTCGCGATGAGCAGGTGTTAATGCAATTTTCAGTACCGGTTTATAATTCCTTATCCCAGCAGCGTGTAAATGCCTTCTCACTGTTTCCACTGAAATATTGTGGTTTATTGCGGTTACACAAATGCCCATTCGTGTAACCGCAATAAACCAATAATAAAAATAAATAAAATGGATTATCAACATGGCTAACAATAGCCCGGTGGCGTTCGAATTCAGGACTATACTTGTTGGCTTTTACTCCTGGACGAATCCGCTGAATATTTCCATTGTCTCCATAACGTCTTAGCCATAGCCTGACCGTATTTCTCTAAAACAAAAAAAAAACATTTTTGGAACCGTATATGTAACTTGTAAGGAGTAAACTACGCGTTAATCACAATCAATAAAATAAAATAGGTATAAAAAAAACACTTACTGCTATATTAAGTCGACGACCAATCGCTCTAATTCCAACATTCTGTTCACGTAAAAAATATGATTTTATGTTTGGTATAGTCATCAAGTTGCGACATGATGCTTTTTTACACCAAATTGCTAACGAGTTATGTGGAACGATTTACAAATGTGTGTGCGCAGTCACTGCTATTAATCGTAGTGTAACTTTTGTCACTTATATGAATTTATTATCTACCTCACAAAGCAAATGTATGCTTTACTTCGTATCCAACCATTCTTGGTAAATTTAAATTCTCTAAACTTAGTTTTTTTTTAATTTACCCACCTGTTTACAAGATAAGTTATTAGGCGTAAATCATATTGGTCGTTCTTTAATAATGCAAGCAATATTGTAGTTCCTTTTTTAAATCATTGTCATTACAACTAATTAAAAAAGGAACTAATACTATGTGGACTGTGTTTTCGAACCCACATGTTGTTCGTCGCCAATCCAGCATCAAACCGCTAAGCCACAAGAACTTGTCGAGAATACGCGAAATTAAAGATTGGGTTGTAATTATATAGAGTTACTTAAAAGCTTTTCAACTTTAAAGTCGACGAGATAATGATTAAAATAGCTTAACAAAATGATACATAATGCCGGTGGCTCCGACAATGTTGGGTGGGTTTACCTTAACGTTACATGTTAAAGATCAAATTTGCGTGTCAGTATTATTATTGTATATGTTCATCGAGTCCTCGAGCACTTGTCTGATAAGCTCGTATAAATTGAATAAACCTTAATGTTAATGTCAGAGGGTCCAAATTCGTTTGTTTTTAGGGTGGGTAAGATAATGTTGCCAAGAGACTGTACTAGGAGACCAGAGAGAATGCAAAGTATTTTTGAGCATATCGAAGTATTTCCGGGGCTGAAATTAGGAGCGCTAAAGATTCACAAGTACCAGGAAAACAGATCAATGTTAAAGTATTTCTTTGGCTCAAATTGTGAGCACTAAAGATTATAAGTATATTCAGGACACCAGAAACGTGCAGAAATATTTCCGGCGCTGGAATTGTGTGGGGTTAGTATTCAAAAGTACCAGGAGACTAGGACACATGTCAAACCATTTCCGTGGCTGGAATTGTGAGCAGCTAGGATTTAAAAGAAACCAGGAGACCGGAAGTATGTGAAAGTATGTTTTTGCCAGGAATCGTGAGTTTAAAAAAATCACAACTACCAGGAGACCATAGGTATGTCGAAGTAATTCCAGGGCTGAAGGTAAGAACTGCACAGAGGATGCATTTCCGAGGATGATATATGAGAGAAAAAGTTGCGTGCCAGTTTTAAAGTCTACGCAGACAAAATCGCGGGCGGAAGCTAGTAAATAATAATTTAATTTAGTTAATACCATACATAAAAATGTATGGTATTGAATGTATCCTACACATTCATTAAACAAAAATGTGTAGTAGTTATTGAATAGATGCCGTTGTAAGACTAAAATGGCACCGTGTTTAGGTATCGAAATATCAATACTATGCATAAAGCCCATGTCTGTAAGGTGCCCTTTTTTTTGCAGCAGAGGAGTGTATTTATTATATATTTATCTTGATGTCAAAAAGAACATTGTTGTTACTTAACTAATTTTTATTACTAGATCAATCATCAGAAAAAGAAGAATATAATTTAATTTGTTACACTGTATTAAGTAAAATTGTTACTAAACCTATGGACTCCGGTCTGAAATAAAAACCATTTATTCTATTATTTTATAGAATGTGTAACAGAATAAACGAAAAACATCTACTATTACGGGTATATTCTAAGATATTTTTATAACTAAATACACTAAAACTTACTAATTAACAAGAAATTATGTACAAACGCGTATAAAAAAATAAAATTAATCATTGGGCATCAAAAAAATAATCCACATAAAAACATCTTGTAGGGGTCATTGTACTCATCATTATAAACAATTTTTACGATGAGACCAATCCAAAATCTGCTGTTCAGTAGATTTTGTCGAGTTATGCCATGCGCACAGAAATTTTTGGAGCAGTCGATTTTTTTTCGCGATTTCAGTGTTTGTCCCATAGTAAAAGTTGTGAAAAAAAATGTAAATGGAAAAATGGAATGTTGACGTTTGACGTCTGTGTCGGAGCGGTCCTGTCGTAATCAATTTGAAAAATAAATGTAAACAACTCGATTTTTTGCATAATTGTTATTTATTGGTACACATTGTGAGAGATTACGTGACATTTGTTGGAGTGGACATTAAATAGTGAGTTTAAAGAACGTATTGCTACCGAAAACATTACAGTGATTTGGCAACAATTAAAGTCGGTACCCTCAAATTTCTGCAATTAGAGCGAGCTGCTTACTTTGCATCAGAGCCATCTGTCACTTTTGTGGATAACGACTTATAGATCCATATTTGGATCCCCACTGGCGCCATCTAGCTTCCTGCCCCCGGATCACTTACATAACAAGTTGCCTCAATTTACATCCATCATGCCAGGTATCAACTGCGGTGGTTGCGGTCGCTTTATTTCGTCGTCGGAGGGCGCTAAATGTGGAAAACGTCAGGCTCACTATCACAGGGTTTGTGTTGGCATCCCGTCAAAGACAGCACTACTTGTGAACTGGCGCTGTCCCGAATGCACAAAAGGTCTCGCCCGGGATAAAAGGGCTGAGACCCCAGTTAGAGGCGCATCGGAGAGCTCCGCGAAAAAGCCAGGAATCGTGGAGCAAGTGTGTACACCGAAGAACCCCGCGATCAGCTCCAAATCTGTTAGCCCAGTTAGATATGCCACCCCTCCGTCGAGCAACACTACAGCCGATGTCACTTCGCAGATTGTCCCTCTTGATTTAAACACGATTATGGAGGAATTGCGAGCGATGCGCGCTGAGGTACAGGCTTTCAAGAGGGAGATGGAGCTGGAGATGATGGGGCTCAAAGCCTCTATGGGTGCCTGCAACAAGCGCATTGATGGGTTAGAGGCACGGTTGGACGCTTTGGAAAAGCGAGCCCCATCCGGTCCAGACTCTGTGGCGGTTGACGGGATCGTCGAGGATTACGGCGGGAACTCAACGACAGGGACCAGGATCTTTTGGCTAATGACGTTGAGATCTCAAACATACCGGAGGTAGCGGTTGATAATCCGAGCCACATCGTGCAGGTCATCAGCACGAAGCTGGGGGTCACCCTCGAGGAGCGCGACATAGTTAGCGGGTCGGCGGCAGGCAGCTCAACGCGACTAGTTCGACGGGAGCAACATCGTCTCGCCCGCGCACTATTGTCGTGCGGCTGGCGCGACGTGATCTGCGCGACAAGCTGCTTGCGAGCGCGCGGGTGCGGCGTGGAGAGACGACGGCCGACCTCGACATGCCTGGCCCGGCCCGGCGGTTTTATGTCAACGAGCGCCTCACGAAGACAAACCGCCAGTTGTTTCGGAAGGCACGGGACGCTGCTGGCCTCTGCGGCTGAAGCTTCGTGTGGACCAAACGCGGCCGCATTCTCGCCAGAAGGAAGCCAGAAGATTCAACCCACAGAATTCGCTCCGAAGAAGACATCACTCGCGTGTTTGGATCTCTCAATGATACAGTCTAACTAATTATTACTTGGTGCTAATTTTATCTTTACTTTTTTATGTGTTTGTGTTGATTTTTGTTACTGGGGAAGATATGCGTCGCTGCTATTTGCATTGCTCGTGTAACCATAGATCGACATCAGGTGTGTATAGAAAGGTTTTAACTGTATATCTATATATTTTCATACTTATCCTATTTATACTACACAATATTGTTTTATTATACATACTTATCCTATTTAAACTGCATAATATGGTTTCATTATACATACTTATCCTATTTAAACTACATAATATTGTTTTATTGTACATATTTACACTACATAATATTATTTCGCTAATGAAAATAAATATATTTTTTACTAAAGAAATCGCCAAAATATTTACAGTTATTCTTAACTATTATAATGACATCCTGTTCTTGAATCAATTCGGCCCATTGTATCCCACTGCTGAACGTAGTGCCAACCTCCATTTCTACATATACATATTATACATACATAGCATACGTAGACACACATACTTAAATAACAAAGATGGCAAATACAAATGACTCCTAGTAAATGTGTCAAGTTTGGTCTACTGAATGTAGGTTCTCTGGGAACTAATCATGATGAGTTTTTGATGGCCATGAGCAACCACGCTGTGGACATCATGGCTATCAATGAAACATGGCTTCGCAGGGGGAGAAGGAACGGGCACCTAGTGTACCAGGTTATAGGCTTAAGGATATACCGCGACCGGTATCTATAAGGGGTGGACACGGTGGAGGGGTTGGTTTTTATATAAGGAATGGCATAGCAGCACGAATAAAGGTTCACCCAACCATCCTGATGTTGAACAACTTTGGTTGGGCCTTACAGTAAAAAAAAAAAAAAAATACTCATTGGTACTGCATACCGCCCACCATGGTTGGACTTGGAGCTCTTTCTTGAGGGCCTAACTGCCAGTATCAGTGGCCTAGCCCCTTTCGATAATTACTACTAGGTGACATTAACGTCAACATGCTAGATGTGGGCAGCTCAAAAACAAAACAGCTTATGGAATTTTTCAGCTATCTGAATGTTCAACAGTTAGTCCAGACACCTACACACTTTGTGGGTGACAGCAGCTCACTTATTGATTTAATTTGCTCAGATGCCACAATCCGTATTGTAGTAGTACATCACAATAGCGATCTTGGTCATCACTCCTTCATCTCTTGTGAGACTATATTTAGGAAACATAAGCTTAAGCCAAGACTAGTTGTGTATCGCCCGCTCAGAGACATATTGGAGGATCATTTTGACACTGACCTAAGAATGATACCAAGGTCGAGTGTTGGAGCCATGAACGATGTAAATCTAATGTTTCAAACATTCAACACGTTTATTATTCAGCTCTTCGATTTTCATGCCCCTATTATATACAGACATTATAAACCTGCAGTCTATCCTTACAAGCACATTCCCTGAAATCTGGCGATGCGCGGTTGTGCGCCCTATTCCTAAAAATAAGAACCCGGTTAACACAAAGGATTTGAGGCCAATTAGTATTCTCCCCTGTCTATCAAAAATCCTGGAACGTGTAATATACTTGCAGGTTATTGAATACTTGGAAAATAATGCCATTCTCCCAGACCTTCAGTCTGGTTTTAGAAGGGGAATATCCTTGAGGCACGTGACAGGGGTGAGGGAACAATTCTAACCCTGCTGGATTTTTCCCAAGCTTTTGACTCTATTAATACTACTTTGCTGCTGTCAAAGTTAGCTTACTACGGCTTTGATAGTAGCGCTGTTGAGTGGTTTCCGAGTTATTTGACTGGAAGATCGCAATACGTTGAAATCCGCATAGAGGATGGATCCACTTTGTTGTCTTCCCCCCTCCACGTGTCACGAGGAGTGCCACAGGGATCGATTTTGGGCCCTTTATTGTACATATTATACAGTGCTGAATTGCTGATTTCATAAAATCATTTTTGAACTGCAAGTACCACATGTATGCTGATGATATCCAGCTGTATGTCTCATTTAAGGCTCAGGACACATTTTTGGCAGTGAAGAAGATGAATGAAGACTTGCAAAGAGTGGTCTCGTGGGCAGAGGAAAACTCTCTGGTTCTGAACCCTCTCAAGTCAAAATTCATAGTGCTGGGCACTAAGAAGCAGATCTCTGCAATAATATCAGCCAAACCGGTAATAGTAATCAAAGGAGAGATTATTGACAGGGTGGAGTATGCATGCAACCTTGGGCTGCTTATGGATCCGGAGTTGCACTTCGAAGCACACCAATGTTCTCAGAAATTGTTTTTATAGGCTGAAGGTTTTATATGGGATTCGTCAATACCTGAGTCTATCAGTACGGAAACAACTTGTTGATAGTCTTATACTTTCTAAATTAAACTAATGCGACATTGTGTATAGGCCATGCCTACTCAATAAAACAGAAAGACTGATTCAACGAATTCAAAATGCTTGTGTGCGTTTCTGTGTTACTGTACCACGTAGGAGCCACGTAACTCCTTACATAAATCAGATTGGGTTGCTAAAGATGGCAGCCAGGAGGAAGCTTCATTTAGCCAACTTAATGTTTGGCATAACTACGTCCATGAAACCTCACTACTTATATGAGAAGCTAACTTGGAAACAAAGCTATCTAAAAAACAAACTTCGATCCAAGGTTAGTCCGCTGACTGTGCCAATGCAAAAAACTGATTCTTTCAAGGGGTGCTTCAGATTTGCAGCCACGCATTGTTGGAATGACCTCCCGCCACCAATGACACACATGAAAACATTGCAGTGTTTCAAGTACCAACTCAAGAAGACACTCATGCTTCAACAACTGTCATCCTGAATGTTCTTTTTTCGTATATGCCTCACTGTACTGTACCTCATGGTCACGGCCATCAGGCTCAGGCTGGAGATCTCCAACGGTGCGGGCTATATTTTATATCCCGGGTTCCACTTTCCTCTCCTTTGTTCCTTTCTGTGCTCGGTTCCACTTTCTCTTTGATTTGTATTTAACTCACGCCTGTAAAAATTTAAGAAATTTTATTTAATTTGATCTGACATATATCTATATAATACAATAACTACATTGACTAATTTTAAATTTTTAATACATTTATTTATTGACTTAATAGCCATCTTCTCCTTTTGCTTGGTTTGGGTACTCATTCTAGTGTGTTTATCATCTAGGAACATAGTTATTTACGCCACACTCACTTATTACACACCAAAATGAATCACAAATAACACTATCCAACACAATCTAACAATGCATAACAAATCTCTCACTTTAAACACATTTTACTAAGTGATAACAGAAACATTACCGAATATTACGTGTATTGCGCAGCTCAAGAACTTCATTGCATAATAATTGTAATGTCAAGACGCATTCCTTCGTCTGTCAGCCATATTGTGGGCGTGCGCATTGCATGGATTTTAGTTTTTGTTGTCTTTGGTGCGCACAGATAACATAGCTAATCTTTTACTTTTTTTATTTTATTTTTCATTACTTTGTAGAGTTGTACGCATCTTTACTAATCAGCCACATTCACATTGTTGCCGTCTCCTCATTTCTTATTTATTATATTTTACCTTTATGTATTTATTTTTTCTGTTTACTTAACACGTTTTAATTACTTTTATGCCGCTCCGATCGACGTCATGCTTAACGCCGGCTGTCGCTGAAAACCAGCGCTGTGGCTCTGTCTCGCACATGAGCCCCAGCATTATGCTGAGCGATGGCCGTTTTGCGCGAATATGACGCATATCTTCCCAATTTTTATAATTAAGTGTTATTTAATTTCTGTTTTATTTTTTTTGGTATGCGTCATGCTTGGCGCAAATAAACGCTTTTTCTTTCTTCTAAACGATATTTCTATTACATTAAAGTAGTGAAATACCTTATTTGGTTCCGTCTGAAGACAAAACTCAATTTCACCCAAATATGTGCAGATCACTTGGGGAATTAAAGTCACCAAAATCTAAGAAGTCCGATTTGACAGTAGGATATAACATTGCTTCAATAGTAAGTATGAAAGAAACAAATATAAATATCTTTCGCACTTAGTGGTAAAGCAATCTTCTATCCCTCTACTCAACTGGCAAATCGGACTTCTTAGATTTTGGTGACTTTACTGCCCTAGATCGACGGTACGTGAGATGGTGGCATCTACGTCCATGTTCAATTTAGTACTTTATGGCACTGGAAATGAAGTAACAACAGTTTTGATATCTGCAATCTTCAATTTTTTTTAGTATAAATTTTTACTTATTTCACAGGAGCGCCTGTCGCGAAAAAGCCAAAACTGGATACGCAAAGCTCAAGAGATATAATCTCAGCTGAGCAAAAGAAAAACGAAAATAATCGAAAATTATCATGTATCTCGAAAATAATTAAGAAAACTGAAGATCATACGTCCAACCGAACGACTAAATTTAATGAACCCTTCACTAAAACACACCATGGAGTTTGTAGCAGTATAAATAATACTGTTTTAAGTACAAGTTTCCCTAATAAAAGTAATAGTGTTAAAATTAAATGTAAAATATCAAACGAGGTCGTTGAGAGTGATGATATAAAAAAGTACCGAAGAGTGTGTCCTAAAGAAAAACGTTTCGAATGTGTTATTTGTCTGCGTGGTTTTGGTACAAAGAGTGTTTTAACTAGACACACTCTTAGCCACACTGGCAAAAAGCCTTTCAAATGTGACATATGTCAGCGTAGTTTTACTCAAAAGTACGATTTAAAAAATCATAATCGTGTTCACACTGGTGATGAAACTTTCAAATGTGGAATATGTCAGCGTAGTTTTAGTGTAAAGGGTACTTTAGTCAAACATATTCGCACTCACACTGGTGAGAAACCGTTCAAGTGTCATACATGTCAGCGTAGTTTTAGTCGAAAGAGTCATTTAGTAATTCATACTCGTGCCCACACTGGTGAGAAAGCTTTCAAATGTGATATATGCCAGCGTAATTTGAGTGACAAGTTTACGTTAATAGGACATATTCGTACCCACACTGGTGAGAAACCTTTCAAATGTGATGTATGTCAGCGTAGTTTTAGTAAAAAAGGTAATTTGATCAAACATATTCGCACCCACACTGGTGAGAAACCTTTCAAATGTGATATATGTCAGCGTAGTTTTACTCAAAAGATACATTTACAAAATCATATTCGTGTTCACACACCTCACACTGGTGAGAAACTTTTCAAATGTGGTATATGTCAGCGTAATTTTAGTGACAAGTTTAAGTTTACAAGACATAATCGTATCCACTTTGGTGAGAAACCTTTCGAATGTGATGTATGTCAGCGTAGTTTTAGTCAAAAAAATCATTTAAACAATCATATTCGTGTTCACACACGTCACACTATTGAGAAACCTTTTAAGTGTCATATATGTCAGCGTAGTTTTTATCAAAAGCAAAGTTTAGTAAGACATACTCGTACCCACACTAGTGTGAAGATGTAGAAACTTCTCATGATAAGAAAACAACCGAGTGATCCGTTAAGACAGATTACTCGGTTTGCATTATCGTCCAGAGAACGGAACTGTTTAGACCACTTTATGTTGCAGATTCGTAAAAAAGGAATCAGCTTCAATTGCTGCCTTAAAAACTACAGTCAATCAATTTATTCATTCAGACAAATAGTCCATTTGTTAGTCACAAAAATTCCTTACAAACTTTGTTAGTAAAAGACATTACAAAAAATAACATAAAAGTTGGTAGGTATGGTCATGAAACCTTTCGCTCGAGTTTAGCCTAGATTGCATCGCTATCCGACCAGAAACCGAACGGAAGCCTTCATGACTGCTGAGTCATACTTCTCAGAAATTATTTGAAGGATACTGTTAGTGCTGCCCCGCACTCTGCTCACTATGGAGGCGGTGTGCTTGCGTAGAATAGCATGGAAGCCGTCGACCTGAGCCTCCGCAAACATACTCGAAGCGCTACAAAAGCGGGGCAGCCCTAGCAGCATTCTGAATCCATTATTTTATTGGACAAGCAAGGCATTGATCGACCTTTGAGTATAGCTGACTCACAGGCTACTCGTGTAAAAAAAAGGTTTGGCAGTAGGCTTTAAAAAGCGTAACCTTTGCTTGTTTACTGCAGCGAGCGAATCTGCGTGCCAGCATATTACTTATTATCGCCAATGCCCTGCGCTCCCTTTCAATGTCAACTTGGTCATCAAGATCCTCAGTGACATAGTGCCCTAGGAATTTAAACTGGTAGACCCGTTTGAGCTCAACATCATTCAGTTTAATAGCGGGCACACTAGATGGACAATAGCCAGAGAAGTTAAAGACCAAGATTTCACTTTTTTTACAATTGTATGTCTGACCATGTTTATGTGCATACTTTTCGCAGACCCTTAACAGCTGCCGTATTGCACTGACAGCTGGGCTCAGCAGCACCATGTCATCCGCATAGCTAATATTATTCATACAAACATTATCATTTAAGCAACCAACATTAGTGCTGCTGAGCTCAGCCAGCAGGTCGTTAATGTACAAGTTGAAGAGCTTAGGGGAGGTCAAACCACCTTGCCTCGTCCCACACTCCAACCTATACACGTCGCGCATCGGAGAGACTGTCTGCTCATGTAACAGAATTGGTCTGATTAGCGTAACAGTAGTGGAAGATCCGTTGCACCTGTGCATGCACGCCCGTTCTCTTAAGCTTCTCCCACAGCAAGTTATATGCCACTAGGTCAAAAACCTTCGAAAGGTCGAGGAAACATGCATACACAGGTGTACGTCTTTCTATGTAGTACTGCACGGTGTGCTTG
The DNA here is from genome assembly GCA_950371165.1 of Lacanobia oleracea. NCBI lineage: Eukaryota > Metazoa > Arthropoda > Insecta > Lepidoptera > Noctuidae > Lacanobia > Lacanobia oleracea. Next base: position 15,031,673 of record OX493411.1, on the reverse strand, counting down.
AGGCTCAGAATAGCGCTTTCAGTAGAAAGTCCGAGGCGGAACCCAAACTACGCATCATGAATTTTGTGATGTTTTTCAAGTTCTGAGTCAAGCACAGCGTCCAGCGCCTAGGCTACAACAGTTGCCAACGATATTGGCCTGTAGTTCTCTTTGTCGGACAAAACACCCGTTTTATTTTTGACAATAGGAACAACAATAGTTCGCAAGAGGTCAGGAGGCAGGTATGATTGACTCATGCATACTGTATAGAACATAGCGAGAACACGCGGTAAATGAACGCCTGCTTGCTTTAGATGCTCAGCCCGTCTTGACCGGGAGACTTACCTCCGGACATCTTCATAATAATACCCGACATTTGTTTGTCTGTTATGTTGAATAAGTCACCGGTCACGACAGATCCAGCATCCGCCATCAATCGACAGTAAAGCAATGCCCTTACTGTCACTCACACCTCCCCAGGGACGCCACGCGCCAGGCTTAGGATGCAGCTTGCTAGTTGCCTTCCAAAAATCGCCAAAGTTATTTAATGAACGGCGTTGAGCAATTATGTCCATCTTAATTTGCTCATAGTTATTTGGGCACCATTTCATCTTTTTTTTTTAAATGTACGTCACCTTCCCTTGGTCTATTATGTCCAACCCAATTCAAAAATGTAAGTCTGGCACTGGCATCCCTGTGCGCCTCGCCAACATGCTTATTCCAGCCAACTACTGTACGATTTCTGCGTGATTTATACTTATGACTGCACAAACACGCCGCAGATAATATTTAAATTATATTCTCATATAGTGTGTCCAGCCTTTTTTTTGTGCGCATTATATTAACCCGGCGGCACTCGCTACTGGGTAAAAAATACCACAGAGTACCTAAATCACGTGATATTTTTATTACTAAACATTGTGGCAACTCACGACTTTAAGTACCTTCTGGCCAATAGTTAACACGCGCGTGCGTCACCGGGCGGACAGTTCGCGCGCGGCGCTTGGCGACAACGGACGTGTAAAGTGAGTATGGGTGAAAAATACCCGGTAGCGACGGTTCTTGTTACATTTTTTTTAAGTTATTGGTTATTTTATTTCGTTTTAGAGCTGGTTCATGATGAGATGATAATGGACTATAATAGAACAAAATGTGGCGTCGATGTTGTGGATGAGATGTGTGCTACCTACTCAGTAGCACGAGCTACCAAAAGATGGCCATTGGTTTTGTTTTATGGTCTTTTGAACGTCGGCGGCATCAATGCGTACGTGATAGTGAAAGCAAATAAAGTAAATAGTGGAGCTGTGATGGCTCAGAGAAGGATCGCTTTGAAAGAACTAGCTTTGGCCCTTGTGATGCCACAGATAAAAAAGAGGTCAACGGTAGCTAATTTGCCAAAAATTATCAAAACAAAAATTGATTGTATGCTCAATGCTGACTCGAATGACGAAGCCACGCTCACAAGCACACCCTCAGCTTTGCGACCGTCCACATCTGCTTCCCGTTGTGCAGTATGTGAATGGAAGAAGGACCGAAAAACTAAGACATCTTGTAAATTGTGTTCCAAAAGAATATGCCGTGAGCATACGACCCCAATTTGTGGCGATTGTTATGTCAAAGCAAAATAGTTAGATTAGGTACAAGTTTTTTGAAACATAATGTTTGACGATTATTTTCTCGATGTTCATTAATATTAACAGTATTTTGTTTTTTGTTGTTTTGGTAGAGTATAAGATCGATTTATAATTTTTGATCTCAATTTTACGTGATACCTAAGAAAAAAATTTTTTTGTTGATTTTTCTAAGACTATGAAGAATTTTTGTTAAATTTTGTATTTTTTTTAGGATAAGCTGTAAATTCAAATAAATAATAATTCAAACTTTAAATTTTCTTTTATTTATTAGACATTAGTATTGATTAACTAAATACACCATTAAAGTCTGTGATGAAAACTTATTTTCCAAGATAATATCATTTAAATTATGTGGTATTTTTTACCCGGTAGCGAGTATTCGTGCATGTAAACACCTAGCGAGTACCGCCGGGTTAAAACTACATTCCCTAAATTCGTCTGGAAAATCCAGTAACTTAAATTTACTAATACAATATTTTCTGTATTTATCAATTTGCTCACTAGTTTTATTACCCCAAGAAACCTTGTTACACCTTATCTTACTGTGGCTAGTTTTACTTGTAATTAGATTCAGCTCGCATTCAACAACAAGTGGCAGATGATCCGACCAAAAGGTGTCGTATTGACATACACATTCATAATTGTTTGCAAAGCGAAGCGACTGACAACGCAATGGTCGAGCTACCGTGTACAACCATGAACATCACTTACACAATGTATAGTTGTCAGAAATACAACCTGATTTTTCAATGTCAGCACATATCCACTGTTGGTCCTCACATATCTTATCTAATTCCTTTCCGAGAAGTTCACCCGAGTGTGCATTAAAGTCTCCTAGCACATATATAGCCTCTACAGAAATATTTTCAACTATGGCACATACCTCACTACAGCAATCCGTAAACTCGGGCAGATTATCATTCCCGTCCATCGGTATGTAGACACTTAGCACAACACTTAACGCGGTTAATTGCCGTAGCTTTTATCGCACATATACGTGGATTGTTCCACTCAATGACGGACACTTCAATGAACCTATCGTAACGCCACGCCGCCGCCGTATGGCCTTCCCCTTAGGATGCATGCAGAGGTATCGACGGCCGACGTGCTGGTGTACGCAAACGCCTGGTCTATCGTGCCCAAAAGAGGGATGTCATGGGGGAGCAGCCATGTCTCCTGCAGTGCTACGATATTCGCTGACGCACACAGACTTCTCACACAATCAATGGATCTTTTGATCGATTTACGGTTAAAACTTATTAACGTAGCTTTGGTGTTGCCTTATATTTGTGCATTCATGTTAACTGTTTTGTTGATTCACCATTCACACTATTCATAAAATTCTGGCTGTCTTTTAAAAACAACGGTATCTTATGTTTTGGTACATGCTATCTCATCCGACAACACGCGCGTAAGGGATAGACGCTGTGATGAGCAGTAAAAAGATAGTTCGCGTACGAATACACAGTCATGACGCTGTGTGACGCATACATGCGCAACTTCATTGAACAGTGCCATAAGCGGCGTCTGTGTGGTGGCGACGTCATCGCCGGTGGCGCCGTATGCGTATGCAATTCATACTATTGACAACAATAAACTCAAACACGTTTTTATTCCAAGCTGAAACAGATTGGTAATAGAACTTAGTATTATCACTGTGTGTAATATAATTAGTAGGCTGGCACCCAATTTAGTTGTTATTATGCACAGATACTTACCTGCGACTTTACCCACGGCCACGTGACAATAAGTTGTCTTGCAAAATTATTATTGATTTGACTTTTACCATTTTCGTAGATTCGTAGCCTAGGAAGAGACTGGAATGCTAAAAATGTTCATTGGGGGTCTCGCCTGACCGTCACTAGATACCTCTAGTGACGGTCAGGATCTCTACCGAGAACTAAAATTAATTAAGGTGAATGCTCCAGGGTAGCCCGCGAAATTCAAATATTTTTGTTTTTTGCAATTCGCCGGTCAGTTTGCAGCTGTATGTGGACCAAATGCGTTCCGCGACCGTAACGCGTATTTATCTAAAGAATTATAACCATTTTAATCATCAATATAGCCCTCTAAGTTCATGTAGTTCGAAAGAATGATTATTTCTGAAATATTCATTCTTTCGAACTACATGAACCTACCTATTAATATGTTGTTGTAAAGGAACATTGTGTATTTTAAGCATATCAGTGCGGTCCCATCACGTGGGCAAGTAGAGATGTTAGGTTAGTAGAGAGTTTGGAAGTTGGAGCGACAAATTGACACTTTTCTTAGCTTCTTCTAATAAATAAAGCGTTATAATCAACCGAGCTGCCATTTTTATGTAGTTACTTAAAAGAAAACAAAACGTAAAATATAAGAATCGGAAGCGATTATTGTAGCTTTTGGGTTTGACAGTTCGAAGCGAGGCTGTAATCGTATTCGTCGCTGTTTTTTCATAGGGAATACCTACCAAAATGTATGAAGAACTGTCAATAGTGTCAATTTGCTGGCCGTTGGGTAGTTTTAACTCACGGCCGTCACAGCCGCTAGTGTAGCTTTCCGCAGCTTAGTGAATACGGAACTAAGTTTCACCACTGCGGCAGCGCTGTACACAAGGCTGAATATCTAGAGAATAGCATAGCTGATGCGGGAGCTGGCTAGTCAATCGGGCAGAGGTTCGCCTTTTCTTATTAGGCTGCTGGAACTCGAGTACCGTAAAACGGGGTCAATAAAAACGCAGGGGTGAATAGACACAAAACCAAAAATGTTTTTCTACAGAAAATAGCCAAACATTTTGGAAGAAAAAAGTTCTGAAATGTATTTTTTTTTTAAACTGTAGTATTTTTTTTTTTGAAATAGCAACACTGAATTGAAGTAAGGTTTGGCCAACATAATAAAAAAAGATCTTGAAGTTAGCTCCTTGAACGTAGGTTGAACGAGGTCCTATTTATTTTACTGTTTTCAATGTGAAAGAAAGTGTTTTGTGCTATCACAACTTGATAATATATTCGTTGGTTTCTTGTGACCTAGATTAATAAAAGGTAAGTGCAATTGTGATGGTAAATTTGGAAATATTTGTAAAATTGTAAACCAAGTCATTTTTATTTTTGATTGGGGTTAATAGACACGGGGAAGGGGCGAATAGATACGTAGTATGGGGTGAATAGATACGTATTATGGGTTCAATAGACATGTGAAAGGGTTCAATAGAAACGAGTAAGGGGTGATTAGAAAGATGTGTGTTAGGGCTGCTACCTATTGAAATAATTTTGTTTTTGTTAGAAAATTTTAGAATTGTTTGGAGTTTTATGATTTGAAGACGATATTGATGATCTAAAAGCATTGTTTAAAGATTTAGGTCTAGGTCCCTGTCATATTATTATGTACCTAGGTCAATGTTCGAGATAGTAGGTATTATTAAATTTCAAACTTCAAAATCATGATTATATTCCAATTTTACGTACCTACAGTGTTACTAATTAGGTGGGTCGGTGGGTGGTTAGGTGGGTGGGTGGGATATTAAATATATTCATCGCCTACATATTTTTTTTTTTGTTATAGGTACCTACAATTCATTATGCCGCGTATATACAAACCTGATCCTAGGGGGAAAACGTATAGAAAGTACGATGAAAACATTATAAATGAAGCTGTTGCCGCATATGCGAATGGCAAGTTCTCTTTAAAGGAGATAGCTGAGAAATATGATATCGATAAATCTGTACTTTATAGACACAGTGTCAAAACTATGAAAAAACAAGGAGGGCAAACTATTTTAACAAACGAAACTGAAGAGTGGATGATAAAGTATATTAATATATGTGCGGAATGGGGATGCCCTTTAGATGCATTGGATTTGAGGTATATTGTTAAGGCTTATCTTGACCAAGTAGGCCGGACAGTGCTAAAATTTAAAAATAATTTACCGGGACCCGATTTCGTCGCGGGTTTTCTAAAACGTCATAAAAACCAAATTTCCCAAAGATACAGTCAAAACATTAAGAAAAAAAGGGCAGAAGTTTCACCAAATACGATCAAAGAGTATTTCAAGGAGTTAGGAGAGTCATTGACAGGCATAAATCCGAGCAATATAATAAACTACGATGAAACGAATTTGACCGACGACCCAGGACGCAAAAAAATCATAACTAAACGAGGATCGAAGTATCCAGAGAGGGTAATGAATAGTTCAAAGTCTTCAACTTCATTGATGATAGCCGCTACAGCCGACGGCGTTTTACTGCCACCGTATGTGGTGTACAAGGCTCTGAATTTGTATGATACATGGACTCGAAACGGACCACCAGGAGCAAGATATAATCGCACGCAATCCGGTTGGTTTGATGCAACTATATTTGAAGATTGGATTAAGACGATCATTATACCTCATTTCAAAGATAAAGTTGGAGAAAAAGTCCTAATAGGCGATAACCTATCATCGCATTTATCTATGGAGACAATAAAACTGTGCCACGAGCAAAATATATCGTTCGTTTTTTTACCGGCGAATAGCACACATCTGACGCAGCCTCTCGATGTGGCTTTCTTCAGACCTATGAAGATAGCATGGCGAAACGTAGTATTAAAATGGAAAAAAACCGACGGAAAAAACCAAGCGACGATTCCAAAGGGATGTTTCCCAAAACTTTTATGTAAGTTAATGAAAGAGCTTAGTGACAACAGTAAGACTAATATAATGGCAGGATTCAAGAAAACAGGAATATATCCGATTAATGAAGAAGAGGTTTTAAGCAGACTACCTGAAGTGCAAAACAATGAAAATAAATCTATAATAGAAAAATCCGTTCTAGATCTTCTAAAGGAGATGAGATATGGAACCATGAACATAACCGAACCAAAAAGGAAAAAGAAATTGGAAATAATACCTGGACGAAGCGTTGGTACTGAGAGTGAAGACTACATAGAAACAGAAGAAGAGGAAAGCCAACAGATAACAAAAAAGAGAAGACTACTGTCATCCAAAATAACACAAAACAACAAAGAAAATACTACAACGAATACTTACGATGGCAAAGAAAAGAATAAATATAAGGGAAAAGGTATAGGGAAAAAAACTAAAACACAAGATCAGAATATTGCTGAAAAGGAAAATATACAGAAAAACGATCAAGACACTGAAAAAATATTACTTAACACAATAAATGACTTTGATTTTATAGCAAACAATTCCATAGAAAGAATGCCTATTGTATTTGAAGACATGTTAGTATGTGGAAATGAAATTGTTATAAATAACATACAAACAAACGAGTTGCAGAATAATACCGGAATTGAAAGGATTGCTTTAAATGACATACAAATAAACGAGATGCAGAATGATACCGAAGAAGAAATGATTACTATAAATGACGTACAACTAAACGAGATGCAGTATAATACCGAAGAAGAAATGATTACTCTAAATGACATACAACTAAACGAGATGCAGAATGATACCGGAGTAGAAATGACTTATAAACAAAATAATGCAACCGAAAAAAATAAAAGAAAACTGAAAATTATATCGAATGAAAAGGTATCAGATATTACTAAGATGAAAAAAGTTTCTTTGAATAAGTGCAAAAAAATAAGTAAAAATTCGCGTCTTAAAATTTTAAAAGATAAAATTGATAACATAAGTCGTCCTGGTCCAAGCGGTTTACAAACTCGGCGAACATCGTATTACAAAAGCGATAATGATATTCTGAAAGATTTAATGGACAGCGATGATGAATAATATAACTTTTTATCTAATAAATTATATCAATTTATCTGACTGATAACCGACTAACTTTTACGGACAGTTTTAGATAGTTGAGTTATTATAACTCAGTTACCTACACTTTTTAACAATAGCACAGATATAGGCAGACGCTTAGCCACTACCTATCTAAAACTGTCCGTAAAAGTAAATCGGTTATCGCGAAGACCTATTCCTATCACTGGTTATTACCTAGTCTTAAATGTTGATTTTCAAAAAGTTTATTACCTACTTTAAATGTTAACTACGTACCTACCTAATAATGAGACTGTTTCTTAGAATTATAACTTGTTTTTTGTGTAATTAATAAACGATGCAACTGATTGATCTCGTATCTGATAAGAATAAATGATTAAAAAAATCTCATTTTTTACTTAAATGTTTCATTTGGTTAGGTACCTAACGTTTAATACTTAAATACCTTCTTTACATAGGTACTTACGTTACCAACTTAGATAGGTGTCTTTGGAAACTTAAGCTTTGGAATTTGCCAACCCTAGCATTTTTTTCTATTCACCTCATATTTCGTGTCTATTGAACCCATGTGCGGGTGCAATAGAAACGACATATATTTTTGCATTTTGTGCTGTAATTAAAGCATAAATATCAATTTATATGACTGAAAACTGTTAAAAAAGCTAAGAGACATAGTGTAAGCATAATATAATGTTTTCTTGACTATTCAAAACATATAAAAATTAATTCAAAGTTCAAAACTGTGTCTATTCACCCCGTTTTACGGTACGCTGCGAACTATGCCCTTACCTATTTTATATCATTTCTATTTTCTAATATCTAAACCTAATACCTAACTAATGACATATAGTTCTTACCTCTGCGACGTCCCATTGCGCTAAGGCGTGAGGATAGAGCGGCGCGCACATATAAATGGCCTCTGCCCCCGCCTCACTACTATAAAACCTTACGGCAGCGCCGCAATTCTGTTTATTGCTATTGTGGGCGTCGCAGAGATAAAGTGAGGGAAAAACAGCACTGCAGGTGGTAATCATCATTTATTTACATAACCTACCTATTTACATAACTCTGTTATCTTTCATAAACTTTCTAATCAGACAGTCTTATCACATTGTTTACATTGTAATTTGTGGTTCTAAATACTTTATTTTATCATACTACTGGATTATTCTAATAAGATACACTCTAATACGTTATTCTAATTATAAATTAACAATCTTATTAGAGATAATCGTCTTTCATTAATTAACATTGAATAAAAACATACTATTTTGCAATAAAACTCGTAGGAATCGCGCTATTTGATTCGGCGCTCGGTAGATCGCGGTCCTCACTACTTGAGCCTAGGTGTGAGTTGACCTCAGGCCGTCGTGCACAAAAACAGAATCACCGACTACGCACACAGCGGCATTGCAAGTGTGTGCGTGAGTGTCGACGTCTTACCTACGAAACGCTAACGCGCGCGCGACCGAGCCGTACCTACGACAGTAAGTAATACTAGTGTGCCAAAGAAAAGTTCACTGACCTGTTATCAGATGATTAATAAAATGTTAGTTTTGCTTTATCCTTCAACCTAAAGTTTTCGGAGTGATTTTGTTTTATTTGTGGATTAAATTGGTTGATTTGAAATTTTCCTTCTTACTTAACTTCAGACCGAGTAATAATACCTACCTTAGTTGGTGTACCGATCTACTAAGTCTAAAAATGTTTTCTACGTTTGACGGGAATGGGAAGACGTGTTAGTTAAGTGTAAGTACGTGGTGATACTTTCGACTCTTAGGCCCGTATTACAGAACCTTACTCAAGTACTACTTAAACTGCGTTCAACCGATTACTGCTTGAGCAAAGAATCTCGACTTAAGCATTCAGTTTATTTTAGAACTGTCCTCAAACTCAAATCAAACGAAACTACGCTTGAGTAGAGATTTTGATCTCTGATTACGTGAGTAAGCAATTATTATGGTAACCCTGAACAATAGTTTGTTTTCTATTGCAATTTTTTTTTCGTACGATTAAACTGGATCAAATCCGGATGACGAGGTGGACGACACGATGTTATTGACACTGACAGCCACCCTTAACCCTACAGAGTAGGTACATCATAGGTACATATATGTTCTGTTGACAGGTAAACTGTGAAACTGAGTTTTTTTGGCGGGATTATTTCGAGTGAAGTTCAGTGGCTGTTTTAATTGATTCCTAGTGGATATTATGAAGTAAAATGCTGCCAAATACTGCAAAAAAAAAATTTAATGTGTTGCACCCCCATTGTAATGAAACTCACAAAAGATATAAATGAAAATAAAGACTTGACTTAAATCCAAAAAAAAACTGTGATACTTCATCTTCATTGTAAAATTACTCAAGAGTCAAGCTCTTCAGAAATACAATAAAATATTGTTTACAATAATTATTGTGGTTCCGTGTGGTTCATATTTGGGTTAGGAAATATCTTAACAAAAAAGAACTTTACGCTTTTGGAAAGAAATTTATTAAGCATTACAAATATTAAAATCATTTAAATGTTATAGAAAAAAAAAAAATATTATAATAATCTACTTCTGCAAATATATCCATTTTGATTAGATAGGTACTCGATTTACTCCAAATTCACAACAATTTTCATGAATATCTATGCTCAAGCGTGGTTTCGACTACACTTGCGAAAACAAAAATCAAATCTAGCCTTAAGCAGTGATTCTGAGCTGATTGTAGTTTTAAAATAAGGACACATTGAGTAAAGCTCAGTTAAGACTCAAGCACTGTTCTATAATACGTAAAAAATGTCATTTTAAAGTGACATTGCTCAGGTGATTATTGATTGTAGTTTCTCTGCTCAAGTCAAGTTCTAAAATTAGAACTCCAACTGAGACTAGTTTTAAGTAATGCTTAAGTCTTGATTGTAGTTCTGTAATACGGGCCTTAGGTATTTTTGACGTAATTAAAAATTTGAAATCAACTTATTTACACTAATAAAATTGATTAAGCTAACAACGTATTTAAAAAATGTACAAATAAATAAATTACCTACTTGGTTAGTAGTGGGTCTTAGTTACCCGGAGGTATTGTTCAAAGTTTCCATCATCACATCATACTTTTCGCACAATCGTGCACAACGTAGCTGGTTTTCCTTTAGCTTACGTAACATTAACACATTCGTTTTTAAAGTGTCGTGTGTAGGCAAAACACTGTGGTGTGGTGCACTTCCCAAAGTGTTGACCAGCCTCTCGCGTGCTTGCCCGTGGGTCTCGCTGGAAGTATTCCAGGATGTCTGGCAAGGCGACAGGCAGGCCTACGCTGCCGCGAGCTTGAGCATGCCGGGGAACCTCAAACTGCTGATGATCCCGCAGTCTCTGCGTAGCAGCCACCATGACGCTCTGTGATGGGGTTCCCGAGCGGGAAACATTTTCGTGAACATCCGGATGGCTCCACGTAGGCTCTCTCCACTGATGGCATACAGGCGGACCATCTCTACAAACTCGACATTTGAATAATTGTCCGTCATCTTGCACTTTGTACCTACGTCTCAACTGTGTTCCGACACCGAGAGCGGAATTCGCAAAGCGCACGCGCGCTTCGGCGACATCAAACACACTGTTAGTTCCGGGGCCGCGGGGGCGGGGGGGGCAAGGAGCTTGCGCGGGAGAGTACCCGCACCGTGATTGGTTGGGTTAGGTAGGTTGGTTGGTGGAATTTATTGAATGATCGTTTGCGTATGCGTTGTGTATGTATTGTTTGCGTTTGTTCGTGTGTGAAAGCGCGGTTATAGGGCTAGTAACAGACGGGCCGCGTATAAATACGGCTGGAACACACCTACGGATTTCCGTAAAAAAAAAAATAACCTACCCATTTTATTGTTGATTCGGGTCGAGCATCATTAGCATAATTACGTCCTTGAATTTGACTAGGATGCAAATCAACATCTAGAATTGTGTTACTGCACAATTTAAAGGTGCCACTAAAAACATCTGATGATTAGATTCGGCTACTGAATACATTACTAACTTAATACAGCAGGCAGCATGGAAGTGTACACCGGAGCAGAATTCTAAAGCCAGATGTCAAGATGTACCTAAAGAAATCAAGGAAAAAGTACTAGAAAAGAGGATACTCAGAAGGATATGGTACAGCAGTCAGCATCCCTGGAACAAAAAGGCATTAAACGCAATGGCTACAGAATTAAAACACTTCCTAAGGAATATCAAAGCTGAAACTCTATAAAATAAGTTAGAAAACTTGTCAGCCTCTGCCAAGAATGAATATTCCCTTTGGAGCGCAGTCAAAACAAGAAAAACCGAACCATTGCCAGCACAGCACTCTTTAAAGCTAAATGACAACACTTGGGCCAAAACAGATAAGGAAAGAGCTCGAGCCTTCGGAATATTTCTTAGCAAAGTTTTTACACCTAACGACGGTAATAGTAGCGTCTATAGAGACGCTGAAAATGAAATTAACAACTTTCTAAAATCAGACCTTCAGCTAAGCCCACCCCTATAGAAATATACCATGAGATAAGGAAACTAGACCGAAATAAGGTTCCAGGATTTTGCTTGATTACTGCTGAAATACTACAACAATTACCTTGGACGGCGATAGTTTTCCTTACACAGTCGTTTAACAGTATCTTGAGGCTGTCGTATTACCCCAAATTATGGAAAGTGTCAGAAATAATATTAAGATTCTGAAACCCGGAAAACCACCGCACCTTGTGTCATTTTATAGACCCAGTCTCCTGAATTTCAAAACTTTTTGAAAAAATTCTGTCTCATAGACTTGACGAAAACAAAATTATCCCTGAACACCAGTTCGGGTTTAGGAGGAAACACTCGACAACAGATCAATTGCATAGAGTAGTTACCAAAATAAGAAATGCACTGGAAAACAGAGAATATTGCTCAGCAGTCTTCTTGGATGTCCAACAAGCTTTTGACAAAGTTTGGCACCCAGGACTATTGTTGAAGCTTAAAAGTAATCTTCCACATAATCTTTACCAGCTTTTGGAATCATATCTAAATAACAGAAGATTCAGAGTGAAGATTAATGAAACATACTCCTCCTGTTATGACATAAAAGCAGGAGTGCCCTAAGGCTCTGTACTGTATTTATTATACACAGCTGACCTATCAAATACAGACAGTGTCCTCTCAGCAACGTTCGCTGACGACACCGCAGTCCTTAGTAGCGATCAAGATCCAAATAAAGCGTCGCAAAGAATTCAGATGCAGCTTGACAAAATAAATACTTGGATGGAGAAATGGCGTATCAAAGAGAGTGCCAGTAAATCAGTACACGTAAAGTTCACTCTCCGAAAGGAAAATTGTGCACTAATAAAATTCGGAAACGATGTATTGCCCCAACATGACACAGCTAAATGCCGTCCGTATGGACTTACGGAATCGAACTCTGGGGGACAGCCAAAAACTCCAATGTTTTTCCTACAAAGATTTCAAAACAAATTGCTGAAAACCATATCAAATGCTCCATGGTTCTTTAAAATATCTGAGCTACACGACTACCTTAAAATGAATACTGTAAGAGATTGAGCACAAAACAAAACTATAAGGTGCGCATTGAAAAGCACGTCAACAGTCTGGCTTCTGTACTGACCAATCCACTAGAAAACCGTCGATTGAAAAGACAACACATGAGACATAACTTGATATGACCGAGCAACAAGTAGAGGGTCGGTTCTCACTGGAGGCACTCGAAACGCTTAAAAGCATAGAACGCATCTGCTAATGGCTTGAGAAGCCGATAGTAAGATAAAAAAAAAAAAAAAAAAAAAAAAATCTTCATGAAAGGTAGGACACGAATACACGGTAGAAAAGTCATGTTCTCACTTTACACACCCAACGCATATTCTCAACGCGAACATCAGTGATATATAGGTTTTATCTATAAACTAGTTGACCCGCACAACTTTGTCTGCTCCGCTTCTATTGGTCTTAGCTTGACGATATATAGTATTTCTCAATAAATGGGATATCTAACACTAAAATACGAATATGTATTTCAAATCTGACCAGTACCTAGTACCTGAGATTAGCGCGTTCAATCAAACAAACTCTTCAGCTTTATTTGTTAGTATAGATTTTTTGAGGGCACGTTTGGCGTAGTCGCTGCGTGATGCGGGTTCGATTCTCACACGGAACAATTATATTTGTATGGCCTACTGGTAGTTGTTCCGGCCTGGCTGTTTATGTACGTGAGATTATACGTAAGTAAACGCACCCACGATACCGGAGTTTCTCTATTCGGAACGTCCGTGAATCTGTCGACCCCCTTCCGATTAAGTTGGTGTAAACTAGAATCTGCTTTTATAATTTGGAACCCCTATGAATTTTAGAAAATTCGGGTAGGTGTAAAAAAACAATAGACATATCTCCAAAATAAAGTTTATATTTTAAATAGAAATAAATTCAAAATTATAATAGTTTCTTTAAATAATCAGTCTAAAACCTCCAAAAAACGGTTACTCACATTTGCAGCACATTTATGTGACACTGGATAAATTTTACACCACCTGCCAGCTCATCATCTGAACTGACACTTTTAACACATTACTGAGCACTAGTGGATCACTATGTCGCAGCTAGACGAGATTGTGTCAGCACAGAAAAGCCTTGAGGACAGCTTCATCAGGAAGATGGGAGAACTAGAGGCTCAAATTCAGAGTGCGGGACCTGCCAAGGATACTGTGGCAAGGATTGCTGATGAGTTCCGTACCTTCAGGGAGCTAATCTTTAGCATGCTTAGCTTGCTCCGGAGACAGATTGGCGAATGTGCTAAACAAATCGACGGGTTAGAGTCCAGACATCGGCGGAAGGCACTAATCTTCCAGGGCATTGCAGAGGTTGATGGTGAGGTTAGCAGCGCAGTCGTTCTAGACTTGATAAACAAAAAGCTGGCTACTCAACCTTTGGCTGCATCTTCCATAAAAGCTTGCCATAGACTCGGTGTGGGCAATAAGGATCATCATAGGCCCATATTGGTGAGATTTTCTTCTTATAACGACAAAGCTGCGGTCTGGAGAGCTAAGGCGGGCTTAAAGGGTTCCTCTATATCAGTCAAGGAGTTCTTGACAAGGACCCGGCAGACCATCTTCGGGAAGGCGCGGCTTCACTTCGGGATGAGATCTTGTTGGACTCAGGACGGTGTTATTGTGGTCAAGGCGCCGGATGGGAGTAAGCAGAAGATAACTTCGCTCGATGAACTCAGTCCACTACTGGCGAAGTATCCGAAAGTCCAAGGAAGCCTGCAAAGCAAGACGCGTTGATTTGTGGTATTTATTTGCAATATTTGCTAATCAACAATCTCAACACAATAGTCTGGTTTTTACTTACCGTTGCAGTATTCAGTAGGTACATGGGTGGTACTAATAGATGTTCAATGTTAGCAGAGCTTTTCTTTTCTGTTTGTTATTGTTTTGCTGTCGAACTTTGTCAAATTTAGTAATGTGTATCACGTAGTTTGCGCTTCGTATTTTTGTGTTTACATTACTATTTTAGTGTATGTACCCTTAATTTCTGTTTTGTGTTCGCGAGATCAAACGTCAATTCTTAGTTTTTATTTCTTTTACTGTCAATGTCAATGTCAATGTCAAATCAACTTACCTATAAGTCATCTGACGTTTAGAGTAATTTCGGATATGTTTTCGTTGGGTTCCAAAGTGCGTTCTGAATTCTGCTTGAATATTTATATCGGTATTTTGCAAATCAACCTTCGAACACATTCATATTTAGTTTCTTTTTTCGGGCATGCCCTGTGATGTTAATTTTCGAGTTTAACACGTTGCTGTTGATTTTTATTTTTTTTTATTCTAATTTTAATTAGTGTCTCTTGTTTTTGTTTAGGGTTATTTTGATGATGATGTTAGCTGGCGGGTGGTGCAGAAATGCAAACGCCTTACCACCCTCCGTATAATATTTTGATATTTATTGATATTTATTGATATTTAATAGTATGTCTTCTGATAATGAAGCATTTTTTTCTGCCAACGATTCTAGTGCCTCTTCTTGTGGTAGTAGTTTCAACTCTTTAACGGACAACCTTAGCGATTTGTTGCATCAAAAATTCCACTCAAATCCTGGCAAACTGTTTAACGTTTGCCACATAAATGCTCAAAGCATTCCCAGCCACCATACCGAACTCTACGACACGTTCCACAACAACGACGTTCATGCCGTCCTGGTTTCCGAGACTTGGCTCAAACCAGAACTCTTATCCACCACCTACTCTCTCCCTGGGTTCGTTCTTCTTCGAAACGATCGGATCGGTAGGAGAGGGGGTGGTGTAGCTATATATCTTCGCGGTGATTTTCCTTATAAAGTTCTCGCTACTACTTCTTCTAATCATTCTGCTGAGTTTCTTTTCCTAGAGGTTTGTGTCAAGGGAGCTAAAGCTGTTCTAGGTGTCGTCTATTGCCCTCCTACCCTCGATTATTTCACCGAATTCGAATCGGTACTTGAATCTTTAGGTTCGGAGTATGAACACCATATCATCATGGGGGATTTTAACACCAACCTTCTTGTCCAGAGCTCTCTTAGATCCCGTACACTCCTGCATCTTGTTGAGTCAGCCGGTCTTCACGTACTGCCTCTCCTACCCACTCATCATAATAAAGTAGGTGATGATACTTGGCTTGACTTGATCTTCGTTTCTAATCCTTCCCTTGTTTCCTCACACGGCCAACTTGATGCTGCTGGTTTTTCCCGTCATGACCTTATTTACTTGTCCTATGTCCTCAAACCTCCTAAACCCAAACCCACGTTCCAGTACAGGCGTGCCTTTGCACGTATGAATAGTGAGAAGCTCCAAAAAGATGCAACCAGTATTGACTGGACACCCTTGCAGGAAGCTGCTACAGTTGATGACAAAGTTTGCGTCTTCAACAATATTGTCACCAGTCTGTATGATGTACATGCTCCTGTCAGGAAAGTCAAGTTGAAGCGTCCACCTGCACCATGGATGAATAGGGGAATTCGCATGGCAATGAGCCGAAGGGACCGCGCGTTTCGGAAATTTAAAAAGGACCGTTCTGAGGAAAACTGGAACTTATTCAAGACTGCCAGGAATCGGTGTAACCAGATGGTACGCAACGCTAAACGCCGCCATATTCTTAGTAACATCACTTCTTCTTCTTCTGCCGATATCTGGAAATTCCTTAAAACTCTAGGCATTGGCAAATCGCGGCATTCAGACCTTCCTAACACAATTAGCTTGGACGATCTAAACCGCTATTTCTCCACTGTCCCTATGTTGGATAGTCTAACCCAAGGTCAAACTATTGACTACCTTGCTGGTCTGACGCGTCCCAATATTGCTCCCTTTGTTTTCACCCCAGTTGATCCGGGAGAGATCAAAAGGATCATCCTATCCATTAAATCCAAAGCCGTGGGGTGCGATAACATCAGTCGTCATATGATCGTTTCGGCTTTGGATCAACTTCTTCCTGCCATTTCTCACATTGTTAACTTTTCTCTTTACTCTGCTACGTTTCCTTCCCTGTGGCGTAAAGCTCATGTCAGGCCCCTGCCTAAGATTCCCAATCCCACTCTTCCCAATCACTTTCGTCCTATTTCCATCCTGCCCTTTCTGTCCAAAGTGCTCGAGGCCTGTGTTCATAAACAGTTTACAAGTCATATTTACTGTAACTCCCTCATAAGCCCATTTCAATCTGGTTTCAGGCCTGGGCACAGTACCGTGACAGCTCTCCTTAAAGTGACTGACGATATTAGGCGGGGAATGGAAGACACTAAAGTTACTGTTTTAGTGTTGATTGACTTCTCCAACGCGTTTAATACCGTCAGTCACGAAGTCCTCTTATCTATCCTGACATATCTAATGGTCTCTCCCGAGGTACTGAAATGGTTTTCCTCTTATCTTCGGGGGCGTCAGCAGTCAGTTCTTGCTGGAGACTCTTCGTCTGGGTGGTGTGACCTTGCAGCTGGCGTCCCTCAAGGCGGTATTTTATCTCCTCTTTTGTTCTCAATTTTTATTAATCTTATAACTACTCTGCTTCAGTGTGCGTATCATCTCTATGCTGACGACTTACAGCTATATTGCCAGGTGGGTGTTGACAACTTATCGAATGCGATCGAGGAGCTCAACCAGGATTTGGGTGTGATTAAGAACTGGTCAGACCGATTCGGGGTGGCAGTTAACCCTTTAAAATGTCAGGCTATAATAGTTGGGAGTCCTCATAGCTTGAGAAAACTGACTGGCTTAACTGTACCGCCCGTAATCTTTGACAATACAGTCATTCCGTTTGGCTCCGAGGTTAAAGATCTTGGTTTGCTTGTCGACACCGGTCTTGACTGGCGTAAGCAAGTCTCGAGTGTCAGTCGAAAAGTTACCGGAACGTTGCGGTCACTGTATAGACTGAAAAATCTTCTCCCAGCTCACATAAAGGCAATGCTTGTACAGTCCCTAATTTTCCCAATAATTGACTATGGTGATGTGTGCTACTACGACCTGAATGCAGATCTCCTCAATAAACTTGACCGTCTTCTAAATAACTGCATTCGATTCGTCTTCAATCTTCGCAAGTATGATCACATATCCGCGCATCGATCACTATTAAAATGGTTACCCATTCGCCAGCGCAGAGCGCTGAGGGCCTTGACTAGTCTGTTTTCTTTTCTTAACAATCCTTCTTGTCCCTCTTATCTAACTTCTCAAATTCAATTCCTTTGCTCCGCCCACACTAAAAATCTTCGTTCTACCAATAATCTCCTTCTACGATGCCCTTCACACCGCTCTGGGTTTATCCACTCCTCTTTCTTTGTCCAGGCGATCTTCCTTTGGAATGCGCTCCCTCTGAACATCAGGACGGCAAAAAGTCGGTTGTCGTTTAAGGTGAAGGCTCGTGAGCATATTCACAAGATGTTGGAAGAATCACTACATCGCTAATTCGTTGGTTTCGTGTTTTCTTAATAACGTTGTTAGTTTTGTTTATTAGTATGTATGTATCTATGTTTTTATTATAGATTGTATTTATTTTTCTTCTCTCTATTTGTCTTTTCTTTATGTTGCACCTGCCATGCTGTCTCTGCACCACCCTAAGGTCGACTGGTAGAAAATGCCTACGGCATTAAGTCCGCCTTTGTACAGTGTTTCACTTGTGCATAAAGTTTTAATAAATAAATAAATAAATAAAGTACTTACGCCTTGCTTCTTGAGAAGGTCCAAAAACATTCCTGAGTAACTGTTCGGTTTCTATCCTTTTTAGTAGGATATAAAAAGGATAGAAACCGAACAGTTACTCAGGAATGTTTCCAAATTGTTCCTTGGAATACTGAAATTTAACTTTCTCGATGTAAGGTGTAATTACTTTTTATTCATGAGGGCCTTGCACGAATATTTTTGACGGGGGAAGGAAGTCGCTGTATGGATCACGATGCAGGCTGGGATAGATCATCCATGGCTACCACAAGGGCCGTACTCACTCTTCGGTAAGTGAACTTAATGTCTTCCATCTCGCTCGCCATTAAAAAAAATAAAACTTTCACACATTGCCGACAGATGGCACTAGAAGTATGATTTTACCTTTAAATTTAATTATAACTATTTTAACCTTGTGAATGAGGCGTGAGACGTCCACACAAAGTATTCTCTCTGTGACAGGGAACTGCTGGCCATTTACGAGGCCATCAAATACTTTCGCCACATGCTTGAGGCTCGACACTTTGTCGTTTACACGGACCACAAGCCGATCAGTTTCGCATTCCACGAGAAGAAAAGAAACTGCTCGCCTAGTCAATTCCGGTACCTAGACTTCATCGCCCAGTTCACCACCGACATAAGGCACATTTCCGGCAAGGACAATGTCGTAGCCGACGCCTTATCTCGCGTGGAAGCGCTACAAGTACCGGTCAGCTTCGACACTCTCACGGAATCGCAAACTTCGGGTCCAGAAATGTCCAAATTGCGCCAGGAAGGATCCTCGTTGGATCTGGAGAAGGTGCAGGTCTCAGGGGAGCGTAAATCTGTATAGTGTGACGTCAGTACAACGCCTCCCAGACCATTTGTGCCTGTAATGCTGCGAAAGCAAGTCTTCGACAGCCTGCACTCCCTCAGCTACCCTGGTGTCTCAGCATCTGCCAAATTAATCGCAGAGCGCTTCGTTTGGCCAGGCATAAGGAATAACTGCAGGGAGTGGGCTCGAGCTTGTCTTGACTGCCAGCGGGCTAAATGAGCCGACACGTATCTGCGCCATTGGGGTCGTATCACCTCACACGTGCAAGATTCACCACCGTCAGCATTGACCTTATAGGCCCGCTCTCGATTTCGCAAGGCTTCAGGTATTGTCTGACGGCAGTCGTCCGTTTCACCAGGTGGCCAGAGGTCGTGCCTATTGTCGATATAACTGCCGAGACAGTAGCTAAAGCGCTGCTATCCGGATGGATTGCCTGGTTTGGCTGTCCCACTGACATTGTCACGGACAGAGGTCGACAGTTTGAGTCGGCCCTGTTTGAACAATTGTCCAAACTGGCTGGTTTCCAGCACAAGCGGACAACGGCATACCATCCGGCATGTAATGGCATGGTAGAGCGATTTCACCGGCAACTCAAGGCGTCCATCATGTGCCATGCTAATGACAAGTGGACAGAGTCCTTGCCGTGGGTATTGCTTGGCATACGGAGCGCTTTCAAACAGGATGTCCAGGCGTCTTCCGCCGAACTGAGAACAACTAAGGCTTCCAGGTGAATTCTTCACCTCTAGTGACGTAGGAACGACCGACTTCACTGCGCGCAATCGCAAGTTCGCTCAAAACCTGCAACCAACTCCAGCATCCCGTCACAGCAAGACCAGAATTTTCGTTTTTAAGGATCTGCAGACCACTGATCACGTGTTACTTCGTGAAGACGCATTACGTGGCTCGCTACAACCAGCGTACACAGGTCCACACAAAGTTCTGCAACGGGGAGACAAAGTCTTCAAAATATTATTTAAGGGCAGAGATGTCACGGTCTCAATTGACCGCCTTAAGCCAGCTTACATTTTGGCAGACAAAGCTGACCCAGAAGAAGTCACTCCACCTAGCAGTAGCAAAGAGTATACCACTCGTTCTGTCATGTCGTCATGTCAGGTTTCCTGATTTTTATTGCCCTTGACGGTCTCTGGAGGGGGGTGATGTAGGGTTCACTCCTACCACATAGTTCATTTACATTTACTATATAACACATAAGACAAGACAATTACAACACAAACATATACACCAGCCCGAATATTAACTATCGGGCAGTAGCCCGCCAGGCACAACAGCCGCCTGGTTAGAAAATCCTCCTTTTCAATTGAGATAATTATGCGGGACTTTACCTACTCTCTGTTCCGCATACCCCTTAAGTCTCAATGAAAACTACCTATTTTAGCGCTCGATGAAGTTTCTTCCTAAACATAAAAATTCAATATCTATTGATATTATGCGTCGATTGTGATGAAATAAACGCTAAAGGTGTGTCCAAACATTGAGCAGCAACACGCGGCATTTGTAATTGTAGGACACATTTCTGCCGCACTCTAGTTTGGACAAAGCCAACTAATGTTTGCGCGGCAGTACTGCGCGGCACAACCAAGATACGCCGCGCGCTTCAGTTGGCATCAGAACTAAAATGAAAGCGGTCGCATGTGTCGTAGCTCTGCTTATTATTAAAAAATTGCGAAAAAAAGAGAAAAGAAGAAACATTTTAACAAGGAAATGCTGGATGAAACCACTTTTTCAACGGAGGTTACAGAATACCGAGTCAATAAATTATGAAATTAGTTACCGGACACCACAGTTTTTAAGACTAACCTTGGAAGAGTTTGAACATTTACATAGCCTGGTTGAGTCACATATTAAAAAAAGAAGATACGTACTGACGTAAAGCAATCACAACCAAAGAGATTGGCTATAACTTTACGGTATTTAGCAACAGGAGACTCCTTGTCTAGCATATAATACGTCTTTTGTGTATCAAAACAAACCATATCATCAGTAGTACCCGAAGTGTGTGACGCCATAACAGCAGCCCTTAAGGATTTTGTAAAGGTAAGAAAGAATAATAGTGTTTATCATAATCACTTATTTTGATTATGCTTGATTTAAAAAAAGGTAGTAGTTTGCGCCAGATATAATTAAAAAAAGATTAACTCTACGTTTCTAGATCGCGAATTAACTGTGTCAATCCAGATCCTGTATCAGTATGATTAGAAACTGTTGTGTCAGAGAGATCAGTCAATTGCGATGTGCAAGTATCCAGGTCTTCTTTCTTCATGGTATCTTAGTGTCGGTTGCTGTAGATATCCCATATCAGCCTCACATACAGAGTTGATACGACAGAGGGGCATTAACACAATGCGGGACGCACTGCATTAGCAGCACATTTTTCGATAATATAAAATGACAGTACGGGCATCACCGTACAAGTTTAAATTCTTTTAAATTTTATTTTTTATATATTTATTTTAAATAATATGACACTACGGCTATAACCGGCTTACGGCTATGAAAGTACTGTCTTCATTTATTATTCTTTGGTATTGCTTTAGAGCAGTACTGATATAGCAGTGGTGGTAATTTGTATGGGCAATTTTACTGCCGTTGCGCATAATATGAAAAAGTCACTACCGTCCCGCATCGTGTTAAATTAAACTACGTATACTATACGTGTTCAGTATTAATTCGATACGGTACAAAAACAAAAAGCGCCATAAATGAGAAAATATTTTGACGTGACAACGCTTAGATTATAAAACAAAATGCAGATATACCGTGCGGAACACGAAAGTGAAGCCACGCTAGTAGACATGTGTGCGTGACAGCACTATAAACATACGTTTCCTCAGTGAGCGTTACGGTTGCCAGGATAATAACAAAATTACCCATATTATTTCATTATCTATCTATTAGGTGTTGAAAATTTAACTGCAAGAAAAGTAAGTAGGTACTTGCTTAGAATTACAAAATAAAATGTATTTTATTTTGTGTTGGTTTTGATTTATTTTTTTTACTAACCGACGACCTTTTTCGGTGAAGTAAACATCTTCTTCTTTGAAATGCGTTGAACAGACAACGCAAAATTTTGATGGTAGCCAATCGTTATTTTGTCTGCTATCACGTACGATAGAAACCCAATCGTTATGTATAACAGGATCAGTTGGGAATCTGCGTAAATAGAAAATATTTTGTGGAATTATAGCAGCTATTTAGTAAAGTCGTGAAGGGTCATTATTGTTTTTTGCAATCCATATTTATATTTACTTTATGTTGACGAATCGACGGATGTACATAGTTATAGTTATTCATCATCACCATAGCGTTAAACCCAGTCACATCCGAAGCTTTCAGTTGGTAGTTTTTTTTTAGGTGGGTAGATATCGAACCATTGCAGTTAGACCAATTGTTGGACTTTTGAGAGCTCCAACAACCCGTAACGACTGCCATTAGATGTTCGTATGGCAACCGGGATCGACGACTTAACGTGCTCTTCGGAGCACGACCAGACCAATCCAAATTCTCAAAATCATCATCATCATCATTTCAACCGATAGACGTCCACGGCTGGACATAGGCCTCCCCCAAGTGTCGCCAAATTGACCTATTCCGTGCATCTGGCATCCATCGGATTCCTGCAACCTTCACCAGGTCATCGGTACACCTCGTAGGAGGTCTTCCAACGCTGCGTCTTCCAGTACGCGGTCGCTACTCCAGAACCTTTTGGGCCCCAACGGCCATCTGTTCTGAAAGCAGTGTACCCTGCCCACTGCCACTTAAGTTTGGCGATTCTTCGAGCTATGTCGGCCACTTTAGTTCTCTTGCGGATATCTTCATTTCTGATTCGATCACGCAAGGAAACTCCGAGCATAGCCCTTTCCATTGCCCTTTGGCCTTTCCTCGTATTTGCATTGAGTGGGGATCGAACCTCCCACCTCCCGCGCAGCGGCCGCGTTCACTACCGCTACGCCACGGAGGCTATCATAATTATTGTTTCAATATTATTACATAATTATTATTAGAGACAAAAAATTCAATAGTTTTAGTCATTAAGGCACATACAAACAAACACACATACCTACGTCAAACATACCAACCAAAAGGCGAAACAAACAAAACACTTTTATCGAAATAAATATTTTTTAAATTGATAATCTTGTTTCCAATACAAATTTCCCAACTTAAGGGTAAATTTTTCAAAATAAACTAGCAACACCATGGATTTTTGTTGAGGTTTTGTGTTCCAAGATTTCACTAAAAATAATCACGTAAAATAATGTCTAAATATTAATATTTACCTATGAAAAGATATTCCATCTTGTTTTTTTTTGTTTTTGGGAACAATTTTTGCAATGTTTGAATACACAAGACGGCATTATTCTCGAAAATATGAATATTGTTTGTGACGTACTAACGATGCGACGCTTCGTGCCGTACTGACGCGAGAGTGTATTCGTTTTTCAATTTGTATTGCTTTTGTTGGCTTCACTTTCGTGTTCCGCGCGGTCTATCTGCATTTTGTTTTATAATCTAAGTGACAACGTCTTATAAATTGGTTTGCCGGGTGACACTTCAAGAAACTGCGTTACGCTCCGCTCACGTTATGCGCTCACAATGAGAGCGAGTGAGAGGCACGCGTCCCTTCCACTCGGGCATGGTTAGCCCGCCAAAGAGCGAGAGAGACAGACATAAAAAGTGAAAGGCACGCGTCCCTTCCACTCGAGCATTTGTAAATATAATTCTTTGTATAAATAAATGTTTTAAATTGTTATTATTATTTCATCCTTCTTCCTACTATACGAATGAATATTCACATTAAAATTATTTTACCACTCAAAGTCGTTGTCACGTAAAACTTTCGCCCGTATACCGACTTTACAGGCAACCAATTTTTTTCAAACAAACTAAATAGCTTGCAAATCCGAATAAAACGCAACCACCCTTTGTAAAAAAAATGACACTGACCTTAGATACCTAGGCCGCTAGGTAACAAAGCGGCAACGTCGCGCGCGCGCCGGAGCGCGGTGTGCCGGTGTGCGGTATCTCGTGTGCTCGGCGGGGCCGGGGCGGGGTGGCGGCCGGCGACTTAGGCCTCCGCTCGCACTGGCTTTTATGTTAGGTAACGTTTCGAAGTACGCGCACAAAAACAAACACACTAAATTTTTAAATTTTCGATGTGTCCTCCATTCACATTGATGCACAAATTATACCGACGGAGAATATTGTTATTTATTTTTCTAATTAGATCACTGTCCGTCGCTAAGCACTTTAATTTGTGAAATGCTAAAATAATCCTATTTTTTAACTCATCAATTGTATTTACCTCTGAGGCATACACTTCACCCTTAATGTACCCCCACAAAAAGAAATTCATGGGAGTGAGGTCCGGAGATTCTAATACTAAATAATAATAATCCCAAGTTACGTGTCCTATCACCATAAAAAACAGTCAATCACAAAAAAAAAAACACTAACACTAAATAATAATAATCCCAAGTTACGTGTCCTCTCACAATAAAAGAAAGAAATACTGTCTTAAACTTATTTAGTGTCCTATCACAATAACAAAATAAAATCACAATTGTTTGCGCGCGAATTCCACAAACCGTACGTTCCGAAAAGACACCGTCGCACTGAATAGAGGCCCCACTTACCGATCGCAAAAAACAAGGATGCAACAAACTGACCTATTTTTGTTTCTTTCAAACGCGCTACGTATGTCGCTTACGTAGTGAAAGTGCAAGTGTGTGTGTATTGATTGCTTCCTTGTTTGCATTGCCAATTTTTAGTGAATGTCCTTCGACATGCGTCAGAGCGGCAACAACGCATCGTAGATTTATCGTTGTAAGGTGCATGACCTATGCTTTGACGATAATCAGCTGTTAGAAAAGATACATCGTGTTCAAACGGTGCAAAAACTTTAAAAATCATTTGCGACTAAACTACTGCTCCTATATAATTTATTTTTGTACAGAGCTTGGAAATGGTACCTAGTATAGGCAGTTTAAAGGAAAGCCCCTCTATCGTATCAACGTTGTATGATATTATTAATGGAATTTTTAACTCTTGCGCATTAATTCTATTGCATCTTCTAGTATTTTGTTTTTGGCATCCATAACAGAATCTTCAAAAGTACGTTTTGCTGGTTTCTTTTTACGTTTATTTTCAGATGCTCTTGAAGGTATATTACCTTCAGAGGCATTGCTATTTGAATCCGTATTTACCGTTTCATTTGTGATTCCACTATTGCTGTTTGTGTCTAAGAGAGAGCTCTCTTGTGCCGAATCCTAAAACAAATAAGACAGTTAATTACCTGTCCCATAACTGGTCACGGGCTTCTTAATAATACAATTTTTTTTTTCAGATGCCACTTTCAGAACAAGAATGGCGCGCAGTTTCTAAGGAATTCAATGAGAAATGGAATTTCCGCACGCTATTGGTGCTTTAGATGGAAAAAACATCAGTCTCAAGCTCCCTTTCGAAGTGGCACAGAATATTATAATTATAAAAAGTTCTTTAGTATTATTCTTCTGGCATAGGAGATTCAAATTACAACTTTATGTATGTTAATGTAGGCTGCCAAGGCCGGATTTCAGATGGAGGGGTTTTTAAAAATTCCCAATTATATCACAAGCAGGAAAATCAACAACTTAATGTACCGGTACCGGAAATTTTAAATATACCCTACTCAAAAAAATTACCGTTTGTAATATAAGGAGATCAACATTTGCATAATTTTCTTCGTAGAGATTATTTAGAACGTAGTACCAATATGTCTACGAATGAAACAGTTTCTGCAATACAGAACAACCAATAATTTACGGGTACCACTCAGACTGATAATCGTAATTTCTTAGCCAATCATTTTATAACAAATGGATCCATTCCGTGGCTAGATAAGTACTACTAAATAAAACTATATTTAATTTATTATTATTAGAAAGTTTACTTTTACTGGTGGTACGTTAAGATATGCGCCTAGGTACGTACTACCGCGGTATCATGTGTTCTGCCGCCAACTAGTAGTTAGCTAACTACACACTATTATCTTCCGGTTTGAAGGGTACTTACTGTAGCTAGTGAAATTCCTGGTCAATTGAGACTTAAGAACTAATGTCTCAGGGTTGGCAGCGGCCTGACACTCTGGCAGTGCCTCTGGCACTGTCGAGGTCCATAAGCGGCGGTAACCACTTACTGACGTCTCGTTTGCCGCCATTGGGAATAAAAAAAACGTTAGGTAGGTACCTACCATTGTATCAGATGTGTCCATAGGATTATTTTTATCGTGTAAAAAGTGAAATGCTTTGTAAGCAAACCATTTTGTTGTGTAAGGCCCGCCGTATTACAGAACTACAATCAAGACTCAAGCATTACTTAAAACTAGTCTAAGTTGGAGTTCTAATTTTAGAACTTGACTTGAGCAGAGAAACTACAATCAATAATCACCTGAGCAATGTCACTTTAAAATGAAATTTTTTTCGTATTACAAAACAGTGCTTGAGTCTTAACTGAGCTCTACTCAATGTGTCCTTATTTTAAAATTACAATCGGCTCAGAATCACTGCTTGAGGCGAGATTTGATCTTTGTTTTCGCAAGTGTAGTCGAGACCACGCTTGAGCATAGATATTCATGAAAATTGTTGTGAATTTGGAGTAAATCGAGTACCTACCTAATCAAAATGAATATATTTGCAGAAGTAGATTATTATAATACTTATTTTATTTTTTTATTTTCTATTACATTTTAAATGATTTTAAACTATTTTTTTTACAATTTTACGGTTTATTTTCATTTCTCAACGATTGAACTCTATGGTATATAATATTTTTCATATGGGAACACTGTCGGAAAAAAAAATACGCTTGACAACGAACGATATGTCACAAAATACAATTGTCAAATCGCGTGCACACAAAATACAATAAATTGTGCGCGAGAATTTTCGATTTTTACGTGTTTTTCTGTGGAAAGTAAGCCAAGTATTGATAGAAATTCATAATTTGCTTTATTCTTGTTCATTTTCAACTAATATTCAACGTCAAAAGTGTAAATTACCTGGTGAAATTTACGAAACAAAATTAGTTACAGTGGTACCCAACTAATAAGGCGCGTAAAAGAAAGTATGGCCCGAAGACTAACGAAAGAATGCTTAAAACTTACAATCAACCTTAGATCACTATTATAAGGTTCATAATACACTGCAGCTGTTAGTTCCGTCTCACTCACAAGTCACGTGTATGCCACGCGGCGCGCGCTAACAGGGCGGCGGCTGCTGACCAATAGCGGTACAGGAAAAAGCAGTGCGGTGCATGGAGCGTGCCGATTGGTCAATAGCTTTCCCGCACTTTGAAAATCATCTTCTGCGCAGGTAGGTACATCGGTAAGTCATATCAGTTGGGTACTACTGTACCGGATTTCTTCCCGTACGTAAGTAATTTGATATTTCAGAATTATATTTTAAAATATATTGTAACGATATACAGTTAAAATGAGTTATTGAATACATGGCTAGTAATCTAGAAACATTTTTTATTGGAATCTTATTGGGATATTCTTGGTGATTGTTAACAAAAATATGCATTACGTAAATCAAAATGTCGGCGCCGCGTACTATGAAGTTTGAGCTTAAATATTGCGGCAGTCGATTTTTATCTCGTAAAATAACATCATCACTAGATTACTTGTCTTTTTATGACCTTAATTCCAAAATGTTGTGTAAATTGATCCAACAATTGTGTCAGAAATCAACATAATAAAACAACAAAATTGCTTTCAGCAAGTTCTCTCGTATCTATCCAACATGTTTATAATTCGGTTTGTTATAAGAATATTGTTTACATTCTATTACATAGTGACATAATTAAAGAACCCATAACAGTTTCAAGTGTGTGAATAGCTGCTTTGTCAGCGGAGAGATAAGGTTTTTTGTGCTGCGGGTCATATTACGCTTGCGATAAGCGGGCGCCCGCGATACGCGACGGAGTATGACGTAAACATGACATTGTGGAATTTGGGGTATCGAGAGGTATTTGTAGTACTTAATAAATTTCTTTCCAAAAGCGTAAAATTCTTTTTTGTTAAGATATTTCCTAACCCAAATATGAACCACACGGAACCACAATAATTATTGTAAACAATATTTCATTGTATTTCTGAAGAGCTTGACTCGTTGAGTAATTTGACAATGAAGATGAAGTTTCACAGTTTTTTTTTTTTGATTTAAGTCTAGTCTTTTTTTCATATATATATATGTTTTTGAGTTCCATTAGAATGGGGTGCAACACATTCAATTTTTTTATGCAGTATTTGGCAGCATTTTACTTCATAATATCCACTAGGAATCAATTAAAACAGCCACTAAACTTCACTCGAAATAATCCCGCCAAAAAAATCAGTTTCACAGTTTAGCTGTCCACAGAACATATGTACCTACCTATGATGTACCTACTCTGAAGGGTGGCTGTCAGTGTCAATAACGTCGTGTCGTCCACCTCGTCATCCGGTTTTGATCCAGTTTAATCGTACGAAAAAAAAGAATTGCAATAGAAAACAAACTATTGTTCAGGGTTACCATAATAATTGCTTACTCACGTAATCAGAGATCAAAATCTCTACTCAAGCGTAGTTTCGTTTGATTTGAGTTTGAGGACAGTACTAAAATAAATTCTTCACTCAAGCAGTAATCGGTTGAACGCGGTTTAAGTAGTACTTGAGTAAGGTTCTGTAATACGGGCCTAAGACTGGTTTCTACCTGCAACTAAATAATATGTACCCACTTAGTTTAAAAGAAAAACTACAATAAATAATAATTTCGTTATGAGTCAATGATATTCAAAAAGTATAGATCCGCCTTGTATCACCAAATTTCGTGCCACAAACAAACATTCAAATTGCCTTCTATTTTATCTATTTGTCTCCTTCCCTCTTGTGATTGCCAAATATGTCTATCGCATTCAGTGCAATGCAAATGGCGTACCTACATGGCCTGTTATTTTGACGTGTTAAGTATGACTATACTCCATCTATACTTTTTGAATATCATTGTTATGAGTATAGTAAGTAGAACAGAAAAGAATAATCGTTTATTTGCACAGAAAGTAGGTACAATATACAGATGTTATTATTATTAGGGGAGCCATATACTTTCTACCTTGACTAAGGCATGCAAAAAGTAATATAAAGCTAATAAATTCAATTAAACAATACAACCACAACCCTACAAGCATAATTCAAGCATATTGATAAATAGGTAATAATAATATATAAATAATAATATAATTATATTCCACACAACTATCACACAACGCCATCTAGTCTCAAGCTAAGCAGAGCTTGTGTTATGGGTACTAGACAACTGATAAACATACTTATATATTTCTAAATACATACATATTATAGATAAACTACAACCAGACACAGAACAAATGATCATGCTCATCACACAAACATTTGTCCTGGGTGGGAATCGAACCCACAACCTCTGGCATAGCAGTCAGGGTCACTAACCACTAGACCAACAGGCCAGTCAAAAATAAAATAAGTCATTCAATTCACAAATAAAAAGATATTACCTACGAAAAATGCCAGTGAATATCCATAACATTCATTATTCAGGTCAGAGTCAATAGCATCTTAGGTTAATATGTATTTTTCAGTACAATTTAATATTAATTCAAAATTTATCGTTCAAAAAATCGTCTATCGAATAAAAACATTTTTTTGTTAACAAATCTGTCAACTGCTTCTTCAAAACTGGAACAGTCTCGTGTTTATATTCTATCGGGCATTTTATTAAATATTGTCGGACCCATATATAACACACTTTTCTTTAATAAGGCGGTGTCATAACTACTCACATTCAGCATGTTTTCATATTGTTTTCGTATTGACCTATTTCTATTATCAGATGCTATATTAAAAAGATGCATATTTGTTTTGACGAAAACAGCAATTTCAAAAATATAAAGAGATGGGAATGTAAGTAATTTTAGGGACTTAAACATAGGTACGTAGCTATCTGTTACTGTTAAATTGCACATTGCTCTTAGACATCGTTTTTGAGCCTTGAACACCTGTTCTCTCAGGCTACAATTTCCCCAAAATATTATGCCGAATCTCAAAATCGACGCAACTAACCCATGGTATGCAACCAATCTCGTGGCAGGTCTAGATTTACAGCAATATTGGTATACATTATATTAATTATTAAAAGATTATAACTAACCCGATCCAGTTGTATTGCTTGTTTTTTCTCTATTCCTTTCTCGTCTATAGGAACTTAAAAGACTTTTCATTTTAGCCTTTAATTCCTTATTGGAAAGATCAAAATTGTTGGCTATTTCATTCCACAAGTCTTCAGGTTTATTTTTATTATGGTATTCCTTTTGTCGAGGATCCCATAACAATAATAGCATTTCAATTAAACGAATCGATGTTTCGTTGTCCATGTTTGTGCGGAGAAATACGTCCAAACACAATTACTGCCGAATGTTTACTAAGAATTTTCGCGCGCGGCAGGTAGCCAGAAGCGTTCGCGTGCGGCAGTCGTCTAATCACAGCGCAGCGGTCCGCGCGCGGCAGCCGCGCTCGAATGCCGCTCGATATTTGGACACACCTTTAAGTTACTCGGGTTATCAATTAATATTTTGAAGTACCTAGATTTGGAATCCAATCGGTGGTTTATAAGTGATGCTCCCACAAACGCACAGACAAACAGACACAAATTTCAAATATGGTATATTTGTGTTTTTATCTTTTTTCTAACATATCGATATAATTTTTATGCAAAAATATTCTATGTACAGACACGGCAAGACTACGATTTTATTATATGTGTTAGATTAGTACAGATAATAAAGATTTATTACAATTGAATAATGAACTAAATTAAAACTACGGTTTTCCGCCAGTATGAGTACGGGTGTGTGCAGTTAAGTTACCCTTTTGAGTAAATCTACGCTGACATACATCACATTTGAATGGTTTCTCACCAGTGTGGGTGAGAATATGAGTTTTTAAATAAGACTGTCGACTAAAACTACTCTTACAAAATTCACATTTGAAAGGTTTCTCGCCAGTGTGAGTGCGAATATGAATTATTAATTTAAACTTTTGCTTGAAACCCCTGTTACATACATCACATTTGAAAAGTTTCTCGCCAGTATGAGTGCGAATATGATTTGTTAAATTATACTTATGATAAAAACTTATCTTACATATGTCACATTTGAAAGATTTCTTTGTGTGAGTACGATTATGACGTACTAAAGATCTCTTTTGGCTGAAACTACACTGACATAAATCACATTTGAAAGGTTTCTCTTCAGTGTGAGTATGAGTATGATTTACTAAACATCTCTTTTGACTAAAACTACGCTGACATATATTACATTTGAAAGGTTTCTCACCAGTGTGGATACAAGTATGATATACTAAATATCTCTTTTGACTAAAACTACGCTGACATATATCACATTTGAAAGGTTTCTCACCAGTGTGTATACGAATGTGTCCAGTTAAATTACTCTTTGTACTAAAGCCACGCTGACAAATAACACATTTGAACCGTTTTTCACCATGTGTACGGGTGTGTGTAATTAAGGTACTTTTTTGATTGAAACTACGCTGACATATATTACATTTGAAAGGTTTCTCACCAGTGTGGATACGAGTATGATATACTAAATATCTCTTTTGACTAAAACTAAGCTGACATATATCACATTTGAAAGGTTTCTCACCAGTGTGTTTACGAATGTGTCCAGTTAAATTACTCTTTGTACTAAAGCCACGCTGACAAATAACACATTTGAACCGTTTTTCACCATGTGTACGGGTGTGTGTAATTAAGGTACCTTTTGTATTAAAACTACGCTGACATATATTACATTTGAAAGGTTTCTCACCAGTGTGGATACGAGTATGATATACTAAATATATCTTTTGAATAAAACTACGCTGACATATATTACATTTGAAAGGTTTCTCACCATTGTGGATACGAGTATGATATACTAAATATCTCTTTTGACTAAAACTACGCTGACATATATCACATTTGTAAGGTTTCTCACCAGTGTGTTTACGAATGTGTCCAGTTAAATTACTCTTTGTACTAAAGTCACGCTGACAAATAACACATTTGAACCGTTTTTCACCATGTGTACGGGTGTGTGTAATTAAGGTATTTTTTTGTTTAAAACTACGCTGACATATATCACATTTGAAAGGTTTCTCACCAGTGTGGATACGAGTATGATATACTAAATATCTCTTTTGACTAAAACTACGCTGACATATATCACATTTGAAAGGTTTCTCACCAGTGTGTTTACGAATGTGTCCAGTTAAATTACTCTTTGTACTAAAGTCACGCTGACAAATAGCACATTTGAACCGTTTTTCTTCGGTACACACTCTTCGATACCCTATCATATCATCACTGTCAACACCTTTGCTCAATATTTTACATTTACTTTCATCTCTTTTACTATTATTACGGCAACTTGAACCTAATACAGTGTTATTTAAACTGCTATTAACTCCATGGCGTGTTTCAGTGAAGGGCTCTTTAAATTTAGTCGTTCGGTTGGATGTATGATCTTGAGTTTTCTTAATAATCGTCGAGACACGTGATAATTTTCGATACTTTTCATTTTTCTTTTGCTCGGCTGAGATTGCTTCTTTTGTGTTTGGTCTTCGCATGTCCAGTTTTGGCTTCTTTGCGACGAGCGCGCCTGTGAAATAAATAAGTAAGAATTAAAATGCAAAGGAAAGGGCTAGAGGAGCTCGTGGCTAGGTAATAACAGCCGCACGGGTCGATCTTCAAGGTTAAGCAACGCTTGCCAAGGTTGGTCTGTGGATGGATGACCATCTTAACATACCGAGTTTTGTCCTTGCCTCGGAAAGCACGTTAAGCTGTTGGTCCCGGCTGTCATTTGTAGATCTTTGGCAGTCGTTACGGATAGTCAGAAGCCATTAAATCTGACTCGTCTTGCCATGAAGTACCGCGTTACCCAATTACTGGGTTGTGGAGATCTGGTAGGCAGCCACTCCTCGTAAAATACTGGTATTCAGCTAAATCCGGCTTGACTGGAAGCCGACCCCAACATAGTTGGGAAAAGGCTAGGCAGATGTATATGCAAAGGAAAGGGGATTAGCAGAGATCAAAACCGGTTTTAGGGTTCCGCATTCAAAAGGTCACCAACGGAACCCTCAGTGCCAGTTTTAGCACTACTGCTACTATTACTGGCACCCTGGGCGAGAATTTTACGGCGCCCCCTTACTGCAATGCAAATGATATAACGTATTTAATTAAATAACTTATTTAATAAAAATAATAACTAATTATCTCCTTTATTCATCTTTTTCGCTTATTTCTAAATTTTTAAATATTTTTATACAATATATACCGGGTGTATCTGACATCGACGCACAAACGATTTCCAGGGGTCCAGGACATGATTCTGGACACCCCTGCTTTGGAACTTTTCGTCGGCTTTTTCCTTATTTTTTCATTTTTTTCAGGAGTTTTTTTTACTTTAGACTGCTCATAATCGTTATTCTGACCTGACCCAATAAGATTCTTAATTAAAAAGTCATTAATTCACTATTTTCACAAAAAAATGCAATGTAAATAAAACTTCAAATTAGGTAGCTGCTCAGCTGTGCAAAGTTCAAACGAAAGGAGGCATGCCAAGTAGGTACCTGCGAGTGAGCATGTCAAAGGCACCGCTCAAAAATACCGTCTAAAGACTGCCGTCATTAGAAAAAAATACGTATCACAACAAAATGAAGTAAGCGATTTCCAACATTAAAATAATTGCTTAAAGACGCAAATCGGTTATTTTGTTGTGTGTCGCCAAATCGTATTTTCGTATAGCTGCAATACGTAGCGCGCTCTTTGACATGCCGACAAAAAAAGCCGATCTAGGTATTCTGTTGAACAGAGTGTAAGGGGCGGTTCAGTGTCTCGGTGGTGATGGTGACACCTGACCGAGATTTTCTTTAGCGCACTTTTTTTGTGATGGGTAAAAAAATGTTAAGCTCGCTGGTGAAAATGCGTGAGATGGTGACCTGATCTAAAATTCGTAAGACGGAGGGAGAGAAGCACGTATTCAAGTTTTCACTTCTGCCGGCACTCCCGGAGTTTTTACTATTAATAGGCACACGTTTTACAAATCATAATAAGGCTTAAGTTAAAATAAGTAATGTCACGCTTATCTCAATTGGTTCGGTTTCTTGCAGCTTGGGTTCTCTTAGATCTTGATCTTTTATTAAGGCGATCAAGTAACTACATGGTTAAGTATTTCAACACGTAGGTATGTCGGCGAAATCAAAAGAGAGTTCGAAAAGAACATTTCGTGATGGATTTTTGCCAGTTTCTTGTTGACGTTGATCGCGAACGAGTGTGCTTTTTGTGAAAGTCTGTTTTCGGGACGTTAGAGAAGATAAGTTTTAGTTTGATCCCAAAACTAATTTTCTCTCTGTGTTTGTGTCTGATTTAAAAATGTCATCTGGACTTGTGGAATTGGTGGATCGGTAGATTCGGCCCGGAGCCATTGCCAGCTCGCTCACCAGACTTGACCCCATTAGATTTTTTCTTTCGACGTCAAGGACAAGGTGTTTGTGTCCGAGTGCGCTTCCGCAGCCGAGATGAGGAATCGCGTCGTGCGTGTGTTTGCGACGTTGCGTGAGGAGTGTGCTCATGACCCAAAGTTTCTGCTCCGTGTCCAAGCTGAAACTCTGGGCCGTGCTCAGATATGCGAGTGTGCTGGCGGCGGTCACTTCAAACCCAGGGATGAGCGACCTTAAGGTGAGTTAGTATTTATTTATTTATTTTGTTTTACAGAAAGCTTACAGACTAATAACCTAATTGAAATAACATAAATAAGTAATAAAATTTGCTAATTACAAGCTTCCACATTTAAAAAACTACTTAATTATAAGGTGCTTGTGTTGACCAATTACATAGTACGTAAACAAACATTATACAATGTAGTATGGGATTTCGAGATACTAGGGTATGTCAAGTCGTGCAATACCAAAATCAAAAGCTAGTTATGGTGGTCACCAAAGTACTCCTTGTTCAAAATCTTTTTAATTTTATGTGCGCTGGTGCAAAATAAGTCGATATCCAGGTGTGATGGTAAACTATTAAAGGCTATAACACTACGTATGCAGAGGCGTTGCGCCTGTACTTTGTCGATGCGAATGGGACTTGGAGTAGTGGCCGTTTTCTTAGATTATTTATATTAGTGCGAAGAAGTATTTTGCCGAGTAGTTCGGGGCAATCAACCATGCCGTTTGCGATGTTCACTAAAAAACAGATATCACTTATATTTCGTCTTACTTCCAACGGTAAGAAATGATAACGCTTACAACGATGTTCATAGTCAACTGAGAATTGCCCAGCCTTGAAGTCCAAGTACCGCAAAAATTTCCTCTGAACAGACTCAATACGAGATTTGTAGATCTCATATTGAGGGTTCCATACTTGAGATACATACTCAAGGTGGCTACGCGCTGGAGAACAGTAGAGAATTTTTAATGGTTTCAGAGAACGAAAACTAGAACAAGCTCTAATAATAAATCCCAAGGCTTTGAAAGCCTTGTTGACGACTGTTTCTATATGATCATCAAAAAGTAGCTTGCTGTCATGTACTATACCAAGATCTCTGATACTGTTTTCTTTACTTATGTAAATACCATCTAGTGTATAACCTTGGCCAATAATAGATTTCTGACGAGTGAATACTACGTGAAAACATTTGGATACATTTAGTTGTAACTTGTTGGTTTTGCAATATTGTACGAATCTGTCGAGGTCTGACTGAAGTAGCTCTGTATCAGATAATGTGCGTACGGACTTTAGGACCTTCATGTCATCTGCGTATAGCAGAATATGCGAATGTCTAAAGCAGGTCTTTATGTCAAGAATAAATATGGTAAATAATAGAGGTCCTAAGATTGAGCCTTGGGGCACTCCTGATGGGACAGATTTCCATCCAGACGTGTATCCACGTAAAACTACAGCCTGCGTTCGATTATCTATGTAAGACGAAAACCACCGGAATAGATCTCCGTGAATTCCTGCGGAATATAGCTTCTGAAGAAGCACCCGATGATCTATGCGGTCAAAACACTTGCTGTAGTCCGTGTATATTGCGTCGACTTGGCATCGTTCTTCCATCCCAGTGGTTATAATTTCATTGGATAGTAAGAGGTTGGAGGCAGTTGACCGTTTTCTGAGGAAACCATGTTGTTCGTCGCCGAAATGGCATTGCAGAGCTGAATAAACTTCCGGGTGTACTACTCGTTCAAGAACTTTGGAGAAAAGACACAATTTAGATATGGGGCGGTAGTTTTCAATTTTAGATTTATCCCCCTTTTTAAAAATCGGTGTAATAAAGGCTGATTTCCACATCTTCGGGACGATACCCTCTCTTAACGACCGTTCATACAGTACACAGACTGGCGCCACCAGGCTCTTTGCACAATTAATTATGAAAATGGGGGGTATCAAATTTGGCCCACCAGATTTAGATGAGTCCAAACCTTTAAGTAGCTTGAGTACCATCTCTGGACACACGCTTACGGTACTCAGGTTCACCGAGCTAGCAGGATGAATGTCTATATTTAGATCCAGGTCGTCAGATTCTGAGTCAGGTTCTTGGAAAGTAGACTGAAAGTAACAGGAAAAAAGCTCAGTGATACCCTCGCCGGTGTCAGCGGATGAGTCCATGTAGTATAGTACGTTAGGTAATGTATTACCACCACTTTTGCTTTTAATGAACGACCAGAAACATTTAGGATTTTTAGCGATTGAGGATTCTATTTTTTCCATATAAGCTTCAAAACAAACCGCCTCTAATTCCTTAGCTCGGTTTCGCAAGAGAGAAAAAGAGTGGTAATCTGATAAGTTGCCGTAATTTTTATATTTATTATGGTATTTGTGTTTCTCTTTAAGTATTTTTATTAAAGCACTAGTGTACCAGGGGGGGTGTGTTGATTTTCTAAGCGGTTTAACGGGAATGTACAAGTCCCTGTGCTCGTATAGTTTGGTATAGAAAAGGCTAAGGGCTTGGTCCAGAGATCCAGCAGACAACATCATATTCCAGTCTATGAGATCTAGTGCAGACGTAATTGCAGTGTAATCGCCTCGATGAAATATGTATTTTATACCAGGTTTCTCAACGAGTTTGTGAACTTCAAGGAAATCAGCATTAATAATCAACGGTTTGTGGTGCACGTCAACAGGCACCGCCCGGGGGTCACCACAGTAATTCACTCTTATTGCGCTGTTTGAGAAAACAAGGTCTAATAATCTACCGTTGACATTACGCTCACCATTGAAATGGGACAAGTTACACGCATTTATTGTATCAAAGAAATCCAAAATACATCGAACGGACACATTCTCGGGATATAAGCCAGAGCTACCGCCAGACTGATGCCATTCCACATCGCCGACGAAGTTAAAATCGCCTGTTATTATGAATATATCTAAGGGGTGGGCGGATACTAAGTTGTTAAGTTTATGGTGGAAGTTTTGTAATTGAGGTACGAGTTACCAACATTTTCTTTGCACAAATACAGGCCGCAAATATTGATATTGTAACTTACCGCTGGTCTCGACCGCTTCAGAATGAGGGAAACCCATATATCCTCGGCGGAGGTACGCCAATCTCATCTTTCCACAACGGTCAAGTCATTCGTCACCGCGATCAACACTCCGCCTCCCCGTGTCTGAGCAGTTCGACAGTAATCCCGGTCGCGCCTCCAGACATACTATCCACTAACCATGTTTCCGTAAGTATAATAACATCGAAAGAATTCAGGCAAACGTTACGATATAAGCCGTTTGTTTTCGAACGCAGACCTCGTACGTTCTGAGAGTATATATTAATCATTTTTGAGCCTAATAGCAACAATATTGTCCACTATATTAAGATTAATATTTAGTAAATCAATTAATATAAACGAATACAGAAAATACCAACAATAATAAAGTAAGATGAAGGTAAAAAACAAAAACTGGTAGGAATCTTTTAGACCCAGCGATGCACAGTGAATAAAAACACGGAACTTCGAAACACTCGCAAATGAGGTAAGATAAGGAACAAAAGAAACGACACGGGCCCAAATAGTCACAACTGAGTAGGCTAAGTAATTAGGATTGCACTGTAACTTAAAGAAAATAAGGACTTATTTGCCACTGCGATAACAAACAACATGATAATGACTTTTAGAAATGAATTTGCACAGCACTATTAAGCGACACAGTAATTGATGGAATACGTTGGTAGCACACACCTGCGCACGGTTCTCAAACTTATTTTTAATGTTTGGTCTTGCACGACTAGACTTAGACATTTTGTTTATATTTGTAGGTTTAAGTCGATTTTGACATAGTTTTATTTTATTTTTATGAGGTCTTTTTCGGATTTCAACACTATTATAGGAAACGTGTCGGACTTCCTCGCGTGTATTTTGGAGTGCTAGACCCACACGTAGCGAAAATCCGTTTCTGCGGCCGCTTTTTTAGCTTTGGACAGCAATGCCTTGTTTTGTAATGTCAGGTGGTCGTTGACGTAAATCCGTTGGTTTCCAGGAAGGTTTATTTGCTTGCGATTTTTTCATTGAAATCCCTTAGCTCCTTATTAGTTTCACTTAAGAATGACTTAGATCAACAAACTCTGTACGAAGGGCAGTTATCTCCTCTTTTAAAAATTCTAGAGGAGCTAGTTTCTCAGCGAGTGCTCTTATCTCATTAAGGATAGCCGACTCCAATTCCGGCCTTGGTGACGCTGGAGGTTGAGTAGTGGACGTGGCAGCTGACACTGGAGGTTGAGTTGTGGCAGCTATTTTACATTTGCTGCAACGCCACGTCAACTTTCTGTCACCCAGCTTCCGGTATCCGGCCTCTATTATTCCAGCACAGTGGAAGTGCAGTTCTTGATTGCATATTGTGCAATGAGCTCCATCGGATAGTGGTTCCTCGCAGGCGCCGCATTTGTATGAGTTCATGACTAATTAATTTTTATGTACTGTTCGCAAAATGTTTGAGATACACTGGAATAATGGTCTAACGCAATAGATGTGGGTACCGAAAGTGACCGTATGGCACAGCGCCTACGACGAGACTGAAAGTAGTAGGTACTTACATTATCGGATCTCAATGTAGGTAGGTACCTACTTACAATCTTCTTTTTACTATTCCGTAACCGAAGCGTAACCAACGAAACCCTATTACTAAGCCTCCGCTGTCCGCCCGTCCATAGGAGTAGGTAATCCAGCGACCCATCCAAGGTGACCTTGCTTGGGTGAATTCATAGGTACAAAATTCGCGGATGGAAACCAAGCTCCAACCACGGTCACCCTGGATTGGACATTGGATTACGTAAGTACATCATTGTGGAACATGCTTAAGCTTATGACTCATTACCTTCCGCGTAAACATGACAGTTGTTGTCGGCTACGGGTGTTACTCGTCGGTACTTAGGTACTTTCTAAGTGAGTGAGGCGGTTCAGTAGTTACCTACGATACCGGATCTCAATGTACTTGAAGCTTATTTTTTATAATCAATCCTTATCTGAATCATAATTTTAAGAGATTAATCTTATGGCTCCTTCTCTTATTTCTTCAAAAACAAGTTCTTACCATCAGTAGGTTAGTATTTCTGAGTGATAAAAATGATTCATTTTATGTGATAGGTATTATTGCTGTCGGCGAAAGGCGATATTGGTAGGTACAATCAAAGTGACTTAGATAGTTCATTAGTTTATACCTACGTGACCGGATCTCAATGTAGGTACCTACTTACTAGTTTTCTTTTTTGTTATCTTATCAATCCTTATTGGAATCGTGATTTTAAGAGACTAAAGACTAAGCTTGTGGATGCTTTTCTTCTCTTGAATTCTGCATAAACATGTTCCTACCATCATTAGGTACCGTAGGTATTTCTGAGTGACTAAAAAAGGATTTTATGTGATATTGTGGTCGGCGATAGGTAGGCGATATTCGTAGGTAAGTACATTTAACGACAAGCTCGCGCGGCGTCGCAGATTTGAGTGTGTTCAAGAAGTGTAGGTACGTACTCCGTACAACGCTCTCGCGCGTTTGGATCGCGTTGTTCACAATACATTGCGCGCTCGAAAATGACTATTTCTGTAACCGATCATTAGCGAGATTAATGACTTCCACAATTTGATTAGTGGCATCAGGTGTAGCCTTTTCGCGAAGTTTGCGTTACGATGTCCCGGACGCCCTGTATATAAAAAAAAAACATTTAAAAATATAAAAATAGTAGCCCACCGATATCGGGAACAGTGTCCAAGCTACCGCTGGTCAGGGCCCCAGAGAAAGGAACCTCCTGACAATGCGAGCCGTGTCCAGAAGTACCGCTTTCTGAATCAAGCCCTTGATCCAGCTGCCCAACGAGAGCCTCCTAAGGTCTTGGTCGAGGCTCGTGGCTATTAAGCCATTGGCCGACACGACTATCGGTACAATGATTGCGGAGTCCACTTCCCACATGTCGACAACCTCGCGAGCCAAGTCAATATACTTGATTTGTTTGTCTTTCTCGGCTTTCATGAGGTTCTCGTCATGCGGGACGGTTATATCTACAATCATTGCACGCCTCACAATTCGGTCCACCACCACTATATCAGGCTTATTGGCAACAATAGTCCTGTCAGTGATGATGGACCGATCCTAGTACAGTGTGATATTGCCATTATCGAGAACTGGGTCGGGCGCATACCTATAGTATGGCACCTCCGACTCCACAAGAGAGTATTTCAGAGCAAGTTGCTGATGGATAATCCTGGCTACAAGATTGTGCCTATGCAAGTATTCTCCGTTAGCTAGACGAGAACAACCAGAGATAATGTGGCGAATTGATTCTCCCGGACGGTGACATGCCCGACATATGTCGACCGTGCCGTCTTTCACAATAAATCTCCGGTAGTTATTCGTCATGATAACTTCGTCCATAATTGCACAAACAAAACCTTCGGTTTCTCCAAAGAGATCACCGAAACGCAGCCAGGCTACGGACGCTAGTTGGTCTACGTCGGGCCCATGTAGGGTCCGGAAAAAGCGTCCGTGAAGCTCCTCACTCTGCCATACCACCCTGCGATCGTTGGTGTCAAGCACCGCAGGTTTGCGGCAGTTCTCATTTGCCGAGGAGAGCGGGGTGACTCCCTTGTCCACCGCCACTACATCCCGGTGCATACCCACGTCGACAGCTAGGAAATATTCCCTAAGACTGCATATCTCACGATTGTGGAGATTCTTAGCATTTAAAAAGCCTCGACCTCCACACTTTCGCGGGATATACAGTCTCATTACCGACGATCGTGGGTGATGCATTCGATATGCAGTAAGCAGTGTGCGGACCCTCCTATCCAGGGCGTCAAGTTCCGTTTGAGTCAATTTAGAGTACACCGAAAGAGTACATCAATACCGACATGACCCAACCGTTGAAGGCGCGCACCTTATTTCCGCCTGATAGAAGGCTATTAAATACCTTCTTCAGGCGGCCAAAGAAGCGCTCCTTTAACGATTGCTTCATGTCAGTAACATTGATACCTAACGCTTCCGACATACCCAAATACTTGTAAGTGTCTGTTGGAGAGAGGGATCTCAGGTTTATGGAATCCGAGAGTTGAATTCCCA
Source organism: Lacanobia oleracea (assembly GCA_950371165.1). Taxonomy (NCBI): domain Eukaryota; kingdom Metazoa; phylum Arthropoda; class Insecta; order Lepidoptera; family Noctuidae; genus Lacanobia; species Lacanobia oleracea. The sequence goes on along the minus strand of OX493411.1, from coordinate 14,989,685 downwards.
CGGATTCCATAATCCCTCCACGCTTTACATGCATGACCGCACATTTGTCCACACCAAACTCCATCCTGATGGCGTTACTGAATGTTTCAGTTACCTTCAGTAGCTCCACCAATAATTATTATTATTATCAGGTGAGATAGTGGTCAAACATAAAAAAAAACTATACAATTTTAACTTTTAGCCTTTCTATCGGCGAACTGTTTTATCAGGTTTAAAGTCTATGGTTTCAGCAATTTCAATGTTGAAGTGTGTATATACCAAAGAACCAAAAAAAGTATAAAGCTGAAATCTATTAGCTATTCGGCTACAGCAGCCTCTTGAGAGACTTGAACGTGATGTTCAAGTACAGAGTTTCAAAGTACCTACTTAATTAAACAATCATCAGATGGAACTGGTTTGATAACGAACTGCTTTTACATTGGTTTTTCTTGCTTCCCAACGTGAATCACTGATGCTTTTTATTCAATGTCGCGGCACTCGCAGCCATATCGTATCATTATCATATCAGCCGAAAGACCTATAGGCCTCCCCTTAGCGTCGTCACAACGACTGGTCCTGCGCGTCTTGCATCCATCGGCTACCCGCGACTTTCACCAGGTCATCGGTCAACCTTGTCCTTGCAACATTGCGTCATCCGGTACGCGGTCGCCACTCCAGAACTCTTCGGCCCCATCGACCATCTGTTCTACGAGCAATGTGCCCTGGCCATTGCCACGTCAGTTTGGCGATCCTACGGGCCATGTCGGTTACCTCGGTTCTCTTGCGGATATCATCATTCCTGATTCGATCATGCAAGGAAACTCCAAGCATTGAACTTTCCATTGCCTTTTGAGTGACTTTGAGCCTTCTGATGAGGCCTATTGTTAGCGACCACGTTTCAGTTCATATGTCATCACTGGCAACACGCACTGGTCATAGACTTTCATCTTGAGACACTGTAGAATGTGAGACAAGAAGATACCACTCAGCTTTCCGAACGCCGCCCCGCCGAGTCGGATTCGATGGTTGACCTCTTTCTCGAAGTTGGCCCTACCTAACTGGACCGTTGGTCTTAGGTAGACGTTCTCGTCCACAACCTCGAGTGTATCGTACGTGTGTGCCATATTGTATAACACGCCAAATTACAAGTAGGCGCGCCGGATTGAAAACTGGCGCTGTAATGTAATGCGGCTACCTCACGTCAAGCCGGATTTCAACCGTCGGACTGCTTGCTTACCTATTGATTCTTGTTCATCTTCAATTTCGGTTTTAATCTCCATTAAAGCTACATCTTCTGAATCTGACTCAGCTCGGTGTGCTGGTGTATCTTCATCTGGACAGCTATTGTATACATTATCTAATTCTAATTCTGATTCTGTAAGTAAAAACAAAGTTTCGTTAAATAAACAAAATAAAGAATGATGGTCTTTGAACTGGCTGCAAAAGTTCGCGATAGCATGAATCTATTTTCTATTCAAGGTTCCCAATCACAACTATGTGCCCACTGCCGGGACACAGGCACACCGGCACACCTTTAGGGCGTTTTTTAGACGTGCAGGTTGGTGACTATACAGGGGGTGTCTGCAGTCTCGTTCCTGTTTCCTCTTGTCAACGCGGCTTGCTACTTCGCGTCAGATATCTGGTGGAGGCGTGGAGCTATTCCTAACCAATGGGTACAACATCGGGAGAGGGGTTGATTTTAGGCACCCAGTTACGATGCGACAGGTATCATTTAGCGCTATGAACTTCTGAATTAATACTATAAAGAGAAAAAAGTATATTTGTAAAAATCAATCAGTTAAGTACTATATATTTTCACTGCTCTTTACTTTCATATTTGACTTAGTAACTGTGCCCACATCATTCAAGTAAGTTACTTCCAATTAAAATAGGATGATTAAAAGAAAATCAAACCTATCCGAGGCGGGGTGAACTTTTCGAGTTCGCCTTAGCACAGTATTGTTTTTATCAAAAAGGTTTGTATTATTTATGCTACAAATATTGTTTCCGGAGTGTGCTTAAATACAATCCAGAAACAATATTATGGCATAAATGGAACACCCGGGTTGCATCATTAGTGCGGTGACACCTCATTATGCGCACCGGGTGTGTTGCCCATGCTAGCTACGCCACTGTTAGTAGGTAATTCTGTAGGTTATCCTAATATACAATATTCTTTTGGTACTGGCAGACAACGCACAGCCTACTGCTGGGCCTAGAAAGCTGAAATTTGGCATGTAGGTTTCTTGGGGAGCGAGAGGAGCACTAAGACCCGTATTACAGAACTACAATCAAGACTCAAGCATTACTTAAAACTAGTCTCAGTTGGAGTTCTAATTTTAGAACTTGACTTGAGCAGAGAAACTACAATCAATAATCACCTGAGCAATGTCACTTTAAAATGTCATTTTTTACGTATTATAGAACAGTGCTTGAGGCTTCACTGAGCTCCACTCAATGTGTCCTTATTTTAAAATCACAATCAGCTCAGAATCACTGCTTGAGGCGAGATTTGATCTTTGTTTTCGCAAGTGAAGTCGAGACCACGCTTGAGCATAGATATTCATAAAAATTGTTGTGAATTTGGAGTAAATCGAGTACCTACCTAATCAAAATGGATATATTTGCAGAAGTAGATTATTATAAGATATTTTTTTTTAATTTTCTATAACATTTAAATGATTTTAATATTTGTAGTACTTAATAAATTTCTTTCCAAAAGCGTAAAATTCTTTTTTGTTAAGATATTTCCTAACCCAAATACGAACCACACGGAACCACAATAATTATTGTAAACAATATTTTATTGTATTTCTGAAGAGCTTGACTCTGGAGTAATTTGACAATGAAGATGAAGTTTCACAGTTTTTTTTTTGGATTTAAGTCAAGTCTTTATTTTCATTTATATCTTTTTTGAATGGGGGTGCAACACATTCAATTTTTTTTGCAGTATTTGGCAGCATTTGACTTCATAATATCCACTAGGAATCAATTAAAACAGCCACTGAACTTCACTCGAAACAATCCCGCCAAAAAAACTCAGTTTCACAGTTTAGCTGTCCACAGAACATAATGTACCTATGATAAACCTACTCTGAAGGGTTAAGGGTGGCTGTCAGTGTCAATAACGTCGTGTCGTCCACCTCGTCATCCGGTTTTGATCCAGTTTAATCGTACGAAAAAAAAGAATTGCAATAGAAAACAAACTATTGTTCAGGGTTACCATAAAGTTTCGTTTGAGGACAGTTCTAAAATAAACTGAATGCTTAAGTCGAGATTCTTCGCTCAAGCAGTAATCGGTTGAACGCTGTTTAAGTAGTACTTGTTGTCTCAGTTGGAGTTTTAATTTTAGAACTTGACTTGAGCAGAGAAACTAAAATCAATAATCACCTGAGCAATGTCACTTTAAAATGACATTTTTTTGCGTATTACAGAAGAGTGCTTGAGGCTTGACTGAGCTCTACTCAATGTGTCCTTATTTTAAAAGCACAATCAGCTCAGAATCACTGCTTGAGGCGAGATTTGTTATTTGTTTTCGCAAGTGTAGTCGAGACCCCGCTTGAGCATAGAAACTCATGAAAATTGTTGTCGATTTGGAGTAAATCGAGTACCTACCTAATCAAAACGGATATATTTGCAGAAGTAGATTATTATAATATTTTTTTTAATAATGAGACAAATCGAATTTAAATGTTCCTCTGAGATATTTAAGAGATACGCAGGACGCTTATTGTGAAAACTTTAAGTAGAAGTACAGGTTTTCACAAGATGTCGTGAAACATTTAATTTTACCTGAGACCTCTTTATTTTAATTTATATCTGTTTTGAGTTTCATTAGAATGCGGGTGCAACTTTTTTGCAGTATTTGGCAGCAAATGTATCGAGTCAGCCTTCTCGCAAACTTTGCTGAGGTAGTTAATACCAACAAAACAAAACCACTAGGAATCAATTTGCGAATAATTAAAACAGCCACTGAACTTCACTCGAAATAATCCCGCCAAAAACACTCTGTTTCACAGTTTTTCTGTCCACAGAACATAATATGTACCTACTATGAAGGGTTAAGGGTGGCTGTCAGTGTCAGTAACGTCGTGTCGTCCGCCTACTCCGGTTTTGATCGTACGAAAAAAAAAGAATTGCAATAGAAAACAAACTATGGTTCAGGGTTACCATAATGATTGCTTACTCACGTAATCAGAGATCAGAATCTTTACTCAAGCGTAGTTTCGTTTGATTTGAGTTTGAGGATAGTTCTAAAATACTGAATGCTTGAGGCGAGATTCTTTGCTCAAGTAGTAATCGGTTGAACGCAGTTTAAGTAGTACTTGAGTAAGGTTCTGTAATACGGGCCTAAGACTCGTATTACAGAACTACAATCAAGACTCAAGCAATACTTAAAACTAGTCTCAGTCGGAGTTTTAATTTTAAAACTTGACTTGAGCAGAGAAACTACAATCAATAATCACCTGAGCAATGTCACTTTCAAATGACATTTTTTACGTATTATAGAACAGTCCTTGAGGCTTGACTGAGCTCTACTCAATGTGTCCTTATTTTAAAAGCACAATCAGCTCAGAATCACTGCTTGAGGCGAGATTTGATATTTGTTTTCGCAAGTGTAGTCGAGACCCTGCTGGAGCATAGAAACTCATGAAAATTGTTGTCGATTTGGAGTAAATCGAGTACCTACCTAATCAAAACGGATATATTTGCAGAAGTAGATTATTATAATATTTTTTTTTAATAATGAGACAAATCGAATTTAAATGTTCCTCTGAGATATTTAAGAGATACGCAGGACGCTTATTGTGAAAACTTTAAGTAGAAGTACAGGTTTTCACAAGATGTCGTGAAACATTTAATTTTACCTGAGACCTCTTTATTTTAATTTATATCTTAGTTTCATTAGAATGCGGGTGCAACTTTTTTGCAGTATTTGGAAGCAAATGTATCGAGTCAGCTTTCTCGCAAACTTTGCTGAGGTAGTTAATACCAACAAAACAAAACCACTAGGAATCAATTTGCGAATAATTAAAACAGCCACTGAACTTCACTCGAAATAATCCCGCCAAAAACACTCTGTTTCACAGTTTTTCTGACCACAGAACATAATATGTACCTATTATGAAGGGTTAAGGGTGGCTGTCAGTGTCAGTAACGTCGTGTCGTCCGCCTACTCCGGTTTTGATCGTACGAAAAAAAAGAATTGCAATAGAAAACAAACTATTGTTCAGAGTTACCATAATGATTGCTTACTCACGTAATCAGAGATCAAAATCTTTACTCAAGCGTAGTTTCGTTTGATTTGAGTTTGAGGATAGTTCTAAAATAAACTGAATGCTTGAGGCGAGATTCTTTGCTCAAATAGTAATCGGTTGAACGCAGTTTAAGTAGTACTTGAGTAAGGTTCCGTAATACGGGCCTAAGACCCGTATTACAGAACTACAATCAAGACTCAAGCATTACTTAAAACTAGTCTCAGTCGGAGTTTTAATTTGAAAACTTGACTTGAGCAGAGAAACTACAATCAATAATCACCTGAGCAATGTCACTTTCAAATGACATTTTATACGTATTATAGAACAGTGCTTGAGGCTTGACTGAGCTCCACTCAATGTGTCCTTATTTTAAAATCACAATCAGCTCAGAATTACTGCTTGAGGCGTGATTTGATCTATGTTTTCGCAAGTGTAGACGAGACCACGCTTGAGCATAGATTCTCAATTTTTTTTGTGGATTTGTAGTATATCGAGTACCTACCTAATCAAAATGGATATACAGCGTGTATCTGACATCGACGCACAAACTATTTCCAGGGGTCCAGGACATGACTCTGGACACCCCTGCTTTGGAATTTTTCGTCGGCTTTTTCCTCATTTTTTCATTTTTTTCAGGAGTTTTTTTTAGTTTAGACTGCTCATAATCGTTATTCTGACCTAACCCAATAAGATTTTTAATTAAAACGTCATTAATTCACTATTTTCACAAAAAAAAGCAATGTAAATAAAACTTCAAATTAGGTAGCTATCAGCTGTGCAAAGTTCAAACAAAAGGTCAACGCATGCCAAGTAGGTACCTGCGAGTGAGCATGTCAAAGGCACCGCTCAAAAATACCGTCTAAAGACTGCCGTCATTAGAAAATAATACGTATCACAACAAAATAAAGTAAGCGATTTCCAACATTAAAATAATTGCTTAAGGTGGATGCTCCAGGGTGGCCCGCGAAATTCAAATATTTTCATGTTTTTTTGCAATTTGCCGGTCAGTGTGAAGCTGTATGTAGACCAAATGCGATCTGCGACCGTAACGCGTATTTATCTAAAGAATTATAACCATTTTGATTATCAATATAGCCCTCTAAGTTCATGTAGTTTGAAAGAGTGAATATTTCAGAATTTATCATTCTTTCGAACTACATGAACTTAGAGGGCTATATTGATGATTAAAATGGTTATAATTCTTTAGATAAATACGCGTTACGGTCGCAGATCGCATTTGGTCCACATACAGCTTCACACTGACCGGCAAATTGCAAAAAACATAAAAATATTTGAATTTCGCGGGCTACCCTGGAGCATTAGACGCAAATCGGTTATTTTGTTGTGTGTCGCCAAATCGTATTTTCTTATAGCGGCAATACGTAGCGCGCTCTTTGACATGCCGACAATCGAGCCGATCTAGGTATTCTGTTGAACAGAGTGTAAGGGGCGGTTCAGTGTCTCGCTTAGTGGTGATGGTGACACCTGACCGAGTTTTTTTTTTTTAGTGAAAGCTTCTTTAGCGACGTTGTGCACTTTTTTGTGATGGGTAAAAAAATGTTAAGCTCGCGTCAAGACACGTGACCCTGGTGAAAATGCGTGAGATGGTGACCTGATCGAAAATTCGTAAGACGGAGGGAGAGAAGCACATATTCATGTTTTCACTTCTGCCGGCACTCCCGGAGTTTTTACTATTAATAGGCACACGTTTCACAAATCATAATAAGGCTTAAGTTAAAATAAGTAATGTTACGCTTATCTCAATTGGTTCGGTTTCTTGCAGCTTGGGTTCTCTTAGATCTTAATCTTTTTTTAAGGCGATCAAGTAACTACATGGTTAAGTATTTAAACAAAAAAAAATCATTCAATAAATAAATAACCACCCATGATAGTTCCGCCACTGTACTGCACGTAGGTATGTCGGCGAAATCAAAAGAGAGTTCGAAAAGAACATTTCGTGATGGATTTTTGCCAGTTTCTTGTTGACGTTGATCGCGAACGAGTGTGCTTTTTATGAAAGTCTGCTTTCGGAACGTTAGAGAAGATAAGTTTTGGTTTGATCCCAAAACTAAATTTCTCTCTGTGTTTGTGTCTGATTTAAAAATGTCATCTGGACTTGTGGAATCGGTGGATCGGTAGATTCGGCCCGGAGCCATTGCCAGCTCACTCACCAGACTCGACCCCATTCGATTTTTTCTTTGTGGTTACGTCAAGGACAAAGTGTTTGTGTCCGAGTGCGCTTCCGCAGCCGAGATGAGGAATCGCGTCGTGCATGTGTTTGCGACGTTGCGTGAGGAGTGTGCTCAGATATGCGAGCGTGCTGGCGGCGGCCACTTCGAACCCAGGGGTGAGCGACCTTAAGGTGAGTTAGTAGTAGGTACTTACATTATCGGATCTCAATGTAGGTAGGCCGAAGCGTAACCAACGAAACCCTATTACTAAGCCTCCGCTGTCCGTCCGTCCATAGGACTAGGTAATTTACGGGGGCTCGCATACAAGAAGCGTGTTTTTTGAGTTATGGTACTTACAGAACCCTTTGTTTGAGAGTCCGACTCGAACATGGCCGGCTTTGTTATCAATTCTTATCAGAATCGCGTTCGTGATTTTAAGAGAGCATGTTCCACAAGGCTGTATTCCAGCGACCCATCCAAGGTGACCTTGTTTGGGTGAATTCATAGGTACAAAATTCGCGGATGAAAACCAAGCTCCAACCAAGGTCACCTTGGATTACAAATACAAAAATAACAAATACAAAATAGTTTATTGTGACAAATAGAAATTACACATTTGAACGTGTTCGGAGCCTCCAGTTAAGCAAACAATGCCTGTATTAGAAGGCTCCGCTCTTTCATATCACTGTAGTACACTTATACTAACTAGAGTTATAGTGGACTGTGACCTTAAGGGTAATTATGCAATGTAAGTACATTTCCATTTATTGAGCTTCTATATTTTTACTAACTAATCTTAAGATAACTAATAAACAAAATGTAAATATTTTAGTTAAATTGCACTTTAAATTATTTACAGTAGTGAGTGTAGTGCGTCGTGGGAATTGCGTACGATGATTGGACATTGGATTCGGTAAGTAGGTACATCATTGTGGAACATGCTTAAGCTTATGACTCCTTAACTTCTGCGTAAACATGTCAGTTGTTGTCGGCTACGGGTGTTATTCGTCGGTACTTAGGTACTTTCTAAGTGAGTGAGGCGGTTCAGTAGTTACCTACGATACCGGATCTCAATGTAGGTACTTCAAGCTTATTTTTTATAATCAATCCTTATCTGAATCATTATTTTAAGAGATTAATCTTATGGCTCCTTCTCTTATTTCTTCAAAACAAGTTCTTACCATCAGCAGGTTAGTATTTCTGAGTGATAAAAATGATTCATTTTATGAGATAGGTATTATTGTTGTCGGCGAAAGGCGATATTGGTAGGTACAATCAAAGTGACTTAGATAGTTCATTAGTTTATACCTACGTGAACGGATCTCAATGTAGGTAGGTACCTACTTACAAGTTTTCTTTTTTATTATCTTACAATCCTTATCGGAATCGTGATTTTATGGGTAGGTAGCTTGTCGAAGCTTTTCTTCTCTTGAATTCTGCATAAACATGTTCCTACCATCATTAGATACCGTAGGTATTTCTGAGTGATTAAAAATGATTTTATGTAATATTGTGGTCGGCGTTAGGTAGGCGATATTCTTAGGTAAGTACATTTAACGACGGAAGCTCGCGCGGCGTCGCAGCTTTGAGTGTGTTCAAGAAGTGTAGGTACGTACTCCGTACAACGCTCTCGTGCGTTTGGATCGCGTTGTTCACAATACATTGCGCGCTCGAAAATGACAATTTCTGTAACCGATCATTAGCGAGATTAATGACTTCCACAATTTGATTAGTGGCATCAGGTGTAGCCGTTTCGCGAAGTTTGCGTTACGATGTCCCGGACACCCGGTATTTACAGAAGTAGATTATTATAATATTTTTTTTAGTAATGAGACAAATCGAACATTTAACTTAATTGTTCCTCTGGGGTATTTAATAGATACGCAGGACCCTTATAATTGTGAAAACTTTAAGAAGTACAGGTTTTCACAAGATGTCGTGAAACATTTAATTTTACATGAGACCTCTTAATTTTCATTTATATCTTTTTTGAGTTTCATTAGAATGCGGGTGCAATACATTCTATTTTTTTTTTGCAGTATTTGGCAGCAAATGTATCGAGTCAGGCTTCTCGCAAACTTCGCTGAAGTTGTCAATACCAACAAAACTCTCAGCTCCATTTTACCGAGATGTGCCTGTTTCAATGATTCCACATATTGTCCAGCAGTTTTGCTGTCCACAGAACATAAAATGTACCTACTCTGAAGGGTTAAGGGTGGCTGTCAGTGTCAATAACGTCGTGTCGTCCGCCTCGTCATGAGCTCGTACAGTTTTGATCGTGCGAAAAAAAAAGAATTGCGATAGAATTCTCTGTCTACGAATAGAAAACAAACTATTGTTCAGGGTTACCATAATGATTGCTTACTCACGTAATCAAACATCAAAATCTTCAAGCGTAGTTTCGTTTGATTTGAGTTTGAGGATAGTTCTAAAATAAACTGAATGCTTAATTCGAGATTCTTCGCTCAAGCAGTATTCGGTCGAACGCAGTTTATTAGAACTATCCTCAAACTCAAATCAAACGAAACTACGCTTGAGTAGAGATTTTGATCTCTGATTACGTGAGTAAGCAATCATTATGGTAACCCTGAACAATAGTTTGTTTTCTATTGCAATTCTTTTTTTTTTCGCACGATCAAAACCGGATGAGGCGGACGACACGACGTTAAATGATGAGCCACCCTCAGAGTAGGTACATATTATGTTCTGTGGACAGCAAAACTGTGAAACGGAGTTTTTTTGGCGGGATTATTTTGATGAAGTTCAGTGGCTGTTTTAATTATTCGCAAATTGATTCCTAGTGGTTTTGTTTTGTTGGTATTTACTACCTCAGCAAAGTTTGCGAGAAGGCTGACTCGATACATTTGTTGCCAAATACTGCAAAAAAAAGTTAGAATGTGTTGCACCCGCATTCTAATGAAACTCAAAAAAGATATAAATAAAATAAAGAGGTCTCAGGTAAAATTAAATGTTTCACGACATCTTGTGAATACCTGTACTTCTTCTCTTTAAGTTTTCACAATTATAAGGGCCCTGCGTATCTCTTAAATATCACAGAGGAACATTTAAGTTAAACATTCGATTTGTCTCATTATTAAAAAAAATATTATAATTATCTACTTCTGCAAATATATTATATCCATTTTGATTAGACAGGTACGCGATTAACTCCAAATCGACCACAATTTTCATGAGAATCTATGCTCAAGCAGGGTCTCGACTACACTTGTGAAAACAAAGATCAAATCTCGCCTCAAGCAGTGATTCTGAGCTGATTGTGATTTTAAAATAAGGACACATTGAGTGGAGCTCAGTGAAGCCTCAAGCACTGTTCTGTAATACGCAAAAAATGTCATTTGAAAGTGACATTGCTCAGGTGATTATTGATTGTAGTTTCTCTGCTCAAGTCAAATTCTAAAATTAAAACTCCAACTGAGACTAGTTTTAAGTAATGTTTGAGTCTTGATTGTAGTTCTGTAATACGGGCCTAAGAGCGCAGATCCCGAAATTAATTTGGGAACTCGAAAAAAAACGGGATATGCACATAAAGTGGCGGCCAAAAGCTTGTGTTCATTATTTTTCATTATGGGTGCAATTTCCATGGACGCTTGAAACGAAAATGCGCTTCAGGACACTAGTTTCTTAAAACTTACTGTAAGTTTGATGTTCTTCCTTGCGGTCAATAATATCATCAAGTCTCTCAACAACATTTGGTAATTCTTCTTTGACAGCATCACTTTCTGTTTGTCTACCATCAATTATATTAATAAGTTCTATTTTACTATTACTAAACCCATTGAAAAATTCCAAGTGCTCTGGTTTCATTAAAGGATCTGCCTGTAAAATAATTAATATAGTAGTTATGTAATAGTTAAAATATGCTGATGATCAAAGCCTTATTGAAGAACACCTCACCTCATAATCATCATTCAACATCTGTGCGAACATCTCTTCTGCTTCCAGACATTTTCTCCAAAATCTCCAGCATTGCTTTAGTTTAGTGCAGCAGAAGAAACAAGCGAGCATCGGTCTACTGTCCTCAGTTACAAACTGCAAGAAAATATATCCTCTTAGACTACTCTCACAAATATTCAGGACAAAATTGTGCCAGCAGCTTCACCCTTAAGTAAAAGACCAATATATTTGGCTGTAGAGGAATTGATTTGGAAACAGATTCTCACTTCCATATATTTTTAGGATGCTGTACAAGCCAGCAGTTGGTGGTCAGTATCAGTATTGCTTCTTTGTCTACAGAGAAGGGATGAGTATTGTTCACCACTCTTGTTCAAATCAAATAGGGAAAATGCAAATACAGAATTTATGATGAAAAATAATGAATTAAAGTTATGTGAAACGGAACATATTTAAAATCAACAATCAGCATTTAGTGATGTATCTGCTGTAATGCCAACGAAACGGCAACCTTATGTCTTTGAGTTAGGACAGTTCTTGACCAGTGATTGACACGACTGACATCATCGTCCGTTTTCGTGCAAACCTTTAAACTGTCGGTTTAAAAACGCAATTTTGGTAATAAATTAAAGCGTTTTCATTTCTTATTTATGTGGTGGTCTATTCTAGATGGAGTTCTTTAAAATTAAAGCAAAAATGGAAATATTGCATGTTCCCTATTAAATACTTTACTTCACCCATGTTGGTGATTTTCATTCCTCCTTAGTATGACCCTTGAACCAAGAGTTTGTTTTATTGTGTATGTGAAGCAAATACAACCTATTACAAGATTAAGTGTTACTAAAATATCAACTTACTGGAACATCAGTCAGCTTCTTGTATAGTTCATGCAAGTTCTTGTTGACCACCACATACATGCGAACATCCTCTACTAAACAAATCCTACACATTAGCAATTTTTCCATGTTTTACTTTTGAGTAGAGCCTGCTCTCTACTTCAATATTTCAAGCGATCGCTGAGGTCTCAGATGTAACTAGCGAGCCCAGAAGAAGTCTGTTTACTGTAGCTATGAAGGCTGACGGGATACAGGTGTAAGAGAACACGGAGTCCCACACTTTAGCTGTGCGCACAACAAATGCGAAGAAGCCCTGACTACGACTAGTCGGTAGTCGGCATACCGCTCCAAGTACGTACTGATGGTAGTCTTCAATAAGTCTCTTACTCAAAGTTATTTACCACAACAGCTTAGCATCAACAGATACTATTGAGAAAATGATATGATGGCTCAGTAGGTCTAGTCCTAAAACACCACTTCACTTCATTTCTATTGTAATTTTTTTTTTTTTTTTCCGGTTGTGGCAACTGAGCCGGTATCGACTATTCTGCCAGTGTCACGTCTTGACGGCAGCAGGCCGTCGAAATTTGTACTTCGTGGTAGATGTTAGTTAGGCTGAAAGGACGAACACATGGGTTAGTAAGACAAATAATCTAATTTACAAGCTACACACACAAAACATAAACTAGTTTTAACTATACACAGGCTATTTACACACACGTTACGCACCAATTAAAATTTAAAATCATTCTCATTTAGGAATGTGGCCAAAATATTTACGAATTTAGGGGAGAAGTGGGAGAGAAGGGTATGGAAGTTGGTTGGGAGAGGAATGTTCAATTTGGAAATTTTTTGGTATAGGTCAAAGGATTTTTTGTTTAGGGAGCAGGAGAAGAAAATATGGGCTAAAATACCCTCCGCAAGACCACACTCGCACAGGGAACTATCTCGGACATGAATCTTTTACAGAAACACAGGGCTACAACAATGTCCGAATCTAAGTCTACAGAGGGACGAAACAGTTCTCTTTGACAGTTTAGGACATTTAAAAAACCAAGGCCTACGCTGGATATCAGGCTGTATAGCAGCGTAGTAGAGACCCTTGGCTTTAGAAGTATTTTGCCATGTTCCAGTCCACGAGTTAAATAACTTGGGTTTGGCACCATTCCGCAATTCGTAGTTATGAGCTACGTAATGCTTTCGATCAACCGGATTCGATGTGGCATACTTTGCTAACGAATCAGCGCACTCATTGCCAACAATACCCGAGTGGCCGGGGATCCAGGTTATCTCGATGTCCAAGCCGTTTTGGGAACAATCAAGTAACAAGTTCTTTATATCCATAATGATTTGACTATTAATTTTACTGTGAAGTTGATTTTGTTTAAGTGCCTGAATACTACTGCGAGAATCTGAAAAAATTACTGACCTTGTTATTTGATGGGATTTGATATAGTGTATGGCTTCTAAAATACCAATACACTCTCCTGTAAAGACTGATGCTTCTGGTAGACATTGAAAAAGTAAAGCTATTTTAGAATTTAGAAAATAAACTGCCACAACAGTACATTCTCTTTCAGAAAATTTGGAAGCGTCTGTGAAGAAGAAATTCCATCCTTCCCAATAACGCTTGACAGCTGACTCGAAGTCATCTCTAGCGTCTTGAGAATTCCTTGATATCCCTAGGCCCAAAACGACTTTTGGTTCGAAATGAATCGCCTCGTATGCGGCGGAGAAGACCGGAAGAGTGGGATATTGACAAATAGGCGAGGAGAGTTGTTTAAGCTCTCTGTACCTATTCATCAATAGGGGAACAACTTTGTGGTTCCAGTAGGGAGAATTATTAAAGGAAAGGTCAATTTGTTCTAAAATTGGGAGCAAGGGATGGGATGAGAGGAAGAAAACTTTCGTTAGGAAGCGATCTGCCAAATACTGTCTCCTAAGGTGAAGGGGTGGGTCTGCACATTCCACTTGAAGCGCATTTATGGGAGAGGATTTCATGGCTCCACTAACAATTCTTAGGCATTTGGACTGGATGCTGTCTAATTTTTTAAGCGCTTCTTTGTTGCAGGGCTCAATAAGGTAGCTGCAGTAATCCATAGCGCTTCTGACCAACGCATTATAGACTAGTTTGAGGGTATAGGGGTGAACTCCCCCCCATACCCCGGCCAAAGCCTTCAGGACCGACACAGAACGTTCACATTTTTTGACCGTGTTGTTGATGTGATCGACCCCAGACAATCTTGAGTCCAACATTTCTCCCAGAAACCTAGCCTTATCTTCGACCGGAATGCTTTGTCCATTAATGTTAATATCAACTGAAGGTACAAAACGCTTGCGTGTAAAAATGACGGCTTTACTCTTTGGTGCACTTAAAGACAAACCATTGTCAAGTAGCCATTGGTTTAATGAAGCCAGAGAGACATTCATCGAAAGTGCGGCATCCTGAATGGAACTGCTACATACCAATAATGCAATATCGTCAGCATACTGAAGGATTTTGCAGTCGAAATTGAGGGAAGACGGGAGGTTCGCTGTATAGATGTTGTATAATGGGGGACTAAGAACTGATCCTTGAGGTAATCCTCTCCAGACCGACCTTTGTTCAGAGTCACCCCCGGGTATTCTCAATTGAATGGTACGATTGGTAAAAATGCTACAAATGATGCGACAAATCCTAGCCGGGACTCTCAGCTCGTGCAGCTTTTGCCTGAGATTAGGGAGGAGAACCGAATCATAGGCAGCTGATATATCCAAAAAAACAGCAACCACAGACTCATTCCTGCTGAGGGCCAGCCGGACCTCTGACGTGAGGATACCCACACTATCAGCAGTGCCCAGACCTTTCCAAAAGCCGAATTGAGTCGTTGGGAGTAGTTTCCTGTTTTCCACCAACCACACTAACCGGTTTTTGACTAAATGTTCCAATAGTTTAATAAGTATGGACGATAAAGCAATAGGTCTGTATGAGCAATGATCATTAGGATCTTTGCCTGGTTTTAAAATCAGAATGACAACTTGAACCTTCCACTCTGTGGGAATGTAGCCGGAAGTAAAACAGAAATTAGCCAGGTCCAGGTAATATTTGTGAGTTTTTGGACCAGCTTTAGAAATAAAGGAGTACGGGAATCCATCCACGCCCGGCGCGGAATCCTTGACATGGGATAGAATAGTTTTTAGCTCCTCTAAGTCGAATGGCCTGTTCATTGGTTATCAATGTTGTCTGCATTATCGATGTCAACACTGGTTTCCTCAACACTTGGAACATAGGCTGGAGCGATTTTCGAGAAAAACTGGTATCCCCGTTCTTCCGTGAGGTTGTTAGAAGAGGCAGGTGCTAAACTGCTCCTAAAACGTTTCACCTTCCGCCAAACCACCGAAACCGGGGTGGACGGACTCAGCGAACTACAATATTTTGCCCAACCTTCGCGTTTTTTCCTTTTTAGGAATTTCCTGGACTTGGTCACTCTCTGTAACATCCGTTACAGAGTGACTGACAGACAACACACTCCCGAAACCACTGGTCATAAAAAACTAAAATTTGACACAAAGTTTCCTTGGGGAATGCAGAGGAGCACTAAAGCCAGGATTTCCTAAAATTCTTACGGGAATGGTAAAAACGGGATACGCACGTACGAAGTCGCGGGTTAGAGCTAGGCCTTATCCTAACTTTCTAATATTTTAAATGCGAAAGCAACTGTCTGTCTGTCACTCTGTCATCTGTCTCTTTCACGCCGAAGCTACCGAACTGATTTAAATGAAATTTGGTACACAGATAGTCTAACAGGTAGCATTAAAAAGGACATAGGCTCCTTTTTATCCCAGGAATATGCTCTCTAGGGATCACGCGGTAGGGACTACCGGGGCAGCTAGTTTCTAACAAACGGTAGGCAACTCGTAAGTTTTACAGAATCTGACTTTGTTTAGTTTTTAAATAAATATATATTTAAAGAATCCTTGTTGCGTAAGTGAATTCAGCAAGGCAGAATATGAACATTCGACCGGTCTCATGCGAGATGAAAGACGCGATTTGGATTTCCGAATATGTCATTGTTCGATTGTTCATACTCTTTTCGTTTTACCTTGCCGAATCCACCTGTGGTGACCTTTTAAAAAGACCGGTCGTAATGTGGGGGTCGTATACATGTATGGCGGACTTATCTGTAGTAAAGCCACAAAGTAATAAAAAATTAGTATTTAATCGAATTAGATAGTATAAAACACAAAATTACGGTTATATTAAACAATACAAACACATACACATACGCTCGTTATTGAGTTTGACTATGATTTGCCATAAAACAGTTCTTAGGGTGTAAATGAATTTTACGTTTGACAAATAAAAATAGTTTTTCACTTTGCAAACAGCGCACTATATTGAACCAAGAGGTCAACCTCATCATATCGAGATGATTTTCGATGTGACCTAGGTGTGGGACAGGGTCCTCTCTTATCGCTCTTTTTGTAGGTTTCGAGCAAACTCTTCGCCAATGATCTGCGAAACTGCTTTTCTCCATTTATAAGCTTCCTCTTTAACGGTAATTTCTGAAATAAAGCAAAATGGATGTCATGTTGGTTTATGAAGATCGTATACAACTTTAGCATTTCCTTAACATAAAAAGATAAAAAGTATCTTTTACCACTACTATTTATAAAACATCTCGAAAAATTAAAAAAAAATTGGCTGTTTTGTAAATATTATTGGCACTGCTTGCGCATGTTATACTCGACGTTCATATTCTTCACGAAAGCAAGATTCTTCAAAGTGTTCAGAACATATCCTTGTTTACTGTGTAGGCCTCTAATTATGCTGCGGACTTCGTTCGAAAGAGGCACCGTACCCTGGAACGCAAAGGGCACTGGGAGAAACGCGGATGGGTTTTAGTCAGTAAGAGTCTGACACTCCCTTCTGCTTCACCCAAAGCGGGAGGAGTCATTTGATGATTTCCCATCCATAAAAAAAAAAAAAAAAAAAAAAAAAAAAAAAAAAAAAAAAAAAAGGCCTCTAATTATCGTCTTTTTTCAAATTTTTATCCATTTACTTTTACTCATTATCTGCAGGAAACCTGTAAAAATAATAAAGAATACAGCATTATAATTGTTTAGTAGTAATAAACAATAATAGTAGTACTAAAGTAAAAGGTTATGGACAAATAAAATGCAATATTGATTTGGGAAAAGTAGGATTTTTTGTTAATTCCTTCTTTTGGCATGCTATAATATTCTGTAATCTTTTATCACTGAGACCAAAGCTGAGTCCAATTACTAGGTTCAGCATGGCACAATCAGACGAAAAATTCAGATTGAATTTCCAAAATCTGACCACTTATATTATTTTTATTTCATTGTACGTATTTTAAACGAACTAGAATATGTATGTGATTATACTTTTATTCTATCCATAAAACATCTAAGAAGCCACATCCTTATGAAGTACATGATATGTCAAAACGGTTCAATATTTATTTTGTTTTTTATTTTTATTTCTAAATATTGGAAACCGATAATAGTGTAGAAGCAGTTGTGTCTTCATGTTCATATAATGGAGATCTGAGTTTATTGTCTTTTCTGCTCAAAATGTGTTTTAAAAATAAGTTATGATTAGATTTACTTACCGGTGAAACGATACTTTTGCAATATTTTCTTTCAAAACATCATTTATATTCGAACAACCGGGCACAGTACATGCCATTGTTCATGGCAAAACGAAAACCGCACTCAAACCTCAAACCACAATATTTTTCACAATTTGACAATATTTTTGATAATATTGGTAGACTTTGTGTTAACCAGCTGGTTAATAAACAAAATGGCGATTCTCGGCTGGTGGCGCACGGCATATCAAGACGGTCGGGAATGCTATTGCTATCTCTTTTTGTCACATGAAATGTTACCATTAAAAATGTTGAGCACAAGATAGGTTACTATATACAATTAATAGAAGCTATCTAGGTATTGATATGACCTAGATAGCTTCTATTAAGTTGTATATAGTAACCTATCTTTCTTGGGTTTCCAATGGCTGCTATGTTTTCTAATTATTGCCAATACCGTTGAGATTCCGGTGGAACACATTGGCTCCACCAGACCCAACGGATTTTTCCGTTATTTTTAACAATTTTACGGTTTATCTTCGTTTCTTAACGATTGAACTCTAATTATAATTTTGTGTTTTATACTATCTAATCTGATTATACTAATTCTGTAGTACTTTGTGTCTTTACTACGACTAAGTCCGCCATACATGTATACGACCCAAGACGGTAAAAACAAATGAAGACAAATAATATCTTTCAAGAAAGGAGATGTTTCGAAATGGGCCAGGTCTATGTACATTACCTCATACAAAAGAGAAAAATCCGTAGAATTCGGGAAAAATACATTTAATTCATTTAAATGTTTACTGTTGTGGTAGTTAATTGATGTTTATAAATTACTTTTGTCGATTTTCAACATGGCGTCGCACCTATTTAGTATCAGATCATAGAAAAATCACTCACTTTCGTCTCGTTGCCGGTAAATATATACGTCAGAAATAAATGTCAAACGTCATTAATCAATCAAAATGACAGCTTACCGCCATGGCGGGTTTTTGTTGCGTGTTGCAATTTCAAGTGTAATTTCTTTTGTTTTACCAGCAAACAAAGCCATTAGAAATTGGACAGTTGAGAACTGTTTTAAATATATTTCTCTATTTTTAAGTATAGTGTACAAGGACCTGGCCCAGGGACCATACATTTTTATTTATTTATTTAGGTTCACCAACAGTTGTTTACACTTTTAACTTAACAATAACAATAATCCAAACAACCTTAACATAGTGTAACAACTACTTAAAGGTAAACACCACATGAGCAAAGTAAAATTAAACTACTTGTAAGCTAGGTACATTACTATTTGTGCATGCCAACTTAAAGCTAAGGAAACATTATTATTATTACTGTTTCTATTAGAACTAAAACTAAGAACTAAGAAGGATTACAAAATAAACATATTATTAACTAAGTACTAAGGAAAAGCAACTGACTACTTTATAACAACTCTGATAAGCTATTCAACATTTTCGATTTCTGTTTAGTAAGAGAATCAAAGTGGAGATCAATTATATCACTGCAACTATTTAGAGCCCTACAGAATCTAGCACATGGAGAATTGGATCCCAATACCGCTCTTCTTTGTGGAGGACGTAGTGGAGTTATGGGTTTACGAGGAATTCTCGAAGGAACGCGATAGTTAATGAGTGCGAGTAGCGGCGGTAGTGCGAGTATTTTGGAACATCTCCTTTGATATTACCAATCTACACTATAATAATTTTATAAAGAGGAAAGATTTGTTTGTTTGTTTGAATTGAATAGACTCCGAAACTACTGGACCTATTTGAAAAATACTTTCGCCATTAGAATCATACATTATCCCTGATGCACATGGGCTATAGAATATTAAAAAAAAGTTATGAAACTGTATGAAAACTTCGATAATGTAACCCAAGGTGTGAAAAAAATACCAAAAAACATCCTTATACCGCGTACGCTGTGGAAACTATTGACAATAGAGCAAAGTGATGTACTACAGTTTTATAGAGGACATTCATATCTACAAAAAAGTCGATATGTTTCTAACTATTATGTTCAAGTCACAATGACCGCTTTTTGTTCAAACCTTTCGTTTAAAAGTTACGACGGTTCCAAAAATACTCTAACTAAGAAAAATCTTGCGAGTGAACAAACTGCCCTACATTTAATCTAAGTAATTTTCATATACCCTTTATGAGATTAGATGGGAGAATAAGTTCGTGGAGTTCTAACTAAACCCGCGCGAACGAAGTCGCGGGCGAAGTGTCATTATTATAATGGAATTACAGTATTATTTCAAAATGAATGTGGCGACTGGCATATTTTCGATAGTCAACAGAAAATACACATCACTGTGCATTGATATATCAATAAGTAGAATTGTAAAGTCAAACTGGCGACATTCTATAATTTTCGACGCACTATGGACACTATACTTTTCTCTTTCAGGAACATGACACTTTGCTTTTGAGAAAACGCAACGTGCTCGCATGTTTCGGTTTATTACAGTCTATCTAAGGATTCCATATCTATGACGCTGACATTAACTGACATATGACACACGACACAGGCATTTCATAGTTTACTTTTTTTAAAGATTGCTTTATAGAACATTTTTTTTTCACTTTTGATTAGCACGCGCTTGACCACCAACCATCATCAACCACCATCTCACCTTTATATATCTATGATCTTACCTGATGGTAAGCGATGGTGACTTTTCTTGGCAAAAGTAATTTCATTAAAAAACCCTTTGGTTTTTTAATGAAATTACTTTGTGCCAAACATAATCAATTAAGTTTAACGCTTAGGGTAATTGGCGTTCAAAGGTTTACTATTTTGCCACATCCTTCATAAGGATTTGGACCATAACATTATTTTGAATGTCATCTTCTCATCCGTACTTGTATGGGCATTGACAGGGCATTCCTACAAAATGGTCAGAAGATGACATTCAAAATAATGTATTCCTATCATAGATAATGATTCCTATATATATATATAAGTTACTCTATGGATGTAGTAGCCACATCATCCTACAAAGCAATTGAACTTGGAAAAAGGCGGGAAAACGTGTAAGAGGAAAGGCGCGTTTTTTAATCCGAAATATTTATTTTCACAATTTGCACAATATCTTTGTAAATTTTTATATAAATATTTAGTTTGAAGTCTTATTGTATAATTAATTAGCATCTCAGTGTCTCATAATGGTAAAAAAAGAGAAAACAGAAGGAGGGAGAACCACCTCCGGATTCCCATTCTCAGCAGGTATCTACTGATTCCGACTCAGGGGAATCAGCGTAACAAGTTTTTCTTCATACAAGGACACAAAAGATAAGGACCCGAAGGACAAATATGCAATATTCAATGTAAAGGGTTACACCCGTAAGTATCCAGACGACACGAACCAAAAAGAGCTGGTTGTATTCCTGAACCACCTGGAAGAAAACAAGCCTTTCAGCGATAGGGATCGTATGGCTCTTTCAAAAGGTATACGCGAACATGGTGTCTCAGGCGTCATGCATTTGTGTTCAATTAATAAATATAAGGTTGGCATCACATTCGATCTGCCTAATAATGCAAATATGTTCATCAAAACAAAAATTATTAGATCAGTTGACTCTAAAAGCTTCCATTCCTGCCGCAGACACAGAGGTTACAGGGATCCTTACTTCGGTCCCACCTGACTGTTGACGGTATTGTGTAGTGGATCCGAGGGGATCCACAAGCCAGCCGAGAGGTCGGCAGTTCCAAAAATGTCGTACAAGTCAGGCGTTTCATGCGCAGGGTAAAGAGTTTCAACGGTGTTGAATTCGTACCTACACAAACAGTTGCAGTTACCTTTGCCTCCACCACAGTACAGTTTTTCTATAGGAGGTGGAAGATTTAGTGGCATTAGCGTAGTTCCGGAAGCTACTGGAATGGTTTTGCTGGCGTCAGCATAGGGGATGCATTTTTCTGCCATTATGGTTTTAATGGCTTTCTGTCTGCCACGCTCGGGGCATGACTTGCTATTAGCGAAGTGATTCCCCGAACAAAGCACACAAAATGCCTCGCCCTCAGAGATGTCGCAACCATCACCGGGGTGATCGTGGCCACATCTACTGCAGCGTGGTTTTGATCTGCAAAGGTTAGCTACATGTCCGAATCTACAGCATTTGCGACATTGTATAGTAGGGAAGATGTATTGCCGGTTCGCCGGTGGCCTGTTTTGCTCTATGGTTCAAGTCGTTCAAGTCATGTTTGACTTGACAGTTGACATTCAAATGACTAAAATAATCAAAGATATAATAACTCGGTTTTGGGGAAAAGAAAAACAATGATGAAAATCATAGATAGAGACTCTTACGATACAACGATATGAAAAGACTAGATTATAAAATACGAAAAACATTTTTATCTATAAAATCTACCATGCAAGAAAACGACGTAAGACTAGGCATTATGGTCATCATAAGACTATAGCCTTCCCTTTGGGGTAAATAAAAAAAAAAAAGCAATTGAACTTGTCAAATGCTCATGTCGCGTCGCTGTCTCATGTCAGTGTCACTTGGTTTTCGTTATAGTTCAGTTGTTTGCTTTTAAATTTGTTTTTTGACTTACAATAGAAATGAAGTCGGTTGAAAAGTGTTAAATGGTGTTTTAGGAGTAGACCTACTGAGCCATCAGTTTTTCTCAATAGTATCTGTTGATGCTAAGCTGTTGTGGTAAATAACTTTCAGTAAGAGACTTATTGAAGACTACCATCAGTACGTACTTGGAGCGGTATGCCGATTACTCGGTATGCTGACTAGTCGTAGTCAGCGCTTCTCCTCGTTTGATGTGCGCACAGCTAAAGTGTGGGACTCTTTGTTCTCTAACACCTGTATCCCATTAGCCTTCATAGCTAGAGTAAACAGACTTCTTCTGGGCTCGCTAGTTACATCAGAGACCTCAGCGATCGCTTGAAATATTGAGGTACAGAGCAGGCTTTACTCAAAAGTAAAACATGGAAAAATTGCCAATGTGTAGGATTTGTTTAGTAGAGGATGTTCGCATGTATGTGGTGGTCAACAAGAACTTGCATGAACTGTACAAGAAGCTGACTGATGTTCCAGTAAGTTGATATTTTAGTAACACTTAATCTTCTAATAGGTTGTATTTGCTTCACATACACAATAAAACAAACTCTTGGTTCAAGGGTCATACTAAGGAGGAATGAAAATCACCAACATGGGTGAAGTAGAGTATATAATAGAGAACATGCAATATTTCCATTTTTGCTTTAATTTTTAAGAACTCGCATCTAGAATAGACCACCACATAAATAAGAATGAAAACGTACGATGATGTCACTCGTGTCTATCACTGATCAAGTACTGTCCTAACTCAAAGACAGTTTGCCGTTTCGTTGGCATTACAGCAGATACATCACTAAACGCTGATTGTTGATTTTAAATACGTTTTGTTTCATGTTACTTTAAGTCATTATTTTTGTTAAAAATCAATATTAACCAAAATAAAAACGTTGCAATGGCCTTTATTTTATATTTTCTGTAATTTACTGACAAAATTCTCATAAATTCTGTATTTGCATCTTCCCTTTTTGAGAAAAACTGCAAAATTTTACAATTCTGTTGTGATTTGAACAAGAGTGGCGAACAATACTCATCCCGTCTCTGTAGACAAAGAAGCAATACTGATACTGACCACCAACTGCTGGCTTGTACAGCATCCTAAAAATATATGGAAGTGAGAATCTGTTTCCAAATCAATTCCTCTACAGCCAAATATATTGGTCTTTTACTTAAGGGTGAAGCTGCTGGCACAATTTTGTCCTGAATATTTGTGAGAGTAGTCTAAGAGGATATATTTTCTTGCAGTTTGTAACTGAGGACAGTAGACCGATGCTCGCTTGTTTCTTCTGCTGCACTAAACTAAAGCAATGCTGGAGAGTTTGGAGAAAATGTCTGGAAGCAGAAGAGATGTTCGCACAGATGTTGAATGAGGATTATGAGGTGAGGTGTTCTTCAATAAGGCTTTGATCATCAGCATATTTTAACTATTACTTACCTACTATATTAATTCTTTTACAGGCAGATCCTTTAATGAAACCAGAGCACTTGGAATTTTTCAATGGGTTTAGTAATAGTAAAATAGAACTTATTAATATAATTGATGGTAGACCAACAGAAAGTGATGCTATCAAAGAAGAATTACCAAATGTTATTGAGAGACTTGATGATATTATTGACTGCAAGGAGGAACATCAAACTTACAGTAAGTTTTAAGAAACTAGTGTCCTGAAGGCCATTTTCGTTTCAAGCGTCCATGGAAGTTGCACCCATAATGAAAAATAATGAACACAAGCTTTTGGCCGTGACTTCGTACGCGCATATCCCGTTTTTTTTCTTGTACCCAAATTAATTTCGGGATCTGCGCACTTAGTGCTCCTCTCACTCCTCAAGAAACTTACAAGCCAAATTTCAGCTTTCTAGAACCTATAGTAAGCTGTGCGTTGTCTGCCAGTACCAAAAGAATTTTGTATATTAGGATAACCTACAGAATTAGCTACTAACAGTGGCGTAGCTAGCATGGGCAACACACCCGGTGCGCATAATGTGGTGTCACCGCACTTATGATGCAACCCAGGTGTTCCATTTATACCATAATATTGGTTCTGGATTGTATTTAAGCACATTCCGGAAACAAAATTTGTAGCATCGTAACTGGGTGCCTAAAATCAACCCCTCTCCCGATGTTGTACCCATTGGTTAGGAATAGCTCCACGCCTCCACCAGATATCTGACGCGAAGTAGCAAGCCGCGTTGACAGGGAGAAACAAGAACGAGACTGTAGACACCCCCTGTATAGTCACCAACTAATACCTGCACGTCTAAAAAACGCCCTAAAGATGTGCCTGTGTCCCGGTAGTGGGCACATAGTTGTGATTGGGAACCTTGAATAGAAAATAGACACATGCTATCGCAAACTTTTGCAGCCAGTTCTAAGACCATCATTCTTTATTATGTTTGTTTAACGAAACTTTGTTTTTACTTACAGGATCAGAATTTGATAATGTATACAATAGCTGTCCAGATGAAGAAACACCAGCACACCGAGCTGAGTCAGATTCAGAAGATGTAGCTTTAATGGAGATTAAAACCGAAATTGAAGATGAACAAGAATCAATAGGTAAGCAAGCAGTCCGACGGTTGAAATCCGGCTTGACGTGAGGTAGCCGCATTACATTACAGCGCCATTTTTCAATCCGGCGCGCCTACTTGTAATTTGGCGTGTTATACAATATGGCACACACGTACGATACACTCGAGGTTGTGGACGAGAACGTCTACCTAAGACCAACGGTCCAGTTAGGTAGGGCCAACTTCGAGAAAGAGGTCAACCATCGAATCCGACTCGGCTGGGCGGCGTTCGGAAAGCTGAGTGGTATCTTCTTGTCTCACATTCTACAGTGTCTCAAGATGAAAGTCTATGACCAGTGCGTGTTGCCAGTGATGACATATGAACTGAAACGTGGTCGCTCACAATGGGCCTCATCAGAAGGCTCAAAGTCACTCAAAAGGCAATGGAAAGGGCAATGCTTGGAGTTTCCGGCACATTGCTCGTAGAACAGATGGTCGATGGGGCTGAAAAGTTCTGGAGTGGCGACCGCGTACCGGAAGACGCAATGTTGCAAGGATAAGGTTGACAGTAAGCAGTAGTGCTGAAACTAGCATTAAGGGTTCCGTTGGTGACCCTTTGAATGCGGAGCCCTAAAACCGATTTTGATCTCTGCTAATCCCCTTTCCTTTGCATATACATCTGCCTAGCCTTTTTCCAACTATGTTGATGTCGGCTTCCAGTCCAGCCGGGTTTAGCTGAATACCGGTATTTTACGAGCAGCGGCTGCCTACCAGACCTTCACAACCCATTAACTGAGTAACACGGTACTTCATGACAAGACTGTAGTCAGATTTATTTAGGTCTTCGCATGTCCAGTTTTGGCTTCTTTGCGACGAGCGCGCCTGTGAAATAAATAAATAAGTAAGAATTAATATGCAAAGGAAAGGGGTTGAAGAGCTCGTGGCAAGGTTATTACAGCCGCACAGGTCGATCTTCAAGGTTAAGCAACGCTTGCCAAGGTTGGTCTGTGGATGGATGACCATCTTAATATACCGAGTTTTCTCCCTGTCTCGGAAAGCACGTTAAGCCGTTGGTCCCGGCTGTCATTTGTAGATCTTTGGCAGTCGTTACAGATAGTCAGAACCCAGTAAATCTGACTCCAGTCTTGCCATGAAGTACCGTGTTACTCAGTTAATGGGTTGTGAAGGTCTGGTAGGCAGCCGCTGCTCGTAAAATACCGGTATTCAGCTAAATCCGGCTGGACTGGAAGCCGACCCCAATGTGGTTGGGAAAAGGCTAGGCGATTATGAGTAAGACATACTAATACCCACACTTGTGAGAAACCTTTCAAATGTGATTTGTGTCAGCGTAGTTTTAGTGGTAGTAAATACGGCTGGTTCACACTTACGGATTTCCGTAAATAAGAAAAAAAAAAAAAAAAATACCTACCCATTTTATTGTTGATTTGGGTCGAGAATGATTAGCATAATTACGTCCTTGAATTTGACTAGGATGCAAATCAACATCTTGTATAATACTAACAGTGAAATTAGAATCAAAATTACTCGAAAAACGTAAGGATATTCAATTATTTTAAACAAATATATCTGTCCCTCTCGCGAAAACGCTGTTTTCTATGGCGTCATAGACGATAACGTCAAAGTTTACATCGGACTTCTCTTTCTAATTGTAATCTTTGGAGCTTTATAACGTCATCGCTAATGAAGGTATTTGAAGGCGTTTGGTCTGTATAGTGTTTCAAAGGAACATACATACATACATACGCTGATAAACACATTACCACTCCTTTGCGTCGCGCAGTCTGACAAAAATAGACACATGCCAACGTCAACCTAGGACAACGGTCCAGTTAGGTAGGGCCAACTTCTAGAAAAAGGTCAACCGTCGAATCCGACTCGGCGGGGCTTCGTTCGAAAAGCTGCTTGATATCTATCACGCAGCTTTTCGCTTTACACATTTTACAGTGTCTCAAGATGAAAGTCTATGACCAGTGCGTGTTGCCAGTGATGACATATGAACTGAAATGTGGTCGCTCACAATGGGCAAATCAGGAGGCTCAAAGTCGCTCAAAAGGCAATGGAAAGTTCAATGCTTGGAGTTTCCTTACGTGATCGAATCGGGAAAGATGATCTCATCATTCCTACGCTATGCTATGGCGTAGGATCGCCAAACTAAAGTAGCAATGACCAGGGCACATTGCTCATAGAACAGACGGTCGATGGGGCCGAAAAGTTCTGGAGTGGCGACCGCGTACCGGAAGACACAATGTTGCAAGGATAAGGTTGACCGATGACCTGGTGAGAGTCGCGGGTAGCCGATGAATGCCAGACGCGCAGGACCAGTCGTTGTGACGACGCTAAGGGGAGGCCTATGTCCAGCAGAGGGCGGAGTCTTTCGGCTGATATGATAATGATGATGATGATACGGTATGGCTACGAGTGCCGCGACATTGAATAAAAAGCTTCAGTGATTCACGTTGGGAGTTTTACACCTTTGCTCAATATTTTACATTTACTTTCATCTCTGTTACTATTATTACGACAACTTGTACCTAATTTAGTGTTATTTTAACTGCTATTAACTCCATGGCGTGTTTCAGTGAAGGGCTCTTTAAATTTAGTCGTTCGGCTGGATGTATGAGCTTAAGTTTTCTTAATTGTCTTCGAGACACATGATAATTTTCGATTATGAAGTACCGTGTTACCCAGTTAATGGGTTGTGGAGGTCTGGTAGGCAGCCGCTCCTCGTAAAATACTGTTATTCAGCTAAATCCGGCTTGACTGGAAGCCGACCCCAATATGGTTGGGGAAAAAGCTAGGCAGATTATGAGTAAGTCATACTTATACCCACACTGGTGAGTAACCTTTCAAATGTGATTTATGTCAGCGTAGTTTTAGTGAAAAGGGTACTTTAATCAAACACACTCACACTGGCGAGAAACCTTTCAAATGTGATTTATGTCTGCGTAGTTTTACTCAAAAAAAGTAACTTAACTGCACACACCCGTACACATACCGGCAAAAAACCGTAGTTTTAATTTAGTTCATTCATCAATTATAATATATCTTCCTAATATATACCTTCGAGTTTCCTCCGTGCCTCGGAAAGCACGTTAAGCTGTTGGCCCCGGCTGTCATTTGTAGACCTTTGGCAGTCGTTACGGATAGTCAGAAGCCAGTTAATCTGACTCCAGTCTTGCCATGAAGTACCGTGTTACCCAGGTACTGGGTTGTGGAGGTCTGGTGGGCAGCCGCTCCGCGTAAAATACTGGTATTCAGCTGAATCTGGTTTGGCTGGGGGCCGACCCCGATGTGGTTGGGAAATGGCTAGGCAGATGATGAGTCGTATGGGTCGATCTTCAAGGTTAAGCAACACTTGCCGAGGTTGGTATGTAGATGGGTGACCAGTTTAACATCCGAGATTCCAGCGAGGCTTGACATATAACAGTCGCACGGGTCGATCTTCAAGGTTAAGCAACACTTGCCGAGGTTGGTCTGTGGATGGGCGACCATTTTAACATACCTAGATTCCAGCATACCTTGACATATAACAGTCGCACGGGTCGATCTTCAAGGTTAAGCAACACTTGCCGAGGCTGGTCTGTGGATGGGCGACCATTTTAACATACCTAGATTCCAGCGTGCCTTGGAATATAACGGCCGCACGGGTCGATGTTCAAGGTTTAGCAACACTTGCCGAAGTCGGTCTGAGGATGGGTAATAGATCGCTTAGTTCGAGCCAGCTCGGGACAAAAATATCTCGAAAGCCTTTGGGAAGCACTTTGCCCAGCAGTGGGGCAGTATAACCTGTTAACACTTTACGTATCGAAAACCACTAACGCTCGCATAAAACAGCCCAACGGATACACACATGCAAATCACCTTTCACTCAACAGTGCTCGTTTACAACTCTCAGCAAATCTATGACGGTCAGACAGATACCTTGGGGTTCTCTTAGATGAATTTTCTTAAATGATAAAAAAAATACAATTGCATAAAATACACACAGTCAATAATAATTATCAATAAAATCGACCCACGCCCAAAGGCCCAGTGCTCCAAAATCATTTGTGAATGTTACAAATGACGGAACGCGCGGGCACACTTGGAGGGGGCCAGCTATCATGTTGGAAAGAAAAACACAACATTAAAAATAATGGTTACCGGCTCAAATGCCATAAAGGGAGAAAAAAATAATAATAATGTCAGAACTTGTTTGTGAATAAAAGCAATACCAACAAGTATCACGAAAGAGCAACAAAAAAAAGTTTTCTTGCATAGTTGCGGTCGAGTCATATAGTTAGTTGCAAGAAGACGTTATGTAATATGTATGTGGTAGTAGCAGTAGTGCTAAAATCGGCACTAAGCCGGTTCCGTTGGTGACCCTTTGAATACGGTACCCTAAAACCGGTTTTGATCTCTGCTAATCCCCTTTCCTTTGCATATTAATTCTTACTTATTTATTTCTTTCTCAGGCGCGCCCGTCGTAAAGAAGCCAAAACTGGACATGCGAAGACCAAACACAAAAGAGGCAACCTCAACCGAGCAAAAGAAAAACGAAAATAATCGAAAATTATCATGTGTCTGGAAGATAATTAAGAAAACTCAAGATCATACCTCCAAACAAACGACTAAATTTAAAGAGCCATTCACTGAAACACGCCATGGAGTTAATAGCAGTTTTAATAACACTCTATTAGGTACAAGTTGCCGTAATAATAGTAACAGAGATGAAAGTAAATGTAAAATATTGAGCAAAGGTGTTGACAGTGATGATATGATAAGGTATCGAAGAGTGTGTGCCGAAGAAAAACGGTTCAAATGTGCTATTTGTCAGCGTGTCTTTAGTACAAAGAATTTTTTAACTAAACACATTCGAAACCACAATGGTGAGAAACCTTTCAAATGTGATATATCTAAGAGTAGTTTTAGTCGAAAGACTCATTTAAAAACTCATATTCACACCCACACGGGTGAGAAACCTTTCAAATGTGATATATGTCAGCGTAGTTTTAATCAAAAAAACAACTTAACTAGACACATCTGTACACATGGTGAAAAACGGTTCAAATGTGTTATTTGTCAGCGTGGCTTTAGTAAAAATAGTGATTTAACTAGACACATTCGTAAACACACTGGTGAGAAACCTTTTAAATGTGATATATGTCAGCGTAGTTTTAGTCAAAAAAGTAACTTAATTACACACACCCGTACACATGGTGAAAAACAGTTCAAATGTGTTATTTGTCAGCGTGACTTTAGTAAAAATAGTGATTTATCTAGACACATTCGTATACACACTGGTGAGAAACCTTTCAAATGTGATATATGTCAGCGTAGTTTTAGTCAAAAGAGATATTTAGTATATCATACTCATACCCACACTGGTGACAAACCTTTCAAATGTGATATATGTCAGCGTAGTTTTAGTCAAAAGAGATGTTTAGTAAATCATACTTATACCCACACTGAAGAGAAACCTTTCAAATGTGATTTATGTCAGTGTAGTTTCAGCCTAAAGAGATATTTAGTAAGTCATAATCGTACGCACACTGAGAAATCTTTCAAATGTGATATATGTAAGAGAAGTTTTTATCATAAGTATAATTTAACAAATCATATTCGCACTCATACTGGCGAGAAACCTTTCAAATGTGATATATGTAACAGGGGTTTTAAGCTAAAGTTTCAATTAATAATACATATTCGCACTCACACTGGCGAGAAACCTTTCAAATGTGATATTTGTAAGAGTAGTTTTAGTCGACACCCTTATTTAAAAAGTCATATTCTCACCCACACTGGTGAGAAACCATTCAAATGTGATGTATGTCAGCGTAGATTTACTCAAAAAAGTCACTTAACTGCACACACCCGTACTCATACTGGCGGAAAACCGTAGTTTTAATTTAGTTCATTATTCAATTGTAATTAATCTTTATTATCTATTCTACTCTAACACATATAATAAAATCGTAGACTTGCCGTGTCTGTACATTGAATATTTTTGCATAAAAATTACATAGATATGTTAGAAAAAAGATAAAAACACAAATATACCATATTTGAAATTTGTGTCTGTTTGTCTGTGCGTTTGTGGGAGCATCACGCATAAACCACCGATTGAATTCCAAATCTAGGTACTTCAAAATATTAATTGATAACCAGAGTAACTTAAAGGTGTGTCCAAATATCGAGCGGCAATCGAGCGCGGCTGCCGCGCGCGGCTCGCTGCGCTGTGATTAAGGTGTGTCCAAACATAAAGCGGCATTGGAGCGCAGCTGCCGCGCGCGGCTAGCCGCGCTATGATTGGACGAGCGCGTGTGGCGATCGCCGCGAACGGTGTTTGTGTTGGTTCGCCAGTGGTTGTGTGTGGACGGACGTATTTTATCAAGTATAAAATGGATTACGAAACAGCAATTCGTCTTATTGAAATTTATTGCTCCCATAGTCCATTATGGGATACTAGACGTAAAGAATATCACAATAATAACGTGAGAGAAGATCTATGGGATGAATTAGCAAAAACATTCGTACAACCAAAAGCAGCTTTAAAATTGAAAATGAAAAGTCTTTTGAGTTCTTATAGAAGGGAGAGAAACAGAGAAAAAACAAGTAATGTCACTGGTTGTGGTAAGTTTAATCTTATTACATTTTATAACAGTAGGTACTTATTATTAAATTTCTGGCCGTTTACATTTTCACTATACTAATTCTTAATTATCTCTTAAACGCGTGGACCGATTTACATGATTCAAACTGATGAAATGGTTTTAGACCTAGACCTTTCATTTGACACCATAATCGTTAAGATATCTCAACAAACAAAAAATTAAATTTTCTAGTTGCTCTCGTGATTATCCAACATGAATGAAACTCGTAATTCAATTCTTTTAAAAACTATCTTATCAAACGTTAAATTATTTGTTATCGCTGTGGGTACGGCCGAGTGAAGGCCAGCTCGAGGGCTAGTTAGTTAGTTAATAATAATAAATGTCTGCCTCTCAGAATGGATGTAGGAACGGGTCCCGTGGTACTAAGGAGCTGCTCCTCATCGACATTGCCATTAGCCAACAGGTTCGTCGTTCCCGAAGGGATCTGTCGACATGCTGGATAGATTATAAGAAGGCCTATGACTCAGTGCCACATACATGGCTCATGAGGGTGCTGGAGCTGTACAAAGTTGATGCAGTCCTACGCACCTTCCTGAAGTCGTGTATGGGGCAGTGGAGGACGGTTCTTCACTATCCAGGATGTCGACAGATCCAGGCGAACAGCGAACCGATAAGGATCGAGCGTGGCATATTTCAGGGTGACAGTCTGAGTCCACTGTGGTTTTGTCTGGCTCTCAACTCTCTCTGTACATTGCTGGAGGGTTCGGGCCAAGGCTACCGGTTGAGAAGAGGTGATCAGGTCATATCGCACCTCCTTTACATGGATGACTTGAAACTCTTTGCTCCTAACAACTTGCAACTGATGAAGCTACTAAAGGTAACAGAAACCTTCAGTAGCGCCATCAGGATGGAATTTGGATTGGACAAATGTGCGGTCATGCATGTAAAGCGAGGGGAGATTATGGAATCCGTGGGAACCCAACTCTCGGATTCCATACACCTTAGGTCCCTCTCCTCAACCGAAACTTATAAGTATTTGGGTATGTCGGAAGCGTTAGGCATCAGTGCTGCTGACATGAAACAATCGTTGAAGGAGCGCTTCTTTTGCCGCCTGAATAAAGTACTTAACAGTCTTTTATCAGGCGGAAACAAGGTGCGCGCCTTCAACGGTTGGGTCATGCCGGTTTTGATGTATTCTTTCGGCATACTCAAATGGACTCAGACGGAACTTGACGCCCTGGATAGGAGGATACGTTCACTGCTTACCGCAAATCGGATGCATCACCCACGGTCATCGGTGATGAGGCTGTATATCCCGCGGAAGTGCGGGGGTCGTGGCTTCTTAAATGCTAAGACCCTGCACAACCGCGAGGTATGCAGCCTTCGGGAATACTTCCTAGAGGCCGACGTGGATATGCATCGAGATGTGGTAGCGGTGGACAAAGGCCTTACCGCGCTCTCCTTGGCTAACGAGAACTGGCGCAAACCTGTGGTATTAGATACTAACGACCGCAGGAAGGTATGACAGAGCAAGGAGCTTCACGGACGCTTTTATTGGGTCCTACATGAGCCCGATGTAGACTTCTTAGCGTCCGTAGCCTGGCTTCGTTTTGGTGACCTCTTCGGGGAAACCGAAGGTTTTGTTTGTGCAATTATGGACGAAGTTATGATGACTAATAACTACCGGAAGTACATTGTGAAGGACGGTACCGTTGACATATGTCGGGCATGTCACCGGCCCGGGGAATCCATCCGCCACATTATTTCCGGTTGTTCTAGTCTGGCTAACGGAGACTATTTGCACAGGCACAACCTTGTAGCCAGGATTATCCACGAGCAACTTGCTCTTAAATACAATCTTGTGGAATCGGAAGTACCGTACTATAGGTATGTGCCCGACCCAGTTCTCGAAAATGGTAGTTGCACATTGTATTGGGATCGGTCTATCATCACTGACAGGACTATTGTTGCCAATAAGCCTGATATAGTGGTGATAGACCGACTAGAGCGTCGCGCAATGATTGTTGATATAGCAGTCCCTCATGACGAGAACCTCGTGAAGTCAGAGAAAGATAAACAAACGAAGTATCTTGACTTGGCTCGCGAGGTTGTCGACATGTGGGATGTGAACACAGCAGTTATTGTGCCGATAATCGTGACGGCCAATGGCATTATTGCCAAGAGCCTCGACCAACATCTCAAGAGGCTCTCGTTGGGCAGCTGGATCAAGGGCTTGATCCAGAAAGCAGTACTCCTGGACACGGCGCGCATCGTTAGGAGATTCCTCTCTCAGAAGCCCTGACCACCGGTAGCTTGGACCCTGTTCCTGATACTGGTGGGCTACTATTTTTTATATTTTTAAATGTTTTTTGTATTTTTATAAAAATATTTAAAAATGTAATAAGTAAGTATATATAAATGAATAAATAAAATTAGAATAAAATATTTTATTGACTCAAAGAAAAATTTTTACATTCCATTTGAAGCCCTGGCTCCTGTGCTAGGTGAAACCTGTGTTACAGGAGTCAGTGTCTTCACCTGTTTTTGGTACTAGGGTTCACATTATATAGTATCAAAAGTTAAATAAAAAAGGAAACTAAAAAAAAAAAAAAAAATTAAAATTATTAAATGCATGCATGCTCTTGTGAAATACGTGTTGTGTGGTGTGTGAGAGTGAGTGTGTGTGAGTGTATATATGAGTGGATGTGTGTTTGGCATGTGGCATGAGTAATCGTAGTGGTAGCTTAACATGGGTAATAGATATATAGGTTCCTAATCTAACAGTTATTCTTTCGAGTATTATACTTTAATTAGGTTTTCCATCTGTTGATAATCTAGTGTTTGAAGCCAAGAATTTAGTTTCATCTTTGTTTTATGTTTTGTTAGTGGGTTGAAGTTAAGGATGATATTTATTTTATTATATAAATAGGACGATAAATAAAGACGTTGTCGTCGAGCAGATGCGGTCTTACATTTAACTGTGCTACATGCATTACCGATAGTTCTCTTTCGTTTGGTTGCGAGATTTTTTGGTGTCTTTACATGCTGCTTCAATATAACATTGGCAATGTTCATACAGAGTACGTGTAGGGAACCGGTATGGCTTGAATGTCATGACTTTTAACAGAGAACGTTGGGCTCTCTCGAGGCGTATCATGTAGGTTTTACAAGCACCTCCCCAAGCAGTAATGCAATACCCTATAATTGATTGTGCCAGTGCCATATATATCGTGCGGAGAAGTTTGAACTCGGCTACCTGTCTTAGTTTTTTAAATGCCCATATAAGTTTCCTAACACGAGAAGAGGTCTGATCAATGAGGGGATGCCAGCTAAGTCCCTCGTCCAGAATCACTCCCAGGTACTTCATTGTTTTTTGTTGTGTGATTGGAAGACACGTACATGGAGTTCTGTTGTTTGCATCGTCACAAGAGTGTGCTTTGAGAGTAATAACTGCTGGTCTGGTTTTGGCGAAAGTAAATTGGAAAAATGAGGTTTTCAAGACGTTAAGGGTAAGTAAGTTAGCTTCCAGCCAGTAGATCACTTTACGTAAGCCTGTTTCAGCAGCTTTCTGTGTCGTGTCCCAACACTCACCATGGAATATTAGTACGGTATCATCTGCATAACTAAAGATTTTGCCATAACTTAGAGACTGCTGGCATAGGTCATTCACATAGACTAGGAAAAGACTAGGGGATAGGCAGCTACCTTGAGGTACACCAATACTGGCTTCGCTGCTAATGATATCACCTATTTTTACTTTTTGTGTCCGGTCATTAAGAAAGTCTGTAAAAATTGCAAGAGCCCTTCCCCGGATCCCAGAATGCTCTAGCTTGGTCACAAGGATTGGAATACAGACGGTTTCGAACGCCTTGGCTAGGTCCAGGAAAACAGCGAGACATTTCTGCTTTGCATCCAGTTTTCCAGTCACGTAATCAACGAGCTGATTAACTGCATCTGCGGTGCTTTTCCCGGGCCTAAATCCGAATTGGGAATCAGAAATTATTTTGTTGTGCTCTAAGTATTTCACGAGTCTACGATTCAACAACTTTTCCAATATTTTAGATAGAGTGGACAAAACAGAGATGGGTCTATAATTTTTTACATTGTCCTCGCTTCCCCCCTTGTGTACAGGTGTGACTACAGATTTCTTAAAGATACGCGGGAAAACACCTTGTTCAAAGCAGACTTCAATGAGTTTTGTGATAGGTGGAACTAGTACTTCTTTTCCTAGCTTGAATAGTTTAGCCGGAATAGAGTCTTATCCTGTGGCACAATCGTTTTTTAGGTTGATGATGACTGCCTCTATTTCAGCCTCGTCCGGAGCAAGTAGGACCATAGAGTCTCGTGCAGGGGCTGTATTAATGGCATATGGGGGCCGAGAGGAATTTTGTTTTCTTTTAATAGTGTCTGCCAACAGCTTTCCAATGTTCGAGAAATAGTGGTTTACTTGTTCAATGGCATCAGGCGTATCCGCAGTTTCAGTGGGAGGTAGAAGATTGGAAGCTGATTTTTGTTTTCCGGTTTGATTAGTTATAGATTTTATAATATTCCATGTTTCTTTACTGTCCTTTGCAGATTTTAAAGCGGAGCTTTCGTGGGCGTTCCTTAGTTTCCTGAGAAGCAGGTTACAGTGATTACGATATCGTTTGTATGATAACGCGATAATTGTGTTTTTTGGTTCTGCCAAGGATTTCCTGTGGAGGTTATCCCTGTGTCGAATACACCGTAGGAGGCCAGGTGTGATCCAAGGCTTAAGGGCTACTTTACGGTTAGGAGTATTCACTACTGTGGAGTGTTGGGAAACCGTGGACATTAGACATTCGACAAATCTCGTTGCGGTTTCATTTGCGTCACAATTTTGCGTAATAAAAGTAAAAACTGTAGTTTTTAATTGTTCAACAGCACTCTCATAGTTTACTTTTGTAATTTTCCATGGTTTATTTTTTTTTAGCGGGAACTCTATCTAGACATATCATTACAGAGGCGTGGTCACTGACTGTGGAGTCCATAACTATAACTGTTGCAGAGGTAGTGGTTTTTATTAACATGTGGTCGAGACAATTATGCAGTCTAGTAGGAAATGTATGTCCAGGTAAGAGGCCCATTTCCGCAGTTAGATTAAGATAGGGTGGACTATTTCTATCTGTATTATTAGGTTTTATGTCTATATTAATATCTCCTACCAGTATTATGTTATTCGCTTTTAATTTACTTAAAATGATTTCTAGGGAGTTAAGGAAGCTATCAATGCAATAAATTGATGGTGATCTATAGGAAGCTAAAATACAAGTGTCAGAACCGATTTTTAACAAAAGAAAATTAGCACCTGACGGGTCTGGTTCTTCAACTGTACATTTGATATTGTTTTTAACATATATAACAATACCGTCGTTTTGGTTAAGGCATTTTTTGCTAGAGTACGTAACGTAATTTTCTATAGTCGGTATCGGTTTGTCAAGCACTCTGTCAATATTATGATGTCTATTTCAAACGATAGCCTAGCCAATTGAGCCTGGAAATTATCTAGATTTTTATAAATACTTCGGATGTTTTGTGTTATAATTTTTAGAGAAGAGTTGATCCTTTTTATGATTTCGTTACAGGCGTCCGTATCACACTTATGAGAAGATGACACGGTAAAGTTATCTCTGTTGGAATGTTATTGTCCATGTTAGCCATTGGATAAAAATATATATTTTTCGTTGCATGTTGGGGAACAAATAATATAGATAGTCGTGGTGAGAGTTAGTTCAGGATATATTATACTAGGCATACCCACATGAGAACGATTTATATTATGTGTGTAAGTGATTTTCTTGTTTGTTTGTATTGTGTTAAGTGGTATAGGTTGAGTGTGTTTGATTAGTTTTTGTGTATGTGTTTTACAGAAAGAGAGCATTTGAAACAACAAACAGTATATGAGCAGGACGTGAAGATTATCTATACAGTCATTGTGGTAATTTGGATTTTAGATCAGATTCGTCTTTTACATGAATGTATTGATCTTCTTTTTGTCGAAGAAAGACTTTTCCAAGTGAAGTCCAGCAGAACTTAAACCCGTTTTCAATCGCAAATTTCCTCGCCAGATAGAATAATCGTTGTGCCTTCGTAGTCAAGCTCTCAGATAGAAATATTGGTTTTATTTCACCTGGTATATATATGGGACGTATTTAGCTTAGATTGGACGTGATTGCGATTGAAGTTACGGACTTTGTGCAGTATATTTTCCTTTGTAGTTACCGAGACAAAGTCGACTATTATAGATGATCCTCCACCTTTTTTATTAATGCGAAATATGTCCTTTATATCCTGACGTTCGACAGGCATATCCAGAACTTTGGCAGTTTCGGAAATTACTCTATGCAGATCTTCTTTATTTTCACCTTCCTTCTTTGGTATATTTCTTACCTCAATCTTGGTAAGACATAAACTACGCTCTAAATTCTCGACTTTACTTTCTAGGTGTTCAATATAGGCATGATCTGTTTTTCGTTGTTTGTGGATTTCCTCAATTTTCGTTATGATGTCATCGTATTGTTTTGTGACGAAGGTTAGGGAAGTTTTCATTTCCGAGTTTTGTAATATAATTTCGCGCATTGACTCTTGCAGTAATTTAAACTTGTTTTCTGATTGGGCGGTAGCCGTTTCCAATAAGTCTCGTATCTCTTGCATGAAAGCTACCATATCATCCTCACGCCTACGTTTGTTGCGTGCCGTTACATTTGCGTCTCTTTTGGTTAAGTTGGGAGCAGATCCGGTTAGTGAGATAGTTGGGTTTCTCACTTGACGTGTCTCAGAGTCGCTAGCTATGGACATGGCTGGCGATGGGGGCGGCGTACGCTTCATGCTCATGATGAAAATTAGTAAATAAGCTCGTAATACCTTGTAGCTACGTATGGGGTGTCCGGCGCTGGCGCGCGATGTTTGCGCGTACAACTCTCTTGAGGCGATAAGTTGTGCGGCGAGTTGTGATGTGAGTCACACGGAGCGCGCGCAGTCGCTGTGTGAGCGGGATGGCAATTATGGAGAGTGTTCTGCTCTTGCGGAGGTGCGGCAGGGGCAGCGGGCGCGCGGTAAGCACACCTTGTGAGCTTGAGGATCGGCCGATGTCAACACGTCGCGAGCGCGATATTAAGCCATTTCGTATTCACATATGGGTGACAATCCCGTATGCGTAGAGATGATAAATTAATATTATATTTTTAAAATTTCGACACACGTCCACTCTAGGTCACGGTCACGGGCGAAGGGCCCTAGTTATAAAAGTAGTGCGAGTAAATAAGACACAAGATCAGCTTATGTTTCAGTTATTTTAATAATGTTCTTTTTTTGTTGCAGGTAGAAACAAGGCCTATAAATCTAAATGGTTTGCTTATGAAGCATTCAGTTTTTTACATGACAGGAATAACCCTATTGATGCAGTGGTAAATACCTATTTCTTTTATTTTTTTATTAGACTATAGCTTTCCGCCAGCGGCTGCGCCCGCGTGGTCTGGTTGTTTCTTATAAATTATAACCTAATGTTACTCGGTGAAGATGTAGCTTTGTATAGTGAGTAGTGAAAATAATTTCAAAATCGGTCCAGTAGTTTTTGAGATAAATCGTAACAAACAAACAAATCTTTCCACTTTTTTAGGGTTCCGTACCCAAAGGGTAAAACGGGACCCTATTACTAAGCCCCCGCTGTCTGTCTGTCTGTCTCCAGGCTGTATCTCATAAACCGTGATAGCTAGAAAGCTGAAATTTTCACAAATGATGTATTTCCGTTGCCGCTATAACAACAAATACTAAAGATTATGGATGGATGGATAATAGGATGATAGTACGGAACCCTTCGTGCGCGAGTCCGACTCACTTGGCCGGTTTTTTAATATTAGTTTAGATGTAACGGCCATATAATACAGCCCGCATACTAGGTACAAAATGTATGAGATCAGATAATGCTAAGGGGCCGTTTATTAATTACGTTAGGATGATTTTGGCCATTTTTAATCTAAGGTTATGTAATTATTTCATATCTTTCTTGCCAATCAATTGATCCGTTTGTCATAAAATATCTTGACAAAAAAAATACGAATATCAGAAGGAGTGGTAATAAATTGATTTGGAGTAAAGGTAGCTGCTTCATTCGCTGAATTATTTGATTTTTTAAATAAAGAGTCTCTGCGAAGAAAGTTATGCAAGTGAACAGTAGCTAGAACTATGGTTTTGGCTGATTTTCGGCTTAAAATCATTGTACTTCTCAATACTCTAAATTTTGCCGACAAGATTCCAAAAGCATTTTCTACTACTCGGCGTGCTCTTGATAGTCTATAGTTGAAAATCCTTTCTTTTGACCCTTTTGGATGAATTCCTGCAAATGGTGTCATCAAATGTGTGCTCAATGCAAAAGCTTGATCTCCTAATATTACATATGGTATCTTAGTTATGTAGGGTATTTGTAAAAATTCTGGTGCTGGTACATTAAGTTGATTATTTTCTAGCTTTCGATACAATTCGGAATGTTTATAAACTCCTCCATCTGAAATTCGACCTTGGCTTCCTATGTTAACATACATAAAATTGTAGTTTGAGTCTACTAATGCTAATAGCACGATACTAAAGAACTTTTTATAATTAAAATATTCAGTGCCGCTACGAAAAGGAGCTTGTATAGTTATGTGTTTTCCATCTAACGCCCCAATGGTGTGCGGAAAATTCCATTTTTCCTCGAAGTCTTTAGATACTGCTTTCCAATCTTGCTCTGATACTGGTAGCTGAAAAAAATATATTAATAACGTTTTATTTGTTTTGTTATTTTTGTTTCAGGATTGTGGGTCACCCTCAGAGCCGGGTAATACGGAACAAGCAATTCCGGAACAAGGCACTTCGCAACCAGGAACTTCGGAA
Organism: Lacanobia oleracea; assembly: GCA_950371165.1. Lineage (NCBI taxonomy): Eukaryota > Metazoa > Arthropoda > Insecta > Lepidoptera > Noctuidae > Lacanobia > Lacanobia oleracea. Next base: position 14,949,329 of record OX493411.1, on the reverse strand, counting down.
CAAGGCACTCGAGACCAAGATACAAATACCAAGAAGTCGTCAAGAAAAGAAAAGCCAGCTAACAAGAGGACATACCAAGAGTCAGAGTATGATGCTGAAAATCAAATGTTAGAAGAAGCATAAGAAGTAATGCGAAAACAAAATGACAGTAATAGTAATGATCCTTACGTTACTTTTGGCATGCACATAGCAGCCGAACTAAGAAATATGATGCCACTATGTTTACGAGAGCCGCGCGATCTGCCCGCTGGCTTCTTAGGGTTGGACCTCATCTGGCAGCACGGAATCGCCTTTTTCCGTCGCCCTTCCCCTTTCTGTCGCTTAGAACTGCCATTTGCTAGACCGAGACAGAAAGCATAATGCGATAGCACGCGGCGGAATCCTCGAGGCGATCGGCATCACGGACAAAATGCAATGGTCGGCAGGGAGACTCCGGAACGCTGAAGCGCGCGATAGCATGCTAACGCATCCTTTCACCGCCGATCACTTGCTATCGCATGCTGTCTCACTCTATCATACAATGGCGCACGCGGCCGCTCGTCAGCTCAGTGCAGCCTGTTCATTCATGCCGTACGGATGGAAATAACAATGACTGACGAAAATTTGATAGTTTTAGTGCAGAAATATCCTTGTCTTTATGACATGGAGTCGGCAGAATACAGTGACCAACACCGTAAAGAGAATGCTTGGGAAGAAATAGGGAAAATAATAAATCTCAGGGGTAAGTATTTTTATGAATTCGATTTATTTTTTAAAATTTGTAGGTAAACACACATATTAAAGAGAAATGTATTTATTATTCTAATAGATACATATTATTTATGCTAGACGCAGTCGTAAGACTATTTATTTCCCTAGGTCAAGATATAGTAATATCAATTACTATATCTTGACCTAGGGAAATAAATAGTCTTACGACTGCGTCTAGCATAAATAATATGTATCCAATCTATTACTGCAATACTGATAAACGCGTAATTTTTAGTTTATCACGTCCTATGTACCCTCTCGTACTGCCAAGTTAGACTTCCAATATCGGTATTAAAATATCTTTTAAAATTTTCTCTAACCACAATCGCACTCATGTTATTATCATTTCCTACTATTGGCATTAAATTCTGCAGAGCCCGTTCTACGTTAGGTGTTGACGCATTATTATGTGATGTTCTAGGTTGACGTCCTCTTTTGTTCAAAAAGTTATGTAAACTAATGGTAGCTAAAACTACTTTTATTAATTGGTTAGGCTCTAAACGAATTCTTCTGGAATATATGTCGAACCTCTGCGTCAAAATTCCGAAAGCACACTCCACTATCCTTCTAGCACGGCTAAGTCTATAATTATATATTTTGATTTCATCGTTATTGCGTGCTTGCTCAGCTGGATAAGGGCGCATGAGATTGTAATCCAAGGGAAACGCCTCATCACCTACGAATACATGTGGCATAGAATCAGCAGTACCAGGTAAACATTTTACTGGGGGTATGTTCAGTGTACCATTCATAAACTTTCTCCCAAATTGAGAGTTTGAGAAAATTCCGGCATCACTATTTTTACCGTAGGAACCAACATCCACAATAACAAAATTATTTTCTGCATCTACAACTGCTAGTAGTACTACACTGAAAGTTTTTTTGTAATTAAAAAACATGCTACCACTATTTTGAGGTGCTTGGCACACAACATGTTTCCCATCGATTGCGCCGACGCAATTAGGAAAGTTCCAAATTGTTGCAAATTTGTCTTCCTTTGCTTTCCAATCTTCTGTAGTTGGTGCCTGTACTACTATCGGCGATAATATATCCCATAATGCTTGACTTGTTTCCAATACAATTTGACGAGCTGTTTCCTTCCCCATTCGATAATCATATGCTATTGATTTCAGACTGTTTCCATAAAATAAATACCTGCAAGAAAATTAGAGTGTCATATCAATCATATAAATGTGCCTACTTGCCTACAATTTTATTTTCTTATTTTCAGTTGAAGATTGCAAAAAAAAGTGGACCAGAATTAGAGAAAACTATAGGAAGGCTTTAAAAAAAAGACACTCCCAGGAGTGGCTATGCGGCAACAGTGACTCGTCCTATAAAATATGAAAACATTCTTTCATTTTTAAATAAAAATTATAAGGACAGAGCCACAGTTACAAACTTATCACCAACGTCTCCACCACAAGCACAAGACTTAACAGATAATGAGAGTCAGTCAACTGAAACTACAGCTTATGATTCAAGTACACATCAAACAAACAATCGTAGTAGATCAAGCGAGTCATATACAGGAGAACAAAGTCTAGCAAAAGTATTAGATAATTATTTAAAGAGCAACAAGGCCAAGGAAAATAATGATCCCATAACAATGTTTTTCTGTATGACACAAACGGTCAAATCATTTCCTTTAGAGATACAACTGGAAGTGAAGAAAATTTTTTTTGAAATTGTAAGTGATGCGGAATCTGCCTTACTTCGTACTTATCACCCTAGTACTCCTCATTTTTCAAGCTATGGTTAAACTAGTAATATAGCGAGTACAACGACGTCGTCTATGGGGTATGCATCAACTGCAACGACGTCTTCTGCGAGATATACACCAACTACAACGACGTCGTTGGAAGGGTATACACCAACTACAACGACGTCGTTGGAAGGGTATACATCAACTGCAACGACGTCTTCTGCGAGATATACACCAACTATAACGACGTCGTTGGAAGGGTTACATCAACTGCAACGACGTCTTCTGCGAGATATACACCAACTATAACGACGTCGTTGGAAGGGTATACACAAAGTACAGCCACGTTGTCGTCGACATACAATGAACAGTTTAATGATTCTATCTACTAAGAAAATGGCAAAATTATGCGTAAATCTACATCAAACACTTATTTGATATTGAAGTTGTGATTATTAAATTATTGTTGTTGTTTCCCATGGATGATAAAACTTGTGATATTGTTATTTGAGGAGAAAAGCGTTTACTTATTGTAGTTGTAATTATAAAGAAAAAGTTGTTAATTGTTTCTCAGATTTGATTAAAAGATTAATTAATAATAGTGTATTTTACTTACTTTAGACAAACACACAATCTTTGTTTCACTGAGATGCACTTCCGGAACTTTGTGTTTTGCTTTTGAAGAGTAGGCTGCAGTAGGTCAACTAATTCATTAAAATCATTTAAAGTCATTCCACAATAATCTACGAAACTATCTGGATATGTTACTAAATCCGGAAAATGCGTAACATATTGTCCATGAACCGCTCTCTGCTTCCAAAAAGGATGAACCCAGTATCTCCGTTTTATTTTGCGAATGCGTTTCTTTTTATTATTTTGATTTTGCATTTCTTGCAAAATACACGCTAGAATCACTGCTCTCTCTTCCGTGGTCCTATCCATCTCGCGCTTGAAACTAAACTGATCATGAAAGAACGCGGCAGTATGCCACCCATGCTGCAGCATGCTGAAGCGTGCGATCGCCTTTTTTGTCTGCGGAATGCGACAGCGCGCGTTCGCATGCAGCAGCATACTGCAGCACGTGGTAGCACAGGCGGAACAAATGCGATTCCGTGCTGCCAGATGAGGTCCAACCCTTCGGATTTGCGTCGTCGCGCCGCTCGAGTTTGTGTCTGCGGCGACAGGGTGACCATAATCGACTGAATGAGTTAAAAAAATGGTAATCAGAGTATAAGTGTCAAAGATTTACATTAAATAGGCTGGTATATGTTTAGGCGATGTATGTTAGTGACTGAAATGGTTTTCTGAAGAACTACACAGATTTAGTGGATTTTTCCAGGCAGTGCACGCATTTGCAGTACCTAATCGTGAAGCTCAACTCAACAATTATAAAATTAACTAGAACGACTTTGATCTTTTCATTTTAATTTTATCAATATTTTGACTTTTGTGTTAGAAATTAAAAAGAAAGTCCGAGCTAAAACCGGACCGAGGCCATAAAGCAACACTTGTCCAGACAAATATGGCCGTATGTGCACCCTACCCCAGGCAATCCGGATAAACATCAAAGTACCTACAAGTACGAGCAGTCTTTGAGATAATCACCTGTATGCCCACCCGAGTGAAGAAACGGAACAGTGACATGACAAAGCTTGTAATAAGTAGATAATACAACTGCGCTGTGATAGGTACCGACCCACCGATTAATATCAGTAATGAAACGGATTGGTAGGTTACTCTTTTGTCCGGATACAGATCACATGGAAACAAATATACCTACTCATTTAAAATTTAGGTCTTCACTAAAACTAGGTACCTATTTATTAGGTAAATACCTACCTACATCACCACCCACTATTTTTTACATTTACTTAGGAAGTGAGCTCTTTCAATTTAAAAATATTTTAATAATTAGTAGGTAGCTAAGAAGGTAGGTAAGTAACTTATAATAATATCATTTTAATTGACCTCTACGGACATATACGCATACATTGGGTTGCACCAAACGTCGTAAAAATATATGTAACTTGATACCGAATTAAAAGGCAAATATCTAAATCCAAGTTCATAGCTTAGGTCAAGTGTCAGAAATATTATAATACAAGTTAGAAAACAATAATGATTACGCACCACAGCACAGTAAAGTACCTAATCGTCTAACACTGGCAATGACAAAACAGCGCCCGCGTTCCCGCTTAGCGTTAGTGTGAGTGCCCGTCGGAGCGACACACACAGCAGTTACTTGCCGAGACAGAACTACTAACGATTGGAAAGTGATAAATTTGGATGAGTTCCGTAATACCTACTGTTATTAATGAAAACTTAATGATTTTCTATTTTTTCCATAAGTTGTAACTTTATAATATGTAGCTATGTTTCTGCGGAAACAATATTGGAAATGTTTTTGTTTATAATATAGAAAAAACAAAATTAAAACATGCCATTTACATCGTTAAAATGTGCGAAATTCAAGAGATGGTTTTTTTTTAAATGACATAGGAACTTAGAAAAATACTGTCTAAATCCGAATATCAGCATAATATGGTGAAAATATGTTCAAACAGCAAATGATTTTGGCATTACGTTTGTATGGACAGTTTATGCGTCGCCGGGCCGGGCGGGTGTATTTGTCAGGAAAAAAATACCCACACTTACAATTATCTTCTTATTATTGTGTAGAATGTTTGATGTACCTATCCACTACCTACGCTATTGAATACGACATAACATTATGCCAGTTTCGAGAAACTAACTTGGCATTAGGTTAGCATAGCAACAGCAAATAGGCTAGTTTCCACCATCAATAAATTGCAAATCTATTTAGTCAGTCAGTTAGAGTATAGAAAAATAATAGACAAGTGTTTTTTTGTTTTTGTAAATCATTGAATAGGTATTGACAGAGATAAAACGCATCAAAACTAGAAAACGCATCAAAGCTCGTGACGTCAGAACGCACTGACAATTTATTATACCACGGCGTGACGTATTGAGATATTTAAAAACTTCGTATCTTCGTCAATTTTGGTACTTAACAAAAAAAAAAAAACGTGTTTTTTTAAATCTATCATCATCTACTCTGTGTGCTTCAAACTAAACTACTAATTATTATTATTAAACTGTATTTATTTATAGCCTCTTTATTATGGTCGTGAAACTTACGACTAATTTTGACTAAAAGTTAATTAGTACCTAATTTACTTTACTACCGTTAAATAAAACTGGGCCAAATAACTACTTGTTTGTAATTGATGAACTTTTTTTTTTTTTTTTTACTATTGATAGGCACGCGTTTGACCACTATCTCACCTGATGGTAAGCGAGGATGTGGTCGAAGATGGAGCACGCTTGCCTAGAAATAACCTATTCACTCTTGATTTAAAGACTCCCAGGTTGTAGCTATCAGGAAACACAGACTCCGGCAGGGAATTCCACTCCTTAGCTGTACGCACTATGAATGTGTTCCCAAAACGTTTTGTGCGTATGGGTGGGATGTCCACCATGTACCGGTGGCGCATCGCCGTTCGTCTTGTGGTCCGATGATGGAACGGGCTTGGCGGAATTAAATTATGCAATTCCGTCGCACATTCCCCAAAATGCAACCGGTAAAAAACTGACAGGCTAGCAACTCGTCGTCGATGTTCAAGACTTTGGAGCTTCGACGCGACGAGCCTCTCATTGCCGATGATCCTCTTGGCTCGTTTCTCAATTGACTCAAGGGCATCAAGCTGGTATCTGGCAGATCCATCCCAAAGATGAGAGCAGTATTCCGATCGAACTTGCGCTTGATAGAGTTTGAGCAGCTGTTCCGGCGTGAAGTACCGTCTCACCTTAGCCAGAATCCCCAACTTCTTTGCAGCCACTTGAGCTTTTGCCTCTATGTAAGGGCCAAAATTGAGAGTAGATGTTAAAGTAACCCCAAGAAGCTCAAGATGGTCGGTTATCGGCACGGTTTCACCGCGGAAAGATGGAGCTGGGCGGAATTGGCTCCTTTTGGCGGAAAATAGACACGCTTGGGTCTTAGCAGCATTGAACTTGACCAGATTGGCATCGTCCCAATCAGAGACCGCCTGTAGGGACACGTTCAAGCGCTCAACCATTGCCTCCCGGAGAGACCGGATCTGCGACCCACCAGCTCGTGCGTCGGACACGTATCTTTCAGCAACAGTGCTGTCGTCTGCATACCCAAAGGTACCGGGTTTTAGCAGATCATTAATATGCAGCAAGAACAGTGTTGCCGAAAGCACCGACCCCTGAGGAACCCCGGCATTAATATCCACTAGTCCAGACGAGCAGCCATCTATGACCACTCGGATAGACCGATCCCTCAGGAAATCTGCGATCCAATCACACAAACCGGCGGGCAGACCGAAGGAAGGAAGCTTACTAATAAGGCCATCGTGCCAGACCCTGTCGAAGGCCTTCGAGATGTCAAGGGAGACCGCCAGTGCCTCCCCGTGCTTCTCTATGGCCTCACTCCAGATGTGAATGGCATACGCTAGAAGATCCCCAGTTGACCGATTTCGGCGAAACCCGTATTGCCGGTCACTAAGGATATCATTCGCTTCTAGGTACGCCAGGAGCTTATGATTCAGCACGCGTTCCATAGTCTTACAGAGTATGGACGTTACCGAGATGGGTCTATAATTCGACGGGTCAGCTCGACTACCCTTCTTGGGCACGGGCTGCACGTTAGCTTGCTTCCAAGCCTTCGGCACTTTTCCAGTCTCAAACGAAAGGCGAAATAGGCGTGTCAGGATCGGAGACAACTCAGGCGCACAAGTTTTCAGAACAATTGCCGGTATCCCGTCGGGACCACTAGCCTTGTTCACGTCTAGGTTACGCAGTACCCTACGGACGTCCTTCTGATGAATGCGAATGTTCGACATACTCGACTCGCATTCACCAGGAGAGGCGGAGGGCGTCGCGCCACCAGGATCCAGACGTGAAGATTCCGCAAACAAAGAAGCAAACAAGTTCGCTTTCTCCTCAGCGGAGTGGGCCAGCGTCCCGTCGGGTCTCAGCAGTGGTGGTAGTGAGGGGCGGCAGAAGTTCGATTCGACCGACTTAGCCAGGGACCAAAAAGCCTTACTACCTGCTGGGTATGAAGCAAGTTTGTTCCCTATTCGGCTAATGTGGTCAAACCGAGCCCTCCGCAACACCTTCTTGCAGGACTTAGCAGCCCTGTTGAAGGCTCTCTTCTTCTGACTCACGTCATTTGCTTTGCGCGTACGAGCGTCGACCCATGCTAGGTACGCCGCGTGCTTAACCTCTCGCGCGTTTCTCGTACACATGGGTGTACATTTCGCGTTAGCGTGGCTTGCCCCTCGGAAGTTAGGTTTGAGTGAAGTCCGCGCAGGTGCAATCGCGTAAAAAAGTGTTACGTTCCTAAAATATTTTTTTGTTTATACGTATTATACTATAAACAAGTAACAAAGACTACCAGTAACAATAAAATATCAAAAAGTAACACAACAAACACATACACAACAAGAACACAAATCAAACTGTAAGAAATAACAAACTAAATCATTAAAAACAATAACAACCTGTATCACTTTTCGCATCCACAGTCGTATTGCATCGAGCAAGCGGGACACGCTTATGCATCGAACTTATACGAGTGAGTGAGATGCCATTACACCCGCGCGCCGCGCATGCGCGAGCTACCCGCGCATGCGCGGTTGTATGTTTGTTGTCAAATTGACGTCCTGCGCAGCCGATTGCGGCGTACTTTGTGGAGGCAAGCTTGCGTGACGGGAACTGTACTTGAAACGCGCGAGAGGTTAAGCGCATCGGCGCGATTGCACTCGGCACCAAACCAAGGACGAGCTTCGCCAGATATTGCTATGTTAGAGAACGGAATGTAGTACTCCATTCCCCTCCGCAACACATCCGTCACGGCGTCCGCGCACGACGTAGCATCAGTGGAAGAAAAGCAAGTAGGCTGCCAAGGGTAACATGCGAAGAAAGATCGCATGCCATCCCAATCTGCTGACTTGTATCGCCATACCCGCCGGGTGCCTCTTGGGCTAGGATCGGGCGGAGAGTAGACAGACACAGACTTTACCAGACAGTGGTCGGAACTACCCAGTGGTGATGAAATCGACACCGAATAGCGGTCTGGATCTGTTGTCAGCAGAAGGTCCAAGCAATTGGCAGTGTGCGAATCAACATCCGGCACCCTCGTTGCCCCCTGGACCAGCTGGGTAAGGTTTAACGCAAGCGCTAGCTTTCGCGTCTCTCGTCCAGCATGGTCTGTGCACTGGTATGGGAAGAGCCACTCCTGGTGGTGGGCATTGAAGTCTCCCAGTAACACCAATTGGGCAGAAGGGTACCGCTGCTGAGCCGCATCCGCCGCCTCACTCAGGTGCTGTGTAAGCCCAGTTGTCTCCAAATCACCGCTGTGCGAACGGTAGACGCATGCGTAGACAATTTTGTCTAGACCTGTGTCCACCATAGCCCACAGCGTTGAGAACCTGGAGTCTTCAAGGTAGCGGAGACGCCGATAGCAGATGTCGTCCCGGGCGTACATGCATACGCCCGCGCGGGGTCTAAAGTGGTGCTCCACGGTAAACCCAGGGTAAGACAGGTATGACACGTCCGACGGACATCCGATCTGCGTCTCCGACAGGAACAAGAGCGCTGGTTTCTCGGTCTCAAGATGGTGATGGACTGCGGCGAGATTTGAGTGCAGACCTCGTATATTAGAGAGGTGCACTTTATGCGAAAGGACGTGCTGCCGCTGTACAGCTTTTCTCTTTTTATTCCTGTTCATTACTAAACTTGAGTGATGGAGGTTGAGGAGAAGGAAGTGAAATGAGGTTCCAAGCTGCTAACCTTCAGGCACGCCCTGACAGGACGACATCTTTGGGGGACTAGTCTGGAGACTGCGGGGACGCCCGAGCCCCCCCGGGAATGTCCATCGGGCCCTTTCATCTGGTCGCCAACCAGCACGATGGTGCATTCCGGGATTTTTCGTCAGATGGCGGGGCAGCCTTTCATGTGTGGCTAGCACACTACTTGGGCCCCCAACTATCTGCGGTCGGCCAGCGGTGCACCGTGCCTCGGATCCCGCTACCCTCCAAGACTAGTCTCCCGATACGCCCATGCCAGGACTAGCCTGGCTGGTCTGCCTGCATTGGAACAACTATTTCGACCCAACTCCTCTGAATTGGCTACACTGAGCATCGTACCGGAACACAGCTAAGCCGCTTGGCGGTACGTCTTTGCCCAGTGGGTGGTCACAAGCCATCGGCCGAAGCCTACCACCAGTTAGTGTCACCTGATTAGCACCACCCGGGGACCACGTGTAGGGTCTTACATTGGGTATTCTCCTACGGACGCGGGTGACTCGGCCCCCACTTCCTTGAACTTCCGTAAAAATATGTCATATTACATGAAATCTCATCTTCATCTAATACATTTCCTGATATAGAATAACTGTCTTGATTTGATCCAGCAACTTAAAAGTGCGTTTTAGGGTTCCGTACCCAGAAGGTAATCAACGGAACCTGTTGATTACCTTCTGGGTACGTGCTTTCCGTCCGTCCATCCATCCGTCCGTCCCAAGAACCGTAAGGCCGCCTTCAAATTCGTCGCAAAGTACCGCGTGGCAGCAGCGCTGCAACACTGTATCAGGCGGAAATAAGGTGCGCGCCTTCAACGGTTGGGTCATGCCGGTATTGATGTACTCTTTCGGCGTACTCAAATGGACTCAAACGGAACTTGACGCCCTGGATAGGCGGGTCCGCACACTGCTTACTGCATATCGAATGCATCACCCACGATCGTCGGTAATGAGACTGTATATCCCGCGAAAGTGTGGAGGTCGAGGCTTTTTAAATGCTAAGACTCTCCACAATCGCGAGATATGCAGTCTTAGGGAATATTTCCTAGCTGTCGACGTGGCTATGCATCGAGATGTAGTGGCGGTGGACAAGGGACTCACCCCGCTCTCCTTGGCAAATGAGAACTGGCGCAAACCTGCGGTACTTGACACTAACGATCGCAGGGCGGTATCGCAGAGTAAAGAGCTTCATGGACGCTTTTTCCGGACCCTACATGGGCCCGACGTAGACCAACTAGCGTCCGTAGCCTGGCTGTTTTTCGGTGACCTCTTTGGAGAAACCGAAGGTTTTGTTTGTGCAATTATGGACGAAGTTATCATGACGAATAACCACCGGAGATTTATTGTGAAAGACGGCACGGTCGACATATGTCGGGCATGTCACTGTCCGGGAGAATCAATTCGCCACATTATCTCTGGTTGTTCTCGTCTAGCTAACGGAGAATACTTGCATAGGCACAACCTTGTAGCCAGGATTATCCATCAGCAACTTGCTCTGAAGTACTTTCTTGTGGAGTCGGAGGTGCCATACTATAGGTATGCGCCCGACCCAGTTCTCGATAATGGCAATATCACATTGTACTGGGATCGGTCCATCATCACTGACAGGACTATTGTTGCCAATAAGCCTGATATAGTGGTGGTGGACCGAATTGTGAGGCGTGCAATGATTGTAGACATAACCGTCCCGCATGACGAGAACCTCGTGAATGCCGAGAAAGACAAACAAATCAAGTATATTGACTTGGCTCGCGAGGTTGTCAACATGTGGGAAGTGGACTCCGCAATCATTGTACCGATAGTCGTGTCGGCCAATGGCTTAATAGCCACGAGCCTCGACCAACACCTTAGGAGGCTCTCGTTGGGCAGCTGGATCAAAGGCTTGATTCAGAAAGCGGTACTTCTGGACACGGCTCGCATTGTCAGGAGGTTCCTTTCTCTGGAGCCCTGACCACCGGTAGCTTGGACCCTGTTCCTGATATCGGTGGGCTACTATTTTATATTTTTAAATGTTTTTTTTATATATATATTGTATAACAATATTTAAAAATTTAGAAATAATCGAAAAAGATGAATAAAGGAGATAATAATAATAATCTGTGGCTCTACTGTCAACTAAAGTGAGAAAGAAATATTTTGTACGAATATTTTACGAAAGATTTATAGAAATTAAACAAAATGAAACAGAAAAAAGATAAATACAATAGCGACAAATAAATTTAAATAGTAAATAAATCAAAATACAAAAATATGCAATAAAATTATGACCACCTCCACCACATTAAGTCGAAGAGAAATATGTTGACAAGAGCCGCAGCTCGTCGAGCACGCCCACCATCTCCGGCCTCGTCGCTCAGCTCCGCCTCGCCGCCGCCGGAATCCAGCCGTCGAGCTCCAGCGACGAGTACTTCTCGCCGCCCAGGACGCCACCACCTGCTCGTCGGTGAAGAGGACGCCGGCCGCCGGACGGCTTAGGACCTCGAGGCCCACCGGCGTCTGACAGGGTCCCAGCTCCCGGCGGAAGTGTGCAGCGTATGCGATGGACACGTTCCATAAATGAAAATGTGATACGCGCATACTTTGGGGCTACAGAGGGAGGAAACAACCTGACCGCGTACCGTGTTCGGATGCTCTCTTTGTTTCAGGTGCTTGAGCCAGCAGTCAACGTATCGGCCCTACGTCTATCGGATCAGGTACCGGTCACCCTGCGTAATCATATGTTGGATGATGCTGTACTTGATCGCCTCCGAGCTGAACTGAGTAGCCGTGCCATTGTCCCTTCGTCGCAGACTGTGGTACTACCACAGTCTCACCAAATTCCCAACCATGTTGACGAGGAGAGTAGTGACAGGGTTACAAATGTAAGTACCCAGTGCAGTGACGAATTGAGGAGTGCTTTGGAGTGTGCTATTCGGGAGTATCGTTACATGCTGCCTGAACTTAGGCCACGCTTACCTCGTTTGCCCATGCATAACAAGAATAGGGCGCTGGTGGCTGCTCTGGATTCGCAGTTGTCAAGCTATTTTGATAACTGTGATAACCTGGTTATCACAGTGATTTACTGGTGGTAGGCTTCGGACGATGGCTTGTGACCACCCACTGGGCAAAGACGTACCGCCAAGTGGCTTAGCTGTGTTCCGGTACGATGCTCAGTGTAGCCAATTCAGAGGAGTTGGGTCGAAATAGTTGTTCCAATGCAGGCAGACCAGCCAGGCTAGCCCTGGCATGGGCGTATCGGGAGACTAGTCTTGGAGGGTAGCGGGATCCGAGGCACGGTGCGCCGCTGGCCGACCGCAGATAGTTGGGGGCCCAAGTAGTGTGCTAGCCACACATGAAAGGCTGCCCCGCCATCTGACGAAAAATCCCGGAATGCACCATCGTGCTGGTCCATGGTGCTGTATTAATGAACAGGAATAAAAAGAGAAAAGCTGTACAGCGGCAGCACGTCCTTTCGCATAAAGTGCACCTCTCTAATATACGAGGTCTGCACTCAAATCTCGCCGCAGTCCATCACCATCTTGAGACCGAGAAACCAGCGCTCTTGTTCCTGTCGGAGACGCAGATCGGATGTCCGTCGGACGTGTCATACCTGTCTTACCCTGGGTTTATCCTGGAGCACCACTTTAGACCCCGCGCGGGCGTATGCATGTACGCCCGGGACGACATCTGCTATCGGCGTCTCCGCTACCTTGAAGACTCCAGGTTCTCAACGCTGTGGGCTATGGTGGACACAGGTCTAGACAAAATTGTCTACGCATGAGTCTACCGTTCGCACAGCGGTGATTTGGAGACAACTGGGCTTACACAGCACCTGAGTGAGGCGGCGGATGCGGCTCAGCAGCGGTACCCTTCTGCCCAATTGGTGTTACTGGGGGACTTCAATGCCCACCATCAGGAGTGGCTCTTCCCATACCAGTGCACAGACCATGCTGGACGAGAGACGCGAAAGCTAGCGCTTGCGTTAAATCTTACCCAACTGGTCCAGGGGGCAACGAGGGTGCCGGATGTTGATTCGCACACTGCCAATTGCTTGGACCTTCTGCTGACAACAGATCCAGACCGCTATTCGGTGTCGATTTCATCACCACTGGGTAGTTCCGACCACTGTCTGGTGAAGTCTGTGTCTGTCTACTCTCCGCACGATCTTAGCCCAAGAGGCACCCGGCGGGTATGGCGATACAAGTCAGCAGATTGGGATGGCATGCGATCTTTCTTCGCATGTTACCCTTGGCAGCCTACTTGCTTTTCTTCCACTGATGCTACGTCGTGCGCGGACGCCGTGACGGATGTGTTGCGGAGGGGAATGGAGTACTACATTCCGTTCTCTACCATAGCAATATCTGGCGAAGCTCGTCCTTGGTTTGGTGCCGAGTGCAATCGCGCCGATGTGCTTAAGCACGCGGCGTACCTAGCATGGGTCGACGCTCGTACGCGCAAAGCAAATGACGTGAGTCAGAAGAAGAGAGCCTTCAACAGGGCTGCTAAGTCCTGCAAGAAGGTGTTGCGGAGGGCTCGGTTTGACCACATTAGCCGAATAGGGAACAAACTTGCTTCATACCCAGCAGGTAGTAAGGCTTTTTGGTCCCTGGCTAAGTCGGTCGAATCGAACTTCTGCCGCCCCTCACTACCACCACTGCTGAGACCCGACGGGACGCTGGCCCACTCCGCTGAGGAGAAAGCGAACTTGTTTGCTTCTTTGTTTGCGGAATCTTCACGTCTGGATCCTGGTGGCGCGACGCCCTCCGCCTCTCCTGGTGAATGCGAGTCGAGTATGTCGAACATTCGCATTCATCAGAAGGACGTCCGTAGGGTACTGCGTAACCTAGACGTGAACAAGGCTAGTGGTCCCGACGGGATACCGGCAATTGTTCTGAAAACTTGTGCGCCTGAGTTGTCTCCGATCCTGACACGCCTATTTCGCCTTTCGTTTGAGACTGGAAAAGTGCCGAAGGCTTGGAAGCAAGCTAACGTGCAGCCCGTGCCCAAGAAGGGTAGTCGAGCTGACCCGTCGAATTATAGACCCATCTCGGTAACGTCCATACTCTGTAAGACTATGGAACGCGTGCTGAATCATAAGCTCCTGGCGTACCTAGAAGCGAATGATATCCTTAGTGACCGGCAATACGGGTTTCGCCGAAATCGGTCAACTGGGGATCTTCTAGCGTATGCCATTCACATCTGGAGTGAGGCCATAGAGAAGCACGGGGAGGCACTGGCGGTCTCCCTTGACATCTCGAAGGCCTTCGACAGGGTCTGGCACGATGGCCTTATTAGTAAGCTTCCTTCCTTCGGTCTGCCCGCCGGTTTGTGTGATTGGATCGCAGATTTCCTGAGGGATCGGTCTATCCGAGTGGTCATAGATGGCTGCTCGTCTGGACTAGTGGATATTAATGCCGGGGTTCCTCAGGGGTCGGTGCTTTCGGCAACACTGTTCTTGCTGCATATTAATGATCTGCTAAAACCCGGTACCTTTGGGTATGCAGACGACAGCACTGTTGCTGAAAGATACGTGTCCGACGCACGAGCTGGTGGGTCGCAGATCCGGTCTCTCCGGGAGGCAATGGTTGAGCGCTTGAACGTGTCCCTACAGGCGGTAGCTCTGATTGGGGCGATGCCAATCTGGTCAAGTTCAATGCTGCTAAGACCCAAGCGTGTCTATTTTCCGCCAAAAGGAGCCAATTCCGCCCAGCTCCATCTTTCCGCGGTGAAACCGTGCCGATAACCGACCATCTTGAACTTCTTGGGGTTACATTAACATCTACTCTCAATTTTGGCCCTTACATTTTTATTTTTTTTACCCTTGGGGGATTCTGGCTAAGGTGAGACGGTACTTCGCGCCGGAACAGCTGCTCAAACTCTATCAAGCGCAAGTTCGATCGTGTATGGAATACTGCTCTCATCTTTGGGATGGATCTGCCAGATACCAGCTTGATGCCCTTGAGTCAATTGAGAAACTAGCCAAGAGGATCATCGGCAATGAGAGGCTCGTCGCGTCGAAGCTCCAAAGTCTTGAACATCGACGACGAGTTGCTAGCCTGTCGGTTTTTTACCGGTTGCATTTTGGGGAATGTGCGACGGAATTGCATAATTTAATTCCGCCAAGCCCGTTCCATCATCGGACCACAAGACGAACGGTGATGCGCCACCGGTACATGGTGGACATCCCACCCATACGCACAAAACGTTTTGGGAACACATTCATAGTGCGTACAGCTAAGGAGTGGAATTCCCTGCCGGAGTCTGTGTTTCCTGATAGCTACAACCTGGGAGTCTTTAAATCAAGAGCGAATAGGTTATTTCTAGGCAAGCGTGCTCCATCTTCGACCACATCCTCGCTTACCATCAGGTGAGATAGCGGTCAAACGCGTGCCTATCATTAGTAAAAAAAAAAAAAACCTCACCGATACACTTTCGATCATGTACTGCGCGGCTGTGGCGGCTTGTCGTGTAGCTCACGTCAAATTTGCTGATCACAGGGCTACACGACCAAAACAAGCCGTGCCGGCTTGGCAGTGCAGGATCGAGCGTCGTATTGGTGGGGCCAGAGCACTCATCGGCAAACTAGTTTGCTTCAGGGGGGGTAACACTCGCCCAAGAGTGATGCGCTTTGTGAGACGGGCGTTTTCGGGGACTGATATTAGTCCCCGAGAGTATTTGACCCGGGTCATAGAGCGCATCGACTTCCTGAAGCAGAAGGTGTATGCATGGGCAAACCGTATTCGGAGGTATAAGCGGCGCGTGGAGCGATACACCCAGAATCGCACATTCCAGAGTAATGAAAGGTGGGTATACAGAGCTTGGGAGCGACCGGACCAAGGTTTGACTGACACGCGCTTGCCGGATGATGATGCCATGTGTTCGTTCTGGCGCAGCATCTGGTCGGTGCCTGTCAGTCACACCGAAGGTGGTTGGACTAGAGAGGTCGAACGAGCGTGCGATTCAATACCAGAAATGGGGGCAATCACAATCAGCCCCCAAGATGTAGCTCGTGCAGTCCGTCCGTTGCCTAATTGGAAATCTCCAGGACCGGACGGACTGCACAAATTTTGGATTAAGTGGCTACAAAAGTCGCACGTTCGGTTGGCATTTCAGTACCAGACTGCCTTGACTTGCCATACCGGCTCACTACCCGAGTTTCTTACAACAGGAGTTACCCACCTGCTTCACAAATCTGGTAGCACCGCGGAACCCAAAAATTATAGACCGATCACGTGCCTACCGACGGTCTATAAGGTTCTTACATCCATTTTAAGAGCTAAAATTAACACTCATATAGACAGCAATTCGATTGTCTGCCTCTCAGAATGGATGTAGGAATGGGTCCCGCGGTACTAAGGAGCTGCTCCTCATAGATATGGCCATTAGCCAACAGGTTCGGCGTTCCCGAAAGGATCTGTCGACATGCTTGATAGACTATAAGAAGGCCTATGACTCGGTGCCTCATACATGGCTCATGAGGGTGCTAGAATTGTATAAAATTGATACAACGCTACGCACCTTCCTGATGTCGTGTATGAGGCAATGGAGGACAGTCCTTCGCTATCCAGGATGTCGAAATATCCAGAGAACTAGCAAACCGATAAGGATCGAGCGGGGAATATTTCAGAGCGATAGTTTGAGTCCGCTTTGGTTTTGTCTAGCCTTGAATCCTCTAAGCACACTGCTGGAGAATTCAGGGCTAGGATATCGGTTGAAGAGAGGTGGTCAGGTTATATCTCACCTCTTTTACATGGATGATCTGAAACTCTTTGCCCCCACTAATCTGCAACTGATGGAGCTACTGAAGGTAACTGAAACTTTCAGTAGCGCCATCAGGATGGAGTTTGGTGTGGAAAAATGTGCAGTCATGCATGTAAAGCGTGGAGAGATTATGGAATCCGTGGGAACACAACTCTCGGATTCCATAAACCTGAGATCCCTCTCTCCAACTGAAACTTATAAGTATTTGGGTATGTCGGAAGCGTTAGGTATCAATATTACTGACATGAAACAATCGTTGAAAGAGCGCTTCTTTGGCCGCCTGAAGAAGGTATTCAATAGCTTTCTATCGGGCGAAAACAAGGTGCGCGCCTTCAACGGTTGGGTCCGGCGTATTGATGTACTCTTTCGGCGTACTCAAATGGACTCAAACGGAACTTGATGCCCTAGATAGGCGGGTCCGTACACTGCTTACTGCGTATCGAATGCATCACCCACGGTCGTCGGTAACGAGACTGTATATCTCGCGAAAGTGTGGAGGTCGAGGCTTTTTAAATGCTAAGACTCTCTACAATCGCGAGATATGCAGTCTCAGGGAATACTTCCTAGCTGTCGACGTGGGTATGCATCGAGATGTAGTGGCGGTGGACAAGGGACTCACCCCGCTCTCCTTGGCAAATGAGAACTGGCGCAAACCTGCTGTACTTGACACCAACGATCGCAGGGCGGTATGGCAGAGCAAGGAGCTTCACGGACGCTTTGTCCGGGCCCTACATGGGCCTGACGTAGATCAACTAGCGTCCGTAGCCTGGCTGCGTTTCGGTGATCTTTTTGGAGAAACCGAAGGTTTTGTCTGTGCAATTATGGACGAAGTTATCATGACAAGGAACTACCGGAAATTTATTGTGAAGGACGGCACGGTTGACATATGTCGGGCATGTCACCGTCCGCGAGAATCAATTCGCCACATTATCTCTGGTTGTTCTCGTCTAGCTAACGGAGAATACTTGCATAGGCACAACCTTGTAGCCAGGATTATCCATCATATCACATTGTATTGGGATCGGTCCATCATCACTGACAGGACTATTGTTGCCAATAAGCCTGATATAGTGGTGTTGGACCGAATCGAGAGGCGTGCAATGATTGTAGACATAACCGTCCCGCATGACAAGAACCTCGTGAAAGCCGAGAAAGATAAACAAATCAAGTATATTGACTTGGCTCGCGAGGTTGTCGACATGTAGGATGTGGATTCCGCAATCATTGTACCGATAGTCGTATCAGCCAATGGCTTAATAGCCACGAGCCTCGACCAACACCTCAAGAGGCTTTCGTTAGGCTGCTGGATCAAGGGCTTGATTCAGAAAGCGGTACTTCTGGACACGGCTCGTATTGTTAGGAGGTTCCTCTCTCTGGAGCCCTGACCGCCAGTAGCTTGGACCCTGTTCCCGATACCGGTGGGCTACTATTTATTATATTTTTAAATGTTTTTATAATATTTTTTTCAAATATTTAAAAATGTAATTTGTAGGTTAATTTATTGAATAAAGGAAATAATAATGAATCGCATGTTCCAAAGCGATGAGAGGTGGGTATATAGAGCTTGGGAGCGACCTGAACAAAGTGTGACGGATGTGTGCCGCCCGGATGATATCGCCACGAATACATTCTGGCGAAGCATCTGGTCGGTGCCCGTCTGTCATACCGAGGATGGCTGGATGCGCGAAGTCAAGCGCGCGTGTGAAGCTATGCCACAAATGGAAAAAATTAACATCTCCCCATTAGATGTAGCCAAAGCAGTCCGTCCGTTACCGAACTGGAAATCTCCAGGATCGGACGGACTGCATAACTTCTGGCTCAAATGGTATAGCAGCTCGCACGCGCTCCTGGCAACTCAATTCCAGTCATCTTTAGAGTCTGGGTCGCTACCACAGTTTCTAACAACTGGCGTTACCCACCTTCTCCATAAGACCGGTAGTCCCGCGGAACCCAAGAACTATAAACCAATTACTTGTTTGGCGACGATCTATAAACTTGTCTGAGAGTGAAGATCAATGAACACATTGAGACTAATTCTATTATGTCTACCTCTCAGAATGGATGTCGAAAGGGGTCCCGCGGCACTAAGGAGCTTCTCCTCATAGACATGGCTATAAGCCAACAGGTTCGTCGATCCCGCAAGGATGTGTCGACATGTTGGATAGACTACAAGAAGGCCTACGACTCTGCGCCACATATATGGCTCATGAGGGTGTTGGAGTTGTACAAAATAGATGCAACTCTACGCACCTTTCTTGAGTCATGTATGAGGCAATGGAAAACAGTCCTTCGCTATCCAGGATGTCGACCAATTCAGGGGGACGATGGGCCTGTGTGGACTAAACGAGAAATATTTCAGGGCGACAGTTTGAGTCCGCTTTGGTTTTGCTTAGCTCTGAATCCTCTAAGCACATTGCTGGAGGGTTCAGGTCTAGGCTATCGGTTGAGAAAAGGTGGTCAGGCCATATCTCACCTTCTTTACGTGGATGATCTGAAACTCTTTGCCCCCAACAATTCGCGACTGATGGAGCTACTGAAGGTGACTGAAACCTTCAGTAGTGCCATCAGGATGGAATTTGGTGTAGACAAATGTGCAGTCATGCATGAAAAGAAAGGGGAGATTATGGAATCTGAGAGAATTCAACCCTCGGATTCCATACAGGTTAGATCCCTCAACTCAACCGAAACCTATAAGTATTTGGGTATATCGGAAGCGTTGGGCACTAATGTTACTGACATGAAGCAATTGTTGAAGGAACGCTTCTTTGGCCGCCTGAAAAAGGTTTTGAATAGCCTTTTGTCGGGCGGAAATAAGGTGCGCGCTTTCAACGGTTGGGTCATACTCTTTCGGCAAACTCAAATGGACTCAAACTGAGCTTGATGCCCTGGATTGGAGGGTCCGTACACTGCTGACCGCAAACCGGATGCATCACCCACGATCGTTGGTGATGAGACTGTACATCCCGCGGAAGTACAGGCGAGGGTTTTTAAACGCCAAGACTCTCCACAAACGCGAGATGTGCAATCTCAGAGAATATTTTCTCAAAGCTGATGTGGGTATGCACCGAGTTGTTGTCGCAGTGGACAAGGGTCTCACCCCGTTATCCATGGCTAAGAACTGACGCAAACCTGTGATACTTACCACAGATGACCGCAAGGAAGTATGGAAAAGCAAGGAGCTTCACGGGCGCTTCTATCGGGCTCTTCATGGGTCCGATGTAGATTTTTCAGCGTCCGTGGCCTGGCTACGATTCAGTGATCTCTTCGGGGAAACTGAAGGTTTTGTCTGTGCGATTATGGACGAAGTTATCTTGACAAATAACTACCGGAGGCATATTATGAAGGATGGGACGGTGGACGTGTGTCAGGCATGCCACCGTCCGGGTGAGTCCATCAGACATATTATCTCTGGTTGTTCTCGTCTGGCTAACGGCGAATACTTGCACAGGCACAACCAAGTGGCCAGGATTATCCATCAGGACTATTGTTGCCAATAAGCCTGATATAGTGGTGATAGACCGATTAGCGCGCCGCACAACGATAATTGATGTTACTATCCCGCATGACGAGAACCTCGTGAAGGCCGAGAAAGAGAAACAAATCAAGTATCTCGACTTAGCACACGAGGTTGTTGACATGTGTAATGTGGACTCAGCTGTCATTGTGCCGATAGTCATTACGGCCAATGGCCTGATGGCCAAAAGCTTCGACGAACATCTGTCGAAGCTGGCGTTACGCGGTTGGGTAAAGGGCCTGATACAGAAGGCAGTACTCCTCGATACGACTCGTATTGTGAGGAGGTTCCTTTCTCTGGAGCCCTAACCACCGGTAGCTTGGACCCTGCTCCCGACACCGGCGGACTACTACTTTTTATATTTTTAAATGTATTTTTTTATGGTTTTTTAGAGATATATTTAAAAATATACTTTGTATGTAAATATAAATAAATAAACGAAATAATAATAATAAAGCAAGCACCTGAAACGAAGAGAGCATCCGAACACGGTACGCGGTCAGGTTGTTTCCTCCCTCTGTAGCCCCAAAGTATGCGAGGATGACATTTTCATTAATGGATCGTGTCCATCGCATACGCTGCACACTTCCGCCGGGAGCTGGGACCCTATCAGAGGCCGGTGGGCGGCCTGGCGTCCCCTTCGCCGACGAGCAGGTGGTGGCATCGTGGGCGGCGAGAAGTACTCGTCGCTGGAGCTCGACGCGACTGCCACGGCCGGTGTCACAGCACTCACGGTGTGGCTGGTTTCCGGCGGCAGCGAGGCGGAGCTGAGCGACGAGGCCGGAGATGGTGGGTGTGCTCGACGAGCTGCGGCTCTTGTCTAAATTTATTTCTTCCTCAGCGATTGGTGGTCGTAGTTCTGTTGCGTATTTTTGATTTATTTTTATTTGTCCGTATTATTTGTATTTATTTTTATCTATTGATTTATCTTTGTGTTGTTCCATTTTGTTTATTTTCATAAAATGTAATTAAAATATTCGCAGAATTTTTTTTTTGTCAGTTCACTTGACAGTCGTGCCACAGATTTATTTAACAACAAAACCTCAAGGGGATTTCGTTAGGCTGCTGGATCAAGGGCTTGATTCAGAAAACGGTATTTCTGGAGAAACCTCCTAACAATACGAGCCTGTATTGTTAGAAGGTTCCTCTCTCTGGAGCCCTGACCGCCAGTAGCTTGGACCCTGTTCCCGATACCGGTGGGCTACTATTTGTATATTTTTTAATGTTTTTTTATCTAGTTTTATTGAAACATTTAAAAATATAATTTATATGTAAAGAAAATAAATAAACGGAATAATAATAATATAATAATAAATTCATTTATTATTATTACATTTATAAATATTTAAAACAACGAATAATAAAAATTAAGGTTTATGGTACGGAACCCTTCGTGTGCGAGCCCGACTCGCACTTGGCTAGCTTTTTCACATATTTTTGTAAGTAACGGTCTGCTAATGGTATTACTGAAAGCATTCGGCTCACGCACACTAAGAAAATACAGTGGACACACGATATAGTATTTAGCTCATGTTTACCTCTAGACGCGGCTTCTATGCGTTATTATTTTAAGGAGGTAGGTAACTTTGGTATCATAAAATAGTCATTCTTCACAATAGACAGAAACGTTCAATATTAGACCGGGCCGTGTCCGGGCCGGGGTGGGGCCGAAGCGGAGCCCGTCCGTGCTGCACTGCACGTTTATATTACACCAAGTGTTAAACGAAGTGTTCGTTAAATAAGCAAATAGTGTTCGTATGACGTGGGACCGTGCAACAACCGGGGCACAAAATATATGTAACTGTGCTGCAGTATGTTGCTGATGGCTTCAAGCAGTTATAGTCTGTCTAAACCCAGCTGCAACACAGCGGTCTGTCTGTAGTGCAGCTGCATATGTTTCGATAATTCAATGAAAAAATGAAAAGGCGGCTGCAACACAGACACCCATAGTCTGTGCTGCTTTATCTTGAAAATGGCTTTACGCAGTTATAGTCTGTCCACACCCAGTTGCAAAGCAGCGGAGCCGCGCTTCGCAGTGCTCCAACTTTTGGATGGTTAAAAAAAAAATAACCACGAAGGCCATGGCGGGATCTAAACCTAACCTGTCCGAGTAGGGGTGCCCCAAGTCCCGTCATCTTCATCATCATTTACCAAAATCATCATTTACCATCATCATCATCACCATCACCATCATCATCATCGTCATCAACCAACATCATCATCATCATCATCGTCATCAGTTACTAACATCATCATCATCATCAACCAGCATCATCATCACCATAAGCATCATCAACCAACATCATCATCAACATCATCATCATCACCATGATCATCATCATCACCATGATCATCATCATCACCATAAGCATCATCAACCAACATCATCATCATCATCATCGTCATCAGTTACTAACATCATCATCATCAACCAGCATCATCATCACCATAAGCATCATCAACCAACATCATCATCAACATCATCATCATCACCATGATCATCATCATCACCATGATCATCATCATCACCATAAGCATCATCAACCAACATCATCATCATCATCATCGTCATCAGTTACTAACATCATCATCATCAACCAGCATCATCATCACCATAAGCATCATCAACCAACATCATCATCAACATCATCATCATCACCATGATAATCATCATCACCATAAGCATCATCAACCAACATCATCATCAACATCATCATCATCATCACCATGATCATCATCATCACCATAAGCATCATCAACCAACATCATCATCAACATCATCATCATCATCACCATGATCATCATCATCACCATAAGCATCATCAACCAACATCATCATCAACATCATCATCATCATCACCATGATCATCATCATCACCATAAGCATCATCAACCAACATCATCATCAACATCATCATCATCATCACCATGATCATCATCATCACCATAAGCATCATCAACCAACATCATCATCAACATCATCATCATCATCACCATGATCATCATCACCACCATCATCATCAACATCATCAACATCACCACCATCATCTTCATCAACCAACATCATCATGTTCATCATCTTTTGGAAGATTACTTATCACGGAAACCAATCATCATAATCCTTATTTATGGAGGGGGAGAAGATATTCCCCCTATGCCACTTAACGTGGTCCTTGTCGCTATGTCAAGGACAAACCAAGAATCGGTCTGTCTGCAAAGCCGAGGCATTGATCATAGTATAGACACAGACGGACGGACGGACGGACACCGGAGGCTTAGTAATATAATAGCGTTCCGATGGTTACCATTTGGGTACGGAACCCTAAAAATAAATACCATGCTTACACCAAAAGAAAGATAACGAAAACGTAGAAGTCATCATGGTATAACAACCAGGGAGTATTTCGGTTACCCATTGAAGGGGTTTTCGATAGGGTTTTCCTAAGCAGTTAATCAAAAACCCATAGGATGTGGATAACCCTTTCGAATGGGTTATCATAATGAAGGGGTAACCGTTTCAGTGGGTTTCAAGCAGTGGCGGGGCAAGACTAATATTTGATGTGGACAAGATGGCATTTTGCGAGGCCCTTTAGGTCCTACCTAAGAATATTGTGCTTTTTTAAGGTTTTGAAAGGTTGGATTCTACGATTGAGGTATAGATGCGGCGCCACGAGTAGTATTGATTTTTCACTTTTTGCACAAAATAGTAAATATTAGGCAAATGTGGGAAAATTCATGAAAAAACCAAACTAAAAGAAGCTACGATGTAAGAGCGATCGTAGTGAGCTTGTACGAGTAAATTATCGGTCCTATCCTGCCGCGGATAATATGTTGACAAAACTTACTGAAGTACCTACCTTTACAATAAAAACCATTTAAATAGCAAGAACAAGCAAAGCAAGCTTATTTTTTTTTTAAATAGACACGGATAAGTTGGCTTAGCTACGATTTTTCTGCGTTGTAAAAAGCCAAAGCTGCGAGGCCCTTCGGACCGCGAGGCCGTAGGCGGTGGCCCACGTCGCCCACGCCTTGCGCCGCCACTGGTTTCAAGTATAGAACCCATTCAATGGGTTATCACAATGAAGGGGTTACTCTTTCAGTGGGTTTCAAATATAAAACCGGTTCAAGGAGTTAAATCATGATAAGGTTACCTCTTAAACGGCTTACCCCTTCGAAAGAGTTAACTCTTAACCGGGGTTGTAAGGTTCCTGCTTAAAACTAGTCTCAGTTGGAGTTCTAATTTTAGAACTTGACTTGAGCAGAGAAACTACAATCAATAATCACCTGAGCAATGTCACTTTAAAATGAATTTTTTTTCGTATTATAGAACAGTGCTTGAGTCTTAACTGAGCTCTACTCAATGTGTCCTTATTTTAAAATTACAATCGGCTCAGAATCACTGCTTGAGGCGAGATTTGATCTTTGTTTTCGCAAGTGTAGTCGAGACCAAGCTTGAGCATAGATATTCATGAAAATTGTTGTGAATTTGGAGTAAATCGAGTACCTACCTAATCAAAATGGATATATTTGAAGAAGTAGATTATTATAATACTTAATTTATTTTTTTATTTTCTATAACATTTTAAATGATTTTAAAACTATTTTTTTTACAATTTTACGGTTTATTTTCATTTCTCAACGATTGAACTCTATTGTATATAATATTTTTCATATGGGAACACTGTCGGAAAAAAAAAATACGCTTGACAACGAACGATATTACTTAACTCACGTAATCAGAGATCAAAATCTCTACTCAAGCGTAGTTTCGTTTGATTTGAGTTTGAGGACAGTACTAAAATAAACTGAATGCTTAAGTCGAGATTCTTCACTCAAGCAGTAATCGGTTGAACGCAGTTTAAGTAGTACTTGAGTAAGGTTCTGTACGGGCCTAAGACTGGTTTCTACCTGCAACGAAATAATATGTACCCACTTAGTTTAAAAGAAAAACTAGAATAAATAATAATTGCGTTATGAGTCAATGATATTCAAAAAGTATAGATTCGCCTTGTATCGCCAAATTTCGTGCCACAAACAAACATTCAAATTGCCTTCTATTTTATCTATTTGTCTCCTTCCCTCTTGTGATTGCCGAATATGTCTATCGCATTCAGTGCAATGCAAATGGCGTACCTACATGGCATGTTATTTTGACGTGTTAAGTATGACTATACTCCATCTATACTTTTTGAATATCATTGTTATGAATATAGTAAGTAGAATAGAATAGAATAGAAAAGAATAATCGTTTATTTGCACAGAAAGTAGGTACAATATACAGATGTTATTATTATTAGGGGAGCCATATACTTTCTACCTTGACTAAGGCATGCAAAAAGTAATATAAAGCTAATAAATTCAATTAAACAATACAACCACAACACTACAAGCATAATTCAAGCATATTGATAAAATAATTCATTCATTAAATTCACAAATAAAAAGATATTACCTACGAAAAATGCCAGTGAATATCCATAACATTCATTATTCAGGTCAGAGTCAATAGCATCTTAGGTTAATATGTATTTTTCAGTACAAATTAATATAATTAAAAATGTTTTATTAAAAATAGATACAGAATTTTAAAATTAATTCAAAATTTACCGTTCAAAAAATCGTCTATCGAATTATAACATTTTTTTGTCAACAAATCTGTCAACTGCTTCTTGAAAACTGGAACAGTCTGTGTTTATATTTTATCGGGCATTTTACAAAATATTGTCGGACCCATATTATATACAACGTTGTTACGACAGAGGGGCTTTCCTTGAAACTGCCTATACTAGGTACCATTTTCAAGCTCTGTACCAAAAATAAATTAATTAGGAGCAGTAGTTTAGTCGCAAATGATTTTTAAAGTTTTTGCACGGTTTGAACACGATGTATCTTTTCTAACAGCTGAATATCGTCTAAGCATAGGTCATGCACCTTACAACGATGAATCTACGATGCGTTGTTGCCGCTCTGACGCATGTCGAAGGACATTCACTAAAAATTGGCAATGCAAACAAGGAAGCAATCAATACACACACACTTGCACTTTCACTACGAAAGCGACGAACGTAGCGCATTTGAATGAAACAGAACTAGGTCAGTTAGTTGCATCCTTGTTTTTTTGCGATCGGTAAGTGGGGCCTGCTCAGTGACGCCGACGCTGTCGTTTCGGAACGTAGGGTTTGTGGAATTCGCGCGCAAAGAATTGTGATTTTATTTTGTTATTTTGAGAGGACACGTAACTTGGGATTATTATTATTTAGTATTTGTGTTTTTTTTTGTGATTGACTGTTTTTTATGGTGATAGGACACGTAACTTGGGATTATTATTATTTAGTATTAGTATCTCTGGACCTCACTTCCATGGATTTCTTTTTGTGTGGGTACATTAAGGGTGAAGTGTATGCCTCAGAGGTAAATACAATTGATGAGTTAAAAAATAGGATTATTTTAGCATTTCACAAATTAAAGTGCTTAGCGACGGACAGTGATCTAATTAGAAAAATAAATAACAATATTCTCCGTCGGTATAATTTGTGCATCAATGTAAATGGAGGACACATCGAAAATTTTAAAATTTTGTGTGTTTGTTTTTGTGCGCGTACTTCGAAACGTTACCTAACATAAAAGCCAGTGCGAGAGGAGGCCTAAGTCGCCGGCCGCCACCCCGGCCCGGCCCCCACCGAGCACACGAGATACCGCACACCGCGCTCCGGCGCGCGCGCGACGTTGCCGCTTTGTTACCTAGCGGTATCTAAGGTCAGTGTCTTTTTTTTTACAAAGGGTGGTTGCGTTTTATTCGGATTTGCAAGCTATTTAGTTTGTTTGAAAAAAATATTTTCTCATTTATGGCGCTTTTTGTTTTTGTACCGTATCGAATTAATACTGTACACGTATAGTATACGTAGTTTAATTTAATGCCCCTCTGTCGTATCAACTCTGTATAACACACTTTTCTTTAATAAGGCGGTGTCATAACTACTCACATTCAGCATGTTTTCATATTGTTTTCGTATTGGCCTATTTCTATTATCAGATGCTTTATTAAAAAGATGCATACCTATTTGTTTTGACGAAAACTACAATTTAAAAAAAAAAAAGAGATGGGAATGTAAGTAATTTTAGGGACTTAAACATAGGTACGCAGCTATCTGTTACTGTTAAATTGCACATTGCTCTTAGACATCGTTTTTGAGCCTTGAACACCTGTTCTCTCAGGCTACAATTTCCCCAAAATATTATGCCGAATCTAAAAATCGACGCAACTAACCCATGGTATGCAACCAATCTCGTGGCAGGTCTAGATTTACAGCAATATTGGTATACATTATATTAATTATTAAAAGATTATAACTAACCCGATCCAGTTGTATTGCTTGTTTTTTCTCTATTCCTTTCTCGTCTATAGGAACTTAAAAGACTTTTCATTTTAGCCTTTAATTCCTTATTGGAAAGATCAAAATTGTTGGCTATTTCATTCTACAAGTCTTCAGATTTATTTTTATTATGGTATTCCTTTTGTCGAGGATCCCATAACAATAATAGCATTTCAATTAAACGAATCGATGTTTCGTTGTCCATGTTTGTGCGGAGAAATACGTCCAAACACAATTACTGCCGAACGTTTACTAAGAAAGTTCGCGCGCGGCAGGTAGCCAGAAGCGTTCGCGCGCGGCAGTCGTCTAATCACAGCGCGGCGGGCCGCGCGCGGCAGCCGCGCTCATTTGCCGCTCGATATTTGGAAAAACCTTTAAGTTACTCTGGTTATCAATTAATATTTTGAAGTACCTAGATTTGGAATTCAATCGGTGGTTTATGCGTCATGCTCCCACAAACGCACAGACAAACAGACACAAATTTCAAATATGGTATATTTGTGTTTTTATCTTTTTTCTAACATACGAGGGTGCGTTTTTAAGTTCGCGGAATGGGAGGGTAGATGATAAAAATAGGTCATTATCGAGGTGGCCACGACTTCAGCCACTCAATATTAGTCATTGGGTCATTAGTCTTTGAACTATCGTCAAGCAAACAACTCAATCGGGAAGAAAGTGTGCATTATGGAAAAAATCGAGTACCGTGCCGTAATAAAGTTCCTTACCAAGCAAGGAAAGTCAGTTCATAACATACTGGAAGAGATGGAATCCGTTTACGGGGACTCTTGCCCGGGTAAAACCATGGTTTACAAGTGGCATTGTCTTTTTAAACAAGGCAGGACCTCACTTGAAGACGACCTGCGGCCCGGACGGGCGATCGAGGTGACTACTCCGGAAATCATTAAAAATGTCGAAAAAATAATATTGGAAGATGCCAGACTAAAGAAGAAACAGCTTGCAGAAATGGTTGGAGTATCGGATACAACAATTTTCAAAATTCTACACGATCATCTTGGCATGACAAAGGTCAGTGCAAGATGGGTGCCAAGAATGCTCACGCCGCCTCAGAAACAACGCCGCGTGGAGTGTTCTCGCACGTTTTTGGACCTCTGTAACGAAGATAAGGAAGGACTATTGAGTCGAATTGTTACTGGAGATGAAACTTGGGTTCATCATTATGAGCCTGAGTCAAAACAGGACTCTATGCAGTGGCACAAAAAAGGTACACCACCACCCAAGAAGTTTAAAGTGTCACAATCGGCTGGGAAAATCATGGCAACAGTGTTTTGGGATTCGGAAGGGATTCTGTTGACCGATTATAAAGATAAAGGCGTTTCTATAACCGGAGAATACTATGCTTCTATCCTCGAGAGGTTGAAAGAAAGTATTAAAGAAAAAAGGAGGGGAAAATTGACCAAAGGTGTCCTTCTTCTTCACGACAACGCGCCTGTTCACAAGAGCCGTGTTGCGTTGGCTGTCCTGCATAAGGTGGGCTTCGATATTTTAGACCATCCACCCTACAGCCCAGACCTGGCTCCCAGTGATTATTACCTCTTTCCAAATCTGAAAAAAGAACGTCGTGGAAAGAAATTTTCAACTGATGAAGAAGTGAAGGACGCGGTTTCAGCTTATTTTTCGGACAAAGACGTAACATTTTTTTATGAAGGTATACATAAGCTAATTGAAAGATCTGAAAAATGTATTAGGGTAGCAGGTGAATATATTGAAAAAGAAAAATAATTTAGTATTTTTATTTTCACTCCTTGCCCTCCATTCCGCGAACTTAAAAACGCCCCCTCGTATCTATGTAATTTTTATGCAAAAATATTCTATGTACAGACACGGCAAGACTACGATTTTATTATATGTGTTAGATTAGTACAGGTAATAAAGATTTATTACAATTGAATAATGAACTAAATTAAAACTACGCTTTTCCGCCAATATGAGTACGGGTGTGTGCAGTTAAGTTACCCTTTTGAGTAAATCTACGCTGACATATATCACATTTGAATGGTTTCTCACCAGTGTGGGTGAGAATATGACTTTTTAAATAAGGCTGTCGACTAAAACTACTCTCACAAAATTCACATTTGAAAGGTTTCTCGCCAGTGTGAGAGCGAATGTGAATTATTAATTTAAACTTTAGCTTAAAACCCCTGTTACATATATCACATTTGAAAAGTTTCTCGCCAGTATGAGTGCGAATATGATTTATTAAATTATACTTATGATAAAAACTTATCTTACATATATCACATTTGAAAGATTTCTTTGTGTGGGTACGATTATGACGTACTAAATATCTCTTTTGGCTGAAACTACACTGACATAAATCACATTTGAAAGGTTTCTCTTCAGTGTGAGTATGAGTATGATTTACTAAAAATCTCTTTTGACTAAAACTACGCTGACATATATTACATTTGAAAGGTTTCTCACCAGTGTGGATACGAGTATGATATACTAAATATCTCTTTTGACTAAAACTACGCTGACATATATCACAATTGAAAGGTTCCTCACCAGTGTGTTTACGAATGTGTCCAGTTAAATTACTCTTTGTACTAAAGCCACGCTGACAAATAACACATTTGAACCGTTTTTCACCATGTGTACGGGTGTGTGTAATTAAGTTACTTTTTTGACTAAAACTACGCTGACATATATCACATTTGAAAGGTTTCTCACCAGTGTGTTTACGAATGTGTCTAGTTAAGTTATTTTTTTTACTAAAGCCACGCTGACAAATAACACATTTGAACCGTTTTTCACCATATGTACAGATGTGTCTAGTTAAGTTATTTTTTTTATTAAAACTACGCTGACATATATCACATTTGAAAGGTTTCTCACCCGTGTGGATGTGAATATGAGTTTTTAAATGAGTCTTTCGACTAAAACTACTCTTACACATATCACATTTGAAAGGTTTCTCACCATTGTGGTTTCGAATGTGTTTAGTTAAAAAATTCTTTGTACTAAAGTCACGCTGACAAATAGCACATTTGAACCGTTTTTCTTCGGCACACACTCTTCGATACCTTATCAAATCATCACTGTCAACACCTTTGCTCAATATTTTACATTTACTTTCATCTCTGTTACTATTATTACGGCAACTTGAACCTAATACAGTGTTATTTAAACTGCTATTAACTGCATGGCGTGTTTCAGTGAAGGGCTCTTTAAATTTAGTCGTTCGGTTGGATGTATGATCTTGAGTTTTCTTAATTATCGTCGAGACACATGATAATTTTCGATAATTTTCGTTTTTCTTTTGCTCGGCTGAGATTGCTTCTTTTGTGTTTGGTCTTCGCATGTCCAGTTTTGGCTTCTTTGCGACGAGCGCGCCTGTGAAATAAATAAATAAGTAAGAATTGCAACGCTTGCCAAGGTTGGTCTGTGGATGGATGACCATCTTAACATACCGAGTTTTGTCCGTGCCTCGGAAAGCACGTTAAGCCGTTGGTCCCGGCTGTCATTTGTAGATCTTTGGCAGTCGTTACGGATAGTCAGAAGCCATTAAATCTGACTCCAGTCTTGCCATGAAGTACCGCGTTACCCAGTTACTGGGTTGTGGAGGTCTGGTAGGCAGCCGCTCCTCTAAAATACTGGTATTCAGCTAAATCCGGCTTGACTGGAAGCCGACCCCAACATAGTTGGGAAAAGGCTAGGCAGATGTATATGCAAAGGAAAGGGGATTAGCAAAGATCAAAACCGGTTTTAGGGTTCCGCATTCAAAGGGTCACCAACGGAACCCTCAGTGCCAGTTTTAGCACTACTGCTACTATTACTGGCACCCTGGGCGAGAATTTTACGGCGCCCCCTAACTGCAATGCAAATGATATAACGTATTTAATTAAATAACTTATTTAATAAAAATAATAACTAAATATCTCCTTTTTAATCTTTTTCGCTTATTTCTAAATTTTTAAACAATATATATAAAAAAAAACATTTAAAAATATAAAAATAGTAGCCCACCGATATCGGGAACAGTGTCCAAGCTACCGGTGGTCAGGGCCCCAGAGAAAGGAACCTCCTGACAATGCGAGCCGTGTCCAGAAGTACCGCTTTCTGAATCAAGCCCTTGATCCAGCTGCCCAACGAGAGCCTCCTAAGGTGTTGGTCGAGGCTCGTGGCTATTAAGCCATTGGCCGACACGACTATCGGTACAATGATTGCGGAGTCCACTTCCCACATGTCGACAACCTCGCGAGCCAAGTCAATATACTTGATTTGTTTGTCTTTCTCGGCTTTCACGAGGTTCTCGTCATGCGGGACGGTTATATCTACAATCATTGCACACCTCACAATTCGGTCCACCACCATTATATCAGGTTTATTGGCAACAATAGTCCTGTCAGTGATGATGGACCGATCCCAGTACAATGTGATATTGCCATTATCGAGAACTGGGTCGGGCGCATATATATAGTATGGCACCTCCGACTCCACAAGAGAGTATTTCAGAGCAAGTTGCTGATGGATAATCCTGGCTACAAGGTTGTGCCTATGCAAGTATTCTCCGTTAGCTAGATGAGAACAACCAGAGATAATGTGGCGAATTGATTCTCCCGGACGGTGACATGCCCGACATATGTTGACCGTGCCGTCTTTCACAATAAATCTCCGGTAGTTATTCGTCATGATAACTTCGTCCATAATTGCACAAACAAAACCTTCGGTTTCTCCAAAGTGATCACCGAAACGCAGCCAGGCTACGGACGCTAGTTGGTCTACGCCGGGCCCATGTAGGGTCCGGAAAAAGCGTCCGTGAAGCTCCTTACTCTGCCATACCACCCTGCGATCGTTGGTGTCAAGCACCGCAGGTTTGCGCCAGTTCTCATTTGCCAAGGAGAGCGGGGTGAGTCCCTTGTCCACCGCCACTACATCTCGGTGCATACCCACGTCGACAGCTAGGAAATATTCCCTAAGACTGCATATCTCGCGATTGTGGAGAGTCTTAGCATTTAAAAAGCCTCGACCTCCACACTTTCGCAGGATATACAGTCTCATTACCGACGATCGTGGGTGATGCATTCGATATGCAGTAAGCAGTGTGCGGACCCTCTTATCCAGGGGGTCAAGTTCCGTTTGAGTCCATTTGAGTACGCCGAAAGAGTACATCAATACCGGCATGACCCAACCGTTGAAGGCGCGCACCTTATTTCCGCCTGATAGAAGGCTATTAAATACCTTCTTCAGGCGGCCAAAGAAGCGCTTCTTTAACGATTGCTTCATGTCAGTAACATTGATACCTAACGCTTCCGACATACCCAAATACTTGTAAGTTTCAGTTGGAGAGAGGGATCTCAGGTTTATGGAATCCGAGAGTTGAGTTCCCACGGATTCCATAATCTCTCCACGCTTTACATGCATGACCGCACATTTCCAAACTCCATCCTAATGGCGTTACTGAATGTTTCAGTTACCTTCAGTAGCTCCACCAATTATTATTATTATCAGGTGAGATAGTTTTTTTTTTTTTTTTTACTATTTATAGGCACGCGTTTGACCACTATCTCACCTGATGGTAAGCGAGGATGTGGTCGAAGATGGAGCACGCTTGCCTAGAAATAACATATTCACTCTTGATTTAAAGACTCACAGGTTGTAGCTATCAGGAAACACAGACTCCGGCAGGGAATTCCACTCCTTAGCTGTACGCACTATGAATGTGTTCCCAAAACGTTTTGTGCGTATGGGTGGGATGTCCACCATGTACCGGTGGCGCATCGCCGTTCGTCTTGTGGTCCGATGATGGAACGGGCTTGGCGGAATTAAATTATGCAATTCCGTCGCACATTCCCCAAAATGCAACCGGTAAAAAACCGACAGGCTAGCAACTCGTCGTCGATGTTCAAGACTTTGGAGCTTCGACGCGACGAGCCTCTCATTGCCGATGATCCTCTTGGCTCGTTTCTCAATTGACTCAAGAGCATCAAGCTGGTATCTGGCAGATCCATCCCAAAGACGATAGTGGTCAAACATAAAAAAAAAACTATACAATTTTAACTTTTAGCCTTTCTATCGGCGAACTGTTTTATCAGGTTTTATCAAAGTCTATGGTTTCAGCAATTTCAATGTTGAAGTGTGTCATACCAAAGAACCAAAAAAAGTATAAAGCTGAAATCTATTAGCTATTCGGCTACAGCAGCCTCTTGAGAGACTTGAACATCACTTACAGAGTTTCAAAGTACCTACTTAATTAAACAATCATCAGATGGCACTGGTTTGATAACGAACTGCTTTAACATTGGTTTTTCTTGCTTCCCAACGTGAATCACTGATGCTTTTTATTCAATGTCGCGGCACTCGTAGCCATATCGTATCATCATCATATCAGCCGAAAGACCTATAGGCCTCCCCTTAGCGTCGTCACAACGACTGGTCCTGCGCGTCTTGCATCCATCGGCTACCCGCGACTTTCACCAGGTCATCGGTCAACCTTGTCCTTGCAACATTGCGTCATCCGGTACGCGGTCGCCACTCCAGAACTCTTCGGCCCCATCGACCATCTGTTCTACGAGCAATGTGCCCTGGCCATTGCCACGTCAGTTTGGCGATCCTACGGGCCATGTCGGTTACCTCGGTTCTCTTGCGGATATCATCATTACTGATTCGATCAAGCAAGGAAACTCCAAGCATTGCCCTTTCCATTGCCTTTTGAGTGACTTTGAGCCTTCTGATGAGGCCCATTGTGAGCGACCACGTTTCAGTTCATATGTCATCACTGGCAACACGCACTGGTCATAGACTTTCATCTTGAGACACTGTAGAATGTGAGACAAGAAGATACCACTCAGCTTTCCGAACGCCGCCCAGCCGAGTCGGATTCGATGGTTGACCTCTTTCTCGAAGTTGGCCCTACCTAACTGGACCGTTGGTCTTAGGTAGACGTTCTCGTCCACAACCTCGAGTGTATCGTACGTGTGTGCCATATTGTATAACACGCCAAATTACAAGTAGGCGCGCCGGATTGAAAACTGGCGCTGTAATGTAATGCGGCTACCTCACGTCAAGCCGGATTTCAACCGTCGGACTGCTTGCTTACCTATTGATTCTTGTTCATCTTCAATTTCGGTTTTAATCTCCATTAAGGCTACATCTTCTGAATCTGACTCAGCTCGGTGTGCTGGTGTTTCTTCATCTGGACAGCTATTGTATACATTATCTAATTCTAATTCTGATTCTGTAAGTAAAAACAAAGTTTCGTTAAATAAACAAAATAAAGAATGATGGTCTTTGAACTGGCTGCAAAAGTTCGCGATAGCATGAATCTATTTTCTATTCAAGGTTCCCAATCACAACTATGTGCCCACTGCCGGGACACAGGCACACCTTTAGGGCGTTTTTTAGACGTGCAGGTTGGTGACTATACAGGGGGTGTCTGCAGTCTCGTTCCTGTTTCCTCTTGTCAACGCGGCTTGCTACTTCGCGTCAGATATCTGGTGGAGGCGTGGAGCTATTCCTAACCAATGGGTACAACATCGGGAGAGGGGTTGATTTTAGGCACCCAGTTACGATGCGACAGGTATCATTTAGCGCTATGAACTTCTGAATTAATACTATAAAGAGAAAAAAGTATATTTGTAAAAATCAATCAGTTAAGTACTATATACTGGGTGGCGCAAAAGTACTGGCACTAAAGAAAATACTTTTTTTTTTTATTTGACATATCCTGTTATTCTGTTTTTGTAAATTGTGTAGTGAACAAATGTAAAATACACTGAAAATAAACATGAACCGCTTTACTCCCCAAGAACGTGGAATAATCGTGACAATGTTCTTACGGAATAATTCATCAGTGATAAAAACACAACGTGAATTTCGTCGACGATTTCCCCACCGTCCAGCACCGATGGGTCGCACAATTCGACGCTTTGCCACACGCCTCGAAGCAACTGGCTCAACAAAGGATAGACCTAAGTCTGGGAGACCAAGAACAGGCCGAACAGGTTTTTTGAAATCTCGGGTGTATGTGAACAAGCCACAGACTCTCGCAGCTCTAAAAGAAAACATTTATCAAGAAATAAGGAACATATCGCAGGAAGTGTTACGGCTAGTTATGCAAAATGTCATAAATAGGGCTCAGATGTGCATCAACTCTAGAGGTCACCATTTAAAAGACATCATCTTTAAATCCTAATGGTACGAAATTTAATGGCACAAATATACATTTAAAATTACCTGAATCAAGTTTTCTAATTTAGATTTTTTTTTATAACTGAATCAAATTGAGTCTTTACTTTTGCGCCACCCAGTATTTTCACTGCTCTTTTCTTTCATATTTGACTTAGTAACTGTGCCCACATCATTCAAGTAAGTTACTTCCAATTAAAATAGGATGATTAAAAGAAAATCAAACCTATCCGAGGCGGGGTGAACTTTTCGAGTTCGCCTTAGCACAGTATTGTTTTTATCAAAAAGGTTTGTATTATTTATGCTGCAAATATTGTTTCCGGAGTGTGCTTAAATACAATCCAGAAACAATATTATGGCATAAATGGAACACCCGGGTTGCATCATTAGTGCGGTGACACATCATTATGCGCACCGGGTGTGTTGCCCATGCTAGCTACGCCACTGTTAGTAGGTAATTCTGTAGGTTATCCTAATATACAAAATTCTTTTGGTACTGGCAGACAACGCACAGCCTACTGCTGGGCCTAGAAAGCT
Source organism: Lacanobia oleracea (assembly GCA_950371165.1). NCBI lineage: Eukaryota > Metazoa > Arthropoda > Insecta > Lepidoptera > Noctuidae > Lacanobia > Lacanobia oleracea. The sequence continues at coordinate 14,912,715 of OX493411.1, read as the reverse complement.
GAAATTTGGCATGTAGGTTTCTTGGGGAGCGAGAGGAGCACTAAGACCCGTATTACAGAACTACAATCAAGACTCAAGCATTACTTAAAACTAGTCTCAGTTGGTGTTCTAATTTCAGAACTGACTTGAGCAGAGAAACTACAATCAATAATCACCTGAGCAATGTCACTTTAAAATGACATTTTTTACGTATTATAGAACAGTGCTTGAGGCTTCACTGAGCTCCACTCAATGTGTCCTTATTTTAAAATCACAATCAGCTCAGAATCACTGCTTGAGGCGAGATTTGATCTTTGTTTTCGCAAGTGTAGTCGAGAACTCGAGACCACGCTTGAGCATAGATATTCATAAAAATTGTTGTGAATTTGGAGTAAATCGAGTACCTACCTAATCAAAATGGATATATTTGCAGAAGTAGATTATTATAAGATATTTTTTTTTAATTTTCTATAACATTTAAATGATTTTAATATTTGTAGTACTTAATAAATTTCTTTCCAAAAGCGTAAAATTCTTTTTTGTTAAGATATTTCCTAACCCAAATACGAACCACACGGAACCACAATAATTATTGTAAACAATATTTTATTGTATTTCTGAAGAGCTTGACTCTGGAGTAATTTGACAATGAAGATGAAGTTTCACAGTTTTTTTTTGGATTTAAGTCAAGTCTTTATTTTCATTTATATCTTTTTTGAGTTTCATTAGAATGGGGGTGCAACACATTCAATTTTTTTAGCAGTATTTGGCAGCATTTGACTTCATAATATCCACTAGGAATCAATTAAAACAGCCACTGAACTACACTCGAAACAATCCCGCCAAAAAAACTCAGTTTCACAGTTTAGCTGTCCACAGAACATAATGTACCTATGATAAACCTACTCTGAAGGGTTAAGGGTGGCTGTCAGTGTCAATAACGTCGTGTCGTCCACCTCGTCATCCGGTTTTGATCCAGTTTAATCGTACGAAAAAAAAGAATTGCAATAGAAAACAAACTATTGTTCAGGGTTACCATAAAGTTTCGTTTGAGGACAGTTCTAAAATAAACTGAATGCTTAAGTCGAGATTCTTCGCTCAAGCAGTAATCGGTTGAACGCTGTTTAAGTAGTACTTGTTGTCTCAGTTAGAGTTTTAATTTTAGAACTTGACTTGAGCAGAGAAACTAAAATCAATAATCACCTGAGCAATGTCACTTTAAAATTACATTTTTTTGCGTATTACAGAACAGTGCTTGAGGCTTGACTGAGCTCTACTCAATGTGTCCTTATTTTAAAAGCACAATCAGCTCAGAATCACTGCTTGAGGCGAGATTTGTTATTTGTTTTCGCAAGTGTAGTCGAGACCCCGCTTGAGCATAGAAACTCATGAAAATTGTTGTCGATTTGGAGTAAATCGAGTACCTACCTAATCAAAACGGATATATTTGCAGAAGTAGATTATTATAATATTTTTTTTTAATAATGAGACAAATCGAATTTAAATGTTCCTCTGAGATATTTAAGAGATACGCAGGACGCTTATTGTGAAAACTTTAAGTAGAAGTACAGGTTTTCACAAGATGTCGTGAAACATTTAATTTTACCTGAGACCTCTTTATTTTAATTTATATCTTTTTTGAGTTTCATTAGAATGCGGGTGCAACTTTTTTGCAGTATTTGGCAGCAAATGTATCGAGTCAGCCTTCTCGCAAACTTTGCTGAGGTAGTTAATACCAACAAAACAAAACCACTAGGAATCAATTTGCGAATAATTAAAACAGCACTGAACTTCACTCGAAATAATCCCGCCAAAAACACTCTGTTTCACAGTTTTTCTGTCCACAGAACATAATATGTACCTACTATGAAGGGTTAAGGGTGGCTGTCAGTGTCAGTAACGTCGTGTCGTCCGCCTACTCCGGTTTTGATCGTACGAAAAAAAAAGAATTGCAATAGAAAACAAACTATTGTTCAGGGTTACCATAATGATTGCTTACTCACGTAATCAGAGATCAAAATCTTTACTCAAGCGTAGTTTCGTTTGATTTGAGTTTGAGGATAGTTCTAAAATAAACTAAATGCTTGAGGCGAGATTCTTTGCTCAAGTAGTAATCGGTTGAACGCAGTTTAAGTAGTACTTGAGTAAGGTTCTGTAATACGGGCCTAAGACCCGTATTACAGAACTACAATCAAGACTCAAGCATTACTTAAAACTAGTCTCAGTCGGAGTTTTAATTTTAAAACTTGACTTGAGCAGAGAAACTACAATCAATAATCACCTGAGCAATGTCACTTTCAAATGACATTTTTTACGTATTATAGAACAGTCCTTGAGGCTTGACTGAGCTCTACTCAATGTGTCCTTATTGAGGCTTGACTGAGCTCTACTCAATGTGTCCTTATTTTAAAAGCACAATCAGCTCAGAATCACTGCTTGAGGCGAGATTTGATATTTGTTTTCGCAAGTGTAGTCGAGACCCTGCTGGAGCATAGAAACTCGTGAAAATTGTTGTCGATTTGGAGTAAATCGAGTACCTACCTAATCAAAACGGATATATTTGCAGAAGTAGATTATTATAATATATTTTTTTAATAATGAGACAAATCGAATTTAAATGTTCCTCTGAGATATTTAAGAGATACGCAGGACGCTTATTGTGAAAACTTTAAGTAGAAGTACAGGTTTTCACAAGATGTCGTGAAACATTTAATTTTACCTGAGACCTCTTTATTTTAATTTATATCTTAGTTTCATTAGAATGCGGGTGCAACTTTTTTGCAGTATTTGGAAGCAAATGTATCGAGTCAGCCTTCTCGCAAACTTTGCTGAGGTAGTTAATACCAACAAAACAAAACCACTAGGAATCAATTTGCGAATAATTAAAACAGCCACTGAACTTTACTCGAAATAATCCCGCCAAAAACACTCTGTTTCACAGTTTTTCTGACCACAGAACATAATATGTACCTATTATGAAGGGTTAAGGGTGGCTGTCAGTGTCAGTAACGTCGTGTCGTCCGCCTACTCCGGTTTTGATCGTACGTAAAAAAAGAATTGCAATAGAAAACAAACTATTGTTCAGGGTTACCATAATGATTGCTTACTCACGTAATCAGATATCAAAATCTTTACTCAAGCGTAGTTTCGTTTGATTTGAGTTTGAGGATAGTTCTAAAATAAACTGAATGCTTGAGGCGAGATTCTTTGCTCAAGTAGTAATCGGTTGAACGCAGTTTAAGTAGTACTTGAGTAAGGTTCTGTAATACGGGCCTAAGACCCGTATTACAGAACTACAATCAAGACTCAAGCATTACTTAAAACTAGTCTCAGTCGGAGTTTTAATTTGAAAACTTGACTTGAGCAGAGAAACTACAATCAATAATCACCTGAGCAATGTCACTTTCAAATGACATTTTTTACGTATTATAGAACAGTGCTTGAGGCTTGACTGAGCTCCACTCAATGTGTCCTTATTTTAAAATCACAATCAGCTCAGAATTACTGCTTGAGGCGTGATTTGATCTATGTTTTCGCAAGTGTAGACGAGACCACGCTTGAGCATAGATTCTCATAATTTTTTTTGTGGATTTGTAGTATATCGAGTACCTACCTAATCAAAATGGATATATTTACAGAAGTAGATTATTATAATATTTTTTTTAGTAATGAGACAAATCGAACATTTAACTTAATTGTTCCTCTGGGGTATTTAATAGATACGCAGGACCCTTATAATTGTGAAAACTTTAAGAAGAAGTACAGGTTTTCACAAGATGTCGTGAAACATTTAATTTTACATGAGACCTCTTAATTTTCATTTATATCTTTTTTGAGTTTCATTAGAATGCGGGTGCAATACATTCTATTTTTTTTTGCAGTATTTGGCAGCAAATGTATCGAGTCAGGCTTATCGCAAACTTCGCTGAAGTTGTCAATACCAACAAAACTCTCAGCTCCATTTTACCGAGATGTGCCTGTTTCAATGATTCCACATATTGTCCAGCAGTTTTGCTGTCCACAGAACATAAAATGTACCTACTCTGAAGGGTTAAGGGTGGCTGTCAGTGTCAATAACGTCGTGTCGTCCGCCTCGTCATGAGCTCGTACCGTTTTGATCGTGCGAAAAAAAAAGAATTGCAATAGAAAACAAACTATTGTTCAGGGTTACCATAATGATTGCTTACTCACGTAATCAAAGATCAAAATCTTCAAGCGTAGTTTCGTTTGATTTGAGTTTGAGGATAGTTCTAAAATAAACTGAATGCTTAATTCGAGATTCTTCGCTCAAGCAGTATTCGGTCGAACGCAGTTTATTAGAACTATCCTCAAACTCAAATCAAACGAAACTACGCTTGAGTAGAGATTTTGATCTCTGATTACGTGAGTAAGCAATCATTATGGTAACCCTGAACAATAGTTTGTTTTTTATTGCAATTCTTTTTTTTTTCGCACGATCAAAACCGGATGAGGCGGACGACACGACGTTAAATGATGAGCCACCCTCAGGGTAGGTACATATTATGTTCTGTGGACAGCAAAACTGTGAAACGGAGTTTTTTTGGCGGGATTAATTGATGAAGTTCAGTGGCTGTTTTAATTATTCGCAAATTGATTCCTAGTGGTTTTGTTTTGTTGGTATTTACTACCTCAGCAAAGTTTGCGAGAAGGCTGACTCGATACATTTGTTGCCGAATACTGCAAAAAAAAATTAGAATGTGTTGCACCCACATTCTAATGAAACTCAAAAAAGATATAAATAAAATAAAGAGGTCTCAGGTAAAATTAAATGTTTCACGACATCTTGTGAATACCTGTACTTCTTCTCTTTAAGTTTTCACAATTATAAGGGCCCTGCGTATCTCTTAAATATCACAGAGGAACATTTAAGTTAAACATTCAATTTGTCTCATTATTAAAAAAAATATTATAATTATCTACTTCTGCAAATATATTATATCCATTTTGATTAGACAGGTACGCGATTAACTCCAAATCGACCACAATTTTCATGAGAATCTATGCTCAAGCAGGGTCTCGACTACACTTGTGAAAACAAAGATCAAATCTCGCCTCAAGCAGTGATTCTGAGCTGATTGTGATTTTAAAATAAGGACACATTGAGTGGAGCTCAGTGAAGCCTCAAGCACTGTTCTGTAATACGCAAAAAATGTCATTTGAAAGTGACATTGCTCAGGTGATTATTGATTGTAGTTTCTCTGCTCAAGTCAAGTTCTAAAATTAAAACTCCAACTGAGACTAGTTTTAAGTAATGGTTGAGTCTTGATAGTAGTTCTGTAATACGGGCCTAAGAGCGCAGATCCCGAAACTAATTTGGGAACTCGAAAAAAAACGGGATATGCACATAAAGTGGCGGCCAAAAGCTTGTGTTCATTATTTTTCATTATGGGTGCAATTTCCATGGACGCTTGAAACGAAAATGCGCTTCAGGACACTAGTTTCTTAAAACTTACTGTAAGTTTGATGTTCTTCCTTGCGGTCAATAATATCATCAAGTCTCTCAACAACATTTGGTAATTCTTCTTTGATAGCTTCACTTTCTGTTTGTCTACCATCAATTATATTAATAAGTTCTATTTTACTATTACTAAACCCATTGAAAAATTCCAAGTGCTCTGGTTTCATTAAAGGATCTGCCTGTAAAATAATTAATATAGTAGTTATGTAATAGTTAAAATATGCTGATGATCAAAGCCTTATTGAAGAACACCTCACCTCATAATCCTCATTCAACATCTGTGCGAACATCTCTTCTGCTTCCAGACATTTTCTCCAAAATCTCCAGCATTGCTTTAGTTTAGTGCAGCAGAAGAAACAAGCGAGCATCGGTCTACTGTCCTCAGTTACAAACTGCAAGAAAATATATCCTCTTAGACTACTCTCACAAATATTCAGGACAAAATTGTGCCAGCAGCTTCACCCTTAAGTAAAAGACCAATATATTTGGCTGTAGAGGAATTGATTTGGAAACAGATTCTCACTTCCATATATTTTTAGGATGCTGTACAAGCCAGCAGTTGGTGGTCAGTATTGCTTCTTTGTCTACAGAGAAGGGATGAGTATTGTTCGCCACTCTTGTTCAAATCAAATAGGGAAAATGCAAATACAGAATTTATGATGAAAAATAATGAATTAAAGTTATGTGAAACGGAACATATTTAAAATCAACAATCAGCATTTAGTGATGTATCTGCTGTAATGCCAACGAAACGGCAACCTTATGTCTTTGAGTTAGGACAGTTCTTGACCAGTGATTGACACGACTGACATCATCGTCCGTTTTCGTGCAAACCTTTAAACTGTCGGTTTAAAAACGCAATTTTGGTAATAAATTAAAGCGTTTTCATTTCTTATTTATGTGGTGGTCTATTCTAGATGGAGTTCTTTAAAATTAAAGCAAAAATGGAAATATTGCATGTTCCCTATTATATACTTTACTTCACCCATGTTGGTGATTTTCATTCCTCCTTAGTATGACCCTTGAACCAAGAGTTTGTTTTATTGTGTATGTGAAGCAAATACAACCTATTACAAGATTAGGTGTTACTAAAATATCAACTTACTGGAACATCAGTCAGCTTCTTGTATAGTTCATGCAAGTTCTTGTTGACCACCACATACATGCGAACATCCTCTACTAAACAAATCCTACACATTAGCAATTTTTCCATGTTTTACTTTTGAGTAGAGCCTGCTCTCTACTTCAATATTTCAAGCGATCGCTGAGGTCTCAGATGTAACTAGCGAGCCCAGAAGAAGTCTGTTTACTGTAGCTATGAAGGCTGACGGGATACAGGTGTAAGAGAAGAGAGAACACGGAGTCCCACACTTTAGCTGTGCGCACAACAAATGCGAAGAAGCCCTGACTACGACTAGTCGGTAGTCGGCATACCGCTCCAAGTACGTACTGATGGTAGTCTTCAATAAGTCTCTTACTCAAAGTTATTTACCACAACAGCTTAGCATCAACAGATACTATTGAGAAAATGATGGCTCAGTAGGTCTAGTCCTGAAACACCATTTCATTTCTATTGTAATTTTTTTTTTTTTTTTTTTTCCGGTTGTGGCAACTGAGCCGGTATCGACTATTCTGCCAGTGTCACGTCTTGACGGCAGCAGGCCGTCGAAATTTGTACTTCGTGGTAGATGTTAGTTAGGCTGAAAGGACGAACACATGGGTTAGTAAGACAAATAATCTAATTTACAAGCTACACACACAAAACATAAACTAGTTTTAACTATACACAGGCTATTTACACACACGTTACGCACCAATTAAAATTTAAAATCATTCTCATTTAGGAATGTGGCCAAAATATTTACGAATTTAGGGGAGAAGTGGGAGAGAAGGGTATGGAAGTTGGTTGGGAGAGGAATGTTCAATTTGGAATTTTTTTGGTATAGGTCAAAGGATTTTTTGTTTAGGGAGCAGGAGAAGAAAATATGGGCTAAAGTACCCTCCGCAAGACCACACTCGCACAGGGAACTATCTCGGACATGAATCTTTTTCAGAAACACAGGGCTACAACAATGTCCGAATCTAAGTCTACAGAGGGACGAAACAGTTCTCTTTGACAGTTTAGGACATTTAAAAAACCAAGGCCTACGCTGGATATCAGGCTGTATAGCAGCGTAGTAGAGACCCTTGGCTTTAGAAGTATTTTGCCATGTTCCAGTCCACGAGTTAAATAACTTGGGTTTGGCACCATTCCGCAATTCGTAGTTATGAGCTACGTAATGCTTTCGATCAACCGGATTCGATGTGGCATACTTTGCTAACGAATCAGCGCACTCATTGCCAACAATACCCGAGTGGCCGGGGATCCAGGTTATCTCGATGTCCAAGCCGTTTTGGGAACAATCAAGTAACAAGTTCTTTAAATCCATAATGATTTGACTATTAATTTTACTGTGAAGTTGATTTTGTTTAAGTGCCTGAATACTACTGCGAGAATCTGAAAAAATTACTGACCTTGTTATTTGATGGGATTTGATATAGTGTACGGCTTCTAAAATACCAATACACTCTCCTGTAAAGACTGATGCTTCTGGTAGGCATTGAAAAAGTAAAGCTATTTTAGAATTTAGAAAATAAACTGCCACAACAGTACATTCTCTTTCAGAAAATTTGGAAGCGTCTGTGAAGAAGAAATTCCATCCTTCCCAATAACGCTTGACAGCTGACTCGAAGTCATCTCTAGCGTCTTGAGAATTCCTTGATATCCCTAGGCCCAAAACGACTTTTGGTTCGAAATGAATCGCCTCGTATGCGGCGGAGAAGACCGGAAGAGTGGGATATTGACAAATAGGGGAGGAGAGTTGTTTAAGCTCTCTGTACCTATTCATCAATAGGGGAACAACTTTGTGGTTCCAGTAGGGAGAATTATTAAAGGAAAGGTCAATTTGTTCTAAAATTGGGAGCAAGGGATGGGATGAGAGGAAGAAAACTTTCGTTAGGAAGCGATCTGCCAAATACTGTCTCCTAAGGTGAAGGGGTGTGTCTGCACATTCCACTTGAAGCGCATTTATGGGAGAGGATTTCATGGCTCCACTAACAATTCTTAGGCATTTGGACTGGATGCTGTCTAATTTTTTAAGCGCTTCTTTGTTGCAGGGCTCAATAAGGTAGCTGCAGTAATCCATAGCGCTTCTGACCAACGCATTATAGACTAGTTTGAGGGTATAGGGGTGAGCTCCCCACAGTCACAGCTGCTTAGGTCCACTTTTTAGGTTTTTATGTTTTTATATTTGGAAGAGATGCTCGCTCCTTTTAGAGGTTCTTACATTATTTCGTTTATTTATTCTTATATACATACAAATTATATTATTATATTAAATACTTATTTGTTATTTTTGATGTAAGAACTTAATCGTTCTCTTTATTAATTTATTTTTCATTATTTGGTCATTGACAACCATAGTTTTGTGTAAAGTAGAAGCATATTTTTCAAATTTTGTAAATGTGAGTACCATGAAACCATTTACATTTTATGTGAGTAGTTATAGTTTTACTTGTTGGACATGAACGAGCATGGTGGTTGAGAGCATGTCATGCTCACTCAAATGTCTCGCTGATGGCGGCGCGTGGGTTTGATCATTCGGTTCCCTTCGAAATGGTTGAGCTAAAAGGTGCCGATTCACGCGTCATGTTCGTGAACAGGCGCCGTCGGTTGAGACTGGTCATCTCTTAACTGCCATTGGCTTATTTTAATCTTTAAATTTAAAATTCTTATAATAAGCCCTTTTTTTTTTCCTTTGCATTGTCCTCACATGCAGAAGCAACAAGTATATGTAACTTGGAATGTTGTAAAACAGAACATGATTTAAAAGAGTGTCCGTGGAGTTTCTTGCACGTTCTTCTCCATAGAGATCTACGCTTTGGAACGTGCAAATAGCTTCCATGTTTTTGACTGACCGACCTTGACGTTTCAAAAGTGCCTGTGAATGGTTTATTTGAAATAAAATGCTTTGAATTTGAATTTGAATTTGAATTTGACCATACCCCGGCCAAAGCCTTCAGGACCGACACAGAACGTTCACATTTTTTGACCGTGTTGTTGATGTGATCGACCCCAGACAATCTTGAGTCCAACGTTTCTCCCAGAAACCTAGCCTTATCTTCGACCGGAATGCTTTGTCCATTAATGTTAATATCAACTGAAGGTACAAAACGCTTGCGTGTAAAAATGACGGCTTTACTCTTTGGTGCACTTAAAGACAAACCATTGTCAAGTAGCCATTGGTTTAATGAAGCCAGAGAGACATTCATCGAAAGTGCGGCATCCTGAATGGAACTGCCACATACCAATAATGCAATATCGTCAGCATACTGAAGGATTTTGCAGTCGAAATTGAGGGAAGACGGGAGGTTCGCTGTATAGATGTTGTATAATGGGGGACTAAGAACTGATCCTTGAGGTAATCCTCTCCAGACCGACCTTTGTTCAGAGTCACCTCCGGGTATTCTCAATTGAATGGTACCATTGGTAAAAATGCTACAAATGATGCGACAAATCCTAGCCGGGACTCTCAGCTCGTGCAGCTTTTGCCTGAGATTAGGGAGGAGAACCGAATCATAGGCAGCTGATATATCCAAAAAAACAGCAACCACAGACTCATTCCTGCTGAGGGCCAGCCGGACCTCTGACGTGAGGATACCCACACTATCAGCAGTGCCCAGACCTTTCCTAAAGCCGAATTGAGTCGTTGGGAGTAGTTTCCTGTTTTCCACCAACCACACTAACCGGTTTTTGACTAAATGTTCCAATAGTTTAATAAGTATGGACGATAAAGCAATAGGTCTGTATGAGCAATGATCATTAGGATCTTTGCCTGGTTTTAAAATCAGAATGACAACTTGAACCTTCCACTCTGTGGGAATGTAGCCGGAAGTAAAACAGAAATTAGCCAGGTCCAGGTAATATTTGTGAGTTTTTGGACCAGCTTTAGAAATAAAGGAGTACGGGAATCCATCCACGCCCGGCGCGGAATCATTGACATGGGATAGAATAGTTTTTAGCTCCTCTAAGTCGAATGGCCTGTTCATTGGGTTATCAATGTTGTCTGCATCATCGATGTCAACACTGGTTTCCTCAACACTTGGAACATAGGCTGGAGCGATTTTCGAGAAAAACTGGTATCCCCGTTCTTCCGTGAGGTTGTTAGAAGAGGCAGGTGCTAAACTGCTCCTAAAACGTTTCACCTTCCGCCAAACCACCGAAACCGGGGTGGACGGACTCAGCGAACTACAATATTTTGCCCAACCTTCGCGTTTTTTCCTTTTTAGGAATTTCCTGGACTTGGTCACTCTCTGTAACATCCGTTACAGAGTGACTGACAGACAACACACTCCCGAAACCACTGGTCATAAAAAGCTAAAATTTGACACAAAGTTTCCTTGGGGAATGCAGAGGAGCACTAAAGCCAGGATTTCCTAAAATTCTTACGGGAATGGTAAAAACGGGATACGCACGTACGAAGTCGCGGGTTAGAGCTAGGCCTTATCCTAACTTTCTAATATTTTAAATGCGAAAGCAACTGTCTGTCTGTCACTCTGTCATCTGTCTCTTTCACGCCGAAGCTACCGAACTGATTTAAATGAAATTTGGTACACAGATAGTCTGACAGGTAGCATTAGAAAGGACATAGGCTCCTTTTTATCCCAGGAGTATGCTGTCTAGGGATCACGCGGTAGGGACTACCGGGGCAGCTAGTTTCTAACAAACGGTAGGCAACTCGTAAGTTTTACAGAATCTGACTTTGTTTAGTTTTTAAATAAATATATATTTAAAGAATCCTTGTTGCGTAAGTGAATTCAGCAAGGCAGAATATGAACATTCGACCGGTCTCATGCGAGATGAAAGACGCGATTTGAATTTCCGAATATGTCATTGTTCGATTGTTCATACTCTTTTCATTTTACCTTGCCGAATCCACCTGTGGTGACCTTTCAAAAAGACCGGTCGTAATGTGGGGGTCGTATACATGTATGCCGGACTTATCTGTAGTAAAGCCACAAAGTAATAAAAAATTAGTATTAAAATTAGAATTAGATAGTATAAAACACAAAATTACGGTTATATTAAACAATACAAACACATACACATACGCTCGTTATTGAGTTTGACTATGATTTGCCATAAAACAGTTCTTAGGGTGTAAATGAATTTTACTTTTGACAAATAAAAATAGTTTTTCACTTTGCAAACAGCGCACTATATTGAACCAAGAGGTCAACCTCATCATATCGAGATGATTTTCGATGTGACCTAGGTGTGGGACAGGGTCCTCTCTTATCGCTCTTTTTGTAGGTTTCGAGCAAACTCTTCGCCAATGATCTGCGAAACTGCTTTTCTCCATTTATAAGCTTCCTCTTTAACGGTAATTTCTGAAATAAAGCAAAATGGATGTCATGTTGGTTTATGAAGATCGTATACAACTTTAGCATTTCCTTAACATAAAAAGATAAAAAGTATCTTTTACCACTACTATTTATAAAACATCTCGAAAAATTAAAAAAAATTGGCTGTTTTGTAAATATTATTGCTTGCGAATGTTATACTCGACGTTCATATTCTTCACGAAAGCAAGATTCTTCAAAGTGTTCAGAACATATCCTTGTTTACTGTGTAGGCCTCTAATTATCGTCTTTTTTCAAATTTTTATCCATTTACTTTTACTCATTATCTGCAGGAAACCTGTAAAAATAATAAAGAATACAGCATTATAATTGTTTAGTAGTAATAAACAATAATAGTAGTACTAAAGTAAAAGGTTATGGACAAATAAAATGCAATATTGATTTGGGAAAAGTAGGATTTTTTGTTAATTCCTTCTTTTGTATAATATTCTGTAATCTTTTATCACTGAGACCAAAGCTGAGTCCAATTACTAGGTTCAGCATGGCACAATCAGAACGAAAAATTCAGATTGAATTTCCAAAATCTGACCACTTACCTACATTATTTTTATTTCATTGTACGTATTTTAAACGAACTAGAATATGTATGTGATTATACTTTTACTCTATCGATAAAACATCTAAGAAGCCACATCCTTATGAAGTACATAATATGTCAAAACGGTTCAATATTTTTTTGTTTTTATTTTTATTTCTAAATTGGAAATCAGAGTTCATATAATGGAGATCAGAGTTTATTGTCTTTTCTGCTCAAAATGTGTTTTAAAAATAAGTTATGATTAGATTTACTTACCGGTGAAACGATACTTTTGCAATATTTTCTTTCAAAACATCATTTCCATAGAGGAATATAATATATCATCATTTCTATTCGAACAACCGGGCACAGTACATGCCATTGTTCATGGCAAAACGAAAACCGCACTCAAACCTCAAACCACAATATTTTTCACAATTTGACAATATTTTTGATAAAATTGGTAGACGTATGTGTTAACCAGCTGGTTAATATACAAAATGGCGATTCTCGGCTGGTGGCGCGCGGCATTTCAAGACGGTCGGGAATGCTATTGCTATCTCTTTTTGTCACATGAAATGTTTCCATTAAAAATGTTGAGCACAAGATAGGTTACTATATACAACTTAATAGAAGCTATCTAGGTATTGATATGACCTAGATAGCTTCTATTAAGTTGTATATAGTAACCTATCTTTCTTGGGTTTCCAATGGCTGCTATGTTTTCTAATTATTGCCAATACCGTTGATATTCCGGTGGAACACATTGGCTCCACCAGACCCAACGGATTTTTCCTTTATTTTTAACAATTTTACGGTTTATTTTCGTTTCTCAACGATTGAACTCTATGGTATATAATTTACAATTTTGTGTTTTATACTATCTAATCTGATTATACTAATTCTGTTAGTACTTTGTGTCTTTACTGCGACTTAGTCCGCCATACATGTATACGACCCAAGACGGTAAAAACAAATGAAGACAAATAATATCTTTCAAGAAAGGAGATGTTTCGAAATGGGCCAGGTCTATGTACATTACCTCATACAAAAGAGAAAAATCGGTAGAATTCGGGAAAAATACATTTAATTCATTTTACTGTTGTGGTAGTTAATTGATATTTATAAATTACTTTTGTCGATTTTCAACATGGCGTCGCACCTATTTAGTATCAGATCATAGAAAAATAACTGTCAGCTGTCATAACAATGTCACTTCAGTCACTTTCGTCTCGTTGCCGGTAAATATATACGTCAGAAATAAATGTCAAACGTCATTAATAAATCAAAATGTCAGCTTACCGCCATGGCGGGTTTTTGTTGCGTGTTGCAATTTCAAGTGTAATTTCTTTTGTTTTACCAGCAAACAAAGCCATTTTAAAGAAATTGGACAGTTGAGAACTGTTTTAAATATATTTCTCTATTTTTAAGTATAGTGTACAAGGACCTGGCCCAGGGACCATACATTTTTATTTATTTATTTAGGTTCACCAACAGTTGTTTACACTTTTAACTTAACAATAACAATAATCCAAACAACCTTAACATAGTGTAACAACTACTTAAAGGTAAACACCACATGAGCAAAGTAAAATTAAACTAGTTGTAAGCTAGGTACTTAGCTATTTGTGCATGCCAACTTAAAGCTAAGGAAACATTATTATTATTACTGTTTCTATTAGAACTAAAACTAAGAACTAAGAAGGATTACAAAATAAACATATTATTAACTAAGTACTAAGGAAAAGCAACTGACTACTTTATAACAACTCTGATAAGCTATTCAACATTTTCGATTTCTGTTTAGTAAGAGAATCAAAGTGGAGATCAATTATATCACTGCAACTATTTAGAGCCCTACAGAATCTAGCACATGGAGAATTGGATCCCAATACCGCTATTCTTTGTGGAGGACGTAGAGGAGTTATGGGTTTACGAGGAATTCTCGAAGGAACGCGATAGTTAATGAGTGCGAGTAGCGGCGGTAATGCGAGTATTTTGGAACATCTCCTTTGATATTACCAATCTACACTATAATAATTTTATAAAGAGGAAAGATTTGTTTGTTTGTTTGAATTGAATAGGCTCCGAAACTACTGGACCTATTTGAAAAATTCTTTCACCATTAGAATCCTACATTATCCCTGATGAACATGGGCTATAGAATATTAAAAAAAAGTTATGAAACTGTATGAAAACTTCGATAATGTAACCCAAGGTGTGAAAAAAATACCAAAAAACATCCTTATACCGCGTACGCTGTGGAAACTATTGACAATAGAGCAAAGTGATGTACTACAGTTTTATAGAGGACATTCATATCTACAAAAAAGTCGTCAGGGATATGTTTCTAACTATTATGTTCAAGTCACAATGACCGCTTTTTGTTCAAACCTTTCGTTTAAAAGTTACGACGGTTCCAAAAATACTCTAACTAAGAAAAATCTTGCGAGTGAACAAACTGCCCTACATTTAATCTAAGTAATTTTCATATACCCTTTATGAGATTAGATTTGGTGATTTAAGTTCGTGGAGTTCTAACTAAACCCGCGCGAACGATGTCGCGGGCGAAGTGTCATTGTTATAATGGAATTACAGTATTATTTCAAAATGAATGTGGCGACTGGCATATTTTCGATAATCATCAGAAAATACACATCACTGTGCATTGATATATCAATAAGTAAAATTGTATAGTCGACCTGGCGACATTCTATAATTTTCGACGCACTATGGACACTATACTTTTCTCTTTCAGAAACATGACACTTTGCTTTTGAGAAAACGCAACGTGCTCGCAAGTTTCGGTTTCATACAGTCTATCTAGGGATTCCATATCTATGACGAAATATTTATGTTCACAATTTGCACAATATCTTTGTAAATTTTTATATAAATATTTAGTTTGAAGTCTTATTGTATAATTAATTAGCATCTCAGTGTCTCATAATGGTAAAAAAAGAGAAAACAGAAGGAGGGAGAACCACCTCCGGATTCCCATTCTCAGCAGGTATCTACTGATTCCGACTCAGGGGAATCAGCGTAACAAGTTTTTCTTCATACAAGGAAACAAAAGATAAGGACCCGAAGGACAAATATGCAATATTCAATGTAAAGGGTTACACCCGTAAGTATCCAGACGACACGAACCAAAAAGAGCTGGTTGTATTCCTGAACCACCTGGAAGAAAACAAGCCTTTCAGCGATAGGAATCGTATGGCTCTTTCAAAAGGTATACGCGAACATGGTGTCTCAGGCGTCATGCATTTGCGTTCAATTAATAAATATAAGGTTGGCATCACATTCGATCTGCCTAATAATGCAAATATGTTCATCAAAACAAAAATTATTAGATCAGTTGACTCTAAAAGCTTCCATTCCTGCCGCAGACACAGAGGTTACAGGGATCCTTACTTCGGTCCCTGTAGACATGTCAAACAAAGAAATATTTTCTTTAATCGGCAGTTCCAAAAATGTCGTACAAGTCAGGCGTTTCATGCGCAGGGTAAAGAGTTTCAACGGTGTTGAATTCGTACCTACACAAACAGTTGCAGTTACCTTTGCCTCCACCACAGTACAGTTTTTCTATAGGAGGTGGAAGACTTAGTGGCATTAGCGTAGTTCCTGGAAGCTACTGGAATGGCTTTGCTGGCGTCAGCATAGGGGATGCATTTTTCTGCCATTATGGTTTTAATGGCTTTCTGTCTGCCATGCTCGGGGCATGACTTGCTATTAGCGAAGTGATTCCCCGAACAAAGCACACAAAATGCCTCGCCCTCAGAGATGTCGCAACCATCACCGGGGTGATCGTGGCCACATCTACTGCAGCGTGGTTTTGATCTGCAAAGGTTAGCTACATGTCCGAATCTACAGCATTTGCGACATTGTATAGTAGGGAAGATGTATTGCTCCACAGGAAGGGATGTATAGCAGCAGAAGATCCTTTTGGTAGAACTTGTCCGTCAAATGTGATAACACAAATTTCAGTAGGTTTCCACTCGGTCATACCTTTTTTCTGTATTTTGCGGTTAATGCGTCGAACTTTGAGAATTCCCACATCCTGAGGGCACAGACAAATACGTGATAGCCTCTTCCTCTGAGATGTCAAAGGGAACACCTGTAACCACACCCATCCTTGTAATATTATAAGTGGGTATTGATGTGGTATACCCATATTTTTCCAGCAAACTACTAACTAAGAAAGATTTAGCATCCTGAGGGGATGTAAACTCCACAGATACGCGGTTCCTGCCCACTCTATTGACGCCGCCTAGGACCACATTCTCAACATTATTCGTTAAAAGGAATTTGCCAAAGTTTACTGGGTGTAATGTGGTACCTGCATTCTGTTGGGTTTCTAAGCGAGAAACGTGGACTAAATACGGGGCCTTATCCATCGCTGAGTATCTAACTCGACCTATTTGGCTGCTAGCTTGGAGGTGATGGGATGTTGTTTCCTTCGTATCCGGGGCGTTTGCGGGTATTATGTGGGGATGGTGAGATCTCCATCTCTGAGGCGCTGCAAGCTACGTCAGCAAGCTGAGATAATGGGTTCAGGGTAGGAGGGAAAGGCGTTAAGGAAGCTGGGATGTCGGGGGGATCAGGGTCAGGGGGTTTGTTTTTATCCATTTTTGATGGAACGACTTACAGATATAACAATCACAATACAAACCTGATAACAAACGCAAGGACAACACACTTAAACAATAACAAGTTCAAAAGTAACGATAAACACACAGAAAACGCTATAAAACTCGAGTCACACGTGCTAACCAAAACACCCGTGGCAAGAATCGAGGAGATAACCAATATAAAAATGTACTCTGTGGAGATAACTCTCACTATATACAATGTACTCTGTGGAGATAACTAAATAGTTTGTTCAAGTCGTTAAAGTCATGTTTGACTTGACACTTGACATTCAAATGACTAAAATAATCAAAGATATAATAACTCGGTTTTGGGGAAAAGAAAAACAATGATGAAAATCATAGATAGAGACTCTTACGATACAACGATATGAAAAGACTAGATTATAAAATACGAAAGACATTTTTATCTATAAAATCTACCATGCAAGAAAACGACGTAAGACTAGGCATTATGGTCATCATAAGACTATAGCCTTCCCTTTGGGGTAAATAAAAAAAAATAAAAAATAAAAAGCAATTGAACTTGTCAAATGCTCATGTCGCTGTCTCATGTCCCTCTATATTATTAATTATTATACTCTTTGTGTCAGTGTCACTTGGTTTGCGTTATAGTTCAGCTGTTTGCTTTTAAATTTGTTTTTTGACTTACAATAGAAATGAAGTCGGTTGAAAAGTGTTAAATGGTGTTTTAGGAGTAGACCTACTGAGCCATCAGTTTTTCTCAATAGTATCTGTTGATGCTAAGCTGTTGTGGTAAATAACTTTCAGTAAGAGACTTATTGAAGACTACCATCAGTACGTACTTGGAGCGGTATGCCGACTACTCGGTATGCTGACTAGTCGTAGTCAGCGCTTCTCCTCATTTGATGTGCGCACAGCTAAAGTGTGGGACTCTTTGTTCTCTAACACCTGTATCCCATCAGCCTTCATAGCTACAGTAAACAGACTTCTTCTGGGCTCGCTAGTTACATCAGAGACCTCAGCGATCGCTTGAAATATTGAGGTACAGAGCAGGCTTTACTCAAAAGTAAAACATGGAAAAATTGCCAATGTGTAGGATTTGTTTAGTAGAGGATGTTCGCATGTATGTGGTGGTCAACAAGAACTTGCATGAACTGTACAAGAAGCTGACTGATGTTCCAGTAAGTTGATATTTTAGTAACACTTAATCTTCTAATAGGTTGTATTTGCTTCACATACACAATAAAACAAACTCTTGGTTCAAGGGTCATACTAAGGAGGAATGAAAATCACCAACATGGGTGAAGTAAAGTATATAATAGGGAACATGCAATATTTCCATTTTTGCTTTAATTTTTAAGAACTCGCATCTAGAATAGACCACCACATAAATAAGAATGAAAACGTACGATGATGTCACTCGTGTCTATCACTGATCAAGTACTGTCCTAACTCAAAGACAGTTTGCCGTTTCGTTGGCATTACAGCAGATACATCACTAAACGCTGATTGTTGATTTTAAATACGTTTTGTTTCATGTTACTTTAAGTCATTATTTTTGTTAAAAATCAATATTAACCAAAATAAAAACGTTGCAATGGCCTTTATTTTATATTTTCTGTAATTTACTGACAAAATTCTCATAAATTCTGTATTTGCATCTTCCCTTTTTGAGAAAAACTGCAAAATTTTACAATTCTGTTGTGATTTGAACAAGAGTGGCGAACAATACTCATCCCGTCTCTGTAGACAAAGAAGCAATACTGATACTGACCACCAACTGCTGGCTTGTACAGCATCCTAAAAATATATGGAAGTGAGAATCTGTTTCCAAATCAATTCCTCTACAGCCAAGTATATTGGTCTTTTACTTAAGGGTGAAGCTGCTGGCACAATTTTGTCCTGAATATTTGTGAGAGTAGTCTAAGAGGATATATTTTCTTGCAGTTTGTAACTGAGGACAGTAGACAGATGCTCGCTTGTTTCTTCTGCTGCACTAAACTAAAGCATTGCTGGAGATTTTGGAGAAAATGTCTGGAAACAGAAGAGTTGTTCGCTCAAATGTTGAATGAGGATTATGAGGTGAGATGTTCTTCAATAAGGCTTTGATCATCAGCATGTTTTAACTATTACTTAACTATATTAATTATTTTACAGGCAGATCCTTTAATGAAACCAGAGCACTTGGAATTTTTCAATGGGTTTAGTAATAGTAAAATAGAACTTATTAATATAATTGATGGTAGACAAACAGAAAGTGAAGCTATCAAAGAAGAATTACCAAATGTTATTGAGAGACTTGATGATATTATTGACCGCAAGGAAGAACATCAAACTTACAGTAAGTTTTAAGAAACTAGTGCCCTGAAGGCCATTTTCGTTTCAAGCGTCCATGGAAGTTGCACCCATAATGAAAAATAATGAACACAAGCTTTTGGCCGCGACTTCGTACGCGCATATCCCGTTTTTTTTCTTGTACCCAAATTAATTTCGGGATCTGCGCACTTAGTGCTCCTCTCACTCCTCAAGAAACTTACAAGCCAAATTTTAGCTTTCTAGGACCTATAGTAAGCTGTGCGTTGTCTGCCAGTACCAAAAGAATTTTGTATATTAGGATAACCTACAGAATTAGCTACTAACAGTGGCGTAGCTAGCATGGGCAACACACCCGGTGCGCATAATGTGGTGTCACCGCACTTATGATGCAACCCAAGTGTTCCATTTATACCATAATATTGTTTCTGGATTGTATTTAAGCACATTCCGGAAACAAAATTTGTAGCATCGTAACTGGGTGCCTAAAATCAACCCCTCTCCCGATGTTGTACCCATTGGTTAGGAATAGCTCCACGCCTCCACCAGATATCTGACGCGAAGTAGCAAGCCGCGTTGACAGGGAGAAACAAGAACGAGACTGTAGACACCCCCTGTATAGTCACCAACTAATACCTGCACGTCTAAAAAACGCCCTAAAGATGTGCCTGTGTCCCGGTAGTGGGCACATAGTTGTGATTGGGAACCTTGAATAGAAAATAGACACATGCTATCGCAAACTTTTGCAGCCAGTTCTAAGACCATCATTCTTTATTATGTTTGTTTAACGAAACTTTGTTTTTACTTACAGAATCAGAATTTGATAATGTATACAATAGCTGTCCAGATGAAGAAACACCAGCACACCGAGCTGAGTCAGATTCAGAAGATGTAGCTTTAATGGAGATTAAAACCGAAATTGAAGATGAACAAGAATCAATAGGTAAGCAAGCAGTCCGACGGTTGAAATCCGGCTTGACGTGAGGTAGCCGCATTACATTACAGCGCCAGTTTTCAATCCGGCGCGCCTACTTGTAATTTGGCGTGTTATACAATATGGCACACACGTACGATACACTCGAGGTTGTGGACGAGAACGTCTACCTAAGACCAACGGTCCAGTTAGGTAGGGCCAACTTCGAGAAAGAGGTCAACCATCGAATCCGACTCGGCGGGGCGGCGTTCGGAAAGCTGAGTGGTATCTTCTTGTCTCACATTCTACAGTGTCTCAAGATGAAAGTCTATGACCAGTGCGTGTTGCCAGTGATGACATATGAACTGAAACGTGGTCGCTCACAATGGGCCTCATCAGAAGGCTCAAAGTCACTCAAAAGGCAATGGAAAGGGCAATGCTTGGAGTTTCCGGCACATTGCTCGTAGAACAGATGGTCGATGGGGCTGAAAAGTTCTGGAGTGGCGACCGCGTACCGGAAGACGCAATGTTGCAAGGATAAGATTGACAGTTAGCAGTAGTGCTGAAACTAGCATTAAGGGTTCCGTTGGTGACCCTTTGAATGCGGAACCCTAAAACTGATTTTGATCTCTGCTAATCCCCTTTCCTTTGCATATACATCTGCCTAGCCTTTTTCCAACTATGTTGATGTCGGCTTCCAGTCCAGCCGGGTTTAGCTGAATACCGGTATTTTACGAGCAGCGGCTGCCTACCAGACCTTCACAACCCATTAACTGAGTAACACGGTACTTCATGACAAGACTGTAGTCAGATTTATTTAGGTCTTCGCATGTCCAGTTTTGGCTTTGCGACGAGCGCGCCTGTGAAATAAATAAATAAGTAAGAATTAATATGCAAAGGAAAGGGGTTGAAGAGCTCGTGGCTAGGTAATTACAGCCGCACAGGTCGATCTTCAAGGTTAAGCAACGCTTGCCAAGGTTGGTCTGTGGATGGATGACCATCTTAATATACCGAGTTTTCTCCGTGTCTCGGAAAGCACGTTAAGCCGTTGGTCCCGGCTGTCATTTGTAGATCTTTGGCAGTCGTTACAGATAGTCAGAACCCAGTAAATCTGACTCCAGTCTTGCCATGAAGTACCGTGTTACTCAGTTAATGGGTTGTGAAGGTCTGGTAGGCAGCCGCTGCTCGTAAAATACCGGTATTCAGCTAAATCCGGCTGGACTGGAAGCCGACCCCAATGTGGTTGGGAAAAGGCTAGGCGATTATGAGTAAGACATACTCATACCCACACTGGTGAGAAACCTTTCAAATGTGATTTGTGTCAGCGTAGTTTTAGTGGTAGTAAATACGGCTGGTTCACACTTACGGATTTCCGTAAATAAGAAAAAAAAATAAAAAAAATACCTACCCATTTTATTGTTGATTTGGGTCGAGAATGATTAGCATAATTACGTCCTTGAATTTGACTAGGATGCAAATCAACATCTTGTATAATACTAACAGTGAAATTAGAATCAAAATTACTCGAAAAACGTAAGGATATTCAATTATTTTCCCTCTCGCGAAAACGCTGTTTTCTATGGCGTCATAGACGATAACGTCAAAGTTTACATCGGACTTCTCTTTCTAATTGTAATCTTTGGAGCTTTATAACGTCATCGCTAATGAAGGTATTTGAAGGCGTTTGGTCTGTATAGTGTTTCAAAGGAACATACATACATACATACGCTGATAAACACATTACCACTCCTTTGCGTCGCGCAGTCGGACAAAAATAGACACATGCCAACGTCAACCTAGGACAACGGTCCAGTTAGGTAGGGCCAACTTCTAGAAAAAGGTCAACCGTCGAATCCGACTCGGCGGGGCTTCGTTCGAAAAGCTGCTTGATATCTATCACGCAGCTTTTCGCTTTACACATTCTACAGTGTCTCAAGATGAAAGTCTATGACCAGTGCGTGTTGCCAGTGATGACATATGAACTGAAATGTGGTCGCTCACAATGGGCAAATCAGGAGGCTCAAAGTCGCTCAAAAGGCAATGGAAAGTTCAATGCTTGGAGTTTCCTTACGTGATCGAATCAGGAAAGATGATCTCATCATTCCTACGCTATGCTATGGCGTAGGATCGCCAAACTAAAGTAGCAATGACCAGGGCACATTGCTCATAGAACAGACGGTCGATGGGGCCGAAAAGTTCTGGAGTGGCGACCGCGTACCGGAAGACACAATGTTGCAAGGATAAGGTTGACCGATGACCTGGTGAGAGTCGCGGGTAGCCGATGAATGCCAGACGCGCAGGACCAGTCGTTGTGACGACGCTAAGGGGAGGCCTATGTCCAGCAGAGGGCGGAGTCTTTCGGCTGATATGATAATGATGATGATGATACGGTATGGCTACGAGTGCCGCGACATTGAATAAAAAGCTTCAGTGATTCACGTTGGGAGTTTTACACCTTTGCTCAATATTTTACATTTACTTTCATCTCTGTTACTATTATTACGACAACTTGTACCTAATTTAGTGTTATTTTAACTGCTATTAACTCCATGGCGTGTTTCAGTGAAGGGCTCTTTAAATTTAGTCGTTCGGCTGGATGTATGAGCTTAAGTTTTCTTAATTGTCTTCGAGACACATGATAATTTTCGATTATGAAGTACCGTGTTACCCAGTTAATGGGTTGTGGAGGTCTGGTAGGCAGCCGCTCCTCGTAAAATACTGTTATTCAGCTAAATCCGGCTTGACTGGAAGCCGACCCCAATATGGTTGGGGAAAAAGCTAGGCAGATTATGAGTAAGTCATACTTATACCCACACTGGTGAGTAACCTTTCAAATGTGATTTATGTCAGCGTAGTTTTAGTGAAAAGGGTACTTTAATCAAACACACTCACACTGGCGAGAAACCTTTCAAATGTGATTTATGTCTGCGTAGTTTTACTCAAAAAAAGTAACTTAACTGCACACACCCGTACACATACCGGCAAAAAACCGTAGTTTTAATTTAGTTCATTCATCAATTATAATATATCTTCCTAATATATACCTTCGAGTTTCCTCCGTGCCTCGGAAAGCACGTTAAGCTGTTGGCCCCGGCTGTCATTTGTAGATCTTTGGCAGTCGTTACGGATAGTCAGAAGCCAGTTAATCTGACTCCAGTCTTGCCATGAAGTACCGTGTTACCCAGGTACTGGGTTGTGGAGGTCTGGTGGGCAGCCGCTCCGCGTAAAATACTGGTATTCAGCTGAATCTGGTTTGGCTGGGGGCCGACCCCGATGTGGTTGGGAACCTTTTCCCAACCACATCGGGGTCGGCCCTAGGCAGATGATGAGTCGTATGGGTCGGGTTGGTATGTAGATGGGTGACCAGTTTAACATCCGAGATTCCAGCGAGGCTTGACATATAACAGTCGCACGGGTCGATCTTCAAGGTTAAGCAACACTTGCCGAGGTTGGTCTGTGGATGGGCGACCATTTTAACATACCTAGATTCCAGCATACCTTGACATATAACAGTCGCACGGGTCGATCTTCAAGGTTAAGCAACACTTGCCGAGGTTGGTCTGTGGATGGGCGACCATTTTAACATACCTAGATTCCAGCGTGCCTTGGAATATAACGGCCGCACGGGTCGATGTTCAAGGTTTAGCAACACTTGCCGAAGTCGGTCTGAGGATGGGTAATAGATCGCTTAGTTCGAGCCAGCTCGGGACAAAAATATCTCGAAAGCCTTTGGGAAGCACTTTGCCCAGCAGTGGGGCAGTATAGGCTGAATAAAAAAATGCTTACTTTGTCCGTGTAGCTCCATCTCTCTCAAATCAGAATCATGACGGAATTGGTGCATCAAAGTAGGGACCCTACCTTGATGGCCGTTCAGTTTGAAGGACTGCCGCGATGCTAAGTCATTTGACTATATACCCACGTAGGTACTGAGATGTCCATTGTACATGCGGCGACAGTAAACTTCCAAACTCAAGACCAGCAAACTGAACATAAGGTAGATATTACGTCGAGAAGTGAGTCAGCTGGATGTACCAAGTTGACAAATGCATTACATAATGTTAAAACATGGGTACTTTCCGGTCCGTGTTGAAGATAACTTGGCAAGCTATTGAAAATTTATGCTCTGAGTTATCAGATATTCACAGGGTATCAGTAAGATGAGAGTTGTCGAGAATCGAGATGAGTGACAGGCAATTGGAGACACCATGTTCGCAATGGACTGCTGTAGGTTGACGTTGACATCGAAGAGCAGGGTCCAAATGGGAGTCGTTATGTGAAGAAAGATTTTTTTTAACTAGGTACACGCCGCCCGACAGAAAGATATTTTCTTTTTAAGACAACGAAAAAAGTGCTCCTTTAGCGATCCGTTCAAGGCCGCACCGTCAAAAATCGATACGGCGCTCATATCTAATGGGTAACCATTTCAATATACCTACGGGTCGATCGATCCATGCGGCTGTTATTCAAAGAGTCTCCTCATTCAGTACCTACTAAATATATGTTTAAAAAATCGATGATCTATGTCAATTGGCGCTGAACAGATTATAACCTGTTAACACTTTACGTATCGAAAACCACTAACGCTCGCATAAAACAGCCCAATGGATACACACATGCAAATCACCTTTCACTCAACAGTGCTCGTTTACAACTCTCAGCAAATCTATGACGGTCAGACAGATACCTTGGGGTTCTCTTAGATGAATTTTCTTAACCTCTCGCGCGTTTCTCGTACAGTTCCCGTCACGCAAGCTTGTCTCCGCAAAGTACGCCGCAATCGGCTGCGCAGGACGTCAATTTGACAACAAACATACAACCGCGCATGCGCGGGTAGCTCGCGCATGCGTGGATTAGCAAAAACGCGCGGGTGTAATGGCATCTCACTCGCTCGTATAAGTTCGATGCATAAGCGTGTCCCGCTTGCTCGATGCAATACGACTGTGGATGCGAAAAGTGTTACAGGTTGTCATTGTTTTTAATGATTTATTTTGGTTATTTCTTACAGTTTGATTTGTGTTCTTGTGGTGTATGTGTTTGTTGTGTTACTTTTTGATATTTTATTGTTACTGGTAGTCTTTGTTACTTGTTTATAGTATAATACGTATAAACAAAAAAATATTTTAGGAACGTAACACTTTTTTACGCGATTGCACCTGCGCGGACTTCACTCAAACCTAACTTCCGAGGGGCAAGCCACGCTAACGCGAACTGTACACCCATGTGTACGAGAAACGCGCGAGAGGTTAAATGATAAAAAAAATACAATTGCATAAAATACACACAGTCAATAATAATTATCAATAAAATCGACCCACGCCCAAAGGCCCAGTGCTCCAAAATCATTTGTGAATGTTACAAATGACGGAACGCGCGGGCACACTTGGAGGGGGCCAGCTATCATGTTGGAAAGAAAAACACAACATTAAAAATAATGGTTACCGGCTCAAATGCCATAAAGGGAGAAAAAAATAATAATAATGTCAGAACTTGTTTGTGAATAAAAGCAATACCAACAAGTATCACGAAAGAGCAACAAAAAAAAGTTTTCTTGCATAGTTGCGGTCGAGTCATATAGTTAGTTGCAAGAAGACGTTATGTAATATGTATGTGGTAGTAGCAGTAGTGCTAAAACCGGCACTAAGCCGGTTCCGTTGGTGACCCTTTGAATACGGTACCCTAAAACCGGTTTTGATCTCTGCTAATCCCCTTTCCTTTGCATATTAATTCTTACTTATTTATTTCTTTCTCAGGCGCGCCCGTCGCCAAGAAGCCAAAACTGGACATGCGTAGACCAAACACAAAAGAGGCAACCTCAACCGAGCAAAAGAAAAACGAAAATAATCGAAAATTATCATGTGTCTGGAAGATAATTAAGAAAACTCAAGATCATACCTCCAAACAAACGACTAAATTTAAAGAGCCATTCACTGAAACACGCCATGGAGTTAATAGCAGTTTTAATAACACTCTATTAGGTACAAGTTGCCGTAATAATAGTAACAGAGATGAAAGTAAATGTAAAATATTGAGCAAAGGTGTTGACAGTGATGATATGATAAGGTATCGAAGAGTGTGTGCCGAAGAAAAACGGTTCAAATGTGCTATTTGTCAGCGTGTCTTTAGTACAAAGAATTTTTTAACTAAACACATTCGAAACCACAATGGTGAGAAACCTTTCAAATGTGATATATGTAAGAGTAGTTTTAGTCGAAAGACTCATTTAAAAACTCATATTCACACCCACACGGGTGAGAAACCTTTCAAATGTGATATATGTCAGCGTAGTTTTAATCAAAAAAACAACTTAACTAGACACATCTGTACACATGGTGAAAAACGGTTCAAATGTGTTATTTGTCAGCGTGGCTTTAGTAAAAATAGTGATTTAACTAGACACATTCGTAAACACACTGGTGAGAAACCTTTTAAATGTGATATATGTCAGCGTAGTTTTAGTCAAAAAAGTAACTTAATTACACACACCCGTACACATGGTGAAAAACAGTTCAAATGTGTTATTTGTCAGCGTGACTTTAGTAAAAATAGTGATTTATCTAGACACATTCGTATACACACTGGTGAGAAACCTTTCAAATGTGATATATGTCAGCGTAGTTTTAGTCAAAAGAGATATTTAGTATATCATACTCATACCCACACTGGTGACAAACCTTTCAAATGTGATATATGTCAGCGTAGTTTTAGTCAAAAGAGATGTTTAGTAAATCATACTTATACCCACACTCAAATTCAAATTCAAATTCAAATTCAAAGCATTTTATTTCAAATAAACCATTCACAGGCACTTTTGAAACGTCAAGGTCGGTCAGTCAAAAACATGGAAGCTATTTGCACGTTCCAAAGCGTAGATCTCTATGGAGAAGAACGTGCAAGAAACTCCACGGACACTCTTTTAAATCATGTTCTGTTTTACAAAATTCCAAGTTACATATACTTGTTGCTTCTGCATGTGAGGACAATGCAAAGAAAAAAAAAGGGCTTATTATAAGAATTTTAAATATAAAGATTAAAATAAGCCAATGGCAGTTAAGAGATGACCAGTCTCAACCGACGGCGCCTGTTCACGAACATGTCGCGTGTATCGGCACCCTTCAGCTTAACAATTTCGAAGGGAACCGAATGATCAAACCCACGCGCCGCCATCAGCGAGACATTTGAGTGAGCATGACATGCTCTCAACCACCATGCTCGTTCAAGTCCAACAAGTAAAACTATAACTACTCACATAAAATGTAAATGGTTTCATGGTACTCACATTTACAAAATTTGAAAAATATGCTTCTACTTTACACAAAACTATGGTTGTCAATGACCAAATAATGAAAAATAAATTAATAAAGAGAACGGTTAAGTTCTTACATCAAAAAGAATAAATAAGTAATTAATATAATAATATAATTTGTATGTATATAAGAATAAATAAACGAAATAATGTAAGAACCTCTAAAAGGAGCGAGCATCTCTTCCAAATATGAAAACATAAAAACCTAAAAAGTGGACCTAAGCAGCTGTGACTGTGGAGCAGGACCAGCATTTAGCCAAGCGTTTTTATCGAGGATATAATCTTCCAGTTTATAATACGCTTGCCTACATAGTGTGCGTTTTATGCATGCTTTAAATTTTCTCTCATTCAGTTCGAGAATATCAACTGGTATTTTATTATAAAATTTAATACAGTACCCCATAAAAGAAGTGTGTACTTTGGCCAATCTGAATCGGGGTTGATCTAATTTGTTCCTATTTCTAGTATTAAAATTATGCCTGTCACTAATCTTGCTAAAGAGATGAAGATTTTTCCGAACATACATAATATTTTCGTAAATGTATTGACAAGGTACCGTCATGATGTTGATATCCTTAAACAGTTCTCTTAGGGAATCACGCCGACGGAGATTGTAAATGGCTCTGATGGCTCTTTTCTGCAGGATAAATATAGACTCGATGTCTGCAGCACGTCCCCATAATAAGATACCGTAAGACATGATACTATGAAAGTAACTAAAATAGACCAGCCTCGCGGTATCTATATCGGTAAATTGACGGATTTTTCTGACAGCGTATGCTGCTGAACTTAGCCGTCCCGCAAGAGATGTTAAATGAGGACCCCATTGTAGCCTTGAGTCAAGCGTAATCCCCAGGAAAACCGTGTTTTCGACGAATTCAAGTTTCTCCTTGTTCAATACTATGTCGCAATCATTTCTTTTAACGTTCGGTAAGGCAAATCTGATGCATTTAGTTTTTTTCCCATTTAATACTAAATTATTAGCAGTAAACCAATTTTGGACCTGCTGTAGGGCGTTATTTACGTCGTCAAGATTTATGGAACGTCTATCTATCTTAAAAATTAAGGACGTATCGTCAGCAAATAATACCATATGAGGGTGATTTTTTAAAAGATGGGGTAGATCATTAATATATACTAGAAAGAGGAAAGGACCCAAAATAGAGCCTTGAGGTACCCCCATTTTGACTTTTAAACCCCGTGAATTGACACCATTTATTTGAACTTGCTGCTGTCTATCATTTAAGTAAGATTTTATTAGACTGAGTGCAAGTTTACTTAGTCCGTAATGTCCTAGCTTTAGGAGCAAGGTTTCGTGATTTACACAATCAAATGCCTTGGAGAGGTCACAAAAGATTCCTATGGCATCTTGTGCCTCTTCCCACGCTGAGTATATGTGTTTTAACAACGTGGCACCAGCGTCAGTCGTACAACGACCCCTGGTAAAACCATACTGTTGATCGTGTAAAATTTTATTGATGTTAAAATGATTGAGCATCTGATTGAGCATTACTTTTTCAAACACTTTGCTAAAAACCGGCAAAACAGATACAGGTCTATAATTATTGGTGTCTTTGCTGTCGCCCGATTTAAATAGTGGTATAACCCTACTATATTTCATTATATCCGGAAAGACTCCTTGGTCCACACATAAATTAAATATTAAAGCCAAGTATGGTGCTATAGTTTCAATTATGGACGTGCACACTTTAATAGACATTCCCCATATGTCTTCGGTCAATTTGATTTTGATTTGCCGGAAAGCTTTTATGACTGTCACAGGGTTGATATGTTTGAACTGGAATTCAACCGTACAACCTGGAACGTTAGCTTTTAATAAATTATATGAGACCTCAGGTGAAGAATTTAAATATTCCGTAGTTTTGGTTGGTATATTGGTGAAAAAATTTACAAATTCTTGAGCTACTTCTAAATTAGAGCTTTTGGCACCATGTGTAGTCTCCAGTAAATAATCAGTGTTTCGTTTTTTATTTCTATTAGTTTCATTATTAATAACTTTCCAAACTGTCTTTATTTTATTTTCTGACGATTTGATCTTATTGCTAATATATAGGGCTTTAGCTACCTTGCAAGTATTTCTGAACACTTTAGAATATTTGTTTACAAACTTATTAAAAGAATCAGTGTTTATGACAGGCTTAAGGCCATATAGCTCATATAGTCTTTCCCTACTTATCCTAATGCCTTTAGTCGCCCAGTCACTAAATACATACTTAGGGAAAGTATCCTTAGACTTCTTTTCAAAAGTTGCATTGAATTCCTTTAGAACCACTGAAAAGAAATTATCATAAAATTTATTAGCATCTTCAATGTTATGGCCTAGAAAATTTAACTTATTTTGTAAGGTACCATTGAATTTAGCTAGTTTTCCAGTTGTAATTGGCCTATATTGTATATGAATTTTTTCCAAGGCTGCTTTAAACTGAAATGTTACCATTTGACCACTATGATCAGAGGGAAGGTAATTAACTATGGCTTTATCTAAATATTCACAATCGCAGAATACATTATCTATACAGGTTGAAGAAGTTGGTGTTACCCTAGTCGGTTCTGTAAACACATTAGACAAATTAAACGATTTAAAAAGGCTTATAAATCTGCTGCTATTTGAATTAATTTCTAAAATATTAATATTAAAATCCCCACAAATAATCGCGGGCTTGTTACCTGCTGCAAGTTTCGCAAGGATATCTTCCATTGTTGACTCAAATAAAATAAAGTTTTGAGGGTTTGGGGGTCTGTACACGCACACTATGATATGCTTATCTAGCTCAACACAGGACAGCTCGATGCAATGTTCCACTGATAAGTTAACGATGTCATTACGTTGCTTAAATTTTAAGTTTTTTTTTAATAAGATGAGGGAACCACCACGTAACATAGATTTGCGGTTAAAACAACTGCCCACATTATAATTTTCATAACTAATTAGCATCTGGTAATCCTTCAACCAGTGCTCACTAAAACATACAATGTCAAACATGGTTTTTTCTAAAAACATTTCAATTTCTAATAATTTGGAAGAGACACCTTGAATATTTTGATGAAATAATTTCAAGGCATGCTGCTGACTCCCTTTTTGACAACTATACACTGAAGAGAAACCTTTCAAATGTGATTTATGTCAGTGTAGTTTCAGCCTAAAGAGATATTTAGTAAGTCATAATCGTACCCACACTGAGAAATCTTTCAAATGTGATATATGTAAGAGAAGTTTTTATCATAAGTATAATTTAACAAATCATATTCGCACTCATACTGGCGAGAAACCTTTCAAATGTGATATATGTAACAGGGGTTTTAAGCTAAAGTTTCAATTAATAATACATATTCGCACTCACACTGGCGAGAAACCTTTCAAATGTGATATTTGTAAGAGTAGTTTTAGTCGACACCCTTCTTTAAAAAGTCATATTCTCACCCACACTGGTGAGAAACCATTCAAATGTGATGTATGTCAGCGTAGATTTACTCAAAAAAGTCACTTAACTGCACACACCCGTACTCATACTGGCGGAAAACCGTAGTTTTAATTTAGTTCATTATTCAATTGTAATTAATCTTTATTATCTATTCTAATCTAACACATATAATAAAATCGTAGACTTGCCGTGTCTGTACATTGAATATTTTTGCATAAAAATTACATAGATATGTTAGAAAAAATATAAAAACACAAATATACCATATTTGAAATTTGTGTCTGTTTGTCTGTGCGTTTGTGGGAGCATCACGCATAAACCACCGATTGAATTCCAAAACTAGGTACTTCAAAATATTAATTGATAACCAGAGTAACTTAAAGGTGTGTCCAAATATCGAGCGGCAATCGAGCGCGGCTGCCGCGCGCGGCCCGCTGCGCTGTGATTAAGGTGTGTCCAAACATAAAGCGGCATTGGAGCGCAGCTGCCGCGCGCGGCTAGCCGCGCTATGATTGGACGAGCGCGTGTGGCCTGCCGCGTGCGGCGATCGCCGCGAACGGTGTTTGTGTTGGTTCGCCAGTGGTTGTGTGTGGACGGACGTATTTTATCAAGTATAAAATGGATTACGAAACAGCAATTCGTCTTATTGAAATTTATTGCTCTCATAGTCCATTATGGGATACTAGACGTAAAGAATATCACAATAATAACGTGAGAGAAGATCTATGGGATGAAATAGCAAAAACATTCGTACAACCAAAAGCAGCTTTAAAATTGAAAATGAAAAGTCTTTTGAGTTCTTATAGAAGGGAGAGAAACAGAGAAAAAACAAGTAATGTCACTGGTTGTGGTAAGTTTAATCTTATTACATTTTATAACAGTAGGTACTTATTATTAAATTTCTGGCCGTTTACATTTTCACTATACTAATTCTTAATTATCTCTTAAACGCGTGGACCGATTTACATGATTCAAACTGGTGAAATGGTTTTAGACCTAGACCTTTCATTTGACACCATAATCGTTAAGATATCTCAACAAACAAAAAATTAAATTTTCTAGTTGCTCTCGTGATTATCCAACATGAATGAAACTCGTAATTCAATTCTTTTAAAAACGATCTTATCAAACGTTAAATTATTTGTTATCGCTGTGGGTACGGCCGAGTGAAGGCCAGCTCGAGGGCTAGTTAGTTAGTTAATAATAATAATAATAAATGTCTGCCTCTCAGAATGGATGTAGGAACGGGTCCCGCGGTACTAAGGAGCTGCTCCTCATCGACATTGCCATTAGCCAACAGGTTCGTCGTTCCCGAAGGGATCTGTCGACATGCTGGATAGATTATAAGAAGGCCTATGACTCAGTGCCACATACATGGCTCATGAGGGTGCTAGAGCTGTACAAAGTTGATGCAGTCCTACGCACCTTCCTGAAGTCGTGTATGGGGCAGTGGAGGACGGTTCTTCACTATCCAGGATGTCGACAGATCCAGGCGAACAGCGAACCGATAAGGATCGAGCGTGGCATATTTCAGGGTGACAGTCTGAGTCCACTGTGGTTTTGTCTGGCTCTCAACCCTCTCTGTACATTGCTGGAGGGTTCGGGCCAAGGCTACCGGTTGAGAAGAGGTGATCAGGTCATATCGCACCTCCTTTACATGGATGACTTGAAACTCTTTGCTCCTAACAACTTGCAACTGATGAAGCTACTAAAGGTAACAGAAACCTTCAGTAGCGCCATCAGGATGGAATTTGGATTGGACAAATGTGCGGTCATGCATGTAAAGCGAGGGGAGATTATGGAATCCGTGGGAACCCAACTCTCGGATTCCATACACCTTAGGTCCCTCTCCTCAATCGAAACTTATAAGTATTTGGGTATGTCGGAAGCGTTAGGCATCAGTGCTGCTGACATGAAACAATCGTTGAAGGAGCGCTTCTTTTGCCGCCTGAATAAAGTACTTAACAGTCTTTTATCAGGCGGAAACAAGGTGCGCGCCTTCAACGGTTGGGTCATGCCGGTTTTGATGTATTCTTTCGGCATACTCAAATGGACTCAGACGGAACTTGACGCCCTGGATAGGAGGATACGTTCACTGCTTACCGCGAATCGGATGCATCACCCACGGTCATCGGTGATGAGGCTGTATATCCCGCGGAAGTGCGGGGGTCGTGGCTTCTTAAATGCTAAGACCCTGCACAACCGCGAGGTATGCAGCCTTAGGGAATACTTCCTAGAGGCCGACGTGGATATGCATCGAGATGTGGTAGCGGTGGACAAAGACCTTACCGCGCTCTCCTTGGCTAACGAGAACTGGCGCAAACCTGTGGTATTAGATACTAACGACCGCAGGAAGGTATGGCAGAGCAAGGAGCTTCACGGACGCTTTTATTGGGTCCTACATGGGCCCGATGTAGACTTCTTAGCGTCGGTAGCCTGGCTTCGTTTTGGTGACCTCTTCGGGGAAACCGATGGTTTTGTTTGTGCAATTATGGACGAAGTTATGATGACTAATAACTACCGGAAATACATTGTGAAGGACGGTACGGTTGACATATGTCGGGCATGTCACCGGCCCGGGGAATCCATCCGCCACATTATTTCCGGTTGTTCTAGTCTGGCTAACGGAGACTATTTGCACAGGCACAACCTTGTAGCCAGGATTATCCACGAGCAACTTGTTCTTAAATACAATCTTGTGGAATCGGAAGTACCGTACTATAGGTATGTGCCCGACCCAGTTCTCGAAAATGGTAGTTGCACATTGTATTGGGATCGGTCTATCATCACTGACAGGACTATTGTTGCCAATAAGCCTGATATAGTGGTGATAGACCGACTAGAGCGTCGCGCAATGATTGTTGATATAGCAGTCCCTCATGACGAGAACCTCGTGAAGTCAGAGAAAGATAAACAAACGAAGTATCTTGACTTGGCTCGCGAGGTTGTCGACATGTGGGATGTGAACACAGCAGTTATTGTGCCGATAATCGTGACGGCCAATGGCATTATTGCCAAGAGCCTTGACCAACATCTCAAGAGGCTCTCGTTGGGCAGCTGGATCAAGGGCTTGATCCAGAAAGCAGTACTCCTGGACACGGCGCGCATCGTTAGGAGATTCCTCTCTCAGAAGCCCTCACCACCGGTAGCTTGGACCCTGTTCCCGATACCGGTGGGCTACTATTTTTTATATTTTTAAATGATTTTTGTATTTTTATAGAAATATTTAAAAATGTAATAAATAAGTATATATAAATAAATAAATAAAATAAGAATAAAATATTTTATTGACTCAAAGAAAAATTTTTACATTCCATTTGAAGCCCTGGCTCCTGTGCTAGGTGAAACCTGTGTTACAGGAGTCAGTGTCTTCACCCGTTTTTGGTACTAGGGTTCACATTATATAGTATCAGAAGTTAAATAAAAAAGGAAAACTAAAAAAAAAAAAAAAATGAAAATTATTAAATGCATGCATGCTCTTGTGAAATACGTGTTGTGTGTGAGAGTGAGTGTGTGTGTGTGTATATGTGTGAGTGTATATATGAGTGGATGTGTGTTTGGCATGTGGCATGAGTAATCGTAGTGGTAGCTTAACATGGGTAATAGATATATAGGTTCCTAATCTAACAGTTATTCTTTCGAGTATTATACTTTAATTAGGTTTTCCATCTGTTGATAATCTAGTGTTTGAAGCCAAGAATTTAGTTTCATCTTTGTTTTATGTTTTGTTAGTGGGTTGAAGTTAAGGATGATATTTATTTTATTATATAAATAGGACGATAAATAAAGACGTTGTCGTCGAGCAGATGCGGTCTGTTAGGGACCTAACTAAGGACTTGAATAGAAAGTAGTGGACTGTAATTTACAAAGGTATAATCCAAAATAGGTACAATAAAATACTTGGTGAACTAAAGAAATGTGCGCGCGCGTCGTTGTCAGAGATCGGTAGCGAAGTGGGCCGAGGGCCCGCGTCCCGCACGTCGCACGCCGCACCTCTCTCCGCCACCCGCCGTCGCCCGTCGCCAGCCGACAGCAGCCGAAGACCACCGAGTGGTCGGCGGTGCCCGAACATCCTCCCCGGGTTGAAGAATTCAAGAGAGAGGAAGTGGGCAGACGTTGTTGTACGCCCGCACCACCGTTCCTCTCTTCGTCTTCAGCTCCACCACCCGTGCGGCCCCGTCGCAGCCAGGGAAGACCTTGATGACTCGCCCCAGTGGCCACACCAAGGGCGGTTGGCCTTTCTCTTTAATGAGAGCTAGTGCTCCCACTGAGAGTTGGCCGGTTGACGCTGTCCATTTTGTTTTTTGCTGGAGCAGAGAAACATATTCGATTTGAAATCTATTCCAAAAGTGTTGTTTTATTTGCTCCACTCTTTGGTAGCGTTCCAGTCGCCCGATGTTGTGATCAGTAACCTGTGGATGCGGAACGGATATAAGTGGTCGCCCAATTATGAAATGTCCTGGGGTGAGAACGGAAAAATCTAGAGGATCAGTGGAGAGAGGGGTAAGAGGACGGGAATTTAAAACGGCCTCTATTTGAGTCAAACACGTAACCATCTCCTCGTATGTGAAGTGTGTTAGGCCTAAAAGTCTCTTTAGATGATGTTTGGTGGACTTGACGGCGGCTTCAGCAATGCCGTTAAAGTGGGGGGAGTATGGAGGCGCAAAAGAAAACTTGATGCCTTGTTGAGCAACTTCAGACTCGAGATTCGAGTCCTGTAAAAACTTACGCAGCTCATTGCAAGTACCTACGAAGTTTGTCCCATTATCGGACAAGATGCTTTCGGGTTTACCACGACGAGCCACGAAACGGTTCAAAGCAGCCATGTAGGCTTCTTTCGTGAGGTCTGTAACAAGCTCGATGTGAACAGCCTTAATGGCGAGGCAAACAAAAATACACAAGTACGCCTTTATAAGCCTACACCCTCGCCCTTTGCGATCAGCTATCAGCACTGGCCCAGCATAATCCACACTACAATTTAGAAATGGGTGTTCTAAATGTGTCCTTGAAGAGGGCAACTGACCCATTGTAGGTTGCACAGTTTGACATTTGTGTTTAAAACATTTGATGCATTTTTTAACGATGCATTTAGAGAGATTCCTACCACCAAGAGTCCAATACATTTGGCGTATATTTGCCAAGAGCAGCTGAGGGCCGGCGTGTAAGCAGTCGAAATGATATTTACGAAATATTATTTTAGTTATATGGTGCTTACCGCATAATAATACCGGGTGCTTGACATTATAATCATAAGGTGAGTTGTCAAGTCTTCCTCCTACGCGTATGAGACCATTCGTATCTGTAAAAGGACTCAAAGAAACAAGCCTATTTTTTCTCGGTAAGGACTTTCCTGATTCCAGTAAATGATACTCATTAGGAAACATATCTATTTGAGCGTGACGAAAAATAAAATTATTAGAATTTGTAAGTTCGTCACTGGAAAGGGAATCACAAGATTTATTATGTTTATGTTTTAAATTGTGAATAAATCTTAGTATGTAAGCGACGACTCTCTGTAAGTGATTATAATTAGAGAATTTGTGAATGAGCGATTTAATGAGTGAATGATTATTGTTATGTGACAAATGATTTACAGTTGAATTATTGCATGATTGATGATGAGATGATTGATCAGAAAAGTGTGATGACACAACTTCCGGTAGATCTTGTTTCAAGTTTTCATTGGGCATTTTTGGCCAATTTGATTCATCATTTAACAAAAATTGAGGACCTGACCACCATAAGGAACACTCGCTGATAAGGTCAGCCTTCAGCCCGCGAGAAACAAGATCCGCTGGATTTTCCTTCGACGGCACGTAGCTCCACGTGTGCCCTGTAGTGCATTCTTGTATTTCATTGATGCGATTTCGGACAAATGGTTTTAACAAATTAGGTGCCATGGAAAGCCAACTTAACACTATTGTCGAATCGCACCAAAAATAACATTTACTAACGGGTTTGGTGAAGGAATTCCGTACATTAACACACAGTCTTGCTCCTAATAAAGCCCCACATAATTCAAGTCTAGGGGTGGTTGTTGGCTTGATTGGTGCAACACGATTTTTAGACACCAACAGCTGTACCTTTACCGACCCATCCTTAGTACTAGACTTTATATATATACATGCACCGTAGGCCTTTTCGGATGCATCTGTAAACACATGAATCTCATTTATTGTTGAATTGTCACATGAAATCCACCGGGGTATTTTAAGGTAGTTTAAACATGGTAGGCTGTCCACGAACGTTAACCAGGAGGTTTGTACATTAACTGGTACTTGCTCGTCCCAGTCACACTTAGTCGTCCATAGACTCTGGATGATAATTTTAGCCTCGATAATGCAAGGACCTACCAGACCTAACGGGTCAAATATTTGACTGATCACAGATAAAATGTGGCGCTTTGTGATTGGTTTACTGGTATCGACCGATATTGAAAACTCGAGAGAATCAGATTTGCATAGCCAATATTGGCCTAACGTTTTAGATGACACGTTTCTATCCTCAAACAAGTTCAACCTATCAGAATGCTCTGAAACATCGGCTATCTCTTTTAAAATATCCAAACTATTAGATTGCCACTTTCTCAAGTGAAATTTTGCTGACGCTAAAATGGATGCCACTTCTTTACCCATCTGAACCACATCGGATACCGAGTCGCCACCACTCAGATAATCGTCGACGTAAAAATCCCGTTCAATGGACGTTTTTACAATGTCATTAGAGGCGGTTGTTGCTAGACTGACTAAGCTCTTAGTAGCTAAATAAGGGGCGGAAGCTGTCCCATAGGTAACAGTATTAAGAGTGTACGTTTGAAGTGGTAGCTTGGGGTCAGCACGAAAGATAATCTGTTGTAATTGACGTTGTGATGGTGTTACCAGAATGGCCCTATACATCTTCTCGATGTCACCAGAAATAACAAACTTATGTTGACGGAAACGCAGCAATATAGAAAATAGATCATCTTGGACAGTGGGTCCCACCATTTGGATGTCATTAAACGACACTCCAGAAGTAGTCGCTGCTGATGCATCGAAGACTACCCTGAGCTTAGTTGTAGTACTTGTTTCTCGGATGACTCCATGGTGTGGCAATATATACTCAATTTTGTTACCTGAATGAGGCTTCCTTGATGAGGTATTCAGAGTCATGTGCCCCAAGCTCACGTACTCCTTGATAAAAGCAACATATCTTTCCTTAAATGCAGGATCACGTTGGAAACGACGTTCCAAAGATAAAAATCGACGTTTAGCCATTTCACATGACTCGCCTAACTCACTGGGATCATTTTTAAGAGGCATTGTAACTATGAATTGCCCGTTTTGATCACGCACAGTGTTAACACGAAAACTTTCTTCGCAAGCTCGTTCTTCCTGTGACAAGGAATGCTCAGAAGAAACGGATTCGAGCTCCCAAAACTTATTTAGGCTATTATTTAACTCGTTCATGGAGATATTACAAAAATGTGACTGAATATTTTTGGATGGACGTTTTGGAAGAGCCACAGAGCCTGATACTATCCATCCAAGCTTTGTCTCATGCAACTTGGGCTGATTTTTTCCAAGATTTATACATGCACTGCCTAATATATTCCAAAATACTTCAGCACCAACTAGTATGTCAATCTCTGATGGGACGTGGAATGACGGATCGGCTAGACTTAAATTTAACGGTATGGGAATGCTACTTATATCGACAAAAGTAGACGGCAGTAACTTGGTAATTGTTGGCAAAATGAAGCAATTTATATCTGTCTTATAGCTGCCGCTGCACGATTCAATAGTTAAGTTGCAAGACTGTGTAGTTAATGTAGTGTGACTGTTTATACCTGTCACCGTGGAACTCGTGCTACGTCGAGGAAGTCCTAGCTGATCGCATAGTTTCTGCGTAATAAAATTAGCTGTGCTACCATTATCGAGCAGGATCCTGGCGTCGCTTCTGATGCCTCGGTGGTTCAACACTCACCAACGCTGTGGACAGTAAAATGTGAGAGGTAGTATGTTGTGCCCGAGCTTCACTAGACAAGGAGATATTTTCTGTGGTGCCGTTGTGTGGAGCGGCACCTCCAGAAACATCAGTGGGCAATGCTACACTATTGGGCATAGGATCTTGGATCTGAGTAGACTGCTCCACATGTAAAAGGGTGTTATGTCTACCTTGACAATATTTACAACGAGCTAATCTACATCGTTTTGTTAAATGACCACTACGCAAACAGTTGAAACAAACTTTAAATTCCTTGACCTTTTGTATACGTTGTTCTATGTTTAGTTTTCGGAACTCTTCACAAGTGTACAATAGATGATTTTGTTTGCACAATGGGCATTTTGCCTCATATCTTGGTTTTGAATTGGTGTCAGGTTGATTTGCTGCCACTACCAATGACTTATGTTTGCTTCCCGCTTGATTGCCATGAGTGTTATTATTTTCCACGTTAAATGTACCCCTGTTATGTTCTAATGTTTCTAATAAATCTGCTTTTTTACTGATAAATGAGCAAAATTGTGAAACTTTTGGTTTTGTTGGTATGGTATTACGATAAGCTTCCCATTCCCTGCTAGTGATAGGATCTAGTTTACTTGCCATATTAAATATAATTAATGTATCCCAATTGTCCGTGGGCTCGTCCATTAAATGCAGAGCTCTGAGATTTTTATTAATGAGATCAGTTAAGCGACGCAAACAAGTGGATGATTCTTGTGTAATACATTCTACACTATGTAAGGCCTTAAGATGGGTATCTACTAAAAGTCTACTATTATCAAAGCGGTCGCATAGTAACTTCCACGCCATTTGATAATTATCACCTTTGAAATCAATATTTTTTATTATTTCCAAAGCATCGCCTTCAAGCGACGCCCGGAGGTAGTGGAACTTACTAATGGCATCTATGCAGCTACTATTATGGATTAGTGACAAATATGTATCTCTATATTCAAGCCAGTACTGATAACCACCATTAAAATTAGGCAAATCTATTTTAGGTAAGCGTATAAAGTTACGTTGTTGAAACGATTCACCTGAATGTTTGTTCACCGAGCCTGTTACAGACCCGTACTCATCGTTCTCGTCTTTACCAAGCAGGCTGTTCGCCTGCGCTACGAGTGCGTGGTAACGGTCCTCGAACTTTGCTCTCTCTGCGTACGCCTCGTCTGGATCATCCGAAAGCACCTCAATGTCCATCTGTAAATTGTTAAATTCGTCGTATGTAGCTTCAAATTTTTTAAAGCGGCTCTCCAACTCTAAGCGTTGAATGTCGGATATAATCTTGCAGCTGAGAAGCACATTCATGTAATTCGTGAAATTTGTAAGCTTTGCCTTAATGGCACTTCGCTTTCTCAACAATACGTCTAAAGAGGCCATAGCGTTTAATCAGAAGGTAATACTATCACGAATTGATTATGCGTAGCAAAGTTTCGTAAAGAAGTTGGCAGTTAAGTTTAAACTAAGTGAATGAATAGCCGCGTGACCTTGACGAGTGTCACCGGCCGACAAGCGCTCAGCTGTTGCGCACACAGTCGATCATGCAGCCGAATAACGGTACTAGCCTAACAACTCAGCAGTGCTCAAGCGCGTAAGGGTAAGCAGTGGAATTAAATAGATAAGAAGGTTATGTTAACACGTATTGACTCAAATATGAACGTGAAAACGGAAAATAATTTGAATCTAACGGAATAAAAACACTAAATATTTGTTTGAAAAGGCAGAAAATGATATGGAATGAATAAAATTGGAACAAACTCACAAATACCGAATCCTTATCCACAAGAAAGCTGTCCTGAAATCCTTCCAAGCGATGACTCGGCGTAAAATCGTCCAATCCCGTCGATGTAATAAGCGCCGGCGTCGTTATCAAGACTTGGTGAAATATAGTTTAGTCCAGTTCCTGTTCTTCCTCTGTTCAATGACTTCGGTTGGAACAAAACCGTTGCTCCGGTGACGCAGCGAATTCAATTTTCGAGTCCAAAGTTCACCAACGTCGTAATGCCAGTTGCCGCGGAAATTGGTAGTACCAAAACGCGACTTATAAAGAGGCTCGTAGGACCATTTGTTAGGGACCTAACTAAGGACTTGAATAGAAAGTAGTGGACTGTAATTTACAAAGGTATAATCCAAAATAGGTACAATAAAATACTTGGTGAACTAAAGAAATGTGCGCGCGCGTCGTTGTCAGAGATCGGTAGCGAATTGGGCCGAGGGCCCGCGTCCCGCACGTCGCACGCCGCACCTCTCTCCGCCACCCGCCGTCGCCCGTCGCCAGCCGACAGCAGCCGAAGACCACCGAGTGGTCGGCGGTGCCCGAACACGGTCTTACATTTAACTGTGCTACATGCATTACCGATAGTTCTCTTTCGTTTGGTTGCGAGAGTTTTTGGTGTCTTTACATGCTGCTTCAATATAACATTGAGTAAATATAATTGTCTCACTGTAAGTACTTGGCAATGTTCATACAGAGTACGTGTAGGGAACCGGTATGGCTTGAATGTCATGACTTTTAACAGAGAACGTTGGGCTCTCTCGAGGCGTATCATGTAGGTTTTACAAGCACCTCCCCAAGCAGTAATGCAATACCCTATAATTGATTGTGCCAGTGCCATATATATCGTGCGGAGAAGTTTGAACTCGGCTACCTGTCTTAGTTTTTTAAATGCCCATATAAGTTTCCTAACACGAGAAGAGGTCTGATCAATGAGGGGATGCCAGCTAAGTCCCACGTCCAGAATCACTCCCAGGTACTTCATTGTTTTTTGTTGTGTGATTGGAAGACACGTACATGGAGTTCTGTTGTTTGCATCGTCACAAGAGTGTGCTTTGAGAGTAATAACTGCTGGTTTGGTTTTGGCGAAAGTAAATTGCAAAAATGAGGTTTTCAAGACGTTAAGGGTAAGTAAGTTAGCTTCCAGCCAGTGGATCACTTTACGTAAGCCTGTTTCAGCAGCTTTCTGTGTCGTGTCCCAACACTCACCATGGAATATTAGTACGGTATCATCTGCATAACTAAAGATTTTGCCATAACTTAGAGACTGCTGGCATAGGTCATTCACATAGACTAGGAAAAGACTAGGGGATAGGCAGCTACCTTGAGGTACACCAATACTGGCTTCGCTGCTAATGATATCACCTATTTTTACTTTTTGTGTCCGGTCATTAAGAAAGTCTGTAAAAATTGCAAGAGCCCTTCCCCGGATCCCAGAATGCTCTAGCTTGGTCACAAGGATTGGAATACAGACGGTGTCGAACGCCTTGGCTAGGTCCAGGAAAACAGCGAGACATTTCTGCTTTGCATCCAGTTTTCCAGTCACGTAATCAACGAGCTGATTAACTGCATCTGCGGTGCTTTTCCCGGGCCTAAATCCGAATTGGGAATCAGAAATTATTTTGTTGTGCTCTAAGTATTTCACGAGTCTACGATTCAACAACTTTTCCAATATTTTTGATAGAGTGGACAAAACAGAGATGGGTCTATAATTTTTTACATTGTCCTCGCTTCCCCCCTTGTGAACAGGTGTGACTACAGATTTCTTAAAGATACGCGGGAAAACACCTTGTTCAAAGCAGACTTCAATGAGTTTTGTGATAGGTGGAACTAGTACTTCTTTTCCTAGCTTGAATAGTTTAGCCGGAATAGAGTCCGATCCTGTGGCACAATCGTTTTTTAGGTTGATGATGACTGCCTCTATTTCAGCCTCGTCCGGAGCAAGTAGGACCATAGAGTCTCGTGCAGGGGCTGTATTAATGGCATATGGGGGCCGAGAGGAATTTTGTTTTCTTTTAATAGTGTCTGCCAACAGCTTTCCAATGTTCGAGAAATAGTGGTTTACTTGTTCAATGGCATCAGGCGTATCCGCAGTTTCAGTGGGAGGTAGAAGATTGGAAGCTGATTTTTGTTTTCCGGTTTGATTAGTTATAGATTTTATAATATTCCATGTTTATTTACTGTCCTTTGCAGATTTTAAAGCGGAGCTTTCGTGGGCGTTCCTTAGTTTCCTGAGAAGCAGGTTACAGTGATTACGATATCGTTTGTATGATAACGCGATAATTGTGTTTTTTTGGTTCTGCCAAGGATTTCCTGTGGAGGTTATCCCTGTGTCGAATACACCGTAGGAGGCCAGGTGTGATCCAAGGCTTAAGGGCTACTTTACGGTTAGGAGTATTCACTACTGTGGAGTGTTGGGAAACCGTGGACATTAGACATTCGACAAATCTCGTTGCGGTTTCATTTGCGTCACAATTTTGCGTAATAAAAGTAAAAACTGTAGTTTTTAATTGTTCAACAGCACTCTCATAGTTTACTTTTGTAATTTTCCATGGTTTATTTTTTTTTAGCGGGAACTCTATCTAGACATATCATTACAGAGGCGTGGTCACTGACTGTGGAGTCCATAACTATAACTGTTGCAGAGGTAGTGGTTTTTATTAACATGTGGTCGAGACAATTATGCAGTCTAGTAGGAAATGTATGTCCAGGTAAGAGGCCCATTTCCGCAGTTAGATTAAGATAGGGTGGACTATTTCTATCTGTATTATTAGGTTTTATGTCTATATTAATATCTCCTACCAGTATTATGTTATTCGCTTTTAATTTACTTAAAATGATTTCTAGGGAGTTAAGGAAGCTATCAATGCAATAAATTGATGGTGATCTATAGGAAGCTAAAATACAAGTGTCAGAACCGATTTTTAGCAAAAGAAAATTAGCACCTGACGGGTCTGGTTCTTCAACTGTACATTTGATATTGTTTTTAACATATATAACAATACCGTCGTTTTGGTTAAGGCATTTTTTGCTAGAGTACGTAACGTAATTTTCTATAGTCGGTATCGGTTTGTCAAGCACTCTGTCAATATTATGATGTCTATTTCAAACGATAGCCTAGCCAATTGAGCCTGGAAATTATCTAGATTTTTATAAATACTTCGGATGTTTTGTGTTATAATTTTTAGAGAAGAGTTGATCCTTTTTATGATTTCGTTACAGGCGTCCGTATCACACTTATGAGAAGATGACACGGTAAAGTTATCTATCTGTGTTGGAATGTTATTGTCCATGTTAGCCATTGGATAAAAATATATATTTTTCGTTGCATGTTGGGGAACAAATAATATAGAATCTATATTATTTGTTCCCCAACTAACTGAACTAACTCTCACCACGACTATCTGATAGTCGTGGTGAGAGTTAGTTCAGGATATATTATACTAGGCATACCCACATGAGAACGATTTATATTATGTGTGTAAGTGATTTTCTTGTTTGTTTGTATTGTGTTAAGTGGTATAGGTTGAGTGTGTTTGATTAGTTTTTGTGTATGTGTTTTACAGAAAGAGAGCATTTGAAAATAAAAAAATAATAACAATGCAACAACAAACAGTATATGAGCAGGACGTGAAGATTATCTATACAGTCATTGTGGTAATTTGGATTTTAGATCAGATTCGTCTTTTACATGAATGTATTGATCTCCTTCTTTTTGTCGAAGAAAGACTTTTCCAAGTGAAGTCCAGCAGAACTTAAACCCGTTTTCAATCGCAAATTTCCTCGCCAGATAGAATAATCGTTGTGCCTTCGTAGTCAAGCTCTCAGATAGAAATATTGGTTTTATTTCACCTGGTATATTTATATGGGACGTATTTAGCTTAGATTGGACGTGATTGCGATTGAAGTTACGGACTTTGTGCAGTATATTTTCCTTTGTAGTTACCGAGACAAAGTCGACTATTATAGATGATCCTCCACCTTTTT
This sequence comes from Lacanobia oleracea, assembly GCA_950371165.1. NCBI lineage: Eukaryota > Metazoa > Arthropoda > Insecta > Lepidoptera > Noctuidae > Lacanobia > Lacanobia oleracea. Next base: position 14,867,949 of record OX493411.1, on the reverse strand, counting down.
TATTACTGCGAAATATGTCCTTTATATCCTGACGTTCGACAGGCATATCCAGAACTTTGGCAGTTTTGGAAATTACTCTATGCAGATCTTCTTTATTTTCACATTCCTTCTTTGGTATATTTCTTACCTCAATCTTGGTAAGACATAAACTACGCTCTAAATTCTCGACTTTACTTTCTAGGTGTTCAATATAGGCATGATCTGTTTTTCGTTGTTTGTCGATTTCCTCAATTTTCGTTATGATGTCATCGTATTGTTTTGTGACGAAGGTTAGGGAAGTTTTCATTTCCGAGTTTTGTTATATAATTTCGCGCATTGACTCTTGCAGTAATTTAAACTTGTTTTCTGATTGGGCGGTAGCCGTTTCCAATAAGTCTCGTATCTCTTGCATGAAAGCTACCATATCATCCTCACGCCTACGTTTGTTGCGTGCCGTTACATTTGCGTCTCTTTTGGTTAAGTTGGGAGCAGATCCGGTTAGTGAGATAGTTGGGTTTCTCACTTGACGTGTCTCAGAGTCGCTAGCTATGGACATGGCTGGCGATGGGGGCGGCGTACGCTTCATGCTCATGATGAAAATTAGTAAATAAGCTCGTAATACCTTGTAACTACGTATGGGGTGTCCGGCGCTGGCGCGCGATGTTTGCGCGTATAACTCTCTTGAGGCGATAAGTTGTGCGGCGAGTTGTGAGTCACACGGAGCGCGCGCAGTCGCTGTGTGAGCGGGATGGCAATTATGGAGAGTGTTCTGCTCTTGCGGAGGTGCGGCAGGGGCAGCGGGCGCGCGGTAAGCACACCTTGTGAGCTTGAGGATCGGCCGATGTCAACACGTCGCGAGCGCGATATTAAGCCATTTCGTATTCACATATGGGTGACAATCCCGTATGCGTAGAGATGATAAATTAATATTATATTTTTAAAATTTCGACACACGTCCACTCTAGGTCACGGTCACGGGCGAAGGGCCCTAGTTATAAAAGTAGTGCGAGTAAATAAGACACAAGATCAGCTTATGTTTCAGTTATTTTAATAATGTTCTTTTTTTTGTTGCAGGTAGAAACAAGGCCTATAAATCTAAATGGTTTGCTTATGAAGCATTCAGTTTTTTACATGACAGGAATAACCCTATTGATGCAGTGGTAAATACCTATTTCTTTTATTTTTTTATTAGACTATAGCTTTCCGCCAGCGGCTGCGCCCGCGTGGTCTGGTTGTTTCTTATAAATTATAACCTAATGTTACTCGGTGAAGATGTAGCTTTATATAGTGAGTAGTGAAAATAATTTCAAAATCGGTCCAGTAGTTTTTGAGATAAATCGTAACAAACAAACAAATCTTTCCACTTTTTTAGGGTTCCGTACCCAAAGGGTAAAACGGGACCCTATTACTAAGCCCCCGCTGTCTGTCTGTCTGTCTCCAGGCTGTATCTCATAAACCGTGATAGCTAGAAAGCTGAAATTTTCACAAATGATGTATTTCCGTTGCCGCTATAACAACAAATACTAAAGATTATGGATGGATGGATAATAGGATGATAGTACGGAACCCTTCGTGCGCGAGTCCGACTCACTTGGCCGGTTTTTTAATATTAGTTTAGATGTAACAGCCATATAATACAGCCCGCATACTAGGTACAAAATGTATGAGATCAGATAATGCTAAGGGGCCGTTTATTTATTACGTTAGGATGATTTTGGCCATTTTTAATCTAAGGTTATGTAATTATTTCATATCTTTCTTGCCAATCAATTGATCCGTTTGTCATAAAATATCTTGACAAAAAAAATACGAATATCAGAAGGAGTGGTAATAAATTGATTTGGAGTAAAGGTAGCTGCTTCATTCGCTGAATTATTTGATTTTTTAAATAAAGAGTCTCTGCGAAGAAAGTTATGCAAGTGAACAGTAGCTAGAACTATGGTTTTGGCTGATTTTGGGCTTAAAATCATTGTACTTCTCAATACTCTAAATTTTGCCGACAAGATTCCAAAAGCATTTTCTACTACTCGGCGTGCTCTTGATAGTCTATAGTTGAAAATCCTTTCTTTTGACCCTTTTGGATGAATTCCTGCAAATGGTGTCATCAAATGTGTGCTCAATGCAAAAGCTTGATCTCCTAATATTACATATGGTATCTTAGTTATGTAGGGTATTTGTAAAAATTCTGGTGCTGGTACATTAAGTTGATTATTTTCTAGCTTTCGATACAATTCGGAATGTTTATAAAGTCCTCCATCTGAAATTCGACCTTGGCTTCCTATGTTAACATACATAAAATTGTAGTTTGAGTCTACTAATGCTAATAGCACGATACTAAAGAACTTTTTATAATTAAAATATTCAGTGCCGCTACGAAAAGGAGCTTGTATAGTTATGTGTTTTCCATCTAACGCCCCAATGGTGTGCGGAAAATTCCATTTTTCCTCGAAGTCTTTAAATACTGCTTTCCAATCTTGCTCTGATACTGTTAGCTGAAAAAAATATATTAATAACGTTTTATTTGTTTTGTTATTTTTGTTTCAGGATTGTGGGTCACCCTCAGAGCCGGGTAATACAGAACAAGCAATTCCGGAACAAGGCATTTCAGAACACGGCACTTCGCAACCAGGAACTTCGGAACAAGGCACTCGAGACCAAGATACAAATACCAAGAAGTCGTCAAGAAAAGAAAAGCCAGCTAACAAGAGGACATACCAAGAGTCAGAGTATGATGCTGAAAATCAAATGTTAGAAGAAGCATTAGAAGTAATGCGAAAACAAAATGACAGTAATAGTAATGATCCTTACGTTACTTTTGGCATGCACATAGCAGCCGAACTAAGAAATATGATGCCACTATGTTTACGAGAGCCGCGCGATCTGCCCGCTGGCTTCTTAAACGGATTTGCGTCGTCGCGCCGCTCGAGTTTGTGTCTGCGGCGACAGGGTGACCATAATCGACTGAATGAGTTAAAAAAAAATGGTAATCAGAGCATACAGTGTCAAAGATTTACATTAAATAGGCTGGTATATGTTTAGGCGATGTATGTTAGTGACTGAAATGGTTTTCTGAAGAACTACACAGATTTAGTGGATTTTTCCAGGCAGTACACACATTTGCAGTAGGTACCTAATCGTGAAGCTCAACTCAACAATTATAAAATTAACTAGAACGACTTTGATCTTTTCATTTTAATTTTATCAATATTTTGACTTTTGTGTTAGAAATTAAAAAGAAAGTCCGAGCTAAAACCGGACCGAGGCCATAAAGCAACACTTGTCCAGACAAATATGGCCGTATGTGCACCCTACCCCAGGCAATCCGGATAAACATCAAAGTACCTACAAATACGAGCAGTCTTTGAGATAATCACCTGTATGCCCACCCGAGTGAAGAAACGGAACAGTGACATGACAAAGCTTGCAACTGCGCTGTGATAGGTACCGACCCACCGATTAATATCAGTAATGAAACGGATTGGTAGGTTACTCTTTTGTCCGGATACAGATCACATGGAAACAAATGTACCTACTCATTTAAAATTTAGGTCTTCACTAAAACTAGGTACCTATTTATTAGGTAAATACCTACCTACATCACCACCCACTATTTTTTACATTTACTTAGGAAGTGAGCTCTTTCAATTTAAAAATATTTTAATAATTAGTAGGTAGCTAAGAAGGTAGGTAAGTAACTTATAATAATATCTTTGGGTTGTACCAAAGGTCGTAAAAATATACGTAACTTGATACCGAATTAAAAGGCAAATATCTAAATCCAAGTTCATAGCTTAGGTCAAGTGTCAGAAATATTAAAATACAAGTTTGAAAACAATAATGATTACGCACCACAGCACAGTAAAGTACCTAATCGTCTAACACTGGCAATGACAAAACAGCGCCCGCGTTCCCGCTTAGCGTTAGTGTGAGTGCCCGTCGGAGCGACACACGCAGCAGTTACTTGCCGAGACAGAACTACTAACGATTGGAAAGTGATAAATTTGGATGAGTTCCGTAATACCTACTGTTATTAATGAAAACTTAATGATTTTCTATTTTTTCCATAAGTTGTAACTTTATAATATGTAGCTATGTTTCTGCGGAAACAATATTGGAAATGTTTTTGTTTATAATATAGAAAAAACAAAATTAAAACATGCCATTTACATCGTTAAAATTTGCGAAATTAAAGAGATGGTTTTTTTTTTAAATGACATAGGAACTTAGAAAAATACTGTCTAAATCCGAATATCAGCATAATATGGTGAAAATATGTTCAAACAGCAAATGATTTTGGCATTACGTTTGTATGGTCAGTTTATGCGTCGCCGGGCCGGGCGGGTGTATTTGTCAGGAAAAAAATCATCCAAGATCAAGTAATTAACACCAAGAATTATAGAAAATACATAATAAAAGATAGGACAGTAAGGAATGATATATGCAGAAAATGCCATAGCAAACCTGAAACAATACAGCACATTCCAGGAGCTTGCATGACATTGACCCAGAACGACTACACTCATCGACATAATCAACTCGTTAACATTATTCACCAAAAACTCGCCATTAATCTTAAACTAATGCAGCATCCATACACACCTTATTACAAATATACACCAAGAGCTGTTTTGGAAAATAATTTATACAAAATATATTATGACCGCACCATAATTACAGATCACACTATATACAATAACAGACCCGATATAACACTTGTTGATAAAGAAAACAAACATACGTACATAATAGATATAGCCGTACCAAACACTAACAACATACAAAAAACTATCACTGAAAAAATCAGGAAGTACACAGAACTACAAGAGGAAATCACCAGAGTTTGGAAAATGAATAGAGTCACAATTGTCCCAATCGTAATTTCAACAACAGGTGTTATCCCAAAACAAATATTCAATAGTTTTAATGTTCTCAATCTATCAAAATACACATACTTAACACTACAAAAAGCCGCCATTTTAAATACTTGCCGAATAGTTAGAAAATTTTTACAACTTGATTTGGATAACAATTTTAGTGCAGTACAAAGTAATTTACCATCTCAAAGTAATAACTAGGATCTCACCTTGGTTTACACCCGTGAGATTCTAGCAAATACCAGGTACTAACCTGAGAAATTAAATTAAAAAAAAACCAAAATAATAATAACCCATAGCGTTTCATCTTTTGTTTTCATATTCTGCAATAGTCCTGCTCCAACCGGGGATTGTTCTTGGGTATACTTTCACAGTGCATACATACATGCATACAGGGATAATCGTCGGTTGGTGTCCCATTCCATTTGAAATGTCTAAAGAGGCCTCTACGAGTTGGCTTCGGCCCCTCGTACGCCTACCAAAGGACCGGGTCTCTAGGAAGAGGGACCCGAGAAAGTAAAAAAACATTAAAAATAATAATAATAAATAAAAATAACCAATGACAGAGTTACACGACCAAAACCAGCCGTACCAGCTTGGCAGTGCAGGATCGAGCGTCGTATTGGTGAGGCCAGAGCGCTAATCGGCAAACTGATCTGCTTCAGGGAGGGCAACACACGCCCTAGAGTGATGCGCTTTGTGAGACGGGCGTTTTCGGGGACTGATGTCAATCCCCGAGATTATATATCTCGTGTCACAGAGCGCATCGACTTCCTGAAGCAGAAGGTTTATGCATGGGCAAGCCGTATTCGTAGACACAGGCGGCGAGTGGAGCGATACACCCAGAATCGCACATTCCGAAGTAATGAAAGGTGGGTATATAGGGATTGGGAGCGACTGGACCAAGGTGTGACTGACACGCGCTTGCCGGATGATGATGCTATGTGTTCATTCTGGCGCAGCATCTGGTCGGTTCCTGTCAGTCATACTGAGGGTGACTGGACTCGGAAGGTCGAGCGTGTGTGCGATCCGATACCAGAAATGGGGGCAATCACCATCAGCCCCCAAGATGTAGCTTGTGCAGTCCGTCCGTTGCCTAACTGGAAATCTCCAGGGCCGGACGGGCTGCACAATTTCTGGATTAAATGGTTTACGAGATCGCACGCTTGCTTGGCGTCTCAATTTCAGTCTGCCTTAGAGTCTGGGTCGCTACCCCAGTTCTTAACTACAGGAATAACCCACCTGCTCCATAAATCAGGTAGTACTGCGGAACCTAAAAATTATAGACCGATCACGTGTTTACCGACGGTCTATAAAGTTCTTACATCCATTTTGAGGGCAAAGATTAATAGTCACATTAACAACAATAACATCATGTCTGCCTCTCAAAATGGATGTAGGAATGGGACCTGCGGTACTAAGGAGCTACTCCTTATTGATATGGCCATTAGCCAACAGGATCGGCGTTCCCGAAAGGATCTGTCGTCATGCTGGATAGACTATAAGAAGGCCTATGACTCGGTGCCTCATACATGGCTCATGAGGGTGCTAGAATTGTATAAAGTTGATGCAACGCTACGCACCTTCCTGATGTCATGTATGGGGCAATGGAGGACAGTCCTTCGCTATCCAGGATGTCGAAATATCCAGAGGAATAGCGAACCGGTAAGGATCGAGCAGGGTATATTTTAGGGCGATAGTTTGAGTCCACTTTGGTTTTGTCTAGTGTAACGGTCACCCGATTGCCAGCCATGCCAAAGCCATGCCATGCCGTGTCGTCTTGGTGCAGCCAAAGCCACAGCCACAGCCTCAGCCAAAGCCATAGCCATGACGACCAAGTACGCCACGGCAGCCACAACAAAGAGGAAGTCAATTGACTAGCACGTCACGTGCGCTTGTCAACCTAACGCGATGGGCGTTACCGAGCGGCGATCCCCTCCTCGATTTAGAGTGGGGGTAAACTTATAAAATAGGTCGCGCAGCGCATTTATAAAATTATTCTGATCTAGAACCTAGCCTAAGCCGAAACTCTGTTCGATTGTAATTTATACAATAAATACCTACCTACAATCGAGAAAATTGTTTTTCGCTTTCCTGTGTTTCACTCAGAAGTGAGATGAAGCGAAATCGCCGTGAACTTCATGGACGTGGGGTGCGTCCACCCGGATGGGACCCCTCGAGCGACACCGAGCAAGATGAAGACGGCGATTCTACACCACCGCCCGCTAGAAAAATTCTGAAAAATCTCCTGTAAAATGAGGTCGACAAAGCCGTCCGCGAACTGGATTCAGACATCGGTATATCCAAAAATCATCGTGCTGCGTCCCTCATTCCTGAATTCGACCCGGATGGCGAAGATTGCACAGTATCAGTATGGTTAAGAAAAATCGATCAACTCGGCGACATACATTCAGTCAAAAAAGTATCGGGAATGGATGATTTGTTTATGGTTCCAAATTCAAATTTTTGTTTTTTTTGTAGTTGTTAGATTGGCACAACTGTTTTCCATTTTGGCGCGGAGTTTGAGTTGCATCTGTTATTTATATTAAATACAGTGCTGGTTTTAGTAATATCATATATAGTGTGTATTGCGAATTTCATAATGGACAAAAATATCGAACAAAGAGTTTGTCTTAAATTTTGCATCGCCAATGGAATTTCGTGTTCGGAGTCACTGAAAATGTTACAGAAGGCTTACGGTGAATCGACTTTATCAAAAACTCGTGCTTATGAGTGGTTCAAAGCGTTCAAAAGCGGTCGAGATGTGATAGAAGATTTGCCTCGCTCTGGTAGGCCGTCAACGTCTGCAACTGAAGTTAACATCGCAAAAGTGAAGGAAATAGTGACTGAAAATCCCCATTCAACTCTGAGAGAGATAGCCGCCGAACTTTCTGTATCTCACGAGTCGATCCGTACCATTTTAACTAATCATTTGGGTATGAAACATGTTGCTGCTCGGCTAGTCCCAAAAGATCTGAATTTTCTCCAAAAACTCAATCGCATGAAAGTCGCTGAGGACATGCTAGAACGAGTCAGTTCGGACCCGACATTCATGAAACGCATTGTTACTGGTGACGAGACGTGGGTTTACGAGTTTGACATGCAAACTAGTCAACAAGCTTCGGAGTGGCGCCTTCCAACTGAACCGAAACCGAAAAAACCACGCCAAAGTCGATCAAAAGTCAAAGTCATGTTGACTGTTTTCTTTGACTATCGCGGTGTTGTGCACTCTGAATTCTTACCGGAAGGTCTAACGGTAAATAAAGAATATTATTTGAGCGTTATGCGGCGTTTAAGAGAGCAAATTCGACGAAAAAGGCCAGATTTGTGGAAAGCAATTTCTTGGATTATGCACCACGACAATGCGCCTTCGCACAAGGCTATCATTGTGAACGAATTTTTAACCAAACACTCAACAAATATCATCCAGCAACCACCATATTCACCAGATATGGCTCCTGCCGACTTTTTTCTTTTTCCTAAACTCAAATTACCACTTCGTGGCACCCGTTTTCAATCGATAGAATACATAGAGGAGAATTCGCGGCGAGAACTCAACTCAATTCCGGAAGCAGCGTTTAAAAAATGTTTTGATGAATGGATTATTCGTTGGCGCAAGTGTATCGTTTCTAAAGGAGCATACTTTGAAGGTGATAAAATAAATTTGGATGAATAACAGACATTTTGTGTATTATTGATCTTTTCCCGGTACTTTCTTGACAGAGTAGTACATCGTTGGAGCGATGAGATAAAGGCATTCCATCTACAAGACAAACTACGAGGACAAGCTCGCAAATGGTACAACCGACTCGACGAGTATAATTACTCGTGGGACGAGTGGAAACAGATGCTGCTGCGTGCCTTTCCAAAACATCGGGACTACAGTGCATTGTTAGAAGAGATGATGCAAAGACGGAAGATGACTAATGAAACAATGACCAAATATTATCAAGTTAAAGTATCCATGTGCTTCCGTTGTAAGCTATCAGACAGCGCCAGTGTCTCGTGCATCATTCGAGGCCTACCCTCATCTTTGCAACCAAATGCACGTGCTTTCCAATGTGAACGCCCTGATGAACTATATGAAGCATTTCTCTGCGCCCTCGACGACTACCGCGGCCCCGCACCAGAAATTCGCCTACCGAGTAAGGATCCTCGCCCAATGCCTACCGAAAAGAAGATTTTTACGGAGAATGATCCTTGCCCACGCTGCAAGAAGACGGGTCACATGTTGCGAAATTGTACGCTTAAAATGTGGTAAGCAAGGCCACATCGCTACCCGCTGCAATAATTCATCTGCAACTACCCTTCAAAAATCTACGTTTGATGTGAACAACAGCGTCAGAGACATTAAGATAATCCAAAACTACAATGACACCTACAAGAAAATAGCCAAGATCAACGGAGTCCACGTGAAGACCTACATCGATACCGGAAGCCAGGTGAACGTCATGACCAGTCGGATCTCCAAATTATTATCTCTCGACGTCATACCTACGAGTACGATCCTAAAAGGCTTTGCCGGCGGGTTAATTACTTCCCGTGGAAAAGTAAAATTTAATCTGGAAATAGACGGTATTCAAGTTACTTGCGATGCGTATCTGATAGACATCGAGATGGGTGACATTCATTTACTCATCGGTCAACCCGTCATTAATGCGAGCGACATTGCACTCGTCGTAAGCAACGGAACAGCCAAACTGATGCGCGAATCTGACTCCATGCCAAAGGAAGATGTGGTTGAAGAGCTCCACAAGTTCAAGATTGTTACGGTTATGCGAGAAACGTTGCCACCAGGAGCTTCCATCATCAAGGTCCTGATAGTGGGCAACCGCCAGAACAACGATATCTGTACCACTGCACGCCACTACGAGCTTCAAGGAGTTTCCTACTCCCTGCCCGCCACTCTCCTTCGAGGCGACAGCGGACACATCAAGGTCATCAACACCGGTACTGAAGACATCGTGTGGGAGGCTGGCCAGGTCCTCACACGCGCCGAGAGCTGCGACACATCACCCACCATAAGTCAGGTTAGCCAAGCCAAGCCATATTTGCCTTTAAAGCCTTCTGATTTGCCTATTTCATGTGATTTGCCTAAATTAACTGTGTCGGAAAATATGCCTTTTGTTTTGCCTGTGGATAAAGATTCAAATCTGAGCATAGGTGGAGTTTTGTTAGACGACATAAAAATAGGCAGTTTGAGTGTAACGGAACGTAAAGATTTAATCAAATTGCTAATTAGATTTAAACAAAGTTTCGCAGTCAGCACTAAAGATCTCGGCTGCACAAATTTAATTCAAATGCCAATTACTTTGACTACCGATAAGCCCGTTTATCGACAACCATATAGACTATCGCACTGTGAACAAGAAATAGTAAAATCTAAAGTCTCTGAATTATTAGAAGCCGGTATTATTAAAGAATCAGAGTCCAACTATGCTTCTCCAGTGATATTGGTAAAAAAAAAGAACGGGGATAGCAGACTGTGCATAGATTATCGCGCACTTAACGCCATAACCGTTAAAGACAGATATCCGTTACCTAATATTGAAGATCATATTTCCAAGTTAGCCGGTAAAAAATATTTTACGTGCTTAGATATGTCTCAAGGTTACCATCAATTGGCGCTAAAACCCGAAGATACTCATAAAAGTGCATTTATTTGTCAGGCCGGTCAATTTGAATATGTCCGTGTTCCATTCGGTTTAGCTAATTCTCCGTCAGTTTTCATGCGTTTAATTAACAAAATAGTAAACTCCATTCATTTTTCCCAAAATGGCGGTAGTAGCGACTCATGCGAGGTTTTAGCTTTTCTAGATGACATATTGGTACCCTCAGTCGACGTTAAATATGGTCTTGACATGTTAGAGGTTGTGTTAAATAAATTCGAAACCGAGAATCTGAAATTAAATATGAAAAAGTGTACGTTTTTAGAAACTCGAGTAACGTATTTAGGACATGAAATTTCCGAAAGTGGTGTGCAACCGGCAGAGTCAAAATTAACCGCCGTGTCACATTTTCCGATGCCCAAAAATGTACACGAAGTTCGACAGTTTATCGGGTTATGTAGCTATTTCCGTAAGTTTATTCATAAATTTGCTCAAATTGCTCGTGCCTTAACCAATTTAACAAAGAAAAACGTTGCATGGGATTGGGGTAGTGAACAATCAGAGAGTTTTAACGAATTAAAAAAGTGTTTGTGCTCCAAACCGGTGTTAGCGATATACGATCCCGAGCTAGAAATAGAAATACATACGGACGCTTGTAAGTTAGGCATAGCGGGTATATTATTTCAAAAACAAATTGATGGTACCCTAAGACCGGTAATGTATTTCAGTCGTGTAACTTCTAAACAAGAAAGCGTATATCACAGCTACGAACTCGAAACACTAGCGGTTGTAGAATCTTTGAAAAAATTCCGCGTTTATGTAATTGGGAAACATGTAAAAATTGTTACGGATTGTACCGCGGTGCGTTCCACTTTGACAAAACGTGACATTATTCCGCGGATAGCCAGATGGTGGTTGATGATTCAAGATTACGATATAAGTGTAGAATATCGGCCGGGTGAGCGCATGAGACATGTCGATGCACTTAGTCGAAATCCTGTTGACGCGCTTAATGTTAACCGCCTAGAAGTATCTGATTGGTTCTTTACAGTTCAGTATCAAGATGACAAAGTCAAAAACATAATTGATCGATTAAAAACTGGTTCAGCAGAGCGCGACTTAACAAAGGATTTCGTACTGATAGATGATAGGTTATACCGAAAAACTCTGTGCGGTAATCGTCTTGTAGTGCCGGGACCAGCTAGGTGGAAAATTGTTCAAATGCACCATGATGAAATAGGCCATGTAGGGTTCAAGCGCTGCATCGAGCTTATTAAAAATGACTACTGGTTTCCGAGAATGACGCGGTTTATTCAGAAATATGTTGCGGCGTGTTTACATTGCGCTTACGGAAAAGGGGAGCACGGGAAAAAGGAGGGTATGTTGCATCCTATTCCCAAACCAACTGAACCGTTCAGAACAGTACATGTAGATCAATTAGGACCGTTCTGTAGGACGAAGAAAGGCTATGTGTACATGCTAGTGATAACCGATTCATTTACAAAGTTTGTAATTGCGGAACCAACTCGGACAGTAAACTCAATCGAGACGGTCAGGTTATTAAAACGAATTTTCGCTTTGTTTGGATACCCGGATAGAGTAGTGTCGGATCACGGAAAAGCCTTTACTAGTAGATATTTTAAGAAGTTTGCTACAGACAAACAGTTTAAGCATACTTTAACTGCTATAGCTTGTCCTCGAGCTAACGGCCAAGTTGAACGTACCAACAGATTACAGAACCATTTTGAACGCGTTACGAGCTACTGACCCTAGTGAAGCCGCGAACAATTGGTCTAATAATTTACCTGACGTAATCTGGGGTATTAACAACACTTTAAACGACACAACCGGATATAAACCTTACGACTTGATGTTTTCACGGAGTAGTAGGCCAGCATGTGATGTTTCTATTCCGGGGCGGGTAGTCGAATCGACCCACGTGAAACGCACCAAGGCTAAGCAGCGCATTGAAAAAGCTAGCGCTAAAATGAAACACCATTTTGATAAGCGTCGTAAGCCATGTCACACATATAAGAAAGGTGATTTAGTACTTTGGAAACAGGCTCCTACAAGTAGCGCGGCTAAAGTCAGTACTAAACTAGATGATCTCTATTCAGGGCCGTATATTGTCATAAAAGTTGTTGGTAAGGACAGATACAGGATCAGGAGTATAAAAGGTTTGAGAGGATATAAGAACTTCATAGGTTTAGTATCTGCTGAATCCTTGCGACCCTATCGAAGTGTAGCTCCTGTATCTGACAGTGCCAGCAGCTCTGATGAGCAGTTAGAGACAGAGGACCTAATAGATTTACTGGAAAGCTAATTGTGTTCCCTTTTCCCATTGCGGGAGCAATTGTTTCAGGATGGCCGACTGTAACGGTCACCCGATTGCCAGCCATGCCAAAGCCATGCCATGCCGTGTCGTCTTGGTGCAGCCAAAGCCACAGCCACAGCCTCAGCCAAAGCCATAGCCATGACGACCAAGTACGCCACGGCAGCCACAACAAAGAGGAAGTCAATTGACTAGCACGTCACGTGCGCTTGTCAACCTAACGCGATGGGCGTTACCGAGCGGCGATCCCCTCCTCGATTTAGAGTGGGGGTAAACTTATAAAATAGGTCGCGCAGCGCATTTATAAAATTATTCTGATCTAGAACCTAGCCTAAGCCGAAACTCTGTTCGATTGTAATTTATACAATAAATACCTACCTACAATCGAGAAAATTGTTTTTCGCTTTCCTGTGTTTCACTAGCCTTAAATCCTCTTAGCACACTGCTGGAGAATTCAGGGCTAGGCTATCGGTTGAAGAGAGGTGGTCAGGTTATATCTCACCTCCTTTACATGGATGATCTGAAACTCTTTGCCCCCACTAATCTGCAACTGATGGAGCTACTGAAGGTAACTGAAACATTCAGTAACGCCATCAGGATGGAGTTTGGTGTGGACAAATGTGCGGTCATGCATGTAAAGCGTGGAGAGATTGTGGAATCCGTGGGAACTCAACTCTCGGATTCCATAAACCTGAGATCCCTCTCTCCAACTGAAACTTACAAGTATTTGGGTATGTCGGAAGCGTTAGGTATCAATTTTACTGACATGAAGCAATCGTTGAAGGAGCGCTTCTTTGGCCGCCTGAAGAAGGTATTTAAAAGCCTTCTATCAGGCGGAATTAAGGTGCGCACCTTCAACGGTTGGGTCATGCCGGTATTGATGTACTCTTTCGGCTTACTCAAATGGACTCAAACGGAACTTGACGCCCTGGATAGGCGGGTCCGCACACTGCTTACTGCATATCGAATGCATCACCCACGATCGTCGGTAATGAGACTGTATATCCCGCGAAAGTGTGGAGGTCAAGGCTTTTTAAATGCTAAGACTCTCTACAATCGCGAGATATGCAGTCTTAGGGAATATTTCGTAGCTGTCGACGTGGCTATGCATCGAGATGTAGTGGCGGTGGACAAGGGACTCACCCCGCTCTCCTTGGCAAATGAGAACTGGCGCAAACCTGCGGTGCTTGACACTAACGATCGCAGGGCGGTATGGCAGAGTAAAGAGCTTCACGGACGCTTTTTCCGGTCCCTACATGGGCCCGACGTAGACCAACTAGCGTCCGTAGCCTGGCTGCGTTTCGGTGACCTCTTTGGAGAAACCGAAGGTTTTGTTTGTGCAATTATGGACGAAGTTATCATGACGAATAACTACCGGAGATTTATTGTGAAAGACGGCACACAACTCTGTCAAGAAAGTACCGGGAAAAGATCAATAATACACAAAATGTCTGTTATTCATCCAAATTTATTTTTACCTTCAAAGTATGCTCCTTTAGAAACGATACACTTGCGCCAACGAATAATCCATTCATCAAAACATTTTTTAAACGCTGCTTCCGGAATTGAGTTCAGTTCTCGCCGCGAATTCTTCTTTATGTCTTCTATCGATTGAAAACGGGTGCCACGAAGTGGTAATTTGAGTTTAGGAAAAAGAAAAAAGTCAGCAGGAGCCATATCTGGTGAATATGGTGGTTGCTGGATGGTATTTGTTGAGTGTTTGGTTAAAAATTCGTTCACAATGATAGCCTTGTGCGAAGGCGCATTGTCGTGGTGCAAAATCCAAGAATTTTCTTTCCACAAATCTGGCCTTTTTCGTCGAATTTGCTGTCTTAAACGCCGCATAACGCTCAAATAATATTCTTTATTTACCGTTAGACCTTCCGGTAAGAATTCAGAGTGCACAACACCGCGATAGTCAAAGAAAACAGTCAACATGACTTTGACTTTTGATCGACTTTGGCGTGGTTTTTTCGGTTTCGGTTCAGTTGGAAGGCGCCACTCCGAAGCTTGTTGACTAGTTTGCATGTCAAACTCGTAAACCCACGTCTCGTCACCAGTAACAATGCGTTTCATGAATGTTGGGTCCGAACTGACTCGTTCTAGCATGTCCTCAGCGACTTTCATGCGATTGAGTTTTTGGAGAAATTTCAGATCTTTTGGGACTAGCCGAGCAGCAACATGTTTCATACCCAAATGATTAGTTAAAATGGTACGGATCGACTCGTGAGATACAGAAAGTTCGGCGGCTATCTCTCTCAGAGTTGAATGGGGATTTTCAGTCACTATTTCCTTCACTTTTGCGATGTTAACTTCAGTTGCAGACGTTGACGGCCTACCAGAGCGAGGCAAATCTTCCATCACATCTCGACCGCTTTTGAACGCTTTGAACCACTCATAAGCACGAGTTTTTGATAAAGTCGATTCACCGTAAGCCTTCTGTAACATTTTCAGTGACTCCGAACACGAAATTCCATTGGCGATGCAAAATTTAAGACAAACTCTTTGTTCGATATTTTTGTCCATTATGAAATTCGCAATACACACTATATATGATATTACTAAAACCAGCACTGTATTTAATATAAATAACAGATGCAACTCAAACTCCGCGCCAAAATGGAAAACAGTTGTGCCAATCTAACAACTACAAAAAAACAAAAATTTGAATTTGGAACCATAAACAAATCATCCATTCCCGATACTTTTTTGACTGAATGTATGTCGGGCATGTCACCGTCCGGGAGAATCAATTCGCCACATTATCTCTGGTTGTTCTCGTCTAGCTAACGGAGAATACCTGCATAGGCACAACCTTGTAGCCAGGATTATCCATCAGCAACTTGCTCTGAAGTACTCTCTTGTGGAGTCGGAGGTGCCATACTATAGGTATGCGCCCGACCCACTTCTCGATAATGGCAATATCACATTGTACTGGGATCGGTCCATCATCACTGACAGGACTATTGTTGCCAATAAGCCTGATATAGTGGTGGTGGACCGAATTGTGAGGCGTGCAATGATTGTAGACATAACCGTCCCGCATGACGAGAACCTCGTGAAAGCCGAGAAAGACAAACAAATCAAGTATATTGACTTGGCTCGCGAGGTTGTCGACATGTGGGAAGTGGACTCCGCAATCATTGTACCGATAGTCGTGTCGGCCAATGGCTTAATAGCCACGAGCCTCGACCAACACCTTAGGGGGCTCTCGTTGGGCAGCTGAATCAAAGGCTTGATTCAGAAAGCGGTACTTCTGGACACGGCTCGCATTGTCAGGAGGTCTCTTTCTCTGGAGCCCTGACCACCGGTAGCTTGGACCCTGTTCCTGATATCGGTGGGCTACTATTTTATATTTTTAAATGTTTTTTTTTATATATATATTGTATTAAAATATTTAAAAACATAGAAATAAGCGAAAAAGATGAATAAAGGAAATAATAATAATCTGTGGCTCTACTGTCAACTAAAGTGAGAAAGAAAAAATTTTGTACGAATATTTTACGAAAGATTTATAGAAATTAAACAAAATGAAACAGAACAAAGATAAATACAATAGCGACAAACAAATTTAAATAGTAAATAAATCAAAATACAAAAATATGCAATAAAATTATGACCACCTCCACCACATTAAGTCGAAGAGAAATATGTTGACAAGAGCCGCAGCTCGTCGAGCACGCCCACCATCTCCGGCCTCGTCGCTCAGCTCCGCCTCGCCGCCGCCGGAATCCAGCCCCACCGTGAGTGCTGTGACACCGGCAGTGGCAGTTGCGTCGAGCTCCAGCGACGAGTACTTCTCGCCGCCCAGGACGCCACCACCTGCTCGTCGGCGAAGAGGACGCCGGCCGCCGGACGGCTTAGGACCTCGAGGCCCACCGGCGTCTGACAGGGTCCCAGCTCCCGGCGGAAGTGTGCAGCGTATGCGATGGACACGTTCCATAAATGAAAATGTGATACGCGCATAATTTGGGGCTACAAAAGGAGGAAACAACCTGACCGCGTACCGTGTTCGGATGCTCTCTTTGTTTCAGGTGCTTGAGCCAGCAGTCAACGTATCGGCCCAACGTCTATCGGATCAGGTGCCGGTCACCCTGCGTAATCATATGTTGGATGATGCTGTACTTTATCGCCTCCGAGCTGAACTGAGTAGCCGTGCCATTGCCCCCTCGTCGCAGACTGTGGTACTACCACAGTCTCACCAAATTCCCAACCATGTTGACGAGGAGAGTAGTGACAGGGTTACAAATGTAAGTACCCAGTGCAGTGACGAATTGAGGAGTGCTTTGGAGTGTGCTATTCGGGAGTATCGTTACATGCTGCCTGAACTTAGGCCACGCTTACCTCGTTTGCCCATGCATAACAAGAATAGGGCGCTGGTGGCTGCTCTGGATTCGCAGTTGTCAAGCTATTTTGATAACTGTGATAGCTTCACCGATACAAATTCGATCATGTACTGCGCGGCTGTGGCGGCTTGTCGTGTAGCTCACGTCAAATTTGCTGATCACAGGGCTACACGACCAAAACAAGCCGTGCCGGCTTGGCAGTGCAGGATCGAGCGTCGTATTGATGGGGCCAGAGCACTCATCGGCAAACCAGTTTGCTTTAGGGGGTAACACTCGCCCAAGAGTGATGCGCTTTGTGAGACGGGCGTTTTCGGGGACTGATATTAGTCCCCGAGAGTATTTGACCCGGGTCATAGAGCGCATCGACTTCCTGAAGCAGAAGGTGTATGCATGGGCAAACCGTATTCGGAGGTATAAGCGGCGCATGGAGCGATACACCCAGAATCGCAAATTCCAGAGTAATGAAAGGTGGGTATACAGAGCTTGGAAGCGACCGGACCAAGGTGTGACTGACACGCGCTTGCCGGATGATGATGCCATGTGTTCGTTCTGGCGCAGCATCTGGTCGGTGCCTGTCAGTCACACCGAAGGTGGTTGGATTAGAGAGGTCGAACGAGCGTGCGATTCAATACCAGAAATAGGGGCAATCACAATCAGCCCCCAAGATGTAGCTCGTGCAGTCCGTCCGTTGCCTAATTGGAAATCTCCAGGACCGGACGGACTGCACAATTTTTGGATTAAGTGGCTACAAAAGTCGCACGTTCGGTTGGCATTTCAGTACCAGACTGCCTTGGATACCGGCTCACTACCCGAGTTTCTTACAACAGGAGTTACCCACCTGCTTCACAAATCTGGTAGCACCGCGGAACCCAAAAATTATAGACCGATCACGTGCCTACCGACGGTCTATAAGGTTCTTACATCCATTTTAAGAGCTAAAATTAACACTCATATAGACAGCAATTCGATTATGTCTGCCTCTCAGAATAGATGTAGGAATGGGTCCCGCGGTACTAAGGAGCTGCTCCTCATAGATATGGCCATTAGCCAACAGGTTCGGCGTTCCCGAAAGGATCTGTCGACATGCTTGATAGACTATAAGAAGGCCTATGACTCGGTGCCTCATACATGGCTCATGAGGGTGCTAGAATTGTATAAAATTGATACAACGCTACGCACCTTCCTGATGTCGTGTATGAGGCAATGGAGGACAGTCCTTCGCTATCCAGGATGTCGAAATATCCAGAGAACTAGCAAACCGATAAGGATCGAGCGGGGAATATTTCAGGGCGATAGTTTGAGTCCGCTTTGGTTTTGTCTAGCCTTGAATCCTCTAAGCACACTGCTGGAGAATTCAGGGCTAGGATATCGGTTGAAGAGAGGTGGTCAGGTTATATCTCACCTCTTTTACATGGATGATCTGAAACTCTTTGCCCCCACTAATCTGCAACTGATGGAGCTACTGAAGGTAACTGAAACTTTCAGTAGCGCCATCAGGATGGAGTTTGGTGTGGACAAATGTGCAGTCATGCATGTAAAGCGTGGAGAGATTATGGAATCCGTGGGAACACAACTCTCGGATTCCATAAACCTGAGATCCCTCTCTCCAACTGAAACTTATAAGTATTTGGGTATGTCGGAAGCGTTAGGTATCAATATTATTGACATGAAACAATCGTTGAAAGCGCACTTCTTTGGCCGCCTGAAGAAGGTATTCAATAGCTTTCTATCGGGCGAAAACAAGGTGCGCGCCTTTAACGGTTGGGTCATGCCGGTATTGATGTACTCTTTCGGCGTACTCAAATGGACTCAAACGGAACTTGACGCCCTAGATAGGCGGGTCCGTACACTGCTTACTGCGTATCGAATGCATCACCCACGGTCGTCGGTAACGTGACTGTATATCTCGCGAAAGTGTGGAGGTCGAGGCTTTTTAAATGCTAAGACTCTCTACAATCGCGAGATATGCAGTCTCAGGGAATACTTCCTAGCTGTCGACGTGGGTATGCATCGAGATGTAGTGGCGGTGGACAAGGGACTCACCCCGCTCTCCTTGGCAAATGAGAACTGACGCAAACCTGCTGTACTTGACACCAACGATCGCAGGGCGGTATGGCAGAGCAAGGAGCTTCACGGACGCTTTGTCCGGGCCCTACATGGATCAACTAACGTCCGTAGCCTGGCTGCGTTTCGGTGATCTTTTTGGAGCAACCGAAGGTTTTGTCTGTGCAATTATGGACGAAGTTATCATGACAAGGAACTACCGGAAATTTATTGTGAAGGACGGCACGGTTGACATATGTCGGGCATGTCACCGTCCGGGAGAATCAATTCGCCACATTATCTCTGGTTGTTCTCGTCTAGCTAACGGAGAATCTTGTATAGGCACAACCTTGTAGCCAGGATTATCCATCAGCAACTTGCTCTGAAATACTCTCTTGTGGAGTCGGAGGTGCCGTACTACAGGTATGCGCCCGACCCAGTTCTCAATAATGGCAATATCACATGGTACTGGGATCGGTCCATCATCACTGACAGGACTATTGTTGCCAATAAGCCTGATATAGTGGTGTTGGACCGAATCGAGAGGCGTGCAGTGATTGTAGACATAACCGTCCCAAATGACAAGAACCTCGTGAAAGCCGAGAAAGATAAACAAATCAAGTATATTGACTTGGCTCGCGAGGTTGTCGACATGTAGGATGTGGATTCTTCAATCATTGTACCGATAGTCGTATCAGCCAATGGCTTACTAGCCACGAGCCTCGACCAACACCTCAAGAGGCTTTCGTTAGGCTGCTGGATCAAGGGCTTGATTCAGAAAGCGGTACTTCTGGACACGGCTCGTATTGTTAGGAGGTTCCTCTCTCTGGAGCCCTGACGCCGGTAGCTTGGACCCTGTTCCCGATACCGGTGGGCTACTATTTATTATATTTTTAAATGTTTTTATAATATTTTTTTCAAATCTTTAAAAATGTAATTTGTAGGTTAATTTATTGAATAAAGGAAATAATAATGAATCGCATGTTCCAAAGCGATGAGAGTTGGGTATATAGAGCTTGGGAGCGACCTGAACAAAGTGTGACGGATGTGTGCCGCCCGGATAATATCGCCACGAATACATTCTGGCGAAGCATCTGGTCGGTGCCCGTCTGTCATACCGAGGATGGCTTGATGCGCGATGTCGAGCGCGCGTGTGAAGCTATGCCACAAATGGAAAAAATTAACATCTCCCCATTAGATGTAGCCAAAGCAGTCCGTCCGTTACCGAACTGGAAATCTCCAGGATCGGACGGACTGCATAACTTCTGGCTCAAATGGTATAGCAGCTCGCACGCGCTCCTGGCAACTCAATTCCAGTCATCTTTAGAGTCTGGGTCGCTACCACAGTTTCTAACAACTGGCGTTACCCACCTTCTCCATAAGACCGGTAGTCCCGCGGAACCCAAGAACTATAGACCAATTACTTGTTTGGCGACGATCTATAAACTTGTCTGAGAGTGAAGATCAATGAACACATTGAGACTAATTCTATTATGTCTACCTCTCAGAATGGATGTAGGAAGGGGTCCCGCGGCACTAAGGAGCTTCTCCTCATAGACATGGCTATAAGCCAACAGGTTCGTCGATCCCGCAAGGATGTGTCGACATGTTGGATAGACTACAAGAAGGCCTACGACTCTGTGCCACATACATGGCTCATGAGGGTGTTGGGGTTGTACAAAATAGATGCAACTCTACGCACCTTTCTTGAGTCATGTATGGGGCAATGGAAAACAGTCCTTCGCTATCCAGGATGTCGACCAATTTAGGGGGACGATGGGCCTATGTGGACTAAACGAGGAATATTTCAGGGCGACAGTTTGAGTCCGCTTTGGTTTTGCTTAGCTCTGAATCCTCTAAGCACATTGCTGGAGGGTTCAGGCCTAGGCTATCGGTTGAGAAAAGGTGGTCAGGCCATATCTCACCTTCTTTACGTGGATGATCTGAAACTCTTTGCCCCCAACAATTCGCGACTGATAGAGCTACTGAAGGTGACTGAAACCTTCAGTAGTGCCATCAGGATGGAATTTGGTGTGGACAAATGTGCAGTCATGCATGAAAAGAAAGGGGAGATTATGGAATCTGAGAGAATTTTGGTTTTGAATAGCCTTTTGTCGGGCGGAAATAAGGTGCGCGCTTTCAACGGTTGGGTCATACTCTTTCGGCAAACTCAAATGGACTCAAACTGAGCTTGATGCCCTGGATTGGAGGGTCCGTACACTGCTGACCGCAAACCGGATGCATCACCCACGATCGTCGGTGATGAGACTGTACATCCCGCGGAAGTGTGGAGGTCGAGGCTTTTTAAACGCCAAGACTCTCCACAAACGCGAGATGTGCAATCTCAGAGAATATTTTCTCAAAGCTGATGTGGGTATGCACCGAGTTGTTGTCGCAGTGGACAAGGGTCTCACCCCGTTATCCATGGCTAAGGAGAACTGACGCAAACCTGTGATACTTACCACAGATGACCGCAAGGAAGTATGGAAAAGCAAGGAGCTTCACGGGCGCTTCTATCGGGCTCTTCATGGGTCCGATGTAGATTTTTCAGCGTCCGTGGCCTGGCTACGATTCAGTGATCACTTCGGGGAAACTGAAGGTTTTGTCTGTGCGATTATGGACGAAGTTATCTTGACAAATAACTACCGGAGGCATATTATGAAGGATGGGACGGTGGACGTGTGTCAGGCATGCCACCGTCCGGGTGAGTCCATCAGACATATTATCTCTGGTTGTTCTCGTCTGGCTAACGGCGAATACTTGCATAGGCACAACCAAGTGGCCGGGATTATCCATCAGGACTATTGTTGCCAATAAGCCTGATATAGTGGTGATAGACCGATTAGCGCGCCGCACAATGATAATTGATGTTACTATCCCGCATGACGAGAACCTCGTGAAGGCCGAGAAAGAGAAACAAATCAAATATCTCGACTTAGCACACGAGGTTGTTGACATGTGTAATGTGGACTCAGCTGTCATTGTGCCGATAGTCATTACGGCCAATGGCCAGAAAAGCTTCGACGAACATCTGTCGAAGCTGGCGTTACGCGGTTGGGTAAAGGGCCTGATACAGAAGGCAGTACTCCTCGATACGGCTCGTATTGTGAGGAGGTTCCTTTCTCTGGAGCCCTAACCACCGGTAGCTTGGACCCTGCTCCCGACACCGGCGGACTACTACTTTTTATATTTTTAAATGTATTTTTTTATGGTTTTTTAGAGATATATTTAAAAATATACTTTGTATGTAAATAAAAATAAATAAACGAAATAATAATAATAAAGCAAGCACCTGAAACAAAGAGAGCATCCGAACACGGTACGCGGTCAGGTTGTTTCCTCCCTCTGTAGCCCCAAAGTATGCGAGGATGACATTTTTATTAATGGATCGTGTCCATCGCATACGCTGCACACTTCCGCCGGGAGCTGGGACCCTATCAGAGGCCGGTGGGCCTCAAGGTCCTAAGTCATCTGGAGGCTGGCGTCCCCTTCGCCGACGAGCAGGTGGTGGCATCGTGGGCGGCGATAAGTACTCGTCGCTGGAGCTCGACGCGACTGCCACGGCCGGTGTCACAGCACTCACGGTGGGGCTGGTTTCCGGCGGCAGCGAGGCGGAGCTGAGCGACGAGGCCGGAGATGGTGGGCGTGCTCGACGAGCTGCGGCTCTTGTCTACATTTATTTCTTCCTCAGCGATTGGTGGTCATAGTTCTGTTGCGTATTTTTTATTTATTTTTATTTGTCCGTATTATTTGTATTTATTTTTATCTATTGATTTATCTTAGTGCTGTTCCATTTTGTTTATTTTCATAAAATGTAATTAAAATATTCGCAGAATTTTTTTTTGTCAGTTCACTTGACAGTCGTGCCACAGATTTATTTAACAACAAAACCTCAAGAGGCTTTCGTTAGGCTGCTGGATCAAGGGCTTGATTCAGAAAACGGTATTTCTGGAGAAAACTCCTAACAATACGAGCCTGTATTGTTAGGAGGTTTCTCTCTCTGGAGCCCTGACCGCCAGTAGCTTGGACCCTGTTCCCGATACCGGTGGGTTACTATTTGTATATTTTTTAATGTTTTTTTATTTAATTTTATTAAAACATTTTAAAATATAATTTATATGTAAAGAAAATAAATAAACGGAATAATAATAATATAATCATAAATTCATTTATTATTATTACATTTATAAATATTTAAAACAACAAATAATAAAAATTAAGGTTTATGGTACGGAACCCTTCGTGTACGAGCCCGACTCGCACTTGGCTAGCTTTTTCACATATTTTTGTAAGTAACGGTCTGCTAATGGTATTACTGAAAGCATTCGGCTCACGCACACTAAGAAAATAAAGTGAACACACGATATAGTATTTAGCTCATGTTTACCTCTAGACGCGGCTTCTATGCGTTATTATTTTAAGGTGGTAGGTAACTTTGGTATCGTAAAATAGTCATTCTTCACAATAGACAGAAACGTTCAATAAGGGATGATTTGTATTAGACCGGGCCGTGTCCGGGCCGGGGTGGGGCCGAAGCGGAGCCCGTCCGTGCTGCACTGCACGTTTATATTACACCAAGTGTTAAACGAAGTGTTCGTTACATAAGCAAATAGTGTTCGTATGACGTGGGACCGTGCAACAACCGGGGCACAAAATATATGTAACTGTGCAGCAGTATGTTGCTGATGGCTTCAAGCAGTTATAGTCTGTCTAAACCCAGCTGCAACACAGCGGTCTGTCTGTAGTGCAGCTGCATATGTTTTGATAATTCAATGAAAAAATGAAAAGGCGGCTGCAACACAGACACCCATAGTCTGTGCTGCTTTATCTTGAAAATGGCTTTACGCAGTTATAGTCTGTCCACACCCAGTTGCAAAGCAGCGGAGCCGCGCTTCGCAGTGCTCCAACTTTTGGATGGTTTAAAAAAAAATAACCACGAAGGCCATGGCGGGGTCTAAACCTAACCTGTCCGAGTAGGGGTGCCCCAAGTCCCGTCATCTTCATCATCATTTACCAAAATCATCATTTACCATCATCATCATCACCATCACCATCATCATCATCGTCATCAACCAACATCATCATCATCATCATCGTCATCAGTTACTAACATCATCATCATCATCACCATAAGCATCATCAACCAACATCATCATCAACATCATCATCATCATCATCGTCATCAGTTACTAATATCATCATCATCATCAACCAGCATCATCATCACCATAAGCATCATCAACCAACATCATCATCAACATCATCATCATCATCATCATCGTCATCAGTTACTAACATCATCATCATCATCACCATAAGCATCATCAACCAACATCATCACCACCATCATCATCAACATCATCATCATCATCATCACCATGATCATCATCACCACCATCATCATCAACATCATCAACATCACCACCATCATCTTCATCAACCAACATCATCATGTTCATCATCTTTTGGAAGATTACTTATCACGGAAACCAATCATCATAATCCTTATTTATGGAGGGGGAGAAGATATTCCCCCTATGCCACTTAACGTGGTCCTTGTCGCTATGTCAAGGACAAACCAAGAATCGGTCTGTCTGCAAAGCCGAGGCATTGATCATAGTATAGACACACACGGACGGACGGACGGACACCGGAGGCTTAGTAATATAATAGCGTTCCGATGGTTACCATTTGGGTACGGAACCCTAAAAATAAATACCATGCTTACACCAAAAGAAAGATAACGAAAACGTAGAAGTCATCATGGTATAACAACCAGGGAGCATTTCGGTTACCCATTGAAGGGGTTTTCGATAGGGTTTTCCTAAGCAGTTAATCAAAAACCCATAGGATGTGGATAACCCTTTCGAATGGGTTATCATAATGAAGGGGTAACCGTTTCAGTGGGTTTCAAGTATAGAACCCATTCAATGGGTTATCACAATGAAGGGGTTACTCTTTCAGTGGGTTTCAAATATAAAACCGGTTCAAGGAGTTAAATCATGATAAGGTTACCTCTTAAACGGCTTACCCCTTCGAAAGAGTTAACTCTTAACCGGGGTTGTAAGGTTCCTGCTTAAAACTAGTCTCAGTTGGAGTTCTAATTTTAGAACTTGACTTGAGCAGAGAAACTACAATCAATAATCACCTGAGCAATGTCACTTTAAAATGAATTTTTTAACAGTGCTTGAGTCTTAACTGAGCTCTACTCAATGTGTCCTTATTTTAAAATTACAATCGGCTCAGAATCACTGCTTGAGGCGAGATTTGATCTTTGTTTTCGCAAGTGTAGTCGAGACCAAGCTTGAGCATAGATATTCATGAAAATTGTTGTGAATTTGGAGTAAATCGAGTACCTACCTAATCAAAATGGATATATTTGAAGAAGTAGATTATTATAATACTTAATTTATTTTTTTATTTTCTATAACATTTTAAATGATTTTAAAACTATTTTTTTTACAATTTTACGGTTTATTTTCATTTCTCAACGATTGAACTCTATTGTATATAATATTTTTCATATGGGAACACTGTCGGAAAAAAAAAATACGCTTGACAACGAACGATATTACTTAACTCACGTAATCAGAGATCAAAATCTCTACTCAAGCGTAGTTTCGTTTGATTTGAGTTTGAGGACAGTACTAAAATAAACTGAATGCTTAAGTCGAGATTCTTCACTCAAGCAGTAATCGGTTGAACGCAGTTTAAGTAGTACTTGAGTAAGGTTCTGTACGGGCCTAAGACTGGTTTCTACCTGCAACGAAATAATATGTACCCACTTAGTTTAAAAGAAAAACTAGAATATATAATAATTGCGTTATGAGTCAATGATATTCAAAAAGTATAGATTCGCCTTGTATCGCCAAATTTCGTGCCACAAACAAACATTCAAATTGCCTTCTATTTTATCTATTTGTCTCCTTCCCTCTTGTGATTGCCGAATATGTCTATCGCATTCAGTGCAATGCAAATGGCGTACCTACATGGCATGTTATTTTGACGTGTTAAGTATGACTATACTCCATCTATACTTTTTGAATATCATTGTTATGAATATAGTAAGTAGAATAGAATAGAAAAGAATAATCGTTTATTTGCACAGAAAGTAGGTACAATATACAGATGTTATTATTATTAGGGGAGCCATATACTTTCTACCTTGACTAAGGCATGCAAAAAGTAATATAAAGCTAATAAATTCAATTAAACAATACAACCACAACACTACAAGCATAATTCAAGCATATTGATAAAATAATTCATTCATTAAATTCACAAATAAAAAGATATTACCTACGAAAAATGCCAGTGAATATCCATAACATTCATTATTCAGGTCAGAGTCAATAGCATCTTAGGTTAATATGTATTTTTCAGTACAAATTAATATACTTAAAAATGTTTTATTAAAAATAGATACAGAATTTTAATATTAATTCAAAATTTACCGTTCAAAAAATCGTCTATCGAATTATAACATTTTTTTGTCAACAAATCTGTCAACTGCTTCTTGAAAACTGGAACAGTCTGTGTTTATATTTTATCGGGCATTTTATAAAATATTGTCGGACCCATATTATATACAACGTTGTTACGACAGAGGGGCTTTCCTTGAAACTGCCTATACTAGGTACCATTTTCAAGCTCTGTACCAAAAATAAATTAATTAGGAGCAGTAGTTTAGTCGCAAATGATTTTTAAAGTTTTTGCACGGTTTGAACACGATGTATCTTTTCTAACAGCTGAATATCGTCTAAGCATAGGTCATGCACCTTACAACGATGAATCTACGATGCGTTGTTGCCGCTCTGACGCATGTCGAAGGACATTCACTAAAAATTGGCAATGCAAACAAGGAAGCAATCAATACACACACACTTGCACTTTCACTACGAAAGCGACGAACGTAGCGCATTTGAATGAAACAGAACTAGGTCAGTTAGTTGCATCTTTGTTTTTTTGCGATCGGTAAGTGGGGCCTGCTCAGTGACGCCGACGCTGTCGTTTCGGAACGTAGGGTTTGTGGAATTCGCGCGCAAAGAATTGTGATTTTATTTTGTTATTTTGAGAGGACACGTAACTTGGGATTATTATTATTTAGTATTTGTGTTTTTTTTTGTGATTGACTGTTTTTTATGGTGATAGGACACGTAACTTGGGATTATTATTATTTAGTATTAGTATCTCCGGACCTCACTCCCATGGATTTCTTTTTGTGTGGGTACATTAAGGGTGAAGTGTATGCCTCAGAGGTAAATACAATTGATGAGTTAAAAAATAGGATTATTTTAGCATTTCACAAATTAAAGTGCTTAGCGACGGACAGTGATCTAATTAGAAAAATAAATAACAATATTCTCCGTCAGTATAATTTGTAAATGGAGGACACATCGAAAATTTTAAAATTTTGTGTGTTTGTTTTTGTGCGCGTACTTCGAAACGTTACCTAACATAAAAGCCAGTGCGAGCGGAGGCCTAAGTCGCCGGCCGCCACCCCGGCCCGGCCCCCACCGAGCACACGAGATACCGCACACCGCGCTCCGGCGCGCGCGCGACGTTGCCGCTTTGTTACCTAGCGGTATCTAAGGTCAGTGTCTTTTTTTTTACAAAGGGTGGTTGCGTTTTATTCGGATTTGCAAGCTATTTAGTTTGTTTGAAAAAAATATTTTCTCATTTATGGCGCTTTTTGTTTTTGTACCGTATCGAATTAATACTGTACACGTATAGTATACGTAGTTTAATTTAATGCCCCTCTGTCGTATCAACTCTGTATAACACACTTTTCTTTAATAAGGCGGTGTCATAACTACTCACATTCAGCATGTTTTCATATTGTTTTCGTATTGGCCTATTTCTATTATCAGATGCTTTATTAAAAAGATGCATACCTATTTGTTTTGACGAAAACAGCAATTTCAAAAAAAAAAAGAGATGGGAATGTAAGTAATTTTAGGGACTTAAACATAGGTACGCAGCTATCTGTTACTGTTAAATTGCACATTGCTATTAGACATCGTTTTTGAGCCTTGAACACCTGTTCTCTCAGGCTACAATTTCCCCAAAATATTATGCCGAATCTAAAAATCGACGCAACTAACCCATGGTATGCAACCAATCTCGCGGCAGGTCTAGATATACAGCAATATTGGTATACATTATTATTAAAAGATTATAACTAACCCGATCCAGTTGTATTGCTTGTTTTTTCTCTATTCTTTTCTCGTCTATAGGAACTTAAAAGACTTTTCATTTTAGCCTTTAATTCCTTATTGGAAAGATCAAAATTGTTGGCTATTTCATTCCACAAGTCTTCAGGTTTATTTTTATTATGGTATTCCTTTTGTCGAGGATCCCATAACAATAATAACATTTCAATTAAACGAATCGATGTTTCGATGTCCATGTTTGTGCGGAGAAATACGTCCAAACACAATTACTGCCGAATGTTTACTAAGAATGTTCGCGCGCGGCAGGTAGCCAGAAGCGTTCGCGCGCGGCAGTCGTCTAATCACAGCGCGGCGGGCCGCGCGCGGCAGCCGCGCTCATTTGCCGCTCGATATTTGGAAAAACCTTTAAGTTACTCTGGTTATCAATTAATATTTTGAAGTACCTAGATTTGGAATTCAATCGGTGGTTTATGCGTCATGCTCCCACAAACGCACAGACAAACAGACACAAATTTCAAATATGGTATATTTGTGTTTTTATCTTTTTTCTAACATACGAGGGTGCGTTTTTAAGTTCGCGGAATGGGAGGGTAGATGATAAAAATAGGTCATTATCGAGGTGGCCACGACTTCAGCCACTCAATATTAGTATAAATACCAGGTTTTGTCTTAATTGGGTCATTAGTCTTTGAACTATCGTCAAGCAAACAACTCAATCGGGAAGAAAGTGTGCATTATGGAAAAAATCGAGTACCGTGCCGTAATAAAGTTCCTTACCAAGCAAGGAAAGTCAGTTCAAAACATACTGGAAGAGATGGAATCCGTTTACGGGGACTCTTGCCCGGGTAAAACCATGCTTTACAAGTGGCATTGTCTTTTTAAACAAGGCAGGACCTCACTTGAAGACGACCCGCGGCCCGAACGGGCGATCGAGGTGACTACTCCGGAAATCATTAAAAATGTCGAAAAAATAATATTGGAAGATGCCAGACTAAAGAAGAAACAGCTTGCAGAAATGGTTGGAGTATCGGAATTATCGGATACAACAATTTTCAAAATTCTACACGATCATCTTGGCATGACAAAGGTCAGTGCAAGATGGGTGCCAAGAATGCTCACGCCGCCTCAGAAACAACGCCGCGTGGAGTGTTCTCGCACGTTTTTGGACCTCTGTAACGAAGATAAGGATGGACTATTGAGTCGAATTGTTACTGAAGATGAAACTTGGGTTCATCATTATGAGCCTGAGTCAAAACAGGACTCTATGCAGTGGCACAAAAAAGGTACACCACCACCCAAGAAGTTTAAAGTGTCACAATCGGCTGGGAAAATCATGGCAACAGTGTTTTGGGATTCGGAAGGGATTCTGTTGACCGATTATAAAGATAAAGGCGTTTCTATAACCGGAGAATACTATGCTTCTATCCTCGAGAGGTTGAAAGAAAGTATTAAAGAAAAAAGGAGGGGAAAATTGACCAAAGGTGTCCTTCTTCTTCACGACAACGCGCCTGTTCACAAGAGCCGTGTTGCGTTGGCTGTCCTGCGTAAGGTGGGCTTCGATATTTTAGACCATCCACCCTACAGCCCAGACCTGGCTCCCAGTGATTATTACCTCTTTCCAAATCTGAAAAAAGAACGTCGTGGAAAGAAATTTTCAACTGATGAAGAAGTGAAGGACGCGGTTTCAGCTTATTTTTCGGACAAAGACGAAACATTTTTTTATGAAGGTATACATAAGCTAATTGAAAGGTCTGAAAAATGTATTAGAGTAGCAGGTGAATATATTGAAAAAGAAAAATAATTTAGTATTTTTATTTTCACTCCTTGCCGTCCATTCCGCGAACTTAAAAACGCCCCCTCGTATCTATGTAATTTTTATGCAAAAATATTCTATGTACAGACACGGCAAGACTACGATTTTATTATATGTGTTAGATTAGTACAGGTAATAAAGATTTATTACAATTGAATAATGAACTAAATTAAAACTACGCTTTTCCGCCAATATGAGTACGGGTGTGTGCAGTTAAGTTACCCTTTTGAGTAAATCTACGCTGACATATATCACATTTGAATGGTTTCTCACCAGTGTGGGTGAGAATATGACTTTTTAAATAAGGCTGTCGACTAAAACTACTCTTACAAAATTCACATTTGAAAGGTTTCTCGCCAGTGTGAGAGCGAATGTGAATTATTAATTTAAACTTTAGCTTAAAACCCCTGTTACATATATCACATTTGAAAAGTTTCTCGCCAGTATGAGTGCGAATATGATTTATTAAATTATACTTATTATAAAAACTTATCTTACATATATCACATTTGAAAGATTTCTTTGTGTGGGTACGATTATGACGTACTAAATATCTCTTTTGGCTGAAACTACACTGACATAAATCACATTTGAAAGGTTTCTCTTCAGTGTGAGTATGAGTATGATTTACTAAAAATCTCTTTTGACTAAAACTACGCTGACATATATTACATTTGAAAGGTTTCTCACCAGTGTGGATACGAGTATGATATACTAAATATCTCTTTTGACTAAAACTACGCTGACATATATCACAATTGAAAGGTTCCTCACCAGTGTGTTTACGAATGTGTCCAGTTAAATTACTCTTTGTACTAAAGCCACGCTGACAAATAACACATTTGAACCGTTTTTCACCATGTGTACGGGTGTGTGTAATTAAGTTACTTTTTTGACTAAAACTACGCTGACATATATCACATTTGAAAGGTTTCTCACCAGTGTGTTTACGAATGTGTCTAGTTAAGTTATTTTTTTTACTAAAGCCACGCTGACAAATAACACATTTGAACCGTTTTTCACCATATGTACAGATGTGTCTAGTTAAGTTATTTTTTTTATTAAAACTACGCTGACATATATCACATTTGAAAGGTTTCTCACCCGTGTGGATGTGAATATGAGTTTTTAAATGAGTCTTTCGACTAAAACTACTCTTACACATATCACATTTGGGAGGTTTCTCACCATTGTGGTTTCGAATGTGTTTAGTTAAAAAATTCTTTGTACTAAAGTCACGCTGACAAATAGCACATTTGAACCGTTTTTCTTCGGCACACACTCTTCGATACCTTATCAAATCATCACTGTCAACACCTTTGCTCAATATTTTACATTTACTTTCATCTCTGTTACTATTATTACGGCAACTTGAACCTAATACAGTGTTATTTAAACTGCTATTAACTGCATGGCGTGTTTCAGTGAAGGGCTCTTTAAATTTAGTCGTTCGGTTGGATGTATGATCTTGAGTTTTCTTAATTATCGTCGAGACACATGATAATTTTCGATAATTTTCGTTTTTCTTTTGCTCGGCTGAGATTGCTTCTTTTGTGTTTGGTCTTCGCATGTCCAGTTTTGGCTTCTTTGCGACGAGCGCGCCTGTGAAATAAATAAATAAGTAAGAATTGCAACGCTTGCCAAGGTTGGTCTGTGGATGGATGACCATCTTAACATACCGAGTTTTGTCCGTGCCTCGGAAAGCACGTTAAGCCGTTGGTCCCGGCTGTCATTTGTAGATCTTTGGCAGTCGTTACGGATAGTCAGAAGCCATTAAATCTGACTCCAGTCTTGCCATGAAGTACCGCGTTACCCAGTTACTGGGTTGTGGAGGTCTGGTAGGCAGCCGCTCCTCTAAAATACTGGTATTCAGCTAAATCCGGCTTGACTGGAAGCCGACCCCAACATAGTTGGGAAAAGGCTAGGCAGATGTATATGCAAAGGAAAGGGGATTAGCAAAGATCAAAACCGGTTTTAGGGTTCCGCATTCAAAGGGTCACCAACGGAACCCTCAGTGCCAGTTTTAGCACTACTGCTACTATTACTGGCACCCTGGGCGAGAATTTTACGGCGCCCCCTAACTGCAATGCAAATGATATAACGTATTTAATTAAATAACTTATTTAATAAAAATAATAACTAAATATCTCCTTTTTAATCTTTTTCGCTTATTTCTAAATTTTTAAACAATATATATAAAAAAAACATTTAAAAATATAAAAATAGTAGCCCACCGATATCGGGAACAGTGTCCAAGCTACCGGTGGTCAGGGCCCCAGAGAAAGGAACCTCCTGACAATGCGAGCCGTGTCCAGAAGTACCGCTTTCTGAATCAAGCCCTTGATCCAGCTGCCCAACGAGAGCCTCCTAAGGTGTTGGTCGAGGCTCGTGGCTATTAAGCCATTGGCCGACACGACTATCGGTACAATGAAGGCGGAGTCCACTTCCCACATGTCGACAACCTCGCGAGCCAAGTCAATATACTTGATTTGTTTGTCTTTCTCGGCTTTCACGAGGTTCTCGTCATGCGGGACGGTTATATCTACAATCATTGCACACCTCACAATTCGGTCCACCACCATTATATCAGGTTTATTGGCAACAATAGTCCTGTCAGTGATGATGGACCGATCCCAGTACAATGTGATATTGCCATTATCGAGAACTGGGTCGGGCGCATATATATAGTATGGCACCTCCGACTCCACAAGAGAGTATTTCAGAGCAAGTTGCTGATGGATAATCCTGGCTACAAGGTTGTGCCTATGCAAGTATTCTCCGTTAGCTAGATGAGAACAACCAGAGATAATGTGGCGAATTGATTCTCCCGGACGGTGACATGCCCGACATATGTTGACCGTGCCGTCTTTCACAATAAATCTCCGGTAGTTATTCGTCATGATAACTTCGTCCATAATTGCACAAACAAAACCTTCGGTTTCTCCAAAGAGATCACCGAAACGCAGCCAGGCTACGGACGCTAGTTGGTCTACGCCAGGCCCATGTAGGGTCCGGAAAAAGCGTCCGTGAAGCTCCTTACTCTGCCATACCACCCTGCGATCGTTGGTGTCAAGCACCGCAGGTTTGCGCCAGTTCTCATTTGCCAAGGAGAGCGGGGTGAGTCCCTTGTCCACCGCCACTACATCTCGGTGCATACCCACGTCGACAGCTAGGAAATATTCCCTAAGACTGTATATCTCACGATTGTGGAGATTCTTAGCATTTAAAAAGCCTCGACCTCCACACTTTCGCAGGATATACAGTCTCATTACCGACGATCGTGGGTGATGCATTCGATATTCAGTAAGCAGTGTGCGGACCCTCTTATCCAGGGGGTCAAGTTCCGTTTGAGTCCATTTGAGTACGCCGAAAGAGTACATCAATACCGGCATGACCCAACCGTTGAAGGCGCGCACCTTATTTCCGCCTGATAGAAGGCTATTAAATACCTTCTTCAGGCGGCCAAAGAAGCGCTTCTTTAACGATTGCTTCATGTCAGTAACATTGATACCTAACGCTTCCGACATACCCAAATACTTGTAAGTTTCAGTTGGAGAGAGGGATCTCAGGTTTATGGAATCCGAGAGTTGAGTTCCCACGGATTCCATAATCTCTCCACGCTTTACATGCACTTTACATGCATGACCGCACATTTCCAAACTCCATCCTAATGGCGTTACTGAATGTTTCAGTTACCTTCAGTAGCTCCACCAATTATTATTATTATCAGGTGAGATAGTTTTTTTTTTTTTTTTACTATTTATAGGCACGCGTTTAACCACTATCTCACCTGATGGTAAGCGAGGATGTGGTCGAAGATGGAGCACGCTTGCCTAGAAATAACATATTCACTCTTGATTTAAAGACTCACAGGTTGTAGCTATCAGGAAACACAGACTCCGGCAGGGAATTCCACTCCTTAGCTGTACGCACTATGAATGTGTTCCCAAAACGTTTTGTGCGTATGGGTGGGATGTCCACCATGTACCGGTGGCGCATCGCCGTTCGTCTTATGGTCCGATGATGGAACGGGCTTGGCGGAATTAAATTATGCAATTCCGTCGCACATTCCCCAAAATGCAACCGGTAAAAAACCGACAGGCTAGCAACTCGTCGTCGATGTTCAAGACTTTGGAGCTTCGACGCGACGAGCCTCTCATTGCCGATGATCCTCTTGGCTCGTTTCTCAATTGACTCAAGGGCATCAAGCTGGTATCTGGCAGATCCATCCCAAAGATGATAGTGGTCAAACATAAAAAAAAACTATACAATTTTAACTTTTAGCCTTTCTATCGGCGAACTGTTTTATCAGGTTTTATCAAAGTCTATGGTTTCAGCAATTTCAATGTTGAAGTGTGTCATACCAAAGAACCAAAAAAAGTATAAAGCTGAAATCTATTAGCTATTCGGCTACAGCAGCCTCTTGAGAGACTTGAACGTGATGTTCAAGTACAGAGTTTCAAAGTACCTACTTAATTAAACAATCATCAGATGGCACTGGTTTGATAACGAACTGCTTTAACATTGGTTTTTCTTGCTTCCCAACGTGAATCACTGATGCTTTTTATTCAATGTCGCGGCACTCGTAGCCATATCGTATCATCATCATATCAGCCGAAAGACCTATAGGCCTCCCCTTAGCGTCGTCACAACGACTGGTCCTGCGCGTCTTGCATCCATCGGCTACCCGCGACTTTCACCAGGTCATCGGTCAACCTTGTCCTTGCAACATTGCGTCATCCGGTACGCGGTCGCCACTCCAGAACTCTTCGGCCCCATCGACCATCTGTTCTACGAGCAATGTGCCCTGGCCATTGCCACGTCAGTTTGGCGATCCTACGGGCCATGTCGGTTACCTCGGTTCTCTTGCGGATATCATCATTACTGATTCGATCAAGCAAGGAAACTCCAAGCATTACCCTTTCCATTGCCTTTTGAGTGACTTTGAGCCTTCTGATGAGGCCCATTGTGAGCGACCACGTTTCAGTTCATATGTCATCACTGGCAACACGCACTGGTCATAGACTTTCATCTTGAGACACTGTAGAATGTGAGACAAGAAGATACCACTCAGCTTTCCGAACGCCGCCCCGCAGAGTCGGATTCGATGGTTGACCTCTTTCTCGAAGTTGGCCCTACCTAACTGGACCGTTGGTCTTAGGTAGACGTTCTCGTCCACCACCTCGAGTGTATCGTACGTGTGTGCCATATTGTATAACACGCCGTATTACAAGTAGGCGCGCCGGATTGAAAAATGGCGCTGTAATGTAATGCGGCTACCTCACGTCAAGCCGGATTTCAACCGTCGGACTGCTTGCTTACCTATTGATTCTTGTTCATCTTCAATTTCGGTTTTAATCTCCATTAAAGCTACATCTTCTGAATCTGACTCAGCTCGGTGTGCTGGTGTTTCTTCATCTGGACAGCTATTGTATACATTATCTAATTCTAATTCTGATTCTGTAAGTAAAAACAAAGTTTCGTTAAATAAACAAAATAAAGAATGATGGTCTTTGAACTGGCTGCAAAAGTTCGCGATAGCATGAATCTATTTTCTATTCAAGGTTCCCAATCACAACTATGTGCCCACTGCCGGGACACAGGCACACCGGCACACCTTTAGGGCGTTTTTTAGACGTGCAGGTTGGTGACTATACAGGGGGTGTCTGCAGTCTCGTTCCTGTTTCCTCTTGTCAACGCGGCTTGCTACTTCGCGTCAGATATCTGGTGGAGGCGTGGAGCTATTCCTAACCAATGGGTACAACATCGGGAGAGGGGTTGATTTTAGGCACCCAGTTACGATGCGACAGGTATCATTTAGCGCTATGAACTTCTGAATTAATACTATAAAGAGAAAAAAGTATATTTGTAAAAATCAATCAGTTAAGTACTATATATTTTCACTGCTCTTTTCTTTCATATTTGACTTAGTAACTGTGCCCACATCATTCAAGTAAGTTACTTCCAATTAAAATAGGATGATTAAAAGAAAATCAAACCTATCCGAGGCGGGGTGAACTTTTCGAGTTCGCCTTAGCACAGTATTGTTTTTATCAAAAAGGTTTGTATTATTTATGCTACAAATATTGTTTCCGGAGTGTGCTTAAATACAATCCAGAAACAATATTATGGCATAAATGGAACACCCGGGTTGCATCATTAGTGCGGTGACACCTCATTATGCGCACCGGGTGTGTTGCCCATGCTAGCTACGCCACTGTTAGTAGGTAATTCTGTAGGTTATCCTAATATACAAAATTCTTTTGGTACTGGCAGACAACGCACAGCCTACTGCTGGGCCTAGAAAGCTGAAATTTGGCATGTAGGTTTCTTGGGGAGCGAGAGGAGCACTAAGACCCGTATTACAGAACTACAATCAAGACTCAAGCATTACTTAAAACTAGTCTCAGTTGGAGTTCTAATTTCAGAACTTGACTTGAGCAGAGAAACTACAATCAATAATCACCTGAGCAATGTCACTTTAAAATGACATTTTTTACGTATTATAGAACAGTGCTTGAGGCTTCACTGAGCTCCACTCAATGTGTCCTTATTTTAAAATCACAATCAGCTCAGAATCACTGCTTGAGGCGAGATTTGATCTTTGTTTTCGCAAGTGTAGTCGAGACCACGCTTGAGCATAGATATTCATAAAAATTGTTGTGAATTTGGAGTAAATCGAGTACCTACCTAATCAAAATGGATATATTTGCAGAAGTAGATTATTATAAGATATTTTTTTTTAATTTTCTATAACATTTAAATGATTTTAATATTTGTAGTACTTAATAAATTTCTTTCCAAAAGCGTAAAATTCTTTTTTGTTAAGATATTTCCTAACCCAAATATGAACCACACGGAACCACAATAATTATTGTAAACAATATTTTATTGTATTTCTGAAGAGCTTGACTCTGGAGTAATTTGACAATGAAGATGAAGTTTCACAGTTTTTTTTTGGATTTAAGTCAAGTCTTTATTTTCATTTATATCTTTTTTGAGTTTCATTAGAATGGGGGTGCAACACATTCAATTTTTTTAGCAGTATTTGGCAGCATTTGACTTCATAATATCCACTAGGAATCAATTAAAACAGCCACTGAACTACACTCGAAACAATCCCGCCAAAAAAACTCAGTTTCACAGTTTAGCTGTCCACAGAACATAATGTACCTATGATAAACCTACTCTGAAGGGTTAAGGGTGGCTGTCAGTGTCAATAACGTCGTGTCGTCCACCTCGTCATCCGGTTTTGATCCAGTTTAATCGTACGAAAAAAAAGAATTGCAATAGAAAACAAACTATTGTTCAGGGTTACCATAAAGTTTCGTTTGAGGACAGTTCTAAAATAAACTGAATGCTTAAGTCGAGATTCTTCGCTCAAGCAGTAATCGGTTGAACGCTGTTTAAGTAGTACTTGTTGTCTCAGTTAGAGTTTTAATTTTAGAACTTGACTTGAGCAGAGAAACTAAAATCAATAATCACCTGAGCAATGTCACTTTAAAATGACATTTTTTTGCGTATTACAGAACAGTGCTTGAGGCTTGACTGAGCTCTACTCAATGTGTCCTTATTTTAAAAGCACAATCAGCTCAGAATCACTGCTTGAGGCGAGATTTGTTATTTGTTTTCGCAAGTGTAGTCGAGACCCCGCTTGAGCATAGAAACTCATGAAAATTGTTGTCGATTTGGAGTAAATCGAGTACCTACCTAATCAAAACGGATATATTTGCAGAAGTAGATTATTATAATATTTTTTTTTAATAATGAGACAAATCGAATTTAAATGTTCCTCTGAGATATTTAAGAGATACGCAGGACGCTTATTGTGAAAACTTTAAGTAGAAGTACAGGTTTTCACAAGATGTCGTGAAACATTTAATTTGAACATTTAACCTGAGACCTCTTTATTTTAATTTATATCTTAGTTTCATTAGAATGCGGGTGCAACTTTTTTGCAGTATTTGGAAGCAAATGTATCGAGTCAGCCTTCTCGCAAACTTTGCTGAGGTAGTTAATACCAACAAAACAAAACCACTAGGAATCAATTTGCGAATAATTAAAACAGCCACTGAACTTCACTCGAAATAATCCCGCCAAAAACACTCTGTTTCACAGTTTTTCTGACCACAGAACATAATATGTACCTATTATGAAGGGTTAAGGGTGGCTGTCAGTGTCAGTAACGTCGTGTCGTCCGCCTACTCCGGTTTTGATCGTACGTAAAAAAGAATTGCAATAGAAAACAAACTATTGTTCAGGGTTACCATAATGATTGCTTACTCACGTAATCAGAGATCAAAATCTTTACTCAAGCGTAGTTTCGTTTGATTTGAGTTTGAGGATAGTTCTAAAATAAACTGAATGCTTGAGGCGAGATTCTTTGCTCAAGTAGTAATCGGTTGAACGCAGTTTAAGTAGTACTTGAGTAAGGTTCTGTAATACGGGCCTAAGACCCGTATTACAGAACTACAATCAAGACTCAAGCATTACTTAAAACTAGTCTCAGTCGGAGTTTTAATTTGAAAACTTGACTTGAGCAGAGAAACTACAATCAATAATCACCTGAGCAATGTCACTTTCAAATGACATTTTTTACGTATTATAGAACAGTGCTTGAGGCTTGACTGAGCTCCACTCAATGTGTCCTTATTTTAAAATCACAATCAGCTCAGAATTACTGCTTGAGGCGTGATTTGATCTATGTTTTCGCAAGTGTAGACGAGACCACGCTTGAGCATAGATTCTCATAATTTTTTTTGTGGATTTGTAGTATATCGAGTACCTACCTAATCAAAATGGATATATTTACAGAAGTAGATTATTATAATATTTTTTTTAGTAATGAGACAAATCGAACATTTAACTTAATTGTTCCTCTGGGGTATTTAATAGATACGCAGGACCCTTATAATTGTGAAAACTTTAAGAAGAAGTACAGGTTTTCACAAGATGTCGTGAAACATTTAATTTTACATGAGACCTTTTAATTTTCATTTATATCTTTTTTGAGTTTCATTAGAATGCGGGTGCAATACATTCTATTTTTTTTTGCAGTATTTGGCAGCAAATGTATCGAGTCAGGCTTATCGCAAACTTCGCTGAAGTTGTCAATACTAACAAAACTCTCAGCTCCATTTTACCGAGATGTGCCTGTTTCAATGATTCCACATATTGTCCAGCAGTTTTGCTGTCCACAGAACATAAAATGTACCTACTCTGAAGGGTTAAGGGTGGCTGTCAGTGTCAATAACGTCGTGTCGTCCGCCTCGTCATGAGCTCGTACCGTTTTGATCGTGCGAAAAAAAAAGAATTGCAATAGAAAACAAACTATTGTTCAGGGTTACCATAATGATTGCTTACTCACGTAATCAAAGATCAAAATCTTCAAGCGTAGTTTCGTTTGATTTGAGTTTGAGGATAGTTCTAAAATAAACTGAATGCTTAATTCGAGATTCTTCGCTCAAGCAGTATTCGGTCGAACGCAGTTTATTAGAACTATCCTCAAACTCAAATCAAACGAAACTACGCTTGAGTAGAGATTTTGATCTCTGATTACGTGAGTAAGCAATCATTATGGTATCCCTGAACAATAGTTTGTTTTCTATTGCAATTTTTTTTTTTTTCGCACTATCAAAACCGGATGAGGCGGACGACACGACGTTAAATGATGAGCCACCCTCAGAGTAGGTACATATTATGTTCTGTGGACAGCAAAACTGTGAAACGGAGTTTTTTTGGCGGGATTATTTTGATGAAGTTCAGTGGCTGTTTTAATTATTCGCAAATTGATTCCTAGTGGTTTTGTTTTGTTGGTATTTACTACGTCAGCAAATTTTGCGAGAAGGCTGACTCGTTACATTTGTTGCCAAATACTGCAAAAAAAAAATTAGAATGTGTTGCACCCGCATTCTAATGAAACTCAAAAAAGATATAAATAAAATAAAGAGGTCTCAGGTAAAATTAAATGTTTCACGACATCTTGTGAATACCTGTACTTCTTCTCTTTAAGTTTTCACAATTATAAGGGCCCTGCGTATCTCTTAAATATCACAGAGGAACATTTAAGTTAAACATTCGATTTGTCTCATTATTAAAAAAAATATTATAATTATCTACTTCTGCAAATATATTATATCCATTTTGATTAGACAGGTACGCGATTAACTCCAAATCGACCACAATTTTCATGAGAATCTATGCTCAAGCAGGGTCTCGACTACACTTGTGAAAACAAAGATCAAATCTCGCCTCAAGCAGTGATTCTGAGCTGATTGTGATTTTAAAATAAGGACACATTGAGTGGAGCTCAGTGAAGCCTCAAGCACTGTTCTGTAATACGCAAAAAATGTCATTTG
This sequence comes from Lacanobia oleracea, assembly GCA_950371165.1. Taxonomy (NCBI): domain Eukaryota; kingdom Metazoa; phylum Arthropoda; class Insecta; order Lepidoptera; family Noctuidae; genus Lacanobia; species Lacanobia oleracea. Next base: position 14,827,422 of record OX493411.1, on the reverse strand, counting down.
AAAGTGACATTGCTCAGGTGATTATTGATTGTAGTTTCTCTGCTCAAGTCAAGTTCTAAAATTAAAACTCCAACTGAGACTAGTTTTAAGTAATGTTTGAGTCTTGATAGTAGTTCTGTAATACGGGCCTAAGAGCGCAGATCCCGAAACTAATTTGGGAACTCGAAAAAAAACGGGATATGCACATAAAGTGGCGGCCAAAAGCTTGTGTTCATTATTTTTCATTATGGGTGCAATTTCCATGGACGCTTGAAACGAAAATGGCCTTCAGGACACTAGTTTCTTAAAACTTACTGTAAGTTTGATGTTCTTCCTTGCGGTCAATAATATCATCAAGTCTCTCAACAACATTTGGTAATTCTTCTTTGATAGCTTCACTTTCTGTTTGTCTACCATCAATGATATTAATAAGTTCTATTTTACTATTACTAAACCCATTGAAAAATTCCAAGTGCTCTGGTTTCATTAAAGGATCTGCCTGTAAAATAATTAATATAGTAGTTAAGTAATAGTTAAAATATGCTGATGATCAAAGCCTTATTGAAGAACACCTCACCTCATAATCCTCATTCAACATCTGTGCGAACATCTCTTCTGCTTCCAGACATTTTCTCCAAAATCTCCAGCATTGCTTTAGTTTAGTGCAGCAGAAGAAACAAGCGAGCATCGGTCTACTGTCCTCAGTTACAAACTGCAAGAAAATATATCCTCTTAGACTACTCTCACAAATATTCAGGACAAAATTGTGCCAGCAGCTTCACCCTTAAGTAAAAGACCAATATATTTGGCTGTAGAGGAATTGATTTGGAAACAGATTCTCACTTCCATATATTTTTAGGATGCTGTACAAGCCAGCAGTTGGTGGTCAGTATTGCTTCTTTGTCTACAGAGAAGGGATGAGTATTGTTCGCCACTCTTGTTCAAATCAAATAGGGAAAATGCAAATACAGAATTTTGGATGAAAAATAATGAATTAAAGTTATGTGAAACGGAACATATTTAAAATCAACAATCAGCATTTAGTGATGTATCTGCTGTAATGCCAACGAAACGGCAACCTTATATCTTTGAGTTAGGACAGTTCTTGACCAGTGATTGACACGACTGACATCATCGTCCGTTTTCGTGCAAACCTTTAAACTGTCGGTTTAAAAACGCAATTTTGGTAATAAATTAAAGCGTTTTCATTTCATATTTATGTGGTGGTCTATTCTAGATGGAGTTCTTTAAAATTAAAGCAAAAATGGAAATATTGCATGTTCCCTATTATATACTTTACTTCACCCATGTTGGTGATTTTCATTCCTCCTTAGTATGACCCTTGAACCAAGAGTTTGTTTTATTGTGTATGTGAAGCAAATACAACCTATTACAAGATTAGGTGTTACTAAGATATCAACTTACTGGAACATCAGTCAGCTTCTTGTACAGTTCATGCAAGTTCTTGTTGACCACCACATACATGCGAACATCCTCTACTAAACAAATCCTACACATTAGCAATTTTTCCATGTTTTACTTTTGAGTAGAGCCTGCTCTCTACTTCAATATTTCAAGCGATCGCTGAGGTCTCAGATGTAACTAGCGAGCCCAGAAGAAGTCTGTTTACTGTAGCTATGAAGGCTGACGGGATACAGGTGTAAGAGAAGAGAGAACACGGAGTCCCACACTTTAGCTGTGCGCACAACAAATGCGAAGAAGCCCTGACTACGACTAGTCGGTAGTCGACATACCGCTCCAAGTACGTACTGATGGTAGTCTTCAATAAGTCTCTTACTCAAAGTTATTTACCACAACAGCTTAGCATCAACAGATACTATTGAGAAAATTATGGCTCAGTAGGTCTAGTCCACACTCCACAGAGTACATTGTTTATAGGTCCTAAAACACCACTTCATTTCTATTGTAATTTTTTTTTTTTTTCCGGTTGTGGCAACTGAGCCGGTATCGACTATTCTGCCAGTGTCACGTGATCACGTCTTGACGGCAGCAGGCCGTCGAAATTTGTACTTCGTGGTAGATGTTAGTTAGGCTGAAAGGACGAACACACGGGTTAGTAAGACAAATAATCTAATTTACAAGCTACACACACAAAACATAAACTAGTTTTAACTATACACAGGCTATTTACACACACGTTACGCACCAATTCAAATTTAAAATCATTCTCATTTAGGAATGTGGCCAAAATATTTACGAATTTAGGGGAGAAGTGGGAGAGAAGGGTATGGAAGTTGGTTGGGAGAGGAATGTTCAATTTGGAATTTTTTTGGTATAGGTCAAAGGATTTTTTGTTTAGGGAGCAGGAGAAGAAAATATGGGCTAAAGTACCCTCCGCAAGACCACACTCGCACAGGGAACTATCTCGGACATGAATCTTTTTCAGAAACACAGGGCTACAACAATGTCCGAATCTAAGTCTACAGAGGGACGAAACAGTTCTCTTTGACAGTTTAGGACATTTAAAAAACCAAGGCCTACGCTGGATATCAGGCTGTATAGCAGCGTAGTAGAGACCCTTGGCTTTAGAAGTATTTTGCCATGTTCCAGTCCACGAGTTAAATAACTTGGGTTTGGCACCATTCCGCAATTCGTAGTTATGAGCTACGTAATGCTTTCGATCAACCGGATTCGATGTGGCATACTTTGCTAACGAATCAGCGCACTCATTGCCAACAATACCCGAGTGGCCGGGGATCCAGGTTATCTCGATGTCCAAGCCATTTTGGGAACAATCAAGTAACAAGTTCTTTAAATCCATAATGATTTGACTATTAATTTTACTGTGAAGTTGATTTTGTTTAAGTGCCTGAATACTACTGCGAGAATCTGAAAAAATTACTGACCTTGTTATTTGATGGGATTTGATATAGTGTATGGCTTCTAAAATACCAATACACTCTCCTGTAAAGACTGATGCTTCTGGTAGGCATTGAAAAAGTAAAGCTATTTTAGAATTTAGAAAATAAACTGCCACAACAGTACATTCTCTTTCAGAAAATTTGGAAGCGTCTGTGAAGAAGAAATTCCATCCTTCCCAATAACGCTTGACAGCTGACTCGAAGTCATCTCTAGCGTCTTGAGAATTCCTTGATATCCCTAGGCCCAAAACGACTTTTGGTTCGAAATGAATCGCCTCGTATGCGGCGGAGAAGACCGGAAGAGTGGGATATTGACAAATAGGCGAGGAGAGTTGTTTAAGCTCTCTGTACCTATTCATCAATAGGGGAACAACTTTGTGGTTCCAGTAGGGAGAATTATTAAAGGAAAGGTCAATTTGTTCTAAAATTGGGAGCAAGGGATGGGATGAGAGGAAGAAAACTTTCGTTAGGAAGCGATCTGCCAAATACTGTCTCCTAAGGTGAAGGGGTGTGTCTGCACATTCCACTTGAAGCGCATTTATGGGAGAGGATTTCATGGCTCCACTAACAATTCTTAGGCATTTGGACTGGATGCTGTCTAATTTTTTAAGCGCTTCTTTGTTGCAGGGCTCAATAAGGTAGCTGCAGTAATCCATAGCGCTTCTGACCAACGCATTATAGACTAGTTTGAGGGTATAGGGGTGAGCTCCCCACCATACCCCGGCCAAAGCCTTCAGGACCGACACAGAACGTTCACATTTTTTGACCGTGTTGTTGATGTGATCGACCCCAGACAATCTTGAGTCCAACGTTTCTCCCAGAAACCTAGCCTTATCTTCGACCGGAATGCTTTGTCCATTAATGTTAATATCAACTGAAGGTACAAAACGCTTGCGTGTAAAAATGACGGCTTTACTCTTTGGTGCACTTAAAGACAAACCATTGTCAAGTAGCCATTGGTTTAATGAAGCCAGAGAGACATTCATCGAAAGTGCGGCATCCTGAATGGAACTGCCACATACCAATAATGCAATATCGTCAGCATACTGAAGGATTTTGCAGTCGAAATTGAGGGAAGACGGGAGGTTCGCTGTATAGATGTTGTATAATGGGGGACTAAGAACTGATCCTTGAGGTAATCCTCTCCAGACCGACCTTTGTTCAGAGTCACCCCCGGGTATTCTCAATTGAATGGTACGATTGGTAAAAATGCTACAAATGATGCGACAAATCCTAGCCGGGACTCTCAGCTCGTGCAGCTTTTGCCTGAGATTAGGGAGGAGAACCGAATCATAGGCAGCTGATATATCCAAAAAAACAGCAACCACAGACTCATTCCTGCTGAGGGCCAGCCGGACCTCTGACGTGAGGATACCCACACTATCAGCAGTGCCCAGACCTTTCCTAAAGCCGAATTGAGTCGTTGGGAGTAGTTTCCTGTTTTCCACCAACCACACTAACCGGTTTTTGACTAAATGTTCCAATAGTTTAATAAGTATGGACGATAAAGCAATAGGTCTGTATGAGCAATGATCATTAGGATCTTTGCCTGGTTTTAAAATCAGAATGACAACTTGAACCTTCCACTCTGTGGGAATGTAGCCGGAAGTAAAACAGAAATTAGCCAGGTCCAGGTAATATTTGTGAGTTTTTGGACCAGCTTTAGAAATAAAGGAGTACGGGAATCCATCCACGCCCGGCGCGGAATCATTGACATGGGATAGAATAGTTTTTAGCTCCTCTAAGTCGAATGGCCTGTTCATTGGGTTATCAATGTTGTCTGCATCATCGATGTCAATACTGGTTTCCTCAACACTTGGAACATAGGCTGGAGCGATTTTCGAGAAAAACTGGTATCCCCGTTCTTCCGTGAGGTTGTTAGAAGAGGCAGGTGCTAATCTGCTCCTAAAACGTTTCACCTTCCGCCAAACCACCGAAACCGGGGTGGACGGACTCAGCGAACTACAATATTTTGCCCAACCGTCGCGTTTTTTCCTTTTTAGGAATTTCCTGGACTTGGTCACTCTCTGTAACATCCGTTACAGAGTGACTGACAGACAACACACTCCCGAAACCACTGGTCATAAAAAGCTAAAATTTGACACAAAGTTTCCTTGGGGAATGCAGAGGAGCACTAAAGCCAGGATTTCCTAAAATTTTTACGGGAATGGTAAAAACGGGATACGCACGTACGAAGTCGCGGGTTAGAGCTAGGCCTTATCCTAACTTTCTAATATTTTAAATGCGAAAGCAACTGTCTGTCTGTCACTATGTCATCTGTCTCTTCCACGCCTAAGCTACCGAACTGATTTAAATGAAATTTGGTACACAGATAGTCTGACAGGTAGCATTAGAAAGGACATAGGCTCCTTTTTATCCCAGGAGTATGCTGTCTAGGGATCACGCGGTAGGGACTACCGGGGCAGCTAGTTTCTAACAAACGGTAGGCAACTCGTAAGTTTTACAGAATCTGACTTTGTTTAGTTTTTAAATAAATATATATTTAAAGAATCCTTGTTGCGTAAGTGAATTCAGCAAGGCAGAATATGAACATTCGACCGGTCTCATGCGAGATGAAAGACGCGATTTGAATTTCCGAATATGTCATTGTTCGATTGTTCATACTCTTTTCATTTTACCTTGCCGAATCCACCTGTGGTGACCTTTCAAAAAGACCGGTCGTAATGTGGGGGTCGTATACATGTATGCCGGACTTATCTGTAGTAAAGCCACAAAGTAATAAAAAATTAGTATTAAAATTAGAATTAGATAGTATAAAACACAAAATTACGGTTATATTAAACAATACAAACACATAGGTACAATACGCTCGTTATTGAGTTTGACTATGATTTGCCATAAAACAGTTCTTAGGATGTAAATGAATTTTACTTTTGACAAATAAAAATAGTTTTTCACTTTGCAAACAGCGCACTTTATTGAACTAAGAGGTCAACCTCATCATATCGAGATGATTTTCGATGTGACCTAGGTGTGGGACAGGGTCCTCTCTTATCGCTGTTTTTGTAGGTTTCGAGCAAACTCTTCGCCAATGATCTGCGAAACTGCTTTTCTCCATTTATAAGCTTCCTCTTTAACGGTAATTTCTGAAATAAAGCAAAATGGATGTCATGTTGGTTTATGAAGATCGTATACAACTTTAGCATTTCCTTAACATAAAAAGATAAAAAGTATCTTTTACCACTACTATTTACAAAACATCTCGAAAAATTAAAAAAAATTGGCTGTTTTGTAAATATTATTGCTTGCGAATGTTATACTCGACGTTCATATTCTTCACGAAAGCAAGATTCTTCAAAGTGTTCAGAACATATCCTTGTTTACTGTGTAGGCCTCTAATTATCGTCTTTTTTCAAATTTTTATCCATTTACTTTTACTCATTATCTGCAGGAAACCTGTAAAAATAATAAAGAATACAGCATTATAATTGTTTAGTAGTAATAAACAATAATAGTAGTACTAAAGTAAAAGGTTATGGACAAATAAAATGCAATATTGATTTGGGAAAAGTAGGATTTTTTGTTAATTCCTTCTTTTGGCATGCTATAATATTCTGTAATCTTTTATCACTGAGACCAAAGCTGAGTCCAATTACTAGGTTCAGCATGGCACAATCAGACGAAAAATTCAGATTGAATTTCCAAAATCCGACCACTTATATTATTTTTATTTCATTGTACGTATTTTAAACGAACTAGAATATGTATGTGATTATACTTTTATTCTATCCATAAAACATCTAAGAAGCCACATCCTTATGAAGTACATGATATGTCAAAACGGTTCAATATTTATTTTGTTTTTATTTTTATTTCTAAATTGGAAACCGATAATAGTGTAGAAGCAGTTGTGTCTTCATGTTCATATAATGGAGATCTGAGTTTATTGTCTTTTCTGCTCAAAATGTGTTTTAAAAATAAGTTATGATTAGATTTACTTACCGGTGAAACGATACTTTTGCAATATTTTCTTTCAAAACATCATTTCTATTCGAACAACCGGGCACAGTACATGCCATTGTTCATGGCAAAACGAAAACCGCACTCAAACCTCAAACCACAATATTTTTCACAATTTGACAATATTTTTGATAATATTGGTAGACTTTTGTGTTAACCAGCTGGTTAACAAACAAAATGGCGATTCTCGGCTGGTGGCGCACGGCATATCAAGACGGTCGGGAATGCTATTGCTATCTCTTTTTGTCACATGAAATGTTACCATTAAAAATGTTGAGCACAAGATAGGTTACTATATACAATTAATAGAAGGTATCTAGGTATTGATATGACCTAGATAGCTTCTATTAAGTTGTATATAGTAACCTATCTTTCTTGGGTTTCCAATGGCTGCTATGTTTTCTAATTATTGCCAATACCGTTGAGATTCCGGTGGAACACATTGGCTCCACCAGACCCAACGGATTTTTCCGTTATTTTTAACAATTTTACGGTTTATCTTCGTTTCTTAACGATTGAACTCTATGGTATATAATTTATAATTTTGTGTTTTATACTATCTAATCTGATTATACTAATTCTGTAGTACTTTGTGTCTTTACTACGACTAAGTCCGCCATACATGTATACGACCCAAGACGGTAAAAACAAATGAAGACAAATAATATCTTTCAAGAAAGGAGATGTTTCGAAATGGGCCAGGTCTATGTACATTACCTCATACAAAAGAGAAAAATCCGTAGAATTCGGGAAAAATACATTTAATTCATTTAAATGTTTACTGTTGTGGTAGTTAATTGATGTTTATAAATTACTTTTGTCGATTTTCAACATGGCGTCGCACCTATTTAGTATCAGATCATAGAAAAATCACTCACTTTCGTCTCGTTGCCGGTAAATATATACGTCAGAAATAAATGTCAAACGTCATTAATCAATCAAAATGACAGCTTACCGCCATGGCGGGTTTTAGTTGCGTGTTGCAATTTCAAGTGTAATTTCTTTTGTTTTACCAGCAAACAAAGCCATTTTAAAGAAATTGGACAGTTGAGAACTGTTTTAAATATATTTCTCTATTTTTAAGTATAGTGTACAAGGACCTGGCCCAGGGACCATACATTTTTATTTATTTATTTAGGTTCACCAACAGTTGTTTACACTTTTAACTTAACAATAACAATAATCCAAACAACCTTAACATAGTGTAACAACTACTTAAAGGTAAACACCACATGAGCAAAGTAAAATTAAACTAGTTGTAAGCTAGGTACATTACTATTTGTGCATGCCAACTTAAAGCTAAGGAAACATTATTATTATTACTGTTTCTATTAGAACTAAAACTAAGAACTAAGAAGGATTACAAAATAAACATATTATTAACTAAGTACTAAGGAAAAGCAACTGACTACTTTATAACAACTCTGATAAGCTATTCAACATTTTCGATTTCTGTTTAGTAAGAGAATCAAAGTGGAGATCAATTATATCACTGCAACTATTTAGAGCCCTACAGAATCTAGCACATGGAGAATTGGATCCCAATACCGCTCTTCTTTGTGGAGGACGTAGTGGAGTTATGGGTTTACGAGGAATTCTGGAAGGAACGCGATAGTTAATGAGTGCGAGTAGCGGCGGTAGTGCGAGTATTTTGGAACATCTCCTTTGATATTACCAATCTACACTATAATAATTTTATAAAGAGGAAAGATTTGTTTGTTTGTTTGAATTGAATAGGCTCCGAAACTACTGGACCTATTTGAAAAATACTTTCGCCATTAGAATCATACATTATCCCTGATGCACATGGGCTATAGAATATTAAAAAAAAGTTATGAAACTGTATGAAAACTTCGATAATGTAACCCAAGGTGTGAAAAAAATACCAAAAAACATCCTTATACCGCGTACGCTGTGGAAACTATTGACAATAGAGCAAAGTGATGTACTACAGTTTTATAGAGGACATTCATATCTACAAAAAAGTCGATATGTTTCTAACTATTATGTTCAAGTCACAATGACCGCTTCTTGTTCAAACCTTTCGTTTAAAAGTTACGACGGTTCCAAAAATACTCTAACTAAGAAAAATCTTGCGAGTGAACAAACTGCCCTACATTTAATCTAAGTAATTTTCATATACCCTTTATGAGATTAGATGGGAGAATAAGTTCGTGGAGTTCTAACTAAACCCGCGCGAACGAAGTCGCGGGCGAAGTGTCATTATTATAATGGAATTACAGTATTATTTCAAAATGAATGTGGCGACTGGCATATTTTCGATAGTCAACAGAAAATACACATCACTGTGCATTGATATATCAATAAGTAGAATTGTAAAGTCAAACTGGCGACATTCTATAATTTTCGACGCACTATGGACACTATACTTTTCTCTTTCAGGAACATGACACTTTGCTTTTGAGAAAACGGAAAACGCAACGTGCTCGCATGTTTCGGTTTATTACAGTCTATCTAAGGATTCCATATCTATGACGCTGACATTAACTGACATATGACACACACGACACAGGCATTTCATAGTTTACTTTTTTTAAAGATTGCTTTATAGAACATTTTTTTTTCACTTTTGATTAGCACGCGCTTGACCACCAACCATCATCAACCACCATCTCACCTTTATATATCTATGATCTTACCTGATGGTAAGCGATGGTGACTTTTCTTGGCAAAAGTAATTTCATTAAAAAACCCTTTGGTTTTTTAATGAAATTACTTTGTGCCAAACATAATCAATTAAGTTTAACGCTTAGGGTAATTGGCGTTCAAAGGTTTACTATTTTGCCACATCCTTCATAAGGATTTGGACCATAACATTATTTTGAATGTCATCTTCTGATCTGTACTTGTATGGGCATTGACAGGGCATTCCTACAAAATGGTCAGAAGATGACATTCAAAATAATGTATTCCTATCATAGATAATGATTCCTATATATATATAAGTTACTCTATGGATGTAGTAGCCACATCATCCTACAAAGCAATTGAACTTGGAAAAAGGCGGGAAAACGTGTAAGAGGAAAGGCGCGTTTTTTAATCCGAAATATTTATTTTCACAATTTGCACAATATCTTTGTAAATTTTTATATAAATATTTAGTTTGAAGTCTTATTGTATAATTAATTAGCATCTCAGTGTCTCATAATGGTAAAAAAAGAGAAAACAGAAGGAGGGAGAACCACCTCCGGATTCCCATTCTCAGCAGGTATCTACTGATTCCGACTCAGGGGAATCAGCGTAACAAGTTTTTCTTCATACAAGGACACAAAAGATAAGGACCCGAAGGACAAATATGCAATATTCAATGTAAAGGGTTACACCCGTAAGTATCCAGACGACACGAACCAAAAAGAGCTGGTTGTATTCCTGAACCACCTGGAAGAAAACAAGCCTTTCAGCGATAGGGATCGTATGGCTCTTTCAAAAGGTATACGCGAACATGGTGTCTCAGGCGTCATGCATTTGTGTTCAATTAATAAATATAAGGTTGGCATCACATTCGATCTGCCTAATAATGCAAATATGTTCATCAAAACAAAAATTATTAGATCAGTTGACTCTAAAAGCTTCCATTCCTGCCGCAGACACAGAGGTTACAGGGATCCTTACTTCGGTCCCTGTAGACATGTCAAGCAAAGAAATATTTTCTTTAATCGGCAGTTCCAAAAATGTCGTACAAGTCAGGCGTTTCATGCGCAGGGTAAAGAGTTTCAACGGTGTTGAATTCGTACCTACACAAACAGTTGCAGTTACCTTTGCCTCCACCACAGTACAGTTTTTCTATAGGAGGTGGAAGATTTAGTGGCATTAGCGTAGTTCCGGAAGCTACTGGAATGGCTTTGCTGGCGTCAGCATAGGGGATGCATTTTTCTGCCATTATGGTTTTAATGGCTTTCTGTCTGCCATGCTCGGGGCATGACTTGCTATTAGCGAAGTGATTCCCCGAACAAAGCACACAAAATGCCTCGCCCTCAGAGATGTCGCAACCATCACCGGGGTGATCGTGGCCACATCTACTGCAGCGTGGTTTTGATCTGCAAAGGTTAGCTACATGTCCGAATCTACAGCATTTGCGACATTGTATAGTAGGGAAGATGTATTGCCGGTTCGCCGGTGGCCTGTTTTGCTCTATGGTTCAAGTCGTTCAAGTCATGTTTGACTTGACACTTGACATTCAAATGACTAAAATAATCAAAGATATAATAACTCGGTTATATAAAGAACTTGTTATTTGATTGCTCCCAAAACGGCTTGGACATCGAGATAGCCTGGATCCCCGGCCACTCGGGTATTGTTGGCAATGAGTGCGCTGATTCGTTAGCAAAGTATGCCACATCGAATCCGGTTGATCGAAAGCACTACGTAGCTCATAACTACGATTTGCGGGATGGTGCCAAACCCAAGTTATTTAACTCGTGGACTGAAACATGGAAGACAACTTCTAAAACCAAGGGTCTCTACTACGCTGCTATACAGCCTGATATCCAGCGTAGGCCTTGGTTTTTTAAATATCCTAAATTGTCGAAGAGAACTGTTTCGTCCCTCTGTAGACTTAGACTCGGACATTGTTGTAGCCCTGTGTTCCTAAAAAAAATTCATGTCCGGGATAGTTCCCTGTGCGAGTGTGGTCTTGCGGAGGGTACTTTAGACCATATTTTCTTCTCCTGCCCCCTAAAAAATAAATCCTTTGACCTGTATCCAAAAATTTCCAAATTAAACATCCCTCTGCCAACCAACTTCCATACCCTTCTCTCCCACTTCTCCCCTAAAATAATAAACATTTTGGCCACATTCCTAAATGAGAATGATTTAAAATTTTAATTGGTGCGTAACGTGTGTGTAAATAGTCTGTAAAGTATAAACTAGTTTATGTTTTGTTTAAGTGTTTTGTAAATTAGATTATTTGTTCTTACTAACCCATGTGTTCGTCCTTTCAGCTTAAACTAACATCTACCACGAAGTACAAATTTCGACGGCCTGCCTCTCAGCTGCCGTCACGACGTGACACTGGCAGAATAGTCGATACCGGCTCAATTGCCATAAAGGAAAAAAAAAAAAAAAAAAAAAAAAATAACTCGGTTTTGGGGAAAAGAAAAACAATGATGAAAATCATAGATAGAGACTCTTACGATACAACGATATGAAAAGACTAGATTATAAAATACGAAAGACATTTTTATCTATAAAATCTACCATGCAAGAAAACGACGTAAGACTAGGCATTATGGTCATCATAAGACTATAGCCTTCCCTTTGGGGTAAATAAAAAAAAATAAAAAGCAATTGAACTTGTCAAATGCTCATGTCGCGTCGCTGTCTCATGCAGGGCTGCCAGATTGTATATTTGGATACAAAATTTGTATAATCGGACGGTGTATTGTATCCATGATCATTCTGTATAATACGATACAAAAGAATACGACATGAAATGGAACGTCAGTTCGCCTCTTGCTTTTTTCGAAGTGGTCCGCTGACTCTGTATAGGATGAACAGAGATCGAGATAAGATATTGCTAATTTTACAACTATGATAGAGTGTCGTGTTGTGTTGTGTGGCTACAATGTGGCTTTAGTTCCTGATTGTGACTGCTTAAGTGGGTTGAGGTTTCGTTTGGTAGTCTGTGGAGTTTTTCTTTTTCAAAGTTGTCATATACCTAGTTTTATCGTGTCGTAAGTTATTTCTTGCCGTTGGCGCCTTCGCATTATAGTAAAAGAGTGTGTTCCGAAATACAACCCAGTGAACTGGCCAGTGCTCATGACCTTATGAATCCGACGTATACATATTGTACTAGTGTGCCACCATAGTGTGCTAGTGAGACAAATGTCAAAGGTGACGTATTAGTTGTATATAAAACGATAAACAGGCGTGTGTGCATCAGACTTTGAGGATTTTTTCAATATGGCGTCAATTTATGACGTCAACATACTTACTTGCAAGTATATTTCGGAACGACTCAACAGTATGGCGTCGATTCATGACGTCATGAGCACTGGCCAGTAGGTATACTGTTATATATTTCGGAAAAATTTGTCTGTGTCTGGGTCACAGAAATCCATGTGTAACCATAATTATATCAAATCCATGATAGAATCGGTTTAGAGGATCCGGAGAAAACTGGCTGTGACAGACGGACAGACAGAGAGACAGACACCAGAGTGATCCTATAAGGGTTTCGTTTTTTGTTCTGAACCCTAAAACCGAAACAGTTTTAACGTACATTGGGTCTAAAAAGGCCACTTAAAAAAAATCATATTAGAATCATTACATAAATCACCAAACAATCTGTCATATTTAATTTTTACCGTTAACGCAGTAGGTTTAAGGTTGATTCAGTTGATTGGGAAAATTGGACAGTGACGGGTAGCGTGATGTGCTTTCTGATTCTGCTAAAGAGGTCTTTTTAGACCCGCAAGTCAGTACCTATGTTAGTTTTATGAAATTATGAAGCCAAATCGATTTATAGAATATTTATGTATAATGCGGTCCAATTTCGTATAATTGCACATAATTAACCGTATAGCCGCGATTTATTTGCTGGCAGCCCTGGTCTCATGTCAGTGTCACTTGGTTTTCGTTATAGTTCAGTTGTTTGCTTTTAAATTTGTTTTTTGACTTACAATAGAAATGAAGTCGGTTGAAAAGTGTTAAATGGTGTTTTAGGAGTAGACCTACTGAGCCATCAGTTTTTCTCAATAGTATCTGTTGATGCTAAGCTGTTGTAGTAAATAACTTTCAGTAAGAGACTTATTGAAGACTACCATCAGTACGTACTTGGAGCGGTATGCCGATTACTCGGTATGCTGACTAGTCGTAGTCAGCGCTTCTCCTCGTTTGATGTGCGCACAGCTAAAGTGTGGGACTCTTTGTTCTCTAACACCTGTATCCCATCAGCCTTCATAACTAGAGTAAACAGACTTCTTCTGGGCTCGCTAGTTACATCAGAGACCTCAGCGATCGCTTGAAATATTGAGGTACAGAGCAGGCTTTACTCAAAAGTAAAACATGGAAAAATTGCCAATGTGTAGGATTTGTTTAGTAGAGGATGTTCGCATGTATGTGGTGGTCAACAAGAACTTGCATGAACTGTACAAGAAGCTGACTGATGTTCCAGTAAGTTGATATTTTAGTAACACTTAATCTTCTAATAGGTTGTATTTGCTTCACATACACAATAAAACAAACTCTTGGTTCAAGGGTCATACTAAGGAGGAATGAAAATCACCAACATGGGTGAAGTAGAGTATATAATAGGGAACATGCAATATTTCCATTTTTGCTTTAATTTTTAAGAACTCGCATCTAGAATAGACCACCACATAAATAAGAATGAAAACGTACGATGATGTCACTCGTGTCTATCACTGATCAAGTACTGTCCTAACTCAAAGACAGTTTGCCGTTTCGTTGGCATTACAGCAGATACATCACTAAACGCTGATTGTTGATTTTAAATACGTTTTGTTTCATGTTACTTTAAGTCATTATTTTTGTTAAAAATCAATATTAACCAAAATAAAAACGTTGCAATGGCCTTTATTTTATATTTTCTGTAATTTACTGACAAAATTCTCATAAATTCTGTATTTGCATCTTCCCTTTTTGAGAAAAACTGCAAAATTTTACAATTCTGTTGTGATTTGAACAAGAGTGGCGAACAATACTCATCCCGTCTCTGTAGACAAAGAAGCAATACTGATACTGACCACCAACTGCTGGCTTGTACAGCATCCTAAAAATATATGGAAGTGAGAATCTGTTTCCAAATCAATTCCTCTACAGCCAAGTATATTGGTCTTTTACTTAAGGGTGAAGCTGCTGGCACAATTTTGTCCTGAATATTTGTGAGAGTAGTCTAAGAGGATATATTTTCTTGCAGTTTGTAACTGAGGACAGTAGACCGATGCTCGCTTGTTTCTTCTGCTGCACTAAACTAAAGCATTGCTGGAGATTTTGGAGAAAATGTCTGGAAACAGAAGAGTTGTTCGCTCAAATGTTGAATGAGGATTATGAGGTGAGATGTTCTTCAATAAGGCTTTGATCATCAGCATGTTTTAACTATTACTTAACTATATTAATTATTTTACAGGCAGATCCTTTAATGAAACCAGAGCACTTGGAATTTTTCAATGGGTTTAGTAATAGTAAAATAGAACTTATTAATATAATTGATGGTAGACAAACAGAAAGTGAAGCTATCAAAGAAGAATTACCAAATGTTATTGAGAGACTTGATGATATTATTGACCGCAAGGAAGAACATCAAACTTACAGTAAGTTTTAAGAAACTAGTGCCCTGAAGGCCATTTTCGTTTCAAGCGTCCATGGAAGTTGCACCCATAATGAAAAATAATGAACACAAGCTTTTGGCCGCGACTTCGTACGCGCATATCCCGTTTTTTTTCTTGTACCCAAATTAATTTCGGGATCTGCGCACTTAGTGCTCCTCTCACTCCTCAAGAAACTTACAAGCCAAATTTTAGCTTTCTAGGACCTATAGTAAGCTGTGCGTTGTCTGCCAGTACCAAAAGAATTTTGTATATTAGGATAACCTACAGAATTAGCTACTAACAGTGGCGTAGCTAGCATGGGCAACACACCCGGTGCGCATAATGTGGTGTCACCGCACTTATGATGCAACCCAAGTGTTCCATTTATACCATAATATTGTTTCTGGATTGTATTTAAGCACATTCCGGAAACAAAATTTGTAGCATCGTAACTGGGTGCCTAAAATCAACCCCTCTCCCGATGTTGTACCCATTGGTTAGGAATAGCTCCACGCCTCCACCAGATATCTGACGCGAAGTAGCAAGCCGCGTTGACAGGGAGAAACAAGAACGAGACTGTAGACACCCCCTGTATAGTCACCAACTAATACCTGCACGTCTAAAAAACGCCCTAAAGATGTGCCTGTGTCCCGGTAGTGGGCACATAGTTGTGATTGGGAACCTTGAATAGAAAATAGACACATGCTATCGCAAACTTTTGCAGCCAGTTCTAAGACCATCATTCTTTATTATGTTTGTTTAACGAAACTTTGTTTTTACTTACAGAATCAGAATTTGATAATGTATACAATAGCTGTCCAGATGAAGAAACACCAGCACACCGAGCTGAGTCAGATTCAGAAGATGTAGCTTTAATGGAGATTAAAACCGAAATTGAAGATGAACAAGAATCAATAGGTAAGCAAGCAGTCCGACGGTTGAAATCCGGCTTGACGTGAGGTAGCCGCATTACATTACAGCGCCAGTTTTCAATCCGGCGCGCCTACTTGTAATTTGGCGTGTTATACAATATGGCACACACGTACGATACACTCGAGGTTGTGGACGAGAACGTCTACCTAAGACCAACGGTCCAGTTAGGTAGGGCCAACTTCGAGAAAGAGGTCAACCATCGAATCCGACTCGGCTGGGCGGCGTTCGGAAAGCTGAGTGGTATCTTCTTGTCTCACATTCTACAGTGTCTCAAGATGAAAGTCTATGACCAGTGCGTGTTGCCAGTGATGACATATGAACTGAAACGTGGTCGCTCACAATGGGCCTCATCAGAAGGCTCAAAGTCACTCAAAAGGCAATGGAAAGGGCAATGCTTGGAGTTTCCGGCACATTGCTCGTAGAACAGATGGTCGATGGGGCTGAAAAGTTCTGGAGTGGCGACCGCGTACCGGAAGACGCAATGTTGCAAGGATAAGATTGACAGTTAGCAGTAGTGCTGAAACTAGCATTAAGGGTTCCGTTGGTGACCCTTTGAATGCGGAACCCTAAAACTGATTTTGATCTCTGCTAATCCCCTTTCCTTTGCATATACATCTGCCTAGCCTTTTTCCAACTATGTTGATGTCGGCTTCCAGTCCAGCCGGGTTTAGCTGAATACCGGTATTTTACGAGCAGCGGCTGCCTACCAGACCTTCACAACCCATTAACTGAGTAACACGGTACTTCATGACAAGACTGTAGTCAGATTTATTTAGGTCTTCGCATGTCCAGTTTTGGCTTTGCGACGAGCGCGCCTGTGAAATAAATAAATAAGTAAGAATTAATATGCAAAGGAAAGGGGTTGAAGAGCTCGTGGCTAGGTAATTACAGCCGCACAGGTCGATCTTCAAGGTTAAGCAACGCTTGCCAAGGTTGGTCTGTGGATGGATGACCATCTTAATATACCGAGTTTTCTCCGTGTCTCGGAAAGCACGTTAAGCCGTTGGTCCCGGCTGTCATTTGTAGATCTTTGGCAGTCGTTACAGATAGTCAGAACCCAGTAAATCTGACTCCAGTCTTGCCATGAAGTACCGTGTTACTCAGTTAATGGGTTGTGAAGGTCTGGTAGGCAGCCGCTGCTCGTAAAATACCGGTATTCAGCTAAATCCGGCTGGACTGGAAGCCGACCCCAATGTGGTTGGGAAAAGGCTAGGCGATTATGAGTAAGACATACTCATACCCACACTGGTGAGAAACCTTTCAAATGTGATTTGTGTCAGCGTAGTTTTAGTGGTAGTAAATACGGCTGGTTCACACTTACGGATTTCCGTAAATAAGAAAAAAAAAAAAAAAATACCTACCCATTTTATTGTTGATTTGGGTCGAGAATGATTAGCATAATTACGTCCTTGAATTTGACTAGGATGCAAATCAACATCTTGTATAATACTAACAGTGAAATTAGAATCAAAATTACTCGAAAAACGTAAGGATATTCAATTATTTTAAACAAATATATCTGTCCCTCTCGCGAAAACGCTGTTTTCTATGGCGTCATAGACGATAACGTCAAAGTTTACATCGGACTTCTCTTTCTAATTGTAATCTTTGGAGCTTTATAACGTCATCGCTAATGAAGGTATTTGAAGGCGTTTGGTCTGTATAGTGTTTCAAAGGAACATACATACATACATACGCTGATAAACACATTACCACTCCTTTGCGTCGCGCAGTCGGACAAAAATAGACACATGCCAACGTCAACCTAGGACAACGGTCCAGTTAGGTAGGGCCAACTTCTAGAAAAAGGTCAACCGTCGAATCCGACTCGGCGGGGCTTCGTTCGAAAAGCTGCTTGATATCTATCACGCAGCTTTTCGCTTTACACATTCTACAGTGTCTCAAGATGAAAGTCTATGACCAGTGCGTGTTGCCAGTGATGACATATGAACTGAAATGTGGTCGCTCACAATGGGCAAATCAGGAGGCTCAAAGTCGCTCAAAAGGCAATGGAAAGTTCAATGCTTGGAGTTTCCTTACGTGATCGAATCAGGAAAGATGATCTCATCATTCCTACGCTATGCTATGGCGTAGGATCGCCAAACTAAAGTAGCAATGACCAGGGCACATTGCTCATAGAACAGACGGTCGATGGGGCCGAAAAGTTCTGGAGTGGCGACCGCGTACCGGAAGACACAATGTTGCAAGGATAAGGTTGACCGATGACCTGGTGAGAGTCGCGGGTAGCCGATGAATGCCAGACGCGCAGGACCAGTCGTTGTGACGACGCTAAGGGGAGGCCTATGTCCAGCAGAGGGCGGAGTCTTTCGGCTGATATGATAATGATGATGATGATACGGTATGGCTACGAGTGCCGCGACATTGAATAAAAAGCTTCAGTGATTCACGTTGGGAGTTTTACACCTTTGCTCAATATTTTACATTTACTTTCATCTCTGTTACTATTATTACGACAACTTGTACCTAATTTAGTGTTATTTTAACTGCTATTAACTCCATGGCGTGTTTCAGTGAAGGGCTCTTTAAATTTAGTCGTTCGGCTGGATGTATGAGCTTAAGTTTTCTTAATTGTCTTCGAGACACATGATAATTTTCGATTATGAAGTACCGTGTTACCCAGTTAATGGGTTGTGGAGGTCTGGTAGGCAGCCGCTCCTCGTAAAATACTGTTATTCAGCTAAATCCGGCTTGACTGGAAGCCGACCCCAATATGGTTGGGGAAAAAGCTAGGCAGATTATGAGTAAGTCATACTTATACCCACACTGGTGAGTAACCTTTCAAATGTGATTTATGTCAGCGTAGTTTTAGTGAAAAGGGTACTTTAATCAAACACACTCACACTGGCGAGAAACCTTTCAAATGTGATTTATGTCTGCGTAGTTTTACTCAAAAAAAGTAACTTAACTGCACACACCCGTACACATACCGGCAAAAAACCGTAGTTTTAATTTAGTTCATTCATCAATTATAATATATCTTCCTAATATATACCTTCGAGTTTCCTCCGTGCCTCGGAAAGCACGTTAAGCTGTTGGCCCCGGCTGTCATTTGTAGATCTTTGGCAGTCGTTACGGATAGTCAGAAGCCAGTTAATCTGACTCCAGTCTTGCCATGAAGTACCGTGTTACCCAGGTACTGGGTTGTGGAGGTCTGGTGGGCAGCCGCTCCGCGTAAAATACTGGTATTCAGCTGAATCTGGTTTGGCTGGGGGCCGACCCCGATGTGGTTGGGAACCTTTTCCCAACCACATCGGGGTCGGCCCTAGGCAGATGATGAGTCGTATGGGTCGGGTTGGTATGTAGATGGGTGACCAGTTTAACATCCGAGATTCCAGCGAGGCTTGACATATAACAGTCGCACGGGTCGATCTTCAAGGTTAAGCAACACTTGCCGAGGTTGGTCTGTGGATGGGCGACCATTTTAACATACCTAGATTCCAGCATACCTTGACATATAACAGTCGCACGGGTCGATCTTCAAGGTTAAGCAACACTTGCCGAGGTTGGTCTGTGGATGGGCGACCATTTTAACATACCTAGATTCCAGCGTGCCTTGGAATATAACGGCCGCACGGGTCGATGTTCAAGGTTTAGCAACACTTGCCGAAGTCGGTCTGAGGATGGGTAATAGATCGCTTAGTTCGAGCCAGCTCGGGACAAAAATATCTCGAAAGCCTTTGGGAAGCACTTTGCCCAGCAGTGGGGCAGTATAGGCTGAATAAAAAAATGCTTACTTTGTCCGTGTAGCTCCATCTCTCTCAAATCAGAATCATGACGGAATTGGTGCATCAAAGTAGGGACCCTACCTTGATGGCCGTTCAGTTTGAAGGACTGCCGCGATGCTAAGTCATTTGACTATATACCCACGTAGGTACTGAGATGTCCATTGTACATGCGGCGACAGTAAACTTCCAAACTCAAGACCAGCAAACTGAACATAAGGTAGATATTACGTCGAGAAGTGAGTCAGCTGGATGTACCAAGTTGACAAATGCATTACATAATGTTAAAACATGGGTACTTTCCGGTCCGTGTTGAAGATAACTTGGCAAGCTATTGAAAATTTATGCTCTGAGTTATCAGATATTCACAGGGTATCAGTAAGATGAGAGTTGTCGAGAATCGAGATGAGTGACAGGCAATTGGAGACACCATGTTCGCAATGGACTGCTGTAGGTTGACGTTGACATCGAAGAGCAGGGTCCAAATGGGAGTCGTTATGTGAAGAAAGATTTTTTTTAACTAGGTACACGCCGCCCGACAGAAAGATATTTTCTTTTTAAGACAACGAAAAAAGTGCTCCTTTAGCGATCCGTTCAAGGCCGCACCGTCAAAAATCGATACGGCGCTCATATCTAATGGGTAACCATTTCAATATACCTACGGGTCGATCGATCCATGCGGCTGTTATTCAAAGAGTCTCCTCATTCAGTACCTACTAAATATATGTTTAAAAAATCGATGATCTATGTCAATTGGCGCTGAACAGATTATAACCTGTTAACACTTTACGTATCGAAAACCACTAACGCTCGCATAAAACAGCCCAATGGATACACACATGCAAATCACCTTTCACTCAACAGTGCTCGTTTACAACTCTCAGCAAATCTATGACGGTCAGACAGATACCTTGGGGTTCTCTTAGATGAATTTTCTTAACCTCTCGCGCGTTTCTCGTACAGTTCCCGTCACGCAAGCTTGTCTCCGCAAAGTACGCCGCAATCGGCTGCGCAGGACGTCAATTTGACAACAAACATACAACCGCGCATGCGCGGGTAGCTCGCGCATGCGTGGATTAGCAAAAACGCGCGGGTGTAATGGCATCTCACTCGCTCGTATAAGTTCGATGCATAAGCGTGTCCCGCTTGCTCGATGCAATACGACTGTGGATGCGAAAAGTGTTACAGGTTGTCATTGTTTTTAATGATTTATTTTGGTTATTTCTTACAGTTTGATTTGTGTTCTTGTGGTGTATGTGTTTGTTGTGTTACTTTTTGATATTTTATTGTTACTGGTAGTCTTTGTTACTTGTTTATAGTATAATACGTATAAACAAAAAAATATTTTAGGAACGTAACACTTTTTTACGCGATTGCACCTGCGCGGACTTCACTCAAACCTAACTTCCGAGGGGCAAGCCACGCTAACGCGAACTGTACACCCATGTGTACGAGAAACGCGCGAGAGGTTAAATGATAAAAAAAATACAATTGCATAAAATACACACAGTCAATAATAATTATCAATAAAATCGACCCACGCCCAAAGGCCCAGTGCTCCAAAATCATTTGTGAATGTTACAAATGACGGAACGCGCGGGCACACTTGGAGGGGGCCAGCTATCATGTTGGAAAGAAAAACACAACATTAAAAATAATGGTTACCGGCTCAAATGCCATAAAGGGAGAAAAAAATAATAATAATGTCAGAACTTGTTTGTGAATAAAAGCAATACCAACAAGTATCACGAAAGAGCAACAAAAAAAAGTTTTCTTGCATAGTTGCGGTCGAGTCATATAGTTAGTTGCAAGAAGACGTTATGTAATATGTATGTGGTAGTAGCAGTAGTGCTAAAACCGGCACTAAGCCGGTTCCGTTGGTGACCCTTTGAATACGGTACCCTAAAACCGGTTTTGATCTCTGCTAATCCCCTTTCCTTTGCATATTAATTCTTACTTATTTATTTCTTTCTCAGGCGCGCCCGTCGCCAAGAAGCCAAAACTGGACATGCGTAGACCAAACACAAAAGAGGCAACCTCAACCGAGCAAAAGAAAAACGAAAATAATCGAAAATTATCATGTGTCTGGAAGATAATTAAGAAAACTCAAGATCATACCTCCAAACAAACGACTAAATTTAAAGAGCCATTCACTGAAACACGCCATGGAGTTAATAGCAGTTTTAATAACACTCTATTAGGTACAAGTTGCCGTAATAATAGTAACAGAGATGAAAGTAAATGTAAAATATTGAGCAAAGGTGTTGACAGTGATGATATGATAAGGTATCGAAGAGTGTGTGCCGAAGAAAAACGGTTCAAATGTGCTATTTGTCAGCGTGTCTTTAGTACAAAGAATTTTTTAACTAAACACATTCGAAACCACAATGGTGAGAAACCTTTCAAATGTGATATATGTAAGAGTAGTTTTAGTCGAAAGACTCATTTAAAAACTCATATTCACACCCACACGGGTGAGAAACCTTTCAAATGTGATATATGTCAGCGTAGTTTTAATCAAAAAAACAACTTAACTAGACACATCTGTACACATGGTGAAAAACGGTTCAAATGTGTTATTTGTCAGCGTGGCTTTAGTAAAAATAGTGATTTAACTAGACACATTCGTAAACACACTGGTGAGAAACCTTTTAAATGTGATATATGTCAGCGTAGTTTTAGTCAAAAAAGTAACTTAATTACACACACCCGTACACATGGTGAAAAACAGTTCAAATGTGTTATTTGTCAGCGTGACTTTAGTAAAAATAGTGATTTATCTAGACACATTCGTATACACACTGGTGAGAAACCTTTCAAATGTGATATATGTCAGCGTAGTTTTAGTCAAAAGAGATATTTAGTATATCATACTCATACCCACACTGGTGACAAACCTTTCAAATGTGATATATGTCAGCGTAGTTTTAGTCAAAAGAGATGTTTAGTAAATCATACTTATACCCACACTGAAGAGAAACCTTTCAAATGTGATTTATGTCAGTGTAGTTTCAGCCTAAAGAGATATTTAGTAAGTCATAATCGTACCCACACTGAGAAATCTTTCAAATGTGATATATGTAAGAGAAGTTTTTATCATAAGTATAATTTAACAAATCATATTCGCACTCATACTGGCGAGAAACCTTTCAAATGTGATATATGTAACAGGGGTTTTAAGCTAAAGTTTCAATTAATAATACATATTCGCACTCACACTGGCGAGAAACCTTTCAAATGTGATATTTGTAAGAGTAGTTTTAGTCGACACCCTTCTTTAAAAAGTCATATTCTCACCCACACTGGTGAGAAACCATTCAAATGTGATGTATGTCAGCGTAGATTTACTCAAAAAAGTCACTTAACTGCACACACCCGTACTCATACTGGCGGAAAACCGTAGTTTTAATTTAGTTCATTATTCAATTGTAATTAATCTTTTTTTTTTTTTTTTTCTTTTCTTTATTATAGACTTGCCGTGTCTGTACATTGAATATTTTTGCATAAAAATTACATAGATATGTCAGAAAAAAGATAAAAACACAAATATACCATATTTGAAATTTGTGTCTGTTTGTCTGTGCGTTTGTGGGAGCATCACGCATAAACCACCGATTGAATTCCAAATCTAGGTACTTCAAAATATTAATTGATAACCAGAGTAACTTAAAGGTGTGTCCAAATATCGAGCGGCAATCGAGCGCGGCTGCCGCGCGCGGCCCGCTGCGCTGTGATTAAGGTGTGTCCAAACATAAAGCGGCATTGGAGCGCAGCTGCCGCGCGCGGCTAGCCGCGCTATGATTGGACGAGCGCGTGTGGCCTGCCGCGTGCGGCGATCGCCGCGAACGGTGTTTGTGTTGGTTCGCCAGTGGTGTGTGGACGGACGTATTTTATCAAGTATAAAATGGATTACGAAACAGCAATTCGTCTTATTGAAATTTATTGCTCCCATAGTCCATTATGGTATACTAGACGTAAAGAATATCACAATAATAACGTGAGAGAAGATCTATGGGATGAAATAGCAAAAACATTCGTACAACCAAAAGCAGCTTTAAAATTGAAAATGAAAAGTCTTTTGAGTTCTTATAGAAGGGAGAGAAACAGAGAAAAAACAAGTAATGTCACTGGTTGTGGTAAGTTTAATCTTATTACATTTTATAACAGTAGGTACTTACTTATTATTAAATTTCTGGCCGTTTACATTTTCACTATACTAATTCTTAATTATCTCTTAAACGCGTGGACCGATTTACATGATTCAAACTGATGAAATGGTTTTAGACCTAGACCTTTCATTTGACACCATAATCGTTAAGATATCTCAACAAACAAAAAATTAAATTTTCTAGTTGCTCTCGTGATTATCCAACATGAATGAAACTCGTAATTCAATTCTTTTAAAAACGATCTTATCAAACGTTAAATTATTTGTTATCGCTGTGGGTACGGCCGAGTGAAGGCCAGCTCGAGGGCTAGTTAGTTAGTTAATAATAATAATAATAAATGTCTGCCTCTCAGAATGGATGTAGGAACGGGTCCCGCGGTACTAAGGAGCTGCTCCTCATCGACATTGCCATTAGCCAACAGGTTCGTCGTTCCCGAAGGGATCTGTCGACATGCTGGATAGATTATAAGAAGGCCTATGACTCAGTGCCACATACATGGCTCATGAGGGTGCTAGAGCTGTACAAAGTTGATGCAGTCCTACGCACCTTCCTGAAGTCGTGTATAGGGCAGTGGAGGACGGTTCTTCACTATCCAGGATGTCGACAGATCCAGGCGAACAGCGAACCGATAAGGATCGAGCGTGGCATATTTCAGGGTGACAGTCTGAGTCCACTGTGGTTTTGTCTGGCTCTCAACCCTCTCTGTACATTGCTGGAGGGTTCGGGCCAAGGCTACCGGTTGAGAAGAGGTGATCAGGTCATATCGCACCTCCTTTACATGGATGACTTGAAACTCTTTGCTCCTAACAACTTGCAACTGATGAAGCTACTAAAGGTAACAGAAACCTTCAGTAGCGCCATCAGGATGGAATTTGGATTGGACAAATGTGCGGTCATGCATGTAAAGCGAGGGGAGATTATGGAATCCGTGGGAACCCAACTCTCGGATTCCATACACCTTAGGTCACTCTCCTCAATCGAAACTTATAAGTATTTGGGTATGACGGAAGCGTTAGGCATCAGTGCTGCTGACATGAAACAATCGTTGAAGGAGCGCTTCTTTTGCCGCCTGAATAAAGTACTTAACAGTCTTTTATCAGGCGGAAACAAGGTGCGCGCCTTCAACGGTTGGGTCATGCCGGTTTTGATGTATTCTTTCGGCATACTCAAATGGACTCAGACGGAACTTGACGCCCTGGATAGGAGGATACGTTCACTGCTTACCGCGAATCGGATGCATCACCCACGGTCATCGGTGATGAGGCTGTATATCCCGCGGAAGTGCGGGGGTCGTGGCTTCTTAAATGCTAAGACCCTGCACAACCGCGAGGTATGCAGCCTTAGGGAATACTTCCTAGAGGCCGACGTGGATATGCATCGAGATGTGGTAGCGGTGGACAAAGGCCTTACCGCGCTCTCCTTGGCTAACGAGAACTGGCGCAAACCTGTGGTATTAGATACTAACGACCGCAGGAAGGTATGGCAGAGCAAGGAGCTTCACGGACGCTTTTATTGGGTCCTACATGGGCCCGATGTAGACTTCTTAGCGTCGGTAGCCTGGCTTCGTTTTGGTGACCTCTTCGGGGAAACCGATGGTTTTGTTTGTGCAATTATGGACGAAGTTATGATGACTAATAACTACCGGAAATACATTGTGAAGGACGGTACGGTTGACATATGTCGGGCATGTCACCGGCCCGGGGAATCCATCCGCCACATTATTTCCAGTTGTTCTAGTCTGGCTAACGGAGACTATTTGCACAGGCACAACCTTGTAGCCAGGATTATCCACGAGCAACTTGTTCTTAAATACAATCTTGTGGAATCGGAAGTACCGTACTATAGGTATGTGCCCGACCCAGTTCTCGAAAATGGTAGTTGCACATTGTATTGGGATCGGTCTATCATCACTGACAGGACTATTGTTGCCAATAAGCCTGATATAGTGGTGATAGACCGACTAGAGCGTCGCGCAATGATTGTTGATATAGCAGTCCCTCATGACGAGAACCTCGTGAAGTCAGAGAAAGATAAACAAACGAAGTATCTTGACTTGGCTCGCGAGGTTGTCGACATGTGGGATGTGAACACAGCAGTTATTGTGCCGATAATCGTGACGGCCAATGGCATTATTGCCAAGAGCCTTGACCAACATCTCAAGAGGCTCTCGTTGGGCAGCTGGATCAAGGGCTTGATCCAGAAAGCAGTACTCCTGGACACGGCGCGCATCGTTAGGAGATTCCTCTCTCAGAAGCCCTCACCACCGGTAGCTTGGACCCTGTTCCCGATACCGGTGGGCTACTATTTTTTATATTTTTAAATGTTTTTTGTATTTTTATAGAAATATTTAAAAATGTAATAAGTAAGTATATATAAATAAATAAATAAAATATTTTATTGACTCAAAGAAAAATTTTTACATTCCATTTGAAGCCCTGGCTCCTGTGCTAGGTGAAACCTGTGTTACAGGAGTCAGTGTCTTCACCCGTTTTTGGTACTAGGGTTCACATTATATAGTATCAGAAGTTAAATAAAAAAGGAAAACTAAAAAAAAAAAAAAAAAAATGAAAATTATTAAATGCATGCATGCTCTTGTGAAATACGTGTTGTGTGTGAGAGTGAGTGTGTGTGTGTGTATATGAGTGGATGTGTGTTTGGCATGTGGCATGAGTAATCGTAGTGGTAGCTTAACATGGGTAATAGATACTACTCTGTCAAGAAAGTACCGGGAAAAGATCAATAATACACAAAATGTCTGTTATTCATCCACATTTATTTTATCACCATCAAAGTATGCTCCTTTAGAAACGATACAATTGCGCCAACGAATAATCCATTCATCAAAACATTTTTTAAACGCTGCTTCCGGAATTGTGTTCAGTTCTCGCCGCGAATTCTCCTTTATGTCTTCTATCGATTGAAAACGGGTGCCACGAAGTGGTAATTTGAGTTTAGGAAAAAGAAAAAAGTCAGCAGGAGCCATATCTGGTGAATATGGTGGTTGCTGGATGGTATTTGTTGAGTGTTTGGTTAAAAATTCGTTCACAATGATAGCCTTGTGCGAAGGCGCATTGTCGTGGTGCAAAATTAAAGAATTTTCTTTCCACAAATCTGGCCTTTTTCGTCGAATTTGCTCTCTTAAACGCCGCATAACGCTCAAATAGTATTCTTTATTTACCGTTAGACCTTCCGGTAAGAATTCAGAGTGCACAACACCGCAATAGTCAAAGAAAACAGTCAACATGACTTTGACTTTTGATCGACTTTGGCGTGGTTTTTTCGGTTTCGGTTCAGTTGGAAGGCGCCACTCCGAAGCTTGTTGACTAGTTTGCATGTCAAACTCGTAAACCCACGTCTCGTCACCAGTAACAATGCGTTTCATGAATGTTGGGTCCGAACTGACTCGTTCTAGCATGTCCTCAGCGACTTTCATGCGATTGAGTTTTTGGAGAAAATTTAGATCTTTTGGGACTAGCCGAGCAGCAACATGTTTCATACCCAAATGATTAGTTAAAATGGTACGGATCGACTCGTGAGATACAGAAAGTTCGGCGGCTATCTCTCTCAGAGTTGAATGGGGATTTTCAGTCACTATTTCCTTCACTTTTGCGATGTTAACTTCAGTTGCAGACGTTGACGGCCTACCAGAGCGAGGCAAATCTTCCATCACATCTCGACCGCTTTTGAACGCTTTGAACCACTCATAAGCACGAGTTTTTGATAAAGTCGATTCACCGTAAGCCTTCTGTAACATTTTCAGTGACTCCGAACACGAAATTCCATTGGCGATGCAAAATTTAAGACAAACTCTTTGTTCGATATTTTTGTCCATTATGAAATTCGCAATACACACTATATATGATATTACTAAAACCAGCACAGTATTTAATATAAATAACAGATGCAACTCAAACTCCGCGCCAAAATGGAAAACAGTTGTGCCAATCTAACAACTACAAAAAAACAAAAATTTGAATTTGGAACCATAAACAAATCATCCATTCCCGATACTTTTTTGACAGAATGTATATAGGTTCCTAATCTAACAGTTATTCTTTCGAGTATTATACTTTAATTAGGTTTTCCATCTGTTGATAATCTAGTGTTTGAAGCCAAGAATTTAGTTTCATCTTTGTTTTATGTTTTGTTAGTGGGTTGAAGTTAAGGATGATATTTATTTTATTATATAAATAGGACGATAAATAAAGACGTTGTCGTCGAGCAGATGCGGTCTTACATTTAACTGTGCTACATGCATTACCGATAGTTCTCTTTCGTTTGGTTGCGAGATTTTTTGGTGTCTTTACATGCTGCTTCAATATAACATTGAGTAAATATAATTGTCTCACTGTAAGTACTTGGCAATGTTCATACAGAGTACGTGTAGGGAACCGGTATGGCTTGAATGTCATGACTTTTAACAGAGAACGTTGGGCTCTCTCGAGGCGTATCATGTAGGTTTTCCAAGCACCTCCCCAAGCAGTAATGCAATACCCTATAATTGATTGTGCCAGTGCCATATATATCGTGCGGAGAAGTTTGAACTCGGCTACCTGTCTTAGTTTTTTAAATGCCCATATAAGTTTCCTAACACGAGAAGAGGTCTGATCAATGAGGGGATGCCAGCTAAGTCCCTCGTCCAGAATCACTCCCAGGTACTTCATTGTTTTTTGTTGTGTGATTGGAAGACACGTACATGGAGTTCTGTTGTTTGCATCGTCACAAGAGTGTGCTTTGAGAGTAATAACTGCTGGTTTGGTTTTGGCGAAAGTAAATTGCAAAAATGAGGTTTTCAAGACGTTAAGGGTAAGTAAGTTAGCTTCCAGCCAGTGGATCACTTTACGTAAGCCTGTTTCAGCAGCTTTCTGTGTCGTGTCCCAACACTCACCATGGAATATTAGTACGGTATCATCTGCATAACTAAAGATTTTGCCATAACTTAGAGACTGCTGGCATAGGTCATTCACATAGACTAGGAAAAGACTAGGGGATAGGCAGCTACCTTGAGGTACACCAATACTGGCTTCGCTGCTAATGATATCACCTATTTTTACTTTTTGTGTCCGGTCATTAAGAAAGTCTGTAAAAATTGCAAGAGCCCTTCCCCGGATCCCAGAATGCTCTAGCTTGGTCACAAGGATTGGAATACAAACAGCGAGACATTTCTGCTTTGCATCCAGTTTTCCAGTCACGTAATCAACGAGCTGATTAACTGCATCTGCGGTGCTTTTCCCGGGCCTAAATCCGAATTGGGAATCAGAAATTATTTTGTTGTGCTCTAAGTATTTCACGAGTCTACGATTCAACAACTTTTCCAATATTTTAGATAGAGTGGACAAAACAGAGATGGGTCTATAATTTTTTACATTGTCCTCGCTTCCCCCCTTGTGTACAGGTGTGACTACAGATTTCTTAAAGATACGCGGGAAAACACCTTGTTCAAAGCAGACTTCAATGAGTTTTGTGATAGGTGGAACTAGTACTTCTTTTCCTAGCTTGAATAGTTTAGCCGGAATAGAGTCCCATCCTGTGGCACAATCGTTTTTTAGGTTGATGATGACTGCCTCTATTTCAGCCTCGTCCGGAGCAAGTAGGACCATAGAGTCTCGTGCAGGGGCTGTATTAATGGCATATGGGGGCCGAGAGGAATTTTGTTTTCTTTTAATAGTGTCTGCCAACAGCTTTCCAATGTTCGAGAAATAGTGGTTTACTTGTTCAATGGCATCAGGCGTATCCGCAGTTTCAGTGGGAGGTAGAAGATTGGAAGCTGATTTTTGTTTTCCGGTTTGATTAGTTATAGATTTTATAATATTCCATGTTTCTTTACTGTCCTTTGCAGATTTTAAAGCGGAGCTTTCGTGGGCGTTCCTTAGTTTCCTGAGAAGCAGGTTAGAGTGATTACGATATCGTTTGTATGATAACGCGATAATTGTGTTTTTTGGTTCTGCCAAGGATTTCCTGTGGAGGTTATCCCTGTGTCGAAAACACCGTAGGAGGCCAGGTGTGATCCAAGGCTTAAGGGCTACTTTACGGTTAGGAGTATTCACTACTGTGGAGTGTTGGGAAACCGTGGACATTAGACATCCGACAAATCTCGTTGCGGTTTCATTTGCGTCACAATTTTGCGTAATAAAAGTAAAAACTGTAGTTTTTAATTGTTCAACAGCACTCTCATAGTTTACTTTTGTAATTTTCCATGGTTTATTTTTTTTAGCGGGAACTCTATCTAGACATATCATTACAGAGGCGTGGTCACTGACTGTGGAGTCCATAACTATAACTGTTGCAGAGGTAGTGGTTTTTAATAACATGTGGTCAAGACAATTATGCAGTCTAGTAGGAAATGTATGTCCAGGTAAGAGGCCCATTTCCGCAGTTAGATTAAGATAGGGTGGACTATTTCTATCTGTATTATTAGGTTTTATGTCTATATTAATATCTCCTACCAGTATTATGTTATTCGCTTTTAATTTACTTAAAATGATTTCTAGGGAGTTAAGGAAGCTATCAATGCAATAAATTGATGGTGATCTATAGGAAGCTAAAATACAAGTGTCAGAACCGATTTTTAACAAAAGAAAATTAGCACCTGACGGGTCTGGTTCTTCAACTGTACATTTGATATTGTTTTTAACATATATAACAATACCGTCGTTTTGGTTAAGGCATTTTTTGCTAGAGTACGTAACGTAATTTTCTATAGTCGGTATCGGTTTGTCAAGCACTCTGTCAATATTATGATGTCTATTTCAAACGATAGCCTAGCCAATTGAGCCTGGAAATTATCTAGATTTTTATAAATACTTCGGATGTTTTGTGTTATAATTTTTAGAGAAGAGTTGATCCTTTTTATGATTTCGTTACAGGCGTTCGTATCACACTTATGAGAAGATGACACGGTAAAGTTATCTATCTGTGTTGGAATGTTATTGTCCATGTTAGCCATTGGATAAAAATATATATTTTTCGTTGCATGTTGGGGAACAAATAATATAGATAGTCGTGGTGAGAGTTAGTTCAGGATATATTATACTAGGCATACCCACATGAGAACGATTTATATTATGTGTGTAAGTGATTTTCTTGTTTGTTTGTATTGTGTTAAGTGGTATAGGTTGAGTGTGTTTGATTAGTTTTTGTGTACGTGTTTTACAGAAAGAGAGCATTTGAAAATAAAAAAATAATAACAATGCAACAACAAACAGTATATGAGCAGGACGTGAAGATTATCTATACAGTCATTGTGGTAATTTGGATTTTAGATCAGATTCGTCTTTTACATGAATGTATTGATCTTCTTTTTGTCGAAGAAAGACTTTTCCAAGTGAAGTCCAGCAGAACTTAAACCCGTTTTCAATCGCAAATTTCCTCGCCAGATAGAATAATCGTTGTGCCTTCGTAGTCAAGCTCTCAGATAGAAATATTGGTTTTATTTCACCTGGTATATATATGGGACGTATTTAGCTTAGATTGGACGTGATTGCGATTGAAGTTACGGACTTTGTGCAGTATATTTTCCTTTGTAGTTACCGAGACAAAGTCGACTATTATAGATGATCCTCCACCTTTTTTATTAATGCGAAATATGTCCTTTATATCCTGACGTTCGACAGGCATATCCAGAACTTTGGCAGTTTCGGAAATTACTCTATGCAGATCTTCTTTATTTTCACCTTCCTTCTTTGGTATATTTCTTACCTCAATCTTGGTAAGACATAAACTACGCTCTAAATTCTCGACTTTACTTTCTAGGTGTTCAATATAGGCATGATCTGTTTTTCGTTGTTTGTGGATTTCCTCAATTTTCGTTATGATGTCATCGTATTGTTTTGTGACGAAGGTTAGGGAAGTTTTCATTTCCGAGTTTTGTAATATAATTTCGCGCATTGACTCTTGCAGTAATTTAAACTTGTTTTCTGATTGGGCGGTAGCCGTTTCCAATAAGTCTCGTATCTCTTGCATGAAAGCTACCATATCATCCTCACGCCTACGTTTGTTGCGTGCCGTTACATTTGCGTCTCTTTTGGTTAAGTTGGGAGCAGATCCGGTTAGTGAGATAGTTGGGTTTCTCACTTGACGTGTCTCAGAGTCGCTAGCTATGGACATGGCTGGCGATGGGGGCGGCGTACGCTTCATGCTCATGATGAAAATTAGTAAATAAGCTCGTAATACCTTGTAGCTACGTATGGGGTGTCCGGCGCTGGCGCGCGATGTTTGCGCGTACAACTCTCTTGAGGCGATAAGTTGTGCGGCGAGTTGTGATGTGAGTCACACGGAGCGCGCGCAGTCGCTGTGTGAGCGGGATGGCAATTATGGAGAGTGTTCTGCTCTTGCGGAGGTGCGGCAGGGGCAGCGGGCGCGCGGTAAGCACACCTTGTGAGCTTGAGGATCGGCCGATGTCAACACGTCGCGAGCGCGATATTAAGCCATTTCGTATTCACATATGGGTGACAATCCCGTATGCGTAGAGATGATAAATTAATATTATATTTTTAAAATTTCGACACACGTCCACTCTAGGTCACGGTCACGGGCGAAGGGCCCTAGTTATAAAAGTAGTGCGAGTAAATAAGACACAAGATCAGCTTATGTTTCAGTTATTTTAATAATGTTCTTTTTTTGTTGCAGGTAGAAACAAGGCCTATAAATCTAAATGGTTTGCTTATGAAGCATTCAGTTTTTTACATGACAGGAATAACCCTATTGATGCAGTGGTAAATACCTATTTCTTTTATTTTTTTATTAGACTATAGCTTTCCGCCAGCGGCTGCGCCCGCGTGGTCTGGTTGTTTCTTATAAATTATAACCTAATGTTACTCGGTGAAGATGTAGCTTTATATAGTGAGTAGTGAAAATAATTTCAAAATCGGTCCAGTAGTTTTTGAGATAAATCGTAACAAACAAACAAATCTTTCCACTTTTTTAGGGTTCCGTACCCAAAGGGTAAAACGGGACCCTATTACTAAGCCCCCGCTGTCTGTCTGTCTGTCTCCAGGCTGTATCTCATAAACCGTGATAGCTAGAAAGCTGAAATTTTCACAAATGATGTATTTCCGTTGCCGCTATAACAAAAAATACTAAAGATTATGGATGGATGGATAATAGGATGATAGTACGGAACCCTTCGTGCGCGAGTCCGACTCACTTGGCCGGTTTTTTAATATTAGTTTAGATGTAACGGCCATATAATACAGCCCGCATACTAGGTACAAAATGTATGAGATCAGATAATGCTAAGGGGCCGTTTATTAATTACGTTAGGATGATTTTGGCCATTTTTAATCTAAGGTTATGTAATTATTTCATATCTTTCTTGCCAATCAATTGATCCGTTTGTCATAAAATATCTTGACAAAAAAAATACGAATATCAGAAGGAGTGGTAATAAATTGATTTGGAGTAAAGGTAGCTGCTTCATTCGCTGAATTACTTGATTTTTTAAATAAAGAGTCTCTGCGAAGAAAGTTATGCAAGTGAACAGTAGCTAGAACTATGGTTTTGGCTGATTTTGGGCTTCAAAATCATTGTACTTCTCAATACTCTAAATTTTGCCGACAAGATTCCAAAAGCATTTTCTACTACTCGGCGTGCTCTTGATAGTCTATAGTTGAAAATCCTTTCTTTTGACCCTTTTGGATGAATTCCTGCAAATGGTGTCACCAAATGTGTGCTCAATGCAAAAGCTTGATCTCCTAATATTACATAGTTATGTAGAGTATTTGTAAAAATTCTGGTGCTGGTACATTAAGTTGATTATTTTCTAGCTTTCGATACAATTCGGAATGTTTATAAAGTCCTCCATCTGAAATTCGACCTTGGCTTCCTATGTTAACATACATAAAATTGTAGTTTGAGTCTACTAATGCTAATAGCACGATACTAAAGAACATTTTATAATTAAAATATTCAGTGCCGCTACGAAAAGGAGCTTGTATAGTTATGTGTTTTCCATCTAACGCCCCAATTGTGTGCGGAAAATTCCATTTTTCCTCGAAGTCTTTAGATACTGCTTTCCAATCTTGCTCTGATACTGGTAGCTGAAAAAAATATATTAATAACGTTTTATTTGTTTTGTTATTTTTGTTTCAGGATTGTGGGTCACCCTCAGAGCCGGGTAATACAGAACAAGCAATTCCGGAACAAGGCATTTCAGAACAAGGCACTTCGCAACCAGGAACTTCGGAACAAGGCACTCGAGACCAAGATACAAATACGAAGTCGTCAAGAAAAGAAAAGCCAGCTAACAAGAGGACATACCAAGAGTCAGAGTATGATGCTGAAAATCAAATGTAAGAAGAAGCATTAGAAGTAATGCGAAAACAAAATGACAGTAATAGTAATGATCCTTACGTTGCTTTTGGCATGCACATAGCAGCCGAACTAAGAAATATGATGCCACTATGTTTACGAGAGCCGCGCGATCTGCCCGCTGGCTTCGTCGTCGCGCCGCTCGAGTTTGTGTCTGCGGCGACAGGGTGACCATAATCGACTGAATGAGTTAAAAAAATGGTAATCAGAGTATACAGTGTCAAAGATTTACATTAAATAGGCTGGTATATGTTTAGGCGATGTATGTTAGTGACTGAAATGGTTTTCTGAAGAACTACACAGATTTAGTGGATTTTTCCAGGCAGTACACACATTTGCAGTAGGTACCTAATCGTGAAGCTCAACTCAACAATTATAAAATTAACTAGAACGACTTTGATCTTTTCATTTTAATTTTATCAATATTTTGACTTTTGTGTTAGAAATTAAAAAGAAAGTCCGAGCTAAAACCGGACCGAGGCCATAAAGCAACACTTGTCCAGACAAATATGACCGTATGTGCACCCTACCCCAGGCAATCCGGATAAACATCAAAGTACCTACAAATACGAGCAGTCTTTGAGATAATCACCTGTATGCCCACCCGAGTGAAGAAACGGAACAGTGACATGACAAAGCTTGCAACTGCGCTGTGATAGGTACCGACCCACCGATTAATATCAGTAATGAAACGGATTGGTAGGTTACTCTTTTGTCCGGATACAGATCACATGGAAACAAATGTACCTACTCATTTAAAATTTAGGTCTTCACTAAAACTAGGTACCTATTTATTAGGTAAATACCTACCTACATCACCACCCACTATTTTTTACATTTACTTAGGAAGTGAGCTCTTTCAATTTAAAAATATTTTAATAATTAGTAGGTAGCTAAGAAGGTAGGTAAGTAACTTATAATAATATCTTTGGGTTGTACCAAAGGTCGTAAAAATATACGTAACTTGATACCGAATTAAAAGGCAAATATCTAAATCCAAGTTCATAGCTTAGGTCAAGTGCCAGAAATATTAAAATACAAGTTTGAAAACAATAATGATTACGCACCACAGCACAGTAAAGTACCTAATCGTCTAACACTGGCAATGACAAAACAGCGCCCGCGTTCCCGCTTAGCGTTAGTGTGAGTGCCTGTCGGAGCGACACACACAGCAGTTACTTGCCGAGACAGAACTACTAACGATTGGAAAGTGATACATTTGGATGTGTTCCGTAATACCTACCGTTATCAATGAAAACTTAATGATTTTCTATTTTTTTCCATAAGTTGTAACTTAATATGTATAAGCTATGTTTCTGCAGAAACAATATTGGAAATGTTTTTGTTTATAATATAGAAAAAATAAAATTAAAACATGCCATTTACACCGTTAAAATGTGCGAAATTAAAGAGATGGTTTTTTTTTTAAATTACATAGGAACTTAGAAAAATACTGTCTAAATCCGAATATCAGCATAAATATGTTCAAACAGCAAATGATTTTGGCATTACGTTTGTATGGACAGTTTAAGCGTCGCCGGGTCCTTCGCAATATACTCTGTGTTGCTATTTGTCAGGAAAAAAATACCCACACTTACAATTATCTTCTTATTATTGTGTAGAATGTTTGATGTACCTATCCACTACCTACGCTATTGAATACGACATAACATTATGCCAGTTTCGAGAAACTAACTTAGCATTAGGTTACCATAGCACAAGGTTAGTCTTTGTAAATAGGACATTGGTGGCAATAGGCTAGTTTCCACCATCAATAAATTGCAAATCTATTTAGTCCGTCAGTTAGAGTATAGAAAAATAATAGACAAGTATTTTTTGTTTTTTTAAATCATTGAATAGGTATTGACAGAGATAAAACGCATAAAAGCTCGTGACGTCAGAACGCACTAACAATTTATTATACCACGGCGTGACGTATTGAGAATTTTAAAAACGTCGTATCTTCGTCAATTTTGGTAACAAAACAAAAAAAAAATGTGTCGGATGTTGTTTAAATCTTTCATCATCTACTCTGTGTGCTTCAAACTAAACTACTAATTATTATTATTAAACTGTATTTATTTATAGCCTCTTTATTATGGTCGTGAAAGTTACGACTAATTTTGACTAAAAGTTAATTAGTACCTAATTTACTTAACTACCGTTAAATAAAACTGGGCCAAATAACTACTTGTTTGTACCTAATTGATGAACTTCCGTAAAAATATGTCATATTACATGAAATCTCATCTTCATCTTATACATTTCCTGATATAGAATAATTGTCTTGATTTGATCCAGCAACATAAAAGTTCGTTTTAGGGTTCCGTACCCAGAAGGTAATCAACGGAACCCTATTACAAAACCTCCGCTTTCCGTCCGTCCATCCATCCCAAGAACCGTAAGGCCGCCTTCAAATTCGTCGCAAAGTACCGCGTGGCAGCAGCGCTGCAACACTGTAGACAGTTGAAATTTTCACAGATTGTGTATTTCTATTGCCGCTATAATAATAATAATAATAATAAGGCAGTTTTGTGGCGAACTGTTGGGCACTGGCGACCCCACGGACCTGATCTCTAGGGAGAATTCTTGTTCCTCATTTCCGGCTTGCCTTTATTGGCTGGCCGGGGTGAAAACTGACGAGGAACAGAGCTCCCACCTCTTTCTTGCCTTAATCGGCCGGTCTGAGTGGAGATTCGCAAGAGCAAACGTGCTCGGGAGAAGGATGTATAATCCAGTAAGGTGCTGGTAGGGATCTTGACCGTACTTCCGGGATTGTCCTGATAGCCGTGATATACCTCTCCACTCCTCTAGCACCTCAGGATATGTTGCCCCCTTGGCGCTACGTTACTTTGTGCTAGCGACCCTTTTCGGGGGGCCCATTTATTGAGTGTGCAAGTCACCCCCTGCCATTTTAAAGCCGTTTTAATTGTCAATGGTCAGGCAGGGGCCAATAGTTCTTCCATAGTAAACGATTATTAGTCCACTAAACCAGCCAAACCCATAGCGTTTCATCTTTTGTTTCCATATTCTGCAATAGTCCTGCTCCAACCGGGGATTGTCCTTGGGTATACTTTCACAGTGCATACAGGGATAATCGTCGGTTGGTGTCCCGTTCCATTTAAAATGTCTAAAGAGGCCTCTGCGAGTTGGCTTCGGCCCCTCGTACGCCTACCAAAGGACCGGGTCTCTAAGAAAAGGGACCCGAGAAAGTAAAAAAAAAAAAAAAAATAATAATAATCTGTGGCTCGACTGTCAACTAAAGTGACGGAAAAAAATTTCTACGAATATTTTACGAAAAATTTATAGAAATAAAACAAAATGAAACGAAAACAAGATAAATTCAATAGCGACAAACAAATTTAAATAGTAAAGATATCAAAACACAAAAATATGCAATAAAATTATGACCATCTCCACCACAATAAGTCGAAAAGAAATATGTTGATAAGAGCCGCAGCTCGTCGAGCACGCCCACCATCTCCGGCCTCGTCGCTCAGCTCCGCCTCGCCGCCGCCGGAAACCAGCCCCACCGTGAGTGCTGTGACACCGGCCGTGGCAGTCGCGTCGAGCTCCAGCGACGAGTACTTCTCGCCGCCCACGACGCCACCACCTGCTCGTCGGCGAAGAGGACGCCGGCCGCCGGACGGCTTAGGACCTCGAGGCCCACCGGCCTCTCGACAGGGTCCCAGCTCCCGGCGGAAGTGTGCAGCGTATGCGATGGACACGTTCCATAAATGAAAATGTGATACGCGCATACTTTGGGGCTACAGAGGGAGGAAACAACCTGACCGCGTACCGTGTTCGGATGCTCTCTTTGTTTCAGGTGCTTGAGCCAGCAGTCAACGTATCGGCCCAACGTCTATCGGATCAGGTGCGGGTCATCCTGCGTAACCATATGTTGGATGATGCTGCACTTGATCGCCTCCGAGCTGAACTGAGTAGCCGTGCCATTGCCCCCTCGTCGCAGACTGTGGTACTACCACAGTCTCACC
Organism: Lacanobia oleracea; assembly: GCA_950371165.1. NCBI lineage: Eukaryota > Metazoa > Arthropoda > Insecta > Lepidoptera > Noctuidae > Lacanobia > Lacanobia oleracea. Next base: position 14,789,141 of record OX493411.1, on the reverse strand, counting down.
AAATTCCCAGCCATGTTGACGAGGAGAGTATTGACAGGGTTACAAATGTAAGTACCCAGTGCAGTGACGAATTGAGGAGTGCTTTGGAGTGTGCTATTCGGGAGTATCGTTACATACTGCCTGAACTTAGGCCACGCTTACCTCGTTTGCCCATGCATAACAAGAATAGGGCGCTGGTGGCTGCTCTGGATTCGCAGTTGTCAAGCTATTTTGATAACTGTGATAGCCTCACCGATACACATTCGATCATGTACTGCGCGGCTGTGGCGGCTTGTCGTGTACCTCACGTCAAATTTGCTGATCACAGAGCTACACGACCAAAAAAAGCCGTGCCGGCTTGGCAGTGCAGGATCGAGCGTCGTATTGGTGGGGCCAGAGCACTCATCGGCAAACTAGTTTGCTTCAGGGAGGGCAACACTCGCCCAAGAGTGATGCGCTTTGTGAGACGGGCGTTTTCGGGGACTGATATTAGTCCCCGAGAGTATTTGTCCCGGGTCACAGAGCGCATCGACTTCCTGAAGCAGAAGGTGTATGCATGGGCAAACTGTAGTCGGAGGCATAAGCGGCGCGTGGAGCGATACACCCAGAATCGCACATTCCAGAGTAATGAAAGGTGGGTATACAGAGCTTGGGAGCGACCGGACCAAGGTGTGACTGACACGCCCTTGCCGGATGATGATGCCATGTGTTCGTTCTGGCGCAGCATCTGGTCGGTGCCTGTCAGTCACACCGAAGGTGGTTGGAATAGAGAGGTCGAACGAGCGTGCGATTCAATACCAGAAATGGGGGCAATCACAATCAGCCCCCAAGATGTAGCTCGTGCAGTCCGTCCGTTGCCTAATTGGAAATCTCCAGGACCAGACGGACTGCACAATTTTTGGATTAAGTGGCTTCAAAAGTCGCACGTTCGGTTGGCATTTCTGTACCAGACTGCCTTGGATACCGGCTCACTACCCGAGTTTCTTACAACAGGAGTTACCCACCTGCTTCACAAATCTGGTAGCACCGCGGAACCCAAAAATTATATACCGATCACGTGCCTACCGACGGTCTATAAGGGTCTTACATCCATTTTAAGAGCTAAAATTAACACTCATATAGACAGCAACTCGATTATGTCTGCCTCTCAGAATGGATGTAGGAATGGGTCCCGCGGTACTAAGGAGCTGCTCCTCATAGATATGGCCATTAGCCAACAGGTTCGGCGTTCCCGAAAGGATCTGTCGACATGCTGGATAGACTATAAGAAGGCCTATGACTCGGTGCCTCATACATGGCTCATGAGGGTGCTAGAATTGTATAAAATTGATACAACGCTACGCACCTTCCTGATGTCGTGTATGAGGCAATGGAGAACAGTCCTTCGCTATCCAGGATGTCGAAATATCCAGAGAACTAGCGAACCGATAAAGATTGAGCGGGGAATATTTCAGCGAGATAGTTTGAGTCCGCTTTGGTTTTGTCTAGCCTTGAATCCTCTAAGCACACTGCTGGAGAATTCAGGGCTAGGATATCGGTTGAAGAGAGGTGGTCAGGTTATATCTCACCTCTTTTACATGGATGATCTGAAACTCTTTGCCACCACTAATCTGCAACTGATGGAGCTACTGAAGGTAACTGAAACTTTCAGTAGTGCCATCAGGATGGAGTTTGGTGTGGACAAATGTGCAGTCATGCATGTAAAACGTGGAGAGATTATGGAATCCGTGGGAACTCAACTCTCGGATTCTATAAACCTGAGATCCCTCTCTCCAACTGAAACTTACAAGTATTTGGGTATGTCGGAAGCGTTAGGTATCAATATTACTGACATGAAACAATCGTTGAAAGAGCGCTTCTTTGGCCGCCTGAAGAAGGTATTCAATAGCTTTCTATCGGGCGGGAACAAGGTGTGCGCCTTCAACGGTTGGGTCATGCCGGTATTGATGTACTCTTTCGGCGTACTCAAATGGACTCAAACGGAACTTGACGCCTTGGATAGACGGGTCCGTACACTGCTTACTGCGTATCGAATGCATCACCCACGGTCATCGGTAATGAGACTGTATATCCCGCGAAAGTGTGGAGGTCGAGGCTTTGTAAATTCTAAGACTCTCCACAATCGCGAGATATGCAGTCTCAGGGAATACTTCCTAGCTGTCGACGTGGGTATCCATCGAGATGTAGTGGCGATGGACAAGGGACTCACCCCGCTCTCCTTGGCAAATGAGAACTGGCGCAAACCTGCAGTACTTGACACCAACGATCGCAGGGCGGTATGGCAGAGCAAGGAGCTTCACGGACGCTTTTTCCGGGCCCTACATGGGCCTGACGTTGATCAACTACCGTCCGTAGCCTGGCTGCGTTTCGGTGATCTTTTTGGAGAAACCGAAGGTTTTGTCTGTGCAATTATGGACGAAGTTATCATGACAAGGAACTACCGGAAATTTATTGTGAAGGACGGCACGGTTGACATATATCGGGCATGTCACTGTCCGGGAGAATCAATTCGCCACATTATTTCTGGTTGTTCTCGTCTAGCTAACGGAGAATACTTGCATAGGCACAACCTTGTAGCCAGGATTATCCATCAGCAACTTGCTCTGAAATACTCTCTTGTGGAGTCGGAGGTGCCGCACTACAGGCATGCGCCCGACCCAGTTCTCGATAATGGCAATATTACATTGTACTGGGATCGGTCCATCATCACTGACAGGACTATTGTTGCCAATAAGCCTGATATAGTGGTGTTGGACCGAATCGAGAGGCGTGCAATGATTGTAGACATAACCGTCCCACATGACGAGAACCTTGTGAAAGCCGAGAAAGATTCAATTCAATTTATTCAATTCAATTCAATGTATTCATAAAAACTTTTACAATAAAATGTGTATAAATAGCCACAAAAAGATAATAAAGTAAAAATCTTATATAAAGGTAAATTAGTGCCTAACTTAAAACTAGTGTATGGCTAACAATAATTTGACGTATAAGATATTTAACTTGGAACTTATAATGTATATAGCGACCTGCCCGATCTAGGTTTATTTAAACCTGTGTTTCAGATAAACAAATCAAGTATATTGACTTGGCTCGCGAGGTTGTCGACATGTGGGATGTGGATTCCGCAATCATTGTACCGATAGTCGTATCAGCCAATGGCTTAATAGCCACGAGCCTCGACCAATACCTCAAGAGGCTCTCGTTAGGCTGCTGGATCAAGGGCTTGATTCAGAAAGCGGTACTTCTGGACACGGCTCGTATTGTTAGGAGGTTCCTCTCTCTGGAGCCCTGACCGCCGGTAGCTTGGACCCTGTTCCCGATACCGGTGGGCTACTATTTATTATATTTTTAAATGTCTTTATAATTCTTTTTTTCAAATATTTAAAAATGTAATTTGTAGGTTAATTTGTTGATAAAGGAAATAATAATAATGAATCGCATGTTCCAAAGCGATGAGAGGTGGGTATATAGAGCTTGGGAGCGACCTGAACAAAGTGTGACGGATGTGTGCCGCCCGGATGATATCGCCACGAATACATTCTGGCGAAGCATCTGGTCGGTGCCCGTCTGTCATACCGAGGATGGCTGGATGCGCGAAGTCGATCGCGTGTGTGAAGCTATGCCACAAATGGAAAAAATTAACATCTCCCCATTAGATGTAGCAAAAGCAGTCCGTCCGTTACCGAACTGGAAATCTCCAAGACCGGACGGACTGCATAACTTCTGGCTCAAATGGTATAGCAGCTCACACGCGCTCCTGGCAACACAATTCCAGTCATCTTTAGAGTCTGGGTCGCTATTACAGTTTCTAACAACTGGCATTACCCACCTGCTCCATAAGACCGGTAGTCCCGCGGAACCCAAGAACTATAGACCAATTACTTGTTTGGCAACGATCTATAAACTTCTTACATCCATTCTGAGACTGAAGATCAATGAACACATTGAGACTAATTCAATTATGTCTACCTCTCAGAATGGATGTAGGAAGGGGTCCCGCGGCACTAAGGAGCTTCTCCTCATAGACATGGCTATAAGCCAACAGGTTCGTCGATCCCGCAAGGATCTGTCGACATGTTGGATAGACTACAAGAAGGTCTACGACTCTGTGCCACATACATGGCTCATGAGAGTGTTGGAGTTGTACAAAATAGATGCAACTCTACGCACCTTTCTTGAGTCATGTATGAGGCAATGGAAAACAGTCTTTCGCTATCCAGGATGTCGACCAATTCAGGGGGACGATGAGCCTGTGTGGATTAAACGAGGAATATTTCAGGGCGACAGTTTGAGTCCGCTTTGGTTTTGCTTAGCTCTGAATCCTCTAAGCACATTGCTGGAGGGTTCAGGTCTAGGCTATCGGTTGAGAAAAGGTGGTCAGGCCATATCTCACCTTCTTTACGTGGATGATCTGAAACTCTTTGCCCCCAACAATTCGCGACTGATGGAGCTACTGAAGGTGACTGAAACCTTCAGTAGTGCCATCAGGATGGAATTTGGTGTGGACAAATGTGCAGTCATGCATGTAAAGAAAGGGGAGATTATGGAATCTGAGAGAATTCAACTCTCGGATTCCATACAGGTTAGATCTCTCAGCTCAACCGAAACCTTAAAGTATTTGGGTATATCGGAAGCGTTGGGCATTAATGTTACTGACATGAAGCAATCGTTGAAGGAACGCTTCTTTGGAAGCCTGAAAAAGGTTTTGAATAGCCTTTTGTCGTATGGAAATAAGGTGCGCGCCTTCAACGCTTCATGCCGGTATTAATGTACTCTTTCGGCATACTCAAATGGACTCAAACTGAGCTTGATGCCCTGGATAGGAGGGTCCGTACACTGCTGACCGCAAACCAGATGCATCACCCACGATCGTCGGTGATGAGACTGTACATCCCGCGGAAGTGTGGAGGTCGAGGCTTTTTAAACGCCAAGACTCTCCACAAACGCGAGATGTGCAATCTCAGAGAATATTTTCTCAAAGCTGATGTGAGTATGCACCGAGACGTTGTCGCAGTGGACAAGGGTCTCACCCCGTTATCCATGGCTAAGGAGAACTTGCGCAAACCTGTGATACTTACCACAGATGACCGCAAGGAAGTATGGAAAAGCAAGCAGCTTCACGGGTGCTTCTATCGGGCTCTTCATGGGTCCGATGTAGATTTTTCAGCATCCGTGGCCTGGCTACGATTCAGTGATCTCTTCAGGGAAACTGAAGGTTTTGTCTGTGCGATTATGAATGAAGTTATCTTGACAAATAACTACCGGAGGCATATTATGAAGGATGGGACGGTGGACGTGTGTCGGGCATGCCACTGTCCGGGTGAGTCCATCAGACATATTAATCTCTGGTTGTTCTCGTCTGACTATCGGCGAATACTTGCACAGGCACAACCAAGTGGCCAGGATTATCCATCCCTGCTCCCGACACCGGCGGACTACTACTTTTTATATTTTTAAATGTATTTTTTTTTTGGTTTTTTAGAGATATATTTAAAAATAAAAAAGTAAGTATGTAAATAAAACTAAATAAACGAAATAATAATAATAAAGCAAGCACCTGAAACAATGAGAGTATCCGAACACGGTACGCGGTCAGGTTGTTTTCTCCCTCTGTAGTCCCAAAGTATGCGCGTATGACATTTTCATTAATGGATCGTGTCCATCACATACGCTGCACACTTCCGCCGAGCCTTGAGGTCCTAAGCCATCCGGAGGCTGGCGTCCCCTTCGCCGACGAGCAGGTGGTGGCATCGTGGGCGGCGAGAAGTTCTCGTCGCTGGAGCTCCAGCGACTGCCACGGCCGATGTCACAGCACTCACGGTGGGGCTGGGTTCCGGCGGCAGCGAGGCGGAGCTGAGCGACGAGGCCGGAGATGGCGGGCGTGCTCGACGAGCTGCGGCTCTTGTCTACATTTATTTCTTCTTCAGCGATTGGTGGTCATAGTTCTGTTGCGTATTTTTGATTTATTTTTATTTGTCCGTATTATCTGTATTTATTTTTATCTATTGATTTATCTTCGTGTTGTTACATTTTGTTTATTTTCATGAAATGTAATTAAAATATTCGCAGATTTTTTTTTTTGTCAGTTCACTTGACAGTCGAGCCACAGATTTACTTAACAACAACACCTCAAGAGGCTTTCGTTAGGCTGCTGGATCAAGGGCTTGAAGGTATTTCTGGAGAAACCTCCTAACAATACGAGCCCGTATTGTTAGGAGGTTCCTCTCTCTGGAGCCCTGACCGCCAGTAGCTTGGACCCTGTTCCCGATACCGGTGGGCTACTATTTTTATATTTTTTTATGTTTTTTTATTTACTTTTATTGAAATATTTAAAAATATAATTTATATGTAAAGAAAATAAATAAACGGAATAATAATAAATTCATTTATTATTACTACATTTAATAATATTTAAAACAACAAATAATAAAAGTTAAGGTTTACGGAACCCTTCGTGTGCGAGTCCGACTCGCACTGGGCTAGTTTTTTCACATATTTTTGTAAGTAACGGTCTGCTAATGGTATTACTGAAAGTTATATTTGTGTGCGTTTGAGGAACGCAGATGCATTCGGCTCACGCACACCAAGAAAATAAAGTGGACACGTGATATAGTATTTAGCTCATGTTTACCTCTAGACGCGGCTTCTATGCGTTATTATTTTAAGGTGGTAGGTAACTTTGATATCGTAAATAGTCATTCTTCACAATAGACCGAAACGTTCAATAAGTGATGATTTATATTAGACCGGGCCGTGTGCGGGCCGGGGTGGGGCCGAAGTGGAGCCCGTCCGTGCTGCACTGCACGTTTATTAATTACACCGAGTGTTAAACGAAGTGTTCGTTAAATAAGCGAATAGTGTTCGTATGACGTGGGACCGTGCAACAACCGGGGCACAAAATATATGTAACGTTACAATGCCGTGCCCCGTCCGTCCGGGTCGCGTAAATACGAAGGCGGCTGCAACACAGACACCCGTAGTCTGTGCTGCAGTATGTTGCTGATGGCTTCAAGCAGTTAGTCTGTCTAAACCCAGCTGCAACACAGCGGTCTGTCTGTAGTGCAGCTGCATTCGTTTTTATAATTCAATGAAAAGGCGGCTGCAACACAGACACCCATAGTCTGTGCTGCTTTATCATGCGAATGGCTTAACGCAGTTATAGTCTGTCCACACCCAGTTGCAAAGCAGCGGAGCCGCGCTTCGCAGGGCTTCAACTTCTGGAAGGTTTAAAAAAAATAACCACGAAGGCCATGGCGGGATCTGAACCTAACCTGTCCGAGTAGGGGTGCCCCAAGTCCCGTCATCTTCATCATCATTAACTAAAATCATCATTCACCATCATCATCATCATCGTCATCAACCAACTTCATCACCATCATCATCGTCATCATTTACTAACATCATCATCATCATCATCATCATCATCATCATCATCAACCAGCATCATCATCACCATAATCATCATCAACCAACATCATCATCACCATCATCATCACCAACATCATAATCATCATCATCATCACCACCATCATCATCACCATCATCAACATTATCATCATCATCATCACCATCATCATCATCATCATCACCACCATCATCACCACCATCATCATCATCAACCAACATCATCATCAACCAACATCATCATCACCACCATCATCATCACCACCATCATCATCACCACCATCATCACCACCATCATCATCACCACCATCATCATCACCACCATCATCACCACCATCATCATCACCATCATCATCATCAACCAACATCATCATCAACCAACATCATCATCATCATCATCAACCAACATCACCATCATCATTTACCAACATCATCATCATCATCACCATAAACCAACATCATCATCATTTACCAACATCATCATCACCATCATCAACAACATCATCACCATCATCAATAACATCATCATCACCATCATCAACCAACATCATCATCATCATCATGTTCATCATCTTTTGGAAGATTACTTATCACGGAAACCAATCATCATTATCCTTATTTATGGAGGGGGAGAAGATATTCCCCCTATGCCACTTAACGTGGTCCTTGTCGCTATGTCAAGGACAAACCAAGAATCGGTCTGTTTGCAAAGCCGAGGCATTGATCATAGTATAGACACAGACGGACGGAAAATAAATACCATGCTTACACCAAAAGAAAGATAACGAAAACGTAGAAGTCATCATGGTATAACAACCAGGGAGCATTTCGGTTACCCATTGAAGGGGTTTTCGATAGGGTTTTCCTAAGCAGTTAATCAAAAACCCATAGGATGTGGATAACCCTTTCGAATGGGTTATCATAATGAAGGGGTAACCGTTTCAGTGGGTTTCAAGCAGTGGCGGGGCAAGACTAATATTTGATGTGGACAAGATGGCATTTTGCGAGGCCCTTTAGGTCCTACCTAAGAATATTGTGCTTTTTTAAGGTTTTGAAAGGTTGGATTCTACGATTGAGGTATAGATGCGGCGCCACGAGTAGTATTGATTTTTCACTTTTTGCACAAAATAGTAAATATTAGGCAAATGTGGGAAAATTCATGAAAAAACCAAACTAAAAGAAGCTACGGTGTAAGAGCGATCGTAGTGAGCTTGTACGAGTAAATTATCGGTCCTATCCTGCCGCGGATAATATGTTGACAAAACTTACTGAAGTACCTACCTTTACAATAAAAACCATTTAAATAGCAAGAACAAGCAAAGCAAGCTTATTTTTTTTTTAAATAGACCCGGATAAGTTGGCTTAGCTACGATTTTTCTGCGTTGTAAAAAGCCAAAGCTGCGAGGCCCTTCGGACCGCGAGGCCGTAGGCGGTGGCCCACGTCGCCCACGCCTTGCGCCGCCACTGGTTTCAAGTATAGAACCCATTCAATGGGTTATCACAATGAAGGGGTTACTCTTTCAGTGGGTTTCAAATATAAAACCGGTTCAAGGAGTTAAATCATGATAAGGTTACCTCTTAAACGGCTTACCCCTTCGAAAGAGTTAACTCTTAACCGGGGTTGTAAGGTTCCTGCTTAAAACTAGTCTCAGTTGGAGTTCTAATTTTAGAACTTGACTTGAGCAGAGAAACTACAATCAATAATCACCTGAGCAATGTCACTTTAAAATGAATTTTTTTTCGTATTATAGAACAGTGCTTGAGTCTTAACTGAGCTCTACTCAATGTGTCCTTATTTTAAAATTACAATCGGCTCAGAATCACTGCTTGAGGCGAGATTTGATCTTTGTTTTCGCAAGTGTAGTCGAGACCAAGCTTGAGCATAGATATTCATGAAAATTGTTGTGAATTTGGAGTAAATCGAGTACCTACCTAATCAAAATGGATATATTTGAAGAAGTAGATTATTATAATACTTAATTTATTTTTTTATTTTCTATAACATTTTAAATGATTTTAAAACTATTTTTTTTACAATTTTACGGTTTATTTTCATTTCTCAACGATTGAACTCTATTGTATATAATATTTTTCATATGGGAACACTGTCGGAAAAAAAAAATACGCTTGACAACGAACGATATTACTTAACTCACGTAATCAGAGATCAAAATCTCTACTCAAGCGTAGTTTCGTTTGATTTGAGTTTGAGGACAGTACTAAAATAAACTGAATGCTTAAGTCGAGATTCTTCACTCAAGCAGTAATCGGTTGAACGCAGTTTAAGTAGTACTTGAGTAAGGTTCTGTACGGGCCTAAGACTGGTTTCTACCTGCAACGAAATAATATGTACCCACTTAGTTTAAAAGAAAAACTAGAATAAATAATAATTGCGTTATGAGTCAATGATATTCAAAAAGTATAGATTCGCCTTGTATCGCCAAATTTCGTGCCACAAACAAACATTCAAATTGCCTTCTATTTTATCTATTTGTCTCCTTCCCTCTTGTGATTGCCGAATATGTCTATCGCATTCAGTGCAATGCAAATGGCGTACCTACATGGCATGTTATTTTGACGTGTTAAGTATGACTATACTCCATCTATACTTTTTGAATATCATTGTTATGAATATAGTAAGTAGAATAGAATAGAATAGAAAAGAATAATCGTTTATTTGCACAGAAAGTAGGTACAATATACAGATGTTATTATTATTAGGGGAGCCATATACTTTCTACCTTGACTAAGGCATGCAAAAAGTAATATAAAGCTAATAAATTCAATTAAACAATACAACCACAACACTACAAGCATAATTCAAGCATATTGATAAAATAATTCATTCATTAAATTCACAAATAAAAAGATATTACCTACGAAAAATGCCAGTGAATATCCATAACATTCATTATTCAGGTCAGAGTCAATAGCATCTTAGGTTAATATGTATTTTTCAGTACAATTTAATATTAATTCAAAATTTATCGTTCAAAAAATCGTCTATCGAATAAAAACATTTTTTTGTTAACAAATCTGTCAACTGCTTCTTGAAAACTGGAACAGTCTCGTGTTTATATTCTATCGGGCATTTTATTAAATATTGTCGGACCCATATATAACACACTTTTCTTTAATAAGGCGGTGTCATAACTACTCACATTCAGCATGTTTTCATATTGTTTTCGTATTGACCTATTTCTATTATCAGATGCTATATTAAAAAGATGCATATTTGTTTTGACGAAAACAGCAATTTCAAAAATATAAAGAGATGGGAATGTAAGTAATTTTAGGGACTTAAACATAGGTACGTAGCTATCTGTTACTGTTAAATTGCACATTGCTCTTAGACATCGTTTTTGAGCCTTGAACACCTGTTCTCTCAGGCTACAATTTCCCCAAAATATTATGCCGAATCTCAAAATCGACGCAACTAACCCATGGTATGCAACCAATCTCGTGGCAGGTCTAGATTTACAGCAATATTGGTATACATTATATTAATTATTAAAAGATTATAACTAACCCGATCCAGTTGTATTGCTTGTTTTTTCTCTATTCCTTTCTCGTCTATAGGAACTTAAAAGACTTTTCATTTTAGCCTTTAATTCCTTATTGGAAAGATCAAAATTGTTGGCTATTTCATTCCACAAGTCTTCAGGTTTATTTTTATTATGGTATTCCTTTTGTCGAGGATCCCATAACAATAATAGCATTTCAATTAAACGAATCGATGTTTCGTTGTCCATGTTTGTGCGGAGAAATACGTCCAAACACAATTACTGCCGAATGTTTACTAAGAATTTTCGCGCGCGGCAGGTAGCCAGAAGCGTTCGCGTGCGGCAGTCGTCTAATCACAGCGCAGCGGTCCGCGCGCGGCAGCCGCGCTCGAATGCCGCTCGATATTTGGACACACCTTTAAGTTACTCTGGTTATCAATTAATATTTTGAAGTACCTAGATTTGGAATTCAATCGGTGGTTTATGCGTCATGCTCCCACAAACGCACAGACAAACAGACACAAATTTCAAATATGGTATATTTGTGTTTTTATCTTTTTTCTAACATACGAGGGTGCGTTTTTAAGTTCGCGGAATGGGAGGGTAGATGATAAAAATAGGTCATTATCGAGGTGGCCACGACTTCAGCCACTCAATATTAGTCATTGGGTCATTAGTCTTTGAACTATCGTCAAGCAAACAACTCAATCGGGAAGAAAGTGTGCATTATGGAAAAAATCGAGTACCGTGCCGTAATAAAGTTCCTTACCAAGCAAGGAAAGTCAGTTCATAACATACTGGAAGAGATGGAATCCGTTTACGGGGACTCTTGCCCGGGTAAAACCATGGTTTACAAGTGGCATTGTCTTTTTAAACAAGGCAGGACCTCACTTGAAGACGACCTGCGGCCCGGACGGGCGATCGAGGTGACTACTCCGGAAATCATTAAAAATGTCGAAAAAATAATATTGGAAGATGCCAGACTAAAGAAGAAACAGCTTGCAGAAATGGTTGGAGTATCGGATACAACAATTTTCAAAATTCTACACGATCATCTTGGCATGACAAAGGTCAGTGCAAGATGGGTGCCAAGAATGCTCACGCCGCCTCAGAAACAACGCCGCGTGGAGTGTTCTCGCACGTTTTTGGACCTCTGTAACGAAGATAAGGAAGGACTATTGAGTCGAATTGTTACTGGAGATGAAACTTGGGTTCATCATTATGAGCCTGAGTCAAAACAGGACTCTATGCAGTGGCACAAAAAAGGTACACCACCACCCAAGAAGTTTAAAGTGTCACAATCGGCTGGGAAAATCATGGCAACAGTGTTTTGGGATTCGGAAGGGATTCTGTTGACCGATTATAAAGATAAAGGCGTTTCTATAACCGGAGAATACTATGCTTCTATCCTCGAGAGGTTGAAAGAAAGTATTAAAGAAAAAAGGAGGGGAAAATTGACCAAAGGTGTCCTTCTTCTTCACGACAACGCGCCTGTTCACAAGAGCCGTGTTGCGTTGGCTGTCCTGCATAAGGTGGGCTTCGATATTTTAGACCATCCACCCTACAGCCCAGACCTGGCTCCCAGTGATTATTACCTCTTTCCAAATCTGAAAAAAGAACGTCGTGGAAAGAAATTTTCAACTGATGAAGAAGTGAAGGACGCGGTTTCAGCTTATTTTTCGGACAAAGACGTAACATTTTTTTATGAAGGTATACATAAGCTAATTGAAAGATCTGAAAAATGTATTAGGGTAGCAGGTATATATTGAAAAAGAAAAATAATTTAGTATTTTTATTTTCACTCCTTGCCCTCCATTCCGCGAACTTAAAAACGCCCCCTCGTATCTATGTAATTTTTATGCAAAAATATTCTATGTACAGACACGGCAAAACTACGATTTTATTATATGTGTTAGATTAGTACAGGTAATAAAGATTTATTACAATTGAATAATGAACTAAATTAAAACTACGCTTTTCCGCCAATATGAGTACGGGTGTGTGCAGTTAAGTTACCCTTTTGAGTAAATCTACGCTGACATATATCACATTTGAATGGTTTCTCACCAGTGTGGGTGAGAATATGACTTTTTAAATAAGGCTGTCGACTAAAACTACTCTCACAAAATTCACATTTGAAAGGTTTCTCGCCAGTGTGAGAGCGAATGTGAATTATTAATTTAAACTTTAGCTTAAAACCCCTGTTACATATATCACATTTGAAAAGTTTCTCGCCAGTATGAGTGCGAATATGATTTATTAAATTATACTTATGATAAAAACTTATCTTACATATATCACATTTGAAAGATTTCTTTGTGTGGGTACGATTATGACGTACTAAATATCTCTTTTGGCTGAAACTACACTGACATAAATCACATTTGAAAGGTTTCTCTTCAGTGTGAGTATGAGTATGATTTACTAAAAATCTCTTTTGACTAAAACTACGCTGACATATATTACATTTGAAAGGTTTCTCACCAGTGTGGATACGAGTATGATATACTAAATATCTCTTTTGACTAAAACTACGCTGACATATATCACAATTGAAAGGTTCCTCACCAGTGTGTTTACGAATGTGTCCAGTTAAATTACTCTTTGTACTAAAGCCACGCTGACAAATAACACATTTGAACCGTTTTTCACCATGTGTACGGGTGTGTGTAATTAAGTTACTTTTTTGACTAAAACTACGCTGACATATATCACATTTGAAAGGTTTCTCACCAGTGTGTTTACGAATGTGTCTAGTTAAGTTATTTTTTTTACTAAAGCCACGCTGACAAATAACACATTTGAACCGTTTTTCACCATATGTACAGATGTGTCTAGTTAAGTTATTTTTTTTATTAAAACTACGCTGACATATATCACATTTGAAAGGTTTCTCACCCGTGTGGATGTGAATATGAGTTTTTAAATGAGTCTTTCGACTAAAACTACTCTTACACATATCACATTTGAAAGGTTTCTCACCATTGTGGTTTCGAATGTGTTTAGTTAAAAAATTCTTTGTACTAAAGTCACGCTGACAAATAGCACATTTGAACCGTTTTTCTTCGGCACACACTCTTCGATACCTTATCAAATCATCACTGTCAACACCTTTGCTCAATATTTTACATTTACTTTCATCTCTGTTACTATTATTACGGCAACTTGAACCTAATACAGTGTTATTTAAACTGCTATTAACTGCATGGCGTGTTTCAGTGAAGGGCTCTTTAAATTTAGTCGTTCGGTTGGATGTATGATCTTGAGTTTTCTTAATTATCGTCGAGACACATGATAATTTTCGATAATTTTCGTTTTTCTTTTGCTCGGCTGAGATTGCTTCTTTTGTGTTTGGTCTTCGCATGTCCAGTTTTGGCTTCTTTGCGACGAGCGCGCCTGTGAAATAAATAAATAAGTAAGAATTGCAACGCTTGCCAAGGTTGGTCTGTGGATGGATGACCATCTTAACATACCGAGTTTTGTCCGTGCCTCGGAAAGCACGTTAAGCCGTTGGTCCCGGCTGTCATTTGTAGATCTTTGGCAGTCGTTGCGGATAGTCAGAAGCCATTAAATCTGACTCCAGTCTTGCCATGAAGTACCGCGTTACCCAGTTACTGGGTTGTGGAGGTCTGGTAGGCAGCCGCTCCTCTAAAATACTGGTATTCAGCTAAATCCGGCTTGACTGGAAGCCGACCCCAACATAGTTGGGAAAAGGCTAGGCAGATGTATATGCAAAGGAAAGGGGATTAGCAAAGATCAAAACCGGTTTAGGGTTCCGCATTCAAAGGGTCACCAACGGAACCCTCAGTGCCAGTTTTAGCACTACTGCTACTATTACTGGCACCCTGGGCGAGAATTTTACGGCGCCCCCTAACTGCAATGCAAATGATATAACGTATTTAATTAAATAACTTATTTAATAAAAATAATAACTAAATATCTCCTTTTTAATCTTTTTCGCTTATTTCTAAATTTTTAAACAATATATATAAAAAAAAACATTTAAAAATATAAAAATAGTAGCCCACCGATATCGGGAACAGTGTCCAAGCTACCGGTGGTCAGGGCCCCAGAGAAAGGAACCTCCTGACAATGCGAGCCGTGTCCAGAAGTACCGCTTCCTGAATCAAGCCCTTGATCCAGCTGCCCAACGAGAGCCTCCTAAGGTGTTGGTCGAGGCTCGTGGCTATTAAGCCATTGGCCGACACGACTATCGGTACAATGATTGCGGAGTCCACTTCCCACATGTCGACAACCGCGCGAGCCAAGTCAATATACTTGATTTGTTTGTCTTTCTCGGCTTTCACGAGGTTCTCGTCATGCGGGACGGTTATATCTACAATCATTGCACACCTCACAATTCGGTCCACCACCATTATATCAGGTTTATTGGCAACAATAGTCCTGTCAGTGATGATGGACCGATCCCAGTACAATGTGATATTGCCATTATCGAGAACTGGGTCGGGCGCATATATATAGTATGGCACCTCCGACTCCACAAGAGAGTATTTCAGAGCAAGTTGCTGATGGATAATCCTGGCTACAAGGTTGTGCCTATGCAAGTATTCTCCGTTAGCTAGATGAGAACAACCAGAGATAATGTGGCGAATTGATTCTCCCGGACGGTGACATGCCCGACATATGTTGACCGTGCCGTCTTTCACAATAAATCTCCGGTAGTTATTCGTCATGATAACTTCGTCCATAATTGCACAAACAAAACCTTCGGTTTCTCCAAAGTGATCACCGAAACGCAGCCAGGCTACGGACGCTAGTTGGTCTACGCCGGGCCCATGTAGGGTCCGGAAAAAGCGTCCGTGAAGCTCCTTACTCTGCCATACCACCCTGCGATCGTTGGTGTCAAGCACCGCAGGTTTGCGCCAGTTCTCATTTGCCAAGGAGAGCGGGGTGAGTCCCTTGTCCACCGCCACTACATCTCGGTGCATACCCACGTCGACAGCTAGGAAATATTCCCTAAGACTGTATATCTCACGATTGTGGAGATTCTTAGCATTTAAAAAGCCTCGACCTCCACACTTTCGCAGGATATAGTCTCATTACCGACGATCGTGGGTGATGCATTCGATATGCAGTAAGCAGTGTGCGGACCCTCTTATCCAGGGGGTCAAGTTCCGTTTGAGTCCATTTGAGTACGCCGAAAGAGTACATCAATACCGGCATGACCCAACCGTTGAAGGCGCGCACCTTATTTCCGCCTGATAGAAGGCTATTAAATACCTTCTTCAGGCGGCCAAAGAAGCGCTTCTTTAACGATTGCTTCATGTCAGTAACATTGATACCTAACGCTTCCGACATACCCAAATACTTGTAAGTTTCAGTTGGAGAGAGGGATCTCAGGTTTATGGAATCCGAGAGTTGAGTTCCCACGGATTCCATAATCTCTCCACGCTTTACATGCATGACCGCACATTTCCAAACTCCATCCTAATGGCGTTACTGAATGTTTCAGTTACCTTCAGTAGCTCCACCAATTATTATTATTATCAGGTGAGATAGTTTTTTTTTTTTTTTTTTTACTATTTATAGGCACGCGTTTGACCACTATCTCACCTGATGGTAAGCGAGGATGTGGTCGAAGATGGAGCACGCTTGCCTAGAAATAACATATTCACTCTTGATTTAAAGACTCACAGGTTGTAGCTATCAGGAAACACAGACTCCGGCAGGGAATTCCACTCCTTAGCTGTACGCACTATGAATGTGTTCCCAAAACGTTTTGTGCGTATGGGTGGGATGTCCACCATGTACCGGTGGCGCATCGCCGTTCGTCTTGTGGTCCGATGATGGAACGGGCTTGGCGGAATTAAATTATGCAATTCCGTCGCACATTCCCCAAAATGCAACCGGTAAAAAACCGACAGGCTAGCAACTCGTCGTCGATGTTCAAGACTTTGGAGCTTCGACGCGACGAGCCTCTCATTGCCGATGATCCTCTTGGCTCGTTTCTCAATTGACTCAAGGGCATCAAGCTGGTATCTGGCAGATCCATCCCAAAGATGATAGTGGTCAAACATAAAAAAAAAACTATACAATTTTAACTTTTAGCCTTTCTATCGGCGAACTGTTTTATCAGGTTTTATCAAAGTCTATGGTTTCAGCAATTTCAATGTTGAAGTGTGTCATACCAAAGAACCAAAAAAAGTATAAAGCTGAAATCTATTAGCTATTCGGCTACAGCAGCCTCTTGAGAGACTTGAACATCACTTACAGAGTTTCAAAGTACCTACTTAATTAAACAATCATCAGATGGCACTGGTTTGATAACGAACTGCTTTAACATTGGTTTTTCTTGCTTCCCAACGTGAATCACTGATGCTTTTTATTCAATGTCGCGGCACTCGTAGCCATATCGTATCATCATCATATCAGCCGAAAGACCTATAGGCCTCCCCTTAGCGTCGTCACAACGACTGGTCCTGCGCGTCTTGCATCCATCGGCTACCCGCGACTTTCACCAGGTCATCGGTCAACCTTGTCCTTGCAACATTGCGTCATCCGGTACGCGGTCGCCACTCCAGAACTCTTCGGCCCCATCGACCATCTGTTCTACGAGCAATGTGCCCTGGCCATTGCCACGTCAGTTTGGCGATCCTACGGGCCATGTCGGTTACCTCGGTTCTCTTGCGGATATCATCATTACTGATTCGATCAAGCAAGGAAACTCCAAGCATTACCCTTTCCATTGCCTTTTGAGTGACTTTGAGCCTTCTGATGAGGCCCATTGTGAGCGACCACGTTTCAGTTCATATGTCATCACTGGCAACACGCACTGGTCATAGACTTTCATCTTGAGACACTGTAGAATGTGAGACAAGAAGATACCACTCAGCTTTCCGAACGCCGCCCCGCCGAGTCGGATTCGATGGTTGACCTCTTTCTCGAAGTTGGCCCTACCTAACTGGACCGTTGGTCTTAGGTAGACGTTCTCGTCCACCACCTCGAGTGTATCGTACGTGTGTGCCATATTGTATAACACGCCGTATTACAAGTAGGCGCGCCGGATTGAAAAATGGCGCTGTAATGTAATGCGGCTACCTCACGTCAAGCCGGATTTCAACCGTCGGACTGCTTGCTTACCTATTGATTCTTGTTCATCTTCAATTTCGGTTTTAATCTCCATTAAAGCTACATCTTCTGAATCTGACTCAGCTCGGTGTGCTGGTGTTTCTTCATCTGGACAGCTATTGTATACATTATCTAATTCTAATTCTGATTCTGTAAGTAAAAACAAAGTTTCGTTAAATAAACAAAATAAAGAATGATGGTCTTTGAACTGGCTGCAAAAGTTCGCGATAGCATGAATCTATTTTCTATTCAAGGTTCCCAATCACAACTATGTGCCCACTGCCGGGACACAGGCACACCGGCACACCTTTAGGGCGTTTTTTAGACGTGCAGGTTGGTGACTATACAGGGGGTGTCTGCAGTCTCGTTCCTGTTTCCTCTTGTCAACGCGGCTTGCTACTTCGCGTCAGATATCTGGTGGAGGCGTGGAGCTATTCCTAACCAATGGGTACAACATCGGGAGAGGGGTTGATTTTAGGCACCCAGTTACGATGCGACAGGTATCATTTAGCGCTATGAACTTCTGAATTAATACTATAAAGAGAAAAAAGTATATTTGTAAAAATCAATCAGTTAAGTACTATATATTTTCACTGCTCTTTTCTTTCATATTTGACTTAGTAACTGTGCCCACATCATTCAAGTAAGTTACTTCCAATTAAAATAGGATGATTAAAAGAAAATCAAACCTATCCGAGGCGGGGTGAACTTTTCGAGTTCGCCTTAGCACAGTATTGTTTTTATCAAAAAGGTTTGTATTATTTATGCTACAAATATTGTTTCCGGAGTGTGCTTAAATACAATCCAGAAACAATATTATGGCATAAATGGAACACCCGGGTTGCATCATTAGTGCGGTGACACCTCATTATGCGCACCGGGTGTGTTGCCCATGCTAGCTACGCCACTGTTAGTAGGTAATTCTGTAGGTTATCCTAATATACAAAATTCTTTTGGTACTGGCAGACAACGCACAGCCTACTGCTGGGCCTAGAAAGCTGAAATTTGGCATGTAGGTTTCTTGGGGAGCGAGAGGAGCACTAAGACCCGTATTACAGAACTACAATCAAGACTCAAGCATTACTTAAAACTAGTCTCAGTTGGAGTTCTAATTTCAGAACTTGACTTGAGCAGAGAAACTACAATCAATAATCACCTGAGCAATGTCACTTTAAAATGACATTTTTTACGTATTATAGAACAGTGCTTGAGGCTTCACTGAGCTCCACTCAATGTGTCCTTATTTTAAAATCACAATCAGCTCAGAATCACTGCTTGAGGCGAGATTTGATCTTTGTTTTCGCAAGTGTAGTCGAGACCACGCTTGAGCATAGATATTCATAAAAATTGTTGTGAATTTGGAGTAAATCGAGTACCTACCTAATCAAAATGGATATATTTGCAGAAGTAGATTATTATAAGATATTTTTTTTTAATTTTCTATAACATTTAAATGATTTTAATATTTGTAGTACTTAATAAATTTCTTTCCAAAAGCGTAAAATTCTTTTTTGTTAAGATATTTCCTAACCCAAATATGAACCACACGGAACCACAATAATTATTGTAAACAATATTTTATTGTATTTCTGAAGAGCTTGACTCTGGAGTAATTTGACAATGAAGATGAAGTTTCACAGTTTTTTTTTGGATTTAAGTCAAGTCTTTATTTTCATTTATATCTTTTTTGAGTTTCATTAGAATGGGGGTGCAACACATTCAATTTTTTTAGCAGTATTTGGCAGCATTTGACTTCATAATATCCACTAGGAATCAATTAAAACAGCCACTGAACTACACTCGAAACAATCCCGCCAAAAAAACTCAGTTTCACAGTTTAGCTGTCCACAGAACATAATGTACCTATGATAAACCTACTCTGAAGGGTTAAGGGTGGCTGTCAGTGTCAATAACGTCGTGTCGTCCACCTCGTCATCCGGTTTTGATCCAGTTTAATCGTACGAAAAAAAAGAATTGCAATAGAAAACAAACTATTGTTCAGGGTTACCATAAAGTTTCGTTTGAGGACAGTTCTAAAATAAACTGAATGCTTAAGTCGAGATTCTTCGCTCAAGCAGTAATCGGTTGAACGCTGTTTAAGTAGTACTTGTTGTCTCAGTTAGAGTTTTAATTTTAGAACTTGACTTGAGCAGAGAAACTAAAATCAATAATCACCTGAGCAATGTCACTTTAAAATGACATTTTTTTGCGTATTACAGAACAGTGCTTGAGGCTTGACTGAGCTCTACTCAATGTGTCCTTATTTTAAAAGCACAATCAGCTCAGAATCACTGCTTGAGGCGAGATTTGTTATTTGTTTTCGCAAGTGTAGTCGAGACCCCGCTTGAGCATAGAAACTCATGAAAATTGTTGTCGATTTGGAGTAAATCGAGTACCTACCTAATCAAAACGGATATATTTGCAGAAGTAGATTATTATAATATTTTTTTTTAATAATGAGACAAATCGAATTTAAATGTTCCTCTGAGATATTTAAGAGATACGCAGGACGCTTATTGTGAAAACTTTAAGTAGAAGTACAGGTTTTCACAAGATGTCGTGAAACATTTAATTTTACCTGAGACCTCTTTATTTTAATTTATATCTTTTTTGAGTTTCATTAGAATGCGGGTGCAACTTTTTTGCAGTATTTGGCAGCAAATGTATCGAGTCAGCCTTCTCGCAAACTTTGCTGAGGTAGTTAATACCAACAAAACAAAACCACTAGGAATCAATTTGCGAATAATTAAAACAGCACTGAACTTCACTCGAAATAATCCCGCCAAAAACACTCTGTTTCACAGTTTTTCTGTCCACAGAACATAATATGTACCTACTATGAAGGGTTAAGGGTGGCTGTCAGTGTCAGTAACGTCGTGTCGTCCGCCTACTCCGGTTTTGATCGTACGAAAAAAAAAGAATTGCAATAGAAAACAAACTATTGTTCAGGGTTACCATAATGATTGCTTACTCACGTAATCAGAGATCAAAATCTTTACTCAAGCGTAGTTTCGTTTGATTTGAGTTTGAGGATAGTTCTAAAATAAACTGAATGCTTGAGGCGAGATTCTTTGCTCAAGTAGTAATCGGTTGAACGCAGTTTAAGTAGTACTTGAGTAAGGTTCTGTAATACGGGCCTAAGACCCGTATTACAGAACTACAATCAAGACTCAAGCATTACTTAAAACTAGTCTCAGTCGGAGTTTTAATTTTAAAACTTGACTTGAGCAGAGAAACTACAATCAATAATCACCTGAGCAATGTCACTTTCAAATGACATTTTTTACGTATTATAGAACAGTCCTTGAGGCTTGACTGAGCTCTACTCAATGTGTCCTTATTGAGGCTTGACTGAGCTCTACTCAATGTGTCCTTATTTTAAAAGCACAATCAGCTCAGAATCACTGCTTGAGGCGAGATTTGATATTTGTTTTCGCAAGTGTAGTCGAGACCCTGCTGGAGCATAGAAACTCATGAAAATTGTTGTCGATTTGGAGTAAATCGAGTACCTACCTAATCAAAACGGATATATTTGCAGAAGTAGATTATTATAATATTTTTTTTTAATAATGAGACAAATCGAATTTAAATGTTCCTCTGAGATATTTAAGAGATACGCAGGACGCTTATTGTGAAAACTTTAAGTAGAAGTACAGGTTTTCACAAGATGTCGTGAAACATTTAATTTTACCTGAGACCTCTTTATTTTAATTTATATCTTAGTTTCATTAGAATGCGGGTGCAACTTTTTTGCAGTATTTGGAAGCAAATGTATCGAGTCAGCCTTCTCGCAAACTTTGCTGAGGTAGTTAATACCAACAAAACAAAACCACTAGGAATCAATTTGCGAATAATTAAAACAGCCACTGAACTTTACTCGAAATAATCCCGCCAAAAACACTCTGTTTCACAGTTTTTCTGACCACAGAACATAATATGTACCTATTATGAAGGGTTAAGGGTGGCTGTCAGTGTCAGTAACGTCGTGTCGTCCGCCTACTCCGGTTTTGATCGTACGTAAAAAAAGAATTGCAATAGAAAACAAACTATTGTTCAGGGTTACCATAATGATTGCTTACTCACGTAATCAGATATCAAAATCTTTACTCAAGCGTAGTTTCGTTTGATTTGAGTTTGAGGATAGTTCTAAAATAAACTGAATGCTTGAGGCGAGATTCTTTGCTCAAGTAGTAATCGGTTGAACGCAGTTTAAGTAGTACTTGAGTAAGGTTCTGTAATACGGGCCTAAGACCCGTATTACAGAACTACAATCAAGACTCAAGCATTACTTAAAACTAGTCTCAGTCGGAGTTTTAATTTGAAAACTTGACTTGAGCAGAGAAACTACAATCAATAATCACCTGAGCAATGTCACTTTCAAATGACATTTTTTACGTATTATAGAACAGTGCTTGAGGCTTGACTGAGCTCCACTCAATGTGTCCTTATTTTAAAATCACAATCAGCTCAGAATTACTGCTTGAGGCGTGATTTGATCTATGTTTTCGCAAGTGTAGACGAGACCACGCTTGAGCATAGATTCTCATAATTTTTTTTGTGGATTTGTAGTATATCGAGTACCTACCTAATCAAAATGGATATATTTACAGAAGTAGATTATTATAATATTTTTTTTAGTAATGAGACAAATCGAACATTTAACTTAATTGTTCCTCTGGGGTATTTAATAGATACGCAGGACCCTTATAATTGTGAAAACTTTAAGAAGAAGTACAGGTTTTCACAAGATGTCGTGAAACATTTAATTTTACATGAGACCTCTTAATTTTCATTTATATCTTTTTTGAGTTTCATTAGAATGCGGGTGCAATACATTCAATTTTTTTTTGCAGTATTTGGCAGCAAATGTATCGAGTCAGGCTTATCGCAAACTTCGCTGAAGTTGTCAATACCAACAAAACTCTCAGCTCCATTTTACCGAGATGTGCCTGTTTCAATGATTCCACATATTGTCCAGCAGTTTTGCTGTCCACAGAACATAAAATGTACCTACTCTGAAGGGTTAAGGGTGGCTGTCAGTGTCAATAACGTCGTGTCGTCCGCCTCGTCATGAGCTCGTACCGTTTTGATCGTGCGAAAAAAAAAGAATTGCAATAGAAAACAAACTATTGTTCAGGGTTACCATAATGATTGCTTACTCACGTAATCAAAGATCAAAATCTTCAAGCGTAGTTTCGTTTGATTTGAGTTTGAGGATAGTTCTAAAATAAACTGAATGCTTAATTCGAGATTCTTCGCTCAAGCAGTATTCGGTCGAACGCAGTTTATTAGAACTATCCTCAAACTCAAATCAAACGAAACTACGCTTGAGTAGAGATTTTGATCTCTGATTACGTGAGTAAGCAATCATTATGGTAACCCTGAACAATAGTTTGTTTTTTATTGCAATTCTTTTTTTTTTCGCACGATCAAAACCGGATGAGGCGGACGACACGACGTTAAATGATGAGCCACCCTCAGGGTAGGTACATATTATGTTCTGTGGACAGCAAAACTGTGAAACGGAGTTTTTTTGGCGGGATTAATTGATGAAGTTCAGTGGCTGTTTTAATTATTCGCAAATTGATTCCTAGTGGTTTTGTTTTGTTGGTATTTACTACCTCAGCAAAGTTTGCGAGAAGGCTGACTCGATACATTTGTTGCCAAATACTGCAAAAAAAAAATTAGAATGTGTTGCACCCACATTCTAATGAAACTCAAAAAAGATATAAATAAAATAAAGAGGTCTCAGGTAAAATTAAATGTTTCACGACATCTTGTGAATACCTGTACTTCTTCTCTTTAAGTTTTCACAATTATAAGGGCCCTGCGTATCTCTTAAATATCACAGAGGAACATTTAAGTTAAACATTCGATTTGTCTCATTATTTAAAAAAAATATTATAATTATCTACTTCTGCAAATATATTATATCCATTTTGATTAGACAGGTACGCGATTAACTCCAAATCGACCACAATTTTCATGAGAATCTATGCTCAAGCAGGGTCTCGACTACACTTGTGAAAACAAAGATCAAATCTCGCCTCAAGCAGTGATTCTGAGCTGATTGTGATTTTAAAATAAGGACACATTGAGTGGAGCTCAGTGAAGCCTCAAGCACTGTTCTGTAATACGCAAAAAATGTCATTTGAAAGTGACATTGCTCAGGTGATTATTGATTGTAGTTTCTCTGCTCAAGTCAAGTTCTAAAATTAAAACTCCAACTGAGACTAGTTTTAAGTAATGGTTGAGTCTTGATAGTAGTTCTGTAATACGGGCCTAAGAGCGCAGATCCCGAAACTAATTTGGGAACTCGAAAAAAAACGGGATATGCACATAAAGTGGCGGCCAAAAGCTTGTGTTCATTATTTTTCATTATGGGTGCAATTTCCATGGACGCTTGAAACGAAAATGCGCTTCAGGACACTAGTTTCTTAAAACTTACTGTAAGTTTGATGTTCTTCCTTGCGGTCAATAATATCATCAAGTCTCTCAACAACATTTGGTAATTCTTCTTTGATAGCTTCACTTTCTGTTTGTCTACCATCAATTATATTAATAAGTTCTATTTTACTATTACTAAACCCATTGAAAAATTCCAAGTGCTCTGGTTTCATTAAAGGATCTGCCTGTAAAATAATTAATATAGTAGTTATGTAATAGTTAAAATATGCTGATGATCAAAGCCTTATTGAAGAACACCTCACCTCATAATCCTCATTCAACATCTGTGCGAACATCTCTTCTGCTTCCAGACATTTTCTCCAAAATCTCCAGCATTGCTTTAGTTTAGTGCAGCAGAAGAAACAAGCGAGCATCGGTCTACTGTCCTCAGTTACAAACTGCAAGAAAATATATCCTCTTAGACTACTCTCACAAATATTCAGGACAAAATTGTGCCAGCAGCTTCACCCTTAAGTAAAAGACCAATATATTTGGCTGTAGAGGAATTGATTTGGAAACAGATTCTCACTTCCATATATTTTTAGGATGCTGTACAAGCCAGCAGTTGGTGGTCAGTATTGCTTCTTTGTCTACAGAGAAGGGATGAGTATTGTTCGCCACTCTTGTTCAAATCAAATAGGGAAAATGCAAATACAGAATTTATGATGAAAAATAATGAATTAAAGTTATGTGAAACGGAACATATTTAAAATCAACAATCAGCATTTAGTGATGTATCTGCTGTAATGCCAACGAAACGGCAACCTTATGTCTTTGAGTTAGGACAGTTCTTGACCAGTGATTGACACGACTGACATCATCGTCCGTTTTCGTGCAAACCTTTAAACTGTCGGTTTAAAAACGCAATTTTGGTAATAAATTAAAGCGTTTTCATTTCTTATTTATGTGGTGGTCTATTCTAGATGGAGTTCTTTAAAATTAAAGCAAAAATGGAAATATTGCATGTTCCCTATTATATACTTTACTTCACCCATGTTGGTGATTTTCATTCCTCCTTAGTATGACCCTTGAACCAAGAGTTTGTTTTATTGTGTATGTGAAGCAAATACAACCTATTACAAGATTAGGTGTTACTAAAATATCAACTTACTGGAACATCAGTCAGCTTCTTGTATAGTTCATGCAAGTTCTTGTTGACCACCACATACATGCGAACATCCTCTACTAAACAAATCCTACACATTAGCAATTTTTCCATGTTTTACTTTTGAGTAGAGCCTGCTCTCTACTTCAATATTTCAAGCGATCGCTGAGGTCTCAGATGTAACTAGCGAGCCCAGAAGAAGTCTGTTTACTGTAGCTATGAAGGCTGACGGGATACAGGTGTAAGAGAAGAGAGAACACGGAGTCCCACACTTTAGCTGTGCGCACAACAAATGCGAAGAAGCCCTGACTACGACTAGTCGGTAGTCGGCATACCGCTCCAAGTACGTACTGATGGTAGTCTTCAATAAGTCTCTTACTCAAAGTTATTTACCACAACAGCTTAGCATCAACAGATACTATTGAGAAAATGATGGCTCAGTAGGTCTAGTCCTGAAACACCATTTCATTTCTATTGTAATTTTTTTTTTTTTTTTTTTTCCGGTTGTGGCAACTGAGCCGGTATCGACTATTCTGCCAGTGTCACGTCTTGACGGCAGCAGGCCGTCGAAATTTGTACTTCGTGGTAGATGTTAGTTAGGCTGAAAGGACGAACACATGGGTTAGTAAGACAAATAATCTAATTTACAAGCTACACACACAAAACATAAACTAGTTTTAACTATACACAGGCTATTTACACACACGTTACGCACCAATTAAAATTTAAAATCATTCTCATTTAGGAATGTGGCCAAAATATTTACGAATTTAGGGGAGAAGTGGGAGAGAAGGGTATGGAAGTTGGTTGGGAGAGGAATGTTCAATTTGGAATTTTTTTGGTATAGGTCAAAGGATTTTTTGTTTAGGGAGCAGGAGAAGAAAATATGGGCTAAAGTACCCTCCGCAAGACCACACTCGCACAGGGAACTATCTCGGACATGAATCTTTTTCAGAAACACAGGGCTACAACAATGTCCGAATCTAAGTCTACAGAGGGACGAAACAGTTCTCTTTGACAGTTTAGGACATTTAAAAAACCAAGGCCTACGCTGGATATCAGGCTGTATAGCAGCGTAGTAGAGACCCTTGGCTTTAGAAGTATTTTGCCATGTTCCAGTCCACGAGTTAAATAACTTGGGTTTGGCACCATTCCGCAATTCGTAGTTATGAGCTACGTAATGCTTTCGATCAACCGGATTCGATGTGGCATACTTTGCTAACGAATCAGCGCACTCATTGCCAACAATACCCGAGTGGCCGGGGATCCAGGTTATCTCGATGTCCAAGCCGTTTTGGGAACAATCAAGTAACAAGTTCTTTAAATCCATAATGATTTGACTATTAATTTTACTGTGAAGTTGATTTTGTTTAAGTGCCTGAATACTACTGCGAGAATCTGAAAAAATTACTGACCTTGTTATTTGATGGGATTTGATATAGTGTACGGCTTCTAAAATACCAATACACTCTCCTGTAAAGACTGATGCTTCTGGTAGGCATTGAAAAAGTAAAGCTATTTTAGAATTTAGAAAATAAACTGCCACAACAGTACATTCTCTTTCAGAAAATTTGGAAGCGTCTGTGAAGAAGAAATTCCATCCTTCCCAATAACGCTTGACAGCTGACTCGAAGTCATCTCTAGCGTCTTGAGAATTCCTTGATATCCCTAGGCCCAAAACGACTTTTGGTTCGAAATGAATCGCCTCGTATGCGGCGGAGAAGACCGGAAGAGTGGGATATTGACAAATAGGGGAGGAGAGTTGTTTAAGCTCTCTGTACCTATTCATCAATAGGGGAACAACTTTGTGGTTCCAGTAGGGAGAATTATTAAAGGAAAGGTCAATTTGTTCTAAAATTGGGAGCAAGGGATGGGATGAGAGGAAGAAAACTTTCGTTAGGAAGCGATCTGCCAAATACTGTCTCCTAAGGTGAAGGGGTGTGTCTGCACATTCCACTTGAAGCGCATTTATGGGAGAGGATTTCATGGCTCCACTAACAATTCTTAGGCATTTGGACTGGATGCTGTCTAATTTTTTAAGCGCTTCTTTGTTGCAGGGCTCAATAAGGTAGCTGCAGTAATCCATAGCGCTTCTGACCAACGCATTATAGACTAGTTTGAGGGTATAGGGGTGAGCTCCCCACAGTCACAGCTGCTTAGGTCCACTTTTTAGGTTTTTATGTTTTTATATTTGGAAGAGATGCTCGCTCCTTTTAGAGGTTCTTACATTATTTCGTTTATTTATTCTTATATACATACAAATTATATTATTATATTAAATACTTATTTGTTATTTTTGATGTAAGAACTTAATCGTTCTCTTTATTAATTTATTTTTCATTATTTGGTCATTGACAACCATAGTTTTGTGTAAAGTAGAAGCATATTTTTCAAATTTTGTAAATGTGAGTACCATGAAACCATTTACATTTTATGTGAGTAGTTATAGTTTTACTTGTTGGACATGAACGAGCATGGTGGTTGAGAGCATGTCATGCTCACTCAAATGTCTCGCTGATGGCGGCGCGTGGGTTTGATCATTCGGTTCCCTTCGAAATGGTTGAGCTAAAAGGTGCCGATTCACGCGTCATGTTCGTGAACAGGCGCCGTCGGTTGAGACTGGTCATCTCTTAACTGCCATTGGCTTATTTTAATCTTTAAATTTAAAATTCTTATAATAAGCCCTTTTTTTTTTCCTTTGCATTGTCCTCACATGCAGAAGCAACAAGTATATGTAACTTGGAATGTTGTAAAACAGAACATGATTTAAAAGAGTGTCCGTGGAGTTTCTTGCACGTTCTTCTCCATAGAGATCTACGCTTTGGAACGTGCAAATAGCTTCCATGTTTTTGACTGACCGACCTTGACGTTTCAAAAGTGCCTGTGAATGGTTTATTTGAAATAAAATGCTTTGAATTTGAATTTGAATTTGAATTTGACCATACCCCGGCCAAAGCCTTCAGGACCGACACAGAACGTTCACATTTTTTGACCGTGTTGTTGATGTGATCGACCCCAGACAATCTTGAGTCCAACGTTTCTCCCAGAAACCTAGCCTTATCTTCGACCGGAATGCTTTGTCCATTAATGTTAATATCAACTGAAGGTACAAAACGCTTGCGTGTAAAAATGACGGCTTTACTCTTTGGTGCACTTAAAGACAAACCATTGTCAAGTAGCCATTGGTTTAATGAAGCCAGAGAGACATTCATCGAAAGTGCGGCATCCTGAATGGAACTGCCACATACCAATAATGCAATATCGTCAGCATACTGAAGGATTTTGCAGTCGAAATTGAGGGAAGACGGGAGGTTCGCTGTATAGATGTTGTATAATGGGGGACTAAGAACTGATCCTTGAGGTAATCCTCTCCAGACCGACCTTTGTTCAGAGTCACCTCCGGGTATTCTCAATTGAATGGTACCATTGGTAAAAATGCTACAAATGATGCGACAAATCCTAGCCGGGACTCTCAGCTCGTGCAGCTTTTGCCTGAGATTAGGGAGGAGAACCGAATCATAGGCAGCTGATATATCCAAAAAAACAGCAACCACAGACTCATTCCTGCTGAGGGCCAGCCGGACCTCTGACGTGAGGATACCCACACTATCAGCAGTGCCCAGACCTTTCCTAAAGCCGAATTGAGTCGTTGGGAGTAGTTTCCTGTTTTCCACCAACCACACTAACCGGTTTTTGACTAAATGTTCCAATAGTTTAATAAGTATGGACGATAAAGCAATAGGTCTGTATGAGCAATGATCATTAGGATCTTTGCCTGGTTTTAAAATCAGAATGACAACTTGAACCTTCCACTCTGTGGGAATGTAGCCGGAAGTAAAACAGAAATTAGCCAGGTCCAGGTAATATTTGTGAGTTTTTGGACCAGCTTTAGAAATAAAGGAGTACGGGAATCCATCCACGCCCGGCGCGGAATCATTGACATGGGATAGAATAGTTTTTAGCTCCTCTAAGTCGAATGGCCTGTTCATTGGGTTATCAATGTTGTCTGCATCATCGATGTCAACACTGGTTTCCTCAACACTTGGAACATAGGCTGGAGCGATTTTCGAGAAAAACTGGTATCCCCGTTCTTCCGTGAGGTTGTTAGAAGAGGCAGGTGCTAAACTGCTCCTAAAACGTTTCACCTTCCGCCAAACCACCGAAACCGGGGTGGACGGACTCAGCGAACTACAATATTTTGCCCAACCTTCGCGTTTTTTCCTTTTTAGGAATTTCCTGGACTTGGTCACTCTCTGTAACATCCGTTACAGAGTGACTGACAGACAACACACTCCCGAAACCACTGGTCATAAAAAGCTAAAATTTGACACAAAGTTTCCTTGGGGAATGCAGAGGAGCACTAAAGCCAGGATTTCCTAAAATTCTTACGGGAATGGTAAAAACGGGATACGCACGTACGAAGTCGCGGGTTAGAGCTAGGCCTTATCCTAACTTTCTAATATTTTAAATGCGAAAGCAACTGTCTGTCTGTCACTCTGTCATCTGTCTCTTTCACGCCGAAGCTACCGAACTGATTTAAATGAAATTTGGTACACAGATAGTCTGACAGGTAGCATTAGAAAGGACATAGGCTCCTTTTTATCCCAGGAGTATGCTGTCTAGGGATCACGCGGTAGGGACTACCGGGGCAGCTAGTTTCTAACAAACGGTAGGCAACTCGTAAGTTTTACAGAATCTGACTTTGTTTAGTTTTTAAATAAATATATATTTAAAGAATCCTTGTTGCGTAAGTGAATTCAGCAAGGCAGAATATGAACATTCGACCGGTCTCATGCGAGATGAAAGACGCGATTTGAATTTCCGAATATGTCATTGTTCGATTGTTCATACTCTTTTCATTTTACCTTGCCGAATCCACCTGTGGTGACCTTTCAAAAAGACCGGTCGTAATGTGGGGGTCGTATACATGTATCTGTAGTAAAGCCACAAAGTAATAAAAAATTAGTATTAAAATTAGAATTAGATAGTATAAAACACAAAATTACGGTTATATTAAACAATACAAACACATACACATACGCTCGTTATTGAGTTTGACTATGATTTGCCATAAAACAGTTCTTAGGGTGTAAATGAATTTTACTTTTGACAAATAAAAATAGTTTTTCACTTTGCAAACAGCGCACTATATTGAACCAAGAGGTCAACCTCATCATATCGAGATGATTTTCGATGTGACCTAGGTGTGGGACAGGGTCCTCTCTTATCGCTCTTTTTGTAGGTTTCGAGCAAACTCTTCGCCAATGATCTGCGAAACTGCTTTTCTCCATTTATAAGCTTCCTCTTTAACGGTAATTTCTGAAATAAAGCAAAATGGATGTCATGTTGGTTTATGAAGATCGTATACAACTTTAGCATTTCCTTAACATAAAAAGATAAAAAGTATCTTTTACCACTACTATTTATAAAACATCTCGAAAAATTAAAAAAAATTGGCTGTTTTGTAAATATTATTGCTTGCGAATGTTATACTCGACGTTCATATTCTTCACGAAAGCAAGATTCTTCAAAGTGTTCAGAACATATCCTTGTTTACTGTTTAGGCCTCTAATTATCGTCTTTTTTCAAATTTTTATCCATTTAATTTTACTCATTATCTGCAGGAAACCTGTAAAAATAATAAAGAATACAGCATTATAATTATTTAGTAGTAATAAACAATAATAGTAGTACTAAAGTAAAAGGTTATGGACTAATAAAATGCAATATTGATTTGGGAAAAGTAGGATTTTTTGTTAATTCCTTCTTTTGGCATGCTATAATATTCTGTAATCTTTTATCACTGAGACCAAAGCTGAGTCCAATTACTAGGTTCAGCATGGCACAATCAGACGAAAAATTCAGATTGAATTTCCAAAATCTGACCACATAAATTATTTTTATTTCATTGTGCGTATTTTAAACGAACTAGAATATGTATGTGATTATACTTTTATTCTATCGATAAAACATCTAAGAAGCCACATCCTTATGAAGTACATAATATGTCAAAACGGTTCAATATTTTTTTGTTTTTATTTTTATTTCTAAATTGGAAACCGATAATAATGTAGAAGCAGTTGAGTCTTCATATTAATATAATGGAGATCAGAGTTTATTGTCTTTTCTGCTCAAAATGTGTTTTAAAAATAAGTTATGATTAGATTTACTTACCGGTGAAACGATACTTTTGCAATATTTTCTTTCAAAACATCATTTCTATTCGAACAACCGGGCACAGTACATGCCATTGTTCATGGCAAAACGGAAACCGCACTCAAACCTCAAACCACATTATTTTTCACAATTTGACAATATTTTTGATAAAATTGGTAGACGTATGTGTTAACCAGCTGGTTAATAAACAAAATGGCGATTCTCTGCTGGTGGCGCGCGGCATTTCAAGACGGTCGGGAATGCTATTGCTATCTCTTTTTGTCACATGAAATGTTTCCATTAAAAATGTTGAGCACAAGATAGGTTACTATATACAACTTAATAGAAGCTATCTAGGTATTGATATGACCTAGATAGCTTCTATTAAGTTGTATATAGTAACCTATCTTTCTTGGGTTTCCAATGGCTGCTATGTTTTCTAATTATTGCCAATACCGTTGAGATTCCGGTGGAACACATTGGCTCCACCAGACCCAACGGATTTTTCTTTTATTTTTAACAATTTTACGGTTTATTTTCGTTTCTCAACGATTGAACTCTATGGTATATAATTTATAATTTTGTGTTTTATACTATCTAATCTGATTATACTAATTCTGTAGTACTTTGTGTCTTTACTACGACTTAGTCCGCCATACATGTATACGACCCAAGACGGTAAAAACAAATGAAGACAAATAATATCTTTCAAGAAAGGAGATGTTTCGAAATGGGCCAGGTCTATGTACATTACCTCATACAAAAGAGAAAAATCCGTAGAATTCGGGAAAAATACATTTAATTTATTTTACTGTTGTGGTAGTTAATTG
Organism: Lacanobia oleracea; assembly: GCA_950371165.1. Taxonomy (NCBI): domain Eukaryota; kingdom Metazoa; phylum Arthropoda; class Insecta; order Lepidoptera; family Noctuidae; genus Lacanobia; species Lacanobia oleracea. Next base: position 14,756,625 of record OX493411.1, on the reverse strand, counting down.
ATATTTATAAATTACTTTTGTCGATTTTCAACATGGCGTCGCACCTATTTAGTATCAGATCATAGAAAAATAACTGTCAGCTGTCATAACAATGTCACTTCAGTCACTTTCGTCTCGTTGCCGGTAAATATATACGTCAGAAATAAATGTCAAACGTCATTAATCAATCAAAATGACAGCTTACCGCCATGGCGGGTTTTTGTTGCGTGTTGCAATTTCAAGTGTAATTTCTTTTGTTTTACCAGCAAACAAAGCCATTTTAAAGAAATTGGACAGTTGAGAACTGTTTTAAATATATTTCTCTATTTTTAAGTATAGTGTACAAGGACCTGGCTCAGGGACCATACATTTTTATTTATTTATTTAGGTTCACCAACAGTTGTTTACACTTTTAACTTAACAATAACAATAATCCAAACAACCTTAACATAGTGTAACAACTACTTAAAGGTAAACACCACATGAGCAAAGTAAAATTAAACTAGTTGTAAGCTAGGTACATTACTATTTGTGCATGCCAACTTAAAGCTAAGGAAACATTATTATTATTACTGTTTCTATTAGAACTAAAACTAAGAACTAAGAAGGATTACAAAATAAACATATTATTAACTAAGTACTAAGGAAAAGCAACTGACTACTTTATAACAACTCTGATAAGCTATTCAACATTTTCGATTTCTGTTTAGTAAGAGAATCAAAGTGGAGATCAATTATATCACTGCAACTATTTAGAGCCCTACAGAATCTAGCACATGGAGAATTGGATCCCAATACCGCTCTTCTTTGTGGAGGACGTAGTGGAGTTATGGGTTTACGAGGAATTCTCGAAGGAACGCGATAGTTAATGAGTGCGAGTAGCGGCGGTAGTGCGAGTATTTTGGAACATCTCCTTTGATATTACCAATCTACACTATAATAATTTTATAAAGAGGAAAGATTTGTTTGTTTGTTTGAATTGAATAGGCTCCGAAACTACTGGACCTATTTGAAAAATACTTTCGCCATTAGAATCATACATTATCCCTGATGCACATGGGCTATAGAATATTAAAAAAAAGTTATGAAACTGTATGAAAACTTCGATAATGTAACCCAAGGTGTGAAAAAAATACCAAAAAACATCCTTATACCGCGTACGCTGTGGAAACTATTGACAATAGAGCAAAGTGATGTACTACAGTTTTATAGAGGACATTCATATCTACAAAAAAGTCGTCAGGGATATGTTTCTAACTATTATGTTCAAGTCACAATGACCGCTTTTTGTTCAAACCTTTCGTTTAAAAGTTACGACGGTTCCAAAAATACTCTAACTAAGAAAAATCTTGCGAGTGAACAAACTGCCCTACATTTAATCTAAGTAATTTTCATATACCCTTTATGAGATTAGATGGGAGATAAAGTTCGTGGAGTTCTAACTAAACCCGCGCGAACGATGTCGCGGGCGAAGTGTCATTGTTATAATGGAATTACAGTATTATTTCAAAATGAATGTGGCGACTGGCATATTTTCGATAATCATCAGAAAATACACATCACTATGCATTGATATATCAATAAGTAAAATTGTATAGTCGAACTGGCGACATTCTATAATTTTCGACGCACTATGGACACTATACTTTTCTCTTTCAGGAACATGACACTTTGCTTTTGAGAAAACGCAACGTGCTCGCAAGTTTCGGTTTCATACAGTCTATCTAGGGATTCCATATCTATGACGAAATATTTATGTTCACAATTTGCACAATATCTTTGTAAATTTTTATATAAATATTTAGTTTGAAGTCTTATTGTATAATTAATTAGCATCTCAGTGTCTCATAATGGTAAAAAAAGAGAAAACAGAAGGAGGGAGAACCACCTCCGGATTCCCATTCTCAGCAGGTATCTACTGATTCCGACTCAGGGGAATCAGCGTAACAAGTTTTTCTTCATACAAGGACACAAAAGATAAGGACCCGAAGGACAAATATGCAATATTCAATGTAAAGGGTTACACCCGTAAGTATCCAGACGACACGAACCAAAAAGAGCTGGTTGTATTCCTGAACCACCTGGAAGAAAACAAGCCTTTCAGCGATAGGGATCGTATGGCTCTTTCAAAAGGTATACGCGAACATGGTGTCTCAGGCGTCATGCATTTGCGTTCAATTAATAAATATAAGGTTGGCATCACATTCGATCTGCCTAATAATGCAAATATGTTCATCAAAACAAAAATTATTAGATCAGTTGACTCTAAAAGCTTCCATTCCTGCCGCAGACACAGAGGTTACAGGGATCCTTACTTCGGTCCCTGTAGACGTGTCAAACAAAGAAATATTTTCTTTAATCGGCAGTTCCAAAAATGTCGTACAAGTCAGGCGTTTCATGCGCAGGGTAAAGAGTTTCAACGGTGTTGAATTCGTACCTACACAAACAGTTGCAGTTACCTTTGCCTCCACCACAGTACAGTTTTTCTATAGGAGGTGGAAGATTTAGTGGCATTAGCGTAGTTCCTGGAAGCTACTGGAATGGCTTTGCTGGCGTCAGCATAGGGGATGCATTTTTCTGCCATTATGGTTTTAATGGCTTTCTGTCTGCCATGCTCGGGGCATGACTTGCTATTAGCGAAGTGATTCCCCGAACAAAGCACACAAAATGCCTCGCCCTCAGAGATGTCGCAACCATCACCGGGGTGATCGTGGCCACATCTACTGCAGCGTGGTTTTGATCTTCAAACTTCAAAGGTTAGCTACATGTCCGAATCTACAGCATTTGCGACATTGTATAGTAGGGAAGATGTATTGCTCCACAGGAAGGGATGTATAGCAGCAGAAGATCCTTTTGGTAGAACTTGTCCGTCAAATGTGATAACACAAATTTCAGTAGGTTTCCACTCGGTCATACCTTTTTCTGTATTTTGCGGTTAATGCGTCGAACTTTGAGAATTCCCACATCCTGAGGGCACAAATACGTGATAGCCTCTTCCTCTGAGATGTCAAAGGGAACACCTGTAACCACACCCATCCTTGTAATATTATAAGTGGGTATTGATGTGGTATACCCATATTTTTCCAGCAAACTACTAACTAAAAAAGATTTAGCATCCTGAGGGGATGTAAACTCCACAGATACGCGGTTCCTGCCCACTCTATTGACGCCGCCTAGGACCACATTCTCAACATTATTCGTTAAAAGGAATTTGCCAAAGTTTACTGGGTGTAATGTGGTACCTGCATTCTGTTGGGTTTCTAAGCGAGAAACGTGGACTAAATACGGGGCCTTATCCATCGCTGAGTATCTAACTCGACCTATTTGGCTGCTAGCTTGGAGGTGATGGGATGTTGTTTCCTTCGTATCCGGGGCGTTTGCGGGTATTATGTGGGGATGGTGAGATCTCCATCTCTGAGGCGCTGCAAGCTACGTCAGCAAGCTGAAATAATGGGTTCAGGGTAGGAGGGAAAGGCGTTAAGGAAGCTGGGATGTCGGGGGGATCAGGGTCAGGGGGTTTGTTTTTATCCATTTTTGATGGAACGACTTATAGATATAACAATCACAATACAAACCTGATAACAAACGCACACTTAAACAATAACAAGTTCAAAAGTAACGATAAACACACAGAAAACGCTATAAAACTCGAGTCACACGTGCTAACCAAAACACCCGTGGCAAGAATCGAGGAGATAACTAAATAGTTTGTTCAAGTCGTTCAAGTCATGTTTGACTTGACACTTGACATTCAAATGACTAAAATAATCAAAGATATAATAACTCGGTTTTGGGGAAAAGAAAAACAATGATGAAAATCATAGATAGAGACTCTTACGATAGAACGATATAAAAAGACTAGATTATAAAATACGAAAGACATTTTTATCTATAAAATCTACCATGCAAGAAAACGACGTAAGACTAGGCATTATGGTCATCATAAGACTATAGCCTTCCCTTTGGGGTAAATAAAAAAAAATAAAAAATAAAAAGCAATTGAACTTGTCAAATGCTCATGTCGCTGTCTCATGTCAGTGTCACTTGGTTTGCGTTATAGTTCAGCTGTTTGCTTTTAAATTTGTTTTTTGACTTACAATAGAAATGAAGTCGGTTGAAAAGTGTTAAATGGTGTTTTAGGAGTAGACCTACTGAGCCATCAGTTTTTCTCAATAGTATCTGTTGATGCTAAGCTGTTGTGGTAAATAACTTTCAGTAAGAGACTTATTGAAGACTACCATCAGTACGTACTTGGAGCGGTATGCCGACTACTCGGTATGCTGACTAGTCGTAGTCAGCGCTTCTCCTCATTTGATGTGCGCACAGCTAAAGTGTGGGACTCTTTGTTCTCTAACACCTGTATCCCATCAGCCTTCATAGCTACAGTAAACAGACTTCTTCTGGGCTCGCTAGTTACATCAGAGACCTCAGCGATCGCTTGAAATATTGAAGTACAGAGCAGGCTTTACTTAAAAGTAAAACATGGAAAAATTGCCAATGTGTAGGATTTGTTTAGTAGAGGATGTTCGCATGTATGTGGTGGTCAACAAGAACTTGCATGAACTGTACAAGAAGCTGACTGATGTTCCAGTAAGTTGATATTTTAGTAACACTTAATCTTCTAATAGGTTGTGTTTGCTTCACATACACAATAAAACAAACTCTTGGTTCAAGGGTCATACTAAGGAGGAATGAAAATCACCAACATGGGTGAAGTAAAGTATATAATAGGGAACATGCAATATTTCCATTTTTGCTTTAATTTTTAAGAACTCCATCTAGAATAGACTACCACATAAATAAGAATGAAAATGTATGATGATGTCACTCGTGTCTATCACTGATCAAGAACTGTCCTAACTCAAAGACCGTTTGCCGTTTCGTTGGCATTACAGCAGATACATCACTAAACACTGATTGTTGATTTTAAATAAGTTTTTTTTCATGTTACTTTAAGTCATTATTTTTGTTAAAAATCAATATTAACCAAAATAAAAACGTTGCAATGGCCTTTATTTTATATTTTCTGTAATTTACTGACAAAATTCTCATAAATTCTGTATTTGCATCTTCCCTATTTGAGAAAAACTGCAAAATTTTACAATTCTGTTGTGATTTGAACAAGAGTGGCGAACAATACTCATCCCGTCTCTGTAGATAAAGAAGCAATACTGATACTGACCATCAACTGCTGGCTTGTACAGCATCCTAAAAATATATGGAAGTGAGAATCTGTTTCCAAATCAATTCCTCTACAGCCAAATATATTGGTCTTTTACTTAAGGGTGAAGCTGCTGGCACAATTTTGTCCTGAATATTTGTGAGAGTAGTCTAAGAGGATATATTTTCTTGCAGTTTGTAACTGAGGACAGTAGACCGATGCTCGCTTGTTTCTTCTGCTGCACTAAACTAAAGCAATGCTGGAGATTTTGGAGAAAATGTCTGGAAGCAGAAGAGTTGTTCGCACAGATGTTGAATGAGGATTATGAGGTGAGGTGTTCTTCAATAAGGCTTTGATCATCAGCATGTTTTAACTATTACTTAACTATATTAATTATTTTACAGGCAGATCCTTTAATGAAACCAGAGCACTTGGAATTTTTCAATGGGTTTAGTAATAGTAAAATAGAACTTATTAATATAATTGATGGTAGACAAACAGAAAGTGAAGCTATCAAAGAAGAATTACCAAATGTTGTTGAGAGACTTGATGATATTATTGACCGCAAGGAAGAACATCAAACTTACAGTAAGTTTTAAGAAACTAGTGTCCTGAAGGCCATTTTCGTTTCAAGCGTCCATGGAAGTAGCACCCATAATGAAAAATAATGAACACAAGCTTTTGGCCGCGACTTCGTACGCGCATATCCCGTTTTTTTTCTTGTTCCCAAATTAATTTCGTCATCTGCGCACTTAGTGCTCCTCTCACACCTCAAGAAACCTACATGCCAAATTTCAGCTTTCTAGGACCTATAGTAAGCTGTGTGTTGTCTGCCAGTAGCAAAAGAATTTTGTATATTAGGATAACCTACAGAATTAGCTACTAACAGTGGCGTAGCTAGCATGGGCAACACACCCGGTGCGCATAATGTGGTGTCACCGCACTTATGATGCAACCCAGGTGTTCCATTTATACCATAATATTGTTTCTGGATTGTATTTAAGCACATTCCGGAAACAAAATTTGTAGCATCGTAACTGGGTGCCTAAAATCAACCCCTCTCCCGATGTTGTACCCATTGGTTAGGAATAGCTCCACGCCTCCACCAGATATCTGACGCGAAGTAGCAAGCCGCGTTGACAGGGAGAAACAAGAACGAGACTGTAGACACCCCCTGTATAGTCACCAACTAATACCTGCACGTCTAAAAAACGCCCTAAAGATGTGCCTGTGTCCCGGTAGTGGGCACATAGTTGTGATTGGGAACCTTGAATAGAAAATAGACACATGCTATCGCAAACTTTTGCAGCCAGTTCTAAGACCATCATTCTTTATTATGTTTGTTTAACGAAAGGAGATGTTCCAAAATGTATGGACCCTGGGCCATGTCCTTGTACACTATACTTAAAAATAGAGAAATATATTTAAAACAGTTCTCAACTGTTCAATTTTCTTAAAATGGCTTTGTTTGCTGGTAAAACAAAATAAATAACACTTTTTTTTTTTTTTTTTTTTTTTTTCCTTTATGGCAATTGAGCCGGTTTCGACTATTCTGCCAGTGTCACGTCGTGACGGCAGCTGAGAGGCAGGCCGTCGAAATTTGTACTTCGTGGTAGATGTTAGTTTAAGCTGAAAGGACGAACACATGGGTTAGTAAGAACAAATAATCTAATTTACAAAACACTTAAACAAAACATAAACTAGTTTATACTTTACAGACTATTTACACACACGTTACGCACCAATTAAAATTTTAAATCATTCTCATTTAGGAATGTGGCCAAAATGTTTATTATTTTAGGGGAGAAGTGGGAGAGAAGGGTATGGAAGTTGGTTGGCAGAGGGATGTTTAATTTGGAAATTTTTGGATACAGGTCAAAGGATTTATTTTTTAGGGGGCAGGAGAAGAAAATATGGTCTAAAGTACCCTCCGCAAGACCACACTCGCACAGGGAACTATCCCGGACATGAATTTTTTTTAGGAACACAGGGCTACAACAATGTCCGAGTCTAAGTCTACAGAGGGACGAAACAGTTCTCTTCGACAATTTAGGATATTTAAAAAACCAAGGCCTACGCTGGATATCAGGCTGTATAGCAGCGTAGTAGAGACCCTTGGTTTTAGAAGTTGTCTTCCATGTTTCAGTCCACGAGTTAAATAACTTTGGTTTGGCACCATTCCGCAAATCGTAGTTATGAGCTACGTAGTGCTTTCGATCAACCGGATTCGATGTGGCATACTTTGCTAACGAATCAGCGCACTCATTGCCAACAATACCCGAGTGGCCGGGGATCCAGGCTATCTCGATGTCCAAGCCGTTTTGGGAGCAATCAAATAACAAGTTCTTTATATCCATAACGATTTGACTATTGATTTTACTGTGGAGTTGATTTTGTTTAAGGGCCTGAATGCTACTAAGGGAATCTGAAAAAATGACTGACCTTGTTATTTGATGGGATTTAATATAGTGTATGGCTTCTAAAATTCCAATACACTCTCCTGTAAAGACTGATGCTTCTGGTGGGCATTGAAAAAGTAAAGCTATTTTATAATTCTGAAAATAAACTGCCACACCAGTACATTCTGTTTCAGAAAATTTGGAAGCGTCTGTGAAGAAGAAATTCCATCCTTCCCAATAACGCTTGGTAGCTGACTCAAAGTCATCCCTAGCGTCTTGGGAATTCTTTGATATACCTAGTCCCAAAACGACTTTTGGTTCGAAATGAATCGCCTCGTATGCGGCGGAGAAGACCGGAAGGGTAGGATATTGACAAATAGGCGAAGAGAGTTGTTTAAGCTCTCTGTACCTATTTATCAACAGGGGAACAACTTTATGGTTCCAGTAGGGAGAATTATTAAAGGAGAGGTCAATTTGGTCTAAAATTGGGAGCAGGGGATGGGATGAGAGGGAAAAAACTTTAGTTAGGAAGCGATCTGCCAAATACTGTCTCCTAAGGTGAAGGGGAGGGTCTGCACATTCCACTTGCAGCGCATTTATGGGAGAGGATTTCATGGCCCCAATGATGATTCTTAGACATTTGGACTGGATGCTGTCTAATTTTTTAAGCGCTTCTTTATTGCAGGGCTCAATAAGGTAGCTGCAGTAATCCATAGCGCTTCTGGCCAACGCATTATAGACCAGTTTAAGGGTATAGGGGTGAGCTCCCCACCATACCCCGGCCAAAGCCTTCAGGACCGACATAGAACGCTCACATTTCTTGACCGTGTTGTTAATGTGTTCGGCCCCAGACAATCTTGAGTCCAAAGTTACTCCCAGAAACCTAGCCTTATCTTCGACTGGAATGCTTTGTCCATTAATGTTTATATCAACTGGGGGTACAGAACGCTTGCGTGTAAAAATGACTGCTTTACTCTTTGGTGCACTTAAAGACAAACCATTGTCAAGTAGCCATTGGTTTAATGAAGCCAGAGAGACATTCATCGAAAGTGCGGCATCCTGAATGGAACTGCCACATACCATTAATGCAATATCGTCAGCATACTGAAGGATTTTACAGTCGAAATTTAGGGAAGAGGGCAGGTTCGCTGTATAGATGTTATACAATGGGGGACTAAGAACTGATCCTTGAGGTAATCCTCTCCAGACCGACCTTTGTTCAGAGTCACCCCCAGGTATTCTTAATTGAATGGTGCGATTTGTAAAAATGCTACCAATGATGCGACATATCCTAACCGGGACTCTCAGCTCGTGCAGCTTTTGCCTGAGATTAGGGAGGAGAACCGAATCATAGGCAGCTGATATATCCAGAAAAACAGCAACCACAGACTCCTTTCTGCTGAGGGCCAGCCGGACCTCTGACATGAGGATACCCACACTGTCAGCAGTGCCCAGACCTTTCCTAAAGCCGAATTGAGTCGTTGGGAGCAGTTTCCTGTTTTCCACCAACCACACTAACCGGTTTTTGACTAAGTGTTCCAAAAGTTTGATGAGTATGGACGATAAAGCAATAGGTCTGTATGAGCAATGATCATTAGGATCTTTGCCTGGTTTTAAAATCGGGATGACAACTTGAACCTTCCACTCTGTGGGAATGTAGCCGGAAGTAAAGCAGAAATTAGCCAGGTCCAGGTAATATTTGTGAGTTTTTGGACCAGCTTTAGAAATAAAGGAGTACGGGAATCCATCCACGCCCGGCGCGGAATCCCGGACGTGGGACAACACAGTTTTCAGTTCCTCCAAGCTGAATGGAATGTTCATTGGGTCGTCAGTGTTGTCTGCATCATGGATGTCAACACTGATTTCCTCAACACTTGGAACATAAGCTGGAGCGATTTTTGCGAAAAACTGGTATCCCAGTTCTTCCGTGAGGTTGTTCGAGGAGGAAGCAGGTGCTAAACTACTCCTAAAACGCTTCACCTTTCGCCAAACCACCGAAACCGGGGTGGACGGACCCAACGAACTACAATACTTTGACCAACCTTCGCGTTTTTTCCTTTTTAGGAATTTCCTGGACTTGGCTAGTATCTGCTTGAAGGCAATAAGGTTATCTAGGTTCATATTGCTGTTGACTGTCTTTTCAGCCTCATTCCTGGCCTTGACCATATTAGTGCATTCCCTATCCCACCATGGCGGGGAAGGAAGTCTACCGGATTGGGGTTTTTTGGATGGGAAGCAATCATCAGCTGTAGAGGTAATGGTGGAGGAGAAGGACAAAAAACAATCCTGGGCATTTTCTCTATTAACTTCTGGAAGGGAAGATATTCTTAGGTCCAGAATTTTAGAATATAAATCCCAGTCAGCTGAATTTAATTGATGTTTTAAAAGAGGGGGGGAAACTTTAAAAGGAATATTTTTTGAAGGAAACTCAATTATGATGGGGTAGTGATCACTTCCATAGGTCATATCCAAGCGACGCCAAATGAGTAGACTAGACATATTGGATGAGCAGAACGACAAGTCAACACAACTATTATTTTGACCAGGTGTAGACCTGCGTGTAGCACTGCCATCGTTGATCAGACAGAGGTTGAGATCATCCAATATATCAAGCAAACCTATGCCAAAGTTATCGCAAGTATCCGACCCCCAACGATAATGGTGACAATTAAAATCCCCCATGACAAATATTGGTCCATTCACACTGCCTAATAAATTTCTAATTACTGTTAGATATTCTAGTTGTGGGTGCGCAATATAAAAGGAAAAAATACTTATACCCTCAGCCTTCAAAGCAACAACATTTATGTCGTCGCCAACAAAGGTTAGAGGAATCTGGGTGAATGATACCTTGCTATTGATGAGCAAGGCACATCCTCCGTATCCATCGGATCTATCATTACGTACACCGCTGAAACACGGCAACCTGAAATTACTTCCAGGCAAAAGCCATGTCTCAGCAATGCCGCAGATCGATGGTTTAAATTTATTAATTAAAAAAGAAAGATCAGGCTTTCTGGGAGTAATACTCCTCACGTTCCACTGAAGAAATGTCAGGGGATGGAATGTTGTGGATGTAGTTTAAGATAGAGGTCAATTTTGTTGCAACGTGGTCAGGTATAGATTGGGTTGGACTTGCAAGAGCAGACATTAGCATGTCTGTGATTAAATTTAAAATATTTGTTGATTTATCCTCTTGTCTGTAAAATATTGGCTCTGCAGCTTCCATTGGAAGGGCACAACCGTTTTTGGATGGGGAAAAAGAATAATTTTGGGTGAGGTTAAGGTGAGCCTGTCTATCATAACCAGGTGAAAGAGGAATACGGGGTTTAGGTTTCAAAAGTACCGTTTTACGGTATGAGGTTTGGGTTACTGGGATGGGACTTGAGGACTGGGATTGTGATTTATTCACAGTAGCCTTGTTGCGTGGGGAAGATTTGGAGACTTCAGCATATGATCGGGACACAGGTGGGAAAACTCGACTTGCCTCCGCATACGAGATCGATTTCTCCGCCATCAGAGCTTTGATACTCTTCTGTCGGCCCAATTCAGGACAAGCACTGTCATTTGCGAAATGGTTGCCAGTACACGAAACACAGAGACTCAATTCAGGGGTGACTTCACATCCATCACCTGGATGATCTGCACCACACTTAAAGCACCTAGGTTTCGATCTGCAAAGTGTGCGGGTATGTCCAAAGCGACAACAATGGTAGCATTGAACTGTTGGATAAGTGTAACGTTCAACTGGGAGAGCCGAGTAGAAGCTGTACACACGCTTAGGTAGGATTTGTCCGTCAAAAGTTAACACAACAGTCTGTGTAGGCCTCCACTCAGTCACACCAGAAGAGGACACCTTGCGGTTCATCCTTCTGGCTTTGATAACCGAGCCACATCCCTCTGGAACCTGAATATTTTTAATAATTTCCTCTTCTGACCACTCAACTGGAATATCCCTTACAATACCCATTCTTGTGATGTTGAATTGAGGAATGGCAGCCATATAATTGTGTTGGGATAAAATTTTGTTGTTTAGAAAACTGTTTGCATCCTGGTGCGACTTGAACTCAACTGATACACGATTTCTGCCTATACGTTTGATCCCATCGAGACGTATGTTATTCACGTTATTTATCGTCAAAAACATACCAAACTTGATAGGTTGTAGCACAGTGCCTGAAGATTGTTCATCTTTAAGTGAAACATTCACTATGTATGGTGGATTATCTCTCGCTGTATATGCAAGTCTGCCGATTATATTTTTCGCAATCTTAGGTTTTATAGTAGAAGAAGCAGGGGGCGAACCAGCGACCCTCTTGCGGCTAGGGGTGTCCGTATCCATTATAGGGTTCTGTGGGGGTATTTCGATGTCATGGGGGAGGGTAATACTTAGTCCGGGGGAGAGATCGAATAGTTTATCTGGGGGGTCAGGATCAGGAGGCTTTTTCGAATTCATGTTGGATTATAATAGCTAAAACGGGACAGTAACAATTAAAAACAAACCTTAAACCAAGAACACAAACACAATGAACACTTTCGATCGAGTTTCACACTAGAAAAGTTCACCAAAATCGAAAATATTCGTAGCACTGACAAAAGCACGTGTTTAGCCTTCACCACTACCAACGAAAGTCCAAAATAACACTTGAAATTGCAACACGCAACAAAAACAAAAACCCGTCATGGCGGTAAGCTGTCATTTTGATGGATTAATGACGTTTGACATTTATTTCTGACATATTTATTTACCGGCAACGAGACGACAGTGACTGAAGTGACATTGTTATGACAGCTGACAGTTATTTTTCTATGATCTGTAACTAAATCGGTGCGACGCCATGTTGAAAATCGATAAAAGTAATTTATAAACATCAATTAATTACCACAACAGTAAACATTTAAATGAATTAAATGTATTTTTCCCTAATTCTACGGATTTTTCTCTTTTTTATGAGGTAATGTACATAGACATGGCCCATTTTGAAACATCTCCTTTGTTTTTACTTACAGAATCAGAATTTGATAACGTATACAATAGCTGTCCAGATGAAGAAACACCAGCACACCGAGCTGAGTCAGATTCAGAAGATGTAGCTTTAATGGAGATTAAAACCGAAATTGAAGATGAACAAGAATCAATAGGTAAGCAAGCAGTCCGACGGTTGAAATCCGGCTTGACGTGAGGTAGCCGCATTACATTACAGCGCCATTTTTCAATCCGGCGCGCCTACTTGTAATACGGCGTGTTATACAATATGGCACACACGTACGATACACTCGAGGTTGTGTACGAGAACGTCTACCTAGGACAACGGTCCAGTTAGGTAGGGCCAACTTCGAGAAAGAGGTCAACCATCGAATCCGACTCGGCGGGGCGGCGTTCGGAAAGCTGAGTGGTATCTTCTTGTCTCACATTCTACAGTGTCTCAAGATGAAAGTCTATGACCAGTGCGTGTTGCCAGTGATGACATATGAACTGAAACGTGGTCGCTCACAATGGGCCTCATCAGAAGGCTCAAAGTCACTCAAAAGGCAATGAAAAGGGCAATGCTTGGAGTTGCCTTGCTTGATCGAATCAGGAGTGATGATATCCGCAAGAGAACCGAGGTAACCGACATAGCCCGTAGGATCGCCAAACTAAAGTGGCAATGGCCAGGGCACATTGCTCGTAGAACAGATGGTCGATGGGGCCGAAAAGTTCTGGAGTGGCGACCGCGTACCGGAAAACGCAATGTTGCAAGGACTAGGGTGAAAGTCGCGGGTAGCCGATGGATGCAAGACACGCAGGACCAGTCGTTGTGATGATGCTTTGGGGAGGCCTATGTCCAGCAGTGGAAGTCTTTTGGCTGATATGATGATGATGATGATACGATATGGCTGCGAGTGCCGCGACATTAAATAAAAAGCATCAGTGATTCACGTTGGGAAGCAAGTAAAACCAATGTTAAAGCAGTCCGTTATCAAACCAGTGCCATCTGATGATTGTTTAATTAAGTAGGTACTTTGAAACTCTGCAAGTGATGTTCAAGTCTCTCAAGAGGCTGCTGTAGCCGAATAGCTAATAGATTTCAGCTTTATACTTTCTTGGTTCTTTGGTATGACACACTTTAACATTGAAATTGCTGAAACCATAGACTTCAATAAAACCTGATAAAACAGTTCGCCGATAGAAAGGCTAAAAGTTAAAATTGTATAGTTTTTTTATGTTTGACCTCTATCTCACCTGATAATAATAATAATTATTATTTTTATTAAATAAGTTATTTAATTAAATACGTTATATCATTTGTATTGCAGTTAGGGGGCGCCGTAAAATTCTCGCCCAGGGTGCCAGTAATAGTAGCAGTAGTGCTGAAACTGGCATTAAGGGTTCCGTTGGTGACCCTTTGAATTCGGAACCCTAAAACCGGTTTTGATCTCTGCTAATCCCCTTTCCTTTGCATATACATCTGCCTAGCCTTTTTCCAACTATGTTGATGTCGGCTTCCAGTCCAATCGGGTTTAGCTGAATACCGGTATTTTACGAGCAGCGGCTGCCTATCAGACCTTCACAACCCATTAACTGAGTAACACGGTACTTCATGGCAAGACTGTAGTCAGATTTATTTAGGTCTTTGCATGTCCACTTTTGGCTTCTTTGCGACGAGCGCGCCTGTGAAATAAATAAATAAGTAAGAATTAATATGCAAAGGAAAGGGGATGAGGAGCTCGTGGCTAGGTAATAACAGCCGCATGGGTCGATCTTCAAGGTTGAGCAACGCTTGCCAAGGTTGGTCTGTGGATGGATGACCATCTTAACATACCGAGTTTTCTCCGTGTCTCGGAAAGCACGTTAAGCCGTTGGTCCCGGCTGTCATTTGTAGATCTTTGGCAGTCGTTACAGATAGTCAGAATCCAGTAAATCTGACTCCAGTCTTGCCATGAAGTACCGTGTTACTCAGTTAATGGGTTGTGAAGGTCTGGTAGGCAGCCGCTGCTCGTAAAATACCGGTATTCAGCTAAATCCGGCTGGACTGGAAGCCGACCCCAATGTGGTTGGGAAAAGGCTAGGCGATTATGAGTAAGACATACTCATACCCACACTGGTGAGAAACCTTTCAAATGTGATTTATGTCAGCGTAGTTTTAGTGGTAGTAAATACGGCTGGTTCACACTTACGGATTTCCGTAAAAAAGAAAAAAAAAAAAAAATACCTACCCATTTTATTGTTGATTTGGGTCGAGAATGATTAGCATAATTACGTCCTTGAATTTGACTAGGATGCAAATCAACATCTTGTATAATACTAACAGTGAAATTAGAATCAAAATTACTCGAAAAACGGAAGGATATGTAATTATTTTAAACAAATATATCTGTCCCTCTCGCGAAAACGCTGTTTTCTATGGCAGCTGTATAGGCGTCATAGACGATAACGTCAAAGTTAACATCGGACTTCTCTTTCTAATTGTAATCTTGGAGCTTTATAACGTCATCGCTAATGAAGGTATTTGAAGGCGTTTGGTCTGTATAGTGTTTCAAAGGAACATACATACATACATACGCTGATAAACACATTACCACTCTTTAGCGTCGCGCAGTCGGACAAAAATAGACACATGCTATCATATACTTTTGCAGCCAGTTCAAAGACCTACAATTCTGTATTATGTTTGTTTTTTGAAACAAAGAAAGACATACGCTGACCAATACTTCTTCCACCTGGCGTTAATCCCGGCTATTGCCAGGGTCCGCCTTCCTACTTAGCTTCCTCCACTTTGCCCGATCTTCAACATCCTTCTCAGTCAGGCCATTGGCTCTCATGTCGGACTTGACGACGTCCAGCCAGCGCTTGCGAGGGCGACCACGGGGCCTAGCCCCAAGAACAGCCATATTCATGCATCTCCGACCAACGTACTCCATAGGGCGGCGCATGATGTGGCCATACCAACGCAGACGACACTCTTGCAGTTTTTCCCCCACGTCACGGACACCAAGACTACCTCGGATGTAAGAGTTGCGTATGCGATCGGATCGCGTTACGCCACTCATCCACCTCAGCATCTTCATCTCCGTGACGCGAAGCTCCTGGGTGTGTCTGCTTAGTGCTGGCCAACACTCGCCCCCGTACAGTAGGACAGGCCGAATGATGCATTTATATATCTGCCCCTTGAGCTTCGGAGGCATTTTGCGGTCGCATACAACGCCCGTCACCTCGCGCCGTCCCATACGCTGACCAATACTACCTTAATGATATTTGTAGATAGACAAGTAATGCTGTTCCTTTGTTTTTACATACAGAATCAGAATTTGAAAATGTATACAATAGCTGTCCAGATGCAGAAACACCAGCACACCGAGCTGAGTCAGATTCAGAAGATGTAGCTTTAATGGAAATTAAAACAGAAATGGAAGATGAACAAGAATCAATAGGTAAGCAAGCAGTCCGACGGTTGAAATCCGGCTTGACGTGAGGTAGCCGCATTTCATTACAGCGCCATTTTTCAATCCGGCGCGTGCCTACTTGTAATACGGCGTGTTATACGATATGGCACACACGTACGATACACTCGAGGTGGTGGACGAGTACGTCTACCTAAGACCAACGGTCCAGTTAGGTAGGGCCAACTTCGAGAAAGAGGTCAACCGTCGAATCCGACTCGGCGGGGCGGCGTTCGGAAAGCTGCTTGATATCTATCACGCAGCTTTTCGCTTTACACATTCTTTCTTTAATTCTTTATTGTACACCAAAACAGCTTATTCAAAACACAGTAATGAAAGTTCATGTACAAAGGCGAGCTTAACTCAGAAATGAGTTTTCTCCCAGCAAACCTTTTTTAGTGTCTTAAGATGAAAGTCTATGACCAGTGCGTATTGCCAGTGATGACATATGAACTGAAATGTGGTCGCTCACAATGGGCAAATCAGGAGGCTCAATGTCGCTCAAAAGGCAATGGAAAGTTCAATGCTAGGAGTTTCCTTACGTGATCGAATCAGGAATGATGATCTCATCATTCCTACGCTATGCTATGGCGTAGGATCGCCAAACTAAAGTAGCAATGACCAGGGCACATTGCTCATAGAACAGACGGTCGATGGGGCCGAAAAGTTCTGGAGTGGCGACCGCGTACCGGAAGACGCAATGTTGCAAGGATAAGGTTGACCGATGACCTGGTGAGAGTCGCGGGTAGCCGATGAATGCCAGACGCGCAGGACCAGTCGTTGTGACGACGCTAAGGGGAGGCCTATGTCCAGCAGAAGGCGGAGTCTTTCGGCTGATATGATAATGATGATGATGATACGGTATGGCTACGAGTGCCGCGACATTTAATAAAAAGCTTCAGTGATTCACGTTGGGAGTTTTACACCTTTGCTCAATATTTTACATTTACTTTCATTTCTGTTACTATTATTACGGCAACTTGTACCTAATACAGTGTTATTTTAACTGCTATTAACTCCATGGCGTGTTTCAGTGAAGGGCTCTTTAAATTTAGTCGTTCGGTTGGATGTATGATCTTGAGTTTTCTTATTATCTTCGAGACACATGATAATTTTCGATTATGAAGTACCGTGTTACCCAGTTAATGGGTTGTGGAGGTCTGGTAAGCAGCCGCTCCTCGTAAAATACTGTTATTCAGCTAAATTCGGCTTGACTGGATGCCGACACCAATATGGTTGGGAAAAGGTTAGGAAGATTATGAGTAAGTCATACTTATACCCACACTGGTGAGTAACCTTTCAAATGTGATTTATGTCAGCGTAGTTATAGTGAAAAAGGTACTTTAATCAAACACACTCACGCTGGCGAGAATCCTTTCACAACTTTGAGGGATTAACTAAATTAAATAGAAAAGATAAGATGTAACTTGAACTATTAAGGAGTAACAATTTTGTTTTTATCTGTGGAGACTTGTTAATAGCAATTTAGTTATTATTATTGTCATAATAATGATATTAGTCTTTAAGTCTTCCGAAAAATAAATAAATAAATGGAAACGTTACTTCAGCCCATGTTTGGCTATGAATTGATATGGTTTTGTCTAGCGAAGAAGATGCGCATAGCGATAATTTTTACAAACAAAAACATCAATCGTTATTCGATTTGATTTTCGAGTCTACTTGGAGAGTAATTGTAAACTGCATCATTATAGGTAAACTGTTCTATTTACATTAGTGGTGTACGGATCTTTGGTATTACTTTGTTATGCTTCAAAGAGGCTTTAAACTATAATAGTCGCATGGGTCGATCTTCAAGGTTAAGCAACACTTGCCGAGGTTGGTATGCAGATGGGTGACCAGTTTAACATTCGAGATTCCAGCGTGCCTTGATAAACAACAGCCGCACGGGTCGATCTTCAAGGTTAAGCAACACTTGCCGAGGTTGGTCTCTAGATGGGTGACCATTTTAACACACCGAGATTCCAGTGTGTCTTGAAATACAACAGCCGCACGGGTCGATCTTCAAGGTTAAGCAACACTTGCCGAGGTTGGTCTATAGATGGGTGACCATTTTAACACACCGAGATTCCAGCGTGTCTTGAAATACAACAGCCGCACGGGTCGATCTTCAAGGTTAAGCAACACTTGCCGAGGTTGGTATGCAGATGGGTGACCAGTTTAACATTCGAGATTCCAGCGTGCCTTGACATATAACAGCCGCACGGGTCGATCTTCAAGGTTAAGCAACACTTGCCGAGGTTGGTCTATAGATGGGTGACCTATTTAACACACCGAGATTCCAGCGTGTCTTGAAATACAACAGCCGCACGGGTCGATCTTCAAGGTTAAGCAACACTTGTCGAGGTTGGTATGCAGATGGGTGACCAGTTTAACATTCGAGATTCCAGCGTGCCTTGACATAACAGCCGCACGGGTCGATTTTCAAGGTTAAGCAACACTTGCCGAGGATGGTCTATAGATGGGTGACTTATTTAACACACCGAGATTCCAGCGTGTCTTGAAATACAACAGCCGCAAGGGTCGATCGTTAAGGTTAAGCAACACTTGCCGAGGTTGGTATGCAGATGGGTGACCAGTTTAACATTCGAGATTCCAGCGTGCTTTGACATATAACAGCCGCACGGTTCGATCTTCAAGGTTAAGCAACACTTGCCGAGGTTGGTCTATAGATGGGTGACCATTTTAACACACCGAGATTCCAGCGTGTCTTGAAATACAACAGCCGCACGGGTCGATCTTCAAGGTTAAGCAACACATGCTGAGGTTGGTCTGTGGATGGGTGACCATTTTAACATACCGAAATTTCAGCGTGTTGTGGAATATGACAGCCGCACGAGTCGACCTTCAAGGTTAAGCAACATTTGCTCAGGTTGGTCTATGGATGGGTGACCATTTTAACATTCCGAAATTCCTGCGTGCCATGGAATTTAACAGACGCACGGGTCGATCTTCAAGGTTAAGCAACACTTGCCGAGGTTTGTCTGTGAATGGGTGACCATTTTAACATATCGAGATTCCAGCATACCTTGACATATAACAGCCGCACGGGTCGATCTTCAAGGTTAAGCAACGCTTGCCGAAGTTGGTCTGTGGATGGGCGACCATTTAAACATACCTTGATTCCAGCGTGCCTTGGAATGTAACGGCCGCACGGGCCGATGTTCAAGGTTAAGCAACACTTGCCGAGGTCGGTCTGAGGATGGGTAATAGATATGAGCGCCGCGCCAGTGCGCCGCCGCCACCGCGAAGCATTTTTTCGTATTAAGATTCATATTCGAATAAACTACGTTTTAAACGAATGTTAACTTTGAGTTTTTATTTTTACTAATAAATGATATAATTAGCGTCAGCCATGCCTAAGAAGAGGTGGCGAAACTACCTAAACGCCTACTGCCAGGCTTACACAAAAATATCGTGAAAGACTTCGGAAAGGCCTTGCCCCAGCAGTGGGGCTGGGGCAGTATAGGCTGAATAAAAAAATGCTTACTTTGTCCGTGTGGCTCCATCTCTCTCAAATCAGAATCATGACGGAATTGGTACATCAAAGTAGGGGCCCTACCTTGATGGCCGTTCAGTTAGGAGGTCTGCCGCGATCCAAAGTCATTTGACCATATATCCATGTCGGTACTGAGATGTCCATTGTACATGCGGCGACAATAAACTTTCAAACTCAAGACCAGCAAACTGAACATAGGATAGATATTACGTCGAGAAGTGAGTCAGCATAATGTTAAAAACATGGGTACTTTCCGGTCCGTGTTGAAGATAACTCAGCAAGCTATTGAAAATTTATGCTCTGAGTTATCAGATATTCACAGGGTTCAATAAGATGAGAGTTTTCGAGAATCGAGATTAGTGACAGGCAATTGGAGTCACCATGTTCGCAATGGACTGCTGTAGGTTGACGTTGACATCGAGGAGCAGGGCCCAAATGGTAGTCGATATGTGAAGATACATTTTTTTTAACTACACGCCGCCCGACAAAGCTATTTTCTCTTTAAGACAACAAAAAAAGTGCTCCTTTTGCGATCCGTTCAAGGCCGCACCGTCAAAAATCGCTTGGGCGCTCATATCTAATGAGTAACCATTTCAACATACCTACGGGTCGATCGATCCATGTGACTGTTATTCAAACAGTCTCCTCATTCAGTACCTATTAAATATATGTTTAAAAAATCGATTATCTATGTCAATTAGCGCTGAACAGATTATAACCTGTTAACACTTTACTTATCGAAAACTACTAACGCTCGCATAAAACAGCCCAACGGATACACACATGCAAATCACCTTCCTTTCACTCAACAGTGCTCGTGTACAACTCTCAGCAGCTTGGGGTTCTCTTAAATGATTAAGAACAATATATACAATTACATAAAATACGGAACCCTAAAACCGGTTTTGATCTCAGCTAATACCCTTTCCTTTGCATATTGATTCTTACTTATTTAATTATTTCTCAGGCGCGCCCGTCGCAAAGAAGCCAAAACTGGACATGCGAAGACCAAACAACAAGACAACAAGAGAAGCAATCTCAGCCGAGCAAAAGAAAAACGAAAATAATCGAAAATTATCATGTGTCTCGAAGATTATTAAGAAAACTCAAGAACACACATCCAAACAAACGACTAAATTTAAAGAGCCATTCACTGAAACACGACACGTTCATAGCAGTATAAAAAATGCTGTCTTAGGTACAAGTTGCCGTAAAAGATATCGAAGCGTGTGTGCCAAAGAAAAACGGTTCAAATGTGTTATTTGTCAGCGTGGCTTTAGTAAAAATAGTGATTTAACTAGACACATTCGTAGCCACAATGATGAGAAACCTTTCAAATGTGATATATGTAAGAGAAGTTTTAGTCAAAAGTTTCATTTAGGAACTCATATTATCACCCACACGGGTGAGAAACCATTCAAATGTGATGTATGTCAGCGTGGCTTTAGTACAAAGAGTGATTTAACTAGACACATTCGTAACCACAGCGGTGAGAAACCTTTCAAATGTGATATATGTCAGCGTAGTTTTAAGGTAAAGTTTCAATTAATTATTCATATTCGCACTCACACTGGCGAGAAACCTTTCAAATGTGGTATATGTAAGAGTAGTTTTAGTCGAAAGACTCATTTAAGAACTCATATTATCACCCACACGGGTGAGAAACCATTCAAATGTGATTTATGTCAGCGTAGTTTTAATCAAAAAAGTCACTTAACTACACACACCCGTACGCATACTGGCGAAAAACGGTACAAATGTGATATATGTCAGCGTAGTTTTAGTCGAAAGGAATATTTAGTAAATCATACTCATACCCACACTGGTGACAAACCTTTCAAATGTGATATATGTCAGCGTAGTTTTAGTAAAATGAGTTATGTAATCCAACATACTCATACTCACACTGAAGAGAAACCTTTCAAATGTGATATATGTCAGCGTAGTTTTAGTCAAAAGAGATATTTATTAAATCATACTAATACCCACACTGGTGACAAACCTTTCAAATGTGATATTTGTCAGCGTAGTTTTAGTAATAAGAGTTATTTAATCCAACATACTCATACTCACACTGAAGAGAAACTTTTCAAATGTGATTTATGTCAGTGTAGTTTCAGACAAAAGAGATATTTAGTAAGTCATAATCGTACCCACACTGGCGAGAAACCTTTCAAATGTGATATATGTAAGAGAAGTTTTTATCAAAAGTTTCTTTTAAAACATCATATTCGCACTCATACTGGCGAGAAACCATTCAAATGTGATGTATGTCAGCGTAGTTTTACTCAAAGAAGGAACTTAACTGCACACACCCGTACACATACTGGCGGAAATCTGTAGTTTTAATTTAGTTCATTAATCAATTGTAATAAATCTTTATTATTTATACTAATCTAACACATATAATAAAATCGTAGACTTGCCGTGTCTGTACATTGAATATTTTTGCATAAAAATTACATAGATATGTTAAAAAAGATCATCTGCCTAGCCTTTTCCATACTACATTGGGGTCGGCTTCCAGTCAATTCGGATTCAGCTAAATACCGGTGTTTTACGTGCAGCGGCTGCCTACCAGACCTCCACAACCCATTAACTGGGTAACACGGTACTTCATGGCAAGACTGGAGTCAGATTTACTGGCTTCTGACAATCCGTAACGACTGCCAAAGATCTACAAATGACAGCCGGGACCAACGGCTTAACGTGCTTTCCGAGGCACGGAGGAAACTCGTTATGTTAAGATGGTAGATATGTTAAAAAAGATACAGGCACAAATATACTATATTTGAAATTTTTGTCTGTTTGTCTGTGTGTTTGTGGGAGCATAACGCATAAACCACCGATTGGATTCCAAATCTAGGTACTGCAAAATGTTAATTGATAACCCGAGTAACATTTAGCGTTTATTTCATCACAATCGACGCCCAAAATCAATAAGTTAAGGACGAAACTTCATCGAGCGCTAAAATAGGTAGTTTTCATTGTGATTCCAGATATTTGCAATGCCATCCATTGAGAAAAATAGTAGTAACAAATGAGTGATAAAAAACTTTTTTACAAAAAATACAACCGACTTCCAAAAACAAAACACTACAAGGTACAAAATAACTTTGGAAGAAAGAAAAAAGCTTTAATTTCGGAAGTCGGTGTCAAAAAACGAAACAATAACTAAAACACCGACTTCCGAAATTAAAGTTTTTTTCCTTACCTTGTAGTGTTTTGTTTTTGGAAGTCGGTTGTATTTTTTGTAAAAATGTTTTTATTTCTACTGAAGGTTATTTTGTACCTTGTAGTGTTTTGTTTTTGGAAGTCGGTTGTATTTTTTGTAAAAAGTTTTTTATTTTTCACTTTTTAGTGGTACCTAGGTACCTGCGTACCCAATAACAGCGTACCAGCGCAATGTTATGTTAAGAACTGGTGCAAACACTAAAAAAACATGCGATTTCAGCAATCCCGATCCCTTTGCTATCATTTATTGAAGAGTTCCGATGCCTACCTCCGAAGTTCTTCGTCAGATCTTCACCAAATTGAAACGGGATCAGTCCAGGAAAATACTCTTTCAAACAAAAAAAGAATCATCCAAATCGGCTGACAATTGGCTAAAGTATCGCTGAACAAACATTTTTCATGGGCTCTTATCATCAGATCCTAATTTATACCTTTCATCATCAGCTCAGCAACATGAGATGATGATTACCAGGCACAAATATCTGAATTGCGTTAGAAAGTTCATGAAAAACATTGTATGTGCCTATAAAATTTAAGGGTTGCCCTCGATTTTCGTGGGATCCCATCATCAGATTCTGACATGGTGACAATGGGACCAATCCTTTCAGATGAAACAAAAATTTTTCAAATCGGTTCATAAATGACGGAGTTATGAGGTAACAAATATAAAAAAAATAAAAATATACAACCGAATTGAGAACCTCCTCCTTTTTTTGAAGTCGGTTAAAAAGAACACCAAAGCATATTGTTGAGTTATTTCTTATAATTTTAATATGAAGTAAAAGAAAAGTGAACATGTTAGGCACATAGTACTTTTATATAATGTTAGGTTAGGTTAGGTTACGTTAGAACTTACATTTGACAGTTTTACTTCATTGTCGATAGATGGTGTTGTACTGATGACACGTTTTTTGAATGGCGATGTTAAGTTTCTCCGCAGAAATGTGACCTCAGCCCATGTTTGGCTTCGTTGAGTCGATCGGCGGCGGCGACCTCTCGCGACCGGTCCTAGTTCAATCTATGGTCCGGAGCGAGGAGGCATGTAAAGCGGTCACCTCCTTCTGCGAAGCAGTAATGCTAGCGAAGGAGGATGCCGAAAGTGTGAGAGAGAGGGAAACTTCACGACTCAGCCGCCGCAACAGAAGAAGACGTCCCGGGCGTCGGGGGTCGCAAGGCGATTTCCGGCCACCGTAGGCGCGGGCCTGCGGACAGCGAGCTTTGGGTGGCTCGCTGTCCGATCAGAACCAGGCCCGGGTTGGCGGCGCGCTGTGTTCCACGCGCGCCTCAAGGAGCTGTCTGCAAGGGAGACGGGGCCCGCTAGGGCGCCGCAGCCCTGGAACGCAAAGGGAGAAACACGGATGGGTTTTAGTCAGTAAGAGTCTGACACTCCCTTCCGCTCCGCCCAGAGCGGAAGGAGTCATTTGATGATTTCCCATCCGTAAACATAAAAAAAGCCCGAGTTTGGCTATGAATTGATATGGTTTTGACTAGCGATGAAGATGCGCATGGCGCTAATTTTCACAAACATTTTCGAGAGAGATTTGATTTTCGAGTCTATTTGGAGTTTAATTAAATAACTGCATCATTATAGGTAAACTGTTTTATTTACATTAGTGGTGCACGGATCTTTGGTATTATTTTGTTATGCTTCAATAGTCGCACGGGACGATCTTTAAGGTTAAGCAACACTTGCCGAGGTTGGTCTGTAGATAGGTGACCATTTTAACATTACATACCGAGATTCCAGCGTGTCTTGAAATAATAGGTCTTTACCTATGAAATTGCCGTTTTGTATGAAAAAATTTAAACGAATTTTTTTCATGTAGTTTTTATTTGTATTAATCGAAGTAATCACCCATGCAATCAATGCATCTTTGCCAACGCAGTGGCAGTTTATTGATGCCCTTCTTAAAGAAATCAGCTGGACGGGAGGCAACAAATTCCTCAAAGGCATTTTGTACTGCCTCTCGGGTATTGAATTTTTTTCCCGCCAAGAAGTTATCCAAATTCTGGATAAAGTAGTAGTCTGTAGGCGCAAGGTCTAGTGAGTAGGGCGGATGACGGAGAGCTTCCAACCCCAGTTCTTACAACTTGGAGACCGTCTGCTGTGCAGTATGAGGTCGCGCGTTGTCGTGCAGGAGCAGCGGAGACGAGCGATTGACCAATGCTGGTTGGAGATGTGCCAGCTTCTCCATCATTGTGTTCAGTTCTTCACAGTACACATCTGCAGTAATGCTCACCCTGTTTGGTAAGAAGCTGTGATGAATCACACCGGCGCTAGACCACCAAACAGTGATCATCACTTTTCTAGGGGTAAGTTTTCGTTTAGGGCATTGTGTAGGTGCTGAACCAGGATCCAACCAACTTGCTGAGCGCTTGCGGTTATCAAACAGAATCCATTTTTCATCGCAGGTAACAATTCGGTTCAAAATTCTTTCATTTGTGTGTCTGTTGAGCAGTGTAAGGCACGTCTCGACGCGTACTTCGCGCTGGCGATCAGTTCGTGAGGCACCCATTTGTCAAGCTTTTTTACCTTGCCGATTTGACGCAAATGGACCAATATTGTTTTAAAGTTGCTGCTAATTCAGCCGTAGATTGTGTATCATCAGCTTCCACAATCGCCTTTAATTCGTCATTGTCGACCAAAGTCTTCGGACGACCGCGAGGTTCATTTTTCAGGTCGAAATTTCCAGAACGGAAGCGAGCAAACCAATAACAGGTGGTGCGTTGGTTTGTAGTGTTAGCTCCGTAAACGTCGTTGATGTTGCGTGCCGCTTGTGCCGCGTTGCTGCCACGACGGTATTCATATTCCATAATTACTCGAATTTTTAATGTATCCATGATGACGAAAAAGATTGAAATGCGATGAAAATGTAACACTAATCAATAAACAAATGACTACTTTTGGAAAAAAAAAACATGTTTTTAAAATAAAATTAATTTGAAATTAGAATTCTTAGCCAAATAAAAATTATTTTGATTTGAAATGGCCAGTACTGCAGAACGGCAATTTCATAGGTAAAGACCTAATATAACAGCCGCACGGACCGATCTTCAAGGTTAAGCAACACTAGCTGAGGTTGGTCTGTGGATGGATGACCATTTTAACATACCGAAATTCCAGCTTACCTTGACATATAACAGCCGCACGGGTCGATCTTCAAGGTTAAGCAACACTTGCCGAGGTTGGTCTGTGGATGGGTGACCTTTTTAACATACCGAGATTTCAGCGTGCCTTGACATATAACAGCCGCACGGGTCGATCTTCAAGGTTAAGCAACACTTGCCGAGGTTGGTCTGTGGATGGGTAAATAGGCGTGTCAATATCGGATACAACTCAGGCGCACAAGTCTTCAGAACAATTGCCGGTATTCCGTCGGGACCACTAGCCTTGTTCACATCTAGGTTACGCAGTACCCTACGGACGTCCTTCTGATGAATGCGAATGTTTGTCATACTCGACTCGCATCCACCAGGAGAAGCAGGGGGCGTCGCGTCACCAGGATCCAGACGTGAAGATTCCGCAAACAAAGAAGCAAACAAGTTCGCTTTCTCCTCAGCGGAGTGGGCCAGCGTCCCGTTGGGTCTCAGCAGTGGTGGTAGTGAGGGGCGGCAGAAGTTCGATTCGACCGACTTAGCCAGGGACCAAAAAGCCTTACTACCTGCTGGGTATGAAGCAAGTTTGTTCCCTATTCGGCTAATGTGGTCAAACCGAGCCCTCCGCAACACTTTCTTGCAGGACTTGGCAGCCCTGTTGAAGGCTCTCTTCCTCCGACTCACGTCATTTGCTTTGCGCTTACGAGCGTCGACCCATGCCAGGTACGCCGCGTGCTTAAGCGCATCAGCGAGATTGCACTCGGCACCAAACCAAGGACGAGCTTCGATAGATTTCGCTATGTCAGAGAACGGAATGTAGTACTCCATTCCCCTCCGCAACACATCCGACACGGCGTCCGCGCACGACGAAGCATCAGTGGAAGAAAAGCAAGTAGGCTGCCAAGGGTAACATGCGAAAAAAGATCGCATGCCATCCCAATCTGCTGACCTGTATCGCCATACCCGCCGGGTGCCTCTTGGGCTAGGATCGGGCGGGGAGTAGACGGATACAGACTTCACCAGACAGTGGTCGGAACTACCCAGTGGTGAAGAAATCGACACCGAATAGCGGTCTGGATCTGTTGTCAGCAAAAGGTCCAAGCAATTGGCAGTGTGCGAATCAACATCGGGTACCCTCGTTGCTCCCTGGACCAGCTGGGTAAGATTTAACGCAAGCGCTAGCTTTCGCGTCTCTCGTCCAGCATGGTCTGTGCACTGGTATGGGAAGAGCCACTCCTGATGGTGCGCATTGAAGTCCCCCAGTAACATCTGACTGAGCCGCATCCGCCGCCTCACTCAGGTGCTGTGTAAGCCCAGTTGTCTCCAAATCACCGCTGTGCGAACGGTAGACGCAGGCGTAGACAATTTTGTCTAGGCCTATGTCCACTATAGCCCACAGCGTCGAGAACCTGGAGTCTTCAAGGTAACGGAGACGCCGATAGCAGATGTCGTCCCGGGCGTACATGCATACGCACGCCCGCACGTGGTCTGAAGTGGTACTCCAGGGTAAACCCTGGGTAAGACAGGTATGACTCGTCCGACGGACATCCGATCTGCTCTCGGAACAAGAGCGCTGGTTTCTCGGTTTCAAGGTGGTGATGGACTGCAGCGAGATTAGAGTGCAGACCTTGTATGTTAGAGAGGTGCACTTTATACGAAAGGGCGTGCTGCCGCTGTACAGCTTTTCTCTTTTTTCCCTTGTTCATTGTAAAAATGAGTGAGGTTGAGGAGAAGGAAGTGAAATGAGGTTCCATGCTGCTAACCCTCAGGCACGCCCTGGCAGGACGACATCTTTGGGGGACTAGTCTGGAGACTGCGGAGACGCCCGAGCCCCCCCGGGAATGGCCATCGGGCCCTTTCATCTGGTCGCCAACCAGCACGATGGTGCATTCCGGGATTTTTCGCCAGTTGGCGGGGCAGCTTTTCATGTGTAGCTAGCACATTACTTGGGCCCCCAACTACCTGGCGGTCGGCCAGCGGCGCACCGTGCCTCGGATCCCGCTACCCTCCGCGACTAGTCTCCCGATACGCCCACGCCAGGGCAAGCCTGGTTGGTCTGCCTGCATTGGAACAACTATTTCGACCCAACTCCTCTGAATTGGCTACACTGAGCAACGAAACGCAGCTAAGCCGCTTGGCGGTACGTCTTTGCCCAGTGGGTGGTCACAAGCCATCGGCCGAAGCCTACCACCAGTTAGTGTCACCTGATTAGCACCACCCGGAAAAGACTTCGGGAAGGACTTCGGGAAAGACTTCGGGAAGGCCTTTGCCCAGCAGGGGGACAGTAAAGGCTGAATAAAAAAATGCTTACGTCGGCCATGTAGCTCAATCTCTCTCAAATCAGAATCATGACGGAATTGGTACATCAAAGTAGGGGCCCATAGAGAATATAACCACTAGAGAGCGTATAGGCCGATGATTTCTTCTACGTACACGACTCACCACCGCGGGCCGGGAGACGAGGAACAATGCGCGGCTGCGATTGGTCAGTTCAAGGTCAAGTTGCGTAGGCATGCCATGGTTAGGGATTGCGCTGCTTGATCAAGGGAAAATAGTCGATATCGATAAAACAGATTTTAGCAAAATAAAAATACTCATAAATTTAATTTACGTAATAACACATTCAGTCAAAAAAGTATCGGGAATGGATGATTAGGTTATGGTTCCAAATTTAAATTTTTGTTTTTTTGTAGTTGTTAGATTGGCACAACTGCTTTCCATTTTGGCGCGGAGTTTGAGTTGCATCTGTTATTTATATTAAATACAGTGCTGGTTTTAGTAATATCATATATAGTGTGTATTGCGAATTTCGTAATGGACAAAAATATCGAACAAATAGTTTGTCTTAAATTTTGCATCGCCAATGCAAAACTCGTGCTTATGAGTGGTTCAAAGCGTTCAAAAGCGGTCGAGATGTGATGGAAGATTTGCCTCGCTCTGGTAGGCCGTCAACGTCTGCAACTGAAGTTAACATCGCAAAAGTGAAGGAAATAGTGACTGAAAATCCCCATTTAACTCTGAGAGAGATAGCCGCCGAACTTTCTGTATCTCACGAGTCGATCCGTGCCATTTTAACTAATCATTTGGGTATGAAACATGTTGCTGCTCGGCTAGTCCCAAAAGATCTGAATTTTCTCCAAAAACTCAATCGCATGAAAGTCGCTGAGGACATGCTAGAACGAGTCAGTTCGGACCCAACATTCATGAAACGCATTGTTACTGGTGACGAGACGTGGGTTTACGAGTTTGACATGCAAACTAGTCAACAAGCTTCGGAGTGGCGCCTTCCAACTGAACCGAAACCGAAAAAACCACGCCAAAGTCGATCAAAAGTCAAAGTCATGTTGACTGTTTTCTTTGACTATCGCGGTGTTGTGCACTCTGAATTCTTACCGGAAGGTCTAACGGTAAATAAAGAATATTATTTGAGCGTTATGCGGCGTTTAAGAAAGCAAATTCGACGAAAAAGGCCAGATTTGTGGAAAGAAAATTCATGGATTTTGCACCACGACAATGCGCCTTCGCACAAGGCTATCATTGTGAACGAATTTTTAACCAAACACTCAACAAATACCATCCAGCAACCACCATATTCACCAGATATGGCTCCTGCTGACTTTTTTCTTTTTCCTAAACTCAAATTACCACTTCGTGGCACCCGTTTTCAATCGATAGAAGACATAAAGGAGAATTCGCGGCGAGAACTGAACTCAATTCCGGAAGCAGCGTTTAAAAAATGTTTTGATGAATGGATTATTCGTTGGCGCAAGTGTATCGTTTCTAAAGGAGCATACTTTGAAGGTGATAAAATAAATTTGGATGAATAACAGACATTTTGTGTATTATTGATCTTTTCCCGGTACTTTCTTGACAGAGTAGTATTTAATCAAAATCAGTCAATTACAAAAAGAAAAACAAGAATCCTGTTAATATTGATTTTTTAAAAGAATTAATTTGAATGAATTATGTTTTTCGAATAAAAGTTTTAGGGTCCTGATTGTTCTTGGTAAAAAATGATAAATGAGCGTCTACATATTTCTGAATTACGCATCTTGCTAATTCAATCAAATGGTTTGTTGATTCAATTTCAAACTGATGAAAATTAATATCCGGGAATAAATTATACCCAATTAGAGATTACTAATCATCAATTAGAACTAATCTTATAAAATAATCGAAATTATATTTTGGAGACAGCACTTTCGAACCACTATCGTTGATTGCCCTTTTAATATAAATTTCATAACGACGACTATTATATTATAGTGGATATTATAGTGGCGTAAATTTTGTTCTTCGATTCACTAGCTTTCATTTTGATAGTGTGTATTGCCTCCTTTGTTAATCCTGGTTTACCATCAATGAATTGATACCAACTTCTAAGAGTAGGTACCTACTCGTAGCAGGTAAACATGTGCTGAAAGTTTGTCTAACGAAATTATACGTTTTCGTAGAATAAAAATGCAATGGAAAATGCTCGTAGCTGCTGTGAGTATTTTTGATCTTAGGTATATGTCCTTTTTTTGATTTCAATACCTACTTGGCGTTTAACAATTTCTCGATTTTGTACACCTATACGACTTAAAATGTCTTTATTTTCTTAAGATTTTTTGACTAAAAATCTTTCAAGTGTTCAAAATTTCTTTTACACTCGCATTTTTTTTAACCAATCATCTATTTTTATCTTGAAGCCTCTTAACCTGTTTCTTTTTTTTACCAAGAGATTGTACTATAAGATGGTCTATGTGTCGTTTCATTTTGCGTTTACGTGGAGATAGGTCTACAATTGCTGGGTCTATTTCTTCATTCTTACATTCGAACTCTGAAAAAAAAGTATTGTTAGTAGTTATTATAAAGAAGTAAATAAAAAATAAAAATATATATTTCTTATATTCACAACTAGTTGACCCGCGCAACTTCGTTTGCGTCACAATTTTCATTACTGCTCCGCTCCTATTGGTCTTAGTGTGATGGTATATAGCCTATAGCCTTCCTCGATAAATGGGCTATCTAACACTGAAAGAATTTTTCAAATCGGACCAGTAGTTCCTGAGATTAGCGCGTTCAAGTAAACAAACAAACTAACTCTTCAGCATTATATATTAGTACTAGCTGTGCCCGCGACGATGCCAGCCTATTTATCTTACTTCTATTATTTTTGTTTACTAATAAACGCGAAAGTTTGGCTGGCTGGATGTTTCTTACTAAATTACGACAATACGGCTGAACGGATCTGGATGAAATTTCGCACAGATGTAGATTATAGTCTGGAATACCACATAAGCATTATTATCTCGAGAGTACCTACTTTGGGAGATATTCAAGATTCAAACCAAATTTATTTATAGGTAGATACTTTTGAATTGTTAAGATCAGTCTGTCAAAAAACATGAAGCTATTTGCGAGTTTTAAAGCGTAAGTAGATCACTATGAAAAATAACGTGCAAGAAACTCCACGGCCAGTCTTTTATATCATGTTATGTACCTATTATAAAAATACTGGTTACATTGTCCTTGTTGCACATATGTGAAGACAATATAAAGAAAAAAGGAACCACAAAACAATTTAAAATATCTATAAAGAAAAGCCTGATAATTTGTGAAACGTGGGCGAAGCCGCTTGCTTGTAAAATATATTGAAACAATTCACATTAATGTTTCTCAGTTAACTATATTTAAAGTTAGTTTTCCAGGAATTTACCTATACATATTAATTATATGAATTGCTAATGCGGTTAATTGAGCTTCGTGTTCTTCCTCAGTTTCTAAAGATCGAGAAGTCGCTGTTCGAGATCTTTGAGAACTCAAGCGAGCGTCTCGGTCTGTGAAAGTCTCCGACTCTGCATGGCGCATTCTATCTACCGACATACGCTCTGTGCGTTCCTGGCTACTCTCGAAAGATCGAGAAATTGCCATGCGAGAACGTTGTGTACTTTGCCGAGTCTCGCGCTGAGTACAATTATCTAAAGTGCGAGTTCTGGCCTGCCCTTCTCTAGCTGCAGCAAGTCTGGCTTCTCGATCTTCTGCTGTTCCTTGAGACCTACTTAGACTCATATATTTAGCCTTTTTGCTATATTGTGAAAAATTCGACCTTTTTCTAGAAGGCATTTCGGAATTAGCGAAACAAAATTAAAACGTATATACTGAAGGAAGACGGACAGCGGTGGCTTATTAATAAACAGGGTTCCGTTAGCAACCTCTGTAAATCGAAATCGAATCCCTAAAAATCGAGTTCGTTCGCACGAATCAAAATCGTATGCGAAGAAGGCTCAGTAATAGGGTCCCGTTCGCACCTTTGGTACGAAACCCTATAATTCGCCTTGTAACGCAAGTCGAACCGTCTGATACTTCGCACGAAGCAGAATTCAGAATCGATCACGGAGGCTTAGTAATGGGGTCCCCCTGTCACCGTGCCCACCTGTGGTACGGTACCTTATTATTATTATTAGCCTTGTTTCGCAAATCGAACCGTTCGTTGCTTCGCTCTTAACGGAATAAATCGCGTACGTAGGCTTAGCAGTAGGATCCCTCCCGCGTCAACGCTTTTAGTACGGAAGTTACGGAACCCTACAGGCTTGAAGCGCAATTCGAAGCGTCCAGAACTTCGCAAGAACCAAACGAATTCAAGACTACTATATAGACGAACAATTAACGAATCCAATTAAACAACTCAGAGAAAACAGCGATGTTGGTAATTTAGACCCTAACAAAGACTTTCAAGACCTATTATAGACCGAATTTAAACATCTAACGAACTCGACTGTGTGACCGCGGAGTATTCGAAACGTCCCCGCAAGGGGGCGCGGTAAGCGGGCATAGGCTTTGCCTTTTCTCCCGCGGTGTCATTGCGTGCCCGTGAAGACGGGCACGTCATTGGATTGCCATATAGGCCAAGTTGGTGGCAGCGCGACAGATGGTCGCTGCGTGACTGAGTGTATCTGTCATAGTGTCGGCAGAGGGCGCCACGGCACTGTCCTACAGTGCCGTCCCTTCACGACCCTACGGCGGTCAGTCCCCGCCGGGTGAGACCTCCGGTTGCCCGGAGGAGGCCCAGCGAGAGACGACCAGCGACGTAGGCGCCGGCTTTAGGGCGCTCCCTGCTGAGGGTGCTGATCCCCCGCCTGTCCTGCTTCCAGAGCGAGCCGGTCACGCTTCAGGCTGAGGGACCGTGGTGAGTGTATGAGCGGCAATGATCGTCTGTGTTCGAAAATCGTGTGAGGGTCGATCGCCAGCAGAAAATCCTAACACCGCAATTCAGAAAAATGCATCATCAGTGCAACGCCATCTAGCGACCACATAAGTAAACTGACAAAATGTTTAGCATTGGAAGACGTTAAATAAGCAGCCCGTATGACAACATTAAGGTATTATAATGTTCATTTTTATTTTGCTACGTATAAATGTTTCACAAATAACTAAACAATGTGTTTTAGGGTAATATTCGCTTTGCCTAATCACAATACATTAGGAAGTTTCCTACTAAACTTAAAAATTCAATATATTTTGATTTGTGGATCGGTTGTTATGACAAATACCGATAAGGTATAAAAATGTTCAATTTTATTTTGTCACGTATTAAAAGTTTCACACATAACTCAACAACTTGTTTTGGTGTTTTCTACATGCGTTCGTGCATTTCATCTTTTTCAATAGATGGAGCTGTAATCAGAATACATGAGGAACAGAATACATTAAAATTTGTAAGTTTCTTACTAAACATAAAAATTCAATATCTTTTGATTTTATGGGTCGATTTTGATAAAATAAACGCTATATGTTACTCGGATTATCAGTTAATATTTTTAAGTACCTAAATTTGGAACCCAATCTGTGGTTTATGCGTGATGCTCCCTCAAACGCACAGACAAACAGACAAAAATTTCAAAAATAGCATATTTGGGTTTTGTATCTTTTTACTAACTTTTCTATGTAATTTTTGTGCAAAAATTTTCAATGTGCAGACACAGTTGGTTCTACGATTTTATTTTATGTATAGATATAGATAGATTTATGTAAGAATAAAAGTAATTGCAAAACTAATTACTTCAAAAGTAATAATTATACGAAAAGATATCGCCTATCCACGCTAAAAGAATTACCCTAAAATACTACAAAATCAAATAATGTATCAATTTAGGTACAGAAATTAACAAAAATAACTAATTTAAAACAAAACTTATTACTATAATTATTATACGATACTACTCTGTCAAGAAAGTACCTACCGGGAAAAGATCAATAATACACAAAATGTCTGTTATTCATCCAAAGGAGAATGACCAAATTGGACCAAAAATTGGTAAAAAAAGTCAAAGTCTGCCCCCAGATTTGCCACATAGCTCATTTGAAAGAAGAGTTCAAATGCAACATTTTATTCTATGGAACCGAAAAAATCTGTCCCACAGAAACATAAATATAACCTAAAATGTGATTTTATGAAAAAGTTGCATATTTTACTTCTTTACACAGGTAGGTGACCTTTTCTTATCGCAGATAATGAGCTTACACGAGAGTTTGCTTTCTTTGAACATTGTTCAATAGTAGTGTGAGCGAGAAGGCGATAGAGCTACGTTCTCGCTCACACATGTATGCGCTTTGCATTGCAACTGTGCAGTCCTTCTGTAACTCTCTTCGCTTATAGTTGTGTACTGTGCGAATATTTTCTGTGGATATCCTGTGATTACGTGTTTGACCCTTGCATTACGTTACCTGGACCTGATTTTAAGCCCTGTGATTTGGATACAGTTTTAAAGATGTTTCGTGCATCTGCTGGACAAGTGTGTCTAGTGTGTGGTAGATCAGTGCGGTCGATCAGAAGAAGAACACTAACTACGCAGCTTTTTGAAGAATATCCAATCGCTGCAAATAATATAACTGAACGAGTTCTTCCTTATCATGTGAGTACTTACATAAATGATTGCAATAATGACTTATTTAACCATGTAACAATGCATAGAGTGCATATCACGAATGAAAGCCCGCGGAAATGGAACTACATTTTTTTATGCAATGTAATGTAATGACATAGACACTAGCGCCGCGTCAAAGGGACTTCAGTAGCGGCGCTATTCATTCATTGGTATATTCATGTACTGAATAACATTTGTTAAAAAGATGTGTATTTGTGATGTGTAATTGTATCTGAAACTATTTCTTTCAGATACAATTTAACAACGCCGAGTTTATCTGTCAGCGTTGCTGGCGACGCGAGGCGTACCCACCAAGACGTCGTACGTCCAGTGAACGAGAACAAGAACCACCAGTACGCGCTTCTGAGCAGCCAGCAGATCAACCTGTGATAGAACCAGATCAAGCCGAGGTACAACCAGATCTAGCTGTGGTACCGCATGCTGGTGATCAACGTGGAGCAGTAGTTGACGAACAAGACATTCAACATTCTATTATACATTTACCACATATTAGTCGGGCACCGAACACTTCAAACTCTTGCATTATATTCGGATGTACAGGCGAGACAAGGCATCGAATACCAAAGCACATGAAAATCCGTTTGTTGAAAGATTTTAACTACTACGCCCCACCTTTTGCACGCGTTTGTGAAGAACATTTGCTTTTAAATGATTTTGAGATTTTATTGTCAGCCAGAAATGTAAGTAATGACTTTAACGAAGCTCACATCATGGACATGATGCAGATTTTGAAAACTATGCCGCAAGAGGGAAGGGTGGATTTTGAAAATATAGAAACCATGGATCCAAATGAAGTTTACTTTCTGACTGGTCGAAGTTTCGAACAGTTCAACAGAATGTTCGTAGAAACGCCATCTTTGTCTAGAAGGAGCAAAAGACCCAAAACCGCTTTAGCAGCATATTTGATTAAGTTAAGAACTGGTGAACCCAATACAAGACTGGCAGATATGTTTCACATAAGCCGAACAACTTTAGAAAGAGAAATGAAAACCGCAAGAGACTGTATAAAAGAAGAATTTACACCTCTACATTTGGGTTGGGATCACATCACAAGGGAGCAAGTGCTTAGGCGAAACCTTTTCATACCTCAAACTCTGTTCGGAAACCAAGAACAAAACAAGTGTATAATTATACTTGATGGTACCTATGTATACATACAAAAAAGTAGCAACTTCCTCTTCCAAAGATTGACGTATAGCCATCACAAGTTCTTAAATCTACTAAAACCATTCCTAATAGTCTGTTGTGATGGCTATATAATTGAAGTAGCAGGTCCCTATTCAGCGACTACATCCGATGCAAGCATTTTAAATAAATTAATTGATGGTGAGGACAGTGTTTTTA
Source organism: Lacanobia oleracea (assembly GCA_950371165.1). NCBI lineage: Eukaryota > Metazoa > Arthropoda > Insecta > Lepidoptera > Noctuidae > Lacanobia > Lacanobia oleracea. Next base: position 14,720,544 of record OX493411.1, on the reverse strand, counting down.
ATTGGTTTTTCCAAGAAGGAGATGTTCTCATTTTGGATAGAGGTTTCCGAGATGCCGTACCAAACGTAGAGTCTTGTGGCTATGATGCCCATATGCCTAAATCTGTTTCAAGGGGCGAAACTCAATTAACAACGGCTGACGCCAATAAGTCTCGATTAGTGACGATTTGTCGATGGGTCGTGGAAGTAGTAAATGGCCGCTTCAAGAGAGATTTTAAGATTTTCAGGCAAGATTATTTTAACAGGGCTCTGCCTCACATGCAGGACGATTTTAGGAATGCCGCGGCCATCACAAATGCTTTCCACGACCCAATCACTGATAATGTTAATGCTTCTGGTTTTATGGAGAGAATTAATAATAGGGTCAATATGGAAAACTGTCTCGCACAGTATGTCATTGACTATAATCTTAATAGCCGGCGAATTCCGTTTCAAAGTATGTCTGCCGAGTTACCTGATGTAAGAGGATTTCCAAGGTTGTCTGAGGAAGAACTTGTTATGTTTGCGTTAGGAACGTACCAAATAAAACTAGCCAGGAGTTATTATAGTGAACACGCTCGTAATGGCGTATATACAATAGAAGTGTACAGAGAAAATGATGATTTGAATAATCTTTTAAATAATTATAATATAACTGGTAATAACTTCTGGCTATTAAGAGGTAAAGTCCAATCTAGGCATACCCGAAGCCGAATTTATCATACATATATACTTGTAAACTCAGACCACCTTGGGTTGGAGGCTTTAAATCATTATTATTGTTCGTGTAAGAGTGGCAGACGTACTTTGGGCACATGTGCTCATGTAATGTCTATAGTATGGTTTTTGGCATATGCGCGGTACGAAAATATTGACCATCCAGCACAGTTTTTAGACAGTATTGTAATAGATGAAAATGATTTATAATACGCATTCTATATTACCATCTGTGCAGAATAGTGAGTCATGAATAACATTTAAAATAAATTGTTCGAAAATAAACAATTATTAAATAACTATGTCGTTTTTTTAATTCATTATTCATCTATTTTTATTTAGTGAATCCTTCTAACAACATTTTAACAAGCAGAAATAATATACAAAAAAAAAATTGGTGCAAGCGAAAGTGTATTGTTGCAGTATTATATAACGTCGAATTACTTTGTAATTGTGGGTTTGAATTTGATTCGCATTTGCACACATAGTTAGTCCAACAGTATTAACCCACCAACAAAGAGTCAACCCTGGGGGCAGCAATTTTTTTTTTGGTCCAGTGCCCATACTAATTTGGTCATTCACCTTTATTTTATCACCTTCAAAGTATGCTCCTTTAGAAACGATACACTTGCGCCAACGAATAATCCATTCATCAAAACATTTTTTAAACGCTGCTTCCGGAATTGAGTTCAGTTCTCGCCGCGAATTCTCCTTTATGTCTTCTATCGATTGAAAACGGGTGCCACGAAGTGGTAATTTGAGTTTAGGAAAAAGAAAAAAGTCAGCAGGAGCCATATCTGGTGAATATGGTGGTTGCTGGATGGTATTTGTTGAGTGTTTGGTTAAAAATTCGTTCACAATGATAGCCTTGTGCGAAGGCGCATTGTCGTGGTGCAAAATCCAAGAATTTTCTTTTCACAAATCTGACCTTTTTCGTCGAATTTGCTCTCTTAAACGCCGCATAACGCTCAAATAATATTCTTTATTTACCGTTAGACCTTTCGGTAAGAATTCAGAGTGCACAACACCGCGATAGTCAAAGAAAACAGTCAACGTGACTTTGACTTTTGATCGACTTTGGCGTGGTTTTTTCGGTTTCGGTTCAGTTGGAAGGCGCCACTCCGAAGCTTGTTGACTAGTTTGCATGTCAAACTCGTAAACCCACGTCTCGTCACCAGTAACAATGCGTTTCATGAATGTTGGGTCCGAACTGACTCGTTCTAGCATGTCCTCAGCGACTTTCATGCGATTGAGTTTTTGGAGAAAATTCAGATCTTTTGGGACTAGCCGAGCAGCAACATTTTTCATACCCAAATGATTAGTTAAAATGGTACGGATCGACTCGTGAGATACAGAAAGTTCGGCGGCTATCTCTCTCAGAGTTGAATGGGGATTTTCAGTCACTATTTCCTTCACTTTTGCGATGTTAACTTCAGTTGCAGACGTTGACGGCCTACCAGAGCGAGGCAAATCTTCCATCACATCTCGACCGCTTTTGAACGCTTTGAACCACTCATAAGCACGAGTTTTTGATAAAGTCGATTCACCGTAAGCCTTCTGTAACATTTTCAGTGACTCCGAACACGAAATTCCATTGGCGATGCAAAAGTTAAGACAAACTCTTTGTTCGATATTTTTGTCCATTATGAAATTCGCAATACACACTATATTTATGATATTACTAAAACCAGCACTGTATTTAATATAAATAACAGATGCAACTCAAACAACGCGCCAAAATGGAAAACAGTTGTGCCAATCTAACAAGTACAAAAAAACAAAAATTTGAATTTGGAACCATAAACAAATCATCCATTCCCGATACTTTTTTGACTGAATGTAAGATATCGCCTATCCACGGTACCTAAAAGAATTATCCTAAAATACTACAAAATCAGAAACAATACCCTAAAGAAAATAAACACTACAAAATCTAATCATGTATCTATGTAATGAAATAAACAAAATTATACGATGATATTTTGGAAAAACAAATTGAAAAGGTAGTTCGCTGAGCACAACTGTTCTGTAGGGAGCCGACCACGGTCTCGAGGTGGCCCTTCACAAATCCGAAGCCATGTGCTTTCATGGTTCTCGGAACAGGCCACCATCGGGATCTCAAATCAATGTCGGGTCGACGATGACGTACCTGGGTCTCGTCCTTGACAGCCGGTGGAACTTCGTAGAACATTTCCGACGTTTGGCTCCCAGACTTGGGCGAGCCGGGGCTGCCTTCAAGCGGCTTCTTCCCAATCTAGGGGGTCCAAATACCTCCTGCCGGAGGCTTTACGCAGGGGTTGTGCGGTCCATGGCCCTTTATGGGGCGCCAGTGTGGGCGCCTACTTTGAGGAAGCGACCTGCCCGTTACCTCAACGCGTCTCAGAGGGTCATGGCTATCCGGCTGGCCCGGGGATACCGAACGGTCTCTGGCGAGGCGGCGAGCCTCCTTGCCGGACTTCCGCGCACATTTACAAGTGGCGCGTGGAGGCACAACGCCTGGGCGAGACTCCTCTGCCGCGGCAAATCGCAGCAAGGCGGACGGAGCTCCGGCAGGATCTCATTGCGGTATGGAGACAGCGACTGTCGCAACCCAGCGCTGGGCACGCCACAATCCAGGCGATAAGTCCCCTCTTTGAGGAGTGGCTGGAGCGGCGCCACGGCGTCCTCACCTTCCGCCTGACGCAGGTACTCACCGGACACGGTTGTTTCGGGAGATACCTGTTTCGGATTCGGCGGGAGGACACGCCCGGGTGTCAACACTGTGATGGTCACCCGGAGGACACGGTGGAGCATACGGTGGAGGTCTGTCCTGCTTGGGCGGAGCACCGCCGGGTCCTCGTCGAGGCGATCGGCGGCGGCGACCTCTCGCGACCGGCCTTGGTTCAATCTATGGTCCGGAGCGAGGAGGCATGGGAAGCAGTCACCTCCTTCTGCGAAGCAGTAATGCTAGCAAAGGAGGAGGCCGAACGTGTCAGAGAGAGGGAAACCTCACGTCCCAGTCGCCGCAACAGAAGGAGACGCCCCAGGCGTCGGGAGTCGCAGGGCGATTTCCGGCCGCCGTAGGCGCGGGCCTGCGGTCAGCGAGCAGTGGGTGACTCGCCGTCTGATCAGAACTAGGCCCGGGTCGGCAGCGCGCTGCGATCCCAGCGCGCCTCAAAGAGATGTCAGCGTGGATGACGGGGCCCGCTAGGGCAGGTGCCTGCTGGGGCTGCGGAATCTGTTCTCAAGGGGTGCCGTAGCCTTGGAACACAAAGGGCACCAGGAGGAACACGGATGGGTTTTAGTCAGTAAGAGTCTGACACTCGCGGGAGGAGTCATTAGATGATTTCACATCCTTAAAAAAAAAAAAAAAAAAAAGTAGGGAGCCGACCACGCGTCTGAGCCGCGCGACATGGTATCTCGCAGAGCTAACTGGGTCACCGCCCTTCCCCCTCATGACTGCCCATCATAAATGCGCGCGCAGTACTTGATCATTATTTTGCTGCGATGTTATTTTAAAACTGCGATATCTCCTAAGATATTCATTGAAATTGAATAATGTTAAGGGCAAATCTGTTTTAAATTAAATACTTGTGATAAATAACGCACTTATTTGGATAAGGATTAATATCATGTTTATAAAAACACCTTCGCAAATAATGCATTATTTTAGAACAAATTTGGTTAGCATAAAATAGGCTATAGAGAGCGAACCTTAACAGACATAATATGCTCTCGCGGATGATTTTTGCGAAACTTTAACTGTTTACACAGCGCACGCAGCGGAAGCTCTCAAAAGGAAAAAAAAAAAACAATTTTGAAACATTCTTCATTGGTGCTCCGCTCCTATTCGTTTTAACGTGATGATATATAGCCTATAGCCTTTCACGGTAAATGGACTATCTATAACTGAATGAATTTTTCAAATCGGACCAGTAGTTCCTGAGATTAGCGCGTTCAAGTAAACAAACAAACAAACAAACTCTTCAGTATTATATATTAGTATATAGATTTGACTTTTCCCAACATTACATCCACAGAACAGAAAAAACAGTAGGTATAAGTGCAAAGTAGGCGTGGCACGCGTGCTGGTATTACGCGGAGTTACGCGTACCTCAACCCAGTCGTGTTCTAACATCATGACGAACCGATCGTCTCGCTCACTCTCGATATAAATTTATAATTTCTGAACCATGCCGTATGCCATTTTGGAGTACAAAAATGATAGCAGGAGAATTAATCTTAAAAATGAAGGTGTATCAAACCATCGGTAAGTACGATTTTATTTGTTTTCTAGTAAAATCTTAGCAAATTTCATTTTGCCAAAACTTAAGTACAAGTCTAGTTAAAATCCACCTTATCCCATTAGCATAGAGTTTATTTTATATCGATTCATTTACTGTTTCGTTCTCGAAAGTTCTTCGCTACTCAAATAGTGATGTAGTCGGGTCGGATACTGGATGGATAGATATCAATAAAAACATATTTTTGTAGTTCGTCTAGAAATTTTATTCATCACTAAATATATCTTTATAAATATTTTTAGGTTTTCCAAAGACGCTATCGTTAAAGAAAAATGAATAGATGCACGGGTAGAGCTGATTGGATGCCAAGAAAAACAAGCACGATATGCTCCGAGCATTTTTTAGAAAGTGATTTTTATTTAAAAAAACAAGATATAGATAAACGAAAACTTTGTCTGCGTTAACATGTTATTTTAACACTACAGACTTCTTATAGGTTTTCCTGTAACCTAAAAATTATAGGACTATTAATTATATTTAGGATCAGTAGTTTCGGAGATAATTGGGGGGAGATAATGGTCATTTTTAGTATAATTTCTAGAATAACTTCAAAACTGTTTAAGTATCGTATACCTTAAAATTATGAAAAAAGTATAATAAAACCCCTCACAGTAAGATCTTTCATTTGATGTGTCACACGATACAGTTTTAAAAACATTATTTTTAAAACACACACACACACACACACACACAAACACACATTTTTTTTTTTTTTTTGACTGGCCTGTTGGTCTAGTGGTTAGTGACCCTGACTGCTATGCCAGAGGTTTTGGGTTCGATTCCCACCCAGGACAAATGTTTGTGTGATGAGCATGATCATTTGTTCTGTGTCTGGGTGTAGTTTATCTATAATATGTATGTATTTAGAAATATATAAGTATGTTTATCAGTTGTCTAGTACCCATAACACAAGCTCTGCTTAGCTTGGGACTAGATGGCGTTGTGTGATAGTTGTGTGGAATATTATTATTATTTTCTAGTTTGACCCCCAGACAATTTTTTTTTTACGTACGCCAAATTTCAACAGAATCGGACCAGTGTATCCAGAGAAAACTAGCTGTGACAGACGGACAGACAGACACCCGAGTGATCTTATTAGGGTTCCTTTTTTCACAGATGTTCGGAACCCTAAAAAAGACGCGTGGCAGAAAACTAAGTAACTTGTGAATTGTACCAATCGTCGAGCTATCAGATTATTATTTTCGAATAATTTTTGGTTTATAAGAAGTGTTTATGACCTAGGATTAAAGTTTAAATTGGTCATAATAGTTAGATATATACCCTCGCGAACTTTTTTGTAGGTATAGGGACATAACTTTGCTCTATTGTCAATAGTTTTCGCAGCGTATGCGATGTAAGCACAGAAATATAAATTATATCTATGGATGTAAGGAACTTTTTTAGGGTTGCGAACAAAAAACGGAACACATAATAGGATCACTCGGGTGTCTGTCTGTCTGTCCGTCTGTCACAGCCTGTCTTCTCCGGATCTACTGGACCGATTCTGTTGAAATTTGGCACACATATGGACTTCTGTGTCCCAAATAGGTAAATAAATACATTTTGAGTATGAGGGTCACTTTTAGTGGTCAGAGTAAAAAATAAAATAAAAGTTTATCAAACTACATCGCGCGACATATCAAATGAAAGGGAGTAAGCCCTAAGGGAGAATTTTAATCATTTTTATTTTCATAATTTAAAAAATAATACAGTACGTCTACCATGAGTTTTATCAATCTATATTCGCTAGCGACTGTAGTTAAAAAATATATGAAAACTTTTAAATAACAAGCTTCTACACTCTGAATACTCGCTCCACATAACATCAGACTGAATAAGCTCTCCTGGCTTCGTTGCTCCATCTCGTGTTCCGAACTTCAACCTGTATGCTTTACCATTGATACAACCTTCACACAATTCTATACTGTCGTCCAATTTTATGTCAAAATTCTTTTCTACTATCTTTTTTTACATGTCTTTTTATTCTGATGTCCTAAACGTTCATGATACAATTGTAAAGATTGTGAATTTCTGACAAAAGTTACTTCTTGCTTTGGTGTAACAATTTATAAAGCCTACCAAGCTTTCTTCGCTTCCCGTTCACTATTTCTTTATCTTTTACCTTCAATGTACATGATTCTGTGCGGGATTTTTGTCTTGAGCTGCAAGAACGGAAAATAAATTTCTTTGTAATGCTAGAATATACCATACAACTTTTAAAAAGTTGTTCGACTCGTCCATTAACATCAGCATTGACATGTATTTGCCAATAGCATTGATTGTCTGTCCAGATGCTGTAGTGACAGTGTGATTATTTTGAAAATAATCAAAGCTTTCAAATAAGTCAGACCTTTCAAATTCGTAACATGACTAGTTGTGCTATTGTCTACGTACCAACTGTTTTTATCTGCTTCTATGGTATCTTCAGCTGACAGAGCTGTTAAATTCATGTTTTCTCACTCCTGGTTGAATTCTTTCCCGTCGGAAATCCATTTATGACCATAGATTTCTGTGTTTATGACATTTCTTGACAATGTGACCGACCTGTCCGCAATATTTGCATTTTATCTCCTTCTTGTTAAAATTATTCTTACTCTTCTCAGACTTTACTACAAGAGCTTTCACATTAGTACTACACTCTGCTTTATTTATTAGCGCTCTTTCATAATGCACATAACTTTATCGTCAAATTCTCAATGTTTCCCATATTAGTTGCCATATTAGTTGGTGTCGGAAGTCTCGCTCTCAACCAGGGACTGAATTACCCAAAAATTAAGGTACCATTAAATTCCGGTATGACGTCATACCGTTAAATAAAGGTTACCGAAATATTTCGATACCGTTTTAATTTTCAGTAGCGGAATTTTGAGGTTGGAAATGCATACCGGTAGAAGTACTATACCCCTTATAAATGTTTCGGTAGCATTACCTTAACCTTTATAAATGTATCGGTAGCAGAACCTAAACCTTTATATATAGGGGTTTTCTTTGACGCACCGCCTCGCCACTCTGTCGTTCATTTAAGAGGCCCCGATTGCACATTATTATATCTCGGTTTTGATTTATATTTACGGTCGGAAGGACGCGGCAGTGTAAGCCGGACTATGACGAGTGCCTACCAAAACTTTTCTTACACGGACGGAACCATTGCGAACTGTAGTTCAAGAACCGTAATATATAGACAGTTGAAATGTCTAATTATTATCACTTGTTATTATGGCGGGTTCTGATGGTTACCCTTCGGGTAAGGAACCTTTAAATTAAAAATTAATATTATAATTAAAAGATAGGCCCATACAAGATTGTTTTTCGGTTTATCGTACGGGACCCGTTTGAGAATCGAAGAACGTGTGAGAGTCCAACTCGCACTTGACCTGATTTTGTAAGCTGGTTTGCGCTCAGACTGCTCAGAGTCCTGCGGGGCTTGTTTGGAAGCTGACCTACGTATGTATTTTCTTTTAATATATTGCTTGCTACCGTTGCTTAAAAAAACCAAATAAAATAAAAATAAGAAGAGTGCATCAGATTTTAAATTACAAAGCCCAGACAAAATATCTCTTCATTTTATAATACATAGTTCATAATATTAATAATTAATTAATATTGATTACGAAAATAAGATTTTTAATGCGGCTTGTTGACGTCATGACAATAAAACCAAAATTTCAAAAATATTGATAAAATAATGGTTAAGTGCAAGACGTAAATAAACTGTTACTAACCAAAGTGAAATAATTATTTGTGAAAACCAAGCTGTTAAAAGACTTGTGCATCTTCTAGAAGAAAAATATGTAAAAAATAATAATAATAGGGTTACGTTTACAACAATTCATATAGTGCTGAAAATTCGTTGAGGTCTTAGGTACACTATACTAAATGAAATATCAAAAATGCTCATTGAACCTTTGCATGCGAAAAAGTTCAAAGGTATAAATAAAATGCACGTTAACGCCGACTATGTAGGCACATCACCAGTCGTTTAATTTAGTATGACAGGTAATTTTGGGCACAGTTCTGTTTGGTGTCGGACGTAAAAGAATAGCACCATCTCATCACTTCCCTTGGGTCTCGTAAGAGTCTTCTAAGGGACTCACCATGAATTGAGCAGTAGCACTCTCTGCACATTGCAATAGCTACACTGCGATCGCCAACCCGTCTGCCAAGCGTGACGATTATGGCAAACCACCACCCAATATGATGAGCACAATTTAAAATGGCCCCTAGTGCCCGGCAGCACGCCTATCCTTGACTCTGGTAGTGCCCAAATCACGGCGAGGCACGGAGAGCTAAGTATCCCCGAAGTGGATCCGGCTGTCCCAACAAACACCGACGACTCTGCTCTATTTACGGGAGGGTGACCAGAAGTCCTAGGGTGATGACGGATTTATCGTTCTCAGGTTCCTTGTGTCTAATGTGGTGATGAACGAGAGTGTGCCGACCAAGGTGGCGTACTTTATACTCAAAATATTATTAAGATATTCGTTGAACGTCGTACAGGTTAGCGCCCTAACCTCGACACACACCGACAAAGAAATAGAGACCATGTATGAAGATTTATCTGGAATCTGGATACATCTTTTTCACTGTGTGTGTCACTTCACTGTGGTCATGGGGGACTTCAACGCGAAACTAGGCAAATGAGACAGTGACGAGATGTGAGTGGGGCAATTCAGATTTGGACGTCGGAACCACCGGGAATACCTACTGGCCAGTTTTATGGAGAAGGAAGGCCTTTACACGATGAACGCACAGCACATGAAGTGAACGTGGCAGAGCCCCGACTGTGGAACAAAAAATGAGATTGAACTCATCATGTCAACAAAGAAGCAGATATTTAATGATGTCTCTGTGATCAACGCGGTGAACACCGGAGGTGATCAGAGCATGGTAAGAGCAGTATGGCAAATTGAACCTAAATATTAAGCTGGAAAGATCTCGACTGATGAAATCTACGCTCCGCTTTGTACAGATCCAGATCAAAAACTTCGAATGTTTTCAGCCCGAACTTCAGAGAAATTTCGTCCACGGAGCTTTCTAGAAACTAGGGAGCTGTCCTTACGGTCGGGTTTAAGTTCTTCAAGACTCACCGTACAGATAAGAACAAGAGGCTCTCTGGTCCTACTCTGAAGGTCTCGTAGAAGAGGCGGGAGATAATTCTGCAGTCTACAAACGATGCGTGCAAATATACTGTAGCTCAATAGATGGATCTCCAAATCATTGAAAAGCGACTTCCACCGCTTTTAATACTGAAAAACTATTGTAACATCTTACACACTACTGTAACCTATGTTTAAAAATAAAGAATATTGATTGATTTATTGAAAAATCTTTATATCAAGGTACTGAAGTGTTTGTACGAATGCCAGTCCGACTTTAGGATCAGACATCTAAACCGAACTTCCTGCAGCGGTTGTGAAGCAGTGAGACGTTATTTCTTTGAACCTGTTCACGGCCGCAATGGAGGACGTCTTTAAGGTTTTGGACTAGAGCAGGCAAGGCATTAATGTAAATGGCGTGTAGACCACTCGCCTTTTATTTGCCGTCATCGCTGTAACTATGGAGGACCTCAGTACTATGCTTGATGACCTCAGAAAAGCTTTCGAAAAAGTGGATTTTAAAATGAAAATAGTCAAAAACAAGCAAGTTGGATGATGTTGGACGCGGCGACCGATTGATGCAGCGGCACATTGAGCTGCGTCAGTCGCAGTTGCGCGAGGTTCTGGTGGCGGAATGGCGGAACAGGCTCTCACGCTCTTTCGCTGGCCTCGTTACTATCGAGGCCATCCGGCCGGTGCTCGACCTGTGGCTCGGGAGAAGGCACGGCTCCTTGACATTTCGTGTGACGCAGGTCCTCTCGGGGCTTGGCTGCTTCGGGAGGTTCCTGTGTCGCATAGGCAGGGAGCCGGACGCTCGGTGTCACCACTTGCGTCGACTGTCGGGAGGACACGACGCGGCATACACTGGCAGAGTGTGCCGCTTGGGAGGAGCCACGCCGTGCCCTCATCTCTGTGGTAGGCAGTGATCTCTCGCTGCCGGCCGTAGTTCATGCTATGGTCGACGGCGAGGAGTCCTGGGACGCGGTGGTCTCCTTCTGCGAAATAGTTGTCGCGCAGAAGGAGGCTGCGGAAAGGGAGAGGGAGATCTCAACCTCTCCCGGCCCGCAGCAGGCGCACCGGGCGTCAGAGGAGGGTTGCTCTCTTCCGGCCCCCCTAACTGGGTCCAGAGACGGCGGACTTGGAGATATCCGTCGCCCCCATTCATTCGGACCCGAGGTGGCGGCGCGTGGTGTTCCCGTGCGACCCTCTTTGACGTCGCGGGGGGAGTCAAACACCTCACTCTCCCCGCTGATCCGAGGTGGCCTGCAGAGGCGGACCGGCACCAGCCGGGGATTACGGAAGTCGCATTAGTTCTCGCAATCCCCGGTTGGTAAGAGATAGAGCACCGGGTTGGTTTTAGTCAGTAAGAGTCTGACAGACCCCTCCGCCCGCCCCAGGGCGGAGGACATCCACGAGGATATCCCCCCGTTATAAAAAAAATGGAACAAACGGTCTAATTAGGTAGGGCTAATTTTGAGAAAAAGGTCAACCGTCGAATCCGACTCGGCTGGGCGGCGTTCGGAAAGTTGCGTGATGGCGTGTTCGATCTTTTCGTCTCACATACCACAGCGTCTCAAGACGAAAGTCTTGAGAGTCCAGAGCTTGTTGCCAGTGGTGACTTATGTAACTGAGACCCGGTTGCTCACAATGGGCCAAATAGAAACGGAGAGGGCAATGCTCGCAGTTTCCTTGCGTGATCGAATCACGGATGATGATATCGCAAGAGAACCAACTTTACCGACATAGCCCAAAGGATCGCCAATCTGAAGTGGCAGAGGGCGGCCCACATTACTTGTGGAACAGATGATCGATAGGCCTTCGGGAAGTTCTGGAGTGGCAAACGCGTACCGCAAGATGCAGCATTGGGAGGCTTCCCACAAGGTGCGGGTAGCCGATGGATACAGGTGACCTATGTTCAGCAGTGGAAGATTTTATGTAAACATCTTTTTTTTTCACGATTTTATACCAGTTGATGCACAGGTCTTTAAGAGTTTAGTGCTCACAATATGTTACTTTGGTTGAATAATTTAGGACTCGTATTTGCACCATTATTTTATCGATAAATTTGACATTGTGTATAAGCCTATTGTCAAATGACAATAAGACTAAGCCTATTGTCAAATGACAATAAGACGTCAATATGCCGCATTAAAAATCTTATTTTCATAATCAATATTATGAATAAAATAGGAGAGGGAATGATCATTTTTGGTCTAATTTTTTGAATAACGTCAAAACTTTAAAATTACTTATTTTAAAATTATGAAAAAATAGGATTAAACCCCACAGCAAGCCCTTTCAATTGATATGTCACACAATTCAAGTCGAAAAACTTTGTTTTAATTTTCTTGTTTCACCTCCAATAGTGACCCCCATACCTACTAAAAATGTATTTATTTAAGTAACGCGTTCATGTTTGGGTCATAGAAGTCCATATGTGTACCAAATTCCCACAGAATCAGTCATGTAAATCCGGAGAAAACTGGCTGAGACAGACGTAAAGACAGACAGTACACCCGAGTGATCCTTTACATATTAGAGTTTCAAAAATGAGTCAAATTCGAATAGAAACCGTCATAAAATCATAAATAAATTAAAATGTATGTTTTTTGTTCGTGAAATGCTTAAGTGTATTAAATTTTCTATTGAATAGGTACAGACACCAGCAAATCAGGCTATCCGAAACTGTCAAAGGAGATGTTTCAAAATGGGCCAGGTCTATGTACATTACCTCATAAAAAAGAGAAAAATCCGTAGAATTCGGGAAAAATACATTTAATTTATTTAAATGTTTACTGTTGTGGTAGTTAATTAATGTTTATAAATTACTTTTATCGATTTTCAACATGGCGTGGCACCGATTTAGTTACAGATCATAGAAAAATAACTGTCAGCTGTCATAACAATGTCACTTTAGTCACTTTCGTCTCGTTGCCGGAAAATAAATATGTCAGAAATAAATGTCAAACGTCATTAATCAATCAAAATGACAGCTTACCGCCATGACGGGTTTTTGTCGGGTGTTGCAATTTCAAGTGTAATTTCTTTTGTTTTACCAGCAAACAAAGCCATTTTAAAGAAATTGGACAGTCGAGAACTGTTTTAAATATATTTCTCTATTTTTAAGGTGTACAAGGACATGGCCCAGGGTCCATACATTTTGGAACATCTCCTTTTTACAGTCAACTTTGAACCTAATGCTTTAACGATAACTGTGAAAATCTATTAAAAAAAATTGACAGCTTGTTGTAGCTTGATATGCTCTCGACTGTACACAAAGTTGTAGTACTTGTAGTTGTAGTAACAAAAAAGATTATGGTTACCACTCAGTCTTATTTAGGGTGTCTCTAGTCATGCCTTTTTTCAATGTTCTAGGCCACTTTTATTTAATATCAATGTAAAATAATTGATTTCAAAGTCTTGACTATACATGGTACTCTTTTACGCTTGAAAATGTATTGACATTATGGAGATTTTTGCGAAGAAAAAAATGGCGATATTCGGTGCTCTGCGTCCCACAGCCCCTTAAGTAGGTACAGTTACAGTATTTACAAGTAAACTGTTAAATTACAGTTGCACATGTCATCACAGATTGGCCACCTGAAAGCTCAGATGCCTCTATTACAGATAGCCAAATAAAAATGTAAGTTACTCAGTCGGCAAGAACTTCAACGTCGCGTCGCGAACATGCAAACATACGAGTGGTAGGTACGCCGTCTCGCATGTTTTTCGGTACCGAAATTTTATAAAGGTTAAATAACAAAATAGCCCAACCTTTATTTATAAAGGTATCGGTATAACTCTACCTTTATTTTAATCTGGTACCGATATATTTTTGAGGTATCTTAACCTCTAACCGTAACCGCTTTCAGTCCCTGCTCTCAACAACGAATCGAGCTGTCAATTGGAATACGAAATTATTGACTTGGAAAAAGTGCCGTCGCCCTGCGGTGGGATTTGAACTTGGGTTGTGCCGTGTACGCCGCATCAGGACCGCTGTGGTAACCGCTGCGCCAAATCAGCGTGGCTGATTGCACTCGATAACTACTACTGTCCACTCCACGGGTTGGGTCACATACGTCATCGGGTCTCGGCTACGCGGCTGCTACGAGTGCTACGCTGCTACAATGTTTGCTACGCGCTACCTGTATGCATCGCTGCTCGTGATCTGCTACGCCGCGCGCCGCTCACAAGTAAGGATTCAAAACAACATATTTATGTACCTACTTGAGCCACAGTTACTCTAGTTGGAATATCGAGATCGAAAATTGCCTGGATTGTTTTTGTTTTTCTTATACAGCGTGTATCTGACATCGACGCACAAACGATTTCCAGGGGTCCAGGACATGATTCTGGACACCCCTGCTTTGGAATTTTTCGTCGGCTTTTTCCTCATTTTTTCAATTTTTTCAGGAGTTTTTTTTACTTTAGACTGCTCATAATCGTTATTCTGACTAAACCCAATAAGATTTTTGATTAAAAAGTCATTAATTCATTATTTCTACAAAAAAAAAGCAATGTAAATAAAACTTCAAATTAGGTAGCTATCAGCTGTGCAAAGTTCAAACGAAAGGTCAACGCATGCCAAGTAGGTACCTGCGAGTGAGCATGTCAAAGGCACCGCTCAAAAATACCGTCTAAAGACCGCCGTCATTAGAAAATAATACGTATCACAACAAAATAAAGTAAGCGATTTCCAACATTAAAATAATTGCTTAAAGACGCAAATCGGTTATTTTGTTGTGTCGCCAAATCGTATTTTCTTATAGCGGCAATACGTAGCGGGTTCTTTGAAATGCCGACAAAGAGCCGATCTAGGTATTCTGTTGAACAGAGTGTAAGGGGCGGTTCAGTGTCTCGCTTAGTGGTGATGGTGACACCTGACCGAGATTTTTTTTTTAAGTGAAAGCTTCTTTAGCGACGTTGTGCACTTTTTTTGTAATGGGTAAAAAATGTAAAGCTCGCGTCAGGACACGTGACCCTGGTGAAAATGCGTGAGATGGTGACCTGATCGAAAATTCGTAAGACGGAGGGAGAGAAGCACGTATTCAAGTTTTCACTTCTGCCGGCACTCCCGGAGTTTTTACTATTAATAGGCACACGTTTCACAAATCATAATAGTAATGTTACGCTTATCTCAATTGGTTCGGTTTCTTGCAGCTTGGGTTCTCTTAGATCTTAATCTTTTTTTAAGGCGATCAAGTAACTAGACAACTAAATAACCACCCATGATAGTTCCGCCACTGTACTGCACGTAGGTATGTCGGCGAAATCAAAAGAGAGTTCGAAAAGAACATTTCGTGATGGATTTTTGCCAGTTTCTTGTTGACGTTGATCGCGAACGAGTGTGCTTTTTGTGAAAGTCTGTTTTCGGAACATTAGAGAAGATAAGTTTTAGTTTGATCCCAAAACTAATTTTCTCTCTGTGTTTGTGTGTCTGATTTAAAAATGTCATCTGGACTTGTGGAATCGGTGGATCGGTAGATTCGGCCCGGAGCCATTGCCAGCTCACTCACACTCGACCCCATTTGATGTTTTCTTTGGGGTTACGTCAAGGACAAGGTGTTTGTGTCCGAGTGCGCTTCCGCAGCCGAGATGAGTAATCGCGTCGTGCATGTGTTTGCGACGTTGCGTGAGGAGTGTGCTCAGGACCCAAAGTTTCTGCTCCGTGTCCACGTTGAAACTGGGCCGTGCTCAGATATGCGAGCGTACTGGCGGCGGCCACTTCGAACCCAGGGGTGAGCGACCTTAAGGTGAGTTAGTAGTAGGTACTTACATTATCGGATCTCAATGTAGGTAGGTACCTACTTACAATCTTCTTTTTACTATTCCGTAACCGAAGCGTAGGTAACCAACGAAACCCTATTACTAAGCCTCCGCTGTCCGTCCGTCCATAGGACTAGGTAATTTACGGGGGCTCGCATACAAGAAGCGTGTTTTTTGAGTTAAGGTACTTACAGAACCCTTTGTTTGAGAGTCCGACTCGAACATGGCCGGCTTTGTTATCAATTCTTATCAGAATCGCGTTCGTGATTTTAAGAGAGCATGTTCCACAAGGATGTAGGTATTCCAGCGACCCATTCAAGTTGACCTTGTTTGGGTGAATTCATAGGTACAAAATTCGCGGATGGAAACCAAGCTCCAACCAAGGTCACCTTGGATTGGACATTGGATTAAGTAAGTACCTACATCATTGTGGAACATGCTTAAGCTTATGACTTCTTAACTTCTGCGTAAACATGTCAGTTGTTGTCGGCTACGGGTGTTATTCGTCGGTACTTAGGTACTTTCTAAGTGAGTGAGGCGGTTCAGTAGTTACCTACGATACCGGATCTCAATGTACTTCAAGCTTATTTTTTATAATCAATCCTTATCTGAATCATGATTTTAAGAGATTAATCTTATGGCTCCTTCTCTTATTTCTTCAAAAACAAGTTCTTACCATCAGCAGGTTAGTATTTCTGAGTGTTAAAAATGATTCATTTTATGAGATAGGTATTATTGTTGTCGGCGAAAGGCGATATTGGTAGGTACAATCAAAGTGACTTAGATAGTTCATTAGTTTACACCTACGTGACCGGATCTCAATTCTCAATGTAGGTACCTACTTACAAGTTATGTTTTTCGTTATCTTATCAATCCTTATCGGAATCGTGATTTTAAGAGACTAAAGACTAAGCTTGTGGATGCTTTTCTTCTCTTGAATTCTGCATAAACATGTTCCTACCATCATTAGGTACCGTAGGTATTTCTGAGTGATTAAAAAATGATTTTATGTGATATTGTGGTCGCCGATAGGTAGGCGATATTCGTAGGTAAGTTACATTTAACGACAGAAGCTCGCGCGGCGTCGCAGCTTTGAGTGTGTTCAAGAAGTGTAGGTACGTACTCCGTACAACGCTCTCGCGCGTTTGGATCGCGTTGTTCACAATACATTGCGCGCTCGAAAATGTCAATTTCTGTAACCGATCATTAGCGAGATTAATGACTTCCACAATTTGATTAGTGGCATCAGGTGTAGCCTTTTCGCGAAGTTTGCGTTACGAATAGTTACGATGTCCCGGACACCCTGTATATTCTATATAGCACGATGGCTTCGAATTTGAATAAATCGGCCTGGGAATCAGAGATTGATCAGATTTCGTATACGTATTTCAAAGAACAAAAAGAAGCCGGGAGGACACCTCAATTGCTGAGCAATTAGATGAGTTCAAAAAAGAGATAAAAGAAATGATGGCTTTATTTATGTCCAAACACCAACGTGAGATACAACAAGTCTCTTTTACGCTGAAAGAAATTCAGGAATCTAATCTAAACATACAAGAAACAATTAAACTCCTCACATCACAGAATCTAGACCTTCAAAAGAAAATTACCCAGCTAGATAATCGGGCGAAAGAAGATAAGATATATATCACAACTTTGGAGCATAAAATCGAGGAAATGGAAACGGGTTGTCGTAAAACTAATTTTGTGGTAAAAAAATGTGCCTAAAATTGCAGGCGAGTCTAAGCAAGACTTAATAAACATGGTGATGAGTCTTTCCCAAAATATTGAATGTGCAATGATTAAAAATGACATTAAGGACATTTATAGGGTCCGTGGAAATAAACAAAACTATAACACGCCCATAGTCGTGGAAACAGGATCTACGCACCTCAAGAACGATATCCTGAAAATGGCTAAGAACTTCAACATAAAATACAAGTCCAAACTATGCTGTAAGCATTTAGGCTTCAAGACGCACGAGTATACACCAATATTCCTGTCTGAGCATCTGACCGCCAAAGGCTCTCGCTTATACTTCCTAGCACGAGATCTGATAAAATCCGGCGCTTATGAATGCGCATATGGCAAGGTACTAGTAAAGCAAGATGACCAGGCCCAGACCTTAATTATTAGAAGTGAAGCACAAATACAACAGCTAATGCAGAATATGTGACTATTAGCTGTTAATTATCACCCTGAAATATTGGTAAACACAATTATTTTATCGGTACCTACCTGCTCTAGTGTTTTCTTGATTACATTTCTACGGAATACTTATTATCATTTCATACTATTCAATATTATTGTAGTAGTTATAAGATATTTTTTTGCATGTTATATAGGTTTAAGCACCCACACAAATACTCAGTCCCATAAATTATTCACAATACTTAATACTAACTCATATATAACTTCATCATACAAAACTCCAACACAGGTCACTAAATATACACACACGCCTCAAAAACATAACGAAATAAATTTTTATATATTTTATATTTTGAATGAAATAGTAATACACGCACCAATTTTAATACTACACAAACAATTACACTTTGTTGCAATACATTGCACTCGCCTATCTATCAGGGATATTAATAACGTTCGAGCTGTGACTATAATTCTACTTAAAAATATTCTTTATGAGTAACACAGTTCAAACGGTTAATGAACTAGATAAAATTGAAATTTCGAGTTCAATTGAATGCCATCCGTCGATTCTTTCTAATCATATTTGTGTTAAAAATGATTTAACTATAATTTGCAGAACATAAGAAGTATAAACTGCAATTTCGATGATTTTATTATTACGATGTCTTCACTTAAATTTGAAACAGACTTGGATCATTTTAACGGAATGTAGATTAAACATGAATAACCCTAGAGTGGGCGCGCTATGAGCATTTTGCCGCCCGCGCTAAAAAACCGTTAATATTTTTTAAAATAAATAGCCGTTAGACTTGCGCTTCTTAGTAGCTGCCCCCACTCTCGTTAGCAACGTTTGCTGAGAATCTGGACGCCGTCAGTGCGCGGGGGACCGCCGGAGAAGAAGGTTTGTACCATCACGTGTCGCCGGGCGGCAAATTGCTCACCGCGCGCCCACTCACGTAAGTAATTTTGTATAATGTATTTTTTGCAAACTCGAAATGTTGACTATATTTTATGGTGCATTAATCATTTTTGCAACTAAAAATTTGTTTGTTTTAGGATTTCAAAGAATTCATTGATAATAATAAATAAGAATGGATAAAAAAGAAGCTCACATTTTGTCTTGGCTAGAAGAAACATCTGATTTTGAAGATGCTAGTACACACATCGTTGAAAATGAAAATATTTCAGATAGTAATAGATCTACTATTCATAGTGAGCACAACACGGAAACAGAACAGTCAGCAGACAGTGACGCTTCGAACAATAAAAAATCTTATTCAACTGTTGTGTCTTCCGAAATAGCACCTACACCCAGTTCAGATAAGAGTAGCCATCAGCCTCGATCTCGTCGTCGTAAACGTAACATACAACCACGTGGTGATAAATCTCCAACATGTACGTCCAGCGATGATGATGAACCACTAGCGCAACTACTTCGTCACAGGAATACTGTATCGTCCCCGCAGGCAAGTACGTCAGCTCAATCTCAACTTTTATCTGTTACTCCAGCTTCTCGACGACGACCTACTAGAGTTCCGATGTATCAAGGTAAAGATGGCACGAAATGGCTTATTCACCCTCCTTTACGACCAAATATTCGGACAAGACAGGAAAATATTGTAATCGGCAGGCCCGGAGTGAAGGGTGAGGAAGCTTTGAATTGTAAAACACCTGTAGAATGTTTTCATTTGTTTATTACCGAATCAATACTAATAAGCCATGGATCACACCCGGCCTTCTAAGGTGTATTAGAAATAGGGATAAACTTTGTCATACAACTAAAAAGGACCCTAATAATGAGACTTCCAAAATAATTTATCTCCGCTACAGAAACTTTTGTAACAATCTTCTCAAGGAATTAAAGCGACAGTATGAACGAACAGAATTTGAAAAATCCCGTAAAAATCCAAAGGCCACTTGGAACCTCATTAAAGTCATCACAAATATGAAAACGAACAAAAGTTCTGCCACCGATCTCTTGTCAATATCCGCTGACCCATCCCATTCAATAGACATTGTTAATGAATATTTCGCTAGTGTCGGAGAAAATCTGGCTTCTAAAATCGTGGTTCCTGTGAGTGACAACTGTGCCGGTTCCTCAGTCTGTGGTAAGTCGCTTCCACATTATGACTCCATGGTTATTTTCCCCACAGATAATGAGGAGATTGAGAGACTCATTCTGACCCTCAAACTTAATTGTGCTGTGGGTTGGGATGGCATCCCTGCGACCTTAATTAGTGCTGCCAGGAAAATCCTTACCCCTATCATTTGTCATGTATTCAACCTCGCTCTTACATCTGGAGTCTTTCCTGCGGTCTTTAAAAAGGCCCTGGTACATCCTATTTATAAGGGTGGGAACAGAGGCAGTGTCAACAACTACAGACCCATTTCCGTTTTGACTATATTATCGAAGCTTCTTGAAAAAATATTAAACAAACGTCTGCTCAGCTATCTACATACACACAAGGTACTGTCCAACAACCAATATGGCTTTAGAGCAGGCAAAAACACTGAAGACGCAGTTTTAGATTTGTTGGATTCAGTAGCTCAAAATTTACATAACAAACAAAAAACGATTGCTATTTTTCTCGATCTTTCCAAAGCTTTTGACACTGTCTCTGTCCCCCTCTTGCTCAAGAAGTTGGAACTCATAGGCATTCGAGGTATCTCACTTGATATCTTAAGGAGTTATCTGGGAGATCGTTCCCAATGTGTTAAGATAGATAACCTAACCAGTAAAGAAATGTGTATCAACTTTGGGGTCCCACAAGGTAGTGTACTTGGGCCTACCTTGTTCCTTGTATACATTAATGAACTGTGTAAACTCTCCCCACCCAACTCCAGACTGATTTCATACGCTGATGACACAGTCATACTAGTACATGGCAATGATTGGACTGAGGCACAAAATTTCGCAGAGTCGGCGTTAAAGACTACTATGAGGTGGCTTGCACAAAATTTGCTTACCATAAATTTAGATAAAACTGGGTTCGTAACATTTGGTCCGAGGCCCAAGTCACAGCCAACAACAGATTTCTCTCTGACAGCTCACAACTGCAATGCTGCCACGAATAATGACTGTGGTTGTGCCACAATAAGGCGTATGGACTCCGTTAAATACCTCGGTGTCCTGATTGACAGTGCGATGACATGGGCTGGGCAAATTAATGCACTAGTATCTAGGGTTAGAAAATTAATATTTGTTTTTAAAAACCTTAGAAGTTCAGCCGATTTTTCAACTCTGAGAACCGTGTATTTTGCTCTAGCTCACTCCATCATCACGTACTGTGTGTCGGCCTGGGGTAATGCTGGGAAGAGTCATCTTCTACGTCTTGAGAGGGCACAGAGAGCTGTGCTTAAGGTCATGACACATAAACCAATTCGTTTCCCTACCGTTGAACTGTATGCCCTCTGTAAAGTACCCTCAGTGAGGCATTCATTCGTGCTAAATATTGTCCTACGTAAACATGCTGAGCTTTCGTTTGATCCTGAGTTAAATAAAAATAAACGTAGGTCTGATAGAGTCTGTCAAACTTACTCCTCTAATCTAAAATTAGTACGTCGACAATTCAAGTTCTTTGCCCCTGCGTTATACAATACAGTGAACGGGGTTCTGAATATTTATCCACACACTTCCCGAGAGTGTAAACGGCTCACTAGCCAATGGTTGTCCACTCTCACATACGAAGAGCTGGAAAATATAGTGAAACCCTAATTATTTTCCATACCTCCAACTCTCACAACATCTTCCTCTCACACGTTTAGGTAAAGCCACACACACACACACACACACACACACACACATACACACACACACACACACACACACAATCACCCCCATATCCTCTTACTCGTACAGATACACTCATGCATAAATTCACTCATACGCACGCACACTGACACACTAGATTTTAAGCGTAGTTATAATAAACTAAAAGATTGATAAAACCTCTTAAATTGGAACGTTGATGTCATCTCTATCCTGGAGGTGGGCGTTAATAGCCACGACACAGTTTTAACTAATGTGGCTATTATCGAACACAAATAAAATTGTAACATGTGTTTTTTTTTGTTCTAATAAATAAATAAATAAATAATTGATGATATTGTGTTATTTACTAATACATACATAAGAGCTTACCAAGAAAAATTTTCCCGTGAGAGAGATGCAAAAGAGACGAACAGAATCGAAGTGAAAGCTCTTATCGGATTACTGCTGATGGCTGGTCTAAAAAAGATGAATCACGCAAATATTCAAGAAATGTGGGTAAATGATGGGACCGCCCCTGACGTTTTCAGGGCAACTATGTCTATAAAGAGGTTTTATTTTTTGCTTAGGCATCTGCGATTTGATGATATGAACACCAGAACAGAGCGTGCTACTCATGACAACATGGCAGCTATGCGAAATATTTTTGAAAAATTTGTTTCATACTGTCAAGAACATTATCAAATCGGAGAATATTGTACTATAGACGAGATGCTGGAATCCTTCAGAGGTAGATGTAAGTTCCGGGTATATATGGCTAATAAACCTGCCAAATATGGCATAAAAATTTATGCACTTGTTGATGCGAAATCATTTTACACTAGCAATTTAGAGATATATGCTGGGAAACAACCTCCAGGGCAGTTCAATTTGGATAATTCAGCAAATGCTTTGGTAAAAAGATTATCCCAAAATATCCTCAACACTGGCCGCAACATCACTATGGACAACTTTTTTACTTCGATACCTCTTGCTGATCAGTTGCTAAATGATCATAGAACGACTATTGTTGGAACGTTACGTAAAAATAAAAAAGAAATTCCACCAAACTTTTTGAACACCAAAGATCGGGCGAAACCATCTTCAATGTTTGGATTTGGTGACAGGAAAGTTTTACTATCTTATGTTCCAAATAAAAAGCAAAAGAAAGTAGTATTACTATTATCAACTTTGCATGAAGATGATAAAATCGATGAAAGCACCGGGCCTGCTGCAAAACCTGAAATGATAACATTTTATAATAGTACTAAAGGTGGTGTTGACGTGGTTGACCAAATGAAGGAAGAATATTCTGTTGGGAGGATGACTCGCAGATGGCCAATGAGATTGTTTTTTTCAATGTTGAATATTGCCGGTATAAACAGTCAAATTATTTACAAAGCCAATACTCAACATTTGATGCTACGTCGAGAATATTTGAAACAAATTGCCATGGTACTTGTGAAGCAATATATGACCACAAGGGCTTCTATAGGCACTTTAAATATTCCTTTGAGGACCCAAATTGCTCGCTTTGTCCCAGTAGAACAAGGATCTTCTTCAAAAAAGGAGGGCAAATGCAGCATATGTCCCTCAAAGAAAAACAGGCGCACGAAAAAAGGGTGTTCCAGATGCGAAAAGTTACTGTGCAATGAACATTGTAGGTACATATCTTTGTGAAGACTGTTTTGATAAAGCGTATCCTGTAGATTTAGAAAATATATAATTTTGTTATTTTTTCCATTTTTTTTAAGTATTAAAAAGTATTATGTAGCATAAGAGAAAAAAAGTCAATTAAAATATTAAGTTTTCTAAAGTCTTTTGTAAACCAAAGTTTATAGAACAAAGTTGAATAAATATGTTGATTTATTATTACTTACTGTTTATTTATTTAAATCCTAAAAGAAAAAATATTAAATTGCTGTATTACTAGTCAAAATAGTCAAAGAAAATGAGGCGGCAAAATGCTCCCCACGCGCCTACTGACGTTACGCAAAAAGACGCGCCCACTCTAGGGATAAACCTATAATTATCAGTCTTATGTCACAGTTCGCCAATACAATCAAAATGATGGGGTAGTGATATACGCAAAAAAATCGTTAAAACCAAAAATTCAAGAAATTAAATTATCACAGGCCTCGTGTCTTCAAGTGGATATTTTAAATACCACTGTGCTATGCATATATCGATCGCCAGCAAACACAAATATTAACAATTTCTTAGACTCACTCAGTTCACATTTGGATAATATAGACTCGCAAAAAGACTTAGTAATAGCTGGAGATATAAATATTAATATTCGACCCAAAGAAACTGAGGTGCCTAATGACCAAAATAACCGCCTAAATTACCTTAACACTCTGTCAACCTATGGCATATTACCAGGTCATACACTACCTACCAGAGAACAAAACTGCCTAGACCATTTCATGCTACGAATCAACGGGAAAAAAATAAGTGCATCAGTTGCTATCTTACAGACTTCTATCACAGATAATTTTACTACATTTTTATCACTATCCAAAATAAAAAATAATAAAATTGTACACAAAAGTGTTACCACCCTGAACTTTGAAGAAGCATTAATTTATTTACAAAACAAAAACATACAGGAATTGATGTTCTGCAACGATCCTAATGCACTAACCGACAAACTTATTGAAAAACTTACTGAAACTATCAAGAATAATACTACAATCAGAAATATTCCCAGTAATAAACGTATCATCAAACCGTGGATAACCCCGGGACTACTCCGATGTATAAAGAATCGTAATAAACTACAAAAAAAACTTACGTACAGAACCACATAGCGAAATTCTAAAAATCACATATAGCCGATATAGAAACCATTGTAATTACCTCATTAAGAAAATTAAGAGAAAATATGAAAAAGAATTACTAGCTAACTCAGTCACCAACACGAAATTATTATGGAAAAATATTAAATCAATAACTTATACCAATAAAACAAAAAACCAAAGTGCAGAATTACTAAACATTAAGCCTACTCTGACTGAGTCAGTAAACTACGTTAATGACTATTTCGCAAATATTGGAAAAGATTTAGCTCAACAAATATATCCTAGAAACAACAACATTCCTGATCACCAACAAAACAATATACCTATACAAATAAATTCATTTGTGCTCCTGGATACTGATACAGAGGAAGTGGAAGGAATCATAAGGAACTTAAAGTCAGATAGTGCCCCTGGCTGGGATGGCATTTCAGCGAAATTCCTAAAATACTCTAATAATAATAATAAATGATGTCGAAATATCCAGAGGAATATCGAATCGGTAAGGATCGAGCGGGGTATATTTCAGGGCGATAGTTTGAGTCCACTTTGGTTTTGTCTAGCCTTGAATCCTCTTAGCACACTGCTAGAGAATTCAGGGCTAGGCTATCGGTTGAAGAGAGGTGGTCAGGTTATATCTCACCTCCTTTACATGGATGATCTGAAACTCTTTGCCCCCACTAATCTGCAACTGATGGAGCTACTGAAAGTAACTGAAACATTCAGTAACGCCATCAGGATGGAATTTGGTGTGGACAAATGTGCGGTCATGCATGTAAAGCGTGGAGAGATTATGGAATCCGTGGGAACTCAACTCTCGGATTCCATAAACCTGAAATCCCTCTCTCCAACTGAAACTTACAAGTATTTGGGTATGTCGGAAGCGTTAGGTATCAATGTTACTGACATGAAGCAATCGTTGAAGGAGCGCTTCTTTGGCCGCCTGAAGAAGGTATTTAATAGTCTTCTATCGGGTGGAAACAAGGTGCGCGCCTTCAACGGTTGGGTCATGCCAGTATTGATGTACTCTTTCGGCGTACTCAAATGGACTCAAACGGAACTTGACGCCCTGGATAGGCGGGTCCGTACACTGCTTACTGCGTATCGAATGCATCACCCACGGTCGTCGGTAATGAGACTGTATATCCCGCGAAAGTGTGGAGGTCGAGGATTTTTAAATGCTAAGACTCTCCACAATCGCGAGATATGCAGTCTTAGGGAATATTTCCTAGCTGTCGACGTGGGTATGCATCGAAATGTAGTGGCGGTGGACAAGGGACTCACCCCGCTCTCCTTGGCAAATGAGAACTGGCGCAAACCTGCAGTGCTTGACACTAACGATCGCAGGGCGGTATGGCAGAGTAAGGAGCTTCACGGACGCTTTTTCCGGGCCCTACATGGGCCTGACGTAGACCAACTAGCGTCCGTAGCCTGGCTGCGTTTCGGTGATCTTTTTGGAGAAACCGAAGGTTTTGTTTGTGCAATTATGGACGAAGTTATCATGACGAATAACTACCGGAGATTTATTGTGAAAGACGGCACGGTCGACATATGTCGGGCATGTCACCGTCCGGGAGAATCAATTCGCCACATTGTCTCTGGTTGTTCTCGTCTAGCTAACGGAGAATACTTGCATAGGCACAACCTTGTAGCCAGGATTATCCATCAGCAACTTGCTCTGAAATACTCTCTTGTGGAGTCGGAGGTGCCATACTATAGGTATGCGCCCGACCCAGTTCTCAATAATGGCAATATCACATTGTACTGGGATCGGTCCATCATCACTGACAGGACTATTGTTGCCAATAAGCCTGATATAGTGGTGGTGGACCGAATTGTGAGGCGTGCAATGATTGTAGACATAACCGTCCCGCATGACGAGAACCTCGTGAAAGCCGAGAAAGACAAACAAATCAAGTATATTGACTTGGCTCGCGAGGTTGTCGACATGTGGGAAGTGGACTCCGCAATCATTGTACCGATAGTCGTATCGGCCAATGGCTTAATAGCCACGAGCCTCGACCAACACCTTAGGAGGCTCTCGTTGGGCAGCTGGATCAAGGGCTTGATTCAGAAAGCGGTACTTCTGGACACGGCTCGCATTGTCAGGAGGTTCCTATCTCTGGAGCCCTGACCACCGGTAGCTTGGACCCTGTTCCCGATATCGGTGGGCTACTATTTTTATATTTTTAAATGTTTTTATTTTTCTAATGTATATATTGTATAAAAATGTTTAAAAATATCTAAATAAGTAAAGAAAATAAATAAAGGAAATAATAATAATAAACCATTTATTTCAGATAACATAAGTAATCCATATTTGTTAGCAAAATTACAAACTTAAAAAAACTAATGTTAGTAACAAAAATAACATAAAAATAAAAACTACAAACTAATATTAACGGAGTGGCAGGTACTCGCCCCTATTATTGCCCATCTAGTTAACTTCTGCTTCAGAAACGGAGTATTCCCAGGCCCCCTTAAACAATCTGTTATTACCCCAGTCCACAAGGGTGGGAACGGAAGCCATGTCAACAATTATAGACCCATCTCGGTGTTGCCAGCCCCGTCTAAAGTAATAGAAAAATTAACCAACACAAGACTAGTAAATTATTAAATAAGTTTAAAATTATATCTACAACACAATTTGGCTTTGGGCGGGGAGTTTCCACTGAGGATGCAGTTGGTGCCCTCACTTCGCTAGTAACTGAACATTTAGATGCAGGGAAGAAATGCCTCACGGTATTTCTTGACCTAAAAAAAGCTTTTGACACCGTTTCTGTTCCCACCTTGGTGACCAAACTGGAAAAACTTGGAATAAGGGGAACTCCTCCAAACTTTCTTAAAGACTATCTCACAAACAGGAAACAGAGGGTAAAGATTGGAGGGTATATTAGTGATGACGCTGAAATGTCGTTTGGTGTACCGCAAGGTAGTGTTCTGGGTCCCACACTATTTCTAGCTTACTTTGACGATCTCTGTAACCTAAAAGTTGAAAATGCAAACATATTCTCCTACGCCAACGACACTGCTGTTGTCTTTCACGGAAACAGCTGGACTGATGTTAAAATTAAGACAGAGACCGGTATGTTCCAAATTGCGACTTGGCTCGATAACAACCTTCTCACATTAAATACTGCGAAAACTAATTATACAGAGTTGATACGACAGAGGGGCATTAAATTAAACTACGTATACTATACGTGTTCAATATTAATTCGATACGGTACAAAAACAAAAAGCGCCATAAATGAGAAAATATTTTTTTCAAACAAACTAAATAGCTTGCAAATCCGAATAAAACGCAACCACCCTTTGTAAAAAAATGACACTGACCTTAGATACCGTTAGGTAACAAAGCGGCAATGTCGCGCGCGCGCCGGAGCGCGGTGTGCGGTATCTCGTGTGTTCGGTGGGGGCCGGGCCGGGGTGGCGGCCGGCGACTTAGGCCTCCGCTCGCACTGGCTTTTATGTTAGGTAACGTTTCGAAGTACGCGCACAAAAACAAACACACTAAATTTTTAAATTTTCGATGTGTCCTCCATTCACATTGATGCACAAATTATACCGACGGAGAATATTGTTATTTATTTTTCTAATTAGATCACTGTCCGTCGCTAAGCACTTTAATTTGTGAAATGCTAAAATAATCCTATTTTTTAACTCATCAATTATATTTACTCTGAGGCATACACTTAACCCTTAATGTACCCCCACAAAAATAAATCCATGGGAGTGAGGTCCGGAGATACTAATACTAAATAATAATAATCCCAAGTTACGTGTCCTATCACCATAAAAAACAGTCAATCACAAAAAAAAACACTAATACTAAATAATAATAATCCCAAGTTACGTGTCCTCTCACAATAACAAAATAAAATCACAATTGTTTGCGCGCGAATTCCACAAACCGTACGTTCCGAAACGACAGCGTCGGCGCACTGAATAGAGGCCCCACTTACCGATCGCAAAAAAACAAGGATGCAACAAACTGACCTATTTCTGTTTCTTTCAAATGCGCTACGTTTGTCGCTTTCGTAGTGAAAGTGCAAGTGTGAGTGTATTGATTGGTTCCTTGTTTGCATTGCCAATTTTTAGTGAATGTCCTTCGACATGCGTCAGAGCGGCAACAACGCATCGTAGATTCATCGTTGTAAGGTGCATGACCTATGCTTAGACGATAATCAGCTGTTAGAAAAGATACATCGTGTTCAAACCGTGCAAAAACTTTAAAAATCATTTGCGACTAAACTACTGCTCCTAATTTATTTATTTTTGGTACAGAGCTTGAAAATGGTACCTAGTATAGGCAGTTTAAAGGAAAGCCCCTCTGTCGTATCAACGTTGTATATGCTTCTCAATTTATAAAAGTTCACAACCAGATAAGAGTGTTCAACATTAAAGTACACTCATGTGATAAAGCTGGGGTTACTAATTGCGCTTGTCCTTTAATTAATAAAATTTTGGAAACAAAGTATTTAGGTGTAGTTATTGTCCACAGATTGTCATGGTACTCTCATGTTGAACATGTTACTGGAAGGATTAGAAAATTAGGGTGGATTTTTAAAACACTAAGATATATTGAGCCTACAAATATAAAAAAGAAATCAGGTTCTCACAGAAATTTATTAAATGAAATATATATCTCTCTAGCACAATCTGTTATAGCCTATTGTATCACAATATGGGGTGGCGCAGCAAAATCAAAGTTTATACATGTTGAGCGAGGACAACGTGCCGTAATAAAAATTATGTATTTTAAAAGGATTTACATACCCTACTGAAAGTCTTTATTAGGATAGTGGACTGCTTTCTGTTAGAAAGTTATACATAATTTATACCGTTCTAAAAAAAACATAAGAAATTACCATTTGATCAAAACACAATAACGAGAAGACGGAAAGATCTCATAGTACAGGTTCCACAAACTAAAACAAAATTTGCTGCCATTCAATACAATAAACTATTCACGAGTGTAAAAAAATTGTAACAAATTGGATAAAGACACTAAATTACGCAGACACTGAGACATTATTGCAACACACAAAATGAAACACACACATGCACATCATCACACACAGAACACACACATGCACACCATCACACACAGAACACACACATGTACACCATCACTCACACTCACACACACACACACATGCACACCATCATACACACCCTCATACACAGACACACACAGACACATCATCACATACATAAACATACAGATCAAAACAATTAAACAATTACAATTAAATACAAATTAAACAATTGTTTGGCTCCAATCACCAACTAATGTAAAACTTTTTGGATCATAAATAAAGATTTGAATTTGAATTTTGAATTTGAATTTCTATCCTGTTTTGCCATCAAAAGCCAACTTGACTTAAATGCAAAATACTGTTCCGGATGTGTATCCAATATCCTGCAAATTACTTGGATTACTGGTAAATCATTTTCTTCTAATTCAGTATTCAGGTCGTAAAACAAAGATTTTACTGCAGATATATGTGTAGCCATATCATGCTCAGGATATTTTTGGTAACTAAAGAACTTAATGCATAAGTCGTAGCTCTTATATTCAAGTTCATCCAACATGTCCTTTGCTGTGCTGAATCTCATCACCTTGTGCAGCATATCCTCAGTCATATTTGCTAAAAGTACCAATTGCGCAGTGTTATCCAACATTTCAAAATTGTTTGACTCCTTTTTAATTTTTTTCAATATTTCGGGTGTGGCATTGACTCCTGGATGAGTAGACATTTTAATTGTAACCTTTATAACATCCGTCGTACCTGGATTACTTTTAAGTAATCGAGTAATCATGAATTTGTCTTGTTTATCAATTCTGTCCATGCAATTTGTTTATTTCGATCTTTGCCCCAGGTACAGAGTGCATGATGACGATCGTAAATTTTTCAAATATCGTAGATACAGTTCGACTTTTATGTAAAATTCAAGTTTCTTACTTATGTTTTGCTATCCACCCACCCACAGAATTTAGCCTAGGGCAACTCGTCGCACTGCTACCGTATTAAAGTAAACGAAATAAAGGCATGAAATCAAAATATAATTTTGATTCTATCTTTTAGGAACAAAACATTTTAAGTGACAGGCATTATTTATTTATTATTTAGTGGCTATTCCAACCATGGAGGTTTCATAGCTTCACCTTCTTAGAGGTTTAGTATTCAAACTAACACTTTTTACTGTAGCTATGAAGGCTGTCGGGATGGTGTTAAAGAACACGAATCCCATACTTTGGCTGTGCGCACACCAAATGAGGAGTACGACTAGTCGAGATACCACTTCAAGTACGTACCTACTGATGGTAGCCTTCAGTAAGTCTCTTACTTATAGTACATTAATGCAGCGGCCAGCAAAAGAGGCATTGATGGATGAGCGTGTAAATGTGGGGCGAGGCAAAGCCGAGGCACACGTACGTGAGTCCATCAATGCCTAGTTGTGGCCAAGGCTTGTATAGTACTTTTTCAAATAATGCGCGGAATTAAAGTACAATTACTATTCAAAATCAATGACGAACAACGATCAACAGTAATTTTTCCCGCGTGAAACAAATGAACACAGTGCTAACAATGTTCATTTGGTTTTTTTTTTCAATAATCAGCTTTCAATTTGCAAGCCAGTTCCAAATTTAAATAAAACCTTTGGTTAGTTACCTCCTTGGCTGCCATGTTTCGGAGTAAAAGATCGTTCCATTGTTAAATTACACGACAGATATGAGTTTACTATGAAATTTATTTGGCCGCTAAACACGACAGATATGGATTTTCATATAACTTTTGCCGGTCGCTGCTCGCATGTATTTGGCCAGTACAGCAATATCGATTTATCTCGAAGAAGTTTGTCAAAATAATGGAAAAAATTCCAAGCATGATTGAGAAAAAGTTCTTTACCACAACTTATAACAGCTTTGTACAATATTCTGGCAAATAAATGCATTCTTCTCTTCTTCTACCTGGCGTTAATCCCGGCTATTGCCAGGGTCCGCCTTTCTACTTAGCTTCCTCCACTTTGCCCGATCTTGAACATCCTTCTCAGTTAGGCCATTGGCTCTCATGTCGGACTTAACGACGTCCAACCAGCGCTTGCGAGGGCGACCACGGGACCTAGCCCCAAGAACAGCCATATTCATGCATCCCCGACCAACGTACTCCATAGGGCGGCGCATGATGTGGCCATACCATCGCAGACGACACTCTTGCAGTTTTTCCCCCACGTCACGGACACCAAGACTACCTCTGATGAAAGAGTTGCGTATGCGATCGGATCGCGTTACGCCACTCATCCACCTCAGCATCTTCATCTCCGTGACGCGAAGCTCCTGGGTGTGTCTGCTTAGTGCTGGCCAACATTCACCGCCGTACAGTAGGACAGGCCGTATGATGCATTTATATATCTGCCCCTTGAGCTTCGGAGGCATTTTGCCGTCGCATACAACGCCCGTTACCTCGCGCTACTTTGCCCAAGCCACGCCTATACGTGCGTGGACATCGTCGTCCACGTTGCCAGACTCGTGCAGCACGGATCCAAGGTACCTGAACGTATCGGACTTTCTGATCAGGTCCGAACCTATTCGGATGAACCTATTTGAATCCGTGCCGCCACAGGACATGTACTCAGTCTTCGCCACATTTAGTCTCAGACCACCGTTTTCAAGCGTGTCCTTCCAAATGTTGACTTTGCGCTCAAGATGGGCTTTGTTCTGATTAACGAGGGCGATGTCATCGGCATACATCAATAGCCATGGGGGCTTATCTTGGATGTTTGCCGTAACTACATCGAGCACTACGTTAAACAAGAACGGGCTAAGAGCCGTGCCTTGGTGAACGCCAACAGATATTGGGAAGCCATTCGATTCGCCAACAGCGGTCTGGACAGAGGACACGGAATCGCGGTACATGTCTCTGATAATGTCAATATAGGCCTCGGGAACGAAGCGCAGTGCCCACCAGATGGACTGCCGAGGTATACAGTCGAAGGCCTTCTGCAGGTCTAAAAAGGCCATATGCAAAGCTCTCCTTCTCTCTCTGTAAGCCTCAGCCAGATTCCGTAAGGCGAATACTGCGTCCATGGTGCTGTTACCCGCCCGGAAGCCATATTGACACTCAGAGACAGTACACTCGCTACGGAGCCGTGTGTCAATGATGCGCTCGAAGAGCTTCATGGTGTGGCACATGATCTTGATACCGCGGTAGCTACTACAATCCTGTACGCTACCTTTGCCTTTGTATACAGGGATAATCAGGCTAAATCGCCACTGGTTCGGCATTTCCTCGGTGATCAGGATGCGGTTAAAAAGATCCGTCAGAAGGTCCACGCCATGTGGGCCCATCGCCTTCCACACTTCAATTGGCACATTGTCAGGCCCGACCGCTTTCCGGTTCTTCATGTGGCGAAGAGCAATGCGGGTTTCGTCGGGGGAAATAGGGGAAATAAGTCCAAGGTTAGGAGGCGGTTCGGGAGGAAGGTTATGGGGATGCTGTTTGTTAGACAGCTCCGCGAAGTATGTACACCATCTCTCCTTAACAGAGGGGGCATCGTAGAGCAGCTTACCCTGGGCGTCCCTTACACAGAGACATTTGCTAATGTCCCGTGTAGCTTTCTCCCGGGCACGCGCCAGCTTAAAAATAAGCTTTTGCCCCTCCGCAGTTTCCAGCTTGTCGTACAAGGGCGCCAGACTTTTGCTGCGAGCTCTGGCTACAGCTTTTTTGCAAGCGCGCTTAGCCGCTCCATATGCCTCCCTGTCATCCGGAGAGTTGGACCCTTGCCACTGTTTAAATAAAACCTTCTTCTTCCGAGTCGCCTCCTGCACCCCGTCATCCCACCACCACGTCTCCTTTTCTATGGTGCGGCCACCACGAGAAGTGCCAAGGACGCGCTTACCCGCATCGGTGATTGCTGAATGGATCCTACTCCAGATCTCTTGAGCGGACTCATGCGGAGCACTGATCTCGAGATGCTCGACCTCCGCGATGAAGTCCGACTGCCTAGGACCATCAAGCAACCACCACTTAGTGCGGGGTTTGCGTTTTTCGGTCACTTTCTTTTTCGGTACAACCGCAAAGTCCAGGACAAGGAGGCGGTGTTGAGCCGTTAGGCTTTCACCTGGGATGACTTTGCAGTTGGTAACCTTGCCAATGTGGCACCGTCGCACCAGCAGGTAATCTATTTGGGTTGAGTAGGCACCACTACGGTACGTAATAAGATGCTGGGGCTTCTTCTGAAAGAACGTGTTCGCGGTGGCTAGGTCAGACAAAGCGCAGGTGCTGAGTATACTGACTCCCTCTGCATTTAGCTGGCCATATCCAAAACCACCGTGAACACGTCCGTACTCTCCAGCAAACTGACCTACGTGACCGTTGAGATCCCCCCCAACCAAAACACCTTCGGAATTCGGAATAGCGCGTAGTACGTCCTCGAACTCATCCCAGAAGGCCTCCTTTTCAGACTCACAGCAACCAGTTTGAGGAGCATAGGCGCTGATTAGGTTCGTTACCGACCCTTCGATCAGCACCCTAACTCGCATCAACCGGTCGCTGCATCGGTCTACTTCAAGGAGTCCATCCTGAAGGTCCTTAGACAGCACCACGGCCACTCCGCCCCTGCCCGTTGGTGATCCGGTGCACACTAGCCGGTACCCCTGCCCGATGTTACGTGACTTATTTCCCTTCCAGCGCGTCTCCTGAAGGAAGGCGCACTGGACCCGACGCTTCGCAAGTACGTCCGCGAGTTCTCGGCAACGTCCGGTTAGGGAACCAATGTTCCAGGTGGCAAAGCGGAACTTCTTCTTGGGTACTATCCTTTTTAGCCGTGCCCATACTCGACACGGTAGCCCTAGCCCACTTATCGCAGGTTTAGGGCGATATGCCTGCGCGTCGTTATGCGGCGACGCCCTAGCCCGAGTACCCGTTTTCAACTTCTTGTCCATTTTAATATTTGACTGAAGTTGGTTTTACGTGGGGCGACCAGCCGTCTGACCCCCATAACCCTACGAGAGGGAAACCAGGTTCGCCAGAGCCTCGTCCGTTGGACAGCAGGGTGCACCGCTAGCAGGTGAGGTTGGCTTGGGTCTTAAGATGGTAACAGACCCCATGCACCCTGAATATGAATAGAATGCAAATAAATGCATTCTATTCTATCAATATATACTACTGATGCGGTACTCTTTTATTTCTATGGTACCGATTGCACGTAAAACAATAAATCTAAACAAAAAACAGCTGAACTGTGACACTCGACGCTCGCCTCACACTGTCATGAGGCTGTGACTGTGACAGACTGACAGTGATATGACATGACAAACTGACATTTGACAAGTTCACTTTTTTACCCGACTGCGAAAGAAAGGTTATGTTTTTCGAGTGTATGTATGTATGTATATTTCTTTGGCACGCCCTAGAGCCTAAACGGCTCGATGGATTTTAGCTTGAGAGGTGTCGTTAGTTTCGTATTTACTGTGAGAGTGGCACTGGGTATACCAAAATAAAAAAAAAACAAAATGGCGGGTTTTTGGCGCAAGATTCAAATGTTTGGCTCGCTCTGTAGCCTAAACGGCTTGATGGATTTTAGCTTCAAAGGTGTCGTCAGATTAGTATTAATTGTGAGAGTGACAATGGGTACATAAAAATTAAAACGGCCGATTTTTGGCGCCATATTATGCCTCAATAAATTTTTAGTTTTCAAACCTATCGAGTGTATCAGGATAAAGGGCTCGAGGAGAGAACTGATTTTTAATTAGTTATATTTTTGGAATCGTTTCCAAAAATATAACTCACTAAAAATCAGTTGGTGGCATTGGCATCAGATCAGTTCAATCACTGATCTGATGCCACCAACTGTTTTGCTTAAAAAGCGACTTGTTTCGAACTTTTTCGTTGTTTTTAGCGGTCGGGTTTTTTGACAAAGTATTTTTTTTTTGTGGACATAGACTGCGACGGTCAAAGTCATTGAGTCTAAGTCAGTGGTCAAAGTAGACGCGCGTTCTGTCGTCGCCAAAGTAGACGCGCGTACTGTCGTTGCCAAAGCTGGAAGGTCACGATGTCCGGCTCCGACGAGATCGAATTGCTTATTTAATTAGTGTAGACAAATGACAACAACAATGAATGACGTTTGGTTTTCAATAAAAAGAGCGTTCGACGTGTTATCACTGCTTAATACTAAACTTGGACGCGTAGACGCGTTGTGGCGACGCTTGGGTGAGGCTATGTCCAGCAGTGGACGTCTTGCGGCTGATATGATGATGAATACTGAACTCCAGATCTTTAGACCGCTCTCAGTGTGCGCGTGTGGACCAGGTGTAGGTCACGGAAAGGACCGCGCGCAAAGGGGCGGCGCCTTACCTTGTGGCGGAAACGGTTCGGTATATCCTGGGTATATCTAGCGGTCAGAGTAGCGGCGGACCCAGCCTTGTCGCTTTGGGGTTAAAAATGATTTGTTCACAATATACTTATGAGATATAACAGTCTCATAAAGATTTTTTACAATCTTACAGAATTTTTGTAACTAATCCGGTGACATAGCTATCAGAAAACACACTACTCCGAGTTACAATCTCTGGTGATTTATTATAAACGTAGTGTTTGCAATTCAGTGACGGTTTTTTTTTTCGCTTCCTTTGTGCCCAACATGTCTAGTCTAACTCTTAGTAGGTACAGACTTTCAGTATAGTAGTTTTTTTTTTATAACGTACTCTATGGTACAGACGCACGTCAATACTCGAATCTGTCAAATTTTCCCCATCAATCTTGAACTTAAAGCTTAGCGAAAAAGTTGAAAATATATTAAGTATGCTACGGCTACACTATTGCGATAACGCGACTAACTTCGCGCGCTCTGTTGCACAGCAAGACGTTGAGCTGTGTGCGAGAGAGAGCGCGCGAAGAATAGTTCGCGTTATCGCGATAGTGACAATTTGAGATTCTTGTAGCTTAAGGTGAATGCTCCAGGGTAGCCCGCGAAATTCAAATATTTTTATGTTTTTTGCAATTTGCCGGTCAGTGTGAAGCTGTATGTGGACCAAATGCGATCCGCGACCGTAACGCGTATTTATCTAAAGAATTATAACCATTTTAATCATCAATATAGCCCTCTAAGTTCATGTAGTTCGAAAGAATGAATATTTCAGAAATAATCATTCTTTCGAACTATCGATTTAAACCGTGTGGGATACGCGAAATGAAAAAGCTTAACTTTAGCATTTTTGAAATACAATTTATTATGAAATATAAAAAAATACATGGGTGGGTACTTAATAAATACCTACTAATACTAGCTGATCCGGCACACTTTTTGCAAAATAAATAAAAATCAGCCTACGACCTATTCTCAGACTTACACAAAAAACTTCATGGAAATCGGTCAAGCTGTTTTGGAGGAGTTCTATAACAAACACGAGATTCTCATGTACCTACTATACTAGAAAGGTTTAAACGGTCAATTGTCGCGGGCACACGGGTGTGCCATTGGGCGTCAACTGAAATAGACGCTTAAGGGCATCCCACATGCCATACCAAATCACGCAGTTTAAACTTCTTTTTTTTGATAACGCAGTGTTTAATATCCTATGGCCCCCATCGACCAAAACTATGGCGGCCGCCGATTTTTTTACAATAAAACTATTCAATTGTTGCGTCGCGACGGCTATTGCGACCGGGTAACCACAGGTGGACAACAATCTTGATATGTCGTTTTATTTAAAAACAGTCCAATGTAAAAAAGAACACAATAACGATTACTAAATCAACTGAACCTTTATTTAACTACCTAAAACCTTTCTAGTATAGTAATGGATATTAGTAAAGAACTATTTGCATGCAAGTCTAACTCACACTACAGTGTTTTTGTACTTTTAGTGAAGGCCTGGGCGATTTAGGGGTCTGTCTTCAATGAAGACAGTCCAAAAATTACATGAAGACTCAGGTACCCTCTGTGAGATAGTCGGTAACACCAAGGCGTTGCTGGCCTTCCTTGGGGAGCTGGGGTCCTCTGTGAGATAGTCGGTAACACCAAGGCGGTGCTGGCCTTCTTTGGGGAGCTGGGGTGGATCGAATGACACATTTGTCCCACTTGCACGCAAAATACGCGCTTAGTCGTGGAGTTGCGGAAACCAGCCCGATTTACATACCTACATACATGAAGACTCATCATGAAATTTTGACGTTCAAAAAGTGCTGATTTTCAGCCTAGTTTGAATAAATGCCTTTTGATAGCATCGTTCTTATCAAAAGTCAGCCATAGTGTGTTGTTTTAACTCATCGCCTTACACGCCTAACAGGTGCTTCTCCAGTGTGAGTTCGAATATGTTGTTTCAGGTTATCAGCTCGAGTAAAAAACCGTTGACATATATCACATTGATAAGGTTTTTCACCAGTGTGCACTCTTAAATGTACTTTTAAGTAACTCGATTTTTTAAAAGCACTCTGACATATTCCACATTTGTACGGCTTCTCACCCGTGTGTATAAGACTATGATCTTTTAAATGATGAGAATAACTAAAACTACGCTGACATACATTACATTTGTAAGGTTTTTCAACAGCGTGTGTTTTATAATGAAATTTTAAATTACTCTTAGTAGCATAAGTTCGCTCACATACATCACATTTGAAGGATTTTACATCAGAGAGTGTTCCAATAGGTCGTGTTATAGATTTTTCTTCTGAACATTTTTCCATGTGACATTTAGAAATTTTATTTCTGAATAAACGCTGACATATTTCACACTTGTAGGGTTTTTCACCAGTGTGCATTTGAATATGATGTTTTAAACTAGCCTTATATACGAAAAATCGCCCACAGTAATCACATTGAAAAGGTTTTTCACTGTTGTGGCTCCAAAGGTGTTTTTTTAAATGATCACTTCGGTTAAAACTTAGCTCACATTTATTACAGCTGAAAGGTTTTTCACCAGTGTGCAAAAGCATATGTCTTCTTAAACCACTCTTTCGACTATAACAACGCGGACAATTTTCACATTTATAAGGTTTTCCACCGTTGTGTATTCGAAAATGTTTTGATAAATCGTGCTTTTTACTAAAACAACGCCGACATATTGCACATTTATAGACATTTACGCTCGTGTGTTTTTTTATATGTTTTCTTAATGTGTTCTTTCCTCTATAAGTCCGCTTGCAGATATCACATTCGTAACGGTTTTCAGTGCTGTGTAGTTGAAAATGTTTTAACAGATGATTCTTGCCACTAGAACCTCGACAAATATCACTTATAATCTGATGAGTGTGCGATCGTAAATGTGTTTTAAAATTATTCTCACTATCAAAACTTCGCTGGCATATTTTACACTTATGATTGTCAATAGTGTGTATACGAATATGTTTAATTAAATCAAGGGAAGTACTGAAACTAAGTTTACAATAAAAACAATAATTGGATCCCTTTTTAGAACTATTATTTTCAGTAGGTATAACATTAATGCCGTTAGTGACAACGGGCGTTAAAGACTCTTTAAATTTAGGGATCGCTTCGCACGTAACATTACGAATATTACCGAAAATTTGTGGGTCTGGTTGTTCAGTATTGTTTTTAGTGTCTTCTAGTTTTGGTTTCTTCTCGCCGGGTGTACCTGTGACATATACACTTTGTTACTGCTAAAGATTCAGATGAACGAAAACAGAAAAATGGACGAGAATAGTTACGCAGAAATGGGAAGAGTCAAGTGCGAGTTGGAATCAGGGACCAAAAAGCCTTATTATCTGCTGGGTATGAAGCAAGATTTTTCCCTATGCGGCTAATGTGATCATACCGAGCAACACAACACCTTCTTGCAGGACATGGCAGCCATGTTAAAGGCTCTCTTCTTCTGACACACATCATTAGCTTTGCGCGTACGGGCGTCGAGCCATGCTAGGTACGCCGCATGTTTTAGAGCATTAGCACGAATGCACTCGGCACCAAACCATTCGCGAGCTACGCCAGACATTGCTACGTTTGAGAGTGGAATGAAGTACTT
This sequence comes from Lacanobia oleracea, assembly GCA_950371165.1. NCBI lineage: Eukaryota > Metazoa > Arthropoda > Insecta > Lepidoptera > Noctuidae > Lacanobia > Lacanobia oleracea. The sequence goes on along the minus strand of OX493411.1, from coordinate 14,681,009 downwards.
CCAAAACACTTCCATCACGGCGTCCGCGCACGACGAAGCATCAGTTGAAGAAAAACAAGTAGGCTACCAAGGGTAACATGCGAAGAAAGATCACATGCCAGCCCAATCTGATGACCTGTATCGCCATACCCGCCGGGTGCCTCTTGGGCTATGATCGGGCGGGGAGTAGACAGACACAGCCTTCACCAGACAGTGGTGTTAACCACCGAGACGAGCTGAAATCGACACCAAGTAGTGGTCTGGATCTGTTGTCAGCAGATGGTCCAGGGCAATTGGCAGTGTGCGAATCAACATCCGGCACCCTCGTTGCCCCCTGGACCAGCTGGGTGAGATGTAACGCAACCTCTAGCTTTCGCGCTTCTCGTCCAGCTTGGTCTGTGTGCTCGTTTGGGAAAATGCCACTCTTGATGGTGGGCGTTGAAGTCCTCCAGCAACACCAATTAGGCAGAACCGCTGCTAAGCCGCATCCGCCGCCTCACTGAGGTGCTGTATGAGCCCAGTTGTCTCCAAATCACCGCTGTGCGAACGGTAGATACAGGCCTAGATAATTTTATCCAGGCCGGTGTCCACTAAAGCTCATAGCGTTGAGAACCTGGAGTCTTCAAGATTGCGGAGACGCCGATAGCAGATTTCGTCCCGGGCGTACATACATACGACCGCGCGTGCTCTGAAGTGGTGCTCCAGGGTAAACCCTGGGTAGTTAACGTACGACACGTCTGACGGACATTAGATCTGCGTCTCCGATGGTAACAAGAGCGCTGATTTCTCAGTCTCTAGGTGGTGATGGACTGCGGCGAGATTTGAGTGCAGTATGTTAGAGAGGTGTACTTTGTGTGAGAGGAAGTGCTGCCGCTGTACAGATTTTCTCATTTGTTCCTGGTAATGTTTTGAGTAAAGGTGGTAGAGGAGAAGGTAGTGAAATGAGGTTCCATGCTGCTAACCGTCAGGCACGCTCTGACAGGACGACATCACTAGGGAACTAGTCTGGAGACTGGGGGACGCCCGAGCCCCCCCCCCAGAAATGTCCATCAGGCCCTCTCATCTGGTCGCCAACCAGCACGATGGTGCATACTGGGATTTATCGACAGTTGGCGGGGCAGCCTTTCATGTGTGGCTAGCACAATACTTGAGCTCCCAACTACCTGCGATCGGCCAGCGTCGCACCGTCCCTCGGATCCCGCTACCCTCCGCGACTATTCTCCCGATACGCCTATATCAACGTGAGCTTGGTCGATCTACCTGCATTGGCGGTACGTCTTTGCCCAGTGGGTGGTCACAAGCCATCGGCCGGAACCTACCACCAGTTAGTGTCACCTGATTAGCACCACCCGGGGACCACGTGTAAGGACTAGCAAAGGGTATTCTCGTACGGACGCAGGTGACTCAGCCCCCATCTCATTTTTGCAACATTTTACTGTAAAATCAATCAGTAGATTCGGAGAAAATCAGCTGTGAAAGACAGACAGACGCACGAGCGATCCTATAAGGGTTCAATTTTCCATACGGACTGTTCGGAACCCTAAAAAGATGGGAGGACGAGTTTTTTGACGTTTTGACAACCGCCTTCAATAGAAACAAAACTTCGAAGGGGATTTTCACTTAATTTCAATTCAGCTCACAGCATTTAAGACTCCAATTTTAAATCAATATTAGTTTTAAAACATTGATATTTTTTTTAGAAACTAACAATGTTGCATTTTAGTGTAAATTCCATTTAAAATTTGGTTTCTTTTCAACCCTTTATTAATTATGAGAAATCATCAAATGACTCCTCCCGCTCTAGGCGGAGCAGAAGGGAGGGTCAGACTCTTACTGACTAAAACCCATCCGTGATCCTCCTAATGCCCTTTGCGTTCTAGGGCTGCGGTGACTCTTTCGAACAAATTCCGCAGCTCCGGCAGGCACTTGTCCTAGTGAGCCCGTCTTCTATGCTGATAGATCTTTGAAGCGCGCGTAAACAGAGCGCACCGTCGACCTGGGCCTGGTTTTGATCGGACAGCGAGCCACGGCGTCAGGGGCGTGAGGTTTCCCTAGCACGTTCGGCCTCCTCTTTCGCTAGCATTACTGCTTCGCAGAAGGAGGTGACGCTGCCCATGCCTCCTAGCTCCGGGCCATGGATTGAACCAGAACCGGACGCGAGAGGCCACCGATCACCTAGACGAAGACACGGCGGTGCTCCGCTCAAGCAGGGCAGACCTCCGCCGTGTTCTCCGGGCAATCCTCGCAGTGTTGACACCCAGGCGTATCCTCCCGCCGAATTCGAAACAGGTATCTCCCGCTCTATTCACCCCTGCGTTTCTAATTACCCCGTTTTATCGATACCTATTCATTAGCGAAATAACTTACTCGTGTTCCTTGCTCTATGTATGTTCCGAGACACTTCTTGTACTTCAATTTTAAATTTCATCAAAGGCAAATCATCTTCTGAATCGGAGTTGGGATGGTGTGGCGGTGTATCCTCTGGTGTGGAATTTTGTGGTGATATTTCTACAGATATCATCGTTTCGTCTTTATATTCGTGTTCTGAGTCTGCGAAGAAAATAAAACAGTTTTCATCAGTCATTTTTAATCTGTTTCATTTAAAAGTAAAATCCATTAATTTAAATACAACAATTAAGATTACTAAATCAATTGAACCGATAGTTTAACCAATACTTTATTTGTTAAATATGTGTTTGTGTAAAAAGACACATCAAGATTGTTTACCTTCATTTAACTACCTAAACCTTTCTAGTCAGCAGCGGCTTTAGGCCTCTGCCTCGGGTTTTGCAGGCAGCGGAGTGGCGGCGGCGGCGGCGGCGCGGGAGCGGGGCGGGCAACGTAGACCCGTTTTCGAAACCAGCGGGCAGATTGAGCGGCACTATAGCGACGTAGTGTTGTGTTCGTGGTTGTGTCGTCGAGATATTTGTTTTTATTCGCTAACGAAATGTCTAACCTACGGCGATAACATTTTATTGATTCAAATTTATTCTTAACGCTCGATTTATTGTGGGCAAAAGAAGAAAATAAATTGCACAACACTGCAATGCAGACGCGCGCGTAGTCACCGCTCGACTGGCGCGCACTGCTCGTTGCCCGCCCGCGCCCCTCTTTCCGAGGGTCTGTTCATTTGATTATACACATTAGATCCTGCCGCTCCCACGCCGCCGCCGCTGCCACCCCGCTGCCCGCAAAACCCGAGGCAGAGGCCTTAGGGCCGGGCGCCCAGGGCGGCCGGCAAATGGAGGGCGCTGCGCGCCGGGGCATACAGAGCTCTGCACGCGCTAGCTTGACTTAACCCCTTAATTTGCATATCTACCTATTTCCTTCGATATAAAGAAAAACTGAAATTACTTAAGTACCTACTAAATTCACCGTATTGACTTTTATAATCGTATTAGCGGACGTCACGCGGTTTTACCCGCGTAGTTTCCGTTCCCGTGAGAGTTCAGGAATAAAATATAGCCTATGTTACTCCGTGATAATGTAGCTATCCATTGCGGAAAGAATTTTTCAAATCGGTCTAGTAATATTTGAGTTTAGTCATTACAAACATACACACACACAAAAATACAATTTTTTTCTCTTTATAATATTAGTGTAGATTTTGTAGGAGTGAGCAGGGCCGTAGCTAGGGTCCTGATCGCCCCTGGCAAGATTTGAATTTTGCGCCTCCCAAATCCTATTTTATCCGACTGCCTCAGGAGGGTATCTAGTATTTTTCGAGAGCATTGTAAATTTCTCGCGCAATAAAAACTTGCAAACAACTCACTTTTCAAGCAGTCTGTGTTACCTACACAAAATGGTTCAATTGATTTAGTAATCGTTATTATAGTTTTTACATTTGTTTTTAGTTGCATTTTATTTTTAAATAAAAAGATTAAAAAGACACATCAAGATTATAATTATACGTTATTTTTATTTTTATTCTTTTTTTTTAAAGCTTTCATTATTGTATAGTTTTAATTAGAACATACCAGTTTCCTTCCCATCTTCTCCCTCACTATCAGCTGCTTCTTCTTTGACAATATTGCCTTCTGATGGACATTTATCAAGAAAACTCATGAGGTGTGTTGGAGTTATCACATACCCACTGGATTCTAACTGGTTCTGGTTTATTACAGGTTTTGTCTGTAAAAGATTAGCTTAAGTCAGGTGAAGGAGCTCGTGGCTAAATGATAATAGGTTACGCAACGCTTGCCGAGGTCGGTTTGGGAACGGGTGACCTTCTTAACATGCCGAGACTGTCCTGCTGACGTTTGTAGATCTTTGCAGTTGTTACACCTGTCTTGCCAAGATGAACCGAGTTACCCAGTTAATGGGTTGTGAATGTCTGGTAGACAGCCGCTCAAAGTAAAATACTGGTATGCATCTGAATCCGGCTTGACTAGATGCCGACCCCAATATAGTTAAAGAAAATGCAAGGCAGGCAAATCAAATTTTTTCATTAAATTATTTATTTTCACTTGGTTATAACTTTTTTCCCACAGCGATCCAAGATTTACCGACTTAGCAAAAGTTGTAGAGTGTACAAAACCATATGTTCTTGCTGTTTCTCCTTTAAACTAGATGAGGCCGGTGTTTCCTAGCTAACTACTCTAAGAATAAACACCAAACGAAAGTTAGAGATCAAAGCTTCTTTTAATGTTCATGTAACATTCTGATCATAAGAACCATGTTGGTAATGAGGTGATCATTTAAGGAAAAGACTATATAAATTTGAGTGTATCTGTTCAGACGGCCCGAGCATTTCATGGATGCGCTAGCCAAATCTAACATGTACAAATATTTTTTGTGTTTTTTTTTTCTCTGTGTGTATTTGCAATGAGTCCTAAGACTGAGCAAATCTGTTCTGTGGTGCTGTCATGCGGAGTGGCTTCCCATTGGAGGCATCTACTCATCTGCTGCCCAGAGCTACTGCCGGTCTTCTATGATGACGTTTTAGTCGTCTCACATACTGATCTATGGTGAGTTGGCGAGCAAGTTCGTTAGGATGATAGATTAACCGATCTTTGTATTTTGTACAAATATCTATTATATTTTAGTGTTACTAAATATCTTTAAAAATCAAGTGCATTGACAGTACATTTTATCATTTTCATGTGTATCTCAGTTCATATGGCAATTTGAAATTATGAATTAGTCAATTAAACATTAAATAAATCAAGTTATTTTCTCCCTTGTCAACTTAATGAAAAACACATATTAGATTTGGCAAGCACACCAACGAATTTTCAGATAAAGTATAACTCAAGAAAGTTCATGAAAAAGAAAATGTAGTTAATTCTCACCTCAGAGTCCTCATTCATCATCTGGGCAAACAGCTGGTTGCCTTCCAGACATTTTCTCTTGAATAAGCAGCATTGCTTCAGTTTAGCGTAGCAGATGTAACAAGCCAGCATCGGTCTAATGTCTTCAGTCACTAACTGCAACAAAATTGCACAGTGGTTGATTCTGTCAACTATGCAACGTGTAAAAGGAAGCGCAGTGAGCAAGTGAACTGTTAATCCGTTTTGTTTGTTTGGTTTGAAAGCTCACTTCATGGTCTCTTCACCTAAGCCTACATGGTATGAGGTTTACAGAATCGAACTGCTGTTTGTTTATTTTTATATATTAATGGGAAAGGGTTGCAGGTAGACGATGGATGCAAAACACACAGGTACGGTTGTTGTGGCGATACTTGGGGAAGGCCTCCCTCAAAGTGGACCGATGACCTGGTGAGCGTTGCGGGTAGTAGTGGACATCTGCAGGCAGCTATGATGATGACGATGATGACAATGAAAGGGAAGCAGACTGTCATATCAATGCACAGACATACTACTGGGGCTGGGAATATGAAATATTGCACAAAGTTTTCTTAAATTGTTGGTGTGTATTTTGTATTTTTTGGAAATTAAATCTTTAAGTGTTGAAGCTGGTTTGGTTTGGTTGGTAAAAATAATGTATAACATTATTTTTTTCAGCTAAGTTGTTAAAAATATGCTTGTTATATTTCTAGAATATTTACTTACTGGAATATCAGTCAGCTTCTCATATATTTCCTGCAGGCTCGTGTTGTTAAACTCATACATGCGAACATTCTCCACTAAACATATCCGGCACATATGCAGCTTAAACACCTCCATAATTTTATTAAAACTCTGAAGAGTTTAAATGACCGCCCCTAAGACGACCCACTGACCAATGATTGGTTTCCGTTCGCTTTTACGTTATGTTAGCTAGACCATACTTCTTTATTTTTATTTGTTTCCTATAATTATATTACAGGGAAAAATTTTTTGCTTGTTTAGCGGTACGAAGTTTTTTAAGCTTTCACCATCGCCGGGTGTCACTTACTATTTCTGTATCTTGTCTACGGCTATAGGAGCTAAGGCGCGATTCAAGTTCAAGTTAAGATAGTATTTAATAAGCTACGGGACGCCACCATAATAATTATTAATAACAAATTAACAACAACAAATTTACTTGGCTTCTCGCATCATCTGTCAGTGTAGCAGATTTCGACTTTTTTTTTGGATAAATTTGCCTGGTCACTGAGGTCTTTAAGCATTTAGTTTTTTTTTTGGAAAACCTTTTTGTTTTGAATCAGAACGCGGATGTTTGAATAAACAAGTCGATGATTTATAACATTAGGTGGCACTTCACTTATGTATAATTTGTTAAAAGGGAAAACGACAATTCTTTAACAACTAAGAAAAGCAAATATTTGCGTAAATATGCCATCCTAACTTCTGCCAGCGGCTTCGCCCGCGTGATCCTTAGGGAACATAATCCCGGGATAAAAAGTAGCCTGAGAAAGTATCAGCCTCTATACTTTTTTTATTTTTAATACCCCCGTATGGATTGCTTTACGCAGAATGTATTTTTGAAAAATAATTAAACTAATAATTCTCTGAGTTTAGTTCTAATTGAGGCTACAGAACCAGCTAAGACATCTATTTCGCCACGAATAGAGTTGGCAATGGAAAGCATGCGGCTAATGGGTGAAAAATTACCAATGTTAGTTCGACTGTGAGGCAGGATGAAAGTTCTTCGGTTAATTAAGCGGCTACCACTACGAGGGATACTGATGTTAACTTTTTCTAAAAGCTCAGGAGAATCTATTTTTCCATACCCATACTTATCTCTGTACCAAATTCGGCGTGAAAGCGCTACAGACAGATTTACTTTCGTATTTATAATATTAGTAAGAATAATGCGAAGTGAGGTGCCAGCGTTAACAGAAGTGACGCAGACAGAATATAATTATTATCTCTGTCCCCTTTCATATAATTTCAAAACCATTTATTTAAAATTATGAAAAAAAATATAATTAAAACCCTCACAGTAAGCCCTTTCATTTGGTATGTCACGATATTGTTCAAAAAACTTTTTTTGAAGTTTTCTAGTTTGACCCCCATACTAAAAATGTAATTATTTACGTAACGCTTCCGTGTTTGGGTCACAGAAGTCCATATATGTATCAAATTTCAATAACTGGCTGTGACAGACGGACAGACAATAAGGGTTCTTTTTTTTTGTGTAACCCTAAAAATCTACTTTGAGTTATGTGTTTTAAGGTGCTCCTTCACTTGGAGCATTCGCCTGTAATGTAACGTTACAGAGTCAAGCATTACATTGGAGAGGGAAGAGAACCGAGCGTTACAGTGCGCAACATGTAATGTTACAGATTCGAGTATTACATTGGTGAGGGAAGAGAACCGACCGATCGTTACAGACTACAGTGCGCCTACACACCTGCCTGGGCCGATAGGGCCACCATAGGTGCGGTACGACGTAAATTGCTGCAAAGCCAGCGTATTCTCATGCAAAGCGTATAGGACGGTTAGTACTGAAGTCTTACCAGTGCTGGTGGGTGTTCTCCCAGTCGATCTAGAGATGCAGCGGCGTGCTGCAATGTACTACTACGCTAGAAAGATCACGGACCCAGAGGTCTTACCGCAACACGACAGTGCTAAGATCACTAGATTACTAAAACCCCAGACTGATGTCTGGGAGGAATTTTTATCCGAATGGCAATGTAGGTGGGAAAATTCCATCAGAGGCCGTCACCTCTACCAGTCTTTTTCCATCTGTTCGTAAGCGGGTGGGCAGGACATGGCTGGAGGTGGATCACTGTGTTGCCCAATTTCTCACAGGTTATGGCAACTTTAAGAGTTGCCTCGCCTTTATGTTAATGTTCAACAGCTGGCCATGAATACGAACAATCCGCACATCACATCTTATGGGAGTGTATTCTTTGGCAAACTTACCGCAATATTATGTTATTATTCAGGTTACATCTGGGGTGGTTTACTATACGTTCTGGTTCCGTGCATTCAAGCGATTTTGCCATACCTATTACTGGAATCAAAAGTAGCTCACAATTTAGGACCCATTAGTTTTAGTGGTAAGATATGATCCGTGGTGCTTGGCAACTGGGCTTAACCCTTAAGTTGTATATGTTGTGTTATATTTTGTCTCCTGCTTGGTACGGAGGGAAGTGGAAATTATATATGTGGGAGATGAACCAAGAATGTTATTTTCGGGCAGGCCTTCCTTCTCGTACATCATCAAAAAAACAGGAAATAATACCACGAACAGAGCGTTGATCTTCCTTTTATTACTTCTTTTAAATATCAATATTCGTGATTATATCCGGGATGGAAACAGATGAAGGTTGTGAGGTCATTTTCCCACGCGCACGTTTTTCCAGAATGAATGTCACATCCCCACCTCACTTACACGTGTCACACAATGACACTTTTGACAATGAAATTACTTGACAGTGACAACTGACAGACAGATGGAATGTCCTGCAGAGATGCTTTTTTTAGATGTTAAAAGTTGCTTAATCTACGGCCTCCTGCTGCGACATATATATTTTTTTTCCTACTCCTCCGCTGTACTTTTCTGATTAATTTCGTTGCAGGATCCAAGACAGTTGAATCGCTTCTCCGGGACTCGTCGGGTTTCATTGACTCGGCGTTTTTCTGGTGGTCGCCACTGTTGATTCTGGCTTTCTGGAGTTGCAGTGGTTTGGAATGTGTGGCGGGCATGTCCAAAAAAAAAAAAAGTCTACTGTGCGCAATATGTAATGTTACAGATTCGATCATTACATTGGTGAGGCACGAGACCCGAGCGTTATAAACTACAGTGCGCAATATGTAATGTTACAGATTCGAGCTTTATATTGGTGAGGGAAGAGAACCGAGCGTTACAGACTACAGTGCGCAACATGTAATGTTACAGATTCAAACATTACGTTGGTGAGGGAAGACAACCGAGCATTATAGTGCGCAATTTGATGATACAATGTGTAATCGTTTGTTACAACTTCTAACATCAATGCGCATGACTTTTAATTGGGCGGTTCAAAACTCACGGCCACTATACTATTCTTTCTTTCACTTCGTCTAATATTGTTGTGCAATCAACTAAAGGCAACACATTCATAGTGCGTACAGCTAAGGAGTGGAATGCCGAATGCCCTGCCGGAGTCTGTGTTTCCTGATAGCTACAACCTGGGAGTCTTTAAGTCAAGAGTGAGTAGGTTACTTCTAGACAGGCGTGCTACATCTTCGACCACATCTTACCAACAGGTGAGATAGTGGTCAAACGCGTGCCTATCAATAGCAAAAAGAAAAAGGCGACGACATACGCCAGCGACCTTGAGGGAACAAAACGCGCAATGTTTAACACCCGCGCGTCGGCAGTTTTTTGTATTCTAAGACTTTGAAAAAAATAGCCGTATATCAAAATGTAGATAATTAAATTCTCTTTGAGACAGTTAAATTCCATTAAAAATATGGGGCGGTTTGGGCACATTGGCTTTATGTCTAAGTTAGACATAACTTTACAAATTAATTACATTATGTTGAAAGACTAAAACTCAAAATTTTCATATAAAAATTATTAAGAAAATAGTGTAATATAACATATTTAAAAAAAAAAATATTACGACAAGCCGTTTAGACGTGATTCTCATTTTAAAATCAGCTACTCTCAGGCATCTCCGTGCTCAAAATCGAATCTCATGTTACATTATAGGCGAATGCTCGTCCAGTCAGGTGAGATAGTGGTCAAAGGCGTGCCTATAAATAATAAAAAAAACGTCAGGGAGGCAGTACAGTAATGTAATGCTCAAAATTTAAACTGAAATGAAACATTACAGGCGAACGCCGAGCGCTCCAGGTGAGGAAGAACCATTACACATCAGCAAAAAAAAATGGCCATTGTGCCAAGCTAGCAGATAAGCGTATATCAGTAAGCTCTGGTGACTCTGGGATCTTGGAAGATCTTGGATCACTAGCACTTCGCCCGCGACCTTGTTCATGCGGGTGTCGTTAGTACTCCACAAACTTCATCTCCCCGTATAAATAACTTATTAATAGACTAAACGTTCGACGACGGCAGTTCGCGCTAACTGCAACATTTTTCGTACTTAGGGTCATAAGTTTTAACGAATAGTCAGATTTGAATAATTTAAAGTGTAATTTACTTGTACATAACCAACCTTAATTATTAACAATTTAAATAGATAAGGATTAACATCATGATACTAAAATCACTATTCCATTTCACCCTGGTTTTGATTGAATCATTTGAACAAAAAGCGGTCATTGTGACTTAACCATAATAGTTAGATATTTACCCTCGCGGACTTTTTTGTAGATATTGATGTCCTCTATAAAACTGTAGTACATCACTTTGATCTATTGTCAATAATTTCCGCAGCGTATCTTTGTAGGTATTTTTCTAACACCTTGGGTTACATTATCGAAGTTTTCATACGGTTCCCTAACTTTTTGAAAATATTCTATAGCCTATGTTCATCAGGGATAATGTAGAATCCTAATGGTGAAAGAATTTTTTCAATCGGTCCAGAAGTTTCGAAGCCTATTCAAACAAACAAATCTTTCCTCTTTATAATGTTAGTGTAGAGAACGTTCATAATATTTTGCATCTGCGTGCTGACTGATCACGAAGCGTACCGAAACATACGTAATAATTAAGTACCTAAGACAAAGCTCAAAGAATTTTCACCAGTGCGTGCGTGTGTGTTAATGTGATTCGATAATGCCGACTTTAAACTAAAACTACGTTGACATATTTGACATTTGTGAGGTTTTTCGCCAGTGTGAACACACACATGTTTTCTTAAATGAACTCTTTGATTAAAACCACGTTGACATACAGTCCCAATCACGCAAGCTTGCCTCCGGAAAGTACGCCGCAATCGGCTGCGCAGAATGTCAATTTGACAACAAACATACCACCGCGCATGCGCGGGTAGCTCGCGCATGCGCGGATTAGCGCAAGCGCGCGGGTGTAGTGGCATCTCACTCGCTCGTATACGTTCGATGCATAAGCGTGTCCCGCTTGCTCAATGCAATACGACTGTGGATGCGAAAAGTGTTACACGTAGTTATTGTTTTTAATAATTTATTATGGTTATTTCTTACAGTTTGATTTGTGTTCTTGTGGTGTATGTGTTTGTTGTGTTACTTTTTGATATTTTATTGTTACTGGTAGTCTTTGTTACTTGTTTATAGTATAATACGTATAAACAAAAAAATATTTTAAGAACGTAACACTTTTTTACGCGATTGCACCTGCGCGGACTTCACTCGAAGCTAACTTCCGAGAGGCAAGCCACGCTGACGCGACCTGTACATCACATTTGAAAGGTCTCTCACCAGTGTGTGTACGCACATGAATCGTTAACTGACTATTATTACAAAAACGATGATGACATATATTACATTTAAAAGGTTTTTCACCAGTATGTATACGAATATGTCTTCTTAAATGACACTTTTGATTAAAACTACGTTGACATATATCACACTTAAAACGTTCTTCACCAGAGTGAGCACGAATATGACTATTTAAATGGCTCTTTTGCTTATAGCTACGCTGACATATATCACACTTAAAAGGTTTCTCACCAGTATGTGTACGAATATGATTTTTCAAATGGCTACTGTCATTAAAAGTGCGCTGACATATATTGCATTTAAAAGGTTTCTGACCAGCATGTATACGAGTGTGTCTCGTTAAATAATACCTTTTACCAAAATAACGTTGACAAATATTACATTGATAACTTTTTTCTTTGACAAATGCTCTTTGATGGCCATTTTTATCGTCACTGTCAATACTTTCCTTCGATAGTTTAAATCTAATATCATCTTTGTTACTATTATTTCTAAAACTTGTACTTATAGCAGTATCATTAATACTGTTATTAACTTTTGGTATTGTATTGGTGATAGACTCTTTAATTTTCAATTTAGTCACAACACGATTTTGAATTTTCTGAATAATTGGAGAGACAAATATTAATTTTCGATTATTTTCGTTTTTCTTTTGCTCTGCTGAGATTGCACCTTCTTGTTTTGATTTTCGCGTGTCCAGTTTTGCTTTCTTCACGACGGGAGCCCCTGTGATAATAAACACGGTAAGTTTATTGTTCTAAGAAAATTGGGAGATGCACAGAAGTAGGTACCTACGTAAATGATAAAAAATCTTCTTTACAAAAATACCACCGTCTTCCAAAAACAAAACACTACAAGGTACAAAATAACTTCGCAAGAAAGAAAAGAACTTTAATTTAAGAAGTCATTGTCAAAAAGAGAAAAATTAATCAAAAAGTAGTGTTTTGTTTTTTAAGTCGCTTGTATTTTTTGTAAAAAAGTTTTTTGTAAAGGGCTGTCGTGACGGTACCTATATGAAAGTTCGGGGAAACGGAAACAAATGAATCATCATCCTGTCGACGAACAGTCCCATGGCGAATCGGTCTTACCTGTTCTGGAATTAGGTACTAATGCGAAATTTCATAAAAAAAATTGCACTGTTTTTTATAGAATACAGGACTAACACATAATAAAACACTTAACACTACTAAAAAAAACAACACATGAACATGGTATTTTTTCACGTTATGACTATTTTGCGAAGAAATAACGTGTCCTTGCTTTATTTTAAAGTCGCGTCGCAACAGAGAGCTTAGTGTAAGTTTAGTGCTTAGTTAAGTTTATTGACGCACTCGATCGCGTTAACATAAACATTCGCTTATGTCAAATAGTATAGAAAAAAAAAAGGTTTTCCGTTATTGTCACCAGACGGCGCTTATTCAGTTTCAATACAAATTGACGTTTACGCTAACGCAATCGAGAACGTTAAAAAACTCGCAATAAGGCATGAAAATCTCGCAATATGCCAAAAAATGGCATAAAGTCTTACTCTAGCGCCACAGTTACAAAAGTTCTGATTGGCACAAATATGATCTTTACTGACAAGGTATTTAAGTTGGATGGTTGTACACTGTTTTATAGAAGACAGTTTCACAGAATTTCGTTTCACATAAAAAAAAAAACTCGTATTATCATTTCATAGAATAATCAATACGCAGAATACTTACTATGAATAAATTTAAATCACAGATTTATGATACAAATAAACTATGTTTCGATATTCATCATATCACAGAATATCAAATCAAATATTCTTAATCCTCATATTGAGTAGTTAACATAAAACTTGTTACCAAGTTAAAACTTGTTAATTAAATTAATTATAATTAATTATTAAGAAAAACATTTTATCGAGTGAAAGTTTCAAACTTTTGACAAAATGCATACCCTTCTATAAAATTACAACATCGCGTTCACAATAACAATGCGGGTAAATTCTAAACAAGCAAAATTTTTAATTCAGGCCCGGTTGACAGAACCCCACGATGCGGCAATGGTGGCAAATGGCGATGGGAATACAATACCAAAATATGCAAACAAGCATACACCATGAATGCAGCAAGCAAACAGCAAGCATGCAGCAAGCATACAGCAAGCATGCAGCAATCATGCAGCAAGCATACAGCAAGCATGCAGCAATCATGCGAAATTCAACATGCAGCATGCAAGCAAGCAAACCTTCAGAATGTAAACGAGTATGCAGAATGCAAGCAACCATACAACATGCAGGCGAGCAGGCAAGCATGCAGTATGCAGGCGAGCATGCAACATGAATGCAGCAAGCATGCAACAATAAAGCAGCAAGCATGCGGCATATATCATGCAGCAAGCATGTGGCATGCAGCAAGCAAGCGGCATGCAACAAGCAGCAAGCATGCAGCACGCAGAGCATGCAACATGCAGAATGCAAGCGAGCATGCAGCATCCATGGTTTCTGTCACGGCTCCGGGGTCGCACGCGAACTTATCGTCGCAGATGGTTTTAACGCTCACCACCGCAGCTTCGGCTTGCTGGCCGGCTTTGCTGGCCAGCCTCAGCCGCGGTGGCGGACGTTATAACACCTGCTCCTCAGCTCGCGGGTCGCCTCGCTCCTCTGCGCCTACGCGGGCTTAAATTACACTCTAGGGGTAGGGCAGACAAGACTACGTAGGATCGGTTTTCCAGCGATTCGTTTCTGTCACTAAGTTTTTTAGCACACATGTTGATGTTTTAAGATCATATTTCAATTTTAATTTGGTTAAAATGTTATTTTATAGAAATGGCATATTGCCATTTCTCGTAGTAAAATTATTCCGAATAAAATTCTGCCATCTTTAAAGTATGTCATGGACATATTATAAAACAATATTTAATTAAAATTAAATACTGGTATTCAGCTAAATCCGACTTGACTGGAAGCCGACCCCAATATAGTTGGGAAAAGGCTAGGCAGATGATGATGATGATTTAATTAAAATTGAATTTTCACTGAAAAATATAATTCCATGGAAAAATATACCGGACAAACAATATTCGTTAAAAAATAATTCTGCTGTTTGATATGTTTGTTAAATAAAAAAATGTGTTGATGAAATTCATTGAATTGGGTTTCTGTAAATTAGATTTCATTCAAGTGAATAGTCTTTGAAACATTAATATGTGACGTAAAATTACAAGGACCAAATGTTATATGAAACATTTTCTGCGAAACGAAATTCTTTTAAATTTCTGTCTGCGAAACAAGGGTACACCAATTTAGATAAATCTTCGTCGCTTGGTTTAACTAGCTTGCAATCGTGGTATTTTGTAAATAGTACAGTATTCTTCCAAAGCAGGGATATATTGAATCAAAGGTAATAAAAATAAAAAGTAGTTTCCGAAGATAATTTGACCATTCCACCTTCTCATTATCTCCGAAACTACTAAGCTTATCATTTTGTAAAAAACCGGACAAGTGCGAGTCGGACTCCAATGAGGGTTCCGTACAATTTTTTTAGTTTGATTTTTATTTTTGTTTGAATTACAAATGTACAGTTTTCAGATTTTCCCTATACTTATAATAAGACGATATTACTTGCCAAATTTCATAGTTTTAGGTCAACGGAAAAAACCCTATAAATTTTGATTCTCTTGAGATTGTTGAAATATAACTTTTTTGCAGCGAAAATAGCTGTAAATTACAGGAAAACATAAGAAGTACATTATCTAAAAGAAACATATCAAAATTATATGATTCGTTCGAAACTGTTCCGACTCGCAATTGGCCGGAATTTTGTTTGATTTAATTAAATTTTCATTATTTTTTGTTATAGCGGCAATAGAAATATACACTCTGTGAAAATTTCAACTCTTTATCTATTATGATTCTTGAGATACAGCATACTGTCAAACAGACAGTAAAGGCTTAGTAAAAGGGTTCCCCTTTGGGTCCGGATCCCTAATTAAAGGAGGCTCCCATACAAGAACCGTGTTTTTATCGGTGTATTGTAGAACCCTTTTTGTGAGAGTCGGACTTGCACTTGGTCAGTTTTGTTTTATAAGCCCTTTGACCCGTTCTGACGGGCTGTAATGGCGATCTTGGTGTAGGTACCCTTTAAGTTAATGCTGTACATTCGGAGGACCGTCGGCCTGCTCACTTACCTGTCGATTCTCCCTCGTCTTCCACTTCGATTTTAATATCCATCATAGATACTTCATATTTTGAAACTCGTTCAGAATGGTGTACTGTATTTTTTATAACAGGATAGCTCTTGTCTACATTTTCCAGTTTTAGTTCTGTAAGTAGACAAAGGATAACATGGTTATCAACAAATATGAATAACTAAATAAATATTTTTATTTCATAACTAGTATTTAGCCGAATTCATTCATATGGGTCTAGTAGGTACTACACAAACTTCATCTCTTGTACCTTCCTCTGTATAGGGTAACAAAAAGCAGTCATTGAGACTTAACCATAATAGTAAAACATCTACCATCTTGGACTCTTTAATAGGGCATTATTTTTATGCATCATCAATAGTTCTCTCAGCGCATGCCACATAATGAATTTGATTGGTTACATTATATACTTTTGGTTACATTATTGCCTTTATATTTATTTATTATATACCTCATAACAAGCACAGGAAAAACGCTTAAGGATTTTTTTTTTTATATAATTATAATATAGCCTATGTTACTCAGCAAAGATGTAGCTTTCTGATTGTGAAAGAATTTTTAAAGTGTTCGAGACAAATTATTCCTCTTTATAATATTAGTTTAGAAATTATATGCTCACTTTTATGATCCTGGTTGGGCTCAATGTTAACATCTACTTCTTCACAAACTTCTGTTGGTTCTTCTTTAATAACTACGCTTTCAATTTGACAAACACCAACTATATTTATGTTTTCTGTTGGACTTTTCGTAAACCTATTATAAAACGATAGCTTTCCTTGGCTTATTACAGGATCTCGCTGTAAAAGAATGAAGGTAGTGTTAGATAAAATATGCTGATGATTAAAGCCTTGTTGAAGAACACCTCACCTCATAATCCTCATTCAACATTTGAGCGAACAACTCTTCTGCTTCCAGACATTTTCTCCGAAATTGGCAACATTGCTTTAGTTTAGTGCAACAGAAGAAACAAGCGAGCATTGGTCTACTGTCTTCAGTTAAAAACTGCAACAAAACTTATGCTAGGTACTCTAGTTCGTTCTTGTATTTAATACATTTTTCAATCTCACAAATATATAGAGATGCTGTTTAGACCAGCAGTTGGTGACAGCAGCCAGTGTTGCTGTCTGTAGGCCACTCTTCACACAGTGACCCATAATATTTCTCGTGTATTAGAGGGACAAGTAAAAAAAAAAACAGTATCCACTTACTGGAACATCAGTCAGCTTTTCATATAGTTCATGCAAGTTTCTGTTGACCACCTTGTGCATGCGAACATTCTCCACTAAACATATCCTACACATTTGCATCTTTTCCATCTTTTACTCAAAAAGTATCTTCTTCCGAGTTCTAAGTTACATTAAAGTTTATATTTAAATAAAACTGCACAGCAAACTGGCGTGGTTACAACTATTTGACGACTTCTTCTAGTAACCTACGAACAGTATCAAAATAATATCGTGAGCGGTTCCTTTGGAAAGAACCAGGTAAGAAGCCAGAGAGAGTTTATTATTTCTCTATAAGAGCAGGAGAGGTTGCACGTAAGTTAGATTTAAATGTTTTCGATCTAGGCCCTTAACAATTATTATATACTGTTAAACTTTAATAAATTATCCTCGGAAATTGACTGCGGTAGTAAATGTAACTAAGAACTAACTGAAAATGTAACATAACATCAAATTATGACATTCTGACATGTGACTATGACACTGACAGTTCTGGACAGTTCAAAACAAACCACAATACCAACCAAACAAAAACTAAACAATAGTGTTGCGCTGGTGTATAATAATACAATATGGTAGAATTTTGCCAGCATTTAGCCTAAATACTCTAAGAGCGCATAATGTTATTATGAGTGGCCTATTAACAACTGTTATTAACCAGATTTTATGAGAAAATGTGCGTTGTGCAGTTCTGGGACGTTTTAAAAGTCGACAAGTTCAAGTTGCATTCAATTCATCCTCAAGGAGAACTTACACCATGAGCATCTTTGTAAATTCTGGGACAGAGGGCGTCCACAGTAGTCTCCCATCGCAAACGGTCTTGAGCTTCACGCTCCATCTCAATCCACGTCATTCCGATGCTCGTTGCTTTTGCCAACACGGTGCATCGCCAGGTTTGATGGGGACGGCCACGCTTCCTTTTCCCTTGAGGAATCCAGTCCATGTCCTGTTACATTCCAGTGTTAGAGATCCCTCCGGAGCGTGTGACCAATCTAGCTCCACTCACGGTGCTTGATCTGGCGGTAGATCAGACTCTCGTAACATTTCTCTAATAGCTCTACGTTACAGATGGTCTAGGACCAGTATTATTCAGAGTATGCGACGAAGACATCGTTTGACAAAGACCTGGCTTTGGCGGGAGGCCTCCTTTCCTTTTGCCATGATCTAGGGGCTAGTATTAAAGAAAGAATACTTGCTTAACATGGCACACATATGTACATAGTACACACAAGTACCTATAAATTTAAAGTAACAGACTTGGACTAGTTATAGAGCGAGTCTAAACCCACCCAGAAGTTTTACACTGGAGGCCTACAGCTTTTTTATTTGCCCATACTGGCCTTTTTTGCCTAAGTCTGGTCAATCAGGGGGAATCAGGTGTTTGACTCCCCCCGCGACGACTGAGAGGCGCGCGGGGAGAAATACGCGCCACCACCCCGGGTCTTACATGATGACCCATTTAGAGAGGCAGGAAGAGGGTATTTTCCGCTCTCTACCGACGCCTGTGGGCAAAGACCTCTCTCAAATCCTAAACGGAATTCTTTACACGCACTACTCCGTACCAGCCTTCACGGTACAAATCAAAATCCACCTCTTTCTGGTCTACGGCTCAACATAGGAAAATTGAATAAAAAAACACGAAATAATCAACAATCATTATATTTGTTTCTAAACATGGATTCTACAGTGAAATATAACCACAATAAAGCTTAAGATTAAGTTTCAAAACTACGGTACCGATAATACCTTCTCAATCGGGACATTATCACTCCGATATTAAATTGGTAACCACATGGTAATATTTTATCGGAATGATAATATTGACATTTTTTCTGAAAACAATTACTTAGTCCGTCAGTTATCAAAAAATATTGAACACGTATTTTATATTTTTACTTTTTACACGTTAAAACTATGTAGACGATGCAGTGCGTTGAAAACCCACGTGTACTGTTCACCAAACGGTGACGTCATCAGCCCCCGCTCTTGAATTTTGATGCGCCTTCATCTTTGTCAATTATTAATAGGCAAAAAATTCGTGTCAAGTATTTTTTGAAAATGTAAGGGACGGACTGAATATAATTATTATTTTTATATAGGAAAAAACACTATTGATGGTAGTATCGGTTTTATAGCAGGAGGATAGGTAAGCTAGTAAGTATACGTTTTAGCTATAAGTTTCTACTGATGGCGGTGTAGGCTAGATTTGACGTTGATATTTTAGTGCAGTAGTGTAACAAGTTTTTCTGATCCAATATTAGCTTTTGTTAACAAAAAACAAAGGGCAATTGGTTGCTGTTCTGTTTGTGACGAACACACGTTGGCCTAACGGCCAAGCTAGCAGGTTTAGTTTAAAATACATACTAACACTACTATTTCCCACATATTTTGTCACTGAGAAAATAAGTAACCTCTGAAGGCTCTGGGATCTTGGACTATAGAGATCAAAATGTGCAAGATCATGAATGAATGAATCTTTTAAAAGAAGTGGAATTTACGTACACTAGTCAATACAATAGTCAAATACAAAAACATTAGCTCCCAGATCCTCTTGACTACTTATTTTCCCAGTACTGTGAACGTCCAAATCCGACTGATAAGGCGTAGCTACGCCCCTGATCCTTTCCTACACATTTTGTTACTGAGAAAGTAAGTAATGTCTGGAGGCTCTAGGATCTTAGATTATATGTGTGACTTGGCTAAAAACTTCGGTTCACTACACAAAAAACATTGAAAGTTTTCATTTGAACAGAGCGGTGATTTAAAACTAGAAACCTCTTATTCACAACAACTAGTTATCATATAAGTACCAGCCGTAAAATTTGTATTTGTATTGTCCCATCCAACGCAAGAAACGTGAATGTTCGCGCGGCCGAAAACCAGAACTAGAGTGCGCGCAAGAAAAGTCTACGCGCGGATGGTGGTGCTGCTTCAAATTGCAGGCCCAATAAAATATATTTCCTTCATTTATTTAAAAATGATATTACGTAACTCAAATAGTAATTGAAAGAATAAACATGCTAGGTTTAATTATTTTCTAGATTATATTAATTAGCATACTTATAAAATTACACACGTTTAGTTCCGAATTCAACCGCGCGAAAATTTATCGTGCACGCACTCAACATTTTCTGCTCCAGACGATTCATCACATGCCTGTTACATTGAAGTTATTAGTCGTTTCTGAATAAGGGGTTTTACACGATAGATATACATACATATTTTAGAAGCACCACATTCCACATCCATCAAAGTATTTACTTACTACTAAATGCTTTATATTAAGCCAGTTTAACCGTAAAATATTTACTTAGACCAAGTGAATACCGCAGGCTACACAATTTAGTTTACACCACTGAACTGTTTAGCAACTATTAAAGAGTTTTTCATATTCTCTATTGGGCCACATTTCCACCTGAAAGCAACTCGCATGAGAGTTAATCAAGCATATTTTTATATTATTGATACGATTGTGTTTACCCACAAATGATGAAAAGCGATGATAGTCGACGACCACGCTTGCCTAGAAGTAACCTGTTCATTGTTGACTTAAAAGAGCCTCGGGTTGTTGCTATCAGGAAACATAGACTCTGGCAAGGAATTCCACTCCTTAGCTTTACGTACAATGGAAGTATTGCCAAAACGTTTTGTGCGTATGGGTGGGATATCCACCATGTAATGGTGGCGCATTGCCGTTCGAATCATCATAATAAACCTCGGTAGCCCGAAATTTAATGCAACTAGCAAGTGATTGGAGTGATTGAGTTGGTTGCAAGTTGAAATGTAGCCTTAGTTATAAGTTTTAGCTAATCGGGCTTAGAGAGTAGATCTAAGCCCGAAGTTCGCAGTGTCGGCCTTAGTAACGGGCATTTTTTACTCTGTATCACCTAACCCCTAAGAATGAATGACAACACTATTTGACAGTAACTGCCAAATCGTGTTGTCATTCATGGACAAATCGTAAGTCCGTAGAAAACACGGAGAAGAAAACGCCTGACAGTAAGGCCGAAACTATGGACTTCTTGAATTGCTAAACAGGTCAAAGATTATTATGAATAAGAGACAATACTTGGTCGAATAATGAAGTTTTATTCAAGTCAGCAGAAAATTACCAAGAAATGAATACGGCCAAGCTAATTACCGCCGAAACTTGGCTATACAACGAGTACACTACACATTCAATTAATAATTATAACATTTTTTAACACTAATATAGCACAATGTATGTAATTCATCAGTATTGAAACTGAATGACGCGAGGCTGTGTCATTCTATCTGCGAATGCGGTTGTTGAAATACTAAAATATAATCGACTAACTTTTGCCCGCGATTTCGTACGCGCATATCCCGTTCCCGTGGGAATTTCGGGAAATAAGAAAGGTAGTGCTCCCATACGGAGTGTAGGGAAGTTTCATGGCAAATTTTAGTTTTCTATGACCCGTAGTCATCATCTGCCTGCCTTTTCCCAACTACATTGGGGTCGGCTTCCAGTCAAACCGGATTCAGCTGAATACCAGTGTTTTACGTGGAGCGGCTGCCTACCAGACCTCCACAACCCATTAACTGGATAACACGGTATATCATGGCAAGACTGGAGTCAGATTTACTGGCTTCTGACAATCCGTAACGACTGCCAAATATCAACAAATGACAGCCGGGACCAACGGCTTAACGTGCTTTCCGAGGCACGGAGGAAACTCGTTATGTTAAGACGGTCACCCATCCACAGACCAACCTTGGCAAGCGTTGCTTAACCTTCAAGATCGACCCGTGCGGCTATTATTATTTAGCCAATTTAAATTAAAAATTTCTATGACCCGTAGTACAGATAATATAATACTAGCGTCCAGTAGTTTCGGCGGTGCGTTGTCTGTCAGTCACTCAGTAACGGATGAGTTGATCGTGACATTTCGACATTGTTTGTCAATCCCATAAAGACGGTCGGTTATGTAAATATCTCACAGAAGGCTAGGGTGAAGTGACCACGAAGTGATCAGTTATTCCATCATCATTCCGGACCCGTGGCACCCCTGAGATACCCCTGGGAACCCCGTGCCACGGGAAATAATTTACGTTATAAAATACTAACTCAGCTGTTTTAGTTATTTTTATTATGTTATATTTAGATGTTATAAATGATATAAGAAATAAACACGTAGTAATTTAATATAACTATAGCACAGGAGTCACTTCGTGATCACTTCACCCAATCACTTCGACATGTTTACAGAATCACACTGCAGTTTCGACGTTACGATAATCGCCTTCGTCACGCTACCGCGGATAGAATGTCACTTGTTGTAAGCCTCCAGATTCCTTAAGATTTTCTATATTTGGGCGACTGTCGTGACGAAAATCGCCCTTTCAAACTTTGAAGAAGGTAACACCAATATTTTAAACTAACGTGCAGTACAATCCACCCTCTCTAAATCGTGTGAAATAACATACCGCAACAGATTTTGATACGGTTTCACTAATAGAAGGAGCGATAAACGAGGAAGGTTTGTATATTATATAAATTGCACCCGAGCGAATCCGGGGCGCATCACTAGTTAAATCTAAATTTTGAACGGTAAGGCCTCGTTAATCACAATTGACAACATTCAAACACTTACTTAACATTAAAGCCGAATTTAAATGACACAAGAACAATTTTACATGGAAATTCACATTGAAGGGTCAATATAACAACGATAATTATTATTATCGCTCCGATAATTGTTATTATAACTCCGATAATTCTTGTTACACTTCAAACATTCAAGTTTAGATCACAAAAAATATTGTAATAAATTGGTTTTGGTGTCGAGAACACATACACGTTATTTGTGTTTAAAGACTAATATTATCGGAACAATAATATAGGAGCTATTCAAGGTATATTATTCAACACTTCAAGTATCGAAGTAGTTGAATTATGAAAAATAATAATGATTAATTTGCACAAAACTGTGAAATTAATAGAAATCGATTGACTCGCGTTTGACTATTGTGTCATTTGAAGTTACACAAGCTTGTCAAACTGCAGTTAACGGAAAAAATTGTTTAGTGTACGTGTACGTGTAGGTGGCAGCACAGGTGCGCCAATGATAAGGTATTTATAAGGATTAAGTTTCGAATATTTATTTTTGTTTTAATTTTATAGACCCATCATGTCGGCCAGTAATAATTCTAATAAAAAAAAAACTGTCCATCGACTACCGTGTCGTGTGCCTTCAGTTTTTGCTAAATAAATGTTTTTTTTTTCTTATTTGGTAATGGCACCATTATTTTATGACACCTTTAGTAAACTTAAAAATAAGTAAATATCAAGAATTCAAATTGCATTTAAGGTCTTCTAACATTACAAATAAATGATTGCTACAAAATAAACATCATTCTCCATTTATATTCTTCACACATAATAAAAGCAATTTTATGTCCATTTAACAGAACCTAAAATTATCTATGTCATTATCATAATACATATTTTTATGCAAAAAAATTGATTACTTAAAATAAAAGAAGACATTGATTTCAATTATAAAACTATTTTGATAGAAAATACTAAAAATAAAAATTACAGCTACTGGTATTGAAGAACGTTGCATTTTAAAAGTATTTCATAAAAGGTACAAACTAATAAAATATATGCAAAGCTATTTTAGTAAGCTTATGTAAATTTTAACGTGGTGGGTATGCAATGTATCTATACTAATATATAAAGCCGAAGAGTTTGTTTGTTTGTTTACTTGAACGCGCTAATCTCAGGAACTACTGGTCCGATTTAAAAAAATATGTCAGTGTTAGATAGCCCATTTATCGAGGAAGGCTAGAGGCCATACAGTTTTATTTGTAAAACACCAGCAACCTCTTAGGCAGTGAAACAGCTCCCGCTAGGGCCAGTGCCTGCTGGGGTTTCGGACTTCGTTCGAAAGAGGCACCGTACCCTGGAACGCAAAGGGCACTAGGAGGAACACGGATGGGTTTTAGTCAGTAAGAGTCTGACACTCCCTCCTGCTTCACCCAAAGCAGGAGAAGTCATTTGATGATTTCCCATCCTTAAAAAAGAAAAAAAAAACAAGCAGTGAAACAGCTGATAATTTTTTCGAGATTTCGGAGTTTTCCCAAAGTAATAGTTGCATATCATCATGTGTACTTTCACTGCCTAAGAGGTTGCTGGTGTTTTACAAATAACCCTGTATACCATCACGCTAAAACGAATAGGAGCGGAGCAGTAATGAAAATTGTGACGCAGACGAAGTTGCGCGGGTCAACTAGTAAAAAATAAATTGAAGTAGGTATTTTTTTACTAAATACATATACAGTGTGTAATAGAATAAACGCAATGCCTTAAAAGGGGTCATACATAGTTATATAGTACTCATTATGAACAACTTTTTCTATGGGACCAACACTGAAATCGCATAACGTTGGAGAACACTAGCCTAGAAGTAACCTGTTCAGTCTTGACTTAAATACCCCGAGTTTGTAGCTATCAGGAAACGCAGACTCTTCAATAATCACTTGCCAAGCCTTTTCCCGACTATATTGGGATCGGCTTCCAGTCAAACCGGATTTAGCTGAATACCAGTATTTTACGTGAAGCGGCTGCCTACCAGACCTCCACAACCTGACTGGATAACACGGTATTCCTTGGAAAGACTGGAGTCAGATTTACTGGCTTCTGACTATCCGTAACGACTGCCAAAGATCTACAAATGACAGCCGGGACCAACGGTTTAACGTGCTTTCCGAGGCACGGAGGAGTCTCGGTATGTTAAGATGGTCACCGATCCACAGACCAACCTCGGCAAACGTTGCTTAACCTTGAGATCGACCCGTGCGGATTTTATTTAGCCACGATCTCCTCCGTGTAGACCCTTTCACAATATGTCCATACACACCACGGGAGTAAAAAAATCACCAACAAATCAAAAATAGCGTTGCATATTTTTATTCAATATAATAAGATAACTAATCCCGTAACATATAATTCCTATGGCACATAATATAAACTGAAAATAGGAGTACCAAACATAATAATTATTCAAAAATTGACTCATCTATAGCTATTTTTATTTACTAAAAAAGGTAAAATTTTCGTTTTTAATTTCGTCATCTGTAAAAAAACAAAAAAAAAAGTTTTAAAAATAAAATAAATTATTAAGTAATCAATGAGCCTTTAAAGCTGCGTTTCCACCAGAAATATGCGAGAATGCGCAGAGAGAGATGTTTGTAACAAATATAATCCCTTGCTTAATCATCAATATAGCCCTCTAAGTTCATGAAGCCCTATAGAATGGTTATTTCATGAAATTTATTAAAGGCTCCATGAACTTCGATGGCTATATTGATGATTAAAATGGTTATAATTCTTTACATAAATACGCGTTACGGCCGTGAATCGTATTTTGTTCAACATACAGCTTCACACTGACCGACAAATTGCAAAAAACATAAAAATATTTGAATTTCGCGGGCTACTCTAGCGCTTCCACCTTCGGCTTCTTTGCAATTATACGCAAAAAATCTGCGTTGCTACTGAGGAGAGTGAGAGATAGTCAAAACAGCATCCTGAAAACTGTAGCCGAGAACTTCGGCTCTTCGATTGTGCAGCAGTTTGTGCGGAGTTTAATTTTTACTAACATTAGACAATAAGTTATTTTAGTATGTTTTACTAACACAATATGGATTTCGGTCCGAAATAAAGATATTATTATTAAAGACAAGTGGTGATTAACGCTCAACTTACCTTCTTACTTCATGCTCATATTACTGTAGATATCAAACTCGTCCATGCCATCTGGCTCGAAGGCTCGTATTTGCTCGAACAGCTCGCTATCCATGAAGCTGTCAGTTTGTGCAGGCGTAGCCGCGCTGAAGTAGCTGTGGTGATTATTGTCGACCGGAGATTGCCGAGTGGTGATTTTTGTCGACCGTAGTTTGCAGAGTGGTGATTAATTTTTCAACGGTGATTCGATTGTGGTAGTGTTTGTTTTAAGCGTTTTTTGTTGTGTTTGTTGTACAGCATCCACCAATCAGGTAATCGGGAAAGAAAGAGAAAATGCAACACGTTATTAGAAGGAAGACGGTCGTTAAAAAATAAATAAAGAAAATAAACCTACAACCGTCGCCAAAAAGGCAGCACAGACAAGATAGACGCAGTTGTAGTCTATGATACGGTAAAATAAAATATTTTTATTATTATAAAAAGTAAATTAAAAACAAAAAAAAAACGACCGTCTGTGTTGCATTTTCGCGATGGGTTCGCTATTAAGAAAAAATGTATTTGAATTATTTTTTTTATAAACATTCATTGCTACATTGCCACAATGAAAATAATTGAAATTTAAACATTTTTTCTTAATAAAAAAAATAAAAAGCTCGTATTCTTTTTAGTCACATATAATATTACAAATACATCGATTCAAAACATACATACATGCGTCCAGCGTCGTAACATTGTCATGTAAAGATAAAAACTACTTTGATACGTCAAAACTTCATCATATATTTTTTACAAAACATGTTCGCAAGTTCTTTTTTTTTTTTCTTATCTGTTGAAAAACGTTTCAATAAGAATGAATGGAAAGGGTATTTTTACCTTATGTGAACGGCTTATAAACAGAAATAGGGGGTTAAAACTTTTTTCTATTGAAGCCATAGTCAACTCACTGATTTTTTTTTAAATTTTAGTAAAATCCTCTTTGGAGATTTGAAGTTTTGACTAACCAAAGTTGGGATGCCTAGCCCCACACATATGTATTGACATAAGCTATGACATTCCTTTTGGAATTTTATGAAAACAGTGTACATTTATTAAAAAATGACAGAGGCGTAGCTGACCGCTCCTGAAGGCAGTAGAACGTTTGGCGAGTTCGCTTCGGTTTAGGCGAGCCAATTAGCGGCGTCAAAAAAATGTGTGCTTTTTCACTTTATTGTACAGTGGTACTCAACTAATAAGGCGCGTCGTGAATCTTCGTTCGAACAGAAAAGAAAGTATGGCCCGAAGACTAACGAAAGAATGCTTAAAACTTACAATCAACCTTAGACCACTACTATAAATAAGGTTCATAATACACTGCAGCTGTTAGTTCCGTCTCACTCGCAAGTCACGTGCATGCCACGCGGCGCGCGCTAACATGGCGGCGGCTGCCGACCAATAGCGGTACAGGAAAAAGAAGTGCGGTGCATGGAACGTGCCGATTGGTCAAGAGCATTTCCCGCGCTTTGAAAATTCATCTTGTGCGCAGGTACATCGGTAAACCATATCAGTTGGGTACTACTGTAAGTCAAGGAAAGACACAAGTCGACAAGTGCATAGGTTTACTAGACTGGAGAGAGCTTCATGAGGTATAGGGCCACAGCTGCCAACAGCCGGAACAAGTAAGAAGTCGGAAAATTATGGAGGCCTTTTCCAAAATACATTGGGGTCGGCTTCCAGTCAAACCGGATTTAGCTGAATACCAGATTTTACGCGGAGCGGCTGCCTACCAGACCTCCACAACCCTTTAACTGGGTAACACGGTACTTCATGGCAAGACTGGAGTCAGATTTACTGGCTTCCGACTATCCGTAACGACTGTCTAAGATCTACAAATGACAGCCGGGACCAACGGCTTAACGTGCTTTCCGAGGCACGGAGGAAACTCGGTATGTTATGATGGTCACCCATCCACAGACCAACCTTGGCAAGCGTTGCTTAACCTTGAAGATCGACCCGTGCGGCTGTTATTATCTAGCCACGAGCTTCTATCCTACCTATAATATAGGCTAATTAATTATTTAATAATAATAATAGTGGAATTAGAAATTATTAGAGCGATCGCTTATTTATTATGATATGTGTGGAGCCGACAAGTTTTATTCATTTTTCTATCAAATTACGCCTAACTAGAGATAATAGTCACATCCATTTAAGATATTTTTCACATAAATTCGTTAATTTTATTAACTAATTAACCAACCGATCAGAAAGTTAACAAGCCGACGTGTTTATCCGAAGAACATTCCGAATTACGAAGAAAAAAATCTAAAGACTAAGCATTTTTCTTGTAATTTTGGTCAAAACTTAATTTAATAAAACATTTTTTTATGTCCAAAAATTCCTTCGGGACGTCAGCGGTCATTTTCAAATTGTTTCAATAATTGACCGATTTAATACTTATAATTACAACATTCAATATATCTAGCCTATTCTTTTATTTGGTTGCTTGACGTATAAGTGACAGCTGTCAGATTGAAAAAGCGCGCCAACATTATTCACTTAAAATTTTGTCGTTGTATACGTATGTATAATCAAGGGAAGTAACTGACAAAAGTTCCATCCATTTTTCTTGATTGGAGTTGCGGAAAAGACATTAAAGCATTATTTCTGACATCTTTGTATATGGAATAAAATCCTTTGACAGATTTTGTATGGGGAAACTGTCACAATATTTTTTACAAGCTTCATACATAACTCATGAAATGTCCAAAGTTAAGTTTTCAAACACAGGTGCCTAGTGTTCAAACAATTATTAAAAAAGCATTTATTTTAAAACTTAAATATAAAATGTCATGTTTTATAAAACTGTACTTAAAGTAAGTATTTAATAAAGAATTAATTTAAGAAAATTAGCACCGAATTTATACAAAGAAAAATACGAATAAAATTAATCACAAAGGTTTTTTTTTGTTTTATTTTTCCTTTTTACATTAGCAATATTTTGAATCAATCAAAATAAGAATGATCAAGTAAAATTATAGCGCACTTAACATATTAGTTTGGGCAGATGTGGTAAAAAAGATATATTATATTTACCACCTTCCACAAAAAAATCCTTTTGGGTGGGCTCGCTCCATCGTAGACTTGGTCTCTGTCATCTCTGACATAGACTAGAGTCAAGAGCAAACCCATTACAAATAATAAAAAAAAAACAATATTTAAAACCCTAACTAAATTTCAAAAGAAATTATTTATTAATAAAAAAGAGAAAAATTAAAATGCAATTTCATGGACCCCATGTAAGTTTTAGGAGAGTTATTTTTTACATAAATATATTTTAATAGAATACTTTTAACCTTGAAGTCTGATGAACATATTTCAAGCTGTCGTATACAAAAAACATTTTTTCAACTACACTTTCATTGGTCAATCGAAAAATGTTGATCAATCTCCAAGATATGTAGAAGAAAGATAGTTTTTTTAGAAAATATCAGTCGATTTCTCAGAATATATTTTTAAATATAGAAATATATTTTTCGAAATAATACATAGAGAAGGACGGTATAACCATTGACAATGATATTATTTTGTAATTAAATGTAATAAATAATTTGAGACGAAGTCATTTTTATGTGGATTTAGATAGTATTTTTTATATGTACCGATTTTTTTTTAGGCTGCTAAAAATATTGAATTTCTTAATGGCTAACATTTCCCTGTTTATTTTTTTCATGCAACATTAGTTTTTATTTATTTCTCCTCTCACAGTTATCTTTTAATTGCACTCCAAGTAACAATATA
Source organism: Lacanobia oleracea (assembly GCA_950371165.1). NCBI lineage: Eukaryota > Metazoa > Arthropoda > Insecta > Lepidoptera > Noctuidae > Lacanobia > Lacanobia oleracea. Next base: position 14,651,439 of record OX493411.1, on the reverse strand, counting down.
ATATGCCAATATTCAATATAGTATAATAATATTCAAACAGTAGGTAATAATAATTACACGCCAATTTAATTGTTTACAATAAGTACATTTCATTCACTTATTTTATATAAACGGGACTTCTTTAATATTTAACGATAAATGTCAATCGCAACATTATAAATATATATTTAAAAAATTAATATTTATTTTTAATAGGTTACGAATTTATTTAAATGTTCTCACAAACGGCGAATACAATCTTAACAAACCTATTTTTTTAATATTTTTCAAAATACAAATTAAAGGCATGTTCAGATCTACGCGGTAATCGCTACCCAGAGTTCCAGAGCGGTAGCAATAAACGTCGCTCGGTTTCGCGGTTAGAGCGAAACGGACGAAACCAGTATCGCCGATCGCGAAATTCAGCAAGTAGGTTCCTTGGGGTGTGTAGGAGAGCATTTAAGAGAGGATTTCCCGAAATTCCTACGGGAACGGGAAATAAACTTTTCATTATCCATATTAGTAGCGATATTACTCGGATTTCCTTACCGCTCTGTGTAGCTAATACCGCGCAATTCTGAACAGGTGAATATTTTATCGTCGCTGTTTACGATTTTAAAAAGCTAACATGAATATTTTTTAATGAAATACAAAACATAACAGTAGACAACGATGAGAATTTTCTTGTAAATTCGTTTTTGAACCCTGAGTCCTACGTTTTTAAATTTGGTCGAAAGTTGTGATATGTTTTATGTAGAATACCGAACCATGATTTAAAATATATTATGCTGCACTCAGAAAAGGAATTTATACAAATATTTCTGGCGTTCTACGGCAGAAATATTTGTGTAAAATTCTGACATCTTGTTCGTTTTTCGGTCAATTTTGACTTTGTTTTCACTGTTAGTATTCTATTCTTGTATGGAGATAACAAATATGTATTAAATTTCTTTAACTCTGTGTGAGAGTGCAGTCACAGTTTTCAAGGAAAACGTCTAAGAATTAATGATGTTTATCCTGCCAATTTTATTTTGGCATTATTTTAATTGTACAGAGTTATTTTTTGGAAGTTCTTAACTCTGAGATATTTTATGTATGTAATGATATCTTAGCTGTATAATATTTAAAGACGCTGTAAAATAATATGAAAAACGCCATTATTTCCTCCATAAAAATTAAATTGATGAATTAAAAGCATGAATTTGGGAGAAAAATCTTAAGGTCGATGCACACAATACTACAGTAGCCAGTCAAAACTTATCAATAAAAAGAACCTCCTTATTTTGAAGTCGGTTAAAAGAATACTGTTATATATAGACGAAACACTTAACACTACTAATTAAAATAAATGCCAATACTACAGAAACTATGTCGAATTCATAATACTGTTTTTTTTTGTGCCGATTTGCACTTGTTACGTTTTTATTTTGGATCACAATGTTTCCAATTAACGATTTTTTTTTTTGGTTATTTTTACAATATTGCCAGGATAGGAATGAAATATTTACAGCTAATGGCAAAAGGTAAGAATAATAAAATAGCCGTCACGAGACGCCCGACAGATTTGAAACATCTATATTAATATTAGAATAATTTATTTAATATATGAAAATTTCGTGCCACAGTTTTTGCTATAGAACTTCTCTGAAACGGCTTGAGCGATTTTATGTCTTTTTTTTGTGAATATTTGGTAGGTCTGAGAATAGATCGTCTATTTTTTTATAAGGCCAAAACAAAGTTAGGTAGTCATCTTCAGCCTAGCCTTTTCCCAACTATATTGGGGTCGGCTGAGCTGGATCAGCTAGTAATTTTATAAAAATCTAATTGACGTAATGTAATGTAGACACTGCTTTCGCACATTTTAGTTCTAAAGTTCGCAGTCCGTAACAAGCGGCGTTATGGGGGCATCACGACATGACAACGTCGTTTCCGTCACGGCAAACGAGTTAATTTTACTGCCAAGTCGCGCCAATAGATGTTTCACATCAAAATCAAATGACTCTACTCGCCAGCAAATTTGAAAACGATTTTAATTATAAAAAAAAAAAAAATAATCCAACGTAATTTCGTGACAAAAACTTTTTTTTCCAAACATCTTGCCATGCTGTATTTTTTGTTTTTTTTTTCTTCTATATCACACAAATTTTAAGCCTGATAGCTGACGTGACGTTTGATGAAAATTGTGATCCAAAATAAAAAAGTAACAAAAAAAATCACTAAATTTTTTTTAAACATAATCATCCGATATTGCACCTATAACCTAAGAATTAAAAGCTTCGAGTCATGGTTTAAAAATTAATTTATAGTACAAAATGGATCCAATTACAGTTGTAGAATTGTGGTGCCACAGCTAAAAAAGAGAAAAAAATATTATTATAGCTTGAGGCTTAAAATATTGGGTCTGTATCGTAAAGGTGTGGTCATACGTGCATCAATCAATGCACAGGGTTATTCGAAAACAAAAAAAAAAAAAAAAATGTTTCATACATTTTCATTGGCTAAATATTGCATTTTGTATGAAACAGCTGATATTTTTTTCGAGTTTTCGGGGTTGATCTCAAAGTAAAAGTTGTTTATAAACATGTGTACTTCCACTGCCTAAGAGGTTGTTGGTATTTTACAAATAACCCTGTTTATGTAATCAAAAAATTTCAAACACCGTAACTTTGTAAAATAACGGGACAAATAGTAAAATATTCTTTCTTAAGAAATATATATTGGAAACTATTGAATTTGGATAGTATTATTGTATAACAAAACGATTTTTTTATAATATACCGAAGAATGATCTAATACAGATTCATTACAATCTTACGGGGTCTGAAATTTTCTGGTGACATCAACAAAACTCTTCCGTTATCGAGTTCTGACTGACTGATAACGCACAGACGAAACTACTGATTTTTCTAATATTTGGAGAATTCTCCGACTTGGAAAAAAGTTGTTCACTTACATAAACACAAGCAGCTTTTTTATAATATGACCACACCTTGCCGTTACATTCTGAAGAACTACGAAGAACTGCCTGGGCTAAGTCGCGTCCATGTCGGGCTAAGTGAATACAGTTAGAAAAGTGCGAGCGAGACAGAAAGATCGTGCGGCCAGTTATTGTCTTTTCTAGAATTCTGAGAGAAACACGTCATAGGGAACGTGCAGGTACTATAGGTGGCAGCACCGAAGTGTCATTGTCAAGTATATCTATACTAATATATAAAGCTGAAGAGTTTGTTTGTTTGTTCACTTGAACGCTCTAATCTCAGGAACTACTGGTCCGATTTGAAAAATTCTTTCAGTGTTAGATAGCCCATTTATCGAGGAAGGCTATAGGCTATATATATCATCACGCTAAGACCAAAAGGAGCAGTAATGAAAGCAGTTGTGACGGAGACGAAGTTGCGTGGGTCAACTAGTTTTACATATGAGAAATTGGGTACTTTCCTAGATAGAAAAATAATTCTGTTTAGACCGACCGTTACATTTTCAACAAATATTGGACGAGTATTTAATACCATTTAAGGTGGATGCTCCAGGGTAGCCCGCGAAATTCAAATATTTTTATGTTTTTTGCAATTTCAGTTCGAAAGAATGAATATTTCAGAAATAATCATTCTTTCGAACTACATGAACTTAGAGGGCAATATTGATGATTAAAATGGTTATAATTCTTTAGATAAATACGCGTTACTGTCGCAGATCGCATTTGGTCCACATACAGCTTCACACTGACCGGCAAATTGCAAAAAACATAAAAATATTTGAATTTCGCGGGCTACCCTGGAGCATTCACCTTAAAATGGTAAAAAATTGGTGGAGATGAGTTCAAGAGTTATGGAGGGTGACGTCACATTTCGATAAAAACTGAACTAATTTGTGACATCACGCGAGTTTTCAACGCAGTGTATAGTTTTAATATTTTGTAGAAGTGAAAAAAAAATACGTGTCCATATTTTTGTTTAAATCTATCCGTCGGACCAATATCTTTTTTGAAAAGTACCGAAATAGTCTACTTCGCGCACGTTCAAAAACGGAGCATGCAAGAACTGTATATAGGTGACAGCACAGTAGTGTCAACGTCAAGTATTAAAGTTGCGAATATGCAACGCTAGATGGCGCAGTCTACCTCGGGCACATTCCCTATAGATTGTCAGCTTCACTTTCGTTGTTACGACGTATAGGAAAGAGACAGCTGGTCGATTGTCTTGGTCTTATTTTTATGGATTGACAGCCCACTTCACGTAAGTTTATACGGTGAGATGTTTACAGCCGCTCTATTGTTCTGATAAAAACTCGTCTCTGAATGAGTGTGAGGTGAACTGTCATTCCATATTGTTTGTATGGATTGACAGCCCACCTCACGTTCACTTCACGTAAGTTTATACGGTGAGATGTTTACAGCCGCTCTATTGTTCAGATAAAAACTCGTCTCTGAATGAGTGTGAGGTGAACTGTCATTCCATATTGTTTGTATGGTTTGACAGCCCACTTCACGTTCACTTCACGTAAGTTTATAAGGCGAGATGTTTACAGCCGGTCTATTGTTCTGATAAAAACTCATTTCTGAGTGAGTGTGAGGTGAACTGTCGTTCCATATTGTTTGTATGGATTGATCGCCCACTTCACCTAAAATGGGTGATAGACGTACGAGTTAGTACGCGTAGGTACTTAAAAACAAGACGCGTAGAGAAAAAGGTCGCCGAGACATAAGTACGCGTATTTGCTCGATTGCAGAATTGCACAGCAGGTATTGACCGGAACATTCGCTTCGTCTCTTTCTATTGACGTCGTTATTGTCACCAGACGGCGCTTATTCAGTATTAGTACAATTGAGGTTAACGATAACGCGATTGAGTACGTTTTTAAAACTCGGACTAAATGCATAGAACACAAAACGCAAAATCCGATTGTTACTAAAGACGCCAATGATAGAATGGGTCAAGTACTAACTCTCTAGCAATAGTTCTCGACGTATCTCAGTGCTGTATAATTCAAACTAAGGCCAGGCTTCCAGTCTAGGAAAGATAGAGAACACATTTAAAAATAAAAAAATATTCCTATCCTACACTAAAAATATGCAATTCTTAAATAAAAAAAAATAATCGACCAAACAAAAAAAAATTGCAGTAAAAACTTAAAAATAAAAACTAATAATAGGTATAAAAAAAACAGGATGTGACTATTAAAATTAAAACGAATAAACTAAAATTATTAATACTAATTTATATTTCACTTCAGTTCGGCGTCCAAAAAAATATCAAAATAGATTTTCAAAAATCAATCATGTACCTAGGGGAAGAAAAATAAAAATTATAAATAAAAATAAAACACAAAAAGAAATAAAAAATAAAATTATTAAAAGAGGCTTTTGACTCGCTCTAAATTTTTAGAGTGGGTTTTGGTGAAATCAATCACTGCTTTTTTACTCAAAATTTTACAGTCAAAAACCATCATCTCAGTTTTAGTCACTCAATATTGCATTGTTTTTTAATTCTATTATAGAGTGAATAGTTTTTAAGTTGAAATTCTAGGGTGGTTTTTAACTAGTGATTTTTGACTCACCCTAAATTCTAGATCGAGTGATTTTACCTAACATTTTACAGCGAGTAAAACCCACACCCACTCTAAATTCAACACAGAGTGATGTCCCACCCACTCTAAATTCTAGAGCGAGTGATTTATGCCTGTAGAAAGCGACTGACCTGCTCTGAACGCTGGGCGTGTTACGATGCGAGTCTGGTGAGTGTGCGTACGCCGGCGATGAAGACATGTAGGGCGGCAAAGTAGTCACCAGAACTGGCTTCACGTAGCCGTTCTTGAGCATCTCGTTCTCTGTTGCCAGGGAATAAGGATTTAGATATTGAATATACAGGAGAGAGAGAGAGCCAATAGGGTTATGCAAGTAATTTTAAATCTATCTATATCTATACTAATATATAAAGCTGAAGAGTTATTTTGCTTGAACGCGCTAATCTCAGGAACTGCCGGTCCGATTTGAAAAATTCTTTCATTGTTAAATAGCCCATTTAACGAGGAAGGCTATAGGCTACGAGGAAGGATATATATCATCACGCTAATACCAATAGGAGCGAAGCAGACGAAGTTGTGCAGGTCAACTAGTGAATACATAATTTAATTAAAAAAATACATTTAGCTCTAGTAAAATGCAGATCTGTGCAGTGGGCAGGTCGTTGATGGACTAGCCCGGCTTAGTGTAGTACTTGGAGAAGACGTCGTCTTTCGCGATGTTGGGGTACAGGAACTGCAGCTGCGTGAGGTCGGCCAACGAACGCAGCATCAGTACCGTAGAGCTGTGCAGTGGGCAGATCGATGATGGACTCACCCGGCTTAGTGTAGTACTTGGAGAAGACGTCGGCTTTCACGATGTTGGGGTACAGGAACTGCAGCTGCGTGAGGTCGGCCAACGAACGCAGCATCAGTACCGTAGAGCTGTGCAGTGGGCAGATCGATGATGGACTCACCCGGCTTAGTGTAGTACTTGGAGAAGACGTCGGCTTTCACGATGTTGGGGTACAGGAACTGCAGCTGCGTGAGGTCGGCCAACGAACGCAGCATCAGTACCGTAGCGCTGTGCAGTGGGCAGATCGATGATGGACTCACCCGGCTTAGTGTAGTACTTGGAGAAGACGTCGTCTTTCGCGATGTTGGGGTACAGGAACTGCAGCTGAGTGAGGTCGAGCACGCGGTCGGCCAACGAACGCAGCATGAGGTCGCGGGATGTGAAGGGCTGCAGGCTGAATACTTCGTTGCCCTCTGGATGAAAAAAATACCGGATTATAATAAAAAACTGGCCAAGTGCGATTCGGACTAGCACACAATGGGATCCGTACCATAAAACCTTAATTTTTATTATTTTTTGTTATAGCGGCAATAGAAATACACAATCTGTGAAAATTTGAACTGTCAGCCTATTACGGTTTTTGAGATAAAGCCCTCTGACAGACAGACGGACGGACGGACAGCGGAAGCTTAGTAATAGGGTTCCGTAAGTTACCCTATGGGTACGGAAACCTAATAATCGGCGGCCTAAAGAGGACATGCAGGCGGCGAGACTTTGTATGAAAAAAGTCATAATTCAAGGTTTGGCACTCGACTGTTTTCTCCTCCAATATTGGACTGATTTAAGAGTTATTTCATAGACTGAATAAAAAGGATATATACTGTGTCCCTATGTTTTCCTTTTCCAAATAATAAGTAAGCAGTTGAAATTTTCATTAATATTGCTTTGTGGTATGGACCCCTTCGTGTGAGAGTCCGACTCGCTCTTGGCCGGTTTTTGAAATTTTATTTAAATGTAAGTTTCACGAGAACGCGTTACACTTAAATAAAATTGTGGCTAAGTTACAACGACCCCATGGGATGCGGAATTTGTTCGAAAGAGGTACCGTAGCCTTGGAGCGCAAAGCGCACTAGGAGGAACACGGATGGGTTTTAGTCAGTAAGAGTCTGACACTCCCTTCTGCTCCGCCCAGAGCGGGAGGAGCCATTTGATGATTCTCATACTAAAAAAAACTGGCCAAGTGCGGACTCGCGTGTAAAGGTTTCCGAAACGAATTTAATATTTTTAACATGTTATTTTAACACAACAGACTTCTTATAGATTTTCCTGTAATCTTTAGGTACTTATAGAACTTTTATCTGCATTTCTTTTTTTCAAAATTTTAATTGTAGATCAGGGGGAATGGTCATTTTTGGTCTAATTTCTTGAATAACTTCTAAACTGTTAATTTAAAATTATGAAAAATATGAATAATAAAAACCCTCACAGTAAGCCCTTTCATTTGATATGTCACACGACAGTTTGATTTTTTTATTTTATTTTCTAGTTGTCCCCATACCAAATATATATTTATTTACGTAACGCGTCCGTGTTTGGGTCTCGGAAGTCTATACGTTTAGTAGACAGACCGATAGACAGGCAGACACCCGAGTGATCCTATAAGTATAAGGGTTCCGTTTTTAACGGATGAACGGAATCCTAAAAAGGGTAGACTGCAGGGTGTAGACTGAAATCTGGAGTTGACTCCAGTCTTGCCATGAAGTATCGTGTTACCCAGTTAATGGGTTGTGGAGGTCTGGTAAGCAGCCGCTCCGCGTAAAATACTCGTATTCAGCTAAATCCCGTTTGACTGGAAGCCGGCCCCAATATAGTTGGGAAAAAGCTAGGCAGATGATGATACAATACTTGACATACCTATTTTCTGCACGCTTCCAATAGCTAAAACACACATAATATATGTAAAGGGTATTCTAGTCGGATATACTTACCACCCACCCAAGCGATGGTGATGCCTCCGAGCTCGGAATCGGAGAAGCGTAAAAGGAAGGTGCCTGCTGGGCACTTAGACAACATCTCTTCGGCTTGTTTCTTCTGAATGAAGCCCATGATCAAGCTGCAATAAAACGTGGCGTGAGAACAACAATATACAACCGCCCACCACCCCATAGCCCGCCCATTGTGTCACCCTATGTTATATTTTTCTCGTGTATATTTTCTGTACTGTTCGCGTCAGCGTGGTTTGCCCATCGGAAGTTAGGTTTGAGTGAAGTCCGCGCAGGTGCAATCGCGTAAAAAAGTGTTACGTTCCTAGAATATTTTTTTGTTTATACGTATTATACTATAAACAAGTAACAAAGACTACCAGTAACAATAAAATATCAAAAAGTAACACAGCAAACACATACACCACAAGAACACAAATCAAACTGTAAGAAATAACCAAAATAAATAATTAAATCAATAACAACGTGTAACACTTTTCGCATCCACAGTTTTATTGCATTGAGCAAGCGAGACACACTTATGCATCGAAAGCATACGAGCGATTGATGAGATGCCATTGCACCCGCGCGCTTGCGCTAATCCGCGCATGCGCGGTTGTTTGTTTGTTGTCAAATTGACATCGTGCGCAGCCGATTGCGGCGTACTTTGCGGAGGTAAACTTGCGTGATGGGAACTGTAACTTATATGGTGTACATAATAAACAGTATTCTATTCTATATACCGAACGTATAACAGTAACGTCTACCATGAGTTTTTTCGATATTTATACTCGCTAGCGACTGTGAGGAGCTCGTGGCTAAATAATAACAGCCGCACGGGTTGATCTTTAAGGTTAAGCAACGCTTGCCAAGGTTGGTCTGTGGATGGGTGACCATCTCAATATACCGAGTTTCCTCCGTGCCTCGGAAAGCACGTTAAGTCGCTGGTCCCGGCTGTCATTTGTAGATCTTTGGCAGTCGTTACGGATTGTCAGAAGCCAGTAAATCTGACTCGTCTTGCCAAGAAGTATCGTGATACCCAGTTAATGGGTTGTGGAGGTCTGGTAGGCAGCCGCTCCACGTAAAACACTGGTATTCAGCTGAATCCGGTTTGACTGGAAGCTGACCCCAATATAGTCGGGAAAAGGCTAGGCAGATGATGATGACTAGCTAGCGACTGTAGTAAAAAAAAAAAATACTAGTGATAGGCACGCGTTTGACCACTATCTCACCTGATGGTAAGCGATGATGTGGTCGAAGATGGAGCACGCTTGCCTAGAAGTAACCTATTCACTCTTGACTTAAAGACTGCCAGGTTGTAGCTATCGGGAAACACAGACTCCGGCAGGGAATTCCACTCCTTAGCTGTACGCATTATGTATGTGTTCCCAAAATGTTTTGTACGTGTGGATGGGATGTCCATCATGTACCGGTGGCGCATGGCCGTTCGTCTTGTGGTCCAATGATGGAACGGAGTTAAAAAAAAATGTATGAAAACCTTCAAAAAACAAGTTTCTAATTTATTTCTTTTGTTGTTAACGAACGAACTAGCAAGTTGCAAGTAAAACTTTAGTTGACAAATAAAAAAATAAATCACAAACTTGTTTTTTGAAAGTTTCCATACATCTTTTTAACTACAGTCGCTAGCGAGTATAGATTAATAAAACTCATGGTAGACGTACTGTATAAACGCGATAACGGAAAAGGAGTAATTTTTATCACAATGACGAACAACTTGTTCTAAAAAAAAAAAAAAATATCCGGTCTGTTCATTTTGTCTAGTTATGCGCACAGAACAGTACAAATGTACAGGATATGCGAAAAAAAAATATAATTCTATTTAATCCGCCAGTGAGATTATCGAAAACAATTGGACACAAATTTTTTGCTTTATCAATCAAAACCAACGAAGACAAAACGCATCCAAGATCAGGAGTGGGGGCTAATGACGTCACTATTCTGTAAAAACTGTACTCACATGTGACGTCACAAGAGTTTTCAACGCACTGTATCGTCTTAATTTATTGTTTACGTGAAAAAATAAAAAATACGAGTCCAATATTTTATGGAAATCTATCTGACGGACTACCACCCTGTATAACGACGCCATAAATTACATAAATGAAAAAATACAAAATACGAGTCCAATATTTTATGGAAATCTATCTGACTACCACCCTGTATAACGACGCCATAAATTACATAAATGAAAAAATACAAAATACGTGTCCAATATTTTATGGAAATCTATCTGACTACCACCCTGTATAACGACGCCATAAATTACATAAATGAAAAAATAAAAATACGTGTCCAATATTTTATGGAAATCTATCTGACGGACTACCACCCTGTATAACGACGCCATAAATTACATAAATGAAAAAATCAAAAATACGAGTCCAATATTTTATGGAATTCTATCTGACGGACTACCCTGTATAACAACGCCATAAATTACATAAATGAAAAAATAAAAAATACGAGTCCAATATTTTATGGAAATCTATCTGACGGACTACCACCCTGTATAACGACGCCATAAATTACATAAATGAAAAAATAAAAAATACGAGTCCAATATTTTATGGAAATCTATCTGACGGACTACCACCCTGTATAACGACGCCATAATTACATAAATGAAAAAATAAAAAATACGAGTCCAATATTTTATGGAAATCTATCTGACGGACTACCACCCTGTATAACGACGCCATAAATTACATAAATGAAAAAATTAAAAATACGAGTCCAATATTTTATGGAAATCTATCTGACGAACTACCACCCTGTATAACGACGCCATAAATTACTTAAAAGCTTAAAATTAAAAAAACTTACTGATCGCACCACAGGGTCCTCAAATAATCTCTGGTGACTTTCACCACCATGTAGAACCATTCCCAGAAAGTAAAGTTCCTCTCAGGGAGAGCGTCTTTACAGAACTGGGTCCAGGAGACGGGCATAGCGTTTAGCTCCATAGTGTTGAGAGGCAGGCAGGTCCTGGGAACGGCGCATATACTTCATATTACATATAGCATACGTCCAACAGCCAATTGAGGCTCTAACTGTGTTGAGCTAAAGTGCCATTACCAGAGGTCGGAATTAGGTAGTTAATTATGTACTTCCATAGAAGTTTTGATATTAATATGGATCTTCCCGAGATCTAGTACATTTCGTTAAGAGGGGAGTGCTCGGCATTTCCGCTTTTCTTTAGTTCTCACAAGCTATTTTGTGCGAACCACAAATGTGGCAACATCGCGGTTGTGACCATTAGAACTTTGCAACTTCGGACATCCGATGTTGTTGATGTAAATTTGGCAACGTCCTGCGTAAATTGTGTAAAAAATATTTTTTATTTAATAAATCACGGAATTTTTCTGCTATTCAGTGTAAGTGCATAAATAACTACCTAATTCCGACCTCTGGGCATTACAAATGAGTGGCAGGCAGGTCCTAGGGACGGCACATATACTTCATATTAGGGTTCCGTACCCAAAGGGTAACCAACGGAACCCTGTTACTAAGCCTCCGCTGTCCGTCCGTCCGTCTGTCTGTCAGCGGGCTGTATCTCAAGAACCGTAATAGGTAGACAGTTGAAATTTTCACAGATTGTGTATTTCTATTGCCGCTATTACAACAAATAATAAAAATTAGGGTTTATGGTACGGAACATTTCGTGAGCGAGTCCGACTCACACTTGGCCGGTTTTATTACTTATATCATACGTCCAACAGCCAATAGTGGCGCTGAGTGTGTTGTTGAGCTTCAGCTATAAATGTATTCTTGAATTTAAAGATATAAATGTTCTTTTAGCTATAAGTATAATTTAATTATACACCAAGGCATTTGTATTATGCTTATGTCCATCAGTGGACTGTTATAGGCTGATTTATAAGTATAATTGAACGATATATTGTATTCCTCGTAAAATACTGGTATTCAGCTAAATCCGGCTTGACTGGAAGCCGACCCCAATGTAGTTGGGAAAAGGCTGGGCAGCTTCAATGTATTCTGCGTTTGGTTTTTCTGATTCTATAATCTTTCTAATTCTATCCAGGGTTTCCACCATCCCCGAAACGCTCAAAACTCGATGTCTTACCTGAAGATCTTCTCAGCCAAGAACCGCAGGTTATCTTCAGAAAGATCCCCTCCAGTTGCTGAGCAGAACTTTATGCGGAGAGTCTCCGCAAGCTGACCCCAAGTGACCTGAGACAATATAGAAAATAGGTGAGCCTTTGACACAAGAGCTTGGGGCGGGGTAATGTTTTGGGAATAGTAAATGATTGAGTAGGAAATGTTTGAATTGGGAAATGTTTTGGTAATAGTATATTGTATACTCGTAATGTGATCAAACGGCGATGCACCACCGTTACATGGTGGACATCCCACCCATACGCACAAAACGTTTTGGGAATACTTCAACACAACAACAGTACAAATACAGATTTTGGTTCTAAAACGAGACAATTATCTGAGATTAAACTTTAAGAGTGTAGCACGTGCGAAAGCACGATACAGGGGCATGTGCGTTTTATTGAAATTAGGCACGTGTCGAAATGGGGTTTTAAGTAATGCCACACAGGGTAGGCTACCCCACACCGGCCAGCACTTACCTTGTCGGGCACGGCGAAGGGCACGCGGCCGGGCGGGCTGAAGGCGTTGTCCCACGTCACCGTGGCCCAGCCGTGCGGCTCTTGATTGTATTACTATCTCTACACAGGGAGAGTCCACACCGGCCAGCACTTACCTTGTCGGGCACGGCGAAGGGCACGCGGCCGGGCGGGCTGAAGGCGTTGTCCCACGTCACCGTGGCCCAGCCGTGCGGCTCTTGATTGTATTACTATCTCTACACAGGGAGAGTCCACACCGGCCAGCACTTACCTTGTCGGGCACGGCGAAGGGCACGCGGCCGGGCGGGCTGAAGGCGTTGTCCCACGTCACCGTGGCCCAGCCGTGCGGCTCTTGATTGTATTACTATCTCTACACAGGGAGAGTCCACACCGGCCAGCACTTACCTTGTCGGGCACGGCGAAGGGCACGCGGCCGGGCGGGCTGAAGGCGTTGTCCCACGTCACCGTGGCCCAGCCGTGCGGCTCTTGATTGTATTACTATCTCTACACAGGGAGAGTCCACACCGGCCAGCACTTACCTTGTCGGGCACGGCGAAGGGCACGCGGCCGGGCGGGCTGAAGGCGTTGTCCCACGTCACCGTGGCCCAGCCGTGCGGCTCTTGATTGTATTACTATCTCTACACAGGGAGAGTCCACACCGGCCAGCACTTACCTTGTCGGGCACGGCGAAGGGCACGCGGCCGGGCGGGCTGAAGGCGTTGTCCCACGTCACCGTGGCCCAGCCGTGCGGCTCTTGATTGTATTACTATCTCTACACAGGGAGAGTCCACACCGGCCAGCACTTACCTTGTCGGGCACGGCGAAGGGCACGCGGCCGGGCGGGCTGAAGGCGTTGTCCCACGTCACCGTGGCCCAGCCGTGCGGCTCTTGATTGTATTACTATCACTACACAGGGAGAGTCCACACCGGCCAGCACTTACCTTGTCGGGCACGGCGAAGGGCACGCGGCCGGGCGGGCTGAAGGCGTTGTCCCACGTCACCGTGGCCCAGCCGTGCGGCTCTTGATTGTATTACTATCTCTACACAGGGAGAGTCCACACCGGCCAGCACTTACCTTGTCGGGCACGGCGAAGGGCACGCGGCCGGGCGGGCTGAAGGCGTTGTCCCACGTCACCGTGGCCCAGCCGTGCGGCTCTTGATTGTATTACTATCACTACACAGGGAGAGTCCACACCGGCCAGCACTTACCTTGTCGGGCACGGCGAAGGGCACGCGGCCGGGCGGGCTGAAGGCGTTGTCCCACGTCACCGTGGCCCAGCCGTGCGGCTCTTGATTGCCGTGCACTATCACTACTACGGGCAGGGATAGTGTCCACACCTGGGGAATGGACGAGTTTCATTATGTTTTTCATATTATGTTTAACGCGAAAGAATTTAAGTTCATCGTTTTGCGCTGAGCGAGGCTACGTAAGTGAAGCGATTGGTTCTACCTTTTGACCGCCAGAGCGTAAACGCATCGGCAAGAACAAATTCAGTTTAGTATATTCATTCTGTACTTAAAAATGTTGTTTTCTTGTCGGCTATAACCGACCGTGGCGGTCAAAAGGTTTACACACACATCCCTCTCATCTTAGACATCTGGTGGAAACAGCCTTACACCGAACATCCTGAACCCTTATTCAACTTACTTGGAACACCAGCTCTCCTCCACCCACATTGAACTGTGACTGGAACAACAGCGTCAATTTCTCGTCCATGACGCTTTCCGTGCCTTTCTTCTCGGCACGCTTTATCTTGCGAAGCTGCATGTTCCTGGTGACAACGAGGTTAGTTTTATTTTTTAGAACTATTGGATTATAACATCATCATCATTTCAGCCGAAAGACGTCCACTGCTGGACATAGGCCTCCCCCAAGTGTCGCCGCAACAACCGGTCCTGTGCGTCTCGCATCCATCGGCCTAGAAGAAATAGGCTTTCCCCAAAAGGGGGTTTGCCATAATCGCCACGCGTGGCAGGCGGGTTGGCGATCGCAGTGTATGGAGTTGAGTTTTACAGAGAACACTGCTGCCCATTCTCTGGTGAGTCCCTTAGTCGACTCTTACGACACCCACGGGAAGTGATGGGATGGTGTTATTCTTTTAAGGTACCATACGGCACCGGCCGACATCATACAGAAACGATTATGGAGTACATTCCTGATAAATTGTGACTTAATTTCTTGGTATCTAGATAAAGGAGATTGCCCGTTTTGTAAGGGAAGTTGGGTCCCAGTGGAAAGTTGTTGTGCCCTGAAGATTTTTATTTTACATAATAGTAAAAACATAGTATTTTCATAATCAGAAACCATTTTTCAATTATTCATCCTGGTTCAAGAGATATCATTGTTTTACTGTTGTAAAAATCTAGGTTATAATTAGAAACTGACATTGACACGTCCTCCTTATTCTATTTAGATTAAGTACCTACCTACTTCTACTACCTATATATTATTATTATACATCACTATGGGGATGGAATTGTCTTTATTACTTTATATAAGTACATAAAATAGCAACACAATAAAAAGTAGATAGGTACTCCTACTCATAGATGGTGTAGAATAATGACGTTTAAATATGATAAAAAATGTATAATTAGTTAACAGCTTCAGCACTGGACTTTCATAATTAACGTTATTGATAGGTAACTATTTCATGTCTAAGTACCAAAGGAAATAAAATAAATAAAAACTTGAACAAACCATTTATTCTTCATAAAATATATCGTCCAAGAATTGAACTGGAGCACTTACATTGTTGAACCGGCCCCAGCTCAGATACCACAATACTGTCATAGTATGAGCACAACACCCTACTGTACGGTTACCCACTAGACAGTTACAATAATATGCAATGATACTATCTAAAGTATTTGCCCGATTTTCATCTTTACTTATCAATAAATAGGAGTAATAAGTTTTATTGCTCACATGGCGGGACTTAATTCTAGCCCTAATTAAATAATTATTTTGACCCAATATTAAGGGCAAATCCTCTTCCAAAATATCATTGCTTACTTCAACATTATAAGTACCATTAGTTCTTATGTGCTCCCCATAATAGGATCTCGCCTGTTTTAATTGGTAGGATCCCAATGCAAATCTTCTTAAATCATCTAAAGTTAATCTAGGAAAATGGTCTAAATGGGGAGCACTGCTGTCTATGTTTTGGAATACTGTACGTCTCCTATTGATGTTTTCCCTTTGAATAAATTCCCCTAAACAATTCCTAGTATTTAATCTCGCCTGAGCAATATGTACATACTCCATAGCATCAGGTCTGTCTTCAATTTTTGGATGGAATTTATTCAAAAGAGCACAAGCAATTTTAAAATCATCCATAAGGTGTGTTGATGCTCTGTTAAAATATTCTTGGCGGAAGAGTTTGAAGTCTCTTTTAATCTGACCGTTCACAACTTCTACTACCCATCTACACATAGTCACACATCTGGACCTATTTGCTTGGTCAGTTGTCAATTGATATTCATTTTCCAATAATGACTCGGGCATGTATGTTTTATAATTATAGCTTTCCAATTCAGGAATGACATCTCTAAACCCCCTATCCAATATAAATACGTCCCCCTGTCTAAAAAATGAGCGCATTGGACCACTTCCATTACTAAATAGATCACTCATGATTGTTGAGTCATTTTTTGTTGCTTCATAAGGTCCAATGCACTCTAAAATATATCCATCACAACATGTGATTAAAAACGGTTTAACCAAATTGGTATATTTATGAAGACTGTATGTCTGTTTCTGGTATTTGTAGTTACTACTACTCTGTACATAAACATATGTACCATCACATATGACAATGGCAGGTTTAGTATCTGAAGCCATGCTTCTATCTCCAAATAGACCTTCAGGAATAGCCCTGTTACGTGAGGCCACATTTTGTATACTCGTATGATTAAGTCCCAAATGCATTGGTACAAAATGTTCTTTTAAACATTCTCTAACAATCTTCATTTGTTTCTCTAACGTAGATCGTGGCAATTGAAAAAGAGTTGCCAATCTTTGGTTGCTGTCCCCTATCCTAAGCTTTACGAGAAATATACTCAATGCAAGGCTAGGTTTTGTAACTTTATTATTTAAAGTCGGAATGCTATTTAATAGTCCATTAAATTGCATTTCTGTAAGTCCCAGCCAATAATGGCGTAAATGTGAATCCATTGCTGCAATATTATTAAAATCTAAAATCCTTTGGGAAGCTCTTTCCAGCATGGAAAATATATCATCAACTTGAAAGCCAGTAAAATCATTTAAAGTGGCATTCAGTTCATCCCACTGATTATTATTTAAGTGGTAATGGCAGATTCTAGCATTTAAGGGTATATATATATTGTATTGTAATAACAACAATTCCTTGATAGTCATAGGCACTAAAAGACGTTCATTATTGTCACATCCTACAAACATGCAGTGACGAGATGCTGCGGCAACTCTTTTATACTTTTGTGAATTAACTTTAGATTGTAGTTGTGGTGCTTGTTGTGATTGGTGTGTTGGAGCTGGCATTGGAGGTGGTTCAGGTATCCCAGTATCTTCTAAAGAAGGTGAAACTACATCCATGACACTGTCAGGTCTGTTTGTATCTTGAACCTCCAATCGTCGTGTTTCCCGAGTTGCTGCTAACCAGCAAGGAATGCACACTCTCTCTAACTGTATAGCCTAAAATAGAAATACAGTTGGTATTAGTGAATGTCAGAATATACACCAAATCGAGACTTTGTACCCAGAAGAAGTTCGCCAAGTGAGTTTTCTATGTACATAACAAAAAAATATCTATAATGTTATTGCAAGAATACCAAGAATGTGAAAATGGCTATCAATTAGAACAAAAAAACAGAACAACAGTTTTGCTTTAATTTAATTAAGAAAATCTATTAAAAAAAATCTTGTTGGTCTAGTGGTCATAAGCGCGACTGCTGATCATGAGGTCTCGGGTTTGATTCCCAGGTGGGGCAAATTATTACTGGGTTATTCCATTAGCAATTTCTCAGTAGCAGCCACGGAGTCTGGGATAGTGCCCGGTTGATGGCAATAGGCTCGCCCCTATTACATCAGACTTAAACATAACTGGCAAAATTACACCTCTGCCTAACCCCTCGGGAATTACAAGCGTGATGTTATTTTATCTTATTAAAAAGAATACTGACCAGGTGTGCTAGAGTCCATCTTAAAATCATGCTACGTTGTGGGCAGTCTAACTCAACTCTATGGGTTCTCCTACTTGCAATAGAGATACCACATCCATAACAAATGTTCAAGTGGCCATATGCAGGTGACATATCCTCATGGGATCCAGTTATATTTGATAAGATCCGTTCTTGCAACAGCAAATAACATTCAATACACAGGATATCATCCAACGCTACCTGGTAAGGATTATAAAATCATTACTCATCTATATTTATAACTGTTTCACTGACATTTGTATATTATTATGCACACGATAAATAACTTACAGGTGTAGGCATTGTCCAGGTTCGTAGAAGAACTGTCATTTGCTCGTTCAAATCCTCAACTGTATACCGGCGTAAATTAGGTGATAGTAAAATCGAACAGTTAATACAGCGTCGGGAACGCAGACGGTGTGTCCGACTTCTAGCTGGGGTAGACATGGCTCTGACAATAACGGTTTGGGAGTCCAATATCTCACCAAGGATAGCACTAAGAGTCAAATATCTCACAAAGAACAGCACTAATAAGAGTCAAATGTCTCACAGAACGTAATGCACTCGAGGAACTTAGTAGCTCAACTCGGTAGTAGCAGAAAAAGCACGTATCGTATTAACTAAGTAAATACGGAATTCAAAACTCAACGTAGAAACAAAGCAATCACGCACGCACGTAATGACTAATGAACCACAGCCAGAACAAAGTCTGTGACATGTGCAAGTTAATGTTGCCAGATATTTTTCTATAATCTATTAATAAATCGATAACGATAAATCGATAAAAACTACTTTGTTAATAAGGTGTTTTCTAAATACATATGGGTATTATGTTTGTGTCTATTCCTTAATGAACATCTATTATTTATCAATGTAGGCTTATTATGAATTTATGTAACCTGTTCTTGTCATCGTTCCATCGCTTTTACTCGCATCGACTATGAGCAATTTATAGGTATCCAATGGTTTTCGTCATCAAGAATACTTTACATAGACTCATGCTTGGTGGATACGCCTATATTTGTTAATTTCAGATATATATGGTACAATAATACATCTAAAAAGGACAGGGGGGTAACATGATTCTACCTCATCGTTATGAAAACAAAATGATATTACAGTAGCGTGGAAGTGGTCAAATGTTGAGATTTTAATCTAAATGTTGAGATGTAAACTGCCAATAGGTTATATATAATTAACAATAATTGTTTTCTATTGTTTAATAATCGTTTTATTTTGAAATCGATCACTCAATTGATTAAAAGACTTAGTTGCTTCTTTATTTTCTTTGATACCTGGCAACTTTTTTTATATCAATCAAACCACAGACTAAATACAATGAATCAAACGGATGTCGACGTAATGTTTAACTATTAATTAACTTTAACTTTATTCCCAGGATGAAAGAACTTGTATAAAAAATACCCTGTACACAAAAAAATAAATAATATTTTTACGTTATTATTTCAATCAGGCACACGATACCA
Source organism: Lacanobia oleracea (assembly GCA_950371165.1). Classification (NCBI taxonomy): domain Eukaryota; kingdom Metazoa; phylum Arthropoda; class Insecta; order Lepidoptera; family Noctuidae; genus Lacanobia; species Lacanobia oleracea. The sequence goes on along the minus strand of OX493411.1, from coordinate 14,631,899 downwards.
CAAAAGGGACCTGCTCCGTGGCAATCTCCTTTGTAAGTAAAATGTGGGTCTCTAGTAACAGATTTACGTTTTGAGTGCATTTTGTTTGCGACTGGACAAAGGGGTTCGAGGTTTTTTCTATAGGAGCTTGCATAGCCCCCCGCCGCCATCTTGATTTTATTTAAATTTGCGGCGTACGATATAACATGCAGATATAGGTATATAGTGCCTTCAAGTGTCACGTTGCCGAGATATTTCGAGGTAAAGTCACACACGACCGGTTGGGAAATCATCAAATGACTCCTCCCACTCTGGGCGGAGCAAAAGGGAGTGTCAGACTCTTACTGACTAAAACAAATCCGTGTTCCTCCTAATGTCCTTTGCGTTTCAGAGCTGCTGAGACTCTTTCGAACGATTTCCCCAACCTGGCAGGTCAGATAGTCTGTATCGTGTGGGCGGTGCATTGCTTACCGGAAGCTGACGCTGAGCTGTCGACTGGTGGGCTGGTACTCCATGGTGCCCGTGTTGTTGAGGTTGTCGCCACACTCGACAGGCTGCTTCCCTTACAGTCTGTCGAGTGTGGGCGGTGCATTGCTTACCGGAAGCTGACCTGAGCTGTCGACTGGTGGGCTGGTACTCCATGGTGCCCGTGTTGTTGAGGATGTCGCCACACTCGACAGGCTGCTTCCCTTACAGTCTGTCGAGTGTGGGCGGTGCATTGCTTACCGGAAGCTGACCTGAGCTGTCGACTGGTGGGCTGGTACTCCATGGTGCCCGTGTTGTTGAGGATGTCGCCACACTCGACAGGCTGCTTCCCTTACAGTCTGTCGAGTGTGGGCGGTGCATTGCTTACCGGAAGCTGACCTGAGCTGTCGACTGGTGGGCTGGTACTCCATGGTGCCCGTGTTGTTGAGGATGTCGCCACACTCGACAGGCTGCTTCCCTTACAGTCTGTCGAGTGTGGGCGGTGCATTGCTTACCGGAAGCTGACCTGAGCTGTCGACTGGTGGGCTGGTACTCCATGGTGCCCGTGTTGGTGAGGATGTCGCCACACTCGACAGGCTGCTTCCCTTACAGTCTGTATCGTGTGGGCGGTGCATTGCTTACCGGAAGCTGACCTGAGCTGTCGACTGGTGGGCTGGTACTCCATGGTGCCCGTGTTGTTGAGGATGTCGCCACACTCGACAGGCTGCTTCCCTTACAGTCTGTCGAGTGTGGGCGGTGCATTGCTTACCGGAAGCTGACGCTGAGCTGTCGACTGGTGGGCTGGTACTCCATGGTGCCCGTGTTGTTGAGGATGTCGCCACACTCGACAGGCTGCTTCCCTTACAGTCTGTATCGTGTGGGCGGTGCATTGCTTACCGGAAGCTGACCTGAGCTGTCGACTGGTGGGCTGGTACTCCATGGTGCCCGTGTTGTTGAGGATGTCGCCACACTCGACAGGCTGCTTCCCTTACAGTCTGTATCGTGTGGGCGGTGCATTGCTTACCGGAAGCTGACCTGAGCTGTCGACTGGTGGGCTGGTACTCCATGGTGCCCGTGTTGTTGAGGATGTCGCCACACTCGACAGGCTGCTTCCCTTACAGTCTGTATCGTGTGGGCGGTGCATTGCTTACCGGAAGCTGACCTGAGCTGTCGACTGGTGGGCTGGTACTCCATGGTGCCCGTGTTGTTGAGGATGTCGCCACACTCGACAGGCTGCTTCCCTTACAGTCTGTATCGTGTGGGCGGTGCATTGCTTACCGGAAGCTGACCTGAGCTGTCGACTGGTGGGCTGGTACTCCATGGTGCCCGTGTTGTTGAGGATGTCGCCACACTCGACAGGCTGCTTCCCTTACAGTCTGTATCGTGTGGGCGGTGCATTGCTTACCGGAAGCTGACCTGAGCTGTCGACTGGTGGGCTGGTACTCCATGGTGCCCGTGTTGTTGAGGATGTCGCCACACTCGACAGGCTGCTTCCCTTACAGTCTGTATCGTGTGGGCGGTGCATTGCTTACCGGAAGCTGACCTGAGCTGTCGACTGGTGGGCTGGTACTCCATGGTGCCCGTGTTGTTGAGGATGTCGCCACACTCGACAGGCTGCTTCCCTTACAGTCTGTATCGTGTGGGCGGTGCATTGCTTACCGGAAGCTGACCTGAGCTGTCGACTGGTGGGCTGGTACTCCATGGTGCCCGTGTTGTTGAGGATGTCGCCACACTCGACAGGCTGCTTCCCTTACAGTCTGTATCGTGTGGGCGGTGCATTGCTTACCGGAAGCTGACCTGAGCTGTCGACTGGTGGGCTGGTACTCCATGGTGCCCGTGTTGTTGAGGATGTCGCCACACTCGACAGGCTGCTTCCCTTACAGTCTGTCGAGTGTGGGCGGTGCATTGCTTACCGGAAGCTGACGCTGAGCTGTCGACTGGTGGGCTGGTACTCCATGGTGCCCGTGTTGTTGAGGATGTCGCCACACTCGACAGGCTGCTTCCCTTACAGTCTGTCGAGTGTGGGCGGTGCATTGCTTACCGGAAGCTGACCTGAGCTGTCGACTGGTGGGCTGGTACTCCATGGTGCCCGTGTTGTTGAGGATGTCGCCACACTCGACAGGCTGCTTCCCTTACAGTCTGTATCGTGTGGGCGGTGCATTGCTTACCGGAAGCTGACCTGAGCTGTCGACTGGTGGGCTGGTACTCCATGGTGCCCGTGTTGGTGAGGATGTCGCCACACTCGACAGGCTGCTTCCCTTACAGTCTGTATCGTGTGGGCGGTGCATTGCTTACCGGAAGCTGACCTGAGCTGTCGACTGGTGGGCTGGTACTCCATGGTGCCCGTGTTGTTGAGGATGTCGCCACACTCGACAGGCTGCTTCCCTTACAGTCTGTATCGTGTGGGCGGTGCATTGCTTACCGGAAGCTGACCTGAGCTGTCGACTGGTGGGCTGGTACTCCATGGTGCCCGTGTTGTTGAGGATGTCGCCACACTCGACAGGCTGCTTCCCTTACAGTCTGTATCGTGTGGGCGGTGCATTGCTTACCGGAAGCTGACCTGAGCTGTCGACTGGTGGGCTGGTACTCCATGGTGCCCGTGTTGTTGAGGATGTCGCCACACTCGACAGGCTGCTTCCCTTACAGTCTGTATCGTGTGGGCGGTGCATTGCTTACCGGAAGCTGACCTGAGCTGTCGACTGGTGGGCTGGTACTCCATGGTGCCCGTGTTGTTGAGGATGTCGCCACATTCGACAGGCTGCTTCCCTTACAGTCTGTCGAGTGTGGGCGGTGCATTGCTTACCGGAAGCTGACGCTGAGCTGTCGACTGGTGGGCTGGTACTCCATGGTGCCCGTGTTGTTGAGGATGTCGCCACACTCGACAGGCTGCTTCCCTTACAGTCTGTCGAGTGTGGGCGGTGCATTGCTTACCGGAAGCTGACGCTGAGCTGTCGACTGGTGGGCTGGTACTCCATGGTGCCCGTGTTGTTGAGGATGTCGCCACACTCGACAGGCTGCTTCCCTTACAGTCTGTCGAGTGTGGGCGGTGCATTGCTTACCGGAAGCTGACGCTGAGCTGTCGACTGGTGGGCTGGTACTCCATGGTGCCCGTGTTGTTGAGGATGTCGCCACATTCGACAGGCTGCTTTCCTTTACCAGCCTGGGTCTCGCTCTTCAGGAGCAGTTGGGCTTGTTGCTCCGATATTATCACGACCTGTCAATTTATTTAAACTTCATGTACAATAGTGGTACATAGGCGGACTTAATGCAACAAGGCATTCAATACCAGTCAACTTTTGAGTTAAAAAGATTACACTGTGTTAAATGACAAAAAATAATTGGAATCTTTTCGGAAACAATACACAAATGAATTTGCAATGCTTGTTTGTTTGCTTGAAAGCGCTAATCTCAGGAACGAATGGTCCGATTTGTAAAAATATTTCAGTGTTAGCGCATTTATCGAAAAAAGGCTATAGTTTATATATCATCACGCTAAAACCAATAGGAGCGGAGCAGACGAAGTTTCGCGGGTCAACAAGTTTTTTTTAAGGCTCCGCACAAACGGGCCGCCTACAACAGCCACCGGTGGGGTGGCTGTCGAGCGCCGCGTCCTTTAGTACCGCGCAAACAAAGATGGTCGGTGGCTGCCACGAAAACCATGTCATTTCGCGAAAACTGAGTCACGAGTGGACGCCACTCGCTACACGTGTGCTGCAATAGGGAACATGCAATATTTCCATTTTTGCTTTAATTTTAAAGAACTCCATCTAGAATAGACCACCACATAAATAAGAAATGAAAACGCTTTAATTTATTGCCAAAATTGCGTTTTAAACCGACATCGACAGTTTAAAGGTTCGCGCGAAAACGGTCGATGACGTCACTCGTGTCTATCACTGGTCAAGAACTGTCCCAACTCAAAGATATAAGGTTGCCTTTTCGTTGGCATGACAACAGATACGTCACTAAACGCTGATTGTTGTTTTTAAATACGTTCCGTTTCACGTTACTTTAATTCATTATTTTTGCTAAAAATCGATATTAACCAAAATAAAAACTTTGTAATGGCCTTTATTTTATACTTTTTTTTATCATTTTACTGACAACATTCTCATAAATTCTGTATTTGCATCTTCCCTATTCCATACAAAACTAGTTTGTTCTAACCCGGGGCTATTACGTATGAAATACTAGTTGACCCGCGCAACTTCGTCTGCTCCGCTCATATTGGTGATGCTATGTAGCCTATATATAGCCTTCCTCGATAAATGGACTATCTAATCCAGAAATAATTTTTCAAATCGGACCAGTAGTTCCTGAGATTAGCGCGTTCAAGATATAGATTTGTTATTTAACCTCGGTTAGGAAGTAACTAAAAGTTACTTTTCAAGCAGTCTGATGCAGTTCAATCACTGATCTGATGCCATGTCGAGCCGTTCAGGCCGCAGGACGTGCCAAACAATTATACACATACATACTCTCGAAAAACATAGAACCCTCTTTCTGGCGCAGTTGGGTAAAAAAATAACTGTGGTGTAAGCAAATACATGTACAGAGTGAGACGAGAAACACACTGGTCCTACGTACGTAACGTACGCAACGCTTTTGTATCGTATCGTATTTTGCGTTGCATACGATAAGTGTGTTTCTACTGCATAGTTTTTCACATAAAATCAAGAGTCCAGACATCATAATGCGTTGCATACGTTACGTACGTGGGACCAGTTTGTCTCTAGCCTAATAAATATTAGTCATACTCACGCTGACTCGCGGCGGCGTCATGTATACGTTAAGCTGACCCCCGACCAGTAACCGGACAGTAGCGGTGAAGCTGCAAAGATACAGTTCGCGTCAGCATTGTTCACCCTTCGGAAGTTAGGTTTGAGTGAAGTCCGCGCAGGTGCAATCGCGTAAAAAAGTGTTACGTTCCTAAAATATTGTTTTGTTTATACGTATTATATTATAAACAAGTAACAAAAGACTACCAGTAACAATAAAAATATCAAAGTAACACAAAAAACACATACACCACAAGACCAAATAAACAAAATATGATGATGATGAGAATAACCAAAATAAATAATTAAAAACAATATCAACGTGTAACACTTTTCGCATCCAGTCGTATTGCATTGAGCAAGCGGGACACGCTTATGCATCGAACGTATACGAGCGAGTGAGATGCCATTACACCCGCGCGCTTGCGCTAGTCGGCGCATGCGCGGTTGTATGTTTGTTGTCAAACTGACATCCTGCGCAGCCGATTGCGGCGTACTTTGCGGAGGCAAACTTGCTTGATGGGAACTGTACAACGGTTTATAGGCTAGTTTCCACCATCCATAAATTGCAAATTCATTTAGTCCGTCAGTTAAGAGTATTGAAAAATAATAGTAACGTATTTTTGTAAATCAATTAATAATGACAAAAATAAAACGCATCAAAACTCGGGAGTGGGGGCTCGTGACGTCAGAACGCACTAAAAATTATACCACGGCGTGACGTATTGAGAATTTTAAAAGCGACGTTTTTCGTAGATTTTGGTTTAAGAAAAAAAACGAGTAAAATATTTTTTTTTTTTTATAATCAAACTGACGGACTATCCTATTATGAATTCGTTGGTAACCTTTCCATTAGGGAACACATTAACACAAAGATCAATATAACTCGAAGACAGAAGACAAAGGTAAATATAACTCACCGTGTGTTGGTTTTCATGACCTGCGGTGGTTGTTTCTCAATGACGAAGGTAGAAGTGACCAGGGTCGACAGTAACCCGGTTACCTGTGGAGGAAAATAAATACGTTAGATATAGAAGAAGAACAAGCTATTTAAAATAATATAATTTGCCAAATGTCACATTTTCATAAAATAATTTTGGATATGTAATTTCTGTATTTTCTAATCGATAAATAATGTTAAATATGTATAAGGGGCATTAATAGTAGATTGTAGCATCGAGCAGAAAGTGACATATAATTGCATCGAGTGTTAGTTTGGAGCCCGAGCTTTAGCGAGGGCTGTAAAACATTAGTGCAATAGGGAACATGCAATATTTCCATTTTTGCTTTAATTTTAAAGAACTCCATCTAGAACAGACCACCATATAAATTAAAAATGAAAACGCTTTAATTTATTGCCAAAATTGCGCTTTGAAACCGACAGTTTAAAGGTTCGCGCGAAAACGGACGATGACGTCACTCGTGTCTATCACTGGTCAAGAATTGTCCCAACTCAAAGACATAAGGTTGCCTTTTCGTTGGCATAACAGCAGATACGTCACTAAACGCTGATTGTTGTTTTTAAATACGTTCCGTTTCACGTTACTTTAATTCATTATTTTTGTTAAAAATCGATATTAACCAAAATAAAAACGTTGCAATGGCCTTTATTTTATACTTTTTTTATCTAATTACTGACAACATTCTCATAAATTGTGTATTTGCATCTTCCCTATTATAAACTTCACCTTTGCGAGGTTCATAGTCTGCATTTCTTTCAACTAAATAAATTTGCAACAATTAACTAACAAAAAATAATAATAATATTCTTTTTTTTTTACTATTAATAGACACGCGCTTGACTACCATCTCACCTGATGGTAGCGATGATGTGGTCGAAGATGGAGCACGCTTGCCTAGAAGTAACCTATACACTCTTGACATAAAGACTCCCAGGTTGTAGCTATCGGGAAACACAGACTCCGGCAGGGAATTCCACTCCTTAGCTGTACGCATTATGTATGTGTTCCCAAAACGTTTTGTGCGCGTGGGTGGGATGTCCACCATGTACCGGTGGCGCATAGCCGTTCGTCTTGTGGTCCGATGATGGAACGGGCTTGGCGGAATTAAATTATGCAATTCCGTCGCACATTCCACAAAATGCAACCGGTAGAAAACCGACAAGCTAGCAACTCGTCGTCGAAGAACAAACGCGCCAAAGAAATCGAAAAAGTTTGCGATTCGAATCGCGCCAATTCATTATTTTTTTTTGCAATGGTCGTACAATAGGGTATTTAACTGAAAGAATTTAATTAGTCCGTCTGATAGATTTTCAAAAAAATATTGAACACGTATTTTTTCTTTTTTCACGTAAACAAATAATAATAATGTTTATTTATTTATCTCTACAAAAATTACACTACACATTTTAAGTCGACGGACAGTTTGGCAAAACAATTGTAATTTGTGGGAGATCTGGAGCTTGAACTAAGCCTAGGCCTGTATTTCAGAGCTCCAGGCCCCCATCACATCCTGAACAGAAAAGATTGTCAACGTGTAGTAAGTGTGTGTGTGTGTGGTGTGTGTGTGTGTGTGTGTGTGTGTGTGTGTGTGTGTGGTGTGTGTGTGTGTGTGTGTGTGTGTGGTGTGTGTGTGTGCGTGCGTAATAGGTATTTATAGTATATATAATTGTTTATAAATATAAAAGAAGAATATAAAATTATTATATAATGAAGACGATACAGCGCGTTAAAGACACGCGTGACGTCACAACGATGGTACAATCTTACCAAGCCACATGACGTCACACGTATCTTCAACGCGATGTATCGTCTTAATTTTTTGTTTACGCGAAAAAAGAAAAAATACCTGTCCTATAGTTTTTACTAATTAGATTTTTTTAGTAAAATACCCTATTATTCTGATTGTACCCGGGTTTTTTTTTCTTATTTATCTTGTTTTATGATGCAATCTGTCCATTTATTAACATTCGGCATCTTTTGTGTTAAGCTATTGCTTTAGTCATGCTTGGTATGCGCCCAGCGGCGGTGCATCCACTTCAATCTAGTCCTTCGTATGTCAGCTGTCATAGTATCAGGTCTTGTGGGGTTTGTCTTTTAAGCCTCCTGAATGTCTTTGTTTTCATCAAGTTTGATGCCAGTTTATTTGGATGAGCAGTAATCCTATTCTTGTAGGCACTAAGTGCTTGTGTAATTTGTTCTTTCTTTTGGTATTCTTAAGTCCCGATGTAAGTTATCATTGGTCATATACCAAGGTGCATTAGTTATAATCCTTAGCATTTTTGATTGGAACCTTTGCAGTATGTCAATGTTTGAATTGGATGCCGTGCCCCACAGCTGTATTCCATATGGGCATGATGATACAATTATAAATTCTGAGCTTATTTTCCAGGGACATCTTGGATTTTTTTGATAGTAGCCAATAGTGTTTTCTGAGTTGTAGGCTTAAGGTGAATGCTCCAGGGTAGCCCGCGAAATTCAAACATTTTTATGTTTTTTGCAATTTGCCGGTCAGTGTGAAGCTGTATGTGGACCAAATGCGATCTGCGACCGTAACGCGTATTTATCTAAAGAATTATAACCATTTTAATCATCAATATAGCCCTCTAAGTTCATGTAGTTCGAAAGAATGATTATTTCTGAAATATTCATTCTTATTATTCATTCACCTTGATGCTTTTCGCTTCGTGAATATATGTTTTCGCCAGGTTAGTCGCCGGTCTAAGTACATTCCAAGGTATTTAGCTTCTTCCGCTTGGGAAATGGATGATTTGTTTATGGTTCCAAATTCAAATTTTTGTTTTTTTTGTAGTTGTTAGATTGGCACAACTGTTTTCCATTTTGGCGCGGAGTTTGAGTTGCATCTGTTATTTATATTAAATACAGTGCTGGTTTTAGTAATATCATATATAGTGTGTATTGCGAATTTCATAATGGACAAAAATATCGAACAAAGAGTTTGTCTTAAATTTTGCATTGCCAATGGAATTTCGTGTTCGGAGTCACTGAAAATGTTACAGAAGGCTTACGGTGAATCGACTTTATCAAAAACTCGTGCTTATGAGTGGTTCAAAGCGTTCAAAAGCGGTCGAGATGTGATGGAAGATTTGCCTCGCTCTGGTAGGCCGTCAACGTCTGCAACTGAAGTTAACATCGCAAAAGTGAAGGAAATAGTGACTGAAAATCCCCATTCAACTCTGAGAGGGATAGCCGCCGAACTTTCTGTATCTCACGGGTCGATCCGTACCATTTTAACTAATCATTTCGGTATGAAACATGTTGCTGCTCGGCTAGTCCCAAAAGATCTGAATTTTCTCCAAAAACTCAATCGCATGAAAGTCGCTGAGGACATGCTAGAACGAGTCAGTTCGGACCCAACACTCATGAAACGCATTGTTACTGGTGACGAGACGTGGGTTTACGAGTTTGACATGCAAACTAGTCAACAAGCTTCGGAGTGGCGCCTTCCAACTGAACCGAAACCGAAAAAACCACGCCAAAGTCGATCAAAAGTCAAAGTCATGTTGACTGTTTTCTTTGACTATCGCGTTGTTGTGCACTCTGAATTCTTACCGGAAGGTCTAACGGTAAATAAAGAGTATTATTTGAGCGTTATGCGGCGTTTAAGAGAGCAAATTCGACGAAAAAGGCCAGATTTGTGGAAAGAAAATTCTTGGATTTTGCACCAGACAATGCGCCTTCGCACAAGGCTATCATTGTGAACGAATTTTTAACCAAACATTCAACAAATACCATCCAGCAACCACCATATTCACCAGATATGGCTCCTGCTGACTTTTTTCTTTTTCCTAAACTCAAATTACCACTTCGTGGCACCCGTTTTCAATCGATAGAAGACATAAAGGAGAATTCGCGGCGAGAACTGAACTCAATTCCGGAAGCAGCGTTTAAAAAATGTTCTGATGAATGGATTATTCGTTGGCGCAAGTGTATCGTTTCTAAAGGAGCATACTTTGAAGGTGATAAAATAAATTTGGATGAATAACAGACATTTTGTGTATTATTGATCTTTTCCCGGTACTTTCTTGACAGAGTAGTATCTCTTCTTGTTGTGAACGTCACATGTACAGATTTAGTTTCATTTGCCTTTATTTTGTACCCGGGAATGAAAATAGCGCAGATTGGCTGATAGATAACTATTTGGTCATGCTTGTAACCTGCGATTGACCTGTTGTGTGGTCAGAATAGCGCTGATTGGCTGCTATAAATCTAGTTGGCCATGATTGTAAAGAAGAAGCCTGCGATTGGCCAGTCACCTGGGATTTGTAGCTTTAGCACGAAAACAATGCAGTAATGGATTTTCATACATACATTACTGCACTGTTTTACTCTGAAGCAGTAAAGTGCTGCTTTGATCTCCGTATTTAGGCTTGTTATGATGAAATAGGGAATATGCATGCGGTTTTTTTAATTGCAAAATGAAATACTTATTAGCTCTAGTAAACAATCATGAAATTATTTTTTAAATACCTTCATCAGCGATAAAGGTATGACGCTTCAAAGATTACAATTAGAAAGAGAAGTCCGATGTAAACTTTGATGTCATCGTCTATGACGTCTATACAGCTGCCATAGAGAAAACAGCGTTTTAGCGAGAGGGACAGATATTTTTTTTTTAATAATTATATCTCCTTCGTTTTTCGAGTAATTTTGATTCTATTTTCACTGTTAGTACGAGTATTATATTTTTAGATAAAATGTGTTTCATGCATATTCCCTATTATTGCGTAGTTTTTTATTTTTTTAAGTTTATACGTGTCACGTTGTTGGCCCACTTCACTCACCTGTTTGCTCATGTCGTCCAACATCTCGGCGAGATGCGGCTGCCGCAGTCCGACGATAGTCTTGGTGTTGATGCGGCCACGTTGTTGGTCACCAACACCGGCCCACTTCACTCACCTGTTTGCTCATGTCGTCCAACATCTCGGCGAGATGCGGCTGCCGCAGTCCGACGATAATCTTGGTGTTGATGCGGTCACGTTGTTGGTCACCAACACCGGCCCACTTCACTCACCTGTTTGCTCATGTCGTCCAACATCTCGGCGAGATGCGGCTGCCGCAGTCCGACGATAGTCTTGGTGTTGATGCGGCCACGTTGTTGGTCACCAACACCGGCCCACTTCACTCACCTGTTTGCTGTTTGCCGTCCAACATCTCGGCGAGATGCGGCTGCAGCAGTTCGACGATAGTCTTGGTGTTGATGTGGCCACGTTGTTGGTCACCAACACCGGCCCACTTCACTAACCTGTTTGCTCATGTCGTCCAACATCTCGGCGAGATGCGGCTGCCGCAGTTCGACGATAGTCTTGGTGTTGATGCGGCCACGTTGTTGGTCACCAACACCGGTCCACTTCACTCACCTGTTTGCTCATGTCGTCCAACATCTCGGCAAGATGCGGCTGCCGCAGTCCGACGATAGTCTTGGTGTTGATGCGGCCACGTTGTTGGTCACCAACACCGGCCCACTTCACTCACCTGTTTGCTCATGTCGTCCAACATCTCGGCGAGATGCGGCTGCCGCAGTCCGACGATAGTCTTGGTGTTGATGCGGCCACGTTGTTGGTCACCAACACCGGCCCACTTCACTCACCTGTTTGCTCATGTCGTCCAACATCTCGGCGAGATGCGGCTGCCGCAGTTCGACGAAAGTCTTGGTGTTGATGCGGCCACGTTGTTGGTCACCAACACCGGCCCACTTCACTCACCTGTTTGCTCATGTCGTCCAACATCTCGGCGAGATGCGGCTGCCGCAGTTCGACGATAGTCTTGGTGTTGATGCGGCCACGTTGTTGGTCACCAACACCGGCCCACTTCACTCACCTGTTTGCTCATGTCGTCCAACATCTCGGCGAGATGCGGCTGCCGCAGTTCGACGATAGTCTTGGTGTTGATGCGGCCACGTTGTTGGTCACCAACACCGGCCCACTTCACTCACCTGTTTGCTCATGTCGTCCAACATCTCGGCGAGATGCGGCTGCCGCAGTTCGACGATAGTCTTGGTGTTGATGCGGCCACGTTGTTGGTCACCAACACCGGCCCACTTCACTCACCTGTTTGCTCATGTCGTCCAACATCTCGGCGAGATGCGGCTGCCGCAGTTCGACGATAGTCTTGGTGTTGATGCGCGCTACGTTGTTGACTTGCTGCCTCGTGAGCCAGATGAGGTCGGCCAGCAGTTCGCACCACTCCTGTATGGTGTTCAGGTTCGACTGCATTGGGACTCCGTTGCCGCTGAGTTGCTGCTCGCGTTTCCATCTATGAATGATATGTTTGTTAGAGTATCTATGCAGCAAAATTATCAATTTAAGGTGGTTGCGGCAGGATAGTAAGCAAAATTCAAATTCTCTTACGTTTTTTGCAATTTGCAAGTTAGTATCTATACTAATATATAAAGCTGAAGAGTTTGTTTGCTTGAACGCCCTAATCTCAGGAACTACTGGTCCGATTTGAAAATTTTTTTCAGTGTTAGATAGCCCATTTATCGAGGAAGGCTATAGGCTATATATCATCACGCTAAGACCATTCAAAAAGAAAATTGTGACGCAGACGAAGTTGCGTGGGTCAACTAGTTAAGTTATATGTTGATTAAAGTATGATTCGCGGGCGTATGAATTATGTATTTTCAGAATTATAACCATTAAAATCAGTAAAATAACTCCATAAGTCGGTATAATCCTAAAATGTCAAGATTTCATGAAATAGTCATTCTTTCGGGTTACCTGGCCCTATGGAGTTTTATTGCTGACTCCCACCAACATTGGCCACCATCACCAACATTGGCTACCCACACCAACTACTCACTTGATCAGCTCCTCATCCAACACCTGGCTCTGAAGCTGGCGCAAGTTGGCAATATTCTCCTTCATGTGGTCTACCAGTTCCATCTGCGACTGGCTTATCTGTGCCACCTGGAATCAAAGAAGCATTTTAAATGATTTGACTGTTAGAACATCAGGTTTGTTGGAACGAAGAATAAGGACTTTTTAACCAACTTCTAAAAAAGGAGGAGGTTCTCAATTCAATTTTTTTTATGTATTAACACCGATTACTGCGAGGTTTCTGATCCGATTTCTTAGTTTAGTACTCCTCAGTTATATACAACGTTGATACGACAGAGGGGCTTTCCTTTATACTGCCTATACTAGGTACCATTTTCAAGCTCTGTACCAAAAATAAATTAATTAGGAGCAGTAGTTTAGTCGCAAATGATTTTTAAAGTTTTTGCACGGTTTGAACACGATGTATCTTTTCTAACAGCTGAATATCGTCTAAGCATAGGTCATGCACCTTACAACGATAAATCTACGATGCGTTGTTGCCGCTCTGACGCATGTCGAAGGACATTCACTAAAAAATGGCAATGCAAACAAGGAAGCAATCAATACACACACACTTGCACTTTCACTACGAAAGCGACTAACATAAAGCGAGCGAAAGAAATAGAGATAGGTCAGTTGGTTGCATCCTTGTTTTTTGCGATCGGTAAGTCCCTCACTCAGTGCGCCGACGCTTGTTTTTCGGAACGTACGGTTTGTGGAATTCGCGCGCAAACAATTGTAATTTTATTTTGTTATTGTGAGAGGACACGTAACTTCGATTATTATTATTTAGTATTAGTGTTTTTTTTGTGATTGACTGTTTTTTATGGTGATAGGACACGTAACTTGGGATTATTATTATTTAGTATTAGTATCTCCGGACCTCACTCCCATGGATTTCTTTTTGTGGGGTTACATTAAGGGTGAAGTGTATGCCTCAGAGGTAAATACAATTGATGAGTTAAAAAATAGGATTACTTTAGCATTTCACAAATTAAAGTGCTTAGCGACGGACAGTGATCTAATTAGAAAAATAAATAACAATATTCTCCGTCGGTATAATTTGTGCATCAATGTGAATGGAGGACACATCGAAAATTTAAAAATTTAGTGCGTTTGTTTTTGTGCGCGTACTTCGAAACGTTACCTAACATAAAAGCCAGTGCGAGCGGAGGCCTAAGTCGCCGGCCGCCCCCCCGGCCCGGCCCCCGCCGAGCACACGAGATACCGCACACCGCGCTCCGGCGCGCGCGCGACGTTGCCGCTTTGTTACCTAGCGGTATCTAAGGTCAGTGTCATTTTTTTACAAAGGGTGGTTGCGTTTTATTCGGATTTGCAAGCTATTTAGTTTGTTTGTTTGAAAAAAATATTTTCTCATTTATGGCGCTTTTTGTTTTTGTACCGTATCGAATTAATACTGAACGCGTATAGTATACGTAGTTTAATTTAATGCCCCTCTGTCGTATCAACTCTGTAGAGACCGTGCACGGCGTTGACTACGCCATCTAGTGTCGCATATTCGAAGTTTTCAGGGTCAGAATACTTGACATTGACGCTTCTGTGCTGCCACCTGTGGTTTCTGTGCGCTCAGTTTAGGGGAACGTGCGCGAAGACTGTGCCATCTAGCGTAGCTATTTCGATTTTTTTTTTTTTTGTTGTCTGGTAGAAAATGCCTCAGGCATTAAGTCCGCCTCTGTACATCTGTGTGCGTAAAGTGTTAAATAAATAAATAAATTTTATACTTGAAATATACTTGACAGTACATTTCTGTGCTGTCACCTATAGTTTCTGCACGCTCCCTATAGGGTGACTGGTAATTAGTGACCGATACTATAACACGTGATTGAGGAGCTTGTGGCTAAATAATAACAGCCGCACGGGTCGATCTTTAAGGTTAAGCAACGCTTGCCAAGGTTGGTCTGTGGATGGGTGACCATCTTAATATACCGAGTTTCCTCCGTGCCTCGGAAAGCACGTTAAGCCGTTGGTCCCGGCTGTCATTTAAAGATCTGTGACAGTCGTTACGGATAGTCAGAAGCAAATAAATCTGGCTCCAGTCTTGCCAAGAAGTACCGTGTTACCCAGCTAATGGGTTGTGGAGGTCTGGTAGGCAGCCGCTCCACGTAAAACACTGGTATTCAGCTGAATCCGGTTTGACTGGAAGCCGACCCCAATGTAGTTGGGAAAAGGCTAGGCAGATGATGATGACTCGTGATAACTACTTTTACTATCGGACCAAACCTGAAATCACGAAATAAATCTACTGTTCGGTACATTTATGTTCGCCTACTAACTGGTCAAAATGTACTTAGTGTACTGTCAATTTTTTTCGCGATTTCAGTTTTGGCCCAATAGTGAAATATGTTTGTTATCACGAGTACAATCACGTGTTAAAGTATCGGTCACTAATAGGGAAGATGCAAATACAGAATTTATGAGAATTTTGTCAGTAAAATAATAAAAAAAATATAAAATAAAGACCATTGCAACGTTTTTATTTTGGTCAGTATCGATTTTTAACAAAAATAATTAATTACAGTAACGTGAAACGAAACGTATTTAAAAACAACAATCAGCGTTTGGTGACGTATCTGCTGTTATGCCAACGAAAAGGCAACCTTATGTCTTTGAGTTAGGGCAGTTCTTGTCCAGTGATAGACACGAGTGACGACATCGTCCGTTTTCGAGCGAACCTTTAAACGGTCGGTTTCAAAACGCAATTTTGCCAATAAATTAAAGCGTTTTCATTTTTTATTTATGTGGTGGTCTAATCTAGATGGAAATCTTTAAAATTAAAGCAAAAATGGAAATATTGCATGTTCCCTATTACCAGTCACCCTACATATCTCTGCTTAGCTCTTAACGAATATAATCGTGATGTTATGGCAATAAAACTTTTTTACAAAAAAATTTAACCAACTTCACTGCAAAGTTATAAAATAAACTTAATTTCAGAAGTTGGTATTTTTGGTTTTGTTTCTTTGTTTTTTAACTCCGACTTCCAAAATTAAGGTTATTTTATATCTACTTAGTAGTATTTTGTTTGGAAGTCGGTTATATTTTTTTATTTTTCACTTTAGGTGGTGATCCTTATTTCTGACGTTGGACGACGTCTTTATCATCATCTGCCTGCCTTTTCCCAACTATATTGGGGTCGGCTTCCAGTCAAACCGGATTCAGCTGAATACCAGTATTTTACGAGGAGCGGCTGCCTACCAGACCTCCACAACCCATTAACTGGGTAACACGGTACTTCATGGCAAGACTGGAGTCAGATTTACTGGCTTCTGACTATCCGTAACGACTGCCAAAGATCTACAAATGACAGCCGGGACCAACGGCTTAACGTGCTTTCCGAGGCACGGAGGAAACTCGTTATGTTAAGATGGTCACCCATCCACAGACCAACCTTGGCAAGCGTTGCTTAACCTTGAAGATCGACCCGTGCGGCTGTTATTTTCTAGCCACGAGCTCCTCAATCACGTGTTTATAGTCATCATCTGCCTAGCCTTTTCCCAACTGTATTGGGGTCGGCTTCCAGTCAAACCAGATTCAGCTGAATACCAGTGTTTTACGTGGAGCGGCTGCCTACCAGACCTCCGCAACCCATTAACTGGGTAACACGGTACTTCTTGGCAAGACTGGAGTCAGATTTACTGGCTTCTGACAACCCGTAACGACTGCCAAAGATCTACAAATGACAGCCGAGACCAACGGCTTAACGTGCTTTCCGAGGCACGGAGGAAACTCGTTATGTTAAGATGGTCACCCATCCACAGACCAACCTTGGCAAGCGTTGCTTAACCTTAAAGATCGACCTGTGCGGCTGTTATTATTCACGTGTTTATAGTATCGGTCACTAATTACCAGTCACCCTATAGGGAGCGTGCAGAAACTATAGGTGACAGCACAGACGACGTCTTTATCTAGGCAGAAATTGGAATTCTCATAAAATAAAAAACATAGGAACCAACTGAATTAAATTTTCACGAGACCAACTGGCAAGTATGCCGCATCGAACTTAAAAAGAATCACACAAATCTGATCAGAAAACTGGGATAATCGGTGTTTTTTTTTATGTATGTACACCGATTACTCCGAGGTGTGATTTGTGTGATTCTTTTTTAGTTCGACGCGGCATGCTTGCCGTTTGGTCCCGTAAAACTTTGATTAATTTTGGTTCAATAGCTTTTATTTTAAGAGCATTTTTGCTAATTTCAATTTTTGCACACATGAAGACGTCGTCCAAGTATCACCACTTAAAAGTGAAAAACTAAATACTTTTTAACAAAAAAATATAACCGACTTCCAAAAAAAAAAACACTTTAATAGGGTATTTTACTAAAAGAAATCTAATTACGCGCGACGTCATCTGGCTTGGTAAATTTGGTAAATTTTTACCAAGCCAGATGACGTCACGCGTGTCTTCAACTCGCTGTCTCCTCTTTATTTTTAGTTTACGTGAAAAAATACGTGTCGAACATTTTTTTTAAATCTATCAGACGGACTAATTAGTTTTTTTAGTTAAATACCCCATTTCGGAAGTAGGTGTTATAAAACGAAAATGTAAAACCAAATACACTGACTTCCGAAATTAAGGTTACTTTGTAGTGCTTTTTTGGAAGCCGGTTATATTTTTTTGTTAAAAAGTTTTTGTAAATCGGTTTAAAAAGAACGAAATAACGTGCAATAAGTCCATGGACACCACCCAGACGAGGAATATACTCCGACAAGGTTAAACTTACCAAAGCATTCAGCTTCCTCTCCGTTTCTTCGATCTGCACTCGAAGGCACGCGACCAAGTCGCGGCGTTCGGTGGTCATCGACTGCTGAAGGTAGTTCATATGACCTGCAGACAACATGTTGGCTTTAAAACCTCAATTTTATTGGCACACTAGTTGACCCGCGCAACTTCGTTTGCGTCACAATTTTCATTACTGCTCTGCTCCGTTTTCCTATTGGTCTCAGCGTGATGATATATAGCCTATAGTCTTCCTCGATAAATGGGCTATCTAACACTGAAATTTTTTTTTCAAATCGGATCAGCAGTTCCTGAGATTAGCGTGTTCAAGCAAACAAACAAACTCTTCAGCTTTATATATTAGTATAGATAGATACAACGCGTTACAGCGTGTGCCGGATTAAGTCCTCTTGACGCCCTAAGCAATACACGCCTGTGGTGCCCCCTACCCACAAGTCAACTAGTATCTATTGATCTTTAAAATAAAAACCAAACTACGGAAAACCAAAAACTGGTCAAGTGCGAGTCGGACTCGCGTGCTTTTTTTTTATTAGGACCACACGCAGTTTACCTCTCTAAGGGTGGTTGTTGCTTAACCGGGCTAGCCTGTGGTGGCCTTAAATTAATATATGGCCCCCAGCCAAGGCGGACTCGCGTGCAAAGGGTTCCGAACGAATTTCTTTTTTTTAACATGATATCTTAACATTATAGAATTTTCATAGATTTTTCTGTAATCTATAGGTCTCAAGATCTATTCTTTTTTTTTTTCTCAAATTTTTTTTAGTTTCGGAGATAAGGGGGGGGGGAATGGTCCTTTTTCGCCTAATTTCTTGAATAACTTCAGAGCCGTTTATTTTAAAAATATGAAAAAATATAATTTAATTATATTTTTTCATATTTTAAAATAAACGGCTCTTCACAGTAAGCCCTTTCATTTGATATGTGCACAATATTGTTAACAAAGCTTTTTTTTTTATTTTCTAGTTTGACCCCCAAAAGTAACACCCATACTAAAAAAAATAATAATTAACATAACGCTTTCGTGTTTGGGTCACAGAAATCCATATGTGTACCAACTAGGGTGTGCGGGGGTCGTCAGACCTTACTGCCCACACGATAAGTTACCTTTATTCTTGAGACATTCGTGGTACTGCAGCGAGAAGGACTCGATGTTTGCTTGCAGCGAGCGGATCTCTTCACCCACGATGTTCACTTTCTGTCGAACCGTCTGCAGGCCCGTTATCAGCTGTAACAGAATATTGTATTAACATTTTGAACTATCGTCATCTAAATGGGACTAGGCTGGCCACATCTCTGCCGTAGATAAAATCAAGTAACCGATTTCCGACCTCAAGTTATTTTCTTAATGTCGGAAATCGATTACTTCGTTATGTGTAGATACGTCCTTTTTATCTCAGAGCGGCAGATCTGCCTCATGTTGCAACAGAACTGGTCAAAAGCCAATGATACTGAAATCGCGAAAAAGAAAAATATAGTGCTCCATACATTTCTGTGCGCATAACGGGACAAAATGTATGTACAGTCAACAAAGCTATTAATTTTACCACAGCACTGCCAATAATTATTTCAAATGTGTGGCATTATAACTTTTTAAGCTTATCTTACTAACGAGTGTGGTGTTCAATAATTGTCTACACAGCACAGTCACAACATTGTTTAAAAGTAGTTGCGAAGTAGCTGCCTGCATACCAACTAGCTTTGTTGACTGTACCTACTGAACGCATAGTAAAAGTTGTCGATTATGATTAGTACAATGACTCCTTTTAAGTTATTGAGTTTATTCTGTCACACGTTGTATATTTTATTTGAATATATAGAAGAAAAGTTATCATTTCGTTGCAAAACTCTGCCAATATCTCGGGGAACGCAGACGTAATATACTGCATGTTTACATCATCATCTGCCTGCCTTTTCCTAACTATATTGGGGTCGGCCTCCAGTCAAACCGGATTTAGCTGAATACCAGTATTTTACTCGGAGCGGCTGCCTACCAGACCTTCACAACCCAGTAACTGGGTAACACGGTACTTCATGGCAAGACTGGAGTCAGATTAACTGGCTTCTGACTATCCGTAACGACTGCCAAAGATTTACAAATGACAGCCGGGACCAACGGCTTAACGTGCTTTCCGAGGCACGGAGGAAACTCGCTATGTTAAGATGGTCACCCATCCACAGACCAACCTTAGCAAGCGTTGCTTAACCTTGAAGATCGACCCGTGCTGCTGTTATTATCTAGCCACGAGCACCTCCCTGCATGTTTACATATTTTGCAATAATTCATACTGGATTCGTTGATAGCAAACAGTAGTTCATAGTACTGGTTATCAGGTAATCAGTGAAATGTTATCGAAATTCGGTCAGCAGACAGACACACCTTTTTTTTATAAATTAAAGAATATACCAAAGAGTTAGTTTTATTGCTATTAAGCTTAAAAAAAAATTGACTTTAACAAAAAATCTGCCCGCTTAAAACGACTAAAAAGTTAAGGGTTTTTTGACAAAGTAAATTTTTTTATTTCCGACATTTTAGTGGAGTTACTTTTTTGGAATCGTCTCCTCGAGCCCTTGACACGACAGGTTTTGAAAAAAGATTTTTTTTTAAGGCATGTTTTGGCGCCAAAAATCCGCTATTTTGTTTTTTTTTCTTTATTTTGATATACCCAGTGTCACTCTCACAGTAAATACGAATCTAACGACACCTCTCAAGCTAAAATCCATCGAGCCGTTTAGGCTCTAGGGCGTGCCAAAGAAATATACATACATACATTCAGTCAAAAAAGTATCGGGAATGGATGATTTGTTTATGGTTCCAAATTAAAATTTTTGTTTTTTTGTAGTTGCTAGATTGGCACAACTGTTTTCCATTTTGGCGCGGAGTTTGAGTTGCATCTGTTATTTATAAGTGTGTATTGCGAATTTCATAATGGACAAAAATATCGAACAAAGAGTTTGTCTTAAATTTTGCATCGCCAATGGAATTTCGTGTTCGGAGTCACTGAAAATGTTACAGAAGGCTTACGGTGAATCGACTTTATCAAAAACTCGTGCTTATGAGTGGTTCAAAGCGTTCAAAGCGTTCAAAAGCGGTCGAGATGTGATGGGAGATTTGCCTCGCTCTGGTAGGCCGTCAACGTCTGCAACTGAAGTTAACATCGCAAAAGTGAAGGAAATAGTGACTGAAAATCCCCATTCAACTCTGAGAGAGATAGCCGCCGAACTTTCTGTATCTCACGAGTCGATCCGTACCATTTTAACTAATCATTTGGGTACGAAACATGTTGCTGCTCGGCTAGTCCCAAAAGATCTGAATTTTCTCCAAAAACTCAATCGCATGAAAGTCGCTGAGGACATGCTAGAACGAGTCAGTTCGGACCCAACATTCATGAAACGCATTGTTACTGGTGACGAGACGTGGGTTTACGAGTTTGACATGCAAACTAGTCAACAAGCTTCGGAGTGGCGCCTTCCAACTGAACCGAAACCGAAAAAACCACGCCAAAGTCGATCAAAAGTCAAAGTCATGTTGACTGTTTTCTTTGACTATCGCGGTGTTGTGCACTCTGAATTCTTACCGGAAGGTCTAACGGTAAATAAAGAATATTATTTGAGCGTTATGCGGCGTTTAAGAGAGCAAATTCGACGAAAGAGGCCAGATTTGTGGAAAGAAAATTCTTGGATTTTGCACCACGACAATGCGCCTTCGCACAAGGCTATCATTGTGAACGAATTTTTAACCAAACACTCAACAAATACCATCCAGCAACCACCATATTCACCAGAAATGGCTCCTGCTGACTTTTTTCTTTTTCCTAAACTCAAATTACCACTTCGTGGCACCCGTTTTCAATCGATAGAAGACATAAAGGAGAATTCGCGGCGAGAACAAAACTCAATTCCGGAAGCAGCGTTTAAAAAATGTTTTGATGAATGGATTATTCGTTCGCAAGTGTATCGTTTCTAAAGGAGCATACTTTGAAGGTGATAACATAAATTTGGATGAATAACAGACATTTTGTGTATTATTGATCATTTCCCGGTACTTTCTTGACAGAGTAGTACGTACATACACTCGAAAAACATAACCCTCCTTCTTTCGCAGTCGGGTAAAAAGGCACTTATCTCACCGCCGGCGATCAGCGAGAAGCGAGTAAACCTTGAAACTCGAAACGAGTTGGCGAGCAGCAAGTAGCGAGTGAGTTGTTTTGATAGTTTTGTCACTCGGATATAAGTGAGTGCTGAATCCGGATTGACTGGAACCCGACCCAAATGTAGATGGGAAAAGGCTAGGCAGATGATGATATGGTCAAAGATGGAGCACGCCTGCCTAGAAGAAACTTATTCACCCTTGACTTAAAGACTCCCTGGTTGTTGCTATCAGGAAACAGACTCCGGCAGGGAATTCCACTCCTCAAACGCCAGCGAACGACGCATGTACGGGTACAGTTCATGAGGAGCGTGGCTGTGACACAAATACAGACAGCAGTATATTTACCTCACTATACTTCCTCTCCGTCTGCGGCTGCGCTACGTAGGGCGTGCCCATCGCGTTCTGGATGACGTCCATCTCAAGTGCCAGCGAGCGACGCATGTACGCGTACAGTTCATGAGGAGCGTGGCTGTGACACGCATACAGACAACAGTATATTTACCTCACTATACTTCCTCTCTGTCTGCGGCTGCGCTACGTAGGGCGTGCCCATCGCGTTCTGGATGACGTCCATCTCAAGTGCCAGCGAGCGACGCATGTACGCGTACAGTTCATGAGGAGCGTGGCTGTGACACACATACAGACAATAATTAATACAAAAACAATAATAAATATAAAATGTCTAACGGAGCCTTCTGCGAATTGGCTTAGGACCCTCGTATCGTACGCCTTCCCAAGGTCCCAAAGACATTTAAGTATTACTTTGGTAAAAATAGGGAATATGCATGAAAAACATATTTATAATCTAAACAGTTTATCTAAAAATACACAAAAATATAATACTAACAGTGAAAATAGAATCAAAACCACTCGAAAAACGAACGAGATATAATTATTTTAAACAAATATATCTGTCCCTGTCGCGAAAACGCTGTTTTCTATGGCAGCTGTATAGGCGACCTAGTTTACATCGGACTTCTCTTTCGAATTGTAATCTTTGAAGCTTTATAACTTCATCGCTGACGAAGGTATTTAAAAAATACTTTCATGATCGTTTGCTAGAGCTAATAAATATTTCATTTTGCAAATAAAAAAATCGCATGCATACATATTCCGTATTGTACAGTCTGTGACCAACATTATCTGACCCACTTGACTATTATATGCTAATAGTCAAGTGGGTTAGCTAATGGTGGACACATACTGTACTATCGTAGTGACGTCACGCTTGTTTTCAACGCACTGTATTGCCTTCCTACGATGCGTTGTTGCCGCTCTGACGCATGTCGAAGGACATTCACTAAAAATTGGCAATGCAAACAAGGAAGCAATCAATACACACACACTTGCACTTTCACAACGAAAGCGACGAACGTAGCGCATTTAAATGAAACAGAACTAGGTCAGTTAGTTGCATCCTTGTTTTTTTGCGATCGGTAAGTGGGGCCTGCTCAGTGACGCCGACGCTGTCGTTTCGGAACGTAGGGTTTGTGGAATTCGCGCGCAAAGAATTGTGATTTTATTTTGTTATTGTGAGAGGACACGTAACTTGGGATTATTATTATTTCGTATTTGTGTTTTTTTTTTTTGTGATTGACTGTTTTTTATGGTGATAGGACACGTAACTTGGGATTATTATTATTTAGTATTAGTATCTCCGGACCTCACTCCCATGGATTTCTTTTTGTGGGGGTACATTAAGGGTGAAGTGTATGCCTCAGAGGTAAATACAATTGATGAGTTAAAAAATAGGATTATTTTAGCATTTCACAAATTAAAGTGCTTAGCGACGGACAGTGATCTAATTAGAAAAATAAATAACAATATTCTCCGTCGGTATAATTTGTGCATCAATGTAAATGGAGGACACATCGAAAATTTTAAAATTTTGTGTTTAAAATTTTCTTCGAAACGTTACCTAACATAAAAGCCAGTGCGAGCGGAGGCCTAAGTCGCCGGCCGCCACCCCGGCCCGGCCCCCACCGAGCACACGAGATACCGCACACCGCGCTCCGGCGCGCGCGCGACGTTGCCGCTTTGTTACCTAGCGGTATCTAAGGTCAGTGTCTTTTTTTTTACAAAGGGTGGTTGCGTTTTATTCGGATTTGCAAGCTATTTAGTTTGTTTGAAAAAAATATTTTCTCATTTATGGCGCTTTTTGTTTTTGTACCGTATCGAATTAATACTGTACACGTATAGTATACGTAGTTTAATTTAATGCCCCTCTGTCGTATCAACTCTGTATAAAGCTGAAGAGTTTGTTTGTTTACTTGAACGCGTTAACCTCAGGAACTACTGGTCCGACTTGAAAAATTATTTCCGTGTTAGATAGCCCTTTTATCGAGGAAGGCCTAGCCTATATATCATCAAGCTAAGACCAATAGGAGCGGAGCAGTAATGAAAATTGTGTCGCAAACGAAGTTGCGCGGGTCAACTAATTTATATATATATAGTTCTACGCGTGTATGTCACTAAACTCCTCCTAAACGACTGGACCGATTTGAATGATTTTTTTTGTATGCGTTTGGGTGATGCCCTGGGTGGTTTACATTAGGGTAGGTAAGTAGAGTAGCCAGTTCATGGGAGCGAAGCCGCGCGAGTCAGCTAATAATAAATAAAGACCAGTAGTGCTATTCTGTAACAGCATTTTCATGTCTCGACAGCTGAATCCGAGATGAGTATAAACGTAACACCTTTATGTTGTGTGTAATAAAATTCACTTTGTGAGCTATCTCACTCAGGTGAAGCTCGATATCAAAATGGTTATTTACAGAATAGACTAGCTGCTTAGTGTACGAGCAAACCCGTACATGTCGTATTGTTAAGTAATTATGCTGACGCTTGCACTCACGATGCGGTGCATTGCGTTTCATTTGTCAGTTAATTCCTCAGTAAACATTCAAATTCCCTAACCTGGGTCGCGGTGCGGTACTCGATAACATTAACAAACAAGGTGTAAGGTAACTACCGTACATCTTTATGGTTCTTCGAGCCGGATCAGTGGGATCATTAACGCGAGCAATCAGTGGACTTTGTGTCAGTTCGTGTGAGTGGTTCCATATCAGCAGCAGCTGTGGAGTTGCAGTTCAAGAAGTAGACAGCAATCTTGAGCACAATCAACATACCCACCGTACACTTAGTAAAGCTAAGATAGCTAGAAAGGTTTAATAAATCTAAACAATCTTGACGTGTCTTTTTATTTTTAAAACTCAGTTTTAAAATTAAGTATTCGTATGCATTCCACATCCTTCTTTGACAAATCTTTCACTATTCAAGCAGCTCGTTTGTGGAATGCATTACCAATAGATGTTAGGCGCGTTCAAACGCTACCAACGTTTCAAAAATTGGTGAAGGAACATTACCTCTCACTATAACGTCTTGTCTCCTTTCCCTGTTATATATTTGATATTTATTAGTACATTACTTAATATTGTATGTATTTGTTTTATATTATTATGTATGTCTGTCTATTAATATTATTTATGATGTTTGTACACTAACCGCCCTAAATCTAACATCTTGAGTTCAGTCCATCCAAAGGTTGTCTGTAAGAGATTGCCCTGTGCGATAAGACCGCCCATTGTTTACTAGTTTTTATAAGCGTTTTTACTGTGCTTGTTATGAGGTGTACAATAAAGTATAAAATAAATAAATAATAATAAATCAAATGAAACCAAAAACCAATGTAAATACAACAATAACGATTACTAAATCAATTGAACCGTTAGTTTAAGCAGTAGTTTATATGTTTACTTTTATTTAACTATCTAAACCTTTCGAATAGAGGAAACGCGTCTTTAGGTACGCTTACGACTGCCGAGGCAGCCCGATGCCGCCTGAAGCAGCTCTAAGGCCTCTGCCTCGAGCTTTGCGGGCAGCGGGGCGGAGGCGGCGCGGGAGCGGCAGGATCTAATGTGTAAAATCAAATGGATCCGACCGGCCCTCGAAAACAGCGGCGGGACAGCAGCGCGAGGGCGGGCAACGAGCGGTGCACTTATTGCAGTGTTGTGCAATTTATTTTCTTCTTTTTCCCATAATAAATCGAGCGTTAAGAATAAATTTGAATCAAAAAAATGTTGTCGCCGTTGTTCAGACATTTCGTTCGCAAATAAAAACAAATATCTCGACGACACAACCACGAACACAACACTACGCCGCTATAGTGCCGCGCGATCTGACCGCTGGTTTCGAGAACGGGTTTGCGTTGCCCGCCCCGCTGCACGCAAAACCCGAGGCAGAGGCCTAAGGCGCCCGAAGCCGCCAAACGGTTTCAAACGGGGTCATTAAACTTTTTAGCTCATGCATTTTGTGTGTGTGGTAATATTAACCAAAACAAAATAAGGAAAACTGTAAAATATTGATGACATAATACCTAGTCTCCTTTTCAGCTTACCGAAAGATCCATTCATGGATTTATTGTTACTCACTGTATGTGGTTAAATAGTAGTTAATATCGAAATAAAATAAAGTAAAACAACAATAATATTATGACTTAAAACTGCAATTTGTGGTTGTGGTTCTTCGCAATATTTTTATGGCAAAAACAATTTGAGCACACGTCAACATCACATTGAACGTACCTGTGGTTATAACAAAAACAATAAAACTCAGCATTGGCACCTAGTACTGGCTCCCAGCACTAGCCTCTTGCACAAGCTCCCAGTACTAGCATCCATCACTCATCACCAGCGCTTACTACACCATTTTTTTTTTGTGGATGGGAAATCGTCAAATGATTCCTCTCGTTCTGGGCGGAGCGGGAGGGATAGTCAGGCTCTTACTGACTTCAACCCACCCGTGTTCCTCCAAATGCCCCGTGCGTTCCAGGAGCGCGGCAACTCTTGCGAAAAATTGTGCAACTCTGGCATCCCTGCCAGGGTTGTAGAATTGTCGGCTCCGCTGTCCTTGCACTGGTTCCCAGCACTAGCGATCAATACTAGTTCCCACAACTGGTTACTGGTTGTCAGCACTAGCAACCAACACTAGCTCTCAGCACTAGCAACCAACACTGGCTCCCAGCACTAGCAACCAACACTGGCTATCAGCACTAGCAACCAATACTGGCTCCCAGCACTAGCAACCAACACTGGCTCCCAGCACTAGCAACCAGCACCAGCAAACAAGATTAGCAACCAGCACTGGTTACTGGTACTCAGAACTAGCAACCAGCACTGGCTCCCAGCTCTAGCAACCAGCACCAGCAACCAGCACTAGCAAACAGCACCAGCAAACAAGACTAGCAACCAGCACTGGTTCTCAGCACTAGCAACCAACACTGGCTCTCATCACTATCAACCAGCTCCAACAACCAAGACTAGCAACCAGCACTGGCTGCCAGCACTAGCAACCAGCACGTACATCTATCTCACCTGTACTGCATGTGGAAGTTCTTTGCGGCGTCCAAGAGCTTCATCTTCGTGACGAACATGTCCGGGGACAGCATCAGGTCGGCGTGCGCTTGGATCTCTTGCACCAGCTCGTCCACGAAGAACCTCTGTTGCTCCTCAGGTTCGGCAGTCCTGTCACAGTCAGTGGTCCTGAGGTTAACAAAGGGAGACTGGTTTGGCCAGATAAATTTTATCTTCTACTGGGTGAAACTACATCACGACATAATAATATTTGTGTGAGCCCGCGACTTCGTACGCGCATATCCCGTTTTCGTAGGAATTTTGAATTATCTCTTTTTATTACCCGACTGCGAAAGAAGGAGGGTTATGTTTTTCGAATGTATGAATGTATATTTCTATGGCACGCCCTAGAGCCTAAACGGCTTGTCGTATTATTATATGATTGGTGTCAATAGATTCGTCTAAGCAGTGAGAGTGACACTGGGTACATCAAATTAATAAAAAAACAACATGGCGATTTTTGGCGCCATGTTATGCCTCCAAAAAAAAAAATAGTTTTCAAAACCTATCGAGTGGAATAACAAAATAAAGGGCTCGAGGAGACGATTTCAAAAATGTGACTCACTAAAAGGTTGGAAATAAAAAAAATTACTTTGTCAAAAAATCACTGATCTGATGCCACCAACTGCATCAGACTGCTTGAAAAGCGACTTGTTTCGAACTTTGAAGTCGTTTATAGCGGTCGGGTTTTTTGACTAAGTCAATTTTTTTACTATAGACAGGCACGCGTTTGACCACTATCTCACCTGTTGGTAAGCGATGATGTGGTCGAAGATGTGGCACGCTTGCCTAGAAGTAACCTATTCACTCTTAACTTAAAGACTGCCAGGTTGTAGCTATCAGGAAACACAGTTTCCGGCAGGGAACTCCACTCCTTAGCTGTACGCATTATGAATGTGTTCCCAAAACGTTTTGTGCGTGTTGGGGGGATGTACACTATATCCCGGTAGCGCATCGCCGTTCGTCTTGTAGTCCGATGATGGAACGAGCTTGGCAGAATTAAATTATGTAGTATTACTGTTATTTCAGTAATACTACAATAACATGGAACATCGCACCACAAATCAAATATAATCTATACTATTATATAAAGCTGAAGAGTTTGTTTGTTTGTCTGTTTACTTGAACGCGATAATCTCAGGAACTACAGGTCCAATTTGAAAAATTCTTTCAGTGTTAGATAGCCCATTTATCGAGGAAGGCTATAGGCTATATATCATCACGCTAAGACCAACAGGAGCGGAGCAGTAATGAAAATTGTGACGCAGACGAAGTTGCGTGGGTCAACTAGTTTATCTCTATAAAGGTTAGTTTCAGCCACCCACAACACGAAGCCTTGATTCCTCGAACCAGTATCGATCGATGTTCCCTTGAACCGAGCTCAATTCCAGACTCCGTAGTGCTACGGAGAATTAACTATTGAAAACCAAATAGCATACGTCGTCCCGGGGATTCGTGAAATATTATTGCACTGTACACCCTGCTATATTACGGCTATATTTCAGGGAATCGAATATTGATAGAACTTTTTCATGGATTTTTTGCTTGATTTTAGACCACTACATCAACATCATCATCTGCCTAGCCTTTTCCCAACTATATTGGGGTCGGCTCCAGTCAAACCGGATTCAGCTGAATACCAGTGTTTTACGTGGAGCGGCTGCCTACCAGACCTCCACAACCCATTAACTGGGTAACACAGTACTTCTTGGCAAGACTGGAGTTAGATTTACTGGCTTCTGACTATCCGTAACGACTGCCAAAGATCTACAAATGACAGCCGGAAACAACGGCTTAACGTGCTTTCCGAGGCACGGAGGAAACTAGGTATATTAAGATGGTCACCCATCCACAGACCAACCTTGGCAAGCGTTGCTTAACCTTAAAGATCGACCCGTGCGGCTGTTACGAGTATTATCAAGCCACGAGCTCCTCCTTTTAGACCACTACAATAGTACACCAAGTACTCATCATCTGCCTAGTCTTTTCCCAACTATATTGGGTTCGGCTCCAGTCAAGCCGGATTCACCTGAATACCAGAGTTTCACGTGGAGTGACTGCCTATCAGGGGGGCGATTTTCAAGGATGAAATATCGATTCACTAGATCGATTCAGTACTGCATATCGATTTAAAAATCGATCTTTTGGGTCTGAGAAATCGTTTATTCGATCTCATAACGCCATCCCTATTAGACAGGAAGCCGCATAGAAAAGGCAGACGGAACAAAAACACAAAATTAATTAGCCATTTTCCTTCCAGACAGTTTCAAAGAAAAACCACTGAGTCATAAACATAATAATTCGGTGTTAAACATTGGTATCACGTTCGGACTTACCATATGCGACTCTCGATCCACGGTGCCAGACAATGGCGTACTTCAATCGGGAAGTGGTCTCCGTAGATGGTCCGTACCTGTTCAAAACAAACGGTGTGTGAATAAATTCCCATCATTACCAGCTTCAAAGCATCTTACCGGTTACACTTTGGGTACGAAACCCTAAGGTGGATGCGCTGATTTTTTCATAAAATAACCATTCTATAGGGCTTCATGAGCTTGAGAGGGCTATATTGATGATTAAACTGGTTATAATTCTTTAGATGAATACGAGTTACGGCCGCGAATCGTATTTTGTTCAACATACAGCTTCACACTGACCGGCAAATTGCAAAAAACATAAAAGTATTTAAAGGAGATGTTTCAAAATGGGCCAGGTCTATGTACATTACCTCATAAAAAAGAGAAAAATCCATAGAATTCGGGAAAAATACATTCAATTCATTTAAATGTTTACTGTTGTGGTAGTTAATTGATGTTTATAAATTACTTTTATCGATTTTCAACATGGCGTCGCACCGATTCAGTTACAGATCATAGAAAAATAACTGTCAGCTGTCATAACAATGTCACTTTAGTCAAATTTCGTCTCGTTGCCAGAAAATAAATATGTCAGAAATAAATGTCAATCGTCATTAATCAATCAAAATGACAGCTTACCGCCATGACGGGTTTTTATTGCGTGTTGCAATTTCAAGTGTAATTTATTTTGTTTTACCAGCAAACAAAGCCATTTTAAAGAAATTGGACAGTTGAGAACTGTTTTAAATATATTTCTCTATTTTTAAGTATAGTGTACAAGGACCTGGCCCAGGGTCCATACATTTTGGAACATCTCCTTTTGCGGGCCACACTGGCGCAACCACCTTAAGGTGAATGCTCCAGGGTAGCCCGCGAAATTCAAATATTTTTATGTTTTTTGCAATTTGCCGGTCAGCCCTCTAAGTTCATGTAGTTCGAAAGAATGATTATTTCTGAAATATTCATTCTTTCGAACTACATGAACTTAGAGGGCTATATTGATGATTAACATGGTTATAATTCTTTAGATAAATACGCGTTACGGTCGCAGATCGCATTTGGTCCACATACAGCTTCACACTGACCGGCAAATTGCAAAAAACATAAAAATATTTGAATTTCGCGGGCTACCCTGGAGCATCCACCTTAAGGTTAACCAATGAAACCCTAGTACTTAGTTCGTGAGTCTGTATGTCAGCGGGTTGTATCTCAAGAACCGTAATAGCTAGACAGTTGAAATGGAATCCAACGGAACCCTTTTACTAACCTCCGCTGTCCGTCCGTCAGTCTGTCAGCGGGCTGTATCTCAAAAACCGTTATAGCTAGACAGTTGAAATTTTCACAGACAGTGTATTTCTATTACCGCTATGACAACAAATAATATATAAACGGAGGCTCCCATACAAGAAACTTGTTTTATTTCGGTGTATGGTCAGACTCGCACTTGGCCCGTCCGCAAACTATTGTCTTGAAAGCGGGTTTTGTTTACAGCTAACTACAACAATCACTTAGAATAAGGGTGCCCCGCGCCGTCCGAACCTTTTTGTACCTGCACTTCTTTCGTTAGAAATGTTTACCTGTAAATTGTATTCTATGCAGTACTTAGTTATTATTAATATGGTAGGTAGTTTTCTAAATCTATACAAAGCTGAAGAGTTAGTTTGCTTGAACGTGATAATCTCAGGAACTACTGGTCCGATTTGAAAAATTATTTCTGTGTAAGATAGCCCATTTATCGAGGACGGCTATAGGCTAAACATCACGCTAAGACCAATAGAAGCGGAGCAGACGAAGTTGCACGGGTCGACTGTAATTGTCGTACATAACTGTAACTGTCGTTTTGTATACAATATTCCCATCAAAATTCAATAGCTTCATCGTATGTTTATTATTAAGAAAAAATAGTACATAATTTCACGCGTTATTTTACAATCTTACGGCGTTCAGCAATTTTCCGGTGACATAACCAATCTATACTTCTATACTAAAGCTGAAGAGTTTGTTTGTTTGTTTGTTTACTTTAACGTGCTAATCTCAGGAACTACTGGTCCGATTTGAAAAATTCTTTCAGTGTTAGATAGCCTATTTATCGAGGAAGGCTATAGGCTATATGTGATCTAAGACCAAAAGGAGCAGAGCAGTAATCAAAATTGTGACGCAAACGAAGTTGCGCGGGTCAACTAGTGTTTAATATGTAGCGTTGCCAAACGGGAGCGTTATCAAACACGCGCGACCCGGTACTATCAGGCTAATAGTACCGCCAACAAGAACCAGCATAGAGTACAGCTAGTCTATTCTGTAAGTAACCATTTCGATATCGAGCTTCACCTGAGTGGGATAGCTTACAAAGTGAACTTTATTGCACACAGTATAAAGGTCTTATGTTTATACTCATCTCGGATCCCGCTGTCGAGACACGTAAATGTTTTTACAGAATAGGAGTACTGGTATCCAATACTAGTATGAATAGAGGATCAGCTTACCTTCTGGAGGCTCTCCGGTGGCAGCTGCTGAGCTCTAGCCCAGAGAGACATCTTGAATCTGCAACAAACATACAACTAAAGTTAGAGTGAACAGGCTTCTTCTGGGTAAGCTCGCTCCATCGTAGATTTTGTATCTGTCATCTCTGACCTAGACTAGAGCCAAGAGCCAACCCATCTTAAATAAATAAAAACACTACTATAATATAACATTACGTACAGTTCCCGTCACGCAAGTTTACCTCCCCGAAGTACGTCGCAATCGACACTCGCACAGCGCATGCGCGAGGCCCACTATGGCGCGTGTAATGGCGTCTCATTCGCTCGTATACGTTCGATGTATAATTTGTGTCCCGCTTGCTCAATGCAAACGACTGTTGATGCGAAAAGTGTTACACGTTTTGTGTTTTTAATTTGTTATTTCTGTTATTTGATTTGTTTTTTTTTTTTGTGTGTTTTTGTAGTCTATGTACTTGTGGTGTTACGTTTTGATATTGTTATTGTTAATGGTAGTCTTTGTTACTTGTTCATTATTATGAACAAGTAACAAAGGAATATTCTATCTATATGTATATTAATATACTAATATACATATAAAGCTGAAGAGTTTGTTTGTTTGTTTACTTGAACGGGCTAATCTCAGGAACGAAACGAAACTAAAATTGAAGAAGATACGACGCTTTTGAAATCTATATCTATACTAATATATAAAGCTGAAGAGTTTGTTTGTTTGTTTGTTTGTTTACTTGAACGCGCTAATCTCAGGAACTACTGGTCCGATTTGAAAAGTTATTTTAGTGTTAGATAGCCCATTTATCGAGGAAGGCTATATATCATCACGCTAAGACCAATAGGAGCGGAGCAGTAATGAGACGCAGACGAAGTTGCGCGGGAAAACTAGTAATACGTATAAACAAAAACATATTCCAGAAACGTAACACTAGTTTAAGCGATTGCACCAGCGCGGTCGTCACTAAAACCTAACTTCGGAGGGGTAAACAACGGTGATGCGAACTGTACATCATCCTAACTATCAATAAATATAAAAGTCTTGCGTTACTGAGTGACTGACAGACAACGTACAGCCGAAACTACTGGTCGTAGGAAGCTGATAGGCATGTAAGTCCCTGGTGAAGGTCGCAAGTAGCCGATGGATCTGCCGGGGTGCGGAATCCGTTCGAAAGAGACACCGCAGCCCTGGAACGCAAAGGCCATTGGGAGGAGCACGGATGGGTTTTAGTCAGTAAGAGTCTGACACTCCCTTCCGCCTCGCCCAGAGCGGAAGGAGTCATTTGATAATTTCCCATCCTTAAAAAAAAAAAAAAAAAAGTAGCCGATGGATGCGAGACGCGCGGGACCGGTCGTTGTGGCGACGCTTGAGGGAGGCCTATGTCCAGCAGTGGACATCTTTCGGCTGATATGCTGGAGGTCCCTTGGGGAGTGTATAGTAGGCTATATATCATCACGCTCAGACCAATAGGAGCGGTAATGAAAATTGTGACGCAGACAAAGTTGCGCGGGTCGACTAGTCAATAATAACAAAAACACTCACCAGTTTATTTACCAAGTTACGATAGCGATGGTCCCCTTTCTTCGTTATCTGTAAAAAAAATCACTATGTTATCCCAAGGGTCAAATAAAATGTCAAATAGTATGCTTGCTTGAAGTTATTCTTTCGTTTTTCAAGGTAATGTTTAATGGTTCTTGGTAGTATACATTTCCATATCTCCGAAATAGTAATTTAAGAACTTAAAGATTACAGGAAAACCTATGGGAAATCTGTGGTTAAAATTAACATTTAAAATACATATATGATTTGTAAGGTACACTTTATGCGCAAGTCCAACTCGCACTAGGCCGGTTTGTTTTTCTTGTTACCGAGTTAAAAAGTTTTTAATTTATTTTACTTGACATTTCAGCGTCTATTATAAAGGAGATAAATCATTTTAAAATTCATTGACTTCTTTCTATGCAATCCTGTCGAGACATTGTTATTCATGGATTCTTGTTTCATTTAATTTATGTTGCTCGACATATTAAATACATCTTAAGGTGCCCTTTAGACATGATAACTACATTAGAAATACATACATCATTATGACTATCTAGCTTCTGCCGCGGCTTCACCCGCGTGATAAGTATTTTAATGGGTTTAAAAGTATACACAGAATGATTAGGGCTCTGATATTTCTGATAATACAGACTTACATTTGTTTACCCTTAAACGTAATTTTTATGAAAAAAAATATTTTTTCTATACTTAATATTATAAAGAGGTAAAGTTTGTGAGGTTGTAGTGGGTAATCTCTATATCTACTGAACTGATTTCGAAAATCCTTTTATCAAAAGAAAGCCACGTTTTTTTGAGTGTCATAGGCTATATATGACCCGAAAAACACCGCCCAACAAAGTGGGAATGGTTCAGCTTCCAATTTTTCTTTAATAAAAGCCTATAAAAGCGTATGCTAGTAGTACTGATGAGATGACATTTAAATATTCATCTACCCTCATTAGTCATTGTTTGTCATGATTAAAACATTTGTCATAATATTCTGCATTCACACATTGACTTTTTTTCTGTAGAACCTTGGAAGAAAGAAAGTCTTTTTAATTTATTTAGTCTATTTAGCATTATTTTTTAACTAATACTGTTGATATTTTTCAAAAAACTGATAATCTTTGCTTGCACTGAGTGAGGTTAGGTGAATTTAGCTAGTTTTTAGAGTCATGTAACCAAAGGGTTACGAACGGAACTAAGCCTCCACCCACTGTCCGTCCGTCAGTCTGTCTGTCTGTATCTCAAGAATCGTAATAGGTAGACAGTTGAAATTTTAACAGATTGTGCATTTCTATTGCCGCGACAACATCAAATAATAAAAATTAATGTTTATCGAACGGAACCCTTCGGAAAATCCGGCCAAGTGCGAGTCCTACTCGCACTTGGCCGGATTTACTGGTAATTGACACACACCAACACATCCTCGCACATATCTGGTGAAACATTATGAAAGACTAGCGGACGTCACGCGGTTTCACCCGCATAGTTCACGTTCCGTGGGAGTAGGGGGATAAAATATAGCCTATGTTACTCCCTGATAACGTAGCTATCCATTGCTGTCATATTATTTTTTTATCTTAAAAGTAAAGCCAAACTTGTTATCATACTATACAACCAGAATTTTTTATAAGGAGACAGACTACACTTTAGATTTAATGAGTCCGAAAACTGGTTTTATATTTATTTTATGCAAACAAAGATTTTATGAAAGTTAGCCTAACGTGACATTATTCAACTTGTTTAAATAATATTATATTAGCTTATACTAGTGGCTTTACATAAAGAGGAACGTGTGGTTTAAATATAACAGCCACACAGGTTGATCTTCAATATTAAGCAACACTTGCCCAGGTTGGTCTGTGGAAGCATCTTAACATGCCGAGATTTCTCTCTGTGCTTAGGAAAGCATGTTAAGCCATTGGTACTGGCTGTCATTAGGAGAAAATTTATGAGAGGTGAAAATTATGGCAAACCCAAGGGGTGGGGAAGGAGTTTGCCATAACAAGACTGGTTTTTTGGTATGGTTAAATAATAAGTCAGGTAACTGCTCCTTTCAAAAACTTGCTAAAACAGAAAGAGCAATGGAAAAGGCATGTAGGGAATCAAGCTTAGTGACAGAATCCGAAATTTGGAAATAAGAAGGAAGACAAAAGTAATGGATATAATAACTTGTATAGACCATCTAAAATGGAGTTGGACAGGTCATGTGCTATGTTGCAAAATAAATAAATGGAGCAAACAAGCGACCATATGGTATCCAGACAGGGGCGTCCGAAAGCAAGATGGAGTGACGATATCCGTCTAACCCTAGGACCATACTGGACCAGAGTTGCAGAAGACCGAGCTCAATGAGAGAGCTGGAGAGAGCCTATGTCAAGAGGTACTCCGAATTGCGTGATATATTATAAGAAATAAAATTCATACAAAATTAAAATGTTAAATTGCACGTAGTTTGGAATAAAACGGCTTTATTATTAATTGATCCACAGGGGGGGGTCTGTATGTATGCTTTTACGGTTGCACGACACGCTTTGCTTTGCTTGGTAGTATAGATGCAGGCCTACCTTGCTGTCTCCTTCAGAGACGGGAAGGTGGCGTGGTCTTGAGGG
Organism: Lacanobia oleracea; assembly: GCA_950371165.1. Lineage (NCBI taxonomy): Eukaryota > Metazoa > Arthropoda > Insecta > Lepidoptera > Noctuidae > Lacanobia > Lacanobia oleracea. Next base: position 14,595,555 of record OX493411.1, on the reverse strand, counting down.
GGAGCGCAACGGTCGTGTAGATCCTTAAGGGAAGTCCGGTGGATATACCTTCTCGAGGTTGCCACCCCGTTTTTGGTCTAATTCCTTACGAAATAGACGTAACAGAAACCACCGGGCGACCCGCAGAGTGGCGGGCTTTCCACTCAGTCCCATCCCAAATCCCACTAAACCCCTTTTGCCCTCTATAACCCCTCCCAACTCCCCTCCTAACTGTGACCCTTCTGTGACGAAGTGGTTGCGGGCTCGGTCGTCACTAAACTCAGCTGACGGCGGGTAGGAGAATTTTGTCACCTGCGCAGTCGAGCGCCGTAAGCGGGGATGAAGGAGTCCTGGAGGGTTGAGCCGATCGGCACTGGCGGTAATGTGTCCGTGAGGCAACACGCCCCCTTTGGTCTGGATTTCAAGCAAAACGGTGGCCCTATCTTCTAGCCAAGGGTAGGGAAATGGCCAAAGTGTCCCGTCAGAGGGCCACAGGCGAGGTGCGTGGGGTCCGCTAAGGTCGTCCTCGGGCGGCCGTAGCGGTAGGTAAAGGCCATGCTGACGGTGTAAGTGAGGGTTGATTGGTTGTCAACCCGATCGAGCACCCGATGTCGCGCTGTAAACCAGCCTTGCGCACCTATATCTTCCTGGTAGTCCTAACGTTCGCACTCACAGAAGTGCGACGTTCCCAGGTGCGGGCTCCATGGTGGGTGGAAGCCAGGAAGATGAAGTTCTATAATTTTTAGTATGGACGAATTGAATTCAACTAAAAATACCGCAGGAGTGGAGTCGGCGAAAGCTGGCAAAGCTCCTAAGTGAGGTGCCTCTGGTGCCTCGCTCGCCCCTGGATGTCCTGCGGCTCACGCCGTAGGCGCCAGCGCGGGCGCTGGTCCGGCTGTGGCGAAAACCGCAGCTAAGACCAAAAAGTCCCACTCCAAGCAAAGGAGAACGGCGCTGCATGGGACCAGTACCGATCCTTTACACACAAAGGCGAAAACGGAGACGGCTAACACCTCTGCCGGAAGTAGCCTTCCCAAACACCCTCCCACTCCTCCTGTGGCTCCTCAAGCCGCTTCCCAAGTCGCAGCCGCCTCCGGTCACACGGAGGCGGTCAGCAACACCGAGGACGTTTTTACCAGCGCCTGGCAGGTGCCTATCCGTAAGGGTAAAGGTAAAGGCAAGGGCAAGGGCAAAAAATCGAATCCACAAGCCCATTGCTCTTGTTCGGGCCCATCAGGTCCAACAGCTCCTACAAGCCAGGGTAAGAGGAGGGAAAGACTGACGCGTAAGGAGCGGCGTCACGAACGCAGGCGGGGACGCAAAGCCCCCCAAAACAATCAGGTTGCTGCCACCAGCTCGGTTAAACCGACCAAGCAAGGTAAGCTGAACTTCTCTGAGGGGAAGCGGTCGCAGGCTGAGGCCGGCACTAGCCGACCAAAGCCTAGCACACTGCCATCTGAATCCGCAGGAGGTCCGGCCGAGGTGGCAACCACAACGCAGCGCTCCGATGGGAACGAACAGGCTGCGGCCAAGCGGGCTCTCAACGAGACGATTTCGCCCCGTGGAGAGCACAAGCGGCCGCGGCTTGACCAATCCCAGAGGGTTGCTAACCGAAGCTACGCCCAAGCTGCCAGTGCGTCCCTAAACGTCGCGATAACCTGGGCTGCGACCGGAGGGGCATGATAAGCCAGGGAGTATCGGACCAGGCCTTGGCTGCTATCCACAAGCGGATCATTAGCGAGGCCTGCTCTGCTATGCAGGACACACCGGGACCGACCTTCAATGCGAAGCCGCTGTTCACCGGTGGAGTCCTCAAGCTGTGGTGCGGTAATGAATTCACCTTAGCCTGGCTGAAAAAAACAGTCTCCAGCCTGGCTCTCCCGGCTGGCACCTCGCTAGTCGTCAAGAGCCAGACGGAGATCCAGAAGCGGGTGCGCTGCGGCATCGCCATCCCCGACGACCAGGGAGTCTACGAGGACTCGACCTTTATTGGACGAGCCCTCTGGTACCAGAATCGCTGGATCGACGTAAGGAGGTGGGTAGTGCTGCACGCCGAGAAGCAGAAGGCTTGCTGGTTCGTGGTGCTGGGTATCCCCGAGGACCAAGTTCCGACCCTGATGAGCGCCGAGCGCCGTCTCTCAATTGGTTTGGGAGCGGTGTAGGTAAAGTTTCAGGGTCCGAACGGCAGGTTCGTCAACGTCCCTCGGGGTTGAGACCCGATCACGAAGGAGCCGCTGGAAGACGCAGACGACACCGATTCTCCGCCAAACAACCCGGAAGCAACTGCGGCCGAACCTGCTGTAGCAGCAGACTCGGCCGCCCCTGCCGCCACCGTGGGTGCTGTCCCTTCATCGGGGGAGGGAGCCGGACGATGTAATGTTGTCCCCGGCTTCAGACCCGGGAGGGGACGGATTCGACGAGGGCGACCTGTTTGCCGGGCTACGACTTGAGGGTGACGAGGAGGGTCTCGCCGGCGATGGCGTCCCTTTTGTCGGCCTGTAAAGTCGTGCAGGCAAACCTCCACCACAGCCAGACCGCGACGGCTCAACTCCGCAAGTGGCTGGAGGTTCAATACACGGCCATTGCCCTGATCCAAGAGCCGTGGATTAGGGGCGGCCACATACGAGGACTCTCCAATCTTGGTGGTAAGCTCCTTGTTACTGCGGACCATGATCACCCTAGATCGTGCATCTATGTCACAGGTAACCTTAAAGCACAGCTATTAAACGACTTCTGTTGCAGAGATGCCTCTGCAGCTAGGCTGAACATACAGCGGAGTGCCACAAAGTTGGCGATCGTCTTCGCCTCGGTATATATGCCTGAGGCGGAGGAACCGCCCCCACACGACCTGGTCCGCCTCATCACACACTGTGAAAGCAGCAGGGATGAGATTGTCATTGGGACCGACGCAAACGCACATCATCCACTGTGGGAGATGGAGACGCAAAACGCAAGGGGTAAGGCATTACTTGATTATCTGTTCACAACTAACCTATCCCTACTAAACACGGGTTCGGAACCAACCTTCGTAGCCAGACGCAGTCGTACAATCATAGACTTTACTCTGGCTACGGAGGGAGCAGCGGAACTGATTACTGGGTGGCAAGTCTCGAATGAGGCTTCCTGCTCAGACCACAGGTGGATCCGCTTCGACATCCAGGTTTGTATACCACCCAAACAACCTAGGCGTAATCCTCGCAACACGGATATTTTATATCGGTGTACACACGCAACCTTACCTCAAGGCTTGTATCATCATGCGATTCGGAGTTGCTTGCGGACACGGCGCAGATCGATGCGCAAGTAACACTCATCGAATCGCTGATAAACAGCTACCGAATCGCCTGCCCAGAAACGATTCCGCGCGACACACCGGGTAAGCAACCCTGGTGGGGTGCAGACCTAGAGCGCAAACGCGGTAAGGTAAGAAAGGCTCTTAACAGAGCCATTAACACATGTAGTGATGAGGACTGGGACGCTTATTACGCGGCCAAATCCAGCTACAAGAAATGCATCAGATTCAGAAGAACTACAGGGTGGCGTAAATTCTGCGGTAACATTGAATCATGCCAACAAGCAAACAGGGTAAGGAAGATACTAGCGCAACAGAACACACCTGAGATCGCCACACTCAGGAAACCCGATAACACGTTGACCACGACACCTGAAGAAGCGCAACGTCTCCTAGTAGAAACTCACTTCCCAGGCAGCGTATTCGCGCAGGTAAATGAATGGCTTGACGTTATCCAAACACCATCAGAAGATGACTGGCTTTATGCAGAAAAGATGATTACGCTGGAAAAACTTCAGTGGGCCATCAAAAGCTTCCAACCTTTCAAGGCACCAGGTCCCGACGGTGTGTTTCCTGCCTTACTACAGTGGGGAGGTACCGCTGTTGCAACAAAACTGGTGCTCTTAATGCGAGCGTGCCTGGCCTTTAGATACGTTCCTAAAGGATGGAGGGAAGTGAGTCATATTAATTCCGAAGCCAGGTAAAAGTGACTACACAAACGCTAAATCCTATCGACCTATTAGTCTGACCTCGTTTTTACTAAAGACAATGGAAATACTGTGTGAAAGGGAACTACGTGATGGCGTTTTAAAAACAATACCACTGCATGGTAACCAACACGCATACAGCTCGGGTAAGTCGACAGAGTCCGCTCTTCATTTGGTGGTGAACCAGATTGAGGAAGCGATTCACCAGAAAGGGTCCTGCCTGGGCACATGCATAGACATCGAAGGAGACTTCGACAAGACAAACTTTTCCAGCATTAGTGCCGCTCTCTCCAAACACGGTGTGGAACAGGTACTAACTGACTGGATAACTAATTTGTAAGCAAACGAGTGGTTCGCCTTGAGGAAGAGCAGCAGTCGGCTCTGATAGCCAGAGGCTGCCCGCAGGGGGGTGTGCTCTCCCCTCTTCTGTGGAATCTGGTAATTAGTGACCTGATCGACAAACTCAACGCACATCGTTACTACACAATAGGTTATGCTGACGATTCTCGCAATCCTAGTATCAGGGAAAGTGACTGGAACGATCTGCAACCTCACTCAACAAGCACTACGCATCGTGGAAAGATGGTGCGACGAATATGATCGTAAACCCCACGAAAACTGAATTAGTCATGTTCACTCAAAAACGAGCACTAGGTCACTACCGGCTACCTATGCTCTTCAACACAGAGCTCCAGCTGTCTAACGAGGTAAAGTATCTAGGCGTCATCTTAGACAGTAAGTTAAGCTGGAGTAATCACCTAGACTACAAACTAAACAGGGCCTGCATTACCTTCTGGCAATGCAGGAAAATGATAGGGAAGAAGTGGGGCCTATCTCCCAAAATAATACTATGGCTGTACAGCGCAGTAATTCGGCCCATGTTAACCTACGGGGCCGTGGTGTGGTGGCCACGCACAAAGCTAGCTACAGCCGTAAACAAGTTACAACACATGCAAAGGCTGGCCTGCATGGCAACGACGGGCTACATGAGGACTACTCCAACTGCGGCGCTGGAAGCCATGCTGGGACTCCCTCCGCTACACTTGTTTATACAACAGGAAGCGACGATGGCAGCAGGACGCCTTAAAACAATAGGTCTCTGGAGTAAGAGAGACACACGACACACCGCTCTGCTCGAGGAGCTCAACAATGAACTTCCCATAACAAAAGCAATCAATGACCGGGTACCCAAGCAATTTATCTTCGATAAAAAATACAAAATCCAATTGCATGAGGATCAACGGTGCGAGGGGCTCTGCCCCGCCGAGCTGTGGATCTTCACCGATGGATCAAAAACAGGTACAGGTACTGGTGCGGGAATCTTCTCAGAGGATCTCAATATCCATATAGCCACACCATTGGGGGTCCACAACACAGTGTTCCAGGCTGAATGCATGGGCATTTCTCTGGCGGCATCAGCCATCCTAACCAGGGAAGTTAAGGACCACTCAATACGCATACTCTCGGACAGCATTGCCGTCCTGCAAGCTCTGAACAGCCACACAGTGAACTCTGGGTTGATTCTCGAGTGTCACCAACGTCTCAACCAGGTTGGTAGACACAACAAAGTAACCATTCAATGGATCAAGGGACACAGTGAATCTCGAGGCAACGACGCTGCGGATGAACTCGCCCGAAGGGGGTCGAGTTTGTCAGCGATGGGACCTGAACCCATCGTGCCGCTGCCTTTCGGGTACTTACGCAATCAGGTAAGAAAACGCACCGGAGATAAACATCACAAGCTATGGGTTGACCATAGTGAGTTTAGGCAGGCCAAAGAGGCACTTCCCTCTATAGATGGCCGATTCACAAAACAAGCCCTAAGACTGACTAAACAACAGTTGCGTTCAGTCACAGCCGTAACAACTGGCCACGGGTCTTTTAATAAACACCTCTATGCTATAGGAGTCACTGACAGCCCGCTCTGCAGAGCCTGCATGGAGGAGAATGAGACAGCAGCACACCTGCTTCTAAGCTGCCCGGTAGTCGCGGATTACAGGGCAAAGTACTTCGGAAACCCAGGTACCCTCTACGAGATAGTTGGTAACACCAAGGCGTTGCTGGCCTTCCTTGGGGAGCTGGGGTGGATCGAATGATGCATTTGTCCCACCTGCACGCAAAATACGCGCTTAGTCGTGGAGTTGCGGAAAGCAGCCCGATTTACATACATATATACATAATTGATCCATGTAAAATACTGGGATCCAGCAGCATTTTATTAGACTGGAAGCCACTTCTAACACGGGCAGTATTGAGAAAAGGCGGGCAAATTGATTTCTGACATAGCTAATGAATAGTCAGTCTGCCCATAAGACACTGTAGCCTTAGAACACCTATTTTTCAAGGTTAGGGACTCATCAAATGACTTTTTCTACTCTGGGCGGAGCAGAAGGGGGTGTCAGACTCTTACTGACTAAAACACAACAGTATTCCACTAAATGCCTTTTACATTCCAGGATCGCGGTGACTATCAAACAACTAAGACGAACCACTGACCCAAATTCCGCAACCCTGGTGCCTTAGAATGCCAGCAGAGCAATAATAAATAATGTTATAGTCATTCATAAAAGAACAAGAATTGACAGAAGCTAATACAGTTGCAAACACAATGCAAGACAAACATCCCTAAAAACTATAAAGTACAAGGAAAAATGACCCTTATCACTGTACTTGGTCTAATGATTGTAAACTATAATAGTATGGCTATGGTAAACACTGAACATCTGGCAACCCAAGATGACTGACCTTGCTTACCATGGAGTAACTTATAACAATATAATTATGAAGATAGGAAGTCAGCCTGTATAAAAATTAGCTTTGAGATATCACTGACACTTTGTTTAGAAAAAAAAAAATGTGAGGATACCATCAAGCAATTCTGTTATGATGGTCTAAAAAACAAAGTAGGTAGGACTAACTCAACATATTGCCCCTGACGCTCCTTGAATATTTAAAAAGGATTTACACCATCAAGTTATTCACATAATACTTTGAACAACTAAAACACAATCCGAAATAGAAAAAAACCACACTTACTTAAAAATTGCCTTTTAAAAGCACATCGAGAGTTTGAAAACTTTTTCCCACTACTGCGCAAATTGACAACTTGCAGTTTACGATCTAGCAAAAACTAGGCAAGGGACACCTTTCCGAAATGCCACAAGCAGTAACAACTTTTTCATAGCTATGCAATTCCAGGGGTGAGTTGACCCGACAGTTTACCTGTATTGAACGCCCTGAGCTAATTCCAAGAAATTTTGACGCACACACTCAACGCGACTATGAATACACAACGCAACGCACACTTCCATAAGCAAAATTTAATTTTAGTACACGTATTTACTTACGTTTCCCGTATCAAAATATCTCGTGATAAATCACTTTTGCGATGTTTTTGTCACCACATCAAGCATTACTAGTTGTTTAACATTATTCTTATGTAAAATTGCACACCGGTAACTGAACGAGTGAGACAAAAACTGATGACAAAAAAATGAACTTCAAGGAAACTCGTGCAAAAACATACCGCCCCGCCACCCGCGCACGTTCGGTTGACAGTTCAAGTAATACCATGATCTGTGTTTAAAACTCCCTTATTTAAAAACGTATTTATGGGGTATGACGTCATTGGGTATCCTTTTTCTCTTAATATATCGTTGATGTTTAGGGTACTTGCAGCACTTACCTATATCTTATACTAATATATAAAGCTGAAAAGGTTGTTAGTTTGTTTGCTTGAACGCGCTAATCTCAGGAACTTTTGGTCCGATTTAGAAAATTCTTTCAGTGTTTCATAGCCCATTTATCGATGAAAGCTATAGGCTATAAATTATCACGCTAAAACCAATAAGAGCGGAGCAGTAAAAAATTGCGATGCAACCGAAGTTGCGCGGGTCAACTAGTTTTAAATTGATTAGCAGCAATGGAATATACAAAAGTCAGTTAAGTGTTTATTACTCACAGCTTAATTTTAATTTAGGAGAATGTTTATAGATTTAGAACTAGCGTGATGATAGATCTTCGAGGTTAATCTATTTTAACAGTTTGTAAAAGATTATGGCTATTTGAAGATCTCTTTACGATTCCATTTAACGCTGTGCCGGATACTTGAAATACCTTTCCTCTTTAATGAGAACTCCTTCGTAGAACTTTGCATTAATAAAAGTCAATAATAAATAATACTATTTCAAAACTAAAATGTGGCTGTTAAGTTTGATGCATAATACAAAAAAAAATGAACCGATTAGAAGAACATATCATAAATGACTTTGACAAAAGTATGACGATTGAATTATTTTATTCAATCGTCTCGTCGTTTCGTCGTCTTGTACCTAAAATAAATAAATACCGTCACAAATGTTCCACACCTAGTAATATTTATTACAATTACAGTGGGTAAATTTCATAATTTGGCAACCCTTGATGGCATTTCCAAGAAAACAGTCTAGTTGTCTTTATTTATTCAACGTTCAGAAATGCTGCAACATTTGATGCGATCGCAATACAAAGTAACACAATTATTTTATAATAAAAAAATCAAAGTAATTGATTTTCTATCTCCAACACGACCAACACCTAATGTAGCCTTCTCTTCGGGTCGACAGCAATGCGAAGGAATTTTTTGTCTTCCTATTTTATTTTAAAAAGTTTTCATTTTAAATGAATATTAGTAAGTTAAGTATTTATAATATCACTTGCTTATGTAAATATGTAGGTAACTAAGCATTAATTACTACTAACATTTTTTTTTCAGCATGGAAATTAAATATTGAAGACAAGTGATTTCAGAACGAAACGAGTACGAATATGCGCGGCGAATTTAAAAATCGTTCAAAACTATATGACTTTCTGACATTCGGGACGTCATTTCGTCTTCCACGATGGAATAAAAAAAAATAGAAAAACCAAGGTTAAATTCTGATGATATTAATTAGAAATAAAATAAATTAGATACAAGTAAAATGGAAAAACCAAAACGAAAGCCGAAGAAGAAGAAAATCGTGTGAGTTAACGTCAACAAGAGGTTTATTACTGTCATTTTTCTAATGATTGCTTGAGTCTTATTCACGATGGTCTCTAGGCCCAGATAAATGTGAAATAACGGTCAATGACCTACATACATTTCAAAAACAAATAAAACAAAGTTGCCCTGAATCGACTTCGAATTTTGTAACATGGCTACGGCTTAGATTGATAGAGGAAGAATTTACTGTCATCATCATCATCATCATCTGCCTAGCCTTTTCCCAACTATATTGGGGTCGGCTTCCAGTCAAGCCGGATTTAGCTGAATACCAGTATTTTACGCGGAGCGGCTGCCTACCAGACCTCCACAACCCATTAACTGCGTAACACGGTACTTCATGGCAAGACGAGTCAGATTAACTGGCTTCTGACTATCCGTAACGACTGCCAAAGATCTACAAATGACAGCCGGGACCAACGGCTTAACGTGCTTTCCGAGACACGGAGGAAACTCGGTATGTTAAGATGATCACCCATCCACAGACCTACCTTGGCAATCGTTACTGTTATTATCTGGCCACGAGCTCCTCGAATAATTTATACTGTGTCCCTATGTTTTTGATTTATAAACACAAAGAGACACGGAATATCTTATTCAGTTTGTGAAATAACTCTTAAATCTTGGAGGAGTCACGCCGCCATGTTTCCTTTTAAGCCAATAGGGTATTTTACTAAAAAAAATCTAATTAATCCGTCTGATAGATTTAAAAAAAAATATTCGACACGTATTTTTTCCTTTTATTAGACACGCGTGACGTCATCTGGCTTGGTAAATTTGGTACATTTTTACCAAGCCAGATGACGTCACGCGTGTCTTCAACTCGCTGTATCCTCTTTATTATTTGTTTACGTGATAAAAGAAAAAATACATGTCCAATATTTTTTGAAAATCTATCAGACGGACTAATTAGATTTTTTTAGTAAAATATCCCATTGGCTGCGACATGTACCTTTAACTCTCTTACTTATTTTAGCCAAATAACATATCCGGCGCCATACAGCCAGCCTTGGATTCCAGACGTGAAACCTGTTCTCTTGAAAAATAAGGTTGCAGGAACTGCAAGGTGAGTAACATACCTCTCCATTGATCGGTTTGACAACTACAACTCTGACGCTTCACATTATTGGTTTGTCAGTCAATCCTCATCGACTGTTGCGCTTGCAAGTTTCGTTCGCCCACCGTTGGCGAGATCTTCCCGCTGCATTCGCTTGTACTCAAGACTCGTGCCAGCAACAATCATCATCATATCAGCAAAAGACGTCCACAGCTGGCCATGACCTCCCCAAGCGTCGCCACAACGACCACGCGTCTCGTATCCTTCGGCTACCCGCAACCTTCATCTACCGGCATCTATACCCAGTTATTTATGGCATAAGTGCGAAATACACGGTAGTGCGCGGTTTGCTGGCGCCGATTTGCCAGCGCTTGTCGGATAAGATCCGTGCCCTTTAAAAACGGTCCGTTATCGTTTGCAAAACCAAGTCGATAAAACATACTCTAAAGTACATTTTTGAAGTTAATTTTGCTCAATATCCGTGCATATCCGTTGTCGGTGGGTCTGCTCAGGTAGTCGGCGCAGGATAGTCTCTATACTGCGTGGCGAACCAGTGCCACCTCGCTTCGAACGTCGCAGACCGATCAGCGCTGTCAGGCCGTCATCGTCGTCGTATTTTTGTTCTAGCCGCCTTAGCTTAGCCCTTGATTCTACTCACTACCTTACCGCGAGTAACCTCGTGTGAGTAAAAGAGACATATACATTTATAGTTGGCTGTTCACATTGCCGGAGAGCTGGCTCTTACCACTAGTTGGTCGCAGCGACAAGAGCTTTCAAAGGCGATACTCACTCGGCGATTCTCGCTTAGCGGTCAGACAGAACTCACAAACCAGCGGACATTTCTACCTATAGTGCGGGCCGAAGTGCGAGGAGCTCGTGGCTAGATAAAAACAGCCGCACGGGTCAATCTTCAAGGTTAAGCAACGCTTGCCGAGGTTGGTCTGTGAATGGGTGACCATTCTAACTTACCGAGTTTCCTCCGTGCCTCGGAAAGCACGTTAAGCCTTTGGTCCCGGCTGTCATTTGTAGATCTTTGGCAGTCGTTACGGATAGTCAGAAGCCAGTAAATCTGACTCCAGTCTTGCCATGAAGTCCCCGTGTTACCCAGTCAATGGGTTGTGGAGGTCTGGTAGGCAGCCGTTCCTCGTAAAATACTGGTATTCAGCTAAATCCGGTTTGACTGGAAGCCGACTCCAATATAGTTGGGAAAAGGCTAGGCAGATGATGATGAGTGCGGGCCGGAGTGAATGCTGCGACTAATCGCCCGTTGCACAATAGCACTCGCTTAAAGCCGAGCCATAAAACTATCGAAACTACTCAATCCTTATTCTCTGCGTCGCTGCTCGCCAACTCGTTTCGAGTTTCAAGCTTTACTCGCTTCTCGTTGATCGTCGGCGGAGAGACAAGTCATCATCATCATCTGCCTAGCCTTTTTCCCAACTATATTGGGGTCGGCTTCCAGTCAAGCTGGATTTAGCTGAATAACAGTATTTTACAAGGAGCTGCTGCCTACCGGACCTCTACAACCCATTAACTGGGTAACACGGTACTTCATGGCAAGACTGGAGTCAGATTTACTGGCTTCTGACTATCCGTAACGACTGCCAAAGATCTACGAATGACAGCCGGGACCAACGGCTTAACATGCTTTCCGAGGCACGAGTTAAGATGGTCACCCATCCACAGACCAACCTTGGCAAGCGTTGCTTAATCATGAAGATCGACCCGTACGGCTGTTATTATATAGCCACGAGCTCCTCCGCTCCTGTGGAGAGACAAGTGTTTCGTGATAAATAACATTCATCGCCACCAACTCAAGTATCAGCTTTAGGCGCTTGTCTCACCGCCGCGCCGCGCCGGCGATCAGCGAATAGCGAGCGATAGTTTTGACTCGCAATACTCGCTAGGTAAATATTATCAAGGTCTTTTTGTAGAGATATACAGTCATCAACTAATCTTATTGAGTAAAATATTTTTTTGTCGTCAGCGTACATTAAATGTTCAGAATGTAAAGAGTCAGTAATATCCCACCAAAAACATTGTGTAAAAAACTAGCCAAGTCTCGATGAAGCTACTTGTTTATCTCTAAAAAGTAATGAAATCTAGACAAAGTCGTGCCAAGTTCCTTAGACTTGGCACGTATGAATGTTGTGTGACTTGGCCGTTGAATATTCTTTATACGTTAGTGGGTACAAGTCAGTTTTGTTTACACGTAATGTTATATCTGTTGTAACTACCTATGTTTGTTCAGCGAGATAATCGAATAAATATGTTTATAAAAAAGGGGTCCTAAGTGAGACCCTTGCGGGACACCGCTAGGAATTTCAATGAAATTAGAACGATAACCTCCTAATACTACGGCTTGTGACCTGCTTTAAGTTTTAAATAAAGTACCTAACCATTTTTATTGAATAAGCCCCTGTAAAATCCCGATACGGACTACACCGATGACGACGATGACGATATGCTCTTGAGGTGACTGAGGTAGACTTGAGAGTGGCGGTTAATAGGCTGAAGGCCAAAAATACCGCCCCAGGACCCGACGACTTACGCCCGGGTGTCAACACTGCGAGGATCACCCGGAGGATACGGTGGAGCATACGGTTGGGGTCTGCCCTGCTTGGGCGGAGCAACGCCGTGTCCTCGCCGAGGCGATCGGCGGCGGCGATCTGTCGCGTCCGGCCCTGGTTCAAGCCATGGTCCGGAGCGAGAAGACATGGTAAGCGGTCACCTCCTTCTGCGAAGCAGTAATGCTAGCAAAGAGGAAGCCGAACGTGTGAGAGAGAGGGAAACCTTATGCCCCAGCCGCCGCAACAGAAGACACGCCCCGGGCGTCGGGAGTCGCAGGGCGATTCTCGGCCACCATAAGCGCGAGCCTGCGGACATTGGGTGGCTCGCCGTCTGATCAGAACCAGGCCCGGGTGGACGGCGCGCTGTCAGTGTAAAAGACGGGGCCCGCTAGGGCAAGTGCCTGCTGGGGCTGCGGAATCTGTTCGAAAGAGGTACCGAAGCCCTGGAACGCAAAGGGCACTAGGAGGAACACGGATGGGTTTTAGTCAGTAAGAGTCTGACACTCCCTTGCTTCACCCAGAGCGAAAGGAGACATTTGATGATTTCCCATCCTTAAAAAAAAGGTGCCTATAAAATACCCATGGGTTGCAAAGCAATACGCATTTTGTGTAGTATGGCATAGAGTTAGTTGTTCTGTACCAGTACTGACCTGAGTATCTTCTTCAGCCTTTTCCGCAGATGCAACAGGCCATGCGGATGCACAGTATCCGCTCGAGCCTGGAGCCAGCAGTTCCCAGCTCGTCAACCCGACCCCACCGCTCCGCACCTCAAGTATGGCGTCTTCCGGAACCGAAAAGGGGCACCTCCCAAGTTAGTGTTTTTTATTACCAACTAGCACTTCGTCCGCGTTGCAATTTTCTTAAGGAACCTTAATTTTTTCTTGCAATAAATATAGCCTATGTTACTCAGAGATAAAGTAGCATTCTAATGGTAAAAGAATTTTTGAAATGAGTCCTTTAGTTTTTGTGTTTATTCGTTACATACATACAAATTTTTCCTCTTTATAATATTACTAGTTGACTCGGCAAGCGTTGTTCTGCCATATAAATAAAAAAAAAAGTGTCCTACGACCTACCAAATCTACAAAAAAAGCAATATATAAATCGGTCAAGCCGTTTCGGAGGAGTTCGATAGTTCACTGTGACACGAGATTTTAGATTTTTTTCTAATACATAATATTAGATAAAATGTAAAATAATGTAGATTGTTTGTTGACCACAACATCAACTGTTGGAAAACGACGATGTGATCTTGATGGAGCACGCTTGCCTCGAAGTAACCCCCCAGGGTTCCCCTGACGCTCAAGGCGGGGGCCCGTGGTTGTGGGTAGCTAACAGGAAACACAGACTTCGGAAGGGTATTTCACTTCTCAGCTGTCCCAAAAACGTTTTATGCTTATGGGTGGGGTGTCCGCCATGTACCTGTGGCGCATCACCGTTCTCCTTCGTCGATTGGAGCGGTAAGACCCTCACGAATTGCTTTTATCAGCATGTACTATCTGAAGTGGTATAGGTAATTTTTCTATATGATGTTACAAGCCCAGTTTTGGCCCACTTAAGGTCGCTTTGATGATAAACATATTATCAAGCAATGGCTAACATATTTTTGTACATAAGACTGGTGTAAACACTAAAAAACCATGCTATTTCAGCAATCCCGATCCCTTTGCTATCATTTATTGAAGAGTTCCGTTGCCTACCTCCGAAGTTCTTCGTCAGATCTTCACCAAACTGAAACGGGACCAGTCCAGGAAAATACTCATTCAAACAAAAAAGAAACATCCAAATCGGCTGACAACTGGCTAAAGTATCGCTGATCAAACTTTTTTCATGGGATCTCATCATCAGATCCTAATTTATACCTTTCATCATCAGCTCAGCAATATGAAATGATGATTACCAGTCACAAATATCTAAATCGCGTTAGAAAATTTATGAAAAACATTGTATATGCCTATAAAATTTGAGGGTTGCCCTCTATTTTCGTGGCATTCCATAATCAGATTCTGACATGGTGACAATCGAGAAGTATACCCTTTCAGATGAAACAAAAATTTTTCAAATCGGTTCATAAATGACGGAGTTATGAGGTAACAAACATAAAAAAATAAAAAATAAAAATACAAACGAATTGAGAACCTCCTCCTTTTTTTGAAGTCGGTTAAAAATCGGCTGGCTGATTGGTTTGTAAATTCTAGTCGGAGTAGATAAAACTATAGAATCAATGCAAACCAAATATTGGTTTCCTGGAAAGACACCTGTCTTTCCAGGAAACCATACAGGCAACCTTATAGGCATATACAATGTTTTTCATAAACTTTCTAACGCAATTCAGATATTTGTGCCTGGTAATCATCATCTCATGTTGCTGAGCTGATGATGAAAGGTATAAATTAGGATCTGATGATGAGATCCCATGAAAAATGTTTGTTCAGCGATACTTTAGCCAATTTTCAGCCGATTTGGATGTTTCTTTTTTGTTTGAAAGAGTATTTTCCTGGACTGGTCCCGTTTCAATTTGGTGAAGATCTGACGAAGAACTTCGGAGGTAGGCAACGGAACTCTTCAATAAATGATAGCAAAGGGATCGGGATTGCTGAAATCGTATGTTTTTTTAGTGTTTACACTAGTTCTTAACATAACATTGCGCCAGTACGCTGTTAATGGGTACGCAGGTACCTAGGTACCACTAAAAAGTGAAAAATAAAAAACTTTTTTACAAAAAATACAACCGACTTCCAAAAACAAAACACTACAAGGTACAAAATAACTACGGAAGAAAGCAAAAACTTTAATTTCGGAAGTCCCGTGTCAAAAAACGAAAAAATAACCAAAAACACCGACTTCAGAAATCAAAGTTTTTTTCTTTCTTCCAAAGTTATTTTGTACCTTGTACCTAGTGTTTTGTTTTTGGAAGTCGGTTGTATTTTTTTATTCAATGAACTGAGTATATTTCTTTTGTAAATTAGTTAAATGTAACACAGATGAGGCCGGTGTATCCTAGCTGACTACCTTGAGAAGAAACACGAAACAAACTCAGAGGTCATAGTTTACCGTTTACCGTTTATTTTCACGGTGTGCACAAAGCTTAGGGCAGTGTTGAGTAAGTTTTACATTCTGAAGGCACCATTGAGTAGGAAAACCCTCCGTGTCATTTATTTTGCTCTCGCCGAGTCATTGCTGGCCTATGGATTAAATACTTATGGCCGTACATTTAAAACCTATCTTAACAGCATAAAACTGCTGCAAATTCGTTTTATGAAATACCTTGTTAACCCAAAGACAAAACATGCTTGTAGGGAAAATTATGAGGAACTTTTTGTTGTATGTAAGGTGCTTCCTGTGCATGAGAAGGTAAAGTACTTGTTGGTACTAGAACAGCACTATAGCAATCAATTCAAAGTGCCGGTGCAAAACAGATACAACACTAGAAGCGTTAAAGAACGTAAACTGGTGCGACCAACAGTAAAAAATTTCTATGGCAAAAGAACTAACAAGTACTTGACCCCTACACTTTTTAATGATCTCGATTGGCTGAGAAAAGATAGTTTGAAAATAAGTAAACAAACACTAAAACATAAATTAAGAACTGTTTTTCTTAATGAGGTTGCCGCAAGGTGTGCAAATATACACTAACATGTCGTTGTTTATTTAATATAACTGTTGTTAAGAGTCAGGATACCTGTTATAACTTGACTGTATTTTCTTGTCTTAAATGGCCAACTTAGGCTACTTATTCTTCAAATAAGTATTAATTATGTATTTGAGCCAGATGTTTTAAGACGAGCGCTAATCCTGCCGACAAACTGCCACGCAGTTTGGTGGGTGTATATGATACGTATAATGTTTGGTCCAAAATAAATAAATAATTATTATTAATTATTATTATTATTCTCATAAACGCACTGGTCAAATTATATGTGCAGGTTTTTTTTTATTTGGTAGGTTCACTAACAATTTACAATAAATATATTGTTCTCCTAGCTAGGCTAAAATTTAGCCTGTGTTTAGCAGATACAGTGCCGGTCCCCTTATTGGCGGATTTTATAAAATAGTGAGCGCTTACTATAAAATTTGAAACAGCATTTGTGACTGTTGTTACTATACAATAGTTATTTTTACTATTATTTATACAAGTCATATCTAGAGTGAGTGGGTGTGGGTGTGAGTGGGCGTGTGTGTATGAGTGTATGGTTTCTGTCTGAGGTGCGATCGGCGGCAGCGACCTCTTGCAACCGGTCCTGGTTCAATCTATTGTCAGGAGCGAGGAGGCATGGGAAGCGGGCACCTCCTTCTGCGAAGCAGTAATGTTAGTGAAAGATGAAGCCGTGTGAGAGAGAGGAACACAGCGGACAGCGAGCGTTAGGTGGTTCGCTGTCCTATCAGAACCAGGCCCGGGTCGACGGCACGTTGTGTCCCACGTGCGCCTCGAAGTGATGCCAGCATAGTAGACGGGGCCCGCTGGGGCCAGTGTCTGTCAGGGTTGCGGAATTAGTTCGAGGGTTGGGCATTAGTAAGAACACGGATGGGTTTAAGAGTCTGACACTCCCTTCTGCTTCGCCCAGAGCGGGAGGAGTCATTTGATGTTTTCCCATCCTTAAAAAAAGGTTTATGTCTGAGGTGGTCTTCAAAAGCACTACACAGATTTGAGTGGACCTGCCCAGAGAGTGAAAGCATTTTTCCATCAACTTGTGAAAGTACAAAATCATGTTTTTTTACAGGCCATTTCCTCCAAAAATTGATACTTGCCCAAAGATGGACAGATTTTGTAAGCGTTTGCCATCGCCGGTGAGGCAAATCAAGCCGAAGCCTGGTCAAGTCAAGCCACCGCAAGGTCTTACCAAAATAAGTCCCATCAGTGCTCCAGCGAAACCAGTCGGAAAGGGTAAGACACCTTAGAATCTGTAGGTACCTATATAATGTTTTGGATTCGGCGGGAGGACATGCCCGAATGTCAATACTTTGAGGATCGTCCGGGAGACACGGTGGAGCTTACGGTGGAGGTCTTACCAACTTGGACGGAGAACCGCCGTGTCTTCTTCGAGGCAATCGGCAGCGGCGACCTCTCGCGTCCGGCCCTGGTTCAATCCGTGGTCCGGAGCGAGAAAGCATGGGAAGGATGCTTCTGCGAAATAGTATGAGCAACACAACAGGCATTTGAAGGAACACGGGTGGGTTTTAATCAGCAAGAGTCTGACACTCCCTCCCGCTACGCCCAGGGCGGGAAGTATCGATATAGTTACCGATCGCCTACCGACCGAATTCGGTTTTTGCGGTGCAATTATGTATAAATGTCAAGGTGAACGACAAGCGAGAAACCATACTGTACCTATCTAATTAAGATAGAATGACAGAATGCAATCCACGGATCCGCTAGATAAATTCACTTTGATCGTGAACACCATGGACCGCATTCGAGATTAAAAGTAGCGAATCAACAAGACCCAGTTTTCCGGCCAGTGTGTTAAAAAATATTTTTCATTACTCATACTCGGAAAGTAGGCCTCAAGTTGCCTGATAATACTTTCAACCCGCTCCGTTGAAAGTATTACTTTTTAGCTCTAGGGAGAATCGTTTTCAACTGACAGCAGTCAAATTATAAAAATAAACTCGTTGAACATTTCTGTTGAACTATTTCCATGTCCCAACTTTCTATACAGCCATCCAGTCAGTTAAAACGCGATGTCAAATTGAAATCTAGTACACGTGATTATTAACTTAAGATTGTATTTTTTTAAATGACTTTATAATTTACTTTCAAGTATTTCTTTAAAATACGAGTGTGGATTGAAAAGTTCGCGGCCTCAGCAAGAAAACAATATAAAATATAAGCAAAAGTAATTCTATTTTTCCACGTAATCTCCACTTAACGCTATGCACTTCTTCCATCTGGTTTCCAACGCCTGTATGCCGGTCATAAAAAAAGTTTCTTCAAGGCCTTCAAAAAAGTCACCCACCGCAGCTTCGACCTCCTCATTTGATGAAAATATTTGACCTCCAAGGTGTTTTTTTAGGTTTGGGAATAAATGAAAGTCTGAAGGTACCAAATCAGGGGAATAGGCGGGATGGGGCAGTAATTCAAAGCCACAATCACGAATTTGAGCCATAGATTCAACAGACGAGACGTGTGAACGCGTGCATTATCCTGATGGAACAATAGTTTCTTGCTGAGTAATCCTGGCCTTTTCTCTTTGATTGTTTCACGCAAGCGACGTAAGAGGGTGCAGTAATACGCCGAGTTTATAGTTTCACCTTTTTACGACGCCATCACCTTGCCAGCTGACATAATTATTTTGGCTTTTGTTGGAGTCGGTTCATCAGATTTTTTCCACTGCTTGGATTGCTGTTTTGACTCTGGGGTGTAGTGGTGTACCCAAGTTTCATCCATTGTTACAAATCTGGCCAAAAAATCTTGTGTATCAGCCTCAAACATTTCCAAACAGTCGCGAGAAATCGTGAGGTGTATTCGTTTTTGTTCGACTGAAAGCAATCTGGGTACCCACCGCGCAGAAACCTTACAAAATCCAAGTTCATTGACTATGATGTTTTGTGTTCGTTCATACGAGATGCCAATAGTGTCTGCAATCTCCCTGATGGTCAATCTCCGATCTGTCAATATCAGATCACAGATTTTCCCGATGTTTTCTTCAGTCGTAGACGTCATAGGCCGGCCAGAGCGAGGGTCATCTTCGATACTCTCTCGTCCGCGTTTAAATTCAACAACCCACTTTTTCACAGTCGTATACGACGGAGCAGATTCTCCCAATGTTGTTGACATATCTTCGTGAATCTCTTTTGGAGTTAGTTTTTTTTTAAACAGGTATTTGTTGACCGCACGTTGCTCAATTTTCTCCATTCTTTAAAAACGCTGCACAAGGACTCACAAAATTCAGTCTAATTTAAATACAGTTAATGCTATTGCGATAGAGTTTTACAATTTGACAACCAGAGAGTAAACTAATCGAATGAGGTCAGTTACATTAAAATAGTTTAAGTATTTATGTGGTAGGCCGCGAACTTTTCAATCCACCCTCGTAACATAGATTTGGGCAAAATATTTACCATTTCTTCAATGATGATAATGTGAAATAATGGCTGAACAGCTGGACGGTCACAGAAAAAAAAACAAAATAGACGGGAAAGTGGCAGTACGATCTTTATTTGTTTCTTCGAGATATTTGCCACGTCTATGAGTTCATCAGATTCAGATATGGATTTTTTCTTTAGCTGATTCGTGTTTTTATTTTTACTTGTATTCGTAATGAAAAGCACAGTGTTTACCTCGGGTGAAAGACTTATTTAGTCCCTCGAACCAATCACCGTCTCGGGACTAAATCAGTTGCTTTCACCCTACGATAACAATGCACTATTTTTATCTTTAGCTTCAGCCAACTCAGAGCCACCAAAGTTCGAGCCCGGCACTCTCTCCAAAGAGTTGGGCTTCTCCAAGGTTTCACATTTGGACATAAAGCCGAAGACGGGCTCCGCCTCTCCTAGTTCCTGCCCAAGGCCGAGCTACAAGAGTATGCCGTTAAGACCAACTCTCACGCCTACAAAATTTCGTCATAGAGATTCTTTTGAGGTTCTGTAGTGTGTCTGTATACACTAAGTATTGTTTTACAATCTACTGTCGGTAAAAAACTTGTTAAACCAGAGATAATAATATTTTTTTAGGGTCAATACTACTAATGTAGGAAAATTAGAGCAATTTTTAACAGATTTCGAAAGACGTGCGAATGCGAACTGCTTGAAAATTTGTAGAATTTGCTCTATGGTCAAAATAAGAATAAATTATTTTGCTGGCTATGGTTGAAACAGAAAACGTAATTGCTTTTTTCATCTATATATAAACTGAAGATAGCATGACAGCTGAAACGAAAGGGGATTCTTATTTATGGCCATTAATTATTTTTTCAACACCGTTGCGACTACTGTTAATCTGCTACTGAAAATCTATTTTTAAAACTAGCCCCTTCACTCGGCAGCACATCAAGCGGTGCGAAACTGTCTGAATTTTCCCAATCAACTATGAACCTAATTGTTTAAATTATGAAACTGATTGTTAACTTACACATGTTTTTGACAAATAAATAAAAAAAAAAAACAGACTAGACTACATTATCTGTTATCAATGAGAAACCTTTTTTTAATATTTGATACGTTTTGTGTTATAATTACGAAGGTTTAATAAAACGTCACTGAACTGTCGCCAAAGCGTTTTGTTTTCGTTTACATAGCGAGATGCTTTTCTGCCTCGAAATATTAGTAAGCCGTTGGTATAAAAGTACCAACTGTCAATTAAAGATTTATGCCATCAGTAACGGTGCGGTCACGAAGTCGGCGGGCGCGGAGCAGCTGCAGTGTGGTAGCGCGGGAAGCGGCGCATATCAATGCATAGACGGCGGCGTACGAGCGGTGTGCGCCAGTGTAGCGGTTCCCGCGCGTGTCCATTAACGTAGTGTTGTCTGTTAAGCATTAATTTTTTTTTAATCGTCGTTTCATAATGCATTTCAAAATGTTTATCAAAAAGATGTTTTCGTAGCTGTTTAGACATTTCCTTCGCGTAGTGTGACTTTGACACTACGCGGCTCTATCGCCGCGCGATCTGCCGGCTGGCTTTGTGACGGGGTTGGTGTTGCCATGCCGCTCCTCGCGCCGCTGCTGTCTCCTCTCCACGCCCGCTAACTTCATGTCCGCAGACTTACGGCTTATAAGAACGAATCTTTGAAAGACTGTCAACCAGTCAAGGGGTATCGTGTTATCTACATCGTGTCGCTTTTGAAGTATGAGTATTATATTGGTGTTCTGATGGGCAGTTGTTCTGTTTCCTGCAGGTCTAAAAAGGTCAGTTTAGTGCTAGTATTATATTATCTGTGCTTTAGTAGAATCAGAGAGCAAATCACGCTATGCGTATTTGTCAAATTGTCCCAATCAACCTTGAACCTAAATGCGTTAGTGATAAAGATGAAAATTAAATTTGACAGATTTTTTAGTTATTAACATAATGAATGATCCTAAATTTTTTTTCTTTCTTCCACCTGGCGTTAATCCCGGCTATTGCCAGGGTCCGCCTTCCTACTTAGCTTCCTCCACTTTGCCCGATCTTCAACATCCTTCTCAGTCAGGCCATTGGCTCTCATGTCGGACTTGACGACGTCCAGCCAGCGCTTGCGAGGGCGACCACGGGGCCTAGCCCCAAGAACAGCCATATTCATGCATCTCCGACCAACGTACTCCATAGGGCGGCGCATGATGTGGCCATACCATCGCAGACGACACTCTTGCAGTTTTTCCCCCACGTCACGGACACCAAGACTACCTCGGATGTAAGAGTTGCGCATGCGATCGGATCGCGTTACGCCACTCATCCACCTCAGCATCTTCATCTCCGTGACGCGAAGCTCCTGGGTGTGTCTGCTTAGTGCTGGCCAACACTCGCCCCCGTACAGTAGGACAGGCCGAATGATGCATTTATATATCTGCCCCTTGAGCTTCGGAGGCATTTTGCGGTCGCATACAACGCCCGTCACCTCGCGCCACTTCGCCCAAGCCGCGCCAATACGTGCTTGGACATCGTCGTCCACGATGCCAGACTCGTGCAGCACGGATCCAAGGTACCTGAACGTATCGGACTTTCTGATCAGGTCCGAACCTATTCGGATGGTGTTTGTATCCGTGCTGCCACAGGACATGTACTCAGTCTTCGCCACATTTAGTCTCAGACCACCGTTTTCAAGCGTGTCCTTCCAAATGTTGACTTTGCGCTCAAGATGGGCTTTGTTCTGATTAACGAGGGCGATGTCATCGGCATACATCATTAGCCATGGAGGCTGATCTTGGATGTTTGCCGTAATTACATCGAGCACTACGTTAAACAAGAACGGGCTAAGAGCCGAGCCTTGGTGAACGCCAACAGATATTGGGAAGCCATTCGATTCGCCAACAGCGGTCTGGACAGAGGACACGGAATCGCGGTACATGTCTCTGATAATGTCAATATAGGCCTCGGGAACGCCCTTGAAGCGCAGTGCCCACCAGATGGACTGCCGAGGTATACAGTCGAAGGCCTTCTGCAGGTCTAAAAAGGCCATATGCAAAGCTCTCCTTCTCTCTCTGTAAGCCTCAGCCAGATTCCGTAAGGCGAACACTGCGTCCATGGTGCTGTTACCCGCCCGGAAGCCATATTGACACTCAGAGACAGTACACTCGCTACGGAGCCGTGTGTCAATGATGCGCTCGAAGAGCTTGATGGTGTGGCACATGATCTTGATACCGCGGTAGCTACCACAATCCTGTACGCTACCTTTGCCTTTGTAAACAGGGATAATCAGGCTAAATCGCCACTGGTTCGGCATTTCCCTGGTGATCAGGATGCGGTTAAAAAGATCCGTCAGAAGGTCCACACCATGTGGGCCCATCGCCTTCCACACTTCAATTGGCACATTGTCAGGCCCGACCGCTTTCCGGTTCTTCATGTGGCGAAGAGCAATGCGGATTTCGTCGGGGGAAATAGGGGAAATAAGCCCAAGGTTAGGAGGCGGTTCCGGAGGAAGGTTATGGAGATGCTGTTTGTTAGACAGCTCCGCGAAGTATGTACACCATCTCTCCTTAACAGAGGGGGCATCGTAGAGCAGCTTACCCTGGGCGTCCCTTACACAAAGACATTTGCTAATGTCCCGTGTAGCTTTCTCCCGGCCACGCGCCAGCTTAAAAATAAGCTTTTGCCCCTCCGCAGTTTCCAGCTTGTCGTATAAGGGCGCCAGACTTTTGCTGCGGGCTCTGGCTACAGCTTTTTTGCAAGCGCGCTTAGCCGCTCCATATGCCTCCCTGTCATCCGGAGAGTTGGACCCTTGCCACTGTTTAAATAAAACCTTCTTCTTCCGAGTCGCCTCCTGCACCCCGTCATCCCACCACCACGTCTCCTTTCCTATGGTGCGGCCACCACGAGAAGTGCCAAGGACGCGCTTACCCGCACCGGTGATTGCTGAATGGATCCTACTCCAGATCTCTTGAGCGGACTCATGCGGAGCACTGATCTTGAGATGCTCGACCTCCGCGATGAAGTCCGACTGCCTAGGACCATCAAGCAACCACCACTTAGTGCGGGGTTTGCGTTTCTCGGTCACTCTCTTCTTCAGTACAACCGCAAAGTCCAGGACAAGGAGGCGGTGTTGAGCCGTTAGGCTTTCGCCTGGGATGACTTTGCAGTTGGTAACCTTGCCAATGTGGCACCGTCGCACCAGCAGGTAATCTATTTGGGTTGAGTAGGCACCACTACGGTACGTAATAAGATGCTGGGGCTTCTTCTGAAAGAATGTGTTCGCGATGGCTAGGTCAGACACAGCGCAGGTGCTAAGTATATTGACTCCCTCTGCGTTTAGCTGGCCATAACCAAAACCACCGTGAACACGTCCATACTCTCCAGCAAACTGACCTACGTGACCGTTGAGATCCCCCCCAACCAAAACACCTTCGGAATTCGGGATAGCGCGTAATACGTCCTCGAACTCATCCCAGAAGGCCTCCTTTTCAGACTCACAGCAACCAGTCTGAGGAGCATAGGCGCTGATTAGGTTCGTTACCGACCCTTCGAACAGCACCCTAACTCGCATCAACCGGTCGCTGCATCGGTCTACTTCAAGGAGTCCATCCTGAAGGTCCTTAGACAGCACCACGGCCACTCCGCTCCTACCCGTTGGTGATCCGGTGTACACTAGCCGGTACCCCTGCCCGATGTCACGTGACTTATTTCCCTTCCAGCGCGTCTCCTGAAGGAAGGCGCACTGGACCCGACGCTTCGCAAGTACGTCCGCGAGTTCTTGGCAACGTCCGGTTAGGGAGCCAATGTTCCAGGTGGCAAAGCGGAACTTCTTCTTGGGTACTATCCTCTTTAGCCGTGCCCGTGAATGAATGATCCTAATATGATTCTCCAAAAGTGGCCTTTTTAGCCCCCCTGTCTGTACTCAGCTGCATCAGTGACTAGATACGGGAAAGGCTGGGCCGATGGTGAACAAATATCCTAATATGAAAAATTCTTCCAGTACTGACACTCGTATTCACTTTCTTTCACAAACTTTACTTTGAGGTCTCACAGTACGCGCGAGCGCACAGGGCCCCTTAAACTTATTCATAGACAATACATGAGTGGCGGCTAGCACTATGCGTCCCTTAGAAAGAACGCACAGCTAAGGTAGCCTGCTAGCTATTTAAGAAACGCATAGCTAGTGTCTCTCGATTCTCTGTGGTCTATTATGTGTTACGAGAAATATTTTTCGGGGTTAGATTTTATTGTTTGTGATAAATTTCCATTTTAATAGCGTCTTTTTACAATGGATTATAGTAGTAAAGAAGAATTTGATAATTATATCAATGAGTGAAGCACAATAAATACCAAAAAGTGATATGGGATTTTCAAAATCCTTTTGATTATTACAGTTCGGATGAATTTAGACGACGCTACAGGTTTTCCAAAGATGTGGTACTTTTTATACTCTTGCCACTGATAAATCAAGACCTAGAAATGAACGTCAAGCAGCGAAGTGAACTACACAACACAACACAAACGAACCAATCACAGAGCTCTATTCAACGCTGTGCGTTTGCTTAGTCAAGGATCGTTACGAGTATTGTTTATGAATTGAAAGGCTTGCCATATGCAACGCAGTGAGAAATGCCTTACTTCGCATAGCGATGCTACTTTACTGAGAAAAGTATTGTTCGTGAATACGGGTGTTATTCATAGACAATACTTGAGTGGCGGCTAGCACTATGCGTCCCTTAGAATGAACGTACACAGCTAAGGTAGCCTGCTTGCTGTTTTAAGCAACGCATAGCTAGTGTGTCTCGATTCTCTGTGGTCTATAATGAGTTACGAGAAATATTTTCGGGATTGGATTTTACTGTTTGTTTGTGTTTGTGTTATAATTTTTCATTTTAATAGCGTCCTTTTACTATTGATTACAGTAGTGAAGTAGAATTTGATAATTATATCAATGAGAGAAGCACAATAAATACCAGAAAAGTGATACGGAATTTCCAAAATCCTTTTGATTATTACAGTTCGGATGAATATAGGCGACGCTACTGGTTTTTCAAAGATACTTTACTAAAGGTACTTTTTATATTCCTGCCACTGATAAAGGAGATGTTTCATAATGGGCCAGGTCTATGTACATTACCTCATAAAAAAGAGAAAAATCCGTAGAATTCGGGAAAAATACAATTAATTCATTTAAATGTTTACTGTTGTGGTAGTTAGTTGATGTTTATAAATTACTTTTATCGATTTTCAACATGGCGTCGCACCGATTTAGTTACAGATCATAGAAAAATAACTGTCAGCTGTCATAACAATGTCACTTTAGTCACTTTCGTCTCATTGCCGGAAAATAAATATGTCAGAAATAAATGTCAAACGTCATTAATCAATCAAAATGACAGCTTACCGCCATGACGGGTTTTTGTTGCGTGTTGCAATTTCAAGTGTAGTTTCTTATGTTTTACCAGCAAACAAAGCCATTTTAAAGAAATTGGACAGTCGAGAACTGTTTTAAATATATTTCTCTATTTTTAAGTATAGTGTACAAGGACATGGCCCAGGGTCCATACATTTTGGAACATCTCCTTTAGACCTAGGAATGAACGTCAAACAGCGAAGTGGACTACGCAACACAAACGAACCAATCACAGAGCTTTATTCAACGTTTGCTTAGTCAAGGGTCGTTTTAGTATTGTTTATAAATTGAAAGGCTTTCCATATCCAATGTAGTGAGTAATGCCTTACTTCGCATAGCTTTACTACTTTACTGAGAAAAGTATTGTTTGTGAATACGGGTGTGACAGTCACTCACACCCGTATTCACAAACAATACTTTTACAGACAACGCACAGCCGAAACTACTGGTCATAGAAAACTGACATTTGGCATGCAGCTTCCCTTCATTCCGTAGGGGAGCACTAAGGCGCCAGCTCCACAAACCACGAGCCTTCCACGAGCGAGTGCATCGCCGCGAGCTGGCGGTTTCTCACTCGTCGAATCGCCGTGGGAAGACACGTTAACTGAGTTGGTGTAGAAATACGTGGCACAACGATAATATCGCCGTGGAGAGACACTTTTGCCGAGTTGTTATAGAAATACGTGGCACAACGATAATATCGCCGTGGGGAGACACTTTTGCCGAGTTGTTATAGAAATACGTGGCACAACGATAATATCGCCGCCCGTGGGGAGACACTTTTGCCGAGTTGTTATAGAAATACGTGGCACAACGATAATATCGCCGTGGGGAGACACGTTAACTGAGTTGTTGTAGAAATTCGTGGCACAACGATAATATCGCCGTGGGGAGACACTTTTACTGAGTTGTTACAGAAATACGTGGCACAACGATAATACCGCCGTGGAGAGACACGTTTACTGAGTTGTTACAGAAATACGCGGCACAACGATAATATCGCCGTGGGAAGACACGTTAACTGAGTTGTTGTAGAAATACGTGGCACAACGATAATGTCGCCGTGGGGAGACACTTTTGCCGAGTTGTTATAAATAGAAATACGTGGCACAACGATAATATCGCCGTGGGGAGACAGGTTTACTGAGTTGTTATAGAAATACATGGCACAACGATAACACCGCCGTGGAGAGACACGTTTACTGAGTTGTTACAGAAATACGTGGCACAACGATAATATCGCCGCGATTCTCTCGCTCGAGAAGACGGCCCCTAAGAGTGGATATCCCGAAATTCCTTCGAGATTGGGAAAAATACGGGATATGCGCGTACGAAGTCGCGGGCTACTACTAATACTAGTTTATACTAATATATATAAAGCTGAAGAGTTTGTTTGTTTGTTTACTTGAACGCGCTAATCACAGGAACTATTTGATAAATATTTCAGTGTTAGATAGCCCATTTATCGAGGAAGGCCTTAGGCTATATATCACCACGCTAAGACAAATAGGAGCGGAGCAGTAATGAAAATTGTGACGTAGACGAAGTTGCGCCGGTCGACTAGTTCTAAATAAAACACAAATGAAGTACACTTATAGCTATCAGTTTATTTCATTATTCAGTTTAATGAAAGTTTGTTATTTTGTCACGTTTAAAAACATTTTCCTTTGCGTAGTAGGTTTGTCAAAAAGTTTTAGTAAGTAAGTAATTTATAGACATTGCAAATACAGAAGGCTTAGTACGAATATTTTTAACGTCTGGTAACGAAACGTAAAATTTGACTAAGTACGGCTAAAATACTCGTTTCGCATAATATTGATGAATGACACAAATCGCATAAAATTAAACCAAAATACTATGGGGTTGCAGTTTTTTATACTCAAAATTCACTTACTTTAACGTTACTTTACGTCACAATATTATATCCGTGCTAGGCCTTCTGCTGTATAGTCTCACTAATCCGACCCTGTTAAAAACCATGATGTGCCGGATTAATTATTTGAATTTCGAATCACTCGATTACTTTAAAAAAAAAAACACTTCAGGATGCACTAATTTAAAAGAAGTGGTCGAGTAAGCGCGGGTAGAGGATTTCTGGTTGTGGATGTGCCGAAGTACTGAAGGGCCGAATTAGTGAGACTGTACGATACGAAAACATGCTAAACAAAAAACAGTTCTTTTTTTTATTTAGTATCTAGTAAATAAAAGGATTTGCGACCGGTCTCGTCAGTAAGAATAAGCGGTCGTTTGACAGCTTTCGTAAGAATATGAGTCAAACCACCACACAAAAAAGTATATACTATGGTGACAAAAGATAATAAAGAACTCAAATTATTTTGTTTGATTTGATGAAAAATGTTTTTAAAAGTGACCATAGACAGTAGTACAATTTTCTTAAAAGCTACACACTGCAGTCGTTATGTTAGTTCCGTGAAACGCCGCTAAGTCACTATGGCAGCACTGTGCTAGGATAATTATTTACCCTTGTTAAAATTAGATACGAGTTTAGTGAAGAAATTAATAGCTATTTTAGAATATAAAAATCACTGCCATAGTCACAAAGTTTGATTGCTTTTAGGTATAATTTAGGTACACAAAGCCGGTTGTTGAAGCATTATTTTATACACGACAGTACTATTTTGGTTTTAATCCGTGATTAAATCCTTAGTTACGAGTACTATTCAAATTCTTATAATGAGAAAGCAAATATGCAATAGAAGCATTCTCTATTATGTTAATTTATACAATAATCAGCGTGATATCACCTTTTTTGGGCTTTATATAAAACCAGTGTGTGTACATCCGCATTTAGGGTTTGAATGCCATAATTAACTGTGGTAAACTCCGAAGCTCACTTTGAGTAAAGTGCTTTTATAAGAAAAAATATGAATGAAGTGATTAATCACGGATTAAAATCGTCACAAACGCCCCTTCAATCAATTCTCTTTGTATAACTTTACAATCTATTACTTTGAGCTTGGGGAGAGAAGTAAAAAAGTAAAATTATTCTCTCATACACGACTTGAGGTTTATTACCTTAAATCTGACTTCAGGCTTTAAAAATTATCACACAGGATCATTCTTTAATCATTATAGCACAAGGGTCTTAAAATGGGAAAATCAGCCGCCATTTTGTTTTACAATACCAGTTCCCATGACAATCTCATAAATGTTTATACAAACAGTGCTGCTCTGACAATGTCATTCAACCACAAAGAAGGAACACCTTTATTAGGTACAGTATAATCGGCGATAATTTTGTCAATAACTTCAAATTAGTAAATAATCTAATTAAAATCAATCATTCGGTTTTTTTACTTTTTGGTGCTGACCCAATTCATGAATAAAACAAATAAATTACTTATCAACAAATAAAGCACCATTCTTGACTGATGATAATGGCGCCAAAAATGACAGATGCTTCCATAGAGCATAGATGTAGGTACTGTCAACAAAAAATATACCGGTAATTTGGTGAGATAAAAGTAGGTAATGATTTTTTGCGTTGGCCATGACAAAAAAAAATTACAAGAATTTTGCAATTTTAAATCTACAATACTAGGTAGGTACTTCATTGTGCAATATTTTTCTCAACAGCTGACTTTTATGCTCATCTTGCCTAGGTACTCGTAAGAAACATTATTTTTCTACTTCTCTGCCCCAATTGAAGAGAAATACCTGTAAGGGTCTGAACACATCAATTAGAATAGGTTACATTTATTTATTTTTATTAAAATATATCAAAAACTCATTGAATATGTATATCGTGATCTTATTATATTATTTTTCATACGTGTGGACTTTGTAGCGCCATCTCAAGGCGCGATTTGGAATCAAGTAGTATTATTAAGCGTCAATAGATGGCGTAGGCGATTTTAAGTTGTTTTTGCAGAACTACGTCTCAGGAGTACAATATTTTTTTAGTTGATAAGAGCTTGTTTTTTCAGCATTATTTTCTTTTTACAAAGTTTACTAGTTTGTGTTCAGCGGGTACCAAATCAACTCTCAATCTAAAATACATAGTTTAATTATTTATTTGCAAGTACTTGCAGACGTTACAATTTGCTCAAAGTCAACACGTGCCTACGTTTTATAGGAAACAAAAGACGACTGTCAACACCACTTAACGCTACGATGATGATATTATTGTATACCACGTTACGTCTACAGTTATTTTTTGTTTTCACAATTCATAGTTTTCTATTCCAAACATATTAATCAGGAGGAGCAGCAAATCATACAATATTTTTTAGGAGTACATAAAACTGAGTTTTATAAAACAACAAGGCATTGAACCGATTTGGCCTGTAAAACATCGCCATTTTGTTGTTTATACTAAGTATGTTAAAGATGCTCAGAGATGAGATTTTTAACGATGTCGATGCCATAAAAACTTTAAAAAAGTCGAAACCCTATTATTGGTCTATTATAAGCGTGCAAAAGTATCCCCTCCTGAAAAATATGTTACGAAATATAGTTAAAATTACAATACAATGTTGATAATGTATTAAGTGCTTTGACACATTTTGACTAGGAATGCAAGGATGATAGGTACAGCGTTAACTTGCGAAAGTTAACTAACGTTACTTGCAGACAACATATTTACAATAAATGGCACTTGCACACAGCTACTAACATAAATAAAAAGTTTTTCTTTTGACTAATGTTACGCCATGTAAATTATATCTTAGTTTTCGTTACATATTCGTAAAGATAATGAATTTGTTATGATATCTAGCTACTGAGTTACAAATATATTGGAAGGTAGGTATAGAATACGCTATTAAAATAAGAGGAATCCTACGAAACAAATGAAATATATTTTATATGACCCTAACCAGATTTTGATCTATGAATCGAAGATAACTAAGTACAGACGCCAGCACATCAGGGTACCCGAAACTGTCAAATTTTCCCATTCAACTTTGAACCTTTAGCACTAAAGTTGATAATTGACAAACTGTTGTAACTTTATGTGCTGGCGTCTGTGCCTTCATTAATGTTTTTTTTTAATAATAACGTTTAGAGAACGCCATTAACGTTGCAAGCAAAGTTTCTTTTTACTCTCATATTCATCAGACAGAAAAACCCATTTTTTTTTTCATCATTCACCATAAATTTACATAAATTTTGTGCAATTTTGAGTGCTTTTCTTTGTGGGTATTGATGGTCAAATTAATTTAAAATGCGCAAAAATGGAGTCAAGTAATTTTAAATTAATTTAAAATTACTTGACTCCAGTCAAGTAATTTTAAATAAATTGAGAGCAGATCGAAAACGTTTTGGTTAATCCTTCAAAGTTAGAGTTTATCGTATTTCAATAACAAAAATGTACATTCCTCTTTTTTCTATGCTAATTTAAAAACTACGCCCTGAAAAACAACCTAATGTAGGCCACACACGTAACAAAAATAATTTACTTGCAGGTTTCGGCATACTTGCACATGTCTGCATAACGCCGTTTTACACCCCAGAAATTACTCGGATACTTGCAATAATTCATCCCATGAATACTTGTATGTAAATTATTCACAAGTATACTGCCCGATGTTTTTCATCAGGACCTAACATAAAATTCAGATTTACGCAAATTTTCTTTCAAAATGATTTTAAAATTTTTAAAGCTCGAAACTAAAGTAAACTAGTTTGTAATCACATTACATAATCACAAAATAAGGGTTTACTTTATCTAATACCGCAAAGTCTAAAATAAAATAAAGTACGGCCATACTAACGTGTCGACGTGACCAACATGCGTCCGCAGTAGCGTAGGTACATTATTTTTTTCTGATCCGAGATCTTAATGTCCCTTGCCAAACATCGCATTTCCGAATAAAAACGAGCTTTCCTCCTTTTTGTAAAATAAATTACACACAGTTAAAGAGTATTAACAATTATATAATACTATAAAGTTGTTTGAGAGCGTCCGGTCTGAACCAAGTGCAAAGGGCAACTGATAGAAATCCGACGACTTTCGAAACACGAAGTTTGCCGAGAAACATTAAGAAAACAGTTGCACTGTATAATATCTATTCTGTAAAAATCTGACGTCAAAATTAAGCTATAGTGAGTTTGAAGTGAAGTGAGCTTGTGTGAAGTGTTGCTTGGCATTGACAGCTCACTTCAATTTACCAAATTGTCATGGTGAATTTTAACAGAATAAGTAGCACTACAGTACCTCAAAGTTCATAATAAACAACTGGCTGACATCATATAGGCTATTGTGAACGGATAATGAGCACGTTTAGTGTGTCCAAACACATAACGCAAGCACCATTATTATTTGTGTTTTGTCGCTGCTGGGCGCAAAATTAATACTTTTAAGGTGTCGTTGGTATGACCGTACTTAAAGAACATTTCTCTCACACAATCTGCTGCGGCATTCTGTAAAATCTCATCGTGTACAAGGTGAAGTAAACTTGAAATGAGTTGTCGTTGTACCTTGATTGGATAAAGTTGAGTGAAGTTTCATATGCTATGTGTAACACACTGTTTTGCATTAATAAATGAAACGAAATGAATGACAGCTCACGTTTTGTTCACTTCATCTATGTTTTCATTATGAAATGTTTATAGAATAGCCTGACAGGCCCGTTTTTGTCACTTAGTGACTATCACTTCAACACACAGAGATAAAGGAGGATTGGAAACCTCCATATTACCTCAAATCACAGACTTTTAAAAACACTTTATTTTACAGTAGGCCACTTACGTATGTACGTCAGTCAGCGGTCAACCGCTGACTGACTGACATAATACAGGGTTCCCAATATTTTTCTATACTGTGACTCACTTTAAATGTTTTTCTTGAGATGCGCTTTTGTAGATACTTGTGGTAGCTCCATTTATGGAAATTAGAAGGTACTTAGTACAATCAATGAGACTGTTGAATTGGCTTTTCTGATTTAGACTAACTGAAAAATATTTATAAAATAGTGTCGATACTTAAGCGTTCGGCCAATATCAATTTATTTGCAAACTTGCCTGCAGATCAGATCTTCAACTGATTAGCATGCAGAAAGGCTTTCTAAACAGGACGCTCCCATTTTATTTGCCAATTGCAGCAATTGCGCTTCGTTTCCGTGGCGGTTTGCGACGCCTAGTCTCTGGGAAAGCACCACGATGCCCTGGGAAGTCGCGACAGGCAATCGCACAGTTGCAAAATTTGGGAACCCCATAACATAAGGCGTGTATTCCCTACAGGGTGTTTCAGAAGTAAGTGATCAAATTTTAGGGCGACATTCTGTATTTGAAATACAGTTCCAAATCTGTGTTTGACCTAAAAAATTGCTACTAACTGCATCAGACTGCTTGAAAAATAATTTGTTTGGAACTTTTTAGTCCCTTCTAAAATCCTGACCGTAAAGGTCAGGATTTTCAATTTTTTTTTCTTTCAGACAGTACAGACGCAAGCACATGGAGCTGCAACAATCAGTCAAATTTCTTTAATAGATATTCAACTTTATGTCTAAAGCATTAGGTTCAAACTTGATTGGGAAAATTTGACAGTTAGGTACATTGATGTGCTGGCGTCTGTACTGCGGTGCGATTCTGTTACAATCTCACCGTGTTAACTTACGTGAAGTGAACATTAAGTGAGCTGTCAATCTATACAAACAAGACGGAACGACAATTCACTTCGTGCTCACCCCACTTAAGGAGGAGGCGCCAGGGTAGCCCGCGAAATTCAAATATTTTTATTTTTTTTGCAAGTTGAACAAAATACGATTCGCGGCCGTGACGCATGTTCATTTTAAGAATTATAACCATTTTAGTCATCAATTATAGCCCTCTGAAGTCCATGAAGCCCTATAGAATGATTATTTCATAAAAGAAGTCATTCTATAGGGCTTCATGAACTTAGAGGACTATATTGATGATTAAAATGGTTATTCTTGGGCTACCCTGGCGCTTCCACCTTATGTTTATACGTTGGAATTTTGACAGAATGGACCGGCTAGAACACCCTGTAGTGGTGTTAGTACACCTTCGCACACACATTTCACCCGTTATATTTTTGAGCCCCATATAATTGGAGCTTATTACCATCAACCGGGCAGAAATAAAGACATACGAATACCTGTGGCCTACTGTATAATAATAAAACTTGTTCTACAAAACGTTTACACTTAATGACAAAGCAACACCGATTCTTACATTTACAAGAATAATCATTTCAAATAGCCGTAATCCATTATTCAAGCATTTATCATCTTAATAGTTCTACGTTTTCACCAAAACAGACAGTCAGCAGCAAAAAATAATAAATAATAAAAATCTATAATTGAACATTGAAAAATAAAAGACATTTATAGAGCAATAATAATCATGGTTGCTGCTGACTGTACTTAAAATAATAATTTTGGAAGCAATATTTTTTTTATAAGCCGCAATGTAGGTACTTGCACAAATTTTGCTTACGAAAGCTGGTACAACACCTGGCACATACTATGTTTCAACAAACTTATACAGCACCTGGCACAAACTATGCTTGCACAAACTTTGCTTACGAAAACTTGCACAACACTTGGAACAGACTATGCTTGCACAACACCAAGAATAAATTAAATAACTTGCACAAAAGTATGCAAGTAGCTTACATTGTTATTTTTTTTTTGCTTAAACAACAACGGTTGCAGTAGTTTAATAATTAAATATCAGTAAAAATAAACATTACGGCAAAGTAGCAAAACTGATTAAAAAAAACTTGCATACTTTTCTGCAAGTTACTGAAATGTGTGTTCTTAGCTTTAGAAAAGGTATATCTCGGTACTGTATCCTTCAGCAGTCATTAAAACCCTTCTTTCATTTTATCATCAACTTATTATATCACTTTTCAACAAACCTTTAGCTTCCTTCTATATAACAACAATAAAATAATAATTTTATCTACCTCTAATTTTATGAGATCGAATACAACACTTCAAATGAACTGGAAATGAAGTCGTATATAAACCAAACTAAATACACTGCTAGCAGCATTTTTGAACGCGGTCAAAATAAGAATGAGTAAGTCTGCGACAGAAAAAGGAATTTACGATTTGATAGAGGTTAGCAGTCATTCGTAGAATTACTACCTAACCTCGCCCTTACTACTTGCAGATAAACACTCAGGCAAAAAAGGACCATTATTTTTTAGTCTATGGTAAATATGTCACATTGAACTTAGTTTGACAGCTGAAACGTCAAAATATGGCGGGATATTAAAAGTTCTTATTCGTATTTACGGTCGCTATATTTTTACTACACTTTTGCAAAAGTATAATCTTGTACAAGAATCTTTTGGAGCACCGCTGTCAAAGTTCAAGTAAAGATAGAACGTACTACTTATGTGGCCCAGGAAGGAAAAAGGTTTAAGAATGGATGGGCTGACTAATATTCGCTTTTAGTACCTACAATCATATTTCTTCCAGGCTAAACTGGCGAATTCAGCATAAATTAAGTTCAAGCTACCCAGAATAATTGTAGTTGCTTGATATCAAACTGATTTTTGTTTCACAATTTTCTAATTAACGGCCTGATATTCGAACAACATTTAAACCGTCCCATTCTTTCCTCACACCCATATTATTCTAAGATTGTTTCCTCCACTCGCCACCGCCAACTAAATCGACTGTTGTTTTCGATGTGAAACATCTATTGGCGCGCTTTGGTAGTTTAACCAAATCGTTTGCCATGACGGAAACGACCTGACGTCATGTCGTGATGCCCCCACTACGCCGCCTGTTACGAACGGCAAACTTTGGAACTAATTCATAAGATTTTTATTTATTGTGAATTCTAATACTTACATAGATTTTTCACATCTGCCGGGCGTCCGTGACGGCTATTTTTTTAATTAAAACTCGTTGAACGCTTTTTTTCCGCTGTTTTGAGTAGAGTCTGAATTGAGTGAAGGAGGGTCCCTCAAATAGGACTGACATTAGATGTAAGTCTTTCGAACTATGTTGCAAATAACTGGCAATCAATTATATACACTGACGCCATAAGAAAAGCCCGAGTTGATTTTCAAGCCCGAGTGGTTTGAAAATCATCGTAGCTTAAAAAGAGACAACGATAGGTATGAATGATAGAAATACAAACGGCCGGTCTATAAAGATGAACTGTTTTCTAAAACGTGATGTGATATACATACAACAGAACAAAATGCAATAACTGAATAAGGGTCGCTGTATTCATTATTAGGAACAACTTTCACTATGGGACAAACACTGAAACTAAAGTTGTTCTCAATTGTAAATTTGTAGCGGCATCAATGCCGCCACAAGAAAAACTAACGAAGCAAATAAACATCGCAACAAAAATAACCGCAACGCCATCTATCCAACAAGCACCGAACTACTAAGACAAAAATCCTGCATAGCGGTATCAGAGTTTACCGTGCACACGTGTACATATAGAGAGCGTGCAGAAACTATAGGAGGCAGCACAGAAATGTCAGTGTCAAGTATCTTCCAAGTATAAAGTTTGAAATAGCTACGCTAGATGTCACAGTCTTCTTCGTGCACGTTCCCCTAAACTGAGCGTGCAGGAACCACATGTGACAGCACAGAAGCGTCAATATCAAGTATTCTGACCCTTAAAACTTCAATTATGCGACACTAGATGGCGTAGTCAACGCCGTGCACGGTCACTATACAATTAATTTCGACTTTCGGACAGTTGCCCATACAGGACACAACAACCGTCCCGTCAGAGGATCCTACCTTTTCAATGGAGGTTTGCGGGACTTTACTCTCTGCTCCGTATACCTCTGTAAGTACAGTGACCCCTTTCCAGGTATTGCGGTTTTTCTGTTACACGTTGTATTTGACTGAGTATTTTATCTGTGGTTATAAATTGTAGAAATAAATGTTTTATTTAGGTGGATGCTCCAGGGTAGCCCGCGAAATTCAAATAATAGTTATATAGTTCGAAAGAATGAATATTTCAGAAATAATCATTCTTTCGAACTACATGAAGTTAGAGGGCTATATTGATGATTAAAATGGTCATAATTCTTTAGATAAATACGCGTTACGGTCGCGGATCGCATTTGGTCCACATACAGCTTCACACTGACCGGCAAATTGCAAAAAACATAAAAATATTTGAATTTCGCGGGCTACCCTGGAGCATTCACCTTAACTTAAGGTGACATTTACTATTACGACATAAAACTACAAGGACTAGGTATTTGTCTAATGCTACGGCCACTACCGTAATATGGCAATAATATGGCCAAAAAAGAGAAAATGCATGCGATTTTTTTATTTACAAAATGAAATACTTATTAGCTAGTAAACAATCGTGAGATAATTTTTAAACACCTTCATCAGCGACGAAGTTATAAAGCTTCAAAGATTACAATTAGAAAGAGAAGTCTGATGTAAACTTTGACGTCATCGTCTATGACGCCTATACAGCTGCCGAAGAAAACAGCGTTTTCGCGAGAGGGACAGATATATTTGTTTAAAATAATTATATCTCCTTTGTTTTTCTAGTAATTTCGATTCTATTTTCAGTGTTAGTATTATATTTTTGTATATTTTTAGATAAACTGTGTAGATGATAAAAAAGTTTTTCATGCATATTCACTAATAGGGAATATGCATGAAAAACTTATTTAAAAAACTTTAACTTATTAAAAACTTATTGTCATATTACGTTAGCGTGGCCGTAGCATAAGTGACAGTAATATTTCAGTGCATAATTCGAGATAGTTATCAAATTTTGGGAGAAAAGACTCTATATCACACAGGACAGAGTTAAAATTAATTATTCCATTGCAGCCCAAATTTTGTACCTTACAAAAAAATAAAAATAAAACTACACTAATAGCCTTACAATAAATAATTTCAAAATAAACTTAAAACTCAAAACGTTAGAGTCGCTGTTTGGCTGGGTGGCGACGAATGGAAATTATCTGGAATTTGAATTCAAGTGTAAATAGTTTCAACGATATTGAAGTTTAACTTTAACTTTTTGTCAAAAGTCTAACAATTCTGTCATGGAATTTACAAATGGGCTAAAGTGTGATAATAACGTTATTAATAAGATATGAAATACAAAAGAATGATTCCCTTGAAAATCATATTTTTTTTGGACATATCACCATGAACATACCAAAAAACTTAGTTTCTTTCTAGTTTCTACAATTAAAAACAAATTTTAGAATTTTTAAAACCAGAAAAATAATAAATTCTAAAAAATCAACACTAAAATTAATCATCTGCACCATTTGTAAATTCCAAGCCAGTCCTCTCTCGTTACATAATTACATATAATACATACATTATACACTTTACACATACAATCATCATTTAGTTTGACAAGAACAAACGACCCCAAATAGGACCAACAGCAACATTTTATGACCCCCAAAAACAATAATTTAAATCCAGTATAACAATTTCTAACATTATTAAGACCCCCAGATAAGTTTGAGCCCCAAACACAATTCTTAAGACCCTATACAACATTTTTAAGACCCCCAATTAGTTTTACCATCATTTTAAAAGCGTTTTTCCGCTGTTGTTGTATTAGATAAGGCTTTTCAATCTACCGAGGAGTCAGAGTCT
The DNA here is from genome assembly GCA_950371165.1 of Lacanobia oleracea. Lineage (NCBI taxonomy): Eukaryota > Metazoa > Arthropoda > Insecta > Lepidoptera > Noctuidae > Lacanobia > Lacanobia oleracea. The sequence continues at coordinate 14,556,913 of OX493411.1, read as the reverse complement.
TCGTTCTTAGTGCTCAGGTGGAATGCTATGACTGGAATAGAACCGAGGACCATGCAGGATCCCATGCCGTAGAAGCACCAGGAGTATCCGCCGGTCACATCGCGGAGAAGACCTGGAATTGATAACATAATGACAAAAATAATCTCCACGATTCCGGCCATGGCGGCCAATCTACTACTCTGTCAAGAAAGTACCGGGAAAAGATCAATAATACACAAAATGTCTGTTATTCTCCAAATTTATTTTATCACCTTCAAAGAATGCTCCTTTAGAAACGATACACTTGCGCCAACGAATAATCCATTCATCAAAACATTTTTTAAAAGCTGCTTCCGGAATTGAGTTGAGTTCTCGCCGCGAATTCTCCTTTATGTCTTCTATCGATTGAAAACGGTTCAGTTGGAAGGCGCCACTCCGAAGCTTGTTGACTAGTTTGCATGTCAAACTCGTAAACCCACGTCTCGTCACCAGTAACAATGCGTTTCATGAATGTTGGGTCCGAACTGACTCGTTCTAGCATGTCCTCAGCGACTTTCATGCGATTGAGTTTTTGGAGAAAATTCAGATCTTTTGGGACTAGCCGAGCAGCAACATGTTTCATACCCAAATGATTAGTTAAAATGGTACGGATCGACTCGTGAGATACAGAAAGTTCGGCGGCTATCTCTCTCAGAGTTGAATGGGGATTTTCAGTCACTATTTCCTTCACTTTTGCGATGTTAACTTCAGTTGCAGACGTTGACGGCCTACCAGAGCGAGGCAAATCTTCCATCACATCTCGACCGCTTTTGAATGCTTTGAACCACTCATAAGCACGAGTTTTTGAAGTCGATTCACCGTAAGCCTTCTGTAACATTTTCAGTGACTCCGAACACGAAATTCCATTGGCGATGCAAAATTTAAGACAAACTCTTTGTTCGATATTTTTGTCCATTATGAAATTCACAATACACACTATATATGATATTACTAAAACCAGCACTGTATTTAATCTCAATAACAGATGCAAGTCAAACTCCGCGCCAAAATGGAAAACAGTTGTGCCAATCTAACAACTGCAAAAAAACAAAAATTTGAATTTGGAACCATAAACAAATCATCCATTCCCGATACTTTTTTGACTGAATGTATCTATCTCTACTAATATAGAAAGCTGAAGAGTTTGTTTGTTTCCTTGAACGCGCTAATCTCAGGAAGTACTGGTCCGATTTGAAAAATTCTTTCAATGTTAGATAGCCTGTTTATCGAGGAAGGCTATAGGCTATATATCATCACGACCAATAGGAACGGACACACATTCCCAACCACTCTAACTTCTGAAAGCCAGAACAACACTGGCGACCACCAGAAAATCGCTTAGTCAAAGAAGCCCGATGAGTCCCGGAGAAACGATACAACTGTCTTGGATCCCGTAACGAAATTAATCAGAAAAGTACAGCGGAGGAGATAGAATACACTTTGGGATATCCTGTAATGATAGAACTGTTGTGATAATAAATAAATAATTCGGTCTACTGACAGTGGAACCAGCAGCCCAGGCACAGCCCGTACACCTTTTGCGAAGCAGTAATGCTAGCAAAGGAGGAAGCCGAACGTGTGAGAGAGAGGGAATCCTCACGCCCCAGCCGCCGCAACAGAAGAAGACGCCCCGGACGTCGGGACGAGCAGGGCGATTCTCGGCCGCCGTAGGCGCGGGTCTGCGGACGGCGAGTATTGGGTGGCTTCATCAGAACCAGGCCCGGGTCGACGGCGCGCTGTGTTCCACGCGCGCCTCAAAGAGCTGTCAGCATAGAAGACGAGGCCCGCTAGAACCAGTGCCTGCTGGGGCTGCGAACTTTGTTCCAAAGAGGCACCGTAGCTCTGGAACGCAAGGGCACTAAGAGGAACACGGATGAGTTTTAGTCAGTAAGAGTCTGCCACTCACTCCTGCTTCACCCAGAGCGGGAGGAGTCATGTGATGATTTCCCATCCTTAAAAAAATGGTATACATGTGTGTGTGTGTACTGACCGGCAGTGGGCGGCACGGAGACGGCGGCGAGGCTCTGGAACATGCGCACGAGCCCGTACGAGCTGGCGATGCGCGCCGTGCCGAACGCGTCCGCCAGCAGGACCGGCACCAACAGGAACCAGCAGCCCAGGCACAGCCCGTACGCTCCTGCAGGTGTTATACATTCTTGGTGAAAACGACCCTAATCACTTCAGAGTTAGAGTGAACAGGCTCCTTCTGGGTAAACTCGCTCCATCGTAGACTTTGTCTCTATCATCTCTTCTTTTAAAAAAAACTTTGCCCCACATTAGGAATTTCTCTAAAAAAATAGGCTATATATCATCACGCTAAGATCAATAGAAGCGGAGCAGTTATAAAAATTGTGACGCAGAAGAAGTTGCGCGGGTCAACTTGTCTAAATAAAAACTCTCTGCTATCAAGTGTACGGACATCTTTTTTTAATTCCACGAACCCTACTGGGATTCAATATTTTCACGCTGTCGTGTATATGTGTTATAAAATAGAATGTTTCGTTGCCAACAACAATACTCACCAGAGGCGATGGCTAGTGCCCACCAGGACTTTAGGCTAGGTAGGGTCAGGACAGCAATCCCGGCCACCAGAATACTGAAAAAAAAAACTCAACGAATAAGATTTTCAAATCGTTTATTGCAATCCATAACGTAGATGCAGGTGATACATATTAGAAAAAGGAGAAGATTATGTTGTTAGTAATCTTCCGAGGTTGCGAAATCTGTTCGAAAGAGTTGCCGCGGCCCTGGACCTTTGCGTTAGGAGGAACATGGATGGATTTTAGTCAGTAAGAGTCTGACACTCCCATCTGCTTCACCCAGAGCGGGAAGAGTCATCTGATGATTTCCAATCCTCAAAAAAAATTTATCTTACCTGACAATATAAGCCTTTCTCCTACAGAATAGATGTAGATCGCAGAGCCAGCCCAATCCAAGTCGCCCACACAGATCTAGCACAGCACTGATCGCTACTAGGTGACCTGAAATTATAAAGAAAAGGGATTGTAGAACAAAGGGAGAAGATTTTTTTGTTGTCAGTGCAAACATAGTTAAAATCGATAGGAAAGCAAGATTCCCTCCTTAAATGAGGGTTTTTTGATATGATTCTCACCAGGTGGCAGTACTGAGGTCAGTTCAGATCTAACCACCTGTCAAAACACGTATGTTTTCCGACTTTATTGTCTTCAAAATCATGTTAACGTCCAAGTTCGGGTAAATTTGCTTAAGACATACCAGTTCCTGAATCGTACCTGATGTGTGCCTTCCACCCTAAGTGCCCATTTCCACTCTATCGAACTGTCTATTTTCCCGGTCCGTCTAAATTGACGAATATTCCGCATTGTTCTAAGCGGCACTAACGTTAACTTTAGTCCATCATCTTGCGTCTAAAGAAGCAGAACGCAGAAAGAAGCAGAAAGCCGCAAGCTGCTACATACCGGCAGCAGACTTGCTGTGTCCCGCGGCGACGGTGTAGGCGGGCAGGTAGTAGAGCGCGTACGGCGAGCCACACGACATGAGCGCCACTGACGCGCACAGCAGACCGAAACGCCACGACTTGAGCAGCGACACGTCTAGGTACCTGCGAGGTATAACACCAAATGAGATATGTATCCAGATAGTATCTGGGGATCTAAAAAGGCCACTTTAGCAGAATCAGACAGCACATCACGCTACCCGTCACTGACAAATTTTCCCAATCAACCTTGAACCTAATGCGTTAGCGATAAAGATGAAAATGAAAACGTTTCAAAAAAGTTTTTTAACTAATGATAGATTTCTTAATAAGTTCAACATTTTATATCCGAACAACATTGTTGAAAGACAAGTCTAGCTGCACACTAGCTGCCTTCAAAGATAAAGGAACAAACACTTTGAGCCAGTATTCTTCGACATGAGCAAAGCTTTTGATTTAGTCGCTCATGATATTTTTTATTTTTTTAAATGATGGCTTATGCGGTGTAGTAGTTACTACAAAGATATCTCACAAACAGGCAACAATTTGTAGAAAAAACAAGAACACACAGTACACAATCGGCATTTAATTACATTACACTTGGAGTCCCACAAGGTAGTATACCGGGCCCTCTTTTATTTCCCATCATCAAAAAAAGGAAATGAAAAAAAAACTGACGTATTAAAAACTCACCTAGAGATGACTTCAACGCATCCTGATCGTTTCTTCTCGACTTGCACATCTTCCTTTTGCACCTCCTCCTGTTTGATGACGATGGGCTCGGCTAGCTTGCTTGGAATCAAGCGGCTGGGAGGCGGACGGATGTACAGGGATTTGCTGGGGAGAGGCATTATTTGATTACTTGATATTTCTTTCTTTTAATTACAAGTAAAACATTTGTCGCTGCTTTGGAAGAATACTGTATTATCACAAAATACTACAATTTCTAGTATGTAGTTAGACCATACGGCGAAGAATGACGATCCATGTTATAAGTATCTATACTCTATACTTACCAATACATTGAGCTGAAGAGTTTGTTTGTTTGCTTGAACGCGCTAATCTCAGGCTCGATTTAAAAAATTCTTTCAGTGTTAGATAGCCCATTTATCGAGGAAGGCTATAGGCTATATATCATCACGCTAAGACAAATAGGAGCGGAGCAGATGATGTTGCGCGGGTCAACTAGTGGTCAATAAAAATCATATTTGTATCACAACTAATGTAGCTGTAACGCTACAAAGATTTTTTTCTATGGTGGATTTTGGTCGCCATTTTTTTTGTTATGAAAAGCAAAAGAATTTTGAAATACTAGTAAAACAGCAGCAGGAAACAGCTTTCCTGGCAAAAAAATACCCGTTTTGTGTTGGAAAAGTATATTAAGCAGCGATATGTTCTCATACCCCGCGTGGCTTCGCGGATTTGCTGATGCCTAAATTAATTTATGTTCTATCTTTCTTTCTTTCAAGACAAGTCTTACCTGCTAAGGTTTCGCCGTGCCTTATAAACGCAGGTACTGTCTGTAGACAGGTCTTCAACAGAATGCAGGATGGAGGATGAACGGGTCGGACGCAAGCGAAGACGAACCACTTCTTTAGGCAAACCTGCAAACAGAATAAACAGATAGACAAAAATTTTGAAAAAAAAAAACGACTGGCTAAGTGCGAGTAAGACTCGCGAGCAAAGATTTCCAAAACAATTTCATTTTTTTTAAATTCAAACCATCAGAGTAAGCGAGTCAGCCCTTTCATTTGATATGTCACACGATACAGTTTGATAAACTTTTGTTTTAATTTTCTAGTTCGACCCCCAAAAGTGACCACCATAGGGAGCGTGCAGTAATTATAGGTAGCAGCACAGAAATGTCACAGTCAAGTATGTTTCAAGTTTAAAATTCGAAATAGTTACGCTAGATGGCACAGTCGTCTTCGCGCACGTTCCCTTAAACTGAGCGTGCAGGAACCACAGGTGGCAGCACAGAAGCGTCAATGTCAAGTATTCTGACCCTTAAAATTTCAAATATGCGGTACTAGATGGCGTAGTCAAGGCCGTGCACGGTCCCTATACTCAAAATTACGTACGAGTTTATCTACGTAATGCGTCCGTGTTTGGGTCACAGAAGTCCATATGTGTACTAAATTTCTACATAATCGATCCAGTAGATCCGGAAAAAACTGGCTGCAACAGACGGACAGATAGCCACCCGAGAGATCCTATAAGGGTTCCGATTGTTACGGATTTTCGAAACCCTAGAAAACAAGTACAAGTCGGACTAGAATTCTTAGTATTTTTGACATTTGTGCTTTTACATTCAAGTTACTAAAAAACCACTCACCCACAACTCCTAACACGTCCAGACCCTCAGAGTCTTCGGAGTCAGAGTGTTGTGACTGCATTTGTTGGCGAGCGACCTGCAAAACAACATCATTGGTCTGCAGAGCAAGGAAAACAGAGTGTTGCTTCAACAACAGAGAACGGACATAAAACAGGCTCTATGGCATACACGTGTGCTCTCACTAACATAGACAATAAGGGTCATGCTAATAATTCACATATCACATCAAAACGGATGAATTGCAGATCAGTGCACTGATTGGTCTCCAGTTTATGTCAGTTCACAATTTCTCGGAACAACACGCAGAGATTATAGACTATTGAATTTTGAATGGTATTACCGTCGAAGAAACAATCGAGAGCATGCAATTATTCGGTGACACAAAATCCCGTCTTTTTTTTCAAGCTGGTAGGCTATAGAACGCCACCTGCTATAATCCTTACATCGTCTTTTGCTTCGTCGACGTTCTAATTTTTTTTAGATAGATAGATAAATATATTAATTGTTCATAAAAAATAGTTACACAAAATAATCCTTTGGGTACAATCGCGGTATTTTAGCTTATCATCTGCCTAGCCTTTTCCCAACTAAATTGGGGTCGGCTTCCATTCAAACCGGATTTAGCTGAATACCAGTATTTTACGCGGAGCGGCTGCCTACCAGACCTCCACAACCCATTAACTGGGTAACACGGTACTTCATGGCAAGACGAGTCAGATTAACTGGCTTCTGACTATCCGTAACGACTGCCAAAGATCTACAAATGACAACCGGGACCAACGGCTTAACGTGCTTTCCGGGGCACGGAGGAAACTGGGTATGCTAAGATAGACCCATCTGCAGACCAACCTTGGCAAGCGTTACTTAACCTTGAAGATCGAACCGTGCGGCTGTTATTATCTAGCCACGAGCTCCTCAAAAAAATATTATAGTATTTTCCGACAGCTATTAGTTCCACGTTTAGATTTAACAAAATCTCTGCTGCTTACTTCGATCAGACTAGGATGCATGATCTCAGTGATGAGGCTGGACCTCTTGGCATCCTCATTGAGAAGCAGGTTCTTCTGGTTGAGGGTCAGCTCGTTCTCTGGTTGAAACAGGCTCTGCAGGCGGTTGTCTTTTGAAGAGTCCGACTTGAACATGATGCCTTGATCTGTAGGTAAAAGGAGACTCATAAACAAAGGAAAAAGAAGAAGAAGAGAAGGACTTTCCTATCTAGGTAAGAAGTAAATAAGTCCTTGCAGTGTGTCTGGGCCTGCCGCATTGTTTCCAAACATTGCAAATCTTGAAAGCTAGAACTAGCAGAAAAACGTCAAACCAATTAAGCTCGTCGTGTCCAGGAACAGGCAATCGTGTGAATATCATAATTTGTTTTATTTAAATAACGGTATGACTACGCGATAGTATTGCTTAGCAGTGAAAAAAAATTATAATTGCATCATCAATAAATTATGTTTTACTAAAGATATAAACAAAGAATTATTGCTCCTTATTACTTATACGAAATAAATAGTCTCATTCCTGTACTCCCCGTTTTTATGATATAAGTCTCAATTTAGTAGTGGACTAAACACAGACCCTTGTGGAACACTTACTCAATTACCGAGAAAAAACCTTCATATCTCACCAAATGCTCATGATAGACAGTTGCTGGTAATTTGATCATGTAATGGACGCATATTTAGTTGATTTTGACAAAAAATCATGTAGAAATATAGATATTTGACCCAGTTTTACTTAATCGAAGGCTGTATAAAAGTCAATAAGTAGGATAACAAATTACACTGGTTAACAAATTTTAACTTTATTAATACACCTCAAAACAAATGTTTACAAATAAGTAAAACTACCTTTCTTAAACCGATTAGTGTTTGCAGAAATATTCAATCACGTAACATTTTTTCAACAGCCACCATGTGACTGTAGTTGAATCAAAGAGCATGTGAATCTAGGTCACATGAGAATCAAATCATAAGGTTAATGTGGTGTTCTTTTGAGGAAAGCAGATTTGTTTGGCAAGAGTTGACAGGGCTAGTAGAAAAAATATTTTGTGTGCATTTGTGGTGTTTTTTTTTCTTGAATTTCTTACCTTCTTGAATGTCGTGCAGCAGAGTGGTGTGTTCGGTGGTTGTGGTAGTAGCCGGTGTTCTATCTGCGAGGGCTGACGTGTTGAAGCTGACCGGCGCGGGCCGGTACAGCGTCGCTGATACACACACGTGCAGCATTCCTCCTCCTACCGACCGGAATAAAAATAAGAATATTTTCATTTGTAAAAAACATTTTTTTTTTACTATTGATAGGCACGCGTTTGACCACTATCTCACCTGTTGGTAAGCGATGATGTGGTCGAAGATAGAGCACCGCTTGCCTAGAAGTAACCTCTTCACTCTTGACTTAAAGACTCCCAGGTTGTAGCTATCAGGAATCACAGACTCCGGCAGGGAATTCCACTCCTTAGCTGTACGCACTATGAATGTGCGTTCCAAAACGTTTTGTGCGCGTGGGTACATGGTACATATTTTTAAATATTATCTGTACTAATAAATAAAGCTGAAGAATTTGTTTGTTTGCTTGAACGCGCTAATCTCTTTCAGTGTTAGATAGTTCACTAATCGAGGAAGGCTACAGGCTATATATCGTCACGCTAAGACCAATAGGAGCGGAGCAGACGAAGTTTCGCGGGTCGACTAGTTAAATATAAGAAGATCTAACAGGTTTCGCCATTCACTGGCATACAAATAATAGAACAGTACGTAAATCGCTTTTAACCGACTTCAAAAAAAGGAGGAGGTTCTCAATTCGGCTGTATTTTTTTTTTAACAAAATGTTAAACGTAAAACTAACTATAACCAACATAATTAAGTTACTTTCGCATTTATAATATTAGTAGTAAAACAAAGTTTACACTTTAAATTCGAATATTAGATCAATGATATATATTAGATGAATGATAATAAAAGGAGATCGGAGGCACACGGTTATTAAAAGAAACTACTAGCTGTATCCACTTGTTGTGACAGACAAACAGACAACCAGAAAGAAACGCGAGTGATCCTATAAGGATCATTATTATTTCACTAGTACGGATTTTATGAACTTCGAACAAGAGTTTTTGATCTCTAAATTTGTTTTAGTGTTTCTTCTCAGGGTAGTCAGCTGGGAAACACCGGCCTCATCATCATACATTCTTCATTTATCAGTATTACTTTAAAGGATCCGTTTTAAATACGGACGTTCAGTATCCTTAAAATCCAGTCAAAATGTTTATTGTTCTTTACTTACCCAGCAACAAGACAGTTCCATGCAATCCATACATGTCAACAAGCTTCTCAATCAGCATTGGAAAGACGAAGCTACCAGCTGCCGTCCCGCTCACGCATATACCGTTAGCTAATGCTCTGGAAAGAGATGACTATATTAAGAATGTGTTACATTACAGCGTTCAAAATAATGTAACTGTCAGTTTCATTGTTTTAGATTCAAAGTCGAACAAATGTTGGGTAAGGTGACTGGAAGATAATGCCTTGTTGATGTACGACACAGTTTAAAAATGTAGTGATGCAGTACTAGGTTTTATTAAAATCGGGCCCGAGACTCTTAGGGCATCAGTATTTATCGCCATAGGGAATGTGCAGGAACAAGCAAGACGGACCATTTCTTTAGGCAAACCTGTTTACAGAATAAATAGAGTAAGGTGGCAACACAGAAGCGTCAATTTCAAATTATGTTTTGCTTATAACTTTCAAATACGCAACATTAGAATTCATTAGATGCTCCATAATTTCGGTTTTGATTCACCATGCCCGCTCAAATTCTCCCAGTGTGTATTAACCTGTCAGTTGTCGTTAGCACACGTGTGTGCCATTTTGCGTCAACGGAAATGGACGCTCAATGGCATCCCACATCATGTACTTTAAATATCTTAAAAAAAAAAAGTAGTGTTTAATATCCTATGGCCCCCGATCGACCAAAAAATATGGCGGCCAACGATTTTTATTACAATAAAACTATTCAATTGTTGTGGCGTCGCGACGGCTAATTCGACCGGGTAACCAGTATTTTTCTTATCCATGTTAATGAATTTTTATATTTACCTGTGTTTATCGAAGTACTGAGATACGATGACAATTCCAGGCGTCGTGGACAGACCTCCTCCTATTCCTGAAAACAACAATTCATGGATAAGTTAATTAAGTATTCTTTGAGCAATTTTGCATGTAAAATCTTGGGCAAAATGTATGGCTCAATTTTCATACTACTCGACCTCATTTGTATCTGCATTCTAGCAAGTAAATAATTTGACTGATTGATTGAGTAGCACCGTCCCTACTCTGACTGAGAAGTTGTGAAGGATGGGAAATTATCAAATGACTCCTCCCGCTCTGGGCGGAGCAGAAGGGATTGTCAGACTCTTACTGACTAAAACCCAACCGTGTTCCTCGTTCATCGTTTGCGTTCCAGAGCCGCGGTGACTCTTTCTAACAATCCCGCTACAGCCTGTGAGTAACCTAATACTGAGACACAAGTCTCTTCTCTCGAGTGATAGACGTACGAGCAAGTACGCGTACTTATGGCTCGATGACCTTTTTCTCTTCGCGTCTTGTTTTTAAGTACCTACGCGTACTTACGGCGACACACGAGCGAGAAAGGTCGTTGAGACATAGGTATACGTACTTGCTCGTACGTCTATCACCCACTTTAGAATATTTTGCTCTAGTTCACCGTTTTAAAAGCAGATAATTTAACCTTCGCATCGCCGTACCTCCCTCGCCAAGACACAAATTCACTGTATTTTTGTGCCACACATTGGCGTACATAACAAGCTTTCGTTTGTCACAAATACTTTAGAACCTTTAACTAACGTACTTATAATTTTACCTCACTATATAATCATAGGTAAGTTCTTTATTTATTTTCCTTTATAACATAACATTAGTTCAGAGGTAGGACTCACCAGTCATAACTCCGAAGCTGAGCAGCAGATGAAGCAGTCCTCTGCTGAAGTACGAGAGCGCGAGCCCGGTGGCGCAGAACAGTCCCCCGATGAATACCACTAACCGGCACGAGTACTTCTCGCACAGCGCTGATGATAGCGGTGCTGAAATCATCATCATCTTGTACGACTATCTCTATGGTCCCAAACTTTTGTTAGGCCTACGAGGAACCAAAGCCAAATTGTAGATGCCCCTGTTGTTAGACATTTTTTCAGCATTATAATTTGGTAAGATACACTAGCAGCTATGAGCTGATGCGTATGTTTTTAATAATGCAAAGTATAAACCATAATCTAGAGGTAAAGTTGCTGTGATTTGGAGTCGTTGGGCCCCGCGAGCAATTCTTGCTACCGATGTGTACCGAGAGGGCTTGCGCTGGTTGTTTAAAACTATGATGGTGGTGCATGAGGGACTCGGCTCAGCTTATGTAAAATACGTCATTGTGGTAAGTATTGATGGGGTTGATGAGCAATATCTTGACCGCTTCTTCTTCTTCTTCTTCAAAGCGTGTCGATGACGAAAAACGTATTATTCCTTATTAAAAGCGTTTGTTTCTCGCGGTTTTACTTACAAGGTTTAAAGAACTTTGACTGTGTTTCCACCAGAGATGTGCGAGAATGCGTAGAGGAGGGCCTCAGGTAAATGAAGCGATTCAATTGGTTCTTAACAAACACATCCCTCTCTAACGCAGTAAATGCAACCATAATCTTGGAGATGAATGAACTGTTTTAATGGAACTTAGTGCGCGTAAGCGTACCTATATATAGAGGTAAAAGATACCTAAAAGAGAGGTGAGGTCTAAAAAGTGAGTTAAGGTCTAAAAAGTGAGTTAAGAACATTTTCTAAAAAAAAATTAAGGTAAAGGGGGAGCGATTATAAGTTTCTATAGAAAGTGAAAAATCTTCCTTTCCCTCTGAACTCGGTTTTCATAGGCAGCTTGGATAAAATAACACTTACCAAGAGCCAGACAGAGCGTAGACAGCGCAGCAGGTATCCACGACGCGACGGACTCGGAGGAGTCAGGGAAGTTCTCCATGATCTCCACGTAGAGCACGCCGTACGACTTGAACAGGCCCGCCACCCAGAACTGAACCATGAAGGCGCCGAACACCACGACCCAGCCGTAGCCGCCGTCTGGTGGGGCAGTGCTCCTGCGGAACGATTAACTCCTGAACACGTTTTTTGAAACCTTATTGCTATGTCTACGCCAGTGCACTTTCCTGTTCATCTCGCGTCTTCCTCTGACGCTTGCCTGAGCAACCATAGTGACGCTAAAACTTGTTCGATAACAGCGCATACCGCTAACGCATGATGTAGTGCTATTCTGTAACAACATTTTCGTGTCTCGACAGCGGAATCCGAGGTGAGAATCAAATTCGTATAAACATAAGACTTGACCTTTATGTTGTGCAATAAAAATCACTTTGAGAGCTTTTTGTCACACAGGTGAAGCTCGATATCGAAATAATTATTTACAGAATAGACTAGCTGATCTGCTGATCTGGTAAGTTCACGTGCAACGTTTTGTGCCGCAGCTTCCCGGAGGCGTTCAGCAGTCGACTAGTGGCTGTCACCGACGATACGTCCTCCTCCTGCTCCGTCGGAGAAATGGCAGTACTACAACCTGCCACTTGTGTAGTACTCACTCGGCCGTGGACTCTGGCGCGGGCCGCAGCTTCCTGGAAGCGGCCAGTAGCGGGCGCGCTGTCACCGACGACAGCGTCAGCAGCGAGTCCTCCTCCTGCTCCGTCGGGGACATGGCGGACAGGTAGGCGCCTACTTGCTGTAACATCACACAGAAATTATGATACTTACGTGAAAGGAAGAAAGAAAATATAACAGACAGACAGACAGACACCCGAGTGATCTTATAAGGGTTCCGTTTTTCGTTCGGAACTCTAAAAAGGAAGAAAAATACGAAAGAAAAGGAAATAAGTGTGCAGTGGCATCTTTGCCACCACATAGTCGGCATAGATGCTACACACAACTAAAGAACTTTTTCGGTATAGCTGGTACAGCGGTATCAAAATTCTCCGCGCGATTGGAACATATGCAGCCGCCCGAACACAACCATCGGGCAGTTGCCCACCAGAAACAACATGGTCGGAAGATCTTCCTTTATAAAGGAGGTTTGCGGGACTTTATTATACCCTGTTACGCATATCTCTATATAGGAATCGTACAAGACAAACAAAAACAATACTTCGTTATTGACTAACCTAGAGATAAGAGGAAAAAAGATTTTTACTGTTTTAAGAAAGAGCTAAGCACGTAAGAAATATATCAACGGGATCATCTGCAGCCGACTAGGTGAAATCCTGTATTTCGGCATGCAGCGGCACCCACAGGAACATTGACGAGGTAGGCACTGACACAAATTCAATAAAATTAGAATAAACTTGACATTAATGAAAACAGAAAAGAAGAGAAAAGAAAGAATGGGCGGAAAGAGAAAGACGCGATGCTTACCGTAGCTAATGGCAGCTCGAGTAACAAGCTGGCCGGCCGCTCGCGCTGCTCCGTGGGCGCCGACTGCACCGACAGCAGTGAGCCAGCCTTGTCCGGGGACAGCACGGCCTGGGGACCAAGATAGCAGAGGTTAAGTACAGTCGAGCAAAGACTAAGGTTGGGCATATAAGGGCTGCACGAGTCAATATACACGGAGCGCTCGTGTAGTCATATGTACAACTGGATGCCACAATGAATAACTGCTGCAGTAGGCGGTTTTAGCTGCTGGATCACTACAAACTAACAAAAGGGAGGCGCACGCGGGTGATTATCTTAACATACCGTGCCTCGAGAAGCATATTAAGCCGTTGGTCCCAGTTGTCATTTGTAGATCTTTGGCTTTCGTTAATGATTGTGGGAAGCCAGAAAATCTGACATCAGTACACGTTGGCCACGTAAAATACTAGTATTCAGCTGAATCCGGTTTGACCGGAAGCGTTTTCCTAACCACGTATAGTTAGGAAAACGCTAGGCATTCAACAGGGTCACTAGCTGTTCATCATTTAGTTAATCATTTGGTCATTCATTTAGTCATTTATTTGGTCATTCATTTATTCATTTATTTGGTCATTCATTTAGTCATTTATTTGGTCATTCATTTAGTCATTTATTTGGTCATTCATTTAGTCATTTATTTGGTCATTCATTTATTCATTTATTTGGTCATTCATTTAGTCATTTATTTGGTCATTCATTTAGTCATTTATTTGGTCATTCATTTATTCATTTATTTGGTCATTCATTTAGTCATTTATTAGGTCATTCATTTAGTCTTTCATTTGGTTATTTATTTAGTCATTCATTTGGTCATTCTTTTAGTCATTTATTTAGTCATTCATTTATTTGGTCATTCATTTAGTCATTTATTTGGTCATTCATTTATTTGTTCATTCATTTAGTCATTTATTTGGTTAATCATTAAGTCATTTATTTGGTCATTCATTTACTCATTTATTTGGTCATTCATTTATTCATTTATTTGGTCATTCATTTAGTCATTTATTTGGTCATTCATTTATTCATTTATTTGGTCATTCATTTAGTCATTTATTTGGTCATTCATTTAGTCATTTATTTGGTCATTTATTTGGTCATTCATTTAGTCATTTATTTAGTCATTCATTTATTTGTTCATTCATTTAGTCATTTATTTGGTTATTCATTAAGTCATTTATTTGGTCATTTATTCAGTCATTTACTTGGTCATTCATTCAGTCATTTATTTGGTCATTCATTTAGTCTTTCATTTGGTTATTCATTTAGTCATTCATTTGGTCATTCTTTTAGTCATTTATTTAGTCATTCATTTATTTGGTCATTCATTTAGTCATTTATTTGGTCATTCATTTATTTGGTCATTCATTTAGTCATTTATTTGGTCATTCATTTATTTGGTCATTCATTTAGTCATTTATTTGGTCATTCATTTATTCATTTATTTGGTCATTCATTTAGTCATTTATTTGGTCATTTATTTAGTCATTCATTTAGTCATTTATTTGGTCATTCATTTAGTCATTTATTTGGTCTTTCATTTAGTTATTCATTTGGTCATTCATTTATTCATTCATTTGGTCATTCATTTAGTTAATCATTTGGCCATTCATTTAGTCATTCATTTGGTCATTCATTTAGTCATTTATTTAGTCATTCATTTAACCATTCGTGGTCATTCATTTCAAGTCAAGTCATTCATCCTATTAAATAAAATACTTCCGTTACTGACTGATAGAGTGACAGACAGACAACGCACAGCCGAAACTACTGATCGTAGGAAGCTGAAATTTAACATGGAGGTTCCTTAGGGTGTGTAAGGGAGTACTAAGAGAGGGTTTCCCGAAATTCCTACGGGAACGGGAAAAGAGATATGTGCGTACGAAGTCACGGGCATATCTCCATCATATTTTGTTAGCCTATATACTCCTATATGTATAGTGTCCCATTGAGAAGTAAGATGAAAAGGTCTTACCTCCGAGATGTGTGTGTCCGTCGGCAGGTCGATGGAACATGACAGGGTAGTTGTTGTGGGCGGCGCTGAAGAGCCCAGCATCTGGGTGTCCAGCTTCGACAGCTCCTGGAAAGAATATACAGTTTAAAGATCGGTGAGAAACACATAAGTAGAATGAATTAAAGAAAAGAAGGAAGAAATGAAACTAGGAAAGGGTTTTCTTCCTCATGTTATCTCTTCACCACCTTCTGTCGGCTGGTGCAAAATAAGTACCTGAGGCGTTAACTCCACTATTGTGCCTTTGTGCATGATGTTTAAATAAATAAATAAAGAAAGGAAGTACAGAAATATTCAAATATAAATTTATTAAGGCCTAATTTTATTTAGCTATTGCATAGCTTCTATCGCCTCGCTTGTATTCCATTCCATTCCATTCCATGCCATTCCATGCCATTCCATTCCATTCCATTCCATTCCATTCCATTCCATTCCATTCCATTCCATTCCATTCCATTCCATTCCATTCCATTCCATTCCATTCCATTCCATTCCATTCCATTCCATTCCATTCCATTCCATTCCATTCCATTCCATTCCATTCCATTCCATTCCATTCCATTTCATTCCATTCCATTCCATTTTTTTTTCTTTGATATTAATTCAAGTTACACTTTGAGCGTGGAGACCGAATCCAGAAATTCCGTAACGAAAAAAACCTAACACCCCCCACTCCGACCGGCACAGCGGTGATACTTTTTATTTTTTTTATCGGTCACCACGCTCAAAGTGTAACTTGAATTAATATCAAAGAAAAAAAAATGGAATGGAATGGAATGGAATGGAATGGAATGGCATGGAATGGAATGGAATGGAATGGCATGGAATGGAATGGAATGGAATACACAAATCCGATCCTGAAAAAAAAAATACTGCATAAATAAAATAATTATATAATTATAATTGCATAAGTTGATAATAAATGCTATGCAATAGCTTTACCGCGGCAGTCTCCGAGTGCCACACGTCTTTTTTTATTTTAAGTATACTATATAACCTTTTTCACCCTGCAAATATATGTAGCTATTTCTAGAGACAAAAACTTGAACGCTATTCACAAAAATCGAAAACTGGATAATTTTGACGACTCGAAATACGAAGCGCATTTCGCAATATGACCTCGCACTTCTAAAACACCCTGTTAAACCCACGAATATGTTTACGAACGACAAGCATAAAATCGCATGTCTGAGACTGCCCTAACCGATTCAGTTGTAAGGATTCTCAATGGAAGAAGACGGCTAGAGTTGATTTAATTCACACTACCACATTTAAAAATAGGTTAGTTTCTTTTTTATCTCAATTACGAGATTTCATTTATTATATGTCCGTTATGTAATGGGTTATCTCTTCCGTTAAGAGGAAACGCGGGTGGAGAGACTTGAGTAAAAAGACATAATTCGAGGTTCGACTCTCCTGTATCCTCCTCCAATATTGGACCGATTTAAAAGATATTTCATCTATTAAGAAGCATATAATTATACTGTGCCCCTATGTTTACTCATGTGTCTACCCGCGTTTCCTCTTCTTCTTTTCGTGTGGGCAGTAACGTCGTTAGACCCCACACACCCTAATGTCAGAGTTTCTAAACCGCCTCAAGGGCCTCTGACATGGTTTATTTGACGACCGCCATTTGGCGACCGGGACCAACGGCTTATACGTGCCTTCCGAAGCACGGAATCGTCTTTTTATCAGACAATCAGGTAATTCAAGCCTGCAATGTCCCAGCCAAATTGGAAACAACTTTCCAAAGT
This sequence comes from Lacanobia oleracea, assembly GCA_950371165.1. Taxonomy (NCBI): domain Eukaryota; kingdom Metazoa; phylum Arthropoda; class Insecta; order Lepidoptera; family Noctuidae; genus Lacanobia; species Lacanobia oleracea. The sequence goes on along the minus strand of OX493411.1, from coordinate 14,539,845 downwards.
ATGCTTCCCGTGGGAATCGAACCCACGACCGGTCACAAAGCGAACACCTAAACCACACGAGAAGGTAGATGTGAGTGGAAACGCCGGGACGCCTTTAAGTCCTAGAAGGCGTCCCGGCGTTTACCCAGACCTCAGGGGTAATCCTCGGCCTGTCAGGGTTGCAGAATTCACCGCGGCCCTGGAACGCAAAGGGCATTAGGAGGAACACGGATGGGTTTTAGTCAGTAAGAGTCTGACACAGCCTCCTGCTCCACTCAGAGCGGGAGAAGTCATTTGATGATTTCTCATAAGAAAAGGGTGCTGCTCCTATTTTCAGGAACGCTCGCATCGCTATCGCAGATTGTCAAAACAAAAACTCTATTTTTCCAAGTTTTTGACCGTGATTGTCGCTCTAATAGTACAGAGAAGAAGAGTCATTTCGTTTCGAAATTACAATGCTAGATGGCACACTCTTGCACGTTCCACTAAACTGAGCGCGCAGGGACTATAGGTGGCAGCACAAAAGTGTTAATGTTAAATATTATTAACCTGAAAGCTTCGAATCATCATCATCATCTAACCTTTTCCCAACTATATTGGGGTCGGCTTCCAGTCAAACCGGATTTAACTGAATACCAGTATTTTACGCGGAGCGGCTGCCTACCAGACCTCCACAACCCATAAACTAGGTAACACGATACTACGTGGCAAGACTGGAGTCGGATTAACTGGCTTCAGACAATCCGTAACGACTGCCAAGATCTACAAATGACCGCCGGGACCAACGGCTTAACGTGCTTTCCGGGACACGGAGGAAACTCGGTATATTAAGATGGTCACCCATCCACGGACCAACCTTGGTAAGCGTTGCTTAACCTTGACGATCGACCCGTGCAGCTGTTATTATCTAGCCACGAGCTCCTCAATGTAATGATAGAAACCTGAAACGTGAAAGCTTCGAATATGCAACACTAAATGGCATAGACAACGCACGTGCTCGTTCCCTAATGCGACTTGAATTTTAATCATTTTTAATCTGTGGCATTCACGATTATGCTCCCGACATGAAATTTTGTAAGTATCATTGAAAAATATAACGAAGCAATGCATTGGAAATATTGGAATGTATACTGCGCTATATATTTTCACCTCCTATCTTCTGAACTATTTACTATAATGTATAAGCGCGAATAAGCCTTATTGATTCCGACTCGGTCACGGCAACTTTGCCTTCACCTCATTAAAGTTGCATTCACCACTCCCATGAACCCACAATCGATGAAAGATTAATTTTCCGAGAACACTGACGTTGTTCCAAAGGATCGATATTCTATAGAAGGATGGACACTGTCATTAGGGTATTAATAATAAATATTAGCTGTTGTACACACTGCGCCAGGTACGTTACTGAAAACATCGAATCAAACAATATTTTTAATCTCGGAGACTAAATTGACAACTTCAAATGTCAAAACTGACTTAAATGCTATCGAAATCTAGGTACGTCAGTTTGTCATTTTCACTTGTCAATTTAGTCTCTGAGATTAAAAAACAGACTATAGTTTAGGTATTTTGCATGATAAGGGATGAAGAGTACATTAATGATATCAGGACATTAGAAATAGTGTCCTCATATTTACCATATCTGTGTCAAACGAACAGACATACAAGCAAGGGCGCCGGGAGGGGGGTGCAATTGCGGGGTGCAAATGTGGCCTGGATCTCAATAAAACATACGAAAACATAAAGGTATTAAATAAAAAAAACTTTTTTACAAAAAATACAACCGACTTCCGAAAACAAAACACTACAAGGTACAAAATAACTACGGAAGAAAGAAAAAACCTTTAATTTCTGAAGTCGGTGTTTTTGGTTATTTTTTCGTTTTTTGACACCGACTTCCGAAATTAAAGTTTTTTTCTTTCTTCCGTAGTTATTTTGTACCTTGTAGTGTTTTGTTTTCGGAAGTCGGTTGTATTTTTTGTAAAAAAGTTTTTTATTTTTCACTTTTTAGTGGTACCTAGGTACCTGCGTACCCATTAAAAGCGTACCGGCGCAATGTTATGTTAAGAACTGGTGTAAACACTAAAAAAATATGCGATTTCAGCAATCCCGATCCCTTTGCTATCTTTTATTGAAGAGTTCCGTTGCCTACCTCCGAAGTTCTTCGTCAGATCTTCACCAAATTGAAACGGGACCAGTCCAGGAAAATACTCTTTCAAACAAAAAAAGAATCATCCAAATCGGCTGACAATTGGATAAAGTATCGCTGAATAAACATTTTTCATGGGATCTCATCATCAGATCCTAATTTATACCTTTCATCATCAGCAACATGAGATGATGATTACCAGGCACAAATATCTGAATTGCGTTAGAAATTTCATGAAAAACATTGTATGTGCCTATAAAATTTGAGGGTTGCCCTCGATTTTCGTGGGATCCCATCATCAGATTCTGACATGGTGAAAATTTTTCGAATCGGTCCATAAATGACGGAGTTATGAGGTAACAAACATAAAAAAAAAAAAAAAAACAACCGAATTGAGAACCTCCTCCTTTTTTTGAAGTCGGTTAAAAATGTAGCTAAAACAAAAACAGTGAAGGAAAACATCGTGAGGAAACCTGAGGTGTCCTAGAACCAAAAATTCGAAGACATGTGACATCTACCAACCCGCACTGGGCCCGCGTAGTGGATTACGGCCCACTCCCTCTCACCGAGAGGAGGCCTGTGTCCCAGCTGTGGGAACATTATAGGCTGATTATGCTTATAGCTGCAATTGGTCAGACTGGAAGTCGACCCCAATATAGTTGCGGAAAGGCAGGCGTACTGACGTCAAAACCATCTCCTATATTAGGCCATCACAATAACCACAGAATAGTTTTAATCGAGATAGTACCTTTAGGGAATTTGGACTGACTATGCCATCTAGTGCATATTCGAAACTTTAACGTTAAGAAAACTTCCTCCTGGTGGATGTCGCTGCGTCCCCTCACGGGGGTGCGGCAGGCGGTGTCGGGGCGAAGCCCCCTGACCGCGGTGGTCACTCCTCGGCCCGTTACTACGGGCCGGTCTTTGGGTCGGCAACAAAAATGCCATAAAAATTTGGCGGCGCCTGCCACTATTTTCTTAGCAACAGTCGCACGCCTGTGATTGGGTCGCTGAAGTGTTTTACTACAGGCGCGTCGCGACTGTTTGTCGCTTCTTCACGGCACCTTCGGCGGTCAGTCCCCGCCGAGTGAGACCCCCAGTGACCTGGGGGAGGCCCAGCGAGAACGACCAGCGACGAAGGTGTCGACTTTGGTGACGCACCATTTTTTTTTTTTTTTTTTTTTCCTTGCGAAGAAATTGCCTAACGCATACCACATCATCCGGGGAGACGACGTGGTTATGTGGGACTTGCACCCACTAAAAACTTCGCCTGTGCACCTACTTTCACCTTAATGGATGGGTCGCGAGGACTGCTACGCATGACATTCGCGACCCATCCAGCGTGGCCTACTTCTGGGCTCCCTCTTCTATGCCCGTTCGGGCTCCCTCTTCTTTCAGCGATGTCCGGGTGCACTGGGACATCACCACGACTCCAGGGACCTTACAGCGTGGACGATAGAGTCCCCGATCTATCGTCCGCTGGCCCCTCCTATGGCGGCATCAAGTCGGCATTTCACCGCCTGCGCCGTCCTGTCCTTCTGCGGCGAATCGGGTCAGCGAGAGAGTCTTCCTCCCTGACTCGCTCCACCGCTTCCTTCTGCGAGATTACGTCCTCGCAAAAAGACGCAACCGCCTCCCATACCGTCTCACTGCTGACCATACCCCTAACTTGGTGACACACCTGCAGCAAGGAGTGAGTGGCTCTCGTCCGCACCGGTTCTCAGATCTAGCCGATTGCGGCCCGGACTGCAGAGCCGAGTGTGTGTTGGGCGGCCGTGTATTGTGAGTACTGCCGCCCAGTGCTAATGCACCGAATAAGCCTATATTAACCTAGGAAACATATTCGGTGCGTGAGTACTAGCGCCTGTCTAGTGGTGAGTGTGTGAGTTTCGGAACGCAACCTGCCTATATTAACTTAGCACAGGTCGCGCGCCGGGATGCGAGTATGAGTACAGTGTCACTGTTTGAGTAGGCCGCGTGTAGCGGGAAGCGGCCTACTCAGGCGTCAGTCCGGTGAGGTGCGACGGGGCCGTCTACGTCCCCGACCAGGTCGCGGGGTAGGCGCTTCGCGTCAGGCGGGCAATTTGCTTGACGTGGGGCCAAGCGGATGCGTCGGCGCGCGCGAACATGCCTTTCGCGAGGTGCTGTTGCGCGCGGAGCTTCGCGCGGTTCCCCTCGCACGTGAGGGCGAACCAAGCGGGGGCGTCGTACGTCAGAATCGGGCGTATGTACGTCTTGTACACACCCAACTTGACGCACGCCGGCAGCTGGGACGAGAGCACTGGGTAGAGCCGTGCACGGGCGGCCCTCGCCTGTGCGGCGACCCGGCGGACGTGCGGCCCCATCGAGAGCCGACGGTCGATGGTCACACCGAGGTACTTCGCCTGGGGAGACCACTCGACGTCGACTCCTTGCAGCTTCAAGGGCGGTGGGAGGCGCGCTGAGGCTATGGCGATCGCTTGCGTCTTACCCACGTTAACCGACAGTCGCCACTTGGCGAGCCAAGCGGGAAGCTCGTCGAGCGCGCGCTGCATCGTTAAGAATACTTGATGTTGATGCTTCTGTGCTGCCACCTACAGGTAGTTCTTGTACGCTCCGTTTCTATTAGGGGAGCGTGCTATAAGCCGACTGTGCCATCTAGCATTTCAATTTCGAAAGTTATACGGCTGTCATTTGTAGATCTTTGGCAGTCGTTACGGATAGTCAGAAGCCAGTTAATCCGACTCCATTCTTGAAATGAAGTACCGTGTTTCCCAGTTAATGGGTTGTGGAAGTCTGGTAGGCAGGTATATACGAAGTGGTTCCCTGTGATGTATTTTTTTAAGTCATAAGTACCTCTTTGTTTTTTTTTTTGCGCTGGTAAAACATGCATTACGCATACCCTCCCATCGGGGGAATGGGAGGGGTATGTGGAACTCCCCGGGCAGTGGAGTGCAATGCGGGCGGAGGTGCCCCCGCGCCTATCGCCCGCCCATCACCACCATGAGGAGGGAGAAGACGACGTCTTCTCCGACCTCTTCTTCGCCTTCGAAACGGCGCAGCGAGAGGGTCGTCCTCCCGCGCGCGCTCTGCCGCCTCCTTTTGCGAGATGACATCCTCGCAAAAAGAGGCGACAGCTGCCCAGGACCCCTCACTCTCCAGCATGGCGTTGTGATATATATGTACCTACGCGTACGCAACCGCGCGCGCGGCAGAGCGGCGCGGCCGCGGGTGGCAGTAATAAACTAGTGTTCAACGAGTACGGTCGTTTCATTTCTCTCCAAGTCCATACATATCACTGGCGACGAGCTTGTGTACCTACCCACGCTAATAAAATGAACGCGTATTTAGGACATTTGCCTATTTTTGACCATAAATCTAGCGACTGGAAAATACAAAAAGGCAAATTGACGCAGTTTTTGAAAATTAACGGTGTCGAAGATGAAAAAAAAAGTGGAATCCTATTGTGCCATCTCACAGAGGAGACGTACCGTTTAGTACTTAACCTCGCTTTTCCAAAGGAATTGGAAGCGCTGAGTTTTCAGGACCTAGTTGAATTACTCGATGGTCATTTCAAGCCCAAAAAGTGTTCATTCGTGGACAAGGCGAATTTTTTTAGTGCCTGCAGGAAAACAGGCGACACCATAGGAGAATGGGCGGCGCGATTGAGAGGTTTGGCAACTTATTGCGACTTCGGTACCGCTCTAGAAACGAACTTAAGAGATCGTTTCGTCCTTGGCCTGACTGCAGGTCCAGAACGCGACAAAATGTTTGAGCAGTGCCCGTCGACACTCACGTTATCGCGGGCAATTGAATTGGCGGAACAGGCAGCATGTGCCAAAGAGGCAAAAATCATGCTAGGCACCAACACTGACACCGTTTCTATCAAGGAAGAACCAATATACCGCGCAAGATTCCAAGGTCAAGCAAGCCGGGGCGCAGCCGGCGGCGGCGGCGGCGGCGGCAGCGGCGGCGCGGCCGGCGCGGGCGCGGCTGCTCGCCGCGGTAAGGATGGCTGCTCGATTTGCGGTATGAAGAATCATAGTGGTGAAAAGTGTCGCTATAAAGGTTATAAGTGTCAAAAGTGTGGTGAAAAAGGGCATTTAAAAAAAATGTGCGGCAATAAAAAGGGTTCGACGCATGTTTATCATATGGACTCTAAGGAAGACCGCAGTGGTGACCAACCCCAGGACGCGGGTTGTGAAGAGTGCCAGAATTTTAAAATAAGGTACGCGACTGATAATCCTTTTATAATAGAATTAGTTTTAGGTGATCAATTTAGCCAAATGGAACTTGATTCAGGATCTGGCAGCAGTGTTATTTCAGAAAGTTTTTACTTACAAAAGTTCCCGTCTTATCAATTACAAAGCTGCAATGTAAAAATGTGCATGTACGATGGACATAAAATCTCGCCGCTAGGTTTTTTTACTATTACAGCAAATTACAATAAAATGCAGAGACCTATTAAAATGTATGTAGTCAAAAATGGAGGTCCGCCATTGTTAGGTAGAGATTTCATGTCCGCCTTTAACTTAATTATAACAACTAAGTCAACTAACATTAAGTCATTAGTGTGTAGCGATAATGATGTACTAGAGTTAATAGGGAAGTTTCCTGAGCTGTGGCGGGACGAGCTGGGTTCGTTCAATAAATTTAAAGTAAGCCTAAAACTAAAAGAAAACTCAGTTCCAAAATTTTTTAAGCCCCGGACTGTACCCTTCGCGTTAAGAGATAAGGTCGAACAAGAATTAGATAGATTAGAAAGTTTAGGTATTTTGGTTTCTATAAATCACGCGCATTATGCCACTCCGATAGTACCTGTGTTAAAGGAGAACGGAAAAGTGAGAATCGCGGGTGATTTTTCGGTTACATTAAATAAAGACCTCGTAATTGAAAAATACCCCTTACCCAGGATAGAAGAGGTTTTTGCTAAGATTGGAGGGGGCGAGTTATACAGTAAAATTGATCTAAAAAATGCGTACAATCAATTTATTCTGGATGAGTCATCACAGGAACTAACGGCGATAAATACGCATAAAGGGTTATTTAAATATACACGTTTAGTTTACGGATTAGCTAACGCACCGGCTATTTTCCAAAAATCTATGGAGACTCTTTTAGCAGGTATAGACGGAGTCAGCGTCTGGCTTGATGACATATGTATTACGGGTCCAGACAGGAATACGCACATTAAAAGATTAACAGAAGTTTTAGGTAGACTAAACGATGCCGGGCTACGTCTTCAAAAAGAAAAGTGCGATTTTTTTTAAGCAAAGTGTACTTTATTTAGGCTACGTCATCAGTAAAGCGGGGCTAATGACTAATCCCGATAAAGTTAAGGCCATAATAAGCGCCCCCGAGCCAACGAACGTCACCGAAGTTAAGAGATTTTTAGGTGTCGTTAATTATTATAGGAATTTTATTCCTAACGCTTCGTCGTTGCTGAGTCCTCTTCACGAGTTACTACGGAACGATGTGCCCTGGACGTGGGGAGAAAGGCAGCGGCAGGCTATGGTGGCAGTGCGCCGCGAATTGGCATCGGAGCGCGTACTGGCGCACTTTGAGCCGGCGGCGCAGCTCGTGCTGACGGTTGACGCGGGCCCGGCCGGGCTCGGGGCCGTGCTGTCACAACGCGGGGAGCACGACGAGCACGAACGCCCGCTCGCTTATGCATCTCGATCGCTCACCTCTAGTGAACGAAACTATAGCCAGATCCAAAAGGAAGCGACTGCTATTATATTTGGAGTAAAAAGGTTCCATCAGTATTTATACGGTCGTAGTGAGCCTTTCATTTTAAAAACGGATCATAGGCCTTTGGTTTCGATATTTAATAACAAGACAGGCATACCAGTAACAACAGCGCTAAGACTTCAAAGATACGCTATCATATTGTCGGCTTATAATTATGTAGTGCATTATGTATCAGGTAATAATAACCTAGTAGCCGATTATTTTTCACGCGCTCCCTTAAAATGCACAGATAAGTCGGAAAAGACCGATAATAGTGAAGATTTTCATTACGCGCTTAAATTTTTAGATGAAGCGTCACCCGCTACCTCGATACGCGAGATCACGCAAGCTACGGAGCGCGATACGGTGATTCAAACAGTAATTGGGTACATGAAAAAGGGTTGGCCACGAAAAATTATTTGTAAAAGCATTTTACCCTTTTTCCAGTGCAAATCTGATTTGCAGTACGAATACGGTTGCCTTTTTAGGGGGCATAGAATAGTTATTCCGTCGATTCTGCAAGAGAAAATGTTACGAGAATTACACGATACTCATTTAGGTATAATTAAAACTAAAAGTAACGCGCGAAGTAGGATGTGGTGGCCCGGCATCGACGGCGACATCGAGCGTTGGATAGGGTCTTGTACCACGTGCGTGAGTGTGCGCCCCGCGCCCCCGCGCGACCCTCCCGCGCCCTGGCCCGCCGCCGCTGCTCCTTGGCAGCGCGTGCACATCGATTACATGACCGTAGGACAGAGGGTATATCTCGTGGTTGTAGATTCATTCAGCAAGTGGGTAGAATGCATATTAATGAATAATGGAACTACAAGTAACGCCCTGATAGCGAAACTAAAAGGAATATTTTCAACTTTTGGCATACCGAACTTATTGGTATCTGATAATGACGTCAAAATTAATTCAATCGAGTTCAAGACATTTTGTAGTTCTAATGGTATTAAATATATGACGTCACCCATTTATCACCCGCCCAGCAATGGTCAAGCCGAAAATTCGGTCAGAACTTGTAAAAGAATGTTAAAATGTATTTTAAAAGATAATTTACCTCTGTCTCTGATCAATGAATTGTTGTTAGGCTATTTGTTTAATTATAGGAATACTGTGCACTGTACCACTGGGGAAACGCCAGCTAAATTGATGTTTGGAAGAAATCTTCGATCCCGTCTTGATTTAGTTGTACCTTCAAAGGCAAATTCTTCGGCTGACACATCTGCAGTGCGCGGGAAAAGACAGTTTGTGATTGGTGATGTCGTTTGGACTCGATGGTACAGCGCACGGAAAGAAACTTGGCAATTAGGTATAATAAAAGATAGAATAGGTAATAAAATGTATAACATTTTTATTAAGGATTTGGATGTTCAGTGTATTCGACACGTTGATCAAATCATGAAACATACGGGTAATATTGAGACGTCAGGCACAAATACTGGTGAGGGTGAGACGGTATCACATCAGTTCCAATCACCCGAAACAGTAAATACTAGTCCAGGAACTAGTGCAGCACTAGGTGCGGAATGTGTCACGGAAGATGGTGATGGGGAGGAATGGAGCGATTGTGAGGAAATCGAGAGTGAGGGAATGGCCGCCGATAATATAGCAACGCCACCGGCAGAGCTGGGTGAAACTCTTGTGCCCGAAGGGAATCCATTCCCAAGTACCAACGAGCAAAACGTTGTCATACCGTCAGCACCATCGCCCACACCCTCTCGCTCAAAGCGTAATAGATCTGTAGTTGACTATAAGAAATACTTTTAATTATAATATTATTGTACTCAGCTAGCTTTATATTGTCACCAGGCTTCAAAATCTAAGTGTGGAGGAGTGATATATATGTACCTACGCGTACGCAACCGCGCGCGCGGCAGAGCGGCGCGGCCGCGGGTGGCAGTAATAAACTAGTGTTCAACGAGTACGGTCGTTTCATTTCTCTCCAAGTCCATACATATCACGTTGACCACGCCGGGAAGTGAGAGGTCCTGTCCGATCTCCGCAGTTAGACTGCGGCGCGGCTCAGACCAAGCCGGGCATACCTCGAGGGTGTGCTGAGCCGTGTCCTCCACCGCGCCGCAGTCATGGCACGCCGGGGTCTCCTCCCTCCCGATCCGGTGCAGGTGCTTGCCTAAACAGCCGTGGCCTGACAACACCTGCACCAGACGGAATGAGAGGAAACCATGGGAGCGCTCGAGCCAGTCTCGCAGGACCGGACCGAGCGCGTCCAAGGTACGGCGGCCAAAGTTGGCGGTGGCGAGGTCCTCCGTCCAATGGACGACGATAGCGTCCCTCGCCTCCCGCCGCACGGCCTCCCGCTCCTCCGCGACGGGGCGCTCGCCTAGAGCCTTTCGCCGCGCCGTCCACTCGTACACTCTGGCGAGCACCCACGCCTCCAACTCCCTAGGAGGGGTGCCTGCCAGAGCGCACGCCGCCGAGAAGTTATAAGTACCTTAGTCAAGTGCGAGTCGAACTCAAACACGAAGAGTTCCGAATCGTAAACCGAATAAAACCCGTATCTTGTATGGGAACCCCTTTAATTTTATTTTATTTTTATTACGCTTTTTCTTTACTTATTTTTTTATAGCGGCAGTAGTAATACACACTCTACAAAAAACCAAATATCTACCTATTACGGTTATGAGATACAGCCCGCTGAAAGACAGATGTACGTCCATTTATCATCCTAGCCTTTTCCTAACTATATTGGGGTCGGCTTCCAGTCAAACCAGTTTTAAGCTGAATACCAGTATTTTACGTGGAGCGGCTGCCTACCAGACCTCCACAATCCATTAATGCCCATTAACAGGGTAACACGGTACTTCTTGGCAAGACTGGAGTCAGATTAACCTTATAACCTCCTCCTTTTTGAAGAAGTCGGTTAAAAATGGAAGGGGTGACTTGCACTCAACAAATGTACCCTCAAAAACGGGCGCTAGCAATTTTGTGATGTAGCGCCAAGAGAGCAACATAACCCTGAGTCACTTGAGGACTGGAGAAGTATTCCATGGTTATCATAACTATCCCAGCTGTTATCGTAACCGTAGTTATTATACAATGTATCGAGGAGCTGGAAGCTAGATAATAACAGCCACACGTGTCGATCTTCAAGGTTAAGCAACGCTTGCCAAGGTTGGTCAGTGGTCAACAAGTCAGTCAGTCAACATACCGAGTTTCCTCCGTGCCTCGGAAAACACGTTAAGCCGTTGGTCCCGGCAGTCATTTGTATATCTTTGGCAGTCGTTACTGATAGTCAGAAGCCTAGTAAATCTGACTCCAGTCTAGCCAAGAAGTACCTACCGTGTTACCCAGTTAGTGGTATTTGGAGGTCTAGTAGGCAGCCGCTCCTCGTACAATACTGGTATTCAGCTAAATCCGGCTTGACTGGAAGCCGACACCAATATAGTTGGGAAATGGCTAGGCAGATGATGAGTTATTATACAACGTATGAATTACCGCAATACCAAAGAAAGGGGTAATTTACTCATCATAAATTTTTTAAAAAAAATGTGTTTATTTCAATTACAATTTCCATTTTACATTTTTATGCAATTGAAATGTAGACTATGTAAACATGCAAGACTAAAAATTAAAGGGTAACTTAAAAATAAAAACGGCTCTGAAGAAAAGGCCCAGATCGTGCGTATTATATAAGTGTGATGTGTGTCACGAGTGAGTATGAGTTGAGTGTGTGAGTAGGTATGAGTGTGAGTGTGTGAGTGTATGAGTGTGAGTGTGTGAGTGTATGATTCAATTACAATGGGCATTGCGATACATATTATTGGAGATCACCTTTTAAGCAAGGGATTGCTTGTATTAGGAGACTCCGCGCTTCCATTTTCCATTTTTATGCAATTGAAATGTAGACTACTATGTAAACATGCAAGACTAAAAATTAAATGGTAACTTAAAAATAAAAACGGCTCTGAAGAAAAGGCCCAGATCGTGCGTATTATATAAGTGTGATGTGTGTCACGAGTGAGTATGAGTTGAGTGTGTGAGTAGGTATGAGTGTGAGTGTGTGAGTGTATGAGTGTGAGTGTGTGAGTGTATGATTCAATTACAATGGGCATTGCGATACATATTATTGGAGATCACCTTTTAAGCAAGGGATTGCTTGTATTAGGAGACTCCGCGCTTCCGTTTTCCATTTTTATGCAATTGAAATGTAGACTATGTAAACATGCAAGACTAAAAATTAAAGGGTAACTTAAAAATAAAAACGGCTCTGAAGAAAAGGCCCAGATCGTGCGTATAATATAAGTGTGATGTGTGTCACGAGTGAGTATGAGTTGAGTGTGTGAGTAGGTATGAGTGTGAGTGTGAGTGTGTGAGTGTATGAGTCTGAGTGTGTGAGTAAGTATGAGTGTGAGTGTGAATAGTGGGGTTGTGTGGTGCGTGAGTTATAATAAATATAAGCAATGCTTAGTTATAATGAACAACTTGTCAACTGGACCAACATCGAGAAATAAAGAAATCGACTGCCCCATGTGTGCACAATTCGACAAAATGTGCTGATTATTATTTTCACGTATTGCGTTAATTCTGTCACACGTCGAAAGGTGTCCTTTTAAGGGTTCCGAACAAAAAAAAACGGAACCTTTATAGGATCACTCGGGTGTCTTTCTGTCTGCCCGTCTGTCACAGCCAGTTTTCTCCGGATCCACTGGACCGATTCTGTTGAAATTTGGTACACATATGGAACTCTGTGACCCAAACACGGAAGCGTTACGAAAATCATTAAATTTTTAGTATGAGGTTTCAAACTAAAACAAATGAAAATAAAGTTTTTTGATAAATATCGTGTGATATATCAAATGAAAGGGAGGATTACTTACTGTGAGGATTTTAATTATATTTTTTTTTTTGTAATTTTAAAATTTATGGTTTTGAAGATATTCAAGAAATTAGACGAAAAATTTCCATTATTTCCGAAACTACTGAAAAAAATGGAGTTAATAGATCTTTACCTATAGATTACAGGAAATTCTATAAGAATTATATAGTGATAAAATAACACGAGTCCGAGTCGCATTTGGCCAGTTTTTTTTAAATGGCAATTCATAAAATTAATCCTCCCGCTCTGGGCGGAGTGGAAGGGAGTGTCAGACTCTTACTGACTAAAACCCATCCGTGTTCCTCCTAGTGCCCTTTGTGTTCCAGGGCCGCGGTGTCTCCGCAGCCGTGGCAGGTTGTAAAATTATGTGTCCTAAGTTAAATTGTTACGCATTCGCGCCTAATTCTCTGAACCGACTTGATGTACAGAGAAAGATAGATTCCTGCAGAACGTTATACGTTTTAGGGTTTCGTACCTGTAGCGGCATCAATGCCGTCACAAGAAAAACCAAAGGAGCAAAACTACATAGCAGCAAAAAGAACCGAACCGCCATCTATCCAACTAGTAGCGAACTAAAATCCTGCATCGCGCAAGCGAAGTTTACCGTGCCATTTGAACATATACATCAGCCCGAATACCTACTATAGGGCAGTAGCCCGTCAGGCAGATCAGCTGCCTGGTTGGAGGATCTTCCCTTTTCAATGGGGGTATGCAGGACTTTACTCTCTGTTACGCATACCTCCAAAGAACCCAAAAGGACAGCCGACTGTCCGTCCGTTTTTTTTAACCCCCGACCAAAAAAGAGGGGTGGGGTGTTATAAGTTTGACCGCTATGAGTGTCTGTGTTCTGTCAGTGGCACCGTAGCTCTTAAACGGGTGAACCGATTTGATCGCGGTTTTTTTATTTGAAACGAGATTTTCTAGCGGTTGTTCTTAGATTTAGCTCAAAGAATCGTACCTATATTAAATTAAAAAAGGATCAATACGTATTATTTTTTACTTTTTTGTCGTCGGGGGTTTTTAAATTTTTAATAAAAAATTTCAGTTAATCGTACGGTTTCCCTCTCGCGTGAGAGTCCGACTCGCACTTGGCAGCCGTTTTTTTTTTTGCGAATATCTTTATCCATCGCAGTTGAAGCCACGGGAAAAAATATTATATTTTTAAACCATGTAGGTATCACTGCCCATACCTTCAGGAAAGCACGCGTGATGTTGTTATGTTAGGAATCTAAACTCTAAATGAGCTTCATAACATTAATTGAAAAATCGATGAAGTAAACACCAACATTACCGAGCGTTCTCTTTTTTTAAAGGAAATTACATGTTTGGGTACCATCAATCATAATTATTTGCAACATTCGCGTAACGATATTGATATTTAAAAGGTTTTTTAATAACTGAATATCAGGGTCATTCATGCCTATAAAAGCTATACCGGTTCCGTAAGCCAATGTAAAAATAAGTTTGGAAATTGAAGCTTTTTTAACCGACCTCTTCAAAAAGGAGCTTAGGAGGTTCTATGTTCGGCTATATGTATCTTTTTTTTTGTTTTTTTATTTATGTTCAACGATTTCTCCGCCAATTCTGGACTGATTTAAAAAATTCTTTTTTTATTCGAAAGCCTATACTCCTGAGGTGGTCCCATTGCGTCACCAAGTCAGAATCTGATGATGGGATCCCATGAAAATCGAGGGAAACCCTCAAATTTTATAAGCACACTCAATGTTTTTCATAAACTTTCTAACGCAATTGAGATATTTGTGCCAGGTAATCATCATCTCATGTTGCTGAGCTGATGATGGAAGGTATAAGTCAGGATCTGATGAAAAATGTTTGTTCAGCGATATTTTCGCCAATTGTTAAACGATTTGGATGATTCTTTTTTTTTTTGTTTGGAAGAGTATTTTCTCGGACTGGTCCTATTTAAATTTGGTGAAGATCTGATCAAGAACTTCGGAGGTAGGCAACGGAACTCTTCAATAAATGATAGCAAATGGATCGGGATTTCTGAAATCGCAGGTCTTTTGATTATTTACACCAGTTCATAACATAACATCACGCCGGCACGCTGTGTTTTGTGGTACGCAGGTACCACTAAAAAGAGTAAAATAAAAAAAATCATTTTTACAAAAAAATAAAACCGATTTCCAAAAACAAAACACTACAAAGTAAAAAATAACTTTATTTTCGGAAGTCGGTGTTTAAAACCGAAAAAACCAAACACCGAATTGAGTACCTCCTTCTTTTTGGAAGTCTTTTTTTCGTATCGTACCACTATCTCACCTGATGGTAAGTAATGATGTGGTCGAAAATGGAGCACGCTTGCCTAGAAGTAACCTATTCACTCTTGACTTGAAGACTCCCAGGTTGAAGCCATCAGGATACACAGACTCCGGCAGGGAATTCCAAAGTCGGTTAAATTAGTAGAATTGGCCCTCAGGCTGCTGGTTAATTATAATCTGGTAGAGAATGGCGGTATTCGCGGAGCATTGTTAGAAAAAAAGCCGTGGGTAAGAATACGAGTGTGTCAGACAATCAAATATTTATCTTCATTCAAGTTGAAAAGGTCATAGCACAAGGCATCTCTTTTTTCGCAATATAATGGCCATTTCGTGAATGAATGAGTGAATGAAATGAATCATTCGTTTGATTTTAATGAGTTAGTTCCTTTTCGAGGTCTTGGTTACCGAGAAAATTAAAAAAAAAACGTTTTTCCATTTTGAAAAAGGAATCTTTTAGTGACAACTTTTAAATACCTACAGAATGACTAGTAATTGAGTGCACTCCTTGAAATACCTTCGTTGTAAGGGAAACTAAGTAAATTCGCGATGATTTTATCGCCAAAGGCTTGGAGTCCAAATTGGGTTGTTTACGAGTTACTTACAACAAGCAAAACAGTCATGCAATGTGTCTGGTGTCAGAGCTATTATAAGAAACCGCCTACTGCAAATTGCCACCCCACCAGAGGCTATAGACAAGGAACACTCTGCCAGCGGTAGTGTGTGGCAGACGATTGTCAAAACGTCAAAAATGTGATTGACAAACGCTTTCGAAATGTCACGTGGTCCATCAAAACCTCGGCTTATTTCAAACTAGTTGACCCGCGCAACTTCGTCGGCTCCTGCTCCGCTCCTGTTGGACTTAGCGTGATGATATATATCTATAGCCTTCCTCGATAAATGGACTATCTAACACTGAAAGAATTTATCAAATCGAACCAGTAGTTCCTGAAATTAGCAAGTTCAAGTAAACAAACAAACAAACTCTTCAGCTTTATATATAGTATAGATATAGATTAGATGGCAACCCTGTACTGTAAGTTTGGTCCTTAGTAGATGACGAGACGAGTGTTGAAATGTATTAAGTATAGTATAGGGTTGACCTTTAGATCCATTGCTGTCAAACGCGTGGGAGTATACAACCCACTGCTTTTCGCTAAGATAAAACGGACTTTGATCTATCCTATAAGGAGAGCCTTTATTTTATCTCGGGGTGCTGGCGTTAACCCTATCCAAATGTCAAAAGATATACGACTAGGATAAGAAGTACTGGTACAAGTACAAGAATAAACACATAGCTGGAGTCATTGTACGCATAATGGGGTATTTTACTAAAAAAATCTAACGTTATCTGGCTTGGTAAATTTGGTACATTTTTACCAAGCCTGATGACGTCACGCGTGTCTTCAACTCGCTGTATCTCCTTCATTTATTATTTACGTGAAAAAAGAAAAAATAAGTGCCTAATATTTTTTGAAAATCTATCAGACGGACTAATTAGATTTTTTTAGTAAAATAAGCTAATGAACGAACCCTGATATCGTGAAATTAATTGGACTGCTATTAACTAAAGCGATTAGCGATTCCGTAAACATCTACATGGGCGGCGAGACTTTGTACGACCGTTTTCTCCCCCAATACTTATTGGACCAATTTAAGAGATATTTCACAAACTGAGAAAAAAGGATAAATAATGTGTCCTTATGTTTTCCTTTTTTTGCTTATACGGTTAATAAATCATCAAAAACCAGCTAAGTGCGAGTCGGACTCGCACACGAAGGATTCGGTACCATAAACCTTAATTTTACTATTACCTACAACTATTTACCTATTACAGTTTTTGAGATACAGTCCGCTGACAGATAGACAGATGGACGGACGGACGGACGGACAGCTGAGGCTTAGTAATAGGGTTCTTTTGGATACTCTTTAGGTACGGAACTCTAAATAGGAAAACATAGGGATACAGGACTTATACGTATATCCTTTTATTCAGTTTGTGAAATAACTCTGAAATTGGTCCAATTTTGCAGGAGAAAACAGTCGAGAGCCAAATCGAATTTTGACTTTTAACATACAAAGTCTCGCTGCCCATGTTTAACTGTTACTAATTGTTGTGAGCATGAAGTGAACTGCCATCCCATCTTGTTTGTACGAACTGATAACTCGCTTCATGTTCACTGAGAGACGATAGGTAACAGAGGGCTTAGTGTAATCGTAAACGTTCTCTTATGTCAAATTGTATAGAAAAAAAAAAGGTTTTCCGTTAGTGACACCAGACGGCGCTTATCCAGTTTCAATACAAATTGACGCTTACGCTAACGCGATCGAGAACGTTAAAAAACTCGCACTAATGCCACAGAATAGGCCAGTGGTTGCCTCACGCGATCGAAAAGCCACATCAATTTTGTGAAGATTTTCGTTCCGAATTGGACATAATAAAGGTATAAAAATGCATGGCACTAATCGATTCAAAACCATAAGCAATGCAGCAAAATTTATAATCTGTGACCCTTGACCTTTTAAAAAATAATATTTTAATGTCTTTGCAACTTTACGATTCTACCGTTATTCGTCAGGATAGCGTGCCATGAAGAACTTATTGATTTTATTTGTGAGATACTTACCGTACCGTGCACAGAGTACTGTCGCCAGTGGAAATACCTAGCACTTTCACCATCTGCCTGGCTTTCTCCCAACTATATTGAGGTCGGCTTTCATTCCAACCGGAAATAGCTGAATATCAGTATTTTACGTGGATCGAATGCCTATATGAGCTCAAAAACCCAGTAGCTGAATAACACGGCACTTCTTTTGGCAAAACTGGTGTCATTTGCTTCTGACAATCTGTACATAACGACTGCCGAAGATCTCTAAATGGCAGCCGGAACCAACGGCTAAATACAATAATATGTTCATAAAACCGCAAAATCCCTGTCCCTAGTGTAAATATTATCTGTGGTCATTGCTCCAACCATAGATATGCTCCAACTCTATGTAAGAGGTCATATATTTGAGCTAATGACTTGCTATTGACAGTGATAACAAGGACACTGAATTTTAAAATTGGAGTGGCATAAATCTACACAATGGACACACAATTGTCCCTACATAGGTACCTATACAGGTAGGTATTTAAGACAATTCTGGCTAACCCTTCCGATTTCTTTGCGGAGTCACCAGTAGGTAAATGAGACAACTTTTGAAACTTAGCTATTTGGGAAACTGGGTAACTACACGACTTCAAAGATGGTAAAGTGCCTGAATAACCACGTTGTACTGTGTAGCAATGGTTTTGGTGGAGGAGCTTGTGGCTAAATAATAACAGTCGCACGGGTCGATCTTCAAGGTTAAGCAACGCTTACCAAGGTTGTTCTGTGGATGGGTGACCATCTTAATATACCGAGTTTCCTCCGTGCCTCGGAAAGCACGCTAAGCCGTTGGTCCCGGCTGTCATTTGTAGATCTTTGGCAGTCGTTACGGATTGTCAGAAGCCAGTAAATCTGACTCCAGTCTTGCCAAGAAGTACCGTGTTCCCCAGTCAATGGGTTGTGGAGGTCTGGTAGGCAGCCGCTCCACGTAAAACACTGGTATTATGCTGAATCCGGTTTGACTGGAAGCCGACCCCAATGCAGTTGGGAAAAGGCTAGGCAGATGATGATGACTGTGTAGCAATGGTTTTGCAGATTTAAAAGCAGCCGCCCTGTTGGATAAGTCTTAGATAGAAGATACACAAAAAAGTTTCGTAACTCTTTTACACAAACTAATTTCTATGGGTAAAATGGCGATCTTTTTGCTTGCAGCGATATCTATCAGACAACCTTTGCATGAAATAAGAGAACAAATAAAAAAACTGGCCAAGTGCGAGTCGGACTCTCGCACGAAGGGTTCCGTACCATAAACCGAAAAATATTCTTAATTTGATTTAGTTTTTATTATTTATTATTGTAGCAGCAGCAGAAATACGCACCGAAAATTTCAACTGTATCTATGTATTACGGATCTTGAGATACAGCCTGCTGACAGACAGACTGACGGACGGATGGACGGACGGACCGCGGAGGCATGGTAAAAGGGTCCGTTGGATACCCTTCGGGTACGGAACCCTATAAAGTAGTAAGTCTGCGGAGTACCTACCAACGACCAATTCCACAAATTTTCAATAGCAACGTTCGCATTTTAGTAGAAATCTGTCAAAAAGTTACAAAAAATAGACTTGTTTTTGACTGAGATGCGAATGTGAACGTTGCTTACAAAGAAGAACTAACCCTCTGCTGGTAAGTCAATGAAACTAAGCTTTGTTTTAAGCTTACAGACGTTCAGAGTAGCAGTAGACAGCTCGAGCGATGACCTCGCCGATCAATACGCTGCAGACGCGAGCTACGCTTCTAAAATGAGGAAGACTGGAAACGGCCACGCTAGTCTATGGTCCAGTCAATAATCGAGTTGACATTAACCTTAGAGTATTTAAGGTCTTTGAAATTAACTGTCAAATGTCTGTTTATTATTTAACTATCTATGGAATCTACATAATACAAGGTTATTTGTAAAACACCAACAACCTCTTAGTGAAAGTACACATGATTACTTATAAATAACTTTTACTTTGAGACCAACCCTGAAAACTCGAAAAAAATATCAGCTGTTTCATACATTTTCATTCGCTAAATGTTGCATTTTGTATGAACCAGCTGACATTATTTTCGAGTTTTCGGGGTTTTCTCAAATTTGTTTATAATCATGTGTACTTTCACTGCCTAAGAGGTTTTTGGTGTTTTACAAATAACCCTGTATATAGATAGAACTTAAAAGCAAAGCGAGAACAGCTTGGGAAACAAAATTCGACCCTCGAAAGAAAATCCGCGAGTCATTTCTCATAGTATTTTTTAATTATTTTTTGAGTAGGCAAGTGTGTTACAATTTGCAATACGTCGTTCGATAGATACACGTGGGCTGTTGTCATTGCAGTTTCTCGTTTCCATACCTATTTAATCTTCAGCTGCAATGTTTGCCCACTTGCCACAAAATATCCTGTTGCAGTTAGGATGTAGACACATACAGTTACATTTCAGCTTTTCTTTTTAGCATTGGTTTTTTTTTACTATTTTTTTTTTTTACTACGCGCTTGACCACCCTCTCCCCTGATGGTAAGCGATGATGTGGTCGAAGATGGAGCACGCTTGCCTAGAAGTAACCTATTCACTCCTGACTTAAAGACTCCCAGGTTGTAACTATGAGGAAACACAGACTCCGGCAGGGAATTGCACTCCTTAGGTGTATGCATTATGAATGTGTTCCCAAAACGTTTTGTGCGTGTGGGTGGCTATCACGATTGTCAAAATAAAGCAAGTCGGTATACTAACAACTACGCGGAAATAAAATGTGTTTACATGATTTAAAAGAGTGTCCGTGGAGTTTCTTGCACGTTCTTCTCCATAGAGATCTACGCTTTGGAACGTGCAAATAGCTTCCAAGTTTTTGACTGACCGACCTTGACGTTTCAAAAGTGCCTGTGAATGGTTTATTTGAAATAAAATGCTTTGAATTTGAATTTGAATTTAAAAAAAAATTGGTTGTCTGTAAAGTTGATTTACGGACGATAATTTTACGTAATAACGTAACGAGGAGCTCGTAGCTAAATAATGACAGCCGCACGGGTCGATCTTTAAGGTTAAGCAACGCTTGCCAAGGTTGGTCTGTGGATGGGTGACCATCTTAACATAACGAGTTTCCTCCGTGCCTCGGAAAGCACGTTAAGCCGTTGGTCCCGGCTGTCATTTGTAGATCTTTGGCAGTCATTACGGGTTGTCAAAAGCCAGTAAATCTGACTCCAGTCTTGCCATGAAGTACCGTGTTACTCAGTTAATGGGTTGTGGAGGTCTGGTAGGCAGCCGCTCCACGTAAAACACTGGTATTCAGCTGAATCTGGCTTGACTGGAAGCCGACCCCAATATAGTTGGGAAAAGGCAAATGATGATGATGAATTTTACGTAATAACGTCATAAGAAAACAATTGAATTCTTAACAAACAAGCCGAACGCTTAGGCCGATCGTGCCTCTCTAATCTCTATCGCTTGTTCAGAGCTATCGCTTGCACGCTCAGCTTAGGCGGAACGTGACACTTTTTCGTGCATGCAGCCGGCATTCATCGTTTTTTAAGACGTTAATAATTTTGTCATAAAGCTACAGGAAATTCGTTTTACAGAGCAATTTCGAATGATACCTATAAAAACCTTGCCCGGTAATGACATACCGTGACTACATCTGTTCAAGGTCGACTGACTAACGACATCAAATTGAAGGTTAATTTCAATCAGTTTATGATCGGATTACCTGATACCGAAAGTTTAAATGAGTTACAGAAATACAAACAATCTGCGTTGTTCAAACTCAAATTATTTTATTTCAATTAAACCATTTACAGGCACTTTTGAATTGTCAAGGTCGGTCAGTCAAAAGAGATAAAGCTATTTGCACGTTCCAAAGCGTAGATCTCTATCGAGAAGAACGTGCAAGAAACTCTACGGACACTCTTTTTAATAATGCAATATCCTTCTTACTTTGTAATATTTATAAATGCGAAATTTTGTGAGGATTGATGGAAGGATGAATGTTTGTTACTCTTTCGAGTCAGAACGCTTGAAAGGGTCTTTATGAAAGGAGATGTTTTAAAATGGGCCACACAAAAAACATAACCATAAAAAAAATAAAAATCCGTAGAATTCGGGAAAAATACATTTAATTCATTTAAATGTTTACTGTTGTGGTAGTTAATTGATGTTTATAAATTACTTTTATCGATTTGCAACATGGCGTCGTACCGATTTAGTTACAGATCATAGAGAAATAACTGTCAGCTGTCATAACAATGTCACTTCAGTCACTTTCGTCTCGTTGGCGGTAAATAAATATGACAGAAATAAATGTCAAACGTCATTAATCAATCAAAATGACAGCTTACCGCCATGACGGGTTTTTGTTGCGTGTTGTAATTTCAAGTGTAATTTATTTTGTTTTACCAGCAAACAAAACCATTTTAAAGAAATTGGACAGTTGAGAACTGTTTTAAATATATTTCTCTATTTTTAAGTATACTGTACAAGGACCTGGCCCAGGGTCCATACATTTTGGAACAACTCCTTTGGCACAGAGATTATAGTCTAGAATAACACTTATTTATCATCCCGGGAGTATGTTCCCTAGGGATCAAGCGGGCGAAGCCACTTGCAGGAGCTAGTGTAAAGATATAATGTGAGAACGGTGTAGAAACAATTGCAAAATGTGGAAATCTGAAACGTTAACCCAGCAGTAGACGAGACGGGCTGGCTGATCTATACTAATATTGTAAGGCTGAAGTGTTTGTTTGTTTATTTGGTCGAATCTCAATAACTGCTGTTTCTTATAGAAAAATTATTTTAGTGTTGGATAGCCCATTTATCATGGCAGGATATAGGCTGCATAAGATCACGCTACGACCAAAAAGAGCGGAGCTTTAATGAAGAATGTGACGCAGACGAAGTTGCGCGGGTCAGCTGGTAAAAACAAAAACCGATCTTTCGGCTTTTTACTTTCAACCACTAGGCACTAGATTGATCAATCCTTGTGTTTTCCCAACCATGTTAGAATTGACTCCCAGTCTAATCGGATGCCGCTGTATAGCAGTATTTTACTTTCCATAATTTTCGAGGAAAGTCTTACCAAGGCGTCTTGTGTTAGGTCTTTCTTAATACTGAAAGCCCGTCGTCTGGATCTCGAACATTACTTGCAGAAAAGTTCAGTATTATATTCTCAATATTGCGAAATCTCTTAGTCACCGGTTATTATCATACTACATATGCTAGCCACACAGCTGGCGTTAGTCATGTTCTGTATAAAATATTCACAGTTAGGTACTGTCAGAAACCATAAAAAGTTGTAGAATACAAAGAAATAATAAACACCGCGTCGCCCCCATTGTGTGAGTCATCATCGCTTCCAGAAACAGTTTTATTCAACACTATGAACTTATTTTACAAAATGAAAAACAAAATCAAATTTTTGTGTAGTGTTATCAAAAACATTCAGCCGAAAGACATTCACTGCTATAGACCTAGGCTACCCCCAGCTCCTGGGTTTTAAATCAGTGAGAACCTGGCACTACATCCCACTCCGCGCTCCGACCAGAGCGGGAGAAATCATTTGCTGATTTCCCAACCAGGAACACAGGCTACCTTTAAGCCTCATAACATTGACCAATATCTTACATGACTAAATTCAAATTATAAAATAACCAAAATTTTATTTATTACGTTTTCAATGCAAATTAAGTAAATGTAAATTAGCTGCGAGAAAAAAAAATTAAGACGTGATTTGAGGTATAAGTTGAC
Source organism: Lacanobia oleracea (assembly GCA_950371165.1). Taxonomy (NCBI): domain Eukaryota; kingdom Metazoa; phylum Arthropoda; class Insecta; order Lepidoptera; family Noctuidae; genus Lacanobia; species Lacanobia oleracea. The sequence continues at coordinate 14,516,517 of OX493411.1, read as the reverse complement.
AGCTTGTGTTCACGAATATAAATGTCCCTGTTGGGCGCCACTAGTTAATTTGGCGCCCACCATGGGACTCACGGCACTCTACCGTAAGAACAATAGGAGTATTATATTGACAACATCCTGGATTTTTTCCCATTTTTTATCTGAAATTTTAATCGTAGGTACTTCTTTCTACTATAACAAACGTGAAAGTTTAGATAACTAGATGAATGTTTGTATACTCAATCATGCCAGAACGGCTGAACGGATCTGGCTCAAATTTGGCATAGCGATAGATCATAGTTGGAATAGTACATAATTATGCTACAATGAAAGTGATAAAACTTGGCACTAGGATTATAATAGGTACTTCTTATCCCGGGAATGTTTACCGACATCCGACATTCACCATTCATGCATTAGTACATAAATAAGTAGTTAGACTACTTTTAATCTCAGAAAAAAAATATTTCAAACGGCAGCACAGCTTGTTTAGAAAAACGAAAAGACCGGCCAATTGCGAGTCAGACTCTCACTCAAATTCCCTACACCCTTTAATTTTTAATTAAATGTCAATTTTATTATTCGTTGTTATAGCGGCAATAGATATACAGACGGATAGGCGGACGGACAGCTAGACTTAGTAACCATTGGTTACCCTATGGGTACCTTAATAGCCTGGCAAACCTAAATCATTTCATGTTAGTTCTATGTTTCACAACATTTATGGAGAACCGTGTTGAGCGCAGGCTGAAGGTCGTTATATTTATGCGGTAATTGAACCTTCGGCCATGAGAATAAAATATGGCCAGTTCGCTGCAATTTTTTAGCCGAAGAAACACTGACCTAGATTAGAGGAGCTTTTTTTTTACTATTGATAGGCACGCGTTAGACCATCATCTCACCTGTTGGTAAGCAATAGTGTGGTCGAAGATGTAGCACGCCTGCCTAGAAGTAACCTATTCACTCTTGACTCCCAGGTTGTAGCTATCGGGAAACACAGACTCCGGCAGGGAATTCCACTCCTTAACTGTACGCACTATGAATGTGTTCCCAAAACGTTTTGTGCGTGTAGGTGGGATGTTCACCAAGTACCGGTGGCGCATCGCCATTCGTCTTGTGGTCCGATGATGGAACGGGCTTGGCGGAATTAAATTATGCAATTCCGTCGCACATTTTCCAAAATGCAACCGGTAGAAAACCAACAGGCTAGCAACTCGTCGTCGATACTCAAGACTTTGGAGCCTCGTCGTCGCTTTTGTGCGGATGTGTGCGGAGTTCGAGCGGTTCGAGGAGGCACAGCTGAATTTTTCCAGCTTGGTGTGCACACATCGCTCGCTTACCTCACACAGATCTTTCGCTTTTGATCTTATAAATACACTTAGTTATCACGCATACTGTAGGTGAAATAGCATCCTGAAGCCGCAGAGTAGTGTGGGGCCCACGGTGGGCGCCAACTGAAATATTGGCGCCCAGCAGGGACTTTTAGTTTGTGTACATGTCGCAGGTGCAGCTGACTGACTTAATTAGCCGATTAATTAGCTACCTTGCATTTTCCTTAACCAGTGGCTTAAATGACCTCCAGCCTATGTGCGTAATACAACATTTTATGAACGGGCTGGCAGATGCTTAGGCCATTCTTAGAATAGTGAAAGTGTAACCGTGTGAAAAAATCTATGAAATACTTAATTTTGGGAATTCTTTATACATAAAATGTAAATACTTTAAATTCTTTAAAACGTTCCTTCGCTGACTGATCTATGTCATGTCGCAAAATTGGCCATTTTATGAAATAGCCACCTTAACCTTGACGACGCAGGAAAAGGGAAAATGTCGGCAGCTAAGTTCGCTCGCTTGGCTCGCTCACTCTCCCACAACATGCAATGTTTTTTAAAGGACATTCGTTTTCTTTCTATCTAGTGAAATTTTGCTCAAAATTACTTTTTATTAATTTTAAAACATTGCGTGTATCTGTGTGTGTGCCAAATAAACTAGTTTTCTTTCTTTTTTTTTTTCTAAAAAATCATAAAATCTCACGGTTTAATGATATGATCCTTGAGGCACAAAACGATTTTCGGGTGGTGTTTATTGTGTTTGGGTTCGCTTTTCCGCTTGAAGCGTATTGGAAGAATGCCCAAATAAACTCAGACAGACGCCATCAGCAAAATGATGGTGTGATCAGCGTCAATAGCACCTTAGTAATAACACAAGATTTCTAATAGTTTCTTAAGTTATCTCACCTAATATACAAGGTCTGCAAAACTTGAAACTGTGTCGTAAAATGACTCATTTTCAGGTTTTGTTTTTGTTATGTGTTTGTGTAGCGTTTTTTTTGCGTTTGCGTTTGTGGTGAGTAAAACACATTATTATGAACAACTTCCGCTAACCAACACCAACACTGAAATAGAGAAAAAGAAATCATTCGTTCGATGTTTGCATAACTCATAATTTTGTCGGAAACTTCCGCGGTTACTCGTAATTAGTTGAACGCGGATGTAGCGGCGTGTGACAGCTAGTGTATGATATAGGCACATTATTATTATTTTAGGTAGGTCTATATATATTACTAGCGGACGTCACGTGGATTCATCCACGTAGTTCCCGTTCCGGTGGGAGTTCGGGAATAAAATATAGCCTATGTTACTCCCTGATAATGAAGCTATCCATTGCTGAAAGAATTTTTCAAATCCGTCTAGTAGTTTTTGAGTTTATTCATTACAATCATACACATAAAAATACAATTTTTTCCTCTTTTTAATATTAGTGTAGATGGGTCTTCGGTTCTTCAATAACTAATCAACTAAAATACTTTCTGAGAACGTTTTTTTTTTTTCAATCAATATTGACGTAGACTAGGTACACGTTATATTAGAACAGGTTTCTTTATTTCCGTGATGCAACAGTACCCGAGAAATTTCTAGTAAACACGCGACGAAAACAAGGCCCAACCCACCTACCTAAACCAAACCTAGACGTAATTTCAACGAAAACCAGACAAAAATTGAATAGTTTGGAATAGACAGCAAATATATTTTTTTTATTGAAATTGAAAGAAAGTTAGTATTTCAACAATATTCTTTTTTCAGCCAATATTGTCCCACTGCTGTGAAAAGTCTCTCACACAGCTTCCTTTGAGCGAGTTGCCAAATCAACTAGTAGAAATGTATCTAATAAAAATTATTTTTTAAATATTCTGCTGTTGATAAATCAGAAGCTACAAAGGTAGACTTCAGCGCAGGGAGCAATGGACTGAGAATTAGGTCAGCAGCACGTTCATAGATGCACCATTACGAATGACGCAGAAAATGCACTTGACGTTACAGGAACTTCGTAGCGTTACCTATGCACTGTGCCTTAATTAAAAATAAAACTTTGGCATTAAAAAATACGATTGTAATTGCGCCAAAAACTTTTTGTCATTTTTGACATTTAAACTAAATATTTTTAATGCTTTTTTCTTTTATTAGACATGAAAAAAAAGGTCACCATAGCGGTGATTTTTTTTTTTATAATATTCCTAAAACAAAAAAAAAAAAAGAAAATTTAAAATAGAACTTACTTGACTGAAGTGGAACTCTCGGGGCAGCGACATTTTTGTGTTTTTATATCAGGTGGCAGCGATATGCAATGAAAATGATCTTCAGATTCCGTGCACTCTAGCTTAAACGCACTTTTTTCAACGGCGTGAGCCGAAATATACATTTGTTTAAGATTACCAATACTCCTTAAGGACGCCGTTGTAACTAATTTGCAAGACTTCCTAATTTAAATCCAATAATATCCCACCAAAATGTTATTTAGAAAAAGACAAATCCCAATGTTTTTTTTGTAAAAAGAATTACGGATGAACGCGCGACATTTTCGTTTTTTATATAAAACAAACGATACTTATTTATTGCAGTTTATGGGTACCGTTGATTTTTTTTTAATTTGCTATTTTTTCCGTATAAAATATTCTGTTTCCGACTTGACGTGTTCACGAACGTAACCACAAGTTGAGTTGGGAGTCTGCGCGGTAAGGTAATCGATATTTGAACGAACCTTCAAGGATTGAACCTTCACTGAGTATTGCCGTTACAAATATTATTTGTTATTTTTTTGTGCTAGCGACTGAATGAGTCGTCCACATTCGTTCTCTTCGTTTATTCAAATATTGGCGGGATTTTAACGTGTAAAATTCAGCAGCAGTTTTAATTATCCGCAATTCCTAGTGGAGATTGTGTTGTGAAATTGGTGTGGTTTTAAAATGCTAGAAAATATTTAACTACATGAACTTAGAAAATATTTTCTAAGTTCATGTAGTTCGAAAGAATGATTATTTCTGAAATATTCATTCTTTCGAACTACATGAACTTAGAGGGCTATATTGATGATTAAAATGGTTATAATTCTTTAGATAAATACGCGTTACGGTCGCAGATCGCATTTGGTCCACATACAGCTTCACACTGACATGCAAATTGCAAAAACATAAAAATATTTGAATTTCGCGGGTTACCCTGGAGCATCCACCTTAAATCCGCTTTCTAAAGCAAAAAAGAATATTATATGATTGAATCTAAAAAAAAACTTAAAGATAAAACTCAAAGGCCTCAATAGCCAGGTCGCCACGTTCCCACAACAAGAAGTAGCTCACAAAAATTACGCGGCAATTTAGGTAAAAAAAACTTTTTCAATTCAAATTTTAGTTTTTTCGTAGATTATTGATTAGTATTTGCAAAATGTCTTTTAATTTACGGAAAAGGACTCATGTTAGTTATTATGAACCTGAAGAACCTAGTTTTGACAAATATCTTTGTAAGTATATTTCATAGCATATTTTACTTCTTACTAGGTACGTAAACAATGCGAAAGTTTGGATGGATGGATGGATGTAATACTCAATCACTCCAATATGATACCTACCCATAGGTACTAGAAAGGTTTTGGTAGCTACGAGTACATAAATAAAGGCAGGTAAATAATCTTGATTGTGTCTTTTTAAACACAGATAAACTATACCGGTTCGTTACGAATGGTTCAATTGATTTTGTCATCGTTATTGTTGTATTTAAATTGGGTTTAGTTGCATTTTATTAACCGACTTCTCCAAAAAGGAGGACGTTCTATGTATGTTTTTTTTTATGTATGTTCACCGATTTCTCCGCCAAATGTGGACCGATTTTATTTTTATTTTTTTTTAACGAAAGCCTGTACTCCTGACTGTCACCAAGTTAGAATCTGATGATGGGATCCCATGAAAATCGAGGGAAACCCTCAAATTTTTTAGGCATATACAATTATTTTCAAAACTTTCTATCGCAATTCAGATATTTGTCTGGTAATCATCATCTCATGTTGCTGAGCTGATGATGGAAGGTATAAGTCAGGATCTGATGATGGGATCCCATGAAAACTGTTTGTTCAGTGATATTTTCGCCAATTGTTAACCGATTGTGATGATTCTTTATTTGTTTAGAAGAGTATATTAGTAATTTGGTGAAGATCTGATGAAGAAGTTCGGTGGTAGGCAACGGAACTCTTCAATCAATGATAGAAAATGGATCTGTTAATTGTTAAGACGAGTTCATAACAAAGCATCACGCCGGTCCGCTGTTTGTGGTTTAAAAATAAAATAACTTAAATTTTGGAAGTAGGTGTCATAAAACCCAAAAAATACCAAAAAAACCGACTTCCGAAATTAAAGTAGAAACTTCATTTTATAATTTGTAGTGTTTTGATTTTGGAAGTCGGTTTTAATTTTTTTGTAAAAAAGTTTTTAAATAAAAAAGATTATAAAGACACATCAAGATCGTTTGCATAAATACCTAAACCTTTCTAGTACAGATTACACACAATAATAGATAAAGTACAGGCTGGAATAGCACTTAGACTAGGTACTTTTATTCTGGGCGTAGGTATGTTGTTGCAATGGAACAATTTCCAACATTCGCCCAGTCGAAACCGCGGGCAAAGATAGTTGTTCGTGAGCGATGCGTGCTTGCTTAACGTAGCTCGTATATCCTGTAGTTCGATTCTGTAAACATATGAACGAGTAAGCTTAGAGGTGATGTGTACATGAAGCGGGCTGTCAATCATCATTTGAGCCGAAAGACGTCCGCTGCTGGGCATGGCCGGGACCAAGCGTCGCCAGAACGACGGGTACTGCGCGTCTCGCATTACGTCATTATACACCAGGGTCATCAGTCCACCATCTGGACAAACATTACGGAAGCCGCATAAGTTCGCGCGATTCTCGGCGTGTGTGAAAGATGGAACACCGGGGTGGTTTTAGTCAGTAAGAGTCTGACAGGCCCCTCCGACATCCATGAGGATTTCCCCCGTAAAAAAATGCTTTCCAACGTTGCGTCTTCCGGTACGCGGTCGTCACTCCAGAACTTTATGGCCCCACCGACCATCTGTTCTGCGAGCAATGTGCCATTGCCACTTTTGTTTGGCGATCTTTCGGGCTATGTCGGTTCTCTTGCGGATATCATCATTTCTGATTCGATCACGCAAGGAAACTCCAAGCATTGCCCTCTCCATTGCCCTTTAATTCTTTATTCGAAAGCCTATATTCCTCAGGAGTATAGGCTTTCGAATAAAAAAAAGAATATTTTAAATCGGTCCACAATAGGGAACATGCAATATTTCCATTTTTGCTTTAATTTTAAAGAACTCCATCTAGAATAGACCACCACATAAATAAGAAATGAAAACGCTTTAATTAATTGCCAAAATTGCGTTTTGAAACCGACAGTTTAAAGGTTCGCTCAAAAACGGAAGATGACGTCACTCGTGTCTATCACTGGTCAAGAACTGTCCTAACTCCTAACTCAAAGACATAAGGGTGCCTTTTCGTTGGCATAACAGCAGATACGTCAACGAACGCTGATTGTTGTTTTTAAATACGTTCCGTTTCACGTTACTTTAATTCATTATTTTTGTTAAAAATCGATACTAACCAAAATAAAAACGTTGCAATGGTCTTTATTTTATACTTTTTTATCATTTTACTGACAAAATTGTCATAAATTCTGTATTTGCATCTTCCCTATTGGCGGAGAAATCGGTGAACATAAAAATAAAAAAAAAAAAAACAGCCGAACATAGAACCTCCTCCTTTTTGAAGAAGTCTGTTAAAAATGGTTTGTTTTCACAGATTGCGAACGATGTGCCGACTTTGTTTTTGACTACTGCGCCATTCACGGGCCTTTACTTGTGGTTCCAGATAATAAGGTAACTCCTTAACCCCTAATAACTACTTCATATTTCCATAGTTTTATACTGTTAATGGGACAGTAACTGTGTACCTAAGTGTGTTGATGTTCGATGAGCGAGTATCATCAGACATAATCTTGCTCTTCAAACATTTTGGTTCGCTTTCGAGCAATAAAATAGCTCACCAACCAAAAGCCAAAAACTGTCAAATAAGGGACACAAAGCGCGTACTTATAAGCGAATTTTGGCACAGTTGTAGAGAATGGTGTTTTAAATCAGAGACTAAAAGTACTGACATAAAGGTCCCTTTTTATTTTTTTCATAAATAACTCGTAAACGGTGGCCCGTAGCGAAAATTTTCTTGTACATGAGTAATCTACATAAAATTTTCTACAAAAATGATTTTACACTTTATATTGTACACTTTTTCGCTAGAGTCAATATTTAAGAAGATATTATACACAAATTATTTCCCTAATTTTCCTTCCTTGCAACGTAAAAACGAGCAAGCGAGCATATATGTGAAAACTTGTAGGTAAATGGCCATTTTTTACACACTTTATAAAGTTTTGTATTAGCTGTAAGTCTTCCTAAAATTAATAAATACTTAATAAATAATTACGTACGTGTGGTCTTGGCATTAGGTTGTCAACGCTCGACTCTTCACCTAGACTCGAATATCCACCAGAGCAATTTACCTCACGTCTAGTTTTAGGGTCACTAACGTACGTACATTTCCTTTAACCAAGGTCCCTGCGAAGCCAAACGTGTCATCGTCGATCCCTCGCGCCGCCCTAACCATACCTGACGTGTTCCTACACCTTGCACCCTCCATAATACCTGGTAAGTTATATACCGTTGCGAGGGATCCATTAGGGTGAAGCCAAACCAGCATTTTTTTTGACTTGTGAGTCGCGTAAATGAATCGTGGAATTTACGTTGCATTCGGTTTCATATATAAGTCCTGTTTGTGCCGCACGGCGACGCAAAATGAGTTGCCTGCTGACTGACACGCATTATATCAACCGAATCGCGTTCAAGGTGTCGTTCAATTTTCCACACATTAGTCTGTCCCTATTTAGTAGATTTAAACAGTTTCTCGTTTTGACTTATTTATTTATTTATTTAATACTTTATGCACACAGATGTACAGAGGCGGACTTAATGCCTCTTCTTCGAATCTGCCTAGCCTTTTCCCCACTATATTGAGGTCGGCTTCCGGTCAAGCCGGATTTAGCTGAATACCAGTGTTTTACGAGGAGCGGCTGCCTACCAGACTTCCAAAATCCATTAACCGAGTAACACGGTACTTCATGGCAAAACTGGAGTCAGATTTACTGGCTTCGGTCTATCCGTAACGACTGCAAAAGATCTACAAATGACAGCCGGGACCAACGGCTTAACGTGCTTTCCGAGACACGGAGGAAACTCGGTATGTTAAGATGGTCACCCATCCAACCTTGGCAAGCTTAACCTTGAAGATCAACCCGTGCGGCTGTTATCATCTAGCCACGAGCTCCTCTTTTTGACTTCTTCTAATGCGTCGTAAATGCACAATATCCATCGCACGATACAATCACCTCGTATAAATTTTGGATAGTAACTGTAATTACGTCCATCCGTCTGGCAGCCTAAACGAATTTCAGTTGAATGTAAATTGCGCAATTCAAACAAAGCGACTCACGTCTCACAAACGAACGCAATTTTGTGAGTTGTGAGTTACGTAAAATGAGTCGGCAGAATTCGATTTCATACCTACTAGAGCCCAACTCATTTTGCGTCGCCGTGTGGCACAAACAGGCCTTTAGTATGAAATGAAGCGTAAATTCCGCCGACTCATTTTACGCGACTCACATCTCAAAATTATGTTCGTTTGGCCTCACTGAACAACTTTCACAACTGGGAACAACACTGAAATCGCGAATAAAAAATCAACTGCCCTACAAAATATACTGAACAGCTGATTTTTTTACGCGATTTCGGGGTTGGTTCCATTGTAAAAGTTTATTTTATTATATGAAAGTTAGTATCTTTTAGGTGCAGGTCTGGGTGTGTTCAGCACACTCACACTACCTCGCGGGGTTCGCTTCGGCCCTTACTGCGGGCAACGGACGCAAAACGTCGACTCCACGTACTGTTGGCAGGTAATATCGTCTTTATTGCCTTGGTAATAAGAGTCCTCCAGACTACAGCTCATGACTGCGGAATTTTTGGAAAGATTTAAGCCGCGAACCCACCGCAACACACGGAGATGCTACGTACGTGTTTCCATGAAAATGTATGATTGACGTCATTGAAACACGCGAGGCTTGCTCGAATATGGCGCCCACGTAGCTCGACTATGACAAAACCATATTCTTGCAAGAAAACGTGCGTAGCCTCTCCGTGTGCTGCAGTGGGCCACGTTACGTAGTCGCGGGCGTGTAGCGTGTACTTCAATGGAAACGTAGACCCATGATGTCAAACAAATGAACCCACGCAGTTAAAACGCGCCGCGTGGCCGTGAATAGCATGCACCGCGGTGGGTTCGCGACTTTACTGCGGTACTGGAACGCAAACGGCAGTTTTAGGAACACTGGTGGGTTTTAGTTAATAGGAGTCTGACTCTCCCTCTCTTTCTCCCCAGATCGAGAGGAGTCATTTGATGATTATACTCATTCGGAAAAAAAGCGACTCGTTCTGGTCGATCAAATCGGGCAAGATCTGTCACTACCAGATATTTTTTCTTATGCTATCTGATGAACTCTTCACTTCTTATTGAAAGCACCTTGAAAGCTTAGTGTGACTTTAAGTCCGGAGGTCCGAAATGGGGGGAGGTCTTTGTCCAGCAGTTGACGTCCTTCAACTAAGATGGATGGTCGTTGATTGTAGATATTCGGCAATAACAACAAACGGTTGCACGTGGTGGACGCAGCGGATAGTGACCGCTCCAACTGGATGCGCTACGTCAATTGCGCGCGACACTCCAAGGAACAGAACCTGCTCGCCTACCAGTACAAAGGACAACTATATTATAGGTAACCACTTTTTTTAAACGTTGCCCCATCCTACAAATTTCTCTCCTATATCGTGGGTGCACTTTTTTTTGAGGAGCTCGTGGCTAAATAATAACAGCCGCACGGGTCGATTTTAAAGGTTAAGCAACGCTTGCCAAGGTTTTTCTGTGGATGGGAGACCATCTTAGCATACCGAGTTTTGTCCGTGCCTCGGAAAGCACGTTAAGCCGTTGGTCCCGGCTGTCATTTGTAGATCTTTGACAGTCGTTACGGATTTTCAGAAGCCAGTAAATCTGACTCCAGTCTTGCCAAGAAATACCGTATTACCCATTTAATGGGTTGCGGAGGTCTGGTAGGCAGCCGCAAATACTGGTATTCAGCTGAATCTGGTTTGACTGGAAGCCGACCCCAATATAGTTGAGAAAAGATGCAGATGATGAAGATGATCGTGGGTGCGTTTACAAACATATGAACTCACATACACAAACTAACCGGAACAACTATTACCTAGTACGCCATACAGATATTAGTTCCGTGCGGGAATCGACCCGCGACACGCAGCGCAGCAGCCAATTGCTCAACCACTGAGGCAACCGAACCGTGCCGTCGTATTATTATTACTATGCTCGCCACTGACCACTATCTCACCTGATGGAAAACGACGATGTGATCGAAGATGGAGCACGCTTGCCTCGAAGTAGCCCCAGATTGTAGCTATCCGGAAACAGACTCCAACAGGAAATTCCACTCCACAGTACGCAGCAAAGTATTCCAGAACCATTCTGTGCGTAGGGGTGAGATGTCTACCATGTACCGATGGCGTATCGCCGTTGTTACGTCTTGGAGTCTGATGATAGAACGGGCTAGGCGGAAAAATTAATTGTGCAATGATGCTTCGTTTTCTTTCCAATCAGGCTTCTTCTGGGTCAGCTCACTCCATCGTCGACTTTGTCTCTGTCGCCTCTTACCTAGACTAGAGTCAAAAGCAAAGCAAGTTAAAGTAAAAAGAAATTATTACAGAACCATAAAGATAATTCCTCGCTACACTGAATTGCTTGTGTTCTACGGCAGCGAGTTCGCGAACGCACTACACATCGACCTGAAGAAATATAACTCGGCGAAATACTACAAGGAAATTATAAGTGAGTCTTTTAAAACATACATTTTTAACTGTTTTATAGAGAAGAACGGTCCTAGGGGTATGGGTACATCGTTGCGATAAGTTGCTAAGTCCCCTTTTGAAGAATAGCTAGAGGCGCCACGGCGTCCTTACCTTCCACCTGACACGGGAGATACTAGATTCGTATTCGATGGGAGGATAAGCCCGAGTGTGACCACTGAGTGGATCGCGCGGTGGTCACGGTGGAGATCTGCACTGCTGGTGTGGAGCACCGCCGTATCCTCGTAATGGCGATCGATGGCGGCAACCTCAAAGAACTGTCAACATAGTTTACTGGGCCCACTAGGGATCACTGCCTCCCAGGGTTGCAAAATGATACTAAAGATTGACCGCGGCACTGGACCAAAGTCAAAGTCAAAAACGTTCATTTTAATTAGGCCATTAAACGGCACTTTTGAACGTCATCATTACTTTTAAAATAACATAGTGACTCTACTGTCCATTCGGAAGGGTAGATTCTTATGGAACGCAACCGGGTACCAGTAGGTTTATATCCCTTTATAGTAGACGGCACAAGTCCTGAGCACAAATGAATGCAGCAGGGTGAAATCGCCAATGTGCGGTGGGCAAACGACACTTGCAAGTGCAATAGTCGATGAGCATTGACTGATGAACCAATAACGTGAAGCGTTAGAGCTGTCGTCGGCAAACCGACCAATGGAGAGTGTGCTCACGACCCGTGTCGGTTATAACATTTATTTTTATGTTTTAAGGTACGTCTACAAAAGCTCTGCATCAAAACAAAGATGATTATGAACAAGAGGACTATGTTACTGCAGACCAGTTCCTTTTCATTGACGAAGAAGACACTGATTTGGACTTGTCTAAAACTAGCAATGGCACTAACAACCAACAAACCAAAATAGACGATAGTTCTCCAAAAGTTGAAGACAACAACGTAGAAAAAGTTTGCACAGAAGACACGCCAAAAATCAAAAACCAATGCGATATTTGCCAAAAAACTTTAGGCAGCTTAAAAACTCTAAAACAACATGTCGTAAAACATTTAAGCACTCGGAAGTATAATTGCGATCACTGTGTCTACAAGACAAACGAAAAGTATCGCTACATTCAACATTTAGGATATCATACAAACTCTTTGGAATTTTCTTGCGAAAAATGTCCGTTTAAAACGAATTATGCCAAGAGTTTGAAACGACATAGCCTACGCCATGGCAAACTACAGAGAAGCCCAAAGACATGTAAACTTTGTGATTTCAAAACTGAGTCTCTGGGAGCGTTTTTTATACACATGTGTAAGCATAAGGGGATTGTTTATAAATGTGACAAATGTTCGTACTCTAGCTACTCGAAATATAACTTGGCCAGGCATACTACGAGACTACGACATTAATATATTTTAGAAATTAAAATATACAGTAGGGGCGAAGCTATCCCCGTAACATAATATCCATATCAAAGATACGGAGCCCCCAGACCACAAGGGCCCCGACCTGTGGACGCAAAACTATACATTTAGTCCCACTGTCTCCTCCATGACCTGATAAGACAGTACTTAGCTAATAGAGCCTATTTTGTAAACCCTTATAAAGGGCTGCCCAAAAATGTTTGATGCAGGGACCCCTTTGAGGCTAGCTACGCCACTGATATACAGGGTAGATTTTTGGACCGGGCCGTATGAAAAGTAAGCTTTTAAAGATGGGAATTCATGAAATGGCTCTTCCTATTCTGGGTGCAGTGGGTACGAGTCTCAAACTCTTACTGACTAAAACCTGCCCGTGTTCCTTCAAAATGCTCTTTGGGTTCCTCGAGCAAAATTTCAAACCTGTTGGATCGCCAACAAACTTACTCGCCGATTTTTATGTGCGCATGCTTGCGGTGACACGAGGGAAAAAGCTCAGCGAGACAATAGTACGCGTAGGTACTCGCTCGCACGTCTGTCATACACTTTAAGGTAAAGGTCAGCCGATCTATTCTGTCTACATCTCACCGAGTAAACTTATGTGGAGTCAGCATAAAGAAGTGAGCTCTCATTCCATCTTGTTTGTATGGATTTACAGCTCACTTCATGTTCACTTCACGCAAAGTTTATACAGCCCTATTGAATGACTTTTTCATGAAAAACCATTCAATAGGGCTTAATGAACTTAGAGGGTTATATTGATGATTAAAATGGTTATAATAATTCTTTAAATAAATACCCGTTACGGCCGCGAATCGTATTTTGTTCAACATACAGCTTCAGACTGACCAGCAAATTGCAAAAAACATAAAAATAATAAATTTCGCGGTCTACCCTGGCGCTTCCACGTTAAAGAATCGCGCTGCAGCTTGCAAGAGTCGCGACGCGATGCGCATTTTTGAAGTGTAACCTTCTTTAGCGGCGTTGTGCACTTTTTTGTAATGGGTAAAAAATTGTTAAACTCGCGTCAGGACACGTGACCTTAATCGAAAATGTGTGAGACGGAGGGAGGGTAGCACGTATTCAAGTTTTCACTTCTGCCGGCACTCCCAGAGTACAAAACTTTTTTTTTTGAAAGAAAGATTCACTTTGCTGTGATAAATAGCGCAGTATTTTCGTGTATAAAGGTGTATTGCAGCGTAACCACACGGGAGGCCCTGTGAGCGTTAAAAAAATTTGGAAGAACTGTAAAAGTTGATTATGATTCAAATTATTTACGTTGATTTTACAAATCATTAGTTGAAGAATAAAAGTGAATAGCTCTGTATGACTGTGATTTTGAAAAGCAACTTATTAAACAAAATATTACCTTATCAAACTTGTTTTTAATTGAGAAACGGGTACAAAGTGTAATATAATAAATGCAAATCCTGAAAAGGAAATATACTGCATGGGGGACTAACACCAAAATCACTAAAAAGAAATCAGCCTTTAGGTGTGCATAACTCGATAATAGGTACAGCAACTGCTGATTTTTTATATTGTCTTATTATTTTATTTCCGCCTGAATGGGGTTTCTGCTTAGCCACAGCGTAATAGCATGGCATGTCATCAATGATGGTTTAGAAAAAAACATTTTCAGAACGAATTAATTTCTTTCACATTTGACACTAGACATGCACTTCACTGACATTGACAGCATTACCTAACCTAACCTAACTTTCATTCAAAGTTTATAGTGTCCATAACAGACGCATGTGAATTTCAATTTCACGTAATATAAAGTGAAACCATGCCTCAATTCCACATAGACGAGGTAGTTCCTAAAGACACTGTTTATCCAATGGTAGTCAATTTTCAAAACGGTTACGTAACAGAAAATTTCAAAACAAATGAGTGCTTGTTACTGGAAGACGAGAAATCTGGCAAGAAGACCGTTGCGACAGAGTTATGTGACTTAATATACAGCGGGGAAGAGGAGCAAGAAGATTTAGGCAGGACTTTGATACTGGCTCGGAACAAACAGACTGGGAAAGTCCGCTTAATAGAGACAGAAAACATTGAACTAAAACCGGTAATGAAATCTAACTTAGACACGACAGAAGTCAACGACACAAGCTACTTAGAGCTTAGTAGAAAGTTCGGATCGAAAAAACACAAACAAATAATGGAGCATCGTGAAAAACTCAAAATCAACGTTCAGACCGTCACCGAGCAAATGCAGAATGTTACGGATAGCATCACTGAAGACCAGTTAGACCTGTCATCATATAACAAGACTGATTCCGACGAGTTCTACATACCAACGATAAACAGGGAAGCAAGCAAAGTTGAAGAAGTTTATGATATTGACACTATATTGACACCAGAACAATGTGATAAGATATATTTCGAAATAGAAGGAACAAAGTACATGTCAGATCTGAACCCTTTCTTAAAATCTTTAGCAACTAAAGAGTTTTCAAAGCAACATACGGTCCTCTTAGTTTATGCTCAGACTTTGTTACAGTTATATGCAACGCTAATGAAAGATATTAGTAAAAAGACATTCACAGCTTGTCCGTACTCAGTTACTCTCAACGAGATAGTTTTAAACAACTTCTTGAGTAATGTGAATGGTAAGAAAGGACGATCACCGCAGTATAAAGATAAGTCTTTGTGTCACGCGTTAGTTTTCATACTTTTAATTAATAATTATAAGTTTAATTTCAATGACTTATGTCAGGAGCTGAAGTTGACGCAGCGAACTGTTACCTCTAAGGTAGCGTTGACGGGTGCAACTCTTGTGTCTGTTGGTACTAAGAAAGTTGCACAGTTGAAGCTGCCATTAAGCCGACCAGCTTTGAGGAGAAAAAGTTCAAAGTTTTAAATAAATATGTTTAAGTAATGTTTTTTGTTTTTTTTTTCTGTTTGCCATTAGATATCAAATTAGTTTGGAATTGGGCTTAATCCACGTTTGTAACAGACGTTTGAAGCATGTTCGCGCAAACGGACATCAGTGACCATAGCCAACGGTTGCTGTCGCTCGCCACGTCCTTTGGTACAGCTTAAACGAAGGCCAGCGGCCGCCACTAGTAGTCATTGGCCGCCACTAGTAGTCGGTGGCTGCCACTAGCAGTCAGTGGCCGCTACTGGTAGTCAGTGGCCGCTACTAGTAGACAGTGGCTGCTACAATTTGTTACACTCTCCTGCTAGTCTCACATGGATAAAAATCTTCATGGTAATGTCTGGCCCCTGCCGCATACTGAAGGCTAGGAGGGTAAGATGGGGGTGCAGTGGCGGCGCAAGAGTAGCGAGTATCAGCGTATTTAAGCAGCGAGTGGGCGCCACCGGTGGCATGTCGCCAGCCTGTCACAGACACTCAGTCGCGGGTGGACGCCACTCGCTACACGTGTGCAGGGATTCCATATAAAATGTGTTCTTCTTATCGTGTGGGCAGTAAGGTCTAACGACCCCACACACCCTAGTGTCAGTTTGTAAACCGCCTCAAGGGCCTCTGACATGGTTTATTTGGGATTCGCTGGTAGTTGGTGAAGGCTATACACGTGCTTTTGTCAGTGCTACGAATTTTTTCGTTTTTGGTGAACTTTTAAGTGTGTAACTTGATTGAAACTGTACTTTGTGTTTGTGTTGTTGGTCCAAGGTTTGTAGTATAGTTGTTATTGTCCTATTTTAACTATAACTAGTCAAAATGAACTCCAAAAAGCCTCCTGATCCTGACCCTCCGGATGAACTGTTTGAACTCTCCCCTGTCCTGACTGTTACCCTCCCCCATGACGCTGAAGTACTTACGCGAGACCCAAGCATGGATACAGAGACCACAAGTCGTAAAAGGGCAGCTGGTTCGCCACCCCTTACTACTAAAATCCCGACAAAAATAGCGAAAAATGTTATTGGCAGACTTACATATACCATGAGAGACAACCCGCCATACATAGTTCATGTTTCTCTCAAGGATGAACAGACATCAGGCACTGTGCTACAACCAATTAAGTTTGGTATGTTTTTGACGATGAATAACGTCAATAACGTACGTCTCGATGGGATCAAACGCATAGGTAGAAACAGAGTGTCAGTTGAGTTTAAGTCACATCAGGATGCAAACAGTTTTCTCAATAATAAAATTTTGACACAACATAACTACATCGCCGCCATCCCACAGTTCAATATAACACGAATGGGTATAGTTAGGGACATACCGGTTGAGTGGTCGGAGGATGAGACTATCAAAAATATCCAGGTTCCAGAGGGTTGTGGCCCTGTTATAAAGGCTAGAAGGATGAACCGTAAGGTGACGTCTTCTGGTGTGACTGAGTGGAGACCTACACAAACTGTAGTGCTTACTTTTGATGGACAAGTTTTACCCAAGCGTGTTTACAGTTTTTATTCAGCTCTCGCAGTGGAGAGATACACATACCCAACCATTCAGTGCTATCATTGCTGTCGATTTGGCCATACCCGGACTCTGTGCCGGTCAAAACCAAGGTGCTATAAATGTGGTGCAGATCATCCAGGAGATGGATGTGATGTCACCCCTGAGTTCAGCTTTTGTGTTTCGTGTACTGGTAACCATTTTGCAAACTACAGTGCTTGTCCGGAATTGGGCCGACAGAAGAGCATCAAAGCTCTTATGGCGGAAAAATCAATTGCATATGCGGAAGCAAGTCGGGTTTTCCCTCCTGTTTCGAGGTCATATGCCGAAGTCTCTAAATCTTCCCCACGCAACAAGTTTACTACAAATAATTCACAATCCCAGTCCTCAAGTCCCATTCCAGTGACCCAAAATTCATACCGTAAAACGGTATTTTTAAAACCCAAACCCCGCATCCCCTTGTCACCTGGCTATGATAGACAGGCTCACTTAAACCTTACCCAAAACTATTCCTTTTCCCCATCCAGAAATGGCTGTGCTCTTCCAACGGAAGCTGCGGAGCCAATGATCTACAGACAGGATACTTCTAAAAATATATTGGAACTTATTACAAACATGTTAATGTCTGTACTGTCCAGTCCGTCCCAATCAATACCTGACCACGTTGCATCAAAACTGACCTCGATTCTTAATTACATTAACAATGTTCCATCCCCTGACATTCCTACAGTGGAACGTGAGGAGTATTACTCCCAGAAAGTCTGACCTTTCTTTTTTAATCAATAAATTTAAACCATCAATCTGCGGCATTGCCGAGACATGGCTTGTACCTGGAAGCAATTTCAGGTTGCCATGTTTTGACAGTGTGCGTAATGACAGATCTGATGGATACGGAGGATGTGCCTTACTCATCAATAGCAAGGTATCTTTCTCCCAGATTCCTCTAACCTCTGTTGGCGACAACATAAATGTTGTTGCTGTTAAGGCTGAGGATATAAATATTTTTTCTTTCTATATTGCGCACCCACAACTTGAATACCTTCCTATAATTAGAAATTTGTTATGTAATGTAAGCGGTCCAATAATTGTAATGGGTGATTTCAATTGTCACCATTATCGTTGGGGGTCAAACACTTGCGATAACTTTGGCATAGGCTTGCTTGATATATTGGATGATCTCAACCTCTGTCTCATCAACGATGGTAGTTCTACACGCAGACCTGCACCTGGGCAGAGTAATAGTTGCGTTGACTTGACGTTCTGCTCATCCAATCTATCTAGTCTCCTCATTTGGCGTTGCTTGGATATGACCTATGGAAGTGATCACTATCCCATCATAATTGAATTCCCTTCCAAAAACATTCCTTTTAAAACTTCCCCCCCTTTGTTGAAATACCAATTAAATTCTGCAGACTGGGATTTATACTCTAAAATCCTTGACCTCAGAATATCTTCCCTTCCTGAAATCAACAGGGATAATGCCCAGGATTGTTTTTCATCCTTTTCTTCCACCATTTCCTCCACAGCAGATGATTGCTTTCCATCCAAAAAACCGCATTCCGGTAAACTCCCTTCCCCGCCATGGTGGGATAAGGAATGCACTGACATGGTCAGGGCCAGGAATGAGGCTGAAGAGACAGTCAACCGCAATATGAACCTGGATAACCTCATCGCCTTCAAGCAGATATTGGCTAAGTCCAGGAAATTTTTAAAGAGGAAAAAACGCGAAGGTTGGGTAAAATACTGTAGTGCGCTGAGCCCGTCCACCCCGGTTTCGGTGGTTTGGCGAAAGGTTAAACGTTTTAGGAGTTGTTTAGCACCTGCCTCCTCCTCTAACAACCTTACAGAAGAACTGGGATACCAGTTTTTCTCAAAAATTGCTCCAGCCTATGTTCCAAGTATTGAGGAAACCAGTGTTGACATCTATGATGCAGACAACACTGACGACCCATTGAACATGCCTTTTACCTTGGAAGAACTAAAAACTGTGTTATCCCAGGTCAAGGATTCCGCGCCGGGTGTGGACGGATTCCCGTACTCCTTTATTTCTAAAGCTGGTCCAAAAACTCACAAATATTACCTGGACTTGGCTAACTTCTGCTTTACTTCTAGCTACATTCCCACAGAA
Organism: Lacanobia oleracea; assembly: GCA_950371165.1. Lineage (NCBI taxonomy): Eukaryota > Metazoa > Arthropoda > Insecta > Lepidoptera > Noctuidae > Lacanobia > Lacanobia oleracea. The sequence goes on along the minus strand of OX493411.1, from coordinate 14,497,302 downwards.
TGGAAGGTTCAAGTTGTGATTCCGATTTTAAAACCAGGCAAGAATCCTAATGATCATTGCTCATATAGACCTATTGCCTTATCGTCCATACTCATCAAACTTTTAGAACATTTAGTTAAAAACCGTTTAGTGTGGTTGGTGGAAAACAGGAAACTGCTCCCAACGACTCAATTTGGCTTTAGGAAAGGACTGGGCACAGCTGATAGTGTGGGTATCCTCACGTCAGAGGTCCGGCTAGCCCTCAGCAGAAATGAGTCTGTGGTTGCTGTTTTTCTGGACATATCAGCTGCCTATGATTCGGTCCTCCTCCCTAATCTCAGGCAAAAGCTGCACGAGCTGAGAGTCCCGGCTAGGATTTGTCGCATCATTGGTAGCATTTTTACCAATCGCAGTATTCAGTTGAGAATACCTGGGGCTGACTCTGAACAAAGATCGGTTTGGAGAGGATTACCTCAAGGATCTGTTCTTAGTCCCCCATTATATAACATCTATACAGCCAACCTGCCCTCTTCCCTTAATTTCAACTGTAAAATCCTTCAGTATGCTGACGATATTGCATTAATGGTCTGTGGCAGTTCCATTCAGGATTCCGCTCTGTCGATGAATGTCTCTTTGGCTTCATTGAACCAATGGCTACTTGACAATGGTTTGTCTCTAAGTGCGCCAAAGAGTACAGCTGTCATTTTTACACGCAAGCGTTCTGTACCCTCAATTGATATTAATATTGACGGACAAAGCATTCCCGTCCAACACAAGGCTAGATTTCTGGGAGTAACTTTGGACTCAAGATTGTCTGGGGTCGACCACATTAACAACACGGTAAAAAAATGTGAACGCTCTGTGTCGGTCCTTAAGGCCTTGGCCGGGGTGTGGTGGGGTGCTCACCCCTACACCCTTAAACTAATATATAATGCGCTGACTAGAAGTGCTATAGATTACTGCAGCTTCCTTCTTGAGCCCTGCAACAAAGAAGCGCTTAAGAAACTAGACAGTGTTCAGGCCAAATGTCTGAGAATAATCATTGGGGCCATGAAATCCTCTCCTATAAATGCGCTTCAAGTGGAATGTGCAGACCCACCCCTCCATCTTAGGAGACAATATTTGGCAGATCGCTTCCTCTCGAAAGTTTTTTCTCTCTCTTCCCATCCTTTACTCCCAATTTTGGAACAAATTGACCTCTCCCTTAATAGTTCCTCCTACTGGTGTCATAAAGTAGCTCCTCTATTGATGAATAGGTACAGAGAGCTTAAACAACTCTCCTCGCCTATCTGTCAATATCCAACTCTCCCGTGTTTCGCTGCCGCATATGAAACGATTGATTTCGAACCAAAAGCCGTTTTGGGACTTGGTATATCAAAGAATTCCCAAAGCGCTGGAGACGATTTTGAGTCGGCTGTTAAGCGTTATTGGGAAGGATGGAATTTATTTTTCACCGATGCTTCAAAATTGACTGAAACTGACTGTACTGGGGTGTCAGTTTACTTTCAAAACTCGAAAATTGCTCTTCTTTTCCAATGCCCACCAGAAACATCAGTTTTTACAGGAGAGTGTATTGGTATTTTAGAAGCCATACACTATATTAAATCCCATCAAATAACAAGATCAGTAGTTTTTTCAGATTCTCTTAGTAGTATTCAGGCCTTAAAACAAAATCAACTTTATAGTAAAATCCATAGTCAAATCATTGCAGACATTAAGACCTTGTTATTTGATTGCTCCCAGAACGGCTTGGACATCGAGATAGCCTGGATCCCCGGTCACTCGGGTATTGTTGGCAATGAGTGCGCTGATTCGTTAGCAAAGTATGCCACATCGAATCCGGCCGATCGAAAGCACTACGTAGCTCATAACTACGATTTGCGGAATGGTGCCAAACCCAAGTTATTAAACTCGTGGACTGAAACATGGAAGACGAGCTCTAAAATCAAGGGCATCTACTATGCCGCTATACAGCCAGAAATTCAACGTAGGCCTTGGTTTTTTAAATGCCCTAGACTGTCGAAGAGAACTGTTTCGTCACTCTGTAGACTTAGACTCGGACATTGTTGTAGCCCAGTGTTCCTACATAAGATCCATGTCCGGGATAATTCCCTGTGCGAGTGCGGTCTTGCGGAGGGCACTTTGGACCATATTTTCTTCTCCTGTTCCTTAAACAATAAATCCTTTGACCTTTACCAAAAAATCTCCAAATGCAACATTCCTCTCCCAACCAACTTCCATTCCCTTCTCTCCCACTTCTCTCCTAAATTAATCCACATTTTGGCTACATTTTTAAAAGAAAATGATTTGAAATTTTAATTGGTGCGTAACATATGTAATTAGTATGTATATAGTCGTTGATGTTTAGTATTTATCATACCTGTATATAAATTTGTAAATTATTTGTTTCTACTAACCCATGTGTTGTCCTTCCAGCTAGACTAACACCTACCACGAATACAAAGTTCGACGGCCTGCCTCTTGTTGCTGCCGTCACGACGTGACACTGGCAGAATAGTCGGAACCGGCTCAGTTGCCATTAAGGAGAAAAAAAAAAAAAAAAAAAATGGTTTATTTGACGAACGCCATTTGGCGGCCGGGACCACCGGCTTATATGTGCCTTCCGAAGCACGGAATCATCTTTTTATCAGACAATCAGGCCTCCAATCCCAAACTGGAAAACAACTTCACAAAATGTGTTAAAAATCATGTAAGTAAACAGCTTGTCACCAGCCACCGGTAGCTGTGGTCGGTGGCACATTTGCGCGAAGCCTAACTGCCACTCTGGATACACGCAGAGGGGACCATATGATACACTATTATAATAGCTAGGAGACGGTGAGCATGATTTGCTGCGGAACATATACTTGCTGTTCTTGTACCCTTTCTCAACTTGTCCTTGTCCATTTTAATATTTGACTGAAGTTGTTTTTACGTGGGGCGACCAGCCGTCTGACCCCCATAGCCCTACGAGAGGGAAACCAGGTTCGCCAGAGCCTCGTCCACGCCAGGTGGAAGAAGATACTTGCTGTTCTTGTCGCTAGCACGGCAGAACCACAGAACACATTACCTACCTAGCGGGGCAGAACTAGCTTAATATTTTTAACTGACCGACCTTCGTCTTACCTTACCTTAACCTTTCAAAATTGTCTGTAAAATGGTCTTTTGAAATGTTTCTTTTTTGATATCCAATATCTTGTTGGTCGAAATTACCACCGGGTATAGCTGGGTCACCACGTCACAGCCTGAACGGGCTAATTTGTAACGCTAGAAAAACGTGCGGTCCGTCCTGTTTTACTAGGTAGGTACGTACGAGTAGCTTGCTACCATAAGTCAAGTGCCAGTACCCCTGATGATGGGATGATACACTGTTCCATTTATATTGGCACTCCACTGTTGGCTGATTAGCGCATTATATTCGCCTGACGGATTTGTTTAAAAATAAACTTGATTGCGATCACTTAAGGGTAGGTATATTTTCTATTATCCAAGTAACTCGAATATTTTTACAAAACGCCAAGTGAAGTGCCATCTTAGACGTTGGATAAATAAAATAACAAATCATGGTTAAACATAATTTATTTCCCAATTGATTACACACGGATTTTATAAGTAATTCATTCTAAATGTACCTATATGAATAGTTGAGGTGTACTGCTAAACAATCTGATTTTTTATCATCATCCAAAAAATAGAACAGCTGTTCAATACAATTTTGATCACTTTAGATTTATTTTTCATTTCATTTTTCCTTGTCTTGTAGGACCACAAGTGGTAGCAAGCGCGACTGAGGCCTTAGTGCGAGTTTTAAAATGCACTCGTACCTACTCGCGTTAACGTAAACGTTTTCTGATGTTAATTCCTTATACCTCACAAAAATGCCTTATTCTTTCTAAAGCTAAGTCCATACGCGGTTACATGCTCGACGTTTTTGCGTTCATTCGAGCAAGATCGAACGTATAGAGCGTGTTTGTAACGCTCTATACGTTCGATCTTGCTCGAATGTATAGAATGTTACAAACGTATAAACTTATTGCTCAAAATCGCTAACCCAAAATGTTTAAAGAGCAAGATTCACGTGCCATGTTTAATTAAATAATTATGCTTGCTCATCGGACATCTACTTACGTGCGCATAGAACTGCTATTTACAAGAAAGAATGAGGTTTTCCGATATAACTCGTACTAAGACCAATAAAGCCGTAGTGCGATTGTACCAGATCGTCTAGTTTCTTTACAAATTGACGTTTACGTTAAGGGTCAATTCATACCGAAAGCGGCGAGCAGTTTCCGTGTCATAGAATTTTAAACTTTATCTTCATTACTAAAACACATATTATCGCGGGAGTCATCGGAATGCTCGCGGCGCCGCGGGCGGCCGCACGACCTCTTCAAGTTTCTCAAGCGATACTATGTGTTACTGTGTTGAGGTACCGAAATGGCATTTCGGTATGAATTGACCCTAAGACTATTCACACCTAATTCACACTAAGGTGTGAAATTTCTTACTTTCTTAATAGTCTCACTGTGGTCTTAACCACAGTTAAATATAGAAATATATCGATTAAATAAAAGAGTGGCGAAAACTTGGGAAGAATGCGAAATAAATAGTTTTTCATTTTTTTCAAATATCCTAGGAGATCTGTATATATTCTTTGTATCAAGCATATTCTATTCCTACAATGCAATATCCGTTATAATTATTTAAATGTAAAATACTACCTAAGTGGGTAGGGGTACCGCCAGCAGTAATTAATAAAATTGTAAAGCGTAAATTTATATGCATTATTCTTAGTACCTAATTTTTTCTGACTCATGTGGGATCATCCATTAATCAAGCGAGGCCCAAAAGGGGTGGAGGAGATTCGGAAAAAATATCACAAGGGGGAGAGAGGGGTGTAGAGAGATACCTGCCACGTGTATTTACTCTAAGCCTCTGCTGTCCGTCCGTATGTCTGTCTGTCAGCGGGCTGTATGTCAAGAACCGTAATAGGTAGACAGTTGAAATTATCACAGAATGTGTATTTTTTCTATCGCCGCTTTAACATCAAATCACGTGATCAATGGACAATCCCTGTATAGAGGCCGAAGTAATACACGAACGGCCCACTTAATTCAAATGACTTAATTTAACGATTACTGAGTATCTTCTATAGGTAGCTATAATATTATCAGTCAAACTTAAATTATAATTATGATTCGAAATACATGGTTAAATAGTTTATAGTGTAGACTGACCGCCTATATGAATGCCAATTTTGGATTACGCAACGTTCGCAATAGGGAGCATGCAATATTTCCATTTTTGCTTTAATTTTAAAGATTTCCATCTAGAATAGACCACCACATAAATAAAAAAATTAAAACGCTTTAATTTATTGCCAAAATTGCGATTTTAAACCGACAGTTTAAAGGTTCGCGCGAAAACGGACGATGACGTCACTCGTGTCAATCACTGTTCAAGAACTGTCCCAACTCAAAGAAATACATAAGGTTGCCTTTTCGTTGGCATAACAGCAGATACGTCACTAAACGCTGATTGTTGTTTTTATATACGTTCCGTTTCACGTTAATTTAATTCATCATTTTTGTTAAAAATTGATATTAACCAAAATAAAAACTTTGTAATGGCCTTTATTTTATACTTTTTTATCATTTTACTGACAACATTCTCATAAATTCTGTATTTGCATCTTCCCTATTGCATCCCAGCCGCGATCGATCTGACAAAAGACGTCCAATGTCCAAACATTTTTAACAGATTACGACTGAGGTACCAATGCGAACGTTGCTTAAGAGTGGACTCTAGTCAGTAACGCTTGGGCCTTTCTCCATACAAACGCGTTCCACTGTTTTCTTCGTGGATAATGCTGCTAGAGCAATGTTTTTTTTTTTCTACAAAAATCTAGATCGATTTAATACGTTCCTCCAACATATATTTTTTTTTTTTACTATTGATAGGCACGCGCTTGACCTTGACCTCCATCTCACCTGATGGTAAGCGATGATGTGGTCGAAGATGGAGCACGCTTGCCGAGAAATAACCTATTCACTCTTGACTTAAAGACTCCCAGGTTGTAGCTATCGGGAAACACAGACTCCGGCAGGGAATTCCACTCCTTAGCTGTACGCATTATGAATGTGTTCTCAAAACGTTTTGTGCGCGTGGGTGGGATGTCCACCATGTACCGGTAGCGCATCGCCGTTCGTCTTGTGTTCCGATGATGGAACGGACTTGGCGGAATTAAATTATGCAATTCCGTCGCACATTCCCCAAAATGCAACCGGTAGAAAACCGACAAGCCAGCAACTCGTCGTCGATGCTCAAGACTTTTAAGAAGTAGTACTTAAAGAATTATAACAATCTGAAAACCCGAAAAAAAACAGCCTGTTTTTACCGCCATGCTCAGAAGACTATCAGACTTGATAAGTTTTTAACAAAATAAAAATAATAGAAGCATATAGCTTCCTCTAAATTTTGATACATTATTTTTTTAGATCAGTCCAGAGAGGCCATATTATGACGTGCTAATACCATCATGACTAAGCCGTGAAAAAGGGATAGTATTATGCACCGTGTATAACTCTATCTCCCTCCCACACCGTTATCATGATGGTTTTAAGATTACATAATAGGGACCCTGTTTTGTGGAAGAAAACAGCGGAATACAATACGTCTTTCAAATACCTGTTTTACCGACTAGAGTCCCCTCTTAAAACTCGTAGAATTGACACTCAGATACAATCATTACAAATCTTGTGTTTACGAAATACATGACTAAATAGTTTACAGTGTGAAATGTACGCCTAGGTATCTGCGGGCTATTTTACTAATTTGTAACAATAATTACAGATCTTGTATTTTTTATACACTTCGTTACATTACATACATTCAAAGCCAGAGGACCTGATAGGCTACCCTCATTACATATTAATTAGTTATTCGACTACTTCTGTAGTTTCGCTATTATAAACAATCATGAAATTATTATTTTTAATACCTGCATCAGCGATGAGGTTATAAAGCTTCAAAGATTACAATTAGAAAGAGAAGTCCGATGTAAACTTTGACGTCATCGTCTATGACCATAGAAAACAGCGTTTTCGCGAGAGGGACAGATATATTTGTTTAAAATAATTATATTTCCTTCGTTTTTCCAGTGATATTGATTCTATTTTCACTGTTAGTATAATATTTTTGTATATTTTTAGATAAACTGTACAGATGATAAATAAGTTTTTCATGCATATTCCCTATTGCTAAACTACAAGTTTTAAAGTTCATGGCAACGAAACTTTTTTCAGAGTCTTTTGTTTAAGCAAGGCCGCTTAAAAATCAAGATAAAATACACAAAGGTAAAATCGATATTAGATTTGGAGGCCACGGATTGAAATTGACACGAAATAATTTATTAGCTTTTGCCAGCGAACTCACCCGCGTGAATTTCGGAAATTATACCAAGGGATCATACTCCCGCGATAATAAGCCTATGTGGGATTTCTGTGCTCTATCTCTGCTGCAAACATTCAGATACGTTCAGCCATTCCGGCGTGATTGAGTAACATACATCCTTCCAGACTTTCGCTGTTATAATAATAGTAAGATTTTAGTAGTAAAGTTAAATATTATGTTTTTCGTACTCATACACTGTACTTATCTGATTAATTTCGTAGCGGGATACAATTGAATCTTTTCTCCAGGCCTCGACAAGCTTCATTCCATGGGCTTTTCTGGTGGTCGCCATTTTATGAATTGTAGTGGTTGTATGGATTGAAATAATCTCGAAAATTCATACTCAGTATATTTTTTACGGCGAAACCGGCTCCATCTTAATGTCCCTCTCAAACGCATCATCTAGCGGTTCTAACTTTATAGTCATATCGCCTGTCGTACTTTCCGGTAACATATCATGCAGCGCACCAAAATTAGAGAAATCATCCTCCTCTTCGCTCATTTCAGTCGTACAAAGCTCACTTAAGATCATTTTGCTCCGGCAAGCATCGGCGTTTAATAACTTATACCTTTGGATCGCAAACTCTAAAGGATTGTATGCCTCCAAGCAAGAATCGCACTTGAACACTACAGAGTCCCTCAAATGCTTGATTCTATGATACACGTGCAAGTTAGCATCATCGCTAAAATGTTTGATACAGTCCTCGCAATCCACATTGAAAGTTCTCCGTCTCGAACCGAAAGTCGCCAACTCATCCACGTCAAATTCGTCATGGAATTTCTTTATATGTCGTTTTAAAGTCTTCCTTGTGCTAAAATCTTTCATGCAAAGAATGCATCGAGGCAAGACCTTCTGCTTGATGCTCGGGACTAAATTAACGTGACAGACATCATTATGGGCGTCAAATTTCTCCTGTCCTTTGAAGACTAAGTTGCATTCTTCGCATTTGTAAATCTGGTCTTCGGCAAGATGCTTAGTCTGTAAGTGTATACTCAAAGCCTCATTGGAGCTGAATGATACAGAACACATATGACACGGGTACGTATTCATGTTAAACGAATGCAGAAGTTTCAAATGGATTTTGCAGGACTTCGCAGATTCAAATCGTTTATGGCAAATATGGCACTGAGGAAATGAAGTCGAGTTTGGATGCTTCGTTCGCACATGTTTTCTAAGACTCCGTTTTTCTTTGAACAGGGTCTCACATTCGATACACTTATATCTCTGCATGCCTAAGTGAGTATACTCGATATGCCTTCTGATATTTCTTTTAGATTTAAACTGCTTGTCACAGTATTCACACCGAGACCAAGAATCATTGTTGTGGACTATTTTAATATGTGAGGCTAAATAGTATTTGTTACTACAGATTTTACCGCATAACTCACATTCTACCTCTTCATCTGTTGTGTGTTTTAGCTTAATATGATGTTTAAGAGATCTGTCACTATAATAAATACGATCACAATGCTCACATTTGAACGGCACGCCTTCCTCATCGATATTTGTTGAAGATATGTTGGAGTCCGCGATTTGAGCTTGCGGATGGAAGATTCGTGTGTGAAACTCTAAGCTGGAGATATCTGTGAAGAGTTTATCGCAGTGACTGCAAGAGTTCACGTCATCCGGCGGTAGACAAACCATTCTATGAGCAGACATGGTCTCCTTACTATAAAACTTATTGAAGCAGACATTACACGTTGATAGAGCGTACTCAATATCGTGGTTCACTCTCATATGGTCTTTAAGCTCGTAGACGGTCAAAAAAGAACTATGGCAGTATTCACAATTGTAGATACTTCGCGAGTCCATCCCGTATTGTTTGAGCAGCGATTTCTTACAGTATTTGTAGAACGTTTTAAATGAATGTTCTGACTTTACGTGTTGACGCAGAAAAGGTTCTTCGTCGAAACTTTTGTCACAAGATTCGCAGACAAACTCAGAGGTTTTGACATCCATTTCGGTGTCCTGGTCTTGGTGGTGAAATTGTACATGGCTTTCGAAATTCTCTCTCCCGATAATGACTTTCATGCAAAAATTGCACGTTAAATGTTCCAGGTTGTCCGTACTGTGCCTTGTTCGCGCGTGGCGTCGCAGACTCTGATTCGAAGTGTATACCTTCGGGCAGATATCACATCTGAACTCCCCTTTTTCACCGTGGAACATTTCAATGTGCCTTTTCAAGTTCCTGTTGTTTGTATAAACTTTTTCGCACAAATGGCACTTAATCGCGTCTTTTTCACACACACTGTGAACCGATTGGATATGGGCTATAAGGGAATGCTTTCCTTTGAAAACCTTGTGGCAATCGTTGCACGTTGGGTACTCAACGTCAGGATTATGCAACTGATTCATATGTCTCTTCAAATTCCGCTCTGTGGTAAAAGTTTTCTCGCACAAGCGACACTTGATTTCGTAGCCTAATCCTTGTAGATGTACAGTTATCATATGGGACGTAATATTCTGTTTTCGCGTGAAAATTCGTCCGCAAAGATCACACTCTGGATACGGCTGTCCATAGTTATTATGACCTCTAGTGAGGTGTTGTAACAAACCGGCAGGGCTACCGAAATTCTGGCCGCATATGCTACAGTGGCAAGACGAGTTAATATGACAGTTTTCTATATGTGTTTGCAGGTTGTATTTTCTAGTAAAAGTCCTTGAACAGTAGTCACAGACGAAATCTAACTGGTTTTGATACATTTTGCTTTGTTTCAGTCAAGTCTGTCACATTAAACCGTTGGTTACGGCGGTCAGGACAACCAGTTTTACTGAATGGTAAGCCAGTAATTGGTATGTGGAAGTCCGGTAGGTTGCTCCATGTAAAGTAGGTATCAGTACTCAGTTGTATCCAGTTAGACTGGATGCTGATCCCAACATAATGATCATGATTTTCTTCAGTTAGGTGACATGGCTGGAGGTAGTTTAGACCTGGAAAAGAAAATAGAATAGCTAATTATTTTTGGTTGCTCAGAATGCACAGACTGAGAGGACAGAGGATTATTTAATCATTTACTCCAAATTAAATAATAGTAACAAGGTACATCATATCTAAAATAATGTTACTCGAATCATAGGCAAAAAACCTTTGTAGGTTTCCTGAAATCAGGTAAAGATTTATTTAACTATCTTGCTTCAAGATTTTAGTCTGAGCAGTTTCAGAGATATTTTTGAGCACTGTTGGCACAGCGTGAGTGGCGTTGAACAAATATTTGCATGGCCTACAGATAGTCGTTCCGGATCTGGCTGTTTGCTTAGAGTTTGAATGTTTGTGAAAGCACCCATAATTCAGGAGGAATTCCTAGAATAGAATACTCTTTATTACTCTTTCTGTATGAATATAAGGGTTGGAATGCTGAATTACCATTAAGTAATTTAAACTGACCCCATATATGTTTTATGTAGGTATGTGCCATATTTCAACTGAATCAGCCCAATAGTTTAGGAGCAAATTGGCCTTTTTACACAAGTGATCATGTGGCAAGCACCAGATAGATGTGCAATAATGGCCATTGACCCAAATACATTTATTAACTTTCTTAATATCAAAAACAAAAATAAAAATGTAAAGCTATCCTGAATCAATTCCTATTGTGTAATAATAATAACTTTTATTTTGACCAACAAAGGATCATAGCATTCACATTACACATAATCAAATAATAACAAAATACACGTACAATCAGAAACACACATAATATATTCAATTTCATGACATTATTAAAATTACAATATCTAACATTAAAATCAAATAATAATATAATATAAATACAATTAATCAATAAATTATAACACAGAATTTACATGTAAAAAAAAACCAAATCAATTAATAAAATAAATATCATCATCATCTTCCTGCCCTTATCCCATGTTACTTGGGGTCGGCGCAACACGTTTTATTCTTCCATTCTGTTTATCAGTCGTCACTCTATCACTAACTCCCTTTTCTTTCATATCGCTCCTCACACAATCCATCCATCTTTTCTTTGGCCTTCCTCTCCCTCTCCATCCATAAAATAAATATAATTAATCAATAAATAAAAATAAATAAATTATGACCCAGGCTTGACATGTAACTGCACAAAATGCCATAGCATTGGGCAGACATCTCGGCCAGCCACAACGCTCAGAATTAAAAATGGTTCATAATTTATTGTTCAGGAATCTACGAAGGGATTTTATCTTATATACAAGTTTAACTGGTATCTACCATATAACGGTTAAGTTATTTCATATCATTCATGTGGGACAGAGAGGTTACAGCCAGAAAAAGCTTGTTAGACATTTAGTTTTGATCATGAAGACATTAATTAGTTTTATTAAGAACTCACAAAAATTTACAAATTAATGCAATGTGACGAATGGTAAATCAGGGTGATGTATGCAACTCCACATCCAATCACATAAGTTGCATATGGATGGAACAAATAGGACATTCCATCCACCTCAGCTATTCAAGGAAGGCCAGCTGCCCAGAGCTCATTCATTATACATTCAATTATTATGCCTGGGTTTTGAAGTACTTCAACAGCCATTTTTCTATTTATTAACCACCAACCAATGGCGTTATGACAAATAGCATTACTGAACAGATACACAACCAATAAAATACCTTGGATACCGCAAGGCATTACATTCATAATGAGTACAGCTAAGGAGTGGAATTCCCTGCCGGAGTCTGTGTTTCCTGATAGCTACAACCTGGGAGTCTTTAAGTCAAGAGTGAATAGGTTATTTCTAGGCAAGTGTGCTCCATCTTCGACCACATCATCGCTTACCATCAGGTGAGATAGTGGTCAAACACGTGCGTACCTATAGTATAAAAAAAAAAAGGAAGCTAGGTGTTTTTTTTATTATTATTATTTACTAGCTTTTGCCTGTGACTTTGTATGTGCATATTCTGTTTTCAAAGAATTTCAGAAAATCCTCTCTTAGTGCTTCCCCACGGAGGGCAGGGAAGCTACATGCCAAATTTAAGTTATCGGCCATTAGTTTTGGCTGTGCAATGTCTGTCAGTCACTCAATCAGTCAGTAACAGTACAGTTTTATATATATTGATTTTATCTATATACTAATATATAAAGCTGAAGAGCTTGTTTGTTTGTTTGTTTGTTTGTTTACTTGAACGCGCTAATCTCGGGAACTACTGGTCTGATTTGAAAAATTCTTCCAGTTTTTGATAGCCCACTTATCAAGGAAGCCTATAGGCTATATATCATCACGCTAAGACCAATAGGAGTGGAGCAGTAATGAAAATTGTGACGCAGACGAAGATGCGCGGGTCAACTAGTTATTAAGAATTTGAATGGTCAGTGGTGATTTTGTTTATTTTTTTAAATTGCATTTTGTCTTTGTACCATGAAAAGTTGAAAGGGAAACACAAGGGCCAACAATATCTGCTGTTTCACGACTATTCTGTAGTCTGCTCCCAATCTAACTATATGCAAATGAGCACCAGCATTTTACATGGAGCAACTGCTTTTCTGACCTCCACAACCCAGTAAATGGATAAAAAAATAATCTTTTTTTTTTTTTTTTTTTACTATATATAGACACGCGTTTGACCACTATCTCACCTGATGGTAAGACAAGACTGGTTAGTATTATGACATCTTATAGGTTTTATTTTGGGTTTTTTACTTTGAACCCTTAAGTATCTAGGTCTGGATGTAGGTAGCCTTGAAAACAAAACATTTGATCACTCGCATAGTAAAACAAATCGTAAATATTATGAAAAATTCGCCTAAAATTTTTCTATGTTTGTATCAAGAAAATAGAATAAAACCAAACTTACATAAAAATCCATTATTTTCACAGTATTAGTATTCACTCGTCCCCAATATCATATCGGATAAACATTTAACGCCGATGTTTTCTTGTGAAATAAATTAACGCTACTTGTATCAGGAATTCAGGAAATCATTCATTTTGATGCAGCAGTGGTACCATGGAAACTAACACGAGACAGTTGCGCTCTCGAATCAATTCGCGTCGTCTGCAACAATAAAATAAACAATAGAGACAAACTAGTATAATTAAAGACAATTTTTTCAAATTATGATATTCATATATTTAACTGACTGTATGACGTAGTATTCAAATTATTCAAGAGATTAAAATGAGTTATATCGTGAATTGGATCGAGTATTGTTTGCTTTTTGTAGTTACACCTTCAATGACAGTGACGTTCTGCTGTTTGCTGCGTTCACGGATCAAATTCTTAAAAACTAGTTCAGAAATCGTTGTTTTTCAAGCATAAAAATGATGCATCTTCTCTTCGACTTTTTGAACGCATATATGGAATGTCAAAATCATAATTGTTTGGTTTGATCTCGCGTCGGGTTTTCGCATTTCGATCTTCGGTGAAATAAATATCATCGAAAATATGTATTTGCATTGAATACAGTGAAACACTCAACTTAAATCATGCCCCAACGTTTAACTGTACATTTTTGTGTCAAATTGTTTTAAATGCCTGTAATTTACAAAAAAAAAACTTAAAAATCACTGGATTTTCTTAGAAGCTTTTATATTTTTAAGATATCATGGGGAAAGCCTCTTTAGTGTTAATTTTAACATAATTTAGTGAAGGAAATTGCGATATTTAAGCTCTACAGTTATTATTTAGTCATAATTTCATCATAGAAAATGGAAAAACTGTCAATGTGCAGAATATGTTTAGTGGACAATGTTCGCATGTATGTGGTTGCCAATAAGAACCTGGAAGAGATATATGAGAAGCTGACTAATATTCCAGTAAGTTGATGTTTTCTTAATATTGTATCTTTTTCGTTCTACCAACTTTTATTCTAAACTTAGAATATTTTATTATAGTCTTATAAGTATACAACTAACAAAATTATAAAGAATATCCTATATCAGTAAAACAGGGTGAATATAAACAAAACTTTGAATGGCCGAAGACGACCCACTGACCTGGTATTCTCAAGCCACATTGGTTTCCAAAAACTTATCAATCTTGTTACAAAAAAAAAAAGATTAAAAAAAGATATTTAAGGCTCACCTCTGCATTTCTATTCAACTTATTTTGCAATCTAAACCTCTGCTTGCCTACTATAATGGTCTTTTTATTCTAACCGGATGAGCTGCCTATCAGTATTTTACATCTAGCTAGAGCACTACTTATCCTAATATATAAAATTATTGTTTCTGACTGGAATGACTGACAGATAACACACAGCCAAAACTATGGTCAAAGAAAGCTGTAATTTGGCATGTAGGTTCCTTGAGGAGTGTAGAGAAGCAAAAAGGGTCGATTTCTCGAAATTCCAATGAAAACGGGATATGCTCGTACAAAGTCGCGAGCAAAAGCTAGTTTTGTAGATAAAAATAATAGCTCAAAAATAATATTATCTTTATTTTTTGTTGCAGTTTGTAACTGAAGACAGTAGACCGATGCTCGCTTGTTACTTCTGCTACGCTAAACTGAAGCAATGCTGCAGATTCAAGAGAAAATGTCTGGAAGCTGAGGAGTTGTTCAATCAGATGTTGAATGAGGATTATGAGGTGAGAGACGCTGAATTCGGGCTTTCCCTGAATATCTTAGATTCTTCATCTTGTAGAAACTAGAACCAAATTCAGTGTGTTCAAGTGTTTTTGACATATCAAATTCTTCATCATCATAACAGCTGAAAGACGTCCACTGCTGGACGTAAGCCTCCCCCAAAGGTGTGGGGGAGTTGCCATAATCGCCACGCTTGGTAGGCGGGTTGTCGGTCGGGGTTTGTGTGTATGGTATTGCGTTTTACAAAGAATGTTGCTGCCCATTCTCTGTTGAGTCCCTTAGTCGCCTCTTACGACACCCACGGGAAACTTATTAGCATTTTAAACTGCTTTAAACATCCCTCATCCCTGTGTGTCCCTTCGAGGTAGTAGAAGTTATGTTTTTCTTACTAAAGCCGTTTAATTCCATAAGTCAGTGTAATCCTAAAATGTCAAGATGTCAGGAAATAGTTATTCTTTCGGGTTACCTAGCCCTTTGGAGTTTTATTGCTACTTTAATCAACATAAAACCTAATACTGCCTTGCAAATTGCATAAAACGTAAGAAAATTGAATTTCGCTGGCTACCCTGGCGCATCCACCTAAAGCCTCGTATCCACTAGGCAACATTTGTCGCGCAACACGTGACGCTCAACATGATCAGCTAGGTTGCACAACAACGCGCGACGTTGCCAGCAGGCGCGCAACATTGATAATATTACCGAACAAAAGTTCCTCGCTGCCGTTCAACATGATGAGCAATCTGTTGCGCATCATGTCGCGCGTCAAATGTTGCCTAGTGGATACGAGGCTTTAACCATGATATGTTGCGTGAGAGTAAAACCAACTTATTAGCCATAATTATGTCAAAAGAAAATCTACTGCCATTTGCAAACTAAAAAAAGGAAGTAAATATTGCTGACGTAATCACCAGTCCCCCATGTCATCAATAAGAACCGGCCAAGTGCGAGTCGGACTCGCACACGAAGGGTTCCGTACCATAAACCTTAACTTTTATTATTTGTTGTTATAGCGGCAATAGAAATATACAATCTGTGAAAATTTCAACTCTATCTATTTCGGTTCTTGAGATACAGCCCGCTGACAGACAGACGGACGGACGGACAGCAGAGGCTTAGTAATAGGGTTCCGATGCATAATATAGAAAGAGCATATTATAGACCCCCCACCCTACATTGCTTACGTAATCCTTGCACAGCCCCACTCATAAAATAATTCTTTTTACAGATAAAACCACTACAAATAAAAGGTGAACCAGATTATCTTGGTGGATTCATAAAAACGTCAATTCAACTCATAAGCATAGTTGATGCAGGTCAAGTAGAAAGCGATGCTATCAAAGAAGAACTATCAGCTGTTCGTGAGAGGCTAGTGGATGGTATTGAGCTGAAAGTGGAACATCACAGTGGCGGTATGTTAATTACTTACCCAATTACACCTCACCATGTTTCATACCAACATATTCTTAGAAACTAATAAACCGGTTTTCACGAAACTTGGTACGCATATGCAAGGTAAAAACCGGTAAGTGCGAGTCGGACTCGCACACGAAGGGTTCTGTACCGTAAACCTTACTTTTTATTATTTGTTGTTATAGCGGCAATAGAAATACACAATCTGTGCAAATTTCAAGTCTCTACCTATTACGGTTCTTGAGATACAGCCCGCTGACAGACAGACGGACGGACGAACGGACAGCGGAGGCTTAGTAATAGGGTTCTGTTGGTTACTTTTCGGGTACGGAACCCTAAAAAGCAGCCTCTCGCGTCCGGCCCTCTTATGGCTCGGAGCGAGGAGGCATAGAAAGCAGAACCTTCTGCGAAGCAGTAAGGCTAGCGAAAGAGGAGGCCGACCGCGTGAGAGAGAGGGAAGCCTCACGCACGTCCCAGCCGCCGCAACAGGAGAACACGCCGCGGGCGTCGGGAGTCGCAGGACGATTCCCGGCCACCGTAGGCGCGGGCCTGTGGGCGGCGAGCTTTGGGAGGCTCGCCGTCCGATCAGGACCAGGACCGGGTCGACAGCGCGTTGTGTTCCACGCGCGCTTCATAGAGATGTCAGCGTAGTAGACGGGGCCCGCTAAGGCCAGTCCCTGCCAGGGTTGCGGAATTTGTTCGAATGAGTCACCGCGGCCCTGGAACGCAATCGATATTTGCAGGAACACGGATGGGTTTGAATGTTTGTATGAAACTCTGAGGAAAAAACGCTCTTTAAACTTTTTATTTGCAAGCTATGCGAACACCTCTTCACTGTCATTCATCATCTGCCTAGCATTTTCCAAACTACATTGGGGTCGACTTGCAGTCAAACCGGATTCAGCTGAATACCAGTGTTTTACGTGGAGCGGCTGCCTACCAGACCTCCAAAACCCAACTGGGTAACACGGTACATCTTGGCAAGACTGGAGTCAGATTTACTGGCTTCTGACAATCCGTAACGACTGCAAAAGATGTACAAATGACAGCCGGGACCCACGGTTTAACGTGCTTTCCGAGGCACGGAGGAAACTCGTTATGTTAAGATGGTCACCCATCCACAGACCAACCTTGGCAAGCGTTGCTTAACCTTCAAGATCGATCCGTGCGGCTGTTATTATTTAGCCGCGAGCTCCTCTACACCTCTTCACTGTCATTAATACATTATATCTTTGAACTTAAAGGTGGTTTTCGCATGATATAGTAAAATATCCGAAGTGTATTTTTAGTTGCATTAATTTAAACACTTTCCTATGTTGGGAATGACATGGTCCGACGCCGAGAACTACACAATTTTTCGTTGGGAATTTCACTGTCACACATTGGTAAGTATCTACTTTGGGAGTAAGACTGTCAAACGTCGGGCATCAAACTGTCCATTGTTGGAAATAACGCTGAGACTCCCTGGTAGTCACGATGATCCTTTATGATGTACGGCAACTCATTGATGTTAATGGGAAACAAGAATAGGCCTAGAATTGAGCCTTGGGGTATTCCCGTGCTGATTATAGATCCAGGAGATCTTTTACAGTTCACATCAATTCAACTCTGAATCCTATACTTTGAAGTCAGATGATCCATAGAGGCGCCATGAAAAACGTAATAGTGCAGTTTTCTGGTCCATGTATCATGGACAACGCAATCGAATGCCTTGGATAAATCGCAAAAAATGCCCAAAGATGCACCGGCATCAAAAAAGTTGCTGTGTAAATTGACCGTTTCTGCTTACTACCTATGCAAATTCTTGATTTAAATGATACGTTGGCAAATACATATTTATTTCGGCGGCATATAATGTAAATTTGGAAACATCGTATGAAAATTTCGCGAGTCACGTTGTCGCAACCACTTTAAAGGAGTCTATCGTTCTTATAAGAAAAAAAAAATCATTTCATTAAAAAGTTTATTTGCGCCCAGCATGACACATACCAAAGAGAAAAAAACTATAAGAAAAATTAATAACCTATTCATGTTGGAATATATGCGTCAAATCCGTGCAAAACGGCCATCGCTCAGCATAAGGCTGCGTCTCCAACAGAGATATGTGCGAGGAATAAAATAGAATAGAACACACAATACTCTTTATTATGTACACCATAAAAGTCAGAATAGAAACATGAAGAGCGATGCGCTGATCGAGGCATAGCCTCAATAGCATACGAGGCATGCCTTTTAAGTTTTGTCGTTTGAAGAAAATAACACAACTAGATAGTACTTTTTATTATTTTTAAAAGTATTCACCACGTAGCTTAATACACTTTTCCATTCGCTCAAACCAGTTATTATAACATTTATTCCACTCTTAAACTGGGGGTGTTCAAAATGGCTGACTTGAAAGCGTCGGCTGCTTCTTCACCGGACTGGAACCTTTGACCACGAAGACTTCTTAATTTAAGGATTTTTTTTAAGAAATCGTTAGGGCTTAGGTCAGGACTGTATGGAGGATGGTCAAGAATTTCTACTTTTTCCTGCTTCAAATACTCAATCGTTTGACGAGCGCTGAGTGAACTTGCGTTGTCGTGGTGCAGGATGATGCGTCACTTTAGATTAGTTTAGATTTAGAAGTTCGGCGATGACTTGTGCTAAACAAATTGTGGTATACCACTCTGTGTTAACCGTTCTACGATCTTCAAGTGCAATAGTCGCAACATGGCCGGTTTTTCCAACGAACGTGGCCACCATCTTCTTTGAAGTGCTTCGAGAACGAACAACTTTAGTCGGCTTTGTCTCGTCTTGAAAGAAAGAATAGAAGACTTTATTTGGGACTCGCACACAACAGACAGATGTAAATTTAATTAAATTAACAGAATCAAAGAAAGACCCAGATTTTAGATTGTTTTTTGGAATCAGGATCGTAGGCATAGATCCAAGATTCGTCACCACTGATGATGTCGTAGACGTGATTTGACTCTCCTCGGTTGAACCTTTGCAGAGTTTTCTTACACCATTTGACGCGGGCCGCCTTTTGATCGTCGGAAAGCAGATGCGGTATCCAACGGCAAACTAGCTTTCTCACACCAAGCGCTTCATGCAAGATCTTCTGAATGGTTGTCCCTGAGATGCCTAATAGAGCCTCTATCTCTCGATACGTCACATGACGATCTTCGAGAATTAGTTGTCTCACAGCAATGATGTTATCTTCAGTGAAGGCGGATTTTGGGCGTCCTTCTCGAGATTTACTCACTCACTAACACTAGTATGTCCACGCTGGAATTCTAAATACCAGCGTTCGACAGTCCGCAGACATGGGGCTTCATCACTGAACACAGATGTTAGCTCTTCAAAACACTGATGCCGTGTCAGGCCTCTTCTAAAGTTGTAGAAAATTATTGCACAAATATTTTCCTTAGAAAGATTTATTTTCGTACGTAACCTGACAGATTCCAATCGACGCTGTGACTAAACAATAGCATTAATCCTAATACTTTCAACTGTTTTGAAATTCACAATTTAAACACATTCGAATATAGAACAGCTCCAAATTCGAAATTGCCGGGAAATATGGAAACGACAGAACTTAAAAGGCATGCCTAATAGCAAACACATCCCACGTTACGCATTCTGGCACATCTGTGCTGGAAAGGCAGCCTAATACTAGGTATCGTATGCGAGACAGAGACACAGCAATGTTTGCTCAACTCACCCTTGACTCCTCTATTTTCAGATCTAGATAACGTAGACAATAGCTATCTAGAAGTAGAAGATATACCAGCACACCACTCTGGGTCGGATTCTGAAGATGACGTGCCGTTGATGAAATTTAAAACTGAATTGGAAGAAGTTCAAGAAGTATCGAGAAAGAAGAAACGCGTGAAGAAGAAGAGTAAGTATTAACAAGGAAATAAATATTAAAACTCATCTGCCTAGCCTTTTTCCAACTATGAATGTAAAATGAATACCAGTATTTTATGAGGAGCGGCTGCCAGCCTCCCAGACCTCCAAAATCCATTAACTGGGTAACAACCAATCCAAAAAAAAAGAATTGAAATTCTAATAATTCTTTCTAGTCGGTAATTTTTTTTAAATGGGAGTTGGGTATTTCCCTATTCCCATTTCAAAAAAAATGAGGAGCTCGTGGCTAAATAATAACTGTCGCACGGGTCGATCTTGAAGGTTAAGCAACGCTTGACAAGGTTGGTCTGTGGATGGGTGACCATCTTAACATACCGAGTTTCCTCCGTGCCTCGGAAAGCAAGTCGGAAAGCCGTTGGTCCCGGTTGTCATTGGCCGTACTATGTAGTGGTGCTTATATCGTTTTATCTTCCAGCTCGCAAGCCCGACTGTAGCGAGATAATCCTGAGCAAGAAGGAGCAGCTGGAGAACCTGCTTGCTAGAGCGAAGACGCCCAATTATTTACATTCTCCGTATAAATGCGACCTGTGTTACAAGGGATTCGTAGACGCGAGGGCCTATGATAACCATAAGCTTAAACATGATTTGGTGAGTTGAATTTGTTATCTAACTATAGTAAGCGTCAGATAAATCGCATAGGAGTCCTAGCATTATGCTGAGCGATGGCCGTTTTGCGCAAATGTGACGCATATCTTCCCAACTTTTATAATTTTTTTATTTAATTTTTATTTTGTTTTTTTTTTGGTATGCGTCATGCTTGGCGCAAATAAACGCTTTTTCTTTCTTCTTTTTAAATGTGCAATAACGATTTGACAAATCGTACGTTCCGATAGGACAGCCTCGGCGCACTGAAAAAAAATAAGTTTTTTAGAGGCCCCACTTATCGATCGCAAAAAACTAGTATGCAACAAACTGACCTATTTTTGTTACTCTTACTCGCGCTATGTTTGTCACTCTCGTAGTGAAAGTGCAAGTGTGTGTGTATTTATTGCTTCCTTGTTTGCATTGCCAATTTTTTTGTGAATGTACTTGCGATATGCGTCAGAGCGGAAACAACGCATCGTAGATTTATCGTTGTAAGGTGCATGACCTATGCTTAGACATAATCAGCTGTTAGGAAAGATACATCGTGTTCGAACGGTGCAAAAACTTTAAAAATCATTTGCGACTAAACTACTGCTTCTATTTAATTGATTTTTTGTAGAGCTTGAAAATAGTACCTAGTATAGGCAGTTTTTTTTTTTATTTTTTTTTTTATTTGTAATGGGTTTGCTCTTGACTCTAGTCTATGTCAGAGATGACAGAGACAAAGTCTACGATGGAGCGAGCCTACCCAGAAGGAGCCTGTTCACTCTTAAAGGAAAGCCCCTCTGTCGTATCAACTTTGTATAAAGCTGAAGAGTTTGTTAGATAGCCCACTTATCGAGGAAGGCTATAGGCTATATCATCGCGTTAAGGTGGATGTCATCTACTCCGCTCCTATTGGTCTTAAGGTGAATGCTCCAGGGTAGCCCGCGAAATTCAAATATTTTTATGTTTTTTGCAATTTGCCGTTCGAAAGAATGAATATTTCAGAAATAATCATTCTTTCGAACTACATGAACTTAGAGGGCTATATTGATGATTAAAATGGTTATAATTCTTTAGATAAATACGCGTTACGGTCGCAGATCGCATTTGGTCCACATACAGCTTCACCCTGACCGGCAAATTGCAAAAAACATAAAAATATTTGAATTTCGCGGGCTATCCTGGAGCATTCACCTTAAGACCAATAGGAGCGGAGTAGATGAAGTTGCGCGGGTCAACTAGTAAAGACATAAAACTGCTGCTGTGATATTGTAGTAGAACTGAACATAATATATTTCGGGTGGCACAAAATTTACACTGATTATTTATTTATTCACAAAATCCACAGCTCTTTAACAATTTTACTTAAAATAAACAAACCGATCCCGACCGATCGGTCTTCTGTTTTTCTTTTTTTTCTTCGTTCTTCTTTTTATTTTTGATGCATCGAAAATTACTCAGGGACAAGGAGCAGGGTTATTTGACCAGAGTTTAGGGAACAAGTTTGGAAATGGGATTAATTATGATATATCAATTATGTCGCTGGAACTCATAGCTATTTACAAAGCAGTAAATTACGTCTTGAACCAAAACTTAAATAAAGTGGTAATTTTTTCAGATAGCAAAAGCGCACTCCAGCATATCGCTCGATGCGCCTCTGGTTCCAGCAGAGGTACATCGATAGCGTATGATATTTTAAAACTTATAATCATCTGCCTAGCCTTTTCCCAACTTTATTGGGGTCGGCTTCCAGTCAAACCGGACTCAGCTGAATACCTGTGTTTTACGAGGAGCGGCTGCCTACCAGACCTCCACAACCCATTAACTGGGTAACACGGTACTTCTTGGCAAGACTGGAGTCAGATTTACTGGCTTCTGACAATCCGTAACGACTGCCAAAGATCTACAAATGGCAGCCGGGACCAACGGCTTAACGTGCTTTCCGAGGCACGGAGGAAACTCGTTATGTTAAGATGGTCACCCATCCACAGACCAACCTTGGCAAGCGTTGCTTAACCTTAAAGATCGACTCGTGCGGCTGTTATTATTTAGCCACGAGCTCCTCTTAAAACTTATAATAATACTTGAAAATAATAATAAAGAATGTAGATTGCAATGGGTTCCAGCACATATTGGACTAAGCGGTAACGAGGAGGCTGACCGTATATCCAAATCAGCGGTTGTGAACGGATGTATAATTAATTATATACCTGATTATTGGGAATATACAACTAAATTTAAATCTGCATGTTTTAATTCCTGGAAACAAATTTTTTTCAAAATTTCTCTGGATAAAGGTATTTGGTACAAAAGCATTCAAGGTCAGCTATCTCGTTTTCCCTGGTTCGAGAACACTAAACTTGATAGAAATTATGTTAAATTAATATTAAGACTCCGTTCTGGGCACTATCCATCGGTAAAGTTTGCATTTCTTATGAAAAAGGCTGATTCTCCTAATTGCACAGTTTGCAACCAAATCGAGGATGTGCAACATTTGCTGATGGAGTGTACTCGAAACGGAGTAGAACGCGAGTTATTCATGAAGGATTTTAAAATAAATAAATTTGATGTAGGCATAATCCAATCCATTTTATCTGTGCCATCTGCGGATATTATTAAAAAGTTGTGTCATTTAATTACGGTCCCATGAATAACTCTAATTCACTAGCCTTAAGTAATATTATAAACTAATACTGTGTAAGTAAGTCAATTAATGTAAAAGGGTACGATGGGGCTGACATATCTTTGATAAAAGCCTCTAAATAAAAAATACATTTAAAAAAAAAATAAAGCTGCCCTGAATCGATTTCCATACGTTACGTACACACATACGTTCTCTAAAGTCACCAAAATGTAAGAAGTCTGATGTGACAGGTGAGTAGAGAGGGATAGAAGATTGCTTTACCACTAAGTGCGAAAGAGATTTATTTTCATGTCTCTTTCATAATTACTAGTAAACCAATGTTGTATCCTGCTGTGAAATTGGACTTCTTAGATTTTGGTGACTTTAGTTATGAAAATGGTTCATAATTTTTAGTTCGGGTATCTACGAAGGGATATTAGGGAATTAGGGAAAGGTCAATGAGTTTTATTTCAAGTCTATCTGGCGCCTACCATAGCGACCTGCACCGTCTTTGTCCGCTTTCTGAAACATAAATATAGACATGGGCGTCTACTGGTTAAATTTTTGAAGTGTGCGTCGATGGCCAAATCCGAAACTATGAGGAATATCGAAAAACGCTGAAAGGGGTCTCAAGGTCGATTTTGATGAAAATTTAAAATGTATTAATGGATTTTTGAAAAATCGATATTCCCAGCGAGGAATCGAACCGGTTAAAATACATCCTGTACTATACACCATCCGAAAGTGTCGCTAATATATTTTAATATTATAAATGCGAAAGTAACTCTGTCTGTCGCGCTTTCACGCCAAAACTACTGAACCGATTTAAATGAAATTTGGTACACAGTCTAGGCTACTTTTTATTTTATCCCGGGAGTATGCTCCCTAAGGACCACGCGGGTGAAGCCGCTGGCAGAAGCTAGTTTTCAATTAAATACTTCAGATCCAGTGTGGGGCTAAGGGTCTAAACCCCCTCCCTCACCTGTTTTTCTGATACACTGTTCCACATTTTATAATTTGCACCCGAGCGAAGTCGGGCCGGCTCGCCAGTATACCAACAAAATAAAATAAAATAATTTATCCTTAATTACCTTTTTTTCTTAAACTTAGTTTTGTATGTGACAATAAAGACTTTGAATACTTTTTTTTATTTCTTATCTTTCTTAAATAGCAAATGTAAAAATTCCAGCGCAGCGGATCGCATGTGTGCGAAATATGCCACATGCACTACCAATCGTTACAGCTGTTACGCACGCACGCCAATAACGCACACGTGCGGATATTCCGGTGCAATCAGTGTGGCTTCATATCTCATACAGGGTAAGTAAATCTTAATAGTAAAGTTATGTTACATAAACAGTTGGCTCAATACAATAAAACGATGATAGTTGCAAACGTTTATCACTGTTTCGCATCGATCAACGCCCGTGTGAACAAGAATGCAATAGGGAAGATGCAAATACAGAATTTATGAGAATGTTGTCAGTAAAATGATAAAAAAGTATAAAATAAAGGCCATTACAAAGTTTTAATTTTGGTTAATATCGATTTTCAACAAAAATAATGAATTAAAGTAACGTGAAACGGAACGTTTTTAAAAACAGCAATCAGCGTTTAGTGACGTATTTGCTGTTATGCCAACGAAAAGGCAACCTTATGTCTTTGAGTTGGGACAGTTCTTGACCAGTGATAGACACGAGTGACGTCATCGTCCGTTTTCGCGCGAACCTTTAAACTGTCGGTTTAAAAACGCAATTTTGGCAATAAATTAAAGCGTTTTCATTTTTTATTTATATGGTGGTCTATTCTAGATGGAGTTCTTTAAAATTAAAGCAAAAATGGAAATATTGCATGTTCCCTATTGTTCCAGACTTAAATTTTTGTACTGTACAACATCATTGGGGTATAACTTTAGTGGAAAAGAGGGGGTGTCTGGGAGAGAGTGCGTGTGGTTAATACTACTGTAAATGCGAAAGTTTTGATGGATGGCGGTTTGTTACTAAATTTGCTACTTAGAACGGCTGAATAGATCTTATTTTTTACTTGAGATTGGGTGCTCTTGACTCTAGTCTATGTCAGAGATGACAGAGACAAAGTCTACGATGGAGCGAGCTTACCCAGAAGGAGCCTGTTCACTCTAACTTTGAAGAGATTAGGGTTGTAAGCGTTTGGAAACATAGATGCAGGTAGAGATGAAAATTTAAAAGAAAGGCTACTTTGTATCCCGGGTGTATGTTCCCTTGGGATCATCTGCCTAGCCTTTTCCCAACTATATTAGGGTCGGCTTCCAGTCAAGCCGGATTTAGCTGAATACCAGTATTTTACGAGGACCGGCCTACCAGACCTCCACAACCGGGTAACACGGTACTTCATGGCAAGCCTGAAGTCAGATTTACTGGCTTCTGACTATCCGTAACGACTGCCAAAGATCTACAAATGACAGCCGGGACCAACGGCTTAACGTGCTTTCCGAGGCACGGAGGAAACTCGGTCGGATGTTAAGATGGTCACCCATCCACAGACCAACCTTGGCAAGCGTTTTTTCTGCTACACATATAATGTAAATATTAATCTCCTTATTCGGCGTAGGGTTCACCTTGTTTTTTTTTTGTTTCTCAGTAATCAAGCCAGGATTCACGAGCAATGGCACAACGGACACACATATGAATGTCAGCTCTGCAGCCATACATTCAGGTAAACCTGTCAATTTGTTTTTTTAACAGTACACACAACGTGGCTTTCAACATGTCAGTCGTTTTTAGGGTTCCGTACCCCAAAGGTAACTAACGGTACCCTCGGAACAGAACTAACTTACGGAAGCCTCCGCTGTCCGACCGTTTGTCTGTCAGCGGGCTGTATTTAAAAAATCGTCATAGGTAGACAGTTGAAATTTTCAGAGTGTGTATTTCTATTGCCTCTATAACAACAAATACCAAAATCAGAAGAAACAGGAATTTTTAAATGGATAACTTTGATTCTCAGCGTGCTTATTATCACACAGGTTTTTTTGCGAAAATCCTGAGTTTTATCCAAAAGACCGGATATTGGAGGTTAAGATAGATTTACTTAATATAGGGTTTTTAGGTATAAAATTACTATTTTTTTATCAGGCCAGTTTTAAAGTAACTGTCGATATGGCTGTAAAACCGGCCAAATCGACAGTTCTGTTGATTGATAGTTCAGGGGAGCACTCTAATTCTTTCATGCATGTTCCCTATTCGCTGAACGACATGCCGACCTGATTTCTCCAGCCCGCTGTGCCGATTAATTGTGTAGCCATCTTAAATGTGTTGTGTGGAGCGCCAATTTCTATCTTAGACTTATGTGATATATGCGAGATGTACGTGCGACTGAAGCCTAAAAGTTCGACATGTCGGCAGGAAGCCGACGTCGTATTTCTCGCACATGCGCAAGCGACATCCCACCGAGCACGTGTGTAACATCTGCGGGGAGACGTTCGTGGGCAAGCATGGACTGCAGATGCATAAGCGGAAGACGCACATCAATGGCGAAAAGGTACCGGAAAGTCGGGTTATTTTGGCTAAGCTTTTAACTAATAAGAACACGGTTAACACTGTGAGCTGTGTTCCTATTGGTTGACGAGTTAGGGCCAACCATCCAACTCATCAATCAACCAACCAACCAACCCGCCCACCAACCAACCCACCCATCAACCAACCAACAATCCAACCACCAACAACCCACCAACCAACCAACAACCCACCAACCAACCAATCAACCCACCAACCAACCAACAACCCACCCACCAACTAACCAACAATCCACCCACCAACCAACCAACAATCCACCCACCAACCAACCAACAATCCAACCACCAACCAACCAACAACCCACCAACCAACCAACAACCCACCAACCAACCAATCAACCCACCAACCAACCAACAATCCACCCACCAACCAACCAACAACCCACCAACCAACCAATCAACCCACCCACCAACCAACCAACTTTACCAAACACACCCGACAGAGCACGTGTGTGTAACATCTGCGTGGAGACGTTCGTTGGCAAGCATGGACTGCAGATGCATAAGCGGAAGACGCACATCAATGGCGAAAAGGTACCGGAAAGTCGGGATACTTTGGGTCAAGCTTTTAACCAATAAGAACACGGTTAACACTGTGAGCTGTGTTCCTATTGGTTGACGAGTAACCAAAAAAAAAACTATAATTTAAAAATAACTTTAATTTCGGAAGTCGGTGTGAAGTTATTATTTACTTTGTAGTAATTTTTTTTTGGAAGTCTATTTTATTTTTTTGTAAAAACCTCTTTTTTATTTTTAACTTTTTAGTGGTACGCAGGTGCACAAACACAGCGTGCCGGCGTGATGTTATGTTATGAACTGGTGTAAACAATCAACAGACATGTGATTACAGAAATCCCGATCCATTTGCTATCATTTATTGAAGAGTTCCGTTGCCTACCTCCGAAGTTCATCATCAAATCTTCACCAAATTTAAATTGAAAGAAAGAATCGCAAATCGGTTGACAATTGGCGAAAATATCACTGAACAAACATCGATCCATTTGCTATCATTTATTGAAGAGTTCCGTTGCCTACCTCCGAAGTTCTTCATCAGATCTTCACCAAATTTAAATTGAAACAAAGAAAGAAAGAATCGCAAATCGGTTGACAATTGGCGAAAATATCGCTGAACAAACATTTTCCATGGGATAAAACACATACAGCCGAACCTCCTCCTTTTTGAAGAAGTCGGTTAAACATTAAAAATGGCGGAGGGTATATGCCACACTGCCCTTTAAAGTCTCTACGATCAGCGGTTTAGACTGTGCGTAGCCCGCCTGTTAGTAGTTCAGCCATCAGACTTTGAGTTTCAGAAAGAAGATTTGTGTCTAGCGGCCAAAAAATCGATGCTTCTATCCTCACCTTTGGAGAATAAAGGCGTGATGTTCTGTTCCAGATGGTGGACCCCAACGACCCAGAAGACCCGGCTGCCAAAAGGTTCTGCGCTGAATGTAACATACAGTTCTATAACTCAGAAGCCTGGAAGCGACACATACTGTGCTCCGTCACACATACGCTGAAGACTGAGGAGAGGTAATAAAATGATATATCTTTTTTTTGAAGTGATAACTTCTTTAGCGGCCTTGAGCACTATTTTGTCATCATCCGCCTAGCCTTTTCCCAACTATATTGGGGTCGGCTTCTAGTCAAACCGGATTCAGCTGAATACCAGTGGTTTACGTGGAGCGGCTGCCTACCAGACCTCTACAACCCATTAACTGGGTAACACGGTACTTCTTGGCAAGACTGGAGTCAGATTTTCTGGCTTCTGACAATCCGTAACGACTGCCAAAGATCTACAGATGACAGCCGGGACCAACGGCTTAACGTGCTTTCCGAGGCACGGAGAAAACTCGGTATATATTAAGATGGTCACCCATCCACAGACCAACCTTGGATAGCGTTGCTTAAACTTAAAGATCGACCCGTGCCGTTGGTATTATTTAGCCACGAGCTCCTCCTGGACTTTTTTGTGATGGTTAAAAAATGTTAAACTCGCGTCAGGACACGTGACCCTGATCGAAAATGCATGAGACGGTCATGTGTCAGGACACGTGACCTGTTTCAACATTATTCAATTTACATTGTGATCGCTAGATGGCAGGCAGTACATGCCATCAAAATTATTCATAGAAAAATTAGATGGCGTTGTAAATAGTTAGCATTCTCAAATATAGGTGGCGGTGTTTCTAATAGTAAGTTTTGCAAAATGTAGATGGCGCTAATAATCGCCCCATTGATACACTAATTTTGACTAAGCAGTGCATAAATTGAGCAACAGTGATTTTTGAAGTAAAACTTTTTTAGAGGCATTGTGGTAAAAAATGTTAAACTCCCGTCAGGACACGTGACCTGATCGAAAATTCGAAGCACGTATAAAAGTTTTCACTTCTGCTGGCACTCCCGGGGTGCAACCCGTTGTTTTTGTTTTTACGGATGGGAAATCATCAAATGACTCCTCTCGCTCTGAGTGAAGCAGGAGGGAGTGTCAGACTCTTACTGATTAAAACCCATCCGTGTTCCTCCTAATGCCCTTTGCGTTCCAGGGCCGCGGTGGGTCTTTCAAACAAATTCCGCATCCCAAAATGTTATTAAAATAATCTAAGTCATTCTTTTTTAGTATTCCTAGATTCGCGTTTGACCACGATCTCACCTGTTGGTAAGCGATGCTGAGGTCGAAGATGGAGCACGCTTGCCTAGAAGTAACCTATACATTCACTCCTGACTTAAAGAATAACGAGACCATTGTTACTAACACTAAAATAAAAACAAAGTAATGGACCTAAGTCAGTTTTTTTTTTCATCATCATTTCAGCCAATATCCTAATAAAGAGCGCCAACCATCCCGGTCTTGAGCAGTCCGCATCCATCTGCTGCCAGCCACCTTCTTTAAATCATCGCTCCATCGTGCCGCAGGGCGTCCCACACTACGTTTGCCCATACGCGGACTCCTCTCTAACACTCTGTCAGCTCCATCGACCGTCTGTCCGTCTGCAGACATGGCCACTTTTTCCACGATTTCCACTTCAGCATGCTAAATTTTATGCGCTATGTCGGTGACTTTAGTACACTGGCGAATGACTTCGTTGCGAATTCTCTCCACCAGAGAAACCCCGAACATTGCTCTCTCCATTACAAGCTGAGCAACCTTGAAGTTGGACCAGACTTATGGTAAGTTCGGTGGTTTCCTTCTGCGAAATAGTCATCGCGCAGAAGGAGGCTGCGGAAAGGGAGAGGGAGATTTCGACCTCTCTTCCGTCCCCCTAACTGGGTCCAGGGGCGGCGGTCCTGGGGATGGCCGTCGCCCCCCATTCGTACGGACCCAATGTGGCGGCGCGTAGTGTTCCCGTGCGCCCCTCTTTGACGTCGCAGGGAGAGTCAAACACCTTACTCCCCCCGCTGACCCGAGGTGGCCCGTAAAGGCGGGCCGGCACCAGTCGGCGATCCCCGGCGTTGGTGAGTGATGGAGCACCGGGGTGGTTTTAGTCAATAAGAGTCTGACAGACCCCTCTGCCCGCCCCGGGGTTGAGGACATCCATGAGGTTTTCCTCTCGTTAAAAAAAAAAGGCTTATGGTGAGGGTCCACGTTTCGGCTCCGTAAGTCATTACGGGTAGGACGCACTGGTTATAGACCCTGGTCTTATAGGATGGGCTGCGGACTTTGTTCGAAAGAGGCACCGTACCCTGGAACACGGCGGGCACTAGGAGGAACATGGATGGGTTTTAGTCAGTAAGAGTCTGACAGACCTCCGCCCGCCCCAAGGCGGAGGACATCCATGAGGATTTCCCCCCGTTAAAAAAGAAAGGCCTATGGTGAATGTCCACGTTTCGGCTCCGTAAGTCATTACGGGTAGGACGCTGGTTATAGACCCTGGTCTTATGGGATGGGCTGCGGACTTTGTTTGAAAGAGGCACCGTACCCTGGAACACGGCGGGCACTAGGAGGAACATGGATGGGTTTTAGTCATTAAGAGTCTGACACTCCCTTCTGCTCCACCCAGAGAGGGAGGAGTCATTTGTTGAGTTCCTTAAAGAAAAAGGTCTTAAAAAAAAAGAGATTTTTTTTTAAGTTATTTAATTTAATTTATTTTAATTATCGGAAAAGGCAGATTTTGGATATGGAATAGTCTAAAACTGGTATTTTAATATGATTATTACTATTGTCCCCAGTGTCCAGCTCGTGGCTAAATAATAACAGCCGCACGGGTCGATCTTTAAAGTTAAGCAACGCTTGCCAAGGTTGGTCCGTGAGTTTCCTCCGTGCCTCGGAAAGCACGTTAAGCTGTTGGTCCCGGCTGTCATTTGTAGATCTTTGGCAGTCGTTACGGATTGTCAAAAGCCAGTAAATCTGACTCCAGTCTTGCCAAGAAGTACCGTGTTACCCAGTTAATGGATTGTGGAGGTCTGGTAGGCAGCCGCTCCACGTAAAACACTGGTATTCAGCTGAATCCGGTTTGACTGGAAGCCGACCCCAATATAGTTGGGAAAAGGCTAGGCAGATGATGATGATTACCATTGTCCCCAGTAAATCCTGTTCTATCTGCCCTTGGAAGTACATCGGTAACGTGTCCTTGGAGACACATATGAAGGAGCACGCAAAAGCGTTGCGGCGGTCCAGAAAACCGCCCGCCACTGCCAAGGAACGCATCTTTAGATGCAACCAGGTGAGCTTCACACACAAATGGTCACACACACTACTACTACACTACACACACTCACACACACACACACACACACACACACACACACACACACACACACACTACTAGCTTCACACGAATGGTTCCGTAGGTGGGGTCCTTAATTTTTATTATTTGTTATTCTAGCGGCTATAGAAATACACAATCTTTTTTTTACCATTAATAGGCATACGTTTGACCACTATCTCACCTGTGAAATCTGTGCAAGCCCGTTGACAGACGGACGAACGGACAACAGAGGCTTAGTAATAGGGTTCCGCTGGTTACGGAACCCTCAAAACCGGCCAAGTATGTGTCGACGGCTCGAACTCCCGCGAAGGATTTTAATTCAATAATCTGTACTTGTTTTTAGGATTCTATACGAAAAGGTTAGCCAACGGAACCCTATTACTAAGCCTCCGCTGTCCATTCTTCCGCCCGCCCATCCCTCCGTCTGTCTGTCAGCGGGCTGTATCTCAAGAACCGTAATATTATGATACACACTCTGTGAAAGCTTCAACTGTCTGTTGAAATTTTCTCAGATTGTGTATTTCTATTGCCGCTATAACAACAAATAATAAAAACAAAGGGGCTCTCATACAAGAAACTTGTTTTTTTGGTACGGAACCCTTCGTGTGAGAGTTCGACTCGCACTTGGCCGGTTTTTTTTTTTTTTTTTTTTTTTTTCAATATATCCTTCCCACTATGCTCAGAAGCTATAACATTCTATTCTCCTATTACAGTGCGGTTCAAACTTCATGACGCGCTCCAAGCTACAAGCGCACATAAACAGAACGCATTTGGGACTGAAATACAACAAGAACATCGTTTGTGAGGTTTGCGGCAAGAAGTGTACGGTGAGTGTCTGAGTAAACACGAATTTCTGCTAAAACAGTTTCTTTAACTGTTCTCTATCGTTTCTTAAACCTTTTGGTATCCATTCTGAATCCTGACAAATGAGATTGAGATTTTAAATTGTATATTGACTAGCCCGAGGCTAGGACTCAGTATCCGGAAGTGCCTTTGGGACAAAACCGCCCTAACCGTCCGAATCCGTAAGTCCCTTTCGGGACAAGCCGACGCGCGCCCGTTTTAAACTCTTAAACAATTTCTATGCGGCTTAGGTTTATTTTCGATTGGCCCAATAGGGACTTACGGGTTATAACGGTTGGTAACTATTTTGCCCCCTCTGGGGCTGACAAATCCTGGCAGGTATCGGTTTTTATCATCATTCCGCCAGCAACGAACTCCGTCAATGAAATCCCAGTTTATCGTGCGATTTGAAAATATACAACCCACTGAACACAAAACCCGGAGGATCCATATATTATAACAGTCCACATATCAGCCATTGGGCAGTTGCCCACTGGACACAAAACCCGGAGGATCCATATACAACAGTCCAAATATCAGCCATTGGGCAGTTGCCCACTGGACACAAAACCCGGAGGATCCATATACAACAGTCCAAATATCAGCCATTGGGCAGTTGCCCACTGGACACAACCCGGAGGATCCATATACAACAGTCCAAATATCAGCCATTGGGCAGTTGCCCACTGGACACAAAACCCGGAGGATCCATATACAACAGTCCAAATATCAGCCATTGGGCAGTTGCCCACTGGACACAAAACCCGGAGGATCCATATACAACAGTCCAAATATCAGCCATTGGGCAGTTGCCCACTGGACACAAAACCCGGAGGATCCATATACAACAGTCCAAATATCAGCCATTGGGCAGTTGCCCACTGGACACAAAACCCGGAGGATCCATATACAACAGTCCAAATATCAGCCATTGGGCAGTTGCCCACTGGACACAACCCGGAGGATCCATATACAACAGTCCAAATATCAGCCATTGGGCAGTTGCCCACTGGACACAAAACCCGGAGGATCTATATACAACAGTCCAAATATCAGCCATTGGGCAGTTGCCCACTGGACACAAAACCCGGAGGATCCATATACAACAGTCCAAATATCAGCCATTGGGCAGTTGCCCACTGGACACAACCCGGAGGATCCATATACAACAGTCCACATATCAGCCATTGGGCAGTTGCCCACTGGACACAAAACCCGGAGGATCCATATACAACAGTCCAAATATCAGCCATTGGGCAGTTGCCCACTGGACACAAAACCCGGAGGATCCATATACAACAGTCCAAATATCAGCCATTGGGCAGTTGCCCACTGGACACAACCCGGAGGATCCATATACAACAGTCCAAATATCAGCCATTGGGCAGTTGCCCACTGGACACAAAACCCGGAGGATCCATATACAACAGTCCAAATATCAGCCATTGGGCAGTTGCCCACTGGACACAACCCCGGAGGATCCATATATAACAGTCCAAATATCAGCCATTGGGCAGTTGCCCACTGGACACAAAACCCGGAGGATCCATATACAACAGTCCAAATATCAGCCATTGGGCAGTTGCCCACTGGACACAAAACCCGGAGGATCCATATACAACAGTCCAAATATCAGCCATTGGGCAGTTGCCCACTGGACACAAAACCCGGAGGATCCATATACAACAGTCCAAATATCAGCCATTGGGCAGTTGCCCACTGGACACAAAACCCGGAGGATCCATATACAACAGTCCAAATATCAGCCATTGGGCAGTTGCCCACTGGACACAAAACCCGGAGGATCCATATACAACAGTCCAAATATCAGCCATTGGGCAGTTGCTCACTGGACACAAAACCCGGAGGATCCATATACAACAGTCCAAATATCAGCCATTGGGCAGTTGCCCACTGGACACAAAACCCGGAGGATCCATATACAACAGTCCAAATATCAGCCATTGGGCAGTTGCCCACTGGACACAAAACCCGGAGGATCCATATACAACAGTCCAAATATCAGCCATTGGGCAAGTTGCCCACTGGACACAAAACCCGGAGGATCCATATACAACAGTCCAAATATCAGCCATTGGGCAGTTGCCCACTGGACACAAAAACCCGGAGGACCCCTTTTCATTGGAGATTTGCGGGACTTTACACCCTGTTCTGCATACCTCTATAGTTTTGTAGGGAAGTGCAGAAACTATAGGTGGCAGCACAGAAATGTCATTGTCAAGTATATTACCTATAACCTTCGAAATGGCAACGCTAGTTGGCACAGTTTACTTCGCGCACGTTCCAATAAACTGAGCGTGAAGGAACCGCAGGCTTTTTTTTTTATATTTGTAAGGGGTTTGCTCTTGACTCTAGTCTATGTCAGAGATGACAGAGACAAAGTCTACGATGGAGCGAGCTTACCCAGAAGGAGCCTGTTCACTCTAACTTTGAGGAGATTAGGGTTGTAAGCTTTCGGAAACACAGACGCAGGCAGAGAGTTCCACTCCTTTGCTGTGCGCATTATAAAAGACGTTTCAAAACGCTTAGTGCGAATTGGTGGAACAGCCACAAGGTAGGGATGGTAAGATGCAGTGCGTCTGAATGTCCGATGCTAGAAGGGGGCCGGTGGGATGAAGTCGTGGAGGTGGTGGCAGCACAGAAGCGTCAATGTCAAGTATTCCGACCCTTAAAGTTTCTAATATGCGACACTAGAGTGCATAGTCAACGCCGTGCGCGGTCCCTATCCCAAGAACCGCTCGACATGCTTCAGTCGTAGTTATTCATCACCATCATAACAGCCGAAAGACGTCCACCGCTGGACATAGGCCTCTCCCATAAGAGGGGGTTTGCTATAATCGCCAAACTTAACAGGCGGGTTGGCGATCGCAGTGTATGGTGTTGAGTTTTACAGAGAACGCTGCTGCCCATTCTCTGGTGAGTCCCTTAGCAGTGCCGGATTAATCCATAAGCAATTGCTTAGGGCACCTGGGGGGGCACCACAAATAGATAAACTACAGGAAATAGAGGTCGTAGGCTATCTACTTACCTATACTGGTCAAGTGGGACGAAATTTCGCAAACCTTCCGAAAAATCAGCAAGGTGTTAGATTAAAGACCCAAAAGTCACTCTTAGAGATGTGCACTTACAAAAACTGGCCAAGTGCGAGTCGGACTCGCGTGCAAAGAGTACCAAACCAATGTCATTTTCGTAACATGTTTTGTTTAACACTAGATACTTCTTACAGGTTTTTCTGGTAGGTTAAGAACTGTAATTTTTGCAAAACTAGCCACAGTAGTTTCGGAGATAAGGGAGGAGCTCGTGGCTAAATAATAACAGCCGCACGGGTCGATCTTCAAGGTTAAACAACGCTTGCCAAGGTTGGTCTGTGGATGGGTGACCATCTTAACATAACGAGTTTCCTCCGTGCCTCGGAAAGCACGTTAAGCCGTAGGTCCCGGCTGTCATTTGTAGATCTTTGGCAGTCGTTACGGATTGTCAGAAGCCAGTGAATCTGACTCCAGTCTTGCCATGAAGTACCGTGTTACCCAGTTAATGGGTTGTGGAGGTCTGGTAGGCAGCCGCTCCACGTAAAATACTGGTATTCAGCTGAATCTGGTTTGACTGGAAGCCGACCCCAATATAGTTGGGAAAAGGCTAGGCAGATGAGTTTCGGAGATAAGTGGTCATTTTTGGTGCAAAAACTACCAGACGTGGATTTTAAAGACGCAGTCTTAAAATGTTCGAGCTTGCTCTTGCTGCGTGTGTTCTTATCTTATCTCACCTTTTCTGCACCTAATGGATAGGAGGCACCATAGGCGTGGATTGCTTAAGGCATCAAGAAGTCTTAATTCGGCACTGTCCCTGAGTCGCCTCTTTCGACACCCACGGGAAGTGATGGGATGGTATTATTCTTTTACGGCACCTACACATAGTCGTAGTTTTAACCCATCTTATTTATCTTTACAGTCAAATGCGACCCTGAAATACCACCAACGCACACACACGG
Source organism: Lacanobia oleracea (assembly GCA_950371165.1). Taxonomy (NCBI): domain Eukaryota; kingdom Metazoa; phylum Arthropoda; class Insecta; order Lepidoptera; family Noctuidae; genus Lacanobia; species Lacanobia oleracea. The sequence goes on along the minus strand of OX493411.1, from coordinate 14,460,719 downwards.
GTGAGAAGCCGTACTCGTGCGCGACTTGTACGAAACACTTCGTGGACAGTAATCAGCTTCGGATACACACACGCACGCACACCGGAGAGAAGCCGTACGTGTGCGCGCATTGCGGGAAGAGGTTCTCGCAGAAACCGGCCCTCAACAGACATTATAGAGTGAGTTCTAACGTTTTTTAATGTAGGGTGGAGCTCGTGGCTAGTTAATAACAGCCGCACGGGTCGATCTTCAAGGTTAAGCAACGCTTGCCAAGGTTGTTCTGTGGATGGGTGACCATCTTCATATACCGAGTTTTCTCCGTGCCTCGGAATGCACGTTAAGCCGTTGGTCCCGGCTGTCATTTGTACATCTTTGGCAGTCGTTACGGTTTTTTTTTTTTTTTTTGTACAAGCCCGCCACACATTCCCAACCACTGCAACTCCTGAAAGCCAGAATCAACAGTGGCGACCACCAGAAAAACGCCGAGCCAATGAAACCCGACGAGTTTTGGAGAAACGATTCAACTGTCTTGGATCCTGCAACGAAATTAATCAGAAAAGTACAGCGGAGAAGTAGGAAAAAAAAAAATATAATTTCCACTTCCCTCCGTGGCAAGCAGGAGACAGAATAGAACTAGGCCAATAGGCACCAAGGGACAAATACAACTGGGTTAAGCCCAGTTGCAAAGCATCACGGATTATATTTTACCACTTAAACTAATGGGTCCTAAATTGTGAGCTACTTTTGATTCCAGTCTTAGTTATGGCAAAATCGCCTGAACGCACGGAAATTTGTTCTGGTTTCAACAAGGTCCGTATAGTAAACTACCCCAGATGTAACCTTAATACTATCTAACATAATATTGCGTTCAGTTTGCCAAAGACTACACTCCCATAAGATGTGATGTGCGGATTGTTCGTATTCATGGTCAGCTGTAGAATATTGACATAAAGGCGAGGCCACAAGCTTAAAGGAAAATAATTTACTCTTAAAATTGCCATGACCTGTGAGAAATTGGGTCGTTACGGATTGTCAGAAGCCAGTAAATCTGACTCCAGTCTTGCCATGAAGTACCGTATTACGGAGTTAATGGGTTTTGGAGGTCTGGTAGGCAGCCGCTCTATGTAAGTTACTGGTATTCGGCTTAATCTGGCTTGACTGGAAGCCGAACCCAATATAGTTTGGAAAAGGCTAGGCAGATGATGATGAGTAACATTATTATTATTATTACTAGCCCGTACTGTTCCACTGTTGCGCGAAGGCCTCTCTCCTTTCCTTCCAATGCTTACGGTGTTGTGCCTCTTCCATCCAATTCGTAAGGAAGACATCCAGGTAGTCCCGCCATCTCCTTCGCGGTCTGCTGCGGCCTCGTCTCGCTGTTTCAGGGTTTCAATCCTGTATTTTCCGGGACCACAGCTTGTCATGCGGCAGACATGTCCTGCCCAATCCCATTTAAGTTGGGCAGCCTTTTGAGCCACATCGACGATTTGCGTTAAAAAAAAAGTGTAAAATAACCCTTAACCAAGTGTTCTTGGGGCGTATTTTTCGGGTTAATATTTAGCCTATTACACTCACAAATAGCGTGGATTTCTATTGGTAAAAGAATTTACAAAATCGGTTCAGTAGATCCAGAGATTACCCCCTACAACCTCAAAAACTCATTATAATATTATTACTAGTTGCGACTTCGTACGCACATACTAATATGACTAACAGACCTCGCAAAGCCAAAACTGCTGGTCGTAGAGAGCTGAAATTTGGCATGTAGGTACCTTGGGGAGTGTAATGGAGCATTAAGAGAGGGCTTCCCGAAAATCCTACGGGAACGTCGAACGGGAAAAACGGGATATGCGCGTACGAAGTTGCGGGCAAAAGATTATTTTATATCTTAGTATTATGCATTTAGTAAGAATCTGTTATTTTGATATAACAAACAGACACTTAATTTGTTCATGTAAAATATTTTTTTATCATTTAATTTTATCTTGTTGTTTGTCTTGTTCGAGTCCCAGATATTTAAATAAAATAAAAAAGACTTGTGGCACTCGGAGACTGCCGCGGTAAAGCTATTGCATAGCATTTTTTATCAACTTATGCAATTATATTATATATTTATTTTATTTATGCAGTATTATTTTTTTTCTTTGTTTTTTATTTTTTCTTTGATATTAATTCAAGTTACACTTTGAGCGTGGTGACCGATAAAAAAACTAAAAAGTATCACCGCTTTGCCGGTCGGAGTGGGGGGTGTTAGGTTTTTTTCGTTACGGAATTTCTGGATTCGGTCTCCACGCTCAAGGGCCGCGATAGAAGCTATGCAATAGCTTAATAATCTCACTGCTTGTTCCAGGTACACACGGGTGCGAAACCATACACCTGCCAATACTGCTCAAGAACATTCAGTCAGTCAAACTCTTTGAAGCTCCACGTGAGAACCGTTCACTTGAAGCAGCCAGCTAACAGTCGGAAGACCAAAACGAAGAACGTTGCTCAAGACACTAAAGTGGAGAAGAACTGTGAAGAATTGGAGACTGGGGCGTTGGAGAATATTAGGGTTTTTGTAAAATAGTGTAGCATATGCTTTTCAATAGCCTTGTAGCGACATCTATGCCGCATCTTGCGAACTAAAGGCTTAACTAATAAATGTTTATGAATGTACTATATTTGTAACAAAAAAGAAAATAATTTTTATATCTCCAAAAAGGCTGGACCGATTTTGACGGGACTTTCGCTGGCAGATAGCTGATGTCATAAGTCAAGAAAGAAACTCAGGGCAGGAAAAGGATTAGGATTTAGTGGAAAAATAATAAAACCCATGAAAATACGTTTTCATTATTCTATTAATTTTTATGCAACATTCGGATCTCAGTCGCGATTTGACTTTATCATGGATCTAATACTTAGTAAGGATGTACTCGTTTTTAAATATAAAATAAGGTCATCTTATTTAGTCGATTCCTCAAAATGTACATAATATTTTTATATGTAATTTTAATATAATTTATAATAATTGTATTAACGTATATAATTCCTGTAATATATTGATAAAATATTTTGAGAATAATATACGTATTTATTCTGTGTTTTTGTTTTTATTATGCCACTCCGTCGTAGACCTCATCCAAACTTACCATCTGGCTAGATCGCGGTGAAGAAGGTATTAAAAAAAAAGTGAAACCCAGTTACAAAAAAAAAACCGGCAAAGCGCGAGTTGGACTCGCATACAAATGGTTCCGTACCATATACCTTTATATTTGTTATTTATATATTTTATTATTTTATTTATTATATTTTTTATTATTTTATTTATTATATTTTTTATTATTTGTTGTTATAGCGGCAATAGAAATACACAATCTGTGAAAATTTCATCTCTCTACATTTTACGGTTCTTGAGATACAGCCTGCTGATAGACGGACGGACAGCGGAGGCCTAGTTGGATACCCTTTGGGTAAGGAACCCTAAAAAGACCATCAATTTTCAAGGTAAAAATTCGTATTGGATTCATCAACAAATGTGACAAGCAAAGTCTTTCTGGGAGTCAATTCTACTGTAAGAGGCATTCGCATCTAAGTCGTGATTTGTCTTATTAGCCTTCTGATTTAAAACCTACTACTAACGAGAAGCGGTGGGGTAAGACTAGAATTCAATGTGGGCATGATTGGCATATTGCGAGGCCCTCTAGGTTCTACCTAAGAATTGGGGGTGAAATGCGGCGAAATCAATCGCACCCCGCCACAGTTTTTTTTTTTTTTTTGTTTTTACTTTTTGTGCAAACGAATATTCGACGAATGTGGGGAAATTCGAGAAAGAACGTATATAAACTAATTACCCATGATTAAGAGCGAGCGTAGTGAGATTGTACGAGTAAATCATAGTACCTGACAATTATTTAAATATATTTCCAATACTTCTGAGTATTATGGTGCTTAGTGTTGCATGGCAAACGGTAAAATGTACTGAATCCACATGTTTTATTTTTCTATGAAAAGAGTGTTTCTTGTTACCTACATTCTATGCAAATAAATGATTTCTGATTCTGATTCCTATCCCGCTGTGGCTAATATTTTTACCATACTTACTGAACTAAACCTTAACAATAAAAAAGAAATTAAAAAGGCTCTGATAAGTTTAATTTTTTTTTTTTTTGAGCAGAAAAAAGCCAACACTCAGAGGCCCTTCGAACCACGGCCGTAGGCACGTCGCCAAAGCCTTGCGCCGCCTCTGCTAACGAGCTATGAAAACATTAAGACAAAATATATTGTTTGAGTTCATTTTGAGATAATCTGCCTATCTTTTTTCCAACTATAATGGGGCTTCTAACCTAACTAGACCAGTGCAGTGAGCACACTTTTTCAGCAATCATCAACAAAAATTGCATTAGTTTCACTATCAGTCAAGAGATGACACTGATCTAAAACTGCAATATAGTTAAAATTGTCTGATAAATATAGGCCTCGCCGATGAAAATTTTAAAACATTTTGCGTTTTATTTGATGGTGCGGAACCCTCGGTGCGCAAGTCCGACTCGATCTTGACTGGTTTTTTTTTTTGGATGAAAAACCATCATATAACTCCTTCCGCTCTGGGCAGAGTCCGCAGAGTGGAAGGGAATGTGAGGCCACTGGTCGTAGCTATAACTTTTATCTTACTCGGACTCGGGTTGAGTTCGTGTTAATTTATTCAAAATAAAATAATTTGAAACATCGAAATACTTTTTAATAAACAAAATAGTTATATCAGCAAGGGGTTCCTAGCTGATATAACCATTTCATGAAAATAAGACTTGCAGCAATAAATACAATAATTCTGAAACCAAATAAGAACTTTGAACGACAATGAAAAAGAGAATCTCAAACATTTTGTATTTCGCGGGCTTCATTGAAATAAATAAGAAGCAATCACTTTGATTTGGACTTCAAAATGTATCCAGTGTATTTGTGGGAATATAAACAATGCTTTCATAAAATTAATAAATAGTAATTAACCAACAACCGAGTCGCAAAATCGACTAAATCCATTAGTAACAGGGTGTCCCAACCCTAGCGATTAAGAAATGTCACTCAAATACCAATCAAAGCAATTTAAAAAAAAAGTTGTGTAAACGATCTTATTATTATTGTTTTGCTTCAAATTATTTGTTTTATTACATAAATTACCGCGAATATGTCTGTAAGATAAGTTGCGTAAGCTAAACCGAACTTCCATTAACGTTTCTAAACTCTCAAAACACAATTTAATTGTGTAATTAATGTGATGTTTACAGATTTATAATCAGTGTAATTCAACAACAACATTTCAAATCGGTTGAAATGTTACCGATTTTGATGTATAATAATATGGAAGGGAGTTCTAATTCGTTAAATAATACGCCTAACACTAGTTTTAATCAGTACGATGATAGTATTATATTGAATTGTGTGAGAAATCGTAAAAAAGTGACTGAATTGCCGAGTTGCCCGGTGTGCAGTTGTACGATACGTCAGGGGGAATTGGACTCGCATTTAGCTTTAGAAGTGGATAGATTACAGAAGTTATCGGGGAATGGGTCTAAAAGGAAGTTAAGTGCTAATTCTAGTGTTAATTTAGCTGTTCCCGGGTCCAGTACTAGTGCAGAGATCCCTGAAGAAGCTGATGTTGATGTGTCTGGCTGTCTAGGCAGTGATGTTTACCAAGTAAGTTCAGTTTAAAAAAAATATATAGCTGTGTACTATGATCATAAAAATTGTCTGCTGTAGTTTTAAAATTGGAATTTACTTCACCTTTTTTTAAGAGGTACGGTATTAAAAGTTTATATTAACTTTTACTGTAAAAGTATCATACTTATAAGACTTACTGACTTTGTTGTTCTTAAGTGGGATCTATTTGGTGTTTCCAACAGGCACAAGTAGTTTTCTGGAGATTTGTTCTCCTTTGATGGCTATGGAAGGGTTAAACAGAACTTGATAATTTGGTTGTTCAATAAAAATACCAATTTAAGTACTTATCCTTTATCCTTTTGAGGATTCAGGTGTAATTTTATGATTCATATTATAAACGAGAGTACAGTAATCTTGTAAATAAAGAAGTGTATAACAGTGAAAGGGATTCTCTTCTTATGTTAGGAATTTATGAAACAAGTAAGGAGGGCTACTTTTCCTGGGAATCTCTTTAGACAAGAAATTACAATGGGGACCTCACATAACATCTCTAGCGGGGCGTCTAAGCTCAGCCGCTTATGCTGTTGGAAGATAAGACAGCTGACAGATGTGGAAACCGCACGTTTGGGTGGTTTAGCTACTTCTACAGCATTATACTGTATTTTGCTGTGGGGTCAGGCTGCTGACATTGAATCCATATTTATTTTACAAAAGATAGCTGTCAGAGCCCTTTATAATCTGCATCGCCGCAAGTATCTAAGGAAACTTTTTAAAAAGATTAATATTATGACAGTCCCAATTCATATATGAAAATATTTTGTTTGTATGGAAAAATTATGGAGAAATAAAGATAAATTAGATCAACCATTTTACAGATTAGCTAAAGTACACACATCTTTCATGGGGTACTAATGGGGTGTTAAATGTTACAATAAAATAACTAGTGACATATTAGAACTAAATGAAACAAAATTTAAAACCTATATTAAGTGCACACTTTGTAAACAAGCATATTACAAATTAGGAGACTATATTCAGGATAAGAATGCTTGGAAACATGCTGGTCCTGCTCCATAGGACAATCAATGGTGGAGACAAGATCAAACTGGTTTTTTTTATGTTTTTACTTTATAGTTGTACACTCTACTGTGTTATTTTTGTGTTTTTATTTTTCTGTTCACTCACACTCTGCTAATTGATGGTTCCAATATTTGTAAATATGTGAGTACAATGTACTTATTTAGAAAGTTAATAAGTCTACCTCTGCATACTGTAGGTTCATGGTCCTCACATATATTAACAAAAGTTTTGTAAACCACAGCACATGTAAAACATTTATTTGAAGAGTAAATATGAAGTTTCTTGTCCGTTCTTCTCCATAAGAATCTACCCTTCCGAACAGTTGAGTCACTATGTTATTTTAAATGTAATGATGACGTTCAAAAGTGCAGTTTAATGGCCTAATTGAAATAAATATTTTGACTTTGTTTCAAGATTTGGATCTTATGAGATATGATTGTTTTGCAACCTTATGTTATTTTGCACCTTAAATGTTTTCAGACTTAATTATTGAAACTTGGGGTTCATTGTTATCTATACTAATATATAAATCTGAAGAGTTTGTTTGTTTGCTTGTCAAGTCAAAACGTTTATTCCAATTAGGCCATTAAACTGCACTTTTGAACGTCATTCACATTTCAAATAATATAAAAATTCTAAAGTGACTCTACTGTCCATTCGGAAAGGTAGATTCTTATGGAGAAGAATGGACAAGAAACTCCATAGTTACTCTTTTCAAATAAATCTTTTACAATATTTGGTTATACAAAAATTTAGTTATAATTATGTGAGGACCATGCACCTAGGGTATGCAGAGGTAGACTTATTAATTTTCTAAATAAGTAGGTATATAATACTCACACATTTACTGGAATCACTAATTAACAGTGTGTGAGTTAACAGAAAAACACAAACACAAAAAGAAACAGAACATCTATAAAGTTAATACATAAAGCAACGCAAGCTTGAACGCACTAATCTCAGGAACTACTGGTCTGATTTGAAAATTCTTTCAGTGTTGTATAGCCCATTTATCAGGGAAGGCTATAGGCTATAGATCATAACGCTAATACCAATAAGAGCGGAGCAGACGAAGTTGCGCGAGTCAACTAGTTTAAAGATATAAGTGATAAGTTAATTAAGTCCATTAAAGGCTTGTTTTAAAAATATTTTTACTTTAACTTATTTCTATTGCAGCGTGTCCACTCAAACCGCCTCCGCCGGCTGCGCGCTCGCCGCAGAAGCACCCCACCCCCACAGCACGGGGAATGCCCCGTCTGCAACACTACCCTCCCTGTTTCCCGGCTTCAGCGACACGCGCTCCGCTGCCTCAAGCGCACGGGCGCCGAACTAGACGAGGACGTGCCTGATACCAGCTCCGAGGAGGGCAGCATTGATGTGGAGGTAATATTACACAGCACTGCACGTCTGCAACGCCAACCCCACAACACTCGTCCGTCTGCAACACCATCCCCACAACATGGGGAGTGCCTCTTCTACATCTATCTACTCATTGTGACGTGGGGTGGTGTTACTGTTCTGCTTCTTGTGCAACACCACACCCCACAACATGGAGTGAGCCTCTTCTAAACCACCGTGCTACCGCCACCACATATTGTAAATTTCTCAAAGATACTTCTTTTTTCTTTATCCCATGTTACTTGGGGTCAGTTCCTTAAAAAATATGTAAAATAAATACTCTATAAAATATGTTGTTATCTGGTTGCGAGTACTGACCATCTGGCCTTTCTTAATAACATCACCAATAAAGACTGTGTATGTCTTTCTAGGGCAACGGTGCCCAACCGGTGGGGTGCGCCCCAATTGTGGGGCTTAGAAATTAACGTGTTACAATTTTAAAGCCTTATTTGCATTATCTCTCCCTTGGTGTAGAAACAAAACAAGTAAAACTTCAAGTGTACCACGGAAATATTAATGTTATGCCTAAATCATTTTTGTTTCGGCTTAAAATCCTTTTAAGCTGGACACTAAAATAATGTTGTTATCATTACAGAACGACGAGCCCTCTGGCGGTGGGTTTGGCGCTGAGTACCAGTGGTGCGGGGAATGGAGAGTCAGAGCCACCGCGCTGCAAGACTCTGAGGCCAGAGACGCCATCGCTACCTGTGTGAGGAGAGCTTCCAATGATCAGGCGCTGGTGAGGATATACTCCTACTAGTCTCAAACTCTATCTTATACACGACAAGGTTCAAATTCTATTGGAATTTAGGACATTTATAAGTTAAATCTGCCAAGCCTTATCTGGGGTCGGTTTTAAGACAAACCGGATGCCTCTGAATACCAATCAAATACCCTATTATCATGGTGTTATGGTATGTTTCAGGTTGTAGATGGTGACGAAGACACGGAGTTATATGGGCCTCCACAGTATTCACCGTCCAGGATAGCGCCTGACGTAAGTATTTACTAGTTTTGTAGAGAACAGATATTCATGTAGACCACTCACAGTATAGGGTAGTTGCCCTAATAAAAATGACCTCCATGAAGAAAAAAATGCAAATTAATATTTGGTGTATATTTTAAGTGTAGCGGCATCAATGCCGCCATAAGAAAAACCTACGGAGCAAATCTACATCGCAACAAAAACAACCGCGACGCCATCTATCCAATTAGTAGCGTACTACAACGTTGAAATCGTGCATCGCGCAAGCAGAGTTTACCGTGCGATTTGAACATATACATCAGTCCGAATACTAACTATCGGGCAGTAGCCCGCCAGGCACAACAGCCGCCTGATCGGAGGATTCTCCATTTTCAATGGGGATATGCGCGACTTTACTCTCTGTTACGCATACCTCCAAATAAGTAATTTTCTATGAATATTTTTTTTGTGTATGTGTAAACGCAACCATGATACAGGAGAAAATCCTAGTGTGCAACGTTTTTTTTTTTAATTAAGAGAAAGGAAGAAATTCTTACGACTTTGTTTTTCAGGTTCTCTATAAATTCTGAAGTAAAAAAAATACATTCCCTCTTTACCACCACAAAAATAAAACCGATTATTTATTTATAAATACTTTATTGTTCACCAAATTAAAAATATTCATGTATTTTTAGGAAACCTTAAACTAAAAAAACATACAATTGGCGGCCTTATCGCATTCCGCGGTCTCTTCCAGGCAAACCTGTTTGATTAACTTTAACTTTTATCTTACAAGAAAAAGACTTAATGATATCCCTCTAATTTTCAGGCAGAACTAACTCCAGCACACACACACACAGACGCACAGACGGGCCGCCAGTCGCCGCTACAGGAACCGACGGCCCCCCCGCCCAGCAGTAGCAAGTGTAATGGACTCGTCGAGGCCAGCGCAGAGGTGAGTTGAACGCGCTAATCTCAGGAACTAATGGTTTAAACGCCAGTTTGACACCCCATAGAATCCAACCTTTTTTTTTTTTAAGGATGGGAAATCATCAAATGACTCCTCCCGCTCTGGGTGAAGCAGGAGGGAGTGTCACGACTCCTACTGTCTAAAACCTATCTGTGTTCCTCCTAATGCCAGCCGCGTTCCAGGGTACGGTGCCTCTTTCGAACGGATTCCGCAGCCCCAGTAGGCACTGTCCCTAGCGGGCCCCGTCTCCCACGCTGACAGCTCCTTGAGGCGCGCGTGGAGCACAGCGCGCCGCCGACCCGGGCCTGGTTCTGATCAGACGGCGAGCCACCCAATGCTCTATGTCCGCAGCCCCGCGCAGTAGGTGACCGAGAACCGTCCTGGTCGTCCCGCCGTCCGGGACGTGTTCTCCTGTAGCGGCGGCTGGGGCGTGAGGTTTCTCTCTCTCTCACGCGTTCGGCTTCCTCCTTAGCTAGATAGAATCCACCCGAGGATGGATACTCGGAAACGTATGTCCGAGAATCCACCTAAATGATCATCACATTTGCTAGTAAATTGGGGATATTATTGTTGTTGGTTTATGTGTGCTCCACTGTACCTAGGAAAAACAATATTGATTCGACACAGATTCCTTCTATCCACTCTTGCTCAGGGTAATCCGCGGGCATACGTTTCCGAGTATCCACCCCAGGGTGTATTTTATAGGTGTCAAAATGGAAATACCGACTACTGGTTCGATTGAAAAAATCTTTTAGGATCAATCATACCGAAATGGCAGCGAAGCGGCGAGCAGTTTCCGTGTCATATAATTTTAAACTTTATCTTCATTACTATAACACATATTATCGCGGGAGTCATCGGAATGCTCGCGGCGCCGCGGGCGGCCGCACGACCTCTTCAAGTTTCTCAAGCGATCAAGCGATACTATGTGTTACTGCGATGAGGATTAAGTTTAAAATTATATGACACTGAACCTGCTCGCCGCTTCGCTGCCATTTCGGTATGAATTGACCCTTAGTGTTGGTTAGTTCATTCATCGAGGAAGGCTATATAACTTCACGCTACGAGCAATAGGAGCGGAGGATTAATGAAGAATGTGACGCATACGAAGCTACGTTGGTCAGCTAGTAATATATAAAATTATTCTATTTTCAGACGAGAATTCAAGCACTAAAAGCAAGAATTAAAGACTTGGAAAGGAGAGCAAACGGCGCTGGAGAGGTAACTATAAATATTTTATTTCTACTCATCATCATCCGCCTAGCCTTTTCCCAACTACATTGGGGTCGGCTTCCAGTCAAACCGGATTCAGCTGAATACCAGTGTTTTACGTGGAGCGGCTGCCTACCAGACCTCCACAACCCATTGACTGGGTAACACGGGACATATTGGCAAGACTGGAGTCAGATTTACTGGCTTCTGACAATCCATAACGACTGCCAAAGATGTACAAATGACAGCCGGGACCAACGGCTTTACGTGCTTTCCAAGGCACGAAGGAAACTCGGTATGTTAAGATGGTCACCCATCCACAGACTAACCTTGGCAAGCGTTGCTTAACCTTCAAGATCGATCCGTGCGGCTGTTATTATTTAGCCACGAGCTCCTCTATGAAACAATATATCCGTAACAATATACCATCATTCCCACTGTACTTAGTCTGCCTTCACAAGAAAAACGGACGTATCGAAACAAAATTAAGTAACCAATACCCGACCTTAAGCTATTTTCTTAATGTCCAAAATCGGTTACCTACTTCATTTTGTGTAAATACATCCTTCTTCATTATGGCGGCAGTATAGGAGACTTACAATCTACATTTCTCCAGTTATTTTATGGGCGCTAATACAAAATCGCTTAGTGCAGACTAAAGCTACACGATTTATTGTGATTGTAGCACTGCAGACAACAATTGATTAAAAATATATATTAATCTGTGAAAATTTGAACTGTCTATCTATTATGGTTCTTGAGACACAGCCCGCTGACAGACCGACGGACAGCGGAGACTTAGTAATAGGGTTCCGTTGGATACCCTTTGGGTATGAAACCCTAAAAATGTTTAGTCCACATTTAATTAATAGCTGCACATCTTTCTTTTCAGATAAAATGCCTGATATGCTTAGAACAATATACATCACCCACGGTATCTATACAATGCTGGCATGTCTACTGTGAGGTGAGTTTCTGTATTTGTATTACTTACTGACACTTCGCCCGCGACTTCGGTCGCGCGGGTTTAGTAAGATGAACTTCTTCTCCTATATAACTCCCTCTTTAATAGGGTAATGTGTAATAGACTCAACTTGGGCAGTTCGCTCTAACCGCAACATTTTTCTTGCTTAGATCATTTTATCCCCGTCGTAACTTTTTAACAAAAGGTCAGATTTGAATAATTTAAAGTGTAATTTACGTTTACATAATCAACCATAGTTATCAAATCATTTAAACGGATAAGGATTAAATCTATGCTAATATATAAAGCTGAAGAGTTTGTTTGTTTGTTTACTTGAACGCGCTCATCTCAGGAACTAATTCAAATTCAAAGCATTTTATTTCAAATAAACCATTCACAGGCACTTTTGAAACGTCAAGGTCGGTCAGTCAAAAACATGGAAGCTATTTGCACGTTCCAAAGCGTAGATCTCTATGGAGAAGAACGTGCAAGAAACTCCACGGACACTCTTTTAAATCATGTTCTGGTTTTACAAATTTTAATGGTCCGATTTGAAAAATTCTTTCAGTGTTAGATAGCCCATTTATCGAGGAAGGCTATAGGCTATATATATCATCACGCTAAGACCAATAGGAGCAGAGCAGTAATGAAAATTGTGACGCAGACGAAGTTGCGCGAGTCAACTAGTAAGGGTATAATATACAAGGTTATTCCTACTTGATGCGAAACCTGAAAGTAGTTTATTCAGAATTCGTTACAGAGTCGATTTCAATAGTGTTTAATTCATGTTATATTTTTCGTCAAAAATGTAAGAACATTTTGAAAGCTTGGACGCCGTTAGAAGTGTGTCGATGACCTCCGAACGCAGTGATAACCGCCGCCCGCACCCGCGCCCCCCTGTAGATATGGTATAGACAGCAGAATGTACAGTTGCTGGCTACTGGGTGGTCAGAAACTGGACCTTTGAAATGTAACCTACATTAAAAACTTTACGTTTTCCAGGTATGTTGGCTTCAATCTTTGCGCGCCAAGAAAATCTGCCCCCAATGTAACGCGATCACCACGGCGCAACATTTGAGAAGAATTTACATGTGAATAAGTATCTTGTAAGTGTAGGGATTTCTACTATAACTTATAGGGAACTACGAGAAACTATATAGGGTTATTAGTTGTAAAACACTAATAAATTCTAAAGAAGTGAAAGGACACATTTTATAAAGAAATTTTACTTTGAGAGCAACCCTGAAAACTCGAGAAAAATATCAGCTGTTTGGTTTTGGCTAAATATTGTAGTTTGTATGAAACAGCTGATATTTTTTACTCAAAAAGAAAAGGGTTGGTCTCAAAGAAAGTAAAAGTTCTGTATAAAAATGTGTGCCTTCAATTTCTAAGGGGCCGTCTTGACGAGCGAGAGAATCGCAGCGATACAATCGTCGTGACATCACACGGCGATATTAATTATACCTTGTTGCTATTCCACCAATTCGCACTAAGCGTTTCCAAACGTCTTTTATAATGCGCACAGCAAAGGAGTGGAACTCTCTCCCTGTGTCTGTGTTTCCGAACGCTTACAACCCTAATCTCTTCAAAGTTAGAGTGAACAGGCTCCTTCTGGGTAAGCTCGCTCCATCGTAGACTTTGTCTCTGTCATCTCTGACATAGACTAGAGTCAAGAGCCAACCCATCACAAACAAAAAAAAACGTCAACTCGCCGCGATTTTCTCCCTGAGAGGTTGTTAGTGTTTTACAAATAGTTTAGGCAGCACAGAAGTGTCAATGTCACCCTATTCGCGATCATCACGCCTTATTCCTGAAGGGTCGGGCAGACGTGGAGGGTATGCTTCGATACGCTATTTTGATCATACGATACCAATATAAATATTGTATACATGTCAAGCTCTGTGGCACGAATTTATATTTTTCTATTTTTATAAAAATCCGGTCAAGTGCGAGTCGGTCATGCATATGAAGGGTTACGTACCATGAAACGAAAAAAAAAAAAGACACTTTTCTTGTTCTTTATTGTTTATTGTAATAGCGAAAATAGAAATACACACTATGAAACTACACTATATATTCTATTTCTATTACGGTTCAAAAGATACAGCCCGCTGAGAGACTGCCTGACAGCGGAGGTATTTGTTACTTATAATATAGTGCGGAATTCAAAATGTATCGGAAAATACAAGATATGGTCGATAAATGGACCTCTTTAGTGCAACCGTGAGTCATGTTTGTTATTTCTATGTACCGTGCGTATTTCATGTATGTATTAAATAAATTTTATTTTTCTTCTTGCTATATTGGTATTGAGGTGCGTTTACGCGGGCAATAAGTTTTGATCAATTATAAGCAGTATTGGTCGATTGTGACGGTACAAAATATCAAGCAATTTACGGCTGCAAGCCTCAATTTGGCGAAATATTTTGCAATGACAATTTTGAGCGGTATGGACAAACTCCAAGAAACTCGTAATTTTGTTAAAAAAATACTGGCGAAAAATTTTTCGCATGTTATTGAAGTTGCTGCAGATGAAGCTATACATAAAGATTCGCACTAAGCGTTTCCAAATGTCTTTTACAATGCGCACAGCAAAGGAGTGGAACTCTCTGCCTGCGCCTGTGTTTCCAAACGCTTACAACCCTAATCTTTTAAAAGTTAGAGTGAACAGGACTTTTCTGGGTAAGCTCGCTCCATCGTAGACTTTGTCTCTGTCATCTCTGACATAGACTAGAGTCAAGAGCAAACCTATCACAAATTAAAAAAAGAAATTGTCCGTGTCAGCGCACCTTTGGTCTCGTATCGAATGCATCCTTAATCTATGGCACACCCACAATAATTCACGATTAATATTAAGTCCCAGATCTTATAGGAGGCGACGAAAGAAATGAAATAAATTATTGATGGCATCTTTTCAATGGGAAAAAAATTCCGTCAAATTCCGTTTTAGGCCTTATATTATTATCCCAATATTTTTCTTAAGAAAAAAAAAATTTTTTGCTCAAAATATTTGAGTTGAAAAAATGTATAAGTCTGATTATAATTTTTGAATTGTAATATTTTTTTTTTTAAATGTATATTTTGTTTTGTGTAAGTATAATGAATGACGAATGGTTTTTTTTTTTTTGTAAATATATTCAGAGTTACTGGTAGTACTCCTTGCCGTTTCGGTTATGCAAAACCAATAATAAACAGAGATGAAGAAATATTGCAAAAAAAAAAAAGTTTATCTCTCACTCGAGCAAAGAGTACCTACAAGACACTTAAGGTGAATGCTCCATGGTAGCCCGCGAAATTCAAATATTTTTATGTTTTTTGCAATTTGCCGGTCAGTGTGAAGCTGTATGTGGACCAAATGCGATCCGCGACCGTAACGCGTATTTATCTAAAGAATTGTAACCATTTTAATCATCAATATAGCCCTCTAAGTTCATGTAGTTCGAAAGAATGATTATTTCTAAAATATTCTTATAGAGGAAAATAAATATTCTTATTCTTACTCTATTTATACTTAGAGGGCTATATTGAAGATTAAAATGGTTATAATTCTTTAGATAAATACGCGTTACGGTCGCGGATCGCATTTGGTCCACATACAGCTTCACACTGACCGGCAAATTGCAAAAAACATAAAAATATTTGAATTTCGCGGGCTACTTTGGAGCATCCACCTTAACTCTTATTTTTAATCTTCTTCTCTTCTTGTAAATAATGCTCACTCGTACCAAACGACGTTTTTCAACGCAAGGGAGTTTAAAAACGTCGAAGAAACAATACAATATACAGTATGGAAATGACATATTATTATGCAATAATCTTAAGGGGGATTATTTTTTAACAACGAAATCGCGAAAAAATATTAACCTGTTCAGTACATTTTGTCGAGTTATGCTCACAGAAATGTACGGAGCAGTCGTTTTTTTTTTTCGCGTTTTGAGTGTAGTCCTAAACGTTGTTCACAATGACCCCTTAAGATTATTGCATAATTATGTCGTATCCATACTGTTTTCATAAACAATATTCTGCTATAAGTCCCGCTGAATACTAGAAACGAATGAAATACAATGTGTTGTGAATCTTAACAATGCAATAATAGAATATTTTCGAGTTTGTGACTTAAAAAATGACATTGTTTTTAATATAAGTTATATTTACAATACAAGTAAACTTTCCGACAGAATGCCTTCTATGGAAATTACAATAATAGCTTATAATCTAGGCTTAGGAATGATTACTATGTAAATAAAATTATTTTTTTCTATGAATTTCGTGTTTTATTTTTTAACTAGCTTCTGGCAGCGGATTCGCCCATATGAATGTTTGACACTATCCCAATGGAGCATACTCACGAAATAGCCGATGTGCTATTCTAGACTATAATTTATACTAATATATAAAGCTGAAGAGTTTGTTTGCTTGAACGCGCTAATCTCAGGAACTAGGGGTCCGATTTGAAAAATCATTTCAGTGTAACATAGCCCATTTACCGAGGAAGGTTATATATATCATCACGCTAAGACCAATAGGAGCGGATCAATAATGAAAATTGTGACGCAGACGAAATTGTGCGGGTCAACTAGTCGTTCATAAAGGGCATAGAACCATGCCCTTATGCACAGAGATACGATTATACTATTATTATGAACATTACGTACGTTAACGTTAAAACCATTGTGGCATAGCCTCCGGGGATTTCAAATATCTCAGCAACGTGACACTAGGGCACCAAGTTTCTAACATTTTTTGTTTGTTTAAGTGTCCTCTACCCACATAATATTATGCATTTTAGATCGTGCACAGCAACTTTGAGAAACAATAAAAATGTCAGCGGGGAGGCCAGCTCCCATAGAAAAAAGTTCAATACCCTTTTTAACCGGTAACGTAAAGTTGTTCTGGCGTGATTGAATGACAAGATCAGACTAAAATGGGAATTGTCTACTCATTTGCCAAACTGTCGTACCTTGTACGGAATAATTGTTCTAAAAAGTACTTAACGGCGGCCCTGGGAGCTACTCTCTAAGCCCAAAGTCCGCGGTTTTGGGCCTAGTTGCGGGCGTATTCTACTCTGTATCACCTAACCACTAATTTTAAGTTCAGGTTCGGGACTCATCGTAAGTCCGTAGGTGATACGGAATAGAATACGCCCGCAACTACGGAGAGTAGCCCCCTGAAACGCAAAAGGCGTTTGAACGAACACGCGTGGGTACTAGTAAGTAATAGTCTGACACTCCTTTCCGCTCCGCCCAAACTGGGAGGAGTCATTAAATGATGTCCCATCCTAAAATAGTACCTTAATTTATGATTTTAAGCTAAAAGCTTTAGCACTACCTATGGCATTGAGGTAATATGTACCAATGGTCTGTTTTTAAATCCCGGAGACTAAATTGACAAGTGCAAATGTCAAACTGCGGGTCTAAAAAGGCCACTATATCAGAATCAAAGCAAATCACGCTACCCGTCACTGTCACAATCAACCTTGAACCTAATTCGTTAGTGATAAAGATGAAATGAAATTTGGCAGATAGTTGCGTGGTTAATATGATTCTAATATGATCCTCCTAAAGTGGCATTTTTAGACCCCCACATATAGATTACAATAGCATTTTAGTCAGTATTGGCATTTGCACTTGTCAATTTAGTTTATGTACTTTTTGACGAAACAAAGCAACAGAAAGTTGCAAAATTGTCCAAACTGTGACTGATTTCAATTTCCTTGATGGAGGTTTCCGATTTGAAGCGGCTTCTTCAGTCGTTTGTCTCCGCACTGACTAAGGTCTCTACTCCATCGCCGCCGTCGGGCTGAAAATGTTAAAGAAATAAATTGATAAGTACTAGCTTTTATTGTAGTATTTTTAACCCCGACGCAAAAACGACGGGGTGTTATAAGTTTGCCCGCGAAATTCAAATATTTTTATGTTTTTTGCAATTTGCCGGTCAGTGTGAAGCTGTATGTGGACCAAATGCGATCTGCGACCGTAACGCGTATTTATCTAAAGAATTATAACCATTTTAATCATCAATATAGCCCTCTAAGTTCATGTAGTTCGAAAGAATGATTATTTCTGAAATATTCATTCTTTCGAACTACATGGGCTACCCTGGAGCATCCACCTTAAAAAGGTACTTCTTACAGCCATGCCATTTCCAATAGATCTGCCAAAAAAACGCGGGAAAATTTTGACATCAGCCTTACCCACCCACCCATATTGTCTTTGGTCATTTTATATAATTCTATTTGGTCAGTTAGATTTTTAAAAAATTTGGACACTTATTTTCAGCTTTTTCTAATCAATAATTTCAAAGAAACACGCATCAAAGTTCAAAATTCGGGCTGGTGAGTGTTGTCACCAGTGTAGCAGCATCAATGCCGCCACAAAAAAAAACCAACAGAGCAAATCTACGTCGCAACAAAAAGAACCGCGACGCCATCTATCCAACTAGCAGCGAACTACTACGTCGAAATCTTTCATCGCGCAAGCAGTTTACCGTGCGATTTGAACATATACATCAGCCCGAATATTAGCTATCGGGCAGTAGCCCGCCAGGCACGACAGCCGGCTGGTTGGAGGATCCTCCTTTTCAATTGAGGTGTGCAGGACTTTACTCTCTAAACGGGCCCCAATCTTGAACTTTGATGCGTTGTTGGAAAGAAGTTTGCGCGTGCAAGTACGCGTGACAACACGCGAAATTTCAAAGCGCAGTAGGTATCATCTTTATCGTTTGTTTTAAGTGACAAAAGAAAAAATACGTGGCCAATATTTTTTGATAACCTAACCGTAAAATACATTTTTTCCGGAAAAATACCCTACAGGCTTATACAGGAAAATCAGTTCCTACTTAGGCCCGCATTACACGCTCATGCTAGTGTAACTCATATTTTTATACACTTTATTATCTAATTTTAGAGGAGCTCGTGGCTAGATAATAACAGCCGCACGGGTCGATCTTCAAGGATAAGCAACGCTTGCCAAGGTTGGTCTGTGGATGGGTGACCATCTTAACATACCGAGTTTCCTCTGTGCCTCGGAAAGCACGTTAAGCCTTTGGTCGCGGCTGTCATTTGTAGATCTTTGGCAGTCGTTACGGATAGTCAGAAGTCAGTAAATCTGACTCCAGTCTTGCCATGAAGTACCGTGTTACCCAGTTAATGGGTTGTGGAGGTCTGGTAGGCAGCCGCTCCACGTAAAATACTGGTATTTAGCTAAATCCGGCTTGACTGGAAGCCGACCCCAATATACAGTTGGGAAAAGGCAGGCAAATGATGACGCTAGCGTAACTCATATTCCAAATGCCATGAATGACAAATGACTGAGATAGTGAATAATGGAATTAAATCGTCATTAGACGCTCATTCTTCTTAGAATTATTGGCTGATATACGGGATTCGAAAAAATACAGGGACTGAACTATTGCTAGGTCTCAGTGGTCGGGGTTGTTCTCAAAGTAAAAGTTGTTTATAATCGTGAGTCCTTGCACTTCCTAAGAGCTTGCTGGTGTTTTACAAATAACCCTGTATATTTAGGATAGATATAGATTGAATGGGTAATAGTTCAGTCCCTGTCTTTTTTCGAATCCCGTATATCAGCCAAAAGCCCTGTATAAAGCTGAAGAGTTTGTTTGTTTGTTACTTTTAGCTTGACTTAGTTTAGGAGTTAGAGAACCCCAAAAACCCTATGCGACAGTGTACAACCTCTAAACTTCAGACTTACATTGTTATTAGATTAAGAAAGTGTGTACCTATTTTGATGGAAATAAAATATTACTTGAACGCGCTAATCTCAGGAAGTACTGGTCTGATTTGAAAAATTCTATCAGTGTTAGATGGCCCATTTATCGAGGAAGGCTATATATTATCATCACGCTAAGACCAATAGGAGCGGAGCAGACGAAGTTGCGCGGGTCAACTAGTAAACAAATAAAAACAGACCCATACACTGAACACTAACAGTCGTGATCGACTTATGAACTATCCAGATTTTTGTCAGTCAATTTCATTCAACCATGTCACTGCATTTTACGATAGGATATCCGTCAGTCACATCCTTGACTGTGGTTAAGGTGGATGCTCCAGGGTAGCCCGCGAAATTCAAATATTTTATGTTTTTTGCAATTTGCCGGTCAGTGTGAAGCTGTGGACCAAATACGATCCGCGACCGTAACGCGTATTTATCTAAAGAATTATAACCATTTTAATCATCAATATAGCCCTCTAAGTTCATGTAGCTCGACAGAATGAATATTTCAGAAATAACTTTAGATAAATACGCGTTACGGTCGCGGATCGTATTTGGTCCACATACAGCTTCACACTGACCGGCAAATTGCAAAAAACATAAAAATATGTGAATTTCGCGGGCTACCCTGGAGCATTCACCTTAAACTGTGGAGACCTAGCAAGATGTACCTACCTATTACGAAATTGCCTATTTCTTTCTTAGGTACTACGTTTCTCAATTATTTTTACTCACTTGCATATCAGCCACCGTCAAAGGTGGGTCATCCTCCCTCAGCACGGTCTCTCCGTCCAGCTTCTTCAAGTTCGGCAACCTTCGGGCGGCTTCGGATCGCCACTGGTCCAGCTCACACGCATCGTAGAGGGGATTCCCGACGAATAACAGGTCTTCTAGGTGTGGCAGCTCCTTCAACATTATGGACGTACAGGGTACCTATTATGACATCTTAACACCATCATGATAACGGTGTGGGAGGGAGACGGAGTTATCCAAGGTGCATAACACTATCCCTTTTTCACAGAGAAGCCAACACATCAAGCTACCCGAAACTGTAAAATCAACCTAATGACTTAGCGATAAAGTTAGAAATCTATTAAAGAAATTTGACAGATTGATGTATCTAGATGTGCTGGCGCCGGCGTCTGTAGGCACCTACTTCTTCAATATATAATGAAATTGAAATTAAAATTAGATTAGGTATAGAATAATAAATATATAAAGTTATCTTAAAATATTGCAAGTCTACTGCAGCGACATTCAAACCAATGAATTCGTGTTTTATTATGTGAATCACCTGCGGCTGAACACTGTTTCCCGAAATACAAGCTCAAGCTTAGTTTGGGAAACAATGCAATACAATAATACGATGCATTTATGTAAGATGATTGTATTAACTGGCGACACTTAAAAAAAAAAAGATTATCCGAAAAATAATTTGTACAATTATTTTTCGGATAATCTTATCTTTTTTTTTACAACAAAATGAAAACCGTGATTGCACTCATAAATAATTTTTAAACAAGTTTTTTGTAAAACGAACCCTAAAATCGCGAAAAAAGTCATAGAGCATTTAGCCTAAAAGACTCTAAGACTTTTAAGACTAAAAGGCTAAATGCTCTATGGAAAAAAGTAAATACCATGTTGAGTACATTTTGCAACATCTGTTGGCGCGCCTTGGCAGTAAAACCAACTCGTACGCCGTAACGACGCTATCATGTCATGATGCCCCCACTACCCCGCCTGTTATGGACGGTGAACTTTGGAACTAATTTATAAGATTTTTATTAATTATTAGCTTCGCCGGCGTGATCTCTAGGGAACATATTCCCGGGATAAAAAGTAGCCTATGCCCTTTCTCAGGCTCCATACTATTTATGTATCAAATTTCATTTAAATCGGATCAGTAGTTTTGGCGTGAAAGCGCGACAGACAGGCAGAGTTACTTTCGCATTTATAATATTAGTACGGATAAGGATGAATTCTAATATTACCATAGATGTTTCACATCTACCGTGGGTCCCGTGTCGTATTTTTTATTCGTGATTTCAGGGTTGTTTTATAGTATAAGTTGTTTACGATGGTGAGCCCAATGGGGTATTTTACTAAAAAAATCGAATTAGTCCGTCTGATAGATTTTCAAAAAATATTCGATCACTGTATCATCTTTATTATTTGTTTACGTAAAAAAAGAAAACATACGTGTCGAATATTTTTTGAAAATCTATCAGACGAACTAATTAGATTTTTTTAGTAAAATACCCTATTACCCTCTCTCAAGTTTGCCTTGATTCTGTTACAACCTGTACACATTTGTCTTCTGATACGCGGTCGCCACTCCAGACCCTTTCGATCTCTTCAACTATCTGCTAGTCTATTCTGTAAGTAACCATTTCGATATCGAGCTTCACCTGAGTGACAAACCTCACAAAGTGAGCTTTATTGCACACAACATAAAGGTCTTACGTTTGACGTAATTTGGTTCTCACCTCGGATTCCGCTGTCGAGACACGAATATGTTGTTACAGAATAGGGGTACTGTTCTGCGAGCTATGTGCCCTGCCCACTGCCACTTAAGTTATTTGGCGTTTTTCAGCCTTTTTATTTCTTTATATATGCTTAGTTGTACACCAAAATATGAAAAAAAAAACATAAAGAAAACATTAAACTAAAACAAAACCGGTCAAGAGCGAGTCGTACTCGCGCACCAAGGGAATCCGTACAAATTTGTAGGTAACACCTTGATTCAGAAAAACGCGTCATTAGTGCAACGCCATCTATCGACCATACAACTCGGGATAACTCTTAATTTTTTTAAGTACCTAGATTTTGAATCCAATCCGTGGTCTATTACGCTCGATTATTGATTACATACTTTCAATAAAGACTTTATTTTTCATGATTTAATCACAAATGTATAGTTTTTAGACTTTTCCCTATACCTGTAGTATAAGACGGTATTACTTCCAAATTTCATGGTTCTAGGTCAACGGGAAATATAATATTCGTTTTTACGGCATAAACGGCCATATCAAGGGACCGTAAACCTGAGTATGGTTAACTAAATATGGTTAAAATTCCTATTCGATACCTTCACGCGTTCCCAAGATAAAAATTCTTGACAGACAGACGGACGGACAACAAAGTGATCCTATAAGAGTTCCGTTTTTTCCTTTTGAGGCACGGAACCCTAAAAATATACAATTGGCGACCTTTTTCTACTTACCTGCAACTTATTAAATTCGCTCCACTCTTTGACGAGATTATTGCTCATGTACAGCACTTTGAGGCTCCTCAACACATGGATACCTTTGAGTTTCTCTATCAAATTGTATGATATC
Organism: Lacanobia oleracea; assembly: GCA_950371165.1. Lineage (NCBI taxonomy): Eukaryota > Metazoa > Arthropoda > Insecta > Lepidoptera > Noctuidae > Lacanobia > Lacanobia oleracea. The sequence goes on along the minus strand of OX493411.1, from coordinate 14,437,441 downwards.
CATAGCTCTTCTAAGCAGTCTCCCAGTGGTTCCTGCAAACAAATTAAAACACTGTGTCACGTTCCCCCCCGAACAGTAAAGAGAGATCTTTTGTTTTTAGGGTTCCAAACAAAAATAGGAAGCCAGTTTTCTCCGGATCTACTGGACCGACTCTGTTGAAATTTGGTAAACATATGGACTTCTGTGTCCCAAATACGGACGTGTTACGTAAATCATTATTTTTTTAGTATGGGGGGGGGGAGCCAAACTTATATACTACATACACGCTTTTGGGGGTCAAAATATAAAATTAAAAAAAGTTATTTTTAACAATATCGAGTAACATATCAAATTTTAAAATTAACGATTTTGAAGTTAATCATGAAATTAGACGAAAAATTACCATTCCCTTATCTCCGAAACTGGAGATAAGGGTATCTATACCTTTAGATTACAGGAAAACCTATAAGAAGTCTATTGTGTTAAAAAAGACATGTTATAAATAATTAAATTCGTTCTGAACCCTTTGCACGCGAGTCCGACTCGCACTTGGCCATTTTTTAACCTATACTGTCCCATTGCTGGTCAAAGGCGTCCCCCCAAGTCCTTCCAGATATTTTTGTCCCGAGCCACTTCGATCCAACCCTGGCAGTAGGCGTCTAGGTCGTCTCGCCACGTCTTCCTAGGCCAACCTTGGCGGCGCTGTCCATCCTTAGGCACCCACTTTGTGGAGACTATTACCCAGTGGTCACTGTCAGTGTATCTTACTTAATTGAACAAGCCACTTCTGGGTACGCTCGTTCCATCATAGACCTCATCCATCGCTTTCCATCAGCCGTGCTTGTGGTCAAGAGCAAGCCCATTCGTCAATAAAAAATTCAAACCAGTCAACAATGTAACTTCGAGTGTCTTTTGTGTTTTTATGTAAGCGATGATGTGGTCGAAGATGGAGCATGTTTGCCTAGAAGTAACCTATTCACTCTTGACTTAAAGACTCCCAGGATGTAGCTATCAGGAAACGCAGACTCCAGCAGGGAATTCCACTCCTTAGCTGTACGCATTATGTATGTGTTCCCAAAACGTTTTGTGCGTGTGGGTGGGATGTCCACCATGTACCAGTGACGCATCGCCGTTCGTCTTGTGGTCCGATGATGGATTGTTTTTTAATCAGCCTGAACTGTCTCACTGCTAAGAAAAGGCCTCCCCATATTCCTTCCACTTCTCTCTTAGTTGCACTTCTCCACGCCAATTGCTTGCAAAGCTAATGCACAAAAAATATCAAAGAGAAAGTTTTGAAATCCAGTTGTGGTTATGATTTCCAGCATTAGGGACACAACACAAGGGCAGTAAAATGAACGACGTGAGCAAGCAAGATTTATTTGGCATTAATTCGCCTTCATTCTCCACTATAGTTCTCGTCTCCCGCATACGAAAACGAATGGGCTTCTGTATTGCAATTAGACGGCAACTCAACTTAGGAGACGACCCCACTGCACGCGGTCTAGCGGCCAGAGTTCCGAGTTCTGTTTTCCACGTCCACAGTAATCTATGCGGTGGCTAAGAATCCTATGCAAACAAAAGCTGTTGGACCGCGACGGTCAAAGTGGACGTGCGTTCTGTCGGAGTTCTATTGTTTTGCAAAAGCTGGAAGGTGGAACGGACCGCGCGCAGTGAGGTCGGCGCCTTAGGTATCCCGTCATCTTCTCCTCGGTTTGCTACGACCCCGTCAAGCTGTGCTCCAGTCTTGCGAAATAATTAATGGCCTACAGCTTTGATGACTTGCCGATAATCTTAGGTAAAATCTAAGTACAAAGCGAAGGTATTCTACTCAATAAAATAACTAATTACCATAACTTACCATACCAGTAAAAGATTTGATGTAATTTCTGCCGAGTGACAAAACCCGAAGTTTCTTAAAAGTGTTCAGTCCTGTGACTTTCTCTATCATATTTGTAGATAAACTTAATTTCCTGCGAAGGAAATTATCAATTAATCTCATCAACTATCTTTGAGACTGGTCGTGTACGCAAGAAATTAATGAGCAAGTACGATTCTGCTGTAAACAACAGTTCAAGCGAATGCATAGGGAACGTGCACGGCTTTGACTAAGCCATTTAGTGTTTCACATTCGAAACTTTCTCTTTAATTAAGAATACTTCACAACTGACGTTGACGCTTCTGTGCCACCTCTATGTGTGGTCTGTGCACCTATACTTCCTGCACACTCCGTTTAGGGCACAGAGTACTTTTTACATAATTATGCTTAGGGAACGTGCAAGAAGAAGACTGTGCCATCTAGCATTGCAATTCCGAAGTAAAATATATACTTGATACGAGTTCAAATGAAACTCTCGGTGCGCGAGTCATATTCACACTTGCCTGTTTTTTTATCATTAGTTTATTCTAAGTATCGCAGTCTGAAATCAGCTCCACAGGAAATATAAATAAGAAAGCTGTTGATACTACTCTAGTTAATCTACATAGCATTTCATAACTGCTTTAAAAACGGTAGAATGTAATAAGACGAAGCTGCATGTGCAATTTCAAAATTGAATTTCGCGGGTAACGGAGAGCGCGGTTAAAATACCGGGACCGGACACAACAGTGACACTTGAAAATGTGTTGCTTGTTTTAAATTTTTAATTTTTACCATGGAACTAGTACATTAATATACTAAATCGAGGGCCTCAGTTTTTACTAAGCAGCAAAGAAGATAGATTTAATTTCCTCCTTCTTCACTGGCCCGCATATACAAAATAAAATATCTAAAGCTAAAATCAGATAAGTTTTAAAATATTAGCGTTTGACATATTTTTAAATAAAAGAGCTGTGAGGTGGTTTACACAATTATGCCGCAGCGGCAGCGGCACCGCCGCCGCCGCGGCGCCGCAGCACTAGTCCCCCTTGGATTGACATAATGTGTAAACCACCTTAAACGGTACTGTTTATTCCTCAGTTAAAAGTTATCAGTTGATTGTACATACATGTAATCAGCAGTATAATAATGAAATGCAAATAAATTAGAGAACAGTTGCAGATGCAATTTTTTTTCTGAAAGTCTTCAACTGTAAAAAATAGTGGTGGCTATCTTTTACAGTTGAAGACTGCTTCGTCTCAGAGGCTTAGAAAGCACATGCGATTGGCCGGGACCAACCACCATAAAGTAGACAATGTAACATTTGTAACCACAGTTTGTAATGGATGGTTATAAGCCCGGAAATTTGGCATGCAAGACTAATGTCTTACCAAGTAGTGGTATCTTTTCGTACTACCCTTCCTTGGTTGTAAAGGTCAAATGGCTCTATATAAAATACTGTATTCAGCTGCGTCCAGTCCAGATATTCTGGAAGCTGATCCCAGAACCTAAGACAGATAGGAAATTCACTTATAAAGTTACTTACTCGCAATTTGTCAAGGTAGCAAGAGTATTATCCATTTTCTCTATAGGTGGCCATTGAAACATTAAGCTGACCTCTGTGGCCGTAGCAGCTTGGTCACCAGACTTGTCCTCCCATTTCTTTATAGCTTCTTTTATTGTCGTGGCTTTGGCCATTTTAAAAAAAACTTTTACGCTATCGTTTAAATTTTCCCTTGGTTACTTTGTTATCGATAAAATAAGGTCTAAGATTATAAACTGTAATGAGACAGAACTTTTAAATTATACACGGTGCGGGTTTTTTTTATTATTATTATTTGAAGCTCCTTATCGAATTACAGCTTACTAAAAAAAAAATAATTGGCTCGAAAATATTTTGTGATTTTAACTTCGTGTTGCCATACAAAAAAATAACCAACAACGCAAACTGCAAGATTGATATTTTAGTGTCATGAAATGGCGTCATTTCTTAATTGTGAAACCACGCCTTGTTGAATTTATCCTTACAGTTCGTATATTTCAGTATATTTTGTGATAATTTTATTGATTTCCTCATTATTTTTCGAAAATCTTTTTCGGTAAGTGTCATTTTATTTGACATTTTATAAAACGCCATACTTTTTTTTAATTTTTTCTTTTCGGCTTCTTTTTTTTAATTAAAAAAAAACAAACGCCAATCTATTCTCAGACGGCTGAGATATTGAGTTTTCGATGGTAAAAATGTTATTATTTTACATTATTTTCGTAATAAATCGTCTGTATGTGTGTTATTGAACAGTTCTCAGATTTATGCAATGGCTTTTCTATCCACTTGTCAGTGAAATCAATAATATCTTGTAACTTTTTTTCTGTGTTTCCGACGCCATAGTCTAAGGTTTTCTTTTTATAAAAAGTTATTTTTGACAATTTTCGATTCCCGCTTTTTCATTATTATTTGAATGTATTTTGATATTTTTATATAAATATTCATAGTTTCACTTCACTTTATAAGTTGTATCCTAAAAATAGTCCATCTTGTGTGAGTAATTTCATTGTAAACAACATAACCTGTACCTACTTAATACTTTCCACAATAAAAACGCAATCTGTTTGTTTGCGAAATATTTAACAAAAAAATTTGAAAACATAAATATTACGGAATGTAACTCAGGTGTGCCTTACAATTCATGAAATTGCGTGATTAAAGCGCGTACTAGTACATCAGAAGCTTAGAAATTGATCCAATGAAGGTACATCTGCAATGTACGTATTAATAAATCAATGTTTACGTTTGTAGATTGTTCTACAATCGCGATGTCGCAACAGCCGGAGAGATACGTGAATGTGGTCCCAACTTCTCGCGTCAAGATAAAGGTAATGCGACCAGTGGGACGTAAAGTGACAAATGCCTCCAGCTCTGCTACTTATTGGAGTAGCAGAGCTGTAGGCATTTGTGACTTGATGCGTACAATTCAGAGGTAACAGGAATATGAATGTAACCAAATAAAGTTACTACACATTATTATGGTACCATTTGCTCACCTTGTTGACTTCTTATATGTATAAAGAAACCCCTAACAGGCAAGGGGTTGTAATGAATGAGGCAAAATTACATGTGCTGTGTTTAATTGGTTTGGTCTCAAACGAGTTGCAAAATATCTACATCTCAGAATGTTCATGTTGCAAAATAGTCAAGTCTCAAAACATCCATGTCTAATAATATTAAATTTTTAAGGTTCTGAACCAAAAAACGGAACCCTTATAGGATCACTTGGGCGTCTGTCTGTCTGTCCGTCTGTCATAGCCAATTTTCTCCAATCCACTGAACCAATTCTGTTGAAATTTGGTACACATAAAATATGTGACCCAAACACGGAAGTGTTACGAAAATCATTAAATTTTTAGTAAGGAGGTCACTTTTGGGGGTCAAACTAAAAAAAACAAAAAAGTTATTTGGAAAGAAGTAATAATTATGAATCTAATAACTATGTTTAATATTGAATATTGGTTTGTTGTTTTGTATTTGGCCGTTGGTCCCAGCTGTCATTTGTAGATCTTTGGCAGTTGTCACGGATGGTCAGAAGCCAGTAAATCTGACTGAAATGATGTACTGTGTTACCCAGTTAATGGGTTGTGGAGGTCTGGTAGGCAACCGCTCCATGTAAGTTACTGGTATCCAGCTAAATCCGGCTTGACTGACTGAAGCCGACCCCAATATAGTTGGTAAGTTAGGCTAGGCAGATAATGATAGTTTTATATTGCAGAAAGAAGTCACACAAGACGACGACGATGCCATCCACTGCCGTCTCTGCTGGAAGGGGTTCGCTAGCGAGGTAGCGCTGCGGAACCACGCTCGGATGGAACATATCGACGCGTACGCCAGCGGAGATCCCGCCGTGTGGACACAGATCTCGGATCGCCAGCCGGTACGGAATACATTAATTATTTTTCAAATCGGTCCAGTAGTTTTGGAGCCTACTCAATTCAATATAATAATAACAATAAAGCTTTATTTTTCTACACATTTACAAAGTTACAAATTTAACCAAATATAAATACATAAAACTATTAAATAGTATTTTCTTGTTTATGTAGTCCCTCTTGGGTAAAAGCCTCCTTCAGCTTGAGCCATTCTACGCGGTTTTCGGCAATCTGCATCCATTCCTCTCCTGCCGCGTTAGTAATGTCATCCACCCATCTTTTTCTTTGCCGACCTACACTCCTCTTGCCAAATGGGCCCTTCCATTTTGTTGTTTGGTAAGTCCATCTCTTGTCCTGATATCTGGCTATGTGTCCTGCCCATTTCCATTTTTGTTTTTGGCTTTGCTGAAGTGCATCCGTTAATTTAGTTCTCTGCCGGATATCTATATTTCTTGTTTTTTGTATTTTTCTTAATTTAAGGATGCTTCTCTCCATGGCATGTTGGCAAGACAAAATTTTATTTTTCACTCTTTCTGTATACACCCATGTTTGGCTTGCATATGTTAGACATTATGACCTTTTTCATACTTAGGCTGTAATTACCTTTGAGAATTTCTTTTTGAGCCCAATACTTTTTCCATGCTATGTTTATTCTTCTGTCTATTTCTTTTTCGTTGCTGTTTAGCTCAAAAGATATCAGTTTGCCTAAATAGACATAGTCGTCAACATATTCAATGGACCTTCCCTCTATTTGGATTGGTTTTTTGGAGCTGTTTGTAATAATTTTTGTTTTTGATGCATTCATTTCAAGTCCTACTCAATTCAAACAAACAAACAAATCTTTCCTCTTCCACCAACCAGGCGGCTGTTGTGCCTGGCGGGCTACTGCCCGATAGTTGATATTCGGGCTGATGTATATGTTCAAATCGCACGGTAAACTCTGCTTGCGCGATGCAGGATTTCAACGTTGTAGTTCGCTGCTAATCGGATAGATGGCGTCGCGGTGCTTTTTGTTGCGATGTAGATTTGCTTCGTAGGTTTTTCTTGTGGCGGCCTTGATGCCGCTACAATAATATTAGTGTAGACTAGCTGACCCGCGCTTCTTCGTCTGCGTCACAATTTTTATTATTGCTCCGCTCCTATTGGTCTTAGCGTGATGATATATAGCCTATAGACTTCCTCGATAAATGGGCTATCTAACACTGAAAGAATTCTCCAAATCGGACCAGTAGTTTTTGAGATTAGAGTGTTCAGGCAAACAAACAAACAATCTCTTTAGCTTTATATATTACTAGTTGAACCACGCAACTTCGTCTGCGTCACAATTTTCATTACTGCTCCGCTCCTATTGGTCTTAGCGTGATGATATATAGCCTATAGCCTTCCTCGATAAACGGGCTATTAATCACTGAAAGAATTTTTCAAATTGGACCAGTAGTTTCTGAGATTAGCGCGTTCAAGCAAACAAACACACAAACAATATCTTCCGCTTTATATAGTAGTATAGATAATACAGGGTTATTTGTAAAACACCAGCAACCTCTTAAGCAGTGAAAGTACACATGATTATAAACAAAATTTACTTTGAGAAAACCCTGAAAACTCGAAAAAAAATATCAGCTGTTTCATAAATTTTCATTGGCTAAATATTACATTTTGTATGAAAAAGCTGATATTTTTTTCGACTACTGTCACTGCCTAAGAGGTTGTTGGTGTTTTACAAATAACCCTGTAGATTAGTATAGAAGTATAGATATCTGCCTGGATTATCCCACTGTTGGGTTTAAGTCCTCAATTCATTCCTTCCATAGTTTCCGGTCCTGTGACACTTTTTGCCAAGTCCTATAGAACAATCCGAGAGTGAAATTACCCCAGATTCCATAATCTCCCCACTCTTCACATGTACCTATTACTGCACCAAATTCTATCTTGTTGGCACTACTGTCTTCAGTCACCTTCAGTTGTACCATCATCATCTGCCTAGCCTTTTCCCAACTATATTGGGGTCGGCTTCCAGTCAAACCGAATTCAGCTGAATACCAGTATTTTACGCGGAGCGACTGCCCACCTTCAGTTGTGTGATTTTGTGGACAAAATCAAACTCTCTGCCACTAGTTGACCTGCGCAACTTCGTCTGCGTCACAATTTTCATTACTGCTGCGCTCCTGTTGGTCTTAGCGTGATGATAAATAGCCTTCCTCGATAAATTGGCTATGTAACACTGAAAGAATTTTCAAATCGGACCAGTAGAGTCTGAGATTAGCGCGTTCAAGTAAACAAACAAACAAACTCTTCAGCTTTATATATTAGGTAGTATAGATTGTTCCCGGGAATAAAAATAGCGCTGATTGGCTGGTAGAAAACTAGTTGGTCATGCTTGTAGCATGCGATTAGCCGGTAGTGTGGTCAGAATAGCGCTGATTGGCTGGTATACTACTCTGTCAAGAAAGTACCGGGAAAAGATCAATAATACACAAAATGTCTGTTATTCATCCAAATTTATTTTATCACCTTCAAAGTATGCTCCTTTAGAAACGATACACTTGCGCCAACGAATAATCCATTCATCAAAACATTTTTTAAACGCTGCTTCCGGAATTGAGTTCAGTTCTCGCCGCGAATTCTCCTTTATGTCTTCTATCGATTGAAAACGGGTGCCACGAAGTGGTAATTTGAGTTTAGGAAAAAGAAAAAAGCCAGCAGGAGCCATATCTGGTGAATATGGTTGCTGGATGGTATTTGTTGAGTGTTTGGTTAAAAATTCGTTCACAATGATAGCCTTGTGCGAAGGCGCATTGTCGTGGTGCAAAATCCAAGAATTTTCTTTCCACAAATCTGGCCTTTTTCGTCGAATTTGCTCTCTTAAACGCCGCATAACGCTCAAATAATATTCTTTATTTAACGTTAGACCTTCCGGTAAGAATTCAGAGTGCACAACACCGCGATAGTCAAAGAAAACATTCAACATGACTTTGACTTTTGATCGACTTTGGCGTGGTTTTTTCGGTTTCGGTTCAGTTGGAAGGCGCCACTCCGAAGCTTTTTGACTAGTTTGCATGTCAAACTCGTAAACCCACGTCTCGTCACCAGTAACAATGCGTTTCATGAATGGTGGGTCCGAACTGACTCGTTCTAGCATGTCCTCAGCGACTTTCATGCGATTGAGTTTTTGGAGAAAATTCAGATCTTTTGGGACTAGCCGAGCAGCAACATGTTTCATACCCAAATGATTAGTTAAAATGGTACGGATCGACTCGTGAGATACAGAAAGTTCGGCGGCTATCTCTCTCAGAGTTGAATGGGGATTTTCAGTCACTATTTCCTTCACTTTTGCGATGTTAACTTCAGTTGCAGACGTTGACAACCTACCAGAGCGAGGCAAATCTTCCATCACATCTCGACCGCTTTTGAACGCTTTGAACCACTCATAAGCACGAGTTTTTGATAAAGTCGATTCACCGTAAGCCTTCTGTAACATTTTCAGTGACTCCGAACACGAAATTCCATTGGCGATGCAAAATTTAAGACAAACTCTTTGTTCGATATTTTTGTCCATTATGAAATTCGCAATACACACTATATATGATATTACTAAAACCAGCACTGTATTTAATATAAATAACAGATGCAACTCAAACTCCGCGCCAAAATGGAAAACAGTTGTGCCAATCTAACAACTACAAAAAAAAACAAAAATTTGAATTTGGAACCATAAACAAATCATCCATTCCCGATACTTTTTTGACTGAATGTAAATCTAGTTGGCCATGCATCAATTATTGCACTGTTTTAAAAGTATTTTAGCAGTAACAGCATTTTAGCTACACTGGCGGACAAAGTTGATGGACCGTTTATCAGGCTCTGGGCTGGCAGGCAATTAATGTTTATTTTTGTGTGGTTTTATTATTTTGTTTTTACTAACTAAGGCTAAGTTCATACTAACACTATATAGGTCTTGGTCTGTTTTTTTTTTTTAATTTTAATTTAAAGCAAAAACAGTGCAGTAATGGATTTTCATACATTCATACATTACTGCACTGTTTTACTCTGAAGCAGTAAATTGCTGCTTTGTTCTCACTATTTAGGCTAGTTATGATGAAATTATTGCATATTTGGAAGAATAAAAGTTATCTTTCTTTACAGGCAAAACCAAAAACACAAACGCATTCAGAAGACACGATAATAAAAATGAAAACGGAACAGATGCTATCGGAGATGGAGCCGACGAGTGTAATGGCTCTCGCTTCGAACGACGTCAGCTATATCATTATCAAGGCGGATGATAGCCAGGACTCCAAGAGGAAGAGAGTGGAGAGAGTTGTCAAGAAGGAAAAAGAAGAGAAGCAGGTGTTGAAGAAGGAGAAAGAGTCTGAACCTATTACGTGAGTTTTATATTTCATACCGATGACCTTTTTTTAGGGTTCCGAACAAAAAACGGAACCCTTATAGGATCACTCGGGTGTCTGTCTTGTCTGTCCGTCCGTCTGACACAGCCAGTTTTCTCCGGATCCACTTGACCGATTCTGATGAAATTTTGTACAAATTTGGAATTCTATGACCCGAACACGGAGGCGTTACGTAAATTATAAAAAAATTGTATGGGCAACCCCATACAAAATTTTTATAACTTAAAAACTAAAAAAATTAAAAGAAATATATATTTTTTGAACAATATCGTGTGATATATCCAATCCAAGGGCATACTTTGAGGGTTTTAACTATATATTTTTTTCATAATTTTAAAATAAATGGTTTTGAAGTTATCATACCATCAAGTTATATACCATTCCCCCCCTTATCTCCGAAACTGCTGAGCCTATAATTTTGAAAAAAATGGAGATTATAGATCTTTACCTATAGATTATAGGAAAATCTATAAGAATTCTATAGTGTACGAATTTCTTTTTATTTAACATGTTATTTTACATGTTAAAAAAAAACAGAGATTCGTTCGGAACCCTTTGCACGCGACTCCGACTTGCACTTGGACAGGTTTTATAAGAGTAAATATAATCATCAAATGACTCCTCCCGCTCTGGGTGAAGCAGAAGGTAGTGTGTGTGTCTGTGTAATCTAATGCATATAAGCTCATAAGTAATTTTTAATGATGGTCATGATGTCATAGTGACTTTACCTTGAAATATCTCTGCATCGTAACACTTTAGGGCACCATGTTCGTAACATTTTTTTTTTTGTGGAAGTATGAAGGAAAATATCGTGAGGAAACCGGCATGTCCTAGATTAAAAAATTCGAAGGCATGTGACATCTACCAAGCCGCACTGGGCCCGCGTGCAGGAGTACGGCCCACTCCCTCTCACCGAGAGGAGGCCTGTGTCCCAGCAATGGGAACATTATAGGCTGATTACGCTTATGCTTATGAAGTATCTTTTATCGATATATAACATGCATATATTGTGTGCAGCAACTTTGAAAAAATTCAAACTGGCGGCGGGGAGGCTATGCCACAATGGGAATGTCATTTTATAGATTTTTGTAGCTTGATGTGCAGGCATCATCATCTGCCTAGCCTTTTCCCAACTACATTGGGGTCGGCTTCCAGTCAAACCGGATTCAGCTGAATACCAGTGTTTTACGTGGAGCGGCTGTCTACCAGACCTCTACAACCCTTTAACTGGGTAACTTGGCAAGACTGGAGTCAGATTTACTGACTTCTGACAATCCGTAACGACTGCCATAGATCTACAAATGATAGCCGGGACCAACGGCTTAACGTGATTTCCGAGGCACGAAGGAAACTCGGTATGTTAAGATGGTCACCCATCCACAGACCAACCTTGCAAGCATTGCTTAGCCTTCAAGATTGACCCGTGCGACTATTATTATTTAGCCACGAGCTCCTCTGTAGTTTGATGTGCAGGCGTCCGACCATAAAACATATTGTATCCATCAAAAACCAAACTCACTTTTCAATCAGTCTGACGCAATCTGTGGCTTTTATTTAAATTCATACACTAATTTACCTCTGTCTCTTCCAGCGGCCCCTTCGAATGCCTGCAACCCTCAACCCTGGTAGCAGACGGTACCTGCCACCAAATCTTCTTCTCCTGCTGCGAGTACTCGATCCACTATCGTGACGAGCACACGCGCCGCCGCAAGGGCTTGCGTTGTCAAGTTTGTGAGAAACCCCTCGCTTGCACCGGGGAGGAGGCTCCGGCGCCGTTTGCGTGCGAGGTAAGACTTTCTCTTCTCCTCTGGACCAAGATCTCAGAGCTTGTGAGCTTAGACTCTAAGCACATAAGCTCTCGGCCTCTATATCTATAGGGAGCGTTCAGTAACTATAGGTGGCAGCACAGAAATGTCACTGTCAAGTATGTTTCAAGTATAAAATTCGAAATAGCTACGCTAGATGGCACAGTAATGACATGACCCAGCCAGTCTCTTGCTGCCCCCCCCAAAACGACGCCGCTGAGCCGAGGTCCGTACCCCACAGGGGGTGCCCTCAGCGAGCGGAGTTCTAATAAATATAATATTTGTAGCCTCGGCTGGGGGCCTTAAATTCTAGAGGCCCACACAGGCAAGTCCGGTTTAGTAGTTGACAACCCTCTAGGGTTGATAACTGCGAGTGGCCATCGACAAAAAAAAAAAAAAAAAAAAGCTAGATGGCACAGTCTTCTTCGTGCACGTTCCCCTAAACCGAGCGTGCAGGAACCACAGGTGGCAGCACAGAAGCGTCAATTTCAAGTATTCTGACCCTTAAAACTTCGAATATGCGACACTAGATGGCATAGTCAACGCCGGGCACGGTCCCTATACGCTCTAAGCCTTATAGCGTATATATTTATGCGGAACTGGGCGTAGAGTCCCGCAAACCTCCATTGTAAAGGGAGGATCCTTCGTCTGGACGGTTGTTGTCTGGCGTGGGGAACTGCCCGATACTTGATATACGGACTGTTGTATATATTCAAATCGCACTGCGATGCAGGATTTTGTTAGTTTGCTACTGACGGGATAGATGGCGTTGTGGTTCTCTTTGTTGCGATGTAGATTTTGCTACGATGGTTTTTTTAGTGGCGGACTTAGACTCTAAGCTCACAAGCTCTGGGCCTCTGTATCTATACGCTCTAAGCCTTATAGAGTGTATGCGAAACTGGGTGTAAATTCCCGCAAACCTCCATTAAAAAGGAAGGATACTCCGACTGGACGGTTGTTGTGTCCGGTGGGCAACTGCCCGATGGTTGATATTCGGACTGTTGTGTATGTTCAGATCGCACGGTAAACTGTGATACCGCGTTGCAGGATCTGTATAACGTAGATCTTATCTGGTGGTATAACCCAGACCTTATTAATGTATAGGATATAGTAGTGTCTGTATGTACTTTGAACATACGCCTATTTACAGGGATGTTAAGCCACATAAAACTATTAACTTGCTTTTCAGGGTTCCGTACCCAAAGGGTAACCAACGGAACCCTATTACTAAGCTTCAGCTGTCCGTCCGTCCGTCTGTCTGTCAGCAGGCTGTATCTCAGTAACCAATAGGTAGACAGTTGAAAGTTTTCACAGATAGTGTAGTTCTATTGCCGCTATAATAACAAATAATAAAAATTACGGTTTATGGTACGGAACCCTTCTGGTGCGTGTCGGACTCGTATTAGCCGGTTTTTTAAAGTGGATTGTTGATTTTATGATTTGTTTTGTTTGGAATTTTAAAGTATTTTTTTAAAGGTGAATATTTTATGCTTGATACTGTTTCCTTACTTATTAACAGACCCAGAACGCCAGTTTTAAATTAATTATGACCACGCACTTCTGAAATAGCCTAGATTATCAATTCAATTCAAATATTTTATTCAGACTGCGCAACTTCGTCTGCGTCACAATTTTCATTACTGCTCCGCTCCTATTGCTCTTAGCGTGATGATATATAACCTATAGCCTTCCTCGATAAATGGGCTATCTAACACTGAAATAATTTTTCAAATCGGACCAGAAGTTCCTGAGATTAGCGCGTTCAAGTAAACAAACAAACATACAAACAAACAAACTCTTCAGCTTTATATATTAGTATAGATAAGATAATATCCGTATAGGTATATGTCTGGAATAGCACAAAGGCTACTTTCTATCCCGGGAATACGTTCCGTTGGGATAAATTCCGACATTCTCGCGGGCAACAGCTAGTATTAAAATCAACGTGTATTCGTTCCAGGTATGCGGCATGGGCTATCAGTCGAACAAGGAGCTGTCGGAACACACCGCCATCGCTCACGTCAAACTGAAGCCCTTCGAGTGTAGCGTCTGTCACAAGAGATTCACACAGCACGTAAGTTTGCTCATCATCATGATATCAGCCGCGCGGGTCGATCTTTAAGGTTAAGCAACGCTTGCCAAGGTTGGTCTGTGGATGGGTGACCATCTTAACATAACGAGTTTCCTCCGTGCCTCGGAAAGCACGTTAAGCCGTTGGTCCCGGCTGTCATTTGTAGATCTTTGGCAGTCGTTACGGATTGTCAGAAGCCAGTTAATCTGACTCCAGTCTTGCCATGAAGTACCGTGTTACCCAGTTAATGGGTTGTGGAGGTCTGTTAGGCAGTTGTATCACGTAAAATATTGGTATTCAGCTGATTCCGGTTTGACTGGAAGCCGACCCCAATATAGTTGGGAAAAGGCTAGGCAGATGATGATGATCATAACAGCCGAAAGACGTCTACCTACTGCTGGACATAGGCCTCCCCAAGAAGGGCAGGTTTGCCATAATCGCCACGCTTGTGCGGCGGGTTGGCGATCGCAGTGTATGGTGTTGAGTTTTACAGAGAACGCTGCTGCCCATTCTCTGGTGAGTCCCTTAGTCGCCTCTTACGACACCCACGGGAAGTGATGGGATGGTGTTATTCTTTTATGGCACCATACGGCAAGTTATCTCACCTGTCACATATTCAAGGCCATTAGGAAGTTATAATGCCAGTGGCGGATCCAAGATTGTTGTTTGGAGGCGACTGGACTCCGCTGAGGGTAGGTTTTGGTTTTGGGGTTGGTCCCAAAGCATATATTGTTCATAATGATCAGTAACCATTCCCATGTATTTTTGATCATTCTGTTTTAGGCATACGTTTTTTTTTACTATTTAAAGGCACACGCTTGACCACTATCTCACCTGTTGGTAAGCGATTATGTGGTCAAAGATGGAGCACGCTTGCCTATTCACTCTTGAGTTAAAAGACTGCCAGGTTGTAGCTATCGGAAAACACAGACTGGCAAGGAATTCCACTCCTTAGCTGTACGCACTATGAATGTGTTCCCAAATCGTTTTGTGCGCGTGGGTGGGATGGCCACCATGGAACGGGCTTGGCGGAATTAAATTATGCAATTCCGTCGCAAATTCCCGAAAATGCATAAGTTAATGCCTACGATTTTGTTCGCGTAAAAAAGTGTTACGTTCCTCGACTATTCTTTTGTTTATACGTAATATACTATAAACAAGTAACAAAGACTACCAGTAACAATAAAATATCTAAAAGTAACACAACAAACACATACACCACAAGAACACAAATCAAACTGTAAGAAATAACCAAAATAAATAATTAAAAACAATAACAACATGTAACACTTTTCGCATCCACAGTCGTATTGCATTGAGCAAGCGGGACACAATTATACATCGAACGTATACGAGCGAGTGAGACGCCATAACACGCGCCATCTTGGCCGGCGCGCATACTTAAATTGCCATCTTGCGCAATGAATTGCGACGTACTTCGGAGAGGTAAATAAGCGTGACGCGAACTGTAAACGTGGTTGGTATGCTAATCGCGTTCAGTTTTATTGATGAAATCCGCCCTAAATCGTCACGTCAGCTTTACGATAGCCTGCTTAGGCCATGACGCCTATCCATGCGTACAATCTTGCCCCTGTGTATACTGTAATTGTAACGATCTCGTTATTAAAGTAAACTTTTTATTTTCAGGGCGGAGTCCTACAACACATGCGAATGCACACCGGAGACCGTCCGTTCCCCTGCACCTTCTGTCCAAAGGCCTTCACACAGAAGTCAGGCCTCGACCAGCACCTCAGAATCCACACGAAGGTCAAGCCCTACCGCTGTGTCGTCTGCAACAAAACATTCTGCCAGTCCGTACACCTGAAACAGCATATGCGGACACATACAAATGTAGCTCCGTTCCAATGTGGGATCTGTGACAAGAGATTCAAGCAGAGCAGTCACTTAAACTATCATTTGAAGAATCACAATCCCGCTGTGATGTCTGAGGAACAGAGAGCGAAGTACGCAGAGCTTATTGGTATGATGAACACTGAAGCGTTGGACCAGGAAGGCACGGTACAGGTTGAGGCTGAAGTGGATAGTGAATGGTGTATGGCAGTCAGTGATAGTTGATATTGATGTTCTACCGGTGTGGCTCACTCCAACATGGGATTTGTGATGTGTTTTAAATAGAGCAGTTATTTAAACTACTATTTGAAGAGTGGTCATTTAAACTACTACTAGGAGAGCGGTCATTTGGGCTATCATTTGAAGAGCGATCCTTTAAACTACCATATGAAGAGCGATACTTTAAACTACCATATGAAGAGCGATCCTTTAAACTACCATTTGAAGAGCAGTTATTTAGACTACCATTTCAAGAGCGGTCATTTGGACCACCAATTCAAGAGAGGTTATCTAGATCACCACTTGAAGAGCAGTTCCTTAAACTACCATTTGAAGAATCATAATCCCGCTGTGATGTCTGAGGAACAGAGAGCGAAGTATGCAGAGCTTATTGGTATGATGAACACTGAAGCGTTGGACCAGGAAGGCACGGTACAGGTTGAGGCTGAAGTGGATAGTGAATGGTGTATGGCAGTCACTGATAGTTGATATTGATGTTCTACCGGTGTGGCTCACTCCAACATGGGATTTGTGATGTTTTAAATAGGGCAGTTATTTAAACTACTATTTGAAGAGTGGTCGTTTAAACTACTATTAGGAGAGCAGTTATTTAGGCTATCATTTGAAGAGCGATCCTTTAAACTACCATATGAAGAGCGATACTTTAAACTACCATATGAAGAGCGATCCTTTAAACTACCATATGAAGAGCGATACTTTAAACTACCATATGAAGAGCGATCCTTTAAACTACCATTTGAAGAGCAGTTATTTAGACTACCATTTCAAGAGCGGTCATTTGGACCACCAATTCAAGAGAGGTTGTCTAGATCACCACTAGAAGAGCAGTTCCTTAAACTACCATTTGAAGAATCATAATCCCGCTGTGATGTCTGAGGAACAGAGAGCGAAGTATGCAGAGCTTATTGGTATGATGAACACTGAAGCGTTGGACCAGGATGTCACGGTAAAGGTTGAGGCTGAAGTGGATAGTGAATGGTGTATGGCAGTCAGTGATAGTTGATATTGATGTTCTACCGGTGTGGCTCACTCCAACATGGGATTTGTGATGTTTTAAATAGGGCAGTTATTTAAACTACTATTTGAAGAGTGGTCATTTAAACTACTATTAGGAGAGCGGTCATTTAGGCTATGATTTGAAGAGCGATCCTTTAAACTACCATATGAAGAGCGATCCTTTAAATTACCATTTGAAGAGAAGTTATTTAGACTACCATTTCAAAAGAAAATTAATATTGATGTCATTGCAGTTCAAGCTTAAAATGGCGTCTACATACCTCTTTGGTGAGATTTAAAAGAAGGGCAACAGATTACTTCTGACCACGGAATTGCATAGTTTAATTCCGACAAGCCCGTTCCATCATCAGACCACAAGACGATGATGCGCCACCGGTACACGGTGGATATCCCACCCACACGCACAAAACGTTTTGGGAACACATTCATAATGCGTACAGCTAAGGAGTGGAACTCCCTGCCGGAGTCTGTGTTTCCTGATAGCTACAACCTGGGAGTCTTAAGTCAGGAGTGAATAGGTTACTTCTAGGCAAGCGTGCTCCCATCTTCGACCACATCATCGCTTACCATCAGGTGAGATGGTGGTCAAGCGCGTGCCTATTAATAGTAAAAAATAAAAAAAAGACCACCAGCGGTATTGGCCTTAGTTGTATGTGGCCAAAAGACCTGTATCTCTACAGGTTCTTTATCATCATCATAATCAGCCGACGTGATAATGGTTAGGTACTATTAAAAAATATATTGGTCTGTATGTTAGAAGCAATAAAGCATGTTTGTAAATAATAATATACTATAAATTTAGTATAAATTAATTTTACATTAAATTGTAAATACACTGTTATATTTTATGTTTATTGTTTACTCAACAAAACTCAAATATATGCTTGTTATTATAGAAGACACAATAATAAAGAGGTAATATAGATTGTCAGCATATTATACTATACATATATGTAGGTAAATTTCAATTGGCTATCCATGTTATTTAAATTAAGATAATTGTTCCTTGATAACGCAGCGCTTTTCGTAGGGCTACCAACT
Source organism: Lacanobia oleracea (assembly GCA_950371165.1). Lineage (NCBI taxonomy): Eukaryota > Metazoa > Arthropoda > Insecta > Lepidoptera > Noctuidae > Lacanobia > Lacanobia oleracea. The sequence goes on along the minus strand of OX493411.1, from coordinate 14,419,255 downwards.
TTTTTAGAAAAAAAATAAAATAAAATTATATCTTAAAACTTAGAAACTTTCGAAATTTAAACGTCGAACTTTAAATTGTTACCGGTGACTTGACGTTGTGGAACATTTCGATAAAGTTACCGCGATCCTGGAACGCAAAGGGCATTTAAGGAACACGGGTAGGCTTTAGTCAGTAAAGAGTCTGACATTCCTTTCCGCCCCACCAGGGCCGTAGCTAGGGTCGAATTTGAGGTAGGGCAGCATTAGTTACAGGTAGGGCGGAAGTAAAAAAATTATCATAATTGATCTGCCGTCGAAACACGGGCTCCTAAATCAATCACCATGTATATCACCATCATGTGAATAGTTATTCGTAGACAAATAATTACTGTGACAGTGCATGAGCATGGATCTAAGAACTATTAAATCCTCAATGATGAAGAACAAGTGAATAAGATGGTTGAACTTCCAGATTTGGATGTAGAGATCCACGTCTGAGTGAGAGTGAGGTAATAATTAATTATTGGGTGGGGTGATACGAGTAAATAGAAACGACCAAAAATATCATTAAGATCACATTGTTTTTGCGTACTTATTATAATAATTAACTAACATAATAATAAAAAACATTTAAAACAGCTGAATTCTACGATTCGCCATGTTATTAAAAATGCGAAGAACTTCGTTCAGATCAACTGATTTTGTTCTTTTTTTTTCAAAGGCCAGAAATACCATACCAGCCATTCTCTCGTGACCCATTGACAGCCTTTGAGGCCTATTGATTGCAGTTAAAGTTGAAAACGTAGATTCACACACTGCAGTGCTACATCCTATGGTCGCCACAGACGCAAAAAGTTCATATGTATCTTTGAACGCCTCTCGTTGCCTGTACAAAACTTGCAATGTATTTTCCATTATATCCTCGTTACGACTCAAGTAAGCTTTAACCACACTAGCCTCTTCTCTTGATGGAACTTTCAGACCTGAAAAATTAGTTAAAATTGTAAATTGAACATGACAATTTTTTTGAATTATTTTTTTTTTTAAACTTACCCAAATTTTTCAGTGGAACCATTTTATCTACATCCAACTCATCAAGACTTGCAATCGAATTAATTAAATCATCGTTGTCCGAAAACCTTCTTTGTAATTCAGCAATTAAAATGTCCAACGTTTCGAAATACTCAGACTTAAATGGCTCGTCGTTCTCATCTATATTTTGTCTGGCGGAGGAACAGGGGGTGTACGTCAAATAGTCATCCATCCGATTTGGTTTTTTTACTTGCCTCTTCGAGGTCTGTGTCCTATTTTCAGATTCGCCGCAGTCATTGCTTGTTAAAGACTTAGCTTCTTCCAGAATTTGATTATACATTTGATTTGATCTTAATTTAATAATTTCATCTTTGACACACTTTATGATTGTTATGGCATCTTTTAATCCTGCGCTTCGGGCTTGCAAAGCTGCGTCTGCAGGTTGTAGCGTGGATAAGATTTTTTTGGCCACAACCATGGCTATTCGGAATTCCAGATCAAGCATGACTTTTTTAATACCTATACTCTTGGCGACGTCATCACCGTTGAATCTGCCATTTTTAATTTCTTTCAAAGTCTGCAAAATCGATGAATAATTATCGTATACAACTTTTGTAACTGCTAAATGTCCAGACCAGCGTTGTTCGAGGAGTCGGCCAATCCTTTTTCCATCATATAAGGCAGCTATTTTGCCATGATGAAAGAATTCATGTAACATGATGCATTGGTCAAAAAATAAACGAATAAAAGTCATTTCTGAGATAGTCCTGATGACTATTAAGTGCAAGCGATGGTTATAGCAGTGGACGTAAGGAATTTTTCGGCCCAATTTATTTTCTATTCTAGTCGCAACTCCTGAAACTTTCCCACTCATTACACTTGCGCCATCATAGCATTGGCTAAGCATACAAGAGGGGTCAATGTTATTTTCCGTGAGAGTATTTAACGTTAATTCCGTGAAAGTGGCTGCATCAAGATTTTCAGTAGTCTTAACCATCAGCAACGACTCATTGACGACACCATCCTTGACGTAGCGTATTGCTAATGCAATATTTTCGCGGTTATTTTTATCTCTCGTCCCATCTTCCATTAGAGTAAACCATTTCACGTCAGATTCATTAATATCTTTGACAATGGAACTTCGTACCGCTTGAACCATTGCTTGAATTATTTGATTTTGAATTTCGGGTGAACGATATGTTGCGTTTTGTGGTATATGAGTGAGAACCTCGTTCAAATTTGGATCTTTCATACATGTGTATTCAAATAAATTCTGAAATAATCCTTGTTCTTTTTCTTCTTCCAAAATATAATTTCCACGCAAAGCTAATTCGTTGACAATTAGAAATTGTATTACTTCCATGACAGACTTTACATAATACCTATATTTTTCTAATACTTTTTGATTTATTAACGTTTCAACACTGCTAGATGCAGATATTCTTTGTAATTTCTCCTGCCACATCGACATAGCTTGAATATGAGAAATTGATTTTTCATGTTTTGGAAAACCAGTTTTAGAATCAGTGGCATTTTTCCAGTTTCTAAATCCTGTGGAAGTGTACGAAGTCTGTTTGCTTCCATGAGGTAAAAATTGCTGGCATGGATAGCAAAAAGCAGCATCTTTCTCGACAGAATACTGCAACCATTTATAACGCTTGAACCAATCGGAAACAAAGGCCCTGTTGTGTTGTTTTGGATATGTGTCTAAAACAACTTGTTCTATTGGTTCTCCGATTTGTGCAATATCAGACGGAATACCATAGCTAACGTTACCTGTTGCTACGGAACTAGGAGTAGCGATTGTATTTGGTGCTTCCACCTGTTTTGAACAGTTAGGTTTTTCGTGGTCAATTTGCTCCTCAAATTGCTATAGATACTTATTTTACTTAATAATAATAATACATTGTGAAGGACGGTACGGTTGACATATGTCGGGCATATCACCGGCCCGGGGAATCCATCCGCCACATTATTTCCGGTTGTTCTAGTCTGGCTAACGGAGACTATTTGCACAGGCACAACCTTGTAGCCAGGATTATCCACCAGCAACTTGCTCTTAAATACAATCTTGTGGAATCGGAAGTACCGTACTATAGGTATGTGCCCGACCCAGTTCTCGAAAGTGGTAGTTGCACATTGTATTGGGATCGGTCTATCATCAATTCATCACTGACAGGACTATTGTTGCCAATAAGCCTGATATAGTGGTGAAAGACCGACTAGAGCATCGCGCAATGATTGTTGATATAGCAGTCCCTCATGACGAGAACCTCGTGAAGTCAGAGAAAGATAAACAAACGAAGTATCTTGACTTGGCTCGCGAGGTTGTCGACATGTGGGATGTGAACACAGCAGTTATTGTGCCGATAATCGTGACGGCCAATGGCATTATTGCCAAGAGCCTCGACCAACATCTCAAGAGGCTCGTTGGGCAGCTGGATCAAGGGCTTGATCCAGAAAGCAGTACTCCTGGACACGGCGCGCATCGTTAGGAGGTTCCTCTCTCAGAAGCCCTGACCACCGGTAGCTTGGACCCTGTTCCCGATACCGGTGGGTTACTATTTTTTATATTTTTAAATGTTTTTTGTATTTTTATAGAAATATTTAAAAATGTAATTTGTATGTATATATAAATAAATAAATGGAATAATAATAATAGATAGATCCGCAAGACAGTTTTGTGGCACTGGCGACCCCACGAACCTGATCTCCAGGGAGAATTCTTGTTCCTCATTTCCGGCTTGCCTTTATTGGCTGGCCGGGGTGAAAACTGACGAGGAACAGAGCTAGCTCCCACCTCTTTCTTGCCTTAATCGGCCGGTCTGAGTGGAGATTCGCAAGAGCAAACGCTCAGGAGAAGGATGTATAATCTAGTAAGGTGCTGGTAGGGATCTTGACCGTACTTCCGGGATTCCACTCCTCTAGCACCTCAGGATATGTTCCCCCTTGGCGCTACGTTACTTTGTGCTAGCGACCCTTTTCGGGGGGCCCATTTATTGAAAGTGCAAGTCACCCCCTGCCATTTTAAAGCCGTTTTAATTGTCAATGGTCAAGCAGGGGCCAATAGTTCTTCCATAGTAAACGATTATCAGTCCACTAAACCAGCTAAAACCCATAGCGTTTCATTTTTGGTTTCCATATTCTGCAATAGTCCTGCTCCAACCGGGGATTGTCCTCGGGTATACTTTCACAGTACAATTATCCCTGTATGCACAGGGATAATTGTAGGTTGGTGTCCCATTCCATTTGAAATGTTTGCGAGTTGGCTTCGGCCCCTCGTACGCCTACCAAAGGACCGGGTCTCTAGGAAGAGGGACCCGAGAAAGTATAAATCATAAAAAAAAAAAAAATAGCCTTTTATTCCTAAACATAGGGTCACAAGAGGTCCCGTAGTTCGGTGTGCCTTTTGGCATAGGCCTCTTCCAATTCCTTCCAATGGGTCCTGTCCCTTGCTACTCTTTTACTTGCTTACTTACTACCAAATCAACCTATCCACCGAGAAGAAAGCGTGATGGATATAAATCAAAACTAAGTACTGCATGTCACATTTAAAACATGTCTGTGTGCAAGTGAGATGGAAACAATGACAATCGCATGTTGAAAAGAAGTGGCAACAACTACAAACGTATGGTTCAAAGCTAGAAAAGTAACGCCATGGAACGCAAATGTCATTCAAGAATCACGAATTCTTGAATTCGTATCAAGCACGTCGAATTGTTTTCTTTCGAGAAAATACCGAAAAATCGCTTTTCTTCAGAATTTTCTAGAAGATAAAAGTTTTTAGTGTTGTGTGTTTTTCAAATCGAAAATGCTGACCTCCAAGGTAAATTTTGTGCCCTAAATATCGAATCAAAACCAGAAAAAGCCGTACTGACTGCATTTTTGACTGCAAAAAATATACGATTATTCATGACTTTGCGATTTTTAACCTTGGTTGTTATCTGCAGTTCTTCATAACTACATAAATAGTAAAAATTTGATGAAAACAGCGACCTAAATCGTCTAAAAACAGGAAAATTAACTTTGAAAGACCTGTCAAAAATATTTGATTACATTTTTTTTATTTGTATTTTAAGAAGCAAAGGTCATGGTTTTGTACTACGAATGTATTAACATGACCACGTTTTTATGCAGGAAATGACTAAAGTTGTACACATTAATATATGAAAGGTCTTAATAATGTTTAATTTATTTGTACCGGGGAATGGATTGGGTATAGATTCGTATTCAACAAGTGACCCCTGAAGTAACTGTTATCCGTACTAATATTATAAAATATGTGAAAGGAATCTTGGCTGACCTCAGATAGCAAAAACTGGGAACTCAATGAAATTGACTTGAGAAAATAATGCATTGTAACACACGGTTCCTTAACTGAAGGAGAAAGCATTTCCGATGCAAAGAAATAGACTAGATAGATACTGTTGTTTGGCTTCCAAGGCCTGAATTGTTTTATGATTGTTAAGAAAACCATAAATGGCCTAAACATAGTTTTGTACCAAGATGTAGGGTTTGTAAAGGTAGGCATTCAAGAGTTATGGAGCTCGACTCAAGATTAGATTATCAATAGGATTGGTGTTCGAACTATTAGTGAAAACCTTAGCAGATTAGAAGATATAACCTGAGGAACAGACGACATTGTTGCCATTGCAGGAAGAACCAGAATGAGTCTGGCACAAGAAATGAGAGGTCTATGCTCAGCTGTGGGCGAAGTCGGGCTATGGATGATGGAAATCATATGACACAAGATGAGAAGCCTTCAAAAGGTCGAGGAAACATGCTTACACAGGTGTACGTCTCTCTGTATGGCACTTTCAGTAAAAAGTCCAGGGTGGAACTCAAACTGCGCGTCATGAATTTTGAGATGTTTTTCAAGTTCTGAGTCAAGCACAGCATCCAGCACCTTTGCACAACTGTCGCCAATGATATTGGCCTGTAGATCTCTTTGTCGGACAAAACACCCGTTTTATTTTTGACAATAGGAACAACAATATTTCACAAGAGGTCAGGGGGCAGATATGAATGACTCATGCATAGACTGCAACTTTGAGTTATACCAGGGTTTCCGAAACTGTGCATCGTCCCCGGGGCGTTGCGGTGCTTTCCTAGTGGCGAAAACCACAACCTAAATAAGTTAATTTTGTTATGCTGCAACTGGCGAATAAAATAGTGGTGTTTCAGAAGAAGTTGTGTAGAAAGAAAATGGAGTAAATAAATACTGTTTTCATGTTTTTAAAGGCTTTATGAAAAAGAAAAAAGAAACAGTTTGCACTCCGGGAGTGCCGGCAGAAGTGAAAACTTGAATATTTGCTTCTCTCCCTCTGTCATTCGATAGTGCTAGCAATTATATGTATATTTTTGGCTCGGATAATACATGCGATCCGTCCGAGAGTTTTATTGCTGAATGGTTATAATTCTGAAAATACATAATTCTTACGCCCTCGAATCATTCTTTAATCAACATAAAACCTAATACTGACTTGCAAATTGCAAAAAACGTAAGAAAATTTGAATTTCGCGGAATACCCTGGCGCATCCACCTTAAGAGAAAGGTTACATTTCATACACATTACGCATATCATTGTTCCAGCTCGAAGTATTAGTAGATTTCGGTTCCAAGGTGGACGCGGAATCCTTGAACAAGACTCTCTCGGCGCTCAAGTCACACGATGGCGTGAAAGAGGCCGTATATAAAGACGGTGCCATATTAGTGGAGACCTCTTTGCCGAGCTCTCATGTTCTCGAGATGGTCACTAAGACTTCGGGGAAGAGGGCTGTGCTGCAGGGATTTGGAGGTGAGGAATTAAAGTCTTTACGTCAAAAGTAAAAAAAACTCACACGAAGGGTCTGTATAATTGTGACTGGCCTGTTGGTCTAGTGGTTAGTGACCCTGACTGCTATGCCAGAGGTTGTGGGTTCGATTCCCACCCAGGACAAATGTTTGTGTGATGAGCATGATCATTTGTTCTGTGTCTGGGTGTAGTTTATCTATAATATGTATGTATTTAGAAATATATAAGTATGTTTATCAGTTGTCTAGTACCCATAACACAAGCTCTGCTTAGCTTGGGACTAGATGGCGTTGTGTGATAGTTGTGTGGAATATTATTATATTATCCCAAGTAGCATTTTGTTCTCTTTAATAGTTCACATTCAGTTCACTAGTGGTTTCTAAGTATTAACAATGGCCACACGTGGTTCATTGGTTGTATTAAAGTGAACAATTCTACTTATACCTGTATAAGGCATGTTTAAGAGTGTAAAATTGGTCTATTAAGTAACTATTGGTGTTATAATAGGATAATATTACTCTTCTAGTCAGCGTTTATTTTAAAAGCTGAATAAGAGCATTTTAAGAGGGGAAAAATACGGCATTGGTTATTTAAAGGTCCACTTGTATGGTGTTATATTTCTGGCATTTTAGTACAACACATGTGAACATTAATGCAACCAAAAGCTGTTGTATAGCACCTTTTGTGGACTGTTATTCAAATTGTTGCCGTAAGTGGGTGTAGTCTGTGATACATTAATCAGCCTTTATATTATTATATAAAAGATCCTTTAATGAGTTCACGTGTACGTTTAAAGTATATTACATGAACCACTATTGATATCTAGTAACACTGACAGCTGTTTATTTGTTCACGAGTATCACATTATTATCCTCTAAACTAATAATTATGTGAACGTAGTTTTCTTTAACACTTGGACGACGACATTGGAAGCAGAGAGTGAGGACCGGTGGAATCAGAAGGAAAATCTTAAAAGAATATTTGCAGATAGTAAGAACAAAAAATCAATCTAATCAACTCATTGAACAGCAACTTGTTACGTCTACGACGACATGTGAAGCTAAGACCATCAACACGATTTCAAGTGCGACTTCAAATTTTATTAATGACGGTTCCGTACCTACATAATACAGAGAAAAAATTGCCTGAAGCTGAGGCAAGCAATACGATTTCAAGCGTGTGTTCAAACATAATGTATGACGGTTCCGTACAGAGCTTAGAAGAAACTGAGTGTGGTGGTTTCAGTTTTAGTGAAAGTGAATATGAATACGATTATGAAAAACATGTAACTTTTCGTGAAAAATTATATTTATTAAGTGTAAATTAGTGTGTGTTGAATATAAAGAATTTCAATACTTTATACCTTTGTTGCATACATTATAAAGAATAATACAAAACTAAACTAAACTAAACTTTACGAATGCTTGATCAATTTTATTTTTAAATCACATGAACTTTGAGTCTCTTACACTTTGTATTTATTTAAATTCACAATTCCCATAAGAATCTTTTTGAAAAAGGTTCAAAAGTCTCAAAAATAGAAAGGTTTTTACAATACTTTGTATTTTGAATGTTCTTTGTTTTTCAAGTAATGTATAATCATCGCCATCTTTTTCAAAAAGATCATTATATTTAAGAAATAAACTTATTATTATAATTTCAAATCAGTCAGTAAGTTTAAGGTTATTTTAAAAAACTTTTCGGTCTGTCCCATGGTAAATGTAGGATCCCATGAACGTATCATGTTACAAAAGAATGTAATAAAATTTTTAAAATCTTTGAATAATTTCCACGACTTGCTCCAGACCAAGAACATTTACACATAAAATCGCGTGTAATCAATGAGTCGAGCAATTTGTAGGCAAATGTTAAGCCATTGCCTTCACAGGGCTGAAACAAAAATGATAACTGTTTTTGTAACTTTGCTCTCTCAGCTTTATCCTTTAAAGTATTTTCTAGACTATCAAGCTGTTGTTTATCGTCAATCTTTTCAAGACGGAAGGCCTCATTTTCTTCTGGGTTAGCGTCTTTTAATAAAGTAACGGCTATTGGTTGATCAATTTTTTCCGTAATTGTTGTTATGCCTTCGTTAATTTGTACAGACAACAACGCTACCTTCTGGGTGAGTTTTTGCATATGTTCAACAATATCGTGGAGTATTTTGTCCTGGTTATTAATTTTTTGTAATAATAAGTTTTGATTACCAATAAGTTGATCGCCATCGAGCGTAGGTAACAAATTCAAAGTTTCATCCGTTATTATTTGATTATGGCTTCAAAAGATGGACCATCACCCTTATTATTGTCATTAGGCGTCTGAAAAACAAAAAAATGGTTTAATGGTGATTAAAACGTATTCAGTCAATCATACCACCTACTGCATTTACTATCGAAGACTGTACATTAACTTACTTGTGGTATTCAATTAAAATTAACATTTTCAATGCGGATCTCTAAAATTTAGTATTTGCTAAAAAATATCTAACAGGGTAAAACGTGAACTAAGTATATAAGAACCGCATACCCGCCCAGGGCTGCTGGGCAGGTACACATGTGAATCTTTCTAGGACTCACGACATTATAATGGTACACATGTGAAACTTCAAAGAGTTCACAGCATTCATTTGTAGCTACAATGGTTCACTGAAGCTGAAGAAAATGTTCACCATTTTGTTTACTCATAACCTATAATATTTCTAAATTAATTATGATTTTATCACATACTACGCAGTTTTCTTGATTAATTTTGTAGTAAGTGTTTAAATACAAAGCCATAGACTGACTTAGATGCCATAAAAACACAAATATGAAAAATTGCTTTGTTCGTCCCTTCTTATTTAGATTTATTTTTATGATAAAAAGGCATTATTCCTGAGTCGCGTGAAAATTTTAACTCTAAATATGTATATACTTTACAATAAATTTACAATACCCATAATATTAGCACAATAGAATATAATAAACACAAGTACTTACCAGTAAAATAAAATCACATTAAATTGATATGGACATCACTCGCATGACCACTATGTTGCGCGTATTATATTAAAAATAAATATTTACAAAATATGGTACTCAAGTAATAATTTAGAAAAAAAGTGGCCTACTCGAAGTTTTTAGGGTAAACTTGTGAGCGTTAATTACTATAGAGGCTATATAATTGTTCACTCGTTACTTCTTTCAACTCTCTTGTCTGTATGAAGAACAACACGGAATCCTATATTAGTGTCGATGATCAGCTTTAAGACCACTGTTCTCTCTTCAACTGCTATTAAAGTGCTACTATTCTGCTACTGTATACCTTTAGTGAACTTTAGGCTGAATAATTTGTGCCCAAACCGGTGGTATAAGGGCTGTATAGAGTGCTATAAAGCTCTTATACAACTTACTAAGACAGCTTAAAGAAAAAATGTGTACCATTAGCCAACCGCTATAGAACCCCCAATGCTACTTGGGATATTATTATTTTTATTTTTTTACTTTCTCGGGTCCCTCTTCGTAGAGACCCGGTCCTTTGGTAGGCGTACGAGGGGCCGAAACCAACTCGCAGAGGCCTCTTTAGATATTATTATTATTATAATAAACCTTAATTTTTGTTATTTGTTGTTATAGCGGCAATAGAAATACACAATCTGTGAAAATTTCAACTGTCTACCTGTTATGGTTCTTGAGATACAGCCCGCTGACAGATAGACGGACGGACAGCGGAGGCCTATTAGTAATAATAGGGTTCCGTTGGTTACTCTTTGGGTACGGAACCCTAAAAACCGGCCAAGTGCGAGTCGGGCTCTCACACGAAGGGTTCCGTACAATAAACGTTAATTTTTGTTATTTGTTGTTATAGCGGCAATAGAAATACACAATCTGTGAAAATTTCAACTGTCTGCCTGTTATGGTTTTTGAGATACAGCCCGCTCAGCGGAGGCTTAGTAATAGGGTTCCATTGGTTTAGGGTTATTGGTTCCCTTTGCGTACGGAACCCTAAAATACTAATTTAGTAATTAGCTTCTGTCAGCGCCTTCGCCCGCGTGGTCCCTAGGGAACATACTCCCGGGATAAAAAGTAGCCTATGTCCTAACTCAGACTGCGTACCCAATCTAATGGTTATTTCATGAAAAAGTCATTCTATAGGGCTTCATGTACTTAGAGGGCTATATTGATGATTAAAATGGCTATAATTCTTTATATAAATCCTACCTTTATAGTGAATTGTCTCCTTGAGCCCTCGACTCGATAGGTATTGATTTATTTTTTTAATTTTCACAATATGGAGTCCAGTAGTCGCCATATTGAATTTTCACTAACGTCATATCTTTAGTGACACTCGCCGGACTAAGAGGAATCGATGACGTGTGAATCATAAAAATCGGCCCAGGCAAGGTCTGTATTATACCCAACTAGCAAAAAAGCACTATAGTGCTTCCAAGGAACATACATACATAGGCTGATAAACACATTAACAGTCGGGTAAAAACTCTACGAACGTATCTCCACTAGGCGATATTATCGCTGCGATTCGACAAGTGAAAAAAAAGTCAACTCGCCGAGTTTCTCTCGCTCTTGGAGACGGCCCCTAAGTCCGACCTATAAAAGCAAACTCCTTACCAACAGAAACTCAATCAGCCGTAGCGATGATATCCAGTCAATCGTGCTGCAAGTCTCAGGTCCTCGGCGTCATCAGGTTCCAGCAGACGCCTGAGGGGCCCCTGGTGGCTGACGGGAGCATCGACGGGCTGCCGTCAGGGTTACACGGAGTACACGTACATGATACGGGAGACTTGAGCCAGGTGAGACCGGTTCTAGTGCTTATAGTAACTTTAGCACTTGTCCTGCTTCAAGAACTTGGATCGGGCGGCCCCTGGTGGCTACCGTCAGGGTTACACGGAGTACACGTACATGATACGGGAGGACTTGAGCCAGGTGAGACTGGTTCTAGTGCTTATAGTAACTTTAGCACTTGTCCTGCTTCAAGAACTTGGATCAAGGGGCCCATGGTGGCTGCCGTCAGGGTTACACGGAGTACACGTACATGATACGGGAGACTTGAGCCAGGTGAGACAGATGGAGAAAAGAATGAAAGAGAAAACATGGCTTGTTTCTTAATTACAATGAGTATATTAGCGTGGGTGCTAGGGGCTCGTTGTGCGTGTTGCCAGTATAATAATATGTAACTGACACGTGATCGCTCACAATGCGTCTCATCAGAAGGCTCAAAGGGCAATGGAGAGGGCAATGCTTGGAGTTTCCTTGAGTGATCGAATCAGTAGTAATGATATCCGCAAGAGAACCAAGTTTACCGACATAGCCCGAAGGACACATGGTCGATGGAGCCGAAAAGTTCTGGAGTGGCGACCGCGTACTGGAAGACGCAATGTTGGAAGGCCTCCCACAAGGTGGACCGATGACCTGGTGAGGGTCGCGGGTAGCCGATGAATGCGGGACGCGCAGGACCGGTGGTTTTGGCGACACTTTGAGGAGGCCTATATCCAGCAGTGGACGTCTTTCAGCTGATATGATATGATATGATGAACTCAAAGTCTATAGTAAAAATTTTCGTGTAACTGCACTTTAGGTTCGGGAGGGCCGGGTCGGCGGCGCGCTGCGATCCCAGCGCGCCTCAAAGAGATGTCAGCGTGGAAGACGGGGCCCGCTAGGGCAGGTGCCTGCTGGGGCTGCGGAATCTGTTCGAAAGAGGTGCCGTAGCCTTGGAACGCAAAGGGCACCAGGAGGAACACGGATGGGTTTTAGTCAGTAAGAGTCTGACACTCCCTCTTGCTTCACCCAGAGCGGGAGGAGTCATTTGATGATTTCCCATCCTTAAAAAAAAAAAAAAGGTTCGGGAGGGCAGAGTTGGTTGGGACTAGACCTGCCAAGAGTTGTCGTGTTTCAACTGTTAATAGGTTCGCATTTGACGACAATCACGCCTGACGAAAAGCTATGCCCTGTTCAACGATGTAGCACGCTTCTGTAGAAGTAACCTGTTCATCATCATAACAGCCGAAAGGCATCCACTGCTGGACTAAGGCCTCTCCCAGAAGAGGGGTTTGCCATAATCGCCACGCTTGGCAGGCGTGCTGGTGATCGCAGTGTATGGTGTTGAGTTTTTACAGAGAACGCTGCTGCCCATTCTCTAGCGAGTCCTTTAGTCGCCTTTTACGACACCCACGGGAAGTGATGGGATGGTATTATTCTTTTACGGCACCGGCCGACACCATACGGCAGAACCCCCTTATAGATCCCCAGATTTAAAATCTCCTTGTTTCCAGGGTTGTGGCTCAATAGGGGACCACTACAACCCCTGTGGGGCCCCACACGGGGGTCCAAACGACCCCAAGGACAGTCGGCACGCGGGTGACCTCGGGAACATTGTCGCTGATCAAAATGGACGTGCTACGTTTAGGATAGTTGATAATGTGTTAAAGGTAAGCCAGCTCAATAAGGGCATTTTTTTTTTGTTTTGTTTTTGCGAAATCGTCAATAATTTCGTCCGCTCTGGGTGAATCGGATAATTCGTAATTTATTTCTTGGTTATCTATCTGATATTAGGTAAAAGTCAAAAGGTACTTTATTGCTAACTAGTTGACGCGCGCAACTTTGTCTGCGTCACAATTTTCATTATTACTCCGCTCCTATTGGTCTTAGCGTGATATATAGCTTTCCTCGATAAATGGGCTGTCTTATGTCTAACACTGAAAGAATCTTTCAAATCCGACCAGTAGTTCCTGAGATTAGCGCGTTCAAGTAAACAAACTGTTCAGCTTTATACAGGGTTATTTGTAAAACACCAACAACCTCTTAGGCAGTAAAAGTACACATGATTATAAACAACTTTTACTTTGGGAAAACTCCGAAATCTGGAGAAAAATAAGAAAAATATCAGTTGTTTCATACAAAATGCAATATTTAAAATTTAACCAATGAAAATGTATGAAACGGCTGATTATTTTTTCGAGTTTTTAGGGTTGGTCTCACAGTAAAAGTTGCTTATATTCATGTGTACTTTCACTGCCTAAGAGGTTGCTGGTGCTTCATACATTTAGGCCTATAGCTTTCCTCGATGAATGGGCTATCTAACACTGACAGAAGTTCCTGAGATTAGCGCGTTCAAGTAAACAAACAAACAAACTCTTCTGCTTTATATATTAGTATAGATTTATCTGGTGCTTACCGTAGTGACGAGCGGGCATTTTTTTTATTGGTGGTGGGTTTTCTCTTGACTCTAGTCTAGGTCAGAGATGACAGAGACAAAGTCTACGATGGAGCGAGCTTATCCAGCTTTTGGGGAGCAGTCCTCAAAAACTGGGTAAGCTTGCTCGATCGTCCTGAACACCCTGACGCGGTAAGGGGCAGGCGTGATGTGTCGCAATGTTTCAGGTGTGGGACATCATCGGACGGTCAGTCGCGGTGACCGAGGGCAGAGACGACCTTGGACGAGGTTGTTCACCCAAGTCCAAGATAGATGGCGACAGTGGGACCCCGTAAGTATTGCACACAACACAACTGCTGTTAGTGAAATCTTATGTCTGTAAACGCACTTACGATACAGGAGAAATTCCTAGCGTGCAGCAGTTTAAAAAAAAAAGAACAAAGCAACTTTGTCTGTGCCACGGACAAAGTCTACGATGGAGCGAGCCTACCCAGAAGGAGTCTGTTCACTCGTAACTTTGAAGAGATTAGGGTTGTAAGCTTTTGGAAACACAGACGCAGGGAGAGAGTTCCACTCCTTTGCTGTGCGCATTATAAAAAACGTTTGAAAACGCTTAGTGCGAATTGGTGGAATAGCTACAAGGTATTCGTATTAGTCGTAGCGTGATGTTATACAGAGTTGATACGACAGAGGGGCATTAAATTAAACTACGTATACTATACGTATTCAGTATTAATTCGATACGGTACAAAAACAAAAAGCGCCATAAATGATAAAATATTTTTTTCAAACAAACTAAATAGCTTGCAAATCCGAATAAAACGCAACCACCCTTTGTAAAAAAATGACACTGACCTTAGATACCGCTAGGTAACAAAGCGGCAACGTCGCGCGCGCCTTGGAGCGCGGTGTGCCGGTGTGCGGCGACTCGTGTGCTCGGCGGGGGCCGGGCCGGGGTGGCGCCCGGCGTCTTAGGCCTCCGCTCGCACTGGCTTTTATGTTAGGTAACGTTTCGAAGTACGCGCACAAAAACAAACACACTAATTTTTTAAATTTTTGATGTGTCCTCCATTCACATGGATGCACAAATTATACCGACGGAGAATATTGTTATTTATTTTTCTAATTAGATCACTGTCCGTCGCTAAGCACTTTAATTTGTGAAATGCTAAAATAATCCTATTTTTTAACTCATCAATTGTATTTACCTCTGAGGCATACACTTCACCCTTAATGTAACCCCACAAAAAGAAATCCATGGGAGTGAGGTCCGGAGACACTAATACTAAATAATAATAATCCCAAGTTACGTGTCCTCTGACTCACAATAACAAAATAAAATTACAATTGTTTGCGCGCGAATTTCACAAACCGTACGTTCCGAAAAACAAGCGTCGGCGCACTGAGGGACTTACCGATCGCAAAAAACAAGGATGCAACAAACTGACCTATCTCTATTTCTTTCGTTCGCTTTATGTTAGTCGCTTTCGTAGTGAAAGTGCAAGTGTGTGTGTATTGATTGCTTCCTTGTTTGCATTGCCAATTTTTAGTGAATGTCCTTCGACATGCGTCAGAGCGGCAACAACGCATCGTAGATTTGTCGTTGTAAGGTGCATGACCTATGCTTAGACGATAATCAGCTGTTAGAAAAGATACATCGTGTTCAAACCGTGCAAAAACTTTAAAAATCATTTGCGACTAAACTACTGCTCCTAATTAATTTATTTTTGGTACAGAGCTTGAAAATGGTACCTAGTATAGGCAGTTTAAAGGAAAGCCCCTCTGTCGTATCAACGTTGTATAGCCTAAAATCTTCCTCGATAAATGGGCAATCCAACATTAATAGTTTTTGATTAATAGCATAATCAGCCTATAATGTACCACCATGCGGGCCAAGTGCGGGTTGGTAGATGTCACATGTCTTCGAATTTTTGGTTCTAGGACATGCCGGTTTACGGTACTTAAAAATAGACAAATATATTTAAAACAGTTCTCAACTGTCCAATTTCTTTAAAATGGCTTTGTTTGCTGGTAAAACAAAAGAAATTACACTTGAAATTGCAACACGCAACAAAAACCCGTCATGGCGGTAAGCTGTCATTTTGATTGATTAATGACGTTTGACATTTATTTCTGACATATTTATTTACCGGCAATGAGACGAAAATGACTCAAGTGACATTGTTATGACAGCTGACAGTTATTTTTCTATGATCTGTAACTAAATAGGTGCGACGCCATGTTGAAAATCGATTAAAGTAAATTATAAACATCAATTAATTACCACAACAGTAAACATTTAAATGAATTAAATGTATTTTTCCCTAATTTTACGGATTTTTCTCTTTTTTATGAGGTAATGTACATAGACCTGGCCCATTTTGAAACATTTCCTTTATTTATTTGTAATGTATAGGGAACGTAAAAACTTGAGTTAGACGCATCTGTCATCATCATCATCTGCCTAGCCTTTTCGCAACTATATTGGGGTCGGCTTCCAGTCAAGCCGGATACTAGTATTTTACGTGAAGCGGCTGCCTACCAGACCTCCACAACTCATTAACTGGGTAACACGTCAGTTCATGGCAAGACTGGAGTCAGACTTACTGGCTTCATCTAAATGACAGCCAGGACTAACGCCTTAACGTGCTTTCCGAGGCACGGAGGAAACTCGTTATGTTAAGATGGTCACCCATCCACAGACCGACCTTGGCAAGCGTTGCTTAACCTTGAAGATTGACCCCGTGCGGCTGTTATTATCTATGAGTTTAACGCATCTGTGCTGCCACCTAAAGCTGCTACACGGTCCCTTTAGGGAAACATTCACATAAAAAACCGTGCCATCTAGTGTTGTGAATTCGGAACTTTTTCCTTATAAAAACTTGACATTGACACTTCGGTGCTGCCACCTACAGTTTCTGCACGCTCCCTATACATTAAATCACAGAGTTTATTGTCCCAAAATCTCAGTTAACATATTTCTCCACAGCATAGCGTGCGGTATAATAGCCCGCTCGGCCGGCATCTTTCAGAACCCCAAGCGTATCTGCGCGTGCGACGGTGTCGTAGTGTGGGATGAAAAGGACCGCCCCCTCGCCGGCAAGGGGCGTAGAGTAGAGGACAAGCCGCCCAAGAGATGCTGCCAGAGAGACCATACAGAACATGTCAAGCCTTGCTGCAAAGTCTAAAGTAGAATAGAAATAGCGTATTAAACTAAAAAAATCTAAGTACAGTTCGCGTCAGCGTGGCTTGCCCCTCGGAAGTTAGGTTTGAGTGAAGTCCGCGCAGGTGCAACCGCGTAAAAAAGTGTTACGTTCCTAAAATATTTTTTTGTTTATACGTATTATATTATAAACAAGTAACAAAGACTACCAGTAACAATAAAAACATCAAAAAGTAACACATACACCACAAGAACACAAATGAAACTCTAAGAAATAACCAAAATAAATCATTAAAAACAATAACAACGTGTAACACTTTTCGCATCCACAGTCGTATTGCATTGTGCAAGCGGGACACACTTATGCATCGAACGTATACGAGCGAGTGAGATGCCATTACACCCGCGCGCTTGCGCTAATCCGCGCATGCGCGGGTGAGCTACCCGCGCATGCGCGGATTAGCGCATGCGCGCTTGTATGTTTGTTGTCAAATTGACATCCTGCGCAGCCGATTGCGGCGTACTTTCCGGAGGCAAACTTGCGTGACGGGAACTGTAATCCCCTACAAAATTACATCTTTCTAGTACTAACGGTCTGTAAGCAAAACCTCGGACAGACGGACATGACGAAACTATAAGGGTCAGCACTACGGATCGCTAAAAAGTGTACTGGAATGTGACGTCACACGAGTGTTTAATGCATTGTTTTTTTATTTGTATGGGTTTGCTCTAAAAAAAAAATTAAAAAAAAAAAATTACGTGATTATTCTCGTTTTTTTTTTTTTTTTTTTTTTCAATTCTATCTAATGACGGAGTAATTATATTTTTTTAGTTTAACGTATTGCGGTCATCATCTTCACGGTGTTCCAGAAGTTCGTGATGATGTTCGAGGGTGATGTTCTGTATCTGATATACAACCGGTTTATTGTATCAACATCTCGCTGTGTTTACCTACTTATGTGAAGTGAACGTGAACGTGTCATTCCAACTTGTTCCTATGGATTGACAGATCACTCGGCTCGTGTTCGACAGCTGAGTAGAGAGAGATAGAAGATTGCTTTCCCACTAAGTGCGAAAGAGATTTGTTTTTCTGTCTCTTTCATAATTACTAGTAACGTAATGTTGTATCTTGCTGTCAAATTGGACTATTTAGATTTTGGCGACTTTAAGCTTACTCGGTGAGGTGCGGTGTGCGTATGCAGCTCAATGCCGGTATTTAATATGGGGATCGAACAAACTGCATTATTTATTATTAGTACTAGCTCGTCCTGTCATGTATTTAAGGTGCATTTTTGAGTGAACTCTTATCTAAGTTAGTTTCATATCAAAAATGTTACGCATCACTTGATAAGTTTTATTAAAACTTTAAGATATTAATGTTATTTTTTTAACTTAGCCTTTGGCTGTAAGAAAGTGATGTGAAAGTTTTTTATTTATTTATTCCATGTCTATGTATTTTTAATTAGTTTCAAAGTATTTTTGTACTTCAAAATTGTAAATAATATGATTTAAAATGCTTTAACGCCAAAAATGTTATATTTATGTGTAATACAGTACCTGCTGTACTTATGACTGGTATAACAATGTTTTCTCTGCCAAACGAATATCAACCTTGCTGACATTGAAATAAAGTACAAAGCCATAGTTTCTGCCAAGTGAATATGAACATCACAGATAACCTTACCTACTACAGGTTTTATATTAATTTTCAACTTTATTTCAAACACGGCAAGGTTGATATTCGTTTAGCAGTATCTCTTAGAATGTAATTCGCGATAATTGCAAGTTTCAACTTTAGCGTTGAGTAAGTAGTTGTACTTATATTAATTAGATTTTTTAATAACCACTTGCAATATAAGTGCCCTAAAAGTGTGGGTTCAATGGATTTTGATCTTTGCCTTGTATGTCATAAAGTTTTTTATTCCAAGATTTGATAGTTATGCCGATTCTTAATTCAAATATCATTATTTACATATGTGTGAATATGGACACAACTTTATTTGAACCTTATTGCAAACGAGAAAGGTTGATATTTGTTTGTCATTGAAACCGTGCTGAAGTTTGAATTGTAATATGTGTCAAAATAGATATAACTTTTAATTATAAAGGATAATTATTAATTTAGATGTATTGGGAAACAATATAGGTTTTGTTTTTGCGCTTTTATTTAATTAAATAAGACTTGTTTTTGTTATTTTTTTTTGTTTTATTTGTCCCCTTTTTTTTTCGAATCGATGTTTGACCACAAACAAACAGTAGGTGGCTACGTTAATTGCAGCATACATAACATAACATAATCAGCCTATAATGTTGCCACTGCTGGGACACAGGCCTCCTCTCGATGAGAGGGAGTGGGCCGTACTCCAGCACGCGGGCCCAGTGCGGGTTGGTAGATGTCACATGTCTTCGAATTTTTGGTTCTAGGACATGCCGGTTTCCTCACGATGTTTTCCTTCACCGTTTTGAGAGCACTGGTGATGAAATAATTTACACAAAGTAAAGTGCCTGTCTGGGTTCGAACCTACGACTTACAGTCGTAGGTTCGGTCGTAGGTTAGGTAAGACAGGCACACGTAAGTCGCAGCCATTACCACCGGGCACCACTGCTCCCACCGTGCCACCACTGCTCCCACCGGGCCACCACTGCTCCCACCCGGCCACCACTGCTCCCACCGGGCCACCACTGCTGCCACCGGGCCACCACTGCTCCCACCCGGCCACCACTGCTCCCACCCGGCCACCACTGCTCCCACCGGGCCACCACTGCTCCCACCCGGCCACCACTGCTCCCACCCGGCCACCACTGCTCCCACCCGGCCACCACTGCTCCCAACGGGCCACCACTGCTCCCACCCGGCCACCAATGCTCCCACCGGGCCACCACTGCTCCCACCCAGCCACCACTGCTCCCACCGGACCACCACTGCTCCCACCGGGCCACCACTGCTCCCACCCGGCCACCACTGCTCCCACCCAGCCACCACTGCTCCCACCCAGCCACCACTGCTCCCACCGGGCCACCACTGCTCCCACCGGGCCACCACTGCTCCCACCGGGCCACCACTGCTCCCACCGGGCCACCACTGCTCCCACCGGGCCACCACTGCTCCCACCGGGCCACCACTGCTCCCACCGGGCCACCACTGCTCCCACCGGGCCACCACTGCTCCCACCGGGCCACCACTGCTCCCACCGGGCCACCACTGCTCCCACCGGGCCACCACTGCTCCAGCAGTACCATTGCAGCATCGGTGGCAATAATCAAATCCCCCAAAAGTAAAGGTTCAGGAACTCACCAGAGAATGGGCAGCAGCGTTCTCTGTAAAACTCAACACCATACACTGCGATCGCCAACCCGCCGCACAAGCGTGGCGATTATGGCAAACCTGCCCTTCTTGGGGAGGCCTATGTCCAGCAGTAGGTAGACGGCTTTCCCCAGTTATGATGATGATGATGATGACTTGGGGCGTTCCAACATGTGGCTCATGTTCTGAACCGGGGTACCACACTGACATTGTCATCATCTGCCTAGCCTTTTCCCGACTATATTGGGGTTCGGCTTCCATTCAAGTCGGATTTAGCTGAACACCAGTATTTTACATGGAGCGGCTGCCTACCAGACCTCGACAACCCATTAACTGGGTAACACGCTCCCCTGCTTTTTTTGAAGTCGGTTAAAAATACTATTGTTGCGTGTCGCGGGTTCGATTCCCGCACGGAACAAATATTCGTAAGGCCTACAGGTAGTTGTTCCGGGTGTGGCAGTTTGTGTATGTGATTTTGTATGTTTGTGAACGCTCCCATGATACAGGAGAATACCTAGTGTGGGGGCAACGTTTTTTTTTAAAAAAAAAAAAAAAAAAACGTTATAGCTGCCTCCGTGGTCGAGTGGCTTAGAGGTTTGCCTTGTGACCCGGTGGTCGTGGGTTCGATTCCCACGGGAAGCATACTTTGTAAAGTTGTTTCCAGTTTGGCAAGGACATTGCAGGTTTGAATCACCTGACTGTCTGATAAAAAGATGATTACGTGCTTCGGAAGGCACGTATAAGCCGGTGGTCCCGGCCGCTAAACGGCGGTCGTCAAATAAACCATGTCAGAGGCCCTTGAGATAAATCCGGTTTGACTGGAAGCCGACCCCAATATAGTTGGGAAAAGGCTAGGCAGGTGATGATGATGATGAGAGGCCCTTGAGGCGGTTTAGAAACTGACACTGTAGTGTGTGGGCTCGTTAGACCTTACTGCCCACACGATAAGAAGAAATGTTATAGAATAAAGTAAGTCTAGTCCATCACTTTATTCGTGGAGCAAATAAAAACCGAGGAAACACAGAAAATATTTTATTTGAGTATAAGTTTCCTTAGATTAATTAGTTGATTACATTTCTTTGTCCGTAATATATTAATGATCAAAGTAGCTGCAATATACAGGCGTGTATACAAGACGACATAAATATTATACAACGTATAGAATAAATGCAATGTCTAATAAGGGTACAATCAACAAAGCTATTTGGTATGCAGGCGGCTAACTTGCAACTGCTTTTAAACAATGCTGTGAATGTGCTGTGTAGACAATTATTGTATAACACACTCGTAAGTATGTCATAAGGTTTAAAAGTTAATGCACACATTATTACTTTACCTTACAATAACACATTAAGCAATGCCCTGCGTGTCCAATACAATAACGCATTCAGATGATGGGGATGCCACGCTTTTGTAGCGCATCAGGTATGTTTGCAGATGCTCAAGTAGATGGCTTTCAGGCGATATAACGCAAAAGAAAAGCCTCTCTGATGCGCTGCATACGGGGCAGCCCCAACAGCTTACTGAAGCTCATTGTAGGGAGAATGGATGTGGGTTGTTACTTCATGGAGCATTGGACAAAGTTACATATACGCGTAGTGCGGACTTGTTATGTTTGTGTCTCTTGGTATTAAATTTAAATGGAATGTATGGATGTGTATAATTGCAATTATTATGATTGTAATTTATCTGAAATAAACAAATTGAATTGAATTCGAAACAAATATTGGCAGTGCAGTGGAAAAATTATTTTTTTTTTGCCTGTATACCGAGTAGCTTTGTTGACTGTACATTGTACTCATAATTATGAAAAAAAATTACTATAAAACCAACAAAACATTCGACTTCCCCATATTTACGGTGCCATTTTTAAGGTTCCGTACCCAAAGGGTAGATATCCAACGGAACCCTATTACTAAGCCTCCGCTGTCCATCCGTCCGTCTGGCTGTCAGCGGGCTGTATCTCAAGAACCGTAATAGGTAGAGAGTTGAAATTTTCATAGATTGTGTATTTCTTTAAAAAATAAGGTTTATAGTACGGAACCCTTCGTGTGCGAGTCCGATTCGCACTTGGCTGGTCTTTTTTTTATTTTACAACGGCAGCCTACTTCGTCTATCCAATTAATACTACACATTCATTACTACACCCGCGCAACTTTTTCTGCTCCGCTCCTATTGGTCTTAGCATGTTGATTTATAGCCTGTAGCCTTCCTCGATAAATGGGCTATCTAACCTAACACTGAAAGATTTTTTCAAATTAGACCAGTAGTTCCTGAGATTAGCTCGTTCAAGCAAACAATCTCTTCAGCTTTATATATTTAGTATATACATATTATATGCCTAGCCTTTTCCCAACTATATTGGGGTCGGCTTCCAGTCAAACCGGATTTAGCTGAATATCAGTATTTTACGCGGAGCGGCTGTCTACTAGAACCCATTAAATTGGTAACACGGTACTTCATGGCAAGATTGGAGTCAGAAAAAATACATACTTACAGAGTGAATTTTTTAAGCGTGCCTTCTTGGCCAAATCCGAAAATATGAGGAATATCACTGAAAGGAGTCTCAAGCCCGTTTTTGATGAAAAGCCAAACTGCATCATTGCATTTTTGATAAATTGTTGTTCCTACCCAGGAATCGAACTCGTTGATTTTGAAAAAAAAAACTCCTGTATATAGTAGACCATCTGAAAGAGTAGCCAATAAGGATCAAATTCTGGTAATTAATAACACTTGGCAAACTAAAGGAAAACTCTAATTTTTAACTAATCTATACTAATATCTAAAGATTGGGTTTGTTTGCTTGAACGCGCTAATCTCAGGAACTACTGGTCTGATTTGAAAAATTCTTTCAGTGTTAGATAGCCCATTTATCGAGGAAGGCTATATATCATCACGCTAAGACCAATAAGAGCGGAGCAGTAATGAAAATTGTGACGCAGACGAAGCTGCGCGAGTCAACTAGTTACAATATATTTTCTTAAAATTAATATATTTTTCTGCCATCAATCAGTAGGTGATCTAGCAGAAAATAGGGGTTCCCATCGATCGCCCTGAGTGTCCAGCGAAAACTGCAAACTGCGTAAGATTGTCAAATATCGCGTGAAATTGTAAACTGTTTTTCTTAATAAGACACGGATATATTGGAAACTATTGATTTTGGATGGGATTTATTGTATAAAAACGTTTTTTTTTTTATAATTTATCGACAAATTATAATCTAATAAAGGTTTATTACAATCTTACGGAGTCTGCAATTTTCCTGTGACATATATAGGGTGACTGGTAATTAGTGACCGATACTATTACACGTGATTTAGACTTTTCCCAACTATGTTGGGGTCGGCTTCCAGTCAAACCGGATTCAGCTGAATACCAGTGTTTTACGCGGAGCGGCTGCCTACCAGACCTCCACATTCCATTAACTGGGTAACACGATACATCTTGGCAAGACTGGAGTCAGATTTACTGGCTTCTGACTATCCGTAACGACTGCCAAAGATCTACAAATGACAGCCGGGACCAACGGCTTAACGTGCTTTCCGAGGCACGGAGGAATCTCGTTATGTTAAGACGATCACCCATCCTCAGACCAACCTTGGCAAGCGTTGCTTAACCGTCAAGATCGACCTGTGCGGCTGTTATTATTTAGCCACAAGCTCCTCACAATCACATGTTTAAGTATCGGTCACTTATTACCAGTCACTCTATATATGATGTGAATAAAATTTCACTGAGTTAGATCCCCGAGCTGCATCCAGGCAGACTCTTATAATACTGTCACATACTATCATTACTCGAATCATCAAAGCAGGTCTGAGTCTCCGCCGAACTGAAACTTAACATCACATCGGATCTCACCGAATGCCGCGGATCCGCAGTCTGTGTCTCCGCACTAGTGTGATTAATACTCGCCGGACTAGAGGAGAGACTATCAAACAGCCTAAAATTTGGCTTCGGAGAATCGTAGTGACAGAAACACGTCTGAGTTTCCTTAATACTCAAATCTGGCGACTGAGTTTGGGAATTCTTAAACGATTGAGTTTCCTTATTCGAATGTGATAGACCGAATTCAACAGGAAACGTCTGTGTTTGGATATCGGACAGCGAGACAGGATCCGAGAAGTATATCTCATCTTCGCTGTTTTGCGATTTTAAGGACAGTAGGTCTTCGAATGCGACTTGGGTTGATATCTCATCGGTTTTCGTCTCAAATTCGTTCTTCGACTGCCAGGATGGTAAGGTGACATCATTGCGGATGTCCTCTGGAATTTGCGTCGCGAAAGATTTCTTTGGACTATCACAAACTTCTAATTCTGTGGGTTTATTAGTCGATTTGTCGTTTATGGCTTCATTAAATATCCAGGTTTCTGTTACAGTTGCACCAGTAACTTGCTCCGTGACCACAGTTTCTGCGGTAGATTTCGTTTCTCCATCTGTTTTTTTCTTCTTAGCTTCATTTCCATTCTCGCCTTTCCGTTGTTCAGCTTTTTCGTTCTTATACATCTGATGCACATTTGGATGTTTACGCTTCAAATGAATCATCAGTTTTTCGTTAGTATTGTATTTTGTGTCGCACATCTCGCAAATGTAGATGAAGTTGCAAGTCTTTAAGTGTCTTTGGAGCTCTGTTTCCGTCGCATAACATTGGCTACAGTCATTGCAGAAATACGTTTTAATTTTGTGAACTTTATTCATATGTTGGTTTAGAAATTTTCGTCCCGAGAAGCATTTTTTTTTTTCTGAAGTGACATGGTAAGCGCATTTTATTTCCGGGCAGTGATATTGGAGATCTACCTCGAATGTTTCCGAGACACTGTGAGCTTTTCTTAAATGATTTTTCAGGTCGGATTTTTTGTAGAAGTTATCTTTGCAATGGTATGGACAGGGAAGACCGATCCTATTGTCAGTTTTCGGTGCAGTTATCATTATGGTTAGCTTTTGGCCCTGAAGGACGCTCGTGACTTGGTTTCTTTGATTTTTTTGAGATTTTTTCTTTGCCTGTGGATAAGAAATTGTTGGGATGATTAAGATATTGAAAAAGGGTTAAATTAAAGCGGTATTTTAATCAAATAACCTAATTAGTACGTCATTTTCCAACTTCTGCTTATTGTGTGGGCAGTAAGGTCTAACGACCCCACACACCCTCGTGTCAGAGTTTCTTAAACCGCCTCAAGGGCCTCTGACATGGTTTATTTGACGACCGACATTTGGCGGCCGGGACCATCAATTTCCAACAAATATTGGACATAATTTTTTTCTATATTCACATAAATCAAAATTAATTAAATCACGTAATACCATCACATGACAATGGCGGAACAGGCGATCTTAGCTGTCTGTGCGACTGGTGTCAGATTTACTGGCTTCTGACTATCCGTAACGACTGCCAAAGATCTACAAATGACAGCCGGGACCAACGGCTTAACGTGCTTTCCGAGGCATGGAGGAAACTCGGTATGTTAAACTGGGGAGCTAGAAAGGCCACTTTAAGAGAATCATCATCATCGGCCTAGCCTTTTCCTAACTATATTGGGGTCGGCTTCCAGTCAAACCGGATTCATCTGAATATCAGTGTTTTACGTGGAGCGGCTGCCTACCAGACCTCCACAACCCACTAACTGGGTAACACGGTACTTCATGGCAAGACTGGAGTCAAATTTACTGGCTTCTGACTATCCGTAACGACTGCCAAAGATCTACAAATGACAGCCGGCACCAACGGCTTAACGTGCTTTCCGAGGCACGGAGGAAACTCGGTATGTTAAGATGGTCACCCATGCACAGACCAGCCTTGGAAAGCGTTGCTTAACCTTGATGATCGGCCCGTGCGGCTGTTATTATCTAGCCACGAGCTTCTCACTTTAACTTTAAGAGAATCATAATATTAATCAGGCATCAATCTGTCGAATGTCATTTTCATCTTTATCACTAACAAATTAGGTTCAAGGTTGATTGGGAAAATTTGACAGTGACGGGTAGCGTGATTGGCTGTCTGATTCTTCTAGTGACCTTTTTAGACCCGCTGGTCACCCATCTACGGAGCAACCTCGGTAAGCGTTGCTTAACCTTGAAGATCGACTCGTGCGTCTGGTTGTATAGCAGCAGTCAGCACTTACCCGTACTGTGAGCGAAGTTTTGAGTATCTTGTCAGAGAGTTGGCACTTGTCTCTGAATTCCTTACAACTGATCATGGCCGCCTCACAGGCCGCACAAAGTAGCTCTGATACGCCTTGTCTTCTTGTTGTCTGAAATATTATACTATGAAAATAAACTCTATGTCTTACAAAACAAAGTTCAAATTCTAATGAAACGTTTTCTTACTTAATACAAGTGAATACCAACTGTATGTTTTACAGCATAAAATACATATTCCAATTGTAACCTATAATTTGTGTAGAGACTTATTAATACAAATTCTTTATACATATGAAAACCAACTCAATGTCTAATGAGGTAAACTTCTAATTCTAATGTGATCTATTCCTTTTGTAAGGCCTTTTTAGTAAAAAAAAAGATTGAAATGAAAACAAACCTCAGTCTTACACCAAAAAGTTCAAATTCCAATGAAACCTAGACTGTGGTTCTTATGTCCGTTCCTGAAGGATGCCGTATTACCCAGTCACTGGGTGGTGGAGTCAGATAGGCGCTCTGTCTAAAATATTGATACTCAGGTGCATCCTGTTAAGACCCAACCCCAACATAGTTAGAAAAATGCTAGGTAGATAGATTGGCACAGCCCTTTTTACCGCCACAACAAATGAAAAAGTGCCCAACATGCGACAGCTATCATTAAGTAAAAAATACATTTACTAAATAAAGTTTTCTGATATGATGATGTTACAAGTTATATTTTATTTAAAAAACCGACACAAGTGTGAGTCGGACTCGCACACAAAAGGTTCCATACCATAAACGCTAATTATTATTATTTGTTGTTCAAGCGGCAATAGAAATATACAATTTCTGAAAATTTGAAGTGTCTGCCTATTACGGTTCTTGAGAGACAGCCCTCTGACAGAAAGACGGACGGACGGACGGATAGCGGAGGCTTAGTAATAGGATTCCGTTGGTTACCCTTTGGGTGCGGAACCCTAAAAATATGGTACGAAAAGCAATAATTAATTTGGTTTTCAATTAGATGTTAGAATCCTTTTTTTTTTTAGGGATTTGCGCTGAATTTGTGGCTTAGCGTGGAAGGGACGCCGATACGTTTACGCTGGGCGGTCAAACGTTTAAGAAATTATGAAAACAAACCCACCTCAATTGCGGTAACCCTGAAGTAATCTTCGTATAAACCCCATTCATACATATTCTTCATTTCGCCTGAATCCGCCAAGCAGCCGCGGCACACGACAGACAGTCGAGTGATTGGAGTTACTAGTTTAGTATAAGGTGCTGACATTTTGATCTATTCCAAGTTTTCACACAATATTTTAAACAAAAGTAAACAATTTTTTACACGACCAAATCGTAATTTGACATTTCATTATTGATAAGATTGCGCTCCGTTTTACGGAACAATTCTTTTTTGTGGTTTAACACTATGGTCAAATAATAGTGGATGGTCTGGCCTTCTATAGAAATAAAATACATTATTTTTAAAGTAAAATGAATGCCATGGTTTTTTTCAATCTTCACCAAAACAAACAAATTGTTTTGTTTGGTAAACAATTAAAAGTGCTAGGCGAAACCTGCTTGAAACGGAACTTGTAGAAACGTTCAGAAATTGCATTCAAAATAAGAGTGGTTCAAATAAAAAATATGAAAATGACAACGGTTCCAGCGTTTGTTATTGTTTCCATTGGTTTATGAGTTTGTATACCTTTTTTACTTAAACTTATTAAAAAAAACACTGACCTACCTAATGCTATAAAATCTTGTCATATATAATTTGAACAAAGAACTCACTCGTCATTTTGACAACTCTTTTGGCTCAGCTAAATTTACAAGAGTATGATTGTCTAGTAGAAAGGTAATATTCTCCTTATTTTCATTTATTTCAGGCAAAATAATGCAAGCGAATTCATAGAAAAACGCCGGTTGATAATTTACAACGAAGTTGGGCGTAGATGGTCCACTTTGGAGCGCACGGACTTCACAGCGGTCGCCATTACCGCCACGAATACTGGCTGGTGATCTTGTGTGTGGAATAGTGATATTGGAGGTTATAGTGCTTATTTTATAGTTATTTGTGCATTAGTTTTGTCACAAACAAATTTTGAGGACGTTAAACGTATATTCGTGATCGAAAGCACTCTAAGTGCGTCAAATGAGTGAGTATCTTGGTTCTAGATTACGTAGCTATTATAATGCACACGTGCAGACAGTCGCAATATTTTCCGATTTAAATTGCATTTACACGGTGTCGACGTAAGATTTGTAATTGTATTTGTTCTCGAACATGTTCGTAAGCAATTCTGATGTAAAATCGATCATAATGAAAGTCGGTCAATTAATTATTTTAGTTTCTAGGTTGATCTATTTTTGGCCTGTCGTATGCACTATTGTCCGTAGTTTAATTTTTATTTACATCTGCACGGCATCTGCGTTGTAAATAGCGTACGTGGAAACTTCCGCCTAAAGTAGAAAGTTGAATATTTAAATAATCAGGACACCTTTCGTTTGTTGACATACAATTTCATAACATTGTCGTAAGTTTGCGTCTACATAATCTAATAAGAGTTAAACATAGATACGATGTATTGTTTTTAAAACTTTTTATTCGTAGTGAACTCTGCAAAGGTTGTATTTTTATTCAGCCAGCTCATGACCTTTTTTCCTCAACATACATTATCACTGAAGCATGATTTTGAATGGTAATGAGAAGAAATGAATGATAATAAGCTTCTAAACTAAGTTAGTAGTTCATTATAAGTTTAATTGGCTGTTTTGTATTAATTTCAAACCTTTCTAGATACTCACCAGTGAGTTACATATTTTGGGACCGTTTTGGAGGGAAAATACAAAGCTAAAACAGATTCACTAGAAATAATTCTCAATTAATTTTACTAACCAAGACCTACCTATTAAGAAAAATAGGTATTAGAGTTTCAAATGTTAGTACTTCCCCTAATTTTATGACGTTGATATTGTTATCTAAAAGGAAATGAGCAAGACTTCACCAAGAACAAATTAGGTAGTAGATTTTTTCCTGTGGCTTCAATTCAGTGTGGTGGCCACTATGGTTAAAAGGTCCTAGCAAACAGACCATAAAATTATTAATAATAAAAAAGGTGGCCACTCGCATTAAGGTGGCAGCGCCAGGGTAGCCCGCGAAATTCAAATATTTTATGTTTTTTTGCAATTTGCCGGTCAGTGTGAAGTGTTTGTTGAACAACGATTCGCGACCATAACGCGTATTTGTCTAAAGAATTATAACCATTTTAATCATTAAAATAGCCCTATAAGTTCATGAAGCCCTATTGAATGACTTTTTCATGAAATAACCATTCGCGAATCGTATTTTGTTCAACAAACACTTGACACTGACCGGCAAATTGCAAAAAAAAAACATAAAATATTTGAATTTCGCGGGCTACCCTGGCGCTTCCACCTTAACAGTGCCTTTTCAGAAAAATAAAGTAGTCTATGACACTTTATAGTTTAGCTTTCTGTCAGTGAATGAATTTTTGTGTTCAAATTTGTACTTATTTTCAGAGATTGCTCTTTACAAACATTTTGAGTAAAAAAAAAAAAATATTTGTAGTACTTGCTTTTGCCTGCATGAAAGTTGACAATTACTCCAAGAAAACAAATTCTCTCAAAAACTGCCCAAGTGCGAGTCTGACTTGCACACAAACGGTCCCATACCATAAACCTTAACTTCTACGTGCACCGGTGGAATCAAAAGGTTCCATTTGCCATACAACGGTGGGGCATTGGTGAGCCAAGAGGTTTTTCATTATTTGTTGTTATAGCGGCAGTTTAAATAATACACCATATGTGAAAATTTCAACTGTCTGCCTATTACGGTTCTTGAGATACTGCCCTCTGACGGACAGATGGATGGAAGGACGTACGGACAGCGGAGGCGTCGTAATAAGTTTCCGTTGGTTACCCTTTGGGTACGGAACCCTAAAAATTAGTTCAATCCCAGGACATGATATCCTCATGTGCATAGTTTTAACCAAATCCATTAAGATTTGAAGGGGTTTAAAAACAGCCTGACAAATAACAAAGATTGTTTAGATTTTTTTACTGTCCCAGTTACCATGGAGTTTTTGGTATTTTTTTTTTCCCTAGTTACCGTCAATAATAGTTACTTAGTGACAGCAATATAACAGAATCTTCAAGGCAACAAGGGAACCAATAAAAAATAATGAACCAAAACACTGTGCATAAAATTTATGCACTGTATTTTGGTTCATTATTTTTAACATTTAATGTTAAAAACTGGTTATTTTCCTATTTAATGCTTGTGAAAACAATACTAAATTTTTTATCACCATCCAAAAGTTTTTCTGGTGTTGCTTCATTCATTCATGATTGATGGATGAATGAAGCAACACCAACACAAGAAATATGTATGGCTCCAATATAGTTGGCTAACTTTTATAAAAGACTTGTTGACCCGCGCAACTTCGTCTGCGTCACAATTTGCATTACTGCTCCGCTCCTATTGGTCTTTTCGTGATGATATATAGCCTATAGAGTTCCTCGATAAATGGGCTATCTAACACCGAAAGAATTTTTCAATTCGGACCAGCAGTTTCTGAGATTAGCGCATTCAAGCAAACAAACAAACACTTCAGCTTTATATATTAGTATTGTATACATGGAGTGGACTTACTATTCATTTAATTTTTTTTTTTTTTGTTATAATGGCTATAGAAAAAAATTATATCAGTGGTCCACTTATTAGGTACATGAGATAGAGTCTACTGACAAACAGACAGACATGGCTTAGTTAATACGTAGTCCTAAGAATCTTGTTGCCCTGAGCCTGAGTAACTTGAGACAAGGGCAGGCATGTCATAATAATGCATGTATAGGTTGCCAATTAAAAAGATTATAAATCCACTACAGAGTTAAAAGTAAACAAAATATTGAGAAGTAATGTTAACATCTATTTTAGCGTTTTTATCTTAAGAAATTATTTATTTTGAGATAGGTGCATCAATCAATTGGATTTCACAGCAACTGTTTTGAGTAATTTTCAATATTTGTTATTTTGTTTCTAGGGACGTATATCCAAAAAAAACCTAAGTGTGTTGTATAGTCCAACAGATTACCAAAAGAGATTGGTCAAGTATTCAAAACCCAAGTGGGAATGGGACTCTCATATGAAGGGTTTCCGTACCAAAACTGAAAAAGTATAGATAATAGTGTCACTGGCGATGGTCGATTCCTACTTATGTAGCACATACCAATTAGCAACCGTATTACTAAGCTTCTGCTGTCCATCGGTCTGTCTGTCAGCGGGCTGTATCTGAAGAACCGTAATAGGTACATAGATTAAATTTTCACAGAGCGTGTATTCCCAATATAATAAAATAATAAAAGTTAAGGGGAAGTCCCATACCAGAAAAATGTTTTTTTTTTTTGCAGTTTATGGTATGGAACACATGGAGTTAAGAGTCTGGACTGGCACTTGGCTTGGCACTTGACGTAGAATATGAGTCCCGACTCGCACTTGGCTGATTTTTATAATCTAAACTGATAAAATAGTTTTTTGTATTACCAGAAATCATCCATATTATCTCAAGTTCCGAATTCAAATATCGTCAGAATTGTTTCTGGCCATAGCTTACTTACTTCTTAATTTCGTTTATCTTAATTTTCTTCCTTTCGTTTATCTTAGTTTATCTTAACTTAATTTTTCCTTTTTACCCGACTATGGCAAAGCCAAAGGAAGCGTTATGATTTTAGATGTCATGTATGTATGTTTGTATGTTCCACCGTAGTGCCTAAATTACTAAACCGATTTTGATGAATGGGGTGTCAAAAGATACTTTAAAATAAGTACTCCGGGTGACATAGAATAAGTAAATTTGCACTAAATTTAATATATTATTCACACACAGTACGAGTATTCACACACAGAATTTGGACTCGTAAAAAAAATAATTGAAATAATCATGATATGTTTGGTATCAAAAGAAACGTCTTAACAAGCATGTTTCAAATATGTATATATCTCGTATTGTCTAAGTAAATTAATATGTTTATGGTGCATTATTTGTAGTTGGGTTACCCAGTTAATGGGTTGTGGAGGTCTGGTAGGCAGCCGCTCCATGTAAAACACTGGTATTCAGCTGAATCCGGTTTGACTGGAAGCCGACCCCAATGTAGTTGGGGAAAAGGCTAGGCAGATGATGATGATTCTGTGATCGGATTACAGATTTTAATTTTCATTCTTGTTACTAATGAAATATTTTCCTTAATTCCAGTTGCCGAGAACACCAGAAATGAAGATAGCAACCTCAACTCACAAGGAACATATTAAAACAATTAACTTTTCCTACTCTACTCTCAACTTGCTCAAATTCTAATTTACCCGCCTAAGTGCAACTCAACCTTAAGCATAGACTAAACGATTAAGTTTTTATATTAGTTTCTAAGACAGGCGAATATTCGTTACGTTTAATATGAAGATACCAGAGACGGCTCCCAATGTTGGCGCTTATTATGGAAACGAGGAGAACGGACAGTGGCAGGTTTGTGTTATGTTTGTTAGTATATATATACAAGCCTTGTTAGTTTGTTTATTTTACCTGTTTTGGACACAACATATCAGGGGCGACCAGGGGGGATCCAGGATTGTCATATGGGGGGGTGATTGAGGGTAGGTTTTAAGTAAATACAAAATTAAAAGGAAAAAAACTTAAAAAAAGCCTTTATTTAAGTAATTGCTCTAGCAAGAAGAAAATAAAAATTTCCTTTAAAATTTATCATAAAAGCTGGTCGCGAGGTTGGATTAATTAAATACTTATAGTTAGGTACTTACGCAAACAACGCGACAAGCTTATGATCAATTTTAAAGGAAAATTTTATTTTCTTCCTTTTAGAGTGTTTTAATAAGTTTTTTTTTTCCTTTTATATTATTTTTTACTTTTTATTTATTTCGAGTTTCGCTCAACAAGCCCTTTCATTTGATACCCATATTGTAGAAGTGCATAAAAAATAACCATTCCGCCATCTCGGATGCTCCGCCATATTGAATTTAGAATGACGTCACATTATTTTTTGAGTTTCTCTTAACAAGCCCTTTGATTTGATACTCATATTGTAAAAGTGCATAAAAAATAACTTCCGCCATCTTGGATGTTCCGACGTATTGGATTTAGAATGACTTCTTATTATTTTTGGAGTTGAGTAACTCGAAACAAGTCCTTTCATTTGATACCCATATTGTAAAAATGCATTAAGGTGAATGCTCCAGGGTAGCCCGCGAAATTCAAATATTTTTATGTTTTTTGCAATTTGCCGGTCAGTGTGAAGCTGTATGTGGACCAAATGTGATCCGCGACCGTAACGCGTATTTATCTAAAGAATTTTTAATCACCATTGAACCATTTTAATCATCAATATAGCCCTCTAAGTTCATGTAGTTCGAAAGAATGATTATTTCTGAAATATTCATTCTTTCGAACTACAACTACGCGTTACGGTCGCGGATCGCATTTGGTCCACATACAGCTTCACACTGACCGGCAAATTGCAAAAAGCATAAAAATATTTGAATTTCGCGGGCAACCCTGGAGCATCGTATTCGTGTATTCGAGGATCCAAACTAAATGTGTATACAAAATTTCAGCTCAATCGGTTGATGATATCTGTTTCAAAATTGAGTAGCAAGATTCCACCCGAACAAACATACATACATACATTGCAAGTTAAATAAAAAACCACAATATTTTATTTTGGGAAATGCTGTACAGTCACTCCTCTCTTTAAAATCCATCCAAAGGTTGTCTTGAAAAGATCGCTTTTAGCGATAAGGCTGCCCATTGTGTCACCCTATGTAATGTTTTCTTCATCTATTTTTTCTGTAACATATGTATATGTTGTACATAATAAAGAGTATTCTATTCTTATGCTTAACAAACCTCCTTGGATTATTTTCGTAAATTCCTCAATAATTTCGGTAGGTTGTAGACTACCTACCAAAGACATCTCGGTCTTTTGAGGTGGGGGGGGGGGGGCTTGAACCGCTTTGTCGGTCTGTCAGTCTGTATGTTTGTACGTGGATTACACAAAAACTACTGCAGAAAATTGTATGCAGTTTTCACATTTGTATTGGTCTTAAAAAACTTAAAACCTGTAACTTTAAAAATCTAGTAAATTTTTCAACTTAATATAATAACCGGCACGAGTCGTGAGCACGCTCCATTGGTCGGTTTGTCGACGATAGTTCTGACGCTTCACGTTATTGGTTCGTCAATCAATGCTCATCGACTGTTGCGCTTGCAAGTTTCGTTCGCCCACGGTACATTGGTGAGATCAACCCGCTGCATTCATCTGTGCTCACGACTCGTGCCGGATACTATAAAGCCTCCACTACATTACTCGCGAAGTTACTTCAACGAAGTACTCTACGAAGTTGACCGAAGTCCGAAGTACGTGACTACACACTTGTGCAACCCCGCGAGGAGCTCCGTCGCCCGGCGCCCGCACGATAGGTATCATGGATAACGTTCAAGTGGCAGTTGCCGTTGCGATTTGTACTCTCGCGTAGTATAAATACGTGCTTATTTATTACGACTCGACGCGAACCGAAGTGAGCCGAGTTGTGTAGTCAGACGCTTCGTGGACGCTTCGAGTCACTTCGAGTACTTTGACTCGGGCGCAAAAACCGACAAAGACTGGAAGTCGCCCGAGGCGAGGCGAAGTTGCACGAGGCGAGGCGAAGTTGCACGAGGCGAGGCGAAGTTGCACGAGGCGAGGCGAAGTTGCACGAAGCGAAGCGAAGTGCCCCTCTACACTATCGTTTTCGCTCAACTTCGATAAACTTCGCGAGTAGTGTAGTGGAGGCTTAATACGCTGCCTAAGGGTCAAGTCACACCGAGATGGCAGCGAAGCGGCGAGCAGTTTCAGTGTCATATAATTTTAAACTTTATCTTCATTATTATAACACATTATCGCGGGAGTCGTCTGAATGCTCGCGGCGCCGCGGGTGGCCGCGCGACCTTTTCAAGTTTCTCAAGCGATCAAGCGATACTATGTGTTACTGTGATAAGGATTAAGTTTAAAATTATATGACACTGAACCTGCTCGCCGCTTCGCTGCCATCTCGGTGTGACTTGAGCCTAAAAGTCAATTAGCGAGCACGTGGGCGAAGCCGCAATCACAGCTAGTGTGAAATAAGATACTTGGAACTTAAATTGACCTTGTTTAGGTCAGCCAAATATTTAAGATTATTTGTAAAATACGAACAACCTTTTAGGGACTGAAAACAGACATGAGGGCTAAGTGTGAATTTTTCAACGTTCTCGACCTCGATAACGTAAACGTTCGCTTATGTCAAATAGGAAATATTAATGCGATTTTTTTATTCGTTAAATGATTTACTTATTAGCTCCAGTAAACAATCGTGAAATTATTTTTAAAATACCTTTATCAGCGATGAAGTTATAAAGCTTCAAAGATTACAATTAGAAAGAGAAGTCCGATGTAAACTTTGACGTCAAAGTCCATGACGTCTATACAGCTTTATATCTTTTTTATATCTCGTTTATTTTTGGAACAATTTTGATTCTATTTTCACTGTTAGTACTATATTTTTGTACATTTTTAGATAAACTGTAAGGATTATAAATATTTTTTTCATGCATATTCCCTATTGTATAGAAAAAAAAAGGTTATCCGTTGTGTCACCAGACGGCGCTTATTCAGGTTCAATACAAATTGGCATTTACGCAAACGCGATCGAGAACGTTAAAAAACTGACACTAAGCCCTCGAGAGATAAACGTTTACTGTAGGCCAATACAGAAAACTTAAAAAAATATCTGATGTTCCATACATTTTGTCTAGTTGTCATCGGAAAATTGCAAACGCCGTAAGATTGTAAAATATCACGTGAAATTGTAAACAATTTTTTCTTGATAAGACACGGATATATTGGAATTAATTAATTTGGATGGGATTTATTGTATAACAAATTTTCATAATATCCTTATTAATATTATAAATGATAAAACTCGGTCTGTCTGTCACGCTTTCACGCCAAAACGACAACCGGTTTAAATGAATAGTACACAGATAGTCTAGAGCCTGAGAAAGGACATAGGCTACTTTTATCCCGGGAGTATGTTCCCTAGGGATCACGCGGGCGAAGCCGCTGGCAGAAGCGAGGTATAATATAGAGATTTATTTTCAAATTTTCGGTGACAGGACACATAAATGTATAGAGACACTGCCTGCCAATATATTTCCCTGATTTCGCCCTAAAGTAAAATTTGTTTATTATCTTGTATACTTTCACTCCTAAGCTACGCTTGCCAAGGTTGGTCTGTGGATGGGTGACCATATTAACATGCCGAGTTTCCTCCGTGCCTCGGAAAGCACGTTAAGCTGTTGGTCCCGGCTGTCATTTGTAGATCTTTGGCAGTCGTTACGGATAGTCAGAAGCCAGTAAATCTGACTCCAGTCTTGCCATGAAGTAGCGTGTTACCCAGTTAATGGGTTGTCGAGGTCTGGTAGGCAGCCGCTCCATGTAAAATACTGGTATTTAGCTAAATCCGGCTTGACTAGAAGCCGACCCCAATATAGTTGGGAAAAGGCTAGGCAGTCCCAAAAAGGTCGTTAGTGTTTTACAAATAATCCTATATGCTCACTGCATTGCATTCTCGCCGACCATACTCGTTACAAGCACAAAACTCTACTAAACAGTTTGATCGATTTGAAAATTGTGTATGCGGCTGACCTTGTGCGTCGAAGTTAATAAAGATAATTTTTCAATGTATTTTCTCTTGGTTTCCAGCCTAACGGCGTGGTTATCGACAGCGGCGTTGGAGGCGGCGTGGTTGGCAGCGGTGACGCTGGTATTCACCGTCCGCCCGTTTACCCAGTGCACATACCCAGAGCGCATATGCCCGGTAAGATAAACCCCACGAACCGAAACCCACCCCACGAACTAACATCTAACCCCACGAACCGAAACCCACCCCACAAACTAACATCCAACCCCACGAACCGAAACCCACCCCACGAACTAACTAAGACCCAACCCTGTGAACCGAAACCCACCCCACGAACTAACTAACATCCAACCCCACGAACCGAAACCCACCCCACGAACTAACATCCAACCCCACGAACCGAAACCCACCCCACGAACTAACATCCAACCCCACGAACTAACTGACATCCAACCCCACGAACCGACACACACTAACACAGGAGTGGCCAACTTGACTAGACCCAAGATCGACTTTTTACTGACGAAACCCTGTGCGATCTGCCAATTTCATAGGTAATTATTAAAATTACAAACGTAACAGTAAATTTTAAATTTATAAAATTATGTAGTGTTTTTATTTTACTAACAAAACCTGTATTATTCACATAGTTGCGTAGTCTGTTATTCGTACCTATTTATATTTTTTGCCTTGCCGCGATCGACTGGACTAATGGCTGCGATCGACCAGATGACACTAACAGATACCAACCATACAAATAGACACCAGCCCGACGAACTGACACTCCATGAACCGCGACACACACCACGAACAGACAACCTACGAACAAACACACCCCACGAACCAACACCCACCCCACGAATAAACACCAACCCCACAGAACGAAACTGGATGAAACTTAGCAGAGAGGGAGATTGTAGTCTGGAATAGAAGGGCTTTTTTTCATCCCGGGAGTATGTTTCCTTTTAACAGATTGCTGTATCATTAATATTTTGATTCTAAAATTATTCTACTAAAGTGAGTGGCTTTTTTAGACCCGCAGATCAGACCAAATCACATTTTTACTTCTGCCCAACCAGCTGGGGCTACCTTAAATTCAAGTCTAGCAGTGGCCCTGTTTTAAGATCTTGACCTTATATTGCAGGCTACGTAATGGCGGGCGCATACTACCCCCCGGCCGCGTACCCGCCTGTGCCCACGCAGCCACAGCCCGACGACTTCGCAGACTACATGTGGATGGAGAATGAAGAGGAGTTTGATAAGCAGGTGAGAAGTAATGAGGTATGGCAAGATATTTTTTAGATTTTTTGAGATATGGCGAGATATTGTGAGATATGGCGGAATATTGTTAGATATTCTGAGATTTAGTGATGAGATATTCTGAATTTTTTTCAAATTATTATCTGCCTAGCCTTTTCCCTACTATATTGGGGTCGGCTTCCAGTATTTTTTGAGATATTTTGAGAAATTGTAAGATATTCTGAGAAATTGTAAGATATTCTGAGATGTCGTGATATATGGCGAGATATCCTAAGATACTGCGAGATGTCTTGAGGTATTGAAAGAGAAGAAGGGTGGGATGTCTAGCAGTGCAAATTGTTGCCGTCGCGGGTAGAACCTGGATGAGGCTGGCACAGGAACGTGTGGATTGGCACAAGAAAAGAGAGGCCTATGCTCAGCGGTGGGTGAAGTTGGGATGATGATGATCATGAGCGTGATATGGTGATGATGATCATGGTGTTTCTTTTCAGGTGATGCAGCAACTAGAAGAGGAAGCTTTAATGGAACAGTGTATAGAAGCGATGCTCGAAGACGAGCAGCGGGAACAACGGAACAGAACCAACCGGCCCACCCACAACGGTCACAATCACCAACACGTACCTACGTGAGTATCAATATACTTTGGTTTCAGGATGAGATCATTTAAAAAAAAAACAGGTATCTTACACCTTTTAAAAATTAATTAATTACAAAAACAAAATAATCTCTTTTTATCCGACTGCGAAAGAAGGAGGGTTATGTTTTTAAAGAAAAAGAAAGAAAGAAAACTAATTTATTTGGCACGCCCTAGAGCCTAAACGGCTCAGTGGATTTTAGCTTGAGAGGTTTCGTTAGATTTGTATTTACTGTGAGTGCCACTGGGTATATAAAAATTAAAATGGTAAATTTTTGGCGCCTTCAATAAATTTAAAGAAAGCACGTAAGCCGTTGGTCCCGGCTGTCATTTGTAGATCTTTGGCAGTCGTTACGGATAGTCAGAAGCCAGTAAATCTGACAACAGTCTTGCCCAAGAAATACCGTGTTACCCATTTAATGGGTTGTGGAGGTCTGGTAGGCAGCCGCTCCTTTTAAAATACTGGTATTCAGCTAAATCCGGTTTGACTGGAAGCCGACCCCAATATAGTTGGGAAAAGGCTAGGCAGATGATGATTTAACTACCCTACATAGTATAGGCAAATTGATATGTCGCTAAAGATGTCGCTACAATACATTTATTATTTATTTGCAGGACAAGCAATGGCGGGCCATCTCTTTCGTTGGAAGAGACAGTGTCCCGGTCGACCCTCAACCCTCTAGCAGCAGAATTCGTGCCCACGAGACCTGTACCTGCACATACAGGTAACATACCGACCCAGGACCCCAGGCTCTTGGTTTCGACCAGTTTCTGTGATAATTTTGACCGAAAATGACCGAACCTACGGCCCCGCCGAAACTCAGTGTTCGTTGTACGTTGTTCGGCTAACTTCGGATGTATTAATCATAGGAATATTGTGAACAGCATAATCTATACTTCTATACTAATATATAAAGCTGATGAAGAATTTGTTTGTTTGTTTGCTTGAACACGCTAATCTCAGGAACTACTGATTCGATTTGAAAAATATTTCAGAGGAAGGCTATAGGCTATATATCATCACGCTTAAACGAACAGGGGCGAAAATTGTGATTGTAATGAAAATTGTGACGCAGACGAAGTTGCGCGAGTCAACTAGTATACTAATATATAAAGCTGATGAAGAATTATATTGTGTTACGCTGAATTTTTTAAATCAGACCAATAGTTCCTGAGATTAGCGCGTTCAAGCAACCAAACAAACCAACTCTTCAGCTTTATCTATTAGTAATATAGATGTATAGCGGGGCTAAAAAGGCCACAGGAGAATCATAATATTAATCACATAATCTGCCGAATTTAATTTTCATCTTTATCGCTAACGCATTAGGTTCAAGGTCGCTTTTTGTTTCTGCTAAATTGGTCTTTTTATAAATGTGCCGGATATGTTGCAGACGAAAGAGTGGAGCCTCCCAGCGCGCCGGCCTCCGCCCCCACAGAGCGTGCGCCCCCCGAGCCCAGCACCGAGCGGGAGCAGCATCCTGACGACAACGCTGAAGGTACACACACCAAACTAGGTAGACCTTAAGGTGGTTGCGCCAGGGTAGCCCGCGAAATTCTTATTTTCTTGCGTTTTATTGCTGACTTAAATAGTTATAATTCTGAAAATACATAATTATTACGCCCGCGAATCATACTTTAATCAACATAAAACCTAATACTGACTTGCAAATTGCAAAAAAACGTAAGAAATTTTGAATTTCGCGGACTACCCTCTGATATAAAGATGATTACAGTAATACCCAACTTATAAGGCGCGTCGTGAATCTTCGTTCGCGCAGAAAAGAAAGTATGGCCCGAAGACTAACGAAAGAATGCTTAAAACTTACAATCAACCTTAGGTCACTATTTTAAGGTTCATATTACACTGCAGCTGTTAGTTCCGTCTCACTCACAAGTCACGTATGCCACGCGGCGCTAACATGGCGGCGGCTGCCGACCAATAGCGGTACAGGAAAAAGCAGTGCGGTGCATGGAGCGTGCCGATTGGTCAATAGCTTTCCCGCGCTTTGAAAATTCATCTTCTGCGCAGGTACATCGGTAAGCCATATCAGTTGGGTACTACTGTACCTGCTTCGGAAGGCACGTATAAGCCGGTAGTCCCGGCGGCTAAACGGCGGTCGTCAAATAAACCATGTCAGAGGCCCTTGAGCTAAATCCGGTTTGACTGGAAGCCGACCCCAATATAGTTGGGAAAAGGCTAGGCAGGTGATGATGATGATGAGAGGCCCTTGAGGCGGAAGAAGAATACAAAGAGAGACACTTTTAAGCAACGTGAAATCACGGTGCAGTGTGCCAATCGCCTTACTGACTAAAACCCGTCCGTGTTCCTCCTAATGTTCTTTGCATTCCAAGGCAGCGGTGACTTTTTTTATCAAATCCGGGCCTAGAGACTTATCCTCCGTCCGCTCCCAATACTCGAGTGCATCAAATAGTTATTTAAAACCAGTTGACCCGCGCAACTTCGTCTGCGTCACAATTTTCATTACTGCTCCGCTCCTTTTGGTCTTAGCGTGGTGGTTATCTAACATTGAAAGAATTTTTAAAATCGGACCAGGAGTTCCTGAGATTAGCGCGTTCAAGTAAACAAAAAAACTCTTCAGCTTTATAATATTAGTATATGATATTAGTTTAGATATATATCATCACGCTAAGACCAATAGGAGCGGAGCAGTAACGAAAATTGTGACGCAGAAGAAGTTGCGCGGTTCAACTAGTTTTAGAAGTGAATCTATATATTTTCAAATTTCAGAACCAGTATCACCACAGACTGACCCGCCGGAAGTGAGCGCAGCCGAAATCATAGACAAGCCAGAGAAAAGGCCCAGAGACAAGAGGGATTCCAAAACCAAAGTAGAAGTTAAAAAAGCCGTTGTGAAACAAGAACCAACAATAAAAAGTAAGGCGAAACCACAAACGGTCAAGTCCGAAACGAAAGTGACGCCGAAGAAGAAAGAGGTCGCCGTGAAGAGTGTTAAAAGTGAAACTAAACTAGAAGAGAATATAGAAGAGCTTGCTGTAGTGCCTGAACAGAAGGTAAGCTCTTCATTTTATCGATACAAAAAGCCCCCGCAATTTCTTACGCGCGTATCCCGTTTGTCCCGTTCCCGTAGGAATTTTGGGCAATACTTTCTTAGTGTTTCGTGGCTAGATAATGACAGCCGCACCGGTCGGTCATCAAGGTTAAGCAATGCTTGCCAAGGTTGGTCTGGGGATGGGTGACCATCTTAACATAACGAGTTTCCTCCGTGCCTCGGAAAGCACGTTAAGCCGTTGGTTTCGGTTGTCATTTGTAGATCTTTGGCAGCCGTTACGGATAGTCAGAAGCCAGTTAATCTGACTCCAGTCTTGCCATGAAGTACCGTGTTACCCAGTTTAGCCACGAGCTCAGGTCTTGACTAACAAAATGTTTCCTTTATAGCCCTTACCAACGCCAGTTGAAGAAACACTGCCGTCGTCAGGCTTCAAACCAATCAACTACGCAGCCGCGGCGAAAGCCAACAAGCCCAAGAAAGCACCCACCAACAACCCAGCAACCACCCCGACAACCATAGACAAACCGCAGACACAACTCAAGATTGAGAAGAAACTCGCAGAGAAAAAAGACAAACCGAAAACAGAAAAAGTCAACGTACAGAGAAAGAATTCCGCCAAGTAGGTTGAAATAGGTGTTTTTGGTAAAAAAAAAAACTTTTGGTAATAAAAAAAAATAATTATATATTATTATTGCCCTGTACAAATT
Source organism: Lacanobia oleracea (assembly GCA_950371165.1). Lineage (NCBI taxonomy): Eukaryota > Metazoa > Arthropoda > Insecta > Lepidoptera > Noctuidae > Lacanobia > Lacanobia oleracea. The sequence continues at coordinate 14,376,336 of OX493411.1, read as the reverse complement.
AACTGGCAACACCAGGCATTAATGTATTTTGACATACAGCCTTGTACAGACTTGTGTATAGTTTGAAAAGTTTTGAAATAGTATGTGATATTTCCATTTTGAAGTAAAATAGCATTTTTTTTTTTTTTGGAAATAATAAAAATTTAATAAAAAAAAAATATGATAGTGTATAAAAATAATGTATCTTGTGAATAATTAGTTCTTAAAAATATTAGATTAGATCTTGACGTTTTTTTGCAATTTGGGACTGTGTAATCCCTCTGTTTATTTTAAAAATTATAATAAGATAGGTGTTTCGCGATTTGAAAGGCACTGGATGAATCCGGTTTTCTTACATTAATCTGAACTCGGATCTGAATATCCGAAGCTAGATATCTCTATGAATGCAATTTAATTTACTTTAAAATTATCAAACTTCTGAATTCTATGGTCTGACGCCTGAAAGCGTTGAAAACTTTTTCTATCTGAGGCTTGGTGCTAAAAAGGCCTAACTACGTTTAAAATTTACCCTTTTAGCACTAACCCACAGTTTTAAATCTATGGTCTGACGCCTGAAAGTGTCAAAAACTAGTTTTTTTTTCTATTCTGCGACGCCTGAAAGTGTCAAAAACTATAGTCCCTGTCCACGAAACGATATAAATGCACTCGTCTCAAATTGTTAAAAAAAAAAAAAAAACTAAGCCTAAATAAGGCTGTCCATTCACTATTTAAGTAGTTGATGATAAAATTCGTCTTGTATATTTAATAATAATAATTAAAAAAAAAACATGTATATGAAAAAAAAAAAGCACATTAAATTGTCTTATTATGGGTATCTTTAGGATATATACTTAGCATAGATAAAAGTGGTTTTTAAGTTTTATTTTTTTGTTTTTATTTTTTTTTCTGCTTCGAAAAAAAAAATTGGTGAAAAACCCGCGAATGTTGATGAAATTCTAAAAATATGTTTGCTAGAAATAAAATCAAATATACCAAGTTACTTAAGCCCGGTTTCTAGAACGATAAATAAGAGACGAATTGTCAAACGCGCTTATCTCTGCCGTGATTCGTTGAATGTATGTTCAACAGCTAATGGAATTACCGAATGCTACGGCCACATGACCGTAACATGGCAATAATTGTGGGTATAATTGAAACAACACCAATAGGGACGTTTCCTGATTTAAAAAAAAAGATTCTATTTAGTCCATCAGTTCGATTTTCGAAAAATAGTGGATACGTATTTTTTGTTTTATCAAATAAATCAAATTTGACGAAGATCAAGACGCATCAAAGATCAGGTGGCTTGTGATGTCACTAACCGGTAAAAAGTGTATCGGAAAGTGACGTCACACTAGTTTTCAACGTACTGTGTCGTCTGCATTTATTTTTAACTTGAAATAAGAAAAAATACATGTCTAATATTTTTTGGAAATGTATCTGATGGTCTAATTAGGTTTTTGAAGTGAAAATTTCTTTAGCGGCGTTGTGCACTTTTTTGCGATGGGTAAAAAATGTTAAACTCGCGTCAGGACACGTGACCCTGAACGAAAATTCGTAAGATGGTCGCGTGTCCTGCAAACTTTAGCGGCGTTGTGCACTTTTTTTGTGATGAGTAAAAATGTTCAGGCGCCATGTTTACGGTTTGTTTTTATACAAAACATAATGAAACGGGACACGTGCTCTGTAGGAAAATTATAAACTCGCGTCAGGACACGTGACCCTGAACGAAAATTCGTAAGACGGTCACGTGTCCTGCAAACTTTAGCGGCGTTGTGTACTTTTTTGTGACGGGTAAAAATTTATTAAACTCGCGTCAGGACACGTGACCTGATCGAAAATTCGTAAGACGGAGGGAGAGTAGCACGTATTCAAGTTTTCACTTCTGCCGGCACTCCCGGAGTGCAACCCGTTGTTTTTTTAGTTAACTACCCTATTATGGTCATAATTTTTGCCATGTTACTGTATTGTGGCCGTAGCAAAACTGAACTGCGTTTAATTTGTGACGGCTCGATAATATCTTTCGAAACCGGGCTTCAGTACTTTAGAATATCACTTCGACAATAAGTTTAAAAGGATTCCGTTATTCCTTTTGAGTTATGGAACCTTAGAAAAAGATTATTTTTCATGATATTGAGTTAATAAAGAACGCGATTGTTTAGGAAAAATCTTTTTAATTAAATTCACTAAAGTCAGCAAAATATAAGGAGTCCGATGTGACAGCTGAGTAGAGAGGGATAGAAGATTGCTTTACCACTAGGTGCGAAAGAGATTTATTTTTATGTCTCTTTCATACTTACTGGTAAAGCAATGTTGTATCCTGTGAAATCGGACTTCTTAGATGTTGGTGACTTTAGTTTTTAATACGATTCTTTAAAAAATTAGTATGTTTGGTACAGTAGGGTATACCTTTAATATAGTTCTTATAATCAAATTCTTCTTTTATTCAAGTCCATGCTTAAGGCTGCTTTTCCTGCTATAGATGCGTTTGATATCCACCAATCATATCCATCGGTCCATATAGCACTGGTGGAAACTGATTCAACTGAGCTACGTTTTTTTTTCTATGGTAGGATGCGTGCTGTGGATGCATCATATGGATGCGAGCAATAGATGGTCGCGAGGTGTGCAGCGCAAAGCGTGACTTCCCTATTGTCGATACGTCTCATACATCGAGCAGTGCATCTTTCTCGCACAGCTACATAGTTTAGCATCAGTGCTTCGCTCAGCTTTTACATCCTCGCAGTATAGCTGCATAGCACATCTCTGGTGGAAAAGCTCCCTTAGATGGTTTGGGCCCAGTAAGTGGCTACTTTAATGACAGCTGGGACCAACGGCTTAACGAGAATTCTCGTTTTCCTTTTTTTTTTACAAGCTTCTCACCCCGGCTTCGCTCGGGTGTTCATTTTATCCTCAAACCTTCCTCGTTTATTGCTCTTTCCTTATATTATTTATTAGCTGACCCGTGCCCCGTTGGGCGGTGTTTTTCGGGTTAATAAATAGTCTATGATACTCACAAATAACTTGGCTTTCTATTGGTAAAATAATTATCAAAATCGGTTCAGTAGGTCCAGAGATTTTCCCCTACAACCTCACAAACTTTACTTCTAAATAATATTAGTATAGATTACCGTATTGAAATCCGTTGCGTGGTAGAAGAAGAGACGGACAGAGGCAGGCAGCGACTTGTTTTATACTATGTTTGGTGCCAAATAAACTTGCAATAGTGGCCATTGAACCTAAATTTTTTGACACTTTGTATTCTAAATTCGGACAAAGACCATCTACATTTAGTTTGACTCATCATTTATTTTTCGAATGCCTGAGAAGAGATCTAAGGGAAGGGTCAATGTCCTCGATTGCAAATTTATCTGGCGCCAACCATACATAATATGTTTATAGTTTCATGGTGAAAGCGCCAGGGTAGCCCGCGAAATTCAAATATTTTTTATGTTTTTGCAATTTGACCTTAAGTGTGAATTTGACCTTTATTTACGCTGCGGAAACTATTGACTACTACAGTTTTATAGATAACATCAATACCTACCAAAAACAAAACTCGAACAAAACGATTCGCGGCCGCGATCACGTACGCGATATAAGGTTTTTTTTTTGGTATTTTTTTCACACCTTTGGTTACATTATCGAAGTTTTCATACGGATCCCTAACTTTTTTGAAGAAGATATTATATAGCCCATGTTCATCAGGGATAATGTAGGATTCAAACAGTGAATTAATTTTTCAAATCGATCCAGTAGTTTCGGAGCCCATTCAATTAAAACAAACAAATCTTTCCTCTTTATAATATTCGTGTAGATTAAAAAGGTTATAATAATTCTTTAGATAAATACGCGAATCGTATTATGATCAACATACAGCTTTACACTGACCGGCGAATTCCAAAAAAATATAAATATATATTTGAATTTTGCGGCCTACCCTGGTGCTTCCTCTTTTGTCGCTGTTCTGTAGCAAGACTACATATACCAAACAACTAATTCAAATAGCAGATTTTGAATAAATTGTCTCGTAAATAAAATTTGAGCAACGGTTGTTTTTGCTGTCTACAACATGGCAACATGTTTGCAGCAACAAAATATTGTCGTTTTCAAACTTAAAAAATATTCTCGCGATATTCGAATATTTTGCTGTTAAAGCGTAAATTTATTGAAAAACAGTTGATTTCCTGATTAATTATTATTCTTTCAGAATGTGGGTAGTTTTAAAAAATATTTTTTTGTCTTATGTTTTATGTTATAGGAATTAAAGTATCGAGTTTTGAGATGTAAACTTAAATTCACGGTTGGGAAATTCAGACGGTGAAATGCTGTAAACTTTAAAGTTACTCCCGATTTTTGAGTCAACAATTTGAAGTGGAGTATGTGTTCAAACATTCAAGAGGGTATTACGCGACCAGTTGGCGACATATAGGCGAAAAGTCCTCTTCGTTGCAAAAAATGGCTGACGTAAACATGACGTTTGATGTCAGTTTGACAAATGTCAGAAAACATTAGCGTTTTGACAGTTGCCTCGACTTGACGTCTCAGTGCTGCCACCTGGTGCTCGTTATTTTAGGAAACCTGCCTATTGAGTGCAGAATAGGCTAATAATTAATTATCGAAATATTCTTTACAGTTAGCGAGAGACACACTGTTCCTACGTACGCAACGAATGCAACGCATTATGATATCTCTATCATAATGCGTTGCATACGTTGCGTACGTGGGGCCAGTTTGTCTCTCGCTTTAATCATTTTAACATTGACTTATACAGTAAGAATACGGCAGTTCTTATTTTTTTCTAACGCCATGTATTGGCCGAAGCGAACTCGCCACGCGTTCGGAAATCTTCGGGAGCTTTCGTGTGCGGCGAGGCTTTAAAAATGTCGTGTTCCTTGTACGGTGAACGTATGTAAGTAAGCAAACGTTAGGACTGCCATATTTTGGTGTGAAACATCGCGCCTTGGCAGTAAAACCAGTCATGTCGTGCCCACACTACGCGGCCTGTTACAGAGCGTGAACCGTGGAACTCATAAGATTTTCTGAATAACTACCTGACTCGGCAAACGTTGTTTTGCCATACAAACAAAAAAAAAAGTACCCTACCACCTATTTAAATACCTACCGTATATACATACAAAATTTCAATCGGTCGAGTCGTTTCAGAGGAGTTCGGTAACGAACACCGTGACACGAGGTTTTTATATAATTAGATTATATATTGTCTATGGCTTTTAATAAATCATTGGTCAGTATAAAAGACTGAATTTTTATTCAAGTCTCTATAACCAAACGTGTGTTTAAGATTACATTTCACTCATAATATTGCCTGATATTTTATCAGCATTCAGTATATTTCCAGGTATTAGAAGTTTTAAAGACCTCGCATTATGACTTTTTAACCAAAAGTCTCTACGCCCGCATTTCCTCTTAAAAGCTGTTTTTTCCCTCCCCCCCTCCCTTTTGGGGGAGGATTATGTCCAGCAGTGGACGTCTTTCGGCAGTTATGATGATAATGAGCTGCATTTTTCCCTTTACAAAGATTTTATTTTCGAATGAACGTAAGCCTGGACAAAAATTCGATGGTGATAAAATACTCAAGCAATTTTAAGTGCATTAAAATTCTTATTTGTTTAAAAAATTATGATGTACGACGCGTTTGTCCCAAATAATGTTTAAAATATAATATTAAGTGCACACGATTGTTTTGTACACAACAAATTGATGTACTTGTCTGTAGTAGTACGAATAGCGGCGAAAAATAATTTTGAATAAAAAAAAAATGACAAATTAATCGTGAAAAGTGGTGTATGTCATCGGAAAATTGCAGACTCCGTAAAATTGTAATAAATGTTTATTAGATTTATAAACTGTCGTATTGTGAACAGACCGTTTTAAATGCAATAAATCCCATCCAAATGCACGTTTTGATATTATTCGTGACTTATTGAGAAATGAGTTTACAATTTCTCGCGATATATTATGAACTTACTGCTTTTGTAATAACCCGCTGACATATACACCTCTGTGTAAAAAAAGTTCAATTCTTAAAACAGCAATATTTTCTTTTCAAATTAATTTTTCGCAGCCATTTTTAATTTTGTCATTATTAGAAAAAATATTATTATAATAACGAATGAATGAATGAAGGAATTTTTTAAATTAGTTCAACAATATATCGTTAATTTTTATTTTTATTAGTTTTACTTCTAGATGGCAGTAGATTTTGAAATAGTGATATTTTCTGACAAGGCTTTTCCTGTACTACCCTAATAAGCCAAATTACCAATAGAGTGAACCAAGCCAGTCAACAGTCCGCTCGAGCTTATTGTGGGTAAGCTCGCTCCATCGTAGACTTTGTCTCTGTCATCTCTGACCTAGACTAGAGTCACGAGCCAACCCATCTCAAATAAAAAAAATATTTAAGAATTCATATGAGTACAATTATTAAAATGAATAATATACATAATAATTATCCAATTTATTTTCGCCATATGCGATTTCCTATTAATTTCAGTCACTGTTTAATATCTATTTATGATTTGAGATAATTTCAAACGGTCGCTATCCGATTCAAAAATCGATTTTAGTGTTGTGTGTTTTAAGTGAATATTAAAAATGGTTCCGTGCTTCGGAAGGCACGTATAAGCCGGTGGTCCCGGTCGCCAAATGGCGGTCGTCAAATAAACCATGTCAGAGGCCCTTGAGGCGGTTTAGAAACTCTGACACTAGGGTGTGTGGGGTCGTTAGACCTTACTGCCCACACGATAAGAAGTTACTAAAAACAAGGCCCTTAAAAGTGGCTGCAATGGAATTTGAACTCTATTTTGTTTAACGTACAGTTTATTGTTTCTTTTGATAAAATTATACCTGGATTTTCTAATAAAAATATTACTAAAATGTATGCCATAGATTTGATATTCAAGTCTGTGATGGACAAATCCAGTTTCAACAATAAAATCGGATTCTATCATTAATTTCAAAATCTACTGTCAACATTAAAAAACAATTATTATTGGAGCAAAATGGCCATAAAAGAAATTGTAAAAAAATAATAAAATTAATATTAAATTAGTATGTTTATTAAAATACGTCAATTTGTAAAGCTACAGTTTTTGGTAATTCGTATTTTCTACCATTTTGGTAGATTTGGTTTTACCTAGTGTTTTTTGATAGAAATTGCGTTTTTGCATAATCTGTAGCTTCCCTTGACTTTTGTTATGCGTGATTATATAAGAAAACCCCAGCGGAAGCAATGAAATTAAGTCATAGTTAGTTTTAAAGCAAAATTACAGCAGGATTTAAGTAAACTTTACGTAGACCTAGTTTCTTGGATGAAAAGTATCGCAAAATTAATTTTGACAAACTGTGCTGTGATTGGTTGAGTGGATAAGTAGACACGCTAGTCTACTTTCAAACCAGCCAATTGCATCACTTGCGATTAAATTGCGACGCATCGATATTATCTTTCTAGATCCCTCCTGTTGTCATTTTTTTGTGAGTTCTGTCTTAAATATTGTATAGCAATAATTATTATGATTAGTAGCGGACGGGCGACGTCGCGTTTTATTTTTCTGTCAAAAAACAACAAAAACTTTATTTTTGTCTTTATAGAGGAATTTGAATCTCTAAACCAGGGTCTGGTTTCATTTATTTGTATAAAAAAGAATTTATACGCAAAAGCCATGGCGCTGTTAAACAAAAAAAAAACAGTCTTCCCAATCGAAAGTGATGTCACAAAAAGTCGTACGACCCGTCGCTTAGTCGTACGACAAATCGTCGCCCGTCTGCAAAAAGATGAAAGTGTTGATAAAAGTGTTCTCAATCACTGCCAAGTCCCTGATTTTTGGGTAGCAATGTTGAACCTGCTTTTAAATTAATCCGTAAGTGCCTAACAGGAAAGGTATGATGAAAATCCGTTAAATATTAAAAAAAAAAACACAATCTTAGTATAATCTATGTTAAGTAACCTTTTTTATTGTTAATTGTGTCTTTTAGCAAAAAACACATTACCCCGTCTGTATGGGTCAGTCGGGTAAGAAGAGATATGTAGAGCAAAAGGGCGTATCTGACTTAAGAAACCGAAACATGATATACAAAATTGATCTTTAATGATTAAAATTTTTGTTCATTATGACACTAGTGTTGCTTGGGTGACCAGAATTGAAAAGTTCAGCTTCCGAGATCTTTTCACCTTGTCGAAAATCTTGAAAGTAAAACTGAGAAGTATACACGCTACAGTTTGAAAAGTTCTCAACTTTTCGGGAAGCAAATGTAACTCATCTTTTCATATGGCTAGTAAGGTAGTAATCGGTATATCGAGCAGTGAGCTTTGGCCCGCTCAGGCGTTCCTACTAATATTATAAATTTGAAAGAGAGGATGGATGTTTGTTACTCTTTCTGGTCGAGAACGCCTGAAAGATGTTCATGTTTGGCACAGCGCTAGATTATAGTCTGTAATAAAACATAGGCTACTTTATATCCGGGTAGTATGTTCCATAGGGATCATGCGGGCGAAGCCGCTGGCAGTTACTAGTGTGTCATATAACCGCCCGGGCATTATAAGTTAGGATGTATCACGGAATCCATTGACCATGATGCCATGTTGTATTTTGGGTTCATTTTTGTTCTCTTGGCAATCGATAATCCCTACCTTCCCTACAAGAGTTTTATAGAACTCTAGCATTTCGCTCGCGACTTTATCTGCGCAGATTTATTACAAACCATTTTCGCCCTTTTCATTCCCAAAGGTTAACCTTTGATTGACGGGGCGCAATAGTCGTCGCGACGCAACTAGTTTTGATGATTGTAAAAAAGACCGGCGGCCGCCATGTTTTTGGTCGATCGGGAGCCATAGGATATTAAACACTTTTTTTTTAAGTTTAAACCGCGTGATTTGGTATGGCATGCGGGGATGCCGTTATGCGTCAATGTCAGTTGACGCTCCATGGCACGATCTCGTGCCAAAGGTACACACACTTCTTAATACGGGGTACCTATAGGATTGCAGTAGGCCAAGTAGCCGGAACGAGTCGTGAGCACAGATGAATGCAGCGGGGTGATCTCACAAATGTTCGGTGGGCGAACGAAACGTGCAAGTGCAACAGTCGGTGAGCGTTGACTGACGAACCAATAACGTGAAGCGTCAGAACTGTTGTCGGCAAACCGACCAATGATGAATGTGCTCACGACTCGAGCTGGTAATTCTACCTTCTTTTTCATGCTGATATTTCTGAGTGCGGATAACGTTAAGTTAGAGTGAACAGGCTCCTTCTGGGTAGACTCGCTCCCTCGTAGACTTTGTCTCTGTCATCTCTGACATAGACTAAAGTCAACAGTAAACCCATAACAAATAAAAAAAAAAGTATCATTTAATGTATCATTGTTCTAACATCAATATTTTGACTTTAGTCTTGAAGAAGCACAGTTAACAATAAAAAATGGTTGATCTGTAAATTAATTGTAAAAATTTGACATATATAGTGTATGCATGTTATAGTTTGAAGCTAGATTTTACGTTATCACAATAAAGATAAAATACAAATAAAAATGTTTAGTGAATTTAAATATAACAGTAATGTGGAAACCTTTTATATTGTTTTATTTTTTGTACCTACCCTTATACCTCTGAACCTAGTTATAAAAAATGGTTTTAAGTCTGGGGTTTATTTTAGTTTCCAGCTCCAGGTATATCTCTGGGCAGTCTTCCTAAACTTACCTCCCAACTTTAAAACAGAAGAAATTCTTCTTAGCATGTCGATGGCAAAAAATAGATTTTATGTTCGGCCTAATATTCAGCAACGGTAACACCCATTCGCTGATGCAGCCATAAGGTCCTCACATGTACTTACAGGTGACAGGGCGCGGCGCAAGACGGAACGATGGATCATGAACTGCGGATAGACGTCACACAAACACTGAAGACCGAAGCCATCCGAGAACCCCCACCTTAGGAGGTTATCCTAACTACGTCTGACCCGAATACGGAGTTTTCCAGGTCGACCACGGCAAGGCGTGCCCACTGTGTCCAGGTGGCAGGTTCTCCGAAGGCTCGATGAAGGAGAAGGAATTCAAAAGATGTCCACTGTTGGTCATAATCCTCCAACCAATGTCATCGCATCGACTGGTACTGTGCGTTACGAATACCTACAGTGATCTGAAGTCATCGCCAAGGACACCAGGGCGTAACCAGTGATAAAGTCATTTATTGGCAACGACACTACCAAGCTTATCTATCTATCTATACTAATATATAAAGCTGAAGAGTTTGTTTACTTGAACGCGCTAATCTCAGGAACTACTGGCCCGATTTGAAAAATTATTTCAGTGTTAGCTCATTTATCGAGGAAGGCTATAGGCTATATCATTACGCTAAGACCAACAGGAACGGAGCAATAATCAAAATCGTGACGCAGACAAAGTCAAAGTCGCGCGTGTCAACTAGTTTTGGATTAAACTGTACAGTCAACACAACAAAGTTCAGAAATAAAATTTATTACTAAGTGAATCATAAAACACCAAGGGTACTGCCATAGCCCGAAGGAACGCCAAACTAAAGTGGCTGTGGGCAGGGCACATTGCTCGCAGAACAGATGGTCGATGGGGCAGAAAAGTTTCGGAGTGGCGGCCACGTACCGGAAGACGCAACTTTGGAAGGCCTCCCGCAAGGTGGACTTGTGACCTGGTGAGGGCCGCGGGTAATCGTTGGATGCGAGACGCACAGGAACGGTTGTTGTGGCGACACTTGGGGGCGGCCATGATATGATGAACTCATGAAATAAAAGCAACAGCTGACTCCAGAAATAAGAGTTATAGCAACCCACACATCATCTGCTCGACCAATCAGAGCGTCCCGCGGTCGTATCCCGTTCCGGTACCGAGATGGCGCGTCTCCTACACTCACGTAATTCTTGGAATCCGCGCACTCACACAGACGCGACTGTACGTCGCGCAATACCTACGCGCGCCATGCCGCCGCGCGCCCTTTTAGTCCGCCACGCGCGCGCCCTCCGTGTGCACGCGCGCCACCTCGCTACCGCTCAGCCCACCAAGACCGGTTGCTTTCATATATGTTCTGCGTATATATTACACCATTTAACTTTAAGGGTTTAGAACTCACTCAGTAGGTACCTGTGATTGTTTTCTGTTCACAATAAACTTATCGTGATTAAGTGTCAGTGTTTAAATCCTACAGACCCTCTCTCTCTCTCTCATATGTGGCGCTCCAACGTTTTGTGTAACCAGAACAGTACAGTGGTGAAAATAGTGAATACCTATACCTAGTGAAAATGCCAGTGACAAGAAGCAGAGCGGCTAGTTTGACTCGCAGGGAAGATGCCAGCGATGCATTCCCCGTCCCCTCGCGACCGAATACGCCGACCGCGGCGTCCGACCAACAAGATGGCGGCGACGCGTCCTCTTTGCCGTGCCCCGACGCTAACGCCACGTTCTCCAATGAACACGTGGCTGCTATTATTGCATCTCTTCAGCGCTCGCAGACAGAAGCGTTCAGAGACCTGCTCGACTCGGTGGCGCGGGCAAATGCATCCACTCCTCAGTCACTCACATTACTAGGGCATGGTACCCTTGCCCGCTGTAAAGCAACCTTCTCCGGTCGATCGAAGGAATCGGTAGAAGCTTTTATTGACGCTATTGAAGCGTATAGCGAGTGCGCTCAGGTTGCGGACTCGAACATCCTACGTGGCCTCGCGTATTTATTCAAGGACGATGCAGCCACGTGGTGGCAAGGAGTTAAACATTCGATAACATCGTGGCCACAGGCAAAGGAAAACCTAATAAGTGCCTACGGTGACCGCCGGCCGCCTCATCGAGTTTATATCGAAATGTTTTCGACCCCACAGAAAAACGAAAACACGGATATGTTCGTCGCTCGCATTCGTGCCCTCATGGCAAGATTACCTAAAGGTGACGTATCAGAGTCTGCTCAACTCGACATGACGTACGGCCTTCTTCACAGCAGAATCAGGAAAAGGCTGCGTAGAGAAGAGTGTAAGAATTTCTCTGATTTACTTCGTCTTGCACGTATTGTTGAAGATTCATTCGATGAGAAACATACTACGACGACACCTACGACGAGTGAACGCCGACCTCAAACAAGTCCGCGCCCATCCACATCGATGTCGCAAACTCAACCCGGAACTCGCGCGACGACAGCGATCGAGAACATTTCTGCACGCGCGCAGGCCTGCACAGGAGCTCCCGCCGCCGCCACGACGCAGGGCCCGCCGCCGCCCGCGTCGGCGACTGCTATGACTCGGGAATCTGCTACAAAGAAGCAACGATCTGTTTGTGCCTACTGCAAGCGATTCGGACACACTCGGGACCAGTGTCGTAAGTTACTGAACCAAGGTGAGTCCCAATCTCATATTTCTGCGGACATGCGTGATGGTGATAAAGACCATAAAACTCAAAAGTCAAGTGATCAATCGTTTTACTGTGTTGAGTCGCGTAATATTAGTAATGTAGGTAGTTGCAAATGTAAACAAACCGACTTGCAAAATGGTCACAACTCACTAATTTCAAATAATAATTGTATGGTTTGCATGTCAAAGACCGACAACTGTAATTTTTCAAAAATTGATTTTTGTACTGAAAACTATGAAAGTAACAAATGTAAACAAACCGACTTGCAAAAGGGTCACAACTCACTAATTTCAAATAACAATTGTATAGTTTGCATGTCAAAGAGTGACAACTGTAATTTTTCAAAAATTGATTTTTGTACCGAAAACTATGTTTTTAAGAGTATCTCTAATTTTCCCACAAGTATTTTGTGTGCTGATAATTATTATTGTAATCATCAATTCTCAAAAATTGATGCTTCTTCGGTGAACAAACAGTGTAACTCACAATTTCATAAAAATGATAATTGTTTTTGTTGTGGAGATGTATATGAGAATTGTGCATGTAGTATATCACGTGATAATGATCTTGCGGGACCCTCCATTGGTCACAGTTTACGACCTATTTTTAATATAAAAATTTTCGGTTTTAATGGTACCGCAATGATAGATACAGCTGCCAAACATTGCATTGCGGGTCACACGCTATATACTCTTCTTCAACGTCTGGGAGTTCACTTCACCTCTTCTTCTCGGGAAATTAAACTTGCTGATGGCTTAATCCGCACCATGGATTGTAAGCATACCACATTAGAAGTCTGCCTAGAATCACGAGTTATCAAGGTACCATTTTTAATTTTCCCGGATGCAACTAATAATGAGACATTATTAGGTATAGATTTTATAACTGCCGCTGGAGTAGTTATTGATTTTCATAAAGGAATCTGGCACTTCAGTGAATCAAATTTAATTGAATATAAATTAAGCTTTGAACCTATTTCACGCACCATGTCCTACGCTTCAACCAATGTTCTTAGGGATGATGAAGGTATTCACCTTAACCCAGCTGAGCGACATGCGCTCACTGCCATCCTCACCAGGTATGCACATATTTTTAGGGTAGGGGGAGGCCCAACACCATATACAGAACACCGCATCGAAACAGGTGAGCACCCACCCATTGCTGTCCCACCCTATCGATTAAACCCTGCTAAGAAAGAACTTATGAAAGCGGAAATAGAGAAAATGTTACAAGATGACATAATTGAAGAATGTGAATCGGCTTGGTGTTCACCAGCGCTGATGGTGCCAAAATCAAATGGTGCCATCCGTTTCTGCGTTGACTACAGGCGCTTGAATGCAGTCACCAAGGCCGACACATACCCGATGCCGCGCATCGATGAACTTCTCCAAAGCACTAAGCGGGACTGCTTTATGAGCACATTAGACCTTCGATCCTCATACTGGCAGGTGATGGTAAGGGAAGCTGACAGAGACAAGACTGCTTTTGTTTGTCCTCTGGGCACTTATCGTTTCAAGAGAATGCCGTTTGGTCTCAGAAACGCGCCAGCAACCTTCCAACGCCTCATCGACCGTCTCCGTTCTTGCTCTGCTTTGCAAAATGTCACTTTATTAGCATATTTGGACGATTTGTTAATAATTTCTCAAGGATACCAGCAACACCTGCAAGATCTCGAGGCAGTTTTCAAACGACTGGGCGAATTTAACCTCCATGTTAATAGGGAGAAGTGCGCTTTTGCCAGAGAAAGCGTTAAATACCTAGGCCACGTCGTCACCCAAGAGGGTGTCTCCACCGACCCAGGGAAGGTGAGTGCTGTCCTCGAAATGAAGGAACCAGGTAGCTTAAAACACCTGAGAACCTTTCTTCAAACTTGCTCATGGTTCCGTAAATTCATTCCCAACTTTTCAAAAGTTGCTGAACCATTAACACGCTTGACTAGGAAAAGTCAAGTGTGGTCTTGGGGCTCAGAGCAAACCCAAGCTTTTAAAGAGCTTAAGTGTCTTTTGACCACAGCTCCAATACTGGTGCAAGCCGATTTTAGTCGCCCTTTCATTCTGCGTACAGACGCAAGTAGCTACGCCTTAGGCGCAGTTTTATTGCAGGGTGACGGGAATCAAGAAAGGCCAATCGAATATGCCAGCCGACTCCTCAATGCAGCTGAGCGCAACTACTCCACTACGGAGCGCGAGGCACTCGCTGTCGTGTGGGCGGTGGAGCGTTTTCGTCCTTACTTAGATGGTCAACCAGTCGTAATTGGCAGCGATCACCAGCCTCTCCGTTGGTTGCTCTCTCTTAAATCACCAGCAGGCAGGTTGGTCCGTTGGGCTCTCAAGCTTCAATCTTTTGACATCCAGTTCCAATATACCCCAGGGAAGGCGAACGTTGTGGCAGATACCTTGAGCAGACCAATTTGCTCAAGCGACTCTCGTGATGATTGTGGTATTTGTTCTGTCATTTGCGATCTGCCCACAAAGACGCCGAGTCAGCTTCGCGAAGAACAGACTTCTGACCCTGAAGTGGAAAAGATATTGAGGGAGCTTGAGGGACCTGACGATGTCGCAGCCCAGAGATGGCTAGAAAGGGGTTATCTCATGAACCAAGGTGTTTTGTACCGGTACAATCCGGACTCTGAGAGTGAATCCCCTCAGCTAGTTATACCAGCCGGTCAAATTGCTGACATATTGAAGGAGTTGCATGACTCTCCAACTGCCGGCCACCCAGGTATCGATAGGACCTACCAGAATGTAGCACAACTCTATTATTTCACAGGGATGCGCAGAATAATCACCGACTATGTCAAAGCCTGCATTCACTGCCAACGTTACAAGGCCAACAACAACAAACCTCCCGGCTTACTCCAGACACCAGTTATGAACCAGCGTAACGAGGTATTGGCCATAGACTTATTTGGGCCACTTCCGGAAGGAGACCAGGGGGAGCGTTGGATCCTACTCGTTGAAGACACAGCTACCCGTTGGATAGAGTTGTTTGCTCTTAAAGAAGCCACAGCTGAGGCATGTGCTGTTGTCCTTATCGAGGAATACTTCATGCGTTTCGGGTTGCCTCGTAGGATTATTTCGGATAATGGTGTCCAGTTTGTTTCCGCAGTAATGCGCCAAGTCATGTCAGTCTTAGACATACAACAAAATTTTGTCCCATTGTATCACCCAGAGGCTAATCCTGCTGAGCGGAAAAACCGCGATTTAAAAGCTATGTTAGCACATCTCGTGGAAGGCAATCACACTTCATGGCCAGAGAAGCTGCCGACGATTCGTTTCGCTCTGAATAGCGCCAAATGTCGCACTACAGGTAAATCACCTGCTTATTTATTCTTCGGCAGAGAAATGCGATCCCCCACAGAGGTCGTTCATGACCTTCGTGCAATACAAAGCAAAGAAAACTTTGTTCCCCAAATTTCTCCTTACCTCAGTAAGTTTTTAAAATCTCTATCAGCTGTTCGAGAACGGGTGGAAATCCAACAGGATAAGACGAAGCAGTACGCCGATGCATCGCGCCGACCAGCTGACGCCTTTGAAGTGGGCGATTTGGTTTTACTGAAGTCGCACCTGTTGAGCAAAGGTTCCAAAGACCTAACTTCAAAATTTTACCCACGTCGCGATGGACCTTACCGAATTACAGGAAAGGTGAGTCCCACAACTTATTCAATCGCAAGCACAGAACAGCCTGATTTAATTTTAGGGAAATATCACTCCCAAGATCTTACTCGCTATCAAGGTGACAGGGATTCGTTACCTAAACCCGTCATTCCAAAAAGGAGACGCGGACGCCCAGCTAATACTGCAGATTCACCAGTCCAGGAGCGGGGGCGTTCTCCAGGACTTGAGGGGGAGTATATAGCAACCCACACATCATCTGCTCGACCAATCAGAGCGTCCCGCGGTCGTATCCCGTTCCGGTACCGAGATGGCGCGTCTCCTACACTCACGTAATTCTTGGAATCCGCGCACTCACACAGACGCGACTGTACGTCGCGCAATACCTACGCGCGCCATGCCGCCGCGCGCCCTTTTAGTCCGCCACGCGCGCGCCCTCCGTGTGCACGCGCGCCACCTCGCTACCGCTCAGCCCACCAAGACCGGTTGCTTTCATATATGTTCTGCGTATATATTACACCATTTAACTTTAAGGGTTTAGAACTCACTCAGTAGGTACCTGTGATTGTTTTCTGTTCACAATAAACTTATCGTGATTAAGTGTCAGTGTTTAAATCCTACAGACCCTCTCTCTCTCTCTCATAGAGTTAATTAATATAAATAAATAAGAATTTATCTTCAAATATGAGTTAACTTTAGTAACTCTGATAATTAACTGTGCTTGCGACTTTGTTGCGAACGAAGTCGCGGGCGAAGTGATAGTTATTAAAAATTCACTACCAGTGCATCACGTCTGAGTGGGCCCTCAAGTGTCGCCACAACAACCAGACTTGCGCGTTTCGCATCCATCGGCTATCCGCGACCCTCACTAGGTCATAGGTCCACCTTGCGGGAGGCCTTCCAACGTCGCGTCTTTCGTTACGTGGTCGGCACTCCAAAACTTTTCTGACCTATCGACCACCTGTTCTGCGAGCAATGCCCACAGCCACTTTAGTTTGGCGATCCTTCGGGCTATGGCGGTACCCTTGGTGTTTTATGATATACTTAGTAATATCGCTAGTACATTATCTGTGGTAATATATATATTTCTGAACTTTGCTGTGTTGACTGTACAGTTTTATCCAAAATAGTCTTGGTAGTACCTATCGTCAATTGTAAACGACACTACGGTAGTGCGACTGGTGTCGTTGCCAAAACATGGATATAATGTAAGTAGCATTCTAATAGCGAAAGAATCTTTGAAATCGGTCCAGTAATTTTTGAGTTAAATCGTAAAAAACAAAGAAACGTTATCATCTCTAGTGGCCATCTTCTTCTTTTCGTGTTGATTGACTCGGACTCGTACCTTTTGTTCGACTAGTATTGAGCAATCTGTACAGCTATCATTGGTTCACGTTTTTGATGGTGCAGGTAGTTGTTCTTGACGGGCAATTCAGGTGATGCATGTCCTGTGAAGGGGTTCCGCACTGACACTGCGTTTGGGATGGGTGAAAAATGCCTCATATGGGCAGATTATGTTTACAGCGGCCAACCTGGGTCCGCAGTCGGTTAAGGGTCAGCTGACACCGAGACGCTGCGCGCATACTTTAAAAGAGCGACTCAAAATATAACTTTATTTCCTACACGAAAAGATACACATTTCATTGTGAGAGTTCAAAATACGTTGCGACATGCAGCGCTGCGCCTCGTGACGCATCGCGATGCAGCGGTACATCGCCGGTACCCGCAACGCGCAAGATAGGCGTCTCGCGAAGCAGTGCGACGCCGCGAGGCGCAGCCGAGCGACTTGTCTACTACTTCCGTCCAGACATCGTGTAGAATTGATGCAGTTCGGTCGAATTGTCGAATGAAATTATAATGATAGATTGGGATCTTTTTATAATAGGACTTCTTGCAGACGAGGAAGAGGAAGGAGAATACAAAAATAAAATTAAAAAGTCTTGCTGCAGCGAAGCGTGGTGTTGCCAACGATTTTACGATGCGCCGCGCGAAATTACTGGCCTCTTCAGCAGCGTCGTGTCGTGTCGCGTCTCGGTGTGAGCTGACCCTAAGAAATTTCCAGATTGGCCACTGAAGTTCGCGCCCAGGGCCTGCAGTCACGACATAGATAAACGATTGCATAGAGACCGAATTTAGTCTTTAAGTCCTATGGCCGCCCGTACACAGTAAATTTCAAATGCGATCCACGGATCATACCATTGATTTTGACCGTGGAATGCCTTCGAGATTTTCTGTTCTGGTGACTAACGAATTCGGTCGCTAGGTGATCGGAAAGTATGTCGAGACTACCTTTCCAGGGGGTAGATGTCCTGCCGGGGGATGAAGTTTGGAGGGAGAGGGTGTTTGTGCCACCCCTGTGCATATCTCTCGTCTGCCGCACTGTCCTCTGACGAGGTCGTACATTTCATGAAGGGGCCATAATCTCAACAGTCAACGCCTTTTTCCAAATCCTCTTTAACAAACTTGTCCTTCGTTATTCCTTCCTTTTAGAATTTCCCTACTCTCTAAGGGTGCGTTTCCATGAGCGAAGAACGAGGATGCATAGCAAGGGATAAGTTTGTTAAGAACTAATAGTCGCTAGCGCTGAGCGAGGCTAGGTAAATGAAGCGATTCTATTGGCTCATCCCTCGCCCATTTCTGGTGGAAACGCAGCTTTATCCCACCTTATCGTATCTGCTTAAAATGATCCCGTAAAATAGGTAATATGCTTAGGTAAACTTTGGACTATGAAATTGTTGACTGAATAATATTAGTTTTGAATTAAAAAAAAAAACTCGTGTTATTTTTTATCGGCAACTTTATTAATATAAAAAATGTACAACTAAATCAATTAACACTCCTGAGGGCCTAGCACGAATATTTGTGACGTGTAATTTTACCATAGCATACAATTCTCGTTTCTCACGTAACATTTATTTGAATTAGATACTACCTATATTCATATTTTTGAATGATATAAATTGTGTATGTCCTATATTATTAAAAAACAAAAATACTATGGGATTGTAGTTTTTCACATTAAGGTGGATGCTCCAGGGTAGCCCGCGAAATTCAAATATTTTTTATGTTTTATGCAATTTGCCGGTCAGTGTGAAGCAGTATGTGGCCCAAATTTATTTATTTTTTTTTTTACTTTGTTGAACTCCATCCGTCCGTCCGTCATATTATTGTTAACAAATACTGCGACCTCAAATATTTATAAAAAATAATAAATAAATAAATAAACACAGTATTGTTGCCTCGACTGTAGTTAGGTATTTAAGTATACCTACGTCAATTCTATTCGTGCCAGGCTCTCTATAGTAGGTTCAAAAAAAAAATAACAAATCTACATAAACGCTTCTCCGTAAACGCTCTCCTATAGGGACCGTGCACAGCGTTGACTATGCCATCTAGTGTTGCATATTGGAAGTTTTAAGGGTCAGAATACTTGACATTGACGCTTCTGTGCTGCCACTTATAGTTTCTGCATGCTCAGTTTAGGGGAACGTGCGCGAAGAAGACTGTGCCATCTAGCGTAGCTATTTCGAATTTTATACTTGAAACATACTTGACAGTGATATTTCTGTGCTGCCACCTATAGTTTCTGCACGCTCCCTATAACGCCATTTGTTTGAATTTAGTGCGGGCCGCCACGCTGCACTGTGGCTGAAAATCGAGCTTCATAGTCATTTAAAACCTTTTTAACCGACTTCAAAAAAAGGAGGAGGTTCTCAATTCGGTTGTATTTATTTTATGTTTGTTACCTCATAACTCCGTCATTTATGAACCGATTTGAAAAAATTTTGTTTCATCTGAAAGGTTACACTTCTCGTTTGGTCCCATTGCCACCATTTCAGAATCTGATGATGGGATCCCACGTTTTCACTTCAAAAAGTTGTTTTTTTATGGCGCCAAAGGAATAAACCCAGACATCTATTCTACAAATAACGTGAGACGGTCACGTGTCAGGACACGTGACTGATCGTTTTATTTGTGATGGGTAAAAAAGAGAAGCACGTATTCAAGTTTTCACTTCTGCCGGCACTCCCGGAGTGCAAACCGTTGTTTTTTTATTTCATAATTTAGTTTACCAATTGAATGAGATTTCTTATATACAAATACATTCATGACTGCTGGAGGCATTAGAAGCTTATCACAAGCAAAAAAAAAAGTAGCGAAAAGAATTTAAATGACTATGAAGCTCGATTTTCAACCCACAGTGCGCTGCACGCGACGCTCTACTACTGTTAGTGCTGCCCCGCACTCTGCTCAGTAGGGAGGTGCACTTGAACATTGTGGCATGAAAGCCATCAACCCGAGCCTCCGCACACATACCCTTGCGCTACAAAAGCGGGGCAGCCCTAGCAGCATCCTGAATCAATTTTTATATAGGACGCGCAAGGCATTGATCGACCTTAGAGTAGGTACAGCTGACCCACAGGCTACTCGTGTTAAAGGTTTGGCAGAAGGCTTTAAGGCGCTACCCCACCAAAACCTTGCGACAGTCCGTTTTTCAGAGACTATTAACTCATCAGATAAGAGAAATAAACTACATTTGAAAGCACATTATTAATGTTCGATATCTTATCATCACATTCCACCTTCTATTTTTTTTAAGTGTTATAAATACTGACACGTGGACTTATCACAATGCGAAAACAAAGGACATACAACATGTAACAGAATAAACGCAATACATCTTAAGGGGTCATTGTACTGATAATTTTGAACAACTTTTACTATGGGGCCAAACCAATAATCGCGAAAAAAAATCAGCAGTTCAGAAGGACTGCTGCTTACATCCTGTCGAGTTATGCGCATATGGTGCAGACAATTTCTTTTCGCGAATTCAGTGTTGGTCCTATAGTAAAAATTGTTCATAATTATCAGTACAATGACCCCTTAAGAGGTATTGTGTTTCTTCTGTGTCAGGTTGTATACATATTTCCGAAAAAAAAAGTTCAATGCAGTGGTCGGTGGAACCGAAACTACCATAGTCAGGTTGTTTTAGTAAAATATTCACAAAAAAAAAACAAATAAGAAATTAAATTCAACAAATAAATAAATCAAGTCACCAAAGGGCGTTGTACAACTGATGTTACCCTTATAAAGAACAAGAACATCTTTACTGCCTGGGAGGAATCGCAAGACGCAATTGGAATATTCTGTGACCTCTCAAAGGCGTTCGATTGCGTTAACCATGAGACACTTTTGTTGAAACTTGAGCACTATGGGATTATAAATACAGCCCTTGAGTTACTTAGGTCATACTGACGGACAGACAGGTTAAAGTTCAGGTAAACGGTATAAACTCACTAGGATCTGAAATGACAATGGGTGTTCTGCAAGGCTCAATATTGGGTTCATTCCTTTTTCTAGTTTACTTAAATGATTTGCCCCAATTATTTCAAAATCACCCAAAGATGGTGTTATTGTATTGATGTTGTAGACTTGTGCCCGGTCCTGACATAGTCCTAGAGTGACAATAGGTTATAGTTAAGTTTTTATTTATTCCCTTAGGATTTTGTGTTTTGTGCGTCACTTTTGAGGAAATAAACGTCTTTTCTTCCTTTTCTTTTTCTATTCGCGGATGTCACATCATTGATGTTTAAAATAGAGCGACGGTCACAAAATCTTGACGTCGTAAGTAACTCTGTTCTTCAGGTTCAAAATTGGCAGACGTCTGACGGACATCTGATCTGCGTCTCGGAAAGGAACAAGAGCGCTGGTTTCTCAGTCTCCAGGTGGTGAAGGACTGCGGCGAGATTTGAGTGCAGACCTCGAGGTGCACTTCATGAGAGAGGAAGTGCTGCCGCTGTACAGCTTTTCTTATTTTGTTCCTTTTCGTCAAGAGTTTGGAGTGAAGGAGGGATGAGAAGAAGGAAGTGAAATGATGTTCCATGCTGCTACCCTCAGCCACGCTCTGACAGGACGACATCTGTGGGGAATTAGTCTGGCGACTGCGGGGACGACCGAGCCGATGTCCATCGGGTTCTCTCGTCTGGTCGCCAGCCAGCACGATGGTGCATCCCGGGATTTTTAGACAGTTGGCGGGGCAGCCTTTCATGTGTGGTTAGCTCTCTACTTGTGCCCCTAACTATCTACGGTCGGCCAGCGGCGCACCGAGCCTGGGATCTCGCTACCATCCGCGACTAGTCTCCCGATACGCCCATATCAACGCGAGCCTGTTCGGTCTGCCTGCATTGGAACAACTATTTCGACTCAACTCTGAATTGGCTACACTGAGCATCGTACCGGATCGCGGCTAGGCCGCTTGGCGGTACGTCTTTGCCCAGTGGGTGGTCACAAGCCATCGGCCGAAGCCTACCAACAGTTAGTGTCACCTGATTAGCACTACCCGGGGACCACGTGTAGGGTCTAGCATTGGGTATTCTCCTACGGACGCGGGTGACTCTGCCCCCAAAACTACTACTTTACCAAATGTTAGAAGTAGCGAATGTGACATAATATTGAATGGAGAAAAACAGGAGTTTATTAATTAGACGGATTTCATTGTAATCACTTTAGATGAGAAATTACAATGGGGACCTCATATTACATCTCTAGCGTGGCGTTCAAGCTCAGCCGCTTATGCTGTTAGGAAGAAAAGGCAGTTAACAGACGTAGAAACCGCACGTTTGGTCTATTTTAGCTACTTCCACAGCGTTCTGTCGTACGGTATTTTGCAGTGGGGTCGGGCTGCTGACATTGAATCCATATTTATTTTACAAAAGAGAGCTGCAAGAGCCCTTTATAATCTGCGTCGCCGCGATTCTCTAAGTCTATCTGCATACTCTAGGTGCAAGGTGCTCACATATATTAACAACATTTTTGTATACCACAGCATATTATAAAACATTTATTTGAAAAGAGTAACTATGGAGTTTCTTGTCCATTTTTCTCCATAAGAATTTATCCTTCCGAATGGACAGTCGAGTCACCATATTATTTTAAATGTAATGATGACGTTCAAAAGTGCCGTTTAATGGCCTAATTGAAATAAACGTTTTGACTTTGAATTGTTGTCAAAAACCAACCAACAGTAAACCAACATTTCGAAGACCTCACGCTACACTAGCGCCTCTAGTGGCGAATTCAAACGCGATATCATTGGCTGATATGATGGTGCGGACTGCTGTACTGAACAACTGATTTGTTTATTACAATTTTTATCACAATTTTTAATCACTTTCTAGCAATCGCTCTGTGTAAAATACTGGTATTCAGCTGCATCCGGTTAGACTGCAACGTAGTTTGCAAAAGACTAAGTAGATGGTGAAGTCTAACTTTGTTCACTCTTAGTCGACCTCGTTACTCGGTCCGACTTTCCCGTGACATATTTCTTAACATCGTGCACTTGAATATGTCTTATCAAACTATGCTTTAAAGAAAAACTACGATCACATACGTCACATTTGAAAGGTCTTTCACCAGTGTGTATCTGAATATGTGATCGCAAACGAATTTTCTGAGTAAAAGCACGCTGACATATATGACATTTGTAAGGTTTCTCACCGGTGTGTACAAGAGAATGTGTTCTCAAATTACTTTTTAGTGTAAAACTACGCTGACATATATCACATTTAAAAGGTTTCGAGGCATCAGTGTGTGTGCGAATATGAGATTTTAAATGCCAACTCATAGCAAAACATCGATGACAAATTTCACATTCAAAAGGCTTTTCACCTGTGTGTTTGCGTTTATGATCTGTCAAATGGCTTTTAATAATATAACTACGATGACATATATCACATTTGAAGGGTCTTTCTTTATCTACTTCATGTTTATTTACACCATCACTGCCAGTAGCTATGTTTTTACTTAATTTACATTTTAATTCATCTGTGTTACTAGTATTACAGGTAGGAGTATTTTTACCAAATCCAAAGTTAGTTCCAGGTTTAATCTTAGTGACGAGCTCTGCCAATTTATAAACAGGTTTAATGGTATGATTAGAAGTTTGAAATATGTTCGAGGCTGGTTTTTCAGTTTTCTTTTGCTCTGCTGTAAACGTATCTTCAGGTTTGTGTTTCTTCTTCACGGGCGCCCCTGTGATTAGAAATCTACGTAAGTATGAGAATGGACATGAATCAAAATAATAGGGGTTAAGGTGAATGCTCCAGGGTAGCCCGCGAAATTCAAATATTTTTATGTTTTTTGCAATTTGCCGGTCAGTGTGAAGCTTTATGTGGACCAAATGCGATCTGCGACCGTAACGCGTATTTATCTAAAGAATTATAACCATTTTAATCGTCTATATTGCCCTCTTTGTTCATGTAGTTCGAAAGAATGATTATTTCTGAAATATTCATTCTTTCGAACTACACGAACTTAGAGGGCTATATTGATGATTAAAATGGTTATAATTCTTTAGATAAATACGCGTTACGGTCGCGGATCGCATTTGGTACAAATACAGCTTCACACTGACCGGCAAATTGCAAAAAACATAAAAATATTTGAATTTCGCGGGCTACCCTGGAGCATCCACCTTAAGGTGGAAGCGCCAGGCTAGCCCGCGAAATTCAAATATTTTTTTTGTTTTTTTAAATAAGCCATATAGGGTGTATCTTTTTATGGGACCAACCTGAAATTGTGCTTTAGTTTTCAACAAAATCGGGCTCTAAGTATTTTTTCTGTATTGTCAGGTGTTGTTGTTGTTGTTGTGGAGTGTCAGTTTACTTAATTTTGGAACGAAGTTCCTTATCGCGCGTTGTGAAAGGGGGCTAGACGGAAAAAATTCTTACGAAAAGTTGTCACGACACTTTTTGCTATAGTAAGCTATTGTAAGCTGTGCGAATGGAATGGAATGGAATGCAATGGAATGGAATGGAATGGAATGGAAAAGAATGGAATGGAGTGGAATGGCATGGAGTGGAATGGAATGGAGTGGAATGAAATGGAGTGGAATGGAATGGAGTGGAACGGAGTGGAGTGGAGTGGAGTGGAGTGGAATGGAACGGAACGGAACGGAACGGTATGGAATGGAATGGAATGGAATAGAATTTCTCATCTCAATAGGGACTGATTGAGATGAGAAACAGTGGGTCATTAGTTGCCAACGATACGATACCATCTTAGGGAAAAGGATAAAGTCGTAAAACACAGTTATGTTTCTAGTTTTATTACAATTCGCGCGTTGAGAAAGGGGGCTAGACGGAAAAAATTAAGACCAAAAGTTGTAACGACACATTAAGACCAAAAGTTGTAACGACACTTTTTACTATAGTTGTAAGCCATGCGGCGTAGGAACTTCGTTCCATCCGGGTGTCCCTTGACACCTCTCAAGTTTTTTTTTTCTTCACAGTAATGAGAATACTTAGTCTCCTCGAGCTCATAATTTTTTTTTTTCACTCTAAATGACCCATTTTAATTTTTCAAATTCATAGTACTTATTTTCTCTCAATTTTGTCGGGTTATGCGAACAATCCTGTGCTTACTGAACAACTGATTTGTTTATTACTAATTTTATCACTATTTTAACCACTTTCTAGCTTGGATAAGCAGTCGCTCTATGTAAAATACTAGTATTCAGCTACATCCGGTTAGACTGGATGGTGAAGTCTAACTTTGTTAACTTTTAATCGACCTCGTTACTCAGTCAGACTTGCCCCTGACATATTTCTTAACATCGTGCACTTGAATATGTCTTATCAAACTACGGTCACATTTGAAAGGTCTGTCACCAGTATGTATTGGAATATGTGATCGCAAATGTATTTTCTGTGTAAAAGCACGCTGACATACAAAGTTGATCCGATAGAGAGGCATTGAATTACACTACGTATACTATACGTGTTTAGTATTAATTCGATACGGTACAAAAATAAAAAGCGCCAAAAATAAGAAAATATTTTTTTCAAACAAACTAAATAGCTTACAAATCAGAATAAAACGCAACCACCCTTTGTAAATAAATTAGACTGACCGTAGATACTTAGGTAACACAGTGGCAAAGTCGCGCGCGAGCCAGAGCGCGGTGTGCATTATCTCGTGTGCTCGGCGGGGGCCGGAGCTGTGGGGCGGCCGGCGACTTAGGCCTCCGCTCGCGCTGGCTTATATGTTTGATAAGGTTTTGAAGTACGCGCACAAATTTTTAAATTCTCGATGTGTCCTCCATTCACATTAACGTACTTTCCAAGGCACGGAGGAAACTCTTTATGTAATGGATGGTCTACGGACTGTTCTAGGCAAGCGTAGCTTTATCTCGAAGTTCGACACGTGAGGCTGTTATTATTTACAGCACGACTCGCCGTTCAAAATAATCACCACTCCTTTCTTTACGTTTCAATTAAACCATGTCAGAGGCCCTAGAGGCGGTTTAGAAACTAACACTAGGGTGTTAGAGCTTGAAGCAGTGATGCTAGCAAAGGAGGAGGCCGAACGTTTGAGAGAGAGGGAAACCTCACGCCCCAGCCGCCCGTAACAGAAGAAGACGCCCTGGGCGTCGGGAGTCGCAGGGCGATTCTCGGCCACCGTAAGCGCGAGCCTGCGGACGGCGAGCATAGGGTGGCTCGCCGTCTGATCAGAACCAGGCCTGGATGGACGGCACGCTGTGTTCCACGCGCGCCTCAAAGAGCTGTCAGCGTAAAAGACGGGGCCCGCTAGGGCCAGTGCCTGCTGGGGCTGCGGACTTCGTTCGAAAGAGGCACCGTACCCTGGAACGCAAAGGGCACTAGGAGGAACGCGGATGGGTTTTAGTCAGTAAGAGTCTGACACTCCCTTCTCCTTCACCCAAAGCGGGAGGAGTCATTTGATGATTTCCCATCCTTAAAAAAAAGAAAAGGGTGTTAGAGCTTACTGCCCACACAATAAGAAGGAGAAGTGCACACTTCTCGAGTATTTAACACCTCTAAGTGCAATATTGAGGTGTCTAATGACATTAAAATCCATGCATCTTGTCTCATCATTCATTTTAACTCAAGACGAAAATCTATGACCAGTGCGTGTTGCCTGTGTAAACGGAACTGAAATGTGGTCGCTCATAATGGGCCTCATAAGAAGGCTTAGTCACCCAAAAAGCAATGGAAAGGGCTATACTTAGAGTTCCCTTGCAAGATCGTATCAGAATCACCAAACTTGAGTGGCAGTTAGCAGGGCTCAGAACAGATAGTCGATAGGGTCGAAAGGTTCTGCAGTGGCGACCACGTACCGGAAGACGAAGCGTGGGAAGGCTGCCCACAAGGTGAAAAATCCAGTGGATGCGGGAAGCACAAGCCTGGTTGATGTAGCGACGCTTGGGAGAGACCTACGTCCAGCAGTGGACGATTTCGGCTGAAATGATGATGATGAATAACATCAACAAGTATTAAACGTTTTGGGAACACATTCATAATGCGTACAGCTAAGGAGTGGAATTCCCTGCCGGAGTCTGTGTTTCCCGATAGCTACAACCTGGGAGTCTTTAAGTCAAGAGTGAATAGGTTACTTCTAGGCAAGCGTGCTCCATCTTCGACCACATCATCGCTTACCATCAGATGAGATGGTGGTCAAGCGCGTGCCTATTAATAGTAATAAAAAAAAAAAAAAACTTTGTAACTAGACCGCCGCAGAATTTCGCGACATACTATGGTCTGTACCATCACTCTGGTCCAAACCTATGAGTTCGATAATGTTGTTTCAAATGCGAACCTTGAGTGAAACATCTCTGACAGTGCTCACATTTGTAAGGTTTTTCACCAGTGTGTTTACGAATGTGCATGTTCAATGACTGTTTATGTGTAAAACAACGTTGACATACAGAGTTGATACGACAGAGGGGCATTAAATTAAACTACGTATACTATACGTGTTCAGTATTAATTCGATACGGTACAAAAACAAAAAGCGCCATAAATGAGAAAATATTTTTTTCAAACAAACTAAATAGCTTGCAAATCCGAATAAAACGCAACCACCCTTTGTAAAAAAATGACACTGACCTTAGATACCGCTAGGTAACGTCGCGCGCGCGCCGGAGCGCGGTGTGCGGTATCTCGTGTGCTCGGCGGGGGCCGGGCCGGGGTGGCGGCCGGCGACTTAGGCCTCCGCTCGCACTGGCTTTTATGTTAGGTAACGTTTCGAAGTACGCGCACAAAAACAAACACACTAAATTTTTAAATTTTCGATGTGTCCTCCTTTCACATTGATGCACAAATTATACCGACGAATAATATTGTTATTTATTTTTCTAATTAGATCACTGTCCGTCGCTAAGCACTTTAATTTGTGAAATGCTAAAATAATCCTATTTTTTAACTCATCAATTGTATTTACCTCTGAGGCATACACTTCACCCTTAATGTAACCCCACAAAAAGAAGTCGATGGGAGTGAGGTCCGGAGATACTAATACTAAATAATAATAATCCCAAGTTACGTGTCCTATCACCATAAAAAACAGTCAATCACAAAAAAAAACACTAATACTAAATAATAATAATCCCAAATTACGTGTCCTCTCACAATAACAAAATAAAATCACAATTGTTTGCGCGCGAATTCCACAAACCGTACGTTCCGAAACGACAGCGTCGGTGCACTGAATAGAGGCCCCACTTACCGATCGCAAAAAAACAAGGATGCAACCAACTGACCTATTTCTGTTTCTGTCAAATGCGCTACGTGTGTCGCTTTTGTAGTGAAAGTGCAAGTGTGTGTGTATTCATTGCTTCCTTGTTTGCATTGCCAATTTTTAGTGAATGTCCTTCGACATGCGTCAGAGCGGCAACAACGCATCGTGGATTCATCGTTGTAAGGTGCATGACCTATGCTTAGACGATAATCAGCTGTTACAAAAGATACATCGTGTTCAAACCGTGCAAAAACTTTAAAAATCATTTGCGACTAAACTACTGCTCCTAATTAATTTATTTTTGGTACAGAGCTTGAAAATGGTACCTAGTATAGGCAGTTTAAAGGAAAGCCCCTCTGTCGTATCAACGTTGTATAACACATTTGAAAGGTTTTTCACCAGTATGTCTACGAAGATGATTGGTTAATGAAGTCTTATGATTAAAACTACGCTGACATATATCACATTTGTGAGGTTTTTCACCAGTATGTGTGCGGTAATGCTGCTTAAAATTATATAACCTATTAAAACCTTGATGGCTTACTTCACACTTATAAGGTTTTTCACCAGTGTGTAAAAGACTATGTGAAGTCAAATGAAACCTTTGATTAAAACTACGCTGACAGATTTCACATTTGTAAGGTTTATCACCTGTGTGTCTGCGAATATGTTTAGTTAAATTACTCTTTTCACTAAAACAACGCTGGCAGACTTCGCACTTGTAAGGTTTTTCACCTGAATGTTTACGAAAGTGTTTATCCAAGTGACATTTTGCGTTAAAAGTCCGCGGACAAAGTTCGCATTTAAAAGGTTGTTTGCCAATGTGTCCAAGAATATGTCTTCTTAAATTTGCCTTTTCACTAAAACTGCGCTGACATATATCACATTTGAAAAGTTTTTCTTTAGTGCCTAATTTTCGACTTTCATTTGATTTAACACTTTCAGTAATATTTTTTTTATTTAAATCAGTATTGTTACTGAAGTTAGAATCTATAGCAGAATTGATTAAATTGGTTATTGTAGTTTTTATGCTGTTGTTCGCTCCAGGTTGTATATGACGCGTTTTGAATACAAGTTCGGGCGTACGAATTTGAGTTAGACAATTGATAATTCTCGAGTCTGACTGTATGACATCCTTTAGCTCCCTTGAAAGTGCTTCGTCTAGTACTTTTGATTTCTTCGCAACAGGCGCCCCTGTGATATAAATGAAAATAATATTGTTAAAATAAGCCGTATTTAAGTGTGTAAAACTTTTACTACGGAACCAACCTGAAATTGTGATTTAGTTTTCAACAAAATATCGGGCTCGAGACTCCTGTAAGTATTTTTCTATATTGTTAATAGTTTTGAGTGGTAAGTATTTGGCCATACACGCCCATTTGCAAAAATAAAGGTGTATAAGTTTCCAGCTTATTATTACTCATTCCTACGTGAAACCTTAATTTGACCGGACTACCGCATAGGTCGGAACGGGTCTTAAATGTTGATTCACACATATACGGGCCATACATAGCCAGGCCCTGGTCCGTCTGAAGCTCAAAATAATATCGGTGCGTACATTTAATGCCATATGGTGTCGGCCGGTGCCGCATGGTGCCGTAAAAGAATAATACCAACCCATCACTTCCCGTGGGTGTCGTAAAAGGCGACTACGGGAATCACCAGAGAATGGGCAGCAGCGTTCTCTGTAAAACTCAACACCATACACTGCGATCGCCAACCCGCCTGCCAAGCGTGATGACTATGACAAACCCCCCCTTTGGGGGAGGCCTATGTCTAGCAGTACATTTAATGTGAACTCGTTCATACATGTCCGTGTCCGGGATGTGTCAGACCACGTTATAACCGACCATGGCCCGGCCTCGGCCCAGAGACGGCCCAGACAAGTGTGGATCAACGTTAAGAAAGTCACACTTACTGTCCTGTGTATCGCCGGCTCTCCGTATGTTCTGAGACACTTGCGGATGCTCTGTCTCGAGATCTATAACTTCGTTTTTTATCCTCAACAGTGGAAAATCGTCCTCGGAGTCTGTTGAGTGACACGATAGTACATGGTCTGTATCTCGATGGCTATTTTCGGAATCTTCTGCAATGAAACAATAGCATTTACTTCATACATATCAGAAATATGTCAGTCGATTGAGCAATCGGGACGCCAGCGCCATCTAATGGCGTTTGATGGAGTCTAGAACGTCGTGCTTGACTGAGGCTGAGCTCAGTCTACTGTTTCCGTACACTTGTGCTATGTAATACTATAAGTGGCAGTACAGAAGTGTCAATGCCACGTATTTAATGGGTCAAAAGATCCCAATTCGCAACACTAGATGGCATATTCTACGACGTGTATGTTTCCTATCAGTGGCGGCACAGGACTAAAATTTGATGTGGACAAGATTGGAACTTTGCGAGGCCCTCTAGGTCCTACCTAAGATTGGATTGAATTTTGAGGAGCTTTTCAGAGGATGGTTATTGGATACTGCAATTAAGAAAGAACACGAATAATTTTGATTTTCTTTTGACTTTGTGCATAAATAGTAAATATTTGGCGAATATGACAAAATTTAAGAAAGAACTAAACTAAAAGAACCTTTGATGTAAGAGCGAGCGTATCGAGCTTGTTAATCTTAGTGCTTATCCCACCGCAGCTAATATTTTGACAATACTTAGGACTGAAGTAACTTGATAGTTTATTAACAATAATGGTAATTCTTCTTTTTCTTGGTAATTCTTTTTATTGTTATAAAAAGAATTCAAATAGCAAAAGCAAGCAAAGCGAGCTCCAAAAAATTGCAAAATGGACATTCGAGGCCAATTGCAATTTTTGAGTCGGAGTTTCTTTAGCCTTAGCTACGATTTCTCTGAGTTGAAAAAAGCAAGCCCTTCTGACCGCGAGGCTGTAGGCGGTGGCCCACGTCGCCCACGCTTTGCGCCGCCTCTGTCGTATCTTTAGTCTATACTAATATTATGAAGTTGAAGAGTTTAAGGTTAACGCGTTAATCTCAGGAACGACTGGTTCGTATTGAATCATTCTTTTAGTGTTGTATCGTCCATTTATCGAGGAAGACTATAGACTATATAACATCACGCTACGACCAATAGGAGCGGCGCATTAATAAAAAAGTGACAGACGAAGTTGCGCGGGTCAGTTAGTATTAAATAAACAAATAAAGCAAGAACATACCATCACTTTCATGATCAACTTTGTTCTCTATAAACTCATACTGTGTCAGA
This sequence comes from Lacanobia oleracea, assembly GCA_950371165.1. Taxonomy (NCBI): domain Eukaryota; kingdom Metazoa; phylum Arthropoda; class Insecta; order Lepidoptera; family Noctuidae; genus Lacanobia; species Lacanobia oleracea. Next base: position 14,344,594 of record OX493411.1, on the reverse strand, counting down.
GCAAAAGCTGGCATAACAGACACTACTTCAACTTCTTTGTCGCTATCCTCCGGTAGCCTGTCATCTACTATACTGATGGTCTCTACTGGCGCTTTCTCTAAGCCACCCACTTGCCCAGAGTTTCCATGACTTTTTAAAGCTTTTTGCTGTAACAAAAACAATAACAAATTATTTCACATACAAATTAATATACTGTGTTTTATTCGTTAGCTTGTAAGGCTTCTGCCTCGGGTTCTGCGGGCGGCGGCGGCGGCAGCGGCGGCGACGGGGGCGCGGGAGCGGCAGGATCTAATGTGTAAGATCAAATGGAAAGACTCTCAAAAAGAGCGGCGCGGGAGCGGCGCGAGGTCGGGCAACGAGCGGCGACCGCCTACGCGTCTGCATCGCAGTGTTGTGCAATTTATTTTCTTCTTTTGCCCACAATAAATCGAGCGTGAAGAATAAATTTGATTTAAAAAAATGTTGTCGCCGTTTTTCAGACATTTCTGCCCGCAAAACCCGAGGCAGAGGCCTGAGACAAGGCGCTGTTTAAACATTTAAGGACCATTAAGGGCGCCTTCAAATTAGTCGCTAAGTGCCGCGCGGCAGCATCGCGACTGTCGCGTTTTTTAATTGTTTTTATTGTGTGTATGTATGCTTTGTTAATCCATACAAATTTCAATCGCGCGGCAGCCGCGCTGCACTTTGCGTTTATTGAGTGTATGGATTAACAAATAACAACGCGGCACTTTGCGTTTATTGAGTGTATGGATTAACAAATAACAACGCGGCACTTTGCGTTTATTGAATGTATAGATTAACAAATAACAACGCGGCACTTTGCGTTTATTGAGTGTATAGATTTACAAATAACAACGCGGCACTTTGCGTTTATTGAGTGTATGGATAAACAAATAACAACGCGGCACTTTGCGTTTATTGAGTGTATGGATAAACAAATAACAACGCGGCACTTTGCGTTTATTGAGTGTATGGATTAACAAAGCAACGCGACAGCCGCGTTGCCGCTGCGCGGCACTAAGCGACTAATTTGAAGGCGCCCTAATACATACTACATACGAGAACTGAAACAATAAAAAAAGGGGTTTGTACATTCTATTCTATGGAGTTGGCACAGCCCCCAGCCACCATTTTGATTTTTTTGATAAATGTTAGGAATATGGTGACCATGTGAGAACAATGAAAATAATTAAAATGTGCTTGAGTGTAAATCGGGCTGGTTTCTGCAACTCCACAACTAAGCGCTTATTTTGCGTGCAGTAACGTGTTTTTTTAATAAACTCATTTTTAATTATCGTCATAAAAAACTCTTTTCGTTAAAAACTCACTTTTAATGATAGTTATGATTGTCCTACGGTGACTTTAGGAAACCATGTTGCTATCATTTTTTGCTTGTAGAAGTGTCCTCTACCCATGTTATGCGTGATAAATCGTACACCGTAACTTAGAAAAAAAAACAACGGGTTACACTCCGGGAGTGCCGACAGAAGTGAAAACTTGAATACGTGCTTCTCTCCCTCCGTCTCACGAATTATCGATCAGGTCACGTGCCCTGACTCGAGTTTAACATTTTTTACCCATTACAAAAAAGTGCAAAACGCCGCTAAAGATGTTTGCAAGACATGTGACCGTCTTACGAATTATCGATCAGGTCACTTGTCCTGGCGCGAATTTACCATTTTTTACCAATCACAAAAAAAGTGCACAACGCCGCTAAAGAAGTTTGCAGGACACGTGACCGTCTTACGAATTATCGATCAGGGTCACATAACCTGACGCGAGTTTAACCTTTTTTTATTCATCACAAAAAAGTGCACAACGCCGCTAAAGAAGTTTTCACTTCAAAAATCACAATGGCAGCCCTATGCCAGCTCCCATTGAAGAAATTTCAAAGCTTTATCAGTTAACTATATAGGTACAAACTTTTTTCTTGTACAACATTATAAAATGAGGTTGTAAATTTAAGAATCTCTCACCTCACAATTATTTAACATCTGAGCAAACAGTTCCTCTGCTTCCAGACATTTTCTCTTGAATCTGCAGCACTGCTTCAGTTTCGCATAGCAGATGTAACAAGCAAGTATCGGTCTACTGTCTTCGGTCACTAACTGCAATAAGAGTCCTATAAAATTATTTGCTAGCCGTACCAGCACGGCTTCGCTGCTGTCAACTGACTACCTAACCTACCCTACCTACTTACTCTTTTTTGTTTTTAAACCTTCCCTGTATTCTGGTTAAACTTTAAAAAATAATTATTTAAATCGGCCCTGCCGTTCTCAAGTTTTAACGCGACTAACAAACAGCAATTCATTTTTATATGGTTATTTTTATATCTAAATCTGTAAATAATAATCATATCCTTCCCTGCTTTATAGTATAGTAGCCAGCATGAGTAGAGCACAGACGAAACTTGCAAGCTAAATATTCAATGAGCATTGACTGATGAACCAATAACGTGAAGCGTCAGAGCTGTTGTTATCAACCCGACCAATGGAAAACCCTTTCCTCACGACTTGTGCCAAATTTAGACATACATTCCTTGTTTTATGCACTTTCAATTAGAGAAATTCCAGAAGTAAAAACGGTTAGTGGGTCGTCTAAACCTTACATCTTAAATACGGCAGGTGCAACTTGATGGAAAGACAAACAGTGCCTAAATGAAAGAAAAAATTTAATTAAATACGTATCGGTAATTTTTTTTTTTTATTATACACTTACTGGAATGTCAGTCAGTGTTTCATATATATCCTGCAGATTCTTGTTGGAAACCGCAAACATTCGAACATTTTCATCCAAACAAATCCTACACATCGTCAGTTTTTCCATCCTAATTGAAAAAAAATACGGTTGAATTGAAACAACTAGTTAGTTTTGATATTTATACGATAAACGATTGCTTTGTGTAATTTGTCAACATTTTAGGCTCATTTGAATGAATTTCGTGTCCACTTGTTTTGGATCGTAGGAAGATTTTGACAAGTTTGACATGACTTTGACAGAGCAGCGGCCGGCCGGAGCAAGTTTATAGAGCTAGGTATAAGCTTCATCACTATTTGTTAGTTTTAGTATCATAGTTTGTAAGAAGATCCTACATCCTTGTAAAGCGAGAGACAAACGGGTCCCACGCACGCAACGTATGCAACGCATTATATCGGGCTCTTGATTTTCATAAAAAAACATGAGTCCAGCCAAGGTCCAGCCAGATATCATAATAGGACTGTTTTACACTAAAATAAAACAGTCATTATGTGCCGAAAGAAAGACACAGCGTTAGAATGAAGAAGCAGTCTATGATTCTGGTTTCTAGGAGCATAGATATTGTAAAACATACCTGATTCTCTTTGGTTTTACGTTGTTACCTCTCATTTCCGGCAGGGGTCGCCATCTCCGGTTCCGGCGGCCGACCGTTTAGTTTTCATAGTGTCTTCATACCAGCAAGGGTCTTGAGCTAACGCTGTGTCTTTCTTTCGGCACATAATGACTGTTTTATTTTAGTGTAAAACAGTCCTATTATATGCCTACCAGAAAGACACAGCGTTAGAATGAAGACTTGTTTGATATCTGCTGGTGAAGGTAACATAATAAACGCTATGTGAAATAAATAAATGTGTTAAAGAATGAAAGAAATTCATTTCAGATTGAACATTTATTATCAAATACCATAATCAGTAAAGTAATAATACTGATAATAATTATAATTATTTAAAATTAAACTGAACAATTTGTTAGGTACTTCAAATTAAACAATCAACTTTGGCACATAAACTTAACAATTCTAATTAAAACTTGAGAAATTTAATCTTAATAAATCTTCCTCTTCATTATTTGTATTTTTAATAATTTCTCTACAGTAAAACTTTCTGAAAGTCTTATCGCTCTTCCAGTTTCCTCTAGCCAATATATCATCTACAGGAACATTCTCCCACCAGCCTTTGGATGCTACAGCTGCTCTGACGCTTCCAGGAGTAGCTTCTAAATTTAAATCTGTAAATATAGACTTAATCCAACCTGCTATGATAGTTTTTGTAGCTGGTTTTATTTGGCCTTTTAAAGAAACAAATAGACTTGTAACATTACTATTAAGTCGTCTATCCTGTGAAATCTGTGCTTGGAACTGTTTTCAACCAATTGAAAATTAATTTTGTGTCCCATATAGGGGATTTTGTAGGTGGAGGTTTTGCTAATGCTATGGCTTTTAAAACTTGTTGAACAAAGAAATTTTTTTGATAGATTATCTGCATTTGCAGCACAAAAGGTTGAAATAGCTGATTTATGTAATAAAATTGTGTTCACTGAAAAATTTCTTTTTAAATGCAGATCTGCTAAAAATCTTGCAACGTCTTTGCCATCTGGATTACTTTTATTAATATTATTTGTGGCACAAAAAGATAGCCATCTTTTTATAGGGGCTTTGTAAGTATTTAGAGTGCTTTTGCGCCAACTATTACTTATTAATTCAATTTCCTCCCTACTCCAGTTTGCTACTTGATCTGACCACCCCCAATTTTCCAAGCCTGGAGGGACAACTTGTCCACTTGTGGGGGACAGAGCCCCGTCGATCGATCTATCAGATTCTTCCGCAGATCTGTTATCGATATTGGGTTTGACAGGGCCCTGGCTTGTAGATCGGTTTGCCAAAAGCACTGATCCCACTGTGGTGCTATTACTATGTATGTCCCTATGGCTCTGTTTAAATGATGGAGCACCCGAGGGATCAAGTTGGGTGGAGGGAACACCCAGCCCAACTGAAAGTCCCAATCTCGACTGAAGGCGTCGCAAAAAATTGCTGACCCATCTGTTGAGTCCCAAGTTACGTATTGGGGGACCACTGCTGTTTCTTTTGAAGCGAACAGGTCTACGTCTGGGACGCCCCATTTTTGGAATATTATATTCTTGGCTTGGGGTTGTAGTTGCCATTCGGGGACCGGTTTTCCTCTTGAGAGGCGGTCTGCAATCCCGTTTAACCTCCCCGGGAGGTATGATGCCGACAGCGTTATGTTGAGCTGCTCGGTTAGGTGAAGGAGTTTGCTTGTTAGGCCCAACAGAGCTAAGGACCGGGTTCCCCCCTCGTTCCTTAAGTAGGATATGAGGGTTCGATTGTCCGATTGCACTAGAACATGTGCGTCCTTCATGTGTGCACCTTGTCTTACTAAGGCTGCATACACGGCAAACATTTCCTTCACATTGGAATGCCACTTTTGTTGGCGGCAATTCCATTTGCCCGACAACATGGTGTTGTTCAGGTGTGCTCCCCAGCCCGCGTCCGCCGCGTCTGTGGTGAGAAAGTGGGTAATCTTGGGGGTGTGCATTGGTCTTGCACTTTTCCCTACGTTTCTTACCCACCATTGTAACTCCTGAGTCACTAAAGGTGGTAACTCCCTCTTTTGCCTTGGTCTGGCTCCTCTGAACGATTTTAGAAAAATCTGAGTACGGCGACAATGGAGACGACCGTTTGGGGTTGCTAAATTTGCAAAATTTAACATACCCAGCAATTTTTGCATCACTCGGAGACACGACTCTTTCTTTTGTAATAAGCTTGTTGATAGTTCTAGGATTTTTTCTACTTTTTTTACAGGAAGTGAAATTAGTTTTGTTTTTGTATTCCATATTATGCCTAAATATTCTATTTCTTGGGTTGGGGTGAGAAGTGATTTCTGAAAGTTTACATGCCAACCCAACTTTTCCAGAGTCTGTATGGTTATTTTGGTGTGTTCTACGAGTTGTGTCTGATTTTGACTGGCTATTAGAAAATCGTCCAGATAAACTACTATTCTTATGCCTTGTTTCCGAAGGATTTCCGCAATCCAATTGGTCACTGAGGCGAAGGAGTGAGGAGCTGATGAGAGACCGAAAGGTAAGGCCGTTAATTGTAATATTTCGCCTCCATATATTATGCGCAGAAAACGCCTGTGAGTTTCCTTTATGTTTAAGTGAAAATATGCCTGATGCAGGTCTATTTTTGTCATCCAGTCCCTGTCCTGTAGGAACTGAATTACATCCTGTCGGGAAATTAATTGGAAATGTCGAGTCGAGACATGTAAATTTAGGCTCTTTAAATTGAAAATAGGGCGTATTCCCCCATCTGGTTTCCTGACTAAAAACATTTTGGAGTGAAAGCCGGGTGTTATGTTTTTTTTTTGGTTTTTCTAAAATGTTTGCATCTTTTAACTGTTGTATGATTTCTGTCATCTTCTTGGATGGCTTTGTTGCAAACTTGTTTAATATTCTTTTGTAAGGGTAATGTAAAGGAGGTTTTGTTGAAAATGGTATGCGACTCTCCACTATTATTTTTAGAATATATTGATTGGCCCCCAATTGTTCCCATGCCTGAACATGTGATTTTAGGCAACCCCCTTTGAATATCCTGCTTTGATTGTCATTTATCTTTAACGTTGGAGGTATCTTGGGTGCCTGTACGACGAAAGGAATGCTTTTTATAATTTTTGGATTTTTTGTCCGAGTTAAACTTAGTTTTCTTATTGAAATTAGTTTTATAAGATGGCTTGAAACTTTTATTGTTATCCTGAATACTGTTATTGACCTTCTTTTTATCTTTTAAATAACTTGGCATGTTAAGCCATACCTGCGAGCCTCCTAAAGAATCTACCAGTGGAATAAGCGCTTCTCTGTTAAAGAGATACTCAGCGCTAGGTGGAATATTTTGTAAAGCTAATTTAAGATTAACATTATTAACTTCTTTCAGAATGCGGTCACGTCTAACCTCAATGCATTCAGCTCGCTTGCCACATATGACTTGCATACAAGTTTCCATATTTTTATATGACGGGGACGCTGGACCAAATTTTTCAGATAATTTATCATAGAGAGTGCTTGCATTGAGCTCTGTGTCAGAACTAGCAGCCCAATTTACAACCTCTTGCAAACCATTTTTTAAAAGTTTCCTATTTTCCAAAACAGCATTTGACAATCCCGCTAACAATTGTTCCGTACTAGCTAAATAATCTGGTCCTTTATTAAGGTGACATAATTCCTCATTCAATTTTAGGCCTATAAAACCTGGTGTTGCCATAAGAGCCTGCAAGTCCTTTTTATACCGAATGCCCTTCCAGGCCTGTGAGTTAAATTGTTGAAGACTATTTAACTCTGCTAGTTTAACGGGATCAGCAACAGGTACAATCTTAGATTCGTCATAACTTATTTTCAACTCCCCCAAACACATATTATTATTATTAGTTGCTTTATTTAAAACTTGTGGTTTGTTTAGAAACTGATTATTAATCGTATTCTTAGAATCCAATAAGATTTTTGTCAGTTTTTTGAACTTTGAAAAACTTTTGCTCCTATCACGACAAAAATCATAAACGCTATGAAAACTAAACGGTCGGCCGCCGGAACCGGAGATGGCGACCCCTGCCGGAAATGAGAGGTAACAACGTAAAACCAAAGAGAATCAGGTATGTTTTACAATATCTATGCTCCTAGAAACCAGAATCATAGACTGCTTCTTCATTCTAACGCTGTGTCTTTCTGGTAGGCATATAATGTGTTGTAGGACCAGTCCTTATTGAAATGCAAAAGAAGAATTTGGGAAATTATTATCCTTGCAATGGCAACTCTTTATTTGCAAATGTCTGTTTGCGTCGGAGTGTCGGTTATTCCGTTTCTCGGGGCCTACTCTCTAAGTCCGTCAACGATAATACGGGCCCGTCCGAAAGTAGTCCGAAACTAACGAGTAAACCCTACTCTCTATTGATTTCGGATTCATGAGTTTCGAACGGAATCATAGACAATGTTAGTGAACGAATGACGTATGACGATAGAGTTGGGCTATTTTTCCGGTGGTTTACCGGTTTACATATTTCATAGTTTTCATGCTTAATAAACACAAAATGATAATGTTATAGTTAGAAAATGACCACATTTTTAACAATATACTTTTTATTGTCTTTCAATTATAGAATTGAATCTTTTTTGCCATTATTCTCTTGATTTTGGCTTTATACTGGTAATACCTTTGCGTTTTTTTCTTTATGACGGTTATTCCCAAAGGAAATGTCATGTGTCATTGGCAGTAACAGTCAGTAAACAAAACAAGAAAGCAAGACTTTTGAATTCGCGATAAATATTTAAATTAAAATGGCACCAGGCGGTCCAGCAGCGACGCACGCTCAAATTGAGGTCCTCCTCAATTTTATGAGCGAGCACACTCAGTTGGCTCGCGGTCTATTGAGGGGTTCCGACGGGAGAATCCGTTCAAAACGGCTGTGGGAGAGCCTGTGCAACTCCCTAAATTCAATGGGAAGTTGCACAAAGACCGTGGAGCAATGGCAAAGGGTAAGTTACATTACTTGTATTAATATGATTGTATGGTCTTGTCATCAGTCATCATCATCTGCCTAGCCTTTTCCCAACTATTTTGGGGTCGGCTTCCAATCTAGCCGGATTTAGCTGAATACCAGTATTTTACGAGGAGCGGCTGCCTACCAGACCTCCACAACCCATTAACTGGGTAACACGGTACTTCATGGCAAGACTGGAGTCAGATTTACTGGCTTCTGACAATCCGTAACGACTGCTAAAGATCTACAAATGACAGCCGGGACCAACGGCTTTACGTGCTTTCCGAGGCACGGAGGAAACTCGGTATGTTAAGATGGTCACCCATCCACAGACCAACCTTGGCAAGCGTTGCTTAACCTTGAAGATCGAACCGTGCGGCTGTTATTATCTAGCCACGAGCTCCTCATGGTCTTGTCATCAGTGAATAGGTACAATGATTATCCGTAGGAGGACCAAAGAGTGTACTTGTTTTTCATGTAAGTAAAAATTAACAACATTTTAGGTTTGGCCAAAAAAGCTGCTGGAGCTGCAAGACGGTCGGCAAGTGCTACAGGTGGAGGCCCATCAGTGGCACCAACCCTCTCCGAAGTGGAACTGAAGATCCTATCAATTATGGGAGAAGGTTTTGGTGAGCCGCAAACAGATGCAAGAGTGCCAGCTTTTCCATTGGTAATTTATGATAGTAAGTTTGTTCCAATAGTAAAAAACAACAAAAAATCTACGTTGCATGAAGTCTGCTGCTGATATTTAATTATCTAATTATAAATAACAGATACATAAATAAGAGGAGCTCGTGGCTAAATTATAACAGCTGCATGGGTCGATCTTTAAGGTTAAGCAACGCTTGCTAAGGTTGGTCTGTGGATGGGTGACTATCTTAATAAACCGAGTTTCCTCTGTGCCTCGGAAAGCACATTAAGCCGTTGGTCCGGCTGTCATTTGTAGATCTTTGGCAGTCGTTACGGATAGTCAGAAGCCAGTAAAACTGACTCCAGTCTTGCCATGAAGTACCGTGTTACCAAGTTAATGGGTTGAGGAGGTCTGGTAGGCAGCCACTCCACGTAAAACACTGGTATTCAGCTGAATCCGGTTTGACTGAAAGCCGCCCCAGTATAGTTGGGAAAAGGCTAGACAGATGAAATAACAGATACATAATTATATATTTGTTGTATCCGTCAATGATATTCAGTTTTTGTTGATAGAGTCCACCTGAAACACAAGACCCAGCAGCCATCTCAGCCACCCAAACATCCGCTAGTACACCTGCTAACCCACATTCCCCGGAGCAACCCTCAATATCCATTGAGGCACTTGAGTGGGAGTTGCCAAGACATAATCAGCAAGGTAAGCATTACTGATTAGTAGAAAAAAGATTATGTAGGTACATCATTTTTCAGAAATTTAAGTACTTAAAACTGACTAAAATTGATATAAATTATTTACAGAATCAAATCGTCGTGCATGTCCACGAGTTCGGCGACACGTTACCGTCTCAGCAAGAAGCCGAATTATTCAGTTGGAAGAGCAAAGACTTCAAGCTGAAGTTAGGAGAAATGAGCTGCTTGGTGATATAAAGGATGTCATGGTGGAGGTCCACAGTAGTATTAGAGAGCTCTCTGCCTTAGTACGGGAACACATCGCCCATCGCTAGACAAGGGCATCATTTATTTCCCAATCTAATTTTTTTTTTTGTTGCTAGGAGTTTCTGCTCTTCCAACTCAATAATTTACTGTATGAAAGGAGTGTACATCAGATTGTTATTTTTATTCTGATTATAAAGAATCTTGTTTTGATTGTTGGAGTGTATTGTTAATTATTACTTTATTCTGATAAGAAAAAATGTATTATGATTTGTATAGTGTATTGTTATTACTTTCATTCTGATTCAATCTATGTTTTGATTGTTATAGTGTATTGTTGATTATTATTTTTATTCAGATTATAAGTATTTGAGACTGAAGTAGACAAGTAAGAGAAACTAAGTTCCTAGCAGTTAAATGAAAGACTACAATAGATAGGTAAATGAAAATCTATGTTTTGATTGTTATAGTGTTTTGTTGATTATTATTTTTATTGAGATTATAAGTATTTGAGACTGAAGTAGACAAGTAAGAGAAACTAAGTTCCTAGCAGTTAAATGAAATACTAAAATAGATAGGTAAATGAAAATCTATGTTTTGATTGTTATAGTGTATTGTTGATTATTATTTTTATTCAGATTATAAGTATTTGAGACTGAAGTAGACAAGTAAGAGAAACTAAGTTCCTAGCAGTTAAATGAAAGACTACAATAGATAGGTAAATGAAAATCTATGTTTTGATTGTTATAGTGTTTTGTTGATTATTATTTTTATTGAGATTATAAGTATTTGAGACTGAAGTAGACAAGTAAGAGAAACTAAGTTCCTAGCAGTTAAATGAAATACTAAAATAGATAGGTAAATGAAAATCTATGTTTTGATTGTTATAGTGTATTGTTGATTATTATTTTTATTCAGATTATAAGTATTTGAGACTGAAGTAGACAAGTAAGAGAAACTAAGTTCCTAGCAGTTAAATGAAAGACTACAATAGATAGATAAATGAAAATCAAAGTTTTGATTGTTATAGTGTTTTGTTGATTATTTATTATTTTTATTCTGATTGTAAAGTATTTCAGACTGAAGTAGACAAGTAAGAGAAACTATGTTTTGATTGTTAAGGATTGTGTTTTGTTGATTGATTTTTTTTTATTGGTGCTATATAAAATAAACAGACAAAAACAATAAAAAAAACAATTGTTTTATTGTAGATGAACAATATTAATTTTATATTAGTCCCAACACCCATTGTAAGATGTTAATTTATTGAAGATCTTATGACCTGTAAGCAAAATAAACAGATTGTTAAATAAATGTCCTATTCAATAATATAAAAACAAGTCCCATCTATACATTATATTGTCATGTTTTATTAGTAGAGTAGTTTACTTGTGCAACTGCTTACCTATTTCTTTCCAGCAATTGCACTAATCGGTCTCTCGCTCTTTGCCCTTGCTGAAGAGCTTGATGAGCGGGCATAGTCTCATCTTGCTGTCCTCCCTGTCTACTGAGCTCTGACTGGAGATCTTCCTCGGTGAGGGAAGGTGCTTCTAAGCCTGCCCGATTACACAGATTGTGTAATACACAGCAGGCAATTACAATTTTACCTGAAAAAAAAAAAATATATCTGGAATTGATGGAAAAAATACTGTTAACCACTTCAATGACTTATAAGGAAAAATATAGTTATTGTGTGAATTTTGATAAATACCTGCTGTGACGGGTGCATAATGCAGCTCTCTTGCTGCTAAGAGGCAGGCATCTCCACCGGCCTTTTAAAATACCAAATGTTCGCTCTATAGTGGAGCGAGCACGTTTCTGGATGTTATTGTAGACTCCTTCTGGAGAATCTTCGACAGCATTGCCTATTGGGGTCATCATGTATTCCCGAAGTGGGTACCCAGAATCCCCTGTAACAATGTTTGTTAACAATTATTGCTGCATAATGAATTTTCCAGCATGTACCTACACCATGAACTAACTATTAAAAAAAGAGAATAAGTATGTTTAACTTTTAAAAACCAAATAAAAGCCAGTAGAAAAACAAAAGATAGTTTTTTTTTGGAAATACAACTACATACCCAATAGATAAAGTGTCTCCTGTTGTAGACAAATTCGAAACAGCCAAATTCTGTGGAAACCTTATAAATTTTTTTATGATTGAGGGGCTGTTCAGAGCATTTGTGACATCCCGCAGACAGCGTGACACTGTCTGTTGTGCCATTGGGACGTCACTGCTCATGCCCACTGCTCCTTGGTAGCTCCCGCGGGCATAAAAATTGAGTGCAGCAAGGATCTAAAAGTAAAAAAATAAACAGCAATTAAAACAACTCGTTACTTTGCAAAATCTAAATATATCAATATATTGTATTGTATATCATTAGGCTTAGTCCATCATTATTGGATCAAATCATTACCTTCATTCTTGGATCAACACCATTTCGTCGCATTTGTTGAGGCATAAGAGGTACTATATCCTCACACAGGTCTTCAAATAATTCCCGGGTGAGTCTATAGTTCCCTATAAATTCAACGTCGGGAATACTCGCCAACCTAAAGTTTTGGCGCAAATATAGTCGGCGTCGCCTTCGCTCTTCTTGTAGAAGTTCTTCTATTATTAAAAAAGCAGCCATATCTTCGAATTTTAAACTTTCGTTTACCGGCACGATAACTATATTGATGTCGTATCAAATGACATAACAATCCGTGAAAACAAATGTCAAATTCAACTTTTCGGACGGACAAAAACACATCGGGAGTAAGGACAACTGTCAAATTGTGTTGTCATTCATTCTTCGTTCGGGTTCGAGACTAACCGTAAATCCGTAGGTCATACGGAGTAGGAAACGCCCGTAACTAAGACCGAAACTACGGACTTCGGGCTTAGAGAGTAGACCCCGGTTTTGCTTTTGCAATTAAATAATGGTTGTTTCGCAAGTGCTTACCACGTTGAGTTGAGCATCAGTTCCTTCTTGTTGTTGTACGGCGTTATAATCATCCTCTGTTTCGTACGTCCACGTTGAGTTGTCTTTCCTCCGTGTCGGCGTTTCTGAATAAACTTGATTTTTGGTATTTCTGTTCTGTTAACTACTTCTGAGCATAGGCGCTCTTTAGATTTTGGACCCATAATTGCGAAAAGTGACCTTTCATCATGTCACAAAACTCTTGTTGCGTACCTGGATGTGGAGTGCCTAAGAAAGATGGTAAGTTAATAGATTTTTAACTTTATCTCTGAAGTATAAGGTTCAAGGTTGATTGTGACAATTTGACGGTTTGTCTATCTACCCACATTTTCTTTATTTACTATTATACCGTGTCCCGTCTTAAAAATAAAACACTTGGTTTTTCACAATGTTTCACATCTATCTTCCCTTATTGTCATCATATATGCTAACATAATTGAGCCGAGTGTGTGATAACTGCACCTATTTAGTCACTATTATCAGTTCATGAACAAAATCAAAATCATTACTCATTATTTCAGATGATCATAAGTTTCGAACTGGGCAAAGATGCTAGATTCCTATATAGAAGAAACCTCGAAACTTAATACATTTTATTAATTCAAAGCTTTGCCAACGAAGTACAAACAATTACTAAAGACGTCCTCCTTGATAATTTCTTTATTAAAAACCAGCCAAGTGGAAAAATAATAAAAATTAGGGTTTATGGTACGGAACCCCGTACCATAAACCCTATTTTTTATTATTTGTTGTTATAGCGGCAATAGAAATACACAATCTGTGAAAATTTCAAGTGTCTATCTGTTACGGTTCTTGAGATACAGCCCGCTGACAGACAGACTGGCAGACGGACGGACGGATGGCCGGACAGCGGAGGCTTAGTAATAGGTTTCCGTTGGTTACCCTTTAGGCACGGAACCCTAAAAAATGGCAAATTTTTATACTTATTTATTTTTTGTAGTTTATTTAGTTGGATGATTCATGATACTGAGCGAGCATGTACACGAAATTCTTGAAGTTATTTTTTTAACACCTAATATGCACTGTATGTCTTCTGACATGTCAGCATGTATGCACTGTAGTGTATATATACATTTGTATAATGTATTAAAAAATTACATAATTTATAAAAAAATATTTTCAGAACAACTGCATACTGATGAGGATGACACTGAATCTTTAACCCCGCCTGCTCAATCTTCAACATCTGGTGTTGTTCTGGTGGCAAAGAGGGAACGCTCGGACGATACAGCCTCGCCGAGCACGCTCCAGGGAAACCCGAAACGTGCGAGGACCCAGACTGCTCAAGAGGAGCCCAGAACCTACGCACGGGACACACAGACAATTCCGCCGTGGCTCACCGCATCGATCTGCTTCCCCCCTCCCTCCAGACACCTGAAACTTACTGAAGCGACACACAATCAGACTGAACTGGAGAGACTTATCATGGAGACTGACTCGACCAAACCACTCCCGGCCCTCCGCTGTTACTCTCGGTTAGCGGACGGCACCGTGCAGAAATGGTGCGAGGATGATAACGCCCTGACCTGCCTGACCCAGAATGTTCCCGATATAAGACTTCCAGAGACTGACCTGACTCTGACTGTCACGCGACAGTCTGACAAACCTACCAGCGTCCGAGCTGCGCTCTTTGTTCCCAGATACAATGGGGACATAGCGCGGCTTCAGAGCCTTCTGATCCGTCAGAACACCTGGTACGATATCGGGAGGTGGTCGCTGTACAGGGCAACTTCTGTCGGTGGGGATAACCACGGGACATATTTGACCCTGGGAATCCCGGCCGATGAAGTTGAGAAGGTCTTGGGGCGGGAGCGGCGTATATCGTTCCTACTTGGGTCTTTATACGTCCGCTTCTACTCCAAGATACAGCCCTCTGACTTGACTGAAACAGAGACTGAAACTACAGAACCGACCCAAACTGACGAACTGAATCAATTGGAGAGGGAAATGGCGAAAGCGGCGATGGCCGATGGAGACGCTGACTCTACACCACTCACTTCATCCGGATGGACGACACAGCTGCTCGCATCCTCGCCGACTTGCGATAACTGGCCCGGAAAGGAAGAGGGAGACAGTCTATCCGATGGATCCATCTCTTCCTAACTCCACGGCTAACTGAGCTGAGACACCGACGCACAACGGACCGAATGGGATCTCCACACCACTGGTGACGTCGCTCGCATCCAGCACCGTCAGATCATACAATGGAATCTCCAGCATAGCCAAACTGTGGCTAGCCTACGTAGGGCGCTGGTGGTGAAACCACAAACATTTGCACTGATACAAGAGCCGTGGATTAGAGGTGACAGGCCTTGGAAACATCGGTGGTAAATTAACACTCATCACAGTGTTTGGGTAATAGAAGTTCATATTTTTAGTGTTCCGAACAAAAAACGGCACCCTAACCTAATAGTGATCCTATTAGGTTAGGGTGCCGTTTTTATAGACCGATTCAGTTAGTTTTCTCCGGATCCACTGGACCGATTTTGTTGAAATTTGATACACATATTGAATTCTGTGACACAAACACGGACATGTTACGTAAATTATGAAATTTTTAGTATGGAGGTCGCTTGTGGGGGTCAAACTACTATTAACATAATATTAAACAACTATTGTTAAAAATAAAAGGTTTTTGAACGATATCGAGGGCTTACTGTGAGGGTTTTAATTATATTTTTTAATAATATTTTAAAATAAATGGTTTTGAAGTTTTGTTTTATTCAATGAATTAAGACGATAAATTACTATTCTCTCCCTTATCTCTGATACTACTCGAGCCTAAAATTTCAATTTTCATGAGAATCAATGCTCAAGTGTGGTCTCGATTAAACTTGCGAAATCAAAGATCGAATCTCGCCTCAAGTAGTGATTCTGAGCTGATTGTGATTCAAAAATAAGGGCACATTGAGTGGAGCTTAGTCAAGCCTCAAGCACTGTTGATTATTGATTGTAGTTTCTCTACTCATGTCAAGTTCTAAAATTAAAACTCCAACTGAGACTAGTTTTAAGCTTGAGTCTGGATTGTAGTTCTGTAATACGGGCCTAAATCTCGTCGTAAGACCAATTACTACTCAGTACCTGGATGATGGTTTTTGACGTTTTCTAAAAACTAGCGAAGTTAGATTGCACCCCTTTGGACGCGAGTTGGACTCGCGTCCAAAGGGGTGCAATTTCATTTTATTGACACTATAAACTTCTTATAGGTGTTCCTGTAATCTGTAGGTAAAGATCTATTACTTACCTTCTTTTTTTTATTTTAAGTTCAATAAGTAGTTTCGGAGATAATTAGGCGGGGTGGGGGGGAATGGTAGTTTTCCATCTAATTTCTTGGATAACTTCAAACCATTTATTTTAAAATTACATATGAAAAAAAAAATTAAAACCATCACAGAAAGCCATTTGATATGTCACACGGTATTGTTAAATAAACTATTTTTTTAATTTTCTAATTTGACCCCAAAAAGTGACTCGCATACTAAAAATTTGATAATTTTCGTAACGCGTCCGTGTTTGGGTCACAGAAGTCCGTTGGTGTACCAAATGTCAACTAAATCGGTCCAGTGGATCCAGAGAAAACTGGCTGTGACAGACGGACAGACAGACATTTTTTTTTTGTTCGAAACCCTTAAAATTAAACCTAGCTAACTAGATCGATTTATAGCTCCCGAAATCCCCTGCATACTAAATTTCATAAAAATCGATGGAGCCGTTTCCGAGTTTTCATATACAGGTACAATAATTGCTCGGTATTAGATGATCGTAGCGTAAAACTAAAAACGTCCGTTCGGTGAGAGCTTCTGACCGAAACTAAACCCGCACCAACGTGTAAATGCGTCGCAAACGCTTACCGCAAATTTCCTTTGATCTCTGCTGTGTTCAAATTCAAAAACCGACACTAGTCCGGATCGGCGACAAACACCTAAGCCATGCGAAACACCCCGTTCACACGCTAGTGTTTGTGGACGCTTGTCAAGCCACGGCAAGCGTGTAAACGTACCATAATAAGCGATTTTGTGCGTTGTTGACATTAGTACATTTAGTACCTACTTGTGACTATGGCTCTAATGCTCTTTGCTCTAATGCTTTATGTTGAATTATCTTTTTGAAGCGCTAGTTGCCTGTTGAATTTTTGATTGTGGATCTTATTATTTTGCTGATGCTGAATGTAATGTAATAAATATTTATTCATAAAATTCTGTGGACGCTGTTCTTCAAGGATATCCCACCAAAAAAGAACCTATTAGATTTTTACAAATGTTATTGAAATCTTACGACAAACTGCTGAGATAGCGCAATTCCATAGGCCTGCCCCGGTGAAAGGCTTGTCTAATATCGCACTACTAAGAAAGCGCACATTATACATACCAAGCATATACTTAGAAAATGCTTTAGCAGGTTACAATAAGAAATTATTATAAAACCAGACGCTAAAAATCTGCTGAGCTTTTAAATATGAAGAAGGAGAAATTATCAATGTGCAGGATATGTTTGGTGGAGAATGTTCGCATGCATCCTGTAACCGACAAGGACATACAGGACATATATGAGAAGCTGACTGATACTCCAGTAAGTAGAATTTCGAACCTTATCAATCTGCTGAACTCTTTGTCAACTATGTTGTGGTTTGGTTCCAATGTGATCTTTATAAGAAAGGTAAACAATGTTTATGTATCTTTCTTTTTCTTTAAACTCGATTTTCTTATGGCATAAAGGTCTAACCCCACACGCCCTAGTGTCAGTGTTTCTAAACCGCCTCAAAGGTCTCTGGCATGGTTCATTTGACGACCGCCATTTGATGGCCGGTACCACCGGCTTATAAGTGCCTTTGAAACAGGGAATCATCTTTTCTAACTGACTATCAAGTGATTCTGGCCTGCAATGTCATTCGTAACTGGAAAACAACTTTATAAAGTATGCTTTACTGTGGGAATCGAACCCAAGACCACCGGGTCACAAGGCAAACTTCTAAAACTCACCCACGGAACCAGTTCTCAGTTTAAAAATAAATGTAAATACAACAATGACAATTACTAAATTAATTAGACCATTGCTTTAAGCCGTAGTTTAATTTTTAAATATGTGTTAGTGTAAAAAGTCCCATCAAGGTTGTTTCCCTTTATTTAAGGGCGCTATTACAAAATCGAGCGCTTGCCCCGGACTAAAGCTACAAACCGCGTTTCCCTAGATTTATAGTGATTGTGGGGTTTGTGTATACAAAAATTGCTTAAAAATATGAGTTTACTTTTAAATAGACCAATTTTTTTTTTCATGCATTATAACAATACCTCCTTAATTATTAAATAATTTTTATTTGAATTTGGATTATACTTTCATAGATAAAAAATATAGTTTCATACGGAAAATTGTCAATAATTCTCAGTTTTACAAAATTATTTTTGGTTTATTAGTGCATGAATCGTAACAAATTGATTTGATCATTCCAAAGTAGAGGGTACAGTTGTATCATGGACATTTTTAAAATTGATTAAATTATTATATCTTCGGTGTACCAAAGCATCAAAAGATTCCCAAAAGTGTAATTTTATGAAACACCCTTTGGGGAGACAAGAAATTTACTGATGTACGTGAACAAATTGATATATTTATTTAGAACACTCCCAAGATCAACTATTAAACTCTCTTAGGCGTATTTTTGTTTTTTTTTTTTGTGCTATATCTAAAGCATAATCAGACATAAAAACTCGAATCAAACGCTCAAATTCAAGAAAAATTGTGAAACGCTCTTAAATACCTAAACTTTTCTAGAATAGATGTGATTGATTTCCAGTGTTTTTGGAGTGGTTGGTTATCTGACCTGCGGCTCTAAATAAGGCACTTTAGTAGAATCATATTAGTATTAATCACACAACAATCTGTAAAATTTTATTTTCATCTTTATCACAAATGCATTAGGTTCTAGGTTGATTGGGAAAATTTCACCGTGACGGGTAGCGCAATGTGCTTTCTGAGTGTCTAAAAAGGCCACTTTATCAGAATCAGAAAGCACATCACGCTACCCGTCACTGTCAAATTTTTCCCAATCAACCTTGAACGTAATGCGTTAGCAATAAAGATGAACATGAAATTTGACAGATTGTTGTTTGGTTAATATTGTGATTCTAATATGATCCTGCTAAAGTGGTCTTATTAGAACCACTATACAACCAAACCCAGGAACTGGGTAAGGGCTTAAGGCAAGGAGAGATCTCACTATGTTACGAAAGGTTACCTATCCATAGACATTGCATGGACTGAATGCATATATATAAATCTATCATCATCTGCCTAGCCTTTTCCCAACTATATTGGGGTCGGCTTCCAGTCAAACCGGATTCAGCTGAATACCAGTATTTTACGTGAAGCGGCTGCCTACCAGACCTCCACAACCCATTAAACGGGTAACACGGTATTTCTTGGCAAGACTGGAGTCAGATTTACTGGCTTCTGACAATCCGTCACGACTGCCAAAGATTTACAAATGACAGCCGGGACCAACGGCTTAACGTGCTTTCCGAGGCACGGAGGAAACTCGGTATGTTAAGATGGTCACCCATCCACAGACCAACCTTGGCAAGCTTTGCTTAACCTTCAAGATCGATCCGTGCGGCTGTTATTGTTTAGCCACGAGCTCCTCATCATATAAATCTATATCTATACTTAATATATAAAGCTGAAGAGTTTACTTGTTTGTTTGTTTACTTGAACGCGCTAATATCAGGAACTACTGGTCTGATTTGAAAAATTCTTTCAGTGTTAGATAGCCCATTTGTCGAGAAAAGCTATAGGCTATATTATGTCATCACGATAAGGCCAATAGGAGCGGACCAGTAATGAAAATTGTGACGCAACCGAAGTTGCACGGGTCAACTAGTATGAAATAAAAAATCATCAAAATGAATAAAATTGTTCCTTTAATAGTGACTGAGTGACTAACAGACAATGCACAGCCGAAACTACTGGCTGTAGGAAGCTAAAATTTGACATGTAGGTTCCAAAGGGGAATGAAGGGGAGCACTAAGAGAGGATAGTCTGAAATTCCAACATGAACGGTTAATAACGGAATAAGTGCGTATGAAGTAACCTAAATGCCAAATTTCAGCTTTCTAAAACCACTAGTTTCGACTGTGCATTGACTGTCAGTCACTCAGTAATCATCATCTTCCTGCCCTTATCCCATCTAATTTGGGGTCGGCGCAACATGTTTTTTCTTCCATTCTGTTCTATCAGTCGTCACTCTATCACTAACTCCCTTTTCTTAGATAGAGTTTTATACATTACCAGCAGACTCGACAGACGTTGTCCTGCCCGACTGTAGCGCCATCTGCCGGGCTGATTTGTGAATCTAAACCATCTGGGGCGCCACTCAAACGCATACAAAAAAAATTATTCAAATCGGTCCAGCTGTTTAGGAGGAGTTCAGTGGCATACACACGTACAGTAGAATTATATATATAAAGATATTGATTGGAGTTATTTCATTGAAATAAACAAAAGTTTTAAGATATGTACATGTTTTGTTACAGCTACTGACTGAAGATATTAAACCGATACTTGCTTGTTACTTATGCTTCGCTAAATTGAAGCAATGCTGCAGATTCAAGAGAAAATGTCTTGAATCTGAAGAGCTGTTTGCTCAAATGTTGAATGAGGATTATGAGGTAAGAATACTTTAGTTAACGGATTCTTCAACAAACAACTGTTCTCATCAATAGGTCTTCATTTTTTGGGAACTACTGGTTTGAATTGAAAATGTCTTTTAGTAAAGTACTGAACAGCAGATTTTTTTCGCGATTTCAGGTTTGATCCTTTAGTAAAAGATGTTTGTTATCACGAGTACAATCACGTGTTAAAGTCATCATCTGCCTGCTTTTTCCCAACTATATTGGGGTCGGCTTCCAGTCAAACCGGATTCAGCTGAATACCAGTGTTTTACGAGGAGCGGCTGCCTACCAGACCTCCACAACCCATTAACTGGGTAACACGGTACTTCATGGCAAAACTGGAGTCAGATTTACTGGCTTCTGACAATCCGTAACGACTGCCAAAGATCTACAAATGACAGCCGGGACCAACGGCTTATCGTGCTTTCCGAGGCACGGAGGAAACTTGGTATGTTAAGATGGTCACCCATCCACAGACCAACCTTGGCAACCGTTGCTTAACCTTCAAGATCGACCCGTGCGGTCGTTATGTGTCGGTTTTTTACCGGTTGCATTTTGGGAAATGTGCGACGGAATTGCATAATTTAATTCCGCCAAGCCCGTTCCATCATCGGACCACAAGACGAACGGCGATGCGCCACCGGTACACGGTGGATTTCCCACCCATACGCCGGAGTCTGTGTTTCCTGATAGCTACAACCTGGGAGTCTTTAAGTCAAAAGTGAATAGGTTATTTCTAGGCAAGCCTGCTCCGTCTTCGACCAAATCGTCACTTAACATCAGGTGAGATAGGGGTCAAACGCGTGCCTATCTATAAAAAAAAATAAAAAAAATATTTAGCCACGACCTCCTCTCCACACTTGACTAACCATACTAACACTATATGTATAGATAAGAAAATTACATCTTAAGTTGTATTCGCGACCACTGTCTGCTAAATAAATAAATAAGGAAGAATGTTATATTACCTAAGGTGTGGAATGAAATACAGGCCTCAAGCCTGGTTTAGGCTCCAGTCTCCCACAATATACTTATTGTGTACTAGTGTTCCTTGGAAACCTTGTTTTTAATGTGTATTGTGGCGAGAAAATAAATATATTATTTATCAATCTCTTACAGATGAAACCTCAACTGCACAAGGACCCCTTAGAGGTCAGCGGGTACACTATCACTCCCACAGTGCATGTGACCATCTATGATGAACCTCCACCAGAAAGTAGTGATTTGAAAGAAGAAGTTGCAGAAGTGTGTGAGGGACCAGTTGATAATGTTGCGTTGAAGGAGGAACATCAAAGTGGTAATGTCATTAATTTTTTTTTAATTGTCTCCATGGTCGAGTGGTGGCTTTTGCCTAAACCCGTGCGGCTGTTATTCTTTAGCCACGAACTCCTCTTTCATCTATACTAATATATAAAGCTGAAGAGTTTTTGTTTGTTTGTTTGCTTGAATGCGCTAATCTCAGGAACTACTGGTCCGATTTGAAAAATTCTTTCAGTATTAGCCCATATATCGAGGAAGGCTATAGGCTATATATCACGCGAAGACCAATAGGAGCGGAGCAGACGAAGTTGTGGGGTTCAACTATTAGATTAATATACCGAAATAGCACGACAAGACAAAAAAAGAACAAGCCAAATAGTTCTTATGGTTCCTTACGCGAATGGTAACCATTGGAACCCTGTTACATCCATCCACTGTCCATCCATCCGCCCGTCTGTCTGTCAGCGGGCTGTATCTTAAGAACCGTGATAGGTAGACATTTGAAATTTACACAGTGTGTATTTTTAGCCACTATAACAACAAATTATACCAATTGAACAGGGCTCCCATACAAGAAACGTGTTTTTTTTTTTTCGTTTTCTTTTTACCGAACCCTTCGTGCGTGAGTCCGACCTGCAATTGGCCGGTTTTTTTAACAGTATTTTTTTTGTTTTCAGAGGAAGAACATGATAACGAAGACATAGAATATGTCGAAGTAGACATCCCAGCACAAACTTCTGAGTCAGAAGATGATCTCCCTTTGATGAATATTAAGGTAGAAAGGGAAGAAGACCAGCAACAAAAAGTGACTAGGAAACGCAAAGTTACGAATACGAAAAGTAAGTATTTATCAGTAGCGCCAGCGCAAGCGAGGGATTTTGGTCCGCAGAGGACATACATCCCTGAATCTATACTAATACTAGCTGACCCGCGCGGCTTCGCTCCTGTCAACTGGTTACTCTACCTACCCTGCCTACCCTACCTACCCTACCCTACCCTACCCTACCCTACCCTACCCTACCTACCCTACCTACCCTACCCTACACTACCCTACCTACCCTACACTACAAAAAAAAATAAAAAAAATAGATAGTAGCCGATTCTCAGACCTGCTGAATATGCACACAAAATTTCATAAGAATCGGTCAAGCCGTTTCGGAGGAGTACGGTAACTAAAACTGTGACATGGAAATTTTATATTTAAGATATAAAGCTGAAGAGTTTGTTTGTTTACTCGAACGCGCTGATATCAGGAACTACTGGTCCGATTTGAAAAATTCTTTAAGTGTTAGTAGCCCATTTATCGAGGAAGGCTATAGGCTAATATCATCACGCTAATACCAATAGGAGCGGAGCATTAATGAAAATTGTGACGCAGACGAAGTTGCGTGGGTCAACTAGTCGTGAATAAAATGACCGCCGAATACTTGAAACGAAAGAAAATGTATGTGATTGTATCCACTGCAACCCACGGACACGCTACGCATCAATTGACGCCATTGGTACACGCGTGGCTTTCTCGAATATGGCACTCACATAGCTCAACGGTGCCGGTACACGCTTATCTGCCTAGCCTTTCCCAACTATATTGGGGTCGGCTTCCAGTCAAACCGGATTCAGCTGAATACCAGTGTTTTACGAGGAGTGGCTGCCTACCAGATCTCCACAACCCATCAACTGGGTAACACGGTACTTCATGGCAAGACTGGAGTCAGATTTACTGGCTTCTGAAAATCCGTAACGACTGCCAACGATCTACAAATGACAGCCGGGACCAACGGCTTAACGTGCTTTCCGAGGCACGGAGGAAACTCGGTATTTTAAGATCGTCACTCATCCACACACCAACCTTGGCAAGCGTTTGTTAACCTTTAAGATCAACCCGTCCGGCTGTTATTATCTAGCCACGAGCTCCTCCTGACCTCCTGACTTTCTTCATGTGAAGACGTTCAAAAAGTGGTTTTGTGCTATCTAGCTTGAATAAATGTAATTTTATTTAATTTTAAGAACCAATAGATAGAATCTTTTGCTCTGAGCGAGGCTAGATAAATGAAGCGATTATATTGGTTCTTTACAAACACATTCCTCACTACTGGCAGGTTTAACGCAATCTTGAAGAAATGAACCTCCATATTCATTGCGCACCTTATCCAGTCGTGTCACTCACTACCTTTAAAAATACCCCTAGACAGAAACCGCAATAGGGAATATGCATGAAAAACTTATTTTTCACCTACACACTTTATCTAAAAATATACAAAAATATAATACTAACAGTGAAAATAGAATCAAAATTACTCGAGAAACGAAGGAGATATAATTATTTTAAACAAATATATTTGTCCCTCTCGCGAAAACGCTGTTTTCTATGGCAGCTGTATAGGCGTCATAGACGGTTATGTCAAAGTTTTCATCGGACTTCTCTTTCTAATTATTAGAATCTTTGAAGCTTTATAACTTCATCGTTGATGAAGGTATTTAAATAATTATTTCACGATTGTTTACTAGAGCTAATAAGTATTTCATTTTGCAAATAAAAAAAATCGCATGCATATTCCCTATTGCTGCGTGCAAAATTGTACCTAAACCCTTCACTCTAAAGTCGTTATTGCCATGCAGTTACGTAATCTGATTAATCGCAATCTGTGAGTTTAAGTATGAACGTACGGTGCGAACCCGGGCTGAGTAATATGTCGTTGCACATTTTATTAATTTTCATGCATACCTTAACGTTTTTAATGAATATGTCAGGCTTCTTTATGTCAAATATTCCGTTATTTTATTTACTTATCAGATTTATTATAACCACAGGGGCGGCCGTCGCAAAGAAACCAAAACTAGACATAAGGAAAAAAAAACTAGAAGACACCATTCCAGACAAGAAGCCGGTGAACGAACCAATGATAATTATCCCGTCTGATAAATCTCGTATGTCTGTATCTGTTATTAAATTCGAAGAGCCAAAAAAACGTATTCAAACAAACACTGCTATTAAACCGTACAAATGTGAAACATGCAAACGTAGTTTTAGTAAACCGAGATTATTAAAAGAACATATTCGTTTTCACACTGGTGAAAAACCGTTCAAATGTGATATATGTGAGCGTTGTTTTAGCACTAGGCGTAATTTAAGAATACATATGAGAAGACATTCTGATAAAAAACCTTTCCAATGTGATGCATGTGGTCGTTTTTTTAGAGATAAGGGTACTTTGAGACAACATAGCCGAACACACACAGGTGAAAAGCCTCACAAATGCGAAATATGTCAGCGTGGTTTTGCTCGATCGACTCATTTAAAAATACATTTTCGAACACACACTGGTGAAAAACCGTACAAATGTGATGTATGCCAGCGCTGTTTTATTTCAAAGTGTCTTTTAGATAATCATTCTCTAACACATACTGGTGAAAAGCCTTTCAAATGTGATATATGTCAGCATGCTTGTCGTAATAAAGGTAGTTTAAAACAACACATTCGTACACACACTGGTGACAAACCTTACAAATGTGATATCTGTCAGCGTAGTTTCGGCCGATCGACTCATTTAAAAATACACTCACAGAGACACTCGGGTGAAAAACCGCATAAATGTAGCGTATGCCCGCGCGGTTTTATAACCAAGTTTCATTTAGACAGACACTTAGTAATACATTCTGGTGAAAAATGTTACAAATGTGATTTATGTCCACTTAGGTTTGTTACTAAGTATCATTTAGACAGACATAAGCTAAAACATTCTCGTGAAAGACAGTTCAAATGTGATAAATGTCCGCTCAGTTTTTATACTAAAGGTAATTTAGAAAATCATTTTCGAACACATTCTAGTGAAAGACCTTTTAAATGTGATATATGTGAGCGAACTTATCGTGATAAGACTACTTTAAAACATCATGCTGGAACACACACTGGTTTACAGCCTTTCCAATGTGAAAAATGCCCTCGCAGTTTTAATTCTAAGAGTAATTTAGAAAACCATAGTCGAACGCATTCTGGTGAAAAGCCTTTCAAATGTGAACTATGTCATCGTTGTTTTAGTCGAACTCATCATTTAAAAGAACATATTCTCAGACATACCGGTGACAAACCTTACAAATGTGATATATGTCAGCGAGGTTTTGTTAAATCGAGTTATTTGAAAGTACATATGGTAACACACACTGGTGAAAAACCCTATAGTTGCGATATATGTCAGCGTAGTTTTAATCGAGCAGATAATTTGAGAGCACATACGCGGACCCACACTGGTGAAAAAAGGGGTAAACTTGTAACTAATGCAGCGCATGTATAGTAAGTAGTACACATAATGAGTTAAATTTAAGAAAATGCACCAATGATATGTAACCTTCTATCGTCTGCCCGCGACTTCACTCGCGTAATTTTCGTATATTATTCCAAGGGAACATACTACAGGGATGAAAAGAATCCTACGTCTTTTTCGTGTTTTTTTTTTGTCTTTCCTTATTTATTTTTTGTAATGGGTTTGCTCTTGACTCTAGTCTATGTCAGAGATGACAGAGAAAAAGTCTACAATGGAGCGAGCCTACCCAGAAGGAGCCTGTTCACTCTAACTTTGACGAGATTAGGGTTGTAAGCTTTTGGAAACACAGACGCAGGCAGAGAGTTGCACTCTTATGCCAAATTTAACCAAATCCGTTCAGTCGTTAAGACGTGAAGAGACCTCGGACAGGGGTTCTAAACAGGCCACATTAGCAGAATCAGAAAGCACATCACGCTACCCGTCACTGTCAAATATTTTATTATTAGCGATAAAGATGAAATTTGACAGATTGTTGTGTGGTTAATATTATCTTCTTCTTCCACCTGGCGTTAATCCCGGCTATTGCCAGGGTCCGCCTTCCTACTTAGCTTCCTCCACTTTGCCCGATCTTGAATATCCTTCTCAGTCAGGCCATTGGCTCTCATGTCGGATTTGACGACGTCCAGCCAGCGCTTGCGAGGGCGACTACGGGACCTAGCCCCAAGAACATCCATATTCATGCATCTCATTCGTGTGGTTAATATTATGATTTTGCTAAAGTGGCCTTTTCAGACCTGCATCCACAGAGTTTCTTACGCATTTCATTTTTTGTCCTATACCTACTTGAGGTTAATGTCTTCTGAGGAAAGCACCTCATAGATTCGAGGCGACCTGTCTAGACAGGGCATGCAAAATCTTTGTCTGATCAATAAATCTCAAATTGTTTATTGCAATCCATAATGTACACATACAGATGGTAAAATGAATAAGTAGAAACAGGGTAGTGGACTAAAAAGAAATAGAATGTTTTGCTGTGCCCGATAGGGTCCAGAATAGGCTAGTTTCCACCATCGATAAATTGCAAATTGAATTAGTCATCTGCCTAGCCTTTTCCCAACTATATTGGGGTCGGCTTCCAGTCAAACCAGATTCAGCTGAATACCAGTGTTTTACGTGGAGCGGCTGCCTATCAGACCTCCACAACCCATTAATTGGGTAACACGGTACTTATGGCAAGACTGGAGTCAGATTTACTGGCTTCTGACTATCCGTAGCGACTGCCAAAGATCTACAAATGACAGCCGGGACCAACGGCTTAACGTGCTTTCCGAGGCACGGAGGGAACTCGGTATGTTAAGATAGTCACCCATCCACAGACCAACCTTGGCAAGCGTTGCTTTACTTGGAAGATCGACCCGTGCGGTTGTTATTATTTTCCTTATTTATTAGCCTTCCTACACATTATGATACAATATTATTGTTTAAGGAATATTAATGAACTTTTCTAGTGTGTTGGAAAAAAGACGTATGATTTATGCCGATATTTGTCAATGCAGTCTCTCGGCTCAATAATGACATTACCGTAGTTTAGTTTGCCCAATAGGGAAGATGCAAATACAGAATTTATGAGAATTTTGCCAGTAAAATGATAAAAACGTATAAAATAAAGGCCATTGCAACGTTTTTATTTTGGTTAATATTCGGTTTTTAACAAAAATAATGAATTAAAGTAACGTGAAACGGAACGTACTTATAAACAACAATCAGCGTTTAGTGACGTATCTGCTGTTATGCCAACGAAAAGGCACTCTTATGTCTTTTGAGTTAGGACAGTTCTTGACCAGTGATAGACACGAGTGACGTCATCGTCCGTTTTCGCGCGAACCTTTAAACTGTCGGTTTCAAAACGCAATTTTGGCAATAAATTAAAGCGTTTACATTTCTTATTTATGTGGTGGTATATTCTTGATGGAGTTCTTTAAAATGAAAGCTAAAATGGAAATATTGCATGTTCCCTATTGTGTCAAAACGAACTAAAAAGTTAGAAAAAAATTTGCTAATAAATGAAATAAAAAATATTTGTTACTCTCGAAAACTTAAACCATAATTGTAATTAAAACTACTTAGCTTATGTGTGTGAGGGACATGTGGTAAGCGTTTTTTGCAAATAAATAATCTGAATATAAACTGTTGTTCTCTTTTTAATATAGAACGCGCTCGGCGTAGACTATGCCATCTAGCGTTAAAAAACTTGATGTCAACATTTCTGTGCTGTCTGCATTAGTAGGGATCCGAAAATCTGTAAAACACAGTACCCTTACAGGACCTATCGGGTGACTGTTTGTCAGTCCGTCTGTCACAGCCTATTTCTCCAAATCTGTTGGACGGATTCTGTTGAAAGGGGTGCGAACTTTTTTCTATGGGAGCGGCCATTTTTTTTTTTTTTTTTTTAAGTTGCGGTGCACGATCTAACATGTATATATGAGTAGAGGACACTTCCAGAAAATAAAGAAGAAGTTTGTCTCCCTCCCACACCGTTTTCGTGATCGTTTTAAGACGTCATGGTAGGCTAGCAGAAGCCTAATGATTTGTTCTCTTGAATACGAGTACAAATCCCCCAATTTACTTCGTCTTTACTTATCAGATATATTGTAATCACAGGGGCGGCAGTCACGAAGAAACCAAAACGAGACACAAGAAAACTAGAAGATACTATTCCAGACAACCAAACGATCAATGAATCATTAGAAACGACAGTTCGTGCTTCTGAATCTGGCACTGAATTCAAAGAGCCCGTCATTGTGCCTCATAGTAGTTTTGATCGACCGAGTCATTCAAAACAACACGATAGAGTTCTCACTGGTCATGAACCAAATAGGTGTGAAATATGTCACGAAACTTATAATAGTGTAAGTGATTTAAAAGAACATATTATTACCGTACACGCAGATGAGAAACTGTACAATTGTGAGATATGTCTGTGTTGTTTCACTAATCAAGATACTTTTACAAAACATATTAATGCACACCATGTTAAATCAACCAAATGTAAAATATGTCAGCATACTTTTCGCAAACCGAATGCTTTAAAACAACACTTGATAAGACACACTGGTGAAAAGCCGCACAAATGTGAAATATGTCAGAGTAGTTTTAGTTTTATGAAACAATTTAAAAGCCATTTCAAAAAGATTCATCCTGGAAAGAAACCTCACACATGTGAAATATGTAAGCGTTGTTTCACTTCTAAGGATGCTTTATCAAAACATATTAATTCGCACGTTAAACTTATAAAATGTAAAATATGTCAACGAACTTTTTGTAAACCGAATAGTTTAAAACAACATTTGTTAAGACACACTGGTGAGACACCTTACAAATGTGACTTCTGTCAGCTTAGTTTTGTTTCCAACGGTGCTAAGGAAGCCCATTTACGAACACATTCTGGTGAAAAGCCTTTCCAGTGTGATTATTGCGGTCGATTTTATAAAGATAAGGGTACGTTGAAACAACATATTCAACGCCACACTGGTGAAAAATCCTACAAGTGTGAAATATGCCAGCGTGTTTTAAGTACCAAAAGTAATTTAAAACAACATTCGTTACAACACACTCTTGAGAAACCTTACATATGTGATATATGTCAGCGCGGATTTCCTTGTAAGGGTAATTTACAGGTTCATTTACGATCACATTCTGATGAAAAACCTTTCCAATGTGAGATTTGTGGGCGATGTGTTAAAGGTAATTTAAGGTCACATATTCAAACCCACACTGGCGAAAAATCCCACAAGTGTATAAAGTGTCAGCGTGTTTTCAGGTATGCAAGTTACAAACTTCATATAAAATACTGTTCTGTTGAAAAACATTTTGTATGTGATATATGCAAGCGTAGTTTTAAAAACAAAAGAGATTTAGCTCGTCATTTTATTAGTCACACGGATTATAAACCTCACAAATGTGTTATATGTCAACGTAGTTTTAAACTAGCTGCTCATTTAAAAGATCATATTCTAATACACACTGGAGCTAAGCCGCACAAATGTGAAACATGTCAGCGTTGTTTTAGTCGATTGTCTCATTTAAAATCGCATATTCAAACACATTCTGGTGAAAAACCTCACAAATGTGATGTATGTCAGCGTACTTTTAGTCGAGCAGGTAATATGAAACAACACATGCAAATACACACTAGAGAAAAGCCTGTTAGAAGAGTTAAAAAATAACACTTTGTCACGATTTGTTTCAAAGAATTTTACTGGTAAAGATCGGTGTTTCTTCTCTTTCAAAATTCATACGATCCGTAGGTAATGGCCAAACAATATGCGAACAAAACATACTTGAGACCCACCTCACAGATTTGAGTGGACCCGTCCAGACAGGGCTTATAAAATCTTTTCAAACACACTTGAAATCGACGATTATTCCTTCTTCTTTTCCATTAGAGGCATTGTAGTTAAGTGATGGGTTATATATTGAACGCCAAAAACGAATGTCTATTATTTACGAGTAGTTTGAAAATTGTGGGTAATAGTAACTTACGAATACTTCATCAAGTTACTCTACCTACAATTTTTTTATAAAATAAAAACTATCAGTAAATATTTCCTTTAATTTTGTATTAGGCTGCTTGGCAGCTGGCCTCTCTTTTAAGAAACGAAAACGGCATATGAAACGGCGTATGGCGTAGCAATCTGCTAGCTGTAAGAACCGTCCTACAAAGATTTTGATACAATATTATTCTTCATCAAGTTACTCTACCTACAATTTTTTTATAAAATAAAAACTTTCAGTAAATATTTCCTTTAATTTTGTATTAGGTTGCTTGGCAGCTGGCCTCTCTTTTAAGAAACGAAAACGGCATATGAAACGGCGTATGGCGTAGCAATCTGCTAGCTGTAAGAACCGTCCTACAAATATTTTGATACAATATTATTGTTTATGAAATATTAACTTTTCGAGTGTTGGAAAAAAGAGGTATGAATTATGCGGACATTTGTCAATGCAGTCTCTAGACTCAATAATGACATTACCTTAGCTTTGCTGCGTCAAAAGGAACCAAAAAGTTTTAGAAATATTCTTTATGTGAAATGTTTGTCATTTCTTTTTGAAAAGATTTTTAATTACTTTACCTTTTTTTTAAATAAATAATCTTACCATTTTACTTTTAATTTTAATTAATTCCAATACGGAATGTTTACGGACGTAGACTATGCCATCTAGTGTGAATAAAAATCTTGACGTTCACACTTCCGTGCTGTCTGTATTGTTTATTTCTTAACTTAGTCATTGCAATATCTTGATTCTATTACCGAGATTATTTTGAAATAATTTTGCCCTCCATTGGGTCATCAGTTGGCGAAGCCCTTGCCATAATATGGCTTCTGACAAGGGGTATTTAATATGTATTCGTATGTACTCCCAATCTACTTCTTCTTTACATACTAGATGCATCCCCAGTTATCCCGATTACTAAAACTGTAGCTTCTGAATCTGTTACTGAATTCAAAGAGACCGGCACTACCTCTTAGTAGTTTTTAACCGACTTCTTCAAAAAGGAGGAGGTTCTATGTTCGGCAGATGTATTTTTTTTAAATATGTTCACCGATTTCTCCGCTAATTGTGGACCGATTTTAAAAATTCTTTTTTATTCGAAAGCCTATCACTACTGAGGTGGTCCTATTGTCACCAAGTCAGAATCTGATGAAGGGATCCCATGAAAATCGAGGGAAACCCTCAAATTTTTATAAGCACATACAATGTTTTTCATATTATTTCTATCGCTATTCAGATATTTGTGCCTGATAATCATCATCTCATATTGCTGAGCTGATGATGGAAGGTTTAAGTCAGGATGTGATGATGGGATCCCATGAAAAATGTAGCATTTAAATAAGCGACATATTGCTTGCGCCCATCCAAGTAATTTGCAACGAACTTAAGCAACGTCGCGGAGAAACCTGCCAAGGCTAATTTATTCAATAAAACGTCGTCGTCAACCCGGTCAAAAGCCTTCTGGAAGTCAAAATAGGCTACATCGACCTTATTGTTTGTTTTCCGCTAATAGTTTTTAGCAAATTAGATGTAGTTGAGCGATTTTGCAGGAATCCATGTTGCTCATCCACGAACCATCGTTGCAGTTGTTTATAAATTCTTTTATAGAGCACCGATTCAAATATTTTACCGAATATGCATAATATTGCTATTGACAAAAGCTTTTGTGCACCGGAAGTACTCAAGATGTTTTCCACTCAGTAGGATATATATCTGAGGCAATAGACAAGTTGAAGATAAATGTCAAGGGCAGTTAAAGATTTCGCAACCGTCTTTAACCATATGCTGAGGTATTCTGGACCTTGAGTTGGTTTAGGAGGAAGTCGAGCCATAGCCCCACGTACCTACCTACTTCAGATTCGTAGATGCAATCTATATTTACCACTTGAAACGCGCTGTTAAGAGACGTATTCGCCGTCGCTAGAGCACGATCAGGATCCAATGACGGTAAATTAAAATATTTAGAAAACGCATCTGCCACTTGCATTGGTGACAAGTCACCAAAGGTAGCCTACTCATTGTTCTGTTTGTTATTTTTCACTACAGTAGTTCAAAAGTAGGTTTTGCTGCCTGAACTCAGAGAGCAAAATGCGATTTTGCTCACTGAGTGACACAAAGTAACTTTTTTTTTTCAGAAATTCGCGAATATCTTATTCAGCATTGGGTTAATTATACAATTCGAAACATTCTCACTCTATCTCTTTCCCGCCATTAGAAAGAGAGAGAGACAAAGACCGGCCCTTTCGAAGTTCCGATTTTGAATTCGACCTCAAAGACAAACACGTTCGGAATTTCGTCCTAACTAAAGAAATTTTGCAATAAGATAATTGTCTTTTAATGTAATTTATTGCATTTTTAACTTATTGTTGTATTTAAACGAAAATAAGTATTTACTGCAAATAAAACTGATATTTAACCTCTAAATATTTATTTCTAGTTTCAATAATGTTACGTAATATATTTAGAATAATAAAATAATATCATGAGTGCTATTTCCGAACAAGCCTTAATTTAAATAAAAGAGCGGGAATAAAATTTCGTGGCTGGCGTAAATAGTTGAATAAGTTAAAAAATATTAAAATAATCGTAAAATATGAGTGAAACTAGCGACGAGATTAGTATTAACACCGGAAGAGTTAAAACAACAAGTTATTAATGCAGAATTAAGTTTCCTACCTGAGAAGTCTCGCGAGAAATATCTGAAGGCATACCATGTCTTGAATGAATGGAGACTTACAAAGGGCGCAAGCAGTTTTTCGGAGACGGTGTTGCTAACTTTTTCTTTAAATTTATCACAGACGAGGCGATCATCTACAATGTGTATTTACTCAATGTTGAAAGCTACTTTAAAAACAAAACATAATGTGCATATTGAAACATACGCAAAACTCGTATCTTTTCTAAAAAGAATGTCAGTTGGGTTAAAAAGTCCAAAATTTTTAAGGCCCTTAACATAGAAAAAGTAGGTAATAAAGTAAGTGGTACCTATGAATCTATGTTGTTAGTTTTTAAAATTGGTGTGTAGACTCTTATGTATAAAGGTACCTACTTACTGCCTACTACCTATTATTTTTTGGAGGCGCAATGAATCCTAGTCTGGCTTAGCAATACTGTTAAAATATTTATTACGATATGTAAAACATGCTGTAAATGTTAAATTATGCATATTATTAATGTCTTATTTTCATTACTGGTTGTACTGATCATAGGAATTAGTGGAGCGTGTCGCAATATCTAACGAGATCTTACAGCTAACAGTTGATAATATCGAAAAGTATTCAGATAAATTGCTGTTAGTAAAATTAAAAAAAATATGAAACGAAAAAGTCTGCCTTGAGCCAGTGATCTAGCAAAGGGTGTTAATATTAATGGCAATATCTAATGGTTTGTGATGCACTTCAGGTGATACAATGACGGCACATACTGAAACTGAGACTGCAGCTGCCACACATGAGCTAACCAAAAGGTCCAACATTCTACCAAGATCATTTAAAATTATGTTTTCCTGCAATAAATTACACTCAGATAGAAACAATTCAAAATATATATATAGGAGAGAGATTAAAGAGAAGTACAGTTAAATTATAATATTATAAAGGTTATTGATATAATATGGTATTATATCATGTCTTTATTAAGAATTTTTTGCTGTAAATCTAATTTTTTCTTACATAATTATATTTTTATTATGTCCGAGTGACTTTTTTATTTTTGAAAAAATTATGGAGGGTTAAATTAAAATTATTTTTGTTTTGTTATAATTATTTTGCAGTAGGTAAATCTTTCTTACATATTTTTTTTATTAGTTTCGTGTGACTTTTCATATTATTATTGAAAAAAGTTTAAGTTTAAATAAGTGTGTACCTACCTGAAAGGTATTTGTTGATTGTATTTAAAAAAAAAACTACCTAGGTACGCAAAACCAAAGATTCTTTAATTTTTAGACAATTTTTCCAAATCTCAACTCATCTTAAAAAGTGCTCCTTTTGCGAAGTGCAGAAATTGAAAAGTGCACCAGTTGCAAAGTCTGCCATATGAGAAGAGCACCAGTTGCTAAGTTCACCATTTGAGCATGGTGTAGGTACAAGTTGAGATGTGCACCAAATGCGTCAAACCTCCTTGGGGTCAAAAACGGTATCGAGTCTCGTCTCTTTTAAAAGCTGGTAGGTTACTTGGGAAAGTTTTGACTTTAATCTCCGGACATTTTGGTAGAAAATCAGATCTAGCTTTTTACTTTTCCTCGCGAAAAATTGATTTACTCGTTTCAGCGGATTGAGTTTTCTTCCTCGCATTTTTATAGTTGAACCATTCAGGACAGATGCAAATACAGAATTTATGAGAATTTTGTCAGTAAAATGATAAAAAAGTATAAAATAAAGACCATTGCAACGTTTTTATTTTGGTTAGTATCGATTTTTAACAAAAATAATGAATTAAAGTAACGTGAAATGGAACGTATATAAAAACAACAATCAGCGTTTGGTGACGTATCTGCTGTTATGCCAACGAAAAGGCACCCTCATGTCTTTGAGTTAGGACAGTTCTTGACCAGTGATAGACACGAGTGACGTCATCGTCCGTTTTCGAGCGAAACTTTACTGTCGGTTCAAAACGCAATTTTGGCAAAAAATTAAAGCTTTTTCATTTCTTATTTATGTGGTGGTCTATTTTAGATGGAGTTCTTTAAAATTAAAGCAAAAATGGGAATATTACATGTTCCCATTGTCGGGTGACAGGTAAAAGTCAAACAGGTGCTTTGGGACTCCCAGTATGAAACAGTTATGTATGTCTGGAGTGTTCAAGATCAAGCTTTTTAGGGTTCCGTACGCGAAAGGTATCCAACGGAACCCTATTACTAAGCCTCCGCTGTCCGTCCGTCCGTCTGTCTGTCAGCGGGCTGTATCTCAAGAACCGTAATAGGTAGAGCTGAAATTTTCACAGATTGTGTATTTTTATTGCCGCTATAACAACAAATAATAAAAATTAAGGTTTATGGTACGGAACCCTTCGTGTGCGAGTCCGACTCGCACTTGCCCGGTTTTTTATGGTGAAGGTGTTGTCTGGATGTTTTCTGTGAAGGTTGAAAGTTCCAAGCATGAATGTAGGTACTTGACAAGTTCCAGTGTTTTCAGATCTGTATCGGCTGCACCAGTCGTACGAATGACCGACCGACGAGGACGCGTTTGAGATTTTTCCATCGTAAATATTCTAGTATTATATGAGTTTTTTGTCGTCTGTTTGCTGCTAAACAGTTGTCGCGACACTGAATCAAGGAGAGTAGATGACAAAGCAGGATGTGGAATATGCAGAGACGAAGTTGTGGGATCTGGGACATTCAAGGGAAGTGCTTGATGACTATTCATTGACAGCTAATTGTTTCAATTTTATCAATATGCTGTCTTTGGATCATAATTTCGCAACCAAAATTTTTCAAACCCAGTAGTGCTATTCTGTAACAACATTTTCGTGTCTCGATCTCGAAAGCGGAATCCGAGGTAAGTATAAACATGAGACCTTTGTTTGTTCACCGAAGACAGGGTTGATGGTTTTCATGCCGTTATACGGAAAAGGTGCGCTTCTGTTCTCAGTAGAGTACGTGCTAGCTCCCACAGCATCCTGAGTGCGTTGTGTGATAAGTGGGACAGCCCCATGTTGGCTCACTGGATACGGCTGCACACGTAGGTGTCAGTCGTTTCAATTGTGTTTGTTATTTTGTACTAACATTAGGGTTAAGACTTTTACTAACTACATATGGATAATCTGGTCCGAAATAAATGTTATTATTATTCCATTTATTCATATATATATACATACAAATTACATTTTTAAATATTTCTATTAAAATACAAAAACATTTAAAAATATAAAAAATAGTAACCCACCGGTATCGGGAACAGGGTCCAAGCTACCGGTGGTCAGGGCTTCTGAGAGAGGAACCTCCTAACGATGCGCGCCGTGTCCAGGAGTACTGCTTTCTGGATCAAGCCCTTGATCCAGCTGCCCAATGAGAGCCTCTTGAGATGTTGATCGAGGCTCTTGGCAATAATGCCATTGGCCGTCACGATTATCGGCACAATAACTGCTGTGTTCACATCCCACATGTCGACAACCTCGCGAGCCAAGTCAAGATACTTCGTTTGTTTATCTTTCTCTGACTTCACGAGGTTCTCGTCATGAGGGACTACTATATCAACAATCATTGCGCGACGCTCTAGTCGGTCTATCACCACTATATCAGGCTTATTGGCAACAATAGTCCTGTCAGTGATGATAGACCGATCCCAATACAATGTGCAACTACCACTTTCGAGAACTGGGTCGGGCACATACCTATAGTACGGTACTTCCGATTCCACAAGATTGTATTTAAGAGCAAGTTGCTGGTGGATAATCCTGGCTACAAGGTTGTGCCTGTGCAAATAGTCTCCGTTAGCCAGACTAGAACAACCGGAAATAATGTGGCGGATGGATTCCCCGGGCCGGTGACATGCCCGACATATGTCAACCGTACCGTCCTTCACAATGTATTTCCGGTAGTTATTAGTCATCATAACTTCGTCCATAATTGCACAGACAAAACCTTGCGGTTTCCCCGAAGAGGTCACCAAAACGAAGCCAGGCTACGGACGCTAAGAAGTCTACATCGGGCCCATGTAGGACCCGATAAAAGCGTCCGTGAAGCTCCTTGCTCTGCCATACCTCCCTGCGGTCGTTAGTATCTAATACCACAGGTTTGCGCCAGTTCTCGTTAGCCAAGGAGAGCGCGGTGAGGCCTTTGTCCACCGCTACCACATCTCGATGCATACCCACGTCGGCCTCTAGGAAGTACTCCCTAAGGCTGCATACCTCGCGGTTGTGCAGGGTCTTAGCATTTAAGAAGCCACGACCCCCCACTTCCGCGGGATATACAGCCTCATCACCGATGACCGTGGGTGATGCATCCGATTTGCGGTAAGCAGTGAACGTACCCTTCTATCCAGGGCGTCAAGTTCCGTCTGAGTCCATTTGAGTATGCCGAAAGAATACATCAAAACCGGCATGACCAACCGTTGAAGGCGCGCACCTTGTTTCCGCCTGATAAAAGACTGTTAAGTACTTTGTTCAGGCGGCCAAAGAAGCGCTCCTTCAACGATTGTTTCATGTCCGTAGCACTGATGCCTAACGCTTCCGACATACCCAAATACTTGTAAGTTTCGGTTGAGGAGAGGGACCTAAGGTCTATGGAATCCGAGAGTTGTGGTCCCACGGATTCCATAATCTCCCCTCGCTTTACATGCATGACCGCACATTTGTCCAAACCAAATTCCATCCTGATGGCGCCACTGAAGGTTTCTGTTACCTTCAGTAGCTTCATCAGTTGCAAGTTGTTAGGAGAAAAGAGTTTCAAGTCATCCATGTAAAGGAGGTGCGATATGACCTGACCACCTCTTCTCAACCGGTAGCCTTGGCCCGAACCCTCCAACAATGTACTGAGAGGGTTGAGGGCCAGACAAAACCATAGTGGACTCAGACTGTCACCCTGAAATATGCCACGCTCGATCCTTATCGGTTCGTTATTCGCCTGGGTCTGTCGACACCCTGGATAGTGAAGAACCGTCCTCCACTGCCCCATACACGACATCAGCAGGAAGGTGCGTAAAACTGCATCAACTTTGTACAGCTCCAGCACCCTCATGAGCCATGTATGTGGCACCGAGTCATAGGCCTTCTTATAATCTATCCAGCATGTCGACAGATCTCTTCGGGAACGTCGAACCTGTTGGCTAATGGCTATGTCGATGAGGAGCAGCTCCTTAGTACCGCGGGACCCGTTCCTACATCCATTCTGAGAAGAAGACATTATTGAATTACTATCAATATAATGGTTAATCTTTCCTCTCAAAATGGATGTAAGAACTTTATAGACCGTCGGTAAACACGTGATCGGTCTATAATTTTTAGGCTCCGCGGTACTACCTGATTTATGGAGCAGGTGGGTTATTCCTGTAGTTAGGAACTGGGGCAGCGACCCTGACTCTAACGCAGACTGGAATTGAGATGCCAAGCGAACGTGCGATCCTTTGAACCATTTAATCCAAAATTTGTGCAGCCCGTCCGGTCCCGGAGATTTCCAGTTAGGCAACGGACGGACTGCACGAGCTACTTCTTGGGGGCTGATGTTAATTGCCCCCATTTCTGGTATCGGATCGCACGCGCACTCGACCTCTCGAGTCCAATCGCCCTCGGTATGACTGACAGACACCGACCAGATGCTGCGCCAGAATGAACACATGGCATCATCATCCGGTAGGCGCGTATCAGTCACACCTTGGTCTGGTCGCTCCCAAGCCCTATAAACCTACCTCTCATTGCTTTGGAATGTGCGATTCTGAGTGTATCGCTCCACTCGCCGCTTGTACTGACGTATACGGTTTGCCCATGCATAGATTTTCTGCTTCAGGAAGTCAATACGCTCTGTGACGCGGGTCAGATAATCCCGAGGACTAATATCAGTCCCCGAGAACGCCCGCCTCACAAAGCGCATCACTCTGCGGCGAGTGTTGCCCTCCCTGAAGCAGATTAGTTTGCCGATGAGTGCTCTAGCCTCACCGATACGACGCTCGATCCTGCACTGCCAAGCTGGTACAGCTGGTCGTGTAACTTTGACATGAGCTACACGACATGCTGCTGCAGCCGCACAGTACAAGATCGAGTGGGTATCGGCAAGGTCTTCGCTGCTATCAAAATAACTTGTTAGCTGCGAATCTAGAGCACACACCAGCGCCCTATTTTTATTATGCATGGGCAAACGAGGTAGACGAGGTCTAAGCCCAGGCGGTGTGGAGCGATACTCTCGGAAGGCATCCTCCAAAGCGCTCCTCAATCGCTCATTGCATTGGGTACTCACGGATGTGGCCCCGTCATCATCATCTTCACCGACGTAGTTGGGTCGCGGTGAAACACTTGCACTGGGTTGTATTTGCACCGCGGCCGGTGGCGAAGTAGGTGAGACGCGGCTGCTCCGTGATTCCAGACGCAGTCTATCAAGTACGGCGTCATCCAACATACGGTTACGCTGGATAACCCGCACCTGATCCGATAATCGTTGGGCTGAAACGTTGACAGCTGGCTCAAGTACCTGAAACAGAGAGAGCATCCGACTACGGTACGCAGTCAGGTTAGTTCCCCCCTCTGTAGCCCCAAAGTATGAGCGTATCACATTCTCATTAATAGCTTGAGTCCATTTTATACGCTGCACACTTCCACCGATAGCGGGGACCCTGTCAGAGACCGGTGGGCCTCGAGGTCCCAAGCTGGCCGGTGGTCGGCCTCGTCCGCGCCGACGCGCAGGTGGTGGTGTCGGTCGGCGGCGAGAAGTATTCGTCGCTCGAGCTCGACGCAACTGCAGCTACCGGAATCTCAGGACTCACGGCTGGCGCTGGTCCCGGCGGCTGCGAGGCGGAACTGAGCGACGAACCCGAAGATGGAGTTGGTGCGTTTTTGTTCTCGAGCTCGGCTTCTTGTCAGCATTTTATCATTTTCATGTTGTCGTTCAAAAAGGGGTAAATTTTTTCGTGTTTGGGTTTTACAATAGATCGTTACTGTTTTTTTTTCCTTGTTTTCCTGATGATTTTTGCCATTTCGATGAAAGTAATTTAATTAATTTGTATTGAAAATTTCGGATTGAGTAAAAAATATGACGTTCCAGTTGACAGCCGATATATATAATAATAATAATTATTATTTTTATTTATTTTTTTTACTTTCTCGGGTCCCTCTTCCTAGAGACCCGGTCCTTTGGTAGGCGTACGAGGGGCCGAAGCTAACTCGCAGAGGCCTCTTTAGACATTTCAAATGAAATGGGACACCAACCGACGATTATCCCTTTATGCACTGTGAAAGTATACCCAAGGACAATCCCCGGTTGGAGCAGGACTATTGCAGAATATGGAAACAAAAGATGAAACGCTATAGGTTTGGCTGGTTTAGTGGACTAATAATCGTTTACTATGGAAGAACTATTGGCCCCTGCCTGACCATTGACAATTAAAACGGCTTTAAAATGGCAGGGGGTGACTTGCACACTCAATAAATGGGCCCCCGAAAAGGGTCGCTAGCACAAAGTAACGTAGCGCCAAGGGGGCAACATATCCTGAGGTGCTAGAGGAGTGGAGAGGTATACCACGGCTATCAGGACTATAATTATTATTATTATAGTGAGTTCTTTAATTTTCTTCTCTTTTGAGAGAGGATATGACCTTACACACGGGCCAGAGCCAAGTATGTAAGGGGAAATTTAAATTGAGAAGGTGGATGAAAGTGTTGCAGAAGTCAAGAACTTTCGAGTGATGCGACAGGTGTTAAGAATGGTGGCTTTTTGGAGCATGTATAGAGTATGAGTTGGCATCTGTAAAGTATCCAGGCTTTGTGTAAGAGATTTTGGAATTATGCCCGTAGACGAAAGAACTATGGGGACAATATGGACGGTTTGAGATTTCGATTCGGTTTTAATTTCTATGGCGAGATCTTGGTACTTACTGAGCTTTTCGGATATTGTGGTTTGAATATTGTGTGAGTTAGGTATTGCTATATCTACCAAATATACAGTTTTATTAATTTTGTCGTGAACTGTAATATCAGGTCTGTTGTAGTGAATAGTTTTGTCTGTTATTATTGTTCGGTCCCAATAAATTTTGTAATCTTTACTTTCTAAAACTGTTTCTGGTTTATATTTATAGTATGGTATAATTTCATTAACGAATTTATATTTATATGCTAAATGTTGGTGTATAATTGAAGCGACTTGATCATGGCGGTGTTTATAATCAGTTTGTGCTAGTGATTTACATGCTCCAGTTATGTGTTGGATGGTTTCAGAGGCACTGTTGCAGTGTCTGCATGAGTCAGTCGGCTGATTCTGGTCTTTCATTATATATTTCCTGTAATTACGAGTGGCTATTATTTGATCCTGTATGGCCAGCATGAAACCCTCTGTCTCTGGAAACAATTCGCCCCGTTTGAGCCATTCGTTCGACTTAGTTTTATCGACGTGTGACTGGTTCAGGGACGCTCGGTGTCTTACATGTAGAGCTTTTTCCGACCAAACTGCAATTTTTTGTTGATTACTTACAATGTTTTCATTAATTTGCGTATTTGTATTTTGTAGATTTAGTGGCGTAAGTTTTTTATCTGTTTCCGAAATCTGTTTGTGTAATAATGAGTTTTCTGATTTGCTATGGAAGTACGCTCTGAGTGAATGTATCTGTTTGTTGTGTAAGTTGTGTATATCTATGAGTCCTCTTCCTCCTTCTTGGCGGGGAAATGTAAGGCGCTGAATACATGATTTTGGGTGGTGTTTTCTGTGCTTGGTTAGGAGTGTATGAACAGTTCGCTGTAATTTTTTTATATCAGTCTTGGACCACCGTATTATTCCGAAAGAATACGTGAGAATAGGTACTGCAAAAGTGTTTATGGCTTTAATCGTATTTCTAGAGTTAAGGTTACTTTTTAAAATAAGGTTAAGGCGGTGTGTGAATTTTTTGAGTAGTTCTTGTTTTGACAACTTTTGCTGTATCTGTCTCGATTGCTTAAAACCTAAGTACTTGTATGTACTCAATTCGTCCATTGGCTCAATCGCTTCACCAGATCCGAGTGTGTAACTATTATTTTGTATTTTACCTTTTACAATTGACAAGGTTTTGCACTTATCAACTCCGAAAGATATACAAATATCATCAGAAAATTGCTGTGTTGTATCGGCTAGTTGGAAAAGTGCTTCCTTGTCTGCTGAATATAACATTATGTCATCCATGTACATTAGGTGTGTTAGTTTGTATTGTGTATTGCTGTTTTCTAGTGTGAACCCTGCGTCTGTTTTATCTAGCAAATGTGAGAGAGGATTGAGTGCCATGCAGAACCACAGAGGACTTAGGGCGTCTCCTTGAAAAATTCCTCGTTTATACTAATTGGTTCAGTAGCTACAATCGTTGAGGATGAATTAATTTTAAGAACAGTTTGCCAATTCTGCATAGACGTTTCTAAGAATTGCTTCAGTACTGGATGAATTTTATAGAGATTTAATACATGTAATAACCAGCTGTGCGGGACTGAATCAAAAGCCTTTTGATAGTCGATAAACATAGTGTGAATATCCTTCCTACTTTTAACAGCACTGTTCATAGTGATTGCGTCGATGGTCATACAGGGCGCTGCACGTAAATTGAGTGCCTCTACCTACCTATTTCTATCGATATAAAGAAAAATTTAGACATTGATGTGATTTGCTGTGCGATGACACTCTCGAAGACATTCAAGCAACACATCGAAACCTTGAAATTTTATTAAAAATCACAATCTTCAATAATTATACAGAGTTGATACGACAGAGGGGCATTAAATTAAACTACGTATACTATACGTGTTCAGTATTAATTCGATACGGTACAAAAACAAAAAGCGCCATAAATGAGAAAATATTTTTTTCAAACAAACTAAATAGCTTGCAAATCCGAATAAAACGCAACCACCCTTTGTAAAAAAATGACACTGACCTTAGATACCGCTAGGTAATAAAGCGGCAACGTCGCGCGCGCGCCGGAGCGCGGTGTACGGTATCTCGTGTGCTCGGTGGGGGCCGGGCCGGGGTGGCGGCCGGCGACTTAGGCCTCCGCTCGCACTGGCTTTTATGTTAGGTAACGTTTCGAAGTACGCGCACAAAAACAAACACAAATTTTTTTAATTTTCGATGTGTCCTCCATTCACATTGATGCACAAATTATACCGACGGAGAATATTGTTATTTATTTTTCTAATTAGATCACTGTCTGTCGCTAAGCACTTTAATTTGTGAAATGCTAAAATAATCCTATTTTTTAACTCATCAATTGTATTTACCTCTGAGGCATACACTTCACCCTTAATGTAACCCCACAAAAAGAAATTCATGGAAGTGAGGTCCGGAGATACTAATACTAAATAATAATAATCCCAATTTACGTGTCCTATCACCATAAAAAACAGTCAATCACAAAAAAAAACTCTATTACTAAATAATAATAATCCCAAGTTACGTGTCCTCTCACAATAACAAAATAAAATTACAATTGTTTGCGCGCGAATTCCA
This sequence comes from Lacanobia oleracea, assembly GCA_950371165.1. Taxonomy (NCBI): domain Eukaryota; kingdom Metazoa; phylum Arthropoda; class Insecta; order Lepidoptera; family Noctuidae; genus Lacanobia; species Lacanobia oleracea. The sequence goes on along the minus strand of OX493411.1, from coordinate 14,300,887 downwards.
CAAAACGTACGTTCCGAAAAACAAGCGTCCGCGCCAGGGCTGCCAGCAAATAAATCGCGGCTATACGGTTAATTATCTGCAATTATACGAAATTGGATCGCATTATACATAAATATTCTATAAATCGATTTTGTTTCATAATTTCATAAAACTAACATAGGTACCGACTTGCGGGTCTAAAAAGGCCACTTTAGCAGAATCAGAAAGCACATCAGGCTACCCGTCACTGTCAAATTTTCCCAATCAACTTTGAACCTACTGCGTTAACGGTAAAAATTAAATATGACAGATTGTTGGGTGATTTACGTAATGATTCTAGTATGTTTTTTTTTAAGTGGCCTTTATAGACCCACTGTACGCTAAAGCTGTTTCGGTTTTAGAGTTCCGAACAAAAAACGAAACCCTTATAAGATCACTCTGGTGTCTGTCTCTCTGTCTGTCCATCTGTCACAGCCAGTTTTCTCCGGATCCTCTTAAGGTGAATGCTCCAGGGTAGCCCGCGAAATTCAAATATTTTTATGTTTTTTGCAATTTGCCGGTCAGTGTGAAGCTGTATGTGGACCAAATGCGATCTACGACCGTTACGCGTATTTATCTAAAGAATTATAACCATTTTAATCATCAATATAGCCCTCTAAGTTCATGTAGTTCGAAAGAATGAATATTTCAGAAACAATCATTCTTTCAAACTACATGAACTTAGAGGGCTATATTGATGATTAAAATGGTTATAATTCTTTAGATAAATAAGCGTTACGGTCGCAGATCGCATTTGGTCCACATACAGCTTCACACTGACCGGCAAATTGCAAAAAACATAAAAATATTTGAATTTCGCGGGCTACCCTGGAGCATCCACCTTAACCGATTCTGTTATGGATTTGATATAGGTATGGTTACACACGGATTTCTGTGACCCAAACACGGACGCGTTATGCAAATTAAGTAAAATATTTTTTTAGTATGGGGTCACATTTGGGGGTCAAACTAGAAATTTTCAAAACAAGATTTTTGAACAATATCGTATGACATCAAATAAAAGGGCTAACTGTGAGGGTTTTAATTAGATTTTCGTCAATTTTTTCCGAAATATAAAACAGTACCTATAGCTACTGGCCAGTGCTCATGACGTCATGAATCGACGCCATACTGTTGAGTCGTTCCGAAATATACTTGCAAGTATGTTGACGTCATAAATTGACGCCATATTGAAAAAATCCTCAAAGTTTGATGCACACACGCCTGTTTAACGTTTGATATACTACAAATACGTCACCTTTGACATTTGTCTCACCAGTACACTATGGTGGCACACTAATACAATATGTATACGTCGGATTAATGAGGTCATGAGCTTTGGCCAGTTTACTGGGTTATATTTCAGAACATGCGAAGGCGCCAACGGCAAGAAAGAACTTACGACACGATTAAACAATATGACAACTTTGAAAAAGAAAAACTCCACAGACTACCAAATGAAACCTCAACCCACTTAAGCGGTCACAATCAGGAACTAAAGCCATATTGAGCCACACTGTAGCCACACGACACAACACGACACTCCATCATAGTTGTAAAGTTGGCAATATCTTATCTCCATCCCATCTCTGTTCATCCTAAACAGAGTCAGCGAACCACTTCGAAAAAAGCAAGAGGCGAACACTCGCGTTCCATTTCATGTATTCTTTTGTATCGTATTATACAGAATGATCATGGATACAATACACCGTCCGATTATACAAATTTTGTATCCAAATATACAATCTGGCAGCCCTGGTCCGCGCACTGAGGGACTTACCGATCGCAAAAAACAAGGATGCAACAAACTGACCTATCTCTATTTCTTTCGCTCGCTTTATGTTAGTCGCTTTCGTAGTGAAAGTGCAAGAATGTGTGTATTGATTGCTTCCTTGTTTGCATTGCCAATATTTAGTGAATGTCCTTCGACATGCGTCAGAGCGGCAACAACGCATCGTAGATTTAGAAAAACGAGAAAAGATACATCGTGTTCAAACCGTGCAAAAACTTTAAAAATCATTTGCGACTAAACTACTGCTCCTAATTAATTTATTTTTGGTACAGAGCTTGAAAATGGTACCTAGTATAGGCAGTTTAAAGGAAAGCCCCTCTGTCGTATCAACGTTGTATATCCCTGGATGTCACTGCGTATTCTGCAAACAAATCTAACAATAGGTACCAATGACAAATTTGACAGTTTTTGGCTGAAAAATTACCAAATAGGGGAAATAATTCGTTAGTAAGCGAATTTTGGTATTTGAGGAGCTCGTGGCTAGATAATAACAGCCGCACGGGTCGATCTTCAAGGTTAAGCAACGCTTGCCAAGGTTGGTCTGTGGATGGGTGACCATCTCAACATAGCGAGTTCCTCCGTGCCTCGGAAAGCACGTTAAGCCGTTGGTCCCGGCTGTTATTTGTAGATCTTTGGCAGTCGTTACGGATAGTCAGAAGCCAGTTAATCTGACTCCAGTCTTGCCATGAAGTACCGTGTTACCCAGTTACTGGGTTGTGGAGGTCTGGTAGGCAGCCGCTCTGCTTAAAATACTGGTAGGTATTCAGCTAAATCCGGTTTGACTGGAAGCCGACCCCAATATAGTTGGGAAAAAAAGGCTAGGCAGATGATGATGATGATAAGCGAATTTTGGTATTATTGTCGGGAATGGTGTTTTAAACAACATTGTAAAAATACTGCACAGATCTATACTAATATATTAGTTGACCCACGCAACTTTGTCTGCGTCACAATTTTCATTACTGCTCCGCTCCTATTGGTCCTGGCGTGATGATATATAGCCTTCCTCGATAAATGGGCTATCTATCACTTAAAGAATTTTTGCCCCTTATCTCTCGTCTGGTTGAGTGCGGTCTTTTTAAGGCTGAGGTCCCCGCTGATGTTTGGAGCTTCGGTCTTCTAGCTCATCAGCTAGCATTCTAGCGCCGAGTGTCGAATTGCTTTGATCTGTGCGGTATGTAGGTATGTATAGCCCCTTAGACCAGTAAGATTGCACATAGCAATAAAACTATTTTTTACAAAAAATACTAAAACATTTTTTTTTTTATTTCCTCAATTTTTTTTTTTGTAAAAAGAGTATCTTAAAAATCTAATCTTATTTCAAACCCAGGCAACGAAAACAACATCTTTTTTTCAATTCGTTTACTTGATATTATGTATGTTCCAACACAAACAATAAATATTCCATGTCAATAGGGAATTTGCATGAAAAACATATTTAACATCGATTTAGTAGGTACTCCACGAACTTCATCTCCACTAAATCCTCCCTCTATTAAGGGTAACGTGTAAATTACTTATTAATAGACTCCCATTCTTCTTATCGTGTGGGCAGTAAGGTCTAACGACCACACACCCTAGTGTCAGAGTTTCTAAACCGCCTCAATCGAGTTTTTTATACTCGTCTTAAATTTTAAACGAAAGGTCCGATTTACATATTTTTTTTTTTTAATTGCAATTTAAGAACACATAGCCAACCACATAGGATTAATATCATGATACCAAAATCACCGCTATTCCATTCCACCCGGGTTTTGATCGAATAATTTGAAAAAAAAGCGGTTATTATGACTTAACCATATACGAGTAGTTAGATATATACCCTCGCGGACCTTTTTAAGGATATTGATGTCGTCTATAAGACTGTAATACATCACTTTGCTCTATTGTCAATATAGTTCACGCAGCGTACGCGATATAATATAAGGTTTTTTTTGGTATTTTTTGACACCTTGGGTTACATTATCGAAGCTTTCATACGGATGCCTAATTTTTTTGAAAATATTCTATATCTATAGCCCATGTTCATCAGGGATAATGTAGAATACTAATGGCGAAAGTTTTTTTTCAAATCAGTCCAGTCCTTTCGGATTCAAATCAAACAAACGTTTGTTTAAACAAATCTTTCCTCTTTATAATATTAGTGTAGATATACAAAAATAAAACGCTAACAGTGAAAATATAATCAAAATAACTCGAAAAACGAAGGAGAAATAATTATTTTAAACAAACATATTTGGCCCTCTCGTGAAAACGCTGTTTTCTATGGCAGCTGTATAGGCGTCATAGACGATGACGTCAAAGTTTTCATCGGACTTCTCTTTCTAATTGTAATCTTTGAAGCATTATAACTTCATCGCTGATGAAGGTATTTAAAAAATAATTTCACGATTGTTTACTACAGCTAATACGTATTTCGTTATGCAAATAAAAAAATCGCATGCATATTCCCTATTGCATCAATATAATTGTGACAGACAGACACATTATAAGTTTACTATATTACCGTATACGCGCTGAAATTGGTCCTAGCCCTACAACCAGCCGCAGAAGATGACATAGTCGTCACCGTGTCACCCTATTTCCCATGGAAGTAGGTAGAAACTACAGAACGCCATACGCTATATGCTATCTACAATTCCCACATACTCCTTTTACTTCGTTAACGTTCACACATCTGGGAGTAGTAACGGCTTTAGGGCCGGGCGGTCGCCCAGGGCATCGGTAACTGGAGGGCGCCGAGTCATACAGGGCGCTGCACGTAATTTCAGTGCTTATTTCTTTCAATAGAAAGAAAAATTCAGATTTTGATAGCGATTAGTTGTGGGATGAAATTTTAGGTTGGCAACACAATCTCGAAGACGTTCAGCCAATACCAATCGAAACTTGAAATAATATTGAAAAACACAAACTTCAAGAATTATAATACCTAGATTTCGCTGCGTTTTCTGCTAACAATACCAGTGACTGTTGCAAGTAGCGCAGTTTTTCTAATCTTAAATTATAGCTTACCCAATGAAAGCAATCATCGTCTGCCTAGCCTTTTCCCAACTGTATTGGGGTCGGCTTCCAGTCAAACCGGATTCAGCTGAATACCAGTGTTTTACGTGGAGCGGCTGCCGCCTACCAGACCTCCACAACCCATTAACTGGGTAACACGGTACTTCTTGGTAAGGCTGGAGTCAGAGTTACTGGCTTCTGACAATCCGTAACGACTGCCAAAGATCTACAAATGACAGCCGGGACCAATGGCTTAACGTGCTTTCCGAGGCACGGAGGAAACTCGGTATATTAAGATGGTCACCCATCCACAGACCAACCTTGGCAAGCGTTACTTAACCTTAAAGATCGACCCGTGCGGCTGTTATTATTTAGCCACGAGCTCCTTCACCAAATGAAAGCCAAAAACAGCCAAATAGGGGAAATAATTTGTACTGTGAATTTGAGTATAAGCGAATTTCGGCATAGTTGTAGGGAATGGTATTTTAAACCACATAGTAAAAGTACTAATAGGTGGCGTGCAGCTATCGGAGTTGGGTGTAAAGGTCTAAATAAGTATATTGAAATATGAAAGGGCGCTAAATGTATGACTCGCCCGGGGCGCTTAAGGTGAATGCTCCAGGGTAGCCCGCGAAATTCAAATATTTTTGTTTTTTGCAATTTGCGGGTCAGTGTGAAGCTGTATGTGGACCAAATACGATCCGAGACCTTAACGCGTATTTACCCTGGAGCATCCACCTTAAATGGTTAAGACCGGCCGTGTCTGGGGAGCTACTCTCTAAGCTCGAAGTCCGTAGTTTCGGGCTTAGTTGCGGGTAATATTCTACTTCATATCTCCTACGGTCTTACGATTAGTCCCGAAACTGAACCGAACTGTCAAATTGTGTTGTCATTAATTCTTAGTGGTTAGGTCATACGGAGTAGAATACGTCCGCAACTAAGCCCGTAACTATGGATTTCGGGCTTAGAGAGTAGGCCCCCCGGTCATAAACGCACGCTGGTTGTGAGTACTGCACTGGCTTTTCTGGAGAACGAGTCAATAAATCTCATAAACGCTAAACTGGGGTCATTTTAGTTTTAGCAAAATTTTTGTGAGCACAAGTCAACAAAATTTACGGAACGGCTGGTTCTTTTTTCGCGATTACGGCGTTGGTCACATGCTATATGTTGTTCGATTTCGCTAGGACATTGCAGACTTGTATCACCTGATTGTCTGATAAAAAGATGATTCCGTGCTTCGGAAGGCACGTATAAGCCGGTGGTCCCGGCCGCCAAATGGCGGTCGTCAAATAAACCATGTCAAAGGCCCTTGAGGCGGTCTAGAAACTCTGACACTAGGGTGTGTGGGTCGTTAAGTGGGTGATAGACGTATGAACTTACAGTACGCGGTTTTTAAGATCGCGAGCTTACTCGGCTCGACGTCGGTGACACACGTGAGAGCTTGCACATTACTCTGGTACCAGGGGGACCGCGATGTCGTCAATGGAGGAAACTTTCTTATTCAGGAATAAAGTTTTATTATAGCCAGACCTGGGCCCCAAGTCTGCTCTTTTTAATAAATTTATTTATTTAAAACACTTTCAGCACACAAATGTACAGATGCGGACTTAATGCCATAGGCATTCTGTACCAGTCAACCTTTGGGTAATGCAGAGAATAGTCGTAGGTGCAATAAAGAAAATTTAAAGCGATTGATAATTATTATTCAAATACAATAATGAACAATAAACAAATATAAACCATACATACAATATAAATATATAATAAATATACAAATCAACAAGATAAATATGCAAACGAAATACTAAAACAATTAAGGCGAATAGGTTAATGGGAAACATTAGCGCTGTGATGATACAACTGCCAACCTCTTACGAATGTGTTCACGAACTTTAACCTTGAAGGATAATCGGTTGGTGGCCATCCTGATCTCTTGGGGGAGCGCATTCCATAGTGAAATAGACTGAACGAAGAAAGAAGAGTGAATAAAGTCAGTACGGTGAGTGGGACATTGAAGGAGACGGTATACATTCGTCATTCCAACACGATCCCATTGTCATTTTTCTAGAAGTTCGTAATCTGCTAATTCATAATGGTCGATCATTGGTCGGTCAATGGTCTCGTTATAGAATCGTGGTAGAAAGACATTTTCGTGTTGCCATTATTATAAAACCCATTGGTAGAAATGATTTTTGAAAAACTACTACTAAATTTGAACGATAAGTTATGGCAGATTTCTTATACAGAGTTGATACGACAGAGGGGCATTAAATTACACTACGTATACTATACGTGTTTAGTATTAATTCGATACGGTACAAAAATAATAAGCGCAAATATAGAAAATATTTTTTTCAAACCAACTATATACCTTACAAATCAGAATAAAACGCAACCACCCTTTGTAAATAAATAAGACTGACCGTAGATACCTAGGTAACACAGTGGCAACGACGCGCGCGCGCCGGGGCGCGGTGTGTGTTATCTCGTGTCGAGGCGGGCGGCCGGCGACTTAGACCTCCGCTCGCGCTGGCTTTTATGTTCGGTAAGGTTTTGAAGTACGCGCACAGAAACAAACACACTACATTTTTAAATTCTCGATGTGTCCTCCATTCACATTAATGCACAAATTATACTGACGGAGAATATTGTTATTTATTTTTCTAATTAAATCACTGTCCGTGGCCAAGCATTGTGGGCAACTGCGGCTGTCACCATACCTTTCTCTGTACGTTCGCAGAGCTAAAGCTGCGTTTCCACGGCATTCGCCGTAAATTAAAATTATGTCAGTGTATTCTGACGCCGTTTAAGTTACACGAGGCATTGTTGAACTCTTTAATTACACACACACAAACAACCAAAGTTTAATTACGTGTCCTACCACCATAAAAAAAAACAGTCAATCACAAAAAAAAAACACTAATACTAAATAATAATAATCCCAAGTTACGTGTCCTGTCACAATAAAAAAAAAAATACTGTCTTAAACTTATTTAGTGTCCTATCGCAATAACAAAACAAAATCACAATTGTCAGCGCGCGAATTCGACAAATCATACGTTCCGAAAGGACAGCGAGGCTTTTTAGAGGCCCCACTTACCGATCGCAAAAAACTAGGATGCAACAAACTGACTTATTTTTGTTTCTTTTACGCGCGGAATGTTTTGCTATGTTTGTCACTCTCGTAGTGAAAGTGCAAGTGTGTGTGTATTTATTGCTTCCTTGTTTGCATTGCCAACTTTTTATTGAAATATTTTGTTGTACTTGCGACATGCGTTAGAGCGGCAAAAACGCATCGCAGATTTATCGTTGTAAGGTGCATGACCTATGTATAGACATAATCAGCTGTTAGAAAAGATACATCGTGTTCAAACGGTGCAAAAACTTAAAAAATCATTTCTCCTATTTAATTGATTTTTGGTACAGAGCTTGAAAATGGTACCTAGTATAGGCAGCTTAAAGGAAAGCCCCTCTGTCGTATCAACTTTGTATATATATTTTTACATATAATTTATTAATTTGTCATTATGTACGAGATTACCATTCTATGACATTTCTTTCAACGGAGTGTCAGTAGTTGACCATTGGAAATTCATAATGACGCTTTTATATGAGTAGATTACCAAACTTGTCAAAATCAACCATTATGAAATCAATGATAGACCATTCTGACACTATTGTAATAGCAGACTTGAGGCCCAGGATACTTGTATGAAAGAAGCAATTAAAATAATTCTGTTAGTAGTTAATAATTTTTGCAACACAATAGCACTCGACGTTTTATAAAACAAAGTAATGGCCCGCGGCGCTGACAGAAGTGCGAGCAACAACTTACTCAGCGGTTTTTATGTATGCGTACGGTGACAGACGAGCGAAAAAGCTTGTCGAGCCACAAGTACGCGTACTTGCTCGCACGTCTGTCACCCACTTTTGAACTTACTGCCCACACGATAAGAAGGTTGTTCAATACGATAAGTACATTCAGTCAAAAAAGTATCGGGAATGGATGATTTGTGTATGGTTCCAAATTCAAATCTTTGTTTTTTTGTAGTTGTTAGATTGGCACAACTGTTTTCCATTTTGGCGCGGAGTTTGAGTTGCATCTGTTATTTATATTAAATACAGTGCTGGTTTTAGTAATATCATATATAGTGTGTCTTGCGAATTTCATAATGAACAAAAATATCGAACAAAGAGTTTGTCTTAAATTTTGCATCGCCAATGGAATTTCGTGTTCGGAGTCACTGAAAATGTTACAGAAGGCTTACGGTGAATCGACTTTATCAAAAACTCGTGCTTATGAGTGGTTCAAAGCGTTCAAAAGCGGTCGAGATGTGATGGAAGATTTGCCTCGCTCTGGTAGGCCGTCAACGTCTGCAACTGAAGTTTACATCGCAAAAGTGAAGGAAATAGTGACTGAAAATCCCCATTCAACTCTGAAAGAGATAGCCGCCGAACTTACTGTATCTCACGAGTCGATCCGTACCATTTTAACTAATCATTTGGGTATGAAACATGTTGCTGCTCGGCTAGTCCCAAAAGATCTGAATTTTCTCCAAAAACTCAATCGCATGAAAGTCGCTGAGGACATGCTAGAACGAGTCAGTTCGGACCCAACATTCATGAAACGCATTGTTACTGGTGACGAGACGTGGGTTTACGAGTTTGACATGCAAACTAGTCAACAAGCTGTGTGTGTGGCACCCGTTTTCAATCGATAGAAGACATAAAGGAGAATTCGCGGCGAGAACTGAACTCAATTCCGGAAGAGCGTTTAAAAAATGTTTTGATGAATGGATTATTCGTTGGCGCAAGTGTATCGTTTCTAAAGGAGCATACTTTGAAGGTGATAAAATAAATTTGGATGAATAACAGACATTTTGTGTATTATTGATCTTTTCCCGGTACTTTCTTGACAGAGTAGTATACTAAACCTCTATGCAGGTTTTGCCAACATTCTAAAGTAACACGTATTTTCAAGCAGTAAAAATGTTATTTCAATAAAACCGTTTTCTCTGTACTACTCTTTCCTTCTTTTTTGTGGACCCGAAGATGACCATTTAACGTACTTGCTTGGCTGAAAAACTTTGCACATATTTCGCACTGGTACTGTTTTTTATCACTATGTATTAAAATATGATTTTCTAAATTAGCTTTTCTACTAAAACTACGCTGACATATTTCACATTTGTAAGGTTTTTCGCCGGTATGTGTTAGAATATGATGTTTTAAAATCCATTTTGTTTTAAAGCTACGCTGACATATATCACATTTATGAGGTTTTTCTCCCGTGTGTACACGATAATGTGTTTGTAAATTAGACTTTGTTGTAAATCCACGTTGACATATATCACATATGAAAGGTTTTTCAGAAGTGTGAGTAAGAACATGATGTTTCAAATGTGTTATTTGTCGAAAACTTCTTTGACATTGTTTACATTTGTAAGGCTTCTCGCCAGTGTGTATACGAATATGACTGTATAAAGATCTCTTTAAACGGAAACTACGCTGACATATATCACACTTGTATGGTTTTTCACCAGTGTGTATAAGAATATGTTTATCTAATAAATATTTAATTCTAAAACTAAATTGACAAACATTACATTTATAAGGTTTTTCACCTGTAAGTTTTCCAATATGTTTTTTTAAACGACTTTTTTTAGTAGTTTCTTTTTCTTTAAGTTTAGTGGCCGGTTTGGAGGTTCGTTTTTTCTTTGCCGGGAATACTGTCGAGTCAGATTTCTTCTTTGCCTTTCGTTGGGCTGTAATTTTATCTTCTAGGTTTGCTCTTCGTACGTCTAGTGATGGTTTCTTCACGCAGGGCGCTCCTGCAATTATAAACAGGCAATCTTACTATTATAGTTAACTAGCTTCTGCCAGCGGCTTCGCCCGCATGGTCCCGAGGGAACATACTCCCTTGATAAAATGTAGCCTACGGCTCTAGACTATCTCTGTAACAAATTTTATTTAAATCGGTTCAGTAGTTTTGGCATGAAAGCGCGACAGACAGACAGACAGACAAACAGAGTTACTTTCGCATTTATAACTAGCACTTATTCTCACTGGAATTTTCCTAAGGAACCCTAATTTTTTCTTGTAATAAATATAGCATATGTTTCTCAGGAATAATGTAGCATAGGAATAATGTTTGTTTACTTGAACGCGCTTATCTCAGGAACTCCTGGTCTGATTTGAAAAATTCTTTCAGTGTTTGATAGCCCATTTATCAAAGGAAGGAAGGCTATAGGCTACATAACCACACGCTAAGACCAATAGGAGCGGAGTCAACTAGTTCAATATAACTATGTCCCGTTTATGGTGACTGACAGACAACTCACAGCCGAAACTATTGGTCGCATGCAAGGTTCCTTGGGGTGTGTAGGGGAGCACTAAGAGAGGATTTCCCCAAATTCCTTCGGGAACGGGATACACGGTATATGCGCATACGAAGCTAGTACTATTATAAATGTGACAATTTGGATGAATGGATAAATGGATTTATTTAACAAAACACACACAGAAAAGAAGACCCGCGCAGCGGGGCTACATCATCAAAGTTAGGATTGAAGTTGACATTTCATGACGTGACCAGACATTTCATGATATGCCGAAATTCTACGATATGGACACGTCGTAACGTATTACTATAGGTAGGCGGAAATACGCAAAAAGGAATTCTCTGCTGGTCCACTTTGCTAAATTAATTAAAAAAAAAATCTTTTTTTTTATTAATATTATTTAACAGTACCAACTCACCAGAACTTAATCGTCCCTCTTGCTCAACAGAATCTTGTTCGCCAACATTCAGCACTTCTAAATCATTGACTTCATCCCGATGCTCCTCTTTCACGTCGACAGGATCCGGACTGGCGCGTTTGTCAGCTGACAGATCGTCGTCAGCTGACAGATCATCGTCAGCTAACAGATCATCGTCAACTGTCAGTTGTTCGTCAGCCACGCTCCCCAGCCATTCGTCGAGGATACTGACATGTTCTATCGGTGTCGCAGCCAGTCCTCCAAAGTATTCTAGCTGCCCTGGGTACATTAATGGTGACCCCGGCTGAAATAAATTTTGATTACAGAGTTAGAAAATGCTACCTATTAATAATAATTCCAGTATCTTACCTACCTCAAAAGGCCTACTTTAAAACCCATAGTTTTTTTTTTTTTTTATGGTACAGAACACTTCCTGTGAGAGTCCGACTCGCACATGGTTGAATTCTTAACACTTTCTTACTCATTACACACAAGTTGTATTTTTTCAGTTACAGCACGTTCATTCTGAGCATGCAATATATCAAAAAGTAGTGTGGTATGTCTGTACCATAAACCGCAAAAATTACGTTTTTTTAAGGGTTCCGTAGTCCTGTCCGTCTGTCCGAGGTTGCTAAGAGACCGTTAGTACTAAAGCTGTAATTTTCTAGGAATGACAAACGCCAACAAATCTCAACCCCCCCTAAAAAGCTAAACTGCTGCCTTGAAAAATCTGGTAAAATTCATGAACACAGTGCATTTCATGAACTTTAAAGGAAAATTATAGCGGTTAAGTTTATTAGTTTAACAGTAATAGTCGTTGAACTTGGGTGTTGGATAATACGGCGGCATATGCATGCGATTTTTTTATTTGCAAAATAAAATACTTATTAGCTCTAGTAAACAATAATTAATTTATTTTTTAAATACCTTCATCAGCGATGAAGTTATAAAGCTACAAAGATTACAATTTTATTAGAAAGGGAATTCCGATGTTAACTTTGACGTCATCTATGACGCCTATTCAGCTGCCATAGAAAACAGAATTTTCGCGAGAGGGACAGATATATTTGTTTGAAATAATTATATCTGCTTCGTTTTTCGAGATTTTTTAACTCTATTTTCACCGTTAGTATTATATTTTTTGTATATTTTTAGATAAACTGTATAGATGATAAATATGGTTTTAAATTTTTCATGCATATTCCCTATTCTATACTAAATACAAAATCCTAATATATTACCATTAATTACATTCAGAACAATGAACAACAGAATTATTGTGCTATATTGTGATAGAAGGCTACTCTGGCATACCACACTGCGCGTGGCCCGACACGCACTTGGCCAGTTTTTAGATTTTCGAACGTCAGAAAACGGAACCCTCTCGTGACTCGTCTGACTGCCGACCATAACTCGAGAGACCCATGCATGTTCCACATTATCTCAAACCTACTAATTTGTTACTGTATTCTGAGGAGAAGACAGTAACAAACTAGTCTGAGGAGCTCGTGGCTAGATAATAACAGCCGCACGGGTCGATCTCCAAGGTTAAGCTACGCTTGCCAAGGTTGGTCTGTGGATAGGTGACCATCTTGACATACCGAGTTTCCTCCGTGCCTCGGATAGCACGTTAAGCCGTTGGGCCGGCTGTCATTTGTAGATCTTTGGCAGTCGTTACGGATAGTCAGAAGCCAGTAAATCTGACTCCAGTGAAGTACCGTGTAACCCAGTTAATGGGTTGTGGAGGTCTGGTAGGCAGCCTCTCCTCGTAAAATACTGGTATTCAGCTTGACTGGAAGCCGACCCCAATATAGTTGGGAAAAGGCTAGGCAGATGATGAGTTTGTTACTGTCTGCAAATCAGTAGAAATACTGTTCATTCTGTTAAATTACAAACTTTTGCACTTTCAAGATTTTTTTTCTATAATTACTTCAAATTAGAATACTTAGATGTACTTAGTTACCAATTTCACACTGAGATTTCTTGAATTCTTGTTTTGCAATTGCTCTTTCAGTTCTAGGGTCACCGTATCTTTACCAAAAAATCCCGCAACCCTGGTTTAAGGTGGAAGCTCCAGGGTAGCCAGCGAAATTCAAATATTTTTTATGTTTTTTTTTGCAATTTGCCGGTCAGTGTGAAGCTGTACCCCGGCGCTTCCACCTTAACGTATATAATAATCGGTACGAGTCGTGAGCACGCGATGCTCTCCATTGATCCATTTGACGACAACAGCTCTGACACTTCACGTTATTGGTTCGTCAGTCAATGCTCATCGACTGTTGCGCTTGCACGTTTCGTTCGCCTACAGTATATTAGCGAGATCACCCTGCATTTATCTGTGCTTACGACTAGTGCCGGCTACTGTACTTCACCTGATAGTCACCGCAGGCCATCTGATCGAACAGCTTCTCAGCGTCTAGACACTTGTTCAGTAGTTGGCAGCATTGCTTCAGTTTAGTGTAGCAGAACAAACAAGCCAGCAGCGGTCTATTGTCTTCCGTTTCAAACTGCAATGGAAAGTAAGTATATGATATAATCTACTTTTTTTATTTGGAAATAAAAGGTCCACGCTGACAAGATACAAACATAAATAAATACTTCTCTATTTAGGGCACACTAGCGAGTTGCGAACGAGTGGAAAGCGGGGCGAGTGCGCAGCGAGCTCGTCGCGAAGACGCCGCGGGTGGGCCGCGAAGATTTTGTTCAGTGCCAGAGTGGATTCTCATGCTTTTTTTTTTAAGGATGGGAAAGGAAATCATCAAATGACTCCTCCCGCTCTGGGTGAGTGTCAGACTCTTACTGACTAAAACCCATCCGTGTTCCTCCTAGTGCCCATTGCGTTCTAGGGCTACGGTGCCTCTTTCGAACAGATTCCGGACCCCCGGATACCCATGCTTGTTTTTTTTATTATAAGATCACTGTAGTCCCTTTTTATTTGGTCCCATATAACGGGGCGATTTTGATTATTAATTTCATATCCAATATTATCACCAAGGTTTTAACCTCTAAATGACGCTGCATCCGCTTACACTTGAGTCTTTGATACGACTGAAACGCGAGCTCGATGCGCACCCGCGCTGTCATCGCGGTGTGTTCGCCGCGTACACTTTACGTATTCGCCGCGAGCTCGCTGCGCACCCGCGGTTTCATCGCGGTGTGTTCGCCGCGCACACTTTACGTATTCGAGCTCACTGCGCACCCGCGGTTTCATCGCGGGGTGTACGCCGCGCACACTTTACGTATTCGAGCTCGCTTCGCACTCACCCCGCTTTCCACTCCCTGGTAACTCGCTAGTGTGATACGGTCCTTATCATGCGGGCAGTAAGGTCTAACGACTCCACAACACCTAGTGTCTGTTCCCAAGCCGCCTCAAGGGCCTCTGACATGGTTTATTTGACGACAGTCATTTGTGCAAATAGGTACTTGAAACATGTAAGTAACAATATCCTGTAAACCTATGTTAGTACTTATAAACTTAGCTTAGCATGTTATAATAGTAGGAGTGGTAGTAGCCCTCGTCGAGGCGATCGGCGGCGGCGATCTCTCGCGTCTGGCCCTGGTTCAAGCCATGGTCCGCAGCGAGGAGACATGGGAAGTGGTCACCTCCTTCTGCGAAGCAGTAATACGCTCTGCTCCTTTGCTAAGGAGGAAGCCGAACGTGTGTGAGAGAAGGAAACCTCACGCCCTAGCCGCCGCAACCAGGCCCGGGTCGACGGCGCGCTGTGTTTCACGCGCGCCTCAAAGAGCTGTCAGCATTATAGACGGGGTCCGCAAGGGCCAGTGCCTGCTGGGGCTACAGCCTTTGTTCGAAAGAGGCACCGTAACCTGGAACGCGGCGGGCACTAGGAAGAACACGGGTGGGTTTTAGTCAATAGGAGTCTGACACTCTCTTCTGCGTTGCCCAGAGCGGGAGGAGTCATTTGATGATTTCCGATCCTTAAAGCAGTGGTAGTAGTAGTGGTATTCTTACACTATTTTGTTTTGCAGATCAAGTTAAATGGAGGGATCAGATCTTGCCGATAGGACAGCGGGTCTAAAAAAGCCACTTTAGCAGAATCATAATATTAACCAAACAACAATCTGTCAAATTTCATCTTTATCGCTAACGCATTAGGTTCAAGGTTGATTGGGAAAATTTGATAGTGACGGGTAGCGTGATGTGCTTTCACAAGTAGAACACAGCGCGCCGTCGACCCGGGCCTGGTTCTGATTAGACGGCGAGCTACCCAATGCTCGCCGTCCGCATGCCCGCGCCTACCGTGCCCAAGTCACCCTGCGACTCCCGACACTCAAGGCGTCTTCTTCTGTTGCGGCGGCTAGGGCGTGAGGTTCCCTCTCTCACACACATTCGGCTTCCTCCTTAGCAAAGGAGGAAGCCGAACGTATTACTGCTTCGCAGAAGGAGGTGACCGCTTCCCATGTCTCCTCGCTGCGGACAATGGCTTGAACCAGGGCCGGACGCGAGAGGTCGCCGTCGCCGATCGCCTCTACGAGGGCTACTACCACTCCTACTATTACTAACATGCTAAGTTTATAAGTACTAACATAGGTTTACAGGATATTGTTACTTACATGTTTCAAGTACCTATTTGCACAAATGACTGTCGTCAAATAAACCATGTCAGAGGCCCTTGAGGCGGCTTGGGAACAGACACTAGGTGTTGCGGAGTCGTTAGACCTTACTGCCCGCATGATAAGGGCCGTATCACACTAACGAGTTCACACAGATCACAGTTACTGAAAACTGACAGTTTTTTTTAACTTTGTATGAGGATAAAGATGTTCCTTTCTCAGGAGCCCTGACCAATTAGTAGCATCAATTTCACATGGTGTAATAATACAGGGAGTGTTTTTTTTTGCAATTTAAACTGGTTCTATTCCTGGCTAGGAATTAGGATTTTGGCTTGAGAATCTTTTTAGTGATTGTTGATATTATATCCTTAGTTTCAGATTTGGCCATCCAAATACACTTTAAAAATTCACCCAATATAGTAGTTAGTATAGAATATTTTTTTTTATATTTGATCTCAATATTGTTATTTAAAATGGTATTTATTTTATCTATTTACAATGAATAAATGATTGAATAGATTTGGTCAGTTCCTCAGATCGATGAAATTCATTGATTTTTTTTTAATTTATCTAAGTATTTTACTATTCATCCACACACAGAAAACAGTAAGTGATAACATAAATATAAGTACAAAGGAACTGAAGAAACCTATCGCTTCGGGAAACCAGAATTAAAATTGATAGACTGGACATAAGACAACACAGAAAATCCTTCTTGTCTAGTTTTACTTGAACGGCGATGCGCCACTGGTACATGGTGGACATCCCACCCACACGCAAAAAACGTTTTGGGAACACATTCATAATGCGTACAGCTAAGGAGTGGAATTCCCTGCCGGAGTCTGTGTATCCCGATAGCTACAACCTGGGAGTCTTTAAGTCAAGTGTGAATAGGTTACTTCTAGGCAAGCGTGCTCCATCTTCGACCACATCATCGCTTACCATCAGGTGAGATAGTGGTCAAGCGCGTGCCTATCAATAGTAAAAAAAAAAAAAAAACTTCCAAGTTAATATTACAATGTATAAAACTAAAGCGATTAATTGACAGCAATGTGTATTATTTTTTTTGATGCCCAATGATTTATTTGCTTTTATACGCCTTTGTATATATAATGCTGTGATTATTCATCTCGTTGTTTTGGTGTAGAATAAAGAAAGTTACTGTTATAAAAAATTTAATTGTGAAAGGAATCCTCAAAGCTAACAGCGGGACGGTCCTAGCCTAGTGCAGGAAGTCTTTGATAATTCTAATAAGAATAATTAATATGTAAAGAAACTGAACGCTTCTGCATAACGCACTATTTGTTATCTTATTTTCTTATGATAAATTTATTCTAATTCTTACTGCTTTTTGCAAACAAAAATTCTTCTAACCTGCGAAAGGAGAAATAAAATAAAAATAACTAATTTTACGTTTAATTTATTAACTTACAGGAAAATCAGTCAGCTTTTCATAAATCTCCTGAAGATCTTTTTCGGCAACCACATTCATTCGAACATTCGCCACCAAACATATCCTGCACATTGATAGTTTATCCATCTTTAACTCAAATTTTAAATTAACTGGATTAAATTTAACTGAAGAGTACAACTTTAATAATAAATAGTACTTTTGATATATTTCATTACTGAAGAGTCTGCGAATATAGCTCGCACCGTGCGCCAAGGCCCAGGGTTTGTATGTTCTGTGCTCTAACCAGTTCTCTTTCACTAAGAATAAAATAAACATAAAAGGTTTTTTGATTTTTCAATTTACGATTCAGCACAGGTTCTGACTGAAAAATACATAAAAATAAATAATACACATTCTGTCAAACAGACAAGTGACAGTTTGATGCACAACCAGTTGCCAACATCAATTTATCAAAATACCCGAAAGTCCATGTCGAATTCTCCAATTTGGGAACAAAAAATCTATTGATTCGCCACAAACTCCCCTCCTTTTTGTTTTAGAAATGAAATGGTTTTAGTAATTTGGAATATATATTTTTTTAGTTTACTGCCCGCGACTTCATACGCGCGTATACCGTTTTTTTCCTGTTACTGTAGGAATCTCGAGAAACTCTCTCATAATGCTCGCCTTCACTCCCTAAGTAACCAACATGCCAAACAGCTCTCTTCAGCGTATTTTATGTATTAGGATACATACAAACTGTAATCTATTCACTGTGTGAGAATAATCGATTTTTTTTAAACATATTTAGTAGATAAGTACTGAATGAGGAGACAGATTGAATGCGGAGCTCGTAGCCAAGTAATAACAGTCACACGGGTCGATCAAGCAAGCGTGCTACATCTTCGACCACATCATCGCTCACCATCAGGTGAGATGGTGGTCAAGCTCGTGCCTATCAATAGTAAAAAAAAAAAAACATCTTCCTGCCCCTATCCCATGATATTTGGGGTCAGCGCAACACGATTTTTTCTTCCATTCTGTCCTAACAGCTATCACGCTATCACTCACTCCCATCTCTTTCATATCGTTCCTCACACAATTCATCCATCTTTTCTTCGGCCTTCCTCTCCCTCCATTTATCCACATTTATATTCGAGTGTCGATCGACCAGTGTGTATGTCAAAATGGTCACCCATAGTCAGACGGACCTCGGCAAGTGTTACTTAACCTTGAAGATCAAACCGTGTGAGAAGTATATTCCCTGACCCAAGGTGGCCCGCAGAGACGGGCTGGCACCAGCCGAGGATTACGGAAGTCGCATTAGCTCTCGCGATCTCCGGTTGGTGAGAGATGAAGCACCGGGGTGGTTTTAATCAGTAAGAGTCTGACAGACCCCTCCGCTGGGAATTGTCTTCATGTTCCCAGTTGTCACCGGGGTGACAATTTGTGCCGTCTGTTCCCTTTGAAAACTGACTAGAGGGGACAACCGGGAAGTCTGCACTGACGTATAAATCATATGGACTTGAAACGTTTGAGTATAGAAAAAATAGTTATACAAATATGTGGCATATCGACACTGAAATCGTAAAAATACTGTCATCTCTTTTTAACTTATATAATTTTGCATAAGTGAAAAAGAATAACAGTGTTTTTGACAGTTACTGTTATGGCAACCCTTCATTCCTAGCGTTATTGAAATACCTATTTGCGGCCGGTCCTACATTAGAACCAGGGGCCCTACTATGACGTGCCAATGCGATAATGATTAAGCTGAGAAAAAGGGATCGTGTTATGCGTCTTGTATAACTCTGTCTCTCTCCCACACCTTATACATGATCGTTTTAAGACGTCATAGTAGGCTAGCAGTTATATATATATTAGTCTATGATTAGAACCTCTCGCTGTTTGGTACAAATTAGGGTACTTCAACAGACTGTCAAATGCTCTTGAGCTGTGGATATATTTTGTGAATTTTGGAGCAATTTTGCTGTGTTATTGCATTTGAAATCGGTTTTATAGTGGAAATCGTCAATTGCAAGATGCCCAATGCAATATAATCGGATGTGGCATTAAAAGAAGCGGAAATCACCCGAACATAACTTGGCACCAGTACGTACTTAATTTTAGCTGAAATATCTTTAGATTTTGAAAATAAACAAAAGATTCTGCATTCGTTGAACAGTTTTAACAGTAAAGCATTCACAATTTCCCTTTTGCCTTTATTATCAACAGTAATAATTGCACTTCAAAACATTTTCTTGTTATTGTTATTGTAGGGATAGAGTAGTGCATGTATGACATTTTTACATTTATCGATAATGCTATATTATGATTCTTTATTGGTTTATTGTTTTATTTTCAAGGCTGCCTGCTAATAAAGGAAAAAAGAAAATTTGGCTGGAAACATGAATATTTATTAAATAAAAGTGTAATATGAACAGGTACACATGAATTTGAGATTCAAATATTATGGGGAGAACTCTAGGTACTGAAAGAATATCACACAGAAATTACCTGAAAAAAATTAGAAAGAAAGAAATGAATGACATTAATTTTATTATATACTTTGTTATAAATAATTAATAATTATTATTGACTTTTAATTTACACCCGAAATCGGCACGTTAGAAAAGATAGGTGTTGGAGACGTCCGTACCTGGAGCCAATTGCGGATGCACACAATCTCTAATAAAACGAGAAAGAAACGGACACAATTTAGATCTGTCAAATATAATTGAACTAATATTTCCATACTAACTAATTAAGGTACACGTAAAAACATGTCGACTATAAACAAGGTTAGCGCAAGGCATAAACTAGTTTGAAATCTCTAACTTAGTTCATAGCTATAGCCGTACTGTTCTCGCACTGCCTTTTAGTAAAAGATAGCGATTCTCTTATTTTAGATTGTTATTGAACAAGAGAATCAGCAGGAATGTCATGTCATCCAAACTAAACATTTACCTACGCAAAATTTTAGCTTTATCAAAAACCGAAAAGTGTTGGTAAAAATAACTTAAGTGGGTGAGAGACGTGCGAACTTATAGTACACGGTCCTTAGAATCTTACTCGGCTCTACGTCGGTGACACGTGAAAGCTTACTCATCACTCTAGTACTAGGCGGACCGCGATGTCGTCAATGGAGTCAACTTTTCCTTATTAAGGAATAATATTTTAATATATCCAGACAGTATCATTTGTGGGGGGGGGGGAGACATTTGCTACGATTCCTTCCTTCCCAGAAAAAAAAATTAATTACCATAGATTTCAGCTTTTTTGTTTCATAAGCTACATAGAATAAAATAAAAAAAAAACACAATGTCAACACGCTTACAACATTAGAAAAATATTAACTAATAAGTAAGTAAATAAAAATGTCAAAAAAGTTATATAGAATCAAATAAAAAAAAACAACATTACGTTTCCATTAATACGGACAATCATAGATTGTTAACTTATATTAACACCAACCGTTTTTTTTTTTTAATTTTATATAATTTTAACATATTGCGGAATTTATTTTGTACGGCAACACCGAGGTTAGAATTTTTTTTTTTCGAAATGTAGGTAGAAACATATTTTTTAAACTGACGATACATTTCCTACCATAAACTTCATTAGTTCCGCCCGTTGTGTTACTCACTGTTGTTATGGTACGTTTACACGCTTGCCGTGGCTTGGCAAACGTCCACAAACAAGTTCAGTGTGAACGGTGAACGGGGTGTTTCGCATGGCTTAGGTGAGTTTGTCGCCGATCCGGACTAGTGTCTGTTTTTGAATTTGAACACAGCACAGATCAAAGGAAATTTGCGGAAAAGGTTGGCGCGGGTTTAGTTTCGGTCACAAGCTCTCACCGAACGGACGTTTTAAGTTTTACGCTACGATCATCTAATACCGAGCAATTATTGTACCTGTATATGGAAACTCGGAAACGGCTCCATCGATTTTCATCTTTAGTATGCAGGGGATTTATAAATCGATCTAGTTAGCTAGGTTTAATTTTAAAAGGGTTTCGAACAAAAAGAAGTTCTGTCTGTCCGTCTGTCACAGCCAGTTTTCTCCGGATCTACTGGACCGATTTAGTTGACATTTGGTACACCTACGGACTCTATATATAATGTCTGGGAATAGTGCATGTTCCAGTTCGGGTGAATCGACTTTTGTGATATCACCCCCCCCCTGGTGACAACTGAGAAACAGACGAATTATTCCTAATAGTCCTAGTTCGTCTGTCAGGCACGAAGGAAACTCGGTATGTTAAGATGGTCACCCATCCACAGACCAACCTTGGCAAGCGGCAACGTTAAGAAAAAACAAGGATTTTCTCTGAAGAGGCTCGAACCCCCAGCCCGTGCGGCTGTTATAATCTAGACACAAGCTCCTCTTCCAAATAAATATTTTTTTTTTCCAAAACAAAACACTTCAAGGTATAAATAAAATAACTTCGGAAGAAAGAAAAGAACTATAACTTCGGAAGAAAGAAAAGAACTTTAATTTCGGAAGTCGGTGTCAAAAAACGAAAAAAATAACCGAAAACAGCGACTTCGGAAATTAAAGTTCTTTTCTTTCCTCCGAAGTTATTTTATATCTTCAAGTGTTTTGTTTTTGAAAAAAAAAAAAAAAAATTTGGAAGAGGAGCTTGTGTCTAGATTATAACAGCCGCACGGGCTGGGGGTTCGGGCCTCTTCAGAGAAAATCCTTGTTTTTTCTTAACGTTACGCACTTTAATTATCAAAATACACGCTTAGGAGCACAATAGTGAAATACAGCAGGGAACATAGGAACTTAGAAAAGTTTTACAAATCAAGGATGGCCGGCACTTTCTGAAACTCTTCGCGCCATACTCTTGGTCGTTCTCTCTCTGTTTTTGGCACGTAAGCCGTGCGGCAACAGTGGCGCCAGAAACCAAACACGCGGGAGAATTCGCGTCACGGGATTGGTCAAACGTCGCGGGGGAGCCAACCTTATCAAAGTCCCCGCGATCATCGGATTGGTCGCCGCTACCAGGCCGACCAACATTGACACCTAACCCTATAACTTGGGGTTGCCACGTTACAAAGTTCTTTTCTTTCATCCGATTTTTTTTTTTTTTTTTAAGTTTTGTATTTTTTACTTTTTAGTGGTTTTTAGTGCTTTAGGGCTTTTTGGTGCTACCTGCGTACCCATTAACAGCGTACCGGTACGATGTTATGTTACGAATTGGCGTAAACACTAAAAACATGCGATTTCAGCAATCTCGATCCATTTGCTTTCATTTATTGAAGAGTTCCGTTGCTTGGGACCAGTTCTGAAAAATACTCTTCCAAACAAAAAAGAAATCGTTATCCAAATCGGCTGACAATTGGCGAAATTATCGCTGAACAAAAATCTTATCATCAGATCCAAAGCAACATGATTTGATGATTACCAGGCACAAATACCTATAAAATTTAAGAGTTGCCCTCGTTTTTCATGGGATCCCATCATCAGATTCTGACTTGGTGACAATGGGACCAATCGGGAAGTGTACCCTTTCAGATGAAACAAGAATTTTTCAAATCGGTTTATAAATGACGGAGTTATGAGGTAACCATAGAGGTAACAAACATAAAAGAAATACAACCGAATTGAGAACCTCCTCCTTTTTCAAGACGGTTAAAAATTCAATATATTTTGATTTTTTGGGTCGATTTTGATAAATTAAACGCCTAAGGTGGATGCTCCAGGATAGCCCGCGAAATTCAAATATTTTTATGTTTTTTGCAATTTGCCGGTCAGTGTGAAGCTGTATGTGGACCAAATGCGATCCGCGACCGTAACGCGTATTTATCTAAAGAATTATAACCATTTTAATCATCAATATAGCCCTCTAAGTTCATGTAGTTCGAAAAAATGAATATTTCAGAAATAAACCCTGGAGCATTCACTTTAATGTTACTCGGGATAAAACTTTATTTTTTTAAGTACCTAGATTTTGAATCTAATCAGTGGTTTATTACGCACGATGATTGATTACGTCCGGCAGGGTAGCCCGCGAAATTCGTATATTTTTATGCTATTTGCTGGTCAGTGTGAAGCTGTATGTTGGACATTGCAAAAAATATAAAAATATTTAAATTTCGCGGGCTACCGTGGCGCTTCCACCTTAAATAAAGACTATTTTTCATCTACTACTACTAGACTATATTCTATTCTTGAAAGGCACGAGCCTGATCGGACCATGCCTCATTCTTCTTCAGTATACTTGTCAGCGGCTCAGCAACAGCAGAGTAACTGGGAATAAATTTTCTTAACCACGAGCACCTGTTTTTATTATTTTTATTTGTGGTGGGTTTGCTCTTGACTCTAGTCTAGGTCAGAGATAACAGAGACAAAGTCTACGATGGAGCGAGCTTACCCAGAAGGAGCCTGTTCACTAAACTTTGAAGAGATTAGGGTTGTGAGCGTTTAGAAACACAGACGCAGGCAGAGTTTCACTCCTTTGCTGTGCGCATATTAAAGACGTTTGGATTGGAAACGCTTAGCGGAGGAAACGCTTAGTAGGGATGGTAAGATACAGTGCGTCTGGATGTCCGATGATAAAAGGGGGCCGGTGGGATGAGGTCGTGGAGTTCTTGGGCACACTCACCGAAGTACAATGTGTAGTAGACCAACAAGCAGGCAAAAAAAGGTCTCTGTAAAGGTCCTAAGATGACGTAGCGATGAGGGTGCCTTCATGTCCAGGACTGTGATGGACTTTATCTTCGTCAGCTGACACACCATCCTGTGTTATAATATGACCGAGATTCTTTAACTTGTCGCGCAAAGACAGTGTTCTCTATTCGCGCGTAACTTGAAGAAACTTAAAACAAACCAAACAATTTACTCGTAAAAATATTGAAAGAAGCAATGTGTTATTTGAAAATTGAAGTAATTACTTCTTGACGTCAGTTGAGGACTGACCCCAAGAAGTGGTCCTTTTTTGAAAAAAACTGAGTCGAAGAGTCCAATTCCATAGTTTTGTCTCTTGTATAACATTTTTGGGTTGCTTGGTCGTTCCGGTTCTGCCCACTGCCCAGTATCTGTTTTAAAAGTTTTTATATTTAGAAAATATTGAGTTCGAAGGAACTAGATAACATAAGTCTGTGCCGAAGAGTTCTGTAAAAAGTTGGTAAGTGTACTTTCAATAACTTTTGAAGTTTGATGTTGACTACTTGAAACTCGCGGGTTTAGAAGTTCAGTTAACAACATGAATAAATCTCTTTTTATTTCTTCTTATTATTCGTATAAGGCTTGAGGCCTCTAAATAGTTTTTTTTTTTGTGTTATTACATGACCGAGATTCTTTTAACTTGTCGTGCAAAGACAGTTTTCTCTATTCGCGCGTAACTTGAACAAACAAAACAAACCAAACAATTTATTTGAAAATTGAAGTAATTACTCCTTGACGTCAGTTGAGGACTGACCCCAAGAAGTGGTCCTTTTTTGAAAAAACAGTCGAAGAATCCAATTCCGTAGTTTTGTCTCTGGTATAACTTTTTATAAGGCGTCCCTATTTCAAATTTTTTCTATGGCGTCACTATTTTTGGGTTGCTTGGTCGTTCCGGTTGTGCCCACTTCCCAGTACCTGTTTTAAAAGTTTTTAGATTTAGAAAATATTGAGTTCGAAGGAACTAGATAACATAAGTCTGTGCCGAAGAGTTCTGTAAAAAGTTGGTAAGTGTACTTTCAATAACTTTTGAAGTTTGATGTTGACTACCTACCTACTTGAAACTCGCGGGTTTAGAAGTTCAGTTAACTATATGAATAAATCTCTTTTTATTTCTTCTTATTCTTCGTATAAGGCTTGAGGCCTCTAAATAGTAACTACTATGAACTTGGTTTGCCAAAAGGTCTGATATTGCAGAATTTTATTATTACTAGCTGACCGACGCAACTTCGTCTGCGTCACATTTTTCATGAATCCTCCGCTCCTATTGTTCGTAGCGGGATGTTATATAGCCCATAGCCTTTGTCACTAACGGGCTATCCAAATCATTCCTGAGATTATCGCGTTCAACCTAACAAAGAAACAAGCTTTACAATATTACTAGTTGACCCGCGCTTCTTCATCTGCTCCGCTCACATTGGTCTTAACGTGATGATATATTATAGCCTATAGCCTTCCTCGATAAATGGACTATCTAACACTGAAAGGATTTTTCAAATCGGACCAGTAATTCCTGAGACTATCGCGTTCAACCAAACAAAGAAACAAGCTTTATATTATTACTAGTTGACCCGCGCATCTTCGTCGGGTCCGCTCATATTGGTCTTAGCGTGATGATATATAACCTATAGCCTTCCTCGATAAATGGACTAGGTATCTAACACTGAAAGGATTTTTCAAATCGGACCAGTAATTCCTGAGATTATCGCGTTCAACCAAACAAAGAAACAAGCTTTATATTATTACTAGTTGACCCGCGCATCTTCGTCGGCTCCGCTCATATTGGTCTTAGCGTGATGATATACATATAGCCTATAGCCTTCCTCGATAAATGGACTATCTAACGCTGAAAGGATTTTTCAAATCGGACCAGTTTTCCTGAGATTATCGCATTCAACCAAACAAAGAAACAAGCTTTACAATATTACTAGTTGACTCGCGCATCTTCGTCGGCTCCGCTCATATTGGTCTTAACGTGATGATATATAGCCTATAGCCTTCCTCGATAAATGGACCATCTAACGCTGAAAGGATTTTTCAAATCAGACCAGTAGTTCCGTAATTCGTAATAAAGGTGAAGCTTTAAATATTAAGTGTTTACAGTCTAGATTTTTAATATAATATTATCGTATAGATTTACATCAATTTACGACTGCTTATCTAACCTATTAAAAGTATAGACATTATTCAAATTTGAATTCCAGACACTTATTGAACTCTAAATAGACTCCGCACTCAGGTCGGTGCACTAAAGATTACCTCCTCAGATGGGAGTTCTCAGATAGCTCTAATCTCCGTTTGTGTGGCGTCACCCCACAGTCCATGGCCCACCTTTTGTCTTATGATGCATGCTCTGTCTCCTGCACTTGTGAGGGTCAATGGCTGCCACAGCAAATGGAATTAGCGTTACTGGGTACTGGTTTAAATATAAAATTTAATTACTATTTGCCATCAACATGTTAAGAAGATAAATTTAGGAAACTCTTATGTGATACAAAACAGTTGAATTTCCATTTCAATTTCAGGGTCAGACCCTTTTCACGATTAATCCGGTACACTTTGAACCTATATTTCATGGGATACTTCCAAATGCCTTAGCATTGTAAGATCATTTTTGGAGTAAACTAGCTGACCAGTACCCACTTCGATGGGTGGTATTTTTCAGGTTATTTTAGAACCTATACAACACTCACAAATAACGTGGCTTCCTATTGGTAAAAGAATTTTCAAAATTGGTTCAGTAGATCCAGAGATAACCCCCTACTATCTCACAAACTAATATTAGTATAGATGTATTATTTACTGCAGTTTTGTTTTTCAGGAAAAATGTCCGTAATTAGCTTTGGAGGTGCTCCATCATACACAATATCGTTAGACAACTTAGACTTGGCATACCTCGGTAAGTATGTCAGTACTCCAAGACCCGAGAAGATGCCTCTCTGGACTAAGAAGAGGCTTGATGGAGAATCAGAGTATTGTCAAGTAGAAATAGTCACTCGAGGGAATGATAATGAAGATTCCTTTTCTGGTAAGTAGTCTATATCACTATTTCTACCCTCATCACTATCTCTAAATAATATAGATCAAGGCTGTCTGTTTGTTTGCGGTGAACTCAAAAACTATTTAACTAATTTTCATAGTGAAATATAATGATTAATGTTAAATGTGTCAGAATGTAACTCTGGTTTGAGCAAGATAACTTTAGGTGATACAAGAGAGTGTGAATGTTTACCTGACTGTGCAACGCTAAGCTGGGTAATGTGTTTATGAGCCTTTGTATGTATGTTTGTTACTTTGCGGCGATCCAGATATATATCCAGCTATCTGCCTCTTTGACAGCCAGATTAGCGTCTATTCATATATAGATACAACTATATTCATTGACGTTTAGTTTGAGGTTATTTCTTCTTTTTCCAAAGTAATATCAAAGTTATGTAAATTTTCGAAACTGTTGACGACAAAAGAGGCTAAAATGTATAAATATTTAAATACTGAAAGGAAGAAAAGAGTAATCGGACCAAGGCCCGACTAGTTTGGATTTGAAAGAACTTCATCGCTGTTTCAGACTAGAGTAGGTAGGTACCTATACCTTCCTACAGCGCGCTCTTTTTCTTCTTTCTTCCATTATTATCGAAATAATAACAAGTCACTGACAATAAACCAAACTGCAAGATCAACACACGAAAACAGGGACACGAGATGCACCATAAAAAAGGGTCCACGGGAAGCATAAAAAAAGGTTATGTTAAACGTCAAATAAAAAAATGTCAAAGCATTTGCTATCCTCTTCTAACACACGTTACACCGTATGCGTGTTTCACGCTCCCACAATATTACTGTGAAGCTGGCAACTAAATTCCACAGGTAACTTATTTGCTTGCTACCTGGCCATTGAAAAATGCAACAATTTCATCTTATAAATTATGAGAGTGTGCTAGTTCTTGTGGAATTAGGACGGGTAAACTTCACACGAATTTATATGGATGGAAAAAACATTTAGGTAGATTTTAACAGTCAGTTTAATATCCAAGTACAAATCAAGACTTGAAAAAAAAATAACAAGAGTGGTAACGAACAGGGCTGCCAGCAAATAAATCGCGGCTATACGGTTAATTATCTGCAATTATACGAAATTAGACCGCATTATACATAAATATTCTATAAATCGATTTTTATTCATAATTTCATAAAACTAACATAGGTACTGACTTGCGGGTCTAAAAAGACCTCTTTAGCAGAATCAGAAAGCACATCAAATTTTTATTTATTTTTTATTTTCATGCATATCAAAATTTTCCCAATCAACCTTGAACCTACTGCGTTAACGGTAAAAATTAAATATGACGGATTGTTTGGTGATTTATGTAATGATTCCAATATGATTTTTTTTTAAGTGGCCTTTTTAGACCCACTGTACGTTAAAACTGTTTCGGTTTAAGGGTTCCGAACAAAAAACGAAACCCTTATAGGATCACTCTGGTGTCTGTCTCTCTGTCCGTCTGTCACAGCCAGTTTTCTCCGGATCCTCTAAACCGGTTCTATTATGGATTTGATATAAATATGGTTACACATGGATTTCTGTGACCCAGACACGGACGCGTTATGCAAATTAAGTATGTTTTTTTTTAGTATGGGGGTCACATTTGGGGACAAACTAGAATATAAAAAAAAAGATTTTTGAACAATATCGTGTGACATCAAATAAAAGGGTTAACTGTGAGGGTTTTAATTAGATTTTCTTCAAATTTTTCCGAAATATAAAACAGTATACCTACTGGCCAGTGCTCATGACGTCATGAATCGACGCCATACTGTTGAGTCGTTCCGAAATATACTTGCAAGTACGTTGACGTCATAAATTGACGCCATATTGAAAAAATCCTCAAAGTCTGATGCACACACGCCTGTTTATCGTTTGATATACTACTAATACGTCACCTTTGACATTTGTCTCACCAGTACACTATGATGGCACACTAGTACAATATGTATACGTCGGATTCATAAGGTCATGAGCACTGGCCAGTTCACTAGGCTGTATTTCGGAACACACTCTTTTACTATATTCCGAAGGCGCCAACGGCAAGAAATAACTTACGACACGATAAAACAATATGACAACTTTGAAAAAGAAAAACTCCACAGACTACCAAACGAAATCTAAAGCGTCACAATCAGGAACTAAAGCCACATTGAGCCACATTGTAGCCACACAACACAACACGACACTCTATCATACTTGTAAAATTAGCAATATCTTATCTCCATCTCTGTTCATCCTATACAGAGTCAACGGACCACTTCGAAAAAAGCAAGAGGCGAACTCACGTTCCATTTCATGTCGTATTCTTTTGTATCGTATTATACAGAATGATCATGGATACAATACACCGTCCGATTATACAAATTTTGGGTCCAAATATACAATCTGGCAGCCCTGGTAACGAAGCAATTGAAGCAACTTAGACCAGTTTTGCATTCAGCCAGTATAAAATAGAGGAGTGAACCTCTTTATATTTAACACTCCCTCTAATATAAAGCTAGAGCAGGGGGGCTAAAAAGGCCACTTTAGGGGATGTATAATCACACACCAATCTATCAAATTTTATTTTCATCTATAACGCCATTGCCAAGAAGTACCGTGTTACCCAGTTAATGGGTTGTGGAAGTGTGGTAGGCTGCCGCTCCTCGTAAAATACTGGTATTCAGCTGAATCCAGCTTGACTGGAAGCCGACCCCAATATAGTTGGGAAAAGGCTAGGCAGATGATGGCAGATCGCTTACGCATTAGGTTCAAAGTCGATTGGGAAAATTTGACAGTGACGGTTAGCGTGATTTGATTTCTGCTTCTGATATAGTGGCCTTTTTAGACCAGATCTCAGAGCTTGGAATCTTGGCTTAGGCATGGGCTTCGTCATTATGTCAGCTACTTGTGCCTCTGTGCCAACTCGTTCTACTTCTATGTATTCATTCATGACAGTCTCTCTAACGAAAAAATGACGTAAACATATGTTTAGTTCGTTTGTGGAATTCAGGGTTGTGAGCCAGTTTCACTGTTGCCTCATTGTCAACTTTCAGTAGTGGAGTCTTCTCCACATCCACAAATATCCTTGTAGCTGTCAAATATCCTTTTAAGCCAGATAATTTAGCGTGTCGCTTCGCTTGCAGCCACTATTTCTGCTTCAGTTGTTGATACTGAAACTGAGCCTTGTCTCTGGCTTTACCATGAAACGGTTCCTCCTCCGTAGCAGCACACTATTCCACTATTGGATCTTCCTTTTTCAGTGCATGCACCATGGTCCGCATTGCTGATGCAAGTATGCGATTGTTATCATCTGTGCGTCCAAAAATAATTCCAAGGGATGTTGTCCCTTCCAAATAGCGCAGTATAAACTTTACGCGAAGCCAGTCTGCTTTTGTTTAATTTCCAAGGACCTGGATACAATACCTACGGCAGAGGCAATATCAGGACGCGTGGCGACCATCAAGTAGGCATTGGCGTATCTAGGATTTTTTTCCAGGGCCTGACCACAACCTGAGATGCGACGCCCAGTCACACACATACCACGGTCGGAAATGGGATTTAAGGCCCGTCAACCGTCGCAGTCGTAGCCGGGGGTCATGTTAAGTTAATAAGAAAATAAATCAAGAAAATTGGACTACGGACTAGCTCACTACTGAAGGAATACCATTGAATTCATACAACGGAGACCGTTACAAAAATGTTCTCGTTGGCTAAACCGCGCGGGTGACTTTTGCTGAAAAGCTTTAGCCTGAAGAAATGGAAATTGAGCGACCGAAGAGAGCTCGACATTTTAAACCTTGTCTCGGCTAAGTTAGATTCAAACAAACAGATGTTCCTTTGCTTACCCGAGAATGCTCTGCAAAATTTAAAGTATGCCACCTGAGAATTTGGGAGAATTTATAGATATAGATGTTACTTTGTCAGAATCAGAACTTTATTTGTTCAAAATATAAGATAACTTACACAAAGACATAAGATCAGCTACATTTTACCTTACGGCATGCAAATCATTAGGTACAATAATAAAATAAATAGAAAATGTCAACAATGAAAAAATAATTAATAGTAGGGTCACTTGTTCTACAGTGGTTATACCAGAAACAGTGGCTCAGTTTAAGAATATATGAAACTACCAGAGATATATATCTGTCTCTTTCACCCAATGTAGCCGTCGGTACATGAACTCGTCGAAACCAGTCGGGAAGCGCGTACGACGCGTGGTGTTTGTGTGCAAAGAAAATTTTGTTTAAGTGACAAAAAAAATAAAAAATAAGGTAAGTTTTCTTTTGTTCCAACACGTGTCTAGTATGGTATTTGAATATTTTTACATTTCCATTGTAGTTTATACTTATTCAAGAATGTTTTCCTGTTCTATTCCTCTCGAAATATAGGTTAGCTTTTTTTTTGTGGAAGTTTGTATTCAAAATGTCGGCAACGTCCACATCGGCTCAGATCACGTAAGTGCACAGTGGATCATGAGCCACTGTGTACTGACTGTTTTTTTTTTGTAATATTTTAATTAAAATACAGATTCTCAAATCAGTAGGTACTGAAAGTATGTATGTTGCAATGTTTTGGTAATGAAAACATTCTTATTTCAGAATGCCTCGTCCAGAAAAGCCTCGCACCATCGGGAATCATTCGGAAGAAAGTATGAAGCAAGCTCTTCATAGCATTCAGGGCGGAATGAGTGTTAGGAAAGCTTCTAAGATCTTCAATATACCTTTTACAACTTTAAGGCGTTATTTTAATAAATTTAAAAGTTTTGGGTCTGTGGAAAGAATCACTAATTATGAAGTAAGAAAAGTTTTTAATAATAAACAAGAAGAAAGCCTTAAAGAATATTATAAATATTGTTCCTCAATATTTTACGGGTTGTCGGAAAATTAGTGCAGGAGAGTAGCCTACCAAATGGCGGAAAAAAATAATATAAAGATGCCTGATAACTGGGTGAACAATAAAATAGCTGGAAAGGAATGGTTCAGGAAATTCAGGCAAAGGCACAAAGACCTCAGTTTGCGGAAGCCCGAGCCATGCAGTCTTGCAAGAGCCACGGCCTTCAACCGAACTAATGTGGAGATTTTTTATAAAAATCTAGAAAGTTTATTGCAGAGGTTTCCCGCTTTTAACGATGGAACTCGTATCTTTAACCTGGATGAAACAAAAAAAAAAAAACGAAAAAAAAAAAAAACGAAAAAATGAATAAGTATTATCATGTTATTTTATAAGGTTTGTGCTCGATGTTAAGTTTTTGAAGATTTTTACATGAAAATTTATTAGAAAAAGTTTAAAATTATTTCTAAATTAATACATGTTAACATATTGCCTAATAAATAATGAATAACTATCTTATTATTTGTTTTATTACTTGTGATTGGTACAAACTATCCACTGTGTACCACTACGGTCCACTGTGTACTCTGGGGTGAGCCAGTGTGCCAAACCTATGGTACACAGTGGCTCATTTATGTTTTTTTTAAAAAGGTACAATATTTACATTCTGTCTTACATTTATTTAAAAATGACTGTACATTTTAAAAGCACATTAGTTCCACTATATTCATTCCGAATTTCGCTAACCTATCTTAAATAGGTGTTAAAAAATACGCCTCGGAAAAAAAGTGAGCCACTGTAGAACAAGTGACCCTACCTAATATACAATAAAAAAACATATAGGTACATAATACAAAAAAATATCACATAGTTACTAACAAATTAATTTCATGTGAAGTATCAAATTTAAAAATAAATTCGCAATAATGTGTCCTAAGTTTAAAATAGGCATTTTCATAAAGTTTTTTCATTTAAAAAGTCTTTCACGGAGTAATAACATTTTGTTAAAAGTAGTACAGTTACCTTAGATATAAAAATGAGAACAGAATATTCCTTAAAACTATGAGGTATTTTATTATATATAACAAGTCCCATTGTCATAATACGTTTTCTTAGCAGTGCTGTTTTGTATTGACCAGGGCCCTGTTAATTTAACGTTACAAATTGTAATAGGGAAATATGCATCCGATTTTTTATTTGCAAAATATAATACTTATTAGCTTTAGTAAGCAATCATGAAATTATTTATTAAATACCTTTTTCAGCGATGAAGTTATAAAGCTCCACAATTACAATTAGAAAGAGAAGTCCGATGTAAACTTTGACGTCATCGTCTATGACGCCTATACAGCTGCCATAGAAAACAGCGTTTTCGCGAGAGGGACAGATATATTTGTTTAAAATAATTATATCTCCTTCGTTTTTACAGTAATTTTGATTCTATTTTCTCTGTTAGTATTATGTTTTTGTATATTTTTGCATAAACTGTATAGATGATAAATAATGTGTTTTTCATGCATATTCCCTATTGTATTTTACAAGTATTGTAGTCTACAAGTTTCTGTTTAATAAAGAATGCAATTTACAAATTTATTATGGTGGAAAACTTACAAAATTGTAAACTTGTTTTTACTTGTAAAATTCTTACATAATTGTAAGGTTTATTAAACAGCACTTTTCATACAATTTAACAAAGGCTGCGGAAAACCTCAAGCGGCGGAAATATAGTAACCTTATTGGTAATTTAATTATATTTTCGAGCCGTTTGGGGTTTAAAACCTCGGGCCGTGGCGCCCTTGTGCTCACAGCCTTTTCAAAGAAATTTCGAAACGGCTGGTTGACACTTCCCGTGACCCAAGAGCTGGCTTTTACTTTGGGCAGAGATTAAGCATTGTCATTCAACGTGGCAATGCCGCCAGTCTCTTGGGCACATTACCAGCTGACAGCGTTGAGGATGAACTTTTTGATGCTATATTTTAGTTTGTTTTTAGTTTAGTGTATTTGTTAGTTTTAGTTATTATAAATAAAATGTATAGATAGATAATAAAATATACAGTTAACAAAACATGACAATTATTTACAAAATATTGTTAGATTGTAACGTTTATTAAACAGGGCCCAGGGGGGGGGGGGGCTATTAATTTGTGCCTGGTAATCATCATCTTATGTTGCTGAGCTGGTGATGGAAGGTATAAGTCAGGATCTGATGATGGGATCCCATGAAAAATGTTTGTTCAGCGATATTTTCGCCAGTTGTTAACCGATTTGGATGATTCTTTTTTTGTTTGGAAGAGTATTTTTTCGAACTGGTCTCATTTAAAATTGGTGAAGAGTTGATGAAGAACTTCGGCGGTAGACAACGGAACTCTTCAATAAATGATAGCAAATGGATCGAGATTTCTGAAATCGCATGTCCGTTGATTGTTTACACCAGTTCATAACATAACATCACGCCGGCACGCTGTGTTTGTGGGTTAAAAAAAAATCTTTTTTAAAAAAAAATATAAGTCGGTTTAATTTGTTTGTTAAAAAGATTTTTTATCTATACCTTCATGGTGGTAACCAAGCAATTGAAGCAACTTAGACCAGCTTTGCATTTAGCCAGTGCAAAACAGAGGAGTAAACCTCTTTATATTTTAACATTACATTGCATGCACTCGTTTTTCGTGGTTGACAGAGACATAAAAAGATAGCGTGCGGTACCTACGTAGGTACGCCTCACACTGACAGACGAAGTAGTGTATAACAATAAAACCCTACTCACGTTACATGCTCTCCCTTATTGCACCTGCCTCAAGCTTTGTCAGAAACGTTGCTATATTATTATCTATTTAATTCGGACATAATCCATAAGTGTTTGTAAACATTTTTCTTAAGATCTATGTAAGTAGGAACATAATACGACAAAATATAATTTTTTAACAAATACAATTTTCCCGTAACTATTCCCACCCAGTGTGCCTGTATGGAACAGTCATGGCGGGATGCAATCATTCGCATAATGCTGTTGGTGCTACCGCGTAGTCTTTGAAATAATGACGCCACTTTTTTCCGCACTATAGCGTGGAAACCGCGCGTTTGCCAACATTTGTGACGCACTACAGTGGCGCGGCAACCCCAACAGCACCCTGAAAGCATTATTTTACTGAATATTTATTATTTTTCAGAAGCTACAGACACATACCAGTGCCATATTTGCAATATAAATATGCCAAAAAATTGTTACCAAAGACACAACGAAAGCAAACAACATGAAACTTTCAAGAATATAACCCAAAAAGTACTTGAAAGAGTATCCAAACAAAAGTATGTTGTTTCAATGAATACCGACGAAGATATTGGCAGTGACTCCTATTACTGTGAGCCCTGTTCTAAAATAATAGATACCGGAAACAAAAATAACCATGAAGCAACAGATTATCACGCGAAAGCAGTCAAAAAATCAATTACTATCAATGAATTTTACAAGCTATTGAATGCAAACATTAGCAATGAAGTGAGCGAAGAACTGTTGGAGGAAGAACGTGTTAATTCTTTTAATCCGAATAGCAGTTATGACATGTACCATTCATGTACCAGTATGGGAGCTCGCGGTAGTGATGAAAGTGACGACGATCACAGTATTCTAGCTCCCGCACCCGGTCACAGTACTATTGAAGGAGTAATTCAATCACCCAAAGTGGAGGGAAACGGAGAACTGTTGGACGAACAAAGTGATTCTTTTATTCCAAATAACAACTATGATATGTGCGATAAGAGTATGGAAGCTAGCAGCATTGCTATTGACGACGATCCTGTCCAAAACAGTATTCTAGCTCCCGTACCCGGAAACAGTATTATCAAAACAGTAAATCCATCACCCAAAGTGGAGGTAAACGAAGAACTGTTGGAGGAAGAAAGTGATCCTATTAATCCGACTAACAGTTCTGACATGCAAGATTCATGCATGAATATGGAAGCAAGCAGTACTAATAAAAGTGATGACGATCCTTTCGACTTAGACAGTATTCTAGCTCTCGTAACCGACCACTGTATCATTGAAACAGTAAATGAACCACCCAAAGTGGAGGAAGATAAAAGTTTCGAAGAGTATTTGACGAAAATGATCAAGAGATACAATCTGGAAGTTACTCCACCTCTCTCAGTTTATGGTGATTTTATTATATTAGTGGCTCCAAATGGAGATAGAGTAAAGGTAATTTTTTTTCAATACCTACACTTACTTTTTATTGACTCATTTATTTATTTACGCACACATGCCATTCAAGCGCATCGCGGGAATATAAATTCGCGAGCCATTTCTTACAATAATTGAGTATTTTAATACAATTAAAAATAATAATTCTATTTAGTCTGTCCATTGGATTTTCTAAAATATTGGACTTGTATTTTTGCCATTTCAACAGCTAACACTCCTAGCACATGTGACATTTGCGCCCTTCATGTCCTTATTTACGGCAGCTATCCATGTGAGTCGGTCTACCTCGCTTTTTTGGGGCTTGAAACATTTCGAGTACTTGTCGCGTCATGTGTTCTGGTGGGCGACGCATTACATGACCGTACCACCTGAGACAGCCCTCATTAGTTTTTCCTGGATGGCTTTTACTCGGAAGCTGCCGCGAATGTAGGTGTTTCGAATACGATCCAGCAACGTTACTCCTTCCGACTTTCGTCCCAATTTTTCCCATTTCAAATTGTTAAAAATTGATAAGATAAAGTGCGTCAAAGTTGGAGCTGGTGACGTCACGTTTTGGCTAAAATTGTAATAAAATGTCACGTTACGCCAGTGTTCATCGCACATGTTTTTGTGCAAGAGGAAAAATTACTGCTGCTAATAATTATTTGATTTCGTTTTGCGTGTAAGAAGAGGACTTGAATTTTGCGTTTCTGAGCTCCACAACTCAGTACCTGGGTAACATGGTACAGGCTGAGACTAACATTATCGTTATTATTATTAGATAATGTTCATGTGAAAAAAAAAACAACGGGTTGCAGTCCAGGAGTGCCGGCTGAAGTGAAAACTTGAATACGTGCTTTTCTCCCTCTGTTACGAATTTTCGATCAGGTCACGTGTCCTGATGAGATTTTAATTTTTTTTTCCCCATCACAAAAAAGTGCACATTGCCGCTAAAGAAGTTTGCAGGACACGTGACCGTCTTACGATCAGGTCACGTATCCTGACGCGAGTTTAACATTTTTTTTCCCATCACAAAAAAAGTGCACAACGCCCCTAAAGAAGTTTTCACTTCAATAAATAATCTAATTACTTAGTCCATCAGATGGATATAAAAACACATCGCAAATTAGAAAAAAAACAAAAAACCCGACTACAAAAAAGTCAACCCTGACACTTTTATGAACGAAAACTAAACCTACTTCTTGGCATTTTGGCAAGACTGATGTCACATTTTATGCTTCTCACAATCTAAAACGTCTGCTAAAGGTGTCCCGGCTGCCATTTGTAGATCTTCTAATAGTTGAGAAAAGCTTTTCCAATATACGAGACAAGATAATGATGACTATTCTTTTTTAGGTTAGCCGTGAAAATTTCCATGGATATGTAGTGATAAGGGAAAATATGTATTGCCAGATTTGCAATATGGGGATCTGGGGGACCGACGACACAAGTAAACACGACATCACAAAGCAACACGTTCGGAACCTATTCAAACCGATAAATAACAATTTTGCTAGAAGGGTAAGTAAATTGCCATGTTTTTTAGGGTATCCGTACTTTTGTGACCTACAGTTGGACTATGAACGTTGGAACTACGTTGGATCGTTATATTGTCCAAACTTTCTATCAGAAATTTCTGACGTCCGCGTCCGCCAATAACGCCTCGACCCTCACTTTTTGTCTTAGACCCCGCATACTGTCAGACACATCAGAAATCTCACAGTATGCGGTCTAGAACAAAATATTCAACAATTTTCAACGGATTTTGAAAAGCCCATCGTGCTCCTCGACGAGGTGGGCAAGTTCTTTGAAAGAGTAAATGCAAACTGCACTCCGGTGTCACCGTAGGCTGACCTACCTCTGTCGCGTGAACGAGGCTTATTTGACAGACAGAACCGTCATTTATCCCGGTCATCGGGGTGAGTAGAATCGACGAGAGATGTCGTAGGTTGTTTCACAGGGTCCGGTTCTGAGGCCGCTCCTGCGGGACATCGGCTACGACTAGGTGCTGCGTCAGCGTGCGCTGGTCCTAGCACGGTAGGGGGGGGGGGGGGCTAGCCAGGCGGCGACCGACGTAATGATACGCGGGGTTTCAACAGTCATTTAGAGGATCCGGCAATTGGGTCTCGAGGCGGTCCTACACAAGTCAGAAGCCATGTGCTTTGATGCCTCCGGAAACGTGCCACTATCTGGATCCCAAATAACGATAGGAGAGGTTTACGTCGGCTTCGGATCAACGATGAAGTACCTAGGACTCGTCCTCGACAGTCGACGAAACTTCGTCGAACTCTTCCGAAGTTTGGCGCCCAAGCTGGCGCGGGCAGGGGCATAACTCGACAGACAGAGCTCCAGCAAGATCTAAGGGCGGTATGAAAAGAGCGACTGCCGCAACCCAGCCCTGGGCACGCCACTATTGTGGCGACAAGTTTCCCCGCCGCGGGCGTCGGGAATCGCAGGGCCATACCTGACAGGCGCGGGCCTGTCGCGTATGGCGATTAGAACTAGGCCCGGTCCACGCGCAGTTCCAAGGTGTTCCGCGCTAGGGCCAGTGCCCGCCAGAGTTGCAGAATTTGTTCGAAAGAATCACCAATTTTGACCGCGCGCCTACTAGAGAACCAGGGTATTGATTGAACGAGTGAAAGAGAGCGAAACCTCACGCCCCAGCCGCCGCAACAGAAGCCGCAGCAGACGCCCCGAGCTTCGGGAGTCGCAGGGCGATTTCCAGCCACCGTAGGCAAGGGCCTGCAGACAGCGAGCATTAGGTGGCTTGCCGTCCGATCAGAACCAGACCAGGGTCGACAGCATGCTGTGTTCCACGCGCGCCTCAAAGAACTGTCAGCATAAGAGACGGAGCCCGCTAGGTCCAATGCCTGCCGGGTTTGTGGAATCCGTTCGAAAGAGTCACCGCGGCCCTGGAGCGTAAAGGGCATTAGGAGGAACACGGATGGGTTTTAGTCAGTAAGAGTCTGACACTCTCCTTCGCCCAGAGCGGGGGGAGTCAATTGATGATTTTCCATCCTTAAAAAATGGGTATTGATTGCACACGGGCGCTACTAAGACTAGAGCCGACTCTATTGAGTATAGGTACTTTCAGCTGACAGCGATGCGGATGAATAGTTAAGTGCCAGCGAGCGGTTTCGCCCGTGTGATCCCTAGGAAACATCCTCCCAGGATAAAAAGTAACCTATGAGTTATTTCAGACTATGATCTCTGTGCCAAATTTCATGAAGATCCTTACAGGCGTTTCTATGTGAAAGTGTAAGAAACATCCATCCTCACAAACTTTCGCATTTATAATCCTTATCCTTAAGTACTAATATTATAAATGCTAGAGAAATTCAGACTGTCTGCCTGTCTGTCGCGCTTTCACGCCAAAACTACTGAACCGATTTAAAAGAAATTTGGTACACATAGTCGAAAGCCTGAGAAAGGACAAAGGCTACTTTTGATCCCTTGAGTATGTTTCCTAGGGACCACGTGGGCGAAGCCGCTAGCAGAAGCTAAAATTATTTTAGTTTAATAATTAAAGGTTGTCTGTAAGAGATGGCCCTGTGCGATAAGGCCGCCCATTGTACACTAGTTTTTATAAGCGTTTTTTCTGGGCTTGTCATGGTGGTGTACAATAAAGTATATGTATATTAAATAATATGTACCTATAGAAATTAGATAAAAATTTAAATGGACTTTTCATTTTGATTTCAGCTCGGGAAAATTTGGAGCCATTGCATCCCATGCAACGCGCTAGTAGTGGCCGATTCGGACCTCCATGCCCTCAAATCTGCTCACCAACAGAACATCGACAGCATACAGATACCTAAACCCGACAAGACTCGATGTGAAGACTGCAGTCTATACGTAGACACGAATTCCTTTTCCGACCACCTCAATTCAGAGACACATCTACGTACCTTGGAACTCATAGAACAAAATTCTATACACAACTTCAGTAACAATGAAGTTTTTTGTAAAATTTGTAATCAAACTTTACCTAAATACGCATTGAACTTCCATATCGGCACTGAACCACATTTATCGAGAAAAATAAACGATTCCACTGTTGTGAGTAACGAGAATAATGAAACTGATATAAATGATGAAAATAATGTATCGTCTTTAAATGACAAAAATAATGCAGGCATAAATGATGAAACTAATGATGCACCGGCTGAAATTATTGACAAGAATGATTCTCTTGCAACCGGAGTAAATGTTACTGACCCTAGGTTCTGTGAGATGTGCAAAGCCAAGTTACCTGGCGAATTGAGTTCAGCAAACATAAATGACATCAAACCTGAAGTAAATGAAATAGACGAACTTTTGGGTACCAGCGCTAGTACTGGCAGTTCGTATAGTACGTACAGAATAAACGACAGTGTAGCTACCACAAGTACTATGTCCAATGGATCTAACTATCCTAATGCAATAAATCACGGATATGAAACATATGATACTTGTCAAAAAATTATAGAGTTTGTAGACGATGCCAGAACTATGGTTAGATGCAAAATTTGCTTCGCCGAAATAACTTATACCGAAAGTAACCTCATGAATCATATGAGAGGCAGGAATCACATGGCTATCCTACAAATATGGGAACAGTACGACAAACTAAAATTGGAAAAGTACCAGTGGTACAACAAAGATAAAATGGAAAAGTACAATAAAAAAGTAGTGAGAAAGTACACTAAACTGTTGTTCATAAGCCATTGTCTACTCAGATGTGAAATATGTGATGTGAACCTCTCTGTTGACGAAAAAAGTTTATTATCACACACGAGGGGAAAAAATCACGTGCTTGCAACTAACTACCATTACTATCGGAACGGTCAGAAACTGTGACAGATTTAAACAACTAGTGGAAAAGTAGAATGCCTGTCTGTCCGTCTGTCACAGCCAAATTCCTCCGGATCCACCGGACCGATTCTGTTGAAATTTGGTACACATATGGACTTTTGTGACCCAAACACGAACGTTTTACGTAATTTAAATGATGAAAATAATGCATCGACTGGAAATGATGAAAATAATGCATCACTGTAAATGATTTAAATAATGCATCGACTGGAAATGATGAAAATAATGCATCGACTGGAAATGATGAAAATAATGCATCGACTGGAAATGATGAAAATAATGCACCGACTGAAACTATTGACAAGAATGATTCTCTTGCAAACGGAGTAAATGTTACTGACCCTAGGTTCTGTGAGATGTGTAAAGACAAGTTACCTGGCGAATTGAGTTCAACAAACATAAATGACATCAAACCTAGCGTAAATGAAACAGATGACCTTTGGGGTACCAGCGCTAATACTGGCAGTTCGTATAGTACGTACAGAATAAACGACAGTGTAGCTACCACAAGTGCTATGTCCAATGGATCTAACTACCCTAATGCAATAAATCACGGATATGAAACATATGATACCTGTCGCGAAATTATAGAGTTTGTTGACGAAGCCAGAACTATAGTAAGATGCACAATTTTCTTCGTCGAAATCACTTATACAGAAAGAAACCTCATGGGTCATATGAGAGGCAGGAATCACATGGCTATCCTACAAATATGGGAACAGTACGACAAACTAAAATTGGAAAAGTGTAAGTGGTACAACAAAGATAAAATGGAAAAGTACAATAAAAAAGTAGTGAGAAAGTACACTAAATTATTGTTCATAAGCCATTGTCTACTCAGATGTGAAATATGTGATGTGAACCTCTCTGTTGACGAAAAAAGTTTATTATCACACACGAGGGGACAAAATCACGTGCTTGCAACTAACTACCATTACTATCGGAACGGTCAGAAACTGTGACAGATTTAAACAACTAGTGGAAAAGTAGAATGCCTGTCTGTCCGTCTGTCACAGCCAAATTCCTCCAGATCCACTGGACCGATTCTGTTGAAATTCGGTACACATATGGACTTTTGTGATCCAAACACGAACGTGTTACTTAAGTTAAATGATGTAAATAATGCATCGACTGTAAATGATGAAAATAGTGCATCGACTTTAAATAATGAAAATAATGCATTGACTGGAAATGATGAAAATAATGCTTCAACTGGAAATGTTGAAAATAATGCATCGACTGGAAACGATAAAAATAATGCATCAACTATCCATGATAAAAATAATGCATCGACTATCCGAGATAAAAATAATGCATCGACTAGAAAGATGAAAATA
This sequence comes from Lacanobia oleracea, assembly GCA_950371165.1. Classification (NCBI taxonomy): domain Eukaryota; kingdom Metazoa; phylum Arthropoda; class Insecta; order Lepidoptera; family Noctuidae; genus Lacanobia; species Lacanobia oleracea. The sequence continues at coordinate 14,258,458 of OX493411.1, read as the reverse complement.
ATGCATCGACTGGAAATGATGAAAATAATGCATCGACTATAAATGATGAAAATAATGCATCGACTATAAATGATGAAAATAATGCATCGACTATAAATGATGAAAATAATGCATCGACTGTAAATGTTGAAAATAATGCATCGACTGTAAATGATGAAAATAATGCATCGACTATAAATTATGAAAATAATGCATCGACTGGAAATGATGAAAATAATGCATCGACTATAAATGATGAAAATAATGCATCGACTATAAATGATGAAAATAATGCATCGACTGTAAATGATGAAAATAATGCATCGACTATAAATGATGAAAATAATGCATCGACTGTAAATGATGAAAATAATGCATCGACTATAAATGATGAAAATAATGCATCGACTGTAAATGATGAAAATAATGCATCGACTATAAATGATGAAAATAATGCATCGACGGTAAATGATGAAAATAATGCATCGACTATAAATGATGAAAATAATGCATCGACTGTAAATGATGAAAATAATGCATCGAATGTAAATGATGAAAATAATGCATCGACGGTAAATGATGAAAATAATGCATCGACTATCCATGATAAAATAATGCATCGACTGTAAATGATGAAAATAATGCATCGACTGTAAATGATGAAAATAATGCATCGACTATCCATGATAAAATAATGCATCGACTAGAAAGATGAACATAATGCATCGACTGGAAATGATGAAAATAATGCATCGACTGTAAACGATGAAAATAATGCACCGACTGTAAATTATTGACAAGAATGATTCTCTTGCAACAGGAGTAACTGTTATTGACCCTAGGTTCTGTGAGATGTGTAAAGTCAAGTTACCTGACGAATTGAGTTCAGCAAACATAAATAACATCAAACCTAGCGTAAATGAAATAGATAAACTTTGGGGTACCAGCGCTAATACTGGCAGTTCGTATAGTACGTACAGAATAAACGACAGTGTAGCTACCACAAGTGCTATGTCCAATGGATCTAACTACCCTAATGCAATAAATCACGGATATGAAACATGCTACCTGTCGCGAAATCACAGTTTGTAGACGAAGCCAGAACTACAGTTAGATGCAAAATTTGTTTCGTCGAAATCACTTATACAGAAAGAAACCTCATGGGTCATATGAGAGGCAGGAATCACATGGCTATCCTACAAATATGGGAACAGTACAACAAAGAAAAAAATGGAAAAGTACAATAAAAAAGTTGTGAGAAAGTACACTAAACTGTTATTCATAAGCCATTGTCTATTCAGATGTGAAATATGTGATGTGAACCTCTCTGTTGACGAAATAAGTTTATTATCACATTTATCACACACGAGGGGAAAAAATCACGTGCTTGCAACTAACTACCATTACTATCGGAAAGGTCAGAAACTGTGACAGATTTAAACAACTTGTGGAAAAGTAGTCTGCCTGTCTGTCACAGCCAGTTTCCTCCGGATTCACTGGACTGATTCTGTTGAAATTTGGTACACATATGAACTTTTGTGACCCAAACAAGAACGTGTTACGTAAGTTAAATGATGAAAATAATTCATCGACTGGAAATGATGAAAATAGTGCATCGACTGTAAATGATGAAAATAATGCATCGACTATAAATGATGAAAATAATGCATCGACTATAAATGATGAAAATAATTCATCGACTGGAAATGATGAAAATAATGCATCGACTGAAACCGTATGAATCATATGAGAGGCAGGAATCACATGGCTATCCTACAAATATGGGAACAGTACGACAAACTAAAATTGGAAAAGTGCAAGTGGTACAACAAAGATAAAATGGAAAAGTACAATAAAAAGGTAGTGAGAAAGTACACTAAATTATTGTTCATAAGCCATTGTCTACTCAGATGTGAAATATGTGATGTGAACCCCTCTGTTGAGGAATAAAGTTTACTATCACACTCGAGGGGAAAAAATCACGTGCTTGCAACTAACTACCATTACTATCGGAACAGTCAGAAACTGTGACAGATTTAAACAACTAGTGGAAAAGTAGAATACTTGTCTGTCCGTTTGTCACAGCCTAATTTCTCCGGATCCACTAGACCGATTCTGTTGAAATTTGGTACACATATGAACTTTTGTGATCCAAACACGAACGTGTTACTTAAGTTAAATGATGTAAATAATGCATAGACTGTAAATGATGAAAATAATGAATCGACTTTAAATAATGAAAATAATGCATCGACTGGAAATGATGAAAATAATGCATCGACTGTAAATGATGAAAATAATGCATCGACTGTAAATGATGAAAATAATGCATCGACTATAAATGATGAAACTAATGATGCACCGACTGAAATTATTGACAAGAATGATTCTCTTGCAACCGGAGTAAATGTTACTGACCCTAGGTTCTGTGAGATGTGTAAAGCCAAGTTACCTGGCGAATTGAGTTCAGCAAACATAAATGACATCAGACCTAGCGTAAATGAAACAGATGACCTTTGGGGTACCAGCGCTAATACTTGCAGTTCGTTTAGTACGTACAGAATAAATGACAGTGTAACTACCACAAGTGCTATGTCCAATGGATGTAACTACCCTAATGCAATAAATCACGAATATGAAACATGCTACCTGTCGCGAAATCATAGTTTGTTGACGAAGCCGGAACTATAATTAGATGCAAAATTTGTTTCGTCGAAATCCCTTACACAGAAAGACACCTCATGGGACATATGAGAGGCAAGAATCACATGGCTATCCTACAAATATGGGAACAGTACGACAAACTAAAATTGGAAAAGTGCAAGTGGTACAACAAAGATATTATGGAAAAGTATGATAAAAAGTAGTGAGAAAGTACACTAAATTATTGTTCATAGGCCATTGTCTACTCAGATGTGAAATATGTGATGTGTACCTCTCTGTTGACGAAAAAAAGTTTATTATCACATACGAGGGGAATAAATCACGTGCTTGCAACTAACTACCATTACTATCAGAACGGTCAGAAACTGTGACAGATTTAAACAACTAGTGGAAAAATAGAATGCCTGTCTGTCCGTCTGTCACAGCCAAATTCCTCCGGATCCACTGGACCGATTCTGTTGAAATTTGGTACACATATGGACTTTTGTGACCCAAACACGAACGTTTTACGTAATTTAAATGATGAAAATAATGCATCGACTGTAAATGATTTAAATAATGCATCGACTGAAAATTATGAAAACAATGCATCGACTGGAAATGATGAAATAAATGCATCGACTCGAAATTATGAAAATAATGCATCGACTAAAAATGATGAAAATAATGCACCGACTCGAAATTATGAAAATAATGCATCGACTGTAAATGATGAAAATAATTTATCGACTGGAAGTGATGAAAATAATTTATCGACTGGAAATGATGAAAATAATGCATCGACTGGAAATGATGAAAATAATTTATAGACTGAAAATGATGAAAATAATGCATCGACTGGAAATGATGAAAATAATGCATCGACTATAAATGATGAAACTAATGATGCATCGACTGAAATTATTGACAAGAATGATTCTCTTGCAACCGGAGTAAATTTTACTGACCCTAGGTTCTGTGAGATGTGTTTAAGCCAAGTTACCTGGCGAATTGAGTTCAGCAAACATAAATGACATCAGACCTAGCGTAAATGAAACAGATGACCTTTGGGGTACCAGCGCTAATACTGGCAGTTCTTATAGTACGTACAGAATAAACGACAGTGTAGCTACCACAAGTACTATGTCCAATGGATCTAACTACCCTAATGCAATAAATCACGGATATGAAACATGATACCTGTCGCGAAATCATAGTTTGTTGACAAAGCCGGACCTATAATTAGATGCAAAATTTGCTTCGTCGAAATCACTTATACAGAAAGAAACCGTATGAATCATATGAGAGGCAGGAATCACATGGCTATCCTACAAATATGGGAACAGTACGACAAACTAAAATTGGAAAAGTGCAAGTGGTACAACAAAGATAAAATGGAAAAGAACAATAAAAAGGTAGTGAGAAAGTACACTAAATTATTGTTCATAAGCCATTGTCTACTCAGATGTGAAATATGTGATGTGAACCCCTCTGTTGAGGAATAAAGTTTACTATCACACACGAGGGGAAAAAATCACGTGCTTGCAACTAACTACCATTACTATCGGAACAGTCAGAAACTGTGACAGATTTAAACAACTAGTGGAAAAGTAGAATACTTGTCTGTCCGTTTGTCACAGCCTAATTTCTCCGGATCCACTAGACCGATTCTGTTGAAATTTGGTACACATATGAACTTTTGTGATCCAAACACGAACGTGTTACTTAAGTTAAATGATGTAAATAATGCATCGACTGTAAATGATGAAAATAATGAATCGACTTTAAATAATGAAAATAATGCATCGACTGGAAATGATGAAAATAATACATCGACTATAAATGATGAAAATAATGCATCGACTATAAATGATGAAAATAATGCATCGACTGGAAATGATGAAAATAATGCATCGACTGTAAATGATGAAAATAATGCATCGACTATAAATGATGAAAATAATGCATCGACTATAAAAGATGAAAATAATGCATCGACGATAAATGATGAAAATAATGCATCGACTATAAATGATGAAAATAATGCATCGACTATTAATGATGAAAATAATGCATCGACTATAAATGATGAAAATAATGCATCGACTATAAATGATGAAAATAATGCATCGACTATAAAAGATGAAAATAATGCATCGACGATAAACGATGAAAATAATGCATCGACTATAAATGACGAAAATAATGCATCGACTATTAATGATGAAAATAATGCATCGACTATAAATGATGAAAATAATGCATCGACTATAAATGATGAAAATAATGCATCGACTATAAATGATGAAAATAATGCATCGACGATAAATGATGAAAATAATGCATCGACTATAAATGATGAAAATAATGCATCGACTATTAATGATGAAAATAATGCATCGACTATAAATGATGAAAATAATGCATCGACTATAAATGATGAAAATAATGCATCGACGATAAATGATGAAAATAATGCATCGACTATAAATTTTAATGATGAAAATAATGCATCGACTATTAATGATGAAAATAATGCATCGACTATAAATGATGAAAATAATGCATCGACTATAAATGATGAAAATAATGCATCGACTATAAAAGATGAAAATAATGCATCGACTATAAATGATGAAAATAATGCATCGACTATAAATGATGAAAATAATGCATCGACTATAAATGATGAAAATAATGCATCGACGATAAATGATGAAAATAATGCATCGACTATAAATGATGAAAATAATGCATCGACTATAAATGATGAAAATAATGCATCGACTATAAATGATGAAAATAATGCATCGACTATAAATGATGAAAATAATGCATCGACGATAAATGATGAAAATAATGCATCGACTATAAATGATGAAAATAATGCATCGACTATTAATGATGAAAATAATGCATCGACTATAAATGATGAAAATAATGCATCGACTATAAATGATGAAACTAATGCTTCGACTGTAAATGATGAAAATAATGCATCGACCGTAAATGATGAAAATAATGCATCGACCGTAAATGATGAAAATAATGCAACGACTGGAAATGATGAAAATAATGCTTCGACTGTAAATGATGAAAATAATGCATCGACCGTAAATGATGAAAATAATGCATCGACTGGAAATGATGAAAGTAATGCATGGACTATAAATGATGAAACTAATGATGCATCGACTGAAATTATTGACAAGAATGATTCTCTTGCAACCGGAGTAAATGTTGCTGACCCTAGGTTCTGTGAGATGTGTAAAGCCAAGTTACCTGGCGAATTGAGTTCAGCAAACATAAATAACATCAAACCTAGCGTAAATGAAATAGATGAACTTTGGGGTACCAGCGCTAATACTGGCAGTTCGTATAGTACGTACAGAATAAACGACAGTGTAGCTACCACAAGTACAATGTCCAATGGATCTAACTACCCTTATGCAATAAATCACGGATATGAAACATATGATACCTGTCGCGAAATTATAGAGTTTGTTGACGAAGCCAGAACTATGGATAGATACAAACTTTGCTTCGTCGAAATCACTTATACAGAAAGAAACCTCATGAGTCATAATGAGAGGCAGGAATCACATGGCTATCCAACAAATATGGGAACAGTACAACAAAGATAAAATGGAAAAGTACGATAAAAAAGTAGTGAGAAAGTACACTAAATTATTGTACATAAGCTATTGTCTACTCAGATGTGAAATATGTGATGTGAACCTCTCTGTTGAGGAATAAAGTTTATTATCACACACGAGGGGAAAAAATCACGTGCTTGCAACTAACTACCATTACTATCGGAACAGTCAGAAACTGTGACAGATTTAAACAACTAGTGGAAAAGTAGAATACTTGTCTGTCCGTTTGTCACAGCCAAATTCCTCCGGATCCACTAGACCGATTCTGGTGAAATTTGGTACACATATGAACTTTTGTGATCCAAACACGAACGTGTTACTTAAGTTAAATGATGTAAATAATGCATCGACTGTAAATGATGAAAATAAAGAATCGACTTTTAATAATGAAAATAATGCATCGACTGGAAATGATGAAAATAATGCATCGACTATAAATGATGAAAATAATGCATCGACTGGAAATGATGAAAATAATGCATCGACTATCCATGATAAAAATAATGCATCGACTAGAAAAGATGAACATAATGCTTCGACTGGAAATGTTGAAAATAATGCATCGACTGGAAACGATAAAAATAATGCATCGACTTGAAATGACGAAAATAATGCATCGACTATAAATGATGAAAATAATGTGTCGACTGTAAATGATAAGAATAATGCATCGACTATAAATGATAAAAATAATGCAACGACTGTAAATGATGAAAATAATGCATCGACTGTAAATGACGAAAATAATGCATCGACTATAAATGATGAAAATAATGCATCGACTGTAAATGATGAAAATAATGCATCGACTGGAAATGATGAAAATAATGCATCGACTGTAAATGATGAAAATAATGCATCGACTGGAAATGATGAAAATAATGCATGGACTGGAAATGATGAAAATAATGCATGGACTGTAAATGACGAAAATCATGTATCGACTGTAAAGGATATAAATAATGCATCGACTGAAATTATTGACAAGAATGATTCTCTTGCAACTGGAGTAACTGTTATTGACCCTAGGTTCTGTGAGATGTGTAAAGCCAAGTTACCTGACGAATTGAGTTCAGCAAACATAAATAACATCAAAACTAGCGTAAATGAAACAGATGACCTTTGGGGTACCAGCGCTAATACTGGCAGTTCGTATAGTACGTACAGAATAAACGACAGTGTAGCTACCACAAGTACTATGTCCAATGGATGTAACTACCCTAATGCAATAAATCACGAATATGACACATACTACCTGTCGCGAAATCACAGTTTGTAGACGAAGCCAGAACTACAGTTAGATGCAAAATTTGTTTCGTCGAAATCACTTATACAGAAAGAAACCTCATGGGTCATATGAGAGGCAGGAATCACATGGCTATCCTACAAATATGGGAACAGTATGACAAACTAAAATTGGAAAAGTGCAAGTGGTACAACAAAGATAAAATGGAAAAGTACGATAAAAAGGTAGTGAGAAAGTACACTAAATTATTGTTCATAAGCCATTGTCTACTCAGATGTGAAATATGTGATGTGAACCCCTCTGTTGAGGAATAAAGTTTACTATCACACACGAGGGGAAAAAATCACGTGCTTGCAACTAACTACCATTACTATCGGAACGGTCAGAAACTGTGACAGACTTAAACAACTAGTGGAAAAGTAGTCTACCTGTCTGTCCGTCTGTCACAGCCAGTTTCCTCCGGATCCACTGGACCGATTCTGTTGAAATGTTGTACACATATGAACTTTTGTGACCCAAACACGAACGTGTTATGTAAGTTGAATGATGAAAATAATGCATCGGTTTTACATGATGAAAATAATGCATCGACTAGAAATGATGAACATAATGCTTCGACTGGAAATGTTGAAAATAATGCATCGATTATCCATGATAAAAATAATGTATCGACTGTGAATGCTGAAAATAATGCAGGACTTTAAATGATGAAACTAATGATGCACCGACTGAAATTATTGACAAGAATGATTCTCTTGCAACCGGAGTAAATATTACTGACCCTAGGTTCTGTGAGATGTGTAAAGCCAAGTTACCTGGCGAATTGAGTTCAGCAAACATTAATGACATCAATCCTAGCGTAAATGAAATAGATGACCTTTGGGGTACCAGCGCTAATACTTGCAGTTCGTTTAGTACGTACAGAATAAACGACAGTGTAGCTACCACAAGTACTATGTCCAATCGATCTAACTACCCTAATCACGGATATGAAACATGATATCTGTCGCGAAATCATAGTTTGTTGACAAAGCCGGAACTATTATTAGATGCAAAATTTGCTTCGTCGAAATCACTTATACAGAAAGAAACCGTATGAATCATATGAGAGGCAGGAATCACATGGCTATCCTACAAATATGGGAACAGTATGACAAACTAAAATTGGAAAAGTGCAAGTGGTACAACAAAGATAAAATGGAAAAGTACGATAAAAAGTAGTGAGAAAGTACACTTATTTATTGTTCATAAGCCATTGTCTACTCAGATGTGAAATGTGTGATGTGAACCTCTCTGTTGACGAAAAAAGTTTATTATCACACACGAGGGGAATAAATCACGTGCTTGCAACTAACTACCATTACTATCAGAACGGTCAGAAACTGTGACAGACTTAAACAACTAGTGGAAAAGTAGTCTACCTGTCTGTCCGTCTGTCACAGCCAGTTTCCTCCGGATCCACTGGACCGATTCTGTTGAAATGTTGTACACATATGAACTTTTGTGACCCAAACACGAACGTGTTATGTAAGTTGAATGATGAAAATAATGCATCGGTTTTACATGATGAAAATAATGCATCGACTAGAAATGATGAAAATAATGCATCGACTAGAAATGATGAACATAATGCTTCGACTGGAAATGTTGAAAATAATGCGTCGATTATCCATGATAAAAATAATGTATCGAATGTGAATGCTGAAAATAATGCAGGACTATAAATGATGAAACTAATGATGCACTGACTGAAATTATTGACAAGAATGATTCTCTTGCAACCGGAGTAAATATTACTGACCCTAGGTTCTGTGAGATGTGTAAAGCCAAGTTACCTGGCGAATTGAGTTAAGCAAACATTAATGACATCAGACCTAGCGTAAATGAAATAGATGACTTTTGGGGTACCAGCGCTAATACTGGCAGTTCGTATAGTACGTACAGAATAAACGACAGTGTAGCTACCACAAGTACTATGTCCAATGGATCTAGCTACCCTAATGCAATAAATCACGAATATGACACATACTACCTGTCGCGAAATCACAGTTTGTAGACGAAGCCAGAACTACAGTTAGATGCAAAATTTGCTTCATCGAAAACACTTATACAGAAAGAAACCTCATGGGTCATATGAGAGGCAGGAATCACATGGCTATCCTACAAATATGGGAACAGTACGACAAACTAAAATTGGAAAAGTGCAAGTGGTACAACAAAGAAAAAATGGAAAAGTACAATAAAAAAGTAGTGAGAAACATGGAAGCACATGACTTCGGATTTGTGAAGGGCCACCTCGAGACCCAACTGCATTCGGCAGTTGGGTCTCTCCACGACTTAGGGTCCTCTCAACGACTATCGCAACCCCGCGTGTCACAGCGTCAGCCGCCGCCTGGTGCGACCGTCCCTGCGCCAGGACTAGCGTATCGTCAGCATAGCAGACAACACTGACGCCGCAAGGGAGGTCGGCGCGCAGCACCCAGTCGTAGCCGATGTCCCACAGGAGCGGCCCCACAACGGAACCCTGTGGAAACTATCTTGGATCCTGCAACGAAATTAATCAGAAAGAGAAAAGTACAGCGGAGGAGTAGGTAAACTACCATTACTATCGGAACGGTCAGAAACTGTGACAGATTTAAACAACTAGTAGAAAAGGAGGCTGTCTGTCTGTCACAGCCAGTTTCCCCCGGATCCACTGGACCGATTCTGTTAAAATTTGGTACACATATGGACTTTAGTGACATTTGTTGGAATTGAAATTTGCTTCAGTGTTAGGTAGTCCATTTATTGAGAATGGCTATAGGCGATATATATCATCACGCTAAGACCAATAGGAGCGGAGCGGACGAAATTGCGCGGGTCATCTAGTTTAGTTATAATTTTGTTTTTTTTGTTGTCAATTCAAGTAATCAAGTTGGAACGACCGCTCACTTCACCCAAGCGACCGACATGTTTACAGAATCGACCGGCTGGACACGTCATTCTCACTTCACCTAAGTTTACACGAAACATCTCGTTAATAGTAACTGTGAAGTGAATGCTGTTTGTGCTATATTGTGAATCTGTTAAACAGTTACCGGGAAATCGCGAAACGCGGCGATTCCAAAGCCGCGGGGTACAGCTAGCAGCTATTAAAAATGAAATCCTAATGTTTCTAATGTTGTCCTATCAAATATTTTATCGAAACAAACGATAAATGATTGTATATTGTTTTTATTTACAATGTTACATTACATTTATTTACCATGTAACATTTATTGTAATTAAGTAAGTATAAGATATTTTTTTTTAAAGATCCTGGAAGTCATAAATATGAAACATTCCATTTTGTTTATGTTTTGATCCAACCCTTTTTAATTCTATTAGACTATCTACAACGTATGGCAGATAAAAGCAATATCTTGATTGAAGTGATCACGAAGTCTGTAAAATGTAATGTTGTCCTATTAAATAATTGTTCATGTGAAATAAATCAGTTAATTTTGTTTCATTTTTGATCTAACTCTTCGTTTATTCTATTAGACTTTACAACGTACTCTGTAGCAGATAAACGCAATACCTTGAAGTGATCACGAAATCTGTAAAATGTAATGTTGTCCTATCAAATAATTAATTTACCGAAACAAACGATAAATGATTGTATATTGTTTTTATTCACCATGTTACATAACATTTATTTACCATGTAACATTTATTGTAGGTAATTAATTCTAAGATATTTTTAAATCGACCTGGTAGTAATAAATATGAAATGAATCAGCTCATTTTGTTTTTTATTTTTTGTGATCTAACCCTTCTTTTATTCTATTAGTAATTAGACTATACAACGTATGGCAGATAAACGGAGGTTAGTTCATTTTTAGGGTTTCGTACCCGAAGAGTAACCAACGGAACCCTATTACTAAGCCTCCGCTGTCTGTCCGTCCGTACGTCTGTCTGTCAGCGGGCTGTATCTGAAGAACCATAATAGACAGTTGAAATTTTCACAGATAGTGTATTTATATTGCCGCTATAACAAAAATACAAATACATCAAAATAAAAATTAAGAGTCATGGTTAAGGAACCCTTCGTGTGCGAGTCCGACTCGCACTTTACCGGGTTTTTTTTCGTATTAAAGGAGCTGTGCGTAGAGGAACAGTAAAACATGAGCTGCGTCTCCGTATGAAATGGCTTTTTATTATTTTTCAGTCTTGTGTTATCTAAATCTATACTATAACAGTAGAACGGTTTAGGCGATTAACACACGGCACCGCAAACCGCCGCGGTAGGCGGTGAAGCGGATCTCATGTCGCATTGGCCTCTAATAAATCCGTTGAGGCCTAACACACGTAAACCGCTTTACCGCGCGGGGCACCGCTACGAAATCCGTGCCGTGTGATAATCGCCTTAGTCTCAAAACGTTAAAGTTACAAAGTCACTATATACATCGATGCAAAACGTTCAAATCTCATAAGATGCAAATCTCAAAATCTGTATGTTGCAAAATACTCAAGTCTCAAAATATCTATGTCTCATACTGAGGTTTATTCAGAAAATTTACTCCACCAGTTGGCGCAATATACTATATAGGTGAGACTCGAGAGGTCCTCACTGAAAATGTGACTTTGACATTAACATGACGTCGACGTCAACGTAACAAATGCCCGAAAACAAGCGTTTTGATAGGTGTTTGGACTGACGCCTCAGTGCTGCCACTTGGTTCTCGATATTACAGAAAACCCTCTTTAGAGTTACGTACTATCATTTTTAAATAAATGTCTGAAATATATATTTTAATAATTAGGCTTGCGATTTGAGTGCCTGCTGGGGTTGCGGACTTCGTTCGAAAGAGGCACCGTACCCTGGAACGCAAACGGCATTAGGAGGAACACGGATGGGTTTTAGTCAGTTAAGAGTCTGACACTCCCTTCTGCTTCACCCAAAGCAGGAGGAGTCATTTGATGATTTCCCATCCTTAAAAAAAAAGCTATGCGATTTGAAGCAGCGCCACCATCCGCGCGCGACTGGTCTCTCGCGCATTTTAGTTTGCTTATCGCCGGTCGAGTCTGTAAACATGCCGATGCCGAAGTGAACGCTTGGTTGAAGTAAACTTATTGATCACGAAGTGAGCTGACATTCCATCTTGATTGCTTGGATTGATCACTTCGGCTTCTTCGTGATCACTTCACCAACGCCTTATTTTCGAAATGTTTAGTAGCACTGCAGTGGTGCTGTATGATCTCTTGCTAGACCCTACATTACTTTTAGATGGGAGATGAATGGAATAAAAGAAGGTAAGTACTAGAACACTACTGTATTGTCCCAAAAGTACTTATAGGTAAAATGAGCTTAATGGACTGATGGTGTGGAAATGAAGTGAGTGACGCGGCCCTTGTTGGCTGTAGCGAGAACGCCTGGCTGACTTGATACTCGTAGCCTAACGCGAACTGTATTATGAGTTGAATCGAAATGTATGTGCGGCGTAAACTGCTGAATTGCATAATGTGCGGTTGCACCGTACAAGTGCTACTTTGTAACATTTTCGTGTCTCGTCAGCGGATTCCGAGGTGAGTATCAAATTCGTATAAATATAAGACCTTTATGTTGTGTGTAATAAATATTGCGGTTTTATAAAGGTTGAATTTACATGAATGCATGTTTATTTCAACTAGCACTACCTAAACACAACTTGGTGTCAGTTTTAACAGAACTTTTACTTGGGATTGTGTATGTAAGTCTTTATTAGTGATCGGTGCTAGGTACACTTTGCAAACTTACAATCCCGGTGAAATATGAATAAACATATGCAGAAACTATAGGCGGCAGCACAGAAATGTCACTGTCAAGTAGGTATGTTTCAAGTATAAAACTCGAAATAATTACGCTAGATGGCACCGTCTTCTTCGTGCACGTTCCCCTAAAAAGAGCGTGCAGAAACCAGGTCAGTGACAGCACAGAAGCGTCAATGTCAAGTATTCTGACCCTGAAAACTTCGAATATGCGACACCAGATGGCATAGTCAACGCCGTGCACGGTCCCTATATAGAGTTGTTTAAGTGTATTATTGTTTTTGTATAACTCGACAAAATAAGTACCTGAGTATATTTTTTCACACGACTCACATTTTGACACAGCTAACATTCTTCGCGGTTTCGGGGTTGGCCCCGCAGTAAAGTTGTTCACAAGGGCCCCTTTTCAAGGTTTCGTGTTAATTCAACGCGTCGCGTCGTATATGTCACCGGAAAATTCAAAACACCGTTAGATTGTAAAATATCGCGTGAAATAGCGAACTCATTTTTCTTCATAAGACACGATTCAATTGGAATTTGGATAGAATTTATTGAAGTTTCATAATATATCGGGAAATTATAATCTAATTAGTCGACCCCCGCAACTTCGTCTGTTCCGCTCTTATTGGCCTTAGCGTGATGATATATAGCCTATAGCCTTCCTCAATAAATGGGCTATATAACACTGAAAGAATTTTTCAAATCGGACCAGTAGTTCCTGAGATTAGCGCGTTCAAACAAACAAACTGTTCAGCTTTATTTATTAGTATAGATATAGAATAGAATAGAAAAACATTTATTCAGCACAGACACAAACGCACAGCGACAAAGAAAACAGAAGTAATAAGTAGCAGGTACACAAATTGAGCTGAGCGTGCCCATGCCGAAAGGGTAACTATCTCAGCATTTGCTGGGTGTCAGACACCCAGCGCTGGTTTTCAGTTGGCACCCCGCAGTGACACACGGACGAAGTTAAATACAATAAACATAATACTTAATTAAATATTTAAAAATACATCGCAATTAAATATAGTAATAATTATAAAAAACTAATACAGTTAAAAATAATATTAAAATATCTGTGTAGTGTGTATCGAACAAATGTGTCTTACTGCCAACATGGCGCACCAGTCGACCAATGGCAAGCCACCGGGCTGGTTGATTTTTGACGTATTAAGGTGGATGCTCCAGGGTAGCCCGCGAAATTCAAATATTTTTATGTTTTTTGCAATTTGCCGGTCAGTGTGAAGCTGTATGTGGACCAAATGCGATCCGCGACCGTAACGCGTATTTATCTAAAGAATTATAACCATTTTAATCATCAATATAGCCCTCTAAGTTCATGTAGTTCGAAAGAATGATTATTTCTGAAATATTTAAATTTCGCGGGCTACCCTGGAGCATTCACCTTAAGCACGCGGCAACTATAATTAAAATCAAAAAAGTAAAAATAGCAATGACTGTCGCAGAAAGATATAGATTTATAATAATCTTACGAAGTTTGCAATTATCCGGTGACATAATATACAACGTGTAACAGAATAAAACGCAAAACTGCTTAAGGGGGTCATTGTGCTCATCTATATGAGCAACTTTTACTATAGTCTAACCCGAAATCGCGAAGAAAAAATGTATGGAGTTGGTTTTTTTTTTCGGGATTTAATTGTTGGTTCACCATCATCTGCCTAGCCTTTTCCCAACTATATTGGGCTCGGCTTCCAGTCAAACCGGATTTAGCTGAATACCGGTGTTTTACGTGGAGCGGCTGCCTACCAGACCTCCACAACTCATTAAGTGGGTAACACGGTACATCTTGGCAAGACGAGTCAGATTAACTGGCTTCTGACAATCCGTAACGACTGCCAAAGATCTACAAATGACAGCCGGGACCAACAGCTTAACGTGCTTTCCGAGGCACGGAGGAAACTCGGTATGTTAAGATGATCACCCATCCACAGACCAACCTTGGCAAGCATTGCTTAACCTTGAAGATCGACCCGTGCGGCTGTTATTATTTAGTCACGAGCTCCTCAGTGTTGGTTCCATAGTACAAGTTGTAATTATGACTACAATTACCCCTTTAGAAGTATTGCGATTATACACACGTTGTAGATATCTAACACAAAAACAAAAAAAAACAAATGATCGATTCAAAATAAAACAACACGAACTGATTGACTTTACAAGTATTATTACAAACAGGATCATTAAAAAGAAAAAAAATAAAAATATCTTATACAAACGGTTCAACATTAAACGGTAACATGGTTCATTATAACAATATACTTACAATTAATAGTGTATCATTTAAAAAAAAAACTTAAAAACAGATGATTGATGATTTTATGTTCGCATTCGGTAAACATAATTGGTAACTTTTTAATCAATCCTAATAATATATAAATCTAGCTTTTGCGTTTTTCTCGTTCCTGTGGGAATTTCGGGAAGTCCTTTCTTAGTGCTCCCCTACACTCCCCATGGAACCTACATACCAAAGTTTCGGCTGTGGTTTGTCTATCAGACACTCAATCAGTCTGTAACGGAATAATTTAAAATAATTAGGATTAATAATGATTCTTCCGTTATCAACGTTTTCATTCCGAAATGACTGGTCGTGGAAAGCCATTTGTCCTGCAGGTTCCTTGGGGAGTGCAGGGGAACACTAAAAGAAGATTTCCCGAAATTCATACAGGAACGGGAAAAACAACGCGGGTAGCTTGCAATCAACAGCGTGTTACAAAATAAACGCTTTACCTCTAAGAGGTCATTGTACAGTTCGCTCCACGGTTCTTTGCCGGTCCCGAAGTTAGGTTATAGTGACGACCGCGCAGGTGCAATCGCGTTAAAAAGTGTTACGTTCCTAGAATATTTTTCTGTTTTATACGTATTATATTATAAACATATAACAAACACGACCAGTAAGAATAAGACCATAAAGTAACACAACAAACAAACACCACAAGAACACACAAATCACAACTCAAACTGTAAGAAATAACCAAAATAACTAATTAAAAACAATAACAACGTGTACTTAACACTTTTCGCATCAACATTCGTATTGCATTGAGCAGGCGGGACACAAGTATGCATCGAACGTATACGAGCGAGTGAGACGCTATTACACGCGACATCTTACGTGAGAACCCGCATGCGCTGTCCTATGTTTTTTGAAATCCTGCGCAATCAATTGCGACGTACTTCAGAGAGGCAAACTTGCGTGACGCGAACTGTACTCATCATTTTTAATCGCGAAAAAAAAAAAACATCTGTTCAGTACAGTTTGTAGAGTTATGCGTACATAAATGGACAGAAATGTCGGGAGCAGTCGAATTTTAGGGTTCCGTACGTCAAAAGGAAAAACGGAACCCTTGTAGGATCACTTTGTTGTCCGTTCGTCTGTCTGTCAAGACTCTTTATCTCGGGAACGCGTGGAGGTTTCGAGTTGAAATTAAAACCATATACTCAAGTCTACAGCCCTTTGAAGTTTTAAAATAAATCAGACTTCTAAGTTAATGTAAAAATAAGATACGGTCGTTTATGCCGCAAAAAAACGTATACTTAGACACTCTAAAGGGAATCAAAATGTACAGGGTATTTTCTGTTAACCTAGAACAATGAAATTGGGGATAAGTCTTAAAATTATATATTTGTAATTAAATCATAAAAATATCTATTTAATTTGTGGCTACTACACGGAACCCTCGACCCGCGAGTCCGACTCACACTTGGCCGGTTTTTTTTACGATTTTATTTTTGGTCCCATAGTGGTGGTTCATAATTATGAGTACAATGACCTCTTTAGAAATATTGCGTTTATTCGTTACACGTTGTATTAAAGTACTACCTTATACCGAGTTCTAAATTGAAAATGGTAAAGTACCTAATGTCTGTTTTTTAATCTCGGAGACTAAATTGACAACTTCAAATGTCAAAACTGACTTAAATGCTATAGGGAGCGTGCAGAAACTATAGGTGGCAGCACAGAAATGTCACTGTCAAGTATAAAATGCGAAATAGCTATGCTAGATGGTAGTCTTCTTCGCGCACGTTCCCCTAAACTGAGCGTGCAGGAACCACAGGTGGCAGCACAGAAGCGTCAATGTCATGTATTCATCATCTAATCATCTGCCTAGCCTTTTCCTTACTATATTGGGGTCGGCTTCCAGTCAAACCGGATTTAGCTGAATACCAGTATTTTACACGGAGCGGCTGCCTACCAGACCTCCACAACCCATTAACTGGGTAACACGGTACTTCATGGCAAGACGAGTCAGATTAACTGGCTTCTGACAATCCGTAACCACTGTCAAAGATCTATAATTGACAGCCGGGACCAACAGCTTAACGTGCTTTCCGAGGCACGGAAGAAACTCGGTACGTTAAGATGGTCACCCATCCACAGACCAACCTTGGCAAGCGTTGCTTAACCTTGAAGATCGACCCGTGCGGCTGTTGTTATCTAGCCACGAGCTTCTCGTCAATGTCATGTATTCTGACCCTGAAAATTTCGAATATGCGACACTAGATAGCATAATCAACGCCATGCACGGTCCCTATTGAAATCTATGTCAGTTTGCCATTTTCACTTGTCAATTTAGTCTCTGGGATTAAAAAACAGACTTTACATAAGTCGATTTCTAAAAATATACAAAAACCTCATAGCTGTAACTTCGGTAAACTGTCAATGCATAGCTTCCCACCAGCACAAACTACGGGTCGATTCTGGGTTGAAGTGATCACGAATTGAGCTGTCATTCCATCTTTATTCTTGGTTTGACACTCACTTCACCTAAGCCTTCACTTCGATATGTTTACAGAATCGACCGGCAGTTCACACTTAGGTACTTCGCCAAGTTTGCTTGGTGACATTTTAACAAAATAGCCGGTAGATTCTGTCAACATCTCACTGTACAGCTCACTTTGTGATCACTTCACACACATTTTCATTTCGAAATGTTTACAGAATCGCTCTGCTGCCATTCCATCTTAATTTCATGGATTGACAGCTCACATCGTGATCAGTGTGAAGTGAGTCATCCCTCAAGTTCACTTCACGAAATTTTTACGGGAGCTTACGGAATAGCAACGCTGTAAAATTTAAATTATACCTACCTACTTGAAATTATGACTAAAAAAAACAACAATATTTCTCTTTATACTATTAAGATGTTATCACATCTGTCAAATCTAACCGTTCTATACTGCCGTGGTATAACTAAAATGCCGTTATCCAACATTTGGTCGATTTTCAACTTTTGATGCTATATTAATAAGAAAAAAAAAATCTATCGATCTGTGTTTGCGAATTTTTAATATCTTGAATAGTTTTGGAAATAATAATTTTAAAAATGTCGTTAAGTACAAATTTCTTACGTGTAAAATAAGCAAAAATAACGTTAAATAACTTTGTGAGTCTATAAAGCCGCTTAGGTTCATTAACTCATATTTTTATCATGTAAAATCCATATGGTTACCAGTCTAGATTGCCGTTAGCAGCCTTTTGTACACTAAAAAGCGGTTGAGCCACTTTAGCTGCTTTTTTGTGATTCTTTTTATTATAAAGGAATTCGTTTTTCATAAACTATAACGTCGTTAGTTGAAAATGTTAGACTTAAACTTGATTACCGATGTTTAACGGCATTATTGCTTCATATTTGACATACTTATATTTTGACTTAACGTATGTTACAAGCCCGTAGCGGCATTTCCAAAACTAAACAAAAATGTATTGTCCGTCATTATTAGACTAGAACAACGTTATCTCACACTAATACACTAGAAAGCCGTTAACGGATCTCACTCGGGGCGGGGGGACACCGGCAACGAACCATCTTGTACCGAAATCAAAGGGGTCGGGGGTGAAATTAGTGCATCGCCAGGAGCTTGTAGGTGAGGACGTGCGTCGCTCCGGGTTTTTACCGCCAAATTCGCAACGATCGCGATATGGCGAACCATCAATTTAGGTAAGTTAGTTTTTATTTACTCTAGTTCAGAATAATTTTGAGTTTATTATGAATAGGTACCTACTTTACGATTGCACTTTTATTGAATTAAACATTCACAAGAGTTTGCTTGCTAGTAAATCCTACTTATATTATTTATGATAAAGTTTGTTTTGTTTCACGCAATCCTAACTATCCTAAGTTATATTTAGATATATGTATATAATATTATAAATGTGAAAGTATGGATGTTTGGTTGTTTAAATCTTTGTTACTTAATGACGCAAAAACGGCTGAACAAATTCGGATAAAATTTGTTATACGTATAGGTAGCCTTTGACATGGAAAAGAACATAGGATACTTTTTATCCCGGAAAAACACGTTTACAGTGCGATAACCGAAGTACACGTGGACGAAGTCGCGGGCAACCGCTAGTAACTTATTAGTCGATTGCGATGAAACTTAGCATGTAGATATCTGGGTATTCTTAGGTATGTGAGCACTCAATTTTTTATCGCATTATATAATCCGACGATCAATATTGTCAGGCATGATTTTGTTACGATATCTTCATGAGACAGTTGGTTAAAAACTAGTAACATTTACCTAAGTACTCACACTCAACATTTTTTTTTTTTTTTACAGAAACTCTGGGAGTAGAGCCAAAACTATATTAGATATGGTTAAGGACAAGGAAAAACCAAATCAAACCAAACCTACAAAAAAACCTGACCCTGCTGATTAATAGTGAAGATATTGCCACACAAAGAATAACTCTATATTACTTTGAACCCGGTCACACTTTTATGAGCTGCGATCAAGTGCAGGTACCAGGTAGAGTTGGCTATGAAGAAAAAAGGTAAACTTTATGATTTTACAGATTTTGAAGAGTGTGTATCTTCCATAAATAAATCAAAAGTCGTCGTTCAGTCTATGTTGCCAGAAAACTTTTTAAATATACCTAACTACGTGTCCCAAAGAAGGATTCAAACATCCAATCCAAGAGCTTATTTAAAAAATATAGTTGAAGTATGTTTCGTACGTAAAAGTTATGATCTTATGTATAAAAATAATTTCGATGATGCATCATATACAACTCTTCGTTTCATGAATGATAGATATTTAAAAAATCCACGTACAATGGTATTTAAATTTAGAACTGAACCGAAAGGTATCGAACCTATGAGAAAAGCAGATTTACTTAAAAACCTTTCGAACATAATTCCCCCTCACAAATTGTTATTTTGGAAAAACTTACCAACAAGACAAAATGAACATTCCGGTACAAGGTCTGATTAGAATAGTGACACTATTCTGTTTAACGAGACTGATTTTAAGTAATATCTAATAATAATTTCATATAATAATTAATCATTTTGTAATGTGACTGTAATACGATTTTGAATACTGTATTTTTAAGAATATATAATTTTTATCAGAGGCTTTAATAAATGTAGGTAAAAAGTTAGAACTAAAATTAAAAAATAAAGAAAATTGTTTTTTATTTTTCAGTTGATGTTTTTTAAATGATACTAGAAATATAAAGTTTTGAGTTCGAGGAGAAAATTAGACTTAATTTTGATTGTTTGTTATCTCAAGTTCAATGAAACACTGAAGTTTGTGTGTAAATTTTGTTTTATGTTATTTTAAAGTACAAGTGACAAATGACTGATGTGATTTTAGTGTTATTCTATAGAACTGAAAGTTCCTAAAAAGCTAGTAATAAGTAAAGTTTTGTGAAAGTTATAAGTTTAAGCATAATTACATGTTATTTGAAAAGCAATAAAGAAATATTGACATTAGACTAGTTGATTGATAAAATAATTTGACTGATGTGATTTTAGTGTTATTCTATAGAACTGAAAGTTCCTAAAAAATCTAGTAATAAGTAAAGTTTTGTGAAAGTTAAAAGTTTAAGCAAAATTACATGTTATTTGAAAAGCAATAAAGCATTAAAGACTGGTTGATTAATAAAATTATGACTTTTATTTAAAAAATATCTTTAATTTCAACAAATTTAATTCATTTCGTGCAAGAAAATAGTTCACTATTTTTTTATATTATTACGCTATAATGTCGCTAAACTGTAAGGTTTTTAGTTTAACCACGTTTTAGCTTAACAATTATTCAATTTTATCCTTTTAATTAATACGCATCTAAAGGTTATCAGACTTAAAGGCAGTAAAGTACCGTTAAACGCACTAAAGTTTAACATGAATCAGTTTTATAAATACATAATCATAAGCTTAATTGTCGTTATGTACAATAACGCCATTTTAGTTAATCATTGAAGAGATGAAATTTTTGCATTTTAAAAAACAATAATTTTCTATGGAATAGATACACTAAAACGCCGTTACGCTTTACGTAGCGGCGTTTTAGTCTAAGATACATTATGATTTCGGTTACATCTCTGATGAACTAAAACACTTAAAACGCTTTTTCGTGAAATTAAATAATATTTACGATATGATAGGGTTAGTAGTTCGAAAGTATGCGATTTTATCTATGTTTTGGTACCTTCAAATCTCTAATAGGTGTTGTCATCGAAAAATTACATTGGTTTAAAATTTTGCCGCGGTTTTTTTGTGTTATTCAAAAAAATGAGTTTAGCAGATAACGGCATTATAGTTATACCACGGCAGTATAAGTGAAGATAGTTCATTGACTTTTTCCATTTCCAACCTGTGTCTCTCCCCGAGGGCATGATCAATCTCACTAATTCTGCTTAACTTTATCTGACACATACAACAATAATGGTACACGTCATCTAGCTTATAAATCCCGTTATGTCTTAGCAAATTTCTATATAGTACCCTGTAAAGCCGCGCCTCATAATTGTTTACATCCTCCTCATAAACGTATTTTCGCATTTCTTTTCTGTCAAAAACATATTTCTTTATGAATTCTAAAATGTGCTGTTTGCTGTTTATGTGTTCTGTATAATCTGTGGTACGGATGCTACAACATTTGCAGACAAATTCAGACGATTCTCGAGTTATTGTGTGAAACTTAAAGAGTTCATTTTCTGAGAACTCATGGTTACTTCCCTCCATATGTTCTATTATATTTATTTCCGAATCAAAGATGCTCACATCACATATTTGACATTTCAGTTTAGTTTTCTCAATATCAGCATAGAACAACAGTTTGTTGTACCCTTCCAATTTTTGTTTGTTGTACTCGTCTATTTTTTTTTTGTTGGCAGCGTGGTTTTTACCTTCCATATGTTCAACAATGTTTATTTCTACGAAATTGATGATCACGGAGCAAATTTTACATCTAACTTTAGTTCTGTTTTCGTCAACAAACTCTGTCATAGCGTAATAGGCGTTAATTTTTTTATCTTCGTGTTCAGTCGAACTACAGTATGAAGATAGACTGGACATAGAATTTGTGCAAACTTCACTGTCAATTATTCTGTTACTACTATAATTATTGCCAGTATTGGCGCTGGTACTGGGTTTCGGATCAATTTCTGTTTTATTTTCATTAGGTTTGATGTCATTTTTGTTTGCTGCGCTCAATTGAGCGACTTTACTCCGATGTGGCTTCCCATTGAAGTGGATTTGCATTCCATTGGAAGGTACCCTGACTTTGCACAACTCACAGAACCCAGTAACATTTACCTCTGTTGCAAGAGGTTCATTGTTCTCGTTATTAATTTTGGTCGATGCATCATTATGATTATTTACAGTAGTATGATTATTTGTGTTACTCAATACAGTAGATTTTTTTGTTTTTTTCGTTAAATGTTGTTTAGTACCGATATGAAATTTCATTTGGTGTTTTGGTAGCGTTTTTTGGCAAATTTTACAAAAGATGTCGCTGTTTCCAGAGTGATGAATAGAATTTTGTTTCATGAGTACGATAATATGTTTATTTGAATTGAGGTGGACAGAATAGTTGTGCGTGTCTATGTAGAGATTGCAGTCTTTACATAATGTTTTGCCAGTTTTAGTTAGAAGAGTGTCCTTGATAATGTTTTTGTGATCATCGCTGTCATAATGGTACTTCGAGTCCGTTAGAACCACTAGGTTGCAGGGTATGCAGTGACTCGAAATTGTGTCGACCTGAAATCAAAATGAAAAGTAAAATTAAAGGAGATGTTTCAATATGGGCCAGGTCTATGTACACTACCTCAAAAAAAGAGAAGAACCCGTAAAATTCGTGAAAACTACAGTTAATTCATTAAAATGTTTACTGGTGTGGGAGTTAATTGACGTTTAAAAAAAGGTTTTATCGATTTGCAACATGGCGTCGCACCGATTTAGTTACTCTGTGCTTAAAAATAATTATACTGTAATTATTTTTAAGCACAGAGAGATTTTTAATCACGGAACAGAAAAAACAGGTGGAAATGCTATGCGACGAAATTTGTATCGGAACCTGTGTCGCCACACTCACACAACTATACCGATAATCATATAATTCACCACAAATCAAGGATACGATTGATTTTGGTCATTTTGGTAAAGAACCTACATTTGAAAATATACATTCGGCCTTACACGTAGGATTTATTTTGCTTTAAGGAACAACGTACACGGCGTTTCGTTTTCAGAATTCATTTTAAGATGAATTTACGAGTAATTTCCGCTATTCGACCATAGATGGCGGTATTTTCAATGGTTGCAATTATAAACTTAAACTACTTAGCAATAAGGTTCATTACTCTATGTTTGAATAGTAACAGTAATTGCCACTCGATAACGGCTATACATTGTCGATATCGATAAATAAGATAAATTTTTTAACCGACTTCAAAAAAAGGAGGAGGTTCTCAATTCGGTTGTATTTTTTTTTATGTTTGTTACCTCATAACTCCGTCATTTATGAACCGATTTGAAAAATTTTTGTCTCATCTGAAAGGGTATACTTCTCGATTAGACCCATTGTCACCATGTCAGAATCTAATGATGGGATCCCACGAAAATCGAGGGCAACCCTCAAATTTAATAGGCACATACAATGTTTTTCATGAACTTTCTAACGCAATTCAGATATTTGTGCCTGGTAATAATAATCTCATGTTGCTGAGCTGATGATGAAAGGTATAAATTAGGATCTGATGATAAGATCCCATGAAAAATGTTTGTTCAGCGATACTTTAGCCGATTTGGATGATTCTTTTTTGTTTGAAAGAGTATTTTCCTGGACTGGTCCCGTTTCAATTTGGTGAAGATCTGATGAAGAACTTCGGAGGTAGGCAACGGAACTCTTCAATAAATGATAGCAAAGGGATCGGGATTGCTGCAAGCAAGCAAGCTATTCCGCATACCTCTAAACCTCCATAAACTGTACTTTAAATACTTTTTATTTAAAGTGTAACATATAGTTAGCTATATACACTTAAAATAACAACAGCAACAAACAGACACAAACAATTAAATTAAAAATAATTTTATTTTATGCGAAACCCAAAAGAAACATGGCAATTTCTTACCGTTCTAGAGAACTTGTCATTTATCGGCCTGAAGATGTTCCGAACGTGTTTCTCTGCGATATCGTGTGCTCTCGCGTTTTCAGGGATCCACACATTGCAAAGCTGGCAATACATTCTTTTCGTTACCTCTATATAACCATGGAAATGTTCACGGGAAACCTAAAAAGAATAATCAACATTATGTCGAGCTTTTCTTAACTATTAGAAGATCTACAAAATGGCAGCCGGGACACCTTTAGCAGTCGTTACGGATTGACAGAAGCTAAAAATTCTGACACCAGACTTGCCAAGAAGTAGGGTCTGTGACCAAAATTATCTAACCCACTTAACTCATCATCATCACAACAGCCGAAAGACGTCCACTGCTGGACATAGGCCTCCCCATAAGAGGGGGTTTACCATAATCGCCACGCTTGGTAGGCGGGTTGGCGATCGCAGTGTATGGTGTTGAGTTTTACAAAGAATGCTGCTGCCAATTCTCTGATGAGTCCCTTAGTCGCCTCTTACGACACCCATGGGAAGTGATCTGATGGTATTACCCAGGTACCGAGTTGTGGAGATCAGATAGGCAGTCGCTCTTTGTGAACTACTGGTGTTCAGCTGAATCCGGCTTGACTGAAAGGCGAACCCTACATAGTTCAGTTACAGCTGATTGACTGAACGCAAAATTCAATTCGTCTTACACGCAAAATGAAATAAAATTTCAGGAACTTAATATTTAGTAAATACTTGTGTGCTTTCCTGAAAAAGTCTGATTACATAGTCCGACGGATAGTATTCAAAAAAAGTGAAGATTTTTATTGACTTAAAAAACTACACTAATATACAAGAAATTATATACAAACGCGTATAAAAAAAAAAAAAATTAATCATTGGGCATCAAAAAAGTAATCCACATCGCTGTCAATGGCAAAAGTGCCCAGAACACTGGCAGCATTGCCGCGTTGAATCGCAATGCTGATTCTTTGGCCGAAGAAAAGTCCAGCCCTCTGGTCACGTGAACAGTCGACAAGTTGGTAATGTATTTTTATTATTTATTTATTTAACAATTTATGTACACACATTGAATAGGATAAGAAGAAAGAAACAGAAAGATAAGTACACGATAAAATGAAAAAAAAAAATGTAAGTAGACGATAGTGCGTTGAAAACTCGAGTGACGTTATATTTTAGTAAATTTTACTAAAACGTGACGTTACCAGCCCCAACTTTAACGCTATCTATCTTTATCGATTTTAAATGGCAAAAAATGCGTGTCTAATATTTTTGAAAATATAAAATGTTTTCGTTTATCCCGTTTCACGTTGTAGAATGATTATTTTTCTGTATAAAACAAAAAATCCTGTGAGAAATGGATCGCGGATTTTTTGAGCTAACCGCCACACTTTTCCGCACGAGTACAAAACATACCTCTGCGAGCGGAGAGCGAGGGGCTTGTTGTAACAGTTTTCATTAAAACTAATATATCTTGAAATCCATTGATTAAATTTCTACTAAATAAAGATGGATGAATACTGTAACTCTTCCTCTACCAAATCAAGTAAAAATAATACCATAACTATTGGTCATTATTTTACAATCAATTATTTTCTAGAAGAAGTGCGGTGTTACAACTTACCTCGTGCTTGGGGCAAGTTGTAACATCTACCGGGGCAAGTAGTAACGACAAAAAAAAACGACAATAATACCTCTAATCATTCATTCTTTGTTTTTTTTTTAAAAATTGACATCTTTCTAAAGTAAGTATCACGTAATTCTTATCAAAAATCAACTCAAATACATTTTTTTATTAATCAA
Organism: Lacanobia oleracea; assembly: GCA_950371165.1. Classification (NCBI taxonomy): domain Eukaryota; kingdom Metazoa; phylum Arthropoda; class Insecta; order Lepidoptera; family Noctuidae; genus Lacanobia; species Lacanobia oleracea. Next base: position 14,231,976 of record OX493411.1, on the reverse strand, counting down.
CACTTAAAAATTAAGTAATTAACAGTTTTATTTAGTTAAACACTACTTATAATCATCATGGCACTTTTAAATCACAGTAAGTAATTAAATTATTTAAGGTATGCTCGTAATTATCTCTTCTTAATAGCTATCTAACAAAGTATTATACTTATGTAAGAATATATAAGAAAAGTAGGTATCTACATCATAACTTGGGGCATGTTGTAACACGTTACAACAAGCCCCGGGATTTTGTTACAACTAACCCTATGGTATGATTTTTCAACATTTATCAAGATAACTATTTAAACAATTTAGGAATCATAAAAACTGTTACACACTATCAGAGATAGATAAATTTGAATGGAAATAAGATATAGAAAATTTGAAATTAGTCGATATTAAATACGCAAACCGAAATTTTACGACAGTACAATTATATATTACTTGGCAGAAATGAAGCACGTGCACACTTCCGCTCACTGCGCCGGTCGGCGGGACATTGGCTATGGCAACATGATGCGGCGCGGTTTATAGGTTAAATCGAGTCAAAGAAATACGTTAATAGCGTTTAAGATCCTAGTGAAAAGGGCCTGTTACTACTTACCCCTGTTACAACAAGCCCCTCGCTCCCCTATAGGAGTCATTTTTATTACAGATTATTGAAAAATATTTTACCTTTACTTTATTCCCATTTGAAGAAACTATCGTAATAAATTCACCATGAACAACAGGTAGAGTGACTTTCAGATTGTATTTCTTTATCATTTCCTTCAAATACTCTTCGAAACTTTGTTTTTTCTCCACTTCGGGTGATTGATTCACAGTTCCAATTAAACTGTGTCCGGGTACAGGCGGTAGAATAACTTCTTCCTCGAAAAGATCATCGTCACTATCAATACTGCTAGCTTCCACACTCTTATCGCATATGTCATTACTGTTGTTCTGATTAAAATGATCATTTTCTTCCTCCAACAGTTCTTCGTTCACATCATTGCTACTGTTTTTATTAAATATCTTATAAAATTCATTTATAATTGTTAAATCTTTGACCGATTTCGCGTGATATTCTGTCGCTTCATGGTTATTTTTGTTTCCGATTTTAATTATTTTAGAACAGGGCTCACAGTAATAGGAGCCATTGCCAATCTCTTCGTCGGTATTCATTGAATTATGTTCCATTTGTTTGGATACTCTTTCTAGTACTTTTTGGTATATTTTCTTAAAAGTTTCATGTTGCTCGCTTTCGTTGTGTTTTTGGTAAAACATTTTTGGCACATTTCTATTGCAAATATGGCACTGGTATGTGTCCGAATATTCTGAAAAATGGAAAAAAAAAATTGGGATTACATTCTTAACAAGGCTTGCTTTAGGCGAGGCTATAAAAAACTGGCCAAGTGCGAGTCGGACTCGCGTGCAAAGGGTTCCGAACCCGAAACCGGGTTTTAACATGTTATTTTAATACTACAGACTTCTTATACATTTTCCTGAAATCTTTAAGTATAGCACTATTATCTGTTTTTTATTTTTTTTATTTTAGGCTCAGTAGTTTTGGTGATAAGGGGGTTGTTCATTTTTGGTCTAAGCTATTTATTTTAAAATTATGAAAAAATATAATTAAAACCCACACAGAACAGTTTGAAAAACTCGTTTGACTCCCAAAAGTAACCCCCATACTAAAAATTTTCTTATTTACGTAACGCGTCCGTGTTTGGGTCACAGTAGTCTATATGCATACCAAATCTTAATAGAATCGGTCTAGTAGATCCGGAGAAAACTGGCTGTGTCTTATGGACAGACAGACACCCGAGTCATCCTATAAGGGTTCTTTACACGATGGGTCATACAAGTTGCTGGATTGGAGGGTTGAAATGCGACAAAACATTGTCACTGTGAAGAAGGTGCTACCACGTGGAATGAAAATACTTTTTCCTCTGTAGATGGTAGCGAGTACGGTCCCTGCTAAGCCAAGCCCTCTGTCTCGTAGTAGATAGAAAGGACTCTATGAAGACACTGAAGGCGCTGATGTATGGAGAGGAACTGATTTTATTTTGGCCCGCGGGCCCCTTTTATAAGGGTCTTTGACGTCAGTTTCACCCCGGTCGGTGGGGGAAGAACGATACTGGCTACGGTTGTTTATTCATAAAATTACAAACTATTTTCGGCGTGGGTTACAAAGAGACCAATAGGTACGGTCATGAAACTTTTACAAACAAGGGATTTTAACCGTTGCCGGACGTTAATAAATATCGGAGACAAATACACCATTTTGTTAATGGTAAACTCACAAAACAAGGGAACTTTAACTATAGGTAATAACTTAAAAAACTACAATAAGACCCAAACGTTTTATTAAGCGTCGAACTGTCCCTCACATCTGGCTGCTTTCTAAAAATATGTTGCCGACTAACGGTATTTTAATTACTTAAAAAGAACACGTAACTAACTCTTTTTTTTTTTAAGGATGGGAAATCATCAAATGACTCCTCCCGCTCTGGGCGGAGCGGAAGGGAGTGTCAGACTCTTACTGACTAAAACCCATCCGTGTTCCTCCTACTGCCCTTTGCGTTCCAGGGTATGGTGCCTTTTTCGAACGGATTCCGCACCCCGGCAGGCACTGGCCCTGGCGGGCCCCGTCTCCCTTGCTGACAGCTCTTTGAGGCGCGCGTGGAACACAGCGCGCCGCCGACACGAGCCTGGTTTTGATCGGACCGCGAGCCGCCCAATGCTCGCCGTCCGCAGCGCGACTCCCGACGCCCGGGGCGTCTTCTTCTATTGCGGCGGCCGGGTCGTGAGGCCTCCCTCTCTCTCACACGTTCGGCCTCCTTCTTAGTTTAACTATAAAACTAAGACTATAATGCGGCTGTCCTGCACAGGTTCCGTTTGTTTACGGATGTTCGGAACCCTAAAAAAATATACCGGTTTCGGTTACGGTTACGGATATGAAACTATTTCGGATAATTTTTAGTTTCGGGCAGTTTAGATTTCGGTTGTTGTGGCGACACTAAGAGAGAGAGGCTTATGTCCAGCTGCAGTGGAGGTCTTTCGGCTAATATAACGATGAGTTTAGATTTTAAGTAAATAAATTGTAAAAGTAAAACACAAAATAAAAAAATATAAATAAAAAAAAAATACCGGTCAATAGCGAGTCGGACTCGCGCACCGAGAGTTCCGTAAACATTTGTAGGTACGTATTATAAATTCTTCAGTAATCAAGTCTCGCAGTTTATCCCGAGCTAAGAACCAGAACAAATCAGAGATTTGATTTAACGAATTTGGACCACAGCAGATACTTTTCAAGACCTTTTAGAAACCGAACCTATACCGATTCAGAAAAAACGCGTCATCAGTGCAAGCCCATCTATCGACCATTTCGTAAACTGACAAAGTATTTGGCAGCGGAAGACGTTAATAGAACGTATGTTATGTTATGATTAATAACGATAAACGGTATGAATTAATTAATACCTTCACTATTATCTTGGTATGTATTCAAAGTTTAACAAATAATTCAACAAGGTTATGGTGTTATTTTCATGCTTTCGTGCATTTTATTTTTCTCAATAGATGGCGCTCGGACTCATCAGAATACATTAGGAACTTTCTTCCTAAACTTAAAAACTCAATATCTTTTGATATTGCGGGTCGTTTTTAATGAATTAAACGCTAAATGTTACTCGGAATAACACTTTCTTTGTCAACGGGAAATATCCAATGAATTATGATTCCTTTGAGAGTGTCGAAATATTCGTTTTTTGTGGCATAAACGGCCGTATCTTCTTTTTACCCGACTGCGAAAGAAGGAGAAAATGGCCTAAATGGCTCGATGGATTTAAGCTTGAGAGGTGTCGTTACATTTGTATTTACAGTGAGAGTGACACTGGGTTTATCAAAATGATAAAAAAAAGAAAATGGCAGATTTCTGGCGCCAAATTACGCCTCCAAAAAAATTTTTTTTTTCCGAACCTCTTGAGTGGGGTATTAAGATAAAGGGCCCGAGGAGACGATTCCAAAAAAGTAACTCACTAAAATGTAGGAAATAAAAAAATTTACTTTGTCAAAACCCCGACCGCTAAAAAGTTCGAAACAAGTCGCTTTTCTAGCAGTCTGATGCAGTTCAATCATTGATCCAATGCCACCAACTGCATCAGACCGACTGCTTGAAAAGCGACTTGTACTAGTCGTTTTTAGCGGTCGGGTTTTTTGACAAAGTCAATTTTTTTTATTTCCTAATAACTATGATTTTTTATAGCTTTAAGGAACCGTAGACCTGAATATATGGTTTAAATTCCAACTCGATACGAGATAAAGGGTTTTTGACTGACAGACGGACGGACAGCAAAGTGATCCTATAAGGGTTCCGTTTTTCCTTTTGAGGAACGGAACCCTAAAAACATGCAAGTGACTCGCGCGGCTAGCGTGTCGGCTTTGGCTCGGCTGTCCGACATCTGTCTGTCAGCAAGCTGTATCTCAAGAATCGTAGACACTTGAAATTGTCACAGATTTTAGGTACGGAGTCCGTCGTGTGCGAGTCCGACTCGCAATTGGCCGGTTTTTTGAGTTTATCGCATACTTAAAGGTGAATGCGCCAGGGTAGCCCGCGAAATTCAAATATTTTTATGTTTATTTTGCAATTTGCCGGTTAGTGTGAAGCTGTATGTTGCCCAAATACGATTCGCGGCCGTAACACGTATTTATCTAAAGAATTATAACCATTTTAATCATCAATATAGTCCTCTAAGTTCATGTTTGTATCAAGAATGAATTTTTGATGAAATAATCATTCTGACGAGCTTCGATTTGTCAGCAGGATACAACATTACTTTACTAGTAAGTATGAAAGAGACATAAAGATAAATCTTTTGCAAGTAGTGGTAAACGCAATCATCTATCCCTTTCTACTCTGCTGTCAAACCGAACTTCTTAGATTTTGGTGACTTTAGCTGACCCGTGCCCACTTCGTCGGGCGATATTTTTCGGGTTAACATATACCTAGCTTATGACGCTCACAAATAACGTGGCTTTCTATTGGTAAAAGAATTTCCGAAATCGGTTCAATAGATTCAGAGATTACCTCCTACAACCTCACAAACTTTACCTCTTTATAATATTATTTGCATACAGTCTTGAATTAGTAGTGATAGTGATGCAGAGGAGCTCGTGGCTAGATTATAACAGCCGTACGGGTCGATCTACAAGGCTAAGCAACGCTTGCCAAGGTTGATCTGTGGATGGGTGACAATCTTAACATACCAAGTTTCCTCCGTGCCTCGGAAAGCACGTTAAGCCGTTGGTCCCGGCTGTTATATGTAGATCTTTGGCAGTCGCTACCGATAAACTTAAGGCAGTAAATCTGACCCCAGTCTGACCATGAAGTACCGTGTTATCCAGTTAATGGGTTGTGGAGGTCTGGTAGGCAGCCGCTCCACGTAAAATACTGGTATTCAGCTAAATCCGGCTTGACTGGAAGCCGACCCCAATATAGTTGGGAAAAGGCTAGGCAGATGAGTGATAGTGATGTAGTGGTAGTGATAGTGTTATAGACTACTTACCAGAATAGCAATCTGCATTATTATTCCTACGAGTGACTATTTCTACTTGACAATACTCTGATTCTCCATCAAGCCTCTTCTTAGTCCAGAGAGGCATCTTCTCGGGTCTTGGAGTACTGACATACTTACCGAGGTATGCCAAGTCTAAGTTGTCTAAAGATATTGTGTATGATGGAGCACCTCCAATGTTGATTGCAGTCATTTTTTACTGGAATAAAAATATATACATGTATCAGGTGTATCAGGCAGGAGCTTCTGGCTAAATAATAAAACCCGCACGAGTCGATCTCAAGGTTAACCAACGCTTGCCGAGGTTGATCTTTGGATGGGAGACCATCTTAACATACCGAGACTCAGGCCTCGGAATGCACGTTAAGCCGTTGGTCCCGGCTGTCATTTGTAGATCTTTGGCAGTCGTTACCGATAGACTTAAGGCAGTAAATCTGACCCCAGTCTGACCATGAAGTACCGTGTTATCTAGTTAATAGGTTGTGGAGGTCTGGTAGGCACCCGCTCCACGTTAAGTACTGGTATTCAGCTAAATCCGGTTTGACTGGAAGCCGACCCCAATATAATTGGGAAAAGGCTAGGCAGATGATGACATCACATATAACTGATTAAACGTAAATTTTATTCCGTCAACATCTAAACGTGTTAACTTGGGTAGATTGAGCGGGAAGAGAACTGTGATGATATACTATGATAGATTGGCAACTCACCTGACCTAAGCTTGCACAGTGATATGTTTACAGAATTGTACAGCTGAAAACCCTCAAAAATGTATACTATTATGTACACTTACTATTGCAATGGGGCTTTTGAACTGTTTGTATCTGGAATTCTGAATCTTCTTCTATGCTAATAAATAAAACTAGCATTTGCTTTCAACTTACTATGCGCTTATACCGTTTTACCCCTTACCCGTAGGAATTTCGAGAAATCCTTACTTTGTGCTCACCTACACTCCACAAGTAACCTACATGCCAAATTGCAGCTTTCTACAACCAGTAGTAACGGCTGTCCATTGTCAGACAGTCACCTCACCAATAACGGAAGAATTTTATACATTAAAATTGATTAGCAAAATAAATACTGATTCACGTAGCAAAAATAAAATCTGTTTGTTCCCGCTAACTGCCGCTAACCTCCGAAACAACTGGAACAATTTTGACATGACTTACACTGACAGATGTTTTAAGAACTTAGGCTACTTTAATTTAAGAAAAGGATTAGGATCAGTAGAGGTCAGAGAGGCGGTTCCTATATACAAATAGTGGTTCAAACTTCAAAAGCCTTTTTGCCAGGAATGGCATGAATGAATGAATCATTTTAATTTTAATCAAATGATTTTTTAATAAAAATCAATGATTTGATCAAAATAGCCACACAGCCAGTTTTGGCAGTGCTTCTTTCTGTGAAATGTGCCCAAATCCAATCTCCTTGGCGAGGCATTTTATTTATAATAAATTGGTCATGCATGCATCACAGAAATTTGCGAAAGTTAGACCGGGTAATTTTTATGACGAGAGGTAGCGAGACGAGCTGGACGCGTACCATGAGGGCTGATACGAGGTGGCGAGGGAAAAGATTACTTGGAAGCATATAGGGGAGGCCTTTGCCCAGCAGCGGACAGTACTGGCTGAATAAAAATAAAAAGTAGGTACCTATTTAAAAAGTTATGGATAATTACCCACATTTTTTGAGATAATAGTCTTTCCATCTATATTCATGTACATACATCTTTTGTTTTTTAGCTTTGGATTTCCTTCATGTATAAAAATACTAGCTGATCTGGCAAATGTTGATATGCTATTAGAAAAAATAATAGCCTACAACCTATCCTCAGACCTACCAGATATACACAAAATATTTAATAAAAATCGGTCCAGCCCTTTCAGAGGAGTTCGATGACAAACACTGTGCCACAAAACTTTTATATATTAGAAGATTTAACACACTTATCAAATTTAAAAGAAAACGACTAATCAATCTTACATACCTAGCTGAACAGGTACTCTTTTAAATTAACATTTGAAAGAAACAAGAAAGAAAAAGTATTTAAAACAAAGTAAATTGGTAGGTATTTAGTTATTCCGCAATGACAGAGCTTTTGTCAAACAAACTTCTTGGTAGTTACTGTATAGGCCTTAGGTTGATACGAAGAATAAGACGAAATAAAAAGAGATCTATCTAGTAGTTAACTTTTTAACTTTTAAACTCACGATTCAACCATTATCTGATCTGTCAAATTTTAAAAGTTTTGTATGTAGACTTACCAACTCATATAAATCGTTTCACTTCCACAGACTTTACTTCTAGATATGGGTCACGGGTAAAAAGTAATCCAAACTTGGTTGACGAACTTTGTATAGCAAAGAAATGGGAACAACCGACCAAGAACTGCTGAGTGAGTACTTTTTTACGTTATCAATGTGACAATTACAAATAGTGAAGTCACACAAGAGACTTTTGATAAATCGATTTCAGTTTTTATGAATAAAAAAATCGATTTTTCAATAACAAGGATGTAAATTATTTTTTTAACCGATTATTACTTTTTGGGCTTACTTAGATTTCAATATGCAAGTAGGTAAGAATTGTTTTTTTTTTTTAAACTGTACTATATTATTGTGTTTGCAATACAGCTACAAGCATAAAGGCTCAAGCAGATCGGTCTGCTCGACAGTATCTTTTACTACATGGAACATTCGCATTTTTGTGTACAATCAGGCAGAAAAATAAAAGAAAGGATATATTTTTTTTATTTCTGATGCAAACTGAAAGTTTCCCAACCCTATTTGCGATTGTCGTTTACTCATGTTTACTTCCCCGGCCATAGAGTACTTTTGTTTGGAAAATAATTGTCTATGGTGCTGATGACGCTGTAAATGATTCATATAAAGAGGTAACAATTACAATAATATAATAGTTGTCAAAATTATCCGCGTAAATTTCCAATGTGTTAATATTACATAACAATTTTATTTCTTTTGGAATTTTATCAGAATAGCGTATACACATGACTAGGAAACTTTTCGCATACTTGGCTGATTTAGGAGTATCTTGCAATACAAGTCTACATGGACTTATATTATATTCCTCTATGATGGACTTCTATTCCGAGAGTTCATGCTTTTTTGAACAATCCCATAAATCACGCAACGAGTGTTGCCAGATTTACTTCTTTAGCCGCGTTGTGCAGTTTTTTTGTAACGGGAAAAAAATGTTAAACGCGTCAGGACACGTTACCCTGATCGAAAATGCGTGAGGCGGTCACGGCTGACACGTGACCGGATCGAAAATTCGTAAGACGGATGCCTCCGTCAATGAAAACTTGAAACTTGCAAGCGTTGTTTAACCTTCAAGGTTAAGCAACGCTTGCCAAGGTTGGTCTGTGGATGGGTGACCATCTTAACATTTCGTTTCCTCCGTGCCTCGGAAAGCACGCTAAGCCGTTGGTCCCGGTTGTCATTTGTAGATCTTCGGCAGTCGTTACGGATACACAGAAGCCAGTAAATCTGACTCCAGTCTTGCCATGAAGTACCATGTTACCCAGTTAATGGGTTGTGGAGGTCTGGTAGGCAGCCGCTCCTCGTAAAATACTGGTATTCAGCTAAATACGGCTTGACTGGAAGCCGACCCCAATATATTTGGGAAAAGGCTAGGCAGATGAGATGATGATGATGATATCTGACCTAGACTGGAGTCAGATTAAACGAGTTTTTCCCTTAACATTATTACAGATTACGTAAATGTTAAGTGATGGAAGTGGTAAAATACCTAGCTTTTTAAAGAACCTTTTACATGACTCGTCAGGACGGATACAACAAATTGCTCTGACAGATACCACAAACAGGCACTTATGTATTTTCAAGGTCGGTCCGTCAAAGTGGCGAAGCGAGCTTAGACTTAGATCTCTATGGAGAAGAACATGTTTGCACCCTTGTATGTAGGTTGAATGAAATAGTCTTCGGTAAGATTTGGGCCCTAGACTGCGCAGCACGCCTAGCTTGCGGCAAGCCCCTCAAGCCAAGACCGGGTAGAGGAGCCCGGAGTCACGTTGGCTAGGGCCTGGCTGGCATATGCCGTCGAAATTCAAATGTATGGCCTATACGACCCTGATGATAGCCCCCACACTGATACACGGGGCTTAAGGCTAACTTCGAACTTCATTTATATATATTCTTAATTTATTCGTAAATGCTCTAAGTATATGTAAACTTTATTTATGGATAAAAATAATATGCTATACATAAAGCAGATAAACTTAAATCGGGGAATATCAAAAAGTTACGTCAGGGGAGGGGCGCAGCCGTTTGCTTTTAGGGGGGGGGTCATTTGGCCCCCTCTGCAGCCTACTTCTGCGGCACCTGGGCATGGAGAAGTCTCAGTATGTTAAAATGAACACCTGTTCACAACACAAACCGACCTCAGCAAGCGTTGCTTAACCTTGAATGTCGATCGTTGCGGCTATTATTATTTAGCCAAGAGCTCGTAATGGAAAATTAACTTTATAATTTAACCGAAGAACGAGACTGAAAAACTCAGTACTCACGGTTTTAAAGAAAAAAAGAAAAAAAAACAGAAGTGTTGTGCGTGAACTCAGTATTCCCCAAACTATGGGAAATCTGAAGTTGATTAAAGATTTATAAATTGGGAACTGGTATTTCGTATGTGGGTAAAATGCGGGGATTTTAAATATCGATAGTCCATTGTAGATCTTTGGCAGTCGTTACGGATAGTCAGAAGCCAGTTAATCTGACTCCAGTCTTGCCATGGAGTACCATGTTATCTAGTTACTGGGTTGTAGAAGTCTGGTAGGCTGCCGCTCCGCGTAAAATACTGATATTCAGCTAAATCCGGTTTGACTGGAAGCCGACCCCAATATAGTTGGGAAAAATGGCTAGGCAGATGATGAGTGTTTTGTTTTTGGAAGTCGGTTGTATTTTTACCCGACTGCGAAAGTAGAAGGGTTATGTTTTTCGAGTGTATGTATGTATATTTCTTTGGCACGCCCTAGAGCCTAAACGGCTCGATGGATATTAGCTTGAGATGTTTCTTTAGATTTGTATTTACTGTGAGAGTGACACTGGGTATATCGAAAAAAAAAAAAAAAACAATGCGGAGGATTTTTGGCGCCAAATTATGACGTCGAAAAAAAATTTTTTTTTTTCAAAGCCTATCAAGTGGGGTATCAAGATAAAGGGCTCGAGGAGACGATTCCAAAAATATAACTAACTAAAATGTAGGAAATATAAAAATTGACTTTGCGAAATAACCCGACCCGTAAAAAAGTTTTTTAAGTTTAGAAAGAAACTTCCTAATGTATTCTGATTAGTCAGATCACCAGCTATTGAGAAAAAATAAATGCACGAAAGCATGAAAATAACACCATAACAAATTGTTGAATTATTTGTTAAACTTTTAATACGTGACAAAATAGTAGTAATCTTATCGTCATTAATCGTAACATACGTTCTTTAACGTCTTCCACTGCCAAATACTTTGTCAGTTTTCTAAATGGTCGATAGATGACGTTGCACTGATGAAGTGATGACGCGTTTTTCTGAATCATGGTGTTAATATTTTCCATAGGAGAATGACCCTCACACGATTTTAAACAGCGCAGCGTAGTAGTTCGTTAGGGGTATAGGTTCGCTTTCTAAAAGGTCTTGAAAAGTATCTGCTACGGTTCAAATTCGTTAAAACTCTGATTTGTTCTGGTTCTTAGCTTGTAAAAAACGGCGAGACTTGATTCCTGAACTATTAATACTTAATAAAATCGTAAACAAACCGTGTCTATACATTGAATATTTTTGCATAAAAATGACAGAAACATAGGAAAAGATATACATGACCTGATAGACATGACCCTTAATTTTTATTTTGATGTATTTGTTGTTATAGCGGCAATAGAAATACACAATCTGTCAAAATTTCAACTGTCTACCTATTATGGTTCTTGAGATACGTACGGATGGACAGACAGCGGAGGCTTAGTAATAGGGTTCCGTTGGTTACCCTTCGGGTAAGAAACCCTAAAAATGAACTAACCTCCGTTTATCTGCCATACGTTTTATATAGACTATATAGAATAAAACAAGGGTTAGATCACAAAAAATAAAACAAAATGAACTGATTCATTTCAAATGTACAATTATTTCATAGGACAACATTACATTTTACAGACTTCGTGATCACTCTTTAGGTATTGTGTTTGTCTGCCATACGTTGTAGGTAGTCTAATAGATTTAAAGAAGGGCTGGATCAAAACATAAAACAAGATGAAATGATTCATTTTCATATTTATATACCATCATTTATTGTTTGTTTCGGTAAAATAATTATTTGATAGGACAATATTACATTTTACAGACTTCGTGATCACTCTTAGGTATTACGTTTGTCTGCCATACGTTGCATAGTCTAACAGAATGAAAGAAGAGTTATATCACAGTAAATAAAAAAATGAACTGATTCATTTCATATTTATTACTACAAAGGTCGTTAAAAATATCTTAAGACTTAATTACAATAAATGTTACATGGTAAATAAATGTAATCTAACATGGTAAATAAAAACAATATACAACATTTATCGTTTGTTTCGGTAAATTAATTATTTGATAGGACAATATTACATTTTACAGACTTCGTGATCACTCTTAGGTATTGCGTTTGTCTGCCATACGTTGTATAGTCTAATAGAATAAAAGAAGAGTTATATCACAATAAATAAAAAAAATTAAACTGATTCATTTCATATTTATTACTACCAAGGTCGTTAAAAATATCTTAGACTTAATTACAATGAATGTTACATGGTAAATAAATGTAATGTAACATGGTAAATAAAAACAATTTACAATCATTTATTGTTTGTTTCGGTAAAATAATTATTTGATAGGACAATATTACATTTTACAGACTTCGTGATCACTCTTAGGTATTACGTTTGTCTGCCATACGTTGCATAGTCTAATAGAATGAAAGAAGAGTTATATCACAGTAAATAAAAAAATGAACTGATTCATTTCATATTTATTACTACAAAGGTCGTTAAAAATATCTTAAGACTTAATTACAATAAATGTTACATGGTAAATAAATGTAATCTAACATGGTAAATAAAAACAATATACAACATTTATCGTTTGTTTCGGTAAATTAATTATTTGATAGGACAATATTACATTTTACAGACTTCGTGATCACTCTTAGGTATTGCGTTTGTCTGCCATACGTTGTATAGTCTAATAGAATAAAAGAAGAGTTATATCACAATAAAAAAAAAAATGAAACTGATTCATTTCATATTTATTACTACCAAGGTCGTTAAAAATATCTTAGACTTAATTACAATGAATGTTACATGGTAAATAAATGTAATGTAACATGGTAAATAAAAACAATTTACAATCATTTATTGTTTGTTTCGGTAAAATAATTATTTGATAGGACAACATTACATTTTACAGACTTCGTGATCACTTCAAGGTATTGCGTTTATCTGCCATAGAATACGTTGTATAGTCTTATAGAATACAAGAAGAGTTAGATCAAAAATAAAACAAAATTAACTGATTCATTTCAAATGAACAATTATTTGATAGGACAACATTACATTTTACAGACTTCGTTTATCTGCCATACGTTGTAGATATTCTAATAGAATTAACAGTAAAATTTTAATAAATTCAGTTTTAATCCGTAGGGTCGGGTGGAGCCACAGGGACCCACCTGACTGTTGACGGTATTGTGTAGTGGATCCGAGGGGATCCACAAGCCAGCCGAGAGGTAAGAAGGGTTCGGATCAAAACATAAAACAAAATAAAATGATTCATTTTCATATTTATGACTTCCAGGATCTTTAGAAAAATATCTTATACTTACTTTAAAATAAATGTTACATGGTAAATAAATGTAATGTAACATGGTAAATAAAAACAAAATACAATCATTTATTGTTTGTTTCGGTAAATTAATTATTTGATAGGACAACATTAGAAACATTAGGATTTCATTTTTAATAGCTACTAGCTGTACCCCGCGGCTTCGGAATCGCCGCGTTTCACGATTTCCCGGTAACTTTTGACAGATACAAAATATGGCACAAACAGTTCATTCATTTCACACTTACATCGCGTTTTCCCGCTAACTATTTAACAGATTCACAATATGAGCATTTCTCTTTTTTTTTGCCATTACACATTTGTTGAATGTCCCATGATTTTGTAGATGAATAACTTTGGTGTAAACTATAAATTACTGATACTGTTTTATTTAGAAGCACTACTGTTATTAAAATTAACAGAAAATATTTTAGCAAATAATAAATACATAGTACTAAAATAAAAAATCAACTAAATATAAACTGTCGAAAATTGCAATGTATGAAAATTCGTATGTCCCAGTCTACCATTCGCAATTTCAAACTTAATTATTTTCATATAGTTCTAAGAAACTTTACAGAGATTTTGATTATAAATTGTATTACAAGGTAAAAGAGTTCACGTAGTATTTCTTTTTTGGTAATTCGGTTAAAATTTTACGGTTATTTATGAATTTTAAAAATGTCCCAGAGAAAGTACTAAAAATGGATTTCCGTTTTTGTTACCCATTTTAGACTAGTGAAATATTAAAAAACATCAATTTAGTTATATTCTTTTGAACTAGCAACAACGTAGATGTCATTAAATGCCGCTATATTGATGTATCGCGTCAGTTGTTGTTCCGAAGTTTGAAGTGTGTACACGTACTTGCTTTAGAGCGAATCTCATTCCGACTTTTGTTATTGCTGTTTCAAGGTAAGTTGACAATATTTCCCCACTGTTTTTATCATAGTGCAATAGTAATTAGTTTCGGATAAAATTTAGTGTATAACAATAGACGTAACTGCAATTTTAACTACCACAACAATATTTTGATAAAGTCAAACACTTCTTTCGTTACTTCCTTTTTTGTTACTTTGGGGTAGTAACGTATAAGCGGAAAAATTAAGTAACAAAAACGGAATTATAAAGCTATGTTTACAATTTAACAGCACAAGAAAATGCCACTAACTCCGGCAGAAAAAATGAAGCGATATTTATTCATATCTTTAATCCTTAAAACTAAAACCCGAATAATACTCAAAAATCACGTTCTAAAAAGTACGAAAGAAGAAAAAAATCTCGTCACAATGATCGTTTGATACCTAACACGCCATGACAAAAGAAATTTTTTTTTTTGGTTCGTGACTTTTCGCCGTAGTCGGGTAAAAATAACCATTGTAGACCCAACCTTATGTTTTTTATTTTGTTACTAATTACTCCTTTTTTGTTACTGTCCCAAAAATCTCCCGTCTTTAAACTCACTTTTTGTATTTATTTATTCAATATAAATTAACATTACTTGTACAAAATATCAATTTTGCTAAACATTTTTATAAAAAATAAGCAAAATCTTTCAATTTTGTATATTTTTCTTATAGTCAAAACTTTAAATGGACTTTAGGTTAAAAGTAACAAAAAAAAATGTTAAAGCACCCGGATTAAAATATTTTGTCACTATTCTTAGTAGCTCTTTGCATAAATTTTTTAAAATTATCATGAATTTTATGAAACATAAAATTTTAGCCACAGAATTTGCGACTTTGAAGTTTTGTTTTACCAATTAAGGAGTAACAAAATAAGAACACTTAGCCTACCTTGATTTGGTTTTTTATAATTTTAATACAAAAATCTTAAATCAAATAGAATTCCCGTAGAAAAGTTAAAATACTCATAAAATAACCTATCTGATTTCATGACCAAACAAGCGATTTACTGGTATTTTTATTATTGGCGATTTTTTTTAAAACATGGCAAAAAATAAAAGAAACGCTCATATGACACAAACAGTTCATTCATTTCACACTTACATCGCGTTTCCCCGCTAACTATTCAACAGATTCACAATATGACACATACAGTTCATTCATTTCACTCTTACTTCGCGTTTTCCCGCTAACTATTTAACAGATTGACAATATGGCACAAACAGTTCATTCACTTCACAGTTACTACGCGATTTCTCGGTAACTATTTAACAGAACAACGGGTCTATTCCGTCAACTGAGATGTTCCGTGTAAACTTAGGTGAAGTGAGAATGACGTGTCCAGCCTGTCGATTCTGTAAACATGTAGGTAGCTTGGGTGAAGTGAGCGATCATTCCAACTTGATTACTTGAATTGTCAAGAAAATTAAAAAAAAAAAAAAAAAAAAATATTAAAGATTAGAACTAGTTGAACCGCGCAACTTCGTCTGCTCCGCTCCTATTGGTCTTAGCGTGATGATATGTATCGCCTATAGCCATACTCAGTAAATGGGCTATCTAACACTGAAATTAATTTCAAATCAGACCAGTAGTTCCTGAGGTTAGCGCGTTCAAGCAAACAACCTCTTCAGCTTTATATATTAGTATAGATAGATGATTTGTAAGAACGTTGTTTCCATAAAGTTGAGTGCTCAGTTTATGTTGTGAGTTTGGTCTAAGCAATCTATTGCAAACTTTGAAAGGCGATCTGTTAGCCTCATAAAGTGTTGTTATTATTAAAAAAAAAAGTGAATAAAGCTTTATTTTTATGACAAATAAAGATAATATTTGAAAATGGAATTGAAATTGACTTGAATTGACAGCTCAATTCTTTTTCACTTCAACCTCCCATATTATTACTATACTCTTTGACTTCAACTAAGCTTACACGATGAGACGTTCAAAGAATCGCAGTGCAATATAGAACGACAGGTGTATCAACAGCTGTCGATCAACTCTATTTTTACCCGACTGCGAAAGAAGGAGGTGTAGGTATGTTTTTCGAGTATGTATGTATATTTCTTTGGCACGCCGTAGAGCCTAAACTGTGTCGTATTTTTATGTGAGTGGTGTCAATAGATTCGTCTTAGGCGTGAGAGTGAACCTCGGTACATCAAAAAAAAAAAAAAAAAAACAAAATGGCCGAACTTTGGCGCCATATTGTGCCTTCAAATTTTTTTTTTTATATTCTAAACCTATCGAGTGGGGTATCAAGATAAAGGGCTCGAGGAGACGATTCCAAAAATGTAACTCACTAAAATGAAGGCAATAAAAAAAATTACTGTGTAAATAAACCCGACCGCTAAAAACGACTAAAAAGTACGAAATAAGTCACTTTTCAAGCAGTCTGATGCAGTTCAATCACTGATCTCATGCCACCGACAGCATCAGGCTGCTTTTTGAATTGACAACGTATTTTTTTTTATTTCGAAATCTAGTAGCCACCATCAGCATAGACTGCGTAAAAATCGAAAACTATCACAAGAGAAGTACTCCGGCGAGATAACAATCTAAATATAATCCAGGGCCTGCAGTCTCGATATAGACAACGATCATGTAGCGACCGAATTTGGATGTTAAATCCTAAGGCTGCCCTACACAGAAAAGCCGAAGACGTTAAGAGGTACATAAATAATTACTTACAATTACACACACACAACACAATTACTTTCGCATTAATGTTACAAAATTGCCCAACAGATGCTTGGGATTGTTTTTAAAAATACCCATCGTTAAATAAGTGTGAAGTGAAGTAAGTGTGAAGCGAGTCATTCCTCAAGTTGACTTCACAAAATGTTTACAGAATAGCAGTGCTGTTAAATTTAAATTATACCTGCTTACTTGAAATTAAAATAAAAACTGGTCATATGCAAGTCGGATTCGCGTGAAAGGGTTCCGAACGATTTCTTTTTCACCATGTTTTTTAACACTATAAACTTCTTACAGGTTTTCCTCTAACGGTAATCTATAGGTAAAGATCTATTATCCTCATATACTTTCAAAATTTTATGCCCAGTAGTTTAAGAGATAAGGGGGGAATGGAAATTTTTCGGCTAATTTCTTAAAAAACTTCCAAAAAATTATGAAAAAAATAAAAGTAAAACCCTCACAGTTAGCCCTTTCATTTGATATGTCACTTGATATAGTTCAAAAACTTTTTTTTTTTTTCATTTTCTAGTTTGACCCCGAAAGCGACCCCATTCTAAAAAATTAATAACTTACTTAACACACTCGTGTTTGGGTCACAAAAGTCCATATGTATACCAAATTTTAACGGAATCGGTCCAGTGGATCCGGAGGAAACTGGCTGTGACAGACGGACAGACAGGGAGAGGGAGACTACTTTTCCACTAGTTGTTTAAATCTGTCACAGTTTCTGACCGTTCCGATAGTAATGGTAGTTAGTTGCAAGCACGTGATTTTTTCCCCTCGTGTGTGATAATAAACTTTTTTCGTCAACAGAGAGGTTCACATCACATATTTCACATCTGAGTAGAAAATGGCTTATGAATAATAGTTATGTGTACTCTTACTACTTTTTTATTGTACTTTTCCATTTTTTCTTTGTTGTATTGTTCCCATATTTGTAGGATAGCCATGTGATTCCTGCCTCTCATATGACCCATGAGGTTTCTTTCTGTATAAGTGATTTCGACGAAGCAAATTTTGTATCTAACTATAGTTCTAGCTTCGTCAACAAACTCTATATTTTCGCGACAGGTAACATATGTTTCATATCCATGATTTATTGCATTAGGGTAGTTAGATCCATTGGACATAGTACTTGTGGTAGCTACACTGTCGTTTATTCTGTACGTACTATACGAACTGCCAGTATTAGCGCTGGTACCCCAAAGGTCATCTGTTTCATTTACGCTAGGTTTGATGTCATTTATGTTTGTTGAACTCAATTCGCCAGGTAACTTGTCTTTACACATCTCACAGAACCTAGGGTCAGTAACATTTACTCCGTTTGCAAGAGAATCATTCTTGTCAATAGTTTCAGTCGGTGCATTATTTTCATCATTTCGAGTCGATGCATTATTTTCATCATTTCCATTCGATGCACTATTTTCAACATTTCCAGTCGATGCATTATTTTGAACATTTCCAGTCGATGCATTATTTTGAACATTTCCAGTCGATGCATTATTTTCATCATGTAAAGTCGATGCATTATTTTCATCGTTTACAGTCGATGCATTATTTTCATCATTTATAGTCTACACATTATTTTCATCATTTCCAGTCGATGCATTATTTTCATCTTTTACAGTTGATACATTATTTTCATCATTTATAGTCGATGCATTATTTTCATCATTTCCAGTCGATGCATTATTTTCATCATTTACAGTCGATGTATTATTTTCATCATTTACAGTCGATGTATTATTTTCATCATTTACAGTCGATGCATTATTTTTATCATTTCCAGTCGATGCATTATTTTTATCATTTCCAGTCGATGCATTATTTTTATCATTTCCAGTCGATGCATTATTTTTATCATTTCCAGTCGATGCATTATTTTTATCATTTCCAGTCGATGCATTATTTTATCATTTACAGTCGGTGCATTATTTTCATCATTTACAGTCGATGTATTATTTTCATCATTTCCAGTCGATGCATTATTATTATCATTTCCAGTCGATGCATTATTTTTATCATTTACAGTCGGTGCATTATTTTCATCATTTACAGTCGATGTATTATTTTCATCATTTCCAGTCGATGCATTATTTTCATCATGTAAAGTCGATGCATTATTTTCATTATTTATGGTCGATACATTATTTTCATCATTTACAGTCGGTGCATTATTTTCATCATTTACAGTCGATGTATTATTTTCATCATTTACAGTCGATGCATTATATTCATCGTTTTAACTTACGTAACACGTTCGTGTTTGGGTTACAAAAGTCCATATGTGTACCAAATTTCAACAGAATCGGTCCGGTGGATCCGGAGGAAACTGGCCGTGACAGACGGACAGACAGGCAAACTACTTTTTCAATAAATCTGTCAGTTACTTACCGTTCCGATAGTAATGGTAGTTAGTTGCAAGCACGTGATATTTTCCCCTCGTGTGTGATAATAAACTTTTTTCGTCAACAGAGAGGTTCACATCACATTTTTCACATCTGAGTAGACAATGTATTATAAACAATAGTTAAGTGTACTTTCTCACTACTTTTTTATTGTAGTTTTCCATTTTATCTTAGTTGTATTGTTCCCATATTTGTAGGATAGCCATGTGAATCCTGCCTACTACTATAAGTGATTTCGACGAAGAAAATTGTGCATCTTACTATAGTTCTGGCTTTGTCAAAAAACTCTATAATTTGGCGACAGGTATCATATGTTTCATATCCGTGATTTATTGCATTAGGGTAGCTAGATCCATTGGACATAGTACTTGTGGTAGCTACACTGTCGTTTATTCTGTACGTACTATACGAACTGCCAGTATTAGCGCTGGTACAGTCGATGCATTATTTTCAACATTTCCAGTCGATGCATTATTTTAATCATTTACAGTCGATGCATTATTTTAATCATTTACAGTCGATTCATTATTTTCATCATTTACAGTCGATGCATTATTTTCAACATTTACAGTCGATGCATTATTTTCATCATTTCCAGTCGATGCATTATTTTCATCATTTACAGTCGATGCATTATTTTCAACATTTACAGTCGATGCATTATTTTCATCTTTTCTAGTCGATACATTATTTACAACCTTTACAGTCGATACATTATTTACATCCTTTACAGTCGATACATTATTTGCATCATTTACAGTCAATTTATTATTTTTATTATTTCCAGTCGATTCATTATTTTCATCATTTAAATTACGTAACACGTTCGTGTTTGGGTCACAAAAGTCCATATGTGTACCAAATTTCATTAGAATCGGTCCAGTGGATCCGGAGAAAACTGGCTGTGACAGACGGACAGACAGACATTCTACTTTTCCACTAGTTGTTTTAATCTGTCACAATTTCTGACCGTTCCGATAGTAATGGTAGTTAGTTGCAAGCACGTGATTTTTTCCCCTCGTGTGTGATAATAAACTTTTTTCGTCAACAGAGATGTTCACATCACATATTTCACATCTGAGTAGACAATGGCTTACGTACAATAATTTAGTGTACTTTCTCACTACTTTTTTATCGTACTTTTCCATTTTATCTTTGTTGTACCATTTGCAATTTTCCAATTTTAGTTTGTCGTACTGTTCCCATATTTGTAGGATAGCCATGTGATTCCTGCCTCTCATATGATCCGTGAGGATTCTTTCTGTATACGTGATTTCTATGAAGCAAATTTTGCATCTAACCCTAGTTCTGGCATCGTCAACAAACTCTATAATTTGGCGACAGGTATCATATGTTTCATATCCGTGATTAATTGCATTAGGGTAGTTAGATCCAATGGACATAGCACTTGTGGTAGCTACACTGTCGTTTATTCTGTACGTACTATACGAACTCCCAGTATTAGCGCTGGTACCCCAAAGGTCATCTATTTCATTTACGCTAGGTTTGATGTTATTTATGTTTGCTGAACTCAATTCGCCAGGTAACTTGGCTTTACACATCTCACAGAACCTAGGGTCAGTAACATTTACTCCGGTTGCATGAGATTCATTATTGTCAATAATTTCAGCCGGTGCATCATTAGTTTCATCATTTATGCCTGCATTATTTTTGTCATTTAAAGACGATACATTACATTCATCATTTATATCAGTTTCATTATTCTCGTTACTCACAACAGTGGAATCGTTTATTTTTCTCGATAAATGTGGTTCAGTGCCGATATGAAAGTTCAATGCGTATTTAGGTAAAGTTTGATTACAAATTTTACAAAAAACTTCATTGTTACCGAAGTCGTGTATAGAATTTTGTTCTATGAGTTCCAAGGTACGTAGATGTGTCTCTGAATTGAGGTGGTCGGAAAAGGAATTCGTGTCTACGTATAGACTGCAGTCTTCACATCGAGTCTTGTCGGGTTTAGGTATCTGTGTGCTGTCGATGTTCTGTTGGTGAGCAGAGTTGAGGGCATGGAGGTCCGAATCGGCCACTACTAGCGCGTTGCATGGGATGCAGTGGCTCCAATTTTTCCCGAGCTGAAATCAAAATGAAAAGTCCATTTAAATTTTCATCTAATTTCTATAGGCGCATATTATTTAATATATACTTTATTGTACACCACTATAACAAGCACAGGATAAACGCTTATAAAAACTAGTGTACAATGGGCGGTCTTATCGCACAGGGCAATCTCTTACAGACAACCTTTAATTATTAAACTAAAATAATTTTAGCTTCTGCTAGCGGCTTCGCCCACGTGGTCCCTAGGAAACGTACTCACGGGATCAAAAGTAGCCTTTGTCCTTTCTCAGGCTCTCGACTATCTGTGTACCAAATTTCTTTTAAATCGGTTCTGTAGTTTTGGCGTGAAAGCGCGACAGACAGGCAGACAGTCCGAGTTTCTCTCGCATTTATAATATTAGTAAGGAAGTAAGGATAAGGATTGTGAATGCGAAAGTTTGTGAGGATGGATGTTTGTTACACTTTCGCATAGAAACGCCTTTAAGGATCTTCATGAAATTTGGCACAGAGGTAGATTATAGTCTGTAATAACACATAGGTTACTTTTTATCCTGGGTGGATGTTCCCTAGGGATCACACGGACGAAACCGCTCGCTGGCACTTAACTATTCATCTGCATCGCTGTGAACTGGAAGTATCCATACTCAATAGAGTCGGCTCTAGTCTTTGTAGCACCCGTGTGCAATCAATAGTTACCCTTTTTTTTTAAGGATGGGAAAAGATCAAATGACTCCTACCGCTCTGGGCGAAGCAGAAGGGAGTGTCAGACTCTTACTGACAAAAACCCATCCGTGTTCCTCCTAATGCCCTTTGCGCTCCAGGGCCGCGGTGACTCTTTCGAACGGATTCCGCAACCCCGGCAGGCATTGGCCCTAGCGGGATCCGTCTCTTATGCTGACAGTTCTTTGAGGCGTGCGTGGAACACAGCGTGCCGTCGATCCGGGTCTGGTTCTGATCGCACGGCAAGCCACGCAATGCTCGCCGTCAGCAGGCCCGCGCCTACGGTGGCCGGAAATTGCACTCCCGACGCCCAGGGCGTCGGCGGTTGGGGCGTGAGGTTTCCCTCTCTCTCACACTTGCAATCAATACCATTTTTTTTAAGGATGGGAAATCATAAAATGAGTGTCAGACTCTTACTGACTAAAACCCATCCGTGTTCCTCCTAATGCCCTTCGCGTTCCAGGGTACGGTGCCTCTTTCGAACGGTTTCCGCACCCCGGCAGGTACTGGCCCTAGCGGGCCCCGTCTCCCATGCTAACAGCTCCTTGAGGAGCGCGTGGAACCAGCGCGTCGTCGACACGGGCCTGGTTCTGATCGGACGGCGAGCCACCCAATGTTTGCCGTCCGCAGGCCCTCGCCTACGGTAGCCGGAAATCGCCCTGCGACTCCCAACGCCCAGGGCGTCTTTTTCTGTTGCGGCGGCTGGGTCGAGAGGTTTCCCTCTCTCACACACGTTCAGCCTCCTCCTTCACTAGCATTACTGCTTCGCTGAAGGAGGTGACCGCTTCCCGTGCCTGTTCGCTCCGTACCATAGGTTCAACCGGTCGCGAGAGGTCGCCGCCGTTGATCGCCTCAGCGAAGACACGGCGGTGCTCCGCCCAAGAAGGGCAGACCTCCACCGGATGCTCCACTGTGTCCTCCGGGCGATCCTCGCAGTGTTAGACACCCGGGCGTATCCTCCCGCCGAATCCGGAACAGGTATCTTCCGAAACAACCGTGTCCGGTGAGTACCTGCGTCAGGCGGGTGAGAACGCCATGGCGCCATTCCAGGCACTCCTCAAAGAGGGGAAATCGCCTGGATTGCGGCGTGCCCAGCGCTGGGTTGCGACAGTCAGACCGGCAGTACGGCTAGATGGCTCGCCGCCTCGCCAGAGACCGTGCGGAATCCCCGGGCCAGCCGAATGGCCATGACCCTCTGGGACGCGTTGAGGTAACAGGCAGGTCGCTTCCTCAAAGTAGGCGCCCACACCGGCGCCCCATAAAGAGCCATGGACCGCACGAACCCAGCGTAACGCCTCCGGCAGGAGGCGTTTGGTCCCCCTAGATGGGCAGAAGCCGCTTGAAGGCAGCCCCAGCCCGCCCCAGTCTGGGAGCCAAACGTAGAAAGTGCTCGACGAAGTTCCACCGGCTGTCGAGGACGAGACCCTGGTATGTCATCGTCAACCCGACGCCAATGTGAACCCCTCCTACCGTTATTTGGGATCACGATGGTGGCCTATTCCGAGATCCATGAAAAAACATGGCTTCGGATTTGTGTAGGGCCACCTCGAGACCCAACTGCCGGATCCTCTCAACGACTATCGCAACCCCGCGTGTCATAGCGTCAGCGGCCGCCTGGTGCGACCCCCCGTGCGCCAGGACCAGCGTGTCGTCAGCATTGCAGACGACACTGACGCCTCTAGGGAGATCGGCGCGCAGCACCCAGTCGTAGCCGATGTCCCACAGGAGCGGCCCCACAACGGAACCCTGTAGGACACCGCAAGACATCTCTCGCCGGTTCCACTCTCCCAGGTGACCTGGGTAGATGACGGCTCTGTCCTTCAAGTAAGCCTCGACTACGCGACGAAGGTAGGTCGGCACCCGGTGATACCGAAGTGCCTCCCTAATGCAACTCCAGGGCAGGGTGTTGAAGGTGTAGGGTTCACTCCTACCACATAGTTTATTTACATTTATTATATAACACATAAGACAAAACAATTACAACACATACATAAACACAGCCACAATATTATTAGCATGTAAGTTTATTGATAACACAACTCAAGACAACCACGGCATATAATATAATGTTTACATTATAATGTTGGATGGTGTCGGTGGCCCAACGTGTGAGATGTCGCGCGCGCAATGGACCTGAGTCCGGCCCTGGAAAATCATTTTTTGTTTGGAGGTCAGTCGGTCAAGGCCCTCGCTGCGAATCGCCTGCGCTCGCGCGACTGTTAAACAAATTATTTTATTGTTACGAATTTGTGGACTTTTTTATTGTGTTGTTTGTATCTATAGTGTGTGTCTCCTGTCCGTACTCCTTCTGTGTCTGTGTGTAAATATTAATGGTGTGCAAGGACATTATAACAGTAAGTAGCTGAGTGACTTTTATTTTCCGCGCACCCGCACATGCTTTGTTTGCATACCTGCAACACGGTACTTCTACTAAACTGGTGACCCCGAAGAGCACAAACTTTTAAAAAAAACATGAGTGACAGTGAGACTGGACACACCGCGTCATCGCAGCCCACCGACCACGTCGCGCACCGCGCGCGCAGGGCCAAGCGCATATCGGGATCAAAAGTCGACCCGGCTGAGGTGTACCGCGTCGCTTTGCGCCTACCGCCATTTTGGCCCGAGGAGCCCGATATTTGGTTCGCGCAGATAGAGACGCAGTTCGAGAACGCTGGGGTGACAAGCGACATCACTAAATACAATTATGTAGTAGGACACCTCGACCCCCAGTTTGCGAAAGAGGTGAAGGACATCATCGTGTCCCCTCCCGCCACCAACCGCTACGAGAGGCTGAAGTCAGAACTGGTGCGGAGACTCTCAGCCTCCCAGGAGCGTAAGGTGAAGCAGCTGCTGATGCACGAGGAGCTAGGAGACCGGAAGCCGTCGCAGTTTCTGCGCCATCTACAGGGATTAGCAGGACCAACCATGCCAGAGGACTTTGTACGCACCATCTGGTGCAGCCGACTCCCGACCAGCATCCAACCCCTCCTGGCATCGCAGCCCCACAGCACCCTGGAAGCGCTAGCCGAGCTGGCTGACCGCGTACAGGACATCGTCGTGCCTACAACCCACGTCGCAGCAACTATGGCAGCAGGACCCTCGGTCAGCGAGATGGCAGCCGAGATCGCCGAGCTGAAGCGGGCGATGAAGGACCTGACGCTGCAGCTGCGTGACAGCCGTTCGCGGAACCGCTCCCACAGCCGTGGTCGAGACGCGCGACGGCACTCACGCCAACGTTCTTCAACACGCTCGGACTCCAGCTACCGGCAACATCCTATGTGCTGGTACCACGCGATGCATGGCGAGAAGGCAAAACGTTGCATCAAGCCCTGCGACTTCCGGCAGGGAAACGCCGCGGGCAATCAGTGATGGCGACAAACGATTGCCCACACACGACTGGTCGCCTGTTCGTCACGGACCGAGCCACCAAGACGCAGTTCCTGGTCGACACTGGTAGCGACCTCTGCGTCTACCCCCGCCGTCTACTTAGTGAACGTCGTGCGTGTACGAACTATCAACTTGTGGCCGCGAATGGTACGCCCATTAAAACATTTGGTTTCGTAGAATTAAGTTAAAATTTAGGACTCCGTAGAGACTTTAAGTGGCGTTTTGTTGTGGCCGAGGTAACCAAACCAATTATCGGCGTAGATTTTTTAAGTTTTTACTCGCTAGTCGTTGACTGTCGTAATCAACGACTAGTCGATAGTAGTACAAATGTATACTCTGTAGCCTCGAATCACTCAGACTCATCTTTATTTTCAGTAAAAATTTCTTCTGGCGATTCGAGGTACCATAAAATTTTGGAAGGGTTCCCCGACATCACCCGACCCGCCGGTACACTACGCACTACACCACATAACACCGTACACCACATCCGCACCATCCCAGGCCCTCCAGTATCATCACGATTTCGGCGACTAGCGCCAGATAAATTAAAAATTGCTCAGCAGGAGTTCCAGTTGATGCTGGCCAATGGAACCGCGAGACCGTCGGAGAGTCCATGGGCATCACCATTGCACCTCGCCCCCAAGAAAGACAACGGTTGGCGACCCTGTGGTGATTACCGAATGCTCAACGCCCGAACCGTCCCTGACAGGTATCCGAT
The DNA here is from genome assembly GCA_950371165.1 of Lacanobia oleracea. Taxonomy (NCBI): domain Eukaryota; kingdom Metazoa; phylum Arthropoda; class Insecta; order Lepidoptera; family Noctuidae; genus Lacanobia; species Lacanobia oleracea. The sequence goes on along the minus strand of OX493411.1, from coordinate 14,205,648 downwards.
TAGGCACATTCACGACTTTGCACACAGCATCTCTGGTTGCAAAGTCTTCAGCACCATTGACCTTGTTAAGGCCTATAATCAGATCCCTGTCAGTCCGGACGACATTCCGAAGACGGCGATCACCACACCGTTCGGCTTGTACGAATTTCCGTACATGACGTTTGGTCTGCGTAACGCGGGCCAGACTTTCCAGCGTTTCGTGGACGAGATGACTAGAGGTTTGGACTTTTGCTATGCCTATTTGGATGACTTCTTAATTTTCTCAAGGACACAGGCTGAGCACGAGGAGCACCTTCGCATTATCTTCGGCAGGATGAAGGACTTCGGCATGTTGGTGAACACGTCCAAGTGCGTTTTCGGTGTTCCGGAGGTAACTTTTCTAGGTTACCACATCTCCGAAAAGGGCACCAAACCACTCCACTCCAAGGTCGAAGCCATCAGCAACTTCCCGCCGCCCAAAGATGTCCGTCAGTTGCGCCGATTTCTGGGTATGATTAATTTTTACAGGCGTTTCATACCTCACGCAGCTCAGATCCAGGCACCGCTTCACAACCTATTGATTGGCAACGTAAAGGGCTCGCAGCCCATATGTCTTGCGGAGAATACTTTGCAAGCATTTGAAGACTGTAAGGCTAGCTTAGCTAACGCTGCTCTTTTAGCTCACCCCGATTGCAATGCCAAACTCGCGATGGTTACAGATGCGTCGGATTTAGCGATCGGCGCGGTGTTACAGCAGCTTAGCGATGATGGCTGGCAGCCATTAGCTTTCTTCTCCAGGAAGCTCAGCCCTTCGCAAACAAAGTATTCTCCCTATGATAGGGAACTGCTAGCCATTTACGAGGCCATCAAATACTTTCGCCACATGCTTGAGGCTCGACACTTTGTCGTTTACACGGACCACAAGCCGATCAGTTTCGCATTCCACGAGAGAAAGAAAAACTGCTCACCTAGGCAATTCCGGTACCTAGACTTCATCGCCCAGTTCACCACCGACATAAGGCACATTTCCGGCAAGGAAAATGTCGTAGCCGACCCCTTATCTCGCGTGGAAGCGATACAAGTACCGGTCAGCTTCGACACTCTCGCGGAATCGCAAACTTCGGATCCAGAGCTGTCCAAGTTGCTCCACGAAGGATCCTCGTTGGATCTGGAGAAGGTGCAGGTCCCAGGAGCGCGTAAATTTGTATACTGTGACGTCAGTACAACACCACCCAGACCATTTGTGCCTGTAATGCTGCGAAAGCAAGTCTTTGACAGCCTGCACTCCCTCAGCCACCCTGGTGTCTCAGCGTCTGCCAAATTAATCGCAGAACGCTTCGTTTGGCCAGGCATAAGGAAGAACTGCAGGGAGTGGGCTCGAGCGTGTCTTGACTGCCAGCGGGCTAAAGTGAGCCGACACGTATCTGCGCCATTGGGGTCGTATCAACTCCCACGTGCAAGATTCACCACCGTCCACATTGACCTTGTGGGCCCGCTCCCGATTTCGCAAGGCTTCAGGTATTGTCTGACGGCAGTCGACCGTTTCACCAGGTGGCCAGAGGTCGTGCCAATCGTCGATATAACTGCCGAGACAGTAGCTAAAGCGCTGCTATCCGGATGGATTGCCCGGTTTGGCTGTCCCACTGACATTGTCACGGACAGAGGTCGACAGTTTGAGTCGGCCCTGTTTGAACAATTGTCCAAACTGGCTGGTTTCCAGCACAAGCGGACAACGGCATACCATCCGGCATGTAATGGCATGGTGGAGCGATTTCACCGGCAACTCAAGGCGTCCATCACGTGCCATGCTAATGACAAGTGGACAGAGTCCTTGCCGTGGGTATTGCTTGGCATACGGAGCGCATTCAAACAAGATGTCCAGGCGTCTTCCGCCGAACTTGTGTTCGGCGAACCGCTAAGGCTCCCAGGTGAATTCTTCACCTCTAGTGACGTAGGAACGACCGACGTCACAGACTTCACTGCGCGCATTCGCAAGTTTGCTCAAAACCTGCAACCAACTCCAGCATCCCGTCACAGCAAGACCAGCATTTTCGTTTTTAAGGATCTGCAGACCACTGATCACGTGTTCCTTCGCGAAGACGCATTACGTGGCTCGCTACAACCAGCGTACACAGGTCCACACAAAGTTCTGCAACGGGGAGACAAAGTCTTCAAAATATTCTTTAAGGGCAGAGAGGTCACGGTCTCTATTGACCGCCTTAAGCCAGCTTACATTTTGGCAGACAAAGCTGACCCAGAAGAAGTCACTCCACCTAGCAGTAGCAAAGAGTATACCACTCGTTCTGGTCGTCATGTCAGGTTTCCTGATTTTTATCGCCCTTGACGGTCTCTGGAGGGGGGTGATGTAGGGTTCACTCCTACCACATAGTTTATTTACATTTATTATATAACACATAAGACAAAACAATTACAACACATACATAAACACAGCCACAATATTATTAGCATGTAAGTTTATTGATAACACAACTCAAGACAACCACGGCATATAATATAATGTTTACATTATAATGTCGGATGGTGTCGGTGGCCCAACGTGTGAGATGTCGCGCGCGCAATGGACCTGAGTCCGGCCCTGGAAAATCATTTTTTGTTTGGAGGTCAGTCGGTCAAGGCCCTCGCTGCGAATCGCCTGCGCTCGCGCGACTGTTAAACAAATTATTTTATTGTTACGAATTTGTGGACTTTTTTATTGTGTTGTTTGTATCTATAGTGTGTGTCTCCTGTCCGTACTCCTTCTGTGTCTGTGTGTAAATATTAATGGTGTGCAAGGACATTATAACAGTAAGTAGCTGAGTGACTTTTATTTTCCGCGCACCCGCACATGCTTTGTTTGCATACCTGCAACACGGTACTTTTACGGTTCTTCATTGGCAATGTCTAGAGACACCGCCAAGACGACCCCGCCCCGGGAAACCGCGTCCCCCGTCGAGAGAGCTCTCACGCGCATGATGGCGTCCACCGTCGAAGCGAACTAGGCCTACGCGTGTGGTCAAAATTGAATACTTTTTATTTTAAGGTGTGAAATCATCACATGACTTCTTCCGCTCTGGGCGGAACGGAAGAGAGTTTCAGACTCTTACTGGCTTCGGGACTAATCGTTAGTCAGTAGGTGGTACGGATTACAATTACGCCTGCAGCTAAGCCCCTCAGAGCCGCGGTGACTCTTTCGAACAAATTCTGCAACCCAGGGCTGGGTTGCGGCAGTCGCTCTTTTCATACCGCCCTTAGATCTTGCTGGAGCTCTGTCTGCCGAGCTGCGATCTGCCGCGGCAGCGGAGTTACGCCCCGGCCCTGGGGCGCCAAACTTCGGAAGAGTTCGACGAAGTTTCATCGACTGTCGAGGACAAGTACTAGGTACTTCATCGTCGATCCGAAGCCGACCCGACGTAAACCTCTCCTATCGTTATTTGGGATCCAGATAGTGGCACGTTTCCAGAGGCATCAAAGCACACGGCTTCGGACTTGTGTAGGACCGCCTCGAGACCCAATTGCCGGATCCTCGTAATGACTGTCGAAACCCCGCATGTCAGTACATCGGCCTGGTTAGGCCTCCCGAGACCGTGCCCGGACCAACGCATGCTGACGCCGCTAAGGAGGGTGGCGCACAGCACCTAATTGTAGCCGATGCCCCGCAGGAGCAGCCTCAGAACCGGACCCTGTGAAACAACCTACGACATCTCTCGTCGGTTCTACTGACCCTTTTTTTTTTTTTTTTTTTTAAGGATGGTAAATCATCAAATGACTCCTCCCGCTCTGGGTGAAGCAAGAGGGAGTGTCAGACTCTTACTGACCCATCCGTGTTCCTCCTGGTGCCCTTTGCGTTCTAAGGCTACGGCACCTCTTTCGAACAGATTCCGCAGCCCCAGCAGGCACCTGCCCTAGCGGGCCCCGTCTTCCACGCTGACATCTCTTTGAGGCGCGCTGGAATCGCAGCGCGCCGGTTCTACTGACCCTGGTGACCGGGTAAATGACGGTTCTGTCCGCCAAATAAGCCTCGTTCACGCGACAGAGGTAGGTCAGTCTACGGTGACACCGGAGTGCGGTTTGCTTTTACTCTTTCAAAGAGTAAAAGCAAACCGCACTCAAAGAGAACCCACCTCGTCAAGGAGCATGATGCGCCAACCAAAATCCGTTGAAAATTGTTGAATATTTTGTTCTAGACCACATACTGTGAGAATCCTGATGTGTCTGACAGTATGCGGAGTAGAGGCGTTAGCGGCGGACGCGGACGTCAGAAATTTCTGATAGAAAGTTTGGACAATATAACGTTCCAAAGTTCAAAGTCCATCTGTAGGTCACAAAAGTACGGATACCCTAAAAAACATGGCAATTTACTTACCCTTCTAGCGAAATTGTTATTTATCGGTCTGAATAAGTTCCGAACGTGTTGCTCTGTGATGTCGTGTTCACTTGTGTCGTCGGTCCCCCAGATCCCCATATTGCAAATCTGGCAATACATATCTTCCCTTATCACTATATAACCATGGAAATTTTCACGGCAAACCTAAAAAAGAATAGTCATCATCATCTTGTTTCGTATATTGGTAAATCTAAAAACGACAGCCGGGCACCTTAGCAGTCCTTTCAGATCGTTTGAAGCTTAAAAATGTGACATCAGTCTTGCCAAGAAGTAGGTTTAGTTTTCGATCATAAAAGTTTCCCGACTAACTTTTGCAGTTGGGTTGTTTTGATTTTTAAAATTTTCGATGTGTTTTTAAATCTATCTGATGGACTAAGTAATTAGATTATTTATTGAAGTGAAAATTTCTTTAGCGGCGTTGTGCACTTTTGTGATGGGTAAAAAATATTAAACTCGCGTCAGGACACGTGACCTGATTGAAAATTCGTAAAACGATCATGTGTCCTGCAAACTTCTTTAGCGGCGTTGTGAACTTTTTTGTGATGGGTCAAAAATGTTAAACTCGCATCAGGACACGTGACCCTGATCGAAAATTCGTGAGTCGGAGGGAGAGAAGCACGTACTTATTCAAGTTTTCACTTCTGCCGGCACTCCCGTTGTTTTTTGTTTCACATGAACATTATCTAATAATAATATAATAATGATAATGTTGGTCTCAGCCTGTACCATGTTACCCAGGTACTGAGTTGTAGAGCTCAGATAAGCAGTCAGTCTATGTTCACCTGAATTTGGTTTGGCTGAACTTTGAACTTTACGAAGTTCAGTAACAGCAGATTGACTGAACGCAAAATTCAATTCGTCTTCTTATACGCAAAACGAAATCAAATTTCATGAACATAATATTTAGTAAAGAATTGGGTACTTCTACTTGGTCACGTTAGATTTGAAATAAAATATTGACTTTGTCAATAAACCCGACCGCTAAACCGACTTCAAAGTTCGCAAAAAGTCGCTTTTCAAGCGATTCAGTTGTTGAACTGCGTCTGACTGCTTGAAAAGCGACTTGTTTCATTTTAGTGAGTTACATTTTTGGAATAGTCTCCTCGAGCCCTTTATCTTGATACCTCACTCGATAGGTTTTGAAAAAAATAAAAATTTTGAAGGCATAATAAGGAGCCAAAAATTGGCCATTTAAATTTGTATATACCCAGTGTCACTCTCACAGTAAATACGAATCTAAAGACACCTCTCTAGCTAAAATCCATCGAGCTGTTCAGACCGCAGACCGTACCAAACAATTATACATACATACATACTTTCGAAAAACATAACACTTCCTTGGCAGTCGGGTAAAAATATTGGACTCGTAATTTTTCTTTTTGCACAAAACCAAAACATATGCGATGACCACTGGCGTAACGTGACATTTTAGTACACTTTTAGCCAAAACGTGACGTCACCAGCTCTAACTTTGACGCGCTTAATCTTATTAATTTTTAACAATTTGAAATGGTAAAAATTGGGACAAAAGTCGGGAGGAGTAACGTTGCTGGATCGTATTCGAAACACCTACATTCGCGCCAGCTTCCGAGTAAAAGCCATCCAGGAAAAACTAATGGAGGGCTGTCTCAGGTGGTACGGTCATGTAATGCGTCGCCCACCAGAACACATGACGCGACAAGTACTCGAAATGTTTCAAGCCCCAAAAAAGCGAGGTAGACCGACTCACATGGATAGCCGCTGTAAATAAGGACATGAAGGGCGCAAATGTCACATCTGCGACGACACAGGACAGAATTTTCTGGCGAAGAATGACTAGGAGAGCAGTCCCCAAATGATGGGATCAAGGCTAGGAGTATTTTTTAAAATCGAATGGACAAACTAAATAGAATTATAATTTGTAATTGTATTATTTTTCAATTATTGTGAGAAATGTCTCGCGAATTTATATTCCCGCGCTGCGCTTGAATGGCCTGTGTGCGTAAATAAATAAATGAGTCAATAAAAAGTATGTGTCGGTATTGAAAAAAAAATTACCTTTACTCTATCTCCATTTGGAGCCACTAATATAATAAAATCACCATAAACTGAGAGAGGTGGAGTAACTTCCAGATTGTATATCTTGATCATTTTCGTCAAATACTCTTCGAAGCTTTTATCTTCCTGCACTTTGGGTGGTTCATTTACTGTTATGATACAGTGGTCGGTTACGAGAGCTAGAATACTGTCTAAGTCGAAAGGATCGTCATCACTTTTAGTACTGCTTGCTTCCATATTCGTGCATGAATCTTGCATGTCAGAACTCTTAGTCGGATTAAAAGGATCACTTTCTTCCTCCAACAGTTCTTCGTTTTCCTCCACTTTGGGTGATGGATTTACTGTTTTGATAATACTGTTTCCGGGTACGGGAGCTAGAATACTGTTTTGGTCAGGATCGTCGACAATATTAATACTGCTAGCTTCCATACTCTTATCGCAAATATCGTAGTTGTTATTTGGATTAAAATGATCACTTTGTTCCTCCATCAGTTCTCCGTTTCCCTCCACTTTGGGTGATTGAATTACTCCTTCAATAGTACTGTGACCGGGTGCGGGAGCTAGAATACTGTGATCGTCGTCACTTTCATCACTACCGCGAGCTTCCATACTGGTACATGAATGGTACATGTCATAACTGCTATTCGGATTAAAAGAATCACGTTCTTCCTCCAACAGTTCTTCGTTCACTTCATTGCTAATGTTTGCATTCATTAGCTTGTAAAATTCATTTATAATACTTGATTTTTTGACTGCTTTCGCGTGATAATCTGTTGCTTCATGGTTATTTTTGTTTCCAATTTCAATTATTTTAGAACAGGGCTCACAGTAATAGGAGTCACTGCCAATATCTTCGTCGGTATTCATTGAAACAACATACTTTTGTTTGGATACTCTTTCAAGTACTTTTTGGGTTATATTCTTGAAAGTTTCATGTTGTTTGCTTTCGTTGTGTCTTTGGTAACAATTTTTTGGCATATTTATATTGCAAATATGGCACTGGTATGTGTCTGTAGCTTCTGAAAAATAATAAATATTCAGTATAATAATGCTTTCAGGATGCTGTTGGGGTTGCCGCGCCACTGTAGTGCGTCACAAATGTTTGCAAACGCGCGTGTTGACGGTTTCCACGCTATAGTGCGGAAGAAAGTGGCGTCATTATTTCAAAGACTGCGCGGTAGCACCAACAGCATTTTGCGAATGATTGCATCCCGCCATGACTGTCCCATACAGGCACACTGGGTGGGAATAGTTACGGGAAAATTGTAGTTGTTAAAAAAAATATTTTGTATTATGTTCCTACTAACATAGATCTTAAGAAAAATGTTTACTAACACTTATGGATTCTGTCCGAAATAAATGGATAATAATATAGCAACGTTTCTGACAAAGCTTGAGGCAGGTGCAATCAGGGAGAGCATGTAACGTGACGTAGGGTTTTAGTGTTATACACTACTTCGTCTGTCCGGGTGAAAGACGAAGTAGGGTATTATGGTATTTCTCTCTTATATGAGGCGTACGTACCGGACGCTATCTTTTTATTTCTCTGTCAATCAAGAAAAACCGAATGAATGCAATACAATGTGTCAGAATAACCGCAATACCTCAAAATAAACAACTTTTATCATGGGACCAACTCCAAAACCGTGAAAACAAATCAGTTATTCAGTACCTACCAACAATTTGTCGAGTTATCTTATCTAATCTTAAGCCGAAAGTATAAGTGTGAAACTTTGGATGGATGTTTGTTTCTCAATCAGGCATGCGCGGCTGAACTAATCGGGATTTAATTTGCACATATTATTTTACTTTTTATACCGGGAGTATGGAGGTATGCGGTACAGAGAGTAAAGTCCTGTAAACCTGCAGGGAGAAGGAAAGGGAGGATCCGCCGTCTGGACGGTTGTTGTGTCCGGTATGGGCAACTGCCAGATAGTTGATATTCGGGCTGATGTATGTTTGAATCGCAAAGTAAACTGAATACGCGATGCAGGATTTTGGCGTAGTAGTTCGCTGCTAATTAGAATTAGAATTTATTTTTCCAACGTACTTAAATTTTACATTGTATACCACAACTTAAGACTAAGTAGGTATTTAAAATCAAAATAAGTACTTACAATTAGTTTACAAAACATATGCTCTTAAATATTATGTAATTATTTCTTCTGCTTAAAAATGCGTTTTGGATTGAACTTCCAAACTATACAAAAATTATGTTCGAACTATGTTAACATAAAGTAAACTACTTGGCGGTATACAGATCTTTACCATCCGCGCTAGTCAAAGACTGTTACGGCAAGGTAAGGATTCTCGTTCCACAAATGCCAACTGTAAGTTTATTGAAATAAGGACAGTTCTCCACTGTTTATTGTCATAAAGAAATATTTAAAAGATGTGATAACAGCTACTAAGTTTGGCGTAAACAAGTAGTACATGCAAAAATATCAGACCACTTGAATTATAACAAAACAGATGAGTACTAGAATAAAATAATGTAGTCTAATATTTAACGTAGGTACTACATTTTGTATAATAATATGTATGTATGTACCTATGTTTTTTTTATACTTATGTGAACACTTACACAATTAAATATTTTTCACTAATGTATTTAAATAAAATAATTTAATGTATATAGATATATATAATATTTTGTTTTGTCATGTATTATTTGGATACTTAAATGTGTGCTTGAACTTACATTTGTACAGTTATGTTTTATAAATATATTTATATAGTTCATTAAAACGTGAAAGTAATTAAAATAATAAATTTCCATATTTTCACATAGGTATAGGGGAAAAAATAAATAACATAGCATACATCCTATATACATATTTTTATGAAATTTTCAGTCTTGTCATAATCCAATTCACCCAGAAACTCATCCAGTGTCTTTCTACGAACTATTCATATCTTTTCTTTTTATCATATTTTTATTATCATTTTTATTATGATTTTATTATCATTATTATCATTTCCTTTTATCATATCTTTTCTATTCATATCTTTTAGGGGTTTTATTTTACTAACACGATTGTACAATAACGGGGCCAGGAAAAAAGAGAAACTCTGTGCAAATGTTGTTTTACATGCTGGGACCTCATGTGATCTTCTGGTAGATTTATTAGTTGGTCTTTCACGGATATGTTGTTTTAGAACTATATTCTGTACAAAGAGTTGACGAACGTTTAGTACTTCGAATTCTTTGTATAGCGCAGTCGTCGGATACTTAAATCCCTTGAAGTTAATAACTTTTAGAATACATCGGTGTACCCTTTCTATTTTTATGATAGTACTTTTCTTAGCACCACCCCAAGCAGAGATACCGTAAGAAACTATTGATCGGCACAGTGTATAATAAACAGTTCTGTTAGTGGTTTTATCTTTTAAATTTCTGTTTTTTTTTTGAAAATCGGTATCAGTTTACGTATTCGAGATTTCAAATTGCTAATATGCTGTTTCCAGTTTAAGTTTTTATCGATTTCTATGCCAAGATACGAGTATTTAGTACTTTAGAATTATTAGTATTCTCACAATTAGAATAATGAGCTTTTAAGGTAAAATCTGAGGGAGGTTGTACCTAAATTATTTTTTATACTGAAAGTTATTAGTATTTTGTTTTTAAAAGATTCAAAGTAAGCAAGTTGTGATCAAGCCATTTAATTATCTTCTGAAGTCCTTGCTCGGCTGACGACTTGACGTCGGCCCATGTAGTATGTTGGAATAAGATTACCGTATCGTCAGCGAAAGTAGTCACTTTGGCGTTAGCTATTTCAATATTACAAAGATTATTTACATAAATCAGAAACATTGTGGGTTCAAGGACGGATCCCTGAGGAACACCGAAATTAACAGCGTTTTTAGAGCTACAAATATTACCCATTTTTACAGTCTGTCACCTGTTTGTCAGGTAGTCCTGTAAAAGATTAAGTGGTATTCCTCGAATACCTATGGCCTCTAATTTACAAATGAGTAGGGGAATTGAGACAGTATCGAATGCCTTGGCTAAATCTAGAAAGACACCAAGACATTTTTTCTTGCTGTCAAGATTGCCAGCTACAGTTATAATTATAACCAAGCTCTCAACTGCATCTATGGTCGATTTATTTTTCCTAAATCCAAATTGGTTTTTAGAAAGAACATAATTCCTATCTAGATAATTAATTAGCCGGTTATTTCTAATTTTTTCGAGAATTTTGGCAAAAGTAGGCAAAAGTGATATCGGACGATAATTAGTGATACTGTCTCTTTCCCCCGATTTGATTATAGGTATAACTAATGAGTCTTTCAGTACATTTGGAAACTTCCCGGAAGAAAAACATAAATTGAATATATGTGTTAAGGGTGTAATGATAGATGTCGTAGCGGTTGTTTTTTTTTGCGACGTGGATTTGGTCCGTTAGTTTCTCTTGTGGTGGCATTGATGCCGCTACATGTTCCCGAGGGATAACTTTTGAAAATCACGCAGAAGCTGGTGGCAGAAGCTAATCGTAACATATAAATTTATATGGTGCAGTCGATATTTATAATGTCTAAGGGCCGATTGTTCAATCATCGATACCTGAACAAATAACTAACTAGCGAATTAACGTAACTGACTGTTACAAGGAAAATAAAATGTAAAAATATAAAGAGGTTCACTCCTCTATTTCGTACTGGCTGAATGCAAAGCTGAACAGCTTTTTGCTTCAATTGCTTGGTTACCACTTTTGTTTTTGGTTTTGAAGTCTTGATTTGTACTTGGATATTAAACTGACTGTTAAATTCGACCTAAATGTTTTTTCCATCCATATAAATTTGTGTGAACTTTACTCGTCCTAATTCCACAAGAACTAGCACACTCATAATTTATAAGATAAAATTGTTACGTTTTTCTATGGCCAGGTAGCAAACGAATAAGTTACCTGTGGAGTTTAGTTGCCAGCTTCACAGTAATATTGTGGGAGCGTGAAACACGCATACGGTGTAATGTGTGTTAGAAGAGGATAGCAATGTGTGTTAAAAGAGGATAGCAAATGCTTTGACATTTTTTTATTTGACGTTTAAAATAACCTTTTTTTTATGCTTCCTGTGGACCGCTGTGGACCCTTTTTATGGTGCATCTCGGCATTCTCGTGTCCCTTTTTTCGTGTGTTGATCTCGCAGTTTAGTGACTTGTTATTATTTCGATAATAATGGAAGAAAGAAGAAAAAGAGCGCGCTGTAGGAAGGTATAGGTACCTACCTACTCTAGTCTGAGTACTCTAGTCTACGGCGATGAAGTTCTTTCAAATCCCACATAGCAAACAAGTCGGGACTTGGTCCGATTAGGTACTCTTTTCTTCCTTTCAATATTTAAATATTCATACATTTAAGCCTCTTCTATCGTCAACAGTTTCGAAAATTTACATAATTTTAATACAACTTTGGAAAAGGAAGAAATAACCCCAAACTAAACCTCAATGGATCTAGTTTTATGTATGAATAGACGCTTATCTGGCCGTCACAGAGGCAGATAGTTTTATTTTCTCCAGTTAGGGCCGTTATTGACCAGATAGAGCCTATCTGACGATTGATAAATGCAATAGTTTGCTATCTGTTTAACAAGTTCCAACTGTTTATCGGAGGATTAAAAATTCGGCCCTAAGACACATCGGCCCACATCTTCGGTATCTGGAGTAACAAACATACATACAAAGGCTCATGAACACATTACCCACCTTAGCGTTGCACAGTCAGGTAAACATTCACACCTTGTATCTCCTAAAGCCATCTTGCTCAAACCAGAGTTACATTTTTCTGACACATTTAACATTAATGTTCATATTTCAGCCAATGAAAATTAGTTCAATGGTTTTTGAGTTCACCGCAAACAAACAGACAGCCTTGTTCTATATTATGTAGAGATAGTGATGTAGGGTAGTAATAGTGATATAGACTACTTACCAGAATAGGAATCTTCATTATCATTCCCTCGAGTGACTATTTCTACTTGACAATACTCTGATTCTCCATCGAGCCTCTTCTTAGTCCAGAGAGGCATCTTCTCGGGTCTTGGAGTACTGACATACTTACCGAGGTATGCCAAGTCTAAGTTGTCTAACGATATTGTGTATGACGGAGCACCTCCAATGCTAATTACAGACATTTTTCCTGAAAAACAAAAACGCAGTAAATAATACATCTATACTAATATTACTTTGTGAGATAGTAGGGGGTTATCTCTGGATCTACTGAACCAATTTTGAAAATTCTTTTACCAATAAAAAGCCACATTATTTGTGAGTGTTGTATAGGTTCTAAATTAACCTGAAAAATATCACCCATCGAAGTGGTTACTGGTCAGCTAGTTTACTCCAAAAATGATCTTACAATGCTAAGGCATTTGGAAGTATCCCATGAAATATAGGTACAAAGTGTACCAGATTAAACCTGAAAAGGGTCCGACCCTGAAATTGTGAATGGAAATTCAACTGTGTTTTGTATCACATAAGAGTTTTTGTTCCTAAAATTATCTTCTCCTTAGTATGTTGATGGCAAATAGTAATGAAATTTTATGTTTAAACCAGTACCCAGCAACGCTAACTATTTGCGCCATTGACCCTCACAAGTACAGGAGACAGAGCATGCGTCATAAGACAAAACGTGGGCCATGGGTGACACCACACAAACACAGGCGATCGGAGCTATCTGAGCTATCTGAGCTATCTGAGAACTCCCATCTGAGGAGGTAATCTTTAGTGCACTGATCTGAGTGCAGAGTCTATTTAGAGTTAAATAAGTGTCTGGAATTTAAATTTGAATAATGTTGCTACTTTTAATAGGTTAGATAAGCAGTCGTAAATTGATGTAAATCTATACTATAATAATATATTAAAAATGTAAAGCTTCAGCTTTATTACGAATTTGTTTTCTTGAACGCGATAATCTCAGTAACTACTGGTCCGATTTGAAAAATTCTTTCAGTGTTAGCCTATTCATCGAAGAAGGCTATATATCATCACGCTATGACCAATAGGGGCAGAGCAGACGAAGATGCGCGGGTCAACTAGTAATATTATAATGATTGTTTCTTTGTTTGGTTGAACGCGATAATCTCAGGAATTACTGGTCCGATTTGAAAAATCCTTTCAGTATTAGATAGTCCATTTATCGAGGAAGGCTATAGGCTATATTATATATATCATCACGATAAGACCAATATGAGCGGAGCCGACGAAGATGCGCGGGTCAACTAGTAATAATATAGCTTGTTTCTTTGTTTGGTTGAACGCGATAATCTCAGGAATTACTGGTCCGATTAGAAAAATCCTTTCAGTGTTAGATAGTCCATTTATCGAGGACGGCTATAGGCTATAAATCATCACGTTAAGACCAATATGAGCGGAGCCGACGAAGATGCGCGGGTCAACTAGTAGTAATATAGCTTTTTTCTTTGTTCTGTTGAACACGATAATCTCAGGAATTACTGGTCCGATTTGAAAAATTCTTTCAGTGTTAGATAGTCCATTTATCGAGGAAGGCTATAGGCTATATCATCACGTTAAGACCAATATGAGCGGAGCCAACGAAGATGCGCGGGTCAACTAGTAATAATATAACTTGTTTCTTTGTTTGGTTGAACGCGATAATCTCAGGAATTACTGATACGATTTCAAAAATTCTTTCAATGTTAGATAGTCCATTTATCGAGGATGGCTATAGGCTATAAATCATCACGTTAAGACCAATATGAGCGGAGCCGACGAAGATGCGCGGGTCAACTAGTAATAATATAGCTTTTTTCTTTGTTTGGTTGAACACGATAATCTCAGGAATTACTGGTCCGATTTGAAAAATTCTTTCAGTGTTAGATAGTCCATTTATCGAGGAAGACTATAGGCTATATCATCACGTTAAGACCAATATGAGCGGAGCCAACGAAGATGCGCGGGTCAACTAGTAATAATATAACTTGTTTCTTTGTTTGGTTGAACGCGATAATCTCAGGAATTACTGATACGATTTCAAAAATTCTTTCAATGTTAGATAGTCCATTTATCGAGGAAGGCTATAGGCTATATATCATCACGCTAAGACCAATATGAGCGGAGCCGACGAAGATGCGCGAGTCAACTAGTAATATTATAAAGCTTGTTTCTTTGTTTGGTTGAACGCGATAATCTCAGGAATGACTGGTTCGAATTGAAAAAATCTTCAAGTTTTGGATAGCCCGTTAGTGACAAAGGCTATGGGCTATTTAACATCCCGCTACGACCAATAGGAGCGGAGCATTCATAAAAAATGTGACGCCAACGAAGTTGCGTGGGTCAGCTAGAAATAATAAAATTTTGCCCTTTTGGCAAACCAAGTTCATAGTAGTTACTATTTAGAGAAGAAATAAAAAGAGATTTATTCATAGTTAACTGAACTTCTAAACCCGCGACTTTCAACTAGTCAACATCAAACTTTAAAAGTTATTGAAAGTACACTTACCAACTTTTTACAGAACTCTTCGGCACAGACTTATGTTATCTAGTTCCTTCAAACTCAAAATGCCACCAAGAACTTCTAAATTTAAAAACTTTTAAAACAGATACTGGGAAGTGGGAACAACCGGAACGACCAAGCAACCCAAAAATAGTGACGCCATAGAAAAAATTTGAAATAGGGACGCTTTATAAAAAATATACCAGAGACAAAACTATGGATTCTTCGATGCATTTTTTTCAAAAAAGGACCACTTCTTGGGGTCAGTCCTCAACTGACGTCAAGAAGTAATTACTTAATTTTTGTAGTAAGAAATTGCTTCTTTCAATATTTTTATAAGTAAATTGTTTGGGTTGTTTTAAGTTTGTTCAAGTTACGCGCGAATAGAGAAAACTGTGTCTTTGCGAGACAAGGTAAAGAATCTCGGTCATGTTATAACACCGGATGGTGTGTCAGCTGACGAAGATAAAGTCCATCACAGTCCTGGACATGAAGGCACCCTCATCGCTGCGTCATCTTAGAACCTTTTTACAGAGACCTTGCTTGTTGTTCTTGTACAGATTGTACTTTGGTGAGTGTGCCCAAGAACTCCACTACCTCATCCCACCGGCCCCCTTTGATGAGTAAAATGGTTATAATTCTTTAGATAAATACGCCTTACGGCCGCGTATCGTACGTTCAACATACAGCTTCACACTGACCGGCAAATTGCAAAAAAGATAAAAATATATAAATTTCGCGGGCTACCTTAGCGGGCGTAATGTGGGCGTTATCAATCATCGAGCATAATAAACTAATGGTTAGATTTAAAATCTAGGTATATAAAAATAAAGTTTTATACCGAGTAACATTAAGCGTTTACTTCATCAAAATCGACCCACAAAATGAAAAGATATTGTATTTTTAAGTTTAGAAAGAAGCTTCCTAATGTATTCTGATCAGTCAAAGCGTCAGCTTTTGAGAAAAAGAAATAAAATGCATGAAAGCATGAATATAACACCATAACAAGTTGTTGAGTTATTTGTTAAACTTTTAATACGTACCAAAATAATTGTGAAGGTATTAATTACTTAATATCCTAACGTTATTAATCGTAACATACGTTCTTTAATGTCTTCCGCTGCCAAATACACTGTCAGTTTACGAAATGGTCGATAGATGGCGTTGCACTGGTGACGCATTTTTCAGAATCTTGGTAATATTAACCATTGAAGAACGAGTAACGACCCTCACACGATTTTAAACAGCGCAGGGTTGTAGTGCGTTAAGGATATAGGTTCGGTTTCTAAAAGGTTTTGAAAGGATCTGCTATGGTCCAAATTCGTTAAATCTCTAATTTGTTCTGGTTCTTAGCTCGGAAGAAACTGCGAGACTTGATTCCTGAACTATTTGTAATACGTATCCTACAGATTTGTACGGAACCCTCAGTGCGCGAGCAAGACTCGCTCTTGGTCGGTTTTTTTTAAATCCAAGAATGAAGTTGTAGATTCCCGAGCCCGATGTTGATGAAAACATAAGTGGGTGACAGACGTACGAACTAGTAGTACGGCGAGCTTAATCGACTCGACATCGGTGACACACTTGAAAGCTTGTTCATTACTCTGGGCCTCAAGTCTGCTATTACAATAGTGTCCGAATGGTCTATCATTGATTTCATAACTGTTGATTTTGACAAGTTTGGTAATCTACTAATATAAAAGTTTCATTATTATTATTATTCCTTTATTTCAGGCAACGGTGGCCCAAACAAATACAATACTTACACAACAAAACATTAAAATAAAAATAAACTAATAAATATAAAATATATTAAACTAAAGCTAAATTTGTGACTTTCCAATGGTCAACCACTGACACTCTCAAGAAATGGCATAGAATGGTAATCTCGTACATAATGACAAATTAGTAAATTATATGTAAAAATATATATAAAACAAATCTGCCATAATATTCAAAGTAGTAGTTTTTCGAAAATGTTATAATAATGGCAATACGAAAATGTCTTTACGTATAAATTAAGCGCGGCAAACCATCGAACATTGGCGCGCGCGGCGGCCGCGCTCTATGTAGACGGGATCGCCGCGCGCGGCGACGCGAACATTGCCGCGCTCGAACGTGCCGCGGGGCGATCCGCTCGCTGTCGGTTTTTGAGACCACGTCAGTCAAAGGAGCTTCAATCAGTCGTTCGCTCGCGCGCAGTGGGGACGGTTGTAGTTTTGGTGATTTGGCTCGCGCGGCGAATACGTAAAAATGGACAACGAAAAGTGCCGTTTACTAATACAATTGTATAGCGCTAAAGAATTGTGGAACAGCAAATCCTCCCAATACCACAATAAATCGCTGAGGTATGATGCGTGGGTAGAAATCAGTAAGAAAATGGATATACCTATTCCTGACTTGAAAAAGAAAATGACTACACTCTTGGCGTCCTACAGAAGAGAAAAATCTAGAATAGCTAAAAGTTGTCGTACTGGTTCTGGTAAGTACCTATTTATTTTGCATTTACAACAAAAAATAAAACGCATTTTGTAATTACGTAAATAATTTAAATTTTTATTACAGCCACAAATGAAGTTGACGTTTCCAAGTGGTTTGCTTTCGATGACTTTAATTTCATGAGGGATAAAGATCTACCCAATGAAACATTGGACACAATGTCTGAAAATGTGAGTACAAGTTTTAATATCTATTTTACCAAGATATTGCACCATTGGTAACAAAGTGATGGGCTAGGTGTGAACGTATTTGTTGTGAAAAATTTCCCGCTCTTCTTGGGATATAGTTAATGAGGCAGTAGTGATGTAGGGGCAGTTTCATTTCTCCAAGTTCCAGGTATAATTTGCCCCTCTTTTCCCTCACATCCTTTCGGCGTGTACTGTGATACTTGTAAGAGTTCTTTTTCTCAAATAATTATGCAAATGTATTGTTGCTAAAACAATTTTAGTAGCAATCTTTGGTTGTAGTGACATAGGTTTGCGTAGAACTCTAAAAACTGAGCTCAGAATCCCGAATGCATTTTCCACACATCTACGTGCTCGAGATAACCTGTAATTAAAGATTCTTTCCTCGGAACCCCTTTCTAGATCTCCTGGAAATGGTTTCATAGTATATTCATTTAAAGCAAAAGCTTTGTCAGCTAGAATCACATACTACTCTGTCAAGAAAGTACCGGGAAAAGATCAATAATACACAAAATGTCTGTTATTCATCCAAATTTATTTTATCACCTTCAAAGTATGCTCCTTTAGAAACGATACACTTGCGCCAACGAATAATCCATTCATCAAAACATTTTTTAAACGCTGCTTCCGGAATTGAGTTCAGTTCTCGCCGCGAATTCTCCTTTATGTCTTCTATCGATTGAAAACGGGTGCCACGAAGTGGTAATTTGAGTTTAGGAAAAAGAAAAAAGTCAGCAGGAGCAATTATCTGGTGAATATGGTGGTTGCTGGATGGTATTTGTTGAGTGTTTGGTTAAAAATTCGTTCACAATGATAGCCTTGTGCGAAGGCGCATTGTCGTGGTGCAAAATCCAAGAATTTTCTTTCCACAAATCGGGCCCTTTTCGTCGAATTTGCTCTCTTAAACGCCGCATAACGCTCAAATAATATTCTTTATTTACCGTTAGACCTTCTGGTAAGAATTCAGAGTGCACAATACCGCGATAGTCAAAGAAAACAGTCAACATGACTTTGACTTTTGATCGACTTTGGCGTGGTTTTTTCGGTTTCGGTTCAGTTGGAAGGCGCCACTCCGAAGCTTGTTGACTAGTTTGCATGTCAAACTCGTAAACCCACGTCTCGTCACCAGTAACAATGCGTTTCATGAATGTTGGGTCCGAACTGACTCGTTCTAGCATGTCCTCAGCGACTTTCATGCGATTGAGTTTTTGGAGAAAATTCAGATCTTTTGGGACTAGCCGAGCAGCATCATGTTTCATACCCAAATGATTAGTTAAAATGGTACGGATCGACTCGTGAGATACAGAAAGTTCGGCGGCTATCTCTCTCAGAGTTGAATGGGGATTTTCAGTCACTATTTCCTTCACTTTTGCGATGTTAACTTCAGTTGCAGACATTGACGGCCTACCAGAGCGAGGCAAATCTTCCATCACATCTCGACCGCTTTTGAACGCTTTGAACCACTCATAAGCACGAGTTTTTGATAAAGTCGATTCACCGTAAGTCTTCTGTAACATTTTCAGTGACTCCGAACACGGAATTCCATTGGCGATGCAAAATTTAAGACAAACTCTTTGTTCGATATTTTTGTCCATTATGAAATTCGCAATACACACTATATATGATATTACTAAAACCAGCACTGTATTTAATATAAATAACAGATGCAACTCAAACTCCGCGCCAAAATGGAAAACAGTTGTGCCAATCTAACAACTACAAAAAAAACAAAAATTTGAATTTGGAACCATAAACAAATCATCCATTCCCGATACTTTTTTGACTGAATGTATGGTACTTTGAAGGAATAGGGCACTTGAAGAATGGATGGAGGAGGAAGTCTCATAGATTTTTCTTCTAGTTTTTTGTATAAGTTTGTATTTTTGAAAATACCGCCATCAGATAGTCTACCTTGACAGCCCACATTTACATACGTAAAACAATAGTCTGTATCGACTAAAGCTAGTAATACTAAACTAAAAGACTGTTTGTAGTTGAAAAATTCTGTGCCACTGTTTATAGGTGCTTGCAACACTACATGTTTGCCATCCAATGCACCTACTGCATGAGGAAAGTCCCATTTGTTTTCGAAATCGTGTGCTATCTGCAACCATTCTTCTTCTGAGTCCGGTATCTGCAACAATTAATTAAACATTCGTGTTTTTTTTATAGTCGGCAACAGCACAAATTGCACAAAATAATGATACAGGACCAATTGGTCCTGTTACACCTTCTGCTATGGAACAAGAAATAGAACCACCAAGTGACATTATGAACGCTCCAGATAATCTGAGAGTAAAGAAAAAGGTAAACGCTGAAGAAGATTCCCCTATGCCGAAAAAAGCATTTCAGGTTCTAACTGAATCCGCTTCATCATCTGCTGACCCATATTTTTCTTACGGCCAGCACATTGCTAATGAACTCCGTAAATATGATTCACGCACTTTAATTTACGTCAAGCAAGCGATTAAAAATGTAATATTTGAAGCTGACCTAGGAAAATATTCGAGTTATGGGTATTGTACCCAAAATTATTCACAGTCACACTACACCTCAACGCCGTCTCCTCAGGCCTCGACTCCGTCTTCTCAGATTCCAGACACTACTCCTACTGCTGAACGTGAACCAACGCCATCGCCTATGGACGATTTTTTCTCTAAATAATAATAAAAATTATATCAATAAATAAATATAATTATAAAAGAAAACTAGATATTTTATTTACTCACCTTTACCCAGTCTTTTAGTGCATCGCAAACTTCAGGAACAATTCTTGAAATTGACTGTTTTGATACTCGAAAAAGTTATTGCAGGCTAGTATAGGAGTCTCCAGTTGCCAGAAATCTGAAAGTTATTGCTAATCTTTCAGTAGCTGATATTGCCTCTCGAAATTGTGTGTTCATTTTCATAACACTTGGTTCTATTAATGCTTTATTAATTCGAAATCTGTAGTTGAGACTCGCGTAAAATTTTTTATAGTGTCTTCAACGGCTTCATATCTTATGTCTTCCAGAAGTTTCACGCCATATAGCGATCTATTTAGATATAATTTTTTCATCCACCAACGCCTTTTTCTTTTATTTATTTTACAAATAAGATGGTGAATCACAATGAAAGCGGCAGCCGCCCGACCGCGCGCGTCCATACTCGCAGGTTTACAAGAGTGAACTGGTCTGACTATCCACCGCGGTCTGTTCGTGATGGATCGCCTGCCGCGCGCGGCTGTCACGTCCAACTAAATTTATATCTACATATTGGCTTGCGCGGCAAATGTACGTCAACTCTGGTCGAATATTGGCTCGCGCGGCTGCCGCGCTTAATTTATACGCACCTTAAGCGATAGACGCTGTGATGAGCAGTTTACAAGATAGTTCGCGTACGAATACACACTCATAACGCTGTGTGACGCTGTGTGGCGCGTCCACACAGAGCGAGCAGCCTCGCGAGGCATTTGCTGCGCGAAGCAGCTCGCTTTGTGTGGACGTGCGCCGGCCGAGGCAAACGCACGCGATGCTGCGGGCGAGCGTCCGAGCGCCCGAGCCATTCAGTGTCGGCTTTTTGTTCTGCTCAAAGGCGCCTCCCTCAGTCGTTTGCCGCGCGCACTCTTGACGCTCGCGTATATTGTTTCGTGCCTCGCTTGAGTATAATAAGAGTAAAATATGAATAAAGATCAGTGTTTAAAATTAATATCTCTCTATGGTGTAAACACCTGGCTATGGAATGCAAGTGATCCTAGTTATACAAATAGGGGACTTAGGGAAGACGCCTGGTTAAATATTAGCCGCGAGATGAATGTACCGGTTCCTGATTTAAAAAAGAAAATGGAGTCATTAATGGGATCCTTCCGGCGGGAAAAATCACGAGAAAAGAAAAGTCGTTTAACAGGATCAGGTAAGATATATATTTATTAATTGCTTTCACAGTTACTACTAAGAACTATTTATCTATTATAAAAACTTGTAACTTATTTTCCAGGTCGTGATGAGGTTTACAGATCTAGCTGGTGTGCATGTAATGCCTTTGCACGTGTGTATATGTCTGATAGGAACGAGCCAGGTACCACGCGGGATACTATGGAGAATGTAAGTACTTATTATAGTTTTTATTGATAGTCATCTTGCCATGAGACAGTTCCATTCGTAATAAAATGTCTTGCTAGGTGGTCACGTATCTCTTTAGCATTATTTCCTCCACGTCGTGGTATTTGTTGAATTGGTAATAATGATGTTGGTTCTGATTCATTTCGCCAACTTCCTTCTACAATTTCCCCGTCATTTCCCACCGCATCAAAAAAGCCGGGAGCTGCAAAGCTATTAGAAGATGTTCTACGTAAATAGTTGTACAAATGTATTGATGCTAAGACTACTTTTGTTGCTTGTTCGGGTTCCAATAAAATTGGTTTACGCAAAACTCTATAAACAGAACTTAACACTCCGAAAGCATTTTCTACAACTCTTCGTGCTCTGGAGAGTCTATAATTAAAAATTCTTTCCTTTGAACCTCTTTCTGGATTACCCTCGTAAGGTCTCATGGTGTATTCATTTAGCTGAAAAGCTTTGTCACCTAATATGTAAAATGGTACTTTGGGATAGTACGGTAATTGCAAAATTGTGGGTGATGGGATGTTAAGTTCCCTTTTTCAAGCTTTTGGTATAATTTTGTATTTTTAAATACACCTCCATCAGAAATCCGTCCTTTACTCCCAACGTTTACATATAAAAACTTGTAATTATCATCTACTAAGGCAAACAAAACTATTCTTGAAAAAGATTCATAATTATCGTAGTCATTGCCACTGTTTATGGGAGACTGTAAAACAACATGCTTTCCATCCATCGCTGCCACAGCATGTGGGAAATTCCATTTATATAGGAAACCGTTTGAAATTGCTACCCATTCTTGTTCTGTACCTGGTACCTAAAACAGATGTAAAAAAGTATGTATTATTTTACAGAATGAAACCGATACTAACGATGAAACAGTAAGAGCAACTCAAATCGCTCAAGACCCTTCACTTGACAATGACAACATTCAAGTTATGGAAAATCAGCAACAACAACAAGATGGCGCCAATAACACACAATCTAGAGTTGGAACACAAGACCAGAGATCCAGAAAACGAAGCAAAAGAAGACCAGCGAAAGACACAGACGATTTATCGGACAAAACTCTTTCTGAAGCTTTCAGGATTCTCCAGCAGTGCACAGAACCACAGCCAACCCCACCGCCTTGTGACTCATACTCGGCATTTGGACAATACATAGCCAACGAATTCAGAAAATATGATCCAGTAACTCTGGCGCACGTAAAAAAAGATATATGCGGAATAATATTTCAAGCCGACACAGGAGCTTATCAACAATGTGGCTATTATACACAAAGCTATGCTGGGTCTACGCAACGTTCAAGCACTCATGCTTCATCTTATAACGATCCGACGTCCCCCTCACCACTAACTCCTCAACCATCTATTACCACCGTTCCAATGACTTCTCCAATTCAATCAGAGATTCCACCTCCCCCTTCCCCTCCGATGATTTCTCAAAATTCATCAGACATTCCTACTCCCCCTTCCCCTCCGATGACTTTTCAAAATCTATCAGACATTCCTCCTCTCCCTCGGCTTCCTGCCTCCTAATTATGCTGAAACGTAATACGAGCCACTAATTAAAATTCATTTCACCTTTCTTTCTTTTTATGGTTATTTTAAAGTTCTATTAAAGTGATTGGACTAAATTGACAAGATATTGGTTTTTTTGTTTACTTACTTTTACATGATCCTTTAAATGTTCGATGGTGGCATCGCAAACTTCAGGAACAATCTTCGAAATAGATTGTTTGGAAATGCGAAAGAGATACTGCAAACTGGTATAAGAATCTCCTGTCGCTAAGAACCGTAATGTCAAAAGTATCCTTTCTCTCACGGTTATCGCTCGACGCCAGTTCGTATCATTTCTTCGAAGTCTGCTTTGCAAGTCTGAACACAATAGATCCAACTCCTCTGTACTAACGCGTGCAAATTTTTTTTCGTTTCCATCATTTATCAATTCTTTGTACAGTTCGTTCCCATTATACAATAATCTGTTTTTATATAAAGTCTGGATCCAATATCGTCTTCGTTTAAGTTTTTGTTGTCTTCTCTTTTTTATAATCCTATTTATAAGGATAAAAGCAACAGCTGCCACCGCAACACGTACGTCTGGTGCCATGATGCCTTAATTCTCAACTGAACGAACGAACATGGCTCGGGCTTGCCGCGCGCGGCAGCCTCGCGATGGTACCGAGGCTGCCGCGCTCGTTAGGGGATAGTTTCCTCACGCGGCAAATGCCTCGCGAGGCTGCTCGCTCTGTGTGGACCCGCCTTGATAGAGTGCCAAAAGCGGCGTCTGTGTGGTGGCGACGTCATCGCCGGCGGCGCGTATGCGCATGCGATTCATACTGTTGACAACAATAAACTCAAACAGGTTTTTATTCCAAGCTGAAACAGATTGGTGATAGAACTTAGGATTATCACTGTGTAATATAGTATAGTAGGCTGGCACCCGATTTAATTGTTATTATGCACAAATACTTACCTGCGACTTTACCCACGGCCACGTGACAATAAGTTGTCTTGCAAAAATATGAATTTAAGTAAATATTATTATCAACTAATAAATTACATATTATTGATTTGTCTTTTAACTTTTTAAAATTATTTTTGGCTCCAGCGCGAGCCACTAGCGCGCTTAAATCTTATGCTCTTATTTATGAGATTGAGAAGTATTAGAGCGCCCAATCAGTAGATTTTACATTGGCAGAGCAGGTGTCAGGGCTTCGCTGACTGGAGGTACTTATAGCTATGCATGTGCACCAACTTGCGGAAAGCTAGGCTGTGTATAATGTATACGCTCGGGTGCATGTATTTTATTTTTGTTGGTTGGTTGCTGGTTGTACCTTACATAGTTAGCTATAACTATAACCTACAGGCGACTCCAACACAAGTAGGATTTCATTTTTTACATTCACGAAAAGGATAACTGCTTTTTCGACAACGCCAGTTTGATGTTTGATAAAATAATCAAAATCCTTACTAATATTACAAATTCGAAAGTAACTCTTGTGTGTCAGCTTGCCAAAACTATTGAACTGATTGAAATAAAATTTAGTACAGAGATAGTCTAGACATCCCGGGAGTAAATTCTCTAGGGACTACGTAGGCCAAGCCACTCGAAGAAGCTAGTTTACTTACTTTTTAAATTGTGTATTGATTTAAAAAGTAGGTAAACTACGGAACGGAACCCTAAAAATTAATACACAATTTAAAAAGTAGGTAAACTAGCTTCTTCCAGTGGCTTGGCCCACGTGGTCCCTAGGGAACTTACTTCCGGAATAAAAAAATAACCCCCAAAATTGATCTGCGCCTGCCAAAATAAATTAGCAACACACGCCCATAAATTTAAAACTTAAAAATTACTTTTTTATAGCAATCGAAGGACAATAGGTACTCGGTAACATTTCTTTAAAAGTCCCCCGACCGCAATGAAAAAGCTTTACGTCGCCATCTCCACGACGAAGACGATTGATTGTACTCTCTGTATTGTTACACGACAAGTCATCCCACGGGTCGATTAAGGTTAAGCTACGCTTGCCGAGGATGGTCTATGGATGGGTGACCATTTTTATATATATTTTTTTTATTTATTTGTTATGGGTTTGCTCTTGACTCTAGTCTATGTCAGAGAATAGACAAAGTCTACGATGGAGCAAGCCTACCCAGAAGCAGGGTAATATACACATGGGTCGACCGCCACTCGAATATAATTATGTGGATGGATGGAGAAGGAGAGGAAGGCCGAGGAAAAGATGGATGGATTGTTTGAGGAGCGATATGAAAGAGATGGGAGTGAGTGATAGCTGATATGACAGAATGGAAGAAAAACATGGGATAAAGGCGGAAGGGTTGATCGACCCGTGTGACTGTTATTACTTAGCTACGAGCTCCTCATTCAGTACCTACTAAATATCTTTTTAAAAAATCGATTAAGTATAGATTCTATGAAACCGGTAAAACCGTATTCCTAATACATAAAATACGCCGTAAGAAGGACTAAGAGAGGATTTCTCCGTTACTGAGTGATTGCCAGAACACGCACCGACGAAACTACTGATCGTAGAACGCTGAAATTTGGCATGTAGGTTCCTTAGGGGGTGAAGGCGAGAACTAAGAGAGAATTTCCCGAAATTCCTACAGGAACGGGAAAAACGGTAAGTTGAGGGCAAAAGCTAGTTATAAATACGTACGAGTACCTTCTTACCTACTTTTCTGCAATATCAACGCACGCTAAAATGTATGCTGTATACCATTATTTTGCGTACATTGGTGTGGGTTACATGTTTACCTAGTTTTTAATATTATTCTGTCCCACTTATACTGTAATGTGTAACTGTTTTATGTCCCAATAAAGTAAAATAAAACGGTGATTCCATGCTCGTCAAGTCTGCGAAGTACCTCTTGCAGATCCTTGATGTGGCTTGCTTCATCTTCCGATGAGACGATGACATCTATATACTAATATATAAAGCTGAAGAGTTTGTTTGTTTGTTTACATGAACGCGCTAATCTCAGGAACTACTGGTCCGATCTGAAAAATTCTTTCTGTGTTCGATAGCCCATTTATCGAGGTAGGCTATAGGCTATATATCATCACGTTAAGACCAATACCAGCGGAGCAGTCATGAAAATTGTGTCGCAGACGAAGTTGCGCGGGTCAACTAGTCATCAATAAATGGGAATGCGTAGTCTAGCCCGATGAGAACTTGATGTATGAATCGTTGGAATGTCTGTCCGGCATTTTTGAGGCCTGGACACATTCTTGGGAACTCAAATAAGCCAAAATGTGTTGAGATTGCAGTCTTCTCTATGTCCGGTTCGTACACAGGCAGTTGTTGGTAAGCACAAGATTTAGGTCGAGCGTAGTGAAGATTTTCTTGCCGTGAAGTACCTAGGTAGGTAAAATCTTTGAGACGTGGCATTGGATAGCGGTCTGGTTTGGTGACGTCATTGAGTCTTCGGTAGTCGCCGCACACGCGAATGTCGCCGTTATTCTTAGAAACGGCGTGTAGCGGGCTGGACCAAGGACTTTTGCTTGGACGGCAAATTCCTTGCTGCATCATCGACTCGAATTCTTTCTTCACGGACAGGTACCGATGTGGTGGAAGTGGTTTGGCTTTTGCTGTGTACTGGTGGACCGGTGGTTTCGATATGGTGTTCTACACGGTGTTTTGGAGTATCCTTCATGCATGATGGTCGTAGGATATCAGGAAACTTGCTGATTAGCTGGTGGTACGGCTGGTCAATGTCGATACTTCTGACTGTAGTTTCGGCAGAATAGGTGACTGGTGCCTTGACGGTGAGGTTGGTAACTTTTTCAACAAGACATCGGCCGGCTATGTCGACAAGAAGTTGATGATGTTTCAAGAAGTCGGCACTAATAATGGGTTTGCTGACTGCAGCGATAATGAATTTCCAGGAGTATGGTCTTCGTAGGTTGAGATCCAGTTGTAGTGTTTTCTCACCGTACGTTGGAATTACCGTGTTGTTCGCTGCGTACAAGGAAAAATCTGTCGGTGTGGCTTTCCCGCCTTTTTTCTTAGGTATCACAGAGACTTTGGCGCCAGTGTCAATAAGAAAGGACAGACGTGAGTTTTTGTCTGTTATAATTATAAATAGGCGGTAAAATGTTTGCGCCGGTTCCCGCCTCATCCAACGCAGGCGTTAGTTTCCCGAGGGAGCGCTTCTATCTTCGAAGTTACACGGACGTGTAGATTTTCGCGCCACTTTGTCGAATTTGCGATGGTAAAAGCAGATAGCTGATTTTTTGGAACGAAGTTCCTTATCGCGCGTTGTGAAAGGGAGCTAGACGGAAAAAATTCTTACGAAAAGTTGTCACGACACTTTTTGCTATAGTAAGCTGTGCGAATGGAATGGAGTGGAGTGGAATGGCATGGAATGGAATGGAGTGGAATGAAATGGAATGGAATGGAGTGGAATGGAATGGAATGGAGTGGAATGGCATGGAATGGAATGGAATGGAATGGAGTGGAATGGAATGGAGTGGAATGAAATGGAGTGGAATGGAATGGAGTGGAGTGGAGTGGAATGGAATGGAATGGAATGGAATAGAATTTCTCATCTCTGTAGGGACTGATTGAGATGAGAAACAGTGGGTCATTAGTTGCCAACGATACGATACCATCTTAGGGAAAAGGATAAAGTCAAAACACAGTTATGTTTCTAGTTTTATTACAATTCGCGCGTTGAGAAAGGGGGCTAGACGGAAAAAATTAAGACCAAAAGTTGTACAACACATTAAGACCAAAAGTTGTAACGACACTTTTTGCTATAGTTGTAAGCCATGCGGCGTACGAACTTCGCTCCATCCGGGTGTCCCTTGACACCTCTCAAGTTTTTTTTTTTACTATTGATAGGCACGCGTTTGACCGCTATCTCACCTGATGGTAAGCGATGATGTGGTCGAAGATGGAGCACGCTGATTGTTCTCTTAGCGAGTGGCTGTGGTTGGTTTTGCTCGATGAACGCGATCTTGAACGCCGTCTGTCGAATGGTCTGAGTCGATGATGATGATGATGCGTGTTTTCTCTCGTGAGTGCGATCTTTTCCCAAATTGACGTAGATCCTCGTGGGGTGGCGGGAACGGATGTAACTGCAGCGACTGTGCTGAGTGGTTATGTCTGCTCTAGGATCTTGTCTGCCATCATTGCCAGCTCGTGGATATCGGAGTGTTATGTATTGCAGCTACAAATTAATACTTTGAATTCAGTGTCAACATTATATCAACAGAAAAAACTGTGCAAGTAACCGACCAAGTGCGAGTCCGACTCGCACTTGGCCTTTTTTTTTTAAAAAATACCCACTAGTAGTTGCTATTTTCATTCTATATCTATGCTATTGTCAATAAAAACCGGCAATCACAGTTGGCAACTACCATATCAATACTACTAAGAGTACCTATTAGGACGAATTAAAATAAAATAAGGAAAGTAAAAACAGACGTAAATGAAAGTGATACAAATAACTTTTTTAAACAAAATTATAATAAAGAACTGCTGGTGATGACATTGTTGCCATCGCAGAAAGAACCTGGATGAGGCTGGCACAGAAGCGTGGGTATTGGCACAAGGAAAGAGAAGCCTATGTTCAGCAGTGGGCGAAGTCAGGCTGTGGATGATGATGAACACTCATTCTGCTGAAATGTTTATTAAATTTTTATATTATATATTATCGTACGTTTGTTTACATGCACGTTTACTTACATTGACAAAACAAAATAAAACAACACAAATTATTATAGTACCTACGTAGGAAAAGAACTATGAATGACAATATCAAAGAAATAGTACATTGTTCACCGAGAGGAGAAAGTGACCGATTACCGTCGAGGGTGTCGTTTGAAGCCCGAGCCGTAGGCGAGGGCTTTAAAACACCCGAGATCGGGAATCGCACTTTCTCTCGAGTGATACATAGTGCTTTATACTACACCTACGAGGAAAATAAAAAACTAAATCTTTACTAATTGAAATTGATATTGAAATTGTTGCAGTTAGTGAAGCTTAATTTGAAAATGGCGCCAATGGCGTCTGCAATTTTCACATGTTCTTTTTTCAAATTGTTTGACACCATCCAACACACAGCTAGTGGCCAGTGTCATTTTGCGAACTTGGAGATAAATACTCACTGTAAAAACTTTTTGGCTTTTGATATTTAGGTTACCAGCGCATAGTCTTACCCAAAATTAAAAAAGAAAAACCACGTAAGAAATGGATTTTCATACACTTTTCTCTCCCGCTCAGATGCGTTTTCTCGCCGCATATTTGTTCGATATGCAATGACGTACTTTCTACCGTAAATTTGATAAAGTATCAAGGTACTTTCCGAGCAGGTGTAGTATAAAAGTAGTTTTTAGCCCGCAAATCCTGACAACCCCAGTTTTGACAACTTTGAACTTGAACTTGACAGTATGACTTTCAAAGTTTCAATTGTGACATTGAGTGTGTTTGACAAATGACAAATGTAGAAAAAAAATAATAAAACAGAAAGTAAAAAAGAACGTTGAATAAAATTTTTCGAAAGTTATGAATTAAACTAGAACCATTTCCACGTCAAATTTTTATTAGAATCATGGATGAGTTTTTGGCTACGAGTTCGACAAATTTGGTACGTAGGTAACAAACATAAGTATCTAAAGTTATTTACTGATTGGCTAAATATACAACACAATTTAAATATCTCAATTCGACATATTATCTTTTCTGAAATGCCAGAGGTCAGAAAAGTGTGTATTAAATATAAATAGCTGCCGTCCGCGGCTTCGCCCCTGTGGACTTCGAAATTTTTTATCGGACGAGGGATTATCCACTATTTGTAAGCGTAAGAGGCGATTAAGGGACTTGAAGACCAACGGGAACCTGTAAGCTACCTCTCTTCATGACTTGCAAACAATTTTCTCACAGTAGGTGTGAAAATTTGAGTATGCTTCTCATTGAAGATGGTCTTTGCCTTGGGTTAGGTTGAATCCTGCACTGCATTCAGGATTCTTGTATTAAATTCCTTGCTTCAACTGTGAGTGAAACTCGAAACCCACTACAGTTGGGAGTTAACTTTCGAATCCTTCAGCAGTTCCTGGATTCAATATGACGCCTGTGACAGGACAGAAAACATGTCCCAGGCGAATGTTCCCTTGGGATAATAATTCTGATAAACACCTGTGTGAAGCCTGTAAAAATAAAGATCTCCATTTTTTTGAAGATTTTAGGCTCTGTAGTTTCGAAGATAAGGGGAGGGAAATGGTCATTTTTCGTCTAATTTCTTGAATAACTTCAAAACTATTTATTTTAAAATTATGAACAAAATATAATTAGAATCCTCACAGCGAGCTCTTTCATTTGATGTATGATATCATACAAAAACTTTCTTTTTAACTATTTGACCCACACAACTTCGTCTGCCTCACAATTTTAAATACTGCTCCGCTCCTATTGATCTGAGCGTGATGATATATAGCCTATAGCTTCCTCGATAAATGGGCTATCTAACACTGAAATGATTTTTCAAATCAGACCAGTAGTTTCTGAGATTAGTGCGTTCAAGCAATAATTTATTTATCAATTTCGGACAACAATATAGCCCATTTTGTTAGTAAAATATCATATCTTGTTAGTAGTAAACAAAACACGAATAAAAAACAGAAACACAAAGTTGGTGTGAAAGCAGTATGTGCAGAGAACGATAATGTGAGACATAAGCTACCTGACCATTCTCCTCACATAGTGCCTCAGAATAGGTGAGTAAGGTCTCTCCACAACTGTTTTCAGGATGCTATTGTCACTGCCCCGCGTTCTACGCTTCAAAGATGCGACTTTTTTACGAATAACTGCATGGAAACCATCAGTTCGGTTCTGAGCAAACATCTCCGATGTGCTACAGAAACAGGGCAGTTTCAACAACATCCTAAAACCACTTTTGTACTGGACGCGCAAGACATCTAACGACCTTTTGGTGTAGCTGACCCACATTCCCATGCCAGTGCCCTACATTCCCTTTCAATATCTACATCATGTTTAAGGTCGTCGGTAAGTATGTGCCCTAGATACTTAAATTGGTAGACTTTGTTTATGCTTATACCATTCAGAAAAAAGCTAGGTTCATGATTAGGGCACTTACCGGCGGCCTTAAGACCATATATTCACATTTACGGACATTGTATACAAGGCCATGCAAGGCAGCATATCTCTCGCAGACCTTCAGCATTTCTCTGATAGATCCCTCAGTCGGGCCCAGCAACACCATGTCGTCCGCGTAGCTGATGCTGTTTATACTAACACCACCAAAAAACGAAAAAGTAGCCAAAAACACCGACTTAAAGTTAAATTAAAGTTCTTTTCTTTCTTCCGAAGTTATTTTGTACCTTGCAGTGTTTTGTTTTTGGAAGTCGGTTGTATTTTTTGTAAAAGTTTTGTTATAAGGATTTTTTACTTCCATATGCATTTATTAAAAAGCTGTTATATTGGTATCACTAACAGATATAGACATGTCAGTGTAAAGTCCCGCCAACCTCCATAGAAAAGGATGGATCCTCCGACCTGTCGGTTGTTGTCTGGTGGCCTACTGCCAGATAGTTGATATTCGGACTGTTGTATATGTTCAAATTGCAAGGAAAAATAACTGCAATACAGGATTTCGTTCAGTAGTTCCCTGGCGGCGGGATAGATGGCGCTGCGTTACATTTTACGAATATTTTTATTAGTTAAGTAATAGACTATTGTTAGTTTTAATTAACTTTACATCTGTATGTTTTGTGCGAGTCCCAAATATTTTCTTACTTTTTTTGATGGGGCACTGATTTCGCTAGTAAGTTTTTTTTGTGGCGTCGTTGATGCCCCTAGAACACTTCAATTTATATATGATACTAAAAACTGTGGCGGAGAGTATCGACTCTCCGATTATTAAAAGTTTTGTGAGAAGGACAATCACTCAACATTAGTTTAGGGATGTCCTTTTCACATTACTATTTATTCTATTCTGTTTTCTTTTGGCTACTAACACTAGTAATAGGTTATAATATTGTTTACTAACACGCTGGATCATTGTTGTCCGAAAATAAATTATTATTATTTTTTTTTACTTTCTCGGGTCCCTTTTCCTAGAGACCCGGTCCTTTGGTAGGCGTACGAGGGGCCGAAGCCAACTCGCAGAGGCCTCTTTAGACATTTTAAATGGAATGGGACACCAACCGACGATTATCCCTGTATGCACTGTGAAAGTATACCCAAGGACAATCCCCGGTTGGAGCAGGACTATTGCAGAATATGGAAACAAAAGATGAAACGCTATGGGTTTGGCTGGTTTAGTGGACTAATAATCGTTTACTATGGAAGAACTATTGGCCCCTGCCTGACCACTGACAATTAAAACGGCTTATTATTATTATTGATACCCGAAAAGGGGTAATTGTACCTATCAGAAAACAGGATATGGTAAACCTAAACGTTTCCATTATATAAAAAAACCACTACCTATCTAAAACATATTGTATGTATATGGGTTTGCGGGTAGTCTGCATTGTACACGATAGGTATTTTCCCTCGTGTTGTGCCTCTTCTGTTGTGTCCTGCTGTGCTGTTCGCGTCGCCCATGCGCCGTCGCAATATTGTGTGACACCCTGCCCGGATATAAATATCACAGAAACAGGTTTTTTTGTTATTGTTAACAAATAGTTCATATTGTTTCCGACGGTGGGGAACAAGGTATTTATTTATGAGTAATACACGTACACACAAGCACTATCATACACATTATTTTAATATCTTCTTAACTTTGTCTTTATTTCGGGTCCGTGGCTTAGGCCCCCAGTGGTCGACGCACCTGTGGCCGACGCCCCCGATTCGATTAATTTAATTCAAAGTAATTTTTGATCAAATGTACTGTCAGGCACAATTTTTTTTTATAAAAATATTAAATGTACTTGTATTGATTGTAAGTATATGCATAACATTAAATCGTAATTATATTTATAACATAGAAATGCTTTTATATTAGAGGTATGTTTTGAAAAATTAAAGTCTTAGTTATTTTTCATTATTTATTTATATATCTCGATAAGAAATCTAGTATTTTTTTTTATATAAATCACAGTTTTCATCACCTATAATCAAGAGAATCATTTAACTTAATTATAATAATCAGTCTCAAATGTAATAAAATAAGATGGATAAAATAAAAGAGCAACTAACTTTTTACATAATGAAATGTTCTTTTATCTTTGTAACAATAATAATTAAACATACTCAATTGTGAAACAAATGAGAATAATTTTACCTAATTATATCAGTCAGTTTCAATAGCAATAACACAACAAAATAATCAGGCTTAAAAAACAAACGTACTCGTAGAGTAACAAATTTTTTACATGTCAAATGTTATGAAATTTTGCTAGCATAGAAATAATCAACTGTAAAAACTTAAACAAACATAAAAATTAAAATTTAAAACTTAAAAATAGTATACAAGCAAAATTATCTCTTTCCATTATGTAAGTTAAATTATTACTTTTTAGGACGAACTGCCACATATTGGATTTGTTCTAAAAACATGATTGTGCTAATTTTTTTGTTTTCATACTGTTGTTAAGTTAGCAATCATTTTTTCATTCTTTCTTGTGTTGTTCTTTCTTCTGCTCACAGGAATGTTTTTGGTTTTCAGTCTGAAAGAAAAAACTAAGTAAATATCTTAATAAATTTCTTTTAAACTACATTTTTTTTGTAATATTTTTAATTGTTTTATATATAAATAAAATAAATAATATTACCTAGCTTGTGCCGTGCCATAGGTAGAAATATCAATCCTAACCATTTCTAAAAACGACAATAAAGACGGGTTCGTTCCCAGGTGGTTTTAAAAACGGTGATTCCAGGCCTCTACTAAATTAGTGGTTCTATGTTTTTCCTTATGACAACACAACTTTGCGATCATATCCGCAGGCTCAAGCCATTGTTCAACAAAATAATCATTGAACTTAGTTACTTGGTCGTCTGGAATACTGAAAAGAAAATAATCGATCGAATGATTGTGCAAAAGTAAAAATATAAGGAATAGACAAGCTTTAATAAAGTGTTAAAAATACTTAACTACCTGTTTTTCATTATGGCAAGCCAGCCGTCTTCAATTTCTTCTTTCGTAAGTAGCGATCTATTATCTCTGCTATTTGATAGATAGGTAACTTTTGTTTAGCAAGGAAAAATACTTTATTAATAGGGTGAAACACTTTTCTCATTTACTGTACTAAGTGAAAAAGTACAAAAAAATAATAATATTAAATAAATCGTATCGGGGGCGTCGGCCACAGGGGCGTCGACCACTGGGGGCCTAAGCCACGGACCCTTTATTTCTAGTATAATTGCTCGATATTCATTATATCTGTTTATTTTTTTATGTAATTTACCTTTTTAGTGCAGCCGTGAGACACACACTTAGTTTCTGGCTTACCTACCATTATTTATTTTTATGTACCGTGCGTGTTTCATGTATGTACTAAATAAATACTATTATTTCTTTTTTTCTTTCTTTGCATCATGCAATAGGGAAAATCGATTGTCTCCATACATTTATGTGAGCTTCTCAACAAAATGTACTGAACAGCTAATTTTTTCTCGCGGTTTCGGGGTTGGCCTGTAGTAAAAATTGTTCATAATAAATAAAATTATGAGTACAAGGAGCCCTGAAGAGGAATTGAGTTTATTCTGTTACACGTTGTTACTCCAACGTGTGACCTCTTAAAGGGTCTAATCATTATGAACAACTCACTATGGGACCAGAAATGAAATTGCGAAAAAATATCGACTGCCCTCATATGTATGTTTTTTTGACATTTATGGTAGTTTTTTTTTTATTTGTTTTAGAAAACGAACAACTTCAATGAACTGACTCTGGTCATAGGCAACGAGAGTTGTGACCTAGACTCCGCAGTGTGTGCCATTGTCTTTGCAAATTTTTTGACCTGGCAATACAATCAGATTCGTTGTAAAGTTTGCACGAACGCTCATCGTGATAAGCTCGACTTGGCGCATAAGGAGGACATCTTTGTTCCAATTTTGAATGTCGACCGCAATGATTACGAATTGAAGACCGAAATCGTTTATTATTTTAGAAATAATGGAATAAATGAAAGTAACTTGGTTTTTAGGTATGTAATATCACTACTTATCACTTTATATATTTTCACTATCACTACGCAATATCACTATCATTTAACCATTTTTCTTTACACATTATCACTACCGCTCATCATCATCAGCGGAGCGGCTGCCTACCAGACCTCCACATTCCATTAACTGGGTAACACGGTACTTCATGGCAAGACTGGAGTCAGATTAACTGGCTTCTGACTATTCGTAACGACTGCCAAAGATCTACAAATGACAGCCGGGACCAACAGCTTAACGTGCTTTTCGAGGCACGGAGGAAACTCGGTATGATAAGATGGTCGCCCATCCACAGACCAACCTTGGCAAGCCTTGCTAAACCTCGAAGATCGACCCGTGCGGCTGTTATTATCTGGTAACGAGCTCCTCATATTATCACTATCACTATAAAGTATAAAATTAAAAACGCCCACCGCGTTTGTCTGTATGTACGCGAAAAACTAGCGATCGGATTTGCATACGGTTTTCAGTAATGATTCATGAGCTGAGCAAGTTTTCGTTATTATTTTGTGCAAATTGATTGGTTGAAATGTTACGATGATTGTTGACCATGTTTGCAAATATCATGCCGACTGAGAACTGGGAATAACATACTCTTTACCGGATCGAACCAGGGACAGGTTTGCTGGTAGAAAAATGATTCGATTGAATTTTTACGTATTAATTGTCATAGCCATTTGTCGTGGAACGAATTTGCTTATGGTCCGAGGACCGATTGCAAATGGAATTTAGTGAAAAAAAAATAAAAAAAAAATTGTCACCTGTGTAGACACTTTTAGTCCGTCCACAGGATATAGACTTTCATACAGACTTCCATAAACTTCTATATAATTTTGTCTATGCAACAAAGCTATAGGGAATATGCATGAAAAATAAAAAAGCAGAAACTGAAGCGTGATAACTTTCAATAAATGTATTTAAAGATGCGGAATTATTTGCGGCAGTATACATGTTTGACATGACGTGAGAGCCTAAAGCCCTTATTGCAGGTATTTGTTAACCAAGTTGTCCCGAATATCGTTATAGTTATCGCCCGACGGTATGATACCTGCCGTTATTTGCAAAGCGGTTCCTGATAATTTACCTACTAAATACTGAAACCGGTGGGAATCAGTGAGATTAATATTATTATGAACAGTAGCATAGATAGCATGGGTGACACTCGGGGCGGATAATGTGGCGTCATCGAACAAATTAACACCGAAAAAAAAATGAGTTGCGCCTTTGGCCTTTCGTTCTGGTGACGGCAATCGCAAGCCAATTTTCGAATGGCCCCTCCCCTTCCGAAAAATGGCTTGCCAGGTGAACCATTTGCGCTGCAGGTTTTTATTTTCAAGAATGTTCTTATATTATATCACTTATGATTTAATTTTCATCATTATCTAAACCCCATTTTGTTGAGTAACGCACGTAACCTCAAGAACTACAAAAGGGCTCAACACAAGAACGAGCGTAGCGAACTCAAAAATTTTCCCTCCCACTTCTGCATTTTGCATCCCACCTCGGACATTTTAGGTTTTATTTTCGTACTTAAATCATTCATACTAAGTTGAAATAACTTAATGGAGTGATGCAAGAAAGCTCGTAAACTGAGAGAGGGCAGAACACAAGAGCGAGCAAAGCGAGCTTGAAATGTTTGACACCCTACCTCGGATAGTAACTTTATGGACTGATGCTCATTATTAAAAAAAGAGCAGAACATAAGAGCGAGAGAAACGAGCTCAAAAAATTTTGCATCCAACCTCGAATAGGTTTTGTTTTCATTCGATCATTCATACTTAATTACTTTATGGACTGATACATGAAAGCTCATTAATTAGGAGAGGGCAGAACACAAGAGCGAGTGAAGCAAGCTCGAAAATTCATGGACGCCGGAAAAATGATTTTCTTTGATCATTCATATCATACTTAAATAGAAGTTACGTTATGGACTGATGCAAAAAAGTTGATTCACAAGAGCGAGTGAAACGAGCTGGAAAATTCATGCACCCGAACTTGAAAAGTTTTATTTTCTTTGATAATTTCATACACAAACATACTCGTAGTAATTTTGTTGAATCATTTAGAAACGCTCGAGAAAAAAGAGAGTGCAGATAGTAAGAGCGATTGAAGCGAGCTTGAAATTGTTTACACCCCACCACAGACGGTTTCGTTACGTCATCCGTTAAGGGGTGACACCCGACCGTGACAAAAAGTCAACGAACGAGTGTCACCCCTAAATGCAGAAAACCTGAAGGACTGAAGAAATTTTTGCACCTCTTCTCGGAAGGGTTTTATAGTACTTTGAACAGTCATACTGAAATTGAAGTTTTTTAATTATATAGAAAAATTCAGGAAGTTAGAGAGTGCAAAATGCAAGAGCGAGCTCAAAAATGTTTGCACCCCACTCCCGACAGGTTTCATTGCGTTAAACGTTTAGGGGTGCCACCTGATAGCGACAAAAACCAGTCAACGTGCGGTCGGGTGTCACCCCTAAACGGATGTCACGGTGCGGGCCGCCCCCTCCGCCCCCCCCTCGCTACGCTACTGATTATGAATAGTAAATTTGAAGATTCGTAAAATACAGGCCAATTATCAATTTTACCGTCGAAAGAAGGAAACTGAGGGGCTACTCTCTCAGCCCGGAGTCCATAGTTTCGGGCTTAGTTGCGGGCGTATTCTACTTCATATTACCTACGGACTTAACATTAGTCCCGAACCCGAACTAAGAATGAATGACGACACGATTTGACAATAGCTATCAAATCGTGTTATCATTAATTTTTAGTGGTTAGGTGATACGGAGTAGAATACGCCCCCGCAAGTAAGCCTGAAACTACGGACTTCGGGCTTAGAGAGTAGCCCCCCTGAATAGGCGGTAGTTTGACACAACCTTTATATTGTGACGTAATGGCTTGTGAATCGCTCTGCGCTGCTACCTAACTTATTTGTCGCGACGAGAGATCTAGATCTTTCCAAACTAGTAAGTATAAACACTTTCGAAAGATATTAAACCATTAAAATCAATTTCTCTCTCATCCATTTCATCTTGTTTAAGATCAAGAATGTTTATTTGATCTAAATTAGAACTGAATTCCTCACTAATTGTAGACAAGATTTCCGTGTCTGACATAAACGTGTCCGTGGATCGGAGCGTCCCCAAAGTCGAAACGTTTTTATACGTATCATGAAAGGATATTAAGGTGAATGCTCCAGGGTAGCCCGCGAAATTCAAATATCTAAAGAATTATAACCATTTTAATCATCAATATAGCCCTCTAAGTTCATGTAGTTCGAAAGAATGAATATTTCAGAAAAAAACATTCTTTCGAACTACTTGAACTTAGAGGGCTATATTGATGATTAAAAATGGTTATAATTCTTTAGATAAATACGCGTTACGGTCGCGGATCGCATTTGGTCCACATACAGCTTCACACTGACCGGCAAATTGCAAAAAACATAAAAATATTTGAATTTCGCGGGCTACCCTGGAGCATCCACCTTAAGCGTTCATAAATAGCCTTGTTTTTGGCTTCCTGTATTAATATTTTAGTTTTGAGATCTTCCAATTGTCTTAATAAAAATAAAGATGGCGGTACCTAGCAAAAAGCGTTAGAATTCGGTGAACTATGGTTTACAAGATTTATGTGATTTATAGGTAAATCAGAGATGATTAACGTTCGAGTCATTTTGTCGATTATAATAATGATTATTTAAGTAGTAAGGAAGAAAGTTAGGTACTTATTTATAAATTAGCGGTAGCGGGTATATATAAATTATTAGCGGGAGCGGAAAAATATAGTATCGGTAGGTATAAAGACCTATATAATTATTGAATTGTTAGGTATATGACCTAGTTCCGAGGTACCTAGCCTCTTATAAATGTGGGTTTTACACTAAACAGCTGTTTAGGTATTTTGATTCATAGGGAATCCGGTCGAAGGCGAACAAAAAAATGGTAGATTTGGCATCTAGTGCAAAGATCTTACGTTTTTTGCGAGAATTTAAGCGGTAAGCTGTTTAACGAACATAGCAGCACTGTGGGTTATTAGGAAAATAGGGTAAGGGACTGACCTTTGGAACTCAGCAGCTGGCCACGTGGATCTCCTGGCTGACGCTTCTCAGCTTGATGACGAGAGCTGATGACTTGTTCACTTGGTGGTGTCCTCAGCGTTAATATTTAAAAGATATGCTTGCGGTACCGGTCAAGGATATAGATGAAGTGGGGGTAGGAGCTTAGTTGTGCCAATGAGATAATAATATGTTCGTTGTTATGCTACGTTTACACGCTTGTCATGGTTTGGCAAGCGTCCACAAACTCCAAGCCATTACAAACGTTTGGAAGCCATTTACACGCTTGCGAGTGCGTCAGTGTGTTCCGGACAGGCAAGCATGACGGACGTAGACGTTCAAGTTGTGAGGCCTCGGCCCTCGAGTAAGGTCATAATCTCGTCGTAAGACCAATTACTACTCAGTACCTGGATGATGATTTTTTTTAGAACTTTTAAAAAAAAACTGGCCAAGTGCGAGTCGGACTCTCGAAAATTTCATTTTTCTGAACATGTTATTTTAACACTATACACTTCATATAGGTTTTCCTGTAATCTATAGGTAAAGATCCCTCTCAAAAAAAAATATTTTTGATCAGTAGTTTCAAAGATAATTCGGAGGAAATGGTAATTTTTCTTCTATTTCCTTGAATAACTTCAAAACCAATTATTTTAAAATTATGAAAAAAATAATTAAAACCTTAACAGAAAGCCCTTTCATTTGATATGTCACACGGTATTGTTAAAAAATCTTTTTTTTTACGGACAAACAACATTTTTTGTTCGTTTTTTTTTTTTAAGGATGGGAAATCATCAAATAACTCCTTCCGCTCTGGGCGAGGCGGAACGGCGTGTCAGACTCTTACTGACTGAAACCCATCCGTGCTCCTCCCAATGCCCTTTGCGTTCCAGGGCTGCGGCGTCTCTTTTGAACGAATTCCGCACCCCGGCAGGCACTGGCCCTAGCGGGCCCCGTCTCCCATGCTGACAGCTCCTTGAGGAGCGCGTGGAACACGCGCGCCGACCCGGGCTGGTTCTGATCGGACGGCGAGCCATCCAATGCTCGCCGTCCGCAGGCCCGCGCCTACGGTGGCCGGAAATCGCCCTGCGACTCCCAACGCCTGGGGCGTCTTCTTCTGTTGCGGCGGCTGGGTTGTGAGGTTTGCCTCTCTCTCACACGTTCGGCATCCTCCTTCGCTAGCATCACTGTTTCCCCAAAGGAGGTGACCGCTTCCCATGCCTCTTCGCTCCGGGCCATACATTGAACCATGGCCGGTCGCGAGAGGTCGCCGCCGCCGATCGCCTCAACGAGGACGAGGAGGTTCTCCGCCCAAGCAGGGCAGACCTCCACCGTATGCTCCACCGTGTCCTCCGGGCGATCCACGCAGTGTTGACACCTGGGCGTATCCTCCCGCCGAATCCGAAACAGGTATCTCCTGAAACAACCGTGTCCGGTGAGTACCTGCGTCAGGCGGAAGGTGAGGACGCCGTGACGCCGCTCCAGCCACTCCTCAAAGAGGGGACAAATTGCCTGGATTGTGGCATGCCCAGCGCTGGGTTGCGACAGTCGCTGTCTCCATACCGCCATGAGATCCTGCCGGAGCTCCGTCCGCCTTGCTGCGATTTGCCGCGGCAGAGGAGTCTCGCCCTGGCGTTGCACCTCCACGCGCCACTCGTAAATGAGCGCGAGGGCTCTCGCCTCCAGATCCCATGGTGTCAGTCCAGCAAGGAGGCTCGTCGCCTCGCCAGAGATCGTACGGTATCCCCGGGCCAGCCGGATGGCCATGACCCTCCTGGACGCATTGAGGTAACGGGCAGGTGGCTTCCTCAAAGAGGCGCCCAAACAGGCCCCCCATAAAGCCATGGACCGCACAACCACCGCGTAAAGCCTCCGGCAGGAGGCGTTTGGTCCCCCTAGATTGGGCAGAAACCGCTTGAAGGCAGCCCCGGCCCGCCCCAGTCTGGGAGCCAAACGTCGGAAATGCTCGATGAAGTTCCACCGGCTATCGAGGACGAGACCCAGGTATGTCATCGTCGACCCGACCTCGATGTGAACCCCTCCTACCGTCATTTGGGATCCCGATAGTGGCCTGTTCCGAGAACCATGGAAGCACATGGCTTCGGACTTCTGTAAGGCCACCTCGAGACCCAACTACTGGATTCGCTCAATTATTGTCGCAATCCCGCGTGTCATAGCGTCGGCCGCCGCCTGGCGCGATCTCCCGTGCACCAGGACCAGCGTGTTTTCAGCGTAACAAACTATACTGACGCCACTAGGGAAGACGGCGCGCAGCACCCAGTCATAGCCGATGTTCCACAGGAGCGGCCCCAGAACCGAACCCTGTGGATCACCGCACGAAATTTCTCGCTGGTTCCACTCTCCCAGGTGACCGGGGTAGATGACGGCTCTGTCCGTCAAGTAAGCCTCGACTACGCGACGGAGGTAGGTCGGCACCCATTGATACCGAAGTGCCTCTCTGATGCAACTCCAGGGCAGGGTGTTGAAGGCATTAGCGATGTCTAGAGACACCGCCAAGACGACCCCGCCCCGGGAGACCGCGTCCCCCGTCGAGAGTGCTCTCACGCGCATGATGGCATCCACCGTCGAGCGGCCCGTGCGGAAACCGAACTGGTTCTCTGCCAGATCCGGCCCCACCCTCACTAGGTGCTCGACGAGGCGGTTTGCAATTACTTTTTCAAAGAGCTTGCCCATCTCATCGAGCAGCACGATGGGCCGGTATGCGGACGGAGAGTCCGCAGGGCGCACCGGCTTTTTAATGAGGATCAGTTTCCCAGTCTTCCAACAAAGTGGGAACTGGCCCCTCTCCAAGCATGCACTTAGGAACCGTCTTGGTCGAGGCCCGATAGCCTCCAAGGCCAGGACCCAGGCTTTCCCACGTAAGCCGTGGGGTCCTGGGGCGGTATTTTTGGCCTTCAGCCTATTAACCGCCACTCTCAGGTCTACCTCAGTCACCTCAGGAGCATCGTCATCGTCGTCATCAGTGTAGTCCGCATCGGGCACCGCAGGTGGCGGAGCCATAGACGGGGGAGTATGCTCCCCTCGCGAGGGGAACAGAGCGCTCACCACGTCCCCCACCAGCTGGGGCCGAAGACTCTGCGTCAACGGGGGGGCCCAGGTGCGGAGCTAATTCCGCACCATTGTGTAGGGTCTTCCCCAAGGGTCCCAGTTCAGAGACTCCAGCATCTCCTTGCGAGCCAGATCCTTGGCTTGAAAGATCCCCGCTCGGAGGGCGGCCTTCGCCACTTTGTACTCCTCGCAGCTCCGCCTCTCTGACCTGCGCATCCGGAGGGCGGATGCGGAGCCTGCGGTGCCTGGTATACCGGCGCCGTGCAGCAACGCATGCCTGACGCAGCGTCGCCAGCTCTTGCGACCACCAGTACACCTGACGGCGGGCGCGTCCTGGCTTAACCCGGGGCATTGCCACGTCACAAATATCGGACATGGCCTCCCGGAACCACTCCGCTTCGTCATTGATGTCAGCAAGCCTGTCCCGAGGTGACACCCAGGCCTGCACGATCGAATCTTCCAGGAGGAGCTCCCGGTCAAGCTGCTTCAGTGCCCACCGCGGACCACTCGGGGCCTGCCGGACTGGCGTGGTTGAGGTCTGGGTGGAGACGTCAAACCAGATATACCGGTGATCCCCACCGAGGGTATCCCCACGTTGCCGTCGTGGTGGGGCTTGCGTGTCTCAATGATCTTGAAGCTCTGCCGGTAGAGTTACTCATGCCGGAAAGGTTCAAGTGAGAGACCAGACAAAGAGGGACATGCGAGGGGCACAGCGTTCGGAGACTTGAGCAGTGGTCAAGTCTTCGAACGGTGTGCGTTTCATTAGTAGGAATCTTGCTCACTGTTCTCTGGTACGTGTCTGATTATCAGACGTGACTAGGAGGGCAGTGAGCAAGCAGAGAGAGAGGGAGAGAGGTTGGAGGAGGATGGGACCACACCCTTTAAAAGGAAAAGAAAAATGAAAAAGACAGACGCGAAAAAACTACCCCAGGGCGGTACCAGCTGCTCAGCAGCTGGAGAATCCGCCACGTCTCCATTGGAGGCGTCATGCCCCTCGTATTCTGGGGGGGGCAACGGATGTCTTCCACTTGCCAGAGGCAACAAGGGCCGAGGAGGCTCCCGATCCGTAGAGTCCCTTATGGACATGATCGGTTCTAATTTTAACACGCCTGACAAGGTGTCGGGCGAGCGCGATGGTGCAGATGCTCCCTCCAAATGGAGGAAAAGCTCGCTCATGCGTCGAGGAGATGCGGGGTCAGGCTCTGACTCTGCTTCTGGCGGCGGCTCAGCGGGCTCTGAACACGAGGAAGCGGGAGCTGCTGTGAGGAACTCCGAGTTCTACCGCAAGCGGCCCAGACCGGCGGATGACGAGGGGTCGTCTTCCGATGGAGAGAAGGCCTCAGCCCGAAAAATCTCCACCAGCAGGCGGGGTAAAGGACGAGAAGGAGGCAAAGGAAGAGGGCTCGCCTCCCAAGAGGCTGCGCAGCGAGCCGTGAAGCTTGCCGAGGAGGTGCCTCTCTCGTTGTCTTCCGGCAGTGAGCCAGACGTCGCTGGCGGCTCCGAACAGGAGCGCAAGGCCAGATTTGTGAAAGTCGTGGAGGCTGCGGTCCGCGATGTAGCTTTAAAGAGGTCACAAGCCTCTAAAAACAAGGCCATAAGCGCGGCGGCGGCTTCCATTTTGGCGGCAGCGGAGAACAACTGTTGCGGGCCTCCGTCGGACGAAGTGTCTAGGCTGCGGGCGGAGGTCGCCCGCCTGGCGGCCGCCACGGAGCTTCTCCAGAAGGAGAACCAGAAGCTCCGAGCAGATCTGGTCGGGCTCCGAGGAGCCGGCCCAAAAGAGGTACCTCAAGCGGGACGGAAGCACGGGCAAAGCCAGGCCGCGCCTGTGGAGGAGCAGGTCCTGGACCTGGTGCGACAGGAGATGGCCAATTTTGCGGCACGATTCTCGGTGTTGGAGGGCATCGTCTTGCGTCCCCCGCTAGCGGCGAGCCAAAAGGTAACGGGTCACCCGAAGGCGTACGCAACCGCCGCGGCTGCCAAACCGGGGCCGTCCAGCCAGACCAAACGAGGGGCCGGGTCAACACCCGCGAAGCAAGCACCGAGAAACCCAGCATTGGCCAAACGTAAAAAAGGTGGAGTGGCTGCTCAAGCGGGGAAGGCTCCAGCGCTAGCGCCAGCGGTGCAAAAGGCGCCCCCGCCTTCAAACTCTCCTGCGGCTGAAACCAGATGGCAAGTGGTCGGGGAAAAGAAGAAGGCGGGCAAGGCAGCCAGGGCGGCCAAGAAACGACGAAGGAAGCGGCAGCGCAAAGTGGAACGCGTCGCGGCTAGGCTCCGCGCCCCGAAAACCGCAGCTGTAGTGATGACACTACAGCCGGACGCGGAGAAGAGGGGCGTGACTTACCGCGACGTGATTAATAAGGCAAAAGAGGCGGTGAACCTCCAGGAGCTCGGTATCACGGGGGGCCTCCGGCACAGGTTGACCATTACTGGAGCCCGGATGCTGGAGATCTCCGGTGCAGCCAGTGGCCCGACCGCTGACGC
The DNA here is from genome assembly GCA_950371165.1 of Lacanobia oleracea. Lineage (NCBI taxonomy): Eukaryota > Metazoa > Arthropoda > Insecta > Lepidoptera > Noctuidae > Lacanobia > Lacanobia oleracea. The sequence continues at coordinate 14,160,756 of OX493411.1, read as the reverse complement.
TCTGGCCGAAAAGCTCAGAGCGTCCTTAAATGCGGACGAGGTCCGAGTGTCCAGGCCCACCAAGTGCGTCGACATGCGCATCCTGGGCCTGGACGACTCCGTCACGGAGGAGGAGGTGGTGGCCGCCGTTGTCAGGACTGGGGGGTGCTCTGCCGAGCAGGTGAAGGCAGGCACCATACGTCCTGACAACACGGGCATGCGAACCGTCGTGGTGAGCTGCCCAGTGACGGCGGCCAAAGAAATATCGGAGGGCCGAAGACTCCTGGTGGGCTGGGTTTCTGCGCAGGTCAAACTGCTGGAACCCAGACCTCTGAGGTGCTTCCGCTGCCAAGTGGGCAACCATGTGGGAGTTCAGTGCACTTCGGAGGTGGATCGCAGCGGTCTTTGTTTCCGCTGTGGTCAGCCCGGTCACAGGGCCGGCTCGTGTAACGCCACGCCGCACTGCTTTGTATGTGCGGCAGCTGGCAAGCCGGCCGATCACTGGGCTGGGGGTAAAGCCTGCGCTCCACCCACCAAAACCAGGGGCAAAAAGAAGCCCTCCACCACCGCCGTCACTGCCGCCGCCGCCGCTTCGGTTGCTGCGAGAGAGCCCTCACAGGGGATTCAGGAGGAGGCTGAAATGGAGTGTCAATAACGGCTCCATTACGCTTCCTCCAGGCGAATATCAACCACTGCGCTGCCGCTCAGGACCTTTTGGTCCAGAGCATGGCGCAGAGGTTGATTAACATCGCCGTGGTCGCTGAGCCGTACTTTGTTCCGCCCAGGGATGACTGGGTAAAGGACCTGAACGGCTCGGTGGCCCTAATTTCGTCGGCCGCTGCCGGTTCCCCGTCTCTCGAAAGCGTCCGGAGAGGACAGGGGTGCGTAGCAGCACGGTTCGGGGAGATTGTCGTGGTAGGAGTGTACTTCTCCCCGAACCGAACTCTCGCCGAGTTCCAAAACTCCCTCACGGAGTTGGGCGTCGTCGTCGCCGGGTATCGTTCCCTCCCCGTGCTCGTTCTCGGGGACTTCAATGCCAAGCACTTGGCTTGGGGTTCCCGTTACACGGACACGCGGGGCAGGATGGTGGAGGATTGGGCTCTGGAGACAGGCCTGGTCGTCTTAAACATGGGTTCTGTCCCAACGTGTGTGCGGATGCAGGGGGAATCTGTGGTGGACATCTCATTCGCCAGCCCTGCTCTGTCACCGCGTGTAATTGACTGGCGCGTATTAGAGGAGGTGGAGACCTATTCTGATCACCGGTATATCCGGTTTGACGTCTCCACCCAGACCTCAACCGCGCCAGTCCGGCAGGCCCCGAGTGGTCCGCGGTGGGCACTGAAACAGCTTGACCGGGAGCTCCTCCTGGAAGCTTCGATCGTGCAGGCCTGGGTGTCACCTCCGGACAGGCTTGCTGACATCAATGACGAAGCGGAGTGGTTCCGGGAGGCCATGTCCGATATTTGTGACGTGGCAATGCCCCGGGTTAAGCCAGGACGTGCCCGCCGTCAGGTGTACTGGTGGTCGCAAGAGCTGGCGACGCTGCGTCAGGCATGCGTTGCTGCACGGCGCCGGTATACCAGGCACCGCAGGCTCCGCATCCGCCCTCCGGATTCGCAGGTCAGAGAGGCGGAGCTGTACGAGGAGTACAAAGTGGCGAAGGCCGCCCTCCGAGCGGGGATCCTGCAAGCCAAGGATCTGGCTCGCAAGGAGTTGCTGGAGTCTCTGAACGGGGACCCTTGGGGAAGACCCTACAAAATGGTGCGGAATAAGCTCCGCACCTGGGCCCCCCCGTTGACGCAGAGTCTTCGGCCCCAGCTGGTGGAGGACGTGGTGAGCGCTCTGTTCCCCTCGCGTGGGGAGCATACTCCCCCGTCTATGGCTCCGCCACCTGCGGTGCCTGATGCGGACTACACCGCTGACGACGATGACGATGCTCCTGAGGTGACTGAGGTAGACCTGAGAGTGGCGGTTAATAGGCTGAAGACCAAAAATACCGCCCCAGGACCCGACGGCTTACCTGGGAAAGCCTGGGTCCTGGCCTTGGAGGCTCTTGGGCCTCGACTAAGAGGGTTCCTAAGTGCATGCTTGGAGAGGGGCCAGTTCCCACTTCGTTGGAAGACGGGGAAACTGGTCCTCATCAAAAAGCCGGGGCGCCCTGCGGACTCTCCGTCCGCATACCGGCCCATCGTGTTGCTCGATGAGGTGGGCAAGCTCTTTGAAAGAGTAATTGCAAACCGCCTCGTCGAGCACCTAGTGCGGGTGGGGCCGGATCTGGCAGAAAACCAGTTCGGTTTCCGCACGGGCCGCTCGACGGTGGATGCCATCATGCGCGTGAGAGCCCTCTCGACGGGGGACGCGGTTTCCCGGGGTGGGGTCGTCTTGGCGGTGTCTCTAGACATCGCTAATGCCTTCAACACGCTGCCCTGGAGTTGCATCAGAGAGGCACTTCGGTATCACCGGGTGCCGACCTACCTCCGTCGCGTAGTCGAGGCTTACTTGACGGACAGAGCCGTCATCTACCCCAGTCACCTGGGAGAGTGGAACCGGCGAGAGATGTCGTGCGGTGTTCCACAGGGTTCGGTTCTGGGGCCGCTCCTGTGGGACATCGGCTATGACTGGGTGCTGCGAGCCGTCCTCCCTAGTGGCGTCAGTGTGGTTTGTTACGCTGACGACACGCTGGTCCTGGCGCACGGGAGATCGCACCAGGCGGCGGCCGACGCTATGACACGCGGGGTTGCGACAATAATTGAGCGAATCCAGCAGTTGGGTCTCGAGGTGGCCTTACACAAGTCCGAAGCCATGTGCTTCCATGGTCCTCGGAACAGGCCACCATCGGGATCCCAAATAATGGTAGGAGGAGTTCACATCGAGGTCGGGTCGACGATGACATACCTGGGTCTCGTCCTCGATAGCCGGTGGAACTTCATCGAGCATTTCCGACGTTTGGCTCCCAGACTGGGGCGGGCCGGGGCTGCCTTCAAGCGGTTTCTGCCCAATCTAGGGGGACCAAACGCCTCCTGCCGGAGGCTTTACGCGGTGGTTGTGCGGTCCATGGCTTTATGGGGGGCCTGTTTGGGCGCCTCTTTGAGGAAGCCACCTGCCCGTTACCTCAATGCGTCCAGGAGGGTCATGGCCATCCGGCTGGCCCGGGGATACCGCACGGTCTCTGGCGAGGCGGCGAGCCTTCTTGCTGGACTGCCACCATGGGATCTGGAGGCGAGAGCCCTCGCGCTCATTTACGAGTGGCGCGTGGAGGCGCAACGCCAAGGCGAGACTCCTCTGCCGCGGCAAATTGCAGCAAGGCGGACGGAGCTCCGGCAGGATCTCATGGCGGTATGGAGACAGCGACTGTCGCAACCCAGCGCTGGGCATGCCACAATCCAGGCAATTAGTCCCCTCTTTGAGGAGTGGCTGGAGCGGCGCCACGGCGTCCTCACTTTCCGCCTGACGCAGATACTCACCGGACACGGTTGTTTCGGGAGCTACCTGTTTCGGATTCGGCGGGAGGATACGCCCGGGTGTCAACACTGCGAGGATCGCCCGGAGGACACGGTGGAGCATACGGTGGAGGTCTGCCCTGCTTGGGCGGAGAATCGCCGGGTCCTTGTTGAGGCGATCGGCGGCGGCGACCTCTCGCGACCGGCCCTAGTACAATCTATGGTCCAGAGCGAAGAGGCATGGGAAGCGGTCACCTCCTTCTGCGAAACAGTAATGCTAGCGAAGGAGGATGCTGAACGTGTGAGAGAGAGGGAAACCTCACGACCCAGCCGCCGCAACAGAAGAAGACGCCCCAGGCGTCGGGAGTCGCAAGGCGATTTCCGGCCACCGTAGGCGCGGGCCTGCGGACGGCGAGCATTGGGTGGCTCGCCGTCCGATCAGAACCAGGCCCGGGTCGGCGGCGCGCTGTGTTCCACGCGCGCCTCAAGGAGATGTCAGCATGGGAGACGGGGCCCGCTAGGGCCAGTGCCTGCCGGGGTGCGGAATCCGTTCGAAAGAGACGCCGCAGCCCTGGAACGCAAAGGGCATTGGGAGGAGCACGGATGGGTTTTAGTCAGTAAGAGTCTGACACTCCCTTCCGCCTCGCCCAGAGCGGAAGGAGTCATTTGATGATTTCCCATCCTTAAAAAAAAAAAAAAAAAAAAAAAGATATACCGGTGATCAGAATAGGTCTCCACCTCCTCTAATATGCGCCGGTCAACGACACGCGGTGACAGAGCAGGGCTGGCGAACGAGATGTCCACCACAGATTCCCCCTGCATCCGCACACACGTTAGGACAGAACCCCGGTTTAAGACGACCAGGCTTATCTCCAGAGCCCAGTCCTCCACCATCCTGCCCCGCGTGTCCGTGTAACCCTAAGCCAAGTGCTTGTTCGGAACCCTAAAAATTAAACCTAGCTTGCTAAATCGATTTATAGCTCCCGAAACCCCCTGCATACTAAATTTCATGAAAATCGATGGAGCCGTTTCCGAGATTCCATATAATATACAACAATTGCTCGTTTATAGGTATTAGATGATCGTAGCATAAAACTAAAAACGTCCTTTCGGTGCGAGCTTGTGACCGAGATTAAACACGCGCCAACTTGTAAATGCGTCCCAAACGCTTGCCGCAAATTTCCTATGATCTGTGTTCAAAAACCGACACTAGTCCGGATCGGAGGCAAGCTCACGCAAACCATGCCAAACACCCCGTTTAAACGCTTGCGTTGGTGGACGCTTGCCAAACCATGGCAAGCGTGTAAACGTAGCATTACGATTCTAAAGCTTTTGAGCTTTGGATACAAGCCTTTTGGTCAAACTATTTAGAAAGTAATTTTTGGCGAAAACAACCATCAACCTTGAAAGTGTTCAAATAAGATTGAACATTATTATATTTATGTTACAGAGATGACCTAGACCTCGAAGTTTTGCTGGCCCAGTCTAAAGCTAAAGTAGTATTGGTAGACCATCATGTCTTGGCCAAGAGAGACAAGTTCCTCGCACCGTATGTTACTGAAGTTATCGATCACAGGTGAGTTAATCTTTAAGAAATTAGGAAATCTGCAGGGGATCTGAGGTTGCGGAATTTCGGCTCGCCGTCCGATCAGAACCAGGGCCGGGTCGACGGCGCGCTGTGTTCCACGCGTGCCTCAAATAGCTGTCAGCATGGAAGACGGGCCCGTTAGGGACAGTGCCCGCCAGGGTTGCGTAATTTGTTCGTAAGAGTCATCGCGGCCTTGGAACGCAAAGGGCACTAGGATCTAGGAGGAACACGGATGGATTTTAGTCAGTAAGAGTCTGACACTCCCTCCTGCTTCACCCAGAGCGGGAGGAGTCATTTGATGATTTCCCATCCAAAAAAAAAAAGGGAACTAAGGCAACCGACATAGCCCGAGGATCTATTGGGGACGTGAAGAAACTATAGCACAGAAGTGTCATTGTCAAGTATATCCTAATATATAAAATACTTCCGTGAGTGAGTGACTGACAGACAACGCACAGCCAACACTACTGGTCGTAGACAGCTGTTATGTAGGTTTCTTGGGGAGCCTGCGGACGACGAGCATTGGGTGGCTCGCCGTCTGATCAGAACCAGGCCCGGGTCGACGGCGCGCTGTGTTCCACGCGCGCCTCAAAGAGCTGTCAGCATATATATAAACGATGGGGCCCGCTAGGGCCAGTGTCTGCTGGGTCTGCGGACTTCGTTCGAAAGAGGCACCGTACCCTGAGTCAGTAAGATTCTGACACTCCTTTCTGCTTCACCCAAAGCGGGAGGAGTCATTTGATGATCTCTCATCCTCAAAAAAAAAAGAAAGGTTCCTTGGGGAGTGTAGGGGAGCACTAAGGAAGTTTTTGAAGAACCGAAGAATTGAAGGCACCCGAGTGATCCTGTAAAGGTTTCGTTTCTTAGGAATGGTCGGAACCCTAAAAAACCGGCCAAGTGCGAGTCAGACTCTCACACAAAGGGTTCCGTACCATAAACCTTTATTTTTATTATAGCGGCAATAGAAATACAAAAACTGTGAAAATTTCAACTGTCCCCCTTTTTTTACTATTGATAGGCACGCGTTTGACCACTATCTCAGCTGATGGTAAGCGATGATGTGGTCGAAGGCCTAGAAGTAATCTATTCACTCTTGACTTAAAGACTCCCAGTTCGGGAAGTACCTATTACGGTTCTTAATTGATATACGGACAGTAGTGGCTTAGTAGGGTTCCGTTGGTTACCCTCTGGGTAGGGAACCCATTAGCTGTCTGAAACAAAAAATTAACCACAATTTTTTTCCCGCAGGCCCATAGACAAAGCAGATTGGATATACAAAGATGACGTTCGGTGTACCATAGAGACGGTTGGCTCCTGCTGCACCCTCGTAGCTCAACGAATCAAAGATCTTAGTGCCTTGCTGGCCAAAGAGGTCGACTTCTTCATCGCTTACCCATCATGTACGCAGATGCTTAGAGGTATGCTTCATGGATTATATTCAACGTTTAGAGGCAAATTCTATGTTATCGTTCTCAATGGGGTATTTTACTAAAAAATCTAAAACAAAAAATAAAGGAGATACAGCGAGTTGAAGACACGCGTGACGTCATCTGGTTTGGTGAATTTGGTACACTTTTACCAAGCCAGTTGACGTCACGCGTTTCTTCAACTCGCTGTATCCTATTTATTATTTGTTTACGTTAAAAAGAAAAAATACTAACTAGATTTTTTTAGTAAAATACCCTATTGTTATTGTTTGCGGGTTGAGGAGCTAGCTAAACCGAAAAATGTGTAACAATGAACAACGACACCAAAAACCGACATCTTTTGGCAGTGATTTTTGAGGTACTTTCCAATCACCTAGGTAACTAAAACTTTTTTCAATCGATTCAGCTTGCCATACATTTTGAGAATATGCAAAAACCTATACTAATATATGTATAAAGCTGAAGAGTTTGTTTGTTTGTTTACTTGAACGCGCTAATCTCAGGAACCACTGGTCCGATTTGATAAATTATTTCAATGTTAGATAACCCATTTATCGAGTAAGGCTATAGGCTATATATCATCACGCTAAGACCAATAGATGCGGAGCAGTAATAAAAATTGTGACGATGACGAAGTTGCGCGGGACAACTAGTATTTTATAATTTTAACACTTTTGTTGATTTAATCATTACATAATGCTCACACAAAAAAGGTACTCCGTTCCAACCGGGTGTCCAAAGACACCTCTTTATTATTTATTTTCAGGGTTCCGTACCCGAAGGGTATGTATGTATGTAAATCGGCCTGGTTTCCGCAACTCCACGACAAAGCGCGAAATCGCGCGTACCCGAAGGGTATAATCGCCAATAAATCTGAATCTCCAGTCTTGCCATGAAGTACCGTGTTTACCCAGTTAATGGGTTGTGGAGGTCTGGTAGGCAGCCGCTCCACGTAAAACACTGGTATTCAGCTGAATCCGGTTTGACTGGAAGCCGACCCCAATAGTATACTCGTAGTTGGGAAAAGGCTACGTAGACGATGATATATTTTTTAAATAATTGAAATGTTCATAAATATAAATATTTTTTTCAAGAATGTGTAGTAGTTGTTTCATTGGATAGATGAAAAGGGCTGCCGTTGTAAGACGAGTCGTGAGCACAGATGCAGCGGGTAGATCTTACCAATGTACGGTGGGCGAACGAAACTTGCAAGCGCAACAGTCGATCAGCATTGACTGACGAACCAATAACGTGAAGCGTCAGAGCTGTCGGCGGCAAACCGACCAATGGAGCGTTCTCACGACTCGTGCCGGTTGTTATAACTTATCTTCTATTTCAGCCACAATAATACTGGATACTGTGAACTTTTCCAAGGACTTAAACAAAGCAACTCCACACGATGAGGAAATAATTCTGTTCTTAGAAAGCCTCATGAAACCGGGGGACTTCAAGGCGGACAGGTAAGTTTTACCTACCTACTTTAATTATCTATACTAATATATATGGCTGAAGAGGTCGTTTGTTTGCTTGAATGCGCTAATCTCAGGAACGGTCCGATTTGAAGAATTCTTTCAGTGTTAGATAGCCCATTCATCGAGTAAGGCGATAGGCTATATATCATCACGCTAAGACCAATAGGAGCGGAGCAGTAACGAAAATTGTGACGCAGACGAAGTTGCGAGGGTAAACTAGTATCTATATTTATACTAATATATAAAGCTGAAGAGTTTGTTTGTTTAATTGAATGCGCTAATCTCAGGAACTACTGGTCCGATTTGAAAAATTATTTCAGTGTTAGATAGCGCATTTATCGAGGAAGGCTATAGGCTATTATCATCACGCTAAGACCAACCGGAGCGGAGCAGACGAAGTTGCGCGGGTCAACTAGTCATAAATATAACGAAGAACAGCATCAACGCAACACCTGGGATGGGGTCATTGTACCCATAATTTTTAGGGACCGTGCACGGCGTTGACTATGCCATCTAGTGTCGCATATTGGAAGTTTTAAGGGTCAGAATACTTGACATTGACGCTTCTGTGCTGTCACAAAGATCTCCAAACGACAGCCGAGACCAACGGTATAACGTGCTTTCCAAAGCACGGAGGTGTCTCGTCGGTTAGAGGTATGATAAGATGGTCACCATCCATATACCAACCGCGGCAAGCGTTCCTTAACCTTGAAGATCGACCCAAGCGGCTGTTATAGTTCAGCCTCGAGCGAATCATCCGCATTTTAATAAAATTGAATTTTTCGTTAGGAAACGAGAGCATGACTGTTTAATCGCAGCGAGGAAGAACGTCGCAAAACTGACTCCGGCTCAATTGTTGAAGAAGGATGCCAAGATAGTCGGTGATGTCTACATTCCGAGCTTCCCTATACTTGTCAAGGTAAGTCTTACTATACACAGGGTTTCCCAAGACTGCCTTATGGAGAGAAAGTACCTTAAATACCTGAAGAAAAATCAACTAGAACAAACAAAAAATAACTGAATAAAGACTTAATTTTTAACTAACTGACTTCAAAAAAAGGAGGAGGTTCTCAATTCGGTTGTATTTTTTTTTTTTTTTTTTAATGTTTGTTACCTCATAACTCCGTCATTTATGAACCGATTTGAAAAATTTTTGATTCATCTGAAAGGTTGGTCCTTTGGAGGTATGCGGAACAGAGAGTAAAGTCTTGCACACCTCAAATGGGAAGGAGGATCCTCCAACCAGGCGGCTGTTGTGCCTGGCGGGCTACTGCCCGATAGTTGATATTCGGGCTGATGTATATGTTCAAATGGCACGGTAAACTCTGCTTGCGCGATGCAGGAATTCAACGTTGTTGTTCGCTGCTAGTCGGATAGATGGCGTCGCGGTTCTTTTTGTTGCGATGTAGATTTGCTCCGTAGGTTTTTCTTGTGGCGGCCTTGATGCCGCTACATCACTCCCCTCCGGAGACCGGAGGTCGATAGTGGATGAGTCGTCCTTGCATCTTGAGATGCTTGCCAAGCCAGTTGAAGATTGATTCCAGTGAGTCGGAACTGGAAGTCGCAGAGTTCTCGGTGAGTCGGAACTATATGCGGTGCCCCAGTGAGTCGGGGTGATGAGATATCCCAGTGAGTCGGGATGATGCTGCAGGCTTCAGTGAGTCGGAACCGGATGTCGCAGAGTTCACGGTGAGTCGGAACTATATGCGATGCCCCAGTGAGTCGGGGTGATGGGATCCCAGTGAGTCGGGATGATGCTGCAGGCTCCAGTGAGTCGGAGTGGTGCTGTTGCTGGCTCCAGTGAGTCGGAACCGGTAGTCGCAGAGTTCACAGTGAGTCGGAACTGTATGCGATGCCCCAGTGAGTCGAGGTGATGATTGAGGCTGAGGATGCTGAACAGGAATGCGCGGCTGCTGCATGCTGGTGTTCAGGATATCCGTAGAAGCCGTGGGTACTGGCTGGCTGTATGACGCGCTGCTCGAGAGCTTGAGGTCACGACGAGGAGAAGTGATGATGACGTCACGCTGAAGTAGTTGCACGAAGGCTGCGCTGACGTTCAATGTCGAGGGTCACCAGTTTGGAGGTATGCGGAACAGAGAGTAAAGTCTTGCACACCTCAAATGGGAAGGAGGATCCTCCAACCAGGCGGCTGTTGTGCCTGGCGGGCTACTGCCCGATAGTTGATATTCGGGCTGATGTATATGTTCAAATCGCACGGTAAACTCTGCTTGCGCGATGCAGGAATTCAACGTTGTTGTTCGCTGCTAGTCGGATAGATGGCGTCGCGGTTTTTTTTTGTTGCGATGTAGATTTGCTCCGTAGGTTTTTCTTGTGGCGGCCTTGATGCCGCTACAGTCCCATTGTCACCATGTCGGAATCTGATGATGGGATCCCACGAAAATCGAGGGCAACCTTCAAATTTTATAGGCACGTACAATGTTTTTCATGAACTTTCTAACGCAATTCTGATATTTGTGCCTGGTAATCATTATTTCATGTTGCTGATCTGATGATGAAAGGTATAAATTAGGATCTGATGATGAGATCCCATGAAAAATGTTTTGTTCAGCGATACTTTAGCCAATTGTCAGCCGATTTGGATGATTCTTTTTTTGTTTGAAAGAGTATTTTCCTAGACTGGTTCCGTTTCAATTTGGTGAAGATCTGATGAAGAACTTTGGAGGTAGGCAACGGAACTCTTCGATAAATGATAGAAAAGGGATCGGGATTGCTGAAATCGCATGTTTTTTTAGTGTTTACACCAGTTCTTAACATAACATTGCGCCGGTACGCTGTTAATGGGTACGCAGGTACCTAGGTACAGTCTGTCGGCAACATTATCTGACCCACCCTAAAAACAAACGAATTTGGACCCTCTGATAGTTACATTAAGGTTTATTCAATTTATACGAGCATAACAGACAAGTGCTCGAGGACTTGATGAACAAATACAATAATAATACAGAGACGCAAATTTGATCTTTAAAACGTTAGCATTAGGTTTTAACTACTTGTTATAATATAATTAGTGTAATAGCTTGTTTTAATAATAATTGCGTTCAAGTAATTCTGGTCTCGTGGTCTGTGTATAAGACTGAGAAAAACAAGTTGCGAGATCAAATCCTGCGACGAAGATGTTGTTTTGCTTTCAATTAAGAATTTATTCCAAAACTATTTCTTGTATTATTGTAAAGAACTATAGACGGATAACCTTCAAAAATAAACTTTCTAAAATGGTAATATTTTCGCATAACTTGTAATAAGTGGGTAGTTGAAAAATAAATATTTGTATTCATTATAAAACTGGTATTCAAATGCTACTAAGGGTATGCAGTGACTACGCGCAAACATATTTGCGCGCGTTTTTGCGTGTATAGTCATAGTTTTAATATGGTTTATAATATGTATTAGTTTATTTTAGTTTAAGATAATTTTGTGTATTTTATCTATGGGCCTCAGATGCCCAAAAATAAAATGATATTATTATTATTATATTTTACCTTGCCTTACTAAATTGCAAAAACAACGTCTCTTTACAATTTTTTATTTTCTATTTTATAGGTTTTTTTTTTATTATGATGTCTCAATGGAGTGATTATTTAAAATACAAAATAATCTATTTGCACGAGGAGAAGGTTGGCTGCTTGTGCTGTGCAAGAATAAACTTTATGAAAGTATACTATTTGGTTCAAATTGTTTAGAATATTGCGTCTAGAAATTACAACTAAGATCAAATTTTAATGCGCCTTGAGAGTTGAGTTGGTCTTGCGGTCACTAAGGTAGCGCGATGTTCATCGTTATCTACGTTCGAACCAAGTTTAACCTAAATATAGCTTTTTGCTCAGCTGTTTTATTTTTAATTATTTCATAACATTTATTTTACATTTCTTTAATGGACGACGTAGGGTCTTGTCTTTTTAAAAGGGCAGTTTATATAGAAATAAAACTAAACAATTGCAAGTTTAAAATGTTTATTATTTCATTAAAACACTTAGTTAGGATAAAGTAAGTAAATGCTCATATATTTCCAAATTAATATACATTTTGTATTAGTATGCCATAATCAAATCAAACCATTTATAAACATTAAAAAAGGTGTGCTTATGCTTAAATGTTTGTTATCGAGAAAATGAATTCTTCTGTGAAATGCTTTACAGATTTATAGCTGCCTATATGTAGTGAATAAACATGTTATTTAAATAGAAAAATCTATTTATAACAATAACATCACCACATAATCAGCAACATTTTAATGGTTTAACAGTCAATCCATTGAGCATTTACTTACATGGTGTGTTTAAAAATGCCTAGACACTAGATTAATTAGTAGCGGATTGGCGCACCGTCCCCTGCTATAACTTGCTGTAAGCGGCTACGCATACCGCGCACCATATTCCAACACAAATCTTTGCCTCTCATGAGCTCCCAAGTCGATGTCACGATCTCAGCCAAGTTGTGTTTGTTTCGCACTTCCGTTGTGTCCCAATTTAAAACCATTTGACCCCATAGATTTTCTATAGGGTTCAAATCAGGACTTTTAGATGGCCAACTAATAACTGTCACACCTTCTTGAGCAGCTAACCAATCCTGCACAATGCCTGCACAGTGGATGGAGCAGTTATCGTGCATGAAATAAATATGTGATGTTGGATAGGCAATTCGCACAGTCGGCAGCATGACGTCACGCAGAATCTCCAAATACAAACTACTATTAAACCTACCACCAACTTCCACCAATTCACCAGGTCCCATAGACGACATCCAGCCCCAGTAGCCCAGGGTTATTCTACCGCTGGTTCTACAAGGTAGCAAGCACTTCTCATTGTAGCGTTCTCCTTTCCTTCGCCATAAGATTTTACGTCCATCTTTGTCCGATTTAAATGATTTTTCATCAGTGAAGATCACAACATTTTCTTCCCAATTAAAATTTAAATATTCCTGGCCAAAACGGACCCTTTCTTCGCGATGAGCAAGTGTTAATGCAATTTTCAGTGCCGGTTTATAATTCCTTATCCCAGCAGCGTGTAAATGCCTTCTCACTGTTTCCACTGAAATATTGTGGTTTATTGCGGTTACACGAATGGGCAAAAATGGATTATCAACATGGCTTGAAACAATAGCCCGGTGGCGTTCGAATTCGGGACTATACTTGATGGCTTTTACTCCTGGACGAATCCGCTGAATATTTCCATTGTCTTCATAACGTCTTAGCCATAGCCTGACCGTATTTCTCTAAAACAAAAAAAAAACATTTTTGGAACCGTGTATGTAACTTGTAAGGAGTAAACTACGCGTTAATCACAATCAATAAAATAAAATAGGTATAAAAAAAACACTTACTGCTATATCAAGTCGACGACCAATCTCTCTAATTCCAACATTCACGCTCACGTCAAAATATGATTTTATGTTTGGTATAGTCATCAAGTTGCGACATGATGCTTTTTACACCAAATTGCTAACGAGTTATGTGGAACGATTTACAAATGTGTGTGCGCAGTCACTGCTATTAACCGTAGTGTAACTTTTGTCACTTATATGAATTTATTATCTACCTCACAAAGCAAATGTATGCTTTACTTCGTATCCAACCATTCTTGGTAAATTTAAATTCTCTAAACTTAAAGATTTTTTAATTTATCCACCTGTTTACAAGATAAGTTATTAGGCGTAAATAATATTGGTCGTTCTTTAATAATGCAAGCAATATTGTAGTTGCTTTTTTAATTGATTGTCATTACAACTAATTAAAAAAGGAACTAATACTATGTGGAATGTGTTTTCGAACCCACATGTTGTTCGTCGCCAATCCAGCATCAAACCGCTAAGCCACAAAAACTTGTCGAGAATACGCGAAATTAAAGATTGGGTTGTAATTATATAAAGTTACTTAAAAGATTTTCAACTAAGTCGACGAGATAATGATTAAAATAGCTTAACAAAATGATACATAATGCCGGTGGCTCCGACAATGTTGGGTGGGTTTACCTTAACGTTACGTGTTAAAGATCAAATTTGCGTGTCTGTATTATTATTGTATATGTTCATCGAGTCCTCGAGCACTTGTCTGTTAATTTCATATAAATTGAATGAACCTTAATGTAACAAGCAGAGGGTCCAAATTCGTTTGTTTTTAGGGTGGATCAGATAATGTTGCCGACAGACTGTACCACTAAAAATTGAAAAATAAAAATAAACTTTTTTACAAAAAATACAACCGACTTCCAAAAACAAAACAATACAAGGCACAAAATAACTTCGGAAGAAAGAAGTCGGTGTCAAAAAACGAAAAAATAACCAAAAACACCGACTTCAGAAATTGAAAGTTTTTGTCTTTCTTCCGAAGTTATTTTGTGCCTTGTAGTGTTTTGTTTTTGGAAGTCGGTTGTATTTTTTGTAAAAACGTTTTTATCTATACTAATATATAAAGCTGAAGAGTTTGTTTGTTTGCTTGCTTGAACGCGCTAATCTCGGGAACTACTGGTCCGATTTGAAAAAATCTTTTAGTGTTAGATAGCCCATTTATCGAGGCTTTAGGCTATATATCATCACGCTAAGACCAATAGGAGCAGAGCAGTCATGAAAATTGTGACGCAGACGAAGTTGCACGGGTTAACTAGCCTAAAATAAAATGGAGAGACCAAATTATATCGCGCATATAAAGTGTACTTCTCACATTATCTAGGAGTTCCTGAACCGACCCGGGGCGCTCCAGGCCGTGTCGGAAACCCTAAATAACAACAACTGTACCGTAGCCCTGCTGCTTGGCATGGACCTAACAGACGGGCTCCAAAGAGACACTGCGCTGTATTCGCCCGGGACCCCCGAGAAAGCTGTCCAGGTAAGAACATTATATGCAGTTTTTTAACCGACTTCTGCAAAAAGGAGGAGGTTCTATGTTCGGCTGTATGTATCTTTTTTTTTTTTGTATGTTCACCGATTTCTCCGCCAATTCTGGGCCGATTTTAAAAATTATTTTTTTATTCGAAAGCCTATTCTCCTGAGGTGGTCCCATTGTCACCAAGTCAGAATCTGATGATGGGATCCCATGAAAATCGAGGGAGACCCTCAAATTTTATAAGCACATACACTGTTTTTCATAAACTTTCTAACGCAATTGAGATATTTGTGGTAATCATCATCTCATGTTGCTGAGCTGATGATGGAAGGTATAAGTCAGGATCTGATGATGGGATCCCATGAAAAACGTTTGTTCAACGATACTTTACCCAATTATTAACCGATTTGGATGATTCTTTTTTGTTTGAAAGAGTATTACTCGGACTGGTCCCATTTAAATTTGGCAAGATCTGATGAAGAACTTCGGAGCAAGGCAACGGAACTCTTCAATAAATCACAGCAAATGGATTGGGATTTCTGTATCGCATGTCTGTTGATTGTTTACACCAGTTCATAACATAACATCACGCCGCCGGCACGGTGTCTGAAAAAAAAAACATTTTAACAAAAAAATAAAACCGACTTCCAATAACTTTAATTTCGGAAGTCGGTGTTCTTAAACGAAATAACCAAAAAACCAACTTCCGAAATTAATGTTATATTTTACTTTGTAGTGCTTTGTTTTTTTCGTAAAGTGAAAACGAATATATCCAATCAAAACAATGTGGTATTTTACTTAAAAAAATATTTTTTCCGTCTGATAGATTAAAATATTCGACACGTATTTTTTCTTTTTTCACGTAAACAAAAAATAAGAAGATACAGCGAGTTGAAGATACGCGTGACGTCATCTGGCTTGGTAAAAATGTACCAAATTCCAATATTTTTTGAAAATCTATCAGACAGACTAATTCGATTTTTTTCGTAAAATACCCTATTACAGCCCCCTTCTATTATTTTTCACGGATCCCGGGGCTCTAATGTAGCGTCAGATCACGTTTTTTTGTACCTACCGTATAGATCTGTAGACCGGATCCCAGGCTGTTTAGATTTCAGACGGTATGTAGCATGAAATTGGGGCTGCGGACTTTGTTCGAAAGAGGCACCGCGACCCTGGAACGCAAAGGGCAGTAAGAGGAACACGGATGTGTTTTAGTCAGTAAGAGTCTGACACTCCCTCCTGCTTCACCCAGAGCGGGAGGAGTCATTTGATGATTTCCCATCCTTAATAAAAATTGTAGCATGAAATAAAATAAAGAAAACAAGTTGATCATACCATAATAAAATGAACCAAATAAATTAGTGAATTAATCCGCAAAAAACGGCTGTCGCAGTGGGAGTTAAGAGAACGTGTGTGTGGTAGAGATCCATGTTTTTTGCTAACAGCCAACTTCATGACTTGCGAACAATCTTCATGCAGTTGATGTGTTGTAGTTTATGCTCCTCAGGAATAAAGGCGTTTTTGCCTTGGGCTAGCTCGAAGTTGAATCCCTCGCTGCATTCAGGATTCTTATATTGATTGGTATATTTTAGTTATTTCATTGTTTTTTTTTTTTTGTTTTTTTTACTATTGACTGGCACGCGTTTGACTACTATCTCACCTGTTGGTAAGCGATGATGTGGTCGAAGATGGAGCACGCTTGCCTAGAAGTAACCTATTCACTCTTGAGTTAAAGACTTCCATGTTGTAGCTATCAGGAAACACAGACTCCGGCAGCGAATTCCACCCCTTAAGCTGTACGCATTGTGAATGTGTTCCCAAAACGTTTTGTGCGTGTTGGTGGGATGTCGTACGTCTTGTGGTCCGATGATGGTCTTGTGGTCCGATGCATAATTCCAAGCCCGTTGGCTTGGAATTATGCAATTCCGTCGCACATTCCCCAAAATGCAACCGGTAAAAAACCGTTAAATTGTTTCTTGTTCCTTTAATTTCCTAGAATTGTTCCTTTATTACCGGACGCGTTTATCCTGCTCGTCTTTTACATCGTTCTCACATGTATGTGTAATATCAACTTAATGTAAACAAAACTTTGTAACAATTTATTATTTTTAAAAGAGTGTTCGTCGAGTTTCTTGCACGTTCTTCTCCAGAGATCTACGCTTTGGAACGTGCAAATAGCTTCATCGTTTTGGACCGATCGACCTTGACAATTCAAGTGCCTGTAAATGGTTTATAAAAAATAAATATTTTTGAATTTGTGTTTGACTCCCCTATAACCCCTCGGTGCATAATCTATTATTATTGTTCACAGTTGAGCAAGTACCTGCAAGACGCGACAAATCCTTCCCTAGGGCTGTCTCGTGAACAACTCGACTTCGCATCGGACTGCAACTACTATTGGCAACTGAACCTGTCTGCGTCACGAAAGCAGTACATCCCCACTGTAAACACGTTCACCGCCAATAAATGATGTCACTCACAGTCTGGCTGTTTCATTTCTGACTTTTATACCATCATCCTAGCCTTTTCCCAGCAATATTGGGGTCGGCTTCCAGTCAAACCGGATTTAGCTGAATACCAGTATTTCACGTGAAGCGGCTGCCTACCAGACCTCCATAACCTATTAACATTCGATAATATTCGAATGCTTTAACTGGATACAGTCTTAGTTGCATATACAAGGTATGAAATTGCCCAATTGCTAATGGAAGAGTAATAAAATTATGGGATGAACTTATATTTTCTTCTTCTTTCTTGTTTTAAAGCTTCATAAACAGCTATCACTGCTATCGTACGGGAAACTCGTGGCAAAATAAAAACAGCCGCACGGGGCGATCTTGAAGGTTAAGCAACGCTTGCCAAGGTTGGTCTGTGGATGGGTGACCATCTTATCATACCGAGTTTTCTCCGTGCCTCGGTAAGCACGTTAAGCCGTTGGTCCCGGCTGTCCTTTGTAGATCTTTGGCAGTCGTTACGGATAGTTAGAACCAGTAAATCTGACTCCAGTCTTGCCAAGATGTACAGTGTTACCCAGTTAATGGGTTGTAGAGGTCTGGTAGGCAGCCGCTCCACGTAAAACACTGGTATTCAGCTGAATCCGGTTTGACTGGAAGCCGACCCCAATGTAGTTGGGAAAAGGCTAGGCAGATGATGACTTTTATCGGATCCATTACGACCACAATGTATAAGACTTTCGACTGCTCTGCCACGGAATATTCAATTTGGCTGCAATGTTTAAAAACGGATTTACCGCAACGGAAGTTCGGCGTAGGAATTTCCGTCAAGTGTGGCGAAGGCCTAACAAACAGATATGTTCGCGACGGAGCATTTTGCTTTATATGACTCGCATAAACAGCCTTATGTACCTATAGTCGTAAGCTTATATATTTTAAAGTTAGGAGCTTATATAATCAAATAGTCATAGAAATGTTCGCGGAGAAACATTTGGCATTGTGTAACTCGCATAGATAGTACCCATGTACCTATAGTCGTAGGCCTATGTACTGAACTTAGAAGCTTATGTACTTGCATAGTGATAGTTTGTAAGCTATGTAATCGATCTAAAATCGTATGTTTGTCGTTTTCCCCAAACACGTAAAAGATGTTCCGGGGAAAACTTATTTTCAAAGAAAATTATGATCAATAGGTAGGGCTACACATTTCCCCTACACATTCCCGATAGCACCCAGAGGGCGTGTTCTGATTGGCTGATGGAAATCAGCCTAATCGAAGGTACATGAAAAATAGTCATTTCACATTCAAACATAGTAGGGTGGTTGAAGAAAACCACCATGTACACGCACCTTCAGTGCTAAGTTTTTAGGGCATCTAGGAATTTAGGTCTTAAACCATAGGCACTGGAAACCTGGCACTCAGCCCTATCCATATATGTACACATCTTCATGGTCAGGCCAGGCATAAAGCCGCAAAATAGATTAAAAGGTAAACACAGATTTTTATCCTCTTCCGGGTTCCTGACCTATAGTACCTCCACCCTTGGAGGGGTGGCCTGGTAAGTTGTGTAGCTGGATAGAGGGATGATGCACCTACCCGAATATAGATAGTTTCATAGCCCATGGGGCACAGTTTTCCGGGAAATCAACCCTAAATAGTAAACAAGTTCAAAACTTGTAACATTTTCGATAGTTAAATGCAACAAGCCCATTAGTGGGCAGGGTTGAAGGGTTGGTTTCCACCCCGTTCGACGGGGAATTTCGGGGGATTTGAATAGAGGTGCATCAACCCCTATCCAGACCTAGAATAGACCTAGATATAGCCAAAAATGTTCTAGAACCTAAGTTAAAATTTGTAGTTAAAATAAACTGAAGCAGTTAGTGGTTTTTTGGGCCTCGTTACAGTAAGGTAACCTCGTACAGTTCCCGTCACGCAAGCTTGCCTCCGCAAAGTACGCCGCAATCGGCTGAGCAGGACGTCAATTTGACAACAAACATACAACCGCGCATGCGCGGGTAGCTCGCGCATGCGCGGCGCGCGGGTGTAATGGCATCTCACTCGCTCGTATACGTTCGATGCATAAGCGTGTCCCGCTTGCTCGATGCAATACGACTGTGGATGCGAAAAGTGTTATAGGTTGTTATTGTTTTTAATTATTTATTTTGGTTATTTCTTACAGTTTGATTTGTGTTCTTGTGGTGATGTGTTTGTTGTGTTACTTTTTGATATTTTATTGTTACTGGTAGTCTTTGTTACTTGTTTATAGTATAATACGTATAAACAAAAAAATATTTTAGGAACGTAACACTTTTTTACGCGATTGCACCTGCGCGGACTTCACTCGAAGCTAACTTCCGAGGGGCAAGCCACGCTGACGCGAACTGTACCTTAGTAAATTGCCAAAAAATAGCAAACTCGTAGTCACCGGCAGAAGAAACCCTAGAATCTATAAATAAAATCACAGTACTCGCGACTTTGCCCTTAAACCATTAGCTGCAGTGTTGTCAAATTCCTGCCTATTATTTAACCCTGGTAAGCATTCACCCTGCACCCCAATCTACCCCGAAGACAGCAAGTACTTGGCAAGATAGAAGAACGTTGTACGTTAGGTGCGGAAGAGCCTTAGTTTCCGGTACAGGACGTCAGCGCGGCTGGACGCCGTCGGTCGGTCACAGTTCACTTCGGAGGAGAAGAAAAAGGATAGACCTACCCCATCACAACCCCGTTCCAGTCGATCACGCCCGTCCGGTACAAGATAGACACTTGGAAATTTCACAGATTGAGTATTTCTATTGCCGCTATAACAACAAGTAATAAAAGTTAAGGTTTATGGTACGGAACCCTTCGTGTGCGAGTCCGATTCGCACTTGGTCGGTATTTTTCATTACTGGAGAACATAAAGGATCACGTCTGAAGTCGATTCAGGGATGTCTGTATTTCATTTTTCGATATTCAGAAAGTCAATAAATGTATGTGGGTCATCTGCTGTCTACTTCAGGGGGAGGGGGGAATAAAACTCCTTGTTTCTGGCGTACATTTATTAGGATCACCAGCGCACTCGAGGTTTAAACTCATCGCTCAACGCCACCCGCTTTATGCTCTCGTAACCCAGGATGATACTGAACGAGAAGCATGCAGACTGCAGCAGGCGAGCCGACAACCCTTTGAGGTACAGCCCTACTAAGCCTTCTTCCGCCCATAAGGTCTTGAAGATTTCCTTCATCGTGCCGACACCTTCGACCTGAAAAAAAAACAAGCTGTCACTTTGACATCTGTCAAAATATTTGCAATACGCGCGTTACGCTGCTTTTCCACCAGAGAAGTGCTATGCTTCGTTGCTATGGATGCGTTTGATATCTACCAATCATATTCATTCATCATCAGCCTAGCCTTTTCCCAACTGTATTGGGGTCGGCTTCCAGTCAAGCCGGATTTAGCTGAATACCAGTATTTTACGAGGAGCGGCTGCCTACCAGACCTCCACAACCCATTAACTGGGTAACACGGTACTTCATGGTAAGACGAGTTCTGACTATCCGTAACGACTGCCAAAGTTCTACAAATGACAGCCGGAACCAATGGCTTAACGTGCTTTCCGAGGCACGGAGGAAACTCGGTATGTCAAGATGGTCACCCATCCACAGACCAACCTTGGCAAGCGGTGCTTAACCTTGAAGATCGACATGTGCGGCTGTTATTATCTAGCCACGAGCTCCTCATATTCATCCACCAAACATAGCAATGGACGCGAGCTATGAATTCGTGCGATGGTCGCGAGTTGTGCATGCCTTCCCTATTGTCGATACATCGCATAGCTCGAGCTGCGCATCTTCCTCGCACAGCTACATAGCTCAGCTTCAGAGGAAACGGTCACACAGTCTCATGGCTTAGCTTTTGCATTCTCGCAGCATAGCACATCTCTTTTTTTATTGATGAAGGGTTTGCTCTTGACTCCAGTCTAGGTCAGAGATGACAGAGACAAAGTCTACGATGGAGCGAGCCTACCTAGAAGGAGCCTGTTCACTCTAACTTTGAAGAGATTAGAGTTGTAAGCGTTTGGAAACACAGACGCAGGCAGAGAGTTCCACTCCTTTGCTGTGCGCATTATAAAAGACGTTTGGAAACGCTTAGCGCGAATTGGTGGTACAGCAACAAGGTAGGGATGGTAAGATGCAGTGCGTCTGCATGTGGTGGAAAGGCACCCTTAGGGCCGGGCGCATCTATGGCGGAGCGCAGAGACGGGCAAGCCCGCGATGTTTTCTAAACGAGTGACACATCAGGCGAATTTCTACCCGATGCGAACGCACAGATGCTAGCTTGTTACAGAGGTACCCAACTAATAAGGCGCGTCGTGAATCTTCGTTCGCACAGAAAAGAAAGTATGGCCCGAAGACTAACGAAAGAATGCTTAAAACTTACAATCAACCTTAGATCACTGTTATAAGGTTCATAATACACTGCAGCTGTTAGTTCCGTCTCACTCACAAGTCACGTATGCCACGCGGCGCTAACATGGCGGCGGCTGCCGACCAATAGCGGTACAGGAAAAAGCAGTGCGGTGCATGGAGCGTGCCGATTGGTCAATAGCTTTCCCGCGCTTTGAAAATTCATCTTCTGCGCAGGTACATCGGTAAGCTATATCAGTTGGGTACTACTGTACTCGATTCGTTTTGCAATTTTTCCTAAGTCTAAACGAGTATGACGACCGGAAGCGGATACGGCAACTAAGCCTGAAACTACAGACTTCGGGCTTAGAGAGTAGCCCCCCCGAGCCGCGGTGAATCTTTCGAACAAATCCCGCAACCCTGGGATAACGTACCTGAAGCCTGGCTCGCACTATGTCCAGCGGATTTGTGAGGAAAGTGGTCGTGAAGCCGCCGAGCGTACCCGCGGCGCATTGTATGAGCAGCGTCGACACCCAGGCTGGCGCGATCTTCAGCATCTCATCTGGAACAACAGACAAATATTAAGCCATGTATTTTATTAATGCTCCACTCCTATTGGTCGTAGCGTAATATTAATATAGCCTATAGTCATCATCTGCCTGCCTTTTCCCAACTATATTGGGGTCGGCTTCCAGTCAAGCTGGATTAAGCTGAATACCAGTGTTTTACGCGGAGCGGCTGCCTACCAGGCCTCCACAACCCATCAACTGGATAACACGGTACTTCATGGCAAGACTGGAGTCAGATTTACTGGCTTCTGACTATTCGTAACGACTGCCAAAGATCTACAAATGACAGCCGGGACCAACAGCTTAACGTGCTTTCCGAGGCACGGAGGAAACTCGTTATGTTAAGACGGTCACCCATCCACAGACCAACCTTGGCAGGCGTTGCTTAACCTTGCAGATCGACCCGTGTGGCTGTTATTATTTAGCCACGAGGCTACAGCTATTCTAATATACATTTTTCAGTCTTTTATAGGTGTCATTTAGCCACGAGCTCCTCGAGTTAATATAGCCTATAGTATTCGTAGATAAATGGGCTATCTTACACTAAAACATTTTTTCAATGGGGACATGCAATATTTTCATCTTGCTTCCATTTTAAAGAATTCTATGTGAAATACACCATTCATAAATTAAAACAAATAAAGCGCTTTAATTTATTTAAAAAATTGCGGTTTTAAACTGACAGTTTGACCTTTATCCCGAAAAAGGAAGTTGAGTCACTCCTGTCTGACACTTGTCATGAACTGTCCTAACTCAAAGACATAAAGTTGCCTTTTCGTTGTCATAACAGCAGTGACGTCACTAAACGCTGATTGTTATTTTAAATACGTTTCGTTTCACGTTACTTAAATTAATTAATTTGTTAAAAATCGATATTCATCATCATCATCTGCCTAGCCTTTTCCCAACTATATTGGGGTCGGCTTCCAGTCAAACCGGATTTAGCTGAATACCAGTGTTTTACGTGGAGCGGCTGCCTACCAGACCTCCACAACCCATTAACTGGGTAACACGGCACATCTTGGCAAGACTGGAGTCAGATTTACTGGCTTCTGACTATCCGTAACGACTGCCAAAGATCTACAAATGACAGCCGGGACCAACGGCTTAACGTGCTTTCCGAGGCACGGAGGAAACTCGTAATGTTAAGATGGTCACCCATCCACAGACCAACCTTGGCAAGCGTTGCTTAACCTTCAAGATCGACCCGTGCGGCTGTTATTATTTAGCCACGAGCTCCTATCGAGTTAAAAATCGATATTAATAAACTAAAAATACCGGCTAAGAGCGAGACGGATTCGCACACGAAGGATTCCGTGCCATAAACCTTAGTTTTTGTTATTTTAATCTGTGAAAATTTCAACTGTCTACCTATTACGGCTCTTGAGATACAGCCCGCTGACAGACGGACAGACGGACAGCAGAGGCTTAGTAATAGGGTTTCATTGGATACCGTTTGGGTACGGAACCCTAAATAAAAACATTGGCATGGCCTTTCTTTTATACTTTTTTAATGAAATTTATTAATTAACAACTTTCTCTTCAAATTCTGTATTGACATTTTTTTTTGCAATATTTCTTTAAAATGGAAGTAAGATGAAATTATTGCATGTTCCCTGTTTTAGAGAATTTCTTCCGGAAGATTTGTTAAGTTGACCCTCAGATGTTGAAGCATTGTACGTGCACATTCCACGGGCAACTTCGTCTGCACACAATTGTCATTACTGCTCCGCTCCTATTGGTCATAGCGTAATGATATATAGCCTATAGCCTTCCTCGATAAATGAGCTATCTAACACTGAAACAATTTTTCAAATCGGACCAGCAGTTCCTGAGATTAGCGCGTTCAAGCAAACAAACAAACTCTTCAGCTTTATTTATTAGTATAGATGTACTTTGACTGTAGGTACTGTAGTTATGGGACTGCGGTATCTGTTCGAAAGAGGTACCGTAGACCTGGAACGCCAAGTTCTCTAGGAGGAACACGGATGGGTTTTAGTCAGTAAGAGTCTGACACTCCTGCTTCACTCAGAACGGGAGGAATCCTTTGAAGATTTCCCATTCTTAAAAAAAGAAAAAAATAGAGAACTGTAGTTATTACCTTGATAAGCTGTGTACAACGCCCACCAGAGGGCCGAGTTAGGCACGTAAGCGGCTAGCGAGGCGGTATACCCGCGGTAGTAGCCCATCGGACCATGCAGCTGATACACGCGAACTGCTACCTCCTTGGCCAGTGCGGCTCTGGACATTTTCTTCTCTAAGTCCAGGCCTAGAGGGTTCATCTTCTGTGAAGGGACAAAACCATAAATATTATTATTTCGTTTGTTAATTTCTACTCAGAGGCCATACAAGTATTACGTAAGGATCTATGGGAAGTGGGGGGGTGGGGGTTTACTATGCTTATTATAGAGGAAGGGGGGGTTAAATAATAATAATAATAGGGAAGATTCAAATACAGAATTTATGAGAATTTTGTCAGTATAATGATAAAAAAGTATAAAATAAAGGCCATTGCAATGTTTTTACTTTGGGTTAATATCGATTTTTAACAAAAATAATGAATTAAAGTAACGTGAAACGGAACGTATTTAAAAACAACAATCAGCGTTTAGTGACGTATCTGCTGTTATGCCAACGAAAAGGCAACCTTATGTCTTTGAGTTAGGACAGTTCTTGACCAGTGATAGATACGAGTGACGTCATCGTCCGTTTTCGCGCGAACCTTTAAACTGTCTGTTTAAAAACGCAATTTTGGCAATAAATTAAAGCGTTTTCATTTCTTATTAATGTGGTGATCTATTCTAGATGAAGTTCTTTAAAATTAAAGCAAAAATGGAAACATTATATGTTCCCTATTCTTTATTTTGGGTCAACAATGATCCAGCGTGTTAGTAAACAATATTATAATGTAAGTAAGGAGTTTGTTTCTTGAAGGCAATGACCACTTGCCTTCAAGAAACGATACGTAATTACTTCGATTACAAATTAAAAATGTACTTTTTTGTCTGGTTACCTACAACACTGAAAAGTATTGTGTGTAGATGTGTCTACTAACTAGTTGTCCCGCGCAACTTTGTTTGCGTCACAATTTTCACTACTGCTCCACTCCTATTGGTCTTAGCGTGATGATATATAGCCTTCCCTCGATAAATGGGCTATCTAACACTGAAATAATTTTTCAAATCGGACCAGTAGTTCCTGAGATTAGCGCGTATATATTTTTTTAGTTTGCTCTTGACTCTAGTCTAGGTCAGAAATGACAGAGACAAAGTCTACGATGGAGCGAGCTTACCTAGAAGGAGCCTGTTCACTCTAACTTTAAAGAGGTTAGGGTTGTAAGCGTTTGGAAACACAGACGCAGGCAGAGAGTTCCACTCCTTTGCTGAGCGCATTATAAAAGACGTTTGGAAACGCTTAGTGCGAATTAGTGGTATAGCAACAAGGTAGGGATGGTAAGATGCAGTTCGTCTGGATGTCCGATGGTGGTGAAGGTTATGAATAAGCTTTAATATCACTCACCGGATTCTGCATATTCGCTCTTCCTCTGACGAGGCCCAACACCATGAGATGTTGACTAAGCACGTCGAACGGCACTATGATAGTCTGGCCCACGATCGAAGCACAACCTCCACCTATAAAAGACTGAAATAATGTATATTAGAATAGCTGTAGCCTCGTGGCTAAATAATAACAGCCGCACGGGTCGATCTTGAAGGTTAAGCAACGCTTGCCAAGGTTGGTCTGTGGATGGGTGACCATCTTAACATAACGAGTTTCCTCCGTGCCTTGGAAAGCACGTTAAGCCGTTGGTCCCGGCTGTCATTTGAAGATCTTTGGCAGTCGTTACGGATTGTCAGAAGCCAGTAAATCTGACTCCAGTCTTGTCAAGAAGTACCGTGTTTCCTAGTTAATGGGTTGTGGAGGTCTGGTAGGCAGCCGCTCCGCGTAAAATACTGGTATTCAGCTAATTCGGGCTTGACTGGAAGCCGACCCCAATATAGTTGGAAAAAGGCTGGGCAGATGACGGATAGTCAGAAGCCAGTAAATCTGACCCCAGTCTGGCCATGAGGTACCGTCATCATCTGCCTAGCCTTTTCCCAACTACATTGGGGTCGGCTTCCAGTCAAACCGGATTCAGCTGAATACCAGCGTTTTACGTGGAGCGGCTGCCTACCAGACCTCCATAACCCATTAACTGGGTAACACGGTACATCTTGGCAAGACTGGAGTCAGATTTTACTGGCTTCTGACAATCCGTAACGACTGCCACAGATCTATAAATGACAGCCGGGACCAACGGCTTAACGTGCTTTCCGAGGCACGGAGGAAACTCGTTATGTTAAGACGGTCACCCATCCACGGACCAACCTTGGCAAGCGTGAAGTACCGTGTTACTCAGTTAATGGGTTGTGGAGGTCTGGTAGGCAGCCGCTCCACGTATAACACTGGTATTCAGCTCAATCCGGTTTTACTGGAAGCCGACCCCAATGTAGTTGGGAAAAGGCTAGGCAGATGATAGTGTTTAAGTGAAAATATAAAAAATACGTGTCCAATATTTTTAGGAAATCTATCAGACGGACTGATTCGTTTTTTTAGTAAAATACGCTATTGGCGGAGAAATCGGTGAACATATTATCGTCACCGAAAAGGCAAAATTACTAAAGCGCCATTTTAGCTAAAATGAGTTTTATATATGGTTGGATTTGGTTTGTTTTTCTCTACACATTGGTCTTCGTATCCTAGCAATTTGATACCGGCGCTTTAGCAGTGACATTTTTGTAGTTTTTGTTTTTAAATCGCTCTCTTGTAAAATACCGTTTTTGCAGTATACTTTACGTACCTTTTGCCTTTCTATTGACGATATATATTAAAAAACATACATACAGCCGAACATAGAACCTCCTCCATTTTGAAGAAGTCTGTTAAAACAGGTGGATAGTGACCGGTGTTACAGGCCATTACTCTTATCTATCATTCGCAGCGAGGATTTTTACGCCCTATGTCAGATATATTGTAACATTTGTTTATATTTGGTAAATTTTTGTGTATATTTGGTAGACCTGAGAATAGGTCGTAGCCTATTTTTTATACGGCAAAATAACATTTGCCGAGTCAGCTAGTAGGTTTTACATTATTTTTATAAATATACTAGTTGACTCGCGCAACTTCGTCTGCGTCACAATTTTCATTACTGCTCCGCTCCTTTTGGTCTTAGCGTAATGATATATAGCCTATAGCCTTCCTCGATAAATGGGCTATCTAACACTGAAAGAATTTTTCAAATCGGACCAGTAGTTCCTGAGATTAGTGCGTTCAAGTAAACAAACAAACAAACTCTTCAGCTTTATATATTAGTATAGATTCGCAGCGAGGATTTTTACGCCCTATGTCAGATATATTCTAACATTTGTTAAATTGACATCAACATCACGTTTAGGTCAAAGTTATCACTTATGCGCGTACGAAGTCGCGGGCGAAAGCTGATAATAGATATGAGAAACTGCGTGACCGATTTTTATGAAATTTTTGTGTATATTTGGTAGACCTGAGATAGGTCGTAGCCTATTTTTTTATACGGCAAAACAACATTTGCCGAGTCAGCTAGTAGGTTTTACATTATTTTTATAAATATACTAGTTGACTCGCGCAACTTCGTCTGCGTCACAATTTTCATGACTGCTCCGCTCCTATTGGTCTTAGCGTGATGATATATAGCCTATAGCCTTCCTCGATAAATGGGCTATCTAACACTGATAGAATTTTTCAAATCGGACCAGTAGTTCCTGAGATTAGTGCGTTCAAGTGAACAAACAAACAAACTCTTCAGCTTTATATATTAGTATAGGTTCGCAGCGAGGATTTTTACGCCCTATGTCAGATATATTCTAACATTTGTTAAATTGACATCAACATCACGTTTAGGTCAAAGTTATCCCCTTATGCGCGTACGAAGTTGCGGGCAAGTTGGTAAAAGATATGAGAAACTGCTTGACCGATTATTATGAAATTTTTGTGTATTTTTGGTAGACCTGAGAATAGGTCGTAGCCTATTTTTAACCGACTTCCCAAAAAGGAGGAGATTCTCAATTCAGCCGGCATGTTTTTTTTTTCTATGTATGTACATCGATTACGCCGCGGTTAATGGACCGATTCGCGTGATTCTTTTTTTGTTCGACGCGAAATAGCTGCCAGGTGGTCCCATAAAAATTTCTTTCAGTTTGGTCTAGTAGTTTTTATTTTATAAGCATTATTGTTATTTTTTTTTTGTGTTTACACCAGTTCTTAACATAACATTGCGCCGGTACCACTAAAAAGTAAAAAATAAAAAACTTTTTTACAAAAAATACAACCGACTTCCAAAAACAAAACACTACAAGGTACAAAATAACTTCGGAAGAAAGAAAAAAACTTTAATTTCGGAAGTCGGTGTCAAAAAACGAAAAAATAACAAAAAACACCGACTTCAGAAATTAAAGTTTGTACGGCAAAACAACATTTACCGAGTCAGCTAGTAGGTTTTACATTATTTTTATAAATAATATACTAGTTGACCCGCGCAACTTCGTCTGCGTCACAATTTTCATTACTGCTCCGCTCCTATTGGTCTTAGGGTGATGATATAGCCTATAGCCTTCCTCGATAAATGGGCTATCTAACACTGAAAGAATTTTTTAAATCGGACCAGTAGTTCCTGAGATTAGCGCGTTCAAGTAAACAAACTCTTCAGCTTTATATATTAGTACTTGTTGACCCACGCAACTTCATTTCGTCACAATTTTCATAACTGCTCCGCTCCTATTGGTCTTAGCGTAATGGTATATAGCCTATAGCCTTCCTCGATAAATGGGCTATCTAACACTGAAAGAATTTTTCAAATTGGACCAGTAGTTCCTGAGATTAACGCGTTCAAGTAAACACAAACAAACTCTTCACCTTTATATATTAGTATAAGATTATACCTTTAACTTCGGACTGACGTCATATTTCCCGAGCTCGTACCGGACCCCCTCGTAAGTTGTAATGTAGAATATTCCGGAGATTATCTGAAACTGAACAAAAATAACGATTACTACTGCAGTCATCATCATATCAGCTGAAAGACGTCCACTGCTGTACATAGGCCTCCCCCAAAAGGATTTCCGTAGTCGCGGTTAAGGTTTGCCATAATCGCCATAAATTAAAGGAAAACATAGGGACACAGTATCTTTCTTATTTAGTTTGTGAAATATCTCTTAAACGGGTCCAATATTGGACAGGCGAGAGACAAACCTCGAATTATGGCTTTTTACCCGACTGCAAAAGAAGGAGGGTTATGTTTTTCGAGTGTATGTATGTATATTTCTTTGGCACGCTCTAGAGCCTAAACGGCTCGATGGATTTTAGCTTGAGAGGTGTCGTTAGATTCGTATTTACTGTGAGAGTGACACTGGGTATATAAAAATTAAAAAAAAAAAACAAAATGGCCAATTTTTGGCGTCATTTTGCCTTCAACAAATTTTTATTTTTCAAAACCTATCGAGTGGGGTATCAAGATAAAGGGCTCGAGGAAACGATTCCAAAAATGTAACTCACTAAAAAGTAGGAAAAAAAAAAATCGACTTTGTCAAAATATCGACCCGAACAACTAAAAAGTTCGAAACAAGTCGCTTTTCAAGCAGTCTGATGCAGTTGGTGGCCATCAGATCAGCGATTGAACATACAAAGTCTATTGGTTCTATTGGTCCTTAACAAACACATCTGGTGGAAATGTAGCCTTACCTATGATAAGGGTCTCAAATACTTTTTCATTACTCATACTCGGAAAGTAGACCTGAAGTTCTCGGGCAACTTCAGCGGGTTGAAAGAATTATTTTTCAGCCCTGGGGAGAATCGTTTTCAACTGACAGCCGTCAAATTATGAAAATAAAAACTTGTTGAACATTTCTATTGAACCATGTCATGTTGAACATTTCTATTCAACTTTCTATACAGCCAGTCAATTACAGCGCGATGTAAAATTTAAATAATATAAAGATGAGTATTAACTAAAGATTGTATTTTTAAATGACTTTATTTTAATTTACTTTCAACTAATTCCTTAAAATAACATAAATTTGGGCATAATATTGACCATTTTCAATGATGAAAATTTACAGTAATGGCTGAACTGCTGGCTGGTCCCAGAAAAAAAAAACAAATTAGGCGGGAAAACAGCAGTCCGACCTTCATTTGTTTTTTCGACTTGTAAATTTTTGTTCATATTCTTTACGGTTAGCAGGGATTTTTCACAATGAGTTTATCAGTTTCAGGATTTTTTCTTTAGCTAATTCGTGTTTTAATTTTTTATTTCCTTGTATTCGTAACGAAAAGCAGTGTTTACCTCGGGTGAAAGACTTATATACCCCCTCGAACTATTGGCGCCCTCGCCACGTTCGGGCGCTAAAGGCCGTCTCGGGACAAAAGCAGTTACTTTCAGCCCTAAGATAACAATGTATTTTTTATTTCATATATTTTTACTTACACTAGACAGCCAGAACCCTCGATAGAGACCGGACACTCCCTCATGTTTGTATATCTTAGAGATGGCGTCGGCGACTCCGCTGTAAGCTTCCTTTTTCCTCTGCACTTGTATTTGTGTCTTTATAAGCGTTAAAGGGTACAGCGCGCATCTTACTGGAAAGAAAAAAAAAAACATGGCAGTTATCCTAACAACGTCTGTGATTCTGTTTTGGAGCGCAGCGTGGTGTTCTACGGAACACCACGCTGCACGTGTTTTTGGCGGAACTTTCGCGACTCGGTGAGCGACCAGTACCTCCTGTCATCATCATCATCTGCCTAGCCTTTTCCCAACTATATTGGGGTCGGCTTCCAGTCAAACCAGATTCAGCTGAATACCAGTGTTATACGTGGAGCGGCTGCCTACCAGACCTCCACAACCCATTAACTGGGTAACACGTTACTTCTTGGCAAGAATGGAGTCAGATTTACTGGCTCAAGACAATCCGTAACGACTGCCAAAGATCTACAAATGACAGCCGGGACCAACGGCTTAACGTGCTTTCCGAGACACGGAGGAAACTCGGTATGTTAAGATGGTCACCCATCCACAGACCTTGAAGATCGACCCGTGCCGCTGTTATTATCTAGCCACGAGCTCCTAGTACCTCCTGTAGTCCGGTCAAATTAGACTAAAATAGGAGTGAAGGTACACTAATTCGCACCCAGCTCAAAACTGGTAGGATCGTTCAAAACACTATTATAAATGAAATCTAAAAAGTCCGCATCGATTCGATACCTGTACCCCTATTCTGTAACAACATTTTCGTGTCTCGACAGCGGAACCCGAGTTGAGTATCAAATTACGTCAAACGTAAGATCAACCCTTTATGTTATGTGCAATAAAGCTCACTTTGTTAGGTTTGTCACTCAGGTGAAGCTCGATATCGAAATGGTTATTTACAGAATAGACTAGCTGGTCCGAGCACCGTAGTTAAGGCTGCCAGGCTCAAATGGGATTGGGCGGGTCACGTTGGCTGCATGAACGGTGACCGCTTGGCAAAAATCTTGACGCAATGGGTAAAAATCTAGATTTAATAGGTAAAATTTTGACGCAACGGGTAAAAATCTTGACGCAATGGGTAAAAATCTTGACGCAATGGGTTGAAATCTTGACGCAATGGATAAAAATCTAGATTTAATAAGTAAAATTTTGACGCAACAGGTAAAATTCTTGACGCAATGGGTAAAAATCTTGACGCAATGGGTTAATCTTGACGCAATGGGTTAATCTCGACGCAATGAGTAAAAATCTAGATTTAATAGGTGACATTTTGACGCAACGGGTAAAAATCTTGACGCAATGGGTAAAAATCTTGACGCAATGGGTAAAAATCTTGATGCAATGGGTAAAAAATTCTTGACGCAATGGGTAAAAAAATCTTGATGCAATGGGTGCCAGGGGATGGACGGCTTCGAGGCGGCGCAGGAGAAGAGTGACTGGAAGGTTATGGGGAAGGCCTTTGCCCAGCAGTAGGACACTATAGGAAAAAAGACCTATCAACATTAGCAGCTCAGGGGGTCTAAAAAGGCCACTTTCCAAACAGCCAGAATCAGTAAACACATCACGTTTCCATCACTGTCAAATTTTCCCAATCAACCTTGAACCCAAATGCGTTAGCGATAAAGATGAAAATGAAATTTGACAGATATTTGTGTGGTTAATATGATGATTGCTAAAGGACCTCGTGGCTAGATAATAACAGCCGCACGGGTCGATATTCAAGGTTAAGCAACGCTTGCCAAGGTTGGTCTGGGGATCTTAACATACCGAGTTTCCTCCGTGTCTCGGAAATCACGTTAAGCCGTTGGTGGGGCTGTCATTTGTAGATCTTTGGCAGTCGTTAAAGATAGTCAGAAGCCAGTTAATCTGACTCCAGTCTTGCCATGAAGTACCGTGTTACCCAGTTAATGGGTTGTGGAGGTCTGGTAGGCAGCCGCTCCGTGTAAAATACTGGTATTCAGCTAAATCCTGTTTGACTGGAAGCTGAAACCAATATAGTTGGGAAAAGGCTAGGCAGATGATGATGATGAAGATGTAATAATTTAACCTTTTGACCGCCACGGTCAACAAATGAAAAAGTGCCCAACAAGCCACTGTCGGTTACAGCCGACAAGCGAACATGAAACGACATTTGTAAGTAAAAAATAAATATACTAAATCAAGTTTTTTTGTGATTACGTTACGAATAATATTTAATTAAAAAAATAAAAGAACAAAATGCAATGATTAATTAGTAATCGATTCGATGTTAGAATAATACATATAATAACAGCCGCACGAGTCGATCTTGAAGATTAAGCAACGCTTGCCAAGGTTGGTCTGTGGATGGGTGACCGTCTTAACATAACGAGTTTCCGCCGTGCCTCGTTAAGCCGTTTGGTCCCGGTTGTCATTTGTAGATCTTTAGCAGTCGTTACGGATTGTCAGAAGCCAGTAAATCTGACTCCAGTCTTGCCAAGATGTACCGTGTTACCCAGTTAATGGGTTGTGGAGGTCTGGTAGGCAGCCGCTCCACGTAAAACACTGGTATTCAGCTGAATCCGGTTTTACTGGAAGCCGACCCCAATGTAGTTGGGAAATGGCTAGGCAGATGATGATAAGATGTTAGAATCCCTATTTTACTTTGTAGGCATTGCGCTGAATTTGTGGCTTGGTTTGGGAGGGACGCCGATGCGTTAACGCTCTGGCGGTCAAAAGGATAAAAAAAATCATAATTGTTTACAAGATCTAATAAGTGTTTGATTAAGCAAATAAAATTTTCATGCATATTCTCTATGGTGAAGCTCAAGACCAACTCCTTGAGCTTGACCATAGAGAATACGCATGAAATATCTATTAGTTCCAAAATGTATTTCAATTGTTTTTTTCAAGTCATACTGTAATCTACGGTTCATAATATTAGCAACGAATTCGGAGATATTATTAAGGTCGCCTATTTCAGTGTATCTTTGAACAGTATAGATAAGATAACTGTAATTCTAATCGCCGTCTGATAAGATATTACTGTGATTTTAACTAAGTTTTTGGCTAATTACCTAAACAGTACGATGCTTAATTACACCTGACCATTTTTGTATGAATAAAAATTAAACTGAACGATACTTAGGTATCTACTGTTGATTTTACATTTACATAGATGGAGGCCTTTTTAGGGTCCCGTTCTCAAAAGGTAACCAACGGAACCCTTTTACTACTCCTCCGTTGTCCATCTGTCCGTCCGTCTGTGTGTCAGCGGGTTGTATGTCATGATTTCAT
Organism: Lacanobia oleracea; assembly: GCA_950371165.1. NCBI lineage: Eukaryota > Metazoa > Arthropoda > Insecta > Lepidoptera > Noctuidae > Lacanobia > Lacanobia oleracea. The sequence goes on along the minus strand of OX493411.1, from coordinate 14,126,807 downwards.
GAACCGTAATAGGTAGACAGTTGAAATTTTCACAGATTGTGTATTTCTATTGCCGCTATAACAACGACCAATAAAAATAAGGTTTATGGCACGGAATCCTTCCTGTACGAGTCCGACTTGCACTTGGTCGGTTTTTTGTTTTCGGGGGATATTTCAAAGACGCCCGGGGTTTTGGGAAACAGTGATTTTTACTTCGCTAAAACCACCCTTTTTTAAACACTTATTAGATCTTGTAAACAATTATGATTTTTTTATCCTTTTGACCGCCAGAGCGTTAACGCATCGGCGTCCCTCCCAAACCAAGCCACAAATTCAGCGCAATGCCTACAAAGTAAAATAGGGATTCTAACATCTTATCATCATCTGCCTAGCCATTTCCCAACTACATTGTGGTCGGCTTCCAGTCAAACCGGATTTAGCTGAATACCAGTATTTTACGCGGAGCGGCTGCCTACCAGACCTCCACAACCCATTAACTAGGTAACACTGTACTTCATGGTAAGACTGGAGTCAGATTAACTGGCTTCTGACTATCCGTAACGACTGCCAAAGATCTACAAATGACAGCCGGGACCAACGGCTTAACGTGCTATCCGAGGCACGGAGGAAACTCGGTATGTTAAGATGGTCACCCATCCACAGATCAACCTTGGCAAGCGTTGCTTAACCTTGAAGATCGACCCGTGCGGCTGTTATTATCTAGCCACGAGCTCCTCTTAAACGAGGCTAACTCTTAAGAACTACCCACACTTATTCCGCTCTATTCAGCTTATGCCCATAGAAAACAAGGACTTTGTATGGAGACGCGTACGCATCCGTTCAGCTTTCCGCATCTATTTAGCTTTCGCGGCAAACAAGAATAAAATGAGGGGAAAAATGTGTTATTATCATGTGAGTACTATAGGGAGCGTGCAGAAACTATAGGTGGCAGCACAGAAATGTCACTGTCAAGTATGTTTCGAGTATAAAATTCGAAATAGCTACGCTAGATGGCACAGTCTTCTTCGCGCACGTTCCCCTAAACTGAGCGCGCAGGAACCACAGGTGGCAGCACAGAAGCGTCAATGTCAAGTATTCTGACCCTTAAAACTTCGAATATGCGACACCAGATGGCATAGTTAACGCCGTACACGGTCCCTATAGACAGAGTTCAGCGCTGTTCTGCCGCTGCCGCCTTCTTAATCTTAGGACACTGTACGCGGCTGATAGGAGCAGAACTTTATAAGTGAGACTAAAATCATTCAATTCCATTCGCGATTAAATGGAGATGAATGATTCTACGCACGCTTACAACCCTAATCTCTTTAGAGTGAACAGGCTCCTTCTAGGTAAGCTCGCTCCATCGTAGACTTTGTCTCTGACATAGACTAGAGTCAAGAGCAAACCATTACAAATTAAAAAAAAAGCTGTTAGGGTCAAGGTTGATTGGGAAAATTTGACAGTGACGGGAGGCGTGAAGTGCTTACTGATTCTGCTAAAGTGGCCTTTTAGACCTCCTGTATTTAAGGTACTTTCCCTTCATGAGGCAAAGTTTTTGAATACCCTTTTATGTAATACACTAGTTGACCCGCGCAACTTTGCGTCGAAATTTTCATTACTGCTCCGCTCCTACTGGTCTTAGCGTGATGATATATACATATAGCCTTCCTCGATAAATGGGCTATCTAACACTGAAAGAATTTTTCAAATCGGACCAGTAGTTCCTGAGATTAGCGCGTTCAAGCAAACAAACCAACTCTTCAACTTTATACATATATTAGTACATATATTAGTACTAGTTACAAAATCATATCTTATATGTTAGTATACTAGTTGACCCGCGCAACTTTGCGTCGAAATTTTCATTCTTGCTCCGCTCCTACTGATCTTAGGGTGATGATTATTAACCTATAGCCTTCCTCGATAAATGGACTATCTAACACTGAAAGAATTTTACAAATCGGACCAGTAGTTCCTGAGATTAGCGCGTTCAAGCAAACAAACCAACTCTTCAACTTTATACATATATTAGTACTAGTTACAAAATCATATCTTATTGTTAGTATACTAGTTGACCCGCGCAACTTTGCGTCAAAATTTTCATTACTGCTCCGCTCCTACTGGTCTTAGGGTGATGATTATTAACCTGTAGCCTTCCTCGATAAATGGGCTATCTAACACTGAAAGAATTTTTCAAATCGGACCAGTAGTTCCTGAGATTAGCGCGTTCAAGCAAACAAACCAACTCTTCAACTTTATACATATATTAGTACATATATTAGTACTAGTTACAAAATCATATCTTATATGTTAGTATACTAGTTGACCCGCGCAACTTTGCGTCGAAATTTTCATTCTTGCTCCGCTCCTACTGGTCTTAGGGTGATGATTATTAACCTATAGCCTTCCTCGATAAATGGGCTATCTAACACTGAAAGAATTTTACAAATCGGACCAGTAGTTCCTGAGATTAGCGCGTTCAAGCAAACAAACCAACTCTTCAACTTTATACATATATTAGTACATATATTAGTACTAGTTACAAAATCATATCTTATATGTTAGTATACTAGTTGACCCGCGCAACTTTGCGTCGAAATTTTCATTCTTGCTCCGCTCCTACTGGTCTTAGGGTGATGATTATTAACCTATAGCCTTCCTCGATAAATGGGCTATCTAACACTGAAAGAATTTTACAAATCGGACCAGTAGTTCCTGAGATTAGCGCGTTCAAGCAAACAAACCAACTCTTCAACTTTATACATATATTAGTACTAGTTACAAAATCATATCTTATATGTTAGTATACTAGTTGACCCGCGCAACTTTGCGTCAAAATTTTCATTACTGCTCCGCTCCTACTGTTCTTAGGGTGATGATTATTAACCTGTAGCCTTCCTCGATAAATGGGCTATCTAACACTGAAAGAATTTTTCAAATCGGACCAGTAGTTCCTGAGATTAGCGCGTTCAAGCAAACAAACAAACTCTTTAGCTTATATGTTAGTATACTAGTTGACCCGCGCAACTTCGTATGCGTCAAAATTTTCATTACTGCTCCGCTCCTACTGGCCTTAGCGTGATGATATATATCCTATAGCCTTCCTCGATAAATGGGCTAACTAACACTGAAAGAATTTTTCAAATCGGACCAGTAGTTCCTGAGATTAGCGCGTTCAAGCAAACAAACCAACTCTTTAGCTTTATTTATTAGTATAGATAATTCTTTCTTACCTGAAAAACTACTCAGTGTGTAAAGCGGAAAAAATTTCTTCTTGTCCATCATACTCCATTCTATTGTGGTGATCAGCTGAGGCGGCGGCGTCTCAACCATTGTCGCAGCCATCTATATATCCTACCCTCAAAAATACTAGCTTTCAACCACTCTATATAGTTCTATACATCTATTGTTAAATCTATACAATCATTTCTTTGGTAACCATTTAAAATAGTTTTAAAAACTATCTTCGTCGTATTTTCAATACAGATTAACAATGGAATCAACTGTCAACTAACTTGTATAATAATAATAATAATAAAAATTAACGAAAATAAATATTCTTTTATTTAATTTAATTATTAATTTCACTATTAGTTTTATTCTATAGAGACTAGATCTCTGAATTAGCTATTTTGTTTTTTTTTTTTTTTTTGTTTAGTTTTTTTTTTAATCTTAAATTATTATTGTTTTTATTTCACTATTTAGTTCGCTACAGCTAAGTGATTTTGTGTATGTCCAAATTTAATTGATTTATCCTAGGTATAGGCTCTTCCATGTTTTTTATTCAAGGGTCTGCCGCTGCACTCTCGACCTGAAAACAGAAAAATAAATTTGAAGTTTTTCTAAAAAAAAAAAGAAAGGGTTCCGAACCAATTTCGTTTTTTTAACCTGTTATTTTAATACTACAGATTTTTTATAGGTTTTCTTGTAATCTTTAGGTATAGAACTATTATCTGCATTTTATCCAAAATCTTAGGCCCAGTTTCGGAAATAGTCATTTTTGGTCTAATTTCTTGAATAACTTTAAAACTATTTATTTTTAAAATTAAGACCCTCACAATCAGCCCTTTCATTTGATAAGTCACACGATAGTCTGAGAATTTTTAAGCTATTGCATAGCTTCTATCGCGGGCCTTGAGCGTGGAGACCGAATCCAGAAATTCCGTAACGAAACAAACCTAACACCCCCCACTCCAACCGGCACAGCGGTGATACTTTTTAGTTTTACTTTTTACTTTTTTTTAGCTCAAAGTGTAACTTGAATTAATATCAAAGAAAAAAAAGAAACAAAGAAAAAAAAATACTGCATAAATAAAATAGATATATAATTATAATTGCATAAGTTGATAAAATATGCTATGCAATAGCTTTACCGCGGCAGTCTCCGAGTGCCACACGTCGTTTTGTTTTTTTTATTTTGTAGTTTGATCCCCAAAAGTGACTCCCATACTAAAAATATATATTTATTTTCGTAACGCGTCCGTGTTTGGGTCACAGAAGTTCAACAAATTTATACATAACAGAATCAGTCCAGCAGATTCGGAGCAACTGGCGGTGACAAACGGACAGACAGACAGACAGATACTGATGTGATCCTATAAGGCCCATGAGCAGATTACAACCTAGTTTCAAGGAGGTTGTGATCTGCGCAAATCGGTCCAGTAGTTCCTGAGATTAGCGCGATCAAGCAAACAAACAAACTGTTCAGCTTTATGTCTACTAGTTGACCCGCGCAACTTCGTCTTAGATAGCCCATTTATCGAGGAAGGCTATATGCTATATATACGCTAATACCAATAGGAGCAGAGCAGTAATGAAAATTGTGACGCAGACGAAGTGGCGCGGGTCAACTAGTTAGTGAGTATAAGTATAGGGTTAAGATTGAAGCCTCCAGGCAAAACGAGCGATGGATGAGGTATATGATGGAGCGAACGTGCCCAGAAGATGAGGAGCTCGTGGCTAGATAATAACAGCCGCACGAGTCGATCTTCAAGGTTAAGCAACGCTTGCCAAGGTTGGTCTGTGGATGGGTGACCATTTTAACATACCGAGTTTCCTCCGTGCCTCGGAAAGCACGTTAAGCCGTTGGTCCCGGCTGTCATTAGTAGATCTTTGGCAGTCGTTACGGATAGTCAGAAGTCAGTTAATCTGACTCCAGTCTTGCCATGAAGTACCGTGTTACCCAGTTACTGGGTTGTGGAGGTCTGGTCGTGATGAAAACATTCAATTCCCAGAAAATACAACAATGCTTATTGTATACCTTAAACGTGAACTGTGAACAGGGATCATTGTTCTCATCACTGTTACCAACGGTGCAACTAAAGCAACTATGTAGCTGTTATTTGTTTAAAACTGAGTTTGTAAACACAAATAATACAGCTACTTACAGTTGTTCATAACAATGACAATATTGATATCTATCTATCTATACTAATATATAAAGCTGAAGAGTTTGTTTGTTTGATTACTTGAACGCGTTAATCTCAGGAACTATTGGTCCGATTTGAAAAATTATTTCAGTGTTATATGGCCCATTTATCGAGGAAGGCTACAGGCTATTATATCATCACGCTAAGACCAATAGGAGCGGAGCAGTAATGAAAATTGTGACGCAGACGAAGTTGCGCGGGTCAACCTCCTTGGGTTGTGTTTTTCAAGCGTATTGTATATATCTTTGGCACGCTCTAGAGCCTAAACGGCTCGATGGACTTTAGCTTGAGAGGTGTCGTTAGATTCGTATTTACTGTAAGAGTGACACCGGATATTTAAAAAAATGGCGGATTTTTGGCGCCAAATTCAAATGTTTGGCTCGCTCTGCAGCCTAAACGGCTTGATCGATTTTAGCTTTAAAGGTGTCGTCAGATTCGTATTAAGTGTGAGAGTGACACTGGGTACTTATATAAAAATTGAAATGGCCAATTTTTGGCGCCATATTATGCTTTCAATAAATTTTTAATTTTCAAAACCTATCAAGTGGGGTATCAAGATAAAGGGCTTGAGGAGACAACTCAAAAAATGAAACTCACTAAAAAATAGGAAATAAAAAAAATTACTTTGGCTAAAAACCCGATTAAAAATTCATTCATTCGAAACAAGTCGCTTTTCAAGCAGTCTGATGCAGCGGTGGGGTTTTTCGACTAAGTCAATTTTCATTTCATACTAGTTGACCCGCGCAACTTCGTCTGCTTCGCTCCTATTGGTCTTAGCGTGATGATATACATATAGCCTATAGCCTTCCTCGATAAATGGGCTATCTAACACTAAAATAAATTTTCCAATCAGACCAGTAGTTCCTGAGATTAGCGCATTCAAGAAAACAAACAAACTCTTCAGCTTTATATATTGGTATTACTTGATCCGCGCAACTTCGTCTGTGTCACAATTTTCATTACTGCTCCGCTCCTTTTGGTCTTAGCTTGATGATATATAGCCTATAGCCTTCCTCGATAAATGGGCTATCTAACACTGAAAGAATTTTTCAAATCGGACAGTGGTTCCTGAGATTAGCGCGTTTAAGTAACAAAAACAAACAAACTCTTCAGATTTATATATTAGTATACATATAGATAGATGCATTAAGTAACAAGCTGTTATTTTGATAGAAAAAACAGACACTTTAAACAGAAAATGTTTTCATTCAAGACATTTTAACAAGTTATAATTTTTCAAATACCTCCTTTACACTAGTCAATTATTAAATGATTAATAATGTTGTTAATATTAATTAGGTACTTATGTACCTAAGGATGTTATATATATCCTTACTTATATTATAAATGCAGTAATGACACACTTTCACAACAGGGTGGTTCAGTAGTTTTGTTGTTTATTTAAGTAAGTTGTCAGAAACCAGTAAATCTGACTCCGATCTTGCCATGCAGTACCGTGTTACCCAGTTACTGGGTTGTGGAGGTCTAGTAGGCAGCCGCTCCACGTAAAATACAGCTAAATCTGGCTTGACTGGTAGCTGACCCAAATATAGTTGGGAAAAGGCTAGTCAGATGACTAACATTATAAATCCTTATCTTAACTAATATTATAAATGCAGTAATGACACACTTTCACAACAGGGTGGTTCAGTAGTTTTGTTGTTTATTTAAGTAAGTTGTCAGAAACCAGTAAATCTGACTCCGATCTTGCCATGCAGTACCGTGTTACCCAGTTACTGGGTTGTGGAGGTCTGGTAGGCAGCCGCTCCACGTAAAACACTGGTATTCAGCTAAATCTGGCTTGACTGGTAGCTGACCCAAATATAGTTGGGAAAAGGCTAGTCAGATGACTAACATTATAAATCCTTATCTTAACTAATATTATAAATGCAGTAATGACACACTTTCACAACAGGGTGGTTCAGTAGTTTTGTTGTTTATTTAAGTAAGTTGTCAGAAACCAGTAAATCTGACTCCGATCTTGCCATGCAGTACCGTGTTACCCAGTTACTGGGTTGTGGAGGTCTGGTAGGCAGCCGCTCCACGTAAAACACTGGTATTCAGCTAAATCTGGCTTGACTGGTAGCTGACCCAAATATAGTTGGGAAAAGGCTAGTCAGATGACTAACATTATAAATCCTTATCTTAACTAATATTATAAATGCAGTAACTCTGTCTACCTGATGCACTTTCACAACAAAACTACTGAACCGATTGAAATTAAATTTGGTGCACAGATAGACTTGAGCCTGAGAAAGGGCATAGGCTACTATTTATCGCAGGAGAAGGGAAAACGCAGGCGAAGCCGCTGGCAGAAGCTAGTTGAAATAGATTATTATGAATATTTATTGTATCAGAAGGAATATTATTTATTATATACTTTATTGTACACCTCATAACTAGCACAGGAAAAACGCTTATAAAAACTAGTGTACAATGGGCGGTCTTATCGCACAGGGCATTCTCTTACAGACAACCTTTGGATAGACTGAACTAAAGAAGTTAGTTTAATGAATTAAATTAACATAATATTTTATTTCAAAGTACATTTACAAGATAAACAGGAAGTGATCGAGTATGATTTTAACTGTATCTATATGCGTTTGAAAAAAAAGTTCATATTACTGTGGAAAACATAACATAGAATTTTCGTCATAAACGCATCATATTGATACATATCATATACCCTACACTTTATAAAATTAAATTTGAATAAAGTTCAATGAAAAACATTTATTTGTCAATTTGCGCCGTTTTTGTCAGAAAAAAATCGCTTTTTTTTAAGGCCCCAGTCTTATGTCATACAGCCTACATATTTTTTTCATTCTACAGACGGCTTTTGGATGTCGGAAGTACATGCAGGGTGTAACTCCTAAAAAACCTTGTCAATAGTCAATATTTTTGACAAAAACCTTCAATGTAAGTCATAATAGGACAAATAAATAAAAGAGTGTGGTCATGGTCATGCGTTTTAAATTGTGATTATTATACGTAATAGAGACCAGAATGGCACTGAATAGGAATTATGCAAAATCGATATAACCAATAACACGCATATAAGTGACTACCTCAGCAAAATAAAGTTTTACAACGGTCAAAGGACATTATACTCTTATCATACTCTGGGTACAAGGTAACTTATCATGTTATATGGAAATTATTACTATTTATTACGACAATCAAGTGAATACTCACGCAATGCCTAACTCGATATCCATAACAGGTGTAGGTAAATAAGACACTTAAATAACAAGTTATTCACTGAAAACTGCCTTGGAGTAGGTTTTATGTAATAATTCATCCAATTTAGATAATTACACCATGGAAAAATATGCCTTCAGTAATGTCAGCCACAGATGTCAGCTGATTGGTCGCCCATGTTTGCTCACAGAGTATAAATATAGTAAGATTTGGAATTTTGGATAGTAGTCTTTTTATATTTACTAGTCTAGTGGCCCACTTTAGTGTCCGACCTACCACCATTTAAAACTAGGTGTCCACTGTGAAGATGGCTCAGATGCAAGCTTAGAGCTTAAAGTTTTGCATCCTCTAAGCCTTAGAGCCTAAATTCTCTAAGGCTTAGAGGATGCAAGTCTGCAAAAACCCGCCTTTATACATTTGGCATCTATGAAACTTGCTTGTTTTTAATTGTGTTATTTTTTAATTTTATTTTATAAAAAAGACGATAAAACATCGGCCAACTGTGTAAAATATAATTTACTTTGATACACCGATGATCATAAATAAGATAAGCCAAGAGAGCCCCACCACACAGGAGTCAGGACTCCTGTTTCTGACTGCAGAGTTTCAAAGAACCTAACATGAATGGTATGTCTGTTGTTCAAAGGTCTGCCCGTCAGTTGCGTAGCGAGGGAGGGGCCGGAGGGGGCTGCTCGCACCGGGTGACACCCGTTTCGGGGAGACACTCGACCGTTTCTTGACTGGTTTTTGTCACCGTCAGGTGGTCAACTCAAAACATTTGATGCAATGAAACCTGCAAGAAGTGCAATTTTTTTCTTTTCATTCTGCAATCTGTATTTCTATGGGGTCTAAAAAGGCCACTTTAGTAGAATTAAAAAGCGCATCGCGCTACCCATCACTGTCAAATTTTCCCAATCAACCTTGAACCTAATACTTACGTAAGCGATAAAGATGTAAATGAAATTTGACAGATTGTAGTGTGTAACATTAAGATTCTAAAATAATTCTCCTAAAGAGGCCTTTTTAGACCCGCTGTTCAACCGCTTCGAGATGAGTTGCATAAAAAATACTTTAGTTCGTGAGAGAGAGGGAAACGGGTGGGCGAGTCCGACTCGCACTTGGCCTGATTTTTAGGGCTGTGACGTAGATGTATGATACTTCATTGGAACCAATTCAAAATATCGCTCAATCAATCCACACGGAAATAGGCTGGTGGTAGGGTGGAGGCTTAGTATTAGGGTTCCGTAGGTTAACCTTTGGGTGCGATACCGTAAAAAGAACGGATCATGTTAAAAAACTTCCTTCAATTTATTTTGCCTTCTCTTAATGTAGCTTTCATCAACATTATCAACAAGACTGATTATTTCTGAAATATTCATTCTTTCGAACTACATGAACTTAGAGGGCTATATTGATGATTAAAATGGTTATAATTCTTTAGATAAATACGCGTTACGGTCGCGGATCGCATTTGGTCCACATACAGCTTCACACTGACCGGCAAATTGCAAAAAACATAAAAATATTTGAATTTCGCGGGCTACCCTGGAGCATTCACCTTAAGGTGGATGCTCCAGGGTAGCCCGCGAAATTCAAATATTTTTATGTTTTTTGCAATTTGCCGGTCAGTGTGAAGCTGTATGTGGACCAAATGCGTTCCGCGACCGTAACGCGTATTTATCTAAAGAATTATAACCATTTTAATCATCAATATAGCCCTCTAAGTTCATGTAGTCCGAAAGAATGATTATTTCTGAAATATTTATTCTTTCGAACTACATGAACTTAGAGGGCTATGTTGATGATTAAAATGGTTATAATTCTTTAGATAAATACGCGTTACGGTCGCGGAACGCATTTGGTCCACATACAGCTTCACACTGACCGGCAAATTGCAAAAAACATAAAAATATTTAAATTTCGCGGGCTACCCTGGAGCATTCACCTTAAGGTACAAGATCTCCTGACTGCGGGGTTTAGGGTGACACTGGAAACAACCAGGAAAAGAGCCTGCTAACATCTTCCATCCTGGCTTTGTTGTAGTTGGATTAAAATGACCACATATTATTTATTTCTATACAGCTAGTCAGAGCCTATTCTGTAAATAACTATTTCGATATCGAGCTTCACCTGTGACAAAGCTCACTTTGTGAGCACCAGTAGTGCTATTCTGTAACAACATTTACGTGTATCGGCAGCGGAATACCAGGTGAGTATCAATTTACGTCAAACATAAGACTTGACCTTTATACAGTGTTAAATAAAGCTCACTTTGTGAGGTTTGTCACTCAGGTGAAGCTCGATATCGAATAGCTTAATATTTACAGAATAGACTAGCTGTTCGTATTGATTTACAAGTAAATAAAACCGGTCAAGAGCGAGTCGGACTCGCGCACCGAGGGTTCCGTACAAATTTGTAGGTACGAATTATAAACTAGCTGACCGGGCAAACGTTGTTTTGCCGTATAAAATTAAAAAAATCGCCTACGACCTATTCTCAGACCTACCAAATATACACTAAAAAAATCAGAAAAAAACTTTTTTACAAAAAAATAAAACCGACTTCCAAACACAAAACTTTAATTAACTTTTAAAAAACTTTAAATTCGGAAGTCGGAGTTATTGGTTATTTTGGTTTTTGAACACGGACTTCCGAAATTAAAGTTATTTTTTACTTTGTAGTGTTTTGTTTTTGGAAGTCGGTTTAATTTTTTTGTAAAAAAGATTTTTTATTTTTCACTTTTTAGAAAGTGAAAAAATAAACACAGCGAGCCGGCGTGATGTTATGTTATGAACTGGTGCAAACAATCAACAGACATGCGATTTCAGCAATCCCGATCCAGTTTCTATCATTTATTGAAGAGATCCGTTGCCTACCTCCGAAGTTCTTCATCAGATCTTCACCAAATTTAATGGGACCAGTCCGAGAATACTCTTCCAAACTAAAAACGAATAATCCAAATCGGTTAATAATTGGCGAAAATATCGGTGAACAAACATTTTTCATGGCAACCCATCCATTTTTATTTTTTTTTTGCGCTGGGAAAATTGCATTACGCACACCCGCCCATCAGGGGAATGGGAGGGGTATGTGGGACTCCCCGGGCTGACCCGGTATACCCACTAAAATAACCCAGCGGCATTCCCGCATCGTCCGAGTGGAAGAGGACTGTGAGATCGGCGCAGCCTGGGCGTCCAGTCCTCCTCCGACGACCACCTGCCTAAAACGGCGGGCCCCTCACGTCCTGCCCGTTAAGGGGGAGGGCTGGGAATGACCGGCGAAGGTGGTGTGGAGTGCAATGCGGGCGGAGGCGCCCCCGCGCCTATCGCCCGCCCATCACCACCATGAGGAGGGAGAAGACGACGTCTTCTCCGACCTCTTCTTCGCCTTCGGAGCGGCGCAGCGAGAGGGTCGTCCTCCCGCGCGCGCTCCGCCGCCTCCTTTTGCGAGATGACATCCTCGCAAAAAGAGGCGACTGCTGCCCAGGACCCCTCACACTCCAGCATGGCGTTGACCACGCCGGGAAGTGAGAGGTCCTGTCCGATCTCCGCTGTTAGACTGCGGCGCGGCTCAGACCAAGCCGGGCACACCTCGAGGATGTGCTGAGCCGTGTCCTCCGCCGCGCCGCAGTCATGGCACGCCGGAGTCTCCTCCCTCCCGATCCGGTGCAGGTGCTTGCCGAAACAGCCTGACAACACCTGCACCAGACGGAATAAGAGGAAACCGTGGGAGCGCTCGAGCCAGTCTCGCAGGACCGGACCGAGCGCGTCCAGGGTTCAGCGGCCAAAGTTGGCGGTGGCGAGGTCCTCCGTCCAATGGACGACGATAGCGTCCCTCGCCTCCCGCCGCACGGCCTCCCGCTCCTCCGCGACGGGGCGCTCGCCGAGGGCCTTTCGCCACGCCGTCCACTCGTACACTCTGGCGAGCACCTACGCCTCCAACTCTCAAGGAGGGGTGCCCGCCAGAGCGCACGCCGCCGAAAAGCCCACGGAGCGGTAGGCCCTCGCCACCCGCAGTGCAATGGCCCTTTAGGGCCTACGCATCATAGTAGCGTTCTCCCTCCTGTGGAGGGAGTCCGCCCAGATGGGGGCCCCGTACAGGGCCATGCTCCGCAGGATGCCGGCATATAGGCGCCGGCATCGTGCGTTGGGCCCTCCCAGGTTGGGGAGGAGCCAGGAGAGGGCGTCTGCAGCCCTCAGCAGGCGCGTCGATAACCCGCTGAAGTGTGGACAGCCCGCTGAAGTGCGCATGGTCACCCATCCATAGACCAACCTCGGCAAGCGTAGCTTAACCTTGAAGGTCAATCCGCGCGAAGACTTATCGACTTACAATACAGATTGTAAAAATAATCGTCATGTTGATCTTCTTTGCCAAACAGACCGTCGCGTTAATTCAATATGGGCTGGAGTCATATTCGCGAAGAATATTAACACCGCCAATCAGAAAAACGCGTCAGCAGTATAACGTATGTCATCTATCGAAAATGTAGTTGATCTGTCAAATATAAGATCGCACTTAGAAGCTCACAATTGTTACAATAAATAATGATAAGATACTAAAATGTTCGGTTTTACTACAGATTAAAGTATAACAAATAACTCAACAATATGTTTTTGTGTTCTTTTCACACATTTGTTAATACTATTTTTCTCAATAGATGGCACTGCAAGTATCTAGAGTCTCAATGAAAACTACATATTTTAGCGCTCGATGAAGTTTCTTCCTGAACATAAAAATTCAATATCTTTTGACTTTGTGGGTCGATTTTGATGAAGTAAAAAACGCTAAATTTACTCTCTCGGGATAACACTTCATTTTTTTAAGTACCTAGATTTTGAATCCAATTAATGGTTTTTAACGCTCGATGATTGATTACGTACTTTAAACAAAGACTATATTTTTCATGATTTAATCACAAATGTATAGTTTTTAGACTTTTCCCCTATACCTATAGTATAAGACGGTATTACTTGCCTAATTTCATAGTTCTAGGTCAACGGGAAATACCCTATGAATTTTGATTCCCTTGAGAGTGTCGAATAATATTTTTTTGCGGCATAAACGGCCATATCTTTTTGTATGTTAACTTATAACTATGATTTTTTCACAGCTTCAAGGGACCGCAGACTAAACTCGATACCTCCACGCGTTCCCGAGATAATGGACGGACAACAAAGTGATCCTAAAAAGGTTCCGTTTTTTCCTTGTGAGGTACGGAACCCTGATTAAGTCTTCATTTAGTACTTTTTTAAAGTACCTATTTTCCCACCTGTGGCAAAGTTTTGGGACGCCCACCTGTATTAGTCTCTGGACTATTTGAACACCTCTCTAGAGTCTGGACTCGTTGAAATCTAGAAGAAAACCTTTAATTAAAATGTCACCTTGAATTTATCATCATCTTTTGTTTGTGCACATAAGCACAAATGTCAAAATTAAAAATTAATATGAACAACTTTTGAAAAAAAAATAGAAAAACATGAGTCTTTTCGCATCCCCTAAAATGGATAAATCAAGCGACCGCGACGGTGGGCTCTTCCTCTTGGAAGTCCTTGTCGACAAGGTATCATTTGTGAAGAGTCCCTGTTTCTCAGATAAGGACTTCAGGACGTGTGTAACTATAGAAGCCAAAGCCGTGCAGCCGCTGGAGATATGCGACGATGACCCCGGAGCGTGCGCGGCAAAAAGTGGGGGACCTTTTGTGAAGACATTCAACAGCGGCAAGTCATGTCTGTTCTCCCTCCCAGAGGCAGAAATTACAAAAGCCATGAATAGCTTTCCCATAACCGTTACTGTGCACAAGTCACTGCCTTGCGGTTGTCTACCAACCAAAATAATAATGGGAACAGCGACTATAGATATGACGAAGGAATTCGTTGAATCACGTAACAAGTATTTGGCGGATCCCGTGACTGCCAACTGTCAAGCTTTGAAAGATACATTTCAAATCGTCGCCCGTGATGGAGAGCACGTCGGTGATATCGTGATGTTTTTACGCATCTCTTGCTTTGGGAAGCTAATAATTACAAGATTTCAAGGTGCAGGCCAACCTAATTTAGGAGCTAGTCGAGCATCTAATGTCGTGGATCGGTCATGCAACCCTCACAGGACATTTCAAACTTCTGATGAACCCTGTGTCTGCGGTGCCGCAAAAGTAGCAGGTGTAGGAAAAGGAGTTCGTGGCACAGGACCTCCCTGCCAGCACGGAGGCGGGCACGGCGGTGGTCCATGTCCGATAAGTATGATTTTTCTAAAGTTAACATTACTTATACGTTATGTGCTGTCACAGAATATCACACGATTATTTCCTTTCAGCTCAAGATCCGTATAACTCTCAACCATGTCAAGATCCAGACGACATTTGCTACTGTTCTGGCCCTAAGCCACATCCAAAACAACCCATGGTCTGTAGAAATATGGATCAGTATTGTTTGCACGTTCCCAAAGGTGAGAATCAGAATTGAAATTAAACCACTTTACAATTATTGGACCAAAGTTTCATCAGCCAAAATCAAATTGGGCTAGTCAAGAAATGTTAGGTCGCAATAAATTGCACTGTCCTGAGTTTTTGGTATGTTATTAGAATAGATTCCAGTAGGAGTACACCCAATTTTTCAACTTCGAAAGATCTGTGCTAACTGCGTGGTGTTCGGAAACTTCAAAATTAATTGCAGTACTTTCGAAAAGATTATCCTTTTCGAAAGTCCTGCAATTAATTATGAAAAATAGCTCAGTGGAAAATGTTTCTTATCATTTAAAATTAAATCGAGTACAATTAAAAAAAACCGGCCAAGTGCGAGTCGGAATCGCTCATCGAGGGTTCCGTACAAAGTAGGTACATATACCCCAATATACTATAACCCCAGATGACTCTGACGGCCATACATAACCCTTCGCGGCTTTCGCAGAACACTGATGGTGCTGGCCGTTAGGTCAGCCGCTCAGATTGGGGCCTCATACAGGGCCATCAATCGCACGATCCCTACGTACAACCGACTGCTGGCGGTGCTCGGGTCCCCCAGATTGGGAAGCAGCGTTGACAGCGCCCCAGCCGCGCCCAACAACTTGGGCGCCAGCCGCCGGAATTAGGGGCCGAAATCCCACCGGCTGTCGAGCACCAATCCCAGGTACTTCATGGTGGACTCGACAGCGATACGGGCAACAACTTAGTGCAATCCCGGCGGCGGCGTCCGCCGGGGGCCATGAAAGACTATGGCCTCCGACTTGTTGAGGATTACCTCCAGACCAAGGCGCCGTATGCGGCTAACCACCTGTGAGACCGCGGCCGTCGCCAGCAACGCTGCCTCTCTGTACGAGCTCCCCCGGGCAGTGACCAGCGTGTCGGCAGCGTAACACATCAGGTCCACTCCCGGCGGGAGCTCGCCCCTCAGCACCCAGTCATACCCGATGTTCCACAGGAGCGGGCCCACGACCGAATCCTGTGGGACAACGCACGACATGTGGCGCTGCTATTTGCCATCACGTCCAGATAGGTGGCACAACTCTCCGTCAAATAAGCCCCAATGTACCACACTACCTATCTCAACGTAAAGTTAGTACAGAGTAACAGTTAAAAACTCAAAAAATATTGCGATAGAATTTTACAATTTGACAACCAGAGAGTAAACTAATCGAATGAGGTCAGTTACATTATAATAGTTTAAGTATTTATGTGTTAGGCCGCGAACTTTTCAATCCACTCTCGTAACAACCACCCAAAAAAGCAGGACAGTGCAATTTACTGCGACCAAACGCGTTTAGTCTGTCCACGGTGACTTGCCTATAATTTTGATCCAATAACTTAACTTATAATAAAATCAATGTGAAACAGAGTTTGTTTGTTACGTGTTAGATATTGATGAATTTTGATATAGAGATTGATGCGACCCTGTAGACAGGTATCGTCTACTTTAACGCAAGCAAAGCCACGCGCTGAAGCTAGTTACTATACGAATTAAGTATCAGCATTTTATCAACAAGAGTAGGCCCCCATATTAGTAGACTTGCGTTCTAGCAAGCTTATATTTAGTTAGGGTACAAATAATACTCAGGACGAGATGTTCTAACACAAGTATGTACATATAATACAATTTTCAAAATTCGAATGCATGAGAATCAATTTGTTGATGGCCAGGTCCCACTAAACAATTTGAAGAGATAGGAACGAGTTTGGGTGGCAACGAACTTAAGATAAAAGTACCGGCCAACATGTCTATCATCAAGAAGATCAGTCAGACTCACTGTGCAATGCAAAGCCCTTATACAAAAACGAATGCTGACGGGCCCTGTGTACCACCTTGCGGAAAAAATAGGATCAGTTTAGCATTACCGAGTGAAGATATATGCTGCGGCGGTTTGCGGCCGCAGGGCACGCAGTTCACTTGCACCACTGAAGGATGCGTCCAGGCTCAAAAGCATGGCCAGCAGGCCACGCTGGCGCGCGGTGACACGAAAAACGAGTTACCCAATAACGAAGTTTTTGTATTGAAAGTCGCAAAAACTGCTGTGGAGGGAGATAGAAAGTGTAAATTAGAACTGGAACTTGTGACGCCTAAGGGTCCCGACAAGATGCAACCGATCCGTAAAAACAATATGAGAATCGAAACCGATCCAGAATGTACTTGTTGTTGCGGAGGGCTGATATTGCCTAAAGGAAAAAGGCGACGATAAATTTCATTAGACATAAACCGCTACACTTTAACAGTTATTTATTTAGGTATTATTTCCAAATTCATTTTGATTTTGTAACTTCATACCATTTTTACTGCATTTTCATTACTATTCCCCTGATAAAACAACAAATTGTGCAGATTGCTGCCCGCCGGGGAACAAGGTCATATTCCAAATGCCTTCGGACAGCTGCGCTATGAACCACAAGCAACGAGCTCACTTTAACTTGACGTCAGACGGAATAGGGGACGTTTCCCGCGAGGAGCCCGGCCAACTAGTGCCGGCCACGGCAGAGGACTACCCTGGGGTTGTGTATGACTTTCCTCGACAAGTGATTAAACTGCGCATTGGAAAAGTTATAGAGATGCCAGGTCGAAAATCTAAATTAGAATACCAGTTCATCACACCAGTATTAACTCGAGAAAAAGTAGTACCAGTGAAAGACACTCGCACTGCGCAATGTTTACCCACCTGTCCCGATTGCTGTGGATCTAGATCGCCTAAAAAGTAAACTTTAACATATCATTGTGTAACAATCTATTGATTAAATGTTTATTCAAGGGAAAAGGAGTTTTTTTTTTGTGATTTAGAAATAATCTACAGGTCTATACTTACTGAAATATTGAAGCTGGTGCCTGTATCTAAACTGCCTTTTTTAAATACATTGCAACATATATAAAATGAAGTCAACTCGCCCTAGGTGTCCTGCCGAGCTTGCCGATTTATCAAGATCAGACGGAAGACCAAATATTGGAAATAAAAACGACATACAAGGAATTGATACTACTTCATGTAGAAGTTCTTCCGTAGCTGGATCTTCGATACCATGTTCTGAAACGGCGACGATAGTCGAAGAGTATTCACAATCATTTATGGATATAGAATTCTCAGCTGATACAATTCAAGTCAATCATCCAGCATCTTCACTGTATGGCATCAGGTCGAATAGATGTAGCATATCAGTTTCTGACAAAGAAGATTACGCTTCTAAATCTTGTACCTATTTCCCTAACTAGGTACCGAAAAAAATACTTCAGTGAAGTACCTAAGGGGGGTATATTTGGCAAACAAGTAACGACCTTTTATTTGACGCAATTTTATGATCTCTGCCGTCATCATACTTCTGGAACACAGGCGACAGCTGCCGTGAACAAATGCTTAGATGCATCGCAGAATAAAGTCAGCAACGACAATTTTAACATTTATAATAATTTTGTATGCAGTGCAACTAGTGGTAGTTCTGCAGTCGTTACATCGTAGTTAGGTAGCAGGGAACAATTTGCAAAGGAAAACAGAGTACAATACTCCAAAATTTACTTTTTTGGATGAAAAAACAGCGATAAAAAGCATAAAGAGGAAACGCAGGGGATGGGATCACAATCTATGGTCCGGAGCGAGGAGGCATGAGAAGCGGTCACCTCCTTCTGCGAAGCAGTAATACTAGCAAAGGAGGAGGCCGAACGTGTCAGAGAGAGGGAAACCTCACGTCCCAGTCGCCGCAACAGAAGGAGACGCCCCAGGCGTCGGGAGTCGCAGGGCGATTTCCGGCCGCCGTAGGCGCGGGCCTGCGGTCGGCGAGCAGTGGGTGGCTCGCCGTCTGATCAGACTAGGCCCGGGTCGGCGGCGCGCTGCGATCCCAGCGCGCCTCAAAGAGATGTCAGCGTGGATGACGGGGCCCGCTAGGGCAGGTGCCTGCTGGGGCTGCGGAATCTGTTCGAAAGGGGTGCCGTAGCCTTGGAACACAAAGGGCACCAGGAGGAACACGGATGGGTTTAGTCAGTAAGAGTCTGACACTCCCTCTTGCTTTACCCAGAGCGGGAGGAGTCATTTGATGATTTCCCATCCTTAAAAAAAAAAAAAAAAAAGGGGGGATCAAAGCCACTTAAAACCGTAATCATAGGCAATATGTCTGCTACTCTTTCTGCAAAACGCACACAAGCCAGTGTGTCAATACCGCAAAAAGGTCAAATAATTGATGCAGCAGTACAGGCTCAACCTCCACTTATCACTGCGAGTATGCAATGTTACACAAAAAGTAGAACGAAGTCGGTTTGCATAAAGGAAAGCCCTTGTCCAGGAGCAGTTCCCGGCACTAATGGGGATGTGGTGACGCTCATATCGCATATTAAAATCGGACCTAGAGAACAATGTCCTGTACACGGAACAGAACCATGTCAAGGGCCTAAATGTATTATTGCTGCATCAGGGGTTAATGTTAATGCCTTCCGCCTACCTGTGGATCACCATGTCCAACACAGTGTTTGCTTAGCAACCCTGGCTGCCGACCCTCTTCGTGCAAGACGGTAGTTTGCCGTCCTTCTCCGTGTAGGCCTACCAAATGCTTTAAACCACCATGTAGGAGGTGTTCACGGTCAACATGTAGCGGTAAACCTTGTAGACCTTGCAAGCCTTGTAGACCTTGCGTTCCAGCATCGTCACTATGCAGGCCATGCCCAACGTCACCTCGATGTAGGTCATGCCCACCGTCACCTCGATGTAGGCCATGCCCTCCGCCACCGCGGTGCAAGCCATATCCTCCACTACCGCGATGCAGGCCATGTCCTTCTCCACCAAGATGCAGGCCATGGCCTTCTCCACCAAGATGCAGGCCATGTCCTTCTCCACCAAGATGCAGGCCATGTCCTTCTCCACCAAGATGCAGGCCATGTCCTCCACCACCACGATGCAGGCCATGTCCTCCACTACCACGATGCAGGCCATGTCCTCCACCACCACGATGCAGGCCATGTCCTCCACCACCACGATGCAGGCCATGTCCTCCACCACCACGGTGCAGGCCATGTCCTCCACCACCACGGTGCAGGCCATGTCCTCCACCACCACGATGCAGGCCATGTCCTCCACCAACACGGTGCAGGCCATGTCCTCCACCACCACGGTGCAGGCCATGTCCTCCACCACCACGATGCAGGCCATGTCCTCCACCAACACGGTGCAGGCCATGTCCTCCACCACCACGACGCAGGCCACGTCCTTCAAAACCATGCAATGCTCCTAGTGCGCTACCTTGTGGGTCACCTTGCTGTGGTGCGCTGTCGTAGCGTTCCTAGACCATGTGTTGGAAGTTGCAGTGTGCCTCCCTGTACGCCCACCTAGAAAGTGTAGCTCCGTCTTTACTTGGAAGCCTCGAAAATGCCCAGTGACATGCCGCATTTTTGTTTTTCGCATACATATATATGCGAAACACGAAAATGCGGCATGTCACTCTGCTCACCGAAACCCTGCTCGTCGGCGGCTTTGCACACCTTTATCCTGTCCGTCGCTGCCCTGCCCACCTTTGCCTTGCCAGCTTATGCCCTGCCCGCCACAAAAATGCTGCTCAGCTTTAAACTACCTAGTTATAAGTTACCTATTTATAAAATCAGCGGGTCTTTAACGGCCACTTTAGCAGAATTATAATATTGGCCTTTTTAGACCCGCTGGTGGCGGTGACACAAAGGTCACTTTTGCAGAATCAGAAAGCATATTACGCTACCAGTCACTATCAAATTTTCCCAATCAACCTTGAACCTAATGTGTTTGCGATAAAGATGAAAATGATATCTGACGATTGTTGTGTTATTAATATTATGATTCTTACATGATTCTGCTAAAATGGCATTTTAAGACCCGCGGTACTAGTACGACTTAAATAAACTGGTTTTTTTTTTTTTTTCTTGACATCTTGTTGTTTTAAGCGTCATGGCGATGCTTTTGGCTTACCCATATTCATTATTGAATTAGGTACCTTAAGCAAAAAGTGCACTAGAAGCTCTATATGTAACGGTTTTAAAAACACTCAGGTTTAGTGTAAAGTTAATCCCATACATAAATGTTAAAAAGGGAGCATTTCAATGTTAATGATATCTGTGATTGTCGAGTTCAGCGAAAAAAGAATTGAGATCTAAATGGGCGCCAAGTTCTGTAGATAATTCTGAAATAAGGTAAATGAAGGTTCAAGATTCGACTTAGATAGTTTTACATAGTTATATACATGTTACCTTACATTTCGGCATTTCCATTTTGACACCCTAAGGTGGATACTCGAAGTCCGAGAATCCACCCTGAGCCTGAGCACAGACTGTGGCCAGAGTGGATAGATGGAATCTGTGTCGAACCGATATTGTTTTTCCACCCTAGGTACAGTGGAGCACACATCAACCGACTACAATAATTCCCCAATTTACGAGCAAGTGTGATGATCTTTTTTATTTGTTCCAAGTATCCACCCTAGGGTGGATTCTATGGGGTGTCAAAATAAAATACCGTTATATTTGGCTTTACTTATCATCTTTAAGTTATATTTACGCAAGGTACAGTTTTTATATCTTGAGGTGCTCGTGGCTAAAGATTAACAGCTGTACAGGTCGATCTTTCAAGGTTAAGCAACGCTTGCCAAGGTTGGTCTGTGGATGGGTGACCATCTTAACATACCGAGTTACCTCCGTGCCTCGGAAAGCACGTTAAGCTGTTGGTCCCGGCTGTCATTTGTAGAACTTTGGCAGTCGTTACGGATTGTCAGAAGCCAGTAAATCTGACTCCAGCCAAGAAATACCGTGTTACCCATTTAATGGGTTGTGGAGGTCTGGTAGGCAGCCGCTTCACGTAAGATACTGGTACTGAACTGAATCCGGTTTGACTGGAAGCCGACCCCAATATAGTTGGGAAAAGGCTAGGCAGATGATGATGATGATAGTTTTTATATCTTACTCTTGTAAAAAAAATAATTTGCTGGTAAAAATTTCCCAAATTAAATCTTGAACCTTTATTTCAGAATTATCTACAGAACTTGGCGCCCATTTAGGATCTCAATTCTTTTTTCGCTGAAGTCGACAATCACGGATATCATTAACATTGAACTTTTGCTGCCTTTTTCATCTTTATGTTTTTAATGGGATATCACTACTTTTTTTTAAGAAACTATTATTATTCATCTTTCAACACGAAGGTACCCCCGCGTTTCCGCGCCAATATAAGTAGCAATAGCTTGTACACGGATGTATTTCTCTCGTATAACGCATTATGTTACAATTGTTCGGAATGATGTCAAAACGCTGAGCCGGCGCTTCCAGGAGCTGTTAGTGTTATTATCGGTTGTCTAAGTTTTATAAATAATTCACATAACAGTTGTCCAAAAAATTAACTTCGTTTGTATCTGTATTCCTTGGTCTACTACTGTTATGTTATGTTTTCCGTTTTATTGTATGTATTGTATGTTTTGTTTTTGTGTCATGTCACTTTGCAGTAGTGTGTAAATGATCTGGCGTGTTTTTGTCAATGTTGTGTTTGCCCGTAATTGGCATATATATTGGAATATTACCATGAGACTCAATGTATTTATGTCCATATATGTGCTGTGGGTGAACCTTATATAAATAAATAAATAAATAAATTCGTAAGTACCTATAAAAACGACCTTTCATCATGGA
This sequence comes from Lacanobia oleracea, assembly GCA_950371165.1. Lineage (NCBI taxonomy): Eukaryota > Metazoa > Arthropoda > Insecta > Lepidoptera > Noctuidae > Lacanobia > Lacanobia oleracea. The sequence continues at coordinate 14,104,101 of OX493411.1, read as the reverse complement.
ACTTATTGTCTTTCGAAAAAGAAAGCAGTTGCTCTTATAATTTAGAAAGGCGCTAACCTAAGAAAATAGATTGATTGGAAAAATTAAAAATCTTAGAAATTCCCGGTTACAATTACCTAGATACAGCCAAATTTCAACTTTCTAGGACATCTGGTTGTGGGTTAGGTTTTTGATCTATACATATATCAGTGAGTCAGTCGGTCACAAAAATGACAGTTTTTAAACGTTAATATAACAATAACTTTTAAGGGTAGGAGTGAGTAGTAATGATAGTCGTTCGAGATCTGTGCAAAGTCTGTGTATATTTTCTAAAAACAACTTACTTATATATAAATTAAACCTTAATAGGCTACGTTGAATCAACCAATAGACGGGCGCGGGGCACTGTTTAGCACGCGGCAGTATTTTGTCGCGAATCTATAAATACGAGTCGCGCTAAGTGCGCGACCCTGCAAGTCCGTTTTAGTAGTTGACAACCCTCTGAGGTTGAAACTGCGAGTGGCCATCGAAAAATAAAAAAAAAGTGAGCGACCCTCTTCGGCGGGACGACGTCGTCGAGTGAAGATCTCTGCTGCGTGAGCCCACGTGTTCCATCTGCGCGGTTGCGAAGTTTGAAGTGAAGATCACGGATAGTCCTGGAGCTTCTGCTGTGCTCTGCTTGCGCTTACAAGCTTATTCTGTTTCTTGATTGTCGAAAACGTGTTGCTTCACAGATGTTGTCGAAAACGTGGTAGGTAATTGGTTCTGAGGTATTGGTAACTGGTAAAACGTGGTAATTGGTTCTGAGGTATTGGTAACTGGTACTGTGTCACTACAAAGTACCTATTTGAGCTACATTTATGAAATTCTTGATTCTAGACAAGCTAAGTAGCTTTAATAAATTTGTCAAATTACATGTATGTAGATTAAATAAGTTTCGAGTTGTGAAGGGGTCAAAAGAAGCTCGAAATGGTTCGTGTAACACACGGCTGCTGCGTCGCTAGTTCCTTTTTTCTTTGAACTATTGGCTGGACACGCTGCCGCGTGTCTAGATTTTCAATGCAGACTCTTAAGAAGTCGATCCGTGTGGTTAGTCTTTTTTGAAAAAAAACCCTGACTACCGCAAAAATACTTTGTCTGAACTTTCTAAAAGGCATCAAAAACAAATACCTAACGCTGGAACGATTTGGTATTATGTTAGGTATTAATAAAACAAACGACTGCACGAAGCTCATCCTCGCCGCGAGAGTTTATGGAAACTTTACGGTCCATAATCTCTTAAACAAACATAATGAAACCAGTAATTAGCATAATTAACCAGCAATTTTCTTGATCAAAACTCTACAGAAGTTTAGAGGGTTCTAAGTCACTTTTCAGACCTTTGGAGGACAAATTATCCCAATAGGTTGAAATAGGGTGGTATTTTACAAAAAAAAATCTAATATAGTCCGTCTGATAGATTTAAAAAAAATATTCGACACGTATTTTTTTTAGATATATGACGTCACGCGTGTCTTCAACTCGCTGTATCCTCTTTATTATTTGTTCACGTGAAAAAAGAAAAAATACGTGTCGAATATTTTTTGAAAATCTATCAGACGGACTAATTAGTTTTTTTTTGTAAAATACCCTATTGTGCATAGAGAACGTCAAGTAACATTCGTAAGTTTTATTGAGCACCAAGCCCAGTGTCTCTTAGTAGACGTAATTGGCGACCGTGACAGGACACGAACGTGCAATCTTCGGAGTACCAAGGTCTAGCTGGAGTTGGCCAGCACCGCGACGCAACCATCAGTCAGTCAGTACCGCGCTGCATCCAGCCTTTGGGAGATATAAGTATATCGGAAGAATACGAGCAGTACTTACCTACTTAGCACCTACTAAGATGCTGCTGTAGGTTTGTAGCACGCTGCAGCACAGCAGCATACTTGCAACTAAGTGCCCTTCCTTAATAAATTAAAGCAACTAAGCAGGATGGGAAATCATCAAATGACTCCTTCCGCTCTGGGCGGAGCGGAAGGGAGTGTCAGACTCTTACTGACTAAAACCCATCCGTGTTCCTCCTAGTGCCCGCCGCGTTCCAGGGCCGCGGCGTCTCTTTCAAACGATTTCCGCACCTCATTACTAAGCCTTCGGGTACGATTTTGATTCGTGCAACGTGCGAACCATTCCAACGAAATCAATTTTTAGGGTTCCGTACCAAGGTTGCTAATGGAACCCCGTTTATTAATAAGTAAACGCTGTCCGCTAATTCAAAAAAGTCTTCTATAAAAAGGTCGAATATAGCAAAAATATTAAACAAAGTCTGGTTTGTTCGAACACTTATAACTCAAGAAAAACGGACCGATTTTCATGTTTTTTAATTAGTCTTTGTCCGGAATAGCTTAATCTTAATATATAAAACAAAGTCGGGTTTGTTCGAACAAACTTAAGAACGGCTGGACCGATTTTCATAATTTTTGTGTTTTTGGATTAGTCTTTGTCCGGAATAGCATAATAAGTATTAAAATATTAAAAAAAATAGTAAAAATAGGGCAGGTAGGGCAGGTAGGGCAGGTAGGGCAGGTAGGGCAGGTAGGGCAGGTAGGGTAGGTAGTTAGGGAGGTAAGAAGTATTAAAATATAAAAAAAAATAGTAGGAAGCTGGGGTAGGTACCTACCTACCCTTATTTTTTTAAGGATAGGAAATCTTGAAATGACTTCTTCCGCTCTGGGCGGAACGGAAGGGAGTGTCAGACTCTTACTGATTAAAACCCACCCGTGTTCCTCCTAATGTCCTTTGCGTTCCAGAGCCGCGGCGTCTCTTCCGAAAGGATTCCTCACTCAGGCAGGCACTGGCCCTAGCTGGCCCCGTCTCTCATACTCTCACCTCTTTGAGGTGCGCGTGGAACACAGCGCGCCGTCGACCCGGGCCTGGTTCTGATCGGACGGCAAGCCACCCAATGCTCGCCACTCGGCCACCGCAGGCCCGCGCCTACGGTGCGGTGGCCGAAAATCACCCTGAGACTCCCGACGCCCGGGGCGTCTTCTTCTGTTGCGGCGGCTGGGTCGTGAGGTTTCCATCTCTCTCTCACGTTCGACCTCCTCCTTTGCTAGCATTACTGCTTCGCAGAAGAAGGTGACCGCTTCCCATGACTCCTCGCTCCGGACCATAGATTGAACCAGGGACGGGAGCGAAGCCGCACGGGTCAGCTAGTTTATAATATTTGCAATAATGATTGTTGTAGACGACCACAAACACTATTCTCAATAGCCAGTATTTTTGGAACGAATCAACAGTATGGCGTCGGATTCATGACGTCATGAGCACCAGGGCCTGATCTAGCAATTTAGCCGCTCCGGGCAAAAATAATATTTGCCACCCTTTACAGTAACACCATATAAGTCATGCATGAGTCATGACCTTGCTATTCCAATTTTTAAAGTATGCCTTCGTGGCTAAATTCGAAACCATGAGGAATATCGAAAAACAATTAAAGGAGTCTCGAGCTCGATTTTGATGAAAACTAAAACTACACCATTGGATTTTTGAACAAACGTTATTCCTACCCAGGAATCGAACCGGTTGATTTTGAGAAAAAAAGAGACACCCTGATTGTTAGGGCGCCCTCAAATTAGTCGCTAAATGTTGCGCGGCAGCAGCGCGACTGTCGCACAACTTTGTTAATGCATACAATCCATAAACGCAAAGTGCCGCGCGGCTGCCGTGCGGTTTCTATTTGTCCATCATCGGACTACAAGACGAACGGCGATGCGCCACTGGTACATAGTGAACATCCCACCACACGCAAAAACGTTTTGGGAACACATTGATAACGCGTACAGCTAAGGAGTGGAATTCCCTGACGTAGTATGCGTTTCCTGATAGCTACAACCTGGGAGTCTTTAAGTCAAGAGTGAATAGGTTACTTCTAGGCAAGCGTGCTCCATCTTCGACCACATTCACTTCAGAAAAACTGATGAAGAAATAAGAAAAATTTTAGGATTCACCTAAAATGTTGCAATGTTTGTTAGATAGCCCCCAAAAATAACAGGTTCGCCGTCCAGGCTCCAGAGTGGGAATGGTCTCATGTCCTGTTATGTCTTTATAAGAAGTCGGTGTCCTGCCAAGTAACAAATGTGTAACTTTCTCCTCAAGTCCACAGTGTCAGATGGTTTAGAATGGGCGAACATACCACATACTGTCTGTGGACTGATATGGCAAGTCTCTCTACAGACCGTATGAGGTCTGTGGACAGTGAATCTGATTTCATAGTAGGTACTTAAGGTGGATGCTCCAGGGTAGCCCGCGAAATTCAAATATTTTTATGTTTTTTGCAATTTGCCGGTCAGTGTGAAGCTGTATGTGGACCAAATACGATCCGCGACCGTAACGCGTATTTATCTAAAGAATTATAACCATTTTAATCATCAATATAGACCTCTAAGTTCATGTAGTTCGACAGTATGAATATTTCAGAAATAATCAATTACTTTTCATTAAATCTTGACATTTTAGGATTATACCGACTTATGGAGTTGTTTTACTGATTACTGATTCGCGGGCTACCCTGGAGCATCCACCTTAAAAACAAACTACTGGAAATAATTATTTCTCAATTCAACGTTTGGGGGGAATCCCCGTCAATCATAAACGGAACGAAAAGGGTTGCCAGTTCATAAATGTAAAATCGATATTAAAATCGGGAGATTTTTTTTGTATTCTCGAGCCGAAAATCAGTAGTAAAATGTTGGTTCCTTCTTTCTCTATTTTGGTTCCTTTTCCTACATATCGAAAAAGTTGGTTCCTTCTTTCCTATTTAGGTATTTCTTCTTTTTTCTTTCGGCCTAGCTTGCTTAAGAGCTGTATTATAATTTTCTTAGGAGACAGCATTAAGAAAATTAATTATGTTAGTCCGTCTGAATTCACTGCTGCTATAGTTGATTTTTTTAAAGAAAGACCATATAAATACTATTTTGTCGGCCTGCCAGGCATGGCAGTTTTTATAAGTTTTCCACTCATACAGATGAAATTGAGAACTTCGTGCCAGCGCCCGGCACCCTCAATTTTGCCGCCCCTCACTTTTGCCGCTCTGGGCATTTGCTCAGCTTGCCCCCCCTTAGATCGGGCAATGATGAGCACTGGCCAGTTTACTGGATTATATTACGGAACGTCATGCATGATGCAATGTAATTTCAAGTGGGGTGGCAGACTTGCGAGCAAGTACGCGTACTTGTGGCTCGAAAAGCTTTTTCGCTCGTGTATCACCGTAAGCACACAAAAAAAAAAACCGCCGGGTAAGTTTGTTGGTGAACCAACAGGTTTGAAATTTTGCTCTTAGCTCGCTCTTAGCGTTGCGAGCCGCGAGCCGCAAGCCGTTTTTTTAACCGACTTCTTCAAAAATGAGGAGGTTCTATGTTTCGCTAATTCTGGACCGATTTAAAAAAAAAATATTTTATTCGAAAACCTATACTCCTGAGGTGGTCCCATTGTCACCAAGTTAGAATCTGACGATGGGATCCCAAGAAAATCGAGGGAAACCCTCAAAACCTTCATAAACTTTCTACCGCAATTCAGATATTTGTGTCAGGTAATCATCATCTTATGTTGCTGAGCTGATGATAGAAGGTATAAGTCAGGATCTGATGATGGGATCCCATGAAAAATGTTTGTTCAGCGATATTTTATACCGATTTGGATGATTCTTTTTTTGTTTGGAAGAGTATTTTCTCGGACTGGTCCTATTTAAATTTGGTGAAGATCTGATGAAGAACTTCGGAAGTAGGCAACGGAACTCTTCAATAAATGATAGCAAATGGATCTGGATTTCTGAAATCGCATGTCTGTTGATGGTTTACACCAGTTCATAACATAAAATCACGCCGGTACGCTGTGTTTGTGGTAAAAACTTTTTACAAAAAAATTAAACCGACTTCCAAAAACGAAACAACCAAAAACATCGACTAGGTTATTTTTACTATGTAGTGTTTTGTTTTTGTTTTGTGACACGTCCATTGCTATTGTGTTGCAAAAAATACTGATTTTCGAAGCTATTCACACTAATAATTAACAGAATTTTTTCCTTTGCTTCTCTCATACAAGTATCCTGTCTGGCTATAATAAAATATTATTCCTGTATAAGAAAAAGTTTCCTCCATTGAAGACATCGCGGTCCCCCTGGTACTAGAGTAATGAGCAAGTTCTAGGTAGTAGGTGACAGACGTGCGAAAAAGTAAGCGTACTTGTGGCTCGACAAGCTTTTTCGCTCATGTGTCACCGTAAGCACGCGTACATAAAAACCACCGAGTAGGTACCGAGTTGCCTATCGAACAGGTTTGAAACTTTGCTCGTAGCTCGCCTCGGCTTGCACTTCTGTCAGCGCCACTAGCCGCAAGCCATTACTTTGTTTTATAACACGTCGAGTGCTATTGTGTAGCAAAAATACTGATTTTCAAAGCTATTCACGCTAATAATTAACATAATTATTTTCTACTAGTCGACCCGCGCAACTTCGTCTGCTCCGGTGAGATTAGCATTAGCGCGTTCAAGCACACAAACAAACTCTTCAGCTTTATATATTAGTATAGATTAAAGACCAGCTTTTGCCCGCGATTTCCTACGCGCATATCCCGCTTTTTCCCATTTCCTTAGTGCTCCCCAACACTCCCCTAGGAATCTACTTGCCAAAGGGCATAGAACCAATGTGGAATAGCCCCCACGCTGCCATTTTTTTTTTCAAAGTACAACGTGACACTAGGGCACCACGTTGCTAACATTTGTTGCTTGTTCAAGTGTCCTCTTTTTTTATGGATGGGAAATCATCAAATGACTCCTCCCACTCTGGGCGAAGCAGAAGGGAGTGTACACTGACTAAAACCCATCCGTATTCCTCCTAGTGGCCTTAGCGTTCCAGGGCCGCAGTGCCTCTTTCGAACAAATTCCGCAACCCTGGCAGGGACTAGCCCGAGCGGACCTCTTCTTCTATGCTGCGTGGATCACAGCGCGCCGTCGACCCGGGCCTGGTGCTGATCGAACAGCGAGCCACCCAACGCTCGCCGTCCGCAGGCCCGCGCCTACGGTGGCCGATGGGTTATCTAAAACTGAAAGAATTTTTCAAATCGTACCAGCAGTTCCTGAGATTAGCGTGTTCAAGTAAACATACAAACAAACAATCAAACAAACTCTTTAGCTTTATATATTAGTATAGAGTATAGATATAGATATAGATGCTTCTCTCATACAAGTATCCTGTCTGGCTATAACAAAATATTATTAAAAACTGGCCAAGTGCGAGTCGGTTCCATACCATAAACCTTAGTTTTATTATTTTTTGTTATAGCGGCAATAGATACACAAACTGTGACAATTTCAACTGTTTACCAATTACGGTTCTTGAGATTCAGCCCGTTGACAGACAGACGGACGGACGGACAGCGGAGGTTTAGTAATAGGGTTCCGTTGGATACCCTTTGGGTACCTACGGAACCCTAAAAAGTTTCCTCCATTGACGACATCGCGGTCCCCCTGGTACCAGTGTAATGTGCAAGCTTTCATGCGAGTAAGCTCGCGATCTTAAAAACCGCGTACTATAAGTTCGTACGTCTATCACCCTATCCTATCTATGCCCTATCCCTCTAAATAAGGAATCCTATTTCCCCATAGATTTAGAATACCTCCCCATAGATTTAGGATTCTGTATCTATGTATATTCCCACTTCAAGTAGTCTATGGTCTTGTCAACTTGACAGTTGTCAATATCAAAATAAATGTCACACAGTTATAGTCTCTCTCTGTCGTAGAGATATCTTTACTTTTGTTTATTTATTGTATTTATTCGCCATCAAAACCAAAGAAATGGTACTTATTATGTGTTCCTTGTGTGGTTTATTTATAAGTGCTGTCTATTAATTCCTAATTACTTTGTTACAGGCGCGTTATTTCAAGGAACAAGATATTGATGGTACCTACGGTTTCCACTTTCTTTTATCGTTTTCTTAAACTTGATAAGATTTAACATGATAATATTTATGAATCAAACCCTTTATGCAAATTCAATTTCAAGGAAAAACTTCAGAAACCCGTTTAGTTCGTAGTTATGTATTTTATGCTTTCAAAAAAGTTGCAATAATGAGTCTATTGCTTTGTTTATTGGTAGTAAAATAACGGTATTATAGACATTTCTCTTTAGAAAGTTGTCTATAAAAATAATTCTGTGTGTAATATACTGTAGCAAGATGCTTTACAAAAATATGGTCAGAATATATCTATTATATTCTATTTATAGTTTAAATGTATATCTTTGTACATACATGCTTTATTAAATTGGTACTATGGATCACTGTATTAATAAATAGTTAATAAACTATTATCACGAAATTATGCACAAATGCATATAAAAACAAATCTTTGGGAATCAAAAACATAAGCCACATCTCTGTCAATGGCAAAAGTGCCCAAAACACTGGCAGCATTGCCATGTTGAATGGCAATGTCAATTTCTTTGTACTGCATTAAATAAAATATATTAATCACATTATTCAACATTGCTATTACCATAATTTGTTTATGTACCACTGGTAGACTTTGGCTAGGGTTTTAAATCCAACTCTGACCAGATTTTTTGGGACAAGCCTGCCACACATTTCCAACCACTGGTACTCCTGAAAGCCAGAATCAACAGTGGCAAACACCAGAAAAACACCGATTCAATGAAACCTGACGAGTCTCAGAGAAACAATTTGACTACCTTGGATCCCGCAACTAAATTAATCAGAAAAGTACAGCGGAGGAGTAGGAAATAAAATTTATATCTCATAACATATCTAATATTCAAAAATCTCATGTCATGGTATTTGTTACCAAACTCCTCCGGAACGGCTCTACTGAATTTCATGAAATTTTGTGTGTATATTCAGTAGACAATATTTTTTTGTTTGACAAAACAACGTTTGAAGAGTCAGCAAACATACATACATCACAAAACACATCACACATCTGTACATTTGTGAGCAAGTAACAAATAAATAATATAATTTTATTAAATACTTTATAAATATAATCTCATACAATAGGGAACATGCAATATTTCCATTTTTGCTTTAATTTAAAAGAACTCCATCTAGTATAGACCATCACATAATTAATAAGAAATGAAAACGTCACTCCTGTCTGCCACTGGTAAAGAACTGTCCTAACTCAAAGACCCTTTTCGTTGTCATTACAGCAGTGACGTCACTAAACGCTAATTGATGTTTTTAAATACGTTCCGTTTCACGTTACTTTCATTAATTATTTTTTTTCCTTTTATGGTAATTGTGCCGGTTTCGACTATTCTGCCAGTGTCAGTTCATTTACTATTTTTGTAAAAATCGATATTAACTAAAAATTATTGCAATGGCCTTTATTTTATCATTTTATTAACAACATTCTCATCAATTCTGTATTTGCATCTTCCCTATTCCAGAGTTCCGTGAATGCTTCTACCTGTTTGCTCGTTCCGGCCAGATTACATCGCTGGACGAGCTCACAGTCGTCATGAGATCCCTTGGGATGAGCCCCACTATCCAGGAGTTAGCTGGTAATATGCTCTGACAATAAATACTTTTTCTTTATATTTCTTTTCTTGCTTTTTGCAAACTTTAATTAACTTGCTATGTTAGGAGTTGTCCATTAATCACATGATGTTTTCCTAGGAATATTCACCCGCGTAGTTCCCGTTCCCGTCGGAGTACAAAGATAAAATATAGCCTATGTTACTCCCTGATAATGTAGCTATCCATTGCAGAAAGAATTTTTCAAATCGGTCCAGTACTTTTCAAGTTTATTCGTAACAAACAAAAAAACAAATCTTTCCTCTGTTTAATATTAGTTTACATGAGTTTGCTCTTGATTCTAGTCTAGGTTTTTTTCCTGCCAGTAATTTTCTATTCATCTTCACAGACTAGACATTTATACAATTTTTATTTTTTCATAAATTTCAGGATATTTAAAAGGCAAAGGTGGCAAGATGTCTTTTGCTGACTTTTTGGAAGTCATGCATATACATTCCAGAGCAGAGAATCTACCTAATGAGGTAAATCAAATGGAATAATTATACTAAAAAATAGTTCCTGCCAGCTGGGTCAGTCTCGTGAAAAATTTAAATATCTAATAGGGGATCACCTACCGCGCAACATCTGCTCCGCTCCTATTGGTCTTGTCGTGATCATATACAGGGTTATTTGTAAAACACCAGCAACCTCTTAGGCAGTGAAAGTACACATTATTATTAGCAAAATATCAGCTGTTTCATACAAAATGCAATATTTAGCCAATGAAAATGTATGAAACACAACATTTATTAATCTTTTGCCAAGAACGACTATCTCTCTCTCTTTAAAGTTAAAGCGTTTTTACTAGTTCTCTGCTATTGTTTCATAATTATCATTTATATGTTTGTTTAAATACTACACCAAAGATTACCTCCAAAGATTACCTCTCGAGATTTCGAAGTTTTCCCAAAGTAAAATTTGCTTATAATCATGTGTACTTTCACTGCCTAAGTGGTTGCTGGTGTTTTACAAATAACCCTGTATAGCCTATAGCAGGGATGACCAACCGGTTGATGGCGTCTATTAGTCCAGTGGATCGCGGCAATGCAATAAATATAAATAGATACGAATAACAGACTGCGCAACTATGTAAATACTTAATACGTTATGTTGATAAAATTAACCCTAACATACTACATTATAGTATACTGAACTTTACTTACTGTTACAGAAGTACCTATAAAATTAGTAGATCGCACATGGTTTCGTCAGTAAAAAGTCGATCTTGGGTCTAGTCAAGTTGGTCACCCCTTTCCTATAACCGATCACTGTAGCTCCCGTCATCCCATTCGAACCTAACCTATCAGTGTCGTAATGACCTCAAACCTAACCTAACATCGGCCACATCATGAAAAGTCAATTGTCACAGTTTTCATCCATGCTCCGCTCCTATTGGTCGTAGCGTGATGTTAAATAGCATATAGCCTTCCTCAATTAATGGGTTACCTTGTCTGAAAATAATTTTTCAATTTTTTTGATTTATTTTTAATTTGTTATTTTTTTGCTCTTGACTCTAGTCTATGTCAGAGATGACAGAGACAAATTTCGCACGGGTGCAAATTATATAAGTACTAAAACCTTCCTCGAGAACCACTCTATTAAAAAAATTAGCCATCTGCGAGTCGGACTCGCACACGAATGGTTTCCGTACCATAATCCTTAATTTTTTTATAATTTAGTTGATTGAATGAAAGGTAAATTGCGGTTTCCGATTTATGATGTATTAAAAAAAAAACTACGTACTAGATCTCGTTCAAACCAATTTTCGGTGGATTTTGCATGGTAATGTATATCATATAATTATATTTTAGTTTTATCATCCTCTTATTTTAGAAGTTACAGGGGGGGGGGGACACATTTTACCACTTTGGAAGTGTCTCTCGCGCAAACTATTCAATTTAGAAAAAAAAAATACACTAGAAACCTCAATATCATTTTTGAAGACCTATAAATAGATACCCACACCTATGGGTTTGAAGAAAAAAAAAAACAAATTGAGTTTCAGTTCTAAGTATGGAGAACCCCAATTTTTTTTATTTTTTCCCTTTTTGTGTGAAAATCTTAATGCGGTTCACAGAATACATCCACTTACCAATTTTCAACAGTATAGTTCTTATAGTTTCGGAGAAAAGTGGCTGTGACATTCGGACGGACATGACGAATCCATAACGGTTCCGTTTTTTGCTATTTGACTGCAGAAACCTAAAAAACCCGCACTAAAATCCGTTGCGTAGTTTTAAAGATCTAAGCATACATAGGGACAGACAGACAGCAGAAGCGACTTTGTTTTATATTATGTAGTGATACTTTTTTCCTAATATAAAGCTGAAGAGTTTGTTTGTTTGTTTGCTTGAACGCGCTAATCTCAGGAACTACTGGTCCGATTTGAAATTTTTTTTTAGTGTTAGATAGCCTATTTACCGTATATATATCATCACGCTAAGACCAATAGGAGCGGAGCAGACGACGTTGGGCGGGTTAACTAGAATTAGCATAGTTTTGTATTTATCTTCCACCTTCGTTCTACAGGTAGTGAACGCATTCAAGGCGGGTGACGCCGAGAAGAATGGGGTGATTCCAGCTCGGCAGCTGCGGAACCTACTGCAGAACTGGGGCGAAGGCCTATCTGCTAGAGAGGTATCATTAATTTTTAAATTCAACCTGTTACTAGATTTATCTAAACACATGTGTAGGCGAAATATCTATAATGTTCCCTTTGCTGGTATCCAGGGGGGCAAATAAGGCCACTTTAGCAGAATCATATTAGAACAGTGGTTCCTAACCTTTCCAATATTGTTACCCCTGTCACGAAAACTGATTTTACCCCGACCTTAAAATGTTACAAACAATAGAAGCAATACATAATATCTTAATACTAGCAAATACAAAATATCTTTGTAGCGACCCTAGCGGCGCGATTTGCTGAATTGCATTTTTGATATTGTACAAGAACGTCAGAGCCGGGCACGCCAGTCGCTTACATACCTCCGAGCTCGAATTATTTCTGGACCCTATCCATAACACGCACAATAAGTGGTGACCGCCGGGTCCTCGTCGAGGCGATCGGTGGCGGCGACCTTTCGCGACCGGCCTTGGTTCAATCTTTGGTCCGGAGCGAGGAGGCATGGGAAGCGATCACCTCCTTCTGCGAAGCAGTAATGCTAGCAAAGGAGGAGGCCGAACGTGTGAGAGAGAGGGAAACCTCACGTCCCAGTCGCCGCAACAGAAGAAGACGCCCCAGGCGTCGGGAGTCGCAGGACGATTCCCGGCCGCCGTAGGCGCGGGCCTGCGGACGGCGAGCAGTGGGTGGCTCGCCGTCTGATCAGAACTAGGCCCGGGTCGGCGGCGCGCTGCGATTCCAGCGCGCCTCAAAGAGATGTCAGCGTGGAAGACGGGGCCCGCTAGGGCAGGTGCCTGCTGGGGCTGCGGAATCTGTTCGAAAGAGGTGCCGTAGCCTTAGAATGCAGAGGGCACCAGGAGGAACACGGATGGGTTTTAGTCAGTAAGAGTCTGACACTCTCTCTTGCTTCACCCAGAGCGGGAGGAGTCATTTGATGATTTCCCATCCTTAAAAAAAAAAAAAAAAAAAAAGTGGTGACCCCGAACGTTAACAGAAAACAGTTTTTTTTTGGTGTTCTGTTTTTTTGCGCCGTAAGCGACTCATAGGTCACGTGGCACTTGTGCGTGTTATAGATAGGGTCCAGAAATAATTTTCGGCACTAGATTGGTACTGGATATGATAAATGTTTATTGAAGGTTAACAATTACTCGGTTGTATTATTACAGTAAAATATGACGTGGCTGAACGGATGTATGTAAGCGACTGGCGTGCCCGGCTCTGCATTTTGTTGCTTGTAGAACTTATTGCGTGAGTCTTCATTCATAGTACTTATCGGTAAAACATTCTGAATAGAGACAAAGCTTTGAAATGCATTTGATCTTGAATGTCACATTCATCATCTGCCTAGCCTTTTCCCAACTACATTGGGGTCGGCTTCCAGTCAAACCGGATTCAGCTGAATACCAGTGTTTTACGTGGAGCGGCTGCCTACCAGACCTCCACAACCCATTACTGGGTAACACGGTACTTCTTGGCAAGACTGGAGTCAGATTTATTGGCTTCTGACAATCCGTAACGACTGCCAAAGATCTACAAATGACAGCCGGGACCAACGGCTTAACGTGCTTTCCGAGGCACGGAGGAAACTCGGTATGTTAAGATGGTCACCCATCCACAGACCAACCTTGGCAAGCGTAGCTTAACCTTCAAGATCGACCCGTGCGGCTGTTAGTATTTAGCCACGAGCTCCTCCTCCTTGAATGTCAGTTTGGTTAAAAAAAAAACAATATTTAAAAACTAATATAGTCCTTAAATGCTGCAAGCAGAATTTAAATAAATTGAAAATACCTTTCAAAGTTTTGTTTCTATTCACACCGTTTTCGTAGCTGGTCCAAAAATAAACCACCAATGCTATCCTTTGCTGGCCATCCTTTGCTCAAACTGCATCCGTGTTCGCGTGGTTTTTAGGCGTTTGCCTTGAGACCCGTTGTGGGTTCGATTCTCACGGGAAGCGTACTTTTAAATGTTGTTTCCAGTTTGGCTAGGACATTGCAGGCTTAAATCACCTGATTGTCTGATAAAAAGATGATTCCGTGCTTCGGAAGGCACGTATACCGTCGCAAAATAAATGATTTCTGATTTATAAGCCGGTGGTCCCAGCCGCCAAATGGCGGTCGTCAAACAGTCATAAGTCAGAGACCCTTGAGGCAGTTTAGAAACTGACACTAGGTTGTGTGGGGTCGTTAGACCTTACTGCCCACACGATAAGAAGAATACTAAAATAAGTCTTTGCCCACAGGTGGACAACATATTCCGGGAAGCCAATGTCACGAACACTGGCATCGTTCGTTATGAAGACTTCGTCAAAATCGCGTGCGCCCCTGTTCCGGACTATTATTAAAATTAAAATGTCGACAGTCAAATACAAGGATTTTTTCCCGCGCTGTCAAAGTCGGAACTAATGTTGCGATATCGATTTTTGTTTTTTTTTACTATTTTCACAGACAATATACAATGCAACTGATTAAAAAAAAATTTTTTTTTGACTTTTTGGGAATAGGTAGACTTGTAAAAAAGTTGTTGTGATAAAATTAAATAATTATTTTATTCTGAATATTAATAGTATGTTTCTGTTAGGCAGCTACAACGTAATGTATTGTCATCCCTTTCTTGCTAATTTTAAAAGAAAGAGACGGATTATGTACTAAAGGAATATAAACGTTGCCGTCCATTAAAAATCATTCCGTATTTTACAATTATTAGAGTGTCGTTCTATTTATTTTAAGAATAATACAGTATTTATATATATTTTTCAAAAAATGTTTTATTTCATCATTATCCACATCCCGGTTTCGCCCACTTCTGGGCGAACTTGCAAGAACCTGCTTCTTTTGACTAAGGTATATATTCTACCCAAAAATGTAGGCGAATTCCGACGCCTGGTTTGACCAGTCGCACTAGCGAATACTATTACTAGTTCGTCGGATCGTTGAGAATTTTATTGACTTGTCCTTTGAAATCTGTGGTCAAAATACCATCTCAGATTCTCAGTCACTAATCTAAATAGGTCTCATAAGATTTGGTCATCAGTCCTTTATCACAGAACATTCCAATTTGACACAGGCGCAGAAATGGATTACTCAATATGGGTAACTCAGGAGAGATAGATAAAAAATATATATGAATCAATCCGTTTCCATCAATCATTCTTTTTATCCGTTCACATCTGAATGTATCAGTGTATCGTTACAACTCATCACGGCGTCTTTTTCTATCTGTGTCGCAAACGTATAGTTAGCGCACATCTACCTTCGTTCTTTTAGGCCTCCAAGGTCAAATTCAAGCGTCTCTTTCGCACTTCCACATTTGAAATGTTCCGTCGCGCTTTGACATTATCTATCAGTCTCACTAATATAATAGTGGATTGAGTTGAGCGAAGCGAGTAAGCGAGCCACGCTGAACAGCGTGAGCTACTGATACATAAATTATAAATGCGAAAGTAACTGTCTGTCTGTCGCGCTTTCACGCCAAAACTTCTGAACCGATTTAAATGAAATTTGGTACACAGATAGTCTAGAGCCTGAGAAAGGCCATAGGCTACTTTTATCCTGAAAATACACTTCTGGACACATCTATTGGCCCACCTTAGAGTTTAGGTTTCGATGGCCCCTTTTTTTTTTTTTTTTTTAAGGATGGGAAATCATCAAATGACTCCTCCCGCTCTGGGTGAAGCAAGAGGGAGTCAGACTCTTACTGACTAAAACCCATCCGTGTTCCTCCTGGTGCCCTTTGCGTTCCAAGGCTACGGCACCTCTTTCGAACAGATTCCGCAGCCCCAGCAGGCACCTGCCCTAGCGGGCCCCGTCTTCCACGCTGACATCTCTTTGAGGCGCGCTGGGATCGCAGCGCGCCGCCGACCCGGGCCTAGTTCTGATCAGACGGCGAGCCACCCACTGCTCGCCGTCCGCAGGCCCGCGCCTACGGCGGCCGGGAATCGTCCTGCGACTCCCGACGCCTGGGGCGTCTTCTTCTGTTGCGGCGACTGGGACGTGAGGTTTCCCTCTCTCTCACACGTTCGGCCTCCTCCTTTGCTAGCATTACTGCTTCGCAGAAGGAGGTGATCGCTTCCCATGCCTCCTCGCTCCGGACCAAAGATTGAACCAGGGCCGGTAGCGAGAGGTCGCCGCCACCGATTTCGATGGCCCCTACCGAAATATGATTGCTAGATTGAACAAAAACTGTTGATGCAGTTTTAAACCTGATACATTTTACCATCTTTTTCGATCGTATTGTTTTAAATTTGAATTCAGAATACCATACGACATGGAGCTACGCCTAACAAGTCGGATATGCGCCTTGTTAAAGGCAATTGATTTTTGAATAAAAAACATGTTTTATCAAATAAAGGTTTAATTTAATAACGCGTGTTGCCTTCATGGGCATCTACCACAGCTCTCATACGATTAGGCATAGAGTTTATCAACCGCTCTATGAAATTTTGAGGGATCATCTCCCATTCCTCTTCTATGGCAGTTTTCAACTCCTGCATCGTCTGGGCAACTGGCTGATGAGCCCTAACACGTCTTTTTAGCTCGTCCCACATGTGCTCAATGGGGTTCATGTCTGGGCTTCTGGCTGGCCAGTCCATAACTGTGATGTTCACATCCCGAAGATATTCCCTGACGATGGCGGCCGCATGGGCTCTTGCATTATCATGCATAAAAAGGAAATTTGGGCCCACATAGTCCGCGTATGGTATCACGTGAGGTTCTAAGCACTCACGAATGTACCTTTCAGCATTTAATGTTGGCAGCCGTGGTCCTGTAACAACCTCAAGTTGAGTTTTGCCGCTCGCGGATATATCTACCGCCCCAGACAGTCCATGAGCCACCGCCATAAGCAACCCTCTCTTCAAAGCAGCATTGTGCGAAACGCTCTCCCTTACGTCGGTAGACCTTCTTCCTTCCATCATTGCCATGTAACACAATTTTAGACTCATCAGAAAAGAGTACACGGCTCCAATCTTTCTGTGTCCAATTTAAATGACTGCGTGCGAAATGAAGGCGCGCTGTTCGGTGGGCTCGCGTTAGTTTGGGCCCATTAGCTGGCTTGTGTGGTACCATATCGCGTTCTTTTAACCTTCTCCGAACAGTTCGAGCGCTCACAGATACTCCGTGGATGTCGCGAAGTTGTATCTCAATGGAGGTAAGGTGACGATTTCTCAAGCTGGTCGTCACGATGAATCGATCCTGCCTTTCAGTTGTGACCCGAGATCGTGGCCTTCCTTGGCGACGAACAAAGCCGCCAGTCTCTAGGTACCTCCGATAAACATTTCGGACCGCAGATCGACTTAAATTAAGTTGAGCACTCACGTTTCTTTGGCTGTGTCCGGCCTGAATAAGTGCCACAGTTTGGGCGGCGACTTCAGGTGAAGTATCCATAGATTATTGATAGAATCTCACCTTAATGTTAAGAATAAGTAATGTTTGTTGCAAAACCAAAGATATCAATCACTTTTTCAAGAATTAAAGTCAAGTAAACCAATAAAACCAAGTTTTCTTAGTATTCGATTTTTTGATATCAACAAACAGGCTCCAAATTGTCTTTTGTTTCTTTAAATTCTGTGTTCGAAATTCAAAAAAAGACTATTCAATGAAATTTGAATGTGCCAGGTTCAAAACTGCATAAAAACTTTTTGCTCGACCTAATATAAAATTTTAGCTAGGACCAAACGAAACTGAAAATACAAGGTGGGCCAATAGATGTGTCCAGAAGTGTATGTTGACAGAAGCTAGTAAGGATATAAAGATACAAAAGAGTCATACATATCCCAGAGATAGAAAACTACTAAACAATAAAGCTAGAGACAAACTTGGTCCCACATACGCAACGTATGCAACGCAACATACGATACAATATAAAAGCGTTGCATACGTTGCGTAGGTGTACGTAGGACCAGTGTGTTTCTAACTTAAAAAGTGTTTCTTCTCCGAGTGATACACAGACCTTCTAGTTTAAAATGATGACATACGTTGAAGATAAAATATACAATTACAAAATATACAACCAATTTACGAAATAGATATCATTCAAACAAGCTATCAAAATGGGAATTAACAAATAAAACAACATATTTTTCAAACCGTGTTTTATTTCTCCAAAATGTAACAATTCCTATACTGATATGGCACTGATAACTGTGGTCCTTCTAAGTTTATATAGTAGGTATATTATATCTTGAAAACATGTACAGACAACTTAACTTTTACTTGCACAAAGTCACACAAGACCGTGCACATTTCTTTTCCATGCAATCAGTAGGATATGTGAAATATGTTCAATTCAGCACTTCCCGTGGGTGTCGTACGAGGCGACTTAAAGGACTCGCCAGAGAAAGGTCAGCATCGTAGACATTACCGCAGTTTGGTTGTTCTGACCGCCAAGCGAGCACCGCCGAGTGAGTACAATCTTTAATAGCTTTTGTCGCTGCGATCAACTAGAGGTAAGAGCCGCTCGCCGGCAGTGTGAACAGCCAGCTATCGACTATGCATATATGTGTCTCTTTTACTCACACGAGATCTATATCTTTTGTCTATTTTCTCAGCGAGCAAATGGTCGATATCTACTCGCTTCCTCGCTGGCGGTGAGACAAGTTCCATAAGTTTAATAAAGGCTTTTGTTCGTGTACAAATTATATGAATACATCTTTATCGACCTTGTACATTTGTTGGAGTATAAAACGACAATTTCTCAGTTTACCTATCTGTTTCTGTACACATTTCCAAAATATAATGCTATAAAAAACTAAAATCTATTGTCTACAAAGCACATGTTGCTGAGCTTATTGCTTTTTTAGAGATAAACTAAAATAACCTGTAGATAGCTGCGGAAAACTCACTACGCTTTATTCCCTGACGAGTTAGACAAAGGTGCCATCTAGTGGCAGAAATTCGAAACTTTATCTTATAAATACTTCACATTGACGTTTCTTTTTCCTCTCCTTAATCTTCGTGTTACGATTAAAAATATTGTGAACACTTTTGTGTAGTTGTTTCTATTAACGTAACTCGTAAAGGGATTCTTCGAGTTCAAAGATCAGGGATAAACATGGCGTAAAGTTGACCGTACCTACAGATACTCTTAATTTACCTCAGTCACAATAAAATTTGCTTAAAATATAATGACTAGGAATTACTAAACACTCTTTAAACATCAAACGTGTGTAACCTAAAATAAATTAATAGTTCTATGGTGCGCAGAGCCACACAATAACTTTTCTGACCAGCTAGTCTATTCTGTAAGTAACCATTTCGATATCGAGCTTCATCTGAGTGAGACAGCTCACAAAGTGAACTTTATTACACACAACATAAAGGTGTTACGTTTCATACCTCGGATTCCGCTTTCGAGGCACGAAAATGTTGTTACAGAATAGCACTACAGACGGGGAATGAATGTTTCCTGAAAAGACGAGCACCAGGTGGCAGCACTGAGCTAACAGGTCCAGGCAACTGTCAAAACGATTACGTTTTCTGACATTATATTCGTGTCAACCTAAGAATAAGTCGGATGTGACAGCAGGATACAACATTTAACTAGCAAGTATGAAAGAGACATGAAAATAAGTCTCTTTCGCACTTAGTGGTAAAACGATTTTCTATCCCTCTCTACTCAGCTGTCAAATCTGATTTCGTAGACTGTCACGAATATAGTTTTTTATAAACGTCATGTTTACGTCAAACTCATTTTGTCAATTAAGGGGTCCTCTCGCCTATGTGGCGCCAGCTGGTGGCGTAAATTTTCCAAGAAACCCTCATTCTCATATTCTTAAGGAGCGTTCGCATTCGCAAGTGAGAGAGCATAGACAAATTGACAATCCATCAGTGAAACCGATTGCCGAAAGTACAAAATATATAAAATTGAAGATTCCAAACGCTTACAACCCTAATCTCTTCAAAATTAGAGTGAACAGGCTCCTTTTTGGTAGGCTCGCTCCATCGTAGACTTTGTCTCTGTCATCTCTGACATAGACTAGAGTCAAGAGCAAACCCATCACCAAAAAAGAAAAAAGATTGACACGCTCTACCGACATGTCCTACCGAGCGGCTGCTCAGCTGCTTACGGTTAGACTGAAACCAAGCCCAACATAGGGCTTAGAAAAGGCTAAGTAGATTGATATCATGGACTAGTTGACTCGCGCAACTTCGTCTGCTCCGCTCCTATTGGTCTTAGCGTGATGATATATATAGCCTTCCTCGATAAATGGGCTATCTAACACTGAAAGAATTTTTCGAATCGGACCAGTTCCTGAGATTAGAGCGTTCAAGCAAATAAACTCTTCGGTTTTATATATTAGTATAGATAATAGATATATTAGTGTAGATAATAGATATATTAGTATACATAATAGATATTTTGTCATTTTGTCAAAAGCGCCCGCCTCCGGCCCGATAACTTGTGGCTCTACACTGCGAATCGAAACATGGTCTGCCCGCCTACTAAGACTTGTCATTGCCTTCATGTAACCGTCGTGAAAAAGGGATAGCGCTATATCTGCATAGCTCCATCTCTCTCTTACAACGGAATCACGATGGTAGTCTTGTAGGAGGGCTGTTTTTGCTATAACAATGAGATTCTAATTGACTATTGCGTGTATAAAACATGTTACGTATAAAATTATATGCTTTATATAATATTGGCACTCTTATATAGAGGTATATACTTGCTAAACTTGAAGGAGCTATTAAAATGGATCATTGGTCTCACTCATTTGATATACCATCTACAACAGTGCAATAGGGAATATGCATGCGATTTTTTAATTTGCAAAATGAAATACTTATTAGCTCAAGTAAACAATTATAAAATTATTTTTTAAATACCTTATTTATTTATTTATTTATTTATTATACGCTTTATTGTACATACACCAAAAGTAATACAAAAGGAAACTTAAAACTAAAACACATACAATGGGCGGTCTTATCGCATTCCGCGATCTCTTCCAGACAACCTGGGATGGAAAGTATTTGTCCGGACATGAAATGGGGCTGTAATTGGTGTAAAAAAAAAAAAAAAAAAACTAAATTAAAACAAACAATAAATTATAATATAATCGATACATACATATATACATAAAACGCTATTTGAAATAGATACATAAATACATACATACTAAGTATACAGACAGTGAAAATAAATGACGACTAACGATACTCACAGCGACAGGTAATGCTCCCTTACAAGTCTTTTGAACGCAGGCAATGTCTGAGCGCGTCTAACTGGCACTGGCAATGCATTCCACAGACGAGCAGCCTGTACAGTAAAGGAGTTATCCAAGTAAGTTGTGGAATGCATTGGCATTTTCAGTTGCAAGTTATCCGATGACCTCAGAAATTTAGTGTGGGAATCACAGAGAAACTGGAAACGACTTTTAAGATAAGGAGGGGTAAAAGGTGAAAAGAGGATATTGTATAAAAGGGAAAGAATATGAGCATTCCGGCGAAGGCGAATTGGCAACCACTTGAGCTTCACACGAAATTCGGAAACATGGTCATATTTGCGTAAACCGAATATGAACCGGATACAAAAATTTTGGAGCCGCTCAAGTTTGTCGAGTTGTTCCTGAGTTAGGTCAAGATAGCTGGCATCAGCATAATCAAGGATGGGTAGAAGAAGTGATTGTGCAAGCGCAATCTTGGTGGCAGTAGGAAGAAAATTGCGCAGCCTCCTCAACGTTGCCGCAGATGCAAATAACTTGCGGCTAACTTCCTGCAGTTGGGCAGTCCAAGAAAAGTTTCTGTCAATAAATATCCCCAAATTTTTAACTTTTTCGGAGACAGGAATAACTGAGCTATCGAAGATAACTTGGGGAAGAGTTGTCCAGTCGACCCTTGAAACCGTTCTGGAACCGCCCACTATGATAACCTGCGTCTTCAAAGGGTTGACTATGAGTCCGTACCGCTTGCTCCATTGGCATATGCGAGCCAGGTCATTGTTGATAGTGAAGATGGCGTCAGAGAGATTTCTAAGAGGAGCTTGCGAGTAAATTTGTAAATCGTCTGCATAAAGGTGGTAGGAAGAAGTTAATTCGTTAGAAATTGAGTTTATAAAAATTGCGAAAAGTAAAGGGGATAAAACGCCACCCTGTGGTACCCCGGCAAAAGTACTACACCAGGAGGACGACGTTTCTCCGATGCAAATACGTTGCCGGCGTCCAAACAGGTAACTACGAAACCATTCAATCACCGGTGGAGATACATTAAGAGAGCAAAGAATGCCAAGCAAAACATCGAAATCAACAGTATTGAAGGCATTACTGAAATCGAGCAACGCCAAGACCGTTAGATTACTGCTTTCCATGGCTGACCTTATATCTTCAGTAATGTTCAGAAGCGCTGTAGTAGTACTATGACCGGGACGGAAGCCGGACTGGAAGGGGTTGAGGAGATTATTTTTGGAAAGGAAAGTACTTAATTGGTTGTGGATTAACCGTTCCAGGACTTTAGATAGGAATGGTAAGACGGATATTGGACGGAATTCAGAAAACGATGTAGGATTGGACTTTTTTGGCAGAGGAATAATTTGAGCATCTTTCCATGAACATGGAAAGACACCGCTAGACGCAGAAAAGTTAAGGATGTGACAAATGACGGGAAGGATTACGTCCAGCACTGGGAGTAACATTTTACGGCTAATACAGTCGCTTCCTACTGCATTAGAAGTAATCGTTAGTATGCTCTTCTTAACATCACATTCGGAGAATTGACTAAAAACAAATGGAGAATAACTGGGAGTCGGAAGAGATGAAAGATAATCCAATGTATTCAATTTCAATGTCCTATCAAAATTGGACGAAGTTGTGAAATGACTATTTAAAGCATTGATGTCTAAATCTTTCGGAATTGACTCTTGTCGGGTTTTACCGACCCCCAATGAATTTAGAAAATTCCATACCTTGGATGCGTCCCCATTTTGGACGGAGTTATGAATGTGTTGGCGATAAGCATTCCTACATACCTTATTACAGCGATTCCGGATTGAGGTATATTTGTCCCTATTTTCATCAGTTGGTCGTCGCTTAAATTTAGACTTTGCTGCCACCTTTTCGTTCATCAACTTTTTAATATCATCTGTAAGCCACGGTGCTGGCAAATGTCTGACTTTTACCGCTCGGACCGGTGCGTGCCGATCATAGAGCTCGACAAGCTTATTTGTGAAAATAATAACTTGCTCATCAACTGACGTGGAAGCAAACAAAGGTGACCAATCTAAGTTGCTGGCATCCTCGCAAAGACTGTCGATGTTCATACCACCAAAATTGCGTTGCATAAGAATTTTAGCTTTTGCCTTAGGAGGGCGAATTTTGTAAGAAAGAAAAATCAGATCATGGTAAGAAAAGGCATCGGCTGAGCATTGACCATACTTAGCGACGCGATCAGGTGAGGAAACGAAAATCAAGTCGAGAAGTGAAGGAGTGGAGTTTGGAAAATGGTGTGTGGCACCTAGTGGAAGAATGGAAAGATTGCTAGATGCTGAAATATTGATCAGAGAAGAAGAACGATGATCCTTTTTGAGGAGACAAGTATTAAAATCACCCATGATTATGCTATGACTGTAAGATGGAATAAATATTTCTAAAAGTTTTTCAAAAGATGAGAAGAAGTTGATACGTAAAGAAGGACAGTAATAGACACCAAGAAGTAATTTCGAATGGTGTAGCGTGACTTCAAGAAAAAGGTGCTCACCAGCATTTAATGGTGGTGGCTGCGCTGATACATTTACGATAGAGAAGGGAATATGCGCACGGAGATATATGGCAACGCCACCACCACCACCATTGGTCCGGTCGTTCCTGATAAGTACAAAGCCAGGAAGAGAGTAACTAGTTGAAAGGAGACAAGGTTTGAGCCATGACTCAGAAATAAGAATAGCATGAATATTTTTACAGTCGAAGCTTGCCAGCATATCGTGGAAATGAGCCGGAATGCTTTGGGCATTTATATGAATAACGTTAAAATTCTGAGGTACATCAAAGAACTGCGCCTTTAGACTGTCTGCAAGAGAAGGAATACTCACTAAACTGTCATCATCACTAGTAACAGAGAAAAAACTATCACTGTCACTGCTGATATCGACAGACATAAATAAATAATATTAATGTAATAAATATATAAAATCTTCACCAAAATAGTAGATTAAAATCAATATTTGGTTAACCCGCCGGTAGCGTTATAAAATTATTGAAAAGAAAAAGAAAAATTGCATTGCATGCAGTCCAGGTAATAAACAGTAAAAAAAAAGAAAAAAAAAAAAAAAAAAAAAAAAAAAAAAAAAAAAAAAAATCCGCTATTACAATGAAAGACAACATAAGATTAAAAATATTGTCAATGCCAGTGTTCCGCTACCTAAAACGGAACGTATTATTGACAATGACATCGACTTGAGTTTCGACTGACACTGACAGTGACAACTTTAAAATATAAGTCCTTAGTCAAAGCAAACAATAAAACGGAGGTAAACACAAACAAAACACAGTGAAAATAATATTACCCGGACATTGAATAACAACATTCACAGATCTGAGCTAGAGAGATTACTTCTTTAAAGCTGCAGTACGCTTTAGCCGCGTAGTCTTCGCAGCAGCAGCGGCAGGTAGCACAGCCGTTTTCGGATCACAATGCTCAGTACTGGGAACCAAAGGAACAGGCGCAATCCTGTCCAACTCAGCGAGGGACTCAACTCGGTGTCGCGTATCATTTGGACCGAGAACGTACACACAGCCCGCTTTAGTCCAGCTTCTGGTGACGCCGCATCTTTCCCTCGCAGCCAGGAACACGTCGTGCCGCCCTTTTGTAAGGAACTCTGACATCGTGACGCCTGAAGCCCTTAATTTCGCTTTGGAAAACCAAATCTTGTCTCTGACCGCAAGACTGCTAATCTTGAACAAGATAGGCCTGGTTTTGTTGGGCACAGCTCGCCCCATCCTGTGACATCGGTTGATGTCAGTAACAGTGAAGTCGCTGAGCTGAAGTTTGCTACGGACCACCTCAGCAATCACCTTAGCAGTATCCTCCTTCTGCTCTTCAGCAACTCCGTGCAACAGTAGGATCTTCCTTCGGCTGCGCATCTCGATTTGGTCCACACTTCGTGCTAGCAAACCCACCTGCAGCTGAAGACTGTTGAGAGCCTCTGTGACGAAAGTTCGGAACATAGTAAACTCCGTAGCGAGGCTGGCAGCTGTAATGGGTGATTGAGGAGTCTTCTGTAATTGTTCTTCAAAGACAGACATCCTTGTTTGGAATACCTCCTTAAGTTCACTCAGAGTGTTTGCCAGTGAATCCATAGTGAAGAAGTGAATTGGTTGTAGTTTATGATAGTGGGAAAATTTAGAAAAGATAACGCCACACCAGCAGGTACAAACTGTTAACTTTTAAAATATGGCATAAATATTTATAAATAATGATTCTATTATATTATATAGAAATTAAAAATAGGAGCAATTTTTCTTTGTGTAACTGTTATAACTACCCACTTGTTCATTTTTCATCAACGATAAAGTTATAAAGCTTCAAAGATTACAATTAGAAAGAGAAGTTCGATGAAAACTTTGACATCATCGTCTATGACGCCTATACAGCTGCCATAGAAAACAGCGTTTTCGCGAGAGGGACAGATATATTTGTTTAAAATAATCATATCTCCTTCTTTTTTCCGACTAATTTTGATTTTATTTTCACTGTTAGTATTATATTCATGTATATTTTTAGATAAACTGTACAGATCATAAATATCTTTATCATGCATATTCCCTATTCTGTAAACATTTCGCCGAGTAAGCTTAGTTGAAGTGAACGTGAAGTGAGCTGTTAATCTATATATATAAACGGAATGACAGTTCACTTCATGCTCATTTCAATTAGGTGTACATTGGACAGGTACGCGGCACGAGTGTGCAGTGTATGTACACGGTGAGATGTTGACAGAACGGACCAGCAGTTGTGCAATGAGGGCTATCACGTTTGGATTCACCGCTAGAGGCGCTAGTGTAGCGTGAGTTCTTCGAAATGTCAAATTTCACTGTTGGTCGGCTTTTGACGCGATTTATTTGTTTGTTTTGATTTTTGTGAATATTTTGTTAAAACGGCCTAACAATGGCAGACAAAGTTATGGTTCTGCTTACCACTGCTTTGAGTTTTTTTTATGTCGAAAATATGTATTATATTCTTCTTTTTTTCGCACAAAATGTGTCTGCGTAACACTGCGGCACTATCTATGTTGTCTTTAATCGCGTGTTTACGGCATTATAAGATCTTACTTCTGACTTTGCTCACGTGCGCGTAATAACATCTTTTATTGATATGATTACGGACTTCACTCGTCAGTGACGCCAACTGGTGAGCACAGAAACGGTACCCCTTATTCTGTAAAAATCTCACTGTGCACTTAGATGAAGTGAGCTGTCAAATCATACAAACAAGATAAGATGACAGTTGACTTCATGCTTTATCTCTACATCAAAATATACTTGGCGCACTGTTAACCGTAGATGGTGATATCAACTAAATAAGACCAGCACGTAGAAGCTATAGTGCAAGAATATAAGGCGGTGGTAGGAAAATACGGTGATCGTTTCTAGTAGTTTACACTCTTTTGTGAATCATCATCTTTATAATAATAATAATGCAAGAACAGTTCGGGTCCAAATATGCAGCAGAAGCCTCTTAAGGCTCAAGTATTTGTATTTTCTTTGTAGAAGAAAGTCAACCGGTCTATTTTCAACATATATAATAGACAGGCTGTTCAATCGGTACGATTTTTTTGACGTGATTGCGATTATAAATCGTGTCGCATAAGAATGTGTCGTGTCACGTTCCGAGAGCGCGGAACAAGCGATAGAGATGCACGACCAGCCTAAGCGTTCGGTTTATTTGTTAAGAATTCAATAGGGAAGATGCAAATACAGAATTTATGAGAATGTTGTCAGTAAAATGATAAAAAAGTATAAAATAAAGGCCATTACAAAGTTTTCATTTTGGTTAAT
Source organism: Lacanobia oleracea (assembly GCA_950371165.1). Taxonomy (NCBI): domain Eukaryota; kingdom Metazoa; phylum Arthropoda; class Insecta; order Lepidoptera; family Noctuidae; genus Lacanobia; species Lacanobia oleracea. The sequence continues at coordinate 14,076,950 of OX493411.1, read as the reverse complement.
ATCGATTTTTAACAAAAATAATGAATTAAAGTAACGTGAAACAGAACGTATTTAAAAACAACAATCAGCGTTTAGTGACGTATCTGCTGTTATGCCAAAGGCAACCTTATGTCTTTGAGTTAGGACAGTTCTTGACCAGTGATAGATACGAGTAACGTCATCGTCCGTTTTCGCGCGAACCTTTAAAGTGTCGGTTTAAATTTTGGCAATAAATTAAAGCGTGTTCATTTTATATTTATGTGGTGGTCTATTCTAGATGGAGCTCTTTATAACTAAAGCAAAAATGGAAATATTGCATGTTCCCTATTGTTTCCTTATAACGTTATCACGTAAAATTATCGTTCGTAAACCGACTTTACAGTAAACCATATTTTTTTGGAGAAGTTTTTTTTTTTGTACACTTTGTAGAAGAAACTGAACCGGTCTTTTCTGTCAACATTGCTCAACTTAGATGGAGTGAGCATCAAGTAAATTGTCATTCCATCTTGTTTTTACGTATTGACAAAATGGAATGACAGTTCACCGGCACTTGTTTTTACGGATCGACGGATTGATAGAATAGACTGACTGTTCAATCGGTACGATTTTTTTTAACAAAAACCTGTCATGTGAAGTGAAGTGTCCATAGAGGAAAACTAAGCGTTAATCTACCTTCGTATATAAGTGAAAAATATTAAATGCAGTGAAGTCGCTAGCCCAGGTATAGTCAATCTTTATCTCTGTGGTGCATCGAGTATGTTTCAACTTTATTTCAATCAGTGGAGTTTTCTTATAATTTTGTGTAAGTAAGTAATGTTATATCCATATAAAACTCGTCGCAGTACGAGAGGACGTATTTACTTTGCGATAAAAAGATTGAGTATATCTGCCTTTACTCATTGCCTACAAGCACCAGGAAAAAGTTTTAAATTTCATTAAAAATAGAAGAAAATTAATCTAAAAACCTTTGCACACCAAAGACGCGCAGATGACGTTCGCTAACGCGCTTTAAGCGAAATTCAGACGCAGACAGTACTGAGCGCTTATTGCGAGTTTTTTAAAGTACTCGATCGCATTATCGTAAACGTTCGCTTATGTCAAATTGTATGAAAAAAAAAAAAGGTTTTGCTTTATTGTCACCAGATGGAACCTATTCAGCTTCAATACCAATTGACGTTTATGCTAACGCGATCTAGAACGTTGAAAAACTCGCACTAAGGCCACTGCGTCTTAGAAATACGCCGTGTGCATAGGCTGTAAGATCTTAATCATAGTACTTTTGCTCAACAGACCGAAAGCATAGAGACGCCCCGGTGTCCTTCCTAGAAAAGGCATAGAGAATATGCATGTAAGTTTTTTGGTTGACCATTACAAAGAGAAGTCCAACACGGAATTTGGCGGCAACGTTGATGACGTAGGGAACGTGCAAGGCGAAAACTGTGCCATCAAGTGTTAAGAATTCGGAACTTTTTCCTTATAAATACTTAACAATGACACTTCTGTGCTGCCAACTATAGTTTCTGCACGCTTTTTATACAGCTGCCATAGAAAACGGAGCCGGCGCTCACGCGAGGAGACATTTGTTGAAAATTGTTATATGTTTGTTTTTCGATAAGTTTTCAACTCAATTTTCACTATTTTAGAATCAGCCTTTTGACCCGAGGAGCTCGTGGCTAAATAATAACAGCCGCACGGCTCGATCTTGAAGGTTAAGCAACGCTTGCCAAGGTTGACCTGTGGATGGGTGACCGTCTTAATATAACGAGTTTCCTCCGTGCCTCGGAAAGCACGTTAAGCCGTTGGTCCCGGCTGTCATTTGTAGATCTTTGGCTGTCGTTACGGATAGTCAGAAGCCAGTTAAATCTGACTCCAGTCTTGCCAAGATGTACCGTGTTACCCAGTTAATGGGTTGTGGAGGTTTAGTAGGCAGCCGCTCCACGTAAAACACTGGTATTCAGCTGAATCCGGTTTGACTGGAAGCCGACCCCAATGTAGTTGGGAAAAGGCCAGGCAGATGATGATGATGAGAATCAGCCTTTTACTTATTTTTTTCCCTTTCATGCATATTCCCTACTGACAACACTTCAATACATACAAATCACAGTGTGATTCTTTAAATATCTAACCCTTGTAAGCTTGAAGTGGACTGTCAATTCGTACTTCAAACAAGATGGAATGACAATTCACTTCACCTAAGCTTACTCGGTGAGATGTTCACAGAATTGCACTGCTGTGTCCTTAATGCGAATTTTTTAACGTTTTCAATAGTTTTAAATGTAAAATCAATTTTACATTTTACGTGAGCGAACGTTTACGTTAAATGATTGCGTTACCATAAACGTTAAAAAACTCACACTAAGTCCTCTGGGGCGCTACTCTCTAAGCCCGAAGTCCGTAGTTTCGGGCTTAGTTGCGGGCGTATTCTACTCCGTACCACCTACGGACTTAAGATTAGTCCCGAACCCGAATTGCGAATTAATGACAACACGATTTCACAGTAACTATCAAATCGTGTTATCATTAACTTTTAGTGGTTAGGCGATACGGAGTAGAATACGCCCGCAACTAAGCCTGAAACTACGGACTTCGGGCTTAGAGAGTAGCTCCCCTAATCCGGCCCAGTGGCTAAAATTGGTACTATAAAATTACTGTGCAAAATGACAGGTCCTGTCATTTGTTGTTAACCGACACTGTCACAGGGCCAGATATGGCGGTATCTCTGGTCCAGCAAGGGAACTTTTATATTTGAATTCAGAATCTCAGATATTTACATTCGTTAACACACTCAACTATCAACTATAGCTAAAGTGCATTTTGAGTTGATTTTCGATCGACGATTTCTGTTAAGTCTTAAATAAGTTTGTGATCAAATTTGAACTTTGTGCTCCAAAACATTGAGCTGTATGAGGATATTTTGCAACGTGTTCATAATCGGAACTAATTTATTAATTTTAATTTCCGCAAAATTTGTAATTTCGTTTTGTAACAGCACCACCTGGCATTGTCCTTCAAGCGCTGCAAAAGCCTTCAAGAGATTTCATCGCCATCAACTCAAATATAGACTTTAACGTTCTGTATTGTTAGTTGATTTTTGAGTGACCAAGGCCCTAAAAAGCCAATAGGGAACGTGCACGGCGTTTACTATACCAGCTAGTGTTGCAAATTCGAAACTTTTACCATAAAAATACTTGACATTGACACTTCTGTGCTGCCACCTATAGTTCTTGCACGCTCCGAACTAATCATATAGGACATAGAATTTGTCACAACAATCTCGTATTCTGAATTCAAATAAAGAACCGAATTCAATGATCGGACCTTCTTCCACAAGTTTAAACTACATACAATTTCGAGTCTAGCAACACCATCAGATGTGTTTGTTTTTCACAGGGTTGCCAGGTTTCCGCCGTCTAAAGTTGCCCATAGTGCGTAGTATTTGCGTATTTTCGTCATCCACTTCTCTATCCATTCCTGATGTCCCGGGGATTTGTCCGAAGAGTTTTAATTTGGTAGGCAAGTATATTAAGCCTAAGAGTGTGATTACTGAAAAGAGAAGATTATTTATTAATTAAAAATACGTGAAAAAAAGCTAAAACGGCGGACTAAATGCCCGAGGGTGGTCCAGATATAATAATGACAAGTGAATAAAAAGCTGACCAAGTACGAGTCGGACTCGCGTGCAAAGGGTTCCGAACCAATTTCATTTTTTTAATATAAAAAACTACTGAGCCCAACATTTTGAAAAAAAAAATGCAGACATTAGTTATATACCTAAACATTACAGGAAACCCCATAAGGAGTATGTAGTGTTACAATAACATGATAAAAAACTGAAATTGGTTCGGAACCCTTTACACGCGAGTCCGACTCGCACTGGGCCAGTTTTTTTTTTAATACTATTTCCACAGACGCTGAAATTACTATCGACCATAGATAGAGAAAACTAAACTTTACTTATGGGGAGAAAAGTTTGAGAGACAGACAGAGAGCCTTACTGCTATTTCTAGAATCATGATTGGAACAATCTACAATATGTAACAGATAAAACGCAAATCCTGATAAGAGACCAATGCACTCATTAAGCTTACACAACCCTAATCTCTTCAAAGTTAGAGTGAACAGGCTCCTTCTGGGTAAGCTCGCTCCATCGTAGACTTTGTCTCTGTCATCTCTGACATATCAACATCATATCAGCCCAAAGACGTTCACTGCTGGACATAGGCCTCCAAAGCGTCGCCACAACGACTGGACACAACAACGCAACGCACCGCAGCGACGCAACGTTGGCGCAGCCTCCCACAAGGTGGACCGATGACCTGGGCCCCAAGTCTGCTATTTTTTATAAATTCGTCATTCTAACACGATCCCATTGTCATTTTGCTAAAAGTTCGTAATCTACTAATTCATAATGGTCGATCACTGATTGGTCAATGGTCTCGTAATAGAATCGTGGTAGAAAGACATTTTCGTATTGCCATTATTATAAAACCCATTAAAAGACATGATTTTCAAAAAAATGCTACTTAATTTGAACATTAAGTTTCAATGGAGTGTCAGTAGTTGACCATTGGAAAGTCATAATGACGCTTCTATATTAGTAGATTACCAAAACTTGTCAAAATCAATTATGAAATCAATGATAGACCATTCTGACACTATTGTAATAGCAGACTTGAGGCCCTGGTGAAGGTCGCGGGTAGCCGATGGATGCGAGACGCGCAGAACTCATTAAGTATTACGAACAAAGTTAACTATGAGACCTACCCTCAAACCGCGAAAAAATATCAGCTGTTTAGAAAGTATAGACAACAGCACATAAATCTACTACAATCTGTTGAATTTCTTTAATAGACTTTGAACTTTATTTCTAAAGCCTAAAGTTCGAGGTTGATTGGGGATATTTGACAGTTTCGAGTAGCTTGATGTGCTGACGTCTGTACATTTAATCGAGTTATGCATACATGAGTACAGGGCAGTTGATTTTTAGGGTTCCGTACCCGAAGGGTAACCAACGGAACCCTATTACTAAGTCACCGCTGTTCGTCTGTCAGCGCGTTGTATTTCAAGAACCGTAATAGGAAGACAGCTGCAATTTTTACAGAGAGTGTATTTCTATTGCCTCTATAACCACAAATAATAAAAATTAAATTTATAATTGAGGGGGGCTCGAGGCTCTCATACAAGAAACGTGTTTTTTTCGGTTTTTGGAACAGAATCATTAGTGTGAGAATCCGACTTGGCCGGTTTTTCATTATTTCGGTTAGGTATATCTTGTAGAATTAAAAAAAAAATACTTACTATTTAACACGCAGGGGAACACCACGTAGAAATTGAGATCCGTAGAGTGAAAGTAAAACGCTTCAGAAAAGTACAAGATTATTGTTAGAGAGAGAGACCAGTACCCCATTGATACCACACTGAAAATAAAAATGCAAATGTCATTTTTTTTTTAACTTTGCCTCACTCTGGCAAGGGCATAGAACCATTGTGGCATAACTCCCGTCGTCATTTTTTTTAAGTAGCGGCGCACGGTCTTACTATGGTCTTACAAGCATATAATCGACAATTCAACAAACAAAAAATGTTAGGAACATGGTGGCCTAAAGTCATCTGCGTAGACTTTTCCCAACTATATGTATAGGGGTCGGCTTCCAGTCAAGCCGGATTTAGCTGAATACCAGTATTTTACGAGGAGCAGCTGCCTACCAGACCTCCACAACCCATTAACTGGGTAACACGGTACTTCTTGGCAAGACTGGAGTCAGATTTATTGGCTTCTGACAATCCGTAACGACTGGCAAAGATCTACAAATGACAGCCGAGACGAATGGCTTAGCGTGCTTTCCGAGGCACGGAGGAAACTCGGTATATTAAGATGGTCACCCATCCACAGACCAACCTTGACAAGCATTACTTAACCTTGAAGATCGACCCGTGCGGCTGTTATTATCTAGCCACGAGCTCCTTAGCTTAGAAACATGGTTGTCTAAAGTGTCACGTTGTCATCGTCATCTGCCTAGCCTTTTCCCAACTATATTGGGGTCGGCTTCCAGACAAGCCGGATTTAGCTGAATACCAGTATTTTACGAGGAGCCAAGCAAGCCGAGGACCAAAAACACCGACTTCCGAAATTAAAGTTCTTTTCTTTCTTCCGAGGTTATTTTGTACCTTGTAGTGTTTTGTTTGTGGAAGTCGGTTGTATTTTTTGTAAAAAAGTTTTTAATGATTTTCATTGTTCTTATATGGTGACTTTACCTTAAAATATCTCGGCAACGTGACACTTTAGGGCACCATGTTTCTAACATTTTTTGTTGGTTTTAATTACCTCGACCCGTACACGCATTTTACATCGTCCGCCGCCATTTTGAAAAAATATGAAAATGGCGACGGGAGGGCTACCTATGCCAGCTGCCATACAAAAAGTTCGAACCCATTTCTCCTGTATCGTGGGTGCGTTCACAAACATATAATCTCACATACACAAAATGTCAAACCCGAAACAACAATCTGTAGGCCATACAAATATTAGTTCCATGCAGGAATAGGGAATATGCATGAAAAAGATATTTATCATCTATACAGTTTATCTAAAAATATACAAAAATATAATACTAACAGTGAAAATATGATCAAAATTACTCGAAAAACGAAAGAGATATAATTATTTAAAAAAAATATACCTGTCCCACTCGCGAAAACGCTGTTTTCTAGGCGTCATGGACGATGACGTCAAAGTTGAAATCGGATTTCTCTTTCTAATTGTAATCTTTCAAGCTTTATAACTTTATCGCTGATGAAGGTATTTAAAAAATAATTTCATGATTGTTTACTAGAGCTAATAAGTATTTAATTTTGCAAATAAAAATCGCATACATATTCCCTATTGAACCCGCGACACGGAGCGCTGCCTATCGCTCAACCACTGCACAACTGTGTCGTCAATGTACGACATCCTGTATAAGAATACGAAGATGTAGCAAAAATAATACTCACGGTCTGTAATGAATGTACAGTGTACAGTGTATGAGAGCCAATGCTTTGAGAAAGGAATACATCCCGAGCATGCGAGATATTGTAAAGTCACCTGAAATTAAAAAAATAAATTAATCTTTATTTATACAATATGACAAACAACAACATTATGATAGGGATGTTTGCTGAAGCACGCACTGATGGTTTCCAGGCCATAAAAAAGAGCAGCTTCTCTGCTGGTCCGTACGCGGGGTAGAACAATGGCATTCTGAACGCAATAGCTGTATGTATCAATTGTCCCAAAAATCATTGGGTCGTGACTTGGAAGGCCTGGGAAGACCAAGGTGGACCGATGACCTGGTGAAGGTCGCGGGTAGCCGATGGATGCGAGACGCGCAGGACTGGTCGTTGTGGCGAGGCTTGGGGGAGGCCTATGTCCAGCAGTGGACGTTATTCGGCTGACATGGTGATGATGACTTGTATTGGTATGGCAAGTCAAAGCAAATAAGTGTGCGCTGTGTCGACTAGGTTAAGTATTCTATGGGTCTATGCCACCCGAAATCTCTATACTTCTATCTATACTAATACATAAAGCTGAAGAGTTTGTTTGTTTGTTAACTTGAACGCGCTAATCTCAGGAACTGCTGGTCCGATTTGAAAATTTTTTTCAGTGTTAGATAGCCCATTTATCGAGGAAGGCTATAGGCACATATATCATCACGCTAAGACCAATAGGAGCGGAGCAGTAATGAAAACTGTGACGCAGATGAAGTTGCGCGGGTCAACTAGTAGTTGTATATAGAGTCTCCCTGAAGCCCAAACTCATTGATATGTGTATCCTGCCAATCCTAACCTATGTGTTCAGACCTTGAGTCGCAAAAGTTTCACCTTAGGGTATGCCAAAAAGCAATGGAGCACAGAATTCAGGGTTTGAAAAGAATAGGACAGAAAACCACAAAATGTTACTGGGTTATGGAGGACAGAGAGACATACTCCATGTATAATGATGGTATTTAAATTCATCTCATTAGCGTTAGAAACAGCCAACCCTAGATGGCTATGCAGATTATTTGGGACATCTATTCTAATATATAAAGCTGAAGAGTTTGTTTGTTTGCTTGAATGCGCTAATTTCAGGAACACGATCCGATTTGAAAATATCATTCGGTGTTAGATAGCTCCTTTATTGAGGAAGGCTATAGGTTATAATATATCATAACGCTAAGACCAATAGGACGTATAGGAGCAGATAGATCACCTAGTAGTCTATAAAATGGTTTTATTGAAAGTGTAAGTAAAGCAGGAGTCTAGGTATGTCATTGATCCAGGGTTGTGGAATTCTATTCTATATTTGAACAGAGCTGCCACAGATTAATAACTGCAATGTTGTATGCACCTTCATATGTTTCTTTCCTAGTTTAGGTAAAAGTAATAACAAGTTTTAATTTCCCAATTATTTTAAATTGATAAATACAGCATTATTGCATAGATACAAAAACAAAATCATCATCATATCATCCGAAAGAAGTCCACTGCTGGACATAGGCCTCCCCCAAGATGGGGCAGGTTTGCCATAATCGCCATGCTTGGCACGTGGATTGGTGATCGTAGTGTGTTGAGTGCAAGGTTTTGAGTTTTACAGAGAAAAAATATTAGGCATTAATAGTTCACCTCTGTACTTAAATACAGAGGAATCTTACTAATCCGTCACTATTATAAATTGAATTGTTTTGATTGTAGAAAAATTAAGAATTATAAAATATATTTTTTAAATTAATTATTTTTTATTAAATAAGTCATTTTTTTTTAGGGAATATAGGTAGGCCCAGGCGGTTGATGCTGGACTACTGGATGTCCTGGATTACTGAAGTCACAGACTACAATATAATATAGGGTAACTGAAGTGCCAGATTAGTGAGACTGTACTGTACAAATTAATTCAAATTCTTCATTCAAAACCAAAGAATTCCAAAAAGGAAAGGCCTGCTTTCGAGCCTCATAAGCCGTAAAGTATGTAAAGGACTTACCATCTAAGTGTTCGTCGCCGGCGTTGCTAAGAAACGACCTCCTTTCAATATAAGATCGTCCTGCAGTACCCAGGTCCATAAAAGCAACGAATGCTATCCAGCCTCGAAAGGCATACAAAACTTTATTTTGAACCGCCATCACTTGAACATAACTATATTAGTACATACACTATTTCCGGTTATCACTTTTGACCTAATTATAACACTATCTATAGATTTAAAAAAATTATATATGCAGTCGAATGTTTTGCCGATCATGAGCTTAATTTAATTAACTAAGCGGCCTACTTATATTTGAATTATCGCGTGTTTGTTGTAGCGTGCATCGCAATGCGGCATTTTACCTGCATTGTAGTTTTTCATATACAACTTATTAATATCTTCAAAAATAACTTTGCCAGTGTTTCGCGCAGAATCTACTTCTGTCAGATATGACGTCTGTCAGTAAATAATTTGACAATTGGGTCGACAGTGTTGCCAAGAAAAAAGAAAACCGCTGTTAACTTGTTATTCTATTCAATACTAGGTGTCGCTGCTAACACAATCCTTTGGCATCTAGCGGAGAGTAGTAGCAAATCAATGATTTGAAGTAACGATTATAAATTAAAAAAAGCTTGAATACAGCATATTTAAGCTAACATAAAATAAACTATATTCTGAGGTAAAATGCTATAAATTTCAGTAGCTTACATTGTTTAGCATTCTGAATTGTTATTTACCGGAGCATTGTTGGTCAAGTAACGACAGATGTCAAGCACGAGTACCACACGACTGGGTTTTTTCTCAGATCGGTAAGTTGTGTTAGCGCATGTTCAGAAAACTAAACTGCGGCCTTGAGCAAAATGAAAAAACATGCGCCCCTTTATCATGTCCTCAGACCCTAAGTGAAACGAACGAAATGAAGAGGGAGTTTATTATTAGATACCTATTTGGGAACAATAGGTTTGCTACAATGTCAGCAGTTGAGTAACAGCAAGTTGTAATTTTATGACCACATTCACCGCGTGTTTATAGCCTTGATCTTTGAATTCAGGCATGTAGATTAAAGACAAGTCTCTTGTTTTTGGTTTTTCGTCCTTTTGTGCAGTTGAAAAGTTTTGGATTTTAATTTACTAGGTAGATTTATTTCATTATAAAAAATTCTTTAGAAAAGTTATCTTCACAATTCGCAACATACTGTAAAAAAAACTTTGGAAGAAGCTTACCACTGAAAGTATAAATTAATCATGAATTGGATCATACATTTTACAAGTCCCCTTCAACTCCCCCACTAAACTACACATAGTACATACACACAGAAGTACAATGGTACCAGTTCAATTTCTAATGAAGTCCCATCTTTACTTGAAATGATAAAGCAAAAATAGGCGCTAACAAAGAAAATTGCCATATGCAATATTGTCACGTTATCCGCTTGCAACTGGTCACAAAATACCTAAAAATATCGTCGCCATATTGGTATTGTCAAAAACTTCGGGATATATCGGTGCCGATGAAAAAATGGTTTCAAGTCTTTTAATTACCGAGTTATCTGTTTTCGAGTGATCTAAAAGGACCAGCGGTGACTTTAGATGTTACGTTTATCGTATGAGTTGTGTTATTCGGTTCTTAAATGATGTTTTCTATGGAGAAATGTTTAGGCCGTAGTGGTAATGGAACTGCAGAGGAAGCTGAGCTCTTTGCCGGCGATGGCGAGGGGCTGGGCAAAGAGGGAATGCCTTCAGACGAGGTCGCTTCAGCTGTGGCTGCGGTGTCCGACGAGATCGGAGACATCCTGAAAGATGAGCTGGGTGACGCGGATCGGGCGGATCGCATCGGCGCTGAACTAGCCGATTTGAGTGCCGAGCTCGGGATGCTGGCTGGCTTAACGGACGGCGAACCACAGCAGGACTTTCCATCACTCTTCGAAATAGCCGTGAGTGCCAATATGGCTGACTGGTCCCATCTCTCTTTAGGTTGTGGCTTGACAATTCGAATCTGCTTTGACTCCTTGCTTTTAGCAAGTGTCAATGAACTCCAATTCGCCAAAACACACCTATATTGTATGTTTAGTGTACATTTTGTGACTCTCAAGTATGTAGATATACCTTCATAAGTTATTGATTGGTTAGGTACTAATAGCTTCTGCAAAACCTGTTTGCCTGGTACTTGACTTTTAATTCAGAACTTGCAATTTTTATTTATGTCGAAAAAACGACTATGTTTATGGGTATCCTCAGTTTTCAGTTATCATTTGGGTTTTATAACACAATCCTCATGTGGTTTTGTAAAATATTAGTTATGAGATGAAACTAAATAAAGTAAAAACCTTTTTATTATTTAAATTTCACCTATAGGTAGATTTTCAACTACAAATTTGTTATTTCCTATCAACTACCAATTCATTTTCTTATTGGGTTCTTATATGCATCATGCTAGATTGAGTACTTGCATATTTTTAACTGCAATACTATAAATAAAACACTAACACTAGATAAAATTAATTTTATAAACAAACTTCTTTGTATAGAGTAAACAATTTTATAGAAATGATGACACATACACAACTTCATTATATCAGTCTCAGTATAATTAAAGGTAAAGGGAGTTAATTAAAGGTAAATAGTCTTGATGTGTTTTTTAATTACAAACTCAATCTATATTTATCTATATCTATACTAATATTTAAAGCTGAAGAGTTTGTTTGTTTATTTGCTTGAACGCGTTAATCTCAGAAATTCTGGGTTTGATTTGAAAATCCTTTTTAGTGTTATATAGCCCATTTATCGAGGAAGGCTATAGGCTATATATCATCACGCTAAGACCAATAGGAGCGGAGCAGTAATGAATATTGTGCACAGACGAAGTTGCGTGGGTCAACTATTTAAAAAATAAAAACCAATGTAAATACAACAATAATGATGACTAAATCAATTGGACCATTAGTTTAAGCAGTAGTTTATTTAGTATGTTTGTGTTAAAGTCTCATCAAGATTGTTATTGTTAAGATTGATATGTCTATTTATCTACTTAACTTTTCTGGTATAGAATTATAGATCATTGATTCCCAATCTGTGGTCTGCAATAGCAAAACATGGCCTGTGAAAAAATGATGATACATGTAGTTTTAAACAATATTGTTAGATTTGATTTTAACCACTCATGATCTCGTAAGTCCCTTTTGGGACAAAATCGCCCCAACCATCAGTATCCGTAAGTCTTTTTCAGGACAAGCCGACACTCGCGCGATTTTGACATTATTTTTAAGCATCTTGCATTTATTTCCCTTGGCCCAATAGGGACTTATGGACTCCAATGGTTAAAAACGATTTTGCCACTCGGGGGCTGAAGCATGCTGAGTGGTTAAAGAAATGGTATGCTACAAGTTTGATATTGCACACTAGCTACATGGTAATGTTATTTATGGTCTTTTAATACAAAGTTTAATCTTCAAATACTATATAATTTAAGTGGAACACTTCAATAGTATTTTTAGTCATCCTAGCCTGTATGTAACACAATAAAAGAGGTCTAACATTTGTAAATAAACAGTAGGTACCTATCTAGTATTGTTTTTGGTGGGCTTGAGCCTCTTTACCCTCCCCCTGGATCTGCCAATGCAACCTGTTCTATGAATTCCTCATACAGGTGTTTTGATTCACTTTACAAGCAGTCTGATGTAGTAAATGGCATACTCTGGCATATATAGAACAACAAAATATAGTCATAATGGCATCAATCACATAATTAATGCCATTATGACTATATTTTGTTGTTTCTTGCGGTTGGGCTTTTTTTATACAAGCAATTTTTTCAAATTTTAGTGATAAACATGGGTTCTAAAAATGTAATTTTTAGAACCCATGTTTTGAGCTCCTCATATCATTGATACCCCACATGACTATGTCACGAAAAATTACAACTGTGCTTAGCTTACGGTGGCCATGGACTTGGGTTTTTTTTCATATTATACCACTGCTACTTCGGCACATATGTAGACAAAATGTAATGATACCTCATTTGGTCTAATCCAACTGGTTGTTTAAGTTACAGGGTGTGCTAAAGTGGTGCACAAGATTTTTTACTTGCATAATTGGCCATAAAAAGTCATTCTGTATACATAAATGAGGAGGAGATTGTGGCTCAATAATAGCCGCACGGGTCGATCTTCAAGGTTAAGCAACGCTTGCCAAGTTTGTTCTGTGGATGGGTGACCATCTTAACATACCGAGTTTCCTCCGTGCTTCGGAAAACACGTTAAGCTATTGGTACTGGCTGACATTTTTAGATTTTTGGCAGTCGTTACGGATAGTCAGAAGCCAGTAAATCTGACTCCAGTGTTGCCAAGAAGTACTGTTTTACGCAGTTAAGTTGAGTTGTGGAGGTCTGGTAGGCATTTGTTCCATGTAAAATACTACTATTCAGCTAAATCTGGCATGAATGGAAGTCGACCCCATCATAGTTGGGAAAAGGCTAGGCAGATGATAGTGACATACATGTGCTCGATAAACATCCCTCCTTCTGGGGCAGTCGGATAATTAATAATCCACCATGTGAACCAGACATTTCCAAACAGGTGTCATTAATTTCTTTCTCAAGGGCGAAAAGTCATAATAGAGGCATATTGGAATAAAGTCTATAGCAATGCGCCTCTATTGTCCAGTTGAGTTTGTATCGTTGATCGTAAACTACTGCTGGTCAAGTGAGCGTGAGGTTTAGGCTGCAAGTTGCACAGTGTTATTAGGTTTTTCGCGTTCCGAACATCTACAAAAACGGAACGCTTCTAGGATCACTTGGGTGTCTGTCTGTCACAGCCGGCTTCATTAATCCATTGGTCCCGGCTGTCATTTGTAAATCTTGCTTCTAAATCACGTTTTCGGAGGCTCGGAGAAACTCTGTATGTTCAGATGGTCACCCATCGACAGACCAACCATGGCAAGCGTTGCTTAACCTTGAAGATCGAACCGTTCGGCTGTTATTATCTAGCATATAGCTATCCTTTAATATAAAAATAAATAAAAACATGTGTTTTTTTTAAATATCAGTATCGTATATTATACTTAATTTTTCGTAAATCAAGTGTGTTTTCTTGTTTACAGATGGGCCATCGGGGCTCTGGCAGTGGGTCGTCAACTTCCTCGTGGTCTGGTGGCCGCGGGCGCCGGCAGCGGCGACACTCGCGGCCCCAGCGGGCCCCGAGGCGGCGGCCCATCGCGAAGGGAAAGGAGGTAAGGCCTAGCTCTGTCATATTGGATGTGGAGTCGAGAAGTCTCATTATCATCTTCCTCTTCCTCTTCCTCTTCCTGCCCTTATCCGAAGTTCCGAAGTTAGTTAAGTGGGGTCGGTGCAACACGTGTTTAGGGTTTCATCCGTAAAAGGGTAACCAACGGAAACCTAAGCTTCCGCTGTCTGTCTGTCCGTCCATTCGTCTGTCTGTCAGCAGGCTGTATCTCAAGAACCGTTATTACGATTCTTGAGATACTCAGAACTCAGTCACTGTCAAATCGTGTTGTCATTCTTTCTTAGATAGGTGATTCGTAGTAGAAAACGCCCGTAAGTAAGAGCGTTTACACATTATGCCGCAGCGAGCGACAGCGGTACTTCCGCCGCCGCGGCGCCGTTGCACCTAGTACCACTTGGATTTGCATGAGCGGCGTTTGTGCCACTGATTCAGGGAGACTACTCTCTAAGCCCGAAGTCCGTTGTTTCGAACTTATTTTCGTTCGTATTCTACTCCGTATCGCTTACAGACTTACGATTAAGAACTCGAACTAAGAATGAATGACAGCACGATTTAACAGTAATTGTCAAGTCGTGTTTTCTTTCATCCTTAGTGGTTAGGCAATACGGAGCAGAATATGCCCGCTAACTACGGACTTCGGGCTTAGAGAGTAGCCCCCAGATCCGCTAGACACCAAATGTGAGAGCGGTGCCCCCGTCCAAAATATGGCCCACTTCTTGGAGTGCCGCAAGTGCCCTAAGAGCTCATACAGACGAGCGGCACTTTCCCAACGGCAGATACCACAACCAGATGTCACCTGTTGGCGGCAAGCGTCAACGCGACGGCCGTTGACAGGTGGCGACGGCTGAAGTGGTAACTACGGGTAAAAATTGTCTATGGGTCACCATGATTGATTCGATAAGAAGACTGTACACATCTATACTTAATAGCTGAAGAGTTTGTTTGCTTGAACGCGCTAATCTCAGGAACTACTGGTCCGATTTGAAAAATTCTTTCAGTGTTAGATAGCCCATTTGTCGAGGAAGGCTGTAGGTTATATATCATCACGCTAAGACCAATAGGAGTGGAGCAGACGAAGTTGCGCGCGTCAACTAGTTCCTAAAATAACTGTCTTCTCCACAGATGTCCCGACGACGCAGCGCCGCAGCTCGCCGCGCTGTCTGCATGCGCGTGCGCCGCGTCGAGGTCGTGTCCGACGCGTCGGACGTCGGCGCTGATTCCGATTCCGACGACCAGTGGACTGAGCTGGATGACGCATGTAAGTAAATAGTGGAAGTGTGCTTCAGTGACCCAAAGACGGACGCATAACGTACCTGAATTAATAAACTTTGAAAATCGAGACACTTTTGAGGGACTTTATCTATTACTATTATATAAAGCTGAAGAGTTTGTTTGTTTGTTTACTTGAACGCGCTAATCTCAGGAACTACTGGTCCGGTTTGGAAAATTCTTTCAGTGTTAGATAGCCCATTTATCGAGGAAGGCTATAGGCTATATATATCATCTCGCTAAGACCAATAACCATCGCGACCATCTCAACATACCGAGTTTCCTTCGTGCCTCGGAAAGCACGTTAAACCGTTGGTCCCGGCTGTCATTTGTAGATCTTTGGCAGACGTTACGGATAGTCAGAAGCCAGTAAATCTGACCCCAGTCTGGCCATGAAGTACCGTGTTACCCAGTTAATGGGTTGTGGAGGTCTGGTAGGCAGCCGCTTCACGTAAAACACTGGTATTCAGCTGGATCTGGTTTGTCTGGAAGTCGACCCCAATATAGTTGGGAAAAGGCCAAGCAGACGATGAGCTGTAACACATAGGATCTCCTTAGCTCATAGGATCATACAAATTACTTTGTTTGTTTCACAGCCGGCTCATCAGACAGCTCGTCGCTAAAGGAAGCAGCCGCCATCGACGTCGACTGCAATGGCTATCAACACAAGGCTTCGGTCAGTATCGTCTTTGCACGTTTTTTTTTTATATTATCCCTTCATAGTTAGCTTTGTCTCTGTCATCTCTGACATAGACTAGAGTCAAGAGCAAACCCATTACAAATAAAAAAAAAACATTTCAGACGTAAACGTCCACTACTGGGCATAGGCCTCGGCTTTGTTAGTATTTATGTGTGAAATATTGTTGCTGAAATTTAAACTGTAATTCGTAATCAATTGAGTTGAATTTTGCCAAACGTTTGGTTTGATACTCTATCCCACATATATGCACTTGTCTCACCGCCGGCTAGGAAGCGGGTAGCTATCGATTATGTGCTCGCTGAGGAAAGGGACAAAAGATATAGATCTCGTGTGAGTAAAAGAGACACATACATTCTTAGTCGATAGCTGGCTGTTCACACTGCCGGCGAGCGGCTCTTACCTCTAGTTGATCGCAGCGACAAGAGCTATAGAAGACTGTACTCGCTCAGCGATGCTCGTTTGGTGGTCAGAATCAAAACTCACCAAACAGCGGTAATTACTACCTGTAGTGCGGGCCGGAGCGAGTATTGCGAGTAAAAGCCGATCGCAAAATAGAATTCGCTGCTCGCCAACTCGTTTCGAGTTCCAAGCTTTGCTCACTATTCGCTGACCCCGGCGGTGAGACAACAGGTATATTACAATATTTTACTAAAAAAAAATAATTAGTCCGTCTGATAAATTTTCAAAAAGTATTGGATAAGTATTTTACCTTTTTCACGTAAACAAAAAATAAAGAGGATACAGCGAGTTGAAGACACGCGTGACGTCATATGGCTCGGTAAAAATGTACCAAATTTACCATCATGATATCGGTGTGGGAGGGAGACGGACTTATACGAGACGCATAACACTATCCCTTTTTCACAGCTTAATCATGATGGCATTAGCACGTCATATTAGGGCCGCAGGTGAATATAAACAATTATGAACCCTGTCGGGCAAATCAAACCTTTAAATGATTAGGAGAGAGGAAGAGCGCTTTAGGCTCAAGACACACCGAGATGGCAGCGAAGCGGCGAACAGTTTCCGTGTCATATAATTTTAAACTTTATCTTCATTACTATAACACATCGCGGGAGTCGTCGGAGTGCTCGCGGCGCCGCGAGCGGTCGCGCGGCCTTTCAAGTTTTTCAAGCGCTCAAGCGATACTATGTGTTACTGTAACGAGGATTAAGTTCGACAGAATGATTATTTCTGAAATATTCATTCATTCGAGCTACATGAACTTGGAGGGCTATATTGATGATTAAAATGGTTATAAATCTTTAGATAAATACGCGTTACGGTCGCGGATTGCATTTGGTCCACATACAGCTTCACACTGACCGGCAAATTGCAAAAAACATAAAAATATTTGAATTTCGCGGGCTACCCTGGAGCATCCACCTTAATGATACCATAGTTGGTTTTTAATTTATTATCATATTATGGTTGTTTGCAGGCGGAGGCTCCAGCGATGGGGCAGTTCCTGCTGCCGCTGCTGAGTGCTGACGCGCCGGCCTCCCATCCCGAGCACTTCCTCATAAGGCACGAGGATATACTACAGGTGAACTCACTTTTATATTTATTGGCTTCTCGTAAGTCAACCTATGTGGTTGTTGTCTGCTTAACCGGACTTGTCTGTGGCGGTCTTAATATATATTAAAGTCTCCAGGCAAGAATTATTAAAATTAAAAACTAAACAACTACACGGTAATGCAGTACATTGACCTTTCTTTAATCTTTGTAGATTACTGAACAATAAACTATGAACCGATTTTAAGGTGCTGTACCCAAAGGGGTAACCAACGGAAGCCTATTACTATTTACACTCTCCGTACGTCTGTCTGACAGCGGGCCGTATCTCAAGAACCGTAATACGTAAACAATTAATTTTCATAGATTATGTATTACTTTTGCCGCTGTAACTACAAATAATAAAAATTAAGGTTTATAAAAATAAGGTACGGAATCCTTCGTGTGCGAGTCCGACTCGTACTTGGCGGGTTTTTTCATTAATAGAGAAGGATCAGGATAAAAGTCTATTCAGGACAGCTTTATTTTCTGTTTTTGATTTAAGTCAATAAATGTATGAGTCAATGACCGTTATTGCACATTTTTCTGGCGCCCACCATAGAGCAGATTTGCAACGATTTCACCCCGTAAACTTGGGGTTCATATTGGGTTGTTTCATTGGTAAGGTGCCCAAAAAAATGACGGCATTGCCTCGTGTAGCAATAATCTCTTTGTTTTTTAGATGATTATAGATCACTAGTTGACCCGCGCAACTTCGTCTGCGTCACAATTTTCATTACTGCTCCGTATTGGTTTTAGCGTGATGATATAGCTATAGCCTTCCTCGATAAATGGGCTATCTAACACTGAAATATTTTTTCAAATTGGGCCAGTCTGAGATTATCGCGTTCAAGCAAGCAAACAAACTCTTCAGCTTTATATATTAGTATAAGATAAGATATATTAGTATAAGATAAGATACAGATTTCTGTTGTTGATTTAAGGAAGTAAATAAATGTATGAGTCAATGACCGTTATTGCACATTTTTCTGGCGCCCACCATAGAGCAGATTTGCAACGATTCTGACCCCGTAAACTTGGGGTTCATATTGGGTTGTTTCACTGGTAATTTGCACAAAAAACTGGTGGCATTGCCTTGTGTTTTAGATGATTTAAAGATCTTTAAAATGTGTACTTTTTCGTCCAGCTTCTCGCGTCTGCGGAGGAGAGTGTCCGAGACGAGCTGCCCCTGGATGAAGACTCGCCTCTAGAGCCTACGGCGGACATGTGAGTTATTATCTTTATATGTTTTTAAGCCTATAAGCAACAGCTATGTCTTAGATTGCCTCAAGTGCCCATACCTGTGTTTTGAAGGATTTGATGAATGCCACCGATGCTGCTATTAACTCAGCCACCTACTAGGCCCAAACCGTGTTAAGAGTAAACCATAAACATATTTAAATATTAAAAAACTGGCCAAGTGCGAGTCGGATTCGCGTGTAAAGGGTTCCGAACCAATTTCATTTCTTTAACGTGTTTTTTAACACTACAGACTTTTTATAGGTTTTCTTGTGATCTTTAGGTATAGAAGTATATTTTGGAACCCTAAAAAAGGAATAGCCCTCTAGTGTCAGGTACGGGGTTCTAGCTACTGTTTAGGGAGCGTTCAAGTATTACGTAACGCTATTTTGAAAGATTTTTGATCCCCCCGCCCCCCCTTGTAACGCACCGTAACGTTTATCTGGACCCCCCTCCCTCCCCCTCCCTCCCCCTCTCTAAACGTTACGTAACACTCAAGTGACCATTTATGCTCTAAAGTTGCGAAAAGTTATGTTATAGTTTTCATCCTTGGTACTCGTATAATCTTAACCAGACCATAATACAATTGAGGGGTTCCCCGTAAAACTTACATGAAAAGGGTTGCCAATTTAGGAGTTTTAATTACCTGTTTTTTTTTTATTTAAAAAAAGGAAACAATGTTACGTAACGTGTTGTAAGAAAGACCCCCTCCCGCCCCTGTAACGCTTCGCGTTCCCCCCCCAAATTGCGTTACGTAATACTTGAACGCTCCCTTAGGGCTGCAGAGAAAGGGATCATCCTCACAATACGAGCCGTATCGAGGAGTACCTACCGCCTTCTGTATCAGGTCCTTTAACCAACTACGCAAAGCTAAATTTGATAGTTGGTTTTCGAAGCTTTTGGCCATCAGGCCATTGGCGGCAACGACAATCAGAAGGCAAAATATACTTAAAAAGCGTTCACAACCAAATCTAAGCGACAATAAAATGTCAAAAACTTGAAATTTTTGAGAGTTTGCGACTGCAATGCGAACGCGAACGGTTCTTAAAAATATGAAAATTGTACCTCATATTTAATACTAGCTTTTCCCGAACGTACGCGCATATCCCGTTTTTCCCGTTGGTACAGTTCGCGTCAGCGTTGTTTGCCCCTCGGAAGTTAGGTTTGAGTGAAGTCCGCGCAGGTGCAATCGCGTAAAAAAGTGTTACGTTCCTAAAATCTTTTTTTTGTTTTTTTATAAACAAGTAACAAAGACTACCAGTAACAATAAAAATATCAAAAAGTAACACAACGAACACATATCAAAAATAAATATATATAATAACACAAATCAAACTGTAAGAAATAACCAAAATAAATAATTAAAACAATAACAACGTGTCCACAGTCGTATTGCATTGAGCAAGCGGGACACACTTATGCATCGAACGTATACGAGCGAGTGAGATGCCATTACACCCGCGCGCTTGCGCTAACCCGCGCATGCGCGAGCTACCCGCGCGTGCACGATTGTATGTTTGTTGTCAAATTGACATCCTGCGCAGCCGATTGCGGCGTACGTCGCGGAGGGAAACTTGCGTGACGGGAACTGTAGTGTCGTTTTTAAAGTCGGGAAATCCTCTCTTAGTGCTCCCTTACACTCCCCAAGGGACTTACATGTCAAATTTCAGCTTTCTTCGACCAGTAGTTTCTGCTGTTCGTGGTCTGTCAGTCACTCAATAACGGAAGAATTTTATATATATTGATGATGATTTCTTATTTATCTTTCACAGATTGTCTGGCAGTGAAATGCTAGACTTTGAAGACGCCGCAGTCACTGCAGAGGAAGAAGCCGCTTTGCTCCACTATGTGTGCGGGATAGGTCTGTTTTCACCTTTATTTCTATACAATTCTTATCTGGCTCATTGGCAACTGCTAATGCTGAACATGAAAGAAAGATAATATCTACTCTCTAAGCCCGAAGTCCGTAAATTCGGTCTTAGTTATGCGTGTTTTTTACTCCCTATCACTTACGGACTTACGATTGAGGAGTTCGTGGCTAGATAATAACAGCCGCACGGGTCGATCTTCAAGGTTAAACAACGCTTGCCAAGGTTGGTTTGTGGATGGGTGACCATCTTAACATAACGAGTTTCCTCCGTGCCTCGGAAAGCACGTTAAGCCGTTGGTCCCGGCTGTCATTTGTAGATCTTTGGCAGTCGTACGGATTTTCAGAAGCCAGTAAATCTGACTCCAGTCTTGCCAAGAAGTACAGTGTTACCCAGTTAATGGGTTGTGGAGGTCTGGTAGGCAGCCGCTCCACGTAAAACACTGGTATTCAGCTGAATCCGGTTTGACTGGAAGCCGACCCCAATGTAGTTGGGAAAAGGCTAGGCAGATGATGATGATGTTGTAGGATTACCGGGACGCCGTATGATGTCGGCCGGTGCCGTATGGTGCCGTACAAGAATAATACCATCCCATCACTTCCCGTGGGTGTCGTAAGAGGCGACTAAGGGACTCACCAGAGAATGGGCAGCAGCGTTCTCTGTAAATCTCAACACCATACACTGCAATCGCCAACCCGCCGCACAAGCGTGGCGGTTATGGCAAACCCCCCTTTTAGGGGAGGCCTATGTCCAGCAGTGGACGTCTTTCGGCTGATATGTTGGGATTACCTAGTGGTGGCGAGAGAGTAATATAAATGTTTGTTTGTACAGAAGCTGAACGTGCAAACGAGTCGTGCGCTCTGTTCACTCCGGTGCAGGAGTGGCTGCTCGGTGTGTTCCACTCGTGGTGTGAGATCTCAGCGCTCATGTTCACTCTGCGAGGGACTAACATGTGAGTATAGTGTACTGTACTGTGTACAGTACGTCTACCATGAGTTTTATA
This sequence comes from Lacanobia oleracea, assembly GCA_950371165.1. Taxonomy (NCBI): domain Eukaryota; kingdom Metazoa; phylum Arthropoda; class Insecta; order Lepidoptera; family Noctuidae; genus Lacanobia; species Lacanobia oleracea. Next base: position 14,055,118 of record OX493411.1, on the reverse strand, counting down.
CAACTAAGTTGAGCCGCGCAACTTCGTCTGCGTCACAATTTTCGTTACTGCTCCGCTCCTTTTGGTCTTAGCGTGATGATATATAGCCTTCCTCGATAAAAGGGCTACATAACAAAGAAAGAATTTTTCAAATCGGACCAGTAGTTCCTGAGATTAGCGCGTTCAATAAACAAACAAACTCTTCAGCTTTATATATTAGTATATAGATACTCGCTAGCGACTGTAGTTAAAAAAATGTATGAAAACTTAAAAAAAAAAAACAAGTTTCTAATTTTTTTTTTTTAGTTGTTAACTGAAGTTTCACTTGTAACTTGCTTGTTTGTTAGTTAAAAGCTTAAAGTAATAAATTAGAAACTTGTTTTTTTAAAGTTTCAAAAAAATAAAAATAACTACAGTCGCTAGCGAGTATAGTTTAATAAAACTCATGGTGGACGTACTGATACAGTACAGTGCAGTGACAGTACAGAGGGCTTAGTGTTAGTTTTTTAATGCACTCGATCGCGTTGACGTAAACGTTCGCTTATGTCAAATTGTATAGAAAAAATTGGTTGCCTGTAAAGTCGGTATACGGGCGAAAGTTTTACGTGACAACGACTTTGAGTGGTAAAATAATTTTAATGTGAATATTCATTCGTATAGTAGGAAGAAGGATGAAATAATAGTCTCTCTCACTCTCTCTCTCTCGCTCTGTCTCTCTCGCTCTTAGGCGGGCTAACTGTGCTCGAGTGGAAGGGACGCGTGCCTTTCACTTTTTATGTCTGTCTCTCTCGCTCTTAGGCGGGCTAACCATGCCCGAGTGGAAGGGACGCGTGCCTCTCACTCGCTCTCATTGTGAGCGCATAACGTGAGCGGAGCGTAACGCAGTTTCTTGAAGTGTCACCCGGCAAACCAATTTATAAGACGTTGTCACGTCAAAAACAGGTTTTCCGCTATTGTCACCAGACGGCGCTTATTCAGTTTCAATGACAAATTGACGTTTACGCTTACGCGATCGAGAACGTTAAAAAACTCGCACTAAGCCCACAGTATAGAACATGGGAGTATGCAGAGTTATTGACTACATGGTTATTTGTAAAACACCAGCAACCTCTTGGCAGTGAAAAATATCAGCTGTTCCATACATTTTCATTGGCTAAATATTGCATTTTGTATGAAACAGCTGAAATTTTTCTCGTTTTTTCGGAGTTTTCCCAAAGTAATAAGTAGTTGCTTAAAATCGTGTGTACTTTCACCGCCTAAGAGGTTGTTGGTGTTTTACAAATAGCCTTGTATAAGTCAGCGGGCGCGGGGCGATGGCGGCGGTGCAGAGATTGGCGCGTTTCAATGCATAGATTAATATGGAATGGGCCACGAAGGCAGCGGCGCGGGGAGTAGCGCGGCGGCGGCGTACGTGCGACTAGGTGGCCTCTAGTGACGCCCGCGCGTCTGCCTTGACGTAGTGTTATGGTTCCGCACCCAAAGGGTAACCAACGGTACCCTATTACTAAGCCTCCGCTGTCCGTCCGTCCGTTCGTCTGTCCGTCCGTCTGTCTGTCAGCGATTTGTATCTCAAGAACCGTAACAGATAGTTGAAATTTTCACAGATTGTGTATTTCTATTGCCGCTATAACAGCAAATAATAAAAATTAAGATTTATGTTACGGAACCCTTCGTGTGCTAGTCTGACTCGCATTTGCTTGTTAACGACCGATGTTTCAAAAATTGTATCAAAAAGATGTTTTCGTCGCTGTATAGATATTTTGTTCGCGAACAAAGACAAGCTCTTAACACAAAACTACGCCGCTCTAGCGCCGCGCGATCTGCCCGCTAACTTCGTGACCGGGTGTGTGCCGCCGCGCCGGTCCCCGCTCCACCGCCGCCCGCGCCCGCTGACTTCGTGTCCGCGGGCTAAAGAACGCGATCGGTTTTACCGTACAAATGAACGCGACAATCGCTTATTCACGTGGATATCGTCTTGTATTAAGACGACGTCTTACTGTCCCATTGAGAGCAAAAGCCGCATGCCATAGAGACCGTGCACGGTGTTAACTATGCCATCTAGTGTCGCATGTTCGAAGTTTTAAGGGTCAGAACACTTGACATTGACGAAGAGCTCGTGGCTAGATAATAACAGCCGCACGGGTCGACCTTCAAGGTCAGAAGCCAGTAAATCTGACTCCAGTCTTGCCAAGATATACCGTGTTATCCAGTTATTGGGTTGTGGAGGTCTGGTAGGCAGCCGCTCCACGTAAAATTCTAGTATTCAGCTGAATCCGGTTTGACTGGAAGCCGACCCCAATATAGTTGGGAAAAGGCAGGCAGATGATGAATAAGGAAGTTTTTTTAGTTAAATATGTTTTAAGAAAATTATCTAAACCCCCTCCCTCCGACTATTAGTTCTTAGCGTAGTGTTAATTAACTTTTTTTATTTGTATTTTATGTTGTGTTCTCCGTTCAACAGGAGCTTGGAGATGGTAACAGAGGAGTGGGTGTACCGCGCGCGCTTCGGGTGCCACTGTCGCCTGTGCCTGTGCCTCGCTAACAACGCCGACGCGCTGTTCGCGTTCATACGCGACGTGGTGTGGGCGTTAGCGCACTGTGAGTACTACACTAGTCAGTCAGTCAGTCAGTCAGTCAGGTGGGAACAGAGGAGTGCCGTCCTTAGTGCTCCCCTACACTCCCTAAATAACTTACATACCAAATTTCAGCTTTCTGGAGCTCGTGGCTAGATAATAACAGCCGCACGGGTCGAACTTCAAGGTTAAGCAACGCTTGCCAAGGTTGGTCTGTGGATGGGTGACCATCTTAACATACCGAGTTTCCTCCGTGCCTCGGAAAGCACGCTAAGCCGTTGGTCCCGGCTGTCATTTGTAGACCTTTGGCAGTCGTTACGGAAAGTCAGAAGCCAGTTAATCTGACTCCAGTCTTGCCATGAAGTACCGTGTTACCCAGTTAGGGTTGTGGAGGTCTGGTAGGCAGCCGCTCCGCGTAAAATACAGGTATTCAGCTGAATCCGGTTTAACTGGAAGCCGACCCCAATGTAGTTGGGAAAAGGCTAGGCAAATGATGATGATGACCAAATTTTAGCTTTTTACGACCAGTAGTTTCGGCTGTACGTTGTCTGTCAGTGAGTAACGGAAGAAACCGCTAATAATATAGAGGTACTTAACAAATACAAAAATTTGCGGTCTCCCGAGGCGAAGAATCGTACCTGTTGGGTATGGTGCTCTTCAATGAAAGATAGTGGACTGTAAATATAAAATAACGGTATATTAGGTACTCGTACTACAATGGTATGATGGTTGGGAACGAAGATATAATTTCCCCGCTCGGTAGCGTGATCTGACAGACAACCCCGCGGCCCCTCGCCCCCTCGCACCCTCGCCCCCTCGCCCCCTCGCCCCCTCGCCCCCTCGCCCCCTCGCCCCCTCGCCCCCTCGCCCCCTCGCCCCCTCGCCCCCTCGCCCCCTCGCCCCCTCGCCCCCTCGCCCCCTCGCCCCCTCGCCCCCTCGCCCCCTCGCCCCCTCGCCCCCTCGCCCCCTCGCCCCCTCGCCCCCTCGCCCCCTCGCCCCCTCGCCCCCTCGCCCCTCGCCCCGCCGGCTGTGCTGCCGCGTCCACTCGGGTGCCGCTAACTCCGCTGCCGGGGCGATGCTCGCCACACCGATGCTCGCGCGTGAACAGTACCTATATTAAAGTACTAGTTGACGTACGCAACTTCGTTTGCGTCACTATTTTCGTTACTGCTCCGCTCCTATTGGTCTTAGCGTGATGATATATAGCCTATAGCCTTCCTCGATGAATGGGCTATCTAACACTGAAAGAATTTTTCAAATCGGACCAGTAGTTCCTGAGATTAGCGCGTTCAAGTAAACAAACAAACTCTTCAGAAATCAAATTTAAAAATACACAGCGCTGGTTTTATGATGGGGCCTGTGATGCCACGGACGCAGTTAAGTAATACATACTAGAGTGTGGAGTTGTTGAAGACTTACACCACTTATTGATGGACTGTGTCCGGTATGAGTCTGAGAGAAATAATTTGTTTAGGGCCTTGAGGTTGAACAGACTTGACGTAGGCACCTTCAATAACAGTCCTCGCGACCCATCCATCAAGGCGAAAGTAGGTACACAAGCGAAGTTTTTAGTGGGTGCAAGTCCCACATAACCACGTCGTCTCCCAGGATGATGTGGTATGCGTTAGGCATTTTCTTCGCAAGGAAAAAAAAAAAAGGCACCTTCAATAAAATCTTGGCTCAGCCAAATAGCGATGATGCGAGAAGTCTGTTTAGGTTCATGGCCCAGATATGACTAATTTGTATTAAGGGTACGATGGGACTGACATACGCTTTTCGATTTTAAATGTCCCTAAATAAATAAAGAAAAAAAAATACATACTAAATATAATAGATACAGATAAAATATATAAATGATAAAAAAAAAAAATAAAAAAAATACAATTACATAAAATACACACAGTCAATAATAATTAACAATAAAATCAAAAGATCAATACGTATTATTTTTTTCACTTTTTAAAGTTATTTTTTGTTGGGGGGTTTTTTAAATTTTTAATTTAATTTTTGAGCTCTTTGGAGGCCAAAGAGCTCAAAATAATATTCTAAGGACCCTCTCATCGGCGCCCTGGTATGCTCGCACTACAGAGATCCACGACTACTTGGAAATCCCAACCATTTTAGATGAAGTCAAACGATACGCAACCAACTACAAGGACCGCTTGACAACTCACCCAAACCCGTTATCCGGTATGCTCTTACAGCCAAACCCGATTAAGAGACTCAAGAGAGCCGATGTGCTACCTAACTTAGGGGAGATGGAGCAGTGGCTCTACCTCGCCAAACCCCAACTTGCAACTCGCCTGATTATATAGTCTGGACGACTGATCGCAGGCTCGAAAAAGGAAAAAAATAAAATAATTTTTGTTGAAATTATTCGCTCAAATCCCAGGTGGAATGGAATAGTGGTGATGTTGGTATCATGATATTAATCCTTATCCATTTAAATTATTCGATAATTAAGTTAGAGAGTTGTTAGTTTGTTTGTTTGTTTATGTAGATGTAAATTACACTTTAAATTATTCAAATCGGACCATTCGTTTAAAAGTTATGACGGGTATGAAGTTGGAAAATGCTGCGGTATGAGCGAAATGTTGAGTCTATTAGGAAGTAATTTACACATTACCGTATTAAGAGGGTAGAGGGGAGATGTGGTTCGTGGAGTACCAGCTAAACACGCGCGAACGAAGTCGCGGGCGAAGTGCTAATTTTATATATACTACTCTGTCAAGAAAGTACCGGGAAAAGATCAATAATACACAAAATGTCTGTTATTCATCCAAATTTATTTTATCACCTTCAAAGTATGCTCCTTTAAAAACGATACACTTGCGCCAACGAATAATCCATTCATCAAAACATTTTTTAAACGCTGCTTCCGGAATTGAGTTCAGTTCTCGCCGCGAATTCTCCTTTATGTCTTCTATCGATTGAAAACGGGTGCCACGAAGTAGTAATTTTAGTTTAGGAAAAAGAAAAAAGTCAGCAGGAGCCATATCTGGTGAATATGGTGGTTGCTGGATGGTATTTGTTGAGTGTTTGGTTAAAAATTCGATCACAATGATAGCCTTGTGCGAAGGCGCATTGTCGTGGTGCAAAATCCAAGAATTTTCTTTCCACAAATCTGGCCTTTTTCGTCGAATTTGCTCTCTTAAACGCCGCATAACGCTCAAATAATATTCTTTATTTACCGGTAGACCTTCCGGTAAGAATTCAGAGTGCACAACACCGCGATAGTCAAAGAAAACAGTCAACATGACTTTGACTTTTGATCGACTTTGGCGTGGTTTTTTCGGTTTCGGTTCAGTTGGAAGGCGCCACTCCGAAGCTTGTTGACTAGTTTGCATGACAAACACGTCTCGTCACCAGTAACAATGCGTTTCATGAATGTTGGGTCCGAACTGACTCGTTCTAGCATGTTCTCAGCGACTTTCATGCGATTGAGTTTTTGGAGAAAATTCAGATCTTTTGGGAATAGCCGAGCAGCAACATGTTTCATACCCAAATGATTAGTTGAAATGGTACGGATCGACTCGTGAGATACAGAAAGTTCGGCGGCTATCTCTCTCAGAGTTGAATGGGGATTTTCAGTCACTATTTCCTTCACTTTTGCGATGTTAACTTCAGTTGCAGACGTTGACGGCCTACCAGAGCGAGGCAAATCTTCCATCACATCTCGACCGCTTTTGAACGCTTTGAACCACTCATAAGCATGAGTTTTTGATAAAGTCGATTCACCGTAAGCCTTCTGTAACATTTTCAGTGACTCCGAACACGAAATTCCATTGGCGATGCAAAATTTAAGACAAACTCTTTGTTCGATATTTTTGTCCATTATGAAATTCGCAATACACACTATATATGATATTACTAAAACCAGCACTGTATTTAATATAAATAACAGATGCAACTCAAACTCCGCGCCAAAATGGAAAACAGTTGTGCCAATCTAACAACTACAAAAAAACAAAAATTTGAATTTGGAACCATAAACAAATCATCCATTCCCGATACTTTTTTGACTGAATGTATTAATTGATGACTTAACTATTCTTTTGTCGTACAGGTGGCAGTACAGTGGGAATGGCGGCACGCGTGGTTAAGGCTCTACGGCCGCGAGGGCACTACGACCCCGACCACTGGGACCTCGCCGTGCTGCGCCGAGCTGTAGCCGCGCCGCAAGGTAACTACACGCTATGTGCTCTACGGCCGCGAGGGCACTACGACCCCGACCACTGGGACCTCGCCGTGCTGCGCCGAGCTGTAGCCGCGCCGCAAGGTAACTACACGCTATGTGCTCTACGGCCGCGAGGGCACTACGACCCCGACCACTGGGACCTCGCCGTGCTGCGCCGAGCTGTAGCCGCGCCGCAAGGTAACTACACGCTATGTGCTCTACGGCCGCGAGGGCACTACGACCCCGACCACTGGGACCTCGCCGTGCTGCGCCGAGCTGTAGCCGCGCCGCAAGGTAACTACACGCTATGTGCTCTACGGCCGCGAGGGCACTACGACCCCGACCACTGGGACCTCGCCGTGCTGCGCCGAGCTGTAGCCGCGCCGCAAGGTAACTACACGCTATGTGCTCTACGGCCGCGAGGGCACTACGACCCCGACCACTGGGACCTCGCCGTGCTGCGCCGAGCTGTAGCCGCGCCGCAAGGTAACTACACGCTATGTGCTCTACGGCCGCGAGGGCACTACGACCCCGACCACTGGGACCTCGCCGTGCTGCGCCGAGCTGTAGCCGCGCCGCAAGGTAACTACACGCTATGTGCTCTACGGCCGCGAGGGCACTACGACCCCGACCACTGGGACCTCGCCGTGCTGCGCCGAGCTGTAGCCGCGCCGCAAGGTAACTACACGCTATGTGCTCTACGGCCGCGAGGGCACTACGACCCCGACCACTGGGACCTCGCCGTGCTGCGCCGAGCTGTAGCCGCGCCGCAAGGTAACTACACGCTATGTGCTCTACGGCCGCGAGGGCACTACGACCCCGACCACTGGGACCTCGCCGTGCTGCGCCGAGCTGTAGCCGCGCCGCAAGGTAACTACACGCTATGTGCTCTACGGCCGCGAGGGCACTACGACCCCGACCACTGGGACCTCGCCGTGCTGCGCCGAGCTGTAGCCGCGCCGCAAGGTAACTACACGCTATGTGCTCTACGGCCGCGAGGGCACTACGACCCCGACCACTGGGACCTCGCCGTGCTGCGCCGAGCTGTAGCCGCGCCGCAAGGTAACTACACGCTATGTGCTCTACGGCCGCGAGGGCACTACGACCCCGACCACTGGGACCTCGCCGTGCTGCGCCGAGCTGTAGCCGCGCCGCAAGGTAACTACACGCTATGTGCTCTACGGCCGCGAGGGCACTACGACCCCGACCACTGGGACCTCGCCGTGCTGCGCCGAGCTGTAGCCGCGCCGCAAGGTAACTACACGCTATGTGCTCTACGGCCGCGAGGGCACTACGACCCCGACCACTGGGACCTCGCCGTGCTGCGCCGAGCTGTAGCCGCGCCGCAAGGTAACTACACGCTATGTGCTCTACGGCCGCGAGGGCACTACGACCCCGACCACTGGGACCTCGCCGTGCTGCGCCGAGCTGTAGCCGCGCCGCAAGGTAACTACACGCTATGTGCTCTACGGCCGCGAGGGCACTACGACCCCGACCACTGGGACCTCGCCGTGCTGCGCCGAGCTGTAGCCGCGCCGCAAGGTAACTACACGCTATGTGCTCTACGGCCGCGAGGGCACTACGACCCCGACCACTGGGACCTCGCCGTGCTGCGCCGAGCTGTAGCCGCGCCGCAAGGTAACTACACGCTATGTGCTCTACGGCCGCGAGGGCACTACGACCCCGACCACTGGGACCTCGCCGTGCTGCGCCGAGCTGTAGCCGCGCCGCAAGGTAAATCTACATCGCAACAAAAAGAACCGCGACGCCATCTTTCCAATTAGCAGCGAACTACTACGTCGAAATTCTGCATCGCGCAAGCAGTGTTTACCGCGCGATTTAAACATAGACATCAGCCCGAATATGAATTATAAGGCAGTTGCCTGCCAGACACAACAACCGTCTGGTTGGAGTATCCTCCCTTTTCAAAGGAGGTTTGCGGGACTTTACTCACTGTACCGCATACCCTCCAAACTGGTGACCCTCGACAAAGAACGTCAGCGCAGAAAAGGCCTTCTTCTGACCCGATACGACTATCAAAGATCTTCGGATGACAGCAGGGACCAAACTCGTACAGCACTGAAATTTCCTGCATATGTACGGACTGACAACTATACTGGTTGAAAGAAGAGATCACTGACCCAACGTGCTTTACTAGTCCCGTAGGAGCAATATTTTATCTTTCTTGGGTTCTTTTCTAGTACGAAACCCTACAAACAGACGAATAGGGAAGATGCAAATACAGAATTTATGAGAATTTTGTCTGTAAAATGATAAAAAAAGTATAAAATAAAGGCCATTGCAACGTTTTTATTTTGGTTAATTAATATCAATTTTTAACAAAAATAATGAATTAAAGTAACGTGAAACGGAACGTATTTAAAAACAACAATCAGCGTTTAGTGACGTATCTGCTGTTATGCCAACGAAAGGCAACCTTATGTCTTTGAGTTAGGACAGTTCTTGACCAGCGATAGACACGAGTGACGTCATCGTTCGTTTTCGCGCGAACCTTCAAACTGTGTCGGTTTCAAAACGCAATTTTGGCAATAAATTAAAGCGTTTTCATTTCTTATTTCTGTAGTGGTCTATTCTAAATGGAGTTCTTTAAAGTTAAAGCAAAAATGGAAATATTGCATGTTCCCTATAGTCAATCCTTTATTTTTTTTTATAGCTTTTAAATGATTTATTTTTCGCAGGTGCATCAATAATACACGAACAGCTCTGCAAGCTAGCAGCTCAAAGCGAGACGACGCGACAGATTGTCAACGACGTGTGCCTGTGTCGACAGTTTGACAAGCCACTGGAAAAAGAGTAAGTGTTACTTGTTGGCTATATTCATCTGCCTAGCCTTTTCCCAACTATATCGGGTCGGCTTCCAGTCAAACCGGATTCAGCTGAATACCAGTGTTTTACGTGGAGCGGCTGCCTACCAGACCTCCACAACCCATTAACTGGGTAACACGGTACATCTTGGCAAGACTGGAGTCAGATTTACTGGCTTCTGACAATCCGTAACGACTGCCAAGACCGACCTTGGCAAGCGTTGCTTAACCTTAAAGATCGACCCGTGCGGCTGTTATTATTTAGCCACGAGCTCCTAATTTCTTGGCTATATTGTAGGCCATGTATTGTTGAAGTTAGTAATTAACTAGCACATCGCCCGCGACTTTGTTCGCGCGGGTTTATTTAGTACTCCACGAACTTCATCTTCCCGTGTAAATTACTTATTAATAGACTAAACGTTCGACGACGGCAGTTCGCGCAAACTGCAACATCTTTCTTACTTAGGGTATTTTTATACCCCGACCCCAATATACCTGTATTGCGGTCGGCTTCCAGTCAAACCGGATTTAGCTAGAATACCAGTATTTTACGTGGAGCGGCTGCCTACCAGACCTCCACAACCCATTTATTTATTTAATTATTCACAAAATCCACAGCTCTTTAACAATTTTACTTATAATAAATAAACCGATCTTACAGCAAATTACGGATTTACAATTTATTAACTGGGTAGCACTGTACTTCTTGCAAGTCTGGGGTCAGATTTACTGGCTTCTGACAATCAGTAACGACTGTGAAAGATCTTCAATTGACAGCCGGGACTAACGGCTTAACGTGCTTTCGGAGGAAACTCGGTATGTTAAGATGGTCACCCATCCACAGACCAACCTTGGCAAGCGTTGCTTAACCTTGAAGATCGACCCGTGTGGCTGTTATTATTTCCCTATGAGCTCAACCTCATAAATTGTATGGACTTTAAAAGAGACTTATAACCTGTAAGATTGTTTCCTAAGGTCTTGTTTATTATGTGTTGTGATACAATGATGTTCTTAAACTATTTGTGTTGTTAATATCCCAATGATTTAAGTTTGTCATAAATATACTCTTTGTTTATTGAACAGGTATGCGGTGGAGAGGTTTTGCAAAATATTGGAGAACTTCAAAGCTGCATCTACTATCACGTTTAAGGTAAGTTCATAACGAAAGAGAAAGAAAGAAAGGCTAGGTGCATAGTATTCACAACGTAAGTGTGACCAGCACACCGGTTTATGTTTCAATATTTTTAGTTCCGTGCCTAGAGCCTAAAGCCCTATTGGGCCCCATTTAATAGGGCTTCATGAACTTAGGCTATATTGATGATTAAAATAGTTATAATTCTTTAGATAAATACGCGTTACGGCCGCGAATCGTATTTGGTTCAACATACAGTATTAAGGAAATGCAAGCAGTAAAATTTGCTGAGCTGTTCGGTTGCAAATATTGTACCGAACATAGTGAGTTATGTTGGTCCTGTGTCTCAAGGAGGAGATGATAACGCTGTTCGGTTGCAAATATTGTACCGAACATAGTGAGTTATGTTGGTCCTGTGTCTCAAGGAGGAGATGATACCGCTGTTCGGTTGCAAATATTGTACCGAACATAGTGAGTTATGTTGGTCCTGTGTCTCAAGGAGGAGATGATAACGCTGTTCGGTTGCAAATATTGTACCGAACATAGTGAGTTATGTTGGTCCTGTGTCTCAAGGAGGAGATGATACCGCTGTTCGGTTGCAAATATTGTACCGAACATAGTGAGTTATGTTGGTCCTGTGTCTCAAGGAGGAGATGATAACGCTGTTCGGTTGCAAATATTGTACCGAACATAGTGAGTTATGTTGGTCCTGTGTCTCAAGGAGGAGATGATACCGCTGTTCGGTTGCAAATATTGTACCGAACATAGTGAGTTATGTTGGTCCTGTGTCTCAAGGAGGAGATGATACCGCTGTTCGGTTGCAAATATTGTACCGAACATAGTGAGTTATGTTGGTCCTGTGTCTCAAGGAGGAGATGATACCGCTGTTCGGTTGCAAATATTGTACCGAACATAGTGAGTTATGTTGGTCCTGTGTCTCAAGGAGGAGATGATAACGCTGTTCGGTTGCAAATATTGTACCGAACATAGTGAGTTATGTTGGTCCTGTGTCTCAAGGTGGAGATGATACCGCTGTTCGGTTGCAAATATTGTATCGAACATAGTCAGTTATGTTGGTCCTGTGTCTCAAGGTGGAGATGATACCGCTGTTCGGTTGCAAATATTGTATCGAACATAGTCAGTTATGTTGGTCCTGTGTCTCAAGGAGGAGATGATACCGCTGTTCGGTTGCAAATATTGTACCGGACATAGTGAGTTATGTTGGTCCTGTGTCTCAAGGAGGAGATGATACCGCTGTTCGGTTGCAAATATTGTACCGAACATAGTGAGTTATGTTTGTCCTGTGTCTCAAGGTGGAGATGATACCGCTGTTCGGTTGCAAATATTGTACCGAACATAGAATAGAAAAGAATAGAATACTCTTTATTAACCGACTTCTTCAAAAAAGAGGAGGTTCACCGATTTCTCCGGCAATTCTGGACCGATTTAAAAAAATATATTTTATTCGAAAGCCTATACTCCTGAGGTGGTCCCTTTGTCACCAAGTTATATTCTGATGATGGGATCTCATGAAAATCGAGGGTAACCCTCAAATTTTATAAATAAGCACACAATGTTTTTCATGAACTTTCTAACGCAATTCAGAATTTGTGCCTGGTAATCATCATCTCATGTTGCTGAGCTGATGATGGAAGTTATAAGTCATTTGATGATGGGATCCCATGAAAAATGTTTGTTCAGCGATATTTTCGCCAATTGTTAACCGATTTGAAGAGTATTTTCTCGGACTGGTCCCATTTAAATTTGGTGAAGATCTGATGTAGAACTTCGGAGGTAGGCAACGGATCAATGATAGCAAATGGATCGGGATTTCTGAACTTGCATGTCTGTTGATTGTTTACACCAGTTCATAACATAACATCACGCCGGCACGCTGTGTTTGTGGTTTCAATTTTTAGTGGTACCTGCGTATATTTCGGAAGTCGGTGTTCAAAAACGAAATAACCAAAAACACCGACTTCCGAAATTAAAGTTAGATTTTACTTTGTAGTGTTTTGTTTTAGGAAGTTGGTTTTATTTTTTTGTTAAACAGTTTTTTAGGTACACCATATAAGTTACAGAAAAGATAGATAAGAAACATTACATAGGGTGACACAATGGGCGGGCGGCCTTATCGCTAAAAGTGATCTTTTCAAGACAACCTTTGGATGGATTCTAAAGAGAAAAAGGAGAGACAGTACTGTAGGTAGTGTTTGGTGTACTATTATACAAACATCAATATATACTAAATAGATAAATTTATACAATGATAATTATAAAACAATAGCAGAGAACTGTAGTAAAAATGCTTTAAAGAGACAGATAGTGGTTCTTGAACAAAATTTAAAAAATGGACAAAGATTGAGCACGCCTTATCGACACGTGCAAGGCATTCCATAACCTCATCGCTTGAATTGGAAAAAATTGTCGTAGAAGCTGGTGTAATGCATCGGCATTTCTAATAGTCAGTTATATTTGTAGGTGGAGATGATACCAGTGGGCGTAGGTTGTGTGGCAGACACGTCGCGCTGGGGCTGGGTGGGTGCGGCGCGCGATCGACTGCAGCGCTACCTGCGACCCCATCAGAGGGCCTCCACGCGCGCTCGACTGGCCGACATGTGTGCGCGGAGCACGCCACACGACTGTGAGTACATTGTCATGATACCAGTGGCTGTATGGTATCGGGCCGCGCTCGGCTGCAGCGCTACCTGCGACCCCATCAGAGGGCCTCCACGCGCGCTCGACTGGCCGACATGTGTGCGCGGAGCACGCCACACGACTGTGAGTACATTGTCATGATACCAGTGGCTGTATGGTATCGGGCCGCGCTCGGCTGCAGCGCTACCTGCGACCCCATCAGAGGGCCTCCACGCGCGCTCGACTGGCCGACATGTGTGCGCGGAGCACGCCACACGACTGTGAGTACATTGTCATGATACCAGTGGCTGTATGGTATCGGGCCGCGCTCGGCTGCAGCGCTACCTGCGACCCCATCAGAGGGCCTCCACGCGCGCTCGACTGGCCGACATGTGTGCGCGGAGCACGCCACACGACTGTGAGTACATTGTCATGATACCAGTGGCTGTATGGTATCGGGCCGCGCTCGGCTGCAGCGCTACCTGCGACCCCATCAGAGGGCCTCCACGCGCGCTCGACTGGCCGACATGTGTGCGCGGAGCACGCCACACGACTGTGAGTACATTGTCATGATACCAGTGGCTGTATGGTATCGGGCCGCGCTCGGCTGCAGCGCTACCTGCGACCCCATCAGAGGGCCTCCACGCGCGCTCGACTGGCCGACATGTGTGCGCGGAGCACGCCACACGACTGTGAGTACATTGTCATGATACCAGTGGCTGTATGGTATCGGGCCGCGCTCGGCTGCAGCGCTACCTGCGACCCCATCAGAGGGCCTCCACGCGCGCTCGACTGGCCGACATGTGTGCGCGGAGCACGCCACACGACTGTGAGTACATTGTCATGATACCAGTGGCTGTATGGTATCGGGCCGCGCTCGGCTGCAGCGCTACCTGCGACCCCATCAGAGGGCCTCCACGCGCGCTCGACTGGCCGACATGTGTGCGCGGAGCACGCCACACGACTGTGAGTACATTGTCATGATACCAGTGGCTGTATGGTATCGGGCCGCGCTCGGCTGCAGCGCTACCTGCGACCCCATCAGAGGGCCTCCACGCGCGCTCGACTGGCCGACATGTGTGCGCGGAGCACGCCACACGACTGAGTACATTCTCCTGATACCAGTCGCCATGATTTTTCTGACATCTTCAACAATAATCGCCATATTGTAGACAATTAACACAAAACCTGCAATGAACTATACACCTAAACCTTTCCCATGGATCACTCCGTCCATTGGTGAAAACAGTATGAAAATCCGTTGGGTAGTTTTTGAGTTTATCGCGAACATACATACAGACGCGGCGAAGGACTCTGTTGTATGATATGTAGTGATGACTGTGTGTTGTTTGTTTCGCAGTGAGCGCGTGGTCGGGCTACAAGCATCGGTGCGACTGCTTAACGCCAAGGACGCTGTGTGCTCAGCAGAGGAAGCAGTTACTTAGGTAAGATCACTACGTTAACGGCTATATGGACCTTGTAGAGATCAAAACCCGTGCGTGTTATTTATTGTAGTCGGATAACATCGGGATAGCGATTGCTATTTTTTTATTAGTTCGAACGATTTGTGCTTGATTACAGCAAAAAATTGTGTGTTTTGTTGTAGCGGACTATGGGGACGGCCGATGTTCAGTAGCGGACACCTGCGCGCTGCTATGTGAGTGTTACCAGTAGCGTAGCGAGAGGGGGGCGAGGGGTCGGCCCGCACCGGGTGACGCCCGTTTAGGAATGACACCCGACTGTTCTTTGTCTGTTTTTTTTTAGCACTGTGGGTTGTCACCCCTAAACGTGTCACGCAATGAAACCTATCGGAAATGGGCTGCAAGAATTTTTGAGCTCGCTCCGCTCGCTCTTATATTCTGTACTCCATAACTTCTTGAGCTTTTCTGTATAAATCAATAAAATACTTCTAGTTAAATATGAATTATCAAAAGAAAATAAAACCCTTCGAGATGAGTTGCATGAATTTTTTTAGGTCTTGAGGTTTTCTGCATTTAGGGGTGACACTCGACCGTTCGTCTTGTCTGAAGTGGGGTGTAAAAAGTTTCGAGATCGCTTCGCTCGCTCTTACATTCTACCCTCTCTCACTTCATGAGTTTTCTTGCATCAGTACATAGTGTTTCTATTTAAGTACTAGCTGACCCGCGCGGCTTCGCTCCCGTCCATCAACCTACCCTACCTACCCTACCTACCCTACCTACCCTACCTACCCTACCTACCCTACCTACTCTACCTACCCTACCTACCCTACCTACCCTACCTACCAAAAAAAAAAAAAAAAAAAAAAAAAAAAAAAAAAAAAAAAAAAAGTATCCTATGTCCTTCTCCTGGCTCTAAACTACCTCCCTGCCAATTTTCAGCTAAATCGGTTCAGCCGTTCTTGAGTTATAAGTGAAGTAACTAACACGACTTTCTTTTATATACAACGTTGATACGACAGAGGGGCTTTCCTTTAAACTGCCTATACTAGGTACCATTTTCAAGCTCTGTACCAAAAATAAATTAATTAGGAGCAGTAGTTTAGTCGCAAATGATTTTTAAAGTTTTTGCACGGTTTCAACACGATGTATCTTTTCTAACATCTGATTATCGTCTAAGCATAGGTCATGCACCTTACAACGATAAATCTACGATGCGTTGTTGCCGCTCTGACGCATGTCGACATTCACTAAAAATTGGCAATGCAAACAAGGAAACAATCAATACACACACACTTGCACTTTCACTACGAAAGCGACTAACATAAAGCGAGCGAAAGAAATAGAGATAGGTCAGTTTGTTGCATCCTTGTTTTTTGCGATCGGTAAGTGGGGCCTCAGTGCGCCGACGCTTGTTTTTCGGAACGTATGGTTTGTGGAATTCGCGCGCAAACAATTGTAATTTTATTTTGTTATTGTGAGAGGACACGTAACTTGGGATTATTATTATTTAGTATTAGTGTTTTTTTTTTGTGATTGACTGTTTTTTATGGTGATAGGACACGTAACTTGGGATTATTATTATTTAGTATTAGTATCTCCGGACCTCACTCCCATGGATTTCTTTTTGTGGGGTTACATTAAGGGTGAAGTGTATGCCTCAGAGGTAAATACAATTGATGAGTTAAAAAATAGGATTATTTTAGCATTTCACAAATTAAAGTGCTTAGCGACGGACAGTGATCTAATTAGAAAAATAAATAACAATATTCTCCGTCGGTATAATTTGTGCATCAATGTGAATGGAGGACACATCGAAAATTTAAAAATTTTGTGTGTTTGTTTTTGTGCGCGTACTTCGAAACGTTACCTAACATAAAAGCCAGTGCGAGCGGAGGCCTAAGTCGCCGGCCGCCCCCCCGGCCCGGCCCCCACCGAGCACACGAGATACCGCACACCGCGCTCCGGCGCGCGCGCGACGTTGCCGCTTTGTTACCTAGCGGTATCTAAGGTCAGTGTCATTTTTTTACAAAGGGTGGTTGCGTTTTATTCGGATTTGCAAGCTATTTAGTTTGTTTGAAAAAAATATTTTCGTATTTATGGCGCTTTTTGTTTTTGTACCGTATCGAATTAATACTGAACACGTATAGTATACGTAGTTTAATTTAATGCCCCTCTGTCGTATCAACTCTGTATATAGATGAATGAACAAAAAAAATAAAACCTATCGGAGGAAGGAAGCTTAAATTTTTCAGCTCGCTTCGCTCGCTCTTACGGTCTACCCTCAGTACATGAGCTTACTTGCGTCAGTCAGCAAAGTTGAGTTTACATTATGATGAAAATAAAATCAAAACAATCCGAGCCGCACGTGCACAAATTCTGTTGATCTAAAAAGAAACGTAATTATGAGCCTTATAGAATCCATGATGAACAGAGACAGCACCAATTCCTTGTGATATCACTCGTAAGTTACGCCATAGTGAATTGGCGACGTTATGTGAGACGAGGGTAGAAGAATAACTTCAAAAGCATTTGCCATATTATTCGCAAGAAATTGGTAGAATTCGTTTTTTTTTCTAAATGTCGTTATTATATTTTTTTTTTATATGTATGTATGTATTTATGATTGCATTTCTTATCCTCTCTGTTTGTCATTCCTGTTGCACCTGCCATGTTGTCTCTGCACCATCCTAAGGTCGACTGGTAGAAAATGTCTAAGGCATTAAGTCCGCCTTTGTACAGTAGTTTTACCAGTGCATCAAGTTTAAATAAATAAATAATAGTTTTTTATTACTGCTCCGCTCCTATTGGTCCTAGCGCGATGTTATATAGTCTATAGCCTTCCTCGATAAATGGGCTATCCAACACTAAATTAATTTTTCAATTCGAACCAGTAGTTCAAGAGATAAGCGCTTTAAACAAACAAACTCTTCAGCTTCAAAATATTAGTATAGATTTTTTCGTACTATTCTAGTAACATGTTTCAAATATTATTCATTCACTAATTGACCCACGCAACTTCGTTTGCGTCACAATTTTCCTTACTGCTCCGCTCCTATTGGTCTTAGTGTGATGATATATAGCCTATAACCTTCCTCGATAAATGGGCTATCTAACACTACAAGAATTTTCAAATCGGACCAGAAGTTCCTGAGATTAGCGCGTTCATGTAAACAAACAAACATACAAACAAACAAACTCTTCAGCTTTATATATTAGTATAGATAGATGTAGATTATTTATTGTAGTCAAATCATCTCGAATTCTGATTTCAATATAGGTTTTTTGATGTACGTACAATATTATGTTTGTTGCAGCATCTCATTCTTCGGCATGATGGAAGCGGTGAACGAATTCAATGGTGCCAAGCCCGAGACGAGTGCGGACGGCGACAAGGTAGAATATAATACTCTTTATTACGTACACCATATAAGTTACAGAAAAGAAAGATGAAGAAAACATTACAGAGGGTGACACAATGGGCGGCCTTATCGCTAAAAGTGATCTTTTCAAGACAACCTTTGGATGGATTGCAAAGATAATGGAAAGACAGTACCTCTTTAACCGACTTCTTCAAAACGGAGGAGGTTCTATGTTCGGCTGTATGTGTTTTTTTTATGTATGTTCACCGATTTCTCCGCAAAGTTATACTCGTGAGGTGGTTCCATTGTCACCAAGTTAGAATCTGATGCGGGATCCCATGAAAAATGTTTGTTCAGCGATATTTTCTTCAATTGTTAACCGATTCGGATGATAATTTTTTTTGTTTGGAAGAGTATTTTCTCGGACTGGTCACATTTAAATCTGGTGAAGATCTGATGAAGAACTTCGGAGGTAGGCAACGGAACTCTTCAATGAATGATCGGGATTTCTAAAATCGCATGTCTGTTGATTGTTTACACCAGTTCATAACATAACATCACGCCGGCAAGCTGTGTTTGTGGATTCACTTTTTAGTGGTACCTGCTTACCTCTAAAAAGTGAAAAATAAAATAACTAAATAAATGTGTGGTGTTCAAAAACGAAATAACCAAAAACGACGAATTCCGAAATTGAAGTTATTTTTTACTTTGTAGTGTTTTGTTTTTAGAAGTCGGTTTTATTTTTTGTTTTTTTTTTTTTTTTTTTTTAAACTATTTGTTGTAATACCCGACACCGATATAGTCCGAAGGATCGCCAAACTGAAGTGGCAATGGGCAGCGCACATTGCTCGCAGAACAGATGGCTAAAAAGTCCACTTTAGAAGAATCACAATATTAATCACGCAACAATCTGTCAAATTTCATTTTCATCTTTATCGCTAACGCATTAGGTTCAAGGTTGATTGGGGAAATTTGACAGTGACGGGAAGCGTGATTTGCTTTTTCATCATCATCTGCCTAGTCTTTTCCCAACTATATTGGGGTCGGCTTCCAGCCAAGCCGGATTTAGCTGAATACCAGTGTTGTACGTGGAGCGGCTGCCTACCAGACCTCCACAACCCAGTAACTGGATAACACGGTACTTCATGGCAAGACTGGAGTCAGATTTACTGGCTTCTGACAATCCGTAACGACTGCCAAAGATCTACAAATGACAGCCGGGACCAAGGGCTTAAGGCTTAACGTGCTTTCCGAGGCACGGAGGAAACTCGGTAAATTAAGATGGTCACCCATCCACAGACCAACCTTGGCATGCGTCGCTTAACCTTGAAGATCGACCCGTGCGGCTGTTATTATCTAGCCACGAGCTCCTCCATGATTTGCTTTCTGATTCTGCTAAAGTGGCCGTTTTAGAGCCGCTCATGTTCGATGGGGCCGAAAAGTGATGGAGTGGTGTAAACGGAATACCTACCTTATAATTTTTACTATGGGAAAAAAAATCGACTGACCCAAACATTTATGTGCTCAAACGTACTGCTTTATTTTCGCGTTTTCGGGTTTGATCCAATAGTATAAGTTGGACCCTGTTATGCAGAAAAGATCCAACCAACGTTTCATTACTTTTGAGTAAATGCAGTTTAGCGTTAGATAGTGAATAAAAAATCGTATGATAAAGTATCTCCAAAACTCACAAAGGATCTTGCGTAAGGCAAAAAAAATGTATGTTATCAGTAAATTACCTAATGTACCTTTATGAGAGAAATAAACTATATGTTATGTTATCCATTTGAAAGTTAGTAGTGTAATAGGCCATAACATATAGATTATTAACATAAACATATAAATTATTCATTATTAACGTAGATAACTCGTGGCTAAATAATAACAGCCGCTCGGGTCGATCTTTAAGGTCAAGCTACGCTTGCCAAGGTTGGTCTGTGGATGGGTGACCATCTTAACATACCGTGTTTCCTCCGTGCCTCGGAAAACACATTAAGCCGTTGGTCCCGCCTGTCATTTGTAGATCTTTGGCAGTCGTTACGGATAGTCAGAAGCCAGTAAATCTGACTCCAGTCTTGCCATGAAGTACCGTGTTACCCAGTTACTGGGTTGTGGAGGTCTGGTAGGCAGCCGCTCCACGTAAAACACAGGTTTTCAGCTGAATCCGGTTTGACTGGAAGCCGACCCCAATATAGTTGGGAAAAGGCTAGGCAGATGATGAACGTAGATAACTCGATTTTAGAAAAAATGTTGGTTGGATCTCTTCCGCTTAACAGGGTCCAGTTGTACATAGTGATGGGTTCAAAGATCCCCTTAAGAGGTATTTCGTTTATTCTGTTACACGTTGTATACAAACAACAACAACCACCGGGCAGTTGCCTACCAGACGCAACACCAGTCCGGTCGGACAATCCTTCCTTTCCAATGGAGGTTACGGCCAATTTACACCCTGTTCCACATACCAATATAAATAATTGTATTAAATTTTGGAGGTATACCTCCTGCCTCCTAAGTAAAGTCCCTCAAATTTCTATTGAATAGGGAGGATCCCCCGACCGGACTGTTGTTGTGTCCGGTATTGGCAACTGCCCGATAGTTCATATTCGGGCTGATGTATAGGTATGTTCAAATCGCACGGTAAATACTGCTTGTGCGATGCATGATTTCGACGTAGTAGTTCGCTGCTAGTTGGATAGATGGCGTTGCGGTTCTTTTTGTTGCGATGTAGATTTTACACATTCATAATGCGTACAGCTAAGGAGTGGAATTCTCTGCCGGAGTCTGTGTTTCGTGATAGTTACAACCTGGGAGTCTTAAAGTCAAGAGTGAATAGGTTACTTCTAGGCAAGCGTGCTCCATCTTCGACCACATCATCGCTTACCATCAGGTGAGATAGTGGTCAAACGTGTGCCTATATAATAAAATTTACAAAAAAATAAAAACTTGAGAGATGTCAAGGGACACCCGGATGGAACGAAGTTCCTACGCCGCATGGCTTACAACTATAGCAAAAAGTGTCGTTACAACTTTTGGTCTTAATGTGTCGTTACAACTTTTGGTCGTAATTTTTTCCGTCTAGCCCCCTTTCTCAACGCGCGAATTGTAATAAAACTAGAAACATAACTGTGTTTTACGACTTTATCCTTTTCCCTAAGATGGTATCGTATCGTTGGCAACTAATGACCCACTGTTTCTCATCTCAATCAGTCCCTATTGAGATGAGAAATTCTATTCCATTCCATTCCACTCCACTCCATTCCATTCCATTCCATTCCACTCCACTCCATTTCATTCCACTCTATTCCATTCCACTTCATTCCATGCCATTCCACTCCATTCCATTCCATTACATTCCATTCGCACAGCTTACAATAGCTTACTATAGCAAAAAGTGTCGTGACAACTTTTCGTAAGATTTTTTTCCGTCTAGCCCCCTTTCACAACGTGGATAAGGAACTTCGTTCCAAAAAAAAAAAAAAAATTTTCTCCGTTGGTTTTTCTTGTGGCGTTGATGCCGCTACAACACAACCGTGAAAAACAAATTGTTCCTACATAAGATTTGTAATAAGTAAACGTTAACGCGACTGATCGGTTTACGAATTCGTCTAAGGGCTTGATTAATATCATAGTCATTTGTTTCCGCAGCCTCCAAACGAGATGGAAACGGACACGACGAGCAGAGAGTTACAGCGAGGAGACGGAACGGGCGCCAAGTAAGTTCATTGTTATGCTACTGTTTATGGGGGAATTAAATAACAAAAAAAATTGTACAACGTGAATATCAGTACAGTTCACGTCATGCAAGTTTGCCTCCGCAAAGTACGCCGCAATCGTCTGCGCAGGATGTCAATTTGACAACAAACATACAACCGCGCTTGCACCGACTAGCGCAAGCGCGCAGGTGTAGTGGCATCTCACTCGCTCGTATACGTTCGATGCATAAGCGTGTCCCGCTTGCTCAATGCAATACGACTGTGGATGCGAAAAGTGTTACACGTTGTTATTGTTTTTAATGATTTATTTTGGTTATTTCATACAGTTTGATTTGTGTTCTTGTGGTGTATGTGTTACTTTTGATGTTTTATTGTTACTGGTAGTCTTTGTTACTTGTTTATAGTATAATTCGTATAAACAAAAAAATATTTTAGGAACGTAACACTTTTTTACGTGATTGCACCTGCGCGGACTTCACTCAAACCTAACTTCCGAGGGGCAAGCCACGCTGACGCGAACTGTACTCATCATTAGGCACTTGTCTCACCGCTGGCGAGAAGCGAGTAGCTATTGACCATTTGCTCGCTGAGGAACGGGACATAAGATATAGCTCTAGTGTGAGTAAAAGAGACATATATTCATAGTCGATAGCTGGCTGTTCACACTCCCGGCGAGCGTCTCTAACCCCTAGTTGATCGCAGCGACAAAAACTATCGAAGACTGTACTCGCTCAGCGATGCTCGCTTGGCTGTCAGAACTCACCTAACAACGGTAATTTCTACCTATAGCGCGGGCCGGAGCGAGTATTGCGAGTAAAAACTCGTCGCACAAAAGCACTCGCTGAAAGCCGAGCGTCAAAAATATTGAAACTTTTCACTCGCTACTCGCTGATCGCCGGCGGTGAGACAAGTGCCTTATGAACAAATGTTACTTTGGGACCAACACAGAAAACGCTAAAAAAAAATTGGTTGCCTGTAAAGTCGGTATACGGGCGAAAGTTTTACGTGACAACGACTTTGAGTGGTAAAATAATTTTATTGTGAATATTCATTCGTATAGTAGGAAGAAGGATGAAATAATAGTCTCTCTCACTCTCTCTCTCTCGCTCTGTCTCTCTCGCTCTTAGGCGGGCTAACCATGCCCGAGTGGAAGGGACGCGTGCCTCTCACTCGCTCTCATTGTGAGCGCATAACGTGAGCGGAGCGTAACGCAGTTTCTTGAAGTGTCACCCGGCAAACCAATTTATAAGACGTTGTCACGTCAAAATCGACCTCCCCCATACATTTATGTGTGCCGAACGGCTCCTTTGCTGAGACAAAATCTCATAGAAATCATGGAAGTCTTCACTATGTGGACGGTCTATAACGGTAAATGAAACGCTTACAGACCACCGGAGGACGGGCCTGACAGTGTGGAGAGCATGGGCAGCGCTGAGAGCCACGCCAGCCGCGACAGTGCCGACAGTGCTGACACCGCCGACAGTGGTACGTATCGCTTGGCATTACTGACGAGGGACATAGTACAGGGAACACCAATCCCTCTTCAGTTAGCAGTTCTTCTGTTCGTGTTTCCTGATGGTGGAAATCTCACCCATGCGAATATTTTCATTGTGTGTACAGCCAAGGAATATGCTAATAACTAATACTGGTATTCAGTTCGTGGCTAGATAATAACAGCCGCACGGGTCGATCTTCAAGGTTTAGCAACGCTTGCCAAGGTTGGTCAGTGGATGGGTGACCATCTTAACATACCGAGTTTCCTTCGTGCCTCGGAAAGCACGTTAAGCCGTTGGTCCCGGCTGTCATTTGTAGATCTTTGGCAGTCGTTACGGATTGTCAGAAGCCAGTTAATCTGACTCCAGTCTGGCCATGAAGTACTGTGTTACCCAGTTTATGGGTTGTGGAGGTCTGGTAGGCAGCCGCTCCACGTAAAATACTGGTATTCAGCTGAATCCAGTTTGACTGGAAGCCGACCCCAATATAGTTGGGAAAAGGCTAGGCAGATGATGATATTCAACATCGACCCGTGCGGCTTTTTATTTAGCCACGAGCTCCACTACTGACTATAGCATTTAGAAATGATTGTGCGATGTGTGATGTAATGTAAGTATCGTTGGTTGCAGGAGAGAGTGGTGGAGGCGCGTCCGGCGCGGGCGCGGAGGGGCAGCCCGCGCCCCCCGCGGCCCCCGCGGCCCCCGCGGCCCCCGCCGACAAGGACAGCGATAGCAACACCACCTGCGACATCGACGACTGTGAGTACCTAGATATGCAGCCTTTTTTTTTTCTATTGATAGGCACGCGTTTGACCACTATCCCACCTGTCGGTAAGCGATGATGTGGTCTTCTAGGCAGGCGTGCTCCATACGCCTGCCTAGAAGTAACCTATTCACTCTTTTATCCGTAAGAAACGGAACCCTTAAGGTGGTTGCGCCAGTGTAGCCCGCGAAATTAAATATTGTTACGTTTTTTGCAATTTTCAAGTTAGTATTAGGTTATATGTTTTTTAAAGTATGATTCGCGGGCGTAAGAATTATGTATTTTAAGAATTATAACCATTAAAATCAGTAAAATAACTCCATAAGTCGGTATAATCTTAAGTTTTTCGAGGTAACGTGCATTCGTTGTTAAGTGATTAGTATTGGTGAATTTAGAGATTGGGTTATTCGAGATCGCATGGCTACGGTGTTAAGTTTTTCGAGGTAGCGTGCATTCGTTGTTAAGTGATTAGTATTGGTGAATTTAGAGATTGGGTTATTCGAGATCGCATGGCTACGGTGTTAAGTTTTTCGAGGTAGCGTGCATTCGTTGTTAAGTGATTAGTATTGGTGAATTTAGAGATTGGGTTATTCGAGATCGCATGGCTACGGTGTTAAGTTTTTCGAGGTAGCGTGCATTCGTTGTTAAGTGTTTCGTATTAGTAAACTTACGGGGACGTGTTATTCGAGGTTACACTTTTCGAAGTCAAGTAACGCACTCAAGAAGTCTGTAGTGTTAACATAACATTTTACAAAATTTAAATTGGTTCGGAACCCTTTGCACGCGAAACCGACTCGCACTTTGCCAGTTTTTTTTTACTATTGATAGGCACGCGTTTGACCACTATCTCACCTGATGGTAAGCGATGATGTGGTCGAAGATGGAGCACGCTTGCCTAGAAGTAACTTATTCACTCATGACTTAAAGACTCCCAGGTTGTAGCTATCAGGAAACACAGACTCCGGCAAGGAATTCCACTCCTTAGCTGTACGCATTGTGAATGTGTTACCAAAAAGTTTTTTCTATTTATTTTCTCAAGAGTTCAGAGGTTCATCATTTATTAAGCTATTGCATAGCTTCTATCGCGGGCCTTGAGCGTGGAGACCGAATCCAGAAATTCCGTAACAAAAAAAAAACCTAACACCCCCCACTCCGACCGGCACAGCGGTGATACTTTTTAGTTTTACTTTTTACTTTTTTTTAGCTCAAAGTGTAACTTGAATTAATATCAAAGAAAAAAAAAACAACGAAAAAAAAAATACTGCATAAATAAAATAAATATATAGGTAATTATAATTGCATAAGTTGATAAAAAATGCTATGCAATAGCTTTACCGCGGCAGTCTCCGAGTGCCACACGTCGTTTTTTTTATGTTTTAGTTTCAGTATCAGACTCAGACGGGAACTCCGGCACCGGCTCCCTCGGACTGTCCACATCGTCGTCGCTGGACTCGGCGTCCGAGCTGCTGCTGGCCGCCGCCGCCGCCGTGGAGTCGGGCGGCTCCGGCGGCTCCGGCGGCTCCGGCGGCTCCGGCGGCTCGGCGGCGCCGGCCGAGCTGTGCCGCACCGTGCGACACCTCATGCGGTCCATCGCCTCCATCGAGCGGCTCATGGACCGCGTGCTCAAGCACTGCGACGAGTGGCCGGCGCCGCCCACCAGGAACGATCACGAAGCGAGGTACACTTGCGGACCGTCCCGGCTTTGTACGGGTCATCTTCCGCTAAGCCTTTTCCCAAGGCACGGTTGGCGTAGTGGTTGAGCGTCCGGCTGCTGCGCCGCGTGTCGTGGGTTCGATTCCCGCACGGAACAAATATTTGTATGGCCTACAGATAGTTGTTCCGGGTCTGGCTGTTTGTGTATGTGTCTTTGTATGTTTGTAAAAGCACCCACGATACAGGAATAATCCTAGTGTGGGGCAACGTTTTTAAAAAAAAAAAAAAAAAAACTATATTGGGGTCAGCTTCCAGTCAAACCGTATTTAGCTGAATACCTGTATATTACATAGAGCGGCTGCCTACCAGACCTCCACAACCTAGTAACTGGGTAACACGGTACTTCATCGCAATGGAGTCAGATTTACTGGCTTCTGACTATACGTAACGACTGCCAAAGATCAAAAAATGACAGCCGGGACCAACGGCTTAACGTGCTTTCTGAGGCACGGAGGAAACTCGGTAAATTAAGATGGTCACCCATCCACAGACCAACCTTGGCGAGCGTTGCTTAACCTTGAATATCGAACCGTGCTTAACCTTGAATATAGTGCTTCTTTGGCCTGCCTACACTCACTATGGTCAACCCATAGCTTGTGATGTTTATCTCCGGTGCATTTTCTTACCAGATTGCGTAAGTAACCGAAAGGCAGCGGCACGATGGGTTCAGGTCCCATCGCTGATGTACTCGAATCCCTTCTGGCGAGTTCATCCGCAGCGTCGTTGCCTCGAGATTCACTGTGTCCCTTGATACATTGAATGGTTGCTTTGTTGTGTCTACCAACCTGATTGTGAAGTTGGTGACACTCGAGAGTCAACCCAGAGTTCACTGTGTGGCTGTTCAGAGCTTGCAGGACGGCCATGCTGTTCGAGAGTATGCGTATTGAGTGGTCCTTAACTTCCCTGGTTAGGATGGCTGATGCCGCCAGAGAAATGCCCATGCATTCAGCTTGGAACACTGTGTTGTGGACCCCCAATGGTGTGGCTATGTGGATATTGAGATCCTCTGAGAAGATTCCCGCACCAGTACACAGCAGACAGCCGAGGGTTCTTTATGACAGCCGAGACCAACAGCTTAACGTTCTTTACGAAGCACGAAGGGATCTCAAGTTTTATACTAATCGAATTATTTTTGGTTTTTCATAGGAAACGAGTGGACATGGGACTGTCGGAGGTAGACCGGAAATTGATGGCGATGTACCGACGGCTACCCGAAGTCCATCGCAGGCAGCTGCAGGTTTATAGGAAACAGAAGAAATTGTCCACGGTGAGTGTTGTTGTGATCGAGAATCTTAATATTATCTTCAAGTAATACTATGTATTATTGCTACTACTTTCTTCTATCTTAAAGCATTGTCTGTCAGACGAATAGACGCAATAGAAAATGTATTGTTTGTCGGTCACCGGTGACCGACGCGGCAGTGAATGTGTTAAGCGCTTATTACACTACAGTTCCCATCACGCAAGTTTGCCTCCGCAAAGTACGCCGCAATCGGTTGCGCAGGATTTCAATTTGACAACAAACATACAACCGCGCATGCGCGGATTAGCGCAAGCGCGCGGGCACCGCGCATGCGCGGCGCGAACTGTACACGGTATTCAGGGGTGGGCGTGGCCATAAGCGCCCTCCTAGTTAGAAAGCCGATTGTTACACTAGCCGGTCGGTTCAGCCCTAACTCAGTTGTGAAATGACCAGCGTTGCCAACGTGTGGAGTATTCCCCAAACTGCGAGGAATCTCAAGTTGATTGGGTATTTATTGGGGGTTGGCAAGATATGGGGAAGATGCGGGGATTCGAAATATCGAATTTGTGGGGAATCAGTAGTTTTTTGTCCCCAAATTGGAGAATTTGACTTGCTGTTTCGGGGAATTTGTTAAATTGGTGTTGGCAACACTGCTACCTAACTCGCTAAACGCTATTACGCCCGGAAGTAAGAGAGTTAGGGAGCTAACTAGACCAGGTCGCTTCGGTTACCCTAACTCCCTAAGTCTTATTATACCACCGTAAATCGCCTGAGTCTCTCACAGGACATTGATTCGTCGGTACAGTGGTACCCAACTAATAAGGCGCGTCGTGAATCTTCGTTCGCGCAGAAAAGAATTCATGCCCGAAGACTAACGATAGAATGCTTAAAACTTACAATTAATCTTAAATAACTACTATAAGGTTCATAATACACTGCAGATGTTAGTTCCGTCTCATTCGCAAGTCACGTGCATGCCATGCGGCGCGCGCTAACATGGCGGCGGCTGCCGACCAATAGCGGTACAGGAAAAAGAATCGGCACGCTCCAGCGTGCCGATTGGTTAATAGTATTTCCCGCGCTTTAAAAATTCGTCTTCTGCGCAGGTACATCGGTAAGCCATATCAGTTGGGTACTACTGTACCTGTGTGGTGTTTTCTTTTAGAGATATTTTTATTTTTTCTTCTCATTTAACATGCGTTCGTTATCATCATACTCCGATGTCACTTCGTGGACAATAGTGTGGGTTATACGTTTTCTCGATACAGTCGAGAAAACGTATATTATAACTATTTACTTTTTTTGTAAATGCTGTAACGTATAACTGTTTTTTTGTCCCAAATAAAATAAAAATCAAATAAATCGGGACTTAGGGCCCTGAATACCGTGTAGTGTAATAAGCGCTTTACTAAAACTATAGGCTGAATACCACCCATCGCTTGGGAATAATTATCCTGTAATGATAGAAGTGTTGTGTTAAATAAATAAAACAAATACTTAAATGTGAAAGTTTCCATGGGTGGATTTTACAAAATCATGCCAGAACGGCTGAACGGATCTAGATTGAATTTTCCGCAAACATAGATTATAGTCTGGAATAGCACATAGGCTATATTAGGGTTCCGTATCTCAAAAGGTAAAAAAAGGAACCCTTATAAGATTTTTTTTTTTTTTTTCTTTTTATCCCGGGAGTATGTTCCCTTTTGATTATTTCCGAAAGTAAAGCCGCTCACGTCAAGCAAGTTAAGTTTATAATTAGAAAATTTTTAAAGGGAATAGGGTAGTGGACTAAAAATAATGTAATTAGTACGTCAGTTAGATTTCCAAAAAATATCGTATTTTATCTTTTGTTACTTAAACCAAAAATTGACGAAGATACGCGACGCTTTTAAAATTCTCAATACGAGGAGCTCGTGGCTAAATAATAACAGCCGCACGGGTCGATCTTAAAGGTTAAGCAACGCTTGCCAAGGTTGGTCTGTGGATGGGTGACCATCTTAATATACCGAGTTTCCTCCGTGCCTCGGAAAGCACGTTAAGCCGTTGGACTCGGCTGTCATTTGTAGATCTTTGGCAGTCGTTACGGATAGTCAGTAGCCAGTAAATCTGACTCCAGTCTTGCCAAGATGTACCGTGTTACCCAGTTAATGAGTTGTGGAGGTCTGGTAGGCAGCCGCTCCACGTAAAACGCTGGTATTCAGCTGAATCCGGTTTGACTGGAAGCCGACCCCAATGTATAGTTGGGAAAAGTCTAGGCAGATGATGAATACGTCACCATGGTACAATTTTTTGTGCGTTCTGACGTCACGAGCCCCCACTCTCGAATTTTTATGCGTTTTATCTTTGTCAGTATTCATAGATTTATTTACATAAACAAAAAATGTTGTCTATTATTTTTTAATACTCTAACTGACGGGCTAAATAGAATTGCAGTTTATTAATGATGGAAACTAGCCTATTGCTTGTCTTGCTAGGTGTGGTCATGTCAAGAGGAGGGAAGAAACGCGTGTGACTAAAAGAGTTATGAATATAAATGTGGATTGATGGAGAAGAAGAGGAAGGTCAAAGTAAAGATGGATGAATTGTGTAGAGTAATTCGAAATAAAAGGAAATCAGTGAAAGCGTGATGGATACAGGTCAGAAGACAGTAAATATATATTATTATTCCATTTATTCGTATAATTACATATTGTTTACATTTTAAATATTTAAAAAAAAATATTTAAAAATACCGGTGGCTACCGGTGGTCAGGGAGAGAGGAACCTCCTAACAATACGAGCCGTGTTCAGAAGTACCGCTTTCTGAATCAAGCCCTTGATCCAGCAGCCTAATGAAAGCCTCTTGAGGTGTTGGTCTGGCCGTCACGACTATCGGCACAATGACTGCTGTGTTCACATATTATTATTATTATTATACAGAGTTATTTGTAATACATCAACGACCTCTTAGGCAGTGAAAGTACACATTATTATAAAAAAATTTTACTTTGAGAAAACCCCGAAAACTCGAAAAAAATATCAGCTGTTTAATACACAATGCAATAGTCGCTTCTTTGCTTCAATAACGTGATAAGTCTAACGATTATTTATTTTTTATGACGTTTTTTGGATAAATTAAATCGGGTACAGCGGTTTTGCTTCAATAACGTGATAAGTCTAACGATTAATTAGACGTTTTTGGATAAATTAAATCGGGCACAGCGGTTTTGCTTCAATAACGTGATAAGTCTAACGATTAATTATTTTTTATGACGTTTTTTGGATAAATTAAATCGGCACAGCGGTTTTGCTTCAATAACGTGATAAGTCTAACGATGAACTATTTTTTATGACGTTTTTTGGATAAATTAAATCGGGCACAGCGGTTTTGCTTCAATAACGTGATAAGTCTAACGATGAACTATTTTTTATGACGTTTTTTGGATAAATTAAATCGGGCACTGCGGTTTTGCTTCAATAACGTGATAAGTCTAACGATTATTTATTTTTTATGACGTTTTTTGGATAAATTAAATCGGGCACAGCGGTTTTGCTTCAATAACGTGATAAGTCTAACGATTATTTTTTTTTTATGACGTTTTTTGGATAAATTAAATCGGGCACTGCGGTTTTGCTTCAATAACGTGATAAGTCTAACGATTATTTATTTTTTATGACGTTTTTTGGATAAATTAAATCGGCACAGCGGTTTTGCTTCAATAACGTGATAAGTCTAACGATGAACTATTTTTTATGACGTTTTTTGGATAAATTAAATCGGGCACAGCGGTTTTGCTTCAATAACGTGATAAGTCTAACGATGAACTATTTTTTATGACGTTTTTTGGATAAATTAAATCGGGCACAGCGGTTTTGCTTCAATAACGTGATAAGTCTAACGATGAACTATTTTTTATGACGTTTTTTGGATAAATTAAATCGGGCACAGCGGTTTTGCTTCAATAACGTGATAAGTCTAACGATTAATTATTTTTTATGACGTTTTTTGTATAAATTAAATCGGGCACAGCGGTTTTGCTTCAATAACGTGATAAGTCTAACGATTAATTATTTTTTATGACGTTTTTTGGATAAATTAAATCGGGCACAGCGGTTTTGCTTCAATAACGTGATAAGTCTAACGATTAATTATTTTTTTATGACGTTTTTTGGATAAATTAAATCGGCACAGCGGTTTTGCTTTAATAACGTGATAAGTCTAACGATTAATTATTTTTTATGACGTTTTTTGGATAAATTAAATCGGGCACAGCGGTTTTGCTTCAATAACGTGATAAGTCTAACGATTATTTATTTTTTATGACGTTTTTTGGATAAATTAATCCAGGCACAGCGGTTTTGCTTCAATAACGTGATAAGTCTAACGATGAACTATTTTTTATGACGTTTTTTTGGATAAATTAAATCGGGCACAGCGGTTTTGCTTCAATAACGTTATAAGTCCGACAATTTTCCCGGTTTTAGCCGGTTTTTTTTAAATTTTGATTATATTTTCATAGAAAATAAATATAGTTTCGGACGAAAAATTATCAGTAACTCTCGGTTTTACAGAATTATTTTTGTTGTATTACTGTAGGAAACAATAAATTGAATAAAGTACCAAAATTTGTTTTTATCAGATTATTATATAGTATCTTCGATGTAACAAAGCATCAAAAGATGCCTAAAGTAAAATTTTATGAAACGTTTTTTGCAGAGACAAGGTTTTTACTAATTTACGTAAACGAATTGAAATATTTATTTAAAACACTCCCAAGAATAGTAATCGAACTTTCTTGGCCATATATTTTTTTTTTAGTTTGTGGCTATATATAAGCTACTAGTTGACCCGCGCATCTTCGTCTGCGTCACAATTTTCATTACAGCTCGGCTCCTATTGGTCTTAGCGTGATGATATAATATAGCCTATAGCCTCGATAAATGGGCTATCTAAAACTGAAAGAATTTTTCAAATCGGACCAGTAGTTCCTGAGATTAGCGCGTTCAAGCAAAAAAACAAACCCTTCAGCTTTATATTAAGTATAGATAATCACACATCAAAACTCGTATCAAACGCTGAAATCCATGAATAAATGTTAAAAGCCCTCTTAACTGAAATCCTTCAGGTGTGCATGCAACTGGTAGGCGGGCGCGCCCCGGCGCCTCCGCCGCCCGGCTCTCCTCCGCCCGCTGCTCCGCACCAGCCCTGCAGGGCGCTCTGCCCCGAGTACCACTTGCAGCGGTTCAAGGAGGTAGCTATGACATACATTTAGGTAGGCGGGCGCGCCCCGGCGCCTCCGCCGCCCGGCTCTCCTCCGCCCGCTGCTCCGCACCAGCCCTGCAGGGCGCTCTGCCCCGAGTACCACTTGCAGCGGTTCAAGGAGGTAGCTATGACATACATTTAGGTAGGCGGGCGCGCCCCGGCGCCTCCGCCGCCCGGCTCTCCTCCGCCCGCTGCTCCGCACCAGCCCTGCAGGGCGCTCTGCCCCGAGTACCACTTGCAGCGGTTCAAGGAGGTAGCTATGACATACATTTAGGTAGGCGGGCGCGCCCCGGCGCCTCCGCCGCCCGGCTCTCCTCCGCCCGCTGCTCCGCACCAGCCCTGCAGGGCGCTCTGCCCCGAGTACCACTTGCAGCGGTTCAAGGAGGTAGCTATGACATACATTTAGGTAGGCGGGCGCGCCCCGGCGCCTCCGCCGCCCGGCTCTCCTCCGCCCGCTGCTCCGCACCAGCCCTGCAGGGCGCTCTGCCCCGAGTACCACTTGCAGCGGTTCAAGGAGGTAGCTATGACATACATTTAGGTAGGCGGGCGCGCCCCGGCGCCTCCGCCGCCCGGCTCTCCTCCGCCCGCTGCTCCGCACCAGCCCTGCAGGGCGCTCTGCCCCGAGTACCACTTGCAGCGGTTCAAGGAGGTAGCTATGACATACATTTAGGTAGGCGGGCGCGCCCCGGCGCCTCCGCCGCCCGGCTCTCCTCCGCCCGCTGCTCCGCACCAGCCCTGCAGGGCGCTCTGCCCCGAGTACCACTTGCAGCGGTTCAAGGAGGTAGCTATGACATACATTTAGGTAGGCGGGCGCGCCCCGGCGCCTCCGCCGCCCGGCTCTCCTCCGCCCGCTGCTCCGCACCAGCCCTGCAGGGCGCTCTGCCCCGAGTACCACTTGCAGCGGTTCAAGGAGGTAGCTATGACATACATTTAGGTAGGCGGGCGCGCCCCGGCGCCTCCGCCGCCCGGCTCTCCTCCGCCCGCTGCTCCGCACCAGCCCTGCAGGGCGCTCTGCCCCGAGTACCACTTGCAGCGGTTCAAGGAGGTAGCTATGACATACATTTAGGTAGGCGGGCGCGCCCCGGCGCCTCCGCCGCCCGGCTCTCCTCCGCCCGCTGCTCCGCACCAGCCCTGCAGGGCGCTCTGCCCCGAGTACCACTTGCAGCGGTTCAAGGAGGTAGCTATGACATACATTTAGGCACTTGTCTCACCGTCGGCGAGGAAACGAGTAGCTGTCGACTTTTTGCTCGCTGACGAAAGGGACAAAAGATATAGATCTCGTGTGAGTAGAAGAGACACATACATTCATAGTCGATAGCTGGCTGTTCACACTGCCGGCGAGCGGTTCTTAACTCTTAATTGATCGCAGCGCCAAGAGCTGTCAAAGATTGTACTCGCTCAGCGATGCTCGTTTGGCGGTCAGAACTCACCAAATAGCGGTAATTTCTACCTATAGTGCGGGCCGGTACTAGCTGTATTGCGAGTAAAAGCCTTAGCACAAAAGCACTCGCTGCTCGCTCGCCCATTTCGATTTTGAAGCTTTACCCGCTACTCGCTGATCGCCGGCGGTGAGACAAGTGCCTTACGGGTTCACTGCCGCACCAGACGCAATAGTTAAACTATAGAGGTATGCGGTACAGAGAGCAAAGTCCCGCAAATCTCCACTGAAAAGGGAGGATCCTCGTGACTAGATGAGTTTTGTGTCTGGTGGGCAACTGCCCGATAGTTGATATTCGAACTAGTTGTTTATGTTCAAATCGCACGGTAAACTCCGATACCGCGATGCAGAAATTCGTTAGTAGTTCATTGCTAGCGGGGTAGATGGCGTTGCGGTTCTTTTTGTTGCGATGTAGATTTTGCTACAATGGTTTTAAGGTTCCGTACCAAAATGGTAAAAACGAACCCTTATGGTGTGCCCAAATCTGTCCGTCTGTCACTGCTGGATACCCAAGAACTACAATTGCTATCAACTTGAAATTTGGAACACTATTAGATGACGTTTGCTCAACCATTTTGCAAATAAGAAAGAAATAAAACCGTGTTTATTTTTTTTGTAACAGCGATTGAAAGAGTTTCAATATAAGCTTCACCGATAAAAATTTAAAAACATTTCACGTTTTTTATGATGGTACGGAACCCTCGGTGCGCGAGTCGACTCTCTCTTGACCGGATTTTTCTTGTGGCAGCATTATTGATGCCGCTACAAAACATCACATGTGGTTCATGGAACTGGAAAATCACGCATAATTATAAAGCAGATTGGTATTATTTGTTTTTAAATAGCTACACTGCCATACATTCAGGAACAGCCAACAAAAATTTTATCTTTAGTCTACCTTGGCCCGTAAACATCATGTTTTTATTTTTTCAAATACAATACAATAATGTTCATGAAAATCGAGTTAGATACGTCTTTGAGTATTTTTGTGATATTCCTCTTAATTTTGGATTTGGCCTTCCACGCACACATTATAGGTGGTACACCATTGAATTTACAATAGAAATTAAAATAGTAAAATGTAATTTAGAAAAAAGGATTTTTACGTCCGAAATTTTAGTTATTTGCATTTTTTTTATATATGTAAGCCGGTTATTTTTTTTTGTTTCTTTTTTTTTCACTGTTTAACGGACATACCCGACGGCATAAAATGACGTTATACCTATCTGTCACCGGAAAATTGAAAACGCCGTAAGATCGTACAATATCGCATGAAATTGACAAACTCATCATCTGCCTGCCTTTTCCCAACTACATTGGGGTCGGCTTCCAGTCAAACTGGATTCAGCTGAATACCTGTGTTATACGTGGAGCGGCTGCCTACCAGACCTCCACAACCCATCAACTGGGTAACACGGTACTTCTTGGCAAGACGAGTCAGATTTACTGGCTTCTGACTATCCGTAACGACTGCCAAAGATCTACAAATGACAGCCGGGACCAACGGCTTAACGTGCTTTCAGAGGCACGGAGGAAACTCGCTATGTTAAGATGGTCACCCATCGACAGACCAACCTGGGCAAGCGTTGCTTAACCTTTAAGATCGACCCGTGCGCCTGTTATTATTTAGCCACGAGCTCCTCATGAAATTGACAAACTATTTTTCCTAAATAAGTCGGATATATTGGAAACTATTTAAGTTTTGTATTGCATACAAAAATATTTTTTTATAATATATTGAGAATTTATAATCCAATAACGATTTATTACAATCTTAGGAAGTCTACAATTTTCCGGTGACGTATCCACAATGATGACTCAATATTGAAATAATGTACTTTCCGATTGGTCCCGTTGAAATTTAATCACAATCGGTTTGGTAGTTTGACTTTTGCACGAGTACACCGTTGGTAACATAAAGTTGTACCGTTCTAGGTGAGACGCAAAGTGATGCATATGCGCGACCAGCAGCTGTACTACCATAGACTGAGGATGTGGCTAGAGGACCAACTCCGACAGGAACGGGAGAGGTGAGCGTTAACTATATTTTAATTTGGAATTACAGATATTTATTAAATTTTCCAACATCAAACTGAAAAATATGAAATTGACGAAACTTCTAGTTAAAAAATGCTATTACGCTGTCAGTGAATTTTTAAATGATAACACTATATTACATTAATGCGAAATAATATTTAAATTTATAAAATTTTGCTATAATTATTCTTATTTGATTCGCATGCATTATTCTTCTTCTTCCACCTGGCGTTAATCCCGGCTATTGCCAGGGTCCGCCTTCCTACTTAGCTTCCTCCACTTTGCCCGATCTTCAACATCCTTCTCAGTCAGGCCATTGGCTCTCATGTCGGACTTGACGACGTCCAGCCAGCGCTTGCGAGGGCGACCACGGGGCCTAGCCCCAAGAACAGCCATATTCATGCATCTCCGACCAACGTACTCCATAGGGCGGCGCATGATGTGGCCATACCATCGCAGACGACACTCTTGCAGTTTTTCCCCCACGTCACGGACACCAAGACTACTTCGGATGTATGAGTTGCGCATGCGATCGGATCGCGTTACGCCACTCATCCACCTCAGCATCTTCATCTCCGTGACGCGAAGCTCCTGGGTGTGTCTGCTTAGTGCTGGCCAACACTCGCCCCCGTACAGTAGGACAGGCCGAATGATGCATTTATATATCTGCCCTTTGAGCTTCGGAGGCATTTTGCGGTCGCATACAACGCCCGTCACCTCGCGCCACTTCGCCCAAGCCGCGCCAATACGTGCTTGGACATCGTCGTCCACGATGCCAGACTCGTGCAGCACGGATCCAAGGTACCTGAACGTATCGGACTTTCTGATCAGGTCCGAACCTATTCGGATGGTATTTGTATCCGTGCCGCCACAGGACATGTACTCAGTCTTCGCCACATTTAGTCTCAGACCACCGTTTTCAAGCGTGTCCTTCCAAATGTTGACTTTGCGCTCAAGATGGGCTTTGTTCTGATTAACGAGGGCGATGTCATCGGCATACATCATTAGCCATGGAGGCTGATCTTGGATGTTTGCCGTAACTACATCGAGCACTACGTTAAACAAGAACGGGCTAAGAGCCGAGCCTTGGTGAACGCCAACAGATATTGGGAAGCCATTCGATTCGCCAACAGCGGTCTGGACAGAGGACACGGAATCGCGGTACATGTCTCAGATAATGTCAATATAGGCCTCGGGAACGCCCTTGAAGCGCAGTGCCCACCAGATGGACTGCCGAGGTATACAGTCGAAGGCCTTCTGCAGGTCTAAAAAGGCCATATGCAAAGCTCTCCTTCTCTCTCTGTAAGCCTCAGCCAGATTCCGTAAGGCGAACACTGCGTCCATGGTGCTGTTACCCGCCCGGAAGCCATATTGACACTCAGAGACAGTACACTCGCTACGGAGCCGTGTGTCAATGATGCGCTCGAAGAGCTTCATGGTGTGGCACATGATCTTGATACCGCGGTAGCTACCACAATCCTGTACGCTACCTTTGCCTTTGTAAACAGGGATAATCAGGCTAAATCGCCACTGGTTCGGCATTTCCTTGGTGATCAGGATGCGGTTAAAAAGATCCGTCAGAAGGTCCACACCATGTGGGCCCATCGCCTTCCACACTTCAATTGGCACATTGTCAGGCCCGACCGCTTTCCGGTTCTTCATGTGGCGAAGAGCAATGCGGGTTTCGTCGGGGGAAATAGGGGAAATAAGCCCAAGGTTAGGAGGCGGTTCCGGAGGAAGGTTATGGGGATGCTGTTTGTTAGACAGCTCCGCGAAGTATGTACACCATCTCTCCTTAACAGAGGGGGCATCGTAGAGCAGCTTACCCTGGGCGTCCCTTACACAGAGACATTTGCTAATGTCCCGTGTAGCTTTCTCCCGGGCACGCGCCAGCTTAAAAATAAGCTTTTGCCCCTCCGCAGTTTCCAGCTTGTCGTATAAGGGCGCCAGACTTTTGCTGCGGGCTCTGGCTACAGCTTTTTTGCAAGCGCGCTTAGCCGCTCCATATGCCTCCCTGTCATCCGGAGAGTTGGACCCTTGCCACTGTTTAAATAAAACCTTCTTCTTCCGAGTCGCCTCCTGCACCCCGTCATCCCACCACCACGTCTCCTTTCCTATGGTGCGGCCACCACGAGAAGTGCCAAGGACGCGCTTACCCGCACCGGTGATTGCTGAATGGATCCTACTCCAGATCTCTTGAGCGGACTCATGCGGAGCACTGATCTTAAGATGCTCGACCTCCGCGATGAAGTCCGACTGCGTAGGACCATCAAGCAACCACCACTTAGTGCGGGGTTTGCGTTTCTCGTTCACTCTCTTCTTCGGTACAACCGCAAAGTCCAGGACAAGGAGGCGGTGTTGAGCCGTTAGGCTTTCGCCTGGGATGAATTCGCATGCATTATTATATTATTATTATACTATTTTTTTTAAGGTTAATGTGACTTAAGAATAGGGTATTTTACTAAAACAATCTAATTAGTCCGTCTGATAGATTTTCAAAAAATATTCGACACGTATTTTTTCTTTTTTCACGTAAACAAATAATAAAGAGGATACAGCGAGTTGAAGACACGCGTGACGTCATCTGGCTTGGTAAATTTGGTACATTTTTACTAAGCCATATGACGTCACGCGTGTTTTTTAGTAAAATACCCTATTGTGACGTTAGAAATTGATTACCTGACTATTAGTGACTATTGTTAATCCGGTAAATTTGACTATAAGTTTATGACATTATAGAGTGATCATTATAGTGTTTAAATGTTGCATGCCAAACGGTAGAATGTACTGGATCCACATGTTTTATTTTTCCATCAAAACTATATTTTTGCTACCTACATTCTGTGCAAATAAATGATTTCTGATTCTGATTCTGAATCAATGCTTTCTTTGAGCATTTTTTATTAAAAAAAAAAAAATCTAAGCTACAAGCGAACTTCACAGGCGTTTGTATCGGTTTTGGTCATGAAGGCACACTTTAAAAATTCATCCTCTTGATTGAGCTCACTAACAGCTCACTTCAGCACCTAAGTTTAGATAGTGACATATTTAAAGAATCGCAATGCTGATTTCTCTGAAATTAAGTAAGTTTGAGACACTGGGATCTTGCACGAATAGACTTAAATCGTAACAAACCACTATTCAAATCTAATAATTTCTCCCCACAGCTTACCAGAGAGCAATGTAACGCTAATCGAGGACCTCCCCCGTCGCAAACGACGTACAGCCTCCCCCAAAGTGCCGCGCTTAACGACTGCCCCTAAACGCAAACTAAAACCGACCTCTCCCTCTCTCATCAGTAAACCACACAAAATACTACAAATGCTCAAACATAAGGCGCCCTCCCAAACTACTCAACTACTGACTGACGACCTCAAGGAAGTGAAACTTGAGGCTGATCCCCCTGAAGCGTTCCCTTTAGAGAGAGAAGACAATATCAGCGACGCAGAAACTATCGTAGGAGAGAAAGAGTCAGTAGACATGTGTAAAGAAATGAAAGAGTGTCTCGCTAAGTTCTCAAACTTTGCACTAAACAGTGATAGTTTGCCTGAAGAGTTTCATGTACAAGTCGAAGGGAAATATCCGGAATCTGTCAGTCCGCCGCTGCAGGAAATGTCACCGACGACGCCCGAACCTATGCCTGTTTACTCCTCTAAGCCCAATCAGAGATTACTCTCAGTCAATAAGTTTTTAAATAAAGACGATACGGGAGATTTTAGTCAGCAAATAACACCGGAAGTTATGAATATACCGTTAAACGCGCGCCGAACTCCGCTATTAGTTAAAGATGAGAAGGAAACAGTAACAGAGGTAGATGAGAAAGATCCGAACATCTACAAGTACGTATCATTCGGACTAGAAATTAAAAAAGCTATGGAGGAATGTCAGAATATTATTAACTCTTATAACAGTATCAAAGATGGTAAGAAAGAGGACGATGGGCAGCTCTCTCTCGAACAAATATGCGAGGTCATGATGACTTTGGATAAAAATTCAGCGGAATTCCTAGACAAAATAGATACGGAAGATCCTGTAGATATTAACACGAACACGAAAATAGCTGAGTTTGTAGAAAACATGCCGCAAATACTAGCCAACATGCCCGAAATAGCGTCTAAATTATCCGAATTCGCGAACGCATCATTCGAACTACCAGAAATCGCATCGATTATGAACAGCCTCCCCGAAGTCAATAACGAAGCGCAATTGACTCCGGAAACGCTAAAACAAATTCGAGAACTGAAGCTAAATAAAACTAGGGATAGTGTTAAAGTGACGAAAAACACAGCCAAACGTAAAACTCAGCGTAGGATTAAGAGTAATATTGAATCTAACGATATAATAGGGACAATGACTTTTGAATTAGATAACAAAGATTTTGTAGAAATACTTAGAGATGAGAAGGATTTACAATCGCTGATGAAGAACAAGAATAGAGAAGATTTCAAAGACTTACTCTTCTCCATCTCTGCTCAAGTTGTCATTAACAAAGTGTTCGAGTATTTGAAGCAGAACAAAAGTCCTGTCTTAGCTAAATGTTTAGAAGAAGATAAAGACTTATTCTCGTTACCCAAAAATAGTCTCAACTCGGAAATGTACTCCAAAGCTTCGACTCTATTCGATAACTCTGTCAAGGACGCTATGAACATGGCCGAGCTAAGGGAATTAGTCAAATCACGGTTTAACTCATGGAAGCACTACGTAGCGTCTAAATTTAAAGGAATCCCTGTAGAAATATTAGAAAATGAAATTGAAGCTATGTTAGATAAATTTTATAGTTACATTCAGGATTTGGCCGGGAAGAACTTCGTCCCGGACCCAGATCGTATGGCGGCTAAACTAGACGAGCTGAAGAAACATCACGAAATGCATAGGGATTCTGATAGTGATTCCAGGGAATCTGTACGGCAGATTCTTTTAACTACATCCGTCGGAAATACTCTAGACATACTTATTATGAAATTCCCGAAATTAACTCATGAAAAGAAAGTTATGGTTAAAGGGCTAAAGTTCAAATATATGAACGTTTTGCGACGGTGCTGCGAGTCACAACCTCTGGCCAACTGGATCCTAACCGACCCGGAAACAGCCATCAACGTTATACAAGATTTAATGGACTTTCAAATTAAAAAACCAGAAAATGTTCCTGACTTCTCCACAATGCCGAGTGAGAAAAAACGTGATTATTTCATAGAAAGACTTAGGGATGTTAACAAACAGTATATGGAGACCTTACCTAAGAAAAACCTTTCGGGAGACGAATGGCTAGTTATGCTATACAAATTGGAACAGTACGAAGAGAAACTAAAAGAGAATTTCAACAAGGCCGCGCCCCAAACTGTTAAGACGACACAGAACGCGAGCGAGGCTGAAATCCTCGCAGCCAAAGGTCTGAGCAAGATCATAGGGAAAGCGAGCTTCAGAGTAGTTAAAAAAACTGACCCACCGAAGAAAATAGAGGAAAAACCGAAAGAGAAAGTTGAAGATGACAGGAAGTGTAAAAATGATGCTTTGTTGGCTAAATGTGAGGCTATACTCACTTCCAAAGGCGAAAAATCATTACTAGACAGTTTCTACACTATAAAATCGTACATAACTCAAGGATTACCAGTCCCTGAGACGTACAAGAAGCATGTTATATCAATATGCTCCTCAATTGACGCTAAATTACTAGACGAGGACTTGGAAGATAGTTTGAAGTCCGATAAAGAAGATGACGAGAAAGAGAAGCCAATATCACCTCAGAACCATGAGGAACTGGCTAAATATTCAGCTCAGGCGCTCAGGAATGCCAAGCAAACGTTAAACGCTGTAGCGTTTCAAAGGATAAGCCTTAGGAACGGTCAGAGTAAATCTGAAAGTGATGTGTGTGATACCCCGAAGACTGACTGTAAGTGGACTAATGACTGTGCGTGTAACTCCTGTAAGGATAGTGACAGTGTGTGCTTAGGGGACATAGTGAAGCAGTGCTATGACGGTGATAAGAAGGCTTCTGATAAGAAGAAGGAGGTTAAGAAGCCCGTGGTGAAGCCTAAGCCTGTGGCCAAGGCTTGCGAGAATGTTAACCATCAGCAGCATGTTTGTAAAGGTTGGTATTGCTTATTTATTAAATATTTTCGAAAACTTGTTATGGTAGGCGCCAGATCAATGTGCAATAACGGTCATTGACCCACATACATCCTTAATCTTGTACTAATATATAAAGCTGAAGAGTTTGTTTGTTTGTTTGCTTGAATGAGCTAATCTCAGGAACTACTGGTCCGATTTGAAAAATTCTTTCAGTGTTAGATAGCCCATTTATTGAGGAAAGCTATAGGCTATATATCATCACGCTAAGACCAACAGGAGCGGAGCAGTAATAAAAAATGTGACGCAGACGAAGTTACTCGAGTCAACTAGTATTTCTATATTTAGAGTGTATGTGGGTCAATGACCAGAAATAAAGATACGCAATGATGAGCTGTCGTTAATTGACTTCTATCATGCATGATCCTTTATAATCTGTTGTAATGAAAAAAGGTTCATAATTTATTGTTCGGGTATCTACGAAGAGGATATTAGGGAAAGATACAATGTACTTTATTGCATGTTTATCAGGCGCCTACCATAGTGGCATCTCTGAGCGATAGCAGTAACATGCTAGTACTATTTAACCGGCATATCGTTTACTGTTTACTGCGAACTGAATGTTTTGGGAATATTTTTATTGTGCGTTTAGCTAAGGAGTGGAATACATGGCCGGAGTCTTTGTTTCCTGATAGCTACAACTGAGCCTGGGGGTGATTAAGTACAGTTCGCGTCAGCGTGGTTTGCCCCTCGGAAGTTAGGTTTGAGTGAAGTCCGCGCAGGTGCAATCGCGTAAAAAAGTGTTACGTTCTTAAAATATTTTTTTGTTGACACGTATTATACTATAAACAAGTAACAAAGACTACCAGTAACAATAAAATATCAAAACATAACGCAACACATACACCACAAGAACACAAATCAAACTGTAAGAAATAACCAAAATAAATAATTAAAAACAATAACAACGTGTAACACTTTTTGCATCCACAGTCGTATTGCATTGAGCAAGCGGGACACGCTTATGCATCGAACGTATACGAGCGAGTGAGATGCCATTACACCCGCGCGCTTGCGCTAATCCGCGCATGCGCGAGCTACCCGCGCATGCGCGGTTGTATGTTTGTTGTCAAATTGACATCCTGCGCAGACGATTGCGGCGTCCTTTCGGAGGCAAACTTGCATGACGTGAACTGTAAAGAGTGTACATGGTAGGTGCTAGATAAATTGCAATAAAATACATTGAAACATCTCCTTAATATCTCTTCGTAGATACGCGAACAATAAATTATTAAAGGTTTGTCATTACTAGAGAGAACGTAAAGGACGACGATAGAAGTCGATTCAGGATAGCTTTGTTTTTATTTCTGTGTTTGATGTTAAGAAAGTCAATAAATGTATGTGGGTCAATGACCGTTATTGCACACTTCTCTGGCGCCTACCATTGGTTACTTTCATCGTCGACCAAGCGAGCACGAACCAAGTCGACATCTAATGCAAAGCGAATCGATCGACCTTGCTGTTACCAAAATGTTCTAAAATAAAATCATAAGTTTATGAATAATAATGCGTCCATACAATACAATGTTTGCGCAAACTCGAACTCACGACAAAAAAAAATAGGTACTTTCTTAGATAAAATAATAATAATTTTATTTAGTCCGTCCGAAATTTAAAAAAAAATATTGGACACGTATATTTTGGCATTTCAAAATAATAAAGATAAAGCGCATCAAATTTCAAGAGTGGGGGCTGGTGACGTCACAGTTTTAGTAAAAACAGTGCTAAAATTTGAGTGTGACGTCACGCGAGTTTTCTCCGTCCTGTATCGTCTTTAGTTTTTGTTAACGTCAAAAAACGTTCAGTAGTTTTTGAACTAATTAGATTTTTTTTCACGAAAGTACCCAATTCTTTGAAGTACCGAAATTTTTTGTTTAGAGTTCAGTTTGCGCAGACAAAAGTGGGTGTCGTGTCGGTGGACCCACTATAATGCGTGTATTCCACAGTAGGCCACGCTACCGGGAGTTGTGCGAGCGAAGGCACGGAGCAGCCCTGTACCTGCTGTTATTGTACCGTCTTCGGACACGCGGTAAGTAACATTATTTACATTTTATTTAAAGAGAAACTGGAGTGTACTGTCCGTCTTCTATATAAGAATACTGGCGCGTTTACATTAAACCGAATTTATTAAGCGAATCAGGCTGTTTACATTAAGTCGGTCACCTAATACGGCGACCGTATTCGTTCATGCCGTCGGTTTACCGCAGCCGAGCAATGAGTGTCGCGTTTCAACAAATAAGCCGAGTTCAGTCACCGAATACGGCTAACCGAAATCCCGTCGAAAACACTCGTCGGTGACCAAATACGGGCTGCAACCGAATCGGTCAAAACGACCCTGAGAAGAAATAGAGTGACCGCGGCCCTGGAACGCGGCGGGTACTAGGAGGAACACGGATGGGTTTCAGTCAGTAAGAGTCTGACACTCCCTTCTGCTTCACCCAGAGCGGAAGGAGTCATTTGATGGTGACGCCACCAACCGCAGCAGACTGCTTAAATGATTTTTTTTAATCGGATTTGGCGGTGTGGGGGCTACTCTCTAAGCCCGAAGTCCGTAGTTTCGGGTTTAGTTGCGGGCGTATTCTACTCCGTATCACCTGCCAGTCCCAAACCCAAACGCAAACCAAGAAAACACGATTTTACAGTAACTGTTAAATCTTGTTGACATTCATTCTTAGTGGTTAGGTGATACGGAGACTGCCCGCAACTATACTCGGAATTTTAATTCGATTCCAGATTTGACAATTTCAGTGTTGCAACGTTATGAGAAGTACTAAATAGTGACGTTGCGAAATTATTCGATATGGAAATGGAATATTTCCGGATCGATTCTTCTCGTTTATAATTTCACTCTCGTAAACTAAGTATATCAGGAAATTAAATATTTCTGAACCGATAATTTAGTTTTGACGATTAATTAACGATCTGAGACTTTTCTTTTATAATTGTGTGTGAAATAAATAAAAAAATGTGATCATGAAGGAACATGACAAATAAACAATAAAACAACGTAACAACACTTTAACAAAAACCCAACAAAATATCGATTCGCAATGAAATAAGATATTCGTGAAGTCAGACTGGGAGAATGAAGCCGAATGACACGATAAA
Source organism: Lacanobia oleracea (assembly GCA_950371165.1). Lineage (NCBI taxonomy): Eukaryota > Metazoa > Arthropoda > Insecta > Lepidoptera > Noctuidae > Lacanobia > Lacanobia oleracea. The sequence goes on along the minus strand of OX493411.1, from coordinate 14,010,139 downwards.
CAAAATGGCGATAGCTGCACGAGCGCGCACGGGTTGCCAATACTGAAAACTATCTAGGCTCTTTTATTATAAGTTTTGTTTTTAATATAAAAACAAAAATATTAACTTTTTATAAAATAGAGCAGCGATTACTAATTAATAAATAATTATTATGAATAATAATGTATTTATTTAAATAAAAATCAATAATTTAGTCTTTAATTGGCACACTGATGGCACACACACTGATTGTTTATCGATTTTTGTGTTCATCACTACACTATTATATGTGGTATCATTATTTCACAAAATGACAGTAGCTAATGTCAAATCTGGAATCGAATTAAAATTCATAGTATATGCCCGAGACTACGGACTTCGGGCTTAGAGGGTAGCCCCCCTGGTTTTTTGATACGAATAAAATTTGCTTTGTTTTGCAATTGTATCTTTATTGAATGTCAGACACATTTTAAATATGGCCACACTTAATCGCCCTGTGTTACATCAACTTTTTAAAAGTTATTTTTAGTGTCGTCAGTATTATATTACTAGAGCTAATAATAGGGAAGATGCAAATACAGAATTTATGAGAATGTTGTCAGTAAAATGATAAAAAAGTATAAAATAAAGGCCATTACAAATTTTTTATTTTGGTTAATATCGATTTTTAACAAAAATAATGAATTAAAGTAACGTGAAACGGAACGTATTTAAAAACAACAATCAGAGTTTAGTGACGTATCTGCTGTTATGCCAACGAAAAGGTAACCTTATGTCTTTGAGTTGGGACAGTTCTTGACCAGTGATAGACACGAGTGACGTCATTGTCCGTTTTCGTGCGAACCCTTAAACTGTCGGTTTAAAAACGCAATTTTGGCAATAAATTAAAGCGATTTCATTTTTTAATTATGTGGTGCTCTATTCTAGATGGAGTTCTTTATAATTAAAGCAAAAATGGAAATATTGCATGTTTCATATTATAAATTTAGCAAATATTAATCTATAAAGGCACACATTCCCGATTGTCTTGAATTTTGTATTAAAATACAGGATTCCTAATAGTAATATTCTGTTACAGCCTCCTCTAACGACGCCCGTACCTAGGAACTTCAATGAGACGCGCGAACGACTACGATCTATACTGAACAAGAAGAAACAACAGTGCAAAAGCGCTAATGTAAGTACAAATCCGTTTAACAGAAGAAGACGGCCCGGGCGTCGGGAGTCGCAGGGCGATTCTCGGCCGCCGTAGGCGCGGGACTGCGGACGGCTCACATTGGGTGGCTCGCCGTCTGAACAGAACCAGGCCCGGGTCGACGGCGCGCTGCGATCCACGTGCGTCTCAAAGAGATGTCAGCATGGGAGACGGGGCCCACTAGGGACAGTGCATGCTGGGGCTGCGGACTTCGTTCGAAAAAGGCACTGTACCCTGGAACGCAAAGGGCACTAGGAGGAACACGGATAGGTTTTAGTCAGTAAGAGTCTGACAGAGATCTGTCCCTTCTGCTTCACCCAGAGCGGGAGGAGTCATTTGATGATTTCCCATCCTAAACCGGTAGGAACGCACTGGATCCAACAGGATCAACTTTTGATATTAAATATATCCAGTGCGTTTCTACCGATTGAAAATAAAGGTGTATGCTAACATGAAAAACCGGCCAATTGTGAGTCGCACTCGCGCATGAAGGGTTCCGTACTATTGTATTATCCGCTGCCAGCCACCTTCCTTAAACCATCGATCCATCGTGCCGCAGGGCGTCTCGCACGTTTGCCCATACGCGGTCTCCACTCTAACACATGTCTGCCCCATCGACCGTCTGTCTGTCTGCAGACACGGCCGGCCCACTTCCACTTCAGCATGCTGATTCTACGCGTAATATCGGTGACTTTAGTCCTCCGGCGAATGACTTAGTTGCGAATTCTATCCACCAGAGTAACCCCGAGCATTGCTCTCTCCATTGCACGCTGGTCGGTCGGTCTCTCCCTTCCAAATATACCTTTGCGCAATACTACGTATCATTTTGTTTCAGGGCGAACAAGAGGCGCCGGCGAGTAAGGTTTCGTCGGGCATTCAGACGCCGCCCATCGAACCGCCCGCCCAGCCCAAGCCGACCGCCGCTAAACCGCCTCCCATCGCGCCCAAACCACCGGTAACTCCAGTTAGTTGTGTTTAGTTTTATATTATAACTCATTATAACACACAGCCGCTACTCTGATCTTCATTACGAACAATCCGCACATCATATCTTAGGCACTTGTCTCACCGCCGGCGAGGAAGCGAGTAGCTATTGACCATTTGCTCGCTGAGGAAAGAGACAAAAGATATAGATGTCTTGTGAGTAAAAGAGACACATACTTTCATAGTCGATAGCTGGCTGTTCACACTGCCGGCGAGCGGCTCTTACCTCTAGTTGATCGCAGCGATAAGAGCTCAAAGATTGTACTCGCTCAGCGACACTCGCTCGGCGATGCTCGCTTGGCGGTCAGAGCAACCAAACTGCGGTAATTTCTACCTATAGTGTGGGCTAGAGCGAGTATTGCGAGTAAAAGCCCGTTGCACTAAAACATTCGCCAAAAGCCGAGCTTTAAAACTATGGAAACTTTTCACTCGCTATTCGCTGATTGCTGACTGTTTCCAGTTTGAAGCTTTACTCGCTGATCGCCGGCGGTGAGACAATTGCCTTATGGGAGTGTATTTGTAGCCACAAAAAAACCAGCTTAACAAAATATACATCGGAACAAATAGAACCGCGTCACCATGTATCCCGCCAGCAGCAAGCTACTAATGAAATCCTGAATTGCGGTATCAGAGTTCTCAGTGCTATTTGAACATATGCAACAGTCCTAATATCAACTATTGTGCAGTTCCCTACCGGACACAAGAACCAGGTCTGGTCGGAGGATCCACCCATTTCAAAGAAGGTTTGCGGGACTTGAACACCCGTACACGGTGTCCACGGTGTGTACACGGCCGTGTACCGTGTACACACCGTGGACACCGTGTACGGGTGTTCACGGAAATCTTTGCACACGGTGTTTTTATAACGCGCCGAAGACGCGCGCTAACGCGCTTTGAACGAAATTCAGACGCAGAAACAGTGATTTTAGTTCATATCTATGTAGCGGCATCAATGCCGCCACAAGAAAAACCAACGGAGCAAATCTACATCGCAGTAAAAAGAACCGCAACGCCATCTATCCAACTAGTAGCGAACTAAAATCCTGCATCGCGCAAGCTGAGTTTACCGTGCGATTTGAACATATACATCAGCCCGAATATTAACTATTGGGCAGTAGCCCGCCAGGCAGAACAGCCGCCTGGTCGGAGGATCCTCCCATTTCAATGGGGGTGTACGGGACTTTACTCTCTGTTCCGCATACCCTCCAAAGCGACAGCGCCGTGAGCGCGTGTTGTCGGTGCGTTTAAAGTACGTCGTGTGCAAAGGCTCCAAAGGATCAATATGTTGTAGACAATACTTGGGAAACTATTGCTTTTGGAGATGCCTAATACAGTGATAGATGGGTCGCTGGAGACGGTAATTTTTTGCGAATATCTATATTAAAGCAAGCTAATCCGCGGTAAAAAGGTAGTTAATTATATTCAACTATTTTCTCTTCACAGGCGTTACCAAAAACGCAACCGCCTAACCTAACGCCGGCCCAGGTGCAACAAAAGCGGCAGTCCATAGACATTCAACAGAAACAGCTCGCCGACAAGATGGCGCAGATGGCCGTCTCCGACAAGCCGCCGCCCGCAGCCGCGCAGACTGCGACCAAACCCAAGGTAAAACCATCACAGGGTTGCGGAATTGTTCGAAATAGTCACCGCGGCCCAGGAACGCGGCGGGCACTAGGAGGAACACGGATGGGTTTTAGTCAGTAAGAGTCTGACACTCCCTTCCGCTCCGCCCAGAGCGGGAGGAGTCATTTGATGGTATCTCGTGAAAAAAAAGGTAAAACATTACTTTCCTTCTCGGGCCAGCCGGGTAAAAACCTTTCCCCAAATACAGCATTGGCATTGGCCAGAAGAGACAGTCCATAGACATTCAACAGAAATAGCTCGCCGACAAGATGGCCGTCTCCGACAAGCCTCAACCGTAGCCGCGCAGACTGCGACCAAGCCCAAGGTAATTAATTACAGTACCCTCCTTCTGGAGCCAGTCGGCTAAAATCCCTCGACACACAGCCTTGGCCAGAAGAGACAGTCCAGAGACGTTCAACAGCAACAGCTCGCCGACAAGATGGCCGTCTCCGACAAGCCTCAACCGTAGCCGCGCAGACTGCGACCAAGCCCAAGGTAATTAATTACAGTACCCTCCTTCTGGAGCCAGTCGGCTAAAATCCCTCGACACACAGCCTTGGCCAGAAGAGACAGTCCAGAGACGTTCAACAGCAACAGTTCGCCGACAAGATGGCCGTCTCCGACAAGCCTCAACCGCAGCCGCGCAGACTGCGACCAAACCCAAGGTAATTAATTACAGTACCCTCCTTCTGGAGCCAGTCGGCTAAAATCCCTTGACACACAGCCTTGGCCAGAAGAGACAGTCCAGAGACATTCAACAGAAACAGCTCGCTGACAAGATGGTGCAGAGAAGTCATTTAATGGTATCCCATACAAAAAAAAAAAGGTATAACATTTCCTGCCTTCGGGGCCAGTTGGGTAGGAATCCTCTAAATACAGCCTTGGCCAGCAGCGACAGTCATAGACATTCAACAGAAGCAGCTGGCCGACAATATAGCGCAGATGGCCGCCAATGTAGCGAAGTAGTTTGGGAGTTAATACAAGAATCCTGAATGCAGCGAGGGATTCAAGCTAGCCCAAGGCAAAGACACCTTTATCTCTGAGGAGCATACCCTAAAATTAGTTTGCAAGTCATGTAGAGAGGTGGCTGGTCGCGAGCGGTTCGGCCACCAAGTTCAAATCACATTATTAATCTCCACCAATAATATTGTACTAAATATTGCCCGCCGGGCAATAATGACTTTAGGTTGAGTTTGCATGACGTTTTTGTGCAGGTGGTGTGAAGAAGAATTTTTATTTATTTTTCTATATTTTTGACGTGACAACGTCTTATAAATTGGTTTGCCGGGTGACACTTCAAGAAACTGCGTTACGCTCCGCTCACGTTATGCGCTCACAATGAGAGCGAGTGAGAGGCACGCGTCCCTTCCACTCGGGCATGGTTAGCCCGCCTAAGAGCGAGAGAGACAGACATAAAAAGTGAAAGGCACGCGTCCCTTCCACTCGAGCACAGTTAGCCCGCCTAAGAGCGAGAGAGACAGAGCGAGAGAGAGAGAGAGACTATTATTTCATCCTTCTTCCTACTATACGAATGAATATTCACATTAAAATTATTTTACCACTCAAAGTCGTTGTCACGTAAAACTTTCGCCCGTATACCGACTTTACAGGCAACCAATTTTTTTTAGGTATTACAACGAACGGTGCCGATCCAGGTAAACGTTCCTCCCGTACTGAAGGCTGAAGGCAAAGTCAACCCTAATGCTATGGAACAGATCAGATTACAGGTAATTTTTAATATCCTAAATTTTTTATTACACAAGGAATATGTACGGCGTAGTCTGTGCCATCTATTTTATTTTATTTTGTTATATTTGGAAAACTTACAGCTAATAACAAGGCATGCTAACTTATTCTAATATAATGAAGGCCAATTACAAGTTCTCACTTACAGTAAAAACGAACAAATTAAGAAAAAGAAAATTAACTATAAGTGTACCGGACGGGCGTGATCGACTGGAACGGGGTTGTGATGGGGTAGGTCTATCCTTTTTCTTCTCCTCCGAAGTGAACTGTGACCGACCGACGACGTCCAGCCGCGCTGACGTCCTGTACCGGAAACTAAGGCTCTTCCGCACCTAACGTACAACGTTCTTCTATCTTGCCAAGTACTTGCTGTCTTCGGGGTAGATTGGGGTGCAGGGTGAATGCTTACCAGGGTCAAATAATAGGCAGGAACCTGACAACACTGCAGCTAATGGTTTAAGGGCAAAGTCGCGAGTACTGTGATTCTATTTATAGATTCTAGGGTTTCTTCTGCCGGTGACTACGAATTAGCTATTTTTTACCATTTACTAAGGTACGAGGTTACTTTACCGTAACGAGGCCCAAAAAACACTAACTGCTTCAGTTTATTTTAACTGCAAATTTTGACTATGGTTCTATAACATTTTCGGCTATATCTAGGTCTATTCTAGGTCTGGATAGGGGTTGACGCACCTCTATTCAAATCCCCCGAAATTCCCCGTCGAACGGGTTGGAAATCAACCCCTCAACCCTGCCCACTAGTGGGCTCGTTGCATTTAACTATCAAAAATATCACAAGTTTTGAGCTTGCTTACTATTTGGGGTTGATTCCCCGGAAAACTGTGCCCCATGGGCTATGAAACTATCTATATTCGGGTAGGTGCATCATCCCTCCATCCAGCTACACGACTTACCAAGCCACCCCTCCAAGGGTGGAGGTACTATAGGTCAGGAACCCGGGAGAGGATAAAAAACTATGTTTATCTTCTTATCTATTTTGTGGCTTTATGCCTTGCCTGACCATGAAGATGTGTACATATCTGGATAGGGCTGAGTGCCAGCTTTCCAGTGCCTATGGTTTAAGACCTAAATTCCTAGATGCCCTAAAAACTTAGCACTGAAGGTGCGTGTACATGGTGGTTTTCTTCAACCACCCTACTATGTTCGAATGTGAAATGACTATTTTGTGTATACCTTCGATTAGGCTGATTTCCATCAGCCAATCAGAACACGCCCTCAGGGTGCTATCGGGAATGTGTAAGGGAAATGTGTAGCCCTACCTATTGACTATAATTCTCTTTGAAAATATGTTTTCCCCAGAACATCTTTTACGTGTTTGGGGAAAACGACAAACATATGATTTTAAATTGATTACATAGCTTACAAACTATCACTATGCAAGTACATAAGCTTCTAAATTCAGTACATAGGCTACGACTATAGGTACATAGGTACTATCTATGCGAGTTACACAATGTTAAATGCGTCTCCGCGAACATTTCTATTACTATTTAAGTATATAAGCTTCTAACTTAAAAAACATATAAGCTTACGAATATAAGTACATAAGGCTGTTTATGCGAGTTATATAAATCAAAATGCTCCGTCGCGAACATTTCTCCCGCCGTGCAGCGCAGTGACGACTCGTTGCGATGTCGGCGCGGCGCTGCATCTCGCCGGTGAGCGACGACTGTAGTTGCGTCGCCCGTTGCCACGGTGACTGTTGCCTCGAATCTCGCCGGCGCGACGCTCGTCGCCCCGGCGACTGTTGCCTCGAAGCTCGCCGGCGCGACGCCCGTCGCTCCGGCCCGTAGCTCCGACGCTCTGGACCATTTCGATGACGGGATCAGCCTCTTCGCCGGACGCTTAAGAGTGCCGCCGGATATGCGCACCTCAGCGATCCGGACCTGTGGTCCGCCCAAGGGAAGACTGCGGCGATGCGGCCTCGCGGCCACGTGTTGCGAGGCAGCTGGCCGTCTGCGATGAGCACAGGGTTGCCCACCTGCAGACCAGGGCCACGGTGGTGGCGCTTCCGCCGGTGTTGGAGCTCGGGTAAGTGCTCCCTCACCCAGCGGCGCCAGAACTGGTCGGCGAGCGCTTAATTGTGAGCGCCGCCAGAGTTTCGTGGTGTCGACGTGTTGCTCGGGGAACACGCCGGGTGCGGTGCAGTCTGGCCGAACCACCGAGTAGGAAGTGGTTCGGCGTGATGGATTCATCGCCTTTGCTGGCGACTGATACCTATTTCAGCGGGCGGCTGTTTTCCGTACTCTGCCTCGCACAACAGTGTGGACAACACCTCTTCGTTGGTGTTTTTCTGTGAGTACGGTTTCTATGTCGAGTGACTGATAGCAGTCGACTCGTTTTCTCCATACTTTTTGGAGCATTTGCTTGGCGCGTACTGTACTATTGAGGCTACGCCAAGCACTATTTCGAATGCCTCTTCTTGGTGGGCACGTCTTTTTCTAAGACGCCACTCGATGGACGCGCTAGAGTCAGGTTCAAACCTAGCGTGTCTGCACTTGGTCTTCATTCTATACCAAGCGCGTTTTCGATGGTGCATCCTTGCCCTTACAGGTATGCACGTTGGGCTTACCGCGCCGAATATGATTGCGTCACTCTATTCGGCGGGGCTCCCTTCAATTCTATTGCCTCTCCACGAACATTGGAGGGCATTCATGTCCTCTTCTCGGACTTTGTTTGTGGTTATGTCTTTTCTTAAGACGCCACTCGATGGACGCGCTAGAGTCAGGTTCAAACCTAGCGTGTCTGCACTTGGTCTTCATTCTATACCAAGCGCGTTTTCGATGGTGCATCCTTGCACTTACAGGTATGCACGTTGGGCTTACCGCGCCGAATATGATTGCGTCACTCTATTCGGCGGGGCTCCCTTCAATTCTATTGCCTCTCAACGAATATTGGAGGGCGTCTGTTGCCTCTCCACGGATATTGGAGGGCGTCTGTGTCCTCTTGTCGGACTTTCACCTGCATAAACATTTCGGCAATATCGCCCGAAATGGCTATGGGGTGTCTACGGAACCTCATCATGACGCCGGGCAGCGACTGTAACAGGTCTGGTCCTGTGAGTAGGAAGTCGTTCAAAGACATTCCATTCGATTTAGCTGCGGCGTCGTGTACTATACGGTACTTCTCTGGCTTCATCGGCTTGAAGACATCGAAATGAGGTAGGTACCAGGTTCTTCCTGGTGTACTATTTTCGGGCGCTTTCTCGGCGCACCCTTTCTATAGGAACGAGTCCATCTGTTCCGTATATTAATCTCGAAGAGTCGGATTTCTATCGAGTTTCTATAGAGACAAGCCGCTTGTGGGCTGTCTCATAACTATCGGGCATTTTGGTCTATTTTGCTTCCATAGCATTGCGGTTTCTATATGCCCATTTTCTATCTGTTTGGTGTGTCGTTTCAAGATGTCTTCTGTGGGTCTATGTGGCCTTCGGCTCCAAGTTGTCTGGCAAGGTCCTCGTTGATCAATGTTACGGTTGATCCATCGTCGGGAAGGGCGAACGTAGATGCCTCTCCCGCCGGTCCAATCACCCGGACCGGTACCATCTTGAGGTAGGCATGACTCGACTATGTTCGCAAGCTCGCAACCACTTCTTGTGGTTCTTGGTTCTGTTCGAGGACCTTCGGCTTTTCGGCAGTCGCTGCAGCGGGCTTCTTCTCGAAATGAAGTAGCCGGTTGTGTGTGGCTATACACTCCTTGATGCCACACTTCTTCGGTTTGCACTGGTGCCGCTCGCGTCGAAACTTCATGCAGCGATAGCATAAGTTGAGCTTCTTTGCTAGCTCCCATCTCTTGTCGCTGTTGCCTTCTATTGCTGAGACTTTTCCCCTAAAGTCCAAAAGTATTTACACCAAGTTCTTATTTAGCGATTGGGCAACTCCAGGCATTCGCAAAAGCAGGGATAAGCTATATGAACTGTATGGCCAAAAGCAATATATGAATAATACAAGCTTTAATAAGTATGTTGCAAAATATTCAAAAACTTATAAAAGTGTATGCAAAACAGCAAAAGCTCTACATATTAGCAATAAAATAAAATCAGCAGACGATAAAATAAAAACTACTTGGAAAATAATAAATAACGAAACAGGTAGGAAGAAACAACGTGAGACTAAATTTAATTTAAATACTGTAAATGGCCCAATAAACTCAGATGCAGAGGTAGCTCAAGAATTTGAAAATTTCTTTGCTAACATCCCTCTTAAAACTACTGAAAGTCTCAACTCATCTCCTGCGCTCGCTGCTGCTTTACTTAGGAAGAATGTAAAGGTATGCCCATCGGAGTTTAAGTTTCAACATACAAACCCCCAGGCCATTATAAAAGCTTTTAAAGATCTTAAAATAAAATCAACTGAAGATCTTTGGGGAATGTCTGTAAAAGTCTGTAAATCTGTCATTGAAACTATTGCCCCCTACTTAGCTGTTATATTTAATACTAGTATAGACCAAGGAGTATTTCCCGATCTTATGAAACACAGTAAAGTAGTTCCTTTGTTCAAATCGGGTGATAATCAGGAACCCAATAATTATAGACCTGTGTCAATTTTGCCAGTGCTCAGTAAAGTGTTTGAAAAGTTAATTCTTAATCAGATGTTACTTCACTTTAATAAAAATTCCATCTTTCATGAACAACAGTACGGTTTCACCAAAGGGCGTTGTACAACTGACGCCGGGGTCACCCTCATAAAGAACATCTTTAACGCCTGGGAAGAGTCACAAGACGCCATTGGAATATTCTGTGACCTCTCGAAGGCGTTTGATTGCGTTGAACATGAGACACTTTTGTTGAAACTTGAGCACTATGGAATCGGAAATACAGCCCTTGAGTTGCTTAGGTCATACTTGATGGACAGACAGGTTAAAGTTCAGGTAAACGGTGTAAACTCACGAGGGTCTGAAGTGACAATGGGAGTTCCTCAAGGCTCAATATTAGGTCCTTTCCTCTTTCTAGTTTATATAAATGATTTGCCCCAATTACTTCAAAATCACCCAAAGATGGTATTATTTGCGGATGACACTTCATTGATATTTAAAATAGAGCGACGATCACGAAATCTTGACGTCGTTAATAACTCTATTCTTCAAGTCCAAAATTGGTTTACGGCAAACAACTTGGTATTAAATGAAAAAAAAACTAAATGTATTAGATTTACTTTGCCTAATGTTAAAAGTACCGAATGTGACATAATATTGAATGGAGAAAAACTGGAGTTTATTGATCAGACAGTTTTCTTGGGAATCACAGTGGACGAGAAGTTGCAATGGGGACCTCATATTACATCTCTAGCGGGGCGGCTAAGCTCAGCTGCTTATGCTGTTAGGAAAATAAGACAGTTAACAGACGTAGAAACCGCACGTTTGGTCTATTTTAGCTACTTTCACAGCATTATGTCATACGGAATTTTGTTGTGGGGTCGGGCTGCTGACATTGAATCCATATTTATTTTACAAAAGAGAGCTGTCAGAGCCCTTTATAATCTGCGCCGCCGCGATTCTCTAAGGGAACTTTTTAAAAAGATTAATATTATGACAGTCCCTTGCCAATTCATTTATGAAAATATAATGTATGTACGGAAAAATCGCCATCTTTTTAGTAAAATTAGTGATAGACATAATTTTAATACTAGAAATAAAGATAAGTTAGATCAACCATTTTATAGATTAGCTAAAGTACACACATCTTTCATGGGGTACTGTGTTAAATGTTACAATAAAATACCTTGTGACATATTAGAACTAAATGAAAGAAAATTTAAAGCATATATCAAAAGCACACTTTGTAAACAAGCTTATTACAAATTAGAAGATTACATTCAGGATAAGAATGCCTGGAAGCATGCTGGTCCTGCTCCATAGGACGGTCAATGTTGTGGACAAAATCAAACTGGTTGCTTTATGATTAACTTTATAGATGTTCTGTCTCTTTTTGTGTCTGTATTTTTCTGTTAACTCACACACTGTTAATTAGTCATTCCAATATTTGTAAATGTGTGAGTATCATGTACCTACTTATTTAGAAAATTTATAAGTCTACCTCTGCATACCCTAGGTGCATGGTCCTCACATATAAAAAAAAATTGTATACTTACCAAATATTGTAAAAGATTAATTGAAAAGAGTAACTATGGAGTTTCTTGTCCATTCTTCTCCATAAGAATCTACCTTTCCGAATGGACAGTAGAGTCACTTCAGAACTTTTAAATATTTGAAATGTGAATGACGTTCAAAAGTGCCGCTTAATGGCCTAATTGGAATAAACGTTTTGACTTTGACTTTGACTATGAATTTCCGACAGTCGCGTTCTATGTGCCCATCTTTTCCACATACACGGCATCTATCGGCCGGTTTTTCTGTTGCTGTGTGGGTTCTCTGTGCTATACGTCTGTTTGATGGGCCCTCTGTTGCGTTGAAATTCTTGGCGGGAGCAAAGGCGCTGCAGAAGCGGGCTTGTTCAGTGGTGAATTCGCTGAACAACGATAGGTCGGGTAACGACTGATGCTGTCTTTGCCTTCTGAATCTTGCTGTATTCTTGACATCATTGAAATTTTTTCGAGTTGTTACATAAATGGCTCGAAACGACAACCATTCTGTGTATGCACCATTGAAATTCGGTAAGGTCATGATGACCTTTGACGGCGAGGACGAATTCTGTTCTGTTTTTCTGTCAGCTTGCGATACTATAGCTGTTGTAAGGTCCGTTATGAACGGCTGTAATCTGTTTTCCCCGTCGTCTTCTATTTTCTTCGGTGGTGCCATCTGTTTAGTCACTTCATCGACTTTCAGCTCTAGTTCCGGTACTTGCGTTCGACGAGAGTCCACTATCGGTACGGAGTCTAAAGGGGGAGACGGTTGCTGCTTGCAGCTTCTATCTATTCTATTTTGCTCGCAGCTTCTATCTATTCTATTTTGCTCGCAGTTTCTATCTATTCTATTCTGCTCGCAGTTTCTATCTATTCTATTACGAATGCCTCCCTCAGCGGTGTTGGTCTCTCTCTGATCAGGAACAGGTTCAGCTGCCTCTTCCAGCCAGGAACGCACGTACTCGTCGTTCGAGTTTCTATCTTCTATATAATCGTCGTCCGATTCTTGTTCGGCTCTCTGAAGTGCTAATTGTGCAAGCTCCAACTTAATCTTGAGTAAGTCTTCGCGTGCCTTTGTGACTCTTCTATATGACCGCGTCGTCCTTCCCACGGTCGACGGCGGCTTGTCACATTCGATACGTTCAATACGGGCGTCACCCCGGGTAGTCACCGGCAGGTTTCGGCTGTATTTTCTATCTGTCGGCTTCAGTGTACTGTCTGAAGGCGTCTCGAATTTGGTTCCCTTTCTTGAGGTTGGCATGATTCAGATCCTCAAGTCTATTCTTCGAACTGTTCTATATCCCTGGATAAGGCTTCAGTAAAACTTGAACTAAAGTTTTTTCTTCAAACTATTTCTATATTCTCGGATAATTCTTCGAAGTCCCCAATCTTCAAAGTCCAGAGTTGCTCTGAATCTTCTAAGTGTAAAATTTTCAAAGTCCAAATTCTTCGAAAATTTTCTATGTTCCGAATCAATCTATATTTTCTAAGTGTAGAATCTTCTCAAAATTTTCAAAGTTCAAATTCTTCAAAAATTTTCTATGTCCCGAATCAGTCTATGTTTTCTATATGTAGAATCTTCTCAAAATTTTCAAAGTCCAAATTCTTCAAAAATTTTCTATGTCCCGAATCGGTCTATATTTTCTAAGTGTAGAATCTTCTCAAAATCTTCAAAGTTCAAATTCTTCAAAAATTTTCTATGTCCCGAATCGATCTATATTTTCTATATGTAGAATCTTCTCAAAATTTTCAAAGTCCAAATTCTTCGAAAATTTTCTATGTCCCGAATCGATCTATATTTTCTAAGTGTAGAATCTTCTCAAAATTTTCAAAGTTCAAATTCTTCAAAAATTTTCTATGTCCCAAATCGGTCTATGTTTTCTATATGTAGAATCTTCTCAATATTTTCGAAGTCCAAAATCTTCGAAAATTTTCTATGTCCCGAATCAATCTATATCTTCTAAGTGTAGAATCTTCTCAAAATTTTCAAAGTCCAAAATCTTCGAAAATTTTCTGTCCCGAATCTGTCTATATCTTCTATGTTCAGATGATCAAAATTTTCTAAGTCCCAGTATGAATCTTCGAAATTTTTCTAAGTGCCAGCTTCTATGTTCGAAAATTTTCTAAGTGTCGGGTTCAATCCTCAAAATTTTTTCAAGTCTCAGGTTCTGTCTTCAAAAATTTTCTAAGTCCAGGTTCAACTTTCAAATTTTCTCAAAGTCCAGGATTCCTTAGAAATCTTCTAAGTCCAGACGCGATCCTTCAGTGTTTCAGGAAAATTTTCAAAGTCCAAAGTTTCGGGGTGAGTCCTTAAGGGTGGCTCCCGAAGGGTAGTTCTCTTCAAGGGCAGTCCTCACGATGAACCACGATGCTGAGCTTGAGGCTTCTTAACTGGAACGTATGTTGACGGATAGCTTCGGATCCGCCTCAGGGTGAGTCCTTAAGGGTTGGTTCTTGAAGGGTAGTTTACTTCAAGGGGTAGTCCTCACGATGAACCACGATGCTGAGCTTGAGGCTTCTTAACTGGAACGTATGTTGACGGATAGCTTCGGATCCGCCTCAGGGTGAGTCCTCAAGGATTGGTTCTTGAAGGGTAGTTTTCTTCAAGGGGTAGTCCTCACGATGAACCACGATGCTGAGCTTGAGGCTTCTTAACTGGAACGTATGTTGACGGATAGCTTTGGATCCGCCTCAGGGTGAGTCCTCAAGGGTTGGTTCTTGAAGGGTAGTTTTCTTCAAGGGGTAGTCCTCACGATGAACCACGATGCTGAGCTTGAGGCGTCTTCACAGGAACGTCAATCGACGACTAACTTCGGATCTGTTTCGGATGAGTCTTCAAGGGATGATTCTTGAAGGGTTGATTCGGGAACGGATACCAATTGACATACTGATTAAGAAACAAGATACGGGGTGCGTATGTTTGGCTCTTGTGCCAAACTATATCGCAGGGCTTCGGCTTGAGTCTTCAAGGCTTGTTTCTTCAAGGGTTGATTCTTCAAGGGATGATTCGGGAACGGATACGTTTTGACATACTGTTAAGAAACAAGATGTACGGGTGCGGAGATCCGGCTCTCGAAGGACCAAAAAATTTGGTCCGAAATCCGGCTCGAATGGACCAAAAAATGTACCGGACGGGCGTGATCGACTGGAACGGGGTTGTGATGGGGTAGGTCTATCCTTTTTCTTCTCCTCCGAAGTGAACTGTGACCGACCGACGACGTCCAGCCGCGCTGACGTCCTGTACCGGAAACTAAGGCTCTTCCGCACCTAACGTACAACGTTCTTCTATCTTGCCAAGTACTTGCTGTCTTCGGGGTAGATTGGGGTGCAGGGTGAATGCTTACCAGGGTCAAATAATAGGCAGGAACCTGACAACACTGCAGCTAATGGTTTAAGGGCAAATTCGCGAGTACTGTGATTCTATTTATAGATTCTAGGGTTTCTTCTGCCGGTGACTACGAATTAGCTATTTTTTACCATTTACTAAGGTACGAGGTTACTTTACCGTAACGAGGCCCAAAAAACACTAACTGCTTCAGTTTATTTTAACTGCAAATTTTGACTATGGTTCTATAACATTTTCGGCTATATCTAGGTCTATTCTAGGTCTGGATAGGGGTTGACGCACCTCTATTCAAATCCCCCGAAATTCCCCGTCGAACGGGTTGGAAATCAACCCGTCAACCCTGCCCACTAGTGGGCTCGTTGCATTTAACTATCAAAAATATCACAAGTTTTGAGCTTGCTTACTATTTGGGGTTGATTCCCCGGAAAACTGTGCCCCATGGGCTATGAAACTATCTATATTCGGGTAGGTGCATCATCCCTCCATCCAGCTACACAACTTACCAAGCCACCCCTCCAAGGGTGGAGGTACTATAGGTCAGGAACCCGGGAGAGGATAAAAAACTATGTTTATCTTCTTATCTATTTTGTGGCTTTATGCCTTGCCTGACCATGAAGATGTGTACATATCTGGATAGGGCTGAGTGCCAGCTTTCCAGTGCCTATGGTTTAAGACCTAAATTCCTAGATGCCCTAAAAACTTAGCACTGAAGGTGCGTGTACATGGTGGTTTTCTTCAACCACCCTACTATGTTCGAATGTGAAATGACTATTTTGTGTATACCTTCGATTAGGCTGATTTCCATCAGCCAATCAGAACACGCCCTCAGGGTGCTATCGGGAATGTGTAAGGGAAATGTGTAGCCCTACCTATTGACTATAATTCTCTTTGAAAATATGTTTTCCCCAGAACATCTTTTACGTGTTTGGGGAAAACGACAAACATATGATTTTAAATTGATTACATAGCTTACAAACTATCACTATGCAAGTACATAAGCTTCTAAATTCAGTACATAGGCTACGACTATAGGTACATAGGTACTATCTATGCGAGTTACACAATGTTAAATGCGTCTCCGCGAACATTTCTATTACTATTTAAGTATATAAGCTTCTAACTTAAAAAAACATATAAGCTTACGAATATAAGTACATAAGGCTGTTTATGCGAGTTATATAAATCAAAATGCTCCGTCGCGAACAATAAGCACTGACACTACATATATTATTTGGTCATTGACAACCATAGTTTTGTGTAAAGTAGAAGCATATTTTTCAAATTTTGTAAATGTGAGTACCATGAAACCATTTACATTTTATGTGAGTAGTTATAGTTTTACTTGTTGGACATGAACGATGCATGGTGGTTGAGAGCATGTCATGCTCACTCAAATGTCTCGCTGATGGCGGCGCGTGGGTTTGATTATTCGGTTCCCTTCGAAATGGTTGAGCTGAAGGGTGCCGATACACGCGTCATGTTCGTGAACAGGCGCCGTCGGTTGAGACTGGTCATCTCTTAACTGCCATTGGCTTATTTTAATCTTTATATTTAAAATTCTTATAATAAGCCCTTTTTTTTTTCCTTTGCATTGTCCTCACATGCAGAAGCAACAAGTATATGTAACTTGGAATGTTGTAAAACAGAACATGATTTAAAAGAGTGTCCGTGGAGTTTCTTGCATGTTCTTCTCCATAGAGATCTACGCTTTGGAACGTGCAAATAGCTTCCATGTTTTTGACTGACCGACCTTGACGTTTCAAAAGTGCCTGTGAATGGTTTATTTGAAATAAAATGCTTTGAATTTGAATTTATACGTACATCCAAAAAGAATTTCAATTTCTATCGAAGATTCATACAACATATTCCTAGTATAGTATTCTAGCGTTGCATACTCGATTCTTGTACGTAAACAAAAAGTCTTGACAGTGACACTTCTAACACACATTCTGTGCTGCCACCTATATCTACTATATAAAAATAAGTCGGGTTTTCCTTCCTGACGCTATAACTCCAGAACGCACGAACCGATTTCCACGGTTTTGCATTCGTTGGAAAGGTCTCGGGCTCCGTGTGGTTTATAGCAAAGAAAATTCAGGGGTAGGGTAGGTAGGTATAGTAGCCAGTTGACGGGAGCGAAGCCGCGTGGGTCAGTTAGTTTCCTATATTATACAGGGTTATTTGTAAAACACCAGCAACCTCTTAGGCAGTGAAAGTATATAGTATACTACTCTGTCAAGAAAGTACCGGGAAAAGATCAATAATACAAAAAATGTCTGTTATTCATCCAAATTTATTTTATCACCTTCAAAGTATGCTCCTTTAGAAACGATACACTTGCGCCAACGAATAATCCATTCATCAAAACATTTTTTAAACGCTGCTTCCGGAATTGAGTTCAGTTCTCGCCGCGAATTCTCCTTTATGTCTTCTATCGATTGAAAACGGGTGCCACGAAGTGGTAATTTGAGTTTAGGAAAAAGAAAAAGTCAGCAGGAGCCATATCTGGTGAATATGGTGGTTGCTGGATGGTATTTGTTGAGTGTTTGGTTAAAAATTCGTTCACAATGATAGCCTTGTGCGAAGGCGCATTGTCGTGGTGCAAATTCCAAGAATTTTCTTTCCACAAATCTGGCCTTTTTCGTCGAATTTGCTCTCTTAAACGCAGCATAACGCTCAAATAATATTCATTATTTACCGTTAGACTTTCCGGTAAGAATTCAGAGTGCACAACACCGCGATAGTCAAAGAAAACAGTCAACATGACTTTGACTTTTGATCGACTTTGGCGTGGTTTTTTCGGTTTCGGTTCAGTTGGAAGGCGCCACTCCGAAGCTTGTTGACTAGTTTGCATGTCAAACTCGTAAACCCACGTCTCGTCACCAGTAACAATGCGTTTCATGAATGTTGGGTCCGAACTGACTCGTTCTAGCATGTCCTCAGCGACTTTCATGCGATTGAGTTTTTGGAGAAAATTCAGATCTTTTGGGACTAGCCGAGCAGCAACATGTTTCATACCCAAATGATTAGTTAAAATGGTACGGATCGACTCGTGAGATACAGAAAGTTCGGCGGCTATCTCTCTCAGAGTTGAATGGGGATTTTCAGTCACTATTTCCTTCACTTTTGCGATGTTAACTTCAGTTGCAGACGTTGACGGCCTACCAGAGCGAAACAAATCTTCCATCACATCTCGACCGCTTTTGAACGCTTTGAACCACTCATAAGCACGAGTTTTTGATAAAGTCGATTCACCGTAAGCCTTCTGTAACATTTTCAGGGACTCCGAACACGAAATTCCATTGGCGATGCAAAATTTAAGACAAACTCTTTGTTCGATATTTTTGTCCATTATGAAATTCGCAATACACACTATAGGGTAAAACAGGCAAATGTGCCCCACTATTCGAAAAATCGAAATAAAAATCATTTTTTGTTCAGAACATGTTTATTAAAGTAATCAGTCTTAACCTCTGACTCAATTGGCATAACAAAAACTAAAAAATCTTCTAAAATATAATTAAATATAACTGAGATCAACAATTTTGTGAAACTTAGGGTGGGGCACATTACAAGGATAGATCCGTCTTATGTGCCCCAGCAAAACCTCTCATTTAGAGGTTCTTTTTCCTTTCCCTTTTCCTTTTTATTTGGTACCGCAGTTATTGCATTTCTCTCTATAACTTGTACAGTCTTCATGTAACCAGCCAGAACACTGCAAACATCGAATCCATTCGCTCTTCTTCTTGGTACGGTAGTAATTCTCGTGACATTCTACACATGTGTTTTCATTTTCATCAGAACATTCTTCGCTAGATTCACTAAGCTGCAACTCTACTTCACTTTCTGATGACGATGATAAAAAAAAAAAAATATTAAAAGGTAATCAAAATAAGAATTCAGGAATTATCTCCAAATGGGGCACATTAGCCGAAAAAAATCGGGGCGCATTAGACGATGTACAGTGTAATGTGCCCCACTTAAATAATTCTGATATTTGTTACGAAAAACGGAACGTAATTATAGGCAAACAAAAGTTAAATGAGGTTAGTTTTCGATAAAAACTTTAAAAACACGAAATAATATCGAGCAAATACTTTTAATCAACGTGAAAATAGATATAAAACAAATTCATGTAGTCATACAAACCTTTTAATCACTTTTTCTCACTAAAACATAATAAAAACCAGCACAGTGTTGTTTACATCGCAGCCATACTTGGAACACTGACCAGCTAGGATCAAATAAGCGCCAAATTTAAAATGCTTCACTGAGTTTCGCGAGTGGGGCACATATCCGACTGGGGCACGTTTGCCTGGTTTACCCTATATAATATTACTAAAACCAGCACTGTATTTAATATTAATAACAGATGCAACTCAAACTCCGCGCCAAAATGGAAAACAGTTGTGCCAATCTAACAACTACAAAAAAAAATTGAATTTGGAACCATAAACAAATTTAATCATCCATTCCCGATACTTTCTTGACTGAATGTAAGTAACTTTTACTTCGATAAAACCCCGACATGTCGAGAAAACTATCAGCTGTATCATACATTTTCATTGCCTAAATATTGGATTTTGTATGAAACGGCTGATATTTTTCTCCATATTTCGGGGTTTTCTCACAGTAAATGTTGCTTATAATCATGTGTACTTTCATTGCGTAAGAGGTTGCTGGTGTTTTACAAATAACCCTGTATATCTATGCAAATAAATGAAATTGAAGTATCTGTTTGGAATCTCCGAAATTTCTGGTCTAATTTTGATGTAACTTTGAATGGCAGTTAGCCTATTGTATAGGGAGTTACATAGGCTGCTTTTATTTTAAGATTATTAATACCAAACAGTTTAAATATACTTCTGAACTTTGTTACAGCAATTAAAACAGCAACATGCTCAAGCCCACCAGCATATACATCTACACCAGCAACAGCTACAACAACAACAGCAGCAGCAACAACAACAACCAGCACAACAACAAGCTCAACAACAACAACAGAAGAAGCCGGAGCCTATTTACGACTTGCCTATACACAATAAACCGACGCTCACGCCGCAACAACAACAACAGATTAGACAACAACAGCAACAGGTTGGTTTACAGTTTTTATTTATTATTGTGTACACCAGCAACAGCAACAGAAGAAGCCGGAGCCTATCTACGACTAGCCTATACACAACAAACCGACGCTCACGCTGCAACAACAACAACAGATTAGACAACAACAGCAACAGGTTGGTTTACAGTTTTTATTTATTATTGTGTTCACCAGCAACAGCAACAGAAGAAGCCGGAGCCTGTCTACGACTAGCCTATACACAATAAACCGACGCTCACGCCGCAACAACAACAACAACAACAGATTAGACAACAACAGCAACAGGTTGGTTTACAGTTTTTTTATTATTGAGTACAACAGCAACAACAACAAGCCCTATTGAATGACTTTTTCATGAAATAACCATTCAATAGGGCTTCATGAACTTAGAGAGCTATATTGATGATTAAAATGGTTATAATTCTTTAGACAAATACGCGTTACGGTCGCGGATCGTATTTTGTTCAACAAACACTTCACACTGACCGGCAAATTGCAAAAAAAACATAATATATTTGAATTTCGCGGGCCACCCTGGCGCTTCCACCTTAATTGCATTTATTTTATACTCTTTTATCATTTTACTGACAACATTCTCATTAATTCTGTATTTGCATCTTCCCTATAATAAGGAGTACGTGCGATACCGTTTCCTCCTCCATGCATGCTCTCAGAGGACTGTCCGTAATACCTATTGTGTGCAAGTGTTTGTTCAATGAGCAGCAGTGCCCGGTGATTGTCCCCGCCAACATTCGCAGGATGCTCCTATCCAGTTTCATCCAGATTTTCCCTCACTGGCGCCACTTTTA
The DNA here is from genome assembly GCA_950371165.1 of Lacanobia oleracea. Lineage (NCBI taxonomy): Eukaryota > Metazoa > Arthropoda > Insecta > Lepidoptera > Noctuidae > Lacanobia > Lacanobia oleracea. Next base: position 13,989,252 of record OX493411.1, on the reverse strand, counting down.
AACTACCTGTCTAACAGAACGATACCCAAAAAAAAAGAAACTAAAGATATTAATATGAATACTAGTAAAACTCATTAAAATGCTATAAAATATCCTACAGCTACTGCAACAAAAACTCCAGCATCAACAGCACCATCAACAACAACAACAACAACAACAACAGCAGCAGCAACAACAACAACAGCGGCTAACTCAACAACAAGCTCTACAGCAGGCCCAACAACACCAAAAGCAAGCTCAACTTCTAGAACAGAGAGCTCAACAACAACAGCAGGCAGCTCAACAGCAGGCCGCTCAACAGGCTCAACAACAGGCGCAGCAGCAGGCTCAACAACAGGCTCAACAACAAGCTCAACAAAGACAGAGTAGGGCTCAACAACAGAGGAGTACTGTGTCTCTATCGAGTCGAGATACTAGTGTATTCTCTACTTCTAGTGGGTGTTCTGGGTAAGTAATGATTTCGTTAAATCTATACTAATATATAAAGCTGAATAGTTTGTTTGTTTACTTGAACGCGCTAATCTCAGGAACTACTGGTCCGATTTGAAAAATTCTTTCAGTGTTAGGTAGCCCATTTATCGAGAAAGGATCATCACGCTAAGACCAATAAAAGCGGAGCAGTAATAAAAATTGTGACGCAGGCGAAGTTCCGCGGGTAAATATTCCTTTAAAAAAAATCATTAGCTGCCATGATCGTCATCTGCCTAGCCTTTTCCAAGTACATTGGGGTCGGCTTCCAGTCAAACCGGCCTCAGCTGAATACCAGTGTTTTACGAGGAGCGGCTGCCTACCAGACCTCCACAACCCATTAACTGGGTAACACTATACTTCTTGGCAAGACTGGAGTCAGATTAATAATTTTTTCTTGTAATAAATATAGCTTATGTTACTATGGGTAATGTAGCTTTTTAATAGGGAAGGAATTTCTGAAATCGGCTGAAATATGAGTTTATTTGTTACAAACATACAAATGTTTCCTCTTTATAATATCAGTGTAGATGTGAAAGTAACTTTGTCTATCTCTTTGTAACCTGTTCATGTCTTAACAGCTGAACAAGCACGAGGAGCTCGTGGCTAAATAATAACAGCCGCACGGGTCGATCTTTAAGGTTAAGCAACGCTTGTGTTGGTCTATGGATGGGTAACCATCTTAACATACCGAGTTTCCTCCGTGCTTCGGAAAGCACGTTAAGCCGTTGGTCCCGGCTGTCATTTGTAGATCTTTGGCAGTGGTTACAGATAGTCAGAAGCCAGTAAATCTGACTCCAGTCTTGCCATGAAGAACCGTGTTACCCAGTTACTGGGTTGTGGAGATCTGGTAGGCAGCCGCTCCTCGTAAAATACTGGTATTCAGCTGAATCCGGTTTGACTGGAAGCCGACCCCAATATAGTTGGGAAAAGGCAGGCAGATGATGAGATGAGCTGAACAAATTAGAATAAAACTTTAGTACTGGGGTGGACCATGATGCCTTGGAATAGGACAGTATAAACCTGCTGCTGACTTCTACCTCTTACACTTTATAAAAAAGTAAAGATGCCGTATGGTGCCGTAAAAGAATAATACCATCCCATCACTTCCCTTGGGTGTCGTAAGACGCGACTAAGGGACTCACCAGAGAATGGGCTGCAGCGTTCTCTGTAAAACTCAACACACCATACACTGCAATCGTCAACCCGCCTGCTAAGCGTGGCGATTATAGCAAACACCCCCCCCCCTTTGGGGGAGGCCTATGTCATGATTTTGTCTGGTTAACAGTGGGTCGTGTTGGCGCGGCTCTCGGCCAGAAGACACGCGCGACCTGGACGCTCTGCTGCAGTACATCGAGGGGCCGGCGCGGCATGTCGACCGCGGCAAGAAGCGTGCCAAGAAGCAGCGGCAGAAGGCCAAGAAGGTAATACATACTGCAGTAGGTCGTGCTGCAATACACCGAGGGGCCCATTTTAACCAATCAATTGATCGGAAAACGCATTTTAATTATTGTATTTAGCCATCGATCATTAATAAAGATCTAGATACACAATCAGCGGCCAAAAATGTCCTCACCGAATGAGCACCCACTGGAACATTTGGGTGCGCTTTTAATTTAGTAGCATTCGAACGCTCCGACATGCCTCTGTGCTCGTTTAAAAATAAAACCGACTTCCAAAAACAAAACACTACAAAGTAAAAAATAACTTAAACTCGGAAGTCGGTGTTTTTGTTTTTTTTTTTTTCGATTTTGTACACCGACTTCACTGTTTTTCATAAACTTTCTAACGCAATTCAGATATTTGTGCCTGGTAATAATCATCTCATGTTGCTGAGCTGATGATGGAAGGTATAAATCAGGATCTGATGATGGTATCCCATGAATAATGTATGTTCAGCGATACTTTCGCCAATTGTTAACCGATTTGGATGATTCTTTTTTTGTTTGGAAGAGTGATTTCTTGGACTGGTCCCATTTAAATTTGGTGAAGATCTGATGAAGAGCTTCGGAGGTAGGCAACAGAACTCTTCAATAAATGATAGCAAATGGGTCGGGGTTTCTGAAATCGCATGTCTGTTGATTGTTTGCACCAGTTCATAACATAACATCCCGCTGGTACGCTGTGAAAAATAAAAAAAAAACTTTTTAACAAAAAAAAATATAACCGACTTCCAAACTAAACACTACAAAGTAGGACACTTATTATATATACACCTTCATTTCTGAAGTCGGTGTTAAAAAAATCAAGAAACTAAACCAAAAACATCGGCTTCCGAAATTAAGGTTACTTTTATAAAGTTTTTTTTTTTATATTCCGCGTCATGGCAATCACAACAATAAGCAATTTCTCCTTCCGATATTGATTTATTTGGTTTAATAATTTATCTTTGTGTGGCACTTCTGATTGGGTACCTTCTTCCATCCTGACAAATTTATCTAGTACCCTGTACCAGAGGTCGGTAAGCATGGTTTTTGAGCAACCATACTCTGGTAAAAAGAAACAAAAATTCTAGCCTGTAATGAAATGGCATGTCATGTTACCAACAGATGGAATCCCGCCTCGTGGAAGAACGGAACGCGGTAGTAAACGAACTGAACCGCGCGCGCCGCGAGATGGACGCCTTGCAAGTGGCACACGCGGCCGCTAAGCGACGACTCGAACATACGCGTGCCATGCTGCAGGCGCAGACCAAGGCTAATAAGAAAAAAGGTGAGTCTTACCGATAACAATAATAATCTCCCGATCACAGAGGCCGATCTCAAAGAAATTTATCTTATACTAATATATAAAGCTGAAGAGTTTGTTAGCTTGAACGCGCTAATCTCAGGAACTACTGGTCCGATTTGAAAACTTCTTTCAGTGTTAGATAGCCCATTGATCGAGGAAGGCTATAGGCTATCGGCTATCATCACGCTAAGACCAATAGGAGTGAAGCAGTAATGAAAATAGGGTATTTTGCTAAAAAAATCTAATTAGTCCGTCTGATAGATTTTCAAAAAATATTCGACACGTATTTTTTATTTTTTCACATAAACTAAAAAAAAAGGAGATACAGCGAGATGAAGACACGCGTGACGTCATCTGGCTTGGTAAATTTGGTACATTTTTACCAAGCCAGATGACGTCACGCGTGTCTTCAACTCGCTGTATCCTCTTTATTATTTGTTTACGTGAAAAAAGACAAAATACGTGTCAAATATTTTTTGAAAATCTATCAGACGGACTAATTAGATTTTTTTAGTAAAATACCCCATTGTGACGCAGACGAAGTTGCGCGGGTCACCTAGTATTTTTATAAAAATACTCGTAACATTATAAATATATACCTAATTACTTTTTCTTCTAATCGTGTGGGCAGTAAGGTTGAACGACCCTACACCCCAGTGTCAGAGTTTCTAAACCGCACTAACATTAGTCAAAGAACAAAGTAAATGTTTTGTAAGGTTTATAGTTTACTATCTGACCCGTGCCTACTTCGTTGGACGGTATTTTTCGGGTTAATATTACCAGTGGCGTGCTAAGTAGGAAGGCGGACCCTGGCAATAGCCTGGATTAAGGTGGATGCTCCAGGGTGGCCCGCAAAATTCAAATATTTTTATGTTTTTTGCAATTTGCCAGTCAGTGTGAAGCTGTATGTGGACCAAATGCTATCTGCGACCGTAACGCGTATTTATCTAACAAATTATAACCATTTTAATCATCAATATAGCCCTCTAAGTTCATGTAGTTCGAAAGAATAAATATTTCAGAAATAATCATTCTTTCGAACTACATGAACTTAGAGGGCTATATTGATGATTAAAATGGTTATAAATCTTTAGATAAATACGCGTTACGGTCGCAGATAGCATTTGGTCCACATACAGCTTCACACTGACCGGCAAATTGCAAAAAACATAAAAATATTTGAATTTCGCGGGCCACCCTGGAGCATCCACCTTAACGCCAGGTGGTAGAAGATTACCAGTGGCGTGCCGTAGGTGCAAGCCAGCAAGACTCTCTAGTCCCTATACACAGTGCCATTTAAGTCTCTCTGGGCTCTTATATCATTTACATTATAAAATACTAACTCAGCTGTTTTAGTTATTTTTATTATGTTATATTTCGTTGTTATCTTATATATAAAATTTCCATGTCACAGTTTTAGTTACCGTACTCCTCCGAAACGGCTTGACCGATTCTTATGAAATTTTGTGTGCATATTCAGTAGGTACGAGGTGAGAATCTGCTACTATATATATATTTTTTTTTTGTAGGGTAGGGTAGGTAGGGTAGGGTAGGTCGGGTAGGGTAGGTAGAGTAGGGTAGGTCGGGTATGGTAGGTCAGGTTGCACTGGCTACCCTACCTACCCTAGGTAGCCAGTTGACGGGAGCGAAGCCGCGCGGGTCAGCTAGTAATGATATAAGAAATAAACACGTAGCAATTTAATATCACTATAGCACAGAACACAGTACAGAAACATCACGGTGCAGTGGGTCGGCGTGATAGCGATGAGTTAGATTAGGTGTTTTAACCAGTTATTAACTATGCTGGTCTATGCTGGCTTGCACCTACAGAACGCCACTGAATATTACTATACAAGGTGTTGTTTTGCATCCTCGTCAAATTTCAGGAGGTTGTCATAAAAGACATAAATAATCAATTGAAAGTGTTAGTTCCGGAGCCGCGGGGGCGGGGCTTAGGAGCTTGCGCGGGAGAGTACCCGCACCGTGATTGGGGTGGAATTAATTACCTACGAATTTATTGAATGATCGTTTGCGTAAGCGTTGTGTATGTATTGTTTGCGTTTGTTTGTGTGTGAAAGCGCGGTTATAGGGTTAGTAACAGACGAGCCGCGTTTAAATACGGCTGCTTCACACTTACGGATTTCCGTAAATAAGAAAAAAAAAAGAAAAACCTACCCATTTTATTGTTGATTTGGGTCGAGAATCATTAGCATAATTACGTCCTTGAATTTGACTAGTATGCAAATCAACATCTTGTATATTTTTATTTTTATATTCACAGGTAAAAAGCAGAAGTTGAATCCGGCTCAGCAGGCGAAAGTGCAGCTGGTGGCTGAACAACTAGGAGAACTGACCACCCTCATGAATACTACTTCCAAGGTATGTTTGCTAAGTAATACGCAATAATCGATTATTTCTATAATAGGGAAGATGCAAATACAAAATTTATGAGGATTTTGTTAATAAAATGATAAAAAGGTATAAAATAAAGGCTATTGCAACGTTTTTGTTTTAAAATAATGAATTAAAGTAACGTGTAACGAACCTAACTAAAAACAACAACCAGAGTGACGTCACTGCTGTTATGACAATGAAAAGGCAACCTTATGTCTTTGAGTTTTGTCAGTTTTTGACCAGTGGCAGACAGGAGTGACGTCATTGTCCGTTTTCGCGCGAAAAATACGCAATCTTAGCAAATAATTAAAGCGTTTTCATTTCTTATTTATGTGGTGGTCTATTCTGGATTGCCTATTTAACAGAATGGATATTTATATGGCAGACGTGTGTGGAGACGATGAAGAACTTAAATGGATCGGGATTGCTGAAATCGCATGTCTGTCTATTGTTTACATCAATTCATAACATAACATCGCGCCGGTACGCTGTGAAAGGGTTCGCACATGTGAATGTCAATAGGGTACATGCGATATTTCTATTTTTGCTTTCATTTTAAAAAACTCCGTCTAGAATAGACCGCCACATAAATAAAAAATGAAAACGCTTTAATTTGTTGCTAAATTTGCGTTTTTGAACAGACTGTTTAAATTTTCACGCCAAAACGGATGACGATGACGTCACTTATGTCTGTCACTGGTCAAGAACTGTCATAATTCAAAGTCCTAGAGCAAGATCCCAGTGCTTCCAGAACTTACTTATGTTCGCAGTAACAAAATGCGTGGAATAGAATAGTGTTAGTATGTAGGTACTTTGTACATTCGCTTACCTGCTTGTTTGAGTTGACGCGACCGCCAGTTTGTAAGTATCATCATCAGATGCTAGCTTTAAATCGACTAGATAATTTACACGATTTTTACAAAATATTTACCTATTCTTAAATAATTAGTAATTGAGTAAAAATTTAAAGACTAATTAGTCATTGTAATAGTGTGAGATCTGATCGCTATCTTCACTGACAATTGAGATCCTATTCACAAGTATCTTTTGGACATAGTTTATTTACTAAATATAAAATGAAAACTGCAAAACTACCTCCTATAGACTTATGAAATATGTCATACCTACATACATGACTAAAAAAAATTGCCCATTGGATGGAGCTAGCAGATACTTATTATGCTTACGTTGAAATTACACTGGCCACTACTCAATTCAAATATTTTGATACTGCGAAATAAGTAACGTCTGGGAGCCCTGGGATCTTGGACTATAAACTAACACGAGTGACGCTGATTGGTATTAAAACACGTTCCGTTTCATGTTACTTTAAATTTGTTATTACTGTTAATAATCAATATTAACTGGTATAAAAACATTGCACTAGCCCTTCTCTTATGCTTTTTTTACATTTTAGTCTCAAAATATTGATAAATATTAAATCTGCATCTTCCCTATTTAGCTATGGCGAATCACCATTAAAATTGAAGAAACCCAAAACTACCGACTTCCGAAATTAAAGTTATTTTACACTTTGTAGTGTTTTTATTTGGAAGTCGGTTGTATTTTTTTGTAAAAAAGTTGATATCCATAAGAAACGGAACCCTCATAGAACCACTCGGGTGTCTATCTGTCTGGCTGTTTGTCTCATAATTTCTAAATAAACTGTTTTGAAGTTCTTCAAGAAATTAGACGAAAAATAGGGAATATGCATGCGTTTTTTTTTATTTGCTAAATGAAATACTTATAAGTTCTAGGAAACAATCATGAAATTATTTTTTAAATACCTTCTTCAGCGACGAAGTTATAATGCTTCTTAGATTACAATTAGAAAGAGAAGTCCGATGTAAATTTTGACGTCATCGTCTATGACGCCTATACAGCTGCCATAAAAAACAGCGTTTTCGCGAGAGGGATATATTTGTTTAAAATAATTATATCACCTTCGTTTTTCGAGTAATTTTGATTCTATTTTCACTGTATTTTTGTATATCTATATATATATATATATCATCTATATATATAAAAGAAAGTCGTGTTAGTTACTTCACTTATAACTCAAGAACGGCTGAACCGATTTAGCTGAAAATTGGCAGGGAGGTAGTTTAGAGCCAGGAGAAGGACATAGGATACTTTTTATCCCGTAGGGTAGGTAGGGTAGGTAGGGTAGGTAGGGTAGGTAGGGTAGGTAGGGTAGGTAGGGTAGGTAGGGTAGGTAGGGTAGGTAGGGTAGGTAGGGTAGGTAGGGTAGGTAGGGTAGGTAGGGTAGGTAGGGTAGGTAGGGTAGGTAGGGTAGGTAGGGTAGGTAGGGTAGGTAGGGTAGGTAGGGTAGGTAGGGTAGGTAGGGTAGGTAGGGTAGGTAGGGTAGGTAGAGTAGGTAGGGTAGGTAGGGTAGGTTGATGGACGGGAGCGAAGCCGCGCGGGTCAGCTAGTATATATATAAAAGAAAGTCGTGTTAGTTACACTATTTATAACTCAAGAACGGCTGTACCGATATGGCTGAAAATTGGTGGGTAGGTAGCTTAGAGCCAGGAGACGGACATAGGATACTGTTTATCCCGTAGGGTAGGTAGGGTAGGTAGAGTAGCCAGATGACGGGAGCGAAGCCGCGCGGGTCAGCTAGTTTTCAGATAAACTGTATAGTTGATAAATTTGTTTTACATGCATATTCCCTATTACCATCCCCTCTTATCTCCGAAACTAATGAGACAAAAATTTTGAAAACACAAATCCAGATATTACAGTTCTTTAGCTACGGATTACAGGAAAACATATAAGAAGTACTGAATGTCGTATTAGGAAATGTTGTTGAGGAGCTCGTGGCTAGATAATAACAGCCGCACGGGTCGATCTTCAAGGTTAAGCAACGCTTGCCAAGGTTAATCTGTGGATGGGTGACAATCTTAACATAACGAGTTTCCTCCGTGCCTCGGAAAGCACGTTAAGCCGTTAGTCCCGGCTGTCATTTGTAGATCTTTGGCAGTCGTTACGGATAGTCAGAAGCCAGTTAATCTGACTCCAGTCTTACCAAGAAGTACCGTGTTACCCAGTTACTAGGTTGTGGAGATCGGGTAGGCAGCCGCTCCGCGTGAAATACTGGTATTCAGCTAAATCCGGTTTGACTGGAAGCCGACCCCAATATAGTTGGGAAAAGGCTAGGCAGATGATGATGATGATGATGTTGTTTTAGGAAATGCAAGCCGCAGAAAAGCAAGTACTGGACTTCTCCCGTCGCTTGCAGAACTGCGAGCGACAGCTGGCGGAGTCCAGGGCCGTGCAGGGCAAGCCTGACAGAGCCGACAGAGCCGACAGGCCCAGTCATCACGCACAAGTAAGTGTTAGGGTCAATTCATACCGAAATGGCAGCGAAGCGGCGAGCAGGTTCAGTGTCATATAATTTTAAACTTAATCCTCATCACAGTAACACATAGTATCGCTTGATCGCTTGAGAAACTTGAAGAGGTCGCGCGGCCGCCCGCGGCGCCGCGAGCATTCCGATGACTCCCGCGATAATATGTGTTATAGTAATGACGATAAAGTTTAAAATTATATGACACGGAAACTGCTCGCCGCTTCGCTGCCATTTCGGTATGAATTGACCCTTAACGTATTCGTAGTTGAGCTAAGGCAAGTCTGCCTCGGTCCGTGTTAGAATAAGGGACTACTGACACTTATTCAGCTCCATTCGCGTTTCGCTGAACGATTTTGGTTACACTAATACAGTTCTGCTTCTACCAGCCGCGCACAGTATCCTAAGATTCTGTCTAGGTCAGAGATGACAGAGACAAAGTCTACAAAGGAGCGAGCCTACCCAGAAGGAGCCTGTTCACTCTAACTTTGAAGAAGTTAGGGTTGTACAAAGTTCTGCTCCTATCAGCCGCGTACAGTGTCCTAAGAATGAGAAGGCGGCAGCGGCAGAACAACGCTGAACTCTATAACACTCGCATGATAATAACACTTTTGTCCTCATTTTATGCTTGTTTGCCGCAAAAGCTGAATAGACGCGGAAAGCTAAACGGATCCGAATACTCTACTTGAAAGCCTGATTCTTAGTTTGGTCTTCGTCATTATTATTATGAGTTCTCTTTATCAGAAAGATATTATAAATCATCATATTTATTAGTTTATTATTTTACCAATATATGTGTATTTTATTGGTAATATATGTTTAGTTTATTCATTTACTTGTATTATATATGTTATTTCTTTGTGTATTTATTTTTTCCGAAAAATATTCTATTTTTATATTTTGTTTATTTGCTGTACACCTACCACAGTGTGTTTCTTTTTAACCCAAAGATTGACTGGTAGAGAATGCCTTGTAGCATTAAGTCCGCTTATGTACCACTATTTTACATGAAGTTTATTAATCCTTGTTTTCAATGGACATAAGCTAAATAGAGCTGAATAAGTGTGAGTAGTCCCTTAGTCTATAGTCTGTCACTGTGCACATTAGGGATTTTGTAATTTTTTAAGTTTTAATTTTGTAATTTTATATTTATTAATGTTTTGTTTTCATTTAATTGTAATATTGGGACTTAGTGCCCTAATAAACAAATTTATTATTATTATTATTATTATTATTATTATAGGCACATAAAACAAAATAGGCAGTCGCTTCATGTAAATAGTGATGCTCAGTTGAATCCGATTTTACTCGAAGCACTTCTAGTATTCAATACACATAGTTATCATCAGAGGTAGGAATTCGGTAGTTATTAATGTACAGTTCGCGTCAGCGTGGCTTGCCCCTCGGAAGTTAGGTTTGAGTGAAGTCCGCGCAGGTGCAATCGCGTAAAAAAGTGTTACGTTCCTAAAATATTTTTTTGTTTATACGTATTATACAATAAACAAGTAACAAAGACTACCAGTAACAATAAAATATCAAAAAGTAACACAACAAACACATACACCACAAGAACACAAATCAAACTGTAAGAAATAACCAAAATAAATCATTAAAAACAATAACAACGTGTTACACTTTTCGCATCCACAGTCGTATTGCATTGAGCAAGCGGGACACGCTTATGCATCGAACGTATACGAGCGAGTGAGATGCCACTACACCCGCGCGTTTGTGCTAATCCGCGCATGCGCGAGCTACCCGCGCATGCGCGGTTGTATGTTTGTTGTCAAATTGACATCCTGCGCAGCCGATTGCGGCGTACTTTGCGGAGGCAAACTTGCGTGACGGGAACTGTACTTGCATCGAAATGTTGATATTAATATGGATCTTCCCGGGATCTAGTACATTTCGCTGAGCAGGGTGTGCTCCGCATTTCCGCTTTTGTTACTTTTTGTTTTCACAAGCTATGTTGTGCGAATTACAAATGTGGCAACATCGCGGGTGTGCGCATTAGAATTTTGCAACTTCGTTCATCCGATGTCGTTGATGTAAATTTGGCAACGTCGCGCGTGCAGTGGTTTAAATTGTTTAAAAGTAAATAACTTTTCTTATTTAATAGATCTCGGGATTTTTTGTCTCCTTAAAATTAATCTCGGGATTTGAGGCATATCCACTTTATTTTTTCGCTGTATGAAATCAGTGTAAGTGCATAAATAACTACCTAATTCCGACCTCTGGTTATCATACCTTTTTCCCCAGTCGTATTCACTGTCTTTATCTCTTCCACAGATCGAGCAAGCAGCGTTGCTAGCTAAACAACAAGCGCTCCAGCAGCAGCAGGCGATGCAACAACAGATACAGCAGCAACAACAACATCTTCAACAGCAACAACAACAGCTGCAGCTACAACTACTAGAGCAACAGAAACAACAACAACTGGAAAAACTGCGGCAGTTGCAAACGTTGGAGTTGGAGAAACAGAAGATTGAGAAGCAAAATGCTACGTTTATTAGTGAGTTTTGTTTAATGAATATTAAAGACCGACCTTTTTTAGGGTTCCGAACAAAAAACGGAACCCTTATAGGATCACTCGGGTGTGTCTGTCTGTCCGTCTGTCACAGCCAGTTTTCTCCGGATCCACTGGACCGATTCTGTTGAAATTTGATACACATATGAACTTCTGTGACCCAAACACAGAAGCGTTACGTAAATTATATTTTTTTAGAATTGGGATCACTTTTGGCACCTAGACAATTAAAAAAAAAGTTTTTTGAACAATATCGTGTGACATATCTAAAATGTAAATGTAAGGGTTTACTGTGAGGGTTTTAATTGTATTTTTTTTTTTCAAAATTTTATAATAAATGGTTTTGAAGTTATTCAAGAATCTACTGGGCCAAAAATTTTGAAAAAAAAAAAAATGGAAATAATGGATCTTTACCTATAGATTACCGGAAAATGTATAAGAATTCTATAGTAAAAAAAAATACATACAGCCGAACATAACCTCCTCCTTTTTGAAGAAGTCTGTTAAAAAAAGAAATTCGTTAGGGATCCTTTGAACACGAGTCCGACTCGCACTTGGCCAGATTTTTTTTTGTTTTTAAGGATGGGAAGTCATCAAATGCCTCTTCCCACTCTGGGTGAAGCAGAAGGGAGTGTCAGACTCTAACTGACGAAAACCCATCCGTGTTCCTCCTACTGCCCTTTGCGTTCCAGGGTACGGTGCCTCTTGCGAACAAAGTTCGCAGCATTAATAACCAACCTAAGGTTCGGTTTCGGCCCAAAAATCTAGATTTGGCCAGTTTCGGTTTCGTTCAGAATCACTGAAACTCAGTGTTCATCATTGTAAAAAAAAAAATATTTTATTTAAAAAAGTTAGGTGATAATTATGTACTAGTTGACCCGCGCAACTCCGTCTGCGCCACAATTTCCATTACTGTTCCGCTCCTGTTGGTCTTAGCGTGATGATATATAGCCTATAGCCTTCCTCGATAAATGGACTATCTAACACTGAAAGATTTTTTCAAATCGGACCAGTACTTCCTGAGATTAGCGCGTTCAAGTAAACAAACAAACAAACTGTTCAGCTTTATATATTAGTACTAGTTGACCCGCGCAACTCCGTCTGCGTCACAATTTTCATTACTGCTCCGCTCCTATTGGTCATAGCGTGATGATATATAGCCTATAGCCTTCCTCGATAAATGGACTATCTAACACTGACAGATTTTTTCAAATCGGACCAGTACTTCCTGAGATTAGCGCGTTCAAGTAAACAAACAAACAAACTCTTCAGCTTTATATTATTAGTATAGATATATAGATAAAATTCATAACGACTGAGAGCTTAGAGAGTTATAGGAATGCTCTGCTACCCGGTATGCTAACAATATGTAAATGTATCATTAGAACGAGTGCAGCGTAAATTTCTCAAAAATACGCAATATAAATGTCGTCTGATGCATGTCTCTTACGAAGATGCACTAGCTAAATTTAAATTACTGTCTCTGCGTTCAAGACGCCAGTTGCAGCTCCAGTCCAATCCATGGTGCTTCATGGACTAGTGCATAGTAGATTCGATTGTTCAGAACTTATAAACAAAATATGTTACTTTGTGCCTAGAGCAGTTTTGCGACGAGAGGTTCGCTCTTACCCGTTGTTTGCCACGACCCCCTGTCGTACAAATGCGGGCCGGAGGGCTCCTCTGCAGAGATGAGTCACTGTATACAATGATCATTTTAATCATATAGACATATTTAACCTAACAAAGAATTTATTTAAGAAATAAATAATTAAATGCCTTCTGGTTTCTGAATCAGAGTAAGTAGTTTAAGTAATAAATATAAATCAGTTTATTAGTATTTAATTATTTTTTAGTTAAGTATACATACATTTATTAATTGCATGTATCTGGAAACTGAGACGGAGATGTGGAAACGTTATGGATTGTACATTAATCTGCCAGCCGTGCCAGCCGAGAGGTTAAAACCATCTCGATGTATTAACCTCTCGGCTGGCACGGCTGGCAAATTTCAAATGTCATGTTTTCGTCATACTCCGTTGCGTATCGCGGGCGCCCGCTTATCGCAAGCGTAATATGACCCGCAGCACAAAAACCTTATCTCTCCGCTCACAAAGCAGCTATTCACACACTTGAAACTGTTATGGGTTCTTTAATTATGTCACTATGTATTAGAATGTAAACAATATTCTTATAACAAACCGAAATATAAACATTTTGGATAGATACGAGAGTACTTGCTGAAAGCTATTTTGTTGTATTATTATGTTGATTTCTGACACAAATGTTGGATCAATTTACACAAAATTTTGGAATTAAGGTCATAAAAAGACAAGTAATCTAGTGATGATGTTATTTTACGAGATAAAAATCGACTGCCGCAATATTTAAGCTCAAACTTCATAGTACGCGGAGCAGACATTTTGATTTACGTAATTTGTATTTTTGTAAACAAACATCAAGAATATTCCAATAAGATTCCAATAAGAAATGTTTCTAGATTACTAGCCATGTATTCACGAACTCATTTTTAATTGTATATCGTTACAATATGCCACTATAATTCTGAAATATCAAATTACTTACGTACGGGAAGAAATCGGGAAGAAATCCGGTAACTTAGTTTAGTTTCGTAATTTTCACCAGATAATTTACACTTTTGACGTTGAATATTAGTTGAAATTTAACGAAAATAAAGTAAATTATGAATTTCTATCAATACTTGGCTTACTTTCCACAGAAAAACACGTAAAAATCGAAAATTCTCGCGCACAAGTTGAACGAATGTTTGTTTGATTTGACAAATGTATTTTGTGACATTTCTTCTCTTGTCAAGCGTATTTTTTTTTTCCGACAGTGTTCCCATATGAAAAATATTATATACCATAGAGTTCAATCGTTGAGAAAAGAAAATTAACCGTAAAAATTACTAAAATTTAGTTTTAAATCCGTAGGTCGGGTGGAGCCACAGGGACCCACCTGACTGTTGACGGTATTGTGTAGTGGATCCGAGGGGATCCACAAGCCAGCCGAGAGGTTAATACAATGTACGATTGTTTGTTTTCCCAAATGAAATAAAAATATTCCCCGTGCCGCAGACGGCGGCGGTGGCATGGTGTGCGTGCGCCGCTCGCCGGCCGACGGCGCCGTGACCGTGGGCGTGCCCGCACAGCTCGCGCGCGCAGACACGCCGCGAGCACAGCTCGTGCACAACAACAAGCATGTCACTGGTAACTCACACACACTACATTCTCATCTTATCAGCCGGAAGACGTCCACTACGGGACATAGGCCTCCCCCAACATGGGGTCGTTTGCCATAATCGCCACGCGTTTTTTTATTATTGATAGGCACGCGTTTGACCACTATCTCACCTGATGGTAAGCGATGATGTGGTCGAAGATGGAGCTTGTCTAGAAGTAACCTATTCACTCTTGTCTTAAAGACTCCCAGGTTGTAGCTATCAGGAAACATAGACTCCGGCAGGGAATTCCACTCCTAGCCAGGCGGGTTGGCGATCGCAGTGTATGGTGTTGAGTTTTACAGAGAACGCTGCAGCCCATTCTCTGGTGAGTCCCTTAGTCGCCTCTTACGACACCCACGGGAAGTGATGGGATGGTGTTATTCTTTTACGGCACCGGCCGACACCATAATTATCGTTGAGCTATCGGCTACTGCGCAGCTTATCACGGGTTCGATTCCCGCACGAGACAAATATTTGCCTTCAGGTAATTATTCCAGATCTGTGTGTATGTTTGTGAATGCACCCACGATACAAGAGAAATTCCTAGTGTGGGGCAGATTTCATAAAAAAGGAAAAGAAAAAATACATAGGCCCCCACAATTTTGAATAGAATTTCTAAGTAATCTTTTTTTATTTATTTAGTAATGGGCTAGCTCTTGACCACAATCACGCCTGATGGAAAGCGATAGATAAGGTCTATGATGGAGCGAGCGTGCCCAGAAGATGCCTGTTCACTTCATTTATCACAAATACTTAATAAACATAAAAAAAAAACTTAAAATAGCTCTAACTGTCCCTCTCATTTCATTACTCCCTTTTTTAAGGATGGGAAATCATCAAATGACTCCTCCCGCTCTGGGTGAAGCAGGAGGGAGTGTGAGACTCTTACTGACTAAAACCCATCCGTGTTCCTCCTGGCAGAGTTCATTACTTTCTAAGAACGAGAACTTGCTTGTTTTTATGAAATACCATGTGGAGTAAACTCCGTTAAGATTTTATTTAATTAACAATTTTTATATTAATTTCCAGTACTAAACGTATGTGAAGACCCCGCTCCGGCGTCCACAAGCACAAAGACGGCAGATGGCCGCAAACAAACATGGGAACAAGCGCTGGCACACATCAACCAGCTGGCTAAGGGAGCCAACAAACAGAAGGTAATGTTTTCTGGTTGTCAATGTTTTTAGAGTTCCGTACCCAAGGCCTAACAAACAGGGGGCTAATCTCTAAGCCTGAAGTCTGTAGTTTCTGTCTTATTTGTGGGCGTATTCTATTCCGTATCACACTACTAGAAAACTGGTTTGTCTTCGTAAGTCCCTTTCGGGACAACTTATGTATTGTCTTGCTATTGTCTTATGATTTTACGGAGCATGACTGTGAAATAGTTCACTACTCTTAAACTCCCTTAAGGTTGCGCCAGGGTAGCCCTCAAATTTCAAATATTTTTATGTTTTTTTTTGCAATTTTCCGGTCAGTGTGAAGTTGTATGTTGAAAAAACTACGTATTTATCTAAAGAATTATAACCATTTAATCATTAATACATCATATCCCTCTAAGTTCATTAAGCCCTATTGAATGACTTTTTCATGAAATAATCATTCAGTAGAGCTTAATGAACTTAAGGAGGTAGTAAGGGAGTTATGGAGCTAACCCTAATTAGGGTCCCTAACTCTTATTCATCATTATCATCTGCCTGCCTTTTCCCAACTACATTGGGGTCGGCTTCCAGTCAAATCAGATTCAGCTGAATGCCAGTGTTTTACGTGGATCGGCTGCCTACCAGACCTCCACAACCCACTAACTGGGTAACACGGTACTTCATGGCAAGACTGGAGTCAGATTAACTGGCTTCTGACTATCCGTAACGACTGCTAAAAATCTGCAAATGACAGCCGGGACCAACGGCTTAACGTGCTTTCCGAGGCACGGAGCAAACTCGGCATGTTAAGTTGGTCACCCATCCACAGACCAACCTTGGCAAGCGCTGCTTAACCTTGTAGATCGACCCGTGCGGCTGTTATTATTTAGCTTCTCTCACTCTAACTCCCTAATTCTTATTAAACCACCTAAAATCTGGTCTTGGGGCCCTGAATACCGTGTAGTGTAATAAGCGCTTAAAGGTGTTCTTGCTTGTCTTTTGCAGAAGAAACACAAAGAGCCTAAGGAGAAGACTCCGCAGCCGGAACCGAAGGCCAAGGAGGTGAAAGAACCACAAAGGTCGAACTCTTTGCCCGACACGCAGACGCTGTCCAAGAAACAGAGGAAGCAGCTCGCTAAGCAACAGGTAACTGATTCTATAGAGACAGTACACGGCGTTGACTATGCCATCTAGTGTCGCATATTCGAAGTTTTAAGGGTCAGAATACTTGACAGTGACATTTCTGTGCTGCCACCTGCGGTTCCTGCACGCTCAGTTTAGGGGAACGTGCGCGAAGAAGACTGTGCCATCTAGCGTAGCTATTTCGAATTTTATACTTGACAGTGTCATTTCCGTGCTACCCACCTATAGTTTCTGCACGCTCCCTACACTAATATTATAAAGAGGGAGGATTTGTATTTTTGTATGTAACGAATAAACTTAAAAACTATTGGACCGTTATGGAAAATTCTTTCAGCAATGGATAGCTACATTATCAGCGAGTCCATAGGCTATATTTTATCCCTTTACTCCCACGGGAACGGGAACTACGCGGTTGAAACCGCGCGATATCCGCTAGTATATTGACATGACTATTGTAGGTGTATAGTAGCCGGAACGAGTGGTGAGCACAGATGAATGCAGCGGCGTGATCTCACCAATGTACGGTGGGTGAACGAAACTTGCAAGCGCGACAGTCGATGAGCATTGACTGACGAACCAATAACGTGAAGCGTCAGAGCTGTTGTCGGCAAACCGACCAATGGAGTGTGCTCACAACTCGTGCCGGTTATTATAAGCAGAACAGAGAGTAAAGTCCCGCAAGTCTTTATAGAAAAGGAAGGATTCTCAGACGACGGTGGTTGTGTCCGGTGGGACACTGTCCTATGGTTAATATTTAGACTGTTGTATGTGTTCAAATCGCACGGTAAACTCTGCTTGCGCGATGCAGGTCTTCGTCGTAGTAGTTCGCTGCTAGTTGGATAGATGGCGCTGCGGTAGTTTTTGTTGACTTTTTTTGTTTACTATACGGCACACACTTTTTTGCACCCATTCATAGACCGACCTCAGAAAGCGTTGCTTTGCCACAAACATTCAGCGAGTATATATAGAGGTATGCTGTACAGAAAGTAAAGTCCCGCAAACCACCATTGAAAAGGGAGAATCCTCCGACTGGACGGTTGTTGTGTCTGGTGGGCAACTGCCAAATAGTTGATATTCGGACTGTTGTATAATTATGTACAAATCGCACGGAGAACTCTCATACCGCGATGCAGGATTGTAGTAGTTCGCTGCGTTTTGGATAGACGGCGTTGCGGTTCTTTTTACTGCGATGTAGATTTGCTCCGTTGGTTTTTCTTGTGGCGGCATTAAGGCCGCTACATATACCCTTCCTTTAAAACTATATTCATTTGTTTCCCCAGGCCGAAGAAGAAGAGAAGAAACAACAGCAACAAGAAGTGAAGTCCAAGAAGCCAGAAGCTAAGAAAGCCGACGCTCCCAAACCCGAGCCCGCCAAGAAAGTGGAGAAGAAACAACCTGAACCGGAGAAGAGCAAGAAGGAGAAGAAAGAAGAGAAGAAGAAGGAGAAGGCCGTCGAGAAGAAGGCGGAAAAGAAAGCGAAGGAGAATAAAGTAGAGAAAGGTAAGCAAAAGCAATTTCCTGCAAGAAATAAGTGGTTTTAACCAGTAATCACACAATGGCGTTCTGAGAACTAGCGTTAACGCACAGATAGACGACGATAAAAAGCTCTGAAACCGTGCAGTAGACCTTTGTATGCACTGACTTTGAACTCTAAATAAAAAAGTCTATCAGACGGACATTTGTCTGCACAGACTTTGAACTCTGATTAAAAAAATCTATCACACGGACATTTGTCTGCACAGACTTTGTACTCTGATTAAAAAAATCTATCACACGGACATTTGTCTGCACAGACTTTGAACTCTGATTAAAAAAATCTATCACACGGACATTTGTCTGCACAGACTTTGTACTCTGATTAAAAAAATCTATCACACGGACATTTGTCTGCACAGACTTTGAACTCTGATTAAAAAAATCTATCACACGGACATTTGTCTGCACAGACTTTGTACTCTGATTAAAAAAATCTATCACACGGACATTTGTCTGCACAGACTTTGAACTCTGATTAAAAAGCTATCACACGGACATTTGTCTGCACAGACTTTGAACTCTGAATAAAAAAATCTATCACACGGACATACGTCTGCACAGACTTTGAACTCTGAATAAAAAAATCTATCACACGGACATACGTCTGCACAGACTTTGAACCCTAAATAAAAAATCTATCACACGCACATTCGTCTGCACAGACTTTGAACCCTTAATAAAAAATCTATCACACGCACATTCGTCTGCACAGACTTTGAAAAATCCATCACACGGACATTCGTCTGCACAGACTTTGAACTCTGAATAAAAAAATCTATCACACGGACATACGTCTGCACAGACTTTGAACCCTAAATAAAAAATCTATCACACGCACATTCGTCTGCACTGACTTTGAACCCTAAATAAAAAATCTATCACACGCACATTCGTCTGCACAGACTTTGAAAAATCCATCACACGGACATTCGTCTGCACAGACTTTGAACTCCGAATAAAAAAATCTATCACACGGACATACGTCTGCACAGACTTTGAACCCTTAATAAAAAATCTATCACACGCACATTCGTCTGCACAGACTTTGAAAAATCCATCACACGGACATTCGTCTGCACAGACTTTGAACTCTGAATAAAAAAATCTATCACACGGACATACGTCTGCACAGACTTTGAACCCTAAATAAAAAATCTATCACACGCACATTCGTCTGCACTGACTTTGAACCCTAAATAAAAAATCTATCACACGCACATTCGTCTGCACAGACTTTGAAAAATCCATCACACGGACATTCGTCTGCACAGACTTTGAACTCTGAATAAAAAAATCTACCACACGGACATACGTCTGCACAGACTTTGAACCCTAAATAAAAAATCTATCACACGGACATTCGTCTGCACTGACTTTGAACCCTAAATAAAAAATCTATCACACGGACGTTCGTCTGCACAGAATTTGAACTCTGAATAAAAAAATCTATCACACGGACATTCGTCTGCACATACTTTGAACCCTAAATAAAAAATCTATCACACGGACATTCGTCTGCACAGACTTTGAACCCTAAATAAAAACAAGACGTGTGGCACTCGGAGACTGCCGCGGTAAAGCTATTGCATAGCATTTTTTATCAACTTATGCAATTATAATTATACAGAGTTGATACGACAGAGGGGCATTAAATTAAACTACGTATACTATACGTGTTCAGTATTAATTCGATACGGTACAAAAACAAAAAGCGCCATAAATGAGAAAATATTTTTTTCAAACAAACTAAATAGCTTGCAAATCCGAATAAAACGCAACCACCCTTTGTAAAAAGTGACACTGACCTTAGATACCGCTAGGTAACAAAGCGGCAACGTCGCCCGCGCCTTGGAGCGTGGTGTGCGGTATCTCGTGTGCTCGGCGGGGGCCGGGCCGGGGTGGCCGCCGGCGACTTAGGCCTCCGCTCGCACTGGCTTTTATGTTAGGTAACGTTTCGAAGTACGCGCACAAAAACAAACACACAAAATTTTTAAATTTTCGATGTGTCCTCCATTCACATTGATGCACAAATTATACCGACGGAGAATATTATTATTTATTTTTCTAATTAGATCACTGTCCGTCGCTAAGCACTTTAATTTGTGAAATGCTAAAAAAATCCTATTTTTTAACTCATCAATTGTATTTACCTCTGAGGCATACACTTCACCCTTAATGTAACCCCACAAAAAGAAATCCATGGGAGTGAGGTCCGGAGATACTAATACTAAATAATAATAATACCAAGTTACGTGTCCTATCACCATAAAAAACAGTCAATCACAAAAAAAAAAACACTAAATAATAATAATCCCAAGTTACGTGTCCTCTCACAATAACAAAATAAAATTACAATTGTTTGCGCGCGAATTCCACAAACCGTACGTTCCGAAAAACAAGCGTCGGCGCACTGAGGGACTTACCGATCGCAAAAAACAAGGATGCAACAAACTGACCTATCTCTATTTCTTTCGCTCGCTTTATGTTAGTCGCTTTCGTAGTGAAAGTGCAAGTGTGTGTGTATTGATTGCTTCCTTGTTTGCATTGCCAATTTTTAGTGAATGTCCTTCGACATGCGTCAGAGCGGCAACAACGCATCGTAGATTTATCGTTGTAAGGTGCTTAGACGATAATCAGCTGTTAGAAAAGATACATCGTGTTCAAACCGTGCAAAAACTTTAAAAATCATTTGCGACTAAACTACTGCTCCTAATTAATTTATTTTTGGTACAGAGCTTGAAAATGGTACCTAGTATAGGCAGTTTAAAGGAAAGCCCCTCTGTCGTATCAACGTTGTATATTTATTTTATTTATGCTGTATTTTTTTTTTCGTTTTTTTTTTCTTTGATATTAATTCAAGTTACACTTTGAGCTAAAAAAAAGTAAAAACTAAAAAGTATCACCGCTGTGCCAGTCGGAGTGGGGGGTGTTAGGTTTTTTTCGTTACGGAATTTCTGGATTCGGTCTCCACGCTCAAGGCCCGCGATAGAAGCTATGCAATAGCTTAAAAAACTATCACACGGACATTCGTCTGCACAGACTTTGAACCCTAAATAAAAAATCTATCACACGAACATTCGTCTGCACAGACTTTGAACTCTGAATAAAAAAAATCTATCACACGGACGTACGTCTGCACAGACTTTGAACCCTAAATAAAAAATGTATCACACGGACATTCGTCTGCACAGACTTTGAACCCTAAATAAAAAATCTATCACACGAACATTCGTCTGCACAGACTTTGAACTCTGAATAAAAAAAATCTATCACACGGACGTACGTCTGCACAGACTTTGAACCCTAAATAAAAAATGTATCACACGGACATTCGTCTGCACAGACTTTGAACTCTGAATAAAAAAATCTATCACACGGACATACGTCTGCACAGACTTTGAACCCTAAATAATAAATCTATCACACGGACATCTGTCTGCACAGACTTTGAACCCTAAATAAAAAATCTATCACACGGACATTCGTCTGCACAGACTTTGTACTCTGAATAAAAAAATCTATCACACGCACATTCGTCTGCACAGACTTTGAACCCTAAATAAAAAATCTTTCACACGGACGTTCGTCTGCACAGACTTTGAACCCTAAATAAAAAATCTATCACACGCACATTCGTCTGCACAGACTTTGAATAAAAAAAATCTATCACACGGACGTACGTCTGCACAGACTTTGAACCCTAAATAAATAATCTATCACACGAACATTCGTCTGCACAGACTTTGAACTCTGAATAAAAAAAATCTATCACACGGACGTACGTCTGCACAGACTTTGAACCCTAAATAATAAATCTATCACACGCACATTCGTCTGCACAGACTTTGAACCCTAAATAAAAAATCTATATCACTGACGTTCGTCTGCACAGATTTTGAACTCTGATTAAAAAAATCTATCACACGGACATTCGTCTGCACAGACTTTGAACCCTAAATAAAAAATCTATCACACGCACATTCGTCTGCACAGACTTTGAACCCTAAATAAAAAATCTATCACACGCACATTCGTCTGCACAGACTTTGAACCCTAAATAAAAAATCTATCACACGGACATTCGTCTGCACAGACTTTGAACCCTAAATAAAAAATCTATCACACGGACATTCGTCTGCACAGACTTTGAACCCTAAATAAAAAATCTATCACACGCACATTCGTCTGCACAGACTTTGAACCCTAAATAAAAAATCTATCACACGCACATTCGTCTGCACAGACTTTGAACCCTAAATATCAATCAATCAATCCATTTATTTGTTAAACATAGGTGTTTACATAAATAGAGGTTGCGCTATGTTTTGTCATAATTATGACATACAAATTTTTAAGTGACCCATTAGGTGTCATTAGATTATGCATGCGTAAATAATAAAGTTTTGAATTGAATACGGGAAAAAAAAAAGAAATGTCAATGATATCAAAAATAATACAAAGTCACAGTACTTATTGTCTAATGGTTCAGATACTCGTCTACGGTATAATAACATTTGTCAATTAATAATTTAGTTAGAGCTTTTTTAAACTTATATAATGTCATGTTTTTTATGTCATCAGGAATTTTATCAAACACTTTAGGCGCTATACCAAAAAAGCTTTTTCGCATCAATGAGGTCTTACATTTATAATGACATAGCTTATTTACATATTGAGAACGTAATGGAGTTTTTCTAGTGGAAGACATTTTTTCATATAGTTGTGGGTTCCTTTTCACAAATAATGCAGTTTCCAAAATGTATATTGCTGGAAGGGTCAGTATAATTAAAGACTTAAAATAGGGTCTACAGCTATCCGTTGTTTTGATATTACACATGGCTCTGACACATCTTTAATGCATCCTAAATACAAGCTCACGGTCAGTCGACTGCCCCCAAAAAATTACGCCATATCGCAATACAGAAGCTACAAGTCCATGGTATGCTACCAGTATCGTATCTTTGTTTACCTTTTTTGATAATTGATAGAGTGCATAAGTATATTTACTCAGACGCTTGAAAAGTTCTTCTATCATGAGTTTCCAATTAAGCTTACTGTCGATGGTAATACATAGAAACTTAGCATTATTTACTTCTTCTATTTTATGATTATTATAGGAGATATCAATATTTTGGTGCGGTTGCCGTTGTTGAAACTGCATCACCTTAGTTTTATTTAGGTTAATTCTCAGGTTATTTTATTATCATTCATCCAATTTATGATATTGAGGAGGGATTTATTAGTATCATTTTGGTAAGTTGTCATATTATTACATTTTATGACAGCAGTGCTATCATCGGCAAATAGGATCATGTTGTGTCGTATAGTTTTTGGCAGATCATTAATATATATCAGAAATAATAACGGCCCTAGCACGCTGCCTTGGGGCACGCCATATTTTACGTGTCTTGGTTTTGATCTGTATTTTAGTCTTATGGCATATTCTAGATATTTCCGTGTATTGATATCTATCACTAATGTATGATTCAATAAGTTTAAGTAGTAGTAGTAGTAGTTAGTAGTTTTGTAGTTTAAGTTTCATGTAGCTTTTTCTACTGAAAAAGCTACATGCATATGGCATAAGGGGTATATATTGTATATTTTATATTTTGTGATCCACATAGTCAAATGCCTTTGACATATTATTCTTATCTACTGATGTCATAATATTAGACAATAAATCGTACAGTGCCATATTAATTGTATATTTTTTACGAAATCCTTTTTGTTCACTGCAGAATAAATTGAATTTTTCAAAGTATGTATAGATAGAATTATAAATTACTTTTTCAAATATTTTCGAAAGTACCCAGAGTTTTGCTATTGGTCTATAGTTTTTGACATCTGTTTTGTCGTTTTTTTGAATAGAGGTTTAATGATAACCTTTTTAGACCTTTCGGAAATATGCCATCTGTGATGCATAAATTAATTATGTGTGTAAGAGGTGGCGCTATAACTTCTTTAACATATTTAATTACTCTAGTAGATACACCATCATAACCAATTGTGTTTGTATTTTTTAGATTGTCAATTATTGTAGTAATGTCGTTCGTCGAAACAGGTAGCATAAATAGAGATTGCACTGTCGAATTTCCAATATTATTTTGATTAGTCAGCTTCATGTCAGTTTTTATATTATTTTCTATTTCGTCAATAAAGTAGTTATTAAATTCATTAGAAATGTCAATAGGATTCGTTATAGTAAGTTGATCTTTTTTTATGGCCGTTATGTGTCCTGCGGCAAACTTGATTTAGATTTATTTATTATTTGCCAGGCTGCCTTCGATCTATTTTGAGAGTTCTTTATAAAGTGGTTATTTTGCGATTTCTGGGTTAACCGTATTATTTTTTAAATATCGCAGTATATTTTTTTAAACTTTATTATTGCTTATGTCAGGATTGCACCTATATTTCCAAAGTAGTTCTCTTTGTTTTTTACTGCATTTTTTTTATCCCACTAGATATCCATTTATTTTTCTTATTTGTCTTTATGGTTTTTTCTGGAAAGCATAATCTATAGAGCATGAGGAAATCATCTATGAACTTATCATAGGACTCCTGGGTCTCTTTGGCATTATACACTTGCGAGAAGGATAGACATTCAAGATGAGCTTTAAATGTCATTAGGTTGTGCGTAGAGATGTCTTGCTTTTTGAATTTCCAATGGGTTAATTTACATGTTTTTCCAATAGGTACTGTAAGAATTTGAGATGTGTGATCAGAGAGACCAAAATCAACAATACTTGCCTTACATTCTTTATGATAATTATGAGCAAAGTTATCGATACAGCTCTTATTACTCAGTCTAGTGAGGTTGTAAGTGCTAGTTTAAGATTGAATTGAAGCAGAAAATGTTCAAATTCTAAAGTAGTTTTATTTCTCTTAAGTACATCAATAAAATCACCGCATAAAATATTTTTTTATTATTATCTAATTTTTCGTAAAAAACTAACAAATTATGTTTAGGTATCCTATATATGCAAATGATTATGATATTACGCGATAATAGTTCCACGGCACAACATTCAAATATACCTGAAACTGATTGTTTAGCTATAGCCGGTAATTCTTTATACTGGAGTCCATTTCTGACAAAGATGCACGTTCCTCCTCTTTTTGTATTTCTTGAAAAGATAGCTGCTCGGCTGAAGTTCGGTATGTGAACTAAATATTCATATCCAGCTTCGATAAAGTGCTCTGTTATACAAATAATGTCTATTAAAGTTCCTTGAGTGAACCATTCATCTAATTTAACTAAAAGTGTATCAGCTTTGTTAATTAATCCTGCTATATTTTGATGTAATAAATTAAGATTGTTAAAGAAAAAACTGCGAGGTTGTTGGTTTTGAATTAGCTGAGATTTCATTCTGATTTTGACAGGGGTAGTCAACTTCTTAGTGCGTAATATTCAGGTTGCATAAGTCCATAATTAGATTTTGTAAATCAGCCACAACAATTTTCAAGCCATGATTGTTTAAGGTTTTATACCGTAAGTTATATGTATCATAGCTGTAGGGTAAATTTAGGTTGGAGTCTAAGATGTGTGCATAACCGTGTGCAATTGTGTCCATATACAAAAGATTATTAAAGGTTTCGATGCGACTATTAACCATAATGTTATTGTTTTCCATGTATTTGAAAGTTGGTAAACATATTATAAAGTTAGTATGGGTTAGGTTAAGCAATTTGTCTCTTATAAATATCACTAGTTCTATATAATTACGGGTTTTATTAAAGTCTTCTTCGCCAATATAAATTATACGAAAATCAGAGTGGGTGTAGTCTTTTACTTTTCCGTCAATTTTATCCAGTAATTGTTTCAATCCACATTTAGGTTTACGGTAGTGGCACATGTCGTAGTTTTGCAGGGCAGTAGTGGTAGCAATTTTATATAACCGGTCTGAGGTTTCACTACTGATTAAGCATATTTTAGGTTTTTCAGGTTTATTGTGATATTTTTCCGTGTCTTGAATGACTCTTGTACTTGTGATGCTTCCATTTCCATTATTCAAGTTATTTTCCGATATTGTGTCATTTTCGACAATGTTCACTGTCTGGGTTTGTTTAGTTTTCGTGAGCTTTTTTGTAATATTTTTAGGTGTCGTCACTTTTGCCTTCACTCGACTGTTAAATTTTTTTTTGTATATTGTGTTCTTCTTAGTAAATTCTTCATTTTGTCTCTTCAGATTATGATTTTCTAATGTTAAAGATTCAATCTCGTTGTGTGCGCTATTTAATTGAGAAGTTAAAATGTCTATCTTTTCCTTCAATATTTTTATTTCATTATTATCTTCGTCTTCCGATACTTCTGGTATGCTATTTGCTGTCTCTTCTAGACTTTGTGAAATTACATCACTATCATCATTGGTTGGTTCCGACTGCGTGCGCGTGCGCCTGAATGTAATGTTATTCAGATAATTCATCTTGACAAAATCACGTTTCTGTTGTGATTATTTTCTTTCTTTGGCAACACTATTTTTAGTTCAACTATTCAATACCTTGAGTGATCGTAGTCACACTGTTTTTTAGTTCGTCTATTCACCACTACAGTCTAGAATGGCGGTAGTAGTTCAATTAATTAATTTAATTCGTGAAAATAATTGTCTATTTAGGGATGGTAATACTGCTTTTGGTTCGTCTATTGACCACTAGGGTCCGTAATGGCGGTAGTTGTCACTATGATACGGTTGGTAGCACTTTATTTTAGTGCATCCACTCTCTACTTGGAGCTACGAGTCGGGTTCAAAGTTCAACTCTAAAATTTATTTGTAAAAAACGGGTTTCTTTTATGATAAATTCACTCGAAATTATTTAAATGGAACTTTAATCATATTATTTATCGTCAATGTTTGCGTCAATGTCACATCTATGTTATTAACACTGTTTATTTTGTTTTTATAGGTTTACTCACATCAGTTGATAAGTTCACAAAATTGCTTTTTATAATCTAAATCACTTGTCACTAAATGTCTCCAATACTGTCACTTAATTATAATACTTATTCGTCCCGGTTTCTTTACTATTTATAACATTAAAACAAATATTTATAATAAAATACGAAATTTAAAAATATAAGCAATGTAAACAGTGCCAATGTTAAAACGGACATACGTCTGCACAGACTTTGAACCCTAAATAAAAAATCTATCGCACGCACATTCGTCTGCACAGACTTTGAACCCTAAATAATTAATCTATCACACGCACATTCGTCTGCACAGACTTTGAACCCTAAATAAAAAATCCATCACACGGACATTCGTCTGCACAGACTTTGAACTCTCAATAAAAAATCTATCACACGGACATACGTCTGCACAGACTTTGAACCCTAAATAAAAAATCTATCACACGCACATTCGTCTGCACAGACTTTGAACTCTGAATAAAAAATCTATCACACTGACATTTCTGCACAGACTTTGAACCCTAAATAAAAAATCTATCACACGGACATTCGTCTGCACAGACTTTGAACTCTGAATAAAAAAATCTGTCACACGGACATACGTCTGCACAGACTCTGAACTCCGAATAAAAAAAATCTATCACACGGACATACGTCTGCACAGACTTTGAACCCTTAATAAAAAATCTATCACACGCACATTCGTCTGCACAGACTTTGAAAAATCCATCACACGGACATTCGTCTGCACAGACTTTGAACTCTGAAAAAAAATTCTATCACACGGACATTTCTGCACAGACTTTGAACTCTAAATAAAAAATCTATCACACGGACATTCGTCTGCACAGACTTTGATTTCTAAATAAAAAATCTATCACACGGACATTCGTCTGCACAGACTTTGTACTCTGAATAAAAAAATCTATCACACGGACATTTCTGCACAGACTTAGAACCCTAAATAAAATATCTATCACACGCACATTCGTCTGCACAGACTTTGAACTCTGAATCAAAAAATCAATCTCACTGACTGACATTGCCAAAATTCTATAGAAGTTTGTATCGTGTGGACGTTCTATTAAAGATTCGCAAATCGTAGCAAAATAACACAACCCTCGACATTATTCTAGCAGCGACACCACCTCAGCCCAAAACACCGAAACAGCCCGTCCAGCCTCAACAACAACAACAACAACCGAGCAAGAAGGAGAGCAAGAAACAACAACAACAGCAAAGCAAGCCACAAGTGATCAACATCACGCCCGACACCACCATTGAAATTGTTAATAAAAAGGTAATGTAATGATCTATAGTCTAAATCGCGTGTCTAATGCTAGATGGCGTTACTAGGCTCGAAACAGCAGTTTTGATATTTTATTAGATAGTGAACAAATGACGGTGGGAGAAAAATAATCATACCGGAGAATGTCATTTGGCGAGCGACAGAAAAAGTAATGTTGCTCCGTTGGTCATTCGCCTAATTAATTATATATATAATATAATTATAGTTGGTGAAGTGTTGTGAATTTGTGTGCGAGTACTGGAAGTCACGGGGTAAGTGTTTACGTAAATTTTTCGAAGTGTAGGTTGGACTATTGGAGATGTTTTACAAGGCTGACTGTTCCCATTTTGTTTTATCGCTAAGACCTATTTAAACGCTTTGTGGATAAGGTCCGGCTTCGATTAATAGCTCGCAAATTAACAAACGACATATTCGCTACGGTTATCAAGTAACCGATGGGTCTAGCGGCATAGCGCCGAACTGACAATTGTAAACTCGAGTTCGAACCCGATCGAAGGATTCTTTTTGTTTTTTTTTTTTTCTTATAGACAAAGTTGTTGTCAATCATTTGCAATTTGTTCATGTTTTTAGTATTTTTTATTTTTATTTTAATGCTTAATTCTTCTGGCACGAAAGACGAATTATAGATATTAAGGTCATGGTTTCTGATTAGTAGATAGGAAAAGTTTGTCAAATAAATGCTGTGTAAACTACCCCTGCTTATCATTCGATCAAATCAGTTTACTTGAACCCCGGTCATTACAGTAATATTTTAATATGTCTGTTTTTATTCCTTAAGTAAAACTGGCTCCTCAATATTCGGAACACAGGAACCTACATGTCAAATTTCAGCTTTCTACGAACAGTAGTTAATCAGTCGATAACGGAGGAATCTCATCTGCCTAGCCTTTTTCCAACCATTTATTATTTATTTATTTATTATACGCTTTATTGTACATACACCAATAGTTACAAAAGGAAACTTAAAAGTAAAAAACATACAATGGGCGGTCTTATCGCATTCCGCGATCTCTTCCAGACAACCTAGGATGGACAGTATTTGTCCGGACATGAAATGGGGCTCATTGGTGTAAACAAAAGAAAAACAAACTAAATTAAAACAAACAATAAATTACAATATAATAGATACATACATACATACTAAGTATACAGACAGAAGCGCGTGGCTAGATAATAACAGCCGCACGGGTCGATCTTCAAGGTTAAGCAGCGCTTGCCAAGGTTGGTCTGTGGATGGGTGACCATCTTAACATAGCGAGTTTCCTCCGTGCCTCGGAAAGCACGTTAAGCCTTTGGTCCCGGCTGTCATTTATAGATCTTTGGCAGTCGTTACGGATAGTCAGAAGCCAGTGAATCTGACTCGTCTTGCCATGAAGTACCGTGTTACCCAGTTAATGGGTTGTGGAGGTCTGGTAGGCAGCCGCTCCACGTAAAACACTGGTATTCAGCTGAATCCGGTTTGACTGGAAGCCGACCCCAATATAGTTGGGAAAAGGCAGGCAGATGATGATGATGACTAAGTATACAGAGAGTGAAAATAAATGACGACTAACGATAGGTACTCATAGCGACAGGTAATGCTCCCTTAAAAGTCTTTTGAACGCAGGCACTGACTGAGCGCGTCTAACTAGTACTGGCAATGCATTCCACAGACGAGCAGCCTGTACAGTAAAGGAGTTATCCAAGAAAGTTGTGGAATGTATTGGCATTTTCAGTCGCAAGTTATCTGATGACCTCAGAAATTTAGTGTGGGAATCACAGAGAAACTGGAAACGATAAAAAACAACAACTACATTGGGGTCGGCTTCCAGTCAAACCGGATTCAGCTGAACACCTGTGTTTTACGTGGAGCGGCTGCCTACCAGACTTCCACAATTCATTAAATGGGTAACATGGTACTTCTTGGCAAGACTGGATCGTACCGGAAGAATCTATGTCTGTCTAAACTAATATATAAAGCTGAAGAGTTTGTTTGTTTGCTTTAACGCGCTAATCTAAGGAACTACTGATTCGAAGTATTAAAGTTTTAGATAGCCCATTTATCGAGGAAGGCTATAGGCTATATATCATAACGCTAAGACCAATAGGAGCGGGGCAGACGAAGTTGCGCGGGTCAACTAGTATGTCGTATTCATCGACGAGCATTGGGTTGCTCGCCGTCTGGACAGATCCAGGCCCGGGTTGACGGCGCGCTGCTATCCACGTGCGTCTCAAAGAGCTGTCAGTATGGGAGACGGGGCCCGCTAGGGCCAGTGCCTGCTGGGGCTGCGGAATCTGATCGAAAGAGGTACCGTAGCTTTGGAACGCGGCGGGCACTAGGAGGAACACGGATGTGTTTTAGTCAGTAAGAGTCTGACACTCCCTCCTGCTTCACCCAGAGCGGGAGGAGTTATTTGATGATTTCCCATCCTTAAAAATGTCGTATCCATACTGTATAATGTAACCGTTAATATGTTTTGGTCACAGAACCCGTGCAGCAGCGAGGCGGAGAAGGCACCGTCGTGCAGCATCATGGAGCAGCTGAGCTGCGGCGTGCAGGTAGGTGTCACAGTCACGTGATACCAGCGACTCATTCCGCAGCCTCACTACATTCCACTGTTACAGCTATCTGCCTAGCCTTCTCACACGCACTGGTCGGCCTTTAAAGCTGCCGAGGTCGGCCTGTGGATAGATCTTTTTCTAATCGTGTGGGCAGTAAGGTCTAACGACCCCACACACCCTAGTGTCTAGAGTTTCTAAACCGCCTCAAGGGCCTCTGACATGGTTTATTTGACGACCGCCATTTGGTGGCCGGGACCCACCGGCTTATACGTGCCTTCCGAAGCACGGAATCAGGTTTTTTATCAGACAATCAGGTGATTCAAGTCTGCAATCATTATCGTCATTATAACAGCCGGAAGACGTCCACAGCTGGACATCTCCCCCAAAGGTTTGCCGTAATCTCCATGCTTGGCAGGCGGGTTGGCGATCGCAGTGTTTGGTGTTGCGTTTTACAGAGAACGCCAGCAATGTCCTAACCAAACTGGAAAAGAACTTTACAAAGTATGCTTTCCCGTGAGAATCGAACCCACGACCACCGGATCACAAGGCAAACGTCTAAACCACTCGACCATCCATTTCAAACCGAGATTCCTCCGTCGCGGCCAACCATTCTATAGGGCTTCATGGACTTAGAGGTCTATATTGATGATTAAAATGGTTATAATTATTCTTTAGATAAATACGCGTTACGGCCGCGAATCGTATTCTGTTCAACATACAACTTCACACTGACCGGCAAATTGCAAAAAAAGAAATGAATTTCGCGGCTACCCTGGCGCATCCACCTTAAAGGATTGTTCCTAAAACAAAAGAGCGGTAGTGTATTTCGGAAAAGGCTAGGCAGATAGCCCTTATCGCGTGTGACGGCAGAGCGTAGTGGCGCTGCGGCGTGCGTGTCGTGCCGCTGGAGTAAGCACCGACACTTGCAGGTGGCGGATCTCAAGCTGCCGCCCGGCATCACGCTAACGCGCGTCCAGCCCAGCGACAAGAGGGAGCCGCCGCCCATCAAGTCCGTGGTGAGTACACTTCATTATCCGCCACCAGTGTTGAATGGACATATTTTAAAATAAGCGTTCATGACGTGCTAATGCCATCATGATTGAGCTGCGAAAAAGGGATAGTGTTATGCGTGTTGTATAACTCCATCTCTCTCCCACACCGTTATAATTATAGTTTTAAGATGTCACTAGTTGACCCGCGCAACTTCGTCTGTGCGTCATGCAAACAAACAAACTCTTCTTCTCAAACGAACGCACTAATCTCAGAAACTACTGGTCCGATTTGAAAAATTCTTTCAGTGTTAGATAGCCCATTTATCGAGGAAGACTATAGGCTATATATCATCACGCTAAGATCAAAAGGAGCGGAGCAGTAATGAAAATTGTGACGCAGACGAAGTTGCGCGGGACAACTAGTATTAGTATAGATTAAAGTCGCATCAAGATTCTTTACCTTTATTTATCTACCTAAACGTTTCTAGTATAGACAATGCCATCCACGAGCAATGTCATACATCTGCCGTCAAAAGAAAGAAGGCATCTACCCAAAACGCAGTAATCAATATCCAACATTAAGTAAATAACTTAAGGTCGAAATTCGGTTACTTCGTTTTGTTTCGATACTTCCTTTTTACTTGCAGACACCTCAAAGATTTAGTTGAAGCAAAATAGATAAGACTGATAACTAATGTTTACTAATGTGTAAATAAATATTATGAACAAAATCTTTTGTTTGTAATAGAGAGTGGTCATAAACAGTGTACCGACGTTATCGGGAATCTATCGTAATGAAGAGTTTACACTATAATATTAACTAATTGTGTATACATTAATAACCGGCACGAGTCGTGAGCAGACTCTCCATTGATCAGTTTGACGACGATAGCTCTGACCTGACGGTCCTCGGTATTGGTTCGTCATCGACGGTCGCGCTTGCAAGCTTCGTTCGCCCACCGTACATTGGTGAGATCACCCCGCTGCAGTAATCTGTGTGCTTTAAGAATTAACACAGTAATATTAGCTAATTATGTACCTACATATAATAACCGGTACGAGTCGTCAGCACAGTCTCCATTGATCAGTTTGAAGACGATAGCTCTGACGTTCCTCGGTATTGGTTCGTCATCGACGGTCGCGCTTGCAAGTTTCGTTCGCCCACCGTACATTGGTGAGATCACCCCGCTGCAGTCATCTGTGTGCTTTATAAACAGTGTACCGACGTTATCGGGAATCTATCATAATTATTTGTAGTGAAGAATTAACACAGTAATATTAATTAATTTTGTACCTACATATAATGGGCACAAGTTGTGAGCTCAGTCTCCATTAAGCCATTTGAGAATGTCAGCTCTGACGATCCTCGTTTTGGTTCGTCATCGACGGTCGCGCTTGCTAGTTTCGTTCGCCCACCGTACATTGGTGAGATCACCCCGCTGCAGTCATCTGTGTGCTTTATAAACAGTGTACCGACTTTATCAGGAATCCATCGTAATTAAGAGTTTGCACTGTAATATTCATTGTATGTGTGTTTACGAGTCGTGAGCACAGTCTCCATTGGTCAGTTTGAAGACGACAGGACTGACGCTTCACGTTATTGGTTCGTCAGTGCTCATCGACTGTCGCGCTTGCAATATTCGTTCGCCCACCGTACATTGGTGAAATCACCCCGCTGCAGTCATCTGTGTGCTTTATTTTATAATCAGTGTACCGGCGCTATCTGGAATCTATCATAATTATTTGTAGTGAAGAATTGACACAGTAATATTAATTAATTGTGTACCTACATAATATAATAACCGGCACGAGTCGTGAGCAGACTCTCCATTGAACCGTTTGAGGACGATAGCTCTGACGTTCCTCAGTATTGGTTCGTCATCAACGGTCGCGCTTGCAAGTTTCGTTCGCCCACCGTACATTGGTGACATCACCCCGCTGCAGTCATCTGTGTGCTTTATGAACAGTGTACTGACGTTATCGGGAATCTATCATAATTATTTGTAGTGAAGAATTGACACAGTAATATTAATTAATTGTGTACCTACATTAATAGGCACGAGTCGTGAGCATAGTCTCCATTGATCAGTTTGAAGACGATAGCTCTGACGGTCCTCGGTTTTAGTTCGTCGTCATCGACGGTCGCGCTTGTAAGTTTCGTTCGCCCACCGTACATTGGTGAGGTCACCCCGCTGCAGTTATCTGTGTGATTTATAAACATTGTAACGACGTTATCGGGAATCCATCGTAATTAAGAGTTTGCACTGTAATATTAATCGTGTGTGTGTTTACGAGTCGTGAGCACAGTCTCCATTGGTCAGTTTGACGGCGACAGCTCTGTCGCTTCACGTTATTGGTTCGTCAATGCTCATCGACTGTCGCGCTTGCAAGTTTCATTCGCCCACCGTACATTGGTGAGATCACCCCGCTGCAGTCATCTGTACGTTATAAACAGTGTACCGACGTTATCGGGAATCTATCGTAATTATTTGTAGTGAAAAATTAACACAGTAATATTAATTAATTGTGTACCTACATATAATAGGCACGAGTCGTGAGCATAGTCTTCATTGATCAGTTTGAAGACGATAGCTCTGACGGTCCTCGGTATTAGTTCGTCGTCATCGACGATCGCGCTTGCAAGTTTCGTTCGCCCACCGTACATTGGTGATATCACCCCGCTGCAGTCATCTGTGTGCTTTATGAACAGTGTACTGACGTTATCGGGAATCTATCATAATTATTTGTAGTGAAGAATTGACACAGTAATATTAATTAATTGTGTACCTACATATAATAGGCACGAGTCGTGAGCACACTCCGTTGGTCGGATTGCCGCCGACAGCCCTGACGCTTCGCGTTATTGGTTCGTCAGTCAATGCTCACAGATTGTTGTGTGGTTAATATTATGATTCTAAGCCTTGCTTATTCTTTGTCCATTTTTTAATCTTTTGCCAAGAACCACTATCTCTCTCTTTAAAGTTAAAACTAGTTCTCTGCTATTGTTTCATAATTATCATATACTAGTCGATGCGCGCAACTTCGTCTGCTCCGCTCCTATTGGTCTAAGCGTATATAACATATAGCCTATAGCCTTCCTCGATAAATGGGCTACGGTTCCTGAGATTAGCGCGTTCAAGCAAACAAACAAACATTCAGCTTTATATATTATAGATATGTTTGTTAAAATAGTACACCAAAGACTACCTCCAGTACTGCCTTTCCTTCTTCTCTTTAGAATCCATCCAAAGGTGGTCTTGAAAAGATCGCTTTTAGCGATAAGGCTGCCCATTGTGTCACCCTATGTAATGTTTCTTATCTATCTTTGGTGTAACTTTTATGGTTTACATAATAAAGAGAATTCTATTCTAATATCATTCTCTTAAAGTGGCCTTTTTAGCCCCCTGTGCTCTCGTCTCGTGCGGGCTACTATAGGGACTGTGCACGGCGTTGATTACGCCATCTAGTGTCGCATATTCGAAGTTTTAACGAGTCAGAATAGGGAACATGCAATATTTTAATTTTTGCTTTAATTTTAAAGAACTCCATCTAGCAACCACCACATAAATAAGAAATGAAAACGCTTTAAATTATTGCCTTAATTGCGTTTTGAAACCGACAGTTTAAAAGGTTCGCGCGAAAACGGACGATGACGTCACTCGTATCTATCACTGGTCAAGAACTGTCCTAACTCAAAGACATAAGGTTGCCTTT
The DNA here is from genome assembly GCA_950371165.1 of Lacanobia oleracea. NCBI lineage: Eukaryota > Metazoa > Arthropoda > Insecta > Lepidoptera > Noctuidae > Lacanobia > Lacanobia oleracea. Next base: position 13,953,261 of record OX493411.1, on the reverse strand, counting down.
TCGTTGGCATAACAGCAGTTACGTCACTAAACGCTGATTGTTGTTTTTAAATACGTTCCGTTTCACGTTATTTTAATTCATTATTTTTGTTAAAAATCGATATTAACCAAATCAAAAACTTTGTAATGGCCTTTATTTTATACTTTTTTATCATTTTACTGACAAAATTCTCATAAATTCAGTATTTTCATCTTCCCTATTCTTGACATTGACGCTTCTGTGCTGCCACCTGTGGTTCCTCCACGCTCAGTTTAGGGGTACGTGCGCAAAGAATACTCTGCCATCTAGCGTAGCTATTTCGAGTTTGAAAAATAATTGACAGTGATATTTCTGTGCTGCCACCTATAGTTTCTGCAAGCTCCTTATGCCGTACTAGTTGACCCGTGCAACATCGTCTGCGTTATGCCACCTATTTCTGTAAGCTCCTTATGCCATACAAGTTGACCCACGCATAATCGTTTGCGTTACAATTTTCATTACTGCTCCGCTCCTATTGGTCTTAGCGTGATGATATATAGCCTATAGCCTTCCTCGATAAATGGGCTATCTAACACTGAAAGAAAAAAAAAATTTTAAGTTATTAAATCGGACTAGTAGTTCCTGAGATTAGCGCGTTCAAGCAAACAAACAAACTCTTCAGCTTTATACAGAGTTATTTGTAAAGCACCAGCAACCTCTTAGGCAGTGAAAGTACACATGATTATAAGCAACTTTTACTTTGGGAAAACTCCGAAATCTCGAGAAAAATCTGCTGTTTCATACAAAATGCAATTTAGGCAATAAAAATGTATGAAACAGCTGATATTTTTCTCGAGATTTCGAAGTTTTCCCAAAGTAAAAGTTGCTTATAATCATGTGTACTTTCACTGCCTAAGAGGTTGCTGGTGTTTTACAAATAACCTTGTATATATATTAGTATAGATGTGTGCGGCAGTAACAATGTGAGTGTATACTTTACAGCCGCTGTGCTTGGGTAGTGCGCTAGCAGCAGCGCCTACGCCGGTGGCGCGACCAGCACCAGTCATCAACGCTGATCCTGCCAATGTTATGTTCACGACCACACTGCCAGGTAATTTGTTTAAATTATAAACTTTATGATTGTGAAAAGAAGGGCTATTTCCGTATCGACGTCTTAGAGTGAAAACCACGTAAGTGTAAAAGAAGTTACTTTTCAGGAGGAATAAAACACTGTGTGCTGTAATACTTTTGTACGTCGACTTTTATGCTTTTTTATTAATTAATATTGTTTAATCCGCAAATTTAACACTAAATTATACAGTTACAGCAGAATAGACTCGAAACACGTTCGTTGCAAGGTATATTCACGCCAAACTGACAGATGCAAGTATTTAAGAGGTTCTCATTTATTGTCATAGATGGCGCTACGAGTATCGAATGAACAAATTAGTCTGATCAGGATGTGCGTTGCGAGGTTTTCTTTCTAGAAATGCAATAAAATAAATTTGAGCAAAAATTCATTCCCGATGTTTTCACTCTAAGGCGACGCGACGGTATGTAGGTAATTTGTTGTGTATTCTTTTATTAATTTTTCCAAATGTGTTTGTACGGGTTGTAGTAGTTAACTCCGTACACTGATTTGTCGTGAAGGTTTGAAAGTTCAGTAAAGTGTAGAGAAACACTTTCCACTAAGATGCAATAGTTAAGTTTGTTAAGTTATTACTTAGTTACAGTACTAGAGTGGAAGGCGATTATTTATCTTCAGTTGTTGATAGCTACACAGTTATGAGTTCAGTATATTTTAATTCATTAGTCATTATATTAGTATATTGAGGAGCTCGTGGCTGAAGAATAACAGCCCCACAGGTCGATCTTCAAGGTTAAGCAACGCTTGCCAAGGTTGGTCTGTGGATGGGTGACCATTTTAACATAATAAGTTTCCTCCGTGCCTCGGAAAGCACGTTAAGCTGTTGGTCCCGGCTGTCATTTGTAGAACTTTGGCAGTCGTTACGGATTGTCAGAAGCCATTAAATCTGACTCCAGTCTTGCCATGAAAACCATATTACACATTTAATGGGTTTTGGAGGTCTGGTAGGCAACCGCTTCACGTAAAATACTGGTATTCAGCTGAATCCGGTTTGACTGGAAGCCGACCCCAATATAGTTGGGAAAAGGCTAGGCAGATGATGAGTCATTATTTTATAACGCGAAATTATGACGCATGTCATTAGGCTAGAGTAGGTTACAGAGTAAGCAGAAAAATGTACGGCGGTGAGACCGTACAGTTTTTTTTTTTTTCATTTTGTCCCGTACGTCTACCATGAGTTGTATCAATCTATACTCGCAAGAGACTGTAGTTAAAAAAATGTATGAACACTTTTTAATAATAAGATTGTAATTTATTTGTTTAGTTGTTAACTGCAGTTTTATTTATTTGCTTGTTTGTTAATTACTAAAGAAATAAATTATAACCTTGTTTTTTTTTTTGAGGTTTCGTACTTTTTAACCTATTTCATAGCTTCTATCGCGGGCCTTGAGCGTGGAGACGGAATCCAGAAATTCCGTAACGAAAAAAACCTAACACCCCCCACTCCGACCGGCACAGCGGTGATACTTTTTAGTTTTACTTTTTACTTTTTTTTAGCTCAAAGTGTAACTTGAATTAATTTTAATATCAAAGAAAAAAAAACAAAGAAAAAAAAAATACTGCATAAATAAAATAAATATATAATTATAATTGCATAAGTTGATAAAAAATGCTATGCAATAGCTTTACCGCGGCAGTCTCCGAGTGCCACACGACTTTTTTTTTTAATTTCAGTCGCAAGCGAGTATAGTTTGAGAAAACTCATGGTAGACGATAATGTTATAATTAGCTTTATTAATCTTTCATTCATTTATCTTTTAAAATTCTATGACTTACGGTACTGAATACGAGTCTTTCAACCAGTCATATAAATCAATAAATACGGAATCTTTATCTTTAGGAAAACAATGTGAAGTGTAATTGTGAATGTAATTAATTTTACAAAAATAAAAGTAAAATTTTGTGTAATTGTGTTAGCTTAGAAACATATGAGCCGCATAATTAGCCGCGGGCCACATGGCTCAACTATTCAGAATTTTACAACTCTTATGAACTACCTCTTTTTCGTCTTACCACAAGAACAAACTTCAAATCATTAATTAATTAATTGATAAATAAATTAAACTTTGCCTCTGTCATCTCTGACCTAGGCTGGAGTTAAGAGCAAACCCCAAACAAATAAAAAAAGACTAAAAAAAAATCTATCTCTCCACAGAACCACCACCGAAACCCATAATAATAGCCGACCCGCCGCCCCTAGTCGGCAAATCGAAAAAGGCTAAGAAAAAAGCCAAAAAAGCCGCCGTGGCTGCCGAAGAAGCCAAACCCGACGGTGCTAAAATCGTCACCCTACGCAACCCAATGTTCCACCCGAACCTGCCCCCCGTACAGATCACGAACCAACCCACACAGAAGAAGCAAGAACAGATAAGGATCCCTGATCCTATACCGATGCCGCCAAATGCGTGCCAAGCGACTATCACTCCTACGTCCAATGGAATGTACACCATCAGGAATCCTTTGATGACCATGATGCATCAACAGAGTCTAATGGGAGTTCGGACGCAGAGTCCCCAGTTAAACCCTATGTATGGACAGCAGTATAACTATGTCAACCCGAACCAGTACACTCCTGTACCCCCATCGCCGGCGCAGTACATAGAACAGGCAAGAGCTTCCCCCAAACCGGATGACTTTCAAACGAGGATTATGAATTTAGCGTCGTTCACTCAGAAAAACGATGAAGGGTATTCCTTATTCAAAACGCCGGATGACAACCAACAGCGGAGCTTCCTAACTCCGGAATACTATGAGACTCAAAGCCCGAAATCGGTTGTATCACCGAATCCGATCGGAACCCGACCGGTCGACACTTCGAGGTCTTTCGACTCTGATTCGTCTCTCTTCGCGAACCCGATACAAAGACCAGAGCCTATTGGAACTCCGTTGAAGCAAGAAGAACGGCTTGATTACACGGGACTATACACTCCCTTCGGTCAAGAAGATAGAAATGTTTTCCGAAACGCGTTATTCAGTGAAAGTTCTAGGCTCAAAAATGAAGATATGGGTGTGAATCACGTGGCAAATGGTGATTCGTTGCCGTATTTTCAAAGGTTACGAGTGGGGTCAAAATTGAATAGTGAGGTTACGATACATCATGTTACCGAGTCCAAGTTTTATAAGGGACAGGTGAGCATTTTTATTATATTTTTCGTTTGTAAAATGCCCGTTTTTTTTAACGAGCTACTTTGAGTTTTGGTAACTTCCGTTTGGCTTGGAATTTTAAATTGAAATTAACTTGGTACTTTAGCCATGTCGATCTTCAAGGTTAAGCAACGCTTGCCAAGGTTGGTCTGTGGATGGGTGACCATCTTAACATACCGAGTTTCCTCCGTGCCTCGGAAAGCACGTTAAGCTGTTGGTCCCGGCTGACATTTGTAGATCTTTGGCAGTCGTTACGGATTGTCAGAAGCCAGTTAATCTGACTCAAGTCTTGCCATGAAGTACCGTGTTACCTATTTAATGGGTTGTGAAGATCTGGTAGGCAGCCGCTCCTCGTAAAATACTTATATTCAGCTAAATCCAGTTTGACTGGAAGCCGACCCCAATATAGTTGGGAAAAGGCTAGGCAGATTTTTAGCCATGTTATTATATTTTCTAAATCAGCTGTGAATTTGTTTCTTTGAGTATTGTTTAAGGATTCCGTACGCCAAAGGAAACCGATGGAACCCTAGTAATAAGCCTCCGCTGTCCGTCTGTCTGTCACCATAATAGGGAGACAGTTTCTATTGACACTGCAACAAGTAAAAACAAATAAATAATGGGTGCTAGAAACTTCAAAGTCAACCCGAAGTTATCATAGTTTAAGTGACCCGTTTAATAAAACGACAATTTCATAGGTAACTGATATCTCAATCATCAGGTATTTTTTTTACTAAAGAATTCATATTGGTATAATTATACCATATTTGCTTTACAAAAATTGTCAAAACGCCATTTTTAAACTTCTAATAAGAGAAGCATTTTATAGCCTATAGCCTTTCTCAATAAATGGGCTATCTAACACTGAAAGAATTTTTCAAATCGGACCAGTAGTTCCTGAGATTAGCGCGTTCAAGTAAATAAACAAACTCTTCAGCTTTATATATTAGTTTAGATTTGCTATACAAAAATTGACAAAACGCCATTTTTAAACTTATATGACTATTGAAAAAATGAAGCCAAAATGTAACTTGCCGAATGAGAGAAGCATTTATACCAATCACAAAGTTTAATATGCCAGTACATTTTTGACGCTACAATGTTTGTTTCCAGGAGCCAGGCCTTCCCTTAGAGTGTGGCTTGCAAGGGGAGGAGTCCCTGTTCAGTAGGCCTCCGGTACACGCGTGGCCGGACCAGCTGTATGGACCTCCTACCAACAAACCTGGTAAGTCTATTTTTATCATCTTATCGTGTGGGCAGTAAGGTCTAATCACCCCATACACTCTAGTGTCGAAGGTTTCTATACTGCCTCTAAGGTGAATTATTATCGGCTCAGTCGCAAAATGACCACTCCTCAATAGAGAAGATGCAAATACAGAATTTATGGGAACGGTTTTAATTTTAGTTAATATCGATTTTTAACAAAATAATTAATTAAGTTGGTTGTACTTACAGTAGTACCCAACTTATAAGGCGCGTCGTGAATCTTCGTTCGCGCAGAAAAGAAAGTATGGCCCGAAGACTTACGAAAGAATACTTAAAACTTACAATCAACCTTAGGTCACTATTATAAGGTTCATATTACACTGCAGTTGTTAGTTCCTCCTCACTCGCAAGTCACGTGCATGCCACGCGGCGCGCGCTAACATGGCGGCGGCTGCCGACCAATACCGGTACAGGAAACAGAAGTGCAGTGCAGGGAGCGTGCCGATTGGTCAATAGCATTTCCCGCACTTTGAAAATTCGTCTTCTGCGCAGGTACATCGGCAAGCCATATCAGTTGGGTACTGCTGTACCAGGGTAGCCCGCGAAATTCAAATTTTCTTTAGTTTTTTTGCAATTTGCAAGTTAGTTTTAGGTTATATGTTGATTAACGTATGATTCGCGATCGTATGAATTATGTATTTTCAGAATTATAACCATTAAAATCAGTAAAATAACTCCATAAGTCGGTATAATCCTAAAATGTCAAGATTTCATGAAATAGTCATTCTTTCGGGTCACCTGGCCCTATGGAGTTTTATTGCTGACTTAAATGGTTATAATTCTGAAAATACATAATGCTTACGCCCGCGAATCATACTTTAATCAACATAAAACCTAATACTGATTCCTGAGTCCAGATAGGCTTTAATATGGTCTTATAGATCAGCACTTTATTGTCTATGGACAGTTTTGAATTTCTCCCGAGGAGCCAGTACATGCCTTTGTACCTAATGTCGATCTCCTTTCGTTTTGTTTGAATGTGTTTTCTCCATGTCAGTCGCTGGTCCAGGTGCATACATAAGACCAAGTTTAAGGCCAGGTATTCCCAATTTTCCATCACTTTGAAACAATAATAAACAAACAAACAGTGATTGTTTAGAGCCAAAAAAAAAAATCATAATTAAGTTTACTTTATGTAGGTACTTTGACAATTTCTGGTTCAAAACATAATGTCGAAAACTTCACTCGATCAAAAAAAAATCGGAAGAGGAGTCTAAATTCAACTATTTCTTAATTTTTTCTTATTTTTCTTGAAGCTTATGAAATTTTTGTAAGTATAACTTCCAAAAACCATATTTAAGAAAGGTTAATAACATTAGACGAATAATTTGTGGTTAAATTTTGCATAATAGTTTTATTTTTTAATAATAAATTATTATGGTTTCAAGCCGTCGACGTGAGCGCACGGCTCGCTTCGTGTAATGTATGGAAATGTTAGATACCTACTTCGCTCGGTCTACCTGCCCTTAACCGGTAGACATTGCTGGTGTCTAAGCGTAAAGGCGACCTGGACAGACTTTGTTGTGTTGGCACGAATCCTCCATTTGACAAGCCAATGATGAATTTCGTCTTGGTTTTCCTGTAGTTTCTGCGATGCTTTTTTAGGACAATCAGTTCATGCCAGGACTGCGGTGTCATCTGCATAGGTAGCAATTGTCACTCCAGGGGTTTGCGGTAGGTCTGCCGTGAAGATGGTGTATAAAACTGGTCCAACAACAGAACCCTGAGGTACTCCTGCTAGTATGTCATGGAAACCAGAGGTGCTATCATCTTCTTTTACTTGGAATATTCTATCGGAAAGATAAGATGCCGGGATATTGTAATAGGAGTGTGACAAGTGTGATTTTATTTGCCATACTCTGTCGAAGGCCTGTTGTATGTTGTAGTCAGAAATTTAATAAGTTATTTGTTAAAAATGAGCGCCGTCCTTTAGTTTACCATGCGTTATTACTTCCCAGAAATTGATCCTCATTAGCAAATCTTTCGGATGGTGTAATAATACAGGTGTGTTTTATTTTTCAAAATCAACTGGTTTGTTTACTGGATATGTCAAAAATAATCTTAATTTTCTTAAATTTATGTATGGTCTATTTTACACAGAATATTTTCGACGACAATATTGCATGCACAATAGGGAAATTGTATGCTGTGGTGCCATAGTGATAAGATGTGGCTCTGTTGTTTGCAGGCGTCCACTCAGCTCGTAACTCGCCCCCCAACTCGCCGGGAGCGGCGAGCGGCGCGCGCGACGAGCCCGCACCAGACGAGCGGCGCTTCGGGCCCGTGGGCGAGCGACCCGCCGACCACAGAGGTACGTAGTGCGGCGCGCGCGACGAGCCCGCACCAGACGAGCGGCGCTTCGGGCCCGTGGGCGAGCGACCCGCCGACCACAGAGGTACGTAGTGCGGCGCGCGCGACGAGCCCGCACCAGACGAGCGGCGCTTCGGGCCCGTGGGCGAGCGACCCGCCGACCACAGAGGTACGTAGTGCGGCGCGCGCGACGAGCCCGCACCAGACGAGCGGCGCTTCGGGCCCGTGGGCGAGCGACCCGCCGACCACAGAGGTACGTAGTGCGGCGCGCGCGACGAGCCCGCACCAGACGAGCGGCGCTTCGGGCCCGTGGGCGAGCGACCCGCCGACCACAGAGGTACGTAGTGCGGCGCGCGCGACGAGCCCGCACCAGACGAGCGGCGCTTCGGGCCCGTGGGCGAGCGACCCGCCGACCACAGAGGTACGTAGTGCGGCGCGCGCGACGAGCCCGCACCAGACGAGCGGCGCTTCGGGCCCGTGGGCGAGCGACCCGCCGACCACAGAGGTACGTAGTGCGGCGCGCGCGACGAGCCCGCACCAGACGAGCGGCGCTTCGGGCCCGTGGGCGAGCGACCCGCCGACCACAGAGGTACGTAGTGCGGCGCGCGCGACGAGCCCGCACCAGACGAGCGGCGCTTCGGGCCCGTGGGCGAGCGACCCGCCGACCACAGAGGTACGTAGTGCGGCGCGCGCGACGAGCCCGCACCAGACGAGCGGCGCTTCGGGCCCGTGGGCGAGCGACCCGCCGACCACAGAGGTACGTAGTGCGGCGCGCGCGACGAGCCCGCACCAGACGAGCGGCGCTTCGGGCCCGTGGGCGAGCGACCCGCCGACCACAGAGGTACGTAGTGCGGCGCGCGCGACGAGCCCGCACCAGACGAGCGGCGCTTCGGGCCCGTGGGCGAGCGACCCGCCGACCACAGAGGTACGTAGTGCGGCGCGCGCGACGAGCCCGCACCAGACGAGCGGCGCTTCGGGCCCGTGGGCGAGCGACCCGCCGACCACAGAGGTACGTAGTGCGGCGCGCGCGACGAGCCCGCACCAGACGAGCGGCGCTTCGGGCCCGTGGGCGAGCGACCCGCCGACCACAGAGGTACGTAGTGCGGCGGGCTAGCGATGGGCTGAGTCGACTTTTTGGTAACTCGAGTAACTCGAGTTGACTCGCTTACCAACTCGGGTTGCAACTCGAGATGGCTCGGTTCAGTCTGCCTTAAGGTCCGTCGCGTCGCCGCGTCGTCCGTCCGAGTCAGTAAATGCTCAACTCGGTGCATCATTCCGCGGGTAGCTAGTTTGCTACGTTCACGGTTCGCCGGGTCCGGAGTCGTTCGGGGCTCGCGACTCTCGGGCTAGGCGGCTAGCAGCGGGCCGCCATCCAACCCAGCGCACCGCCCGCCGCACGCGCTCTCCGGGTCAACTCGGTTTGCAGATATTTTGACTCGAGCTGACTCGCTTACGGTCTGACCCGAGTTACTCGAGTTAGATAACTCGAGTCGCCCATCGCTACGGCGGGCACGAGGCGCTACAGGCCACAAAAGTGGTGAAACAAGATCACGAATAGCCGTAAGCGCGGAGACCAATAGCCGTATGCGCGGCGATGAGTAGACGTAATCGCAGGGACGACTAGCCGTAAACGCTGGGGACGGCGAGTAGATAGCTCGGGAACTGCAAGTGGACCACGCATCGCACCGCAGTCGTGTGCTTGTCCCGAGGCGAGGCCATTATGTTACGATTCCAATTAGTTGTCTATGATACTTCTGTACTGCCACCTATAATTCCTGCACGCTCAGTTTAGGGGAACGTGCGTGAAGCAGACTGTGCCATCTAGCGTTGCAATTTCGAAACTTAAAGGTATAAAACCTACTTGACTATGATACTTCTGTATTGCCTGCCACTTATTGTTCCTGCTCGTTCCTTATATAAAACACACTTATCTCTCCACAGAATCCAGCGTGTTCCTCCCCGACTCTTCGATCACGAACCTGTCGACCCTGGAGACTTCGGAGCGTGAGATCGAGTCGTTCAAGCGCTTCGACTTCTACTTCGAGCCGCCACGACACAAACCCAAGGTTCAACTCGATGTTAGGGACATTGCTGCGGCGCTGAGACAGAACCACAAGTAAACCCTGGAGCTATAGTCTGTTTATTTTTAACAAACGAGTACTATGAGTATTGCTCTCGCACATTTCCTATATTGACAGAGTGAGATGGGTCATTGGTCGGGGTGGGGTCAACGCCTTGAACAAAGGCGAATTGAATGGAACGGACTTTGTTGATTATGTGGACCAATAGAAACGCAGACAAACTTTACGGTACACGTTTGTTAAAAAAAAAAAAACAGATTACAGTAGGACACAACCAGGATGTACTACCGCTCTTGAGGATTTGAATATCTAAACATTTTTATTAAAATCCTTGAAAATTATTTTATTACTGTAAATCCTTAATCAAAAAGTAAACTGGAATTAAGACTGCGGATTACCAAGATATACTTCCGCTTAAAATATTTGTACGGTCGATACTGTAAAATCTTCACTGTGAACACTTTGGTGAAGTGAGATCAATCAATCAATCTATGGAATGTCAGCGGGTCTAAAATGGCCGCTTTAGCAGAATCATATTAGAACCATATCATCAGGTGAGATAGTGGTCAAACGCGTGCCTATCAATAGTACAAAAAAAAATATTAACCACACAGCAATCTGTCAAATTTTATTTTAATTCTTATCGCTTACGTTTAAAGTTTTGATTGGGAAAGTTTGACAGTGATGGGTAGCGTGATGTGCTTTCTAATTCTGCTGAAGTGGTCTTTATAGACACGCTGGTTACTTGTAGTTCAACGTGGTCCATCTTCGACCACATGATCGCCTACCATCAGGTGAGATTGTGGTCAAACGCGTGTCTATCAATATTAAACAACTCCAAAGTATATTAAATGATCTAATAAAAATATCTTAAACAAAACTGATTTTTTGACGTGATAACAAATTATAAATCGATGAACGCTGGCTGTACGCACGAGAAAGTGTCACGTTCCGCCTGAGCCGAGCGTGGAAGCGAGAGCGCGGAACAAGCAATAGAGGCGCGATCGGCCTAAGCGTTCGGCTTGTTTGTTAAGAATTTAATTGTTTTCTTATGGCGTTATCACGTAAAATGATCGTCTGTAAACCGTCTTTACAGACACCAAATTTTTTTTTTGCTATTGTTTGGCACGCTATCTCATCTATCTGTTGGTAATTGATGATGTGGTCGAAGATGGAGCACGCTTGCCTAGAAGTAACCTATTAACTCTTGACTTTAAGACTCCCAGGTTGTAGCTATCGGGAAACACAGACTCCGGCAGGGAATTCCACTCCTTAGCTGTACGCATTATGAATTTTAGACTTCTTGTTATTTTTAATTTTAATAACGGCCTCTCTTAAAACAAGTGTCCAAATACTTTTGAGCGGTAATGTGTATACAGCGGTCAGTTTACGGTAGGTTTAAGATGTGACTGCTTTCATAAGAAACCCAATTTATTACGACTCAACGTGCTTTCCGAGGCACGGAGGGAAACTCGGTATGTTAAGATTGTCACCCATCCACAGACCAACCTTGGCAAACGTTGCTTAACCTTGAAGATCGACCCGCGCGGCTGTTATTATCTAGCCATGAGCTCCTCTTCGCACACTCTTCGCTTAAAGTCGGTTGTCGTTTAAGGTGAAGGCTCGTGAGCATATTCACAAGATGTTGAAAGAATCACTATATCGCTAATTCGTTGGTTTGTGTTTTCTTAATAACGTTGTTAGTTTTGTTTATTATTATGTATGTATCTATGTATTTATTATAGATTGTATTTTTTTTCTTATCTCTGTTTGTCTTTATGTTGCACCTGCCATGCTGTCTCTGCACCACCTTAAGGTCGACTGGTAGGAAATGCCTACGGCATTAAGTCCGCCTTTGTACAGTGTTTCACTAGTGCATAAAGTTTTAATAAGTAAATCTAGACTAATATATAAAGCAGAAGAGTTTGTTTTTTTGTTTACTTGAACGCGCTAATCTCAGGAACTACTGGTCCGATTTGAAAATTCTTTCAGTGTTGGATAGCCCATTTATCGATGAAGGCTATAGGCTATATATCATCATGCTAAGACCAATAGGAGCGGAGCAGTAATGAAAACTGTGACGCAGACGAAGTTGCGCGGGTCAACTAGTAAATAATAAAAATGCTGACGTATCAATTTGTAGATTTCCAGTATAGGCTGACCTCTGATTGTAGAAAAAGCCTGTACATACAATATAGGTCAGCTTATACTTGAATCATATAACTTGATTCGGGTCGTCGTTCCATATAAAAGTTAAACCATAGATTTCACACGACAACACAATTATTTGTAACTGAATATTATGTTCATGAGATTCTAAATATTGTTTTCTTGATGTGCTGAAAAACGTCGTTTGAAACACACGGACTATAGGGAACATGCAATATTTCCATTTTTGCTTTAATTTTAAAGAACTCCATCTAGAATAGACCACCACAGAAATAAGAAATGAAAACGCTTTAATTTATTGCCGAAATTGCGTTTTTAAACCGACAGTTTAAAGGTTCGCGCGAAAACGGACGATGACGTCACTCGTGTCTGTCACTGGTCAAGAACTGTCCCAACTTAAAGACATAAGGTTGCCTTTTCGTTGGCATAACAGCAGATACGTCACTAAACGCTGATTGTTGTTTTTGTTGTATTATTTTTGTTAAAAATCGATATTAACCAAAACAAAAACTTTGTAATGGCCTGTATTTTATACTTTTTTTTATCATTACTGACAACATTTTCATAAATTCTGTATTTGCATGTTCCCTATTGTCCTTGCACTCTCGGCGTTATAACGCAATTTACATCATCAATTCTGCCTCGGGCAAATGTACGTGGGTTTCTTATGTTAAAGCTAATATGTAAATCTTCTATGCTAGCTAAAAGCATTGAATATTAAATAAATAATGACATTCATGACTAGAAATTGATGTTTTAGGCGTTGATTTGAGCGTTTTCAAGTCGGCGCAGATTTGCATCAAAACTGACGCGGGTTTCTTACCTAATATGTAACTCTTCTATGCTTGGTAAAAGCATTGGATAAATAAATAATGACATTGACATTAATTATTAGAAATTGATGTTTTAGGCGTTGACTTGAGCGTTTTTAAGTCAGCGCAGATTTCTATCAAAATTGATGCGGATTTCTTATGTTAGATCTTCTATGCTGGCTAAAAGCATTGGATATTAAATAAATAATGACATTCATGACTAGAAATTGATGTTTGAGCCGTCACGTAACCTGATAACTTAGCAAGACTGGTGTCAGATTATACAAATGTATAATGTAAATGAAATAAATAAATAATCATAACTCTTTGATTATAATTATAATGTATAGTATACATGCAGCGACTGCAAATCTGACCTCCACGATACGCGGAAAAAATGACTTTAAAAGCGCTCAGAGTTAATGAAGCCTGAACAATATAACCGGCTTGCAACAGTCCCACAGGTGAGCGAAGATCTCTACTGCATCGAGTAGGTACTACGCATTGTACACCACGCTTGTTCAATGCGACGTCAAAGGAATGCTTAAAGCGACTTACGGTCTGTTTCTCTAGCTGGTGTGGTAGCTGGAACGAGGCGTGAGCACAGAATGCAGCGGGGTGATCTCACCAATGTACGGTGGGCGAACGATGAGCAATGATTGATTAACAATAACGTGAAGCGTCAGAGCTATCGTCGGCAAACCGACCAATGGAGTGTGCTCACGACTCGTGCCGGTAATAATACAAAATGTGTGTCTGGAAAATGAAACAGACCAAATATTGGACTGATATTTTTATAGTCAGATAACTGTTTTACTTCAAGATTCAAAACGGTGGTTTTTGGACAGCAATTTTTGGAACATTTTCTATGTAAAAATCATAGAAAAAATTTATACAAATATTTTTCGGTTAATAATTATCTGGCTATTAAAAATTCAGTCCGTTAGACGAATAAAATTAATGATGTGAAATAACTGCCATTTAGGTAATTAATATTGACAAAATGGCTGACAAAGCCAAGCGTTGTATGATATTTGACGTTTTTTGTATTAACTAAAATTAGGAAAGCGATATGTATCGCATAACACGGATTAACACACAGAAACTGTAAAGGTTGTATAATGACATGGTCTATTGCGAATATAGACCTTATTGCTATGGAGTAATGAGTAAAGTAGTTTGAGCTAGTCAGAATTGAAATAGTCATTTATTATGTTTCAAAAATGACTTGGAAACGGTTTAGGAAATAAGAGATTTTGCTCTTTATAACAAGGGAGGTTATTGCTTGTCTTGACCATTTCACTTATTACTCTATGGTTTCCATAGAACATTAAAAATTGATAAAAATACTCATAAGTACGTTGCGTGGAGTTGACATCATTTCAATCAGCTATACGATTTTTTTATAAGAAAATTTTAAGATGTCGGATTGACAAAACGTTACCCTCCTTTTGTGGCAGTTGGGTAATTTAAAAATTAAGGGTTTTTGTATCATTTTTAACGTATCTATGGTATAAACAGGACGCGACGTATTGTGTAAGAGATGTAAGAACGATTGTATTCAGTCTCCGAGTGTATCACATTAAATATATAGTATTTTGTCGATTTCATTACGTTCAGTTGATTGTATGATGTAAAACTTAAGTGAAATACATTAACATAGATGAATGTGCTATGTTTTATTTGTTAATTTTTAGGGTTCCCTACCCACCAACAGGGCAACAGGACCCTATTACTTAGGGACTACTCACACTTATTCAGCTTTTATAGAAAACAACGATTTTGTATGGAGACGCGTACGCATCCGTTCAAGTCTTCCGCGTCTATTCAGCTTTCGAGGCAAATAAGTATATAATGAGGGCAAATTAATGTGTTAATATCATGCGAGTGCCATAGATAGAGATTATGCGCTGTTCTGCCGCCTTCAGCGTCGAACGTGGCGGAACAGTGCTGTACACGGTTGGTTCTCGACTCCTTGTGTGACTGACACTGGCATAGTCACCATCAGGGATATTAATTTTGATAACATAATAAATCTGCTATTCTGCTCTCGGCTTTTCTCACGACGACAGCGTCGCGTACAGACGCTCCAGATAGAAGCAGAAAACTGTATAAGTGTAACTGAAATCGTTCAGCGAATGGAGCTGAATAAGTGTGAGTAGTCCCTAAGCCTCCGCATCTCATGAACCGTAGTATAGTCCTGACCGATTTCGAACATGGCGGCCAATCTCAACGGAGACCAGACATCGGTTCAAATTATAGTGCCCAAGTATGTGCGAAAACACAGGTAATAAACCGGGGAAGTAACCGACCGACTGGCGTCCGAGGACTGGAAAAAGAAGTATTGGTTGGC
This sequence comes from Lacanobia oleracea, assembly GCA_950371165.1. Classification (NCBI taxonomy): domain Eukaryota; kingdom Metazoa; phylum Arthropoda; class Insecta; order Lepidoptera; family Noctuidae; genus Lacanobia; species Lacanobia oleracea. The sequence goes on along the minus strand of OX493411.1, from coordinate 13,938,024 downwards.
TGGCAGCAACATGAGCGGGCAACATTGTTGCCATTGGCAGGAACGTTGTCCGCTCATAGGCTAGGCTCAAAGCGTAAGAACGTGGGGATTGACACAAGAGAGGCCTGCGCTCAGCAGTGGGCGAGGTACGGCTGTGGACAGTGTTGGATAAAATTTAGTTTTTTTTACTATTGATAGGCACGCGTTTGACCACTATCGCACCTGATGGTAAGCGATGATGTGGTCGAAGATGGAGCACGCTTGCCTAGAAGTAACCTATTCACTCTTGACTTAAAGACTCCCAGGTTGTAGCTATCAGGAAACACAGACTCCGGCAGGGAATTCCACTCCTTAGCTGTACGCACTATGAATGTGTGTAGTTTGACTAATGACTAACGATTGTATAGGTCAATCATGATTGATTTATTATGATTTGTATTTTTTAAGAACCATCATATAAGAAAAGATCATCATCATCTGCCTAGCCTTCTCCCAACTATATTGGGGTCGGCATCCAGTAAAGCTGGATTTACCTGAATACCAGTATTTTATGAGGAGCGGCTGCCTACCAGACCTCCACAACCCATTAACTGGCAAGACAAGACTGGAATCAGATTTACTGGCTTCTGACTATCCGTAACGACTGCTGAAGATCTACAAATGACAGCCGGGACCAACGGCTTAACGTGCTTTCCGAGGCACGGAGGAAACTCGGTATGTTAAGATGGTCACCCATCCACAAACCAACCTGTGCAAGCGTTGCATCATAAAAGAGAAGGTATTGAGTGATATTAGTTGATTTATATACTGTTCAATTAATTACAGTTTTACATGGTAAAATATTAATTGAAATAAAGTGACCGATGCGCTAAGATGTGTACCCACCTTCGGTGCATTGGAGAGAATTGTTCATAACCTTGTTCGTAATAATCGTAAATACCTTGACATGTCACTGATTTTATATCGGTATTTCACCCTGTATTATATGAGGAGAAATCAAACTTCGGGTTTTTCTCTCAATCATAATGTCATGATTGAAACTAACGATGAAATGATTAGTGACTAATTGATTTAGTCATGATTATGAGTGAGCTCATCAATCATGATTACATTACTCATGATTGATCAGTTGATTGAAAAATTTAGTTGATTTGCCCAACACTGGCTGTGGATGATGATAATGATGAGTACACCGTAATAAGTAGAGATGAGGTAGACTGTTGAAATTTTTGTGTGTATTTCTGTTGCCGCTATAACAACAAGTAATAAAAATACATAGTATTAAAGACCCACTCCTGAGCAAAGGTCTCTTTTTGCCTCCATTTCTCTCTCTGTGTTTCATTTGACTTATCCCTAACATTTAAAAGACGGAAATATTTTTAGCCACATCATTCCCACCCAATACAAGTGCTGGAAGCCTGAAGCATAGTGGCGACCATCAGAATACCGTCGGTAATGAAGCTCGACGAGTTACGGAGTCAATTACTATTTTATTTAAAAAAATCGAGCCAAATAGGAAACGACAGTACTATAAGTCCAGTCCAGGCAAATAACGCCGAAAATTAATGTGGTAGAATTTTTCAACTACAACATTTAGTGCCGTCATTATGACGTTGACGAAAATTAGGCTAACTTAGCAATAATTCAGATTTTTTTACTTGTTGTGATTTGTTTATTTATTCCTAGTTTTTAAATAGTAACATGTCAACCAAAACAAAAATAAAACAAAATATTGCATTATTGTCATTTTATTTCACAAAAACAGAAATACATAATTGTACGTAAACTTATAACTTACACATACTTTCAAGACACGATCACAAGCGTTGTAACATTGAGGCTAGCCGCAAACATACAATTATCAAATCGATTAAACCAAGTCGAGTTGTGTGCTTGTGACGATTTCATGAGGACGAAACAGCCAGTCGATTGTGTAAACATCTCACCTTGGAAGCGTACAAGCCCAGTGGAAGAACATGTAGGGAACTGCGGGTCTAAAACTGCCACTTTAGCAGAATCAGAAAGTGCATCACGCTACCTGACACTGTCAGGTTTTCCCAATCAGTTTTCCCAATCAGTTAGCGATAAAGATGAATTTGAAATTTGAAAGATTGTTGTGTAGTTAATATTATGATTCTGCTAAGGCACTTGTCTCACCGCCGGCGAGGAAGCGAGTAGCCAGACCATTTGCTCGCTGAGGAACGGGACAAAAGATATAGCTCTTCTGTGAGTAAAAGAGACACATACAGTCATAGTCAGTCGCTGTCTGTTCACACTGCCGGCGAGCTGCTCTTACCTCTAGTTGATCGCAGCGACAAGAACTATTAAAGATTGTACTCGCTCAGCGATGCTCGTTTGGCGGTCAGAACAACCAAACTGCGGTTATTTCTACCTATAGCGCGGGCCGGAGCGAGTATTGCGAGTCCCGCACCAAGTCGAGCGTCAAAACTATAGAAACTTTTCACTCGTTGCTCGCCAACTGTTTCGAGTTTGAAGCCTTTCTCGCTACTCGCTGATCGCCGGCGGTGAGACAAATGCCTTAAGTGGCCTTTTAAGACCCGCTGTCAATGCATACAAACAAGATGGAATGACAGCATACGTCATGCTCACTGCGCCTTCTACAAGGTGAGATATAACGCATGTGTTCCGAAATATAACCCAGTATTCTGACCAGTGCTCATGACGGTCATGAATCCGACGCCATACTGTTGATTCGTTCCGAAATGTACTGACCAGTGCGTTGACGTCATAAACTGACGCTATATTGAGAATAGGGAACGTGCAAGGCGAAGTCTTTCCTTTTAAAAGATTGAATTCTGTGCTGCCACCTAAAGCTCCTACACGTTCGTTTTAGGAAAACATTCAAATAGTAGACTTTGCCATCTAGTGTTGTGAATTCGGAACTTTTTCCTTATAATACTTGACATTGACACTTCTGTGCTGCCACCTATAGTTTCTGCACGCTCTAGGGAGCGTGTTTGTGGAGCGTTTACAACAATCATTATTGGAAATATTACAAATAATACAATAAAAAAAAACCCTCAAAATGTGATGCAAACAAGCCCGTTTGATATAACTATACGCCACATTTGTCACACCACTATATGGTGGCACACCAGTAATATGACCTCGGGTTAATATTTCGGAACGCACGCATTGACATTCAAAGTGACTTAAATGGCCTTTTGAACCTAGTTCTTGGACTGAGAATAAAATCTAGTAAAATTCGTCAACTACCCTATTTTAAACCTTCTATTTTTTTATAACGTTGTACTTTTCATTTTGCTATATAAAGCTATTATCAGGGGCGGATCCATGGGAGGTTCACGAGGGCACTCCTGCCCCGACGGTCTATATAAACAGTGCCCTAGCTTCATGCACTGGGTCCGCGTGAATGTTGGAAATTATCCCAAGGGAACGTACTCCCGGGATAAAAAAAAAGAAAGAATGAAGTAGGTAATGAACTATTTTTTTTTTTCATCCAGGTCTGTTCAGGCGTTCTGGCGTAATTGAGTAACAAACATCCGTCTAAATATTTAACATTTATATATTATGGTTGCGGTATCTGTTCGAAAGACCCACCGCGGCCCTGGAATGCGGCGGGCACTAGGAGGAACGAGGATAGGTTTTAGTCAGTAAGAGTCTGACACTCGTTTCTGCTTCGCCCAGAGCGGGAGGAGTCATTTGATGATTTATATTATGCTACCGCGGCTCTGGAACCCTCAAACGTCCGGTCCCGCTTCGCCCAGAGCGGATGACTTGATGATTTCCCATCCTTAAAGAGAAAATATAGAAATAGTAAGATCGCTTGAGGGGGTTCGCCTTATTATAGAGAAGGTGCATGGCTTTGATAATGCCATCTAGTGTAGCATATCGATCATTTTAAGGGTCAGAATACTTGACATTGACGCTTCTGTACTGCCACATGCGGTTCCTGCACGCTCAGTTTAGGGGAACGTGCGTGAAGAAGACGGTGCCATCTAGCGTAGCTATTTCGAATTTTATACTTGACAATGACATTTCTGTACTGCCACCTATAGTTTCTACACGCTCCCTGCATGACAGACCATAGTGAGCCCCCCAGACATAAAGCCTGGATCCGCCCTTGGCTATTGGGATACTATGACTAAACTCTGTAATTGCGTGATTTCGAGATAATTGCATAACACACAAATTCGCCCAATTAATGGCGTTATGATGATTCAACAGTATTCAGATATACGGAGACAGACATTACAAGTATAAATCATGAATCCAAGTATAATTTCTTTGCTCTACACTAAAAATACTCATTGTAGCTTCCTTAAGCTAGAGACAAACTGGCCTCACGTACGTAACGTATGCAACGCATTATACAGGGTTATTTGTAAAACACCAGCAACCTCTTAGGCAGTGAAAGTACACATGATTATAAGCAACTTTTACTTTGGGAAAACTCCGAAATCTCGAGAAAAATATCAGCTGTTTCATACAAAATGCAATATCAGCTGTTTCATACAAAATGCAATATTTAGCCAATGAAAATGTATGGAACAGCTGATATTTTTCTCGACATGTCGGAGTTTTCCCAAAGTAAAAGTTGCTTATAATCATGTGTACTTTCACTGCCTAAGAGGTTGCTGGTGTTTTACAAATAACCCTGTATATCTGGACTCTTGATATTACTTGAAACACTATGCAGTAGAAACACACTTATCGCATGCAACGCAACGTACGATACGATACAAAAGCGTTGCATACGTTGCGTACGTAGGACCAGTGTGTTTCTCGCTTTACGGTCCGAAGATGGCGCGTCACTCGGTCTATTTATCAAAATATTCACGTTAAGTGGCTGGTCGTGGCTGTTATTTGAACCTCTTTAGCAGTCGGTACAGGACCCTAAAGGCCACTTTAGTAAAATCACGCTACCCGTCACTGTCAAATTTTCCCAATCAACCTTGAACCTAATGCGTTAGCGATAAAGATGAAAATGAAGTTTGTCAGATTGTTGTGTGGTTAATATTGTGATCCTAATATAATTCTACTAGTGGCCTTTTTAGACCCGCTGGTAGTCAGAATATACCCGTATTAGTATTCTTTGGCAGTCGTTACGGATAGTCAGAAGCCAGTAAAATCTGACTCCAGTCTTGCCATGAAGTACCGTGTTACCCAGTTACTGGGTTGTGGAGGTCAGGGGGGCTAAAGACACCACTTAAAGAGAATTATAATGGAATCATTATATTAATTACACATCAATCTGTCAAATTTCATTTTTATCTTTATCGCTAACGCATAAGGTTCAAGGTTGATTGGGGAAAATTTTCAGTGACGCGTAGCGTGGTCTTCTGATTCTGCTAAAGTGGTCTTTGTAGACCCTTCAGATAGGTAATCGCTTCATTTAAAATGGTCTGACTGGAGGCCAAGTTTTGAGAAACCTGATGCGTTACTTGGGTAACAGAAAATGTACCCTAAGATCATCGGGATAAGGGTATTTTTTTTAATAAGCAAGGCGAATATTCTAAAACATACACCAAGTACAGTACCCTGACGCAGGTAGTACACGCGTTTTACTACCTTCATATACTGAACAGTAACGTAACATAATAAACACAATATATGAAGAGGGGTCACTAGTATTGAGGTATGTGGAACAGGGTGTAAAAGCCCGTTAACCTCCATTGAAAAGGAAGGATCCTCCGACCAGACGGGTGTTGTGTCCGGTGGGCAACTATCTATAATGCCGTTATCCGATAGCTGGTCGATTTTGAACTTTCATGATATCTTAATCATCTGCCTAGCCTTTTCCCAACTATGTATATTGGGGTCGGCTTCCAGTCAAACCGGATTCAGCTGAATACCAGTGTTTTTACGTGGAGCGGCTGCCTACCAGACCTCCACAACCCATTAACTGGGTAACACGGTACATCTTGGCAAGACTGGAGTCAGATTTACTGGCTTCTGACAATCCGTAACGACTGCCAAAGATCTACAAATGACAGCCGGACCAACAGCTTAACATGCTTTCCGAGGCACGGAGGAAACTCGTTATGTTAAGATGGTCACCCATCCACAGACCAACCTTGGCAAGTGTTGCTTAACCTTCAAGATCGACCCGTGCGGCTGTTATTATTTAGCCACGAGCTCCTCCATTTCATGATATCTTAATAAGAAAAAAAAAACTTGAGAGGTGTCAAGGGACACCCGGATGGAACGAAGTTCCTTTGGATTAATTAGTGAAGGAATTGTAATAAAACTAGAAACATGACTATGTTTTACGATTTTAACCTTTTCCCTGAGATGGTATCGTATCGTTGGCAACTAATGACCCGTTGTTTGGCATCTCAATATTCAGTCCCTACCATATCGGGATTAAATACTCCATGCAGGATCGGATTTGTGTATTCTATTCCATTCCATTCTGTAACTGGCTTACTTTCTATGAGAGAGAGAGAGACAGACAGAGAAACACGCGCACGCCGCACAGCTCACAACTATAGCAAAAAGTGTCGTTACAACTTTTGGTCTTCAATTTTTCCGTCTAGCCCCCTTTCGCAACGCGCGGTAAGGAACTTCGTTCCAAAATTTATCTATCAATGTTTGTGAATTTTCAACACTTAGAATAACTTCGGAAATCCGCTAACACAGATCGATAGATTCTTTGTCTCACTGATATATCATCAAAAGTTCAAAATCGAACAGATGTCGGATAACAGCATTTTAGATATACTACGGCAGAACTGCCAAATGGTTGATAAAAATGAAAAAATCGACTGCCTCATATACTGTGAACATAACTCGTCAAGATATACTGAACAGCTGATTTTTCTTTCGCGATTTTGGGTCTAGTCCAATACCAAGAGTCGTTCCCCTTTTCAGATATCGTGTTTATAGTAGTTCGTTGTCCTCAGTGCGGCCTCTTGTGCGGCTGCGGGCGCGGCGAGTGGTCGCGGCGCCGCTTGCGTCGCGCGGGCGCCGCCGCCAGCAGGCCCGCGTGCGCCTGCGCCGCCAGCAGCATGCCCAGCTGTCCTAGTGCGGCCTCTTGTGCGGCTGCGGGCGCGGCGAGTGGTCGCGGCGCCGCTTGCGTCGCGCGGGCGCCGCCGCCAGCAGGCCCGCTTGCGCCTGCGCCGCCAGCAGCATGCCCAGCTGGACTAGTGCCTGCCGAGTGGAACGTGAATATTTATTCATAACTAGTTCCCTCCTATTCTTACTACATAAGAAAAAAGAACTTATCTATACAAAACGAAGTAATCGAATTCCGACCTTTAGTTATTTTCTTAATGTGGGAGTCGGTTACTTCTTTTGTGTAGATACGTCCTTTTTTATTATGACGGCAGTATTGGTCTTAGCGTAATGTTATATAGCCTATAGCCATCCTCGATAAATGAGCTATCTAACACTGAAAGAATTTTTCAAATCGGAGCAGTAGTTCCTGAGATTAGCGCGTTCAAGCAAACAAACTAACAACATTTTTATAGATTTGATAACAATGTTTTATTTGTTTCTTGCTTTAGAGGCCGTTCAAGTATGTATTGCGTTAGCAGAATTTCAGTTATTTTTAACCCCCCCCCCCTTGTCACTGATAGTAATCAACGCTCTTACCCCTCCCACCTATGCTTACGTAAGCATTGCTATAGTTTTTACTCGTACGAAACCTATTTCCCCCACTTATGTAATTTCTCATTTAACTATGAGACATCGCGTGAGAATAAAATCAGCTGATTTCGATTTGACAAGCCGTAATTATGTCAAATCAAAATATACTAAGATTGAGAAACAAAAACAGTAGGTCATCATCATCTGCCTGGCCTTTTCCCAACTACATTGGGGTCGGCTTCCAGTCAAGCCGGATTTAGCTGAATATCAGTGTTTTACGTGGAGCGGCTGCCTACCAGACCTCCACAACCCATTAACTGGGTAACACGGTACTTCATGCAAGACTAACACACAGAAACTGTAAAGGTTGTATAATGACATGGTCTATCGCGAATATAGACCTTATTGCTGTGGAGTAATGAGTAAAGTAGTTTGAGCTAGTCAGAATTGAAATAGTCATTTATTATGTTTCAAAAATGACTTGGAAACGGTTTAGGAAATAAGGGATTTTGCTCTTTATAACAAGGGTGGTTAGATTTTGGTAAAGATTGCTTGTCTTGACCATTTCACTTATTACTCTATGGTTTCCATAGAACATTAAAAATTGATAAAAATACTCATAAGTACGTTGCGTGGAGTTGACATCATTTCAATCAGCTATACGATTTTTTAATAAGAAAATTTTAAGATGTCGGGTTGACAAAACGTTACCCTCCTTTTGTGGCAGTTGGGTAATTTAAAAATTAAGGGTTTTTGTATCATTTTTAACGTATCCATGGTATAAACAGGACGCGACGTATTGTGTAAGAGATGAAAGAACGATTGTATTCAGTCTCCGAGTGTATCACATTAAATATATAGTATTTTGTCGATTTCATTACGTTCAGTTGATTGTATGATGTAAAACTTAAGTGAAATACATTAACATAGATGAATGTGCTGTGTTTTATTTGTTAATTTTTAGGGTTCCCTACCCAAAGGGCAACAGAACCCTATTACTTAGGGACTACTCACACTTATTCAGCTTATATAGATATACACAATGATTTTGTATGGAGACGCGTTACGCATCCGTTCAAGTTGTCCGCGTCTATTCAGCTTTCGAGGCAAATAAGTACCTATATAATGAGGGCAAATTAATGTGTTAATATCATGCGAGTGCTAAAGATAGAGATTATGCGCTGTTCTGCCGCATTCAGCGTCGAACGTGGCGGAACAGTGCTGTACACGGTTGGTTCTCGACTCCTTGTGTGACTGACACTGGCATAGTCACCATCAGGGATATTAATTTTGATAACATAATAAATCTGCTATTCTGCTCTCGGCTTTTCTCACGACGACAGCGTCGCGTACAGACGCTCCAGATAGAAGCAGAAAACTGTATAAGTGTAACTGAAATCGTTCAGCGAATGGAGCTGAATAAGTGTGAGTAGTCCCTAAGCCTCCGCATCTCATGAACCGTAGTATAGTCCTGACCGATTTCGAACATGGCGGCAAATCTCAACGGAGACCAGACATCGGTTCAAATTATAGTGCCCAAGTATGTGCGAAAACACAGGTAATAAACCGGGGAAGTAACCGACCGACTGGCGTCCGAGGACTGGAAAAGGAAGTATTGGTTGGCTGGCAGCAACATGAGCGGGCAACATTGTTGCCATTGGCAGGAACGTTGTCCGCTCATAGGCTAGGCTCAAAGCGTAAGAACGTGGGGATTGACACAAGAGAGGCCTGCGCTCAGCAGTGGGCGAGGTACGGCTGTGGACAGTGTTGGATAAAATTTAGTATTTTACTATTGATAGGCACGCGTTTGACCACTATCTCACCTGATGGTAAGCGATAATGTGGTTGAAGATGGAGCACGCTTGCCTAGAAGTAACCTATTCACTCTTGACTTAAAGACTCCCAGGTTGTAGCTATCAGGAAACACAGACTCCGGCAGGGAATTCCACTCCTTAGCTGTACGCATTATGAATGTGTGTAGTTTGACTAATGACTAACGGTTGAATAGGTCAATCATGATTGATGACTAATGATTGATTAGTTTTAGTCTTAGTCAACAAATCATGATTGATTTATTATGATTTGTTTTTTTTAAGAACCATCATATAAGAAAAGATCATAATCATCTGCCTAGCCTTTTCCCAACTATATTAGGGGCCGGCTTCCAGTCAAGCCGGATTTAGCTGAAGACCAGTATTTTACGAGGAGCGGCTGCCTACCAGACCTCCACAACCCATTAACTGGGTAACTCGGTACTTCATGGCAAGACTGGAGTCAGATTTACTGGCTTCTGACTATCCGTAACGACTGCTAAAGATCTACAAATAACAGCCGGGACCAACGGCTTAACGTGCTTTCCGAGGCACGGAGGAAACTCGGTATATTAAGATGGTCACCCATCCACAGACCAACCTTGGCAAGCGTTGCGTCATGTAAGAAAAGATATTGAGTGATATTAGTTGATTTATATACTGTTCAATTAATTACCGTTTTACGTGGTGAAATATTAATTGAAATAAAGTGACCGATGCGCTAAGGTGTGTACCCACCTTCGGTGCATAGGAGAGAATTGTTCATAACCTTGTTCGTAATAATCGTAAATACCTTGACATGTCACTGATAATATATCGGTATTTCACCCTGTATTATATGAGGAGAAATCAAACTTCGGGTTTATCTCTCAATCATAATGTCACAATTGAAACTAACAAAATGAAATTATTAGTGACTAATTAAAAATTATTAGTGACTAAAATTTAGTCATGATTATGAGTGAGCTCGTCAATCATGATTACATTAGTCATGATTGATCAGTTGATTGAAAAATTTAGTTGATTTGCCCAACACTGGCTGTGGATGATGATATTGAGTACATCGTAATAAGTAGAGATGAGGTAGACTGTTGAAATTTTTGTGTGTATTTCTGTTGCCGCTATAACAACAAGTAATAAAAATACATAGTATTGAAGACCCACTCCTGAGCAAACGTCTCTTTTTGCCTCCATTTCTCTCTCTGTGTTTCATTTGACTTATCCCTAACATTTAAAAGACGGAAATATTTTTAGCCACATCATTCCCAACCAATACAAGTGCTGGAAGCCTGAAACATAGTGGCGATCATCAGAATACCGTCGGTAATGAAGCTCGACGAGAGACGGAGTTAATTACTATTTTATTTAATAAAAATCGAGCCAAATAGGAAACGACAGTACTATAAGTCCAGTCCAGGCAAATAACGCCGAAAATTAACGTGGTAGAATTTTTCAACTACAACATTTAGTGCCGTCATTATGACGTTGACGAAAATTAGGCTAACTTAGCAAAAATTCAGATTTTTTTACTTGTTGTGATTTGTTTATTTATTCCTAGTTTTTAAATAGTAACATGTCAACCAAAACAAAAATAAAACAAAATATTGCATTATTGTCATTTTATTTCACAAAAACAGAAATACATAATTGTACGTAAACTTATAACTTACACATACTTTCAAGACACGATCACAAGCGTTGTAACATTGAGGCTAGTCGCAAACATACAATTATCAAATCGATTAAACCAAGTCGAGTTGTGTGCTTGTGACGATTTCATGGAGACGAAACAGCCAGTCGATTGTGTAAACATCTCACCTTAGAAGCATACAAGCCCAGTGGAAATACATGTAGGGAACTGCGGGTCTAAAACTGCCACTTTAGCAGAATCAGAAAGTGCATCACGCTTTCTGTCACTGTCAGGTTTTCCCAATCAACCATGAACCTAATGCGTTAGCGATAAAGATGAATTTGAAATTTGAAAGATTGTTGTGTAGTTAATATTATGATTCTGCTAAGGCACTTGTCTCACCGCCGGCGAGGAAGCGACTAGCCAGACCATTTGCTCGCTGAGGAACGGGACAAAAGATATAGCTCTTCTGTGAGTAAAAGAGACACATACAGTCATAGTCAGTCGCTGTCTGTTCACACTGCCGGCGAGCTGCTCTTACCTCTAGTTGATCGCAGCGACAAGAAATATTAAAGATTGTACTCGCTCAGCGATGCTCGTTTGGCGGTCAGAACAACCAAACTGCGGTTATTTCTACCTATAGCGCGGGCTGGAGCGAGTATTGCGAGTCCCGCACCAAGTCGAGCGTCAAAACTATAGAAACTTTTCACTCGTTGCTCGCCAACTGTTTCGAGTTTGAAGCCTTTCTCGCTACTCGCTGATCGCCGGCGATGAGACAAATGCCTTAAGTGGCCTTTTAAGACCCGCTGTCAATGCATGCAAACAAGATGGAATGACAGCATACGTCATGCTCACTGCGCCTTCTACAAGTTGAGATATTACGCATGTGTTCGGAAATATAACCCAGTATACTGACCAGTGCTCATGACGGTCATGAATCCGACGCCATACTGTTGATTCGTTCCAAAATGTACTGACCAGTGCGTTGACGTCATAAACTGACGCTATATTGAGAATAGGGAACGTGCAAGGCGAAGTCTTTCCTTTTAAAAGATTGAATTCTGTGCTGCCACCTAAAGCTCCTACACGTTCGTTTTAGGAAAACATTCAAATAGTAGACTTTGCCATCTAGTGTTGTGAATTCGGAACTTTGCCCTTATAAATACTTGACATTGACACTTCTGTGCTGCCACCTATAGTTTCTGCACGCTCTAGGGAGCGTGTTTGTGGAGTGTGTGTGCTCGTTTACAACAATCATTATTGGAAATATTACAAAAAATACAATAAAAAAAACCCTCAAAATGTGATGCAAACAAGCCCGTTTGATATAACTATACGCCACATTTGTCACACCACTATATGGTGGCACACCAGTAATATGGCCTCGGGTTAATATTTCGGAACGCACGCATTGACATTCAAAGTGACTTAAATGGCCTTCTGAACCTAGTTCTTGGACTGAGAATAAAATCTAATAAAAATCGTCAACTGCCTTCTATTTTTTTATAACGTTGTACTTTTCATTTTGCTATATAAAGCTATTATCAGGGGCGGATCCATGGGGGTTCACAAGGGCACCCCTGCCCCAACGGTCTATATAAAACGAGGAATGTGACTCTGACACAAAGGTAAACAGTGCCCTAGTTTCATACACTGGGTCCGCGTGAATGTTGGAAAGTGTCCAAAGGGAACGTACTCCCGGGATAAAAAGAAGAAAGAATGAAGTTGGTAATGAACTATTTTTTTTTTCATCCAGGTCTGTTCAGGCGTTTTGGCGTAATTGAGTAACAAACGTCCGTCTACATTTTCAACATTTATATATTTTGGTTGCGGTATCTGTTCGAAAGACCCACCGCGGCCCTGGAACGCGGCGGGCACTAGGAGGAACGAGGATAGGTTTTAGTCAGTAAGAGTCTGACACTCGTTTCTGCTCCGCCCAGAGCGGGAGGAGTCATTTGATGATTTATATTATGCTACCGCGGCTCTGGAACCCTCAAACGTCCGGTCCCGCTTCGCCCAGAGCGGATGATTGGATGATTTCCCATCCTTAAAGAGAAAATATAGAAATAGTAAGATCGCTTGAGGGGGTTCGCCTTATTATAGAGAAGGTGCATGGCTTTGATAATGCCATCTAGTGTAGCATATCAATCATTTTAAGGGTCAGAATACTTGACATTGACGCTTCTGTACTGCCACATGCGGTTCCTGCACGCTCAGTTTAGGGGAGCGTGCGTGAAGAAGACGGTGCCATCTAGCGTAGCTATTTCGAATTTTATACTTGACAATGACATTTCTGTACTGCCACCTATAGTTTCTACACGCTCCCTACATGACAGACCATAGTGAGCCCCCCAGATATAAAGCCTGGATCCGCCCTTGGCTATTGGGATACTATGACTAAACTCTGTAATTGCGTGATTTCGAGATAATTGCATAACGCACAAATTCGCCCAGTTAATGGCGTTATGATGATTCAACAGTATTCAGATATACGGAGACAGACAGTTACAAGTATGGGTCATGAATCCAAGTATAATTTCTTTGCTCTACACTAAAAATACTCATTGTAGCTTCCTTAAGCTAGAGACAAACTGGCCTCACGTACGTAACGTATGCAACGCATCATACAGGGTTATTTGTAAAACACCAGCAACCTCTTAGGCAGTGAAAGTACACATGATTATAAGCAACTTTTACTTTGGGAAAACTCCGAAATCTCGAGAAAAATATCAGCTGTTTCATACAAAATGCAATATCAGCTGTTTCATACAAAATGCAATATTTAGCCAATGAAAATGTATGGAACAGCTGATATTTTTCTCGACATGTCGGAGTTTTCCCAAAGTAAAAGTTGCTTATAATCATGTGTACTTTCACTGCCTAAGAGGTTGCTGGTGTTTTACAAATAACCCTGTATATCTGTACTCTTGATATTACTTGAAACACTTTGCAGTAGAAACACACTTATCGCATGCAACGCAACGTACGATACGATACAAAAGCGTTGCATACGTTGCGTACGTAGGACCAGTGTTTTCTCGCTTTACGGTCCGAAGATGGCGCGTCACTTGGTCTATTTATCAAAATATTCACGTTAAGTGGCTGGTCGTGGCTGTTATTTGAACCTCTTTAGCAGTCGATACAGGGGGTCTATAAAGGCCACTTTAGTAAAATCACTCTACCCGTCACTGTCAAATTTTCCCAATCAACCTTGAACCTAATGCGTTAGCGATAAAGATGAAAATGAAGTTTGTCAGATTGTTGTTTGGTTAATATTGTGATCCTAATTTAATTCTACTAGTGGCCTTTTTAGACCCGCTGGTAGTCAGAATATACCCGTATTAGTATTCTTTGGCAGTCGTTACGGATAGTCAGAAGCCAGTAAATCTGACTCCAGTCTTGCCATGAAGTACCGTGTTACCTAGTTACTGGGTTGTGGAGGTCTGGGGGGCTAAAAAGACTACTAAAAGAGAATTATAATGGAATCATTACATTAATTACGCATCAATCTGTCAAATTTCATTTTCATCTTTATCGCTAACGCATTAGGTTCAAGGTTGATTGGAAATTTTTTCAGTGACGCGTAGCGTGGTCTTCTGATTCTGCTAAAGTGGTCTTTGTAGACCCTTCAGATAGGTAATCGCTTCATTTAAAATGGTCTGACTGGAGGCCAAGTTTTGAGAAACCTGATGCGTTACTTGGGTAACAGAAAATGTACCCTAAGATCATCGGGATAAGGGTATTTTTTTTAATAAGCAAGGCGAATATTCTAAAAAATACACCAAGTACAGTACCCTGACGCAGGTAGTACACGCGTTTTACTACCTTCATATACTGAACAGTAACGTAACATAATAAACACAATATATGAAGAGGGGTCACTAGTATTGAGGTATGTGGAACAGGGTGTAAAAGCCCGTTAACCTCCATTGAAAAGGAAGGATCCTCCGACCAGACAGGTGTTGTGTCCGGTGGGCAACTATCTATAATGCCGTTATCCGATAGCTGGTCGATTTTGAACTTTCATGATATCTTAATCATCTGCCTAGCCTTTTCCCAACTATGTATATTGGGGTCGGCTTCCAGTCAAACCGGATTCAGCTGAATACCAGTGTTTTTACGTGGAGCGGCTGCCTACCAGACCTCCACAACCCATTAACTGGGTAACACGGTACATCTTGGCAAGACTGGAGTCAGATTTACTGGCTTCTGACAATCCGTAACGACTGCCAAAGATCTACAAATGACAGCCGGGACCAACAGCTTAACATGCTTTCCGAGGCACGGAGGAAACTCGATATGTTAAGATGGTCACCCATCCACAGACCAACCTTGGCAAGCGTTGCTTAACCTTCAAGATCGACACGTGCGGCTGTTATTATTTAGCCACGAGCTCCTCCATTTCATGATATCTTAATAAGAAAAAAAATCTTGAGAGGTGTCAAGGGACACCCGGATGGAACGAAGTTCCTTTGGATTAATTAGTGAAGGAATTTATTGTAATAAAACTAGGAACATGACTGTGTTTTACGACTTTATCCTTTTCCCTAAGATGGTATCGTATCGTTTGCAACTAATGACCCACTGTTTGGCATCTCAATGGTCAGTCTCTACCATATCGGGATTAAATACTCCATGCAGGATCGGATTTGTGTACTCTATTCCATTCCATTCTGTAACTGGCTTGCTTTCTATGAGAGAGAGAGAGACAGACAGAGAAACACGCGCACGCCGCACAGCTTACAACTAGAGCAAAAAGTGTCGTTACAACTTTTGGTCTTAAATTTTTCCGTCTAGCCCCTTTTCGCAACGCGCGATAAGGAACTTCGTTCCAAAATTTATCTATCAATGTTTGTGAATTTTCAACACTTAGAATAACTTCGGAAATCCGCTAACACAGATCGATAGATTCTTTGTCTCACTGATATATCATCAAAAGTTCAAAATCGAACAGATGTCGGATAACAGCATTTTAGATATACCACGGCAGAACTGCCAAATGGTTGATAAAAATGAAAAAATCGACTGCCTCATATACTGTGAACATAACTGGTCAAGATATACTGACAACTGATTTTTCTTTCGCGATTTTGGGTCTAGTCCAATACCAAGAGTCGTTCCCCTTTTCAGATATTGTGTTTATAGTAGTTCCCCGTCCTCAGTGCGGCCTCTTGTGCGGCTGCGGGCGCGGCGAGTGGTCGCGGCGCCGCTTGCGTCGCGCGGGCGCCGCCGCCAGCAGGCCCGCGTGCGCCTGCGCCGCCAGCAGCATGCCCAGCTGGCCTAGTGCCTGCCGAGTGGAACGTGAATATTTATTCAAAACTAGTTCCCTCCTATTCTTACTACATAAGAAAAAAGAACTTATCTATACAAAACGAAGTAATCGAATTCCGACCTTTAGTTATTTTCTTAATGTGGGAGTCGGTTACTTCTTTTGTGTAGATACGTCCTTTTTTCTTATGACGGCAGTATTGGTCTTAGCGTGATGTTATATAGCCTATAGCCTTCCTCGATAAATGAGCTATCTAACACTGAAAGAATTTTTCAAATCGGACCAGTAGTTCCTGAGATTAGCGCGTTCAAGCAAACAAACTCTTCAACTTTATTTATAAATAAGTTGACTCGCGCAACTTCGTTTACGTCACAATTTTCATTACTGCTCCGCTCCTATTGGTCTTAGCGTGATGTTATATAGCCTATAGCCTTCCTCGATAAATGGGCTATTTAAAACTGAAAGAATTTTTCAAATCAAACCAGTAGTTCCTGAGATGAACAATGTTTTATTTGTTTCTTGCTTTAGAGGCCGTTCAAGTATGTATTACGTTAGCAGAATTTCAGTTATTTTTAACCCCCCCCCCTTGTCAGTGATAGTAATCAACGCTCTTACCCCTTCCACCTATGCTTACGTAAGCATTGCTATAGTTTTTACTCGTACGAAACCTATTTCCTCCACTTATGTAATTTCTCATTTAACTATGAGACATCGCGTGAGAATAAAATCAGCTGATTTTGATTTGACAAGCCGTAATTATGTCAAATCAAAATATACTAAGATTGAGAAACAAAAACAGTAAGTCATCATCATCTGCCTGACTTTTTCCCAACTACATTGGGGTCGGCTTCCAGTCAAGCCGGATTTAGCTGAATATCAGTGTTTTACGTGGAGCGGCTGCCTACCAGACCTCCACAACCCATTAACTGGGTAACACGGTACTTCATGCAAGACTAACACACAGAAACTGTAAAGGTTGTATAATGACATGGTCTATCGCGAATATAGACCTTATTGCTGTGGAGTAATGAGTAAAGTAGCTTGAGCTAGTCAGAATTGAAATAGTCATTTATTATGTTTCAAAAATGACTTGGAAACGGTTTAGGAAATAAGAGATTTTGCTCTTTATAACAAGGGTGGTTAGATTTTGGTAAAGATTGCTTGTCTTGACCATTTCACTTATTACTCTATGGTTTCCATAGAACATTAAAAATTGATAAAAATACTCATAAGTACGTTGCGTGGAGTTGACATCATTTTCAGCTATACGATTTTTTTATAAGAAAATTTTAAGATGTCGGATTGACAAAACGTAACCCTCCTTTTGTGGTAGTTGGGTAATTTAAAAATTAAGGGTTTTTGTATCATTTTTAACGTATCTATGGTATAAACAGGACGCGACGTATTGTGTAAGAGATGTAAGAACGATTGTATCCGTCTCCGAGTGTATCACATTAAATATATAGTATTTTGTCGATTTCATTATGTTCAGTTGATTGTATGATGTAAAACTGAAGTGAAATACATTAACATAGATGAATGTGCTGTGTTTTATTTGTTAATTTTTAGGGTTCCCTACCCACCAACAGGGCAACAGGACCCTATTACTTAGGGACTACTCACACTTATTCAGCTTTTATAGAAAACAACGATTTTGTATGGAGACGCGTACGCATCCGTTCAAGTCTTCCGCGTCTATTCAGCTTTCGAGGCAAATAAGTATATAATGAGGGCAAATTAATGTGTTAATATCATGCGAGTGCCATAGATAGAGATTATGCGCTGTTCTGCCGCCTTCAGCGTCGAACGTGGCGGAACAGTGCTGTACACGGTTGGTTCTCGACTCCTTGTGTGACTGACACTGGCATAGTCACCATCAGGGATATTAATTTTGATAACATAATAAATCTGCTATTCTGCTCTCGGCTTTTCTCACGACGACAGCGTCGCGTACAGACGCTCCAGATAGAAGCAGAAAACTGTATAAGTGTAACTGAAATCGTTCAGCGAATGGAGCTGAATAAGTGTGAGTAGTCCCTAAGCCTCCGCATCTCATGAACCGTAGTATAGTCCTGACCGATTTCGAACATGGCGGCCAATCTCAACGGAGACCAGACATCGGTTCGGGACAAATTATAGTGCACAAGTATGTGCGAAAACACAGGTAATAAACCGGGGAAGTAACCGACCGACTGGCGTCCGAGGACTGGAAAAAGAAGTATTGGTTGGCTGGCAGCAACATGAGCGGGCAACATTGTTGCCATTGGCAGGAACGTTGTCCGCTCATAGGCTAGGCTCAAGGCGTAAGAACGTGGGGATTGACACAAGAGAGGCAAGCGCTCAGCAGTGGGAGAGGTACGGCTGTGGACAGTGTTAGGTAAAATTTAGTTTTTTTACTATTGATAGGCACGCGTTTGACCACTATCTCACCTGATGGTTAGCGATAATGTGGTTGAAGATGGAGCACGCTTGCCTAGAAGTAACCTATTCACTCTTGACTGAAAGACTCCCGGTTGTAGCTACCAGGAAACGCAGACTCCGGCGGGGAATTCCACTCCTTAGCTGTGCGCATTATGAATCTGTGTAGTTTGACTAACGATTGAATAGGTCAGTCATGATTGATGACTAATGATTGATTAGTTTTAGTCTTAGTCAACAAATCATGATTGATTTATTATGATTTGTATATTTTAAGAACCATCATATAAGAAAACATCATCATCATCTGCCTAGACTTTTCCCAACTATATTGGGGTCGGCTTCCAGTCAAGCTGGATTTAGCTTAAGAACTAGTATTTTACGAGGAGCGGCTGCCTACCAGACCTCCACAACCCATTAAATGGGTAATTCGGTACTTCATGGCAACACTGGAGTCAGATTTACTGGTTTCTGCCTATCCGTAACGACTGCTAAAGATCTACAAATAACAGCCGGGACCAACGGCTTAGCGTGCTTTCCGAGGCACGGAGGAAACTCGGTATATTAAGATGGTCACCCATCCACAAACCAACCTGTGCAAGCGTTGCATCATAAAAGAAAAGATATTGAGTGGGCATTAGTTGGTTTGTATACTGTTCAATTAATGACAGTTTTACATGAGGAAATATTTATTGAAATAAAGTGACCGATGCGCTAAGGTGTGTGTACCCACCTTCGGTGCACTGGAGAGAATTGTTCATAACCTTGTTCGTAATAATCGTAAATACCTTGACATGTCACTGATAATACATCGATATTTCACCCTGTATATATGAGGAAAAATCAAACTTCGGGTTCTTCTCTCAATCATAATGTCATGATTGAAACTAACAAAATGAAATTATTAGTGACTAATTGATTTAGTCATGATTATGAGTGAGCTCGTCAATCATGATTACATTAGTCATGATTGATCAGTTGATTGAAAAATTTTGTTGATTTGCCCAACACTGGCTGTGGATGATGATATTGAGTACATCGTAATAAGTAGAGATGAGGTAGACTGTTGAAATTTTTGTGTGTATTTCTGTTGCCGCTATAACAACAAGTAATAAAAATACATAGTATTGAAGACCCACTCCTGAGCAAAGGTCTCTTTTTGCCTCCATTTCTCTCTCTGTGTTTCATTTGACTTATACCTAAAAGACGGAAATATTTTTAGCCACATCATTCCCAACCAATACAAGTGCTGGAAGCCTGAAGCATAGTGGCGACCATCAGAATACCGTCGGTAATGAAGCTCGACGAGTTACGGAGTCAATTACTATTTTATTTAAAAAAATCGAGCCAAATAGGAAACGACAGTACTATAAGTCCAGTCCAGGCAAATAACGCCGAAAATTAACGTGGTAGAATTTTTCAACTACAACATTTAGTGCCGTCATTATGACGTTGACGAAAATTAGGCTAACTTAGCAATAATTCAGATTTTTTTACTTGTTGTGATTTGTTTATTTATTCCTAGTTTTTAAATAGTAACATGTCAACCAAAACAAAAATAAAACAAAATATTGCATTATTGTCATTTTATTTCACAAAAACAGAAATACATAATTGTACGTAAACTTATAACTTACACATACTTTCAAGACACGATCACAAGCGTTGTAACATTGAGGCTAGCCGCAAACATACAATTATCAAATCGATTAAACCAAGTCGAGTTGTGTGCTTGTGACGATTTCATGAAGACGAAACAGCCAGTCGATTGTGTAAACATCTCACCTTGGAAGCTTATAAGCCCAGTGGAAAAACATGTAGGGAACTGCGGGTCTAAAACTGCCACTTTAGCAGAATCAGAAAGTGCATCACGCTTCCTGTCACTGTCAGGTTTTCCCAATCAACCATGAACCTAATGCGTTAGCGATAAAGATGAATTTGAAATTTGAAAGATTGTTGTGTAGTTAATATTATGATTCTGCTAAGGCACTTGTCTCACCGCCGGCGAGGAAGCGAGTAGCCAGACCATTTGCTCGCTGAGGAACGGGACAAAAGATATAGCTCTTCTGTGAGTAAAAGAGACACATACAGTCATAGTCAGTCGCTGTCTGTTCACACTGCCGGCGAGCTGCTCTTACCTCTAGTTGATCGCAGCGACAAGAACTATTAAAGATTGTACTCGCTCAGCGATGCTCGTTTGGCGGTCAGAACAACCAAACTGCGGTTATTTCGAGTATTGCGAGTCCCGCACTAAGTCGAGCGTCAAAACTATAGAAACTTTTCACTCGTTGCTCGCCAACTGTTTCGAGTTTGAAGCCTTTCTCGCTACTCGCTGATCGCCGGCGGTGAGACAAATGCCTTAAGTGGCCTTTTAAGACCCGCTGTCAATGCATACAAACAAGATGGAATGACAGCATACGTCATGCTCACTGTACCTTTTACAAGGTGAGATATAACGCATGTGTTCGGAAATATAACCCAGTATACTGACCAGTGCTCATGACGTCATGAATCCGACGCCATACTGTTGATTCGTTCCGAAATGTACTGACCAGTGCGTTGATGTCATAAACTGACGCTATATTGAGAATAGGGAACGTGCAAGGCGAAGTCTTTCCTTTTAAAAGATTGAATTCTGTGCTGCCACCTAAAGCTCCTACACGGTCGTTTTAGGAAAACATTCAAATAGTAGACTGTGCCATCTAGTGTTGTGAATTCAGAACTTTTTCCTTATAATACTTGACATTGACACTTCTGTGCTGCCACCTATAGTTTCTGCACGCTCTAGGGAGCGTGTTTGTGGAGTGTGTGTGCTCGTTTAAAACAATCATTATTGGAAATATTACAAAAAATACAATAAAAAAAACCCTCAAAATGTGATGCAAACAAGCCCGTTTGATATAACTATACGCCACATTTGTCACACCACTATATGGTGGCACACCAGTAATATGGCCTCGGGTTAATATTTCGGAACGCACGCATTGACATTCAAAGTGACTTAAATGGCCTTTTGAACCTAGTTCTTGGACTGAGAATAAAATCTAATAAAAATCGTCAACTACCTTCTATTTTTTTATAACGTTGTACTTTTCATTTTGCTATATAAAGCTATTATCAGGGGCGGATCCATGGGGGGTTCACAAGGGTACCCCTGCCCCGACGGTCTATATAAAACGAGGAATGTGACTGTGACACAAAGGTAAACAGTGCCCTAGCTTCATGCATGGGTCCGCGTGAATGTTGGAAAGTATCCCAAGGAAACGTACTCCCGGGATAAAAAGAAGAAAGAATGAAGTAGGTAATGAACTATTTCGGATCATATTTTTTTTTTCATCCAGATTTGTCAGGCGTTCTGGCGTGATTGAGTAACAAACATCCGTCAAATTTTTAACATTTATAATATTAATATATTTTGGTTGCGGTATCTGTTCGAAAGACCCACCGCGGCCCTGGAACGCGGCGGGCACTAGGAGGAACGAGGATAGGTTTTAGTCAGTAAGAGCCTGACACTCGTTTCTGCTCCGCCCAGAGCGGGAGGAGTCATTTGATGATTTATATTATGCTACCGCGGCTCTGGATTCCTCAAACACGGTCCCACTTCGCCCAGAACGGATTACTTGGATGATTTCCCATCCTTAAAGAGAAAATATAGAAATAGTAGGATCGCTAGAGGGGGTTTGCCTTATTATAGGGAAAGTGCATGGAGTTGATAATGCCATCTAGTGTCGCATATCCATCATTTTAAGGGTCAGAATACTTGACAGTGACGCTTCTGTACTGCCACATGCGGTTCCTGCACGCTCAGTTTAGGGGAACGTGCGTGAAGAAGACGGTGCCATCTAGCGTAGATATTTCGAATTTTATATTTGACAATGACATTTCTGTACTGCTACCTATAGTTTCTACACGCTCCCTGCATGACAGACCATAGTGAGCCCCCAAGATATAAAGCCTGGATCCGCCCTTGGCTATTGGGATACTATGACTAAACTCTGTAATTGCGTGATTTCGAGATAATTGCAAAACACACAAATTCGCCCAGTTAATGGCGTTATGATGATTCTACAGTATTCACATATACGGAGACAGACAGTTACAAGTATGGGTCATGAATCCAAGTATAATTTCTTTGCTCTACACTAAAAATACTCATTGTAGCTTCCTTAAGCTAGAGACAAACTGGCCTCACGTACGTAACGTATGCAACGCATTATACAGGGTTATTTGTAAAACACCAGCAACCTCTTAGGCAGTGAAAGTACACATGATTATAAGCAACTTTTACTTTGGGAAAACTCCGAAATCTCGAGAAAAATATCAGCTGTTCCATACATTTTCATTGGCTAAATATTGCATTTTGTATGAAACAGCTGATATTGCATTTTGTATGAAACAGCTGATATTGCATTTTGTTATAATCATGTGTACTTTCACTGCCTAAGAGGTTGCTGGTGTTTTACAAATAACCCTGTATATCTGTACTCTTGATATTACTTGAAACACTATGCAGTAGAAACACACTTATCGCATGCAACGCAACGTACGATACGATACAAAAGCGTTGCATACGTTGCGTACGTAGGACCAGTGTTTTCTCGCTTTACGGTCCGAAGATGGCGCGTCACTTGGTCTATTTATCAAAATATTCACGTTAAGTCGCTGTTCGTGGCTGTTATTTGAACCTCTTTAGCAGTCGATACAGGAGGTCTAAAAAGGCCACTTTAGTAAAATCACGCTACTCGTCACTGTCAAATTTTTCCATTCAACCTTGAACCTAATGCGTTAGCGATAAAGATGAAAATGAAGTTTGTCAGATTGTTGTTTGGTTAATATTGTGATCCTAATATAATTCTACTAGTGGCCTTTTTAGACCCGCTGGTAGTCAGAATATACCCGTATTAGTATTCTTTGGCAGTCGTTACGGATAGTCAGAAGCCAGTAAATCTGACTCCAGTCTTGCCATGAAGTACCGTGTTACCCAGTTACTGGGTTATGGAGGTCAGGGGGGCTAAAAAGACTACTAAAAGAGAATTATAATGGAATCATTATATTAATTACGCATCAATCTGTCAAATTTCATTTTCATCTTTATCGCTAACGCATTAGGTTCAAGGTTGATTGGAAATTTTTTCAGTGACGCGTAGCGTGGTCTTCTGATTCTGCTAAAGTGGTCTTTGTAGACCCTTCAGATAGGTAATCGCTTCATTTAAAATGGTCTGACTGGAGGCCAAGTTTTGAGAAACCTGATGCGTTACTTGGGTAACAGAAAATGTACCCTAAGATCATCGGGATAAGGGTATTTTTTTTAATAAGCAAGGCGAATATTCTAAAAAATACACCAAGTACAGTACCCTGACGCAGGTAGTACACGCGTTTTACTACCTTCATATACTGAACAGTAACGTAACATAATAAACACAATATATGAAGAGGGGTCACTAGTATTGAGGTATGTGGAACAGGGTGTAAAAGCCCGTTAACCTCCATTGAAAAGGAAGGATCCTCCGACCAGACAGGTGTTGTGTCCGGTGGGCAACTATCTATAATGCCGTTATCCGATAGCTGGTCGATTTTGAACTTTCATGATATCTTAATCATCTGCCTAGCCTTTTCCCAACTACATTGGGGTCGGCTTCCAGTCAAACCGGATTCAGCTGAATACCAGTGTTTTTACGTGGAGCGGCTGCCTACCAGACCTCCACAACCCATTAACTGGGTAACACGGTACTTCTTGGCAAGACTGGAGTCAGATTTACTAGCTTCTGACAATCCGTAACGACTGCCAAAGATCTACAAATGACAGCCGGTACCAACAGCTTAACATGCTTTCCGAGGCACGGAGGAAACTCGGTATGTTAAGATGGTCACCCATCCACAGACCAAGCTTGGCAAGCGTTGCTTAACCTTCAAGATCGACACGTGCGGCTGTTATTATTTAGCCACGAGCTCCTCCATTTCATGATATCTTAATAAGAAAAAAAAATCTTGAGAGGTGTCAAGGGACACCCGGATGGAACGAAGTTCCTTTGGATTAATTAGTGAAGGAATTGTAGTAAAACTAGAAACATGACTGTGTTTTACGACTTTATCCTTTTCCCTAAGATGGTATCGTATCGTTGGCAACTAATGACCCACTGTTTGGCATCTCAATGGTCAGTGCTTACCATATCGGGATTAAATACTCCATGCAGGATCGGATTTGTGTACTCTATTCCATTCCATTCTGTAACTGGCTTGCTTTCTATGAGAGAGAGAGAGACAGACAGAGAAACACGCGCACGCCGCACAGCTTACAACTATAGCAAACAGTGTCGTTACAACTTTTGGTCTTAAATTTTTCCGTCTAGCCCCTTTTCGCAACGCGCGGTAAGGAACTTCGTTCCAAAATTTATCTATCAATGTTTGTGAATTTTCAACACTTAGAATAACTTCGTAAATCCGCTAACACAGATCGATAGATTCTTTGTCTCACTGATATATCACCAAAAGTTCAAAATCGAACAGATGTCGGATAACAGCATTTTAGATATACCACGGCAGAACCGCCCAATGGTTGATAAAAATGAAAAAATCGACTGCCTCATATACTGTGAACATAACTCGTCAAGATATACTGAACAGCTGATTTTTCTTTCGCGATTTTGGGTCTAGTCCAATACCAAGAGTCGTTCCCCTTTTCAGATATTGTGTTTATAGTAGTTCCCCGTCCTCAGTGCGGCCGCTTGTGCGGCTGCGGGCGCGGCGAGTGGTCGCGGCGCCGCTTGCGTCGCGCGGGCGCCGCCGCCAGCAGGCCCGCGTGCGCCTGCGCCGCCAGCAGCATGCCCAGCTGGCCTAGTACCTGCCGAGTGGAACGATCATATTTATTCAAAACTAGTTCCCTCCTATTCTTACTACATAAGAAAAAAGAACTAATCTATACAAAACGAAGTAATCGAATTCCGACCTTTAGTTATTTTCTTAATGTGGGAGTCGGTTACTTCTTTTGTGTAGATACGTCCTTTTTTCTTATGACGGCAGTATTGGTCTTAGCGTGATGTTATATAGCCTATAGCCTTCCTCGATAAATGAGCTATCTAACACTGAAAGAATTTTTCAAATCGGACCAGTAGTTCCTGAGATTAGCGCGTTCAAGCAAACAAACTCTTCAACTTTATTTATAAATTAGTTGACTCGCGCAACTTCGTTTACGTCACAATTTTCATTACTGCTCCGCTCCTATTGGTCTTAGCGTGATGTTATATAGCCTATAGCCTTCCTCGATAAATGGGCTATTTAAAACTGAAAGAATTTTTCAAATCGGACCAGTAGTTCCTGAGATTAGCGCGTTCAAGCAAACAAACAAACTAACAACAAACATTTTTATAGATTTGATAACAATGTTTTATTTGTTTCTTGCTTTAGAGGCCGTTCAAGTATGTATTACGTTAGCAGAATTTCGGTTATTTTTAACCCCCCCCCCCTTGTCACTGATAGTAATCAACGTTCTTACCCCTCCCACCTATGCTTACGTAAGCATTGCTATAGTTTTTACTCGTACGAAACCTATTTCCCCCACTTATGTAATTTCTCATTTAACTATGAGACATCGCGTGAGAATAAAATCAGCTGATTTTGATTTGACAAGCCGATTGATATGTCAAATGAAAATATACTAAGATTGAGAAACAAAAACAGTAAGTCATCATCATCTGCCTGGCCTTTTCCCAACTACATTGGGGTCGGCTTCCAGTCAAGCCGGATTTAGCTGAATATCAGTGTTTTACGTGGAGCGGCTGCCTACCAGACCTCCACAACCCATTATCTGGGTAACACGGTACTTCATGCAAGACTAACACACAGAAACTGTAAAGGTTGTATAATGACATGGTCTATCGCGAATATAGACCTTATTGCTGTGGAGTAATGAGAAAAGTAGTTTGAGCTAGTCAGAATTGAAATAGTCATTTATTATGTTTCAAAAATGACTTGGAAACGGTTTAGGAAATAAGAGATTTTGCTCTTTATAACAAGGGAGGTTAGATTTTGGTAAAGATTGCTTGTCTTGACCATTTCACTTATTACTCTATGGTTTCCATAGAACATTAAAAATTGATAAAAATACTCATAAGTACGTTGCGTGGAGTTGACATCATTTCAATCAGCTATACGATTTTTTAATAAGAAAATTTTAAGATGTCGGATTGACAAAACGTTACCCTCCTTTTGTGGCAGTTGGGTAATTTAAAAATTAAGGGTTTTTGTATCATTTTTAACGTATCTATGGTATAAACAGGACGCGACGTATTGTGTAAGAGATGAACGATTGTATTCAGTCTCCGAGTGTATCACATTAAATATATAGTATTTTGTCGATTTCATTACGTTCAGTTGATTGTATGATGTAAAACTTAAGTGAAATACATTAACATAGATGAATGTGCTGTGTTTTATTTGTTAATTTTTAGGGTTCCCTACCCACCAACAGGGCAACAGGACCCTATTACTTAGGGACTACTCACACTTATTCAGCTTTTATAGAAAACAACGATTTTGTATGGAGACGCGTACGCATCCGTTCAAGTCTTCCGCGTCTATTCAGCTTTCGAGGCAAATAAGTATATAATGAGGGCAAATTAATGTGTTAATATCATGCGAGTGCTATAGATAGAGATTATGCGCTGTTCTGCCGCCTTCAGCGTCGAACGTAGCGGAACAGTGCTGTACACGGTAGGTTCTCGACTCCTTGTGTGACTGACACTGGCATAGTCACCATCAGGGATATTAATTTTGATAACATAATAAATCTGCTATTCTGCTCTCGGCTTTTCTCACGACGACAGCGTCGCGTACAGACGCTCCAGATAGAAGCAGAAAACTGTATAAGAGTAACTGAAATCGTTCAGCGAATGGAGCTGAATAAGTGTGAGTAGTCCCTAAGCCTCCGCATCTCATGAACCGTAGTATAGTCCTGACCGATTTCGAACATGGCGGCCAATCTCAACGGAGACCAGACATCGGTTCAAATTATAGTGCCCAAGTATGTGCGAAAACACAGGTAATAAACCGGGGAAGTAACCGACCGACTGGCGTCCGAGGACTGGAAAAAGAAGTATTGGTTGGCTGGCAGCAACATGAGCGGGCAACATTGTTGCCATTGGCAGGAACGTTGTCCGCTCATAGGCTAGGCTCAAAGCGTAAGAACGTGGGGATTGACACAAGAGAGGCCTGCGCTCAGCAGTGGGCGAGGTACGGCTGTGGACAGTGTTGGATAAAATTTAGTTTTTTTTACTATTGATAGGCACGCGTTTGACCACTATCTCACCTGATGGTAAGCGTTAATGTGGTTGAAGATGGAGCACGCTTGCCTAGAAGTAACCTATTCACTCTTGACTTAAAGACTCCCAGGTTGTAGCTATCAGGAAACACGGACTCCGGCAGGGAATTCCACTCCTTAGCTGTATGCATTATGAATGTGTGTAGTTTGACTAATGACTAACGGTTGAATAGGTCAATCATGATTGATGACTAATGATTGATTAGTTTTAGTCTTAGTCAACAAATCATGATTGATTTATTATGATTTGTTTTTTTTAAGAACCATCATATAAGAAAAGATCATAATCATCTGCCTAGCCTTTTCCCAACTATATTAGGGGCCGGCTTCCAGTCAAGCCGGATTTAGCTGAAGACCAGTATTTTACGAGGAGCGGCTGCCTACCAGACCTCCACAACCCATTAACTGGGTAACTCGGTACTTCATGGCAAGACTGGAGTCAGATTTACTGGCTTCTGACTATCCGTAACGACTGCTAAAGATCTACAAATAACAGCCGGGACCAACGGCTTAACGTGCTTTCCGAGGCACGGAGGAAACTCGGTATATTAAGATGGTCACCCATCCACAGACCAACCTTGGCAAGCGTTGCATCATATAAGAAAAGATATTGAGTGATATTAGTTGATTTATATACTGTTCAATTAATTACCGTTTTACGTGGTGAAATATTAATTGAAATAAAGTGACCGATGCGCTAAGGTGTGTACCCACCTTCGGTGCATAGGAGAGAATTGTTCATAACCTTGTTCGTAATAATCGTAAATACCTTGACATGTCACTGATAATATATCGGTATTTCACCCTGTATTATATGAGGAGAAATCAAACTTCGGGTTTTTCTCTCAATCATAATGTCACGATTGAAACTAACAAAATGAAATTATTAGTGACTAATTAAAAATTATTAGTGACTAAAATTTAGTCATGATTATGAGTGAGCTCGTCAATCATGATTACATTAGTCATGATTGATCAGTTGATTGAAAAATTTAGTTGATTTGCCCAACACTGGCTGTGGATGATGATATTGAGTACAATAAGTAGAGATGAGGTAGACTGTTGAAATTTTTGTGTGTATTTCTGTTGCCGCTATAACAACAAGTAATAGAAAGAAATAAAGACCCACTCCTGAGCAAAGGTCTCTTTTTGCCTCCATTTCTCTCTCTGTGTTTCATTTGACTTATCCCTAACATTTAAAAGACGGAAATATTTTTAGCCACATCATTCCCAACCAATACAAGTGCTGGAAGCCTGAAGCATAGTGGCGACCATCAGAATACCGTCGGTAATGAAGCTCGACGAGACACGGAGTTAATTACTATTTTATTTAATAAAAATCGAGCCAAATAGGAAACGACAGTACTATAAGTCCAGTCCAGGCAAATAACGCCGAAAATTAACGTGGTAGAATTTTTCAACTACAACATTTAGTGCCGTCATTATGACGTTTATGAAAATTAGGCTAACTTAGCAATAATTCAGATTTTTTTACTTGTTGTGATTTGTTTATTTATTCCTAGTTTTTAAATAGTAACATGTCAACCAAAACAAAAATAAAACAAAATATTGCATTATTGTCATTTTATTTCACAAAAACAGAAATACATAATTGTACGTAAACTTATAACTTACACATACTTTCAAGACACGATCACAAGCGTTGTAACATTGAGGCTAGTCGCAAACATACAATTATCAAATCGATTAAACCAAGTTGAGTTGTGTGCTTGTGACGATTTCATGGAGACGAAACAGCCAGTCGATTGTGTAAACATCTCACCTTGGAAGCTTACAAGCCCAGTGGAAAAACATGTAGGGAACTGCGGGTCTAAAACTGCCACTTTAGCAGAATCAGAAAGTGCATCACGCTTCCTGTCACTGTCAGGTTTTCCCAATCAACCATGAACCTAATGCGTTAGCGATAAAGATGAATTTGAAATTTGAAAGATTGTTGTGTAGTTAATATTATGATTCTGCTAAGGCACTTGTCTCACCGCCGGCGAGGAAGCGAGTAGCCAGACCATTTGCTCGCTGAGGAACGGGACAAAAGATATAGCTCTTCTGTGAGTAAAAGAGACACATACAGTCATAGTCAGTCGCTGTCTGTTCACACTGCCGGCGAGCTGCTCTTACCTCTAGTTGATCGCAGCGACAAGAACTATTAAAGATTGTACTCGCTCAGCGATGCTCGTTTGGCGGTCAGAACAACCAAACTGCGGTTATTTCGAGTATTGCGAGTCCCGCACTAAGTCGAGCGTCAAAACTATAGAAACTTTTCACTAGTTGCTCGCCAACTGTTTCGAGTTTGAAGCCTTTCTCGCTACTCGCTGATCGCCGGCGGTGAGACAAATGCCTTAAGTGGCCTTTTAAGACCCGCTGTCAATGCATACAAACAAGATGGAATGACAGCATACGTCATGCTCACTGCGCCTTCTACAAGGTGAGATATTACGCATGTGTTCCGAAATATAACCCAGTAAACTGACCAGTGCTCATGACGTCATGAATCCGACGCCATACTGTTGATTCGTTCCAAAATGTACTGACCAGTGCGTTGACGTCATAAACTGACGCTATATTGAGAATAGGGAACGTGCAAGGCGAAGTCTTTCCTTTTAAAAGATTGAATTCTGTGCTGCCACCTAAAGCTCCTACACGTTCGTTTTAGGAAAACATTCAAATAGTAGACTTTGCCATCTAGTGTTGTGAATTCGGAACTTTGCCCTTATAAATACTTGACATTGACACTTCTGTGCTGCCACCTATAGTTTCTGCACGCTCTAGGGAGCGTGTTTGTGGAGTGTGTGTGCTCGTTTACAACAATCATTATTGGAAATATTACAAAAAATACAATAAAAAAAACCCTCAAAATGTGATGCAAACAAGCCCGTTTGATATAACTATACGCCACATTTGTCACACCACTATATGGTGGCACACCAGTAATATGGCCGCGGGTTAATATTTCGGAACGCACGCATTGACATTCAAAGTGACTTAAATGGCCTTTTGAACCTAGTTCTTGGACTGAGAATAAAATCTAATAAAAATCGTCAACTACCTTCTATTTTTTTATAACGTTGTACTTTTCATTTTGCTATATAAAGCTATTATCAGGGGCGGATCCATGGGGGGTTCACAAGGGCACCCCTGCCCCGACGGTCTATATAAAACGAGGAATGTGACTGTGACACAAAGGTAAACAGTGCCCTAGCTTCATGCATGGGTCCGCGTGAATGTTGGAAAGTATCCCAAGGAAACGTACTCCCGGGATAAAAAGAAGAAAGAATGAAGTAGGTAATGAACTATTTCGGATCATATTTTTTTTTCATCCAGATCTGTTCAGGCGTTCTGGCGTGATTGAGTAACAAACATCCGTCAAATTTTTAACATTTATAATATTAATATATTTTGGTTGCGGTATCTGTTCGAAAGACCCACCGCGGCCCTGGAACGCGGCGGGCACTAGGAGGAACGAGGATAGGTTTTAGTCAGTAAGAGCCTGACACTCGTTTCTGCTCCGCCCAGAGCGGGAGGAGTCATTTGATGATTTATATTATGCTACCGCGGCTCTGGAACCGAACTCTGGAGCGGCCATAGAAATAGTAGGATCGCTAGAGGGGGTTTGCCTTATTATAGGGAAAGTGCATGGAGTTGATAATGCCATCTAGTGTCGCATATCCATCATTTTAAGGGTCAGAATACTTGACAGTGACGCTTCTGTACTGCCACATGCGGTTCCTGCACGCTCAGTTTAGGGGAACGTGCGTGAAGAAGACGGTGCCATCTAGCGTAGATATTTCGAATTTTATATTTGACAATGACATTTCTGTACTGCCACCTATAGTTTCTACACGCTCCCTGCATGACAGACCATAGTGAGCCCCCCAGATATAAAGCCTGGATCCGCCCTTGGCTATTGGGATACTATGACTAAACTCTGTAATTGCGTGATTTCGAGATAATTGCATAACACACAAATTCGCCCAGTTAATGGCGTTATGATGATTCAACAGTATTCAGATATACGGAGACAGACAGTTACAAGTATGGATCATGAATCCAAGTATAATTTCTTTGCTCTACACTAAAAATACTCATTGTAGCTTCCTTAAGCTAGAGACAAACTGGCCTCACGTACGTAACGTATGCAACGCATTATACAGGGTTATTTGTAAAACACCAGCAACCTCTTAGGTAGTGAAAGTACACATGATTATAAGCAACTTTTACTTTGGGAAAACTCCGAAATCTCGAGAAAAATATCAGCTGTTTCATACAAAATGCAATATCAGCTGTTTCATACAAAATGCAATATCAGCTGTTTCATACAAAATGCAATATTTAGCCAATGAAAATGTATGGAACAGCTGATATTTTTAACGACATGTCGGAGTTTTCCCAAAGTAAAAGTTGCTTATAATCATGTGTACTTTCACTGACTAAGATGTTGCTGGTGTTTTACAAATAACCCTGTATATCTGTACTCTTGATATTACTTGAAACACTATGCAGTAGAAACACACTTATCGCATGCAACGCAACGTACGATACGATACAAAAGCGTTGCATACGTTGCGTACGTAGGACCAGTGTTTTCTCGCTTTACGGTCCGAAGATGGCGCGTCACTTGGTCTATTTATCAAAATATTCACGTTAAGTGGCTGGTCGTGGCTGTTATTTGAACCTCTTTAGCAGTCGATACAGGGGGTCTATAAAGGCCACTTTAGTAAAATCACTCTACCCGTCACTGTCAAATTTTCCCAATCAACCTTGAACCTAATGCGTTAGCGATAAAGATGAAAATGAAGTTTGTCAGATTGTTGTTTGGTTAATATTGTGATCCTAATATAATTCTACTAGTGGCCTTTTTAGACCCGCTGCCTGGTAGTCAGAATATACCCGTATTAGTATTCTTTGGCAGTCGTTGCGGATAGTCAGAAGCCAGTAAATCTGACTCCAGTCTTGCCATGAAGTACCGTGTTACCCAGTTACTGGGTTGTGGAGGTCAGGGGGGCTAAAGACACCACTTAAAGAGAATTATAATGGAATCATTATATTAATTACGCATCAGTCTGTCAAATTTCATTTTCATCTTTATCGCTAACGCATTAGGTTCAAGGTTGATTGGGAAAATTTTTCAGTGACGCGTAGCGTGGTCTTCTGATTCTGCTAAAGTGGTCTTTGTAGACCCTTCAGATAGGTAATCGCTTCATTTAAAATGGTCTGACTGGAGGCCAAGTTTTGAGAAACCTGATGCGTTACTTGGGTAACAGAAAATGTACCCTAAGATCATCGGGATAAGGGTATGTTTTTTAATAAGCAAGGCGAATATTCTAAAAAATACACCAAGTACAGTACCCGCAGGTAGTACACGCGTTTTACTACCTTCATATACTGAACAGTAACGTAACATAATAAACACAATATATGAAGAGGGGTCACTAGTATTGAGGTATGTGGAACAGGGTGTAAAAGCCCGTTAACCTCCATTGAAAAGGAAGGATCCTCCGACCAGAAAGGTGTTGTGTCCGGTGGGCAACTATCTATAATGCCGTTATCCGATAGCTGGTCGATTTTGAACTTTCATGATATCTTAATCATCTGCCTAGCCTTTACCCAACTATGTATATTGGGGTCGGCTTCCAGTCAAACCGGATTCAGCTGAATACCAGTGTTTTACGTGGAGCGGCTGCCTACCAGACCTCAACAACCCATTAACTGGGTAACACGGTACATCTTGGCAAGACTGGAGTCAGATTTACTGGCTTCTGACAATCCGTAACGACTGCCAAAGATCTACAAATGACAGCCGGGACCAACGGCTTAGCGTGCTTTCCGAGGCACGGAGGAAACTCGATATGTTAAGATGGTCACCCATCCACAGACCAACCTTGGCAAGCGTTGCTTAACCTTCAAGATCGACACGTGCGGCTGTTATTATTTAGCCACGAGCTCCTCCATTTCATGATATCTTAATAAGAAAAAAAAATCTTGAGAGGTGTCAAGGGACACCCGGATGGAACGAAGTTCCTTTGGATTAATTAGTGAAGGAATTGTAATAAAACTAGAAACATGACTGTGTTTTACGACTTTATCCTTTTCCCTAAGATGGTATCGTATCGTTGGCAACTAATGACCCACTGTTTGGCATCTCAATGGTCAGTGCCTACCATATCGGGATTAAATACTCCATGCAGGATCGGATTTGTGTACTCTGATCCATTCCATTCTGTAACTGGCTTGCTTTCTATGAGAGAGAGAGAGACAGACAGAGAAACACGCGCACGCCGCACAGCTTACAACTATAGCAAAAAGTGTCGTTACAACTTTTGGTCTTAAATTTTTCCGTCTAGCCCCTTTTCGCAACGCGCGATAAGGAACTTCGTTCCAAAATTTATCTATCAATGTTTGTGAATTTTCAACACTTAGAATAACTTCGGAAATCCGCTAACACAGATCGATAGATTCTTTGTCTCACTGATATATAATCAAAAGTTCAAAATCGAACAGATGTCGGATAACAGCATTTTAGATATACCACGGCAGAACCGCCCAATGGTTGATAAAAATGAAAAAATCGACTGCCTCATATACTGTGAACATAACTCGTCAAGATATACTGAACAGCTGATTTTTCTTTCGCGATTTTGGGTCTAGTCCAATACCAAGAGTCGTTCCCCTTTTCAGATATTGTGTTTATAGTAGTTCGTTGTCCTCAGTGCGGCCTCTTGTGCGGCTGCGGGCGCGGCGAGTGGTCGCGGCGCCGCTTGCGTCGCGCGGGCGCCGCCGCCAGCAGGCCCGCGTGCGCCTGCGCCGCCAGCAGCATGCCCAGCTGGCCTAGTGCCTGCCGAGTGGAACGTGAATATTTATTCAAAACTAGTTCCCTCCTATTCTTACTGCATAAGAAAAAAGAACTAATCTATACAAAACGAAGTAATCGAATTCCGACCTTTAGTTATTTTCTTAATGTGGGAGTCGGTTACTTCTTTTGTGTAGATACGTCCTTTTTTCTTATGACGGCAGTATTGGTCTTAGCGTGATGTTATATAGCCTATAGCCTTCCTCGATAAATGAGCTATCTAACACTGAAAGAATTTTTCAAATCGGACCAGTAGTTCCTGAGATTAGCGCGTTCAAGCAAACAAACCCTTCAACTTTATTTATAAATTAGTTGACTCGCGCAACTTCGTTTACGTCACAATTTTCATTACTGCTCCGCTCCTATTGGTCTTAGCGTGATGTTGCCTTCCTCGATAAATGGGCTATTTAAAACTGAAAGATTTTTTCAAATCGGACCAGTTGTTCCTGAGATTAGCGCGTTCAAGCAAACAAACAAACTAACAACAAACATTTTTATAGATTTGATAACAATGTTTTATTTGTTTCTTGCTTTAGAGGCCGTTCAAGTATGTATTACGTTAGCAGAATTTCAGTTATTTTTAACCCCCCCCCCTTGTCAGTGATAGTAATCAACGCTCTTACCCCTCCCACCTATGCTTACGTAAGCATTGCTATAGTTTTTACTCGTACGAAACCTATTTCCCCCACTTATGTAATTTCTCATTTAACTATGAGACATCGCGTGAGAATAAAATCAGCTGATTTTGATTTGACAAGCCGTAATTATGTCAAATCAAAATATACTAAGATTGAGAAACAAAAACAGTAGGTCATCATCATCTGCCTGGCCTTTTCCCAACTACATTGGGGTCGGCTTCCAGTCAAGCCGGATTTAGCTGAATATCAGTGTTTTACGTGGAGCGGCTGCCTACCAGACCTCCACAACCCATTAACTGGGTAACACGGTACTTCATGCAAGACTAACACACAGAAACTGTAAAGGTTGTATAATGACATGGTCTATCGCGAATATAGACCTTATTGCTGTGGAGTAATGAGTAAAGTAGTTTGAGCTAGTCAGAATTGAAATAGTCATTTATTATGTTTCAAAAATGACTTGGAAACGGTTTAGGAAATAAGAGATTTTGCTCTTTATAACAAGGGTGGTTAGATTTTGGTAAAGATTGCTTGTCTTGACCATTTCACTTATTACTCTAAGGTTTCCATAGAACATTAAAAATTGATAAAAATACTCATAAGTACGTTGCGTGGAGTTGACATCATTTTCAGCTACACGATTTTTTTATAAGAAAATTTTAAGATGTCGGATTGACAAAACGTAACCATCCTTTTGTGGTAGTTAGGTAATTTAAAAATTAAGGGTTTTTGTATCATTTTTAACGTATCTATGGTATAAACAGCACGCGACGTATTGTGTAAGAGATGTAAGAACGATTGTATTCAGTCTCCGAGTGTATCACATTAAATATATAGTATTTTGTCGATTTCATTACGTTCAGTTGATTGTATGATGTAAAACTTAAGTGAAATACATTAACATAGATGAATGTGCTGTGTTTTATTTGTTAATTTTTAGGGTTCCCTACCCACCAACAGGGCAACAGGACCCTATTACTTAGGGACTACTCACACTTATTCAGCTTATATAGAAAACAACGATTTTGTATGGAGACGCGTACGCATCCGTTCAAGTTTTCCGCGTCTATTCAGCTTTCGAGGCAAATAAGTATATAATGAGGGCAAATTAATGTGTTAATATCATGCGAGTGCTATAGATAGAGATTATGCGCTGTTCTGCCGCCTTCAGCGTCGAACGTGGCGGAACAGTGCTGTACACGGTTGGTTCTCGACTCCTTGTGTGACTGACACTGGCATAGTCACCATCAGGGATATTAATTTTGATAACATAATAAATCTGCTATTCTGCTCTCGGCTTTTCTCACGACGACAGCGTCGCGTACAGACGCTCCAGATAGAAGCAGAAAACTGTATAAGTGTAACTGAAATCGTTCAGCGAATGGAGCTGAATAAGTGTGAGTAGTCCCTAAGCCTCCGCATCTCATGAACCGTAGTATAGTCCTGACCGATTTCGAACATGGCGGCCAATCTCAACGGAGACCAGACATCGGTTCGGGACAAATTATAGTGCACAAGTATGTGCGAAAACACAGGTAATAAACCGGGGAAGTAACCGACCGACTGGCGTCCGAGGACTGGAAAAAGAAGTATTGGTTGGCTGGCAGCAACATGAGCGGGCAACATTGTTGCCATTGGCAGGAACGTTGTCCGCTCATAGGCTAGGCTCAAGGCGTAAGAACGTGGGGATTGACACAAGAGAGGCAAGCGCTCAGCAGTGGGCGAGGTACGGCTGTAGACAGTGTTGGATAAAATTTAGTTTTTTTTACTATTGATAGGCACGCGTTTGACCACTATCTCACCTGATGGTAAGCGATAATGTGGTTGAAGATGGAGCACGCTTGCCTAGAAGTAACCTATTCACTCTTGACTTAAAGACTCCCAGGTTGTAGCTATCAGGAAACACAGAATCCGGCAGGGAATTCCACTCCTTAGCTGTACGCATTATGAATGTGTGTAGTTTGACTAATGACTAACGGTTGAATAGGTCAATCATGATTGATGACTAATGATTGATTAGTTTTAGTCTTAGTCAACAAATCATGATTGATTTATTATGATTTGTTTTTTTTTAAGAACCATCATATAAGAAAAGATCATAATCATCTGCCTAGCCTTTTCCCAACTATATTGGGGTCGGCTTCCAGTCAAGCCGGATTTAGCTGAAGACCAGTATTTTACGAGGAGCGGCTGCCTACCAGACCTCCACAACCCATTAACTGGGTAACTCGGTACTTCATGGCAAGACTGGAGTCAGATTTACTGGCTTCTGACTATCCGTAACGACTGCTAAAGATCTACAAATAACAGCCGGGACCAACGGCTTAACGTGCTTTCCGATGCACGGAGGAAACTCGGTATATTAAGATGGTCACCCATCCACAGACCAACCTTGGCAAGCGTTGCATCATATAAGAAAAGATATTGAGTGATATTAGTTGATTTATATACTGTTCAATTAATTACCGTTTTACGTGGTGAAATATTAATTGAAATAAAGTGACCGATGCGCTAAGGTGTGGGTACCCACCTTCGGTGCATAGGAGAGAATTGTTCATAACCTTGTTCGTAATAATCGTAAATACCTTGACATGTCACTGATAATATATCGGTATTTCACCCTGTATTATATGAGGAGAAATCAAACTTCGGGTTTTTCTCTCAATCATAATGTCACGATTGAAACTAACAAAATGAAATTATTAGTGACTAATTAAAAATTTTTAGTGACTAAAATTTAGTCATGATTATGAGTGAGCTCGTCAATCATGATTACATTAGTCATGATTGATCAGTTGATTGAAAAATTTAGTTGATTTGCCCAACACTGGCTGTGGATGATGATATTGAGTACATCGTAATAAGTAAAGATGAGGTAGACTGTTGAAATTTTTGTGTGTATTTCTGTT
Source organism: Lacanobia oleracea (assembly GCA_950371165.1). Lineage (NCBI taxonomy): Eukaryota > Metazoa > Arthropoda > Insecta > Lepidoptera > Noctuidae > Lacanobia > Lacanobia oleracea. The sequence goes on along the minus strand of OX493411.1, from coordinate 13,899,617 downwards.
TCCGCTATAACAACAAGTAATAAAAATACATAGTATTGAAGACCCACTCCTGAGCAAAGGTCTCTTTTTGCCTCCATTTCTCTCTCTGTGTTTCATTTGACTTATCCCTAACATTTAAAAGACGGAAATATTTTTAGCCACATCATTCCCAACCAATACAAGTGCTGGAAGCCTGAAGCATAGTGGCGACCATCAGAATACCGTCGGTAATGAAGCTCGACGAGACACGGAGTTAATTACTATTTTATTTAATAAAAATCGAGCCAAATAGGAAAAGACAGTACTATAAGTCCAGTCCAGGCAAATAACGCCGAAAATTAACGTGGTAGAATTTTTCAACTACAACATTTAGTGCCGTCATTATGACGTTTATGAAAATTAGGCTAACTTAGCAATAATTCAGATTTTTTTACTTGTTCTGATTTGTTTATTTATTCCTAGTTTTTAAATAGTAACATGTCAACCAAAACAAAAATAAAACAAAATATTGCATTATTGTCATTTTATTTCACAAAAACAGAAATACATAATTGTACGTAAACTTATAACTTACACATACTTTCAAGACACGATCACAAGCGTTGTAACATTGAGGCTAGCCGCAAACATACGATTATCAAATCGATTAAACCAAGTCGAGTTGTGTGCTTGTGACGATTTCATGAAGACGAAACAGCCAGTCGATTGTGTAAACATCTCACCTTGGAAGCTTATAAGCCCAGTGGAAAAACATGTAGGGAACTGCGGGTCTAAAACTGCCACTTTAGCAGAATCAGAAAGTGCATCACGCTTCCTGTCACGTGCGTTAGCGATAAAGATGAATTTGAAATTTGAAAGATTGTTGTGTAGTTAATATTATGATTCTGCTAAGGCACTTGTCTCACCGCCGGCGAGGAAGCGAGTAGCCAGACCATTTGCTCGCTGAGGAACGCACACAGGCGAAAAATCAATAAAAGTCGGACAAAACCAAAAAACTTAAAAGTACTCCAAATGAATAAAAACATGTTTTACCGACAAGTCTGATAGACGATACACGCTACCTGCGCACGCGGCGCGGACCCTTTTTTATCTACGCGCCTGGGTCTCAGTCCAAAGTTCGACTTGATCAACAGCGGATGTGTCTAAAAGTGAAAGTGTTGCTTTTAATTATTACGATTTTTATAATTTGCTTCGTGAAAGTCTTTGTTTTTTCGATGGATTCACTTCCAGGAGGTAATAAACCAATTATTAACACCTACTTTTGATAGTAATGCTTGATATTTTATATTAAAAAAAATATTTACTGTGACATTGTACTGTTTTGCATATTTTTAAACTTCACAAAAGGGTAAAGTATGACTTCCCGAGAGATACGGCCTTGTTATTAAAGTTTTTAGAAAGTGTGGACTTTGTTTATCAATATACAATCATAGTTTTATGCGACCGTAAGCGACGCTTTAACAAATTTGTCTTTTTAGTCGACCACATCTGTTTTGGACGCAGTCTACGTAAAACAAGACATATTATAAAAACAGCATCTTTTTATGTGATGAATTACCCATGGTATTATATGTCAACAACACTTCACAAAATATTAATACAAATTCTGAAATAGCCATAGGGTTTATGAGCGAAAATGCACTAGAAAGTCGAAACAAGGATGTTCGAAAGTACAGAGAGCGGTTTTCATGAAAGTTTTCAAGAAAATTAGCCATGGAAGACACTTTTAATAGACTTTTGGTGTCTTCCGATCCTTTTATAACGGGACCAAGGAAACTTATCGCAAAAAAAAATATTTCTATGTGCCCAGACGTTTTAAATCTATTAAATGAACCAAATAATGAATAATAAAAATGTCTAAAAATGATATATGTGTTTTTATGACGTAACAACCCTTGTTTACCCATTTTGTAGAATAATAATGAATGTTTAGGTTTTGTCCGACTTTTATTGACTTTTCGCCTGTGTGGAACGGGACAAAAGATATAGCTCTTCTGTGAGTAAAAGAGACACATACAGTCATAGTCAGTCGCTGTCTGTTCACACTGCCGGCGAGCTGCTCTTACCTCTAGTTGATCGCAGCGACAAGAACTATTAAAGATTGTACTCGCTCAGCGATGCTCGTTTGGCGGTCAGAACAACCAAACTGCGGTTATTTCTACCTATAGCGCGGGCCGGAGCGAGTATTGCAAGTCCCGCACCAAGTCGAGCGTCAAAACTATAGAAACTTTTCACTCGTTGCTCGCCAACTGTTTCGAGTTTGAAGCCTTTCTCGCTACTCGCTGATCGCCGGCGTTGAGACAAATGCCTTAAGTGGCCTTTTAAGACCCGCTGTCAATGCATACAAACAAGATGGAATGACAGCATACGTCATGCTCACTGCGCCTTCTACAAGGTGAGATATTACGCATGTGTTCCGAAATATAACCCAGTATACTGAACAGTGCTCATGACGGTCATGAATCCGACGCCATACTGTTGATTCGTTCCGAAATGTACTGACCAGTGCGTTGACGTCATTAACTGACGCTATATTGAGAATAGGGAACGTGCAAGGCGAAGTCTTTCCTTATTAAGGTGGAAGCGCCAGGGTAGCCCGCGAAATTCAAATACTTTATGTTTTTTTGCAATTTGCCGGTCAGTGTGAAGTGTTTGTTGAACAAAATACGATTCGCGAACGTAACGCGTATTTGTCTAAAGAATTATAACCATTTTAATCATCAATATAGCCCTCTAAGTTCATGAAGCCCTATTGAATGGTTTTTTCATGAAAAAGTCACGAATCGTATTTTGTTCAACAAACACTTCACACTGACCGGCAAATTGCAAAAAAACATAAAATATTTGAATTTCGCGGGCTACTCTGGCGCTTCCACCTTAAAGCTTGAATTCTATGCTGCCACCTAAAGCTCCTACACGTTCGTTTTAGGAAAACATTCAAATAGTAGACTTTGTCATCTAGTGTTGTGAATTCGGAACTTTGCCCTTATAAATACTTGACATTGACACTTCTGTGCTGCCACCTATAGTTTGTGCACGCTCTAGGGAGCGTGTTTGTGGAGTGTGTGTGCTCGTTTACAACAATCATTATTGGAAATATTACAAAAAATACAATAAAAAAAAACCCTCAAAATGTGATGCAAACAAGCCCGTTTGATATAACTATACGCCACATTTGTCACACCACTATATGGTGGCACACCAGTAATATGGCCTCTGGTTAATATTTCGGAACGCACGCATTGACATTCAAAGTGACTTAAATGGCCTTTTGAACCTAGTTCTTGGACTGAGAATAAAATCTAGTAAAAATCGTCAACTACCTTCTATTTTTTTATAACGTTGTACTTTTCATTTTGCTATATAAAGCTATTATCAGGGGCGGATCCATGGGGGGTTCACAAGGGCACCCCTGCCCCGACGGTCTATATAAAACGAGGAATGTGACTGTGACACAAAGGTAAACAGTGCCCTAGCTTCATGCATGGGTCCGCGTGAATGTTGGAAAGTATCCCAAGGAAACGTACTCCCGGGATAAAAAGAAGAAAGAATGAAGTAGGTAATGAACTATTTCGGATCATATTTTTTTTCATCCAGATCTGTTCAGGCGTTCTGGCGTGATTGAGGAACAAACATCCGTCTAAATTTTCAACATTTATAATATTAATATATTTTGGTTGCGGTATCTGTTCGAAAGACCCACCGCGGCCCTGGAACGCGGCGGGCACTAGGAGGAACGAGGATAGGTTTTAGTCAGTAAGAGTCTGACACTCCCTTCTGCTCCGCCCAGAGCGGGAGAAATCATTTGATGATTTATATTATGCTACCGCGGCTCTGGAACCCTCAAACGTCCAGTCTCGCTTCGCCCAGAGCGGATGACTTGATGATTTCCCATCCTTAAAGAGAAAATATAGAAATAGTAAGATCGCTTGAGGGGGTTCGCCTTATTATAGAGAAGGTGCATGGCGTTGATAATGCCATCTAGTGTCGCATATCCATCATTTTAAGGGTCGTAATACTTGACAGTGACGCTTCTGTACTGCCACATGCGGTTCCTGCACGCTCAGTTTAGGGGAACGTGCGTGAAGAAGACGGTGCCATCTAGCGTAGATATTTCGAATTCTATATTTGACAATGACATTTCTGTACTGCCACCTATAGTTTCTACACGCTCCCTGCATGACAGACCATAGTGAGCCCCCCAGATATAAAGCCTGGATCCGCCCTTGGCTATTGGGATACTATGACTAAACTCTGTAATTGCGTGATTTCGAGATAATTGCATAACACACAAATTCGCCCAGTTAATGGCGTTATGATGATTCAACAGTATTCAGATATACGGAGACAGACAGTTACAAGTATGGATCATGAATCCATGTATAATTTCTTTGCTCTACACTAAAAATACTCATTGTAGCTTCCTTAAGCTAGAGACAAACTGGCCTCACGTACGTAACGTATGCAACGCATTATACAGGGTTATTTGTAAAACACCAGCAACCTCTTAGGCAGTGAAAGTACACATGATTATAAGCAACTTTTACTTTGGGAAAACTCCGAAATCTCGAGAAAAATATCAGCTGTTCCATACATTTTCATTGGCTAAATATTGCATTTTGTATGAAACAGCTGATATTGCATTTTGTATGAAACAGCTAATATTGCATTTTGTTATAATCATGTGTACTTTCACTGCCTAAGATGTTGCTGGTGTTTTACAAATAACCCTGTATATCTGGACTCTTGATATTACTTGAAACACTATGCAGTAGAAACACACTTATCGCATGCAACGCAACGTACGATACGATACAAAAGCGTTGCATACGTTGCGTACGTAGGACCAGTGTGTTTCTCGCTTTACGGTCCGAAGATGGCGCGTCACTCGGTCTATTTATCAAAATATTCATGTTAAGTGGCTGGTCGTGGCTGTTATTTGAACCTCTTTAGCAGTCGATACAGGGGGTCTATAAAGGCCACTTTAGTAAAATCACTCTACCCGTCACTGTCAAATTTTCCCAATCAACCTTGAACCTAATGCGTTAGCGATAAAGATGAAAACGAAATTTGTCAGATTGTTGTGTGGTTAATATTGTGATCCTAATATAATTCTACTAGTGGCCTTTTTAGACCCGCTGGTATTCAGAATATTCCCGTATTAGTATTCTTTGGCAGTCGTTACGGATAGTCAGAAGCCAGTAAATCTGACTCCAGTCTTGCCATGAAGTACCGTGTTACCCAGTTACTGGGTTGTGGAGGTCAGGGGGGCTAAAGACACCACTTAAAGAGAATTATAATGGAATCATAATATTAATCACACAACAATCTGTCAAATTCCATTTTCATCTTTATCGCTAACGCATTAGGTTCAAGGTCGATTGGGAAAATTTTTCAGTGACGCGTAGCGTGGTCTTCTGATTCTGCTAAAGTGGTCTTTGTAGACCCTTCAGATAGGTAATCGCTTCATTTAAAATGGTCTGACTGGAGGCCAAGTTTTGAGAAACCTGATGCGTTACTTGGGTAACAGCAAATGTACCCTAAGATCATCGGGATAAGGGTATTTTTTTTAATAAGCAAGGCGAATATTCTAAAAAATACACCAAGTACAGTACCCTTGACGCAGGTAGTACACGCGTTTTACTACCTTCATATACTGAACAGTAACGTAACATAATAAACACAATATATGAAGAGGGGTCACTAGTATTGAGGTATGTGGAACAGGGTGTAAAAGCCCGTTAACCTCCATTGAAAAGGAAGGATCCTCCGACCAGACAGGTGTTGTGTCCGGTGGGCAACTATCTATAATGCCGTTATCCGATAGCTGGTCGATTTTGAACTTTCATGATATCTTAATCATCTGCCCAGCCTTTTCCCAACTACATTGGGGTCGGCTTCCAGTCAAACCGGATTCAGCTGAATACCAGTGTTTTTACGTGGAGCGGCTGCCTACCAGACCTCCACCACCCATTAACTGGGTAACACGGTACATCTTGGCAAGACTGGAGTCAGATTTCTTTCCGAGGCACGGAGGAAACTCGTTATGTTAAGATGGTCACCCATCCACAGACCAACCTTGGCAAGCGTTGCTTAACCTTCAAGATCAACACGTGCGGCTGTTATTATTTAGCCACGAGCTCCTCCATTTCATGATATCTTAATAAGAAAAAAAAATCTTGAGAGGTGTCAAGGGACACCCGGATGGAACGAAGTTCCTTTGGATTAATTAGTGAAGGAATTGTAATAAAACTAGAAACATGACTGTGTTTTACGACTTTATCCTTTTCCCTAAGATGGTATCGTATCGTTGGCAACTAATGACCCACTGTTTGGCATCTCAATGGTCAGTGCCTACCATATCGGGATTAAATACTCCATGCAGGATCGGATTTGTGTACTCTGATCCATTCCATTCTGTAACTGGCTTGCTTTCTATGAGAGAGAGAGAGACAGACAGAGAAACACGCGCACGCCGCACAGCTTACAACTATAGCAAAAAGTGTCGTTACAACTTTTGGTCTTAAATTTTTCCGTCTAGCCCCTTTTCGCAACGCGCGATAAGGAACTTCGTTCCAAAATTTATCTATCAATGTTTGTGAATTTTCAACACTTAGAATAACTTCGGAAATCCGCTAACACAGATCGATAGATTCTTTGTCTCACTGATATATAATCAAAAGTTCAAAATCGAACAGATGTCGGATAACAGCATTTTAGATATACCACGGCAGAACCGCCCAATGGTTGATAAAAATGAAAAAATCGACTGCCTCATATACTGTGAACATAACTCGTCAAGATATACTGAACAGCTGATTTTTCTTTCGCGATTTTGGGTCTAGTCCAATACCAAGAGTCGTTCCCCTTTTCAGATATTGTGTTTATAGTAGTTCGTTGTCCTCAGTGCGGCCTCTTGTGCGGCTGCGGGCGCGGCGAGTGGTCGCGGCGCCGCTTGCGTCGCGCGGGCGCCGCCGCCAGCAGGCCCGCGTGCGCCTGCGCCGCCAGCAGCATGCCCAGCTGGCCTAGTGCCTGCCGAGTGGAACGTGAATATTTATTCAAAACTAGTTCCCTCCTATTCTTACTGCATAAGAAAAAAGAACTAATCTATACAAAACGAAGTAATCGAATTCCGACCTTTAGTTATTTTCTTAATGTGGGAGTCGGTTACTTCTTTTGTGTAGATACGTCCTTTTTTCTTATGACGGCAGTATTGGTCTTAGCGTGATGTTATATAGCCTATAGCCTTCCTCGATAAATGAGCTATCTAACACTGAAAGAATTTTTCAAATCGGACCAGTAGTTCCTGAGATTAGCGCGTTCAAGCAAACAAACCCTTCAACTTTATTTATAAATTAGTTGACTCGCGCAACTTCGTTTACGTCACAATTTTCATTACTGCTCCGCTCCTATTGGTCTTAGCGTGATGTTGCCTTCCTCGATAAATGGGCTATTTAAAACTGAAAGATTTTTTCAAATCGGACCAGTTGTTCCTGAGATTAGCGCGTTCAAGCAAACAAACAAACTAACAACAAACATTTTTATAGATTTGATAACAATGTTTTATTTGTTTCTTGCTTTAGAGGCCGTTCAAGTATGTATTACGTTAGCAGAATTTCAGTTATTTTTAACCCCCCCCCCTTGTCAGTGATAGTAATCAACGCTCTTACCCCTCCCACCTATGCTTACGTAAGCATTGCTATAGTTTTTACTCGTACGAAACCTATTTCCCCCACTTATGTAATTTCTCATTTAACTATGAGACATCGCGTGAGAATAAAATCAGCTGATTTTGATTTGACAAGCCGTAATTATGTCAAATCAAAATATACTAAGATTGAGAAACAAAAACAGTAGGTCATCATCATCTGCCTGGCCTTTTCCCAACTACATTGGGGTCGGCTTCCAGTCAAGCCGGATTTAGCTGAATATCAGTGTTTTACGTGGAGCGGCTGCCTACCAGACCTCCACAACCCATTAACTGGGTAACACGGTACTTCATGCAAGACTAACACACAGAAACTGTAAAGGTTGTATAATGACATGGTCTATCGCGAATATAGACCTTATTGCTGTGGAGTAATGAGTAAAGTAGTTTGAGCTAGTCAGAATTGAAATAGTCATTTATTATGTTTCAAAAATGACTTGGAAACGGTTTAGGAAATAAGAGATTTTGCTCTTTATAACAAGGGTGGTTAGATTTTGGTAAAGATTGCTTGTCTTGACCATTTCACTTATTACTCTAAGGTTTCCATAGAACATTAAAAATTGATAAAAATACTCATAAGTACGTTGCGTGGAGTTGACATCATTTTCAGCTACACGATTTTTTTATAAGAAAATTTTAAGATGTCGGATTGACAAAACGTAACCATCCTTTTGTGGTAGTTAGGTAATTTAAAAATTAAGGGTTTTTGTATCATTTTTAACGTATCTATGGTATAAACAGCACGCGACGTATTGTGTAAGAGATGTAAGAACGATTGTATTCAGTCTCCGAGTGTATCACATTAAATATATAGTATTTTGTCGATTTCATTACGTTCAGTTGATTGTATGATGTAAAACTTAAGTGAAATACATTAACATAGATGAATGTGCTGTGTTTTATTTGTTAATTTTTAGGGTTCCCTACCCACCAACAGGGCAACAGGACCCTATTACTTAGGGACTACTCACACTTATTCAGCTTATATAGAAAACAACGATTTTGTATGGAGACGCGTACGCATCCGTTCAAGTTTTCCGCGTCTATTCAGCTTTCGAGGCAAATAAGTATATAATGAGGGCAAATTAATGTGTTAATATCATGCGAGTGCTATAGATAGAGATTATGCGCTGTTCTGCCGCCTTCAGCGTCGAACGTGGCGGAACAGTGCTGTACACGGTTGGTTCTCGACTCCTTGTGTGACTGACACTGGCATAGTCACCATCAGGGATATTAATTTTGATAACATAATAAATCTGCTATTCTGCTCTCGGCTTTTCTCACGACGACAGCGTCGCGTACAGACGCTCCAGATAGAAGCAGAAAACTGTATAAGTGTAACTGAAATCGTTCAGCGAATGGAGCTGAATAAGTGTGAGTAGTCCCTAAGCCTCCGCATCTCATGAACCGTAGTATAGTCCTGACCGATTTCGAACATGGCGGCCAATCTCAACGGAGACCAGACATCGGTTCGGGACAAATTATAGTGCACAAGTATGTGCGAAAACACAGGTAATAAACCGGGGAAGTAACCGACCGACTGGCGTCCGAGGACTGGAAAAAGAAGTATTGGTTGGCTGGCAGCAACATGAGCGGGCAACATTGTTGCCATTGGCAGGAACGTTGTCCGCTCATAGGCTAGGCTCAAGGCGTAAGAACGTGGGGATTGACACAAGAGAGGCAAGCGCTCAGCAGTGGGCGAGGTACGGCTGTAGACAGTGTTGGATAAAATTTAGTTTTTTTTACTATTGATAGGCACGCGTTTGACCACTATCTCACCTGATGGTAAGCGATAATGTGGTTGAAGATGGAGCACGCTTGCCTAGAAGTAACCTATTCACTCTTGACTTAAAGACTCCCAGGTTGTAGCTATCAGGAAACACAGAATCCGGCAGGGAATTCCACTCCTTAGCTGTACGCATTATGAATGTGTGTAGTTTGACTAATGACTAACGGTTGAATAGGTCAATCATGATTGATGACTAATGATTGATTAGTTTTAGTCTTAGTCAACAAATCATGATTGATTTATTATGATTTGTTTTTTTTTAAGAACCATCATATAAGAAAAGATCATAATCATCTGCCTAGCCTTTTCCCAACTATATTGGGGTCGGCTTCCAGTCAAGCCGGATTTAGCTGAAGACCAGTATTTTACGAGGAGCGGCTGCCTACCAGACCTCCACAACCCATTAACTGGGTAACTCGGTACTTCATGGCAAGACTGGAGTCAGATTTACTGGCTTCTGACTATCCGTAACGACTGCTAAAGATCTACAAATAACAGCCGGGACCAACGGCTTAACGTGCTTTCCGATGCACGGAGGAAACTCGGTATATTAAGATGGTCACCCATCCACAGACCAACCTTGGCAAGCGTTGCATCATATAAGAAAAGATATTGAGTGATATTAGTTGATTTATATACTGTTCAATTAATTACCGTTTTACGTGGTGAAATATTAATTGAAATAAAGTGACCGATGCGCTAAGGTGTGGGTACCCACCTTCGGTGCATAGGAGAGAATTGTTCATAACCTTGTTCGTAATAATCGTAAATACCTTGACATGTCACTGATAATATATCGGTATTTCACCCTGTATTATATGAGGAGAAATCAAACTTCGGGTTTTTCTCTCAATCATAATGTCACGATTGAAACTAACAAAATGAAATTATTAGTGACTAATTAAAAATTTTTAGTGACTAAAATTTAGTCATGATTATGAGTGAGCTCGTCAATCATGATTACATTAGTCATGATTGATCAGTTGATTGAAAAATTTAGTTGATTTGCCCAACACTGGCTGTGGATGATGATATTGAGTACATCGTAATAAGTAAAGATGAGGTAGACTGTTGAAATTTTTGTGTGTATTTCTGTTTCCGCTATAACAACAAGTAATAAAAATACATAGTATTGAAGACCCACTCCTGAGCAAAGGTCTCTTTTTGCCTCCATTTCTCTCTCTGTGTTTCATTTGACTTATCCCTAACATTTAAAAGACGGAAATATTTTTAGCCACATCATTCCCAACCAATACAAGTGCTGGAAGCCTGAAGCATAGTGGCGACCATCAGAATACCGTCGGTAATGAAGCTCGACGAGACACGGAGTTAATTACTATTTTATTTAATAAAAATCGAGCCAAATAGGAAAAGACAGTACTATAAGTCCAGTCCAGGCAAATAACGCCGAAAATTAACGTGGTAGAATTTTTCAACTACAACATTTAGTGCCGTCATTATGACGTTTATGAAAATTAGGCTAACTTAGCAATAATTCAGATTTTTTTACTTGTTCTGATTTGTTTATTTATTCCTAGTTTTTAAATAGTAACATGTCAACCAAAACAAAAATAAAACAAAATATTGCATTATTGTCATTTTATTTCACAAAAACAGAAATACATAATTGTACGTAAACTTATAACTTACACATACTTTCAAGACACGATCACAAGCGTTGTAACATTGAGGCTAGCCGCAAACATACGATTATCAAATCGATTAAACCAAGTCGAGTTGTGTGCTTGTGACGATTTCATGAAGACGAAACAGCCAGTCGATTGTGTAAACATCTCACCTTGGAAGCTTATAAGCCCAGTGGAAAAACATGTAGGGAACTGCGGGTCTAAAACTGCCACTTTAGCAGAATCAGAAAGTGCATCACGCTTCCTGTCACGTGCGTTAGCGATAAAGATGAATTTGAAATTTGAAAGATTGTTGTGTAGTTAATATTATGATTCTGCTAAGGCACTTGTCTCACCGCCGGCGAGGAAGCGAGTAGCCAGACCATTTGCTCGCTGAGGAACGCACACAGGCGAAAAATCAATAAAAGTCGGACAAAACCAAAAAACTTAAAAGTACTCCAAATGAATAAAAACATGTTTTACCGACAAGTCTGATAGACGATACACGCTACCTGCGCACGCGGCGCGGACCCTTTTTTATCTACGCGCCTGGGTCTCAGTCCAAAGTTCGACTTGATCAACAGCGGATGTGTCTAAAAGTGAAAGTGTTGCTTTTAATTATTACGATTTTTATAATTTGCTTCGTGAAAGTCTTTGTTTTTTCGATGGATTCACTTCCAGGAGGTAATAAACCAATTATTAACACCTACTTTTGATAGTAATGCTTGATATTTTATATTAAAAAAAATATTTACTGTGACATTGTACTGTTTTGCATATTTTTAAACTTCACAAAAGGGTAAAGTATGACTTCCCGAGAGATACGGCCTTGTTATTAAAGTTTTTAGAAAGTGTGGACTTTGTTTATCAATATACAATCATAGTTTTATGCGACCGTAAGCGACGCTTTAACAAATTTGTCTTTTTAGTCGACCACATCTGTTTTGGACGCAGTCTACGTAAAACAAGACATATTATAAAAACAGCATCTTTTTATGTGATGAATTACCCATGGTATTATATGTCAACAACACTTCACAAAATATTAATACAAATTCTGAAATAGCCATAGGGTTTATGAGCGAAAATGCACTAGAAAGTCGAAACAAGGATGTTCGAAAGTACAGAGAGCGGTTTTCATGAAAGTTTTCAAGAAAATTAGCCATGGAAGACACTTTTAATAGACTTTTGGTGTCTTCCGATCCTTTTATAACGGGACCAAGGAAACTTATCGCAAAAAAAAATATTTCTATGTGCCCAGACGTTTTAAATCTATTAAATGAACCAAATAATGAATAATAAAAATGTCTAAAAATGATATATGTGTTTTTATGACGTAACAACCCTTGTTTACCCATTTTGTAGAATAATAATGAATGTTTAGGTTTTGTCCGACTTTTATTGACTTTTCGCCTGTGTGGAACGGGACAAAAGATATAGCTCTTCTGTGAGTAAAAGAGACACATACAGTCATAGTCAGTCGCTGTCTGTTCACACTGCCGGCGAGCTGCTCTTACCTCTAGTTGATCGCAGCGACAAGAACTATTAAAGATTGTACTCGCTCAGCGATGCTCGTTTGGCGGTCAGAACAACCAAACTGCGGTTATTTCTACCTATAGCGCGGGCCGGAGCGAGTATTGCAAGTCCCGCACCAAGTCGAGCGTCAAAACTATAGAAACTTTTCACTCGTTGCTCGCCAACTGTTTCGAGTTTGAAGCCTTTCTCGCTACTCGCTGATCGCCGGCGTTGAGACAAATGCCTTAAGTGGCCTTTTAAGACCCGCTGTCAATGCATACAAACAAGATGGAATGACAGCATACGTCATGCTCACTGCGCCTTCTACAAGGTGAGATATTACGCATGTGTTCCGAAATATAACCCAGTATACTGAACAGTGCTCATGACGGTCATGAATCCGACGCCATACTGTTGATTCGTTCCGAAATGTACTGACCAGTGCGTTGACGTCATTAACTGACGCTATATTGAGAATAGGGAACGTGCAAGGCGAAGTCTTTCCTTATTAAGGTGGAAGCGCCAGGGTAGCCCGCGAAATTCAAATACTTTATGTTTTTTTGCAATTTGCCGGTCAGTGTGAAGTGTTTGTTGAACAAAATACGATTCGCGAACGTAACGCGTATTTGTCTAAAGAATTATAACCATTTTAATCATCAATATAGCCCTCTAAGTTCATGAAGCCCTATTGAATGGTTTTTTCATGAAAAAGTCACGAATCGTATTTTGTTCAACAAACACTTCACACTGACCGGCAAATTGCAAAAAAACATAAAATATTTGAATTTCGCGGGCTACTCTGGCGCTTCCACCTTAAAGCTTGAATTCTATGCTGCCACCTAAAGCTCCTACACGTTCGTTTTAGGAAAACATTCAAATAGTAGACTTTGTCATCTAGTGTTGTGAATTCGGAACTTTGCCCTTATAAATACTTGACATTGACACTTCTGTGCTGCCACCTATAGTTTGTGCACGCTCTAGGGAGCGTGTTTGTGGAGTGTGTGTGCTCGTTTACAACAATCATTATTGGAAATATTACAAAAAATACAATAAAAAAAAACCCTCAAAATGTGATGCAAACAAGCCCGTTTGATATAACTATACGCCACATTTGTCACACCACTATATGGTGGCACACCAGTAATATGGCCTCTGGTTAATATTTCGGAACGCACGCATTGACATTCAAAGTGACTTAAATGGCCTTTTGAACCTAGTTCTTGGACTGAGAATAAAATCTAGTAAAAATCGTCAACTACCTTCTATTTTTTTATAACGTTGTACTTTTCATTTTGCTATATAAAGCTATTATCAGGGGCGGATCCATGGGGGGTTCACAAGGGCACCCCTGCCCCGACGGTCTATATAAAACGAGGAATGTGACTGTGACACAAAGGTAAACAGTGCCCTAGCTTCATGCATGGGTCCGCGTGAATGTTGGAAAGTATCCCAAGGAAACGTACTCCCGGGATAAAAAGAAGAAAGAATGAAGTAGGTAATGAACTATTTCGGATCATATTTTTTTTCATCCAGATCTGTTCAGGCGTTCTGGCGTGATTGAGGAACAAACATCCGTCTAAATTTTCAACATTTATAATATTAATATATTTTGGTTGCGGTATCTGTTCGAAAGACCCACCGCGGCCCTGGAACGCGGCGGGCACTAGGAGGAACGAGGATAGGTTTTAGTCAGTAAGAGTCTGACACTCCCTTCTGCTCCGCCCAGAGCGGGAGAAATCATTTGATGATTTATATTATGCTACCGCGGCTCTGGAACCCTCAAACGTCCAGTCTCGCTTCGCCCAGAGCGGATGACTTGATGATTTCCCATCCTTAAAGAGAAAATATAGAAATAGTAAGATCGCTTGAGGGGGTTCGCCTTATTATAGAGAAGGTGCATGGCGTTGATAATGCCATCTAGTGTCGCATATCCATCATTTTAAGGGTCGTAATACTTGACAGTGACGCTTCTGTACTGCCACATGCGGTTCCTGCACGCTCAGTTTAGGGGAACGTGCGTGAAGAAGACGGTGCCATCTAGCGTAGATATTTCGAATTCTATATTTGACAATGACATTTCTGTACTGCCACCTATAGTTTCTACACGCTCCCTGCATGACAGACCATAGTGAGCCCCCCAGATATAAAGCCTGGATCCGCCCTTGGCTATTGGGATACTATGACTAAACTCTGTAATTGCGTGATTTCGAGATAATTGCATAACACACAAATTCGCCCAGTTAATGGCGTTATGATGATTCAACAGTATTCAGATATACGGAGACAGACAGTTACAAGTATGGATCATGAATCCATGTATAATTTCTTTGCTCTACACTAAAAATACTCATTGTAGCTTCCTTAAGCTAGAGACAAACTGGCCTCACGTACGTAACGTATGCAACGCATTATACAGAGTTATTTGTAAAACACCAGCAACCTCTTAGGCAGTGAAAGTACACATGATTATAAGCAACTTTTACTTTGGGAAAACTCCGAAATCTCGAGAAAAATATCAGCTGTTCCATACATTTTCATTGGCTAAATATTGCATTTTGTATGAAACAGCTGATATTGCATTTTGTATGAAACAGCTAATATTGCATTTTGTTATAATCATGTGTACTTTCACTGCCTAAGATGTTGCTGGTGTTTTACAAATAACCCTGTATATCTGGACTCTTGATATTACTTGAAACACTATGCAGTAGAAACACACTTATCGCATGCAACGCAACGTACGATACGATACAAAAGCGTTGCATACGTTGCGTACGTAGGACCAGTGTGTTTCTCGCTTTACGGTCCGAAGATGGCGCGTCACTCGGTCTATTTATCAAAATATTCATGTTAAGTGGCTGGTCGTGGCTGTTATTTGAACCTCTTTAGCAGTCGATACAGGGGGTCTATAAAGGCCACTTTAGTAAAATCACTCTACCCGTCACTGTCAAATTTTCCCAATCAACCTTGAACCTAATGCGTTAGCGATAAAGATGAAAACGAAATTTGTCAGATTGTTGTGTGGTTAATATTGTGATCCTAATATAATTCTACTAGTGGCCTTTTTAGACCCGCTGGTATTCAGAATATTCCCGTATTAGTATTCTTTGGCAGTCGTTACGGATAGTCAGAAGCCAGTAAATCTGACTCCAGTCTTGCCATGAAGTACCGTGTTACCCAGTTACTGGGTTGTGGAGGTCAGGGGGGCTAAAGACACCACTTAAAGAGAATTATAATGGAATCATAATATTAATCACACAACAATCTGTCAAATTCCATTTTCATCTTTATCGCTAACGCATTAGGTTCAAGGTCGATTGGGAAAATTTTTCAGTGACGCGTAGCGTGGTCTTCTGATTCTGCTAAAGTGGTCTTTGTAGACCCTTCAGATAGGTAATCGCTTCATTTAAAATGGTCTGACTGGAGGCCAAGTTTTGAGAAACCTGATGCGTTACTTGGGTAACAGCAAATGTACCCTAAGATCATCGGGATAAGGGTATTTTTTTTAATAAGCAAGGCGAATATTCTAAAAAATACACCAAGTACAGTACCCTTGACGCAGGTAGTACACGCGTTTTACTACCTTCATATACTGAACAGTAACGTAACATAATAAACACAATATATGAAGAGGGGTCACTAGTATTGAGGTATGTGGAACAGGGTGTAAAAGCCCGTTAACCTCCATTGAAAAGGAAGGATCCTCCGACCAGACAGGTGTTGTGTCCGGTGGGCAACTATCTATAATGCCGTTATCCGATAGCTGGTCGATTTTGAACTTTCATGATATCTTAATCATCTGCCCAGCCTTTTCCCAACTACATTGGGGTCGGCTTCCAGTCAAACCGGATTCAGCTGAATACCAGTGTTTTTACGTGGAGCGGCTGCCTACCAGACCTCCACCACCCATTAACTGGGTAACACGGTACATCTTGGCAAGACTGGAGTCAGATTTCTTTCCGAGGCACGGAGGAAACTCGTTATGTTAAGATGGTCACCCATCCACAGACCAACCTTGGCAAGCGTTGCTTAACCTTCAAGATCAACACGTGCGGCTGTTATTATTTAGCCACGAGCTCCTCCATTTCATGATATCTTAATAAGAAAAAAAAATCTTGAGAGGTGTCAAGGGACACCCGGATGGAACGAAGTTCCTTTGGATTAATTAGTGAAGGAATTGTAATAAAACTAGAAACATGACTGTGTTTTACGACTTTATCCTTTTCCCTAAGATGGTATCGTATCGTTGGCAACTAATGACCCACTGTTTGGCATCTCAATGGTCAGTCTCTACCATATCGGGATTAAATACTCCATGCAGGATCGGATTTGTGTACTCTGATCCATTCCATTCTGTAACTGGCTTGCTTTCTATGAGAGAGAGAGAGACAGACAGAGAAACACGCGCACGCCGCACAGCTTACAACTATAGCAAAAAGTGTCGTTACAACTTTTGGTCTTAAATTTTTCCGTCTAGCCCCTTTTCGCAACGCGCGATAAGGAACTTCGTTCCAAAATTTATCTATCAATGTTTGTGAATTTTCAACACTTAGAATAACTTCGGAAATCCGCTAACACAGATCGATAGATTCTTTGTCTCACTGATATATAATCAAAAGTTCAAAATCGAACAGATGTCGGATAACAGCATTTTAGATATACCACGGCAGAACCGCCCAATGGTTGATAAAAATGAAAAAATCGACTGCCTCATATACTGTGAACATAACTCGTCAAGATATACTGAACAGCTGATTTTTCTTTCGCGATTTTGGGTCTAGTCCAATACCAAGAGTCGTTCCCCTTTTCAGATATTGTGTTTATAGTAGTTCCCCGTCCTCAGTGCGGCCTCTTGTGCGGCTGCGGGCGCGGCGAGTGGTCGCGGCGCCGCTTGCGTCGCGCGGGCGCCGCCGCCAGCAGGCCCGCGTGCGCCTGCGCCGCCAGCAGCATGCCCAGCTGGCCTAGTGCCTGCCGAGTGGAACGTGAATATTTATTCAAAACTAGTTCCCTCCTATTCTTACTGCATAAGAAAAAAGAACTAATCTATACAAAACGAAGTAATCGAATTCCGACCTTTAGTTATTTTCTTAATGTGGGAGTCGGTTACTTCTTTTGTGTAGATACGTCCTTTTTTCTTATGACGGCAGTATTGGTCTTAGCGTGATGTTATATAGCCTATAGCCTTCCTCGATAAATGAGCTATCTAACACTGAAAGAATTTTTCAAATCGGACCAGTAGTTCCTGAGATTAGCGCGTTCAAGCAAACAAACCCTTCAACTTTATTTATAAATTAGTTGACTCGCGCAACTTCGTTTACGTCACAATTTTCATTACTGCTCCGCTCCTATTGGTCTTAGCGTGATGTTGCCTTCCTCGATAAATGGGCTATTTAAAACTGAAAGATTTTTTCAAATCGGACCAGTTGTTCCTGAGATTAGCGCGTTCAAGCAAACAAACAAACTAACAACAAACATTTTTATAGATTTGATAACAATGTTTTATTTGTTTCTTGCTTTAGAGGCCGTTCAAGTATGTATTACGTTAGCAGAATTTCAGTTATTTTTAACCCCCCCCCCTTGTCAGTGATAGTAATCAACGCTCTTACCCCTCCCACCTATGCTTACGTAAGCATTGCTATAGTTTTTACTCGTACGAAACCTATTTCCCCCACTTATGTAATTTCTCATTTAACTATGAGACATCGCGTGAGAATAAAATCAGCTGATTTTGATTTGACAAGCCGTAATTATGTCAAATCAAAATATACTAAGATTGAGAAACAAAAACAGTAGGTCATCATCATCTGCCTGGCCTTTTCCCAACTACATTGGGGTCGGCTTCCAGTCAAGCCGGATTTAGCTGAATATCAGTGTTTTACGTGGAGCGGCTGCCTACCAGACCTCCACAACCCATTAACTGGGTAACACGGTACTTCATGCAAGACTAACACACAGAAACTGTAAAGGTTGTATAATGACATGGTCTATCGCGAATATAGACCTTATTGCTGTGGAGTAATGAGTAAAGTAGTTTGAGCTAGTCAGAATTGAAATAGTCATTTATTATGTTTCAAAAATGACTTGGAAACGGTTTAGGAAATAAGAGATTTTGCTCTTTATAACAAGGGTGGTTAGATTTTGGTAAAGATTGCTTGTCTTGACCATTTCACTTATTACTCTAAGGTTTCCATAGAACATTAAAAATTGATAAAAATACTCATAAGTACGTTGCGTGGAGTTGACATCATTTTCAGCTACACGATTTTTTTATAAGAAAATTTTAAGATGTCGGATTGACAAAACGTAACCATCCTTTTGTGGTAGTTAGGTAATTTAAAAATTAAGGGTTTTTGTATCATTTTTAACGTATCTATGGTATAAACAGCACGCGACGTATTGTGTAAGAGATGTAAGAACGATTGTATTCAGTCTCCGAGTGTATCACATTAAATATATAGTATTTTGTCGATTTCATTACGTTCAGTTGATTGTATGATGTAAAACTTAAGTGAAATACATTAACATAGATGAATGTGCTGTGTTTTATTTGTTAATTTTTAGGGTTCCCTACCCACCAACAGGGCAACAGGACCCTATTACTTAGGGACTACTCACACTTATTCAGCTTATATAGAAAACAACGATTTTGTATGGAGACGCGTACGCATCCGTTCAAGTTTTCCGCGTCTATTCAGCTTTCGAGGCAAATAAGTATATAATGAGGGCAAATTAATGTGTTAATATCATGCGAGTGCTATAGATAGAGATTATGCGCTGTTCTGCCGCCTTCAGCGTCGAACGTGGCGGAACAGTGCTGTACACGGTTGGTTCTCGACTCCTTGTGTGACTGACACTGGCATAGTCACCATCAGGGATATTAATTTTGATAACATAATAAATCTGCTATTCTGCTCTCGGCTTTTCTCACGACGACAGCGTCGCGTACAGACGCTCCAGATAGAAGCAGAAAACTGTATAAGTGTAACTGAAATCGTTCAGCGAATGGAGCTGAATAAGTGTGAGTAGTCCCTAAGCCTCCGCATCTCATGAACCGTAGTATAGTCCTGACCGATTTCGAACATGGCGGCCAATCTCAACGGAGACCAGACATCGGTTCGGGACAAATTATAGTGCACAAGTATGTGCGAAAACACAGGTAATAAACCGGGGAAGTAACCGACCGACTGGCGTCCGAGGACTGGAAAAAGAAGTATTGGTTGGCTGGCAGCAACATGAGCGGGCAACATTGTTGCCATTGGCAGGAACGTTGTCCGCTCATAGGCTAGGCTCAAGGCGTAAGAACGTGGGGATTGACACAAGAGAGGCAAGCGCTCAGCAGTGGGCGAGGTACGGCTGTAGACAGTGTTGGATAAAATTTAGTTTTTTTTACTATTGATAGGCACGCGTTTGACCACTATCTCACCTGATGGTAAGCGATAATGTGGTTGAAGATGGAGCCCGCTTGCCTAGAAGTAACCTATTCACTCTTGACTTAAAGACTCCCAGGTTGTAGCTATCAGGAAACACAGAATCCGGCAGGGAATTCCACTCCTTAGCTGTACGCATTATGAATGTGTGTAGTTTGACTAATGACTAACGGTTGAATAGGTCAATCATGATTGATGACTAATGATTGATTAGTTTTAGTCTTAGTCAACAAATCATGATTGATTTATTATGATTTGTTTTTTTTTAAGAACCATCATATAAGAAAAGATCATAATCATCTGCCTAGCCTTTTCCCAACTATATTGGGGTCGGCTTCCAGTCAAGCCGGATTTAGCTGAAGACCAGTATTTTACGAGGAGCGGCTGCCTACCAGACCTCCACAACCCATTAACTGGGTAACTCGGTACTTCATGGCAAGACTGGAGTCAGATTTACTGGCTTCTGACTATCCGTAACGACTGCTAAAGATCTACAAATAACAGCCGGGACCAACGGCTTAACGTGCTTTCCGATGCACGGAGGAAACTCGGTATATTAAGATGGTCACCCATCCACAGACCAACCTTGGCAAGCGTTGCATCATATAAGAAAAGATATTGAGTGATATTAGTTGATTTATATACTGTTCAATTAATTACCGTTTTACGTGGTGAAATATTAATTGAAATAAAGTGACCGATGCGCTAAGGTGTGGGTACCCACCTTCGGTGCATAGGAGAGAATTGTTCATAACCTTGTTCGTAATAATCGTAAATACCTTGACATGTCACTGATAATATATCGGTATTTCACCCTGTATTATATGAGGAGAAATCAAACTTCGGGTTTTTCTCTCAATCATAATGTCACGATTGAAACTAACAAAATGAAATTATTAGTGACTAATTAAAAATTTTTAGTGACTAAAATTTAGTCATGATTATGAGTGAGCTCGTCAATCATGATTACATTAGTCATGATTGATCAGTTGATTGAAAAATTTAGTTGATTTGCCCAACACTGGCTGTGGATGATGATATTGAGTACATCGTAATAAGTAAAGATGAGGTAGACTGTTGAAATTTTTGTGTGTATTTCTGTTTCCGCTATAACAACAAGTAATAAAAATACATAGTATTGAAGACCCACTCCTGAGCAAAGGTCTCTTTTTGCCTCCATTTCTCTCTCTGTGTTTCATTTGACTTATCCCTAACATTTAAAAGACGGAAATATTTTTAGCCACATCATTCCCAACCAATACAAGTGCTGGAAGCCTGAAGCATAGTGGCGACCATCAGAATACCGTCGGTAATGAAGCTCGACGAGACACGGAGTTAATTACTATTTTATTTAATAAAAATCGAGCCAAATAGGAAAAGACAGTACTATAAGTCCAGTCCAGGCAAATAACGCCGAAAATTAACGTGGTAGAATTTTTCAACTACAACATTTAGTGCCGTCATTATGACGTTTATGAAAATTAGGCTAACTTAGCAATAATTCAGATTTTTTTACTTGTTCTGATTTGTTTATTTATTCCTAGTTTTTAAATAGTAACATGTCAACCAAAACAAAAATAAAACAAAATATTGCATTATTGTCATTTTATTTCACAAAAACAGAAATACATAATTGTACGTAAACTTATAACTTACACATACTTTCAAGACACGATCACAAGCGTTGTAACATTGAGGCTAGCC
The DNA here is from genome assembly GCA_950371165.1 of Lacanobia oleracea. Taxonomy (NCBI): domain Eukaryota; kingdom Metazoa; phylum Arthropoda; class Insecta; order Lepidoptera; family Noctuidae; genus Lacanobia; species Lacanobia oleracea. The sequence goes on along the minus strand of OX493411.1, from coordinate 13,877,870 downwards.
GCAAACATACGATTATCAAATCGATTAAACCAAGTCGAGTTGTGTGCTTGTGACGATTTCATGAAGACGAAACAGCCAGTCGATTGTGTAAACATCTCACCTTGGAAGCTTATAAGCCCAGTGGAAAAACATGTAGGGAACTGCGGGTCTAAAACTGCCACTTTAGCAGAATCAGAAAGTGCATCACGCTTCCTGTCACGTGCGTTAGCGATAAAGATGAATTTGAAATTTGAAAGATTGTTGTGTAGTTAATATTATGATTCTGCTAAGGCACTTGTCTCACCGCCGGCGAGGAAGCGAGTAGCCAGACCATTTGCTCGCTGAGGAACGCACACAGGCGAAAAATCAATAAAAGTCGGACAAAACCAAAAAACTTAAAAGTACTCCAAATGAATAAAAACATGTTTTACCGACAAGTCTGATAGACGATACACGCTACCTGCGCACGCGGCGCGGACCCTTTTTTATCTACGCGCCTGGGTCTCAGTCCAAAGTTCGACTTGATCAACAGCGGATGTGTCTAAAAGTGAAAGTGTTGCTTTTAATTATTACGATTTTTATAATTTGCTTCGTGAAAGTCTTTGTTTTTTCGATGGATTCACTTCCAGGAGGTAATAAACCAATTATTAACACCTACTTTTGATAGTAATGCTTGATATTTTATATTAAAAAAAATATTTACTGTGACATTGTACTGTTTTGCATATTTTTAAACTTCACAAAAGGGTAAAGTATGACTTCCCGAGAGATACGGCCTTGTTATTAAAGTTTTTAGAAAGTGTGGACTTTGTTTATCAATATACAATCATAGTTTTATGCGACCGTAAGCGACGCTTTAACAAATTTGTCTTTTTAGTCGACCACATCTGTTTTGGACGCAGTCTACGTAAAACAAGACATATTATAAAAACAGCATCTTTTTATGTGATGAATTACCCATGGTATTATATGTCAACAACACTTCACAAAATATTAATACAAATTCTGAAATAGCCATAGGGTTTATGAGCGAAAATGCACTAGAAAGTCGAAACAAGGATGTTCGAAAGTACAGAGAGCGGTTTTCATGAAAGTTTTCAAGAAAATTAGCCATGGAAGACACTTTTAATAGACTTTTGGTGTCTTCCGATCCTTTTATAACGGGACCAAGGAAACTTATCGCAAAAAAAAATATTTCTATGTGCCCAGACGTTTTAAATCTATTAAATGAACCAAATAATGAATAATAAAAATGTCTAAAAATGATATATGTGTTTTTATGACGTAACAACCCTTGTTTACCCATTTTGTAGAATAATAATGAATGTTTAGGTTTTGTCCGACTTTTATTGACTTTTCGCCTGTGTGGAACGGGACAAAAGATATAGCTCTTCTGTGAGTAAAAGAGACACATACAGTCATAGTCAGTCGCTGTCTGTTCACACTGCCGGCGAGCTGCTCTTACCTCTAGTTGATCGCAGCGACAAGAACTATTAAAGATTGTACTCGCTCAGCGATGCTCGTTTGGCGGTCAGAACAACCAAACTGCGGTTATTTCTACCTATAGCGCGGGCCGGAGCGAGTATTGCAAGTCCCGCACCAAGTCGAGCGTCAAAACTATAGAAACTTTTCACTCGTTGCTCGCCAACTGTTTCGAGTTTGAAGCCTTTCTCGCTACTCGCTGATCGCCGGCGTTGAGACAAATGCCTTAAGTGGCCTTTTAAGACCCGCTGTCAATGCATACAAACAAGATGGAATGACAGCATACGTCATGCTCACTGCGCCTTCTACAAGGTGAGATATTACGCATGTGTTCCGAAATATAACCCAGTATACTGAACAGTGCTCATGACGGTCATGAATCCGACGCCATACTGTTGATTCGTTCCGAAATGTACTGACCAGTGCGTTGACGTCATTAACTGACGCTATATTGAGAATAGGGAACGTGCAAGGCGAAGTCTTTCCTTATTAAGGTGGAAGCGCCAGGGTAGCCCGCGAAATTCAAATACTTTATGTTTTTTTGCAATTTGCCGGTCAGTGTGAAGTGTTTGTTGAACAAAATACGATTCGCGAACGTAACGCGTATTTGTCTAAAGAATTATAACCATTTTAATCATCAATATAGCCCTCTAAGTTCATGAAGCCCTATTGAATGGTTTTTTCATGAAAAAGTCACGAATCGTATTTTGTTCAACAAACACTTCACACTGACCGGCAAATTGCAAAAAAACATAAAATATTTGAATTTCGCGGGCTACTCTGGCGCTTCCACCTTAAAGCTTGAATTCTATGCTGCCACCTAAAGCTCCTACACGTTCGTTTTAGGAAAACATTCAAATAGTAGACTTTGTCATCTAGTGTTGTGAATTCGGAACTTTGCCCTTATAAATACTTGACATTGACACTTCTGTGCTGCCACCTATAGTTTGTGCACGCTCTAGGGAGCGTGTTTGTGGAGTGTGTGTGCTCGTTTACAACAATCATTATTGGAAATATTACAAAAAATACAATAAAAAAAAACCCTCAAAATGTGATGCAAACAAGCCCGTTTGATATAACTATACGCCACATTTGTCACACCACTATATGGTGGCACACCAGTAATATGGCCTCTGGTTAATATTTCGGAACGCACGCATTGACATTCAAAGTGACTTAAATGGCCTTTTGAACCTAGTTCTTGGACTGAGAATAAAATCTAGTAAAAATCGTCAACTACCTTCTATTTTTTTATAACGTTGTACTTTTCATTTTGCTATATAAAGCTATTATCAGGGGCGGATCCATGGGGGGTTCACAAGGGCACCCCTGCCCCGACGGTCTATATAAAACGAGGAATGTGACTGTGACACAAAGGTAAACAGTGCCCTAGCTTCATGCATGGGTCCGCGTGAATGTTGGAAAGTATCCCAAGGAAACGTACTCCCGGGATAAAAAGAAGAAAGAATGAAGTAGGTAATGAACTATTTCGGATCATATTTTTTTTCATCCAGATCTGTTCAGGCGTTCTGGCGTGATTGAGGAACAAACATCCGTCTAAATTTTCAACATTTATAATATTAATATATTTTGGTTGCGGTATCTGTTCGAAAGACCCACCGCGGCCCTGGAACGCGGCGGGCACTAGGAGGAACGAGGATAGGTTTTAGTCAGTAAGAGTCTGACACTCCCTTCTGCTCCGCCCAGAGCGGGAGAAATCATTTGATGATTTATATTATGCTACCGCGGCTCTGGAACCCTCAAACGTCCAGTCTCGCTTCGCCCAGAGCGGATGACTTGATGATTTCCCATCCTTAAAGAGAAAATATAGAAATAGTAAGATCGCTTGAGGGGGTTCGCCTTATTATAGAGAAGGTGCATGGCGTTGATAATGCCATCTAGTGTCGCATATCCATCATTTTAAGGGTCGTAATACTTGACAGTGACGCTTCTGTACTGCCACATGCGGTTCCTGCACGCTCAGTTTAGGGGAACGTGCGTGAAGAAGACGGTGCCATCTAGCGTAGATATTTCGAATTCTATATTTGACAATGACATTTCTGTACTGCCACCTATAGTTTCTACACGCTCCCTGCATGACAGACCATAGTGAGCCCCCCAGATATAAAGCCTGGATCCGCCCTTGGCTATTGGGATACTATGACTAAACTCTGTAATTGCGTGATTTCGAGATAATTGCATAACACACAAATTCGCCCAGTTAATGGCGTTATGATGATTCAACAGTATTCAGATATACGGAGACAGACAGTTACAAGTATGGATCATGAATCCATGTATAATTTCTTTGCTCTACACTAAAAATACTCATTGTAGCTTCCTTAAGCTAGAGACAAACTGGCCTCACGTACGTAACGTATGCAACGCATTATACAGGGTTATTTGTAAAACACCAGCAACCTCTTAGGCAGTGAAAGTACACATGATTATAAGCAACTTTTACTTTGGGAAAACTCCGAAATCTCGAGAAAAATATCAGCTGTTCCATACATTTTCATTGGCTAAATATTGCATTTTGTATGAAACAGCTGATATTGCATTTTGTATGAAACAGCTAATATTGCATTTTGTTATAATCATGTGTACTTTCACTGCCTAAGATGTTGCTGGTGTTTTACAAATAACCCTGTATATCTGGACTCTTGATATTACTTGAAACACTATGCAGTAGAAACACACTTATCGCATGCAACGCAACGTACGATACGATACAAAAGCGTTGCATACGTTGCGTACGTAGGACCAGTGTGTTTCTCGCTTTACGGTCCGAAGATGGCGCGTCACTCGGTCTATTTATCAAAATATTCATGTTAAGTGGCTGGTCGTGGCTGTTATTTGAACCTCTTTAGCAGTCGATACAGGGGGTCTATAAAGGCCACTTTAGTAAAATCACTCTACCCGTCACTGTCAAATTTTCCCAATCAACCTTGAACCTAATGCGTTAGCGATAAAGATGAAAACGAAATTTGTCAGATTGTTGTGTGGTTAATATTGTGATCCTAATATAATTCTACTAGTGGCCTTTTTAGACCCGCTGGTATTCAGAATATTCCCGTATTAGTATTCTTTGGCAGTCGTTACGGATAGTCAGAAGCCAGTAAATCTGACTCCAGTCTTGCCATGAAGTACCGTGTTACCCAGTTACTGGGTTGTGGAGGTCAGGGGGGCTAAAGACACCACTTAAAGAGAATTATAATGGAATCATAATATTAATCACACAACAATCTGTCAAATTCCATTTTCATCTTTATCGCTAACGCATTAGGTTCAAGGTCGATTGGGAAAATTTTTCAGTGACGCGTAGCGTGGTCTTCTGATTCTGCTAAAGTGGTCTTTGTAGACCCTTCAGATAGGTAATCGCTTCATTTAAAATGGTCTGACTGGAGGCCAAGTTTTGAGAAACCTGATGCGTTACTTGGGTAACAGCAAATGTACCCTAAGATCATCGGGATAAGGGTATTTTTTTTAATAAGCAAGGCGAATATTCTAAAAAATACACCAAGTACAGTACCCTTGACGCAGGTAGTACACGCGTTTTACTACCTTCATATACTGAACAGTAACGTAACATAATAAACACAATATATGAAGAGGGGTCACTAGTATTGAGGTATGTGGAACAGGGTGTAAAAGCCCGTTAACCTCCATTGAAAAGGAAGGATCCTCCGACCAGACAGGTGTTGTGTCCGGTGGGCAACTATCTATAATGCCGTTATCCGATAGCTGGTCGATTTTGAACTTTCATGATATCTTAATCATCTGCCCAGCCTTTTCCCAACTACATTGGGGTCGGCTTCCAGTCAAACCGGATTCAGCTGAATACCAGTGTTTTTACGTGGAGCGGCTGCCTACCAGACCTCCACCACCCATTAACTGGGTAACACGGTACATCTTGGCAAGACTGGAGTCAGATTTCTTTCCGAGGCACGGAGGAAACTCGTTATGTTAAGATGGTCACCCATCCACAGACCAACCTTGGCAAGCGTTGCTTAACCTTCAAGATCAACACGTGCGGCTGTTATTATTTAGCCACGAGCTCCTCCATTTCATGATATCTTAATAAGAAAAAAAAATCTTGAGAGGTGTCAAGGGACACCCGGATGGAACGAAGTTCCTTTGGATTAATTAGTGAAGGAATTGTAATAAAACTAGAAACATGACTGTGTTTTACGACTTTATCCTTTTCCCTAAGATGGTATCGTATCGTTGGCAACTAATGACCCACTGTTTGGCATCTCAATGGTCAGTCTCTACCATATCGGGATTAAATACTCCATGCAGGATCGGATTTGTGTACTCTGATCCATTCCATTCTGTAACTGGCTTGCTTTCTATGAGAGAGAGAGAGACAGACAGAGAAACACGCGCACGCCGCACAGCTTACAACTATAGCAAAAAGTGTCGTTACAACTTTTGGTCTTAAATTTTTCCGTCTAGCCCCTTTTCGCAACGCGCGATAAGGAACTTCGTTCCAAAATTTATCTATCAATGTTTGTGAATTTTCAACACTTAGAATAACTTCGGAAATCCGCTAACACAGATCGATAGATTCTTTGTCTCACTGATATATAATCAAAAGTTCAAAATCGAACAGATGTCGGATAACAGCATTTTAGATATACCACGGCAGAACCGCCCAATGGTTGATAAAAATGAAAAAATCGACTGCCTCATATACTGTGAACATAACTCGTCAAGATATACTGAACAGCTGATTTTTCTTTCGCGATTTTGGGTCTAGTCCAATACCAAGAGTCGTTCCCCTTTTCAGATATTGTGTTTATAGTAGTTCGTTGTCCTCAGTGCGGCCTCTTGTGCGGCTGCGGGCGCGGCGAGTGGTCGCGGCGCCGCTTGCGTCGCGCGGGCGCCGCCGCCAGCAGGCCCGCGTGCGCCTGCGCCGCCAGCAGCATGCCCAGCTGGCCTAGTGCCTGCCGAGTGGAACGTGAATATTTATTCAAAACTAGTTCCCTCCTATTCTTACTACATAAGAAAAAAGAACTAATCTATACGAAACGAAGTAATCGAATTCCGACCTTTAGTTATTTTCTTAATGTGGGAGTCGGTTACTTCTTTTGTGTAGATACGTCCTTTTTTCTTATGACGGCAGTATTGGTCTTAGCGTGATGTTATATAGCCTATAGCCTTCCTCGATAAATGAGCTATCTAACACTGAAAGAATTTTTCAAATCGGACCAGTAGTTCCTGAGATTAGCGCGTTCAAGCAAACAAACTCTTCAACTTTATTTATAAATTAGTTGACTCGCGCAACTTCGTTTACGTCACAATTTTCATTACTGCTCCGCTCCTATTGGTCTTACCGTGATGTTATATAGCCTATAGCCTTCCTTGATAAACGGGCTAACTAAAACTGAAAGAATTTTTTAAATCGGACCAGTAGTTCCTGAGATTAGCGCGTTCAAGTAAACAAGCAAAGAAACAAATAAACTCTTCAGCTTTATATATTAAGTATAGATTTATTTAAGAATTACCAACGAGTAAGTACACTACAAAAACTTTAGCAAAATTCAAGCTCAATAACACAATACCTTTTCGTGTAATGCACACTCAATTACAGGTAACCACAACTTACACATTAATGAGTCTACATGCTCCGACTGAATATTAAAACAACAAAAGACATGGCCTAATTCTGCCCTTAATCAATCCAGAATACATAAATGTACAGCAATTATTAATATGTGAAAAGTACTTATAAAATAAACAAAAATAAATCGCAACAATTACATTTCTCTAAAACAGGCGACAAAAAATGACAAAAAAATATGTGTGTTAATTGATTTTGTGTGGTTTTTGATTTCGACATAATTCTATGCATTGCAATACAACTGCCTCTCTGTTTGGATACACGCATATGACAAACAGTATCTGTAGCAAGCCTGAAGATCAGACTAAATAAAAAATACCCGCGACTGCCAGAATCGTCATCTGTAAAAGTCAACAGTCACTATTATCGCAGACACCATTTTTCTAGCTGCATGCCGCGTATCATGTTGCCTATCACGTTACGCATTATACATCGATAATATATTCAAGTGTGTGGATCCGAACATAATGTATAATCTATGATCCGAACATTCCAAACGTCATAGTTATGTTGACATTTCTGCTTGCTTTGATCTTGTTACGTATTATTGTGTTGTCTTTTCGTTTTACTCTGTTGGGTATTTTTACTTGACCCCACGCTATCGTTCATCGGACTTTCGTTTACTGTGTATATTGTACTTGTTTGTTTGTTATTTGGATTCTGATGCTCACGATGTCAAGGTGCTTAAATTGTAGTGTGGCCACTAATCGAATGCGAAGGCATAATATGTAACAATTTTAACACCGCAGTTAGAAAATACATTGACTGAATGGTTATCTATACAAGAGGTACGTACCTAAGTTGTAATTATTTTCATACTGCTAAAATATAAACTAAATTGCAATCGAAGTTGGTAAACTTCACCTACCATTTTAAGCAGTTGAGTTCCTTATTCGGAAAGAATGTTAGCATAATATAAGTACTAATCACGTATGTATTTTATGTTTTTCAGCTTCCTTCAGATGGACTGATTTGCATGTTATGTATTGTTAAACCAACGCTCAGAAGAAGCATACCAGAGACATAGCAGAGTACTGAGCTACCCAATGGTGTGTATTGATTGTGGATGTTCTGTTATGGGGAGGCGCTACCCAATGCGATACCACACCCTTGAAGAAAACAGTCCATTAATTGATATTTTCTTCTCATGGAAAACCCACAATCCGGTTAGTGTGTGCTTTCGAACTTATATATTTAGCCTGGCTTTGCCCTGGCTGCTGTAAATTCCGATGATGAAAAAAAACCTTATAATTAATGAGTAAAGGTGCAGTCTCACTTGGCATATAGTCTGCCAACGATTTGCCCATCTGTTACTATTTCAATGGTGCGGTCATTCTGCAAACGGTGTACTGTATGCATAATATAGGCATTCTATTGAATATAGTATTGGGCGCTAACTCAGGCTATCAGTCAACCGTAAACTGTATGCCAAGTGAGACTGCACCCTAATAATTACCAGTTATTATTTATACTAACCACATTTATTACACTGGCCGTAACAGTTCTACCATTTCCTTTAAAAAGTAAAAGTGAAGATTTCATAGGTATAATGTCAAACATTTTTACAGGATCAGAGGGCAAATCTACAAGCATGTCATCCCTGTTGGATGCAAGCAAATCGGCACTTAGTACTGAATACACATAGATAGGAACTGGAGGAAAATGAACCTGGATTGCCCAAACCACCTCCACTTCCAACAGATGCTAATCCTATTGTCGCACATGAACCACCACCACCACCTCCACCAGCTGATAATCCTGCTGAAGCACGAAGAATTGACCAAATGAATTATCTGCCTAGTTACTAACGTGTTCCGAATACTTCTAGCCATTGTATTTTTAAGGAGTGTAATAGTCAATCAGGGCATTTTTGAATTCCTACTTTTGTTAAGTTAATTATTATGTTCCCATCAGTTGCCGAACATGAGAGATGTATTTATTTGCTAATGAGTGGCATTTATTATCTGAGAACACAAATACCTCGTCTTATTTTACTGTTCAACAATCAGAAGATTTAATAGAACTTCTAAAAAGAGATCTAGTAACTTTTGATTTAAATAATGTGGATCAAATGCCGCATCACATTTGTCACTATTGGACAGGACTTAAAGTGACAGAGTTATAATTACTATATATTGAACTTCCTTTGGAAAATGCCCTTAGCCCTTATCTTTTGAGGGGGCGAATAAAGTCTGTAAATAACATTTTTCATATATTTTGTTTGATAGTGAGACATCCAGCCCCAATCCCTTGGATGCCATTTTAGGCTATTGTTGTAGCTGCCTAGTTGGAAATCAAACAGTTGGGTGTTGTTGCCATGTCATGACGTTGTTATGGTATTTGGGCTGGGCCAGGCACCAAGCAATTATAACGGCACCAGCCTCATTCCTCGATAACATTTTATTGATCTTTGAAGACGAATAGGGTTCTAAGTGGATGAAAACATTAAATGTGTCTGAGTGATTGCAATGATGTTTTTCTTAAAATGTCTGTAAAAGAAGTAGGTAGAAGTAGATATATTTAATAAGCAAATGTATATCCTATGTACCTAATTAATTATATACTTAAATAAAAATTCAAGTGCTATTTTAGTGTGCCTACCCAATTCTTCAAATCTTTTTTTGCAGTCTCTACGAGCAAGTTACAATGTCCAGATTTATTTGTAGACGACGAACTTTTCTTTGCTATTGCGGCCTTTCTATGATGAGAGGCTGATTTGATGAGAGACTAATCTATCTATAATATATAAAGCTGAAGAGTCTGTTTGTTTGTTTACTTACTTGAACGTGCTAATCTCAGGAACTACTGGTCAGTTTGAAAAATTCTTTCAGTGTTAGATAGCCCATTTATCGAGGAAGGCTATATATCACCACGATAAGATCAATAGGAGCGAAGCGGTAATGGTATTTTAATTTTTGGCTCTTTACTTGTAATTCTGTGAAAATGCATGGAACACTGACATTGAGAGTGTTCCATACATTTTCATAGAATTAGACGTTCCCTGATATCGATGTAAATGAATGTCGTATCGGGTTAGTGAAGAAACTGTCTTTATATCCATTGTTAACAGTAATTCTTGCATTGTTTCGTCTACAAAAATCGAAATGTTGTATACTACTTATCGCGTCTCTCGCTTCTTCTCTAATCATAGAACTTAAATTATTGCAAAGACATACATGTAAGCTTTAATATGATGTACTGTATATCAATGTACATTAATCTTTTTTTTAGGGCACGGCTCCATACTAATTCCGGCCATGTCCTTTAAAATAATTAAAAATATAAGCGTTTGACATCCTAATTTCAAGATTATAATGGCTTAATTACAAAGAAAAATTAAAACATATTTTTGCTGACATGGGGGACGGGAGCGTCTCCCATGTCAGCAAAAATGACCATAGTAAAGGCCCCCTTACCCCCATTGGTGCTTACATAATACTTGAACGGCCCTATCAGTTTTAGGTGACCGTACCCAAAGAGTAACAAACGGAACCCTATTATTAAGTCTCCGCCGTCCGTCCGTCATTCCGTCCATTCGTCCGTTTGTCTGTCAGAGGGCTGTATCTCAAGAACCTTAATAGGCAGACAGTTGAAATTTTCACAGATAACATATTTATATTGCCGCTAGAACAGCAAATAATAAAAATTGTGGTTAATGGTACGGTTTTTTAAAACGATGAGCAGGCGAGTTGTAGGTAATAGTAGAGATATTTCTTACCTCGCCATGCATTTCTTTAGCCATCCTGTAGACGCTGTGTTCGCTGCTATTGTACATTAGAGCGTTGGACAGCATCAGCAGCACGTCCCGTTGAAATTGAGCTGTCGTTCTGGAAAATACAAATATATAATGTTAAGCTTAAAGACTGAAATCACCATTTTATTATGAATACTTCTTCTTCTTCCACCTGGCGTTAATCCCGGCTATTGCCAGGGTCCGCCTTCCTACTTAGCTTCCTCCACTTTGCCCGATCTTGAACATCCTTCTCAGTCAGGCCATTGGCTCTCATGTCGGACTTAACGACGTCCAACCAGCGCTTGCGAGGGCGACCACGGGACCTAGCCCCAAGAACAGCCATATTCATGCATCCCCGACCAACGTACTCCATAGGGCGGCGCATGATGTGGCCATACCATCGCAGACGACACTCTTGCAGTTTTTCCCCCACGTCACGGACACCAAGACTACCTCTGATGAAAGAGTTGCGTATGCGATCGGATCGCGTTACGCCACTCATCCACCTCAGCATCTTCATCTCCGTGACGCGAAGCTCCTGGGTGTGTCTGCCTAGTGCTGGCCAACATTCACCGCCGTACAGTAGGACAGGCCGTATGATGCATTTATATATCTGCCCCTTGAGCTTCGGAGGCATTTTGCGGTCGCATACAACGCCCGTTACCTCGCGCCACTTCGCCCAAGCCGCGCCTATACGTGCTTGGACATCGTCGTCCACGTTGCCAGACTCGTGCAGCACGGATCCAAGGTACCTGAACGTATCGGACTTTCTGATCAGGTCCGAACCTATTCGGATGAACCTATTTGAATCCGTGCCGCCACAGGACATGTACTCAGTCTTCGCCACATTTAGTCTCAGACCACCGTTTTCAAGCGTGTCCTTCCAAATGTTGACTTTGCGCTCAAGATGGGCTTTGTTCTGATTAACGAGGGCGATGTCATCGGCATACATCATTAGCCATGGGGGCTTATCTTGGATGTTTGCCGTAACTACATCGAGCACTACGTTAAACAAGAACGGGCTAAGAGCCGAGCCTTGGTGAACGCCAACAGATATTGGGAAGCCATTCGATTCGCCAACAGCGGTCTGGACAGAGGACACGGAATCGCGGTACATGTCTCTGATAATGTCAATATAGGCCTCGGGAACGCCTTTGAAGCGCAGTGCCCACCAGATGGACTGCCGAGGTATACAGTCGAAGGCCTTCTGCAGGTCTAAAAAGGCCATATGCAAAGCTCTTCTTCTCTCTCTGTAAGCCTCAGCCAGATTCCGTAAGGCGAATACTGCGTCCATGGTGCTGTTACCCGCCCGGAAGCCATATTGACACTCAGAGACAGTACACTCGCTACGGAGCCGTGTGTCAATGATGCGCTCGAAGAGCTTCATGGTGTGGCACATGATCTTGATACCGCGGTAGCTACTACAATCCTGTACGCTACCTTTGCCTTTGTATACAGGGATAATCAGGCTAAATCGCCACTGGTTCGGCATTTCCTTGGTGATCAGGATGCGGTTAAAAAGATCCGTCAGAAGGTCCACGCCATGTGGGCCTTCGCCTTCCACACTTCAATTGGCACATTGTCAGGCCCGACCGCTTTCCGGTTCTTCATGTGGCGAAGAGCAATGCAGGTTTCGTCGGGGGAAATAGGGGAAATAAGTCCAAGGTTAGGAGGCGGTTCGGGAGGAAGGTTATGGGGATGCTGTTTGTTAGACAGCTCCGCGAAGTATGTACACCATCTCTCCTTAACAGAGGGGGCATCGTAGAGCAGCTTACCCTGGGCGTCCCTTACACAGAGACATTTGCTAATGTCCCGTGTAGCTTTCTCCCGGGCACGCGCCAGCTTAAAAATAAGCTTTTGCCCCTCCGCAGTTTCCAGCTTGTCGTACAAGGGCGCCAGACTTTTGCTGCGGGCTCTGGCTACAGCTTTTTTGCAAGCGCGCTTAGCCGCTCCATATGCCTCTCTGTCATCCGGAGAGTTGGACCCTTGCCACTGTTTAAATAAAACCTTCTTCTTCCGAGTCGCCTCCTGCACCCCGTCATCCCACCACCACGTCTCCTTTTCTATGGTGCGGCCACCACGAGAAGTGCCAAGGACGCGCTTACCCGCATCGGTGATCGCTGAATGGATCCTACTCCAGATCTCTTGAGCGGACTCATGCGGAGCACTGATCTCGAGATGCTCGACCTCCGCGATGAAGTCCGACTGCCTAGGACCATCAAGCAACCACCACTTTGTGCGGGGTTTGCGTTTTTCGGTCACTTTCTTTTTCGGTACAACCGCAAAGTCCAGGACAAGGAGGCGGTGTTGAGCCGTTAGGCTTTCACCTGGGATGACTTTGCAGTTGGTAACCTTGCCAATGTGGCACCGTCGCACCAGCAGGTAATCTATTTGGGTTGAGTAGGCACCACTACGGTACGTAATAAGATGCTGGGGCTTCTTCTGAAAGAACGTGTTCGCGATGGCTAGGTCAGACAAAGCGCAGGTGCTGAGTATACTGACTCCCTCTGCATTTAGCTGGCCATATCCAAAACCACCGTGAACACGTCCGTACTCTCCAGCAAACTGACCTACGTGACCGTTGAGATCCCCCCCAACCAAAACACCTTCGGAATTCGGAATAGCGCGTAGTACGTCCTCGAACTCATCCCAGAAGGCCTCCTTTTCAGACTCACAGCAACCAGTTTGAGGAGCATAGGCGCTGATTAGGTTCGTTACCGACCCTTCGATCAGCACCCTAACTCGCATCAACCGGTCGCTGCATCGGTCTACTTCAAGGAGTCCATCCTGAAGGTCCTTAGACAGCACCACGGCCACTCCGCCCCTGCCCGTTGGTGATCCGGTGTACACTAGCTGGTACCCCTGCCCGATGTCACGTGACTTATTTCCCTTCCAGCGCCTCTCCTGAAGGAAGGCGCACTGGACCCGACGCTTCGCAAGTACGTCCGCGAGTTCTCGGCAACGTCCGGTTAGGGAGCCAATGTTCCAGGTGGCAAAGCGGAACTTCTTCTTGGGTACTATCCTCTTTAGCCGTGCCCGTACTCGACACGGTAGCCCTAGCCCACTTATCGCAGGTTTAGGGCGATGTGCCTGCGCGTCGTTATGCGGCGACGCCCTAGCCCGAGTACCCATTTTCAACTTCTTGTCCATTTTAATATTTGGCTGAAGTTGGTTTTACGTGGGGCGACCAGCCGTCTGACCCCCACAACCCTACGAGAGGGAAACCAGGTTCGCCAGAGCCTCGTCCGTTGGACAGCAGGGTGCACCGCTAGCAGGTGAGGTTGGCTTGGGTCTTAAGATGGTAACAGACCCCATGCACTCCAGTTATTATGAATACTTCTGTTTTTAATTATTCTTACCTATTTATTATTTTTTTAAATATTTCTTAAGGGCGCTATTACAAAATCGAGCGCTTGCCCCGGACTAAAGCTACAAACCGCGTTTCCCGAGATTTATAGTGATTGTGGGGCTGTATACAAAAATTGCTTAAAAATATGAGTTTACTTTTAAATAGACCAATTTTTTTATCATGCATTATAACAATACCTCCTTAATTATTAAATAATTTTTATTTGAATTTGGATTATACTTTCATAGATAAAAAATATAGTTTCGTACGGAAAATTGTCAATAATTCTCAGTTTGATAAAATTATTTTTGGTTTATTAGTGCATGAATCGTAACAAATTGATTTGATCATTCCAAAGTAGAAGGTACAGTTGTATCATGGACATTTTTAAAATTGATTAAATTATTATATCTTCGGTGTACCAAAGCATCAAAAGATTCCCATAAGCGTAATTTTATGAAACACCCTTTGCGGAGAGAAGAAATTTACTGATGTACGTGAACAAATTGATATATTTATTTAGAACACACCCAAGATCAACTATCAAACTTTCTTAGGCGTATTTATGTTTTTTTTTTGTTCTATATCTAAAGCATAATCATACATCAAAACTCGAATCAAACGCTCAAATTCAAGAAAAATTGTGAAAGCGCTCTTAAACAATACAAATTAAAAAATATATATGTAAAGCCACAAATATACAGAGTTGATACGACAGAGGGGCATTAAATTAAACTACGTATACTATACGTGTACAGTATTAATTCGATACGGTACAAAAACAAAAAGCGCCATAAATGAGAAAATATTTTTTTCAAACAAACTAAATAGCTTGCAAATCCGAATAAAACGCAACCACCCTTTGTAAAAAAAAGACACTGACCTTAGATACCGCTAGGTAACAAAGCGGCAACGTCGCGCGCGCGCCGGAGCGCGGTGTGCGGTATCTCGTGTGCTCGGTGGGGGCCGGGCCGGGTGGCGGCCGGCGACTTAGGCCTCCGCTCGCACTGGCTTTTATGTTAGGTAACGTTTCGAAGTACGCGCACAAAAACAAACACACAAAATTTTAAAATTTTCGATGTGTCCTCCATTTACATTGATGCACAAATTATACCGACGGAGAATATTGTTATTTATTTTTCTAATTAGATCACTGTCCGTCGCTAAGCACTTTAATTTGTGAAATGCTAATATAATCCTATTTTTTAACTCATCAATTGTATTTACCTCTGAGGCATACACTTCACCCTTAATGTTCCCCCACAAAAAGAAATCCATGGGAGTGAGGTCCGGAGATACTAATACTAAATAATAATAATTCCAAGTTACGTGTCCTATCACCATAAAAACAGTCAATCACAAAAAAAAAACACAAATACTAAATAATAATAATCCCAAGTTACGTGTCCTCTCACAATAACAAAATAAAATCACAATTCTTTGCGCGCGAATTCCACAAACCCTACGTTCCGAAACGACAGCGTCGGCGTCACTGAGCAGGCCGCAGGCCCCACTTACCGATCGCAAAAAAACAAGGATGCAACTAACTGACCTAGTTCTGTTTCATTCAAATGTGCTACGTTCGTCGCTTTCGTAGTGAAAGTGCAAGTGTGTGTGTATTGATTGCTTCCTTGTTTGCATTGCCAATTTTTAGTGAATGTCCTTCGACATGCGTCAGAGCGGCAACAACGCATAGTAGATTCATCGTTGTAAGGTGCATGACCTATGCTTAGACGATATTCAGCTGTTAGAAAAGATACATCGTGTTCAAACCGTGCAAAAACTTTAAAAATCATTTGCGACTAAACTACTGCTCCTAATTAATTTATTTTTGGTACAGAGCTTGAAAATGGTACCTAGTATAGGCAGTTTCAAGGAAAGCCCCTCTGTCGTATCAATCGAAAAATCGAAAAAGCCAAGCCAGGGATTTTACGGAGCTTCGATTCCGATTCCGATATATCCGAACTTCCGATTGATCTTACACCTCCGGTTCCGACTTCGGTTCCGATACTTTTAAATCGGAGGTTTATTAAATATAATTAGCTGCTAATGGGAGCTCGTGGCTAAATAATAACAGACGCACGGTTCGATCTTCAAGGTTAAGCAACGCTTGCCAAGGTTGGTCTGTGGATGAGTGACCATCTTAATATACCGAGTTTCCTCCGTGCCTCGGAAAGCACGTTAAGCCGTTGGTCCCGGCTGTCATTTGTAGATCTTTGGCAGTCGTTACGGATAGTCAGAAGCCAGTAAATCTGACTCCAGTCTTGCCATGAAGTACTGTGTTACCCAGTTAATGGTTTGTGGAGGTCTAGTAGGCAGCCGCTCCTCGTAAAATACTGGTATTCAGCTTGACCTGGAATCCGGCTTGACTGGAAGCCGACCCCAATATAGTTGGGAAAAGGCTAGGCAGATGTTGATGAGCTACTAATGGAGTCAATTAATTTAATTATGTAACTGTTATAAAAATGTGGTTATGTTTGGTTGTGACACCTATATCATATAGGTTTATTATTTTTTAACTGAAATTAGAGAGTCTGACTGATTAATGTTTTGTACTATTTTATTTACACATCTTTCATCTGTCTCCATCTCCGACTTCAACTCCACCTCCGACTCCGATTCCGACTCCGATAAGCCAAATTTAAAAACTCCGACTCCGATTTCGGTTCCGATAAAACCACCTCCATAACATCCCTAGTCCAAGCTACCGGTGGTCAGGGCTCCAGAGAGAGGAACCTACTAACAATTCGAGCTGTGTCCTGAAGTACCGCTTCCACGTCGCGACGGACAAGTGTACATTTTAATTAATTATATGTATATAAGGTGTAACTATTCATACACGAAATATTTTAAGACAATCATCTAACGGTTATAACGAAGCCATTTCAACGAAAAAAAAATTTTTATGTGTTTTTGTTTTTACGAAATTTACATTTTCTTGAGACATCTTGCATAAAACCTTTACTCCCTGTTCTATGAATGAGACGCACCGCGCCGACGACACGGCGACGGGTGATGCCCGACATGCGCGGGCGTAATGGATGTTGAAAAAATAAGGAGCCAGTATTTATTTTGTGGGTCAAGTGATTTTAAATTATTATTTTCTTATAAAATATACTTAGATAAAAAAAAACCTTTGAAATGGCTTCGTTATAACCGTTAGATGATTGTCTTAAAATATTTAGTGTATGAATAGTTACACCTTATATTTTAATTAAGTGGCCATACCTTATAACGCCCGAATCGATATTCCTCCTGATAGTGGTGAGGTCCATGGGCCGCTTGACCACCTGACTGTACCCGGGAGCTTCGTCATCGGTGATCGGCCGGAGGAATAGTGAGGCGTACTTGTGAGCGCATAGTCTATAAAAGAGGATAATAATAATTATTTTTTGTAAGATAGCGCAAGAAAAAAGTATCTGGAAAGATATGGGGAGGCTTTTGCCCAGAACTGGGACATGACAAGCTAATTTATAAAATATACGAATTTTTTCAAGTACATAGGGAGCGTGCAGAAACTATAGATGGCAGCACAGAAATGTCACTGTCATATGTTTCAAGTATAACATTCGAAATAGCTCCGCTAGATGGCACCGTCTTCTTCGCGCCCGTTCCCCTAAACTGAGCGTGCAGGAACTACAGGTGGCAGCACAGAAGCGTCAATGTCAAGTATTCTGACCCTGAAAACTTCGAATATGCGACACTAGATGGCGTAGTCAACGCCGTGCACGGTCCCTAAAGGAAAATTCGAAACTTTGAGGAATAGCTTAAACTGCGCTGCAGCAATATGCTTAGTTGATTTTTTGAAGTTGGCACTTGAAAAATCCCCGGTATACGAGTCCTGTATTGCGGTAAATGCGTCCTGTTTCTCGATAAATAGGTTTGTATCCCGGTAAATGGGTTTGTATTTCCGTAAATGGGTTTTTATTTCCGTAAATGGGTTTGTATCTCCGTAAATAGGTTTGTATTTCCGTAAATGGGTTTGTATTTCCGTAAATGGGTTTGTATCTCCGTAAATAGGTTTGTATCTCCGTAAATAGGTTTGTATCTCCGTAAATAGGTTTATATGTTTGTGGGTTTGTATCCCCGTAAATGAGTTTGATTCTCGGTAAATGGGTTTGTATCCCCGTAAATGGGTTTGTATTTCCGTAAATGGGTTTGTATCTCCGTAAATAGGTTCGTATCTCCGTAAATAGGTTCGTATCTCCGTAAATAGGTTTTTATGTTTGTGGGTTTGTATCCCCGTAAATGGGTTTGTATCCCGGTATATGAGTTTGTATCTTGGTATACGGCTCCTATATCCCAGTAAATGTATAATATGTGTGTGTGTGTGTGTGTGTGTGTGTTGTAAATGTAATTTTGATGCCGGTAAATACATCCTTTTTTTTTAATTTCATATGGTTTTGCTCTTGACTCTAGTCCAGGTCAGAGATGACAGAGACAAAGTCTACGATGGAGCGAGCCTACCCAGAAGGAGCTTGTTCACTCTAACTTTGAAGAGATTACGGTAAATAAATACGCACGATAATAATACGCGATACAAATACATCCTTTGTCTACGTATGAATTTGTATCACGGTGAACGGGTTTGTGTCTCGGTAAATACATCCTGTATCTAAGTAAATGAGTTTGTATTTATATGTTATTTATTTATTTATTATGGCACCCCAACAACAAAGTCACAGAGACATCCTTACAAACAAAATGTCTTAACTGATTACTGTAGTGACCTTGTCAGTTATAGGTGTGCACAGTTTTTACATTATGTGCTACAATGTTAACAATAAACATGAAAATTGTACACAAAGTATTAAATTACATAAAAATTATTGCATTGCCAATTTAAAAACTTGGTAACAATTTGTATGATGTATCTATTTAAACATAACCTGAAGTATAGAGAAAAATAATAATATTATAAATGTGTTTTTTTTTTTTAATAACTAACAACATTATAGAGAAAGGGAAATAAATAGTTACAGAAAGAGAGACTATATGAGCCAAAAAACTCGTAATATATTTTGTGCCTAGGACAGGCTTACATCTGCTAAATGCTTACGGAATTTAGTCACATTATATCTCGGTAATTGAGTTTGTATCTCGGTATACGCGAAATTTTAAATAAAGCTTAAAATGATGATGTAGGTGAGCATTAAAAAGGGAATTTTAGAAATTCAAACAGGAAGGGGATGAAACAGTTAAAAATGTTGGCTAAATGTACGCTAACGAAGTCGCGGGCACAGTGCTAGTGTCTGGATACCTCACCTGCTATACACGAGCATAACTGACTTCTTCCACAGGCGGTGTTGTCGCTCCGCGTCGTTAGCGCTAGGGGACTCCGGAGCGCTTGCTTCCGCCGCACTCTCGGAGCCCGAACACGCTGGAACAAAGAGATACGGGGTTACTTTCACTAGAAGGGTGTAACGCCATATCATCATTACCATCATATACGTACGCCATATCATCATTAACATCATACGTGTACGTGTATTTAGTGTCAATGCTTATAGTTATTTTTATTTATTTTTTCTTAATCTGTTCGTTTTTACTGTAAGTGAGAACTTGTAATTGGCCTTAATTATATTAGAATAAGTAAGCATGCATGTTATTAGCTGTAAGTTTTCCAAATATAATAAAATATCAGCCGAAAGACGTCCACTGCTGGACATAGGCCTTGCCATAATCGCCACGCGTGGCAGGCGGGTTGGCGGTCGCAGTGTATGGTGTTGCGTTTTATAGAGAAGCTGCCCATTCTCTGGTGAGTCCCTTAGTCGCCTCTTACGACACCCACGGGAAGTGATGGGATGGTATTATTCTTTTACGGCACCATACGGCACCGGCATATAGTTGCGCAAATTCGAAACTTTTACGTTATAAAAACTTCTAGTTTTTGCGCGCTCTTTAAATGGAGGAATGTGGAACGGGTATAATGTAATGTTGACTGGTAGAGAATGTCCACAGGCATTACGTCTGCCCATATATCACTACCAGTAAATACAGTCTAGTCTTGCAGCCTCCATTGAAACGGGAGGATCCCCCGACCAGACGGGTGTTGTCGGGTTGACGTTGATAAGATAAGATAAGATTTCTTTATTTGTTTAAACATTGTATACATACAGGAGCATGCAAGATATTAAACAGTTTAAGTCCACTCATGTTTAGCCGTAATTAGCGGCGTACAAATATTTCCATTACATTGAAAAAATTATAATTACATAAAATCTTAAAAACACTTACATTGATTACAATTATTTAGCAACTTTATGAATTATGATGTAATGTCAAAAATATTTTAATGTCAAAATACTATTAGGTACCTACGTTATAATGTCAAAATAATAATAAGTTGGTATGTCAAAAAAGTAGTCAATTATAATGTCAAAATAGTGTTCAAATAGTGTTGGGCAATTGTATATGTTCGAATTGCACGCAAAACTACTATAGCGCGATGTAGGTTTTGTTTTTTTAAATTTTAGGCTCACTGGTTCCGGACACAATGGTCAATTTTCGTCTATTTTCGTAAAAATTATGAAGCTGTTTATAATAAGATTCAACATCATCTGTTATTTTGTCCCCAACTATATTGGGGTCGGCTTCCAGTCAAACCATATTAAGCTTTATACCAGTATTTTACGAGGAGCGGCTGCCTACCAGACCTCCACAACCCATTAACTGGGTAACACGGTACTTCATGGCAAGACTGGAGTCAGATTTACTGGCTTCTGACAATCCGTAACGACTGCCAAAGATCTACATATGACAGCCGGGACAAACGGCTTAACGTGCTTTCCGAGGCACGGAGGAAACTCGGTATGTTAAGATGGTCACCAACCTTGACAAGCGTTGCTTAACCTTCAAGATGGACCCGTGCGGCTGTTATTATCTAGCCACGAGCTCCTCAAAGACTATGTCATCTAGTGTCGCATATTTAAAGTTTTAACGGTCAGAATACTTGACATTGACGCTTCTGTGCTGCCACCTGTGGTTCCTGAGCGCTTAGTTTAGGGGAACGTGCGCGAAGAAGACTGTGCCATCTTTTTTTTTTTTTTTTTACAATAGATAGGCACGCGTTTGACCACTATCTCACCTGATGGTAAGCGAGGATGTGGTCGAAGATGGAGCACGCTTGCCTAGAAATAACCTATTCACTCTTGACTTAAAGACTCCCAGGTTGTCCTAGTCGTTAGTAGTTGCCGGAGTCTGTTTTCCTATCAGGAAAACAGACTCCGGCAGGGAATTCCACTCCTTAGCTGTACGCACTATGAATGTGTTACCGAAACGTTTTGTGCGTATGGGTGGGATGTCCACCATGTACCGGTGGCGCATCGCCGTTTGTCTTGTGGTCCGATGATGGAACCCGCTTGGCGGAATTAAATTATGCAATTCCGTCGCACATTCCCCAAAATGCAACCGGTAGAAAACCGACAAGCCAGCAACTCGTCGTCGATGCTCAAGACTTTGGAGCTTCGTCGCGACAAGCCTCTCGTTGCCGATGATCCCCTTGGCTCGTTTCTCAATTGACTCAAGGGCATCAAGTTGGTATCTGGCAGATCCATCCCAAAGATGCGAGCAGTACTCCATACACGATCGAACTTGCGCTTGATAAAGTTTAAGCAGCTGTTCCGGCGTGAAGTATCGTCTCACCTTTGCCAGAATCCCCAACTTCTTCATCCACATTCCATCTAACGTAGCTATTTCGAATTTTACACTTGAAACATACTTTGACAGTGACATGTCTGTGCTGCCACTTATATAGTTTCTGCACGCTCCTTACGGCATCGACCAAACAACATGGCGGCCGTCGATTTTTTTACAATAAAACTATTCAATTGTGGTGACGTCGCGACGGCTATTGCGCCCAGATGATCACAGATTAATATAATTTTAAAATTTCAACGAAGAAAGGCTTGAACAAAATCCCGAAAATTTGTGAAAGTAACAAAAATAACGTTGTTTAGGTAGTAAATATAACTTACTTCTTGAATCCGATTTGATCTTCTTGCGCGAGTAATCACGCCTCTTCTTACCATCTTTCTCCTCTTCTCGACTCAACTGTAAGAAGGAGTGAATATTTTATTTGAAAAAGTTACAAAAAACTAATTCAGTATCGTATATATGTGAGCTCACACCAACACAGGAGCTTGAACCACCTGATTGTTTGATAAAAAGATGATGCCGTGCTTCGGAAGGCACGTATAAGCCGGTGGTCCCGGCCGCCGAATGGCGGTCGTCAAATAAACCATGTCAGAGGCCCTTGAGGCGGTATGAGTACGGGAGAACCAGCGGCGCACAGCTAGTCAGGAACACTTACCTCCATAGGAGTATCGTCATCAGTCTCCGTGTGTGTATCTTCTACGTCCGTCTTCTCCCTCTCTTCTTTAACTTCTGCTTCTTGCGCGACAGGGAGAGACTCTTCTCTTATCATCTCTTTTAGTGGGATGGAGTCCTGTTGGAGAAATAAAATTATTAATTAAAAAACTGGCCAAGTGCGAGTCGGACTCGCACACGAAGGGTGCCGTACCATAAAGCTTAATTATTATTTGTTGTTATAGCGGCAATAGAAATACACAATCTGTAATACAGCCCGCTGACAGACAGACAGACGGACGGACATCGCAGGCTTAATAATAGGGTTCCGTTGGTTACCCTTCGGGTACGGAACCCTAAAAAACGAGCTTGTTGGCCCACTGCCAAAAAAAGACGATAGGTCATATTGTTTTTAGGGTTCCGAACCTCTGTAATGAAAAACGGAACCCTACTAGGATCACTCGGTTGTCTGTCTGTCACAATCGATTTTCTCCGAATCTAAAGGACCGATTCAGTTGTTTTTTTACTTAGTGTTCCTTTATTTCTCAAAACTTTCTTTTGATACCCATATCATGGTGTATAATAACAAATTTCACCGCCATCTTCGTGAGTCCGCCCTAATTATATGATGTCACTTACTATACGAATAGCAACGCTTGCCAAGGTTGGTCTGTGGATGGGTGACCATCTTAAAATAACGAGTTTCCTCCGTGCCTCGGAAAGCACGTTAAGCCGTTGGTCCCGGCTGTCATTTGTAGATCTTTGGCAGTCGTTACGGATAGTCAGAAGCCAGTTAATCTGACTCCAGTCTTGCCATGATGTACCGTGTTACCCAGTTAATGGGTTGTGGAGGTCTGGTAGGCAGCCGCTCCACGTAAAACACTGGTATTCAGCTGAATCCGGCTTGACTGGAAGCCGACCCCAATATAGTTGGGAAAAGGCTAGGCAGATGATAATGACTCACTATACGCATAGAATAATAGCAAACACAGAATGGTAAGCGCCAGATAAACGTGCAATAAAGTACATTGACCTTTAATAAGAATGTAGGATTCCAATACCTAATATCCCCCATAGATCACACCCACACACCACCCTCACACACGTACTCTCACACATACACACGAAACACATCTTACTCACGTTCACACTACAAATATTTACTAACATTACTAACACTCCAAACCATTTAATTTTCTGTATTCTTCTCGTTTGTATTAAGAATTGTTTTTTATTTGCTTTTTTAAATACTACTTTTCTAAAGTCCAAATTGGAACCCCCAAATTAAAAATAGTGAAATCCTCTGAAGAGAGCATGCATGGAGGAGGAGGAAACGGTATCGCACGTACTCCTTATTATAGGGAAGATGCAAATACAGAATTAATGAGAATGTTGTCAGTAAAATGATAAAAAAGTATAAAATAAAGGCCATTACAAATTTTTTATTTTAGTTAATACCGATTTTTAACAAAAATAATGAATTAAAGTAACGTGAAACGGAACGTATTTAAACACAACAATCAGCGTTTAGTCACGTATCTGCTGTTATGCCAACGAAAAGGCAACCTTATGTCTTTGAGTTGGGACAATTATTCTTGACCAGTGATAGACACGAGTGACGTCATCGTCCGTTTTCGCGCGAACCTTTAAACTGTCGGTTTAAAAACACAATTTTGGCAATAAATTAAAGCGTTCTCATTTTTTATTTATGTGATGGTCTAATCTAGATGGAGGTCTTTAAAATTAAAGCAAAAATAGAAATATTGCATGTTCCCTATTGTACGAACTGCTAGAGTGTGGAGATCTGGTGACCTGAAACACAGGCCCTTAAAGCCTAGTTTAGGCACCAGTCTTCCACAGTAAACTATACAAAGCATGTACCTTAATTGAAACAATATAATTATGTAATGTTTATTGTGGAGAGAAATAAACAAATAAATAGATACCCCAAACCTAATATCGCTTCGTAGATACTCGAACATAAAATTATGAACCTTTTTTTCAATACTAGAGAACGTAAATAATCACGTTACAAATCGATTCAGGACATCTTTGTCTTTATTACCCGACTGCGAAAGAAGGAGGGTTATGCTGTTTTTCGAGTGTATGTATGTATGTCATCATCATCATCTGCCTAGCCTTTTCCCAACTATGTATATTGGGTTCGGCTTCCAGTCAAACCGGATTCAGCTGAATACCAGTGTTTTACGTGGAGCGGCTGCCTACCAGACCTCCACAACCCATTAACTGGGTAACACGGTACTTCTTGGCAAGACTGGAGTCAGATTTACTGGCTTCTGACAATCCGTAACGACTGCCAAAGATCTACAAATGACAGCCGGGACCAACGGCTTAACGTGCTTTCCGAGGCACGGAGGAAACTCGTTATGTTAAGATGGTCACCCATCCACAGACCAACCTTGGCAAGCGTTGCTTAACCTTCAAGATCGACCCGTGCGGCTGTTATTATGTAGCCACGAGCTCCTCAGTGTTTGTATGTATGTATGTATGTATATTTCTTTGTCACGCCCTAGAGCCTAAACGGCTCGATGGATTTTAGCTTGAGAGGTGTCGTTAGATTAGTATTTACTGTGAGAGTGACACTGGGTATATCAAAATAAAACAAAATAGCGGATTTTTGACGCCAAATTATGCCTTCAAAAAAAATTTTTTACCGATCAAGATAAAGGGTACGAGGAGACCATTCCGAAAATGTATCTCACTAAAATGTAGGAAATAAAAAAAATTACTTTGTCAAAAAACTCGACCGCTAAAAACGACTAAAAAGTTCGAAACAAGTCGCTTTTCAAGCACTCTGATGCAGTTCAATCACTGGTCAAATGACACCAATTTTTATCGGTCGGTTCGATTACCGCACGGAAAAATATATTTGTATAGCCTACAGCGGATCCGGTACTGGCTATATTTGTATAGTCTACAGCGGATCCGGTACTGGCTAATATTTGTATAGCCTACAGCGGATCCGGTACTGGCTATATTTGTATAGTCTACAGCGGATCCGGTACTGGCTAATATTTGTATAGCCTACAGCGGATCCGGTACTGGCTATATTTGTATAGTCTACAGCGGATCCGGTACTGGCTAATATTTGTATAGCCTACAGCGGATCCGGTACTGGCTAGGGGAGTTGTATGTTTGTAAAAAACCCGGCCAAGTGCAAGTCGGACTCGCACACGAAGGGATCCGTACCGTAAACCTAGAATTTTATTTGTTTTTATAGCGGTAATAAAATTAATTATTAAATTATATAAAATTATTAAATAGTATTACACAATCTGTGAAAATTTCAACTCTGTAGGTACCTATTACGGTTCTTCAGATACAGGCCGCTGACAGACAGACAGACGGACGGACGGACGGACGGACGGACGGACGGACGGACGGACGGACAGCGGAGACTTAGCAATAGGGTTCCGTTGTTTACGCTTTGGGTACGGAACCCTAAAAAAAAAGATTATTATTCCATACCTCAGATTCTTCCTCCTTCTTAACGTCTACAATTTCCACGCTCTTCTGTTCTTCTTCTCTGGGCGGGTCGGGCCCCTTCTCCATCATCTCCAGTTCATGTTCTATGCTGTCCGTGTGGACTGGCTCCGGCAGAGTCGGCAAGGGGATCTCCTCTGCCGGTTGCGGTTGGGTTTCTGGTTAAAAAGTGTTCATATGTTGGTAATGTGTGCCATCGGCCAACGCATATCGGGACGGAATGGCAAAGGATTTATATTTTTACCCAAGCACATTCAAACTTATCTAGCCGAAATCCTTACTAATATTAATCTATATCTATACTAATATATAAAGCTGAAGAGTTTGTTTGTTTGTTTGTATGTTTGTTTGTTTGCTTGAACGCGCTAATCTCAGGAACTACTGGTCCGATTTGAAAAAATCTTTCAGTGTGAGATAGCCTATTTATCGAGAAAGGCTATAGGCTATACAATATCATCACGCTCAGACCAATAGGAGCGGAGCGCAGACGAAGTTGCGCAGGTCAACTAGTATTATACTAATACATAAAGGAGAAGAGTTTGTTTGTTTATTTGAACGCGCTAATCTCAGGAACTACTGGTCCGATTTGAAAAATTATTTCGGTGTTAGATAGCCCATTAATTGAGGAAGGCTATAGGATAAGATCAATAGGAGCGGAGCAGGAGCAGACGAAGTTGCGCGGGTCAACTAGTAATAAGTTAAAGATACAGAACATCACCCGTAAATATGATCCACCCACGCCTGAAACATTATTATTTCAACTTTTAACAAAATTACATTACTAACCTTCTACAACCTCAGCTTCCGGCTCCGGTTCTTCAACCACTGGTTCCGGCGGCAGCGGGATGGTTTCCGGCGTGATTTCCACCGCAGGCTCAGACTGTACCACCTCTTCTGTCACTTCCGGCTCCTCAGAAGACGGCGGTTCGTCTTTTATCTCTTCTTGAACCGGTACTTCTTGTATTACGCTGCAGAAGAAACGTATTAATATTTTTTCATTAGACTTTCAGTAAAAGGAGGAGCTCGTGGCGAGATAATAACAGTCGCACGGGTTGATCTTTAAGGTTAAGCAACGCTTGCCAAGGTTGGTCTGTGGATGGGTGACCGTCTTAACATACCGAGTTTCCTCCGTGTCTCGGAAAGCACGTTAAGCCGTTGGTCCCGGCTGTCATTTGTAGATCTTTGGCAGTCGTTATGGATAGTCAGAAGCCAGTGAATCTGACTCCAGTCTTGCCATGAAGTACCGTGTTACCCAGTTAATGGGTTGTGGAGGTCTGGTAGGCAGTTGCTCCTCGTAAAATAGTGGTATTCAGCTAAATCCGGCTTGGTATAGTTGGGAAAAGGCTAGGCAGATGATGAGAGACTTTCAGTAAAAGGGAAAACTGATGAAATCAGAGTTTGAGTTTTCGAACAACTAACTTTATATTAAGCGACACGAAGCTCAAATTCTACTGCAAGTGAAACCTCTTTTTCTCTACGAGGAGCTTGTATCAAAACAATAACAGCAACTCGGGCTGATTTTCAAAGTTAAACGACGCTTGCATTATTTATCTAGCCTCGCTCAGCGCGAACGATTTTTAACCGACTTCCAAAAAAGGAGGAGGTTCTCAATTCGGTGGGTATTTTTTTATGTATGTACACTGATAACTCCGAGTTTTTCTGATCCGGTTTTTCTGATTCTTTTTTAGTTCGATGCGGCACACTTATCATTTGGTCCCGTAAAAATTTAATTCAGTTTGGCTCAGTAGTTTTATTTTATTGAAATTTTATTTAATTTGTAAGAACGCGCGTCTCACGGAGCTGTCAGCATGGGAGACGGGGCCTGCTAGGGCCAGTGCCTGCCGGGGTGCGGAAACCGTTCGAAAGAGACGCCGCAGCCCTGGAACGCAAAGGGCAGTAGGAGGAACACGGATGGGTTTTAGTCAGTAAGAGTCTGACACTCCCTTCTGTTCCGTCCAGAGCGGGAGGAGTCATTTGATGATTTCCCATCCTTAAAAAAAAAAGTAGACGATACTTCGTCCAATTATCACCACTTATGAAAATAACTTTAGTTTCTGAAGTCGGTGTTAAAAAAGAGAAACAAAGCCAAAAACACCGACTTCCGAAACTAAAGTTATTTTATACTTTGTAGTGTTTTGTTCGTATATTTGTTGTAAAAAAGTTTTTTATTGGTTCTTATCAAAAACACACTACGTCTCGCACATCATCTGCCTAGCCTTTTCCCAACTATATTGGGGTCGACTTCCAGTCAAACCGGATTCAGCTGAATACCAGTGTTTTA
Organism: Lacanobia oleracea; assembly: GCA_950371165.1. NCBI lineage: Eukaryota > Metazoa > Arthropoda > Insecta > Lepidoptera > Noctuidae > Lacanobia > Lacanobia oleracea. The sequence goes on along the minus strand of OX493411.1, from coordinate 13,849,609 downwards.
CGTGGAGCGGCTGCCTTCCAGACCTCCACAACCCATTGAATGGGTAACACGGTATTTCTTGACCAGACTAGTCAGATTTACTGGCTTCTGAAAATCCGTAACGACTGCCAAAGATCTACAAATGACAGCCGGGAACAACGGCTTAACGTGCTTTCCGAGGCACGGAGGAAACTCGCTATGTTAAGATGGTCACCCATCCACAGACCAACCTTGGCAAACGTTGCTTAACCTTGAAGATCGACCCGTGCGGCTATTATTATCTATCCACGAGACTCCTCAACAACCTAAGGTCTACCGATGGTGAATTCATGGTAGATAGGTAAAAACAGCCACTTTAATTTCTGCATTAAATACCTATTTTTCCGCTTTCTATATAGAAACAGGAAAAACCGGCCAAGTGCGAGTCGGACTCGCACACGAAGGATAAAAGCTAGCTTTTACTTGCGACTTCGTACGCGCATATCCCGTTTTTAAGGTTCCGTAGCCAAATGACAAAAAAACGGAACCCTTATGGATTCGTCATGTCTGTCTGTCTGTCCGTCCGTATGTCACAGCCACTTTTTTCCGAAACTATAAGAACTATACTGCTGAAACTTGGTAAGTAGATGTATTCTGTGAACCGCATTAAGATTTTCACACAAAAATTAAAAAATACAATAAATTTCGGGGATTCCCCATACTTAGAACTGAAACTCTTTTTTTTTTTTCATCAAACCCATACTTGTGGGTATCTGTGGATACGTCTTCAAAAATGATATTAATATATATTTTTTCTAAATTGAATAGTTTGCGCGAGAGACACTTCCAAAGTGGCAAAATGTGTCCCCCCCCTGTAACTTTTAAAATAAGAGAATGATAAAACTAAACAAAATATATGATGTACATTACCATGCAAACTTCCATCGAAAATTGGTTAGAACGAGATCTAGTACGTAGTTTTTTTTTAATACGTCATAAATCGTAAACCGCAATTTACCTTTCATTCAATCAACTCAAATATAAAAACATTAAGGTTTATGGTACGGAACCCTTCGTGTGCGAGTCCGACTCGCTCTTGGCCGGTTTTACCTGTTCTCGTAGAAATTTAAATAGCAAGAAAGAAGAACGTTGCACGAGTGGTACGGGGAACCTCAGTACCCGGTACAGGACGTCAGCGCGGCTGGACGCAGTCGGGTGGCCACAGTTCACATCGAAGGATTAGAAGGTTAGACCTACCCCATCACACCCCCGTTCCAGTCGATCACGCCCGTCCGGTACAGTTTTTTGTTCGGGAAACCCTCTTTTAGTGTAGGGAAGCTACATGCTATATATCAGCTTCCTACCTCTTCCGAAACTGCTGAAATTTGACCAGGTTTCTTGGGGAAAGTAGGGGAGCATTAAGAGAGGGTTTCCCGAAATTCCTACGGGAACGGAAACAAACGAGATATGCGCGTACAAAGTCGCGAGCGAAAGCTAGTTTAATATAATAGGACTTCGTTCGTTCGTTTGCTTTTAGGTATGGGGTAGTTTTGTTCTAGTATATATTTTACTCACTCCTCTTCTTGAACAACTTGCGGAGTTTCTTCTATCACTTCTTCCTCGATCGTTTCCTGCTCTGTGGGTGTCTCTGGCTCTTTGATTTCTTCTTTAATCTATGACAAAAACAAAACGTATAATTTACAGGTTTAGCAAACATAATATTAGGTATCATTTATTACTATTACCTATTTCATAAAAAAATATGTCGAGGATATGAATTTCATTAATTGTTGGGTTTTTAAACTTTGGGAAATAAAATGTGTGTATATGTGACATGTTACTACTTTACAATCTATAGGAAACGTACAGCACAGAATTATCATTCAGAAATTAAAACGTAGGCTAGTCACGACGCGGCTCCAAAGCCTTGAGCACAGACGCCGAGTTGCTAGCCTGTCGGTTTTCTACCGGTTGCATTTTGGGGAATGTGCGACGGAATTGCATAATTTAATTCCGCCAAGCCCGTTCCATCATCGGACCACAAGACGAACGGCGATGCGCCACCGGTACATGGTGGGCATCCCACTCACACGCACAAAACATTTTAGGAACATTTATTCATAAGTCGACTTTGATTCATCTCCTACAACTCCTCTCACTGTGGCCAAGACACCTTTAGCGGTTTTCTCACAGCCGATCCTATGAGTCTGTGGGATCGGCTGTGAGAAAACCATTTCCTGTGTACATTGCACGACGTACACAAAACCCCTATTTCTACCCCAGTTCCGTATGTTACCGTAGGTCTCCTTCCCGACTTCCCGCACGTAAAACCAACGTAACCTACGTTTGGTATATGGTCCTCTCGCTGCGCCGCTCCGAAGGCGAAGAAGAGGTCGGAGAAGACGCCGTCTTCTCCCTCCTCATGGTGGTGATGGGCGGGCGATAGGCACGCATTGCACTCTACACCACCTTCGCCGGTCATTCCCGGCTCTCCCCCCGCGGACAGGACGTGAGGGGCGGTCGTCGGAGGAGGACTGGACGCCAAGGCTGCGCCGATGCGGAAATGCCGCTGGGTTGTTTTAGTGGGTATACCGGTCTGCCCGGGGAGTCCCACATACCCCTCCCATTCCCCCGATGGAAGGGTATGCGGCATTTTTTTCCAGCGCAAAAAAAAGGGCGTTAGGAGGGTGCTAGGTAATTGTTGTAGGGCTAGGTTCGGTCAGTAGGGTCTTAGGCTCAGTTGTCTCGGACGTAGCCACACTGGACGCATTTGGAATAGCGGCTGTACTAAGCTGCAAGTCCCGGTGCGTATTATTTAAAAAGAAACTCCAATGAAATTTACTAAAGGGTATTTACTAAAAAAATCTAATTAGTCCGTCTGATAGATTTTCAAAAATATTCGACACGTATTTTTTCTTTTTTCACGTAAACAAAAAATAAAGAGGATACAGCGAGTTGAAGACACGCGTGACGTCATCTGGCTTGTTAAAAATGTACGAAATTTTTATTACTGGTTTACGAGTCAAACGAAATAAGTCGCAGGCAACAGCTTCTCGCTCAACAAAATTTAACATACCTTCTGATCTTCCGGCTGTATAACCTTAATCTCTGTAGTTGGGAACTTGACTTCCGGGAAAGCGATTTTGATCTCCCTTTCCGGTGTGTTCTCTTTAGTTATTCTTGCTGCTTGCACGGGCGGGTGTTCCGGTTCCTAGAGTAACAAAAATATTATTGTTTTTATTAAATCTATAACAGAATAAATTAACTTTGGAGGTATGCGGTACAGACAGTAAAGTCCCGCAAAACCCCCATTGAAACCCTCCGGCCAGACGGCTGCTGTGTCAGGCGGGCAACTGCCCGATAGTTGATATTCGGGCTGATGCGTACGTTCAAATCGCACGGTAAACTCTGCTTGCGCGATGCAGGATTGCGACGTAGTAGTTCGCTACTAGTTGGATAGATGGAGCCGCGGTTATTTTTGTTACAACGTGGATTTGCTCCGTTGGTTTTTTTGTGGCGGCATTGATGCCGCTACACAACCTTGAACTTAATGCGTTGGCGATAAAGATGAAAATTAAATTTGACAGATTGCCCAACTAACACTAAAGTTTTAAAAAAACCTATATAAGACTCGTATATCAGTTCCATTTGAGTATACAAGTGTTAACGCATACCTGTGCAACTGAGTTAGAGCATGCTCTAACTCACTTATAACCACGAAAGAGGCCCACAGTTTTACAGGTAAAAGTTATAGAAAGCCGTAAGTACGGTGCCACAAAGATATTGCCCCATACATTTTTTATTGAGGAATGGGCTGGGGAGCGAGCGTGCACAGGAGATACCTGTTATTCATCATCATCATCTTCCTGCCCTTATACCATGTTACTTGGGGTCGGCGCAACACGTTTTATTCTTCCATTCTGTTCTATCAGTCGTCACTCTATCACTAACTCCCTTTTCTTTCATATCGCTCCTCACACAATCCATCCATCTCTTCTTTGGCCTTCCTCTCCCTCTCCATCCATCCACATTTATGTTCATAACTCTTCTAGTTATATGCGTTTCATCCCTCCTCTTCACATGACCATACCAAGACAAGCGATTCCCTTTTAACATTTCCGTCACTGGCGCCACTTTTAAAGTGCCTCTAGGCTCTAATGTACTCATTTCTCACTTTATCCACTCTCGTTACTCCACACATCCATCTCAACATTCTCATCTCCGCTACATGCAATCTATTTTCATCCGTCTTTTTCGCAGCCCAACATTCTGATCCATACATTACGACAGGTCTTATCACGGACTTATATATTTTCCCTTTTAATTTGATTTGAAGGAGATACCTGTTATGATGTGCGCATAAATCTAGAAACTGTACTGAACGGACCCATAAGCCCCAATAGGGAAGATGCAAATACATAATTTATGATAATTTGGACCTTGGAGTCTTTAAGTCAAGAGTGAATAGGTTACTTCTAGACAAGCGTGCTACATTTTCGACCACATCATCGCTTACCATCAGGTGAGATGGTGGTCAAGCGCGTGCCTATCAATAGTAAAAAAAAAAAAAACAAAAAAAAAAGTTTTGTTGATAAAGTGATAAAAAAGTATAAAATGAAGCCATTTCAACGTTTTTATTTATAATAACATAAATAATTAATTAAAGTACCGTGAAATGGAACGTTTTTAAAACAAAATCAGCGTTTACTGACGTCACTACTGTTATGACAACCAAAAAGCAACCTTATGTCTTTGAGTTTGGACAGTTATTGATCAGTGGCAGACAGGAGTGACGTCATCGCCCGTATTCACGCGAAAATTGTTGTTTGTGTCTCGTGATATTTTATTTAAATTGAATCTATGGATGTTTATAATTGTAATTATTGTAATTTATCTGAAATAAATAAATTGAATTGAAAATTTAAACTGTTTTTTTTTAAACGCTATTTTGCCACTAAATTAAAGCGTTTTCATTTCTTATTTATGTGGTGGTCTATTCTAGATGGAGTTCTTTAAAATTAAATAAAAAATGGAAATATGTCATGTGAGATATTGGTGAATCGCAAGCCAATCCAAATATATAATATTCTTCCATTCTAACTGATTGAGTGACTGACATACATAGGCTATATTATATTTGCAAAAAAAAAATAGAGATCCTTAAAAAAATGCCACCCAAAGGCGCAAAATTTTGCCTATAAAATTCATTATTTGGCGTGCGCTGAGAAAACTACGGATGATACATAAAAATAATGCATAATTATTACTCATTATTACCTTAAGTCGCAATGACCGTGGAGTACCTAATAAAGCCGCGCGAACGAAGTCGCGGACGAAGAGCTAGTGTTGAATAAAACGCGGGGAGCCCACTGGCAGAAGGTAGTTAAATAATATTTACCGTTTCTGTATCTTCTTGTTCTTCCTCAACTGGCTCTACGTTTATTTGTTCAGGTTCCACCTGAAACATTTCCATTGTCCTCACATGCAGAAGCAACAAGTATAAGTAACTTAGAATTTTGTAAAACAGAACATGACTTAAAAGAGTGTCCGTGGAGTTTCTTGCACGTTCTTCTCCATAGAGATCTACGCTTTGGAACGTGCAAATAGCTTCCATGTTTTTGACTGACCGACCTTGACGTTTCAAAAGTGCCTGTGAATGGTTTATTTGCAATAAAATGCTTTGAATCTTGAATCTTGAACAAAGATATTTTAAGAGCGCTTTCACAATTTTTCTTGAATTTGAGCGTTTGATTCGAGTTTTGATGTCTGATTATGCTTTAGATATAGCACAAAAAAATAAAAACAAAAATACGCCTAAGAAAGTTTGATAGTTGATCTTGGGAGTGTTCTAAATAAATATATCAATTTGTTCACGTACATCAGTAAATTTCTTGTCTCCGCAAAGGGTGTTTCATAAAATTACGCTTTTGGGAATCTTTTGATGCTTTGGTACACCGAAGATATAATAATTTAATCAATTTTAAAAATGTCCATGATACAACTGTACCTTCTATTTTGGAATGATCAAATCAATTTATTACGATTCATGCACTAATAAACCAAAAATAATTTTGTAAAACTGAGAATTATTGACAATTTTCCGTACGAAACTGTATTTTTTATCTATGAAAGTATAATCCAAATTCAAATAAAAAATATTTAATAATTAAGGAGGTATTGTTATAATGCATGAAAAAAAAAATTGGTCTATTTAAAAGTAAACTCATATTTTTAAGCAATTTTTGTATACAGCCCCACAATCACTATAAATTTCGGGAAACGCGGTTTGTAGCTTTAGTCCGGGGCAAGCGCTCGATTTTGTAATAGCGCCCTTAACCTCTCGCGCGTTTCTCGTACAGTTCCCGTCACGCAAGCTTGTCTCCGCAAAGTACGCCGCAATCGGCTGCGCAGGACGTCAATTTGACAACAAACATACAACCGCGCATGCGCGGGTAGCTCGCGCATGCGTGGATTAGCACAAACGCGCGGGTGTAATGGCATCTCACTCGCTCGTATAAGTTCGATGCATAAGCGTGTCCCGCTTGCTCGATGCAATACGACTGTGGATGCGAAAAGTGTTACAGGTTGTCATTGTTTTTAATGATTTATTTTGGTTATTTCTTACAGTTTGATTTGTGTTCTTGTGGTGTATGTGTTTGTTGTGTTACTTTTTGATATTTTATTGTTACTGGTAGTCTTTGTTACTTGTTTATAGTATAATACGTATAAACAAAAAAATATTTTAGGAACGTAACACTTTTTTACGCGATTGCACCTGCGCGGACTTCACTCAAACCTAACTTCCGAGGGGCAAGCCACGCTAACGCGAACTGTACACCCATGTGTACGAGAAACGCGCGAGAGGTTAAGACACAAGATTCACTACCTGACCCCAATATAGTTTTGAAAAAAAAAATTTACTTAATCAAAAAACCCGACCGCTAAAACCCACCCAAACAAGTCGCTTTTCAAGCAGTCTGATGCAGTTGGTGGCATCAGATCAGTGAACTTTATAGTCGGTATTAGCGGTCGGGTTTTTAGACAAAGTAATTTTTTTTATTTACTACATTTTAATGAGTTACATTTTAAGAATCGTCGAAGAGGAGCTCGTGGCTAAATAATAACAGCCACACGGGTCGATCGCGGTTAAGCAACGCTTGCCAAGGTTGGTCTGTGGATGGGTGACCATCTTAACGTAACGAGTTTCCTCCGTGCCTCGGAAAGCACGTTAAGCCGTTGGTCCCGGCTGTCATTTGTAGATCTTTGGCAGTCGTTACGGGTTGTCAGAAGCCAGTAAATCTGACTCCAGTCTTGCCAAAAAGTACCGTGTTACCCAGTTAATGGGTTGTGGAGGTCTGGTAGGCAGCCGCTCCACGTAAAACACTGGTATTCAGCTGAAACTGGCTTGACTGGAAGCCGACCCCAATATAGTTGGGAAAAGGCTAGGCAGATGATGATGACATTTTAAGAATCGTCTCCTCGAGAATCGTCTATTTTGATACCCCACTCAATAGGTATTTTTTTTTTCACAATATGGCGTCCAGTAGTCGCCATATTGAATTTTCACTAACGTCATGTCTTTAGCGACAATCGCCGGACTAAGAGGAATCGAATTGACGTGTGAATCATAAAAATTAGCCCAGGCGTTTAGTCTGTATAGTGCTACAAAGGAACATACATGGGCTGATAAACACATTACCACTCCTTTGCGTCGCGCAGTCGGGTAAAAAGTTAGTTAAAAAAATCTGTAAAACAACTTCAAAAGTCGGTATAATCCTAAAATGTCAAGATTTCATGAAATAGTCATTCTTTCGGGTTACCTGGCCCTATGAAGTTTTATTGCTGACTTAAATGATTATAATTCTGAAAATGCCATAATTCTTACGCCCGCGAATCATACTTTAATCAACATAAAACTTAATACTGACTTGTAAATTGCAAAAAACGTAAAAAAATTTGAATTTCGCGGACTTTGTCGCATCCACCTTAAGAACATTTTTTCTAAATAAAAACACTACATAGGAGCTCGCAGCTAAATAACAATAGCCGCACGGGTCGAGCTTCGAGGTTAAGCAACGCTTGCCGAGGTTGTTCCGGGGATGGGTGACCATATGTTAGTACCATTACATACCACCCCTAAGACGACCCACTGACCCGAGTTTAATCCGTGTGTCGGAATGACAGCCGGGACCAACGGTTTAACGTGCTTTCCAAGGCACGGAGGAGTCTCGGTATGATAAGATGGTCACCCATCCAAAGAACGACCTTAGCAAGCGTTGCTTAACCTTGAAGATCGCGCTGGTCGATCTGCTGTTATTTTTTAGCCATGAGCTCCTCTAAAGAGGCTCCAATGTATGGCCGCAAAAAATAAAAAACTGTCTGCGATCTCAAATCATTCTTAGTAGTAATAGGCCCATAATTCAAAGCGTTTATTTTAAATAAACCACTGTCATTTATAGGCACTTTTGAAATGTCAAGGCCTGTCAGTCAAAAACATGAGCTATTTGCACGTTCCAAAGCATAGATCTCTAAGGAGAAGAACGTGCAAGAAACTCCACGGACACTCTTTTAAATCACGTTATGTTTTGCAAAATACTTGGTTACATTATCCAAATAATAATGGATGAATAATGATTTGCCGTATGGTGCCGTAAAATAATAACACCATCCCATCACTTCCCGTGGGTGTCGTTAGAGGCGACTATGGGACTCACCAGAGAATGGTCAGAACCGTTCTCTGTAAAACTCAACACCATACTTTGCGATCGCCAACCTGACTGCCAAGCGTGGCAATACCACTGCTGGACATAGCCCCCCCCCCTTTGGGAGAGGCCTATGTCCAGCAGTGAACATCTATCGGCTGTTATCATGATGACTAACATTATTAATTGAAAGCCGGTTAGAATGCATACCTTGATGACTTGTTCGTCGACTATGACCGGCGTATCTTCGACAACGGTCGCGGGCGTGACGTCAGCGTCTTCTTTATTTGAAGCTTGTCCGGCTGGCTTCTCTGATGTTCTACAAAGAAATTATTACAGTAATAGAAACATAAATATGATAAAAAAGAACGTGAGGATCCATTGATTCCCAGCTCATGAAAATTGGTTTTCATGCAAAAATCATTTTTTAGGGTTTTTTTTTTTAGGGTTCCGTACCCACGGCGAGCATTGGGTGGCTTGCCGTCTGATCAGAACCAGGCCCGGGTGGACGGCGCGCTGTGTTTCACGCGCGCCTCAAAGAGCTGTCAGCGTAAAAGACGGGGCCCGCTAGGGCCAGTGCCTGCTGGGGCTGCGGACTTCGTTCGAAAGAGGCACCGTACCCTGGAACGCAAAGGGCACTGGGAGAAACGCGGATGGGTTTTAGTCAGTAAGAGTCTGACACTCCCTTCTGCTTCACCCAAAGCGGGAGGAGTCGATTGATAATTTCCCCTCCTTAAAAAAAAAAAAAAAAAGTTTTCCGTACCCAAAGGGTAACCAACGGAACCCTATTACTAAGCCCCCGCTGTCCGTCCGTCCGTCTGTCTTGCAGTCAGCGGTCAAGTGAAATGACAGACAATTTTATAGGCAGACAGTTGAAATTTTCACAGATTGCGTATTTCTATTGCCGCTATACCAACAAATAATAAAAAATAAGGTTTACGGTGCGGAACCCTCCGTGTGCGAGGCCGGTTTTCATTACTTGTTCCTTCTTTCAAAAAGCCATTGTGGCATTGTGTCACGTCGTCGTGATATTTCGAGGTAAAATCACCATGTGACATTATGAGAATTATAATATTAAAAATTACTTAATTTAGTGCTTATATGCATTAGATTAGATTCAAATAATAGTTCCCAGCTTGATTTAATCATTCATTGCGTGCGTTGTCTGTCAATCACTCTCAGTAATGGAAGAATAGGGCACATGCAATATTTCTATTTTTACTTTAATTTTAAAGAACTCCATCTAGAATAGACCACCACATAAATAAGAAATGAAAACGCTTTAATTTATTGCCAAAATTGCGTTTTTAAACCGACAGTTTAAAGGTTCGCGCGAAAATGGACGATGACGTCACTTCTGTCTGCCACTGATCAATTACTGTCCTAACTCAAAGACATAAGGTTGCCTTGTCATTGTCATAACGGCAGTGACGTCACTAAACGTTGATTGTTGTTTTTAAACACGTTCCGTTTCACGTTACTTTAATTTATTATTTTTGATAAAAATCGATATTAACCAAAAAAAAAACGGACAAGTGCGAGTCGGACTCGCACTCGTAGGGTTCCGTACCATAAACCTTAATTTTTATTATATGTTGTTATAGTGGCAATAGAAATACACAATCTGTGAAAATTTCAAGTGTCTACCTGTTACTGTTCTTGAGATACAGCCCGCTGACACACAGAAGGACGGAAGGACGGACGGACGGACGGACGGACGAACGGACAGCGGAGGCTTAGTAATAGGGTTCCGTTGGTTACCCTTTGGGGTACGGACCCTAAAAAACGGCAAAGTGCGAGTATGACTCGCACACGAAGGGTTCCGTACTGTAGAACATACCACCACATAAATAAGAAATGAAAACGCTTTAATTTATTGCCAAAATTGCGTTTTTAAACCAACAGTTTAAATTATCGTGCGAAAATGGACGATGACGTCACTTCTGTCTGCCACTGGTCAAGAACTGTCCTAACTCGAAGACATTATTAGGTTGCCTTTTCGTTGTCATAACAGCAGTGACGTCAGTAAACGTTGATTGTTGTTTTTAGATACGTTCCGTTTCACGTTACTTTAATTTATTATTTTTGTTAAAAATCGATATTAACTAAAATAAAAACTTTGCAATGGCCTTTAGTACTTTTTTATCATTTTATTAACAACATTCTCATAAATTCCGTATTTGCATCTTCCCTATCTATCTATACATATATATTACTATTACATAAAGCTGAAGAGTTTGTTTGTTTGCTTGAACACGCTAATCTCAGGAACTACTGGTCCGATTTGAAAAATTCTTTCAGTGTTAGATAGCCCATTTATCGAGGAAGGCTATAGGCTATATTATCATCACGCTAAGACCAATAGGAGCGGAGCAGACGAAGTTGCGCGAGTCAACTAGTAACTTATACTAGGATGATGATTAAGCACGGACAATGTTTTAAACTAACCTGTTGACCTGCTTATGCATAGTGGTGACGGGCGGTATGTGTATGTCTATATCCCGGAAGGCATAGACATCCTCCGCCTTGATCTCTATGTCGTCTATGTCCAAAGATGGCGTCTGCGTCGAGGGCGCGGCCGACGTCGATAGGACGGGCGGGGTGTTGGCTGGGAAACGATAAAATGTCTTTAGTCATTCTGAACATGCACACCATGCAAACAAGCATATTCCAAACAGACGAGTCAAGAGCAAACCCATTATAATAAATTAAATAAATACAGTGTAAACTCTTTATAACGAAACTCAAGGGACTGAGCATTTTTTGTCGTTATAGAGAGTTATCGTTATATGGAGTGACTGGCCATGTGAACAGTTTCAAAGTAGGCTTACGACTGATAATACGATAGGTACCCAGTATGCAAACCCATCACAAATTAAATAAATACAGTGTAAACTCTTTATAACGAAACTCAAGGGACTGAGCATTTTTTGTCGTTATAGAGAGTTATCGTTATATGGAGTGACTGGCCATGTGAACAGTTTCAAAGTAGGCTTACGACTGATAATACGATAGGTACCCAGTATGCTTGGTCGAAGAACATTACTTCCGAGAAAACAATGCGTCATACTCATACTGCACGTGTTCAAGGCAATTAAGGATAACAAAAGCTAGACCGACCTCGGATGTTTCGGAGCTTCAAAGTCTTTTGTTACCTGATAACATAACATAAACAATAATACCGATAATAAATATTTACTGTCTACAAATATGAACACATTTCTTCGTATGGCGTATCGCTATAAAGAGTGTTTCAATATGTGGGTTTTAACGCAAACCAACCAAGTTGGGCTCACTTCAACGTTACAGGGAGTTTATTGTTATAAAGGATAACGTTATAAAGAGTTTACACTGTATTTAACTTCTGCCAGCGGCTTCGCCCGCGTGGTCCCTAGGGAACATATTCCCGGGATAAAAAGTAGCCTATGTCCTTTCTCAGGCTCTGGACTACCTGTGTACCAAATTTCATTAAAATTGGTTCGGTAGTTTTGGCGTGAAAACGCGACCGACAGACGTTACTTTCCTATTTATAATGGTAATAATTATTAAATTAATATTTAATATAACAGCGTTTTCGACAGCGTTGGGGCTAGCCAAGCCAAATCCAACCTTACTCATCTGCCGCAACGTCCAGTAGGGGCGCGTCTGGAACAATACGCGAAACCGTCTCGGGTCCTGCTGGATTGGGGCCGGCGGACGACCCCGAGTCTACCGTCCCTCCGGACCTTTCTACGGGGGCTGGAAGAGGGCATTGTCCGCCCTCCGCAGACACCCGGTTCGCCTGCTGCGGCACGGGAGAGTGGCCACGGCCCTCTCCCTCTCCGCAGTAATTTCGCAGAAGGAGATCACCGCATTCCATGACTCGGCGCCCTCTCCGCAGCCTCCTTCTGCGAAATTACGTTTTCGCAGAAGGAGATCACCGCATTCCATGACTCGGCGCTCCCCACCATCGAACTCCCTCGGGCCGGCAGCGACAGGTCGGGTCCCACTTCGGATACGAGGGCACGGCGCCGCTCCTCCCATGCGGCACACTCTGCCAGTGTGTGCTGCGCCGTGTCCTCCCGACAGTCGGTGCAGTGATGGCACCGAGCGTCCGGCTCCCTTTTTATGCGACACAGGTATTTCCCGAAGCAGCCATGCCCCGAGAGCACCTGCGTCGCTGGAAACGACAGGGAGCCGTGCTTCCTCCCGAGCCATTCGTCGAGCACTGGCCGGTTGGCCTCGATAGTGGCGAGGCCGGCGGTAGGTCGCGAAAGCCTTTCCCGCCATTCCCTCACCATGGCCTCGCGGAGCTGTGACCGACGCAACTCGATCTCGCGCTGCATCGGTTCACCAACCCGCGTCCGCACCTCCTCACGCCACCGGTAAAGCGAGGCGAGAACCCTCGCCTCTAAGTCCCAGGGCGGTGATCCGGCCAGTGCACAACCCGCCTCGTAGGAGATCGTGCGATACCCCCTGATAACCCTGACGGCCATCACCCTCTGGCGGAGCGGCTGCCTACCAGAACTCCACAACCCATTAACTGGGTAACACGGTACTTCATGGCAAGACCCCCAGCAAGTTTTCTCCAACAAGACGTAAAACGTACCGTAGTCCGACTCGCAGTTGGCAGGGTTTTTTAACAGGCCTTTGCCCTTCACCGAGCTGTTTGCATTTTGATTATAATCTTGCTAAAGTACTACCTAGGTACGTAAATATTTTTTTTCTTATCAAGACGGAAAATAAAATAAAACAATGTACCTACATCTCCCTTATCTAGTCGCGCCATTTGTTTTACTGAGGAAAACAGTTTATTTCCCGTAAAAAGCTACCATTTTATTTAGATTCAATCATTGGCCATCATGCGCCACTTACTGTCCAGCAAGGCTATTCTGTAACTAACCATTTCGATATCGAGCTTCACCTGAGTGAGATAGCTCACAAAGTGAACTTTATTGCACACAGAATAGAGGTCTTATGTTTATACTCACCTCGGATTCCGTTGTCGAGACATCAAAATGTTGTTACAGGTTAGGGGTACTGTTCCTTTTGTTGATAGTGACCATCGGGCGGTTTTTAGGGTTCCGTACTAGATAGATGTTGTAAGCTTACCCAGAAGAAGCCTTCACTCTAACTTCGAAGAGATTAAGGTTGAATGTGTTCGGAAACACAGACGCAGAGAGTTCCACTCCTTTGCTGTGCGCATTATAAACTTCAAGATTTGCCCGTGACTTCATCATCATCATCATCTGCCTAGCCATTTCCCAACTATATTGGGGTCGGCTTCCAGTCAAACCGAATTCGGCTGAATACCAGTATTTTACGTGAAGCGGCTGTCTACCAGACCTCCACAACCCATTAAATGGGTAACACGGTATTTCTTGGCAATTTAAGACTGGAGTCAGATTTACTGGCTTCTGACTATCCGTAACGACTGCCAAAGATCTACAAATGACAGCCGGGACCAACGGCTTAACGTACTTTCCGAGGCACGGAGGAAACTCGGTATGTTAAGATGGTCACCAATCCACGGGCCAACCTTGGCAAGCGTTGCTTATCTTTGACGATCGACCCGTGCGGCTGTTATTATCTAGCCACGAGCTCCTCCTAAATCCAACCTTACTACCTTCTTAATAAATTACTAATTACCTTTGAGCTGCTGTTCGATCTGCACCAGCTGGCTCTTGATATGCTCTATGGCAGCATGCTTGCTCTCATGTTGACTGGTACCAGAGGCTGATTTTTCTAACAACATCGATAAAGTTGGGGCTGTTACTGATGGAGATACGGTTTCTGTTGAAAAACATACGTTTTTTTGATAAATATATCGTTAGCATCCCTACGGGGTGGGGCAGGGTGTAACAGCTGCCCCACCCCTTGACAAATTTAGCCGTATGAGGATGCTTGTTCACTGTCGCGGAGCGTGGCAGAGGATCAAAGCGACGGAGTTATGCGGAGCGGAACTGTGAACTGTGCGGAGTAATGATTTAACGCGAAACGAAGGTTATTTGAGTGGGCGGCCGGATTTTTACCCGACTGCGAAAGAAGAAGGGTTATTTTCCGTTTCTTCGCTCCGCTGCCTCGCTCTTCTTCCCGTCTTTGTATGAAGTTTTATTCTACAGTTCGCAAATCCCTGTCCACTAAAGTGTATCGGAGATTTAATGCAATTCCTTTGGCTAATATCGGCACAGCTCCGCCCTGCTCCTCCCCGCTCCAGTAGACATTGCGCTTCTCCGCTCCGCTGCTTCGCTCTCCTTCCCGGTTTTGTATGAAGTTTTTACCTACAATTCGCAAATCCCTGTCCACTGAAGAGGAGCAGATATTTTATGCAATTCCTGGCTAATAGTGGCACAGCTCCGCCCCGCTCCGTTCCTCTCCGCTCCAGCGGGCAGCCTAAGGATCGTAGCAGGAGGCGATCTAAAGTTTTTGCCTAAATGAGTTAGGCACTTGTCTCACCGCCGACGATCAGCGAGTAGCGAGTAAAGCTTCGAACTCGAAACAGTTGGTGATCAGCGAGTAGCGAGTGAAAAGTGTCTGTAGTTTTGACGCTCGGCTTTCAGCGAATGCTTTTGTACTATAGGTAGAAATTACAGCTGTTTGGAGAATTTTGGCGGCCAAGCGAGCATCGCCGAGCGAGTGTCGCTGAGCAAGTACAATCTTTAATAGATCTTGTCACTGCGATCATCTTGAATAAGAGCCGCTCGCCGGCAGTGTGAACAGCCAGCTATCGACTATGAATGTACGTGTCTCTTTTACTCACACGAGATCTTCTGTCTCTTTCCTCAGCGAGCAAATAGTCGACAGCTACCCGCTTCCTCGCCGTCGGTGAGACCTTATGTATGTATTGGGGGTTCAAGTGGGCCTGAGTTGAACAACATGCGGTGGTGCGGGTGTACTTACCGACACAGTTGGCTGGATGCGTCATGAGTTGCGGAGTTGTGACCACCGGAGACGACTTGAGGAGGGACGTCAGGAGCGGGGAGGCGGGGGGCGCGGGGCTAGACGCTGGAACAAATTCATTTATCATCTATCTATCTATACTAATATATAAAGCTGAAGAGTTTGTTAGTTTCTTTGAACGCGCTAATCTCAGGAACTACTGGTCCGATTTGAAAAATTATTTCAGTGTTAGATAGCCCATTTATCGAGGAAGGCTATTATAGCCTATATATCATCACGCTAAGACCAATAGGAGCGGAGATGTAATGAAAATTGTGACGCAGACGAAGTTGCGCGGGTCAACTATTCAAATTCAAATTCAAAGCATTTTATTTCAAATAAACCATTCACAGGCACTTTTGAAACGTCAAGGTCGGTCAGTCAAAAACATGGAAGCTATTTGCACGTTCCAAAGCGTAGATCTCTATGGAGAAGAACGTGCAAGAAACTCCACGGACACTCTTTTAAATCATGTTCTGGTTTTACAAAATTTCAAATTACATATACTTGTTGCTTCTGCATGTGAGGACAATGCAAAGGAAAAAAAAAAGGGCTTATTATAAGAATTTTAAATATAAAGATTAAAATAAGCCAATGGCAGAGTCTCAACCGACGGCGCCTGTTCACGAACATGACGCGTGTATCGGCACCCTTCAGCTCAACCATTTCGAAGGGAACCGAATGATCAAACCCACGCGCCGCCATCAGCGAGACATTTGAGTGAGCATGACATGCTCTCAACCACCATGCTCGTTCATGTCCAACAAGTAAAACTATAACTACTCACATAAAATGTAAATGGTTTCATGGTACTCACATTTACAAAATTTGAAAAATATGCTTCTACTTTACACAAAACTATGGTTGTCAATGACCAAATAATGAAAAATAAATTAATAAAGAGAACGATTAAGATCTTACATCAAAAAGAATAAATAAGTAATTAATATAATAATATAATTTGTATGTATATAAGAATAAATAAACGAAATAATGTAAGAACCTCTAAAAGGAGCGAGCATCTCTTCCAAATATAAAAACATAGAAACCTAAAAAGTGGACCTAAGCAGCTGTGACTGTGGAGCTTATATTGTTCCCACTGCTGGGATACAGGCCTTCTCTCTTTCGTGCTGGTGTGGGCTATAATCCACCACGCGGGCCCAGTGCGGGTTGGTAGATGTCACAAGTTTCCTCACGATGTTTTCCTACACCGCTTTGAAAGCAGTGGTGATGAAATAATTTACAAAAAGTAAAAGCGCCTGTCTGGGTTCGAACCTACGACCTACAACTCGTAAGTCGCAGCTATTACCACCGGGACACCGATATAGTCTGTTTTTTTTTAACAGACGAGTACTGAGTATGTCTTTCGCACATTTCCGATATTGACAGAGTGAGACGGGTCATTGGTTGGAGGACCAACGACTTTGTACTTATTTTGAACAAAGGCGAATTGAATGGAACGGACTTTATGTTGAATAAGAGGACCAATAGAAACCAAGTCAGTCAGTTGTAATGAGTAATAGTCGACAAGCTTACAAAATATAACTTAATAAGAAAAAAAACCGTAGGTAATAATTACAAAGAAAATGTAATTTAAAATTAAGAGCATTTGTAACTTAGAAATTAACTGCATTTATGCATTTGTCCCACAAAGCCAATAATAATAATAAAAAATATAGGGGATTGTCTTTGGGTATACTTTCACAGTGCATACAGGGATAATCGTTAGTTGGTGTCCCATTCCATTTGAAATGTCTAACGGGGCCTCTGCGGGTTGGCTTTGGCCTCTCGTACGCCTATCAAAGGACCAGGGGTCTCCAGATCCCGAGAAAAAAATGAAAAAAAGAATCTATAGCACATTTTGTGTTATAGTTTTTTGAAATATTATACGAAACGGAAAAGAGTCACTGGGGCCCTGAAACGTACAGGGCATTAGGAGGAACACGGATGGGTTTTAGTCAGTAAGAGTCTGACACTCCCTTCTGTTCCGCCCTGCGAGGGGATAGACTCATTTGATGATTTCCCATCCTTAAAAATAACGGGACAGGTAACTATGGAACCGTACACTGAGCGTGGCCAAACATGCGCTATTCTATCAAGCGAGTCGTGTCCCTGGAAAAAGGCGGCGAATTTAAAAATCTTACAGGTGACAACACTGATATAGTGCGCTCTTAACTTGTTTGATACTTGAATATTTTTTGTAGATTAAAAATCTTTCTTTGGGATAAGTTAAAAAAAATGCATTGTTAATAATTACCTACATTGAGGTAATTATTAGTCACAATCAGAATTAATATCAGAATCCAAGAAGAAGAAGAATTTTACTTTTTTCACGCGTGGCTTGGTAAATTTGGTACATTTTAACCAAACCATATGACGTCACGCGTGTCTTCAACTCGCTGTATCTCCTTTATTTTTTGTTTACGTGAAAAAAGAAAAAATACGTGTCGAATATTTTTTGAAAATCTATCAGACGGACTTATTAGATTTTTTTAGTAAAATACCCCATTGTTTTTTTCATGTCATCATCATTCAAGGCGGCTGACAATAGTTGTATGTTGTAAAAATTGAAAAAAAAAGTTAGTTTCACTTCAAACAGCAATCTCTTAAAGTGGCTATCAATATTATGTGCCCCGGTAAGTTTCAACGTAGTGACTAAGAGACGGTTGAATCTAAATCCAAAATCGTGATCACATCACAGTAAAATAAATAAAAATTTAGATAGTTGAGCTAAAAGTATCAAAATGTTGTAGCCAACCTATCTGATGTTGAAACGAACTTGTGACAATCCGTTTGACAGATAAATTATTGCCATTATAAAAAATCAGCTAAATGGTCGACACGACTCGCTTGACAGACTCTAGCCTGCTATTTTATCGATGCTATTCGTATTTAGCTACTAATTAATACTTTTGAATTTTTTGCCTAAACAATAGGGAATATGCATGAAAAACATAATTATCATCTATTTATTTTATCTGAAAATATACAAAAATATAATACTAACAGTGAAAATACAATCAAAATTACTCGAAAAATTAAGGTGATATAATTATTTTAAACAAATATATCTGTCCCTCTCGCGGAAACGCTGTTCTCTATGGCAGCTGTATAGGTGTCATAGACGATGACGTCAAAGTTAACATCAGACTTCTCTTTCTAATTGTAATCTTTGAAGCTTTATAACTTCATCGCTGATGAAGGTATTTAAAAAACAATTTCATGATTGTTTACTAGAGCCAATAAGTATTTCATTTTGCAAATAAAAAAAAACGCATGCAAATTCCCTATTCAAAAAGACAAGAGTGAACAGGCATGTTCTGGGCACGCTCGCTCCATCATAGACCTCATCCATCATCAGGCGTGATTGTGGTCAAGAGTAAGGCTATTCCTCAATAAATAAAAAAAAAAAACGAAAAATCAACATACGTGTCTGCGGCGGTGTCTGCCCTGGGTTACTTAACATGGGCTTCCAAGCGCGATCAGCCCTCGCGCGTCGTTCGTCCCGCTCTTTCAGCCACGCCGCCCGCCTCGCCGCCTCTCGCTCCCTCGCGCGGTTCCTCGCTTCGATGGCGTTCCATACTTCGCGAAGGCGGTCTTCTGAGGTTGAGGGGTTACGGACTTCAGTTATTTCGTTCTGTTGAAGAAGAGAGCAAAAACTATTGTATGGGTTGCTACAAAAAAAAAAAAAAAAACGTTTTACAAAAATATATACAACCGACTTCTAAATAAAAAAAAAAAACTGCAAAGTAAAAAATTACTTTAGTTTCGGTAGTCGGTGTCTTTGGTAGTTTCTTCGTATTTTGTAAAAAGTTTAATATTTTTCACTTTTTAGTGGTACAACACCCTATAAAATCGCAGCAAAGCAAAATAAGCAATTTCGTTTACTTGTCGTCACGCGTGTCTTCAACTCGCTGCATCTCCGTGTATACGTGTCGAAAATTCTTTGAAAATCTATCAGATGGACCAATTAGATTTTTTTAGTAAAATACCCCATTATATCTACTATATAAAAATAAGTCGGGTTTTCCTTCCTGACGCTATAACTCCAGAACGAACGAACCGATTTCCACGGTTTTGCATTCGTTGGAAAGGTCTCGGGCTCCGTGAGGTTTATAGCAAAGAAAATTCAGGAGTAGGGTAGGTAGGGTAGGTAGGGTAGGTAGGTAGGGTAGGTAGGGTAGGTAGGGTAGGTAGGGTAGGTAAGGGTAGGTAGGGTAAGTAGGGTAGGTAAGGGTAGGTAGGGTAGGTAAGGGTAGGTAGGGTAGGTAGGGTAGGTAGGGTAGGTAGGGTAGGTAGAGGTAGGGTAAGTGAAGGAGTATGTTACATACAAAGTGATGTTCTGTAGTTTCTGACGAGTTTGTGTATGTGTATTTTTTATTCTGTTACCCATTCTTGAGAAAAGGTTTTCATCATATCAGCCAAAAGAATTCCACTGCTGGAAATAGGCCTCCTCCAAGCGTCGCCGCTTAATGAAGAATGCCTACCAGACCTCCACAACCCATTAACAGCAATTACTAAATGAACTGCGTTTTCTAAATAATTATTTATCATTTACCTTTAACTGTTCATACTGTTGGTTCATTTCAACTAATGTCTTCTGTATCTCATTAATGCGTTCCTGTGTCAACCGTTTGAGTATACTTTCTTGGGGCGTCTCCACCGCTCCTTCAGAACTACGCTTCTTACGCTTCGGTGTCTCCACATGTTCGAGTAGGGCGCCATATTGAGCAGCGCAGCTGAAAAACGTGATAAGTAATTTCTACTACACATTCAATTTTTTTAAGTCTATAATCTACATCAGGGGTCACCAATTAGTTTCAAGTGAGGTCTGTTTTTTTTAAATAATATGACAGTCACAGTCCGTTTCTACTTTTTATTCACTAAATGAGTTTTAAAGTCACCAACACACATTTTTTATATGAAGTTCATCTTGGAAAATGCTTCACTTATACATGTTGACCATAACATAGTAAAAATTTCGAGGCAGTTTTCATAGTTTTGTGTATTTATTTCTGTTATACGAATATGTATTGTTTTTACTTAAGGTCCGCATAAAATAGGTTGGCGGTCCACCATTTGGTGACCCCTAATCAAATTGAGTAAGATATACAAAAATGGAAAGAAGGGAGGGAGGCATTCACTGCAGCAGCACACTCCTGGCTTATATTAATAATTTTCTACAGAAAATACATGTTATTACATCCAAGTATCAGTCTAGAACCTTACACATAATGACAGTATATTATTATATACAAACAACACAGCACAAATAACAAATTATAATAGAAGTGACGAAAAAAACAGGCAATATCACTAGCCTTTTTGGTAAAAAGCACCATAACAAACAAAAAAGCGTTTTAAAACACAAACCTCTTTTGTGAATACCAGTCTGGTGGTCTATTTGGTTCTCCAATAGTTTTTAGAGCGCGCGAAACTGACATCCAGTTCTGATCCCCGCTTCGAACGACGGCAGAAGCCAAGCATAACTGCTCCCTCACATTCCAAGTGTCTAACGGTACCCTTTTCAGCTGCAAACGCTCTTGTATCGAACTCATTTAAGTATTATTTTCCACTTATACGATAAATAAAACTTTAACGTATAGCTAATAAGGGTTTTAGCGTAATTTTTGTTTATTTTTGATCAAATTTTGATCGAAATACCACAAAGAGAAACGCTTTGTTGTGTTTACAGTTTGACATTGACAATGACAACAATTGACAAGAACGGGGTGACAGTACTGACTGTAACAGAACAAAATGGGCGTTAGCATGTTGCCAGATTCAAAAATAGTGAAAAGCATGGCATTTGAAAATGACTAAAAAAAAGCAATTTTTCATTTATCTAGTTCAGTTTTCCCCAACCGTTGGAGGATGAATGGGGTGGCACACTGCCTTTTTGTCCCGCTTGTTGGCGTTTTACTGACTGTACATTATACTCGTAGATTGTTCTGTTATTGTATTTGTATTCTGTTATTGGTTATTGCGTACCTTGTTGTATCTCTTGCCATGAAGTTTTTAATCCGCAAAACGCTTTGCCATTGCTTTCTGTGTTTTAAGTCTTTGGTTAATAATAGATGAACACCTTGTTTTACAATTTAAGGCACTGCATTGAGGTATTCCTGATGAAAAAAAAACAAAAATGTCGGTTTTGTTTACAAAAAATGTAGGTATGGGTTTTGACAGTTTTTTAATCAAAGCAAGGTACAGTCACCAAGACGCCACCAAACTGGAAAAAGGCAGTTTTCCTCCCCATTGAAAACGCCGTAAGATTGTAAAATATCCTTAAAAAATCGCGTGTAATTGTTTTTTTTTTCCACTGGCAGATTGCTGATGTTATAAGGATTTACAAATTAATAGCCTTGATTTAATTATGATTATCATTTACTTACCCTTATAAAAACATACCATTCCATCCACATTTATATTCAAAATTTTATTTACATGTTCGTATGTCCTCGCAGTACTTGCCCATACTATATATTCTAAGTAAGTATCTATCATAAACAATGAATTTCCACACATACCAACCTAATAATAGCAATAAATTGAGGACCAAAATAACATTAAAACTGTTTTGATGACCTATTGATTTCGTTCACGAGGTTGTCGACATACGGAATGTGAATCCGTCCTTCAACTAGGGCGTTTCCACCTAGCGTTTCGACTTACATCCGCCTCACAAATTCCTCAGTTTGTTTTCCTCGCGTAACATAAACTCATTCATTACACTAGGTAATTAAATATAGATTGGTATGTAGGCACAAGACCGCATCACCGCCGTGAGCGCGTTGTAACTGAAATAGATCTAGTTAGGAGTCAAGGTTAGAATTTTGCGAGGTTAATATGCTTGCCGACTCTCGTTTTCGTCTCGTTATTCAAGTCTTAATAAGGTTGTATAATATCGACAGCGGTGAACTAAGAGGGGGGGGGGGGAGGACAGGAAAAATCTAACATAGCTAGAGTATTTACAACTTTACACAATAATCCCTCATAAGAGGGGCAGTAGATATCGCTGTGGGGCCCTGTGTCAAAAAAATATGGGTCCTCTTTTTTCTCTGCAACTGCGTGAAAGTCATGGGGATCAAAATAGGCTCCCATTAGCACAAAATTGTCGCTCATATCACTATTATTAATTAACTAGCAGCTGCCTGCGGCTCCACCCGCGTCTATGATGAAAATTATCCCAAGGATCCATACTCCCGGGATAAAAGTATCCTATGTCCTATTGCAGGACATGGTCAACCCGCATGCCAAGAGATAACAAACTTCGCATTTATAAATTACCTTTAGAATTTTTTGTTTCCACACGTCGCAGTTGGGGCCTTTCTGTTGTCCAGGGCACCCGTATCAGTGACTCCGGCGGTAGCTACGCCCCTAGGTATTTTGAAAAGAACGTCACCGACGTCACTCACTTCCCGGCCACAGCCCGGATATCTAAATTAAGACCTCCGCTCCTCCTCCACCGGTTGCCTTCTACTTAGCCGAACTTGCCTGTGGCCTCCACAAGTAAACGACAACCTCTTTGGTCGACGTGCGAGACACTTAAAAAAACTGGTCATGTGCGAGTCGGACTCGCGTACAAAGGGTTTCGAGCGATTTGTAATGACTTCTTATAGATTTTCCTGTAATCTATAGGTAAAGATCTCCATTTTTTTTTCAAAATTTTACCCTCAGTAGTTTCGGAGATAAGGGGGGGGAGGAATGGTAAATTTTCGTCTAATTTCTCGAAAAACTTTCAAACCATTTATTTTAAAATTATGAAAAAAGTACAATAACAACTCTCACAGTAAGACCATTAATTTGATATGTCACACAACATTTTTCAATATTCTAGTTTGACCCCGAAAAGTGACCCCATACAAAAAAAAAATATAATTTACGTAAACACGTCCGTGTTTGGGTCACAGAAGTCCATATGTGCACCAAATTTGAACAGAATCGGTCCAGTGGATCCGGAGAAAACTGGTTGTGACAGACGGACAGACAGACACCCGAGTGATCCTATAAGAGTTCCGTTTTTTGTTCGGAACCCAAAAAATACTAATAAAAAAAATACCAAAATACTTCGGACCAAAATACTGTTAGTAGGTGACTTTTTTTAAGAATGGGAAATCGTCAAACGGCTCCAATACTCCCTTCCGCTCGCCCAAAGCGGTAGGAAGTGTCAGACTCTTACTGACTAAACCCATCAGTGTTCCTCCTAATGCCATTTGCGTTCCAGGGCCACGGTGACTCTTTCGAACAAATTCTGCAGCCCTAGCGGGCCTCTTATTAGGTGCATACCTCCTGAGTTCCTTGCCTCTTTTACTTCAGTTAACTTTCCATTTACTTAGGAAAAACATCTGGGTAAGCCAACTTCCATTTACTTAAGAAAACGTAGGTAACAAAGAAATGATCCGAACTCATTACAATGTGACTAAATGCTAACATGCCAACAATCTATACCTATATACAGCTTCTGATAAATAGCTAATTATTTTATTTAGCTCACAGCTGCAAAATGAATCATAAAGCCACTGATTGTAATTGTTCCCTTGTATTGATATGCCCATAAAAACAAGCACTCACCATCGCCCGATTTTCTTAGACCTTAGGATCATCTGACAGATGGACGTGAACTGCAGACAGCTGTAGCGTAGCTAGGGGGGGCGACAGCTCGTTGACAGTTTTTGTTACGGTCGGGGTCATCCCAAAGCGGTTGACGCAATAAAATTTGCCGGAAGTGGGGTGCAAAAATTTTCGAGCTCGCTACGCTCGGTCTTGCATTCTGCACTCTCTTGCTTCTTGAGCTTTTCAATATGAATCTACAAAATTATTTCTATTTAAGTATCGTCATCTGCCTAGCTTTTTACCAACTATATTGGAGTCTTCTTCCAGTCGAACCGGATTCAGCTGAATACCAGAATTTTACGTAGAACGGCTGCCTACCAGACCTCCACAACCCATTAACTGGGTAACACGGCACTATTTAAGTATGAATAGTCAAAAGAAAATAAAGGAGCTCGTGGCAAGGTTCAGCAACGCTTGCCAAGGTTGGTCTGTGGATGGGTGACCATCTTAACGTACTGAGTCAAAGTCCACGCTTTGATTTGTAGATCTTTGGCAGTCGTTACGGATAGTCAGAAGCCAGTAAATCTGACTCCAGTCTTGCCATGAAGTACCGTGTGACCCAGTTAATGGGTTGTGGAGGTCTGGCAGGCAGCCACTCCTCGTAAAATACTGGTATTCAGCTAAATCCGGCTTGACTGGAAGCCGACCCCAATATAGTTGGGAAAAGGCTAGGCAGATGATGAGTCAAAAGAAAATAAAACATTTCCTAGTTGAGGTGCAAAAATTCCCTTTTCTTGTGCTTTTCCGCATTTAGGGGTAACCTCGACCGTTCGTCGACTTTTAAACGGGTGACGTAATTAAACCTGTCCAAGGTGAAGTACAAAAAGGGACTGTAGACCTGAGAATATATGGTTTTAATTTCAACTCAATACCTCAACGCGTTCCCGAGATAAAGGGTCTTGACAGACACGGACGCGGTCACGCGGACGGACAGCAAAGTGATTCGATAAAGGTTTCGTTTTCCTTTTTGAGGTACGGAACCCAAAAAATTACCGAGCTTGCTTTGCTCGCTCTTGCATTTTGCACCCTTTTAGTTCTCCAGCTTTTCTGCACTATTCAAAGAACATCTGGCAAACTGTTGGTCTAGTGGTTAGTGACCCTGACTACTATGCCAGAGGTTGTGGGTTCGATTCCCACCCAGGACAAATGTTTGTGTGATGAGCATGATCATTTGTTCTGTGTCTGGGTGTAGTTTATCTATAATACGTATGTATTTAGAAATATATTAAGTATGTTTATCAGTTGTCTAGTACCCATAACACAAGCTCTGCTTAGCTTGGGACTAGATGGCGTTGTGTGATAGTTGTGTGGAATATTATATTATTATAATATTATATTATCTATAAAAGATTGAATGATCGAAAGAATGTTGAAAAAGTTTTCAACATTACAGCCAATCGCATTTGACATGCGTTTAATTTGTGACAATATTTCCAGAAAACGAGAGGGTAACATTGGTAAATAGAAATCCAATGTAAACAAGACTTGCGGCTCCAATTCGCACAAATATTGTTACTCGATGTGAACTTGATACCTATTGAAAACAGGGACTTTGAATGTGTCATGCACCAATCGCGATAATACCATGAATCAATTGTGTATTTCCGTTCTCTTTGTGTTTAACCTAAACATTTTTTTTAATTACCTCCCCCCCCCTTGCAAAAGTCTCACAAAAAATTGTCAAGGTATACCTAGGCCCTGATAAACGTTGCACAGAGGTGGTTCTGGGGTGGTATTTTATTGGTGGAATTACGGGGCTCATAGTAGAGGTAGACTTTGTCAACAAAACCCTCTAATTGAGTTTGAAACAGCGAGCGAAGCGAACTCGGGACTAAGGGGGCACCCCGACTCAGACAGGTTAGGTTGGAATGGGATGATCCCTTCGTGATTATTATTTTTTTAAACCACTCAGAAATAGGAGCCTCACGACGCGTGGTTCCGTTGACCGGGTTCGAGACTCCACCTTCAGAGTTGCGATTTTTAGGGTGGTTTCAAACTCACTTGGAGGTTTTTGTAGACAAAGTCTACTATAATAATAATCATAGTTTTTCTGTTCTGTGGTAATAATAATAATTCACAGCCACATAACCACATTCAAAACTCACGGGCGACAGTCCGTCTAAGTTCTGGGCACGGCCCGAATATGTGTGAATCAATCTGAAAACAGGACTAACCAATTTCCTGGTAGAAAGTCCCTGTTCACCTACCAGGAAATTGCTATCTTCTTTGAACTTAGCATATCGCGAAGGCCACGTTAGTACTCCTTCGTCATACCTACTCTACTGATCTAGTAACTTATGCATTTCAGTAATTCTTCATTACGTAATTAAAATACCTATCTTTTTACTCGAGTTATCGAGTAGCGTAGAGTTTTGTTTACACTTTAAGTCATGATCGTGGAGTGACGTCGAGGACGGTTATATCTTAAGCTAGTGGCAGACTTAAAGTTAACCTATAGTATATTTTGATGCTACTGGGCAAACTGCCATTCAGACGAGGCGGTGTAGCAGCATCAATGCCGCCACAAGAAAAACCAACGGAGCAAATCTACATCGCATCGCAACAAAAAGAACCGCAACGCCATCTATCCAACTAGCAGGGAACTACTACGTCGAAATCCTGCATTGCGCAATCAGAGTTTACCATGCGATTTGAACATACTTATACATCAGCCCGAATATCAACCACAGAAGGCTTAGTGTAAGTTTTTTTAACGCACTCGATCGCGTTGACGTAAACGTTCGCTTGTAAAATTGTATAGAAAAAAGAAGTTTTCCGTGAGTGGCACCAGACGGCGCTTATTCAGTTTCAATACAAATTGACGTTTACGCTTATGCGATCGAGAACGTTAAAAAACTCGCACTAAGGCCACTGGGCAGTTGCACACACCGGACACAACAATCGTCTGGTCGGAGGATCCTTCCTTTTCAATGGAGGTTCGCGGGACTCTCTGTTCCAATACCTCCAAAGCGACGACGACCGACCTGAATGTGACGCCGTTATAGCGCCGAGATATTGCAATGTTAAAAATGCTCACGTGTTATCCAACGAAATATTTAATCAACGTTGTGTTGATAAATAAATATTTTCTGTGAAATCTTTAAGTATGTATTTTAAATTCCAATGATTCAGCTGTGTGACATACAGACGGGCGGAGCACGGAGGTAGGTACAAAAAAGGATTCCAGATTTCATCCTATACAAGTTATCTCACCTTGGTTAGCTTAGCTTTCGATGTGCTGCCGGCTTAACGTAGAGATAAAACGTCATTAATTTGTAATTAATAATAACTGATTGTCTGCTAATCTTTATTGTACTTAAAAGGAAATTGTTTTATTAATGTTTTATTAATAGGCTCTTATATTTATTAATGCCTATCTCACTCATTTTATAGTAAATAACTGCATTTTAGTACGGAGTTTCTCTGGTAGATAGAATTCCCAACGAAGTCATCTGCCAGAGAACTAAAGTCATCGACATTGCGCGTAGAATCAACATGCTGAAGTGGAAGTGAGACTACGGAACCATATTTCCTTAATAATAAGAAACGTGTCTTTTTTTGGGTTCCGAACATCCGTAAAAACCGGAACCCTTGTAGGATCACTCGGCTGTCTGTTTGTCTGTCCATCCGTCTGTCACAGCCAGTTTTCTCCAACAAGACGTAAAACGTACCGTAGTCCGACTCGCAGTTGGCAGGGTTTTTTAACAGGCCTTTGCCCTTCACCGAGCTGTTTGCATTTTGATTATAATCTTGCTAAAGTACTACCTAGGTACGTAAATATTTTTTTTCTTATCAAGACGGAAAATAAAATAAAACAATGTACCTACATCTCCCTTATCTAGTCGCGCCATTTGTTTTACTGAGGAAAACAGTTTATTTCCCGTAAAAAGCTACCATTTTATTTAGATTCAATCATTGGCCATCATGCGCCACTTACTGTCCAGCAAGGCTATTCTGTAACTAACCATTTCGATATCGAGCTTCACCTGAGTGAGACAGCTCACAAAGTGAACTTTATTGCACACAGAATAGAGGTCTTAAATGTTTATACTCACCTCGGATTTCGCTGTCGAGACACGAAAATGTTGTTACAGGTTAGGGGTACCTACTGTTCCTTTTGTTGATAGTGACCATCGGGCGGTTTTTAGGGTTCCGTACTAGATGGATGTTGTAAGCTTACCCAGAAGAAGCCTTCACTCTAACTTCGAAGAGATTAAGGTTGAATGTGTTCGGAAACACAGACGCAGAGAGTTCCACTCCTTTGCTGTGCGCATTATAAACTTCAAGATTTGCCCGTGACTTCATCATCATCATCATCATCTGCCTAGCCATTTCCCAACTATATTGGGGTCGGCTTCCAGTCAAACCGAATTCGGCTGAATACCAGTATTTTACGTGAAGCGGCTGTCTACCAGACCTCCACAACCCATTAAATAGGTAACACGGTATTTCTTGGTAAGACTGGAGTCAGATTTACTGGCTTCTGACTATCCGTAACGACTGCCAAAGTTCTACAAACGACAGCCGGGATCAACAGCTTAACGTGCTTTCCGAGGGACGGAGGAAACTCGGTAAGTTAAGATGGTCACCCATCCACAGACCAACCTTGGCAAGCGTTGCTTAACCTTAAAGATCGATCTGTGCGGCTGTTATTCTTTAGCCACGAGCTCCTCATCTTCGTACCCCCATATATCCAGTTTTTTCCCATTATTGTTTGAATTTCGGTATAATTCCTCTCTTAGTGCTCCCCTACACTCCCCAAGGAACCTTCATGCCAAATTTCAACTTCCTACGACCAGAATTTACGGCTGTGAGTTGTCTGTCAGTCACTCAATAACGGAAGAATCTATACTAATATATAAAGCTGAAGAGTTTGTTTGTTTGTTTACTTGAACGCGCTAATCTCAGGAACTACTGGTCCGATTTGAAAAATTCTTTCAGTGTTAGATAGCCCATTTATCGAGGAAGGCTATAGGTCACAATTTTTCATTTTGCTCCGCTCCTATTGGTCTTAGCGTGATGATATATAGCCTATAGCCATCCTCGATAAATGGGCTATCTAACACTGAAATAATTTTTCAAATCGGACCCGTAGTTCCTGAGATTAGCGCGTTCAAATAAACAAACAAACTCTTTAGCTTTATATGTTAGAAGAATAGATACTAGTTGGCCCGCGCAACTTCATCTGCTCCACTACTTTTGGTCCTAGCCTAGCGTGATGCTATATAGCCTTCCTCGATAAATCAGCTATCTAACACTGAAATATTTTTTTAAATCGGACCAGATGTTCCTGAGATTAGCGCGCTCAAGCAAGCAAACAAACAAACTCTTCAGCTTTATATATTAGTATTGATTGATGGTTTGGTCAGCTCGAATCGCTAGTCGCTGTACTAGAATCGCTCTGAAACAAATTTTATTCACATCGAATAATGACAGGATGCAGAGAACTCGGCTATGTTACCGTTACAAACCTCTCTTGATTTATCGGAATTTATTATTGATGTTTTTTCCGTGTGTGTATAGTGCTATCGTGTAGTTTGTTTGTTTGTGTCTCTGGACCGGCTGTAAACATGTCGAAGTGAAGGCTAGGAAACCTTTTTTTTTAAGGATGGGATGTCATCAAATGTCTCCTCCCGCTCTAGGTAAAGCAGGAGGGAGAGTCAGACTCTTACTGACTAAAACCCATCCGTGTTCCTCCTAGTGCCCGCCGCGTTCCAGGGCTACGGTCCCTCGTTCGAACAGATTCCGTAGCCCCAGCAGGCACTTGCCCTAGCGGGCCCCGTCTTCCGTGCTGACATCTCTTAAGGCGCGCAGGGATCGCAATGCGCCGCCGACCCGGGCCTAGTTCTGATCAGACGGCGAACCACCCACTGCTCGCCGTCCACAGGCCCGCCTACGGTGGCGGGAATCGTCCTGCGACTCCCGACGCCTGGGGCGTCTTCTTCTGTTGCGGCGACTGGGGCGTGAGGTTTCCCTCTCTCTCACACGTTCGGCCTCTCCTTTGCTAGTATTACTGCTTCGCAGAAGGAGGTGGCCGCTTCCCATGCTTCCTCGCTCCGGACCATAGATTGAACCAGGGCCGGTCGCGAGAGGTCGCCGCCGCCGATCGCCTCGACGAGGACCCGGCGGTGCAAGGCAAGGGACCCTGGAGATTATTACAGACTAGGCAGGCTGAAAACTACTAAAGAATAGGTATTAAATGTAGAAATTAAAGTGGCTGTTTTTACCTACCTACCATGAATTATTCACCATTCGTAGACCTTACGTTGTTGAGGAGCTCGTGGCTAGATAATAACAGCCGCACGGGTCGATCTTCAAGGTTAAGCAACGCTTGCCAAGGTTGGTCTGTGGATGGTTGACCATCTTTACATACCGAGTTTCCTCCGTGCCTCGGAAAGCACGTTAAGCCGTTGGTCCCGGCTGTCATTTGTAGATCTTTGGCATTCGTTACGGATAGTCAGAAGCCAGTCAATCTGACTCCAGTCTTACCATGAAGTACCGTGTTACCCGATTAATGGGTTGTGGGGGTCTGGTAGGCAGTCGCTCCACGTAAAATACAGGTATTCAGCTAAATCCGGCTTGACTGGAAGCCGACCCCAATACATATAGTTGGGAAAAGGCTAGGCACTTAACCTCATATCCATCAGTTTTATTCGAGAGTCAACCACCTTTTTGTCGCTTTGTTAGTGACTAGAACTAACGACCTACGGCGGTTAATATGAGGTGCAGAAAGGTCACCGTTGTGTAGGCGTACAGCCGGACATTTTAATATTCATGATACTCGTAACTTACAAGAATAGGGAATAGGCATGCGATTTTTTTTATTTGAAAAAAGTTATTAGCTCTAGTAAACAATCGTGAAATAATTATTTAAATACATTCATCAGCGATGAAATTATAAAGCTTCAAAGATTACAATTAGAAAGAGAAGTCCGATGAAAACTTTGACATCATCGTCTATGACGCCATAGAAAACAGAGTTTTCGCGAGAGGGACAAATAATTATATCTCCTTCGTTTTTCGAGTAATTATAATTCTATTTTCACTGATATATAGATAAAAAATATGTTTTTCATGCATATTCCCTATTAGATTCGTACTAAAATACGAATTCCTGTAGGTAGGTATCTACGTAGGTAGGGTCTGTGACTGTGACCAACATTATCTAACCCTCTTGACTATTAGCGAATAATAGTGAAGTGGATATATAATGTTGGTCACAAACAGTACCTACTATCGGCGAAATTGTTTCTTGACTTGATAAGTCTTAAGCATATCTTACTATAAACATTGTCAGTAATACAATAAGGTCGAATATTGCTTAAAATACCTGGTCAATCAAACTGACTGACTGAATAATCAACGCACAGCTGAAACTAGTGGGACTTTCTAGTCCCCCTTGTTTCCTAAAGGGGGGAAATCGTTCGTGCTAATCCGCGCAGACGTCATCTGCGCGGACACGAAACCTAAAAATTGGACTATTGTTTGTATGTAAGTTCGTCATTTCGTTTTTCAAATACCATTCGGCATATTACAAATTAGACTGACCAAGGCTACGCCAAACTGTCATTCGTATTTGCTAGCGGTTGACAACCGCAACGATCTGCTGAACCATTGTATTGACAATGGTTAAATTGTTGCGGTTCAGGATATCTCCGTTTTAGATTTGTAAAGAACGGTCAATCTCGTCTTGTGGTCGTTTTTCTAATAATGTAGGTTGATTTTACGGCTGCCTTTTAGATGAGAACTATGGCTGTATTGTCGATATATTTAATTTTACCCAAGTCTATTTACTACTAGGTACGCTTAGCAACTAAAACACAAATAATCTTAATTATTAAAGTAGGCACGTAGGTACCTACTTATTCGTCTTATTCCATGCTGAAACCATAGTGAAAAGCATCAATGACCTCTGAAAAAAAAAAACAAATTAATAATTTACCGCGCCATCTCTCCGAGCGCCATTTTTATTTTTCACCTGTCTTTGAAAATGGTGTCAAGATTCGAATAAATGGAAAAGCCATTGCCGTGACTTCGTTCTGAAAAAGTAGTGTATGACACTCAGTGATACGAGATATTAGTACTTATAGATTTCTATCAGTGAAAGGTTTTTCGATTACAATCAATATTTTACTTTTACAATTTTTTAAACTAACAAACAATGTTAACTCTTCATGATGTTAGTCTAGCTTTTCGAGCGGCTGAGCTCGCGTAAAAGTAGCCTACAAACGTCTCGACGGGGTTCACCAGGTTCCTTGGGCGCCGAGAGGCGGGAGTGCATGGCTTTTAATAAAACACGAAAACATTTAAAAAAATAGACAAGCAGAATGAAGTAAAAGAGACCTAACAGATCCGAGGCGAGGTACTTCGAGCTCCATAGAAATTATATCTATGTCGAGCTCCCTCGCGTTTGGTCTTGTCTTCTTTAGTTCTGGGCAAAAGAAAACCTTTCCTATTCGTGGAATTTTGAATTGAAGTTCCATTACCCTGAAAATAATCCTGTGTGCACCAATACCAGGGTCCCATTTAACTCTGTCGAAAAAAACATCAAAATCGATTCGGGGATCTTGGTGTGAGAACGTAACAAACAAATAAACTCACTTTCGCGTTTATAAAAGTGCGTCTCTGCTCGCCAGATTGTCGTGGCAGTGCCAACAGCCTCTTGAAGGTGATAGCTGACATGCTTGGTGAGAGCACAATAATGGAGCATCTCATAAGAACAACCCTGTCTGTTGTAGAATATAAGTACCTACTAAGATTAATTTTTGTGATTTTAATGTGTATTAGTTTATTTTTTTATAATATTATATTGTGTATTTTTTCTATGGGTCTTAGTTGCCTGACAATAAAACATTATTATTATAATATTAATTAGAATATGAACAAACAAAACACTTCATATTCGTAGATACTTCTCGGTTTGAACCCGCAACCCCGTCTCTACAAGCGGAATCTTTAAATCTCCGAAACATCACGCCATCGTTATCAATCCTATTCAGCAAAAGTAGGTAGTAACACTTCTACTAGAGGTACATAACACACGTTATTTAATATAGGCTTTATCATAATAATGAATCACGCGATGTTTTTATCAGTAAGTACCTAAGTTGTGTTTTGTTTGGCACATTCGCCTGTTATTATCAGTCAACTACCTAGGTAGGTACATAGTTAGTTTTTTGAAAAGTATGTTATTTTTCCGTTCGGCGATAGAGCACGTTTGCCAAGAGGTAGCCTATTCACTCTTTTTCTTAAATTTTTTTAAGAATGGGAAATCATCAAATGACAGCGGGTACTTGCCCTAGCGGGCCCCGTCTTCGGTGCTGGTTTTTCCGTGTAATGTTTGTTTGTGTCTCTGGACCGGCTGTAAACATGTCGAAGTGAAGGCTAGGAACCAAGTAACCTACTCACTCTTTTTTTTTAAGGGTACCAGGGTACGGTACCTCTTTCGAATAGATTCCGCAGCCCCAGCAGGCACTTGCCCTAGCGGGCCACGTCTTCGGTGCTGACATCTCTTTGAGGCGCGCGGGGATCGCAGCGCACCGCCGACCAGGCCTGGATCTGATCAGACGGCGAGCCACCGAATGCTTGCCGTCACTCACTCTTGATTTAAAGAGCCCAGGTTGTAGCTACACTCCACCCATAAGACGACCCACTGACCCTAACAGAAAACAAAACGATAGAATAGGATATTTTATTAGATGAAAAAGTGTCTGAAGTACTAAGTGATTCTTTTTAAGCATGGGGTAATGGCTTCTTCCGCTATGGAGCAGAAGGGAGTATCAGAGTTACTGACTAAAACTGATTTTTCAAAAAAACCCGACCGCTAAAAACGTTTGAAACAAGTCGCTTTTCAAGCAGTCTGATGCAGTTGGTGGCATGACATCAGTGATTTAACTTTTTTTTATTATTTTTTGTTATAGCAGCAATAGAACTACTGTACACTCTGTGAAAATTTCAACTGTCTACCCATTACCTACGGTTCTTGAGATAAAGCGATGAAATTGTCCAATAAGAAGATAATAAAAATATCTGCGAAGACGGAACGTGATATAATTAGATAAAAAGTTTACCGACCTCGAAATCGAATACGATTGTATCATAGGTATGTAATAAAATACCTGTTTCACGAATTACATACCTATGTATTATTATTATGATACATGTTGCGAAATTCTTGAACTAGAACGATGCCAAAATTGGCAGAAAGATGGCGCTGATGGTAAAATTGTAAAATAGTCTATGGATTTTTTTTTAAATGAAGAAATGAAACTAATACGGCCATCTGTATTAGTTTCATTTCTTATGAACTATTGTTCATTTTGTAATATTAATGTATTATGGAGAAATTGACAGTTAATTCTGAGCGTTTTTAGTAGGTAGTTTTATGGATTTGAATGGGATATTGTTTACGGATATTCCAGTCTAATTTAAAATTTCTGAGGCCGCTATGCACGAAAACACTATATTATAAGGAATATTAAGACATATTTTTCATTTCATTTCACACCATCATCGCTTACCATCAGGTGAGATGGTGGTCAAGCGCGTGCCTATTAATAGTAAAAAAAAAAAAACCTTTTTTATTTAAAAATAAAACCGATTTCCAAAAACAAAACACTACAAAGTAAAAAATAACTTTAACTTCGGAAGTCGGTATTTTTGGTTATTTTGTTTTTGAACTTTTTAGTGGTACGCAGGTACAACTAAAAATGATCCACAAATACAGCCTGCCGGCGCGGCGTGATGTTATGTAATGACTGGTGTTAACAATCAACAGACATGCGATTTCAGAAATCCCGATCCATTTGCTATCATTTATTGAAGAATTTCGTTGCCTACCTCCGAAGTTCTTCATCAGATCTTCACCAAATTTAAATGGGACCAGTCCGAGAAAATACTCTTCCAAACAAAAAAAAAAAACATCCAAATCGGTTAACAATTGGCAAAAATATCGCTGAGCATACATTTTTCATCAGATCCTGACTTTTACCTTCCATCATCAGCTCAGCAACATGAGATGATGATTACCAGGCACAAATATCAGAATTGCGTTAGAAAGTTTATGAAAAACATTGTATGTGCTTATAAAATTTGAGGGTTTCCCTCGATTTTCATGGGATCCCATCATCAGATTCTAACTTGGTGACAATGGGACCACCTCAGGAGTATAGGCTTTTGAATAAAAAAATAATTTTTAATATCGGTCCAGAATTGGCGGAGAAATCGGAGAACATACTTAAAAAAAATACATACAGCCGAACATAGAACCTTCTCATTTTTGAAGAAGTCGGTTAAAAAGTGCCGTCGCGCTTTTCATGAGCAACTTACTCCGGAATTTTGGCTTTTTACAAATAGATAAGAAAAAAATGCGAAAAGTGAGGCCGCTATGCACTATGTAAATAATAACTATTCTCAACTACCCAATAAGGCAAAGTTATCTAAATATTTCAGTTTCTGAGATTAACAAAGCCGAAATTGGTCATTTTACGCAAAAAATACAGTCAAATTGTAATAGGGCTTTTAAATTGATCCACTCATAGGACATCGCTTATGAGTCTTAGGCACCATCTCCATAAGCGAGTTGATACGATTTAAAAAGTTAAAAAACTTATTTCTTATATCTATGCTGTCATCTCTGATATAGACTAGAGTCAAGAGCAAACCCATTACAAATAAAAAAAAAAAATAAAAAAAAAGAGTTTGAGTCAACTGCATGAGTAAGAAAGATTATAAGCCATCCATCCTTCCGCAATGGTATTGTGACGCTGCATCGTTAAATAACTCTTATCTGGGGTTTATCTTTATCAGTAGATAAAAATTGGCAATATTGAACCAATGACTCAATTCTTTTGCGAAAATGTTGTTAAGATTGTGATTCGGGGAATGTTTAAAACGAAAAACAACCAAAAACACCGGCTTCTGAAATTAAACTTTTATACTTTGTAGTGTAGAAGTGTAGTAGGATTTGTTTTTATGTTTTATAAGTATTAAAAAAAAAACAAAAATTTAAAGAATTATACCTACTGAAATTAATGCTGGAGAGGAAAGATAAAAAAAAAATTGGATAGGATGTGATCCGAACTGATTCGACTATGTTATCCTTGTTTACTATAGCGGTTGCGGACCCTGGCAATAGCCGGGATTAACGCCAGGTGGAAGAAGACTATAGCGGTGGTGACATTTGGGATGATAATTGTGTCATATGTCCCTACCTACTTGACTACTGGTAACAGTTGGGATTTTTTTCCGCCTTTTGTAGCTGCAGGCTGCAGCTGACCTATTTTCGCCTACTCCCCCGCTGTACATTTCTGATTATTTTCGTTGCGGGATTTAAGACAGTTGAATCGTTTCTGCTGGACTCGTCGGGCTTCATTGACTCGGCGTTTTTCTGGTGGTCGTGGTCGCCACTGTTAATTCTGGCTTACAGGAGTTGCAGTGGTTGGGAAATGTCTGGCGGGTTTGAAAAAAAGCTGACCAAGGAATGGTTCAGCAAATATTGTCTCGTCTTTATCGTCGAAAACAGGACCCAGGCACCCTCTTCTTTGTAGATAACATAATACTACAAAAAATATAACCTTGATGATGCCCTTGATTTATGTCAACGTTTTCAAATACAATGGTACGATCTTTATCGGGAAATCTAGGAAACAGTTCATAAAAAAGGAGTTTCACGATTCACG
Organism: Lacanobia oleracea; assembly: GCA_950371165.1. Taxonomy (NCBI): domain Eukaryota; kingdom Metazoa; phylum Arthropoda; class Insecta; order Lepidoptera; family Noctuidae; genus Lacanobia; species Lacanobia oleracea. The sequence goes on along the minus strand of OX493411.1, from coordinate 13,812,738 downwards.
GCTATTGCCAAGATTAAAAAGCATATCGTGGGATTATAGAAAATATTGTAGGCATAATAATAAATATAAAGTCGGTACTAGGAACTAGCGACTAGCCCCAGCTTCGAACTTTTTCAATTCATAGCCGATGCCTTGTCCCAAAAAAAAAACATACCAATCTCGTCCTGACGAAAGTATGCCATCGATCCCGACATTCACAAGTGTTGATTCCAAGTAATTTATACGTGCGAATATGTGTTTGTTCGTGTTGAGATAGAAACCCTTTTTTTTTTTTAAAGATGGAAAATCATCAAATGACTCCTTCCGCTCTGGGCGGAGCGGAAGGGAGTGTCAGACTCTTACTAATAAAACCCATCCGTGTTCCTCCTAATGCCCTTTGCTTTCCAGGGTACGGTGCCTCTTTCAAACGGTTTCCGCACCCCGGCAATCACTGGCTCTAGCGGGCCCCAGATCTACAAATGACAGCCGGGACCAACGGCTTAACGTGCTTTCCGAGGCACGGAGGAAACTCGGTATATTAAGATGGTCACCCATCCACAGACCAATCTTAGCAAGCGTTGCTTAACCTTAAAGACCGACCCGTGCGGCTGTTATTATTTAGCCACGAGCATAAACTACTCTTCCATAAACACGCAATATTTTTATTTATAAACGTAGATATTTAATATTTAAAAGGAAACAGTCCATCAACATTCTACGCTTTGCAAAGACTGGAGATAATTTATCGATAAGACAAGGCAAGCAAAATTTACAATAATTTGCATACAAGGAAAATATCTTTTTCTAATATAAGGATGAAAATATCTCCGCTGTTCTTTTCTGATTTAATGTCGTTGCGGGATTCAAGACAGTTGAATCGTCACTCCGGGACGCGTTTTTTTTTTGGTGTTTGTCACTCGTGATTTTAGCTGTTCCCAGGAGTTGTGGCGGGAGTGGTGCGGTGGGCTTGTCTCAAACAACATGGGCGATAATTCTAAAGTAATGAAAATGAGACTTCGGTCACCTTGCGCCCAAGAAACACAGCTTAAAAGTAATAACTTAGCCCGCCGGCTAAGTTATTACTTTTAAGCTGTGTTTCCTGATAGCTACAACCTGGGAGTCTTTAAGTCAAGAGTGAATAGGTTACTTCCAGGCAAGCGTGCTCCATCTTCGACCACATCATCGCTTACCAACAGGTGAGATAGTGGTCAAACGCGTGCCAATCAATAGTAAAAAGATGTTTGTATGTAAAGGGTATTCTCTGGAACAGCGTCGATTACAAAAAAATGTTTCAGTGATAAAAAGAAACACCACCACTGTGTACTTTTAACCCCAGAAAAATTAACGGTTTCTGAGGGATAAGTTATGGAACAAGGCAAGTTTATCTGTACTAATATATAAAGCTGAAGAGTTTGTTTGTTTGTTTGTTTGCTTGAACGCGCTAATCTCAGGAACTACTGGTCCGATTTGAAATTTTTTTTCAGTGTTAGATAGCCCATTGAGGAAGGCTATAGGCTATAGATCATCACGCTAAGACCAACAGGAGCAGAGCAGTAATTAAAATTGTTATGCTGACAAAGTTGTTCGGGTCAACTAGTAATAAAATATTAGCACCAGTTTTTATAGATTCAATTGAATAGACAACCAGTCTTAAATGAATTATTCGACTCTTTTTTTTTAACTAGTAGTTTTTTATTATTGACAGGCTTGCGTTTGACCACAATCTCACCTGATGGAAAGCGATGATGAGGGGAGAGGAGAGAGGAGCTCGTGGCTAAATAATAACAGCCGCACGGGTCGATCTTAAAGGTTAAGCAACGCTTGCCAAGGTTGGTCTGTGGATGGGTGACCATCTTAATATACCGAGTTTCCTCCGTGCCTCGGAAAGCACGTTAAGCCGTTGGTCCCGGCTGTCATTTGTAGATCTTTGGCAGTCGTTACGGATTGTCAGAAGCCAGTAAATCTGACTCCAGTCTTGCCAAGAAGTACCGTGTTACCTAGTTAATGGGTTGTGGAGGTCTGGTAGGCAGCCGCTCCACGTAAAACACTGGTATTCAGCTGAATCCGGTTTGACTGGAAGCCGACCCCAATATAGTTGGGAAAAGGCTAGGCAGAGGAGGAAAGCGATGATGAGGTCGTCAATGAAGCACGCTTGCCTAGAAGTAACCTATTCACTCTTGCTATACAAGACCCCCAGGTTGTAGCTAGCAGGAAACACAGATTCCGTTTAAAACATTCGTCAGGATTTTTGAAGTTGGGGTCTTATTAATTATTTATTAAAACACATTTATATTTAATAGTTTTTTATTCAATTTATATTTATTTTAGTTTACACTTAATTGTCGAGTTGAACATTCATTTTCGAGCACAAATACAAGTCACTATATTTCGCAATGCATGGGCATTAAAGAGCTATCATAATAACGATCGAAAACACATACAGGTACTGGGATCAAAAATAATTTAAAACCAATAGTCCCACTTGCATGCCAACCTATTACTAAAGGCGTTTAACGCTAAAAATATAATTATTTGGTAGATATTTTTACCAGGAAAGTATTCCGTAAGTTTAGGTACCATTGCAATTAATGTAAACAACGAGATCCACTGGGGATACCACAAAAAGTGCGCCAGTTCCTCTACCTTATACCTCTAACTGATTTTGGGCGCCATGTTACCAATATGGCGGCGCCAGCGGGAGAGGTGAGAAAATGAATATGCAAAAAACGCACGTTCAAAAAATAAATCTCCCGGAAAACCCAGTCCCACAATGAACACCACTGGACGATGCAACGATAAATCTATTTAAATGTCACATCCCGTATCTGTCATCTTCAAAAGTTTGACAGAAATATAACGATTATTTGAATTCGTTTCGCGCTAAATATATTTAGTGATTTCGGTTACATTCAGCCAGGATTATCAACAATAACTCCGAGTTAGTTGCTGAAAGGAAACCATTGTGTATTCAATAATTTATGATTGAACGTCTTAGCAACTGACTCTGAGTTTTCTGGCGCCCAAGTGGGACTTAAAAAACAAAATGGAGAAGACTAGAAAATGCACTTTTTTAATATCCATTAAAATAGCCTCAACAAATTGCAACACTCAAATGTGGGTACTACCGCGCTCAAATGTGGCTACCGCGAAAGTTCGAACACTTTTTTTTACTTTTAGTAATAATGTTAAAAACGATGATCGACTAGCCCGCTCAGGGCAGTCAGACCCGCAAACATTGAGACACAGTAGATTTTTAACATTTGTTTTCACGATTTGACCAAGCACCCCAATTACAGAAATCCAGCCTATGGGACGCATGAGGCTGTCAGAGCGGCCCAATGAGCTATTGCAAGACAAATAACGCAAAAGCCAAGCATAGCACAGAATTATCATAAAATTATGAGCGTCTTTAATTTTAATACACTTTTGTTCGTGCGGCCTGCCGAGCTAGAGGTGCGGTCCAAAAATAGTTTGCGAATTGCAAATTGGAGGTTAAAACACTGTCACATTAGCAACATAAAAAAGAAATACTTAAACATAGAATTTTATATTTAAAATGGAGGATTCCATTTTAAATACTTAGTAGACATTGCCTTTTCAAAATTTAACCATCAAAAATTGCACTTCAATTTTTTTTCGACGTTTAAGTCGACTTATACAATTTCACACAGACGGAACAAAAAAAAAACATTTGTTCGCATAAACATCTCTAATAAATCTATATAAACCAACTAAACTCTAATATTAAATCTACAGCAAAAATGGTCGAAAGTCGTATTTAGTTAGCTACCTGACTTCAAAAATGGAGTTGGCGACTTCAAAAATACCCTATTTTCTTATCATTAAGTGCCCCACTTAAAAGGCAATACCCGTATTTGAATTGTATTAAGTACAGTACGCAGCTGTTAATATGGCAGGAACTGTAGGGGACATAAAAGTACTGTCAATGACACTTGATGTTGACACTTCTCTGCTGCAAATTCGTAACTTTAACGTTAAAAATATATACTTATACGTTACAGTCACGAATTTGCGACACTAGATGGCATATTCTACGCCACGCACGTTCCCTATTGAGTTTTAAAACGGAATTAGGTACAGCCTAGTCAAATGGGGGTACTCTGATGAGTCACAATGCGACTGTAGACAAACTATAAATAATACTTCAACTCTTGGCCAAATTCAATCAATAATTATTTGACTTAACGGTCTGTCATGTTTTCAGTTCAAAGTACTAAACGGAATTTGATGATTTTTTTAGGATAAATATTGGCTTATTTGGACATAGAATACTTTTCATCGTAGGAGTTAACCCTTGTTGTACACGTACAACACTTTTCACGAAGACGAAGCCGCGGACAGTAGTTGGTATAAAATATGTAAATGGAATTATCGACAAAGACGACTCTAAAACTCGAAGAAAACTCGTATGCCATAATAACAGCCACGTATTTTACCATAGTCTATACATTAAAATATTGAATACTTAGCTTCTATAAATGTGGAGCACTCAATTCTAAAATAGTGAAGTACCCTTTAGTGAACAAGTATAAAGTACCCTACTTTAAAATAGTGGTGTACCCAAAAGTTTGTCAGATAGTTAACCTAATTTGCTTATCGATAAAATAGATCGAGATCGATATAGGACATCTCTATTTGCTATATTCATTTCAATAATGGCTTTTTATATATACATACATATAACAGCGTTACAAGCTCCATAGTTTTATAAATAAACTTACAAAACAATCATATTGCTACATTTTTCAATCAATGAAAAATATCTAGAGATTATTTTTAAACTTTTAACCACCATATTACAAGATTCGAGATTTGCAAGGACACGATAAATTACTATCAAGTTCATATTTTTATCTAGCCTTTTAGAATCGGCTTCCAGTCTAACCTGATGCAGATAAATACCAGTATTTACACCCGAATTTTTTTCTTTTTACTTTCCATGGTAGCGGCACTAATGCCACCACAAGAAAAAACCAATGGAGCAAAACAACATCGCAATAAAAAGAACCGCAACGCCATCTATCCAACAAGCAGCGAAACTACTATAACGAAATCCTGCATCGCGGTATCAGAGTTTACCGTGCGATTTGAACATACACAACAGTCCGAATAACAACTATCGGGCAGTCGCCCACAACGGACACAACAATCGTCCGGTCGGAGTATCCTCCATTTTTAATGGACGTTTGCAGGATTTTACTCTCTGTTCCGTAAACCTATATACCCGTTTTAACCTCAATAAGATCTAGATTATAATTCTGCCGACCGAATGCACAAGCATAGGTGAATTTTCTGTTCCTTTTCTCTCATATTCATATGGAGATATCGGGCGCAGGACTACCGACTTTAAGTGTCCATCAGGGTTGCTCTAGATATCATGGCCATAAGGAATTATACTCTTGTAAGCATATGTGGAAGGCACGAAAGAATTTGACAAGAAGGACTAGACTGATTCATAAAAGACCACACCAGTTACAAAAACAGAAGATATATTTATATATCTACCAAATAACTGCTTTGTATTCATATTTATAAATCGAACAAACCACTGCTTTTGACCCATAATCCAACAAAATGGGTAATATCAAAGAGGAAATGGTCAAAATTACCACTCTTGGCAACAGTATCCCAAATAAAAAGATCTATTGTCCGTATTTTTGTTTGCATATTGCCAAATATCTGAAATAATTATTGTCATTTTAAAATAGATTTTAACAATTGATGATAGCTAAATGAAATAAACTTCCTACTGATATTATCATGTAAAAATTTGTATATTTGAATCCAATACCGCCACAACGGATAAACGAATTTGAGGAAACAAGGGTAAAGCCATGACCAGGACAGGATGCTTATTATCCCCGTAGTACGCAGAAGTGGGATTGGGAGGGACAAATATATGTACAACTAGCTGTCGCTATATTCTAGACTATAATCTACTTCTGTGTCAAATTTCATAAAGATCCTTTCAGCCGTTCTGACGTGAAAGAGTAACAAACATCTTTCCCTACCAACTTTCGCATTTATAATATTAGTAGGAAGCATCTGCCGGTCGATTCTGAAAACCTTTCACCGTGAAAACTCGGGTGGAGTAAGCGCGAAGTGAGCTGTCATTCCATTTTGATTACATGGATAATTGACACATCACTTCGGTAAGATGTTTACAGAATCGCACATCAGGACAAGTCGTTACGCAATAGGAGTCTAAGAACGGGCGTCATAGCAGATGAAAGTCTATAAAACGCAGGCTAGACAACTTAGAGACGTTTATGACGGATTAATCGAAGAAGGCTGTTTCCATCAGGAAATATAATATCTTGAAAATATAATAGCTTGGAAGGCTATGGGGCAGGCCTTTGCCCCATATCGTTCCAATCTTCCTGATGTGTGCCTAACAATGGGACAAAATAGGATCCCGTGATAATTTTCGATCTTCATGAGAGCAATGCCGCCATTTTATGCAAATAAATTAATTGAATTGAATCAAAATTAATTAATTATGTACGAGGAGCGACTGATATTAGATTTTGCAACCAAAACAAAACGAATAGGTCAAAGCTAGTGACCCTCTAATCTTGGCCCAGTTTTTAAGAGAGGTTATTGGTTTGCGAATATCGCTGGCTACTTTATTAATCATCATATCATCTGCCTAGCTTTTTTTACAACAATATTGGCGACGATTTCCAAACTGAAAATACATGGAGCGTCTGCCCATGTGACCTCCATAAACCTAAAACCTCTTGGTATAACTGGTTGTCTAATATTCGGGCTTCTGACTGCCCGTAGCAATGGGGTTTCCGACTGACCTGTAGAGTGTCAAACATCTACGAATGTCTCTTCTAAATTAAATAGAACGTATATGGATGGCAAGAAATACCCGTTATGGCAGGTTAAATTAACGGTTTTAGAAATATGCTATATCTTATGTTTGACTAGATATTGTCCGAAAATTCGTATGCGCATATCCCGTTTTCTCCCGATCCCGTAGGAATTTCGGGAGATCCTATCTTAGTGCTTCCCTACACTCCCCAAGGAACCTACATGCCAAATTTCAGATTTCTACGAGCATTAGTTTCGGCTGTGCGTTGTCTGTGAGTCACTCTGATCAGTAACGGAAGAATTTTTATATATTAGAATTGATAACTCGTAAGATTTAAACAGCTGTTTCCGTCGGTTTGAAACGAAACACGATATCAATTGCTTCCATTAAAATATTTTTCTCTTTGTTTAAATATGATTTATCAGTCCTCAGCGTTTCTACACAGCTTATAAATTAGCTCCAGTAGATTTTCTTGAATATCCGTTTTCATAAAAGGAAAACTGACTGACTGACTGACTTATCAAAACCAAAACTGCTGGGACTAGGAACAATTTTGCACAAGGCTTTTCACTAAAAAGGGATTTTTGATAATTCGATTTTTAAGAGATGTCAGCATAAGTGACGGGGCCCGCTAGGGGCAATGCCTGCAAGGTTGCAGAATTTGTCCGAAAGAGTTACGGCGGCCCTGAAACGCAAAGGGCATTAGGAGGAACACGGGTGGGTTTTAGTCAGTTAGTGACTCTCCCTTCCGTTCCGCCCAGAACGGATGATAAGGAAAATCGTTTACATTAAGTCTACGCAGACGAAGTCGCGGACTAAGCGTTATTACCATCATAATGAAAACAAGGCAGTATCTATGCTGACCATGAAAATTAAGAGAACACTGAGGAATGCGGCTTGCACGCCCGCTAATTGTCTCATGTCCGGCATTCGTTTCTAAATACGATACATGACATCATGGTTCCTTAATAAGCCTGGACAGCTAATACTACCAAGTTGTGACGTCAATTAAATTCAATATCAATCTGCCCAGCGTTTTCACAACTATATTGGCGTCAGCCTCCAGTCTAATCAAAGATGTAGCTAAGTACCAGTATTCTACGTAGACGACTGCCTGTATGACTTTTACACCGAGTAAGTGACACGATATCATGGCAAGACTGGTGTCAGATTGTCTGTCTTCTGACTGCTCGTAACGACTGCCAAAGATGTACAATAACAGCCGGGACCAAAGACTTTCCGAGGCTCGGAGTAGTCTCGGTTTTTCATAAACCGATCTACAAACCGACCCCAGCAAGTGTTGCTCAACCTCAAATGTCGACCCCTTTTATTATTTAGCTAAGAGCTCTTCAACGACAAAATCGAATAACAGAAGATGAATTTAGAAGCCTCTAAACCATCTTCCTTAGCAAAGAGAATTACGAAAATGGAAGAAGCGTGTGCCTAAACTATAGAACTACTACCTATACGAACATAATGCGAGAAAGAGTCGGAACTATACAAGACATATGGCGCTTTATACTACACTACTGTTAGTCCAAATCTTATTTTACTTTAACTCAGTGATGGCCGAAAGAAACATCGGAAATACGACAGGCAGTCAAACGGCTTGACGAATGATTACATATTGAAGTCTCGCTATGCGGCCGACCGAGCTACTCTACGCGGCCCGATGAGCTACCCAATGTGGCCCGATGAGCTACCCAATGCGGCCCGATGAGCTACCCAATGCGGCCCGATGAGCTACCCAATGCGGCGCGATGTGCTACCTAATGTGGCCCGATGAGCTACCCAATGCGGCCCGATGAGCTACCCAATGCGGCCCGATGAGCTACCCAATGCGGCGCGATGTGCTACCTAATGTGGCCCGATGAGCTACCCAATGCGGCCCGATGAGCTACCCAATGCGGCCCAATGAGCTACCCAATGCGGCCCGATGAACTACCCAATGTGGCCCGATGAGCTACCCAATGCTGCCCGATGAGCTAACCAATGTGGCCCGATAAGCTAACCATGTACATCAGTGAACTAATCATGCGGCCTGTTGAACCTAACCGCGCGGACTACCGAGATAAACACGTTTCGTTTTCGATTAACTTGGCAAAACTAAGATACTAAAATGATGGAAGAACTAAATTCAAAATAATATTTATTAAACTGACTTAAAATATTAATCTATGTACACTACATGATTCTATAATTACTAAAATGCAGAGCTTTTCCTTCCTCAAAAAGGGTAAATATTTGTTATTTGTTGCAATCATTTGAAAGTACAGTCAGATAAAAAGGAGAGGCAGTAGCTATTCAGTAGGGGAAGACCAAATACTATGTCAAAGACATGGTCCGGAGCGAGGAGACATGGGAAGCGGTCACCTCCTGCGAAGCAGTAATGCTAGCAAAGAAGGAAGCCGAACGTGTGAGAGGGAAACCTCACGCCCTAGCCGCCGCAACAGAAGAAGACGCCCCGGGCGTCGGGAGTCGCAGGGCGATTCTCGGCCACCTACTGCGCGGGCCTGCGGAAGGCGATCATTGGGTGGTTCGCCGTCTGATCAGAACTGGGCTCGGGTCGACGGCGCGCTGTGTTCCACGCGCGCCTCAAAGAGCAATCAGCATAAAAGACGGGGCCTGCTAGGGTCAGTGCCTGCTGAGGCTGCGGAATTTGTTCGAAAGCGGCACCGTAGCCCTGGAATGCAAAGGGCACTAGGAGGAACACGGATGGGTTTTAGTCAATAAGAGTCTGACACTCCCTCCTGCTTTACCCAGAGCGGGAGGAATCATTTGATGATTTCCCATCCGAAAAAAATAAAATGAAGAAGATACTTCTAAGCTTTTTTTTTACTATTTATAGGCACGCATTTGACCACTATCTCACCTGATGCTAAGCGATGATGTGGTCGAAGATGGAGCACGCTTGCCCAGAAGTAACCTATTCAGTCATGACTTAAGACTCTGAGGTTGTAGAGCATAGACATCTAAGCTAATAGGGCCCTATATTGTTTAAATAAGCAATAGCCCTAAAAACGGGCCCCCGGTAATGTTTGATACCGGGCGTGTATGAGATAGAATAATGGTCAGTACTCAATAATGATAACTGTTTTTTTACGTTTGAAGCATGAAAATTATCTTGGTTTTCAACCTAAATAAATTCATGGTTCTTGTCTACATAAATTTGATTTGGTGGTCTCTATTAAAGGTCTGCTCACTTAAAGTGGCCAGTAAGCAAAGCAGTAGTTCAAGTTCAGTGTCTCATAGATTTCTATTTGAATATTGAACATTTACTAGCCATGTTAGAGCACCATGTTAGTGATAAAAGACTGCGGAAATAATTATTAAAAGATCTGTCACAAACAGTACAACATAACCATGTTCAATAGAATTGTGGGAACCGTATTCAATTCAACTTTTAAAGTTATGCCACCATCAAAGTCAATGTCAAGGTATGTGATGGGGTACGGTCAGTTTTCAATTAAGAATATTTATCATACAACAGTTGGAATGTTGCAATTACTTCCATAATTTGCCATGCAAATGAAGGTTGTAATCATCTTATAATTTTTTTTGTCCTAGAAATTCTAGATAACCCTCAAAGCCTATAATTACAAATCTCTTCAAAATCGATTTTATCGTAACACTGGAATAAAATTGGTGGTTAAAAGTTAAAAAATCCTAACAAATTCACAGCAATACGTACATCATGTAAAAAAACATGGCCACTTGGGCTTTTTCAACTAAATCGCTAAAAGCCAGTCACCTGGCATGTTCTTTAGTTGCTGCGCACAGCGCTTGGCCAACGAGGACCTTGTCTCCAGAAGTCATATCAAATTTGAAGTCTTTTGGTGCCTCAAACAACAAGATTATTGTACTCCCCATATTGAACTGACCAAATAATTCTCCCTTCTTCAATGGAACATGTCCTAAGTCCACCTCGTTGATACGGTTCCGTCTGCCTTTCGTATTCGTTCGTAAATCAGGATCGTTATAAATTTCAATGGAGCCAACATTTGTTGCACCAACAGCAGTCATGCTAAAGAAACCATGTTTCCACTCGCCAACGTACACGGCTCGTTCGTTTATCGTGAACAAACCAGGAATTAGTCTTGCCAACCATGGGTTCACAGAGAGTAGTTTCCCACAAAAATGTCTTCGGAATGTTGCAGTCCAGTCACAGGGAGAATGGAAGCGGTGATAATCTCCGGGAGCCAAGTAAATAATACACTGATGTAGAATATTGTCTTTGTTGGTCAGCAACGAGTTGTAGTAACTGTCATCATTCCTTTTTGCCCATTTGTTTTGACCTAGGAACTCCTCAAGGCTGTATGTGACCCCCTTGACTTGCTCTATCTTATCTGTGTCCGCTGGCCCACAATTTAGGACTACGCCATCGCAAGGAGAGACACACGACGCCGGCGCTATATACCTTGCCCCTTCCCGCAAAGGCCTTGTGAAGAATGCTGACAAGCTTTTATAATACTTGAGGTCAGTAAACTCAGCTTCATTCAGATTCACATTAAACATTTTAATGTACGTACCGTAGACGAAGCTCCGTAGAGACGTCGGTAATTCACAAGCAGCTACCTTCCCCCAAATCCGACTGGTAACACGGAAGGGAAACATTTCGTAGAACAGAATTTCCACTTTGGACACTTCATAATTTATCGAAGCACGAATATAACACCAGCCTACGTAAATAGCACTGCCTAACGGTACCCATCTAGTAATAATAGATCGAAAACTCATCCATTTATTCTTCTGTATTGTCTTTGTTTGGTTCGTCTGATTATGAAGCGTAGACGTTTGGCGAAAAGGTCTATGAGGACGCAACTTTTGTCTAAACATAGGATTTATAACAGGAAGACAGCTCCTTATTCGAGTCGGCGGGAACATTTCGACTGGTGAACGCACACAGCGGCAGCTTAAAAATAAATTGTTTACGTAAAATCACGCGAATTGATTATTTTGCGTGCTGAATGAAGCACTGTCAGTAAGTAGGTATACCTACTACAACGGATAAGAAAAATCAAATTAGATAAACAGTGATGCTAAAATTATGTAATGCTGTTTTTTTCTTTGATGCGAATTTAGTCCTTATATCGACAACAGAACGCTTTCAATAGAGTAAAGCTATTTTGATAAACGGAACAAAAATTAGAACTATTGTATTGTGCGTTCCATAGTTTCAACTCCTATAATCACAATGAAGGCAAAATTCATACAAAAATAATTAAGTTTTACATCTTTTTGTCCTTCAAATATTAAAATAAAAACATGTAAGAATAAATAAAGGCAAAACTTACATACGTTGTATTATAGTACAAAAAAATATGATGTTGTATTTTTATGGTGTATCCTTTGGAAAACTTTGTGGGTAAAGTTTTCGAGTGCACTCTTCACAGAAACTCAAAAATTTTCGTTACGGTTTTTAATTCTTCAAAATTGTTCGCGATAAGCGTCTTATTTAAAAAAAAACAGAAGAAGCAAAACTAAGAAGTATTAGAAAAACTAATGAAGATTTACAACATAATTTGTTGTAAATCTAAAATATAAATGATGACAGGAAAAAAATCGGCTGATACCGGTTTTGTTCCGACATTGAAGAATGATGGCGATTGGTGGCCAACTCTGCAATCCATCTCATAGCATGACATATAGCGTTGTTGTTGACGTTTTTAACGATAGCTTGAGTTTTTTCTTTTTATTATTTTATTTTCCCGCGTCTATAGTATCTTCTGATGTCCACAAATAATGGAGTTAAGAAAGAAATCTACAGAAATAACAGAAGTGTTAATAAACTGGTTAATCGACGTATATCTTTTGACGAATACAAAAAAATCCCGCCTGAAGGCGGTTTTCGAGGGTTCCAGAAGGTGCCAATAGTTCTTGTGCCTCGTTATGACATAACTCCGTATTTGCGGCCGTTGAAAACTCCAGATACTGGAAAGAAACGTCGCATGAGACCGACGGGTCCGAAAGTACAAGTAAAAAACCGGTTTTCCAAAAAATGCACTATCAATCTGGTGAGAGAGGACTTGGCTAAGCTGAAACAGGAGTTTCAGAGGAAGCAGAAGCTTCAGAAGTGCCAGGTGTCTGGCAGTCCTCCTGACTCAGCTTCTGACAGCGAAAAAGACCCAACAATGGCCACAATCAAGTGTAAAATATGTGAAAAAGGCTATTCCAGTGAAAAGAAGCTGTTAAAACATCAGGAAAATAAACACATGATTGTATGCAAGCCACAGAAGCGTGTCTCATTCTCTGACCACGTTATCATTCATGAAGTAAAAGAATACCATAAATGTAGAAAATGCCCGAAAATCTTTGAAGCGTACCAGCTTTTAAGATCTCACACAAAGTTGCATCATAAGAAACGTAAGTGCTATATTTGCAATTATTGTAACAAAAAGTTTGTTGACCGAACCTTTTTCAAAGTTCATATCAAGCTGCATTGTGATGTATGCGGACTATTTTTGCCGAATAAAGTCAAATTTACTGATCACAGACGGAATGTTTGTCGAGTGCTAAAACTGCATCCTTGCAAGAATTGTGATGATGTATATTTCAAATTCATGGACTTAAAAGATCATAGTTATGAACATGCTTCTGCATGCTTTGTTTGTGATGTTTGTAAAGACCAGTTTACCAGTAAATGTGCGGTAGCTCATCATATTGCATTTTTACATTCAAATGATCGGCCAACTTGCTTATATGGCATGCGTAACTTAGGTAATGAAAGACTCTACCTATGTAACTTTTGTGAAGAAAGCTCAGTAGAACGTGACGCATTGGAACATCATGTGCAATTACTCCCAGATTTAACAAATAAAGCTATGACTGGATATAAAGATTACTATTTTTGTGACCAATGCTTTAAGAAGTTTGACACGGAAACGGATATGCTACAGCATAAGTGGACTCATTTCCTGATTACGAGTGACAATTCACAAGAACGGGAAAAAGTTGCAAAGAAAAAGATGAAAATGACATATAAGGTTGATGAACCAATACCAGAGTATATGCAACCGAAACTGGTTTTAGAAAAGATTAAAGTGGGCGGGAAGGTTGTTACGGAGACCATTCAATATATTGATGTGAAGAGTTTCGATGAGAACAATGGAGAGATAAAGAAGCCTGTTGTAGATCCGAAAAGTAAAAAGACTATTATCTCTAAGCATCAATGCCAGGTTGGTATTTTATTAAGGTTTTATTCACTTTAAAAGTGCAATTTTATTATTTTATTTGTTGTCATCATCGTCTACAGCCACTCTTCGCCCACTGCTGAGTGTAGGTCTCTCTTTTCTTGTGCCAGTACCCACATATCTGAGTCAGCCTCATGGGTCTGCCTGCAATAGCAACACTTGGTCATCAAACATCACCTTACTTCGCAATAATAACCCTATGACACGTTTTCTATATAATGTGAAAATAAAATAAAATAAATTTAATTTTGCTTTTTTTATTTTTATTTAGCTTCAGCAATTTTGTCGTGTTACTGTTTTTAAACAGATTTTTGCCATGACAATAAATACTATTGAACTGTCAGTTGGCCACATCTCATGAAATAACCTAGAAATGTGAGATTGTTTGACGATACGAACAACTAAACACACGGCTATTTTATGAAATGACTAAATATAGCTCAGTCAAATCTTTAAATCGTTACATTAGTCACCGCAGGCGGCGCTGGGAGACTGCCATAGATAATTTGACATGGCGGCGATAAACTGTAGAGAACAGTTTATCGCTTTGGTTTCTGGAAAAATACTTCGACCCGTCGCAAATTCAACGCAACTAAGTTATGCGATTGTCTAATTCAAATAATTACTGCTAGATAACGAGCGTTTGATAATATTTGTCAGAATCATTTTGTGTGATAGTTAACTAAAAATGTGCAATGAAATCAGCTAGTCATGATACAAAACTAGTTCTATGGAATTTATCTTTTTGCATTTTATTTTTTACTTATCTGGTCGCCGACGGAGCATGCGCATTACGAAAAGCGTTATTCCTCATGGTGTTTCATACAAAATTCTCCTAGTTTATCACTTGCGACTATGGATCACAGCTTATGGTTAAATTCCATTGTTGCACGTGTAAGCGGGTTGCCATTTATCCCTTGAGGCTCATTTTGAATTGTATGCTTGAGTTTACTTATTTAACTACCTATAATTATAATTAGTTTTATCATATTTCATATTTAGTTGTTGGGATAATATAGTGCGCTAGTTGACATGTGCCATTTAATTTAATTTATTGTTCGATATCTATCATAAAATGTTGAATAATACTGTTATATAAGTTCAAGTTTTTCAAACATAACAGACAATTGTGTTGCTGGGGAGTTTGTTGGCCACTTCTTCTTCCCAGCTAAGAAACTAGGAAGTCGTGACGGGCGGGTGATTTGGAGGACTGTCTTCATGTAAATTTTGACGTTTAAAAAGCCTTGTTTGAATAAATACCTTTTGATGTTGAGTTATTTTCCGCTTCCTAAAGAAAACTTAAAATAGCTATATTTCCGCTAAACCCTTTTTGAATAAGTTCTTAATAAGTTTTGAGGCCTAGGTATATTGCGTTTGCGTATCAAGCTACATTAAATATGGTTCACACAGAGAAGAAACAAACACTCTCAAAGCGAGGTTAAAGTTCTCAGGAAACTTAGTTTTCGCATTTCCTCTCTTCAGCTGCACGCACAATTAAAGTATTCCCAAAATATTGCATGCGTATGTTTAAGGGATTTTTTCTTCCGCAAACACGACTCAAAGATCTTTATTGTGAGACAGTGGTTATTATAGAGTTGTTATTCAATTAATTGGTGCGCATTTGCACTGTTCTACCATGTTAGGCGTACAATAGTAAAATAATAATTATTCTCACTTAATAATTATCACCAATCTCTTACAGACGTGCGGAAAATATTATTCCTCAAGTTTCTGTCTAAATCGGCACATTGAGACTCAGCACTCAGACTACGACAATCTCCAGTGCAAGGTTTGCGAAGAAATCTTTGTCTGGCCTTCCCTCTTGCGCTCCCACAAATGCATCCGACTCAGTCACCCAGAAATGCCATTCGAAGACGCCCGACCAGAGATACACTTTGACAATTTACACGAAATCAGCCAAAACGTGTTTGATGACTTGAATATTGTGGAAAATGATGATTACTTGAATGCTATAGACTTTGAGATACCAGCTCCTATAGTCCAGTTGACAGAATGTGGTGGTTTTAACCAGCCTCAAGATAAGTTTGCGCCGTTACAGAATTTGGGATACAAGTTGGTAATGCAGGAGGTCCCGATCGAGTTTTAAAGTGGAAAAATTGTAATTTTGGTGCGCGTTTCAGTGTTTTTTGTGCTATCAAGACTTAATGGATACTCTAGTTGATGTAAGTATTATCAGTCATCATTTCAGCAGGTACTGATGCATCTTAGCAAAAGCAAATATAAAAAAACAACCTGCTTGCTCTTGAACAGTGTACCGTTATGTGTCGTCAAACGTGGGTAGATGTTTAATTATATTTTCTCTGGCTAGTCTTTTCCGTTTTCCGGGCTATACAAGTTACTTATGACTTTGTTTTCATGTAAGTGGAATAGTTTACCTAGTAAGATAATCGTGTAACACTTGCAATGAATAGCCTCGAATGTCTTCCTGAAAAACTTTCCTACTTCTGAGGCAGTCTTGTAAAAAAAATGCGCAGCGCGCGTCCTTGTAATCTGCCAACCTATGGGTAAGTACTGTTAAAATATTATCTTGAACACTAAGGTGAAGTGAGTGTAAAGTGAACTGTCATATCGAAGCTATAGATTGTCTGCTCACTTCAGTCACTTCACATGTGTTCACAGTGATCCGTATACAGAACAGCTCTGTAGGCCCCCCATTGTCATAGCGATCTGATCTTAGCACATTAGTCGCAGAATTATCTGGCTGCTGTCTGAACGAGTAATTTATTTCAAATTTTCTTCCACTTTTATGGCATGTACATCTGTAGTCGACTTTAATGTGAATCTATGTATACCCTTAATTTTAGGTAACTGTAATATATCAATGTACATCTTCTAGCCCTTAAATTAAAGGCTAGGATACTATTATATGCTAGTAGGTTCTATAAGAGTCATAATTTATAATGGTTATGATTGAAAAGTAAAAGAAATGGTATTTTTCTGAAAAAAGCTATTTGGTCCGTCACTTACAACTTTTGTCACGTAAACAAAAAAATAAGACGAAACAGTGCGTCGAAATTTCGCGTGACGTAAAGGCTTTGTACTTTTTATAAACAAGTGATGTCACCATCCACTCCAAAACGTTGACGCGCGTTGATGTGGTTTATCTTTGTCAGTTTTTGTTGATTTGAAAAGGCGAAAAATAAGTGACCTATATTTTTCTAAAATCTAACGGACGGAGTTAATAAATGTTGAATTATTTTTCTAAACAGGAAAAAAAATCGAACACTTTTCGGTTACTTTTTTTGCTTATTTTATTTAAAATTGAAGTATTTTTTAGTCACAAATCATTATGACATCTCGGCTGTCATTGGCTAGAGAAGGCATTGTCAAAATTTTAAATTACATTAAATAAAATACAACAAATGTAAAATTCACAAAACGCCATGAGTTTACTCGGCTTCTTATTCATTAAAAAAGAACCACTTGACTAATTCAAATATCTGACAGTATTCTTGACTAAAATTAATAGATAATTTAGAACTGCTCGTTAGTAGGACAGACTGGAAGAAGAAAACGTATTGCGCGCTGAACCCAAGTAACATGGGATAAGGGCAGGAAGATGATAAGAGTCTGCTCGTCAGTAAATAATTATTTGGTTCGAATTTTTTAATGAATAAGCCAGTTTGTTTTTAAAATCCACGGTAGTCAATGTTTTGTTTAAAGTAAAGTAGTTACCTGTAGTTACATATTCTTTCTAAGGTTGTCAAAGTACATATAAATAGACCGTTGTAATCTTGTATACAATTTGTAGCTGAAATATTTTTGTGAAAATTAAATAATGATCTTTTTATGTGAAATGTAGTACATGTCACCAGATGATTGTGAACATCGTAACATTGTTATTAATCTTGATGGATTAAAAAAAAACACAAAATAACGAGATTTTAACTTAGGGCTAACTTATTCAGCTTATGCCCATAGAAAACAACGAATTTGTATGGAGACGCGTACGGATCCGTTCAGCTTTCGCGGCAAACAAGTATAAAATGAGGACAAATGTTTTGTTATCATTAGCACCCGCATAATAATAACAACCCTATCTATAGATAGAGTTCAGCGCTGTTCTGCCGCGTTCATACGCGCATCCTTACGACGCTGTACGCGGCTACTAGAAGCATAACTGTATAAGTGTGACCAAATTCGCTCAGCGAAACGCGAATGGAGCTGAATAAGTGTGAGTAGTCCCTTAGACGTCGTCCACGCGAATACGCGTTCGACACGGTTATTTCTTGGGCAAAACCGGAAAGCGCCCACTGTCAAAGTGACGAGTCGATTAGTTTTGCCACACAAATGAACGCGGCTACGCCCGTGCGGTGTTTTGCAATGACCATAAGATAGAATATTGAAATGGTTTCTTTTCAAAAGACGTGTCGAAATTTTTGCCATTAAGTTGCCTTGGAAATTAGCAATACTTACATGTTAATTTTAAATGTCTTAAGCAATTTAGGGTATTTGTGATATATTTGTCCGTTTATCTTGGCCACTGTAAAATTTTGGTTTCATTAATTTCTTGCAAGAATGAGAAAAAATTACTGAAAGTAATTGGTTTAGTTTCGTTTCCCACATTTTACATATTAAACGTAAATGTTACATGTTAATGTAGATTTTTATTATACTTTATAATATAAAATGTGCTAGGAGCTGGTTTCTGAATTAAGGAATGGAAGCTAAGATTGTGTCAAACAAAAATACACCGTTTTCAGGCAAAAAAAAAAAGTTTAAATGGTCTTTTCGGTATGCGTCATGCTTGGCGCACATAAATTACATATTTTTCTTTCTTCCAAATTCTTCATTCAGAAATCGGTGATAAGTCTTAATTTTAAGTTGTTTTAAGTACATAAGTACTGATTACCTATAAGTTACTATGTATTCACTATATTTAAGAAAACGTTTTGTTCTAAGACTTTGGCCTGAGAGTACTAAAAGTTTTATATAACGTTTTTACGATTATTTTGATTAAAGTTTAGTGTTTGACTTTTGTTAATTTGGAATTCTATTTATGGGCGCCTGTATTTATTGGTTAAGTGTCTAATAATAAAAACATTTGAGGGTAAAAATAGGCCCCGGGTAGAGACCCAGGGCTATTTTTCACCCTCAAATGTTTTCGTTAAGGGGTCACTTTCGTTAAGGGAGCCTGGGCTCTCCCAGGCTCCCTTAGCGAAAGTGTGTACCTATTTAAATATTTACTGTATTTGATTTATCATAAAAGCGTTTGTGCACTCCTTTCGAATTGTTACTAACGAGACTGCCAGTGGCTTGGGATGCGTACAAGTCGGAAGTTATCTCAAGGAAACGTACAACCGGGATAAAAGGTCCATCTGTCGATCACTAAAATCATCATTTGTTCAGCGGTTTTGGCGTTCAAACGTAACAAACATACAGACCAGGGGCGTAGCTACCGCCGTAGTAGTCGCATCAAAGATACGGGGCAACTGGACTACAAAGGCACCGACGCCCCGCGGGCCCGCCGTCTCCTTTGTGGCTTGCCTAAACAGTTCTTAGCTAGTAGGGCTTATTTTAGTTTAAAAAACTGGCCAAGTGCGAGTCGGACTCGCGTGCAAAGGGTTCCGAATTAATTTATTTTTTTAACACTGCAGACTTCTTATAGGTTTTCCTGCAATCTTTTGGTATATAACTATTATCTACATTCTTTTCAAAATTTTAGGCTCAGTAGTTCAGTTTTGGTCGTAATTTCTTGAATAACTTCAAACTGTTTATTTTAAAACTATAAAAAAACATAGTTAAAAAACCCTCACAATAAGCTCTATCATTTGATATGTCACAACGATATACTTTGAAAACCTTTTTTTTTTAATTTTCTGGTTTGACCCCCAAAAGTGACCCCCATACTAAAAATGTATTTATTACGTAATGCGTCCGTGTCCCGAACACGGACGCATTACGTAATAAATACATTTCATCACAGAAGTCCATATGTATTTTACCAAATTTCAACAGAATCGGTCCAGTAAATCCGGAGAACACTGGCTGTGACAGACGAACGGACAGAGACAGCCTGACCCAACCCGACCGAGTGATCCTATAAGGGTTCCGTTTTAACGGATGTTCTGAACCCTAAAAACTTTACCCCTAAAAACGACTAGCTACGCCACTGACACAGACAGATAGTCTGACAGTTATATTCACTCAGATTTCAGCTTCTAACTCTAACTACCCGCAGTGACTATTAAACGACGACGGAGGAGTGCGCAACCGCTACAAATAATTTATATTACATTCAATTACGATTCCTGTTGATTTTCGAGTTTATAATCAAGGCATTGATGTAAATATTACTGTTATAAAAGCTGTAATTTACGTCGTCTGTTTCAACTGTGTGGATGTCAAAATCCATATATCAATAGTGCAGGGCAAAATATATAACGTGCTATTTTGTAGTGTTTTTTTTGTTATCTGTTGAAAATGTGTATGTCCGTGTCCGCTGCAAATGTGTTGTCCATGTTAAAATTATTGAGAGAAAAACATGTAATTAGTTTTTTCATTAATTAAGTAGGCAGTGATTTCACATTTGTATACGTCCTAAATATTTGACTTAACGTCTTCCAGAATAAAATGTTATTCACCTTAAGGTGAATGCTCCAGGGTAGCCCGCGAAATTCAAATATTTTTATGTTTTTTGCAATTTGCCGGTCAGTGTGAAGCTGTATGTGGACCAAATGCGATCTGCGACCGTAACGCGTATTTATCTAAAGAATTATAACCATTTTAATCATCAATATAGCCCTCTAAGTTCATGTAGTTCGAAAGAATGATTATAAATAATCATTCTTTTCCTCTATGTTCATGTAGTTCGAAAGAATGATTATAATTGAATTTCGCGGGCTACCCTGGAGCATCCACCTTAAAGATCAATGTCAGAATTTGAATGAAAATGACATGCTTAAAAGCTTATCATTTTAGCTCATTGATCGTACATATTTATTTATCACACCATGGGTCATGGTCATGACCTATGGTGTTACTATGCCTACTGATAAAAGTAGCGTTTGATGCAAAAATAGTCTTAAAGTTTTGTCGAGTAATACGACGGAAAATGCAGTGAACAGCCAATTTATTTGAATTTTTAAATTACTTAGGTACCTAATATTAATAATATATTTGTTTTGCAAAAATTGTATCTTTGACCTAATGCCTGAAAAAGAAATGGACGGTGATACTAAAATTTTGTAGTTGTAGATATATTCTGTTGTTATGAAACATTGTTGTATTAGACTAATTTCTAGAAGTTGTTTCTCTAGTAAAGCCCTACCTACTAGTATTTTAACAAAATGCATTTGCTACCGATTTTGACATTACATACGGTTGAAATGGCAAGCTTTGAATGGAAGTACATAAGAAAAATATATAATGTACAATATTTGTTTTTGTGTTTTATTTTATCAAAAATATTTATAGTCAAAACGCCGTTTCCTGTGGCTTTTGACTTCCTGATGAAGATGTTTAAAGAAATAATTGCCAACCGAATTGAAAACCTCCTCCTTTTTTCGTAGTCGTTTAAAAATATTGTATAATTGTTAACTAGAGGTAATGTGTAGGTATTTCAGCAAATAAAACAATGACATGCATAATTATTCACTATTGCGCCTTAATGTCCTATTTCGTTGCTGATGTATCTAATTGTGCCTTATTCGGCTTAAAGTTTAAAAGGGGCAAATGTAACCTCAAAGGTCATCTCTGACCTAGACTAGAGTCCATAGCTAATATCATATTAAAAAAAAAATCTAGTGATCTAAGTCCAGAGAGGGTAGGCAGAAAACTGTCATGTGATAATAAAGCTTCTAAAATTTATTAAATTATTAGAGCAAACACCAGCATAACAGTCAAATGAAGCGAATGAAAATACCATCATAAAACAAGTTTGGAACCAACAGCAGCGGAACGTTATTAACTGTTGTGAATAAATCCTTTCCCACTACCTACTGTTACGACGCGACGACCCAACAGTCGTGCGTGTCGTAGTCCTATCTATAATTATGATGCTTCATACATAGTTTGATTGGAAACAGGATGAAAACCAATATTTGTTGACCGGTAGCCAACAAATAAACAAATATTGCTTTTCTCTTCTTAAAATGTTGGCAATTTATATATTTTTTGTTCTGAAAACCTGTGGAAACAGGGAAGTCCAGTTTTATATATTTAACCTTTCAGGAAATTGGGTGTGACGTTATTAATAATTTCACGCATACTTCCTGCCACGGAGTAGGCGTTGCGGCGCATGGCTGATACGACGCGCACATAAATCAGAAACCGAATATTGAAAACCGCAAATTTGGTGCGATTGGTTATCTGTGGTGAGCGCAAAACGGAACAACACTACACAGTGTTTAGTTGTCAAACGCCATTAGTGTGATTTTGTGAAGAGTTGAAAATATCTGATTATTTCACTAATTTTACAATAAATATTTACTTTGCCGCTTTCAAACCGACACATTAGTTTCGTATTATCACTATCGTGACAATTCACCCAAACTTATGTGGTTTTAAACTGTAATTAGTCATATCCTGTGTTACACATTTCCGTTTGTGATATTATACGTGTTTTAAAATTGATAGAAACATGTCTGTGAGTGAAAAAGTATCCTTATCCGACGCCTTGAGCAATGTGGATGTGTTGGATGAGCTTACATTGCCCGGTAAGTACTTATTTTATGTTAAATGAATGAATAAACTATGCACTGATAAAAGTTAGGTGGGGCTGAATGAATTGCCAAGGGACTCGCTATGTCATGAATTCAGCAGTATTTAGGATATAGACAAGTGTTTTTCAAGCATTTTTTTATTAATGCTACTCAGATGTAAAGCGGAAGACTTTATGAAATTTACTTATAAATTTATTTAGTCAAAAAGTAAACAAAAATTAAGATTTCTGTCAGCTGTAGCAAAAGTAAACAGATTTACACTCAGTCATAACATAAACCGTAACATGAGAACTCTGTGATATTGATATTCTAATTAGAATTTTTCTACCTATTTTAACAAATAATAAATATTTTCTTTCTATATTTTCTAAACAACATGTTCCTATTCATATCCCATAGCTCTGGGCCTTAGAGTATTAATGAGACCATGTCTGACCATAGTTCTCATTAATACCCTAGAGTCAAAGAATTACCTGGCACATGAATTTTTTTTTTCTTTGGCAACTGAGCCAATGACAACTATTCTGCCAATGTCATGTGGTGACGGCAGCGCAGTGAGGTGAGCTGTCGATCTTTGCACTTTGTAATAGATCTAAAATGTTAGTAGCTGTAAGGACAATACAATATTTTTCACGGAGAGTATCGACTCTCCGATTATTAAAAGTTTTGTGAGAAGAACAATCACTCAACATTAGTTTAGGGATATCCTTTTCACATTACTATTTGTCTTCTTGTCTGTTTTATTTTGGCTACTAACACTAGTAATAGTTTATAATATTGTTTACTAACACGCTGGATCATTGTTGTTTGAAAATAAAGAATTATTATTATATTTGGTTAGTTAACATGGAATACTTTATTTTTTCATATTAAAGAATTCAACAAAGTCACGATTATGGGAAACACCACCTGTATGAAATATGAAAACATTGTGTTTTCTAAGCTTATGAATGATTGGTTATACTCAAAAAAACTTAGAACACACATTAACCGTCTTATTACAAAACAATGCTTAAATACTGGTTTAAACCAAGACTAACAAGTTTAGGTTTGTTACGGTATTAACGCTAGTACCTGGTTTAAAATGTGTTCCTATTACAAAACTAAGACTATTCAAGTGATCCTCCTACCAAAGAAATTCCATGGTTTAAACAACGCCCACAGATAAGAAGCATCATTCTGTTTCTCAAAATATTTACATTATAATAACAGTTGGAATGCTTTGATAAATTAACTTATCAATACAACAATATGTTATAAATTGTTCTTTGTTTATGATACGATGTACTATATGGTAAACAAGAACAACTTGTACTTTTGATACTCTTTTTTTATAATGAATGGTCATGTTCTGTAACACCTCTAGCACGGCGGCGCACAAGAGACCAATGTTAACATAGTCATGTTGCATCCTTTTTAACACAATGCGAGACGCACTGCATTAGCAGCACATTTTTCGATAATATAAAATGACAGTACGGGCATCACCGTACAAGTTTAAATTTGAAATTTAAATTGTAACATACCATGCAGGCATAATAATATGACACTACGGCTATAACCGGCTTACGGCTATGAAAGTACTATCTTCATTTATTATTCTTTGGTATTGCTTTAGAGCAGTACTGATATAGCAGTGGTGGTAATTTGTATGGGCAATTTTACTGCCGTTGCGCATAATATGAAAAAGTCACTACCGTCCCGCATCGTGTTAATAAATAAATGATCTTCTTATTCATTGTTCTTAATATTACTGTACCACCACCACGAAAACACGAAATACCAAGTTCGACGGCCTGCCTTTCTGTGCTGCCGTCACGACGTGACACTGGCAGAATAGTCGGAACCGGCTCAGTTGCCATATACGGAAAAAAAAAATTACTGTTACGTGGTTTGTTTCGAATAAATCCTGACGTAAAAGGTCTCCAAAACGTTTTGTGAATCTATACTTATATCTAAAATCTACGTCACTCAATAAGGAACATGCAATATTTCCATTTTTGCTTTAATTTTAAAGAACTCCAGAATAGAGCACCTCATAATTATAAGAAATGAAAACGCTTTAATTTATTGCCAAAATTGCGTTTTTAAACCGACAGTTTAAAGGTTCGCGCGAAAACGGACGATGACGTCACTCGTGTCTATCACTGGTCAAGAACTGTCCTAACTCAAAGACATAAGGGTGCCTTTTCGTTGGCATAACAGCAAATACGTCTCAAAACGCAGATTGTTGTTTTTAAAAACGTTCCGTTTCACGTTACTTTTGTTAAAAATCGATATTAACCAAAATAAAAACGTTGCAATGGCCTTTATTTTATACTTTTTTATCATTTTACTGACAAAATTCTCATAAATTCTGTATTTGCATCTTCCCTATTCAAAAGCATTCCCACAACGACGATGTCTGTAAGATCGCCGAGACTATCCAATGTATCCAAATCTTCCAAATTACATCAAGTCAATGCATATGAATATAATTTTTTAAGGATTTTACATAGAAAGATACAAAATATTAACCAACGCTAAGCTCAAATAAAGTAGTACCGAAGTTAAACTAGGGGTCGACGGTCTAACTTTAGTACTATACATAGTTCAGGAACCACTAGTTCCTGAACTATCTTCAAACTTCATTTTATAATAACGTTTTATTTAGTCATGGTTTAAACCTAGTATTAATCCCAGTACTAAAGTTAGATCGTGTTTTGTAATAAGATGGCAAGAGTCTAGTGTTACCTTCGAAACATAGCACAGCAAAGGAGTGGAACTCTCTGCCTGTGTCTGTGTTTCCAAACGCTTACAACCCTTATCTCATCAAAGTTAGAGTGAACAGGCTCCTTCTGGGTAAGCTCGCTCCATCATAGACTTTGTCTAGCAAACCCATCACAAATTAGAAAAAGGCAGACAGTTGAAATTCCATCACAGAGTGTTTCTATTGCTCCTATAAAAACAAATAATAACAAAAACTTTTTTACCAAAAAATATAGCCGACTTCCAAAAAAAACCTGCGTAGTATAAGATAACCTTAATTTCGGAAGTTGGTGTTAAAAAACGAAAGGTTATTTTATACTTTTATCAGTGGTGATTACTTGGACGACGTCTTCATGTATGCAAAAATTGAAATAGGTAAACGAAAATGGTCATAAAATAAAAACTACTGAACCAAACTAAATCAAATTTTTACGAGACCAAACTGCAACCATGCCACATGGAACTAAAAAAGAATCACACAAATCGAATAAGAAACCTCGGAGTAATCGGTGTACATACATAAAAAAAATATACCCGCCAAATTGAGAACCTCCTCCTTTTTTGGAGTCGGTTAAAAAGAAATTAAATTAGGTTTGTGCTATGGAAGTTATGGAACCCTTCGTGTGACAGTCTGACTCACACTATCACCACCAACAAAACTGCGGAAAACAGTACAGGATCACATTAATTAATTACCTGACTCATAATTTTATTTTTATTTTCTTTTATTTCTTTTATAAAAAAATACAACCGACTTCCAAAAACAAAACACTACCAAGGTACAAAATAACTTCGGAAATTAAAGTTTTTTTTTTCTTCCGAAGTTATTTTGTACCTTGTAGTGTTTTGTTTCTGGAAGTCGGTTGTATTTTTTGTAAAAAGTTTTTTATTTTTCAATTTTTAATGGTACCGGCGCAATGTTATGTTAAGAACTGGTGTAAACACTAAAAAAATAACAATAATGCTTATAAAATAAAAACTACTAGACCAAACTGAAAGAAATTTTTATGGGACCACCTGGCAGCTATTTCGCGTCGAACAAAAAAAGAATCACGCGAATCGGTCCATTAACCGCGGCGTAATCGATGTACATACATAGAAAAAAAAAAAACATACCGGCCGAATTGAAAACCTCCTTTTTGGGACGTCGGTTAAAAAATGAAGTGTTTCACTGACTATTATTATTTTACCGTGTATGTACCTTATTTGCAGATGAACAACCATGCATCGAGGCAGCACCATGCTCCATCCTCTACCAAGCCAACTTTGACACCAATTTTGAAGACCGCAATGGCTTTGTCACTGGTATTGCTAAGTATATCGAGGAAGCTACGGTTCATGCTAACTTGGTAAGGATACAAACTTTTTAAGCACCGCAAAGTCACGGTACTTTGGCAGTGGTGTCTTTGGCCCTAACTCGTTAACCAATAAGAACACTGCACAAAGTATTTACTGCGTTTGTAATGGTTTCTAAATTTGGCTCAAAGTTATACCCCAGGGCCAAAGTAAAACAACTTAACATTACTTTTATTTAAAATATACAGAGTTGATATGACAGAGGGGCATTAAATTACACTACGTGTACTAAACCTACGTGTTTAGTATTAATTCGATACAAAAATAAAAAGCGCCAAAAATGAGTTTTTTTTTTTTTCTAACAAACTAAATAGCTTACAAATCAGAATAAAACGCAACCACCCTTTGTAAATAAATTAGACTGACCGTAGATATAAGAAAAAAGAAAGAAAAAGAACTAGGTAACACAGTGGCAACGTAGCGCGCGCGCCGTAGCGCGGTGTGCTATCTCGTGTCGGGCGGCCGGGGCGGTGCGGCGCGGCGGCCGGCGGCTTAGGCCTCCGCTCGCGCTGGCTTTTATGTTAGGTAAGGTTTTGAAGTACGCGCACAAAAACAAACACACTATTTTTTTTAATTCTCGATGTGTCCTCCATTCACATAAATGCACAAATTATACTGACGGAGAATATTGTTATTTATTTTTCTAATTAAATCACTGTCCGTCGCTAAGCACTTTTGTGGGCAATTGCGGCTGTCACCATACCTTTCTCTGTACGTTTGCAGAGCTAAAGCTGCGTTTCCGCGGCATTCTCCGTAAATTGAAATTATTTCAGTGTATTCTGACGCCGTGTAAGTGACACGAGGCATTATTGAACGCTTTAATTACACACACACACACACAACCAAAGTTTAATTACGTGTCCTACCACCATAAAAAAACATACAATCACAAAAAAAACACTAATACTAAATAATAATAATAATTTTCCCAAGTTAGGTGTCCTGTCGCAATAAAAAAAGAAGTACTGTCTTAAACTTATTTAGTGTCCTATCACAATAACAAAACAAAATCAAAATTGTTAGCGCGCGAATTCGACAAATCGTACGTTCCGAAAGGACAGCGTCGGCGCACTGAAAAAACAAGTTTTTTAGAGGCCCCACTTACCGATCGCAAAAAACTAGGATGCAACAAACTGACCTATTTTTGTTTCTTTTACGCGCGGAATGTTTGCTATGTATGTCACTCTCGTAGTGAAAGTGCAAGTGTGTGTGTATTTATTGCTTCCTTATTTACATTGCCAACTTTTTAGTGAAATATTTTGTTGTACTTGCGACATGCGTCAAGTTGTAAGGTGCATGACCTACGCTTAGACATAATCAGCTGTTAGGAAGAATACATCGTGTTCAAACGGTGCAAAATCTTATAAAATCATTTGCGACTAAACTACTGCTCGTATTTAATTGATTTTTGGTACAGAGCTTGAAAATGGTACCTGGTATAGGCAATTTAAAGGAAAGCCCCTCTGTCTTATAACTTTGTATAAAGAACTGTTGCAATACTAAACTTAAAGAGCAACATAGTTCGCTAAGGAGCGGCGATTTAAACTGAGCGCTTACGGTAGTGAATATGCACAAGACTAGATTTAACCCCTTTTTTAGGGTTTCGAACATCCATAAAACACGATATCCTTATAGGATCTCTGTGTCTGTCCGTCTGTCACAGCTAATTCTTCGAATCTACTGAACCGATTCTCTTGAAATTTGGTACACATAAACATCTGTGAACCAAAGACAGACGCATTACGAAAATAAATATTTTGAGTGGGGTAAATAAACTTTTATTCCGTACTACTTGGTTCCGTACCCAAAGGGTGTCCAACGGAACCCTATTACTAAGCCTCCGCTGTCCGTCTGTCCGTCCGTCCGTCCGTCCGTCCGTCCGTCTGTCTGTCAGCGGGCTGTATCTCAAGAACCGTAATAGGTAGACAGTTGAAATTTTCACAGATTGTGTACATATATCTATTGCCGCTATAACAACAAATAATAAAAACCAAGTATGGTACGGAATCCTTCGAGTTCGAGCCCGACTCGCATTTGGCCGGTTTTTTCAGTAAAATATCCTATTCCGTAATCCAGGCCGGCACTGGCCCTAGTGGGTCCCATCAACTACTGATCTCACCTCTGCTCTTGTTCCAGAACGAGCTCCTAGAAGAAGGCAACGCTCACGCCGTGATGCTGTATACTTGGAGATGCTGCAGCCGAGCCATCCCCCAACCCAGGTCCAACGAACAGCCGGACAGGGTCCACATTTATGAGAGGACCGTCCAGGTGCTGGCTCCCGAGGTCGACAAGTTACTGCAGTTTATGTACTTTCAGGTGAGGAACATAGAGAGAAAAGTAGAATACTAGAGGAACTTGTTGAGCCGAAACTACTGTGCCTAAAATAAATAAAAAAATAGAGGTAATAAATCTTTGTCTATAGATTATAGGAAAACCTATAAGAAGTCTATAGTGTTAAAATAACATGTTAAAACAATTAAATTCGTTCGGAACCCTTTGCACGCGAGTCAACTCGATCTTGTCCGATTTTTTTTTTATTCTCTACCCTCAGCGCAAAGCTATCGAGCGTTTCTGCGGCGAAGTCCGTCGCCTGTGCCACGCGGAGAAACGCCGCGACTTCGTCTCCGAAGCGTACCTGCTGACGCTGGGCAAGTTTGTCAACATGTTCGCAGTGTTGGACGAGCTCAAGAACATGAAGAGCTCAGTCAAGAATGATTACTCTACTTATAGGAGGTTAGTGACTATTATAGGTATGTCAGGCTTCTTCTGGGTGAGCTCACTCCATCGCCGACCTAGACTAGAGTTAAGAGCAAACCTATTTCAAACAAAAAAGTGTGTTTGCACATTGCATATTGCTGTGTAATATTGCTCTGTGCCCAATATTGCTCAATGGGTAATATTGCTCAATGGGTAATATTGCTCAATGGGTAATATTGCTCAATGGGTAATATTGCTCAATGATGAAGATGCTGAGGTGGATGAGTGGCGTAACGCGATCCGATCGCATACGCAACTCTTTCATCAGAGGTAGTCTTGGTGTCCGTGACGTGGGGGAAAAACTGCAAGAGTGTTGTCTGCGATGGTATGGCCACATCATGCGCCGCCCTATGGAGTACGTTGGTCGGGGATGCATGAATATGGCTGTTCTTGGGGCTAGGTCCCGTGGTCGCCCTCGCAAGCGCTGGTTGGACGTCGTTAAGTCCGACATGAGAGCCAATGGCCTAACTGAGAAGGATGTTCAAGATCGGGCAAAGTGGAGGAAGCTAAGTAGGAAGGCGGACCCTGGCAATAGCCGGGATTAACGCAAGGTAGAAGAAGAAGAGGTAATATTGCTCAATGAGTGAGGGGTACTCAGTGGGCATAATATTGTCAAGGGAGCGGGAGTTATATTGCTCAGTAGTGGTCATCATCTGCCTAGCCTTTTCCCAACTATATTGGGGAAAGGCTGTAGGGATGTAGGGTAAGTTTTCCCAACTATATTGGGGTCGGCTTCCAGTCAAACCGGATTCAGCTGAACACCAGTGTTTTACGTGGAGCGGCTGCCTACCAGACCTCCACAACCCATTAACTGGGTAACACGGTACTTCTTGGCAAGACTGGTGTCAGATTTACTGGCTTCTGACAATCCGTAACGACTGCTAAAGATCTACAAATGACAGCCGGGACCAACAGCTTAACGTTCTTTCCGAGGCACGGAGGAAACTCGGTATATTAAGATGGTCACCCATCCACAGACCAACCTTGGCAAGCGTTGCTTAACCTTAAAGATCGACCCGTGCGGCTGTTATTATTTAGCTACGAGCTCCTCATATTGCTCAGTGGTGGTAATATTGCCAAATGTGGCTAGGTCATGGTAATATGTTAAATGGTGATTCCTAGGTTTAGATGGCAGTGTTATCTATTGAGAATATTACTTAAAACTGAGTCGCAGATGGCGCCATCTGGTCCGCAACGTAAACAATTAAAATAATGGTTATATTCGTACCAAGCGATGCTAGCATTACCAAGTGAGGGTAATATTGCTAAAAGGGTCACATTTTACAATGCGGTTAATATTTCCCGCAAAGTTTAATATTACCATGTGGGATTAAAACTGCCATATTAGAGTAATCCTGCAAATTAGATTGTAACTTAATTGAATTTAAAAAACTTCCACATATAATTCTCTGCATAACAATTCCGGTATCATTCGTTACAGGGCCGCACAATTCCTTAAAGTTATGTCAGACAGTCAAAGTCTGCAAGAGTCACAGAACCTGTCCATGTTTCTAGCGACACAGAATAAAATCAGAGACACTGTGAAGGATGCGCTGGAGAAGATTAATGGTAAGTCTCGAAATAAACAACTTGTGTTCTTATAAAATACTAGCTTCTGCTAGCGGCTTCGCCCGCTTGAAAGGCTAAAACAATAATTTGTATCCGTTTGTACTTCTCCAAGTTCTAATTGGTTACATCTAATCATTTACACGAAAAATCATAG
Organism: Lacanobia oleracea; assembly: GCA_950371165.1. NCBI lineage: Eukaryota > Metazoa > Arthropoda > Insecta > Lepidoptera > Noctuidae > Lacanobia > Lacanobia oleracea. The sequence continues at coordinate 13,781,460 of OX493411.1, read as the reverse complement.
AAATAAGGGCTACCGTTTTCTTGCTCACCAGTTGGTGCAACTGGCGAGTGAGGTCCTTAATCAGCATGAAAAGATGTTATACCGCGCACGTGAGCAAAGTTAGATGTAGGATAATTTTAATGACGTTAACGCGCGATTAAATACAGTATAGATAGTGCCGCAGATAGTTATGCAAATTCATTTTGTTCTAAAAAGAAGACCATAATACATACATCCGACAGAAAAAAAATTAAGCAGTGGTCAGTAGAACCATAACTTAATCTGGCCTTCCTTGGGGAGCTGGGGTGTATCGAATGACGCATTTGTCCCACCTGCACGCAAAGTACGCGCTTAGTCGTGGAGTTGCGGAAACCAGCCCAAATTACATACATACATAAGTCGTTTTAGTAGAATATTCACTAAAATCAAATCTAAAAAGTTAATAAACTCGCGTCAAAAGCCAAGTAATTGAAATTTGAAATCTTAAAGACCTCACGCTACACTAGCGCCTCTAGTGGCGAATTCAATCGCGATAACCCTCATTGTTTTCAGTGGTTTAGTGCTGAAAGCGTAACAGCTTTTATCTTTTGTATTATTCCTCACACATTCCGTCCATCTTTTCTTAGTTATCGCCTATGCAAATATTCTGTCCTTTCAACCGCATTTTTTTCTGTGATATAAAAAATCTACGTTGCAATAAAAGTTATTTTCTTTCACAGGTTACGAAGAACTTTTAGCCGATGTCGTCAACATATGCGTGCATATGTTCGAAACGAAAATGTACCTCACGCCCTCAGAGAAACATATGCTTGTTAAGGTAAGTTTCAGTATAAACCACTTCTCCCTATAACAGTCGTCTTGACCTATTTCAGCCATGGCGGCCAATCTCAATGGATTCTAACGTCGAAGAGGGAGTGCGCCAACACAGGTGCACTCTCATCATCTGCCTAGCCTTTTCCCAACTATATTGGGGTCGGCTTCCAGTCAAACCGGATTTAGCTGAACACCAGTATTTTACGCGGTGCGGCTGCGTACCAGACCTCCGCAACCCAGTAACTGGGTAACACGGTACTTCATGGCAAAACTGGAGTCAGATTAACTGGCTTCTGACTATCTGTAACGACTGCTTTCCGAGGCACGGAGGAAACTCGCTATGTTAAGATGGTCACCCATCCACAGTCCAACCTGCTCTTCCAAACAGTGTGTTGCAGAGTGCACACACTGTTTGGAGGACACGCAGCACTCTCTTTTCCTTGAATCTATCAATAGCAATCCGACACGACTGAGATCGGGCGCAGGATCAACGGCTTTAGGCAAAGGCACGGAAGTGTCACACCTTACGAACTACAAACTCCGGGATACCACTGCAAAATTCCCATTAAAAAAAAAACGCAATGGCACTTTTTGCCCGATATGAAAATCGAACCAAGGAACCCGCGAACTGAAATGGCCGCCCCGTATCAATAACTACACATGGTTTATTTTATTCGGCTAGTGCCGATCGGTTAGTCGGTTAAATGACAACTCAACTAATATTGATAGCAAATCAAGTGGCATTGCCGGGCGGCTGTTTTCCCGTACTTTCAGCTACATAATTATCGCGCGTGTAGAGCTCCTTAAAAGCAGCAATGCAATGAGACTATGATATTTATAGTAAAGCTTCATCCTCATCATCATGATATCAGCCGAAACACGTCCACTGCTGGACATAGGCCTAGCCCCCAAGAGTCGCCACAACGACCGGTCCTGCGCGTGAGCATCCATCGGCTACCCGCGACCTTCACCAGGTCATCGGTCCACCTAAAACCAGTAAAGCTTATTACAATAATAATCTTCTTGTTCTAGGTAATGGGTTTCGGTCTTTTCCTCATGGATTCCGAAGTCTGCAACATTAACCGTCTTGATCAGAAGAAAAAGATTCGCCTGGACAGAATTGATAGAATTTTCAAGGTAAGCGTTAGCGTTAGCGTTAAGGTTTCATAGTGCGTACAGCTAAGGAGTGGAATTCCCTGCCGGAGTCTGTGTTTCCTGATAGCTACAACCTGGGAGTCTTTAAATCAAGAGTGAATAGGTTATTTCTAGGCAAGCGTGCTCCATCTTCGACCACATCCTCGCTTACGATCAGGTGAGATAGTGGTCAAACGCGTGCCTATCAATAGTAAAAAAAAAAAAAAAGCTCGCTCCATCGTCGACTTTGTCTCTGTCATCTAAAGAAAGAAAGAAAGAAAAAATGTTTATTTGGGACTCGCACAAAACAGACAGATGCAAATTTAATTAAATTAACAGAATTACTTAGTCTAAAAACATTTTAGTCTGTGCGAGGCCAAAAAGATCCCTTAGACTAGAATCAAAAGCAAATAAAAAAGCATTAAAAACTTACCAAGTTTTTAAATCGGACCACTTTGAACCACGATAACTTTGGTTTGACTTAGAATTATAAATTAAAATTGTATTGGATATTTTGTTGCAGAATTTGGAGGTAGTCCCGTTATTTGGTGATATGCAGATCGCACCGTTTAACTATATCAAGAGATCGAAGCATTATGATACCAGCAAGTAAGTGCGTTTTATTTTCCCCCTTTTTTTTTTTTTTTTTTTTTTTTTGTCGATGGCCACTCGCAGTTTCAACCCTAGAGGGTTGTCAACTACTGAACCGGACTTGAAAAAGCCTACGTCTCTCTTTTAAAGTCCATACAAATGGCAAATAACGATTAAATCATATGAGAACCATTTAGGCTTTTGACAGAGGTGGTCTTTTGAGGTAAGGACAACACAGATATTAGTGGATTTGAAACTATACTAAAAAGGTAAAAAATCTTAATGTGTCTTATTAATGATTTTTATTTAAGGTGAATGTTACGGGTTGCTCATTGCCATTTTCCCGCGAGATGGCGCTGAAGTCAACATTTTCAGTTTTATTTTGTTTCGAGTGTAATTGGAACAATATTAAGTCGCAGAAATAATGGTGCGACAATCGGATATTCCACTTTATCGAAATTAGTCAAAATACGGCATAAAAACCCTTCAGGGTTATAATAGTAATATTGTTCCAATTACACTCGAAACAAAATAAAACTGAAAATGTTGACTTCAGCGCCATCTCGCGGGAAAATGGCAATGAGCAACCCGTAACATTCACCTTAAAGACTCAGTTTAAAAATAAAATGCAACTAAAAAACAATGTAAATACAACAATAACGATTACTGAATAAATTCAACCATTGGTTTAAGCATTATATTCGTTGTAAAAACCGGTTAAGTGCGAGTCGGACTCGCACAAGAAGGGTTCCTTACCACAAACCTTGATTTTTATTATTTGTTGTTATAGCGGAAATAGAAATACACAATCTGTGAAAATTTCATTTGTCTACCTATTAAGGTTCTTGAGATACAGCCCGCTGACAGACAGACGGACGGACGGACAGCGGAGGCTTAGTAATAGGGTTCCGTTGGATACCCTTCGGGTACGGAACCCTAATATGTGTTTGTATAAAAAGTCACATCAAGATTAAGAAAAGAGATTTAGAGAAGAAGATTTATTTCACTACCTAAACTTTTTTTAAACTTGTCTCGAAGCGTATAAATGTGTTGCGGAAACAGGCGTGATATTAAAAAAATATTTTACCCCTTAGGTGGCCGTTATCTTCGAGCCCAAACCCACCTTCTCCGCAGGCTGATCTGATGGTACACCTGCCACAGATAAGAGAAGAGCACCAGAACTATATTTCTGAACTTGCTAGATATAGCAATGAGGTAAGGTGGAAGCAATTACCTCTATTAACTTCAAAATCTTACTACCTTACTCCTATTATAAATGCGAAAGTTTGGATTGATAGATGGGTGGATGTTTGTTTCTCAATCACGCTCACACACACACACCCACACACACGCACCCAAACACACACACCCACACACCCACACACACACACCCACACACACACACCCACACACACACACACACACACACACAAACACACATATGCTTTCCGTACATCTGTTAGCTGCAACCCTGGCGGGCACTACCCGTCAACTACGGTGTCATCTGATTGAGGTGCGCGTGGAACACAAAGCTTCTGGAACCAGGGCCTGGTCCTTATCGAGCGGCGAGCCACCTATCGCTCATCCGCAGGCCCGCGCAGTAGGTAGCTGGGAATCGCCCTGTTCGTCCCGACGCACGGGGTGTCTCCTACGGCGGCTGAGTCGTGATTTTTGCCTCTCACTCACGCGGCCCGATTTCTCGTTTGGTAGCATAACAGCTTTGAAGAAGGAGGCGACTGTTTCCCATGCCCTCTCGCTCCGGACTATGGGCTGGACCAGGGCCGGACGCGATAGGTCGTCTTCGCCGATCTAGCGGGGCAACCCTCCACCGAATGCCCCACCGTTTAATTCCTCTATCCCTTTACTATATTACTCTTCATCTCCCAGGTAACAACAACATTCAAAGAAGCGGGCTCCGACTCAGAAAATAAGGCCGTAACAGAGCTGTGCCTGCGCGGCCTCCAACTGCTATCATCTTGGTGCTCAGTGTTAACCGAGCTGTGCTCGTGGAAGCTACTACACCCCACTGACCACGCCAGCAACCCGCGCTGTCCGCCCGACGCCGAGGAGTACGAACGAGTGAGTACAATATGAGTCACAACTACTGTCTTATACTCCTGTGAAGCCGGCTCCAATTGCTATAATTTCCAAACTGTAATCCTATCATCCTTCCGACCGATCATTCGCGCTTTTCATCCAACGTTGAGGAGTACAAACGATTGAGCGATGTGAACATAATCTCGAAATATTGACAATATTTCTTCTTTGTTTTTAGTAAAAGCTGCCTCCAACAGCATTCTTACGTCTGTCCATTTTGTCGGTGCTTCTGCTTGAGCGTGTTTTCCTTTCGTTCGGCCCGGTATCGCGAACATGCCTGAATATGCTTGGCAAAACTACAAAATTTCCGTGATACGACGTGCTGGGAATGTTATTTGTCTGTGTTTCGACGGACGACGCTGTTCTCTGACGATTTATGTTTTTGTTTTTAAGGTGGATGCTCCAGGGTAGTCCGCGAAATTCAAATATTTTTATGTTTTTTGCAATTGTCACACAACAATCATTCTTTCGAACTACATGAACTTAGAGGGTTATATTGATGATTAAAATGGTTATAATTCTTTAGATAAATACGCGTTACGGTCGCGGATCGCATTTGGTCCACATACAGCTTCACACTGACCGGCAAATTGCAAAAAACATAAAGATATTGGAATTTCGCGGGCTACCCTGGAGCATTCACCTTAACTGTTTATTCAAGGAAAGCTTCTTCTATGGGTAACACACAAATCCTCTGGGTATACTGCAGTTCGTACAGTTTGTCGGCCGTATTCTCATGGATACAGTCCTTTAGCCTACTAAATATAGAAAGAAAGAAAAACACACATAAGCAATGACCGCCCCCGCTCCTGACTCGCGGGAGGGTAACAAGCAACCCAGCCCGAGCGAGACACCGCAACGACTGCCCGACCAGCAACAACATAACTCTTCTGACTACAAATAGATTTTCTTTTAGCCAACTAGTGAATCGACACTCACAAACTTATCACCCTCTCTTGTTTCAGGCCACCCGCTACAACTACACTTCAGAAGAGAAGTTCGCCATGATTGAAGTGATAGCTATGATCAAAGGGCTGCAAGTTCTAATGGCTCGTATGGAGACAGTCTTCGCTGACGCTGCAAGGAGATCCATCTACGCTGAGCTGCAAGACTTTGTGCAGTTACTGCTGCGCGAGCCTCTGCGCAAGGCTATTAAGAATAAGAAGGATCTTATACGCAGGTGAGTGTCAGATAGGTCGAGACAGTGTAAAATTGTTCAGTGGGGTAATATTGCTGAGCGGGGTAATATTTCTCAGTGGGATAACATTGCTCAGTCGCAATGTGACTGTGATCATATTACCAGTTGGCATTATTACCAGTTTGACTACAATACCAGCTAATAGAAAGGCCTTAACCGCGAGCCCTGATCAAAAGGTTCTAAGTACTAATAGCTCGTATGGATACAGTGTTTGCTGACGCTGCAAGGAGGTAGATCTATGTTGAGCTGCAAGATTTTGTGCAGGTACTGCTGCGCGAGCCACTATGTAGAATAAGAAGAATCTTATACGCTGGCGGGTGACCGATACGCAGACAGTGTTGTTTTGCTCAATGGGGTAATATTGCTCGGTGGGGTAATATTGCTCGGCGAATAAACATTGCTCAGTGGGGTAATATGGTTCAATGGGATAATATTGCTCAGTTTCCATATAGCTCATATTACCACGATTATGCTTTTATTGAGTCCGTCCAACGCGTAGTTGTTCGACCATGTGGCCGCTTGCCTTCCATTTGTCTCTGGACAACAAGTTCAATACCACCAACACCATTATTAAGACACTTTTTAACTATAGGGACCGTGCACGGCGTTGTTCATGCCATCTAGTGTCGCATATTCGAAGTTTTAAGGGTCAGAATACTTGACATTGACACTTCTGTGCTGCCACCTGTGGTTCCTGCACGCTCAGTTTAGGGGAACGTGCGCGAAGAAGACGGTGCCATCTAGCGGAGCTATTTCGAATTTTATACTTGAAACATACTTGACAATGACATTTCTGTGCATTTCTTGACAGTGTTTTTTCACGCTCTCTATATTGTTTCTCTCTCTTCTTCAACAGTATAATAGTGTCAGTCCGAGAAACTTGCGGGGACTGGGCGCGAGGCTGTGAGCCTCAACAAGACCCCGCGCTACGCGGAAAGAAAGATGGAGAGGCCAGCTTTACCATCAAAGTGCCGAGGAGGAATGTTGGTGAGTTGAAGACGCTAAATATTCTAATATCTGTGTGTGAGACATGCGAGGTCAAGGAGCTCATCATCATCTGCCTAGTCTTTTCCCAACTATATTGGGGTCGGCTTCCAGTCAAACCGGATTTGACCGACAGATGATGATTAATATCCCTTCTTTGTTCCACAGGCCCATCATCAACCCAGCTCTACATGGTCCGCACTCAGCTGGAAGCCCTGATCTCCGACAAGTCAGGAGGCAGACGTACCCTGCGCAAGGACTTGGACGCCGGCACTCTTACGCAGATAGAGACCTTCCATCGGCAGAGCTTCTACTGGATGTACATGCTTAACTTGTCAGGTGGGTCATATTATAGATCGGCGGCGCGCTGCGATCCCAACGCGCCTCAAGGAGATGTCAGCACGTAAGACGGGGCCCACTAGGGCCAGTGCCTGCTGGGGCTGGGGATCTACATCATCAGATCCCCAACAATGTCCATCTGTCTGTCTATCAGTAGGACCGCTTGTATCTGTGCCTGTGTCTCATGAACCGTAATAGTTTGACAGTTAAAAATTTTTAGTCTGATGCCACTATAACAACAGACATAAAAATAAATTTAAATTGGACCTCCCCTACTAGAAATAGAAACTTGTACTAATATATAAAGCTGAAGAGTTTGCTTGAACGCGCTAATCTCAGGAACTACTGGTCCGATTTGAAAAATTCTTTCAGTATTAAATAGCCCATTTATCGAGGAAGGCCATCATATCATCACGCTAAGACCAATAGGAGCGGAGTAGTAATGAAAATTGTGACGCAGACGAAGTTGCGCGGGTCAACTAGTGTTTTAATACAACGTCTATGCTGCGACAGATTGTCGGCAAATCAGTTGGTGATACGTGTTAAATTAATTAATAATATCGATTTAAATCATTATTTTGCCAACAGATTCTCTTCAGAAGTGCTGCGATCTCTCTCAGCTGTGGTACAGGGAGTTCTATCTAGAGATGACGATGGGACGCAAAGTTAACGTAAGTGGAAACTATTAACGTAACGGAACATCAAAACTCCACTGTAGTTAGTCAGTAAATAGATAAATAAAGAAGATCATTATCATCATCTGCCTGCCTTTTCCCAACTATGTATTGGGGTCGGCTTCCAGTCAAACCGGATTCAGCTGAATACCAGTGTTTTACGTGGAGCGGCTGCCTACCAGACCTCCACAACCCATTAACTGGGTAAAACGGTACTTCTTGGAAAGACTGGAGTCAGATTTACTGGCTTCTGACAATCCGTAACGACTGCCAAAGATTTACAAATGACAGCCGGGACCAACGGCTTAACGTGCTTTCCGAGGCACGGAGGAAACTCGTTATGTTAAGATCGTCACCCATCCACAGACCAACCTTGGCAAGCGTTGCTTAACCTTCAAGATCGACCCGTGCGGCTGTTATTATTTAGCCACGAGCTCCTATAATAAATAAAGAAAATGGTGGCCGCTATTACGTTTCAAGGTGGTTGCGCTAGGGTAGCCCGCGAAATTCAAATATTTTTATGTTTCAATTTGCCGTCAGTGTGAAGCTGTATGTTGGACAAAATACGGTTCGCGGCCGTAACGAGTATTTATCTAAAGAATTATAACCGTTTTAATCATCTATATAGCCCTCTAAGTTCATGAAGCCCTATATAATGATTTTTTTCATGAAATAACCAAATAAATAATGGAGTTTCTTGTCCATTCTTCTCCATAAGAATCTACCTTTCCGATTGGACAATAAAGTCACTTCAGAATTTTTTATATATGTGAAATGTGAATGACGTTCAAAAGTGCCGTTTAATGGCCTAATTGGAATAAACGTTTTGAATTTGACTTTGACTTTGAACCAAAAGGGTCTGTCGGATCCTGACAGGTAACTTAGTATATGCCACCAATTGCATCAGACTGCTTTGAAAGTGACTTGTTCGTAACTACCTTGTAGCTATTCCACCAATTCGCACTAAGCGCTTCCAAACGTCTTTTATAATGCGCACAGCAAAGGAGTGGAACTCTCTGCCTGCGTCTGTGTTTCCAAAAGCTTACAACCCTAATCTCTTCAAAGTTAGAGTGAACAGGCTCCTTCTGGGTAGGCTCGCTCCATCGTAGACTTTGTCTCTGTCATCTCTGACATAGACTAGAGTCAAGAGCAAACCTATTACAAATAAAAAAACTTGAGAGGTGTCAAGGGACACCCGGATGGAACGAAGTTCCTACGCCGCATGGCTTACAACTATAGCAAAAAGTGTCGTTACAACTTTTGGTCTTAATGTGTCGTTACAACTTTTGGCCTTAATTTTTTCCGTCTAGCCCCCTTTCTCAACGCGCGGATTGTAATAAAACTAGAAACATAACTGTGTTTTACGACTTTATCCTTTTCCCTAAGATGGTATCGTATCGTTGGCAACTAATGACCCACTGTTTCTCATCTCAATCAGTCCCTATTGAGATGAGAAATTCTATTCCATTCCATGCCATTCCACTCCATTCCATTCCATTCCATTCCATTCCGTTCCATTCCAACTTGAGAGGTGTCAAGGGACACCTGCGAAATAGAAATGAAAATATCTGGCTTGCTTTCTATAAGAGAGAGAGAGACAGACAGAGAAACATGCGACGCCGCACAGCTTACAATAGCTTACTATAGCAAAAAGTGTCGTGACAACTTTTCGTAAGAATTTTTTCCGTCTAGCCCCCTTTCACAACGCGCGATAAGGAACTTCGTTCCAAAAAAACATTTAAGGTCATAAGCATACATATCAACTCGGAAAGGGATCGTCACCGTATCGCCTTTTGCCATCAACTTAACGTTAAATTGCAATTATTCGTAATCTTTATTATCTTAACAGAAATGCATGGTGCGACATCAACATAACGAGGAATGCAACGATCTGATCACTATGGAGAAGCGCATTCAGTTCCCCATAGAGATGTCCATGCCTTGGATACTCACCGACCACATCCTGAGGACTAAGGAGCCCGCCATGATGGAGTAAGTAGTGCTAATTGTATTAACGGCCTTAATATGCTCCAATCTCCCGTAAACAGGTACAGTTCCAATCACGCAAGCTTGCCTCCGGAAAGTACGCCGCAATCGGCTGCGCAGAATGTCAATTTGACAACAAACATACCACCGCGCATGCGCGGATTAGCGCAAGCGCGCGGGTGTAGTGGCATCTCACTCGCTCGTATACGTTCGATGCATAAGCGTGTCCCGCTTGCTCAATGCAATACGACTGTGGATGCGAAAAGTGTTACACGTAGTTATTGTTTTTAATAATTTATTATGGTTATTTCTTACAGTTTGATTTGTGTTCTTGTGGTGTATGTGTTTGTTGTGTTACTTTTTGATATTTTATTGTTACTGGTAGTCTTTGTTACTTGTTTATAGTATAATACGTATAAACAAAAAAATATTTTAAGAACGTAACACTTATTTACGCGATTGCACCTGCGCGGACTTCACTCGAAGCTAACTTCCGAGAGGCAAGCCACGCTGACGCGACCTGTAGTAACAACGACTCCTAAAAGACACCCATCATGTTTATAGTGCTAAGCAAAAACCACCCTTAAACACCATCATCATATCAGACAACTAGTTGACCAGCGCAACTTCGTCTGCGTCACAATTTTCGTTACTGCTCCGCTCCTATTGGTCTTAGCGTGATGATATATATAGCCTATAGCCTTCCTCGATAAATGGGCTATCAAACGCTGAAAGAATTTTTCAAATCGGACCAGTAGTTCCTGAGATTAGCGCGTTCAAGTAAACAAACAAACTTTTCAGCTTTATATATTAAGTATAGATTTCCGTCCACTGCTGAACGTAAGCCTCCCCCATGCGGGCGTCGGGAGTCGCCGGACGATTCTCGGCCACCGTAGGCGCGGGTTTGCGGACGGCGAGCATTGGGTGGCTCGCCGTCTGATCAGAACCTGGCCCGCGCTGTGTTCCACGCGCGCCTCAAAGAGCTGTTACCGTTAAAGACGGGGACAGTACCTGCTGGGGCTGCGGACTTCGTTCGAAAGAGCCACCGTACCCTGGAACGCAAATGGCACTAGGTGGAACACGTAAGGGTTTTAGTCAGTAAGAGTCTGACACTCCCTCCTGCTTTACCCAGAGTGGGAGGACTCTTTTGATGATCTCCCATCCTAAAAAAAAATAAGCCTCCCCCAAAGAGCGCCAACCATCCCGGTCTTGAGCAGTCCGCATCCATCCGCTGCCAGCCACCTTCCTTAAACAATAGATCCATACGCGGTCTGCACTCTAACACATGTCTGCTCCATCGACCGTCTGTCCGTCTGCAGACATGGCCGGTCCACTTCCACTTCAGCATGCTGATCCTACGCGCAATGTCAGTGACATCAGTTCTCTGACGAATGACTTCGTTGCGGAAACCCCGAGCATAGGCTCTCTCCATCGCACGCTGAGTAACCTTGAATTTATAGACCAGGCCTATGGTGAGTGTCCACGTTTCGGCTCCGTAAGTCAATACGGGTAGGACGCACTGGTTATAGACCCTGGTCTTAAGGGATTGTGGGATCGACGATTCAAAGATGTCACGCAGCTTCCCGAATGCCGCCCCCAGTTCAAGCCAATTCTTTATTTGAGGAGGACCTCAAAGTGGTGCCGCCCCCAGTTTTAACACCTATTAATCATCATCTGCCTAGCCTTTTCACAACTACATTGCGGTCGGCTTCCAGTCAAACCGAATTCAACTGAATACCAGTGTTTTACGTGGAGCGGCTGCCTACCAGACCTCCACAACCCGGGGTAACACGGTACATCTTGGTAAGACTGGAGTCAGATTTACTGGCTTCTGACAATCCGTAACGACTGCCAAAGATCTACAAATGACAGCATGGACCAACGGCGTAACGTGCTTTCCGAGGCACGGTTTAAACTCGTTATGTTAAGACGGTCACCCATCCACAGACCAACCTTGGCAAGCGTTGCTTAACCTTCAAGATTGACACGTGCGGCTGTTATTATTTAGCCACGAGCTCCTAACACCTATTAATAAGTCTTATTTTCTTTCCACAGATACGTTCTATATCCCCTGGACCTATACAACGACTCTGCCCAATACGCGCTGACAGTGTTCCGCAAGCAGTTCTTGTACGACGAGGTGGAGGCGGAGGTCAATTTGTGCTTCGACCAGTTCGTGTACAAGCTGTCGGAGCAAGTGTATGCGCATTACAAGCAGCTGGCCAGCAGGTGAGAGTGCTTCAAGTTGCGACTTTAGTGCTGTGTGTTTTAGGTTGATTTTTAAGTGATCATTTGTAAAGAAGTATGGTGTAAAGGCTGTGCTTCGAACTTTGGAACTAAAATGTGGGAAAACAGTTCTAATATTAAAATAGAGGTTTCATATCTGCCGGACGTTCCGTGACGGCTTTGTGAAAAAGAAGTATGGCGGTAAAGGTTTTGCTTCGATTGAGCCACGAGCTTCTACTCCATTGAACGATTTCAATAAATAAATAAAATTAATGTTTTTATCTTTCCAGCATGCTACTCGACAAACGCTACCGAGCGGAATGCGCGGCTCGCGGCGCCTCGACTGGTTCCGCCGCCGGCCGCTACGCGTCGCTACTGCGGCAGCGACATGTGGCGCTGTTGGGCAGACATGTTGACTTGTGTGCGCTGGTAAGTGTATCTGACTGGTTCCGCCGCCGGCCGCTACGCGTCGCTACTGCGGCAGCGACATGTGGCGCTGTTGGGCAGACATGTTGACTTGTGTGCGCTGGTAAGTGTATCTGACTGGTTCCGCCGCCGGCCGCTACGCGTCGCTACTGCGGCAGCGACATGTGGCGCTGTTGGGCAGACATGTTGACTTGTGTGCGCTGGTAAGTGTATCTGACTGGTTCCGCCGCCGGCCGCTACGCGTCGCTACTGCGGCAGCGACATGTGGCGCTGTTGGGCAGACATGTTGACTTGTGTGCGCTGGTAAGTGTATCTGACTGGTTCCGCCGCCGGCCGCTACGCGTCGCTACTGCGGCAGCGACATGTGGCGCTGTTGGGCAGACATGTTGACTTGTGTGCGCTGGTAAGTGTATCTGACTGGTTCCGCCGCCGGCCGCTACGCGTCGCTACTGCGGCAGCGACATGTGGCGCTGTTGGGCAGACATGTTGACTTGTGTGCGCTGGTAAGTGTATCTGACTGGTTCCGCCGCCGGCCGCTACGCGTCGCTACTGCGGCAGCGACATGTGGCGCTGTTGGGCAGACATGTTGACTTGTGTGCGCTGGTAAGTGTATCTGACTGGTTCCGCCGCCGGCCGCTACGCGTCGCTACTGCGGCAGCGACATGTGGCGCTGTTGGGCAGACATGTTGACTTGTGTGCGCTGGTAAGTGTATCTGACTGGTTCCGCCGCCGGCCGCTACGCGTCGCTACTGCGGCAGCGACATGTGGCGCTGTTGGGCAGACATGTTGACTTGTGTGCGCTGGTAAGTGTATCTGACTGGTTCCGCCGCCGGCCGCTACGCGTCGCTACTGCGGTAGCGACATGTGGCGCTGTTGGGCAGACATGTTGACTTGTGTGCGCTGGTAAGTGTATCTGACTGGTTCCGCCGCCGGCCGCTACGCGTCGCTACTGCGGCAGCGACATGTGGCGCTGTTGGGCAGACATGTTGACTTGTGTGCGCTGGTAAGTGTATCTGACTGGTTCCGCCGCCGGCCGCTACGCGTCGCTACTGCGGCAGCGACATGTGGCGCTGTTGGGCAGACATGTTGACTTGTGTGCGCTGGTAAGTGTATCTGACTGGTTCCGCCGCCGGCCGCTACGCGTCGCTACTGCGGCAGCGACATGTGGCGCTGTTGGGCAGACATGTTGACTTGTGTGCGCTGGTAAGTGTATCTGACTGGTTCCGCCGCCGGCCGCTACGCGTCGCTACTGCGGCAGCGACATGTGGCGCTGTTGGGCAGACATGTTGACTTGTGTGCGCTGGTAAGTGTATCTGACTGGTTCCGCCGCCGGCCGCTACGCGTCGCTACTGCGGCAGCGACATGTGGCGCTGTTGGGCAGACATGTTGACTTGTGTGCGCTGGTAAGTGTATCTGACTGGTTCCGCCGCCGGCCGCTACGCGTCGCTACTGCGGCAGCGACATGTGGCGCTGTTGGGCAGACATGTTGACTTGTGTGCGCTGGTAAGTGTATCTGACTGGTTCCGCCGCCGGCCGCTACGCGTCGCTACTGCGGCAGCGACATGTGGCGCTGTTGGGCAGACATGTTGACCTTGTTGGACAGACGTATTCAAGTTGACCTTTAATACGTGTGATGTTCCTGATACCGAAGTCCGTAGGATAGATTTCCAAAAAATATCTGACACGTGTTTTTTCTTTAGTTGCGTGAACCAAAATTGACGAAGATACGACGCTTTTGAAATCTATATCTATACTAATATATAAAGCTGAAGAGTTTGTTTGTTTGTTTGTTTGTTTACTTGATCGCGCTAATCTCAGGAACTACGGGTCCGATTTGAAAAATTCTTTCAGTGTTAGATAGCCCATTTATCGAGGAAGGCTATAGGCTATATATCATCACTCTAAGACAAATAGGAGCGGAGCAGTAATGAAAATTGTGACGCTAACGAAGTTGCGCGGGTCAAATAGTCCTCAATACGTCACGCCGTGTTATATTTTTTACTGCGTTCTGACGTCACGAGCCCCCACTCCCGAGTTTTGATGCGTTTCATCTTTGTCAATATTCATTGATTTACAAGAACATAAAATACGGGTCCACTATTTTTCAATACTCTGACTTAATAAATAGATTTGCAATTTATTCTACCCTATTATTTAAAAGCCTTCGTACAAGCTCTTATATTTTTACGATGCGATGTCGCAATGCGGTGCTGTATTTTCACCCTTAAATGTGACTCCGAATCTAACGATTATTTTAAATTCCTTAACAGGTGGCCCAGCGAATCAACGCGGATATGCACAGGGCATTAGACGCGGCCGTCGCCAAGTTCGAAGCGGGCGATATAACTGGCGTTGTGGTATGTATTTTTTGATACCATTCTGAACTGATATGCTCCTTTAAATTGTTGTAGTTATAGTTCATTCTCGAAAGGAGCTCATCATCAGCCTGCCTTTTCCCAACTATATTGGGGTCGGCTTCCAGTCAAACCGGAAGCAGCTGCACGTTAAGCCGTTGGTCCCGGCTGTCATTTGTAGATCTTTGGCAGTCGTTACGGATTGTCAGAAGCCAGTAAATCTGACTCCAGTCTTGCCATGAAGTTCCGTGTTACCCAGTTAATAGGTTGTGGAGGTCTGGTAGGCAGTCGCTCCACGTAAAACACTGGTATTCAGCTGAATCCGGTTTAACTGGAAGCCGACCCCAATATAGTTATGAAAAGGCTAGGCAGATGATGATGATGATGAATTTCGAAGAACGATTTTTCTATGTGTATGAGTGGATCCCTGGATGGTTTAGATTCAATGTGACGATGCGGGAATGGGAAAAAATCTCGAACCTGATTGGTTCGAGTTTTTTTTACTTTGTCCACAAAATAACCATCATCTATATCTATACTAATATATAAAGCTGAAGAGTTTGTTTGTTTGTTTGCTTGATCGCGCTAGTCTCAGGAACTACTGGCCCGATTTGAAAAAATATTTCAGTGTTAGATAGCCCATTTATCGAGGAAGGCTATAGGCTATATATCATCACACTAAGACCATTAGGAGCGGAGCAGTAATGAAAATTGTGACGCAGACGAAGTTGCGCGGGTCAACTAATTTCTATATGCATTATTTATATATACATTATGGACAAATAAATGATTTCTATTTCTATAGCTGTATACCATTTCTTTTTCCTAGGAACTCGAAGGCCTAATATCCGTGAACCGGCTCTGCCACAAGCTGCTAAGCCGCTACCTCACTCTGGATGACTTCGACGCCATCTTGAGGGAGAGTGACCACGGCGTGTTGGCCCCGTACGGAAGGATCACGCTTCACGTGTTCTGGGAACTCAACTTTGATTTCCTGCCGAATTACTGTTATAACGCTGCTACGGACCGGTGAGTTTTAAATTATATGGTCAATTATGATAATTTACCTAACTATAAATCAAAATCATAGCAAGGGTAACGACTCGCTTCTTGGGTAAACGTACGATCCTAGGGTAACAACTCGCTACAAGGGTTAAATCACCATCGAATGGTGATAAAACTCACCAAGAGTAACAACGCGCTTCAAAGGTACAAGAAAAAACCAAGGGTAACAACCCGATTCAAGGGTAAAATCACCAATCACTGGTCATAAAACTCATCCAAGGGTAACGATACTTTACTTGGGTAAACCCACAAACCAAGGGAAACAACCCCAAAAAAATTTACCAAAAAATACTATGCGATAACACCAGTGTTCTGAAATTACTATCCGAACGTAATAAAACTCTCCAAGGGTAACAACTCGGGCTGCGGTATCTGTTCGAAAGAGGCACCGTAGCCCCGGAACGCGGCGGGCACTAGGAGGAACACGGATGGGTTTTAGTCTGTAAGAGTCTGACACTCCCTTCTGCTCCGCCCAAAGCCGGAGGAGTCATTTGATGATGTCACATCCTTCAAAAAAAAGGGTAACAACGCGTTTCAATCAATCAATCCTCAAATGATAATTTATTAAAATAGAGAACGCAAAGAGCATTAGGAGAAATACGGGTGGGTTTTTTAATCAGTAAGAGGCTGACACTCCCTTCCGCTCCGCCCAGAGCGGAAAGAGTCATTTGACGGTATCCTATCAAAAGATTGGACACTTGGGGTCTGTGCCATCTCCGGGTATCAACACTGCGAGGATCGCCCGGCCGACACGGTGGAGGTCTGCACTGCTTGGGCGGGGCACCGCCGTGTCCTCGTCGAGGCGATCGGTGGCGGCGACCTCTCTCGTCTGGCCCTGGTCCGAAGCGAGGAGACATGGGAATCGGTCACCTCCTTCTACGAAGCAGTAATGCTAGCAAAGGAGGAAGCCGAACGCGTGAGAGAGAGGGCATCCTCACGCCCCAGCCACCGCAACAGAAGAAGACGCCCCGGGCGTCGGGAGTCGCAGGACGATTCTCGGCCACCGTAGGCGCGGGACTGCGGACATAGAGCATTAGGTGGCTCGCCGTCTGATCAGAACCAGGCCCGGGTCGGCGGTGCGCTGTGTTCCATGCGCGCCTCAAATAGCTGTCAGCATGGGAGACGGCCCGCTAGGGACAGTGCCTGCCGGGGTTACAGGAGAGGCACTAGGAGGAACACGGATGGGTTTTAGTCAGTAAGAGTCTGGCAGCAGGAGGGAGCTTCACCCAGAGCGGGAGGAGTCATTTGATGATTTCCCATCCTTAAAAAAAGGACAGTGCCATCTAATAGCGCAAATTCGAAACTTTTTCGTAAAAAGTACTTGACCTTGACACTTCAGGTTCGCCACATATATAGTTTCTGCACGCTCCCTATTGTCCAGATTATGATGTAAGTGCTAATCGTTCGATTATTTCCAGATTCGTGAAATGCCGCGGCATACAGTTCGCGGCGGGGGTTTCGCGTGAGAAGCCGCAACAGTACGGGCACGCGCTACTGTGGGGCTCTAAGCAACTCAGCCTCGCGTACTCTGCACAGTACGCGCAGTATGTTGGTGAGTGATCATACAAGCTGTAACATAATAAACCCGCGCAACTTCGTCTGCGTCACTATTTTCATTACTGCTCCGCTCCTATTGGTCTTAGCGTGATGATATATAGTCTATAGCCTTCCTCGATAAATGGGCTACCTAACACTGAAAATTTTTTTTCAAATCGGACCAGGAGTACCAGAGATTAGCGCGTTCAAGCCAACAAACTCTTCAGCTTTATATATATTATTATAGATATAAATATTACGCATTGTTCAATATAATTTGGCTAAACAAATCTGATCATTTTAAACTACTGATATCCATTTGTGAAGTTGCACCAACTAATACAACCCATATATTATGTTCTTCCCCAGGCTTCGTAGGCGCCCAACACCTCCACGCCCTAGTCCGACTCCTGGGCTACCAAGGAGTAGCAGTAGTGGTATCAGAACTACTAGACGTGGCGCGAGGGTTACTGCACGGAACTATCGCGCAGTTCACTCGGGCGCTAGCGGCCGCCATGCCTAGACACTGCAAACTGCCGAGATATGATTATGGATCAAATGGTAAGTCTGAAATATTGCAAGGGTAACGAAATGCCCCTAGGGTAACAACTGACATCTAGGGTAAAGACACATCTCTAGGGTAACAATATATATTCGAAGATTAACAACACGATCCTAGGGTAAAAACTGACTTCTAGGGCAACAACTCGATCCTAGGGTAACAACCCACTCCAAGGATAACAACTCACCGCTACGATAAAACTCCTCTAGAGTCATAACTCACCTATTGGGTAAGAATAAAGGAGATACAGCGAGTTGAAGACACGCGTGGCGTCATCTGGCTTGGTAAATTTGGTTCATTTTTTTTTTTGTCATGTTCATTCCTTAAAAATCGATATTAACCAAAATAAAAACGTTGTAATGGCCTTTATTTTATACTTTTTTATCATCTTACTGACAACATTCTCATAAATTCTGTATTTGCATCTTCCCTATTGGCTGCAGGAGTTGTCTCACGATAGCACCGAACGTGTCCTTTATGGTTGACTCATAGTCCTTCAAGTTATTATTCACCTTTTATATTCCCTATGGAACACTATTAACGCATGCACCTATCTCACACACACACTCACACATATACTATCACTATCAGATATACTGCTCGTTTACACCCTCATTTTACTGTATTTTTTTTTTAACGTGGGGAAATCCTCATGGATGTCCTCCACCCTGGGGCGGGCGGAGGGGTCTGTCAGACTCTTACTGACTAAAACCACCCCGGTGTTCCATCTCTCACCAACGTCGGGGATCGCGAGAACTTAATTGGCTTTCCACGATCCCCGACTGGTGCCGGCCCGCCTCTGCTGGCCACCTCGGGTCAGCGGAGGGAGTGAGGTGTTTGACTCCCCCTGCGACGTCAAAGAGGGCGCACAGACTCGGGTCAGCGGAGGGAGTGAGGTGTTTGACTCCCCCTGCGACGTCAAAGAGGGCGCACAGACTCGGGTCAGCGGAGGGAGTGAGGTGTTTGACTCCCCCTGCGACGTCAAAGAGGGCGCACGGGAACACCACGTGCCTCCACCTCGGGTCCGTATGAATGGGGGGCGACAACATTGTACAGTATGTGACCAACATTAGCTAACCCACTTAACTATTAGCGTATAATAGTCAAGTGGGTCAGATAATACTCTCTCCACTTTTGTTTTCTCTGTTTATAAACTCTATTACCACTATCCTCAAATGCTCTTACCATCTGTACGCTGATGATCTACAGCTCTACGCGCAAGCTGACATTGACAATCTAGACAACTACATCTCATTGTTGAATGCGGACCTTAGAGCCATCAGTGATTGGTCAAGCAGATTTGGGGTTACTGTCAATGTCAGTAAATGTCAGGCTATACTTATTGGTAGTTCTTATTTTCTACGTAACTTGGACACCAGCCAACTACTGCCACTTACCTTCAACAATACAGTCATCCCTCTCTCGCCGCACGTTAAAGACTTAGGCCTATACATTGACGACAGGTTAAGTTGGAACAAGCAGATTGCTCAAGTTAGCCAGAGAGTAACATTCACACTGCGATCTCTCTTTAGATTCAAGAATTTTCTTCCTCCAAGCACTAAGACCACTTTAATCCAATCACTTGTGCTTCCCATAATTGATTATGCTGATGTTTGCTACTCTGACCTATCCCAAGAACTTCTTAACAAACTGGATCGACTTCTTAACAACTGTATTCGTTTCATTTTTGGCCTTCGTAAATATGATCACATTTCTTCCTTCCGTTCTCAGCTTAAATGGCTGCCTATCCGTCATAGGAGATCCCTCAGATCCCTCTGCATGCTCTTTACTATTATGAATGATCCTTGGGCTCCTGATTATCTAAAACAATATTTTAAAGTATTGGGCAGTTCTCATAGACTTAACCTCCGAGCATCCAAAAATTGCATTCTACATATTCCTTCTCACCGCACCGGGTTTTTGTCTAATTCTTATGCCATTACCACCATTAAACTCTGGAATATGCTATCCCTTGACATCAAAAAGGCTGAATCTAAATTTTCCTTTAAACGTAAAATCCGAAAACACTACTTGAAAGCCTGATTCTTAGTTTGGTCTTCGTCATTATTATTATGAGTTCTCTTAATCAGAACTTAACGAAATTATAAATCATCATATTTATTAGTTTAATCAGCTGAATCCGGTTTGACTGGAAGCCGACCCCAATATAGTTGGGAAAAGGCTAGGCAGATGATGATCATATTTATTAGTTTATTATTTTACCAATATATGTGTATTTTATTGGTAATATATATTTAGTTTATTCATTTACTTGTATTATACAACGTTGATACGACAGAGGGGCTTTCCTTTAAACTGCCTATACTAGGTACCATTTTCAAGCTCTGTACCAAAAATAAATTAATTAGGAGCAGTAGTTTAGTCGCAAATGATTTTTAAAGTTTTTGCACGGTTTGAACACGATGTATCTTTTCTAACAGTTGATTATCGTCTAAGCATAGGTCATGCACCTTACAACGATAAATCTACGATGCGTTGTTGCCGCTCTGACGCATGTCGAAGGACATTCACTAAAAATTGGCAATGCAAACAAGGAAGCAATCAATACACACACACTTGCACTTTCACTACGAAAGCGACTAACATAAAGCGAGCGAAAGAAATAGAGATAGGTCAGTTTGTTGCATCCTTGTTTTTTGCGATCGGTAAGTCCCTCAGTGCGCCGACGCTTGTTTTTCGGAACGTACGGTTTGTGGAATTCGCGCGCAAACAATTGTAATTTTATTTTGTTATTGTGAGAGGACACGTAACTTGGAATTATTATTATTTAGTATTAGTGTTTTTTTTGTGATTGACTGTTTTTTATGGTGATAGGACACGTAACTTGGGATTATTATTATTTAGTATTAGTATCTCCGGACCTCACTCTTTTTTTTTTTTTTTTGTGGGGTTACATTAAGGGTGAAGTGTATGCCTCAGAGGTAAATACAATTGATGAGTTAAAAAATAGGATTAATTTAGTATTTTACAAATTAAAGTGCTTAGCGACGGACAGTGATCTAATTAGAAAAATAAATAACAATATTCTCCGTCGGTATAATTTGTGCATCAATGTGAATGGAGGACACATCGAAGATTTAAAAATTTAGTGTGTTTGTTTTTGTGCGCGTACTTCGAAACGTTACCTAACATAAAAGCCAGTGCGAGCGGAGGCCTAAGTCGCCGGCCGCCACCCCGGCCCGGCCCCCGCCGAGCACACGAGATACCGCACACCGCGCTCCGGGCGGCGCGCGCGCGACGTTGCCGCTTTGTTACCTAGCGGTATCTAAGGTCAGTGTCATTTTTTTACAAAGGGTGGTTGCGTTTTATTCGGATTTGCAAGCTATTTAGTTTGTTTGAAAAATATTTTTTTTCATTTATGGCGCTTTTTGTTTTTGTACCGTATCGAATTAATACTGAACACGTATAGTATACGTAGTTTAATTTAATGCCCCTCTGTCGTATCAACTCTGTATATGTTATTTCTTTGTATATTTCTTTTTTTCCGAAAATATTCTATTTTATATTTTATTTATTTGCTGTACACCTACCACAGTGTGTTTCGTTTTAACCCAAAGGTTGACTGGTAGAGAATGCCTTGTTGCATTAAGTCCGCCTATGTAACACTATTGTACATGAAGTTTAAATAAATAAATAAATAATGTTGGTCACAGACTGTACCTGCCGCAACTAACTGTGTATTGCTTTACTATGTCTTGACACTGTTACTCGGGGTGGGGTTCTGGTGTCCTATAACACAGGTTGTTAGCCTAGCTTAGGCGCCAGTCTCCCACAATGTTGAAGATAATTTAATTGTAATTTGTATTGCTAAACAATATCTCTATGTAATCCTTAAATATTGTGGTGAGAAAATAAACGATTATTATTATTGTCCACACAGGAGTCCTGGGGTACTATCACGCTCAGCTTACGGACATCGTGCAGTATCCTGATGCCCGCACCGAACTGTTCCACGCCTTCAGAGAGCTGGGCAATATTATACTCTTCTGTATGCTCATCGAGCAGGTGAGAAACACTTTAAGGGTAACAAAATATCCTGAGGGTTACGAAATATCGTGAGGGTAACAATATGTCACGATGGAACAATATGTCACGAGGGTATCAACATATCGTGATGGTAACAATACATGGCGAGGGTAACAGAACATCATATATTAATACCCTGGGTAGTACTAGTATATACTATCATTCAACGCTCAATTGACGGACGACACAGGTTTGGACACTTTGAGGGTAACAATACATAGCCAGGGTAACAAAATAACGTGCGGATAACAATATGTCACGAAGGTATCAACATATCATGACGGTAACAATACACAGCGAGGGTAACAAAATATCATGATGATAACAACACATCATGAGGGTAAAAAAATGTCGTCTTATATCTTAATTTATGTTGTTTCGGCTAATCTCCAAAACGGTTGGACTGATTTTGACAAGAACCAATTACAGGGGTTAACTTTTAAATTTGAAAAAGAATGAGAATACCGCTCAAAAGTCATGAAAATCTCATGAAATTGTCAATTGAACTGTTTCACGAGTTTGAAACGGATGAATTCGCGGGCAACAGTTTAATTAATTTGTAATTTTATAATCTTTGTTATTTGTTTAAGGCGCTGAGTCAAGAAGAGGTGACAGATTTACTGCACGCGGCGCCATTCCAGAACATCTTACCACGACCTTTCGCTGCAGGTATGTCCTCCCCTTTATTGACATGTTGACAATCCGTAATGACTGCCAAAGATCTACAAATGACAGCCGGGACCAATGGCTTAACGTGTTTTCCGAGGCACGGAGGAAACTGTGTATGTTAAGATCTCCACCGACCAACCTTGGCAAGCTTTGGTTAATCTTGAAAATCGACCCGTGCGGCTGTTCTTAATATTATCTATTGACGTGTAAAAGTATGTAGAAGCAATTGGCAAATAAATATCATTCATCAATAATACGAGGGGGCGTTTTTAAGTTCGTGGAATGGAGGGCAAGGAGTGAAAATAAAATTACTAAATTATTTTTCTTTTTCAATATATTCACCTGCTACCCTAATACATTTTTCAGATCTTTCAATTAGCTTATGTATACCTTCATAAAAAAATGTTTTGTCTTTGTCCGAAAAATAAGCTGAAACCGCGTCCTTCACTTCTTCATCAGTTTAAAATTTCTTTCCACGAAGTTCTTTTTTCAGATTTGGAAAGAGGTAATAATCACTGGGAGCCAGGTCTGGGCTGTAGGGTGGATGGTCTAAAATATCGAAGCCCACCTTATGCAGGGCAGCCAACGCAACACGGCTCTTGTGAACAGGCGCGTTGTCGTGAAGAAGATGGACACCTTTGGTCAATTTTCCCCTCCTTTTTTCTTTAATAGTATTCTCCGGTTATAGAAACGCCTTTATCTTTATAATCGGTCAACAGAATCCCTTCCGAATCCCGAAACACTGTTGCCATGATTTTCCCAGCCGATTGTAACACTTTAAACTTCTTGGGTGGTGGTGTACCTTTTTTGTGCCACTACATAGAGTCCTGTTTTGACTCAGGCTCATAATGATGAACCCAAATTTCATCTCCAGTAACAATTCGACTCAATAGTCCATCCTTATCTTCGTTACAGAGGTCCAAAAACGTGCGAGAACACTCCACGCGGCGTTGTTTCTGAGGCGGCGTGAGCATTCTTGGCACCCATCTTGCACTGACCTTTGTCATGCCAAGATGATCGTGTAGAATTTTGAAAATTGTTGTATCCGATACTCCAACCATTTCTGCAAGCTGTTTCTTCTTTAGTCTGGCATCTTCCAATATTATTTTTTGGACATTTTTAATGATTTCCGGAGTAGTCACCTCGATCGCCCGTCCGGGCCGCGGGTCGTCTTCAAGTGAGGTCCTGCCTTGTTTAAAAAGACAATGCCACTTGTAAACCATGGTTTTACCCGGGCTAGAGTCCCCGTAAACGGATTCCATCTTTTCCAGCATGTTTTGAACTGACTTTCCTTGCTTGGTAAGGAACTTTATTACGGCACGGTACTCGATTTTTTCCATAATGCACACTTTCTTCCCGATTGAGTTGTTTGCTTGACGATAGTTCAAAGACTAATGACCCAATTAAGACAAAACCTGGTATTTATACTAATATTGAGTGGCTGAAGTCGTGGCCACCTCGATAATGACCTATTTTTATCATCTACCCTCCCATTCCGCGAACTTAAAAACGCACCCTCGTATATATATAAAAATCTTCCGTTACTAACTGATTGAGTGACTGACAGACAACGCACAGCCGAAACTGCTGGTCCTAGAAAGCTGAAATTTGGCATGTAGGTTCCTTGGGAAGTTTCGGGGAGCACTAAGAGAAGGTTTCCAGAAATTTCCACGGGAACGAAAAAAAACGGGATATGCGCGTACGAAGTCGCGGTCGAAAACTAATCTGAGATAAAATTTAATTTAATCCTCAGCCCACTTCAATTGGTTAACTTGTAGAGAAGCTAGCAGTCTATTTTACATTACGTTTCAAATTAACAATGGTCACGATCAGCATGGGTCCTTTAGTTAATTTAAGGTGGATGCTCCAGGGTAGCCCGCGAAATTCAAATATTTTTATGTTTTTTGCAATTTGCCGGTCAGTGTGAAGCTGTATGTGGACCAAATACGATCCGCGACCGTAACGCGTATTTATCTAAAGAATTATAACCATTTTAATCATCAATATAGCCCTCTAAGTTCATGTAGCTCGACAGAATGAATATTTCAGAAATAATTCTTTAGATAAATACGCGTTACGGTCGCGGATCGTATTTGGTCCACATACAACTTCACACTGACCGGCAAATTGCAAAAAACATAAAAATATTTGAATTTCGCGGGCTACCCTGGAGCTCATTTACTAGTTGACCCGCGCAACTTCGACAGCGTCACAATTTTCATTACTGCCCCGCTCCTTTTGGTCTAAGTGTGATGATATATCCTATAGCCTTCCTCGATAATTGGGCTATCTAACACTGAAATAATTTTTCAAATCGGATCAGTAGTTCCTGAGATTAGCGCGTTCAAGCAAACAAGTTCTTCAGCTTTATATATTAGTATAGATATAGATTAAATGTATTTATTCTATAAAACTTGTGTATTTGTCAACAGAGGGTGAGAAGCCAGAAACTAAACAAAAGCGGTTAGAAGCTAAATACGCGGCGCTACAGATTGTGCAGAATGTCGACAAGTATGGCACTGCTAAGGTGAGTCATCTATAATATTACTAGTTAACCCAGCCACGCGTTGCTGTGACCTAGAATTGATTAAATTAATGGTTTTTGACCAGTGACAGACAGAAGTGACGTCATCGTCCGTTTTAGCGCGAAAATTTAAACTGTCAGTTGAAAAAACGCAGTTTTGACAGTAAATTTTTCATTTCTTATTTCTGTGGTGGTCTATTCTAGAGTATGGAGTTCTTTAAAATTATATCAAAAATGGAAATATCGTATGTTTAATTAAGATAAAACTTTTAAGTTTGATCAAATAACAGATAGTTACGAAGTTTAATCGAAATCGGTTCAGTAGTTTCAGAGTTGTATCTCGAACATATATTAGGAAGATTAGACGCGAGATTTTTATATTAGGAAGTTGCCGTTTGTTTTTCGGGCTACTTTATGCTGTCATTACTTTGATTGTTCTTAGTATTTTAAATTGAAGTTAACTTTATATTTAAGCGATGTCTTTAATTTTTCCGAATCAGTTAGTAATTTGTTTCTATAAGTTTAGTTTTTTCTGTAATGTTGCCATATTTATGACCCTTTTTGTAAGAGAATCTATGAAAAAAACGTGTTCTTTTTAGTATAGGTTTGAATGTGAGACCGTTGTGTTTCAAACTGCACGCAATATCAGTGATGTTTATGACCTTAATACTGCTATCGTAGGAATTGGGTTTTATTGTGTCAATTACCCATCATCTATGGTATGGCTGTGTGATTGTTACGTAAATCAAATTTGACGAAGATACGACGCTAGTAGAATTCTCAATACATCACGCCGTGGTATAATTTTTAGTGCGTTCTGACGTCACGAGCCCCCACTCAACACACCCGAGTTTTATCTTTGTCATGGATTTACAAAAACAAAAAATACGTGTCCAATATTTTCCGCTGCCATATGGTGCCGTAAAAGAATAATACCATCCCATCACTTCCCGTGGGTGTCGTAAGAGGCGGCTAAAGTACTCACCAGAGAATGAGCAGCAGCGTTCTCTGTAAAACGCAACACCAAACACTGTGGTTGAATTAAAGAATGAAGCGTGACGATTATGGCAATCTCTTCTCCCCTTTGGGGGAGGCCTATGTCCAGCAGTGGACGTCTTTAGGCTGTAATGATGATAATGACTAACTACTAAACCATGGACTGACGGAGTAAATAAACTTGCAATTTATTAATGGTGGAAACTAACCTATTTTTTTTGT
This sequence comes from Lacanobia oleracea, assembly GCA_950371165.1. Classification (NCBI taxonomy): domain Eukaryota; kingdom Metazoa; phylum Arthropoda; class Insecta; order Lepidoptera; family Noctuidae; genus Lacanobia; species Lacanobia oleracea. The sequence goes on along the minus strand of OX493411.1, from coordinate 13,755,038 downwards.
TATTTTCCCTTCACAGCAAGGACAATTATCTCGGGAAGGAGACTTGCTGACCCGCGAGCGTCTGTGCTGCGGCCTCTCGCTGTTCTCCGTAGTACTACGCCGCCTGCGCGCGTGTCTGACTGCGCCGCAGTGGCCCGCGCCGCCCGCACCGCATCATCACGCGCCCGCACACACCGACGATACTAACGAGTTCCATAGGTAGGTGATAACATATCTAAGAGGGTGACTCTCTCGCTGTTCTCCGTAGCAATAGCCTTGACCGATTTCGGCTGAATAATACCATCCCATCACGTCCCATTGGTGTCGTAAGAGGTGACTAAGGGACTCACCAGATAATGGGCTGCAGCGTTCTCTATAAAACGTGGCGATTATGGTAAGCCTAACCCCCCCCTTTTGGGGGATGTTTATGTCCAGTTTATGGGGGGTGTCTTGCCGTCGGCGCGGGACTTTATGGTGTTCAAGTATGTGCACAAATACAGGACCATTCCCTCTTCTATCGCTCTCATAGTCCCATAGGACGGAAATTTACACACGGAGGGAGATCTGACGCAGAACCAACGGCTTAACATTTTTTCCGAGGCACGGGCGTGTCACACCACCGACTTCCAAAATCTGGGCTGTCACAGAGAAATCCGTAGTACTGCGCGGCTGGCGCGTACTTCACTACGCCAGTTTCATAGGATCGTAGACGAGGGTAGCGTTATATCTTAAGGGTAACAAAATATCAGTGTGAGTCGCATCACTACGCGCCCGCTTATATTGACATTACTAACGAGTTTCATACTTTTGTAGTGGCAGGTAATGTTATATCGTGAGGGTAACGACATATCTGTGTGGGTAGTATCATTACACGCCCGCTTATATTGACAATACTAGCGAGTTTCATACGTTTGTAGTGGAGGGTAACGTTATATCGTGAAGGTAACGACATATCTGTGTGGGTAGCTTCACTACGCGCCCGCGTATATCAACGACATTAACTAATTTCATAGATTAGTAGAAGACTACGAGGGTAACATTATATCGTGAGGGTAACAGCATGTCTGTAAGGGTCACGTCACTACACACCCACGTACATTGACGATACTAATCAGTTTCATAGGCAGATAGACTAGGGTAAAGTTATATCGTAAGGGTAACGAAATGTCAAGAGGGTAAAGTTATAATGTAATAGTAAAATAATTTTGTGAAAGTAACATAATTAATGAAGGTGACTTTATATTCAGTATTCACAGAAGTGTATGTTGGACGATATTTGCATTCGTAGGAGAGTAGGGGTATCTAATATTTGTTGGTATATATATAATATAACTTTATTTGAGGAGCTCGTGGCTAGATAATAACAACCGCACGGGTCGATCTTCAAGGTTATGTAACGCTTGCCAAGGTTGGTCAGTGACTCCGTGCCTCGGATAGCACGTTAAGGCGTTGGTTCCGGATGTTATTTGTAGATCTTTGGCAGTCGTTACGGATAGTCAGAAGCCAGTAAATCTGACTCCAGTCTTGCCATGAAGTACCGTGTAACCCAGTTAATGAGTTGAGAGGTCTGGTAGGCATTTGCTCCACGTAAAATACTGGTATTCAGCTAAATCCGGCTTGACTGGAAGCCGACCCCAATATAGTTGGGAAAAGGCTAGGCAGATGATGATAATATAACTTTATTTATTTGTTTCAGATTGTGGTCGGCTCTGCAGTTCTTGTACTGCATCCCAGTTGGAGACACACAGTTCACTGTCGAGTAAGTTCATAGAGGATCTGACTCTATTTTTATTATTATCTAACTTTGTCCGTGGCTTGAATAAAAAAAAAATGCTTTCAAGAATCGAAAATAGTGAGTTTGATGTGAAACATCTGCTGGCTCGCCTTGGCAGTAAAACCAACTCGTATTTCATGACGTAATGCCTCCATCACGCCGCCTGTTACGGATGGCAAACTTTGGAACTATTTTATAAGGTTTTTATTAATTCTAATATTAACATAGATGTCACACATCTGCCGGACGTCCAGTGAAGGCAATTTTTTGGAACGAAGTTCCTTATCGCTCGTTGCGAAACGGAGCTAGACGGCGTGCGCGTGTTTCTCTGTCTGTCTCTCTCTCTATCTCTCATATAAAGCAAGCCAGTTACAGAATGGAATGGAATGTAATACACAAATCCGATCCTGCATGGAGTATTTAATCCCGATATGGTAGGGACTG